>CM077027.1:58822919-63822919 GCA_039090855.1 Macrothele yani | reverse complement strand
AACTCCAAACTTGACCATAGGAACAGTACAGTGTGGTAAATAGCATCCCCGGCTTCTGCCATACCCACACATGGCCATCAGACTGATCGATCGTATATCTGGATTCGTCAGTCCATAGGACCCATTTCCATTGATCTACGGTCCACAATAAATGTTCTTTACACCATGCTAAATGACAAGTAGCATTCTCAGTGGAGGTGAAAGGCATATGAGAAGCCGCACATCCACGGTAACCCATGGAATGAAGTTCTCTGCGAATGGTATGTGTACATACCGAGGTTCCAGCATTTTTACTCACCTGTACACAGATCTTGTGCAATACTCAGTCGATTAGCTGTAATGACTATCTTGAGGCTTCAACGTCCTCTATCACTGATTTTCTTCGGTCTGCCAGTACGTTTTGCTGCTTTAGGCACACCATGTGTCTTCCATTTATTCAGTAGATCCAAAACAGTTTACTTGGGCATTTTTAAATGCCTCTAGGTTTCCCTTATGGACAACCCACTAATATAACGTCCAACAATCTTTTCTTTCTCAAAGTCAGTTCTCTCTCGTCGAGACATTTTCACTCAACCTCACAGTGCGATATGATCGCGGTCAGCTGCAGGCTTGTTTTTATACTGTTTGCAGCTGTACCGCATATCTTAACAATGCAGCGGATCCATTTGTTTGTTTTTCTGGGGTGTGTGGCGACTTTTGTTAATTTAGTGTATATGCATGTGCATATGTGAACATGATGTACTCAAATGATTATGATGAACATCATGACCATACAAAAACATTCAGATTTAATAAAAACATAACATTAAAATTATTTTCGGATTTAAAAAAACATACAACATTAAAATTATTTAATAATTTTAATTTGGCACCTCTATGTAAAACTTTCACTTATAACTAGGTGGGCAGCTTTAAAGATGGCATCAGAATCACAACATCCCTTGGAAAACACTGAGTAGAACAAGTGTAAAACTGTGCTCATTATAAGTTGCTAGGAAATAGGCGTGATCAGATTAAGGTGGTGGGTCTCTGAGCTCTTAAACCCCAGGCAACAACATCAGGTTTAAAACCTCCATAAATGTCCTTCAGAATGAATTTTGCACCTTGCTTTGTTTACACTTAACTTTCAAACGAATTTAAAAACACTTTTGGAAAATGCAGAAATTTCTCCCTCTTGCTTAAAAATGTTAAAATAATCTGGCCATTTGAAAATATTGTTTTCTGCACAGCTGCAGGATTAAAATTTTCTCTTCTGCACTACAGAAGTATTCTTTGTTGCATTACTTCTTTCTCCTTGCAACTGCTTCTAAAAACACATAAAACACTACTTGTGTTGTCGCAGTTTCTTAAGAATCAACCTAAAGACTCTGAAAGGAACAGCTTTGAGGACTTTCACCCCTCTCCTAACACAAAAGAAAGTTGCAAGCATTTGAATGTTTCCATTACAGTGTTCATTCCAGAAGGTATCTTTCAAAAGGAAAGAAAGTTCAATTCTACGGCAAACTACTTTCCAATCCATTTTATTACACTGCTGCTCAGGAAAAGTCAGTAGGGAAAAACTTTTCAGTGACATATGTATTGAGGAATATTTTTTTAATTTCCTATTCCAAATGCCTTCTTTTGTGATTAAATGATCTCTGTTTTTCTGAAGCACTTAATTTTCCATACAATTTTTACTATCCATACATAAAAATTTTAAATGCTATTTAGTAGTCAATAAATTTACATAAACAAATTTTAATTCATAATTATTTTGTGTTTTAAGAATATGAACCATAACAGCAAAAAACAAATAATTATTGACATGATTCTGTGCATTCAATAATATTTACTTTGTCCGAAGTTACTCTCTCTCTCTCTCTCTCTCTCTCTCTCTCTCTCTCTCTCTCTCACACACACACCTATTTAAAAAACCCTTCTGCATCAAATTTGAAATTCGTATTATTTAAAAATGTAATCAAATATCTCAAGTGAAAAATCATTACCTCAATTTGCACCAGTTTCTAGTCCTGTTTGTTACTGCAGAAATTTCAACAACTATGCAGTAATTTTTTAAACCAACTGGATCAAATGAAAAAGAGGAACTTTTTTGCATTGGCCACACCCATATGATCACAACTCTACAAAAAATATATATCTTGAATGAACACGTACATAATTCATCACATACATGCACCTAACAAAACTGATACAAAAAAAAATTTGGGTAGTCTCATTTAAGAATATTTGCAAAATTACAAACACTGAGAATACCTACATGCTGAGAAATCTTGTATTTACACACTTTTCCATCATTTGCTTTGAAACACCATATTCCATCTTCTTAGGTTTCATTATTTTGTCACTTTAGTTTTTACCTTTTATGCTACATTTTTATTTCATAATTCTAAACTGAAATTAATTTTCCTACATTTACCAAATAGGCTCTTTTCAATTGGTTTCTTCAACTTCACACTGGAAAACTTCCTTCCCTGGGCTGAGTTTATGTCCCAGATAAGGCACTGCATCGCAATTGTTCTTCAGCTCTGATCAGTGCAGATAACCACATATTAAAGATAGGTGACTCACTTTAACCTCAGCAGCCCCATAGAGGTATGAATAAAGCACAAAAAAAAAAAAAAAAAAAAAAAAAAAAAATTTGCAATTTCCCAACATAGTGAAATGCAAGAACAGAAACAAACCTTTTCTTTCTTTCAATTTACTTCCGATATTGGAGGTTATATTTTTAACGTGCATTAATGCATTTGCATTTTTGAACTTCACTTTTAGTTGGTAAAGTTCGATGAACACTTACCGCCGCACGTGGGGCTTGGCTTTCAATTCTTATTTCCCTTATGTGGATGCGGCATGGGGGTTTTTCATTTGGTCACGGTGTCCACTTCTTTTTTCCGTTGGTATTTATTTGGCCCCGTCACTAAATGAGTTTTTTTCCTTTGCTGCATCCTCATTTACTTTCATAATTTTTTATAACCCTAGTACTTTCGGTAAAACTCCATTACCGTCATCGAGGGGATGTTTTGCTCCGACTAGCATGGAACGTGTCAGCTGGGCATTTCGGTGGTTCTCGCGGGCTGCTTCTGTCATCGGCTATCGCTTCTTCTTGGGCGTTGTGGCGCCATCTCTTGTTGGTCACTGATCTCATTTTTCGAACTTTTTCATTTTTTTGCTCAATTTTAATTAAATTTCTCCAGCTGTTTCTCAAAATGTTAGGGTCATTATGGTTGCAAACTTTTGTCCTATTTTTTCAATCATTACCGACTCTGCTATTCTGAGGTGTTTTTCGGATTTACAGCTTTTAATGATTTTTATATTTTCGAATTTAGGATATTTTTGGTTATCCAGACAGTATTGAATAAGTGCTGTTTTTTCTTCTGTTTTCTGCCAATTTTTTACGTGTTGTTTTAATCTGTGTTTAAGCTTATTTTTGGTACTTCCTATATAAGCCATTGGAGGATTTTCAGTAATAGGAATTGAGTAAATATCTGCTTTTTCTAACATTTTTATTTTTTCATTATTTTTTATTACCATATTTTTGATGGTATTTACCTTTTCTCCAATTTGAATGTTATGCTTTTTACAAATATTATTAATTTCATTGGTAGTACCTTTAATGTAAGGAAAACCATTTAAATATTTGACTTCTTTTTTATTTACTACAGCATTGTTTTTTATTTTCTTTATTACTTCTGTGTTCCATTTTTTTATTAAATGGTTAGAATAACCAAAGCTACCTGCAATTTTTTTTATGAATTTGATTTCTTCATTGATGAACTGACTATTTTCAGAATGCGTATATGCTCTTTTAATTAAGGTTTTTATACTATTGCATTTTTGAGGATAAGGATGTGCCGAACTGTACGGGATTAGGACCGGAACAAATGAACTTTTCCAATAAACCTTGTATAGTAACTTATCTGTGGATTTCATAACTTGTATCCAAAAAGGCTATTGCATTATTTTTTTCTATTTCAACAGTGAGTTCTATAGTTGGATATAAAGAGCTGTAACATTTTGTTAATTTTTTTTAATTCTTCTTCGTTCAGTTTTGATAGAATGAAAATATCATCCACGTATCGACAGTACACTTCTGGTTTTTCTTCCATACGATGCAGGACATTTTCTTCAATTTCGTTCATCTTTCTCTCTTTTCTTTTAACCCCTTTTATAGCCACTTCTGGCTATAGGTATCTCCCAGTTCTTTCCATCTATTTCTATCCTGAACTTGATGGTGCCAAAGAATTCCAACCATTTTCCTTATATCATCTGACCATCTTCTTTCAGGTCTTCCAGCTAATCATTTATCTTCATATGACAGCCACTCCATTATAACTTTTGTCCGTCTATTGGCTTTCAGCCTTGCAATGTGTCTTGCCCATGTCCATTTCTTTCAAAGTATGTTATCTCCAATATCTAAAAATTTTGTTTTAGCTCTTATTTCTTCATTTCTGATTTTATCTTTGAGTCTTATGTTTAGAAACAAATGTACTATGCAATATCATCTAGGTCTACATTTTGTTAATACGAATACAAGTGCGAGACAAAAGTTCATCCTGTTTGCATCAAAAAAGTTTAATTTTTGATGAAAACCATGAGTTCTTTACAAGAAAGTTCTCTCGGTTTGTGGTAAAACTTTCTGCATGTTGTCACCAGGTCTCTGTGTATGGTATAAGGAGGAAATTCATCGATAACTTTAAAATCTCAATATATAAAAACTTTATTCTAAAATCCTTAAAAATACTATAGTTCCTGCAACAATGAAATATGATACAGCAAAAAAATTGGGTGAACATACAACCGAATTGAAACGAATTTAAACGAATTGATAAAAAAACAATTAAAACCAATTGGAACGAATTTAAATGAATTGAGAAAAAATAAAAAACATTACATAAAAAACAAATTGGGAGGACATACCTTTTCACCGCAGTGTCATTCGTTGAGCGATTATGTTGTTACCCTTACATTGTTCCAACCCCGTCATCGATATGACAGGATTCCCTCAAGGCACACAGCACACTGAAATTCTATTCTCAACCTAGTATGTCACCAAACTTCACAAAAAAGAATATCAAATAACCCACAAAAGCACCAACTTGAAACACTAAAATTCTTGAGTACGAAAGTGGTTGAACTCTTGTTGTGCATGATGTAAAAACACAGCTGAAACATTACAACACTGCTTCAAAACAAAGGGGAAAAGATACTAAATAACGCAAAAACCTCCCGAAATGCCAAATCACGATGACCTAATCATAAGGAATAATGTCCTTCCAATACTCTCTTCCTATGCATTTCGGCAAGTTATGCATTACCATCTTCAGAAACAATGCCTGCTGTGTCCTTTGTGATCACACTCACTCTGCCGCTTTCGACTAAAGCAAAGGGACAGAGTGAGTCGGGTTTAGTCGAAAGTGGCAGAGCGAGTGTGATCACAAAGGACACAGCAGACATTGTTTCTGAAGATGGTAATGCATAACTTGCCGAAATGCATAGGAAGAGAGTATTGGAAGGACATTATTCCTTATGCTTAGGTCATCGTGATTTGGCATTTCGGGAGGTTTTTGCGTTATTTAGTATCTTTTTGCACTTCGTTTTAAAGCAGTGTTGTAATGTTTCAACTGTGTTTTTACGTCATACACAACAAGAGTTCGACCATTTTCGTTCACGAGAATTTTTAAGGTTTTAAGTTGGTGCTTTTGTGGGTTATTTCATACTCTTTTTTGTGAAGTTTGGTGACATACTAGGCTGAGAATAGAATTTCAGTGTGGTGTATGCCTTGAGGGAATCCCATCATATCAAAGACGTGGTTGGAACAACAAAAGGGCAACAATGTAATCATTCAATGAATGACACTGCAGTGAAAGATATGTTCTCCCAATTAATTTGTGATGTATTATTTTTTATTTTTTCTCAATTTGTTTTATTTTTTATTTTTTCTCAATTTGTTTTATTTTATTTTTTTTCCAATTCGTTTAAATTCGTTTCAATTCGGTTGTACACTGGCGTGCAAAAATTAAGGACGAGACGATTTTTTGAATGCAACGTCGTGCAGAAGTGCTCCACATTAACTCAAATCATACCATAAGATCTCCAAGATGTAAGAATATGGGACAAGTGAGCAAAACCGTTCAAACAAGGAATCCAAAGGATACAAAGGCACTTTATTGAAAAAGTAGCTTCCAGCACAACTGGACAGAAGACAGAAACGTCCATGTGACAGGTGGCTGCCAAGAAAAATCCAGTCTTTAATAGGGGATATGATCACCCCTGACTGCGTTGCAGGATTTACAACATCTGTCCATGCTGAGGACAAGGTTGTGAAGGAGCTGTTGGGGCATCGCAGCCCATTCCTCTTGTAGCACCAATCACAGCTGCGGAATCATTGCTGGCGGCTGGTGATGTGCTGCCAAGTGTCTCCCGAGAAGGTTTCACATGTGTTTGATTGGATTTAGATCCTGGGACCTTGCGGGCCAATCCATGCATTGAATATCTTCACTCTCCAACACCTCTGCGACAGCCACTGTACGATGAGGTGTAGCGTTGTCGTCCATGAAGAGGAACTCAGGACCCACAGCACCTCTAACTCTAAACAGATGCACGTGAGGCAGGAGCACCTCGGGACAATAGTGGACATCAGTGACTGAACCTCCTTGGAAGATGTGGAGTTCAATACAGCTACCAAGCATGATACCGCCCCAAACGAGAACTCCGCCACCTCCAAACCAGTCTCTTTGGACGATGTTGGAGGTGTGATTGCGTGTTCCCTGCTCTTTCCAGATGTGTATACGTCCAGAATCGCTCGTAAGACTAAATCGGCTCTCATCCGTAAAGAGAACTCGACCCCATTGCTGATGTGTCCAGTTCTTGTGTTCCTGGCACCACAGAAACCGCCGTCTCCGATGAGCAGGCGTTAATGGCACACACTGTACTGGTCGTCGTGCAAATAGACCACCTTTGTGCAGCCTCCTGGCCACGGTAAAACGGGATAACGGACGTTCAGTTGTCTGTTGCATGGGCCTTGCGATTTCTCCCGCTGTAAGCAGTCTGTCTTTTCTCACCTGTAGGATAATATACCGGTCGTCCGTCGCCGTGGTTGCTCGTGGACGACCACTTCTAAACTCTCGGACAGCTGTTCCTGTCGTTTGAAATGCTCTCCAAGCTCGTGAAACGATGCTGTGAGGGATCCCGAACTCCTTGGCCACACTAGTCACACTTTGACCTTCTTCCAACTTCGCAATGATGCGACCTTGGGTAAAGTCATCCAGATGTCGTCTACTGGATTGCCTGCTGGCCATATCACACGGTGGCAGCAACTTGACGTCGTTAAAACCCCTGTACACCGTGCAATAGCTTTCACCGAATTGCTGAGCATACACTGCCCTTGTGCTTTATAGTTTATACCCTTCCGACACCCCCTCCCCGTCATGCTACATATATGCGCATGCCCTACCTTACCGGACCCTAGTCTATCTCCTGAGTGGTTCGGTCCGTTCTGCCTGCTCGTTCCACTGTTATGCTAATTTCTCCTCTTCGTCCTTAATTTTTGCACACCAGTGTATGTTCACCCAATTCGTTTTTGCTGAATTATATTTCATCGTTGTAGGAACTACAGTATTTTACAGGATTTTAGAGTAAAGTTTTTATATATTGAGATTTTAAAGTTATCAATGAGTTTCCTCCTGATGCCATACACAGAGACCTGGAGACAACATGCAGAAAGCTTTATCAGAAACAGAGAGAACTTTCTTGTAAAGGACTCATGTTTTTTTGTCAAAAATGACATTTCGTTAATGGAAACTTAGAATCTCATACAGGTGAAGCTCACATACTTGGGTTATCGCTAAGGATATTTAAGAAGTTTTTCTGTGTTTAAAAAAGTTTAATGATGCAAGAAAGCCATACATACTCACCACATTCTGCAAAGTGCAGGCCATTGTTTTTTACAGTCCTTTGCTAATGTTTCACCAGAGTCAATATCCCATAGCGGTACCACTTGCCAGGTTTAGAGGACAGAAGCTCCCTGATGCCAGATTCCACATCCACATCTGAAACATTATGCTATCATTGAACGAAATGGGTCATGAAGCAAAACAAGTAGTAGTTGCATGAGGGAAGCTCTGGGCTGTATGGAGAATGGGATAGGATCTCAAGATCTTCCAATTCCTGTAGTTTTTTGGGGACCACTCTGGAGGTGTGACTCGAGGCATTATCTACTTGCAGCAACATCGGGAGTGGTTCACTTCGTCGACAACTCATTTCGTCGACGCCACTTCGTCGACAATCGTTTCGTCGACACTCACTCCATCGACACTATACAGCATATGCTTTCGTAAAACCTACAGTTTTCAATTTAGAACCACCAAATTTGGTATACTATCTCATTGTACTCTTACACCAACTTAGACCACAGACGGAAGAAGTCGGGGCCCAGGATCAAGGGGGCCCCATTCAACATTTTTAAAGTAAAATCTACAGTTTTCAATTTAGAACCACCAAATTTGTTATACTATCTCATTGTACTCTTACACCAACTTGGACCACAGACGGAAGAGGTCGGGGCCCGGGGTCAAGGGGGCCCCAAACAACATTTTCATAAAACCTACAGTTTTCAATTTAGAACCACCAAATTTGGAATACTATCTCATTGTACTCTTACTTGGACTACAGACGTAAGAGGTCGGGACCCGGGGTCAAGGGGGTCTTATACAACATTTTCGTAAAACCTACAGTTTTCAATTTAGAACCACCAAATTTGGTATACTATCTCATTGTACTCTTACACCAACTTAGACCACAGACGGAAGAGGTCGGAGCCCGGGGTCAAGGGGCCCGGTCCCATACAACATTTTCGTAAAATCTACAGTTTTCAATTTAGAACCACCAAATTTGGTATACTATCTCATTTTACTCTTACACCAACTTAGACCACAAGCGCAAGAGGTCGGAGCCCGGGGTCAAGGGTCCCGGCCCCATACAACATTTTCGTAAAATCTACAGTTTTCAATTTAGAACCACCAAATTTGGTATACTATCTCATTGTACTCTTACACCAACTTAGACCACAAGCGGAAGAGGTCGTAGCTAGGGGTCAAGGGGGCCCCATACAACATTTTCGTAAAACCTACAGTTTTCAATTTAGAACCACCAAATTTGGCATACTATCTCATTGTACTCTTACACCAACTTAGACCACAGACGGAAGGACTCGGGGCCTGGGGTGAAGGAGGTCCCATACAACATTTTTGTAAAATCTACAGTTTTCAATTTAGAACCACCAAATTTGGTATACTATCTCATGTTACTCTAACTTAGCTTGCAGATAGGGTATTGGAGTGCAGAATTGTTTTGCAGTTCTTAAGTAAAAAATGGAAATTTTTGAGAAAATTTTGTATGAGACTCCCTTTACCCCGGGCCTCGACCCCTTCCAAAAACTGTGTACAGTCTAAGTACAATGAGATAGTATACCAAATTTGGTGGTTCTAAATTGAAAACTATAGATTTTACAAAACTGTTGTATGGGGCCCCTTAACCCCGGGCCCCGACTCCTTCCGTCTGTGGTCTAAGTTGGTGTAAGAGTACAATGAGATAGTAAACCAAATTTGGTGGTTCTAAATTGAAAACTGTAGATTTTACGAAAATGTTGTTTGGGACCGGGCCCCCTTGACCCCGGGCCCCAACCCCTTCCGTCTGTGGTCTAAGTTGATGTAAGAATACAATGAGATAGCATACCAAATTTGGTGGTTCTAAATTGAAAACTGTAGAATTTACTGAAAATGTTGTATGGGGCCCCTTCACCCCGGGCCCCGACCCCTTCCGTCTGTGGTCTAAGTTGGTGTAAGAGTACAATGAGATAGTAAACCAAATTTGGTGGTTCTAAATTGAAAACTGTAGATTTTACGAAAATGTTGTTTGGGACCGGGCCCCCTTGACACCGGGCCCCGACCCCTTCCGTCTGTGGTCTAAGTTGGTGTAACAGTACAATGAGATAGTATAATAAATTTGGTTGTTCTAAATTGAAAACTATAGATTTCACGAAACTGTTGTATGGGGCCCCCTTGACCCCGGGCCCCAACCTCTTCCGTCTGTAGTCTAAGTTGGTGTAAGAGTACAATGAGATAGTATACCATATTTGGTGGTTCTAAATTGAAAACTGTAGATTTTACGAAAGCATATACTGTAGAATGTCGACGAAGTGAGTGTCGACGAAATGTACCTGTCAACGAAATGAGTTGTCGACGAAGTGAACCAGACAGGCAACATCCACTTCCTATTGCTGAGTGCTGGGTAGTATTGGTGCAGAGCATCACGAATCCACTGCAATTGTTCAGCATTAGAGGTTCCTGCCTACAGCCTGACTATCTGGCATGAGTTCCTAGTGCACAGGACCCTACAATGAATTCACGAGTTCCTAGTGCACAGAACCCAAATGCACAGCGCGACTTTCCTCTCGAATCACCCTCTTTGCACCACTGGCTGTGCATCCTAAAATGGCCTCAGCTACTGGTTTCCAGGGGTAGGATAACATAAGAATATCCACTTTTCATTACCTGTAATGATATGACTCCAAAATCTATCATCCTGTGGATTTGATGGCAATCTGTCACAGTAAGCAACATGTTGTTCCACACTTGCTAGGGTGTCAATGATGGTGCCTGTTGGGAGAAACCAAGTTCAAGCAGGTGACGAGCGATAGTTAACTGGGAAGAACCTACCTCAGCTGCTAGTTGCTGTGCACTGGTACCAGGGTTTGATGTCACAGCTCCACCAGGATGTCAGTGTTGGTGGTCATTGGATGTCCGGACTTTGCCTTGTCTTTGAGACTGGCTTTCCCAGCATTGAAACGGGGAACCATTTTTGTGTACTGCTGCCATCCACTGTTTCTTCACCTCCAACTATACAAATTTCTCCTTGCTACTGTGTTTAACCTTTCTTTCAATAATGCTGTAAGAGAACCCAAATAGCATGATTATCTATCTCCATCCTGAGCTCACTTGACAATGTGATGTGGCAGTGTGCCAAATGCACATCATCACACTCGTGTGTTCCACAATTGTCATGGCAACCAGATGACTCTGGCATTTGCTTCACACAGGAATGGAGGTGCAACATTATGTGTAGTTCCAAATGGGACAAACTTTAGGCTCAGCCTCATACTTTCTCCTAATTAGCTCATATTAGTTTTAAAAAACAGAACAATTAACTTAATTCTATTTTAACTTGAAGAACTTTCAATTATTATTCACATCTTCTGAATTCTTTTGTTTTTACGGACATTTCTAGCCTCTACAATTTTATCAAAGCCTGTTTTCAATGTACAGAAATTGCATCAAAAGTTTTGGTAACATTATAAATACAATAGACTATGAATACTCAAGAGATGCATATAGCATATTAAATCTATTTACTTTTGTGGTGTAGTAAGCACAAAGATTTGTTAATCTTTCTCACTCAATTAGGGGGTATTTTCAAGGCAATGGTAGACATTTTTATGTCATATTTAATGGTAGACATATTTAATGATGCCATTTTTAATGGTAGACATTTTTATGCAATTTTTAATGGTAGAACATAAAAATAAAAATGTTTCATGTCCTTTTTACGTCTACCATTGCCTTGAAAAAGCCTCCCAGTGGAATGCGAAAACTTGGCGGACTTTTGTGTCCGCCAAGTTTTCGCATTCCACTGGGAGGTGTATTAAATCCATTTATTTTTGTCCGCCACAAAAATAAATGGATTTAATACACTATGTGTGTCTCGTGAGTAATCTGAAAGAATTCATATTTACACAGAAAGAATTCATATTTGTTTTCAGGTTCCTCTTGCAGTTGCCAGTTATTAAATTAAAATCTTTTCATTATATGTTTTGTAAGTCTATTATTTTTGAATTAAGTTGTTGAAAATGCTATTTATAAGTTCTGTAGGTACATTGACAGAACTGTTTTTTTGAATGAGAACACTTTCTTTAATTAGTCTTGTTTTTATGAGGTTCATAGTTCAATATTTTAATTTCTTGCCTTAAAGGTTCATATTTGCATAACTGTGTGTGATTCGCCAACACAATATTTTGATCTCTGTAATTAATAGTTTTTTAATGTTCTTGGATTCTGAGTTCCAGTTTTCAAGACGTTTGTCCTATACAATTACTGTTACAGTCCAATGGAATTTGATTTACATTTTTCTTTTCATTTGTCTTGTGTATTACTGTAAGGTTCTTTATTAGCTAAACATGCTACTTTGTTTTGTGCTGCTGTTGCTACTTTTACATTATTCTTTATTAAATGTTTGTAAATTTTGTTATTTAATTTTTCATAATTTGCCATTGGTATATACTGTACTTCATCATTTTATCAGTTTTTTTATGATCATTTATCATTTATCTTGATCGTTTTATCAGTTACAATTAACTAACTTACCCTTGCCTATCTCCACGAAATCTTATGTACCATAGCTGTGTAGTTCTTTCAACAAATTTAAGGCAGGTTGTATTTTCAAAATGTTCCATGGCTTCTCTTATCATTCTGCGTCCCAGTGGATTTAGTGCTAAAACATAATGTTCAACAGTCAATAAAACTTTGGAAAATCAACTCACTTTTAATTTATAACTTCAAAATGTAAACTAGGACACATAAAAAGATCCTAAATATTGCCAAGTAAAACAGGTACATCAAAAAGTGATTGTTATATTTCATATTCAAATTTAATGCAAGAGCAGTAAAGTAGAAGGAAGAAAACATGATTTCACCACTTTTTTGAAGCATTATTAACATGCTTGGTTACAGAACATTTTTCAAAAGAGAACAGCTTTCATCACAACCGATTTCCCCCTGAATTTGGGAATTTGACACAATTCTGAAGCCCGAATTTCATGCACTGTTTTTAATACATTGCCTCTTGGAATGCATTTCAATATTCATCACATGCCTCTTAGTATGTACAGCAAATTTGACTTCTTCATGTATAATGCATCACAAGCAATTAATGTGTCATTTAAACGAGAAAAATCCATATTATCACCACAACATACTAATAATATATACATAATATCTAAGGTATTTTACCTGATATTGTCGAAGTATTTCGTACGTTGTTTGCTCTGTGAGGCACGTGCTCCTGGCCCGAGAGGTCCCTTCGTTACGGACCTTTGGTTAGTTATAAAAAATAAATTTGCAGAAATAAAACAGTTAGGTTATATATTTTCAGTTCCACATTCATTTATTCGCACAATCAAACGTTTGAAATTTACTATTAATTAAAAGATTTTAGCTTCTAAAATCTTTAAATGAAATGAATTTGTAATTTGTGCAAATGAATGAATGTGGAACTGAAAATATATAACCTAACTGTTTTATTTCCGCAAATTCTTTTTTAACTAACCAAAGGTCCATAACGAAGGGACCTCTCGGGCCAGGAGCACGTGATTCACAGAGCAAACAACGTGCGAAATACTTCGACAATATCAGGTAAAATACCTTAGATATTATGTATGTATTAATCAAAAGCATGTTTATAACATAAGACAACCCATAAGGTTGCCTCATGAATTGCAATTTTCGTAACATACTTATATTTGATTTGTTAGTACTAATGTAAAATAACATCTTGACAGCCATTTGAATCAGAAATATTAGTTTTCTGAGAACTGCTTGCAAATTTCAAGTAAATTCTTCATTCTTCTTTAATGCCCTTCAAAAAATAACAGAAAATTGAACTTAGTTGACCTCTAAAACACTTAAGTAAATTATGTCATGTCCAAGTACAAAACCAGAAAACGATTCAAAAGTTAATAACAGTTTCTAACTATTTTTCCCTATTTCCACAATGCTTAAACTAATTTTAAACAGTTATGCCATGAGTTTATTATGATTAATTCGATGGCTTGCATCATTCAGTACTCACCACAGACAGGAAAGAAAAAAACATGAATCACCACTACCACACAAAAATCATGTTTGATCAGCGTGTTTATGGAGTGAGTTATACAGATGGTCCTCTTAATATCATGGATGTGTTTCAGAAAGTAATAAATCAAAACATAATAAATTGGGATAACGCAAGATACAGTGTAAATAGGGGGAAATGTAATCACCTGCAACATTTCTTTAGGTATGTGATCTAACACAACAAATTACGATTACATTTTTGAGCATTTATTTATTCATTATCTGACATTCAGACTTTGTTTCCACATTTTAATTTCCCAGGGTGAAGGCTTTTTCTTCTCATCCCTCTCTTCCTCCCCAGGAGCAGAATTATGGGTAATGTTCTGTAACATGACTTCCAAGGATTGTAAATTGTTCTACGGGCAAAGCGTACAACACTTACTAAATTAAATTTAACAAAACAAGTGAATAAATCACAGTAAAACAAACAACATTAAAAAATTATGTACCATCAATTAAAACCTCTAGTTAAATATAACAATGCAAACCAGTTATTTAAATCAATTAAATTTATTTAAAACCAGGGCATGCATTTAGAACTTGAGATTCTGTAAATAACTTTTGAAGTTAAATAGTGTGCTACTGATGCAGATGAACAATTTACAAAGTGTTCATGGTAATTTGGTCCATACATAGAAACTAGGGCAGCTTTTAGTATTTTTCGTGTGTAGACGGTGCTCCTTTTGACATTGTAAACAATCGTTTATCACTTGTTCCAACTATAGCATAATCTCTGTCTTTTGTATTGGTTCTTTTACTAACAATTTTGTCAATTGTTTTACCCCAGAATTCACAAATTGTACATTTCTATAGATCCACGTGACAAAACTACTGCACTCAAAGAATAAATCTTTTTTTTTTTTTTCTCTTCAGAGTTTGAAACCATGGAAACCATTACAAATTCAATGAAATTTGAAAGATCTTTCAATTCTTTCTTCTGCTCAGAACTGACATTAGTTATTGGAAATAATAAGTATTGAATAGTCAATATAATACCAGCTGTTCTTATGATTCTCTCTCAACAATTTCCACCTATAAATCTCTTGCTATCCCAAATGGTAGGGTTGGATGTGTGTGTGTGTGTGTGTGTGCACTGAGGGGGAGTGTTTGGTCACTGCTCCCAGCAGATGGGCGGAGTTGCTGGAGTATAGACAACAGGAGTGAAGATGTGGGGTTTGCAAGCAAACACTGAGCTCACAAATCAAAGACGGGAAAATTTTTCTGCAAGGGACTGAAATTTAAGATTTAACAAAAAATATCCTACAAAAATATTCTGCAAGGCAATAAAATTTAAGATTAAAAAAAATGTTCTGCAGGGGGACTTTGTTCTGCGACACATGTTTACAACAACTACTGTTAAAATATCATAAATCAGGGAGACGAAAAAGGAAATTAAAGGATAATATCTTAAAACAATTATTTTAATTTCCCAGGCATTTAGCTTGTATTTCTAAGTCATAATTAGGAAAAACAAAAAATAAATAAACAGAAAAGCTAAAAAAGTATGAATTTCTTAGTCACTTAAAAGATTCAGCATAAACCTGAATACATAAGAAGTACAGAGAGTCTTTCTTTTTTACAGCTCTTGACTTGAGGTTAAAATATCACTAAGGTGAAGATATGAAATATTAACACTGTAACAGATGATGCTTATTAACACATCTTTTGGGGTAAAAAAATATTCTTACATATCACTTTGTCAGTCCATTTATGTCTGTCTGTCTATAGACACCATATCTCTGCAACTATTAATCACAGACACAGACACATACACACACATACACACCATTTTATTTATTTATTTTTTGTTAGAAAGCTTGAACTTATGTGAATAACAATCCATAATTTTTAGTCGTTTTTCAATGAATGATCCCACACCAAGAGAAGAAAATGGAGATAATATCGATTTTGATATGTATTTTAATCCAACTTTTTGTTCCTAAATATCAAATCAGAAAAAAATCTTTTTCCATTGTTTACTTTTCACCATGAAGATAATAAGATAATTTTGCACGCATTGCATGCAATTTCTACTTTTAAAAAATGCAGTTTCCCCTGTAGGGATGTAATTACACATTATATTTTCCTTGTTGTATGTGTTCCTGAAAAATTGCCTTTGAAAAATTAGTTTTACCTCGGATAGCTTCCACTATGGAAAATTTTTGCAGATTTTTTGTTCTTTCTTCTTCTACGAGGTGCAAGTACAAATGTCTATCTGTACTAGCATTTTTTGCATCACTACCCATTAACTATGTAGAACAATTTGCAGACATTGCCAGCATTAAATATTGTACAATTTTCTCTCAAGAGGGCATAAATGACTAACTATTCTATTTTCCTGATTATTTCAGCTTTTAAAACTTCAATTTGAAGAATTCATGATGTTATATATATTAAGAACACATTTGCTGTCTTTACACGATTTTAAAAAATTACGGTTAAAATTATATATACATTAGAACATGAGCACTTTCAAGTCCACTGTGGACCCGTCATCAGATGGTGTGGTTGCATTATGCCCTGGGGGGTATATATTATATAGGATAGTATGCACACTGACGCAACATTATGTTTTGTCATGCGCATGCTCACTACACAATCATGTTGTTTCATTAGAGCAGCCGGTATTGTCTCTTTCGCTGTAATAGTTACAAAGTAGTTTCCATGGCAACGGTATAATGATAGGGGTGGGGGGTCGTCGTTACAGCATTCTGCCCTATGTTTATGTATCAAAAGGCTTTCTAACAGGAGGATAGATGAACAGGTAGTTGGCGTATGTAACAAAGTAACATCGTCCCAGATAGGTTGGTGTTGACCCTTCAGGCATAGTCTTGAAAGGGCGGTGGAGGTGGAGCATGCCCTAACATTATATCTATGTTCAGAGACACGTAAATTAATATTGCGACGGGTCGAACCTATCTCAGCAGTTCTATCTGAGTTGTTGTTACAAGACCTGGAAAATGATGTGCTTTTGTTTTGGCAGTCCACCCTTGAAAGCCTTACCAAGTTCACCAGCTTGTTGTCTACAAAATACAGTTCCATAAAATTTTCTACAGAATTCGAGACCAATTATGCATTACCATATCTGGACATCTTGTTGGAAAGAAACCCTAATACGAACGAAGTAACTCACTCGGTTTATAGAAAACCAACTGCAACAATATCTATGATTCCCTATAACTCCTACCACCCACTCAGGCAAAAACTCTCAGCCCTTCACTTTATGTTTCACCGAGCAGTTACACATTCATCCTCAACTGATCAAAGAGACCTAGAAGTTGCGAAAATTATGGATATTGCAGCATTATATAATTATCCATCTACCACAGTTAATTCCATAATGCGCCGTGTCTTTAATGCATCATACTCAACATTACCAAGAACGAGACCAAGCACATCATACGTCGGCAAACTACCATAGATCCCTGCTGTCACAAATACCCTAAAAAACGCATGTCGTCCATTTAATTTTGATTTTGGCATAAAAACGTGCAACATTCTCGCCCAAATTAAAAATGACAGGGATCAGATTCCCCATGGTTCCAAATTCGGTGTGTACGCAATCCCACTAAAAGCTATGAATGCTGATGTAACCGACCAGATATACATAGGTTCGACCCATCGCAATATTAATTTACGTGTCTCTGAACATAGATACAATGTTAGGGCATGCTCCACCTCCACCGCCCTTTCAAGACTATGCCTGAAGGGTCAACACCAACCTATCTGGGACGATGTTACTTTGTTACATACGCCGACTACCTGTTCATCTATCCTCCTGTTAGAAAGCCTTTTGATACATAAACATAGGGCAGAATGCTGTAACGACGACCCCCTATCATTATACCGTTGCCATGGAAACTACTTTGTAACTATTACAGCGAAAGAGACAATACCGGCTGCTCTAATGAAACGACATGATTGTGCAGTGAGCATGCGCATGACAAAACATAATGTTGCGTCAGTGTGCATACTATCCTATATAATATATACCCCCCAGGGCATAATGCAACCACACCATCTGATGACGGGTCCACAGTGGACTTGAAAGTGCTCATGTTCTAATGTATATATCATTTTAACCGTAATTTTTTAAAATCGTGTAAAGACGGCAAATGTGTTCTTAATATCCTTCAGCACGAAAAATTGACTTCCTATGTTATATATATATATACAGCATGAGAAAAATACAAATGCAAAATAAAACTAGTACTTACAGTAGTGCATGGTGTAGTACACTGTAGCTCTAGACCATAAAGAAAGAAGATTAATTGTAGCTTTTCTGTGAGACAATTCTTTATGATCATCAGCATATTTTGGAACCACAATGTCTCCTTCCACAATCCTTTCTCCTGTCTCTGTATGACTTGGATTGGCTGCAAACAGCAGCAGCTATAGACCAAACAAACAAACAAAAAATCTGAATGAATGAGTAAAATACTAAAACTACAACACAGAAAAACTTGGCTATAATGACCTCACTTTAGATGACACATGAATCATAATGTTAAAATACTGTTACACACTTCAGACTGAAGAAACCTGACGTTAGAGATAATACAGGCTGTATCAAAATTAGCTGCTGATTAAAAACAATCATAACTTAGGAATGAATGCAGCAATATTAACATAAACAAAGGATATTGCAGTAGAAACCTCAGTTTGTCTTACTACCCAGTTTGGTCATCACAATCTGAAACAAATGGTGCTAGTTAAGTCAGAGATTCAAAATGGCAGATTTCTTTTTTTTTTTTTTTTTTTTTTTGATTGGAGGTTTAACGACCACCGTGAGCAACTCAATGGGCTATAAGCAGTCGCACGTCCATAATTTAGGGTCACTGGTTCCAGGGAAGGGAGAGAGCCAGTGCCGTAACACAAACACAACATCCATGCCTGACCGGGATTCGAACCCGGACCCCTTACGGACGAATGATCAGAGGCCAGTGCCTTAGACCACTGCACCACCAGGGCGGCATGGCAGATTTCACTGGCAGCGATCATACAGTATATGTTTCATGGTATAAGAAAGTCATTTTGCAATTGTCATACAATGGCTTTTTAAATAAAAATATCAAAAGAAACCTTTCACATATTCTTTCATAACTGAATGGCATTCATGCTTTGTATCATCAACAGGAAGCATAGTAGTACATTGTGAATCAGGTCAAGGTAGGCCAGTTCTTCTTGAAACTATAGTGGAACATGTGCAGGAAGTATACCTAAGGCATTGAACAGCTGAGTGAGCATGGAATGTCAGGTGCAAAAACAAACTGTGTGGCATAAGAGCGTACAAAGAATTGGGGGGGGGGGCAACAGGAAATAGAACTTCTTGAAATTCAACAGGACAAAATAAAAGTTAATGAAATATAGAAGAAACAGTAAAGCATTATTTTTTAATGTGAGTTGATGCATTTTTATTAAAGTATAGCATTTTTTAAAATGTAAATCGAATTTTAACAAAAAATGAAACACTTTTGGAAGGTCAAGGCCCCTTGCCCCCCCCCCTCCTCTGAATACATCACTGGTGTGGTGAGTCTTGTATAAATGACAAACCTTGAAGCCATGCACACACCAGCAACTTCAGGCACTAGCAGATAGTGATCAAAAGTGCCGACACAAAGTCTGTAGCAACAACATTAGTAAATGGATTGAGTCAGAAAAGGACTTTCTCATGTGAGTAGTATTTAGCGGCAAGGCTACATTCCATATCAGCATTTTTCTTATGGGAGCAACATTAAAGATTAGGTGTATCAACCTCCTTTACTAACCACCATTAAAGAATTCAAAGAAAGGTTTGTAGTACTGTAAATGAAGTTATGCTTTTCAGAGTATGGGATAACATTTGTTATAGGTGGGGCATTTTTCATGTAACATGTGGAAGTCACATAGAAAATTTTTTAACTTGTGACTTGTAAACAAAATTCAGGTTTGTACCTGAACAGTATCATTTAATGCATGTTAATCGGTGCTTTCATTTCTGAATTACTAATTTTTTTAGTTGACAAGCTAATTCTGGTTGATCCTATACATACAACTTCACTTAAAACCCTATCAGCCATCCGGTGGTCATGTGACCGAAAGACTAGGTTTCCAGCTAGATCTCCAAGCTGGGCTCGAGTTCGAGTACTGGATGGAGTCTGGTGGTGTATTTGTTGTATGATGCTGGTTTCTTTCCTGGAACCATGGCTCCAAATTAAAGGCAAAAGTTCAAATAGTCTTCTAAGCTAGGCTTGAGATTGAGGGTTGGATGGAGTCCAGTGGTGTATTTGTCATATGGAGCTGGTTTCCTCCCTGGAACCATTGCTCTAAATTAGGGGATGGGTTTGTTAAACTCAGATACACGAAACAACAACAACAACAACAAAAAATCAATTATTAAAAATTGTAACACTTCAGCTTCAATGGAGTCTAGTGATGTGTTTATTATATGGTGCTGGTTTCCTCCCTGGAACCATAGCTCTAAATTAGGGATGGGTTTGTTACCCATCCCTAATTTAGATATGAAAAAAAAAAAAACACTATCATTAAAAATGGTAACATTTCAGCTTTAATACCCATTGTCATTTTTCTTTCTCTTTAAGACCTTATCATTTGTCAAGAAAATCTTCAGAAGCTCTTTCAGCAGTCTATTGTGTATTTCTAAAATTCTATGAGAAAAGTGAATGAGGGCATGAGCAAAAGAAAGGGGCTGTTTTTACTGCATATTTGACCTACAGTAAACTTTTTTTTCAATTTCAGCTGATGGAGCAAAGTTTAAAATACAAACATTGCAAGGTAGTTTTGATACAAAATATAAAATCCACTTAAGAAAAAGATAGTACTACAATTCTGCTATCAATAATAGTTCCCATCACACAGGATTAGTTTCTTTGGTGGAAAAGACAATAAATGCAACTGCTATGGCATAACATACTGCCTCAAAGTTCAGTTAGAACTCAAAGTTCAGTTAGAACTGAACTTTGCAACATTTGGACAAATTAGTGTAGATGAATATTTGTTAGCTATAAATGAACATATGGTGTTACAGACTGTCCGAGAAATTAAAAAATGTGATGAAAATATTGCAAACCAAGATCATTATGAAGAATCAGACAATGTGGAGTGGGACTCCCTTGTGCAAAAATGCTTTACAGGTATTGTATGGAGAAAAACAAAATGATCAAGGAATACGGCAAAAAAAACTCAAGAAATATAGCAAAACAATCAAGAAATATCATAAAAATTTATATTGAAGACATGGTTGATCACATGACTCGGTCCTCAAATGAAAAATGAGAAACACTTAAAACTTTCTTTGTACCATCATACATAACAAAGGAATACAATAGCATAGGTACAGCCTTCCCTGAAAATAAGTTCAGTAATATTTCTCATTTATTTATAGAAAATTATTAGTAATCCGGCAATGCACATTTTAAATTAAAAATACAATTTCATTGTTAAACTAATTCAGGCAGAGAAATAAATCTGCATAATCCAATTTTATTAGAACTTTCTGGCTAATGATTTATGTTCTTCTTTTTTTCCATTTTTTTTTTTTTTGTTGTTGGAGGTTTAACGACCACTGTGAGCAACTCAATGGGCTATAAGCAGTCACCCGTCCCTAATTTAGGGTCACTGGTTCCAGGGAAGAGAGAGAGCCAGTGCCGTAAGACAAACACAACATCCATGCCTTGCCGGGATTCGAACCCGGACCCCTTTTGGACCACTGCGCCACCGGGGTGGCATTTATGTTCTTCTGAACACATGTTTTCATTCATCAACCATTCTCTCCTATATACAATATGAAGAAACATAGCTACATTCAATGGTGTAAATTATGATCTGTTGATATAAGATGTTTTTAATGTCATGCATTATATATGGGAAAACATTTTTGTATCATACTATAAGACAAGTTATCTTTTTTTTTTTAAGTTGATTTTTTTACTAATTTTTGGAAATATTCAAATAAATCCCTGGCAAGTTATTTTTCTGGTGAGTTTTATTTCTCTCCCCCTCCCCCCAAGGCTTGTATATTTTTCTTTAAATTGTTTCATTTATTACACATGATTCATACTAGTGATGGTATAGGATATTCCTTTTTGCAAGTTAATTAATTATTAATGCAAAAGAGTAATTTACAAATGATCATTCAGATGAATAGTGTCTCATTACGCTTACTTGAGAAAACCATTTGTTCCAGAGATTCTTTCTATACTACCAGAGTGGAAATTGGCAAACTGCTCAAAAGATTAGGTGCATAGCTAGAACCCATTCACCATTCATGAATGAATCTATGCTCATCGTGAATACACAGGCTAGAGAGAAAACTGGCAAACTGCCCAAAAGAGTGGGAGCTCAGTTAGAACCAACTCATCATTCACAAATGAATCATTCGTTGTGAACACACCATTCAAATGAATGCCTATCGCATTTCATTTCCAATTCTTAAGTAGAGGTGAGCTTAACAGTGATTTTTCTGTCACAATGACAATTCCATGGAAGTAACGGTGTCTTTAAATGGAAAAAAAAATTGCTGTTTGTGACAGGGATGATGAACTCTAAAACTCTGATGCAGTGAGCACTACAACGAAAATATTTATGTGGCAAAAGTTTGATGCATTTCCTGAGTCTAATAGCACCTGAATATAAAACATGTCAAACAGTAAATTAAGAACACATACAGTGGTTCATTTTTTGAAGAGGAATGATGAAGCTGTAATGGGATGACAAGTCACAATCTTACTAGACTCAGTGACAAAATCATTGTTTGCAACAGGGGCGACGGAGCAGTAATGAAATGGTGAGCGAGTTCTGAACTTTTGTAAGAAAGCTTTTGCTTATAAATATCACATGAAGCAAAATTTTCATCAACGACAGTGAAATAATTCCACATCTCACTGGTTTTTTTAACTTGGCATCTGACATTCTATTATGTTGAACGTTGAACAGCATTAACACTTTGTTATCATTCACGTTCATTCCTCAAGACTCCTCATGTAAAGACTGGCACAAAAAACCGGTTTCTTCTGAAGAAAGCAATGCAGCATCACTAGCCTCCTCTGTGATGTTTCAACAGAAATGACATGGTGACATGGCAACCTTGGAGCCCAAGCATTGCTTGGGCACGGCTAATGGTGGCATTCTTATAACTGACTTTGGAACTGTTTCTTTTTGTCAGTGGTCATAACGGTGATAGTGACTTTTCAGTAATGGTGACAAAGTAATAGTTACGTGACTTCCGATACATCTTTATTCTTAAGTTTCACCATATTTCCTGACTTCCCATTGCTCACTCACATAATGACTGACACTTATTAGCTCTCACCATTACTTTTCCTATTAAAAATTCGTTTCTGAACTCATGAGGTTGGAAGAAAGTTAAATATGCCACAACTTCAGTATATGCCACTGTAATGGTGGATTGCATGATCACCCCACAGCAATGAGAGAAAATCTTTCACCATTCACGGTGAAGAGTCATTCATTGTGAATGAGCCATTCATGAATGTACCTCAAACTCATTTGGCAGAATATAAATGGCCTATAAAAATATGCCTAATATACACTGCCGGAAAGTGAAAAAAGAACACCAAGAAGGAATTGGCGGACGATCATGAAATTTACATATGTTTATGGGGTCGAGTTTACATAGATGTGATGTTAATTTCGGGACCAACTGGGGAGCGCTTATGCCACAGCACGGCATAATATGCAAATTATCATCGGTGGTATTTAAGGAGTACAGCGAAGTGAATGTAATCAGTCGTTGGCGTATGGACACGTGCGAAGACCCTTAAATAACTACTGCAATCATACATGTCTTCCATGTACAGGCTGCAATGCCTGTACATGGAAGACATGTATGATTGCAGTAGTTATTGGATTTTGAGGGAGGTCGTCTAGTCAGACTCCGCGAGGCCGAGTGGTCGTATTATCGTATTGCGGAGCGAATTGGATGGAAAGTATCGGTGGTGGTACGATGGTGGCGTAGATGGTCCGAGGAACATTCCCACACAAGAAGACGTGGAACCGGGAGTCACAGATGGACTGATGAGCGGACCGATCGACGCATAAAAAGAGCGGCGTTGTCAAGCAGAACATCCACTGCAACGCAAATCCGAGATGCCGTTGCACCTGAGGTGACTGTGCGAACAATCCACAACCATCTGCTGGATGCAGGACTACGTGCATGTGTGCCTCTGGCATGTGTACCTCTGACTCCAGCCCACCATCAGGAACGGCTGCAGTGGTGTCGCCAACGTCTGCACTGGAGAACGCAATGGCGATCTGTCATGTTCAGCGATGAAAGCAGATTCTGCTTGGGAGCCTCCGATGGCTGTATGCGTGTTTGCAGAAGCACAGGGAAGCGTCTCCACCCTTCTTGCATCCGCCAGCGACACACAGGGCCTACACCTGGTCTCCTGGTGTGGGGAGCAATAAGCTATCACTCCCGTACACAACTAGTGTTTGTACCGGGTACATTAAACAGCACCTCCTACATCAACAACATCATTCAGCCTGTTGTTGTGCCATTTGTAAGGTCGGTCCATCATGGTGTTTTCCAGCAAGATAACGCACACCCACACACGGCACGTGCAATGCAACATGCACTTCAGGGTGTGAGACAACTTCCATGGCCTGCACGTTCACCGGATTTGTCCCCCACTGAGCACGTGTGGGATTTTATGGGACAACGACTTATCCGGTCTCCACGGCCAGCCACGACCATCCCCGATTTACACGTCCAGGTTGAGGATGCTTGGAATTCAATACCCCAAACTTACATCCAACATCTGTATGACAGACTCCATGCCAGAATTGCACAGTGTGATGCAGTTCATGGCGGTTCAACCTCGTACTAACCATGTTACATGGAAATGTTATTTTTCAGTTTACCAGCAAATACAGCTGTATTTTGCCATAATGTTTTGATCACGTTATCCTCTGTATTCCGTTATTATGCTGTACAAATTCTGTTGGTATCAGATGTCTCCTTCTTGGTGCTCTTTTTTCGCTTTCCGCCAGTGTATTTTTAGGTATAAAAGAAACCACATATGAGATGAACTGTGAATTTCTTAAAATTATAGGTCATTAGAAACATACCATGAACAAAGAAAAGCAAGAAAGTAGGAGTTAATTGAGAAATGCAGATAAGAAAAGAATCAATCATTAATGATCACATATGATGTTTGTTTCATTAGGAATAAGTATAAACTGCTCTTTTGTTCATGTGCAAGATCCGGACATGTGATTTCCATACAAGTTGAATACTCCACTATTTCTGTACAAGCATATTGCAAATTTGTAACAAAGTGCAGGTTCCATATATTTATCAGGATGAGGCTGCTCATTATGTACAGCAAAACAATAAATGCTAATTCAAAATAAGAAGAAATTTTATAGGGAACAGCATGCCAGAAGTATTCAGTAACCATAATGGAAGCCATTTTGATAATTCAGTGCAATGAGAAAAATAAAGATGTACACAACAAAAATGAAAAATTAAACATTTATATTCCATTGGGTTTGTAAGTAATATTTTTTGTAAAAGAATTTATAGTTTAACCTATTATTAAAATAATTATTTCACTTCAAATTAAAGGCTAACTGCTAAATTAATCCATGTAAACATCACAGTGAAAGAGAACATGAATTAGTTTAAAACCACATAGTACCACTTACTTTATCATCAGCAAATTCTTTGAGGTCTTCAATAGATTTTGTACTGTGAAACTGGAAAAAAATAACTTGTCAGTTGTGGCAAACAACATTTATAGTGGATGTACAGAATAATGGAATTAAAAATGCATATACATATCAATACCAGTACTTAATGAGTACATTTGTCATGAAACAAACCTGACTGTTAAATGTGTGCATGAGTTTCTTTTAAATTTTTGGTCAAGAGAGAAAAAGTAATTAATAGAAATGGATTTTAAAAATGTTTTTTAAACTTGAAATTTGACTGCACAAAAGAAACACTTTCAATGGTGACTCCACAGCTCATGAAGCAGGGGTTTATCCAGAGAATTTCAATTGGAGGCAGTGGAGTGCTGAAAAAGTGTGAGGGAGTGTTCACAAAATTTTGGGGTAGGGGTGTTAAATGAAAGCAAATTTTTTGAAGGCTGAAAAATTTTTTATAGCGAAATATTTAATTTAGGCTTTAAATGTACAATTAAAAACATGGAAAATTTGAAAAACTGAAGAACTGTCAAAATTTTTATAGTTAAAATTGGTTAAAACTGATTAAGAGCCTAAAGAATCATTTTTCTGAAACTACATGTGGTTGTTTTGCTTTTGTGGTGTTTTTATTTTCTATCTCTCATGTCCAAATGTTTCCTCAAACAAGGCTAAAGCAAAAAACAAAACAAAAAAACATTAACTTGGGTTGTTGATATCTGCAAAATTTGTAGCAGACTGAAGTGAGAGATATGTACATACATTTTGTAGTTCCAGTGACTTAAACATGTGCATTAAACAAGAAAAACTAAAAAGAAGACTTTAGGTCAGATAAGCAGGCTCTTATATATGCAAACATATACTATGTGCATTTGTGACAGTGTATGGAGGTAACACTTGTTCTTACAGTTCAGTAGTGTAATGAAAATAGGAAAAAGATACTAACATTATCTGAACTCTCTTTGGTTTCATCAAAATGATCATGATAATAATCAAAATTCGTGAAGATCTCCAAGTCAGAAGAATGCATTAGTGTCCTATCACATCCAGACCTTTCTTCAGGTTCATGCTCAGATGAAATCAAAGGCAGAGTCTGTAAAAGAAATGGAAAAAGTATTTGATGTGCAGTTCTAGCACAGTAGATAAAAAAAAAAAAAAAAACCTATAAACAGCCACAGAAAGTAAGTAATCATTATTTACAACAGTTCTCCTACCTTTTAACAACCCCATGGGCAAGCATAAGGAAGGTCATACATCCCTAATTTAAGGCATCTGGTTTTAAAGAATGGGAACAATTAATACCTAAAGAGCAAGCATGGCCAGAAATCTGTGCTCTTAACTGCTAAAAAGCACCAGGTGACTCATGAAAAAGAACAAAATAAACAGCTACTTTGACATTCTTTATAAAATATTTAACATCAAAAATAGAACCACAAAAGGTACAATAGTTAAGATGAGTTAAATAGTGAAAGCTGGAGTCACATAAAAAAAAACAAGGAAGTAAAATTTCCTTTTAAAGATGTGATTAATATTCTAAAAATCCTAAATTTACCTTACCTTGGAATACTTTATTTGCACATATAGGAACAATTAACAAGATATCACTTAGACATGGGTATCCACAACATGGGTCATGTGACCAATCCCCCCCCCCCACACACACACACATCCTCTCTCTGCAAGTTGGATAACAACTGAAAATGTTCTGCTGACACTTTTGTAATGTCTGGCGAGTATCTTGAAAATCTAAGTATAGAATCAAGGTCATGGTACAACTTTTGGAAAGAAAGTCTAAAGGAAAGACAGAAAAGATTTCCCTTTTAGGAAATATGCTGGAAGTGAAGAAATTTTACCCAGAAGTTTCAAAGGCACTACAAATTGCAGCCACATTCCCTGCAACAACATATACCATTGAAAGATCTTTCGGTACCCAGGGTAAAATTTTCGGTCCGTGTGTCTTATACAGCATGGCGGCATATGCGGCTTTTTTTTTTTTTTTTTTTTTTTTTTGCGGAGGGAAATAATGTAAAAAAATTTTTTTGGCTTGCTCCATTCTTTTTCCCGCGGGAAGATATCTCAATAGAGAGGGAATAGAATAACGATGTTACGGCCACGTGTAATAAATTCCACCCACCCCCTTTTAAAACAAGACATGACAATAATAAGTTATATGATTGAGGTGGGACAGGTAAGAGAGAGGTGACTGATAAAACTCGGAAAATATCTGTAGTGAGGGGGAAACTTTGCAGGGAATCGATCTTGTTAGCAAGGATCGCCCTTGTTTCATGCTCTGAGCAACTAACTCTTTTTGAACTCATGACATCATCAGCTTCACTCTGTCTCCCCTCTTGAAACAGGATATTCAACCAAAAGCCCTGATATTCACCTACCATCCAAGATCGATTGTCATTGGTCAATGACTCAAGGACAGTACGTGCAAATTTTGTCCATGACGTGTGCGTTTGTTGCATTCAGTTCGCCAAATCGCATTTCCTCGAGTACATGTAGTTCTACGTCATCATGGAAAGTAAAATGACGAAGCGCAGAAGTCATATTTCTAGTTTTAAGCTAATGGAAATAAATATGTATTTCCGAATCCTGGAAAATCATCAAAACTTCGACGATTATTTCAGAGTTCACTGAAGCAAACATTATTTCTAAAAACTGCGGTGAAATGCCAGAAGACGGCGAAGATGATGCAGATGACCCGAAGTTTTTAGATGAAAAAGCTTTTAAAACTTTTTAATTCGGACAGTGAAATTTCCGATTTTTATGGATTTGATTGAAAAACTATGTGTACCATATAATTTCAGAATGCTGTGTGTGTATTTTTTAAATTCTTGAGGTATAAATATTTTATAATTGGTTTAAGCGCCTTACGAATTCTTCGAGTAAATTTTTATAAAATAGGTAGTAGGAAAAATATTATCCTTAAGATTGAATCTTGTTTAATTGATATTTTTATTTATTACTTGAAAGATCAGGTACTATATTTTTATCTATGTAATGTTTTCAAGATTCCGCCATGGTACTACCCCACCTTACTGCGAAGGTGCGGCGTATACGGAAGGGTGGCGTTTCTGGTGATTTTTCTTTCATTCCGCCCCTTTTTTTATTTTTTATCGCTGCGGCGTATACGCCAGTGCAGCTTATTTACCCGAAGTTACGGTAATATGAATGTCCATCAAAACTGGATGTACCAAAATGAAGATTTTATGAAAAATATTGCCAACCAATTCCCAATTCGGGCAAAGCAACAGAAGACTGCAATTTTCTTTTCTTCCAACCAGGAGAGACACAATCATAATCCAGCTTAATTATCATAAGGAGTTGTTCTTTGCTAGCTAAATAGATTTCACAACATTTATTCAATTATTTTTTACACAAATTGTCATTAGATACTTTGTATCCTAATTTTTCTCTTTGTCTTAAGATATAAATGTCCCTTTACAAAGTGAGACTAAGACTGTGTTTCCATCACTTACCTTGAATGACTTAAAACTTAGAGACATCTTGTGCACTGGAACTTTACTTTGATTCCCCCTGGAAAAAAATTTTTGGGCACCCATGCACTCAGCTTTGATGTTGTGATACAAAATGAATTTCATGTTTAGGCACTCATTTCACATTTGCTATCCATGTGTTTCTCTTAAATTAGATTATTATTCAGTGAGCTTTTAGGGCTTAAAAAGTTGAAATTAGATGCAGTAGCATCACATTTCCACTTTAACAGTTTTGAAATCCATTATTTGTTTGCTTATTTATTTAATAAAATCCTGATTCAAGGGCCATAAGAGGCCAAAAAGCACCTAAGCGTGACATGTATATAAATGAAAGGTCAGCTTGAGCAGTAGGGATAGCAAACTCTTATCAACTGTGAATCACCCTATCCTTACAGTTGAAATGCATTCTCCAGGGTGGTGGAATGGGAACATTCTCAAATAAAAATCCACGTGTCTCTGGTCATTTGCAGTGGTGTAGTGTGACCTAAAATTTATCAGGGTCTAAATATTTTAAAAATTGCTCTGAAACTTCTGTACTGTAAAATATAATTTAAATGGATTGTGAAGTTTCAGGAATGTCACCAAGGGATGTGAGTAGGGACTGGAGCCCACCTTGAAAATTTTTTCACCTACCCTGTTCAAGATGTTGTGACGTACCTGCTAGCAGGACGCACATGACATAAAGGCAGATAGGAATTAGAATACATGTCTGCGTAGCTCAGTTGGTAGAGCGACTTGTTCCGGAATAAGCGTACTCGGGTTCGAATCCCGGCGTAGATAAAAATGACGGAGAAATTCACTTCGTTATAATGTGCCATTTTTAAATTTTTTAACTTTAAATTACAATCTGGACTTACAAGTAATAATGAGTCTCATGTTTTTGGACTTACCAAGTAATAATGAGTCTCATGTTTTTCATGGTGTAGTCATTCGTATTTTTCTCCCAGAAAGTGCATTGTCTACTTCTCCATTATCAAAATAGAATTTGCAGGGCCATGAAAATTCAGTTCTCCACTCTTCTAAATCCTTAGTTTAAGCATTTTTTTATGTTAGTATGGCCAGGGGAAAATGTGGAGGGTGGATAGGAATTCACTGAGGGTGGTCATTACTAAATTGCTCTGCTGTTTCTTTGTTGTACTAAACAGGGGATTCCAATATGGAAAAGTTTAGTATATTTAAAGTACAAAACTTTATTTAGTCAATGCATTGTGCTTGAATTTTCATACATAAAGATACAAGAAATAGAACCGTAAATTGGGCTAACTTTATAGCATTTTGCTACAACTTCTGCTGACAAAATAGCCAAATTGCTACAAGAGGAAAATTCTGGTTTAAACATCGGCTAAATACCCAGGTAAATTATGCAACTAATATATATTTGTAATTACCTCAGCTCTGATAATACCATAAGTAACACATTTGATCGCATTCAGTGGCTTATGTTAAAGGCTAGCTGATATGCTCAGGAAATTCAAATAAAAACACTATCAGCAAGTATCTGCAAATTCATTTTCTTTACTAATAGAATCAAATCTTAATGTCAAATGTCATCAACAAAATCGCCAGCTCAATCGTCTCATACCTTTTGTTATCTCATGCTGACTGAGACTTCCATGTAAATAGCATAAAGTAAGGAAGATAAATACTTAATGGTTAACAACTTGACTAACTTTCACAGTGCAAGCCAAGTATGTGATTGTAAGCAAGACACACTTAGCTTTCCGGTACCATACATACATACATATCACTAAGCTGTTCTCTGAGATTCAGAGCTCAGCTCCACAAAGAAAAGACAAACTACCAGATAATTTTTATCTGATTATTTACTTACTGTTGCCATATCAAACTCCTCCACTTACAGCGATCTTGGCACACAATTCGAGCTTCACTGACATCCATCACACGGCGCACACAAGATCTTCTATACTTCATACTAATGATCTTTTTCTCATGCAGACACTCCTGAACCCGATCCTCCCATGACTTCCTTGGCCTTCCTCTGCCTTTTCTTCCTGCCCCTTGGGCTGAAATTTTTTTCTTAGTAAGCATCTCATCACTCATTCTTTTAACATGCCCAAACCACTGAAGCATATTAGTCTCCACTTTGCTAACAATATTTTGCTTTACATTACACAACTCCAACACATCTTCATTCCTCACATGATCTGAACGTGTCTTGCCACAAACCCCCTGTAAGTAACGAATTTCTCCAGCACACAGACGACTCCTATGTTCCTTCTGTAATACCCATGTTTCACTGCCATATATCAGAGTAGGAACATTTACACTTTCATACACAGCTATGCGGGACTCCCTTGAGAACCTATCATTCCTGTGAAAACCTCCCAAGGCAGCTATGACTTTCAATGAAGAATTCACTCACCTACTAATTTCACCATCCAGTTTGTTCTCTCTGTCAAACATGCTTCCTAAATACACAAACTCATTCACCTGGTCAATCACGGTGCCATTAAGACTTATGCTACATTCAGTACTACCAGTTCCCCGCTCAAAAACCATAACTTCTGTTTTTCTCTTATTTATACTCAGTTTGAATTTCATGCAAACTTCGTACATCCTATCCGGGACAACATGCTCTGTAACTCACTTTTGCTCTCTGCTAACAGGACAGTGTCATCAGCATACAGCAATCTGCACACACGCATGTCACCAAGACATAAACCAGTATTATCTATTTTTGACATCATGCATGCATGCATCCATAAATATATTAAACAGCCAAGGTGACATTACACAACCTTGCCTGACTCCTTCATCAATATAAAACCATTTGGATAAAACACCATTCACTCATACACAAGCCCTACTACCAGCATACATGGCTTTTACACTATTAAGTAGACTCCTAGTAACACCATATTCATTCAATACCTTCCACAGAAGTGTCCTATTTACTTGGTCGTAAGCTTTCTCTAAATCTATGAAGGCAGCAAAAACTTTCTTACCAACAGCCAGATACTTTTCAATCGTCATGTGTAATGCAAACATTTGGTTAGTGCAGCCTTTACCAGGCATGAAACCACTCTGAACATCCCATACTTTCACTGATGTAAGACTTTGTACTTTTTCAATAATGACCTTACCAAGCACTTTCTCTGGCACACTCAGCACGCTAATACCATGATAGTTCTTGCAGTCAGTCTGATCACCTTTTCCCTTATACAAGGGAACAATGATAGCATCCTTCCAATCCCGAGCAACCATTCCTAGCTCCCAGCACAACTGGCAAATTTCAGTTAACCAGTCAATTACAGAGTCACCACCATATTTCAACATCTCAGCAGTTATTCAATCAACTTCCGGTACCAGCCAATAGTATTTCAGGAAATCTGGAAATGTCATGTTATTTGAAGAATTATTTTTTTTTTTTACTTATTTTGAAAATAGCAAGATTTTTGTAGCATAATTTTCAGCTACAAACTACTTTATTTTGTAGCATACCACTGCTACGACTACATTTTTCCAATTGTAGCAATGCTACACACCACACTATTGTAAATGTAAAATGCAAAATAGCAGTGCTACTGCTGATCATAGCACATTCAACAGTTTTCATCTGAGTATGCTAATCACTACACTGCCCAGGAAAACCCATTTTCAAGTAACTAAAGTACAGGAATTTGAACAAACTTCAGTTTTCAGCAGTGATCAGAAGTAGCACATTACATTTATAGTAGCATGGTGTGTAGCACTACTACAAATGGAAAAATGTAGTTGAAGCAGTAGCATACAACAAAACAAAGTAGCTTGTGACAGAAATTTACACTACAAATTATGCTATTTTAAAATAGTGAAACAAAAAAAATCTTCAAATCACTTTTCCAGATTTCCTGGAACATTATTGGCTGGAACGGGGGTTAAGCGTGCCCTGCCTACAGTCATGTACCTGACTTGACTTACATTGTGAAATTTAGCCAAACTGTTTACCATAAAGTATTATCTTCCTTATACCATGATGTTTTCAGAAAAGTCTCAGTAAGCCTGAAAAGACATCGTCAAATTCCCTGGGCATATCAACTAGTCTAGAATATAAGTCACTGAATGTGATAAAATGTGTTACATATGATTATCAGAGCTGAGGTAAATACAAAGATATATTACTTGTGTAATGTACTTAGGTATTTAGCTCTGGATGCCATATTTAAAAATTAACATATAAAGATCATCTTCAGAAAAACCAGTTGCAGCTGTAGCAAGCTACTTTTTTAAGAATGTAGTTGTAGCAGTAACTAGCTACTTTTAAAAAGTAGCTTTGCAATCACAGGATTTCAGTAATCAAAGCATCCACAGCCTCCACACATGAATGACCATTTGATCTGGAAATGAATCCAATTAAGAATCCCCAGTTCTAGTAATTTCATGAACGTTTAAAGAGAATAAATCTTCATAATTACCTATGGCAATTTTACAAGAAAATGCATGTATGTAATATGCTTGTATTCCTGCACTATGTGTGTGTATTTTTTCTTTCTTTCAAGGAGTTGTTCATTAACCACTGAGTAGTCATCTCTTATTATTATTGAACTCGAGCTAGAACTTAGAACTTTACACAGACACACACAGCCTACATCTTGTTAAAACAAACTTTTACATTAGAGTGTTTAAACTATTTAGCTCTCTGTCTCTGTCTCTTTCTTTCTGTCACACACACAAAAACTAAACTATATGTGATTCAGTATGATAAGATTGGTTACTCACATCATAATCTGTACTATTCCTACCCTGTGTGTGTGTATTTTTTTTTCAAGGTATATTCAAACAGCATTGCAAATGTTAAATGTCATCTAGCTGCTTAATTATTCACGTGCCATTTAGACAATCTATATTTTGAGGTTACTCATCTTTATTCCCAAAATCTTTTAGGAGGTTTTCGTCTCTACACATTGTCGAGTATATTGGTTATGCCAGGTATTTAGGTTTGTTTTAATTGGGTGCCGGTGTGCAGTTGTAAATAATTATGGGTTACAGTTTTTTAACTTCAACGTTTTAGGAAATGTGTGATATAAGTTTCTATTGATTGAAGTTTTAATTAGATATAAGTGTTTTAGGGGAGTTCAATTATGTATACTTGTGGTAGATTATTTTGAATCCGAATTTGGTCATAGGGAAAAGGAAAGGAGGGGAACAAAGTTTGCATGAGTTGAATAATATATATATATATATATATATATATATTTCTTTTGGCATTGAATTACGATGTAAATAAGAAAAATACGTGTTGGAAATGTGCAGAGACAAAAACCTCCTAAAAGATTTTGGGAATAAAGGCGAGTAACCTCAAAATATAGATTATTTTTTTCAAGGATTTGTTCATTAACCACTGAGTAGTCATCTCAAATTATTATTGACCTCGAGCTAGAACTTAAAATTTTACACAGTCACACACAGGATAAGATTGGTATGACTTTATGATAAGATTGGTTACTCACATCATAATCTGTACTATGGTCTTTTAATACCTCATCTGCTTCAGTGTTTTTTAAAACAGCAGCTTGTACCTGGTGACAATGGAAAGAAAACAAACAAAGCTTTTAGATATGGACACATAGACTTTTTAGAAACAGTTTAATTTTGAAACCACAGTCATGAATTCAGTGCACTTATAAAAACATACCAAGAAAAGATATCTATCTTTAGCTATTTTGGGGAACAATTCTGAAATTCAAAAAAGAAGTACGCTTTTTTATTTTAAAATGTAACTTGTTGTGATGGATGACATTATTGTTACACGATGCAAGTAGAAGCTCTACTGAGTCAGGCGTAACTGCGCGTGGGTCTCATCCACCAAAGAGAAGTCATTCAATTTCGGTGGCCGTAGCACCAGGTGTGAATCTCAGGTGCACCGCTGTACCCCAAGATTCACGCCAGAAAATAAACTGATAATGGGAAGAATAGCCCAAAGAATGAGGCTTGGGTGGAACCCCCCGTGTCACCAAAACAAAAACAACAACAACAAAAATTTGGGGATCAAAGGGTTGTGATGGGGTTTTCCCGCAAACACCTATTCGTGACCAAGTGTATTGGTCCGGATCTTGGATCTTACCCCGGTACATCCAACCCCAAACAGTCAGAACAACAATTACTTTTGCAAGGAAGACATGACTCTCTAGTGCACGACACAACATTTAATCATTAATTGAACACCCTCGGAAGATTAATAAATTCCGCGATCTCTGGGCGCATAGACAATTACCCTTTCTTCAAGGGTAGCACAATGTACTGACACTTCAATGTTGGGCGACGAAGGCTTGCTGCATCCCCACCGGATGTTCAGACCGAGGAGATCATCTGATGCCTGAGTATCACTTATGCTGACAGAATTTATGTGCCTTTTGCCTAATCGCTCGTCACTCGAATCGCGCCGCAGCCCTAAGGCCCATTTCGCACAGACGGAAGGAATCCGCAGAATATGTAAAACCGTCCCGCAGAGGAGTTTTTGGGTGGCTTTAACATGAGCGGTGTTATTGTTAGAGCGAAAAAAACAAAACAAAACCGCTCGACCGATAGGCGGGAAACCAGATCGCTAGCTCTTTGTGTGGTCAGTTTCTAGATTGTGTCTTCGTTCAAATGCAGTATTTGATATAGAAACTCCATGCATAACATGCTTTAAACTCATGAAAAGATAATGTATTGAATATTACGAGTACCTATGTCGATGTATGATTTACAGTAAATGTAGCAAATGTATGAAATAAACCATTTTTTCGGAGCCAATGTTCTATGAAACCATTTACTGTGTTGAAAGATACATACACATAAATACTACAAAACATTTGTAAAGTGCATTGAACACACATACACTTTTACAGAGCACTTTGGAGAACACTTGAGGAAAATTATGGAAACACAGAATACCTTAATAACCTTTTATAAGACGTTTTTGAGAGCACTTTCACAAGGCTGTGTGATCATTTCGAAATAATTAACTTTCCTTATATGTGATACTTTAAATTTCAGGCAATTATTGGTGTGAATTTTTTCGATGCGGGCTGTTATTTCTCCATGCAACATGTAACAACAGATTTCGAAAGAAATCTTAATTCACACATAAAATCATTAAATGTGTTGTTCTGGATGAGGATTTTTTTTAATTATTTACTACATTCTCTTAGTTTGTTTAACTGTGGAAAGACACAGCATGGCCATGTTTTTTTCGTTGCTTTATTCTTAAAGCATTCAGATATTTTTTCGTTTAACGCACACAGTTAACGTATTTGTGAAATCTGACTTCTTTCTTGAAAGACAACTCCCATAACTCTGAAGTTCTGACAGTCAGTATACCATTGGCATTTCTACATTTATTTCTCTACATTACTATCATTTTTTTCTACATTTACTATGGTACGTTTCTACATTTTATTTTCGGCACTGTGTTTTGCTTAAAATGCTGTTTTGCATAGTTACCACATTTTGAAGTCATTCACTCCTATACTTAACATTGCAAAATGTAACAATTAACTTCTGCAGCACTGTAAACCATTACAATGTTTGTAGCAATCATACCTACACTCGAAATATGGTGATTGCCGAACTATGAGAAAACAATTATGCCAAACTTGAAATAAAAAAAAAGGCAGGAAACGCTGCTATTTCCATGAATGAACAAGATTTCCAAACATTTAAGTTTATGCATTTCCGGATCTAGAATAATTCTCTGTGTTGATAAATAAATGATCGGAGTGAATGTCAGGTGCAAGTGCAAGGTATATATTTTTCCTTTTATTATAGTGTGTGAGTGGAGACCCCTACCGAGGTGGAGGACTAGGACTTTAGCCAAAAAAGCACCCGCCTCTGATAGGGATAGGGAGATCCATACTCATATGTTATTGTTCAATATCTCTGCACCACATAGACAAGTATATTCGGAATTCGCTTACCGATCATGTTCCTTTCATATTCAGTGACTGTCGAACTCGTTGTACAGGATTCTGCAGATAATCACTCCACGCATTTTTTTTTTTTTTTTTTTTGATGTTCCTATCCCTGTAATCTTCCGACGATGTATCCCAAACTTCTGGGCACTTTTGCACTTCCAAAATTAATAATTCAGTATACACATTAACAGCAGACATGATCAACAGAGGTTATAGTGCAAACTATACTAAAAAAGCAGAGTGTTTCTGTTGAAAACTAACAAAGCACATAAGCCCAAAGCGATTGACAATCGACCTCGCCTGGCAGCATTGCTTCCGGCCCCTCCCCTCTAACAAGAGTGATTGTTTTATTGCCTTAGCAAGGAATCCGTTGACCGATTGTGTGAACCTCTTGCCTTACAGCTGTGTTTCTCTAAATTTGGATGGTATCGTCGTCGTCCGGTTGGTAGCGAACACTGTGGGAGCTCAGCGGCTACCGCCACAGAGTTTCTACTGATTCCGCTCGTCTGAAAGTCTCGGTATAACTCTATAGCTGGCTTCAAAAGAAGCGGTTGGACAGCTGAATAATTTATTGCTTCTGCGGGAAAAATCCGGTTGGGTGAAACGGGCCTAAAGTGTAAGATTTAGAACTTTTTCAAGATCCAGTTAGCCTGCTGTAAACATGCAGTAAACATCAACCACGGCGTTCAAGCTGTAGAAGGGAAGGGGGGGGCACTTAGATCATCATGGCTCCCATCCGCATTAGAAAGCCCATTTTTCACCTTCTCGAAAACCCCCGAGGTAGGAATTTTTATGCTGCACTCTTGTGGGCCACTATGCGGAGATCTGACTTATTCCCTACATTCAAGAGCATCGGAGCAGATTCCTTATTAGCTTGCATTTTTGTTAATGAATTTAGCAAGGCCTATGAACAGCCTAAAGAAAAACAACATAAATTAGAAATAAAAAACAAAAAAGAGACTGTAAACTGCAAAATAACGTGTGCTGAAGTATGATTCCCAACTGCCTCATACAATTAGCGACATGATGGATAAACTAGTTCAAATGAACCGAAGGGTAAACGAAAGAGTTTTCCTCAGGTTTTAGGTGGGGGTGGGGGGATACACTGTAACATTATGATAAAAACAATGTGGACTGCATCATTTACGTGAGGAACATTGAGCCACATGTTACAAAATTATTAGTAACCAAATCTTGCTTTAATTAGAAATTGCCTGCATTTGGTGAGAAGCATGTATCTGTCTGTCTTTGGTGAGAGGACCTTTTCCTCACAAGGCTCTGTTTTTAGAGTGTAATTCAACCATAATTGTAACAAATTTTGACTTGCATTATCCACTGCGTTAAGAAAGATTTTGTGATTTCTGCAGCATAATTTTGCAATGAAAGTTTAAGATGGATGTACATGAAAGGAATGCTTAGACCAAATGTTATTAAAAAACTACAATACAAATTATGGAAACTTCTCAACCTTCTTAGAGCATTTCCTACCTCAAATGCAAAAGCAGAAAGAGATTCCTCAGAAATAACATATGTAAAAACTGATTTAAGAAAGAGAATGGATTCAGAGACTAGATGATCTTCTTCAGATTATGTTGGATCTGGAACTCAGAAGTTGTAACTGACAATGAACTTGTAACATCCTTTAACTTGGGAGTTAATTTTTAACAGTCCAAGAAAAGAAGGGTAGGTGGAGGGGTCTCTCTGACAGTTGCCTGCTTTGGGTTGGGAGATGTTAATCTTCAAAGTTGATGGGAACAAAATTTTGGAATGCTGCATTTACATATTGCCGGCTTCTGTCTGTGGAACTGCCCTTTAAAGAGGAAGCAATGCGAAGTCTCAGCGTGTGGGCAATTCTCTCTCTCTCTCTCTCTCTCTCTCTCTCTCTTTCACTTCCTTGTTCTCTCACTACGGATGAGAGTTGGAGCTGCGATGTTGTTATAACAGAACTCTCTGCCTCTTTTGCACTTGTCAGCTGCTGCAAGTTTTGTTTCTTGGATATGGCAAGTTGTGTTCTTTCTCAGTGATGTGGTGGATATCAGTGATGTTTCAAGGATCATGAACTCTGTACATCTATTCAGCGAAATGACTTCGAGTGACACTGGGGGTGGCCCTAACTGACAACAATGTGTGGAGTTTTGTCTGTCACCTATGGGACTGATTATAGATCTGAGTAGGTGAGAACTGACTTTACCTAGTTTTCTAGTGGACTAACTACAAGTGACTCTACTCAGCTTCCCAGTGGACTAATTACAAGTGATTCTACTAAGTTTTTCAGTGGATTATTCTAGAGTGACTCTATTAATATCTGTAACCAGGTAACTATTTTCTGCTCTCTCTTGAGGGAATATGCTTATTCTTGCAACCACAGATGCTGAAACTTCTCTCCAGTCAACAAGTAGTAAGGATTAATATCTGGTTTGAACTGCTGTTTAAGCGTGTATGCTGCTATGTGCTTATTTATTGTCTATGCCATAAATACAGTCCCTCCGGCAAGTCGTAATTAGTCAGGGGGTGTAGTATAATTTGTCAGTAACCCCTTTGCAATGGTTATTCCTTGAACCAGGGGTGACCAATGCAAACTCATGAATTTCTTTTTAGTAAGAAATAATAATTGTCTTAATGGAGAGCCAAATTGGAGCAAACATCCATGTCAGCCCATGAACGATGTTACCTGTCTCTACATTACAAACATTTACTACTTCCAGCAGGCTTTTTATTTTTATTTTTGTAAGAACATTTTTTTCTGAGTTTTTAATAAATTACAGATTCATTTACAAAGTGTTGTTTTTTACTTACATTTTTTCCAATTTTTATTTTTACAATGTATACAACCTTTGAACATTTTTAAGTATCTCTATAGAAAGACTAATAAAAAGGCAGTGAGCATCAAAGAAAATTGATATAGAAATTTAGGGGTGGTGACAAAAAATATACCCAAGGAGAATATCTGTTGGTGCTGTTTCTACTATCTTTTCATCACCAAAGGCTAATGCTAATAAGATTTTACTGGTATTGATTCAAAATATTTTTTTCCTTCAATCAGGACCAATGTAAAGATACAATTTTAAATAAAAGTAAAGAAAAAGAAAACATGGCATGAAAAATTATTATGAAACTGTGATGAGAATTATAAAATTCTGAACAAATTTCACCCTGTCTGATTATGATTTAATTTACATTATACTATAAATTATACGTCTTGAATACTTTGATTTCATTACATAATTGCTTAAGAAGATTACCTGAGTTTGCAAAAGTACAACACATGCGATGTTAAAAAACAATACAGGAGAAATATTATTATTCAACATTTTTGCATTACCCAAAATCAAAAAATTTTAGCAGTGAAATGGCTTGTTATAATTGTATACTACCATTCAGCGATTTCTAAATTCCAGAACTGAAGTTTGTGCATGCAAGCAAACCTTTGCAGATTACCACATACTACAAAAAGAACCAGGACAGCAAATCAGAAGGTGGGAGTGGGGAGAATTATTAAGTGGAAATGGCAGATGATGAGCTGAAAGGTAAATATGTTAGGTTAGTTTATAACTTCTCGAACTTAATGGGAAACCATATACTCCTCTAACTCTAATTTTTTCACACTTTCACTTTCCTACCAGACTGATCTGTTCCCACTTCTAAGTTTCTATCCCTGCCCCTCCACTCACAAGAGGCTAAATAAGCAAGAGGCTTAAACCATGTTAGGAATCATCAAATGAATGATGAATTGAGCTATAGCAAATGTATCAGTCAGTGATAAGAAAAAAAAAAAAAAGCAGAGAAAACATTATATTTCCAGTGTTGAAAATGTATGAGCCACCCCAATGGCATAGTGGTATAAGCTCTGGCTTCTGACCATTTTCTGAAATGAGTCCAAGTTTGAATCCTGGTGAGACATGGATGTTGTGCTTATCCTATGGCACTGGCTCTCTCCCTTTCCTGGAACCAGTGGCCCTAAATTAGGGAAAGGCAACTGCTTAAAGACCATCAAGCTGCTCATGGTGGTCATTACTCTGCACTATATGGAATATAAACTTAGCCGTTGCTAAATGTATAATCACACACATATTGGACAGGAAAAAATATACAAATGAAGCAATTCACTGGGCTAAGTGCAAGGTGGATAAAAAAGACATGAAATAAAAAAACACCCACAGAACAGAAAATATTGGGAAAAAATGCGTGAGATGAGACCAAAAAGGAAATTGCACATAAAAAAATGTCAAAAAATATTCATAGGCTAAGTACAGTTATAAAAAACTGAAAAAGGGATGACAGAAATTGAGAAAAGTACCAAAAAAGTTGTCAGAAAGAACTAATATTATAAACTGACTAAGCTTCTGTTTCATAATATCCTAATGTTACAGCTGCTGTTGATTACATCATGCTGATCTGGGGTGATATGCTAAATTGATAATCAGCATTAATGAAGACATGGAAAATCCTAGAGAAGAAATATTATTAAACTTAATTTTAATTCTACAGGGATTATACTAGGATGAATTTTTATTGTTACCTGTCTTATGTTCAGGATGCAATAATTAAAATCTTTTAATTTGAGGGAAAATGCTCTTTTAAAAATATTAGTATTCAATAGTTTTCTGATACCTGTGAGAATCTAAGACTTGAAAGAATCAGGAATTCTTCATTTAAGGTTATCATATCTTGGAAAGAGAACAACAAAACTATAAAGCTTTCATGCTAGAACTTGAGGCCGTACTCTCGTCTTGAGTTTTAGATCTCACGGTGAACTTAACTGGTCAGCCACTGAACAATATAAAAAATATTAACTACTTTTACTTGCTTGAAGAGCATTTACATGGATAATGCTCACACAATAAAAAAGTTATTAGTACTGCATTACCATAAATCAATGGTTTATATAAACTTTAATAATTTTTGGAATAAGGGAGGGAAAAAACATTCATGTCTAATCATAACATTTAAATAAAATAGCTTCATACTATAAAAATATACATAGATTCTCCCTCAGTGTTACCCAATTTCTCTTACTGTTCAACTTTGTTATATGGTAGAACTACAGAACAGTTTGGAATATTGTAAAATTACAAAACAGAAGTATAAGAACAATCCAGGGAGTAGGCCAATACATACAAATCAAGACATTGCTCTCAAAGTTGGACTGGCTTGACATTACTGAACTACTGAGACTTCAAACTTTTATAATTCAAAATAGTTAAAGGTATCTTTCCCGTCACCTGCAAGAATTCATGTCAATACATGAATTCTTGCATAGTATTCATGGCTGTAAATACCTGGCATAAAAATGATTTGGACATTTAAAAAGCAACTAGTAGACATTGGATGGACTCAGTATATGTGGTAGGTTTCAAGGAATTTAATAGTTAGCCAAAAGAAGTAAAAAATGAATATTTCTGTGAATAAATTCAAAAGTGAGGTGATTATAATAGTAAAATGTTTCAGAGATAGTTTGCAAGAACAAGACATAAAATATTGGTCTGCCTAGATTTTTATGTTCCCAAAATGTACAAAATTTTGTTTATTTTATTCATTTTCTTAAGCAAAAGCTTATTAAATGCAATATTGCATTTAATAAGCTTTTGCTTAAGAAAACTGTGACTTGCTATCAGCTTTTATTAGCAAATAACAATACAAAAATCTATTAAACATACACACTATGCCAAATATAAATTACAAATTAGTAATTAGTATGTCAAAACCATACTGAGCGCATGGAAGAAGTGAAATCAAAATACACAGCTCGACATAAAAATTGCCCCACCCAGAAGGAGATTTACTACAAACATGCAGATCGCAGGGCGGGTGTACCCACTCGAGATATGCAAATGATGCAAAACTGGAGCCGATGACATCATATTGTGAGATAAAGGTTTCTGCAGCAACAGGGATGGTAATGTGTGCTCACTGGTGGAAGTGTCGCAGACGTCTCAGATTAGTCATTTGTGCTGGGACGTTTCAGATTAGTCGTTTTGCAAAGGCCGAAAATGCCAGGTACACACTGTTGGCAGGTTTATTGTCATTTGGATATGTTTCAGAGAGGAAGAATTGTAGGCCTGTGTGAAGCAGGTTGGTCTACATGTTGTATTGCTGTGCATGTGCAATGGGATGCATGAACTGTTGGATGCTGTTGGCAGCAGTGGCTACAGGAAGATTTGTACATGTGCCGGAGTGGCAATGGTGCAGTCCGACAGATGTCAGCACACCTGTACCAGCGGATTGTTCGACATGCTGGTTCATCACCAGAGAGCACTACAGCTGATATTCGACATGCTGTGTCATCAGCCATGGATGTCACCATAACAACCCGATCTGTAAACCGAAGGTTACATGTGGCAAACCTGCACAGTAGGCAACCATTATGCCGACTGCCATTGACGACCAGCCATCACAGCAATCCTCTGGCTTGGTACTGAAGACATCGGAACTGGGGTCACAAAGGGACCACTGTGCCCTTCACTGATGAACTCTGTTTCTGTCTGGGTGCTGACAGTCAATGGATCTATGTCTGGAGACACCCTGGTGAGATGATGGATCTTAGCACCTTTGATTTAAAACTCAGGCTTCACGCAACAATAACACATAAACATATAAAACGAGGTTGTATAGCCAAGGTCGTAGGATGACCGAAAGCTACCGCTAAACAAACCTTTTACCATACGTGACTCTGTGTGTTTCGCTGGTTTTAGATGTTTAAGCTTAGCACCCTATACCATGATACAATCCATCAGGCAGGAATCATGGTATGGGGTGCTATTGCACATGACAGCAAGTCACCTCTAGTCTGCATCATGAGCACGTTGACAGCTGCATGATTGTCAGCAAGATTCTGCAGCCCATTTCGATACCATTCCTGAATGGCCTACAGACCCCATTTTCCACGAAGATAAAGCCCATGTACACACCGCTTCGGTCTACAGACAATGTTTGCAACCATAGTGAGAAGAATTGGCAGTGAAACACTCAACGCACAAAGAATTAGAATTCTTAATATCATCATATCACGCATAAGTTACGCTAAAAATTATAAGTGGTGGGAAGTTTCAGTAGTGACTTCTACCTTCATCAGCCATGGAATGAAACACATGGAATGAACCATGTGGTATAAGCATCAGTTTTTGCCAGATTTTGAAATCTGTCATCAGTTTTTGCCAGATTAAAAAAAAAAAAAAAAAAAAAATTTGCCAGATTAAAAAAAAAAAAAAAAAAAAAATCTGGCAAAAACTGATGCTTATACCACATGGTTCATTCCACGTGTTTCATTTCATGGCTGATGAAAGTAGAAGTCGCCACCGAAACGTCCCACCACTTATAATTTTTAACATGACGTATGCATGATATGATGATATTAAGAATTACTCTAATGTTTACAACATGTTCAAACACTGCTATGGCCAGCAAGATTGCCTGATTTATCCCCAATCGAAAACCTGTGGGACCACATTGGATGTTGTCTGCAGTTGAATCAGCTTGTGCACGATCTCAATGAATTATGGGTGCAAGTCGACCATGCTTGATGTTCCATTCAAAAGGATGATATCCGTCGATTATATGACTCATTGCCATGCCATATTGCTGCCTGTATTGCCGTTTGCAGCAGTGCAACCACTTACTGAGGCATACCCATTGTGCTGCATTATCTCATGTGATAAATACTGTATGTGGCTGAAAATAACATCAAAGTAAACCCTTATGCATTCCTGTTTGCATGCTCAATTTCATCCCTTTATCCTCACTCCTTCTGGGTAGGGCAATTTCTATGTTGAGCAGTGTATCTTGCAGAAAATATAAACTTCTGTCTTTATCTTTCAAACATAATGAAAATTCTTACAGCTATTTCATATAAAATTATAATTATTTATACATTTCATTGCTTTTGGAAATCATAGATTTTGTTGTGCCTTTCATAACTAATTTTTAAAAGATTAGCAAACAGAATGTAAAAATTATGAAAAATCCAAAATCTGATGTTTAAATACAAATAAATGAAATAAATGAAGCATACTTACAGTCAATAGGTGCATAACAGTGAGAGCAGTCAGAGTTCTGTAGTTGCCCATGTATCTTTGGTTATAACTTGCAGTTGAAGTCTGAAGAAATAGTTTTGTTACGCATGCATATATAAGTTATTGAAAGCACATTACAATGATATCCTAGACTGTGAAAGCAAATGTTTAACAGCATTATATTTCACTAAAATAATAATTGAATTGCATAGCATTTTTTACTATGTGAAAACATGACAATAATAAAATGGATATTTAATTTGTTTTTCTTTAAACTAGAGCAAACTGCATTGTAGAAGACAATACAGAAGAATGCGCATAATAGATAAACCCGAATAAACCTGATTACATGAACAAAAAGATCAGTCATCACAAAAAATATTACTGTTAACTGTATATTACACAAAAACATGACTGCAATTTCATACAGTAAAAACTAATGTTCAAGAAGAAAGAAATTGCATGAGCAATTAAACCATTTGACAGCAAAACACTGATGATTTCTATTATAATGGTAATTAATATATACTGGTGTCCAAAATTAAAGTCCAGAAGGCAATAGTGGGCAAATAACACAAAGTGCTCAATGAAATGTTAAGATGTTCACAGGATATGTGAAAATGGACAAGAGAAACAAGTACCTGCAGTAAAAAATTTACATAACAGTTGTATAAAAATAAAAAATATCTGCATACACAACCATTGAAACAGAAAACTTGCTGTAAACCTACAAAGCGTCAGCCATGATAACAACAGAATAAGACAATTTATAGAAAAATTAATGAAACAAATAATTATTAGAACATTAGAGATTATGTTGCAGTAATGTGTGTGAAACGGACCTTTATGGTAATACCTTAAAATATTAGAATACGAACTTCATAAAAACAAGAGACTAAAGAAAGTTTTTATATCCAGAAAACAGTTCCATTAATAAACCTTCAGGATTTATAAATAGCATTTTGAACAACTTAATTAAAAAATAATAGACTTACAAAATATATAAGAAAAAGATTTTTATTTAATAACAAACAACTGCAAGAGGAACCTGATAATAAAACTTCAATTCTTTCTGTGTAAACATAACTTTTGATACAGTCCCTATACATTGAGAACAGGCCTTGATAAAATCTAAGAGGTCAGAAACATCCGTAAAAACAAAAGAACTCAGAAGATGTGAAAAGTAATTGAAAGTTCTTCAAGTTAAAATTGAATTAAGTACAGGGTGTCCCAAAAAGGTGTAACAAATTTCAAGTGAAGATAACTTTGAATACAAAACTAACATCAGCATTCTGTTTGTTGCAGGTGGTAAGGAATACCTCAAGTTTTCTGGAAGTGTATCCAATGGATTCTGTGATGAAAGCCTAGATTGTGGAGTGATTTATTGAAAGCCAATCCGAAACGCAGGTTCAGCGGAATTTCATAACAAAATATGGGAGTAAACTTCCTTCACGTAACAGCATCAGAAAGTGGTACAAGTCATTCAAGGAAACTGGTAGCATCCTCACAGAAAAGCCCTGGACGGGATTCCACGACACTGTTTTCCAGCTGAAACGTGAACAAGAGGCAGTGCCTCAAATGTTGCTTCTCAAACGACAGTGCTTTCACCGTCAAGTTTCGTCCCTCCTGTCACTACAGCTGTGAGCGGTTACGGTTGCCTGGAAAGCTGTCGGATGGCGCTGCAATCAGCCATTATCGCTCACAGCTATTTGCATTTGCTGACGTTCTATGATCGCTTGCGGTTAGGGGCCAAGAATTAAGTTGCACACATAATACATGAAATTCAGTAGGCACTCTAGCTTTGAACATAAAAGTCCAATGGTTGCTCAAGTTCTGAATGGGAAGTCCACTCAGTGCTCAAGCTCTGGATAAGTCGTTTTACTACTGGAGTTCAGAAAATGAAGTCCAATGGATGCTTGAGCAGTGATGCAGTCCTGAAAAAAGAAGTGGCCTGGTGCTCCGAAGACCAATGCAGATGTTATCCACTCGAGCAGGTATATTGGGGAGGGGTGGGGGTTGGCAAACCTTTGAAATCAAATATACATAATATCTCTACCACACCTGCATGTTACAAACACCACACACAAATTTTCACTGTGCCTTCTTGTTATTTAAAGTTGATTTCGATGGGTGATGACTGAATAAATAAATTTTAAAAAGTCCGATTCAGTTAGGTAAAAAGTAGCCTGGTGGTGTCAGGCCCCACCAGGCCTCGAATGCACTCCTGTGCTTGAGGTCTTTACATATGCACACAAACACATACATAAATCTCCAGTGAAACATCGATTATTCACCAATTAGGCGTACGATTTAATGGGTGGTAGGTTTTTAATACTGGGATGGATACACAATTAAGCATGCACTTAATTTTTTTATGCACATTTTCAGTGACTGGCAAGCTACTTTTTAAAAGTAGCTTGCTACAGCTACTTTTTCTAAAAAGTAGCTAGCTACACGATTCTAAAAAGTTGCTTCTTTTGCTACTTTTTAGCTACTTTTCTGCATTTGGTCTTAAGTTAAAAGTGAAAATTCTGAAGATGGCCTTTATATGTACATCAGCATTTGAATTACCTTTTGGTCCACTGGCCATTGGCTAGTAAATATTCCATCGGACCACTGAAAAATTTATGTTACTGGCCCACCGGGCCAGTAAGTTTTTTTTTTTTTTAGTTTATTTTGGAATCTGTAAGTTTATAAAGAATTGAACCAGATTTCAAAATATCCAGGTTTCATAATGGCAGTTATTTGAAATAATCCAGGTTTCGCTATGGATTTTTGGAAATTCAGATATTTACTACTCAAAAACGGAATATCGAAATTGCAAACCATGTTTAAATTTAATGAAAATTTTGGATCGTAAAACCGAGGTGTCTGAGCCAAAATATTTGGATCAAGAGAGTATCACTTTTTTGCACAAGTAGTGAACCCCAGAGTAAGATGGTCTTTCATAATGTTTTCCAACTGGAAGTTGAAGAACCATTTATGTTCTGGTTTTGCCCATCTTTCTGTTCACCTGGGGAAACTTCCTGCCTTTCACACTGAAGCAAGGTATTCCATGAAGGTGACTTTTGGTATGTTGCAAAGTGCTTCATAATCAGTGCACTGTATGAAGTGCACTGCTTGTGGATAGTGCTTCATATCAGTGCCCTTATAACTAGTGTACAGTCCTAGATACTAGCACAATGTGCATACAAAACGTATTAATATTTGAGCCATTTCTGGACCAGTAAAAATGAGTGAACTAACAACTTTTGGTATACACTGGTCAGCGTTCGAATTACCTGGTGGTCCGCCAGACATTGGCCAATAAAGATACCATCAGGCCAGTGAAATATTTAGGCACTGGCCCAAGTGGCCAGTAAATTTTTTTCTCTCATTTGTTTTGGAATTTACAAGTTTATGAAGAACTGAACCAGATTTCAAAATATCCAGGTTTGGCTGTGGCAATGTTGGGGCTATTTAAAATTCAGATTTTTACTACTCAAAAACTTAATATCGGAATTACAAATAATACTTCAATTTTATGAAAATTTTAGATGGCAGCAAACCAAGGTCCAAATCAAAATATTTCATATTTGTACTACAAACTTTAATTTGATATTAACTATATATTACTCTACAGTGTACTGTTCTTGATACAAATACCATATGCATATTAAGTGTATTAGTATTTGTGCCATTTTTGGATCAATAAAAATGAGTGGACCACCATATTTTGCATATTTTGGTATAAACTGGCTCTGCTGAAAAGTGATATTTTTTTCTGTCATTGTTTACTAATTTCTACAACTGCCTACTGTGATTTGTGTTTTATTTATGTATTATTTGCATGCATACATGTAACATTCTGTTGCATGTATGTATTTGTTTATTTATTTGGTAATTTCCAACATTTTTTCTGTTTTTACAATGTACACATGCATCCAGAAGGTAAACAAAAAAATTAACAATCAAAATTTGTGTTATTACGAAAATCTCCATTGTACGTTTCAAGAACAGAAAGGGAATATTCAAATTTCCAGGAGTGCGCAAGTGTCCCCTCTAGTCCCCTATATGGACGCCTATGGTTACACATCTTTTGCTTTGGTTCCTTTAAGACATAATCAACATGCTACTGTGTTCCTTTATATTCACAATGTGTGTGCATGTATGTGTGTGTATGCACGCAGTGCAGGGCTCAAAAAATTATATTGCCCAACAACAGTGATGTATTCAGACATCTTCTTGGAAGTGCTTAGCCCCCAAAAATCCGCGAATGCCTCCCGTAGATTTTTGGGTGATCTTCCCTTATATTTAGTCTAATTTTTTTTGTTTATAGATGAATATTTCGAGAAATTAATATAAAAAAAAAACTTAAGAAAATGAGGAAAATGTTGTAATAAAAAATTCACATGGACTTCAATCTGAAATGTTTTCATTCTTCAATAAAACATTCAACAGTCCTCGCTGAAGTTGCAATTTTTCAAACACTGACAACTTCCGCAATAAAAAATCTAATTCCACAGAGTAGAGATGTTTGCACTGCAATACATCATCATATATTGGAAGTTGGCATTCAACTTTATTTCAGTCTCTGGATGCCAACTTCCCATGTATATGGTTAAGCCTCAGTGTACCTGACGTGATATTAGTGCTTCCAACACAAGAAAATATTTGCTACCTAATTTTTAACAATAGCAAATTATTTGATTTTTTTCCCCCACAAAAATGTTTTTATTTTTCCTTTTCCTGGTGGTGGGTGGTTTACATTCTGTGACAAAAAAAAAAAAAAAAAAAAAAAAATCTAGCCACCTCAAATTATCATCTAAATGTTTAGTTTTTGTTTTCTTTCACTACTATGTGCTAATCTAAAGGTGCTGAAACCAAATGGCAGGTGAAAGGTTTACACCATATGTTTTTAAGTAACACTGTAATGATTCCTTAACAATCAGAAACATGCTTGCAGCAAGGAGAGGACATTTTTACAACTCCTAATGTTTTTTTTTTTTTGGGGGGGGATTTTCTCCAGTGCAGCATTATCTTACTAGCATCATCAATGTTTTTGCACCACCCCATGATGAAATCCATGATGCATTACTGAATTAAATCAAAGGTATATTATTTTTACATTTTTAATCACTTGTGGGCGTAGATTTCTTAGAATTTGCATATTTTTTTTTTACTTTGCTGAAAACTTTTATATGAATTAATGTATATATAAAATAAATAACAAAATTGTGATTTTACATAATCAGTAAACAAATTTTAGCCTCCTCAAAATTTGTGATTCCCCCCCCCCAAAAAAAAACACCTCCCTGAATGCAACACTGTCCAACCAGAGACGTCCTAGACCTCGAAATCAGGATGGGCGAGTAATATTTTTGCTGGAGAAAGTTTGATAGCAACTTTATTTACAAAACACTGAGAGAAATAATTTTCTTTCCTTTTTCTACAGGCTGCAAAGGTATTCATACAATCCCCCTCCTTCCTTCTGGATACATACTCATTCATTTTGGAACTGTCTTGAAGTTTTTGTACTTTTTGGAATACAAAATAATCTGAAGTTAAAATTCATTTTTTGCTAATGTTCCATCCATTCATTTTTAATAAAATTAGTAAAACCTGAAGAGTTACATACCTGCAGAACAAACCTGACACTCTGCCACCAGCAGCATGCTCTGATTAAAAGAAATTTTTATGTCTAGGGGAAAGGTCTTTAAGCAAATTTTTTGTGAATTGCGGCTGAGGGGAAATAAGGACATGCAGACAATACTTTCCCCTCCTTAACTCCTTTCTTTCAAGCCAGCAACCTTGTCTTGCAGTCATATCTTCCAAATCCCTTGTCAGCTTGCTCCCTGATTGCCCTAGGGCTGGCTTAAGAGTGCTGGTATACTGTTTATAGCTTTGGACTGCACTTTCCATGTTGGAATCCCCTACTTAGTAGCACAAACAAACAGCAGAGCAATTACTAATGACCTCAGTGAATTCCTGTTCACCCTTTTCATCACCTGTAATCACACCAACTAAAAAGAAGGCTTAAATTGAGGATTTGGACGAGTGGAGAACAACTGAATTTTCATGGCCCTGGGGATGCTAGCCTATTTTGATAACCTTTCTACTGAGAAGGAAAAGGGAAAACGTGCACTTCTCAGGAAAAATATGTAAGGCTACAAGACAAAAAATGTGGGAGGAAGTCGTTTATTCCTTGGTAAATTCCAGATACTTTAAAGTTAAAATAAAATAAAATATGGCACATCTTGAACTAGGTGGGCGGCAGAGTGGGCAAGACAGTTTTCAGGGTGGGCTAGAGTCCACCCTTGCACCCCCTTGGTGACGTTCTTGTTCTCAACATGTACGAGGGTAGACAAATCAAAGGTGTCCATCATCAATGCACCTGAGCTTTTAAATTCTATTTTCAAAATTTTATTTTTTCAAACTTAGGATTTTTACAATGAAGCTTCTCATTACTTCAATGAAACAACAAGTAGTGTACATGATTTTTTTTTTTTTTTTTTTTTTTGTACACTACTTTAATATCAAAATAACGAAGATGACAAACTCAGTTTTCTTGCAGTAATGCCAGAAGTGTTATGCATTCTACAGTGATATTGATAGTAGTACTTCAGGCTGAAGTTCTGTGGTGCAACCCAAGAAAGATATGTGCGCACATGTGGAGTATCAATCAGAGGCGTTTCTAGCCATGAAATTGATTTTGCATGGGCTGCTTGCAAGCATATGTGTTCATTAGTGTTTTTATTGAATGTCATGCAGTTGAAGACAAATCTGAACTTTCAGAAATGAAAACCTATTTTGAAACGTGACCAGAGGTGTAACTAAGCATTTCTGTGGCCACGGCAAACCACAAAATATTGTGCCACCATCTGACTTTCTATCTTTTATAAACATGCACACACATGCAAGTACATACACACACATATAAGTATACACAGCTTGACAAAACAAAATTAACATCACACCTCGGTGCATTTTATCTCTATGTAGAAACATAATCAAGTTTATGACTATTTGTACAGTGTTTCTCAGTTGCTTTTGACTTTCGGTACCACATAAAATGGACTGAATGCACCTGGCAGTCATAGCTCATAGTCGCAGAAATGATGGAAAAACTCCCACAGCAGAGTCGAAGTAAGTGTCTCTGATGACATGGGCACAAGAAAAGATGGTGCCGTATATTTTATTGCATTAAGTAATTCTGCAATGATATTCATTAGTAATGAAAAATATAGTAGATCTATTTCATAGTGTAGCAGTGTATGTTTCAAATTATTGACCTTCAGGATTTTGTTAAAAATAAATACATTATGATAATAACATTTATTATTAAAAAACAATATAATGCACCAGAAAAGACACAATAATGTGGGAAAAGAAGCAAATATTAGAACCATCTTAAAGAACACTTATGATGCAAATAAAAATTTGATTAACACTTACGTAATTTCTCACTTTTCCACCCAATGTCTGACTGCACCATAATTATGGCATGATCATCGGTTTTTGACAGGCCTTTGCATGGGCAAAATTGTCAATCACTGAAGAATAGTCTATACCCAGAGTTATGTCCTTTTCTACACACATTACCATGAGTGAGCTAAACTTTTTCTCTCCCAATAATGTCCTTTTTTTATTTTTTATTTTTAAGATTGCTGAAAATGATCTTTCAGCAGAACAATTCGTGACTGGTAAGGTTAAAAACATTCTCAAAGCTATTTCTAAGTTTGGAAATGTACTCTGAAGGTTGTTATCAATGAGAAAAGTGTACATATCCCATGGTGTGTTTAAATTTTCGACATTCATATATGACTGGAAATGTAAGAATTCGTTGCTGAGGAAGTATTCTATGTCTCCTTGGTAGCTATGAACCAATGGCATAACCATGTTTCAAAATCTGAAGAGGTCCAATCACACATACACATATTATATGTATCATCATCATTGTCAACCATTATCAATCCACTGCTGGACGAAGGTCTCTCCAAGCCTCTTCCACAATGGTCTGTCTTCTACAGTCTCCTCCATGTTACTCCAGCGTACTTACGAATTTCATCCGCCCATCTCCTATGTAGTCTTCTGGGTCTTTTCCTGCCCCTCGGAATCCAGCCTAAAATTTCAGCTGTCCATCGATGGTCTGTCCTTCTGGCAATATGTCCAGGCCATTGCCATTTCAGGGATTTTACTCTGATCATGATGTCTTCCACTCTTGTCATTTTTCTGATCCACGAGTTCCTCTTCTTATCTCTCCTCGTTACACCAAGCATGCTTCGGAGATATGGTGTCACCTTGTCTCACTCCCTTTCCTACTTTTATGTGTGCTGTATTCTCAAACAGCCGAATCTTTGCACTTGCATTTTCATAGATGTTATTAATAATATTAATGTATGCATCTTCAATACTGCAGGATTTTAGAGCCATTGTAACTGCTCATGGTTTCACCGAATCAAAGGCTTTTTCATAATCGATAAAAGCCATGCACAATGGAAGTTCATATTCCCTCGCTCTTTCAATTAGTTCTCTCAGTACGTGGATATGATCTATTGTGCTGTAGCCACTCCGGAATCCAGCTTGGTCTCTCGGTTGAGCCATGTCCAGTGTTACCTTCAAGTGGTGTGAAAGAACTTTAGTGAAGATTTTATAAACCACTGATAGGAGGCTGATAGGTCTGTAGTTACTGAGATCCTCAATGTCACCTTTTTTATGTAGCAGGATCATTGTAGCATTGTTTCAATCCTCAGGAATCTTCCCTTCATTAAGACATCGAGTGAAAATTTGGGCGAGTTCTGTTTCGATTTCTCCACTTGCTTCTTGTATGATGTCTACAGTAATTCCATCTTCTCCTGGAGCTTTTCCCTGCTTCATGTTCTTGATTGCATGTGCAACTTTTGCTGGGTGGACTGGAAGAACTCTGGTACCTTCCATGATGTTTGGAGTACATGTATCATCCCTTTCATATAATTTGGAGTAGAAATCTTTCACTCTTGTCAAAATTTCGCCTCTATTTCTTGTTACAGAACCATCTTCTGTTCTCAGTGCCATAATCTGTTTTCTTCCCTTACTGAGATGTCCCTTTGCTATCTTTAGGCTTTGGTTGTTTTCAATTGCTTTCCTCACTAGTTCACAGTTGAATTTCCTTACGTCTTCAGTGATACTTTTTCGTACTGTCTTGCATAGCACTATACATTCCACTTTGGAAGTCACATCTTCTTTAGTTGTCCTCATCTCTCTTCTTTTTTGCATCAACATTTTGGTTTTTCCTGATAATTTGTTCACATGCAACTTGTTCTTAGACCCAGCTAATTTTGTTGCTGTTTCCATAAGAGCTTTGGTGTTACTTTTCTGTTAACTTCAGAAATATCCACTTCTTCCGATGTTAGGCCTTCTAAAGCAGAGAACCTGTTCTTCAGTTCCAACTTGAGGTATTAAGGTGTTTTTTAAGGTTGGTTATGTCAATACATTTTGTTTGTCTTATGAGCTTGCTACGTTCGAGTTTAGTGTTGAGGTGCATCTTACATCTCACCAATCTATGGCCACTACCTGTGATGAACTTGCTTAGCACACTGCAGTCTTCTATGGCGAAGTTTTTGTTACACATAATAAAATCAATTTCACTATATTTATATCCAATATTATATACATACTGTATAACATAGAGTTTGGGACACCTTCCCTACACACACACACACACACACACACATGCAGGATCAAAGCAGTAGCTGAGGCATGATCTAACAGGCACGACATAGGCACCTCTGTTGGCGAATTGTGGAACTTAGCGAACACAACTGTAAAACTATGATAGATAGGGCAGAAATGTGAATTACAAAGTTGTAGAACTGACTTTGCTTATTAGGAATCGATGTTGCTGTTTTATTAAGTACATATTATACACATGTTTGCATTCTACAAAAAATTACAATTTTATATTATTAAATTTAGTTCGTTCACATCATATAAAGTGTGCATTATATCGCCGAAAAATTTGGGGTGGTCCTTTACATTGGGGATCACCGACTCTGAAAATCTGGGAGGGTCCTGACACCCCCTTCCCCCAGTGGTTACGCCTATGCTATGAACAAGTTTATTGGATCTAGCCTCTATATCACGAGCACTGGTCTCTTTCAAATCTCTGAAAAGTTTAAACCTTTAGAGAACAACTTCATACGATTTCCTCCTGTTTGCTAAATTACTGATTAAAGAATCCATAATCTTAAAAAATATGTTCACTCTTGCTCAGTTAATGCTTTCTGTCTACGCATATAGAATGACGACTACAAATAATATAAATTTTAAAAATTAAAAAATGTTGTAAAATTATTTAAGAAAAAAATTCTTGGGTGATGGTGCTAAAATATTCATAAAAAAACTCTTTCAGTTTGGCACACCCCTAAATCTGGTGCCCTGGGCATGGGCCCACTGGGCCCATTGCTTATATCGGCCCTGTCCCAGAGAATCTTGAATAATATGTGCAACATCACGCACAATGCACAATAGCGCCTTCCTTTTGAATGTGAGCAACTAACATCCCCTGAAACTTTTGAAGAAGAAATATGAATTTCATTCCAGCAAGACTACCTAAATTGGTGAAACATATCAGCAAATTCCATAAACAGATAAATAAGAAGAAGAAAATTGTACCAGAAACTGGTGCAAAAATTTCAATTCCAGTTTTAATCAGATTGTAAGCAGTGATTTTTTGCGACCTCTCTTCAGCTGTGCACGGGGTAGCCAACATAGTTACACCACTGATGTGACCATTAATACAGGTGTAAAGTATGTTCCAAACAGCGGCATCGGAACCGCGGGGGCAGTAGCCCCCGCACGCAAATGACTGTGGGGCAAAACATCACATTTGCCCCCTCAGTTTTCTTCCTTTTCAAATTATATGTTTGTGATCAGATCTGAAATATTCGTTTTTTGTTTTTTTTTAAGTTCGTTTTGATAAAAATTGAGTATTGCTCTTCATTTTTTACCACAAACTATCTATGTAGAAATCTGAATATTTTTTTTAATGTCACTCACTCCTGAGACGCCAAGAAATGCTAACTCCATTAAACAAGCCAGATGGCTGATTCCCGTTTTAAGACCAGCAATGCTTTGTCTCATTAGGTGTAAAAAATTAGTCTTCCTCTAAAAAGATGAGTAAAAATAAATAGGGAAATGGGAGTAAGGTGAGGAATGAGATATAAGTTCCTTCAGTGTTTAATTATAGTGTCTACAGCAACAATTCCTGAGGAATTCGTACCAATCCGGAAGTATCAGGATCTATAGTTTAACGCTGTTTATGTGTACAGTTAGTTTGCATTGAGGAACTATATAGATATGAAAAGTGTTTTTTTTTATAGATGAATGTTTAATAAAAAAAAAAATAAGCAAATTCTCGTAAGGAAGGCAGCATGTCTTCTTTTACAGCAGTACGATAAATTTTACTCCAGGGTGAAATATTTTGTTCTCCGACATCTTGCCCCCCGCTGTCAAGAAAGAGTTCCAACGCCACTGGTTCCATAGTTTTAATTGGCCATTTTGCAGTGATTTTTTTTAACAAAATCTAAGAAATAATACAGAATTGTGACCTTCAATGGTCAAAATTAATGCATGTGTAGTTTTTGTCTAGATCAATTATGGTTTTCTCCTTGCATCTCTTGAAAAAAATGTGCTGGCTCCCAGAACCGACTTCACTAAATTATTGGGGGTATTGGGGGGCGTGAAGAGATCAGACATGGGAGGGGCAAATCTCTTCCATTGTCAGGAGGAAAATTAAAAAAACAGGAGAAAAAGATAAACTGCCAGATTCAACATACTTTTATCAGCAAATGAACAACGTACATTTCATCAGCAAATGAACAAAGAGAACAAATATTTTTTTGCAGAATATTAATATTTTTAAAAATAAAATTCAGCCTGTGATTTTATAAAAACATCTAGAGATTTTATTTCCAAACATTTATAAAAAAAAAATGTGAAATTAGCTGGGTTACTTAAACAAAGAACAGGAAGAGCAAAAGAAAAAAATTAGATAAATAAAGCTGCCAGAGACTATATACGTATATGTTTAGCTGTCTTTTTATTTATTTTTATGTTTGATAATTGTTTTAAACATTTCCCACATATCATGAGAACATATCAAACACAATATGGGACTGACAATCCAGTTTCTTTTCAAATGAGCAATGTTGAATATGTGAAAAATTTACTTAATTTGTTATTCATTAATTTTTTGGAAATAAATAGCTTTGGCCTCACCTTATGTGGCTAAAGCGATTATTTAATTAAACACGATGAAAAATATCGCCCACCTTACGAGACTAAAGCAATTATTTAATTAAACAGGATGAAAAATATTGGGAGGGCACTGCCCCCTCGATAAAATTATTGGAATAAGATTCACCTTGCCCCCCCCCATTAGGCTGCACCTATGCTGGTTCCTGAAAAAGAATTGAACCTGGCACTTGTAATTTTTTGAATTTCAGTCTGCCCCTGGCCCTGGGCATGTAAAAATTCAGATTGGGCATGTGTAACTCTTTAGAGGATAAAAAGTAAAAAAAAAAAAATGTGTTTTATTTCCTAGTTAATTGGCTGTGAAACCATAGCTAAATATCATGAAGCAAAAATGCCGTGATACCTTTTCCACATTTTGCTTGTCCTAAATCGTCCTCACCTTAGAGGTTTTTGACCCTCTCGTTATGTAACGCAAGATCACATAACGTGAAATAAATGTAAACACCAAATTAAATAACGATCAGAAACAGGAATATTGAATATTTGTGCAATTAAATGCTCACCTGTTTCTTTGGTATTGTCCTTATACTCAAGTAACCAACTCTTCTTATCTCACCAAAATGTGCTTTACTTTTCAAGTCACATCCAGTAGTATTTTATTTTCAGAAGGGATGAACCGGTAGTAGAGAAGCAAATTTTTGTCCCCAGGGGATGGAATGAACAGGGAGGTTTCCATCAACAGGCCTATCCAGTCTTTCACAACGAATTGATACCACGGTAATCTCAAGAATCGTCAGTTAAAATCCGCTTGCCTTATCTTTTTTTTCTCTTCAACTCAGTTTTCACCAGGAAGACGCGAAACGGCCATGACCCGAAGTAAACTGTCAAACAACACGTGCGAAAAACATAATAAACAAACCAGCCTCAATACAGAGCACGCACGCAAAGTCACACTACAACACATACGCCCTGCCAAGCTCTAGCCAAACCCAGTTTGACATTTCGTCCAACTGGAAATGCATGTTTTTTTGTTTTTTTATGTTGCCCTCTTGCGCCACCTATCTACGTATCCTCCCTCAGATTACCAAAAAATGCTGTTCAGTAGTTGAGATCACCTGGTGATTTTACACTACCGACAGACCGACCAAGCACAGAGAATTCCTTTTCGACAAAATTCTTTTGTTTTTCTTTGCATCTGATGCAACCCGACTGAACTCTGTTATCTTTTTAATAAGTTTTTCTTGGCGGCCTCTTTCTTTTTCTTTGTCTTTTTTTTTCTCACGTGGCGAGGTAAATCGAGCTGAAGCATCAAGCAACAACGTTTGCATTTACATGAGTGTCTATTAAAAAATATAAATAATTCTAAAAATAATATTTAAGGCTAAAGAAAGAAATGTCAAATAAACATAATTTTTTTGAATAAACACAACCAATTCATCGGACAGTATCATCGCTAGCTTAATGGATTAAAAAAAAAAAAAACAGAATTAGCTTGTAGTGTAAACAGGACGTACTGATAGCCCCCGCATTGCGGGGGCCCTCACGGTCAAAAGGTCCTCTAGCCTCTGCAAAAGATTTTACAAAATTTTATTCGGAAACTTCATATGAAACTATTTAAAAGAAGTAGCCAGGAATTCAGGTAGCTTCGAATGAGGTCTCAAAAGAAAAAACAATGTTCTTTTTTTTTCAGTAAATAAGTAAAATACTAAGAAATCATTTTCGTTCACAGCGGGATTATTAAGGACTTAGTGGGCCTCTAGGGTAAGACATTTGATTGTGCCCCTAAAGAACTTATGACGGGAAATTATTCTGAAGTCCATTAAAACACGAAACTGGAACTACTAAATTACCTGCACAGTTTTCATAATAAGTCATTGTATTTTTTATTGTTGTCACAAGAACATGAGCTTAAGATTCCTGGATTTTGTCTTGGATTTTCTAATGATTTAGCATTGTATACTTTTCTTAGTGCATCTTTTTTGTTATGCAATGTGAAGCCACAGGGGACTTCGACCACTAACGGTTCCAAGTACAAATTGGGAGATGCGGGTGCAGGGGCGCACACAGAATTTCCTCAAGAGGGGGGGCGACAAAAAAAAGATGCACGGGACAAATGAAACTTGAAATTGGGCACACACACACACACATATGGATTATATATATACAGTATATGTGCAGTGGCGTAGGAACGCTTTTGATTTAGGGAGTACAAGCTCACGAACCTTACATCTGAAGGATAAAGCCATCTATGGATGACCTCCTCCGAATTTTTTTTTTTTGGGGGGGTAGTATATTAGAGTTTTTATAAAATACGTATACTGATCAGGAATTCATCTGAATGAACATTGTTAAAATCATATTATTATTAATTATTACCATTATTATTTTTATTGCCAACAAAAAGTTCACATTATTAATTTCTTAGCAGAAAATGAATGGAGAATTTTTTTTTGTGTTCTCTCTTGTTAATTTTTGTACTTTTTTTCCCATTAAAATATTGAGCAGGGACGAGTCAACATTAGGATGAATTTCTGTCAGCAGGATTTCTCAGGAAATGTTATATAACTCTTTACAAGAACGAATTAAATTTCTTTCATTTTTGTTTACGTTAATAAAGTAAAACCGCAGTAAGATAAAAACTGCTCTACTCGCGAAGATAGTACCATTGAAGCATTATGAAGTCTATATTAAAAACTTTGAACGATACATATGGTTGACAGTTGATGTAAAAAACACATTGGTCTGGTGCAAAGCTAAATGATGGTGGAGATATCGAGGAATTGGAGTTCTATGAGTGGTATGTGAAATCCGTAATGCACTTGTTGTATTGCTACAGATCTTAAGACAGAAAACAATTTTAGTGCGGGGGCTGCGGGCGCTGAAATGTCCACTTGTGCATTAATTTTTTTTTTTTTAAAGTGCACAAAGGACGACCTGATCAAGATGCATGGAATTTTAAGAGAAAAGAAACACTGATCACAAGTATGTTATCAAGCCCTAGCCCTACCATATGCTGTTCGAAATTATTAACAAAAACCTCGCACTCGTCGTTTCTCTGCAGAACTAATTTGCTGGAGTTTCCCAGATGGTTGGCCAGTTTTTGGTGGATGAAAAGCCTCCCACTACAAGCTTCGGATATAAAAAAAAACAGATGACCCGTGATATTTCTTTGAAAAAAAAGAGAATAAAAAAAACTGGGAGGGGGGGGGGTTACAGTAGATATTAATGTACCCCTCTCCAAAATGTGGGGGTACGTTGTCACCCCCTCCCCGTTCCTACGCCACTGTATATGTGTGTGTGTGGATTCTTTTTGTTAGCATAAATCAGCACTGATGTGTTCACAGGTTAAAAAAAACCTTACTCTTTTGAATAAGTCTGCTAAATTAAATGTGCATTAATATATCCATTAATATTTATGTAAGACCTTAAGATGTACAGAAAAGTAAAGTTTAAATCGCTTCTCTTACTGTAATGCAGAAACATTTTCATCTAAGCTCACTTTAAATAATATATATAAATTATATGCTTGCCCTGACAGCACTGTTCATTACACTGTTAAAGAGCAGACACATTATCAATGGAAAACGAAAAAGTTAAGTAAACAATAATATTTAACTCACCTAAGTATTCCTCATCGAACTTTGAAAACTATTACAGTTGTCGAACTACCCTTTCAGAGAGGGAATTGAATAAATCTGAAACTGAATAATCCATGAGTTTACAATGAAGAATACTTCTGAGTAAAAACAGTCATTCACGTTCGGTTAGAAAAAGTCATTCATAAGCAAGCTGCTCCTCCCCTCGAAAAATGACAAATTCAGGAAGTTAGTCTCTCATGTCCTAAAGGGATGGAAATCAACAGATACAAATATCAAGCACAGACGCAGACCTTTTTAACAGGGCCGCGGGTGGCCGAGCGGGCAACGTTCGTGACTGCCACGGAAAGAACCTCATGTTCGATCCCGGGTAGGTACGAACGCTCGATCCACTAAATATCCGCCGTGCGTCGGATGGGCACGTTAAGCCGTCGGACTCCGGGTACTGGCCCCCGGTAATAAATAGTCTTCCTCCCCCTTTCTACTTCGCTTCCGTGTCACGTTTCTATCGGAAACTCTAGCCCATATCTCCTAGCTTCCTATTTCTAAGGGTGGTTTAAGACCTGGGATCAGACACTCCCTTCCTGAAATCCTCTACATATAAAAGAAAGAAAGACCTTCTTAACAAAAAATAGTGTGTTTACACCCTGGCTTTTATCTTGTGTATCCCCCTCCCCTCAGAGGAGGAACGCCCATTAGCACTCCATATGTGACTGAGGCCCGAGCCATGGAGAAATTTCCTGGAAAAGGTTATGGAAACACGAGAGACTGGGAGAGTGATGGATTCCTGGTTCCTCAAACACTCTGGGGTTTCACTAATTCCCTGCTTCAATGCTTGCCATCGTCAGCCATCCAAAACAGATGCAGCATTCCTAAGGCAAAAGAGCACTCTGATTTCTGTGACTGATACAATCACATCATAGCCAGCTCGTTTCTATAAACATGTGCAGAAAGATTTTTTTTTAATTTCGCCGTAGTCGGAATAAGGTATTTAAAAATTCGGGGGGGGGGGGGGGTCCGGATCCACCTCGTATGTGCGCCCCTGTGCGGGTGATGGAAGTAAAAAAGCCGAAACTGTTTCGCCGACCCCGCTGTACACAGCGACAAGAAATGAAACCTTTACCCTTGGTGAGAGTTGAAATCTGTTCGTCTTCCAGCCTCTGTTACTGACCAAGTGGAAATCATACGACACAAAAGTATAACTATATTTTATAAACCTCTCTCGCCTTTGGTCATGGTGGGCACCAAGGATATAGCCCCTATATAGACCCCCTCCCCCTTAATCTGGCACTGTTTTTGTTGCTTTAATTCATAAAAGCTGGATGACGAGCAGGGGCGGATTGGCCCACCGGGACACCGGGAAATTTTCCGGTGGGCCCCTTCCATATATTTTGTCTCTTTCTTTCTTACTTTCTTAAAAATGTTTTCAGTTCAGTTGTTTTAAACACACAACTGAACCACAATACTTTTTTTTTTTATAAACGAAATACACATAATGTAATTGTAACAAGTGAGGAAAAAAAACCCCATCTATTTGAATTAGGGAAAAAAATTCCATTACCAGGCAAGTGCTAAAATCCCAACTACAATGGATTGCCCATGTGTGTTTGCGAACTTCTGGGCTCACTTGGTAGCTGAGGAACGAGAATGCATGTACGTATGTTGTGGGAGGGCGGGGTTGTGCACAAGATGTTCTACATGGGGGGGGGGGTAGTTGATTTTTTTAATCCCGTTGGTTGTAGGAGGCATTAATGCTCTGCTCATAAGAGCTGAGTTCGGGTTCAATTTTAAGAGCCCGAATTTTATATTGCAAGACAGAGCCCGGGCCCGAACGAGCCCGAAAACTATGATTAATCTGTTCAGGCATTAAAAAAATCTCCTCTTCCAAACTTCCACTCCTTCCTCTCCGTGCAGTTAACCGATGTCTTTCTCAACTGCGAAGTGGGGAAGGGATGTCCATCTATTTCTATAGTTTCTTTGACCATTCGTTTCATCTCCTGAAATGTTTCGAGGGGCTCGGCATCAGGAAAAATCGGGAGGTACAACAATCTATGTATGTTAACAGCATTGGGGTGGGGGCTGAACAGGGCTAAATTTTTTTCACTACTTTAGTTAAAGTAGTGTAGTGAAATTTTTTTCACTACTTTAGTTAAAGTAGTGTAGTGAAATTTTTTTCACTACTGTAGTTAAAGTAGTGTAGTGAATTTTTTTTTTTTCATTACTTTAGTTAAAGTAATGAAAATACTCACCCATGTTTGATAAAGTTGCAGAACAATGCTAGATAATGGTCATTATGGGATGTACTATCCACCATACGACAACAGAGAATTCAGAGTGAAAGCTAATAATATCAAGAACTTATTTTGAAATAACTGTATGATTATTTGCGGGGGTGTTCATATACGATCCCTTTCCCCCGAAATGTCCTAACTACGCAGCCTACGCTTCTTGTGATAATTGAAAAATGCTGCAGATGAAGGCATTTACGGAGATATCATTTCAACATGAAGTTGCAAAATGTTTTGTTTACGTTACTTAGTACGATGTCTTTACAATACATAACCGCAGCATAAAAGCACGTTTTGTAATTGAAACACATATACGAATATATTATCACTAAATGAAGAATCTGTTCTCCACGATATTTAAAAATATTTAAATTTCTAACTGTGATTGTCCACAATAGAAAAATTACAAAAATTGCAGTACAAATCGAAAATTTTACAGTGTAAAAGTTCTGTATTTTTTTTTTCATTTTTTTAAATTTAAAAATCATGTCTTATGCGAAATGATTTTTGGTACAACTCCAACATAATTTTGGTAGTAGCAGCTCTCTCTCTCTCTCTCTCTCAAATATTTGCTGGAATTTCAGCCCACTTCGTTGAAAATTTAAGAACTGGGAGCTCAAAGGTATGAAAATCAAGATTATTTTACGATCTGTCAAACATGAAAAGGCTATGTAAACAATTAAAAAAAAAGTTTTAATGTTCTTACTTCAGCGTTCTTAAGAGAAAATTTTAAACAAATATAAATATTGAGTGTGTCCAAAATTAGAAGCTTCTTCAGCGCAATTACATACATAACTAACTAAACTAGTGATTTAAACCTGGTTATTCGCTTTTTTCACGTCGATTAAGTGAGTTTGCCACGATATTTAAATATCTTGAAATTTCTAACTGTGATTGTCCACAACAAAAAAATTGCAGTGCAATTTTTCTGCAGTAAAATCTTGACATGGGCAGATGAAAAATTTTCTGCAATTTTTGCAAAAATATTCCCGGGCTCTTTTGCGACCGCCAATCTTCCCCTGATGACGAGGAAGCAGCTATTCCAGAGGACGTGAGGCCCTCTTTCACAGCCATAGCAATAGTTCCTATGCATGTATATTACTTAACAAGACAATATGAAAGAAACATCAGTCCAATGAATGAAATTTTATATAAAAAAAGAAACACACAAATTTATTCTGAAAGAACACGGTGTCCACCCGTGACCGACCCCAATGGCGTGACGCCCCTGATAGAGATGAGTTCGGGCTCAATTTTAGGAGCTCGGGCCCGGATTCTTGGAAAATTTTGCTTATCAAGGCTTGCATTTATGCATTATACACTGGCCAAAGATATGACCCAAGCAAGGATTAGTTTAAAAATCATTAGTTTAAAAAGTTTAGTTCAGCACTTCAGAATATTATGTTTTTAGAACTACTACGTATAAAGCCAAATGTTCTAAAATGTGGATTTGAAAATAAATAAATAATCAACGTGCCCTTCGACCGTATCAGGGGAATCAGTAATTTTGGTAAAAGCTGAAGAAAAGAAAATCGTTTAGAAACAAAAAAATTCCATTCGTCATTTCTTTTTGATTTCTAAATTTACTTTTATTTTGAATAAATTGCATTGAAAACGTACAAAGCCGTACAGACAGTTACAAGTGTTTGAAATTTTGACTCTAGAAAACTAATCTTTGCAATATAATTTACATATATGCTAATTGGTAAAGGTAGTTTAACCGGGCTCGGAATTACACGTGTTGAATTAATTACAGTAATGAAATTCAAGACGTGTAATTCTGAGCCCGGGCCCGGGTTTTTTTGGTAGTTCATGAATCCTGAGCCCGTCCGAGCCCGGGCCCGAGCTCATCTCTAGCCCCCTGGTGTTAAGTAATACGACCTCGTATTACTCTCAAAATGATTTTCATTCAGCTTACATTTACATAAACCAATAAATTAATGCCTGTAGATGACATGCTTCAAGATCAAGAGGAAAATCTAAAACAGCAAATTTTCCTCTCATTGTACTCAATGGCGCACCCACGGGGAGGTCGGGATGGGGCCCAACCCCCTTAGACTGACAGAGCAGAAAATTATTATATCGAAGTTTGAAACAAAACTCACGATACGTGATATAGGGCATACTTCTTAATTATGTACCGTATAATTACTACATACAATAATTATAAGGTACACAGTGGTGTTAAATAAATTCTGTTAAATAAATTTAGTTAACTAAATGTAAAATAAAATAAAATATTATTTTGTTAAATAATAAAAATAAATTCTGTCAAATAAATTTAGAAAAATCTACCCAGCAAAAGAATTTCATCTACTTCTTCTTCTAAACATTTAACTTTCTTGTACTGTAACATTCCTAGTAATTGGATAAGTCAACCTCCTTCTTAATTGTTATGGCACCTGACTATTTTCCCCGGTAAATTTAGTTGAGGGTCATCCCACCTGGGGAAAATTCTGTCCGGCACGGTGCACGCCCCCCCCCTGGGAAATTTCTGGGTGCGCTATTGACTGTATTACGGTGTTTTAGAAAAAAAAAAAACTAAAATAAAAAAAAAGGAAGGTAAAACCCAGAACACCGAATTTTTTCCTCACTGTACTCCACATTTCAATTTTTTTTTTTTTTGTTAGAAGCAAATGAAAACAAGTTAGTAAAATCATGCAATGCGCTGATTATAATAAGATTCCCAACATACCAGAAATCATTACTCAAGTTATTACTCAAGTTATGAGGATAATGGCCGTGGAATAAATCTCGCTCCTGTGCCCTGACTTTTGATCCCATTTCGATGATATTCAACAGAACGGGTCCAGTATACCTCCGGAACAACATACTAAAGTTTTGTCGCAATCGAAGCATTTTTAGCCAAGTTATGAGGATAATGGCTGTGGATTAAATATCGCTCCTGTGCACTGACCTTTGACCCCATTTCGATGGTATTCAACAGGACCGGTTCAGTATACCTCCGGAACAACATGATAAAGTTTTGTTGCAATCGAAGCATTTTTACGGGAGTTATGACGCATAAGTACAATGGAATGGACCCTGCTCCTATGTCCTGACCTTTGACCCCATTTCGCCCATTTTCAAAACGGTTTGTCCCCAGGTGGTACCCTACCCCATACTAAAATTTCATCGAAATTAAACCATTTTTATGTGAGTTGTCGTGCGGACAGGTGGCCGAAGCTGGAGCAAATATTACGCTTCTTCAACCTACGGTTGGAAAGCGTAAAAAAGAAAATTGAATTGTTGTTTTGGGGCCCTCCAGCACCGCTAGGCCCTGCGCCTGGGCTTCGTAGACTTCCCTATAATCTATTTGTTATTCTCAAATCACATCATCATTTGAAGTCTCAAGGCGCAAAAATCATTTTCTTTGGCAACAACAACAGCAGCATAAGGAAGGAAACAATAGAAAATAACTCATAACTGTAAAAAAAGTAACTTTATGCTCTTACAATTCACAGTACTCAGGTAATTTACTTCAGACAGGGCGAAATAAGCGTGTGAAGCACTAGAAGAGATTTGTGTTGAACAGAAAATAAGTTGACTGAAGAAAAGAATGAAACAATCTGAGTGAAATAAAGCATTTTATTAATTCACTTAGTGTACATTCCATGCGGCAGATATCTTCCATCCTTTCCCTGTAGAGAAAAGAAAGAAAAAAAAAGAAAATTTACGATCTTTACGAAATCAAAGTTTCATGAAGAACAATGTAAGACAGAAAACAATGAAATAATGTCAACAGCAAAAACCAATGGACACACATATCAGCTCCGCAAGGTGAACGATTTTTAAAAGCAGGACATTTTTTTTTTTTTTTCAATTTCAGGGCTTAGAACGCTGAAATGATGCATTATGAGTAACCGCAAACGGCGGGCAGTGTTATTTAACTTCTTCAAATAAGAAAAAAAAAGCTCAGAAATTATGTTTATTTATAAAATGACGCACCACCAGTGCTCGAAGTGAGATATGGAATACCATCTGCAAACACTAGTTCGCCGCGACGGGAACCGAAACTTCGCCCCCTCACTCAGGAGTAAGCTGCTCTCCCAACTAAGCTACACGGACGGAATGTATCGCTGCAGATTTGTCGTCTTGAGACGTGCATACCTTTGCAGTACGTCCCATCATCTCCCCCTTATTATTATTATTTTGGTTTTTTTTGTAAGAGAAGAACGAACTTTATTTAATTCTAAACGATGTGTGGAACAAAAATCAAACATTTCTTTCGAAGAACCCCACGGCCAGTAGATGCATTTCTACGTTCGGGCGCCAATGGGAAAACACAAGTTTATCCGTGACGCAGATCGAAATTGCGATCTGCGTCACGGATAAGTTCAAAAGTTAAACAGAAGCGCATGGACGCCCATGGCGTAGTTTTCAAGAGGGGTCAAACCAGGGTCGTAACTACAACCTTTTTTGGGGGCTGAAGCCACTCCAATATCTGAATAACCCCTCCCCCTCCCCCACCCAATACAATTCATGGGAAATAGATCGTTACAAAAGATATTAAAAAAATTAATGTGAAAGAAATAAAAAAAAATTTGATAAAAAAACTTTTTGTGTATTGTAATTTATACTGTTGTATGATGTTGGATAACGGTTCTTTTTATTTCCCTATTTACAAGAGAACTGCAGTGCATCAACTAATATTAAATTCTTTGTTTTCCCTTTTTCGTGATTTGTGTACCACCCACGACCTCACTTTATTGACAGGGGTTGGATGGAAGGGAAACGATGTAGTACCGCAGTGATTACGAGTATTTGTGCTCCGTTGTCTCCTTCTGTTCCTCCCGAGGTGGTTTTCTTCGGGTTGTTTACGCTTTATCTTTACCCACTTCTCCAACAACAACACCCCACGCATCAGCTCATCTACCAGGAGCTCCTGTCAGACTTTCCCCAGTCTCAATGTTTCTTACTGTTTGACTTACCATGTTACTGGAGTGGAGACTGAGCGGCGCCTCGCGGCCTGTGACGAGAGGAAAAGAACCAAACTCTGAACACATTTTGAATGGAATTCATTTTTAATATTGGGGGTTTAACGACCACCGTGAACAACTCAATAGGCTATAAGCAATCGTCCGTTCCTAATTTAGGGCCACTGACTCCAGGGAAGGGTTGTTGTTGTTGGAGAAGAGAGCCAAAGCCGTTAGACAAACACAACATCCATGCCTCACCGGGATTCGAACCCGGACCCTTCTCGGACGAATGGTCATAAGCCTGCGCTTAGTCCACTGCGTCAACGGGGCGGTTGAATGGAATTCATTGTCTGCCACCTAGAACAATACGAAGTGAGCATTTTCTCTACCTCAGTAATATGGAAAAGTTTTGCAAATTTTATAATATGGACCTTCCTGAAGCAGAAGTTACAGTAGCGAAATTTTTTTTCTAACAAAAAAAAGACAACAGACATTGCTAGAGATGCTAGCATTACTGCATTGTGATCTGTTTCCAACTTTACACAAATTTGTGAAAATAGCAGTTACAATTCCTTTTATTTCAACATGTTGTGAGAGGTAATTCAGCTGCTTTCGCAGGCTCATACCTTCGTCCAACAATGGGACAAGAACAGCTTTCAACGTTGGCACTTCTCTCAATCCAAAGTGATGAATGTAGGAAAATTTGTGTTGACTGTGTTTTGGATACATTTGCTTCAAAACCAGAGAGGTGGATCCGGTTCGAATCCCTTGGACCGCGGGTGGCCTGGTGGTCAACGTTCGTGACTGCCACGGAGAAGACCTCAGGTTTGATCCCAGGCAGGTACGAACGCTCAAACCACTAAACATCCGCCGTGCATCGGATGGGCACGTTAAGCCGTCGGACCCCGGGTACTGGACCCCCGGTAATAAATAAGAGTGTCTTCCTCCCCCTTTCTACCTCGCTTCCGTGTCAGTATCCTATCGGACACTCTAGCCCAAATCTCCTAGCTTCCTATTTCTAAGGGTTGTTTAAGACCTGGGGTCAGACACTCCTTTCCTAAAATCCTTTACATATGATCTGATTTGATCTGATCTGGTTCGAATCCCTGTGAGGCATGAATGTTGTGTTTGTCTTACAGCACTGGCTCTCTCCCTTCACTGGAACCAGTGGCCTTAAATTAGGGACGGGCAACTGCTTATATCCCACTGAGTTGCTCACGGTGGTCGTTAAACCCCCAATCAAAAAATAAAATAAAAAAAATAAATCAGAGTGGAGGTCGCAATTGTCGTACCGTACTTTGAAGTATCAAAATGTATAAGGAACATTTAAAAGTAATTCATTTTTATTTTTACGGTGCTTAAGAATGCAAGATTTTTGCTTTTGATCATTAAAAGTGCTTAATTATTCTTTTGCGCATACAGTATTTTGCTCAGTTAGTGTTTTAATATATTTTATTTATTTTCTTGAAGTTAATCAGTGTATAATAATGATATATGTATTTAATTACAGTAAAAGATCAGGTGATTAATTTTTATTTATTTCTTGGAAATAAGAGTACGAACCGTGAGCAACTATTGATGAGATATTTTTTCTTTAAGCCCCCACCAAGTCCCTCTTCCCAGTGTGACATTTCTAGTTACGCCACAAGGTCAAACGGAAATTGTAACTACGAATGACATATAAAAACACCATGCACTGTAAAAACTAAGTGGTGTGAATTTACGGAAAATACCTGAAAATAACGTGAAGCAAAGTTGTCGGGAAGTGCCCCTCTTTTAATGAAATTTCCGGTTTTAAAAGTTCCTGTTTCTTCTAACATCAGTATTTTGACAGAATTTCTATAGTCGTAATTCTGTCAGTAATTCTGTTTATTTCATAACAGTCCGTTTTGGATTTTTTCCGTACTTAAAAATAAATTTCGCAGAAAACATCGATTTTGACTTTCTAGGCTTTTTATGAACCTTTTCCCGTTTGGGCCCAGGGACGTCGCTAGACTTCAAAATGTGAGCGAGTAGAATTCTTGGTGGCGCAAGTTCGATAGCAACTTTATTTACGAAACACTGAAAGAAAGAATTTTTTATGCTTTTCAATACCGGCTACCAGGGAATTCTTAAAATCTCCCCCCTTCCATAGATCTGACTAATTAAACCACTAGTTTAAAATTACAAGTGTTGGTAGAATGTAGAATTCAACTTGTTTCTTGCTGTGAATGCATTGTCTTAATCGCTTTTCAAAATTTAGCATTTTTACTTATGAAAATAGTACCCTACTTGAACAATTTGTTAATGGAAAATGCCCCCTTTGCCACCCCGGTAACGCAGTGGTCTAAGCGATGGCTTATGACCATTCGTACGAGATGGGTCAGGGTTCGAATGCCGGTGAGACATGGATGTTGCATTTATCTTACGGCACAGGCTCTTTCCCTTCCCTGGAATCAGTGGCTCTAAATTAGGGACGAGCGGCTGATTATACAGTAGTTCGTCGAGTTGCTTACGCAGTAGTCGTTAAACTCCCCAAGCCACAACAAAAACATTAACTCCCTTCCTTCAAGCCACCGACCTTACCTTGTATTACTCTCCTCCAAAGCAGTCTTTTGCCACGTCCTGCTGTCCACGAGGTCTGCGATACTGAAGAAGATGGTCCGAAAGGGCTTGACGTGATACAAGAGTTTTTTGATCTTGTTGATGACATTTTTATATTGCGTTGTGATAAGTGTAACGTACAGTTCTTCCATAGCACAAGTATGTTTATCCTTGAAGAGCCGCCTAACTTTGAGTGTTCCTCCATTTGGATCCAAGTTTTTCACTTCTGCCTGCTCTAGAGCAATTAAGGAAGAGCTAAGCATGGGGAATGCACAGTTTTGCAGATTGAGTGCAACAACATTTTATGGTTGACCTATGCCTTGCTGATACTTATAACGAAACTGGGACGAATAGGAAACTGTAGGCGTTTAAACTGAAATGAAAAATCAGATGGGATGACTGGAATGCGTGGAATAAAACCATGATCTCTTGCAGCATGGCTAGTCATGACGAGAGCTTCGATTTTTAAAAGGAGTTTTTTGACAGTCAGTTGTGTTCTATTGTAGAGTCCTGATGGATCCAGGTTATGTCAAGACAAAGTGAATAAAACGTCAAGACAAGGTGGGAGAATGCGCAAAAGAGGAGTAGCAATGTCAAGCTTCGAGGAAATGAAATACGAAAAAATTCACGTTTTGTTCGCATTTCATTTTTTGTATTCCATTTGCATTTTGTTGAAAAATATTTCCTCTGTAAAAGAATCGTGGAACTATATTTTTAAATAGTGGAACTATTTACAACGTGTATGGCACAGAAAGAGCCGCGGTCTGAAACGTAAACAAGTCGGCATGCAGCTGCAGCGGGAGAATATACGAGACACTGCGCAATTTTAACACAATAAACGGCGAAATCAGATTTCAGATTGTAAGTAGCAAACGTTATGTCAAATTCGAAACAATAGTTGAAGAAATCTAGGTAAATTTTTGCCGTAGATTTAGCTTACAGCTATTTACAGTGCGTGATAACACAATGGGAGCCGCGGTCTGAAGCGTAAACAAATCCACCGGCTACTGCGGCGGAAGGCCTTATGTAACACTTCAGAAATCTAACACAATAGACGACAAGATCAGATTTCAAATTACAAATCCCACACGTTATGTTAAATTCGAAACAACCGTTGAAGAAACCAAGTCAAAATCTTCTCGTAGAAATGGATTAGAACTATTTATAGCGCGTTGTAATACATGGAGAGCCGCGGTCTGAAATGCAACCAAATCCGTTGGAAACTGCGGTGGAAGGATACACATGATACACATGACAGAATAATAGGAAAACGCTCAGAGATGTGATTTTTAATGAAGCTGCGTACGTCTCAGTATGCAAAGTATCCACCACTTTTTGGTTGTAATAGCTTTCTTTAGAACCTCAAGACCCTGTTTAAGTGCATTTAAGGCCGCGGATGGCCCATTGGTCAACGTTCGCGACTGCCACGGGTATAACCTCAAGTTCGATCCCAGCAGGTACGAACGCTCGAACCACTAAATATCCGCCGTGCGTCGGATGGGCACGTTAAGCTGTTTGACCCCGATTACCCCCCCTCCCCCACGGTAATAAATAAGGGCGTCTTCCTCCACCTTTCTACCTCGTTTCCGTGTCACTTTCCTCTCGGGCATTCTAGCCCAAATCTCTTAGCTTCCTATTTCTAAAGGTTGTTTAGGACCTGGGATCAGACACTCCCTTCCTAAAATCCTCTACATCTGATCTGAACTAAATGCATTTAAAGTGTCTTGCTGCAAAATTTCTTTCAGGGTGACGACAAAATGAATGACCTAACGGACTTCAAAAGAGGGCTAATTGTTGGTGGCAGGCTAGTTGGTGACTCCGTGACAATAGTTGCCAGGGTAGTGGGAGTATCGAGAGCTAATGTTTCTAGTGTCATGACAGGATATCGTGTTCGTGAGAAAACCTCGTCTGCGAAATACGAGCGGCTGAAAAACGTCCCTGACCGACAGAGACAGGAGAGCATTAAAGAGAACTGTTACCCGTAATAAGAAGACCGCGGCGCCGAAAATTAGTGCGGAGCTCAGTGTGCATCTCCAGACCCCAGTATCAACGAAAACAGGGCGTAGGGAACTGCATGAACAAGATATTCATGGCACAGCTGCTATTGCAAAACCTCTGGTGACCCGGATGAACGCACAACGGCGACAGCAGTAGTGCCAGGAGCATATAACGCGGACTGCCGATGCATGGAAGCGTGTAATGTGGTCGGATGAATCCACATTCACACTATTCCCCACTGCAGGACGTGTTTACGTTTGGAGAACACCGTCAGAAGAGTACAACCCAGACTATCTGCTCCCAACAATGCAGTATGGTAGTGGCTCTGTCATGATCTGGGCGGTCATATCGTGGTTTTCAGCAGGTCCCCTGAAAATCTTGAAAGGGCGGATGACTAGCAGGGCGTATAAAACATTTTGTCCGACCAAGTACATCGAATAGCTTGGACATTGTTTCCTGCAGGGGATGCCATCTATCAAGATGATAACACCCCAATTCACAGAGCTCGGAATGTCCAATCATGGTTTGGGCAACATGAGGACGAACTTTCACACCTTCCTTGGCCTCCCCAATCACCAGACTTAAACATCATCGTGCCACTGTGGTTTGTGTTGGAAAACAGAGTAAGATCCCGTTATCCTCCTCCGGCATCTCTCAAGGACCTGGAGCAGTTTCCAGATGAAGAATGGTGTTACATCCCACTAATCATCATCCAGGATTTATATGTGTCCATTCCAAGGATGATTCAGACGGTTTTGAATGCTAGAGGTGGTCCCATACCCTACTACGTACGTAAAACCTTCCTGTCCTAGGTGTTCACATTATTCTGTCCAATCCGTGTATATCCTCCTAGGATATACATCATTGTAGCCCGAAAATTTTGGCACGACCTTTTAATATTGCAGCTTCTAACACATCTGGAGATATGTTCTGGTATTTATGCAGCAGTGCAATGAAGTATTATTGCGTTTATGCAGAGTGTAATGAAATATTGTTGCGTAAGAGTGTAATGAAATAACGTCACACCAAAATGAAATGAAATATTTTGAAATATTGTGCGAATTTTTATGGAACAGCAAACCACAAGTTCAAATTTGAACAATGTTTGTGAGCTTCAAAAATTAATTAAAATTTTGTAAACTTGAATTTCAGAAAAAGAGCTCCGAGGTGCACACACTCGTAAGCCTTTGCAGGTTTCTGTCGAATTTCAAACCTCTACGTTCGGTCGTTTCTTCTATAAGTGAATGACAGACAGACAGACACGGTAATTTTGTTATTACAGAAGAGAGGTAGTCAAATTTATTTTACTACGTAAATTATTATCCTCGGGCTCACCTCGTAATAAATCCATTGTATAAAAATTTAAATGAAATTCACGGTTGCTTTGAATCCTCGCCCTTCAGCCGAGCTATCGGCCCTTACGATGAGCAAAAGAGTGTTTGAACTTGACACGAATTCACTTCCGGCTGCAATATCTGTGCCACAGTACCTGAAACGAAGTAAGATGATTTTAATAGTTGAAAGATGAGAACATATTGAGTTTCACTGAGTGTACTGCATTCTATCTGTTTTAAATAGAAGTAATCCTTCGATCCTATACTGAAGTTCAGGACAGTAACAAAACATCACTACGTAAAATTTATGTGTTTCTTATAAACAGCAAAATGAAAAAAAATCTATAGATTTTAAGAAGTAAGAACCTGAAAGTAATGCATGAGTAAATTACACAAATGAACTCGCGATTCTAGAAGTGATGAGTGAGAAATTACCCAAACATCAAATCAGCAAGGGATGGGTGAGAAGTCACAACCATCAAACAGGGCGACTCTGTAAGTGATGGACCAGTAATTGCACAAACAACAAACCGGGAGTCTTTGTAAGTGATCGTTGAGTGATCACAGAAACATCAAATAGAGCGCCACTCGAAGTGATGGAACAGTAGTTATAAAAACACCAAAGAGGCTTCGTAAACAGAACAGTAATTAAAAGCAACAACAAACCGGACGTCTCTGCAAGTTATGGGTAATTAATTACAGAAACATCAAACCAGGTTTCTTTGTAACTGATGGATGATAATAATTAGACAAACGGCACGCCACTCAAGGTGATGGATGAGAAATTACACAAACATCAAACCGAGAGTCACTCAGTGCTAGGGATGAGTAATTACACAAACATCAAACCGGGGTCACTCAAAACTATGGATCAGTAGTAATTACACAAACATCCAACCGGGGGTTACTCAAAGCTATGGATGAGTAATTACACAAACAGATGAGTATTACACAACTCACATATATGAGTATTACACAACTCAAAGCTATGAATAAGTAATTACACAAACATCAAACCGGGTGTAACTCAAAGCTATGGATGAGTAATTACACAAACAGATGAGTATTACACAACTCAAAGCTATACGTATATGAGTATTACACAACTCAAAGCTATAAATGAGTAATTACACAAACATCAAACCGGGGGTTACTCAAAGCTATGGATGAGTAATTACACAAACAAATGAGTATTACACAACTCAAAGCTATACATATACGAGTATTACACAACTCAAAGCTATACATATATGAGTATTACACAACTCAAAGCTATGAATGAGTAATTACACAAATATCAAACTGGTGGTCACTCAAAGCGGTGGATGAGTAATTACACAAATATCAGACCAGAGGTCATTCAAAGCTATAGATGAGAAATTACACAAACATCAAACCGTGGGTCACTCAGTGCTATGGATGTGTAATTACATAAACATCAAACCCGGAGTACTCAAAGCTATAGATGAGTAATTACCACTGCTGTGGAGAGCGAGCTTGGGCCCTAGTACAATAAAATCTCCGCCCCTCCCAACCTCAGCTCCTCCACTAATCACGTAATCCATATTTCCGGTTCCTCCCCCACCCCACCACCACCATTCCCATACTTCCCGACAACGCGACGGGTTGCAACTCTTCAATATTTTTTTCGCGGTGGATAATTTTTCATATTCTCCCCTCCATAAACAAACCCTCGAACCCTCCCTTTCGAGAAAAGAGTTTTCTGAGAAAACTCTTGAATGCCATCTACCGACAGACATTCTTATTTTTCTTAGTACTTTTTCATAATCATCACACTTTTCACTTTTCATTTTTAGAGTGTAATATACGTCTAAAGATGCAGCCTCTGGGAAAGTATCCACAAAGAGTTCTCATAAGTTAACATTAAATTTTGTGTTTTCTCTTTTAAGTTGCAGCTGTGAACAAGACAACTACATCGGTCATCAAAATAAAAAAAAATAAACGAAGTCGGAATTACGCACAATGACACTATATTCATTTACAAAAATTGCCGCAATGCGAAAATAATGAATTGAGCATAAAACAAAAAGGCAAAAGATGACGGAAACACAAATTGACAAAATCCACATGATGAAAATTGTCTACAGCCTTTGATGACTAGCAATAACGTTGTATATCATACACCATGGTCTGTGTCGGTGAGTAGCAAAGCAACACAGTGAACCCAATGTGTGGTGTCGGCGTGTCGTTGGAAAGGAAAGAAGAAATGAAAAACGTAATATGGAGAGTTCGTTTGATTTGCCGCAGGTAACCACGCACGTGTTGCAGTTAGCTTGGGAATTTGAGTAACATTGAAACACTTCGTTTTTTTTTTATTGTATTTAAAGCAAGTTTTGAATTTATTACATTTTTTACATTTATGACAAAAATTACGCATTTTTACGCGTAATTTTTTGCGTCACATAGAAAATATTTTTTTATATATGCGCAACTTCCCAACCCTGGTGACGGTATAGCTTGAAAAACATTCCGACACCACAAAATAATAATTCGAAAAAAATTACTTTAGAAACGGGCTCTGGGCCCCCTGAGGGTCGCGAGCCCCCCTTCCCTCTCGTCAGGCCTGGTAATTACACAAACATTAAACCCGGGGTCACTCAAAGCTGTATGGATGAGTAATTACACGAAAATTAGGGAATCTAAGGTAATTTAAAACTTATGTTCGACATCGATATAAACATCTTACTCATTTTATGATATAAATGATGTTAAACTATATTGATCTGGACACCTCTAAATTAGCATGAGCATCATAAGAACCGTAGTCTGGACGTTATAGATAAAACAACATATGCTTAAAAGATATTTTTCTCATTCCTTTCTCCCATTTCCCCTCCCGTTTTTTTCTTTTAAAGAAATACTGATTTTATTACACTTAAATGAAATAGCAAACGTTCCTCTTCTTCTTGAAAAAACACACCTTTCAGTAATTTCAGGTTAAGTACTTTTTAATAAGATTGGTACTTCAATTTTTTTTTATTTTTATTTTTTCATACCGATGACTAAAAGTCTAATACTTCGTGAAATTTTTTTGTCATACTGGAGACAGAGCTAGGAGAATTTGACCCGCGTCTATAGAATGGCATTAAAAATCATAAACTTAGTTTTATATTGTTAATAATCAAAACAAAAAGTAGTAGATTTATCAGAAAGAATTTTAAATGGCAAGAAATGAAAAAGAAAATCCATATATTTATACGGTTTCAGATTTAGGGGTAATTAAAAAGTAAGAAAAGAGAGGAACAAATGTAATGTTTCTCCCCGCACACAAATGAGTACGGTGGCAGCTTTTCCCTCTACCCCCGCGGTTCTTCTGACGCCACTGAATTTAGTGACCCTATGACCTCTCAAAGCCTTTCAGAAGGAGTCGTCTGTGCTTCTAGCAGAATTTCCAATTTCAGGAAAGTGATACAGAACTGATGTACACAAGGACATTTTAAAATCCTTTTAGGCCCCCGTGCATCGAGTAACGAGGCCCACCCAGATGTGCGCGTGTACATCTGAACATATTTTAACATTTGTAATGTAAAATTATTGCTTGGTATGTATATCTTTTCCTTTTCATCTTAGGCAAATACGATCAAAATTTCATGCAGTGTTTTTTAAGTAATGCATTTTCGTATACAACTGACGTATCATCATCATCATTGTCAACCATTATCAATCCACTGCTGGACGAAGGTCTCCCCAAGTTTCCTCCACAACGGTCTGTCTTGTGCCAGTCTCCTCCATGTCACTCCCGCATATTTACGAATTTCATCCACCCATCTCCCATACTAGCGTGTAAAAAATCTACCATATAAATAGACGAACCAGTAAAAAAAAAGGAATTATGTAACATTAATCCAGGACTTTAAAACTGTGGGAAACAAGTAAAAGCTCGTGGTTTGTGTCAAAGTCAAGTGAAATTCTAGGAAATGATGCATTTTTCTGATATTCAGGTAGATTCACCATAAAAAAATCAATATAAATACTTGTTATAAGCAAAACAATAAATAAAAAAAAATTCTAAAATAGTATATATTATTTCTTTGATTCGAGGTTTAATGATCACCATTAGGAACATATAGAGCTACAGGCAGTCGTCCGTCCCTAATTTAGGGACACTGGTTTCAATGAAGGGAGACAGACAGGGATGGAAGACACCGCACGACACATGCATCACCAAGGACGAGATCCCGGATGTACTCCTTATTACCACTAACAATTTAATCGAATAAAAAAGGCAACACCTGAGGTTGCAAGAGTTACCTGATTATTTTTTCAAGTTTAGGAGTAGAAAAAAAAATAGATGAGCATTTTCAGCCAACGTAAAAATCTAGAGAATTCAAAATTTTGTCTTTTCTTCGGAGGAAGGAGGGGGGAGGGAGGGAGTGAGGTGCGTAATCCTGTGTTACGTTCCACAAATTCATTGAAAAGGTACTGTAAAATGTTCTTAGAGATCTGAGGACCGCGGGTGGCCTAGTGGACAACGTTCGTGACTGCCACGGAAAGGACCACAGGTTCGGTCCCAGGCAGGTACGAACACTCGATCCACTAAATATCCGCCGTGCGTCGGATGGGCACGTTAAGCCGTCGGACCTCGGGTACTGCCCCCGGTAATAAAGAAGGGCGTCTTCCTCCCCCTTCTACTTCGCTTCCGTGTGACTTTCCTAACAGGCACTGTAGCCCAAATCTCCTAGCTTCCTATTTCTAAGGGTTGTTTAAGACCTGGGGTCAGACACTCCCTTCCTAAAAAATCCTCTAAGTATGATATATGATATCTTAGAGATCTGAATCGGTTGAACGTCCAAGCAAAACCTTAGGAATTCTTTCTTCGAGAACGGGGGAAAAAAGAAGTATATCCATGCGTTCGAAATTTCAAAAAAGGAGTTATAGAGATATTTATCTGCAAGTGATGTCTTAAGTTCCTGTAAGGATGTATATAACTTAATGGACTTAACGGATTCCCGAGATTCGGGTATTGAAAAAAAGGCTGCTCAGTGGAAATAAAAAAAAAAATCTCCAAATTGATGAATGTAGATTTTAAATATATATTGAATTTGTAGATTCAAATAACAATCGATAAACGTGTTGTTATGTTTGACACAAGGAGAAAAACCCTGTACAAGTGTTCTAAAACCACAAGAGTTACACTGGATGGGTTTGTAAGAGCCTTCACTGGCCAGAGACAGAGTTTCATATTTGTAGCCATTTGTGGTGAATTCTACCCCCATTTTAAGCCAGTACACTAAACATGAGTATAAAATATTATTATCTAGTGGGAGAAAATAAGTTATCGTAAAATGAGTGGAATAAGTAACAATATCTTACATAGTGCCTTCTTCCATGTTTCCTGTTCTGATTTCAACTTGCTCGTGAACACATAGCCCTTTGAAGGGACTGGATGGTTTGTCGTATCTTGACCGGAAGCTGAAATCTTGAAATTTCAAGGAGGCTTTCTTACCTGCAGGAGCCTTGATGGGAGAAAAAACGCAGTAAATAAGTAAAATATTTAAAACTAAGTGCATATATTTTCATATAGATGTATAAAGTGAAACTCCCGTCAAGCGTACACGGCCAGGGCCCAATTTACACAGAATCGGGCCCTAGGCACAACACAAGATGAGGACCACACCCGTCAACGTTCTTGAAAGAGTAAGTGCATTTGTCACCACTAAATATTATCAATTAATTTCAAAGTTGATTTAATAAATAGGACACTGTGCCGGGCAAAAAGGGAATAATATCTACTTTTATTAAAGCAAGGGAATTCGCATATTAAAATATAGACGGGTAAGTAAAACATTATTTAATAGTCTAGTATTTTTGTTTTCGCATTTAATATTATCCACAGATGATATACAGTATCATCATTGTCAACCATTATCAATCCACTGCTGGACGAAGGTCTCCCCAAGTTTCCTCCACAACGGTCTGTCATGTGCCAGTCTCCTCCATGTCACTCCCGCATACTGTCGAAATTCATCCACCCATCTCCCACGTGGTCTTCTTCTGGGTCTTTTCCTGTCCCTTGGAATCCGATCTAAAATTTCGGCTGTCCATCGATGGTCTGTCCTTCTGGCAGTATGTCCAGCCCATTGCCATTTCAGGGATTTAACTCTGATCATGATGTCTTCCACTCTTGTCATTTTTCGGATCCACGAAATGGCCAAACCCCTGCAAAATGACTCCACAACTTAAATCTTGGCCCTCAGTCTTCGGCAGCTGGAATGTACCTGGCCAAGACAGCGGCCAGTGCGACATGAAGGCAGAGGGTGCTAAGAATCCCCGGAGGACCGGATATACAGTATGTATATATATATAACTTAAACCAAACTTTAGCCAATAACATATATACAGTATATAAGTTATTCATCCCCTTTTAATTTTGTTTTTAACCGATGAGCACTATTTAGACTTGGTACAGACCGATTTTTTAAAGGCAAGGCGAACTTCCGCATGCAGCTGATTAATCACCTGTGATGTGTTCAGTATTATAGTAGAATAGTTCTGTTAACAAAGGAATGACCCTTAGATTTGAACAAACATTTTGAGCAAACACGCATAACTGGATAATTCTCACAGACATAAAAGCATATTATCCAGCTCATTAATCATTTAATTTAGATTCAAGCAATTTTAAAATCTGTTACTTTACAATATGAAATACCCAAAGCTTATACAAAGTGTCTTAGCAATATAAAACTTTTCTCAAAAGATCTACAGTAGGCATATAGGAATATAGCACATTTGTATTTCTTCTGCAAGTTTCAGACGAAAAGCACTGAGAATTTCCTGCCTTATCCATTACTCACATTTTAAATGAGACTCTCCATGTAAATCAGATTTTTCAAGTTATGAGCTGCAATTGAAATGAGGTGTAGTGAAAGAGCCTAGTAAAAACACCAATGCTAATCTCAATTTCAGGTAAAGAAAAAGACTCCCTCCCCCCCAAAAAAATGTTTTTTCCCATTCATAATAATTAATTAAAAAAACAATTTCTTTTGCATTGCGATTCTCGGACCCCCAGAAATGCGGGGCCGTAGGGCCGGGCCTTGCGGTCCTAGGCGTAAATCAGGCCCTGTACACAGCAGTCTTGTTGAATCTCCGTCCAACATCTCATGCAATTCTTTTGTGAGACTATTTCACAGTGACGTACTTTTCAGCAACACATATTAAATCGAGTGGTCTCGACAACAGATTTCTGCTACTTCAATTCTCACTTTTGACGATGTAAACAATTCCTACGAAACACTTTGATGTACACTCACGGACAATGAAATTTGCGCACTTAGAAGAAAACTTGCTACAACCGCGAAACTTTGTAAATAGCTATAGAGCGCGTGCTGGTTGTGCAAATGATCCACATTTGGTTCGAGTGCGCATGACCGCACACCCTGTGGTGGGGCCGCAAGCACGAACCGGTAGCCTTATAAACCGGCGTGTAGTCGATGCCCCATGAAAGCGAAAAGTACCGACCGGCGCAAGCAAGAGTATGAAGTGACAGGATAGACACCAAAGACGTCGATTTACGCAACTTACGGACTTTGAGAGACGCCTGATCATCGGGTTGAAACCGCAGGGTGGTCGGCGCGCCGTATAGCTCGCCACGTGTATCGTTCTGACCATACCGTCCGACTGTGCTGAAAGCTGTGGACACGTGACGGCACTACCACACGGCGAAACGACTCCGGACGGACCACGAGGACCACAGGTAGAGAGGATCGGAGGATCGTCCGTCAGGCACGAACGGATCCCACAAGGATCCAGTCCACTATACAGACAGATGTAGCGGCTCCTGTGTACCAACGAACCATTGCCCAACGCCTCGCGGAAGCGAATTTGTGATCCCAGCGCCCCTTACGTGTGCTTCCATTAACACCAGAACATCGCCGGCTCCGTGTGCAGTGATGCCAGGCCAGAGCGACGTGGAACGACACACACTGGTGAGGTGTAGTATTTAGCGATGAGCGCCGCTTCGTTTTGGGGACAGATGATCATCGTGTCCGGATGTGGGGGTCTCCGAGTCAACGGCACAATCCCAACCTCGCTATCGAGCGCCACACCTTCCTCACCGCAGGCATTATGGTCTGGGGAGCTATCGCCTACAATAGCCGATGAGCTCTAGTAGTGGTACGTGGCTCATTGACAGGCCAGCGGTATGTGGGTGAGATCCTACGAACCCATACGCTCTCATTCCTGGCCGGGAATCCAGGTGCACTATACCAGTAGGATAATGCCCGCCAGCACACTGCTCGGGTTGCCCAGGACTGCATACGTCATGTCCAGACACTTCCATGACCTGCCTGCTCCCCGGACATGTCCCCCATCGAGTATGTGTGGGACCAGTTGAAACGCCAGCTGCCACAGTGCCGCAGGACAACATCAGGAGTCTGTTCGCCTCCATGTCGGACCGTATTGCAGCATGTATCGCCACACGAGGCGGTGCGACGCGCTGTTGAAGATGACCAGACTGCGTGCTCTGTAATTGTCCTGCAGCTCTGTTTCTGCCGTCATGTGTATCATTCATCTGCATCATTACGTCCATAAAATCAGTTCAATCCGATGCTTCCTTCTTGGTGCGCAAAATTCATTGTCCGTGAGTGTATATTACTCTTTAAGATACCGTTCTGATTTTTTTTTTTTTTTTTTTTTGCAGCGAGTACTTAATATGCCAAAATCTGTAAGAAGGAATTTCCTGAACTAAACATTGCGGATTAACAATTTATAAATTAATTTTTTTACAAATAAATGGAGGTAAAATGTTAAGTTCTAACCTTTTTGACCTTCGTATGTTCTTGATGGCCTAAAATAATGCTTATAGAGCTTTTGATGGCCTAAAAATGTTTATAGAGCTGTTGATGTTTATAGAGGCGTTGATGAACTAAAAATTCTTATAGAGCTGTTGGTTGCCTAAAAGAATGCTTTTAGAGTTGTTAATGGCCTAAAATAATGCTTATGGAGCTGTTGATGGCCTAAAAGAATTCTTATCCGCTGCTAAGACGCTGACGCTGAAATATTTATTGTGAGAGAAAATGCAATGGGAATTTTTCTCTCACTGCGGCTTTTGCGCCCATTACCTTTCTTCGCATACTTTTGAAGGAGAATCATTGTCTCCTCAAACCATTTTCTGAAAAATGTCTGTGGAGTTGCAAATAGTTGACTACATGCATTCTGAGGAACGTGTGATCAAGGAAAACAACATTATTTCCCAATTACAAACTGGAAACTGCTTATTCCCCTTAGAGTTGCTATTGCGGACGTTAAAAGACTCAAAAACTACAATACTGTTTGCGAAAATTGATTGCAACACCATGAAGGACTGCTTGTATTAGCTTGAAACTTACAGGATATGTACAACAGGTTGGGACATGTAAATGATTAAAATGTCAATGAAAATGCGCTTGTGGTTTCGGAGCAATGCTATCTGAACTGTCCAGTCTTAGGTATAAAGAACTGGCTCAAACGAGACGTTGCATCTAGCGAAGAGCGGACACTGAGTCAAAAAAGTGTTTCTTGTGTTTCACTATGCACCGTCGTCGAAAAGGTCGCATTATGTGCACCTGGCGGCCTTTGAACGAGAAAGGATTGTTGGGATGAGATAAACTGGAATTTCCTACCACGAAATTGCCGCTGGTACGGGAGGAAACAACAGTACAACGATGCAAACGTAGCGTTAGGGGACAGACGAAGCTGGGACGTGCAGAAATTTGGAAAATGGACCAAAAATTGCACAACTGCACGGGATGATAGACACCTCTACCGCATGGCAGTGACAGACCGCACAGTGACATTCACGGTGTTAGCGTAACAGTGGAGCACTGTCACAGGTCAGGCTTTGTCCTGCAGCACAGTTGGGCGTCATCTTCTTAACAGAGGACTGGTCGCTAGCAGTCCATTGTTGAGCATTCCTCTGATCCTCAACTACTGACGCCTCAGGCTGCAGTGGGTCTCGAACACAAACACTGGCAAGCTGGTTGGAAACAGGTCAATTTTTCTCATGAGTTACGATTCAACTTGATGCACCATGATGGTCACATATGTGTTTGACGACATCATAGCAAATGGCACTTTGCAGTATCATACTGGCCCAATGCCAGGCATCATGGTTTGAAGTGCCATTGGGTTCAATTTGCGATCCAGCCTGATACAAATTGAGGGAAACCTCAACAGCCAGCGATACATCAGAGATGTTTTAGGTGCAGAGGCAAAGTCAGAGTTATCTTGGCGCTGTATTCCAGCAGGACAATGCGCGGTCACATATGGCTCGGAACGGCCAAGACCTCTTCCATGCACGGAAGATAACGTTTCTTCCCTGGCCTGTATGTTCGCTGGATATATCCCCAATCGAACACGTATAGGATATGGTAGCTGGCCCGTCAAGTGCCTTCGCCAGTCACCACAAATGAACTCTGGTCTCGCATAGAAGCAGCTTGGCAGGCTTTTCCCAGAACGATGTCAAAAACCTATTTCTTTCAATGCTCCACCGTGTAGAAGCTGTTATTTTTATTCTCAATTCTTTGCACGATACTGAGTTTTGGAACGAAAAAAAATCTTGTATAGCTCCACAGATGTAATCAGTCATAACAAGAGGAATCTGTGATATAAAGTTCATTAGAACAGCGCGATTCTTTCTTTATTGTGTGTGTTGCAATTTTCACAAATAGTAGTGAACAACAACAAAAAATTAGACCACTAGTGCCAAGTTACAACGCATATTTGCTGGGATGTTTTGTAGAATAGAAATGTATTTCAGTGATCACAGCTTCAACTCTTTTTAAGCAGGTTTTGGTACCTTATTCAGGTTTTCCGGTAACTTATTCAGTATATCACGTAAGATCATTTTTTGCACGGACTCTACTACCAGTGTTATGGTATTGGGTGTCATAGGCTGCATGTTTACACAAGCCGTTCAGCGTTATATACTGATTCAGTTTCTGTCTTAATCCTTATGTCCTGTCTGCTTGCCAATAAAAAGCCTCTGAGCAATGCATTTTTACATTCAGCTGCTCGAACTGGATGTTGGTTACAAGAACACAATGTTGAAATCATACATTGTTGACACGCTTGCCTTATGTCAGTCGCTGGAAAAGGAACTACGCACAAGGGGAACATTTGCTGTATCATCATCGTCATCATTGTCAACCATTATCAATCCAATGCTGGACGAAGGTCTCTCCAAGCCTCTTCCACAACGGTCTGTCTTGTGCCAGTCTCCTCCATGTTACTTCCGCATACTTTCGAATTTCATCCACCCATCTCCCATGTGGTCTTCTTCTGGGTCTTTTCCTGTCCCTTGGATTCCAATCTAAAATTTCGACTGTCCATCGATGATCTGTCCCTCTGGCAGTATGTCCAACCCATTGCCATTTCAGGGAGTTTACTCAGGTCATGATGTCTTCCACTCTTGTCATTTTTTCTGATCCACGAGTTCCTCTTCTTATCTCTCCTGGTTACACCAAGATGCACCTCTCCATGCTTCTTTGAGTTGTCTGCAGCCTTTGTATGTCTCTTTTAGTTAAGGTCCACGTCTCTGCACCATATGTAAGCACTGGAAGGATGCATTGATCAAACACTTTTATTTTAAGACATAATGGCATATTGCTCTTGAAAATTATGCTGTTTCTTCCAAAAGCTGTCCATGCAAGTTTTATACGCCGATTAATTTCTTCATCAATGTGACCCTCACTTGATATCTGCTGTCCAAGATAAACGTACGTATCTGTTATCTCCAGCTTTTCTCCATCAATCGATAAATCTTCATTTCTTGTAAAAACATTGTACATCATTTTTGTCTTCTGAAAGTTCATTTTTAATCCTACTTCTTTACTCTTGTCAGCATGTTCCTGGATCATACTCTGCAACTCTGATGGGGTAGTTGCAAAAATGACTACGTCGTCAGCAAAACGAAGGTGAGTTAGATAATCCCCATTCATATTTATCCCCTTGTTTTCCCAGTTCAGTGATTGAAAGAAATTTTCCAATCTGGCATTAAAGAGCTTCGGAGATATGGTGTCACTTTGTCTCACTCCCTTTCCAATTTTTATGTGTGTTGTATTTTCAAAAAGCCGAATCTTTGCACTTTGCATTTTCATAGATGTTATTAATAATATTAATGTATGCATCTTCAATACCGCAGGATTTCAAAGCCATTGTAACTGCTGATGGTTTCACCGAATCAAAGGCTTTTTCATAATCGATAAAAGCCATGCACAATGGAAGTTCATATTCCCTCGCTCTTTCAATTAGTTCTCTCAGTACGTGGATATGATCCATAGTGCTGTAGCCACTCCTGAATCCAGCTTGTTTTCTCGGTTGAGCCATTTCCAGTGTTACCTTCAAGCGGTGTGAAAGAACTTTGGTGAAGATTTTATAAACCACTGATAGGAGACTGATAGGTCTGTAGTTCCTGAGATCCTCAATGTCACCTTTTTTATGTAGCAGGATCATTGTAGCGTTGTTCCAATCCTCCAGAATCTTCCTTTAATTAAGGCATCGAGTGAAAACTTGGGCGAGTACTGTTTCAATTTCTCCACTTGCTTCTTGTATGATGTCTACAGTAATGCCATATTCTCCTGGAGCTTTCCCCCACTTCATGTTCTTGATTGCATGTGCAACTTCTGCTGGGAGGACTGAAAGAACTCTAGTACTGGTACCTTTCATGATGTCCGGAGTACATGTATCATCTCTTTCATATAATTTGGAGCAGAAATCTTTTACTCTTGTCAAAATTTCGCCTCTATTTCTTGTTACAGAACTATCTTCTTTTCTCAGTGCCATAATCTGTTTTCTTCCCTTACTGAGATGTCCCTTTGCTATCTTTAGGCTTTGGTTGTTTTCAATTGCTTTCCTTACTAGTTCACAGTTGAATTTCCTTACGTCTTCAGTAATACGTTTTCGTACTGTCTTGCATAGGTCTTTAAATTCCACTTTGGAAGTCACATCTTCTTCAGTTATCCTCATCTCTCTTTTTTTTTTTGCATCAACATTTTGGTTTTTCCTGATAATTTGTTTACATGCAACCTGTTCTTATACTCAGTTAATCTTGTCGCTATTTCCACAAGAGCTTTGGTTACTTTTCTGTTAACTTCAGAGATGTCCACTTCTTCTGATGTTAGACCTTCTAGAGCAGAAAATCTGTTCCTCAGTTCCAATTTGAAGGTATTATGATGTTTTTTAAGGTTGGTCAAGTCAATACACTTTGTTTGTTTCATGAGCTTGCAACGCTTGAGTTTAGCTTTGAAGTGCATCTTACATCTTACCATTCTATGGTCACTACTTGTGTTGAACTTGTTTAGCACACTGCAGCCTTCCATGACAAATTTCTTATTACACATAATAAAAAAATCAATTTCACTTGTCCATCCGTTGGGATGCCTGCATGTCCATTTCCTTTGCGGCTTTTTCTTGAAAAAGGAGTGCATTATGAAAAACCTTTCTGCCTCTGAAAATTCTACGAGAGTATTTCCACGCTGGTTTCTGTTGCCGTGACCGAATTTACCTACTGAAGTTTCATTCTGTTGCCGTTGCTCTATTTTTGCATTGAAATCTCCCATAATTATCTTCATGTGCTGCTTACCTTTATTATTTAGATGACGAATTTTCTCATAAAATTCTTCTATTTCTTCTTCAGGATGACTTGTGGTGGGTGCATAAGTTTGAATAATCTGAGCCTGGTATCTTCTCGAGAGTTGGATAACGAGTCGTGCAGCTCTGTCAGAGGAACTTTTAACTTCTACAACTTTATTCTTCAGTTGCTTGTTTATTATAAATCCAACACCACTAGTTCTGCCAGTATCTGTCCAACGATAGTAGAAGAGATGTCCACTTTTCAGTTCAATGAGATCTCCTCCTTTTCTACTTACCTCACTAAGCCCGACGATGTCCCACTTGATCCTTTGTAGTTCCTCTTCCAATTCAAGAAGTCTTGAATCAGAAGATAGGGAGCGTCCATTATACGTAGCTAAGGTCAGCATCAGATGGCAGCCTAGTCCGGTCCTCCGGTGATTCTTAGCACCCTCTGCCTTCATGTCGCACTGGCCGCTACCTTGGCCAGGTACATTCCAGCTGTCGGAGACTGAGGGCCAAGATTTAAGTTGTGAAGTCATTTTGGACGGGTTTGGCCATAACTCACCATGCTGGCCAAGCGGGTTGGTGAGTGTGGGATAGCATTTCCTCCAATCCCGATGGTATAGGTATACCGCTATTGGCGGTCGTCAGAGCCCCTTTAGTGGGAACAGGATGCACCACGAGAAGGCGGGGTTAACATTTGTCAAGGAGAGGCTGTGATGTTGCGCATCACCTGACCTTACATCCCATTTTTGCTGTATATCTTTTGCCAAATATCCTGTAGGCTTCAGTGACGTTTCAGCTGTTGGTAGATCTTGTGACCAGTCATGCCAAGGTGAGATGTTTTAATTTGCTTGTGGGAATAGCAACGTATCACAGAAATGTTATGGAGGAAGTTATTTTCGTGCTGAATAAAACATACTACTATGCATTTCGAAACGTTGGCAGCGCATCGTTGGAATTCTATTGAATCTTTCTTAGATGCCTCCAGAAGAGGTAAAATTGATTGGACTCAGAAGATGCAAAACCGATTGCAAGATTCTAGGCAGATCTAGTTGGACTCATTCCAAAGCGGTGCTTTTAACTATGCCGTATGGATTCTTAAGTTCGACATAGGGTAGGTTTCTTTCGTTCACATGAAGACAGACATATTAGTGACCATTAAGGAAAATACTCTGGGGACCAAAGTTAACGTGACAAGCACAAAATCATGAATAACGCAAAATGTACATCATAGAGTTTAATGATAGTTCGTTCAGGTATTCATATGTCGATAACGCAGCAGTAAACAAAAGAAAACGAAGACTATCACCGTAAGAGGAAAAAGCATGCGCATGACAGCATGGCAGTCCAAAAGTGAAGCACCAAGTGGCGTTGATTTCGTGGTGTCAGTAAGGAGTGTGATTACCCCGAACAGCAATGCAGTTCGCACAACGAACCCTAATGCTGTTTACAAGACTGTGAATGAGAGTTTGGGTCACTAAGTGCCCCTCTACCATCAAGGCACGTCGGAGTCCCGGGAGGTTTCTGGAAGCTGGCTGCCGGCTTTTAGTTGCTCTTCCCAGGGCTTCCCAGACATTCTCTATCGAGTTCAGCTCCGGAGATCTTGCGGGCCACTCCACCAAAGAGTAAGTATACTCTTTAATTATTCGTCGACTAGCCGAGCCGTATTAAGACGGGCGTTATCGTTCATTAAAGGAATCGGGGGCCAATGGTTCCTCTGAAAAACCTTGAATCGCACTTTAGAATGTCATTGCAGTAGCGTGCAACAGTCAGGGTGCATTCTTGAAGCACCTGCAGCAGCGTGCTACCCCCCAACATGATGCCAGCTCAAACCAGGAGTCCTCCGTCATCGTAATGGACAATTTCCCTTCTGTTGAAGGGAAGATTTCGTCTTCCTGTCTCTCTCCAAATGTACACACGTTGAGAATCCGTGTTTATCCTATATCGTAATTTGTCACTGAAGAGAACACAGGCCCACATTGATCAAGTGTCCAGTGATGATGTTGTCGGGCCTAATTTAGACAGACCCTTCTGTGAGATGCAGCAAGTGGGACACTGACCATTGGCCTTCTTTCACACAGATCTCTCTCGTGGAACCTTCTGTTAACTGTTTGCCTCGATGTCGCGGTTCTCGTAGCAGAGGAGAGCTCCTGCGAGAGATGCCTTGTTGTCGACTCCCTCCTGTGGCGAACTTTTACAAAGAAATACTGGTCGCCTTGACTTGTTGCTCGTGAACGTCCTTGTCCCGGCCTTCTGGTTATTGTTCCGGTTTCCTGGAACTATCTCTAGAGATGGAGACTACTTGCCTCAACACATTCAGCTGCCCTGCTACCTCAGTTTGCGATTCCCTGCTTCCAATCTACCGATCGCTCTTCACCGTAAGTGATGGTAGGAAGCCATTCTTCCACTAACAGTCCAACTCAAGCTTCAGTTGCCGCACTCCGCTCAGAACAACGTTTATCAAGATCGCATGCTTGCCAGCTCGATGACGTATGGCCGTCATTTGCATATTTCCATAGGGGCTAACATAATGTTGCTTGGATGCGTCGAGTTAGAGTTGACTCTTGCGCATATCTCTGAAAAATCTTTACAATCGGTCGTCTAGTTTTGGACATACACTCGAATCTGTACTCGTCACGTTAATTTTGGATACAAGTTTATGAATTTTTAGTAGTTGGCAAGAAAGGAGCTCTATTGGTTGATATCATATGTCGTATTTGATGAGGACATCGAAAAAGCACAGTATTTTGCGCTGTTGTTGATGGCAATCTAGTGAAAGGCGGCAAATTTCTAAAGAGACTATTGCTTAAGTTTCCGCAAAACGCTTGCTGAGTTGCTAAGCATGGATAGTGTTACCACTTGCAAAAGACGTAAATAGGCATTTCTGCGCCCGTGGCACACCACAAAATATTGCGCCCTTAACTGTCTTTCTGTATTACACACACACGCACATAATTAAATGTGTTCAGATATAAATAACTATTAAACTGAATTTGCAATAATGTAGGGTAGTGTGCTTATACACTGAGTGGTCACTATCTTATGACCACCTGGCAGTTTTAAGCAAATGAGCAATGGCTGCACGCTGTTGCCACCAGAGGGCGAGACTAGTGTAAAAGGGAAAGCTTAGTGCTTGCAACAGTAGTAGAAGTGATTTTTGGGTGACGGGATGGGTAAAAAATGCGATTTGACGGACTTTCAACGTGGGATAATTGTAGGAGATCGGCGCCATGGAGCGAGTATCACCGAAACCGCCGCATTCGTGAAATGTTCCAGAGCAGCTGTTGTTAAAGTGTTTAAAGACTGTACTGTCAGCCAAAAAACTGGGTCTCTACGTGCAACGTGTGGTCGTCATCGATTAGTGACTTCTCGGGCGGAACAGAAAGTGTCCATACTGGTAACAGACAACAGAAGGGCAACAGTGCAGCAAATTACAGACCATCTTAATCAAGGATCTCCTCAAATGATCTCTGCACGCACTGTTTGCCGTGCACTGCATCGGATGGGATATGGCAGCCGATGGCCTGTTCGAACACCCTTGCTGTCTGCAGTTAATAAGAGAAAATGTCTCCAGTTCGCACAGGAGCACAAGGATTGGACAGTCAATAATTGGAAACAAATTATGTGGTCCGATGAATCACGTTTTCAGTTGCACCATGCCGATGGCCGAGTGAGAATTTGGCTGAAACAGCACGATATCGTGGGCCCCAAATTCATTGCTACAACCCTTTAAGCTGGTGGAAGCAACGTTATGGTTTGGGGGATGTTTACCTGGCATGCTTTGGGCCCTTTAATTCGTGTTGATCAACGTCTGACTGGCACATCATATCTAAACATCGTTGCGGACCAAGTGCATCCTGTCATGTGGATGGTTTATCCCAATGGCGATGGCTACTTTTAACAACATAATGCGTCCTGCCATAGTGCTCGTATTGTACAGGACTGGTTACAGGAACATACCGGTGAGTTTACTTTGCTCAGGTGGCCCCCACAATCTCCAGATCTCAACCCCATTGAGAATTTGTGGGATGAAGTTGAACGAGCCATCAGACAGCTGGATCCACAACCCTGCAATATCACACTCCTGGAAAGTGCTATTCATCAAGCATGGTCTCAGATTCCACAAACCACCTATCAACATCTCGTGGAGTCCATGCCACGAATAATCGACGCAGTATTAAAGGCAAAAGGTGACCCAACGAAGTACTGAGGGGGTGGTCATAATAAAGTGGCCACTCAGTGTATCTATATATGAGCATTCACTGCTCAACATAACCAAATGCCAACTCTATGCCGGAGTCACAATCAGACTGTGACTGTACAGCTTTTCGCAACTGATTTGGAGTTCGTGCCTTAGGTACCTCATCAAACGGACCTAATACAGTTGGCAGTCGTGGCACGTAACACAGTAATGATTGGATAGCCCCCAGAGAACCTTCAATAATGTTAAGAACATCCTCATCTTATCCATCCAGTTAAAGAAAAATCGGGAGCTTTATTGTTGCCGACAAAGGCCACTGTTCTTTATTTGAATGGTTTACAAAACCTTACTTTCTTTTCTGAATGTCAGCAACTAGCAGCTCCTGAACATTTTGAGGAAGAAATTCGAATTTTAAGTGAACCAGAAACTGGTGCAAAAGTTTCAATTCCAATTTTAATCAGACTGAAAGCCGTGATTTTTTCACCCTTTCTTGAGCTGCGCCCGAGGCAGCCGCTCTGTCAGTCGCACCCTAGTTACGCCTCTACCACTTGAGATATAATTTTGATTTGAAGGCAATGTCGTGAGATGTAGTGGCTTATAAATAGCATCCCTTTGTTCAACTTTCTGTGCTAAAATATTTTCCTTTCACCAAGAATCTTTCTCGATGCTACAACCACGAAACTGTACTATGGTAGAACTGCAACGTAAAGGCATACTGCTACCTAAAAGTTCCATTTCACGTATGTTGGGGGAGAATCGTCACTCTCTTCACGTCGAAATTTAATGTCAACGCTGTCGTCTTTGTAGTGAGATCTCCGAACTCTTTGATGTTTCAGTCTTTTCAATCAATATCAGTCGACCACTGTGAATGCCTTATGATTCCAGAAGATATACCGAAGAGCCAAAACAATATGACCTCCTGCCTAATATGATGTTGGTCCTCCACGTGCCCCGAAAACCTCCTGCCTAACATTATGTTGGTCCTCCACGTGCCCTGAAAACCTCCTACCTAATATGATGTTGGTCGTTCACGTGCCCCGAAAACCTCCTGCCTAATATTATGTTGGTCCTCCACGTGCCCCGAAAATCTCCTGCCTAATATGATGTTGGTCCTCCACGTGCCCTGAAAACCTCCTGCCTAATATGATGTTGGCCCTCCACGTGCCCCGAAAACCTTCTGCCCAATATGATGTTGGTTCTCCACGTGCCCCGAAAACCTCCTGCCTAATATGATGTTGGTCTTCCACGTGCCCCGAAAACCTCCTGCCTAACATGATGTTGGTCCTCCTCGTGCCTTGTAAACCTCCTACCTAATATGATGTTGGTCTTCCACGTGCCCCGAAAACCTCCTGCCTAATATTATGTTGGTCCTCCACGTGCTTCGAAAACCTACTGCCTAATATGATGTTGGTCCTCCACGTGCCCCGAAAACCTCCTGCCTAATATGATGTTGGTCCTCCACGTGCTTCGAAAACCCACTGCCTATAATGATGTTGGTCCTCCACGTGCTCCGAAAACCTCCTGCCTAATATGATGTTGGCGCTCCACGTGCCCCAAAAACCTCCTGCCTAATATGATGTTGGTCTTCCACGTGCCCCGAAAACCTCCTGCCTAACATGATGTTGGTCCTCCACGTGCCCGGAAAACCTCCTGCCTAATATGATGTTGGTCCTCCACGTGCCCCGAAAACGTCCTGCCTAATATGATGTTGGTCCTCCACGTGCCCCGAAAACCTCCTACCTAATATGATGTTGGTCCTCCACGTGCCCGGAAAACCTCCTGCCTAACATGATGTTGGTCTTCCACGTGTCCCGAAAACCTCCTGCCTAACATGATGTTGGTCTTCCACGTGTCCCGAAAACCTCCTGCCTAACATGATGTTGGTCCTCCACGTGCCCCAAAAACCTCCTGCCTAATATTATGTTGGTCCTCCACGTGCCCCGAAAACCTCCTGCCTAGTATAATGTTGGTCTTCCACGTGCCCCGAAAGCATCCTGCCTAACATGATGTTGGTCTTCTACGTGCCCCGAAAACCTCCTGCCTAATATGATGTTGGTCCTCCACGTGCCCCTAAAACCTCCTGCCTAATATGATGTTGGTCCTCCACGTGATTCGAAAACCTCCTGCCTATAATGATGTTGGTCCTCCACGTGCCCAGAAAACCTCCTGCCTAATATGAATGTTGGTCCTCCACGTGCCCCGAGAACTTTCTGCCTAATATGATGTTGGTCCTCCACGTGCCCCGAAAACCTTCTGCCTAATATGATGTTGGACCTCCACGTTTCCCGAGTACCTTCTGCCTAATATGATGTTGGTCCTCCACGTGGCCCGAAAGCCTCCTACCTAATATGATGTTGGTCCTCCACGTGCCCCGAAAATCTTCTGCCTAATATGATGTTGGTCCTCCACGTGCCCCGAAAATGTCCTGCCTAATTTGATGTTGGTCCTACACGTGCCCCGAAAACCTCCTACCTAATATGATGTTGGTACTCCATGTGCGCCGAAAACCTCCTGCTTAATATGATGTTGGTGCTCCACGTGCCCCAAAAATCTTCTGCTTAATATGATGTTGTTCCTCCACGTGCCCCGAAAACCTCCTGCCTAATATGATGTTGGTCCTCCACGTGCCCCGAAAACCTCCTGCCTAATATGATGTTGGTCCTCCACGTGCCCCGAAAACCTCCTGCCTAATATAATGTTGGTCTTCCACGTGCGGCCAAAACAGCTCTTACCCGGCGAGGCATCGACCCTACAATATCTCTAAATGTGTCTTGTGGTATCTGGTACCAACAGGTTACCAGCAGATCCTTTACCTCTTGGTAATCGAGCCACCGCAGATCGGATTTCCTGTTCCAACACAAACCACAGATGCTGGATTGGATTTATGTCTGAGGAATCTCGAGGCTAGGGTAATACCTGGTAGTCTTCCCCATGTTCCGGAAACCATTGACGAACAATCCGGGACGTTTGGCATGGCGGATTATCCTGCGAAAAAATGCCACTACTGGCGAGGAATACCGTTGCCATGAAAGGATGTACGTGGTCTGCATTGATGTTTAGGTAGGCCGTAGATGTCACAGTTCCCTGCACATGAATGACTGGACTTCCAGCAGAACATTACCCAAATCATTACATTTCCTCCATCAGCTTGTTTTCGACTCGCGGTGTATTCTGTTGCCAACACTTTCCCGTGTCAGAGACGCACACGTATCCGGTTGTCCACATGAAACGAGACTCATAGGACCAGACGACCTTCTTCTAATCATTCAAGGTCCAGTTTTGATGATCACGTGTCCGTTGCAGGCGCTATCGACTGTGAATCAAGGTTAGCATGGGCACTCGGAGCGTCTTGGCTCCAAGCAGGGCAATTTTCGGTAGAGTTCGATGTGAAAGACGATGAAAATCAGTCTCCGTTTATTAGGCGTAAGAATGACGATGAAACATAAGGTGCTAGCTTTCGCTACCACCGGGTAGCTTAGCCAGGCATAAAGTAGCTAAGAACGCAGAAAACACAACTGGAATAAATATACACTTCTAAGAATTAATTCAAAAATAACACGCTGCACGGTGTCACGCGCGGCTTGATCCCAGGGCTGGGTGCCCACGTGTGACTTCAAGAAGCCGGTGACAAACCAAAGGAAGGCTCGTGTAACCTCCTTATTGGATACATTCCGTATCGTGACTATCTGAATGGTTTCCCGTAGCGTCATAGCTGTTGCGTTGTCATAAGCAGCCAGCTTCTTAACCTCACTCCACCTGGGTACTGCTCCTTCAGTAGCAACATCACGGGCTAGTGCCGTTGTAAGTTTATAAGCCTTGACATCCCTCTGGTGCTCAGAAATGCGGACTTCGATCGATCTTTTTGTCATTCAGACGTATACTTTAAGTGATGCGTCAGGGTAATCCAGAGGAATAAGCATAGACTCCTGTGTCAGATAGTATAAAAGGTGATGCGCCCCGGTCTGCTGTGAGGCTAACAGAGAGAGGTCTAGGCGCCCTCACGGCTATATCGAAGCCCAGCATTCGGAGAGCATTCTTCAGGTAATATGTTAGTGAATGAAGGGAATTGAACCTACGAAACGGAATGGCTGCGCTGTGGGGTTTGCACGAGGCTGTGTGCGAGCAGCAGATGCTGCTTTTCTGGCAATTTGGTCTATTGCGAGCATGTCGTACCCCGCTCCAGACGCTAGGTTCCTAAGGACTCGAATCTCCTCCTCGCAAGAGGGCCCTGTTCGATGAGAGCACGAAGGTTCGCTTCGCCCTGTACCTAAAGTTCGATGTCCTGTTTTTTGTGACACATTACTCTCGTCACCTGCATTCAAATAACCCGCAAGTTGCGTTACAGTATACCTTCTGTCGACTCGTACCATACGGAATAATTCTCGTTCACCTGTAGCGTCGATAAGCCGTGGTTGGGCAACACCTTACCGGCGGTTCGTGATTAACCCTCCTCAAACCACTTTTTTGAAGGTACGAACCACGTCTTACCGTGAGCACTCCACAAGCCTTGGCATCTCGGAAATGCCCCGACCCAGTCGTCTGACCATTACAATTTTACTTTAGTTATAGTCACTTAAGTCCGCTGCCTTTCCCATCTGAGGAACAAGAATAACACTGGTTAACAGAGCTCAGTATCAAGTGTTATTTACACCGTTTCATGATCTTCACACGCGCACTCGTTTACCTTCATTTGCTTTTATTTGCATAAAAACACGCTGGCCATTATGTTTTGGCTTCTCCCACTGCAGCGACTAATTTCTGAGTGTGTTAGCTCCATATTAGATCCAGCTTAATAATTTGTCTGTCCTTTTACGTACATTTTGCTAATAGTTTCTTTGAATTTGTGTGAATGAAATATTCCCATTACCCCCCCCCCTCTTTTGGTAAGGGGATAAATAAACATACCGTTATTCTCCAGCTGCAGCTTCCACCTTCCTTCTTCCGAGATGGATAATTGGGTGTCTGGATAACTCCCTCCTCGGTGACGTCGCTACCACACTTAGCACCTGTGAAATTTAAAAAAAATATTTAAATAAAAATGTTCGGAAGAGAATTGGGATTTTTTTCTTCTAATTTACATTGGTATGACAACAACATACTATATGGGATATATATAAATCCATGGAAATAACATGCTATAAATACACTGACGGAAAAAAAATCCCAACACCACGAAAAAATAGTTGTAGAGGAATGAAATGGCGGCAATACATTTGTATAGGTAATATAATTAATCGATTAAGGTTTCAAAATCACAGCTTATTGTAAGCGCGAGACGAGCCATTTGAAATGTGAAATGCTGGTACATTAATAACCGGTGTAACCGCCAGAATGTTGAATGCAAGCACGCAAACGTTCATGCATTGTGTCGTACAGGTGCTGGATGTCAGTTTGTGGGATGGAGTTCCATGCCTGTTGCACTTGGTCGGTCAATACAGGGACGGTTAATGCTGGTTGGGGGTGACGCTGGAGTTGTCGTCCAATGATGTCCCATACGTGCTCGATTGGTGAAAGATCTGGTGATCTAGCAGGCCACGGCAACATTTCGACCCTCTGTAGAGCATGTTGGGTTACAACAGCGGTATGCAGGCGAGCGTTATCCTGTTGGAAAACACCCCTGGAATGCTGTTTATGAATGGCAGCGCAACAGATTGAATCACCAGACCGACGTACAACTGTGCCGTCAGGGTGCGTGGGATAACCACGAGAGTGCTCCTGATGTCATAGGAAATTGCTCCCCAGACCATAACTCCAGGTGTAGGTCCAGTGTGTCTCGGCCGCAGACAGGTTGGTTGCAAGCGCTCACCTGGCCTCCTTCTAACCAACACACGGCCATCACTGGCACCCAGGCAGAACCGGCTTTCATCAGAAAACACAACAGATCTCCACTCCGTCCTCCAATGAGCTCTAGCTTGACACCACTGAAGTCGCAAACGGCAGTGGTTTGGAGTAAGTGGAATGCACTCTACAGGGCGTCTGGCTCGGAGCTGTCCTTCAAGTAACCGATTTGTAACAGTTCGTTGGGTCACTGTGGTGGCAACTGCTGCTCGAATTGCTGCCGCAGACGCGGTACGATGCGCCACGGCCATACGCCGTACACGGCGGTCTTCCCTCTCAGTAGTGCCGCGTGGACGGCCGGAACCCGGTCTTCTTGAGGCAGTACCTTCCCTTGACCACCGCTGCCAACAATCATGCACAGTGGCTACATTCCTGCCAAGTCGTTCTGCAATATTGCGGAAAGAAAATTAACCTTCTCGTAGCCCTATTACACGACCTCGTTCAAACTCCGTGAGCTGTTGATAATGGCTTCTTCGTCTTCTTAAAGGCATTCTTGACTAACATCAACACCCTACGTCGAATTTCAACGGTAACTAACGCTCACGAACGTTACAGCGCGTATTTACAGCAAACCTGCTTTGCATGTTCCGAGGGGCGCAACTAGCGCCACACGTATGCGCCCAGCGCGAAATTTGCATAGAAATCATCTTACAGATGTACTCTCACCGCCTACCAACTGTCGTTTATCTAAAACAACCCCTTCTTGGTGTTGGGATTTTTTTCTGTCAGTGTATATGACATATCTATGACATTGCTGTCTATTGAAATTGCAGCACCAAGAAAAAGCTGACCCTGTGGCGCAGTAGCTGAAGCGCTGGTTTCTAAGTGTTCTTCCGAAATAAGTCCGGGTTCGAATCCAGCAGAGGCATTGGGGGGGGGGATTTAACGACCACCATGAGCAACTAAATGGGCTATGAAGCAGTCACCCGTCACTAATTCAGGTTCACTGGTTCCAAGGAAAGCAGAGAGCTAGTGCAGTAAGACAAACACAACATCCATGCCTCACCGGGTTTCGGACCGGGGACCATTTCAGATGAATGGTCATAAGCCATCGCACTGCGCCACCAAGGCGGCAGGATGAAGCATGGATGGTGTGTTTGTCTTATGACACTGACTCTACCCCTCTTCTTGGAGTCAGTGTTCCCAAATTAGGGACCAACGACTGCTTAGCCGCCCCGGTGGCGCAGTGGTCTTAGCGATGGCCTCTGATCTTTCGTCCGAAAGGGGTCCGGGTTCGAATCCCGGTGAGGTATGGATGTTGTGTTTGTCTTACGGCACTGGCTCTCTCCCTTCCGTGGAACCAGTGACCCTAAATTAGGGACGGGCGACTGCTTATAGCCCAATGAGTTGCTCACGCTGGTCGTTAAACCTAAAAAAAAAACTGCTTATGGCTTATTGAATTCCTCACAATATCTTTAAACCTCGAAACTGCCGCCCCAGTGATGTAGTGGTCTAAGGGCCGGCATATGACCATTCGTCCGAGATGGGTCTAGGCTCGAATGCCCGTGAGTCATGGATGTTGTATTTGTCTAACGGCACTGGCTCTCTCCCTTCTGTGGAACCGGTAACCCTAAATTAGGGATGGGCGACTGCTTATAGTTCATTGTGTTGCTGGTGATCGTTAAACCTCCAATAAAAAACACAGAAAAGGAAACTGCACACCAAGAAATTCGCAGATCGGATAGAAACTGGTATTAGGCCACAGTAGGGGATACAAATGATTACAGCCGCAGCAGCGTTTACACAAATTTGGAATGCGACCCACGCCTTCTCAACTGATCCGGAGTAGATACAAAAACAGGCCATAGAGAACGTACTTCTATAATTATATCGAGCGAATGCTGGCAGTGTAGCAATGGTAGCAAGTGACTATGCTACAGCACAGTAGAAGAAATCCGTATGTACAGTTCTCAGATTATGAACTGCTGGATTGGATTGGCTTTTCGTGATATCACTGCTTGTGTCGAAGAAATGCATGCACAGTGGGGTGAGTATGGTGGCAGTGGGAATGAAAAAAATAGGAAGCACCCGTGTGAGGGATGTGGAGCGTAACGACGCAAAAATACACGAGAAGATGACGCTTGCATCGTATGGCGTCGGGGGACCGCAGAGCCACATCCCAAACATTGGCGCAATACTAGAAGTCTGTCAGAAGATGTCCGTAAAAGATTGAACAGCGCTTACGGATATCTTCTGATGTTTGTAAGCTCTGTTCGATGACGTTCGCTGCAGAGAGGAAGCTCGTCCCGCCGTTCGTCCCTGCGACTTTCACTGACCCTATACCATCCACGTCGGAGACCGCAATGATGCTCTATGAATTGAGATACTAGCGTGATAAATGACATGACGTGGTGTTTAGAGACGAGTCTCCGTTAACATGGTGAACCATTTCGAACGAACTCTTGTACGGAGATGCTGTGGAGACTGGCTACTGGGCGGTGGGCATTTCGGAGCTTCGTACGGCCTTGATAAAGAGCGTTATAATGTGGGGTTCTTATTGGGCTTCGTTCACGTTCCCGCCTCATGCGCATTGCCGGGACCCTGAACATCTAGCAATACATCGACGACCTTTTAGAGGCTGAAAGCCTTACCGTATTTGCCGAAGGTTCTTGGTTTCGTCTTTCAACAAGACAATGCCTGGCCACATGTGGCGCGGAAAGTGTTAAATCGTCTGGATGTTCACATGCCATTTCTTAATTGGCGAGCTCGCTTGCCAGAGTTGTCGCCCATTGAACCTACGAGGGGTGACCATTTAATTCGTGGACTGACGCCATAAGTCGCTAGCCAGTACGTTGCGCTTTTTCCAAAGTAACAGTAGATGGATCTGTGCGAAATCGCTGTGAAAGAGGCTACAGTTTAAGGTCATTTGGCGTAAAGCTGCTTTTGTGTTCGGAGGGTTATTTTGAGTTGCGTGTCACACGTTCGTTTCAGAATGTCAGATGTTCGAACGGAATAGCTGTATGTTGTTCGTTTTTGCGTTTGGGGAGGCTTAAGTGCTGTTGCGACTGTTAAAGAGATGAATGAAACTTATGGTAATGACTGTAGTTCTGCCATTTTTAAGTGGCATAGGCGATTCAAAGACGGAAGCGAATCTGTGGCTGATGACCCGAGACCCGCCAATCCTTCTTCCTGGATAACTCTTGAGCAAATTGCCATAGCCCTGGCAATCATGAATGAAGACAGATGAATAACACTGCTTGATTTTGGCTGTGAAAATGTCAATTTCATATGGTAGCGCTCACGAAAGACAATCAGCAAAAGTCGCAAATCTGTGCTCAATGGGTTCCACACAGTTTGACTGCAGAACAAACACAACAAAGAGTACAGTGGTGCACAGAGACTGTGGCGTGCCTGCCCAGCAGGACGCACACGACATAAAGGCAGATAACAGCGACAACGAACGTCCGCGCAGCTCAGTTGGTAGAGTGACTTCTTCCGGAATAAGTGGACTCGGGTTCGTTTCCCGGCGTGGACCAAAAATGACGGAGAAATTTACTTCGTTATAATGGCGCCCGAACTTCCCGGATGACCCGGCCGTTCAAGATCTCGCAATGGTGTGATGTTCTTTCCACACCTCGAGATAGAAAAAATAAGAGAATCCCTTCTTCAGCGCTTCGAAAACTAAATGTGTGTGACGTTGCATTCCACACACCACATTGACTGGGAGTTCTCAAGTACGTTCTTCAGCGGATGGCTGCTTGCAAGGATTCATGGTCACGGCTGACCCGTGGGCCATGGCCCCGGCTCTCTTTTGGAGGCGGGGGAGATGTGACGTGCCTGTGAAGTTCCTGCCCAGCACGACATAAAGGCAGATAGCAGCGACAATGAATGTCCGCGTAGCTCAGTTGGTAGAGCGACTTCTTCAGGAATAAGGTGACGTGCCTGTGACCTGCCTGCCCAGCACGACATAAAGGCATATAGCAGGGACAACGAACGTCCGCGTAGCTCAGTTGGTAGAGCGACTTCTTCAGGTATAAATGGACTCGGGTTCGATTCGCTGCGTCGACCAAAAATGACGGAGAAATTTATTTCGTTATAAGACGCTTAATCGTTTGGAAAGTCAATGTCCAACGTTCATGAATGGAATTGTGACTTGCAATGAAACTTGATCCTTCAGTACGTTCCCCCCAAATAAAACAGTTCAGTCAATGGAAGCATTCCTATTTACTGAGTCCCAGAAAACTTCAGATTTATGGGTCAGCTGGGAAACAAATGGCTCTTGTGTTTTTTGACATCAAAGATATTCTCGTAATTCACTTTGTGCCTCGAAGAACAACCATGAATAACGAAGCGTACTTAAAGGTTCTCCGAACCAAACTTCGACGTGCCATTCGTGAAAAACGTCCCGAACTGTCAGGTGTAACATGGTTTCTCCATCACGACAACGCCAGGACCCCTACGGCTCATATTGTGCAGCCAGTGATTACTGCCATAGGTACCGAGGTTCTTCCACATCCGCCATATTCCCCGGACTTAGCGCCTTGAGACTTCTTCCTCTTTCCGCATCTGAGAAAAGCTTTGAAATGGGAACGTTTCGAATCCGACGACGAAACTCGCAAATCCACCATGACTACACTGCGCACGCTTTTGCGAAATGGCTTCCAAGGCGTCTTTAATCAATGGGTACACCATGGCGAAAACGTGTGAGGTTCCGGCGAGAATATTTTGAGAAATATAAATGGCAGGATGATTCAGAACATGACATTTAAGGTGACCTTATCTATCCTGTCCACGAATTAAATGATCACCCTTTGTATCTGCGATACGATCGCTCGGCTGCCGCGGTGGCGTAGTTATCTGACTATTGGCTACTGATCATTCGTCCGAGATGAATCCGGATTCGAATCCCGGTGAGGCATGGACGTTGCGGTTGTCTCACAGCGCTGTCTCTCTACCTTCCCTAGAACCAGTGGTCATAAATTGAGTTCGGGCGACTGCTTATAACTCATCGAGTTGCTCGCTGTGGTCACTAAGTCCCCAACAACAACAACAACAACAACAACAGCAAATATGATCGCTCGGTGTCTGTCCAGTCAGGCCGCATCTTCCGAGCATTACTTTTGAGTCCGAATAGATACAGAATGGTAGGGCATTTCATAGACATTCAGAAATTCTCCAGTTCAGTGCCACGCCGCGTCCACTCCGTTATTGTCGATTTGAAGATTGTATCCCTCAATGAGGATACACAATCTTCACTTAATATTGAAGATTGTGTATCCCTGCGCACTTGCGGCACAGTACTTCTGATCACTCATGTTTTGTATCGTATAAATAATCTGTCATATAAACCCCACTTCGTTACCTCATGTCTATCTTGGCGTTGCAAACATTATGATGCAAAAAACTGAAAATATGCGATGATTTTAGAAATAATTAAAAGTAGTGACACGAGATGTTTTCAATTTAGCCGAGAACATTGATTCAAAGTCATTGCATTTCGAATGTCACGTCATTAAAAAAAAAAAAAACAATTTCTGATTCTTAGAGGGGTCGAAAGAATCTTCAATCTTCAGAGAACCTTCAGTAATATTTAAATCTGGAAGTGAGGGAAATACACTGCTAGCCACCCAAAATGCAACACCAAGAAGGAAGCATCCGATTGGCCTGAAAATCGCAGCATGCGTCGCCCGCAAGAGGACATGCGAACGATTAGCATTGCAGGGCATATGCAAATAATGTATGCCCGGTACGCCACCGAGAAGCACTATAAGAAGGTTGCACAGAAGGCGTGGTGTAAGTAGTGGAAGTGTATTGCCCTGCCGGACCTGTGCGCAGAATACGGCAGTCATTCCAGCACGTTTCGGAGTTCGACAGAGGACGAATAGTGGCTTATCGCGACAGCGGTTTATCGTACCGAGACATCGGCGCCCGTGTGGGACGACATCCAGCCACAGTGAGGCGAGTATGGATTCGGTGGGTGCAAGTGGGACGGACGGACCGACGTGAGCGAACGGAGCAGGCGCGGCACACCACCGAACGAGAGGACCGGCATGTTGTGCCGCGGGCATTGACGGCTCGCACCGCCACATCACGAACGTTAGCGCAGGAATTAGGGTGTGTTCCGCAACAACCTGTGTCAGCACGTACCGTTCGACGTCGTCTGCAGGAGCGGGGACTTGTCGCACGGCGCCCATTGCTCCGATTACCATTGACGTTACACCGCCGGCGATTGCGGCCGCAGCGGGCCGTTGAACGCTGCACCTGGACTACGTAATGTCACGACTTTGTCTTCTCCGACGAATCCCGCTTCTGCTTGCAACACCACGATGGTCGGATCCGCGTGTGGCTGCACCGCGGCGAGAGACTGTATGACGCCTGCATTATGCATCTCCACACCGGTCCGTCGCCTGGCATTATGGTTTGGGGCGCAATTGGATATGACACCCGCACCCCTCTGGTACGCATCGCCGGTACACACAACAGCTCCCGCTGCATCTCCTACGTTTTGGAGCCTGTAGTCCTCCCTTACCTGCAGTACCTGCCAGCGGCCACGTTTCAACAGTACAGTGCTCGCACGCACGTGGCACGCATCGTGAAACAATTCTTCACGGCCCACCAGGTGTCACTGCTGCCGTGACCAGCCTGTTCTCCCGATATGTTGCCCATCGAACACGTCTGGTCGCTGATTAGCAACCGAGTGGCCCGGCAAGCACCACCCGCGGCTACTCCTGATGAAGTGTGGCAACGTGTGCAAGGAGCCTGGACCGACATACTCCAAGCCCACATCCCAAACCTCTTTCGTTCGATGCCGCGGCGTGTAGCGGCCGTTATTGCCAGCCATGGGGGCCATACGAACTGTTGATGTCTGCGTGTTTCGCAAGTCGCACGGGCCTGTAAGCTCATTCGTTTCATCTTTGTATCTCTTGTTATGTGTCCAGTAAATCTGGCATTGCCATCTCGTGTCCTTCTTGGTGTTGCATTTTGGGTGGCCAACAGTGTAGAAAAGAAGAGAAAAGTCATTAACATTTCGACTGAAAAAAAAGAAGATAAAAAAGAAAAAAATCAAGTTTCCTTTTTTTTTTGATTGGACGTTTAACGACCACCGTGAGCAACTCAATGGGCTATAAGCAGTCGCCCGTCCCTAATTTAGGGTCACTGTTTCCAGGGAAGGGAGAGAGCCAGTGCCGTAAGACAAACACAACATCCATGCCTGACCGGGATTCGAACCCGGACCCCTTACGGACGAATGATCAGAGGCCAGTGCCTTAGACCACTGCCTTCAAAATAAACCTTTATTAGTCTAAAAGCAAGGTACATGTGATACGCTTCAGTCACATAAGACTGTAGGAAAAGAGACGAGGCCAAGAAGTCTCAACACAAAAGAAAGGAGGAAAGAAAACTGGTAACATCAGAACAAGATTAAAATATATACAGATAAAAAAGGAACACTAAAAACAAAAACAAAAAACACACACATCACAAAACCCAAACCCCAGAGGAAAGGAAGAAAAACACATTCCAAAGACTAGTACATAGCAGCGCGAACACAAAAGTGACAGGTAAAAAACACAACAACAATACAACACAACACAAATTGACTGACACTGCAAGACAGTGACAGGAGAAACAAAACTGTACTTCTGAAAACATGCAGCAGCGGCCAAAACATTAGTACAAGAAGAACATAAAAAACAAAACAAAAAAAAAAACCGTGCACATAAAGAGGGGTGTTAACCAACCGCTATAACTAAAAACGAAATACGAATCGACGCATGTATGTCAGGAGGAACACTGTACAGAAGAATACATGAATAATAAGGGGAAAAACCGCCGCATAACACAAATAAATGTATCCAAAAAGGCACACGAGGTTCACAAAAAAAAAAATCGCACTCAATTCAAATTTCATACTCAAAACAAGAAGTCGCGCGTCGACAAACCCCGAAAGCCGACGTGGCGCTATAGAGAGAATCACGCGGAAACAAGATCGCATAGCACCATAACACATTGAAAACAACACAATGTACGTCCAGTCGTGCACGGCAACAGAAGGCTGGGCCGAGAAAAAATAAAATATTACAGGAAAAACCCGGACAGGAGAAGCACGAAGCAAAACGTAGAACCCTAGCTTGAGTGCAAAGAAACACAAAAACGAAAACACAAAAAGGGCACTTAAAACATAATCAAAGACAAAACTGCCCCAAACGACAACTTCACTACACATGTAGTCGCATACAGTCAAGAAAAAAACACAAGAGGCACAGTAAACAAAATGAGCACAAGGCAAATAGTGCGTTGACCAACTCCTTGGGTCAACGTAACCCAATAGACAAGATACACACGGGAAGCACACTGTATAGAAAACGAGAGAAAAGGCTGAGTACTCAATGAAAAAACACAACGAGACCAGCAGGGCCACACTAAGTAATTCAAAGTTCATAAAAAAAAGCAAAACAAGTGAACATGAAACACAGGGCATGAGATAAAAAAATGCTCCCTAAACTGCAGAGCCAACTGAAACAAGAAAGTAGAACATACACAAACAAGTAAAAAACAAGATTATCACATTTGCAGTATAGGTAAAATACAATCACAGTATTAAAAAACTCACACAGGAGCAGAGCGAGTAGGACAGCCGCCAACCGAACAACTAAACAAAACACGTGCAAAAAGCAAGAGCAATTACAAAAACACGGGAATACCACATATAGGAAACACAGTACAAAAAAGAAGATCAGGAACAACAACAAACAAACAAGCACAAAAGAAACACAACACGCCAAAAAAATTTGCAAAACTAGACAACACACACTAGCACAACGGAAAACAACAACACCCAACAAGCATCACACTATACCAAACAATAACAGTGATCACAAACAATTGGTGGCCAACCAGTACAACAAAACACCACAACAAGAAACGCGTCGACCAACAACTGTGGCCGACGAAAACATAGAAAGCAAGCACACAATTATACATAGACAAACAACTCAACAAAAATACCGACACAAAAAACAATAACCGATTGCACAGCACCACCAAGAACCAGAAAAAAATACACACAGAACACAGGAACACAAATGCCCACGGACTCCGGACAGAAAAAAAGTCAAAGCAACTAGCTGTAAAACATCCAATCACAGCGCAAAACGGCAAGAAAATTCAGACAAAGAGGCCGAGGCCGCTAGTAAGAGAAAAAGTATAGAAAAGCACTATCCAAGAAAGAATATACCGACCAGTAGAATGAGCTAACAAAGCACAGGTGAAAAAACAACAAAAAGACCGGAATCTCAAAGAAGCAAAACAGTACAACATTACCAAAGGGCCATCATAAAAAGAAGAAAAGGAAAACGGTAAAAATTTAAAAGGAAAAACAACAGGATCAGAGGAATAGAATGAATACAAGGGGAAAAAACGTGCAGCGCAATCAAAAACAGAACAAGACAACAACCCGGAAAAGCAAAAACAAACAAAGTGAAGAAACCAGTACACCAAAACAAAAACAAGAAAAAAAAACTGATCAAACGAATTGAATCAATCCATGCTCAACCCGAAACCATGGGAAGGGGGAAGGCAGATCGAAAGGAAAGCAGGAACTGCCTGTCGGGCCAGAGCTACCTCGTACTCTAGTTGGATGACGGACTTGATCGAGGAACGAAACCTACGGCACAGAAAAACTCTCGCATGATGATATCGACGAAGAACAGGCCGATCAACACTGGTATGATAGTATAAATAATTAGTCAGTTTGGCCTGCAAAATTAAAAACGCGCAAACTGGATTATGAACAGCAGTGGAAGGATGATGAGGGCGAAGAAAATAGTAATGTGAAACAGAGTGAAAGGAAGGACAGACCTTGGAGAGAAGAGCAAACATCAATGAAAAAAGAGGCTGTAAAACTAAACAGGAGTCATATGCGTGATGAACATCAGCGAGCGTTGAACAGAAAAAAACACAAGGGAGAAGACAGGCGACCAAAACGATGAAGAGTCCGTGGTGTGAGCAAGCGACAATGAAGATATAGCCAATTAATATCAGTAGCTTTTGGGGAAGCCAGAGAAGTGTGTGAATCGATCCATGTCTGAGAGGTTTCATCAGGAGGCACAAAAGGAATAGCGAGAGGTGTTCTAAAATAAGTAAGAAAGTGGCGGTACAAGAGTTTTGCAGTAACTTGATGTACCAGAAAGGGAACATCATTCAAATAAACCAGAAAAGGAAGGCAAGGGGACACCGAAGAAGAAACAATTAACCCATAAGAATTCACGAGGGACGGGTAAAGGCGTTTAAGCTGAATATGAAGCAACCGGAGCTGGGCGCGATGTAAGGGAGTGTCAGCAAGAAAGGGGTCGATTTGGGAAAGAGACTTCCAGCGGAGAGAAGCATCTACAAGTTGGGATACCTGTACCACGCCACTGGCGAACCAGGTGGAGAAGCACGAGTACGGTGAAGAGGGAGAACGGAGTGCAGAAGAGTAAAAGAGAGGTTCCGCAAGCAGATCATTAGTTGAGGTAGGTGGGAGACGGACGGGACATAAGGAATGCCAGAGGGAAAAGACGGTGCGATAAGTATCGGGAAAGTGATCTGGAATGAAGGGGAACAGATCCATACGGAGGAAAGCAGCGAGAGTGAGAAACGGACTACAAGGGAAAAGTAAAGTGTCAACAATAGTAATCGATGAAATTTGAGGATGAGAAAAAGAACGGAGAAAGGTCTGAAGATGAATAGCATTAGATTTTTGAAAAAGATCTGGGAGGGCAAGACCTCCAAAGGACAGAGGAAGGACGAGAGTAGAACGATGAACCCAGTGAACTTTATTCCAGATGAAATCAGTAATCAAACGTTGAGCGGATTGGAGAAAAGTGGGTGAGGGAAAATAAGCGAACCACGAATGTGTCAGAATGGGAAAAAGAAAGGAAGAAACCAGATGTGCTCTGCTAAAAAAGGACAAAAAAGGTTTGAACCGGCAGAAAGGAGCAAGACGGCGATTGAGCTGCTGAACCAAAGGAATCCATGTGGCATCAGCAACCGCCATGGGATTTCCAACGTACACACCAAGAAGTTTAATGACCGAGGGTGACCAACGGGCACCCCAAGGGCTATCACCGTGTGCCACTCACGATCCGGCCCACAGACCGACAGATTTAGACAGATCAAGTTCGGAACCGAAAATTGAAGCATACTCACGATAAGCAGAAAGGAGAACACCGAAAGAACGTTCAGTGCGAAGAAAAAGAGTGAGGTCATCAGCATATGCAGACAACACTATGCGGTGGTGACGAGTAGGAGCAATACTGCGAGGAATCACAGAAAACAAACGAGAACGCAGACAAATTAAGAGAGGTTCAAATGCAACGTAAAAAGTTGACCCGAAAAGGGACAACCCTGCCGGATCCCGTTGTCAAAGGGGATGGTAGCTGTCATGAATGTGGAAGTGCGAATACGGAAAGAAGAGTGAGAGTAAAGATTAATAAGAGCTTGACAGAAAAGAGTAGGAAAGCCAAAATGACGAAGAACAGCAAAGAGATAAGAGTGATTAATGGAGTCAAAAGCTTGTTTCTGATCAAAATTAAAAATTGCGAGAGGTTCGGAAAGATGGGCAGCAAGAAAATATAAGTTGCGAATGGTGGAAATGTTGGTAGTAATCGAACGGGAGGGAATAGTGTAAGTTTGATCGGGGTGGATTAAATGCTGCAAGACAGGATTGAGGCGAAAAGCGAGAATTTTAGCAAAGGTTTTGTAGTCAGTATTAAGAATAGAGATAGGACGCCAGTTAGAAAAAAGACCAAGGTTTCCGGTTTTGGGGATGAGACGCAAAATAGCAAAAGTGAAATCAGAAGACTGAAAATTTAAAGAAGTAAAAACGGCATTAAAACAAGCAACCAGAAGCGGGAGGAGAGAAGGAAGAAACTTCTTATAAAATGAGAGCGGAAGACCGTCCGCGCCAGGGGAAGAACGGTCATTCAGACTGGAAATTGCAGAGCGGACTTCAGAGGAGAAATAGGAGAAACAAGAAAATAAAAAAAAATGTGGAACCTGAGGGAGGACATGAAGAAGAGGGGAGGTATCTTCAGGAGAATGGAGTCGGTGTTGAAAACGATCCGAATAATGGGAAAAAGTAAGTTCACAGATACGATAAGGGTCGGTAACTGTAGATCCGTCAGGTAGTGAAAGAAAGGAAATCGTGTTGCTTTTAACATGATACTCCTCAAGGGACTTCAAACTAGAAAAGGGGTCGTCGTGAAACCGCATGTGAGTGAATTTCAGACGATTAAGGGCTGATGAAGCAAAAGTAAACAGAATACGACGAAGTTGAGCTTGAAACACGGGAAAAGAAGGATCAGAAGGAGAAATAGTCTGCAATTTACGACGGAGAACATCAATATCCTGAAAGCGAGAAGTACGGGAAGAGAAAGAAAACTGACGTGCGAAAGAAATAATCGAAATTTTCGTGGAAAGCCACAGAGCCACTGGGTCGTCAGACGAAGATAGTTGTTGCACAGAAGACGAAATCATAGAGCAAATTTCAGCACAGAAAACAGGATCAGCTGAAACTGAATCGTCGAGCGACCAGACTGGGGAAGGGGGAACAGAGGAAGAATGCAAAAAAAGTTTTAAAAGAACGGGGCGATGATCTGACGAAACGGAAGGATGATGAGTAACTTCAACTAGAGAGGAATGGAGAAAACTGGAAACATAGAATCTATCTAGGCGTGCTGTGACACAGCGTGAAGCAGCCGGGGGAACCAGGAAAATTCCTTGGACCGGGGATGGAGGGAACGGAATGCATCAATCAAATCAAAATTAATAACGAGTTGAGTGAGATTGGAAACAAGGTCGGAACGGCTTTCGGCTGAACCATCTCGGTCAAAACCGGGTTGCAAAATGCAATTGAAATCGCCTGCAACAATGACTGTATCATTTGGATGGAGGGTCGAAAGGATACAAGAAAGATGTTGGAGGAGAGTTTCTGCATCCGTAGCAGATTGCGGAATATGGATATTGAAAACATGAATACGTTTAGAACAAAAACAAAAAGAAATATGTTGAAAAGAACCCAGCAGACTCTGTGACTCAACAAAATCAGAAAGGGAAGAATGAAAACGCACATGAAATGCTATAGCGGTACCAGACCTGAGATGGGTCCGGTAATTATGATAAAAAATGTACGGCCAGAGTCTCCAGCGGGAACAATCGGCATCCAAGGAATAGTTCGTCTCCTGTAGAAGGAGGATATTAGCCCCCAGGTAACGAACTTCCTCGAAAACCAAAGCTTTCGCCGCAGAAGACGCAAGCCCTCTACAATTAAAGCTAAGTAGTGTTAACAAGGACATCACTGGTAGGTTGCATCCACCTTCCAGTTCAGCCCTCAAAATCTTGAGTAAGTAGCCCAGACGGCGAGCATATTGCTCTGTCCCGCCAGGCAAAGTAACATTAGTTATAAATGCATGGAACTGGTTTAGCTGTGCAATCATTTCAGGCAGCAAGTGAAGCTTACTCTTAATGCAAGGTAGTGTGATCAACTTCGCCTTACGCGGGCAAGTGGTCAATGCATACAGATCAGATAAGGTAAGAGGGTACAAAGGCACCGCAAGTTCTTCAAACATAGTAGAAATGTCAAGAAGTGTAGGAGGAGAATCATCGTCAGAGTCAACCATTGCAGTGTCATCAGGATCAGGGGCGACCGTGTCCATAACATCATCATTCTGGAGACATGCGAATCGGTTCGAAACTAGTTATTCAGAATTTGGCTCATGATGGCTAGGTGAACCCGAGGTAGAATGGGCTGGTTTCTTGGACCGTAGACGCTGAGACGAACGGGAAGAGCGAGTAGAAACACCAGGTGAGCTGGGGCGTTTACGCTGTGATTTAGGTGCAGACACTTCCAGCGATGGAAAATCCTCATTGGAGGGCTCCAAACCATTAAGTACGACGACAGGAACCGGGAGGGAAGGAACGACTGGAGAAACAGCAGGTAAAATTGATGAAGGTAGAATGGAAGCAGGTGCCTCAGCGGCCTGCACAACATCTGCAGGGCAGCGACCACCGGAACTGTAGTAGCTAATGAAGAATCAGATCTAGCACCAGGAGTAGCATGAGGACAAACGGAAGCGAGATGACCTTCCCCTTTACAGCGGAAGCACAGAACCCCTGCAAAAAGATTAAAAATGTACGTCCGGGTATCAGTGACTAATTCCAGAGTTGCAGGGCGTTCCACAATTGACTGAGAAGTTGGAAAAATAACCCGGTACTGGCGGCACCTACCCTGCATATGTTTCAGGGGGAATCACTGGCTGTAGCTGGAAGAATCTTGGTCACTCCCACAACACGACCCATCGTGTTGAGGGCATCAATCAACAGAGAATCAGGAACAGCCGTTGGTACAGGAGAGAGGGTAACCGTAACTGGTCTTTGGGCTGCAGCGACAGGTTGTAGATGAAAGGACCCAATATCAACCCCATGAACTATAATTAAATCTACTGCTTGCTGGTGGGTGAAGTGAACAACCACCCCTCCACCCAAGCTAATAATGGACACAATGCTTTCGGCTGGAACGACCTTCGACACAGCATGCAGATACTGGGGGAGGGGGTGTCACGCAAAGCAGGAATGAAAACACTTAATAATAAGGCAGACGACAATTGCTTACCTTGCGGTGAATCACGCGGAAGAATAATTTTCAACGCCGAAGCTACACGTTTGAAATGTGGTGCAGAATCACTAGAAATATATGAGGTACTTCCCACAGCTTGTGCGACCGACGTTGAAGTAGAACTAGCAGAACCAGGAATATTAGACGCAGCCGGCACACGGGTGGCCAGAAGCACAGTCTCTTGAAGTCCAGCAGCACTAGTCGATGCAACATTCCCCGAAGAAGACACAGAACTATGAAGCGAAGACATATCAGCAATCGACGAAGCAGCTGTAGACGACAGTGACTTATTCACAGTGGTAGTGGACATTCTCGACCACTGGCCCACCAAAACTCATGTGTCGTAACTGACGACACACGAAAATGAAAAACAAAAACAAAAAATGAGCACCCACTCGGCATTCAACCTCACTGCTCGTGAAGCGAGGGTACGAAACACTGCAACCAAAACACAAAACGACGAAATACCACAAAAAGAACAAGTAAACAAACGAACGTTGACTTCTACGCAGGAGCCGAAAAAAGTGCGACTTGTCTGTTCAACGACCACTGCGCCACCGGGGCGGCCAATCAAGTTTCTGTAAACGTGTTATGGAAAAGACAAAAAGGTAGAGATGCCAAGAAGACTATAAAATAGTGTACTTTCATTCATTTCACTTTCTCGCCGGCCATAGCGGGTTGAGTTCCGCAAAGACAACTATGCGACCTTGAAGATTACTAGCAAATTTAAACAGTAGGCTTGAACATTCCTCTGCTGCATACGAGTAAGGGACAAACTGCGCCCGGAGTCAATTTTACATTCATATCCCCAAACAGAGGGAGTCTGCAAAAAACCCCGGAAAAACCGCAGACTAGATGGACGACAGGACCGGGATTCGAACACCAGTCAGAAACGTCCGCCTCACTCACAGCGACTTAACCAACTGCGCTGTGCCGGTGGTCCATTTCGCTTTAGTGAAATGAAATTCTTAAAAAGAGAGTCTTGCTTCTTCTTTCGAATATTCTGTCTACTTTTGGTTGATTTTTTCATTACAATTACAAGTAGTTGATTTCCGGCTGAAGGAGTTGGCAAAACTCATATTGAGTGGTCAACAGACCTCAGAGTAAAACTACCCTGCAGGGGAAAGATTTATCTTGGAACGCGATGGTCACCAACGCCAAAACTGTGAAGCTTTGCAGTGGTTTTGGAGCTCTCGCTTTGAGTAACTGGTTGTAAGGGTGACAATGATTTTTCAGTAACGGTCACGTGATTTCTGACCCATCTGAAGTTTAAGCAAATTATTTTTAAATTCTACCATTAGCATCATTACTTCATTTTTTTTAAAGAATTGAACTTTCTTATAAAGCAAAATTCAGATGAAGCAGCACAACCGAATGTTGACTGTTCAAGATGAACGATTCGGAATAGTTGTACCAGTAATTTTCCATCGCCCTGTCATAGGATTTGCTTGTACTAAACGTTGGAGAAGAAAGAAACAGGTGCCCTTTTTTTTTATTTTCACACCCAAAATTCAGAACATAAAAGTTAGAGGAAAGTGGAGGTCTGGTTGCCGGAAACCCACACTTCAGCCCAAATATCATCTTTCTGCTACCCTTATGCGCCTAAAACTGTTTGTTAAGGTGGACGTCAAGTGAAAATGCGCCGCTATACCTGCAATGGTTGAAAATTGAGCTACATAAGTTCACATACAAGAAACGCTTCCTGGTTCGTGAAAATTGGCACACGAATGAAGAAGACACTGAACCATAGTCAGTGGCTTGCAAATTTGAGAAAACATTATAGGAAATATTTTAAAATTAAATTTCCGCATGTTGGAATAGTGTTACATATCGTTAATAGGTGGCGCTCAACGTACAAGTACTGGAAACTTGGCCCTTCCTTACGTTTTTCTTGAATAATAACAGTTTTCATACAAACAGTAATAACTGAGCGGTTATAGACTTTTGTTTTGGATGTCAGCAATTATTTAAATCACTTGTATTACAGTTTATTGGCTTTTCTACCCACAAGCTTAGAGATGTAAATCAGAAATCAGATGCTGGTAACCTAAGATGCTGACAGACGCTTTTTCAGAAATAATCATCTGGTAAGGGAAGGACCTCACGAAATTGACTCACAAAAATAAGACCAAAATGCAAGAAGGGGTACAAAAAAAGCAAGATTTTCAGAGTCATCTATGAACAAAAGGCAGCATTGGATATGTTTTTATCTCCACCTTAATCTCCTGTCACAATCTCCTCTCCCAGTATTTTTTCTTAACACTCTTTAGCATTTGAACCAATTTTATGCTTCCATCCCAGATCTCTATGAGTACATACATAGATGCTGCCATTCGATGTCGACAGATTAACCGAAAAGATGATACATTATGACCAGCACGTCTTTATGCAAATCAAAGCAACTGCCGCTAAACGACGGGGTGTGTGAAGGAGATGAAACAGTATAAATAACATCTGATATTGAGCCATGTTAATCAATGTTACTCATGTTCTCCAAATGGAAAAGGTAGCGGACTTTAGCGAGTTTGACAAAAGCTAAACTGTAATGACCAGACGCCTTCCCCAGACTGTTTGTATGGTATTCACCGTCAGCCGTGGTTAGTACCTTCAAAACGTGATCCGAGGAAGGCAAAACCATTAACCGCCGGCAAGCTTTCACGGTTAATCGATTCTAGAGGAGAGCGAAGGATATACCGTATGGTATGAGTCAACAGAAGGGATACTGTGACGGAACTCGACGGAAATGTGAACAGTTTTAAAGAAAAAAATCAACAGAAGAGTTATCCAAGGAATAGAGTTTTTCAGAGACGTAAAGACTATTTAACCGGCGATCTTCCATTGCGTTTAAAAAGAAAAATCTTCAATGCATGTGTTGACCCCGTATTTATTTATGGAAGTGAAACGCGCAGTATCACAGGACGACAATGTGAAAAAATAAGAGTATCGGTAAGAAAGTTAGAGAGAAGAATGGTGGGAATTACAAGAAGAGACAGAGTTAGAAATGAACTTATAAGAGAAAGAACAGGAATAACAGATATTACAAAAATAATAAAAGAATCAAAGTGGAGATGGGATGGACGTATTGGAAGACTGAAAGATGAAAGATGGACACGATTACTAAGAGAATGGCAAACCGAGAAATGGAAAGAGACGAAATGGGCGCCACAGAACAAGATGGAGAGATGATTTTCAGAAATTTAGAAGTGCTAAATGGTGGTCTGAGGCTAAGAATCGAGGAAGTTGGGAAAGACTGGGGAAGGCATATACCCTGCAGTGGGTGCCAACAGGCTAAGAAGAAGAAGATTGGAGTAATGTGCTACCATACACAGTACATCAAACCCTGCTGAAAAGGGGGATGCATAGAAGCAGGCAGCTGAGTTCATGTTAATCTCGGTTTACTGTCAAAAGCGCCTACAATGGGCACGCAAGTGTTAAAATTGGACATTAAGTGATTGAAAGAAAGTCGTCTGGTCTGAACAATCTCATTTTCTTTTGCACTCTGTGGACGGCCGATACGAATGCGTCGCTTACTGGAGAAGTGTTGGCAACAGAATACACCGTGGGACGAAAACAAGCCGATGGAGGAAGTGTAATGATTTGGGTAATGTTCTGATGGAAAATCCTGTGTCCAGTCATTCATGTGCAGGACACTACGACTTCTACCACTGCCTAAACATCATTGCAGAGTAGATACAACCTTTCATGGCAATGCTAATTGCCTCTAGTAGTGCCTTCATTCATAAGTATAATGTGACATGACACACTGCTCGCATTGTTTGTCAATGGTTTCCGAAACATGAGGAAGAATTCCAGGTATTGCCCTGTCCTCCAAATTCCCCAGATATCAATCCAATCGAGCATCTGTGATTTGTGTTGGAAGAGCAAATCCGATCTGCGGTGGCTCAACCAAGTAACTTACAAGAGTTAAAAGATTTGCTAGTAACATGCTGGTACCAGATCAGAGTTGGAAACGTGTCAAAAATTGTGGACCCGGACCCGACCCGACACGACCTGGACGTCACATAATTGGACCCGACCCGGATCTGTAACTGACCCGGACCCTACCCGGTCAAATATGCTTTGAACTATAATATAGGTATACAGGGGTTTCAAAAAGTCCCACCGCAGTGGGTATCTTAGGTTATATGGAAGTCAAACAAATGTAGTAAATAGTAACACTGTACTAGTGATCCGATTTATTGGCGTAATAAATAAACACATGGGCGTTTCCAAGCTTTCGCACATCAACTAGATGGCTTTTTCAAGGAAGTTAGACAGAAACTGCAAACTGAAAAATAGAACGCTTAGCAATTTGAACGCGGGAACTTAACAATAATTAGATGCGACGTTACATTCGTTAAAGATACGAGGCATCACGTTGGTTGCACGCGGGATCCTAGTAGAGAAAAGGTATTACTTGAAGAATGGGTTCCAAATTCGTGGCAACTCGAACGAGACAGAATCATTGCAAATATCGCTGTTGGTAATGATCTCCAAGGTTTCCCGAATGGCTGTACATTTAGGGGTAGAGTAGCTAGCTAATTTCTTTATATCGTCCCACATAGGAGTAGCTGACTTGAATTTTACTTCTCTGGATAGTGCCATGGCTACTTTACCGTATTTTGTGTCCCTTTTATGTTCGTTGACTCTGATTCCAAATGAACGCTTGGTCATTCCAATGTAGTAACGTTTAGAGCCGTTCGGATATTGTAGGGGGATCGCATAAACGCCTGCTTCGCAGGAGAGAGGTGGTTTTTCACTATTTCTCTTTAGTATAGTATGTAAAGATGCAGGAGACTTTATGCTGACGCCGTAGTTTATCATCTTGAGAGCGTTTTTGAGTTTGTAAGACTCACTTGGTATGTAGAGAATTGAGCCTACATAACGTAGCTGCGGCTCAGGAAGACTGTAATGTTTGGCTGTGGCTTTTTGGATAAAGCTACGTATCTGATTCAATGAATATCCTGCATCAGTGGATAACTTGATGACGCTTTCAATTTCGTGTTGTCTAGAATGGGTATCAGAAGAAATGGCGAAGTCTTTTTGAATTCGAGAACGGAAGATAGCTGCTTTGTATTCTGCGGGACAGAAAGAGCTGCGGAGCATCAGGTTGGGGACGGACGTGGGTTTGTAGTAGACTTGAGTACCGAGGCGGTTGTCAGACGATTTCCTCAATAAAACATCCAGATAAGGTAAAGCGTTGTTGCTTTCAAGCTCCATCGTGAAACTGATCGTAGGATGTATATCATTGATTTTATCAAGGAAAATTGGAAGTCTCTATTTTCCGTGGGGCCATACAAAAAATACGTCGTCTGCATAACGCAGCCATGTTATCAATTGAAGATTTTATAATTGAAGATTTATCAATTGAATATTTTATAAGATTGAATATTTTATCACTGACTCTGGTTCTACAGCCCTTCAAAGTAACCCTATAAATTCTTGGATTGCGCAGGTACAAAGAGCAGCCCGGTTACCAGCTATTCCAGACGAGCTTAGGAAAGCCGCCAGATTACCACCAGGACCTCAGATCCCAAAGCTCTTCGGAAGACTTAAGCACCATAAGCCCGAAAACCCACTGAGACCCATCGTATCCAGGAAGTCTGCACCAGCGTACCATTTAGAGAAAGCACTACCTAAATTCCTGCGTAGTTTTCTTCCTGAATCGGAGTTAGTAATAAATTCCACTCTGGATTTTATAACGAAAGCCAAGAAACTCACTGTCCTGCCAAGCGACATTATCGGCAGCTTCGACGTAGTTTCCCTTTACCCCTCATTTCCCGTTCCAGAAGCCATTAGAACATTAAAGAAGGCCATATCTAATTCAACTTTTTATACGTAGGAATCATGCCTCAGCATCTTCAAATTAATAGACTTGGTCACTAATACTAGCTTCTACAGTTTCCAAGGACAAGTATACAAACAGAATAATGGCGCTCCGATGGGATCCTCTCTTTCACCCGTCCTTGCAGAAGCAATACTTCGCCCAATTGAGCGGAATATATTCTCCAGCATTACCCCACGGCCTACCACTTGGCTGCGTTATGCAGACGACGTATTTTTTGTATGGCCCCACGGAAAAGAGACTTCCAATTTTCCTTAATAAAATCAATGATGTACATCCTACGATCAATTTCACGATGGAGCTTGAAAGCAACAACGCTTTGCCTGATCTGGATGTTTTATTGAGGAAATCATCTGACAACCTCCTCGGTACTCAAGTCTACTACAAACCCACGTCCGTCCCCAACCTGATGCTCCGCAGCTCTTTTTGTCCCGCAGAATACACAGCAGCTATCTTCCGTTCTCGCATTCAAAGAGACTTCGCCGTTTCTTCTGATACCCATTCTAGACAACACGAAATTGAAAGCGTCATCAAGTTATCCACTGATGCAGGATATTCATTGAATCAGATACGTAGCTTTATCCAAAAAGCCAGTGCCAAACATTACAGTCTTCCTGAGCCGCAGCTACGTTATTTAGGCTCAATTCCCTACATACCAAGTGTGTCTTACAAACTCAAAAACGCTCTGAAGATGATAAACTACGGCGTCAGCATAAAGTCTCCTGCATCTTTACATACTATACTAAAGAGAAATAGTGAAAAACCACCTCTCTCCTGCGAAGCAAGCGTTTATGCGACCCCGCTAAAATATCCGAACGGCTCTAAACGTTACTACATTGGAATGACCAAGCGTTCGTTTGGAATCAGAGTCAACGAACATAAAAGGGACACCAAATACGGTTAAGTAACCACGGCACTATCCAGAGAAGTCAAATTTAAGTCAGCTACTCCTATGTGGGATGATATAAAGAAATTAGCTAGCTACTCTACCCCTAAATGTACAGCCATTCGGGAAACCTTGGAGATCATTACCAACAGCGATGCTTGCAATGATTGTGTCTCGCTCGAGTTGCCACGAATTTGGAACCCATTCTTCAAGTAATACCTTTTCTCTACTAGGATCCCGCGTGCAACCGACGTGATGCCTCGTATCTTTAATGAATGTAACGTCGCATCTATTTATTGTCAAGTTCCCGCGTTCAAATTGTTAAGAGTTCTATTTTTCAGTTTGCAGTTTCTGTCTAACTTCCTGAAAAAGCCATCTGGTTGATGAGCGAAAGCTTGGAAACGCTTATGTGTTTATTTTCTACGCCAATAAATCGGATCACTAGTACAGCGTTACTATTTACTACTTAATTGGTGTGCTGTTCACCTCGTTATAAATTCAAACAAATGTATTATAGGAATGTACAACTTACTCACTTGCTTAGAGGAAGTATTGAAACTGTCATCCTTCATTTGCAAAAAATAACCTGTTTTACACATGATTTCAAACACATTTGCGAGAGTCAAAAAGTTCCTGCGCAGTATTGTTAAGTATTCCATCTAATTTTGGTGGTGATACAGTAAAATTTTTGGAATTAAGCAACTTGTATGATTCTTTTCTGTTTGTGCTGTTTCCTTGATAACATATCGAACTTCAGCATATGTTTCACGGCAACACCAATTTCCACAAGTTTATGATGCCTTGAAAGTTTCTAAAATGTGGATGTTGTTTTCATCATTGCCCCTCAGAAGGACAGAACACTTTTCTTTCTGAGGAAATTCTTCCTTCATATTGCATGACAAATCGTATTTCAGTCCGCACTTTCGTTCGAAAAAATCGAGCACAAAATTCCACATGAAGCATTTTTCTTCGAAAATTTTCTTTTTCTTTTTAAAAAATAAAACGGAAATAAAACCGGTCGGAATGGGGTCAGGAGCACCTTGACCCGCCCCGTTTGACCCGCTAGAAGTTGTCGACCCGTTGACTTATGACCCGTTTTCATCTCTGTTCCAGATATCACATGACACTTTTAGAAATCTTGTAGCGTCCATGCTTCACAAGATAAGAGCTGTTTTGGGGGTACGTAGAGGACAAACATCATATTAGTTGTTATAATGTTTTGGCTCATCAGTGTATATTTCTGCCTTCCTTTGGGAATTTTTCTCATTCAGCATGGCATTCAATTTTCTCACTGTCTCATGAACAGCAATTTTTTTTTTATTGGAGGTTTAACGACCACCGTGAACAACTCAATGGGCTATAAGCAGTCTCCCGTCCCTAATTTAGGGGCACTGGTTCCAGGGAAAGGAGAGAGCCAGTGCCGTAAGACAAACACAACATTCATGCCTCACCGGGATCCTAACCCGGACCTCTTTGACGAATGATCAGAGGCTATCGCTTAGACCACTGCGCCACCGGGGCGGCGCAAGATATTTACGATTCTTATTATACGTTCTCCTTTTTATTCTTCTTTACGATGTGTTGCTGATGTTTTAATAATGACACACACAAAATAGTTCCTTTCTACCCTTTGTCTCTGTTTTACCTAGTAAAGATACCCAATTTACAGTTGGTTTCTACAGCAAGAGTCACATAAAAATAATTTCTGATATTGGAAAAAATATTTGAAATACTGGCATGCATGCACAGAAAAGCAGTGAAAGGAGGAAACATTTATTTTTGTCTAGTTCTCTGAAAACTAGATTTTTCAATATATAGGGTGTCTACAAATGCAGTATACAACTTCAGAATTATCTTAAAAAATACGGAAGAAAAAAAAATTACTTTAAACGTCAAGAGACGTGGCAAGTGTTAAAGTTTGTTAAGTCAGATGATAGATGGCACCAGGTGTCTCATGAAATGAAAAATCTCATCAAACACGGAATACAACGGACATGGCATTGACGAAGACCCCACACTCCTTTCACAGATGTCTCAGCGATGAGTCGACATTCCATGTTTCTGGTAGAGTCAATAAACATAACTGCCGAATCTGAGGCACGGAAATCCCTATGTGGTAGTAGCACATGAGGGAAACAATCCGAAGAAAATGTCTGGGCTGGCCTAATGGAAGACAGAGTAATAGGGCCCTCTTTCTTCTCTGAACCAATCGTTACTGGCATAACGTACCTGGACATGTTAGAACAATTCCCAATTCCACAACTCCAGGATATTCAAGACATCATTTACTAGCAAAATGGATGGCCTCCACACTGGTCTTTGGATGTACGTAAATTTTTAGACCACCATTTTTCAGGGCGTTGGATTGCACGTGGAATTCTGACGGCATGGCCACCCCGTTCTCCAGATATTACCCCATGTGATTTTTTTCTTTTGGTGCTTAATTAAGGATATTGTGTGCAAGAAAGAAGCTACATCTATCACTGAGCTCAAATAACGCAATACTGCAGTCTTCCTCCTTGTTACACCTGACATTCTGCAACGTACGTGTGTAAAACTGGACTATCGTTTAGACATCCTGCGAGCAAGCAATGGAGCACACGTGGAGACCTACTGACATTTTTTAGAAACACTTTCACAGTTATCGTGTGTTTTGACATTAAAACTAATTTGTAATTTATTGTAGTTTTTTTCTCAATAGCATACTTAAGTTGTGTACTTCATTTACGGACACCATGTATACTTTGTGGATTCCGAATACTTACCATAATAATCTCCGGTAATTGTCTCACATGACTGTCCCTGTGTATTTGGGGGGCACACGCAGGTGCAAGGTTCACCTCCACCTCTGTAAGGTGATAAATATCCTTCGTTTTGGCAAGTGGTGCTCGCTCGATTGGGACATTTATCTGGAAAAATTAGATTAATCGCATTAATGTTAAAATCCTAGAATAAATACAAAATCATAGAAGTTCACTGCAAACATCAAAAGTCGGTGATTTAAGAAACTATGCTGCACGAACAGCGTGAACGTGTTGAATAAATAAACGTGAATATGTTTCTTCTTACCTAAAAGTATTTTCGAAATGAATTTGTTTGATTACCTCAAATTCATCGCAGCAACTCCGACTTCGATTTTATATCATCTTCTGAGCAAAGGGTGCTGTACCGCGCTTTAGTATGAATCTGAGGGCAAAATGGTTAATTATGAAAAACATCAAGCGAAAATGATGATGGTGTACTGGAAATGCACTCGCCGATGCGGTTTCTGAGAGCACGGAAAACTCCAAAAGCGGAGATTAGCCGTTATCTATAAGAGCCGTACGGTTCGAGAACGCAGGGGCGGATCCAGGATTTTCGTGAGGGGGAGGGCGCATGTGTAGGAAATAACTGGATACCTTTTTTTTGATACTTTCCCGCAAAATGAAAAGGTGTTCTTAGTATGTCTATAAATTCTTCCAATTAATGAAGGAATTAAGGAAACACTATATTGACAAAAGTCACCGGACACCGCTTCAAAATAAATAAACCGATCCGCTGCGTTGTAAAGATGCGCAGTACCGCTGCAAACGGTATAAAAACAAGCCTGCAGCTGGCAGCGATCATATCGCATTCTGAGGTTGAATGAAAATGTCGCGGCGGGAGGTAACTGACTTTGAGAAAGGAAAGATTGGTGGGTGTTATATTAGTGGGCTGTCCATAAGAGAAACCGCGAGGCGTTTAAACATACCCAAGTCAACTGTTTTGGATGTACTGAATAAGTGAAAGACACATGACGTGCATGAAGCAGCAAAACGTACCGGCAGACCAAATAAAATGGGTGATAGAGGACGTCGAAGCCTCAGGAGAGTCGTTACAGCTACTCGACGCTGTACTGCACAAAACTAAAGTGTACAGGTGAGTAAAATGGCTGGAACCTCGGTATGTACACGTACCATTTGCAGAGAACTTCATTCCATGGGTTACCGTGGTCTTGCGGCTGCTCATAAGCCTTTCATCTCCACTCGGAATGCTACTCGTCGTTTAGCATGGTGTAAAGAACATTTATCATGGACCGTTGATCAATGGAAACGGGTCCTATGGACTGATGAATCCAGATGCACGATCCATCAGTCTGATGGCCGTGAGTAGCTATGACGGCAGCCAGGGGGAACGCTATTTACCATAGTGTACTGTTCCTACGGTCAAGTTTGGAGCTGGTAGTTTACTCGTGTGGTGGTGTTTTTGGTGGTATGGTCCCGACCCATTGGTTATCGTAGACAAACCTGTTAACCAGCACGTCTACCTCAATATTCTGAACAATTATGCTGTACCAACTCTGTAGCAATACTATGAAACCGAGCCTTGTTGGTACCAGCAAGATAATGCATCGAACCATAAAGCAAGTACTGTTGCGGTGTGGTTTGACGATAATTACGTATCGTGTGTGGACTGGCCAGCACAGAGTCCTGATCTTAATCCCATAGAGCACCAATGGGATGAATTAGAGCGCCGCATAAGAAATTTGGAACGATGGCCTACTGCTAAGCAACAGTTAGCGGCAGCATTATGTACTGAATGGAAGTGCATACCTATCGCTGTGTTCCAAAACCTTGTCGAAAGCATGCCTTGAAAGGTCAGTGCATGTATTAAAGCCAAAGGTGGACATACACCGTACTAATGCATGTAAATAAATGCTGTGTTGTGTTTCTTTTTTAGGTGTCCGGTGACTTTTGTCAATATAATGTATGTACGCATGTTCATACAGTGCTCACTGATGAACGACCAGTTTTTGACCTTCGACAGCAACAGTCAATAGGGTCGCATGTGTAAAGAATGGTGCAAGAAAACTAATTTTTGCCTATTAGAACCTTTGAAAAAATATCCTGGGGTGATGAACAGTAAAAAAACATTTCCGCGGAGATTAAGAAGTGGAGGTTGAATTGAAACGGTGGTTCTACACTGAACTCTGATATCTTCGTGCAGAATTCTAACAGCTGGTTTTGACAAATGCATCCTTCCATTCGCGCAGTATTCTAACAGTTTGTCTACGGTATAATGACGTGTATATACCTACTTAACTTTCCGTTTTTGTTAGCTGTCACATGTAAATTTTGGTTATCTTTTGTTATACTTTCCGATTTTAATGTCATACGTGATCTCCTATGAATTTCTTCTACATATGGCAACACTAGCAGTCGATCAGGCCACGATATAAACGATCTACAAGACGTTCTAAGTGTGTTAGGTATTATAAATATTTGTGTAGGATTCTGACAGCTGGTTTTAACTGCTTACGTATACTTCGTACAATTTTGACAGCTGGCTTCAACAACTGCGTCCTACAGTTATCGTTTTTGCGTCTTTGTGTCTTGATATAATCAATATCTTCGTTACCTTTTACTTGATTTTACCCTTTTTATCGTCCTTCGTGAAATGGTAAACGAGTCTGGATCATGGATCATAGACGAATCTATGATATAGACTCGTACCCTATAATGGTAATATTTTCTGGTGTATACTGTAAAAACATTTTTGGTAGGTTGCACTAAAATTTGGTACTATTCCAACTGCACCACACTCTAAGAAAAGATACACCAGTTTGCGGTGCTAACAAAACCAACAACATAGTGCAAGACATCAGGTTCTCGTGCGGAATGAGTCAATCATAAAAGTTTAAGGTAGCAGTCTTAAAAGCTCGATAATTAAAACAGTACTCAAGCTTCCGATGAAATGAACTTATTTAATGCATAACTTAAAAGATTAAAAATAAAGCCATAAGAACTTTCGGCCTTCCGCTTCCCTCCCCCTCCCCCTCACCTCCTCCTTCCCTCCCATCCTCCTCCTCCTCCCCCACCCCTTCTTTCTCACTTTTCAAGGCTCTACTCTCCCGCTTTGCACTTTTTCTGTCTCTTCTCTCTATCGCTTTTTTTTTTTTGGAATGGATTGGAGGTTTAACGACCACCGTGAGGCAACTCAATGGGCTATAAGCAGTCGCCCGTCCCTAATTTAGGGCCACTGGTTCCAGGGAAGGGAGAGAGCCAGTGCCGTAAGACAAACACAACATCCATGCCTCACCGGGATTTGAACCCGGACCCCGTTCGGACGAATGATCAGAGGCCATCGCTTAGACCACTGCGCCACCGGGGCGGCTTATCGCTTTCTTCGTGCTCCATCATCATCTGTACCACTTCCGATTCCAGACGTTCCACCCACAGCTTTACCGTGCGTGTGGTCGACAGTTTCATCTGTGCTGTCTACACCGATGGAGAGGAATATCCATTGGTTGTTTCTGCATCGTCGCTTGCCAGTACCAGCCACGCTCTATCAAATGACCCTCATCACTTCTCCAACCTGTGTCTTCTGTCGCATGCCCACAGATGTACCCCATTTTTATCTCTTCTGTCTGTCCGGTGCTTCTACCTCTCCATCATCTTGCATTCTCTGTGGTGCAACATCTGTGCGCACTCAACCTTTCATTTAGAGCTTACAGTACCCTGTATAGCTCGTATCAACCTCCTGCTCCGCTACCTACAGCAAGTGCTTATGTGTCCATCCTGGCCCGTCACGTCCCATACCTTTGTCATCAACAGCTTCGATCTGTTCCAGTAACACCCACCATCTTCCAGGCAGAGGATGCAATGTGTAGTATCTTCCGCAACAGCCTTCTGTCGCGACTGCGCCTTGCATATGCGTTTGCCTTAACTGACTCTCAGAAACGTCGCTTTTTCCAGGTTTGGTATCCGTAACGAACCTGGTTTACTGATCCCACAGGTTATCTGCAACTCCTTCTTTGAGAACTGTTCTTCTAAATCTTACTCTACTGACTATATGAGCAAACTGTCTGTACCTCTCCAGAACGGTTACTGAAATTCTCCAGGCACTTTCATCCATGTCTTTGTGACGTACATTGATCATCACACCCGCTCTCTGAGAACAGCGTTTTCCCCATCGAAGTATTTTATTAATGCCCTTTGAATACATTTGTAAATATTATTTTTAATTTGTTGCACTACATATTTTCTTTTTAACCTTTCATGTCAGTACTGCAAAGTACATAACATTTTAACCACACATTCATCTATGTACCCATTACTAGAATTGTTCATTTTGATTCTTTCATTGTGTATCTCTTGAGCATTTCTCATACATCATTGTTCCCGCTCACTTTGTTGCTCAACTTTTCCATGTTGTCACTTTTTCCTTTGTTTTTGTTGTCATTGTATATAGCACATCCGCATCTGTAAATTTTCATCGCCATTGTACATATGTCGTCATTTATGTTTCTGTTGGCACTGTAAATACAAGCCCTCTGTTTTCTTCCATCCTAGTTTCTCAATAAACATGTTAAGACCTAAAAGCCATCATCAGATGGAAGTGGAAAAGGAGTTTTTTGGGTGGGGAGACATATAAGTAACCTACAGGCAGAACTGGACTTACTGAACAGGTGATCATGTCGTCAAATTCAAATATGATAGTTTTAAATCGATACATGAATACAAACAATCAAGTGGTCAAATTATCGAATAAATAACATGCAACACGAGTAAGACGTAGAAAAAGAATAAATGAATGAAGTAAGGCAGATACATACAATAAGGAGGCAATCTTACGTAACTTACCTACAATAACCGGATAATATGCATACTTAGGTCCAACAACAATGACAATTTTTTTAAATATGTTAAATATTTTCATTCTCCACAACTGGAGGGCAAAGTTTTAATAGTTGTGCCCAATGTTTCGGTATGTAGACAGGAGTATTGTCATTACAACATGAAGTTCCATGTTCAGCAATGATCAAACTTTCGGTGAATAATAGGGAGATAGTACGTGGTGTTAAAATTATTTTTGCCCCTTTCCAATTAGTGCAAACTTGAACCATAATGTTGTTCAACCTTGTACCATAGCGTGTTGCAAAGTTGCACCACGTTGTTGGGTTTTGTTTACACCACAAAACGGTGTATCTTTTCTCAGAAAATGGTGCAGCTAGAATAGTAACACTCTACCTCAACATTTCTAACAGTGTAAAGTAATACAAAAACAGCTGAAAAATATTAAAAAAGGTTTTGTCAGAATACAACAACTGAGGTTTCAAGAATTAAGCACAAATGGAGGTTGTTAGACCGATATACTGACCGTCACAAGAGTAAAGCAAATTAGCTAATTTTGCGTCCCTGAAGGTGATACCCCGGCTTTGTCCGATGAGAGGTTGAAGATGAGGATCTAAACTGACCATTGTGTTCTTCTCAAAGGCTTTGCTGCTGAAGGCCTGCGTAAAGAAAACAGATACACTAAAACGACATCCCAAACCAAATAAATCATCATAAATATAAATATAATCATGAACAAAGAAACTCAAAAGGAACGTTAATTTAGTGGTATGAGTCGGAAACAGAACAAAGTTATATCGCCCGTCAAACAGGCTGATCTGGGACTCGGTTCTGGGTACAACTCGGGAGAATGATCACAGACTAGCGCCTCAGACCACTCGGTCACCGGAGCTGCAAATGCGAGAAAAACTCGTACACAAAAAACGGTTAAACTCATCTTTTGAATCCTTTAATAAGTGTGATCAAATAATTTCATATAGCTCAAAGTTGTATTATTCAAAATAATGTAACATTTACATGCGTTCTCCGAGAAAAAGTTCAAAGTTCGTGAACTTTATTCTGGTTATGAATAAATACCCGAAATAACGTAACATTACAAAGAACTAGGTAACGTAAATGTGAAAACAGCACACGATGTTCCCAATGTTTTTTAGAATCCCAATTCTTTTTGCCTCATAGCTAGCGACTACATACTTATACCATAGCTGAGTTGGGTCTCAGTTGTAAAACCCCGAGCCTGTCCGAGCTCGAAGTACACTGTATTGACAAGTCACCGGACGCCCCTTCAAAAGCATTTGTTTTTGTTAAGATGCACGCTATACCGTGCATCTTAACAACGCAGTGGACAGCTGCGTTGATAAGATGTGCGGTACAGGTGAAACCGGTATAAAAACAAGCCTGCAGCTGACCGCGATCATATCGCACTGTGAGGCTGCATGATAATGTCGCGGCGGGGGAGAACTGACTTTGAGAAAGGAAAGATTGTTGGGTGTTATATTAGTGGGTTGTCCATAAGAGAAACCGAGAGGCGTTTAAACATACCAAAGTCAACTGTTTTGGATGTAGTGAATGAGTGAAAGACGCATGGCGTGCGTGAAGCAGCAAAATGTACCGGCAGACCAAGGCAAATTGGTGATAGAGGACGTCGAAGCCTCAGGAGAGTCGTTTCAGCTAATCGACAGAGTACTGCACAAGGCCTCAGTGTACATGTGAGTAAAAATGCTGGAACCACGGTATACACGTACCATTCGCAGAGAACTTCATTCCATGGGTTACCGTGGTTGTGCGGCTGCTCATAAGCCTTTCATCTCCACTCGGAAAGCTAGTGGTCGTTTAGTTTTATCGTGGACTGTATATCAATGGAAACGGCTCCTATGACCTGATGAATCCAGATACACGATCCATAAGTCTGATGACCGTGTGTGGGTATGGCGGTAGCCGGGGGAACGCTATTTACCACAGTTTACTGTTCCTACGGTCAAGTTTGGAGCTGGCAATGTACTCGTTTGGGGGTGTTTTTCGTCGTATGGTCGCGGTCCATTGGTTATCGTGGACAAACCTGTTTACCAGCACGTCTACCTCGATATACTGGACAGTTATGCTCTACCAACTTTGTGGCAATACTATGGAGCCGAGCCATGTTGGTACCAGCAGGATAATACACCGAGCCATGAAGCAAGGACTGTTACGGCGTGGTTTGACGGTAATTCCGTATCGTGTGTGGGCTGGCCAGCACAGAGTTCTGATATTAATCCCATAGAGCACCTATGCGATGAATTAGAGCGCCGCATAAGAAGTTCGGAACCAAGGCTTCCGACTAAGCAACAGTTAGCGGCAGCGTTATGTACTGAATGAAAGGGCATACCTATCGCTGTGTTGCAAACCTTTGTCCAAAGCATGTCTCGAAAGCGGTCTCGTTCACTTCGTCGACAACTCATTTCGTCGACGCCACTTCGTCGACAATCATTTCGTCGACAGGTACATTTCGTCGACACTCACTTCGTCGACACTATACAGTATATGCTTTCTTAAAATCTACAGCTTTCAATTTAGAACCACCAAATTTGGTATACTATCTCATTGTACTCTTACACCAACTTAGACTACAGACGGAAGAGGTCGGGGACCGGGGTCAAGGGGGCCCCATACAACAGTTTCGTAAAATCTACAGTTTTCAATTTAGAACAACCAAATTTGGTATACTATCTCATTGTACTGTTACACCAACTTAGACCACAGACGGAAGGAGTCGGGGCCCGGGGTCAAGGGGCTCCAGTCCCAAACAATATTTTCGTAAAATCTACAGTTTTCAATTTAGAACCACCAAATTTGGTTTACTATCTCATTGTACTCGTACACCAACTTAGACCACAGACGGAAGAGGTCGGGGCCCGAGGTCAACGGGGCCCCATACAACAGTTTCGTAAAATCTATAGCTTTCAATTTAGAACCACTAAATTTGGTATACTATATCATTGTACTTAGACGTACACGGTTTTTGGAAGGGGTCGAGACCCGGGGTAAAGGGAGTCTCATACAAAATTTTCTCAAAAATTTCTATTTTTTACTTAAGAACTGCAACACAATTCTGCACTCCAATACCCTATCTGCGAGCTAAGTTAGAGTACCATGAGATGGTATACCAAATTTGGTGGTTCCTAATTGAAAACTGTAGATTTTACGAAAATGTTGTATGATACCTCCTTCACCCCGGGCCCCGAGTCCTTCCGTCTGTGGTCTAAGTTGGTGTAAGAGTACAATGAGATAGTATACCAAATTTGGTGGTTCTAAATTGAAAACTGTAGGTTTTACGAAAATGTTGTATGGGGCCCCCCTTGACCCTGGGCTCCGACCTCTTCCGCCTGTGGTCTAAGTTGGTGTAAGAGTACAATGAGATAGTATACCAAATTTGGTGGTTCTAATTTGAAAACTGTATATTTTACGAAAATGTTGCATGGGGCCGGGCCCCCTTGACCCCGGGCTCCGACTTCTTCCGTCTGTGGTCTAAGTTGGTGTAAGAGTACAATGAGATAGTATACCAAATTTGGTGGTTCTAAATTGAAAACTGTAGGTTTTACGAAAATGTTGTTTGGGGCCCCCTTGACCCTGGAATCCGACCTCTTACGTCTGTAGTCCAAGTAAGAGTACAATGAGATAGTATACCAAATTTGGTGGTTCTAAATGGAAAACTGTAGGTTTTACGAAAATGTTGTATGGGACACCCTTGACCCCGGGCCCCGACCTCTTCCGTCTGTGGTCTAAGTTGGTGTAAGAGTACAATGAGATAGTATACCAAATTTGGTGGTTCTAATTTGAAAACTGTAGATTTTACGAAAATGTTGTATGGGGCCGGACCCCCTTGACCCCTGGCACCGACCTCTTCCGTCTGTAGTCTAAGTTGGTGTAAGAGTACAATGAGATAGTATACCAAATTTGGTGGTTCTAAATTGAAAACTGTAGGTTTACGAAAATGTTGTTTGGGGGCCCCTTGACCCTGGACCCCGACCTCTTACGTCTGTAGTCCAAGTAAGAATACAATGAGATAGTATTCCAAATTTGGTGGTTCTAAATTGAAAACTGTAGGTTTTACGAAAATGTTGTTTGGGGCTCCCTTGACCCTGGACCCCGACCTCTTACGTCTGTAGTCCAAGTAAGAGTACAATGAGATAGTATACCAAATTTGGTGGTTCTAAATTGAAAACTGTAGGTTTTACGAAAATGTTGTTTGGGGCTCCCTTGACCCTGGACCCCGACCTCTTACGTCTGTAGTCCAAGTAAGAGTACAATGAGATAGTATACCAAATTTGGTGGTTCTAAATTGAAAACTGTAGGTTTTACGAAAATGTTGTATGGGACCCCTTGACCCCGGGCCCCGACCTCTTACGTCTGTAGTCCAAGTAAGAGTACAATGAGATAGTATTCCAAATTTGGTTGTTCTAAATTGAAAACTGTAGGTTTTACGAAAATGTTGTATGGGGCCCCCTTGACCCCGGGCCCCGACCTCTTACGTCTGTAGTCCAAGTAAGAGTACAATGAGATAGTATTCCAAATTTGGTGGTTCTACATTGAAAACTGTAGGTTTTACGAAAATGTTGTTTGAGGCCCTCTTGACCCCGGGTCCCGACCTCTTCCGTCTGTGGTCCAAGTTGGTGTAAGAGTACAATGAGATAATATACCAAATTTGGTGGTTCTAAATTGAAAACTGTAGATTTTACGAAAATGTTCAATGGGGGCCCCTTGATCCCGAGCCCCGACTTCTTCCGTCTGTGGTCTAAGTTAGTGTAAGAGTACAATGAGATAGTAAACCAAATTTGGTGGTTCTAAATTGAAAACTGTAGATTTTACGAAAATACTGTTTGGGACCGGCCCCCCTTGACCCCGGGCCCCGACCCCTTCCGTCTGTGGTGTAAGTTGGTGTAACAGTACAATGAGATAGTATACCAAATTTGGTTGTTCTAAATTGAAAACTGTAGATTTTACGAAACTGTTGTATGGGTGCCCCTTGACCCCGGGCCCCGACCTCTTCCGTCTGTAGTCTAAGTTAGTGTAAGAGTACAATGAGATAGTATATCAAATTTGGTGGTTCTAAATTGAAAACTGTAGATTTTACGAAAGCATATACTGTATAGTGTCGACGAAATGTACCTGTCGACGAAATGATTGTCGACGAAATGTACCTGTCGACGAAATGATTGTCGACGAAGTGGCGTCGACGAAATGAGTTGTCGACGAAGTGATTGTCGACGAAGTGAACCACTCCCCTCGAAAGGTCAGTGCATGCATTAAGGCCAAAGTGGATCGACACCGTACTAATGTATGTCAATAAATGGTATGTGTCCGTGACTTTTGTCAATATAGTGTATATCAGCCTGAGCCCGAACTTTATATTGAAAGATACAGCCCGGGTCCGAACGAGCCTGAAAACCAGGATTAACTTGTTTGGGCATCAATAAAAATAATATCCTCTTCCAGACATCCACTCTCTCACCCCTGCAATTAACCGATGTCTTTCTCAGGAAGTGGAGAAGTACCTGTTTCTATAGTACACATAATTGCACGATTGTTTTACCATTCGTTTCTTCCTGAAATGTTTTGGGTGGCTAGGCATCCGGAAAGATCGGGAGGCGCTGAAAACTACGTACTTTGTTCAATAGAATAAGCAGCGGAGCAAGGGGCTAAAATTTCTTCGGCGTGCAATCTACTATCTACTATCTATAGTTCTTGAAGAAGATTTTCCTTCCAAACAGAAATCCACCAATACGTTGCCTATGGCATTTTTCTATTAGGTGTACAAACAAGTTTTAGAGCGTTTTTTGTGTGACGTATACCGTTAAGTTACATGTCCTACATTCCCCCGCGTTGTTTTCATGTGACCGTAACTGATCCACGCTATAAAATGTGACACGGAAGTTTGCCTAACAGTCAAACGCACTTGCACATCGTTAGGTGAAAGATGGCAAGCGATACTGCATTTATTCGGCACTGCATTCGTTACGAATTTCATCAAGTAAAAAGCGCTGCAAAAGCATGTGCATCGATCTGTTGTGTTCTGGGGGAGAATATTGTATCGAAAAGCACGTGTGAGTTTTGGTTTAAAGGGTTTAAAGCAGGTGATTTTGAAGTTAGCGATCGAGAACGTAGCGGCGCCCAGCAGAAGGTTGCACATGAGGAACTGCAAGCATTGCTGGATGAAGATTCATCTCAAATGCAAAAAGAACTAGCTGTACAACTGGGGGTAACTCAGCAAACCATTTCCAATCGTTTACGCGCAATGGGAAAGATTCAGAGGGTAGTAAAATGGGTGCCACATGACATGAGCCAGAGGAACAAGGATTAACGTGCCATGAAGTGTTTGAATCTGTTGCATAAACAACACAGAAAGTCCTTCCTGTGGAAAATCGTTACGGGTGATGAAAAATTGATATGGTACGACAATTACAAACACAAAAAACGCTATGTAGACACTGGTGTAGGAACGACTTCAACACCGAAACGCAATATTCACCCCAAGAAGGTTCTGCTGTGCATCTGTTGGGTTATGAAGGGTGTGCTCTATTATGAACTATTGGAACAGGGTCAAACTGTTATGGCTGATCGCTACGAGTAACAATTGCTGCGATTGAACCAGGTAATCTGTCGGAAACGTCCATTCACAGGAAAAGGATTGCGTCCCGTGAAATTACTGCATGACAACGCTGACATCGGCGCCTGTGACGCCACGCTGACATTGCCAGCTCCAAACCGAGACATCGGCGCCTGTGTGGGACGACATCCAGCCACAGTGAGGCGAGTATGGATTCGGTGGGTGCAGGACGGACGAACGGACCGACGTGAGCGATTGCCTCAGGCGCGACATACCACCTAACGAGAGGACCGGCATGTTGTGCGGCGGGCATTGACGGCTCGCACCGCCACATCACGAACGTTAGCGCAGGAATTAGGGTGTGTTCCACAACAACCTGTGTCAGCACGTACCGTTCGACGTCGTCTACGGGAGCGAGGATTTGACGCACGGCGCCCATTGCTCCGATTACACCGGTCCGTCGCCTGGTGCTATGGTTTGGGGCGCAATTGGATATGACACCCGCACCCCTCTGGTACGCATCGCCGGTACACTCAACAGCCACCACTACATCTCCGACGTTTTTGAACCTGTAGTCCTCCCTTATCTTTAGCACCTGCCAGCGGCCACGTTTCAACAGTACATTGCGCGCCCGCACGTGGCACGCATCGTGCAACAATTCTTCAGTGGCCACCAATTGTAGGCAGGCCACTAACGTGGCTTGCCTGTTCTCCCGATGTGTCGCCCATCGAACACGTCTAGTCGCTGATCGGCAACCAAGTGGCCCGGCAAACACCACCCGCTGCTACGCCTGATGAACTGTGGCAACGTGTGGAAGCAGCGTGGACCGACATACACCAAGCCCACATCCAAAGCCTCTTTCGTTCGATGCCGCGGCGTGTAGCGGCCGTTATTGCCAGCCATGGGGGCCACACGAACTATTGATGTCTGCGTGTTCCGCAAGTCGCACGGGCCTGTAAGCTTAACAGTTTCATCTTTGTATCTGTTGTTATGTGTCCAGTAAATCTGGCTTCGCTATCTCGTGTCCTTCTTGGTGTTGCATTTTGGGTGACCAGCAGTCATTGGATTCATTTATGCGACTTTCTAATTGTTTTTCCAATCCGCAGACACTTATTCGCATTTTGAAACTTCGCTCAGACCTTATTTGGAGTACGTATGTTGCTACGATATGGAGTTCTAGTCTCATAACACACAATAAATTAAATCGAGAAAGTACAAAAAAGTTTTCTGCGATATATTTTTTGCAGATACTGGAACTAGAGTATATACCGCTGATATTCGGACGGCTGACCTTTCATTTTTCAAGATGGCCTCCCTACATTCGAAATCGAAGACTCTCCAACTTAAGTTTCTGTACGCTATCATGAATGGAGACATCGGGGACAATCTAATTCTAAACCATTTAAATTTCCTTGTGCAGCATTCTCCAGCGACAAAATGTGAGGTGTTTTCTGAGCTTCTGTATTCTGCAGGACTGAAACTGGGGGAAATTTCCCCGTAACGCGTAGAATGTATAAACTTTTCAACTCACTTGAAGACTGTTCAGATATTTTATCATTCTTACAATGACTATTTAGGACTGTGCTACTCGGACAGTTCAATAGCTTGATGGTTTAATTTTGACGTAGGACTAAGTCAAACCCCGCGGATAGTATGGGGCGACTTACGGCCGACCATCTGTGACAAAAATAGGTCCCAATTGAAATCATTATAACGTTAAACTTACGTGCCACACACTAATCGTGGTAGCATATTCGTAAGCAGCATGGAGTCAAATGGACCTTATTCACCTCGCATTGCATCATAGGAAAGCTTCGCGGGCTCGTGGACCAACAATAGTTTGTTTACATGCGTTTTCCCATTACTTAACATGGCGTTACGTTCCAGGGGTTCAGGAAAATCGCGATTTTCGTTAATTTATTAAAGACATGTCTAACGTTTGCTCATCGTATGGTTGTGCTAATAAATTTTGCCACCTAAATTGTATACAGGAAGGAATAACTTTAGATGATTTTTTCCTGAAAAGGCCGAAATTGTTAAAGGAATTTTTGTGTAAAATGAAACGCGATGACTTCCATTCCAATGTGCTTCTCGAATATGTTCTTCCCACTTTAACGAAAAAGATAATTGATATTATGGCACTACGAAAATCAAAGGCAGTTGAAATCTCTTAGTGTTCCTTCGAATTTTAATCCCTCCCCCCCAAAAAGGAAAAGGAGAATACTGATGATGCATTTTGATCGGTAAATTGCGAATTAAGTTCTACTTTACTCAAAGAATAAAACAAACATATCTATAATTTTTCTTTTATTTAATGTTACGCATTCATTAATTTTTTAAGCAGATTGCCTAGCGTGCTATAGCGGAAAGAGTTTTTAGTCGTTGTTGTTTTTTAAACCCTAGTTTGTTTCCATATTACGTATTTCTCTCGGCTTCTAAATGTTATGTTTTGCGAAAAAAAATAAAAAAAAAGGTTCCCAAGTTTATTTTTCAGATGTTTTGCCAATGTCTGATTATAAGAACGTGAAAATTTAATATCCCGTGTATGATTTAGAACTTCACGATGTCTAATGGCAATGTTTTCCTGCATCTTGCGAAATAAACATCGAACACAAAATTGTCTTGGTATATTTTTGCAACCTTGATTTGTTTCCCTAAGAAATTAATTTCTTCTTCTTCGCCCTGTAGCTCTATTAAACTGTTGGCATACTCCATGACGTTAGGATTGGAAAAGTTGGCCAACAGTAAGGAGTAATTGAATAGCGACATTGAATCAAAAGCCATGTTGGCCTCTTCTGACGTCACGTGAATAACGTCCATTCGCGTCGTGCGCGTGAAGCTCCTCTCGTTCCCTGTGCGCGTGGGAGATTTTTTTTAACGACCACCGTGAGCAACTCAATGGGCTATAAGCAGTCACCCGTCCCTAATTTAGGGTCACTGGTTCCAGGGAAGGGAGAGGGCCATTGCCGTAAGACAAACACAACATCCATGCCTCACCGGGATTCGAACCTGGACCCCGTTCGGACGAATGATCAGAGGCCATCGCTTAGACCACTGCGCCACCGGGGCGGCACGCGTGGGAGATGATGCAATATTTCTGGGTGTGCCGCCGCGTTTGACTAAATCTATCTCGGCAACCGGTAGCACAACAGGACTGTGCCTGGTATCGTTCTGAAGCGCTCGAGGGCCGCGGGTGGCCTGGTGGTCAACGTTCGTGACTGCCATGGAGATAACCTCAGGTTCGATCCTGGGTAGGTACGAACACTCGAACCAATGAATACCCGCCGTGCGTCGGATGGGCACATTATGCCGTCGGAGCCCGGGTACTGCTCCCCCCTCGGTAATAAATAAGAAGGTCTTCCTCCCCTTTCTACCTCGCTTCCGTGTGACTTTCCTATCGGGCACTCTAGCCCAAATCTCCCAGCTTCCTATTTCTAAGGGTTGTTTAAGACCTGCGGTCCGACACTCCCTTCCTAAAATCCTCTACATCTGATCTGATCTGATCTGAAGCGCTCGACGAGATCTATTGAAATGTACGAAGTACATTTCGCAGTGGTTTGAACTGAACATTTCAAAAATTGTTTTCTTGCGAACCGGTGAACACTTTTGACAATATCGCGGCTTATGTGGACAACCGTAAGTGCAAAACGACTGTGCGTGCTATCGTTTTAAAGCTCTCGACGAGATCTATTCAAATATACGAAAAACATTTCACAGTGGTTTGAACTGAACATTTCAAAAATTGTTTTCTTATGAACCGTTGAACACTTTTGATAATATCGCGGCTTATCTGGACAACCTTGAGTGCAAAACGACTGTGCGTGGAATCGTTTTACAGCTCTCGACGATAACTATTCAAATATATAAAGAACGTATTGCAGTGGTTTATACTAAAAATAAAAAAAAATCGTTTTCGTGTGAAAGGGTTAACATTTTCAACAATGCGGCGGAATTCGCAGAATGAACGCAAGCAAAAGTAGAGAAAATCAAAACGAGAGGCAAGAGTAAGTGATGAAGAATGTAAGAAGTCCAAGAAGACTGCAGCCCAACGAATTAGAGAGTATCGAGAACTCCTGAAAGCAGCCGCCGCCAAACAAAAATTCAACACACCGATCGAACCCGTACCCAGCCCATCTCGAACTCTGCTTTGTGTTCGCAATGTATCCAGCATTAATTAGGTAAGCTACTTTTCATGTCACAGACCTGCGTTGGCTATAACAAATTAAATAAACGCTTTGAAGCCATACTCGATTAGCTCATTACAACTCTCCGATCTATAAGTCGTAGTCCTACGTTCCAAACTGACGGCTCTATCAGAACTGAGCCTACCACCTCTCTTTGCTTTCGTTACAGCGTTGAGTCGTCAAAATTCAAAGAGGAGACGAAAATTACTAGTACATCCCTGCTGTTTCGCGTCTGAAATGAGGTGTGGCTATATTTTCCTGATTACAACATAATTTAGAAAGATTTTATGAATTTTGATACAAAACTCGAACTATTTGCGAAAATAAACAAACGAAAATGATACTCCTACCGTATTGAAACATCAAATTCAATGAGACATGTCTGCACTTTCATAAAATTTATGCATGCCAGCTGGTGAAGAATGGTGTCAGGTAGTCAGTCACCCTGAAGTGCTGTATGTGGCATTACATAGTAATGCTGCTTGAACTTGGGTTTTGTGGACATTGTTAAGACGTAGATAGGCCGATGGAATTTCAATATGTTTCGTAAACTGAAAAAAAAAATTTAGTTTCGACAATGGCTTACCATAGGATTATAATGCATGATTGAAGTCACATCATAGGGCACGTTCCTGGGAGAGTCATTTCCGGACTGAAATTGCGGCGTTAATCCTTGCTTGATGTTGTGCCACAGAATTTTCAGATTTGTTGAACGATCTCTTCGGGAATGTTCATGAAAGAATCCAAGAGAATGGCCTATCTCGTGAATAGTGATGCTAAGCTGAAAAAGAAATCACATTTCTGAAGATTTAACTTTTACAGAACGAAAGTTTTGCTTTACACACTACATATTTTAAATTAAAATAAGTTAGTAAAATCATGCAATGAATTTATTATGATACGCTTTGCAACATACCAGAAGTCATTGCTCAAGTTATGAGAATAATGGCTGTGGAATAAATATCGCTACTGTGTTCTGACCTTTGACCCCATTTCGATGATATTCAACAGAACCGGTTTACTATACCTCCGAAACAACATGATAAAGTTTTGTTAATATCGAAGCATTTTTACGCAAGTTATGAAGCATAAAGTCAATGGAATGGATCCCTCTCCTATGTCTTGACCTTTGACCACATTTCGCCCATTTTCAATAGAGTTCGTCCCCAGGTGTTCCCCTACCACATACTAAAATTTGATCGACATCGAACCATGTTTACGCAAGTTATGACGTACAGGGGCAATAGAATGGATTCCGCTCATGTGTCCCGACCTTTGACCACATTTCTTCCATTATCAATAGGGTTCGTCCCCAGGTTGTTCCTCACCACATACTAAAAGTCCATCGAAATCGAACCATTTTTACGCAAGGTATGACGCATAAAGGTAATGGAAAAAATCCCGATCTTATGTCTTGCCTGACCTTTGACCCCATTTCACCCATTTTCAGTAGGGGTTGTCCCCGGGTGGTCCCCTACCACATACCAAAATTTCATCGAAATCGAACCATTTTTACGCAAGTTATGACGCATAAGGACAATGGAATGGATCTCGCTCCTATGTCCTGACCTTTGACCCATTTCGTCCATTTCGACAGGATTCGTCCCCAGGTGATCCCCTACCACATACTAAAATTTCATCGAAATCGAACCATTTTTACGCGAGTTATCGTGCGGAAGGGCAGACGGACGGACAGACGGACAAAGCTGGAGCATATACGTTTCTTCAAATTACGGTTGGAAAGCGTAAAAAATCACTTCCTTGCACAGAATCCTCAGGGATGAAATCGTTTGAATGGCCCCATTTGACCTAGTGGTTGGGGCGCGCCGCTCCTAGGTTTGCGGCTCGCTGCCACCCAACAGCCGCCGTGGCTTAAAAGCCACATAAGCAGGCCTACGTGTATGCCTTGAAACTCTCTCTCACTATGCTTTTAACACTTTCCAATCTGAGTTACGTACCATTCATCACAATACACGCATTTCTTTCTCACAAAATTACCCATGAAAGTCTGAATAATTCTCCATGGTCTGAATAAAATTCACGCAGGAAATCAGTCGTTAAATTCTGAAGAGTCACAAAGATCAATCAAGTCTTGTAAAATTCTTTCAGAAAATAAAAACCTCATAAACTTTTTGTAACTTGTACCCCAGGTTAACCTTCTAAACACTGCCGGTGCCAGGTTATTTTGCGCCCTAGGCAAGGCTTACTACTTGCATCTCCCCCCACCCTCCCCCAAATTGCCAACTTATCACTTAGTTAAAAAAAAAAACGTTAAGAAATTTTTCGTTAGACTAAAATTAATTATATTTCTCAGCACTGTAGTGGTACTTATCATAAAATAAAAAACGTAAATTGTCAGTTACATTTTTTACATGTGAAAAAAAACTAATACGTATAAAACTGCGCCGCTCTGAGTTCTGTGCCATAGGCGGCTACCTAGTTGGCCTAATGGTAGCACCCGCCTTGCCTTTAAGCCCCGGTGACGTATGTATTTACGCTTTTGCTATTGCCTTACGTTAAGCCCCAGAGCCGTAAATATACGTTCGTATTTTTTTCATCCGTTTCCTGATGTCTGGATCCGTATATTTACGTTTAAGAAACTACACTGCTGGCCACCCAAAATGCAACACCAAGAAGGAAGCATCCGATTGCCCTGAAATTCGCAGCATGCCCGCGAAAGGACATGCAAACGATTAGCATTGCAGGGCATGTGCAAATCATGTGCACTCGGCACGCCACCAAGAAGCACTATAAGAAGGGTGCACAGAAGGCGTTGTGCTGCCGGACCTGTGCGTGGGAAGCTTCCTGATGCCTCGTCGCAGAATACGGCAGTCATTCCAGCACGTTTCGGAGTTCGACAGAGGACGAATACAGTGGTTTATCGTACCGAGACATCGGCGCACGTGTGGTACGACATCCAGCCTTAGTGAGGCGAGTATGGATTCGGTGGGTGCTGGAGGGACGGACGGACCGATGTGAGCGATTGCCGCAGACGCGGCACACCACCGAACGAGAGCACCGGTATGCTGTGCGGCGGGTATTGACGGCTCGCACCGCCACATCACGAACGTTAGCGCAGGAATTAGGGTGTGTTGCGCAACACCCTGTGTCAGCACGTACCGTTTGACGTCGTCTGCAGGAGCGAGGACTTGTCGCACGGCGCCCATAGCTCCGATTAAAATTGACGTTACACCACCGGCGAGTGCGGCGGCAGTGGGCGGTTGAACACCGCAGCTGGACTACGGAATGGCACGACATTGTCTTCTCCGACGTATCCCGCTTCTGTCTGCAACACCACGATGTTCGGATCCGCGTGTGGCGGCACCGCGGCGAGAGACTGTATGACGCCTGCATTATGCATCGCCATACCGGTCCGTCGCCCCGTGTTATGGTTTAGGGTGCAATTGTATATGACACCCGCACCCCTTTCGTACGCATCGTCGGTACACACAACAGCCACCGCTGCATCTCCGACGTTTTGGAGTCTGTAGTCCTCCCTTACCTGCAGGACCTGCCATCGGCCACGTTTCAACAGGACAATGCGCGCCCGCACGTGGCACGCATCGTGCAACAATTCTTCACGATCCACCAGGTGTCACTGCTGCCGTGGCCCGTCTGGTCGCTGATCGGCAACCGAGTGGCCCGGCAAGCACGACCCGCGGCTACGCCTGATGAACTGTGGCAACGTGTAGAAGCAGCCTGAATCGACATACCCCAAACCCATATCCAAAGCCTCCTTCGTTCGATGCCGCGGCGTGTGGCGGCCGTTATTGCCAGCCATGGGGGCCACACGAACTATTGGTGTTTGCGTGTTCCGCAAGTCGCACGGGCCTGTGAGCTCAATCGTTTCATCTTTGTACCTGTTGTTATGTGTCTAGTAAATCTGGCGTTGCTATCTCGTGTCCTTCTTGGTGTTGCATTTTGGGTGGCCAGCAGTGTAGATGGCCTTCCAGGTTACAGCTACAAAGAAAGCGAACGTAGGACGCTTCAAAGGGTTAGGAGAGTGGGTTCGGTATCGTAGTAGAATATTGTTTTTGCATTAGAAGGAAGGCTGCACTTTGCTTTCTTTTAGCTAGAGCTGAGATTCTTTTTACGTTTATATCAGTTTGCACCTTTTGCTTGTGAAATATATCTGATAGTGATTCAGAAAGCAAAGACAATGACTATGAGTTTTTACTGCAAGACGAGGTAGGATTTTTAAAGACTAGCATTCTGATTGCCTCAAACCAGTGATTCTCCAACCATTTGGGAACCAGTGATTGGACACACAAGGGAAGCGGCTGGTTCGCGGCAAGTTCTAGGCGCATAACGTTTGTCCTACGGCACTGGCTCTCCTCTCCTCTGGAACCAATGGTCTTAAATTAGAGACGGGCGACTGCTTATAACTCATTGAGTTGCTCACTGTAGTCCTTGAAACCCGAACTAAAAATAAAAGTTTCGTTTCTGAATTTGAGGTAGAGAGCGACCTCGAGGGAGGTGGGGAAGAAAGCTGCATTTGTATTGCTTTCGTATTTCGGATCCTACTGTGAGCAAGTATTTTCACTCATGAAGATAGTTTCGTTTTGATTTCACATCGAAGCCGCCTGATCACAGCACATTCTAAAACCGGCCTGAAACTTATTGTTATTCACGAATTTAATGAATTTAAATACATTCCCGACGTAAAAAAACTAAGCGAGAATAAGGATCCCATTAGCATTTTTTTTTTCTATGAAAAGTGTTTTACCTCGTTCATTTGAATTTGTGTTATCTATTTTATAGTTATTTACATCAAGTGCATTCAATTTAAATTCTCCAACTGAAAGGTAAACAAAACTCAATATCGATACTTTATTGTTCATTCGTATCATACTTGTTATCTCTTTAAAACTGAAAATTTTCTTCAAAAATTCCTAACTTTTTATACTTTTTACCATTAATAATGAAATAAGTTTCATTTTCTTAAATATTCTTTCGTTATTTATCACTAAACCTCACTCAGAAAAATATAAATTTCTAGAACAAATATGTAAAATTATGGAGCTACTCGAAAGTTCAATCCGTTGTCAGAGAGGTTGGTATATGTGTCCTTGTTTATTTGATTCATTTGATATATTCTACCTAGATTATTAATTTATTCTACCTAGATTATTGATTTATTCTACCCAGATTATTGAATATTGATTTATTCTACCCAGATTATTAAATATTGATTTATTCTACCGATATTATTGTAAATGCTAAAAGTCTATCGTACGAAAGGTCACTAAAGTAATTCACCGATGCTGTCACACGTACGGTCATTCACAAACATAATTTTCAAATTGTAGGTCAAGATTAAAAACACTTTATTTACAATTAAAAATTAATATTTACACGCGAGATCTTTCGGGGCTGAACATAGCACCCATCATCAGGCTCAAGCGCCACGAAACACAGGAGCAGACATTATATACTGTCAAACACGACCCACAATTCACTCGGTTTTCTCAATCTCCGGTGATGCCATCAACAAATCGTTAAAGTCCAAAAAATCAAGTCTTAATCTCTTATCCTGTAAAGTCCTCTTCTTCAGAGTTGTGTGAGGAGGGGGCAACCATCTTTCTCCACTGTCTTGGAAAAAATGTCGGGAGTTCAATGTTACAGCATGTTTCCCCATATGCAATAATGAAGAGGCTTTCCGTAAGGAAGACAGTACGTTTATTAACACTTGAGTTAAGTACCCTAACATTTGTCATATCTGGGGAGTAACCTCCCTGGTTAACAGCTTGAGTGAAAGCTGTAGAAACCATTCCAGAACGAAGAGCGTATTTATGTTCACCCATTCTGACATTAACGGTTCTTACGGTAGAACCTATATAGTATTTAACTGCAGTATCTGAATCCTCATGAATTAATGGTATGCAGTAGACGCCTGGTTTGTTAAGTGCTGGGACTCTATCTCTATCATTTCTTATCGTGGAAAAAAGGTTTCTGGTGGACACTCCAAATGTTAGATTGTGTTTGTAAAAGGCTTTTCTTAAGATAGACACCAGAGCTGGAATGAAATCAACTTTGCCGATGTACTTAGTAGGTTTTTTCTCTGTGGACAAAGTCGTGAATCTCAGTCTTTGAAATTGTTGTAATAGTCCTTGGAAGAGGTTGACAGAGAACCCAAACAATAAGGCCAAATTTTGAACTCTAGAAAGTTCATCACGTCGAGTTTTACTTGTCGAAGAATGGGTGAAGGCACGTCTTATTAAGAAGCGTAAAGCTGAAGCTTTATGTTCTGGAGGGTGAGAAGAAGTGAATGGGATCATACAAGGTATGAACGTCGGTTTACGGAAAACACAATGCTTGATTTTATTGGAATTCGAATCTCGAGACAGTAAAATGTCCAGGAATGGCAATTTTCCCTCTTTCTCATGGTCTTTGGTAAACTTTATAGTTGGAAACTGGGTAGAAAGACAATCTACAAATTCGTCCACTAAAGGCAAAGCATGGGGCTTCTTCCAAGGACTATTACAACAATTTCAAAGACTGAGGTTCACGACTTTGTCCACAGAGAAAAATCCTACTAAGTACATCGGCAAAGTTGATTTCATTCCACCTCTTGTGTCTATCTTAAGAAAAGCCTTTTACAAACACAATCTAACGTTTGGAGTGTCCACCAGAAACCTTTTTTCCACGATAAGAAATGATAGAGATAGAGTCCCAGCACTTAACAAACCAGGCGTCTACTGCATACCATTAATTCATGAGGGTTCAGATACTGCAGTTAAATACTATATAGGTTCTGCCCTAAGAACCGTTAATGTCAGAATGGTTGAACATAAATACGCTCTTCGTTCTGGAACGGTTTCCACAGCTTTCACTCAAGCTGTTAACCAGGGAGGTTACTTCCCCAGATTGGACAAATGTTAGGGTACTTAACTCAAGTGTTAATAAACGTACTGTCTTCCTTACGGAAAGCCTCTTCATTCTTGCATATGGGGAAACATGCTGTAACATTGAACTCCCGACATTTGTTCCAAGACAGTGAAGAAAGATGTTTGCCCCCTCCTCACACAACTCTGAAGAAGAGGACTTTACAGGATAAGAGATTAAGACTTGATTATTTGGACTTTAACGATTTGTTGATGGCATCACCGGTGATTGAGAAAACCGAGTGAATTGTGGGTCGTGTTGACAGTATATAATGTCTGCTCCTGTGTTTCGTGGCGCTTGAGCCTGATGATGGGTGCTATGTTCAGCCCCGAAAGATCTCGCGTGTAAATATTAATTTTTAATTGTAAATAAAGTGTTTTTAATCTTGACCTACAATTTGAAAATTATGTTTGTGAATGACCGTACGTGTGACAGCATCGGTGAATTACTTTAGTGACCTTTCGTAAGATAGACTTTTAGCATTTACCATATCTTAGCTGCAAATGTCTTATGCTTTGTAAGGAACCTCTTCAAGTGGATACCTTACCTAAAGTGCACGAGGCATGGAGAGGGCTTTTAAAATCTTCTGTGTTTTTCGCAGAAAATTATCTGTTAACGGGGCCCACTTAAGCTTTTTAATTAATTGTCGCTCACTGAAAGTGATGCCAAAGTTTCTTAGAATCAGATGTTTCGCAATATCTCAAAGAGATGCCTGGGTCATCGCCAATGCACAACAAAAAAGATTAACAGCTGCAATAAGGAGGAAACGAAGCTATGTGGACATGCTCAACCGTAAGTCATATAATGCATATGCCTACCTAACGAGACATGCTCACCAAATTATCTTGGGTAAGCGTTTAATGATTTTCTTTTCTAATTTACAAAAAGAGGTGAATGTGGTTAATCAACGACATATACGGAAACTCTGTGACCTGGTTCTGGTATCAAACCGACCCACACAAATTCATCTGCGAAGTCAAAATGTTGAACATGCTGATGAATACTCGCTACAAGAACCATTCCTTAACTACAGTTCTGTAGAACTCTCAGACAGCCAACGTTCAGCCCTAAGTCGAGGATTTAAATTTAGCTTTCCAGTGTCTTCTTTTCGACCTCTAAATACCATTCCACAGGTTGAAAACATTATCAGTGCACTTCCCGAAGAAGCACGTGATTCTACTCGTTATACTTTGGCCAAGACTCTTGCAGGGCCTAATAGAACATCACCAGCTCTGAAATACGAACGAGAACAGTTACTACAGCTAGCAAAAAATCCAAACTTGTCAATCATTTGTGCAGACAAAACACAACAAATCATTATTCTGGCCCGTGACGACTATTACGCTAGGATGAAACAGGCCATCAATTTAGTTCCCCACCGTGTTCTCAGGTCTGACCCAACTTCAGCTATTATTGCAGAATTAAGTAAACTAAGAAACCAAGGTTTCCTACCTAAATCTATTTCTACAAAAATAAGACCTCCAGTACGACCTAGGGTTCCCGAGGTCTTTGAAAAAATGAAAATTCACAAACCGGACCAATCTCTTAGGTTGCTTGTTTCAGGATATGCTAACCCTACTCGCACACTCGAGACAGCGTTGGCTTCATTTTTAAAACCTCTCACCTCAAATTCCTCTGTATCAATTAAAAGTTCTATGCAGGCTATATCTCGTATCAAAACCTTTGACTCTGGAGGAAATGAGTTCATAATGGCGTCATTGGAGGTAGTATCACTATTTCCAAGTATACCACTCAACACCGTTCACTCAATTATTGAGGACAAATTACAAGAAGACAATTCCATCTCTCCACTTGAAGCTAATGCAATAATTTCTGGTGTCAAACTCGTAGCTAAGAGAACTTACTTTAAATTTGATGGTAAGTTCTATCAACAAAAGGAAGGGGCACCAATGGGTTCCCCCTCTCCCCGTTTTAGCCGAGATTCTCATGCAGCATCTAGAAAAAAAGTTCATGTTGGACTTCCCTTATCAACCGTCACTGTTGATTAGGTACGTTGATGACATGTTGGTTTTTTGGCCCCATGCTTTACCTTTACTGGACGAATTTGTAGATTGTCTTTCTATCCAGTTTCCAACTATAAAGTTTACCAAAGACCTTGAGAAAGAGGGAAAATTGCCATTCCTGGACATTTTACTGTCTCGAGATTCGAATTCCAATAAAATCAAGCAATTGTGTTTTCCGTAAACCGACGTTCATACCTTGTATGATCCCATTCACTTCTTCTCACCCTTCCGAACATAAAGCTTCAGCTTTACGCTTCTTAATAAGACGTGCCTTCACCCATTCTTCGACAAGTAAAACTCGACGTGATGAACTTTCTAGAGTTCAAAATTTGGCCTTATTGTTTGGGTTCTCTGTCAACCTCTTCCAAGGACTATTACAACAATTTCAAAGACTGAGATTCACGACTTTGTCCACAGAGAAAAAACCTACTAAGTACATCGGCAAAGTTGATTTCATTCCACCTCTGGTGTCTATCTTAAGAAAAGCCTTTTACAAACACAATCTAACGTTTGGAGTGTCCACCAGAAACCTTTTTTCCACGATAAGGAATGATAGAGATAGAGTCCCAGCACTTAACAAACCAGGCGTCTACTGCATACCATTAATTCATGAGGATTCAGATACTGCAGTTAAATACTATATAGGTTCTACCCTAAAACCGTTAATGTCAGAATGGGTGAACATTAATACTCTCTTCGTTCTGGAACGGTTTCCACAGCTTTCACTCAAGCTGTTAACCAGGGAGGTTACTCCTCAGATTGGACAAATGTTAGGGTACTTAACTTAAGTGTTAATAAACGTACTGTCTTCCTTACGGAAAGCCTCTTCATTATTGCATTTGGGGAAACATGCTGTAACATTGACCTCCCGACATTTGTTCCAAGACAGTGGAGAAAGATGGTTGCCCCCTCCTCACACAACTCTGAAGAAGAGGACTTTATAGGATAAGATATTAAGACTTGATTTTTTGGACTTTAACGATTTGTTGATGGCATCACCGGTGATTGAGAAAACCGAGTGAATTGTGGGTCGTGTTTGACAGTATATAATGTCTGCTCCTGTGTTTCGTGGCGCTTGAGCCTGATGATGGGTGCTATGTTCAGCCCCGAAAGATCTCGCGTGTAAATATTAATTTTTAATTGTAAATAAAGTGTTTTTAATCTTGACCTACAATTTGAAAATTATGTTTGTGAATGACCGTACGTGTGACAGCATCGGTGAATTACTTTAGCGATATTATTGAATATTGATTTATTCTACCCATTTTATTGATTTATTCTACCCATATTATGGATTTATTTATTATATTATGTAACAAAGTTTTATTTTTTATTTGTTCCTAGATAGTAACTGTTACTTCCTAACCGCTTATGCCTCAAAAAGTATGAAGAATTGGCTATTACTTCCCACAACCTTTGCTTTTGTTGTCTTTGAACATAGTTCGTCTGTTACTATGTCCACCCCAGGTATCATTATTCTTGATCATAGTTCGTCAGTTACCATGTACAATGTTTCCCAGGAGCCGTTGCTCTTGAGCATAGTTCATTTGTAACCATGTACGATCCCCCCAGCCACAGCTACTCTTGAACATCAACCAGTTGTTTATCCTCAGATGAAGATCACTGACTGTTTGCTTTCTTGTTTGTGCCCCATTCATTGTACACTCTCGATACAGTATCTGAATCATAGAAATTCCTCTTTCCTGTTATGACGAAGTAAATTTCTCCATTATTTTTATGACAGAGGCGGGATTCGAATCCACAACTCTCGGCTCAGGAGCTCCGAGTGCTATCCATGATACTACACTGGCATCTGCTCTCATTGCAATCTGCCTTTATCTCATGTACGTCCTGCGGGACAGGCACGTCACATCTTCCGTCCCCTCCGAAAGAGGGCGGGGGGCATGGTCCATGGATCAGCCGGGACCATGTATCGCTGTGGGCAGTCATCCGATGAAGAACGTGCATTTGAGAAAACCCAGACAATTTGGTGTGTAGAACGTAACATCACAGTGATTTATTTTTTTCGAAGCACTGAAGGGATTCTCACTTTTCCTGTCTCGCGGTGTGGAAAGAACATCACACCATTGTGAGAAACCTATCAGCCAGGCCATCCTTGAAGTTCCGGCGCCAATATGACGAAGTAATACAAATTTTGAAGATGACAATCCGATTTTTGGTGTAAATGTGACAAGAATGGTAAGTCAGATAATATCCGAAAACTTGAAAATTTCATCGTTCTGGAGCGGAACTCAAATCCGCGTCTCCCAGACAGCGCCTGGGTACGCTATGCTATATTCAAATTAATCGGAAACTTGAGACTTGGTCGTTCTGGGTGGTGTAGTGGTTAGCATACCCCAGGCACTATCTGGGAGAAACGAATTCGAGTCCCGCTCCAGGACGATGAAATTTTCAAGTTTTCGGATATGACCTGACTTACCATCCTTGTCACATTTACACCAAAAATCGGATTGTCATCTTCAAAATTTGTGTTATACACTGAAGAGCAATTACATTAGAGACAGCTGGCGTTATGCAAATGTGGCGCTGTGGGCGGCCCTGTAAACGAAAACGACATGACGTATGCAGCGATCCGACAATATAAGGAATGATGCGACGGGAATCAGTAAGAGTAGGACGCAGTATGAGTAAGACGAAGGATCTAAGCGCATTTGATCGTGGGCAAATTGTCGGGGCCCCACGAATGGGCCACTCCATCTCGGAAGTCGTGCAGGCACTGGAATTGCCACGAGCCACTGTGTCACGGGTGCACCGTGAGTACATCGAATCCGGTAAAACCATCCCTTGCAAGGGCCAACAGCCGTGGACAACAGCATGTGGATGAGCGGGGTCATCGTCGGCTAGCTCGCATTGTAACAGCGGATAGACGGGCCACAGTGCAAGAAATCACTCGGCAATTTAACGCTGGTGTACAAAAACATGTAAGCAGCCACACCATCCAGAACCATCTCCTCGCTGTGGGGTACAGAAGCCATCGTCTCACGAGGGTACCGCTGCTGACCGCACATCACAGGGTGCAAAGATTAGCATGGGCGCAAGAATATCGCCACTGGACCCTAGACATGTGGGAAAATGTTGCTTGGACTGATGAGTCGAGATTCACGTTGGTACATGCGGATGGCTGGATACGAGTACGGCGCAAACCACATGAAGCGATTAATCCTTCTTGCAGCAGGGTACTCTTCAAGCTGTTGGGGGTGGCATTCTCGTCTGGGGACTGTTTGCGTGGACTGAAATGGGACCCCTGGTACGTGTGACATCGTCCCTCACAGGTCAACATTACCAGGATATCCTGGATGCCCATTTGCTTCCGTTTATGCGTCTTCAACATCCCACTGGGGACCTCATCCTGCAACAAGACAATGCCCTGTGTCATCGCTCCCGAATTGTATTCGAATGCTTGGATGAACACTCCACCGACGTGACCTCGCTTCCTTGGCCAGCTAGGTCACCTGACCTGAATCCCATCGAGCACATCTGGGATACCATCGAGAGAGATGTTCGAGGATCTGACCCCCTTCATCAAATCTTCGTGAACTGTGGTAGCTTGTTGAGGGGTCGTGGATCCGTATGGCTTCCCAACGCTTCCGGTGTCTTGTCGAGTCCATGCCGAGACGAATCGCCGCGGTCATCAGGGCGAAAGGTGGTGCTACACGTTACTAGATAGGTATCTCTAATTCAACTGCTCTTCAGTGTATGGTGTAATCCCGTATTTCTTTAATGACGAAGTAAATTCTCCCATCATTTTTATGCCAGGGGTGGGATTCAAAACCACAACACTCGGCCCCGGAACTCCGAGTGGTATCCACTGTTCTGCACTTTATCTCACGCGCGTTCCACAGCGCAGGCACGTCACACTGTACTCAAAGAAAGGTTAAATAAGAAAAAAAAACTTATACATACGTGTTCGCAGCCTGGTCCAATATTCACATCTTGTCCGTTCCTGTAAGTTTTGCCAACGTATGTCCAACAACTGCGAAAAAATTGATAAAAAAAGAAAAGGTGTTAACAGTACAATTCTCAATAAGGAAGCGCTCCAATCGATATGACATATTTGGTCGTTAGTGATGAAATATCGGAATAATGATAGAAACACTCAAAACACGGTGCAAAATAAAATTCATTAATCAAAATAATCACCGGCGGCAGCAACAATCAACAATCTTTTGCCACCGAGACACAACCTCTTCGTTCCTATAATAAAAAAAAATCGAGCTTAAGGATACGCGAATTTCATGGCATGGGGTTTCAATAATGTTTATTGGGAAACGGTTTACCATGTAGAAAGGTGTCCAACTACTTGAGGAAATGATAATCCGTAGGGGTCAGATCAGGTGAATAGGGCAGATGAGGGGAGGTTCCGTTCCTTAACTGGTGCAGCTTCTGGATTGTCTAGAATGCAACGTGGGTTCTTGTGTTATCACGGAGAAGCACGAGTCCATGGAGAGAGAGGTCACATCAGCTCCGGACCACCAGACACTAACCGTCGTCTTCTTGGAATAGAGTACCGAGTTCAGCGTGCGTTTCGGGGTTCACCGCGGTCGAGCCATGGCGTCCAACGGTTTTGTATAGCATCCCTTTCTCCCCACGCATGACATGGAGCCTCAAAATTTTATTCAACAGAGAATCATCATCATTGATCAATCCACTGCTGGATGAAGGTCTCCCCAAGTCTTTTCTACAACGGTTTGTCTTGCGCCAGTCTCCTCCATGTCACTCCCGTATGCTTTCGAATTTCATCCATCCATCTTATGTGGTCTTCTTCTGGGTCTTTTCCTGTCCTTTGGAATCCGGTCTAAAATTCCGGTTGTCCATCCGTCGTCTGTCCTTCTGGCAACAAGTCCAGTCCATTGTCATTTCAGGGATTTTACTCTCATCACGATATCTTCCACTCTTCTCATTTTCTTATTCCATGAATTTCTCTTCTTATATCTCCTGGTAGCACCAAACATGCATCTCTCCATGCTTCTTTTAGTTGTCTGCAGTCTTTATATGTCTTTCTTAGTTAAGGTCCACGTCTCTGCACCATACGTAAGCACTGGAAGGACGCATTGATTAAACAAGTTTCTTTTAAGACATAATGACATATTGCTCTTAAATATTGTACTGTTTTTCCAAAAGTTCTCCAACCAAGTTTTATATGTCGATTAATTTCTTCATCAATGTGACCTTTGCTTGATATCTGTTGTCCAAGGTAAATGTAGGTATCACTTATCTCCAGGTTTTCCCCATCAATCGATAAATCATCTTCATTTCTTGTAAAAGCATTGCACATTACATTTGTCTTCTGAAAGTTCATTTTTAATCCCACTTTCTTACTCTTGTCAGAAAATTCCCGGATCATACTCTGCAGTTCTGAAGGGGCATTTGCAAAAATGATTATTTCCTCAACGAAACGAAGGTGAGAAGTTAAATAATCTCCATTAATCTTTATCCCTTTGTTTTTCCAGTTCAACGATTGAAAGGCATTTTGCAATGTGGCATTAAAGAATTTGGGAGACATGGCTTCATCTTGTCTCACTTCCTTTCCAATTTTTATTGGTGCTGATGATCAAATAACCGAAGCTTTGCACTTGCATTTTCATCGACGTTACTAATATGTAATACTAAAGTATGCATCTTCGATACTGCAGGATTTCAAACTCATTGTGACTGCTGATGGTTTCACGGAAACAAAGACCTTTACATAATCGGTAAAAGCCATTCATAATGGGAGTTCATATTTCCTCGTTCTTTCAATTAGTTCTCTCAGCATATGGATATGATCTATAGTGCTGTCTCTCGGTTGAGCCATGTCCAGTGTTATCTTCAAGCGATGTGAAATAACCTTAGTGAAGATTTAATCAACCACCCATAGGAGGCTGACTGGCCTGTAGTTCCTGAGATCCACAGTGTCACCTTTTTTATGTTCAATAGAGAATAGCAGACGTTAAATCGTCGTGTTTTTGCCATTCCGTCAAATCATGTGGGATACATGCCCGTAGATAGACAAAGAAGTTTGGAGGGGTTGCTGATGTTGAGGTAGGGCAAAATATATAAAAGATGTTGGATACTGGATTGTATTGTGCATAGCTAGGACGGGGAAAATGAAACGCATGTGAGGAAGTTCACTCCCTTCCCCATCCCCCATGACTACAGGCCTGGTGGGACCCCTTTACCGATCTTCTTTACTTTGTCAACTGCCGTTAAATGTCGGGAAAGTTTTTTATTTACATAGTATATCCCAATTTTCTCGCCAAGTTCCAAGTTCTCGTACCGTTTGACTCGGATTGGATTCGATCAAGGCCTCCAAATTGGCATAATCGATAGCCCCTTCTGGTCTACCGCGTGGTTCATTTTCTAGGATCATGTGATCGAACTGGAGTTTAACAAACCAATATTGTATCTGGCGTTCACTAACGGTGCCTTCCGGAAATGCTGTTGTGAGTTACCCCCGATGCAGGGTGTGTCCAGGTTTAAATATATATAAGAAAACGACACGAATTTGACTGTGATACATCGTCATCTATTCTGTAGCACCCTGTAACTTATACCACTGACGAAATGACCAGTGCTTAGTAGAAAGCAGCCTTGACGTTTAAATTTACATGTCACATGTCCCATCGCGCGATTTGTACTAATTACTAACTCATTTGTCAAGTGGATGAGTCGGAAAATCCAAGATTTCATCTGCAACAGTCTAAAAATTCACAGATGTTCATTGAAATATTCTAATGACTGAAAAATCTGATGATTTTGTGATAGATCAGCGTATTAAAGTTTCACATGTTTGAAAGAGATGTGATTTCCTGTTTCAGTGGAAGTCTTGAAAAGAGAAATCATGTTAAAACTATGACAGGATGCTCATATGTACTCATGCAAGACTAAATGCTTCGATTATTTTTGTTCTTGTATAAACATGCACTCATGAGCGTGATATTTTCAAGGACGAAGCTCCTTCCATTGGTCATTTGTTGCATCTCATAAAAGCTTAGCCTAGTGAAAACTCAATGCATGCCTTTTGTGGTCCTGTTAGAGTGTAAAAGTAAAGCCTGGCGGTGATGGAATTCGAACTCACATCTTCCTTCTCCGGAGTCGACTGTTTTATCGTTTGAACTACACTGACGAAGCTTATTGTTGCAACTTTGCCGTCTTAACATGTGCGTCACAACTGAGGTGGGTACACCACAACCAAAACATTCCGGCATCTTGTGGCAAAAATGATCCTAGTACAAAACTCAATATTCCTTTAATGTGGGACAGTGGAAGCTAGTTCTTTGAAGTGATGAGTGCAGTTCTACGATGTCCGATGTTGATGGTCTGGTTTGTAGATTGACAAGGGAGCATCACTCGCCTTCTTCAAGGATTTCAACAGTAAAGTTTGGTGAAAGAAATTTCTTGGCTTATGGTTGAGTTTTGTGGTTTTGGATTCACTGATTCTTCATTGCGTTCATACTTCCGCTTCCTATTTCGATACTGGGGAAAATCGTGCACTCCAATGCTATGCTATGTTTTGGAAATTGCTTTGGAAATGTCATGCTCCGTATCATTTCATGTCTTTAAGTGGTTTCATCAGGATATGGCATCCATTGGCATGATTTTAACATGATTCGAGTAAATTAGCCGAAACCGACTGGAAAGCTCGAATGCTCACCTGATCAAACATCTTTGACATGAAATGCAGCATAGGATCTGGACAATGAGAGGTACAGTCTGCTTTCGCAATGCAACCGATGACACCTTCACATCCGCTTCGGTGGTGGAGTTGTCAAAAGCAGGGGTTCCTTGTTAATCACCAGAGTTGGGTCACTTCTCCAGTGGCAAAGTAGTCTAAGCCACTGGATTTTAACCATTTGTTTGAGGTAGGTCCGGGTTCGAGTGTCGGATAAGGCATGGTTGTTGAATTTGTCCTACAGCAAGGGCTCTGTCTTCTTCTTAGAACCAGTGGCCTGCCGCCCGAGTGTACTAGTAGACTAAGGCTGTAGCTCCTAACAATTCGTCCGATATGGCGTCCAGGTTCGAATCACAGTTGAGGCGTGGATGGTGTGTTTATCTTACACCAGTGGGTTTCTTCCTTACCTGGGCCCACTTGCACTAAAGATGACTGCTTATATCCCATTGCATTGCTCACGTTCGTCGTTAATAGTGTTTGTGAATGTCTTCATTGAAAAAAGATAAATTTTTTGCGAACGAACTTCTTTTTATGCAATTTATCTTATTGATTTTTATTAACGCAAAAGGAGTCAACATTGGCACAATAAATTTGCTTCAACCTACTATTACACTTAATTCGCCAGAAAATAATTTCACACTATCTGCGGCGTGCGAGAGAATCGATATTCTGACTATAATGTGATTGGGGCGAAAAAATGTTTTTCCATGCAAACACAGTTATAGTAATTAGCTGTAGGTTCAGATAAAGTTTCACTTACCCTTCCGAATCTGTACGGAATCTCAGATGCGAGTATTCTGTCGTTCTTGGGGTGAACCTCAGACATGTCTTTTTCTCCCATTCTTTCATTGCATCTTTTATCACCTGGCCTGTGGTTTCGTTCACCGCTGAGGAAGAACCAACATCTCATTATTAGTTTGTTGCATACAGAAAAAGGTTCTTATTCCCATTGTCAATAAAAGTATAATGCAATCAGAATTTAACTGTATTGCTTAGACACAAACGCGTACGATTTATTTAAAAATCGACTTACGCATGTGTGCGAGATATGCACCGACGAACCATTACATTATGACCATCCCCAACCTAGAGAATTCAGCGCATCTGGAGACTGAATGGTGGCGCAGGTGAAGTTCACAGAGCATAACCCGAGGACCGTTCTCCGTTAGTAGAGTGTTCGGAGTCAGAATGGGAGAAGTTGCCGATTTATCGGAGTTTGATAAAGAACAAATTGTGATGGCACGGCGCATCGGAACTACGATCTCAGAAACGGCGCGGTTGTGGGTTGTTCACGTGCCGGTGTAGTGAGTACGCATCAAAAGTGGTGCACACATGTCCAAACGACGAACCGTCGTCCAGCTGTTGTGTCGTCCGCAGTTCATTGATGCCAGAGTGGGAGCGGAGTCTGTCGCGGGCACCTTTCATAGCGACAGCAGCGCCACAATGCGACAAATCGCTCGCAGCTACAACAGTGGTGATGAGGGCAATGTGTCACAGCACACAGTTCATCACAGCCTTCTGCGCATTGCCAACAACGCATGAAATGGACCCAAGATAGTCGAGATTGGACCGTCGATGATTAGAAGAAAGTGGCCTAGACTGACGAACCAAGATTCCTGGTGCATCAGGCAGACGGCCGAGCGCGGATACGCCGCTCGACCGTCTACGTGATGCACCAACGGAGTCTATGGCACCTAGATGCACTGTTGGGCGGAAACAGGCCGGGGCGGCAGTGTTATGCTGTGGGCGATGTTTTATTATCACACTTTAGGTACCATTACCCCAATAGTACAATCCCTGGCATCTGTCAGACAGCTGAAAGTCGCTGCGAACCAAATTCAACCATACATAGCAACTGTGTTCCATGGTTCTGATGGCCAAAGTCTATGAATTACTTGAAAATTTTGAAATTATATGAAAAGCATGTCATACTGGAAACACTATTCAACAAAGCAGGAATTTTTCAATCGGACTCCTAGAAGTAGAGATATTGACAAAAATAAGATATACATCTATGCCCCCTGGCGGAGAAACTGTGAAATATTTTAAGAAGAAAATATTCCGAAGATGTTTATTGATCTGAGTGGCACCAGTCCATGAAAGAATTTTTTCAATCGATATGGTAAATACATGAGAAGCAAAAATAAACACTTACGCCCCCTGGTGGCTAAAGTATTTTTTACCAAAAATTTGAAATTACATGCAAAAGATTTTCCATCAAGAGGCGTATCCGCTGAAGAAAAGATTTTCGAATCGGAGTTTTAGAAAAGAGTTATAGGGAAAAATGTAATTTATTTTTCCTCCCCCTAGCGGGAAATCTATGCGTAATTTGAAAATGTAACTACATCTAAAATACTCTTAGACATAAATGGAATGAAAAAATAAAATATTTTTTTCAATCGTATGTTTAGAAGCAAATATGTGGAATAAAACGTATTTTTGAATTCGACATCACCTGAATTTACGGACCCTAGCGGCGAAATTGTACATCGTAAAAAAAAAAAGCGAAATAAAGGAACATCTTTCGCATATTTCAAGCTTCCCAATACAAAAAGAATTTTTCAAATCGGACTAATAGTTGTTGAGATATCGTGGGTACGAACGGACGGACGGACAAACCGGTAACATAAGCACGATCTTTTTTTACAAAAGACGCGCTAAAAAGATTGGAAGGACAATTTCTTAAAGCTATCCAAAAAGATAAGCTGTAATTTATATACAGTAGTAGAAGAAGTAATCAAGTTTTAACCAGCAATTTTTAGTTTATTTAACGTGTCAATTTCTTTATTGAGAAATACAGGGCTAATAATATCGTTAATTTTTTCATTTTTTGTCTGTCTTGCCCACTGTGGTTTTCGTTTAATTATACGATAACAACCTTAGCTCCTTAGCCAAAGTTCTGATCATATAATTAACAAGACCTTAACTCATTCTATTTTTATTGCTGTTTCAGTAACTATCTTCTCAAATAATGGTTTAAGAAGACAGTTACCGAAATGCAATAGATTCCAAAGAGTCAAAACAGACTTTCAAATCTCTTAAGCTTGCCAAAAAAGGCAGGCACAAAGCAACACGAAAATTCTTTGTACTTAGTTTCTGATATACACTATATTGACAAAAGTCACCGGTCACCCCGTCAAAAGCAAATGAACGGATCCGCTGCGTTCTTAAGATGCGCGGTACAGCTGCAAACGATATGAAAACAAGCCTGAAGCTGACCGCGATTATATCGCACTCTGAGGTTGAATGAAAATGTCGCGGCGGGAGAGAACTGACTTTGAGAAAGGAAAGATTGTTGGGTGTTATATTATTGGGTTATCCATAAGAGAAACCGAGAGGCGTTTAAATACACCCAAGTCAACTGTTTTGGATGTCCTGAATAAGTAGAAGACACATGGCGTGCCTGAAGGAGCAAAACGCACCGGCAGACCAAAGAAAATCAGTGATAGGGGACGTCGAAGCCTCAGGAGAGTCGTTACAACTAATAGACGGTGTACTGCACAAGACCTCAGTGTACAGGTGAGTAAAAATGCTGGAACCTCGATATGTACACGTACCATTCGCAGAGAACTTCATTCCATGGGTTACCGTGGTCGTGCGGCTGCTCATAAGCCTTTCGTCTCCACTCGGAATGCTAGTCGTCGCTTAGCATGGTGTAAAGAACATTTATCGTGGACAGAAGATCAATGGAAACGGGTCCTAGGGACTGATGAATCCAGATACACGATTCATCAGTCTGATGACCGTATGTGGGTATGGCGGCAGCCGGGGGAACGCTATTTACCACAGTGTACTGTTCCTACAGTCAAGTTTGGAGCTGGTAGTGTACTCGTTCGGGGGTGTTTCTCGTAGCATGGTCGCGGTCCATTGGTTATCGTGGACAAGCCTGTTAACCAACACGTCTACCTCGATATTCTGGACAATTATGCCCTACCAACTCTGTGACAATACTATGGAACCGAGCCTTGTTGGTACCAGTAGGATAATTAACCGAGCCATAAAGCAAGAACTGTTATCGCGTGGTTTGACAATAATTCCGTATCGTGTGTGAACTGGCCAGCCCAGAGCATTGATCTTAATCCCATAGAGCACATAAGGGATGAATTAGAGCGCCGCATAAGAAGTTTGGAACGAAGGCCTACTACTAAGCAACAGTTAGCGGCTGCATTATGTACTGAATGGAAGCGCATACCTATCGTTGTGTTTCAAAACCTTGTCGAAAGCATGTCTGGAAGGGTCAGTGCATGCATGAAGGACAAAGGTTGACCAACACCGTAGTAATGCATGTCAATAAATGCTATGTAGTGTTTCTCTTGCAGGTGTCCGGTGACGTTTGTCAATTAGTATATAGGACTCTTTCTAGGAAAAAGTAACAGACACGATACCGAAGGTCGTGTGAGACTTCTGAGTCTTCTACCATCCGGATAGGAGAAAATTCACGTTGAATTCGTCTTCACAGACTATCCAACATAATTCCCCACCTGGATAAAGGTGGTGAAAGTCACAGCTGATTTCACTACCTGAGAAAATTCACGAAAGACGTATAAAAGTATGTCGTGAATTTTCTAAAACCAAAGATTTAATGAACCGTACTGTATCACAAGCAACGCAAAAAATTAATTTTCGAAACAGTGGTGACTCTATTATGGTCCTAGTAACCCCCCCCCCTCAAAGAGTGAGAAGCAGCTATTTAGTTTTTGTACGACTCAAAAATTTGATTTAACATTTATACAGTAGGTACCAAGGTCAGAGATGGAAACGGGGCACGGGTTAATGGGTCAGTCGGTCAACGGGTCGGGTCAAGGTGCTCCTGACGCGATTCTAACCCGGTTTTATTTCCGTTTGATTTTTGAAAATATATATATATTTTTTTTTAAGAAAAATGCGCATTGTGGAACTTTGTGCTCGATACTGGTGCCCATTGACTGAAAAATGATTTGCCATGCCAATTAAAGAAAGAGTGTCCTCAGAAGGAAAAGTATCTCTTCCTTCTAAAGAGCACTGATAAAAACAACATCCACATTTTGGAAACTTTCAACTCTTCACAAACTTGTGAAAATTGGTGTTGCTGTGAAACATATTCTGAAGCTTGATATGTTATAAAGAAAACAGCAAAAACTGAAATTAAGCATACAACAAGTTGCTTGATTCAAAAATCTTGACTGTAGCGCCATCAAAATTAGGTGGAACAGCGTGAACTTTACTGCGGAGGGACTTTTTGACTCTCGCAGATGTGTATGAAAACATGTGTAAAACAGTTAGATTATGTCTTGGAAATGAAGAACGACAGTTGCGATACTGCCAGTAAGTAAGTGAGTAAACTTTACGTTCCTATAACACATCTGTTTGATTTCCATAAGACTTAAGATGCCCACTGCCGACAGACGTTTTGAATATATGTATAGATATATGTATACATAGTTCAAAGAAGATTTGTCCAGTTCGGATCAGGATCCAAAAGCTTTGACCCGTTTTCAACTTTGATCAAAGTACCTACTGTATAAATGCTTTTATATTAAGGCAGTAGTGATATTAGGAAAAACTATTTTTGCATTTAATTTAATTTCAAAATCGGAAGAGCATGGCCCAGATTTTCCCTGCACTCCCTAGTTTTCTTTTGCTCACATTTTCTTTTTCCATATACATTTATGAGACATCGTCGTAAATGTATATACCAGGTGGTTGTAAAATAAGTATCTCTATTCTCATGTGTCTCTAGAGAAGTGAGAAATGAAGATATCGCAAAGAAACGTGGTACGTAGTTTACAGAGGGCATGCGAAAACTATATAACGAGAAAAAATAGTTAAAAATTGCGCCGCTAGCAGAACAATGGTGTTACAAACGAAAAACAGGTTAGTAAAATCCTGCAATGCATTGATCATGATACGCTTTCCAACATACCAGAAATCATTACTCAAGTTATTACTTACGTTATGAGGATAATGGCTGTGGAATAAATCTCGTTCCTGTGTCCTGACCTTTGACCCCATTTCGATGATAGTAAACAGAATTGGTTCAGTATACCTCCGGAACAACATACTAAAGTTTTGTCGCAATAGAAGCATTTTTACCTAAGTTATGACGCATAAGGGAAAGGGAATGGATCCCGCTCCTATGTCGTGATCTTTCACCCCATTTCGCCCATTTGCATTAGGCTTTGTCGCCAGGTGGTCCCCTACGACGTACTAAGATTTCATCAAAATCGAAGCATTTTTACGTAAGTTATGACGTATAAGTGCAATGGACTGGATCCCGCTCCTATTTCGTGACCGTTGACCCCATTTCGTCCATTTTCAATTGGATTCATCCCCAGGTGGTCCCCCACCACATACTAAAATTTCATCGGAATCGAACCATTTTTACGCAAGTTATGATGCATAAAGGCAATGGACTGGATCCCGCTCCTATGTCGTGACCTTTGACCCCATTTCGTCCATTTTCAATAGGGTACGTCCCCAGCTGATCCCTTACCACATACTGAAATTTCATCGGAATCGAACCATTTTTACGCAAGTTATGATGCATAAAGACAATAGACTGGATCCCGCTCCTATGTCGTGACCTTTGACCCCATTTCGTCCATTTTCAATAGGGTTCGTCCCCAGGTGGTTCCCTACCACATACTAAATTTTCATCGAAATCGAACCATTTTTACGCGAGTTTTCGTGCGGACAGACAGACGGACAGACGGATAGACGGACAAAGTTGGAGCATATACGCTTCTTCAACCTACGGTTGGAAAGCGTATAAAAGAAGAAGAGACATGTGCGTATATTTACTGTTTACCTATCGACAGCACAAACAATTCAGGACGAAATTTGCTCACCATGCTGGCCATCACAAGAGATGACATGCTGTAAACGAAGAAAGGCATGCGACACTGCTGCTCGCAGCACGTCGCGGTCGAAGTTGGACCCTTTATGTCTGTTACTCGTTTTTAAATTTGAAAGAGAGCGGAAGCCGCCCCAATAAACTCTGTCTGTTAATGTATCCCCAAATGACAAGGAGTAAGTCCGATGAGCAGATTGTCTAGGACTGCGGAAACCCTCGAGAAATTTTGTGTCCATTACCGAGCGTTCGATTGAGCTATTGCTTCACTTGCCGACACATATGTGAAGGTGCACCGTCTTGCATGAACATGGTAGTGTAAAAACATTGCTTTTCCTGCAAAGTGTGAATGACACGTTATCGCATAAAAGCTCAGTGCCGTCCACTAGTTTTAGTGCACCTTACTGTGCTCTGAGGCAGGGCCCGATTTAGGTCAGCGGAGGCGCTGTGCAGATCCTATGTTTGGGGCCCCCTCGTACAAAATTATCAGCTAACAGTTGAGAAGAATATTTGCTGGTAAATATTATTTTTTTTTGCAAGCAATTTTTCTAGTAATAAAACAATAAAATACATCTCACATGCTAGTCATCTTTACAGCCAATGTGGATTGTAATAGATTAGCATTCACACCACTTGTACTTCCCCGCATCCGCAGAGCTTACAGCTGTAACATTAATTACTCTGGAATTCTTTTTTTGTTTTATGGTATCATTTGCAAAACAAATAACTATCCTCCCAGAGATATAATTTAAAATCTCTAGTCTACCATAAATTTAATGGAAATGATGAACCGATGGTAGTTTAAGCTGTAAGAAGTAATCCCTCACAAAATGTTACAGCTGACAACACACATTGTGGGATAAATTATTGCAACGTTCCATGTAAATTATTACAAGTCTTTAAATAAAGTAGTATCATTTGAAATTTTTCGGTATTTTCATGTATGTGAAAGTAAACCCAACATAATTATGAATATTGATTCACAAATTTTGTTTTAACAAAACTAATATTAATAAAGATATTTTTAGTAAATTCTACATGTTTTGCTGAAATGCTTTTCATGTATAATATACCGTATTGCTGTGAATACAGGCTTCACCCGTGATATGAGACCTCAAGAAAAAACAAACCATACCTACATGTTATTACAGGAGCGTGACTATAAGTCACACCCCATTTTTAAACAAACCATTAGAAATTTATGAATAAAAATATTTAAAAAATACTTCATACTTTTCAACTGTTGAATTGTTAGCAGGACATTAAAAAATGGCGTTTTTCTACCTTTTGTGGCTGCAAAATCATCAATTATATAGTCAAAACTCAAATCTTCTGTTACATCACTTTTAATGGACAGTATATGAAGAGCATCAATTGACTCTTCCTTTTAAACTTCATGCTTTGTTATTTTCAGAACCGCAAACGAGCGTTCATTTGAACATTTGGAAATTGGTATTGGTAAAAAAATCTTGAGGCATGTGTCAACAATGGGAAAAATATGAACTAAATGCAAGTCCCTTAACTTCCCAAAGCAAGTGAGGGGATCTGTGCTCTCAGTGAATGAATTGTTTCACCAGGATTCGAAATTGAAAGAACTCTTCAGCAAAGTCTTCTTTCTTCAAGTTCATTTGAAAAATGCTTTTGCAACAATCCAGCTGCTTCCGTCACATCACTTAAGTCATTCTTGTAGACAAATCCAAATCTAGAGTCCAATTCCTCATATGACTTCTTTCTGGTTTGCAACTGTGAAACAAGATTGTCACACATTACCTAAAAAGTTTGAGTGATGAAGGAATCTCGATTATTAAAAACAACGTCTGGAGTTGGTGAATCATCTAGAAGTCGGTTCTCGGGTATTTTCTTCCTTCTTGAGGATTCATAATCCATTTCTCTCCCTAATTGGTTGTATTCTTTCTCGAACAGTCAGAAATTTTTTCTCACGAAATTCAGGATGAAGTCAATAATTGACTCATATAATGGTAAAACTAACGACAAATTGCCCATGGAAGATTGAAAGAGAAGTGCTCACTTTGTTGATTCGTTGCAATATTGTCTCAGATAATCATTAACAAAGCAGTCTCTTTTTTCATTAATTTAGCATGAATAGACTTAAACATATCTTTGGTTTTCAGAGGAAGTTTGGAGCCCCCAAATTCTGAGGCCCTGTGCAGGTGCAGAAATCAAGCCCTGCTCTGAGGTGTGCTGGTTTCGATGAAAATGGTCCAATGATGAAATCTATTGCAAAGTCATACAATACCGTCACAAACGGACTCTGTAGAGTGCGGTTTCTCATATTCGTCAGTTGTGCGAGTTCACAGTTCAAGTAATAGTGAAATGTGCCTCATCGGATCATACGATAGCCCAAGGCCACAAGCACAAGCTATCAACCTCCATCCGGGCCAGGAATCGGACAAAGAAGTCCAAGCGTTGTTTCTTGTTGTCCGGTAACAGTTCTTGCATCACACGTGTCCTATACGGGTGTAGCGCTCTTTTCTTTACTATTTGAAACGTGTATACACACGGCTTACTGAACACTACATACGGTTAGTTCTCCTTATCCACTCATTTTAAGTGAAACAGGAGTCACTCGAATAAAGCTCAAAAAAAGTTGCTTACAGTTCTTCCTTTTATTCTGTCAATATCTCATAAGCACTACTCATGCAGAATTCGATTCATAATAGCACTAATATTTCGAACGTAAGTTAGTAAGCAGAAAACTTGATTAATAAACTCCAACACTAAACAATCGATTTTGGCCTCAGAACATCAAATACCTACTCCATCATTCGCAACGACCGCAATCAAATCAAACAGGGATCCCGTCATGGAGTATATAACATACCTCTTTACAGTACTGAGCCTGATGACCCTCCTCTCACTTACATAGGATCTACCCAGAGGACGTTAGATATTAGAGTGAAAGAACATGTATATGACAACAAAACTCGAAACAATAAAACTGCATTATCTCGCCTTACAAACAAAGGTTCTTATTATCCAGCTTGGCAGGAGGCTTCCATCGTTACAACACCACGGAACAAAATATCATTGCTTTTTGCTGAGAGTTTGTTAATACTCATCAAGGGCAATCAATGTTGTAACGACTATATACCAATGTACATCCCCAATCCTTGGAAAAATTTCCTGCCAAGGGAATCAAATAATGTTCAAAGTGACAACACCTTGAGTGCCTTAACATCAGATGACACAATCACCCACTCAGCGACCCGGATCCTCCCGTGAACAATCCCAGGCATGCGCAGTGAACGCACAGTTCGAATCATGACCCTTCTACTTCTGTTATTTAAAGGTCGGAATCACTAATTCGTGAGCACATCTGAGGATGATCCCAAGAGGGATTGAAAAATCTCATATTTGTTCTAACCTGTCATTTAGATCATTTTCACCACATTTGGTGTGTACAGGAGCATCAGTTTCTTTTAACTTTTAGTTATTCTAATCGTGCATAAGACGGCAATCTTTTATTTCATGACTAACTGAGCACGAGCTTTTCATCTATTTTAACTAAACACACAGTCGAGTCACATTATTGTGACCACCTCCTACTTTTGACGTCAACAGCGCGTAGCCAATGAAAGAAGGCACGTGTCGTGAGCTGGTTTGGAGGGTATGTACGGTGTGCTGTAGACAATCTGAAAGCATATCACTGGCTGCTGTCATGGATAAAAGGAGCGATTTTTCAGATTTGCAAAAAGGGATGATTACCAGCTGGTGGGATAAAAGACCACCGTGAGCAATTCAGTCGCTATAAGAAGTCTCATGTCCCTAATTTAAAGCCGCTGGTTCCAGGGAAGGGAGACAGCCAATTTCTACTGTGTATCACAGGTAATCTCTTGTGACGGCCACCATAGTGAGCAGATTTTGTCCTGAAACGTTTGCGCTGTCAATAACCAGTAAATTAACGCAGATGTCTGTTCTTTTCTTACGTGTGCAGAGCCATTACTCGCTCAGCGGTTATATTTTGAACTAACGCTTTTTTCCAGCTGAATCGTTTCCCCATGCCCTGAATATTAAGTTTAGTCGCGATGCTGCCATTTCTCGCTATTCTAGATACCCAAGAATAGAGATACGTATTTTCTAACCACCTGGAATATGCGTATTGTCACAATAACTCCGCTGAAAATATTCTTTTCATGTCGCACAGAGTTAGGCATGAACCAGAGTTTCCACTTTACTTTGGTTTAGAATTCTTTAATTAGGTAGTAGTATAATATAATTTTCTATATATAAATTTGAAAAATATGTTGACAGTGGCAGGACGTTTCTGTTTTCCGCACATGATTTCAGAAGATAATAATAATAATTTTATTGTTTTAGCTGTTACATCATACCTAACATCCAGTTTATATTTACATTTGAGTGTGACAAAATTAATTCTTATAACAGCCAAGGAAATCAAGGAAAAGGTCTTTGATTACCTGACTAAATCTCCCTACTTGATGGGTACAAGTTACGTAAAAATTGTCAGAGTCAAGGTAAATAGTAGGCAGGTCATACAGTAGATCAGCAGTTGTTAGTAGATATTAGTAGCAATTAGAAAGGGATTGAAACGTTATATAGTAAGTTGAGGGGTCATTTTATATAAATTAGGAAAGTATGTTTTTAGTCTTTTTTTAAATATTATAATTGTTAATGCGTTTTAGTTCTTTAGGTAAAAGATTCCAAAAAGTTGGTCCCAGATAACTGATACGTACTTTGTTTCATTTGTTGCGTTATATGCAAGCATGGCTTTATCTCAAATCTAATTCTAGTTTCATAATTGTGGATTTCAAAATTTATATCTATGCTATCTATATTGATATTCTGTTTAATCCTTTTAAACATATTTAATCCTAAAACATATTGATATAATTGTTTTATATTCAAAATGTTATGTTTATCAACATCTACTTGCATGTAATTGTAAATATTTAGATAAGGTGTGTTGTTAGTATTAGTATTAAGTTTAAGGTCTAATAAACTTATTCCGGAGTATTTGGAGTGTTTTAATGTTAGTTTGTGTTGTTTGTCTCCAACAGAATAGAAAACAGTTAAAGTGATAATGGAATACATATTCTATATTTGAATCCGTTTTTTTCTTCTGTCAATGGAATCTAATATCGAATGCTTCCTTATTTCAAGAAGCATGAGGAAAGTCCTATCTGAAAGATAATTTATGTTTCTAAAATGTGTCCACCGATAATATTTTTCAGAAATTGGAGGTATTGAACACCTTTTTGGAATAAAAAGTTTCGATGGATACTTCTGTTTCGTGAACAAGAGTTGCTTAAGGCAAGAAAGCACCATATCAGGAACGTGTGTATTGCGTGTAGATGTGTATTTAGGAATACTGTTCATACATATTTCAAGTATACGTAAAGATTTACATATCAAAACAGCACTGCCACACTTGCGCATTTTTCTCCGTTACGAGCACTTACCGATGCAATAATTAATAATACCTACTGAAATGATTCGTGCATATTCCCACGCATTATATATATTTATGAACAGAAAATTTACAAAGACACGTCTTGTCATGGTAGAATGAAGGAAATTGATATTACTTCTAAGGTTCAGTATATCCCGATGCTGCTACTTACTTTGATGAAAGACATACGGAATCAAACGGTCATTCCACAGGCCTCCTTTGTTTGGCAAAGCTTTTCTACCAGCCAACTCGTTTTCTTCATCTTCTTCGCTTCCAGGAAGAACGATATCGCCTTCGAAAAGAACTTCACCGGAAGATGTTTTGAAAGGATTTAGTAGCGTCATCAGCAGCTATTCAGAAAAGAAAAAAAAAAGATTTTAGAAATATGTAGTTTAAATAAATGAATCTGACGGCATGGTGTAAGTAGCCTCACCCCCTTTTATTTGAAGTCCAACTTGCATCCACAAAATCCGCATGAAATACTAGACGACAAACGTATTTAAAGCTGTACCTAAATCTCTGACCTACCACTTAATATCAAAACTAGGACAAGCCGCCAACGGTAACCGATAACTCGGGTACAGTTGACAAATTTTGAGCGAAGCTATTGCAAAATCGGTAGGCGTCAAAACCTGACTATGGACGATGTCCAATCGCATGCCAAAAATCAAGGTGATCTGATGTGTCATGTCGTAGCTATGCCCAAACAACTAATTGCCCCAAGTCTCGTATAGAGAGCGGATTTTTTCAATTATTATTAAAATTGGTCAGTTTTTTAATGGTCATTGTTTTTATACGACACGACCAATCACCATGATACCAACCCCATTGCACTCACCATGTCCTTCCCTGGGAGGAAATAGGTAGCAAACAACTCCTTCTCATAACCCGGAAAAAGCCCTGAAAATAAAAGTTTTTGGACGATTATTCCTCAATGACACGGAATTTCGGGAATCGGAAGGCGTCAAAACCTGACCATGGACGATGTCCGATTGCATGAAAAAAAATCACGGTGATAGGATATGTCATCTCGAATCTATGTCCGAACAGCTTATTGTCACGAGTCTCGTAAAAAGAGCTCAGCTTGGCCTTCGGCCTCGCTTCACTCAATGAAAATAAAGACATCAAAACAATTATTTATAAAATACTTTGTAAATATCCCGCTTAAACACTTTGGAGATGTTCTGAGCTACCAGTTGAAAGGCATTTACTTTGATACAGCCCGTGTTAATTTTTAACCGCATGTTTTCTTCTTTAGACGTACGCTGCGTACCAGTACCTATAACTAGAAAAAAAGGTGCGACGTTTAGTTGTGAAAACAGGAATTTGTCGGTGACAGCGATCGAACTCGCGTCTCCTCGCTCCAGAGTGAGTTGCTTTCACCGACTAAGCTACATCGACTGAATGTATCGCTGCAGATTTGTCATCTCGAAACGTACTTTATCCCTGTAGTAAGTCACATAGATAGTGATATCTGGGTGTTGTGTGTCCTCACGGTAATCTTTTGGGGGATGGAAGATTAAGAGTCCCACGAACTTATAAGAGGTATTGATTTCAGGAAAGTGAACGCTAACTGAAGCTCGACGAGAGATGTTTTAAAGAGATTGATGCAGAGGATTTTTTACACGAGAGCGAGGTAGAAAAGGGGAGGAAGACGTCTTTTTTATAACCGGGGAGCTAGTGCCGGGAGTCAGACGGCTTAACGTCCCCATGCGACGCCATTTTAGGAAGGTAGTGTCTCACCCCAGATCTTCAACAACCCTTAGAAATAGGAAGCTAGGAGATTCGGGGTAGAGCCCAACAAGAAAGTCACACGAGAGCAAAGTAGAAAAAGGGATTAAGGTGTCCTTATTTAAAACCAGGGAGCCAGTGCTGGGAGTCCGACGGTTTAACGTCTCCATGCGACGCCATTTTAGGAAGGGAGTGTCTAACCCCAGGTCTTAAACAACCCTTAGAAATAGGAAGCTAGGAGATTTGGACTAGAGTGCCCGACAAGAAAGTCACACAGAATCGAGGTAGAAAAGGGAAGGGAGACGCCCTTATTTATACCCCGGTGGGGATAGTACTCGAGGTCTGACAGCTTAACGTGTCCATCCGACGCACGGCAGATATTTATTGGTTCGAGCGTTTGTACCAGCCTTGGATAGAGCGCGAGACTTTCCCTAAGGGCGGCTATAAGAGGGGTTGCGGATGGCCAAGACCCGAGTATAGCTTAAGAGAAACCCATGATTCTCTTTTGGGCAAGAGTGCCCGACAAGAAAGTCACACGGAAGCGAGGCAGAAAGGGGGAGGAAGACGCCTTTATTTATAACCGGGGGCCAGCAGAGTTGGAAACGAGTCAAAAATTTCGGACCTGGACCCGACCCGATCCAGACCCGTAACTGACCCGGACAAATCTGCTTTGAACTATGAATTCGAAACTCAATTTATATATATATATATATATATATATATATCATCATCATCATCATTGTCAACCATTATCAATCCACTGCTGGACGAAGGTCTCCCCAAGTTTCCTCCACAACGGTCTGTCTTGTGCCAGTCTCCTCCATGTCTCCCCTGCATACTTTCGAATTTCATCCACCCATCTCCCATGTGGTCTTCTTCTGGGTCTTTTCCTGTCCCTTGGAATCCAATCTAAAATTTCGGCTGTCCATCGATGATCTGTCCTTCTGGCAGTATGTCCAGCCCATTGCCATTTCAGGGATTTAACTCTGATCATGATGTCTTCCACTCTTGTCATTTTTCGGATCCACGAGTTCCTCTTCTTATCTCTCCTGGTTACACCAAGCATGCACCTCTCCATGCTTTTTTGAGTTGTCTGCAGCCTTTGTATGTCTCTTTTAGTTAAGGTCCACGTCTCTGCACCATACGTAAGCACTGGAAGGATGCATTGATCAAACACTTTTCTTTTAAGACATAATGGCATATTGCTCTTGAAAATTATGCTGTTTCTTCCAAAAGCTCTCCAGGCAAGTTTTGTACGCCGATTAATTTCTTCATCAATGTGACCCTCACTTGATATCTGCTGTCCAAGATAAACGTACGTGTCTGTTATCTCCAGCTTTTCTCCATCAATCGATAAATCTTCACTTCTTGTAAAAGCATTGAACATCACTTTTGTCTTCTGAAAGTTCATTTTTAATCCCACTTCTTTACTCTTGTCAGCAAGTTCCTGGATCATACTCTGCAGCTCTGATGGGGTAGTTGCAAAAATGACTACGTCATCAGCAAAACGAAGGTGGGTTAGATAATTTCCATTAATCTTTATCCCCTTGTTTTCCCAGCTCAGCGACTGAAAAACACCCTCCAATGTGGCATTAAAGAGCTTCGGAGATATGGTGTCACCTTGTCTCACTCCCTTTCCAATTTTTACGTGTGCTGTATTTTCAAACAGCCTAATCTTTGCACTTGCATTTTCATAGATGTTATTAATAATATTAATGTATGCATCTTCAATACCGCAGGTTTTCAGAGCCATTGTAACTGCTGATGGTTTCACCGAATCAAAGGCTTTTTCATAATCGATAAAAGCCATGCACAATGGAAGTTCATATTCCCTCGCTCTTTCAATTAGTTCTCTCAGCACGTGGATATGATCTATTGTGCTGTAGCCACTCCTGAATCCAGCTTGTTCTCTCGGTTGAGCCATGTCCAGTGTTAGCTTCAAGCGGTGTGAAAGAACTTTAGTGAAGATTTTATAAACTACTGATAGGAGGCTGATAGGTCTGTAGTTTCCGAGATCCTCAATGTCACCTTTCTTATGTAGCAGGATCATTGTAGCGGTGTTCCAATCCTCAGGAATCTTTCCTTCATTAAGGCATCGAGTGAAAATTTGGGCGAGTACTGTTTCGATTTCTCCACTTGCTTCTTGTATGATGTCTACAGTAATTCCATCTTCTCCTGGAGCTTTTCCTCGCTTCATGTTCTTGATTGCATGTGCAACTTCTGCTGGAAGGACTGGAGGAACTCTGGTACAGGTATCTTTGATGATGTCTGGAGTGCATATATCATCCCTTTCATATAATTTGGAGTAGAAATCTTTCACTCTTGTCAAAATTTCGCCTCTATTTCTTGTTACTTCTTTTCTCAGTGCCATAATCTGTTTTCTTCCCTTACTGAGAAGTCCCTTTGCTATCTTTAGGCTTTGGTTGTTTTCAATTGCTTTCCTCACTAGTTCACAGTTGAATTTCCTTACGTCTTCAGTGATACTTTTTCTTACTGTCTTGCATAGCTCTATATATTCCACTTCGGACGTCACATCTTCTTTAGTTGTCCTCATCTCTCTTCTTTTTTGCATCAACATTTTGGTTTTTCCTGATAATTTGTTCACATGCAACTTGTTCTTAGACCCAGCTAATTTTGTTGCTGTTTCCATAAGAGCTTTCGTTACTTTTCTGTTAACTTCAGAGATGTCCACTTCTTCCGATGTTAGGCCTTCTAAAGCAGAGAACCTGTTCTTCAGTTCTAACTTGAAGGTATTATGGTGTTTTTTAAGGTTGGTTATGTCAATAGATTTTGTTTGTCTTATGAGCTTGCCACGTTCAAGTTTAGTGTTGAGGTGCATCTTACATCTCACCAATCTATGGTCACTACCTGTGTTGAACTTGTTTAGCACACTGCAGTCTTCTATGACGAATTTTTTGTTACACATAATAAAATCAATTTCACTTGTCGTCCCATTTGGATGTCTCCATGTCCATTTCCTGTGTGGCTTTTTCTTGAAGAAGGAGTTCAAGATGAAAAACCCTTCTGCCTCTGCAAACTCAACGAGAGTATTTCCACGTTGGTTTCTGTTGCCATGACCGAATTTACCTACTGAAGTTTCATTCTGTTGCCGTTGCCCTATTTTTGCATTGAAATCTCCCATAATTATTTTCAAGTGCTGCTTACCTTTATTATTTAGATGACAAATTTCCTCATAAAATTCTTCAATTTCTTCTTCAGGATGACTTGTGGTGGGTGCATAAGTTTGAATAATCTGAGCCTGGTATCTTTTCGAGAGTTGGATAACAAGTCGTGCAGCTCTGTCAGAGGAACTTTCAACTTCTACAACTTTATCCTTCAGTTTCTTGTTTATTATAAATCCAACACCACTAGTTCTGCCAGTATCTGTCCCACGATAGTAGAAGAGATGTCCACTTTTCAGTTCGATGAGATCTTCTCCTTTTCTCCTTACCTCACTTAGTCCCACGATGTCCCACTTGATCCTTTGTAGTTCCTCTTCCAATTCAAGAAGCCTTGATTCAGAAGATAGGGAGCGTCCATTGTAAGTAGCCAAGGTCAGCATCAGATGGCAGCCTAGTCCGGTCCTCCGGGGATTCTTAGCACCCTCTGCCTTCATGTCGCACTGGCCGCTGCCTTGGCCAGGTACATTCCAGCTGCCGGAGACTGAGGGCCAAGATTTAAGTTGTGGAATCATTTTGGAGGGGTTTGGCCATAACTCACCACGCTGGCCAAGCGGGTTGGTGAGTGTGGGATAGAATTTCCTCTAATCCCGATGGTATAGTTATACCGCTATGGGCGGTCGTCAGAGCCCCTTTAGTGGGAACAGGATGCACCACGAGAAGGCGGGGTTGACATTTGTCAAGGAGAGGCTGTGATGTTACGCATCACCTGACCTTACATCCCATATATATATATATATATATATATATATATATATATATATATCATCATCATCATCATTGTCAACCATTATCAATCCACTGCTGGACGAAGGTCTCCCCAAGTTTCCTCCACAACGGTCTGTCTTGTGCCAGTCTCCTCCATGTCACCCCTGCATACTTTCGAATTTCATCCACCCATCTCCTATGTGGTCTTCTTCTGGGTCTTTTCCTGTCCCTTGGAATCCAATCTAAAATTTCGGCTGTCCATCGATGATCTGTCCTTCTGGCAGTATGTCCAGCCCATTGCCATTTCAGGGATTTAACTCTGATCATGATGTCTTCCACTCTTGTCATTTTTCGGATCCACGAGTTCCTCTTCTTATCTCTCCTGGTTACACCAAGCATGCACCTCTCCATGCTTCTTTGAGTTGTCTGCAGCCTTTGTATGTCTCTTTTAGTTAAGGTCCACGTCTCTGCACCATACGTAAGCACTGGAAGGATGCATTGATCAAACACTTTTCTTTTAAGACATAATGGCATATTGCTCTTGAAAATTATGCTGTTTCTTCCAAAAGCTCTCCAGGCAAGTTTTGTACGCCGATTAATTTCTTCATCAATGTGACCCTCACTTGATATCTGCTGTCCAAGATAAACGTACGTGTCTGTTATCTCCAGCTTTTCTCCATCAATCGATAAATCTTCATTTCTTGTAAAAGCATTGAACATCACTTTTGTCTTCTGAAAGTTCATTTTTAATCCCACTTCTTTACTTTTGTCAGCAAGTTCCTGGATCATACTCTGCAGCTCTGATGGGGTAGTGTCAAAAATGACTACGTCATCAGCAAAACGAAGGTGGGTTAGATAATCTCCATTAATCTTTATCCCCTTGTTTTCCCAGCTCAGCGACTGAAAAACACCCTCCAATGTGGCATTAAAGAGCTTCGGAGATATGGTGTCACCTTGTCTCACTCCCTTTCCAATTTTTACGTGTGTTGTATTTTCAAACAGCCTAATCTTTGCACTTGCATTTTCATAGATGTTATTAATAATATTAATGTATGCATCTTCAATACCGCAGGTTTTCAGAGCCATTGTAACTGCTGATGGTTTCACCGAATCAAAGGCTTTTTCATAATCGATAAAAGCCATGCACAATGGAAGTTCATATTCCCTCGCTCTTTCAATTAGTTCTCTCAGCACGTGGATATGATCTATTGTGCTGTAGCCACTCCTGAATCCAGCTTGTTCTCTCGGTTGAGCCATGTCCAGTGTTAGCTTCAAGCGGTGTGAAAGAACTTTAGTGAAGATTTTATAAACTACTGATAGGAGGCTGATAGGTCTGTAGTTTCCGAGATCCTCAATGTCACCTTTCTTATGTAGCAGGATCATTGTAGCGGTGTTCCAATCCTCAGGAATCTTTCCTTCATTAAGGCATCGAGTGAAAATTTGGGCGAGTACTGTTTCGATTTCTCCACTTGCTTCTTGTATGATGTCTACAGTAATTCCATCTTCTCCTGGAGCTTTTCCTCGCTTCATGTTCTTGATTGCATGTGCAACTTCTGCTGGAAGGACTGGAGGAACTCTGGTACTGGTATCTTTCATGATGTCTGGAGTGCATATATCATCCCTTTCATATAATTTGGAGTAGAAATCTTTCACTCTTGTCAAAATTTCGCCTCTATTTCTTGTTACAGAACCATCTTCTTTTCTCAGTGCCATAATCTGTTTTCTTCCCTTACTGAGATGTCCCTTTGCTATCTTTAGGCTTTGGTTGTTTTCAATTGCTTTCCTCACTAGTTCACAGTTGAATTTCCTTACGTCTTCAGTGATACTTTTTCTTACTGTCTTGCATAGCTCTATATATTCCACTTTGGAAGTCACATCTTCTTTAGTTGTCCTCATCTCTCTTCTTTTTTGCATCAACATTTTGGTTTTTCCTGATAATTTGTTCACATGCAACTTGTTCTTAGAACCAGCTAATTTTGTTGCTGTTTCCATAAGAGCTTTGGTTACTTTTCTGTTAACTTCAGAGATGTCCACTTCTTCCGATGTTAGGCCTTCTAAAGCAGAGAACCTGTTCTTCAGTTCTAACTTAAAGGTATTATGGTGTTTTTTAAGGTTGGTTATGTCAATAGATTTTGTTTGTCTTATGAGCTTGCCACGTTCAAGTTTAGTGTTGAGGTGCATCTTACATCTCACCAATCTATGGTCACTACCTGTGTTGAACTTGTTTAGCACACTGCAGTCTTCTATGACGAATTTTTTGTTACACATAATAAAATCAATTTTACTTGTGGTCCCATTTGGATGTCTCCATGTCCATTTCCTGTGTGGCTTTTTCTTGAAGAAGGAGTTCAAGATGAAAAACCCTTCTGCCTCTGCAAACTCAACGAGAGTATTTCCACGCTGGTTTCTGTTGCCGTGACCGAATTTACCTACTGAAGTTTCATTCTGTTGCCGTTGCCCTATTTTTGCATTGAAATCTCCCATAATTATTTTCAAGTGCTGCTTACCTTTATTATTTAGATGACAAATTTCCTCATAAAATTCTTCAATTTCTTCTTCAGGATGACTTGTGGTGGGTGCATAAGTTTGAATAATCTGAGCCTGGTATCTTTTCGAGAGCTGGATAACAAGTCGTGCAGCTCTGTCAGAGGAACTTTCAACTTCTACAACTTTATCCTTCAGTTTCTTGTTTATTATAAATCCAACACCACTAGTTCTGCCAGTATCTGTCCCACGATAGTAGAAGAGATGTCCACTTTTCAGTTCGATGAGATCTTCTCCTTTTCTCCTTACCTATATATATATATATATATATACATATAAACGTAATATATATATGTATCGCAATAACTGCTTGATACTTAATAACTGAAATCCTTTTCTAATTATAAAATTTGGTTACTTGCTAAATTTTAGTGCCACTTTTAGTGCCACTATTTTGCGTAATCCAGAAGTAATGGCTGACTATGACCTGACCGTGAGTATATTACAAATGGAAATCATTATTTACGATTACCCAAATGTATTTTTTTAAATGCATTTAGATCGTTCGCTCTTTCCACGCTTTGACGGAGGTGCTCAAGCTTTCATATGGTCCGTTATATTTTTGGTTTCCATAAACTCTTATTACACCGTCGACATCTTTCTTTGTTATTATTCACTTTCCACATTTTGAACAACAAGCAAGACCAAACAACACAGAGTTATTCACAGATTCCTTAATGAGACGAAACAATTTCCAGCATTCACTCTTCCCCTTCTGGTTTTCAACAAGCACGTATTTGTTGGCCTTGACGCCTTTCTCAACCTCCTTAATATTAAATCCATCCATATTAACAAATAAGGAGTTACAACAATTTCGACATGACATGTCATGGGAAAGGGATGTCAGCACGTCAATCGAAAGCTTCTGAATGCTGAATGTAAAAGATGTGATGCGAAAAGTACAGTAACTCTTAGCCATACAGTGAACTTCGCACGGAAAGAGTGAATCAGCTGAGAAGCAGGCGAATGGCGTTTGCCTGTACCTTGCTCTGGACAATCGCACTGTAAAAGAACGCAAAGGAAGTATCTTTTTATGATATGGTGTAGGTGTGTCTGACGTAGGTCGGTGAAAATCTTCGTTGCTTTAAGAAAAAGATGACAATATTTTTGCATGGGAAAACATCATTCACTCCGTGGGCACCAGTATCGACTACAGAATTCCACAAGGAGCACTTTTGTTTGGAATATATTTCTCTCTTTTCAAAAATAAAACGGGGTCAGGAACACCTTGGCCAGACCCGTTGGAACCGGAAGAAATTGTCGACCCGTTGACCCGTGACCTGTTTCAATCTCTGGGAGCCAGTACCCGGGTTCGACGGCGTAAAGTGCCCATCCTGCGCACGGCGGATCTTTAATGGTTTAAGCGCTCATACCTGATTGGGATCGAACCTGAGTCTTTTCCGTGGCAGACACGAACAGTGGCCACTAGGACACCCGCAGCTCTCATGCTAGACGAGCTGGTCTGCCTGATTTAAATGCCTCACACTGCTTTCAGGTGGAGTCCTATGAGTTGAAGTGAGCCGAGGACAGGTTACTTGATGAACTGGCATCCCACTGTATTTCTGTGGAATTTTTCACAGAGATGAAACGTTAATTTCCGCTCAGAGCGTTACATATTTTATGTTTTCTCAGGATTTTCCCAGATGGATGAACAAATAATTACGGCAAGCCACAGCACAAAATATCGTGTTTGCTTGCCATGTGATTTGAAAAAAAAATATTCTTGATTGATTTCTGCAAAAAAATAAATAAGTCGGATGCGCGAAATCGTAGGCTTTCAGATCAGGCACCAAATCATGCTTGAAGGAGCTTTTTGCAGAAGAAGAAATTCGCATTTATTCCAGACGATGTGTGGAAGAAACATAACACATTTTTCTCGAACTGGCCAGGACATTTACTTTACCTTCGGGCGCTAATATAGCGAACGAGCGCGTTTTTGCCGGTGATGGGATTCGAATCTATATCTTCCTTCTCCGGTGTCGGACATTCTACCGACTGAACTATGCCGTCAAAGTTTCACCGCTGCAACTTGCTGTTCTGACATGTGCGTCACCAGTGGCGTGCCCGGGGTGGAGGTGGGGGCGAGGGTGTTACCCCCCAACTTTGGAGCCTTTCGATATTTTGAAAACGCGATCTAAAAGGAAAAGTTTTGTTAGTATTTGAAATTGTTTTTATGTATCATGGCCACAATTGAACATGATTTCTCCATGAAGACGAGGAAGGGGCAAGGAACCAAAGACCATGATTCTCCATTGCAATGAAATGCCAATACATGGATATACTGAAAGTTTCTGTGACAACGAGGCAATGCAAAATTTTTGTCCCATGACGTATTTCAAATTACTCTAAAGCACGCTGAAAAGCCAGGAGTTTTGATTAACATACAAAGAATCATATCAAAACGAAACCAACGCTGTCACATAAACACAGAAAACCCAGAAGACTATTACAGGTTTTCAATTTATGTACCATTTTTAGACATGATTATTAGTGCTTTGGAAAATATATTTCTCGCATACAAATCGGTCTTATTAGGATTCCAGTCACTCTTCCCGACAAATCCTAATGTGCCACTATCTTCTCAAGATACTGGTAGTTTTAAAACTTAAATTGAATTTTATACAGATGACTTGAATCGCTCGCAAGAAGTCTAATTGCTGAATTGAAACTGCGGTACCGTAGGGTTGCCCGCAAAGTGAAAGAGCATTGGCCAAAAGATGCATTAAGTGCTTTTAAAAAGATGCATTAAGTGTTTTTTAAAAAAGATGCATTAAGTGCTTTTTCAACAATGCGTCTGTTAAAATCATATCTACGTAATATCATATCAGAACTGAGACCCAATAGGTTAGTATTACTTGTCATTTATGGAAAATACACACCGAACGGTGAAGAAGTTTTAAATGAACTAGCAAAAAAAAAAACCCAGAAGGCTGGAAATACAACTCAAGTAATAGTAAGTAAAATTAATGTAGTGAACCAAATCAAAAAATGTTTGCCGAAATGAGTGCCGTCAGCATCAATAATTGTAAATCTTACTATACAATAAACAAGCTTGTAAAATAATGCAATGCATTGATTATGATACGCTTTCCAACATACCAGAAATCATTACTCAAGTTATGAGGGTAATAACTGTGGAATAAATCTCGCTTCTGTGCACTGACTTTTGACCTCATTTCGATGATATTAAACAAAACTAGTTCAGTATACCTCCGGAACTACATACTAAAGTTTTGTCGCAATAGAAGAATTTCTAGTCAAGTTATGAGGATAATGGCTGCGGAATAAATCTTGCTTTTGTGCCCTGACCTTTGACCCCATTTCGATGATATTTAACAGAACCGGTTCAGTACATATCCAGAACAACATGATATAGTTTTGTCGCAATCGAAGTATTTTTACGTACGTTATGACGCATAAGGGTGATGGAATGGATCCCCTCCTATGTCCTGACCTTTGACACCATTTCCTCCATTTTCAATAGAGTTCCTTCCCAAGTTGTTCCCTACCACATACTAAGCTTTCATCAAAATCGAACCACTTTTACGCGAGTTATCTTGCTGACGGACAAAGCTGGAGCATATACGCTTCTTCAACCTACGGTTGCAAAACGCAAAAAGAAAAAAAAAGCGCCTCTATGCAAATGAAGAATGTTTGACTACAAGATAAATTTTTATTTCGTTCTAGAATTACTAGTACCTTTTAGTCATTTTACAGTAAGAAGGATAGTATTATTGTTTTCTGCACAGATAAATAGCCAAATATAAGTGGTCAACCGATATGTGGTGATAAGAATATAGGTAATAATAATATTAGTAATAATTCCCAGCAATATTTATTTGAATATTTTTGCGCGGATGCTGCATACATTTTAAAAATGCACTCATAACACATTTAGTTGTATATATATATAAAAAAAAAATCCGTACCCCCCCCCCCCCACCCCGAAAAAGATTTCGTTACCTTCCACGAAAAAAAATTCTGAGCACTCCACAGAGTGCGTCATCGCTTCGGTAGGTACCGCACAACAGCATAGAGTCTTTGGGGCCACCGCAGCTGCGTCTAAATCTTCCTTGGATAGAAACCCCAAGAAAAGTACACTATCTACCAACAAGTAATTGGACACACCTGTAATCGACGATATTTGCGGTCCTGATACACGTCACGGCCGCCGCCGTTAAATATCGTGTGGGAAACAACAACGCAACCAGGCGCATGCAAGATGTCACGCAGTTCGGAGCTCTCTGATTTCCAGAAAGGTGTAATCGTCGGGTATCACAGAAATGGCCGATCCATACGTGACATATCCTGCGAGTTGAAGTACCTAAAATTGGTAGTGGTCTACGTGATTGGCAAGTGGAAGATGAGAGGTGACTGTCGGAATGTGCCCCGACCCGGCAGACTCACAAAACTGGGAGTTAGAGACCGACGGGTGCTGGCCAGAGAAATTTGGAAGAACCGCACCAAATCGATGGACCACATCCGCGAGGAGTTTCAACAGGCATCCGGGAGTGTTCTTTCGATGAATACCATCCGTAAGTAAGCCCATCTGCTCGGTTATCATGGACGTGCTGCCGCCCACAAGCCTTTGATCACCAAGTACAATAGCGCTGCTCGGCTAACATGGTGCAAAGAACGTCGACAGTGGACCGTTGAACAGTGGAAACAGATTCTCTGGAGCGACGAATCAAGGTTCGTCCTCTACCGTTCGGATGGCAGGGTCTAGGTTTGACGTCTGCCTGGAAAACGCCTCATACCGGAATGTATTGTGCCAACTGTGAAGTTCGGCGGCGGTGGAATTATGCTATGGAGGTGTTTCTCCTGGTATGGCACGGTACCCTTGGTCGCAATTCCTGGTAGACTCAACGCCAAGACCTACTGCACCATTTCGGATGACCATGCGCTTCCTATGTTGTGGTAGGTTTACGGGGTGGACCCATTTTACTTTCAGGATGACAATGCCACCTGTCATGTTGCGAGGTACACCATAGCTTGGTATGGTGACAATGGAGTTAATCGAATGGACTGGTCTGCGCAGAGCCCGGACCTTAACCCTATCGAGCACCTCTGGGAAGATTTGGAGCGTCGACTTAAGGGGTGCCCCCACCGTCCGAAATCGGTGAAGGAACTGACCTGTCTTCTCCAAGACGAGTGGAAGAAAATACCGCTAGCCTCACCGCTCGTGGAGGCTCCCTTAACTATTGAAGGTGAATAAACTTCGTTTTCCTTTGCTATCACAGGTGTCCAATTACTTGTTGGTAGATAGTGTAGTTCCGTAGGGGAATACTTGAAAATAAAAGCAGTTGGTACCTGATTAACAGAAATTTTCCACTAATTCATCTCCTCTTTTACTGTGCACATAAGTAGCAGGTAGCAGTTGTCTTTTGCGAATGCTAACATTGGAATTGCTGTACAGCACTTCATCGACCTCCTGAATTTTTGTTTCCATAAGAAAACAGTCCCCTAAGGCCGAAAAGACAATTGTTTAAATGAATGAATAACTTTTGAGGACAAGCGACGATAACTACTGCGGGAACACATTTGCACACTCACTGAAAAAGGTCACACGAACAAAACAGACGCATGCACACCAGTGCTGAGATGGGCCGAGCCCGGGCCCGAAAGACCGAAGTCGAGCCTGCGACCGAACCGAGCTCGAGCTCAGAAAAAGGCAGATAATTTTCTTCCCTTTTCTTTTTTTTTTTTTTTTTTCGTACGATTTAGCACACGACTTTTTTACACTTTCTAGTTGTTAAATAGAATTCTTCGGCAACTGGTCTTAGATGGGGAGCTGGAACTCGGCAGGGCTACTCATTCCGCGCTTGGGTAACAAATACCATAGGCCATGAATTACTGAATTTCTGCGAAGGAAACGTTTCATTAAGAACTATAGATAGTAGATGGGGAGTGGAAACACGGCAGGGCTATTCATTCCGGGCTTGGGTAACAAATACCATAGGCCATGAATTACTGGATTTCTACGAAGGAAAAGTTTCGTTAAGAACTATAGATAGTACATAGGGAGTGGGAACTCGGCTGGGCTATTCATTATGGGCTTGGGTAACAAATATCATAGGCCATGAATTACTGGATTTCCGCGAAGGAAAAGTTTCTTTAAGAACTATAGATAGTAGACGGGGAGTGGGAACTCTGCAGGGCTATTCATTCCGGGCTTGGGAAACAAATACCATAGGCCATGAATTACTGAATTTCTGCGAAGCAAAAGTTTCTTTCAGAACTATAGATAGTAGATGGGGAGTGGGAACTCGGCAGGTCTATTTATTCCGGGCTTGGGTAACAAATAAGCCATGAATTACTGATACAATAAGCCATGAATTACTGAATTTCTGCAAAGGAAAAGTTTCTTTAAGAACTATAAATAGTAGATGGGGAGTGGGAACTCGGCAGGGCTATTCATTCCGGGCTTGGGTAACAATGACCATAGGCCATGAATTACTGGATTTCTGCGAAGGAAAAGTTTGATTAAGAACTATAGATAGTAGATGGGGAGTGTGAACTCGGCAGGGATATTCATTCCTGGCTTGGGTAACAAATACCATAGGCCATGAATTACTGGATTTCTGCTAAGGAAAAGTTTCATTAAGAACTATAGATAGTAGATGGGGAGTGGGAACTCGGCAGGGTAATTCATTCCGGGCTTGGAAAACAAATACCATAGGACATGAATTACTGAAAATCTGCAAAGGAAAATTTCTTTAAGAACTATAGATAAGAGATGGGGAGTGGGAACTCGGCAGGGCTATTCATTACAGGCTTGGGTAACAAATACCATAGGCCATGAATCACTGGATTTCTGCGGAGGAAAAGTTTCTTTAAGAACTATAGAGAGTAGACGGGGAGTAGGAACTCGGCAGGTCTATTCATTCCGGGCTTCGGAAACAAATACCATAGGCCATGAATTACATAATTTCTGCGAAGGAAAAGTTTCTTTAAGAACTATAGATAGTAGATGGGGAGTGGGAACTCGGCAGATCTATTTATTCCCGGCTTGGGTAAGAAATACCATAGGCCATGAATTACTGAATTTTTGCAAAGGAAACGTTTCTTTAAGTACTATAGATAGTAGATGGGGAGTGGGAACTCGGCAGGGCTATTCATTCTGGGCTTAGGTAAGAAATACCATAGGCAATTAATTACTGGATTTCTGCGAAAGAAAAGTTTCGTTAAGAACTATAGATAGTAGATAATAAGTGGGAACGCGGCAGGGCTATTCATTACGGGCTTGGGTAACCAATACCATAGGCCATGAATTACTGGATTTCTGCGAAGGAAAGGTTTGTTAAGAACTATAGATAGTAGATGATAAGTGGGAACTCGGCAGGGCTATTCATTACGGGCTTGGGTAAAAAATGCCATAGGCCATGAATTACTGGATTTCTGCGGAGGAAAAGTTACTTTAAGAACTATAGATAGTAGACGGGGAGTGGGAACTCGGCAGGGCTAGTCATTCCGGGCTTGGGTAACAAATACCATAGGCCATGAATTACTGGATTTCTGCGAAGGAAAAGTTTCGTTAAGAATTATAGATAGTAGATGGGGAGTGGGAACTCGGCTGGGCTATTCATTATGGGCTTGGGTAACAAATATCATAGGCCATGAATTACTGGATTTCCGCGAAGGAAAAGTTTCTTTAAGAACTATAGATAGTAGACGGGGAGTGGGAACTCTGCAGGGCTATTCATTCCGGGCTTGGGAAACAAATACCATAGGCCATGAATTACTGAATTTCTGCGAAGCAAAAGTTTCTTTCAGAACTATAGATAGTAGATGGGGAGTGGGAACTCGGCAGGTCTATTTATTCCGGGCTTGGGTAACAAATACAATAAGCCATGAATTACTGAATTTCTGCAAAGGAAAAGTTTCTTTAAGAACTATAAATAGTAGATGGGGAGTGGGAACTCGGCAGGGCTATTCATTCCGGGCTTGGGTAACAATGACCATAGGCCATGAATTACTGGATTTCTGCGAAGGAAAAGTTTGATTAAGAACTATAGATAGTAGATGGGGAGTGTGAACTCGGCAGGGATATTCATTCCTGGCTTGGGTAACAAATACCATAGGCCATGAATTACTGGATTTCTGCTAAGGAAAAGTTTCATTAAGAACTATAGATAGTAGATGGGGAGTGGGAACTCGGCAGGGTAATTCATTCCGGGCTTGGAAAACAAATACCATAGGCCATGAATTACTGAAAATCTGCAAAGGAAAAGTTTCTTTAAGAACTATAGATAAGAGATGGGGAGTGGGAACTCGGCAGGGCTATTCATTACAGGCTTGGGTAACAAATACCATAGGCCATGAATCACTGGATTTCTGCGGAGGAAAGGTTTCTTTAAGAACTATAGAGAGTAGACGGGGAGTAGGAACTCGGCAGGTCTATTCATTCCGGGCTTCGGAAACAAATACCATAGGCCATGAATTACATAATTTCTGCGAAGGAAAAGTTTCTTTAAGAACTATAGATAGTAGATGGGGAGTGGGAACTCGGCAGATCTATTTATTCCCGGCTTGGGTAAGAAATACCATAGGCCATGAATTACTGAATTTCTGCAAAGGAAACGTTTCTTTAAGTACTATAGATAGTAGATGGGGAGTGGGAACTCGGCAGGGCTATTCATTCTGTGCTTAGGTAAGAAATACCATAGGCAATTAATTACTGGATTTCTGCGAAAGAAAAGTTTCGTTAAGAACTATAGATAGTAGATAATAAGTGGGAACGCGGCAGGGCTATTCATTACGGGCTTGGGTAACAAATACCATAGGCCATGAATTACTGGATTTCTGCGAAGGAAAGGTTTGTTAAGAACTATAGATAGTAGATGATAAGTGGGAACTCGGCAGGGCTATTCATTACGGGCTTGGGTAAAAAATGCCATAAGCCATGAATTACTGGATTTCTGCGGAGGAAAATTTACTTTAAGAAATATAGATAGTAGACGGGGAGTGGGAACTCGACAGGGCTAGTCATTCCGGGCTTGGGTAACAAATACCATAGGCCATGAATTACTGGATTTCTGCGAAGGAAAAGTTTCGTTAAGAATTATAGATAGTAGATGGCGAGTGGGAACTCGGCTGGGCTATTCATTATGGGCTTGGGTAACAAATACCATAGGATATGAAATACTGGATTTCTGCGAAGGAAAAGTTTCTTTAAAAACTATAGATAGTAGACGGGAAGTGGGAACGCGGCAGGGCTATTCATTACGGGCTTGGGTAACAAATACCATAGGCCATGAATTACTGGATTTCTGAGAAGGGAAAAGTTTCATTAAGAACTATAGATAGTAGATGGGGAGTGGGAACTCGGCAGGTCTATTCATTATGAGCTTGGGTAAGAAATACCATAGGCCATGAATTACTGGATTTCTGCGAAGGAAAGGTTTGTTAAGAACTATAGATAGTAGATGATAAGTGGGAACTCGGCAGGGCTATTCATTACGGGCTTGGGTAAAAAATGCCATAGGCCATGAATTACTGGATTTCTGCGGAGGAAAAGTTACTTTAAGAACTATAGATAGTAGACGGGGAGTGGGAACTCGGCAGGGCTAGTCATTCCGGGCTTGGGTAACAAATACCATAGGCCATGAATTACTGGATTTCTGCGAAGGAAAAGTTTCGTTAAGAATTATAGCTAGTAGATGGGGAGTGGGAACTCGGCTGGGCTATTCATTATGGGCTTGGGTAACAAATATCATAGGCCATGAATTACTGGATTTCCGCGAAGGAAAAGTTTCTTTAAGAACTATAGATAGTAGACGGGGAGTGGGAACTCTGCAGGGCTATTCATTCCGGGCTTGGGAAACAAATACCATAGGCCATGAATTACTGAATTTCTGCGAAGCAAAAGTTTCTTTCAGAACTATAGATAGTAGATGGGGAGTGGGAACTCGGCAGGTCTATTTATTCCGGGCTTGGGTAACAAATACAATAAGCCATGAATTACTGAATTTCTGCAAAGGAAAAGTTTCTTTAAGAACTATAAATAGTAGATGGGAAGTGGGAACTCGGCAGGGCTATTCATTCCGGGCTTGGGTAACAATGACCATAGGCCATGAATTACTGGATTTCTGCGAAGGAAAAGTTTGATTAAGAACTATAGATAGTAGATGGGGAGTGTGAACTCGGCAGGGATATTCATTCCTGGCTTGGGTAACAAATACCATAGGCCATGAATTACTGGATTTCTGCTAAGGAAAAGTTTCATTAAGAACTATAGATAGTAGATGGGGAGTGGGAACTCGGCAGGGTAATTCATTCCGGGCTTGGAAAACAAATACCATAGGCCATGAATTACTGAAAATCTGCAAAGGAAAAGTTTCTTTAAGAACTATAGATAAGAGATGGGGAGTGGGAACTCGGCAGGGCTATTCATTACAGGCTTGGGTAACAAATACCATAGGCCATGAATCACTGGATTTCTGCGGAGGAAAAGTTTCTTTAAGAACTATAGAGAGTAGACGGGGAGTAGGAACTCGGCAGGTCTATTCATTCCGGGCTTCGGAAACAAATACCATAGGCCATGAATTACATAATTTCTGCGAAGGAAAAGTTTCTTTAAGAACTATAGATAGTAGATGGGGAGTGGGAACTCGGCAGATCTATTTATTCCCGGCTTGGGTAAGAAATACCATAGGCCATGAATTACTGAATTTCTGCAAAGGAAACGTTTCTTTAAGTACTATAGATAGTAGATGGGGAGTGGGAACTCGGCAGGGCTATTCATTCTGGGCTTAGGTAAGAAATACCATAGGCAATTAATTACTGGATTTCTGCGAAAGAAAAGTTTCGTTAAGAACTATAGATAGTAGATAATAAGTGGGAACGCGGCAGGGCTATTCATTACGGGCTTGGGTAACAAATACCATAGGCCATGAATTACTGGATTTCTGCGAAGGAAAGGTTTGTTAAGAACTATAGATAGTAGATGATAAGTGGGAACTCGGCAGGGCTATTCATTACGGGCTTGGGTAAAAAATGCCATAAGCCATGAATTACTGGATTTCTGCGGAGGAAAAGTTACTTTAAGAAATATAGATAGTAGACGGGGAGTGGGAACTCGACAGGGCTAGTCATTCCGGGCTTGGGTAACAAATACCATAGGCCATGAATTACTGGATTTCTGCGAAGGAAAAGTTTCGTTAAGAATTATAGATAGTAGATGGCGAGTGGGAACTCGGCTGGGCTATTCATTATGGGCTTGGGTAACAAATACCATAGGATATGAAATACTGGATTTCTGCGAAGGAAAAGTTTCTTTAAAAACTATAGATAGTAGACGGGAAGTGGGAACGCGGCAGGGCTATTCATTACGGGCTTGGGTAACAAATACCATAGGCCATGAATTACTGGATTTCTGCGAAGGAAAAGTTTCGTTAAGAACTATAGATAGTAGATGGGGAGTGGGAACTCGGCAGGTCTATTCATTATGAGCTTGGGTAAGAAATACCATAGGCCATGAATTACTGGATTTCTGCGAAGGAAAAGTTTGTTAAGAACTATAGATAGTAGATGATAAGTGGGAACTCGGCAGGGCTATTCATTACGGGCTTGGGTAAAAAATACCATAGGCCATGAATTACTGGATTTCTGCGGAGGAAAAGTTACTTTAAGAACTATAGATAGTAGATGGGGAGTGGGAACTCGGCAGGGGCCTTCATTCCGGGCTTCGGAAACAAATACCTTAGGCCATGAATTACTGAATTTCTGCGAAGGAAAAGTTTCTTTAAGAACTACAGATAGTAGATGGGGAGTGGGAACTCGGCAGGTCTATTTATTCCAGGCTTGGGTAACAAATACAATAGGCCATGAATTACTGAGTTTCTGCAAAGGAAACGTTTCTTTAAGTACTATAGATAGTAGATGGGGAGTGGGAACTCGGCAGGGCTATTCATTCCGGGCTTGGGTAAGAAATACCATAAGCCATGAATTACTGGATTTCTGCGAAAGAAAAGTTTTGTTAAGAACTATAGATAGTAGATGATAAGTGGGAACGCGGCAGAGCTGATGATAAGTGGGAACGCGGCAGGGCTGATGATAAGTGTGAACGCGGAAGGGCTGATGATAAGTGGGAACGCGGCAGGGCTGATGATAAGTGTGAACAAGGAAGGGCTGATGATAAGTGTGAACGCGGAAGGGCTGATGATAAGTGGGAACGCGGCAGGGCTGATGATAAGTGGGAATGCGGCAGGGCTATTCATTACGGGCTTGGGTAACAAATACTATAGGCCATGAATTACTGGATTTCTGCGAAGGAAAAGTTAATTTAAGAACTATAGATAGTAGATGGGGATTGGAAACTCGACAGGGATATTCATTCCGGGCTTGGGTAACAAATACTATAGGTCATGAATTACAGAATTTCTGTGAAGGAAACGTTTCATTAAGAACTATAGATAGTAGATGGGGAGTGGGAACTCGGCAGGGCTATTCATTCCGGGCTTGGGTAAGAAATACCATAGGCCATGAATTACTGGATTTCTGCAAAAGAAAAGTTTCGTTAAGAAATATAGATAGTAGATAATAAGTGGGAACGCGGCAGGGCTATTCATTACGGGCTTGGGTAACAAATACCATAGGCCATGAATTACTGGATTTCTGTTAAGGAAAAGTTTAATTAAGAACTATAGATAGTAGATGGGGAGTGGAAACTCTACAGGGATATTCATTCTGGGCTTGTGTAACAAATACCATAGGCCATGAATTACAGAATTTCTGCGAAGGAAACGTTTCATTAAGAATTATAGATAGTAGATGGGGAGTGGGAACTCGGCAGGGCTATTCATTATGGGCTTGGGTAAGAAATACCATAGGCCATGAATTACTGGATTTCTGCAAAGTAAAAGTTTCGTTAAGAACTATAGATAGTAGATGATAAGTGGGATTTTGGCAGGGATATTCATTACGGGCTTGGGTAACAAATACCATAGGCCATGAATTACTGGATTTCTGCGGAGGAAAAGTTACTTTAAGAACTATAGATAATAGACGGGGAGTGCGAACGCGGCAGGGCTATTCATTACGGGCTTGGGTAACAAATATAATAGGCCATGAATTACTGGATTTCACCGAAGGAAAAGGTTCGTTAAGAACTATAGATAGTAGATGGGGAGTGGGAACTCGGCAGGTCTATTCATTATGAGCTTGGGTAAGAAATACCATAGGCCATGAATTACTGGATTTCTGCGAAGGAAAAGTTTGTTAAGAACTATAGATAGTAGATGATAAGTGGGAACTCGGCAGGGCTATTCGTTACGGGTTTGGGTAAAAAATACCATAGGCCATGAATTACTGGATTTCCGCGGAGGAAAAGTTACTTTAAGAACTATAGATAGTAGACGGTTAGTGGAAACTCGGCAGGGCTAGTCATTCCGGGCTTGGGCAACAAATACCGTAGGCCAGGAATTACTGAATTTCTGCGAAGGAAAAGTTTCGGTAAGAACTATAGATAGTAGATGGGGAGTGGGAACTCGGCAGGGCTCTTCACTATGGGCTGGGGTAACAAGTACCATAGGCCATGCCTTACTGGATTTCTGCTAAGGAAAAGTTTCATTAAGAACTATAGATAGTAGATGGGGAGTGGGAACTCGGCAGGGCTATTCATTCCGGGCTTCGGAAACAAATACCTTAGGCCATGAATTACTGAATTTCTGCGAAGGAAAAGTTTCTTTAAGAACTATAGATAGTAGATGGGGAGTGGGAACTCGGCAGGTCTATTTATTCCAGGCTTGTGTAACAAATACAATAGGCCATGAATTACTATGTTTCTGCAAAGGAAACGTTTCTTTAAGTACTATAGATAGTAGATGGGGAGTGGGAACTCGGCAGGGCTATTCATTCCGGGCTTGGGTAAGAAATACCATAAGCCATGAATTACTGGATTTCTGCGAAAGAAAAGTTTTGTTAAGAACTATAGATAGTAGATGATAAGTGGGAACGCGGCAGGGCTGATGATAAGTGGGAACGCGGCAGGGCTGATGATAAGTGGGAAAGCGGCAGAGCTATACATTACGGGCTTGGGTAACAAATACTATAGGCCATGAATTACTGGATTTCTGCGAAGGAAAATTTAATTTAAGAACTATAGATGGTAGATGGGGAGTAGAAACTCGACAGGGATATTCATTCCGGGCTTGGGTAACAAATACCATAGGCCATGAATTACTAGATTTCTGCTAAGGAAAAGTTTCATTAAGTACTATAGATAGTAGATGGGGAGTGGGAACTCGGCCGGGCAATTCATTCCGGGCTTGAGAAACAAATACCATAGGCCTTGAATTACTGAATTTCTGCGAAGCAAAAGTTTGTTTAAGAACTATAGATAATAGATGGGGAGTGGTAACTCGGCAGGGCAATTCATTCCGGGCTTGGGTAACAAATACAATAGGCCATGAATTACTGAATATCTGCAAAGGAAACGTTTCTGTAAGAACTATAGATAGTAGATGGGGAGTGGGAACTCGGCTGGGCTATTCATTCCGGGCTTGGGTAACAAATACCATAGGCCATGAATTACTGGATTTCTGCGAAGGAAAAGTTTCTTTAAGAACTATAAATAGTAGATGGGGAGTGGGAACTCGGCAGGGCTATTCATTCCGGGCTTGGGTAACAATGACCATAGGCCATGAATTACTGGATTTCTGCGAAGGAAAAGTTTGATTAAGAACTATAGATAGTAGATGGGGAGTGGGAACTCGGCAGGGATACTCATTCCTTGCTTGGGTAACAAATACCATAGGCCATGAATTACTGGATTTCTGCTAAGGAAAAGTTTCATTAAGAACTATAGATAGTAGATGGGGAGTGGGAACTCGGCAGGGTAATTCATTCCTTGCTTGGAAAACAAATACCATAGGCCGTGAATTACTGAAAATCTGCAAAGGAAAAGTTTCTTTTTAAGAACTATAGATAAGAGATGGGGAGTAGGAACTCGGCAGGGATATTCATTCCGGGCTTGGGTAACAAATACCGTAAGCCAGGAATTACTGGATTTCTGAGAAGGGAAAGTTTCATTAAGAACTATAGATAGTAGATGGGGAGTGGGAACTCGGCAGGGCTATTCATTCCGGGCTTGGGAAACAAATACCATAGGCCATGAATTACTGGATTTCCGCGAAGGAAAAGTTTCTTTAAGAACTATAGATAGTAGACGGGGAGTGGGAACTCTGCAGGGCTATTCATTCCGGGCTTGGGAAACAAATACCATAGGCCATGAATTACTGAATTTCTGCAAAGGAAACGTTTCATTAAGTACTATAGATAGTAGATGGGCAGTGGGAACTCGGCAGGGCTATTCATTCCGGGCTTGGGTAAGAAATACCATAGGCCATGAATTACTGGATTTCTGCAAAAGAAAAGTTTCGTTAAGAACTATAGATAGTAGATTATAAGTGGGAACACGGCAGGGCTATTCATTACGGGCTTGGGTAACAAATACCATAGGCCATGAACTACTGGATTTCCGCGAAGGAAAAGCTTCTTTAAGAACTATAGATAGTAGATGGGGAGTGGAAACTCCACAGGGATATTCATTCTGGGCTTGTGTAACAAATACCATACGCCATGAATTACAGAATTTCTGCGAAGGAAACGTTTCATTAAGAATTATAGATAGTAGATGGGGAGTGGGAACTCGGCAGGGCTATTCATTATGGGCTTGGGTAAGAAATACCATAGGCCATGAATTACTGGATTTCTGCGAAGGAAAAGTTTGTTAAGAACTATAGATAGTAGATGATAAGTGGGAACTCGGCAGGGCTATTCATTACGGGCTTGGGTAAAAAATACCATAGGCCATGAATTACTGGATTTCTGCGGAGGAAAAGTTACTTTAAGAACTATAGATAGCAGACGGGGAGTGGGAACGCGGCAGGGCTATTCATTACGGGCTTGGGTAACAAATACCATAGGCCATGAATTACTGGATTTCTGCGAAGGAAAAGTTTCGTTAAGAACTATAGATAGTAGATGGGGAGTGGGAACTCGGCAGGTCTGTTCATTATGAGCTTGGGTAAGAAATACCATAGGCCATGAATTACTGGATTTCTGCGAAGGAAAAGTTTGTTAAGAACTATAGATAGTAGATGATAAGTGGGAACTCGGCAGGGCTATTCGTTACGGGCTTGGGTAAAAAATACCATAGGCCATGAATTACTGGATTTCTGCGGAGGAAAAGTTACTTTAAGAACTATAGATAGTAGACGGGGAGTGGAAACTCGGCAGGGCTAGTCATTCTGGGCTTGGGTAACAAATACCGTAGGCCAGGAATTACTGAATTTCTGCTAAGGAAAAGTTTCATTAAGAACTATAGATAGTAGATGGGGAGTGGGAACTCGGCAGGGCTATTCATTCCGGGCTTCGGAAACAAATACCTTAGGCCATGAATTACTGAATTTCTGCGAAGGAAAAGTTTCTTTAAGAACTATAGATAGTAGATGGGGAGTGGGAACTCGGCAGGTCTATTTATTCCAGGCTTGGGTAACAAATACAATAGGCCATGAATTACTAAGTTTCTGCAAAGGAAACGTTTCTTTAAGTACTATAGATAGTAGATGGGGAGTGGGAACTCGGCAGGGCTATTCATTCCGGGATTGGGTAAGAAATACCATAAGCCATGAATTACTGGATTTCTGCGAAAGAAAAGTTTTGTTAAGAACTATAGATAGTAGAGGATAAGTGGGAACGCGGCAGGGCTGATGATAAGTGGGAACGCGGCAGAGCTATTCATTACGGGCTTGGGTAACAAATACTATAGGCCATGAATTACTGAATTTCTGCGAAGGAAAAGTTAATTTAAGAACTATAGATGGTAGATGGGGAGTGGAAACTCGACAGGGATATTCATTCCGGGCTTGGGTAACAAATACTATAGGTCATGAATTACAGAATTTCTGTGAAGGAAACGTTTCATTAAGAACTATAGATAGTAGATGGGGAGTGGGAACTCGGCAGGGCTATTCATTCCGGGCTTGGGTATCAAATACCATAGGCCATGAATTACTAGATTTCTGCTAAGGAAAAGTTTCATTAAGTACTATAGATAGTAGATGGGGAGTGGGAACTCGGCCGGGAAATTCATTCCGGGCTTGAGAAACAAATACCATAGGCCTTGAATTACTGGATTTCTGCGAAAGAAAAGTTTCGTTAAGAACTATAGATAGTAGATAATAAGTGGGAACGCGGCAGGGCTATTCATTACGGGCTTGGGTAACAAATACCATAGGCCATGAATTACTGGATTTCTGCGAAGGAAAGATTTGTTAAGATCTATAGATAGTAGATGATAAGTGGGAACTCGGCAGGGCTATTCATTACGGGCTTGGGTAAAAAATGCCATAAGCCATGAATTACTGGATTTCTGCGGAGGAAAAGTTACTTTAAGAACTATAGATAGTAGACGGGGAGTGGGAACTCGGCAGGGCTATTCATTACGGGCTTGGGTAACAAATACCATAGGCCATGAATTACTGGATTTCTGCGAAGGAAAAGTTTCGTTAAGAACTATAGATAGTAGATGGGGAGTGGGAACTCGGCAGGTCTATTCATTATGAGCTTGGGTAAGAAATACCATAGGCCATGAATTACTGGATTTCTGCGAAGGAAAAGTTTGTTAAGAACTATAGATAGTAGATGATAAGTGGGAACTCGGCAGGGCTATTCATTACGGGCTTGGGTAAAAAATACCATAGGCCATGAATTACTGGATTTCTGCGGAGGAAAAGTTACTTTAAGAACTATAGATAGTAGATGGGGAATGGGAACTCGGCAGGGGCCTTCATTCCGGGCTTCGGAAACAAATACCTTAGGCCATGAATTACTGAATTTCTGCGAAGGAAAAGTTTCTTTAAGAACTACAGATAATAGATGGGGAGTGGGAACTCGGCAGAGCTGATGATAAGTGGGAACGCGGCAGGGCTGATGATAAGTGTGAACGCGGAAGGGCTGATGATAAGTGGGAACGCGGCAGGGCTGATGATAAGTGTGAACGCGGAAGGGCTGATGATAAGTGGGAACGCGGCAGGGCTGATGATAAGTGGGAATGCGGCAGGGCTATTCATTACGGGCTTGGGTAACAAATACTATAGGCCATGAATTACTGGATTTCTGCGAAGGAAAAGTTAATTTAAGAACTATAGATAGTAGATGGGGAGTGGAAACTCGACAGGGATATTCATTCCGGGCTTGGGTAACAAATACTATAGGTCATGAATTACAGAATTTCTGTGAAGGAAACGTTTCATTAAGAACTATAGATAGTAGATGGGGAGTGGGAACTCGGCAGGGCTATTCATTCCGGGCTTGGGTAAGAAATACCATAGGCCATGAATTACTGGATTTCTGCGAAAGAAAAGTTTCGTTAAGAACTATAGATAGTAGATAATAAGTGGGAACGCGGCAGGGCTATTCATTACGGGCTTGGGTAACAAATACCATAGGCCATGAATTACTGGATTTCTGTTAAAGAAAAGTTTAATTAAGAACTATAGATAGTAGATGGGGAGTGGAAACTCTACAGGGATATTCATTCTGGGCTTGTGTAACAAATACCATAGGCCATGAATTACAGAATTTCTGCGAAATAAACGTTTCATTAGGAATTATAGATAGTAGATGGGGAGTGGGAACTCGGCAGGGCTATTCATTATGGGCTTGGGTAAGAAATACCATAGGCCATGAATTACTGGATTTCTGCAAAGTAAAAGTTTCGTTAAGAACTATAGATAGTAGATGATAAGTGGGATTTTGGCAGGGATATTCATTACGGGCTTGGGTAACAAATACCATAGGCCATGAATTACTGGATTTCTGCGGAGGAAAAGTTACTTTAAGAACTATAGATAATAGACGGGGAGTGCGAACGCGGCAGGGCTATTCATTACGGGCTTGGGTAACAAATATAATAGGCCATGAATTACTGGATTTCACCGAAGGAAAAGGTTCGTTAAGAACTATAGATAGTAGATGGGGAGTGGGAACTCGGCAGGTCTATTCATTATGAGCTTGGGTAAGAAATACCATAGGCCATGAATTACTGGATTTCTGCGAAGGAAAAGTTTGTTAAGAACTATAGATAGTAGATGATAAGTGGGAACTCGGCAGGGCTATTCGTTACGGGTTTGGGTAAAAAATACCATAGGCCATGAATTACTGGATTTCCGCGGAGGAAAAGTTACTTTAAGAACTATAGATAGTAGACGGTTAGTGGAAACTCGGCAGGGCTAGTCATTCCGGGCTTGGGCAACAAATACCGTAGGCCAGGAATTACTGAATTTCTGCGAAGGAAAAGTTTCGGTAAGAACTATAGATAGTAGATGGGGAGTGGGAACTCGGCAGGGCTCATCACTATGGGCTGGGGTAACAAGTACCATAGGCCATGCCTTACTGGATTTCTGCTAAGGAAAAGTTTCATTAAGAACTATAGATAGTAGATGGGGAGTGGGAACTCGGCAGGGCTATTCATTCCGGGCTTCGGAAACAAATACCTTAGGCCATGAATTACTGAATTTCTGCGAAGGAAAAGTTTCTTTAAGAACTATAGATAGTAGATGGGGAGTGGGAACTCGGCAGGTCTATTTATTCCAGGCTTGTGTAACAAATACAATAGGCCATGAATTACTATGTTTCTGCAAAGGAAACGTTTCTTTAAGTACTATAGATAGTAGATGGGGAGTGGGAACTCGGCAGGGCTATTCATTCCGGGCTTGGGTAAGAAATACCATATGCCATGAATTACTGGATTTCTGCGAAAGAAAAGTTTTGTTAAGAACTATAGATAGTAGATGATAAGTGGGAACGCGGCAGGGCTGATGATAAGTGGGAACGCGGCAGGGCTGATGATAAGTGGGAACGCGGCAGAGCTATTCATTACGGGCTTGGGTAACAAATACTATAGGCCATGAATTACTGGATTTCTGCGAAGGAAAATTTAATTTAAGAACTATAGATGGTAGATGGGGAGTAGAAACTCGACAGGGATATTCATTCCGGGCTTGGGTAACAAATACCATAGGCCATGAATTACTAGATTTCTGCTAAGGAAAAGTTTCATTAAGTACTATAGATAGTAGATGGGGAGTGGGAACTCGGCCGGGCAATTCATTCCGGGCTTGAGAAACAAATACCATAGGCCTTGAATTACTGAATTTCTGCGAAGCAAAAGTTTGTTTAAGAACTATAGATAATAGATGGGGAGTGGTAACTCGGCAGGGCAATTCATTCCGGGCTTGGGTAACAAATACAATAGGCCATGAATTACTGAATATCTGCAAAGGAAACGTTTCTGTAAGAACTATAGATAGTAGATGGGGAGTGGGAACTCGGCTGGGCTATTCATTCCGGGCTTGGGTAACAAATACCATAGGCCATGAATTACTGGATTTCTGCGAAGGAAAAGTTTCTTTAAGAACTATAAATAGTAGATGGGGAGTGGGAACTCGGCAGGGCTATTCATTCCGGGCTTGGGTAACAATGACCATAGGCCATGAATTACTGGATTTCTGCGAAGGAAAAGTTTGATTAAGAACTATAGATAGTAGATGGGGAGTGGGAACTCGGCAGGGATACTCATTCCTTGCTTGGGTAACAAATACCATAGGCCATGAATTACTGGATTTCTGCTAAGGAAAAGTTTCATTAAGAACTATAGATAGTAGATGGGGAGTGGGAACTCGGCAGGGTAATTCATTCCTTGCTTGGAAAACAAATACCATAGGCCGTGAATTACTGAAAATCTGCAAAGGAAAAGTTTCTTTTAGAACTATAGATAAGAGATGGGGAGTAGGAACTCGGCAGGGATATTCATTCCGGGCTTGGGTAACAAATACCGTAAGCCAGGAATTACTGGATTTCTGAGAAGGGAAAGTTTCATTAAGAACTATAGATAGTAGATGGGGAGTGGGAACTCGGCAGGGCTATTCATTATGGGCTTGGGTAACAAATACCATAGGCCATGAATTACTGGATTTCCGCGAAGGAAAAGTTTCTTTAAGAACTATAGATAGTAGACGGGGAGTGGGAACTCTGCAGGGCTATTCATTCCGGGCTTGGGAAACAAATACCATAGGCCATGAATTACTGAATTTCTGCAAAGGAAACGTTTCATTAAGTACTATAGATAGTAGATGGGGAGTGGGAACTCGGCAGGGCTATTCATTCCGGGCTTGGGTAAGAAATACCATAGGCCATGAATTACTGGATTTCTGCAAAAGAAAAGTTTCGTTAAGAACTATAGATAGTAGATTATAAGTGGGAACACGGCAGGGCTATTCATTACGGGCTTGGGTAACAAATACCATAGGCCATGAACTACTGGATTTCCGCGAAGGAAAAGCTTCTTTAAGAACTATAGATAGTAGATGGGGAGTGGAAACTCCACAGGGATATTCATTCTGGGCTTGTGTAACAAATACCATACGCCATGAATTACAGAATTTCTGCGAAGGAAACGTTTCATTAAGAATTATAGATAGTAGATGGGGAGTGGGAACTCGGCAGGGCTATTCATTATGGGCTTGGGTAAGAAATACCATAGGCCATGAATTACTGGATTTCTGCGAAGGAAAAGTTTGTTAAGAACTATAGATAGTAGATGATAAGTGGGAACTCGGCAGGGCTATTCATTACGGGCTTGGGTAAAAATACCATAGGCCATGAATTACTGGATTTCTGCGGAGGAAAAGTTACTTTAAGAACTATAGATAGCAGACGGGGAGTGGGAACGCGGCAGGGCTATTCATTACGAGCTTGGGTAACAAATACCATAGGCCATGAATTACTGGATTTCTGCGAAGGAAAAGTTTCGTTAAGAAATATAGATAGTAGATGGGGAGTGGGAACTCGGCAGGTCTATTCATTATGAGCTTGGGTAAGAAATACCATAGGCCATGAATTACTGGATTTCTGCGAAGGAAAAGTTTGTTAAGAACTATAGATAGTAGATGATAAGTGGGAACTCGGCAGGGCTATTCGTTACGGGCTTGGGTAAAAAATACCATAGGCCATGAATTACTGGATTTCTGCGGAGGAAAAGTTACTTTAAGAACTATAGATAGTAGACGGGGAGTGGAAACTCGGCAGGGCTAGTCATTCTGGGCTTGGGTAACAAATACCGTAGGCCAGGAATTACTGAATTGCTGCGAAGGAAAAGTTTCGGTAAGAACTATAGATAGTAGATGGGTAGTGGGAACTCGGCAGGGCTCTTCACTATGGGCTGGGGTAACAAGTACCATAGGCCATGCCTTATTGAATTTCTGCTAAGGAAAAGTTTCATTAAGAACTATAGATAGTAGATGGGGAGTGGGAACTCGGCAGGGCTATTCATTCCGGGCTTCGGAAACAAATACCTTAGGCCATGAATTACTGAATTTCTGCGAAGGAAAAGTTTCTTTAAGAACTATAGATAGTAGATGGGGAGTGGGAACTCGGCAGGTCTATTTATTCCAGGCTTGGGTAACAAATACAATAGGCCATGAATTACTAAGTTTCTGCAAAGGAAACGTTTCTTTAAGTACTATAGATAGTAGATGGGGAGTGGGAACTCGGCAGGGCTATTCATTCCGGGATTGGGTAAGAAATACCATAAGCCATGAATTACTGGATTTCTGCGAAAGAAAAGTTTTGTTAAGAACTATAGATAGTAGAGGATAAGTTTGAACGCGGCAGGGCTGATGATAAGTGGGAACGCGGCAGAGCTATTCATTACGGGCTTGGGTAACAAATACTATAGGCCATGAATTACTGAATTTCTGCGAAGGAAAAGTTAATTTAAGAACTATAGATGGTAGATGGGGAGTGGAAACTCGACAGGGATATTCATTCCGGGCTTGGGTAACAAATACTATAGGTCATGAATTACAGAATTTCTGTGAAGGAAACGTTTCATTAAGAACTATAGATAGTAGATGGGGAGTGGGAACTCGGCAGGGCTATTCATTCCGGGCTTGGGTATCAAATACCATAGGCCATGAATTACTAGATTTCTGCTAAGGAAAAGTTTCATTAAGTACTATAGATAGTAGGTGGGGAGTGGGAACTCGGCCGGGAAATTCATTCCGGGCTTGAGAAACAAATACCATAGGCCTTGAATTACTGAATTTCTGCGAAGGAAATGTTTCTTTAAGAACTATAGATAATAGATGGGGAGTGGGAACTCGGCAGGGCAATTCATTCCGGGCTTGGGTAACAAATACAATAGGCCATGAATTACTGAATTTCTGCAAAGGAAACGTTTCTGTAAGAACTATAGATAGTAGATGGGGAGTGGGAACTCGGCTGGGCTATTCATTCCGGGCTTGGGTAACAAATGCCATAGGCCATGAATTACTGGATTTCTGCGAAGGAAAAGTTTCTTTAAGAACTATAAATAGTAGATGGGGAGTGGGAACTCGGCAGGGCTATTCATTCCGGGCTTGGGTAACAATGACCATAGGCCATGAATTACTGGATTTCTGCGAAGGAAAAGTTTGATTAAGAACTATAGATAGTAGATGGGGAGTGGGAACGCGGCAGAGCTATTCATTACGGGCTTGGGTAACAAATACTATAGGCCATGAATTACTGAATTTCTGCGAAGGAAAAGTTAATTTAAGAACTATAGATGGTAGATGGGGAGTGGAAACTCCACAGGGATATTCATTCTGGGCTTGTGTAACAAATACCATACGCCATGAATTACAGAATTTCTGCGAAATAAACGTTTCATTAGGAATTATAGATAGTAGATGGGGAGTGGGAACTCGGCAGGGCTATTCATTATGGGCTTGGGTAAGAAATACCATAGGCCATGAATTACTGGATTTCTGCAAAGTAAAAGTTTCGTTAAGAACTATAGATAGTAGATGATAAGTGGGATTTTGGCAGGGATATTCATTACGGGCTTGGGTAACAAATACCATAGGCCATGAATTACTGGATTTCTGCGGAGGAAAAGTTACTTTAAGAACTATAGATAGCAGACGGGGAGTGGGAACGCGGCAGGGCTATTCATTACGAGCTTGGGTAACAAATACCATAGGCCATGAATTACTGGATTTCTGCGAAGGAAAAGTTTCGTTAAGAAATATAGATAGTAGATGGGGAGTGGGAACTCGGCAGGTCTATTCATTATGAGCTTGGGTAAGAAATACCATAGGCCATGAAAAACTGGATTTCTGCGAAGGAAAAGTTTGTTAAGAACTATAGATAGTAGATGATAAGTGGGAACTCGGCAGGGCTATTCGTTACGGGCTTGGGTAAAAAATACCATAGGCCATGAATTACTGGATTTCTGCGGAGGAAAAGTTACTTTAAGAACTATAGATAGTAGACGGGGAGTGGAAACTCGGCAGGGCTAGTCATTCTGGGCTTGGGTAACAAATACCGTAGGCCAGGAATTACTGAATTTCTGCGAAGGAAAAGTTTCGGTAAGAACTATAGATAGTAGATGGGTAGTGGGAACTCGGCAGGGCTCTTCACTATGGGCTGGGGTAACAAGTACCATAGGCCATGCCTTATTGAATTTCTGCTAAGGAAAAGTTTCATTAAGAACTATAGATAGTAGATGGGGAGTGGGAACTCGGCAGGGCTATTCATTCCGGGCTTCGGAAACAAATACCTTAGGCCATGAATTACTGAATTTCTGCGAAGGAAAAGTTTCTTTAAGAACTATAGATAGTAGATGGGGAGTGGGAACTCGGCAGGTCTATTTATTCCAGGCTTGGGTAACAAATACAATAGGCCATGAATTACTAAGTTTCTGCAAAGGAAACGTTTCTTTAAGTACTATAGATAGTAGATGGGGAGTGGGAACTCGGCAGGGCTATTCATTCCGGGATTGGGTAAGAAATACCATAAGCCATGAATTACTGGATTTCTGCGAAAGAAAAGTTTTGTTAGGAACTATAGATAGTAGAGGATAAGTGGGAACGCGGCAGGGCTGATGATAAGTGGGAACGCGGCAGAGCTATTCATTACGGGCTTGGGTAACAAATACTATAGGCCATGAATTACTGAATTTCTGCGAAGGAAAAGTTAATTTAAGAACTATAGATGGTAGATGGGGAGTGGAAACTCGACAGGGATATTCATTCCGGGCTTGGGTAACAAATACTATAGGTCATGAATTACAGAATTTCTGTGAAGGAAACGTTTCATTAAGAACTATAGATAGTAGATGGGGAGTGGGAACTCGGCAGGGCTATTCATTCCGGGCTTGGGTATCAAATACCATAGGCCATGAATTACTAGATTTCTGCTAAGGAAAAGTTTCATTAAGTACTATAGATAGTAGATGGGGAGTGGGAACTCGGCCGGGAAATTCATTCCGGGCTTGAGAAACAAATACCATAGGCCTTGAATTACTGAATTTCTGCGAAGGAAATGTTTCTTTAAGAACTATAGATAATAGATGGGGAGTGGGAACTCGGCAGGGCAATTCATTCCGGGCTTGGGTAACAAATACAATAGGCCATGAATTACTGAATTTCTGCAAAGGAAACGTTTCTGTAAGAACTATAGATAGTAGATGGGGAGTGGGAACTCGGCTGGGCTATTCATTCCGGGCTTGGGTAACAAATGCCATAGGCCATGAATTACTGGATTTCTGCGAAGGAAAAGTTTCTTTAAGAACTATAAATAGTAGATGGGGAGTGGGAACTCGGCAGGGCTATTCATTCCGGGCTTGGGTAACAATGACCATAGGCCATGAATTACTGGATTTCTGCGAAGGAAAAGTTTGATTAAGAACTATAGATAGTAGATGGGGAGTGGGAACTCGGCAGGGATATTCATTCCTGACTTGGGTAACAAATACCATAGGCCATGAATTACTGAATTTCTGCAAAGGAAACGTTTCTTTAAGTACTATAGATAGTAGATGGGGAGTGGGAACTCGGCAGGGCTATTCATTCCGGGCTTGGGTTAGAAATACCATAGGCCTTGAATTACTGGATTTCTGCAAAAGAAAAGTTTCGTTAAGAACTATAGATAGTAGATAATAAGTGGGAACACGGCAGGGCTATTCATTACGGGCTTGGGTAAAAAATACCATAGGCCATGAATTACTGGATTTCCGCGAAGGAAAAGCTTCTTTAAGAACTATAGATAGTAGATGGGGAGTGGAAACTCCACAGGGATATTCATTCTGGGCTTGTGTAACAAATACCATAGGCCATGAATTACAGAATTTCTGCGAAGGAAACGTTTCATTAAGAATTATAGATAGTAGATGGGGAGTGGGAACTCGGCAGGGCTATTCATTATGGGCTTGGGTAAGAAATACCATAGGCCATGAATTACTGGATTTCTGCAAAGTAAAAGTTTCGTTAAGAACTATAGATAGTAGATGATAAGTGGGAACTCGGCAGGGCTATTCATTACGGGCTTGGGTAAAAAATACCATAGGCCATGAATTACTGGATTTCTGCCGAGGAAATGTTACTTTAAGAACTATAGATAGCAGACGGGGAGTGGGAACGCGGCAGGGCTATTCATTACGGGCTTGGGTAACAAATACCATAGGCCATGAATTACTGGATTTCTGCGAAGGAAAAGTTTCGTTAAGAACTATAGATAGTAGATGTGGAGTGGGAACTCGGCAGGTCTATTCATTATGAGCTTGGGTAAGAAATACCATAGGCCATGAATTACTGGATTTCTGCGAAGGAAAAGTTTGTTAAGAACTATAGATAGTAGATGATAAGTGGGAACTCGCCAGGGCTATTCGTTACGGGCTTGGGTAAAAAATACCATAGGCCATGAATTACTGGATTTCTGCGGAGGAAAAGTTACTTTAAGAACTATAGATAGTAGACGGGGAGTGGAAACTCGGCAGGGCTAGTCATTCTGGGCTTGGGTAACAAATACCGTAGGCCAGGAATTACTGAATTTCTGCGAAGGAAAAGTTTCGGTAAGAACTATAGATAGTAGATGGGGAGTGGGAACTCGGCAGGGCTCTTCACTATGGGCTGGGGTAACAAGTACCATAGGCCATGCCTTACTGAATTTCTGCTAAGGAAAAGTTTCATTAAGAACTATAGATAGTAGATGGGGAGTGGGAACTCGGCAGGGCTATTCATTCCGGGCTTCGGAAACAAATACCTTAGGCCATGAATTACTGAATTTCTGCGAAGGAAAAGTTTCTTTAAGAACTATAGATAGTAGATGGGGAGTGGAAACTCGGCAGGTCTATTTATTCCAGGCTTGTGTAACAAATACAATAGGCCATGATTTACTAAGTTTCTGCGAAGGAAACGTTTCTTTAAGTACTATAGATAGTAGATGGGGAGTGGGAACTCGGCAGGGCTATTCATTCCGGGCTTGGGTAAGAAATACCATAAGCCATGAATTACTGGATTTCTGCGAAAGAAAAGTTTTGTTAAGAACTATAGATAGTAGAGGATAAATGGGAACGCGGCAGGGCTGATGATAAGTGGGAACGCGGCAGAGCTATTCATTACGGGCTTGGGTAACAAATACTATAGGCCATGAATTACTGGATTTCTGCGGAGGAAAAGTTAATTTAAGAACTATAGATGGTAGATGGGGAGTGGAAACTCGACAGGGATATTCATTCCGGGCTTGGGTAACAAATACTATAGGTCATGAATTACAGAATTTCTGTGAAGGAAACGTTTCATTAAGAACTATAGATAGTAGATGGGGAGTGGGAACTCGGCAGGGCTATTCATTCCGGGCTTGGGTAACAAATACCATAGGCCATGAATTACTAGATTTCTGCTAAGGAAAAGTTTCATTAAGTACTATAGATAGTAGATGGGGAGTGGGAACTCGGCCGGGCAATTCATTCCGGGCTTGAGAAACAAATACCATAGGCCTTGAATTACTGAATTTCTGCAAAGGAAACGTTTCTGTAAGAACTATAGATAGTAGATGGGGAGTGGGAACTCGGCTGGGCTATTCATTCCGGGCTTGGGTAACAAATGCCATAGGCCATGAATTACTGGATTTCTGCGAAGGAAAAGTTTCTTTAAGAACTATAAATAGTAGATGGGGAGTGGGAACTCGGCAGGGCTATTCATTCCGGGCTTGGGTAACAATGACCATAGGCCATGAATTACTGGATGTCTGCGAAGGAAAAGTTTGATTAAGAACTATAGATAGTAGATGGGGAGTGGGAACTCGGCAGGGATATTCATTCCTGGCTTGGGTAACAAATACCATAGGCCATGAATTACTGGATTTCTGCTAAGGAAAAGTTTCATTAAGAACTATAGATAGTAGATGGGGAGTGGGAACTCGGCAGGGTAATTCATTCCGGGCTTGGAAAACAAATACCATAGGCCGTGAATTACTGAAAATCTGCAAAGGAAAAGTTTCTTTAAGAACTATAGATAAGAGATGGGGAGTGGGAACTCGGCAGGGATATTCATTCCGGGCTTGGGTAACAAATACCGTAAGCCAGGAATTACTGGATTTCTGCGAAGGGAAAGTTTCATTAAGAACTATAGATAGTAGATGGGGAGTGGGAACTCGGCAGGGATATTCATTCCGGGCTTGGGTAACAAGTACCATAGGTCATGAATTACTGAATTTCTACGAAGGAATTTTTTCTAAGATCTATAGATAGTAAATAGCAGGCTGACGAAACTTTCCTTCTTACCTTAACGAGGCAGCTCCCTGCTAATTCTATTGAGCAACGTACGACGTAGATTGTTGTGCCTCCCTGTTTTTCCTCATGCCCGATCCTCTGAAACATTTCAAGAAGAAATGAATTGTCAAAGGAACTATAGAAATAGATTACCATCCCTTTCCCCACTCCTCAGTTGAGAGAGACATCGATTAATTGCATAGGACGGAAAGCGTGGAAGCCTGGAAGACGAGATTCCTTTTAAATGCCTAAACAGGTTCATCATAGTTTTCGGGCTCATTCCGGCCAGGGCTCTATCTTGCAGTATAAAATTCGGGCTCGGGCGGGCACGGGCGGGCACGGGCTAACAAACTTCGAGCTCGGACGGGCTCTGGCTCTTAAAATTGAGCCCGAACTCAGCTATGATGCACACACAGATTAAATGGAAGTTGGAAGTTTAGTTAAGAAATTACTGGGGTATTCGTGATCAGGGCCGTGATTCATGATCATCGGGTGCATGATTGTATCCATCTTAGGTCCTGTGAATACACAATGAGGTGACATTTTTTTGTAACGTCACACTCTCCGACTGATCCGGAAAAAATCCTTTACATTTTCTTTTTCAAAGGAATCACACGGCTGCTGTGAAATGTTTTAATACAGCTCGATTATTCTTTCTTCAAGAGACTTCAAAGATAAAATTAACGTTTCTTTGCAGTTTCCGCAGATAACGTCCTAATCGGGTATTTCCATCGGTGTTACCACTGCAAGAAGCTACACAAATATGCCCAAAATCAGGTTCTAAATTTTGGAATCATGCTATACTAGCGGGGGGGGGGGGTGTTGTGCCAAGCAGTGTTATCACTTAGTGACTTCGCTTTGTTTGAAATAAAAGCTGAGATTCGTGGTACTCGGCACGAAGAGTGGAAACAATTTCGGAAGAATTTTCAGACTTGCAAACTATTTTGGTGGTATATTCTAGTAGGAAACAATTCGTTTGATCCCTTACAGTCGTTCCTTTTTCTTTCAGATTTCTTTGTCGCGTACGCTTTTCTCTATATCTGATATTACTGAATTTCCAAGGTTTTTAGGCGCTTTCAATATGATATAGTAGCGACCTCTCATAACTCAATCATTCTCTTTTAAAATCTATGTTCTTTAACTACGACTGGTAATAGCCAGCAAAAACACAAGTGTTGGGAAACTGCTGGCCACCAGCTGGCAGTGATGGGTCACTGCTGGCTGAAATCTGCCGCTCACGGCCCGGTAGTGGTCCGTTGGTGGCAGCGCCATCAGTTGGCAGCCATTGATGACCCTGCAGCATCGCCGTGAATTGCGGGCCTCCAAGCAAGTGCCACTAGTGGCCCGTATCTGGCAACCGATGCAACCCCAACACCAGGTGGAAGCAACGGGACTGCGCATGCGCAGAAGCAACACGTGCTGTGTCTCTCATGGTACCAGTTAGTTGAAGACGACGCTATAGCCATCGTGTGATTTTAATGGATGTTAAGAAAAAAAAAGCCACATGTAGAGAGGCGAATTAATTTCCTAATAAAATGCCACGTCGACGAAGACATCATATTAAGCCAAGAAATACTAGATTACAGCCATCAAATATACCCACTCCATTCCCATGAATAACAAGAAATAATTTCTGTGTAATCTTTCGTTTTAACATACACTAAACCGCTTGAAACAACAGTTCTGAAAAACATTAAAAAAACGCTTGTTGAAAAAAAAAAGAATTATATGCGTACAAAGTTTATCAATTATTTGAAAAAAAAAAAGCAACGCTATGTGGATATATTGTAGTCATCCATGGATTGAATACGCAAGACTGGAGGAATTCTATTCTAAAAATAACGAGAAGTAAAATAAAATATCTTTCCTCTTTAAAACAAATGCAGCTTCGGACAGCGGAAAGGAAAGATACAGCGTTAAAAATGTGACATGAATGGGTAAATATATTAATTCAACAATAGCCTTTCAAGTTGACAAGGACAGCACAAAAACTTTGGAAAACGCCTTTAAGTTGGTACACTCCTTGAAAATGAGTGAAGTTCTCTTAAGGTAAAAAAACCTATCGTTACGTTGAAAAAATATGTTTATGAATTATATGAAACTAACATTTGTGAAAAATACCTCGCAGTATTTTAAAATTAAAGAGAACCATTCGATTACACATTCCGCAGGAAAGAGACTCAGCTTCAAGCTAAGGCTTGGCAAATCAGTTCAGTTTGTAGAGTATGCGCTTCCCACGCAGACCGTCCTTGGTTCGTTTCCAGTGAGATCCAAACCGCCGTTTTACCGGTCTGTTAAGAAAATTTCCCCAGCGCAGTGCTGTAATTCAGAAGTTCCGTAAGTGGGAAAAAAGTAGTAGCGTTGAGAAACTAAGGTTATCCTTGATTATTATTATTTTTTTTTTTTTTGGCTACTACTGGGAAATTGGCGGCGAAGGTCGGCAAACCATCAGTTACGTCACGTTATTTCCAGCTGCCACTGCCGGGAAACTAGCGGACCACAATAGGCTAGCCATCATTTATGTCACGTGCTTGCAGGGCCGCTGAAAGGCCACTTGTGGCAGCTACTTTTTTTTTTTTTTGATTGGAGGTTTAACGACCACCGTGAGCAACTCAATGGGCTATAAGCAGTCGCCCGTCCCTAATTTAGGGTCACTGGTTCCAGGGAAGGGAAAGACCACTGCGCCACCGGGGCGACGCCGCCCCGGTGGCGCAGTGGTCTAAGGCGCTGGCCTCTGATCATTCGTCCGTAAGGGGTCCGGGTTCGAATCCCGGTCAGGCATGGATATTGTGTTTGTCTTACGGCACTGGCTCTTTCCCTTCCCTGGAACCAGTGACCCTAAATTAGGGACGGGCGACTGCTTATAGCCCATTGAGTTGCTCACGGTGGTCGTTAAACCTCCAAAAAAAAAAAAAAAAAAAAAAAAAACAGGGGCGACGTGGCAGCTGATGGATGACTGAGGGCCCCGTGGATGACTGAGGGATGACTGAGGGCCCCGTTGTGGCAGCTGATGGATGACTGAGGGCCCCGTTGTGGCATATGACAACTGATGCGGGTGGCAACTGTTGGCCAGCTGCTGGTCTGAACTGCTGGCCCTTCTGTTGGCCGCCCGAGCATTTTATTGACGGCTCTGCAGCGGCAAAATGGTGCTGGGCCAGCAAGACTATTTTTGTTGGGTAGTAGCACTAATTGCCATCTTTTATAAAAACTAGTACTAATAGAAACAAAAATAGCGCTAGTATAATAAGCAGGGATAGCCCTTTATATATAAATGCATGTCAGTTTATTAGAGTTAGTGAGCCAGAGTACTTAGAGTAATATAATTCATCAAAGAGCACGCGTTAAAAAAATGTTTTACCTTGTCGTCCACATCTTCAACATCTGCTGCTTGCAGGTGTATTGAGGTAATTACCTAGAAAGGTAGAAAAATATCAGTTTACATTATTAATTTTTAACTGACGGTTAAGTATTTTTCTGAAAAAACAACATAAATTTGCTTTTGTGAAAGCGTATCGTTATGCAGTGCTTTTTAGATTATGCTAAAAGTTTTCGTTCTCTATATTAAGTACCCGATTTTAACTTACACGCGGAAGCTGTGAAGTTTAAGATTATGGTCAGTGACACTAAAGCTACCTCAAAAAAAAGCACTGATTTCAGAAAATAAAATTGATGTAAAATGCTTTTACAAGAACTGAAGGTTTATATGTTGATGGGGGAAATTTAGTAGTAACTGATGCCTATATCTGTCTTGGACGTATAAAGATATAGCCACATCGAAGAAGAAATTTATAGGCGTACGAAACTTGGATGGAGAGCATTTGGAAGAAACAGTACAATTTTCAACAATTTTCACTTTTGTCTTAAAGAAAAGTTCTAGTTCTTATCAATGAGTTAGGGACATGGACCTTAACTAAAAAAGACATACCATATATACTCGTATATACGGTCGACTTTTTTAATAAAATATTTAGGACGAAATTAGAGGGTCGAACAATATACGGAAAATATTTCTGATAGGTTGAAAACCAAAATTTTGATGCCTTATGGAAATGCGCATACTTGGCCCTTTGCGCCAGCAGTTCATTTTCCGGGTGTTACTGGTACAGAAGAAAGTTATTGCTAAGATTTGTCTTGATTTTATGTGTACGAGTTGTTTTTATTCACTAATAGAAAAACTCATTTCGCAAGGATGTCTCAAAGTCCGTTTTAGATCTGTCGATAGGCCTTGACTGTTCGGGTGGTAAATCACCCAGAGGAAAAAGGTGAACGCGTCAGCCAGTAGTTTAAGTTGCACTGTGCCATAACCTACGGCCATGTTCAATTCTCGACGGGGGGATGAAGAGGTAAAAGAACAGTCTATTGAAAAAGGAGACCGCTGCCCCTGCTTAGCGACGGCGGAAAAGAGAGGCGTGACAATCTACAGAACAGCAGTAACATGATCAATGCATCCCGAAAACGAAAGTGTTTAAACTTGGCCGATCGCTCAGAATATATTATTGCCACTGATAGTAAAAAAGTGCATTAGTTTAACAACTCACTTACGTTTATTATTAAATTGAATGTGCCCGGCTCTAAAAATCAAACAAACTGTAACCTTTTCTGAAGATTAAGAGCGAGCAAAAAGGATTGCATCTTTACTGAATGGGCCGATGTTTGGTTTTGTCACTAACTAAAGCCGATTGTTTGTCACAAACACGGTGGAGAGGAGAGATGAAACTCGGGAGTAGATTAACGACCTCTCTATCAATCACACACTCGTCCAGCTCAGCAGTTGAACGCCATCTACTACGCTGCACATGGTAGTGGGAGAAAATTTTATAGAACACATTTTCTTCAATTTTTTAAATAGTTGGGTGCAAATTTTACAGTGTCCACAATACATCAAAATAAAGATTCATTTTAAATTTTGAAGAGATCCATTGAAAACTGCAAAAGTTATACATTTATTTTTTACGGCAAGCATATTCTTTATGAGATAAAACAAACTATCAGGTTGACATCAAGACCTATTTTGGCTTTCCAAATATGTTTCAGGGAGTGTTTTTTTTCTTTTTAAATAAATGTGTGCCTTACGACGTTTGGTAAATGCATCACGATTCGTTTGTTGCGGGAGCAAATGCTTTATTCTCCATGAATGAAATAACTGCAGAAAACTCGCTCACAAAAAGTGGGAGAAGGGGGAGGGGATGGGGATGTGCAAAAGTGGGTCCATATATTGTTAAAGTGTGTAACCTTCCCCTGAAAACTCTCTAACCATGGTGGTGAGCCCTATCATCTTCCCAGAATTGTGCCTCAATTCCACCCATATTTTGCGGGAAACTGCCGCAAGCAACATTGCAAGAGCCAGGCTACAACAATAAATAGTAGGTTCACATGTCCGCATGCGGACGCATCCTCGGAAAAAATATATATTTTTTTATTATTTATACACAAGATAGATAGGTAAACAAAAACTGCAGATATTTACATAAAAATCGAGGGGTCGACCTATATACGAGATCGACCTATACAGGAGTATATACGGTATAAAGGCTGCAGAGAACTGAAAGAGGCATGGAGAGGTGCATGCTTTGTGTAACCAGGACAGATAAGAAGAGGAACTCGTGGATAAGTAAAATTACAAGAGTAGAAGACATCATAAGCAGAGTAAAATCCCTGAAGTGGCAATGGGCTGGATATGTTACCAGAAGAACAGACTACCGATGGACAATCGAAATTTTAGACTGGATACCAAGAGACAGAAAAATACCAAGAAGAAGACCACATGGGAGATAAATGGAAGAAATTCGAAAGCATGCCAGTGTAACATGGAGGAAACTGGCTCAAGACAGAAAATTGTGGGGCAACTTGGGAAGTCCTTCATCCCGGAGTTGATTGATAATGGTTGACAATGATGATGATGATAGCAAGAAATAGGAAAAGAGACAGAATACCATACCCCTTTGGGAATAGGTAAATGGAATTTGAAAGCATGCCGGAGTGACATGGAAAGGAATAGTCCAAACACACAATTGTAGAAAAGATTTTGGGAGATCTTCATCCAGCAATGGATCTGAGAATGGTTGAAGTTGATGATGATCTGTAAATACGATTCAGTTAATGCAATAACTCTCATGCGAGAGTCAAAAACTTCTTGTGCTTCATTAAAAACTGATATCCTCATCTTCAATTTGTAGGAAAGAGAGGGGACGGTTTTATAAGGATATCAACAAATTACCCGTGAAGTCAACAGGTGCATTGAAAGAGAATTCTTCCGAACTTAATGTTATCATAATGAAATAAAGAAAATGGAAAATCAAGAATATTAAAAATTCGAACTGAGGTAAAGAATTTTCAGATGCTCATTTTGGAGAAGAAGAGCAAAGCATTTGTTTTTGATCCGTAGCAAAAGACTTTTCATTTTATTATCAGCAGCTGAAAACATTAGCGGATCCAAGGGGGGCGAGGACTGGAGCGATCGCAACCCCCCACGCAGACTTTTCCTTTTTAAATGGCCAAGATCGTAAATAATTAATGAATTCATATTTGTGAAATTATAGAAATAAATGCACAAATTTTCGTAAAAGTTTATATAACAATTAAAATTTGCTGAGAATTAGGAGAATAAACGTTCAAATCTAGCGTGAGAAAGAGAAAAAGAGACGGAGAGAGGGAGGGAGAGAGAGATAGCGAGAGAGAGAGAGAGAGTAAGAGAGAGGGTATAGATAGATAGATAGACAACTATGTGTGAATTTTTCGAATTTAAGAAATTTTATTATATCAAATGAATCTTTTGCTAAATTTAGTGTTGTACTATTCCATAATTGGAGAGAGTCCTCTGACCGAATGACCAGTACAAACATACCATTTTAGAAAGAGAGAGAGAGTGAGAGAGAGAAAAGAGTTTCAGAAACAGAGGGAGAAAAAGACAGAGGGTAGAAAAAAGAAGTGTTTCATACAAAAACAGAGGAAGCTCTGAGAGCGCAAAGGAAAAAAAAGTTTTTGACTGATCATGAAAATCAGTGGGTGTGCTTTGTTTAAAGTAATATTTCCGCAAACTTCCGTGGGAAAATCGCCAATAAAACAACGAATATCTTAGGAATAACTTAATGGAGTGAAGTACACAGAAGTTGCTTCCAGCAGAAGTGGGAATCATGCTTTGCGAAAAAAAAAAAAAATGAATATTTTAAAGAGGAATTACCGGTCATATTACATAGAATGATTCGATGATTCAAGCTGGAATTTTTCTACTAGATTATTTCTTTCTTTTCTTGACTGGAGGTTTAACGACTATCATGAGTAACTCAGTGGGCTATAAGCAGTGGTGCAACTACCCCTCCAGCAGCTGCGTATGGAGGGGGGTGAGTGCTCAGGTAACGAAGGGGCTTATTGCAGCTGCCAGTCATAGTTTTATGAAAACTTTCGAGCACGCACAATAATTAACCCAAAGATTCATATTTTGTTTTAAGATATATTTAGTTTTGCCTAAATAAATGCCTAGTTTAACTTTTAAAACACTGAATGTCCTACAGATTGAAAGTGTTCGTCTCTTTGACTTCGGGTTGTAATACGATTGCTCTGCAATGGGTTGTAAGTAATACGATCGCTCTCCAATCGCCCTAAAGTTCGAGACCACAGTGGGATTCCCCGTGGAGGATGCGGGAAAACAGTCAGTGACGTAGGATTACGTGCACGACAGGCGCAAACATTTATTCACAGCAGCCGCAGCTCTACCATGTGTAAGAAGGTGATTTCTCCAAGAGATTAATTTTAGTTTTGGACAAAGCAATTACACGTATTGTCAAATCTATTACTTAAAAAGTTTAAATTACAAGGCTCTACATACCACCATTACTTTTGCAGACACTCTCCCTGACTTCGTAACCCCCTTCCCTCAACCACCACATACACACCACCGCGAAAAATGCATCCTCCCGCGTGCTTGAAATACTGTAAAAATTACTATGCTTAGGGGTGCTGAAGTAAATCTTATGGGGGGGCGTTTTGTTAGTTACGCCACTGGCTATAAGCAGTCTCCAGTCCCAAATTTAGGGCCACTAGTTCCAGGGAAAGGTGAGAGGCGCGCCGTAAAGCAAACTGACATCCATGCATCACCGGGATTCGAACCCGGAACCGTGATCAGAAGCCATTGCTCAGATCACTGCGCCACCGGGGCGGCTCTATTATATAAATTAAGCCAGGTCTGAATAGAAGGGCTCAAATTTATTTTGAAAGATTCTATCCAGACTTGATGTCTAAAAATCACTTAGCTCGTTTCTTTTGCAAAGCAAGCAACTAAACGCAATGAAAACAGTGCTCATTTTTTAGTTTTTTTTCTCACTTTGTGATTTAGAAATCTGTGTGTGACCCTTCCACAAGGTGTCCCTATCAACTGTCTCTTTTTTTTTCTTTTTTTTTTGCAGACCAGAGCAACCGCCCCCTAAGAAAAGCTTCTGCGTCCACCTCTGGCTGAAAGCACCTTTTTATAATGATTAAAGCACGTCGCTATGTTTGGTCAGTGAAATGAATCATGTTTTATCTTCGGTGAAAGGCTCAGTAAAGGATATATCATCAGTCAAGGATGTCGTTTTTTCATTAGTTAAAGGTGTTGCTTTTTCATTAGTGAAAAACATAGCTTTATCATTAGGAACAGATAAATCAATTTATCTTCGATGATCATTTTTCCACACATGCTTATCATTACTATCCCTATAAGTTCATGTTCTGCGTTATGCTGGTAGTTGAGGCTTTGGCTTCTGATCATTCTATCGTAATGAGTCCGAATTCGTGTTGCGAATGATGCATGGCCAGTGCATTTGTATTATGGCGTGAGCTCTGACTTCTCCCGAAAACAAGTGGCCCACAAATTAAGGACGGTCGACTGCTTATAACATTTCGAGTTTCTTCGAGTGGCCGTTAAATCCTGAATAAAAAAAAATGTTTTTTTGGTTATTCCTTTGCCGATGGCACAGTGGCCTTAGCGTTGGCTGCTGACCATTCATCCGAGATGAGTATGGGTTCGAATCCCGGTGAGACATGGATGTTGCGAATGTCTTGCTCTCTTCCTTTCCTGGAACCAGTGGCCTTAAATTAGGGACGAGCGAGTGCTTATAGACCATCGAGTTCCTCATGGTGGTCGTAAAACCCCAAAACAAGGTGATTTATTTTTAGCAGGTGACGATGTAAGACATTTTCCGTGCACCTCTCTGTTAGTTATTACGTTCCATAATAATACCGAAGGTTATACACCAATGAGTCATTATATTATGACCACCTTCCTAATAAGCTGTAGGGCCCCCCTTTAGCCCGGAAAACAGCGACCACTCGGCGAGGCATCGCTTCGATGTGGTGGCGATGGGTATCCTGGGGTATCTGATACAATAATGTCAACAGCAGGTCCTTTAGCTCCCGTATTTCGGGGGGGGTGGCGATTTAGCGCGAAACCGCTATTTCAAGTCGAACAACAAATGTTCGAGTGGGTTCATGTCAGGTGAATTTGAAGGCCAGGGCATTAACAGAAAGTCGCCAGCATGTTCCTCGAACCATTCCTTGACGATTCTGGCAGCGTGGCATGGCGCATTATCCTGTTGGTAATGGCCATCACTCGCAAGGAACACATTTGCCATGAATGGGTGAACTTGGTCCGCAACGATGTTCAGATATCTAACAGCTGTCTGGGATTGTGCTATAGGGATAACGGGGCCTAAAGTGTGACAAAATAACATCGCCCACAGCATAACACCGCCGAGGCTGGCATGTTTCCGCCAAGCTGTGCATCTAAGTGTCATAGCCTCCATTGGTAATAGTCGGTGTATTCGCGCATGGCCGTTTACGTGATGCACCAGGAAACTTGATTCGTCAGATCAGGTAACTTTCTTCCAATCATCGACGGTCCAATCTCCATGATCTTTGGTCCACTTCATGCTTTGTTGGCGATGACGTGCGGTGAGCATTTGGACCCGGCTGTGTCTTCTGCTACGCAGGCCCATGCGCAGTAGGCTGCGATCAACTGTATGCTGCGACACATTGCTCTGATCACCACTGTTGGTGATTTGTCGCGCTGTTTCTTTGCGGTCGCTGAGAGCAATGCGCGACAGTCTCCGCTCTCTTCTGGCATCAACGAGGCGCGGACGACACAGGGCTGGACGACGGATCGTCGTTCGCCCATCTGTGCACCACTTTTGATACGTACTCACTACAGCGGCACGTTGTTCCTTTGATGAATTGTGTTTCATCAAACTCCGATAAATCGGCAGCTTTTCCCATTCTGACTCTGAACACTGTATTAACCGAAAGACGGTCCTCGTGTTGTGCTGTGAACTTTACGTACGCCACCGTTTGGTCTCCTGGCGAGCTCATTTCTCTAGCCTGGGGGTGGTTATAATGGAATAGCTCATAGGTTTACAGTGTTAGTAATACAGCTGCAGGTGAGACGCCTTCAAAAATATTGTTTTTGTTACCCTAAACAACGGAACTTTATATTACCTCCTCGTAATCCCTTCAGATAAAGTGTCATTATACAACAGTTTAGTCTTTTGGATTTAAATATGGTATAACCTACAAGTTTGTCCGCGCCGGGCATCGAACCTGGGTCCCCTCATTCCGGAGTAAGTCGCGCTCCCAACTGAGCTACGCTGACATGTGTTCTTACTGCTATCTGCCTTTATCTCATGTGCGTCCTGCGGTGCAGGCATGTCACATCTCCTCCCCACCCCCGAAAGAGGGCTGGGGGTATGGCCCGTGGGCCAGCCGGGACCATGTCTTGCTGTAGGCAGTCATCCCATGAAGAACGTGCATTTGAGAAATCACAGACAATTTGGTGTGTGGAACGTAACATCACACGGATTTATTTTTTCGAAGCACTGAAGAAGGGATTCTTACTTTTCCTGTCTAGCCGTGTGGAAAGAACATTACATCATTGCGAGAAACTTAAGAAAATTAAAGGGTCATCCTGGATGTTCGGGCGCCAATATAATGCTTAAGTTTGTCCACTCAGGGCATCGAACTTGGGTCCCCTCACTCCGGAGTAAGTCGCTCTCCCAACTGAGCTACACGGACGTGTGCTCTCACTGCTATCTGCCTTTATGCGGTGTTGGCACGTCACAATGGTTAATTCTCGTCATAGGTTTCAAAGAGATGAAGAGTGAATCCTATTGAAATATCAAGTGAAATAGTGCACGACAAGAAAATGACACGTAGACGACGATCTCTCAAGCGGGTGGAATTTAGGAAGATTTCCATGTAAAAAGCTCTGAATGTTTCATTTTATTGAACTCAATCCCCTTTCCTCTCCTATTTTCCTTTAATAAGCTAATTTAGAAATCCTTGCTTTTGAATCTACTTTCTCATAGATGAAATTAAACAATAAAATATAGCTTACCATTACAACTGTAATGAAAAAAATTCTTTCAGATACTGCCGCCGCAATCATCACTTCTGAATGATATTAAGTACAACTGCCACTAAACTATAATAAATAACGGTGAATGAAACACCTAGACGTGTTATCATGTGTTTTTCTCAACAAACACGTGTGAAGGTTATTAACTTTAGTGGATTAGGTTTATCTGTTTTTATAGCTTCCGAGACAGATTGAGAGACAAAGACCTTTAATTTATGAGGGCGATACGGGATGTTAGAAACGACCCTTTCTCTTAGTCAGAAAAAGGCCGGAGTTAGAAGACAATCACCACTATGGCGGTCGAAGTTGACACAACATTATTTTGTCCTCGTTCTTTTTTTAGCCACTCATTTTTTTAGAAAAAAACTACGGATGAGAAGGAAAAAATCCCAAGTCACGAATCTACGTGATTAATCATTAGCATCTGAGCCTCCATAAAATGCAAATGAATGAGTTCGATGAACGATAAAAATGCAAATCACTAGCTCAATAATAATCAAGCACTGACATATGGTAGCGTAAGAGATCGCGGTAAATAAACCGCATGGCTTTGTTTATCAGGTACTGTTTCTACAGTCATTTAACCCGAGGATCAGAAGTGCAATACAATATTCTGTGTGGTACAGCGTCTACGGTTTCATATTCAGGATAAATAGAAAGTCCATTCATAGTTCCACATCTTGACAAAAAAAAAAAAATTAGAGAACGTCTCCCGCAGGTTTTCGGCTAGTCGTTCAATTTGGGTCCAGGTTCGAGTCCTGCGTTAGTGGTGTGTTTGTCTTACGGCGCAGGCTAGGAAATCAATGGTCCCCAAAGAAGGGAAAGGCGACTCATATATTTTCCTTAGAGTAGCTTATGCCAAGGGCGGATTTGCCCTCCTGAACACTGAGACAATCGCCGATCGACAACGAGGCACCAGCGGGTACAGCGGAGGCGACTGCGACGACCTCCCCACCTCCTCTGAACAAATTTTTCCTTTTTAAATTGCCAATACTATAAAAAGTTAATGTATTTATTTTTGTTAAAATTATACTAATAAATGCAGAAATTCTCCTAATTAAAATTGATTTGAATTTGGAGATTACATTTTCTGTTCTAGATTGAGACAGAGAGAGAGAGACTAGAGCTGTAGAAACAGAGGAAGCTGAGATTCAAAGGGAAAAGAGATTTTGACTGATAACGGAAAGCAATGGGTGTGTTTTGTTTAATGTAATATTTCCAGTCTTCGAAGAGAATATCGCTAATATCACAATGAACGAATGGCGCACGAATGACTTGATGAAGTGAAGAAAATGGAAGTTTCTTTCAAAAGAAGTGAGAATCATGCATTGAAAAAGAATAAACGAATATTTCAAAGAGGAATTACTGACCCAGGGGCGGATTGGCCCACCGGGATACCGGGACATATCCCGGTGGACCATTCGAGAAATGGCCCACTTTCTCGTATTATTTTTGAGTGGATTTTTTGTAAAGAACGAATAATTATTTTGGTACTTATGAGTAATACAACAGCTAACTTCATTTGGAGCATTATTTCTATCTGAAAGGTTATTTCCATAAAAGAAAAAAAAACATTTTCCATCCATTTATGTTGTGCTTTGGCACCGAAATAAATATGAAATAATATTTAAATAATATATTCTCTGCACTTCTGGGGAAAACATGCTTCCTGATCAAGCCAGCTGCTATAAATTAAGCTAAGGCTAACTGTAGTTAGAGATACGTGGCTGGACTTGGGACCCTAGGGTCATTAGTATGCCCTACTTTCATTTTGTAATTTAGCGGGTACTAGTACCTATTGTGACAGTAGATCGCGCCACACACACACTTATCCACTGGCACAGTGCTCATAGTGCTTCCATGGTAGAGATATTCCGAAATCTGTGTTACACACACACACACACACACACACACACACACACACACACACACACACACACGTGTATGTTAAAGGAAACAACGGTTCACCAGTACTAGCTCATGGGTCAAAATAATGGGTACACTTAGAAAAGGCCTCTATTCAAGGAGGAAATACCAATACTATTGCGCATGATACGATCAGTAACCAAATAAATATAAAAATAAATTTTGTAGAAAAATTGCTATATTGCATGTGAACAGTTCAATTTTTTGAATGATCTTCATAGTGATTTAGTTGGAAATGGGATCTGCAAGAGACTCGCGATTTTTTTTTTTTTTTTGGCAAAAACAAATTTTTTAAAGGAAAATCTGGTATAATACCCAGTTTTGAGCGTGCTTTGATGTTACATTCAATTACAAAAGGATTTTTACAATTCTTTCACCGTTAAGTCGTTTTTAAAATTTGTTCACCATTCAATTCGTTTTACGATGCATATTTCAACAGTTCTTTATTCAGGATCTAACAGTGTTTTTCCATAGAGGAGTCCCCTGTTGTGACGAAGTAAATTTCTCCATCATTTTTATGCCATGGTAGGGATTCGCACCCCGAACTCTCGGCTCCGCAGCTATCCACTATAATACTCTGCGATGTGCTGCTCTCACTGCTATCCGCCTTTATCTCATGTGCGTCCTGCGCGGCAGGCACGTCACACTGTATAAATGCATGTTTTTGCAGTGGACGGCAAGACTAAAGTTCCCCGCCTGGTTTGGTCGTCCCTATCCACTCCTGTACCGATCATATTGCTTAGGAATCATTCGATCATTCAAGCTTGAAATTTTTCTATAAATTTAGACTTCCGAATAGAAGGACTGAAATTTATTTTGAAAAAGTATATCCAAGCTTTATATTTAAAAATATCAGAGTTCGTTTCTTCGGTCCAAGTAAAGCAGTGGATTGAACTCCAGGAAAATAGTGCTCAGTTTTTTAGTTGCTTATTTAGCACAATTGTTTTGATGGAAAAAAGTTCTTAAAAAGTCGTGCGATGCCAGGAAGGGGAAGCTCTGACAGTTTGTGTGTGTGTGTGTGTGTGTGTGTGTGTGTGTGACCCTTATACAAAGACTCTCTATCAATTTGTTTTAGACCTTAGACCGGAGTAGAGGTCTGCACGGGCCGGGCTAGTCCGCCAAGCCCGAGCCCGGCTCTGCCCTGCCCGGGCCAGCCCAGCCCAGCCCGCAGGCCTGGTTTGGCTCTTTTAAGTTTAGAGAACAAAGCAACTGGCCGGCCCGGGCTTTTCCCCACACACTTACAACCGGGCCAAGTCAACCCATTCTTTTTTATCGCAACGTTAAAGAAAGAAAGAAGTCGTATTCCCCGATTTCCTGGTCTGTTTAACTGTTTTCTTGGCTTTACTTAATTCCATGACATAGCCCAGGGCGTAATCACAAAAGCAAGGAGAGGCAATCACAGTGTTTTTAGCAATTGTTAGTGTTAAGATGGTAAAACCAGTTTGGGGTTTTTCACAACAAAAAGATTCGATCCCGAGCGAGTGTGTGTGTTGTGTAGAGTGTGGGACTGGGGGGGGTCTGCAGTGCTGTGGAGTGTGCGTGTGTGTGTGTTGGTTTGAGAGAGTGGAACGACATCGATTGTTTTTCCCATCCTTAATCTGTATAGCGATTGAATTTTGTAGTGTTACCACTTGCTAGTACAGAGGAAAGGAGATTTTGGACAAGCTTAGGTCTTCTTTTTTGTCTCTCTTTGAAGGTTATATTCTTCGATAATTCTTAAAATTGAGTTAATATTTTTAGGCTTATATTCAATTAAATATTTTCAATGATATTTCATTATTTACTTATCACAATTTAATAAAATACAATAGAAAGACAAAAAAAAAAAAAAATACCAAATGGCACATCACGGGCCGGGCCGGACCAAGCGTAATATTTGAAATGGGCCGGGCTGGGCCTTAAACGCACCGGCTTGGTCCGGGCTTAACAAACAAGGTTCGTGCAGACCTCTGGACCTGAGCACCCCGCATTCAATCAACATTTGAATGCGGGGTGGACATATTCCCGGCTGAGGACTTCGTCTAGTGGTCTGCTTTTAAAATGCTGATGGCAGAGTTTTAATACTTTGTTCCGTTTCGATCTATATTACATATTACTCATGGTTTTTTGGTGTCGTGCGTTTCACTTTACTGTTGCTCTTGCCATCGATAACACTTAAAGCTGTAAAACCGCTTTTCCCTCATTTTGATTAGTCAAAATGTACCTCGTGCTTAAGTTTTAGACAGTAATGTGTATATAGAGGTTTCCACTCTCAATCCACTGCTGGATGAAAGTGTACAAGTCTCTTCCACAACTCTCTATCTAGATTCATGACTACCTTTTTATTAATTTCTTGAATCTGTTTTGCTGCTGTCAGGTTGTTTATGAGCTTTAGCTTGTTACCTGAGGTATGACACTGCTGGCCACCCAAAATGCACCACCAAGAAGGACACGAGATAGCAAAGCCAGATTTACTGAACACATAACAACATATACAAAGATGAAACGATTGAGCTTACAGGCCCGTGCGACTTGCCGAACACGCAGACATCAATAGCTCATGTGGCCCCCATAGCTGGCAATAACGGCCGCTACACGCCGCGGCACCGAACGAAAGAGGCTTTGGATGTGGGCTTGGGGTATGTCGGTCCAGGCTGTTTCCACACGTTGCCACAGTTCATCAGGCGTAGCCGCGGGTGGTGCTTGCCGGGCCACTCGGTTACCGATCAGCGACTAGACGTGTTCGATGGGCGATATATCGGGAGAACAGGCGGGCCACGGCAGCAGTGACACCAGTTGGGTCGTGAAGAATTGTTGCACGATGCGTGCCACGTGCGGGCGCTCATTGTCCTGTTGAAATGTGGCCGTTGGCAGGTTCTGCAGGTAAGGGAGGACTACAGGCTCCAAAACGTCGGAGATGGTGTGGTGGTTGTTAAGTGTACCGGCGATGCGTACTAGAGAGGTGCAGGTGTCTTATCCAATTGCCCCCCAAACCATAACACCAGGCGACGGACCAGTATGGCGATGCATAATGCAGGCGTCATACAGTCTCTCACCGCGGTGCCGCCACACGCGGATCCGACCATCGTGGTGCTGCAGGCAGAAGCAGGATTCGTCGGAGAAGACAATGTCGTGTCATTCCGTAGTCCAGGTGCGGCGTTCAACGGCCCACTGCCGCCGCACTCGCCGGTGGGGTAACGTTAATAGTAATCGGAGCAATGGGCGCAGTGCGACAAGTCCCCGCTCCTGCAGACGACGTCAAACGGTACGTACTGACACAGGTTGTTGCGCAACACACCCTAATTCTTGCGCTAACGTTCGTGATGTGGCGATGCGAGCCGTCAATGCCCGCCGCACAACATGCTGGTCCTCCCGCTCGGTGGTGTGCAGCGGCTGCGGCAATCGCTCACGTCGGTCCGTCCGTCCCTCCTGCACTTACCGAATCCATACTCGCCTCACTGTGGCTGGATGTCGTCCCACACGGGCGCTGATGTCTCGGTACGATATACCGCAGGCGCGATAAGCTACTATTCGTCTTCTGTCGAACACCGAAACGTGCTGGAATGACTGCAGTATTCTGCGACGAGGTATCAGAAAGCTTCCCACGCACAGGTCCGGCTGCACAACACACTTCCACTACTTACACTCCGTCTTCTGTGCACCCTTCTTATAGTGCTTCTCGGTGGCGTGCCGGGCGCACATGATTTGCATATGCCCTGCAATGCTAATCATTTGCATGTCCTCTCGCGAGCGACGCATGCTGCGAATTTCAGGCCAATCGGATGCTTCCTTCTTGGTGTTGCATTTTGGGTGGCCAGCAGTGTAGTTATACCTGCTATCAACTGTGGGTATCACATTTACTTATAAAAACTAGTAGCATCGCAGAAGTCTGTTAAAATCGAAAAGCTTCGCATGCGTTCTATGCGTTTGAATTCTTCTGGGGAAGCCTAAAGGTGAGCATTGTTAGCATCAGCTGCGATGTTTAGCGTCATCCCCCTATCCTGTGTATTTCAGAAGTTTACATTGTAGACTGAATTCTCCACGAGAATGAGTACAAACGTATGGTTAAAAAACAAGAAAAAAAAGCAATTACAGCATATAAGTTGCAGTCCATACTTTGTTGGAGCCAAATTTTTCTGGTTCTCAAGGTATAAATTTCAAACTGATAAACTGCAAATGCACTTTGTAATAGTGATGCAAGTATACTAACAAAAGCATCTATTTCCATCAGCACCCAGGAGGTAAGATGCATGCTGTCGTTACCCCTTTTCAAGGCGGGGTTCCCCCGTGACGTGAAAGATATTAAGATGTTGTGTTTGTTCAATAGTTCTGGTTATTCACTCTCCCTGGAGCATCTGTTTCCACAATCACCCAGAAGGTAAGATGGCTACTGTTATTACTCCTTTAAAGGCGGGCCTCGATTGCCATGAAATCCGAATGACTTATAAGGACAAGAAAGTCACGTGACAGGATAAAAAGCATGGGAATTGTGTTTGCTCATCAGTTCTGGTTTCCTTACTTCCTTGAGAACAAACAGTAGCTTTAAATTAAGGGTGATGGGATTTCTTTTGACCGTTCAGTGCATATTAGGATCTCTTAATATTAGCACCCTGACACACCGAAAGGATTTGTAATTAATTGTGGAAATCAAATTACCTTTAAAAATACTACAGGAAATTCAAAATTAATTGTTAAGAACGTCTTTCATGTCACGAGGCCTATTCTCCTACAGCACATAGAATACAACTCAATACCCAGAAATATACAAAACACGAGAAAGAAGATGAGAATAAAGTAAATCACTTGAAGTGATTCAGTGAAGAGCAGACCTGAATCACTTCAAGTGTAAACTTACTTTTCGGACGCATATATTGTGCCATGGGCCAGCACGCATGGTTCAATATATGTGTCAGATCCCGGACTTGTACACCGATCCTTGCTGGACTTGGGCTGGCCTCCACACCATATCTTTATTGACCTTTTTCTTACCATTATTTTTCCTTCCATTGACTGCGCTGGTACCGTTGCTGTCTAGACGGCCTCCAACTGTGTTCCTGAAACCAAAGGAATGCCCTGGCATTTAGTAAAATAAAAACAAAATGCAACTGTGAATATATTGGGGAGAAAGGAACAGGTTTTCGAGAAACATTAAAGAACCGTTCGTTCCTTTAATTTATTTTTATATTTATTAGCTACTATAGTTTTATTTCTTTGTTTCACTGAGAAAAAGTACATTATCGGACTTTTGAAACGAAATGCTCTCTGTCGCTGCTCGGTCACGAACTTTCATTTTCCCTGATAAGTTACCTGAACGTCTACGGGTTTGAAATTTTCTGTCCGTACGAGCCCACGTATTTTATTTTTGTCAGTGGCGTACCTAGGTCCAAAATATTCAACGTTCAAATACGAATACCCCGGAGAAATTATCTACTAAAACATTGCGAAGCGGAAAAATACTGTGTATCAGCCATATGTAATGCGTTTCCCATTATTCCTAAAATGTACATTAAAAACAATATAAAAGTATATTTAAAAATAAGCAGCCTACAGTAAAGAGCAAAGGACCAAGCGGTACTTCAAGGGAAGGGTTCGGAACTCTGGGCCGCCCCCTCTGATTTGTGCCCTGGATAATTCACAATATCATTAATATACACTGAGTGGCCACTTTATTGTGACCACCTGACAGTTTTAAGCAAATGAGCTATGGCTGTACGCTGTTGCTGCCAGTATAAAAAGGAAAAGCTTAGTGCTTGCGACAATAGTAGAAGTGATTTTTGGGTGACGAGATGGGTACAAAATGCGATTTGACGGACTTTCAACGTGGGATGATTGTAGGAGCTAGCAGCCATGGAGCGAGTATCACCGAAACCACCGCATTCGTGAAATGTTCCAGAGCAGCTGTTGTTAAAGTGTTTAAAGACTGGACTGTCAGCCAAAAAACTGGGTCTCTACGTGCAACGTGTGGTCTTCATCGACTAGTGACTGCTCGGGCGGAACGGAGAGTGACCACTCTGGTAACAGACCACAGAAGGGCAACAGTGCAGCAAATTACTGACCATCTTAATCAAGGATCCCCTCAAATGATCTCTGCACGCAATGTTCGTCGTACACTGCATCGGATGGTATATGGCAGCCGAAGGCCTGTTTGAACACCTTTGCTGTCTGCAGTTAACAAGAGAAAACGTCTCCAGTTTGCACAGGAGCACAAGGATTGGACAGTCGATAATTGGAAACAAATGATGTGGTCCGATGAATCACGTTTTCAGTTGTACCATGCCGATGGCCGAGTGAGAATTTGGCGGAAACAGCACGAAAGCATGGACCCCAAATGCATTGCTACAACCCTTCAAGCTGGTGGAGGCAACGTTATGGTTTGTGGAATGTCTTCCTGGCATGCTTTGGGCCCTTTATTTCATGTTGATCAACGTCTGACTGGCACATCATATCTTCATATCTAAACATCTTTGTGGACCAAGTGCATCCTGTCATGTGGATGGTTTATCCCAATGGCAATGGCTACTTTCAACAAGATAATGCGTCCTGCCATAGGGCTCGTGTTGTACAGGATTGGTTTCAGGAACATGCCGGTGAGTTTACTTTGCTTAGGTGGCCCCCACAATCTCCAGATATCAACCCCATTGAGAATTAGTGGGATGAAGTAGAACGAGCCATCAGACAGCTGGATCCACAATCCCACTATCTCACACTCCTGGAAAGTGCTATTAATCAAGCATGGTATCAGATTCCCCAAACCACCTATCAACATCTCGTGGAGTCCATGCCACGAAGAATCGACGCAGTATTAAAGGCAAAAGATGGCCCAACGAAGTACTGAGGGGGTGGACATAATGAAGTGGCCACTCAGTGTATATAAAGGTGAAAGTTTGTATATTTGTTTGTTTGTCCGCTATACAAATCGACAGTTTTCAACTTAGAACCACCAAATTTGGTATATTATCTCATCGTACTCTAACTTAGGCCGTAGTTTGGAAGGGATCGGAGCCCGAGGGGTCAAGGGGGCCCCCATAAAAATTTTCGTTATTTTAATCCAAATTTCTATAGTTTTCAATTTAGAACCACCAAATTTGGTGTACTATTTCATGGCATTCTGACTTAGACCGTAAACGGTTTTGGGAAGGGGTAGCAGCGCTGGGGTCAAGGGGCCCCTATGTAAATCCTTCGTAAAAGGTTTTACAGTTTTCAATTTACAACCACCAAATTTAGTATATTATCTCATGGTACTCTGACTTAGACCGTAAACAATTTTAGAAGGGGTCAGAGCCGGGAAGTCAAGAAGACCCCCATACAAAATTTTCGTAAAAGGTTCTACAGTTTTCAATTTAAAACAACCAAATCTGGTATATTATCTCATGGTACTCTGACTTAGTCCGTAGACAGTTTTTGGAAGGGGTCGGAGCCAGGGTCAAGAAGGCCCCCATACAAAATTTTCGTAAAAAGTTCCACAGTTTTCAATTTAGAACAACCAAATTAGGTGTATTATCTCATTGTACTCTAACGTAGACCGTACACGGTTTTTCGAAGGGGTCAAAGGGCCCCCATACAAACATTTGCGTGAAAAATTCTACAGTTTTCAATTTACAACCACCAAATTTGGTATATTATCTCATGATACTCTGACTTAGACCGTAGACAATTTTTGGAAGGGGTCGGAGCCGGGGATTCAAGAGGCCCCCCATATAACATTTTCGAAAAAAGTTCTAGTTTTCAGTTTATAACCACCAAATTTGGTATAAAAGAAAGTTCTACAGTTTTCAATTTAGAACCACCAAATTTGATATTTACTGGAAAATAATAGGAATATAGTTTCCATTCATAAAATTTCACCCGCTGAACTTGGTGATTCCACGAATATTTACCCGGGAAGTACCGGATATCCCTGCTGGTATCCTTATAATGAAATCTTCAAAACAGAATCTTAAATAACAAGAAAACTTTTATGACGTTTTTCTTTGGAAGTTGGTGGGAGGTGACTCCCTATAGTTTGGATTCTTTAGAGAGAACCTAAAACTATAAAGAGTCACAGTCCCTGATTGGGATGATTATTTCTAGAGGCAAGGACGCCATCCAAGCCTCATCAGGGTCCCACTCAAGCAAATGACCAGAAGTCCGCCCCACGGAGCACGAGCCCACGGGATCGGCATTCTGTTTTTCTGTTCCTGTCAAATTACAATGTACCTATATTTACAGCATGCCATCTGAAGTAGGAAATGTGTAAAAACTCGTGCTTTTAGCATCGATATATCCGTCTGTTTCTCTGTGGACACTATATGACACGGCATGATCATCTGCTGCATCAAAAACCACACTGCTCTGTTATTTATTGTGTTGGAAAGAAAGTAATGTCCGATGACGAGGTATCCGAAGTCGAATCTCCGGTCACTTCGCAGTTCGCCAGTGAGATTGCGCAGCACACCGGCATGACATCAGTAGATTGGTGACTTATGTCAGTGAAAGTTAGACGTCATAAGGCGTAAACAGGGTAAGCGCCAGCCAACATGGAAGTGGAAAAGGAACACCTCCCCCACCCACTACATGCTCTATGAGTTTCGTCGTGGTAGCACCACCGCAAGTGCAGTAAGAAACGTTACCAGTGTGTACTCCAATGCCATATCTCATCGACAGTGCTGACGTAGGTTCGAACGGTTTCGACATTGAAATTTCGACCTGTCAAACCGTCCCAAAGACAGAACACCCGCAACAGTGGATATGGACATGCTGAAGACCTTAATGGTGACCGGAAATTCTATCCCGCACTCACCAACCCGCTTGGCCACCGTGGTAAGTTATATCTCCCCGCCCCCAACATGATTCTTCATCTTAAAAGTTGGCGCACATATCAAGCGAGGATCACATTCAGAAAGAAATTAATCGAGGGTGTAAAACTTGGTTGGAGAACTTTTGGAAGAAACAGTACAATTTTTAAGAACAATATACCATTATGTCTTAAAAGAAAGGTATTTTGCCAATGCACCCTTCCAGTTCTTACGTACAGAGCAGAGACACGGACCTTAACCAGTAGATTAACTACCATCCCCGCAGTAGCGGGGGCTGCTGGGGGCCCTGCTGAGGAAAAGTGCAAGGCCACAGTGGCATTCCCCCGTGGAGGATGTGGGGAAACAGTCAGTTACCTAGGATTACGTGCACGACATGCGTCAACATTTATTCACAGCAGCCGTATATCAGCCGTGTGTAATAGGTTGATTCCTTCAAGTGATTTATTTTAGTTTTGGACAAAGCAATTACACGTATTGTCAAATCTATTACTTAAAAAATTAAAACTACAGTGGTCTAGGTACCGCCATCACTTTTGCAGATACTCTCCTTGACTTCCAACACCTCTCCACCCCAACCACCACACACACACACCGCAAAAAATGCATCCTCCCTCGCGTTCGAAATCCTTGGAAAATTACTCTGCTTAAGGGTGCTGAAGTAAATCTTGCGGGGTGGCGCATGTTGTGCTAGTTACGCCACTGACCTTAACTAAAAAACACATACAATCACTGCAGGCAACCAAAAGAAGCATGGAGAGATGGATGCATGCTTGGTTTAACCAGGAAAGATAAGGAGAGGGACTCGTGTATAAGGAAAATGACAGGAATGGACACGATGAGAGGACAATCCCTGAAATGGCAGTGGGCTGAACATATTACCAAGGCGGACGGACGGACCACCGATGGACAACAGAAATTTTGGACTGGATTCCAAGGGACAGGAAAAGACCCAGAAGACGACCACACGGGAGATGGTGGATGAAATTCAAAAGCATATATATATATATATATATATATATAAAGGAGTTTTCCTTTTTCCTAGATTGAAACTCTTGTGGAGTAAATTGATTAACACAAACAAAGCATGTTTCATGAAGGATTAAAGAACTGGTACATCACCGGAAGCAAGTACTACTGCGCCGTTGTACCCAAAATGACAGGTTCGTCGCTACCGGAGGTGGAAGAGGTTACCCTCTTAGAAAGGTCATACAAGTGGGCGAAGATTCATGCTATGAGGACTATAAAAAATAGAGATGCACAACGTGCGAATAAAGTTAATGAAAATTGTAGCTCAAAAACAAAGTCATATATTTCGACATTTTCTTTTTTAAAAGGCTTTAGTTAGTCGGATCCAGGTAACAAAGGAACTGAGTAACGTACTCAGTGACGTGTTGCCCCCTTCGATGCACGAAATAAATAGTCCGAAATAACCAAGATAGACATGAAAAACCAAATGCGGACATTCCTAACATAGGTGGCCGAACTATTTTTTGACAGGATATGCATTTTTTAGTCAGATCATAAAATTTATTGCGATTTTGTAAAATAGGACGCGATGACGCTATTTGAACATGCTACAGATGAAAATATTATATCGAGAAAATCTAATAATATAAACGTGGAATTTTATATCCTTATTACAGTATATGTTTTTCGATATAGAACGTTTTACTGAAAAGAAACGTTTTTAACATCAGTTTAAACGTTTCTTCCTTCTTTTTTTTTCATGAAGGTTTAACGACCACCGTGAGCAACTCGATAGGCTAAAAGCAGTAGCTCGTCCCTAATTTAGGGCCACTAGTTCAGGGAAGAGAGATAGAGACAGAGAGCTTACACCGCGTTTAAACCACTGCGCCACCGGGGCGGCATGAAAGATGTTAGACTGTATTGATTTGAACACATCTACATTGGTATGAATTCAACAAGAACCGTAAAGTGAAAGGGAAAATGCGATGTTTCGCACCTGGTAGCAAATTAATGCAGGGGCACTTGGCTCCTCTGCCCCCACAGTTCAAACGCCGCTGATTCCTAAACTCCGCGACTTTTCCGAATACGCCATAGGGATGAATAAGTACTCAGTCAACGGAACTTTGTCACAGAAAATCCGGCTAAGCGTTTCACCGCGAACGGAATTTTTCAAGACCTATCCCGAACGCATCTTCCTATTGTTACGTTCACTGATTCATTCTGTGCTAATACGTTTTTCATTCTGCATTTCTCCAGAGTGCTGCTTCGTCGGCGTTAACGTATTTTGTACATTTTACTTGATGTTTCCCACCGTTATCTCTCGGGTATTTCCCGAGTTTACAAATTTTTAGTAAAATTACGTCAAAATCTGAAGTGCATTTTTTGAACGATCATAATATTTTTCTATATTGGAGGTATATGAGAAAGTGAAATCTGCTTACTGTTTGAATGCAAGAGGTGAATTTTGAACTCGAAGGGGCGTAATTTCAGTTCTCGCCCCAGATACGAAGAGCTGGCTCAGGTGCAGCAAGAAGACTTTCCTGAGATTCTGATGGAGCTAAAAACGTGACTGAAAAAAGACGGCGTCAGATTGCTAATTTCATGGCATTAGAATATTTGCTAGAATATGGGAGCAAAAATATCTTGATGTTTCCAATTTTCGCTGGTCTTTGTCTTGCCTGCACCTAAATTTGATTTAACTGGAGATAGAAATAAGTCCACTGTTTAGACTTTCCTTTGTGGTTGTGATAACTACCATCAGATTCAGAGATATTTTTTATACATCTGCAGAAAACATTCTTCGTGGTAAATTTAAAATTTGACTAAAAAGCGTTACTGCACTTAGCCCTCCCTAATTTAATTTGTGCTTTCTTCAGAAAGATGATTTTACTAGTTATGAACATTCAGATCTTTCTGAAAGATTAACCTTCTGAATATCAATGTTAATCAAATGTTAGCCTTGAAGATACAACGACCGTACCTTGTCTCTACTTAAAAATTTTATTATTTAAAACCCGTTATCACCATATAAGCTACATGAAATTTAGTATAAACAGAAAAAAATACCATTCTCGGGGTCCTTGTGGCCGAAAAAGAAGCGGAACGGGTTCCTGACTTCATGGGCAGACATACTTGCAGATAGGATTCAATAAAATTTATGGTATCGGTGATTTTATTCCAAACAATATGCTTAAAGTAACAACACTTTCAGTCAGTTGTTGCGCTGGAGGGGACGAAATAATACACATCAAGTATGGCTCAGATCAATCTCATTGTCAAGAAAGTCTAGGTAGTAATTCCGCTTCTCTCTCCCTCTCTCTCTCTCTCTCTCTTCTCGTTTTAAGGTTTAACAACCCGCATGAGCTCCCGCCCTTAATAGGGTCGTCGGCTATGTGCCATGAGACTACAAATATCCTTTTTTTTTCGGACTTCGGAATGCAAACAAAACAATTTATTAAGGATAGAATCATATGATATTCAAATGATTTTCTTTTGATCGACTAAGGCAATTAATTGCGCATTTGTTTTTTTCTTTGACTAGGGTTCCTGTTGTAGTTTTTTTTATTGAAAAGAAGGGAAAACATTTTGAATTCTACATCGCCTTGGGCAGTAGCTAAAGCTAAATCTCATAGAAAGGGATGCCCAAAGTAATGTTTAGAAGGACAAACAAAACTGGGGGTGCAAATGTATTCGAAAGGCATTTAGATAAACAACATGTTTCATTTAATATCATTTATTGAATTAGAAAATCGAAGCTCATTGAAACAGACAAATCTTTTGAAATATGTTGACAAGTGATGTTAATACGCATACGTTTCATGAACAGTTTCATACTAAATCTGGATATTTCCTGTACCAATCATTATTTTGTTCTGAATAAACTGAAGAACAGCATATTGAATTGCACCTAACAAATAACTGAACAATACAGATAAAACAAGAAATCAAAACAACTGCAAACGTCTCTGTTTCTGATTATGGAATTTTATCAAGATATTGTACATAACATTTTCGAATGCAAATAAAATTCGATTTGGTGTTCATTATTGGCACATCAGGGAACTATTTAAGGGAGGTTAATTCTCGTTAGAATACAGCAGGTAGATTTGCATTTGCAATACTGCAGGCAAATATTTTACAACTAGGTAACAAGTTGAAAGTGTCTTCAAAGGCAATCCTGTTTTTAAAAAATTCTTTAAATACCAGTGCCCTTCTCTTTTCATTGATTTGGAAGAAATGACCCCTGATAACCCTGCTTCTGTTCCAAGTTTGATGAGCCGAGTTTTCAAAAAATTCATTATCTCAAAATTCATGTCTCCTTCAGAGCTTGTGACAAATGAAAAGAAATTAATCTTCTTTTCATTTCCGATAATGCCAAATCAAGGACATGCAAAAGTATTACTTTAACATGTTCCTTTACTGCAAGGCCTCCCCAATGACTTTAGCAAGAATATAACACTTCAAGAACTCGCTCATTCGTCTATGGGGCATAGTTCGAGTACAAAAGTTCGTTTCTTTCTGTCCAATATTGCTGAATTTCAGAACCATTTCTTCGTAAACACCATCAGTCATTAAACTTTGAAGGCCCTGCAGTGAATTTCAAAATCATTACTAAACATCTTAAAATGGATGTGCGCGACTGCGGTAATTTATCAACAGGATGAATAGTTTCCAGAACTCTTTCAAAAATACAAATTAAATCATAATTTGCAATCTTTAATAATTGCTAATGAACCAATGGCCTATGCACTGCAACATCCACGATTATCATCGTGTCTGCTTTAACCTTTTCAAGAACGCATGTTATTTGTATATACGTACTGAAATTTTTCTTTATCACATCAAAGTGACAAATCCGTCTTTGTTCCAGTTGACAGTGAGACCTTCACACGTTTTGGATATGCTCCCTCTCTTCAGTACAGTGACGACGCCAGCACTTCAGAACTGGAGGGGCTAGTAGATTGTCACAAATTTTAACGTGCTTGGCAGAAATTTGTCCAGAAAATTACGTTCAGATTGATTTTAACATACGCTGATGACGTTATCCCCAGTAAAAAGAAATTAGGTACATACTATAAGTAGTATTTGTTCAGCGTTTAAGATTTTAAGGTACTAGCAACAATAAATGTGAACCTTTATGGCTTTAACAAATTACTATTCACAATTTCAGCTTACTTACATCACTTTTCATCCCTTTTTTAATGTTGTCGTCATAATATGGTTTATGAATTTTAGTTTGTATCTGAAAAAGAATATCCTTCCGATCATTCGTCCGAGATGGTCCCCGGTTAGAATCTCGTGAAGCATGGATGTTGTGTTTGTCTTACGGCTCTGGCTCTCTCCCTTCCCTGCAACCAGTGGCCCTAAATTAGGGACGGGCGACTGCTTATAACCAACCGAGTTGCTCACGGTGGTCGTTGGACCTCCAATCAAAAGAAAAAAAAATAAGAATATCTCTCTCTGTCTCTCGATTTTTTTAAAACTGTAATTACGAAAACGATTCGAACCACACGTTTTAAATTGTAATTCGATAAATTCAAACACGTTTAATTTAAGTTTCTTAAAACCTTATATGGCCGCACTCGCCATGTGTTCCGCCTGCATAAATAATGTTGTGTAGGCTAAAGGGTGGGCTAAAAGAAATGTTCCCTAGCTTACACACATACTTCAGAAATACTTGCAACGAGGAACATTAATTCGAATTTTGTCTTGTTTCAAGAATTTCATTCATTACTTTCACAAGAACAAGGTAGTGTCTATGATTGAAGCAGTGTATTTATGACATTTTCAGCTGTAATTCCTTCTTAAGTAACGCCTGTACTCCTCCACTTTCACTACTCACAACAGGCACTCCGTCATAACATTGGCTGGGAATTTTTGAGCTGTTTCTGCCCCTGTAATTTAAAAATTTTAAAGTTGAAACATTACATACTTTAGCATTTCAGTCAGTGCAACTTTTTATTGCCAAAATGGCTATTTTTGCTTTCTTTCATTGGTGACATTCCTGACTCCTATGGCAATGTTGTTTCTATCACGTGACCCATTTCCAGAATGGTAAACCAAAGAATATTACAATTCAGGACATCACATAATATATTTCGATGACCATTTCTGCCATGATTTTTATTATATAATTTTGAACACTGAGAGACTGATAAGTGTAATATGATGGCATATATTTTAAGAATTCAGAAAGCACTTGTTGAACAGGATTCACACCTAAATACAATAAACAAATCTATACAAACTCCGTTTATTGGTGTGAAAGTATATTTAAAGAAAAACAAGAGAAAATTGTATCTTCCGAGCTTTTGCTCTCTAACCGGGAGGCTTTCTCAAGGGTTGCAGACGTTACTAATAGGTCTGGCGAGTATAATAGAAAGATTTCGAAACACTGGTGGTCGGGAACGTCGTATTTTGAAACCTGATACTCGAGGCACGAGGTGATACACAGGTTTCTTTCATGCGGAGAATCATCTCAGCATGTTCCTCCACGAGGACGGAATATCAACAGATTGGGTATCGTTGCATGCGTAGGGATGTGTGGAGATCTCAATACTTCCTCTGATCAGTGTACCTTTGTGGCCAATATACGGCGCTATTATCTTTACTTGATCCCATAACGGGACAGCGAAAGCTCGGGAGATAAAAAAATTCCACGTATTTCTTCTTTAAATATACACTGATGCCACTCAAAATGCAAAACCAAGAAGGACACGAGATAGCAAAGCCAGATTTACTGGACACATAACAACAGATACAAAGGTGAAACGATTGAGCTTACAGGCCCGTGTGACTTGCGGAACACACAGACATCAATAGTTGGTGTGGCCCCCATGGATGGCAATAATGGCCGCTACACGCCGCGGCATCGAACGAAAGAGGGTTTGGATGTAGGTTTGGGGTATGTCGGTCCAGGCTGCTTCCACACGTTTCCACAGTTCATCAGGCGTAGCCGCGGGTGGTGCTTGCCGGGCCACTCGGTTGCCGATCAGAGACCAGACGTGTACGATGAGCGACATATCGGGCGAACAGGCGGGCCACGGCAGCAGTGACACCTGGTGGGCCGTGAAGAATTGTTGCACGATGCGTGCCACTTGCGGGCGCACATTGTCCTGTTAAAACGTGGCCGCTAGCAGGTCCTGCAGGTAAGGGAGGACTACAGGCTCCAAAACGTCGGAGATGTAGTGGTGGCTGTTGAGTGTACCGGCGATGCGTACCAGAGGTGTGCGGGTGTCATATCCAATTGCGCCCTAAACCATAACGCCAGGCGACGAACCGGTATGGCAATGCATAATGCAGGCGTTATACAGTTTCTCGCCGCGGTGCCGCCACACGCGGATACGACCATCGTGTTGTTGCAGGCAGAAGCGGGATTCGTCGGAGAAGACAATGTCGTGCCATTCCGTAGTCCAGGTGCGGCGTTCAACGGCCCACTGCCACCGCACTCGCCGGTGGTGTAACGTCAATGATAATCGGAGCAATGGGCGCCGTGAGACAAGTCTCCGCTCCTGCAGACGACGTCAAACGGTACGTGCTGACACAGGTTCTTGTGCAACACACCCTTATTCCTGAGCTAACGTTCGTGATGTGGCGGTGCAAGCCGTCATTGCCAGCCTCACAACATGCCAGTCCTCTCGTTCGGTGGTGTGCAGCGGCTGCGGCTATCGCTCACGTCGGTTCGTCCGTCCCTCCTGCACCCACCGAGTCCATACTCGCCTCACTGTAGCTGGATGTCGTCCCACATGGGCGCTGATTTCTCGGTATGATATACCGCTGTCGCGTAAGCCACTATTCATCCTCTGTCGAACTCCGAAACGTGCTGGAATGACTGCCGTATTCTGCGATGAGGCATCAAGAAGCTTCCCATGCACAAGTCTAGCAGCACAACACTTTTCCACTACTTACACCCTGCCTTCTGTGCACCCTTATTATAGTGCTTCTCGGTGGTGTGCCGGGGGCACATGATTTGCATATGCCCTGCAATTCTAATCGTTTGCATGTCCTCTCGTGGGCGACGCATGCTGCGAATTTCAGGCTAATCCGATGCTTCTTTCTTCGTGTTGCATTTTGGGTCCATACTCGCCTCACTTTCACACCAATAAACGGAGTTTGTATAGATTTGCTTATTGAATTCAGAAAGCTTTTCGTTTTTTCGTAATGATTAATTCAAAAGATTTACAAATAAACTCCCTTTTTTTTATGTCATACTTATCTCGAAGAGCTGGTTCATTAACTGCAAGACACTGGGTCATTTCAAAATGCCTGTGATGTTCCAGAGAATCAGAATTCAATATAGTTGGTAACGATTTTCCCCATTTGTTCATGCTTTTCTTTTTCTTTCGAAATAAATTTTGGAGGTACATGTATGCGTGTTTTTCAAAATCTCTTATTTTACACAAACTGGATTTCCGATTTCTAAAACCACAAGACTTGAATTCACTCACAAAACGTTGAAACTGTCGGCAAACGTAATAAATTGTTACATCAAAAGCAAACCAAGAAAATTTATGAAACCATAATGTTGCTTGAAAACTTCTGTTTTCCTTATTTTTGGGTAAAACGCAAAGATTGTGCTGTTTTATTTCTACAGCAATCGAAATAGCCCACGTTGTCCACACTGACTCTTACCTGGTCCAGCTCTTCCCAGCTCCAGTTTGTTGGTAAAAATTTCCAAAATTCTATAATAACGGCAAATATTTGTACCTGATGGTAAATATTTGTCTGTTTATTGCTGAGATTTTCATAGAGTTCTTTTCTGTTTTCTTTCGCGTCAGATCACTTTTTAGTATACTATATTGTCAGTCACCGGACACCCCTTCAAAAGCAAATGAACGGCTCCGCGGTGTTGTTAAGATGCGCGGTACAGCTGCAAATGATATAAAAAGAAGCCTCCAGCTGACCGCGATCATATCGCACTCTGAGGTTGAGGGAAAATGTCGTGGCGGGAGAGAACTGATTTTGAGAAAGGAATGATTGCTTAGTGTTGTATTAGTGGGTTGTCCATAAGAGAAACCGAGAGGCGTTTAAACATACCCAAGTCAACTGTTTTGGATGTACTGAATAAGTGGGAGACACATGGCGTGCCTGAAGTAGAAAAACGTGCCGGCACACCCACGAAAATCAGTAATAAAGGGCGTCGAAGCCTCAGGAGAACTGTTATGCAGCTAATCGACGGAATACTGCACAAGACCTCAGTGTACAGGCGAGTAAAAATGCCGTAACCTCGGTATGTACACGTACCATTCGCAGATAACTTCATTCCATGAGTTACCGTGGTCGTGCGGCTGCTCAAAAGCCTTTCATCTCCACTCGGAATGCTACTCGTCATTTAGCATGGTGTAAAGAACATTAATCGTGAACCGTAGATTCATGGAAACGGGTCTTATGGACTGATGAATCCAGATACACAAACAATCAGTCTGACGACCGTATGTAGGTACGGCGGCAACAGGGGGAACGCTATTTACCACAGTGTACTGTTCCTACGATCATGTTTGGAGCTGACAGTGTATTCGTGTAGGGGTGTTTTTTGTGGTATGCTCCCGGATCGTTGGTTATCGTGGGCAAACCCGTTAACCAGCACGTCTACCTTGATACTCTGGACAATTATGCCCTACCAACTCTGTGGCAGTACTATGGAACCGAGCCTTGTTGGTGCCAGCAGGATAATTCACCGAGCCATAAAGCAAGGACGGTTACGGCGTGGTTTGACGGTAATTTCGTATCGTGTGTGGACTGGCCAGCACAGAGCCCTGATCTTAATCCCGTAGAGCACCTGCGGGGTGAATTAGAGCGCCGCATAAGAAGTTTGGAATCAAGGCCTACTACTAAGCAGCAATTAGCGTCAGCATTATGTACTGATTGGAAGCGCATACCTATTGCTGTGTTCCAAAACCATGTCGAAATCTTGTCTCGAAGGGTCAGTGCATGGATTAAGTCCAAAAGTGGACCGACACCGTACTAATGTATGTTAATAAATGCTATGTTGTGTTTCTCTTCTACGTGTACGGTAACTTTTGTCAATATAGTGTATATGTACTATGCCAAGTACACAAACACACGCACGCACAAACACTTCGTGAAAAGCGGGAAACCTGCTTCACGCTATTGTGCCTGGTCACTATCTATAGCCCCTGGAGGAATCACATGGCACTTACAGAGCGGGCTTCTAAGTTCCCAACGAGAAATCCCTCCACAAGAGAACAGTGGAAGAGGATGGAAAGAAGTTTAGGATTTCTTCAGGAAAGTCTCTTGAGGTCGAGATAGAGTTTGAGATAGAAATCCGTTGGTGGCGCCTATCAGTGATATAGATAGAGCTTAACGCACATTTCGTGTTTATCTGGAAAGAAAAACTGAGCAAACGAATTTTTTAGATATCACTCCCGCAAAAATCAGGAAAACCCGTGTTCATCACGCAAACACACTTAGTATTTTAACCAAATGCTCATACTGCAGAGTTGGCAGACCCCGTGGTCGAGCAGTCTGAGACGCTGGCTTCTGACTATTTATTAGAACCTGACCTCGGGTTGCGTCCCGGATGACATACTGGTAGTGTGTTTTTCGATGGTGCTATCTCTGTCCCTTCCCTGGAACCAGTGGTCCCACATTAGGAATGGATATATAATAATCGTCCTACAAGTTGCTCATGATGGTGTGAAAAGAGGACAGGATTTTTTTTCGGTGACGCTCGCTCCGGAGTGGGTTGCTCTAACCGACAAAGCTACACCGCAGAATGAACCTCTGCAGATTTGTCGTCTTCACCCCTGCTTCACCTCTGTAGTACGCCACGGTGGCCGATAACCCTCCCCCCCTCCCCCCAAAAGACTGTAGACAGGCCATCCCTTAGAATTGAGTAAGCGAAACACCTGCCTGGGTCCTGGATCTTGAGGTGTTCGGCTCATTATAGGCACAAATGATAAAGATAAAAAATGCAATATGCAAAATAAAACAAAATATTTATGACTGACTCGCACAACCAAGTTAACGTTACCTTATTTGTATGAGATGTATTGTTTGGGATATGGGAGAACAGCTAAAGTAAGCCAACGAATTGTCTTGTATTAAATGGGATAGTTCTGGATTCTGTCATCTATACATCTCCTTTTTGAACTGATTCATTTCCAAATTTCACTGTTGCTTTAAGAATTCTGACAATTCAGTTACTGCTACCTCAGCATAACAATGTTATTTAAATTGAAATATCACGAAATACTGAGAACTAGAAAGACTAGAGAAGGGTTATCTAATTTGGTATTACTATCAATAGATTACAACAGCATAATTAATGATTTCCAGATAATGTATGTCAATAGAGCATACCTTACTTGGAAATCTGTATTACATAACATAATTAATAATTTTGCAGAAATGAAGACAAGAAAAATCCATTTTCTAGGATAAATTCGAGATAATTTATGAATGCAGTGTCATTTCACGTATGTCCGCCGGTCAATGAACAGATCAGCCAAACATGAGCAATCTTGTGTATAAACCCAGCAAAAACAATCTTGCTGGGCCAGCAATGGCCCAGTACTATGTTGCCGCTGCAGAACTGTCAATAAAATGTCCAGGCGGCCAACAGAAGGGCCAGCAGTTCAGGCCAACAGCTGGCCAACAGTTGGCACCCCATCAGTTGTCATATGCCACAACAGGGCCATCAGTTGTCCATCACAGGAAGTAGCTGCAACAAGTGGCCCTTCAGTGGCCCCTTCATTGGCCCTGCAAGCACGTGCCAGAAATGATGGCTAGCCTAATGTGGTCCGCTAGTTTACCGGCAGTGGCCGCCGGCAACCACGTTACGTAACTGGTGGCTTGCCGAATCTTGCCCGCTAATTTCCCAGTAGTAGCCATAATAAAAAAATAAAAAAATTGAAGGGTAACCGCAGATTCCCAAAGCTACAATTTTCTTTTTCTGTCCTTACGAAACTTGTGAATTTTCGCACTGCGCTAGGGAAACCTTCTCAACAGACCGGAAAAACGCCCGTTTGCTTCTGAACCAGGGCCGTTGGCGTGGTAAGTGAGCTCTCTACCGACCGGACTAATTTGCCACGCTAGAGCGCATGCTTGACGCTGTATGTTTCGTATGCAATGTGTAATCGAATGCTTCCCTCTTTCATTTTACAATATTGCGAGGTATTTTTCATAAAAGTCAGTTTCATATAATTCATGAATTAATGTTTTCAACGTAACGATAGTTTTTTTTTACCTTAAGGGAACTTCACTCATTTTCAAGGAGTGTACATACTTAAAGTCACTTTCCAAAGTTGTGTACCGTCCTTGTCGTCTTGAAAAGAGATTGTTGAATAAATATATATATTTACCCGGGTTCATGTCACATTCTGTTACATTTTTAACGTTGTGTCTTTCCTTTCCGTTGTCCGAAGCTACATTTGTTTTAAAGAAGAAATATATTTTATTTTACTTATCGTTATTTTTAGAAGCAAATTCCTCCCAGTCTTGTGTATTCAACCCATGGATGAGTACACCACATAGCGTTGATTTTTTTCTTTCAAATAATTAATAAATTTGTACGCGTATATTTCTTTTTTTTTCCAACAAACGTTGTTTTAATGGTTTTCCAGGATATGTGTTTCAAGCGGTTTCAAATTTTTGCTTGTTATTCATCCACTCCATTCCATGAATTGTTATTCATGGGAATGGAGTGGGTGTATTTCATGGCTGTAATCTAGTATTTCACGGCTTAATCTGATATCTTCGTCGACTTAAAATTTCGTTAGGAAGTTAATTAGCCTCTCTACATATGGATTTTTTTCTTAACATCCACTAAAATAACACGATGGCGATAGCGTCGGCTTCAACTAACTGGTACCATGAGAGACACAGCAAGTATTGCTTCTGCGCATGCGCAGTCCCGTTGCTTCCAACTGCTGTTGGGGTTGCATTGGTTGCCAGCAACGGGCCACTAGTGGCACTTGCTTGGAGGCCCACAATTCAGGGCGATGCTGCAGGGCCATCAATGGCTCGCCAACTGATAGCGCTGCCACTAACGGACCACTACCGGGCCGTGAGCGGCAGATTTCAGCCAGCAGTGACCCATCACTGCCAGCCGGTGGCCAGCAGTTTTCCCAGCACTTGTGCTTTTGCTGGGAAGGAAAGGCTCTGTTTTGTAAACCGAATCTCAGCCTTACGTCCCGCCTAATTCACATCATTACGCACGTGTCAATATGATACATTGCAATATTGCTCGTTGCTAATGAAATGGACAAATTTGCCGTCAGGATTCTGAAAACAAGTGAAAATGCGCTCATATCAAAATAATTTCCATGGGCATTAATAACGCTCTATCATCGTGTTCTCAATTGGTTGTCGAGTGAAAGAAACAATCTGAAGGAGATATATTTGGTGAGTAATAAGCTGCATGATATAAAAGCTCCCACCGAAATTCTTTGATAGTGTCTCTGTTAAATGAAGCGGAGTGGGCACGAGCATTATTTCGAAGGAGCAGAACACCCTTTCTGTTGACCAGTGTTTTTTCCTTCTTTTTCGGATCCTCGTGTACACATTTCAGTTATTTACAGTACACTGCAGCGGTAATTGTTTGGCAGCGTTGTAAGAGTTTATAATGAACAATACCACTTGCAGTCCACCATACACGAAGCATACCTTTACGTGGATACACTGCTGGCTTTGATGTGTGAGGAATTGAGTCATTGGTGGACAATCAGTGTCTGGAACGTTTTGGGGGTGCTGCACTGGACCCACTTCTCATCACATTTGAGTAGCATATCTGTTGTGGCCTTCGCCTTTATTTTATATGAATTTAATACTCAAGAAAAGTACTTCTTTTCAGGCACAACATTTTAATAAGAAACGTAGTCGAACACCACTCTACAAATAACAAAATAGCTTGTCAGCCTAACTGCATAGAACAGAATATAAAATAAACATGAGTTTAACAACATGGTACATCTGTGTTGTCCGTTACGCTTGAGCTCTCTGCGCCCTGACGTTGTTTTGAAACAGTACGTGCCTTTATAGCACGCAACAATCTCGTGCGCCATACATGAAGGAATTATCACACGCGGCATCGTAGACAATTACACATCAACTACAGCACTATCCAAAAATGGTTTCTTGTCATAGCGAGACCGTAATTCCAGCCAGACTGAGACACGTTGCTGTTTATTCACTGAAGACAATTCGTGTGAGACCCACTTAGACAATTTGTACGCCTTTCCTATTGCGTGCAAATGCCATTGGATGGTTTCATCATTAACACCAAATTTATAGACTAGTTCCTGGCATGTGTTACCACTTTCCAGCTCAATAGCAACTTTCATAGCTTCGGTGTCAAGGATGACAAAACGAACACTCTGGGACTTGTCTTGAAGGGCATATCCGTCTCTACACTTTTGAAACCAACTCCGAGTTGTGGGTTCCTTCACAGCATCTGCCCAGAATGCAAAACAAATGCAGTGATTTATTTCTGCAGAAAATGAACCGAGTTTAAATTTGTATAACGAACACCCACGAATAATCGCCACTGATACCGCCATTGTAATCGCACGGCTTTCCACTACCAAATTGCTTACTCATCTGATTCAAAAGTCCGGGCATCTTTGGAATTTAGCAGACGATATACCGCAGGCGCAACGCCATCTCTCCGCAAATTCAATCATTACAAGGTGTTTCTTTTGCTGCCTCAAAAAATGGCAAATACTTTTGTGGTTGTTTGATAGTAATGTGGTGGTTACGGGCTGATTGAGGTCGGAGATTAAGTGACATGAGAAAAACAGGTATAAAACGTGGTTTACGATGTATGTATGTTCAGGCTGTCTTTCGTCAGATACACTGGGTAAATTACATTTGTTGAATTCACGTTTTTCTTAGATATTAAGCTTGAGATTTTTAAGTACTTTGAAAAGAGATTTGTTATGCGATAGTCCATGTTGAATGTTTAGAGACTGGTGTCATTGAAGTGAACATTGTCTTTCCTGACCTGAATAAAAAGTTAAGATTGTGAGCCCTGAGCTTGTTTCTTGAAGTATTCTTGAAGAGAGACTTTTGTGTTTAATTAAGGTGTGAATTTCAAGCCCACCCTCTGACGGACATCTTTCTGCTCCGCAGCCGAATGCTTTCCCAATTAAGTTACGCCGGCATGGGTTTATCACTGTTATATGCCGTCTTGACATGTGCGTCATCTCTACTGCACCACATGTAACTCACCTTTGACAAATGGCTGGGGCGAAAACGCAGGTTTCTGGGTCAGCCGGCAAACCATATTTAAACGAGTTCACTGTAGAAGAAGGAATTCTCATTAATTCCAGGCAATGTGTGAAAGAAAAATCACGCATTTTTCGAAGCACCTAACAGCGAGAATTTTTATTTTTTACGTTCGGGCGCCAATGTGAAATTCAAGTCCACTTGCTGCCAGTGGCAAGACTCGCAACCACATCCTTCTCCTCCGGAGCCGAAAGCTTCCTTAATTAATATACACCAACAAGGGCTTATCACTGCTGCCTGCCATCTTGACATGTGCGTCATACAAGACATATATTATATTCTTTATCAAAGAACATCAAACTAGCTATTTTATGTTTCCCTGCATAACATAATTCTCCTCGTGTCTAGGCTTCCGGAGGCCCGGTAAGACTTCTCTGTCCTACTCTTTCGATTCTTTCTCTTCTTTCTTTTGTCCACTCGCTATCCCCTGCTTTGAAGAGAAAATGGCACTTGGCGTTTCAAGCTATAAAATCACTTCATAGTCTGGGATCACTTTCGTTCACCGTGTTATGTTCGATGTGGGCTGAGGGCAAAGTTCAAATTACTACAATACAGCAATAAAAACTCTTATCTGATGTAAAACATGTGGCTGCTGTGGGAAACGGTTTTTAAACTTTTACTAATGATTACTGCCATCGAATCAGGAATAAGTGGAAATACCAGAGTCAACTGGAAAATAAGCACGCGGCTTGAAAATAGGTTTTGAAATTCGGTGTAAATAGGTGTTATACTCTCTACGATGTTTGTGTCTTGACAAAACCGCCTGTGTGTGAAAGCCCGACAGTTATTTCTACTACTTTCACATCGATAAAAAAGTATTTAAATACGTATCTTCAAGCTTCGTGCTTACTTATCAGATCATTGCCTTCGCTGGTTTTCTTTGGTGGCATCGTCGACAAAATCTGTTTTGCCTACTGCAAGATGGTGACAAAGAAACCCGCTATGCAATATTATACTCTCGGTAACAAACAATTTCCATCCTCTACGTAACACAAACAGGGCATAGCTTACCCACTGTAGGCCACAAATACACGTAACGTTTTCCTCAATATCTTTGCTCTTAAGAGTCCGATTTGAAAAAATTATATTTTTTTCTTCGCATATCATCTACTGTGAGGAATATTTTGCGCACTCCTTTCAACTTTCTATAACGCACATTTTCGTCACAAATGGTCGTGACATTTTTTTCTACTTGAAACTCTTTCTCCGCTTCCAGAAGTTCGATTGAAGAGATCTTTTCATTTAGGATATCATTTCATATAAACAATACTACACACATTGCGTACTTCATGCAATGTATATTTTTCAACTTCAGGGCGAATATGTATATTGTATTTTGCTTTCTTTATATGCTTCGAAAAGTTTGATCCGAAAAATCGCTGTTACATCTGGCAGTTTCAGATTTTTCAGTATGTTTGGTCCTGCCGTTAGAATTAGAAAAAAACAGACTTTTGTTTGAAACCCCTATCATCATCCAAAAATCCGACTGAAAAAATACTTTTTGCACCAGATACCACTCATTATGTAGATTATTTTGCGCGCACTTGTACTTTATAAAATGCCCTTTGCAGAACGGAAATTCATATTTTGTTTCGCCGATTACCGCATTTTCTAAATATCGTTTCTGGAAAATTCTGTTTGAGTGGAGTAGCATCTGCTGTTAAAAACGTTTCGTATACATATTTTACTTTTGCACAATGCGCAGATGGAAATGAATATTACGTTTGAATACACAATTTCACTTCAAAAATACCGGTTCCAAGGACTTGTTCTGCATTATATATGAGTCACAGTAGCAAACATTTACGGCAGTTTTTATCTTCATATGACGGATTCCTTCTGCCCCTGCTATTAAAAAGTGCAAATATATAGCCCTATTTGCGAAAAAACTTCCGTTTCTTAAAGTCTGACCGATATTTGTTGCGCTAGGTTTACTTCCGAACAACATCTTGGGTAAATGTATTTTTTATTATGAAGATTTTGTCGGTTACCATAATCTCTTAGTTATAGGATGCCGTGCATCAATGAAGATACTATAGTTATGGCATTTCATATTATATCGCGTTCACAAAAGACGTGCTGATTATTACACACACGCGCGCGCGCACACACACGCAATTCGATGGCATCCCTATTTTTAACACGACTTTTGTAAAAAAATTTCGTGCTCATGTTACTGGTTTATCCGTCCGTCCGTCTGTGTCACATCTCTGCAATTATTAGTCGTCCGATTTGAAAAATTCTTTTTGCATTTGCGAATGATGATCCTTCATTTCATTTCTTTTTTAGCACATCTTTTGTAAAAAAAGATCGTGCTTATGTTATCGGCCTATCCATTTGTCCGTTCGTCCGTCTGTAGACACGACGTCTCTGCAACTAATTGTGCGATTTGAAAAATTCATTTTGCATTAGAAAGCATGAAAAGTGCGAATGATGACCCTTTATTTTGTTTCTTTTTCACGATGAACAATTTCGCCGTTACAGGGCGCAAATGTAGATGATATCGAATTTAAAATACAGTTTATTCCACACATTTGCTTCTGAGCACCCAATTCAAAAACTTATTTTGCCTTTCGATTCCACTCAAGGCTAAGACTATTTTAGGTATAGTCACATTTTCAAGTTACGCATATATTCCCCGCTAGGGTTGTAAAAGTAAATTCGTTTCCCTCGATATCTCTGCTTCTAAAACTCCGATTTGAAAAATTCTTTCTGCACGGGATACGGCTCCTGATGGAAAAGATTTTGCACACAATTTTGTAATTTTTGGTGTAAAATGGTTTGGCCACCAGGGTGTGTAAGTGTTAGTTTCCGCTTCTGATGTATTTGCAGTAAAATATGAGCTTCTAAAATCTCGATTGAAAACATTATTTCCTGAACCGATACCACTCACGTCGACCAACCTTTCCCGAATACATTCTTCTTAAAATAATGCATGGTTTCTCCGCCAGGGGGCGTAGACATATATCTTATTTTTGTCAATATCTCTGCTTCTAAGAGTCGTATTTGAATTTTTTTTTTTTTTTTTTTTAGTTGGACAGAGTTTCCGGTGCGACATGTTTTTCATATAATTTCGAAATTTTCAAGTAATTCATTGACTTTCCGCCAGGGGAAGTAAAAGTAAATTGCGCTTTCCCCGATATCTCTGCATCTAATTCAAATTCTTCCTGCACCTGATACAGCTCCAAGTGGAAAACACTTTGATTGTAATTTCTGTTTTTTTATAAAACATGGTTTGACCACCAGGGCGTGTAAGCCTTAATTTCTGTTTCGTAGGTATTTCCGGCAAAATCTGAGCTCCTAAAAGCTCGATTGAAAAACTCTTTCTGGGATCAATACCACTCATGTCGATAAACATTTGAGAATATTTTCTTTCTTGAAATAATGCACGGTTTTTCCACCAGGGGACGTAAATGTATATATTTTTTCAGTCATTATCTCTGCTCCTAAGAGTCGGATTTGAAAAATTCCTTCTTCGTTAGATAGCGCTTCCGGTGTAAAAGGCTCTCATGTAATTTCAAAATTTTTCAAATAATACATAGACTTTCCGCTAGGGGGAGTTACGCTAAATTGCATTTCCCCCAATATTTCTGCTTCTAAAATTCCGATTAGAAAAATTCTTTCTGCACCGGATACAGCTGCTGATAGGAAGAATTTCTAATGTCTGATAAAGAATGGTTTGGCCAACAGGGGGCATAAGTTTAAATTTCAGCGTCTCATGAATTTGTAGCAAAATCTGAGCTCCTGAAAATTCGACGGAAAAAATTATTTCGTTGACCGATACTGCTCACATCGAAAAACCTTTGAAAATATTTTCTTCTTAAAATAATGCATGCCCGGGGAGGGGGAGGGGTTTAAGGCATATCTTATATTTATCCATATCTTCTCTGCTTCTAAGAGTCCGATTTGAAAAATCCTTTCTTTGTTGGAGAGCGTTTCCGTGGGGAAATGTTTATCACATAATTTCAAATTTTTCATAGCGCGCAAGTCTGCCACCAGAGGGCGTAAGTTCACGTTTTCTTTTACAGCAATATCTGGGGGGACTAGAAATCCGATTGAAAAACTTTTTTCTTTGGTGAGATACTATTAACTATGCAAACTGTGTGTATATTTTCTTTCCAAAATAGTGCACGATTTCGCCGCTAGGGGCGCATATGCTTCTTCTGTTTTTCTCAATGTCACTGCTTTTAGATGTGCGATTTAAAAAATTATTTCAACACCGGATGCCATTAACCTATTAGAATACTTAAGGCTAATATATGAAGAATTTTGTAGTTCACAGTTTTATCGGTAGGTGGTGTTTCGGCAGTGTGCAGCTCTATCACCGCTTCTAAAAACGCTATTGAGAAATTTCTTGTTCACTGTATGCCATTCGGTACAACAGAGATGTGGAGCAGTATCCTCTTAAAGTAACGCAAATATTTCCCACTAGCTGCGTAAAGGTCGAACGCTTTTAAAATTTGTTTTTGCTTTTTAAGGTCCATGCTTTTTCCACCAATTTTCAACTTTTCCGTTATGCAAATTTTTTCCCCTAGCAGATGTGGACTTGTATCATGTTTCCTTCTATATTTCTCCTTTCATGCTTTTAGCCTCTGGTGGAACTAAGTAGATGTTTCTATTTCTGAATTTTTTATCGATTGTGGAAATTAGTTGATTATTATTTTCCAAAGCGGTTCCATTGATTTTGAATAGCTTTGATAAATTTAATTCGCGTCAGAACGGATTCAAAAGACGTGCTTATTACATCCGAAAATTCGGTGTCATCTTTCTTGTTTTCTTTTTTTTTCTCTTACGATGCACAATTTTGCCGCTGCAGGGCGTAAATTCAGATGCTAGCGAATTCAAAGCACATTTTATTCCTTATATTTGCTCCTAAACATCCGATCTAAAAATTCTTTTTACCTTTCGATTTTATTTATGCCAAGACAGTAACTTTTTAAGTTACGCATAAATTTTAGGGGAGTAAAACTAAATGGCGTTTTCTCCGATATGTCCGCTTCTAAAACTCCGATTTAAAAAATTCTTTCTTCATCGGATACAGCGCCTGATCGGAAATCTTTTGCATATAATTTAAATTTTTTTGTAAAAAGCAGTTTCGGCACATGGGGCGTAAGTGAAATACATGTATGCCAAGGGAAATACATGTATGTAAGTGAAATACATGTATGCCAATTTGAGGATACAGAACTAATAAAAATTAGAAGGGAGTGAGACAAGATGGCACCATATCTCCCAAATTCTTTAATGCCACACTGCAAAGTGTCTTTCAATCATTGAACTGGGAAAACAAGGGGATAAAGATTAATGGAGATTATTTAAATCACTTTCGTCTTGCTGATGACATAGCCATTTTTTAAACTACACCCTCAGAGCTGCAGAGTATGATCCAGGAACTTGCTGACAAGAGTAAAGAAGTGGGATCAAGAATGATCCTTCAGAAAACAAACTTGATGTAAAACTCGTTTACAAGAAATGAAGATTTATCGGCGAGCTCGAAGAAGACTGGACTATGGCCGATTTTGCCAGAGAGTTTGCAGTAGGACATAGCGTCGCGGCTTTTTGCTCAGTGTTTGGAAGACACAGAACAGCTGACAGATGTATTTTTGGAGGTCATTCCAGCTGTGCAAACCATTGGAATGACCGTTACCTGTCCATAATGGCAAAACGGAGTCATGAAAGTACTGTGGGCCAGTTGGTTAATCGTCTTCAGCAATCACAAGTGTGCGAATTTCGCGACAAACTGTGTCAAGACGTCAAAACGCTGCACGACTGTATTCCCAGAAACCCATACGTTGTCTACCATTATTCAGGAAGTAGGGAACCGCACGCCATGAGTGGTGTACGTCTCGCGAGGTTCAGATCATTGGGTCAAGGTAGTTTTCACCAATGAAAAATATTTCAGATCATATCGCACTCTGAGGTTGAGTGAAAATGTCGCGGCGAGAGACAGATGACTTTGAGCAAGGAAAGATTATTGGGTGTTATATTACTCGTATATCCAACATTCCTCGGATTGCAAGAGGCAGTTGATCTGGTGAGAACAAGGGACTGCGTATGATACCAGGAACGCAGTTGCACTGGACATAAATGAAGGTCGCGGCGTCATGATGTGGCTGATCAATAGACGTATCGAATATCAGGAGATGTGTCAAGGAACAATCACTTGTCTGCGGTCCTGCAATAATTTGATTCTTCGTTACGTTCGTCTGTTCTGTGGTTCTGCTCACGAAAATTTCATTTTTATGGACGACAACGCCCGTCCACACCGAAGATTAGCTGTGGATGAAGTCTTGGCTAGTGAAGATAACCGGCGGACGGAGTAGCCAGCACGATTCCCTAATTTTGATCCAACTGAACTTGCATAGGACCATAAGGAAAGACATTTTGCGAAGGAATTCCCCAATTAGAAACCGCTGCAGAACTTATAAGGCCTCACAAGTAGGAGTGGGACAATTTACCCCAAGCGTTCTTAAACTACTTGATGCTAAACATGTCACCTCGGTACCAAACATGCATTGAAGTGCGGGGACTAGCGGGTCGAGTGGGAGCGACTGGGCATATCACCCCCCCCCCCTCCTCTCCAAACAGACTTTTCGTTTTTAAATTGCCAATCATAAACAATTAGTGTATTTATTTTTATTAAAATTTGATAAATTCAAAGATTTTCCTGATTAAATTTTCTCAGAGAAAGAGAGATAAAGAGAGAGAGAGACTACATCTGTAGAAACAAAGGAAGCTGAGATATGAAGGGAGAAGATAATTTTGACTGATCACGAAAAGCAATTGGTGTGTTTTGTTTAATGTAATATTTCCACAAACTTCGAAGAGAATATCGCTAGTAAGACAATGAATGAATGGCGCAGGAATGACTCGATGAAGTGAAGTAAATGGAAGTACAATATCTTTTAAAAGAAGTGAGAATCATACATTGAAAAAACATAAACTAATATTTGAAAGAGGAATTACTTGTTGTATTTGCTTCAGAATCATTCGATGATCTGAGCTAAATTTTTTTATAAATTTTGCCGTTCCAATAGAAGGACTGAAATTTATTTTCAAAGGGTATATCTAAACTTTATATTTAAAAATCGCACAGTTCGTTTCCTTGCTCCAAATAAAGCAAGGAATTGAACGCCAGGAGAATAGTGCTCAGTTTTCTCTGGTTTATTTAGCACAATTGTTTAGATGGAAAAAGTTCTTAAAAAGCGTACGATGCCAGGGAGCGGAAGCTCTGACAATTTGTGTGTGTATGTGTGTGTGTGCGCGCGCGTAACCCTTGTACCCTACCACATATCTATCATTCCTTTTTTTTTCATGCTGTCCTAAGGTATGTGACGTGCCTGCCACGCAGAACGCACATGAGATAAAGGTAGATAGCAGCGAGAGCGTACGTCCGCGTAGCTCAGTTGGGAAAGCGACTTACTCCGGAACTAGAGATGAGTTCGGACTCAATTTTTCTTGGAAAATTTTGCTTATCAAGGCTTGCATTTATGCATTATACACTGGCCAAAGATATGACCCAAGCAAGGATTAGTTTTAAAAGTTTACTTCAGTTAATCCCCTTCACAATATTAATATGTTTTTAGAAATACCACGCATAAAGCCAAATGTTCTAAAATGTGGATTCGAAAATAAATAAATAATCAGCGTGCCCTTCGACCGTATCAGGGGAATCAGTAATTTTGGTAAAAGTTGAAGAAAAGAAAATCTTTTCGAAACAAAAAAATCCATTCGTTATTTCTTTTTGATTTCTAAATTTACTTTTATTTTGAATAAATTGCATTATAAAACGTACAACGCCGTACAGACAGCAAGTGTTTGAAATTTTGACTCTAGAAAACTAATCTTTGCAATATAATTTACATATATGCTAATTGATAAAGGTCATTTAGAATGATGTAGTAGAATTAGAAAAAAAGCATGTAGGGAAGTTTCCAAAATTAAAAAAAAAAAAAGAACGTAAAAGCATTCCAGACCACATTATTCTGCATTTTGTAACATTAACAAAACTTTGCGCCTAATACACCGAAGAGCAATTGAATTAGACAGCTGGCGTTATGCAAACATGGCGCTGTGGGCGGCGCTGTGGGCGGCCCTGTAAACGGAAACGACATGACGTATGCAGCGATCCGACAATGTAAGGACTGATGCGAAGGGAATCAGTAAAAGTCGGGCGCAGTATGGGTAAATGAAGGATCTAAGCGCATTAGATCGTGGGCAAATTATCGGGGCCCGACGAATGGGTCACTCCATCTCGGAAGTCGTGCAGGCACTGGAAGTTTCACGAGCCACTGTGTCACGGGTGCACCGTGAGTACATCGAATCCGGTAAAACCATCCCTGCAAGGGCCAACTGCCGTGGACAACAGCGTGTGATGAGCGGGGTCATCGTCGGCTAGCTCGCATTGTAACAGCGGATAGACGGGCCACAGTGCAAGAAATCACTCGGCAATTTAACGCAGGTGCACAAAAACGTGTAAGCAGCCACACCATCCAAAACCATCTCCTTCCTATGGGGTACAGAAGCCATCGTCTCACGAGGGTACCGCTGCTGACCGCACATCACAGGGTGCAAAGATTAGCATGGGCGCGGGATCATCGCCGCTGGAACCTAGACATCTGGAAAAATGTTGCCTGGACTGATGAGTCGAGATTCCCGTTGGTACATGCGGATGGCAGCATACGCGTAAGGCGCAAACCACATGAAGCGATGGATACTTCTTGCCAGCAGGGTACTCTTCTGGCTGGTGGGGGTGGCATTCTCGTCTGGAAACTGTTAACGTGGACTGAAATGGGACCCTTGGTACGTGAGACATCGTCCCTCACAGGTCAACGTTACCGGGATACCCTGGACGAACATTTGGTCCCGTTTGTGCGTCTTCAACATCCCAATGGGGACTTCATCCTGCAACAAGACAATGCACCGTGCCATCGTTCCCAAAGTGTATCCGAATGGTTGGATGAACATTCCACCGACGTGACCTCGCTTTCTTGGCCAGCTAGGTCACGTGACCTCAATCCCATCGAGCACATCTGGGATGCCATCGAGAGAGATGTTCGAGGCTCTGACACCCCCCCTCCCTATCAAATCTTCGTTAACTGTGGGTGCTTGTTCAGGGGTCGTGGATCAGTATGGCTTTCCAACGCTTGCGGTGTCTTATCGAGTCCATGCTGAGACGAATCACCGCCGTCATCAGGGCGAAAGGTGGTGCTACACGTTTTTAGACAGGTATCTCTAATTCAATTGCTCTTCAGTGTAGTATAATAATCACAATATTATCATATGTGTGTGTGTGCTGTTTCCCGGTCAAGTTCATCATGAAAAGAGAGAGAGAGAGAGAGAATTGCATCTAATGAGTCAGCGCTTCAACTTGATCTTCTTTTCTCTAAAACTCTTTCTGCTGCACTAAAAACCAACGTCACCCCAAAAATCGCGGGAGTGAGGAAATTAAAAAAAATAAATAACAATACTTCTAACAGCACAACTTTCAATATTAATACATCATTTTAAAGATAAGATTCTTGATTTTTAATAAAATACAAAAAATGGGAATGCGATTTTTTCCCAGTTTTTCGATACCTGACCTCCTTAAACTAATCCTTGCTTGGGCCATAGCTTTGGACAATGCATAATGCAAATGTTGCTGAGCAAAATTTGTTTTGTAATGGCAGCCAGCTTAGGAAATTGAAAGTCCTTCCACCATGGTAACAAATCCACAATGATATTCAACCCGTGTAATTCAACCGGGCTCAGAATTACACGTGTTGAATTAATTACAGTAATGAAATTCAGGACGTGTGATTCCGAGCCCGGGCCCAGATTTTTCGGTAGTTAATTAATTCTGAGCCCGTCCGAGCCCGGGCCCTAGCTCATATCTAGAGGGGAACCGAATTCGATGTTCGGCGTGGACGAAAATGAAGAAGAAATTTACCTCGTCATAGGTAAGTTTCTTTACCCAATTGTGAATGCTGGTGGACATATTCCCTCCTGAGGACTTCGTCGTTTGGTCTTTTGTGCTGAGGAAAAATATCACTGAGAGACAGGTGAACCTGTATAACCTGAATATTTTGTTCTGTTTCGATATATATTACATATTACACATGTTTTTTGGTGTCGTCCGTTTCACTTCACTGTTGCTATCGATACCACTTACAGATGTAAAACCGCTTTTTCCCATTTCGATTGGTCAAAATGTACCTCGTACTTAAGTTTTGGACAGTAATGTGTATATATTAGAAGTTTCTTTTTCAATCCTCTGCTAGATAAGTCTCTTCAAGTTTCTTCAGCAACTCTCTGTCTAGATTTATGATTATCTTTTTATTTATTTCTTATTTCTTCGTGCTATCACGCTGTTTATAAATTTCACTTTGTAACCTGAGACATAAGTATACGTACTATGAATTGTAAGCATGACATTTGCCTATAAAAATTACTACACTGGTGTGCAAAAATTAAGGACGAAGAGGTGAAATTAGCATAACAGCGGAACCAACAGGCAGAACGGACCGAAAGACCACTCAGGAGATAGACTAGGGTCCGGTACGGTAGGGCATGCGCATATATGCAGCATGACGTAGGGGTGGGGGGGGGTGTCGGAAGGGTATAATGCACACGGGCGGTGTACGCTCAGCAATTCGGTGAAAGCTATTGCACGGTGTACATCGGTTTGAACGACGTCGAGTTGCTGCCACAGTGTGATATGGCCAACAGGCAATCCAGTAGACGACATCTGGATGCCTTTACTCGAGGTTGCGTCATTGGGAAGTTGGAAGAAGGTCAAAGTGTGACTAGTATGTCCGAGGAGTTCGGGATCGCTCACAGCATCGTTTCACGAGCTTGGAGAGCATTTCAAAAGACAGGAACAGCTGTCCGAGAGTTTAGCAGTGGTCTTCCACGAGCAACCATGCCTGGCGGCGGACGACCGGTATATTGTCCTACAGGCGAGAAGAGACAGACGGCAGACAGCGGGAGAAATCGCAAGGCACATGCAACAGACAACTGGACGTCCGCTATCGCGTTTTGCCGTGGCCAGGAGGTTGCACAAAGGTGGTCTATTTGCACGACGACCAGTACGGTGAGTGCCATTAACGCCTGCTCATCGGAGACGGCGGTTTCTGTGGTGCCAGGAACACAAGAACTGGACACATCAGCAATGGGGTCGAGTTCTCTTTACGGATGAGAGCCGATTTAGTCTGACGAGTGATTCTGGACGTATACACATCTGGAGAGAGCAGGGAACACGCAATCACACCTCCAACATCGTCGAAAGGGACCGGTTTGGAGGTGGCGGAGTTCTCGTTTGGGGCGGTATCATGCTTGGTAGCCGTACTGACCTCCACATCTTCCGAGGAGGTTCAGTCACAGGTGTCCGCTATTGTACAGAGGTTCTCCTGCCTCACGTGCGTCTGTTTAGAAGTACTGTGGGTCCTGAGTTCCTCTTCATGGACGACAACGCTACACCTCATCATACAGTGGCTTTCGCAGAGCTGTTGGACAGTGAAGATATTCAACGCATGGATTGGCTCTCAAGGTCCCCGGACCTAAATACAATCGAACACGCGTGGGACCTTCTCGGGAGACGCTTGGCAGCACGTCATCAACCGCCAACAACGATTCCGCAGCTGCGATTGGCGCTACAAGAGGAATGGGCCGCGATGCCTCAACAGCTCCTTGACAACCTCGTCCTCAACATGGACAGACGTTGTAAATCCTGCAACGCAGTTAGGGGTGATCATATCCCCTACTAAAGCCTGGATTTTTCTTGGCAGCCGCCTGTGACATGGACGTTTCTGTCTTCTGTTCAGTTGTGCTCGAAGCTACCTTTTCAATAAAGTGCCTTTGTATCCTTTTGATTCCTTGTTTGGACGGTTTTGCTCACTTGTCCCATATTCTTACATCTTGGGGATCTTATGGTATGATTTGAATCGATGTAAAGCACTTCTGCACGACGTTACATTCGAAAAACCGTCTCGTCCTTAATTTTTGCACGCCAGTGTAGTATCGTTAAAGTTTGTTAAAATCGAAAATCGCTGCCTTGGCATGCGTTCTGTATGTTTGAACTATGCTGGGGAAGCTAAAGTTGGGCAAGTTAGCATGAGCTTCTCTGTTTAGCGTCATGCCCCATCCTAAATGTTAGAAGTTTACATTGTAAACTCATTTCCCTACAAGAATGAGTTCGAATATATGGCTAAAACAGTGATACAAAAAAAAAAAAAAAAAAAAAAGATTTAAAGCACAGACGTTGTACCTCCAAATTTTGTTGGGGCTATATTTTTCTAGTTTTCAAGACATAAATTTCAAATTGATATACTGCAAATGCACTTTGTAATAGTGATGTAAACATACTAACAAAAGCATCTTTTTCCATCAGCACCCAGGAGGTAAGATGCATGCTGTCGTTACCCCCTTTTAAGGCGGGGTTCCCCCGTGACATGAAAGACATTAAGATGTTGTGTTTGGTCAATAGTTCTGGTTATTCACTCTCCCTGGAGCATCTATTTCCACGATCACCCATGTGGTAAGACTGCTGCTGTTATTACTCCCTTAAAGGACACCGATTGTCGTGAAATCCGGATGGCTGATGAGGACAAAGAAGTCACGTGGCAGGATCAGAAGCATGGGAATTGTGTTTGCTCATTAGTTCCTTACTTCTTTGAGAACAGTAGCTTTAAATTAAGGGTGGAGGAATTTCTTTTCGCCGTTAAGTGAAAATTATGATCTCCTAATTAGTGTTAGTATCCATTTCACCAGCACCCTGAGACACAAAAAGGACTCGAAATTAATTGTGAAAATCAAATGACCTTTAAAATACTCATGCCATTCAAAATTAATTCTTAAGTGTTATTTCATGTCACGAGGCCTATTATCCTACATCACATAGAATACAATACAACACAATATGGGAAAAATTGAAAGGATGAGAAAAGAAGAGAGGAAAGTAAATCACTTGAAGTGATTCAGTGAGAAGCAGACCTGAATCACTTCAACTGTAAACTTACTTTTTGGATGCATATATTGTGCCATGAGCCAGCACGCATGGTTCAATATATGATCCAGATGACCGGACTTGTACACCGATCCTTGCTGTACTCGGGTTCGTAGCTTCGCCTTGGCTTTCCTGCCCTTTTCCTTTCCTATTCCATTGCCTGCGCTGGTGCCTTTGCTTTCTATTTTGCCGCCAACTGTGTATCTGAAATGAGACGAATGCCCTAGCAGTTTTACAAAATAAAAAAAGCACCTATGAATGTCTTTTTGAGAAAAAAAGGAACAGTTTTTCGTAAAACATTCACGAACCGTTCATTCCTTTGATTTACTTCTACGTATGATACCTGCTGTACTTTCCTTTCTTTGTGTCACCGAGAAAAAGTACATTATCGGACTTTTGAAATAAAATGCTCTTCCACTGCTCAGTCATGAACTTTCAGTTTACCTTATAAGTTACCTGGAAGTCTACGTGTTTGAAGTTTTATATCAGTACGCGCGCACGTAGTCTATTTGTTGCAGTGGAGTACCCAGAATTTCTTTATGGGGAGGGTCCAAAATATTCAACGCGCAAATAAAAATACCCCGGAGAAAACATCTACCAAAATTCTGCGAAGTTGTAAAATACTGTTACCCGCCATATTGAAATGCTTTTAAATTATTCCTAAAGTACATATTTAAAAACATATGCGAATATTTTAAAAACTAAGTAGCCTATAACAAAGAACGAAGGACCAAGCGACACCTCAAGAGGAGGAATCGGGCCGCTGGGTGACCTGTTCTAATATGTGTGTTCAATAATTCACAAAAAAATTCATATAGAACGGACAAAAAGATATTTAAAGCTTGGTATTAAAAGAAGTCTATACCAAGCTCATAGTTGTTCTCCCATCCCTATGAACTTATTTACAAAATGAAGCTCATCTAAAAGGGTGTATGATTTCTCTTTTGCATTAGCATTTCTTTTGAAAAAAAAATGAGTGCACATTGTATCACTTTGTGTTTCCAGTTGGTCATATATCCTTCTCTAAAGCTTCCTTATTTTGTTGCGCTGATCATGACGATGATGATGAACGCATATCTGAATTTCATAGATGCGTACTTTTCGAACAGGAACCGTGGTCATGTGCCTATGTTTGGAATAATATCTATATTTCCAACAGCCGATCTGAAAACTTTAGTTTTACCTTCGATGACTAGAAACATATTCATGACCTTCTATGCTTTCTAGCTAAACATGAAGCAGATTTTTAATACTAGATGTCGCAAACGCACAGGTCGAGAAAGAAAATACCACGCCAGGAAGTATATTTGTCGGAGTGCTTTTCAAATTGGTGGGTATGTGTTGACAATTGAGCTATATAAATGATCGCAGTTGCGAATCAGTCACGTGATAAACGTAGGAAATGACTAAGTATATTTTCGATGTTTTTAAAGGTATCCACATATTGAATTTTACCTGAATCGGTTCAGAAATTTCTTATACCAAATCAAAGATGAGTGTCGAGAGAAAGAATTTCGAGAGTAATTCACACTAGAAATTATAGGGTAGCGGCAATGAAGATGTAATCAAGTCTATACATAGAGGGGTGACCCAGAGTATTTGCTGTACCACATACTCATGCTATCCAAAGCACAAATTGATACGTTTCGCGCAATTCGAAGTTCTTCTTGAAACCAGGAACCGTCATTAGGGAATAATGCTACAACACTGGATGCAGGTGGTCCCCAAGAATAGATTCGTACCTTGCAGATGGGGCATGACCGTACAGAATATAACTAATGGCTCTAAGTAATGTAATGATATGACTCCCCACAGCATCAGGGATCTATCTCTATGCTTTGCATTCCGAACCAAACAGACGGGGTGTTACGCTTCTGCAGCTTTTGGACTGATGTACACTCTACCAGTGGAGCGAAACAATGTGAAGCACGGTTCATCAGAACTGATAACACGTTGCCAGTCTTTAGCATCTCAGTTTTATGTGCTTTGCACAAATTTGCACGATTTGTTGTATTGTTGTTGCTAATCAGAGGTTCGTGGCTTGCAGCGCGGCCACAAATACTGCCACAGTGGTGTTCCCGAAGAACTGCTATGATTAAAACGGGATCATTCCGACCGGTGCTCAGCTCTGCTGTTATTTGCGGATCCGTGTTCTTGTGCTACCGTTGTACAATCCGCAGCAACGTTCGCCAATCGGTATCTAACATCATATGGCGCCCATAATTTTGGCGTAACGCCGTGTCTTTTTTGATAAGTAGTCATATTCTTCCATAAAGTTCTTCGTGTTACACTTACAATCTCTGCCGTTAAAGTTACCGAAGCCCCCTGCAAGACGCTCATCAATGATCATGACTTTTTTTATGCTACTGAGATTTGACATTGACGACAATTACTCCGCATCACCTGTTTCTCCTGCGACTGTGGGAATTCTATGTGATAGCCGTCACCATACCACACCTTTTATATGCCTCATGTCGCTGGACGCAATAACCGTGTTTGCATACAGCGCATTGCGTGCATCCTGCCGGTGTTCCCATTATTTTGATCAACCCCTGTATGTATTTACTTAGAATTCCGAAAATCAGATTATTTTGATCAAATTCAAATTATCTTCTTATAATATAATCTTCAGAACAATATCTTACATATCAAGAAAACTTTTATGATGTTTGTCTTTGGAGGGGTGACTCCTTATGGTTTAGATTCCTCAGTGGTCCCCGTAAAAATCTAAAACTATAAACAGTCACAGTCGCTAATTTCAGGCCATTATTTCTAGAAGGAGGGAAACCATCCAATTCTCATCCGGGGTCCACTCCAGCAAGTGGCCAGAAGTCCACCCCACTGAGCACACGCTCACGGGATCGACATTATGGTTTTCTATTTCTGTCAAATTACAATGTACCTATATTTACAGCATGCCATCTTTAGTACGAAATGTGTAAAAACTCGTGCTTTTAGTATCGGTATAATCGTCTGTTTGTCTGTGGTCACTATATGACACGGCATGATCCTCAGAAACCACACTGCTCTGCTATTCGGTTATTTATTGGGCTGGAAAGCCAGTAATGTCCGATGACAAGGTAACCGAAGTCGAATCCCCGGCCACGGCACACTTTGGCCTCTGAGATAGCGCAGCACACCTGCGTGACACCAGCAGGTAGTGGCTACGTCAGTGGCAATTAGACGTCAAAAGGCGAAGAATGTAAGCTCCAGCCAACATGGAAGTGGACAAGAAGCATATCCGCGAGTGCATGCTGTATGAATTTCGTCGCGTTAGCACCTCCGCAAGTGCTGTAAGGAACATTTCCAGTGTGTACCCCAATGCCATATCACATTTTCAGTAGTTTCGTTGGTTCGAACGGTTTCGAGATTCAAATTTTGACCGGTCAGACAGTCCCCAAACCGGAAGACTCGCAACACTGGATATGGGCATGCTGAAGACCATAGTTGACACTGACCCATGTGTAACCACGTGGGAGTTGGCTCAACAGCTGGAGACTACCCACACGGTCATTATCACGCACCTGCGTCAATTTGGGAAATGACAAAATAGGGGAGTTTTGTTACCCCATCAACTTACAGTTGAGCAGAAAGTGAGTCGCATGAGAGGATTCGTTTCTCTGAATGACAGTGATGAGATTGAAACGTTTTTGGACAGTATTGTGACAGGTTACTAGAAATGTGCCCTGTATGGTAATACCAGTGTTCGGAAACATTGGTTGGTCCCAAAAATTCCCATGCCGACCCCCAAATCCGGCATACATCCACGCAAGTTTCTGCTGTCTGTGTTTGTGGGATATACGGCATGTCGTGTTTTTTTCCAGCTGCTGCCAGACAACACTACTATCATGGCTGATGTGTTCTGATGTCAACTAGACGATCTGCACGCAATCGCTCACGACGAGACGAGCAGCACTAATGAACCGCAAGGGCGTTCCCCTACAGCAGGTTGGAGCGGTACCTCACACAGCACGGGTGATTTATCACAAGACCAGGGACCTGGGTTGGGAGCTGCTGTCGCACCCAGCCTATTATCTGGACATTGCCCCAAGCGGCTATCACCTTATCCGATCATTGCCGCATTTCCTCGATGGATAGCCGGTTACCAACCGGGACGATGTCCCACGCGCATTTGCTCACTTCTTTGCGTCCAAGATGTCACAATTCTACAGAGACGGTATTCAAGAACTGTCTAGACGGCGACTACATTTTGGACTGATTTGTACTTTCTTTCTTTCCAACCCAAAATTTCCTTATATTCTTTACACGCGCTGTTCAATAGGGATGTTCTAACGAAATTCTCGAATCTATTTGTGTAGCTTTTCTTAAAAACAAAAACAACTTTAGCTTCTACCCGTTCCGTTGGAATTTTTGTACATAGATTAAAACGATTCAAAAGCTAACTCAGGAGTCTCAGGATGATAAATTTCCGATGTTTGAAATGGTTACGCGAAATTTAATATGAACGAAAAAGAATTTTTTATCTGGTTTTCAAGTAAATCAAAAAACACGAGTGCCCGATCCCTACGTAAATAATAACTCTGACACTGTATTTTTTTCAAAATAAATTTCAAAAACTACAGTACTAGCAAACGAAACTGAAATAGCACATTAATGAACGAACTTAAAGTACTTACATTACGGCATGAATATATTCCGTCGTATGTGATGGCACTCAAATTAAAATCAGCGGCATCGGTTATTTCAATAAAAAATGAAATGCCAAAGTCATGCTGATTTAAATATGAATGATATTTTTCCGAAAATAGTTCTGAATGTTATTTGATACCGTGGTTTTATATTTCTTCAGCGAGGATTGATATTTCTTTCTTCATGTTATCCAACTAGAATTGAAAACTGTTTCATGCATGCAGTAGAACCGATCATTATAGAATCCAGCAGGCACATTTCTCATATTTGGTTGTACTGAACAGAAGTTCCTCTCCATATTTCTGAACTTGCGAAAAATTTGTACCATGATTGCTTACAAAGCTTTTACGTACTACTGAGAAGACGCCCATGTGAAGACGCCAGTAGCAGTGAAGAGGCCTTGTCGGTGTAACTTAATTGGTAAAGCATTCGCCTCCGAAGTAGAATGATGCTGGCTCGATTACTGCCACCGGCAAAAGGCTTTTGCGCTATATTTGCATCGAACATAAAAACGGATCTGCTGGCTGTTAGGTTTCTTAAAAATTGGGGGATGCTTCTTCCTCACATTAACTCGGATCAGTAAGCTTTTCTTCTGCAGAGAGTTACTTGAAGCATGGTTTGCAGGTGACTTGCAACTTGCGACTTCGTGTCTCTTCTCAAGGAGTAGGTGGGGATGTATGTGGTGCTCGTGTGAAGACAGCAAGTAGCAGTAAAGAGCTCTTGTCGGAATAGCATAATTAGGAAAGCATTCGGCTCCGGAGCAGAAGGATGCGGTTCCTAGGGTCGTCACCTGCAAATGGCTTTTACTCTACAAGCTCCTTTGATTTCAATAGTTTGGAACACTAGAAAGGTAGTATTTCTTTCTTTCCCTATGGAGTTACTGAAACGAATTATTTAAATGATACCTACATTCCATTTTCGGCCAAGAGGTTGGTGTTCAAAATCAAATATTTTAATGATAAAGTTGCTCTCAAAAATCGGAATGAATACAAACAAGCAGAATAATCAAACACTTGTTTTACGTATTACACGATGATATCAGAATAATATGACCATCTACCTAATAATCGGGATAACCACCCTTGCCCCGAATGAGAGTGAACAAAGGCATTGCAGTCGTATTCCTGGAACCAGCCACGCAGCCCCTTAGTGACATAGCAGAGCGCATTGTCCTATTGGTAGACACCATCACCATCCCCATCAGGGTAGACGCTCAACATGAAGGAGCGTATGTGGTCAGCGAGGATGGACATGTCGCCATTGACGTTCAGGGACCCATCCAATGGTACCAGCGGTATCAGGTCATACCAGGAAATCATCCCCCAGAGATGCACACTGCCACCGCCGCCGGCCTGTCCTTGGCCGTCAATCGTGTCCGTGTGATGGTTCCCGTGTGTCTGACGTCGTATCCGGCACCGCCCATTATTTCTGTGAAGTAGAAACCTCGATTCGTCGGAGAAGGTAACCTTTTCCCACTCTTCCACTGTCCAATGACGGTAATCCCATGCAATCGGCAGGCGTCATTGCCGATGGACTTGTGTCAACATGGGCGCCTTGACGCAGCGTCGACTCCGGAGACCCATGCCTAACAGGGTTCGCTCTACTGTTATCAGGGACACGCACCTGAGTGCCCCAGCATTCATTTGGGCTGTCAATTACTGCACCGATGGATGTTATGCACTATGGCTCATCTATCCAGGCCTGCCGCTTGTATTTCCGTGTAGTCGACCTTGTCACGTGCACACTGTGACGTGCCTGGGTGGGTGCACTGTGATTCCAGGGGTGGTCATATCATTCTGATACAACAGTGTATGTATATATACGTATTTCCGTTTTCCTAGATCGAAATGTTTGTGGAATATAGTGATTTACGCAAAGCAATGTTTCACGATGGATTAAAAACTGGAACATCACAGGGAGCAAGTACCACTGCTCCCTTCTACCAAAAAGACAGCCCCGTCGCTACCGGAGGGAGGAAGACGTTACTTTCGCAGAATGGTAATTTCAGGGAGCGTAAACTGAAGCTATGAGGATGGCAAAAAATAGAAATGCACTAAGTGCAAATAAAGTTGCTGAAAATTGTAGCTCAAAAACGAAGTCCTACATTTTGTTATTTTCTTCAAGAATCTGAATTTCTTCGTGCAGAATATAATTTCGAGACACTATTTAATGCCCGATGTAGTAACTTGTGATGCAAACCTTCATCAGGTTTTAAAAAAGAGGTTTACTAAAACAGAGGCTAAAATATTACACAAGTTAAAACACACAAATAAACGAGATCTTTTGATCTGGCATTCAGGTCGTCATCAGGTTTTGCTGAAAAACACTGTGCATACTGATGTACAATCTACATTATATACACCAAGGTAAGAATGACATATAGAGACACAGCACATGCGCACAAATGATACAAAATACATCCCCAAGAACAAATAATACGTTGTCTACATTAAAAATATTAATTATTATGTAAGATAGATAGTGTTTTGTTTAAATTGTAAGTCTGCTGTTTATTCTATATTTATTAATACACGATTTCCATACGGTAGGTGTCCCACATGGCATATCATCGTTACAACATTTTTCTTGCATGTTAGCAGCATACAGTATTCCTTGCAGCAAACAACGGAACAGGGTAACGTACTCTGCGAGGTGTAGACCCCCTCCCATGCACGAAACGAATTGTCCGAAACAACCAAGAGAGGAATGTAAAACAAGACGCGGACATTACTAGCATGGATGCCTGAACCATTTTTTTGGTAGGTATAACGAAGTAAATTTCTCCGTCTTATTTGTCCACGCCTGGGATCGAACCACGTTCCCCTCATTCCGGAATAAGTCACTCTACCAATTGAGCTACGCGGACGTTCGTCCTGACTGCTATCTGCTTTTATGTCGTGTGCGTCTTGCTTGGCAGGCACGTCACCCCCCCGAAAGAGGGCCTGGGGTATGGCCCACGGTTCAGCCGTGACCATGAATCGTTGCAGGCAGCCATCCGCTGTAGAACGTGCACTTGAGAACTCCCAGTCAATCTGGTGTGTGGAATGCAACGTCACACACATTTAATTTTCGAAGCGCTAGAGAAGCGATTCTCTTATTTTTCCTATCTCGCGGTGTGGAAAGAACATCACACCATTGCGAGATCCTGAACGGCCGGGTCATCCGGGAGCCATTATAACGAAGTAAATTTCTCCGTCATTTTTGTCCACGCCGGGGCTCGAACTCGGGTCCCCTCATTCCGGAATAAGTCACTCTACCAATTGAGCTATGCGGACGTTCGTTCTGACTGCTATCTGCCTTTATGTCGTGTGCGTCCTGCTGGCAGGTACGTCACATAGGTTATGCATTCTTTTGGTCCGATCGTATAATTTAGTGCGATGTTGTAAAATAGAACGTGATGATGTCATTTGAATATGCTACAGATAAAAAGATTGTATCAAGAAAATCTAATGCTATAAAAGTGGAATTTTGTATTTTTATTATATGTTATTTTGTATAATACGTTTTACTGATATTATAAACGTTTCCTTTTTTTTTTTTTTTTTTTTTTTTTTTTTTTTTGTCAAGGTATAACGACCACCGTGAGCAACTTGATGGGCTACAAGTATTCACCCTTCCCTAAATTAGAGACGCTCGGGGAAGTAGAAGAACCCTTTTCATAAGAAAAACATGACATACGTGCATCACCGAGATTCGAACCCGGACCCCTCTCGGACGAACAATGTGAAGCCAGCGGTCAGTCCGCTGGGCCCTCTGGGCGGCAAAAGCCATGTTAAACTGTACTGTTTTGAACATCTTTGCTTTAGTATGAATTCCTCAAGAACCATAGCCTTACGTTATACACCAAAGAACACAAGAATAAGAATGTACGGCATTCCTTTCTCTCTCTTCTGTTTCCTTTCTTAAAGGAAGACTGATTTTTTTTTATATTTAAATAAAGTAGAAAGCACTCTTGCTTTTTTTATGAAAACGAAACGAACTTCAGGAATTTCTGAGCAACTTTTTTTCTAAATAACGCTGGTACTTCGGGAAACTTTTTCGTTCTCACCCTGTACATGAGAGTAGAGTTTAACCGGCATCTCAGGAGTTCAGAGTTCTTGATGGTTAATAATTAAAGTAGAAAACATTATTTTGTTTCATCGGAATGAATTTTAAATTGCACGATAATTCAAGTAATCATGCGATTTTGTAATTACAGACTTCATAATAAAAGGAAGAAAAGTGAGGGGGCAAATTTGATGTTTCACCTCTGCAAGAAAATTAGTGCAGGGGCAATTCTCTGGCCCCCTCGGTTCAGACACCCCTGATTCCTAACCTCCACGACTTTCCAAATACGCCATAGGGACGAAGAGCTAATCAGTCAATGGCGCTTTGTCAACAGAAAGTTCCTCTAAGCTTTTAACCGTGATCGGAATTTTTTCAAGACATATCCAGAAAGCATCTTCCTATTGTTACGTTCACTCTTTGATTCGTTCCGTGCTGATACGTTTTTCATTCTGCATTTCGTCAGAACGCTGTGTTGCCGGAGGTTACATAAATTTTACGTTATACTTGATATTTCACACGGAAATGTCTCTCGGGTATTTCCCGAGTTTTCATATTTTTAGTAAAATAACTTCAAAATCCGAAAGTGCGATTTTTGAACGATCATACCTTTCTACAATGGAGGTACGGCAAGGTAAAATCTGCGTACGCTTTGAGTGCACGAGAGAACTTAAATGGGGGTAATTTCAATTCTCGCCACAGTTAAGGAAAGATTGCTCAGACGCAGCAAAGACTTTTGTGAAATTCTGATGGAGCTAGAAACGTTACTAAAAAAGACGGTGTAACAGTGCTAATCTCATACCATTACAATTTTCGCCAGGATATGGGGACAAAAATATCTCGATGTTTCTAACTTTCGCTGGTCTTTGTCCTACCTATATCTAAATTTGATGGAAATGGAGAAAAAAGAAGACCACTGTTTTAACATCATTTCGCGAGCATGAACTTTACCATAGTAATTATTTTTAAAGAAAATATCCCTCACGGAACATTTAAAATTTGACCAAAAAATCATTACTGAACTCAGCCGTCTCTTCAAAATTTTCGTTTTCTTGAAAGATGATTTTAGTAGTTATTATTTCCTAAAAATAAACATTCCAAATATGTATTTTAATCATAAGTTAGCGTTGAAGACGAAATTATTGTACCTCGTTTGTATCTAAAATTTCCTGTTTTTAAAGAATTTATTTACCCATTGTATAATTTGCACGAAATTTAGTATAAAACATTAAAAAACAAATGTATACCATCCGCAAGGTCCATCTACCAGGGTTGGGAAGGTTCCTCATCTTACCCACAAGCTACTGGCTTTCTCGGTCTAGCAAATGATTTCATGAAATTCATACTGTCGGATATTTTATTACAAACAATATGTCTCAGGTAACAACACTTCAGTCAATTGTTGCATCGGTGCGTATGAAATAATGCACATCAAGTATAACTAAGATCAAACTTCTTCTCAAGAAACTCTAGGTCTTGATTCCTGCCCCCTCCCCCATCGTTTAAGAGTTTAATAGCCGCCATGATTTCCCGTCCCTAATTTAATGTCGTCGGCTATTGTAGTCTGTTTGTGACATGGTGCCATGAGACCATATGTATCTTTTTATCAGACGTAAGAATGCAAACACGCCAATTTATCAAAGGTAGGATCATGTGGTACATAAAAGATTTTTTAATCGACTAAGGCAATTAGTTGCTTACACTCTTTTTTTGTACTTTTATTCTGACTGCTTCTCCAGATTTTTTGATAAGAAAAAAAAAAAGACAAATTGAATTCTACAGTTTCTTGGGCCCTAGCTACAGCTAAATCTCATGGATGAGGGCGCTAAGGAATATTTAGGTCTGACAAACAGAATTGGGAGGTGCAAATGTATTCGGAAGGCAACTAGATAAAAAATGTGTTCCATTTAATGTTATTTATTGGATTACAAAATCGAAGAGCATTGAAACTGACAAGTCTTTTGAAATATGTTGACAAATAAGGACATATAAAGCATTACTTTAGCATGTTCCTTTACTGTAAAGTACGGATACGTTTCGTCGACTGTTTCATACTAAATCTGGATATTTCCTGTACAAGTCATTATTTTTGTCTGAGTAAATTGAGGAACAGGATACCAAATAACATACAACAAGTAACTGAACAATACAGATAAAACAAGAGATCCAAATAGGTGCAAACGTCTCTGTTTCTGATTATAGAATTTTCCATATGTATTGAATTTGTTCTTTCATTTCAAATGCAAGTAAAATTTGATTTATCATTCGCTAGTGGCACATCAGGGAACTCTTTGAGAAAGGTTCATTGTGGTTAGAATAGGGAAGGTAGATCTGCATTTGCAAAGCTGTAGGCAAATGTTTTAGAGGTGGCTAGCAAGCTGTAAGTGTCATAAAAAACAACTATGTTTTTAAATATTTCGTTAAATACCACCAAATTGCCGTTCTTGCTGTATTGAGTTGGAAGAAATGATTACTGATACCTCTGTTTTTGTTGGAAGTTTAATGTTCCGAGTTACCAAATATCTCATTATCTACAAATTCATATCTATTTCAGTTCTCGAGACACATGAAAAGAAGGGCATCTTCTTTTCATTTCAGTTAATGCTAAACTGAAAGACATGGAAAAGTATTGCTTTAAAATGTTCCTTCACTGTAAGGTCTCCAATTCAGATGTGTTGCCGATGGCTTTGAAACAATGCAATACTTCAAGCCCTCGTTCACTCATCTCTATATAGTGCATAGTCGGAATACAGACGTTTTTTTTCTGCCAAATATTAAACTCATTGCACACCTGGGGAATCATTTCTTTGTAAACACTATCAGTCATTAAACTTTAAAGGCCTTCCTAGGTGAATTGCAAAACCACTAATAAACATCTTAAAGTGAATTTGCGAGACTGAGGTAATTCATCAGCCTGATATTTGTTTCTAGAACGCATTTGAAAGAAATCGTAAACTTTAATTTACGGTTTTTAATAATTGCCAATAAGTCAATGGACTCTGCAATGCAATAGTCGCCATTTGTCATCGTGTGTGCTTTAACCTTTTCAAGAATTATTTGTTTATACTTACTGAAAATTTGTCCTTATCATGTTGAGGTGTCCCCTCCATTTTTGTTCTAATTGACGAGATAGCGTGTGACCATCATACGTTTTGGCAATGCTCCCTTTCTCCAGAACTGTGACGACGCCATCACCTCAGAATTGCAGGATCTAGTGGAAGTGGGGAAGACTACTAACCATCGTCTGGAGGATGGACACACATTTGAAAGTGCTTGTCAGAAATTTTGCCAAAAAAATTCCGTTGAGGTATATTTCAACATACACTGATGATGTTATCCAAAGTAAAAAAAAGAAAAGAAAAAAAGAAGATTTTAGATACATACTGTACTTAGTATTTGTTCAGCGTATGTGGTACTAGGAAGTATGGATATGAATTTTCATGACCTTTATCAAGTCACTATTGCTTCGTAATTTCAGCTTACTTAAGTGATTTTTATCCTTTCTGTTAATGTTTCTCATCATAATTCTGTTTATGAATTTTAGCTTTTAACTGACAAGGACCCTCTCTCTCTCTCTTTTTTTCTCTCTCTCTAAAACGGTATCTTTCTACTGGTCATTCGTTTGGAGGACTCTCTCCATTTATGGAATAGCACAACGCTAAAGTTTGCAAAAAAATCATTTGATATAACAAAATTTCCGAAATAAGAAAAATTCACACATATTTCTCCAAGTTCCTTAAAACTTAAGATAGCTGCACTCGCCAGGTGTTTTACCTGCATAAATATTTTGTGGAGGTAAAAGGATGGACCCAGAGAAAAGTACCCTACCGTACCCCACCCACCTGCTTCAGAAAGACTTACAACGAGGAATATTAATCCAAAACATGCTTTGCTTGACGAATTTTATTCACTACTTTCACAACAATAAGGTGGAGTGTATGATCGAAGCAGTCCATATAAAGTATTTTCGGCTGCAATAGCTTCTGAAGTAATGCCAGTACCCGTTTATTCTCACTGCTCATAACAGACGCTCCGTCAAAACATTGGCTGAGGATTCTTGAGCTGTCTACACAACTGCAATTTAAAAATTTTAAAGTTGAATCACTAAAGGTTTTGGCATCTAAGTGAGCGCAACATTTTATATCGAAAATGGCTGTTTTTACACTTTCCAACCGTAGGTTGAAGAAGCGTATATGCCCCAGCTTTGTCCGTCCGTCCGTCTGTCGGCACGATAAGTCGCGTAAAAATAGTTTGATTTCGATGAAATTTTAGTATGTGGTATGAGACCACCTGGGGACGAACCCTATTGAAAATGGACGAAATGGATTCAGAGGTCACGGCATAGGAGCGGTATTCATTCCATTGCCCTTATGCGTCATAACTTGCGTAAATGTGGTTCGATGTCGATGAAATTTTAGTATATTGTACAGGACCACCGGGGAATGAACACTATTGAAAATGGACGAAATGGGGTCAAAGGTCACGGCATAGGAGTGGGATCCATTCCATTGCTCTTATGCTTCATAACTTGCGTAAATATGCTTCGATGTCGATGAAATTTTAGTATATTGTACGCGAGCACCTGGGAATGAACCTTATTGAAAATGGGTGAAGTGGGGTCAAAGGTCCGGACATGGGAGCGGATGCATTCCATTGCCCTTATGCGTCATAACGTGCGTAAAAATGGTTCGATTTCGATGAAATTTTAGTATGTGGTAGGGGACCACCTGGGGTCGAACCCTATTGAAAATGGGCGAAATATGGTCAAAGGTCAGGACATAGGATCTGGATCCATTCCATAGCCCTTATCCCATACTATTAAAGGAGCAATTCTTGTATGTATGTAAATTTTATTTTGAAAACAGCTCTAAGGATTTTGATGAAAGTCGTTAACCTACCATTTTCTGGTACTAGAAATCGATTTAGCTTGATCTCGACTTTAGGAAAATTCGTTTAGTGCGTTAAATAACCACCCCGAATTACCACGCTTTTAGTGTCATAGCGTCGTCCCGTTAATGTTGCCCATGCTTAGAAATCTTAAGACGTCACAATCTCGCGATTGAGATGTTCGCGCGGTTACGCCATCTGTCTCATTACATCACACGTTGTGTGTGGATCCTATTAAAGTTTTATGCCGTCACACTCTTTCGAGCAGATGGTCGCGATTCCCGTCTGCCTCATTACGTCACGCATTGTGTGCGTATGTCCGTCCTCACGATATCTCGCGTAAAAATCGTTCGATTTCGATGAACTTTTAGTATGGGGAAGGGGAACACGTGAGAAGAAAACCTATTGAAAGTGAACGAAATGGGGTCAAAGGTCAGGACATAGGAGCGGGATCCATTCCACTGCTCTATGCGCCATAACTAACGTAAAAAAGGTTTGATTTCGATTAAAATTTAGTATGTGGTAGGGGACCACCTGGGGACAAACCCTGTTGAAAGTGGGCGAAATGGGGCCAAAGGTAAGGACATAGAAGCGGAATCACTTCCATCGCCATTATGCGTCATAACTTATGTAAAAATTCTTCGATTTGGATGAAATGTTAGTATGTTGTAGGGGCCTGCCTGGAGACGAATCCTATTGAAAATGGGCGAAATGGGGTAAAAGGTTAGGACACAGGAGCGGGTTATATTCCATAGCCCTTATGCATCATAACTTCCGTAAAAATGCTTCGATTGAGACAAAACTTTATCATGTTATTTCGTAGGTATACTGAACCGGTTGTGTTGAACATCATCGAAATGGGATCAAAGGTCAGGGCACAGGACCGACCGAGATTTATTCCACAGCCATTATCGTCATAACTTGAGTAATGATTTCTGGTATGTTGGAAAGCGTATTATAATCAATGCATTGCATGATTTTACTAACTTGTTGATTTTTTGTTGATGACATTATTGGCTCATATGGCAGTGTTGTTTCTATCAAGTGTCCCATCTTCCAGAATGGTAAAAAAAGAATACCAGAATTCTGGACATGATGTAAAACATTGTCGATGACCAATTTTTCCATGATGTGTATTATGTCATTTTGAACAACGAGAGACTAATAAGTGGCATATAATAGTATACATTTTAAGAATTCAGAAAGCTTTGCATCTTTTTATATTGTATAACTCAAAATGTTTGCAAATCTCCCTTCTTCGCTTTTTTTATGCCCTACGTCCCTCGAAGAATTGGTTTATTCCTTCAACAGAATACATAAAGCACGAAGAGATGGTTCAATTTTATTACCAATTTCTTGAAAACTGTAAAAAATGCATCTTACTGGATTGTGGCTGTTGCCCTACCAAGCCACTAGTGTGGTATATTTTATGTGGATCTCAATATTTGTCAACTGGTAGCATTCCACCAAGTTCCTTCATACAGCCTTCGTGTACTTTCTGCTTCTGTAACTACATGCAAAAAGCTGCCCCGGTGACGCACTGGTTTGAGGGTTGGCTTCTTCTGTTCGTTTATCGGTGATGGGTACCAGATAAGACTCCGGAGTCGTGTACCAGTTAAGGCGTTGGTAGTGTGCTTACCTTACGGCACTGGCCCTTCCCGTATTCTGGAACTGGTAGTTCTAAAATGGAAACAGGCGATTGCTCACGGTGGTGACCGAATCCCCTCCCCGCCCACACGCACAAGAACAAACAAACATGAAACAAACTGCCAAGACCACTCCTGAGATGCTAAGAACTACTGTTTCTGAAGAACAATTACTATTTCTCTTTTGTCTCAGGTCTTTAGGAGGAAAGGTCGACAAGTTCTAAGCCTGACATTGAAAGTAATAGCTGGCAGCTGACGCAAGTACTGGATCATTCTTCAGTTATCAAAGGTCAACACCACGTCGCTCTGGCAGCATTTGAGACGGCGCCACAGTGCATTGAAGTCAATAAGATGAAAACGGATGAGCGACAGATGAAATTCGGAAACCGAACGGTGATTAAAATTTTGACGAAGGAAGGTGAAACGCCACGCAGCATTCATGAACCGAAATCTGTTTATGGTGTACCTTCATATGCCACTGTCAAAAGATGGGCTGCTCTCTTTAGACGAGGATGGGGCTCTTTCCAAGACGTTCCTCTAGAGTCGTGCTCATCAACCATTCAGGACCGAGGGTCACCTCAATAAATTAGGAAGTTTCCACGGGCCCGGGCCCAACGTCTGTCGACACTGATAGTGAATCATTGATACACATTTTAGTTCGTTCTATCCTACATTTTTATTGCCAAAAGTACGTTCAGTAGTAATATACGTACGTTTTACACTCATCATCATAAAAATCCGAGCACCAAGAAAGAAAGGAGGTGCGATTAACGCGAAACTCGGCGTATAGCAACGGGGAGGGCAGACATGCAAATGTTAAAAGTTTCGTGCGATTCCGCATGCTCGTGCGTCCAAGACCGGAGCTGCAATCTCAATCTTTGGGTGTTTATAAGGCACCACGCATGGGACTCCACATTCGTGCCGAAGTGCACGGTAAGAGTCATGTGATATAGGCATGCGAGGAGCCGCTGTATATGTTCGTACGGTATCTTCGGGATGAAAGAGGCAGGGTGGCCGACCCCGGGCTGAATCGGCCACAATTTGGGTCGGTCGGACAGTACGGTGCATTCGTGTTGGGAGCAAGGGACACGGGGAAACACCCAGACAGGCGGAATGGCTTTGGACGAACCAGTCACATCACCAGCAGAGAGTACCGTGGGATCGTGAGAACGGCAGGCACAGATGCAATGACGTCCTTGTCTAATATCCACAGACACGTGGCGGCTGTACAAGGTACTCCTGTGTCCGTCAGAATCATTTCCAAACGCCTGCTGGTGGCAAATCTGCACTCTCGACGGCCCTTACGTTTTCTGCAATTAACACCTGACCATTGTCGGTGTCAATTGCAGTGGTGCCAGAGCGACCAACTTGGAATGCTAAGGATTGGCGACGTATAGTGTTCAGCAAAAAATCTCGCTTCTGTATGAGAACGGACGACCACCGTGTTAGAGTGTGAAGGACCGCTAGTGAGCGCTACAATCTCAACCTCTTTGTACAACGACACACGTCCCGAACTGCAGATGTGATGGTCTGGGGAGCCATCGCGTATGACAATCAGACTTCCCTCGCAGTGATCCGAGGATGTTGACAGTAGATCCTGCGGCCCCGTGTGCTGCGTTTCTTGGAGGGCTAGCCCGGAGCCATTTTCCAACAACAAGACGCCCGCCCGAACACGGCTGGGGTTTCCCAGGACTGTTTACGTCATGCTTCAACGCTTCCGTGCCCGCCAGATCGCCTGATCCCTTGCCCATCAAGCACGTGTGGGACCAGATGGGGGGCAAACTTTCTCCAGGTCCCAGTGTTTGTGATTTAGAGAGTCAATTGCAAGACGTGTGAGCCAATCTGTCCCAGGATAACATACGGCGTCTCTTTGACTCCATGTCGGACCGTGTCCCAGCATGTATCCCAGCACGAGGCGGTCCGACGCGGTACTAAAGCTGACCGGAATGTGTACCGTATGTCCGCGGGAAATCGTCCTGCTGCTGTGATATTGTAATAACTTCTGCCCTTGGTACGTACCATCTCACTACTAAAATCTCATTTCGATTCGACGTCTCCTTCTTGGTGCGCGTGTTTTTATGACAATGGGTGTACTTTATGAAATACAATAAAATTAAGTCAGTACTAGTATATAACTATATTTCAAGTATAATCCATTGAGAGCAAGTTACTCAATTACAGCAGGAATGAATGTTATTGCAATCTTATGAGATACTTGATGTTGATTTTGCTTGACTAAGGCATATAAGATGTAATAGGGGTTACCGCGATTCTAAATGTGCTCTGAAAATATTGATCTGTCAGACGTGTCTTTGATTATGTGTTGTTCATTTGACTGAACAACTGCTCACAAACAGTGCCTGACAGAAAAAATGCCACACCACGAAGACATGAACGCGGTGTCATGCAAATTGCAGGGTGAGTGCACATGTACAAGTTATGCAAATGATTACATTTGCAGGCCAATCGCACGAACGGCGCTCGGGATATAAGCGGACAACCAGCCCGTAAGGACATCAGTTGAGACGTCGTCACGGCTACGAGAAGTGAGCGGTTCTGCTGTAACTACGTCTGGGGAACGAACAAGGAGTGCCAATGCCGTTAAGACGCCGTAGTAGGCGATTTCGTCAAACGGACGAGGGATGTCATCGTAGGCCTTCATACCGCCGGATGGTCCTTACGTCGTATTGCGGAATAAATGCAGCGTGATGCCACAACCATCGGTCGCATTTGGAAACAGTTGTCCCAGGAAGGATATGTGCACCGTCGTAGGGGGACCGGAGCACGGAGACGGACGTCCGTGCGCACCAATCAGCGCATCCAAAATCATGCCGTAGCGGATTCACAGGGCCCAACGGGCGACAATTTGAGGAGTGTGCGGGAGGGGGGGGGGGGTCTTGGATACTCCGACATCGACCCAGACGGTGTATCGCGTATTAGCTACCCTTAATCACCTATTGGCTACCCTTAACAGCGAGCCATCGTCGTCACCGCTGGGCGTGGTGTCTCTCCAGAGCTCCGCGCGGTGCCGAATGGTACAGTGTAGTGTTCAGCGACGAATCACGGTTTGTCTCACCACGGATGATCGCCGTGTGAGAGTCTGGAGGCGACGTGGCCAACGGACGGATTCCTCCGCTATTGTGGAGCGCCACACAGCCGGGAAATGAGGAATCATGGCGTGGGGTGCTATCAGCGCCAACAGGTGCTCACCCGTGGTAAACATTACGGGCACATTGACGGCACGCCGCTATGTTAACGAGGTGCTGCTGCCCGTGACACTGCCGTATCTGCAGGGATTAGCCTGAATGCTTTATACGGTGTGCGGGTGCTTCCATGGCCAGCACGATCCCCACACCTCTCGCCTATCGAGCATATGCAGAACACGATTGGACGTCGGTTGAGTACCCTCCCACTACCGCAAAGCGAAGATGAACTGGGGACTCGGATCAACACCGCATAGTCCACGATACCTCAGGACTCTATTCGCACTCTCATTACCTCGATGTCCAGTAGGATTCAACGCTGTAACGCCCGAAATGGGGATACACTCTTTATTGATCATACGGTATATTCGGCCACTGGAGCCTAGTCTGAATGTGACAATTAAATCATTTATTCAGGACCTAGTTGGCTATCTGTGTGTGCAGCTTGGTGTGTTTTTGAGCATTCCTTCATTGTGTGGCATTTTCTGCCAGGCAGTGTATGTAAGTACTGACGAGATAGAAGCCATGAAAAATGTATGTTTATGTATTTATGGAAACCTTTCTTCTCCACTCCACTGGCGCAGGGATCTGAGTGTGGGATTCTGACTATTTGTCCGTGATGGGTCCGAATTTGAATCCAGGTGAGGCATGGATGTTGTGTTTGTCTTAAGGAGCTCGTTCTGTCCCTTCCTTGGAATCAGTGGCCCTAAATTAGAAACGGGTGACTGCTTAGAACGCAATGCGTTGCTTACGGGGGTCGTTAAACTTCTAATAAAAATAATCTTTTCTTCGGACACATATTTGGAATATTACTGTAGGACCATGTAAAAACTTGCATTTCACTAGAGAATCATACTGCAGATCTGCAAATTCTAATTGTGAAGAGAACATTGCCATGGAAATTTCGTTCTCTTTGATGTTAGAAGATCTGATTTTAAACTCCTCCTTCAGATTTAAAATGCGTTGTAGATAATCATTTGAGCTCCATTTTGAATACAAATTTTGAAGACGACAATCCGTTTTTTTTTTTTTTTTTTTTTGGTGTAAATGTGACAAGGATGGTAAGTCAGATAATATCCGAAAACTTGAAAATTTCGTCGTCCTGGAGCGGGAATGGAATCTGCGTCTCCCAGATAGCGTCCGGGTACGCTAACCACTATACCATCCAGAACGACCAAGTCTCAAATTTCCGATTAATCGGAAAACTGTCAAGTATTCAAGTCTCAAGTTTTCAATTAATGGGAAACTTGAGACTTGGTCGTTCTGGGTAGTGTTGTAGCTACCATACCCGGGCGCTATCTGGGAGACGCGGGTTCGATTTCCGCTCCAGGATGTCGAAATTTTGAAATTTCCGGATATTATCTGACTTACCATCCTTGTCACATTTACACACACACACACACACACACACAAAACGGATTGTCATCTTCAAAATTTGTATATGGTTTAATCCTGTATTTCATTCATGTTGAATTTTCATGTACCAACGCAGCTAATGTTTAAAAGTGAATAAAGTTTTTATTTTGCAGTTATGTTCCCATAGGATTAGTTGTCTCAGAAGCTTTCACATAGTCGCAAAGACTATGAACAAGTTGACCTTTCCCAAGTAAGCGATAGTTTAGTTCACTGAGGTGACCAGTATTGTCGACAAGGAATGCAAAGTCGCTTAATCATTTCTCATTATTTACCTGGGGAATAGACTGTCCTTTGGATTCGATGAATTGTTGAACTTCGTCCTTCAAAGAAAAATGGCGCTGAAGCATCTTCCCGCGGTTCAACAAAGGTTCTTCCGCGTTATATGTAACGTTACCATGTCCAGCTTCCAAATCACTCAATAACTTTTGAGATCGTCTGTGGTTGAGATTTTTTTGACCAGATAAAATTTACCACTTTGACAACAACTGTCATCACATGTTCAAAGGCTGAGAAGGACTTTGCACACAAATTTTCTTTGTGAATCATTTAGTGGAAATCCGTCATCTTAATCTTGCTGCAATCCTTCGCGTCAGATTTCATTTAAATTGTCGCTCTTCCCTTCTTTCCGGACATAGTAGGCGCACCATCTGTGGTAATAAGGGTATGTAACGATTGGTCGATAAACGGTTGGTCGACATAGCGATTGGCAGACACATGATTGGCCGGCAGTAACGATTAGTCGACAGTAACGATTGGTCGACATAACGATTGGTCGAAATAACGATTGATCGGCATAACGATTGGTCGACAGGAATGATTAGTCGACATAACGATTGGTCGTCAGGAATGATTAGTCGACATAACGATTGGTCGACAGTAATGATTAGTCAACAGTAACGACTGGTCGATAGAACGATTGGTCGACATAAAATGGTCAACGGAACTTGGAAAAACCTTTTTTGAATAAGTGCAAACAGTTTCGCGGTAAACATCTTTCAGCTACCCGGAAAATTGCGACACAGAGAAAAATTGCCCCACTGGAAAATTTCCACATGGTTTTCATTAAGGGGACGAGTACAAATCGCTGTTCGTCCGAGAAACGCTTTGAATGTGTGGCAATTTTCCGGTGAGACAATTTTCCGAGTTTCCAAATTATGTGTGGCAGTTTCCCCAAGGTACCTATACCTAAAGTGCCCCGGGGCTCTTTCGGAAATAACATCGTTCAGAAGGCCCTCTATATAAATTTCACTTAGAGTACAAAATGTGACACGGGAGCCTATTTGGAAATAATACTGTATGTTATAACGCTGTACGTTCTGAGGACTACATTCTAAAAGATATTATTTCCAAAAAGGAACGTTACGTTTTGAGAGGTCAGTACGTTCTGAGAGGTACCGCTGCGAATGTAAACCATAATCCTCTGAACCAATGGTTATCTCGACCAATCGTTGTGTCGACCAGTCGTTACGGTCGACCAGTCGTTACGGTCGACTGATCGTTATGTCGACCAATAGTGCTGTCGACCAATCATTACTGTCGACTGATCGTTATGTTGACCAATCGTTATGTCGTGTGACACCGGGTAATAACAGATACGTTGCTTAAGTCTATATCACACTTAGCAAAGGTGACTCTTAGACTTGAATGCAAAACTGAAGCTCGTGTCGTATCTTTAAGAGCAACTACACTGGCTAATTCCTCTACATCGTGAAGTTTCTAACGCTGCAATTGTAAATGGCTACTTGTGCAGTATCAGTTGAATATGTAGTTTCATCTATGGCTACAGAAAAAAACACCATCTCCTTGCACTTGGATTTGAAATTGCTGAATACAGTTGTTGCCAGATCCTCGACGCACCTCGCTAGTCACACCAGACAAGCTAATGTTCGAAACAAGTGGGCCTGTACGAGCGAAGCACATCAACTGCACAATGAAGAAATTTTTTTACAAACTCTCCGTTGATAAATAGATTTCGACGTTTTGCAATTTTTTCTGTTATCATGTAGCTAACGTGAAAACTGCTTTTAAACTGCTTATTTATCTTGAAGAACAATGACTGCTGACAGTCAGGCCTAGTACTTACGGCTTACTAAATAAAGCATTCCAAATTTATATTTGAAATTTTAACAAATTAATTTATGCAGGTCTACAGCAAGAAAGAACAAGAATTACACCTATTCAATTATGTATTATTTGAAAATGGATTTCTCTGGAATTTATTTAAAAGTGATTTATCGTGAATATGACATTTCACGGTATAAAAATGCCGTACAAAACACTTATGTAGAATACAAATGAAAGTTTTAAAATACTCTAGGCACTTTCCTTAATATTTGGTACTAGTTTTAAGCGAATAACAACTTTTACACAAATTTTGAAGATGACAATCCCATTTTTGGTGTAAATATGACAATGACGGTAAGTCAGATAATATACGAAAACTTGAACATTTCGTCGTCCTGGAGCGGGAATCGAACCCGCGTCTCCCAGATAGCGCACTACACCACCAGAACGACCAAGTCTCAAGTTTCCGATTAATTTGAATATATTTATAAATAACAATTTGCTTGATTATGAAGAGTTCGGAGGATTTAACACGAGCTTTGTCTCCACCGGGCTTTCTTTTTTACGCTTTCCAACCGTAGGTTGAAGAAGCGTATACGCTCCAGCTTTGTCCGTCCGTCCGTCCGCACGATAACTCGCGTAAAAATCATTCGATTTCTATGAAAATTTAGTATGTGGTAGGGAAACACCTGGGGACGAAACCTATTGAAAATGGGGTTAATGGGGTCAAAGGTCACGACATAGGAACGGGATTCATTCCATTGCCCTTATGCGACATTACTTGCCTAAATATCGTTCTATTTCAGTGAAATTTCAGTATGTGGTAAGGGACCACATAAGGATGAATCCTATTGAAAATGGGGTTAATGGGGTCAAAGGTCACGACATAGGAACGGGATTCATTCCATTGTCCTTATGCGACATTACTTGCGTAAATATGGTTCGATTTCAGTGAAATTTTAGTATATGGTAAAGGACCACATAAGGACGAACCGTATTGAAAATGGGTGAACTGGGGTCAAAGGTCAGGACATCGGAGCGGGATCCATTCCGTTGGCCTTATGCGCCATAACTTGTAAAAATGGTTCGATTTCGATGAAATTTCAGTATATGATAGGGGTTCACCTGGAGACGAACCCTATTGAAAATGGGTGAAATAGGGTCAAAGGTCAGGACATCGGAACGGGATACATTCCGTTGCCCTTATGCGCCATAACTTGTAAAAATGGATCGATTTCGATGAAATTTCAATATATGATAGGGGATCACCTGGGGACGAACCCTGGTGAAAATGGGTGAAACGGGGTCAAAGTTCAGGACATCGGAGCGGGATCCATTCCAATGCCCTTATGCGCCATAACTTGTAAAAATGGTTCGATTTCGATGAAATTTCAGTATATTATAGGGGATCACCTGGGAACGAACCCTATTGAAAATGGGTGAAATAGGGTCAAAGGTCAGGACATCGGATCGGGATCTATTCCGTTGCCCTTATGCGACATAACTTGTAAAAATGATTCGATTTCGATGAAATTTAAGTTTATGATAGGGGATCATCTGGGGACGAACCCTATTGAAAATGAGTGAAATGGGGTAAAAGGTCAGGACATTGGGGAGGGATCCATTCCGTTGCCCTTATGCGCAATAACTTTAGTAAAAAAGGGTTCGATTTCGATGAAATTTTAGTATGTGCTAGGGGACTTTCCGGGGACAAGCCCTACTGAAAATGGGTGAACTGGGGTCAAAGGTCTGGACATAGGAGCGAGATTCATTCCATTGTCCTTGTGCGTCATAACTTACGTAAAGACGCTTCGATTACGACAAAACGTTTTCGTGTTGTTCCGGAGGTATACTGAACCAATTCTGTTCAATATCCTCGAAATGGGGTCAAAGGTCAGGGCACAGGAGCGAGATTAATTCCTCAGCCATTATCCTCATAACTTGAGTAATGATTTCTGGTATGTTGGAAAGCGTATCATAATCAATGCATTGCATGATTTTACTAACTTGTTTCTTCTCTACTCTAGACATAGCAGAATTACCAATGTAATCATAACGTTTTCTCTTTTGAACCTGTTAAAAATGCAAAATGTTGAAGTACTTATTCCTAGAGAAACGTTTTAGCTCTGGAGTATGTTAGTCTTAACTTAGAATTCAGTTCAGAAAACTTCATAACCAATTTCTTGTGCAAGCGCTGCAATGATTCCTTTTGTTTTACACATTTTCTCACCATGCATCTCTACAAATATATGCATTTGAATTCTTTCACGGCTCGCAGCCAGTTATGATGAGTTGCCGTGAGACTTCCCTATTAACAGTTTCTAACCATCCACAAATATTTGAGGAATTTGTTCTTCCGAATTTGAATTTGTTCCAATAAAGCTTGGTTTTATAAGCATCAGTCCTGCTGTTCAGCAGAAACAGTATGACAATTTGTTGTGGAATTTACACGGATTGGACAAAGAAACTGAAACACATGGGTTCAGGACACAATTTATTAATACGGCATAGGACCTACTTTAGAGGTCAATGCAGCTGTAATTCGTCGTGGGAAGGACAGATTCAAGTCCTGTAAAGTGGCCATAGGGATTTGAAGCCCTTCCTCTTAAACGCCAAAAAAGGGCTAGTTCATGATGTGATGCTGGTTTAGGAAAACATTTCCTGACTCGCTCCTCCAGAGCACCCCAGAGTGGCTCAATGATGTTCAAGTCGTGCGACTGCAGCCATGACAGATGTTCAACCTCACTTTAATGCTCAATATACCACTCTTCCACCAGTTTGGCTCTGTGTATCGGTGCGTTATAATCCAGATGCATGGCACCACCATTAGGATACAATGTTTGAACCACTGGGTGCATCTGATCCTCCAGAATTGTTCAATAGCTCTTGACAGTGATGTGTCCCTGAAGAAAAATCAGCGGACCGACAGACTGCCACGATATTGCCGCCCAAACCATCACCGATCCACCTCCGTGCTTCACTATGGGCAATAAACAGTCCAGGTTGTAAGCCTGTGAGGGAAGTCTCCGCACGTAAACTCTTCCGGTTGTGGGAAAGACAGTGAAGGATGATTCATTGGAGAACGATACACATTTCATGTTGTCCAACGTCCACGACTTGCGCTGCTGACACCATTGAAAATTAAGTTTGGCATTCACACTGGTGATCCAGGATTTAGCGATCGCAACACGACCATTAATGTTGACCCGGCGAAGTTTCCGACGAACAGTTTCAATGGAAATAGGTGAGTCTGGGTTCCATATTCAACTCTGTGGTGAATAGGGCAGCTGTGGTTTTATATCGTTTTTGCCTACCATCCGTGTTAGCACCAGGACGACCCTGTCAGACAGCTTCCTCTTACCTAGACAGTTTAGGATGGGGTTCTTTCCTCGTGCTTGTATGGCAACACGACCCTGGATACTGTGGCTCGCGATACACCACAAAGTGTTGATGTCTTGGACACAGATGCACCGGTGAGACGCGCACCAACAAGTTGTCTTCTTTGAAATTCTGGTATGTCTCCTATTATGTTGTGTGGATCCCACTTTTTGACGTCCAACTGTGCTACTGATCTGATAATGTAACCTTCACACTCCGTTCTCGTTGGTCGACTGCGAAATAGATGCAGGCTGGCCAAAGGTTGGCATCTACAACGGCATTACACGTGGGATGCTATTTGCGCAAGTGTATCAGTTTCGTTCTTTACCCTTAATAATTCATCCCACAAGCTTAATTTGCCTTCGGATTCATTGCTTTCATTTTCATTCACAGATTGACAGTAGGATGAATATTTTTCTGGTAATAATCCTTTCACATATTTTCTGTTTATTCTTTTCCCCTGCCTTTCAGATTTTCTTCTTGAATCCCAACTGTCTTCATCTCAGCATGATTTTCCAGTCGTCTGATTAAAGGAATCCACAAGAGTTCACCTTTTAAGTCTCGTATGAAGAAATCATTCTCCAAATGCACAGAACATATTCTTGCTTCGGATTAAAATAATCAGCTGGTTACATTTTATAATCTATTGCTGAAAAGTTTAGTTGGCATTAGGAAATCTGAGAAACATCACTTCTTTCGTATTGTGGTGTCCATTTCTACGAGTAGCTGCGGTGCAGTTTATCACAATGTCACTTCTCACATTAAGGCACCTGTTATCTATTGCCAGAATATTAAACATATTCTGCATAAGACGGATAATAAAAAACCTACAGAAATTCTGGTAAACTTAATTGTCAGATAAACAAAATAACAGACTAAACTCATCAAAGAAGGGAACACACAATCACAGCTTTTTTTTATTGGAGGTTTAACGACCACCATGAGCAACTCAATGGGCTATAAGCAGTCGCCGTCTCTAATTTCCAGAAAATGTAGAGCCAATGCCGTAAGAGAAACACAACATCCATGGCTCACGGGATTCGAACCCGGACCCCTTTCGGACGAATGACCAGAGGCCATCGCTTAGACCACTGCGCCACCGGGGCGGCAAATTACAGCCCTCTCTGGAAAACTGAACGACCTCTGAATCAAGTTATGTCACATCTCCTGCTCTCTCACCACTCCAGGACAGGCTCAAAAATGCTGTTCTTCCTTCTCTATATACACTGAAGAGCAATTGAATTAGAGATACCTGTCTAGTAACGTGTAGCATCACCTGTCACCCTGATGACGGCGGCGATTCGTCTCGGCATGGACTCGACAAGACACAGGAAGCGTTGGGAAGCCATACGGATCCACAACCCCTGAACAAGCTCCCACATGTTCACGAAGATTTGACGGAGGGGGAGAGAGGTCATAGCCTCGAACATCTCTCTCGATGGCATTCCAGATTTGCTCGATGGGATTGAGGTCAGGTGACCTAGCTGGCCAAGGAAGCGAGGTCACGTCGGTGGAGTGTTCATCCAACCATTTGGATACAATTTGAGAGCGATGGTACGGTGCATTGTCTTGTTGCAGGATGAGGTCCTCAGTGGGATGTTGAAGACTCACAAACGGGAGCAAATGGTCGTCCAGGATATCCCGGTAACCTTGACCTGTGATGGACGATGTCACACGTACCAGGGGTCCCATTTTAGTCCACGTAAACAGTCCCCAGACAAGAATGCTACACCCACCAACTTGAAGAGTACCCTGCTGGCAAGAAGGATCCATCGCTTTATGTGGTTTGCGCCGTACTCGTATCCTAGATTCCGCATGTACCAAGGTGAATCTTGACTCATCAGTCCAGGCAACATTTTCCCACATGTCTAGTGTCCAGTGGTGATGTTCCCGCGCCCATGCTGATCTTTGCACCCTGTGATGTGCGGTCAGCAGCGGTACCCTCGTGGGACGATGCCTTCTGTACCCCATAGCGAGGAGATGGTTCTAGATGGTGTGGCTGCTTACACGTTTTTGTGCACCGGCGTTAAATTGCTGAGTGATTTCTTGCACTGTGGTACGTCTATCCGCTGTTACAATGTGAGTTAGCCGACGACGACCCCGCTCATCCACACTCTGTTGTCCACGGCAGTTGGCCCTTGCAGGGATGGTTTTACCAGATTCGACGTACTCACGGTGCACCCGTGACACATTGGCTCGTGAAAATCCCAGTGCCTGCACGACTTCCGCGATGGAGTGACTCATTCGTCGGGCCCCGACAATTTGTCCACGATCAAATGCAATTAGATCCTTCGTCTTACCCATACTGCGTCCGACTCTTACTGATTCCCGTCGCATCACTCCTTATACTGCCGGATTGCTGCATTCGTCATGTCGTTTTCGTTTACAGGGCCGCCCAAAGCGCCACATTTGCATAACGCCAGCTGCTCTTCAGTGTACGTACCTTGTGTAATACAGGGTGATTCACAAGTTAGTCCTCCCAAAAAACTAATTATTGTTTCCTTCCCACTCTACGTAAACACACGAAATTTGGTTTGCAAGTAACCTAGGTCCTCACGAAATGCACGGGAGTGATTTTCCCGATAAGGCGATGACTCATTGTGACGTTACCCGAACAGATGGCTGAGCACGCTAACTCTGTTCGGGAGCAATCTGCGTGTTTTCCTGTGTCGTTGAACGTTGTTCAGGATAGCTGTGTTTACCGTTGCGGAGCGGGTATTTATTGTGAAAAGTTACTGAATAAAAAATTCTACACTGCTGGCCACCCAAAATGCAACACCAAGAAGGAAGCATCTGATTGGCCTGAAATTCGCAGCATGCGTCGCCAGCGAGAGGACATGCAAACGATTAGCACTGCAGGGCATATGCAAATCATGTGCGCCCGGCATGCCACCAAGAAGCACTATAAGAAGGGTGCACAGAAGGCGGGGTGTAAGTAGTGGAAGTGTATTGTGCTGCCGGACCTGTGCGTGGGAAGATTCCTGATGCCTCGTCGCAGAATACGGTAGACATTCCAGAACATTTCGGAGTTCGAGAGAGGACGAATAGTAGCTTATCGCCACAACGCTTTACTGTATCGAGACATATGCGCCCGTGTGGGACAACATCCAGCCACAGTGAGGCGAGTATGGATTCGGTGGGTGCAGGATGGACGGACGGACCGACGTGAGCAATTGCCGCAGCCACAGCACACCACCGAACGAGAGGACCGGCATGTTGTGCGGCGGGCATTGACGGCTCGCACCGCCACATCACGAACGTTAGCGCAGGAATTCGGGTGTGTTGCGGAACAACCTGTGTCAGCACGTACCGTTCGACGTCGTCTGCAGGAGCTGGGACTTGTCGCATGGCTCCCATTTCTCCGATTACCATTGACGTTAAACCACCGGCGAGTGCGGCGGCAGTGAGCCGCTGAACGCCGCACCTGGACTACGGAATGGCACGACATTGTCTTCTCCGACGAATCCCGCTTCTGCCTGAAACACCAAGATGGTCGGATCCGTGTGTGGCGGCACCGCGGCGAGAGACAGTATGACGCCTAAATTATGCATCGCTATACCGGTCCGTCGCCTGACGTTATGGTTTGGGGCGCAATTGGATATGACACCCGCACCCCTCTGGTACGCATTGCTGGTACACTCAGCAGCCACCGCTACATCTCCGACGTTTTGGAGCCTGTAGTCCTCCCTTACCTGCAGGACCTGCCAGCGGCCACGTTTCAACAGGACAATGCGCGCCCGCACGTGGCACGCATCGTGCAACAATTCTTCACGGCCCACCAGGTGTCACTGCTGCCGTGGCCCGCCTGTTCTCCTGATAAGTCGCCCATCGAACACGTCTGGTCGCTGATCGGCAACATAGTGGCCCGACAAGCACCACCCGTGGCTACGCCTGATGAACTGTGTTAACGTGTAGAAGCAGCCTGGACCGACATTCCTCAAGCACACATCGAAAGCCTCTTTCGTTCGATGCCGCGGCGTGTAACGGCTGTTATTGCCAGCCTTGGGGGCCACACGAACTATTGTTGTCTGCGTGTTCCGCAAGTCTCACGGGCCTGTAAGCTCAATCGTTTCATCATTGTATCTGTTGTTATGTGTCCAGTAAATCTGGCTTTGGTATCTCGTGTCCTTCTTGGTGTTGCATTTTGGGTGGCCAGCAGTGTATGTTGGTAAACCAGCGTGTATTCCTGAAGAGGTTTAGGAGAAGAAAATAACGAGACAAACGTTGCATCGCCAGGTTAACGAAGCAATTTGATACTACAAAGATTGCTTTGAACACATACAGTCGCATACGTTCTGCTTTTGGGGAAGAAAAATCAAAGAGGTGAAGCACAGGCTGCTGGCATCACCGAAGAAGTCACTACGACGTTTGTCACACGAAACTGGGTACTCTGTTTCCACCTGCGAATGAGTCGCAAAGAAAGCGTTGCTTCATCAGTACCGTGACAGCTTTGCAAGAGTTGCAAGAACCGCATTTCGAAAAGCGTGTGTCTTATTATCACTGGATCGGGACATTTTTACTCACAATTCCGAACATTTTGGATTTCACATGGTTCACTGGATTTCACATGGTTCATTTTGGATTTCACATGGTTCACTGGATTTCACATAGTTCATTTTGGATTTCACATGGTTCACTGACGAAGCATGGTTTCAATTTGATGGGTATGTCAATTCCCCAAACTCCCGTATCTGGCAACAGATAATCAACATGAATTACACGAAATCACATTACATCCTACAAAAGTAATCAACATGAATTACACGAAACTCCATTACATCCTGCAAAAGTCGGTGTTTGGTGCGCTGTGTCTCGAAACAGAGTAATTGGAACCATTTTCTTCATGAGCGTGATAAACTCGCATATGTAAACATTTTTAGACAATTTGCGGACCAATTAACCGACATCGATTTGACAACAGGATGCTTTCAACAGGATGGAGGGACATCCTGTTGAAAGTACACGTCTCGTCTGAGCATGAAAGAGTTTTCCCCTATCTTCGGCGACCGAGTGGTCTCCAAAAAACCGTGGACACCTCGTTCACCCGATTTGACTCCTCACGATTTTTTCGTACGAGAATATTTGAAGTGGCGTGCTTACAGCAATAGGCCTCTCACCTTAGTAGACTTATAAAGTAACATCAGTGCAGTTGTCCGACTGTTGATGATGATATGCTGCGGAGGACCTTCGACAAAATGTAGCATCACACGCGAGTGTGTTTGGATGTCGGTAGAGAACATTTCCAGCATTTATTGTGAAAGGATATACATTCCCATGAACAAAAGTACGTTGTAAACTACATGTCACGTTTCCAAATACAGTGTGTTACAAAATATGACTGATTGGTAGGACTACCTAGTGCCACAACCTGTACTTACAATGAACTCTCAGCATACCATGTATCTACAAAAATTACTAGCATCGTCCAAGTTTGTTAAAATGGAAAATAGTTGCATTCCATGAGCTCTATATGTTCAAAATGGCCTGGGGAAGCTAAAGGGTGAGGATGTTAGCATCAGATGCTCTGTTTAGCCTCATTCTAAATTTCAGAAGTTTACATTATAGACTGATTTCCCCACAAGAATGAGTTCGAATATATGCTTAGGAAGCAGATACGACAAAAAATGCACAATGCACACGATGTACTTCCATATTTTGTTGGAGCTAAATTTTTCTAGTTTTTACGATATAAATTTCAAATTGATGTACTGCGAATGTGTTTTATTACAGTAATATAAGCATAATAACAAAAGCACCTATTTCCATCAGCACCCAGGAGGTAAGATGCATGCTGTCGTTACCCCCTTTTAAGGCGGGGTTCCCCGTGACATGAAAGGCATTAAGATGTTGTGTTTGTTCAATAGTTTTGGTTATTCACCTTCCTTGGAACATGTATTTCCACAATCACCCAGAAGGTAAGACGACTGCTGTTATTACTCCTTTAAAGACGGGCCTCATTTTTGATGAAACGCGAGTGACTTATAAGTACAAGAAAGTCACATGACAGTATCAGAAGCATGGGAATTGTGTTTGCTCATTTGTTTTTGGTTTCCTTACTTCCTTGAGAACAGGAGCTTTAAATTGAAGGGGAAACCATTTCTTTTAACCATTCAGTGCATATCTGGATCTGCTAATTAAGGTTAGTATCCAATTCCACCAACACCCTGAGACACGAAACTGATTTGAAAGTAATTGTAAAAAACAGAAAATCTTTAAAATTTTTACATGACATTCAAAATTAATTGTTAAGGATGTATTTCATGTCACGAGGCCTATTCTCCTACACCACATACAATACAATACGGTACAATACAATATAATACAACACGGAAAAAATACAAAAGATGAGAAAAGAAGAAGGCAAGAAAAGAGAGAAAAGTAAATCACTTGAAGTGATTCAGTGAATAGCAGACCTGAATCACCTCAAGTGCAAACTTACTTTTCGGACGATATATTGTGCCATGGGCCAGCACGCATGGTTCAATATATGATCCAGATACCGGACTTGTACGCTGATTCTTGCAGCACTTAGGTTGGACTCTTCACCCTATCTTTCCTGTCCTTTCCTTTACCATTCCTTTGCCTTCCATTTACTGCGCTGGTGTCTTTGATGTCTGCTTGCGTCGTACTGTTTCTATGAAATCAAAAGAATGCCCTAGCATTTATTAAAATAAAAAAATGTCCCTGTGAAAGTCTTTTGAGGAGAACGGAACAGGTTTTGAGAAACACTAAAGAACCATTCTTTTCTTTAATTTACTTCTCCTGTAATTACTTGTATATTCGTTAGCCACTATATATTTATTTCTATATGTCACTGGGGAAAAGTACAGGTTGTCCCAAAAATGTGTTATCAATTTCAGATGACGATAACGTTTGATACAAAACTAATATCAGCATTCTGTTTGTCGCAGATGGTAAATAATGCCCTCAAGTTTTCTAGAAGTGTAACCAATGGATCCTGCGACGAAAGCACAGATTGTGGAGTGTTTTATTGGAACCCGATCCGAAACTTAAGTTCAGCGGAATTTCAGAACAAAATATGGGAGCAAACTGCCACCACGTAACAGCATCAGAAAGTGGTACAAGTCATTAAAGGAAACTGGTAGCGTCCTTACAAAGGAAAGCCTTGGACGACCGTCGCTGGGTCCAGAAAGGGAGAAGTTTGTCAAACAAACAGTTAATCACAACCATAGAAAGTCAACCAGACAAACAGCACGACAGCTGACAGCAACCCCCACGTCACCAGTGCACAGAATGTTATGTCAGAGATTGGAAATGCACCCATATAAACTGAAGATAACCCATCACATAACCCCAGATGATCATGCGAAACGTAAAGAGTTTGCTGAAGAGATGTTGGAAAACGTTGCAAGTTCTGAATCTTTCCTGAGACAAATCTGTTTCTCGGATGAGTGCACTTTCCATGTTTCTGGAAAGGTTAATAAGCAGAATGCGAGAATTCGGAAAACTGAACACCCACATTGCACAATGGACCACGGACATGCTATAGCCCAAACTTGAATGTTTGGTGTGCACAATGGTCGACCGTATTAATGGACATTTTTTCTTTCAGGAAGCGACTGTGAGAGCTGATAATTACCTGGATATGATTGAGCAGTAGTTTCTGTATCGCTCCAGTTGGATGAACTGGCATGACCGTATATTTTCCAACAAGATAGGAAACCACATCATTGGGCTTCGATTGTGAGGAGGTCTCTGGATACCGAAATTCCCAATCGATGGATTGGGCATGATAGTCCTATTGCATGGCCCCAACGTTCGCCGGACTTAACACTCTGTGACTTTTTTTACGGGGATTCGTCAAAGGTGAGGTTCACAGCACCCCTGTTGCAGACATTGCTGACCTAAAGAGGAGGATTACACACGCACTGCAGAAAGTTAATTCGGACACTCTCGAACGAACATGGTTGGAACTGGAATACCGTTTAAATATTGTCCGGGTGACAAATGGTGCCCATGTCGAATGTCTATAAACTGCATTATTTGTTCTGTCAATTAACACAAGCTGTGTATTGAGATAATTTGTATTAAAGCAGATCTGATTATTTGAAATTGGTTACACCTTTATGGGACACTCTGCACATTATCGTACCTTTGAAACGAAATGCTGTTTGTTACGTTTCAGTCACAAACTTTCATTTTGCCTGATAAGTTACCTGCAAGTGTATGGATATGAAGTCTTTCGTCAATACAGTTCTAACGGGCACTGTATTTGTGTCAATGGTGCTCATCAAGTTCCTTTATGAGATTGGTCCAAAATATTCAACGCGTAAATAAAAATACCCCAAAGAAAACATCTAACAAAATATTTCGAAGTGGTAAAAATCCTGTATATCCTCCATATTGAAATGCATTTGCAATTATTCCGAAAATATACATATAAAAAGATATACAAGTATATTTAAAAATAAGCAGCTCATACCAAAGAAGGCAGGACCAAGTGATTCAACACGGGGAGGCCTAGGACTCCTAGGCCAACCCTCACGGTGTACGCCGCTGATCGGTGTACTGAATAAATCGCAAAATCCTTCATATGTAACAAACTCAAAATTATGTTGAGGTTTATATTAAATGAAGTCTATACCAAGCTTACAGACGTTCCCCCTATCCATATGTGCTTATTTACATAATGAAGCTTATCAGATTATATAGCAAATGAAACGTACGATTTCTTTTTTTCGTTAGTATGCCTTCTGAAAAAAAAATGCGTGCGTATTATACCGATTTGCTTTTCCAGCTGCAGTCCTCTTTTAAAGTTTCTTATTTCGTTGCGCTGATCACATGGATGATGAGTCACCCATATCCGAATTTCTTAGATGCGATTTTTCAAGCAGAAAGTGTGGACATGTATCTATGTTTGGAGTTATTTATGTACTTCCAGCAGCCGAACTGAAAAAAAAAAGTATTTTTACATTCGATAACTAGAAACATGCTCATGACTCTATGCATTTTGGCTATTTTATAATGCAGATTTTTACCAGTAGATGTCGTAAGTGCACTGTCCGACATAGAAAATAACACACCAGAATGTATATGTCGGAGTGCCTTTCAGATTTGTGTGTATGTATTGACAGTTGGATTACGTAAATGATCGCATTTGCGATCCAATCCCGTGATAGTCGAGGAACATGAAAGAGCAAAGCCTATCAGGGCAGCTCAGACTGATCGTCTTCACGTGGGCGTCTTTTACCAATCTTCACCTACGTGCGACATGTTTCTCCTTATATCGCATCATGGCAGCAACTCATTGGTATGCTACAACTGTTAGCCCAATGTGACGATGTGGTCCCTCTCGAACTTCTCCAACTCCTCGAATTGCTTCCGAACTTTTCTCCGAGGCGTACTTCATTTACAAATGATGCAACTAACACAACAACACGAGTCAGAATGGTTAGCACGCGCAACGGGACGACCTTATATAGCCGGTCAGGCGCAGAGCTTGCGTCATATGCGCGGTCGAGACAACTTATATAGCCGGTCAGGCACAGTCATTGCTTGCGTCACATGCGCGATTGAGCGTGATACTTGAATCATCTGCATGTCTCAAGATGTCAAATCTACCCAACAAGTTTCATTCCTGTTCATTGCTTCCTTTTGGGTGTAACTATGTTGTTTTTGACGTAGAGTGTACATGCATACACGCAAATTTTGCACGAAATCCCACTATGGACGCCCTGGCGGCGCAATTAGTAAACTGAAATAATGACTTCTATTTTTTTTGAAGGAGGAGAAAACGTGTATGGTCGAGGACCATCAGTACATATCTAGTGAGGCTACCAGCACAATCTTTTGTCCTTATGTGGATCTCCTTAAGAATTTTGAGATAAATTCACGCTAAAAATTACAGAAGCTGATGAAAATATAAGCAGGACTATACATACAGAGGTATATCAAAATAATAGAAATAATAACTATGGAGAACTTCTTATTAATAATCTGTAGGTTCACTTGAAGATTTCAGAACAAAAGCAGTTCGACTAAGAATAGACTTATATAAATCATGCACATATGATAATGGAACTTGGGACCATTTTTCCTGTAAATTATGTCCCAACTGTGCCAGGGATGTTGGGGGTGGAAAGTGCGATCTGACCTTTCGCTCCAATTATTAGAACAAATGTTCAATAACATTGAGGTCTGGAAATTGAGGTGGCCAGGTTAGCTGCTGCAACCTCATCTTCATGCTATGCAAAGCACAACTTAACACGTTTGGCGCAATGCGAGGAGGCTTCATCTGCTTGAAACCAAGGACCGTCATTAGGGAACAATGCCTACAATATTGTGTGTGGGTGGTCATCAAAAATGGATTCGTACGTTGCACTTGTGAAATGACATCACAGAATAACCAAATGGACCTAAGGAATGTCATCGTATATCACCCCAAAGCATCAGGGATCCATCTCCACGCATTGCAGTCCGATCCAAACAGTCGGGGTAGTGCGATTCTGCAGGTTCTCGTCAGTGGTGAGAAAAACAAAAAGGTGAAGCACAATTCATCAGTACCAATGACACGTTCCTAGTCTTTAGCATCTCAGTTTTATATGCTTTGATCCAACTCACACGTTTTGTTGCATTGTTGTTAGTAATCAGAGGTTCGTGGATTGCAGCTCAGCCACAAATACTGGCACAACGGTGTTCCCGAACTTTATGATTAAAACGGGATCATTTCTATTGGTGCTCAACTCTGCTGCTGTTCGTGGTGCTCTGGTCTTTTGCTTTCGTTGTACAATCCATTCCTACGTTGGCTGACATGTTTATATGAAGACCACAATTTGAACATTTGGAGGCAACGCTCTGACCCTTTTGACAGATACTCATAATCTTCGATAAATTTCCTCGTGTTGCACTTGCTACTCCTGCCGTTCTAGTTACTGAAGCTCCTGCAACATGCGTAACCAATTATCATGCCTTTCTTGAGGTCACTGAGATATGACATTGTCGACAATTACTCCACATCAGCTGTTTCACCTGCGACTTTAGCACTGCTATGTAGTAGCCTACATCGCAGGACGTCGTACCCATAATTTGCACATGGCGCATTGCCTACATTCCACTAGCAGTCGGTGTTCCCATTATTATGATTAACATCTGCATGCATTTATTTAGAATTCCGAAATTTAAATTATTCTGATCAAATCCACAAAATTAAATTCTTGTAAAAAAATCTTCAAGACAATATCTTACATATCAAGAAAACTATTTTTGTGATGTTTTTCTCTGGAGGGCGAAGAGGAGGGTGTGTGACTCCTTATAGCTTAGATTCATTAGTGGCCCTCGTAAGAATCTAAAACTATAAGGAATCAAATTTAAGGCCGTCATTTCTAGAGGAAAGAAGGCCATCCAAGCCTCCGCCGGCACCCACTCCAGCAAATGACCAGAAGCCCTCCCCACTGAGCACACGCCCTTGGGATCGACATAATGTTTTTTTGTTTCTATCAAATAATAATGTTTCTGTATTTACAGCATTCCATCTGAATTAGGAAATATGTAAAAACTCGTGGATTTAGTACCGGTATATCGATCTGTTTCCCTGTGGACACTATATCTATCACTCGGAGTGCTCTGCCGCATCAAAAACCACACTGCTCTGCCATTTTGTTATTTATTGTGTCGGAAAGAAATCAATTTCCGATGACAAGGTACCCGAAGTCTAATCTCCAGCCACGTCGCACCTTGGCCACTGAGATTCAGCACCACATCAGCATGACATCAGCAAACTGCTGACATATGTCAGTGGCAGTTAGACGTCAGAAGGCGTAGAGATTTTAAGCGCCAGTCAACATGGAAGTTGATAAGGAGCACATCCTACATCCACTGCATGCTCTATGAGTTCCGTCCCGGTAGCACTACCGAAAGTGCTGTGAGGAACATTGCCAGTGTGTACCTCAATGCCATATCACATCGTTAGTGTGTTGTTGGTTTGAACGGTTTCGGGAGGAAAATATTGGTCCGTCAGAGCGTCCCATATCCGGAAGACATGCAACAGTGGATATGGACATGCTGAAGAGAGACCGAGGTGTGACCACGCTGGTGTTGGCCGAACAACTGGGGACTACCCACAAGACCATTATCATGCACCTGTGTCAACTTGGGAAGATGCACAAGAGGGGAGATCGGATACCCCTATCGACTCACAATTGAGCAAAAACCAAATGACATGACTTCATGCGTTTCCCAGCAAGTCAAACAGTTCTTCGACCGCATTGTGACAGGATACGAACATTTGTCATACATGACAAAGTGAGCGCCCGGAAACAGTTGTTAGACCCAAAACATATGCGCATGCCGTCCGGCAATGTTGACTTTTATCCAAGAAAGGTGTTACTGTGTTTGGTGGGATATGCTGGGTGTAGTGTTTTTGAACTGCTTCCGGACAACACCACTATCAACGCAGACGTGTATTGCCATCAGCTCGACGATCAACTCACATCGGAACGATCAGCATTGATGAACCACAAGGTTGTCCTCCTGCAGCAGGATGGAAATGTGACCTCACACAGAACGGGTGACCTATCTCAAGACCAGATACCTGGACTGGGAGCTGCTGCTGCACCCAGGATATTCCCCGGCCATTGCTCCGAGTGACTACCACTTTTTCCGATCTCGCAGCTTTTCCTGGACGGACAGCCGTTCATCAACCAGGAAGATGTCGAAAGCGCACTTACTCACTTCTTTGTATCCAAGCCCCCACAATTCTACATGGACGGTGTCCAACAGCTGCCCAGACGATGACGACTGCATTTTGGAATCATTAGTAGTTGTGCATCTGTAATTAGAACTTTTATGTTTCCGTGCATTTGCAGACATTACTTCCATTCTAACGCAATATTTTCCCATATTCTTTAGATGCGTTGTTCAATAGACATATTCTGACAACATTCTTGAAGCTGATTGTGTACCTTTTTTCAAAAACAAAAATAACTTTAGCTTCTATGCGTCCCGTCGGAGTTCTTCAACATTCACTGCTGGCCTCACAAAATGCAACACCAAGAAGGACACGAGATAGCAAAGCCAGATTTACTGGACACATAACAACAGACACAAAGATGAAACGATTGAGCTTACAGGCCCGTGCGACTTGCGGAACACACAGACATCAATAGTTCGTTGCCACAGTTCATCAGGCGTAGCAGCGCGTGGGGCTTGCAGGGCCACTCGGTTGCCGATCAGCGACCAGACGTGTTCGATGGGCGACATATCGGGAGAACAGGCGGGCCACGGCAGCAGTGACAAATGGTGGGACGTGAAGAATTGTTGCACGATGCGTGCCACGTGCGGGTGTCATGTCCAATTGCGCTCCAAACCATGACGCCAGGCGACGGACCGGTATGGCGATGCATAATGCAGTCGTCATACAATCTCTCGCCGCGGTGCCGCTACACGCTGATCCGACCATCGTGGTGTTGCAGGCAGAAGCGGGATTCGTCGGATATGACAATGTCGTGCCATTTCGTAGTCCAGGTGCGGCGTTCAACGGTCCACTGCCGCCGTACTCGCCGGAGGTGTAACGTCAATAGTAATCGGAGCAATGGACGTCGTGCGAGAAGTCCCCGCTCCTGCAGACCACGTCGAACGGTACGTGCTAACACGGTTGTTGCGCACCACACCCTAATTCCTGCGCTAGCGTTCGTGATGTGGCGGTGCGAGTCGTCAATGCCCGTCGCACAACATGCCGGTCCTCTCACGTTCGGTGTTGTGCCGTGGTTGCGGCAATCGCTCGCGTCGGTCCGTTCGTCCATCCTACACCCACCGAATACATACTCGCCTCTGGATGTATTCCCACACTGGCGCCGATATCTCGGTACGATAAACCGCTGTCGTGATAAGCCACTATTCGTCCTCTGTCGAATTCCGATACGTGCTGGAATGACTGCCGTATTCTGCGACGAGGCATCAGGAAGCTTCCCACGCACAGGTCCGGCAGCGCAACACACTTCCACTACTTACATCCCGCCTTCTGTGCACCTTTCTTATAGTGCTTCTCGGTGGCATGCCGGGCGCACATGATTTGCATATGTCCTGCAATGCTAGTCGTTTGCATGTCCTCTCGCGGACGACGCGTGCTGCGAATTTCAGGCCAATGGGATTCTTCCTTCTTGGTGTTTCATTTTGGGGGTCCAGCAGTGTAGATTAAAAATATTCAAAAGCTAATTCGGGAACCTCAAGATGTTAAATTTCGGATGTTTGAAATGGTTATGCGAAATATGAAATGGACGAAAGGGAATTCGTTATCTGCTTTTCAAGTAACTCAAAAGCCACGAGTGCTCGATCCGTACGTAAATTACTCTGATAGTACATTGTTTTAGAAATAAGTTTCAAGAACTCCAGTTTTAGCCAGCGAAACGAAATTACGTAACACCTTAATGAACGAATTTAAACTACTTACATCAGACATGAATATATTCCGTTGTATGTGAAAGCACTCAAATAAAATCGGTAACTTGAGTTATTTCAATGAAAAATGAAATGTTTAACTGATGGTATGTCTGGTGTGCATAATATTTTCCCGAAATCAGTTCAAAATGTTATTTTAAACTAAAAAAGATTTTTTTTTTCTTCATGCTGTCTAACTATAAGTGAAAACTGCTTCATGTATGCACTAAAGCCGATCATTATAGAATCTCGCAGGTACATTTTTCATATTTTTTCGCATTGAACAGAATTTCCACTCCATATTTATGAACTTACGAAAGATTTGTTGCCATATTTGCTTACAAAGCTAAAACGTACTACAGAGGGGCCGAACATAGCGAGACGGAAAGTAGCAGTGAAGTGCCCTAGTCGCTATATCTTAATTAGAAAAGCATTCGGCTCCGGAGCAGAAGGATGCGGTTTCGAGATATGCCAGCGGCAATGGCATCTACTCTATATGTTGCCTTGGTTTCAATAGTTTGTAACACTTGAAAAGTATCGTAGTTCTTTCCTTCTGCATGGAGTTTCTCCAACGTATGATTTAAATGTTACCTACGTTCAATTTTCGGCCGAGAGGTTGGTGTTCAAAATCAAATACTTTAATGATAAATTTGCGCTGAACAATCGAAATTAAAGAAAAAGAGGAAAAACTTTGAACTCCTGTTTCACATATTACAGAAAACTAGAAATTAAAATAATTACTCGTGCTACACACACACACACACACACACACACACATGGGATGCAATGCCAGGTGATGGGCACTAACTCATTTTCTTCCATTCATATCTACTTGACAAGTGTTGATCCTGCATTCTCGAGGAGCATCCTGTGCTCACTAAAAGTGCTCTGACGACCGTCAAATAGCGGCGTAATTATACCACCGGGATTAGAGGAAATGCTATCCCACACTCACCAACCTGCTTGACCGGCGTGGTGAGTTAGGGCAACTGTTTTTTTTTTTAATAACGCTGGTATTTCGTTAAATTTTTTTTTTTTGTTCTCAGGCTGAACAAGGGAATAGAGTTTAACACGAATCTCAGGAGTTCACAGTTCTAGATGGTTAATAATTAAAGTAGAAAACAATGTTTGATTTCATCAGGAGGAATTTTAAATTACACGAAATTAAAAAACAAATGAAGCACTAATCGATTTTCTAAAGGAAGAAAAGTGAGGGAGCAAATGTGATGTTTCGCTCTTGCAAGAAAATTAATGCGGGGGCAGTTTTCCCCTGTGACTCCGCGGTTTAAACGCCGCTGAGCCCCTTTAAGCTCTTAACGTGAACGGAATTTTTTCAACACCTGTCCCGAAAGCATCTTCCTATTATTACGTTCACTATCCGATTCGTTCTGTGCTGATACGTTTTTCATTCTACATTTCTCCAGAGCGCTAAGTTGTCGTTTTTGACATAATTTTTAGGTTTATTGATATTTCCCACCGCTGTTTCAGGGTTCTATCCCGAGTTTTCACGTTTTTAGTAAAATTATGTCAAAATCCGAAAGAGCAATTTTTGAAGGATCATAATACTTTTCTATAATGAAGGTGTGAAAAACAAAAATCTGAGTACTCTTTATGTTCAAGTGGGGAATGTCGAACATCGGAACAGGCGTAGTTTCGCTTTTCGCATCAGATAAGGAAAGCTTTCTCAGAGGGAACAAAGGGACTGTCAGGAGATTCTGGTGCAGCTAAAGAGTTACTGAAAAAGAATCTGCAGAGTGCTAATTTCATACAACTGGATTTTTTGCTAATATATGGAAACGAATATATCTTGATGTTTCTAATTTTCGCTGGTTTTTCTCTTGTCTGTATCTAAATTTCATGGAACTGGGGAAAGAAATGAAATTACTATTTTGAGTTCCCTTCGCGTTTTTGATCGTTACTATCCGATTCACAGAAATTATTTATACTTCTGCAGAAAATGTTTTTTAAGGTAAATTTAAAATTTGGACAAAACTCATTACAGCGCTTAGCCGTCTCTTCTTTAATTTGTGCGTTTTAGAAAAACTGATTTTACTACTTATTGAACAATAAGATCTTTCCCAAAGATTACTATTCCGAGTATGAATTTTAATCAAAAGTTCACCTTAAAGAATAAACGATAGCACCTCATTTCTATTAAAAATGTCCTTTCTTTTAAAGAACTTATTTAATCATTATACGATCTAAACGAAATTTAGCATGAAACATTAGAAAAAGATGCATACCATCCGCCTGGTTCGGCCCACCCAAGAAAGGGGAGGGTAAGGGGTTCCTCTCATCACGCGCTGGCAGATGGCCTTACCCTGACTTATATTTACGATTTAATGAAATTCATGGTATCGGAGACTTCATTCCAAACAATATGTTTAAGGTAACACTTCAGTCAATTGTTGCACCGGAGGGGAGGGACGAAATAATGCACATCAAGTATAACTCAGATCAACCCCATTGTCAAGAAGTTCAACGACGTTATACCTACCCTTCCCTCATTTCTTGTTTCGGGGTTTAATAAGTTCCATGAGCCCCACCCCTAATTTAAGATCGTCGGCTACTGCAGCCCGTTCGTGACATAGTCGCATATGTATTTCGAAAAATTGTTATACTGCCACCGATGGGGATTCGAATCCCAGATTTCTCGATATCTAGCCGAGCCCGTTAGCCTTACACCACGGTGGCCAACAATCGACGGGACGCTATGTGTGTTTTTCTGTCAGCTTCTGACATCATAAATCCCTAATCCACGGGGCGCTATGTGTGTTTTTCTGTCAGCTTCTGACATCATAAATCCCTAAGATGGGCTCAGCTACTGAGATGTCTTCATCTGGTGGGCATTAATGACACTGACTATGTATATTACTTATAGCAGTTAAATCCAAAGTGAAACGTTTTTTCCACGTTTTATCAACACACAGCGACCGAAAAACTGTTATACGGTCGCCGCTGGGGATCCGAATCCCAGATCTTCCGATATCTAGCGGTGCGAGTTAGCCTTACGTGGAAAGAGCGATGTCACGTAACATGCCCCGTCTGATGTCACGTAACGTGGAAAGAGCGATGTCTTTGTTTAGTCACTGACGCCACGTATTTGGAAGATTTTCACTATGTATTTCGTTCGGAGATGATCTTGCGAACACCAATGTTGAATTCTTGATGTGCGTCAGACCAGACCTAAGTACTTTTTTTTTTCAGACTTCAGAATGCAAACAGGGCAATTCAACAAAGTAGGATTATGTGGTGTTTAAATGATTTTTTTAATTAATTAAGGCAATTAATTGCTTCCATTTTTTTTTCTTTTTGGAATTTGACTTGGTTTACTGGTTCAGATATTTTGAAAAAAAAAAGAAAAGCATTTTGAATTCTGAATTCCACAGCACCTTGGGCCGTAATTATGAGCTTAATATCATGGGAGGCGCTAAGTAATATTTAGGATGGGCAAAAAAAAAAAAAATTGGAGGGTGATCCAAATGTATTCGAAAGACATGTACTTACATAAACAATATGTTTCATTTAACATTTTTTGTTGGATTACAAAGTCGACGCGTATTGAAACTGAGAATGCTTTTGAAATATGTTGACATATTGCTCGTTACTACGCATACGTTTCATAAACAGCTATTGTACCAATCATTATTTTGGTCTGAATAAAATGAACAACAGGGTATCAAATAACCTCTAACAGGTAACTAAACAATACAGATAAAACAAGAGATCAAAACAGCTGCAAACGCCTCTGTTTCTAATTACGTAATTTTATCAAGATACAGTCCATATACACTGCTGGCCACCCAAAATGTATCACCAAGAAGGAAGCATTCGATTGGCCTGAAATTCGCAGCATGCGTCGTCCGCGAGAGGACATGCAAACGATAAGCATTGCAGGGCATATGCAAATCATGTGCGCCCGGCACGCCACCGAAAAACAGTATAAGAAGGGTGCACAGGAGGCGGGGTGTAAGTAGTGGAAGTGTGTTGTGCTGCCGGACCTGTGCGTGGGAAGCTTCCTGATGCTTCGTCGCAGAATACGGCAGTCATTCCAGCACATTTTGCAGTTCGACAGAGGATGAATAGTGGCTTGTCGCGACAGCGGTTTATCGTATCGAGACATCGGCCCCCATGTGGGACGATATCCAGAGACAGTGAGGCGAATATGGATTCGATGGGTGCAGCAGGGACGGACGGCCCGACGTGAGTGATTACTGCAGCCGCGGCACACCACCGAACGACAGGACCGGCATGTTGTGCGGCGGGCATTGACGGCTCGCACCGCCACATCACGAACGTTAGCGCAGGAATTAGTGTGTGTTGCGCAGCAACCTGTGTCAGCACGTACCGTTCGACGTCGTCTGCAGGAGCGGGGACTTGTCGCACGGCGCCCATTGCTCCGATTACCATTGACGTTACACCACCGGCGAGTTCGGCAGTAGTGGGCCGTTGAACGCCGCACCTGGACTACGGAATGGTACGACATTGTCTTCTCCGACGAATCCCGCTTCTGCGCGCAACACCACGATGGTCTGATCCGCGTGTGGCGGCACCGCGGCGAGAGACTGTATGACGCCTGCATTATGCATCGCCATACCGGTCCGTCGCCTGGCATTATAGTTTGGGGCGCACTTGGATATGACACCCGCACCCCTCTGGTACGCATCGCCGGTACACCCAACAGCCACCGCACCATCTCCGACGTTTTGGAGCCTGTAGTTCACCCTTACCTGCAGGACGTGCCAGCGGTCACGTTTCAACAGGACAATGTGCGCCGTGCAACAATTCTTCATGGCCCACCAGGTGTCACTGCTGCCGTAGACCGCCCGTTCTCTCGATATGTCGCCCATCGAACACGTCTGGTCGCTGATCGGCAACCGAGTGTCCCGGCAAGCACCACCCGCGGCTACGCCTGATGAACTGTGGCAACGTGTGGAAGCAGCGTAGACCGACATACCCGAAGCCCACATCCAAAGCCTCTTTCGTTCGATGCCGCGGCGTGTAGCGGCCGTTATTCCCAGCCATGGGGGCCACACGAACTATTGATGTCTGCGTGTTCCGCAAGTCGCACGGGCATGTAAACGCAATCGTTTCATCTTTGTATCTGTTGTTATGTGTCCAGTAGATCTGGCTTTACTATCTCGTGTCCTTCTTGGTGTTGCATTTTGGGTGGCCAGCAGTGTATATTGAATTTATTCTTTAATCTTTGAATACAAATAAAATTAGATTTGTCATTCGCTAGTGGCACATCAGGGAACTTTTTGATTGAGGATATTTTTGGTTAGAATAGAGAAAGCAGATCTGAATTTGTAGCGCTACTGGCAAATGTTTTAGAAGTAGCTAGCAAGTTGTCTCTTCATAAGCTTCTCTCCTTTTAAATGTTTCGTTAAATACCACCAAATAGTCCTTGGAAGACTATTTGGTGGTATTTAACTTCTGTCAGAAGTTTAATGCGCCCAGTCCTCAAACATTTTATTATCTTCAAATTCATATCTATTTCAGTGCTCGTGACAAATGAAAAGAAGTGAATGCAAAATATTATTTGAACTTGTTTCTTTTATGCAAGATACCACACGTGTCAAAATCAGGAAAACCCGTGTTCATCATGCAAACACACTTGGAATCTTTAGCAAATGCTCATACTGCAGAGATGGCAAACCCTGTGGTCGAGCGAATCGCAATTTTTGGCTTCTGACCATTCGTTAGAGCTTAATGTCGGTTCGAATCCCGTATGCGATACTGGTGGTGTGATGTTCGGTAGCGCTGGCTCCGTACTTTCTCTAGATCCAGTGGTCCTCTATGAAGAATGGATAAATAATTATAGCCCTACAAGTTGCTCATGGTGGTGTGAAAATAGGACAGGCATTTTTCGGTAACGATGATCGAAATCGCATTTCCCCTCTCCGTAGTGATCTGCTCTAACCGACTAAGCTACACCAACAGAATATGTGCTTCATCTCATCCTGACGCGTTCTTCGTCTCTGTAGTACGTCACAGTGCCCGATAAACTCAGAAAAAAATACTGTAGACAGGTCCTTCCTTAGGTCTGAGGAATGAGGCATTTGCCTGTCTCTTGTGACTCACGGGATACCCTCTCATCATAGGCACAAAAGAATAAGATAAAAATGCGATATGCAAAATAAAACAAAATATTTATTAATGACATGCACAACCAAGTTAACGTTACTTTATTTGTTTGAGTTTGGGATATGGGAGAACAGCTAAAGTAATCCTGCGAATGTTCTCGGATTAGATGAGATAGATCCTAAATGTCATGGCCATGGATCTACTTTTTGTACTAGTTCATTTTTTTTGATTGGATGTTTAACAACCACAGTGAGCAACTCAATGGGCTATAAGCAGTCGCCAGCCCCTAATTTAGGGTCACTGGTTCCAGGGAAGGGAGAGAACCAGTGCCGTAAGACAAGCACAGCATCCATGTCTCACAAGTATTTGAACCCGTACCCCTGTCGGACGAATGATCAGAGGCCAACGCTTAGACCACTGCACCACGGGAGCGGCCTAATTCATTTCCAAATTTCAGTGTTGCTTTAAGAACTCTGACAATTCCAATAACTGTTTCCTCAACAGATTTTTTTTTAAATTGGAATGTCATGAGAAACTAAGAACTACAAGGACTCCAGAAGGATTATCTACTCTGCTGGCCACCCAAAATGCAACACCAAGAAGGACATGAAATAGCAAAGCCAGATTTACTGGACACATAACAACAGATACAAAGATGAAACGATTGAGCTTACAGGCCCGTGCGACTTGCGGAACACACAGGCACCAATAGTTCATGTGGCCCCCATGGCTGGCAATAACGGCCGCTACACGCCACGGCATTGAACAAAAGAGGCCTCGGATGTGGGCTTGGGGTATGTTGGTCCAGGCTGTTTCCACACGTTGCCACAGTTCATCAGGCGTAGCGGCGAGAGGTGCTTGCCTGGCCACTCGGTTGCCGATCGCGACCGGACGTGTTCGATGGGCGACATATCGGGAGAACAGACGGGCCACGGCAGCGGTGACACCTGGTGGGCCGTGAAGAAATGTTGCATGATGCGTGCTACGTGCGGGCGCGCATTGTCCTGTTGAAATGTGGCCGCTGGCAAGTCCTGCAGGTAAGGGAGGACTACAGGCTCCAAAACGTCGGAGATGTAGCGGTGACTGTTGAGTGTACCGGCGATGCGTACCAGAGAGGTGCGGGTGTCATATCCAATTGCGCCCCAAACCATAACGCCTGGAGACGGACCGGTATGGCAATGCACAATGCAGGCGTCATACAGTCTCTCGCTGCGGTGCCGCCACACGCGGACCCAACCATCGTGGTGTTGCAGGCAGAAGCGGAAATCGTCGGAGAAGACAATGTCGTGTCATTCCGTAGTCCAGGTGCGGCGTTCAACGGCCCAATGTCGCCGCATTCGCCGGTGGTGTAACGTCAATGGTAATCGGAGCAATGGGCGCCGTGCGACAATTCCCTGCTCCTGCAGACGACGTCGAACGGTACGTGCTGACACAGGCTGTTGTGCAACACACCCTACTTCCTGCGCTAACGTTCGTGATGTGGCGGTGCGAGCAGTCAATACCCGCCGCACAACGTGCTGGTCCTCTCGTTCGGTGGTGTACCGTGGTTGCGGCAATCGCTCACGTTGGTCCGTCCGTCCATCCTGCACCCATCGAATCCATACTCGTCTCACTGTGGCTGGATATCGTCTCACACGGGCGCCGATGTCTTGGTACGACAAACTGCTGTCGCGATGTGCCACTATTCGTCCTCTGTTGAACTCCGAAACGTGCTGGAATGACTGCCGTATTCTGCGACGAGGCATCAGGAAGCTTCCCACGTACAGGTCCGGCAGCACAACACACTTCCACTACTTTCACCCCGCCTTCTGTGCACCCTTCTTATAGTGCTTCTCGGTGGCGTGCCGGGCGCACATGATTTGCATAAACCCTGCAATGCTAATCGTTCGCATATCCTCTCGCGGGCGACGCATGATGCGAATTTCAGGCCAATGGGATGCATCCTTCTTGGTGTTGCATTTTAGGTGGCCAGCAGTGTAATTTGGTAGTACTGTCAATATATTACAACATAAATAATGATTTTCAGATAATGTATGTTAATATAACATACATTAGTTGGAAATCTGCGTCACATAACATAATTAATGATTTTGCAGAAATGAAGATTGGAAGAATCAATTTTCTGGAATAAACTTGGGATAATGTATGAATTCTGTGTCATTTTACTTATGTTAGCTAGTGTATGAATAGATCATCTAAACATGCACAATATTTTACATAAAGAAAATGCTCTGTGTTGTAAACCGGATTTCATCCTTACCATCCGCATAATTCAGTTCATTACGCTCGCGTCAATGTAATATATTGTAATAAGGCTTGCTCCAATGAAATCGGCAAATTTTCTTTGGGATTCTGAAAACAAGTGAAAATGCGCTCTTTTTCGAAACTTCTTTCATTGTCGATTTCTACGGAAGATTCCCGTAATCAGGGCTATTATATACGTCCCTACAGTGATCATGGTCAACAGTGAAAAAATCATATTCTGTCAGGTAACCAGAAAAGTGTTTGCTGTTTTCGGAGACTGAGGCAAAGCAAAACAATATGTAGTATAAAAGCAAATCTTGATAAAAAAATAATTCCCATGGGCATCAAAGAACGTTCTGCTATTGTGTTAACAACTTACATACTGTATATCCCTGGGATAAAATGCCGTGTCATGGGAAGAGAAAAGGTTTTGGAGAAAAACGTGTAACACATCAAAGTTGGAGAAATCGTGTCCATGCAAATGATTGTCGAGAGAAAGAAGCAAATGATGAGAGAGATATATGGTAAGTAAGCGGCATGATATGAAAGCTCCCACGCAAGTTCTTTGATAGTGTCTCTGCTCAATAAAGCGGAGTGGGCCCGATCATTATTTTGAAGGAACAGAACACCCTTTCTGTCACTGTTGGACAACAAGTGCTTAACACGTTTTGGAGCGCTGTATTTGACCCACTTTTCATCACATGTGGGTACCCTATCCAAAAATGGTTCCTTGTCATAGCGAGGCAGCAATGCCAGGCAAACTAGCATACGATGCTGTCTGTTCACTGAAGGCAACTCGTGGAGGACCCACTTTGACAGTTTGTATGCTTTACCTGCTGTTCGTTGATGTTTTGGATGGTTTCATCATTAACATCAAATTTATGGGCTCGTTCCTGATATGGCTACTAACCTGCTCAATAGCAACTTTCATAGTATCTGTGTCAGAGCTGACAAAACGATCACTCCGGAACTTGTCTTGAAGGGATTCATCTCCGTCTCTGAACTTCCGAAGCCAATTCCGAGTTGCGTGTTCCTTCACAGAATCTGCACCAAATGCTAAGCAAATGGGATGAGTTGTTTGTGCAGAAGATGAACAGAGTTTAAATTTGTGTAACAAACACCTCGAATAATCTCCACTCATACCGTCATTGTAGGCACACGTCTTTCCACTACCAAACTGCTTACTCATCTGATTCAAATACCAGGGCATCTTGGGAATTTAGCTGACGATATATCGCAAACTGAATGTAATATCTTCACAAATTCAATTATTACAAGATGCTTCTTTCGCTGCCTCGAAAATCGGTAAATTTCTTTGTGGTTACTTGATAGCAATGAGGTGGTTACGGGCTAATTGAGTTCGGAGGTGGAGTAACGCATGAGAAAAACAGAGAGTAGAACGAAGTTTACGATGTATGTTCTGGCTATTTCCCGTTAGATGTATTCTGCTGTCTTTCGTTAGATACACTAGCTAACTTACGTTTGTTAAATTCACGTTTTTGTTAGATATTCGGCCAGAGTTTGTTAATTCCTTTGAAAAGAAAATTTTTATGCGATAGTCGATGTTGAATGATCAGAGACTGATGTCATTTGGGCTTGATTGAAACGTGTGTATTGAGAGATGTGCTTTATTGTTGAAGTGACCATTATCTTTGCTGACCTGAATAAAAATTAACAATTGTGAGTACGTTTCTTGAAGTATTCTTGAAGTGAGATTTCTGTGTTTAATTAAGTTACGAAATTTAAGCCGGCCCCCTAAAGGACATCCTTCTTCTCCGCAGCCGAATGCTCTTCCAAATAAGTTAGGCCGACAAGAATTTATCACTGCTACTTACCGTCTTGTCGTGTGCGTCACTTTTACTGCGTCACATATAATTTAACTTTGACAAATGGCTGGGGCGGAAACGCAGGTTTCTGGGTCAGCCGAAAAATCATGTCTAAAGGAGCTCACTGCAGAAGAAGGAATTCTCATGAATTCCAGGTGATGACTAAAAGGAGCATCACACATCTTTCGAAGAACCTAACAGCCGGGACATTCATTTTTTACGTTCGGGCGCCAATGGAAAATTCAAACCCCCTCGCTGCCAGTGGCGTGACTCGTAGCCACATCCTTCTGCTCCGGAGGCGAATGCTTTCCCAATCAACTTACGCCGGCAAGAGCTTATCACTGCTACCTGCCGATTTGACATGTGTGTTTCCTCTGTAGTGCGTCACAAAGGACATTAGATATTAAGCTATCCAGGGTATCAGTTAAAACGAACCAGCTACGATAGTTACTCAAGCTTCAGATAATGCTGGTTTTCTAGGTAGTCTGACTTTGCACGTATATTTATGTTCTTTACCAAAGAACATCACACTAGCTCTTTTGTGTTTCTCTGCATAATATAATTCTCCTCATGTCTGGGCTTCCGGAGGCCCGATAAGACTTCTCTGTCGGACTCTCCCAATTCCTTCTCTTCTTTCTTTTGCCCCATGCTTTGAAGAAAAGAGCCATTGGAGTTTCAAGCTATACAATCATTCATTGTCTGGGATCATTTTCGTTCACTGTGTTATGTTCGCCGTGGGCAAAGTTCAAATTACTACAATACAGCAATAAAAACTCTTATCGAACATACAATGTTAGTTGCTCTGGGAAACACGTTTGAACTCTTACTAATGATAATTGCCATCGAATCAGAAATGTGTGGATACACCAGAGTCAACTGAGAAGTAAGCACGAACCTAGAAAGTACGTATTAAAATTCCCGTAAATAGGTGCTGTAGTCTTAAAGTTGTTTGCGCATTGGCAAAATTGCCGGCCTGTGGAATCTCGACAATTATTTCTACTGCGTTAACATCTACAAAAAGGATTTAAATACGCATCTTTAAGCCTCGTGCCTTTTTGTCGGACCATTGCATTCGCTGGTATTCGCTTCATGGCATCGTCGAGAAGATCTCTTTTGCCTACTGCAAGATTGTGACAAAGAGACCCACTATTCAGTACTATACTCTCGGTAACATATAATTTCCAACCCCTACGTAACACGAAAGTGGGCAAGATATCCTCTACACGCATAAGTTACCCACTATAGGAAGGAAATGTCTGTAACGTTTTACTCAATATCTCTGTTTCTAAAAATCCGATTTGAAAAAAAGTTCTGTTTTTTTCCGCCGTTTGTCACCTACTATGAAGAATATATTGTGCACTTCTTTCACATTTTATTAACGGACATATCCGTCGTAAATGGGCATAAAGTTTCATTTGTATTTGGAACTGTTTCTTCTCTCCCAAAAAATCCGACTGAAAAGATCTTTTCATGCGGGATATCATTTACAATAAACAATACTACACACAAATTTTGAAGATCACAATCCGTTTTTTGGTGTAAATATGACAAGGAGGGTAAGTCAGATAACATCGAAAACTTGAAATTTTCATCGTCCTGGAGCAGGAATCGAACCTGTGTGTCCCAGAAAGCGACCGAGTATGCTAACCACTACACTACCCAGAACGTCTAAGTATCAAGTTTCCGATTAATTTGAATATAACTATCACAGGATTCGCTAGTGGACGCAACCAGCACTCATGTTTAGCGGATCTAGAGGTTAAGAGTCCTATCCCGTGATTGCCCGGAAGAGCAGATAAATCATGAATGGAATACGGGATTACAACATATCCGGGTGATATAGCATACTATACTATACTATACCCGATATAGCATTCCTGGGCGCCATCTGCGAGACCCCGATTCGATTCCCGCTCCAGGACGACGAAATTTTCAAGTTTTCGGATGTTATCCTTGTCATATTTACACACACACACAAAAAAAAAAAAAAAAAAAAAAACGGATTGTAATCTTCAAAATTTTTATTCTATGGTGTAATCCCGTATTCCATTCATGAATACTACACACATTTCCTACTTTATGTAATGTAATATTTTCTACTTGAGGGCGAAAATATATATTGTATATTTTATTATTTATACGCTTCGAAATGTTTGATTCAAAGAATTAGTTACTTCTGATATTTTAAACTTTTTCATCATGCTTAGTCCTGCCATAAGGTTAGTAAGAACATACGTCTGTCTGAACCCTCTATAGCAGCATCCAAAAATCCGACTAAAAATACTTTTCTGCACCAGATACCTCTCATTACGTATATTATTTTGTGCACTGTCTACTTTAAATAATGCGTAGTTTTCCCTTTGCAGAACCAAAATTCCTATTTTATTTCGCTGGTTACTGCATTCTCTAAAAATCGCTTTTGGAAATTCTGTTTGAGTGGAGTGTCGTCTGCTGTTAAAAAAGTTTCGTATACACATTTTACTTTTTGCACAACGCGCAGATGGAAATGAATATTACTTTTGAAGACACAGTTTCACTTCTAAAATACCTCACAGTCCAAAGACGTGTTCTACAATCGATATCAGTCACTGTGGTAAACATTTACGTAATTTCTGTATTTAGATGTAACTAATTATTTATTTTTCTATTAGCCGAGCTAATAGAAAAATAAATAATTAGTTAGAGGGCTTTTTCAAGGCTTGATACAACTCCTAAGAATCAGCAGCGTGATTTGAAATGTAAACAAAAGATAAACATGAACATTAAGACAATGGTCACGAATCTACTTCCGCGTGCATCAAATGCTAGTGCATGTTATGCATTCTTTCTGCGATGTCACATATTTGATTTTCAATTTCTTAATACAATTGATGAAATGTTAATAAACAATAAGTTTCTACACATTAAAAAAATTCCATAAATTTAGAATTTCGAAAGATACACTCTCATTATATATATTCGTCGCAGACAGAATTTCAATTGATTCTCTTATAACGGATTCATATCTTGTAGTTTACGTTGCAACGCACTTTGTTTCATCCTAATTAGGTCTCGCCCCTTCAGACAGCAGATCACTTGACAGGGCTAAAACAGGTTGTGCATTCTTCAAATTCCTTTTATGTTCTTGTATACTAACCTAAATAGACCGTTTTGTTTGTCCAATATACGACTTCGTATTTTTCATAACAGCAAAAATTGAAGCATACATAAGGGAGATATATTGGGCTGCCTTGATGTATGTTTCCTTTTCCCTTCAATACCAGTAGCAGAGGCTAAGAAAAACCTGAGGTACGGGGTTATAAATTCGGGACACTACACAGAAAATGATATTACAGTCATCGAGAGGGTAATGAATGTAGTTATCGACTACAACTACTTCACACATAAGAATGAGGTTTATAAACAAATAATAGGAGCGCCCATGAGTTCTCCCCTGCCAGAGATATTAGCAGAAGCAATTCTAAGACCATTGGAGGACAAAATATTTAGTACTTTTGACAAGAAGCCGCTCACATGGGTGAGATATATAGATGAAGTATTGTTCATTTGGCTTCATGGGAGTACCGAACTAGATAAATTTTTGACTAGCCTGAAATCCTTAAATAGCAACATGAAGTTTGAGATGGAAGTTGAGAAAGAAGGTAAGATAGCATTCCTAGATGTAATGATAAGTAGAAGAAATTATAAAAATGTAAACACAGAGGTGTATTACAAGCCGATGGCCGTGAATACTTTCATGAGCCCAAATTCATACTTTCCATGGTCATACAAGAAGGCAGACTTCCGGACAGGATTTGAATGAATCCCTTTGTACGAAAGAAATAAAAAACGTGATTGATGAAGGTTTACAAGCGGGATACCGTCGAAAAACTATAGTTTTATATAGAGACGATATTAAAACCAGTAAATAGAGTGAGAGAGCGAGAAAGGACATAACGCCGAATGATAAGAAACTGAATTTCGTAGGAGCAATACTCTATGTACCAAGAAAAACCTTTTTCTTCAAAAATTTATTAAAGACGTTTCAATATATTGTTGGGATCCGCACAGCAGGAGCAATACATGACTGATTGCGTAACTATAAAAGCTCCCAAGATAGAGAAGAAATATGGGAGAAAGCGGGAATTTACTCAGAAACCCTAAAATACCCAGATGGAAATACGAAATCGTATATTGGACTAACAAAACGGTCTATTAAAGTTCGTATACAAAAACACAAAAAGGAATTTGAAGAATGCACAACCTGTTTCAGCCCTGACAAGAGATGTACCGCTTGAAGGGTCGAGACCTGATTGGGACGAAACAAAGTGCGTCGCAACATACACTACGAGATATGAATCGGCTATAACAGAATCAATTGAAATTCTGTCTACGGCGAACATATGTAATAGAGTGTATCTTTCGAAATTCCGAATTTTAATGTGTAGAAACTTATTATTTATTAACATTTCATCGATTGTATTAAGAAATTTAAAATCAAATATGTTGACATCGCAGAAAGAATGCGTAACATGCAATAGCATTTGATGCACGCGGAAGTAGATTCGCGACCATTGTCTTAATGTTTCTGTTTACCTTTTGTTTATATTTCAAACCATGTAACTTATTCTTAGCAGTTGTATGAAGCCTTGAAAAAGCCCTCCGTTGAGGTGCGAAAGCTCGGTTAATAGAAAAATGAATAATTAGTTACACCTAAATACGGAAGTTATTCATAGGTATGGGTGTATAATATTTTATTACATATTTACGTAATTTGTTTTCGTCATATGACGGATTCGCATTAACCTTGCTAATAAAGAGTGCAAATGTACATTTATACTTCAATTTGCAATCAGACTTGAGTTTCTGAAAATCAAACCAATTTTTCTTCTCTAGTTTTATTTGCGAAACAACATCTTGCGTAAATATATTTTTTATTAGGAACATTTTGTTGGTTATCATAATCTAAGTAATAATGCATTACATCAATGAATGTTCTATGGCTTCTCGCGTTCACAGAAGACGTGTTCATTTTCACTACCCCCCTCCCCCACACACACACAACACACACACACGGTTCGATGGCATCCGAATTTTTTTGTTTTTTGTAATAAAAGGTGAAACTGCAGTAAATCGAAGAATCATTTTTAATTCCAAGTCAAACTGCAAAATTATCTCTTATCTGAGCAAGATGGAAACTGGACAAGGTGACCGCATCTCCTAAACTCTTTGATGCCACATTGCAAAACGTCTTTCGATGATCGAACTGGCAAACCAAGTGGATAAAGATTAACGGAGGTTATATAAATCACTATCGTTTTGCTGATGACGTAGACATTTTTGCAACTACCACCTCAGAGCTTCAGAGAAATTGTTGACAAGACATTTTTGCAACTACCCTCTCAGAGATCCGGAGATATTGCTGAGAAGAGCAAAGAAGTGGGATCAAAAAAGAACCTTGAGAAAACAAACTTGATGTACAATGCTTTTACAAGAAATGAAGATTAATCGGCGAGCTCAAAGAAGACCGGACTGTGACCGATGCTGCTGGCGTATTTGGAGACAGCATAAAGTAACGGTTTTTTGCCTAGAGTTCAGAAAACACAGAACCGCTGATACGTGTATTTTTGGAGGTCATTCCAGCTGTAAAAACCATTGGAATGACCGTTACCTGTCAATAATGGCAAAACGTAGTCGGGGAAAGCATTGCGGATCAAGTGATTAATCGTCTTCGAACAAGCAGAGGTGAGCGAATTTTGGGTCAAACTGTGTCAATATGTCTAAACGCAGCACGACTACACCGATGTACCATTACATTATGACCACCTACCTAATAAGCTGTAGGACCCCCATTATCCAGCAGAACAACGGGCATTTTGCGAAGGATTGATTTGATGAGGTGGCGATAGAAATCCTGGGGTTTCTGGTACCATAATGCTAAAAGCAGGTGCTCCAGTTTCCGTATCTTTCGGGCTGGCGGTGATTTAGCGCGAACCCTCTTTTCCAAGTCGAATCACAAATGTTCTATTGGGTTCATGTCAGGGGAATTTCGAGGCCAGGGCTTTAACAGAAAGTCACCAGCATGTTCTTCGAACAACTCCTTGACGATCATGGCACTGTAGTATGGCGCATTATGCTATTGGTAATGGCCATCACCAGCAAGAAACACTGTTGCCATGAATGGGTAAACTTTGTCTAAAACGATGTTCAGATACCTGACAGCTCTCAGTGATTGTGCTATTGGAATAATGGGGCATAAGTGTTTTAAGAAAACGACATCCACAGCATAACATCGCCGCCGCCGACCTGTTTCCACTCAACAGCGCATCCAGGTGCCATAGATTCCGTTGGTAATTGGCGTATCCGCCCTCACCCGTCTACGTGATTCACAAGGAAATTTTGATTCTTGAGACTAGGCCATTTTCTTCCAAACATCCACTGTCCAATCTCGATGATCTTGGGCACATTTTATGCATTGTTGGCGATGACGTGAAGTGAGCATGGGGACCCGGCTGTGTCTTAGGCTACGCAGGCCTATGCGCAGAAGACTGCCATGAACTGTGCTCCGATCACCACTGCTGTAGCTGTGGGTGGTTTGTCGCACTGTGGCCATTTGGTCGGTATGAACAATGCGCGCCAGTCTTCGCTCCTCTGTGGCATCAATGAGCTGCAGACCACACACGGCTGGACGAAGGTCCCTGGTTTGCCATCTGTGCACCACTTTTGATAAGTATTCATTACCGCGGCACGTGAACAATCCACAAGCCGTGCCGTTTCCGAGATTGTAGATCCAAAGTGCCGTACCATCACAAATTGTCCTTTATCAAACTCCGATAAACCCACAGCTTTTCCCATTCTATCTCCGAACACTCTGCTAACCGAAAGCCGGTCCTCGGGTGGTATATATACTGCTCTGTGAACGTCACCTGTGCCACCGTTCAGCCTCCAGATGTGCTCATATCTCTAGGCTGTGGGTGATCATAATATAATGGCTCATCGATGTATATGCTCAGAAACCCATACGTTATTTACCATCAGTCAGGACATACCGTACCGCACACCATCAGTGGTTTACGTCTCGCGTTGATTGGTCTTCATATCAGTGGGTCAAGGTAGTGTTCGCCAATGAAAAACATTTCATTATTTCTTCAGAGTGCAACCAGCAGTTGATCTGGAGGGATGGATGGACTGAGTATGATGCCAGAAACACCGCTGAACGTGACATAAATGGAGGTCCCGGTTTTACGATGTGGTACATCAACGAGCGTATCGTACTACAGATGATGCGTCAAAGGGCTATCACCTGTCAGCCGTCCTGCAAAGATACGTTTCATGGCTACGTTCGTCTGTTCCGTTGTGCTGCTCCGTGCAACAATTTCACTTTTAAGGAAGAAGATAACGATCGTCCTCATCGATAGTAGTTGTGTGTCATTGGCTAGTGAAGATAACTGTTGGATGGAGTGGCCAGAATCATATCATTGTAGTTCCGAGATAGTGGCCCTAATTTCGATCCAACCGAACATGCAGAGGACGCTCTGGAAAGACGTTTTGCGAAGGAATTCCGCCAATCAGAAACCACTGCAGTACTTACAAAGCCTCGCCAGTAGCGGTGGGGACAATTTACCCCAAGCATTATTAAACCACTTGGTGCAAAATACGGCACACCAGTGCCAAACCTGCATTGCAGTGACGGCTGTAGCGGGTCCAGCGGGGATGACTGGGAGAATCGGCACCTCCCCCAGACAGACTTTTGCTTCTTAAATTGCCAATATCGTAAACAATGAAGGCATTTATTTCTGTAAAATCGTAGTAATAACAAGTGTACAATTTTCTCTAATTAAAATTGCTGTGAATTTGGAGATCAAATTTGATACAAAGAGAGAGAGAGAGAGAGAGAACAGCAAGAGAAAAATTCTAGATCTGTAAACACAGATGAAACTGCGAATTGGAAGGGAAAAGAGATTTTGACTGATAACGGAAAGCAATGGGTTTGTTTGTTTAATGTAATATTTTCTCAAACTTCGAAGAGAAAATCGTCAGTAAGACAATGAATCAATGGGGCAGGAATTACATAATGAAGTGAAGCAAATGGAAGTTTCCTTCAAAAGAAGTTAGAATCATGCATTGAAAAAGAATAAATGAATATTTCGAAAAGGAAGTATCTGTCATATTGTTTGGAAATCATTCGATGATCCAAGATGAAAATTTTTCTATGAATTGAGCAGTCCGAATAGAAGGACTTAAATTTATTTGGGAAGAGTATATCCAAACTTTATATTTAAAATGTGCAGAGCTCGTTTCCTCTCTCGAAACAAAGGAAAAAATCAAATTCCAGGGAAATGGTGCTGATTTTTCAGTTGTTTATTTAGCGAACTTATTCTGGTGGAAGAAGTCCTTGAAAAGTCGTAGTATGCCATTAAGCGGAAGCTCTGTCAGTTGTGTGTGTGTGTGTGTGTGTGTGTATTTGTCCCTTCCACAAAGTCTCTATCAATTTTTTTAGACCTTATGCCAGAGCACCCTCCTAAGATATTCTGTATCAACTTCTGAGTGCGGCGTTTACATATTCCCGCCTGAGGACTTCGTCTAGTGGTCTGTTTTTCCAGTGTTGATGGAAGAGTCTTAATACTTTGTTCTGTTTCAATCAATGTAACACATTTCTCATGCTTTTAGGTAATGTGCATTTCACCTTACTCTTGCTGTTACTACCGATACCATTTACAGTTGGAAAATCGCTTTTTCCCACTTTTACTGGTCAAAATGTACCTGGTAATTACGTTTTGGATAGTAATGTACCTATACACGTGTTAGTGGTCTCCATTGTCAATTCACTCCTGGATGAAAGTTCCTCCAAGTACCTTCCACAACTCTCTGGCAAGAATCATGATTGTCATTTTATTTATTTATTTCTTAATAATTTATTTCTGCTATTCGGTTGTTTGTGAGTTTTAGTTTGTTATGCGAGATATTTGCTATACCTACTATGAACTGTAAGCATCACATTTGCATATAAATGGCATCGTCCAAGTCTGTTAATATCGAAAATCGCTAGCTTCGCATGCGCTCTATGTGTTTGATCTCTTCTGCAGAAGCTAACGGGTGAGCATGTTAGCAGCAACTGCGCTGTTTAGCGTCATCCGTTATCCTATATTTCAGAAGTTCACATTATAGACGGATTTTCCCACGAGAATGAATTCGAATATATGACTAAAAGGTAAAAAACGAAATTATAACACATACGTTTTACGTCCATATTTTGTTGGTGCTAAATTTGTCTGGTTCTCCAGATATAAATTTCAAATGGATATACTGCAAGTGCACTTTGTAATAGTGATGTAACCATAATAGTGATGTGAAAAAGCACCTATTTCCATCAGCACCCAGGAGGTAAGATGCATGCTGTCGTTACCCCCTTTCAAGGCGGGGTTCCCCCGTGACATGAAAGACATTAAGATGTTGTGTTTGTTCAATAGTTCTGGTTATTCACCTTCCTTGGAGGTTCTACTTCCACAATCTCCCGGAGGGTAAGACGACTGCTGTTATTAATCCTTTAAAAACGGGCCTCGATTGTCAAGAAATGCGAATGACTTATACGGGCAAGGAAGCCACACGACAGGATCAGAAGCATGGGACTTGTGTTTGCTCATTTGTTTTGGTTTCCTTACTTCCTTGGGAACAGTAGCTTTAATTTAAGGTGGGAGAAATTTCTTTTTACCGTCCAATGCACATTCGGATCTCCTAATTAATATTAGCATTCATTTTCATCAGCACCCTGAGACCCGAAAAGAATGTGAAATTAATTGTGAAAATCAAATAACCCTTAAAAATACTACATGACATTCAAAATGAATTGTTAAGGACGTCTTTCATGTCACGAGGCCTATTCTCCTACAGCACATAAAATACAACTCAATACTCAAAAATATACAAAAGACGAGAAAAGAATAAAGTAAATAACTTGAAGTGATTCAGTGAAGAGCAAACCTGAATCACTTCAAGTGTAAACTTACTTTTCGGACGCATATATTGTGCCATGGGCCAGCACGCATGGTTCAATATATGATCCAGATCCCGGACTTATACGCTCATTCTTGCTGCACTTAGGTTGGTCTTTTCACCCTATCTTTCCTGTCCTTCCCTTTACCATTCCTTTGCTTTGCATTTACTGCGCTGGAGTCTTTGATGTGTAGGCTGCCTCGTACTGTGTCCCTGCAATCAAAGGAATGTCCTGGCATTTATTAAAATAAAAAAAAATACTCATATGAAATTCTTTGAGGAGAAAGAACAATTTTCTGCGAAACATTAAATAACCATTTGTTTTTTTAAATTTACTTTTGTAACTGTTAGCCACAATATTTTTATTTCTTTGTGTCTTTGGGAAAAAATACATTATCGGACTTTTGAAACGAAATGCTGTGGGTTACTTTTCAGCCATAAACTTCCATTTCATCTGATATGTTACTTACAAGTCTGTGCGTATGAAGTTTTGGGTCCATTCGTGTGCGCGTAATGTTTCTGTGTTAGTGGCGCACATCAAATTTGTTTATGGGAGTAGTACAAAATATACAACGCGCAAATAAACAATACTCCGAAGAAAACACCTAACAAAATATTTCTAAGCGGTAAAAATACTGCATAGCCGCCATATTGAAATGCGTTTGCAAGTATCCGTAAAATGTATTGTACATTTCAACGAATATACAAGTATATTTAGAAATAAAACAGCCTATAACAAAGAACGAAGGACCAAGTGATACCTAATGGGGAGGCCAAGGACCCCTTGGCCACTTTTCACAGATTTCATTTCATTTCATTTATTTCGTTATGGGGTTGCATTTGACCATGTTTCATTTGAAAATTAATTTTATAACATATAGTATTAAGAAAAACAACATATATAATGTGAATACTTATGTACAGGGTAACCACAGAACAGGAAATTGAGTAAAATGCTAAAGGATTGCGCCGCTTATCTGTGTACTGGATAATTCGCGAAATCCTTTATGTATAACAGATTCAAAAACAGTTTGAGTTTTATTTTGAATGAAGTAAATATCAAGCTCATAGTCGTTCACCAATCCATATGTGCTTATTTACGAAACGAAACTGATCAATATATAGTAAACGGATCGTATGACTTTTTTTTCGTTAGTATGCCTTTTGAAAAAAAAATGCGTGCGTGTTGTATCAATTTGCTCTTTCCGCTGCAGTCACGTATCCCTCTCTAAAGCTTTCTTATTTTGTTGCGCTTATCACAAGCATGACGACTCACGCATATCCGAATTTCTTCGGTGAGACTTTTCTAATAGGTAGCGTGGGCATGTGTCTGTGTTTGGAAATATTTCTGTATTTCCAACAGCCGAACTGGAAAATTCGTTTTTACGTTCGATGACTAGAAACATGCTCATGACCTTCTATACATTTCAGCTTTCCGTAATGCGGATTTTTATCACTTGATGTCGCAAATATTCTGTTCGACATACAAAATACCACATTTGTTAATATTTGTAAGAGTGTCTTTCGAATTTGTGGGTATGTATTGTTAGTTGGATTTCGTAAATGATCACAGTTGTGAACCATTCACGTGGTGGGCGAGGAAGATGAAACAGTAAAACGGATCAACTTAGCTCAGATTGGTCGTTCTCACGTGGGCGTGTTGACCACTGTTTCGGAATGAACTCGGTATTGAAAACACGTGTAAGGAACGAAAATGATTGGGCGACCTCATTGGTAATCTAACCATCATAGAGGCAATTTTACTAGTCTTTACCAGAGGGCTGCGTGCGACTACGGTTTGTCCCTGTGCCGCATCGTTGTAAAAACTCATCGGCATGCATCAACTGTTGGCCGAATATGACTACAATTGTTAGAGGAAGATAATCTGCGTCGCCGTTGTGAGACTGGTGCTCGTAAGTTGACGTCTGATGTCTTGATTGCTGCATTTTACAGCAAGCTGTGACAGCACCACAATCCACATCGGGCGACATTGTACGAGATGTACAAGCAGCCATGGACATCGCCGTATCAAGACTGACTGTTAATTGCAGATTAGCTTAGGCAGGTATTGCGCTCTTTCAAGATTTTGCGATGATTGCTACTCAGCGAAGCACATCGTCAAGCAAGGTTGCAGTGCTGCCATACCAGACATGCATGGCCGGATGAATATTGACATGACGTGTTCAGCTACAAGTCTTGATTCTCTCTCAGTTCCGGGAATTACTGATTGAAACTTTGAAGACGACGTGCTCACGGGAATAATCTTTTTGCCGTTCGTAAGCGTCATACAGCTCCTCAGTCTGGAGTAATGTTTACCGCTATCAGTGTCAACAGCCTTTCATTGCTCGCATGCACAGTGGGTACAAACACAGCACAACGATATGCCGACGAGCTGCTGCTTCCCGTTTTGTTTGCACATCTGCGTGGTGTCTCTGATGCCCAGTTTCAACAAGAAAACGGCAGGCTGTACACTACCAACGTCAACAGACAGTGCCTACTAGGTCTTCACGTGCAGCCATGGCCAGCGCGATCGCCAGATTTATGCCCAATAGAGAACGCTTGAGACATCATTGGCACAAGACGTAATGCTTCTGCACGACCCCTCGCAATGTCGATGAATTGTGGACACAGGTCAACGACGCATGGTCAGCGATACCTCAGGTCACAATCCAGGAACTTCCTTCCTCGATGCCACGCCAAGTTGCAGAATGCGTAGCGCAACATGGCGGTCATACAATCTATTGGTTTAAGCTACACTACACTGACCAATCGCGTTCAAGTAATCCCTGCGAAATTAAATCACTGCTTTCCCTTCTCTTCGTCTACATCGCCAAGTTTCGTCTCATTTCGTGTATTGCTTCATAGCGTGGCATTTTCTATGTCGAGCTGTGCATTACGACATGTCTTCTAAAGTTCTAATCACACTTTGCAGAAATGTACTACTACGCGCAGTGACGAGAAATGTTCCGATGATCATCGAGCGAGAAACTCTTACCTTGCGAGTAACAGCACATTTTGAGAGCACAGATAAAGAAGTCCGTCAGAAGGTGCGCTGCTAGGTAAGTATGTACCATTTGAAAGTTTGACTGCACAATACATTGTGACATGTGTGCGCCACGTGACGCACATGAGATAAAGGCAGATAGCAAAGAGGGAGCGCATGTCCGCGTGGCTCAGTTGGGAGAGCGACTTACTCCGAAGTGAGGGGACCCGAGTTCGACGCCCGGCGTGTACACACCTGTGTTTTCGCAACATGCAAATGTTGAATGAAATCGCACTGCAGCCCGTCCGGTGGTGTAGTGGATAAACTGAAATAATAACTTTGATGATTTTTTTTTTGATTGGAGGTTTAACAACCACCGTGAGCAACTCAATGGGCTATAAGCATTCGCCCGTCCCTAATTTAGGGTCACTGGTTCCAGGGAAGGGAGAGAGCCAGTGCCGAAAGACAAACACAACACCCATGCCTCACCGGGATTCGAACCCGGACCCCTTCGGACGAATGATCAGAAGCCATCGCTTAGACCACTGCGCCACTGGGGCGGCTTGATGATTTTGGAAGGAGGAGAAAATGTGTATAGTCGAGAACCATCAGCACGTATCTAGTGAATCTAACACCACAATCTTTTAGTTCAAGTGTAGATCTCCTCAAGAATTTTGTGATATATTCACTCTTGAAATTTCCGCAACTGATGAAAATGTAAGACTAAACATACAGAGGTACATCAAAATAATATATTTTTGTGAACATTTTACTAACAATCTGTAGGCCCACTTAGAGATTTAAGAAAAGAAGCAGTTGAACTTAAAATAGACTTACACAAGACATGTACACATGATAATGGGATTTGGGACCATCCTTCCTGTAAAATATGTCTCAACTCTGCCAGGGTTGTTAGAGGTAAAAAGCACGATCTGACCTTTCGCTCCAGTTATTTCCTCCAATATTCAATAATATTGAAATCTGGTGATTTTGAATGGCGAGAATAGGTGCCGTATCTCACACTCATGTTATTCAAAGCACAACTTGACACGTTTAGCACAATGCGCGGGTGCTTCATCTGCTTGAAACCAGGGACCTTCATTGAGGAACACTGCCTTCAACATTCGTATGTTGCTGATGGGTGAAGACCGTACAGACTAACCAATGGCCCTATTGAATGCCATGATATGACACCCCATAGCATCAGGGATCCATCTCCATGCATTACAGTCTGAACCAAACAGTCGAGGTAGTACGCTTCTGCAGGTTTTCGTGAGACTCACACTCTACTAGTGTTGGGAAACAATGTGAAGCACGATTCATCAGAACAGACGACGCATTGCCAGTCTTTAGCATCTGAGTTTTATGTGCTTTGCACCAACGTATACGTTTTGTTGTACTAATGTTTCTAATCAGAGGTTTGTGGATTGCAGCAGGGCGACAGACACTGGCACAATAGAATCCCCGACGAATTGCTATGAATAAAGCGGTATCATTCTGACTGGTGTTCAACTCTGCTTCTACTTGCGGTAACCTGGTCTTGTGCTTCCTCTGTACAATCTGCACCAACGTTCGTTTATCCCCATCTAACATCTTCATATGGCGTCTCCAATTTGGACGTTTGGAGGCAACAACGTGTCCTTTTAGATAGGTAGTCACAATCTACAATAAATCTTCTCGTGCTACACTTACTGTTTCTGCCGTTTTAGTAACTAAAGCTCCGGCAACATGGGAACGAATGATCATGCTGTTTTGAAGTCACTGAGATGTGACCAATTACTCCACGACAGCTGTTTAACCTGCGACTGTAGCACTGCTTTATATGTGTAGTAGCCGACATCTCACCTTTTATTTACCTCACATCGCGGGACGTCGTCCTTGTGATCTGCACACGGTGCATTATCTGCATTCCACTAGCAGTCGATGTTCCCCATTATTTTGATTAACTCTTCCATGCCGTTATTAGGAAATCCGAAAATTAAATTATCCTGATGAAATCCACGAAATTCTACCTTATAATGAAAAATCTTCAAAGGAATGCCTTACATATCAAGAAAATTTTTATGATCTTTTCCTCTGGAGGGGAAGGGGAGGGGTGTGACTTATTATAGTTTAGATTCTTTAGTAGCCCCCGTAAGAATCTAAAACTAGTCATAGTCCTCAATCTGGGCCATGATTTCTAGAGGAAACCCATCCGAGCAAATGACCAGAAGTCCTCTCCACAGAGCACACATTCACGGGATCGACATTATTTTTTCTATTTCTGCCATGTTATGATGTGTGTGTATTTCCGGCACGCCATCTAAAGTAGGAAATGTGTAAAAACTCGTGCTTTTAGTATTGGTATATCCGTGTGTTTGTTTGTGGACACTGTATCTGTGATACGGCGTGATCTGCCGCATTAAAAACCACACTGCTCTGCTATTTATTGTGTTGGAAAAAAAGTAATGTCCGATGACGAGGTATCCGAAGTCGAATCTCCGGCCACTTCGCATTTGGCCAGTGAGATTGCGCAGCACACCGGCATGACATCAGCAGATAGGTGACTTATGTCGGTGAAAGTTAGACGTCACAACGCGTATAGAGTGTAAGCGCCAGCCAACATGGAAGTGGACGAGGAGCACATCATACACCCATTATGAGTTTCTACCACAATTTCTGAAAGGAACCATGTCCGTGTGTACCACAATGCCATATCACATCGTCACATCTTTCGTTGGTTTCAACGGTTTCAGGAGGCAAATGTCGATCCGTCAGTCCGTCCCAAATCCGGAAGACTCGGCACAGTTGATATGGACATGCTGAAGACCTTAGTGGAGAATGACCCCTGTGTGACTAAGTGGGAGATGGCCGAACAGCTGGGGACACCCCCACGACCATTATCATGCACCTGAGTCAATTTGGGGAGATGCACAACGGGGAGCCCGGATACCCCAACAACTCACAGTTGAGCAGAAATCAAATGGCATGAGTTCATGCGTTTCCCCGCTTGTCCATGGCCAAGTCGAACAGCTCTTGGACCGCACTGTGACAGGATACGAGCAGTGTGTCCTATATGATATGTCAAGGCCCGGGAACAGTGGTTGGACCTAAAATAGAAGCTCATGCCGATCTCCAAAGCCGGCTTTTACCCACGTAAGGTTGTGCTGTCTGTTTGGTGGGATATGCGGGTGTCGTGCTTGTTGAGCTGCTGCCAGACAACACTAATATCACCGCCAATGTGTACTGCCATCAAGTTACCCACGTAAGGTTGTGCTGTCTGTTTGGTGGGATATGCGGGTGTCGTGCTTGTTGAGCTGCTGCCAGACAACACTAATATCACCGCCAATGTGTACTGCCATCAAGTCGACGATCTTCACGCATCCCTTACGTCGAAACGACCAGCGCCGTTGAACCGCAAGGACGTTCTCGTACAGCAGGATGGAGAGACACCTCACACAGCAAGGGTGACGTATCACAAGATCAGAGAGACCTGCGCTGGCAGCTGCTACCGCACCCAGCATATTCCCCTGACACTGTTCCGGGCGACTGCCACCTTTTCTGATCATTGCAGCATTTCCTGGACGGACTGCGGTTTATCAACCCGGACGATGTCGAACGCGCACTTGCTAACTTCTTTGCGTCGAATCCGTCATAATTCTACAGGGACAGTGTCCAAGAGCTGACCAGACGATGGCGACTGAATTTTGGACTGATTTGTACTTGTGTGTACTGTAATTAGAACTTTTCTGTTGCTTTGTATTTTCAGATATTACTTTGTTTCCATTCCAATATCTTTTCATGTTCTTTACATGCCTTGTTCAATAAACATATTCGGACAAAAGCTATTTGTCTATCTCTTCTTAATAACAAAAACAGCTTTACCTTCTCCCCGTTCTGTTGGAGTTCTTCAACATTAATTAAGAATATTCAAAACTCAGCTCAGGAATCTGAGGATGATAAATTCCGGCTGATTGAAACGGTTACGCGAAGTTTAAAATAAAGTAAAGATAATTTTTACCTGCATTTCAAGTAACTCAAATGGTACGTGTGCTCCATGCACATGTAAATAATGATTACGATACTACATTTTTTTTCGAAATAAATTTCAAAGACTTCAGTTCTAGCAAAACTAACTTAAATAACACCTTAATAAACGAATTTAAACTACACTGCTGGCCACCCAAAATGCAACACCACGAAGGACACGAGATAGCAAAGCCAGATTTACTGGACACATAACATCAGGTACAAAGATGAAACGATTAAGCTTACAGGCCCGTGCGACTTGCAGAACACGCAGACATCAATAGTTCGTGTAGCCCCCATGGCTAGCAATAACGGCCGCTACACGCCGCGGCATCGAAGGAAAGAGGCTTTGTATGTGGGCTTGGGGTATGTCGGTCCAGGCTGCTTCCACACGTTGCCACAGTTCATCAGGCGTAGCCGCGGGTGGTGCTTGCCGGGCCACTCTGTTGGCAATCAGCGACCAGACGCGTTCGCTGGGCGACATATCGGGAGAACAGGCGGGCCACGGCAGTGACACCAGGTGGGCCGTGAAAAATTGTTGCAGAATGCGTGCCACGTGAGAGCGCGCATTATTCTGTTGAAATGTGGCCTCTGGTAGGTTATGCAGGTAAGGTTGGACTACAGGCTCCAAAACGTCGGAGATGGTGCGGTGGCTGTTGAGTGTACCGGCGATGCGTACCAGAGGGGTGCGGGTGTCATATCCAATTGCGCCCCAAACCATAACGCCAGGCGACGGACCGGTATGGCGATGCATAATGCAGGCGTCATACAGTCTCTCGCCGCGGTGCCGCCACACGCGGATCGTACAATCGTGGTGTTGCAGGCAGAAGCGGGATTCATCGGAGAAGACAATGTCGTGCCATTCCGTAGTCCAGGTGCGGCGTTCAACGGCCCACTGCCCGCCGCATTCGCCGGTGGTGTAACGTCAATGGTAATTGGAGCAATGGGCGCTGTGCGACAAGTCCCCGCTCCTGCAGACAATGTCAACACTTGCTGACATAGATGGTTGCGCAACACACCCTAATTTCTGCGCTAACGTTCGTGATGTGGATGTGCGAGCCGTCAATGCCCGCCGCACAACATGCCGGTCGTCTCGTTCGGTGGTGTGCCGCGCCCGCGGCAATCGCTCACGTCGGTCCGTCCGTCCATCCTGCACCCACCGAATCCATACTCGCCTCACTGCGGCTGGATGTCGTCCCACACGGGTGCCGATGTCTCGGTACGATAAACCGATGTCGCGATAAGCCACTATTCGTCCTCTGTTGAACTCCGAAACGTGCTGCAATGACTGCCGTATTCTGCGACGAAGCATCAGGAAGCTTCCCACGCACAGGTCCGGCAGCACAACACACTTCCACTACTTACACCTCGCCTTCTGTGCACCCTTCTTACAGTGCTTCTCGGTGGCGTGCCGGGCACACATGATTTGCATATGCCCTGCAATGCTAATCGTTTGCATGTCCTCTCGCGGGCGACGCATGCTGCGAATTTCAGGCCAATCGGATGCTTCCTTCTTGGTGTTGCATTTTGGGTGGCCAGCAGTTTACTTGCATCGCACATAAGTACATTTCGTTGTATGTGAAGGAACTCAAATAAAAATCGGTAACTTTAGTTATTTCAATAAAAAATTAAATGTTTAAGTCATGGTAATTTTAGTATGTATTTTCCCGAAATCTGTTCTGAATGGTATTTTAAATTGTAGTTTTATTTTTTTGTTTAGCGGGGATAGAGATTTCTTTCGTCCTCCAACCTAACGACAAATGAAAACTGCATCACGTATGCAGTGAAATCGATCATTATAGAATCTCGCAGGTACGTTTCACATATTTGCTGGTATTGAACAGTATTTCCACTCCATATTTCTAAGCTTACGAAAGATTTGTTGGCATGGTTGCTTACAAACTTTATGCCTAATACAGAGGTAACGCACATGTGAAGACGGCAAGTAGCAGTGAAAAGCTATTGTCGGGTCGGTATAGCGTAAATGGGGATGCGTTCCGCTCCGGAGCATATGGAAGCGGGTTTCATTACCGCTCTCGGTAAATGGCTTTTACATTATATTTGCACGTGAAAGTAAACATGGGTCTACTGGCCGTTAGGTTCTTCGTAAAATGTGTGACGCGTCTTGCTCACATCGTCTGGAATTAATGAGAATTCGTCCTTCGCTTCGAAAAATGTGTGATGTTCCTTTCACGCAACGTCTGGAATTAGTGCGAATTTCTTCTTCTACTGAGAGTTACTTCAAGCCCAGTTTGTGGTGGACCGGGAACCTGAGATTCTGTGTCCTCACCTTTGTCAAATGGTAGGCGTGGATTATGTGATGCAAGTGTAAAGACTGCAAGTAATAGGGAAGAGCCGTTCTCGGAATAGCTTAGTTAGGAAAGCATTCGGCTCAAGAGCAGAAGAAAGAGAGGCTAGCGACAAATGGCTTTTACTCTAAAAGCTCCCTTGATTTCAATAGTTTGGAGAGCTTGAAAATTATCGTATTTCCAGGAGAAGATCTCATCGAACTGAAAAGTGGACATCTCTTCTACTATCGTGGGACAGATACTGGCAGAACTAGTGGTGTTGGATTTATAATAAACAAGAAACTGAAGGATAAAGTTGTAGAAGTTGAAAGTTCCTCTGACAGAGCTGCACGACTTGTTATCCAACTCTCGAAAAGATACCAGGCTCAGATTATTCAAACTTATGCACCCACCACAAGTCACCCTGAAGAAGAAATTGAAGAATTTTATGAGGAAATTTGTCATCTAAATAATAAAGGTAAGCAGCACTTGAAAATAATTATGGGAGATTTCAATGCAAAAATAGGGCAACGGCAACAGAATGAAACTTCAGTAGGTAAATTCGGTCACGGCAACAGAAACCAGCGTGGAAATACTCTCGTTGAGTTTGCAGAGGCAGAAGGGTTTTTCATCTTGAACTCCTTCTTCAAGAAAAAGCCACACAGGAAATGGACATGGAGACATCCAAATGGGACGACAAGTGAAATTGATTTTATTATGTGTAACAAAAAATTCGTCATAGAAGACTGCAGTGTGCTGAACAAGTTCAACACAGGTAGTGACCATAGATTGGTGAGATGTAAGATGCACCTCAACACTAAACTTGAACGTGGCAAGCTCATAAGACAAACGAAATCTATTGACATAACCAACCTTAAAAAACACCATAATACCTTCAAGTTAGAACTGAAGAACAGGTTCTCTGCTTTAGAAGGCCTAACATCGGAAGAAGTGGACATCTCTGAAGTTAACAGAAAAGTAACCAAAGCTCTTATGGAAACAGCAACAAAATTAGCTGGGTCTAAGAACAAGTTGCATGTGAACAAATTATCAGGAAAAACCAAAATGTTGATGCCAAAAAGAAGAGAGATGAGAACAACTAAAGAAGATGTGACTTCCAAAGTGGAATATATAGAGCTATGCAAGACAGTAAGAAAAAGTATCACTGAAGACGTAAGAAAATTCAACTGTGAACTAGTGAGGAAAGCAATTGAAAACAACCAAAGCCTAAAGATAGCAAAGGGACATCTCAGTAAGGGAAGAAAACAGATTATGGCACTGAGAAAAGAAGATGGTTCTGTAACAAGAAATAGAGGCGAAATTTTGACAAGAGTGAAAGATTTCTACTCCAAATTATATGAAAGGGATGATACATGCACTCCAGACATCATGAAAGATACCAGTACCAGAGTTCCTCCAGTCCTTCCAGCAGAAGTTGCACATGCAATCAAGAACATGAAGCGGGGAAAAGCTCCAGGAGAAGATGGAATTACTGTAGACATCATACAAGAAGCAAGTGGAGAAATCGAAACAGTACTCGCCCAAATTTTCACTCGATGCCTTAATGAAGGAAAGATTCCTGAGGATTGGAACACCGCTACAATGATCCTGCTACATAAGAAAGGGGACATTGAGGATCTCGGAAACTACAGACCTATCAGCCTCCTATCAGTAGTTTATAAAATCTTCACTAAAGTTCTTTCACACCGCTTGAAGGTAACACTGGACATGGCTCAACCGAGAGAACAAGCTGGATTCAGGAGTGGCTACAGCACAATAGATCATATCCACGTGCTGAGAGAACTAATTGAAAGAGCGAGGGAATATGAACTTCCATTGTGCATGGCTTTTATCGATTATGAAAAAGCCTTTGATTCGGTGAAACCATCAGCAGTTACAATGGCTCTGAAAACCTGCGGTATTGAAGATGCATACATTAATATTATTAATAACATCTATGAAAATGCAAGTGCAAAGATTAGGCTGTTTGAAAACACAACACACGTAAAAATTGGAAAGGGAGTGAGACAAGGTGACACCATATCTCCGAAGCTCTTTAATGCCACATTGGAGGGTGTTTTTCAGTCGCTGAGCTGGGAAAACAAAGGGATAAAGATTAATGGAGATTATCTAACCCACCTTCGTTTTGCTGATGACGTAGTCATTTTTGCAACTACCCCATCAGAGCTGCAGAGTATGATCCAGGAACTTGCTGACAAGAGTAAAGAAGTGGGATTAAAAATGAACTTTCAGAAGACAAAAGTGATGTTCAATGCTTTTACAAGAAATGAAGATTTATCGATTGATGGAGAAAAGCTGGAGATAACAGACACGTACGTTTATCTTTGACAGCAGATATCAAGTGAGGGTCACATTGATGAAGAAATTAATCGGCGTACAAAACTTGCCTGGAGAGCTTTTGGAAGAAACAGCATAATTTTCAAGAGCAATATGCCATTATGTCTTAAAAGAAAAGTGTTTGATCAATGCATCCTTCCAGTGCTGACGTATGGTGCAGAGACGTGGACCTTAACTAAAAGAGACATACAAAGGCTGCAGACAACTCAAAGTAGCATGGAGAGGTGCATACTTGGTGTAACCAGGAGAGATAAGAAGAGGAACTCGTGGATCCGAAAAATGACAAGAGTGGAAGACATCATGATCAGAGTTAAATCCCTGAAATGGCAATGGGCTGGACATACTGCCAGAAGGACAGATCATCGATGGACAGCCGAAATTTTAGATTGGATTCCAAGGGACAGGAAAAGACCCAGAAGAAGACCACATGGGAGATGGGTGGATGAAATTCGAAAGTATGCAGGGGTGACATGGAGGAGACTGGCACAAGACAGACCGTTGTGGAGGAAACTTGGGGAGACCTTCGTCCAGCAGTGGATTGATAATGGTTGACAATGATGATGATGATGATGATATGGAATTACTCAAACGTATTGTTACCACCGCCGGCACCGAAATGTTGCGATCCCGTGGGTCGTTATCCCACCGTTGACCACCAAAATGTTACGACAGTGGGTCATTATCCCACCGCGATCAATCAATTTAACAACCGTAGCTGAGTAATTAGTATATTTCTTTTCTGAGGTCCTTCGACGTAGTTCTTATTATAGGGCATACACTTAAACAATTTGAACCAATCACATGCGTACACATAAATAATGTGTTCTATGACTGCTCTGACTGCCTAAACAAATATTTAATTGGCTATAAAAACATAACAATGGCACACATACGAATACAATTTAGCTGTCTTCTGAACATAAGTATTGGGTCAACTTAGACCTGAATCAGTTCTGCCGATAGTTTTAATGAACTTAAATTCCACAGTTCAGTCTTACTATTTCTCAGTTTAGTTCTTGCAATATATCAGTTCAGTTCCTCAACTAATTGCGTAGCAGAAGTTATAAAAAAAAAAAACGTTTCTACTTACATGGATGCTGTCAAGAATAAATCCAAATTGTGATTTAACTTTTCACCTATCTATTTGTTAGGTATCCAAGCCACCGCTCTTACGCTATCAATTTTCCTTGCACCGGCTTTATCCCGTCGCACTTACACGTAGTGGCTGCGCTGCTTACGAAGCCACACACACACACACACACACACACACACACACACACACACATGGGGCCTCGCTTTGCCCCGCGGGACGAGATCGCTTCCTTCGCCGCTTTAGGGAGAGGATGGTGATCGCACACTGCCGTAGTTGGACTCGAACCCGATCTTCGGCTTGGCTTCGCTTCGACCAACGTCCACTCGCAGACTTCTTAATTCCTCTGTAACTTTGCTTTCATTGGGCCAACCAGTCGTTAATTTCCATTAGGCTCCCAGCCTAGAAATTGCTGCTTTATCAAGCGGATTTAGGCATTCCGCTGTCTTTATGGCAAACTGGCATCTCCAGCTGCCCCGAGTTGTCTCAGTTTCTTACCAAATGCAGGGAGATTAGCTGCCTCATTTATCCCAATTCATATAGCAGATTCAAGGCATCCAGCCTTTCACATCGGAGAGCGTACAGACAACTGAACTTTCTTTCTTATTTTCACGCTAAGTGCGAAATCTTAGTTTTCTGCACGGACCACACAGAGAGCAATTGTTCTCGAAAATGCCCCAAACAATCGATGAATTTACGATTATTCGTTAAACCTTTTGTCCCCCATCTTCATTCATTTCTACTCAAGTGGCCCTCTTCGATACGTACCTCTTTCCCTTTCCGTGTTGCTTAGGCGGCCCGTCAGCTGCAACCTTCGATTTATGACCTAACAGAGCTATTCTGAGATCACCCAGCCAGAGGGAGAATTCTTCGCCTCTTTTGTTTCCAATTCCCCAGATAAAACTTTCTCTGCTGTTTACACTTAAGCCTCGAACATAATTAATACTTAATTAATTTCATACATCCATCACGCCCATTAATTACTAAATCATTGGTGGGAGTGGGTCGTAGCAGTATGATTTAAATGTTGCCTACATTCCATTTTCGGCCAAGAGGTCGGTGTTTAAAATCAAATATTTTAATGATATAGTTTCTCTCAACAGTCGAAATGAAAGAAAACAAGGAAACAATTTGAACGCTTGTTTCACATATTACAGAAAACAAGGAATTAAAAATAAAACTATATACACTCACGGACAATGAAATTTGCGCACCTAAAAGAAAATATGCTACAACCGCAAAACTTTGCTCATAGCTAGAGTGCGTGCTGGTATGCGAATTATCCACGATTGGTGCGAGTGCGCATGACCGCACAACCTCAGGTGGCGCTGTAAACATGAACCGGAAGTCTTACAAACCGGCATGTAGTCGATGACCCATGAAACGGAAAAGCACCGGCCGACGCAAGCAAGTGTACAGAGTGACAAAAATGCCGGGTTGACGCCAGAGAAGTGGATTTACGCAACTTACGGACTGTGAGAGAGGTCCTCCGATTATAGGGCTAAAAATCGCAGGGTAGTCTTCGCGCCGTATAGCCCACCACGTGGATCGTTTTGACAATACCGTCCGACTATGTTCAGAGCAGTGGACACGTGACGGCTTGCCACACGGCGGAGCGGCTCCGGACTGACCAGGAGGACCACTGGTAGAGAGGATCGAGGGAAAGTGCGCCAGGCACGAAGGCATCCCACTGGGACCCGGTCCACTATGTAGGCAGATGTAGCGGCTCCCGTGTGCCCACGAACAATTTCCCGATGCCTCATGGAAGCGAATATTCGATACCAGTCCCCCCTTACGTGTGCCGCCATTAACACCGGAACATCGCCAGCTCTGTGTGCAGTGTTGGAACGGCCTTTGTGTACACATATTTTCCTTTTTCCTAGACCAAAACGATTGTAGAGTAAAGTGATTAACGCAAAGCAAACATGTATCACAGGAAGCAACAAGTACTACTGCCTCCCTATGCTCAAAAGAACAGGTCCTTCGATACCACAGGGGGAAGATATATGACGCACTACAGAGATGAAGACGTGTGTCAATACGACAAATCTGCAGCGAGACATTCTGTCCGCGTAGCTCAGTTGGGAGAGAGACTTACTCCGGACTGACGGGCAAGGCTTCTATGTCCATTGCGGACAAATTTGGGTTCTCTCAGAGGTTATCTTTTTAAAATTGTCATACCAGGGGGTCGATAATTCATGCTATTAAGAGCGTAAAAGATAGAAATGCGCAACGTGTAAATAAAGTTACTGAAATTGTACCTCAAATGCGAAGTCATACATTTCGTTATTTTCTTTTTTAAAAAGGCTTTAGTTAGCCGCATAAGGCTTTAGTTAGCCTCGTAGCTAACAAGGGCACAGAGTAACGTACTCTGCGAATTGTTGACCCCTCATATGCACGAAAGTAAAACATCCGAAACAATCTATAAGGAGGCATGCAAAACCAGATGGGGACATTTCTAACATGGGTATCACAGCCATTTTTTGACAGGATATGGTAAATTTCAAATTTTACCATAAAAGCATTACTGCGCTTAGCCGTCCCTTCCTTAATTTGCGTTTTTTTTTTTTTTTTTCGAAAGATGATTTTACTAGTTATGAACATTCAGATCTTCCTGAAGATTAACATTCCGAATGTGAATTTTAATTCAAAGTTAGCCTTGAAGACTAAACCATCGTACCGCGTTTCTACTAAAAATTTCTTTTATTTAAGAAAATGTATTTAATCATTATACGATCTCTAAACGAAATTTAGTGTAAAACATTAGAAAAAGATGCATACCATCCTCAAGGTCCGTCCACCCGGAAAGGGGAGTGTAAGGAGTTCCTCACATCACGCGCAGGCTCCTGGCCTTATCCTAACTTGTATTTATGATTTAATGAAATTCATGTTATCGGAGATTTTATTCCAAACAATATGTTTAAGGTAACCACACTTAGGTCAATTGTTGCGCAGGAGGGGTGGGACGAAATAATGCACGTCAAGTATAACTCAGATCAACCTCTTTGTCATGAAGTTCTAGGACGTTTTAACCCCCTCCTTTTTAGCACGTCTTTTGTAAAAAAAGATCGTGCTTATGCTATCGGTTTGTCCGTCCGTCCGTCCGTCTGTCCGTCCCTCAGTCTGTACCCACGATATCTCTGCAACTATTAGTCCGATTTGAAAAATTCTTTTTGCATTCGAAAGCTTGAAATATGCGAATGACGATCTTTTATTTCGTTTTCTTCACGATGTGCATTTTCTCCGATAGAGGGCGTAAATGCAGATGATGACGAATTCAAAAATACGTTTTATTCCACATATTTGCTTCTAAACATCCGATTGAATTTTTTTTTTATCTTTCGATTCCATTTATGTCGAAGATTATTTTAGATATAGTTTCTTTTTCAAACTACGCATGGATTTTCAGCTAGGGGGCGTAAAAATAAATTGCCTTTTTTCCGATTACTCTTCTTCTAAAACTCCGATTTGAAATTTTTTTCAGCGGATGCATCTCCTGATGCACAATCGTGTGCATATAATTTCGAATTTTTGGTAAAGAATACTTTGGCCACTAGGGGGCGTAAGTGTTAATTTTCGCTTCTGATGTATTTGCCATAAAATCCGAGCTTCTGAAATATCGATTGAAAAAATCGATATTTTAGAAGCTCGTGGACTGATGCCACTCACATCGATTAACATTTTCGGAATATTTTATTCCTAAAATATTCCACAGTTTCTCCGCCAGGGGGCGTAGAAATATATCTTATTTTTGTCAATATCTCGACTTCTAGAAGTCGGATTGGAAAAATTCCTTCTTTGTTGGATAGTATTTTCCGTGTGACATGTTTTTCATATAATTTCAAAATTTTCAAGTAATTCATAGACTTTCCGCTAGGGGGCGTAAAGGTAAATTGCGTTTTCCCCTATATCTCTGCTTTTAAATCTCCGATCTGAAAAATTCTTTCTTCACCGGGTACAGCTCCTCATGGCAAATCGTTTGCACGTAATTTAAAATTTTTGTAAAAAATTGTTTGGCCACCAGGTGGCGTAAGTCTTAATTTCAGCTTCTGATGTATTTGCAGCAAAATATGGGCTTCTAAAATCGGTATTGAAAAAAGTCTTTTGTGGACCGATACTACTCATGTCGACAAACATTTTAGGAACATTTTCTTCTTGAAATAATGCATGGTATCTACGCCAGGGGGAGTAGATGTATATCTTATTTTTGTCAATATCTCTAGTTCTAAAAGTCCGATTTGAAAAATTCCTTCTTTGTTGAATAGTGTTTTCGATGCGAAATGTTTTTCCCATAAATTCAAAATTTTCAAGTAAATTATAGACTTTCCGCTTGGGCGCACAATGGTAAATTGCGTTTTCTGCTCCTAAAACTCCGATTTGAAAAATTCTTCCTGTATCGCATACAAGACCTGACGGAAAATATTTTTCACGTAATTTCTAATGTTTAGTAAAGAATGGTTTGGCCACCAGGGGTCATAAGTATTAATTTCTACTTCTGATGTATTTGTAGCAAAATCTGGGCTCCTGAAAATTCGACTAATTTTTTTTTATTCGACCGATACCGTTTAAATGGATAAACCTTTTGAGAATACTTTTTTCCTAAAATAATGCATGGTTTTCCCATCAGGGGACGTAAAGTCACATCTTATTTTTGTCGATAACTCTGTTTCTAAGAGTTCGTAAGCTCACGATTCCGTTTACACCAATATCTGAGGGATTAAAAACCCGATTGAAAATCTTCTTTCTTTGGTCAGATCTATTGTTTTCCATACCGGTTCCGTTGACTTTGAATAGCTTTGATAAATTTAATTTGCGTCAGAACGGATCCGAAAGACGTGCTTATTACACCCGAAAATTCGGTGTCATCTTTCTTGTTTGTTCTCGTTTCAGGGTTTAACAAGCAGCACGAGCCCCGTCCCTAATTTAGGATCATCAGCTGCTGCAGCCTGTTTATGACCTAGTCACATATGTACTGTATTTCATTCGGAGATGATCTTGGAAACACCAATATTGATTTCTTGGTGTGCCATCAGACTAGACCATAAGTATACATTTTTTTCAGACTTCAGAATGCAAACAGGACAACTTATCAAGGATAGGATCATGTGGTATTTAAATGATGTTCTCAATCGACGAAGGCAATTAATTACTTACACTTTTTTTTTGTACTTTGACTTGCAATACTGGTTCAGACTTTTTGAAAAAAGGAACATTTGAATTCTAAATTCTACAGCACCTTGGGCCGTAGCTAGAACTAAATATTGGGTTGATGCATAAGTTCATGCCGTTTTGTCCACCGCACTACAATGTATGATATCAGAAGGGAAAAAGGAATCAATCAATTATATACCTCCCACCATTGTTTACGATAATGTCCCAACGTCTGGATATTTCTGCAATGACATTCTTGAAAAAAGTGCAGGTTTTGCCGCGAAGAAATCATCAAGGAAATTGTGGAGATCAACATCATTGTTGAACGTTCTTCCACGGAGTTCATTTGAAAAAGATCGGAACAGGGGATAGTCTGGAGGGGCGACATCTGGAAGATTTCAATTTCATGTCTTGAAATGCCATTTTGGTCATGTTTGCCCTGTGAGGGTGTACGTTATCATACTAAAGAAGGACACCATGGCGCCGATGTGGCGGTTTCTGCTGAGTTGCTCCATCCACACGGCGGATTTTCTCACAATAGAGTGCAGCGTTGATGGCTCGATTCCTCTGCAGAATTTCCCTTTCATATCTCACTAGACACACAACATAATCTTCGCAGGATGTACGTCATGCTTTGGACGTGGTGTGGGCGTCTTGCTTGGGCTTAACCATTCCCTCCGATGCCTGAAATTTACGTACAAGCACCACTTTACATCTCCAGTAAAAATACGTGACATAAAGGGTTTGTGTTGCTGAGAACATTCGCGATAACGGGCGAGCATGGAACTACATAGGGCAACACGTTGATTCTTGTTGTCCTCGGTGAGAGCGTGAGGCACCCAAGACCCCAATTTCTCGACCTTTCCCATACGTTCCAGGTGTCGCACCACTGTGCCCTGATCACAGTCCATCTCAGTGGCCAATTTGCGTGTAGTTTGACGCGGATCCAAGTGGATGAGTTGGTTCAGACGATCCCCATGAAAGTAAAATGGACGACCTGAGCGAGGAGAGTAGTTAATGTCACATTTGCCACTTCGGAACCAATCAAACCATTTACGGGCTGTCCTCGGAGCAATACTATCCCGCCCCATACACAGCGCAAATTTGTCGAGTGGTCTCTTCAGCTATGGATCCCTTGTTAAACTCGTACTGAAGCTGATGAATGAAATGTTCATTCTTCTCTACTTGACACTCCATACTTCCGGACCTGAAAAACAAAACACCATTGGACACAATAGCACAACGGAATATGATTTAGATACACGATATTACTGGCTAGATTTTGATGTATACAATAGGCCATTTGCACCGTCACTACTGACCTGGAAAACACTCGTGAAATAAATCGGCATGAACACAATATCATGGGGGTAGGAGGCGCTAAGGAATATTTTGGAGCGGCAAACAAAATTGGCGGTTCAGATGTATTCGAAAGATATGTAGGTGCGCAATATGCTTCATTTAATCGTATTTATTGGATTACAGATGGAAGCGCATTGAAATCTTTTGAAATATATTGACAAATTGTCTGTTATTACAAATACGTTTCATGAACAGTTTCTCTGCAAGACTGATAATAGTCACTGACTGTCGCTGAGGATGTGGAAACCCCACACTGGGAAGATTCCTCAATTGCATCATCGTAGGACAATGCTTTGGCGAAACAATACAAAAGGGTCATCACCTTATCAAGAGGAATACAAGCAGCTTCAAACCACGTCCCAAGTAAACGGGAACACTACTTACTTTTCCCTGTAACGTGCGAACAGGGAGAACAGAAGACAGCGATGACAGAAGACGGAAGATGACTCAGCAAACAGCGATTACGTAACACACATAGCGCGGAAGAAAACGCCGACACTGCTGCAGCGCCACCTATCGCGAAACGTTTCTCCCGACATTCCATTGGCACGATAGCTTTAGCAGACGATTGGGGGCCGAACTCTAAAGTGTAGCCCAGTTTCATACTAAACCTGGGAAATTCTTGTAGCAATCATTATTTTGGTCTGAATAAAATGAACAACAGGATATCAAATAACATCTAACAAGTTACTGAACAATACAGATAAAACAAGAGATCAAAACAGCTGCAAAGGTCTCTGTTTCTAATTAAGTATTTTTATCAAGAGTTAGCCCACATATATTGAATTTATTCTTTCATTTTTGAATGCAAATAAAATTAGATTTGTCATTCGCTAGTGACACATCAGGGAACTCTATGAGGGAGGCTCATTCTGGTTAGAATAAAGAAAATAGATCTGCATTTGCTGTTCTATAGGCAAATGGTTAGAAGTAGCTAGAAAGTTGTGTCTTCAAATGCAGTCCGGTATTTAAGTATTTTGTTAAATATCATCAAATTGCCGTTCTTATTTCACTGATTCGGATGAAATGACCAGTAATGACTCTGCTTCTGTTGGAAGTTTTATGCGCTGAGTTCTCAAACACTTTATTATCTCCAAATTCATATCTACGTATTTGAGTACCCGTGACAAATGGAAAGAAGTGAATGCAAAAGTATTACTTTAACATGTTCCTTTACTGCAAGGCTCACTTCAGATTTCTGCCCAATGAGTTCTGTACCATTACAATACCTACTTCAAACACTCGTCCATTGATCTCTGACAACGTTCGTTTCTTTAAGCCCAATAACATACTCGCTGCTGACCTGGCGAACCATTTCTTTGTGAATACTATCAGTCATTAAATTTTCGAAGCATTCCAAAGTGAATTTTAAAACCACTAAGAAGCAGGATGAATTGCTTCCAGAATCCATTTGAAAAATATAACAAGAAATAGTACTTTGCAATTTTTAATAATTGCCAATGAGACAATGGATTCTGCAATGCAATAGTAATCGTGTCAGTTTTAACCTTTTCAAGAATGTAACTTATTTATTTATACTTACTGAAAGTTGTATTTATCACATCAAGGTGCTACAAGAACAAGGTGAAGTCTATAATTGAAGCAATCCGTACGTGGTATTTTCGGCTGCAATTGCTCCTGAAGTAACGCCTGCACCTGTTTATTCTCGACGCTCATATCAGGCACTCCGTCATAACATTAGCTGAGGATTGTTAAACTGTCTATATCACTGTAATTTAAAAATTTTAAAGTTAGATCGGTAAAGGTTTTAGCATCTACGTGAGTGCAACTTTTTATGTACCAAATGGATGTCTTTGCTTTTTCAATGATGACATTTCTGACTCTTATGACAATATTGATTCTATCACGTGTCCCATCTTCCAGAATGGAAAAACAGAATATCAGAATTCCGGACATTATAGAAAATATTTTCGATCCCATTTCTGCCATGATTTTTATTATATCAGTTTGATAACAGAGAGACTGCTAAGTTGCATATGATTGTTTCCTTTTCAACAATATAGGAAGCATTTCATCTCTTCGTAATGTATAATTAAAAAGATTTACAAATAAACTCCTTTCTTTGCTGTCATATGAGCTCGAAGAGATGAATCATTAACGGCAAGAAATTGGATAACTTCTGCTAATGCCTTCATATAATACCTGAGACGTTCCAAAGCATCAGAATTTGATATAGTTTTTTTTAATGGAGGTTTACCGACCACCGTAAGCAACTCAATAGGCTATAAGCATCCGCCTGTCCCTAATTTAGGGTCACTGGTTCCAGGTAATGAAGAGAGCCAGTGCCGGAAGACAAACACCACATCCATGCCTCACCGGGATTTGAACCCGGACTCCTTTCGGACGAACGATCAGAAGCCATCGCTTAGACCATTGCGCCATCGAGGCGACTTCAACATAGTTGTTAATAATGTTCCTATTTGTTCATGCTTTTCTTTTTCGTTCTAAATAAACCTTGTAGGTACACGTATTTCCGGTGATGTGTGTTTTGAAAAATCTTTTTATTTACATAAACCGGATTTCCAATTTCTAAAACCACGTGATGTCAATTCACCCCTAAAGTTATAAACGGTCTTTATACATAACAAACAGTTGCATTCAAAGCAAGCCAGGAGAATTCATGAAACCATGCTGCTTGGAAACTACTGTTATTCTTATTTTGGGGAAAAATTGAAATTTTGTGTTGTTTTATTTGTCCAGCAATGTATAAAGTCCACGTCGCCCGCCCTGATCCTTACCTGGCTACGGCGCTGCATAGCTCTACTTTTTCGGTAAAAATTTCCAAAATTCTACAATGTATGTGTTTTTAGATACAAATTTTTATACGTAATATCATACTTACAAAATTCTATTTTTGTTGTAATGTTCCTGTACGTATGATGTTACAAATAAAATTTTGTAGCTAAAACGACAGTTTTTTTTCTAAATTCTACAAAATGTATTTTTATTTAGATACAAATTTTCATATTTAATATCATGCTTACAGAAGCATCGCATTTTTTGCAATTTCTTTTCATTTCATTAGCCTGAAAATGTACGTGTCCCTAAACGATCTACTGATCATGTGACACCGCGCTATTTTATCCTCAAATAAATGTTCCAATATTTGGTCACCTTACCTGTGCACACAGGAGAAATCCCAGAGTAAATTTCCAATAGATGCAGAGTTGATATTAACCGGTTCGGTCCGGTTGGAGCGAACCGTTTGTTAAAATCCTGACGGTTCTCCGGAACTGTTTGTCAAATTAAACTTTCGGATTTGAAGTATGACGGCAAGTATTTGTCGGTTTAGTACTGAGAGTTTCTTAGCGTTTTTTTTTCTATTTTTCTTTCTTTCTATTTTTCCTCTACGTCAGATCACTTGTTAATATATACACTGTACAAAGTTCACAAACACACGGCGCATAAAAACTTCATGAAAGGAGATAAGGCTGCTTCACGTTATCGTACCTTGTCACCGTCTGTAGCCCATGGAGGAATCACATCGCACTTACAGTGGGGGACTTCTAGGTCCCCAACCACAAATCCCTCCGCAAGTCAATAATGGAAGAGGGAGGAAAGAAGTTTAGGATTTATTCAGGGAAGTTTCATGTGTCAGTGGCGGATACAGAGTGGGCGACCGGGGCATTCTTTTTTTTTTTTTTTTTTTTTTTGATTGAAGGTTTAACGACCACCGTGAGCAACTCAATGGGCTATAAGCAGTCGCCCGTCTCTAATTTAGGGTCACTGGTTCCAGGGAAGGGAGAGAGCCAGTGCCGTAAGACAAACACAACATCCATGCCTCACCGGGATTCGAACCCGGACCCCGTTCGGACGAATGATCAGAGGCCATCGCTTAGACCACTGCGCCACCGGGGCGGCCGACCGGGACATTCATCCCCCCTAAACCCTAAAGAAGTTTTTACCTTTAAAGTAGCAAAAATCGTAAATGATTAACTTTTCATATTTTGTTTTCAGTTTTTCTAAAAAAATTAACAATTAAGCTTACTGCGGAATTGGATTTAAAATACGTATTACATTGATTTAGCTTCAGTAAAAAAGAAAGAGAAGGGAATAGAATAAAAAGAGAGTGAGAGACAGAGTGAAAGAGAGAGAAAGAAAGAGAGAGCGCTAAGACAGGGACAGCGGGGAAAAGTATGGGGTATTCTTTGTTAGTTCTTTGCTATCGCCATATTGTGTAGAGTCTGTAACGCCTCGAAATAGGGTAAGGCTCTGATTCGTGCATTGAAAGATTTAACATTCCTGAAGCTAGTGAAAGTGTTTTAAAGATCTTGCAAAGGAACGCCAGGTAGGAGCGGCACCGCCAGTTTGTATAATATATTTCTAAAAAAGCCTTCCATTATGTCCTCTCCCCCTCCTCTTTATACCCCAAAATCCGCCCCACCCCTCCACCATTTAGAGTAAGCTTCTGGAACCGCCCCTGTCCTTTCTTCGACTTTATGTTATGTCGCGATCCTGTGACATACTCCATTACAACCTTTTCTTACTGAAAACTGACTTCGTTTGTAACAATCACACCCTCAGTATCTGATCATCCTCTGAAATATAAACTTTCCTCAATTCAGTTCATGCTTCGCCGTGCACTAACCCATTGTTCCACCAGTGACCTACAACACTCTGAAGAATTAAGGAGGAATAATGGTTATTCTACTACAATTGTTGATAACTTACTTCGTAGATTACAGTGATCCACATATACTACTTTACTTCGGAAACATAGTGAAACCAGGTTTGTTAGATCCATAGACTACGTCCCAAGCATTAGCCTGATCCTAAAGAGTTTTTGTCAACGGTCGACAATTACCTTTGGGATAAAAACAAAAACCATTCTCTCTATCATAAAAAAGACCGAGACTCCGTTGACACAGGAAACAAACATGGAGTATACTGTATCTCTCTGAAAGCCATGACTGGGACGATAGCAACCACATTTACATCAGCTCCACTGTTCGATCTCTGAAGACCAGACTTACTGAACATAAGTATAATATAAAAATGTGATCTAGGGTGACCTCTCTCTCACGCCTTGTGAGTGGGGAAACCCCACTACCCAATCCGGGACGAAGTATCCATCATATCTACCCCTCCCCCCATACAAAGTTCATGACTCTACTGAAATCATGTTTATCTACAACAACAAACAGCTATGTTTTAAGAGATTTCTTATGCTATGTCCCATCAGCATGGAAAATGGCGATGTCAGAAAATGAAAATGAGGACTCAGAATAATTCATTCTCAAATTTAGCTGGATCCATTAGGAACATAATAGACTTTAACTTTGAAATAGACTGCGCATGCGTCGTGATCGCGACACAATGTCACAATCTGCCTTTTAGTTCTGATCACTATACACTACATTGACAAAAGTCACCGGACACTTAAAAGGGAAACACAACATAACATTTATTGACATACATTAGTACGGTGTCGGCCCACCTTTGGCCTTAATGCATGCACTGACCTGTCAAGACATGCTTTCGACAAGGTTTTGGAACACAGCGATAGGTATGCGCTTCCATTCAGAACATAATGCTGCCGCTAACTGTTGCTTAGTAGTAGGCCTTGGTTCCCAACTTCTTATGCGGTGCTCTAATTCATTTCATAGGTGGTCTATGGGATTAAGATCAGGGCTCTGTGCTGGCCAGTCCATACACGTTATATGGAATTATCGTCAAACTACGCCGTAACAGCCCTTGCTTTATGGCTCGGTACTTTATCTTGCTGGTACCAACAAGGCTTGGTTCCATAGTATTGCCACAGAGTTCGTAGGGCATAATTCTCCAGAATATCGAGTAGACCTTAGGGTTAGCATGTTTGTCCACGATAACCAATTGGCTAGGACCATACCACGAAAAACATCCACACACTAGTACACTATCAGCTCCAAACTTTACCGCAGGAGCAGTACAGTGCGGTAAATAGCGTTCCCCTGGATGCCGCCATACCAACATACGGCCATCAGACTGATGGATCGTATATCTGGATTCATCAGTCCATAAGACCGGTTTCCATTGATCAACGGTCCACGATAAATGTTCTTTACACCATGCTAAACGAAGAGTAGCATTCCGAGTGGAGATGAAAGGCTTATGAGCAGCCGCACGACCACGGTAACCCATGGAATGAAGTTCTCTGAGAATGGCACGTGTACATACCGAGGTTCCAGCATTTTTACTCACCTGTACAGTAAGCTCTTCTGCAGTACTCCGTCGATTAGCTGTAACGACTCTCCTGAGGCTTTGACGTCCTCTATCACTGATTTTCTTTGGTCTGCCTGTATGTTTCGCTGGTTCAGGCACAGCATGTGTCTTCCACTTAGTACATTCAAAACAGATGACTTGGGCATGTTTAAACGCCGTTCGGTTTCTCTTTTAGACAACCGACTAATATAACACCCAACAATCTTTCCTTTCTCAAAGTCAGTTCTCTGTGCCGCGACATTTTTACTCAACCTCAGAGTGCGATATGATGGCGGGCAGGCTTGTTTTTATACAGTTTGCAGCTGTACTGTGTATCTTAACAAAGCAGCGGATCCGTTCATTTGGTTTTGAAGGGGTGTCCGGTGACTTTTCTCAATATATTTTATCTCGTTCATGGTGTTCCATTTGTAATGTATACATCTGAAGATGGACCCGTAGTGGGTTCCGAAAGATCTAATGTATATATCTTAACTTGTCATATTTTTAAATCAAATTTTAAACATGTCATGATTTTAAGTATTTTACTAATTCTGTGCAATAATTGTGATCGCACAAAGTCGTCTTCGACTTAGATATTGTGATGAAACAAAATATTTATGAATGACCAGCGCAACCATGTTAACGTGACCTTATTTGTATGAGATAGAAGGACTGAAATTTATTCTGAAAGAGTAGATCAAAACTTTATATTTAAAAAGCGGGGATCTCGTTCTCTCGCTCCAAGCAAAACAAGGAATTGAACGTCAGGAAAATAGTGCTGATTTTTCAGTTGTTTATTTAGCACAATTATTTTTGATGGAACAAATTCTTCAAAAGTCCTTCAATGCCAGGGAGGGGAAGCTCTGACAGTTTGTGTGTGTGTGTGTGTGTGTGTGTGTGTGTGTGTGTGTGTGCGTGTGTGTGACCCTTGAACAAAATCTCTATCTATTTTTTTTCCTTTCCTTAAACTCTCCTAAGGTAAGCTTCTGTAATTGTATGCAACGGTGAGTGCGTGAGTGCAGGGTGGACATATATTCATTGCTGAGGACTTCTTCCTGTGGTCTGTTGTGCTGACGAAGAGTGTCACTGAGCGACAAGTGAACCTGTATATCCTTAATATTTTGTTCTGTTTCGATCTGTATTACATATTACTGATGTTTTTGGTGTCATGCGTTTCACTGTACTGTTGTTGTTGCCATCGATACCACTCACAGCTGTCAAAACCTCTTTTTCTCATTCTAATTGGAACAAAATGTACCTCGTACTTACGTTTTTGACAGTAATGTGTATATATTAGAAGTTTCCATTCTCAATCCACTGCTAGCTAAAAGTCTCTCCAAGTCACTTCCGTTATTCTCTGTCTAAAGACATGATTATATTTTTATTTATTCCTTCATTTTTTCTGCTATCAGGTTGTTTATGAGTTTCACTTTGTAACCTGAGACAAACGTAATACCTACTATAAACTGTGAACATGACATTTGCCCATAAGGAATTAGTAGCATCGTTGAAGTTAGGGAAAATCGAAATTCGTTGTCTTTGCATGCGTTCTATGTGTTCGAACTATGCTGGGGAAGCTAAAGTTGGGCATTTTAACATCTGCCGTTCTGTTTAGCGTCATGATCCATCCTAAACTTTAGAAGTTTACATTGTAGACTGATTTTCCCACAAGAATGAGTTCGAATATACGGTTAAAATGCTGAAAGGAAAAGACAATTACAACACACGCATTCCATTTCCATGTTTTGTTGGTGCTAAATTTTTCTGGGTTTTAAGATATAAATTTCAAACTGATAAACTGCAAATGCACTTTGTAATAGTGATGTAAGCATACTAACAAAAGCATCTATTTCCATCAGCACCCAGGAGGTAAGATGCATGCTGTCGTTACCCCTTTTAAGGCGGGGTTCCCCCGTGACATGAAAGATATTAAGATGTTGTGTTTGTTCAATAGTTCTGGTTATTCACTCTCCCTGGAGCATCTATTTCCACGATCACCCATGTGGTAAGACTGCTGCTGTTATTATTCCCTTAAAGGCGGGCCCCGATTGTCATGAAATCCGAATGACTTATGAGGACAAGGAAGTCACGTGAGAGGATCAGAAACATAGGAATTGTGTTTGCTCATTAGTTTTGGTTTCCTTACTTCCTTGAGAACAGTAGCTTTAAATTAAGGGTAATGGAATTTCTTTTGACCGTTCAGTGCATATTAGGATCTCTTAATTAATATCAGTATCCATTTCCACCAGCACCCTGAGACCCGAAAAGAATGTGAAATTAATTGTGGAAATCAAATTACCTTTAAAAATACTACATGACATTCAAAATTAACTGTTAAGGACGTCTTTCATGTCACGAGGCCTATTCTCCTACAGCACATAAAATACAACTCAATACTCAAAAAAGTACAAAAGACGAGAAAAGAATAAAGTAAATAACTTGAAGTGATTCAGTGAAGAGCAAACCTGAATCACTTCAAGCGTAAACTTACTTTTCGGACGCATATATTGAGCCATGGGCCAGGACGCATGGTTCAATATATGATCCAGCTCCCGGGCGTGTACACCGATCCTTGCTGCAATTGGGTTTGTTTCGTCGCCCTGTCTTTCCTGTCCTTTTCCTTTCCTATTGCTTTGCCTTTCATTTACTGGGCTGGTGCCTTTGCTCTCTATATTGACTCCAACTGTGCTTCTGAAATCAGAAAAATGCCCTAATATTTTCATATAAAAAAAAACACCTGTGAATGACTTATTGTGGAAACAAGAACAGTTTTTTTGTGAAACATTGAAGAACCGTTTGTTCCTTTAATTTACTTCTACATTTGTTAGCTACAATAGTTTTATTTCTTTGTCTCCCTGAAAAAAAGTACATTATTGGATTTTAAAACGAAATGCTGTCTTTCACTGCTCAGTCATGAACTTTCATTTTCTCCGATAAGTTACCTGGACTCTATGGGTTTGAAGTTTTGTGTCCGTACACGCGCACGTAGTACGTAGTGTACCTGTATCAGTGGCGCACCTAGAATTTCTTTTTTAGGAGTGGTCCAAAATATTCAACGCGCAAGTAAAAATACCTCTGAGAAAACATCTACCAAAATATTGCGAAGCGGTAAAATACTGTTATCCGATATATTGAAATGCGTTTTCCAATTATCCCTAAAATATACATTTAAAAACATATACAAGTATATTAAAAAATATGCAGCCTATAACAAAGAACGAAGGACAAAGCGATACCTCAAGGGGAGAGCTACTGGCTCAGTCATGAACTTTCATTTTCTCCGATAAGTTACCTGGACTCTATGGGTTTGAAGTTTTGTGCCCGTACACGCGCACGTAGTACGTAGTGTACCTGTATCAGTGGCGCACCTAGAATTTCTTTTTTAGGAGTGGTCCAAAATATTCAACGCGCAAGTAAAAATACCTCTGAGAAAACATCTACCAAAATATTGCGAAACGGTAAAATACTGTTATCCGATACATTGAAATGCGTTTTCCAATTATCCCTAAAATATACATTTAAAAACATATACAAGTATATTAAAAAATATGCAGCCTATAACAAAGAACGAAGGACCAAGCGATACCTCAAGGGGAGAGCTAGGGTTTCTGAGCCACCCCCTCTGATCTGTGCATTGGATAATTCACAAAATCATTCGTATATAATGGACAGAAACGCATTTGGAGCTTGATATCAAATGAAGTCTATACCAAGCTCATAGTTCTTTCCCCTCATCCTTATGTGCTTATTTACAAAATGAAGGACATCTGATTAAATTAAAAGGGGCGTATGATTTCCTTTTTTGCGTTAGAATGCCTTTTGAAAACAAAATTGTATCCCTTTGTACTTCTAGTTGGTCACGTATCCCTCTCCAAAGCTTTATTATTTCGTTGTGCTGATCACGAGGACGACGGTTCACGCATATCCAAAGAATACCTTAGATGCGTACTTTTCGAATAGGAAAGGTAGTCATGTGCCTATGTATGTAATAATACATATTGTATAACTTTATTCTTCCAAATGGTCACGTATTCCTCTCCAAAGCTTCCTTATTTCGTTGCGCTGATCACCAGGATGATGATTCACGCATATCCGAAGAATATCTTAGATGCCCCCTTTTCGAACAGGAACCATAGTCATGTTTTTTTGTTTTTTTTTTTTTGATTGGAGGTTTAACGACCACCGTGAGCAACTCAATGGGCTATAAGCAGTCGCCCGTCCCTAATTTAGGGTCACTGTTCCAAGGGAAGGGAGAGAGCCAGTGCCGTAAGACAAACACAACATCCATGCCTCACCGGGATTCGAACCCGGACCCCGTTCGGACGAATGATCAAAGGCCATCGCTTAGACCACTGCGCCACCGGGGCGGCCCATAGTCATGTGCCTATGTTTGAAATAATATCTATATTTCCAACAGCCGAACGGAAAAATTTATTTTTACCTTCGATGCCAGAAACATATTCATGACCTTCCATGCATCCTAGCTTTGGAAGCATATTTTTACCATTGGATGTCGCAAAGGCACAGATCGAAATAGAAAATGCCACACCAGGACGTATTTGCCGGAGTGCCTTTCAAATTGGTGGGTATGTGTTGATCGTTGGGTTATGTAAATGATCGCAGTTCCGAACCAGTCACGTGATACGCGAGGTAAATGACTAAGTATAATTTCTGACGTTCATAAAGATATTCACATGTTGAATTTTACCTGAATCGGTTCAGAAATTTCTTATACCAAATCAAGGACGAGAGTCGAGAGGAAGAATTTCGAGAATAATTCACACTACAAATTAGTGTATGGGCAAATCATCAAATGATCATATGTAGAGGATTTTAGGAAGGGAGTGTCTGAACCCATGTCTTAAACAACCCTTAGAAATAGGAAGCTAGGAGATTTGGGCTAGAGTGCCCGATAGGAAGATGACACGGAAGCGAAGTAGAAAGGGGGAAGAAGACGTCCTTATTTATTACCGGGGGCCGGTTCCCGGGGTCCGACGGCTTAACGTGCCCATCCGACGCACGGCGGATATTTAGTGGATCGAGCGTTCGTATCTTCTGGGATCGAACCTGAGGTTCTTTCCGTGGCATTCATGAACGTTGCCCACTAGGACACCCGCGGCCCGGTAGGGGCAATGAAAATGTAAGCAAGGCTATAACATGCAGTAGTGGCCCAGAGAATTTGCTGCTCCTCATCGTCATGCTATGCAAAGCACAACTTCACACATTTCGCGCAATTCGCGGGTGCTTCATCTTCTTGAAATTGGGGACTGTCATTATGGAACAGTACCTGCAACATTAGGTGCCGGTGGTCCCCAAGAATAAATCCATACCTTGTAGATGTAACATAACCGCAGACAATAACCAATGGCCCTAAAAATGACATATGACGCCCCACAGCATCAGAGATACATCTCCATGCTTTGCAGTTCGAACCAAACAGATGAGGTGGTACGCTTCTGCAGGTTTTTGTCAGACGTAGATTCTACCAGAGGCGAGAAAAAAGGTGAATCACGATTCATCAGGACTGATGACACGTTGCCAGTCTTTAGCATCTCAGTTTTATGTGCTTTGCACAAATTTACACGATTTGTTGTATTGTTGTTGCTAATCATAGGTTCGTGGCTTGCAGCACGGCCACACATACTGGCACAGTAGTGTTCCCGACGAACTGTTATGATTGAAATGGGATCATTCCGACTGGTGCTCAACTCTGCTGCTATTTGTGATGCCGTCGTCTTTTGCTTCCATTGTACATTCCATTCCAATATTCGTCTAACCCTATCTGACGCCCTCTTTTGGCGTCCACAATTTGCACGTTTGGAGGCAATGCCGTATCCTTTGCGATAGGTAGTCATAATCTTTGATTCACTCCTCGATTTACGCATACTGTTTCTGCCGTTCTCGTTACTGAAGTCCCTGCAAGACTCCAGGATAGCTGTTTCACCTGAGACTGTAGCATTGCTATATGATAGCCGATATCGTACTGCACCCTTTATAAATTTCACATCGCGGGAAGACGTCTCTTAGACTTGCATACGGCGCTATACCTGCATTCCACTAACAGTCGGTGTTACCATTTGTTTTTACTAATCCCTGTATGCATTTATTTGGACTTCAGGAAATTACAATATTCTGATAAATTCCATAAAATTATATGCTAATAATAAAATCTTCAGAACAATATCTTACATATCAAGAAAATGTTTATATATTTTTCTCTGGAGGCAGGAGAGGTGACTCCTTATAATTTAGATTTTTTAGTGTCTCCCATAAGAATCTAAGACTATAAGGAGTCACAGTCCCTAATTTCGGACCATCATTTCTAGAGGAATGGAAGCCATCCAAGTCTCGTCCGCTGCCCAAACCAATTCGAGCAAATGACCAGACGTCCACCCCACTAAGCACACGCCCACCGGATGAACATTATGTTTTTCTATCAAATTATACTGTACCTGTATTTACAGCATGCCATGTGAAGTACGAAATGTGTAAAAACTCGTGCTTTCATTATCGGTATCGTCTCTTTCACTGCAGACACTAAATCTATGACACGGTGTGATCTGACGCATCAAACACCACACTGCTCTGCTATTCTGTTATATGTAGATTGACTTGGAAAGAAGACAATGTCCGATGAAGAAGTGCCCGAAGTTGAATCCCTTGCCAAGGCACACATTGGCCACTGAGATTACACAGAACACCGACATGACATCAGCAGGTGGGTGGCTTAAATCAGTTGCAGTTAGCCGTTGAAAGGTAAAGAGTGTAAGCGCCAGCCAACATGGAAGTGAACAAACAGCACCTCCGCCATTAAATGCTGTATGAGTTTCGTCTAGGTAGCACCCCCGTAAGAACTGTAAGGAACATTATCTGTGCGTATCCCTATGCCATATCATATCGCCAGTGCTGTCGTTGGTTTGAACGGCTTCGATATGGAAATTTCGACCTATCAGACCGTCCCAAAGCCGGAAGACCCGCAACAGTGGATATGGGCATGCTGAAAACCATAGTGGAGATTGACCCACGTATGACCATGCGAAAGTTGGCCGAACAGCTTGGGACTACCCATACGACTTTTATCACGAACGTGCGTGAACGTAGGAATCTGCACAAAAGGAGAGTTCTGGTACCCCATCAACTCACAGTGGAGGAAAAAGCAAATCGCATGAGAGCTTGCTTGTAAGTGACCAAGTTGAACCTTTCTTGGATCCCTTTGTAACAGGTGACGAGAAATGGATCTTTGTGTGATGTCAGCATCCGGAAACAGTAGTTGAACCCAAAGCAGAAGCCTATTCCGACCCCCAAAGCCGGTTTACATCGAAGCAAGTTCCTGCTGTTTATGCTTGTGGGATTTGTGGGGTGTCGTGTTTTTTGAGCTGCTGCCAGACAACACTACTATCCCCGCTAATGTGTGCTGCCGTCAGTTCGACAATCTGCATGCATCGCATATGTCGAAACGACCAGCACTTCTAAACCGCAAGGGCGTTCTCCTACAGCAGGATGGAGCGAGACCTCACACAGCACAGGTTACTTGTCACATGATCAGGGACCTGGGCTGGGAGCTGCTGCCGCACCCAGTGTATTCCTCGGATATTGCCCCAAGCGACTACCACCTTTTCTGGGCGGACTGCGTTTCACCAAGCCGCGACAACTCAACAGGGACGGTATCTAATATCTTCCCAGACGATAGGAGCAGATCGTGGCAAGCGATTGCGACTACATTTTGGACTGATTTCTATTTGTATATACAGTTATTAGTACTTTTCTGTTGTGTTGCGTTTGCAGACATTACTTTCTTTCCAATCCAATATTTTTCAATATTCTTTACATGCGTTGTTCAATTCAGATTTGTTGCCATGATTGCTTACAAAGCTTACATGTACTACAGAGATTACACACATGTCAAGACGGCAAGAAGTTAAGAGTTATTGTCGGTGTTGCTTGATTGGGAAAGCATTGGGCTCCGAAGAAGAAGGATGCGGTTCTGATTACTGACACCGGCCGATGGGTTTTGCGCTATATTTTCACCTGGACGTAAAATGGGATCTACTGGCCGTTAATTTCTTCGAAAAATATGCGATGCTTTTACCACACATCGTCTGGAATTAATGATGCTTCTAGCAGACATTAATGATGCTTCTATCACACATCGTCTGGAATTAATGATGCTTCTATCACACATTAATAATGCTTCTATCGCACATTAATGATGCGTCTATCACACATTAATGATGCTTCTATACACATCGTCAGGAATTAATGATGCTTCTATCACACATCGTCTGGAATTAATGATGCTTCTATCACACATTAATGATGCTTCTATCACACATCGTCTGGAATTAATGATGCTTCAATAACACATCGTTTGGAGTTAATGATGCCTTTATGACACATTAATGATGCTTCTAACACACATTAATGATGCTTCTATCACACATCGTCTGGAATTAATGATGCTTCAATAACACATCGTTTGGAGTTAATGATGCCTTTATGACACATTAATGATGCTTCTAACACACATTAATGATGCTTCTATCACGATTTCGTTCCGTCGTCTTTCTCCGGGGGCAGAGGCATGTGACGTTGAATTAGGAAAGCAAATGGACGATGTCATCACTCTTTCCACGTTATTTTTTAAACAACGCATAGCTACTGAAAAATTGTATTCCGGCACTGCTGGGATCGAACCCCAGAACTCTCGATAACTAGTCGAGTGCGTTCGAATTTACGCTACAGCGCCAACAATTCTCAGCGCAATGAGTGGTTTATCAGTCAGCATCTGACTACACGAATGCGTATTGATGGTCTCAGCAACTGAGATGTCGTCATCTGGTGGCATTTAACGCAACAGCTATTTTAATTGTAGCTGATAAATTCAAAGGGCGACAGAAATGGTTAATACACATCAAACACGTGGAGACAATGCAAATGGACGATGTCATCACTCTTTCCACGTTATTTTTCAAACAACGCATAGCGACTGAAAAATTGTATTCCGGCACTGCTTTCAGTCGCTATGCGTTGTTTAAAAAATAACGTGGAAAGAATTAGGAAAGCATTCGGCTCTAAAGTAGAAGGACGCGGGTTCACCACCGGCAAATAGCTTTTACGCTGTGAGCTCCCTTGATCTCAATGGTTTCGAGCACCAGAAAAGTATCGTATTTATTTCCTTCCGTATAATTGAAATGTTACCTACAATCCCTTTTCGTGCGAGAGCTTGGTATTCAAAATCAAATATTTTAATGAGAATGTTGCTTTCAACAGTCATAATGAAAGCAAACAAAGAAAAAACTGTAAACGACTGAGGCACATATTACAGAAAACAAGGAAGTAACACCGCCTTCTCGTGGTGCATCCTGTTCCCACTAAAGGGGCTCTGACGACCGCCCATAGCGGTATAACTATACCATCGGGATTAGAGGAAATTCTATCCCACACTCACCAACCCGCTTGGCCAGCGTGGTGAGTTATGGCCAAACCCCTCCAAAATGATTCCACAACTTAAATCTTGGCCCTCAGTCTCCGGCAGCTGGAATGTACCTGGCCAAGGCAGCGGCCAGTGCGACATGAAGGCAGAGGGTGCTAAGAATCCCCGGAGGACCGGACTAGGCTGCCATCTGATGCTGACCTTGGCTACTTACAATGGACGCTCCCTATCTTCTGATTCAAGGCTTCTTGAATTGGAAGAGGAATTACAAAGGATCAAGTGGGACATCGTGGGGCTAAGTGAGGTAAGGAGAAAAGGAGAAGATCTCATCGAACTGAAAAGTGGACATCTCTTCTACTATCGTGGGACAGATACTGGAAGAACTAGTGGTGTTGGATTTATAATAAACAAGAAACTGAAGGATAAAGTTGTAGAAGTTGAAAGTTCCTCTGACAGAGCTGCACGACTTGTTATCCAACTCTCGAAAAGATACCAGGCTCAGATTATTCAAACTTATGCACCCACCACAAGTCATCCTGAAGAAGAAATTGAAGAATTTTATGAGGAAATTTGTCATCTAAATAATAAAGGTAAAGCAGCACTTGAAAATAATTATGGGAGATTTCAATGCAAAAATAGGGCAACGGCAACAGAATGAAACTTCAGTAGGTAAATTCGGTCACGGCAACAGAAACCAGCGTGGAAATACTCTCGTTGAGTTTGCAGAGGCAGAAGGGTTTTTCATCTTGAACTCCTTCTTCAAGAAAAAGCCACACAGGAAATGGACATGGAGACATCCAAATGGGACGACAAATGAAATTGATTTTATTATGTGTAACAAAAAATTCGTCATAGAAGACTGCAGTGTGCTAAACAAGTTCAACACAGGTAGTGACCATAGATTGGTGAGATGTAAGATGCACCTCAACGCTAAACTTGAACGTGGCAAGCTCGTAAGACAAACAAAATCTATTGACATAACCAACCTCAAAAAACACCATAATACCTTCAAGTTAGAACTGAAGAACAGGTTCTCTGCTTTAGAAGGCCTAACATCGGAAGAAGTGGACATCTCTGAAGTTAACAGAAAAGTAACCAAAGCTCTTATGGAAACAGCAACAAAATTAGCTGGGTCTAAGAACAAGTTGCATGTGAACAAATTATCAGGAAAAACCAAAATGTTGATGCAAAAAAGAAGAGAGATTAGGACAACTAAAGAAGATGTGACTTCCAAAGTGGAATATATAGAGCTATGCAAGACAGTAAGAAAAAGTATCACTGAAGACGTAAGGAAATCCAACTGTGAACTAGTGAGGAAAGCAATTGAAAACAACCAAAGCCTAAAGATAGCAAAGGGACATCTCAGTAAGGGAAGAAAACAGATTATGGCACTGAGAAAAGAAGATGGTTCTGTAACAAGAAATAGAGGCGAAATTTTGACAAGAGTGAAAGATTTCTACTCCAAATTATATGAAAGGGATGATATATGCACTCCAGACATCATGAAAGATACCAGTACCAGAGTTCCTCCAGTCCTTCCAGCAGAAGTTGCACATGCAATCAAGAACATGAAGCGAGGAAAAGCTCCAGGAGAAGATGGAATTACTGTAGACATCATACAAGAAGCAAGTGGAGAAATCGAAACAGTACTCGCCCAAATTTTCACTCGATGCCTTAATGAAGGAAAGATTCCTGAGGATTGGAACACCGCTACAATGATCCTGCTACATAAGAAAGGTGACATTGAGGATCTCGGAAACTACAGACCTATCAGCCTCCTATCAGTAGTTTATAAAATCTTCACTAAAGTTCTTTCACACCGCTTGAAGGTAACACTGGACATGGCTCAACCGAGAGAACAAGCTGGATTCAGGAGTGGCTACAGCACAATAGATCATATCCACGTGCTGAGAGAACTAATTGAAAGAGCGAGGGAATATGAACTTCCATTGTGCATGGCTTTTATCGATTATGAAAAAGCCTTTGATTCGGTGAAACCATCAGCAGTTACAATGGCTCTGAAAACCTGCGGTATTGAAGATGCATACATTAATATTATTAATAACATCTATGAAAATGCAAGTGCAAAGATTAGGCTGTTTGAAAATACAACACACGTAAAAATTGGAAAGGGAGTGAGACAAGGTGACACCATATCTCCGAAGCTCTTTAATGCCACATTGGAGGGTGTTTTTCAGTCGCTGAGCTGGGAAAACAAGGGGATAAAGATTAATGGAGATTATCTAACCCACCTTCGTTTTGCTGATGACGTAGTCATTTTTGCAACTACCCCATCAGAGCTGCAGAGTATGATCCAGGAACTTGCTGACAAGAGTAAAGAAGTGGGATTAAAAATGAACTTTCAGAAGACAAAAGTGATGTTCAATGCTTTTACAAGAAATGAAGATTTATCGATTGATGGAGAAAAGCTGGAGATAACAGACACGTACGTTTATCTTGGACAGCAGATATCAAGTGAGGGTCACATTGATGAAGAAATTAATCGGCGTACAAAACTTGCCTGGAGAGCTTTTGGAAGAAACAGCATAATTTTCAAGAGCAATATGCCATTATGTCTTAAAAGAAAAGTGTTTGATCAATGCATCCTTCCAGTGCTTACGTATGGTGCAGAGACGTGGACCTTAACTAAAAGAGACATACAAAGGCTGCAGACAACTCAAAGCAGCATGGAGAGGTGCATGCTTGGTGTAACCAGGAGAGATAAGAAGAGGAACTCGTGGATCCGAAAAATGACTAGAGTGGAGGACATCATGATCAGAGTTAAATCCCTGAAATGGCAATGGGCTGGACATACTGCCAGAAGGACAGATCATCGATGGACAACCGAAATTTTAGATTGGATTCCAAGGGACAGGAAAAGACCCAGAAGAAGACCACATGGGAGATGGGTGGATGAAATTCGAAAGTATGCAGGGGTGACATGGAGGAGACTGGCACAAGACAGACCGTTGTGGAGGAAACTTGGGGAGACCTTCGTCCAGCAGTGGATTGATAATGGTTGACAATGATGATGATGATGATATATTGGTGGGATGTAAGGTCAGGTGATGCGTAACATCACAGCCTCTCCTTGACAAATGTCAACCCCGTCTTCTCGTGGTACATCCTGTTCCCACTAAAGGGGCTCTGACGACCGCCAATAGCGGTATAACTATACCATCGGGATTAGAGGAAATGCTATCCCACACTCACCAACCCGCTTGGCCAGCGTGGTCAGTTATGGCCAAACCCCTCCAAAATGACTCTACAACTTAAATCTTGGCCCTCAGTCTCCGGCAGCTGGAATGTACCTGGCCAAGGCAGCGGCCAGTGCGACATGAAGGCAGAGGGTGCTAAGAATCCCCGGAGGACCGGACTAGGCTGCCATCTGATGCTGACTTTGGCTACGTATAACGGACGCTCCCTATCTTCTGATTCAAGGCTTCTTGAATTGGAAGAGAAACTACAAAGGATCAAGTGGGACCTCATCGGGCTAAGTGAGGTAAGGAGAAAAGGAGAAGATCTCATTGAACTGAAAAGTGGACATCTCTTCTACTATCGTGGGACAGATACTGGCAGAACTAGTGGTGTTGGATTTATAATAAACAAGAAACTGAAGGATAAAGTGGTAGAAGTTGAAAGTTCCTCTGACAGAGCTGCACGACTCGTTATCCAACTCTCGAGAAGATACCAGGCTCAGATTATTCAAACTTATGCACCCACCACAAGTCATGCTGAAGAAGAAATTGAAGAATTTTATGAGGAAATTCGTGATCTAAATAATAAAGGTAAGCAGCACTTGAAGATAATTATGGGAGATTTCAATGCAAAAATAGGGCAACGGCAACAGAATGAAACTTCAGTAGGTAAATTCGATCACGGCAACAGAAACCAGAGTGGAAATACTCTCGTAGAGTTTGCAGAGGCAGAAGGGTTTTTCATCTTGAACTCCTTTTTCAAGAAAAATCCACACAGGAAATGGACATGGAGACATCCAAATGGGACGACAAGTGAAATTGATTTTATTATGTGTAACAAAAAATTCGGCATAGAAGACTGCAGTGTGCTAAACAAGTTCAACACAGGCAGTGACCATAGATTGGTGAGATGTAAGATGCACCTCAACACTAAACTCGAACGTAGCAAGCTCATAAGACAAACAAAATCTATTGACATAACCAACCTTAAAAAACACCATAATACCTTCAAATTGGAACTGAAGAACAGATTCTCTGCTTTAGAAGGCCTAACATCGGAAGAAGTGGATATTTCTGAATTTAACAGAAAAGTAACCAAAGCTCTTATGGAAACAGCAACAAAATTAGCTGGGTCTAAGAACAAATTGCATGTGAACAAATTATCAGGAAAAACCAAAATGTTGATGCAAAAAAGAAGAGTGATGAGGACAACTAAAGAAGATGTGACTTCCAAAGTGGAATATATAGAGCTATGCAAGACAGTACGAAAAAGTATCACTGAAGACGTTAGGAAATTCAATTGTGAACTAGTAAGGAAAGCAATTGAAAACAACCAAAGCCTAAAGATAGCAAAGGGACATCTCAGTAAGAGGAAAAAACAGATTATGGCACTGAGAAAAGAAGATGGTTCTGTAACAAGAAACAGAGGCGAAATTTTGACAAGAGTGAAAGATTTCTACTCCAAATTATATGAAAGGGACGATACATGTACTCCAGACATCATGAAAGGTACCAGTACCAGAGTTCTCCCAGTCCTTCCAGCAGAAGTTGCTCATGCAATCAAGAACATGAAGCGGGGAAAAGCTCCAGGAGAAGATGGAATTACTATAGACATCATACAAGAAGCAAGTGGAGAAATCGAAACAGTGCTCACCCAAATTTTCACTCGATGCCTTAATGAAGGGAAAATTCCTGAGGATTGGAACAACGCTACAATGATCTTGCTACATAAAAAAGGTGACATTGAGGATCTCAGGAACTACAGAACTATCAGCCTCCTATCAGTGGTTTCTAAAATCTTCACTAAAGTTCTTTCACACCGCTTGAAGGTGACACTGGACATGGCTCAACCGAGAGAACAAGCTGGATTCAGGAGTGGCTACAGCACAATAGATCATATCCACGTACTGAGAGAACTAATTGAAAGAGCGAGGGAATATGAACTTCCATTGTGCATGGCTTTTATCGATTATGAAAAAGCCTTTGATTCGGTGAAAGCATCAGCAGTTGCAGTGGCTCTGAAATCCTGCGGTATTGAAGATGCATACATTAATATTATTAATAACATCTATGAAAATGCAAGTGCAAAGATTCAGCTGTTTGAAAATACAACACACATAAAAATTGGAAAAGGAGTGATACAAGGTGTCACCATATCTCCGAAGCTCTTTAATGCCACATTGGAAAATGTCTTTCAATCACTGAACTGGGAAAACAAAGGGATAAAGATTAATGGAGATTATCTAACCCACCTTCGTTTTGCTGATGACATAGTCATTTTTGCAACTACCCCATCAGAGCTACAGAGTATGATCCAGGAACTTGCTGACAAGAGTAAAGAAGTGGGATTAAAAATGAACTTTCAGAAGACAAAAGTGATGTACAATGCTTTTACAAGAAATAAAGATTTATCGATTGATGGAGAAAAGCTGGAGATAACAGAAACATACGTTTATCTTGGACAGCAGATATCAAGTGAGGGTCACATTGGTGAAGAAATTAATCGGCGTACAAAACTTGCCTGGAGAGCTGTTGGAAGGAACAGCATAATTTTCAAGAGCAATATGCCATTATGTCTTAAAAGAAAAGTGTTTGATCAATGCATCCTTCAAGTGCTTACATATGGTGCAGAGACGTGGACCTTAGCTAAAAGAGACATACAAAGGCTGAAGACAACTCAAAGTAGCATGGAGAGGTGCATGCTTGGTGTAACCAGGAGAGATAAGAAGAGTAACACGTGGATCCGAAAAATGACAAGAGTGGAAGACATCATGATCAGAGTTAAATCCCTGAAATGGCAATGGGCTGGACATACTGCCAGAAGAACAGACCATCGATGGACAGCCGAAATTTTAGATTGGATTCCAAGGGACAGGAAAAGACCCAGAAGAAGACCACATAGAAGATGGGTGGATGAAATTCGAAAGTATGCGGGAGTGACATGGAGGAGACTGGCACAAGACAGACCGTTGTGGAGGAAACTTGGGGAGACCTTCGTCCAGCAGTGGATTGATAATGGTTGACAATGATGATGATGATGATGATATATATTGGTACATATGTATATATATATACACTGAAAAGCAATTGCATTAGAGATACCTGTCTAGTAACGTGTAGCACCACCTTTCGCCTTGATGACGGCGGCGATTCGTCTCGGCATGGACTCTACAAAACACCCCGAAAAAAGCTCCTACAGTTCACGAAGATTTGATGGAAGAGGTCAGAGACTCGAACACCTCTGTCGATGGCATCCCGGATGTGCTTGATAGGATTGAGGTCAGGTGACCTAGTTGGCCAAGGAAGCGAGGTCACGTCGGTGGAGTGTTCATCCAAACATTCGGATGCAATTCGGGAGCGATGGCACGGTACATTGTCGTCTTGTTGCAGGATGAGGTCCCCAATGGGATATTGGAGATGCACAAACGGGAGCAAATGGTCGTCCAGGATATCCCGGTAACGTTGACCTGTGAGGGACGATGTCACACGTACCAAGTATCCCATTTCAGTCCACGTAAACAGTCCCCAGACGAGAATGCCACCAACACCAGCTTGAAGAGTACCCTGCTGGCAAGAAGGATCCATCGCTTCATGTGGTTTGCGCCGTACTCGTATCCTGCCATCCGCATGTACCAACGTGAATCTTGACTCATCAGTCCAGGCAACATTTTTCCACATGTCTAGGGTCCAGTGGCGATGTTCCCGCGCCCATGCTTATCTTTGCACCCTATGATGTGCGGTCAGCAGCGGTACCCTTGTGGGACGATGGCTTCTGTACCCCATAGCTAGGAGTTTCTGGATGGTGTGGCTGCTTACACGTTTTTGTGCACCAGCGTTAAATTGCCGAGTTATTTCTTGCACTGTGACCCGTCTAACCACTGTTACAATGCGAGCTAGCCGACGATGACCCCGCTCATCCACACGCTGTTGTCCACGGCAGTTTGTTCTTGCAGGGATGGATTTACCGGATTCGATGTACTCACGGTGCACCCGTCACACAGTGGCTCGTGAACATCCCAGGGCCTGCACGACTTCCGGGATGGAGTGACCCATTCGTCAGACCCGACAATTTGCCCACGATCAAATGCGCTTAGATCCTTCGTCTTACCCATACTGCGTCCGACTCTTACTGATTCCCGCCGCATCACTCCTTATATTGTCGGATCGCTGCATACGTCATGTCGTTTCCGTTTACAGTGCCGCCCACAGCGCCACATTTGCATAACACCAGCTGTCTCTAATTCAATTACTCTTTAGTGTATAGGGATGAAAGGTCAGGTGATGCGCAATTTCACAGCAGTTCTTTGACAAATGTCAACCCCGCCTTCTCGTGGTGCATCTTGTTCCCACTAAAGGGACTCTGACGACCGCCAATAGCGGTATAACTATACCATCGGGATTAGAGGAAATGCTACCCCACACTCACAAACCCGCTTGGCCAGCGTGGTGAGTTACGGCCAAACCCCTCCAAAATGACTCTACAACTTAAATCTTGGCCCTCAGTCTCCGGCAGCTGGAATGTACCTGACCAAGGCAGAGGCCAGTGTGACATGAAGGCAGAGGGTGCTAAGAATCCCCGGAGGACCGGACTAGGCTGCCATTGGATGCCGACCTCGGCTACTTACAATGGACGCTCCCTATCTTCTGATTCAAGGCTTCTTGAATTGGAAGAGAAACTACAAAGGATCAAGTGGGACCTCATCGGGCTAAGTGAGGTAAGGAGAAAAGGAGAAGATATCATTGAACTGAAATGTGGACATCTCTTCTACTATCGCAGGAAAGATACTGGCAGAACTAGTGGCGTTGGAGTTATAATTAACAAGAAAGTGAAGGATAAAGTTGTAGAAGTTGAAAGTTCCTCTGACAGAGCTGCACGACTCGTTATCCAACTATCGAGAAGATACCAGGCTCAGATTATTCAAACTTATGCACCCACCACAAGTCATGCTGAAGAAGAAATTGAAGAATTTTATGAGGAAATTCGTGATCTGAATAATAAAGGTAAGCAGCACTTGAAGATAATTATGGGAGATTTCAATGCAAAAATAGGGCAACGGCAACAGAATGAAACTTCAGTAGGTAAATTCGATCACGGCAACAGAAACCAGCGTGGAAATACTCTCGTAGAGTTTGCAGAGGCAGAAGGGTTTTTTATCATGAACTCCTTTTTCAAAAAAAAAAAAAAACCCCGCAAAAGAAGGACATGGCATTTTAATGGATTGACAAGTGAAATTGATTTTATTATGTGCAACAAGAAATTTGTCATGGAAGACTGCAGTGTGCTGAACAAGTTCACGCAGGTAGTGACCATAGAATGGTAAGATGTAAGATGTACCTCAATGCTAAACTCGAGCGTAGCAAGCTCATAAAACAAACAAAGTGTATTGACGTGACCAACCTTAAAAAGCATCATGTTCAAATTAGAACTCAGGAGCAGATTCTCTATTCTAGACGGTCTGATGTCGGAAGCAGTGGACATCTCTGAAGTTAACAGAAAGGTAACCAAAGCTCTTATGGAAACAGCAACAAAATTAGCTGGGTCTAAGAACAAGTTGCATGTGAACAAATTATCAAGAAAAACCAAAATGTTGATGCAAAACAGAAGAGAGATGAGGAAAACTAAAGAAGATGTGACTTTCAAAGTGCAATATATAGAGCTATGCAAGACAGTACGAAAAAGTATCACTGAAGACGTAAGGAAATTCAACTGTGAACTAGTGATTAAAGCAATCGAAAACAACCAAAGCCTAAAGATGGCAAAGGGACATCTCAGTAAGGGAAGAAAACAGATTATGGCACCCAGAAAAGAAGGTGATTCTGTAACAAGAAATAGAGGCGAAATTTTGACAAGAGTGAACGATTTCTACTCCAAATTATATGAAAGGGATGATAGATGCACTCCAGACATCATGAAAGGTACCAGTACCAGAGTTCTTCCAGTCCTCCCAACAGAAGTTGCACATGCAATCAAGAACATGAAGCGGGGAAAAGCTCCAGGAGAAGATGGAATTACTGTAGACATCATACAAGAAGCAAATGGAGAAATTCAAACAGTACTCGCCCAAGTTTTCACTCGACACCTTAATGAAGGCAAGATTCCTGAGGATTGGAACAACGCTATAATGACCCTGCTACATAAAGAAGGTGACATTGAGGTTCTCAGGAACTGCATACCTATCAGCCTCTTATCAGTTGCTTATAAAATCTTTACTGAAGTTCTTTCACACCGCTTGAAGGTAACACTGGACATGGCTTAACCGAGAGAACAAGCTGGATTCAGGATTGGCTACAGCCAAATAGATCATATCCACGTACTGAGAGAACTAATTGAAAGAGCGAGGGAATATGAACTTCCATTGTGCATGGCTTATATCGATTATCATGAAAAGGCCTTTGATTCGGTGAAATCATCAGCAGTTACAATCGCTCTGAAATCCTGCGGTATTGAAGATCTATACATTAATATTATTAACAACATCTATGAAAATGCAAGTGCAAAGATTCAGCTGTTTGAAAATACAACACACATAAAAATGGGAAACGGAGTGAGACAAGGTGACACCTTATCTCCGAAGCTCTTTAATGCCACATTGGAAAATATCTTTCAATCACTGAACTGGGAAAACAAAGGGATAAAGATTAATGGAGATTATCTAACCCACCTTCATTTTGCTGGTGACGTAGTCATTTTTGCAACTAACCCATCAGAGCTGCAGAGTATGATCCAGGAACTTGCTGACAAGAGTTAAGAAGTGGGATTAAAAATGAACTTTCAGCAGACAAAAGTGATGTACAATGCTTTTACAAGGAATGGAGATTTATCGATTGATGGAGAAAAGCTGGAGATAACAGATATCTACCTTTTTCTTGAACAGCAGACATCAAAGGGTCACATTGATGAAGAAATTAATCGGCGTATAAAACTTGCCTGGAGAGCTTTTGGAAGAAACAGCATAATTTTCAAGAGCAATATGCCATTATGTCTTAAAAGAAAAGTGTTTGATCAATGCATCCTTCCAGTGCTTACGTATGGTGCAGAGACGTGGACCTTAGCTAAAAGAGGCATACAAAGGCTGAAGACAACTCAAAGAAGCATGGAGAGGTGCATGCTTAGTATAACCAGGAGAGATAAGAAGATGAACTCCTGGGTCAGGAAAATGACATGGGTGGAAGACATCATGATCAGAGTAAAATCCCTGAAATGGCAATGAGTTGGACATACTGACAGAAGGACAGACTATCGATGGACAGCCGAAAGTTTAGATTGGGTTCCAAGGGACAGGAAAAGACGCAGAAGATGACCACATGGGAGATGGTTGGATGCAATTCGAAAGTATGCGAGAGTAACGTGGAGGAGACTGGCACAAGACAGACCGTTGTGGGAAAAGCTTGGAGAGAGATTCGTCCAGCAGTGGATTGATAATGGTTGACAATGATGATGATTTTGATATATATATTGCGCAGTAAAGCGATTAACGCAGAAAAAAAAATACACGTTTCAGGGAGGATTAAAAACCTGGAATATCACTACTGCTCCTTTCTCCCCGAAAAGACAGGTCAGTCGCTACTGGAGAGGTGAAAAGGTTGCCATCCCCAAAATGTAATACCAAGAAGGAGGGTGTAAATTCATGAACGAGGAGCGTACAAACTAGATATGCATAACGTGTGAGTAAATTTACTGAAAATTGTAGCTCAAAAACGAAGTCACACATTTCGATATTTTCTTTTTTAAAAGGCTTTAGTTAGCCGCATACAGTATTCGTTGCAGCTAACAAGGGAGGAGATTAACATTCCCAGTAAGGCACTGACTCCCCATATACACGAAAGGAATCGGCCGAAACAACCAAAAGAGACACGTGAACCAAGATGCGGGCACATTCTTAACATGGGTGTCCAAGCCATTTTTTTTTTCTGGCAGGATATGCATTTTTTGGTCAGATCATAAAATTTACTGCGACTTTACAAAATAGGACGTGATGATATCATTTGAACATGCTACAGATAAAAAAAGTATACCGAGGAAATCTAATGATATAAACGTGGAATTTTATATCTGTATTACATGATTTTTCGATATAAAACGTTTCACTGATATTATAAACGTTTCTGTTAAGTGAAAGTTTAATAACTACTGTCAGCAACAAGCAGCTGCCCGTTCCTAAATTGGGGGCCCTAGTTCCTGGCAAGAGAGAAGTCAGTGCATCATCGAGATTCGAACCCGGCTCGGACGAATGATCCGAAGCCAGCGCTTACACCACTACGCCACCGGTGATGCAGAAGAGACGTTAAACTGCACTGATTTGAGCATCTATACATTGGTATGAATTCCTATGCGTGTAGATCAAATATTCTGCCAAAAGATCAAACAAAGCAAGAACAAAAATGTTTGGCATTTCTTTCTCTCTTTCCATTTCCTTTCTTAAAGGAAGACTGATTTAATTATACTTAAATGAAAGAGAAAGCACTCCTGCTCTTTTTATGGAAACAGTAATTTTCTAGAATTTCAAGAAACTTTTTTTTTAATGACGCTGGTACTTCCTGATGCTTCTTGTTCTCCCACTGGACAAGGGAGTAGAGTTTAACCCGCACCAGGAGTTTAGAATTCTTGATGGTTAAGAATTAAAGTAGAAAACAATTTTTTTATTTTATCAGAAGTAATTTCAAATTGCTCGAAATAACAAAGAAATTAAATGTTAATCTGATTTCTGATTACAGACATAATTAACCATTTTGAGAAGTGGGTCTTGCCACACATTGAGAAAACACTACAATACCAGTATGTGCATACTCCTCAAACAGTTAAAAAAGAAAAAAAGTGAGGGGCAACTTTGATGTTTCGCCTCTGGTAGAAAATTTGTGCGGGGGTAGTTGCACCCTCTAGCGGTTCAGACGCCCCTAATTCCTAATCTGCGCGGCTTTTCTGAATACACCATAGCGCCATGGGTGTGAAATGCTAATCAGTCAACTGTGCTTTGTCGCAGAAAGTCCCTCTAAGCGTTTAACTGTGAACGGAATTTTTTCAAGACCTATCCCGAAAGCGTCTTCCAATTGTTACGTTGCCTATCTGATTCGTTCTGTGTTGATACGTTTTTCGTTCTGCATTTCTTCAGAGTGCTGTGTTGTCGGCATCCACATAGTTCTTACGTTTTACTTGATTTTCGCAAGGTTTGTCCCTCGGGTATTTTATGAATTTTCACGATTGCAGTGAAATTTTGTCAAAATCCAAAAGTGCGATTTATGAACGATTATAATACTTTTCTACAATGGAGGTGTGACAACGTAAAATCTGCATACACTTTGTGTGGAAGTGAGAACCCGAAAGGGCGTAATTTCATTTCTCGGCACAGGTAAGAAAACCTTGCTCCGGCGCAGCAAAGTCGCTTTCGTGAAATTCAGATGGAGCTAAAAAACATTACTGAAAAGGAAGGTGTCGGGGTACCAATTTCATGCCATTAGAATTTTGCCAAGATATGGGAACCAAAATATCTTGATGTTTCTCATTTTTGCTGATCTTGATCCTTCGGGCATCTGAAGTTGATGCAACTGGGGAAATATACGAGATCTCTGTTCGGACTTCCCTTCGCGATCGTTACCCTCAGATTCAAGCAAATTATTTACACCCTTGCAGAAAGTATTCTTCGGGGGTACATTTAAAATTGGAGTAAAAAGCATTACTGCGTTTCGCCCTCCCATCTTTAATTTGTGCGGTTTATAGAAGGATGATTTTACTAATATGAACATACAGTTCTTCCCGAAAGATTACCATTTCGAATGTAAATTTTAATAAAAAGATAGCCTTGATGAGTAAACTATCGTACCTCGCTTCTAAAAATTTTCCTTCTTTCAAATAATTTATTTAATCATTATCAACACGAAATTTAACTTAAAACATTAGAAAAAGATGCATACCATCCTCAGGGTCCGTCCACCCGGAAAGGGAAGGGTAAGGGGTTCCTCACATCATGCGCTGGCTGCTGCCCTTACCTTGACTTGTAATTTACGATTTAATGAAATTCATGGTACCGGAGACTTTTTTACAAACAATATGTTTTAGGTAACAACACTTCAGTCAATTGTTGCGTCGGAGTGGAAGAAATAATGCACACCAAATATAACTCAGATCAATCTCATTGTCAAGAAATTCTATATCGTGATTCTTCCCACCCTCATTTTTACAATTTAGCAGTCCCTCATGAGCCCCGCCCCTTATTTTAGGGTCATTGGCTATTGTATCCTGTTCGTGACACGGTTAGATATGTATTTCGTTCAGAGATGATCCTCGGAACACCAATTTTGAATTCTTGGTGTGCCATCAGACCATATGTATCCTTTTTCAGACTTCAGAATGCAAACGGCAATTTAGCAAGAATAGGATCATGTTGTATTTCTATGATTTTTTAATCAATTAAGGCAATTAATTGTTCATACTTGTTTTGTACTTTTACTTGGATTACTGGTCCAGATTTCTTTACAATTTTTTTTTTATTTTCACAGCGCCTTGGACCGCAGCTAGAGCTAAATCTCGGGGGAGGGGGGCGCTAAAGAATATTTAAGAGAGGCAAAAAAAAATCAGTGGTTTAAATGAATTCGAAAGTCATGTAGATAAACAATGTGTTTCATTTAATGTCATTTATTGGATTACAAAATCGAAGCGCATTTAAACTGGCAAATCTTTTAAAAAATGCTGACAAATTGCCTGTTAGTACGCATACGTTTCATGAACAGTTTCATACTAAATTTGGATATTTCTTGTACCAGTCATTATTTTGGTCGGAATAAAATGAAAAACGGGATATCAAATAACATCTAACAAATAACTGAGCAATACAGGTAAAACAAGAGATCAAAACAGCTGCAAACGTTTCTGTTTCTGATTTTGTAGTTTTGTCAACAGATTCTCCATATATATATATCAAACTTTTCTTTCATTTTCGAATGCAAGTTAAAATAGATTTGTCATTCGCTAGAGACACGTGAGGAAACTCTTTGAGGGAGGTTCATTCTGATTAGAATACAGAAGGTAGGTCTGAATTTGCAATGCTGTAGGCAAATGTTTTAGAAGTAGCTAACAAGTTGTAAGTGTCATAAAAAGCAACCATGTCTTTAAATATTTCGTTAAATACCACCAAATTGCCGTTCTTGCTGTATTTATTTGAAAGAAATGACCACTGATAACTCTGCTTGTGTTGGAAGTTTGATGAGTCGAGTTTCCAAACATTTCTTTATATTCGAATTCATATCTATTTCCGTGCTCATGACAAAAGAAAAGAAGTGAATCTTTTTTTCATCTCTGATAATAGTAAATCAAGGACATTCAAAAGTATTACTTTACCATGTTCCTTTACTGCAAGGCCCACTGCAAATTTCTCCCTGATGACTTTTGCAGCAATGTAATATTGGGCTGATGCATAAGTTCATGCCGTTTTTTCACCGCACTACAGGAATGTATTGTATCACAACGGAAAGCGGAATCAATTAACTGTATATCATCCCCCTCTTCATTGTTTACGATGGTGTGTCAACGTCTGGATAGGTCTGCAATGCCATTCTTGAAAAAACGTGCTGGTTCTGCTGCGAAGAAGTCATCAAGGAAATTCTGGAGATCAGCATCATTGTTGAACATTCTGCCACGGAGTGCAGTCGACAGAGATCGGAACTGGTGATGGTCTAAGGAGGAGACATCTGGGGAATAGGCAGCATGTGGAAGAATCTCCCATTTCATGTGCTGAATGGCCATTTTGGTCATGTTTCCACTGTGAAGGAAGACACCATGGCGCCGATGTGGCCGTTTCTGCTGAATTGCTCTCTCCACACGGTGGGGGTGCTCACAATAGAGTGCAGCGTTCATGGTTCGATTCATCGGCAGAATTTCCTAGTGAATAATGCTTTCCACATTGCACCAGACACACAACGCTATCTTCGCAGGGGGAAGGCCATGCTTTGGACGTGGTGTGGGAGTCTTGTCTGGTCTTAACCATTCCCTCCGATCCCTGAAATTCACGTACAGGCACCACGTTTCATCTCCAGTAACAATACGTGACAGAAAGGGTTTCTGTTGCTGAGAACATTCGCGCTAACGGGCGAGAAAGGAACCACATATGGCAACACGCTGATTCTTATTGTCCTCGATGAGAGTGTGAGGCACCAAAGACTCCAATTTCTGGACCTTTCCCATATGTTTCAGGTGTCACACCACTGCGGCCTGATCACAGTCTATCTCAGTGGTCAATTCGTGTGTGGTCTGAAATGGATCCAAGTGGATGAGATGGTTCAAACGATCCTCATCAAAGTGAGATGGACGACCTAAGCGTGGAAAGTTGTGGAGAGTCGTTGAGCTGAAACTTGCTACCACGGAACCGCTCAAACCATTAACAGGCTGCCCTCGGAGCAATAGCATCCTCCCCGTACACAGCACAGATCTGTCGAGTAGCCTCGGCGGCTGATGATCCCTTGTTAAACTCGTACAGGAGCAGATGTCGGAAAAGTTAATTTCTCTCTACTTGACACTCCATACTCTGGGACCTGAAAACCAAAAACACCTTAGCCACAATCACACATCGCAATATGATTTAGATACACGATATTACTGGCTACATCTTGATATACAACTGGCCATCTGCACCGTCACTACTGCCCTGGGAAACACTCGTGAAATAAAACGGCATGAACTTATGCATCAACCCAATACTTCAAGCACTTTTTTTAAACTCGTCCGAGGTGAATAGTACGTGCACAGACGTTCGTTTCTTTCTGCCAAATATCAAGCTCATTGCTGACCTGGGGAATCATTTCTGTGTAAATATCATCAGTCATTAAACTTTGAAGGCCTTCCAAGGTGAATTTCAAAACCACTAATAAATATCTTAAAATGGATTTACGCGACGGCGGTATATTTATCAGCAGGGTAAATTGTTTCCGGAACCCATTTCAAAAATACAACAAGAAATCGTAATTTTAAATTTTTTATAATTGCCAACAAGCCAATGAATGGTCTCTGCAATACAATAGCTACAATTTATCATTGTGGAATAAAAATGCAATAGCGACTATTTATCATTTTCTTAAACTTTTCAAAACGTACGTACTTGTTTATACTTATTGAAAATTGGCTTTATTACATCAAGATTCCCACTCCATCTTTGTTCTACTTGAGATAGTGAGTGACCTTCATACGTTTTGGAAATGCTCCCTCTTTTCAAAACAGTGACGACATCAGTACTTCAAAACTGGAGGAACTTTTGGGGGAGGACTAAGTATCTTATGAAGGGGGACGCAAATTATCAAGTGCTTGTCAGAAATTTGCGAAAAACTTCTGTTTGGGTAGATTTCAACATGCGCTGATGATTTTATAAAAAAAGAAGGTTTTAAGTACCTACTGTACTTAGTGTTTGTTCAGCAAATGTATTGGGTTGTCGGAAAAGCCATGACGTATTTCGGCACCCGATGGCGGTTGGGCGGTTTTGGAAGTACTAGAGACATGCGCAGCTCTGTTATCGCTATGACATTCGACAGGTGCCAGTTCTAGCTGCAGTCTAAAAGGAATAGTGAGCGATTTGGTTGATTTGTGGAGATTTGACATCAAGTTGACGCTGGAAGACCAAACTGTGCATTTTCGCCATATCTTACTGTTTTACTTCTGTAAAGGGAAGAACGCGCGTCAAGCTTGTAAAAACTTGTGTAAAGTGTACGGTGATAATGCTCTACAAGAACGTCAGTGCCAGAGGTGGTTCGCAAAATTCCGTGCTGGTGATTTTGACTTCAACCATGCTCCTCGGTCCGGGAGGCCAACCGAGGTTGATGACGACCAAATCAAGGCATTGATAGAGTCAAACCCACGTTACACGACACGAGAGATTGCAGACAGATCGCACATCCATCATTCAAGCGTTCACGACCACCTGAAGAAGCTCAGATACGTAAGCAAGCTCGATGTGTGGGTTCCTCATGAACTCAAAGAAGCTCAATTGACGGCGCATATAAACATCTGCGATATGCTAATTAAACGTGAGGAAAACGATCCTTTTTTGAAGCTACTGATAACTGGTGACGAAAAGTGGATTGTGTACAAGAATGTGCTGAGCAAGTGGTCTTGGTCCTGACGTACTGCTTCGCCTCAAACGACATCCAAAGCAGACATTCATCAGCTGAAGGTTCTGGCCTCAGTGTTGTGGGATTTTAAAGGTGTCGTGCTTTTCGAACTCCTACCTCGGAACCAAACAATCAATTCGAATGTGTACTGTCCGCAATTGGACAGTTTGAACGAATCCATCATCCAGAAACATCCAGAGCTCATTCATCGTAAAGGTGTTGTGTTCCATCACAACAACGCGAGACCACATACAAGTTTGATCATCAGCCAAAAATTATTGGAGCTTGGGTGGGATATGTAGCCACACCCAGCATACTCGCCAGACCTTGCGCCGTCAGACTTCCACTTGTTTCGCTCTCTTCAATAACCCTTGCGTGGTATAACGTTCAATTCAGATGAGGCTGTAAATCAGCACCTTGTACAGTTTTTCGCCGCGAAAGACAGGTCCTTCTATGAACGAGGCATTCTGCAGCTCACTGAAAGATGGCAAAAGGTTATCGAACAAAACGGTCATTATATCATTGATTGACCTTTGTTCTTTCTATCAATAAATGACCTTTGCAAAACATGGCTAAAATACGTCATGACTTTTCCGACAACCCAATAGTACTAGCAACCATGGATATGAACCTTCATGGCATTTAACCAGTTACTATTTCTTCGTAAATTCATCTTATTTAGGAACGTCATTTTTGGTCCTTTTTTAATGTTTGTCGTCTTATTGATGTTTATGAAATTTAGTTTGTAAAAGACAAAGATTCTCTCTCTCTCTCTCTCTCTCTCTCTCTCTCTCTCTCTCTCTCTCTCTCACTCTCTTTCCCTCCCTCCCTCTTGTGCTTTTAAACTGTAATTACGAAAACGGTACCTTTGTACTATTCTCTTAGACATTTGGTAGGGGGACTCTCTCCATTTCGTAGAACAGTACAACGCTAAATTTAGCAAACAATTCATTTTATATAACAAAATTTCTTTAAATTCGAAAATTTCACACACGTTTATCAATGTTCCTTGAAACCTTAAATGGCTGCAGTCGCCATGTGTTGTACTTGCATAAATATTTTGGGGAGGCTAAAGGGTGTGCTCAAAGAAAAGTTCCCTAGTTTACCCACATGCTTCAGAAAGACTTGCAACGAGAAATTAATCCAAAATATGCCTTGCTTCAAAAACTTCATTCATTACTTTCACAACGACAAGGTGGAGTCTATGATTGAAGCAGTGCATGTATGGCATTTTCCGCTGCAATTGCTTCTGAAGTAACATCTGTACTCCCCCACTCTCGCCGCTCATAACGGGCCTTTGTCATAAAATTAGCTTAGGATACTTGAACTCTATAGTCTCTATACCACTGTAACTTAGAACTTTTAAAGTTAAATCGGTAAAAGTAAAAGTGAGCATCCAAGTGAGTGCATATTTGCCCAAAAGCAAAAACAGCCATGCCCAAAATGGCTGTTTTTGCTTTTTCAATGATAGCATTTCTGACTCCTAACGCAATGTTGTTTCTATCACGTGTTCGATCTTCCAAAATGGTAAACCAAAAACTATCAGAATTCTGTCTGGACATGATATAAAATATTTTCGATGACCATTTCTGTCATGATTTTTATTATATCATTTTTGACACCGAAAAACTGATAACTGGCATATAATTATATACATTTTAAGAATTCAGAAAGCTTTTTTATCTTTTTGTAATGCATAATTCAAAAGGTTTACAAGTAAACTCCTTTCTTCGTTTCCTTTGATGTCATACGTACCTCGAAGAGCCGGTTCATAAACGGCAAGAAACTGGATCCATTTTGCTAAAGATTTCACATAATACCTTGACATTCAGAAGCATCAGAATTCAATACACAGTTCCGTTTCTATTTAATGAAGTCCCATCATTCCACTTAAAAATTTCGTTATAAATATATTTCGTTAAATAGAAATCAATGTAATTTGTAAAAACTTAATAAAATAAAATGAAAATACGGTAAAATGTAGTTGAATTTGGACAGTAAATTGAACATTTGAGTAGAAACTTTCCTAAATGAGTTTCAATCTTTTTTATACATATATATTAAAAACAGTTTCATCTGTATTAAAAATGAATTTGCGGAATGTTCTTTTAAAAGTTTTTCAATATCTTTTTTCTATTTTTTCACCCACCCCTTCTGAAAGATCCACACTTTCTCTTGATAGTATTTTATACGAAATTCCATGTTTCTTTTTAAATTTATCTAGCCATTCAACATTGGCTAGAAATTTTGAATGTTCTAAATATTTTACAAATTACGGGGATTTTTGTGGGGCCATCGAACCAGAGGGTGGGATATTTTTACCTCGAAACATCATCACCGATTTTAAAACAGTGGCATCGACATCTTCATGTGAACACTATTTAATTCTTTTTTACTCACATTTCTACTGCTTTCGTGTTGAATGTTAATTGCAGGTCGATTTTTAAAAAAAATTTTGCAGACTGCTTGGGGCTTTACAATACAGGGTGTCGGAGAATTATTGGACACATTACAAAATTATGTACAAAAAAAAAACTATGAGCATTGTTTGCTTTTCTATGGCACGTATTACTAACACGGTTCCTATATTTTTGTTTTGCAGAATTGTTATTCCCAGAATCCGATAGATGGCGCTAGGTGTGGCCTGATGAGGAATATATGAGAAATGCGCAATCAGTAATCATGTCATCCGTACAGCAGAAGGCGATGTGTGTGTTATGGCTTGCGGAATTAAAATCTGTTATTAAAGTTAAAAGACGGTACCGTTTAGAGTATGGTTGTAATCCTCGGTCAACGAATTCAATTAAGCGGTGGATGATTGAAACAGTTTAAAGAAACTGGCAATGTGGAACATCGTGGAGGAGCCGGTAGGCGTCAGCGGTGAGACGGTTGACCAAGTAAATGAAAGTTTCCGACGAAGCCCCAGGAAATCCGTTCGTGAAGCAAGCAGAGAACTGTGCATTCCGAAATCGACAGTTCACGATATCTTGCACAAGAAATCAAAGTTTCATGCTTATAAAATTCAAATAGTGCAAAAGATGCATGTAAATGATCACACTCTGCGATACAATTTCGCTGTGGATGTGCTGAATCGAGTGGAAAACGACGAAAACTTCCTTAGTACTGTAATTATTAGTGATTAATCCACATTTCATGTATCAGGTATTGTGAATCGTCACAACTGTAGGATATGGGGCAGTGAACCGCCTCATGCTGCTATTGAACTGGAACGCGGTCCTCCAAAAGTTAATGTGTGGTGCGCCCTATCAAAGAGAGAAGTGGTTGGCCCTTTCTTCTTCTGCGAAAAAAACATAAATGGTGACATTTATTTGGATATGCTAGAAAATTTCGCTATACCCCAGATCAAAAGATATGACAACGTCGCACGATCCTTTTTTTTTCTTTTTTTTTTTTTTTACAAAAGACGTACTAAAAATAGCATTTTATTGATAAGTGGAACAAGAAGCGCGCAGCACACAACCACACAAACACAATTACAAAGTAAATTTTGAGGAAAAACAGAGAAAAAGAAAACAGCCCTTATTAAATTATATCGTTTTTTTTTAATGTTTTATTTGACCTTTGAAACAACAAAGCATTCATTACATATAGTAGTTAACCCCATGGAGGAAATATTGATCGATTCTTCACAAAACTAACTTTCGCCCGAAGACCTCTCCCGACTTTACTGATAGTATTTGAAGAAATAAGAATAATCAGATCCTGAGACCTGGCATTTATGATTGTGCCTTTGGGAATATCTTCACCGCAGTACCTGCAACAACAAAACAACAGATGCAACATGAGAGAGAAAACATTTCTTTCCAGTTTTTTTAAAATTTACTGAAATTACAATTTATTATACACATCCATCTAATAATGTGTGGGCGTCAGTGATGTATTCAGGCATCTTCTCGGGGGTAATTAACCCCCGAAAATCCTTGAAGGCCCCCTCCCCACCCCTGTAGGTTTTTTTGGCGATCTCGCTTTGTATTTAGTCTAATTGTGTTCGTTTGTATCTGAATATTTGGAGAACTTAATTTTTAAAAATGCAAGAAAATGAGGGAAAATATTACAATAATAAAAAAAAAAAACATTCGCATGGACTTCAACCTGAAATTTCTATCATCCTTCAACAAAACATTAAACAGTCCTCGCTGAAGGGACAATTTTTCAAGCATTGACAAATCGGACTACTTTCGCAATAAAAACCTAATTCTACACAGTAGAGATGTTTGCATTGCAATATATCATCATATTTTGGAAGCAAGCATTCAGCTTTTTTCAAGTCTTCTGGGTGCCAACTTTCCATATACACTGTTAAGCCTCAGTGAAGCTAACGTGACGTTAGTGCTTCCAATACAACAAAAGATTTGCTACCTAATTTTTAATTTGCTAATCTTAATAATCTAAAGGGGCTGAAACCAAATGACCAGGAAATGGCTTACACCATTCGTTTTCAGGGGTGTAAGCCATTCCCCTGCCACTGTAATGATTCGTTAATAATCAGAGACACGGCTTGTAGTAAGGCGAGGACATTTTTATCACTCCTAATGTTTTGGGGGGATTTTCTCCAGCACAGGCATTCTCAATATTTACACCACATGCATTCTTACTTGCATTCTCAATATTTTACACCACCCCATGGGGAAATCCGTGGTCCATTACTGAATTAAATCAAAGGTATAACATTTTTATATTTTTAATCACTTGTATGTGTAGATTTTTTAGATTTTGCATTTGTGATATAAAAGCATAAGAATTTTTGTACTGTATTTAAATATTTACACTGGCGGAAAGAGAAAAAGAACGCCAAGAAGGAATTGGCGGACGATCAAGAAATTTACATATGTTAATAGGGTCGAGTTTACGTACGTGTGATGTTAATTTCGGGACCAACCGGTAAGCGCTTACGCCACAGCACGGCATAATATGCAAATTATCGTCGGTGGTATTTAAGGAGTACGGCGAAGTGAATGTAATCATTTGTCGGCGTATGGGCACGTGCGAAGACTCTGAAGAAGCTGCAATGCCTGGACATGGAAGACGTGTACGATTTAAGCAGTTATCGGACTTTGAGCGAGGTCGTCTAGTCGGACTCCGCGAAGCCGGGTGGTCGTATCGTCGTATTGCGGAGCGAATTGGACGGGAAGTATCGGTGGTGGCGTAGATGGTCCGAGGAATATTCCCACACGAGAAGACATGGAACCGGGAGTCACAGACGGACTGATGAGCGGACCGATCGACGCATAAGAAGAACGGCGTTGTCAAGCAGAACATCCACTGCGACGCAAATCCGAGCTGCCGTTGACCTGAGGTGACTGTGCGATCAATCCGCGACCGTCTACTGGATGCAGGACTACGTGCACTTGTGCCTCTGGCATGTGTACCTCTGACTCCAGCCCACCGTCAGGAACGGCTGCAGTGATGTCACCAACGTCTGCACTGGAGAACGCAATGGCGATCTGTCGTGTTCAGCGATGAAAGCAGATTCTGCTTGGGAGCCTCCGATGGCCGTCTGCTTGTTCGCAGACGCACAGGGGAGCGTCCTCACCCTTCTTGCATCCGCCAGCGACACACAGGGCCTACACCTGGTCTGCTGTTGTAGGGAGCGATCAGCTATCTCTCCCGTACACAACTAGTGTTTGTACCGGGTACGTTAAACAGCACCTCCTACATCAACAACATCATTCAGCCCGTTGTTGTGCCATTTGTAAGGTCGGTCCATCGTGGTGTTTTCCAGCAAGATAACGCACGCCCACACACAACACGTGCAACGCAACATGCACTTCAGGGTGTGAGACAACTTCCACGGCCTGCACGTTCACCGGATTTGTCCCCCATTGAGCACGTTTGGGATTTTATGGGACAAGTACTTATCCGGTCTCCACGGCCAGCCACGACAATCCCCGATTTACGCGTCCAGGTTGAGGATGCTTGGAACTCAATACCCCAAACTTACATCCAACATCTGTACGACAGACTCCATGCCAGAATTGCACAGTGTGACGCAGTTCATGGCGGTTCAACCTCATACTAACCATGTTACATGAAAGTGTTATTTTTCAGTTTACCAGCAAATACAGCTGTATTTTGCCATAATGTTTTGATCACGTTATCCTCTGTATTCCGTTATTATGCTGTATAAATTTCGTTGGTATCAGACGTCTCTTTCTTCGTGTCCTTTTTTCACTTTTCGCCAGTGTATATATATAACGAATTTGTAATTATATGTATATAATCAGTCAACAAGTTTTATCCCCCTCGAAATTTGTGATTGCCCCCGGAAAAATCTATCTGAATGCAACACTGGTGGGCGTAACTTTAGCTCTTACAATAGCAGCAACATGTCATGCCATGGTCTGGACCAGGTGTTGGAAGCGTTCAGGTGATGGTAAAACAACATCTCTTAACAGTGGCATACCGAAAAATCTCGGAGCTTTCCGCAAACAAAATATTGTAGCGTCACAGACTGTGGTTAATTATAAAATAAAATGTCTTATTCACCTCTTTTTATACAAAAACTGTAAACTATAAATATTACATTCTATTTCACTGTACAAACTTAGAACACTCCAACTCGGCCAGCTTCATCACGACCTTCTCTTCCAGAATCTCACAAACAAGTGGCCCTCGAACTCTGCAGCGCACGTCGGACATCACACTCCACGCTCCAATAATCAATAATCAATATGTCATTCTGCGCATGAAAGTTCAGGATATTACAATATCTTCGAGACCCTTTTTGCAAAACTTTTTTAGCTTTTAAACGCGGAAAATTTTAAATTCCATGTCATTAAGTAGCTTGTATGGGCTTTTTGATAAACCAAATTCTTTGGAACCTACAGCTATTTGTCGTGAAACACAAATTACTGCACTTCATCTCGTGTAACACGGATGTTCACGTTGCATTTAAAATGATTGCCTTGGCTTTATACCAATACGAAGTACAGCAAAACACTTGGGCAGAAATTAAGAGAACTCTTTGAAATACCTTACGATCGAACTCACGAACCACACAATTTCCGTTTAACAATGTCTAATGACTCTTTCCCACTTATACAGCACATAAGTAAGCATATAAATAAGTAACAATTAAGAATTGTGTCACACAAAAGAAGCAAAACTTAAATTATGCACATTTAATTTACATCTCTTTGATACATAAAAACAAAACTCTTGACTCTGTTATATAAAAAAAACTCACACAGGTCTCTGTTTCTTGATCCCCTCGCAGAACAAACTACTTATATTTAGTTCATTATATTGTGACGGACGCGTAGTTATCAGCAAATAATACGGAACTCCTTATCCTCATTGGGATAAAAATTTCATTGATTTAACTAACTGATATTTATCTATTCTTTTGTTAATATACATAAACAGTCGTATCAGAATAATATGGCCGTCCCCGGAATTACAGTGTACCCGCCCAGGCACGTCATAGAGTACACGTGACAAGGTTGACCACACGGAGATATAAGCGGCCGGCCAGGACTGGTGAGCCATAATGCATAACGTGAGCCCAATGGGTAGAGGTAGTGATTTGACAGACGTTCAAAAAGGAATGATCATCGGCTACCACGCCAAGGGTGAAAGCATCTCAGAAACAGCAGACTTCGTGGGCTGTTCGCGAGGTGCTGTAGTAAGGGTGTACCAAGAATGGACCGCTGGCACACCGAGTATATCCCGACGTCACAACTGTGGAGCCACAAAGTCCATCAACGCCAGAGGAGGACAAAGCCTCCGTCGACTGGTTAAGGGAAATCGACGCGCAACACTGCATCAATTGACCACGCAAATGAACACTGGGGCCCCCAGGTACGTGCCCCCGATAACAGTAGAGCGAACCCTGCTACGCATGAGTCTCCCGAGTCGACGCTGCGTCATGGCTCCTATGTTAACAAATGTCCATCGACAACCACGCCTGCAGTTCGCATGGGATTACCATCATTGGACAGTGGAATAGTGGGAAAAGGTTGCCTTCTCCGACGAATCTAAGTTTCTACTGCGCAGAAGTGACGTGTGGGGGTAATTCAGCGTCAGACACACAAGAACAAACACCCTGACACGCTTGTCGGCCAAGTACAGGCCGGCGGTGGCATTGTACTTGTCTGAGGAATATTTTCCTGGTATGACCTGGGACTGCTGATTCCACTGGATGGGTCCCTGAAAGCCAATGGGTACCTGGCCAACCTCGCTGAGCACATACATCCCTTCTTGTTGGACGTTTACCCTGGTGGTGATGGTGTCTACTAACAGGACAATGCGCCCTGCCATGTCGCTAAGGGGGATGCATGAAGTGATGCATGTGGTCAGCGAGGTTGGACAGGTACCAACAGTCACGACAGCGATGTCTCTGTGACTGGTTACAGGAATACGACAGCGATGTCTCCATTCTCCCTTGGCCAGCAAAATGGCCCGACCTCAATCCCATAGAGCACTTGTGGGACTATTTGGATCGACATGCTGACCCAAAACCACATCATCTCCGAGACCTGCGTGCTGTGCTGCAGCCCGAATGGGCACGTGTGCCTCGGGCAATCTTCCAGGGCCACATTCCGTCCATACCACGCTGTCTCGCCGATGTCTTCCGGGGAAAAGGGTGGTTGTTCCCATTATTAGTTAGGTGGTCATATTATTCTGATAATACCTTGTACATATAGCTATAAAACAGGGTCTCAAGTCCTGTGAAATAGATGTTTTCCCGTCATCCATTTTTTATAAAGTAAAACTGATAATTGATTTCTAAATATTTTACTTATTTATCGAAAAAAACGTTTTTATATATTTTTAGTACTTCATTCAATGCCGCAGTCAAACTTTTGTGGCTATTTCTTTAAATAGCTTCATATGAAGCTTCCTCTTTTTTTAAATCTCTTTATTGAGGCTTGGGGCTCTCATAGACGTAAGGCCCCCTTCCACAATGCCGGGGTTATAAGCTATCATCAGTGCTCCCCTGGTTTTTAACTGGGTCTGTGTAGTACTATTTTATTTTTGAGGTTTAGTTTTTACTTCACTTCAACTTAGCTTGGTGCCTTAGCTTTACTTTGCTAACAGAGGATATTCTAAGTCGTTATTTGCTTTAATATTACTGTCATTTGCAAAAGTTTAAGACCACCTGTTAATTTATTGAAAATTATGATTTTCAAAGAAACAAAAAATTACTAGTCAGAAATATTTGAAAAAAAAAAAAAAAAAAAAAAAGACAGCACGGATTAATACTTACATTCTTTTGAACACAAAAAGACCTAAATCAGTATTTTGTGCGGCCACCTTTTTTCTTCAACAAGATGTGGCATATTCTCGATGAGGGATTTGCAGTAGTCACTTGAAATGTCTTTGCACCACACGTACTTTATCGCGTTAATCAAGGCTTAGGAATTTGATGGCTGTTTCTCTGCTGCCTTGTCTTTTAAAAGGTTCCACAAATTACCGATGGGGTTAAGGTCGGGACTATTACCGGGCCAGGCAAGCACAGTTATGTTTTTCCTCTGCAGGTAGTCCTTTACTGTCTTTGATCTGTGGAATGGAGCACCATCATGCATAAAGATTGTGCATCTGTGCACTTGCATATCAATTAACAGCTTCTCGCGTAACATTTACACATAAAAAGAACCAGTCATGGTAGACGGCAAAAAGGATAATGAAGCAATACCGGATGATGACATATCACCCCATATCCTCTGACTAGGCGGATGTCTCACGGTGCTAACGGTGTATATTTAATTTTCATCAAACCTTTTGCCTTTTGGTCGTCAAACATGTGCTTCACGTGATTCAAATCGAAGCACAGTTGATTCATCGGAAAAAAGAACTTGGCTCCAATTTTCGCCAGTCCACGATTAATGACGCTTCGCAAACCGGAGTCTCTTCTTTCTCCTGACAGAGGTTAGTCTAGGTTTACGTGCAGATTTTTACAAAACTTTAATCCAAAATCTTTGCTAAGACGTCGGGAAACAGTGATGATACTAATATCAAACCCTTTTGAATGTAGAAAGGCCTTCATTTTCTTGCAAAAACTCCTCAGAGAAAGCATAACTATTCGTCTTATGGTACTGTCATAACGCGAAATTGCTTTCCTTGGATGTCCACTTTTCTTTCGGTCGCTTAATTCACCTGCATCTCGATATTTCATGATCGTATTACGAATAGCAGTCTTTCTCACATTCACCTTTCTGCTTATATCACGTTCGGAGTATCCTTCATGATATAAAGTCCCTATTTGTGCCCTCTGAGTAATATTTAATGACGCTTTTTGGCCCATTTCTTGCTATATGAAACATACGTACAAAACATCTCAGCATGAAAACCAGAAGCAAACTGACGTTCGCACGCTTCCCCAACTCTAACAACAGCTGCCGCTGTCGGATGATGAAACACCAACAGGAAGTTGAGTAATACAGACAGTAGCTGACGCAATCGGTAGAAATCTCCAAATACCAACAGGTGGTCTTAAACTTTGCAAACAACTGTAATTACACATGAAAAATTTGCAAAATACACAATCCAAATAAACGGCCAGGATGAATAATGAATCTGTTCTTACAGAATTCAAAGTCCACTTGTTACTTTATGTGCCAACATGTCAGTTATTCTTTAGTAATCACTTGGTTCTTAATAACAAGATGAAAGGACTTCACACGACTGTTTCGTAAAATATACGCGTTCGACAGTTGCCCTTTTTCAAAATGACACATAACGTCACGTACTCAGAACATTGCTTTTACTATATCACTCTTACAACGTCACGTACTCAGAACATTGCTTTTACTATATCACTCTTACAATGTCACGTACTCAGAACATTGCTTTTACTATATCACTCTTACAACGTCACGTACTCAGAACATTGCTTTTACTATATCACTCTTACAACGTCACGTACTCAACATTGCTTTTACTATATCATTCTTACTATATCACTCTTACAACGTCACGTACTCAGAACATTGCTTTTACTATATCACTCCTACAAAGTCACGTACTCAGAACACTGCTTTTACTATATCACTCTTACAACGTCACGTACTCAGAACATTGCTTTTACTATATCACTCTTACAACGTCACGTACTCAGAACATTGCTTTTACTATATCACTCTTACAACGTCACGTACTCAGAACATTGCTTTTACTATATCACTCTTACAACGTCACGTACTCAGAACATTGCTTTTACTATAACACTCTTACAACGTCGCGTACTCAGAACATTGCTTTTACTATATCACTCTTACAACGTCACGTACTCAGAACATTGCTTTTACTATATCACTCTTACAACGTCACGTACTCAGAACATTGCTTTTACTATAACACTCTTACAACGTCGCGTACTCAGAACATTGCTTTTACTATATCACTCTTACAAAAACACTCTCAACAGGAATACAGCTGTCTCTCAGTGAATATCGCTGTAACTCTCTGCACTGAATCTGCGCACAGCACGATTCTGCCTTTCTCAATCATCAAACAAAAGCCATCGCTCTTTCCAGGCATCCACCTATTGTTTGATGTTCCTAGTCCACGTCAATTGTGTGTATTAAGCCTCTCTCTCAATATCGCTCTGTGTCCACACACTCCTATAATTCAGGATGCAACTTTATTTACCTTTCGATAGCAGATTTACCCACTGTTAGGTAGCCAACTTTTACAAGCTCGTTGGGAGAAATTCTGCGGCGTGAAATGCGAAACTATTTATCGAGAGAAAACCCAATTTACAGGAGAACACAGAAACTTAAAAGTGAGGTTAAATTAAAGATATACAACCCATGGTATTGTACTTCATAATTCCACAAATACCGCCCATTGAGAGTTGTTGATGGTAGGCTTCCAGCTCGAATGAATCACTCCACTTCTTCTCAGAAATGTTCGACTGGGTTAAATTTAGGACAGTGAGAGGTATACGTTTGAAGACTGTGGGAGAAATTCCGCGGTTATTCCAGTTCTCACTGTGACCACAACGGTATTAACTAGCTTGCGATTTTTCCATTAAAAAAGTTAAAAGCATACTGTCAATTTTTTTCTTAATCTATCTATCAAGGTGTGCTGCCCCCTCCTCATTTTATTTCGGTTCAAATATATGTTTGTTTTGTTTTGCTTAAGTTTTTCTGATCTCTATTAACTCAGATCTAGTCATTTTGAAAAACAAATAGAAAAACGTAACTGAAGTTTCTCTTACATGTTTCCCTCGTAGCGATTATTGGCTCTGACTTCTACTCTTTCATAGACGCATTTTTTATTCAGTTGTCTTGAGGCCGACTGCATTCTTGGTCGGAAGCTGAAGTCCAAGATTTCTACTCTAGCTGAATATCCATCTGGCGCCTGAAACAGATATTACATAATAACAATATTTCGCACGAGAAAAATGAAAAGAATTCAATGAAATTCTGGCGTATAAAGAATTGGTTAAGACTAATCTTGATAAGAACGAGTAAAATAACCATTCATGCTTTTCTATGTTGAGCATTTTTAGTTTGTGTTTTCGGAAATATACGTATTGTCAAAACAACAAGGACCCTTGAATGGTACAAAAATCAAACTATTACCTTTTTAAGGTGTTAAACCGGATTTCGGAACAGCACTTGATGTACACGGTAAACTTTACACGGATTTCTGATAAGTTTCACCAAAAATTAGCCGCACGAATTCTGGCAGCGAGTTGAACTTCAGGGACGAACTTTTATACGTGGTTACAATGTATCTCACAACTGTTCAATAGGGTTAAGATCGGGATTTTGAGCTGGCCAACTCAATTGAGGTTGATGTTGTTTTTTACAATTTTTTTTTATAATAAATGTTCAAATTCGTTACATTAATTTATAACTAGAGAGATGCTTACATAACATCGAGTCGATGCAATTCATGCAAGTTCTTCGAGCTATGTGTTTGATGTTTCATACTCAATGGACTCATATTTAAGTAGTTAAACATACTTCGTGATCACCAGACTGGAAATTCAGTCGCTCATCCTTAAACAATGATTAATAGTTCCAGCAAGGGGAACGAGAACAAGCTTAATTACTAGAATTCTTACCCTTCGTGATCACCAGAATAGAAATTCAGTCGCTCTTCCTTAAATAATGATTACTGGTTCCAGTAAAGGGAACGAGAACAAGCGTGATTACTAGAATTCCTACCCTTCGTGATCACCGGAATAGGAATTCAGTCACTCGTCTTTAAACAGTGATTACTAGTTCCAGCAAGCCGCCCCGCCCCGGTGGCGTAGTGATCTAAGCGATGGCCTCTGATCATTCGTCCAAAAGGGGTCCGGGTTCGAATCCCGATGAGTCATGGATGTTGTGTTTGTCTTACGGCACTGGCTCTCTCCCTTCCCTGGAACCAGTGACCCTAAATTAGGGACGGGCGACTGCTTATAGCCCATTGAGTTGCTCATGGTGGTCGTTAAACCTCCAATCAAAAAAAAAAAAGTTCCAGCAAAGGGAACGAGGAGAACAAGCGTAATTACTAGAATTCTTACGCTGCGTCATCACCGGAATAGGAATTCAGTCACTCGTCTTTAAACAGTGATTACTAGTTCCAGCAAAGGGAACGAGAAGAGGCGTAATTACCAGAATCCTTACCCTTCGTGATCAGCAGAATAGATATTCAGTCACACATCCTTAAACAATGATTGCTAGTTCCGGCAAAGGGAACCAGAAAAAGCGTAATTACCAGAATTCCTACCCTTCAGCAGAATAGATAAACAATTATTGCTAGTTCCAGCAAAGGGAACAAGAACAAGCGTGTTTACTAGAATCCCTGCCCTTCGTGATCCCCAGAATAGAAATTCAGTAGCTCATCCTTAAACAATGATTACTGGTTCTAACAAAGGGAACGAGAACAAGCATGATTACTAGAATTCCTATACCCTTCGGGATCACCAGAATAGAAATTCAGTCGCTCCTCCTTAAGCAATGATTACTAGTTCCAGCAAAGGGAACGAGTACAAGCGTAATTACTAAAATTCCTACCCTTCGTGATCAGCAGAATAGATATTCAGTCACTCATCCTTAAACAATGATTGCTAGTTCCAGCAAAGGGAACAAGAACAAGCCTGTTTACTAGAATCCCTGCCCTTCGTGATCACCAGAATAGAAATTCAGTAGCTCATCCTGTAACGTACCAGGAGATGTGACGTACCTGCCAGAAGGACGCACACGACATAAAGGCAGATAGGAATCAGAATAAAACGTCCGCGTAGCTCAATTGGTAGAGCAACTTATTCCGGAATGAGGGGATCCGGGTTCGAACCCCGGCGCGGATAAAAATGACGGAGAAATTTACTTCGTTATAATCCTTAAACAATGATTACTGGTTCTGGCAAAGGGAACGAGAACAAGCATGATTACTAGAATTCCTATACCCTTCGTGATCACCAGAATAGAAATTCAGTCGCTCTTTCTTAAACAATGATTACTAGTTCTAGCAAAGGGAACGAGAACAAGCGTAATTACCAGAATTCCTGCCCTTCGTGATCAGCAGAATAGATATTCAGTCACTCATCCTTAAACAATGATTGCTAGTTCCAGCGAAGGGAACGAGAACAAGCGTGATTACTAGAATTCCTGCCCGGGCATTAGGTGCACAGATTTACCATACAACTAGCACCTTCACAGGAAAACATGGGATAGATAACGACCATGAGATGCAAACATGTAGCGGTTTTAAGATTCAGTGGAAGAAAGAGAAGCGCTCGTTACCACATTCAGGACTGCGGGGTGCCCACTGAGTGGCAAGCAATGTGATTAGGACCACCTCTGGCTTTCAGAGCAGCAGTTTGCCTCAGAATAAATTATTATTATTTTTTTGATTGGGGTATAATTTATAATTATGGTGGTACAGATACAGTGACAGGATAAACAGACATAGTTGTACAGTTTTGTTAGGCAGACATAGACAGTATATTCATTTTACATCAACAATGTACATAGCGAACATGTGATACATCATGCCAAATGATCAAGTAACCCAAAGAGAGCCAGTGCTGATCAAGTAACACATTGAGACATAGAAAACATGGTATACAGTACAGTGGCGGCTGGTGAGTACGTGCTGCCGTGCTGCAGCACGCTAAAAAAATTTGAATTCATATTCGTATTGTTTATTGTAGCTGAAAGCCTGAAAGTGCATGCATATGATTGGCTACCAGCCCAAAATCCGATTTTTAGATGGGCCGTAATCAAGGCTCCTGTTCGTCATTCGGTCTGTGGTGTCGGTTAGCACACGGGGATAACAGCGTGGTTCTGCTGTCGCCTACCCGTTCGGTCTTTCGTGCTGCAAACTGAGTAGCATGGCACCAACAGCGTGTCATTCCTGCCTCCTACACCACACACCACTTGGAGGTCCTCTTGTCAAACCGCCCACAAGGGTTTCCAGCGTGCTGTATTTCTCTCAGCACGATATATGATCGCCGGCAGCAAGCGGCGTTGAAACCAAAGACACCCCCCCATCTCCATCTTTCTCCTATCGGAACTGGGAGCAGGGAAGTTAACCAATAGAATAGATGGAAAACTTATCTGATTGTTTGTTTGTTTCTCTGCTCTCATAACGTTTGCTTGATCAGTCAGTTAAAATCTACCTGTGCTTTTAATTTTTTCTTTATTCTGTGGTTTTCATAATCTTTTAATTTCATAAATGGAGACTCAAGAGGTGTGAATTAATATTTAGTATTCTTTGTTGAAACTGCCATTTTCTTCAAGAACTTTAGAGGGAAAAATTGAAGTAAAGTCCTAAGGTCGACCAACACCGAATTTGATTATAGCTCAGACGGCGAAATGCGGGAAAGTGCATTAAAAATCGCAAATAATAAAGGTGCAAGAGTGATTGACTGAATTGTATATTGAAGCACACTGTAAAAAAGTTTCGTATTAAAAATACGAAAATGAATAAAAACCTATTTTCAAAATAAATAAATAAATAAATAAAAATAAAAATAAATGAGTGATGTTTTCTAGGCAACTGAAATCGGGGCGGATTCATCAAGCCGTATATTCCGCAAAATATTAGGCTTAATACTGTGTCGAATATACGATTACAAATTTAACCATTAACGCCAAAGAGGTGAACAGAATGAATAATCATAAGCTTATTAATTTATATGTAATTACGAAATCTGCTCTTGGGTATTTCCCCCGATGACCAAGCAAGATGATCCTATTGCCCAATTCCTAAGGCCTGTTGTGGTAGCTGGGGGGGGGTTGCAGACCGCGTGTAAATCGGTAAGTCGCAGCACGTACACTCTCAGGAGCACGAGCCGCCACTGATACAGTATGTGAAAACACAAGTTTATACATGACGTGCCACACTCACTTCGGAGTAAGTTGCTCTCCTCAACTAAGCTACACGGACGGAATGCATCGCTGCAGATTTGTCATCTTGACACGTGCTTAGCCCCTGTAGTACGTCACATCACATCCCTCTTCCTTTTTTTTTTTTTTTTTTGAAGCGAACAACGAATTTTCATTAATTCTACACGATGTGTGGAAACAAACATCACACATTTTTCGAAGAACCCAAATGCCAGTAGATCCGTTTTTTACGTTCAGGCGCCAATGTGAAAAAACAAATTTGTCCGTGACGGAGATCGAATCGCGCCCCCCCCCCCCCCCTCGCTCCGTAGTAAGTTGCTCTCCCAAATAAGCTACACGGACGGAATGTATCGCTGGAGATTTGTCATCTTGACACGAGCTTTGCCTCTGTAGTACGTCACAAGTATACCAAATGATCAAGTAACAGAGAGAGAGAGAGAGAGAGAGAGAGAGAGTGTGCCAGTGCTCATCGAGTAACACACTGAGAGCCAGTGACGAAAGATTAACAAAAACATTCGTGCCTTACCTGCATTCGAACCCAGATCCCTCCCTGGCGCATGATCAGGAGCAATCGCTTAGACCATTGCGCAACCGGGGCTGTCAGAATAAATTCGATTAAGCTTTAGTACAATTCTAATGAACTGTGTTGGCACAGGAGGCGTGGCCAATAGTACCTTCAAATCCATGCAGATTTGATAGCACTCAACAGACACACACACACACACACACACACACACACACACACACACACACACACACACACACACACACACACACACACACACACAAACACACACACGCGCGTCTCACGTTTCGTGTTAGACTTAATCCCACAAATGCTCCACATGATTGAAATCTGGAGACTGAGGTGGTACAGGATATAGGGATAAGTTTCTGTCATGTAGGCTGATAAACAATTAACTTCCGATTCTCATTGGCGGTAAATTCAGCATATGTAAAGCGGTGTCTCTAAACGTCACATTCTCCTGACCAGAGGGCTTTGTTTGGCTTAGGAGTTTGAATAAAAAGGCAAAGTGCTAGAGAACAGATTCAACTGAAAATGACGACCAGCCAATAGGATTTCTGTCGGGAGTGTTAGTTGAAATTTGGTTGAACGATGTGACAAGCGGTACCAGAAGAAACATAGAGTTCGTTGAAATTTGGTTGAACGATGTGAAAAGCGGTACCAGAAGAAACATAGAGTCCGTTGAAATTTGGTTGAAGGATGTGACAAGCGGTACCAGAAAAAACATATGCATTAGATTCGAAGTCACCCGTCTGTCTTGCACCAAGGCCCCCACACACTGCACATCGCTGTCTATTAATGATGTTGAATTTTGTGCTTCACACCATGACACCGACTACAGAAGCTTGAGTTGTGTTTAAAAGACAAGCTTGGGCCCATTGCTTCATGGGGCTCCAGCCAAATTCTTTGCCTACCCTCGGTACAATTCTTCGTCTACCCTCGGTACAATGTGTACCATGACTCGTCGGACCACGTGACCTTCTCCATTTTTCCAGTGTCCAGTCAAGGTGTTCCTGATACCACTGTAGACGAACTTTCCGGTTCTTCGCAGAAATCAGTGGTTTCCCTATGGCCATGCGACTGGCAATACTGATCCCCTTGAATTCCCTGCGCATAGTTAGCTGATATGTATATGAATCGGAAACAGCCTTCGTTAAATGCTTCGGTCAATTGCTGCAGGAAATCCTGTTTCTCCGCCCAAGCCTTCTAAGACAACGGATATCTCGTTTCTGTCAGACTGTCGTCAAGCCACAGTTACTCCTCTTAAACAAGCAATGTGGGTTATATTAACACTGATTAAATACCCGGGATTTTTCACCTTTTGAAAAATCAATCTGTTTTCAAATTTGTCGCTCCAGCCAAACGGGAACCCACCATAAACCTTTTATCAACCTCCAAAAGATCTTCTGTTTTTTTTTTTTTTTGATTGGAGGTTTAACGACCACCGTGAGCAACTCAATGGGCTATAAGCAGTCGCCCGTCCCTAATTTAGGGTCACTGGTTCCAGGGAAGGGAGAGAGCCAGCGCCGTAAGACAAACACAACATCCATGCCTGACCGGGATTCGAACCCGGACCCCTTTGGACGAACGATCAGAGGCCAACGCCTTAGACCACTGCGCCACCGGGGCGGCTTTCTGTTTTCCCATTGTGATCAATAGTACTGAGGAAAAGTAACCGTAAACAGTTGCCTAGATCACGTGGTGACGCACGTGACCACGTATTTTGCATATACACTGCCTAAGTGACGTTTATGTACATCTGCGTAAAATTTTCTAATTCAGTGGCCGGCGTGTGTAGTTTACATGTTCGTTATTTTACACGTTTAGTTTTTCTTTTAAGATCCCCATGAGAAACTGAGGATTATAAGCTACCGCTCGTTCCTAATTCGGGATTATTGTTTCGGAGGCAGAACCAGTGTGCCGTCATACATACTCCACCCTTGCCTCAACCAGGACTCGAACCCGGGCCTGTCTCAAAGTAATGGTCAGAAGCCAGCGGCTCCGACGACTTGGCCACCAGAGCTGCTCGTTTTGTTCACGCGATCACTTCAGTGGTAAGTCATTCCAAGGTTAACAGACAGTAAGGTTTGCTCATCTGGCCTTCCTCGCAGACGAATAATCGTGACGTCACTAAGTGACATCACCGTCGTAACATGTGAATCGTAAACGGTAGCTATGGAGGAAGATGTCTTATCAACAGTTTTTATAACTCAAACGCAAAATAAAAGCTTGCGCAAAAGCACATTTTCATTAAATACAGAAGAAATTCACAGTCAAGTGAATATTTTAGTAACGGAGATTTCAAAAATACCTCCCGCACATTTTTGTTAAGTAAAGGACAGGAAAACTATTATACTTTTAAATGTTAATTTAGTTACAAGGGGAATTTTTGCTGTTTTCATATAAATTTAGAAGCGAAAACGTACAGCAGGAAATATTATTGTTGTACAGTAAAGAATTTCTTTATGAGGAATAGGAAAAGCATTTCGGCAACATTCCCCAATTATTTTTAAATTAAAAATTGAAAACATTATGCATTAAAAAATTCTGATAGATTTAATAAAGATTATTCCAGCTGGTTTGCGAATAATAATTCCAACATGCTGCTATGGTGCAGATACAAAGGAAAGTCCGCCCCTGTGGCACAGTGGTCTAAGCGATAGCTTCTGATCCTTCGCCCAACGGAGGGGTCTAGGTTCGAATCCCGGGTAAGGCATGAATGTCTGTGTTTGTCTTTCGGCACTGTCTCTCTCTGTTATTTGCAAATCTGGCGTACTGTATCACATGTTCGATCTGTACTTTGATGATTTCAATGTATTGCGTAATATTCGTACCCTGTGACGCACAATACTGTATTTATCTGAATTCGAGATGTATGTGTTAAATACGACCAATGGATGAATTCAAGTTGTATGCGTTACCTGGGACCAATAAATCTATATATTAATTCTATAAGGTTTTTTACTGTGAGTCCTATTTTTAGAGAATGGCTGAACGTAAAATATGGTTGACGTATCAAAACAAAGGTCTTATCATGTAGATGTGCCTGTCGAAGAGAAAAAATGAGATTGGTGTAACAATTCGGGCGTTGTGGGACGGCAAAGTTCCCATGTAAAGTCTACGAGAGAAGCGTGCGATTGACATCGATCGGCTGCGGTTGACTCGTGCGCTGTTGAAGGCGAAAGCATGGAGGGACTGAGATAGTCCAAAGTCCGAAGTTTTTCTTTTTCTGCGCGAACCGTTGCGCAAAGCAACGCTAGCAGGCATTCGAATCAAAGTTCTTCTCATTGCAACAGCGAACACTCTCAAAGACCTGATTGCGTTATGCCGTTGGACGGTGTGATGTATATATACAATTTAATATTCATTCGATCCAGTTTATTAAGGTAGGTAAGACGTTTCTCATTATGTAAAGATGAAAATAAACATTCCGTTGACCATTGTTAGTGAAAATATTACAGGCGACTGCTTATAACCAATTGAGTTACTCACGGTGGTCGTTAAACCTTCAGTGAAAAAAAACCCCACGAACCTGGACTATTGTCTTTACTGAAGTGGTTGAATGAATTTGTCAATCAAATAAAGTTTACATTTGTTGTTTCATATGAGTTTATTCTTTTCAAAAACTCAACAACAGCTAACCGTCGATTCCGACTTCCGACGGTGAAGAGTATTCGCAACGCGAATCTCATTCCAACAACATTTACAAACCAGTTGTGACTGAAGATGAGAGTGAAAGAGTGCTATCCAATTTAATTTTTGCACACGATCGAGATGAGTGGACTTCCGCCTCACATTTTGCGACTGAAAAGGGGTGCAGTCGTGATGCTCATCTCGAACCTGGTCGCCCCTGTGGCGCAGTGGTCTAAGCGCTGGGTTATGATGATTCGTTCGTGAAGGGTCTGGGTTCGAATCCCGGTGAAGCATGGATGTTGTGTTTGTCTTACGGCACTGGCTCTCTCCCTTCCTGGAACCAGTCACCCTAAATTAGGGACGGGTGACTGCTTATAGCCCATTGAGTTGCTCACGGCGGTCATTAAACCTTCAGTCAAAAAAAAAAAAAATCACGAACCTGGACTATAGTCTTTACTGAAGTATTTGAATGAATTTGTCAATCAAATTGAGTTTACATTTGTTGTTTCATATGAGTTTATTCTTAAAAAAAAAAATAACCGTCAATTCCGACGGATTTCGTCGAGTTATTTTTTTAAACTTCCAATAAAAAAACCCAAAAAAAACGTAAGTAGTCTTGCTATGGCAATTTGGTTAGTGACGTCACAAAGCAATCACCGTAAGTGCAGGATCAGCATGACCTTATCATCTACAAACCTTGCGTCATTCTAGGTCATTAACATAATTTAAGCATGCAAATAACTTTAAGGTTTGTCAGATAAAGAGTAGATTTGGCAGTTGATTGTTTCCATGGAATCGTGTTTTTCCAATTCCATGGAAACAATAATTTTTTCTGTAGAATCGATGAACCCAGTAAACACTGAAGACAATTCTTATTATTCTATAAACTTCCTTAATCTTTTGTCTTCATCCGGGAAACAGGTATTAAAGTTATTCCTTTAAGTTGCTGAGGCGTCAAAGTGTAACGAAGGTAATAAAAAATCTCTACCATTCTCCATGCAAGGCGAATAAAATTAAGGGAATTCTAAGAATGACTGAACAAACCTGAATCCACCAACTGCAGCTGTCGTCTGTTCCACGAGTCCTGTTTGGATAACCAGGTGTCTCAAATTCTGTTTCTTCCGTTATATTACCTCCACAAGGTGGATCTTCTGTTATAGGAAATGCCAAATTAAAAATAAATGCAGTAAAAATGAAATCTTTCAATTTATTTCATACTCATTAAAATACACCGAAGAGACAAAACATTATGACTAGTGCTTATTTATGCAAATTGAAGCATCGCCAGGTAAGCGACGGCTCTTGTGTAGGTCAGGACACGCTGTAAAAACACCTGTATAGAGCTCTGTTAATCAGTGCTATTCTTGTTCTTCAGATAGGAAAGGAAGCAGACTTGAAAGCGAGTTTGACAAAGGCTGAATTGTAATGGCTAAACAAAAAATTTCCGAGACGGCAAGACTTGTAATGTACACACAGCCAGCTGTGGAGAAAACTTTCAAAAAGTGGTCCGAGTTGGAAAAACCACGAACCATCTTCAAGTTGTGTGCCGAAAACGGCTCATCGATGCTGGAGCTATAACCAAAGGATATCCCGTATGGTACGAGCCAACAGAAGAAATGCTGAGGCGCAACTCGCTGGCAATTTGAATGCCAATGACGAGAGTAATGTGTATCGATGCTGGAGGTAAGCTAAGGCTATCCCGTATGGTACGAGCCTGCAGAAGAACCACTGTGGCGCAACTAGCTGGCAATTTGAATGCTAGTGACGAGAGTAATGTGTATCGGCGTGTATTGATACTGGAAGTAAGCGAAAGCTATCCCGTATGGTACGAGTCAAAAGAAGAAATGCTGTGGCGGAACTCTCTTGCAATTTAAAAGCCAGTAACGAGAGTAATGTGTATCGATGCCGGAGGTAAGCTATGGCTATCCCGTATGGTACGAGCCAACAGAAGAAATGCTGAGGCGCAACTCTCTGGCAATTTGAATGCCAGTAACGAGAGTAAACACACATGTAACGAGAGTGACGTGTATCGAGACCTACCGAAAATTGGGATTTCATAGCCGCAGGCCGTTCCAAGTGCCCAAGGGTCACCTCGTTTTATACTTTTGATGCTCGTGTGCCTACAATAAGCACACGAGCATCAAAACTGTACTTTGAATGATTGGAAGAAAGCCGTCTGATCCGACGAATCTCATCTCCTGTTGCACCATGTTGAGAACTGGGTACGTGTGCGTCGTTGACCTATGGAAGTGTTTGTTAGCACCAGGATGCACAGTGGGACGAAAGCAGTCTGATGGATGAAGTGCAATGCTTTGGGAAATGTTCTGCTGGAGAACCCTTGGTCCAGTGATTCATGAGCAGGAAACTCTGACGTCTGCAAACTACCAACGCATCGTTGCAGACCAGGTACATTCTTTCATGGCAACGACATTCCCCTCTGGTAGTGTCTTCTTTCAGAAGGATAATATGCCATACCACTCTACCCGGATTGTTCGAGAATGGGCCACGGGACATAAGGAAGACTTCCAGATATTAGCCTGGCCTCCACATTTCCCAGGTATGAATACAATCGAACACCTGTGGTTTGTGTTGAAACAGCAAAGCCGATCTGCGTCAGCTCAAACACGCAACTTGCAAAAGGTAAAGAATCTTCCGGTAATATGTTGGTACCAGATACCACAAGACACCTTTAGAAGTCTTGTAACGTTCAATGCTCGTCCGGTAGGAGCTGTTTTGGCGGCCCGTGGAGGACCAAAATCGTATTACGTGCTGGGCATAATATTTGGCTCTTCGGTGCATGTTATGCACAATATGAGACAACTTTTTTTTTTTTTTTGATTGAAGATTTCATGACCACGGTGAGCAACTCAATGGGCTATAAGCAGTCCTCCGTCCCTAATTTAGGGTCACTGGTTCCAGGGAAGGGAAAAAGTCAGTGCCGTAAGACAAACACAATCCATGCCTCACCGGGATTCAAACCCGGACCCTACTTGGACAACAGTTATCAGGCAGCACTTAGACCACTGCACCACTGTGACGGTCATAGCATGCCATTAGTTTAAAAACTAATTGAGTGCCATAAAATCCAAGTGCCAGCCACTTTGGTATCCCTGCTTTCTCGAAAACCGAGTTAATTTTCAGTAATAGAAGGATTGGAATTAATGAATGTTATTGTTCTTCTGTACCTGAAGAACGGTTATGATCATAGCAACTCTCCAACTGCTACAGTTTTGAGCAACACGTAAAGATCCTTTTTCGTCGTATTCCAGACACACAGATTCCACTGAATGGAGACCTCAAATCATTGAAAGCAGGTCTCACTGAACATCATTTCAGCCAAACGAAAGTAGAAGAAATTTTAAGACTAGTGGAAATTTGTATCAGATAAAACAGTTTCCTTCTTCGTGGAAGATTTTTCCAACAGACGGTAGACCTTGCAATGGGTAGTCCTCTGTCACCAATTTTATGCGAAGTCTATATGCGTCACTTTGAGGACAAACTCTTTCAGCTTTTTACATATGACCTGTGGATTCGATATGTGGATGATACTTTTGTTATCTGGAACGGCATGAATTCGGAAATACCTAAATTTATTGAACTCATCAATTCAATTGATCCTCATATACAGTTCACGTGTGAGACTGGAAAGAATGTCTGCTTACCATTCCTTGATGTCCTAGTGTCACGTTCTGAAGGATACTTTAGTACAAAAGCCTATCGAAAATCATTTGCTGTTCCTTTACACCCAGCAAAATCAAATCACCCATGGAAATAAAAGATCCCTGCCTTCTACACATACGGATATCGTGAAATACATATGTGCTCAACTGAGAATTCCTTACCGAAAGAGCTTGATTTTCTTAAACTAATTGCAATACACAGAGGATATAGCCCTTCCCTTACAGACAAAGCTGTCCAAAAATTTAGGAAAACGAAGCCTGTCTGCTCCTTCGCCCCAATAGACCTCCCAATACGAGAGAATTGGGTGGTTATTCCATTCGCTCCTCAGATTTGCTTGGGAATTTCAATAATTCTCCAAAGTTTCAATGTCAAAGTTATTTCAAACCCATAAGCAAGGTTAATATTTACGGACCTAAAGACTACGTCAGAGACATAAATTCCTGGACTTTCATATATAGGACAAACCCGCAGGGATTTAAGTTTCCGTGTGAAGGAGCACAAGACCTCCGCCCGGAACTATGAACTGAAGAAGTAGTCTATAGCCCAACATTGTCACGAAAATTATCATAAATGTTTGTTTGGAAAAGCTACGCTTATTGATAAACCTGATCCGACTACCAATATATACACTCACATATACACTCACGAACAATGAAATTTGCGCACCATGAAAGAAGCATCGGATTGAACTGAAATTTTATAGACGTAATGATACAGATGAATGATACACGTGAACATTGGCAAAAACACAGTTCCAGAACAATTACAGAGGGATCTGTGGCACACAGTCCGGTCATCTTTAATAGCGCGTCGCACCGCCTCGTGAGGCGATACATGCTGCAATATAGTCCGGCATGGGGGCGAACAGACGCCTGATGTTGTCCTGCGGCAGACTAGCCCACACGTGTTGGACGTTGTGTTCCAAATCCCGGATAGTGCGGTACAGCGGCAACCGACGTTTTAACTGGTCACACAGATGCTCGATGGGGGACATGTCCTGGGAGCTGGCAGGCCACGGAAGTGTTTGGACATGACGGAGGCAGTCCGGGTCAATCCGAGCCATGTGCGGACGAGCATTATCCTGCTGGTATAGAGCACCTGGAACCCCGGCCAGGAATGGGAGCACATGGGACCGTAGGATCTCATCCATATACCGCTGGCCGGTCAATGATCCAAGTACCACTATTAGACCTGATCAGCTATCGTAGGGAATGGCTCCCCAAACCATAATGCACGCAGTAGGGGAGGTGTGGCGCTCTATAGCGTGGGTCGGATTGTGCCGTTCACCAGGAGACCTCCACCCCCGGACACGATGATCATCTGTCCCCAAAACGAAGCGGCAATCATCGCTAAATACAACACGTCGCCCGTATGTGGCGTTCCACGTCGCTCTGGCCTGGCACCACTGCACACGGAGCAGGCGATGTTCCAGTGTTAATGGCAGCCCACGTAAGGGGCGCTGTATCGCAGTACACTATTCGCCAGGTACGAACAGTGCGATCCGTTCGTGCCTGGCGAACGATCCGTTGATCCTCTCTACCTGTGATCCTCCTGGTCCGTCCAGAGCCGCTCCGCCGGGTGGCAGTGCCATCACGTGTCCACTCCTCCCAACACAGTCGGACAGCATGGGCAGAACGATCCACGTGGCCGGCTATGCGGCGCGCCGACCACCCCTTGGCTCTCAGTCCGGTGATCCGGCATCTCTCAAAGTCCGTAAGTTGCATAAATTGACGTCTCTGGCATCGACCCGGCATTCTTTTCACTCTGTACTCTTGCTGGCTTTTCCCGGTGCTTTTCGCTTTCATAGGGCATCACTACACGCCGATTTATAAGGCTGCCGCTTCGTGCTTGCAGCTCCACCGTAGGGTGTGCGGTCATACGCACTAGCACTAAACGTGGATCATTTGCATACCAGCACGCACTCTAGCTATTTGCAAAGTTTCGCGGTTGAAGCATGTTTTCTTCTAGATGCGCAAATGTTTTTGTCCCAAGCGCGTGGAAACAACTCACCAAAATCCGTGACTTTCAGCACTCTGATGATATTACAAAGATCTGAATCTTTACGCTCCATTGATCTTGATGATGCAGAGCCAAACGCTGTGCGAAACTATAGTCGATGTAATAATAATAATTTTATTGGGAGAAACGTTGCTATTTTTATTCTAACCATAGTTCTACCGAGTAGATGTGTTACATTGATTTCTTTTTCCTTGCAGTTTGTCTAAGACTTTTCTCTTTTTTTAGCACGTACGTGGTTCCAAGGGAAAGAAACAGTTTTTTCTAACAGCAAACGAATAACCATGTGTATTTCAAATTAGTCACGGGATTTTTTCGGTGTGGATAGCAAAACTCATCCGCAAAGGTGAATCAGCCTTAATACAGTTCTTTGTGAGCTATGAGCATGTAACCTTGTATACTCATTACTTTACGCACACAAATGGGCGCTGTCATTAGTTTTTTCTACTAAAAACGATAGAGAGTTTTGTGGGTGGTCTAAAGTTTTCCATTTTTCGACTAAAGTTTTAGTCGAAAAATGGTGGTGATGTACAGTGATATAGATCTTCATACGCTATCTGGGAAATACGTTCTGGGAACTTAAACCAAACAACGGTATGACTATATTTTTGTGCAATCTCTACTTCAAGAATTTCTCCTCCGGAACATCGAGGACTTCAGCCAACTATAGGATGATGCATGTACACATCCTGATAGTTTCACGGTAATAGGATGGTCTAAAGATCATGCCTAATATTTTCCACACTGCTGTGTTGAAGCCCTGGGTAAGACATGGATGCTCTCTTTGCTCCTACGTCGCTTGTTCTTTCCCTAGAAGTAGACCTAAATTGGGAACAGGTGATACGTTCTGTCCTCAGATGACCAGAGAGATTGTTAAACCCCAGAACAAAATTACAAAAAACCTGTCACGAACAGATTCCATGGTGCAACAAGAATCAAAACCCCTCAAGATCACCGAATCTGTCTCCTGTCGAATGATGTTAGGAATCAAATTGGACTAAACTCCATAGACCTAACTGCTTGAACCTGACAGCTCACTTTAATGTCGGTAGGGGTAAAATCCATTAGCAGAAGAATAACGGTCTGATAAATTACGCAGTTTCAATGCTTGCGGAGCTTCTGGAAAGAGTCTTAATTTTTGTCGAAATATAGAAATATTTTGTACATTTGTATTTCCATATTCAATAGCTTGTTTTACTTGAAGTCCCTTATGCAATTAAGTAGTTCATAAGATTTCTTCATTCACATTGAATTGTTACAAATTTTGAAGATGACAATCCGTTTTTTGGTGTAAATATGACATGGATGTTAAATCAGATAATATCCGAAAACTTGAAAATTTCGTCGTCCTGGAGCGGGAATCGAATCCACGTCTCCCAGATAGCGCCCGGATTGCCATCTTCAAAATTTGTATTGTATGGTGTAATCCCGTATTCCATTAATGATTGAATTGTTAATTAGTTGATCGGCCAATTTAACTGCGAAGGAGCATTGGAAGGTTAAAGAAAGCCAAACACCAAGTTTATTGAGAAAAACAGGGAGGGAAAGTGCAACATCATAACAAAACTAAACAGGCAAACACAACGAACAAACTTCAATACACAAACGTGACATTAAACAGAAAAAAACGTTAAATAGCCAAAAGGAAAAAAGAAATCCTCCGTAAATTTGTGAGGTAATTGTACCTTCATGGGGGAGATCGTTTTGGTTACGAATGTCTCGAAAATTGAACGAGGCCCCACAGCACGTAGCGGTGACTACACCTTCAGCGCGGGATATGTACAAACTTTACGTCCTGGGTATGCCAGATTGCCAGTACGAAGCATGAGGAATGGAGAAAGGAAAGGACTTGTCGGAGTTTGAACAGGAAAGGATTATCGGTTCCAGGCAGGCGGCGGGCAGTATCTTGGCAACGGTAAGCATTACTGTTTGTTCGAATGCAGCGATAATAAAGATGTGGTAGAAATGGTCTGAAAAGGGACAAGCATTTACCCAACGTGCCGGAAAACAGAAATCACCACTATTTGATGCTAGGTGAAAGCTCGTTGGCACCTACTTCTCGAGACGATAAACACCACACGAACCTCAATTAACGGCAGACTACAACAAGAGAGTGCAAAGAAACGTTTCCCAGCTCACAGACAAACGAACGCTCTTGTGGATGAGCCAAATGAATCGGTCACCCATTTCCGCACCCACGGTAACGACCGTTATCAGCACCACCTGCAGTGGGCACGGAAACAATGCTACTAGAAAACAGATGACTCGAAATAAGTCATCTGTTCCGATAAGTCCAGGTTTCAGCGACAGATAAGTCCACGTTTGACCCTTCAAGGGTGAACAGCGGCAATCGGATGCATTAGCGGCTCCAGGCAGGCGGCGGAGCCATTATTCTTAGACAATAACAAAAGCATTTGATACCAGTTATCATTATATTTTCCTCACAAAGTTAAATAATATAGGTATTAGAGGCATCTCTTTTACTTTACTTAAAAATTACTTAACAAATCGAATGCAATACACACAAATTGCTCAAAATAAATCACTATGGGAAATATTACCTCAGCAGTTTCTCAAGGCTCAATATTTGGCCCTATTTTATTATTAATGGCATTTTCTCTATTAATACCACCTCATCTCTAACACTATATGCTGTTGATACTACTATTCTATTTTCGGATGATAATATACACCAGATTATATCCCTTTGTAATAATCAAATACACAAATTTTATGATTGGATAACCTCTAATGAACTATTAGTCAATACTAACAAATCTAAGGCTGTGATATTTACAAGGGAGCGCATGAATACAGATCAAGACTTATCGATATATTGTGATAATAAAAAAATTGATATTTCTGATAACTTTACATATTTGGGAATTTATTTGCAGAATGATTTAAAATGGAATAAACACGTTGATCTAATTTGGAATACAATTTCAAGAAATATTGGAATTGTTAGTCAAATATTTCCTAACTTTTCTATTAAAACGTTAGTTCTATTATATTATATGTACATTAGTTCAAACGCATTTAATTTATTGTCTTTCATCATGGGGACAAACAACGAAATCCAATATTAAAAAATTACAAGTTCTACAAAACAAATATATCAGACTAATGGATCTTAAATATAATCTAACACTAATATAGCATATCAGGTTGATCTTCACATTCATACTCACGTTAATCCCAATAAATATGGTATATTAAATATTAAACAACTAATTAACTATAATCTTGGACTAAATATGTATAAAAGAATAAAAAATAATATCAATTGTGAAATAAGCATTATCTATAGTGTTAAACATAAATACGATATCAGAAAAAAGACTTATTAAAACATGTAAGCCAAAAACTGAACTGATTAAGCAACGCATATATTATCAGGGTCCACACTATTGGAACCATTTACCTTCTGAAATAACTATAATTAACAATTATAATTTATTTAAAAAGAAACTAAGAACTACTTACTTGCACACTAATAATCTTATTATTATTATTTAAAAACAAGGGGGGATGAGAGGATACAACAATCCCGAAAGAGGTGGCTGAATAATGTAAAATGAACATTACCTTCATGAATGCCGGTTGCTTCGACTAGCGAATCCTGTGATGGTTAAATTCAAATTGATCGGAAACTTGAAACTTGGTCGTTCTCGGTGGTGTAGTGGTAGCATACCCGGGCGTTTTCTGGGAGACGCGGATTCGAGTCCCGCTCCAGGACGATGAAAATTTTCAAGTTTTCGGATATTATCTGACTTACCATCCTTGTCACATTTACGCCAAAAATCAGATTGTCATCTTCAAAATTTGAACATTACCTTTTTCGCCCTGATACTTCGATTTTCTTCTCATGATCTTTCAAACGTTGGGCTTTATTTGACTATTTGACTATGAATTCGGGGTTTCAAGGCTAAGTCAGGTCACTATGTAGACCTTCTCCTTGATTCTTCTTGCCGTTTCATCATTTCCCAGATTGATATGTTAATAATTGTATTAATTGTAGTAATATTTCATGTAACAGCTAAAAATGGAAATAAACAAATAAATTGTTGGACGGAAATGAGCAGGCGGTGGAGGAGTTATCACGGATAAGGAAATTTTTATTGACATCACTGAATTTTTTTACTCTCACTCGACACAAGCTCAACGCCAAACTCTACCGACGTATTGTTTCGGAACAAGAGTTGCCCTACATATCGACCGTCTAACCGGGTGGCATTCATTGTATTCTTTCAAAACAACATTGCTCTATCTGGGCAAGTTCGCATTGAGCAGGAATGGTTGTAGAACCATGTCTAAGCATCTTGTGTTCTCTCCTATTCCAGAAATTCTCCGGACTGCAAAGAAGCATTCCCTTGTTTATACCGTGCCTTTCTCCATCGCCGAACTCCGGGATATTATCCTGTTTATCTGGTACAGGATACATGAGCCCGTCTTCCGCGGTCTAGCGGACTTTTTGATGTTATCACGTTGATTGGTAGCTCAACACGCTATTAGGTAGATTGCCATAAGTATATAGCGAGAGAGATCGTCTGCACATTTAGTTCATTGTTATGTTAACAGTGCGGCAATTAAACAATGCGACTAATTTTTTTAAAAAGCCTGGTAAAACACACGGGTTGGGAAAGTATTTTTTAAAGTCATTTATCAGTTATGCGGTGGCAACAGCGATTGCGTGAGAATTGCGCAGATGATTGTTCACGCTGTGCATGACGTCATTCGGCGGAAGAACATTGTCACAGCTCTGTCATGAAGCAGAGAGCAAACATCGGATTCTGTTTGAAAATCGGTAAAACTGCATCTGAGAATGTTTGATTGTTGTGTCGTGTGATGTTACCTATCGCTTACACAAATATTCCGATGGTATGCAAGTTTTAAGGATGAGCGGGAAGATTTGGAAAACGACGAAAGGGCCGGACGCCTGATTTCAGAGCACACATCTGAACTCATTGAAAAGTTCGCAAAAGATAAAAAGTGATCGTTTTGTGACCTGGAGGATGCTGGAATGCGAGCTCGGTGTTACTTAGCAAACGATTCGTCAAATTTTAGGGCAAAATTCGGGAGGATGGGTTGTGTTCGTTTTCTTCCGCATGCTTTGTCAGACGACTAGAAACATGCATGAGTGGAGTACGCAAAAGGCATCCTGAAGACTGCAGACCCAATGCAGAATTTTCTCCAAAGTATTGCTGCTTGTGACGAGACGTGCTTTCGTTATGATCCTGAAAGGAAGCGGCAGAGTGCTCAATGGAAGTCACCACAGTCACCCAAAGGAAAACAAAATCAGGTTACAGAAGTCCAAACTCAATACAATTCTTGTGTGCTTTTACGACAGCAAGGGAATTCTATATCGCGAGTTCCATTCCTGAAGGTACAACCATGGGCGCCTGCAGGAAATTTTTCAAGGTGGGTCAAGTGTAATAAATTAAGGTTTGGCTAATATGTAGAAAACAGCAATTCGTGAAAATGAAAGATTAATACTATTACTATTACTACTACTTATTTACTACACTAGAACACTACTACTACTATTATTATTATTAATTGATGCTGCTCTTGAAGAAAGTGTATGTTAGTAATAGTCATGTATTATCATGTACGTTGGTAACTGTTTTCAAAATAATTAACTGTGTCGAGCAGGGCCACGCCAAGACTTTTAAGTTCAGCACACACCACCCTGAGCGGACCTTGTTTGGCGGTGCTACCTTACGGTTTGCTAGGTTTTCGGCTTTCACGTTATCGTTTTCCAATTCCAAATTTCCAATACAATTGGGATGTTAAATTAAACGCCCCAAACTCCATCTTTCCTTGTGGTTCAGTTCTGTGAGTGTAGCAAAAAAGATAATAAATAAAATAAAATAAAATAAAATAAAATGAAAAATAATTCTACAGGGGGGGGGGGTCAAGTGACCTATGTGACTCCCTGTCGGCGCCCATGGGTACAACTGTAACTGGCAATGGTTACACATCCATTTTGGAACGTTTGTGGAAGAGGACTCTTCGTGTCAGGATTGAGTTCAAAATTCCACAAAGAATAGTCACTCTACAGCAATTTCTGGCTCGAAAGCAAGTATATGCACTCAATTATCCCCCTTATTCTCCAGATATGTCACCGTGTGACTACTTTCTATTCCCTAAATTAAAACTGCCTTTAAAAGGTAAAGTGTCAGGATATTGAAGACATACAGAGAACTGTGATATCAGCTCGTCACGTGATATCAAAGGATGGCCTCTGCAAGTCCTTCCTCTCGTTGGCTGATCGCGCCACTTCTTGTATTAACGCAGGATGAATGTACTTCGAGTAAAATATATTCACGTAAGTTTTCCTGCGTCTCCATTTAAAAGAAAATTCAGTTTCATTACTTAACTGCGACACAGTGTAGAGGGCATTTTTGTTTTAGCGAACTCACTGAAAGTTCAGCCATTGTACTGGAAGACTTATCTATTTATTGAAGACCGCTGCGCGAATCAAAACCGTCACACATTTTTTGTCAAATTCAATTTTCCTATCATGTTCACTCAGTTTGTTCTTCGTTAAAAAACTGTTTTAGATATCTTATGGCGTTCCACAGGTGAACTATGAGGTTTTGGCCGGCATTTTGGGTACCAAAGAGCAGGATTTGAATTTAATACGTCAATGGTAACATTTGAATTGCTAAGGAGAGTACTTAACATAATAACTCCCGTTCATGGTTTCACAGAATTCTCCTACTGTTTCCGGAGGACAAATGCAGGGACAGGCATTTCCATCTCTTCTGTTCGGACCAAGATATCCGCCATTTTGACACTGGAACTCTTCGCTTGAATTATTCGGACATCCACCTGTTAATGAAAACAAATTAAATATAAATAAATAAGAAAAAAATGTTTGCCGACATAAAATAATGAAATTGTTTTTAAACGAGTGTGACGTGCCTGCCCAGTAGGACGCACACGACATAAAGGCAGATAGCAGCGATAACGAACGTCCGCGTAGCTCAGTTGGTAGAGCGACTTCTTCCGGAATAAGTGGACGCGGGTTCGATTCCCGGCGTGGACCAAAAGTGACGGAGAAATTTACTTCGTTATACGAGAACGTTAGTTTTTCCCTAGTATAGCCTTTGCTGTTGAAATTAAGCACACCAGACAAAATAGGAGTCACCTCTTTCAGAACTTACTTAATAACGTGTGACGGCGCTTCTTACCTTGATAACAAAATTGATCCGGTGTGGTAGAGACTCCACGAGGTTGTGGATGTATTGAGCATCAATTTGCAGCCACTCGTGCGTCAACTGGCCCCCCGAAGTTCCGCCAGAGCACGTGGGTTTCTATTCCGGAGTTTCACCATCTGTTCCAAATGATCCTACAGATTTTCAATAGGATTTAAATCTGGGGATTTGGTGGGCCAGTCGAGGTGAGACAGTGTTGCTGATTGTTCGTCGTGCCACTCATTCACAGTTTTAGACCTGTGTACACGGCAATGGTCGTCTTGGAAGACAGGAGTGGCAATGTGATGCAGCTCCTGGAGATGTAAGGCAAAGGGCAACACTTCGTCATTCAGAATGCGGAGGTACGCATGCTGGTTCAAATTCATCGTCACTGCAACGAGAGAACACATTGCGCAGTACGAAAAACATCCCCAAAATATCACAGACCCTTCCCCCCCCTTGAGCTTTAACACCTTCAACACAATTAGGATTAAGGGCTTCATTGGGCCTGCGATTCACAGGTCATCATGGGAATACAAACTAAAATGAGACTCAACAGACTAAATTATTTGTTTCCAATCTACCACAGTAAAAGTTTGGTGTCTCTGAGCCCATTGATAACATGCTACTTGCTGTTAGAAGAGACCTCTTCCGTGGTGCTCTGCTCCAAATGTCCATCGCATGCAGCTCTCGTCGCAATGTCCTTTCGGAAATTCGTTGCAGTGGACTTTCATTGACTGTTTGGAGCAATTGTTGCCTGGTTTGAAACCGATTTGCAGTTACTAGGCGTGAAACATGGCCGCGGTCCCTATTGGTGAGAATCATTTTCCGGTCACAGATATATCGCCGATTTTAAGTGGAGTGCGAACTACACCGTTGTTTGTGGATCCGCTGGATAGTACGCTTCGACACACCGACAAATTGGGCGACGACTTCATTTACTTTGTGTCTGCGGGCACGGCCAAACACGATGGCTCCTTTTTGCCACACAGTAACGTCTATATTACGACCCATATTTCAGAATAAATTCAGAACACACTTTGCTCTTCACCACTTTACGTGCAAAACGCTATTTGTAAATGATGTTTTTACGTAAAGACATTATTAAATATGGCGGATCCGGTGGCACAGTGGTCGAAGTGCTGGCTTGTGACCATTAATCCGTGAGGAGTCTAGGTTCGGATCGTGGTAAGGCATAGATGTCAGGTTTGTTTTATGGAACTAACTCTCTCCTTTCCCTGAAGCCAGTTGCCCTAGATTAGGGGTAGGCGACTGCTTTACAGCCCATCCAGCTGCTACGGTGATCCTTAAACCCTAGAAAAAAATAGAACTCACACGAAAACTGTCATAAAAAAACTATTATCTGAAAAAAGTATTTGCTTCGTAAGAAAAAGCGCTTAATATGCATTGTAAGTTCAATGAGTAAAAAGCGTCAAAATTTGCGATTTTCTTTCCTGGAAGAGGGAGTTGAGGTTGCGTTATGATATTTAGAAAAACTTTCTCAGAATGTGGTGAAAAGGTAATTTTAACTAATCCGCGTAACGAATGTTTTTGCGTAGAAAGTAAAATATCCCTCTTAAAATAAATTCGTATAAATAGGTTTTTTTGCCTGATACATGTCTTAGTAATTGATGTTTGATGTTAGGTGGAGTAACTGACAAATTATTGACATTTTTTAACTCTATATGTGAAAATTGCCTTTATTTTTTTTTCAATTTCCAGTACTGTTTTTAAAGTCAATGAACAATTGGCCTCCAAATAATATCCATAATATTGTTCATGAATAATAATTGAAGGCTATTTGAATATATTATTTGATATTGTTCATTTTTTATATTTAAGTATCTAATTTATACACAAATTGTTTAACATGTAAAAGTAGGAAACAAAAAAATGATGAAATTTTATTTGCTGTTTCAGGAATACGGAAAAATGTACGGTGGTTATGATATTCAATTTATCATTTCCCTTTTCTCAATTAGCTTATTTAAAGAGGACATTCTTAGTTATTTTCCCTTTTCTTTTTTGAAAAAATTATCAAGAAAGTATCACCATCTTGATATACACATTTTTACTCAAATTTTAGAACATGAATATATTATAAGCAACACAGTGATTAAATAAAACTGAATAACTTACTGCTACATGAGTACAGAAAATTGGCTATCTTTGCATCCCTAAATGTAAGACCTCTCCTACTTCCTATGAATCGTTGATAATGAGGATTCTTCGTGGCAATGGTATTCTTTTCGTACAGTTTGCTACTAAAAGCCTAAAAAGAAACAAAGCGATTTTCAAGGAAGTGAAGACCAAATTTAACTCCAATACATCTTAAATATTTTCTTTTGAATCACAATATACAAAAGTAGGCCAATAAGTAATGCACCATCGCCTGCAACTCTCCAGTTTTCAAAGGTTGAATTATGAAAGTTGGTGGGTAGGACCTTCATCCTATTAGCTTCCAAATGATCATTAACAGTTGTTTCTTCTCTTTGTAGATGAATCGTAATGGATGGTGAAATGGACACCCTGCTACGCCAACAGTTGGTAATAGAGTTTCTCTACAAATCTGGGGATAGCTCAGTCATATCAATCCACAGACAATTGTTGCCACTGCCAGTGTATGGTGAGACAACCATGGATCGCAGTAATGTGCAGCGATGGTTGCAGAGAGGTGATTTTAGCATTCAGGATAATCCACGATGAGGCAGACCGACCACTGTGACAACCACTGCAACTGAGGAAGCCATTAAGGATAACAGATGCATCACCACTTCCCAACTTATGGACCGCCTTGTCATGTCAAAGGGAAGTGTTTCAACAGTGGTAGAACGCTTACGATACCGGAAAATCTATGCTCGTTGGGTACCACGGCTATTCACAAAAGAGATGAAGCGAATTCAGAAAGAGGTGTGTGAAGATCTGCTTGAACATTTCGCTGGTGACTTTCCACAACGTGCAAACGTCGGTCAATGGAGTGGAAGCATGTGGGATCTCCGCGAAAGAAGAAGTCACGACTTTCAAGGTCATCAAACAAATTGATGGCCACATTTTTTGGGGATCGTCAGAGAGTCATCTTCATCGACTTCCTAGAAAGTGGGACCACCATTACCAAACAGCGTTATTGTTCATCCTTGGAGAAGCTCAGACGTGCCATCAGAACTAAGAGATCGCGCTTGCAAGTCGAGAACATCAAACTGAATCACGATAATGCGAGACCGCACACTGTACAGATGACAGTGCAGAAAGTGACTCGACTGGGCTGGACGCTGGTGCCATAACCACAGTACAGCCCAGACTTGGCACCATCAGATTTTCATCTGTTTGGTCGTCTGAAGGCTCATCTACGCGGGAAAGCATTTCAGAGTGAGACAGAACTCATTGTGTGTGTCAGGAAGTGGTGTGATGACCAGCCTTCGGTGTTTTACCAACGTGCGTTCTTTTCATGGAAACAACGTTGCCTGCAATGTAGTGAAGCCAATGGATTCTACATTGAGTGACCTATCTCTAAAGCCAAAGGTCCAAGGTTGCTACCCACCAACGTTCATGATTCAACCTTTGAAAACTGAGGAGTTCCAGGCGATTTTGCGTTACTTATTGACTGGCCTTTGTACATCAGTTAAAAATATTTTACGCGTCAAGTATAACAACAGCTAATAATGCTTTTGAAAGCATTCACGACAACCAGGCTGATTTTACGTTTCGCGAATTAGTTCGTTTCTTTGAAGTTCATCCATAATACCATTTCCATTATTCGCATGCTCAGGATCTAGAGTTGCATTTCCTAAAATAGAATCAGCTCGTTTCTTTGAAGTTCGTCCATAATACCATTTCCCTTATACGTAACCGGATGCTCAGGATCTAGAGTTTCATGCTCAGGATCTGGAGTTGCATTTCCTCAAAATAGAATCAGCTCGTTTCTTTGAAGTTCGTCCATAATACCATTTCCCTTATTCGCATGCTCAGGATCTAGAGTTGCATTTCGTAAAAAAGACATAAGAGCGTTCTGTTTCTCTTTCGTAAATACGACATATTCTGTTTGATATTCGATAAATGGCCCAATCAAGCATACATTCTTTACTGGAACAGAAAAAGATTTCAAGCCCGTAGTTATCTCAGAGTTGTCGGTGTGTACATAGCTGCATGTGCAGCAGAAAACATTGGCCTAACAAATACGGAAGACACGGAGTTTTTAATTAAACATCCGGTTACGTATCTAATGTATAATTTGTAGAATATCATATGGTATGTACTCAATGAGTCCTATATGCCTACTGGGTTCAAAGATGATCGAATAACGGATCTGAAAATACCTACACTCAAAACATTGACAGGAAAAAATATCGGCAGACACGATCACTACAATCAGAATGGTATATTAACTGAAGACACGATGAAGACAACAGGACAGGATATCGACAGGTCATCTGCATTTAACTGTTTTCATTGCAAAGTCTTGAACTTCAAATCTTGCACCTTTGTTGCTCTGAAAATAGACGGCGCTGTAGACCAGCATCGTTGATCATTTATTCTCGTCATATAAAACTACCGTTAAATTAACGGATATCAGCCCGGCCCATTCAACTAAAAATCACTTTGACTCGCCTGTCACTGAATAAAGAAGATAATAATAATAATAATAATAATAATTTATATAAAGTGGCACTTTCCAGTGGCTGAGGGAGTGAATTGCATATCTACAAAAGTTTTAAAAGGTAAGTTTTTACGTTCTAAAGGGCACCAACTCAACCACCCACCTAAACTTTTTCCCATGTAAAATCCTGTACTGTCTGCTCCTTCTAAAGTAAGTGAACACTATTAATGATAAGTACATTAATCTAGCTGAAAGGCAATAAACTTGAAAAATCAAATGGTTTCAAATTTTCGTGGGGTAATATTATCTCTCTCAAACTTTATCTCCATATCGTAGCTTTGAATCTTGTGACAGTGACTTGAATTTTTGTTTATATGTGAATCCAGTTAAAAGGATGAAAACGATGAAAGAAAATGCAAGCGCGTATAAAAGTAAACTCTGCATCCTTTGTATTCTCTCGGGCCGAGGGTGGCCTAGTAGTCAACCTTCGTGACTGCCATGGAGAAAACCTCAGGTTCGTTCACAGGCAGGTACAAACGCTTGAACTATTAAATATCCGCAGTGCGTCGGATGAGCACGTTAAGCCGTCGGATCCCAGGTACTAGCACCCCTGTAATAAATAAGGGCGTCTTTCTACCCCTTTCTACCTCGCTTCCGTGTGACTTTCCTATTGGGCACTCTGGCCCAAATCTCCTAGCTTCCTATTTCTAAGGGTTGTTTAAGACATGGGGTCAGACACTCCCTTCCTAAAATCCTCTACATACGATCTGATTTGTATTCTTTTGGCTTATCTGAGTGGCATGTGGGTGCGGAGTGAACAGGGTTAAAGCCTACTCACAAACAGACAGGCTTTTAAGGTCACTTGCGTTCATTGAAAACGTTTCAAATATGCTGCTGGCATGCCGACGGGACACCTGTGTACATTTGACTGACACGGAGCGGAAGGGGACTGTCGATATGCAATTGCTGGGACTCAGCTTACGAGTCATTCGTGCACAACAGAGGTAAGTTCATGTCATGCTATATCAGAGCACAGAATGATGCGGCGAGAAGGTAGTGGACCATCGTCTACTCCACATCGGGGCCTTTCGCTTCCCCTTTCACCAAGAAGACCGTGCTGCAGCATGGCTTGCAAGCTGCTATGGATTCAGAGGTATCAACCCAAACGATACGACGATGTTTGCGATATATGAGACCACGGTAAGATACACGACCGGAATTTTCGTTTGCTTCCACACCACAGGGTAAAATGGAGGAGAGTACTATTCGTCGACGAGTCCACATTCCATTTCGTCGGGCTAGATAGTTGCACAACCTTATGGTGGCATAAAAGTCAGCTAACATGAGAAGACGTCTACAATGTTAGCTGACATGAGAGACTTCTACAGTCAGCTAACATGAGAGACTTTTACAACCAGCGACCAGGATTGACGATGACGTCGCAGTGCCAGGAATATGGACAACAGATTCGAACTCACAGCAGCAGTGTGCCAAACGTGGTACACTGCTGCTGTGAGGTGGAATCCGATACTTCAGTAGGACATCTGTTGTCCATATTCCTGGCACTGCGACTACGACGCACTACATTGACGTCATCGTTAATCCTGTCATGCCGCCACGTTGGAAACCCATCGGTAGGGTACTATTCGCCCGCAAACTGCTCATGTTACAAAGGACATTTTTCGGGGCGTAAATATTCTTCCACGGCGACCATACTCACAGAATTTGTAATCCATCGAGAACGTGTGGGACCTCAAGGGCAACCTTCTCCGCTGGCTTAGAACCATTTAGGACATTTAGAACCATTTTTAATCATTTAGGATGGATTCATAAAAGTTTCCTGATATTTCCAAACTATGGTTGCCGTTTGGAATGCTGTACCTCGTTGGTGATCTGATTGATGTCATGACTCGTAGTCCAAAGATTTGTGTAATTACCCGAGATGGACCAACTCCTCACTGAAAAATCTTGAACGAATACAGGTATCCTCCCTTCTTACAATTTGTTTTCTGATCGTCCAAAGATTTGTGTAATTACCCGAGATGGACCAACTCCTCACTGAAAAATCTTGAACGAATACAGGTATTCTTCCTTCTTACAGTTTGTTTTCTGATCGTCCAAAGATTTGTATAATTAACCGAGATGGACCAACTCCTCACTGAAAAATCTTGAACGAATACAGGTATCCTCCCTTCTTACAATTTGTTTTCTGATCGTCCAAAGATTTGTATAATTACCCGAGATGGACCAACTCCTCACTGAAAAATCTTGAACGAACACAGGTATCCTTCCTTCTTACAATTTGTTTTCTGATCGTTCCTATGTCTTTGCCAGCTTTGTATATCCTGTGATTTTCACGTTACCTCTTTCTCAATGTGGCGATTTTCATTCATGCCCTAATTCAACGCAGTATTATTCAGAACATTTAAAACAAAAATTAGACTGACATACATGTCTCTTGCAAATAACAAGAAAGCTCAAAAGAACGACTGAGTGTAGCCATTTATCAATTGCGTATTTCCCCCTACCAATCTGTTTTGCTGCTGTTCTACAGCTGGAGATAGATAGCATTTTCAATATAAGGTCAGGCAATATTACCATGGATCCGTAATGCATGACGGAAGTGTAGTCATATTCCACTCCTCTCGAAGAATCCATTCCGACATCAAATTGCGACCTCATTCCAGGCTTCATGTTGTTCCACAGCACTGTTATATAGCTATCTCTGTCATGTCGAGACTGTTCATGATAGAAGCCAATAGCATGACCGATCTCATGAACTATGGTGCTCATCTGTTGGAATAAACATAAGCAGGTGAAACAAGGGTAATTACTGCAAACAAACACATAAAAAAAATTACAAAGACTTCAGAGGGCAGAAAAGCTTGAAATGAAATAAGTTAGATTTTGTACCTCTTAAATACTTCTTTTTTCAGCAGAAGTGAGTATTACTTTAATTCCGTCCTGGCTCATGTACAATATGGAAGGGAATGCGCTCTGCGGTACAGCGTTATAAATACTGTAATGAAACCAAAGCTGCGGGTCCAAGGCCAAGCTTTTGTTTAGTCAGAAAAAGCTAGAAAGAAATAGTGTTCGTCATCATTGGCTTTGTGTTGGTGAGTATAAGGTGTCATTTTTCTTTATGCCAGGAGTTTTCTTTTAATTTTTTTAAACCTTCTGAGGTAGGAACGCCACACCTTGAGGTATGGGAAATAATAAATCCAGGAATGCAAGGAACATCAGAAGCTCATGTATGTGGGTCGGTGTGATATGAGAACCATCAGAATCATCAAATCAATTATACGCTATGAAGGTGAAACAAAAATAAAGAGATGTTTGTCTTGCTTTGGGGAATGCGTCCCCAAGTATCTTCTTCTTAGCCTGGTGGCACCCACTGCAGGGTATAGGCCTCCCCAGTCTTTTCCAACTTCCTTGGTCCTTAGCTTCAGTCCACTATTCAGCACCTTTAAAGTTTTGAAGGACATCTCTCCATCTTGTTCTCTGGCGCCCCTTTCGTCTTTTTTTTTTCATCTCTCGGTTGCCATTCTGTTATTAATCGTGTCCATCTTTTAGTCTTCCAACATGTCCAGCCCATCTCCACTTTGATTCTTTTATTATTTTAATAATATCTATTACTTCTGTTCTTTCTCTCATAAGTTCATTTATAACTCTTGTCTTTTCTTGTTATTCCCAACATTCTTCTCTCTAACTTTCTTATCGATACTCTAATTTTTTCACATTGTCGTTTTGTGATTCTCCAAGTTTCACTTCCATAAGTAAATACGGGGTTAATACATGCATTGAAGATTTTTCTTTTTAAACAGAATGGAAGATCACCAATTAAGTATTCTTTAAGTCTCCAAAAGGCTCTATTACCTTGGATAATTCTATTGATTTCTCTTTCTTGTCTTCAAGTATACCGCAATTTATTCTGGATGAAAGAGGGTAGCTATTTGAAGTTTTAGAATTCTTCTTAGAAGACGACGTGGAATCGAATGAAATTCAGGAAAGTTATTATTAACTCATACTTGGGAAGCATGCGTTCAGTCATTGTCATGAACACATATTTCTAAGGTATGACTCGAAGATACACGTTTCACCTGATAACAATTTCTGCCTGATTCAATTCCATTACACACAAAAAAAATAGTAAAAACTGAATTAGATGGTCTTAATCACAGCACAAGCATTTTAATTCACTAGTGAAGAACATTTTCATGTTCATCAGATTGAGAAACAGAACTGCTTTTGCAATATACACTATCTACCAACAAGTAATTGGACACCTGTGATAGCAAAGGAAAACGAAGTTTATTCATCTTCAATAGTTGGTGGAGCCTCCACGAGCGGCGATTACAGCTGCAACCCTCCGGGGCATACTCTCAACCAAGCGTTGTACGACGGCTAGCGGTATTTTCTTCCAATCGGCTTGGAGAAGACAAGTCTGTTCCTTCACCGATTTCGGTCGATGGGGCACACCTTAAGTCGACGCTCCAACTCGTCCCAGAGGTGCTCGATAGGGTTAAGGTCCGGGCTCTGCGCAGGCCAGTCCATTCGATTAACCCCATTGTCACCATACCTAAATATGGTGGACCTCGCAACATGACAGGTGGCATTGTCATCCTGAAAGTAACATGGGTCCACCCCGTAAAACTGCCACAACGTAGGAAGCGCATGGGCATCCAAAATGGTGCAGTAGGTCTCGGCGTTGAGTCTACCAGGAATTGCGACCAAGGGTCCCGTACCATACCAGGAGGAACACCCCCATAGCATAATTCCACCGCCGCCGAACTTCACAGTTGGCACAATACAATCCGGCAGGAGGCGTTCTCCAGGCAGACGCCAAACCCAGACCCGGCCATCTGAACGGTAGAGGTAGAACCTTGATTCGTCGCTCCAGAGAACCCGTTTCCACTGTTCAACGCTCCACTGTCGACATTCTTTGCACCACTTTAGCCGAGCAGCGCTATTAGACTTGGTGATCAAAGGCTTTTGGGCGGCATCCCGTCCATGATAACTGAGCAGATGGGCTTCCTTACGGATGGTATTCATCGAAAGAACACTCCCGGATGTCTGTTGAAACTCCTCGCGGATGTGGCCCATCGATTTGGTGCGGTTCTTCCGAAATTCTCTGGCCAGCACCCGTCGGTCTCTAACTCCCAGTTTTGTGGGTATGCCGGGTCGGAGCACATTCCGACAGTCACCTCTCATCTTCCACTTGCCAATCACGTAGGCCACTGTCGATTTTGGGTTCTTCCACTCGCTGGATATGTCACGTATGGATCGGCCATTTCTGTGATACCCGACGATTACGCCTTTCTCGAAATCAGAGAGCTCCGAACTGCGTGGCATCTTGCATGCGACTGGTTGCGTTGTTGTTTCCCATTTTAACGGCGGCGGCCGTGAGGTGTATCAGGACCGCAGATATCGTCGATTGCAGTGTGTCCAATTACTTGTTGGTAGATAGTGTATAGCCATACAACATTACTATAGAGAATGTGAAGCAGAAGCGTGACTACAAATTTCCCGTTCTAACACAGCCATGTACAATTTCTCTTATTAATGTTAATCATTTTGTTATACTTAATATCCTATAGCTCTGCGAGAAAATACATTTAACATGTCGTTAAAAGCGGGTAATTTTTAAAGGGGTTACCGTGTTCATGAAAGAATCGATGAATTAGTGTAGAGAGAGCTATATAAGACTGATGAAATTCAAAGTGTAGATGAATAAATCACCAAGCAAGCTGAAGGCCTAAAAGCGGAATACCAGCCCCGGGTGAGGACCCCACTCCCCTCCCATCACACACACCACCAAGTGGTATTCAATAAAATAGTCATCGGAAAAAATTTGATAGTCCAATGACGATCGCCACTTCTAATTTGTCCTACGTGAACGGTAAACAAAGAAAAAAATTCCTGAGCGATGACCGTAGAAAAAATATATACCAGTAATATCCAATGAGTTATAAAAGATATTCTATGAACCATGAACGCTTGATGACTAGTTTTAACGGCTAAAGAGGCTTTTTATTTCTTTCAGGCCAGGATGCATCTACACAGCAATTACACCTAGACGGCATATAAAGTAGAAGCGTTGGTAAAAAGCTACCGGGAAAATGTAATTGGCCTGTCGATGCTGCTTTGATTATAGCCATATCTGATTCATGCACATTCTATGTGCATGCGGCTGGGAAAAAATGAATCGAGCTTTCTACTTTTGAGGCCCAGATTTGCAGGTGTTTATTTATCTTGACGTCTGACCTCATAGGCGTAGCCAAGGGGCGGTCCTCGAATCCAGACACCCGCTTGAGGGGGACTGAGTACAAATTTAAAGCGGTGTGTGTGTGATTAAAAAGTTTTTCTCAGACATGTTTTTTTTTTTTCATTTTTTGACTTTTAAAGATTTTGAGATTCCCACTTGGAGTATTTTTTTTCTGGGTGACTTTCACCGATGAACCAAATCCATGCCCACCCCTATCCCCCTTTAAGAAATTTCTGGCTACGCCACTGTCTGATCTTCTAAGAAAATGTACTTGTTTATAGAAAAATGGAGAAACCTCTGGCGACCTTCATAAACACATAGTTAAACACACACACACATTTAAAAGTAAGCTCAGAGAGATCAACACATAGCCTAAATTGTTTCGCTGTCACTATTGAAACTTCCCATGAGCAATAATTAAAATGAGTGAAGAGAAGCGTGAAGAAAATAATTTAAATTCTTGAAATGAGTCGATGGAAAGTGTCAGAACAGACAGACAGAGCGCGAGACAAACAATTCAGACACGTGTGCTTTCAATTTGTTGCGCTTCGTTTTTGTCCTAGTGCACAGCTATGTGAGCTGTCACCAAAAATCGTAATGACAAGGTTAATTCGTTTATCTAAGTACTATTTTTATCATTTTGAGATCAGTGGCTTAACTACAGGGTGATTCAAAAGTCCCCGAACTCTGAATTCAAATATTTCTACAACGAATATAGTGATGTATAACTATTTTTACATACTGCTATATCGACACTCATACTTACAGGTAATGAAAACCACTTTACAATAGATGCTGGAATTGTCAACCATTCTGTTGAAGACACAAATTCACCCGACGATACATGTTGGCGGACACTCTTTTCAGCGTGTTGGCTGGTATGTCCCTCACGGCTGTAATGAAGACGGTACAGGTGCAGGTCCTGTACCGTCTTAGGGTTGTTGTGGTAAACTGTGTCTTTCACATAGCTCCAGAAAAAACAAGTCTGGAGGACCCAAGTCTGGTGAGTGAGGCGGCCAAAGTTTTTTCGAGATTAAACGATCGTGGAAGAACTCACGGAGCATCCCTATTATGTCGTTTGATGTGTGACACGTTGCTCCATCTTGTTCAAACCAACAGTGACGTTCGTGTTCTTCCAGCATCGCTACAAATTAATGGATGATGTCTGCATACACAGCGGAATTTACAGTTGTGTAGAAATAAAATGGCCCTACGATTCGCCGTCTAGACATGGCGTACCACACTCCAACTTTCTGACAGTGAAGTCCAACTTCATGCAATGCGTGTGAATTCTCCGCAGCCCATATGCGAGTGTTTTGGTTATTGACATCTCCATTCAAATGAAACCATGTCTCGTCACTGTAAAAAGTCTTGTTAAGCTGGTTAGTCACGTTGTTGCGCGTGAAACTCTTAAACCATTGACAGTAGACCATGCGCTTTTCCGATTCAAAAGAACGTAGCTCTTGCACTTCTCGAATTCTGTATGGCTGTAGCTTTAGTCGTATAGTAGCCCCCTGGCAGGCTGAATACGATGCCCCTAACTCTTGAGACAGCCGTCGAAGTGACTTCAAGGGAGAGCACTGCAGGGAAAGGTGCATTTTCTCCAGGCTTATCCTGAACACTGCCTGTCTCGCGAAACCGGTTTACCAGGTCATACACAGCGGTCTTCCCTGGTATAGGAGCATCAGGAAACTTCCTTTGAAACAGCTGGACACAACTTTGGTAAGATTTCTCCGCAAAATAAACTTCTAACAAAGCGACTCTATGTTCTTGCGTGAGACTCGTGGCTGGCTGAACGTCACTGCTTGCCAGCGCCCGCGTAAGCGTAGTGTCACGTGGGGCTATCACGTGGCGCAGCTCGTTCCCCAAGGTCACACACAACAGCCACAAGCAGCAATACTCGAATATCTTTTATGGTTTTAAAGCAAATGCGTTTTAAAATATAAGTTCGCTGGTCGGATGCTAGGCTGTTGGCAGTACAGTCACTGCAGTGAGCGCCGTTGACATGGTACCAAACATCAGATAACTGATTTAAAAGGGCTGAAGAGGAACTTAGGGTTAATCTATTTTACATAATTTTAGATATATGTGAAAGAGAAATTAGAGAAAGGTTTATCCCTACGCAAAAAAGTGGTCAATAATATTTTTCGCATTTTTGGACACTCAGAACATGATTAGACTTGCAAAAACAGTATTATGGCGAACAGGAATATTTCAAAATGTGAAGTTAATTTGAAAAAAAACTATTCGATAAAGATTTAAGTAAAGATTTCACCATTCAACTTTTGCAAATATATTTAAATTTCTGTACAAAAGAAGAACTAAACAAATAAATTTAATAAAAGAACTCTCAGAATTTTTACAAAAAGTTTAACAATTTTTCATGTAATTATCCAGACGTCTGTACTGAAATTATTTCGTATCTAACACTACCTGTTGCAGTAGTTACTTCTGAAAGATCATTCGACGAGCTGAAAAATGTCAAAAATTCTTATTTGCGAAGGACAATGTGCCAGAAACTACTGATATATCTTTTACTAATTACCATTGAACTCCAAGAGGGCGCAGTGGTCTAGGCAATGGCTTGTGATCATTCGTTCGAAATGGGTCCGGGTTCGAATCCCGTGAGGCATGGATGTTGTGTTTGTCTTACGGTGCTGGCTCTCTCCCTTTCCTTGGAACCAGTGGCCCTAAATTAGGGACGGACGACTGCCTATAGCCCATTGAGTTCCTCATGGTGGTCCTTAAACTTTCAATTTAAAAAAAAAAAAAAAAAAAAAAAAAGGAACTCCAAGAGGCAAATAAATGCAAAAATATAGGAAGGAAGGTTTTCTCTCAGCATATAAAAAAAAAAAAAAAAAAGCATCTACATATAACATGCCTATCTATGAAAATACGAGATACTTTTCACTTCTTTTTAATAAAATGAGGGTTTGTACGAGTTAAAACGTTTCTGCTTTTATTTTCGTTGTTCCTTTTTAAAAATTAAACAGGGGAGAGGGGTACAGTTTTGTTTAACAGGGCTGAAAATCTGCAGTTACACCACTGTTTCAAACACCCAACCTTTACACACTTTTTGAGGTAGGACTACGGCTAACTTCGCGGATAACATGGCGCGACTTACGGTCGACCGCCTGTGACAAAAAATAGATCCTAATTGAATAAATATAGCGTCAAAAATACGTGCTGCACACTAATCGTGTTAGCATATTCGAAAACAGTATGGAGTCCAATTCGCGTACTGCGCAAAACATCGTGCACGCGAAGCTCCCCTCGCTCACTGTGCGTTTGGGAAGTTATGCACTATTTCTGGGTGTGCCACTGCGTTTGACTCAGTCTATCTCGGCAACCGTGAGCCCAACACGACTGTGCGTGTTATTGTTTTAAAGCTCTCGACGAGATCTATTCAAATATACGAAGAACATTTCGCAGTGGTTTGAACTGAACATTTAAAAAATTGTTTTCTTGTGAACCGGTGAACACGTTTGAAAATATCGCGGTTCACCTGCACAACCGTAAATGCAAAATAACTGTGCGTGGTATCGTTTTAAAGCTCTCGATGAGATCTATTCAAATATGTAAAGAACATATCTCAGTGGTTTAAACTAACTTTTTTCTTAAATTGTTTTTGTGTGAACGGGCTAACATCTTTAACAATGCCGCGTAATTCGCAGAATGAACGCCAGGAAAAGTTGAGAAAATCAAAACGAGTGGCAAGAGCAAGTGATGAGCAATGTAAGAAGTCTAAGAAGACTGCAGCCCAACGAACTAGAGAGTATGGAGAGCGCCTGAAAGCAGCCGCCGCCAAACAAAAATTCAACACACCGCTCGAACTCATACCCGACCCATCTCGAACTCTGCTTTGTGTTCGCAATGCATCTAGCATTGTTTATAAAAATTACGTAAGCTACTTTTCATATCACAGACCTGTGTTGGCTATAACAAATTAAATAAACGCTTCGAAGCCATGCTCGACTAGCTCATTTTAACTCTCCGATCTGCATGTCGTAGTCCAACGTTTCAAACTGACAGCTCAATCAGAACTCAGAATGCCTGTATTTTTTTCCCACTCGGATCCTTTATTAAAAATTGCATATCAGATGCATTATTTTTTTCGATTGAAAGTTTAACTACCACCGTGAGCTGCTCAGTGGGGCATGAGCAGTCGCCGATCTCTAATTTAGGGCCACTGGTCCCAGGTAAGGGGGATAACCAGTGCAGTAAGACAAATACAACATCCATGCCTCACCGGGTTTCGAACCTGGACTGTTCTCGGACGAATGGTCACAAGCCAGCGCTTAGACCACTGCGCCACCGGGGTGACCTTAGTTGTGTTAAGCAAATGCCACTATGTAAGAAATGGGATTAATAGGCTGTGACAATCTTATCAGAGACTTGGAACACATATCAGAAATAGCTCTCAGACGCTTATGCCTTTTGGATTCAATGTACACTGGTGTGCAAAAATTAAGGGTGAAGAGGAGAAATTAGCATAACAGCGGAATGAGCAAGCAGAACGAAACGAAAGACCACACAGGAGATAGCCTAGCGTCCGGTACGGTAGGGCATGCGCATATATGCAGCATGACATAGGGAGCAGGGAGTGTCGGAAGGCTATAAAGCACACAGGCGGTGTAAGCTCAGCAATTCGGTGAAAGCTATTGCACGGTGTACATCGGTTTGAACGACGTCGAGCTGCTTGCACCGTGTGATAAGGCCAACAGGCAATCCAGTAGACCACATCTGGATGACTACCCGAGGTCGCGTCATTGGGAAGTTGGAAGAAGGTCGAAGTGTGACCAGTGTGGCCGAGGAGTTCGGGATCGCTCACAGCATCGTTTCACGAGCTTGGAGAGCATTTCAAACGACAGGAACAGCTGTCCGAGAGTTTAGCAGTGGTCGTCCACGAGCAACTACGGCGGCGGACGACCGGTATATTGTCCTACAGGCGAGAAGAGACAGACGGCAAACAGTGGGAGAAATCGCAAGGCACATGCAACAGGCAACTGGACGTCCGTTATCGCGTTTTGCCGTGGCCAGAAGGCTGCACAAAGGGGGTCTATTCGCACAACGACCAGTACGGTGTGTGCCATTAACGCCTTCTCATCGGAGACGGCGGTTTCTGTGGTACCAGGAACACAAGATCTGGGCATATCAGCAATGGGGTCGAGTTCTCTTTACGGATGAGAGCCGATTTAGTCTGACGAGCGATTCTGAACGTATACACATCTGGAGAGAGCAGGGAACACGCAATCACACCGCCAACATCATCGAAAGGGACCGGCTTGGAGGTGGCGGAGTTCTCGTTTGGGGCGGTATCATGCTTAGTAGCCGTACTGACCTCCACGTCTTCCAAGGAGGTTCAGTCACTGGTATCCGCTATTGTACCGAGGTTCTCCTGCCTCACGAGCGTCTGTTTAGAGGTGCTGTGGGTCCTGAGTTCCTCTTCATGGACGACAACGCTACACCGTATCGTACAGTGGCTGTCACAGAGCTGTTAGAGAGTGAAGATATTCAACTCATGGATTGGCCCGCAAGGTCCCCGGACCTAAATCCAATTGAACACGTGTGGGATCTTCTCGGGAGACGCTTGGCAGCTCGTCACCAGCTGCCAGCAACGATTCTGCAGCTGCGATTGGCGCTACAAGGGAAATGGGCCGCGATGCCTCAACAGCTCCTTGACAACCTCGCCTTCAGCATGGACAGACGTTGTAAATCCTGCGACGTAGTCAGGGGTGATCATATCCCCTACTAAAGACTGGATTTTTCTTGGCAGCCGCCTGTCACATGGACGTTTCTGTCTTCTGCCCAGTTGTGCTCGAAGCTACCTTTTCAATAAAGTGCCTTTGTATCCTTTGGATTCCTTGTTTGGACGGATTTGCTCACTTGTCCCATATTCTTGCATTTTGGGGATCTTATGATATGATTTGAGTCGATGTGGAACACTTCTGCACGACGTTACATTCGAAAAACTGTCTCGTCCTTAATTTTTTTGCACGCCAGCGTACATGTATTATATATATATATCATCATCATTGTCAACCATTATCAATCCAATGCTGGACGAAGGTCTCCCCAAGTTTCCTCCACAACGGTCTGTCTTGTGCCAGTCTCCTCCATGTCACTCCCGCATATTTACGAATTTCATCCACCCATCTCCCATGTGGTCTTTTTCTAGGCCTTTTCCTGTCCCTTGGAATCCAATCTAAAATTTCGGCTGTCCATCTATGGTCTGTCCTTCTGGCAGTATGTCCAGCCCATTGCCATTTCAGGGATTTAACTCTGATCATGATGTCTTCCACTCTCGTCATTTTTCGAATCCACGAGTTCCTCTTCTTATCTCTCCTGGTTATGCCAAGCATGCACCTCTCCATGCCACTTTGAGTTGTCTGCAGCCTTTGTATGTCTCTTTTAGTTAAGGTCCACGTCTCTGCACCATACGTAAGCACTGGAAGGATGCATTGATCAAACACTTTTCTTTTAAGACATAATGGCATATTGCTCTTGAAAATTATGCTGTTTCTTCCAAAAGCTCTCCAGGCAAGTTTTGTACGCCGATTAATTTCTTCATCAATGTGACCCTCACTTGATATCTGCTGTCCAAGATAAACATACGTATCTGTTATCTCCAGTTTTTCTCCATCAATCGATAAATCTTCATTTCTTGTAAAAGCATTGAACATCACTTTTGTCTTCTGAAAGTTCATTTTTAATCCCACTTCTTTACTCTTGTCAGCAAGTTCCTGGATCATACTCTGCAGCTCTGATGGGGTAGTTGCAAAAATGACTACGTCATCAGCAAAACGAAGGTGGGTTAGATAATCTCCATTAATCTTTATCCCTTTGTTTTCCCAGTTCAGTGATTGAAAGACATTTTCCAATGTGGCATTAAAGAGCTTCGGAGATATGGTGTCACCTTGTCTCACTCCCTTTCCAATTTTTATGTGTGTTGTATTTTCAAACAGCCGAATCTTTGCACTTGCATTTTCATAGATGTTATTAATAATATTAATGTATGCATCTTCAATACCGCAGGATTTCAGAGCCGTGGTAACTGCTGATGGTTTCACCGAATCAAAGGCTTTTTCATAATCGATAAAAGCCATGCACAATGGAAGTTCATATTCCCTCGCTCTTTCAATTAGTTCTCTCAGTACATGGATATGATCTATTGTGCTGTAGCCACTCCTGAATCCAGCTTGTTCTCTCGGTTGAGCCATGTCCAGTGTTACCTTCAAGCGGTGTGAAAGAACTTTAGTGAAGATTTTATAAACCACTGATAGGAGGCTGATAGGTCTGTAGTTCCTGAGATCCTCAATGTCACCTTTTTTATGTAGCAGGATCATTGTAGCATTGTTCCAATCCTCAGGGATCTTCCCTTCATTAAGGCATCGAGTGAAAATTTGGGCGAGTACTGTTTCAATTTCTCCACTTGCTTTTTGTATGATGTCTATAGTAATTCCATCTTCTCCTGGAGCTTTCCCCCGCTTCATGTTCTTGATTGCATGAGCAACTTCTGCTGGGAGGACTGGAAGAACTCTGGTACCTTTCATGATGTCTGGAGTACATGTATCATCCCTTTCATATAATTTGGAGTAGAAATCTTTCACTCTTGTCAAAATTTCGAATCTATTTCTTGTTATAGAACCATCTTCTTTTCTCAGAGCCATAATCTGTTTTCTTCCTTTACTGAGATGTCCCTTTGCTATCTTTAGGCTTTGGTTGTTTTCAATTGCTTTCCTCACTAGCTCACAGTTGAATTTCCTGACGTCTTCAGTGATACTTTTTCGTGATGTCTTGCATAGCTCTATATATTCCACTTTGGAAGTCACATCTTCTTTAGTTGTCCTCATCTCTCTTCTTTTTTGCATCAACATTTTGGTTTTTCCTGATAATTTGTTTACATGCAACTTGTTCTTAGACCCAGCTAATTTTGTTGCTGTTTCCATAAGAGCTTTGGTTACTTTTCTGTTAACTTCCGAAATATCCACTTCTTCCGATGTTAGGCCTTCTAAAGCAGATATATATATATATATATATATATACATGGCCCCTTGTGATTTCTGGCTCTTCTCAAAAATAAAAACTGCCTTGACTAGGACGAAGATTTTCAGATATTTCAAACAACCAGCGTATCGTGACAAAGGAACTGAAGAGTATACCAGAAACAGGATATTAGGTAAGTTTCCAGCCATGGCAACAGAGTCTAACTAAATGCGTAGCTACGGAAGGGGATTACTTCAAGGGTGACAGTAGTCGCTAGTGCACAAGTGCGCATACATTTTTTGTATAGGTACTTTTACAGAATTAAATTGTCACACCTCGTATACTTTTGTAGATCCAAATTTCCTTTTTCAGTATTCTTTCCAGTACAAGTTGTGGTACATTCCTGAATACCCTTTTCACTTCGGAACATCACGTTCTGAACAACCAGTAACGTTTAGGAAAGTTTAGGAAAGCTGACAGTTAACGAGGTGAAAGACAAGATACGGAAGTGAAAAAAGCAACTGTGACTTGAGTTCAGGAGATTTTGGTGATTCGGCTGTTGTAAAATACCCAACGTTATTGAACCACGTTTATAGTTTTCGAATTGTAGTACCATTTAGCATTATTGTTCGCAATCAACGCCTATTCTATTATTGTGGAAGTCATATTCAACTAGCCAGTTTTCGAGTTCATCAGATGTGTCTTGAAAGCGAATCCATGTTGAGGTGTTGTGAAGAATAAACGAAAATGGTCATTACTGTTTCATTCACTGGATCCTACCGCTGTGTGTGTGTGTGTGTGTGTGTGTGTGTGTTTTAGGAACTAGGTAAGTTTAATATACATACAGTAATTCGTAATCTTAAGCATCACAAAGTGTTTTACTATTTCGTTTGCTCAATGTATAATGGTGCACATCAGAATAATTTTCAAATCATATTCATAACATAACATAGCATGCCCATTCCATAATAGAGAGAAAGAAAGAAAAAGAGAGAAAGAGAGAGAGAGAGAGAGAGAGAGAGAGAAATAAGGATAACTGTAAAATATTACTTGATCACATCCTCTTCCGATAGAGACGTCTTGGCCACTAAAAGGATTATTCGCTCGACCAATATATGACCAGCATCTGAAGCGGAAATAAAGAAAAATAAATTAATAAACAAGGACCGTACACCAACTATACTCAAAATAGTATAACTATACGAGTGATCTGAATTTCTTGGCGTAGAACAGAAAATTAAAGTTTCCAAGCTTTCGCACACCAGCCGGATGAATTTCTCAAGGAAGGTAGACAGCAAACTGCAAACTGGATAATAGAAAACTTGCCCTATAGGATCCAGTGTATACTGATAAATATAACAGAACACTCGTTCTATAGGATCCAGTGTAACTGGATAATAGAATACTTCTTCTATAGGATCCGGTGTATACTGCTAAATACACTGCTGGCCACCCAAAATGCAACACCAAGAAGGAAGCATCCGATTGGACTGAAATTCGCAGCATGCATCGCCCGCGAAAGGACATGCAAACGATTAACATTGCGGGGCACATGCAAACCACGTGTGCCCGGCACACCATCGAGAAGCCCTATAAGGAGGGTGCACAGAAGGCGGGATGTAAGTAGTGGAAGTGTGTTGTGCTACCGGACCAGTGCGTGGGAAGCTTTCTGATGCCTCGTCGCAGAATACGACAGTCATCCCAGCACGTTTCGGAATTCGACAGAGGACGAATAGTGGCTTATCACGACAGCGGTTTATCGTACCAAGACATCGGGGCCCGTGTTGGACGACATCCAGCCACATTGAGGCGAGTATGGATTCGGTGGGTGCAGGAGACACGGACGGACCGACGTGAGTGATTGCGGCAGCAGCGGAATACCACCGAACAAAAGGACCAGCATGTTGTACGAGGGCATTGACGGCTCGCACCGCCACATCACGAAAGTTAGCGCAGGAATTAGGGTGTGTTGCACAACAACCTGTGTCAGCACGTACCGTTCGACGTCGTCTGCAGGAGCGGGGACTTGACGCACGGCGCCCATTGCTCAGATTACCATTGACGTTACACCACTGGCGAGTGCGGCGGCAGTGGGCCGCTGAACGCCGCACCTGGTCTACGGAGTGGCATGACATTGTCTTCTCCGACGAGTCCCGCTTCTGCCTGCAACACCACGATGGTCGGATCCGCGTGTGGCGGCCCCGCGGCGAAAGACTGTATGACGCCTGCATTATGCATCGCCATACTGGTCCGTCGCCTGGCGTTATGGTTTGGGGCGCAATTGGATGTGACACCCGCACCCCTCTGGTACGCATCGCCTGTACACTCAACAGCCACCGCTACATCTCCGCTGTTTTGGAGTCTGTAGTCCTCCCTTACCTGCAGGACCTGCCAGCGGCCACGTTTCAACAGGGCAATACGCGCCCGCACGTGGCACGCATCGTGCAACAATTCTTTACGGCCCACCAGGTGTCACTGCTGTCGTGGCCCGCCTGTTCTCCCGATATGTCGCCCATCGAACACGTCTGGTCGCTGATCGGCAACCGAGTGGTCCGGCAAGCACCACCCGCGGCTACGCTTGATGAACTGTGGCAACGTGTGGAAGCAGCCAGGACTGACATACCCCAAACCCACATCCAAAGCCTCTTTCGTTCGATGCCGCGGCGTGTAGCGGTCGTTATTGCCAGCCATGGGGGCCACACGAATTATTGATGTCTGCGTGTTCCGCAAGTCACACGGGCCTGTAAGCTCAATCGTTTCATCTTTGTATCTGTTGTTATGTGTCCAGTAAATCTGGCTTTGCTATCTCGTGGCCTTCTTGGTGTTGCATTTTGGGTGGCCAGCAGTGTATATATTGTATTGTACATTACTAAAACTACGATAGCTAAAAAGGAACTGAACCAATTAAGTCATTCGCTCGGGGAAAATAAAACAAAAAATATTAGAGCCATTACCAGTCTAGTTTTCACCCCCACCCCCACCCCACCCCAAGATGGGGCAGCGGCATACAGTTCACTTCTTTTTCACAGTTCACTGCTTTTGTTCACAGTTCACTTCTTTTTCACAGTTCACTGCTATGAACGTCTGCCACTGTATTACGCCTATTCCGCTGTATCCTTCTTGCCTGAAAGAAAGTCATTCACTCAAAAACTATGTTGCAGAGAACGTGTGATCATTTGATGAACGCGTTCTTTCCTGCTGTATCAAAACAATGGAATTCCAAGCTAAGTCAAGTATATTTAACCTTGGAACCATTCAATTATATTTTAATTAAGGGGCGGGGGATTACTTTGGAGAAGTTCCACATTTAAAGAAGTCATATTTGTACCAACCTGATGGCTGTTAGATTTGTTTTTCGCAAGCAATTTAACAAAGAAGTTTAAGTGGAAGGCAAAGGCAGTGGCTTTAATTTCAGGGAGAACAAATTCCAGAACTCTTGGAATACGGGAAGCACCGATAATGTATGTATGTATGCTTGCTTGGTGTGAGAACAATGGAAGTCACTCAATCAGTTATGTATTATGAGTGTGCGACAAAACAAAATTGAAATGGCCTGCTCCAGGAAACATCTGCAGACGTGTGCCACAGTTTGTTTTGGCTGACAGAAACTGGTCAGTCAAAGTGTTATGATGCTCCTGAAAAGACGTGGAATTAAATGAAATTTAGAAAAGCTCTTAACGCTGTCCCGGTGGCAGAGTGGTACGAAGATCTGATTCCTAACCATTCTTTCGAGATGGTCTGGGTTCGAATCCCATGAATGATGTGCTTGTCTTACCGCACTGGATTTCTCCCTTCATTAGAACCAATGGCCCTAAATCAAGGATGGGAGACTGCTTATATAGCCCAGCGAGTTGCTCACGGGAGCATTGTGACACCGGAACATGTCGCTTGGAATGCACGGTAGGGAGGACATATAGGTCTTTCACAGTTTTCAATAGAGAGAAGAGCTGTTAAACCGCCTTGAAAAAACAAGTGTGCTTTTGCCATTTCTCCTCTTTTCGTTGGCGCGGGAGGGGAGCTGGCATTCCATGATCTGGCAGAAGGTGGACAATTGATATACTGTAACGTACCAGGAGATGTGACGTACCTGCCAGAAGGACGCACACGACATAAAGGCAGATAGGAATCAGAATAAAACGTCCGCGTAGCTCAATTGGTAGAGTGACTTATTCCGGAATGAGGGCATCCGGGTTCGAATCCTGGCGTGTCAGAATTTTTTTTTTTCGTGTGGGCCTACGCATTCTTTTTGTGTATATATGTAGTTTTTTTTTTATATATATCTTCTATGTCCGTCTACTAATCCAATTATATATATATATATATATATATATATATATGTGTGTGTTAGGTGCATACATTAATATTATTAATAACATCTATGAAAATGCAAGTGCAAAGATTAGGCTGTTTGAAAATACAACACACGTAAAAATTGGAAAGGGAGTGAGACAAGGTGACACCATATCTCCGAAGCTCTTTAATGCCACATTGGAGGGTGTTTTTCAGTCGCTGAGCTGGGAAAACAAGGGGATAAAGATTAATGGAGATTATCTAACCCACCTTCGTTTTGCTGATGACGTAGTCATTTTTGCAACTACCCCATCAGAGCTGCAGAGTATGATCCAGGAACTTGCTGACAAGAGTAAAGAAGTGGGATTAAAAATGAACTTTCAGAAGACAAAAGTGATGTTCAATGCTTTTACAAGAAATGAAGATTTATCGATTGATGGAGAAAAGCTGGAGATAACAGACACGTACGTTTATCTTGGACAGCAGATATCAAGTGAGGGTCACATTGATGAAGAAATTAATCGGCGTACAAAACTTGCCTGGAGAGCTTTTGGAAGAAACAGCATAATTTTCAAGAGCAATATGCCATTATGTCTTAAAAGAAAAGTGTTTGATCAATGCATCCTTCCAGTGCTTACGTATGGTGCAGAGACGTGGACCTTAACTAAAAGAGACATACAAAGGCTGCAGACAACTCAAAGCAGCATGGAGAGGTGCATGCTTGGTGTAACCAGGAGAGATAAGAAGAGGAACTCGTGGATCCGAAAAATGACAAGAGTGGAAGACATCATGATCAGAGTTAAATCCCTGAAATGGCAATGGGCTGGACATACTGCCAGAAGGACAGATCATCGATGGACAGCCGAAATTTTAGATTGGATTCCAAGGGACAGGAAAAGACCCAGAAGAAGACCACATAGGAGATGGGTGGATGAAATTCGAAAGTATGCAGGGGTGACATGGAGGAGACTGGCACAAGACAGACCGTTGTGGAGGAAACTTTGGGAGACCTTCGTCCAGCAGTGGATTGATAATGGTTGACAATGATGATGATGATGATGTGTGTTAGGGGTAAAATAGTGAAAATTTTTACTGTTAGGCAGCTACAGGCAATCTTCCTAGCACTACACGTCCAAGCGTAAAACTTTATTCATTATAATGGCGCCCGAACTATCCGGATGACCCGACCGTTCAAAATCCCGCAATTGTGTGATGTTATTTCCACACCGCGAGATAGGAAAAATAAGAGAATCCCTTCTCCAGCACTTCAAAAAAAAAAAAAAATAAAATAAAAAAAATAAAAAAAAAATAAGGGGGAGATGATGTAACGTACCAGGAGATGTGACGTACCTGCCAAAAGGACGCACACGACATAAAGGCAGATGGGAATCAGAATAAAACGTCCGCGTAGCTCAATTGGTAGAGTGACTTATACCGAAATGAGGGGATCCGGGTTCGAAACCTGGCGTGGACAGAAATGACGGAGAAATTTACTTTGTTATAATACAATATATACACTGAAGAGCAATTGAATTAGAGATACCTGTCTAGTAACGTGTAGCACCACTTTTCGCCCTGATGACGACGGCGATTCGTCTCGGCATGGACTCGACAAGACACCGGAAGCGTTGGGAAGCCATACGGTTCCACGACCCCTGAACAAGCTCTCACAGTTCACGAAGATTTGATGGAGAGGGTCAGAGCCTCAAACATCTCTCTCGATGGCATCCCAGATGTGCTCGATGGGATTGAGGTCAGGTGACCTAGCTGGCCAAGGAAGCGAGGTCACGTCGGTGGAGTGTTCATCCAACCATTCGGATACAATTCGGGAGCTGCATTGTCTTGTTGTAGGATGAGGTCCCCAGTGGGATGTTGAAGACGCACAAACGGGAGCAAAGGATATCCCGGTAGCGTTGACCTGTGAGGAACAATGTCACACGTACCAGGGGTCCCATTTCAATCCACGTAAACAGTCCCAAGACGAGAATGCCACCCCCACCAGCTTGAAGAGTACCCTGCAGGCAAGAAGGATCCATCGCTTCATGTGGTTTGCGCCGTACTCGTATCCTGCCATCCGCATGTACCTACGTGAATCTCGACTCATCAGTCCAGGCAACATTTTTCCACATGCCTAGGTTCCAGTGGTGATGTTCCCGCGCCCATGCTGTTCTTTGCACCCTGTGATGTGCGGTCAGCAGCGGTACCCTCGTGGGACGATGCCTTCTGTACCCCATAGCAAGGAGATGGTTCCGGATGGTGTGACTGCTTACACGTTTTTGTGCACCAGCGTTAAATTGCCGAGGGATTTCTTGCACTGTGGCCCGTCTATCCGCTGTTACAATGCGAGCTAACCGACGATGACACAGCTCATCCACACGCTGTTGTCCACGGCAGTTGGCCCTTGCAGGGATGGTTTTACTGGATTCAATGTACTCACGGTGTACCTGTGACACCGTGGTTCGTGAAAATCCAAGTGCCTGCACGACTTCCGAGATGGAGTGACCCATTCGTCGGGCCCCGACAATTTTCCCCACGATCGAATGCGCTTAGATCCTTCGTTTTACCCATACTGCGTCCGACTCTTACTGATTACCGTCGCATCACTCCTTATATATTCGGATCGCCGGATACGTCATGTCGTTTCCGTTTGCAGGGCCGCCCACAGCGCCACACTTTCATACCGCCAGCTATCTCTAATTGAATTTCTTTTAAGTGTATAGGACTCATATATAGGAGTATTGGAGTGTCCGGAAACAGACATGCTCGCCTCTTCCGAAAATGATCCGCGAAACCAAATCAGCTGGGAATGTAATAATGATAATTTTCTTTGATCATTACGGTGTATTCTACCAGCATGTCGTTCTTCCACAAATTACTGTCAATGCTCAATATTACTACATTTCAGTCTTCAAGCGACACATATTGATTAAGCGACCGGAACTGGTTAGCAAGTGGACCCCATACCATGATGAAGCCCACCCACATGTGGCTGCTTGTGTTCAACAGTTTCTTACGAAAGTCAGTATTGAAATCATGCCACAACCTGCCTACAGTCCTGACCTCACCCCATGCGATTTCTGGTTGATTCTAACAATGAAGGAGAAGTTCCGTGACGCAACACTCAACACAGATGCTGACGTTATTCAAGTTGTACACGGGTCGCTAAAGCAGCTTCCACAAAATGCCTTCGCCACATGCTTTGAAAAGCGGACTGAACGATGGGACCGTTGCATATCATCCGAGGGAAGATACTTTGAGAAAGAATAACATATATTTTGCTGTACCTATATTTCTTCCCTTTGTGTGCTGTTTACTCTCAGTTTTGATGAAACTGCCGTTGTGTATTTCATCAATTTCCTGCAATGAACCCAGCTAACTCACTAAAGGCTATATAGCACAACACAGTGCACCGGATTCAGGGGCGCACTGATAGCCCCGGCAACCCTCGCATTGCGGGGAAGGGGGCTTTGCTACTGAGAGGGCATATGACGCAAAAGTTTTTACAAAATGAAGTTTGCGGAAAGGTTTTATATAATCTTTTGCGTGAACTTCATATAACACTGATTAAAGAAATAGCTAGGAATGTTTTTCGGCAGCTTTGAAAAAAGTATGGAAAAGGAACCCAATTTTTTTTTCGCGGTTTAGTTTGAAAACAGTGGATGATAGGAAAGCAATTATTTAAGAAGACTTGAGGCTCCTTTCACAGTCATAGCAATAGTTCCTATACATGTACAAGTATTAACAAGAGGATGTGAAATAAATATCGGTTCAATGAGTGAAATTTTATTCTAATGAGGATGAGGTGTTATGTTAACCCTTTAACGACCATGACCGAAAAATCTTGTATTTCTCTAAGTACCATAACGCCCGAAACTGTCTGTTGTTTCACTTCTTTGTTTATTAACAACAATAGCGACTGAGAGAATGACTCCTGCTGATCCCTCACAGGTCGAGAAAATTTGAAGAACAGGTTAGGGTAGGAAATCTGACTCACTCTAGACTGGCGTTTCGGGCGTCTATGTCCTTTTGTACGTAGGGCGCTTTGGGCGTTATGGTCGTTAAAGGGTTAAAGATTTCTGCACGTAGCTACGCGTCTTCAGCTTGATTTAACGAACTAAAAGATGTTCTTCGCAATGACAAAAAAGCAGAGACCTCTTTATAACAGTCAAGAGAAAACATCTACTATGTGCAAGGCATTGTAGCATGTGTTTTTTGGGTTCAAGAGTTAATAATTCGAGTAGTTTTACTTTTTTACGTCAAAATTCTTACTTATCTGCTTACCTATGTTCTGTATTTTCGTTTAAATCGTAAAAGAGCATTGACACTGTCACACGCCAGTTACGTGTTCGGTGGGTGTGATGGTGACGCATTTCAAAGAGGTTAACTTAATCATGAATGGAATACCGGATTACACCATACATTACAAATACTGATGATGAGAATCCATTTTTGGTGTAAATACGGATAGTCATCTTTATTATTTGATATTTGAGGTTGACTTTATTTATTTATATTTATTCGTTTAAGTTCACTAAAAGAACAAAACTTTATTTATTTAAATTTTATTCTTTTTAAGTTCACTAAAAGAATAAAATTTGCATTATATGATTAACTTTAGCGTAACTATTTTGCAGTACACTCACGTACAATAACATTTGCGCACCTAGAAGCAAAACTATGCAAATAGCTACAGTGCGTGCTGGTATGCAAATGATTCACGTTTGGTGTTATTGCGCATGGCCGCACACCCTGTGGTGGCGCTGCAAGCACGAACCGGCAGCTTTATAAACCGGCATGTAGTCGATGCCCCATGAAAGCGAAAAGCACCGACCGACGCAAGAAAGAGTACAGAGTGACAAATATGCCGGGTAAACGTCGATTTACGTAATTTACGGACTTTGAGAGAGGCCTGGTCATCGGGCTGAAAATCGCACTGTGGTTGGCGCGCCGTACAGCCCACCACGGGGATCGTTCTGACCATACCGTCCGACTGTGCTGGGAGCAGTGGACACGTGACGGCACTGCCATATGGCGGAGTGGCTCCGAACGGACCAGGAGGACCACAGGTAGAGAGGATCGGCGGATCGTCCGCCAGGCACGAACGGATCCCACAAGGATCCAGTCCACTGTACAGACAGATGTAGCGGCTCCTGTGTGCCCACAAACCATTGCCCGACGCCTCTCGGAAGCGAATCTGCGACCCAGCGCCCCTTACGTGTGCTGTCATTAACACCGGAACATCGCCGGCTCCGTTTGCAGTGTTGCCAGCCCAGAGCGACGTAGAACACCACAGACTGGTGACGTGTGGTGTTTAGCGATGAGTGCCGCTTCATTTTGGGGACAGATGATCATCGTGTCCGGGTGTGGAGCTTCCCGGGTTAACGGTATAATTCCAACATCGCTAGTGAGCGCCACACCTCCACCGCTACGGGCATTATGGTCTGAGGAGCCATTGCGTATGATAGCCGATCAGCTCTAGTAGTGATATGTGGATCATTGACGGGCCAGCGATATGTGAATGAGATCCTACGGCCTCATGTGCTCCCATTCCTGGCCGGGATTCTAAGTGTCCTGTATCAGCAGGATAATGCCCGCCCGCACACGGGTTGGGTGGTGCCGGACTGCCTACGTCATGTCCAGACACTTCCATGGAATGCCCGCTCCCCGGACATGTCCCCTATCGAGCATGTGTGGCACCATTTGAAACTCCAGCTGACGCCGTGCTGCACTATCCGGGACTGGGAGCACACCGTCCAACACGTGTGGGCCGGTCTACCGCCGGACAACGTCAGGCGTCTGTTCGACTCCATGCCGGACCGTATTGCAGCATGTATCGCCGCACGAGGCAGTGCGACGCGCTATTGAAGATGACCGGACTGCATGCCACAAATCACTCTGTAATTGTCCTGCAGCTCTGTTTTTGCCATCGAGTGTATCGTTCCTCTGTATCATTACGTCCATAAAATTTCAGTTCAACCCGATGCTTTCTTCTTGGTGCGCAAATTTCATTGTCCGTGAGTGTACTTTCTATTGTTATAAAACTAAGGCAATCATTTTAAATGTGGACGTTGGTCCACATTTGGGTTACAGGCAATAAAGTGCAATAACTTTCGTTTAACGAAAAATACTAGTAGGTTACAAAGAATTAGAATTATTAAAATGCTCATAAAACCTAGTTAGTGATCTGAAACCTAATAGATTTTCGCAAAAGAGCCTCGAATATCTTTTTGAGCGGGGAAAGTTTTCCCTCACGCCACTGACCGGATTTCTGGAAACTACTGAAACCGAAGATCAGTGAGATGCTGCAAGGGAAAGACAGAGAAGAACAAAGTGAGCACACCGGCTTTACTTTTTCAGGAATCTCTCTGTAGTGCCCAGTAATACAATTTACTTCACGTGTAATCTTGAACTTGGCTCTTCCCGTTGCTAAATGGTCAAAAATGTATGAATCCGGCGAGTAGACCGATCTGCGTCTGTGCCAGAGATTTGATAGCACATGGACTATGGCCTCCTCACCTACCAGGAACCAGCGACCCCAAATTGGAGAAGGGCGACTTACTATAGACCTTAGAGCTGCTCACGGAACTCTCTAAACATTAGAACACACACAACAAAAGTACCATACTTGAGAACACATAACGTAACCCTTTTTACGCTATGTAATATTTCCGGCTGAATACATGTTAAACTAAGGGTAAATGCGATGCAACTAATTGTGCCGGATAGCTTACGTTAAAGTAAGGCTTTTACAAAAGCCAGACGAAACATATACAGAAGTCCAATTTACTTCGACTTTTTATTGGTCCAGTAACATTATACGAAAATCCAAAACACACCACTTCACATATCTTAGTCAAGAAGTTTTCCTGCCGCCCTGGTGGCGCAGCGGTCTTAGGCGCTGGCTTATGATCATTCGCCCTATTTTGGCCCTGGTTCAAATTCCGGTGAGGCATGGATATTTGTGTTTGTTTTTCGGCACTGGCTCTCAATGTGTTACTTGATCAACACTGGCTCCCAATGTGTTACTTGACCATCACCGGCTCTCTGTGCACATTGGTCATTTAGCATACTGTAAAACCACGTTTGATGTGTGCTTGTTCATAATGTGTTACTTAATCAACACTGGCTCTCTGTGTACATTGGTCATTTAGTATACTGTAAAACCATGTTTGATGTGTGCTTATTCACAATGTGTTACTTGATCAACACTGGCTCTCTGTGTACATTGGTCATTTAGTATACTGTAAAACCATGTTTGATGTGTGCTTATTCATAATGTGCTACTGGATCAACACTGGCTCTTTGTATACATTGGTCATTTAGCATACTGTAAAACCATGTTGATGTGTACTTGTTCATAATGTATTACTTGATTAACACTGGCTCCTAATGTGTTACTTGACCATCACTGGCTCTCTGTGTACATTGGTCATTTAGCATACAGTAAAACCACGTTTGATGTGAGCTTGTTCATAATGTGTTACTTGATCAACACTGGCTCTCTGTATACATTGGTCATTTAGCATACTGTAAAACCATGTTTGATGTGTGCTTGTTCATAATGTGTTACTTGATCAACACTGACTCTCTGTGTACATTGGTCATTTAGCATACTGTAAAAACCATGTTTGATGTGTACTTGTTCATAATGTATTACTTGATCAACACTGGCTCTCTGTATACATTGGTCATTTAGCATAGTGTAAAACCATGTTTGATGTGTACTTGTTCATAATGTGTTACTTGATCAACATTGGCTCTCTGTGTACATTGGTCATTTAGCATACTGTAAAACCATGTTTGATGTGTGCTTGTTCATAATGCGCTACTTGATCAACACTGGCTCTCTGTGTACATTGGTCATTTAGCAAATTTGTTGATGTGAAACATCTGTCTATTGTCCATGTCTGCCTGTTTGTCATGTCTCTGTACCACCAGGTCCTATAAATCATTTTTTTAAACCTCCAATCCAAAAAAGGTATTTCCCATCAAAACTCAGTAACGATCTAACATTTCCATACACAAAGCAACCTCTGCATCGTCTTTTTCATCTATCATTCTTATCTATCACATACATACGTCACGTATTCTGACCTCAGTGAGTTGCCAACAATTTTCTCGTTTGACGGAAAAGACATAACGTTAGGGTTTAAAAATGTCTAAAAGAACGAACTCGAATTTATATAGAAAAAGAAACTCAAAAGGAAAGTTAAAATAGAATATACATTACAAACAGTGTGTGCATCTAAAGATAAGAAAAAGAAAAACATAGTTGGTAGCAAGTGAATTAGCACTTATGTAAGTATGATACGCTGGTGTGCAAAACTTTAAGTTGAAAAGGTAAATTAATGCCGTTAATAGCAGTATCGTGCAAACACAAATTAACTCAGGACTACGTCTGGGAACAAGAGCAAAAGCACATGCGTAATAATGGAACAAGACGTCTGATTTGCATCACGTGAAATCAAAATACCCTCACGCAATCCAATAGCCTTAGTTGAACAGAAGTCACTGGAAGGTGTGAATAAGTGTTACAGACGTCTGATTGTGTTTGTTGTGTGCTATAGGCGACGAAATGGGCCGTCGAGAACACCTTCATGATTTACTCGTAGCCGCGGGAGGCTCATGGAGGGGTGAACTGTAATGAGTGTGACCTAAGAGTTCGGTATTGCTCATAGCATCGTATCGCGTCGCGTACGTGGTCGACCTCCAGGATTACAAGTAAAGCTGTGTGAAAGACCTGTGGTGGTCGGCCTCCAGGATTACAAGTAAAGCTGTGTGAAAGACCTGTGGTGGTCGGCCCCCAGGATTACAAGTAAAGCGGTGTGAAAGACCTGTGGTGGCCGGCCTTCAGGATTACAAGTAAAGCTGTGTGAAATATTTTTGGTGGTCGGCCTTCAGGATTACAAATGAAGCTGTGTGAAAGACCTGTGGTGGTCGGCCTTCAGAATTATAAATGAAGCTGTGTGAAAGACCTGTAGTGGTCGGCCATCAGGATAACAAATGAAGCTGTGTGAAAGACCTGTGGTGGTCGGCCTCCAGGATTACAAGTAAAGCTGGGTGAAACACCTGTGGTGGTCGGCCTCCATGATTACAAGTAAAGCTGTGTCAAATACCTGTAGTGGTAGGCCTCCACGATTACAAATGAAGCTGTGTGAAAGACCTGTGGTGGTCGGCCTTCAGGATTACAAACGAAGCTGCATGAAAGACTTGTGGTGGTCGGCCTCCAGGATTAAAAGTAAAGCTGTGTGAAAGACCTGGGGTGATCGGCCTCAAGGATTACAAGTAAAGCTGCGTGAAATACCTGTGGTGGTCGGCCTCCAGGATTACAAGTAAAGCTGTGTGAAAGACCTGTGGTGGTCGGCCTCCAGGATTACAAGTAAAGCTCTGTGAAAGACCTGTGGTGGTCGGCCTCCAGGATTACAATTAAAGCTGTGTGAAAGACCTGTGGTGGTCGGCGTCCAGGATTTCAAGTAAAGCTGTGTGAAAGTCCTGTGGTGGTCGGCCTCCAGGATTACAAGTAAAGCTGTGTGAAAGACCTGTGGTGGTCAGCCTCCAGGATTACAAGTAAAGCTGTGTGAAAGACCTGTGGTGGTCGGCTTTCAGGATTACAAATGAAGTGTTTGAAAGACTTGTGGTGGACAGCCTCCAGGATTACAAGTAAACGTGTGTGAAAATCTGTGTTGGTAAGCCTCCAGGATTACAAGTAAAGCTGTGTGAAAGACCTGTGGTGGTCGGCGTTCAGGATTACAAATGAATTGTGTGAAAGACCTGTGGTGGACGGCCTTCGGGATTACAAATGAAGTGTGTGAAAGACCTGTGGTGGACGGCCTCCAGGATTATAAGTAAAGGTGTGTGAAAATCTGTGTTGGTAAGCCTCCAGGATTACAAGTAAAGCTGTGTGAAAGACTTGGGGTGGTCGGCCTTTAGGATTACAAATGAAGCTGTGTGAAAGACCTGTGTTGATCAGCCTCCAGGATTAGTAGTAAAGCTGTGTGAAAGACGTGTGGTGGTCGGCCTCCAGGATTACAAGTAAAGCTGTGTCAAATACCTGTAGTGGTCGGCCTCCACGATTACAAATGAAGCTGTGTGAAAGACTTGTGGTGGTCCGCCTTCAGGATTACAAACGAAGCTGGGTGAAGGTGGCCGGCCTCCAGGATTACAAGTAAAGCTGTGTGAAAGAGCTGTGGTGGTCGGCCTCCAGGACTACAAGTAAAGCTGTGTGAAAGAGCTGTGGTGGTCGGCCTCCAGAATTACAAGTAAAGCTGTGTGAAAGACCTGTGGTGGTCGGCCTCCAGGATTTCAAGTAAAGCTGTGTGCAAGACCTGTGGTGGTCGGCCTCCAGGATTACAAGTAAAGCTGTGTGAAAGACCTGGGGTGGTCGGCCTTTAGGATTACAAAAAAATAAGCTGTGTGAAAGACCTGTGTTGATCAGCCTCCAGGATTATAAGTAAAGCTGTGTGGAAGACATGTGGTGGTCGGCCTTCAGGATTACAAATGAAGCTTTGTAAAAGCCTGTGGTGGTCGGCCTTCAGGATTACAAGTAACGCTGTGTGAAAGACCTGTGGTGGTCGGCCTCCAGGATTAGAAGTAAAGCTGTGTGAAAGACCTGTGGTGGTCGGCTTCCAGGATTACAAGTAAAGCTGTGTGAAAGACCTGTGTTGGTAAGCCTCCAGGATTACAAGTAAAGCTGTGTGGAAGACATGTGGTGGTCGGCCTTCAGGATTACAAATGAAGCTTTGTAAAAACCTGTGGTGGTAGGCCTCCAGGATTACAAGTAAAGCTGTGTGAAAGACCTGGGGTGGTCGGCCTTTAGGATTACAAATGAAGGTGTGTGAAAGACCTGTGTTGATCAGCCTCCAGAATTAGAAGTAAAGCCGTGTAAAAGACCTCCGTTGGTCAGCCTCCAGGATTACAAGTAAAGCTGTGTGGAATACATGTGGTGGTCGGCCTTCAATATTACAAATGAAGCTTTGTAAAAACCTGTGGTGGTCGGCCTTCAGGATTACAAGTAACGCTGTGTGAAAGACCTGTGGTGGTCGGCCTCCAGGATTAGAAGTAAAGCTGTGTAAAAGACCTGTGGTGGTCGGCCTCCAGGATTACAAGTAAAGCAGTGTGAAAGACCTGTGTTGGTAAGCCTCCAGGATTACAAGTAAAGCTGTGTGAAATACTTGAGGTGGTCGGCCTCCAGGATTACAAGTAAAGCTGTGTCAAAGAACTGTGGTGGTCAGCCTTCAGGATTACAAATGAAGCTGTGTGAAAGACTTGTGGTGGTCGGGTTCCAGGATTACAAGTAAAGCTGTGGGAAATAACTGTGGTGGTCGGCCTCCAGGATTACAAGTAAAGCTGTGTGAAAGACCTGTGGTACTCGGCCTCCAGGATTACAAGTAAAGCCGTGTGAAAGACCTGTGGTGGTCGGCCTCCAGGATTACAAGTAAAGTTGTGTGAAAGACCTGTGTTTGTCAGCCTCCAGGATTCCAATAAAGCTGTGTGAAAGACCTGTGGTGGTCGACCTTCAGGATTACAAATGAAGCGTGTGAAAGACCTGTGGTGGTCGGCCTCCAGGATTATAAGTAAAGGTGTGAAAATCTGTGTTGGTCAGCCTCCAGGATTACAAGTAAAGCTGTGTGAAAACCTGTGGTGGTCGGCCTTCAGGATTACAAATGAAGCTGTGTGAAAGACCTGTGTTGATCAGCCTCCAGGATTAGAAGTAAAGCTGTGTGAAAGAGCTGTGGTGGTCGGCCTTCAGGATTACAAATGAAGCTGTGTGAAAGACCTGTGGTGGTCGGCCTCTAGGATTACAAGTAAAGCTGTGTGAAAGACCTGTGGTGGTCGGCCTCCAGTATTACAAGTAAAGCTGTGTGAAAGACATCTGTTGGTCAGCCTCAAGGATTACAAGTAGAGCTGTGTGGAAGACATGTGGTGGTCGGCCTTTTGGATTACAAATGAAGCTGTTTGAAAACCTGTGGTGGTCGGCCTCCAGGATTACAAGTAAAGTTTTGTGAAAGACCTGTGTTGGTAAGCTTCCAGGTTTAGAAGTAAAGCTGTGTGAAAGAGCTGTGGTGTTCGGCCTTCAGGATTATAAATGAAGCTGTGTGAAAGACCTGTGGTGGTCGGCCTCCAGGATTACAAGTGAAGCTGTGTGAAAGACCTGTGGTGGTCGGCCTCCAGTATTACAAGTAACGCTGTGTGAAAGACCTGTGGGGGTCGGCCTCCAGGATTACAAGTAAAGCTGTGTGAAAGACCTGTGGTGGTCGTCCACCAAAAACCGCTTCCAAGTGAGGAATGATATCTGCTCCAACAGACCAAGAGGGGTCAATACTAGACAGCAAGTATCCCTACAAAATATCTAAATATGAGCACAGAAGTCCCAATATTGCAGTTCACAGTGGCCAGGTGACAGCACAAATGTTGGCTATTTGCCCAACGACAAGTACGTTTTGTTCCATTAAAACCTGCTCTCCAGAGATACCATTTTCAGCGGTCCAGAGCGCACAAGGACAGGACAGCAGAACAGTGGGGTATAGTACTCTTTACTGATGAGAGTAGATTAAGTCCATCTAGCGATCCTGGACGTCAGCTAATCTGGCATACGGTAGGCAATCGGCATCTCCCGAAAACCCCCATCAATGAAAAGGACAGATATGACGGCCGCGGTGTTCTTGTACAGGGAATCATTCCGATCGATGAGCTCCAGATACTGGAAGGAGGTACTGTAACCGGTGCGTGCTACTGTAAAGAGGTAATCCTTCGCATGTTCGTGTGTTCGGAGGGGCCATTGGCACACAGTTCGTGTTAATAGACGGTGACGTCACACCCAATCGTACGGTGGCTGTTGGTGATCTGTTGGAAAGTGAAGACATTCAGCGGATGGATTGGCTAGAACTTCCCACCAACCTAAATCCCATAGAACACGTGTGGGGCGCTCTAGGGAGACGCATTGCTCCACGTCAACGCACACACTGGAAAATGTCCAATAGCTGAAAAGCCGCCCCGGTGGCGCAGTGGTCTAGGGCGCTGGCCTCTGATCATTCGTCCGTAAGGGGTCCGGGTTCGAATCCCGGTCAGGCATGGGTGTTGTGTTTGTCTTACGGCACTGGCTCTCTCCCTTCCCTGGAACCAGTGACCCTAAATTAGGGACGGGCGACTGCTTATAACCCATTGAGTTGCTCACGGTGGTCGTTAAACCTCCAATCAAAAAAAAAAAAAAAGAAAATAGCTGAAGATGGCGTTGATGAAAGAATGGGCAATGTTACCGCAAGAACTCATCAGCAGCCTAGTGCAAAGTATGGAAAAATGGTGCAAATCATGCATCGACATTAGGAGTGATGTTATCCTCTATTGAAAATCTCCTCTTTCTTCCGTACCGACTTTGGCAGAGATGCATCTGTATCATGGCAATGGCACACAGTGCTATGTAGCCAATCCTGAATAAAGATTCCCTTTAGTATCTGCCGTTGTGTTCGGTGTTGTTTCCGTCATCACTTTGGTAGGTAATGGAGTTCCTATGGTTTGAATTTTACATATCCAGGCCGTTTCTGTGCTACACTACATGCCAAAACTTGGCTCGTCCTTAAGTTTTGCACACCAGTGTATTTGAAATTCACGCATTTTAAGAAAATTTCAGGAAATTGAATATCGTTCCGTGGGTCGTAAGAGGTTATATCTCTAAGTCATACGGGTAGAATAAAACAAAATCGGTCATCGCCTTCAGTCCAGACAAAGGTTTAACCCTTTAAGACGCCGATGTATCTGAACCAAATTGTGCCCAACAATTTCTGCTTTCTCCAAACAGAAATATTCACATAGCGGCCAAGTTTTATGAAAGCTACGGAAAAGCATTTTTTCTCCCTTTCATCTCAGCAAGGATCTATCATAAACTTGGCACCGGCAATTAGAGCTTCCTTCTAGTCCTTTATATTCTGTTCCTGACCCAAGGCATGATGGCCCCTTTGACTCGAATATCATGCCGCTGAGTTGAAAGAAGTTAATCAAACATCTCTCTGCGTCTTTAGTCCGTCACAATAACCCTTTTAGCAAGTAAAAAAGACAACAGATCAATGTCAATGTGAAAGGATTAGTGGCAGATATCCTTTCTAGCAGAATGAGTCAGAAAGGATTAACCTCAATCATCCCCTAAGTATCCACTTTGAATAGTAATAAAACTAATAACGCTTTCTTATATGCAATCCACTTGTTCCAACAGCGTTCTTCCTCCTTAGACAACGAATATACTCGTTCAAGCTGATTCCATTCCATTTTGCTAACCCCGAGTTAATTCGTTTAAGCCGGTTATAGGGTTAAATGAAGTCGGAACACAAAATCCTATTTCCTGAGCTTGTCTTTTGGTTTTGCAACTACACTGATGTAGCAAATTATAAGTAAGACCCAAGAGCAATCAGACACGTGCTATGCTCATTAACATAGGAAACTATGGTGGTGAAATAGCTTTTTACAATTCCCTGCAAAGGATTCAGACGTGTACGAAGCGTCGATAACGGCAATACAATTAATGCCAATTGAACAATTAAGGGTAATTTCCTTAAGTCATGCAATTAATTGCCGTTCCTGGTAGTGAGATAATTTAAGTTAAATTATGTAAATAATAAATGGCATATAATATAAATGAGACGATCTGTAGGAAAACTAATAAAGAAGTTAATAAATAGTATTGTAAGTAATATTATTTCTGCAAAGTGTTTTGATCTATAGTACATAATGTGATGTATCAAATGAATTATATAAGGGAGCTAATTAATAGCAGATAATGAAAATGTGAATATTAATTGCCTATAATGCAAATCAAATAAGTGTTACCAAGCAATCTACTCGTAACTGGTATCAATAAAATGTAGTTGGATTTAACGTATGTGGCTCCGTTTGGAAGGTAAAATGTATGCTCACCCATCAGTATCAGTTCTAAAACGTAAGAAGGCAATATCAATAAATCTCTCGCTAAATTTCAAGCAAGTATTTTCTTCCCAATGGTCCATTGCTTCTCGGATCCGAACCTTTGTATCATCACTTACAGCTGAAAATAAGACATCATCAATATACACATAAAGAGTTACTTAAAACATTACATTTTTAATTTTGCTGGAAAATCTAATTCAGATCAGCTGCATAAGATCACATAGATGAAATCTTTAAACTTTTGAAGAGTAGAAGCAAAAGGAATATTTTTCAACATAGGCAACTGTCTAACAAAAGTAATTGCATCAATATATATAAAACATCGGATATCTATTTGTCTTCCAATATATGAAAGCTGAACACGGTGCTAACTCGCATGTGTAAATATGGAACTGGAAAATCTGCTTATTTGGGCAAAGCAACGAAAAAGGGAGAGAATTATCACTCGGTATACTGTATGTTTCGAACTTTGACAAGTTAAAAAAAAGTTTGTTTTTCTGTTCTATGTTCTGAGCTTCAAGGATACATGAACACCAATATTCTGGCAATATGAGGGTCACCCGAAATAGAAAATCATTTTCACAAGTCTCATTAACAAAACTGTGAAAATGCAAGCACTTAACTGGAATTTCTGAATGCAATTCTACCTCATAGAAACATGTAACAGGAAAAAGGTGCGTCGCTCATCTTTGAGTCCATCCTCAGCTCACTATAGATTTTAGAGAAGCCCACGGCGATCCTAGGAGGGTATAATTCCAAAGTTTAACTCCACTCTCATTTCACCTAATTCTGGGATCTCATTTGATGCATCTCAGATCGCTTTGTCTTAGAACCACTGGCTCGGATCGCTTTATACTACATAGTAGTGATTCTTCTTAGAAACTTCTGTGAAACAACGCAACATTTGTTCTCTACGCTTCTTCCTAGAAGCTGCATTAACATACTCCAGAGCATCGCTAGAGCTCCTGCCTGGCGCGTTAATGGTCAGAAGCGTAATTTTCTGAGTAGTAGTCAGATATGGGCTGGGCTCGAGTCCCTGTCTTACGGGACACGAGCCCAGGCGCACGTTGTGTGCCTGTCTTACGGAGTGTCCTTAGTGTCTTGTCTTACTCTCTTCTTTCTCTGGAGCCAGTGGTTCTAAGTTGTAGAATGAGGCGAGAGCTCATAGTCCTCAAATTTGCTCGTAGTGGTCGTAAAACCCGCAAACAAATACATCTTTGGACAAAACTAACTACTCCTCCACGACTTCCTGTGGAACAGTCCTTTTTTTTTTTTTTTTTTTTTTTTTTTTTTTGGATTGAGGTTTAACGACCACCATGAGCAACGCGATTGGCTATAAGCAGTCGCTCGTCCCTAATTTAGGGCCACTGGTTCCAGAAAAGGGGGAGAGAGCCAGTACAGTAGACAAACACAACATCAATGCCTCCTCGGGATTCGAACCCGGACCCATCTCGGATGAATGGTCAGAGGCCATCGCTTAGACCACTTCGCCACCGGGGCTGCTGGAACAGTCTTGTTATATGTGTAAAAACACATTATACAACAATTTAAATCCTGCCAGAATTTCCGCTCTTCTTTTCTGGAACATTTTTAACTCTCCCAACTTCTGCTTCGTGAAACTCTTTTCCAGCATGGACCAAAGAGACCATAAAATATACAATTCCTGATTAGAAACATCAAGAGGGCAAGGAGCTTCCCTCTGTCTCCGAACATCAAGAAAAACCCCGGACTTCTTAAATTCTGTTTCTCTCATAATACTATCACTATTTATTCCTACCCCCCTATTTTTCTCGCTTTCTTTCCTAAGAAGATCTTTAAGAGCATTTTACTGAAGATGAAGAGGAAATAATTTTCATTTTTACCCTGAAAAAGTAAAGTGACGCCACTTCTAATTCCTATCTTTGAGTCGAAACCAAACTGCTCACATAGCTTCTCTAAAGTATCTATCAACTATTGAAGAGTTAGCAGCTCCTCCCAGCTAATCAGTAAAACTTTAAAACCAATGAATGTAAATACTTTAACACCATTCAAATTGATTAAGCTTCAAATCATATAAGAAACTTTCCTGGAATTAAGAGAAGTGCTCTCACATTTTTCTATCTCTGTCTCTCTCTCTCTCTCTTAATTTCTCTCTCTTTATTTCTATCTCTCTCTCTCTCTCTCTCTCTCTCTCTCTCTCTCTCTTTATTTCTATCTCTGTCCCTCTCTTCTCTCTCTCTCTCTTAATTTCTCTCTCTTCATTTCTCTCTGTCTCTTTCTCTCTTCTCTCTTTCTTTCCCTCTCTCTCTCACTCCCTCTCTCTTAATTTCTCTCTCTCTTTCTCTTTATTTCTATCTGTCTCTTTCTCTTTCTCTCTCTTAATTTCCCTCTCACTCTTTCTCTCTCTTAATTTCCCTCTCACTCTTTCTCTCTCTTTATTTTCCTCTCTGTCTCTTTCTCTCTCTCTCTCTCTCTCTCTCTCTCTCTTTATTTCTCTCTCTCTCTCTCTCTCTCTCTCTCTCTCTCTCTCTCCCTCTCTCTCTCCCTTTCTCTCTCTCTCTCTGGAAAGAGACGGCCTCTGGTAAAAATACAGAGCGTTTACAGTTTGAGTATTTCTTCTCCGAAAAGACTTGGAATGCTCCCTTTTTTTCTGTTGGCGATATGGCACCAAAAACCAAAAAGGTGGCGCAATGGTCTAAACGTTGGCATCTTACTATTCTTCCGTGATGTGCCTGGGCTCGAATCCCGTTGTGGCATGGATGTCGTGTTTATCTTACAGCACTGGATCTTTCCCTTCCCTGGAACCAATGGCTCTAAGTTAGGGAGGGGTGACTGCTTTCATCCCATCGAGTTGCTTACGATGGTCGTTAAACTTCAGGAAAAAAAGAAAGAAAAATAACAACGAAAGTTAAAAGTTTGGATCTGAATCCTTGAGGCAGCCTTAGGATGAAACTCATAGCCTTTGCAATTTTAACATCCCTTCTCCGGAAAGATTCGAAATCTTGTTTTCTTTTCTATCTACAACATAACGCCAAAGGTGGAAAATTCAACAAGGTTTTGGATCTCAGTTCAGTACGAAGGTTTTAATGCAAGCATCTGTTCCTTCGGGGAAGGCAGGTTGTAGAAATTGGCAGGCATTTCGCTTCCAGAAAGCGGCTGCTCCTAGTTATGTGACAAGTGTTCAAAAGTTTTTGAGGAACCGCCCATCTCCTAATCCCTCAAAATCTACTGATTTTCATTTTTCTTGACACGACGCCTTTTTCATAATTAATTTAATTACATTCGCAACAGGATTTAATGTTCTCTGTGTTGGTACACTTTACATAAAATAAAAAAAATGCAGCAAAAAATATAATTTTCAAATTCAGGGCTCTGCTTGTTTGCACACCATACATAAAACTTAACTTAAACTACAAAACACGTCTTTTACTCAAAACATAGCATGCCAATTGGAGACTGATGAGTTACAGACATACGCGGATTGAGACGACCAAACCAGGTAGAGAATATTAAATTTGATGTTCACTACAAAAATACATTTAACTACGGAAGAACATCGCATGAATTGCCTCATGCAAAAAATTGTGCTCAATCCTGAAACTGCTGAAATATGAATTGTAAAACGAAACCATTTGTGAGTAAATTTTAACAATTTAACGGTGTATAAATTTTAAAATTCTGCTCATGACTGAATGTAGCATCAAATCACGCTCAAAAAGAGGTGTTGTATCAGATAATTATTTTTCTTTGAAATATTTGATTTTCACAAAGACCGCGTTTCCAATTAAATCATTATAAAGATCATTCTGGAAGTTTAAATACGCACATGGCGCAATGCAATTTTCCTACGCAATTAATTTTTAGATTCATTTAGTCACTGATAACCTAATGAGCAATGGTAACTCTTGCTTGAGTAGACACCTACTTCACCATTATTTTGACAAACAAACAGTACTGGTAAACCGTTGGGTGGAAACGGATTTTTTTTTTTTTTATTCGAGGTTCAACGACCGCCGTGAGCAACTCAATGGGCTATAAGCAGTCACCCGTCCCTAATTTAGGGTCACTAGTTCTAGGGAAGGGGAGAGCCAGTGCCGTAAGACAAACACAACATCCATGCCTCACCGGGATTCGAACTTGGACCCCTTTCGGACAAATGATCAGAGGCCATCGCCTGAGACCACTGCGCCACCAGGGCTGCCGGAAACGGATTTTAGAATATCTCTTCAGGAGTATTGCTTTGCGTGGCGCAGTGGTTTAATCGATGGCTTCTGATCATTCGTCTGAGTTGGGTCGGGGTTCGAATCTCGGTAAGGAATGGGTGTTGTTTTTGTCTTACGGTACTGTCTTTCTCCCTTCCCTGGAGTCAGAGGCCCTAAATTAAGGACGGGCGACTGCTTATATGCCACTGGGTTGCTCACGGTTATTTTTTATTAAGCCCTCAATAAAAATAATCTTTTTGCGTAGTCTGTAGATAAGGGGGTAGGGGTGATGCGCTGCTAGTGCCTTCTTCAATATTGCAAAAGGAGAGTAGGGGCTACCAATTGCCCTGGACTTCAAGTCCAAAGACGTATGTCTAACTGTAGCTATCTTTAGCTTAATTAATTTACACCAGCGTGCTTACTTCAGCGGAACTTTCCCCACATACGTACAGGGAATATTGCTATGTCATTTTACAGCAAGCGTCCTACAGACAGATAGAAGGAAACACTTTTTTTAAAGGAAGTAACTGCTTTTATTTAAGGAAATGATTTTTCACGCAGATATAAAGCTCAAATGGAATTAACGATCATTATTCATAAGCACAAGAACAAATTGTCCATCCCCCCCCCCAAAAAAAAAATTCAAACAAAAAAAATACGAGATAGTGGGCCATTTACCGAGTGGTCCCCCGGCAAATGTCCCGATAGACCAATCTTTACTTGATTACAGCATTGAATAAAGGAAAGATGCAAACTGCGATGCAGGTACTCCGGAATTCCGGATTCGGTTGCACGCGTTTATAATAAGGGATGTTCAGCCTGTGTGCAACAAGAATTCTCTCTCTCTAACTTTCTAACTCCCCTCAGAGCCCATTTTTTTTTATCGAAAGTTTAACGACCACCGTGAGCAACTCAATGGGTTATGTAGGGCAGAAATTTTTTCGCGGGAAAAAAAAGCAAAGTTCGCGGGGCGGTCGCGGGATAAATTATGAAATTTCGTGAAAAGTTCGCGGCTGATGACATACACTAACATTTCCAACAAAAAAAAAAAAATCTACCAAATTACAAAGCAGTAATGCAAATTAGTAGTACATAATTAAATAAGCATTATAATTTTATAAGTTTTTAAAATTGATACTTACATTTATAAACCATTCAAATTCTGGCAATGTTATCAACGCCGTTACACGAGATCAAGATTTCCATTTAAGTGGACGGCATTTTGACACATTATATTGTAAATGCACAGATTTTCTTTTTTAATGCTGTGTCTGTTGTTCTGTAACATGTTAATACGTTTTTAAATTAAAAAAAGGATCGTTGAGCATCGATACTGTTTCTGGGTACTGGCGACCTTATGTAGCTCAGGAAAACGACCATTTTTCCTACTCCAAAAACCTAGCAAATCTTCGCTGACACGAAATTCTTTTACACTCGCTTTATATGAACGAAATTCAAAATTTAGTTGGTCCTCATCTTCGATCATAGGAATGTGGAAATTATTGTATTTGAAATAACCGTTGTCTAAAAAGTCCAAGGAATTTTTTGTGCAATCTTCAGCAGAGTGCATGTGACTTTGAATTACCCGTCAAGCTTGTTAAAAAAGAGTATCTTCGTAAGGAACAATCTTGAGAGGTAATTTAAGGTTTAAAGCTCGGGCTTGGACTTTCGAGTAGTATATTTTTCGCGTAAATTCTAACGAAAGCAGTATTAAAATTATTTCATTATGAAAAATACAGTAATCAAAAAATTATGATAGAAATTAGGCAAAAACAGGTAAAAAATCTGAAATTCACGGATATATATTTGATATTCGCGAAATTACAGAAAAACCCCTAAAATTCGCAAAAAAAAATGTTTTTCCAATTCACACTATCATCGTGCGCTTGGGAAGAATGCAGTCTGCACCCAGATTTTTCGGAGTGAAGAAACCACTTAAATAAAATTCCTAGTTTATCTATTTATTTCAAAAAATGAAAAATACAGCAACATTATCTTTATATCTATTTTTATTCAAATGTCTTTTTTATGCCCCATTTCGGTGTTGTCACTATTTGGCGTTATTTCATTTAAAGCATTTTACCATTATTAAATATCAGATAACACGTTATTCTGAGCAATTATGGTATGCTACGTTACATTTTTTTTATTTTTCAGTATTTGGATAACACGCGACGGTAGTGCTACTACGATCACTCTCTAAGCTAATTCCATTTGCTTTTAAGTTCAGCTAATTCTCTTTAATTGTATAAACAGTGTTAAAATATTGACTTTTCCTTTTAATAAGTACTTATTGACAGTAGATTACCTGATAGGTGAAAAAAAATTGTTCAAAAGACAAAATTGTTTGTACTTTGTTTTTTATATCTTACATGAATGGAAGTTGTACGAAACTTGTCCAGCAAACCATAGAGAAAGAATGTTCACGATTCCCTTCCGGTGCTGCAGTTCGTCTTCATCGACATCAGAAGGAAGAACGATGTCGCCTTGAATGAGTTTCTCCCCATTGTTCGTATGGGTTGGATTCATCTCCGTCAGTATGTCCTAAATAAAAGTGAAACAGATGACATTACATTAAATTTACAGCAGAAAAACGCGTTTGTGAAGATTGCTCATAAAGTCTTGAAACTAGAAATCACGGTGGTTCAGAACAGAGATGGAAACGGGTCACGGATCGCCGGGTCAACGGGTCACCGGGTCGGGCCAAGGTGTTACTGACTCGATTTCGACCCGGTCTTCTTTCCGTCTTATTTTTGGAAAGAAAAAAAAAGTATTTCAAAGAACCCTTCAGAGGTTTTTGAAATAAAATTTCAGAGCTGCAGAGTATGATCCAGGAACTTGCTGAAAAGGGTAAAGAAATGGGATCAAAAATGAACTTTCAGAAGACAAAACTGAAGTACAATACTTTTACAAGGAGTAAAGATTTCTCAATTGATGGAGAAAAGCTGGAGATAACCAATTCCTACATTTACTTTGGGCAGCAGATATCAAGCAAAAGTCACATCGACGAAGTAATTAATTGGCGTAAAAAACTTGTTTGGGGAGCTTTTGGAAAAAAACAGCACAAATTTTAAGCGCAATGTGCCATTATGTCTTAAAAGAAAAGTGTTTAATCAATGCATCCCTCCCGTGCTTATGTACGGAGCAGAGACGTGGACCTTAACTAAAAAAGACACACAAAAGAAGCATAGAGAGACACATACTTGGCGTAACCAAAAAAGATAAAAAAGAGGGTGGATAAGGAAAATGGCCAAATTGGAAGACATCGTAATCAGAGTAAAATCCCTGAAATGGCAATGGGCTGGACATATTTTCAGGAGAACGGACCACCGATGGACAACCGAAATTTTAGACTGGATTCCAAGGGACAGGAAAAGACCCCCCAAAAAAAGACCACGTGGGAGATAGATGAATGGAGGAGACGTGGGAGATAAATGGATGGAGCAGTCCGTTGTTCAAAAAAGTTGGGGAGATCTTCATCCATAAGTTAATTGATAATGATCGACAATTTGATGATGATGATATATTCGAATTTATTGTTCAAGGCATTTTGGTCAAGGTCAAGACCGAGTCCGGGGTGAGTTCAATTATGTGACGACCGGGTCCGGGTCCAACATTTTCGACCCGTTTTCAACACTGATTCAGAACAGAATACAATTTTTCATTCTTATTTTTCCACAGAACAACACTCAACTCTTACTCAACTCTTTTCTCTAGACCGCTTTGTTTCACCGAACAGAATTCAAATTTTAATTAGCTGTGAAAATAGGAGTTTGTCTTTTGACAGGATCGAAACCGTGTCTTCTTGCTCCAGAGTGAGTTGATCTAACAGACTAAGCCACACCGACGGATTTGTCGTCTTGACACATCCTTTACCGCTGTAGTGCGTCGCATCATCTCACTTTTAATTATTTTTTTCTTTGAAGCGGAGAAGAAATTTTTCATAAATTTCAGACTATGTATGGAACGAACGTCCCACATTTTTCGAATAACCCAACGGCCAATAGATCCATTTTTATGTTCGGACGGCAATGTGAAAACAGGAGTTTGTTGGTGACATCATCGAAACTGCGTCTCATCGCTCCGGAGTGAGTTACTCTAACCGACTAAGCTGCACCGACGGGATGTATCGCTGCAGATTTGTCGTCTTGACATGTGCTTTACCGCTGTAGTACGTCACATAGCGTGAAGAGTTCTGTGTCGCAGAAGAAATGCAAATTTTCATTTACTTGATCTTTCTGTTTCTTTTTACACGCACGAAGCCTAAAAGTTCTTAAAGTTCTTGTAGCACATCAAAATACAGGGTAATCAAGCAAGATCCTTTCTAAGGAATTTTTAGAATTAGGAATAGCCTTTAAAATATAAATATGCCCTGAAGACCCCTAGATGCAAAATTGTGAATTGTGAAAAAAGAAAAAAATATATGTGTGAAATATTTTTACAGCAAAATACATGTGATGGAAAAAGAATCTTTCAAACATGATTTCTGGAAGCATAGATAGTGAGAAAAAGATTTTTCGTGTGCGCCCTCTAGAAGGAAAAGTGTGTGTTTTTTATGTACAGTTTAAAATGAAATGTACAGTTAAAAATAAAAATAATTGTGGTATATTGTTAAAAGAAAGTAGTCACTTACATTACTAGCTTGTATCCTTTTTAATGTAAAAAATGCAAAATTAGGATAAAATTATAGAATTGAATAAGAAGAAATATGCACTTGCGCCCTCTAGTGCATATTTCGGTTTGATTTAATTTTTAACATAGTCCTCTTCTCGTTCGAATACACGGCTTGATCATTCCAGAAGTATCTCAAATACTCTGGAGAAGTCGTTTTCTGGGATGTTCTTCAGGTACGTTGTCATTGTCCTTTGAATGTCTGGAATGGACCCATATCTTCTACCCTTCATGAGTGTTTTGAGTTTGGGGAACAGGAAAAAGTCTGCCAGGGCTAGATCCAACGAGTAGGGGGATACATAATCGTTGTAAGCTGGTTTTTAGCCAGAAACTTGGTAACTATGGTCGAGGTGTGTGACGGAGCATTGTCATGGAGGAGGAACCATTCTCCACTTCGGTGTAAATCCTGCCTAACTCGCCGAATTCTCTTGAGAAGGCAATCCATGACTTCCTTGTAGAATAAGATATTGACTGTTTGTCCTTCGGGCACAAATTCACAGTGGATAATCCCGTGAGAATCGAAGAACACAACGAGCATCGTTTTAATTTTTGACTTTACAGCCCTCATCTTGTTTGGTTTCAGCTTTCTCGGACTTGACCATTCACTAGTTCGTCGTTTCGTTGATGGGTCGTTTCTCAAAACACCAGGATTCATCTCCAGTTATTATCTTGCTGAAAAAATCTGGGTCGTCATTCACCATTTCTACTAAGTTTTGCGAAGCAGTCACTCGCAGCTCTCTTTGTTCCGGAGTTAGAAAGTATGGGATGAACTTAGCGCACATCTTCCGCTTGCCAAGAACATCGCGAATAATGCTGTGCACTACTGTCTTACTAATATTCAGTTCTTCTGCTATCATGCGATATGTTAATCGACGATCCGTAGCCGGCAGTTCGCGATCAGACTGCACATTTTCATCATTGTTGCTTGTTGAAGGTAGCTACTTCTTTCATCGCCCTCCAATGACTGTCGACTATCACGAAAATGTGCATACCATTCATACAACCTGGACTGGGATAAACATTCATCATCCTACCCTTGTTTCATCAATTTGTTCGTTTCTGATGCAGATTTGCCACATTTAAAGCAGAACTTAATATTAGACCTTTGTTCCATCCTCTGAAGCGTGATAAGGTCAAAATTTCAGCGTCAAAAACACGTCTAATGCTCACCCCGGTCGAAGCGGAACTGGGTGAAAAAATTACAACCACTTACTGAGGGTTCACGAAAAATATCTCATGTGTTGCCCAAGAGATGTCACGCGTAGGTCATCAAAAAAAAATTATTCCTGGAACTTTCTGGACTTATTGTGTACATACATCAAAATGCACTTCTAACAAGAGCTATACCAAAATGCACTTCTAATAAAATGCTAAATCACAATGCACTTCTAACAAGACGCTATATCAAACGCACTTCTATGACACTGGACGCTCACAATGCCCTTCTAACAAGACGCTATATCACAATGTACTTCTAACAAGAGGCTATATCAAATGCACTTCTATGTAACTGGACGCTATACCACAATGCCCTTCTAAGAAGACGCTATATCACAATGCACTTTATAACGAAGTAAATTTCTCCGTCATTTTTAGTCCACGCCGGGGCTCGAACCCGGTTCCCCTCATTCCGGAATGAGTCACTCTACCAATTGAGCTACGCGGACGTTCGTTCTGACTGCTATCTGCCTTTATGTCGTGTGCGTCCTGCTGGGCAGGCACGGTAGTACATTGTGATATAGCTAACAAGACGCTATATCACAATGTGCTTCTAACAAGACGCTATGTTAAATGCACTTCTATGTAACTGGATGCTATACCACAATGCCCTTCGAAGAAGACGCTATATCACAATGCACTTTAAAACGAAGTAAATTTCTCCGTCATATTTAGTCCACGCCGGGGCTCGAACCCGGTTCCCCTCATTCCGCAATAAGTCACTCTACCAATTGAGCTACGCGGACGTTCGTTCTGACTGCTATCTGTCTTTATGTCGTGTGCGTCCTGCTGGGCAGGCACGGTAGTACATTGTGATATAGCTAACAAGACGCTATATCAAATGCACTTCTATGTAGCTGGACGCTATACCACGATGCCTTTCTAAGAAGACGCTATATCACAATGCACTTTATAACGAAGTAAATTTCTCCGTCATTTTTAGTCCACGCCGGGGCTCGAACCTGGGTCCCCTCATTCCAGAACAAGTCACTCTACCAATTGAGCTACGCGGACGTTCGTACTGACTGCTATCTGCCTTTCTGTCGTGTGCGTCCTGCTGGGCAGGCATGGTAGTACATTGGGATATAGCTAACAAGACGCTATATCAAATGCACTTCTATGTAGCTGGACGCTATACCACAATGCCCTTCTAAGAAGACGCTATATCACAATGCACTTTATAACGAAGTAAATTTCTCCGTCATTTTTAGTCCACGCCGGGGCTCGAACCCGGTTTCCTTCATTCCGGAATAAGTCACTCTACCAATTGAGCTACACGGACGTTCGTTCTGACTGCTATCTGTCTTTATGTCGTGTGCGTCCTGCTGGGCAGGCAGGGTAGTACATTGTGATATAGCTAACAAGACGCTATATCACAATGTGCTTCTAACAAGAGGCTATATCAAATGCATTTCTATGTAACTGGATGCTATACCACAATGCCCTTCTAAGAAGACACTATATCACAATGCACTTTATAACGAAGTAAATTTCTCCGTCATTTTTAGTCCACGCCGGGGCTCGAACCCGGTTCCCCTCATTCCGGAATAAGTCACTCTACCAATTGAGATACGTTGACGTTCGTTCTGACTGTTATCTGCCTTTATGTCGTGTGCGTCCTGCTGGACACACGACATAAAGGCAGGGAAAATAATGTTTCGTTAAAGCCAGAACACATTTAACGAGAAAAAAATGGATTTACATAAGAACACATACACTTAAAAGAAAAGTTTAATTAGAGGTTTACGTCACACTATAAAAAATGACAGGCTTAAAAGACAAGGATATTTTATTAATTGAACTGCTTAATAACTGCAATTGTTGGTGAATGTGCGCTGTTCATGTTGCATGAAATACACGTCTTCGAAATTAGCGACAACTGAGAAATAAATATTTATGATGTAACGCTTGGTTTTTCATGATTTCGAGCAGGTGTTCAGTGACTCATATTTCTTCCTGGATGAAATGAGTTCAACATGGCTTAGGCTAGCTAATACGTTTAATGTTCAACGGCTGTAATCAAATTAAATAATTTCCATATACCATTAAGTAAATGCATCGTCAATGAATCATTACACACACAAATAAGCAAATACAGAAAAATATGGGTTTATTATAATTATTATAAGAAAAATATAGTTTTAATATAGATTATTTAATTTAATTATGACACTAAAATTTTAATACGTCATAATTAAATTAAATAAATCTTATAGACTTTTAAGTCAGTGTATCGTAATGAGTGAGTCATAGTTCCAATATATATATATTAACAACACGGTGGTCCTTAATTCAGCTTATTTATGTTCCTCCTTCTTCCCTGTGTGTTATTACATACGAGTAAAAGGAAATATGTCGTTCAATTAATTATAAATTCACGTACTAAGATTTTATGTAGAGGATTTTAGAAAGGGAGTGTCTGATCTCGGATTTTAAACAACTCTCAGAAGCAGGAGATTTGGGCTAGAGTGCCCGACAAGAAAGCCACATGAAAGTGAGGTAACAAGGGGAGGACGACGCCCTTATTTATAACTGGGGGCCCAGTACGCTGGGTCCGGCGGCTTAACGTGCCCATCCGACGCACGGTGGATATTTAGTGGTTCGAGTGTTCGTACCGGCCTGGGATCAGTCCTGAAGCTTTTCCGTAGCAATCACGATTGTTAACAACTAGGTCACGTACTTGTTTCGTAAAGGTAATTTTTGAGGCAAAAATGGAGCTAATGCTCGTAAAACTTTCCCTGTTTCTCAGAAGCTGTTGAAACGACTTTTATCGTGTGACGTAACGCAGCTCTGTTTTCATTTTTTTTTTCATTGTATTTCATTTATTTTTTGGTTATGGGGTTACATTTGACTATACTATATTGCAATATTAATTTCAAAACATATAATATTTAGAAGAAAACATATATAACATATATACTTATATACAGGGTAACCACGGAACAGAAAATTGAGTAAAAGACTATACATATACACTGCTGGACAATTGCTAAGGACTGATCATAAACGGCTATATAGCGCATAAAAAAGTAAGTGTGGTTGGATGCCAAGTGAAATAAAATAATGTCAGAATGCCAGGACATTACAAGAAAGACAATTTATTGTGCTTTGAAATCCAGAAGGCTTTGGAACGTGTTCAAGGGACAAACTGGCCATTTTGTGCAGAATACGTAAACGTGAAAAAATGCAATTACCGTCCGCAGGCGTTCCGGCGTAAGCTGTCAATACGGGATATGGCCAGCATGGAGGGCGATGCAAGATTCCACACGTCGTGTCATGCTTTGCACAACATTATCAAGCAGCAGTTGGGGTAATTTATCCCATTCCTCTGTCAGTGCACGGATGAGGGTGTCCTTGTTTATTGGAGGGCATTGGCGACCAGCAAGACTCCTCCTCAAAGCATCCCACACATTTTCAATGGGATTCAGATCTGGAGAATGTGCTGGCCACACGAGGTGTTGAATATCCTCGCTCTCAAGACACTCTTGGACAGCGACTGTTCGATGACATGTTGCGCTGTCGTCCATGAAAAGGAATCTATCACCGACAGCACCACGGAACATGCGAACATGAGGTAGCAGAACATCATTAATGTATCGTTGGCCAGTTATAGTCCCAGTTGGAAGCACATAGAGGGACGTACGGCCATTGATCATGATACCAGCCCATACCATGACACTACATGTCGGATATCGGTCCCTATCCTGTATGTTTGCTGGACAATATGCAGTACCACTATCACGCCAGATCAGTTGCCGTCAACAATCAGACGATAGACTGTATCTATTCTCATCTGAGAAGAGGACAGCAGACCAGTCGTTATCGGTCCAATTGCGATGTTGATGGCACCATTGCAAATGGGCGGTACGGTGACGTCTGGACAATGGGATGCACACAACAGGACGGCGGGCGTATAGTCCTCCTTCATGCAAACGTCTGGCGACAGTTTTTCGGGAGATCCGCTTGCCAGTAGCAGCCATAAACTGATTTGCTACCTCACTAGCTGTGCTGCGCCGGTGTCTTTTTGTTGATATCACTATGTACCGATCTTCTGCAGGTGTCGTACTGCGAACACGACCTGCCTGTGACGTTTGCTACACTCTCCATTTGTTTGAAGTGATTTCCAAAGCCTTGAAACAACACTGTGGCTGACGTCGAACTCCCTGGCAACATCTGTTATTTTTCGCCCTTCTTCAATCTTGCCAATAATACGGCCACGCGTAAAATCATCTAGGTGATGTCGGGAAGACATGCTGAAAATTGCAAGTTCGTCAATTGATTCTTTCCCTTTCAACTTTGCGTTTGAACAACAACGGTCAATACGCGTCAAATCCTTTATATCTCTTATAAGCGCTATGACGTCACGAACAAGTTTGGCAATCCAAAATTTGCATACGCACAACACGTCTTACTGTATCCTGCACTTATGCTAATTTCCACATTTTCTTGCCTTCCATTTTATGGTTGCTATCGTTGCTATTGTCATTCGTCCTTAGCAATTGTCCGGCAGTGTATAAGCCTGAGTGAACCCCAATTCTCTTAAAGTGCGTAGTCAAGCCAAACGTCCTGCACATATAAAATTACCGCATATATGATCTGATTAATAATTTCCTACTATTAAATTTTTATCTTTGAGTTTGTGAGCAAATATTTTTTTTTAGTTTATTTTCGAAATAACTATTGATATGTGTTAGTTGACAAGCTAGATTATTCCATAACACCAGTTCCTGGTAATCAATAAATATTTGTTGGGTCAAAGTGTTAGGCATTGGTAACAAAAAATGCATTTCTGTTTCTAGTTCGATAGACATGACCCAGAGTGTGCAGCTGAATTAAATTTTGATACCTGTTTTCCTTTATTCTTTTATACATAAATTCTAACAATCTATATTGCCATAATTTCTCAATATCTTAAAACCATAGATATTAATCCGTACTCCCATATTCAATTTAATTCTTCTAACATTATTTAAAATTTTCATCATCCTATTTTGTAATGATTTTAATTTATATGAATTTATATGAATTAGTCTTAGTAGTTTGACCTCATGCTAACAAACAACAAGTCAAACATGGATAAAATCATGTCAGAATGCTTTGGATTAAGTGACGTCACAGTACGATTTGACGTAGGGGTTTTTCCATCAGCGGCAACTGTGAAAACCCCATTTTCGTTCCTACGGCAACAAAACGCAACATTTACGTACGGAATACAAGAGAATCTATGTATGAGAATATAACACGGAATATGCAAAAGACAAATGAGAACTTTTTCAAAAAGTTGTGAAATTTACTCTTTTATACCGAGAAACATTAGCAGACTACAATAATAATCTTTTATTAAAAAAAAATTAAAAGTAAAGTAAAATTGTCATTAAAACTGCATAATTTATTTTTTGGTGCAGAAAAACATTTTCAGTAAAGTAGGCTTACCGTATCACTTAACGGAGCTTCATCTTCACATATGATCTGCAAAAGAAAACAGATTTATGTCATACATTAAAAGTTTATTCCAGCTACAGTGTTGTATGATAAATAGGAAAAAGAACTCCTCTCTTTGTGTTTGCTCAAAAGAATATTTTGCAGCTGGTAACATTTAAAACTAAGTTTTGCTTTTTTCTTTTGTTTTGGAGTTTAACGACAACCATTTAGAAACTCGTTGAGGCATAAGCAGTCCTGTCCCTAATCTAGGGCCAATGGTTTCAGGAAAAGGACCGAGCCACCCTGCAGCACACGTAGAATTTCCTCAACGGATGTCTAACAAGAAATCCACAGGACAAAACAAAATGCGTTGCGTTATATACACTGCTGGCCACCCAAAATGCAACACCAAGAAGGACAAGAGATAGCAAAGCTAGATTTACTGGACACATAACAGCAGATACAAAGATGAAACGATTGAGCTTACAGGCCCGTGCGACTTGCGGAACACGCAGACATCAAAAATTCGTGTGGCCCCCATGGCTGGCAATAACGGCCGCTACACGCCGCGGCATCAAACGAAAGAGGTTTTGGATGTGGGCTTAGGGTATGTCGGTCCAGGCTGCTTCCACACGTTGCCACAGTTCATCAGGCGTAGCCGCGGGTGGTACTTGCCGGGCCACTCGGTCGCCGATCAGCAACCAGACGTGTTCGATGGGCGACATATCGAGAGAACAGGCAGGCCACGGCAGCAGTGACACCTGGTGGGCCGTGAAGAATTGTTGCACGATGCGCGCCACGTGCGGGCGCGCATTGTCTTGTTGAAACGTGGCCGCTGGCAGGTCCTGCAGGTAAGGGAGGACTACAGGCTCCAAAACGTCGGAGATGTGACGGTGGCTGTTGAGTGTACCGGCGATGCGTACCAGAGGGGTGCTGGCGTCATATCCAATTGCACCCGAAACCATAACGCCAGGCGACGGACCGGTATGGCGATGCAAAATGCAGGCGCCATACAGTCTCTCGCCGCGGTGGCTCCACGCGCGGATCCGATCATCGTGGTGTTGCAGGCAGAAGCGCAATTTGTCGGAGAAGACAAAGTCGTGACATTCCGTAGTCCAGGTGCGGCGTTCAACGGCCCACTGCTGCCGCACTCGCTGGTGGTGTAACGTTAATGGTAATTGGAGCAATGGGCGCCGTGCGACAAGTCCCCGCTCCTGCAGGCGACGTCGAACGGTACATGCTGACACAGGTTGTTGCGCAGCACACCATAATTCCTGCGCTAACGTTCGTGATGTGGCGGTGCGAGCCGTCAATGCCCGCCGCACAACATGCCGGTCCTCTCGTTTGGTGGTGTGCCGCGGCCGCGACAATCGTTCACGTTGGTCCTTCCGTCCCTCCTGCACCCACCGAATCCATACTCGCCTCACTGTGGCTGGATGTCGTCCCACACGGGTGCCGATGTCTCGGTACGATAAACCGCTGTAGCGATAAGCCACTATTCGTCTTCTGTCGAACTCCGAAACGTGCTGGAAAGACTGCCGTATTCTGCGACGAAGCATCAGGAAGCTTCCTACGCACAGGTCTGGCAGCACAACACACTTCCACTACTTACACCCCGCCTTCTGTGCACCCTTCTTATAGTTCTTCTCGGTGGCGCGCCGGGCGCACATGATTTGCATATGCCCTGCAATGCTCATCGTTTGCATGTCCTCTCGCGGGCGACGCATGCTGCGAATTTCAGGCCAATCAGATGCTTCCTTCTTGGTGTTGCATTTTGGGTGGCCAGCAGTGTATATACGAGTACATGTACACCGATGAGCCCTTCCATTATGACCACCCCAGCCTAGAGAAATGAGCGCGCCTGGAGACCGAACGGTGGCGCAGGGGAAGTTTGCAGAGCAGTATATATACAACCCGAGAACCGTCTTTAGGTTAGTAGAGCGTTCGGAGTCGGAATGGGAAAAGCTACCGATTTATCGGAGTTTGAGAAAGGACAAATTGTGATGGCGCGGAGAATCGCAACTACGATCTCGGAAACGGTGGGGCGGGTGGGTTGTTCACGTGAAGCTGTAATGAGTATGTATCAAAAGTGGTGCATAGATGGCCAAACGGCGAACCGTCGTCGGACGTGTGTCGTCCGCAGCTGAATGATGCCAGACGGGAGCGGAGACTGTCGCGCATTGTCCACAGCGACCGCAAGGCCACAGTGCGACAAATCACCCTCGGCTAAAACAGTGGTAATCGTGGCAATGTGTCACAGCACGCAGTTCAACGCAGCCTTTTGCGCATGGGACTGCGTAGCCGAAGACCCAGCCGGATCCCCATGCTCACTGCACGTCATCGCCAACAATTCATGATATTGGTCCAAGATCATCAAGATTGGACCGTGGATGATTGGAAGAAAGTAGCCTGGTCGGACGATTCAAGATTCCTGGTGCATCACGTAGACGGCAGAGCGCGGATACGCTGATTACCAACGGCGGCTATGGCAACTGGATGTACTGTTGCACGGAAACAGGCTGGCGGCGGCGGCGGCGGTGTTACGCTGTGAGCGATGTTTTCTAAGAACGCTTTAGGTCCTATTATCCCAATAGCACAATCTCTGACAGCTGTCAGGTATCTGAACATCGTTGCGGACCAAGTTCCCCCAGTCATGGCAACTTGTGCTCCCTGGTGGTGATGGTCATTACCAACAGAATAATGCGCCATGTCACACTGCCAGGTTAGACAAGGAGTGGTTCGTGGAACACGCTGGTGACTTTCCGTGAATGCCCTGGCCGCCAAATTCACCTGACACGAACCCAATCGAACATTTGCGGTTCGACTTGGAAAAGCGGGTTTGCGCTAAATCGCCACGACCCCGAAATGTAAGGGAACTAACTGGAGGACCTGTTGTTGATATTAGGGTACCAGATACCCAATATACCTAATGCTACCTCATCGAATCGATGCCACGCTGAGTGACTGCTGTTTTGCGGGCTAAAGGAGGTCCTGCAATTTATTAGTTAGGTAATCATAATGTAATGGCTTATCTGTGTATAATATGACGCATTTGGTTTGTGTATATGTAAATATAATATGAAGCATTTTGTGTCTATACACTCGTGTATGTGGCAATGTGTGTGAGTGTGTGTGTGTGTGAGTGTGTGTGCCCACCGAAGAGCCAAAGCATTATGACCTCCTGCCTAATATCATGTTGGTCCCCTACGTGACGTCAAAAGAGCTCTTACCCGGCAAGCCGGGACGCTACAAGATTTCTAAAAGTGTCTTGTGGTATCTGGTACGCTACAAGATTTCTAAAAGTGTCTTGTGGTATCTGGTACGCTACAAGATTTCTAAAAGTGTCTTGTGGTATCTGGTACGCTACAAGATTTCTAAAAGTGTCTTGTGGTATCTGGTACGCTACAAGATTTCTGAAAGTGTCTTGTGGTATCTGGTACGCTACAAGATTTCTAAAAGTGTCATGTGGTTTCTGGTACGCTACAAGATTTCTAAAAGTGTCTTGTGGTATATGGTACGCTACAAGATTTCTGAAAGTGTTTTCTGGTATCTGGTACCACCACGTTACCAGCAGATCCTTTTACTCTTGTGAGTTACGTGGTTGAGCCGCCGTAGATCGGATTTGCTGTTTCAACACAAGACACAGATGCTCGATTGGATTCATGTCTGGAAAATTTGGAGGTCAAGGCAATACCTGGAAGTCTCCCTCATGTTCTGAGAACCATTCTCTAACAATATGGGTAGTGTGGCTTATCGCATTATCCTGCTGAAACAAGGCACTAATAGAGGGGAATACTTTTGTCATGAAAGGATGTACCTGGTCTGCAGTGATGTTTAGGTAGGTGGTAAATGTCATGGTTTCATGCACGTGAATGACTGGACCCAGGGTTTCCCAACAGAACATTGTCCAAAGCATTACACTTCATCCACCAGCTTCTTTTCGCGCATCGTAGTGCCAACAATTCCGCATGTAAACGACGCACAGCACACGTACCCTGCCGTCCACATGGTGCGACAGGGAACGAGACTCATCAGACCAGACGACCTACTTCCAATAATTCAGTGTCCAGTTTTGATACTCGCGTGCCCATTGCAATTACTGTCGACGATGGACCAAGGGTAGCATGGGCACTTGGAACGGACTGTGACTACGCAGCCCCATTTTTAGCAAAGTTCGATGTACTGTGTGCTGTGCTGTCACATTACTCCCGTCACCAGCGCTCAAATTTCTGGTATCACTTCTGTTGGCTCGTATCATACGGAATAGCCTTCGCTCACCTCCAACGTGGATGAGCTGTGGTCGGTCCTCACCTTGACGGCAGTTGGTGGTTTTTTCCTCCTCGGGCCATTTTTGAAGGTACTAACCGCGGCTGACCGTCAGCACTCTGCAAGCCTTCCCGCCTCGTAAATGCTCCGACCCAGTCGTCTGGACACTACAATTTAGCCTTTGTCAAACTCGCATTAGTCCGCTGCCTTTCCCATCTGAAGAACAAGAATAACACTGATTAACAGAGCTCAGTATCAGGAGTTATTTATACCCTTTTATTAGGTGTGCAACTTAATTCTCGGCCACAAGCACGACACGTTGACAGCAAATTATAGCAAATCGAATACGTACCTAATCAGGGAAATAATCCCCGTCGTGTTGGATACATTTGAGCCATCGGTCAGGGAGCTGCCGAATGCCACTGAGGAAAAAAGAGGGCTGTTTCGAGTTGATAAAGTCATCAATACTTGTGTGGACCTCCTCGACAGAACTGAAGTGCGTATCACTCAGGTGATGTTGCAGGGAGCGAAAGAGGTGATAATCCGACTGGGCAAAGACTGGAAAATACGCCGGGTGGGACAAAATCCCCCATCCCAGGTCGGTGATCGTGCTTAAAGTCATTTTCGCGGTGTGAGGACGCGTGTTATCCTAAAGCAACAGGACCGACTTTCTGCCTATGCCAGTGTATGGCCTTTTCATCTTCATTGCGGCACTCACACGAATGAGTTGCTGACAATAACGCTCAGCATTGACCGTTTCACCAGGTTTGAGCAACTCATAGTATACGACACCACGCTGATCCCACCATATGCACAACAACAACTTTCTGGCATGGATATTCGGTTTGGCGGTACTGGTGGTAGGCTCACCTGGATAAACCCACGATTTGCGCCGCTTAGGATTATCGTAGAGGATCCACTTCTCATCACAGATCAACATCTTGTGGAGGAAATCCTTCATCTTGAATCTAGAGAGCAAGGACACAGCAACATCGTAGCGTCTAGACTTGTTCGCAGCTGTGAGTTGGTGGTGCACCCAGCGGCCCTCCTTGTGAATCCGTTCAAGCTTGTGCAGGCGCTTTGCAATGGCTTGCTGTGTTACTCCGAGTTTCAGGGCGAGCTCTGACTGTGTGCGACAGGGATCCGCGTCCAGCAGTTGTTCCAGTTCCTCATCGTCAATCTTCTGTGGCTGCCTCGGACGTTTTGCATCACGGAGATAGAAATTTCCCTGCTTAAATCGCTGGAACCACTTCTTACACGTACTGTAGGACACAGCAGCCTCACCCAAAGCAGCACAGATAATTTGCTAGGCTTCCGCGGCACTTTTTTTCAGCTGAAACGCGAACAGGATGCATTGCCTCAAATGTTGCTACTCAAACGACATTGCTTTCACCGTCAACTTTCGTCCCTTCTGTCAGTACAACTGTGAGCACTTACGGGTGCCTGGAAAGCTGTTGGATAGCGCTGCAATCAGCCATTATCGCACACAGCTATTTGCAGTTGCCGACGTCCTATGATCGCTTGCGGTTAGGGCCGAGCATTAAGTTGCACACCTAATATGACCTGTGACGTATATTCTATTGTAACTTTCATTTTTAGTTCCTGTAAATAACAGAGCTCAGTATCAGGTGTTCTTACACCCTTTTATGACCTGTGACGTATATTTATATTTTAACTTTCATTTTTAGTTTATGTGCATTTGAGTTTGCTCTCTTTTTCACTTTCCAAACTTAACGTGATATCTTCTCTCTCACATGAATGGAGGTTGGCAACGCCATGAGGTCCTTACGTAAGTGACGTGTGTATGTGATATGAACAAGACAAGATATATAATGGCTAAGCAGCAGCTGTAAAAAAGGGGATTTTTAGGCTACGTATTCTACTTTAATGAGAGTGTTGTGTTTCGTAGTTAAGTCTTATGGTGGATATTAACTCAAGTTCCAGTGTTGTGTTTGATAATTAATTGTCATTAAGGATATTAACCCACCTTTAGTTGATCTCACCGTATTGAAGTGAACACGATCAAGTGCCTATTGACAGCAATACAGCTGTAAGTAAAAACCTCTTCAACTTTATTTGAGTGACTTGCATTTCACTGTAGATGACATTTTGAGTTATGTAGTGTTTTTTTAGTAAGTCGGCTACACAGAAGCGCTACAGATCTGTACACTAGGGCAGAACGAAAACGGTTGTTAAAATACTGTTGTTGTTTTTTTAATTAAGTTTTCTAATAGGGACAAAAGTTGCCTTTTGGGACCTGTATTAAGATTGCAAAATTTTAAAGCTCTGTAAAATGTTTTGAGGTGCCGCAAGACTCTTAAACAAGTTAGTAAAATCATGCAATGTATTGATTATGATACGCTTTCCAACATACCAGAAATCATTACTCAAGCTACGTTATGAGGATAATGGCTGTGGAATAAATCTAGCCCCTGTATCCTGACCTTTGACCCCATTTTGATCACATTAAACATAATTGTTTCAGTATACCTCCACAACAGCATACTAAAGTTTTGTCGCAATAGAAGCATTTTTAGTCAAGTTATGAGGGTAATGGATGGGGAATAAATCTGGCTAGTGTGTCCCGACCTTTGACCCCATTTCTATGATATTCAACTGAATTGGTTCAGTATGCCTCCGGAACACCATACTAAAGTTTTGTCGCAATAGAAGCATTTTTAGGTAAGTTATGACTCATAAGGGCAATGGAATGGATCCCGCTTCTATATCGTGACCTTTGACTCCATTTCGTCGATTTTTAAAAGCATTCGTTCCCAGGCGGCCTCCTATCACATACTAAAATTTCATTGAAATTGAACTATTTTTACGGAGGTTATGACGCATAAGGGAAATGGGATGGATCCCGCTCCTATGTCGTGACCTTTGACCCCATTTCGTCCATTTTCAATAGGGTTCGTCCCCAGGTGGTCTCCTACCACATACTATAATTTCATCGAGATCGAACCATTTTTACGTGAGTTATCGTGCGGACGGACAGACGGACAAAGCTGGAGCATATACGCTTCTTCAACCTACGGTTGGAAAGCGTAAAAAATGAGGTTTTAAGTAAAAAATCCAAATTTTCAAGAATTTTTTATTATCAAAATTTTTGATTTAATCCCCTTTACATAACATTTTTGACAAATATAAAAGCATATTGTCCACTTAAACTTTTACAAGTGCCCCAAGAAGGAATTTATTTGTGTACAAAGAGTTTCTCAATATATCATATTTTTGTTATTTTTTATAGAATTCCAATGGATACAATCATCATCTAAAACTGATATACACTGAAGAGCAATTGAATTAGAGATACCTGACTAGAAACGTGCAGCACCACCTTTCGCTCTGATGATGGCGGCGATTCGTCTCGGTATGGACTCGACAAGACACCGGAAGCGTTGGAAACCCATACGGATCCATTCGGGAGCGATGGCACGATGCATTGTCTTGTTGCAGGATGAGGTCCCGAGTGGGATGTTGAAGACGCACAAACGGGAGCAAATGGTCGTCCAGGATATCCCGGTAACGTTGACCTGTGAGGGACGATGCCACGACGTACATGGGGTTCCATTTCAGTCCACGTAAACAGTCCCAAGACGAGAATGCCACCCCCACCAGCTTGAAGAGTACCCTGCTGGCAAGAAGGATCCATCGCTTCATGTGGTTTGCGCCGTACACGTATCCTGCCATCCGCATGTACCAACGTGAATCTCGACTCTTCAGTCCAGGCAACATGTTTCCACATGTCTAGGGTCCAGTGGCGGTGTCCCCGCGCCCATGCTAATCTTTGCACCCTGTGATGTGCGGTCAGCAGCGGTACCCTCGTGGGACGATGGCTTCTGTACCAAATAGCGAGGAGATGGTTCTGGATGGTGTAGCTGCTTACACGTTTTTGTGCACCAGCGTTAAATTGCCGAGTGATTTGTTGCACTGTGGCCCGTCTATCCACTGTTACAACGCGAGCTAGCCGACGATGACCCCGCTCATCCACACGCTGTTGTCCGCGGTAGTTGGCCCTTGCAGGGATGGTTTTACCGGATTCGATGCACTCACGGTGCACCTGTGAGACAGTGGCTCGTGAAAATCACAGTGACTGCACGACTTCCGAGATGGAGTGACCCTTTCGTCGGGCCCCGACAATTTTCCCACGATCAAATGAGCTTAGATCCTTCGTCTTACCCATACTGCGTCCGACTCTTACTGATTCCCGTCGCATCACTGCTTATATTGTCGGATCGCTTCATACGTCATGTTGTTTTCGTTTACAAGGCCGCCCACAGCGCCACATTTGCATAACGCCAGCTGTCTCTAATTCAGTTGCTCTTCAGTGTAAGTACTATACAAGCAGATGTATGTGTTATAAAAGCAACAGACAATAAACATTCATTACACATTGAAATTTATCAATATATTGAGATAAACATTACAAACATTCAACAGAATATGGAAAAAAATTCAATAACGCACTTTGTTTAAGAATTTTACTTGCAAAATTGTCACTTTACTTTTATATTGAATGGTTTCTTAGTTTCAAATTTTGCATCGATTTCCGAGATTCTATTTTCGCTTTTGAAAACCCACCTCTTGCAGAGGCCTCACACACGGCTAACGACGGTTCAGTAGCAGTGTGTGACATGGATAACATTTAGGCTTGTGTGTGACATGGATAACTTTCAGCCTTGTGTGTGACATGGATAACATTCAGGCTTGTGTGTGACATGGATAACATTCAGGCTTGTGTGTGACATGGATAACATTCAGGCTTGTGTGTGAGATGGATAACATTCAGGCTTGTGTGTGACATGGATAACAAGGGAAAATCTAGTGATGGAAGGCCTTCATTAAATTGTGCTGTACTTGTTATCAATAGTTTTAGTTCTTCATCACTAATATGCTTGGTCATTGGTGGCTCTGTTACTTTGTTGGCATTCCAAGTGATCACATCAATATAGTCTTCGGCTTTGAAGTTAATAGCTGGAATAACAAATTTTCTCATTCCTCCTTTTTGTTCCATTCTCGCTTTTAGTAGTCGACGTAGGCCTAGCTCTCTCACATGTTTGCGTTGGTCAGTTATTAAGCACAGCAGAAGGTTTTCAGGTGCTGCAAAGTAGCCGTTTCTTTGAATGACTGGATCAGTTACGTTCCGAAAATGCTCTGGAATGTAACGGAAATACTTTATCGGTCTCCATAAGTGCTTTGAGCCATGAATACAAGATGGTTTCAGTTTTATGTGGAACCAGACAATTGCATATGCTTTAAGAATGCATTCTGCCATTGTGCAGAGATTTTCTGTCCCCACATTCAAACGAATTGGCGTTATCAACCACCTTGAATGTGCAAGTTTTCCTGGTTTCCTCATAGATAGATCATATTAACACACACCACTAGAGATTATATGGCACATTTCCAAAAAATATTTTTGGTCTGTGCTCATGCATAGTCATCCCTAATTTCCAAGGGTTATTTTCAATGGGAGCGAATTCAATTACTGATAGTATCTAACAGTTCTCAAGTTTCTTGCCTATTTCACCACCGAACTCATATGGTCCTTTTGTCTTTCCATCCAGAAACTAAAAGAGATGACGTAAGGACAGTTCATTTGCATGAAATAGACCAATCATCCATTGTAGTGGCTTTCCTATTTCTTTTTCTAATAAAGAGATGACAGTATTAGTAGCACCAGTGTTAGTGACAGATCCATCACATCCTACAGTAGTTATGTCTGAAGAACGGTTGTTGTCATTGTAGAACGTCATAATATATTCCTTAATATTCTTTCCAGTTCTAGAACGTGGTGTTACATGCCTCAAATACTTCGATCCAGTCTCCTCAATAAGTGGCACATGTTCTTCTACAAAGGTTTTCCTGATATATTTGCTCCTCTCTTTTCCTGTACTATAGTTTTGTCTCTTCTTCCGCCAAAATAAAGTACTGTATTTGTTGCTATAATTAAGCTCTCCTTGTGGCCTTCTTCACAGTTTTTTCGATTCTTTGACCTTTCTCTTCTAATCTTCACTCTATCAATGACTTTACCTTTGCCCTATTCACTAACAAGGCCAATATCCTTCAGAACTGCACTTGCAATTGCTGCAGCAGTCCTGTCAGAAATACCAGTTCGATCACAAAGCTGCAGAATGCAGTTTTATGCTTATTAGTGAGTTTGATACTGCAATAGAATATGTTGTTGAAGCCACGACATTTTGTACTTTTACTTCCATGTCTGTTTGAGAATAATAACAATTATGCTTGTTATCTATCTCACCTACGACACGCTTTCCTTCTATTCCATCCATTTCCAGTACTTTTGGTTCCTAATAATCTCTTTCTCTCTGCAATGTTTTAAGTTTTCGTCTTTCTTTCAATGCTAAATTTCAGGATGTTACACATCGACTTCACGTGCAGCTATATTTCGGGTCGTTTTTTGGACTTTTAAAACAATTCTTGTTCTAATTTTGGAACCCAAAATTGTTAGTAAAAATAATAAGTTAATAATAATAATAATAATAAAGTTAATAAAATAATAAATAATAAAGTAAAAATAAACCCTAAAATTTCAAAAACATCAAAAAGTCACAGAAAGGACCTGTTTGTGGCATTCCATAAAATTTCCTGATTGATTTGATATATTTTTAACTCAACTACAGTTGTTTAACGTACTTTTTTTTATCGTTATTAGAAATTTGTATTTAAAATACGTGTATTTGAAATTTGTATTTAAAAATATACGAAAAAAGCAATCACAAAAGTAATAAACTTCAACCTGTTTGCGGAACCTCAAACACTTTTATGAGTGCTTTGATATTTTATACAGTTTATTACATTAGTCAAAGGCAACTTTCTATCGCTATTAGATACTTTAATTCAAAAAAAAAAAAAAAATTCGTTCCACCCTACGGTACACGCGTCGTCGTCTACCTGTAGTAGCTTTGATTTGCTTATAAGACACGCTGGTAATAATATTTTGTCTCTTGGGTGTGCCTTTGGGTGTGTGTGTGTGTGTGCACTCGGCCAAAACTGTGGTCAAATACAGCCATCGCCTACAACTTCTCCAATAATGATCGATTACAGGCGTGATGGCTAAGAAGCATGATTTGGATGCATTTGATAGAGGGCAGATTCCAGGTGCCTGCTGGATTTGTCGCTTCATCTCGGCAGTCGTCAACACACTGGAGTGTTCTCATGCTAAAGTGTCCAGAGTATTTCGGGAATACGAAAATTCTGGCAAAAGAACAAGCTCCCGAAAGAATTGCAGAAGTGTGTCAGCCTTGACAGCTCGTCGTTTGGGCCGCATTGTTCGAACTTATTAGGAGCAAGACAATATCACAAATCATCATCGATTTCAACAGTGAATCATGTCATTATGTGAATGCTATGTACCCTTAAACATCTAGGGATGGGGAGCCGCCGATCCACAAGAGTCCCACTCTTAATGGGACAAAACCGTGCTCAAAGCCTTGCCTAGGAAAAAGCACTGTAGTGTAAAATCTATTCCTGACAAGCTAAACACTACATGTGCTAAATGTTAAGTTCACCAATAATGATATAGGCGTTCACTAGAAATAACTTCAGGGTTTGGTACTTAAAATGTTTTTATTTGTGTCCAACTTCAATATGACATAGTGGTATCTTCCAATGTCGTTAGTCCTGAACTTGTGATCAATCAGTAGTACAACACTCACAAAATTCACAACGTAGTTACGCAGATGGCAGTAAAAATATAATTTCACATGCGTTAGTAGCTCTCGTACAATCAATAAGCTCATAAGTTCAACAAAGATTTAACATCTCTACCCCAAACAACTACATCGAAAAATATAGACTATATTGACAAAAGTCCCCGGACACCTAAAAGAGAAACACAACATAGCATTTATTGACATCCATTAGTACGGTGTCGGTCCACCTTTGGCCTTAATGCATGCACTGAGCCTTCGAGACATGCTTCCGACAAAGTTTTGGAACACAGCGATAGGTACGTGCTTCCATTCAGTACGTAATGCTGCCGCTAACTGTTGCTTAGTAGTAGGCCTTGGTTCCAAACTTCTTATGCGGCGCTCTAATTAATCCCATATGTGCTCTATGGGATTAAGATAAGTGCTCTGTGCTGGCCAGTCCACACACGATACGGAATTATTGTCACACCACGCGGTAACAGTCCTTGCTTTATGGTTCGGTGCATTATATTGCTGGTACCAACAAGGATCGGTTCCATAGTATTGCTACAGAGTTAGTAGGGCATACTTGTCCAGAATATCGAGGTAAACGTGCTGGTTAACAGATTTGTTCACGGTAACCAACGGGACAGGACCATATCATGAAAAACACCCCCACACGAGTGTACTGCTAGCTCCAAACTTGACCGTAGGAATAGTAAACTGCGGTAAATAGAGTCCCTCCCACCCCGGCTGCCGCCATACCCATACACGGCCATCAGACTGATGGATCGTGTATCTGGATTCATCAGTCCATAGGACCCGTTTATATTGATCTACTATACACGATAAATGTTCTTTACACCATGCTAAACGACGAGTAACATTCCGAGTGGTGATTTAAGACTTATGAGCAGACGCACGACCCAGGTAACCCATGGAATGAAGTTCTATGCGAATGGTACGTGTATATACCGAGGTTCCAGCATTGTTACTCACCTGTACACTGAGGTCTTGTGCAGTACTCCGTAGATTAGCTGTAACGACTCTCCTGAGGCTTCAACGTCCTCTATCACTGAGTTTCTTTGGTCTGCCGGTACGTTTTGTTGCTTCAGGCACACCATGTGTCTTCCACTTATTCAGTACATCCAAAACAGTTGATTTGGGTATGTTTAAACGCCTCTCGGTTTCTCTTATGGACAATCCACTAACATAACACCCAACAATCTTTCCTTTCTCAAAGTCAGTTCTCTCCCGCCGCGACATTTTCATTTCACTTCACAGTGCGGTATGATCGCTGTCAGCTGCAGGCTTGTTTTTATGCCGTTTGCAGCTGTACTGCGCATCTTAACAACGCAGCGTATCCGTTCATTTGCTTTTGAAGGGGTGCCCAGTGACTTTTGTCAATATAGTGTATATATATCCTCTCTCTTTCTTATCAACATTCATTCGTCACTTACGTATTGACCTCAGGGATGTTGCCAAACCTCCATTCATGTGAGAGAGAAGATGTCACGTTAAGTTGGAAATTGTAACAGAACAAACTCAAATTTACATAGGAAAAGGAAATAAAAATGAAAGTTAAATAGAATATATGTCACAGCACACTGGCATTGGATTACAGACGACTGGAAGGAGATGACCTAGAGCAATGAATCCATACTTAAACTGCATCGATCCGATGGGAGAATGCGTATCCGGCGTTAACGTCGTGAAGTTCCAACCCTTCATGTCAAGTTGGAATGGCATAGGCTCGTGGTGGATCATTTTCATTTACAGAAATATTTATTTTTAATATTAAATAATTTCTGAGCCCCTGTTCATACTCAACTTATATGGAAGGGATACATTAATCTCAGTCAAAATATTTCTATGTCCAGTATGATACTGTGAATTTCTCTTCCCATGACAATTTACTGGATTCTACATTGCTAGAACACAGTGACTTTTTTTAAAGATATGCACTTGCATTTGAATTTCTGCAATATATCGTTATATTCATCAATAAGTACGCTGATGGTTTCCTTCCCGAAGTTTTGCTGGACTTGATTGCACAGAAATGAGAGTTACTATACTGTCCTTACCGTACTCCTGAGGTGCAGAGGATGTTCTTAGGAGGAATGTATTTGGCTGCGGATTTTTTTATTGAAGTTTTAACGACCACTCTGAGCAACTCAGTTGGATATAAGCAGTCGTCTGTCCCTAAGTCAGTCTCACTGACTCCAGGGAAGGGAAAGAGCCAGTCCTAAGACAAACACAGCATCCATGCCTCACCGGGATTCGAACCCAGACCCCTTTCGGATGAATGGTCATAAGTCAGCGTTTAGACCACTTGGGCGACAGGCTGCTTGTTGCCAGATCTGTGACTTTTTAGCTTGCTGGGGACAATCGCTTTTAAAATGATTTTCTTGAGTGTTTTCTCTCGCCATGTTCGTCCTCTGGACGTTACGGAGGATTGTAATGAATGCTAGATTATATTCGCTGTTTACATGAACAAAAAGTATTTTGCAACTTCAATTTACCAGACAGAAAAATGCCGCAGCGTTTTTTCTGAAATAAATGGCGTTACCTAGAGAAAGCAACTAGTACATCGGTCCAACTCGACTTTTAGTGTTCTCTGACAGAGTTGGAAACTGGGCAAAAATTTTGTACCCAGACCCGGATGTCACATAATTGAACCCGACCCGGACCCGACTGGGTTTGTAACTGACCCGGACCTAACCCGGACAAATATGTTTTGAACTACACTGCCGGACAATTGCTAAGGACGGATGACAATAGCAACGATAGCAACCATAAAATGGAAGGCAGGAAAATGTGGAAATTAGCATAAGTGCGGGATACAGTAAGACGTGTTGTGCGTATGCAAATTTTGGATTGCCGAACTTGTTCGTGACGTCATAGCGTTGATAAGAGATATAAAGGATTTGACGCGTATTGACCGTTGTTGCTCAAACGCAAAGTTGAAAGGGAAAGAATCAAGTGACGAACTTGCAATTTTCAGTATGTCTTCCCGACATCACCTAGATGATTTTACGCGTAGCCGCATTATTGGCAAGATTGAAGAAGGGCGAAAAATAACAGATGTTGCCAGGGAGTTCGACGTCAGCCACAGTGTTGTTTCAAGGCTTTGGAAATCATTTCAAACAAATGGAGAGTGTAGCAAACGTCACGGGGGAGGTCGTGTTCGCAGTACGACACCTGCAGAAGATCGGTACATAGTGCTATCAACAAAAAGACACCGGCACAGCACAGCTAGTGAGGTAGCAAATCAGTTTATGGCTGCTACTGGCAAGCGGATCTCCCAAAAAACTGTCGCAAGACGTTTGCATGAAGGAGGACTATAGGCCCGCCGTCCTGTTGTGTGCATCCCATTGTCCAGACACCACCGTACCGCCCGTTTGCAATGGTGCCATCAACATCGCAATTGGACTGATAACGACTGGTCTGCTGTCCTCTTCTCAGATGAGAGTAGATACAGTCTATCGTCTGATTGTCGACGACAACTGATCTGGCGTGATAGTGGTATTGCATATTGTCCAGCAAACATACAGGAAAGGGACCGATATCCGACATGTAGTGTCATGGTATGGGCTGGCATCATGATCAATGGCCGTATGTCTCTCTATGTGCTTCCAACTGGGACTATGACTGGCCCATGATACATTAATGATGTTCTGCTACCTCATGTTCGCATGTTCCGTGGTGCTGTCGGTAATAGATTAATTTTCATGGATGACAACGTAACATGTCATCGAACAGTCACTGTACAGGACTGTTTTGAGAGCGAGGATATTCAACGCCTCGTATGGCCAGCACGTTCTCCAGATCTGAATCCCATTGAAAATGTGTGGGATGCTTTGGGGAGGAGTCTTGCTGGTCGCCAATGCCCTCCAATAAACAAGGACACCCTCATCCGTGCACTGACAGAGGAATGGGATAAATTACCCTAACAGCTGCTTGATAATGTTGTGCAAAGCATGACACGACGTGTGGAATCTTGCATCGCCCTCCATGGTGGCCATATCCCGTATTGACATATTACGCCGGAACGCCTGCGGATGGTAATTCCATTTTTTTTCACGTTTATGTATTCTGCACAAAATGGCCAGTTTGTCCCTTGAACACGTTCCAAAGCCTTCTGGATTTCAGAGCACAATAAAGTGTCTTTCTTGTAATGTCCTGGCATTCTGACATTATTTTATTTCACTTGGCATCCAACCACACTTACTTTTTTATGCGCTATATAGCCGTTTATGATCCGTCCTTAGCAATTGTCCAGCAGTGTATAATATATATATAGGGCGTTCAAAAAATTTCTCCGTAGTGGGTATCTTAGGTTATATGGAAGTCAAACAAATGTATTATAGGAACGTATAACTCACTCACTTATAGGAAGTGTTGAAACGGTCGTCTTTCATTTGCAAGACAACTGTTTTACACATGTTTTCAAACAAATCTGCTGCAATCAAAATTCCCTCCTCAGTAACGTTAAGGTTGTTCCACCTAATTTCGATGACGCTACAGTAAAACTTTTTGAATTAAGCAGCTTGTTGTATGTTTAATTTCTGTTTTACCTGTTTTCTTGATAACATATCAAGCTCCAGAATATGTTTCACAGCAAAACCAATTTTCACAAGTTTATGATAAGTTGAAAGTTTCCAAAATGTCAATGATGCTTTCATCATTGACCCTCAGAAGGAAGGGACACTTTTTCTTCTGAGGGCAATCTTCCTTCATATTTCATGACAAATCAATTTTCAGTCCGTTGGCACCAGTATCGAGTACAAAATTCTACAGTGCGTATTTTAGTTTGATTTTTTTTCCCTTGCTTTTTTGCTTTTCAAAAGTGAAACGATATAAAACCCGGTCGAAATCGGTTGTGGTACACAATGACCCGACCCGCTAGAAATTGTCAACCCGTTGACCCGTGACCCGTTTCCACCTCTGGTCTCTGACCAGCGGACCACCAAGAATTCGAACCTTGCTTAAACGGACCAACTGAGCAGTTATCAGCCATCATAGTCAAATGTACACAAGGAGAATGCTGCGAAAACTATGCAAGCAACACTCTTTCGTCACAAGACTTAATACCGTAGGCAACAGAAAACTTGGTCTTTTTGTTCACCTGAATTCAAGAAAGAGTAAGAGATGTTGATTTGGCACAATACGTATGTGTCTTGATGATAAAATGAACTGTGACGAACTCCATCGAGACATAATAAAAGATGATGGTTTGCTGGAAGAAACTTGATGCCTACCCGAGGCTTTGTAAGGCTATGTAATAAGATTTATAGAGGAAACTTACATCATCACAAACAATAAAATTTCTTTTGTCTGAACGTTTGCCCCACTTTGGTGACGCATTGGAAAGAGCGCTTGTCTGTTCTAATTGCCGAATCCCTGCCTCAACCCTCAACCAATACACTTTTTTTAGTGTTTTAATGTTCATGAGACATACTTTTACATTTGGACATCACAAATAAAAAGAAAAATAGCTGGTAATTAAAAATTTACTCTATATACCTTATTTTTCGCCGTAATTATTGACGTGCTTTCACCTAGTTGAATCATAAAAACTTGTATACGTTTGTCATAAGACAATAACTCAATCCAAGGGTCTGTATGGCTCTGCCATATGACACCAAACGCCTTTGAAACGTGATGATAGAGATAAGATTTGTCACATTCAGTAAATAAAATGCCCATGCGAGATTTGTAGAGCTTTGTTCTAAGTTGATTACTAGCCAAATACCATTTGAACGCTTTTCAGATTCTTTAATGTAGGCAGTAGAAGAACGGTGTCCTCATCCTAGTAGCGAAGCGGACAGCAGTATAAAATTGCTTGGTAGTGTTATCGCATGATATCCTGAGATAAAACAAACATTGATCAAGACACTCTACCAAAATGTTTGGTTACAGTGATAGAAGGATGTGCTGGTCCTCGTAGGAATTTATAGAAAGGGCACTCTATCAAAATTTTGGAATAGTGGCAGAACGATGTGCTTGCTGGTCCTCGAAGGGATTTGTAGAAAAGTGAACAGTGTGATAGCGCGAAAGATATTCTGTCCCTTTGTGACGTACCTGCCAGCAGGACGCACACGACATAAAGGCAGATAGGAATCAGAACAAACGTCCGCGTAGCTCAATTGGTAGAGTGACTTATTACGGAATGAGGGGACCCGGGTTCGAATCCTGGCGTGGACAGAAATGACGGAGAAATTTACTTCGTTATAATGGCGCCCGAACTTTCCGGATGACCCGACCGTTCAAAATCCCGCAATGGTGTGATGTTCTTTCCACACCGCGAGAGAGGAAAAATCAGAGAATCCCTTCTCCAGCACTTCGAAAAATAAAAATGCGTGATGTTGCATTCCACACACCAGATTGACTGGGAGTTCTCAAGTGCACGTTCTACAGTGGATGGCTGCCTGCAACGATTCATGGTCAAGGCTGACCCGTGGGCCAAGCCCCGGCCCTCTTTCGGGGGGAGATGTGACGTACCTGCCAGCAGGACGCACACGACATAAAGGCAGATAGGAATCAGAACAAACGTCCGCGTAGCTCAATTGGTAGAGTGACTTATTCCGGAATGAGGGGACCCGGGTTCGAATCCTGGCGTGGACAGAAATGACGGAGAAATTTACTTCGTTATACCTTGTAGAGTTCTGAAATAAAATGAACATTGATCAAACGACATCCTGGTCCTTATGAGGATTGAGTCGAATGATGCCTTGACTCTATAAAATACATAGTCCCTTGTAGTAAAGTTAACAGTACTCGAACGCAGCGTGTTAAAGTGAATAATATCTGAACGATATCCTGGTGCTTGTCGCTTTTCTGGAGAAATGTCTATTAAAGTGAACCGTGCTGGAAGCATAGGCGCCGACTTCGTGGGTTCGAGACACTTTTTGAACCCCCAATGATTTTGATCATCTGGTTTCAAATCTGATCATCTGGTTTCTTGCGCCCTTGCGCCCTCCGGGTGGGGAGTGTTCAGTGACGTGATGTCACTTACTGAAGACCTGTGCTGGAGCACAGGTTGATAGCGGCCGTCTCTTACTCTCTGCAGTAGTCTCTGAAGGTCAACAAGGTTCCGACAACTTTAGCAAGGCCGTGATTGGTTAATGCGCAATATGCCCTTCCGCTCTAAGAAGCATAATTATGTTTAATTTTTTTAGAAAATATTAAACAGTTTTTCTGTAATGGTTTGCAAATTTTTAGTTATGTGCATGTATATTTCGGTCTCATTTTTTCCTAACTGTACATGCTGCACAAGTGCCTCTAAAACCTCTTCAAAGTCAACGATTTCCCCATAGAAAAGTACAGAAGCAGACCAAGTGTGGCATACACAGCTGATACGAAGTGGTGCCCGCCGAAAACGCACGGTGTGCGGCTGATGGCATTTCCTCTCCCTTCTAACCTCCTATTTTAACTCAGAAATCATTTGATGAAAAAAACTGTTGGCATTTTTAAAATTGCTGAAAAAAACCTTAAAATAAATTTTACATGTTTTTGTTACTTTTATAAGGCAATTGAGTTGGAAATTCACAGAGTATCTGTGTATTGTATATAATAATATCGCGACTACAAAAGCAAAATAAATGAAGTAAATAATTATCTAGAGAGAAAAAAAATTATGTAAATTGCTTCATTTTAGTATTTCAGTCGTCGTCTTATTGTGCCAGATAATCTGAATGAATGAAATTTAAATTAGACTTAAACACTTTGAAAAAAGCATGGGTAATTCGATTAAAAATTTCCGGAACCCCCAATAATTTTTCAAGTCGGCGCCTATGGCTGGAAGTGTTTCCTGTCCTTTCTAGGACTTTGTAAAAAAACAAGCGAACATACTCGAACGATGTAGTGGCCCGTGTAGAGCTTTACAGTAAAGTAAACAATTATCTAACGATGTTGTGGCATTTGTATAACTATGTGGAAAACGAACTGTAATCGTCCTATTGTTTGCAGGCCGTTGTAGCTAAGTGAACATGGGTCGAACGATGTCCTGTAGGCATTCTCAGTTGAGCAAATGTATGCCGGAAGATTTTCTTATGCATGTAGAGTAAGTACTGTAGTAAACTAAGATTCTTATGCATGTAGAGTAAGTACTGTAGTAAACTAAGATTCTTATGCATGTAGAGTAAGTACTGTAGTAAACTAAGAAGTGGTCGAACGATGTCTTGGCCATTGCATGACTTTGCAGTAAAGTGAATTGTCCTAAATACAGCTGAAATGCATAATAAGGAACATTTACTGAGCGAAAGAAAATTCCGATTCAAAGCTTATAGGAGTGCTCTGTGGTTTAATGGACACTTGTTGAACAATGGCGAAACATATAGCTAGAGAGAAAGAGACATTGATTATGTCACCGAGAAATCTCCTTCATAAAGAGAACAGCTAAATATTATTTTAGTCTCTTACCCTCCGCACTCATCATTTACAAGAAACTGGAATTAGAGTTCATTTAAAAGGAAATAGAGAAAACTGCGTTTGAGGAATACTTTCCAGACGGGCTTCTTAAGATGAATTCTGTATTCACAAGTAATTTTTATGAACTAGTTTCTTTCGTATGTAAGAATCTAATAATTTTCACAAAGGGTATCGAGAGGGTTCACACAGTGAGCAAATATATCTGTCAAGAAGTCATGAAGGCGAATCAATCTCACCTGAGAGATGTTTCCCAGCAGCCACAACAGCAGGAGGTGGTGCATGTTTACTACCTTCATGCCTCGAGCAGCTGTCAATGTCTGATTAGCCGCTATGCATATCCGCTGGAATATACCTGTTGCTAGCCCACATAATATCGTCATCTACAGTGACAGGTGATTAATAGAAACGAAAACGGAACACTCGATCAAAAGATATCTTTTTCACTCTCATGTTAGGCAAAGGGAAATAGAACCAACAGAATAAACTCCTCACGAAAACTTTCTAGTTTCATGGCCTCTTTGTATCCAGGAAGTCAAAATATTCCAGCAGTTTTTGGTGAAAACTCTTGGAACACATGTGTCTTCTAATCACAGTTAGCGCATACAGGCGCGAACACAAGGGTGAAACGATTGAGGCTACGGTCTCTTCCTTGAGAGTTTATTGAATTAAATTTTAATATGCCTTGTTTCGTGAAATCTGTATTATACTATCAGAACTGATTTTAATTTTGACAGTTATTCGGTTTTGTTCCAGGATAAGAACACTCATTTCTGCAAAAAGAAAAAAATTATTCAAACGATCTGCATTCATTTAACCACGTCATAATTGCATTTTTGTAAATTTAAGTTGCATTCTTGTTCCCTCGGCTTCGGGAGAACTGTAACGTACCAGGAGATGTGACGTACCTGCCAGAAGGACGCACACGACATAAAGGCAGATAAGAATCAGAATAAAACGTCCGCGTAGCTCAATTGGTAGAGCAACTTATTCCGGAATGAGGGGACCCGGGTTCGAATCCTGGCGCGGATAAAAATGACGGAGAAATTTACTTCGTTATAGAACAACAACAACTAAATAAAACACGTAAATGCTATTAATTTATTCTCACACACACACACTGTCTCCGTTTCTCTCTATCGCGCGACCTTAGGACAAACTTTTTTTTTTCTCATGGAGGTTACACATCCTCTTTTCATTCGTTTTTCTCATGGAGGTTACACATCCTCTTTTCATTCGATTCACTTCCTCTTTTCGTTCGTTTAGATCTACTGTCACTGACTCACTAAAAAGTAAAGTTTCTGCAAAAGGACTGCAAAATTTATGTGCAATACCACAGGCGACGCAACGTCGAGACTACCAATGGTTAGTGAGCTTACAGAGCACTGGCATTACCGTTAATTAACCCTTTAACCGGCTGGAACGAATTAACTCGGGGTTGGAAAAATGGATTGAAATCACCTCCAACGAATATATTCGCAAGGTGGGCCGAACGTAGCTAGAAAGAGTGAACTTGCTTATTCCCCTTAGCTTTGTGATTAGAAGCTAAATTGGATTAAATTGCGTGTAATGTACCAGGAGATGTGACGTACCTGCCAGAAGGACGCACACGACATAAAGGCGGATAGGAATCAGAATAATACGTCCGCGTAGCTCAATTGGTAGAGCAACTTATTCCGGAATGAGGGGACCCGGGTTCGAATCCTGGCGCGGATGGAAATGACGGAGAAATTTACTTCCTTATATGCGGTTAATAGGAATAAATAACTATAAAGAGGATTAAATGACCATTTATAGGGTGATTAACACTAATCCTTTTTCTCCGATTACCAGCTAAAAAGAACTATAACAATGGCGATAAACCCAAGAAAGGAGAACATGTTTGAGTCAGTTGTTTCTAGCCAGTAGCATGATGCTCATGTCAGGGGGATTAGCGCTTTCTCTTTATTCGTTGGGTTATGGAGCAAATAATGAATGACAACCCCGTGACCAGCTTAGGGTCGGTACTGCTCCGGGCTTAGTGGTACTGCTGCAATGTGAGAAGGAAAGGAGTTGTTTTGGAGCGCACAGAAAATTTTGTGCACTACCTTGGTTCAAGCACATCGGCCGCCCTTAAAGGGTTAAATATACAGGCTGAGCATAGAGAGCAGTGGCATTGCCGTTAAATAAATATAGAGAGTGGGTGTAGAGAGCAGGTGGTGCCTTTAATCACATGTATAGGGTGGCGTAGAGGGCAGAAGCGGTACTGTTAATGAAATATACAAAGTGAATGTAGAAAGCAGTGGCAGTGCGGTTAAATAAATATTCAGAGGGGGTGGTGTAGAGAGCAACGGCAGTGCTCTTAATTATACTGTATAAACCGGGTGGCGTAGAGAGCAGAAGCGGTAGTGCCCTTAATTACATATACAAGGTGGCGTAGAGGGCAGAAGAGGTAGTGCCCTTAATTACATATACAAGGTGGCGTAGAGGGCAAAAGCGGTAGTGCTAATTAAATATACAAGGTGAGCGTAAATATCAGGTACGATCAATACAGTGTGAGCGTGGAGACCGGAGGCAGTACCGTTAATTAAATATGCACGGAGCGTAGACAGTAGAGGTCAGTGCCAATAATTAAATAATTAATAGCACTGACCTCGAGCGTAGAAAGCAGTGGCAGTGCCGTTAATTAAATATACAGGGCGAGGGTAGAGAGCAGAGGCAGTGCCCTTAATTAAATGCTCAGGATGAGCAAAACGCTCCCGAACTCTAACATCAAAAATTTCTCAGGTATTTTCTAAATGCGTGTGAAGTAAATACGTGGCCCGATCGCAGTGCCGTTTGACATCATATAAAAACCGAAAGTGTAACCGAAACTAGGATACAATTTTGTGAACATTTAGGAACTGCGTCGTTCCTCTCGCCACGAGTACGAGTAGACAGGGAACATAATTCACGTGCGAGCAAATTGTTTATTCGTTAGAAATTTATATTTTTTCCCTCATTTGTCCAAAGATTTCAACAACGGAGTACACCTAGCAAATGTACAGAAAGCAATTTAATCTATCGATTTTGCAAAGATTCATGACCAACCCAGAAGTAACCGGCCGATGAGATTGGCATATGAAGTTCTTAATGATGTTCAGCAGAGTCATCAGTAGTAACCAAAAAAAAAAAAAAAAACTCCCTTTCGAGGTCTGAAACAACAGGCTTTATTTGTATTGTGGGTTTAAAAAAAAACCATTTATTTGACCTGGTGGTACCGATACAGTGACAGGATAAGCAGACATATTTGGCAGGCAGACATAGACAGCTCAAGAACTATACACCAAATGCTTCCTATCAGCTCAAGAACGTGCTGAAGAAGATGAACCTCGGTGTTGGCATCAGGTCTCTACGTCTTTATATACCATGCTTAAGGGAAACCCTGACAAGACCCCACCTTCCAATGAAGCAGGTGTTTGTGCCATTCCTCTACTATATCTGGACGACTCCAAGCGATGCTGCATTGGAATGACTAAACGTTCATTTAGAATTAAAGTCAACGAACATAAAAGGGACATAAAGAACGGTGAACGTAGAGAAGAGTTATTTATGTCACTTTTATGTTCATAGAGCCCTATTCAGAGAAGTCAAGTTCAAGTCCACTGCTCCTATGTGGGATGACGTAAAGAAATTAGCTTCCTACTCCACCACAAAATGTACTGCCATTCGCGAAACTTTGGAGATAATAACAAGCAGCGAGTCGTGCAATAATAGCGTCTCACTGGATGTACCACGTGTTTGAAACCAGTTATTCAGATAGTGATTGCCTCTTGGTTTTCCTTCCAGGATTCCGCGTGTTAAAACGAGCATAACGCCTCGTGTCTTTGAATACCTAATTACGTTCGCATCTCTTCGTTATTGTCAAGTTACCAGATGCAACCTGGTTTGATTTGAATCGATATGTGAACTCACAAAACATGAATTTCCATTACATTCTTGAAAGATCAGCATGTGCTGCGCCATATCCCAATGGAGAACAGTAGTGCTTCTCTTTTTTCGACACTCGAATGTTTACCAGGACTTGCTCTTTCAGTTTGCGGGTCTTCTGAAAGAATCGAAACGTTTCTCATATTTTCAGCAAGACGGAGCGACATGCCACAGGGCAAACGCGTCGATGAAAATTCTGGCGAAGTGTTTCCGACAACTACATCACCTCAGAGGCACTTTGCACACCAAGATCCCATGATTATCACCTCTATGTTTTTTTCCGTACAGATACTTCAAAGAAAGAGTGTATGCAGTTAATCCACCTGATCTGAAAATGTTCACTTTGTCGCTGCATAACAGAAATTTCCTTCAGTGCTAAAACGCGTATTTCAGAACATGTGCCGGGAGCGCAAGGCAGGAATCAATTCCAGAACCTTCTGTGAGACAAAAATATATTCTGAGTAGCTCATACAGAAGCGCCACACTAGCATCCGATAAGTGGATGCACGTGTATATGGCAGAAACAAAATCCTGAATTTATACTTAGGGAACTTTTTTCTTCTCCCTGTATTTATGAATATTAACTTGTGCATACATGTGAAAGCATGCTGATGAGCAACATCCATAGAAATTATATCATCATTATCATCATCATCATCATCATCACCAACCATTATCAATCCACTGCTGGATGAAGTTCTCCCCAAATTTCTTCCACAATTGTCTGTCTTGGGCCTGTTTCCTCCATGTCACTCCAGCATACTTTTTAATTTCATCCATCCATCTCCCATGGGGTCTTCTTCTGGGTCTTTTCCTGTCCCTCGGAATCCAGTCTAAAATTTCGGTTGCTTCATCCGTTCTTCTGGCAACATGTCCAGCCCATTTCCATTTCAGTGATTTCACTCTGGTCATGATGTCGTCCACTCCTGTCATTTTCCTTTTCCACAAGTTCCTCTTCTTATCTTTCCTGGTTACACTAAGCATGCATCTCTCCATACTGCTTTTAGTTGTCTGCAGTCTGTGTATGTCTTTTTAGATATATTTAGAATAAGTAATTCAGTTAAGGTCCATGTCTCTGCCCCATACGTAAGCACTGGCAGGATGCATTGATTAAACACTTTTCTTTTGATACATAATGGCAATACCTGCTCTTAAAAATTGCACTCTTTCTTCCAATAGCTCTCCATCCAAGTTTTATACGCCGATTAATTTCTTCATCAATGTGACAATCACTTGATATCTGCTGCCCAAGATAAATGTAGGGATCGGTTGTATCAAGCTTTTCTCCATCAATCGATAAATCTTCGTTTCTTGTAAAAGCATTGTAGAAATTATATACACATGTGTAAATGAAGGATTTATGTGCACATGTGTAAATGAAGGATTTAAAATACTGCATTCCTTTTTCTTGTTTCGTTTGGGTGTTTAACGACCACCGTGAGCAACTCGATGAGCTATAAGCAGTCGCCCGTCCCTACTTTAGGGCCACTGGTTCCAGGGAAGGGAGAGAGCCAGTGCCGTAATACAAACATAAGAAAAATGCTTCACTAGAATTCGAACCCGGACACATTCTCGGACGAATGGACCTAAGCTGGCGCCACCGGGGCGACATATTGTAGAGGGAGCAAAGCTGCTAAACAAAGCACAGTGCATGTAAACTGTCAAACAATGGCATTACGGGAATAAAAAATACGAAACAGCAGAACGGTGTTGACATCATGTCATTTCGTCAGATATATTTAGAATAAGTAATTTTACGGTCAGATCTCGATTTACAAATAAGTAATCAACTTCTGCTATTGTCTCCAGAGTTCGAACGGCTGATAGAGAAAAGCTGCGCACCTATATTTATTAAAACAAGAAAGACAGAAAGAGAAATCAGTCCTATTATTAAAAATTTGAATTTGTCTGATGAGTTTACCCAATTAATTGAAAATGTTATCTAATAAACAGGGCCTCTCTAAAACGCCTGGAAGATCCAGGGGTCTTAGCAGGGCCCTGAAATGACGGGGCCCAATCAAAACAAAACTTTTACAAATGTATAGCGCTGGAGATGTGGAGATGCCACTAGACACACACGACGCGATATATACACGGTTCATTTCATTTCATTCATTTATTCATTTTTAAGTTGCCACATATTACAGTTCAAAATACAAACAATACAATCAATTACAAAAAATGTAGCAACCAGGAGGAGGAGGGAAAAGGCCGTAAGGCCTGCCATAGCCCTCCCACCCCTAGTACTAAAAAGAAAAAAAAAAGACACAAACAACAAAGAACAATACAAAAGACAAGTCAAAGGCATATTGAATATAACTGAAAGATTAAATAAATACATAAGTGTATATAGGTACAGGGTCTATCCATAAGCCGTGAAATCAATTCAGCGACCAGCTCAGGTTAATTTCATACTGATTGAGAGACTTGTTCATAAGGTGGTGTTTGATTTTTTTTTAAATAGGTCAAAATTGTTAATAGATGTTTTGTCACAAGGCAAAGAGTTCCAAAGTTTTGGACCCGAATAATTTATATTCATTTTAATTGTTTCTGTCCGAGGGAAATTACGTATGAGTGTTGATCGATTCCTGGTTTCATAACTATGAGTACGAATATTTAATGATATTAAGTCATGGTATAAATCATTTTTAATTCTTCTGAACATTATTTTACCAAGATTATAGTCAAATAATTGTTTTATTTTAAGTATATTATATTTATTGGGATTTACTTCCGACCTAAAGATAAGATTAGGCATAGAATTATTAAGAGTTTTTAGGTCTATTAATCTTATGTGTCTATTCTGTAATACCTGTATTTTTTTTTAAGTTATATTGTGTTGTTTGCCGCCATGTCAGTATACAGTAATTTATATGCGTTTGTATTAGTGTGTAGTATAACAATATCATTATTTTAGGGGACAAATTTATCATAATCTTACTAACCATTCCAATGTTTCTAAATAATGTATTAGTCAAGTTGTCAATATGTATATTCCATTTCAAATCACTTCGAAACAATACTCCCAAGTAAAAATGACTATTCACAAAATCAATTTTAGCTCCATTCAAGTCCACCAATTCACTCATAGATTGTAGTATTTGTAGTTTCCAGAAGATCATAGCCTTGGTCTTGTTAACATTAATAATCAATTCATTGCTATTTAACCAATTTGTCACCAACACAAGTTGTGCATTTATTCTAGATGTAAGATCTAAAGTATTATTACATTTGAATAAGATTGTTGCATCATCAGCAAATAAAATTAAATAATTATCTTTTACCACTGTAAAGAGATCATTAATATACAAGTTAAATAATATAGGACCAAGAACTGAACCCTGCGGCACTCCAGAAGTTATATTTCCCATTGTGGATTGTGTCCAATCAATCACAGTATATTGCTTCCTAGCTGATAAATAACTTTTATATAAGCTGTATGTAGAACCCCTAATTCCAATAGCAAGTCACATGACTGCTATTGGAATTAGGGGTTCTACGTACAGCTTATTAGGTTGAGTCACATTATTGTGACCACCAGCTAATATCCAGAGTACCCTCCGTGTGCAGCACGGACAGCAGCTAGACGAGCTGGGAGTGACTCAGTAAGGTGCTGGAAGGTATTCACAGGTATGTGTTGCCATTCTGACTACAGTGCATCTGACAGCTGCTGTAGGGTGCGTGGTGGAGGATCCATAGAGCGAACAACACGATCGAGGTGGCCCCACAGATGCTCAATTGGGTTCAAGTCTGGGGAAATTAAGGAACCAGAAAAGTACTTTGAAGTCTTCATCGTGCTCTTCCAACCACTATCGGACATTTCTAGCTGTGTGACACGTCGCATGTCACGCTGGAAGATCCCATCCGCTTCACGGAAGACAATCAGCAAGTATGGGTGTACGTGGTCTGCAAGGATGGATTCATAAAGAATTCGGCTTACAGTGCCTTCCACAGGTATGAGTGGACCCAGAAAATGCCACAAAAACATTCCCCAGACCATAACGCTGCCCCCACCAACTGGTGTTCTGCCAGCAATGTTTGAAGAGTGTTTGTTCTCCTATCTTTCTCGCCTTATATGCCAACGTCCATTCGTTCGATGAAGCAGAAAACGTGACTCATCGGAGAAGGCAATCCTTTGTCAACCAGCGGAGGTCTTCTTTCTATACTGCAAGCCTTTTCTGCCGATTCACCTTCGTTAGCATAGGTGCAGTGATCATTTGTCTGCATCGGAGCCCCCATACGCAGCAAGGTTTGCTGAACTGTCGTTTTATACACACTTCCGGCAGCTCCCCCGGGTTCATTCGGCCAGTGAGTTGCTCCACTGTAACGCGTTGATCGGCCCTCACGCACCTTCGAAACCGACGTTCACTTTTCACATACGCAGTTTCCACGCCGTTTATTCGCAGTGGTGCCATTTCTCCAATCACGATACACTTTAACCACAGCAGCATGCGAGCAGTTCGCAAACTCCGCTGTTTCATAAATACTGCTGCTGTTATCCCGAAAGCCGATAATCAGGGACCGACTGGCCCACCGGGACATATCCCGGTGGACCACTCGAGAAATGGCCCATTTTCTTGTGTCCTCTTTGTCTGGATTGCTTGGAAAGAATGAATAATTATTTTGGTACTTAAGAATAAAAATCGTTAACTTCATTTGAGCTTTATGTTATCTGTCTAAAACGTTTTTGTCCTAAAAAAAATTCGTTTAAAACTTCGTTTCTTTCTATTATAACGAAGTAAATTTCTCCGTCATTTTTGGTCCACGCCGGGGATCGATACCGAGTCCTCTTATTCCGGAACAAGTCGCTCTACCAACTGAGATACGCAGACGTTCGTTCTCGCTGCCATCTGCCTTTATGTCGTGTGCGTCCTGCGGGGCAGGCACGTCACACTATCTATCTATCTATCTATCTATCTATCTATCTATCTATCTATCTATCTATCTATCTATCTATCTACCACCCTTCTATCTATCTATCTACCATCCTTCTATCTATCTATCTATCTATCCTTCTATCTATCTATCTATCTATCTATCTATCTATCTATCTATCTATCTATCTATCTATCTGTAATTCTGAGCGTCTGCTCTAGAATAAAAGCAAAATTCTCTTTAATACAGTGAACTATTTGTCGCCGGACCAAGCACGCTAATTAAGCTGGAGCCAAAGGGACATGGGTAGACCCTACCCATCATTTTTAATCTTGAAGGAGGCACTAGTAGCAATTTTGATGGCCCATCATTCCCACACTCTTATCCACGTACAGACATGGAACAGAAAGCGATGTTACGAAATCTATGCTCCACCTACGTCCGATGAAGCAGAAAACGTGATTCATCGGAGAAGTGTTAAAAAAACAAATAAACAACGATGTATCGGTGCTGGTTCATGGATCAAAATAGTAGTTCCGGAGTCAAAACAACGGGTAAACTTTAAAAAAGCATCTATTCAAGGAGGTGGTACGAATACCGTTGCGCAGTAGACGACCATTAACCAAATAAATATAATTATCTGGTACGACACCCTGTTTTGAGTTTGGTTTCAGATGCTACATTCAATCATGAGTGGACTTTTTAAATTCTCTCAAACTTAAATTGTTGTTAAAGTTTGTCCATGACTGAATTAGTTTTACAATGCATATTTCAACAGTTCTATTTCATCCAGGAGTTAGCAGAATTTTTTTCATGGGGGAGTTTATGAGGTGTTCGCCCGTGGGTACGTGTGTTTCACTTGTGGACCACGGGACTAAATTCCCCGGCCTGGTTTCGTCGACACAATCCGCCCCTGCCGATAATCATCCTTTTTTACAAATCTGATAAATCGCTCCTTTTATCCATGACAGGAAACGAGTGATATGTTTTCAGATTGCCTACCTTGTATACCCTCCAAGCCAGCTCACGACACGTGCTTTCTTTCATTGGCTACACGTTTTTGACGTCAAAAGCAGGAGGTAGTCACAATAATGTGACCAGACTGTGTGCGTATATATACACTCAGTGGCCACTTTATTATGACCACCCCCTCAGTACTTCGTTGGACCACCTTTTGCCTTTAATACCGCGTCGATTCTTCGCGGCATGGACTCCATGAGATGTTGATAAGTGGTTTGTGGAATCTGAGACCATGCTTGATGAATAGCACTTTCCAGGAGTGTGAGATTGCAGGGTTGTGGATCCAGTTATCTGATGGCTCGTTCAACTTCATCCCACAAATTCTCAATGGGGTTTGAGATCTGGAGATTGTGGGGGCCATCTAAGCAAAGTAAACTCACCGGAATGTTCCTGAAACCAATCCTGTACAATACGAGCACTATGGCAGGACGCATTATCTTGTTGAAAGTAGCCATCGCCATTGGGATAAACCACCCACATGACAGGATGCACTTGGTGCCCAACGATGTTTGGATATGATGTGCCAGTCAGACGTTGATCAACACGAATTAAAGGGCCCAAAGCAGGCCAGGAAAACATTCCCCAAACCATAACGTTGCCTCCACCAGCTTGAAGATCTGTAGCAATGCATTTGGATGTCCATGCTTTCGTGCTGTTGCCGCCAAATTCTCACTCGGCCATCGGCATGGTGCAACTGAAAACGTGATTCTTCGGACCACATAATTTGTTTCCAATTATCGACAGTCCAATCCTTGTGCTCCTGTGCGAACTGCAGACGTTTTCTCTTGTTAACTGCAGACAGCAAAGGTGTTCAAACAGGCCTTCGGCTGCCATATCCCATCCGATGCAGCGCACGGCGAATAGTGCGTGCAGAGATCATTTGAGGGGATTCTTGATTAAGATGGTCTGTAATTTGCTGCACTGTTGCCCTTCTGTTGTCTGTTACCAGTCTGGACACTCTCCGTATCGCCCGAGCAGTCACTAGTCCGATGACAACCACACGTTGCACGTAGAGACCCAGTTTTTTGGCTAACAGTCCAGTCTTTAAACACTTTAACAACAGTTGCTCTGGAACATTTCACGAATGCGGCGGTTTCAGGGATACTCGCTCCATGGCTCCGAGCTCCTACAATCATCCCACGTTGAAAGTCCGTCAAATCGCATTTTATACCCATTTCGTCACCCCAAAATCACTTCTAGTACTGTTGCAAGCACTAAGCTTTCCCTTTTAATACTAGTCTTGCCCTCTGGCGGCAACAGCGTGCAGCCATAGCTCATTTGCTTAAAACTGTCAGGTGGTCATAATAAATTGACTACTCAGTGTGTATATATACAATGTTGGCCACCCAAAATGTAACACCAAGAAGGACACGAGATAGCTTAGCCAGATTTACTGGACACATAACAACAGATACAAAGATGAAACCATTGAGCTTATAGGCCCGTGCGACTTGCATAACACGCAGACATCAATAGTTCGGGTGGCCCCCATGGCTGGCAATAACGGCCGCTACACGCCGCGGCATCAAACGAAAGAGGCTTTAGATATGAGTTTGGGATATGTTGGTCAAGGCTGCTTCCACACGTTGCCACAGTTCATCAGGCGTAGCCGCGGGTGGTGTTTGCCAGGCCACTCGGTTGCCGATCAGCGACCAGACGTGTTCGATGGGCGACATATCGGAAGAACGGGCTCGCCACGGCAGCAGTGACACCTGGTGGGCCGTGAAGAATTGTTGCACGATGCGTGCCACGTGCGGTCGCGCATTGTCCTGTTGAAACGTGGCCGCTGACAGGTCCTGCAGGTAAGGGAGGACTACAGGCTCCAAAACGTCGAAAATGTAGCGGTGGCTGTTGAGTATACCGGTGATGCGTACCAGAGGGGTGCGGCTGTCATATCCAATTGCGCCCCAAACCATAACGCCAGGCGACTGACCAATATGGCGATGCATAATGCAGGCGTCATACAGTCTCTCGCCGCGGTACCGCCACCCACACGCTGATCCGACCATCGTGGTGTTGCAGGCAGAAACGGGATTTGTCGGAGAAGACAATGTCGTGCCATTCCGTAGTCCAGGTGCGGCGTTCAACCGCCCACTGCCGCCGCACTCATCGGTGGTGTAACGTCAATGGTAATCGGAGCAATGGGCGCCGTGCGACAAATCCCCGCTTCTGCAGACGACGTCGAACGGTATGTGCTGACACAGGTTGTTGCGCAACACACCCTAATTCCTGTGCTAACGATCGTGACGTGGCGGTGTAAGCCATCAATGCCCGCCGCACAACATGCCTGTCCTCTCGTCCGGTGGTGTGCCGCGGCTGCGGCAATCACTCACGTCGGTCCGTCCGTCCCTCCTGCACCACCGCATCCATATTCGCCTCACTGTAGCTGGATGTCGTCCCACACGGGCGCCGATGTCTTGGTACGATAAACCGCTGTCGCGATAAGCCGCTATTCGTCATCTGTCGAACTCCGAAACGTTCTGGAATGACTGCCGTATTCTGCGACGAAGCATCAGGAAGCTTCCCACGTACACGTCCGGCAGCACAACTCACTTCCACTACTTACACCCTACCTTCTGTGCACCCTTCTTATAGTGCTTCTCGGTGGCGTGGCAGGCGCACATGATTTGCATATGCCCTGCAATGCTAATCGTTTGCATGTCCTCTCGCGGACGACGCATGCTGCAAATTTCAGGCCAATCGGATGCTTCCTTCTTGGTTTTGCATTTTGGGTGGCCATCAGTGTATATACACTCACGGACAATGAAATTTGCGCACCAAGAAGGAAGCATCGGATTGAACTGAAATTTTATGGACACAATGATACAGATGAATAATACACATGATGGCAAAAACGGAGTTGCAGGACAGTTACAGAGGGATCTGTGGCACGCAGTCTGGTCATCTTCAATAGTGCGTCGCACCGCCTCGTGCGGCGATACATGCTGCAATACGGTCCGGCATGGAGGCGAACAGACGCCTGATGTTGTCCTGCGGAAGACTGGCCCACACGTGTTGGACGGTGTGCTCCAAATCCCGGATAGTGCTGCACAACGGCAGCTTGAGTTTCAATTGGTCCGACACATGCTCGATAAGGGACATGCCCGTGGAGCGGGCATGCCATCGAAGTGTCTGGACATGATGTAGGCAGTCCTGGGTAAAAAGAGCCGTGTGCGGACGGGCACTATCTTATAGTGTACCTAGAATCCCGCCCAGGAATGGGAGCACATGGGGCCGTAGGATCTCATCCACATTTACCGCTTGCAAGTCAATGATCCACGTACCATTTCTAGAGCTGACCGGCTATAATAGGCAATGGCTCTCCAGACCATAATCCTACAGTGGCGGAGGTGTGGCGCTCAATAGCGAGGTTGAAATTTTGCCGTTGACCCGGGGACCTCCACACCCAGACACGATGATCATCTGCCCCAAAAACGAAGCGGCACTCATCGCTAAACACCACACGTTGCCAGTCTGTGGCCTTCCACGTCGCTCTGGCTTGGCACCACTTCAAACGGAGCCGGAGATGTTACGGTGTTAATGGCAGCACACGAAAGGGGCGCTGGTGTCGCAGATTCGCTTCCGCGAGGCGTTGGGAAATGATTCGTGTGCACACAGGAGCCGCCATATCTGCGTGTATAATGGACTGGGTCCCCGTGGGATCCGTTCGTGCCTGGCGCATGATCCGTCGATCTTCTCTACCGGTAGTCCTCCTTGTCCGTCCGGAACCGCTCCGCCGTGTGGCAGTGCAGTCACGTGTTCACTTTTCCCAACACAGTCGGACGGTATTGTCAGAACCATCCACGTGGCGGGCTATACGGCGCACCGACCGCCCTGCGGTTTTCAGCCCAATGATCAGTCATTTCTCAAAGTCCGTAAGTTGCATAAATTGACGTCTCTGGCATCTACCCGGCATTATTGTCACTCTATCCTTTTGCTTGCGCCGGCCGGTGCTTTTCACTTTCATGGGGCATCGACTACACGCCTGTTTATAAGGCTGCCGATTTGTGCTTGCAGCGTCACCGCAGGATGTGCGGTCATGCGCACTCACACCGAAGGCGGACTATTTGCGTACCAGAACGCACTCTAGCTATTTGCCAAGTATCGCGGTTGCAGCAGGTTTTCTTCTAGGTGCGCAAATTTCATTGTCCGTCAGAGTATATATAAAAGTCTGTCAGTTACTCTCAGATTTCCTCCACCAATCAGTAAGTCTTCATTTCTTGTGAAAGCATTGTACATCAATTTTCTTTTTCGCAAGTTCATTTTTAATCCCACTTTTTTACTCTTGTCAGCAAGTTTTTAGATCATACTCTGCACAGGGATTTATACACACCCCTCCAGCACTCCCCAAACACACCTCCAAATTTCTTCAGCACCCACATATAAAAAATATTAACACCTATAACGAAGTGAATTTCTCCGTCATTTTTATCCGCGCCGGGGTTCGAACCCGGGTCCACTCATTCCGGAATAAGTTGCTCTACCAATTAAGCTACGCGGACGCTTATTCTGATTCCTATCTGCCTTTATGTCGTGTGCGTCCTTCGCGCAGGTACGTCACATCTCCTGGTACGTTACATCATCTCCCCCTTATTTTTTTTTTTTTTTTTTTCGAAGTGCTGGAGAAAGGATTCTCTTATTTTTCCTATCTCGCGGTGTGGAAATAACATCACACCAATGCGAGATTTTGAACGGTCGGGTCATCCGGATAGTTCGGGCGCCATTATAACGAAGTGAATTTCTCCGTCATTTAAATCCGCGCCGGGGTTCGAACCCGGGTCCACTCATTCCGGAATAAGTTGCTCTACCAATTAAGCTACGCGGACGCTTATTCTGATTCCTATCTGCCTTTATGTCGTGTGCGTCCTTCGCGCAGGTACGTCACATCTCCTGGTACGTTACATCATCTCCCCCTTATTTTTTTTTTTTTTTTTTCGAAGTGCTGGAGAAAGGATTCTCTTATTTTTCCTATCTCGCGGTGTGGAAATAACATCACACCAATGCGAGATTTTGAACGGTCGGGTCATCCGGATAGTTCGGGCGCCATTATAACGAAGTGAATTTCTCCGTCATTTAAATCCGCGCCGGGGTTCGAACCCGGGTCCACTCATTCCGGAATAAGTTGCTCTACCAATTAAGCTACGCGGACGCTTATTCTGATTCCTATCTGCCTTTATGTCGTGTGCGTCCTTCGCGCAGGTACGTCACATCTCCTGGTACGTTACACACCCCCATTTGGAAGGGTGTAACAAAAATACATACCCACCCACATATACATATGATGATGATGTTTTGTCACATCCCATCCGAAAGAAAGCTAAATGATCGACAAGTTCATACAGGGAAAGAAACGATCACAAGAGGAAGACACAGACTAGTGTGAATTTTTTAAACATTATTTACTTTTGATTGTCATTCAGTATAATGCCGGACAAAAAGCGCAGTTCCAATGACGAGGACAAATCAGCTTTGGGGCCAGCTCGCACTTGCCCTCGCATCATTTGGTTGAGTGTGAGTATTATCATAATCCTTAACAAAGTAGGTTGAAAACCAAAATTTCTGTGAAAAGCCAACACTTTGGGGTTAATCATGAAACGCGTGTAGCATATTAAATCCGTTTATTTTTGTGGTGTAGTCAGCACAAAGATTCGCCAAGCTTTCGCTCTCCACTGGGATGCTTTTTCAAGGCAATGGTAGAAATGGTAGAGTGCGAAAGCTTGGCGAATCTTTGTGCTGACTACACCACAAAAATAAACGGATTTAATACGTAATACGCTATATGCGTTTCATGATTATTCAAGTCTGGTGTATTTAAAATAAAGTTACTTTAAGGTTATTCGAAAGCCCAGGAAAGGCCTGTTTCTTGCTTTTTATTTACGCTTTCCAACCGTAGGTTGAAGAATCGTATATGCTCCAGCTTTGTCCATCCGTCCGTCCGCACGATAACTCACGTGAAAATAGTTCGATTTCGACGAAATTTTAGTATGTGGTAGGGGACCACCTGGGGACGAACCCTATTAAAAATGGGCGAAGCAGGGTCAAAGGTCAGGACATAGGAGCTGGATCCATTCCATTGCTCTTATGCGTCATAACTTGCGTAAAAATTGTTCGATTTCGATGAAATTCTAGTATGTGATAGGGAACCACCTGGGGACGAACCCTATTGAAAATGGGTGAAATAGGGTCAAAGGTCAGGATATAGGAGCTGGATCCATTCCATTGCCTTTATACGTCATAACATCCGTAAATATAGTTCGATTTCAATGAAATTTTAGTAGGTGGTAGGGAACCACCTGGGCACGAACTTTATTGAAAATGGGGGAAATGGGGTCAAAGGTCAGGCAGGGCATAAGAGCGGGATATATTCCATTGCCCTTATGCGTTATAACTTGCGTAAAAACGGTTCGATTTCGATCAAATTTTAGTATGTGGTGAGTAACCACCTGGGGACGAACCCTATTGAAAATGTGTGGAATGGGGTCAAAGGTCAGGACATAAAAGCGAGATCCATTCCATTGCCTTTATGTGTCATAACATGCATAAATATGGTTCGATTTCGATGAAATTTTAGTACGTCGTAGGGAACCACCTGGGCACAAACTCTATTGAAAATAGGCGAAATGGGGTCAAAGGTCAGGCAGGGTACAAGAGCGGGATATATTCCACTGCCCTTATGCGTCATAACTTGCATAAAAATGGTTCGATTTCGATGAAATTTTAGTATGTGGTAGGGAGCCACTAGGGACGAACCCTATTGAAAATGGGCGAAATGGGGTCAAAGGTCAGGACACTGGAGTGGGATCCATTCCATTGCCCTTGTTCATCATAACTTACCTAAAATGCTTGGATTGCGACAAAACTTTATCACGTTGTTCCGGAGGTATAGTGAACCGGTTCTGTTGAATATCAACGAAATAGGGTCAAAGGTCATTGCACAAAAGCCAGATTTATTCCACAGCCATTATTCTCATAACTTGCGTAAAACTGCTTCTACTGCAACAAAACTTTATCATGTTGTTCCGGAGGTATAGTGAACCGGTTCTGTTGAATATCATCAAAACGGGGTCAAAGGTCAGGACACAGGAGCGAGATTTATTCCACAGCCATTATTCTCATAACTTGAGTAATAATTTCTGGTATGTTGGAAAGCGTATCATAATCAATGCATTGCATGATTTTACTAACTTGTTTGATGTTCCATTCGTTGATATGATGTGCAATAGTGCAGTCAGGAATGGATCCAACAGGTCCAAGACATTTTTTTAGCTGAAATATTAGGGTAGCGATAAAGAGAGTTCACTTGTCTATTTTCACAAATAAAGGAATCTATGAAATACTTTACATTGTTATTAAAATAATCATTCGCAAATATTTTTATGAAAAGTCCTAAATTTTTACTTTCCGTTCATATACGTTGTTGATATGAAAGAGCTACGTAAGGGTGATTTTTTTCTAGCGAAATATCTCTGTGTTCCCATACCTTTGTAACACAATATCTTTTAAATGACTTGGGTTACAAATTTCAAATTCGGTATTTTGGACATATTAGCGAAAAATAATAATTTTGTCGCTTTAAAAGAAATATTTGTTAAATGATGTTCGATTTAAGATGAAAGCACCCAAGAAAATTTTCTAATCTGCTCTCTCTGAAATGGCTTTAGTGACAAATCCAGAATTTAGAACCTTCTATAAGCACCCAGTTGAATTTGAACGAAATCGGTCAAGAGTGTTCGACTTAAATAGAAATCAGTCAAGAACTTTTTCAATGCAATATCTTTGCAATGGCTTCAGTTACAAACTCGAAATTCAACATTCGGGACTTATTAGCAAAGGAAAATGGTTTTACAAAGTTTGAAAGAAAGGAGAAAATCGGATTCGTTTTGAAAAGAAATCAGTCAAGACATTTTCTGATACAATGTCTAGGGAAGATACAAGATGAAAAGTTTCAACTAGTAAGTTGGTATCACCTTCTGAAAGAAGAACGTCGAATTTAAACGAAATTGGTAAAACAGCGTTAGATATAAAGACAAATCAATCAAGCATAAATTTTGTACATCTCAAACACCTGGAGTTATGAAAGCAAAACTTTGCATTTAAGAGCTTTTACCAGGGTGCAACAGAACGTAATACATCAGATGTGCCTTTTCTTGTGCTGTCGGATCTGCCACAACAACTCAACAAGTGCCTAATGAAAGAAAGAGTGCATCGGATGCAGATAATCCATCAAAATGTATTTGACAGGATACTGTATAACAGAGTTGAGTTCGGGCTCAATATTAAGAGTCCGAGCCCGAGCCCGAAGTATATCATCTCGAGCCCGAAGTATATCAGCTCGAGCCCGAATTTTATATTGCAAGATAGAACCCGGGCCCGAACGAGCCCGAAAACTATGATAAACCTGTTTAAGCACTAAAAAAAAAGTCTTCTCTTCCAGACTTCCAGTCTTTCCTACCTGTGCAATTAGCCGATGTCTTTCTCAACTGCGGAGTGGGAAAGGGATGTCTATCTATTTCTATAGTTTCTTTGACCATTCATTTCTTCCTGAAATGTTTCTGGGGAAATCAGGAAAAATCGAGAGGCATAACAATCTACGTCGCACGTTGCTCAATAGAATAAGCAGGGAGCTGCCCCTTTGAGGTAGGGAGCAAAATTTCGTCAACTTGCTATCTACTGTCTATAGTTCTTAGAGAAACTTTTCCTTCGCAGAAATCCTGTAATTCATGGCCTATGGAATTTTGTTACCTAAGCCCGGAATGGATAGCCCTGCCGAATTCCTACTCTCCATCTATACCCAGTTGCCGAAGGATTCTATTCAACAACTAGAAAGTGTAAAAACGTCTCGTCTGATAATTCATGTAAAATCACATTAAAAGAAAAGGGAAGAAAATTCTCTCCCTCTCTCAGAGCCCGAGCCCAAACTCCAGTAAGGATTACTCAGCCCGAGCCCGGTTCGAGCCCGGGATCAGCCCGTCTCAGCTCTGCTGTATAATGATGACGAGTTTCACTGCCAAACGAAAGAAAGCATCTTAGTACTTGAAATATTCTTGGATTGAACGTACGTCTGAAGGATACAAATGTAGCATTTCTTGCAGATTTGGTAAAATGAAAACTGGTCCATGGGTGACAGAGTTAGTTCAACTATCTGCTTCAAAGAATTTAGGGGAAAGGCTTTAAAACGTGAACAAAACCGTTCACATATAATGGCCTTGGCTGCATCTAACACTAAGCGGGAGGGTGTACGTGTTAAAACCATGGTATCTATGCATTCCAATAAACAGATGGAAAAAGAAAGTAACTCAACTAAGGATCTTCTAAAACTTGCGTACTACATATTTAGATCGGAAATTTCGCACACGATATCGAACTGGCCTAATGTAGTTGTGACCGCTGCTTTTGTGGGTGGATCTGGTAATCTGGCTAATTGAATTAAAAATAATCCACAGAATACTCACGCTTATCATCCACTGACATAACAGATTTCTTAGAAGCATTTGGTGAAGCTGTTACAGGAACAATTGCTGAACTGCTGAAAGGTATTCCACCATATACAGTCATGGCTGATGAATGCACAGACATCAATGGTCGTGAAGTGCTTAGCATTAGTGCTCGTCATGTCGTTGCTGAGAGTGAAGATAACAAATTCAGGATTGAAGAAACCTTTTTATCTGGAGTTACAGTCAACAAAAGCAGAGCATATTACAGATGTGTTGATTACTGAGCTAAGAAAATCAGGTTTGAATCCAGCGAACATCTTTGCAGTATCATTTGATGGCGGTGCCAATTGTAGCGGAAATGTGAGTGGCGTCCAGGCGAGTCTGAAAGAGCATGCACCAAACTTATTATTTGTACACTGCCGAAGCCATCTTTCACAACTTGCTCTTGTTCACAGCTGCAGACAAAGTCCTCGTATCAAGAGAGTACTGGGCGTGCTTAATAAACTGTGCAACACATTCAGAGTAAGACACAAAAGGTTGTCAATTTTGCACATGGCAGAAAATGGTGGTCGATAACATGTCTCACAAACTTGTTCAACCAGGGGAAACGAGATGGTTGTCACATGAAGGCAGTATTAAAGTAATCGTACAGCATTATGCTTCTATATGTATAGCTTGTGACGTATCATCATCATCATCATTGTCAACCATTATCAATCCACTGCTGGACGAAGGTCTCCCCAAGTTTCCTCCACAACGGTCTGTCTTGTGCCAGTCTCCTCCATGTCACTCCCGCATATTTACGAATTTCATCCACCCATCTCCCATGTGGTCTTTTTCTGGGTCTTTTCCTGTCCCTTGGAATCCAATCTAAAATTTCGGCTGTCCATCTATGGTCTGTCCTTCTGGCAGTATGTCCAGCCCATTGCCATTTCAGGGATTTAACTCTGATCATGATGTCTTCCACTCTCGTCATTTTTCGGATCCACGAGTTCCTCTTCTTATCTCTCCTGGTTATACCAAGCATGCACCTCTCCATGCTGCTTTGAGTTGTCTGCAGCCTTTGTATGTCTCTTTTAGTTAAGGTCCACGTCTCTGCACCATACGTAAGCACTGGAAGGATGCATTGATCAAACACTTTTCTTTTAAGACATAATGGCATATTGCTCTTGAAAATTATGCTGTTTCTTCCAAAAGCTCTCCAGGCAAGTTTTGTACGCCGATTAATTTCTTCATCAATGTGACCCTCACTTGATATCTGCTGTCCAAGATAAACATACGTATCTGTTATCTCCAGTTTTTCTCCATCAATCGATAAATCTTCATTTCTTGTAAAAGCATTGAACATCACTTTTGTCTTCTGAAAGTTCATTTTTAATCCCACTTCTTTACTCTTGTCAGCAAGTTCCTGGATCATACTCTGCAGCTCTGATGGGGTAGTTGCAAAAATGACTACGTCATCAGCAAAACGAAGGTGGGTTAGATAATCTCCATTAATCTTTATCCCTTTGTTTTCCCAGTTCAGTGATTGAAAGACATTTTCCAATGTGGCATTAAAGAGCTTCGGAGATATGGTGTCACCTTGTCTCACTCCCTTTCCAATTTTTATGTGTGTTGTATTTTCAAACAGCCGAATCTTTGCACTTGCATTTTCATAGATGTTATTAATAATATTAATATATGCATCTTCAATACCGCAGGATTTCAGAGCCGTGGTAACTGCTGATGGTTTCACCGAATCAAAGGCTTTTTCATAATCGATAAAAGCCATGCACAATGGAAGTTCATATTCCCTCGCTCTTTCAATTAGTTCTCTCAGTACGTGGATATGATCTATTGTGCTATAGCCACTCCTGAATCCAGCTTGTTCTCTCGGTTGAGCCATGTCCAGTGTTACCTTCAAGCGGTGTGAAAGAACTTTAGTGAAGATTTTATAAACCACTGATAGGAGGCTGATAGGTCTGTAGTTCCTGAGATCCTCAATGTCACCTTTTTTATGTAGCAGGATCATTGTAGCATTGTTCCAATCCTCAGGAATCTTCCCTTCATTAAGGCATCGAGTGAAAATTTGGGCGAGTACTGTTTCAATTTCTCCACTTGCTTCTTGTATGATGTCTATAGTAATTCCATCTTCTCCTGGAGCTTTCCCCCGCTTCATGTTCTTGATTGCATGAGCAACTTCTGCTGGGAGGACTGGAAGAACTCTGGTACCTTTCATGATGTCTGGAGTACATGTATCATCCCTTTCATATAGTTTGGAGTAGAAATCTTTCACTCTTGTCAAAATTTCGCCTCTATTTCTTGTTATAGAACCATCTTCTTTTCTCAGTGCCATAATCTGTTTTCTTCCCTTACTGAGATGTCCCTTTGCCATCTTTAGGCTTTGGTTGTTTTCAATTGCTTTCCTCACTAGCTCACAGTTGAATTTCCTTACGTCTTCAGTGATACTTTTTCGTGCTGTCTTGCATAGCTCTATATATTCCACTTTGGAAGTCACATCTTCTTTAGTTGTCCTCATCTCTCTTCTTTTTTGCATCAACATTTTGGTTTTTCCTGATAATTTGTTTACATGCAACTTGTTCTTAGACCCAGCTAATTTTGTTGCTGTTTCCATAAGAGCTTTGGTTACTTTTCTGTTAACTTCAGAAATATCCACTTCTTCCGATGTTAGGCCTTCTAAAGCAGAGAATCTGTTCTTCAGTTCCAACTTGAAAGTATTATGGTGTTTTTTAAGGTTGGTTATGTCAATACATTTTGTTTGTCTTATGAGCTTGCCACGTTCCAGTTTAGTGTTGAGGTGCATCTTACATCTCACCAATCTATGGTCACTACCTGTGTTGAACTTGTTTAGCACACTGCAGTCTTCGATGACGAATTTTTTGTTACACATAATAAAATCAATTTCACTTGTCGTCCCAATTGGATGTCTCCATGTCCATTTCCTGTGTGGCTTTTTCTTGAAAAAGGAATTCAAGATGAAAAATCCTTCTGCCTCTGCAAACTCAACGAGAGTATTTCCACGCTGGTTTCTGTTGCCGTGACCGAATTTACCTACTGAAGTTTCATTCTGTTGCCGGTGCCCTATTTTTGCATTGAAATCTCCCATAATTATCTTCAAGTGCTGCTTACCTTTATTATTTAGATGACGAATTTCCTCATAAAATTCTTCAATTTCTTCTTCAGGATGACTTGTGGTGGGTGCATAAGTTTGAATAATCTGAGCCTGGTATCTTCTCGATAGTTGGATAACGAGTCGTGCAGCTCTGTCAGAGGAACTTTCAACTTCTACCACTTTATCCTTCAGTTTCTTGTTTATTATAAATCCAACACCACTAGTTCTGCCAGTATCTGTCCCACGATAATAGAAGAGATGTCCACTTTTCAGTTCAATGAGATCTTCTCCTTTTCTCCTTACCTCACTCAGCCCGACGATGTCCCACTTGATCCTTTGTAGTTCCTCTTCCAATTCAAGAAGCCTTGAATCAGAAGATAGGGAGCGTCCGTTGTAGGTAGCCAAGGTCAGCATCAAATGGCAGCCTAGTCCGGTCCTCCGGGGATTCTTAGCACCCTCTGCCTTCATGTCGCACTGGCCGCTGCCTTGGCCAGGTACATTCCAGCTGCCGGAGACTGAGGGCCAAGATTTAAGTTGTAGAGTCATTTTGGAGGTGTTTGGCCATAACTCACCACGCTGGCCAAGCGGGTTGGTGAGTGTGGGATAGCATTTCCTCTGATCCCGATGGTATAGTTATACCGCTATTTGCGGTCGTCAGAGCCCCTTTAGTGGGAACAGGATGCACCACGAGAAGGCGGGGTTGACATTTGTCAAGGAGAGGCTGTGATGTTACGCATCACCTGACCTTACATCCCTTGTGACGTATATTCTAAGTTAACTTTCCTTTCTAGTTTCTTTCCCTATGTAAATCTTGAGTTTATTCTCAGTTATTCTTCACTCTTAACGCAATATCTTTTCTCTCAAACGAATACTGTTGGCAACATCATTGAGGTTGAATGAACGTGAATTATGCCTGATATGAGATAAGAACGAGAGATAAAAACGACGACTAAACTGTTGCTTGGCGAGCGTTCTAAAGCGAGCGTTGTTAAAGAGAGCGTTGCTTGGAGAAGTGTTGCAAGTTGAGCGTTGTGTTGTAGAGCGTTGTGTTAAGAGCTGTGTGGTGTGTGGAGAGTTTAATGCAATATGCTATGCTATGTTACGATGTGTTGACTACATCCTGAATAAAGCATCTTTTCCGTAAGTTTGACTTCTGTTGTTTACATGTTTCGTCTGGCCGTTAAGGTTTTAATTTAGGAACTATTTCATCTTATGGTTATGTTTTTTTTTTAATAACGTAGAAGTACGAAAAGACTACTACGTCATAAGCTTTAGAAAATATCTACATTGAGGCGGGTGACTATTCGTCTGATGCAGGGAGACTTTTGCTTTTGTTTCGAAAGACATCGACGATTTTTATCCTCGTGCTACTTTCTACTCTTTTAGCATCATTAGTTCGTCTCAGTAAATCCTTGCAGTCGTCCCAAGAAAACTTAACGGAGGAAATGGTACTAATAAATTCGGTGCAGAAACACATCGAGGATATTGAAATCAATTATTTGATATGAGAAACAATAGAAGTTTACAAAAAGACTCAGGAACATGATATAAAAATGGAAGATAACGACATGACTGATAAGGATTTGTTGAAGTTGGCATACTGCTACAAGAATAAAATTATACAAAAAATGAACCAGAGATTCTCTGACCAATTTCAGGAATTGGGAAGTTCCATGAGATTTACCAAAAAATAAAATAAAAAAATAAAAAAATAAACTGGAAAACCCCGACTTTACAAAAATTGCTAGCATGTGTGAAACCAATGAAAATGACATAAAGAACGAGTTTAACATTTACAGGAGATACCTTGGTAATACTGAAACTCAAAGCAATCTTCTAATGCTTACATGCGGTGCAGAAAGAAAAAGCCATGTTCCCTTCGCTGTCAGCTGCATCTATGCGCCGTTTACTGCTTCCTGTTGAAACTGCGTGTGTAGAAAGGACATTTTCGACAATGAACCGTATTCTGTCATCTGATAGAAAATGCGTGCTTCCAGCACATCTAGACGCCTTAATGAAAATTTCAATAGAAGGCCCGAAAATTCCCGATCTTAGGAGCCCAACCCACGAAGATGGCAAAGTGTAGAATCAGTGCATTGAACAAGCTTATCACAAAGGGCTTCAAAAGGAACGACGAAATATTAAAAGAGTAAAAATGTTAAAAATGCAACCAAAGAATTTATGTTTTTAAGAAGTACTGCAATTGTTATTTAAAATTAATTATCATGTGAATGTACGCGGCAAAATTATTAAGCAGAAGCCAACCTCATTTAACATGGAAAAATGACATCTATTATACAAAATGATGTGTCACAGCTACGTTTTACATTTGGCATTTGCCTTGGCAATCAACTATGGCAAGGCACAGGCTACGAACTTAACCTCCTAATAACTGTAAAAACGATCGATAGTCAATAATACACTGACTGACAGAGAAAATGCCACACGACGATGACGTGAACGCAGCGCCATGCAAATTGCAGGGTGAGTGAACACATGCATGTTATGCAAATGATTGCATTTGCAGGTCAATCGCACGAACGGCGCGCGGGATATAAGCGGACAACCAGCCCGTGAGGCCATCAGTCGAGACGTCGTCACGGCCGCGAGAAGCGAATGGTTCTGCTGAAACCGTGTCTGGAGAACGAACAACGGGTGCCAATGCCGTTAAGATGCCGTCGTACGCGATTTCATCAAGCGGATGAGTTCGCGAGAGGTATCATCGTAGGCCTTCGTACCGCCTGTTGATTCTTGCGTCGTATTGCGGAAGAAACGCAACGTGATGCCACAACCATCGGTCGCATTTGGAGACGGTGGTTCCAGGATGGATCTGTGCAACATCGTAGGGGGGACCGGAGCACGAAGACTGACGTCCGAGCGCACCGATCGTCGCATCCGACGTCATGCCGTAGCGGACCCATAGGCCACAACGGGCGCCATTTTGCGAAATGTACGAGGTGGCTTGGATACTCCGATATCGACGCGGACAGTGTCGCGCTGATTGGCTGCGTCTGGTTTGCTGTCCAGCTTTCCGTTGCGAAGGCTACTCTTAACAGTGAGCCATCGTCGTCACCGCTTGTCGTGGTGTCACTCCAGAGCTGCGTGGGGTACTGAATGAAACAGTGTGGTGTTCAGCGACGAGTCGCGGTTCTGTCTCAATACTAATGATCGCTGTGTGAGAGTCTAGAGGCCACGTGGCCATCGGGAGGATTCTTCCGCCATTGTGGAGCGCCACACTGCCCGGCGGCGAGGAATCATGGTGTGGGATGCTATCAACGCCAACAGCCACTCACCGCTGGTACGCATTACGGGACCATTGACGGCACGCCGCTATGTTGACGAGGTACTGCGGCCTATGGCACTAACGTATCTGCAGGACACCCCAAACGCCGTTTTTCAACAGGATAACGCCCGATCGCATACCGCTCGCATCAGCCTGAATGCTTTACATGGTGTGTGGATGCTTCCGTGGCTAGCTCGATCCCCCGACCTCTCGCACATCGAGCATCTGTGGGACACGATTATACGTCGGTTGAGTACCCTCCCACCCCAGCAAAATGAAAATGAACTGTAGACCCGGATCAACACCACATGGTACACGATACCCCAGGACTCCATTCGGACTCTCATTGCCTCGATGCCAGGTCGGATTCAATTTCTTCTTTGTTAGATAGTGTTTTTAGTGTGACATGTTCTTCATTCATATAATTTCAAAATTTTCAAGTAATTCATAGACTTTCCGCTAGGGGGCGTAGAGGTAAATTGCGTTTCCCCCTATACCTCTGCTTCTAAATCCCCGATTTGAAAAATTCTCTCTGCACCGGATACAACTCCTGATGGGAAATCGTTTGCACATAATTTCTAATATTTGTAAAAAAATGGTTTGGCCACCAGGAGGCGTAAATCTTAATATCCGTTTCTGATGTATTTGCAGCAAAATATGAGCTTCTAAATATTCGATTGAAAAAAACGTCGTTTGTAGACCCATACTACTCATATCGACAAACCTTTTAGAAACATTATCTTCTTAAAATAATGCATGGTTTCAACGCCAGGGGGCATAGATGTATATCTTATTTTTGTCAATATCTCTACTTCCAGGAGTCCGATTTGAAAAATTCCTTCTTTGTTGGATAGTGTTTCCGATGCGAAATGTTTTCCCTATAAATTCAAAATTCTCAAGTAAATCATAGACTTTCCGCTAGGGGGCACAAAGGTAAATTGCGTTTTCTGCGTTATTTCTGCTTCTAAATCTCCGATTTGAAATATTCTTCCTGTATCGCATACAAGAGCTGATGGAAAATGTTTTTCACATAATTTCTAATGTTTGGTAAAGAATGGTTTGGCCACCAGGGTGTTTAAGTGTTACTTTCTGTTTCTGATGTATTTGTAGCAAAATCTGGGCTCCTGAAAACTGGACTAAATTTTTTTTCTTGGACCGATACCGCTCATATGGAATAACTTTTGAGAATACTTTCTTCCTAAAATAATGTATGGTTTTCCCACCAGAGGACGTACAGTCACATCTTATTTTTGTCGATATCTCTGTTTCTAAGAGACCGATTTGAAAAATTATTTCGGTGTTGGAAAGCGTTTCCGGTGCGAAATGTTTCTCATTTAAATTTATGTTTTTCTTAAAGCACAAGTTTGCAACCAGAGGGCGTAAGCTGACGATTCCTTTTACAGCAATATCTGACGGAAGAAAGACTTCTTTCTTCCGTCAGATACTATTATTTTCCATACCGGTTCCATTGACTTTGAATAGCTTTGATAAATTTAATTTGCGTCAGAACGGTTTCAAAAGACGGGCTTATTACACCCGAAAATTCGGTGTCATCTTTCTTATTATAGCTATATTCTCAAATAGCCGAACCATTGAATTTGCATTTTCATGATATTATTTGTATGGTATGTGTGCATCTTCAATACATATATATATATATATATATTTGAATAAGTAATTTTACAAGCAGTTATGATGGCTTTGAAATCCTGCGGTATTGAAGATATGTGTGTTTATAAAACCAAATATTGTGCGAGTATTAACATGTTACATTCTGTCAGCAGAGAGACTGGAGGTCAATACAAGCATATTCCATATCGTGACGAAGATATAAGGTATTCTGCAAAATTATCAGAAACTTTATAATTACATTTTTAATACTAATTTATTATGCTTTGAGACCATGAAAATTCAGTGATACTCGATCCCTTTTAAACGTTTAAATCCTAAAACTTAGCTTCTTGATTGCTAGTCTTTACCTAGATTTACTACTTCAAATTTTTCAAGCCAGCAAATTGTGACTTAAAATATTTATCATATTAGTTAACATTTGTTCTGCATTTAACAGGATTACTTACATTTCGGACATGAGGAAATGGAACTTAACCCCCATTTTTTTAAATGAATGAAACTTGCCATTATTTTCTTTCTTACAAACATGACTTTACATTTTTCCAATTATGTTCTTCTTTATTTTTTATATTACATATTTTTTTTATCCTTAATTGTGAATGTTTCTCACTAAAATTAAAACAAGCTTATATGATCTTCAGTGGTACACTGCAGAAAGTTTATTTTCTCAAATAAGCGTCCCCCTCAAATACCTGAAAATGTGCTGCCATCTAGTGAACAAATATCTTTTGAAGAACAAAGCTGAAGTTTGAAGAAACCCTAATAAATAAAAAAAATAATTCTTTTACTCCCGATTGGCAAAGAAAAATTATTTTTGGATGGAATATGATCCCAAGTACCATCTTGATTAAATCCTATGCGGTTACCATACTGTGAACAAACTAAAAGCTAAAAAAAAGAGAAATAAAAGCATTTTTTAAAGTAAAGCCTGCGTAATGTGTGCAGGGACGGATTCTGTAGGCGAAACCAGGTCAGGAATTTTAGACTTATGGTCCACTTCACAAACAGGCAGGGCCGGCTGGACCATAGGGGCAACCGGGGCGGTCGCCCCGGGCCCCGCGCTTTTAGGGGGCCCCGCAGTTTAGAAAACAAAATAAATTTCGGTAAACAAAACTTAACTACATTTTTTTTGTGACTTTTGTGGCGCAAGGCCCTTAAAAATATATTTTTGAAGTTTTTTGTTTGTTTCCAATCTCCCCATTTTTGAATACATTATTCCCCCCCCCCCCCCCTGTTCGTCGTATGGACATTGAGATTTGCAGATTCGAAATGATTTTTGTAACCACCTTAATCTTTTCCGAATTCATGTAATAGCAAATTAAATTTCATCATTTTGTGGTACCCTACTTTTATATATCCAACAATTTGTGTGAAAACCTGATACTTAAATTTAAGGAAATAAAAGAACAATATCCAAGTTACTTTCGGACTACGTATGAAGGCCACTTTTCCAACATTACAAGAAATTGAAAAAAAAAAAAAAAGAAAAAAAAAGGCAACTTTCATATGTGAACGCGTATAAAAGTTTAGAATGTCACTAATTTGTCAGTTGTTCCACTGTGCATTAAAAATCAATCACTAAACATGTATCAGGGGAAAAAACTTTTTATACCAATTTATTGTAGAGAGATCCTTATTTTATTTCCTATACAAAAATATTCGCTAAGCAAGTATCTTTTTATCATTTTGTGAATAAGCTGTTATAAGAGTCACAATGCAACCTAAACCTCTTCTCCCGGGAAAGAAAATTGTACATTTTAACACTTTTTACTTTCTCTCTCTCCCTCTCTCTTTTCTCTCTCTCTCTCTCTTTCTCTTTCTATCTTTCTCTATCTCTTTCCCTCTCTCTGTTCTCTGTCTCTTTTTCTCTCTTTCTCTCTCCCTCTTCCTGTCTCTCTCAACTTTCAGACCGTATTATGTTCTTTTTCTGAAGCTTAAAGCAAATACTTCTTTGAGATAATCGTTTTGTCTTTACGGTAGTGTTCGAGTGTCTTCCTCACGAACGATAATTTTCAGAAACGACTTTATTAAAATATGAGATTTATTTTTTAGTGCTCACAATGAAATTTTGCTCTGGGCCCCGAAATGAAATTTCGCGCAGGGCCCCGCAAGAACTCCATCCGGCCCTGCTCACAGGGGAACACCTCATAAATTCCCTCATGAAAAAAAATTCTGTTAAGTTCAGGATGAAATAGAATTGTTGAAATATATGCATCGTATAAAACTAATTCAGTCGTGAACAAATTTTAACAGCAATTTAAGGGTGAAAGAATTTTAAAAATCCACTCATGATAGAATGTAGCATATCAAATTATGCTCAAAACGGGGTGTTGCACTGTGCGTATTCTTATTTTTATTTTGTAATGGTTTTATACTTATTCTTTGGTTCAATTATAGTGTTCTAACATCAATTTTGTATCACAGTATTTCGGGTTTCTCCTGTGAACATCAATAATTTTATCCCCGGATCTAAAATACACTGTAAAGTTGAGTTTTTTTTTAATTTTAAAATACATATTCACAATTCTTAATTTGTGATCAATAGAAAATTTCCTTTGCCTTTATTTCCAGGCCCTCATCAAAAATTCTTCAATTATGAAAGGAACTCCGCAGTTTTTAGCACTTGGGATCTCGGACTGAGGTCGAATTCATTTCGTTCAGTCGATGTGGAACAAAACCAGTGGCATATCTTGGGTCCGAGACCGGGGCTATCTCACTACCCCCCCCCCCCCGCCCCAGTACTGTTTTTTTTAATTGCGAAGTTTGTTTTTAGTTTTTAAGTAATAGAAATAACTTTTTTATAAATTTTAGGTACATGCTATAGCTAACATGATACCAAATAACTATGAGGTTTAGGATTTGAACATTTACTGTACATGAACTCGATTCTTCTTTCCTTTTGTGCGAACTTGATTGTTACGTTTTCATAAAAGTTCTTTCTTCCGAGTACTTTTTCATATTTAAGAAGAATGTTTTTCTCTACTAATGAAACAGCCAAGTTTCTAAAGTGTACAAGTCCTTGTGTGTCTCTAAGATATGTCTTGATTTTTTTTAATGCAGAAAAACTTCTTTCGGCAGTTGCAATTGTTGATGGAAACAGTAATAATAGGTCTGCTGATTCGTATACCTCACTAAACACAATCACCAGTTTATTGAACTTTATGTAACAAGTAATGTCTCTTACTGATTTCTTTTTGTATTCATCAAGGGAATAAAACAGCTTCAGTTCATTTTTTAGTTGAGCTGTATCAAAATTTGAAGCATAGAGTTCTTTACGTTCTGACAGCAGATGTTCAGGAAAGCTTTCACAAAATTTATCGAAACAGTTCGAATCTAACAAAGCCCCGAATTTAAGATATAATATCACTGATTTTAATTCATTGGCACTTCACATAAACTGAAACAACTCTCGCAAAACACGTGCTGCTACGGGTGGGGGGCATGCGAGTGACTAATGTATATAGTCCTAAGTTTTCTCTTTTCTGAGCGAACTGTTGCCCAAAGCAATGGCCCATTCACCCTTCACCCGCTCATTCATGTTGTCATGAAAACTCTAGCTGGCGATCGTATCGAAGGTTTTCGAATCAGAACAGCAAAGACTGGTAGATCTGGTTGCGTTACGATGACACCATCACCTCCACTATAGTCCGAGTCAACCTAAGAGTGAACCACTATGAAGGGTACGAAACAGCTATCTCCGCTACGAAAAATAGTCCCTAGCGTTTAGAGCAAAAAGCATCAGAATTATAGCTCAGAATCCATTTTTGTTTGCTCAACAGTTTATCAAACAAAATTGCTATCTAAAAAAAAAATTCTGTAATTTAGAGCGCTTTTAGAAAAACAAAATTGCTCTGAGAAGTTGCTGAATCAAGAGCTTCGCACTTTCGGCTATTTCTGTCCATTTGGGATACAACTCGGACAGGGACAAGGAGTTTAAGACCTCTCCCAACATTAACAACACAGAGACAATTAATTGACAATCGAAGAAACTGGAAGGTTGCGTTACTTAAACAGGAAGTAGGGGCAGCAGTTCGGCCTCCACCAGACCCCCACCCACAATCCCCACTGCTTGTGAGATGTAAGGATTGGGTGGGTGAGAGGGGGGGGAGGTCAGAAAGGAAACAGCAGAAAAGCACATTAACGCGGATGGATATCGTTCTTGCGTTCCACGACGTTATGTGATACGGCTCTCCCGCCTTTCCCAGTATTAAACTCATAGTTACAGTAAAAACTCCCTACGAGTACATGACAAACTTTACTAAAAGCTAAAAGGGTATATATAAGTTAAAAATGTTGTAAGATCTTTCGGGAACGCAGTATGGTCCCATCCTCAGACAAAACTTGTATAATACGTTGTGCTAACCCCTTATATACCCAATGCGCAGAATGGGAATGACGTAAGTAGACATTAAAGATTTTGTTTTAGTGCATGCGCAACCCAACGTTAGGCAGGTCTACAGGAGGAAAAGTGACGATTGCAAATATAGTGAATACAGTTCCTCTTGAGAAGTGTCACTCTGGCTGTTGTGTTAAATCACTTGGAATATGCGGAATATCACAAGGTAAACACTAATTACAGCAGAGATGTATTTAAGAGAAAATGCATAAGCTCTCAGCCAGGAGTAGTGATGACTTGTTTGTTGGGGTTGTTAATATACGAGCTTCATTCCATAGGGGATAATGAGTCCCATTATGGGTTAAACGGGCTAGGGCTGTGTTCATGGCCCCCATCCGCACACTGTAAACGTGCTCCGACAGGCGAGTCTGCAAGGAGCGGCAAGTGGAACCGATATACTGTTTAGATAGAATATTGTTGCCCACGGCTCGCATGGGAATACTGTAAATTATATGTCGTTCACTAGACTTAATGGAATCTCTATCGTTCTTAGTGATTGATAGGATGTTCGAAGTTTTAATACCGAATGCCAGTTCATAACGCTTGCATATATAAGACAAGATAGACGTTAGTGCAGGATAGTAACAGATGGACCCAATAAAGGTGGGTATACGATGCTCCCGTTGGAGGGTAGATGCAGAAGAGCTAAGTATTCACTATATTTGCAATTGTCATTTTTCCTCCTGTAGACCTGCCTAACGTTGGGTTGCGCATGCACTAAAACAAAATCTTTAATGTCTACTTACGTCATTCCCATTCTGCGCATTGGGTATATAAGGGGGTTAGCACAACGTATTATACAAGTTTAGTCTGAGGATGGGACCATACTGCGTTCCCGAAAGATCTTACAACATTTTTAACTTGTATATACTTCTTTTAGCTTTTAGTAAAGTTTGTCATGTACTCGTAGGGAGTTTTTACTGTAACTATGAGTTTAATCGTGTATCGACGGTTTGGTTTTATTGACGTATTATTTTCACTTTAGCGTCATTAAATTTCATTCAAAAATAAGAGATTCATATTTTTCAGTTCATTTCCCTGCTTTATCTATGATATATCGTCTTTTTGCTTCTACTTTTATGCTAATTGTACTCCAGTTTTAGGGAGTAGTTCTCAGTTTGTGCCACCTTCTAACCAGTCTACTGGCTCGTAAAGTAAATTGTACTGTTTTCTGGACTTGCAGCTCTTCAATTTATTCGTAAGAATACAATGAGTTTTTTATTTGTAAGCTCTCCGCCAGAGAGCTTAAATGAGTTTTTTATGTGTAAGCTCTCCGCCAGAGAACTTAAATGAGTTTTTTTATGTGTAAGCTCTCCATCAGATAGGTTAAATGAGTTTTTTATTTGTAAGTTCTCCGCCAGAGAGCTTAAATGAGTTTTTATGTGTAAGCTCTCCGCCAGAGAGCTTAAATGAGTTTTTATGTGTAAGCTCTCCGCCAGAGAGCTTAAATGAGTTTTTTATGTGTAAGCTCTCCATCAGATAGCTTAAATGAGTTTTTTATTTGTAAGCTCTCCGCCAGAGAGCTTAAATGAGTTTTTTATTTGTAAGCTCTCCGCCAGAGAGCTTAAATGAGTTTTCTATTTGTAAGCTCTCCGCCAGAGAGCTTAAATGTGTTTTTTATTTGTAAGCTCTCTTCTCTCTCTCTCTCTTTCTCTCAGCGTTCAGCCACTACTAGTACCTCTATTACACTTGTGTGTATGTCCATAACGTATTTTTTTAAACTATCATAAACCTGAAATTGATAAGTGGGTTTCACAGTACTAGAGGAACTTGTATAGGATTTTTATAGTGTCTTGTTGTCCACCAGCAAAAAATACATGTAACATGAAATTTCGTCTTCCTTTTCAGGTTCAGCAACAAAACCATGTGCGATACAAGAAATTACACCACTGAAAACCGGATTGTTGTCAGTGTCTGGATTCACAAATGTCCCAAAACAGGGAAGACAACGGAAGAGACGCGTAACTATTTCTAGCAACGATTCGGTAAAGAAGCCTCTTCAAAACAGACACTCCGGCGATGGGAGCACGTACGTACTTCTTGACTATTTGTAACATGCAACAACGTTAAACATTAGCCAGGCATTATGAGGACACAAAGCAAGAAAGCATCACTGCGAAGCAGTCGAGAAATCTTGCCAGGTTACCACCTAGGTGGATCCGTAATAAATTAGTGGAGATTAGCATAATTCGTTGGACAATACAAAAGAAGTTGTTTGATCTAAGATGTCCTCCTTATCGTCCGATGTTTATTTCATATTCATTTTAAACTACAGAAGAAATGCATGTGTAAAACTGATTTACGTATTCACACATGCCTAAAAGGTGGAAATGTTGTCTTCGGAAATGTGTGAGTCTGGCCCGTATCCAGACAGAGAAATTGGGAGGAGCATCTGATGATTGACGTCAGGCAAAGGATGTTATAAAGGAAGGCGGGCACTGAATTGTAGTGGGAGTTACTAGGACGGGCATAAAGGAAATACGAATCGGGAGCAGCCCGGTCTAGCCTTTTCCTGGCTACGATGCTGGTGAGAGGTACGGCTATGAAATAACGAGACTGGTTTAACGAATGAAACGCACAGTGCAGATCGAATACGAGTGGCAGGCCGTTGACCTTGAACTGTCTGTAACCAGAAATGGTTTTCACATGTTCAGCTTCCAAAATCTTTTCACATGTTTAGCTTTCATTTCCGGTTACTGTCCGTAAAAGGAAAAGCAAAGTTTTCCTCTTTCTCTGCATTAATTTGGTGACACGGGTCAATTAAAGTAGACGTGTTGTTTTTTGCGGGTCGAAAAACTGCTGAGTTTAGGAACTGAGCTACGGATAAGATAAAAGTGGTATTGGTGAAATGAAAGAAAACGCCTATCGAATATTTGCGCATGTTAGGTGAGGCGTGCGGGGGAAGAATGCATATCACGTGCGCGTGTTTTTGCGTGGCATAAGATCTTCAGTGAAAGCCTAGGGGACGTTGAGGGCGACGAACGTCTGGGACGCCCGAACACTTCAATTACAGAAGGTAATGGGGAAAAAATCGAAGCAATTTTTTGAAATAATAGACGACTGAGTATTACAATGATAGAGGAAATGGTAGACATCGGTAAAGACACTGTCAAGCAAATTTCACATAAGAATTTGTGCATGATAACAGTTTGCACCAAGATAATCTCAAAGCTCCTGACGCCTGAACGGAAACGGAAATTGCATGCGAATTCGTTCTGACATTCTGGCACAAATTGAGGCAAACCACAGACATTTAGGAAGTGTTATATTTGTAATAGAACCTGAAGATCCCAACAGGACCCTGAAACGAAAAAATCGACGCATTAGAAAACACCAGTGTCACTTAGGATTGAGAAAGCACTGCAAAGCAAGTACAACTTCACGGCCTTGTTAATAGTTTTCTTTAACATTAATGGTGTAATTTTTGCACAGTGGTTTCCCAATGGAGCAACAGTGAACCAGAATTACTACAAACAGGTTTTGGTGAAAATCCTCTAAATACGTGGCGTCAGTGAATAAACAAAGACATCGCTCTTTCCACGTTTATCAACACATAGCAACCGAAAAATTGTTATCCGGCCACTGCTGGAATCGTACCCCAGATCTCTCGATATCTAGCCGAGTGCGTTCGCCAAAAATCAACGGCGCTATGTGTGTTTATCTGTCAGCTTCTGACATCACAAGTCCATAGGATAGGCTCAGCAACTGAGACGTCTCCATCTGATGAGAGATATTAGGGGTACGATCCCAGTAGTGGCTGGATAACAATTTTTCGGTTGCAATGTGTTGATAAACGTGGAAAGAGCGATGTCTGTTTATTTAGCTTTTGGTGATTTTGATAGAGAGATCCAAAACAAAGAGGACAGAGTTGTGGGAAAATGGCTCCATCCTTCACCAAAACAAAGATCGAGCTCATGCAGCACTCTCAGTGAAGCAGTTTTAGCCGATAAATGCACCACAGTGCTTGAAACCCTGATTTTTAACTAGATTTGGCCATAGGCAACCTTTTTCTTTTTCCTAAATTCAAATGTGTATTTTTTTTATTGGAGGTTTAACGACCACCGTGAGCAACACAATGGGCTATAAGCAGTCACCCGTCCCTAATTTAGGGTCACTGGTTCCAGGGAAGGGAGAGAGCCAGTGCCGTAAGACAAAAAACACCCATGCCTCACCGGGAATCGAACCCGCACCCCGTTCGAACGAATGATCAGAGGCCATCGCTTATACCACTGCGCCACCGGGGTAGTGTATTTAAGGTGACCCATTTTTTTCTTTTGATTGAAGGTTTAATGACCACCGTGAGCAACTCAATGCGCTATAAGCAGTCGTCCGTCCCTTATTTAGGGTAATTGGTTACAGGAAAGGGACACAGCCAATGTCATAATGCAAACACAACATCCATGCTGCACCGGGATTCGAACCCGAATCCATTTCGGACGAACACTCACAAGCCAGCGCTTTGACCACTTCGCCACCGTGGCGGCAGGACCCCTTTTGAGTCAGTTACTGTGGTAAAGAAGGGAACGATCAAGCGTCTCAGAGGAATTACAAAAGATGAGCTACAGCACTTCTTTGCCCAATGGAAGATCGGAATGCAGCGGTGTGTTAATGCAGAAAAGGAGTACACTGAAGGTGATAAGAGTTAAAAATGTAAGTTCTTCATAAAATAACGAACTTGTAGCCTCAGTTTCGTTATTTAATAGCCGCATATTGTATGTTCCATTTATTGTAGCTATCGATCATGAAACGTTTTGTTTTGATTTTAAAGAAAATCCTCATTATTTCGATGCACTGGAACTGAGTAGTACACCATTGTGATGATATTAGCCATGAAAGACTCTTAGTTAACTACTTTTTGGACAGTATTTCTTTGATGATCCAGTTAATCACTGATTCCAACAGGATAGGGCACCGGAACATTATGCACTTGCGATTAGATAATAACTCAGTAAGGTTATCTAAGATAATTTTTATGTCGTGGATCAAATAGTTTTACTGCCCCCGTGGCGCAATGGTCTAAACCCTGGCTTCTGACGATTCTTCTGAGATCGGCCAGGGTTCGAATCGCGGTAAAGCATATATGTTGTGTTTGTCTTACAGCACTGGCTCTCTCTCTCTCTCTCTCTCTTCCCTGGAACCAGTGGCCCTAAATTTGTGACAGACGACTGCTTAAAGCCTATCGAGTTGCTCACGGTGGTTGTTAAGACCCCAAACAAATAAAGAAATACACTGGTGTGCAAAAATTAAGGACGAAGAGTAGAAATTAGCATAACAGCGGAACGAGCAGGCGGAACGGACCGAAAGACCACTCAGGAGATAGACTAGTTTCCGGTACGATAGGGCATGCACATATATGCAGCATGACGCAGTGGGGGTGGGGTGGGGGGTTGTCGGAATGGTATAAAGCACACGGGTGGTGTATGCTCAGCAATATGGTGAAAGCTATTGCAGGGTGTACATCGGTTTGAACGACGTCGAGTTGCTGCCACCGTGCGATATGGCCAACAGGCAATCCAGTAGACGACATCTGGATCACTTTACCCGAGGTCGCGTCATTGGGAAGTTGGAAGAAAGTCGAAGTGTGACTAGTGTGGCCGAGGAGTTCGGGATCGCTCACAGCATCGTTTCACGAGCTTGGAGAGCATTTCAAACGACAGGAACAGCTGTTCGAGAGTTTAGCAGTGGTCGTCCGCGAGCAACCACGGCGGCGGACGATCGGTATATTGTACTACAGGCGAGAAGAGACAGCCGGAGAAATCGCAAGGCACATGCAACAGACAACTGGACGTCCGTTATCGCGTTTTACCGTGGCCAGAAGGCTGCACAAAAGTGGTCTATTTGCACGACGACCAGTACGGTGTGTGCCATTAACGCCTGCACATCGGACACGGCGGTTTCTGTGGTGCCATGAACACAAGAACTGGGCACATCAGCAATGGGGTCGAGTTCTCTTTACGGATGAGAGCCGATTTAGTCTGACGAGCGATTCTGGACGTATACACATCTGGAGAGAGCCGGCAACACGCAATCACACCTCCAACATCATCGAAAGGGACCGGTTTGGAGGTGGCGGAGTTTTCGTTTGCAGCGGTATCATGCTTGGTAGCCGTACTGACCTCCACATCTTCCAAGGAGGTTCAGTCACTGGTGTCCGCTATTGTACCGAGGTTCTCCTGCCTCACGTGCGTCTGCTTAGAGGTGCTGTGAGTCCTGAGTTCCTTTTCATGGACGACAATGCTACACCCCATCGTACAGCGGCTGTCGCAGAGCTGTTGGAGAGTGAAGATATTCTACGCGTGGATTCGCCCGCAAGGTTCCCGGACCTAAATCCAATCGAAAACGTGTGGGACCTTCTCTGGAGACGCTTGGCAGCACGTCACCAGCCGCCAGCAACGATACCGCAGCTGCAATTCGCGCTACAAGAGGAATGGACCACGATGCCTCAACAGCTCCTTGACAACCTCGTCCTCAGTATGGACAGACGTTGTAAATCCTGCAACGCAGTCAGGGGTGATGATATCCCCTACTAAAGACTGGATTTTTCTTGGCAGCCGCCTGTCACATGGACGTTTCTGTCTTCTGTCCAGTTGTGCTCGAAGCTACCTTTTCAATAAAGTGCCTCTGTATCCTTTGCATTTCTTGTGTGGACGGATTTTCTTACGTGTCCCGTATTCTTACATCTTGGGGATCTTATGGTATGATTTGAGTCGATGTGGAACACTTCTGTACGACGTTACATTCGAAAAACCGTCTCGTCCGTAATTTATGCACGCCAGTGGAGTTCTGCTATCTCTCCCCTTGCGCCTTGAAGCGCAGAACTGGCAACATGTGATAATCCCCATTGCAGTTTCATAACAGATGTTACTATACAGCAACACTACTAAACCACTGATGACTTTGGACAAGCAGTGAGATATGTCTCCTCAAATATGTTCCAGAAAATACCTCTTAGAAAATTAACTAGAATTAATAATCTTTGTCAAGATAATGAGGGAAAGCAAACGGATCCAATGGACAATTAAAAGTACCTTCTATTGACAAAAGTCATCGGACACCTAGAAGAGAAGCATAACATAGCATTTATTGACATATATTAGCACGTTGTCGGTCCACCTTTGGCCTAAGTCACGTTTTTCTGAGCTCCGTGTTGTGTGCCCATTTAGTGTGTTTTATCGTGTGGTTCGTCATTTTCCTTTCGTGTTCCTTCAAGCTGAAGGTTCGTGCTTTGTTTTGATACATCTCCCAAGTTGGTGAGTAGTTTATTTTTTCTGTTATCATCATTTGAATTGTCAACCGAGCTGGTCGATTTCTCAGGCAGCCCTCGTCATTAACAATGGCGGCGGCTGCTGCTGATAAGAGCGATGTCCACGCCCATATCAGCGAGGCATTTCCTGCCGCCTCCTCCTCCTCCTCGACACGAGACCAATCTCCTCCAATGCTTGTAGGTGACGTCACCCAACCACTAGAAGTGGAAAGTGACTCCTCAACTACAGCTCAAGCTTCTTGCCCTGCTTCGACCAGTGACGTCAGTGCAGCGCAACTCTCTGTTGCTTTAAGTGAAGACATGGATGTGTCTGACAGCGCTGCTAATTTACCCTCTACTTCAACTCAGTTCAAACAGCAGGTTACGTTGCAGCCCTCACGCTCGAGTCCTGCTCCTAGGGCATACTCTGCCGCTCTTACTGGAACAAAAGCTCCTTCCAAGTTTGTTGCAGAAGTCTTACCAGACTCGTACGTCATTGTTGATGGCCTTACTGCCACCATAGATATTCCCGAAGATTCCCCAGCGGGAAAACAATTCTATTCTAGAATGGACTTCGGAGTGTGTTTTGATGCGCTCCCAGACACAAAGTTGAAAGAATATAGTACGGCTCTCAAGCAGATACTTCCAGCTGGAGCCAGTATTACTCACATGGCTCGAAAACCTCGAGCTGTGTTGATGTACTTTGCTCTTAAAGAGCATGCGGATCTTGTCTTGACAGAAGGTTTGTCCCTCAAAGACGTCCATCTTCTACCAGAACCTGTCTCTCAGCGTCCAATCCAGGTTACATTTTATCCGGTTCCACCTGAGGTGTCAGACGTTGCGCTGTGCACTGTACTCAGTACGTTCGACCGAGTTGTTGGGCCAGTTACTACTCTTTCAGCCGCGCCGAGAGATCCAGACTATAAATCCATAGGAGGATTTCGCCGAAGTGCAAGAGTGATCTTTCCATCTGATGAACATTTGCTCGCCTGCCCAAAGGTGCTCAACGTTCGTTGTGGACAGCAACGTAGGAGAATTGAAGTGACTAACTTCCTCCACTGCACTTTTTGCCACGGAGAGAATCATTTACGTGTGCATTGCCCACATCTAGCATCACAGGCTCCTAATAATTCTCCTACAACTTCTGGCCCTCTTCTGAGCCGAGCAACACCTTCTTCCACTGCACAGAAAGCTTCAGAATCGAAACTTTCACAAAAGTCGACTGCAGGAGTTGGTCAACGCGTGTCTACGGACCCTTTATCCTTCGACCAGCAACTGGATTTTCCCTCACTTAATTGTTCGCTTCCCATGCGTCGTCATTCTGTAGCGGAGTCCCCTTCAGGGGGTTTCTCCACTGCCCTTATCATTGATACTTCTAAATCTGCTGATGACCGGATTTTCTGGCCACGAATCTCGAGTTGATGAGAGCTCAACTGAGCCTTCGCTGAAACGTCGTGGTTCTTCTCGAAGGCGCCCACCGAAGAAGCCGACTGCCGTATCACCCCGCACCTCTCCCCGTACTGGTAGTACCTCTCGAAAGAATTCACCATCAAAGGCTGCTACCTCTTCTGTCCAGGCCGACGAAGAGCCTCCTCTTAAATTTGACGATCTTGTCGAATACCTTAAGGATGGCTCGGTTCCTACTGGGCCGATTTCATTTGAAGATTTACATCAATACCTGTCACATAAGACAGACCACTCCACAACGCATGCTTTACTCTCAAAGTATGCATCGTTTCTCCCTCTAGTGCATGATCAGATCCAAGTCCTTAATCAATGCATATCCCGCCTTCGCAAGGAACATCCGTGGGCTAAAACCTATTTTAATCGACTCAAATCATTTCCTCCTGTTGTGAAGGCTCTTCAGCAAGCATTAATGGAAAAAGTCTTCAAGATTGTATCTCTTAATTGCAGGGGATTTGCATCCCCATTTTCTAATGCCTTGGTACATGAAGACCTCACTCCGTTAGGAGCTGATCTTCTCTTACTACAAGAGACGAATTGCCAATCCACTACGATATTCTCACGATGGCGCCAGTGGAACTACACATTTCACCACGCCTACCAACTATCATCCCATAGTGGTCTAGCTATAGGTATCCGCCATACTTTCAACTCCATAATCACCTCTTTTTCGGTTCGAAACTTATGTCGAGACCTATTACAGTGTGCATCATTCACCATAGCTTCCACATCTTATCATATATTTAATATTTATATTCCAAGCTCTTCAACCCACTTGACAATACTTTTTACTCGCCTTCGTCGTGCCTTGTCTCGCATTCCTCCCATTGATCATGTTTTAATTGGAGGGGATTTCAATTGCACTCTGAATCCTACCCTGGACCGATCTCCTTCCACCAGAGAACGCCGTGTTAACTTGGTGAATCTTCTTCAGTCAGTGGTCTCCGACAACTCATTCATTGATGTTCACCGTCACTTCCATCCTTCATCGACTGTACATACTTGGCGCTCGCAACATAATGAAAATCCGTACACAGCTCGCCTTGACAGATACTACGCCTCATCTACTCTGCTTACAGCTGTGACAGAATCTATTATCACTCCTACAGCTTCTTCTGACCATTGTGCCATCGTTCTTATTATTCAAGCAGTTCCAGCACAACCCCGTACAATTCGTCCATGGACTCTTGACGACACTCTTCTTACAGATCCAGACTTCTGTACTTCAGTACGCTCCTTCCTTGAGGACAAACGACCTCAACTTCAATCAGCTCCTTGTGGTCTGACTTTTTGGTTGGACATTAAACAGCAACTCGTTCTCCACGTTCGCAAACTTTCTTTTAAAGCAAAAACGCTTCAAACCATGCGTCTCAACCATGTCCGTTCCATGCTCTCCATCCTAAGCCTAAGTGATCCTCTCTTCTGCCACTATCAAGAAGAACTGCGATCAATCCTCCTTCCTCTGGCTCAACAAGCTCTACGACGTCTCCGGCTACAACATCTATCGCCAGACGCATCCAATTACGATTTCCTTACATCCATGGAAAAAACACGAACAGCATCGAATTCACTTCGGCACCTTCGCCTCGCATCTGGAGAGGTGTCTGATGATTCACTCAATCTATGTTCCCAGGTCCGAAAGTTCTATACAGAGAAGTTCTGTGAATCTCCTCCGCCATCCTCTTCAGCTTTGTCATCACTTCTTTCTAACCTGCCACAAGTTCCTCCCCATCTTGCCTCTTCCTTCCTCCTTCCTCCCACGTTCTCTGAACTATCCTCTACGTTTTCTTCTTTAAACTCTAGGGCCGCACCGGGTCCGGACGGCCTCACTTTCCTCTTCTATAAAACCTTTCTACCTCTCCTTCTACCATTTCTCTTTTCTGCACTTTCTGCTGCTTTCAATCACTCCCCTCTACCAAGGCGATTCACAGTAGCATATGTTGTACTGTTCCCTAAGAAAGGTGATCTCCTTGACCTGGGGAATTGGCGCCCTATCTCCCTCTTAAATCTAGATTATAAACTTTATACTAAACTTCTTTCCCAACGCCTTAACCCCATTCTCACTCACATTCTCTCCCCAAATCAAACTTACACAGTTCCCGGCCGTTCACTTTCTCATGACATCCATCTACTAAATGATCTAATCCATCTTGCCCGATCTCGCTCTGAACCCCTCGCCCTTCTCTCTCTTGACCAACAATCCGCTTTTGATAATATCTCACATTCCTATCTATCGGCTACACTCCTTCACTTCGGTTTTCCTCCTTCCTTCGTCTCTCTTCTTTTCTCACTCTATCAAGACGCCGTTCTCCAGGTCAAGCTGCCCACCTTTCTCACAGCGCCTATTCCCTTCCGCCGGGGAGTGCGACAGGGTTGCCCACTCTCCAGACAACTCTTTGCAATCGCAATTGAACCCTTCCTCCGCTCTGTACACCAATCCTTTAAAGCAGTTCTGCCACCACTCTCTGCCTGCACAAGACATCATGCCACTACCTCTGTTGCATACGCAGATGATGTCACCATCTGCATCCGTCATGACTCACAGTTTCCGTGTCTCCAACGTCTATTCGCAGCTTATGCCTCATGCTCCGGTGCAGCGCTCAACTCATCTAAAAGCACTGGTTTATGGTGCGGCTCATGGGCACATCGTGTAGACACCCCTTGGGGAGCAAGCTGGTCGTCCATCTCACAGCGCTTCCTTGGAGTTCATCTTGGTTCCTTGCAAGCTGCCCCCCTCTACACGTGGAATGCTATTCACCCACGCTTGCTCAGGTCAACTGCCTGCTGGAGGAGAGCCCAGTTGTGCTCATCATTCTTCCAGAGAGCTCGCCTCTCTCGAACTTACCTGATTTCCTTGTGCACACACTCTTGGCTTGGTGTCAAGTCTCTACAACTCCGCCTTCATGAAATTACCCGATGTCTTACTTCTCTGATATGGACCTGCCACCACTGGGTCAGTGTCACAAAGCTTTGCCTCCCTCCGGATCACGGCGGCATCGGACTCCTTGATACACAGGAGTACTACAAGGCCGTCAGAATTACTACTTTTCTCCGTCTCTTCACGTCGCCAGTACCAGATGCCGTTTTAGCTAGGGACGTCATCGCCTCCCCGAGCAACCCTAACTTTTCTTTTCTCTCCTTACTACTCATGGACCACCGACCCCTCACCCTCATTCGACTTCCCCCTGTTTACCGTGAAGCTCTAACTTTCCTTCGTTCCCTCCCTCTCTCTCGTTCTCCACCTGATTCCACAACTGAGCTCCTTGCTGAACCCCTCTTTTATTCTTCGATTATTCACCCCTCTCATCTTCCGTACTTTGCCTATCCTACCTGGCTCCGAGCAGGTGTAGTAACAGTTAAAGATCTCACTAACCCTGACCTTTCTTGGCGACCCTTCGCCAGCCTCCCTCCCTCTCTTCTCCTCTCCTCCTCCTCTCGTGACATCTACGACTCTATTCTTTCATCTATCATTTCTCAATTTCCTCATCTTGCTTCCCACTCAGGTCTTTCCTTTGTTCCTTCTGCTTCTCTCCCATTTCCTCTTTTCTTGCTTACTTCTGGCTCAGCTCATCTCATTTCTTCTCTCTCGGTGTCAACTCTTTATCGGTTCCTCTCTATGTCCCATTCTTCTCCTCCTCTCCCCATTCCTGATGTTCTACCTGCTGCCACTACTACGGTGTGGTCAGCCGTCCTGTCTCCTCTTTCTGCTCCTCTAGAAATTAATACCCATTGGCTTTTCCTCCATCGCCGCCTTCCTGTTCCCTCCGTTCTTTTCCGAATGTCTCTTCTCGATTCCCCTCTTTGCCCTTTCTGTGCTCGGGAGGCTGATGTCTCCCATGTCTATCAACACTGTGTTATATTACTCCCAATGCTGAACTTGGCATTTACTATCGCCCAATGTTCCATTACAGCAGATCTTACATTTGATGCATATCGGACTCTTCTGCAACAGAACTATCCCCCAGTCAAGCTCCCATCAGTCTGTGCCTATATTTTTATTTTAGCGAAGCATGTAATCTACGTGTTTCATCAACGCTGCAGATATTTGACTACTCCTCTGACTATGCATGAAGCTTCTACGGCATTATTATGCCATTTCCGCGACCGTCTGACATCTCGACTTAGGCTAGAGTATTCTGTTGCAGTTACTCAGCGTCGGGAGAGCCAGTTCCTTGCCACCTGGTCACCGGCTGCCTCATGGTTTACCAGCTCGCCAGCGTCATTGTACCTGACGGTCGGCAGATTTGGTATTTGACCTTTTTGAATCAGAAATGCATATGTAAATATCAACAATCTGTTTTCAAGATCTTTGCACAGCTTGGAAATTTACCGCATGGGTCTTTTTATAAAGGGCCGTACGTGTTTACACTGCAAATTGTTTTTTGTGACACTCATCTTGTATTTTTTTCTTACATTGACGTTCAAGTTAGTTCGTCTTTAGTTTACATTTTGAGTATAAATATTGCAGTTAGTCATTAGCATAGTGCTGTATAAACATAGAAATTGTTTCTGCAGTGTAGTTTTTTGTAATTTTGTTCTATTTTGTTTCCCGAACATGTTTGCACTGTGCTGTATAATTGTACATAGTTTTAAAAATATTGCGGAACAAGTAATCCATCTTATTTGCATCAGGATGTCCAAGTTTAGTTATTTCCTGTTATTAAACATTCCAATGATTTGTCTGATAATCAATTTTTTTAAATTGCATAGTAATGTACATCCTTGTAAATATGTTGTGTTAAAACTCACTGTCATATCGTACCTTCTTTCGAGAGACATGTTGACTAATGATTCTTACTGTATTTATTTTTGCACAAGTTAGTCAATTGCATGGTGTTGTACTCATGAGTAATATATTTTGAAAAACATTTTACCTATTTTGTTCTTTTGTGTGAGGTGATGCTTGGTACTATCATTCTTCTATCACTACATATGGATAGTGAGAATATGTTAAAGCTTTATTCATCGTGTGTTTTCTTATTATACTTACATTTTCTATCTGGTCAACAGAATAGTGTTACATTTCTGTATATGGTCCGATTTTGATTTGTGACATGTTGACACTGTGCTGTATATCTTTACATTGTTTCTGAATATTGCCGAACAGGTAATATATTATATTTACACCAGGAAGTCCAAGTTTGTTCTTCTCCTGATATTCATCATTTCATTGATTTGTCTTATGATCAGTTTGTCAATTGCTTTGTACTGTACATTCTTGTAACTCTGATGTGTTACAACTTACTGTCTTATTGTATTTTTTTTTTTTTTGCAAGAGAAATGTTGTCTCCTGAAGCTCTCAATATTTTCTTGAACAAGTTTGTTAATCGCACAGCAATGCACTTATGAGCAATAAGTTTTTTGTTAAAATCCTTCCTAAATGCCCAGACATGCTTGTCGCTGTTCATTTATCACGAGCTGTAATTTTGCTCCATTTTTCAACTTGTGCACTATGCTGTATATTTTTATATAGGTTTTAGTGGTTTAACGATCTTTGATCGTATTTTATTTGTATTTAGACGTCCTTATTAGTTCGTCTCCTGATTTCTACCTTGAATAAAGATATTTTGAAACCACCTTTGGCCTTAATGCGTGCACTGACCCTTCGAGACAGGCTTTCGAGAGGGTTTTGAACATAACGATAGGTATGCGCTTCCATTCAGTACACAATGCTGCCGCTAACTAATGCTTAATAGTAGGCCTTGGTTCCAAACTTCTTATGCGGCGCTCTAATTCATCCCATAGGTGCTCTATGGGATTAAGAGCAGGCTCTGTGCTGGCCAGTCCACACACGATACGGAATTATCGTCAAACCACGCCGTAACAATCCTTGCTTTATGGCTCGGTGCATTATTCTGCTGGCACCAACAAGGCTCTGTTCCTCAGTTGGTAGGGCATAATTGTCCAGAATATCGAGGTAGACCTGCTGGTTAACAGGTCGGTCCACGATAACCAATGGGACGGGACCATACCACGAAAAACACACCCACGCGAGTACACTGCCTGCTCCAAACTTTATCGTGGGAACAGTACACTGTGGTAAATAGCGTTCCCCCGGATGCCGCCATTCCCACACACGGCCATCAGACTGATAGATCGTGTATCTCGATTCATCAGTACATAGGACCCGTTTCCACTGATCTACGGTCCACAATAAATGTCCTTTAAACCATGCTAAACGACGAGTAGCATTCCGAGTGGAAATGAAAGGCTTATGAGCAGCCGCATGACCAGGGTAACCCACGGAATGAAGTTCTCTGCAGAAGGAACGTCTACATACCGAGGTGCCACCATATTTACTCACCTGTACACTGAGGTTCCAGCCTTTTTACTCAACTGTACACTCCGTCGATTAGCAGTAACGACTTTCCTGAGACTTGTCCTTTATCACTGATTTTCTTTGGTCTGCCGGTACGTTTTTCCGCTTCAAGCACGCCATGTGTCTTCCACTTATTCAGTACATCCAAAACAGTTCACTTGGGTATGTTTAAACGCCTCTCGGTTTCTTTTATGTACAGCCCACTAATATGACACCCAACAATCTTTCCTTTTTCAAAGTCAGTTCTCTCCCGCCGCCACATTTTCACTCAACCTCACAGTGCGATATGATCGCGGTCAGCTGCAGGCTTGTTTTTATACCATTTGCAGCTGTACCGTGCATCTTAACAACGCAGCGGATCCTTTCATTTGCTTTTGAAGGGATGTCCGGTGACTTTTGTCAATATAGTGTATATGACATATGTTGTAAAAATATAAATAATGTACATAAATAATACAGCTGTACAGTGAATAACTTGCAGCTCCCAGCAGCGTATGTGAAACAAAGCAAATTGTGTTAGCAGACCATCTGTTGTTTGCAAATTTCGTTATCTGGATGATAACTGAAGAGTTGAATCCGTAACATCCAGTAGTCCAAATAGGATTCACTCTAAATTCCAACAGTGAAGAGACATAAGAAATAAACACGAGGCTTGAAGATACATATTAAAATCCGATTTAATAGGTCTAAACATAATCGCAAATAAATAACTGCCGAGCTTTCGCACGGCCAATTTGTTATTCGCGAATTATTTTTTCTGGGTGATAACTGAAACGTTGAATCTGTAACATCGTTGTAAAACCAGTAGTCCGAATTGGATTCACTTTAAATTTCAACACTGAAGAAGCATAAGAAATAAGCACGATGCTTGAAGGTACGTATTGAAATCCGGTTTAATGGGTGTAAAAATAATCGTAAAAAAATAACTGCCGAGCTTTCGTTCACACACTGTCGGCTTAGCCAACGCACAAACAGCACACAGACTATAACTGATAGATTCTAAATAAAACTTAGTTTATTTAAAATAAATATATAAATAATTCTTAGTTGACTCTGGTGTCTCCACAGACTTCTGACGGAAGAAACATGCTACAAATAAATTTACGTTACAAAGCATTCAGTTAAAACTGATTTTTTTCTTTTGTTGGCGAATATTTTTTCATGAAGATAGATGAAAAGTATTTTCAGTTTAATACGACATTCGGTGACTTCAGAATTTCACTTTATTTTTGATGAATAATTAAAGATAAAGTAGAACTCAAAGAATTCCACAAAATTAGCTTTAATGTTTTGCTTTATTTTTCAATCTTGATGAAACGTCGGCGATGATATCTTGGAGCTGTTGATCTGAAGCATTTTCTGTTGAATTTGAGTTTGTGGGTACGAAAGACACTTTGGCCCGGAGACCACGTCCTTCGACGCGGTCAGGACTTTTGCTGACGATGATAATAAAATCTGGAGTCCTTGACGTGGCTACTGTTCCAGAAGGAATATCTTCACCACAAAACCTGGAAAACAAAAAGTAATTTTTTTCTATTTTTAACATCTATAAGTTCAGTTACTAGATTAACACCTGCCAGTAAATTATAATCATAGTGTTGTTTCGGAACAACGAAATATCATTAAAAATAATATATCTATACTAGTAATCCGAATTTCTTGGCGTAGAATAGAAATCAAAGTTTCCAAGCTTTCGCACATCAACCAGATGGCTTATTCAAGGATGATAGACAGCAAACTGCGAACTAAATAATACAACACTTCAAATATTTGAACGCGGTGACTTGACTTGAGGATAAATGAACTGATGCGAATGTAATTATTCATTCAGAGATACGAGGTGTCGAATGATGCAGGTGTTTATACCATCCCTCTACAATATGTGGACGACTCCCAGCGAAACTACATTGGAATGATCAAACGTTCATTTAGAATTAGAGTCAACGAACATGAAAAGGACATACAGAACGGCAAAGTAACCACGGCCGTATCCAAAGAAGTAAAGTTCAAGTGAGCTGCTCTTGTGTGGGATGACCTAAAGAAACTAGCTTATTACTCACCACGAAATCTACTGCCATTCGCGAAACTCACTACCGACAGCGAGTCATGTAGTGTTAGCGTCTCGCTAGAATTGCCACGAGTTTGGAACCAGTTCTTCAAATAGTGAATGCCTTTTGTTTTCTTTCCATGATTCCGCGTGCTGAACAAACATAGCGCCGTGTCATCTGGCTGATGTGCGAATACTTGGAAACTTTGATTTCAATTCTACGCCAAGAAATTCGGATTACTAGCATAGATATACTATTTTAAGTATAGTTGGTGCATAGTTCCTCGTTATTAATTAATGAAATATCATGTTGCAGAAGAAAACGGCTGTGTTATTATTAATATTTAGTCTTGGGCAGTCTGTAGTTCCCAATCTGCAAAATTTTGTAATTTCACAGAGCAAAGTCGTTCACTCTTGCGGACGAGTCGTCTGAGGCGCTGTCTTCTGACCATTTGTCCAAGATAGTCCCAGGAGAGGCATGTGCTTGCCTCTTAGCGTTGCTCCATCCCTTCTCTAGAATCAGTGGCCCCTCATTTGGGTCGGACAATCGCTTATAGCCTTTACAGTTGCTTATGGTTTACGTCAATCCCTCATTTCGAAAAACAAACTACTAAGAGTCTGATGTTTTCAATGTTAGACATTCGCCGTTCGTCACAAACCTCTACAACTGCTTCCCACCGCTGTCTCAGTGGTCAGAGTTGCATGGCCCTGGACAATCGTCCGAGCTTCTTCTAGAGGCCGCATGGGGTGGTGTGTTTGCCCAAACGTCCTGATTTTGTTTTCTTTGGTGGAACCAGAGGTCTTAAGTTTGGAGCAAGGAAAGCTTTACAGCCGAATTAGGAAATATCAGTTTAGTCTAAAGATTTAATTTGGTTTTTTTAATAGCTTTACGTCCATGGGATCGTCAAACTATTCAAAAACCAAATAAAATCTTTAAACTAAATTGATCTTTTATAATGGCATATAAATCGGTTCTTTCGTCGTTTATGTAATTATTTATCTATTACAATAGCTCACAGTTCTTCTCCTCTTGCTTTCCTTTTTTAAATTTATAAAGCAATCCGAATAGTTAACAGGTCCATTTGTTGAAGGGTCCAGCGATGGAAAGGTCAGATGGTGAAAAGGATCATTTTACTGAATTAAATTTAAGGAAATAATCTACGAAATAAAAATATTCTGTCTTCAAGTTTTCATACTATTTTTACTCGGGATAAAAGACTGACGTCAATCTTCCTCCTTCGGCCTTGGGACCAGCTCAGAGGGGTTGGGTTCATAGAGGCAGCTTCCATAAATAGCTCGATGATCAAAGGCCAATTTTAGAGATACATTCACTTATTCGCATTACATTTGTGGGAACCCTCGAAAACTAAAACGACGACGGATTTGAACTCCAAACACACCACCTATCACACAAAAACAAGCCTTAGACAAATGAATAATTAATACAGACAATTGACGTGGACTAGGAACATCAAACAGAAGTCATCGCTCTTTCCACGTTTTTTAACTGAGCCACGGAAAAATTTTTCCGTGGCTCACTTAAAAACGTCTTGATGACTTCTGTTTGATGTTCCTAGTCCACGTCAATTGTCTGTATTAATTATTCATTTGCCTTCTAATTATTTGTTCAGTTGATGCTTACCATATTTGGTGAATCCCCAGCATTGTGCGGGACTCCAAGAAGCAATCTGCTAATTGGCTTGGCAGTTAGTGTATGTGAGTTTGGAGGAATTCGAAACCACTGTGGTGCAGTGGATGCATATCCAGCGCGTAACTGGAAGACCCTGGGCTCGATTCCCGGTGGCGGCCAATGAGAATTTTTCCGTGGCTCACTTAAGAAACGTGGAAAGAGCGATGACTTCTGTTTGATGAGCCTTAGACAATTGCACCCCGCATGCTTAAAAAGAAAATAATTTCATCAGTGTATGTGGAGTGAGACCCGTCTTATGAGATATGGAGTGCAACTTAAGGAATGATGAATAACCTGAGTGTTACACGAAGAAAAATGGAAAGAAATATGCTAGATATTCACTAAGAGACAGAAAGACAAATGTGTTAGATTAAGTACACGTGACATAGATACTATCCAGTATATGATGAATTTAAAAGGGAGATGGGCTGGCCACCTTGCCCGATGCAAGTAGATGGTGGACAAAGGTGGTACAGAATGGAACAAGTAGATTATGGACAAGGACGGTAAGCGAATGGTACAAGCAGATTATGGAAAAGATGTTAACAGAACGGTCCAGGTAAATGATGGGAAAAAATAGGACAAGAATGGTATAAATACACTGGCGGAAAGTGAAAAAAGAACACCAAGAAGGAGACGTCTGATACCAACGAAATTTATACAGCATAATAACGGAATACAGAAGATAGCGTGATCAAAACATTATGGCAAAATACAGCTGTATTTGCTGGTAAACTGAAAAATAACATCTCCATGTAACATGGTTAGTACGAGGTTGAACCGCCATGAACTGCGTCACACTGTGCAATTCTGGCATGGAGTCTGTCGTACAGATGTTGGATGTAAGTTTGGGTATTGAGTTCCAAGTATCCTCAACCTGGACGCGTGAATCGGGGATGGTCGTGGCTGGCCGTGGAGACCGGATAAGTCGTTGTCCCATAAAATCGCACACGTGCTCAAGGGGGGACAGATCCGGTGAACGTGCAGGCCGTGGAAGTTGTCTCACACCCTGAATTGTATGTTGCGTTGCATGTGCCGTGTGTGGGCGTGCGTTATCTTGCTGGAAAACACCACGATGAACCGACCTTACAAACGGCACAACAACGGGCTGAATGATGTTGTTGATGTAGGAGGTGCTGTTTAACGTACCCGGTACAAACACTAGTTGTGTACGGGAGTGATAGCTGATCGCTCCCCACACCAGGAGACCAGGTGTAGGCCCTGTGTGTCGTTGGCGGATGCAAGAAGGGTGGAGACGCTCCGCTGTGCGTCTGCGAACATGCATACGGCTATCGGAGGCTCCCATGCAGAATTTGTTTTCATCGCTGTACACGACAGATCGCCATTGCGTTCTCCAGTGCAGACGTTGGCGACACCACTGCAGCCGTTCCTGACGGTGGGCTGGAGTCAGAGGTGCACATGCCAGAGGCACGCGTGCACGTAGTCCTGCATCCAGTAGACTGTTGCGGATTGTTCGCACAGTCACCTCAGGTGCAACGGCAGCTCGGATTTGCGTCGCAGTGGATGTTCTGCTTGACAACGCCGCTCTTCTTATGCGTCGATCGGTCCGCTCATCAGTCCTTCTGTGACTCCCGATTCCACGTCTTCTCGTGTGGGAATGTTCCTCGGACCATCTACGTAACCATCGTACCACCACCGATACTTCTCGTCCAATTCGCTCCGCAATACGACGATACGTTGATGAGCGAGGTCGTCTAGTCGGCCTCGCGGAGTCCGACTAGACGACCTCTCTCAAAGTCCGATAACTGCTGAAATCTTACGCGTCCTCCATGTCCAGGCATTGCAGCTTCTTCAGGGTCTTCGCACGTGTCCGTACGCCGACGACTGATTACATTCACTTCGCCGTACTCCTTAAATACCACCGACGATAATTTGCATATTATGCCGTGCTGTGGCGTAAGCGCTCACCAGTTGGTCCCGAAATTAACATCACACCTACGTAAACTCGACCTCATTAACATACGTAAATTTCATAATCGTCCGCCAATTCCTTTTTGGTGTTCTTTTTTCACTTTCCGCCAGTGTAGATGATGGGCAATGACCGTGATAAAATGGAGCAAGTTCATGATGGACAAAGTTGGTAATAGGCTGGTACAAGTCGATGATGAAAAATGATGGTAACAGAAAGATCTAAGTGAATGATGGAAAAACTGGTATAGGTACAATTAGACGATGAACAAAGATGGTATCAAAATGGTGCAAGTACGTAATAGACGAAGCTGGTAACAGGATGGTACACGTAAATAAAGGAACACGAAGGTAACATAACGGTACAAATAGATAATTGACAAATATGGGAACACCATGGTTGTCTGTGAGGAAAAAGACGATGCGGAAGACCTGGCAGAAGTTAGTGCGATGAAATAATGATGAAGGCAGGATTGCAGTGGATAGGAAACATCAGGAGAAAGGATTTTGATGGAAACCTTGATTTAGAAATGGATCAATCATGAATAGGAAGAAGGATATTATTGGAAAGATTGTAATTTTGCCATCGCTATGATATAGCCTGAACCTAGATGTGCGTAACATAATGAAAACTCAAAGTAAACTCTTTAATACATTCATCTCGAAACAAACTCTTTAATACATTCATCTCAAAGCAAACTCTTTAATCCATTCATCTTAAAGTAAACTCTTTAATCCATTCATTTCAAAACAAAGTATTTATTCCATTCATCTCAATGAAATATCTTTAATCCATTTATCACAAAGAAAACTCTTTAATCCATACATCTCAAAGAAAACTCTTTAATCCATTCATCTCAAAGTAAACCATCTAATCCATTTATCTCAAAGTAAACTCTTTAACCCATTAATATAAAAGTAAAATTTTTAACCCATTCATCTTAAAACAAGTTATTTATTCCATTCGTCTCAAAATAAATTATTTAACCCATTTATCTCAATGTAGATGAATGTATCCATCATCTTCATTGCATGATAAAGTATCGTGCAACGTGATTGGATGTTGGAATGTATATGATGTTGAAAAGGAAAAGAAAGAAAGAACAGTATTGAGCTGAAGAAGGGAAGGTGAAACATTGTGAAGAAACGCAATTCTAATTGGGTAGTTAAAAGTAGTCAGTAAAACAGTGAGAAAAGCCTGCAGAAATGACGTTAAGTTTTGTAGAACAATGTGTGTGAGAATCGAACAAGTCTTTCGCGCGGTGCAAGTGCTTGGAGAAGGGAGAAAACAAAGCAATGTCTTACATTTCTCCATCATTTCTGTCATATGTTCGTATCTCAACCCTCTCCACGACACATTTACCACTGTAAACGCTTGTTGGATGTTCAAATCGTGGGTAAAAGCTGAAGTCCATGAATTCCACTTGGGGCCTCATATTTGGAGGAGCCTAAGATATAAAAAAAATAAAATTATAGAAATGGAATACGGAACTAAACTTATTCGTCAAGACGACATAGTATTGGAAGAATGAAAATAATTTCGATTATAGCATAATTGTGGTCACATCACAGCTTAAACAACTGTTTCCGTGATTCTTTTTGTCTCAAAAGATTTTATGCATGAAAACATTAACAAATTTTCATTTGTTCATAAGCAGTTGAAGTGTAGGTCGTCTAAACATGTTACAAGTTAATAAAATTTTTGTTACACTTTGCAAATATCCAATATTTATTGAAAAGATTCTTCATTAAATTAATCTCATTCGTAATGCATTCGCAACAAAAAAAGAATAGAAAAAGTAAGAAAGTTTATATTTTCATAGTTGAAAAACTTTAGCTGTACAAGATATCTACACAATACTCAGAGTACTTGCTCCTTTCTCCGTCGTTCTAGGATTAGTTCGATATCCAACCTCTGCGAGTAAATAGCGTAGTGTTCAGCGCTTAGTTTTAGCGTTCAGCAGCTTTGTTGATTCTCATTTACTGGCTTTGTTTCGAAAATATTTAATGAAAGGTGGTCACCGAGTGTTTGCGATACTTGACGGCACTTAAAGGCTCTTTTACAAAATTCATCACCATATTTTAACGATGTTAATTATGGGAAGAAACCAGTGGTGCAGTCCTGAAAAACGAAGTGGCCTAGCGCTCAGAAGACCCGCCCAGGCGTTATCGACTCCAGTAGGAACGAAGGGAGTAAAATCAAATATGTTGTTACGAAAATAATGTGGCCCAAGCTGTATGTTTGAAACACTTTTTAAGAGCTCCGGGTTCACGCAAGGAAACACATCCTGCGAACAAAGTCCCCAATTTTCACCCCTTCACCCAGAAAAAAATGCGTCTGGAACTCTGTCCCTAGACGACACGGGATGTGGCCAGACGCTAATAAACCAATTCTCAAGTGGTTTGTTTTGACAGGCTAGGAAGTCGAGGGTGAGAACGGAGAAGAAAAGAGGTAGTTGTTGGGTAACGTCGAATAGACCAGGCGTCAAAGAAAACAGAGGGATCTTGCTGACCATCGATTTTTGAAACCACTCGGACGAGTGTTCGTTCCCCAACATAACAGAGAAAACATGCTGAGTCTGGCCTCATAGTCGCAATGAGCTGATGGTGACCAAAAATTAGAAAAAAAAAACTTCTTCGCAGGCGCTCCAGGAACACCAAGAAGTAACCCGACTGGACATTGCTGGTTTGGAGAAACGAGCAACCAAGGGAGAAGGATTATCTCTTCCCCTCCTCCTCCGAACTTCGCCAAGAGAGTAGCTGTCAACTGACCCCAGCGTGGCTGCTCGATTGCTCGATTTCTGCTGATTTCGTCCCGCTAGTGCTTCGGGAGCCGACGCCATCTTGATCACGGGCAGCTCCCCCCCCCCCTTTCCCGACCGAGCAGCGGTGTTAAGATTGAGAGGTCCGATCACGGTGAAATGTCAGTGGTAATGACGACGTGTGGAAGATCAGCTTATTGCTGATTATCATCAGTGCTGTGCTCACAAAGCTTGTGTTTTACCTGGGCGAGCGGCGGAAAAGAGTGCATTAAAAGCCTGCTCTCCCCAGGATAACGCTGAAAAAGAACGGTGGATTATATAAAAACTCCAAGAGTCCATGTGAGAAAGTCCTGCTTGTCATCCTGAACTTTTTAGAATGCAGGGGAGGAAGTTCAGGAACTCTGATTTCCATGAGTTAGTGATTGGCTGGTGAGTCCGACTAGGTATGTTAAATATCCAAAAATTCAGCCCGTTACTTAAATTTACACCCAAGCACAAAGTGGTATAACTTATGTTAATTATTTTACCATCTACCAATGAGTTTATTTTAATAATAATCTGTATTAAAAGTCTGTGCTTGTCTTAAACGCTACCAATTTTCTTTGGACTGGCCTAAGTCATTTATTTAGTCCTCTCACCTGTAGTATCATAAAAGAACCCGGAGAGTGGCCAATTCACAGCCCCGGTCGTAACAAATGTGTACAGTGTCTGATATGATCATGATCATATGTAGAGGATTTTAGGAAGGGAGTGTCTGACCCCAGGTCTTAAACAACCCTTAGAAATAGAAAACTAGGAGATTTGGGCTAGAGCGCCAGATAGGAAAGTGACACGGAAGCGAAGTAGAAAGGGGGAGGAAGACGCCCTTATTTATTACCGGGGGCCAGTACCCGGGGTCCGACGGCTTAACGTGCCCATCCGATGCACGGCGGGTATTTAGTGAATCGAGCGTTCGTACCTGCCTGGGATCGAACCTGAGGCCCTTCCCGTGGCAGTCACGAACGTTGCCCACTCGGCCACTCGCGGCTCATAGAGTGTCTAATATTCACTTCACTGGCTATTTATGATTTCTGACATGGTTGCGGCAAAGAAAAGATGTACGGATTTAAGCATAGCCACCATGAAAAAACAAGTAAAAAGAGAGAGAGAGAACTCGGTTAAGATTATTATTTGTGTTAAAACAAATGTCGACTTCGATGGGCAACGATTGAATAAATAAATTTTAAAAATTCCGATTCAATTAGGTTAAAAATGTACCCTGGTGGCGCTATGCCGTGGCTGCTCCCCGGGAAGAAATACAAGCAAAACTGAGTTGTCGTTGAAGAATTGTAATATTATCACGCGTTCCGTTTCTTAAGACAAACTCTACTACACGTGTTATCCAGAATTCTCATGATAAATTTGTCATTTAGGGTAGAAGGCGACAACTATGTGGTAAGTTTCGCTATCTATGATAAATTTTGATAAATCTTGTCATTCAGGGTAGAAAGCTACAACTCATATGTGATAAGTTTTCCTATTTATGATAAATATTGTTATTTAAGATAGAGAGCTACAACTCATATTTGATAATTTTCCTGTTTATGGTAAACCTTGTTATTTAGAATGGAAGGCTACAAATCACATTAACTAAGTTTTCCTATTTATGACAAATCTAGTCATTTAGGTGGAAGGCTACAACTCATATGTGATAAATTTTCCTATGTATGATAACTCTTGCCATTTAGAGTGGAAGGCTACAACTAATATTTAATAAGTTTTCCTATTTATGATAAATGTTGTCTTTTTAGGCGGAAGGCTACAACTCCTACGTGATAGGTAAATCTTGTCATTTACGGTGGAAGGCTACAACTCCTATGTGATAAGTTTTCCCATTTATGGTTAATCTAAAATAGGAAAACTTGTCACATAGGAGTTGTGATAAGTATCATATAGGACACGAATTTGCGTTCATCATAAAACTCCTGTGTGATACTTATCACATAGGTATTTTGATGACCGCAGATTCATCTTCATTGGTTATCTGAATCACTTCTATCAACAAACTAAGTAAGAATCGAAAACAAAAATTAGTGCTGTTTTAGTTAGAAGAAGAATATATTAATTTTCTAATTTCCTTCGAAATGCTAACCATTTCAATTGATTTAATTTCACTGACATACCACAACCATGTGTTTGAATTTTGTCAACCTATTAGAATTTTATGAGAATTAACCTACGGACAGGCAAACAGAATAGTTGTCTAAGAGTCCTTTCAGGCTGCAATTCCAGGTGAAAATTCTAATATGCAGACGTAACCTTGAGTGAATTCATTATTGCCGTAAGGCAATTTTGATGAAGTCGTCCTTGAAATTCATGACAACTATGTGTAATTCATGACAACTGTGTGTAATTCATGACAACTATTACCTAAGGATGTGACTGCATGACAACTATTACCTAAGACATGACAACTATTACTTAAGGATGACAACTGTGTGTACTTCATGACAACTATTACCTAAGGATATGCCCTAGCTGATGTAAGGAGATCCCTGTAATTCGTCTCAGAAAAATTAAACACCTTGTGGCGTTAGACAACAATGAAAATATGCAAAGTAACAGGCATTTGCCGCAGTACAACATACCGTCGTTAAGGTTATAATATAACAAATCATTCATAATGGATATTAAGTAGCACTGTTTTCATAATTTTTAGAAGGTTGTTAGATATCTAATACTCCATGGACTACAAGCTCATAACGCCCCGGTGGAAGAGTGGAAGGACTCGCTGGATTTCATCCATTCGTCCAAGATGTGTGTGTGTTTGAATTCCGAGTGGGGCATGGACACTGTGTTTACCCTAAGGCACTGGTTCTCTCCCTTCCCCGGAAACACAGACCATACGTTAAAGACGGGCGACTTCTTATAGCCCACTGAGTTGCTCGCAATTGTAGTTAAACTCCCCCTCAAAAAGCAAAAAAAAAAAAAAACAAACTGCAAGTCGCCTTAAGTATATAGTTTTATAATCGTTTTCAAACACAAAAACCGCTTAGGTAACCTTGTGTTCTTAAGCGCGAAGTTCTGATTAATCGACCGACCTCAATCTGGGTTCTAGTCCAGAATGAAGCATGTGTGGTGCTCTTGCCCCACTACCTTGAACCAGTGACTTCAAATTGGGATATTGTCTTTAGACTGAGCCGCAGTGGTCGTCCCGGGAAAAGTAGCTGGAGCAGCAGACCACTCTTCAAACGCTAATGCACCCCTTTTGGACTGAGCAGAAAAACATTTTTTTTTTTTTTTGATTGGAGGTTTAACGACCCCCGTGAGCAACTCGATGGGCTATAAGCAGTCGCCCGTCCCTAATTTAAGGTCACTGGTTCCAGGGAAGGGAGAGAGCCAGTGCCGTAAGACAAACACAACATCCATGCCTCACCGGGATTCGAACCCGGACCCCTTTCGAACGAATGATCAGAGCCCATCGCTTAGACCACTGCGCCACCGGGGCGACACAGAAAAACTTAGCTGAGATATACTTGACTCTGTACTTAACGTCAAAATTACATTATTGAGACACATCTTATTGGACAAAAATGATTCTATTTCAACCACCAACTCAAAGGAATTTGACTGCTAGTTGTCCAAGATATGGGTGTTTGATTCAATTTGTGATATCAATGACATATATCGTTTCGTTGTCGTATTCAAGGACATGTTTGATAGTTTCTAAATCTTAATCACACACACACACACACACCAGATATGAAAACGGGTCAACGGGTCGACAATTCCTTACGGATGAAACAGGTAGGGTAAAGGTGTCCCTGATTCCCTTTCAACCCGATTTTATTTCCGTTTTATTTTTTTAAAAGATAAAAATTATTTCAAAGAAAAATGCGTATCGTAGAATTTTGTGCTCGATGCTTGTGCCAGCGGAGTGAAAAATGATTTGTCATACAAAAATATTGCCGTCTCTTTCTTAAATCAAAGAAGATTTCTACTGGCCGACGAAACCATAACGTAAAACGATACTTCCTTTGCGTTTGTTTTCATTGCGATTGTCGGAGCAAAATACTGGAAAACATCTGTCATCTGCTTCTCTGGTGATTCACCACTCCCTCTTCCTCTCGTGTCACATTGTAAGGCTGAGAGTTACTTTTCACATCGCATCTTTTGCATTGGGTCATTCAGAGGTTTTTGTTTGACGTGCTAACATCCCGTTCCATTACATGTGTTGGAATTACTGCTTTATTTCTTAAAATAGACGAATCTAATACTCAGGAGATTGAAAAAGGCGTCGCGATGCCAACAAATACGTTTTTGTTGAAAACAAAAGGGGAAGAGATTGGCGAAAGTTGTTTCGTCTCATTAAAAAAAACCAGAATATGTTTTACAGCTACACCAACTTTCACATATTCTGAAACTTCACATGTTATTAAAAAAACCCAGCAAAAACTGAAATTAAACATACAACAAGTTATTTAATTCAAAAATTTGGCATCAGAACGAAGGGCAACATCCTTAACATTACTGCGCAGGGACTTTTTGACTCTCGTACATGTGTTTGAAAACATGTGTAAAACAGTTAAGTTATGTGAAGGACGACAGTTACAACACTTTCTGTAATTGAGTGAATTATACGTTTCCGTAATACTTTCATATGATTTCTATACATGGTGATGGTAAACTCCTTCAACAAAACAAGAGGGGTGATAGTACACATCAAGGCGAACAATATTTGTAATGGAAACTAGGGCCACATTCCGCTCTTAGTGCCAGAAAAGAACACGTTCGAAAAACGTCCAGGAGGGACACTGAGTTCCAACCAGAGCATGAGAAGCACAAGATGCAAATCAGGTGCGCTGAACATGTGCGTAGACAATGAGGAGCAGACATTTAAAAACGCAGCCGAACCCGTTCAGCGATATTACAGTGCGAACATCACATGAGGATTGACGTATACGTCTGACCGGCGCAGCGTACAGTGTGTTCCTGGAACAAGTGCTTCCCGGTCTGTTGCAGGATGTTCCGTTCACCACACGGATGGACATGTGGTTTATGCATGATGGGGCCCCAGCACACCTTGCCACCGAGGTCCAATACTTCCTAAATGCGACATATCCCGGGCGGTGGATTGTACGCGGTGGACCTGTGGCTTGGCCTCCACGCTCCCCGGACCTTAATCCACAGGATTTCTTCTTCTGGGGACACATGAAAACATTGGTGTACGAGACACACCTGTGGACTCCGTGGAAGATCTCGTCGCGTGAATCGCTGTTGCTGCGGACAAGATCAACACTACACCGGGAGTTTACGAGAGGCTGCGACAGTCCTTCATTCGCCGGTGTGGGCGGTTCAACGACGCCCTTGTACGCCAGTTTGAGAATCTCCTTTGAGACTTTCTCTGACGCGATTGGAAATGTGCAACTCATAAATTAGGTACGTCTCTTCGTTTTCAGTGTTGAAGGCTGAATGTGGATATGTAACTTTACTCTTTTCTGGCACTAGGAGTGGAATGCGGAGGTTCCATTGCAAATATTGTTCGTCTTTATGTGTACAATCACCCCTCTTGCTTTGTTGAGGGAATTTACAATCGCTATGTATAAACTACGATAGCCACTGCGGAGACTTTTTGAACGTCCTGTGTGTATGTATATACACTGAAGAGCAATTGAAGTAGAGACAGCTGGCGTTATGCACATATGGCGCTGTGTGCGGTCCTGTAAACGGAAACGACATGACGTATGCAGCGATCCGACAATATAAGGAGTGATGCGACGGGAATCAGTAAGAGTCGAACGCAGTATGGGGAAGACAAAGGATCTAAGCGCATTTGATCGTGGGCAAATTGTCGGAACCCGACGAATGGGTCACTCCATCTCGGAAGTCGTGCAGGCACTAGGATTTTCACAAACCACTGTGTCACTGGTGCACCGTGATTACATCGAAACCGGTAAAACCATCCCTGCAAAGGCCAACTGCCGTGGACAATAGCGTGTGGATGAGCGGGGTCATCGTCGTCTAGCTCTCATTGTAACAGCGGATAGACGAGACACAGTGCAACAAATCACTCGGCAATTTAACGCTGGTGAACAAAAACGTGTAAGCAGCCACACCATCCAGAACCATCTCCTCGCTATGGGGTACAGAAGCCATCGTCCCAAGAGGGTACCGCTGCTGACCGCACATCACAAGGTGCAAAGATTAGCATGGGCGCGGGAACTTCGCCCCTGGACCCTAGACATGTGGAAAAATGGTGCCTGGACTGATGAGTCGAGATTCACATTGGTACATGCGGATGGCAGGATACGAGTACGGCGCAAACCACATGAAGCGATGGATCCTTCTTGCCAGCAGGGCACTCTTCAAGGTGGTGGGGGTGGCATTCTCGTCTGGGGACTGCTTACGTGGACTGAAATGGGACCCCTGGTACGTGTGACATCGTCTCTCACAGGTTAACGTTAAAGGGATATCCTAGACTACCATTTGCTCCCGTTTGTGCGTCTTCAACATCCCACTGTGGACCTTATGCTGCAACAAGACAATGTACCGTGCCATCGCTCCCGAATTGTATTCTGTTGATTGGATGAACACTCCACCGACGTGACCTCGCTTCCTTGGCCAGCTAGGTCACCTGACCTCAATCCCATCGAGCACATCTGGTATGCCATCGAGAGAGATGTCCGAGGCTCTGACTCCCTCCATCATATCTTCGTGAACTGTGGGAGCTTGTTCAGGGGTCGTGGTTCCGTATGGCTTCCCAACGCTTCCGGTGTCTTGTCGAGTCCATACCGAGACGAATCGCCGCCGTCATCAGAGCGAAAGGTGGTGCTACACGTTACTAGACAGGTATCTCTAATTCAATTGCTCTTCAGTGTATTATAATTATACATGATTATGCATAATTATAAACTGAGTTTCGAATTTACAGTTCAAAGCAGATTTTTCAGGTCAGTTTCGGGTCGGGTCCGGGTCCAACATTTTTTACCAGTTTCCAACTCTGACACACACATACTTACGTTAACTGGCTACTTTCGAGGGTGGTGGCCAGAGGCGTTTGCCACTCGCTATACGTTCTGATTCAGCCTGAGTTAGAGTCCCTGTTATAGCACGCTACCTGTCCCCCGGTACCTGCTGTCCAAGACCGAAGGCAAGCAATTCTCTATCCCCTTATATACTTGGAAGTAGTTGACTCCCAAAGGCATTCCAAAATTACAACTCGTTAACAATCTGTTTTCCGCTGCATGCCTCTAAAGCTCGCAAAAATAACCAGCAAACCAGTGAAGAGTCAGAATCGCTGATAATTTCATAATGGACAGAATACGGGTGAAGTCTATTATTCTGATGAAGGAGAACCATATGCTATTGCAAAACTGCAAAAGGGAAAATAAATTAATTTCTCTGCGCATAAACTTTGAATGAAACACAGAGGTGCGTGATTAAGTTTCGCACGCACGCACACATGGACGTCTTCCGGTCAAATATTACATTTTATAGGAGTGTAAAACTAAATGTTATACCTGAATCCACCAAGTACATCCATCATTAACATTTAGACTTCTTCGTGGGTACCCAGGCGTTTGGATCTCCGCTTCTTCGGTAATATTTCCACCACAAGGAGATTCAGCTAAAAAATAAAATGCATCACTTGTTGTTAATTTTACATTAATGCAAATAAAAGAAGACAATGTTCTGTTTAAATACGTCAGGATTTTAACACTTGAAATTCGCAGCTTTATGAGCATAAGATCGTGTCTTGGCGAGAAACAGATACCTTCCCACTCAGTGAAATTCTTATGGAATATTAAAGTATTTCCTAACTTAAAACTAAAACACGTGGTATTACTTTAAAAATTATATCCTTTTGATTGCTATCCGGCAGAACCAGTTGTGCGTTTTCTTCTTGATAAAAGCGTGAAACTAGCTTGTAGCCAAGTGTCTGGACTACAAATTCTGTACAGGAGGAGGAGGAGGAGGAGAGAGAGAGAGAGAGAGAGAGAGAGAGAGGAGAGAGAGAGAGAGAGAGACAGAGAAACGGATAAGAGATAGAGACAGAGAAACGGATAAGAGAGAGAGAGAGACAGAGAAACGCTGAGAGAAGAGAAAGACAAAGAAACTGAGAGAAGAGAGAGTCAGAGAAACACAGAGTGAAGAGAGAGTCAGAGAAACTGAGAGACACAAAATCGGAGAGACAGAGATACGGAGAGACACAAAACCGGAGAGAAGAGAGAGACAAAGAAACACAGAGAAACGGAGAGACACAAAAACGGGGAGAAGAGAGAGACAGATAAACTGAGAAAAGAGCGAGACAGAGAAGCTCAGAGGCACCAAAATGGAGAGAAGAGAAGAGAAAGTCAGAGAAACAAGGAGAAAGAGAGAGACAGATAAACTGAGAGAAGAGCAGAGACAGAGAAGCTCAGAGGCACCAAAATGGAGAGAAGAGAAGAGAAAGTCAGAGAAACAAGGAGAAAGAGCAGAGACAGATAAACTGAGAGAAGAGCGAGACAGAGAAGCTCAGAGGTACCAAAATGGAGAGAGGAGAAGAGAAAGTCAGAGAAACAAGGAGAAAGAGAGAGACCTAGATAACAGTTAGAAATGCAGGAAAGAGAAATACAGGAAGAAAGGAGAGAGAAACACAGAGAGGGAGACAGAGTGAGAGGACACAGAGAAACACAGATGTAGAGGGGAGAGCTTCATAAAGACAATAACTGAAATTTTCAGTATCCGTGAAATTATATGGTTTACAGGTACCATATATTCGAAGCAGGGGAGAATGACTCCATTGAATATTGTTGTCTGGATCAAAATTTCTATGGTCATAATTCCTACAGCCAGAACGACTGCAACAGATACACCAATATATAATCTGCATTTTACGATTTTCAATGCAAGGTCTTTAACTTCAAGTCTCGTATTTTTTCCCGATAGCATTTGGCGCTGTAGTCGGTAATTATGTTATTCACGAGCCTCATACACACTGAAATGCCAGTTTATTAGGCACACCTGCTCTCGTGATATAAATGGCCCACTCCAACTTTTGTAAGACGGCACGTGAACGAGGTGTGTGACATAAATCAAGCTGAGAAGAACATTGAGCATCAGTTAGATTTCTCTTGATGGTTTGAATGGGCAAAAAGCGTGATATGAATGGCTTTGAAGGTGGTATGATAGTTTGTACGAGTGACTTTAACGTAGCATGTGTTCCTGTACGACCACTTCTCAAAAGGCTGTTAACCTGGGCTTTTCACGCACAGCTCCAAGAAGGGTATATCATGAACAATACAACACGTGAAAAACTTCCAGGAATCGGTGATTCTATGGACGAAAATATTGAGAGACTTGCAAAAATCGTGCAAGCTAACAGATGGGCCACAAGCCGAAAACTTCACTGCAGCATTCAATATTAGTGTGCCGGTAATCGTCTACGAACACATCATGTATGGGATTATGTAGAAAATTGAGAACAACAGCCAACGACCATGTTGCCAGATTTTTTTACCCTTGTGTGCTCCACCATCTGTTTACGTCAGCACGATCGCCGACTGCTGGTAGATTTTTGGGTGTTACACCATTTACCGTAAAGCCTTGTTACGATTGCCACAACTTCAGTTTCGCTAAAAGAAACAGTCCATTTTAAACGTGGTTGAGTTAAATTTATTCGTGTCGATCGATTTGATTAGTTATATGCTGTAGGTTACCATTGATGATCTTGGTTTATTCCAAATGCGATAGTACCCATTGTTTCTCATTAATTGTCTTACCCATAACTCAGGGTAAGAGATATTTCAGAGCTGCGGGAACACAATTCCTATTTTGGAGAGGAGATGCACAAAGACAAGTTTCCAAATTTGAATATTACTATTAGAACAGTTTCTTAAACAGATGACGTGAAACAGGTGTTAAGACTTCAGAAGAACACAGAAGATAAGCTACATATGCGTCAAAAGCTTTGACCCAGGGGTGTAGAAGGGCCTTAGCGCGGCTTAGAGGTGCTAAAGCACTATTTCTCTAGGCTTAGCGGCGCTAAGGTACTATTTCTCTAGGCTCAGCGGCGCTAAGGTACTATTTCTCTAGGCTCAGCGGCGCTAAGGTACTTTTCGTAGTTAGATGGTTACAGAAGATGGGTAAAGAATTTTTTTAGATGATCATACATTCGAAAATAGCGAATACTGTGTTTTACATGCAATCATAACAGAAATATTCGTATTGCAAGAATGAGATTAAACCTTCGGATCACACAATAGAATAACTCATGGATCATAAGGGTAAAGAGAATATTTGTTTGGGATCAACTTTCACCGTGAGCTGCTATAAGGGCTATATGCTGTTGCCCGTCTCTGATTTAGGGCTGGGGAGGTGTACCAACCACCACCCATGCTTCATGCGGAGCTCAGACCACTAACCAGAAATCTACACCTTGGACCACTCGCCCACCGGAAGGGCGTAAAGAGAATGCAAAGTCCATTGTCTAGATGGTAGTCCTCGAAATTATGTCATTGCTCGGAGATGAAACTACATAGAAAAATTATGCAGCCATTTAGGCTAAGTGACAGGCATTTCATGCGTGCGAAGCATGTTTTTACTAAGCTACTCTTTCTCTTATTCCTTGAGAATAACACAATAGAAATCTCCTAGAATCTCAGGAAAAAATCGTATTTATCACATTGTGGAATAGATATGCCTATATTATTTACATTTATTCAATTTGACTACATTAGATACATCTATTCAGTGTGAGTCAAGGAATAATCGTACTGAACGTCTATAATCATGAGAAATGACAGCGTTACTTATAAAAAAAAACTGCATATTTTTAGGATGTGACTTAACAACCATTTCTTTCCTTTATTATAAATTGCGATTTAAATAAAAAATATTAGTAACAAAAATTTTATAAAATATACTGAACAATAAAAATAGCAAATCAGAATTCACAATGCTTTTAAAAACTTTCAGTCTTCTTTCCAAGAAGTTTTTATCTAATCACTTCAAGCTAAGGCACTTTTTAAATTAGAACTACTTCACTGCTTTGAACCTTTCAAAAATGAACTCATGAAAAGCATTTTCCCTATTGTACAATATTGAAACACAATTACAGGTATGATGATTGAAATTTGCGGAAGTTTGGTGGACTGAGAGGTATATCTATGCTCAGTAGAAATGTTGTCGAGGTTTCATTTCTACTGAGCATAGATAACCTCTCTTTTACTTTAGATGCAATGAAGAGCAGTTAAAAACGCATATAAGAAAAGGTTAAAATTTGCGACATTAGCCATTGTAAAGGAACGAGAGCTGTTTAACAAGAGCTGTTCTATTAAACTAAACCCAACAGCAAACGTCATTGTCAAAGATTAATTAAGGTGTTTGTTTTTTCATTTACAGAAAATTTCTGCGTGTTTTGCGAGCGACTTATGTGGCCTGAGAATGCTGTAATATGTCACAGGCATAAAACAATTGTCGTTCGGACCGGGTTGATTTAGTTGGGCGCTAACTGATGAAGACGATACTGCCTAGCAGAGTATATGTCAGGAGAAATCAAAGACTGAAGTTAAGTTGCTAAGACACACTGAATGTACCCGAAAAATATTTATCAAGGGAAATCTAAAGTAGAAAGTAATCGGCGAGGACCGATTTGCAAAGCAAAGTATCTATAGGGAGGGATCAGATTTTGATAGTTTTTTTTATTATTATTATTTGCTTCAGGTGGTCATACGGAAATGCGGCTTCTGAATTCACCATCGGACAAACAAACAAATAATAATAATCTTACCGTAGTATCGTCCGATGAGGGTTTCACACGTTTCTCCTGTCGCTTCAGGTGGGCAAACACAAGTACAAGGCTGTCGATCTCTCCTGTACGGCCCCAGATATCCACCGTTTTGGCATTTAGATTCGTCACCCGGATTAGGACATCCAGCTGCGAAAAACAGAAACCGTGTAAATATATTGGCATCATTTTCATTGGAGATATCTTATTATTTTACATACTTTTTGTAGGTTGCGTGCAGACCATTTTGGTACTTCCGAAAAAAACTGTTCTTGTTTTTTTTACTCAAAGCCAAATTTTCGTACGGAAATAGGAGCAGTATTTTTGTTTGTTTGTTTGTTTGGGGATTTAACAAATACTGTGAGCAACTCTATGGGTTTTAAGCAATCGTAGATCCCTAATTTAAGCTCAGTGGTTCTAGAGAGCCAGCGTCGTAAAATAAATACAGTGTGTCCCACACGCCACTGAACCAGACATTTCTTTAATAATATTAACACCAGTGAAGATATTGCAACGAAATTTGAAGTGGACTTACCTCATTTCGTGAGAAATGTGATGACATCACAACATGTGCTGGAAGTGGCCACCATTTGCTTCCAGAAAACATTGAACCCGCCGCTGTTCGCAAGCCAGCCGGAGTGCTCCTTAGTGGCAGACACATTCCTAAGTGTGGGGCCCCTGAGGAGCAGTCCACCAGCCAGACGGACGCGCCTCTCTGCTGCTTTGTTATGCCATTTCGTTGAGCGTGTCTACACGGTTGTTGATAGTGAGTGATCGTGCTCGTGTCTGTTCGAGTACGCGTGAAAATGTACAGGTATACTCTGGAGAAGCGAGTGTTTATTGTTCGCACTTATTGGGAAACTGAATCTATAAAGTCAAGAACAATTCCTGGAGAGGTTTGCATGCAGACATCCGCCAAGAAAGTCCACCATTTGGGCATTGTCGAAGAAATTGGAAACCAAGGGGACTTTATTAGACGACCATGCAGGAAGTCATCCACAAATGTCCCAGGAAACGATACAGAATGTAAAGGGCCGACTAGTTAGCTCTCCCCCGAAGTCACTTCGCCGACTGTCACAGGAAACAGGGTTGTCCAAAAACTCTTGTCAACTTGCTGTGAAAAAAGCGAAGCTTCATGCGTACCGTATCTCCGTGGTCCACGAACTGAAAGAGCCTGATCGCGTGAAACGAGTGATATACTGTCAATGTAAATGGACGATGGCATCGCTCTGTCCACGTTATTTTATAAACAAGGCGTAGCAACTGAAAAATTACTGTTCAAACACCGCTGGGATCGAACCCCAGATTTAACCCCATACAGTTGATGAGCACATCAATACGGATTTGTGTAGTCAGATGCTGACTGGTAAACCACGTATGGCGCTGAGAATTGTTGGCACCGTAGCGTAAGTGCGAACGCACTCGACTAATTATGAAGAGATCTGAGGTTCGATCCTAGCGGTGTCGGAACAGCAATTTTTAAGTTGCTATGCGTTGTTTATAAAATAACGTGGACAGAGGGATGACATCGTCCATTTACATTATCTCCACGTATTTGATATACATTCACCATACTGTCGATGGTTGCAGATATTTCTTCAGGAAAATCCGGGCATCCTGGACTACACATGACTCTCGGACGAGGTGTGGTTTCACCTGATGTCCGGATACGTCAATTCTCAAAATCCCCGTATTTGGCCAGTAAAAATCCCAAACGCAATACATGAAAAGCCCCTTCATTCACAGAAAATGGGGGTTTGATGTGGGATGACCCGGCGCTGCATAATTGGTCCCATCTTTTTCGTTACAACCATCACAACAGCTGCATATATGGAAATCTTCAACACCTTTGTACGACGAAGAACTCTCCATTGGATATTGCCAGCATGATGGAGCGACATCACACACCAGCATGGCCGAAATTCAGTCCTTTTTCGGCGACCGCGTCATTTCGAAGGGCCTAAGGCCGCCGCGCTCACCCGATCTGACGCCTCCTCATTAGTTTTTATGGGAATATCTAAAAGGGAGAGTTTACCAAAAGAAATCGCGAACCATAGATGCCTTGAAAGCAAACATCACTGAAGAAATTCAGGCAGTGACGGCGGGCGTCCTGGCAAGGACTTTCCACAATATGGTGCGCCGGGTTCAATGCTGTCTGGACGCATGGTGACAATATTATTAAAGAAATGCCGGGTTCGATAGCGAGCAGGACACCCTGTACAACATCCATGTCTCATCCGTTTGAATCGGGCTCGGATGACGAGCCAGAAACATACGATTCCGACCACTCCACCACCAGGTCTGCAGAATTGATATTGTCTTGCATTTTTGGTCTGTGGCAGAGAAAAAAACTTTACATGGTCATTTTCGATTCGTTCTGTAGACACACGCACGACTGGTTTGTTTGTTTACCGAACACAGTGAGCAACTCAATGGGCTACAAGTGTTCGCCCGTCCCTAATTTAGGGTCACTGGTTCCAGGGAAGGGAGAAAGCCTGTGCCTTAATGCAAACACAACATCAATGCCTTACCGGGATTCGAACACGGGCGAATAATCAGAAGCCATCGCTCAGACCATTGCGCCGCGATGGCGGCACACGAGAGTTTAGGTAACAGGATTACTGGGAAAAGTCCTTCTGGATCCATGTTGTCCACAAACATGTAAAATTCTATAGTGTAATTTTTGAAACGAATGCTTTCTCGGTAGGGAAGGGTTGGTTTTTCGTATTGTAAGCCGTTGTTTTTTGCTCTAAGTTCAAGATAAAGGGACTGAAGAGTGAAAAAGTGTCATTTCTGCCTTCTTTATAATCCCTAAAATATCTAATACCATGATACCATTTCTTGCTTTCCAATAAAAAATGTATGACGACTGTGAAAACACAAGTTTGTCCGCGACGGGAATCGAACTCATGTCACCTCACTCCGGAGTAAGTCGCTCTTCCAACTGAGTTACGCGGACAGAATGTGTCGCTGCACATTTGTCGTCTTGAAACATGTTTTCACTTCTGTAGTACGTCACATTATATCCCTCTTAATATTTTTTTGTCTTTGTAAGAATTTTTCGTTAATTCCAAACAATGTGTGGAACAAACATCACACATTTTTCGAAGAACCCTACGGCGAGTGGATCCATTTTCCACTATCGGGCGCCAATGTGAAAGCACAAGATTGTCCGCGACAGGCATCGAATCCGTATCCCCCTCACTCCGGAGCAAGTCGCTCTCCCAACTGAGCTACGCGGACAGAATGTATCGCAGCAGATTTGCTGTCTTGACATGTGTTTTTACCTCTGTTGAACGTCATACGACTTACAGAAGGGGAAACACAAAATAGTCACGTGGAACAATTACTGCTAAAAGGACATGAAAATGCATATCGATCATCAGTTGGAAATACATCCAAAACATATGGTTACAAAACGGTTTACATTCAGCACTACATGGCTACAGCTTTTGCCCTGTTAGCCCTCTTTAAAAATATATGTTGTATTTGACTTTTTGCGTCATGATGACTTACTTTGCTTGAAGCGGTTGAAAGTAATGTCTATCGTTATAGTGTGCATTGATGAATAGTATAGTTTATCATTGTATAGAATGTTGAAGTCTTCCTTCAAATGGAAATTATCTTGGTTTTAATCCATCGTAAACTATTTCATGATAGGATTAGAATTTCATCAGTGTAATTGTCACCCTGATTTAAAGATGGTCTTCTAATCCACTGAAAAATATGAAATAAAAACGTTTCGATATCTTTAAATATGATGTCTTTTAATTTCGGTTGGAAATTCAATGTTGGGAATCTAATAAAATTTACAGGTTACCAGTTTCGGCGATTTTAATGCGTAGTTATCCTTTAAAACAAATAAATTTTAAAAGTTAGAAGTCAGCTGATAATGGAAACTAGAGATTCACAATTTGTAAACTCATAACTTCTGGCTTTAGCAGATAGCAAAATATCTTATTTTCCAGGTGAACCTATTGCCGAGTATTTGCCTTGTCAGTTTTTCTCGCCTCCCACCAGTCCTTCCCAGTCGTGAATAATAATAATAATGAACTGATATTTATGCGTTTCCTATAGATTCTTGGACAGTAAATCTTCTATCTTACTTTATAAAAGATACCTTTGAGAGATGTCTCTCAAAAGATGTTACACCAATAGATGTTTTATACATATCTTTAGAGAGATCTGAGATCTCTCTAAAGATAGTACGAAAAGGTATCTCTAAATGTTGCTGAAATGAAAAAGAAACAACTTAATTTGACAACTCACATCAAAGAAAATCATTCAGTGACAGCTAGTCTGGATTTCTGTGACTTTTCTCCGTACCTGAGGCTCATATCTTAAATATATGCTGTTATTCTGTGAACCAGAGTCACATATTATTAACACCTGTATCTCATTTCTGAACCTTAGGCCTACATTCCGAATAACTCTCATATTCTGCATATTTGTTATACCTCTCTGGATCTGAGGTCCATGTTCTTAATGTCTTGTGAGTCATCTCCGTACATAATGCTCATATTATCAATGTATGCCAATCTTTTATACATGGGCCCATGGGCGTAGACTTCTAAAAGTTGGAGAGGGAGGCATAGTAGTTGTTATGATTAAATAAAATATTCAGCTAATCTTTATGTACCCTTTATGTACCATCAACCGTTATCAATCCACTGCTGGATGAAAATTTTCACATTTTCTTCCACAAATTTCTGTCTTGTGCCAGTTTTTTTTTCACGCCACTCGGATTTGCTTTTAAATTTTATCCACGCATTCCCCCTTCAGGGGCGCATTTAGACGGGGGCCCAAGGGCCTTGGTCTCTCCCAAAAGTGTTTCATTTTTTGTTAAAATGCGACTTACATACATTAGAAAAAAATGCTCCAATTTTTTCCTCTGTTTTCCATTGGCTTTTATTTTGTACTGATGGACTTTAAAAACTTCCATTTTTTATCGCCCCCCCCCCTCCCTTTTCAACCGGAAAAAGACTCCACATATGCTCTTGTTTCACATGGTCTTCTTTTGGGTTTTTTTTCATTTTTGGAATTCAGTCTAGTATTTCATTTGTTCAACAGTCGTTAGTTCTTCCATCTAGCGACATGTCCATCCCATTTCCATTTCAGGAATTTTACCTTTATCATGATGTCGTCAATTCCCGATATATATATAATTCCTTTTTAATTGAAGAACTATTTGTAAGCGCTGGCTTCTGACCATTCGTCCGAGATATATCCAGGTTCGAATCTCATGAGGCATAGATGTGTTTGTCTTACGGGACTGTTTCTCTCCCTTTCCTAGTGTCAATGGCCCTAAATTAGGGACGGGAGACTGCCTATAACATTCTGATTTGCTCACAGTGGTTGTAAAACCTCTAATAAAAAATGAACTATTTTTTATAAATCATATAAACCCTGAAGAGCAATTGCATTAGAGATACCTGTCTAGTAACGTGCAGCACCACCTTTCGTCCTAATAACGGCGGCGATTCGTCTCGGCATGGACTCGACAAGACACCGGAAGCGTTGGAAAGCCATACGGATCCACGACCCCTGAACAAGCTCCAACAGTTCACGAAGATTTGATGGAGGGGAAGGGGGGTCAGAGCCACGAACATCTCTCTCGATGGCATCCCAGATGTGCTTGATGGGATTGAGGTCAGGTGACCTAGCTGTCCAAGAAAGCGAGGTCACGTCGGTGGAGTGTTCATCCAACCATTTGGATACAATTCGGGAGTTGCATTGTATTGTTGCAGGATGAGGCCCCCAGTGGGATGTTGAAGACGCACAAACGGGAGCAAATGGTCGTCCAGGATATCCCGGTAACGTTGACCTGTGAGGGACGATGTCACAAGTACCAGGGGTCCCGTTTCAGTCCACGTAAATAGTCCTCAGACGAGAATGCCACCCCCACCGGCTTGAAGAGTACCCAGCAGGCAAGAAGGATCCATCGCTTCATGTGGTTTGCGCCGTACTCGTATCCTACCATCCGCATGTACCAACGGTGAATCCCGACTCATCAGTCCAGGTAGCATTTTCCCACATGTCTAGGGTCCAGTGGCGATGTTCCCGCGCCCGTGCTAATCTTTGCACCCTGTGATGTGTGGTCAGCAGCGGTACCCTCATAGGACGATGACTTCTGTACCCAATAGCGATGAGATGGTTCTGGATGGTGTGGCTGCTTACACGTTTTTGTGCACCAGCGTTAAATAGCCTAGTGATTTCTTGCACTGTGGCCCGTCTATCCGCTGTTACAATGCGAGCTAGCCGACGATGACCCCGCTCATCCACACGCTGTTTGTCTACGGCAGTTGGCCCTTGCAGAGATGATTTTACCGGATTCGATGTACTCACGGTGCACCTGTGACACCGTGGCTCGTGAAAATCCCAGTGCCTGCATGACATCCGAGATGGGGTGACCCATTCGTCGGACCCCGACAATATACCCACGATCAAATGCGCTTAGATCCTTCGTCTTACCCATATTGCGTTTGACTCTTATTGATTCCCGTCGCATCACTCCTTATATTGTCGGATCGCTGCATACGTAATGTCGTTTCTGTTTACAGGGCCGCAAACAGCGCCACGTTTACATAACGCCAGCGGTCTCTAATTCAATTGCTCTTCAGTTATTTTCCATTAAAGATGGAAAATGAACACTGTGGCCTGAGGTCATTCTCACTGCGGTTAACAATGAGAACATTGAGCCTAAATGAATGACATTCCATAAAATAGAACGGGGCAATCTGGGTCTGCAGATTTTATAAGACACCCGGAGCAAGCAAGGAGGATTAAGAAGGGTACGAAGCCGAAGGGCAGACGCTCCAGAGGTTGGGGCATGCCCTGCCCACCCATGACATCCAGAAAATTTCATTGCCATGCGATTACATTTCACACATTGATACGAAGGCAAAACAAACCTCGCCACGATATATTTGCGTTAGACAAATGTGTTGCTCATTTTTAATGAATTTTAGTCCAAATTCCAGAAATAATGAGCCGTTGAAATTGAAAAACATAGGGAAACATAATATGTTATGTGACAAATTAAAGCCAAAGTTGTGGGAAACAGCCCATGCTTAAGAAAAACGTGTCCCTGTATAATTTTAAGCCGGTCATAGGGGCAGATATTCTGAATATCTGTTACATCTTTTTCCGACCTGACGCTCATACTCTAAATACCTGTGACTTTTAAGGTAAATGTTTAAACTCCTAAAAATTTAATCAAGAAATCATACATTACATTTACGACATCTGCAAAAAGAAAAAAAAACATACATATTTTGACATACAATTTGCTTTTTATCTCGTCCTAAAGGAAGTTACAGAATTTTTTCTAATTCAGAAAGATGCTTCATTCCTTTGACTTTGACATCTCATTGAAAAGATGGTTTGTTCCCTTTAATACTTCATCACTTTTTGAAATTAGTAGATGTTTAGTTTCTATCGGCCGAACTATTAAATCATTTCTTTTTTAACACCTGATGAAAAAAAATAAAGGCTACCGCACAGTATGCAAAATTGTTCATTATCAAGAAAAAGGGGATAATTCCAAAGATAATTTACTAGTTGATCCGTATTCGTAACAGGTACTTTTTATTCTTACCCAACTCTTCCTATGGGAAATGAATGGTTCACATTAAGCCCCGTTTTCATAGTTTACATATCTCTTCAGTTGCCAGTCTTTGTTTTCAAGTAATCTAACCCTTGATTTTTTTTTTTTTATAATCACGGTGCTTTCATTTTCATCCTGTCTTCCAAAGATAGTCAGTGACAGATAAGCACTGATGTGAGCAGTTTTCTAGGCTTATCTTAGCGTTATCGGGATTGACATAGTCGTTCGTTTTACATTTATTTTTCGTTATGAGGTTATATTCGACCATATTACATTTCAATATTAATTTTATAGCACATAATATTAAGAAGAAAACATATATAATATATATACTTATGTACAGGGTAACCACAGAACAGGAAATTGAGTAAAAGTCTACATGCATATATACAGTATATAACCTAAGTGAATCCCAATTCCCTTAAAGTGCGCAGTGAAACCAAACGTCCTCCACATATAAAATTTACTCATATATGGTCTGATTAATAATTTTCTACTACTAAATTATGTTAGCAAAATTTTTCAGTGGCTTTCGAAAATAATTATAATTATTGATGTGTGCAAGTTGACAAGGTAGATTATTCCACAACACTAACCCCTGGAAATCAATAAATCTTTGTTGGGATAAAGTATTAGGTAACGGTAACAAAAAAAACTTATTAGGATGATGAAATGTTGGAACATTGATGGAAACTTCAATCACAAAAAATAGGGATCAAACTGAACATGATTATTCAAACTGATCACCGCAAGCAGCAACGATTTTCCCTGCAGAAAAGTGTTCAGGTGCTTGAAGAAGTGATAGTTCATTGTGGAAACAGGACTGATGAAAAACACCGAGGAGATAGCTTCGTACCTCAAATGGTGAAGCTTCTTTAAATGTCTGGCTTGCAAGGCGGGGTCTGGCATTATCATTGAGAAGTATAAGCCCATGGCGAATGACTAATGCGAGCAGTTTTGTGTGACGTTTCCCATGAATGTCAAGTTTTTGCTAAATACACTCATTGTCATAAAAATTCGCACACCAAGAACATGCAATTAACGCAGAACTCGGCCAAATAGCCACGGGAAAGGCAGACATGCAAATGACTAAAGTTTTGTGTGGTTCCGCACGCCCGCGCGTTCAAGACCGGCGCTGCAATTGAAATCCTTGGGGTTTATGAGGCGCCGCGCAGGAAACTCCACATTCGTGACGAAGTCCACGGTAAGAATAAGGTGAGTTACCTGAGTGATAAATATGCCGAGCAGCCGCCGTAGATGTGCATACGGGCAACCGACGGTGTTTGAATGAGGCCGTATCGTCGGGATGAGAGAGGCAGGGTGGCCGGCGCGCCGAATCGACAGATATTTGGGCCGGTCGGACAGTACGGTGCGATCATGTTGGGAGCAATGGACACGGGAAGACACGCACACACCGCGGACTGGCCACTGACGATACTGACACATCACCAGTAAAGAGGACCGTGGGATCGTGAGAGTGGCACGCACAGATGCAACGACGTCCTTGTCCAATATCCAGAGACATCTGGTGGCTGTACAAGGACTCCTGTGTCAGCTAGAACCAATATCCAGAGACATGTGGTGGCTGTACAAAGGACTATATCCAGAGACATGTAGTGGCTGTACAAAGGATATCCAGAGACATGTGGTAGCTGTACTAAATAATCTTATTGATACGGAAATAGTCAAATGCAGAGACATGTGGTGGCTGTACAAAGGACTATATCCAGAGACATGTAGTGGCTGTACAAAGGACTATCCAGAGACATGTGTTGGCTGTACAAAGGATATCCAGAGACATGTGGTAGCTGTACTAAATAATCTTATTGATACGGAAATAGTCAAATGGAGAGACATGTGGTGGCTGTACAATATCCAGAGACATGTGGTGGCTGTACAAAGGACTCCTGTGTCAGAGAAAAGTAGCGAATATCGGATTGGCCACGGACGATACTGACACATCATCAGCAGAGAGGACCGTGGGATCGTGAGAGCGGCACGCACAGATGCAACGACGTCCTTGTCCAATATCCAGAGACATCTGGTGGCTGTACAAGGGACTTCTGTGTCAGCCAGAACCATTTTCAGATGCCTGGCAGGGCGAATCTGCACACTCGACGGCCCTTACGTTTTCCGCCATTAACACCTGACCATCGTCGGAGTCGATTGCAGTGGTGTCAGCAACGAGCAAAGTGGAATGCTACGGACTGGCGACGTATAGTGTTAAGCGAGGAATCCCACTCCTGTATCGGAACAGATGACCACCGTGTCAGAGTGTGGAGGACCGCAGAATTCCAACCTCACTGTACAGCGACACACGTCCCGAACTGCTGGCGTGATAGTCTGGGGAGTTATCGCGTATGACAGCCGAACTTCGAACTTCTCTCGCAGTGATCCGAGGGACGTTGACAGCCCAGCACTACATACAGCAAATCCTGCGGCCCCATGTGCTGCCTTTCCTGGAGGGTCGTCCCGGAGCCATTTCCCAACAAGATAACGCCCGTCCGCATACTCGGTTTTCCCAGAACTGTCTACGTCATGCTTCGACGCTTCCGTGACCTGTCAGATCGACTGATCTCTCGCCCATCGAGCACGTGCGGGACCAGATGGGACGCCAGTTTTTTTCATGTCCTAGTGGTCGTAATTTAGAGCGTCAGTTGCAAGAAGTGTGGGCCAGTCGGTCTCAGAATAACATACGGCGTTTCTTTAACTCCATGCTGGACTGTATCATTGCATGCATCTGAGCACGAGGTGATCCGACGCGGTACTCTGGTCATTGTTAAATGACCGGAATGTGTATGCTCGCGGGAAATCGTCCTATTGATGTGATATTTTAATCACTTCTGTCCTTGGTATGTACCATCTCACTACTAAAATCTCATTTCAATAAGATGCCTCCTTCTTGGTGTGCGGATTTTTATGACAATGAGTGTATGTCCGCTGTGATTGTTGGATCCAGTTGTAAGAAGGTGAAGGGATCACATCAATTGCGGACTACCAAATACGGTCTATCGTCTTCCTTGGATGGAGGCTTTGGGGCTTCGTCGCGTTCGAGCCGTTGAGCCGAACCTCGTCGATGGTCATACAGCATCCATTTCTCCTCATACGTGATGAAGTTCCTCAAAATTATATTCGTTTCGTAGCGAATGAGAAAAACAGACATCCAGTCGTCGTGTTTTGGGATGTTACGTAAACTCATGTTGAACCTATTTATCCATCTTCTTCACTTTGCCTGTGGCTATTAAATCTCGTGCTGTTTCACGTGAATCGGATTCAGTCAAGGCCTAGTCCGCATCATCGGCAACTCCTTCCGGTCTACCGCGTGGTTCAGTTTAGAGGCTAATATTGCGTTCATTAACGGCGCCTTCCCAAAAATGCTGTATTGAAGTTGCGATCTGCCTTCGGTGAGTGCGTTCCCGTTTAAACTCGAATAAGAAAAACACGAACCCAGGCAGCTGAGCCTTCAACTTAACGTAGGCCTAACACAGAGCCACCGTCTTTTGGGAAGAGAAAACGGTGACTCAGTGTTGGACCTATGTTAAATTCCAAGGCTGTGATACCTGCGAATTTAGGTCTGATTATCGTTCTTTTTCCTGTTGCACAATCACCTTGGAACTGATGGCACTCACGAAGTTGACGAAGCGACCAGTGCTTTACTGGCACAATGCTTTAAATTTACATATCCCAAATCGGATCGCACGATGTGTTAATTCTTAAACTACAATACCTTCCAACTACCGCACGAGTCTGCAAAATCCCACATTTCATTTGCAGCAACCTAATACCGTTTGTATTTCTTTAATATGAGATTATTCGGTATTTGCCAGATTTCTGTCATTAGCCGTCGTACCCATTCTTTCAAACAGCTGACACTGGGTCTATTTACATGCTGAATAGAAAAACCAATAATTTTGTTGTACTCACCATTGCAGGAATAAAGAACATTCGCCAATTTACCATCTCTGAAGCTAAGTCCTCTCCCTCCACCGACGAGCCTCTGAAAATGTGGGTTCTTGGCGACGATAGTGTTCTTTTCAAACATGCGACTGCTGAAAGCCTGAAATTTATCGAAATAGTGTTACCGTCATTCCTAAGGACGGAGAAAACAATATTCTTTCACAAATACAGTTCTAACTTTCTTTGAGAGCAAACACGCACACACAGCAGAGTTTCGGTTAACCGAAGCTGGTATTTACATGTTAAAAAGCGTAATTAGTGAATAAGGGCCCGGTAATTCTTCTTTTCTTGAAAGCCTGAAATTTATCGCAATAGTGTTACCGTCATTCCTAAGGACGGAGAAAGCAATATTCTTTCACAAACACAGTTCTAACTTTCTTTGAGAGCAAACACGCACACACAGCAGTGTTTCGGTTAACCGAAGCTGGGATTTACATGTTAAAAAGTGTATTTAGTGAATGGGGGCCCAGTGATTCTTCTTTTCTTTTAACTAGTTTTACACAAAATCCAACAATGTAAACATGGAACAAGTACACAACCTTTTGAATATAAACATCATCAAGCATTATCAGTCCGCTGCTGGATGTAGCTCCACAAGTCTCCTCCATAACTTTCTGTCTTGAGCCAGTCTCGCCCATGTCACTCCAGAATGTTTTCGAATTCCATCCACATATCTTCCACATGGTATTCTTCAGGATCTTTTCCAGTCCCTTGGAATCCAGTCTGGTATTTCATTCTTCCAATGATGACCAGTTTTACTATCAATTTATTCATCTCATTGCGATTTCAGGAATCCACCCAGAATCATGAAGTCGTTCATTCTTGTCGTTTTGCTGATCCATGAGCTCCATTTCTTATCCTTCCCGTTTATATCAAGCATACATCTCTCCGTACTTCTTTCAGTAGTTGGTAGTATCTGAATGTCTTCTTTAGTTAAGATCTGTGTTTCTGATTCATACATCAGAACTGGAAAGACGCATTGATGAAACACTTTTCTTTAAGTCTTTAAGACGTAATGGTAGATTGCATTTGAGAATTGTACTGTTTCTTCTAAATGCTTTCCAACCTATTAATTTCTTCCTCAATGTAGCCCTTGCTTGATATCTGGTGCCCAATCTAAATGTAGGCATCGGTGACTTCTGTTTTTGGTCCATGAATCACTGAGTCTTCATTTCTTGTAAAAGCATTCTTCATCAATTTTGTTTTCTTTGCGATCATTTTTAAATCCACTTCTTTTCTCCTCTCAAGTTCCTGGATCATACTTCGCAGCTCCGAGGTGATATTTGCAAAAATGATTATGTCACCCAAAAGTGGGTTAAATAATCTCCATTATTGTTTATCCCCCTCTCTCTCTTACCAGTTGAATGACTGAAATACATTCTGCAATGTGGCATTGAAGAGTTTGGGAGATATGGTGTCACCTTGTCCCAATCCCTTTCTAAATCTTATAAGTGCTGTGTCCAGTCGAATCTTTGCTATTGCATTTTCATAGAGTTTACTAATAATATTAATGTATGCATCTTCAATACCGCTGGATTTCAAAGACATTATAACTGTTGGTGGTTTCACGTAATCAAAAGCCTTTTCATAATCAATAAAATACTCATTCGGTCTTTTAAACAGAATATAAAGTAATAACCATTTATTCCAATTTATAATCCTTACTGTTAACAAAGAAAGTTGGCTTACTCTTCTTCGATTAGAATCGCTTTGGGTTCTAAGGTGAAATATGTTGAAAAATGAGTCTCAACTGAGATAGCATTACATGCGCTGGCAACAAATTTTGCATCCACTCTTGCTCTGCTTCTGAAGGTATTCCCTAGATTTCATTGCTCGGTTTATTTTCTTACCATTTGTAACTTACACAAATAAATAAGATAGCTGTATAAGCACGAACACTTTAGCTCAAACCAATTGCAACACTCAAATGAAGCTAAGACGTATCCTCGGTATCAAAAGTATACACAGTTAAAAACCATGACGACACGAATAACTCATTCCATTGAGGTTTAAAAAGGTTTAATGTTAAATGTTAGCAAGTTTTTTTAACATTAAACCTTTTTAAACCTTTTTAAACCTCAATGGAATGAGTTATTTGTGTCGTCATGTTTTTTAACTGTGTATACTTTTGATAATGGTGATACGTCTTAGCTTCATTTAAGTGTTGCAATTGGTTTGAGCTAAAGTGTTCGTGCTTAGACAGCTATCTTCTTTATTTGTGTATCAATCAGCACGATAGTGTCTTCGTCATATTTGTAACTTGCTGAAATAGACACGTGTTTGATCTCAAAATGACCGGGACCAAGTGCGGTTTTTCAGTGTTTGGATGGTAGGATATCATTTTCGCCGCAGTGTCCGAAGGATTTATATAAGATTAAAAAGCTGGACCCAGAAAATATGTGTGTTCTCCACATTGTGTTTCTTCTTCTTTTCAAGAGATCTGTTCAGGAATTGTATTCCTCCTTCCGGAGCCTGTGTTGTGGGATTCGCGTACCTATTCAACACCTACACGTTTTTCTGTATTTCTAAGCAAAACAATTTCCCTATTGACTTCTTCAGCATCGTCAAAGTCTTGAATTGCTGGCCAAGGTGGCTTTTAGATAGCATATAAGGTTCTTCTTAATTTAAAACATCTTTATTTCTCTTAAACATTACTTTCGTGCCATCAGTCGGCTGTTCTCGTATCACTGGAACATTGGGCATTGGATAGCCAGTACACAAAAATCTTAATTATCATCATCATCATCATTGTCAACCATTATCAATCCACTGCTGGACGAAGGTCTCCCCAAGTTTCCTCCACAACGGTCTGTCTTGTGCCAGTCTCCTCCATGTCACTCCCGCATATTTACGAATTTCATCCACCCATCTCCCATGTGGTCTTTTTCTGGGTCTTTTCCTGTCCCTTGGAATCCAATCTAAAATTTCGGCTGTCCATCTATGGTCTGTCCTTCTGGCAGTATGTCCAGCCCATTGCCATTTCAGGGATTTAACTCTGATCATGATGTCTTCCACTCTCGTCATTTTTCGAATCCACGAGTTCCTCTTCTTATCTCTCCTGGTTATACCAAGCATGCACCTCTCCATGGTTCTTTGAGTTGTCTGCAGCCTTTGTATGTCTCTTTTAGTTAAGGTCCACGTCTCTGCACCATACGTAAGCACTGGAAGGATGCATTGATCAAACACTTTTCTTTTAAGACATAATGACATATTGCTCTTGAAAATTATGCTGTTTCTTCCAAAAGCTCTCCAGGCAAGTTTTGTACGCCGATTAATTTCTTCATCAATGTGACCCTCACTTGATATCTGCTGTCCAAGATAAACATACGTATCTGTTATCTCCAGTTTTTCTCCATCAATCGATAAATCTTCATTTCTTGTAAAAGCATTGAACAACACTTTTGTCTTCTGAAAGTTCATTTTTAATCCCACTTCTTTACTCTTGTCAGCAAGTTCCTGGATCATACTCTGCAGCTCTGATGGGGTAGTTGCAAAAATGACTACGTCATCAGCAAAACGAAGGTGGGTTAGATAATCTCCATTAATCTTTATCCCTTTGTTTTCCCAGTTCAGTGATTGAAAGACATTTTCCAATGTGGCATTAAAGAGCTTCGGAGATATGGTGTCACCTTGTCAATTTTTATGTGTGTTGTATTTTCAAACAGCCGAATCTTTGCACTTGCATTTTCATAGATGTTATTAATAATATTAACGTATGCATCTTCAATACCGCAGGATTTCAGAGCCGTGGTAACTGCTGATGGTTTCACCGAATCAAAGGCTTTTTCATAATCGATAAAAGCCATGCACAATGGAAGTTCATATTCCCTCGCTCTTTCAATTAGTTCTCTCAGTACGTGGATATGATCTATTGTGCTGTAGCCACTCCTGAATCCAGCTTGTTCTCTCGGTTGAGCCATGTCCAGTGTTACCTTCAAGCGGTGTGAAAGAACTTTAGTGAAAATTTTATAAACCACTGATAGGAGGCTGATAGGTCTGTAGTTCCTGAGATCCTCAATGTCACCTTTTTTATGTAGCAGGATCATTGTAGCATTGTTCCAATCCTCAGGAATCTTCCCTTCATTAAGGCATCGAGTGAAAATTTGGGCGAGTACTGTTTCAATTTCTCCACTTGCTTCTTGTATGATGTCTATAGTAATTCCATCTTCTCCTGGAGCTTTCCCCCGCTTCATGTTCTTGATTGCATGAGCAACTTCTGCTGGGAGGACTGGAAGAACTCTGGTACCTTTCATGATGTCTGGAGTACATGTATCATCCCTTTCATATAGTTTGGAGTAGAAATCTTTCACTCTTGTCAAAATTTCGCCTCTATTTCTTGTTATAGAACCATCTTCTTTTCTCAGAGCCATAATCTGTTTTCTTCCCTTACTGAGATGTCCCTTTGCTATCTTTAGGCTTTGGTTGTTTTCAATTGCTTTCCTCACTAGCTCACAGTTGAATTTCCTTACGTCTTCTGTGATACTTTTTCGTGCTGTCTTGCATAGCTCTATATATTCCACTTTGGAAGTCACATCTTCTTTAGTTGTCCTCATCTCTTCTTCTTTTTGCATCAACATTTTGGTTTTTCCTGATAATTTGTTTACATGCAACTTGTTCTTAGACCCAGCTAATTTTGTTGCTGTTTCCATAAGAGCTTTGGTTACTTTTCTGTTAACTTCCGAAATATCCACTTCTTCCGATGTTAGGCCTTCTAAAGCAGAGAATCTGTTCTTCAGTTCCAACTTGAAAGTATTATGGTGTTTTTTAAGGTTGGTTATGTCAATAGATTTTGTTTGTCTTATGAGTTTGCCACGTTCCAGTTTAGTGTTGAGGTGCATCTTACATCTCACCAATCTATGGTCACTACCTGTGTTGAACTTGTTCACCACACTGCAGTCTTCGATGACGAATTTTTTGTTACACATAATAAAATCAATTTCACTTGTCGTCCCAATTGGATGTCTCCATGTCCATTTCCTGTGTGGCTTTTTCTTGAAAAAGGAATTCAAGATGAAAAATCCTTCTGCCTCTGCAAACTCAACGAGAGTATTTCCACGCTGGTTTCTGTTGCCGTGACCGAATTTACCTCCTGAAGTTTCATTCTGTTGCCGGTGCCCTATTTTTGCATTGAAATCTCCCATAATTATCTTCAAGTGCTGCTTACCTACCCTCTGCCTTCATGTCGCACTGGCCGCTGCCTTGGCCAGGTACATTCCAGCTGCCGGAGACTGAGGGCCACGATTTAAGTTGTAGAGTCATTTTGGAGGTGTTTGGCCATAACTCACCACGCTGGCCAAGCGGGTTGGTGAGTGTGGGATAGCATTTCCTCTGATCCCGATGGTATAGTTATACCGCTATTTGCGGTCGTCAGCGCCCCTTTAGTGGGAACAGGATGCACCACGAGAAGGCGGGGTTGACATTTGTCAAGGAGAGGCTGTGATGTTACGCATCACCTGACCTTACATCCCCTTAATTATACACTGAGCTAAATTAGGCGACCTGACGGCCAGAACAGAAGAATCTCGTAATCACTTACGAATGAAGGTCTTTATTTTGGAAGCTTTAAAGTACTGCAGGTTAACAACTGATCAAAGACAATCACAGCAAAATAGTTCTCAATAACTCACAAATGAACCTCCATGATTTTAAGTTCCACTTTATACATCTCAAAACAGCTTTCTTTCAGAATGTATCTAATCTACAAATTACAACAAAATGCTGCAGTAATCTATCCACATCTCACCATCAAACCTTACGCTGCTGTCTGCATACATTATATATATCTCGCTCTTATCTTGGCAACACGCATGCGTCATTCACCCTGAGCTCAATACTGCTGCCACAAAACATTCATTGAGTGAAACAATATAGCGTTAAGGCTGAAATGATTTAAGATAATGAACTCAGAATTAACATAGAAAAATACAACGCGAAAAAAATGAAAGTTAACTTAGAGTATACGACACAATTCTTCAAATACCTCAAAAAAAAAAAAAAGTCTTGCCATGCAGACTCGAGATTCGTCTTATACAGTCAAAACCTCGATTTAACGAACTTCAAGGAACCAACAGTCTTGTACGTAAAATCGGGGGAATTCTTTAAATCGGGGAAGCCTTTCGAATGAAACCCTTTTTTTTATTGAAGGTTCAACGACCATGGCGAGCAACTCAATGGGCTATAAGCAGTCGTTATGAAACGTTCAAATTAGGCTAGTGTTCATAACAGAATACATAAGCAGTCGCTATGAAACATTCAAATTAGGCTAGTGTTCATAACAGAATACATAAGCAGCTAAGTTCTCTTTGTTTCAGTGAAATGTAAATTATGTACAGTACTTTTAATTACGAATTTATTATCAAAAACGTTATAATACGTACACATTTACTTTGAATATTAAGTACATAATTTGTAGATATCCGACTTCAATATGCAGCATCAAAATTTAAGCGAACTTTAAAATTGCAAGAAAAATGCGATAGTTGGTTTTTTCCCCGAGCATTTAGCTTCTTAAATAATGATTTCAGTATATACTAAATTGCATTAAACAGAACATCAATTAGTACTAATTAAGTTGTAAAAACAGAATATGTGTTGATTACCTTTTTACACTGTGGAAAAGAAATGCTTTAGAGAAGATGTTTTTTTTTTCTGAACGTTTAGCTTTATAAATTGCAGCTTCTATTTTATGAAGTGCATGAAAAACATCATCATTAATATCGAAGGGCATCAAGTACTTTTTAGCACATTCTATACTGTTACCAGCATCGCTAAAGCAGCGGACTTTCAGTTGTGCTTCATCTTCGTCATCAGAATCGGATGCACCTGTTCATCGAAAACATCATCAAGAGATTGCATCTGGGCTAACTGTTAACGTGAAAATGCTGGTTAACACAGTTTTCTGGTATAAAAAATAAAACAATGTTCGCTAAATTGAGAAAACGCGTTCGTTAAATCGGGAAACGCCATGTATTAATTTCAATGTGGTTCCGTCGGGATCATAAACAATGTACGTAAAATCGCGGAATTCGTTAAATCGCAGTTCGTTCGATTAAAGATAGGAATGGGGAAAAAAGAGTGGCCTGAGTGACTGAACGCGGCGTAATAGTTGGGCTTTTCGAGTGCGACGTGACAAGGATTCACCATGAATGACGCGACTCCCAGAAACCTTGCAGCAATCGGAGAACTTGAGAACGAAAATAGCTGGTGAATCAGAGGAGTCACAGGAAACAGGTGTGACGTACCTGCCAGCAGGACGCACACGACATAAAGGCAGATAGCAGTCAGAACGAACGTCCGCGTAGCTCAATTGGTAGACTGACTTTTTCCGGAATGTGGGGACCCGGGTTCGAGCCGCGGCGTGGACCAAAAATGACGGAGAAATTTACTTCGTTATAATGGCGCCCGAACTTTCCGGATGACCCGGCCGTTCAACATCTCGCAATGGTGTGATGTTATTTCCACACCGGCATATAGGAAAAATAAGGGAATCCCTTCTCCAGCGCTTCAAAAAAAATAAAAGTGTGTGATGTTGCATTCCACACACCAGATTGACTGGGAGTTCTCAAGTGAGCGTTCTACAGCGGATGGTTGCCTGCAACGATTCATGGTCACGGCTGACCCGTGGGCCATGCCCCCGGCCCTCTTTTGGGGAGGGAGGGGGAGATGTGACGTACCAGCCAGCAGGACGCACACGAGATAAAGGCAAATAGCAGTCAGAACGAACGTCCGCGTAGCTCAATTGGTAGAGTGACTTATTCCGGAATGAGGGGACCCGAGTACGAGCCCCGGCGTGGACAAAAATGACGGAGAAATTGACTTCGTTATAATGGCGCCCGAACTTTCCGGATGAACCGGCCGTTCAAAATCTCGCAATGGTGTGATGTACTTTCCACACCGCGAGATAGGAAAAATAAGAGAATCCTTTCTCTAGCGCTTCGAAAAATAAATGTGTGGGACGCTGCATTCCACACACCAGATTAACTGGGAGTTCTCAAGTGAACGTTCTACAGCGGATGGCTGCCTGCAACGATTCATGGTCACGGCTGACCCGTGGGCCATGCCCCCGGCCCTTTTTCGGGGGAGGGGGAGGTGTGACGTACTTGCCAGCAGGACGCACACGACATAAAGGCAGATAGCAGTCAGAACGAACGCCCGCGTAGCTCAATTGGTAGAGTGACTTATTCCGGAATGAGGGGACCCGAGTTCGAGCCCCGGCGTGGACTTTACTTCGTTATACAGGCGAGAATCCTGCTTGAGAGCACAGATGGGCCACAACCCAGCAAACTAGCGCAGAATTGAACCCTGGTGGGGAGAGGGACATCTCTAAAAGCACCACGCCCCGGACCATGTCGCAAAAAGGCTACGTGAGCCGACGGGGATCATATGGGCGGCCAAACCTTTTTTATACGGCTACGATGTTTTACTAAAGTACAGCCACACTTCTTTCACAAGCAAGAATGTCGTGTATCAGTAAACGAATATGATAAGAATGTTCGTTACTGGTACACGACGTTCTTAACGCAACACGGTGAAGGAGAAACTTAGATGACAGGTATTATGTGAAGGAGAAACTTAGACGAAGCTCCAATGACGTAATACGGCGAAGGAGAAACTTAGATGACGGGTATTATGCTGTGTTGTGATAAGAGGAAGGGGAAACTTGAAATACACGTGAGCGAGAAAACCAGCTTGAATGTTAAAGAATATTTTAATACTCTTATCATGAAAAGAATTGTTCTACCCGGCAGAAGTTTAGCTACATTTATGAAATTATTATGGAAGTAAGCAACTGAGGGGAAAAATCGCTGGTCTGGCTTACATTTGAAATGCGAAGAATGACAAAAACAAAAACAAAAGAACCGTTAGTTGTAAATAAGGTTGTTGTTGGGAAAAAGTGGACAGTGTATGTTATAAAAACTAAACATGGCCTGAAATTCTGGTTTATATTAGAAATTAATGTCGTTTGTATGTAGTGGGCGATTTGTTTATAGATTCAGATTAGTCATATCGTAGGTGAAGCAGGGTGGTGCACGCAACGAGTTGCAGAACATATTTGGGACAGAATGAGCGAACATTTAGCCACTGATGGTTGCAATGGACACGAATCACTTCGTTGCTAATTAAGATCCGGCCGTCCTAGAGTGACTACGGATCTGGATGATCTTGACAGCCACAGGATGGTATGTCGCTTTGGGAAGGTATATTACTTCAAACATTCGCCGGATGGTATATATCACTTTGGGAACGTATATCACTTCGTCGCTTAGGATCCGGATGTACTAGAGTGAATACGAATCTGGATGATGTTCACATTTGCAGGATGGCGGTCAGTACCAAACACTCGACTGTCCGTTGGATATCCAGTGACAGAACGACCGAGGGTACACCGCATGCATCTCCAAGTGTCATTCATCGATGCCTGCACGAAGCTAGTACGCGAAGTGGGTGCATTCTCTCAGCTAATTGCTCATTCTAAGGCATGCAGATGGAAGTGGTGTAACGAAAGAGATGAGTGGCTTGACGAATGGTGAAATATCTTTCTCAGCGACGGACAAGCATCTTTCTAGGACAAAAGGATGGTCGTGAAGTACCGGCTTTCAGTCGTGTATCGTTGAGCACCTGGATCCTAATGGAATTCTAGCGTGCGGTGCCATATCTTACAACAGTCAGTCATCTCTCTTAATAGTCCAGCGTAATTTAACAGCCCAGCGATATATGGGAAAAATCTTCCTTCTATTGTCCTATCACTGCTTCGAATAATGCCAAAAGCCACATTCCAGCACAATAATTCTACACTACATAACGCACACGTTGCTCAATGTATTTCAAGCGAATATGCGGTGGGCCCGGTCACCAAACCTATTTCGGATACACTTTGAATGTCATGAAATTACGTCTGAGAGCAGAATTGACTACGGCGCGTAAGATGATAGACCTTCTTCAGGTACTGTAATCACAGAAATCTGAAGAACCATGCAGTATACCAATGCCGCCCGGTGGCGCAGTGGTCTAAGCGATGGACTCTGATCATTCATCCGAAAGGGGTCTGGGTTCGAATCCCGGTGAGGCATAAATGTTGTGTTTGTCTTTTGGCACTGGCTCTCTCCCTTCCCTGGAACCAGTGACCCTAAATTAGGGACGGGCGACTTGCTTATAGCCCGTTCAGTTGCTCCCGGTGGTCGTTAAACCTACAAAAAAAAGTCGACCAAAACATTGTTCAACACCCACTTGACTGACTTTCTAGAAGTGTTAGATCTTTTCTTAATCTTCTTCTTCTTCTAATGATGCCTTATGGCGTTTGCGACAATCAGTTTGTATCTCTCTCTATCGTGCACTGTGTGTAGAATTTGTGTAGTTGTAAGACCAAGCCAGCTTTTAATATTGTCCATCCACATAGTTTTCTTCCTACCAGGTCTTCTTTTTCCTTCTACTTTACCTTCTAAAACGATTTGTAGCAGGTTGTTTCTGTTGTTATGCCTTGCTATGTGTCCTAGGTATTTACACTTCCGTTCAATGATAATTTTTAAAAGCTCTTGCGCAGTGTTCGTATCATGCAGGACTTGGATGTTTGTTATCTTGTCAGTCCAAGAGATTCTCATCATTCGTCGGTACATCCACATTTCAAATGCTTGGAGCTTCTTGATTGATGTTGATGTTAATGTCCACGCTTCTACTCCATATAGCAGTATTGGCTATATGTAGCATTTAAGTGTTCTCAACTTGAGCTCGTTTCTTAAACTCCTGTCAGCTAAGTGTGACTTCCATTTCATAAATGCACTTCTGGCATTTCTTAATGAGGATTGTTAATAGTTAATCCGTGTAAAATGCCACAGTGCATTTAGAGAATTTGAATTTATTTTCATTTATGTGGTATATTCGATGGACAAGGATTTGTTGTATTAGTACAGGCATTCTAAAGAATACTTTCACATTCCCTTATTCGCATTTAAAAAGTATTGCAGATGTTTCTAAATTAGTTTTCTTTTCTCTAGTGATTCTGTAGGATGTGTAGAGTACTGGTTAAAACCTGAAGCTCTGCTGTTAAATGTATAATACATTAAATTCACTTACCATGGGTCCGTAATGCATCACTGATGTGTAGTCGTACAAGACTCCCTGGCAGATTCCATTCCAACATCGAATTGAGAATATTTTCCTGCATCCATATTATTCCATAAAATATCCACAAAGCCATACCTATCGTTTCGGGACTGTTCGTGATAAAAACCTATGGCATGACCGATTTCATGAGCAATGATATGAACCTGCCAAGAAGAAAAAAATTCATCATCTTCATCAATCTTATAAATTACAAAATGGGAACAAACATCTTTTGGTTGCAGATGTTTCTGTTTCTCTCTATATATGCATATTTTAAAACTTTTGTGGTTGTTGCCGAATCTATATGTTATTTTAAGTCTAGAAAAAGACCTACTGGTAATACAGGTCTACAACAGTTCTATGTAGTGGAACCTCGTTTTACGCATTTCTAGGAATCAAGTGAAATTCACGTATAATTAAAAGAAATATATAAACGAAACAGGAAAATTTTAACATTAAGGGCAATTCAGAATCTTTGGATAAGCGACATTTTACGTATAAATGAGAAAAACGTACAAGTGAGATATGTACGGCACGTAAAAACGAAGTCCGAGTGGCGCAGTGGCCTAAGGGATGGCTTCTGATCACTCGTCCGAGATGGGTCCGGGTTCGAATCCTGTGAGATATGGATGTTGTGTTTGTCTTACGGCACTGGCTTTCTCCCTTCCCTGGAGTCAGTGGCCCTAAATTAGGGACGGGCGACTGATTATACCCATTGAGTTGCACACGGTGGTCGTTAAACCTCCAATAAAAAAAGTCCTACTGTAATTCAATGCTCTGATTTCAAAAACTATGCTCTTACACATGTGTCTATTACTCAGAGTTTTTGCCCAAAATAAGATTTTTAAATCAACAGATTCAGAAAAATGCAGTAGAAACCCGGTTATGCACTGGTGTGCAAAATTTAAGGACGAAGAGGAGAAATCAGCATAAGAGCTGAACGAGCAGGCAGAACGAACCGAAAGACAACTCAGGAAATAGACTAGGTCCAGTACGGTAGGGCATGCGCATATATGCAGCATGACGTAGGGGAGGGGGAGTGTCGGAAGGGTATAAAGCACACGGGCGTTGTACGCTCAGCAATTCGGTGAAAGCTATTGCACGGTGTATATCGGTTTGAACGACGTTGAGTTGCCGCCACCGTGTGATATGGCCAACAGGCAATCCAGTAGACGACATCTGGATGCCTTTACTCGAGGTTGCGTCATTGGGAAGTTGGAAGAAGGTCGAAGTGTGACTAGTATGGCCGAGGAGTTCGGGATCGCTCACAGCATCGTTTCACGAGCTTGGAGAGCATTTCAAACGACAGGAACAGCTGTCCGAGAGTTTAACAGTGGTCGTCCACGAGCAACTACGGCGGCGGACGACCGGTATATTGTCCTACGGGCGAGAAGAGACAGACGGCAGACAGCGGGAAATGCAACAGGTACATGCAACATACAACTAGACGTCTGTTATCGCGTTTTACCGTGACTAGGAGGCTGCACAAAGGTGGTCTATTTGCACGACGACCAGTACGGTGTGTGCCATTAACGCCTGCTCATCGGAGACGGCGGTTTCTTTTGTGCCAGGAACAAAAGAACTGGACACATCAGCAATGGGCTTGAGTTCTCTTTACGGATGAGAGTCGATTTAGTCTGACGAGCGATTCTGGACAGAGCAGGGAACACGCAATCACTTCCAACATCATCGAAAGGGACCGGTTTGGAGGTGGCGGAGATCTCCTTTGGGGCGGTATCATGCTTGGTAGCCGCACTGACCTACACATCTTCCAAAGAGGTTCAGTCACTGATGTCCGCTATTGTACCGAGGTTCTCCTGCCTCACGCGCGTCTGTTTAGAGGTGCTGTGGGTCCTGAGTTCCTCTTCATAGACGAAAACGCTACACCTCATCGTACAGTGGCTGTCGCAGAGCTGTTGGAGAGTGAAATATTCAACGCATGGATTGGCCTGCAAGATCCCCGGACCTAAATCCAATCGAACACGTGTGGGACCTTCTTGGGAGACACTTGGAAGCACGTCACCAGCCACCAGCAACGATTCCGCAGCTGCGATTGGCGCTACAAAAGGAATGGGCCACGATGCCTCAACAGCTCCTTGACAACCTCGTCCTCAGCATGGACAGACGTTGTAAATCCTGCAACGCAGTCAGGGGTGATCATATCTTTTACTAAAGGCTGGATTTTTCTTGGCAGCCGCCTGTCACATGGACGTTTCAGCCTTCTGTCTAGTTGTGCTCGAAGCTACCTTTTCAATAAAGTGCCTTTGTATCCCTTGGATTCCTTGTTTCGACGGTTTTGCTAACTTGTCCCATATTCTTACATCTTGGGGATCTTATGGTATGATTTGAGTCGATGTGGAGCACTTCTGCACGACGTTACATTCGAAAAACCGTATCGTCCTTAATTTTTGCACGCCAGTGTACCTTTTTCACTTATACGTTGTGCTCATTTGTGCGTAACCTGTCGCCGATTCAAAGACTCTGAATTGCTCTTAATGTTAAACTTTTTCTGTTTCGTTTATAAGGTTTTTTTTCAATGTTACATTCATTTTACTTGATCCCTTGAAAAATGTATAAGCGAGGTTTCACTGTATGAAGTTTTTTACAAGTTACTGATTCTGTGTGATCCCCTAAAAAGTGATGTTCCACTCAAATTTGTTTTGCAAGAGGTCTGAATGTGAATCTAGTTACACTTGGGGAGAGGTGGAAGACATACTGAGGGAATAGAGGTAACAGGGCAAAGAAACATGTAAACACGGGTTGTAAAAAGTAATCTACTTACAGCCGGGAAGTCCCCATAACCGTTATGTGTATTAGAAGTGACTGGCTATTGCATATAATGACACTCCGCTGCCCGGTTAGAAGCAGTGTCCTGTTCGCGAACAACAGCTGGATCTTCCTGTAGTCAGACGAGGAATCGGCGATCGTCGTCACGGGGGAAGAATCGAGACTCGTCGCTGAACACGACATAGTGGCATTCCCGTCGCCACGCAGATCCACAACAAAACCCCACCAGCACAGCTTGGTGATGCCCAGTGGTCAATGGCAGCCGATGTAATGGCTTCTGGAGCCTCTGCCAATCTTCGGTTCACCGTCCGTGTCGTAAAGAAACATCCACAACAGACGCTACTACCCTGAAATTATCTCTGCAGTAGCTTAGGGCTCCATGGCTGGGACTTGTTCAACGATGTCATCAACAGTGGAAGTGAACTGGAGTTCCAGTCCTTTCTTAGAGGGTTGCACTTGGGTTCAGGGATTTATACACACACAGGATTGGCCGCGTAAATTACATGATACATATTTTACATAAATTACGCGTATTTTATGTCGCGCAGAAAACTAATTTATTACGTAATTTTCTACGCGGCGTAATAATTTATTTACATGAAAATAAATTAATAAATAGCCATGTTAACGCAACTACAAGTAAGCATTTATTCTAAATTGCTTAGTTTATAACCATAGAAATGAAAATAATTACAGTAATGAAATATCATAAACACGCATAGGATATAGATAGAACATTTGAAAAAATATTGGATATAGATACAGTAGTAAAAGAAAGTTCATGACTAAAACTGAAAACGAAGATTATATCTTAGAAATCTTAAAATATTTTGAATTTCAATTTAGATGTACTAAAAATATATTAAATTATTAAAACTTTTAACACTAAAATCAATAGACGCGTTGGGAGATGGATAGAACGCAAACAAATTTTAAGAACATTTTGCATTAGAAACATAACGATTAGCTAATGGCAAAGTGTAAATTTGAGGACATTTGAGAATAAATATCTACGTTTGAGGACAGTTTACGTCCCCAAAAACATGAGATGTTTTGGGGAGAAGTAAACAAAATTCGAGTACTGTACTCTAGAATTCGGGGCCGCTGGTCAGTATAGTTTTATGGAATAGCAGCAAAATTTTACAGCTTTCTTTTCTAGTTTTCCATTCTTACCTTGCCTACGTAAAACAACTGCGACCACAGCAATAAGCACCAATTTTCGGGGAAAACAACTGTTTGAAAGAGTAAAGCAGTTATAAATACATGCTGATCATTTTTTTAAAATATACAGTTGGGTAAATTTTGGATTGTTCCACTCGGCGTTAAATTTGATCGGTTAAATGAACAAACAGGGGTGCAAAATATTGCTCCGGGGGGGGGAATGCTCAAGCCTTGACTGCTCCCTGACCTTATCTGAACACTGTGGAGAATCTCTGGGATAAATTGGAAGAATATATCGACAAATAAACATTGTTGCTTTAAAATCTGAATGGCTCAACATGTCGGCAAAGCTTCTTGAATTCAAAGACTACAGTCTTATGACGATTATGTGTACTAAGATAATACAACGACGTTTGTCAAAAATATTTATTTCTTCAAGTCGATTAAGGTTTCGCTGGGTATTGACCTAGCTTCATCAAGACGAATGGCACGTAAATATTCAAATTGTATATGATATCGTAAATGGCATTTACAGTCACGGGTTTTCGTTAGTTGCTTCCACGCGCTTAATAGGAATGGTGTGGATGCCATGTCATTAAAAGTTGCGAAGAATTCTGATGTATACGGAAAGCTTCCAAAATATCAAGTTAGGTGTGTAACGTATACTCTATATTCACTTTCCTTTTGATTTTACTATCTCTGGTTATTTTATTTTACTATGTAAATTATCTTCCTACTGAACGAAATATTATTTCACCCCGCTGAATGAGATCTGGCAATGAGTGTAAGTCATGACGTGGTGGTAGCTCGTATATAGGCGCGTTCATCGAGAAGGGAGTGGTGTTGTGGCGTTGTGTTGTTGCGTTGTAGTTGTGTTGTTGCGTTGGAGTTGTGTTGCGTTGCGTTGCAGTGTGTTGTTATGTAGTAGTGATATATGAGTGCCTTAGTTGACCAGGAGTCTTCATAATAAACAAGTTGTTCTGTAAGTTCAGTCTTTCTCAATTCTTAGTTTTGTCAGACCTCTGTCTGGCTGTTAGGTTTATGACTTTGATTACTTAATATAAATAACCAGCGTTGAGACTTTGTTTAAGTTCATAATTAACGAGTAACAACACCCTTTTGGGAATTCATCATTTTGAAGCTTAGAGCACTATTCATTCATAATAATTAGCTTAGCAAAAGGATAAACAAAGCTAATTCATTATAGGTGGTTGAATCTGGCTTTTCAATTCAATTTGCTTCTCCAAAGAGAAATTTATCGTCAATACCCAGCGAAACCATGGTCGACTTTAAAAAATAAATATTTGTGACAAACGACGTTGTATGATCTTAATGTATATATCGGCAAACATTTACTAAAAATTGTAGGAGAATATTCCACGAAGAATAGAAGCCTTCATAAGGGCTTATAAAGGTCTCAGCACCCAATAATATTTTTGTTGCAAATAAAGATTACTTGTACATATGTTCGGATATTAATGGTAGAGCAGTGTACTTACAAAAAATTTCATCATACATTTAAGTACAGTGTAGTAAAGCAATTACCTCATTTTCTTGCTAAAGAAATGCATTTAGGAACTTACATGGTTACAGCCTTTTCCTATAGAAACGTCTTGTGGTGTGAAAGGTGCCATTGATCTTCCTATGAAGGACCAACATCTACACAAAAATCAGATGTAGAAAGAAAAAACTATTGCTATTTACACTATGGAATGCAATGCATTGTTACTAAAATCTGTGTATGTAATTCGAAATGTTTTGACACTGATGCTAAACAACAAGAAAACAAAAACATTATCATGCAGAAATCTTACAGATTTTCTACAAAAGAAAAATAATAGTACAACTACCAAATGGAAAAAATTATCTTCTGGCATAATAAGCACCGAATACAAAACTGAGAGAAAAGTTACTTCATCAAAATTGTATAACTATACTAATGATCCGAATTTCTTGGTGTAGAATAGAAATCAAATTCTCGAAGCTTTCGCACATCAACTAGATGGATTTTTCAAGGACGGTAGACAGTAAACTTTAAAGTTTGCTGTCTACCTTCCTCAAGACAGCAAACTTCAAAGTTTTTCAAGACAGCAAACTTCAAAGTTTAAATACAGCAAACTTCTACCTTCCTCAAGACAGCAGACTTCGAAGTTTAAAGGCAGCAAACTTCTATAATCCTCAAGACAGCAAACTTCTACAATCCTCAAGAAAGCAAACTTCAAAATTTAAAGACAGCAAACTTCTATCTTCCTCAAGACAGCAAACTTCGAAGTTTAAAGGCAGCAAACTTCTATAATCCTCAAGACACCAAACTTCTACTATCCTCAAGACAGCAAACTTCAAAGTTTGTTGTCAACCTTCATTGAAAAAGCCATCTGGATGATGTGCGAAAGCCTGCAAACTTAGATTTCTATTCTACCCCAAGAAATTCGGATCATTAGTATAGTTGCACTATTTTGAGTATAATTGGTGTACAGTTTTTATTTATTAATTATCTAACTTCATGGTGTTAAACCAGCCACATTGAACATGGAATACTAGCCTGATATTTCAGTTTTTGCTACTGAAACGCTAGTTCATGAGTTGGCATTGGTCAGTGGAAAATTTTAACCAGTCTGACAAATGTTATTCAGGCGCTTTTTTGGCATCTTGAGGCCATTGCGGTACTTAAGGTGGACGTCAAGTAATTTTGCTTCCTATACTTCCAATGCAAAATCTTCTGTGCACATTTTCTTCACAATTAATGCGTTCCCAAGGAGGAAATTTTGAACATCGATTAAAATAGCTTCATTTTATAACTTGGAATACTTAATATTTTCTAAAACATAACCATAATTATGCATTCCAACATTTGATTGTCTGCTGACGTCATCAAAGTACAGACCACGCCATTTTTTTCTGGTTTCAACACCACCAAAGGAAAAGTTATTGATTTTTAATATAATTACGGTTATGTTTTAGAAAATATTAAGTATTCCAAGTTATAATATGAAGTTAATTTAATCGATGTTCAAATTTTCATCCTTGGGAACACACTAATTGTGAAGGAAATGTGTACAAAAGTTTTTTCTATTGGAAGTATAGGAAGCAAAATTACTTGACCTTGCACTTTAACACTAACCAACAAATGTTACCGTAAAACGGTGTTACTTTGGCAGACTACTCTCATTATTTAATGTTATGAATATTTTTGTCAGTTGTTGTTTGCTCTTCGTGCTTTCAGTAATTTCTCATTGTTACAGGTCTCACAAAATGCAAAATGCCAAGAAATTATAAAAAAGAAGCTTGGAGGCGGACATACCAAATCTTTTCTGAAGAAACCCTCAATGAAGCACTAGCTGCCATTCGAGGCAGGATGTCTCAAGCTGCAGCAAGTAAAATATTCCGGATTTCACGTGGGACGCTTCAGAATAAACTGAAGGGCAAGCATACCCGAAAACCAGGTCATCCTACCATTTTTACTGTCCAGGAGGAGCAGGTACTTACCAACACCTTAAATGCTGTGGGCAATTGGGGTTTCCGTTGACGAAAGTAGACATACGTGAGCTGCTGCAGAAATATTTAGAGAAACAAGGACGGACAGTTAAGGAGTAAACGTGTTTTCGTACTGCTATGTTATTTTAAAAAATCACCATACGATGAAAGAGTTCCTAAATTAAGCCCTAACGGCCAGAGGAAACATTTAAAAACAGAAGTCAAACTTACGGAAATGATGCTTTATTTCTTCAGCACAGATATAGCACTTCACATAACAAATCGGTATCAACACTCCCCACACCACACAAGCAACTGTTGTATCGTAGTTTATATCTCTGGTTCTTATCTCATAACAGGCATACGTCACGTTCATTCAACCTCAATTATGCTGCCAACAGTATTCGTTTGAAAGAAAAGATATCACGTTAAGTGTGAAGTATAACTGAGAACAAACTCAAGATTTACATAGGGAAAGAAACTAAAATAGAAAGTTAATTTAGAATATACGTCACAGAGTTTAAAGACAACATTCCTGGACATGACTTTCTGGAGCACTTCATGGTAAGGAATAACCTGAGCGTCCGATTGGCAGCCAACATAAAGCGATCTCGTGCAGCAGTTGGGTCGGAGGACATTAGTGAATTTTTTAATAACATTGAAGACGTTTTGAAAGACGCTGATCCGCATCTGGTGTTTAATTGCGATGAGACCAATATCCAGGACAATCCTGGAGCGAAGAAAGTCATAGTGTCGAGAGGAACCAAACGTGTTGAGCGGGTGCAACAACATTCCAAAGCGTCAATCAGCATAATGGCTTGTGGAGATGCTGCAGGCAACCTTTTGCCTCCAATGGTTGTAAATAAATAAATCCATTTATATGAGAATTGGACTGCAGGGGTCCTGAAGGAACTGCCTACGGAAACACGGAAACAGTCCAAGTGGATGGTTTGACATGGTCCTATTTGAAAAGTGGTTCTTTGAAATTCTGCTGCCAAGAACCAGAGAAATCAACAGTCCTGGCAGAACAATTGTCATAGGAGACAACCTGGCCTTTCCACCTACTGTGATTAGAGTTTGCCAGGAGAACAACATTTACATGACTCCTTTGCCAGCCAACAGCACACACATCATGCAACAGCTTGATGTTGCTGTCTTTGCACCGATGAAAAAGAAGTGGCGTGAGATTCTAGACAAATGGCGTAAGGAAACCAGGTCAAGTGCCTCCATACCAAAGGAATATTTCCCGAATCTTCTGAGGAGATTGTGTATTGGAATAAGCGATAATATTGGCAAAAATCTGCAGTCAGGGTTCCGAGCCACAGGACTTTGCCCTTATAATCCTTTCCAAGTTTTTAACAAACTTCCAAACGCTGCACCACAAACCGCGGAGATTCGAGAAAATATGGGTCAAAGCTTAATTGATGTGCTCCACGAAATGCTTGGTTCGAATACAGAGAAGACCACTCGTAAACGTTTTAACAAAATCGAACCAGGAAAGGCCCTTCAACCACCACCGAAGGAACCAAAACTGAAACCATCCTCGGCTTGGTAGAACCAGTGGCTGGGCCATCAGGAACATAGCGACGACGTGGAAGCAGCAACGATGATACCAGTGATGATGCTCCGCTTATCACCAAAATCACAGTCAAACCTAGACAGCAGCCAAAACGAAGAATGAAACTTAGAGACAAGTTCAATTTGTGTGCGATTTGCATTGTGAACTGGAACACTTACACAAGGGACCGGACTGGATTCATTGCCTACAGTGTCATAACTGGATTTGTGGACTTTGTAACGAAGGTAGTGCAGACCCACATTTTGTGTTCACTAAATGTTTACACCCTGCATTTGATTCTGCTGATAGTGTAAGAGACACTGCTTTCAGGATTTCTTAATATGTGCACAGAACACTGACTTTATATTAACAGTTACTTCTTTTTGTTTTTGTTTTCATCGGGATATGATCCTCTATCAGCTAAGTGCTATTTTATCTTCAGTTTGTTGATTGTTGTTTCATTAAAGTACACAATTATGTTAATTGGAAACAAACCTATTCTTTCTTTGTTTGATTAAAGGAAAAGTGATCATAATTTTTGTTTTATTGCTCCGTTTTTTATCATCATCTGCAGCTGCGGTTGGGGTGCATATTTTTCAATGCCAAAGAAGGCCTAGGAAGGTGCCTCTTTTAATTTACAAACAATTTTACATACCTGCCAAAGTAACCCCCATTTTCTTCCTGCTTTGGCACCTCATGCAACAAATGTTTGTCGCTTTGTTTCTCCAGGTATTGACGCCCAATTTCTGTGAACTGCACATACATATGGACAAGGCACGGTGCAATTTTGGGAAGTTATATATTGTATGAGGCTTTTAAGATATTGGTTCCACATAGGTCAAAACCTGCCAAAATAACCCCGTTTTACGGTATTTAAAAAACGTTTTTTCTTTCCTATAAAACCAGCAGACTTTTTGGTAGATATTTTCATGACGCCAAAGAGATAACAAAACTCAATTATCATTAGATGGCAAAAAATTAAATCTCATATTCTTGATAGTAATTGATTTTAGGGTAAAATTAAATCAGCACCGTTAAGAAAAAAATTTAAATTTATTTGAATGAAATACGGGATTACACCCTTGTACAATACCAATCTGGAAGATGTGAGCCGGTTTTTTGATGTAAATATGACATGGATGTTAAGTCAGATAATATCCGAAAAATTGAAAAAATAAAATTATATTCAAATTAATCGAAAACTTGAAACTTGGTCATTGTAGTGGTTAGCATACTGGAGCGCTATCCGGGAGACGCGGATTCAATTCCCGCTCCAAGACGACGACATGTTCAAGCTTTCGGATATTAACTGACTTAAAATCCATGTCATATTTGCACCAAGAAACGGATTTACGTCTTCCAAAATTTATTTGACTTGGTTTAACGACCACGATGAGCAACTCTAAGTGCTATAAGCAGTCGCCCATTTCTGGGCAGGAGAAGGGGGGGGGCAAAAGTACTGTTAACCAGGCGCATCGCCAATTCTTCATTCGGAATCACTCAGACGAACGGTTAGAGGGCATCGCTTAGATCACTAACCATAATATCAGCTATTATGCTGTGCAACGACATTCATGCAAAACGGTATTCTCAGCAGTAACAATGTAATCAACGGATAGTAATCGATTGATCATATAGGTATGACATAATTAGTCACATCTATGTGCAGCGGAATTAGTCTGTTAATCACACTGACTATATTCAGTTTCTACAATGATGAATATTATATACAGGGTGTCCCGAAATGCAGCTACAAAGATTAAGATGATATGACTAAGAAATGAAGACCAGAAAGAGGAATATGAATGTGTAGGAATCTTTAATGCCAGGAATTTGCATGATAACATGTTCAATGTGTCCAAAACATAGTATAAAATTCGAGAGCAAACGGTCTATGAGGTCAGTGAAAGTGGGGCAGATTTCACGTTCAATAAGATTTCGGAGCTGCTCCAATGTCCGTAGGTTAGACCAATACACCTGGTCTTTAAGATAACCCCATAAGAAATAGTCGCACGGATTGAGATCGGGAGAATAGGATAGAGAATCCACTCTGGTGCCATGGTGTTTGTGATAGTCCAAGGAAATGACACGTTTTCTCCGAAATGTTCATGGAGCAGGGCAAATACTGGAGCTGTACGAAGCAGACGTGCACGGTCATGCATGAAAAAGTGGCCTTGCAAGTCACCACCAGTGAAACCCTGCAGACGTGGAATGAAAGCCGTTTCCAACACTGTCCGATATCTCGCGGATGTTACAGTTTCATTGATGAAGATGGGTACGAAGATTCCACATCGTGATAAGGCACACCACACAGTCGCACATTGTGAGTGAAGGGTGGCAGCAGTAGCAAGATGTTTATTTGTGGACCCCGAAAACCTAGAATTCTGTTTGTTAACACAGCCGACTAGGTGGAAACGAGATTTATCGAAAACCAGATGTGCCCTGTGTCGGTGTTTAGTGTCTCAATTCCGTTGAACATTATCTCGGCAGATGGTAGCCTTGCACCTGTATTCCTTGCTGTCAGAGGCTATTGTGTCTGGATCTTATATGGGAACAGATGCAGATCTGTTGTGAGAATGCGATGAATACTGCTACGTGTCAGCCCCAACTATTGCGCAGCCCGTCGAATAGACTCTTTCGGACTTCTGCCAAATGTTTCTGGCACCCTTCCAACGTTGTTTTCCGTCCTCGATGTGGAGGGCCTGCCACTTTGAGCCCGATCGCCCAACACCGACCCTGTTGTGTGAAATTTGATGATGATATTCCTAATAGTGTGTATGGTCTGTCTTTGACGCTGAACTTCTTCAGCAATGCCCTCCTCACCTTTTCTAGGCTCTCCGATGATTGATAATATTCTTCCACTATGAAGATACGCTGCTCTGTGGTATGCGTTATCATTTTCTCGACTCCTGCAAAGAAACAGAAACACTGGTGTATCATAATTTCCAACTATCTCTGGCCACAATGTTAAAATTTATTTTCATTCTCTGCAGCCGTTATGGTGTTATCTCTGTTTAAACTTGGTAGGTACCTTTTGGAACACCCGGTATGACACACTTTTTCTGGGAGGTGAAGTTTATGTATGTATATATCTTTGATTGTTTTTTCTTACAGTAGATTTATGTTTTATTCGTATTTTAGTCATAACAGGAACAAATGAAAACAGGGGGTTGGAATAAACAAATTTTATTCTGCTTCAGATTAAAGTAATAACATTTTATCTTGACGCTCCATCGTGGAGAATAAAAGTTTTCTACCAGTCCGAATCGTGGTTTAAGACCAAGATTTTAATTACATACTGAACTCGAGTGAAATCATTTTCCTCTTATAAAGGTATATGAAAACACAAGTTTGTCCGCGCCCGCTCACTCCAGAGTAAGTTGCTCTCGCAACTAAGCTACACGGACGGAATATACCTCTGCAGATTTGTCCTCTTGACACGTGATTTACCTCTGTAATACGTCACAGGTATAGGGTCATGAATATTATTGCCGTGCCCAACTTATTTTACATTTGCTCAGCACGTATCTCACCAGCGTACAGGCGTTAATGAAAACAATGGAAACACTTCCTGTTTGTGTAGAACTTTTTATTTATAAGCTCTATGCCAACCTCGGTATTTCAGAACAGAAACAGTTCAACTTGGATAGACTTATGCAAGTCATGTAGTGCTATAACTGAATGAATTTGGGACCATTCTTCTTGTAAAATATGCCCCAACTGCGCCAGTGATATTGGATGTGGAAAGTGTGTTCTGAATTTTCGCTCCAGATATTCCCATAAATGTTCAATAACACTGAGATGCGGAGATTGAGGTGGCCAGTGTAGCTGCTGTTCCTCATCATCATGCTCTGGAAACCACAACTTGACACATTTCATATAGAGCACGGGTGCATTATCTGCTTAATTTTTTAACCGGCTGGAACGAATTAACTAGGGGTTGGAAAAATGGTTTGAAATCCGCTAGAACGAATATGTATATTCGGTGTCTAACATGTGGGCCGAACTCGACAGGGATGAATGAACCTGCACACCAGAAAGCGTTGCTTTTTCCCTTTGGTTTGTCATTTAAAGTGTTCATTCATGGAGAGTGATTTTTCTTAACCCTTCCTATCATATTACCTTTTCTTCCGAAAATACTACAAAAATGGCGAAGAACCTAAGAAAAAAGAGAAAAGATTCTTGTGTAACTTGGCCCTACCTAGTGGCATGATGTACGTGTCAGGGGGCTAGCATTTACCAATCATTCCTTGGGTAAGGGAGCAGAGAATAAAGTACTATAGGGGAATTATGCTATAAGACTAAAGACCATAGGGAAGTGCTTTCTAACAGCGACAGATATATAATCGATTGTGCTGAGATGAGAGAGGGTAAGGAATGGTTTTGCCATAGCTTTCGTATAAACCGGCTACTATGTCAACAGTTCTGTTTGACGAGGCCAGAAAATTTTGGACACCATTTGGTTCAGACACATTGGCCGCTTAAAGGGTTTTGAAACCGGGGACAGACATTAGGGAACAATTCTATCCAACATTGGGTGCATGTGGTGTCCAGGAATGGATTCTTACGCTGCAGATGTGACACGACCCTACAGAATAACCAAGGGTTTTAAGGAATGTGATGACATGTCACCCCATAGCATCGGAGATTCCACCCCTATGCTTCGCATTTGAAAACAAACAGTCGAAGTGGTACGCTTCTGCAGGTTTTCGCCAGACGTGCACTCTCTCTACCTGTGGAGGAAAACAATGTGAAGCACGATTCATCAGATCCGATGACATGTTGCCAGTCTTTAGCATCCCGATTCTTATGCGCTTTGTACCACCTTACACGCTTTGTTGCATTGATGTTGACAGTCAGAGGTTTGTGGATTGCAGCACGGCTATAAATACCGGTAAGATGCAGTTCCGGAGAAATTGGTATGACGGAAAAGGATACAAGTGTTCAACTCTGCTGCTATTTGCGGTGGCGTGGTCTTATGCTTCCGATATACAATCCGTTCCAACGCTCGCCTATCCCTATCTGACATTTTCGCATGGCGTCCAGTATTTGCTCGTTTAGTAGCAACGCCGTGTCCTTTTTGATAGGTAGTAATAATCTTCAACACAGTTCCTCTTGTTACACCTTCTATTTCTGCCGTCCTAGTCATTGAGGTTTCTGCAAGACGCGCACCAATGATCATGTCTTTTTTGAGGTCACTGGGATCTATTACGTGTACAAATAAGTTTTAAAGCGTTTTTTGTGTGATGTGTACTACTAATTAACATATCCGACATTCCCCCGCGTTGTTGTCATGTGACCGTAACTGGTCCAGAGTATAAAATGTGGCATAGAAGTTTGTCCAACAGTCAAACGCACTTGCACCTCGGTAGGTGAAAGATGGCAAAGCGTTACTGTATTTATTCGACACTGCATTCCTTACGAATTTCATCAGGGAAAAATGGCTGCAAAAGCATGTGCAACGACCAGTTCTGTTCTGGGGGAGAATATTGTATCGAAAAGCACGTGTGAGTTTTGGTTTAGACGGTGATAGTTCAGACGAGCAGGTGATTTCGATGTTAGCGATCGAGAACGTAGCTGCGCCCTGCAGAACGTTGCACATGAGGAACTGCAAGCATTGCTGGATGAAGATTCATCTCAAATGCAAAAAGAACTAGCTGAACAACTGGGGTTAACTCAACAAACCATTTCCAATCGTTTACGCGCAATGGAAAAGATTCAGAAGGAATGAAAATGGGTGACACATGGACTGAGCCAGAGAAACAAGGATGAACGGATCATGAAGTGTTCGGATCTGTTGAATAAACAACACAGAAAGTCTTTCCTGTGGAAAATTGTTACGGATGATCAATAGTGGATATGGTACGACAATCCCAAATGCAAAAAAAACACTGGATAGACTCCGGTGAAGCAACGACTTCGACACTGAAATGCAATATTCACTCTAAGAAAGTTCTGCTGTGCATCTGATGAGATATGAAGAGTGTGCTCTATTATGAACAATTGGAACAAGATCAAACTGTTACTGCTGATCGCTATAAGCAACAATTGCTGCGATTGAACCAGGGAATCTGTCGGAAACGTCCATTCACAGGCAAAGTATTGCGTCCCGTGTAATTACTCAAAGAAACGTTATTGACTGGGATGTTTTGAAGCTCCCGGCGAATAGTCCCGACATAGTTCTTTCAGACTATCATTCGCTCTGATCGATGCAACATGGTTTGTCTGCTGTACGGTTCCGAACATATGACGAAGTGCAAAAAGGGATTGACGACTTCGTCGCGTCACACAACGACATGGCTGGAATCCGTCAGCTGCCCGACTGATGGCGTAAGGTAATAGATAATGACGGCGCATATTTTTATTTGTAAAGGTATTATCGTTTTCTCTCAAATTGCATGTTGCTTTGTCTTAAAACGCTTTAAAACTTATTTTTACATTTAATAACATCGTCGACAATTACCATCCAAGACCTGTTTCACCTGCTACTGTGGCACTGCTACGTGATAGCCGACACCGTATTGAACCCCTTTACACACCTCACATCGCGTATGACCTCATCCCTCCGATTTTCATGCGGCACAATACGTGAACTCCAGTCGCAATCGGTGTTTCCATTATTTTGGCAAATTCGTGTATGTTTTAACGGAAATCTTCAAGCTCATGGCTTGTTTTGTACGGATTAAAGCCCATTGGATATGTACAGAAAATTTTTACCTTACCTCTGCATTATGAATATTAAAACCTCATTGATATTTACTCAATAACAGAAATATGTACTTCGTTCAACTTATGCAACTTGCCCGTACCTCCGAAAGGTTTATCGTCATCATTTTGTTTTCACCAAAAAGCCCGAATCTTAACTTTGATGCATATTTTTGCATAGACAAGCATCCCCTTGTCCCGCTCAGATTTTCATCTACACTCCTTGAGATTTTACTGATTTTCTTAAACAGTTTTCTCCGCACAAGATTCCACCATCTTGCACTCTTGTGTTACTCTGTTCTGTTCATCAACGGTACACTCCCCAAATCAAGAATATTTTTATTTCCCGACATGGCTTTCGGCTGGTATTTTGACAATGCAACAACTGCTCACCTAGAAATCACTTTTCACCCTTCCACCACTATATCCCCCGAGAAGATAAAACGCAGCCAAGTATCATTACCTTCAAACTGCTACCCAAATTTTATATCCCACCTCGGTCACTCAAACAGGTCTCATCAGTAGTGTCTCTACCTTTTTGAAGTTCATGTATGCGTTTCAACCTTCTAAACGAACGCACTTATTCACACCCCCAGTTCTCAACTGTTGTAACGTTCTATCTAAATGATCCATGCTTCACCAAGTTAGACTCATCAGATCTGCTGTTCTCATCCGAAGTGATCCCAGTTTGGTGGGCGAGACTTTGAAATTTCAATCCCCCCGAAAACACTTGACATACAGTAATATCTTTACCAACGCTTACCTGTTCAAACCTCACTCTTCAGATTTCAACACACACACTGTGTCTGAACCGCCAGTTCTGCCACGTCCCTGGTGACATTCTACACACCAACCTCTAATATTTCATGCTCCAACCGCTGCTCAGCTGATGTACTTTTTTCCTTCTGAAGTTTTCCGTCCACCACATTCTTCGGAAGACTACCAATTTCTCCATTTCTCGAAATTCCTCCACACAGTTCACCTGTTTGTTCTTGTATTTTGATCATAGCAAAATGTATTACCTATGCATTTTACAATACAATGGGAAGATGGCTACCCAAGCTCTTCCTGAATCAAGTTCGTATGAAACTCTTGAATCACTTTCATGGTAGGAAAATTGCTCGTTTACAGACTGAATACAGTGAGACGTGAAAACTTAATCCTCTGGGTGGCAAGCACGCATATATACGTTCGAAGATTTCTGTGCCGAAAGCGACGACAAAGCAATAATACGTTCATCGAAAACCTGTTCAAAAGCGGCGAGAACGCAATGTTGGATCGAAAACATTTCTGGGCTCATAGTGGCGAGAACGCAATGTTGGATCGAAAACATTTCTGGGCTCATAGTGGCGAGAACGCATATATACGCATCTTAAATATGATCAATACTACAGAAAGACAAAACACTTTTAGGAGAGTCTCCTGTTATACATGTCGAAAAAATTTCGCATTGTCTCTTTCAGAGCTCCGGCCACCTGGAGGGTTAATACAAGGCTCAATTCCAAGCTACCTGGTGGTTTCGGGTCACGTGGTAAGTGGAACTTCATTGACATATCTCTCTTAAAGTTTAATTGTATATTTCCAAATGTTTTGGATGTAAATACGTTAGATCCTCTCATCTACCTGAGACGCGAACACACACACACACACACACACACACACACACACACACACACACGTGCGCGCACATAGGAAGGTCGTCATGCTGCGAAAATTAGCCTTCATCGTGTAAGTTCTAAATTCTTTAATAAAGAGCATGTTCTCTTGCTGCAAGTTTCGACTAAATGCTGAGAAAATGCCGTAAAAGAAGGAAATTTACCCTGCTGTGTCGGATCTGAAGCGTAAGTAAGCAAGGTCAAACATCCTTTCCGAAAATCTGAGGCACGTTCTTTCTTCCCAGTGTTCAATGGCCCTCTTGATATTCTCTCTAACGTCCGGTTCAACAGCTACGGAAAAGTGAATAAAAAACAAAATCAGATACAAGCTAGAATTTAGACAGTTTCACTTAACATAATAAATTAAATATTTAAATAATTGAGAATGAAGACCATACCGGCATGCCTTCGAATTTAATCCATTCATCTCCCATGTGGTCTTCTGCTATCCCTTGGAATCCAGTCTAAAATTTCAGTTGTACATCGGTGGTCCGTTCTTCTGGCAACACGTCCAGCCCATTGCCATTTCAAGGATTTCACTCCGATTATGATGACTTCCACTCGTATCATATTCCTTATTCACGAGATCCTGTTCCTATCTTTCCAGATCACACGAAGCATGCATCTCTCCATGCTTCTTTCAGTCGTCTGCAGCCTTTGTATGTCTTTTTATGCTTTCCAACCGTAGGTTGAAGAAACGTATAGGCTCCAGCTTTGTCCGTCCGTCCTTCTGCCTGTCGGCACGATAACTCGCGTAAAAATGGTTCGATTTCGATGACATTTTAGTATGTGGTAGGGGACCACCCGAGGACAAACCCTAGTGAAAATGGGCGAAATGCGGTCAAAGGTCACGGCATAGGAGCGGGAACCATTCCATTGCCCTTATGCATCATAACTTGCGTAAATATGGTTCGATGTCGATGACATTTTAGCATATTGTAGGGGACCACCTGGGAATGAACCCTATTGAAAATGGGTGAAGTGGGCTCAAAGGTCCGGACATAGGAGCGGGATACATTTCACTGCCTTTATGCGTCATAACGTGCGTAAAAATGGTTCGATTTCGATGAAACTTTATTATGTGGTAGGGGAATACGTGGGGACGATCTTATGAAGTCACAGTCTCGCGCTTGAGATGTTGGCGCGCGGTCTCGCCATCTGTCTCATTACGTCACGCGTTGTGTGTGGATCCTATTAAAGTTTTATGACGTCACACTCTTGCGAGCAGATGGTCGCGATTTCCATCTGCCTAATTACGTCACGCTTTGTGTGCGTATGTTCGTCTGCACGATAACTCGAGTAAAAATGGTTCGATTTCAATGAACATTTAGTATGTGGAAGGGGATCACCAGGGAAGGAACCCTATTGAACGTGAACGAAATGGGGTCAACGTTTAGGACATAGGAGTGGGATCCATCCCACTGCTATTGTGCGTCATAACTAACGTAAAAAAGGTTCGATTTCAATTAAATTTTAGTATAAGGTAAGGGACCACCTTATACTAAAATTATACAAACTCTATTGAAAAATGGGCGAAATGGGGTCAATGGTCAGGACATAGGAGCGGAATCACTTCCATCGCATTTATGCGTCATAACTTACGTAAAAATTCTTCGATTTGTTTCAAATGTTAGTATGTTGTAGGGGCCTGCTTATGAAATAGGCCAATACTTAGGTTTACAATTATAAATCGTTTTGGTAATTCATGAAGAATGAAATAACATTTAAATACAGATATATTATATTATGAAGCAAAAATTAAAGAAATGTACCCAATATTTTGTTGCCCAGCCTTTAGCTTTAATCACAGCTTTGCGTCTTGATGGCATACTATGAACAAGGTTTTGTAAAAGATTAGGTTGAATAATATGATTCCAAATTTGAATTACATCTTCAATGAGTTGAATTTTGTTTGGTGGTTTCTTTTTTGATAGTTCATACAGTATATGCTCACTGAATTACCACCACCCCTATCAAACGTGGATGCGGCTCGCTGACCACGTGATTTGAGAGAGAACGATTAGTCAACCGACGTAGCATATACACTGAAGAGCAATTGAATTAGAGACAGCTGGCGTTATGCAAATGTAGCCCTGTAAACGGAAACGACATGATGTAAGCAGCGATCCGACAATATAAGGAGTGATGTGACGGAAATCAATAAGAGTCGGACGCAGTATGGGTAAAACGTAGGATCTAAGCACATTTGATCGTGGGAAAATTGTCGGGGCCCTACAAAAGGGTCACTCCACCTCGGAAGTCGTGCAGGCACTGGGATTTTCACGAGCCACAGTGTCACAGGTGAACCGTGAGTACATCGAATCCGGTAAAACCATCCCTGCAAGGGCCAACTGCCGTGGACAGCAGCGTGTGGATGAGCGGGATCATCGTCCGCTAGCTCGCATTGTAACAGCGGATAGACGGGCCACAGTGAAAGAAATCACTCGGCAATTTAACACTGCTGCACAAAAACGTATAAGCAGCGACACCATCTCCTCGCTATGGGGTACAGGAGCCATCGTCCCACGAGGGTACCGCTGCTGACCGCACATCACAGGGTGCAAAGATTAGCGTGGGCGCGGAAACATCGCCACTGGACCCTAGACATGTGTGAAAATGTTGCCTGGACTGATGAGTCGAGATTCACGTTGGTACATGCAGATGGCAGGATACGAGTACGGCGCAAAACACATGAAGCGATGGATCCTTCTTGCCAGCAGGGTACTCTTCAAGCTGGTTGGGGTGGTGGCATTCTCGTCTGGGGAATGTTTACGTGGACTGAAATGTGACCCCTGGTACGTGTGACATCGTCCCTCACAGTTCAACGTTACCGGGATAACCTGGACGACCATTTGCTCCCTTTCGTGCGTCTTCAACATCCCACTGGGGACCTCCTCCTGCAACAAGACAATGCAGCTTCCGAATTGTATCTGAATGGTTGGATGAACACTCTACCGACGTGACCTCGCTTCCTTGGCCAGCTAGATCACCTGACCTCAGCACATCTGTGATGCCATCGAGAGAGATGACCCCCCTCCATCAAATCTTTGTAAACTGTGGGATCTTGTTCGGGGGTCGTGGATCCGTATGGCTTCCCAAGGCTTTCGATGTCTTGTCGAGTCCATGCCGAGACGAATCGCCGCCGTCATCAGGGCGAAAGGTGGTGCTACTCGTTACTAGACAGATATCTCTAATTCAATTGCTCTTCAGTGTATAGTGTAAGGTGTAAGTGGAGAAGTAGGCTGCAACATTTTGAGCATGGTGGGTAAACGGAAGGATTTATCGGACTTTGAGAAAGGATAGATTGTGAGAGCTCGGCGAGCCGGTGCCTCGATTTCTTTAACGACTGAAGTGGGGAGGTGTTTGCGAGCCGCCGTAGTTGAAATGTATTAGGACTGGCGTGAAAATGTTTAAAAAACGACCCGGTGGAAAAACTGTACAAGACAGCGAAAAGCGGTTGTGAGAGGTGAGAGCAGAGTCCCATGACTCACACAGGTCAACAGACAGTTTTTCCACAGCACTGTTCACCAGTTGACTATCCAACACAACAGTGGTCAACCCGGAACAGTGTTTGTCATGACCATGAGTCACACGCTCGCACGAATGGGATATAACAGCAGATGACCCCGACGACAACCTCTGCTAACCAAGTTTATTGGCCCAAAAGACTTGCCTGGTGAAAAGAACATTCAAGCTGGACGTCGGATGACTGGGAAAAGGGTTCTGGTTTGACGAGTCGTGTTGTTTACCTCCCACCGTGGATGGTCTTGTATGTATTTGGTGCAAACATCATGAAGCACTGGAATCATCGTACATGATCTCCACAGTGCAAGCCAGTGAAGTCGGTTTCATGGTGTGGTGCATGTTTACTTGGCAAGAACTTGGATCCTTGGTGCTTGTGGAACAACGTTGGACTGGTGTCCACTGCCGTCGATTGCTTGCCCGGGTATGTAACGATTGGTCGACAAACGGTTGGTCGACATAACGATTGGCCGACAGTAACGATTGGTCGACATAACGATTGGTCGGATAACGATTGGTCGGATAACGATTGGTCGACAGAAATGATTAGTCAACATTAACGATTGGTCGACAGTAATGATTAGTTGACAGTAACGATTGGTCGACATCACGTTTGATCGACATAACGATTGGTCGACAGTAACAACTGGTCGATATAACGATTAGTTGACATTGGTCGACATAAAATGGTCAACGGAACTTGGAAAAACAAAAACAAAATTTGAATAAGTGCAAACAGTTTGGCGGTAAATTGTCCCACCGGAAGATTGCCACACATCTTTCAGCAAACCGGAAAATTGCCACACACAGAAAAATTACCCCATCGGAAAATTGCCACATGGTTTTCATTAAGGGGACGAGCAGAAATAGCCGTTCGTCCGAGAAATGCTTTGAATGTGTGGCAATTTTCCGGTGGGTCAATTTTCCGAGTTTCCGAATTATGTGTGGCAGTTTCCCCAAGGTGCCCATACCTAAAGTGCCCCGGGGCCCTTTCGGAAATAACGCTGTTCAGAAGGCCCTCTATATAGATTTCACTTAGAGTACAAAAGATGACACGGGGGCCTATTTGGAAATAATATGTTAAAATGCTGTACGTTCTGAGGACTACATTCTAAAAGATATTATTTCCAAAAAGGAACATTACGTTTTGAGAGGTCAGTACGTTCTGAGGAGTACCGCTGCGAATGTAAACCATAATCCTCTTAAACAATGGTTATCTCGACCAATTGTTCTGTCGACTAGTCCTTACGGTTGGCCAATCGTTACTGTCGACCAATCGTTACTGTCGACCAATCGTTATTCGACCAATCGTGCGACATCGGCTGGCCCACATGATTGTCGTTAATAAACTAAATTATATCCTGTATATGCAAAGAATACACACTCAGTAGACGAAACATTAGAGACAAGAGCGATGATCAGTTATGATGGGCATCCCTCGCGCAGAGTGGAAGACCCCCAAACTAAACGCAGGCTATAAATAGGCGGACAGCAGGGCGTCCCAACAGGGTACCGCAATCGATGAACGTATGTAAACGTGGTGATATGAGCGACTTTGATAGTGGACGAATTTTCTCCGCAAGGCAGATGGATCGTTCTATTCCCCAAGTGGCAAGAACCCTGGAGTTTCCAAAGGCAACGTACCGTATGAAAGGTGAACCGCGAGTATACCATTTATGGACGTACCAGTGCACAGAGAGCAAGCACTGGCAAACCACACGCGATCGATATGAAGTTGACGTAGACTACTCAGGCTCGTACAACCGACCATGCTTTATTTGAAAAAGAAAATTGCCGCAAAAGATTCTTCATAGTGAAGGATATTCTATTTTTCGAATCAGTGATACTCTTGCAAATAGAAGCATATACTGATGGCCCATAGTTGCAGAACTGGGAATCATGTACAAAATAGAAAATATGCGCAACATATTCTTTATATCAAAAGCTATGCATTTATTCAAATACGACATTTATGAACAGCCCATTGACACCGTAGAACACCTCTTAGCATTGCATGTAGGCATCCTCAATGGGTGACACAGGGAGCCTGAATTCATTATAAAACATTCGAGGAATATTCCTTCCAAGTCACCCGGCTTCTGCGCATTTCGACTCTCGAACGCTTTGTAAGCCGTGTCCCCTTAAACTTGGATGGATTATGGAAAACGTTTGGAAAAAGAAGGAATGGGGTCTATGAGATGTAGCAGTTATTCGCTAAAAACTACTATTGGAATGTAACACTGTAGAGAAATTGCTGCATAATAAGGACTAGATTGAGTATAATTGCTTGGCGAAAAGTTATATTATATTGTATCGGTATCTGAAAATAGAGATACATGAAAGACATCTTGTAACAAGCTTCTAAGCATTCAGGATTTTTTTCAATGATAAAACGGGGAGCTTTCGATCTCTCTCTCCCTCTCTCTTTGAGGTTTGACGACCATATATGTAACTCTTAGGGGTATAAGCAGCCACCCATCCCTGATTTAGGGGCACTAGTTCCAGGGACAGTGTCACTGCCATCGGGCAAGCAACAACACCCATGTCTCATCCGGGACTGAAGTCTGGCTGAATGTTTAGAACCTAGCGCCTTAGACCACTGGGCCACTTGGAAGCACACAATCCTCAATTTCCTTCGTTCAAAAACATGCAGTATTCTCATCGAAATTATTCAGTAGATATCAACAATATACTCTTTATCATAAAGGTAGGACAATTTTGTCTTTAATCCTTTCAGAAGTATGAATTGCCATGTTTAAAAATTTAAATCTTTCTTTTTAGAAAAGTTTGAAGTTCACTCTGCAAACCTTTGGAAGCATAAAAATATTTTTACTTTTAGGAAGCATAAAAAATGTCGGTTTCTATATTCACATTTCTGAATACACTCAACGAAAGTAAGAACGAAATGTTATACTCACAGGAATGAAAATTATAAGGTACCACCCCATTATACCAGAGAGTTAAGACATTCACTATTGCTTTCCTGTCTTCCAGCTCGTTGGTCTCTTTGCTTTCTTTGTAGTTAGGAACTACGATATCACCTTCTACTATCCTTTCCCCTCTCCATGTCCATCTGGGATTCAACTCTGTTATGATGTCCTGAGAAGAAAAAGATTTTATTCAACTGAAGAAATAGTCTCACACGTAATTGCACATATTCGTACAAGACATATTCAGCTAGGCTCAATACATATTCAGGTGGTCATAATGTTTTGGCTTTTCGGTATATTTCCTCCAATTTTAAGACAGGAAAAATTTTAATTCGGCATTTCCACTAATACGCTTCTAGGCATGGTCTCACTACGTGTTGCATGACCTTTTTTAAATGTAAATATTGATGTTCAATACGCAAAGTGGTATTAATAAAGGATTAACTATTTGGGTAGTTTCCTCAATGTAAGTCAAGTGAAGTACACTGAAGTGCCCAAAGTCATGGGATAGCAGTATGCAAATTTTTAACAGGCGTTGCCATCGTATAAAGGCTTCGACGCACTCCACAATTTTTATCAGTTGCAAGGTGTAATTTCGACACACTCCACAATTTTTATGAGTTGCAAGGTGTAATTTCGTGAGTAAGGCTGAACAACCGCTAGTTGGATTATCGCAAGTATAACGTAAATGTCTTTTCGTACTGCTACGTTATTTTAAAATATCGCTATACGATGAAAGAGTTTCTAAATTAAACCTTAACGGCCAGACGAAACATTTAAAAACAGAAGTCAAACTTACGGAAATGATACTTTATTTCTCCAGCACAGATATAGCACTTCACATAACAAATCGGTATCAACATTCCACATTAAACGCTGCACACACCACACACCACAAGAAACTGTTGTATATCGTAGTTTATATCTCTGGTTCTTATCTCATAACAGACATACGTCACGTTCATTCAACCTCAATTATGTTGCCAACAGTATTCGTTTGAGAGAAAAGATATCACGTTAAGTTTCAAGTATAACTGAGAACAAACTCAAGATTTACATAGGGAAAGAAACTAAAAAGGAAAGTTAATTTAGAATATACGTCACACAAGCCGACGTGAATTATCGGAGTTTGAACAAGTGCGAGTCAGACGGATGGGACATTCAGTTTCCGAAGTTGTGTGAACATTCAACATTTTTCGATCCACTGTGTCGCGTGTATTCCGAGAATACCTCATGAAAGGCATTACCACACATCGTGGACAGCGCAGTAGCCGACCACTGGTGCTGAATGACCGCGTCCAGCGGCGTCTGACCAGGATCATCCATGCTATCAGACAAGCAACATTAGCTCAAATAACATCCACATTCAATGCAGGAGAAACCAGAGACATATCCTTCAGGTCAATGCAGCGTAATTTAGCATCCATGGGGTATGGGGGCAAAAGACCCACCAGTGCCTTTCTTAACACTACGACATCGGACACAGCGCCTCACCTGGGCTCGTGAATGCAGTAATTGGACCCTGAAAGACTGGTAACATGTGGAGTGGTCCGATGATTCACGCTACCAGTTGTTACCAGCTGATGGTAGGGTTCGGGTGTCAGACAGACCCCATGAGGTCATAGACTCAGGCTGTCAACAAGGCACTATGCAAGCTGATGGTGATTCCATACATGCGTGGGGTGTTTTTACGTGACACGGTTTGGGTCCTCTGGTCCTCGTAAACTACGCCATTAATCGGTAATCGTTTTGTTGCTCAGCTGGGTGAGCATTTGCAACCCTTCATGGACTTCATGTATCCCAACAACGATGGGATTTTTCAGGCGGAGAATTGCCCAAAATTGGTTCGAGGAGCATTCTGGACAGTTTCGACAGATGGTGTGGCTACCACGTTCACCCAACATGAACCCAATAGAGCACTTATGGAACCTGGTGGAAAGGTCCAATCGTACCCAAGATCCCGCACTAACAAATACTAGAGAGCTGTTGGCGGCTGTTCAGACGGCATGGCTCAACCTCTCTCCAAACGTCTTCTGGACACTTGTGGAATCGATGCCACGTCGAGTTGCTGCCCTTCACCGGGCTAGAGGAGGTCCTACACGATACTTGGTACATATCCCATGACTTTTGGCACTTCAGTGTATATGATGGTAGGAAGGGTATGCTTATTCTTTGTTCCAGAAAATAACATTTCGAGAGATCTGGAAATGTCACGAGATTTCACATAATTAGCACAATTTGTAGCGTAAATGTCAGCTTCAATGTGCTTTATTTGGTAGTGTGCTACTTTTACAACTACGTTTTTCTGCTTGTAACGATACTCCACGCAACGGTACTGTATAAGTTGCATGCTACAATGGCGCCATTTCCGATCACTGTCAGGTTTGAGATTTTTGTAATAATTCCTGTTACCGCCTGTATACATTAACCTTACTTAGTGCCTAAAAGACAAACAAAACCTAACAATAGGGTCCAAGTGAATGAAACAATATCAATAACACTTATGTTTATTCTTTACAACACATAGTTCTACACGTAACTTCACATTGAGGACAACTGTTGAACCACGAGTAGTGCACTTATTAGTCGAATAATTTTCACAATAACATAACAAGTGTTGCGTAATTACGAACAACAGTAATAACTGGTAGTATAACTCCAAAAACTATTTATCTTAAGGATGATAAATGTATCATGTTTTCCGATACCCAACAATCCACCAAAATCTCCTGAATTCTTGTAACAGTTGCTTTTGTCACCACCGTATCGTGACCTTTGACATGGCTGACCGTCAGTGTTACCAAACGTAGCAAAGAACGTGGGGTTCAGAAGAGAAAAGCGTATGTAAGAAATAACACAATTTATACAGAAAAGAAAATTCGGAAGGAAAGTTAGACCCAGTAGTATACGTCACACTTTCCACCTGATTCCAGACGTTGCTTAAGTGCAGAATACCGAGAAAGCATTATCATTCATCTTATAACAGAATAAGAGATACTTATTGTGTAGCCCGTGTGTTTGTATGGAATTGCATAATGATAAACACCCACATCATGCTTCATGTCTTTGATGGGCGAGAGCAACTGCTCAGAAACAGAGAGACCGTACGCTGTTAAAAAATTTATAAGCTGCACCAAAACCTGGTGTTACACCAGCTGCACCACTTTTGGGGAAAAGTAAACCATTGTGTGATGCATGAAACATGCAGGGGCTGAAAAAAATAATGTGAGCACCATGATTAAAGAGGTAAATGCTATTCGTGTAGACTACACTGAAAAAAAGGCTTGTGATTATCTTTTATGTATATTTTCTTTGTATCTGTTCTCTGGGTTGTATGCTAGGGTAGTACAATTATGTACAGCAGGAGTCGGTAAAATGGATGATCTGTAAGACTTCCAAAGATGATAAATTTTGGGAGCCCGTTTAGCAGGAACGTCTGTAACCATAACAGCCAAATTATTTGCTGCTTCAAGAGAGACAGTCTCTACGGTTATGACTGCGTAAACAAAGCATGGCAAAACGCGATTGGTAAAGAAGAATAGCTGGCGAAAACTGAGATTTAATGAGAGGGACCATCGAACACTAACAAGAATTGTGTCCAAACAACCTAGAACTACTGCTGCAAACGTGACAGAAGAACTCAGTATCAACCTGGAAAACCCTGTTTCTACAAAAACAGTCGGCAGAGAACTTCACAAAGCCAACATCCATGGAAGAGCTGCAACTGCTAAAACTTTAATCACAGAAACAACGCTACAATGCGGAAAACTTGGTGTCGTGAGCACAACGCATGGACAGCTGAAGACTAGAAACGTGTGACATGGTGCTATTAATCCTCATTTACATTATTCCCAATAGTAAGTCGGGTTTATGTGCAAAAAACACAAGAAAGCATACAATTCTGAATGTCTGGTTCCAATTGTCAGTCAAAAGGGTGGATCTGTGATGATTTGGACGGCCACATCTTGGTATTCATATAGGCTCATCATTATCCTACTTGGTCGAGACACCCCTCAATATTAGATGTGAATACTTAGAAATTCTAAGTGATCATGTGTATTCTATGGTCCAAATGCTGCTTCCCATCTATGATGGCATTTTTCAAGATGATAATTCACCCATACACACAGCCAGAACAGTTTAGTCTTGGTTTGAGAAGCACCAAGGTGAACTTCTGCATCTTTCCTGACCAGCTCAATCACCTGACTTGAATAACATCGAACCTCTGTGGGCAGTTTTGAAGAGCAGACTGAGCAGCAGATTCCCTCCTCCAACATCTCTGAAGTAATTGGTTCATGTTCTTATCAGCGAATGGTGAAACACACCCTTGGAGGCTATTTAAAAGCTGTATGAACTTATTTTAAGAAAGTTAGAAACTGTATTAACGGCTCCTACGCGTTATTAAAATATATATGTATCGCCTATTTCCCAGGTGTTCATGTTATTTTGTTCAATCTCTGTTCATAACCATGATGCAATGGGAGCCACTTCGCACCATTCAGGTTGAACACCATAACATGGTGTATTATTGTACTATGTTTCTGTGTATTGTACTATGTTTCACACAATGGTTTCCCTTTGTCCCAAAAGTAGTACAGCTGTTTCCGTGTATTTATATGTATTTATGCACCAAACAATGGTTTCCCTTTGTCCCAAATTTAGTACAGCTGTTCCTGTGTATTTATGAGTATTTATGCACCACACATGGGTGTCCCTTTGCCCCAAAAGTAGTACAGTTGCTTCTGTGTATTGATGTGTATTTATGCACCACACAATGGTTTATCTTTGTCCCAAAAGTTGTACAGCTGTTTCTGTGTATTTATGGGTATTTATGTAAAACACAATGGTTTCCCTTTGTCCCAAATTTAGTACAGCTGTTCCTGTGTATTTATGAGTATTTATGCACCACACATTGGTGTCCCTTTGCCCCAAAAGTAGTACAGTTGCTTCTGTGTATTGATGTGTATTTATGCACCACACAATGGTTTATCTTTGTCCCAAAAGTTGTACAGCTGTTTCTGTGTATTTATGAGTATTTCTGCACCACACAATGGTTTATCTTTGTCCCAAAAGTTGTACAGCTGTTTCTGTGTATTTCTGTGTATTTATGTGCATTTATGCACCACACAATGGTTTCCCTTTGCCCCAAAAGTAGTACAGCTGCTTCTGTGTATTTATGAGTATTTATGCACCACACAATGGTTTATCCTTGTCCCAAAAGTTGTACAGCTGTTTATGTGTATTTATGCACCACACAATGGTTTCCCTTTGTCCCAAAAGTAGTGCAGCTGTTTCTGTGTATTTATGTGTATTTATGCACCACACAATGGTTTCCCTTTATCCCAAAAGTAGTACAGCTGTTTCTGTGCATTTATTTGTATTTATGTACCACACAATGGTTTCCCTTTGTCCCAAAAGTAGTACAGCTGTTTCTGTGCATTTATTTGTATTTATGCACCACACAATGGTTTCCCTTTATCCCAAAAGTAGTACAGCTGTTTCTGTGCATTTATTTGTATTTATGCACCACACAATGGTTTCCCTTTGTCCCAAAAGTAGTACAGCTGTTTCTGTGTATTTATGTGTATTTATGCACCACACAATGGTTTGCCTTTGTCCCAAAAGTAGTACAGCTGTTTCTGTGTATTTATGTGTATTTATGCACCACACAATTGTTTCCCTTTGTCCCAAAAGTAGTACAGCTGTTTCTGTGTATTTATGTGTATTTATGCACCACACAAGGTTTCCCTTTATCCCAAAAGTAGTACAGCTGTTTCTGTGTATTTATGTGTATTTATGCACCACACAATGGTTTCCCTTTGGCCCAAAAGTAGTACAGCTGTTTCTGTGTATTTATGTGTATTTATGCACCACACAATTGTTTATCTTTGTCCCAAAAGTTGTACAGCTGTTTCTGTGTAGTTATGTGTATTTATGCACCTCACAATGGTTTCCCTTTGTCCCAAAAGTAGTACAGCTGGTGCAGCATCACTTTTTGGTGCAAACCAACAAAAAACATTTTAACAGTGTATCTTTGAATCCTTTGTACGATTTTTCAGAGGTCCAGATTCTCCGTTTATGCATAGCGACAAAATGTTTGTCACTATGCCTAAACAGAGAATCAAAAATTTGTCGCTATGCATTGACAATATAGCATTTTGCTTATGAAAGTTTTACTGTACTTTAACAATATCTTTAAAGAAAAATGTTCTCTATGTTTACCAAAATCACATTTTAACGTCGTGACACGCAGACACAGTACTTTTATTCTCGTTAACTCATTTCCTTCAAGCCCGCGGCCTTGCATTGCACTCCTATACTCCAAAGACGTCGTAAGCCATGCCCTGCTTCCTCACTGTATAACACTGGCGTAGATTTAGACTCCATTTTCTGGGTTGGAATCCCTTACTTTGTAGCACGAATAAGTAGGAATCTCCTACTTAGCAAATAGCAATGACCTCCCTCAGTGAATTGCTGTCCACTCTCCTCTTTTGCCGATGATCTTACTAACATTTAAAAAGCTTAAACTAATAATTTGGAATACTAGAGAACAATTGAATGTTCATGACCCTAAGGATGCTATTTTGATAAGTTTTCTACGGGAAGTAAACAACACACTTTCTAGGGGGAAATACTTTAGGCTACACGACGAAAAACACGAAACTTACTATTACTTAGCAAAGTCCACACTTTAAAGTTCAAAAAATTAAAAACTGGCACGTCTTGAACTTGCTTTGCATCAGGGTGGACAAGAGAAATTTGAGGGTGGGATCCAACCGTCCCTCGTGTCCTTTTGTCGATGTTTCTGGTTGCAGCCTATTCGCCACCTGATTAGACAGGTCAGGTGGACGGGGTGCGTTCGGAGATGACTGTGCACCAATGTTGAAATCTGTGGTTAGTTGCCCGGATTGTGGCCCTTCTCTTTCCTCGTACGATTTTCGCCGGTCTCTTTTGACTCCTCTGACCCACCAGCTATTTTTGTCCACAAAATCGTCTATTTTGGAAAAACATTTTCCTGTAGTACCATTGATGGCAAACCTTTACAACGGTTGCGCGTGAAAGTTCTAGGAGAATGGCTGTTTGAGAGATGATCGAACCGGCATGTCTGGTGCCAGCAGACATACCACAACAAAAGTAGCTCGAATCACTCGTTTTGCCCATTCTTACCCTCAATCTGGTACTAACTGATACTCGACACGATGGTCTGCCTCTTTTGTACCACCAGATCTCACATCGAGTCTTACATGCTGGTGTGAGCAATTTACGTGACGAGACCAGGTGTGCTTAATAAACAAGCATCTCAGTCTACATTGCTGTATAGCTATGCAATTTCATTACACGGTAGATTAAAAATTCTCTACCACATTTTCTTCATGTTACCTTATTTTGCTTCGAGCTATATTACCTGAAATAATTTACCTTAAATTGACACTGCCTGTCCTTCGATGACTATAGAGGTCAGTACAGTATAAAGGAAAAATACTACAGCAGCAAAAATTGAATGTTGTATAATAACCTTTTTCTGGAATAGTATAACTATACTAATAATCCGAAATTTCTTGGCGTAGAATAGCACATCAACCAGATGGCTGTTTCAAGGAAGGTAGACATCTAACTGCAAACTTGATAATAGAACGTTTCAACAAGTTGAACGCGGTGACTTGACAAGACAATAAATTATTCGGCGCGAGCGTGATAATTCGAAGAAACGAATTATCACAAAACATTATTATTGAATTATTTTGAAGAAACGAATTATCAAACGTGATATTCGTTTCTTCGAATTATCACGTTTGCGCATATTCATTTATTGTCTTGTCAAGTCACCGCGTTCAAAAACAGACTGTTTAGGGCCACCTCATAATCCCAGTCGGTTTCTATCTCCTTTAACTAGTTTGTAGTACGAAAGGACCCAAATTAGTTTAATTTATCTATTTAGCATAATACTGCGGTAAACTTAGAATTTAAAGAACCTCGATTTCCGCTCTTATCTTCTTTACTATCACCGTATCATCATTAATTAGAGTAGCATTTTATACGATCCTAGAACGAAAAATTTTAGGATATATCCAAATCCGCAAAGACCCAAACAAAGTTGGTCTCCTAGGAATTTTCCAACCTTTTAAAGATGCAATCAAACTATTTTCCAGGGCTTTAATAATTTCAGAAAACATAAACCTCTTTTTTTTTTTTCAGCTTCCTCCCGCGCTCTCGCTCTTATTCTCTCTTTACTAATTTGGCCTCTTCTTCCATTTTCTTCCATGGGGGTACTAGACTCTAACTTTAGAGTTTTAACTTCCTTATTCTCTCGAGCCTCAGAGTTTACGCTAGTTTATTGTTGAAACGTTCTGGTATCCAGTTTGCAGTTAGTTGTCTACCGTCCTTGAAAAAGCCACCTGGTTGATGTGCGAAAGCTTGGAAAGTTTTATTTTTATTCTACGTGAAGAAATTTCGGAATATTAGTATAGTTATACTATTTTGAGTATAAATAATTGGTGTACAGATCCTACTTATTGAACCTTTTTCTGCCTTAATCGATATAGCACTTATCAATAAAAAGGAGAAGAGAAAAAGTCAGCACGTACCGTGTTTTTTAGAATTTTATCCAATGCGATTTCTGTTTCGCTTGTGACCTATACGAAAGAAATGAGAGGCACGTGTTAATAAAATATGACATAAATCACTCCTTGAAAATATTTTACACATCTTCATGCTTTTACTGCTTAATAAGAAAAGTCTCGCCTCAATTAAAAGTGTGAAATGCATGTCAATATCACTGAAGGAACAGTTATTTCCGTAAAATGCGGCTCTCATGACTAAGTTGTAAATACAAAAGAAACTGCTAAAGTTAGACAAAATTGCAACTCGATGTGGAAAACCGTCAACATCTTCAGTCGACGGACAAGCCAATTAATTTACACTGATATACCCATAGCGTTGCATCGCGACCTCGGCGGCGAAATGGTCAGGCGCTAGACCTTCGAGAAGTAAAACCGCGTGACCCTTAATCAGTGACGCCACGCTTTTTCGTCCGATCTGGTCAATGTTTATTTAAAATTTCTTTTCCAAAGTAAATAGTGCTTACTTTGAAATGTTCAGTCTAGCTTGATTGCTATTTATTTTGAATCTAAAGCCATAAATAAGATAAAATTAACACATCTTTTTCCGTCTAATCTGTTTCAATTTAAAATAAAGAATAATCGAGCAAGATTAAATTAAATCATTGTCACCGCTATTTATTAAAAAAACTTTTTAAATGAGATTGACTGGATCACAGAGTAGGGGGCCGCGTATGGCCTAGTGGTCAGCGTTTGTGACTACCATGTAGATAGCTTCAGGTTCGATCCTAGGCAGGTACGAACGTTAGAACCACTAAATAACCCCCGTGCGTCGGATGGGCACGTTAAGCCGTCGGACCCGGTACTGGCCTCCCTGTAATAAATAAGGGCGCCTTCCTCCCCCTTTCTACCTTGCTTCCGTGTCACTTTCCTATTGGAGAACCTAGCCCAAATCTCTTAGCTTCCTATTTCTAAGGGTTGTTTAAGACCTGGGGTCAGACACTCTTTTCCTAAAATCCTCTACATATGATCTGATCTGATCACAGAGTAGGAGACCCAGAGGTAAATCTTCCATACAGGCTCATATCAACAATTTAGCCCTGAAGATCTCAATAGAACAGCGTTCCAGTGAACTGACATGGAACTAAAGCACCGTAACCGTGAAAGTCTGCCTTTTTTCTTTTTTTCCATGAGTTTACAACTCTCTCCGCGGTGCTACCTATCATACCACGTGTCAGACGATATCGTAGTTTCGTGTCCGACCGGTGGGGCGTTGTTCAAAAAGTGAGAGTTGAACCTCTGTATGTTCTCCCCTGTGGACTGGATCTGACGAAATAAGTGACGTCACCAAGCAAGGATCACGGTCTTTTACTTCTCCAGCAAACGGCTCGCGTCTCGGATTAGGCATGAGTGGTGTGTTTGTCTTATCGTGCTGGTTCTCTCCCTTTTTGTAGCTGGAAATTGTTGCCCTAAATTAGGAACTGCCGTTTACCTATAGCCCTTTGAGGTGCCCATGGTGGTAGGCCGCCCCGGTGGCGCAGTTATCTAAGCGATGGCTTCTGATCATTCGTCCGAGATGGGTCCGGGTTCGAATCCCGGTGAGACATGGATGTTGTGTTTGTCTTACTGCCCTGGCCCTCTCCCTTCCCTGGAGTTAGTGGCCCTAAATTAGGGACGGGCGACTTCTTATAGCCCATTGTGTTGCTCACGGTGGTCGTTAAACCTTCAATAGAAAAAAATGGTGGTAGCTAAACCCCCAAACGAAAACAAATTGCGCTTAATCTGCTTTGAATCCATTTACTTTAAATAAGTGGAGTCAGAAATAAAGAGCACTTAGGTTCTTTTTTTTTTTTTTTTTTGATTGGAGGTTTAACGACCACCGTGAGCAACTCAATGGGCTATAAGCAGTCGCCCGTCCCTAATTTAGGGTCACTGGTTCCAGGGAAGGGAGAGAGCCAGTGCCGTAAGACAAACACAACATCCATGCCTGACCGGGATTCGAACCCGGACCCCTTACGGACGAATGATCAGAGGCCAGCGCCTTAGACCACTGCGCCACCGGGGCGGCGCACTTAGGTTCTTGTGCACCCTTAATTGAAACCATGCTGGATTACTTTTTTGTTTTTGTTTCGGGGTTGAACGACCACCATGAGCAACTCGATGGGCTATAAGCAGTCACACGTGCCGCCCCCGTGGCGCAGTGGTCTAAGTGATGACTTATGACCATTAGTCCGAGACGGGTCCGAGTTAGAATCCCGGTGAGGTATGGATGTTGTGTTCGTCTTATGGCACTGGCTCTCTCCCTTCCCTGGAACCAGTTACTCTAAATTAGGGACGGGAGACTGCTTAGAGTCCATTGAGTTGCTCACGGTGGTCGTGAAACCTTCAATCAATCAATCAGGCACCCGTCCATAATTTAGGGCCACTGGTTCCAGGGAAGAGGAAGAGCCAGCGCCGTAAGACAAAGACAACGTCCATGCCTCATCGGGATTCGAACGCGGATCCATCTCGGATGAATGATCAGAAGCCATCGCTTAGATCACCGCGCCACCGGGGCGGCCACGTGATGTTGGATAGATTCTAAAACATTTTGGTAAGGCATTGTAGTTTATGTAGCCTGATGATGTAGAGGTTATATTACCAATCACTTTCACCTGTTAATCTTGGCTTCGAATCCTAGCTAAGACATAGATTGCGTATTTGTTCCATCCGGTCAAAGAAGCAAGGGAACTGACCAACTCACGTGTAACACTGGCTAAAAGTTTCATAGTGGTCTCATCGTGAATCCATCGACCAGTGATTTTGGTATGCTTATGTTAAGTTGGGTACGTAAAACAGGATACTACGCTCTATTGATTGAAAGAAACGGAGGTTGGAGAGTAACAACGACAGCCTTGAACACAATTACCACTGTAAGTCAAGGCTGAAAATAGAAACAAAACACAGCGTTTAACTTCTGGTTCTTCTCGTTCAACTGTTCTGTCGTCTCAGGACAACTTAAGAAAGATTTGTGGACGTCCCGGTAGCGCAGTGGTCTAGGCGTTCGGTTGTGACCATGGGTCCGTGTTCGAATCCCGTGAGCCATGAATGTTGTGTTTTTCTTACGGCACTGGCTCTCTTCCGTTCGTCGAATCAGTGGCCCTAAATTGGGGACGACAGACTGCTTTTAGCGGATCGAGTTGTTCTCGGTTGCTGTTAAACTTTTAACAAAGAAAAAAATGTTAAAATTTAAAACTCTTTAGAGCACAAATCTAACGGGAAGAACTCTCATGTTTTTTCTGTGCATAGTTTGCGTGTTAAAAGTGATCATCTTTTGTTTTGGGGTTTAACGACTACCTGAGCAACTCGATGGGCTATAAGCAGTCTCCCGTCCCCAATTTATGGTCACGCGTCCAGGGAAAGGGGAGAACCAGTGGTGTAAGACAAACACAACATCCATGCCTCACCGGGATTCGAACCTGGATATATTTCGGACGAATGGTCAGAAGCCAGCGCTTAGACCACGTGCCACTTACCTTTCATATTGATAAATGTCGAGTTACCCTGAATACTTTAACATTAATTGTTTAAAATTTAAAACTTTGAACTGATGACCCTGAATTTGCTCTTAAACCTAAGTGATTCTGTAAGTGTACAGTTCCTAAGTACCACCGGCATAACATAGTTGGACGCTTTATGTGCATAATCAGAGAGCGATGTTTCTGATGAGGGCTTGAATGAACCCCGGCTTGCGGTCTATCCGGTCGGTGGCTTTTTCGGGGATTCTCGCAGGACTCCCTGAGCTCAAGGACACTAACGCGTGGGTTGTATCATAAGAAGACGGCCCCGGGCACACGTTGCCCCGATTTCCCTTCAGCCTTGGGCCGAAGGGAAATCGGGGCAATGTGTGAAACATGGCTACGTAAATCACTATTATGACTTGCTCCCGTCTAGAGACTAGAGACTTCGATGGCAACTAGAGACTTCGATTGTTTGTATAACCTGCAAACAGAACAGTTTCTAAATGAAATTTAGAAGGCAGTTTCTTACTCTGTTCTCCAAACGCAAACAAGACTGACAAGAGAGAACTTCCTTGTTTTCGGACCTAAGAGGCTGCAAAAATTAATATCATAACTGATAGCATAGACATCGAAGTTCAGTTAAGTACAGAGAACTAAATTTCACAGTGAATTTAGTGAATGCTAAGATTCCTTTCTTCTTTTTTCTTCATGTGACAGTTTCAGAAAACGTTCGAATTTTGATTTGGGATTGATTCCGTAGGTCTACATTTTAATCATTTGAGATTTATTGTCTGTTTCTCATTAACTTCGATGTGCTATATCAGGGTTACAGCTTTTCTATGCAATGAAAATTTTAAATCATCGGGTTTAAGCAGAAAATAAAGTTTCATGTGTTGTCCATTCTATGTATACGATCTCCAACAAAATAATATAACCACTCCAACTTGATGTGTAAGAGTACTGAACATGAATCTAGAACACTTGAGAGAAGAAGGGTGTAACAGGAAAGCCAAACATGTAGAAACAGGGTTCAACCATGTCAAAACTTGCACTTAAGATTATCTCCACCTTACTATAAAGCTGAAAGCTGCTAGCAAGATTCCTTACAGAATTTAGATTCCAGACCAAAATGAAAACAAAATGCACCTGGAAAATCATTCTCTTAGTATTTGTTCCATATTTTGATCAAGAAAGTGGTTTAGTCTACTGCACAGGTGTTATTGGTTTAATGCAAAAGTTTGATGCCGAGTATGATGTCGAACAACGGTGATTTTTCAAAACTAAGTCGTTCTTTTACACAATGGTAGTAAGTAGACATGTTCTTTTCTACCACTCAGTGCAACTGAAGGACAGTAGTAAAAATTTGCCACTAGCACTGGCACTAGCTCTAATTAAATTTAACTACAAAAACTACAAGTGAATGATTGGTGAGGAATTGAAGGTACTTCGAGTGATGCGTTTGGAACGGGATACACAAAGTTTCCATGTTTATTGGGTGAAAGGGATAGCAGAGCAAAACGTCTACACTGGACACAAAAACAAAATAGGCTTACACGAGGAGCAAAGAATTTCGTTCGAGAGAGTTTGGTTCATCTCGAATAGGTCCTATTGCCTCTTCTACATATAAAAACTTATTCGAATGAAACAATCTGTAAAAACCTTACCATAAGAAGAAGGCAAGTTTCAGTTTTTGGGCAAAACGTTTCCAAGATAATTGAATGGAAAGTTCGAAGAAATCGTGTTTGCCACCGGTCCAAAATAAGCATGACAAATGCGAACTCATGAATAACACAAAATCCACCTGACAAAGTTTAGTGACAGTTGGTACGGATATACATACAGTATGTAGATAACGCAGCTATACACATCAGAAGAGGAATGCCATCACCGCAATTGGAGGAGGCATGCGTATGACAGTCCAACAAGCATGTTAGCACAAAAGTGATGCAGCAAGTGGAGTGGATTTCGAGGGGATAGTATGTAGTGTGATTACTCCGAACAACGAACCCATATGCTGTTTATACGGCTGTGAACAGCGAGCCATGTGCTGTTTACAACATGATCAAAAAGTGCCCCTCCACCAAGGCGCGTCTGAGACCCGGCAGGGTTCTGGAAATGGGTGCCAGTTTAAAATTTTTAAAATTGCTCTTCCCGGGACATTCTAGACATGCTCTATGGGGTTCAGGTCCGGAGATCTCGCTGGCTACTCCATTCTGTGAATATACTCATTCTCTCCGCATTCGTCGACTAGCCGAGTCCTATGTGGACGGGAGTTATCGTCCATAAAGGTACTGGGAAGCCAACAGCTTCCCTGAAGAACGGTACATAGGTCTCTGGGATGTCATTCCTGTACTATGCAGCAGTCAGTGTTCCTCTTGGAAGCACATGCAGCCTGCTGTCTGCCCAAACCTGGAGTTCTCATCCACCGTAGTGATCAATGTTCCTAATGTTAGAGGGAAGATTTCAACTTCCAACCTCTCTCCAAATGTATTGGGTTGTCGGAAAATTCATGACGTATTTTAGCCATGTTTTGCAAAGGTCATTTATTGTTAGAAAGAACAAAGATCAATCAATGATAAATGCCCGTTTTGTTCGATAGCCTTTTGCCTTCTTTCAGTGAGCTGCAGAATGCCTCGTTCATAGAAGAACCTGTCTTTCGTGGCGAAAAACTTTACAAGCTGCTGATTTACAGCCTTATCTAAATTAAACGTTATACCACGCAAGGACTGTTGAAGAGGGCTAAAATAGTTAAAATCGGACGGCGCAAGGTCAGGCGAGTATGCTGGGTGGGGCAACACATCCCACCCAAGCTCCAATAATTTTTGGTGGGTGATCAAACTTGTGTGTAGTCTCGCGTTGTCGTGATGGAACACAGCACCTTTACGATGAACGAGCTCTGGACGTTTCTGGATGATGGATTCGTTCAAACTGCCCAATTGCCGACAGTACACATTCGAATTGATTGTTTGGTTCCGTGGTAGGAGCTCGAAAAACACGATACCTTTAAAATCCCACCATACTGAGACCAGAACCTTCCGCTGATGAATGTCTGCTTTGGATGCCGTTTGAGGCAAAGCTGCACGTCGGGACCAAGACCGTTTGCGTAGCACATTGTTGTACACAATCCACTTTTCGTCACCAGTTATCAGTCGCTTCAAAAAAGGATCGTTTTCCTCACGTTTAATGAGCATATCGCAGATATTTATAAGCGCCGTCGATTGAGCTTCTTTGAGTTCATGAAGAACCCACACATCGAGCTTGCTTACGTATCCGAGCTTCTTCAGGTGGTCGTGAACGCTTGAATGATGAATGTGCGATGTGTCTGCAATTTCTCGTGTCGTGTAAAGTGGGTTTGACTCGATCAATGCCTTGATTTGGTCGTCATAAACCTCGGTTGGCCTCCCGGACCGAGGAGCATCGTTGAGGTCAAAATCACCAGCACGGAATTTTGCAAACCACCGCCGGCACTGACGTTCTTGTAGAGCATTATCACCGTACACTTTACGCAACTTTTCACAAGCTTGACGCGCGTTCTTCCCTTTACGGAAGAAAAGCAGTAAAATATGGCGAAAATGCACAGTTTGGTCTTTCATCTTCAACTTGATGTCAAATCTCCGGAAATCAACCAAATCGCTCACTATTCCTTTTAGACTGCAGCTAGAACTAACACTTGTCGAATGCCATAGCGATAACAAAACTGTGCATGCCTCTAGAACTTCCAAAACCGCCCAACCGCCATCGGGTGCCAAAATACGTCATGACTTTTCCGACAACCCAATACATATGTCGATAATGCGTGATTATTCTGAACCACGACTCGTCACTAAAAAGAACACAAGCCATTGATCAGGAATACAGGGGTGATGTTGTCGGTCCCAGTTCAGACGGACCTTTCTGCGCGAGTGGGACACAGGCCATTTGCCCTCTTGCACACAGACATCTCTAGTAGAGTCCTCTAAAGTGTTTCCCTCGATATCGCGGTTCCCGTAGCAGAGGATATTTCTTACGAGAATTGCCTATCTGTCGACCCTCTACGGCGGCGAGACTAATACCAGTAATATTCATTTGTAGTGGCTCGTGGGCGCCCCTGTCCTGGCCTTCTGGTTATTGTCACGATTTCCTGGAACTTTTTTTTTTTTTTTTTTTTTGATTGAGGTTTAACGACCACCGTGAGCAACTCAATGGGCTATACGCAGTCGCCCGTCCCTAATTTAGGGTCACTGGTCCCAGGGAAGGGAGAGAGCCAGTGCCGTAAGACAAACACAACACCCATGCCTCACCGGGATTCGAACCCGGACCCCAGACGGACGAATGATCGATTTCCTGGAACTGTCTCCAGAGATTGGATAACACTTGCCTCGACACACTCAGTCATCTTGCTGCCTTAGCTTGCGATTATTCTGCGTACAATCTACTGATTGTTCTCCACCAAAAAATGTGTCTTCTACGCGATCGTGCAAAGCCGTTCTGCCGCCCCGGTGGCGCAGTGGTCTAAGGCGTTGGCCTCTGATCATTCGTCCGTAAGGGGTCCGGGTTCGAATCCCGGTCAGGCATGGATGTTGTGTTTGTCTTACGGCACTGGCTCTCTCCCTTCCCTGGAACCAGTGACCCTAAATTAGGGACGGGCGACTGCTTATAGCCCATTTGAGTTGCTCACGGTGGTCGTTAAACCTCCAATCAAAAAAAAAAAAAAAAAAGCCGTTCTCCCACTAACAGTCCAACTCAAGTTTCAACTGCCGCATGCCGTTCGGAACAATGTTTATCAAGGTTGCTTGCCTGCGATCTCGATGACGTAGGGTTACCACTTGCATATTTCTGTAGGAGCTCGCACAATGTGACTTCAGTAAGTCGACTTTGCGTTTCCTCTTGCACACGTTTATAAAAAGTCTTTACAATCTGTTGTCTCGTATTAGACATATTCTCGAATTTGTGTTTGTCATGTTAATTTTCGACCCCAGTTTAATTGAGGAGAATATGAAAACTAACTTCTTAGCACTTAAGTAAGCTAAACATGGACTGCCTTCAAACATGTCATAAAACAGCTCTTTGGTAAAGACAAGATTGAAACTAAAAGAAATCGTGAAACTAAAGAGAAATTCAAGGTGGCGCAGCGGTTTAAGCACTGGTTTAAGATTATTCTTCCGTAAAGGGTCCGTGTTCGAATCCCGATGAGGCATGGATGTTGTTTTTGTCTTACGGCCACTGGCTCTCTGCTTTCCCTGGAACCAGCGGCTCTAAATTAGGCACGGGCGACTTCTTATAGCCCATTGAGTTGCTCATTGTGGTCGTTAAACCTTAAAAAAATGCATGGCATTAAGATGTAATAGGATCTTTAGAGGCACAACCTCGTTCCAATGGAGCAGTGGTCCCAGAGCTGGCTTCTGACCATTCTTCCGAGATGTGTCCGGGTCGGGGGATGTTGTGTCTGTCTTATGTCACTGACTCTCTCCCTTCTCTGGAATCAGTGGCCTAAAATTAGGGACTGCCGACTATCCTGTCTCTCGTCTCAACTGTCCCGACAGCAAGCTCATCGGGTTTCTAGCGGTGGTTTTTTAAACCCCCAAACAAACAACAGCAAAACAAAGTATATCTTTTGGATGTTCAAATGGACTTTTTCTTGTAAATCTGGGAGCTTTGAGTTAAGAGCAAGGTTGAAAGATTACACCAAGTTGTGAAGGAGACAGACATAGGTGCCAAGGCATATAGAATGTCAACATGATGGGCGACTGCTGTTGAATGTATCACGGAGACAACGCAAGAAACATAACAGCGGACGTATAAGAACCGTAGTTTTGAAGAGGAAAGACAGAGATTTTACACCGAGTCTGAAACTCATTCGACATAACAACAACAACAACAAAAATATAAATATTTTAAGTATAAGTGATGTAGCTTTAATAATTAAAATTACTTTTTCCTGTTTAATAACCTATTGTTTGTACGCATGCTCTTCCCAAAGTGCTACATCATTTTATGGAAACAAATAACGTTGCGAAAACACAAGTTTGTCAGTGACAAGATAAAACTTGCGCCTCCTCACTCCGGAGTAAGTTGTTTTACCAACTAAACTACACAGACAGAATGTACCACTGCACACTTGTCGTCTTGTGACACGTGCTTTAACTCTGTAGAACGTCACATCATCTGCCTCTTCATTTTTTTCTTTTTTTGTTGTAAGCGAAGAACGAACTTTCATCAATTCTAGTACGTTTTCGACATTTTCTGGTAGACAGGCAAGTTAGTAAGACGTAGATAAAAGCTCATTGCTTGAGGAATGAGTGTGGAATGTGTGACCCAACTATGGAGTTTATATCTTGTTGTTGTTTTGTTAACCCACCGTAATTTCTTTGAAGTCGAGTTATTGGAACAAACATCACACATTTTACGATTAAGCCAACTGCCAGAAGATCCATTTTTACGTTCGGGCGCCAATGCGAAAACACAAATTTGTCAGTGATGAGGATCGAACAGCGTTTCCTCACTCCGGAGTAAGTTGCTTTCCCAACAAAACTACACGGACGGAATGCATCGCTGCACATTTGTCGTCTTGACACGTGATTTATACACCTGTAATATGTCCCAACGTCGCAGAGTAAATCTAAAATTGCATTTGTAATTGGTCCAGCGAATACGTACATCTGCCAAAGTAACTCAAACAACATTAAACAGAAGTCATCGCTCTTTCCACGTTTATAAGTGAGCCACGGTAAAATGCTCATAGGCCGCCACCGGGAATCGAACCCAGGGTCTTCCAGTTACGCGGCGGATATACTTCCACTGCACCACAGTGGCCTCGAATTCCTCCAGACTCACATACACTAACTGCCAAGCCAATTGGCAGGTGGCTTCTTGGAGTCCCGCACAATGCTGGGGATTCACCAAAGATGGTAAGCAGCAACAGAACAAATAATTAGAAGGCGAATGAGTAATAATACAGACATTTGAAGTGACCAGGAACGTCAAACAGAAGTCATCGCTCCTTCCACGTTTATAAGCGAGCCACGGAAAAATTTCTCTCAAAAAAGCTGTTGCTGCTTACCATATTTGGTGAATCCCCAGCATTGTGCGGGACTCCAAGAAGCAATCTGCCAATTGGCTTGGCAGTTAGTGCATGTGAGTCTGGAGGAATTCGAGGCCGCGTGAGTCTGGAGGAATTGGAAGCATATCCGGCGCGTAACTGGAAGACCCTGGGTTCGATTCCCGGTGGCGGCATATGAGAATTTTTCCGTGGCTTATTTATAAACGTGGAAAGAGCGATGACTTTTGTTTAATGTTCCTAGTCCACGTCAAATGTTTGTTATTAATGACTCAAACAACTTTTAATATGAAATATTTTGTAAAGGTATCATTGCAGAAAATATGCTTTTTTCTCTTTGTTAGGTAGTGCCCATTTCATTTAAGTGATGCACGGTAGGTGTCACATCTTAATATCCAGTGAATACTGATCAACGATATTTTAATTCAGGTACGGAAGTTACGCGAATGGAAATATCGTCACATTTCTTCCTGTGATAGTAATCTTTTGGAGGCTGCATGTCGCTACTATGCTGCAGGCTTAAAAACTGAATAGGAAACTTCAATTTATATATTACACTTTTTAACTGAAATTTGCCAGTTGTGCTGGGAGTTAGGAATGGTCCCTCGGGATATCGGAGGGATGCGATCATTGTTCCTTGAGGGAAAAGGTGATGAGGCTGAATGTAAAAACTATCCTGTTATCAGCGTGCTTGCTTGCTACGTTACATCCTCTGGTAAAAACCTGGGTACTGCAGAACAGACGTAGGATTCGTTTGTGTGCTGGAGAGGTGTGTTACTAACGGGTGCTTTGGGACAAGACTCGCTCTGATCATGTGAGGGATGAAGATGTGTTGCAGTTTATGATGAATTAAATTTCTCCATCATATTTATGCCAGGAACGGGATTCGAACCTCTCGACTCCGGAGCTCCGAGTGCTATCCACTGTACTACACTGGCATGTCCTCTCCCTTTTATCTGCTTTTATCTCATGTGCGCCCTGCGGGGCAGGCACGTCACATCGCTCCCTCACTCCCCCCGAAAGAGGGCCAGGGGCATGGCCCATGGGTTCAGCCAGATACATGTTTAGCTGCAGGCAGTCATCCGATGAAAAATGAGCATTTGATAAATCCCAGATAATTTTGGTGTGTGGAAGTAACATCACACTGATATATTTGTTTCGAAGCACTGAAGAAGGGATTCTCATTTTTCCTGTCTCGCGGTGTGGAAAGAACATCACACCATTGCGAGAAATCTAACAGCCAGGCCATCCTGAAAGTTCGAGGGCCAATATGACGAAGTAAATTTCTCCATCATTTTTATGCCACAGGCGGAATTCGAAACTCTCGGCTCCGGAGCTCCGAGTTCTATCCACTATACTACACTAGCACGTGTTCTCACTGCTATCTGCCTTTACCTCATATGCGTCCTGCGGGGCAGGCACGTCACAAGTTGTATAATGTGATGCAAAATGTTGTTAGTGAGTTGGAGACTTATATTCTGAGGTGGTATGGCCGAGTTGAAAGAATGGGTGATGATGCTTGCTAAGAGAATTATTCAGCCCAGTGGCAGGAAAGAAAGGTAGAGGAAGTCTCAGGAAATCTTGTGAGGGCCAGATTAAGGAATATCTGCATAACAGAAATATTGTGAGTATGAAATACGAAAAGTCTTGTGTAAGTAGTATGGGAATACATTTGGTGCTATAGACATGGAAGATCCACGGCTAATTGCCAAGTAATGCTGGACTTTCCGAAAAGAACTATGAACGGAATTTCATAGGACCATCTCTGTGTCACTCACATGTGTGTGTGTGTGTGTGTGTGTGTGTCGGATTTGCTCCATATCTTGTAGCCAGAGCCGTAACTTTGCACTTCTGCGCCCGGGGCAAACCACAAGCTATTGCACCCCAACCACCTCGCCGCATGTCTTTCTGCCTTATACAAATTCATTATTATTTAATAGTGTACATTAGTATCTACATATGCATAACTATACGCTGCTCGACAAAATTAACGTCACACCCCAATGTATCACTATGGAGAATGAACAATTAAACTCTGACTGTACAGAAATTTCAGGAAACCACCTTACCTGAATCAGATCGAATGTTATAAAGGTGTACGTGACTATTCAAGGCACAAAATTCAGCGTTGGAATTTTTCATTGCTTAGCAGGAAATTGAGCCAAATTTAAACTTCTACCGTCTAGTTTAATTCAGAAGAAAATCACACTGATATAAGAATTAGCAGTCCTTACAAAGGAAGCCTTTCAACTGTCACTCTCCAAAATTGAAGAAATGTGGCCAGGAGACAGCACTAAGGGCAAACACCGATGAATATATTTCCGTTTTGGCCCAAATGAACTGACAAAGGTGAACGAGTTGTCTGAAAATGGCCTTAGAGCACAAGTGGAGAAAATCATCGAACGTATCAATAAACAATCAATGGCAATCAGAAAAATTCAACATGTTGTTATATCCGGGGATAAAAATTGGTTACTGTGAAAGTATTGACGCTGCTTTTGATAATGTCGAACGTATTTGTTTTTCATATATCAGTGACAATATTCAGTATTGCGAAAACTTTGGGATCTTGCGTTGTTCTCATTGTTCCAAATAGCTTTGCTTCCGTCATGTGTTCAGTGCCACAAATGTTCATTTACACCTGTAATAAAGGTTTTTGTTGCTTTTTGTATGGCATGAGCTTATTTTGAATCATGGGGACATAGCTGACATGTTGGGGTTACATATCACGCACCACAACGCATGTTAGATGATTTCTGGTAGACAGGCTTGTACTCTAAGGCCATTTACAAACCACTAGTTCACCTTCGTCAGTTCATTTGGGCCAAACGGAAATACACCCATTGGTTTTTTCCTTAGTACCATCTCATGGCCACGTTTATTCAATTTTGGATAGTGACAGTCGGAAGGCTTCCCTTGTTGGTAAGCAGCAAAATACGGAATGTACTTCCAGTGGGTGCTTTCAGTTGTCTAAGTTTATCTCAGTTTACTTCCTATATGGAATTTCTAACTATGGGGGCTAGGCGAAGCCTTTATGACCTCCCAGCTACCTGATTGATATTTTAAATGTAGTTTAACAACTTAATGCTTAAGCATTTTTATTGTGGCATGTACAGTAAATAAGGTACGGCGCTGGTTCGATCCTCATAGCCCTTTACCCTCTTTAACTGCGTCGGAAGAAGTTAGGAAGTGAGAAAGAGGATCTCTCAAAGAAAATTAATACAGACATTTGACGTGGACCAGGAACATCAAACAGAGATCATCGCTCTTTCCACGTTTATAAGTGAGTCACGGAAAAAATGCATTAATTATTCATTCGCCTTCTAATTATTTGTTCTGTTGCTGTTTACCATCTTTGGTGAATCCCCAACATTGTGCGGGGCTCCAAGAAGCAACCTGGCAAATTGGCTTGGCAGTTAGTGTATGTGTGTCTGGGGGAATTTGTGGCCGCTGTGGTGCAGTGGAAGCACACCCGGAAGACCCTATTTTCGATTCCCTGGTGGCGGCCAATGAGAATTTTTCCGTAACTCACTTATAAACGTTGAAAGAGCGATGTCCTCTGTTTGATGCTCTCAAAGAAAGGTTTCGAGCATTTCCTTTATTCTTGCATCAAGGATGTTCAAAGTAATGAAGCCGAACTCGACGTGGTCAGAGATGGAAACGGGTCAACGGGTCGACAATTTCTTGCTGGTCAAACGGGTCAGGTTAAGTTGTTCCTGACCCAATTGCGACCTAGTTTTATTTCCGTTTTATTTCAGTAAAGAAAAAACAATATTTAAAAAAAATGGTAATGTGGAATTTTGTACTCGATACTACTGTATATTGCCAGCGAAATGAAAAATGATTGCTGTCTCTTTCTTAAAGCAAAGAAGATTTCCACCGACCAATGATACAGCGCAGGCGCAAGACTCACCGATACCATATCGTAAAACGATACTTCCTTTACGTTTGTTATCAGAGCGATTGTTCGGAGCCTGATGCAGGCAAACGCCTGTCCCTCCTGCTTCTCTGATGATTCACTCTCTCACACCCCGCGTGTCACATTGTAAGACTGAGAGTTACTTTTCACATCGCATCGTTCGAATTGAGCATTCAGATGTTTTCGTTTGACATACTAACATCCCGTTCCATTGAACGTCGCGCCGGAATTAATGCCTTACTTGTTAATATGGATGAATTTAACGTTGAGGAGATTGAGAAAGGCGGGGAAGAGTGGAAGTTGTTTCATCTCATTAAAAAATCAGGATATGTTTCACAGCAACACCAATTTTCACAAACTTCTCATGAGTTGAAAGACATGTTGCCAGAAGAACGGACCATCGATGCGCAACCGAAATTCTAGACTGGATTCCAAGGGACAGGGAAAGACCCAGCGCATGGGAGATGGGTGGATGCAATTCGAAAGCATGCAGGACTGATATGGAGGAGACTGACGCAAGATAGACCGTTGTGGAAGAAACTTGGGGAGACCTTCTTCCAGCAGTGGATTGGTAATGGTTGACAATGATGATGATATGATTATGTAAAACACATTTTTTAGGGTCAGGTCCGGATAGGGTCCGAGTCGGGTCAAATTACGTGACGTCGGGGTTCAAAATTTCTGACCCATTTCCAACTCTGGATGCGGTACGTCATTTAGGAGTAAAAAATGCAGAAGAGGAAGTTCGGATTCCCAACACCTTCGGAGTTCAGAAGTTCTGTTGCACATCAAAACGACAGAACTCAGCTGTCACCTTTACTGAATGCAGCTAACAGCGGTGGCGCATAATCTCAGCAATAATTGAATATCCCCCAGGAGATCTTTAACAACGTCAGCAACATTCTTACCTTGCAATGTACGTACAACCACGCTTTCATTTCGAAATGTGAGCCTAGCATTCCCTGAACATTTTGAGAGAGAAATGCGATTTTTAAGCTAAGGTTACGGAAACTAGCGAAGCATTATAAGTAGATTCCACACCGACGAATGACAAAGTACGACCCGAAAAAAAAAACTATACCAGAAACTTGTACAAAAGTTTCATTTCCAATTTTAATCAGATTGTAATGGACCGCGCCCCGGGCAGCCGCTTAGCTTGCTCCTCCTTAATTATGCTTCTGATTGTAGCACAATTTCGGCAGCAGAAAACATTGAATGTTCATCAGGAGTTGAAAATGGTCGTTTCTGCAGAACTCCTACTGAATACAGTCATCAGAGATGGTGCGACATGGCCATTCCCACTATGATTCGGTATCAAGAAAAGAAAATTCAACGCAGAAGCTTACAGAGTTTTCACCTCTGAAAAATAAGAAAATGAAGGCAAAACAAGTGGAAGTGAAGTAGCTCTGATTATGTTTTTCTAATTCCCAGGAAATCGTGTCGTACCATGATTGTTCCCGTTTAACCACTCAGCAACCACTGATATGTGTAGGAGCTAACTAAATTTACACAACATGCCAAGAAAAGTTCTCAGATATGTCGTGATAAATCTTGCTCTAGGACAACGCACGAAGGCACTTGGCATAGTATCCAAGATTATTCAAGGAAAGAAAATCAGTGTCTTGCCGTAAATTCCAACATTTCGCTTTTATCGTGGCCTACAAACCGAATCCATTGGGAGGAAGGTATGGAACGTAGCAAATGCTGGAAGCGTTGTGTGGAAATTTTGTACCGCACAGAAATGCTGGAGTCCTGCAGTTTTTGCAAATTGAACGATGGCACAGTGTTACAGCTAAAAGCTTATCCCACTTCGTACAAAAGATTGAGGGTGCGGTTTAAGTCCGAGAACTGTGACGACTAATGAAGCAAAAGAAGAAACTTTTTTTTTCTGATTGGAGGTTTAACGACTACCGTGAGCAACTCAATGGGCTATAAGCAGTCGCCCGTCCCTAATTTAGGGTCACTGGTTCCGGGGAAGGGAGAGAGCCAGTGCCGTAAGACAAACACAACATCCATGCCTCACCGGGATTCAAACCCGGACCCCGTTCGGACGAATGATCAGAGGCCATCGCTTAGACCACTGCGCCACCGGGGCGGCAGAAGAAACTTGTCGGCATGTTTCTGGAACCATTCGGAGACGGTACGAGTCTTGTGAGCAGGTGCGTTATCCTTCTGGAAGTGTCCATCTGCTTGAGGATAACCATAGCGGTGAAGGGATTAATTTAAGCGGCAACGACTGTCAGATACGCAGCGGCGTTCAGATGCCCCTCGATGGGCATCAGGGTGCCCCATGCGTGCCACGAAAACGTTTCGCAGCTTAGCACACTACCACCACCAACTTGTACTATTGACCCCTGACAGAATGGCTTTATGACCTCATGTTCCTAGTACCAATTTCAGATTCTTCCATCAGCATGTTACAGAAGGAATCTTGATTCCTCCGCACAGGCGATACTTTCATACACCTCATCGGTTAAGTGTCGATGCTACCGCGTCCACTGGAGGCGCGCTTTCGTGTTCTGCGCTGACAACATTCGCACTCGACATGGTCGGCGGTTGCTGTAGCCCATTCGTAATATGGACCAGTACGTGGTGCGTTTGCAGAAAATCCTCGGTACAACAATGTAGAATGTCGCAGTGATATGCAGGGTTGTGACCTGTCTGTTTACTTGCACGGTTCTCGCCAGTCTCCTTTGATCCCTCTGATCATGTCTCCTTTGACCCCTCTTATCGTGTGTCCTTTGACCCCTCTCATCGTGTCTCCTTTGACCCCTCTCATCGTGTCTTCTCTGATCCCTCTCATCCTGTCTTCTTTGACCCCTTTGATCCTGTCTCCTTTGACCCTCTGATCCTGTCTCCTTTGACCCTCTGATCCTGTCTCCTTTGACCCTCTGATCCTGTCTCCTTTGACCCTCTGATCCTGTCTCCTTTGATCCCTCTCATCGTTTTTTCTTTGGCCCCTCTCATCGTGTCTCCTTTGACCCCTCTGATCCACCAATTGTTTTCTCATACAGGATGAGGCCAACTCGGTGGTGCAGTGGTCTAAGCGCTGGCTTCTGACCATTCATCCGAGATAGGTCCCGGTTCGAATGCGGTGAGGCATGGATGTTGTGTTTGTCCGACGGCACTGACTCTCTTCCTTTCCTAGAACCAATGATCCTAAATGAGGTACGGGCGACTGCTTATAGCCCATTGCTCACGGTGGTGGTTAAATTCCCAAATTAAAAATGCCTTACTGGAAATTTTTTGCGTGACGCACTATTCTCTTGTTGTAGTCGTACGCGAAAATCCCAGGAGGACGGCTGTTAGGGAATTCTTCGAACCTGCTAGCCTTGTGCCAGCTATCGTTCCACGTTCAAAGTCGTTCAGGTTGCTCGTCCTCTCATTCCGACTCTTAGTTGAGCGCTAACTAATGCTCGCAAGTTGATCTACTTGATTTACATCCCAGTCTGCTCTCACGTAGAGTCTTATTTGTTGGGCGAGCTGTAACCAGAGGATCATAGATTTAACAAGAATAAAGTATAGTGAGTTGAAATCATATCCACTTTTCTGAGCGTTTATTTGGAAACAGTCTCTTTTTTACTAATTCCGTGCTGCTCCGAAAAAGACACGGGACACTTTCTTTCGCTTCTTAGCTGTCCCATACGAAGAAACCGCAGAGTTCGATTTTATGACTTCACTTTTCTGTGAAGGGGTAAATGGACAATGATCTTCGTAGGGAGGTATCAAAGCAGTCTCATATCTTCAGTTTAACACAGGGGTGTAAAAGTAGGGATCACGCAAAAGTGGCAGCAGAGAGAAGGCAACTAATTACCTCTCGTGCCTTCTGCGAAAAGCTGGACAGAAGTGTAAAGAGGGAGGGGTCTCGGAATAGCCGAAATGAGAATGAACAAAAGCAGGAGACTTTTCTGATCGACGCTGAGAGACTTCATAGTAAGCAAAGATTTTCCTCCGGTACGTGAAGACGGCGGGAGAAGGAAACAAGTGATAATATGCCGAAAAGTAAGACCGAACAGAAGAAAATCAGAAACGAAATATCAGGAGCGAGATAATTGAAGGAAAGCTTAATAAGCAGAAGCAGACCATCCAGTTGGTAATACAAAAAAATAAGGACAATGCTTGAAAAAGCTTCCTAGTAACTTCACGGAATAAACAGGTTCTTCACTGCAAAGAACGACTTATAATTTTGGCCGATATTTTATTTATTTGTTTCATTATCGGGGAAAATACAGGTAAAACCCCGGAGCTTCTAAAGCCATTCATAAACGGAGGTCAAACGAACCCTTCATACAGAGCACTGAAACAAAATTCGGTGAACAGCCCTGTAACAGAGCCGTTTATGTGACAACGGCAGATATAATTAATAAACTGGCCTTTCGCTGTGTCTACATTCTTTCCCTTGCTCCAAGAATCTCCAAGAGAAACTACAGGTGAGAAAACTTGGATGTGGGGAGTTACACAATCCGCGGATGTAGCAGTTAAAGCCATTCCCAAACATGGCTTTCAACGTGTCTGTGACAAATGGCAGGTACTTAGTTAACAGAATCACTTCAGAAAACAAATCGATACTATGCAGGTGTAATATTCGTTCTACAGTAAATTCATTCCTGGTTATTATTGATCAAACATCGCGCTTGCAAAGTTCAAGTCCGTGACACACTTTTTGGGATGTCACACTATCCGCTCGAACTTACTAAATTTCAAGTTCCCTAACAGGTTTAGTCGACTGTAAGAATCCTCATTACGATACGTGATAGCCGGGGAGATTACCATGACGACCCAGGCCTCTGGTAATTAATGCTAGGGTCAGGTTAGGCAACACGATAGGAAAGTTCAACAACAAAAGGTTAGAAATTAGTTAGAGTTTTAGAGGGAATGTCGAAGGGCTAAGAGTTGTGGTCCCCCCGAGTTTCTTACATTTCTCACACTCATGCTGGCCATGAGTGTTATGTTTGATTTAGTTAATTCACTCATTCGTTTATTTGTGCATGTAGGATTTTTGTTGTCCTTTGTTCCTCTATTTTGAAATTTGCTGTTGCCGTGAGACGTATAAGTGGGTTGCCCTGAAAAGGGCCATTTTTGTGAATTATATTTTTTATTTAGTTTTTAGGTAACTGCATAATGTTGCAAAACTTTGTTGATTTTCTCGCTCTGTGCTGCGAGTTGGTAATTTTCCAATTTCAAGTGAGTGATTTGTAATTTCTCTCTGAATAGATTTAATTCTTTTTGTATGGAAGATTTAACGACCGCCGTGAGCAACTCGATGGGCTGTAAACAGTCTTCTGTTCCTAATTTACGTCCATTGGTTCCAGGAAAGGGAGAGAGCGAGTGCCATAAGGGAAACAAAACTTCCATGTCTTACCGGGAATCGAACCCGGACCCATCTCGTACGAATGGTCAGAAGACAGCACTTATACCACTGCGCCAATGGGGGCGTTGAATCGATTTAATCCAAGTGGTTCTGATAGGAATCTTTCTCACATCCTGCTCGTCCTTTCTTTCTCTATTTATTCTGTTTAATCTGTCCACCCTATATTTATATTTTTTTTATTATATACAATACATCTTCGCTCTTCAATTATTTTATTCATTTCCTTCGAACTTTTCCGTCCATGTGAAGAAATGATGTAATGATTCTGCGGTGTTCCTTTATTTATTTATTCTGTGGCTAGGGTTAGCTGTGCTTTCTCACCTAGTTTTCCTGTTTTGTAAACCAATTACGTTAAGGTTCACAGCGAAAGTCCGATGAACCGAGTTTAACACTGTAGTTCTCCAAAACAAGCAAGACAGTTAAACAGTGTACTCGATTTGCCAAGTAACTTAGGTGAACCCAGAACAAGGAACTGCACTAGCCCTGTTGTGGAGTTCAGAGATCAGTGCAACAAGAAAACCAAGAGTGGCAAAATCTCAACGCAACAGAAATCGAACACGGAGGCATGCCAAGTACACTGGTGCGCAAAAATTAAGGACGAAGAGGAGAAATTAGCGCAACAGCGGAACGAGCAGGCAGAACGGACCGAAGGACCACTCAGGAGATAGACTAGGGTTCGGTACGGTAGGGCATGCGCATATATGCAGCATGACACAGGGAGGGGAGTGTTTAAAGGGTATAAAGCACACGGGCGGTGTACGCTCAGCAATTCGGTGAAAGCTATTTCCCAGTGTACATCGGTTTGAACGACGTCGAGTTGCTGCCACCGTATGATATGGCCAACAGGCAATCCAGTAGACGACATCTGGATCACTTTACCCGAGGTCGCATCATTGGGAAGTTGGAAAAAGGTCGAAGTGTGACTAGTGTGGCCGAGGAATTCGGGATCGCTCACAGCATCGTTTCGCGAGCTTGGAGAGCATTTCAAACTACAGGAACAGCTGTCCGAGAGATTAGAAGTGGTCGTTCACGAGCAACCACGGCGGCGGACGACAGGTATATTGTCCTACAGGCAAGAAGAGACAGACGGCGGACAGAGGAAGAAATCGCAAGGCACAAGCAACAGACAACTGGACGTCGGTTATCACGTTTTACCGTGGCCAGTAAGCTGCACAAAAGCTGGTCTATTGGAACGACGACCAGTACGGTGTGTGCCATTAACGGCTGCTCATCGGAGACTGCGGTTTCTGTGGTGCCAGGAACACAAGAACTGGACACATCAGCAATAGGGTCGAGTTCTCTTTACGGATGAGAGCCGATTTAGTCTGACGAGCGATTCTGGACGTATACACATCTGGAGAGAGCAGGGAACACGCAATCACACCTTTAACTTCATCGAAAGGGACCGGTTTGGAGGTGGCGGAGTTCTCGTTTGGGGCGCAATCATGCTTGGTAGCCGTACTGACCTCCACATTTTCTAAGGAGGTTCAGTCACTGGTGTCCTCTATTGTACTGAGGTCCTCCTGCCTCACGTGCGTCTGTTTAGAGGTGCTGTGGGTCCTGAGTTCCTTTTCATGGGCGACAACGCTACACCTCATCGTAAAGTGGCTGTCACAGAGCTGTTGGAGAGTGAAGATATTCAACGCATGGATTGGCCCGCAAGGTCCCCGGACCTACATCCAATCGAACACGTGTGGGACCTTCTCGGGAGACGCTTAACAGCACGTCACCAGCCACCATCAACGATTCCGCTGCTGCGGTTAAAGCTACAAGAGAAATGGGCCGCGATGCCTCAATAGCTCCTTGACAACCTCGTCCTCAGCACGGACAGACGTTGTAAATCCTGCAACGCAGTCAGGGGTGATCATATCCCCTACTAAAAACTGGATTTTTCTTGGCAGCCGCCTGTCACATGGACGTTTCTGTCTTCTGTCCAGTTGTGCTCGAAGCTACCTTTTCAATAAAGTGCCTTTGTATCCTTTGGATTTCTTGTTTTGACGGTTTTGCTCACCTGTCCCATATTCTTACATCTTGGGGATCTTATGGTATGATTTGAGTCGATGTGGAGCACTTCTGCACGACGTTACATTTGAAAAACCGTATCGTCCTTAATTTTTGCACGCCAGTGTATTTGCTTCATGAAGAATGCCCCATACCACTGCCCCATGCCAAGATGAGAGACCGTCACGTATTTATCTACCAGATTCTTCAATTTCTTTTAACCTTTAACTTCCCAGGTCTTATGTTTGTCACACATCAATCCACGTCCGGTCTCTCAGACCGCCACATTTTTGTCGTATAATCCATGTTAACTTTTTATTCTTTAGATAGGGTGACAACTACACATGAGCGTGGGCTCAAACCTTTCTTGAAAGTGGGCTAGAAGAAAACAATTTGTTTTCAATGCGGTCCCTGAGACCGGACCTTGGTTGTTAAGAGTTATTTCTTTTTCAAAGTATATAACAGTTACTACGAGATATTTTACGCTAGAGCTCGGTTATTCTATTTGTTTGTAGAAAAGCGATTTGAAAGATTAAATTGTTCTTTTTTTTGTAATTTCTTTTAATTCAAATCAAAAAATAAACTAGCGATATTGCACCTTATATGAACCGTTAGTTTCTTTGAAAATGAAATAATAAATGAATTTGTCTAAACTTAATGGTTTATATAATGCTTTAAAAAACGTGGCATGGGCTTGTGCTTCCCGACAGTCATATGTCCCGAGTCAAGGTATTGAAAATTTTTGCTGTTTTGCCATTTCGGTAGAATAGTGGTCTAAACGCTGGCTTCTGACCATTCGTCGGGTATGGGCCCGGGTTCGAATCCTGGTAAGGCATACATATTGTGTTTGACTTATGGTATTGACTCCTTCCCTTCTCTGGAACCAGTGGCTTTAAACGATCATGATCATATCTAGAGGATTTTAGGAAGGGAGTGTCTGACCCCAGGTCTTAAACAACCCTTAGAAATATGAAGCTAGGAGATTTGGGCTAGAGTGCCCGATAGGAAAGTGACACGGAAGCGAAGTAGAAAGGGGGAGGAAGACGCTCTTATTTATTACCGGGGGGCCAGTACCCGGGGTCCGATGGCTTAACGTGCCCATCCGACGCACACCCGATATTTAGTGGATCGAGCGTTCGTACCTGCCTGGGATCCAAATTGAGGTCCTTTTCGTGGCAGTCACGAACGTTGCCCACTAGGCTACCCGCGGCCCCCAGTGGCTTTAAAATAGGGTCGAGCGACAACTTATAGCCCATCGAGTTGCTCGAGGCGGTCGTTAAACCTCCGAACACAGTTTGTACAGCGAAATTACTCGATGATGAATGATGATACGACATATCTATGTACCATAAGATATGTGATTAAGTTGTACGATTAACCATTACTTCGGTTCAACACAGGGCAAGGCAAACGATTTGTCTAAAATTTGCTGTTGTGTAAAAATGATGTTGAAATAGCTCGCTTTACAAAGCATTACAAAGCAAAAATTAATGGGGGGGGGGGTTGGCATTAAATTGAAATGAAACTTCTAAAGTACCAGTATATATTTCGTCTAGGAGAAAACGCATGTAAACATTTACAACAATAGGAGGTAGTTAAACTGAGCAAAACCTGAGTTCCCCGATCTAAAGTAAAGACATGCCAAACAGCGTTTATTAATAAAATTGAAAGTAAGTGGAATCTTAAAAATAGAAAACTTGTTCACATATTCGTATCCTAAAATATTGTATAACAATATGTTTTATTTTTGGGGAGGAGTGAGGCGTTCAATGACCACCGTGAGCAACTCTAAGGGCTCTAAAGCACTGGCCCGCATCTAAGTTGGGGCCACGACCAGATGGTCATAGATTAGTTCCCAAGTACGTGGAGAGCCGCCCCGGTGGCGCAGTGGTCTAAGCGATGGCCTCTGATCATTCGTCCGAACGGGGTCCGGGTTCGAATCCCGGTGAGGCATGGATGTTGTGTTTGTCTTACGGCGCTGGCTCTCTCCCTTCCCTGGAACCAGTGACCCTAAATTAGGGACAGGCGACTGCTTATAGCCCATTGAGTTGCTCACGGTGGTCGTTAAACCTCCAATCAAAAAAAAAAAAAAAAAAAAAAAAAGTACGTGGAGAGAGAGATTTTGAGATTTATGTAGAGGGTTTTAGGAAGGGAATGTCTGACCCCTGATCTTAAACAACCTTTAGCTGTAAGAAGCGAGGATATTTGGACAAGAATACCCTACAGGAAAGTCACATGGAAGCAAGATCCAAGTGCGTTGAGTTGCTCTGAGCCACTAAATACTCGCCGTGCGTCGGATGAGCACTTTAAGTCTTCAACTGCGGTGTACTGGTCCCTCGTTATAAGGTCATCTCTCCCTGGAAGAATTTCTTGTGACGTCATAGTCTGGCACTCCTACTTCTTTGCCCAACATAACCTCTGTCCCATTTGAGCCTCTAGGTTCAAGCTAATGTAACTTCGTTTCTTATACGCCGCACAAATGTTGTTACGTCTAAACCTTCTCCTCTCTGGGGTGTAAACCCTGCAAGACATTGCTGAAATGGAAAGTTGGGGCCACTGCTTTCAGGAAAGGAAGAGAGCTAGTGCTGTGAGGTGAGCACATTACCCATATCTCATTCGCGTCTTGAACCACTGCGCCACTTGGGATGTTATAACTACAGCTGTTTAAAGGTTCAAAACACACCAGTCATTATGTGAATCTTCTGAATATTCAAAACGTGTTCACAAGGATTTCTTTTACCGTATTTGAAAATCTGAGACCGGAAAATTTTGTTTCGCAAAACGCATGAAGCACAAAACATTGCTTAAAACATTTAAAAGGGACTAGAGGAAAAATAGGTCTACACTTTTCAGTTCTGTTCTTTTAACTCTTTTGCGTGATGCAAAATTCAAGGAATTTTGATCAATTTCGTTAATTTCAGCTTAATGCTAGATTTAATTTTAGCTTAATGCTAGATTCAATTTTAGCTTAATTCCAACGTTAATTTTAGCTTAATCCCAACGTTAATTTTAGCTTAATCCCAACGAACCGGTTAGTTCAGAAATTAATGGACTACACAGTCTTACCAGAATAATATGATCACCTACCTATTAATGGAAATAACCACCTTTGGCCAGGATGACACTGCGAGGCACGGACACAATGATGCTCTGGAAGGTTTCCCGGAGCACACGTGCTCATTCGGACTGCAGCAGAGCACGGAGGTCCCGGAGATGACGTGGTTGTGGGTCAGCACGTCGAACTTGTCGATATAAATAGCCCCACAAGTGCTCTATGAGATTGAGATCGGACGGTTTCGCCGGCCAAGGGAGAACGGAGACATCGCTGTCGTGTTCCTGGAAGCAGTCACTTAACGAAATAACACGGCGCATTGTCCTGTTGGTAGATACAATCACCACTAGGGTAAACGCCTAACATGAAAGGATGCATGTGGTCAGCGAGGATGGACAGGTATCCACTGGTGTTCAGGGACCTGTCCAGTGGTACCAGCGGTCCCAGTTCATACCAGGAAAATATACCCCAGACATGCACTGCCACCTTCGGCCTGTATTTGACCGACAAGCTTATCCGGGTGTCGGTTCTCGTGTTACTGTCGCCGTATCCTCCACCGCCCGTCATTTCTGTGGAGTAGAAACCTAGATTCATCGGAGAAGGCAACCTTTTTGCACTCTTCCACTGTCCAATGACGGTAGTCCTATACGAACTGTAGGCGTCGTTGCCGATTTACCTGGGTTATCATGGGCGCCTTGACGCAGCGTGAACTGAAACCCATACGTAACAGGGTTCGCTCTACTGTCATTGGGGACACGTACCTTGGTGCCCTAGCGTTCATTTGCGTGTTTAGTTGCTGCACTGTTGTGCGTCGATTGCTCTTTACCACTCGTCAGAGGCGACTTTCACCTCTGGAGTCGGTGGCCTTTGGGGCTCGACAGTTATGACGTCGGTAGGTACTCGGTTTGTCAGCGGTACATTCTTGGTACACTCTTACTACAGCACCTGGTGAACAGCTCAGGAAGTCTACTGTCCTTGAGATACTTCCACCCTTGGCGTGGTAGCCGATGATCATTCCTTTTTGAGTTTCTGAGATGCTTCCACCCTTGGCGTGGTAGCCGATGATCATTCCTTTTTGAGTTTCTGAGATGCTTCCACCCTTGGCGTGGTAGCCGATGATCATTCCTTTTTGAGTTTCTGAGATGCTTCCACCCTTGGCGTGGTAGCCGATGATCATTCCTTTTGAGTTTCTGAGATGCTTCCACCCTTGGCGTGGTAGCCGATGATCATTCCTTTTTCAGTTTCTGAGATGCTTCCACCCTTGGCGTGGTAGCCGATGATCATTCCTTTTTGAGTTTCTGAGATGCTTCCACCCTTGGCGTGGTAGCCGATGATCATTCCTTTTTGAGTTTCTGAGATGCTTCCACCCTTGGCGTGGTAGCCGATGATCATTCCTTCTTGAGTTTCTGAGATGCTTCCACCCTTGGCGTGGTAGCCGATGATCATTCCTTTTTGAGTTTCTGAGATGCTTCCACCCTTGGCGTGGTAGCCGATGATCATTCCTTTTTGAGTTTCTGAGATGCTTCCACCCTTGGCGTGGTAGCGGATGATCATTCCTTTTTGAGTTTCTGAGATGCTTCCACCCTTGGCGTGGTAGCTGATGATCATTCCTTTTTGAGTGTACGTCAAATCAACACCTCTGCCCATTGTGCTCTTGTAACGCACTATGACTCATCTGTCCTGGCCGGTCGCTTATATCTCTGCGTGGTGGACCTTGTCACGTGTACTCTGTGACGCGCATGGGCGGGTACACTGTGATTCCAGGGTTGGTCATATTATCCTGATAAGACCGTGTGTAAGGACTATTGCTGTGACTGTGAAGAGGGACATCAAGTCTTCTGGAATTGCTACTTTTCCCGTCATTCACTTTTTATGAACTGAAACCCCAAAAATGATTCCCAAATGTTTTACTTATTTATTGAGAAAAATACCATAAATCTTTTTCTTAATACTTCATTCAAAGCTGCCGTAAAAATGTCCTGATTATTTCTTTAACCAGTTTCATATACACTGTCCGCCAAAAAATTAGTAAAATCTTTTTCCTGAGGTTAGAGGCCCCTTTAGCCGTGAGGCTCCCCGCAATGTTGTGGGGGTTGTGGGGGCTGTCAGTAAGGCCCTGTCCACATTTGAGTTGTGTGTTGGCCATTTTGAAACTAGAAAGTTTTCAATTACTTTCAACCGTCTGAACACAGGTGCAAAAGTTCTTGGTTGCTTGGAGCCATTTTGTATCGTTGAAGGAAGCTCGTCTAATTTCACCGAACAAAAATCTGAAGGAATAAGTTCGGTGCAGTACATTTAATAGTGAGTGCAAGGGCGTATTTAGTAGGCGGAGGTGGCAGGGGGGCCATGTCCCCCGAAGGTGTTTAGTTTTTTTATGTTTTGGGTTAAAATGTGACATACGTTAGAAAAAAATGTAAAATGTCTTAATTTAATAAAAATGCGTCATGTTATATTAATATAAAAAAATGCTTTAATTTGTTCTCCTATTTTCCATTAACTTTCATTTTGTTCTGGTGGATTTCAAAAACTTCCATTAACTCCCGAAAAAAATCTATATACGCCCCCTGAGTGAGTGACAAAAGTCCCCAGCAGTGCTGCTCTTTGGTTAAAATCTGCGAAATTGGCAACAATATGGTAAGTGAGGAGTCTCTTCTTTATGTATTTTGTCATAATTAGTTTGGAATATCTGACTACGTTGGGCTACATTTTCACATTTTTAAAAAAATGTTTTATTTTTAAGTCCCATTCTTCAAGATTCCAAAACTGCTTTTGCTTCGTGTCTAAAATAAAATGATACCGGGTTACAGCAATCTTAATATCAAAACACTGTTGTCAAGAACCGGAAGTGACACTTCCTGTCGGCGATCAAAGTGCCGGCCAGGGGGCGTAAAAATATATATACGCCCCCTGGCCGGCACTTTGGATCGCCGACAGGTTTCCAGAGAGTGCACATGCGTCCCCCTCAATCGCCGACAGGTTTCCAGAGAGTGACAGGTTTCCAGAGAGTGCACATGCGTCCCCCTCAATCGCCGACAGGTTTCTAGAGAGTGCACATGCGTGCCACTCCATCGCCGACAGGTTTCCAGAGAGTGCACATGCGTCCCCCTCAATCGCCGACAGGTTTCCAGAGAGTGACAGGTTTCTAGAGAGTGCACATGCGTGCCACTCCATCCCCGACAGGTTTCCAGAGAGTGCACATGCGCTGCGAAAATTTGTCGAGTTGCAGCTTGTAAATGCTGAAGATCTCCCGATCGGAAGAGAAATGAGAAATTCTTGATATTTTACGCTGCCCTCATACAATTCGATGACTTGTAGCTTGTAATGGCTGAAAATCTCCCGATCGGACCAGAAATTCTTTATATTTCATATTTTAGGTTTTAAGCCCCCCTTCCCCCCGATACGTTTCCCGGGTTTGCTCATACTCGCAGAGAATTTGTTTAGTTATAATTTATAGAAAAATATCGTAAATAAGAAATTACGGACATTTTATGTGTGTCAGATAACCAATCTCGGGGAGACGTAGCCACGGAGCAGCCCAGAACGCAATTTTTATACGGCCCCTTAAAATTTTTGTGGCCAGTTCTCCGGGTGGCTAGTTCTTCGGTGGCCAGTTATCCGCTTAGTCTTAGCTCCGAAAATCATGGAAATGTCTAAATTTCTTACTGAAAATGAAATATTAAAAAACAAAAATTATGAACAATAGTTGCTCAAGTAGTGGGGAATATAGCCACACGGAATTTGTTTATGCAGAACAATTTTATGGCACTGAAATTGCAATGTGTCCAGTTCTCCGGTGTCCAGTTCTCCGGTGGGCACTTCTCCGGGGGCCAGTTCTCCGGTGGCCAGTTCTCCGTACCCGTTTTCATCCACCAAAAACTGGCCAACCATCTGGGAAACTCCAGCAAATTAGTTCTGCAGGGAAACGAGTTCAAACGACTGCCAGCTTGAGCAGAAGAAAGGCGTCGATATTATGACACCTGTCAGTCACCTACAGCTAATGACATTGCGATGGGTTGAAACGGAGTGTCGAACTGTGCGGCGTCTTTCTTCATCGATACCCTTTTTCGCCTTTCCACAGAAGAGCCGTAGCTCTTTTGTATTTCAGTGTCCAATCCCTCGGGAAGACGCGCATCTTTCTCTACTCATTGGTGATTGGTCATTGCCCCCTTGATATTAGTATTGGCCTCCATCTTTCTTTCATTTACGACTCAGGTTTTCTTCTATGTGTCTATGCATTTGCATTATTCGTATGTAGCTTAACTAACCGACCTCTTGGAGTACTCCGTTTAGTCTGTAGTAATGGTTGTTGAGTTTTAACATCGATTCGAAGTTGCTAATAATGGCTAAAAGAACTATTGTGAATTTTTTTACTTTTAATAACCCAAAGAAAATATATTTTAATAATGAGAACGACAACCTGAATGAAAGTAATATTGGTTTTTCTGGAGGAAAGATATCTGTCCAGGAACAGGAAGATCAAAATTTAGGGAAACATTTGCTTGTGCTCAAGGCTAATGGTAAGTCTACTCTCTCTCATGTGATGGTTTAATCCTTGAGATGTAAGGTTCATGAGCTTGTACCCCCTAAATGAATTCCTACGCCACTGAATTGGCAGAAAGCAAAGTTTATTCCAATGTCCATAAGTGTGTTGCATTGAACAGAGAAATTTTAGACTTCCCTTTCGCCTTTATGTAAAACGTCTTATTTTCCTTCTCTCACATCGCAAATTCAAAGTAAACATCAATTTCAACTTTTTTCACCATTATACTTTTATGGATTTTTTCTCACGTTAAATAGCTGTGAAACATATAGAGAGCATTATAGTTCATTCGTATGAAAATTACTAATACGGAAATTATGAACAATATATAAATGAAATATAAAATATACTGAAAAGCTAAGAAATATACAAGGTGGAGTCACATTATTGTGACCATCAACTAATATCCAGAGTTACCGCCGTGTGCAGCGCGGACAGTAACTAGACGGGCTGGGAGTGACTCAATAAGTTGCTGGATGGTGTTCACAGGCATGTGGAGCCATGCTGACTGCAGTGCATCTGACAGCTGCTGGAGGCTGCGTGTATTGGAGAAGCCATAGAACGAACAACACAATCGAGGTGGTTCCACAGATGCTCAATTGGGTTTTAGAGGGCCTGGGAAGTACTTTGGAGTTTTCATCGTGCTCTTCCAACCACTCTCGAACATTTCTAGCTGTGTGACACGTCGCATTGTCGTGCTTGAAGATCCCATCCGCCCCAGAGAAGACAATCAGCATGTATGGGTGTACGTGGTCTGCAAGGATGGATTCATACCTAATTCGGTCCATAGTGCATTCCATAGGTATGAGTGGGCTCAGTGAATGCCACAAAAATATTCCCCAAACCATCGCTGCCCCCCCCCACCAGCTTGTGTTCTTCCAGAAATGGTCGAAGAATGTTTGTTCTCCCATGTTTATTGCCTTATACGTCAACGTCCATCCGTTCGATGAAGCAGAAAACGTGACTCATCGGAGGTCAATCCTTTGCCAATCAGCTGAGGCCCAATTTCGATACTGCCGTACAAATGTAAGCCTCTTCTACCGATACACCTTCGTTAGCATAGGTGCAGTGATCATTCGTCTGCATCGGAGCCCCATACGCAGCAGGGTATGCTGAACTGTTGTTTTAGGCACACTTCCGGTACCCCTGGTTCATTCGGCCAGTGAGTTGCTCCGCTGTAGCGTGTCGATCGGCCCTCACGCACCTTCGAAGCTGACGTTCACCTCTCACATCAATGGCACGTGCTGCTCCGCAGTTTCCACGTCGCTTATTCGCGATGATGCCATTTCTCCAATCACGATACACTTTAACCACAGCAGCACGCGAACAGTTCACAAACTACGCTATTTCAGAAATATTGCCACCCACCTTTTCCCGAAGGCCAATAATCATCCTTTTTTGCGAATCTGATAAATCGCTCCTTTTATCCATGACAGCATGTTTTCAGAATGCCTACAGCACACCTTCTGTACCCTCCAAGCCATCTCACGACACGTGCCTTCTTTCATTGGCTACGAGCTGTTGACGTCAGTAGTAGGAGGTGGTCACAATAATGTGACTTGACTATGTACAAAAGCAATATCAAGATGTATTTCAAAACATTAAAAGATTTTTGTAAAACTTTGCTTTATGTCACAGTGATTGACAACGTACCACACAGATGAGTTAAAAAGCTCTTCAAAATTCATTTCGTCGTTTTACTTCAAATAACATTTAAAATCGTTATATGTTTAATCGAAAATCTCAAACATGATAAAAAATCGCATGTAGGCAATATCCGCTGATTTTTTTTTCTGCCTAGTAATAAAAGTTCCATCAAAACAGAAAATATTCCCTCCATCTAGGAGGAAATGGATATGGACAACGTGAACAGCGGACAAAGTGAACGGTGGACAAGGTGAACGGTGGACGAAATGAACTGAACCAAGTGATCGTGGATGGGCCGCCCCGGTGGCGCAGTGGTCTAAGGCGCTGGCCTCTGATCATTCGTCCGTAAGGGGTCCGGGTTCGAATCCCGGTGAGGCATGGATGTTGTGTTTGTCTTACGGCACTGGCTCTCTCCCTTCCCTGGAGCCAGTGACCCTAAATTAGGGACGGGCGACTGCTAATAGTCCATTGAGTTGCTCACGGTGGTCGTTAAGCCTCCAATCAAAAAAAAAAAAATCGTGGATGGAATGAACACGGACAATCTGATCCGTCATTCTGGACCACCCACTTTCCTGCCCAATCAATGACTCCAAATCAGGGAAGGTGGTATCTAAACACCGAAAAAAAAAACGAAGTATCGAGTGAATTGCGGTCTCCGACTATTCATGCGACAAAGATTCTTTAAAAGATAAGGCTTTTCTTGTTACTGTGCACCACCAACTTTGTTTTTCACTATAAAAATATTAGCTTCTGTTAAGAGGATCCTGTAAAGAACTCTTTCCGTTGTAATGTACCCAGTTTTTAACCATTTCAGAAAAGAAACGCGTTCGTTTCTAAGAAATCTAAACGAGAGAAGATTTCACTTTGCTTCATATCGCTTATTAAATAAGAATTTTTACCTGATAGAGTCTTAATTCAAGAACATAATGAACTTACTTGAAAATATCCAAAAAGAAAACAGACAAGAGTTAAGCACCACATCTCTGTCGTACGGCACACCTGCAGTGAGGTGCTTTTCCCCCCAAATGTGCTTTCATAGAGACCAAATTATGACGTCAGAAGCCCACATAAAACAATTGCATTCCCATTAAGATATCCATCCTTATCTGAGGTAAGTGCCTGGGAATAAATTACCCCTTTCAACGCACATACACAGGCACGCACACAAACAAAGGATATCGGAACATATTTATTATCAAATTACGAAAGATCTTTGCTCCTGATAATACTGAATTTCATAGATTTCGGTACTCTCAGAATATGTATATATATATATCTTCTGGATAAAGGAATAAGAGCAATTTGCTGTCAAATATACACTTTCTGTTTACGAAATTTAATGAAACCGCAATCTATGGCCCACTTCAACATTTGTTAGGAAAATCATTTTGTTTTCATTTAAAATGAAACATGAAATATAGGGCTTTATGGTGTCTTACATTTTCGGTTCCGTTCTTGAAGACATTCCATTCCATGAATTCTAGTACCAATTTCTTTGTAGTGAAGGAGAACAGCGGAGAATTGCAAATAACAATAAAAGGAGAGAAGAGCGCTATGAGAGATCAGGATTTTAAAGCAAGCAGAGTTTAGTTAAATGATTGAGAATTAGTTTTCAGAATTTAAGTGAACTAGGGGATAACAGGAGATTTGAGCTTTTCACACATATTATGTAACATTTTCTACGGAAAGGAATATCAATTACTTGAATTACAAATATTTTGTTGTTGTTTCAATAGTCATTGCCGATTAATAAATAAATTATACGTTTATTATAGGCATTATACATATGGTATAATGAAATTTAAATTATATTATATGTCTGTCACGCACTTGTAGTTAGCTCATTTTTTGTAGGTATAACGAGGAGACCCTCAGAACTGGCTTCGTAACTGCAATCTAAAACGAATCTTAAAAGAGAAAACATACTTATATGAATGTCACATCCTCCTTCATGTTAAAAAACACAACCGTAAACTTTCAATTTAAAAAATATAGTTGCACAGGGAAGACCTGCTCCGGTTATTTAAGGCAGTCCAGAAGGAAACAGTAAAAAAAAAACAGTAATAAACTGGAGAATTCTTGTGAATTGCCACCCCGACAGATGAAAGGTCAGAAGCTCAGCCTTCCAGCAAGTCGTTCGAGTTCTTTTGTGGGTTTAACGAACACCATGAATAACTCGATAGGCTGTAAGCTTTCATCCGTCCGTAAGTTAAGGGCACTGGTTCCAGGGAAAGGAGAGCGCCAGTGCTGTAAGACAAACACAACATCCATGTCTCAACGTGATTCGAACCCGAACCCATTTCTGACGAATTGTCAGAAGCTATGGCTTACACCGGTGAATCCACCGGGGCGGTTCTTCCGAGCTAGACCAAGCTCATCTAGAAAATACAAGGCTATGACATTAGAGAGATGAGTTCCCTCTTTAGTGACGTCACGCGGAAACCAAGGCTTCCGATTGGTTTCCAACGCTGTAGTTAATGACATCACACACGACACCGGCGTTTCAGGCCGTGTAACATGAGCGTTACGTCACAAACGGAGAGAACTATTTTCTCTAGTATCCTTGCAATTTCTAGACGGGCTTGGTTAGACCTTGGCTCTAATCCGGGAATAGGCCCGGGTAGATGGCCCTCCTCAGTATGGAACTAGCCATTCCATCAGCCCCGGTGGCTGATTGGTCTGAGGCGCCGGCTTCGGACTATTATTACGTGATTAATTAAGAAAAGACTATGAAGAACGGAAAAATATACATTTTAAATTAAATTAAATCGTAGCTATTCGGCTTACGCGGCCATGGAAACAACTATACGTGTGAGAAAGGACAGCGTCTGTTCTGTCTCTGAAGAAATATGTACCAATTTCTAACTTAAAATGAAAAGAAGGAAACCCTTGGTCTGTTGATTGGAATGACCAAGAAGAGACTCTAAGGCAGAGTCCATTTAAGAGGGAGGGAAAGGGGGTTACATCCCCAGGCCCCGCATTTTCAGAGGGCCTCAGAATTATGCAGGATGCTTGAAGAATTGACAGAGTTCTACAGTTGTTGTTTTTTTTATTTGCAGATAGCACAGCAAAAAATATAAGAAACTGGCTTGTGGAAAAAATTTCGATTTCTTTCCGCTTTTTTTAGGGGGCGTCCGCAAAAAATATAGTCACCCCCAGTCCATCAACAAATCTTTTAAAAATATTACAGAGGTTTTTTTCTACACGTCTGTACTTGGGGGAAAATTTTCATACATCAAGAATTCGTTTGAATCATGATATTTGGATCATGCTATTTTGCCCATTACTTCAATATAATTTCAACAAGCTGAACCCAACCGTTTGGGAGAGGGGGAGGGGAGGGAGTAAAGCAGAACTGAACTGGCATCCAGATTTCACCCGTGTATTTTTACATGTTCTTTCCACCACTGATTCATCCATGAATCATGGGATACCTACTTCAATGCGGCGGGGATATTTTTATGACTTCATCATATTTTGGGAATGTTTTCTCCGTGATATTTTTATTCATCCACCCATAGTGAGATCATAGATGTGCCACTAATACTGGGGCTCCAAAATACTGTTCAGCCCCCGGGCCGCCAAATGTGTTCTGCTCAAAGGAATCGGAAAATATGCACTCCACTGGGGTTTTTTCCTTAAAAAGTGCCAAAAGTGCTAAGACACTCTTATGCACTACCAACATTAAAAAGTCGTTTGCACTGCTCAATTAAAGACTTCAAAGGAAGTCTTTTAATTGAGCAGTGAAAACGACGTTTTTAATATTTAAAGTTATTTATCATAACGGTCTATTTGTTTTCATATGACGACTCCTGAGCCCAAAAAATTAAAACAAAAATGGGGTTATTGTAAGAGGGATGTATAGTACGTACGAGAAATGTACATTGATCAAAATACATCAAGAAATGTGAACATTCGTCAATTTTTATTACGGGAGTAAATCAGAACGTAAAGGCAATCTCTGGATTAAACTGATATCGCAAGCGACAGCAACCGAACAACGTTAATGCGTCATAATGGCAGTTAGGCAAGATAGCACCTGTATCGAGCAACGCTACATGTCCACCCAGTCTGGCTCCAAAGGTGAGTTTGTCAACATGGAAGCTCTTTTTCCCCGATTCCACCGTTGTTCAACAGCTGAACTTCACGGAAGAATGGTAGCACAATGGTAATAAGTGTATGGGCCAATTTACGAATACGTACAAAGGTTTAAACTTGTTAGAGCAAGTGTCACTGACAAAGTTCGATCAGTGCATCCCTTAACTTGGCGAATTCAGGACCACGTCGGACATATGTAAACTTTCTCCTTTAAAAGACATGACGTACTACTGAGTCTACTGTGGATATTATATGTTAAACCATGGTTCTTCCTATGAAGAACTATGACTTATGTCCAATAAGTTATAGAGCCTGTCTAGGGTGCCCTGGAAAGAGCAATTGCAAGCCGGCAGCCTCCTCCGTAGAACCTTCCGGAGACTTCGACACACCTTGGTGGAGAAGCGGCACGTATTGCTCCAAACTCCCAGTCACGACCTTGTAAAGAGCATGAAGACTTCTTATGTGAGCTGTATTGCTGTTCATGCTAATCACACTCCCTATTATCCATTCAAAATACGCGCCACTTGCTGCATCACCTTTGGACTGCCATGCTGTCAAGCGTATGGTTCCTCCTCATACGGTGATGGCATTCCTTTGTATTACTACCTTATCGATCTATGTATTTCCGTACCAACTGTTATTAATCTCTGTCGTGTAGATTTTGCGTTATTCGTGATTGTGTTTGTCACGCTAATTTCGGAGAGCAGTGTATTTTTCAAAACACGTGCTAGAAATTAAATAATGGAAGTTTCCCGAAAAATATTTCCCTACAATATACAATGGTAGATTTCTGAGAGTGATAGTGTGTGTAAGTAACAGCGGTTTTCGATTGTGCGATTTGAAATACTTCGAAATATACCAGTATTTGAACCACGTGATGCATAAAAAAACTGGAAAGTGCGATGCCATTTCCATTAAACGCCGCCACACCAATGTGATAAATGGTATCATTCGCAAACGATGTAAACTATATTGGCAAAAGTCACCGGACACCCCTTCAAAAGCAAATGAACGGATGCGCTGCATTGTTAAGATGCGCGGTACAGTTGCAAACAGTATAAAAACAAGCCTGCAGCTGACCGCGATTATATCTCACTATGTGTTTGAGAGAAAATGTCGCGGCGGGAGAGAACTGACTTTGAGAAAGGAAAGATTGTTGGGTGTTATATTAGTGGGCAATGCGTAAGAGAAAACGGAGAGGCGTTTCAAAATACCCAAGTCCACTGTTTTGGATGTACTGACTAAGTCGAAGACACATGGCGTGCCTGAAGCAGCAAAACGTAACGGCAAACCAAAGAAAATCAGTGATAGAAGACGTCGAAGCCTCAGGAGAGTCGTTACTGCTAATTGACGGAGTACTGCACAAGACCTGGTGAATGAAAATGCTGGAACTTCGGTATGTACACGTACCATTCGCAGAGAACTTCATTCCATGGGTAACCGTGGTCGTGCCGCTGCTCATAAGCCTTGCATCTCCACTCGGAATGCTACTCGTCGTTTAGCATGTTGTAAAGTACATTTATCATGGACCGTAGATCAATGGAAACGGCTCCTATGAACTGATGAATCCAGATATACGATCCATCAGTCTGATGGCCGTGTGTGGATATGGCGGCAGCCGGGGGAATGCTATTTACCACAGTGTACTGTTCCAACGGTCAAGTTTGGAGCTGGCAGTGTACTCGTGTGGGGGTGTTTTACGTGGTATGGTCCCGGCCCATTGGTTATCGTGGACAAGCATGTTAACCAACACGTCTACCTCGATATTCTGGACAATTATGCCCTACCAACTCTATCGCAATACTATGGAACCAAATCTTGTTGGTACGAGCAGGATAATGCACCGAGCCGTAAAGCAAGGACTGTTACGGCGTGGTTTGACGATAATTCCGTATCGTATGGGGACTGGACAACACAGACCCCTGATCTCAATCCCATACTCATACTTGCATACTTATCGCTGTGTTCCAAAACCTTGTCGAAAGCCTGTCTCGAAGGGTCAGCGCATTCATACTAATGTACTAATGCATGACAGTAAATGCTATGTTGTGTTTTGTGGTTCTCTTCTAGGTGACCGGTGACTTTTGTCAATATAGTGTATATATACACTGAAGAGCAATTGAATTAGAGACAGCTGGCGTTATGCAAATGTGGCGCTGTGGGCGGCCCTGTAAACGGAAACGACATGACGTATGCAGCATCCGACAATATAGGGAGTAATGCGACGGGAATCAGTAAGAGTCGGACGCAGTATGGGTAAGACGAAGGATCTAAGCGCATTTGATCGTGGGCAAATTGTCGGGGCCTGACGAATGGGTCACTTCATCTCGGTATTCGTGCAGGGACTGGGATTTTCACGAGCGACTGTGTCACGGGTGCACTGTCAGTACATCGAATCCGGTAAAACCATCCGTGCAAGGGCAACTGCCGTGGACAACAGTGTGTGGATGAGCGGGGTCATCGTCGCCCAGCTCGCATTGTAACAGCGGATAGACGGGACACAGTGCAAGAAATCACTCGGCAATTTAACGCTGGTGCACAAAAACGTGTAAGCAGCCACACCACCCAGAACCATCTCCTCGCTATGGGGTACAGAAGCTATCGTTCCACGAGGGTACCGGTGATGACCGCACATCACAAGGTACAAAGATTAGCATGAGCGCTGGAACATCGCCACTGGACCCTAGACATGTGGAAAAATGTTGCCTGGACTGTTGAGTCGAGATTCACGTTGGTACATGCGGATGGCAGGATACGAGTACGGCGCAAACCACATGAAGCGAAGGATCCTTCTTGCCAGCAGGGTACTCTTCAAGCTGGTGGGGATGGCATTCTCGTCTAGGGACTGTTTACGTGGCCTGAAATGGGACCCCTTTTACGTGTGACATCGTCCCTCACTGGTCAACGTTACCGGGATATCCTAACGGCCATTTGCTCCAGTTTTTGAGTCTTCAACATCCAACTGGGGACATCATCCTGCAACAAGACAATGCACTGTGCCATCGCTCCCGAATTGTATCCGAATGGTTGGATGAACACTCCATCGACGTGACCTCGCTTCTTTGGCCAGCTAGGTCACCTGACCTCAATCCCATCGAGCACATCTGGGATGCCATCGAGAGAGATGTCCTACCTCTAAAGTAATTCACCGATGCAGTCACACGTACGGTCATTCACAAACATATTTTTCAAATTGTAGGTCAAGATTAAAAACACTTTATTTACAATTAAAAATTAATATTTACACGCGAGATCTTTCGGGGCTGAACATAGCACCCATCATCAGGCTCAAGCGCCACGAAACACAGGAGCAGACATTATATACTGTCAAACACGAACCACAATTCACTCGGTTTTCTCAATCACCGGTGATGCCATCAACAAATCGTTAAAGTCCAAAAATCAAGTCTTAATATCTTATCCTATAAAGTCCTCTTCTTCAGAGTTGTGTGAGGAGGGGGCAACCATCTTTCTCCACTGTCTTGGAACAAATGTCGGGAGTTCAATGTTACAGCATGTTTCCCCATATGCAAGAATGAAGAGGCTTTCCGTAAGGAAGACAGTACGTTTATTAACACTTGAATTAAGTACCCTAACATTTGTCCAATCTGGGGAGTAACCTCCCTGGTTAACAGCTTGAGTGAAAGCTGTGGAAACCGTTCCAGAACGAAGAGCGTATTTATGTTCACCCATTCTGACATTAACGGTTCTTAGGGTAGAACCTACATAGTATCTAACTGCAGTATCTGAATCCTCATGAATTAATGGTATGCAGTAGACGCCTGGTTTGTTAAGTGCTGGGACTCTATCTCTATCATTTCTTATCGTGGAAAAAAGGTTTCTGGTGGACACTCCAAACGTTAGATTGTGTTTGTAACAGGCTTTTCTTAAGATAGATCTATCTTAAGAAAAGCCTGTTCTATCTTAAGAACTCTATCTCTATCATTTCTTATCGTGGAAATTAAAACAGAAACCTTTTTTCCACGATAAGAAATGATAGAGATAGAGTCCCAGCACTTAACAAACCAGGCGTCTACTGCATACCATTAATTCATGAGGATTCAGATACTGCAGTTAAATACTATATAGGTTCTACCCTAAAACCGTTAATGTCAGAATGGGTGAACATAAATACGCTCTTCGTTCTGGAACGGTTTCCACAGCTTTCACTCAAGCTGTTAACCAGGGAGGTTACTCCCCAGATTGGACAAATGTTAGGGTACTTAACTCAAGTGTTAATAAACGTACTGTCTTCCTTACGGAAAGCCTCTTCATTATTGCACATGGGGAAACATGCTGTAACATTGAACTCCCGACATTTGTTCCAAGACAGTGGAGAAAGATGGTTGCCCCCTCCTCACACAACTCTGAAGAGGACTTTACAGGATGAGAGATTAAGACTTGATTTTTTGGACTTTAACGATTTGTTGATGGCATCACCGGTGATTGAGAAAACCGAGTGAATTGTGGGTCGTGTTTGACAGTATATAATGTCTGCTCCTGTGTTTCGTGGCGCTTGAGCCTGATGATGGGTGCTATGTTCAGCCCCGAAAGATCTCGCGTGTAAATATTAATTTTTAATTGTAAATAAAGTGTTTTTAATCTTGACCCACAATTTGAAAATTATGTTTGTGAATGACCGTACGTGTGACAGCATCGGTGAATTACTTTAGTGATCTTTCGTACCATAGACTTTTAGCATTTACCATATCTGTCCTGCCTCTATCGAATTTTTGTGAACTGTGGGAGCTTGTTCAGGGGTCGTGGATCCGTATGGCTCCCCAACACTTCCGGTGTCTTGTCGAGTCCATGCCGAGACGAATCGCCGCCGTCCTCAGGGCGAAAGGTGGTGTTACACGTTACTAGACAGGCATCTCTAATTCAATTGCTCTTCAGTGTAGAGGCAGATATCTCAGCAAGCTCTAGTAGTAGCATTCGCAGTTCAGATGGCAGCTTATCAGGATTTGAGTGATTTCGAACGTGGTAATTTCTGAGATAGGTCAGCCCATCTCGGAAATTACCACGAAATTTGGATTTACGCGATTGAAAATTTCAAGGGGGTAAAATATTCTAGAGTGCGAAGCGGGTGTGTTCGCAGAAAAAAACCCTGAACTATCGTGGAAAGCAGCGACTGGTACGCATCGTAACGTTCCCCCGGCAAGCAACATTGTCGCAGATCACAACACAATTCAATACTGGGGCCTGTAGCAGCCTCAGCATCAGGACAGTGCAAAGCTACCTGTGTTCTATGGGGGTTTCGGAGCCGATGACACAGATCGTGAGCCTTGCCTGGGCTCATGAACTCCGCCATTGGACGCAAGATGACTGGAAACGTGTAACCTGGTCCGAAGAATCGCGGTACCAACTGTATCAGGCAGATAGCAAACTCCGAGTGTGACGACAACCCCACGAGGCAATGGATCCCCCATGCCTACAAGGGACAGTGCAGGCCTGTGGTCCGCTCTGTTATGGCGTGTGGTGGTTTCATCTGACACGCACTAGGACCCAGTCCTATGTCTGCACACCTCTCTGACCGGTGGAGGCTACGTAATAATCCTTGGGGCCATTTACACTCGTTCATTTCTTGCAACCACTGCGACCTCTTTGAATACGACAATGCGCCATCGCACACATCCACAGTCGCCCGATTATGGCAGGAGGAATATTCCACAGAGTTTGGCATCCTGACTTGACCCTCTCCCCCTCGTTAGCCGGATTAAAACTCCATCAAAAACATTTGGGATGCAGTTCAACGTAGAGGTCTGCACTGGTCGGGTCGAGCCTTTTTTCAGTTTAGAGAACAATGCAACGGGCCGGGCCGGCTGGGCTGTTTCCCCAGACATTTACGACCGAGTTAAGCCAGGCCAAGTCGACCCATTCTTTTTTATCGCACTGGTAAAGAAAGAAAAAAGTCGTGTTCCCCGATTTTCTGGTCTGTTTAACTGTTTTGCTGGCTTTACTTACTTCCATGACATAGCCCAGGGTGAAATCACAAAAACCAAAGGAGAGGCACTTACAGTGTTTTCATCATCTGTAGGTATTAAGAAAGTAAAATCACTTTGGGGGCATGTTGACAACAAAAAAGATTGGACCCGAGCGAGTTCGTGTGTTGTGTAGAGTGGGGGACGGAGGGTGTCTGCAGTGGGGTGAGGGTTTCTGCAGTGGGATGAGGGTGTCTTCAGTGTGGTAAGGGGGTCTGCATTGGGGTGAGGATGTCTGCAGTGGTGTGAGGGTGTCTGCTGTTGAATGAAAGTGTCTGCAGTGGAGTGAAGGTGTCTGCAGTGGAGTGAAGGTGTCTGCAGTGGGGTGAGGGTGTCTGCAGTGGGATGAGGGTGTCTGCAGTGGGATGAGGGTGTCTTCAGTGTGGTGAGGGAGTCTGCATTGGGGTGAGGATGTCTGCAGTGGTGTGAGCGTGTCTGCTGTGGAATGAAAGTGTCTGCAGTGGAGTGAAGGTGTCTGCAGTGGAGTGAAGGTGTCTGCAGTGGGGTGAGGGTGTCTGCAGTGGGATGAGGGTGTCTGCAGTGGGATGAGGGTGTCTTCAGTGTGGTGAGGGGGTCTGCATTGGGGTGAGGATGTCTGCAGTGGTGTGAGGGTGTCTGCTGTGGAATGAAAGTGTCTGCAGTGGAGTGAAGGTGTCTGCAGTGGATTGAAGGTGTCTGCAGTGGTGTGAGGGTGTCTGGCAGTGGGATGAGGGTGTCTTCAGTGTGGTGAGGGGGTCTGCATTGGGGTGAGGATGTCTGCAGTGGTGTGAGGGTGTCTGCTGTGGAATGAAAGTGTCTGCAGTGGAGTGAAGGTGTCTGCAGTGGAGTGAAGGTGTCTGCAGTAGGGTGAGGGTGTCTGCAGTGGGGCGAGGGTGAATGTGTGTGTGTGTGTTTGTATGAGAGAGTGGGACGACATGGATTTTTTCTCCTATCCCTAATCTGTATAGGGATTTACATTTGTAGTGTTAGCGCTTACTACCAGGTGCGTCATATAAAAGAGGCCCCGTGGCCAGACGTTGATTGGTGGGTTTCCAGTTAAAACCGCTTTGTTCCACTTCTAACCGGCTTCTTCGTGTACAACATCAAAGGAATTCTCCGGAGTGGTTAGTCACAACCAGAGAAGTGTAGATATGCGATGCAATATTGGCACGCGATGCGGATGCAATATTGTAAGTGGTTTCAGGAGACCATTGTCAGCGGTGAAATGGACCCAACACTTTATTACGTGACAGATAAATCATGGTTTCATCTGTCCGGGTACTGTCAATGCGCAAAACAGCAGGATTTGGACCGACACGAATCCCAGAATAGGCGATCGATATGCTGTGTCTGCGAAGAGGATAGTCGGCCCATTCGTTTTCACTGACACCATCAACTCCGAGAGCTATGTTCAGCAAATGTTCAACCCATTTGTTGCCGCACTTACAGAGGAAGAGCGAACATATGCTTTCTTTCAGCAGGATGGTAAAACAGCTACACGCTGCGCGGAACAGTCTGCGTGCTGTGCATGAAGTGTTTGTGGAGGACAGAACTGTATCGAAGGGACTATGGCCACCCAGATCACACCCGATCTCTCCTCCTGTGACTTTTATCTGTGGAGAGCATTCAAAGGGAAAGTGTGCGCAACTAATCCGCACACCCTGGATGAATTAAAAGTGAAAATTACGGATGCCATTGCCCAGATTACTGCCGATGAGTTGTGGCGCGTTAAAAACAACATGTTCCGTCATGTGCAGCTGTGACTTGATGTCGGAGGACAGCACTTTTAGCAATTGTTGTAAATTACTCCTGTTTTCTGTCATTTCAACTATTTTTTACCATGTATGGTAACATTGCCTGAGTATGGTCGTTCATTCTACTCGGGCCTCTTTTATATGGAACACCCTGTAGTTCAGAGAAAGGGAGATTCTGAACACGCTTCGTCTTCCTCTTTCTCTCTTTTTAAAAGTTATATTTTTCGATAATTGTCAAAGTTTAGTTTATATTTTTAGGCTTAGATTCAACTAAATATTTTCAATAACATCTCATTTCATTATTTAATTTTCACAATTAATACAAAGACAAAATGATAACAAATGGCACGCCACTCTCCGGGCCGGACATAAATAAGAGCTGCAATTACCGGGCCCTGACCGTGCCGAGTGTCTGATATTTGAAACGGGCCGGGATGGGGCTTAAGCGTACATACAGGCTTGGGACGGGCCAGGCTCACCAAATTCGGCCCGTGCGGTCCTCTATCTCAATGTGTACCGTTAATGCCAGGAACCTCCACCGGCGAATATTACGGAATTGTGGAACGCTCTTCAGGAAGCATGGTGTACACTGTCCACAAAACTACAGGGAGCTCGTGGTGTCCACGCCCTGTGGCGTTGCTGCCGTTATCCGACCGCGAGGAGGACGTACGCGGTATTAGAGAGATATCCCAGTTTGCTTGATTTTTGTTTTTTACTTCAGTGTATGTTGCTGAACTATGGACACTGACGAAGATGGAAAATGAACTAATAGATATCCAAAAATTGTGTTGCTGTATGCAAAATTATTAAGGTAAATTTCCACTACATGGAGTTGAACTTTATTTTAGAGAAAGTAATTTATTGCGAAAAGATATTTTCGTCCCACTGTTAGGATCCTTTTGGTGTTTTCTACCGATACCATTGCAAAAATGGAGCAAAACTGGCGAATTAACTTTAAGATGCACTGTAGTAAGGACCACCCGCATTGGTCCAGACGTAATGGCGACGAGCTATGCTTCTCATTAAAGGACAACAGTGGTAATTCCTCTACATGTATTTGCGAGGCTGGTAGAATCACGAGGGTTGTACGGAAAGTAATGCAAAAGTTGGCATAACTTACTTATTAACTGACAGAGGTCGTCCAAATTGCACATGTTGGTAGAGTAACTCTTCCTCCATACCAAGGTACTACGCAGTATAGTCTCCATCACAAGGATGCTCAACTCTCGAATCCCCTTTGAAGAAATTCATGTGTGGACTGTCGCACCCACTTCTTCACAGCCACTTTCATCTCATATGTGTTACCAAATCGTTGTCCCCGGAGACTGCATTATATTGGACCGAGCAGGTGAAAGTCGGAAGGTGCCAAATCTGAGTAATGGGGGACCACTGAGCAGCCTAATTTGCTGATCGCCTGATTTGATGCCAAAGATATGTGTGGTCTTGCATTGTCATGGTGAATGTCGATCCATTTCATATTCTTTTTCGGTCTCTTCCTCCTTATGGCTTCTCAAAGCTTCTTTGAGTGTCTCAATGTACCGCTCACTGGTAAAGCTACGGACATGTTCCAGAAAATCAAGGAGAATGATATCCCTGCCATCCCAAAAAACAGTCACCATGACTTTCTGTGCTGATCGCTGGCTCTTGAATTTCTGAAGCCCTGGTGAAGAGATGTGACACCATTCCAAGAATTGCTTCTTCGTTTCCGAATCGTAAAGATACGCCCACGTTTCACCCCCTGTCACCAGATCGGTAAAAAGAAACGTGTCTTCATTGGCTTCAAACGCTTCCAGCAGATTAGAGCAGACTTCCTCCACCCTTCTCCCCTTCAAATCGGATGTCAACTGCCGTGGTACCCACTTTGCACACACTTTCAGTCTTCCACCATCTTCTGTATGGCATTATGACCACTGTCCAGTTGTGCACCAAGCTCACGGATTGTGACCCATCTCTCCGTATGAACCAATTCACCTCCTTGCTGACGATGCGCATCAGTGATAGCAGATGATGGTCTCCCACTGCGTGGTTTGTCTTCAATGCTGGTTTGCCCTTCTTTAAACTTCTTCATCCATCTGTGCACATTGCTCTTGTCAATAGTGTCATCTCCTTAAGCATTCTGTAGCCTTCTGTGGACGTCGGAGAGCCTGCACCCTTCCTTCGTCAAGAACTCAATGACGGCACGTTACTTCTGCTTGGAATCCATTATTTACATGCAATGAAGAAGAAGGGTTACTATAGAGGAAAAGTTACTCTACCGACATGTGCAATTTGGACGACCTCTGTCAGTTAATAAAAAGGTTATGCCCACTTTTGCATTACTTTCGGTACAACCCTTGCATCTATTTGAGTTGGCAGTGTAATGTGTTTGATACACCGTCTACGTCCGTGATCTCAAACTCAGACACTTGGAAGGGCCACATTCCAGTTTTGAAGGAACTTAGGGGCCGCATTAATATTAATAAATTTCTTATGAATAAATATCAACTTTACAAAACTACACCAATGACTTGGGACTAGAGTGGAATGTTATTTCTAATTATCGGTAAATAATAAAAACAAATGCTTCATCAATCACTGAAAATAATCACTTTTACGTAACAATTATTTTCACTTAAATCTTAAAACAATCGCATTTACCAACTGAACACGGTACACGGTACAGAAAATATTACATGTTCTGACTAAAAACTTGGGCTCGCTTTTCTGTCACTAACTTATCGAAATTTGGATTAATGTTCTTTGAACATGCTACTTTTAAAAGTGAGCATAAGTGACTGTCACTTAACCTAATCCTTTCAAGACAGTCTGTGGCCCACCACACTACTTAATAGATTACAGTGGTTTAGAGGGTGGGAATCCTCGGAGGACACTTTACTTGGTCCATTCTTGAAAACAACTGTTTACGTGAGTATGTAGTTCCGAACACAGACAGAACCCGTGCAGGTAGGTTATGAATGTTTACGTACTTGTCCTTTGAAACTAACTGGTAAAATTCTGTTTGATAGCAGCTGTTCAATTCTTCTCTTATAAAGGATTACACTGAAAGTCTATTAATTGAAGATGAAGTTCTTGATGTGCGTTTTCAGCATTATACGAAAATGGAGACTTGAATATATTTAAAATAGATTTTCCATGTCTTTGAAACATTCAAACCGCCTGTTGAAGTCGTTTTTTAACATAGCTATCTTTGTAGAAAATTCACCAAAGTTGATATCGTGTTGCGTCTGAAGCGACCGATGCAGCCGGACAAGACTAGCCACCAGCTGAGCGGGAGGGAGCTTTTCAAAGGTCGATCAGTGTTGCCAGCCCTTGATTTCAATACTGCGCAAATAATTTTCCTTTTTCAGACGACGTCCCTTCCGTACAGCGACACGGCGGCCAGCTCCCTTGGATTAGCAGACAGTACGTCAGGGGAAGACATCTGTACCGTTTTCGGATTCCTATCGACAAAACAATACGCGTGCTTAATACATATATATTATTCGCAAATGAACTTGGTACTTATAAAGAGGATGGCTTTGCTAAGCATTACTATGTTTATATTATATTTAATATATTATAATATACTTGAGAAAAGAGTCATTTATTTTTATTTTGCAATCATTCATTCGGGCCGCAAAACAGTTAGTGCCAGGCCGCGCGTTTGAGACCACTGGTCTACATTGTGTACCCAAAGGAGATGGGGGTCCCGAAAGTAGCCTATAGGGGATATGGCGGCTTATACTTCGTCAAAGAGTTAGGACCGATGAGTGAAGTGGATCGGGACCGAATACAGCTCATAGACAACAGCTGATCTGCGTCATCTACGATGCAGCATACCTAAACTCAAGACCTCATTAAGTATCTACGTGAAGCGGGTGTTTCGCTGGTTACCCAGCCACCATGGAGTTATGTGAAATGAAGTGCCTCTTTACCTTTTTAAGTATCACACATGATGATGAAATCTCCTCATGATTTCGAAAGCGCTTGTGTATTTATACGAATAAATTTTTAACGTGCTTAGACGGTATTTTAATCCCACTATTTGGATCTCATAGGGTAATAGCAAAATCGCCCATGTAGGGGGCCAAAAGGCTGCGGGCTTGCCCTTCCCTGGAAATCTGGCCATTCTATTTCTGTTCTTAGAAGTTACAACGGAGATTTTCGCGATAACACTAATCTTGATTGTTAATTTTTCTGTTGATCTTCTGGACGTACGTGTACGTCCTACAAACGTGAAAAACACTGGGAATTTCCAGTTGAAAAAACGGAATTTCTCACGGTAATCATGAAATTTTCCATTGCATTTTAGAGCACAGAATATACAGTATACGTACAGTATGGAAATACATAAAAGATGAAGAAATGAAAATTATATCATTCCCTGCAGCAGCTCTTCACTGCTGGACAAAGATCTCTCGAAAATTTTTTTCAGAACTTTGTACGTTGGTATTTTTTTGTTGTTGGCCGATTGAGTGGACGCTGGGATTTCGTGGTGTATACAAGAGGCCAAAAGATGCAAGTCTCAAAAGAGCAACAAAGAAATTTCCTTATTGTGCCAACAAGCTCCTTATTTTAACAATACTTATCTATCGCTTTTATGCAGTTTTTAGGTCTTCTGAATTCCAATTAAATTTATTTGTTGAGAGTGTGTTAAAAACGGTTTAATAACAAGAAGGCACAGCGGAAATTTGCACATATTTTTTGTGCATCTTATTCGTTGTTAAAATTTCTGGTTGTCACCTCCTGAAAAGTTAAGCTAAGGACTCCCATGGCTAATAGCAGTTTATCCTCCTCCTACCATGCGTGGGAGTTTAAGAAGTAAAAGATAGGAATTGCCCAAAAGGAGAGAAGACAGAAAGAAGAGAGGTTTCTACTCAATGTAAGTGAGAAGAGAGAACTGAGAAAAAAAGCTAAGTTCTGGAAAAGAGCAAGGATGCCTGAAAGAAAGTGAAAATCCTCCATCTGAAAAAAAGACACGCCGAACTAAAAATCCGATGAATTTGTAGGTAACCGTGTGGAACCAATCTGCCCAGAAAATGAGTTAGAATTCCCAGGTCCCCAAAGAAAGCAACAAGTTAGTTGTTTTTCCTTCTCAAAGTGTTACTTGCTGTGATCCGTATTCCGTGACTTGTGGCTAGCATTGATGAATCCATCATTACAAACAGTGTCGACTTCCAGTTGGATAGATTTAGTAAAGCACAAAGAATGCATGCGTGGGACAAAGCGTAATTTTTAAATAAATTGAAACTCAAAAGTAGTGTTAATGCAATCCAGTAAATTTTTGTTCAGGGAAAATTTAGAATTCAGAACAGAGCATAAGGATTGTTAAGACACATAGAGTTTTGATTACACAAAGTGAAAGGTTGGTAACGGCCGTTGTACTTAATTTTTATATGATCTTCCAGCAACTGTATGTGTTGAATAAGTTAGTAGTAGTTTGAGTATTTAGCTGTAAGTCAATGTAGCAATCGTTATTAACAGAAAAATATAATAAATTAATGTTAGCAATCGTTATTGTCAGAAAAAAAAGTATAAAGTTGTGTTCGGTCTCACTGACGGATAATTAATTTTTTAAGGTTTCCTTTTGCCACAATGTTATTAAAAGCTGTTACTTGTCAAATTGAAGAGCCAAGACATTATTTTTGAGGATGTATGTTTTGTTTTTTAAGATTTGATATGACTGAATATAACAGTATAATAATAAAAAAAAGATTGCAACATTTTTTCAGTACAATTCACATCCTGCGCACTGATCTCCCTACACCTGTGTCTGATAAAAGGTAGAAACACAACGCAACACCCTCTTCTACATTCCGTCGTATGCAGGATATGTTTTTTTTTATTAACGAGGATCATGTAGAGAAGACATGAGTACACCGAAGAGGCAAAACATTACGACCACGTGCCTAAATAGGATGTTGGTAACTGTGCCTGCCGGACCTGTGCGTGGGAAGCTTCCTGATGCCTCGTCGCAGAATACGGCAGTCATTCCAGCACGTTTCGGAGTTCGACAGAGGACGAATACTGGCTTATCGCGACAGCGGTTTATCGTACCGAGATATCGGCGCCCGTGTGGGACGACATCCAGTCACAGTGCGGCGAGTATGGATTCGGTGGGTGCAGGAGGGCCGGATGGACCGACGTGAGCGATTGCCGCAGCCGCGGCCCACCACCAAACGAGAGGACCTGCATGTTGTGCGGCGGGCATTGACGGCTCGCACCGCAACATCACGAGCGTTAGCGCAGGGATTAGGGTGTGTTGCGCAACAACCTGTGTCAGCACGTACCGTTCGACGTCGTCTGCAGGAGCGGGGACTTGTCGCACGGCGCCCGTTGCTCCGATTACCATTGACGTTACACCACCGGCGAGTGCGGCGGCAGTGGGCCGTTGAACGCCGCACCTGGACTACGGGATGGGATGACATTGTCTTCTCCGACGAATCCCGCTTCTGCCTGCAACACCACGATGGGCGGATCTGCGTGTGGCAGCACCGCGGCTAGAGACTGTATGACGCCTGCATTATGCATCGTCATACCAGTCCGTCGTCTGGCGTTATGGTTTGGGGCGCAATTGTATATGACACTCGCACACCTCTGGTACGCATCGCCGGTACACTCAACAGCCACCGCTACATCTTCGACGTTTTGGAGCCTACAGTCCTTCCTTACCTTCAGGACCTGCCAGCGGCCACGTTTCAACAGGACAATGCACGCCCGCACGTGGCACGCATCATGCAGCAATTCTTCACGGCCCACGAGGTGTCACTGCTGCCGTGGCCCGCCTGTTCTCTCGATATATCTCCCATCAAACACATCTTGTCGCTGATCGGTAACCGAGTGGCCCGGCGAGCACCACCCGCGGCTACGCCTGATGAAATGTGGCAACGTGTGGAAGCAGCCTGGACTGACATACCCCAAGCCCACATCCAAAGACTCTTTCGTTCGATGCCGCGGCGTGTAGCGGCCGTTATTGCCAGCTATGGGAGCCACACGAACTATTGATGCCTGCGTGTTCCGCAAGTCGCACGGGCCTGTAAGCTCAATCGTTTCATCTTTGTATCTGTTGTTATGTGTCCAGTAAATCTGGCTTTGCTATCTCGTGTCTTTCTTGATGTTGCATTTTGGGTGGCCAGCAGTGTACAATTAGTACCCGTTCTCTGTCTTTGATCAGGAATCCTCCAAAGAAACTTGGGGCGGCGAGTTTACACCAACTTTGAAGCTTTGTGAAGGCGATGCCGGCTTTTTTAATCCGCGGAGATTTCGTGGTGAAGGTTTTAGGTGAAGGTCACTGATCCTGTGAGGGGGAGGGAGCATGAACATGGGACAGTCAGCAGGAGAAGGGAAGAGTGAATGGTCATGGGAGGACCAGGGGGGCCTTGTTTTTTTCTGGCACGGCGTTTAAGCTGGCCGAGAGATAGATTTTTCGGTGGTGCCTGAATTTGCTCTGTTTTCCACCAGTTTTGATAAGCTTGGCAGCTGAAAATTCGCATTTTTCAAGGCGATGATATTTTAAAGAATAAAACTTAGTTTACGCGACGTAGACTCAAACGTCCACGTGAACCAAAAGTTCCAGAGTTCCAATATAAGGGAAAGGCTATATGTCGCGAATTTATGTCATTCAAACAGTGAGTGCCTTAAAATCGAAACTGAATAACCTGTCTACTTGGACACCGATGATTAATCAAGTTCGACATTATCTTGCAAATCAAGGACCAGATGTTGGCGATGACAGTTGTTTGCTTTTCAAACAGCATAAGTGAGATACTTTTCTTGAGATTGATATTCGAAGGTGCTGCCCAAGGGCGAAAATGTCGAACTTGACTGGCTACTTTTCCCGTCCTCTGCTTCTCCTGCTTTTTTTTTTTTTTTTTTTCGAGAACATGTCATCGGAAACACCTATTTTAACCCCTCTCCCTCCAGAAAGGAAGGGTTTTTGTGATTGAAAACATTAACATTCATTTTAGGTTGTAAATGTTTGAAGTCACAAGTCCTGAGCCCGGAAATTCACACGAGCATCGAGAAAATATTTTTTAGTCAAAAGGTTTATATGTGCATTTACACTCATCGTTGAAAAAGTAGTTTCACCCAGAAGGAAGCAACCGACAGAAATGAAACTTGGTGGGTAGGTTTGACATCGTGAGACATGCAAATGATTCAAGTATCACGCTCGGCCGCCCATGTAACGCAAGCAAGGAAGGGTCGTAGCGTTGTGCCTGACCGGCTATATAAGGTCTTCCCGTTGTGGGCGCTTGCCATCCTGACTTGAGCTGTTGGATTGCTTGTATCCTTTGCAAGTGAAGTAAACCTCGGAGAAAAGTTTGGAAGCAATTCGAGCAGTTGGTGGAGTTCAAGAGGGGCCGCATTGTACGGCTCCTGGAAGCGGGATAATCTTATCGACGTACTGGGTGCCATACCGGTCGTGCGGATATCACCATAGCACGCTGTTGGCGGCAGTGGATAGAACAAGGCACGCAGCAGCGACAGGAAGGGTTTGGGAGACCTAGGCGAATCACGGAGAAAGAAGACCGACGGGTTGTCCGACATACGCGGAGTGACCCAACAGTCTGGATTGCGGATATTCAGCGAGCAGTGGTGGTGCACTCCATGCATCGTCCGATTATTGCCAGCACCATTGGAAGACGGCTGCACGGCGTAGGACTATACGCACGTAGACCGTTACGATGACTACCCTTAACGCCATTGCATCGTCGCCAAAGACTGCAATGGTGTCGTGCCAGATAGTCATGGAGCCACTCAGAATAGCAGCTGGTGATCTTCAGTAACGAGTCCCGCTTTTGTCTTGGAAGACACGACCAACGAATCCGTGGTCAGAGCAAAGATGAACGGCTTGTTGTCGAGCGTCACACGTTAAGAAAGCCTGGTATCATGGTGTGGAGTGCAATTGATTACGATGCCAGAACACCTTTGGTGTTCATTACAGGCACTTTGACAGCCCAACGTTATGCTAATGAGATCCTGCAACCAGTGGCCCTACCTTTTCTGAACGCTCACTCCGATTCGATTTTCCAACAGGGCAACGCTCGCCCGCATACTGCTGCTGACTCGAGAGCTTGCCTTCAAGGCACTGACACTCTTCCATGACGAGCTCCATCGCCAGACCTATCGCCGATTGAAAATGTGTGGGATGCAATTGATTGACGCGTTATCCACACTCAACCCCTACCGCGCAATCTTCAGGAACTGCGTGAGAAGATTCAATCTGCATGGGATGGCTTATCAGAGGGCACCATTAGAAACCTGTGCAACTCCATGCCTAGACGTCTGGCATGCTGTATGAGCAAACGACGCCGTACTGAGAGACACTACTTATTGGCGTGTAGCTCAATAATTATTGTCCATATCAGTATCAATGTTTAATAATTTGTTGTTCCTGGTAGCCTTTATCTTCCGCCCGAATAGCATTGCAAACCGATACGTCCTTCTGGGTGAAACTATTGTTTTGACGATGAGTGTAGAACGTCGGCTAATAAGCGGGAAAACTATTCATTTTGACCTACTGCACAATTTATTAGTGGAGAAAGACACATGTGCCGTATACAGTAGTTAGTACTATACTAGTAACAATTTTATTTCGCGTAAAAATAATTTTTAGTCCTCGTACATTTCAACGACTTTTGATAAGATTCAAATCAATTACCAGTTTCCTGAAAAAAATATACAAACAGCAACAATTCGATTATGTATATAAATACACTGGCGGAACATGAAAAGAGAACACCAAGAAGGAGACGTCTGATACCAACGAAATTTATACAGCATAATAACGGAATACAGATGTAACGTACCAGGAGATGTGCCGTACCTGCCAGAAGGACGCACACGACATAAAGGCAGATAGGAATCAGAATAAAACGTCCGCGTAGCTCAATTGGTAGAGCAACTTATTCCGGAATGAGGGGACCCGGGTTCGAATCCTGGCGCGGATAAAAATGACGGAGATATTTACTTCGTTATACAGAGGATAACGTGATCAAAACATTATGGCAAAATACAGCTGTATTTGCTGGTAAACTGAAAAATAAAATGTCCATGTAGCATGGTTAGTACGAGGTTGAACCGCCATGAACTGCGTCACACTGTGCAATTCTGGCATGGAGTCTGTCGTACAGATGTTGGATGTAAGGTTGGGGTATTGAGTTCCAAGCATCCCCAAAATGGACGCGCAAATCGGGGATGGCCGTGGCTGGCCGTGCAGACCGGATAAGTCATTGTCCCATAAAATCCCACACGTGCTCAATGGGGGACAAATCCGGTGAACGCGCAGGTCATGGAAGTTGTATCACACCCTGAAGTGCATGTTGCGTTACACGTGCCGTGTGTGGGCGTGCGTTATCTTGCTGGAAAACACCACGATGGACCGACTTTACAAATGGCACAACAACGGGCTGAATGATGTTGTTGATGTGGGAAGTGCTGTTTAACGTACCCGGTACAAACACTAGTTGTGTACGGGAGTGATAGCTGATCGCTCCCCACACCAGGAGACCAGGTGTAGGCCCTGTGTGTCGCTGGCGGATGCAAGAAGGGTATAGACGCTCCCTTGTGCGTCTGCGAACACGCATACGGCCATCGGAGTCTCCCAAGCAGAATCTGCTTTCATCGCTGAACACGACAGATCACCATTGCGTTCTCCAGTGCAGACGTTGGCGACACCACTGCAGCCGTTCCTGACGGTGGGCTGGAGTCAGAGGTACACATGCCAGAGGCACACGTGCACGTAGTCCTGCATCCAGTAGACGGTTGCGGGTTGTTCGCACAGTCACCTCAGGTGCAACGGAAGCTCGGATTTGGGTCGCAGTGGATGTTCTGCTTGACAACGCCGCTCTTCTTATGCGTCGATTGGTCCGCTCATCAGTCCGTCTGTGACTCGCGGTTCCACGTCTTCTCGTGTGGGAATGTTCCTCGGACCATCTACGTTCACCATCGTACCACCACCGATACTTCCCGTCAAATTCGCTCCGCAATACGACGATACGACCACCCGGCCTCGCGGAGTCCGACTAGACGACCTGGCCAAAGTCCCATAACTGTTGAAATCGTACACGTCTTCCATGTCCAGGCATTGCAGCTTCTTCAGGGTCTTCGCACGTGTCCGTACGCCGACGAATGATTACATTCACTTCGCCGTACTGCTTAAATACCACCGACGATAATTTGCATATTATGCCGTGCTGTGGCGTAAGCGCTCACCTGTTTCTCCCGAAATTAACATCACACCTACGTAATCTCGAATCCATTAACGTATGTAAATTTCATGATCGTCCGCCAATTCCTTCTTGGTGTTCTTTTTTCACTTTCCGCCAGTGTATGTATGTATGTATGTGGAAGAAACTTGAGAAGACCTTCCCAAGTTTCTTCCACATACATACGTGAATTTATAATGATGATCAGATCAGATCATATGTACAAGATTTTAGGAAGGGGGTGTCTGACCCCAGGTCTTAAACAACCCTTAGAAATAGGAGATTTGGGCTAGAGCAGTGCTTTCAAGCTCAGAGCTTTGCAAGGGCCACATTCCAGTTTTGAAAGAACTTAGGGGAGCCGCGTGAAAATTAATAAATTCCTTGTGAATAAATATCAACTTTACAAAACTACTCCAATGGCTTGGCACTACAGTGGAATAGTATTTCGAATTATCGGTAAATAGTAAAAACAAATGCTTCATCATTCACTGAAAACAGTCACTTTTACGTAACAATTATTTTCACTTAATTCTTAAAACAACCACATTTTACTAATACAGTACACGGTACAGAAAATATTACATGCTCTGACCAGAAACTTGGGTTCGCTTTTGTTTCACTAAGTTATCAATATTTGGAATAATGTCCTTTGATCAAGCTACTTTTAAAACTAAGCGTAAGTGACTGTCACTTAACCTATTCCTTTCAAGATATTTTACTTGGTGCATTCTTGAAAACAACTGTTTACATGAGTATGATGTTCCGAATATAGACAGAGCCCGTGCAGCTAGGTCATAAATGTTTACGTACTTGTCCTTTGAAACTAACTGGCAAAACTTTGTTAGATTGGAACTGTTAAATTTTTCTTTTATGAAAGAATCACACTGAAAGTGTATTAATTTAAGCTGAAGTTCTTCAGGTGCGTTCTCAGTTTTATAGGAAAATGGAGACTTGAATATATTGAATATATGTTTCATGTCTTTGAAACATTCAAACCACCTGTTGAAATTCTCTTTTAACAAAGCTATCTTCGTAGAAAATTCCCAAAAGTTTATTTCTTCTTCTTCAGCTGAAGCTCTTTTGAAGTGGAAAAGGAAGCAAGATTTCCTGCCCTGACCTGAGCTTCCCAAAGCTGAAGTTTCCTCTGAAATGCGTTAACATTATCAATAATATAAGTTACTACCTTATTTTGGCCTTGTAGTTTGATATTCAAATCCTTCAAGCATCCAGTTATATCTCTGCTGAATGCCAGATCATGAAACAATTTTGGTTAATCAAAAAGCGAGACGTCTTGATCTTTACTTTCAAGGAACATCTTTATTTCATCTCTCAAATCCCAAAAACTTGTTACTTATAAAGAGGATGGCTTTGCTGAGCATTACTATGTTTATATTATACTTAATATATTACAATGAACTTGAAAAAAGTGCGATTTATTTCTATTTCGTAACCATCCATGCGGGCCACATACGGCCCAGGGGGATGCGAGTTTGAGACCACTGGGCTAGAGTGCCCATGAGGAAAGTGACACGGAAGCGAGGGAGAAAGGGGAGGAAAACGCCCTCATTTATTACCGGGGGGCCAGTACCCGTCATCCGATAACGTGCCCATCCGACACACGGCGGATATTTAGTGGTTCGAGCGTTCGTACCTGCCTGAGATCGAACCTGAGGTTCCTCCGTGGCAGTCACGAACGTTGACCACTAGGCCGTCCGCGACTCCTGACAATGAGGATTGTAATGATTATGGTATATATACTAGTAGTAGGCGTGGAAGTCAGTAAATAAGTCGCAAACAGTTATGGAAAAGCTTACAGTGGTAGTTATTAGTTTCTAAAGGTGTCATTAGGTGGCAGCACAATCTAGTTTACTCGTAGTTACACGTAGAAGATGCTAAGCAGCGTATGCGCATGTCCAGCTCAGATGGCAAATTGATACCGTGCTCGAGGAGTGTACGACCGAAGAGCAGCGTGATGTTGTGCGTTTTCTTCAGGCAGAAATACTTCCTGCAAAGGATATTCATACGGAAATGTTTCCTGTTTACAGTGGAAAATGTTTGTTGTATAAAACAGTACACAACTGAGTCGATAAATTCGCTAAAGAACGATCAAAAGTTGCTGATGAAGACCGACCTGGTCGTTCTGTTCAGATTGCGACAGAAGTGACTGTGAGGCGGGTGGAGGATATGATTCGAGCTGGCAGGGCAGCAATGATAGGCAGTGTAGTAACTGTAATAGGGTGTTCTCAATTTAGCCCAGTGATTCTCAAACTGCGCGGCCAGGCCCCTAAGGGGGCGCGAAGAAAAGTGGAAATCAAAGGAAAAACTATTTATTGAAAGAAAAAAAGAAACACATTCTGAAAATAAAATAATACCTTCCCCGTGGCAACAAATGTATGTGCACCCCAAGCGTGGTTGTTATAAACGGTAAGAAAAGCGGACTCGTTCGCGTTTGTAAGGAAACCTGTTTAATAAACAAAGTACAGTGAAACTTCCATTAACGGACACTTCTTAATATCGAACTTCTCTCTATAACGGACAGTTTTTCATTCCCCTGCAGAAATGGATGGATTCTTATGGGGCATTCAGTTCTTAATAGCGGACATTCTAAATAATAGACGCGGACACTTAAAGTACAAGAAAACGGACAATTTGCTTTCGATTCTAGGAAATCCTAGGGGCGTAATTCGCCCAAATTCGCACAGTTTTATCTTTTTGTTATTTTACTCTTCCTCATTCTCTATCTTAACAGTTTTGTTCCAAAGGCCTAGTAAATTTTAAGGTGCTAAGTGCTATGTACCCAGGGCAAGTGGCCGAAATCGCTGGAAAAAGGATTAGCGTTCGTGCCAACCAGACAATCCGACCCTCTATAATGAATAAAGCTTCTGCTACTAAGCTAATTATAGTGAATATAGCTTTCACTAATATTATAATGAATTCAATGCTTGTACTAAGCTTCTAATAGTGAATTCAAATGGTTGTTGTTACTAGTTTCTTCTAGTAATGGTTGTTGTTACTAGTTTCTTCTAGTAATGGTTGTTGTTTGTTAATTAAGATCATGAATAAAGTCTCCTGCTAGTAGTGTAGTAATAATGATGAACAAACTTATAACTGGTAGTAATGTTGTAGTAGTAATTAAGATGAATAAAGTCTTATGCTGGTTGTTACTAATAACACTAAATGAAATAAACCTAACAGCCAGACAGAGGTCTGACAGTACTATGAACTGAGAAAGACGTACTTACTTAAAACTTTTTATTATGAACTTCTACTGGTATCATCACACACACTTCACACACAGCTACTCAAATAACACGTAGCTCCTTGCACATGAACGAAGCTCTACACTCATAAACAACAGCTCTCTGACACATAAACAACAGCTCTCCACATAAACAAACGCTCTCCCTATACAACAACAAACGCTCTCCTTAGGTGTCGTTGAACGCGCCTATTTATACTGGCTACCACACGTCATGACTTACACTCATTGCCAGATATCATTCAGCGGGTGAAATAACATCTCGTTCAGTAAGAAGATAATTTACATAGTAAAATAAAATGACCAGAGATAGTAAAAATAAAAAGGAAAGGGAATCTAGAGTATACGTTACACCTCTCTTTGCATACATACATCTCACCAAGAGGAACTGCCTTCTAGCTCTTCAGGTGCTTCCAATGGGGTGAGACCTCAGAAACGGGGACCAACACCGGGACTCCCGGGACTCACTCCTCCTCTCTTTGCGGGCTTGGCCATCGTTTTTGTGACGTCACGCTAAGCGACGGAGTTGTGCACCGAGAATGCTACACCACTATACGTTTCTGGGCATTCAGTCGTACTTAAAGCTTGAAGAAAAAGCTTTACAAAGTCCATATTTTAATTTTCTGTAAATTACTTCATGCTATAGCAGTTCAACCGAAATTTAAAGAAAAAGGGGAGAAAAAAAGAAAATTGCTTCTGTTTTATCTTTCTCGGGAATTACGCTTTCTTGCTATTTCTGCCCTGCACGAATATAAACGGTTATACCAAAAAGCTGTGTAAAAGCAGTTTTTAACAGACGCAGAAAATAACTGAAATCCAATCCGTTAGTATGTTGACATACAGTCAAATTACAATTTGCATCTTTGAAAGAAAAACCGGCGAAAAATTAATAAAACAGCCTTTAAAATTGCGTTCGTTTATCAACTTTTTCTGATCAAATTACATTGCTTTCATCCCAAAAATAATATATTTGAAGAGGCAGACTGTTCCAAAATTAATGTACTGAGAGTGCGTTTGTAAAGGTAATTCACAGAAAAGAAAAATTATAATAATGATGCACCAGGTTAATGTTGCAGAATACACAGAAATAAATAAAAAAAAATTGGGGAGACGAACTGTATACTAAATTAATACTGAAAAGGTATTTGGAAAAGAAAGTCACTAAAAAATGCTAATAATGCTACTACAGTCTATATTTATGAGGGTTTGAACAACTCAGCCTCCCCCATCCCCTAGTCTATTTTGATATTGGAGGAATTAGGAATTAGAAATATAATCTTTTCTCACTATTTACCTGCATAATGTCTGCCAATTGCGCTAAATTAATACTGAAAATGGGTAACTCTCAGCACAATGTAGGCACAGAAATAAATAAATGAAAAATAAACTTAGTCGCCCCGGCGCCGCAGTGGTCTAAGGCGTTGGCCTCTGATCATTCGTCCGTAAGGGGTCCGGGTTCGAATCCCGGTCAGGCATGGGTGTTGTGTTTGTCTGACGGCACTGGCTCTCTCCCTTCCCTGGAACCAGTGACCCTAAATTAGGGACGGGCGACTGCTTATAGCCCATTGAAATGCTCACGGTGGTCGTTAAACCTCCAATCTAAAAAAAATAAACTTATCTTGTACTGATTACGCTCCTCGGGGTTACGAGCATGTGTTAGAACATGCATGCATGCATGGTAATTTTTTCCCACACATGTAATAAAAATTGAAAATACAATTGGTATATAAAAATTAAAATGCAAATATATTTACTTGTATGGGGTTTAGGGTAGTTAGACTGGAGTTAGGATTTAGTTCCCCTGTAGTGATGATTATCAAATGTCTTTGCCAAAATTTGGAGATATCCCCATTGTTAGTAAGGCACACAAGAAAGACCAGAATCATTAAATAGCTGCTACAAACATAGCATATTTTGTTTTCCCTGGCCTGTTATTTAAGCAGTCATTTTTCAACTTACAGCAGTTATTTAAAAATATATTTTAAAAACACAGAAGCGCACTTTAGTCCCAGTTCAAATTTAGTTTGATTACATTTTGAAAATTTTCCGTTTACCACATTCAACTCTTCAACATTCTTTGCCACTAATGTTTTTAACACAAAATTTACATTTTGCACATAAAGTAACTGCTTACAATCATCAGTCAAAAGGAATTTAAATAATTTGAAGCAAATAATGAATATTTTCACATTGATGTCTTCAGCTACACATGGACATGCTCCACCTACCCATGGACATGTCCGCCGCTTAGCGTGACGTCACAAGCAAGATCTTAATCCGGTGGTAAGGCCCGTAAACATAGAGAGGAATGGGAGTACCAGCGGCACCGCCAGCACCCAGGGACGGCAAATTCGGGAACGGTAATCGGATTGAAACGTATAGGCCGCGGGTGGTCTAGTGGTCAGCGTTCGTGACTGCTGTGGAGATAACCTCAGGTAAGATCCTGGGCAGGTACGAACGTTCGAACCGCTAAAGACCCACCGTGCGTCGGATGGGCACGTTAAGCCGTCGGACCCCAGGTACCGGCTCCCGGTAATACACTGGCGTGCAAAAGTTAACGACGAAACGGTTTTTCGAATGTAACTTTATGCAGAAGTGCTCCACATCGACTCAAATCCTACCATACGATCCCCAAGATGTAAGAATATGGGACAAGTGAGCAAAACCGTCCAAACAAGGAATCCAAAGGATACAAAGGCACTTTATTGAAAAGGTAGCTTCGAGCACAACTGGATAGAAGACAGAAACGTCCATATGACAGGCGGCTGCCAAGAAAAATCCAGTCTTTAGTAGAGGATATGATCACCCCTGACTGCGTTGCAGGATTTACAACGTTTGTACATGCTGAGGACGAGGTTGTCAAGGAGCTGTTGAGGCATCACGGCCCATTCCTCTTGTAGTGCCAATCGCAGCTGCGGAATCGTTGCTGGCGGCTACTGACGTGCTGCCAAGCGTCTCCTGAGAAGGTCCCGCACGTGTTCGATTGGATTTAGGTCCGGGGACCTTGCGGGCCAATCCATGCGTTGAATATATTAACTCTCCAACAGCTCTGCGACAGCCACTGTGCGTTGAGGTGTAGCGTTGTCGTCCATGAAGAGGAACTCAGGACTCAGAGCACCTCTAAACAGACGCACGTAAGGCTGGAGAACCTCGGTACAATAGCGCACACCAGTGACTGTACCTCCTTGGAAGATGTGGGGGTTAGTACGGCTACCAAGCATGATACCGCCCCAAACGAGAACTCCGCTACCTCCAAACCGGTCCCTTTCGATGATGTTGGAGGTGTGATTTCGTGTTTCCTGATCTCTCCAGATGTATATACGTCCAGAATCGCTCGTCAGACTGAATCGGCTCTCATTCGTAAAGAGAACTCGACCCCATTGCTGATGTGTCCAGTTCTTGTGTTCCTGGAACCACAGAAACCGCCATCTCCGATGAGCAGGCGTTAATGGCACACACCGTACTGGTCGTCGTGCAAATAGACCACCATTTTGCAGTATCCTGGCCACGGTAAAACGCGATAACGGACGTCCAGTTGTCTGTTGCATGTGCCTTGCGATTTCTCCTGCTGTCTGCCGTCTGTCTCTTCTCGCCTGTAGGACAATATACCGGTCGTCCGACACCGTGGTTGCTCGTTGACGACTACTGCTAAACTCTCGGACAGCTGTTCCTGTCTTTTGAAATGCTCTCCAAGCTCGTGAAACGATGCTGTGAGCGATCCCGAACTCCTCGGCCACACTAGTCACACTTCGAACTTCTTCAAATTTCCCAATGACGCGACCTCGAGTAAAGTCATCCAGAAGTCGTCTACTGGATTGCCTGTTGGCCATATCACACGGTGGCAGCAGCTCGACGTCGTTCAAACCGATGTACACAGTGCAATAGCTTTCACCGAATTGCTGAGCGTACACCGCCTGTGTGCTTTATACCCTTCCGACACCCCGCCCCCTACGTCATGTTGCATATATATGCACCTGCCCTACCGTACCGGATCCTAGTCTATCTCCTGAGTGGTCTTACGGTCCGTTCTGCCTGCTCGTTCCGCTGTTATGCTAATTTCTCCTCTTCGTCCTTAATTTTTGCACACCAGTGTAAATAATGGCGTCTCATTCCCCTCTTTCTACCTCGTTTCCGTGTGACTTTCCTATCGGTCACTCTAGCCCAAATCTCCTAGCTTCCTATTTCTAAGGTTTGTTCAAGACCTGGTGTCAGCCACTCCCTTCCTAAAATCCTCTACATATGATCAGATCTGATCAGGATTGAAACGCATGCAAACACAATTCAGATGTGGGTGGGAGGGCCTCAGCTTTTGTTGTTTAATAAGATCAAGGTCAACGCACAGGGATCAATTTCAAGTTCAGATTACTAGAAATCACATGTGTTTGCAATAATCATGTAGGTTTTCTCTCATCAAGCGAGCTGTGAAGCAAAGATTTCCCAAACATCGATTTTAAAATGTCGCACGAACGGAAGCGCTTGACTCTAAAAGAAAAAAAAATTGAAATATTGGAGCTGAGGGAAAGATTAAGTGTGCGCGTTTTAGAAGATAAACTGGGCATTGGGAAAATGCAAGTGAGCGAAATCTTGAAGTCTTGGTAAGATTGCAATGTCAACCAGAAAATTAAGAGAGCTTTCCCTAAAATTGATAATTTAATTGTGGACACTCTTACGTATGAGTGGTTTTAAAGCGCTAGAGCCAATAACGTTCCTTTATCAGGGACTTTAATTCGTCAAAAGGCTTTAGAAATCGCAAATGAATTAGGATTCATAGAATTCAAAGCTTCAGGCGGCTAGCTAGAAATCAATTTAGAAAACAGAGTTTCACAAGAATGCAATAGATAAATAATACTTGATTATTTTGCTCCTTAGGTTTTGATGGATATTTTTTAATAAAGGTTAGTACAAGTTTGCTCTATGTATTGTATTTACATACTTTACTTGTCTTTTAAACTGCTTTTACGTTATAAACATAGCATACTGTCATAAAGTATGATTTTCCCAATACCGGACACTTCTAAGTAACGGACAGTTTTTCTTTCCCCTTAGATGTCCGCTATTCTGAACTTTTACTGTATTCAACTTGAGCTATGGTAAATTTAAGCGCACCCAGCTCCCGTCAAACGTTGCTTGTTTGGACTTGCAAGAATTCACAATACGGTAGGTGGGCGATAACGTTCAGAAATTTGCAACGATGCATATTTTACGACGCGGACGACGATCTATGTATACAACAGATTTGAATAGATATTTTAAACAGATCAATACTAAAGAAATCGTATAATGTAAAAAATATACTGCAATCACGCAATTAGAGTGTTCAGATAGAAATAGCTAAATAACCCAAGTAACAAGTGTGGTGTTTTGGCAGCGTCCTGGCAAAAGGATTTAAAGGGGGGCGAAATAAAAATTGATACGGAAAAGAGGGGTCACAAATGCAAAAATGTTGAGGAACACTAGTTTAGGCTACAGCATAATGCATGATCATTTGAATTTCCGGAAAGTGTGCGCACTGTGGGTTCCCAAAGAACTGACTCGGGAACACAAAATGAACCCAATAGACCTACCCTTACAATATGTCTCTCGGTACACACGAGCAGAAAACATGCTTAAATGGATTATTTCGACGAATAATGAGTGTATCACTGCCGACACGAATCATCTCTTCACCTTCAACCACGAAATTCGAATTTCGTCATCAGCAGGGATGGTTATGCTTACAGTGTTTTGGAATTCTCAAGGAATGCTCTTAGCCCATTTCCAGAAGTGAGGTGAGAATATGAATGCTGCATCGTACTGGGAAATTATGTTCATGCTTCGGTATGCAATTCAAAAATAAAAAATAAAAAATAAAAAACGTCCAGGCCTACTGAATGGAGAAGTACTGCTCTATCACGACAACGCCGGACCACATACGGCTCGATTAACCCAGCAGAAAATTAAACAACTAGGCTAGAAACTTCTTGAACCTCTGCCTAGCAGCCACGACTTAGCGGTTTTCGCCTGTTTGGTTCTCTTAAAACTCAGCGGATGACGGAGTGGTTGAACGTAAAGTGCGAATGTGGGGGAGGCAGCAGACTCAAGACTTCTAGGTGCAGGTTTCGACGCGCTGATAAAACGATGGGTTAAGTGCATCATTATTAGTGGAAATTGTGTTGAAAAGTAAGGTAATCGTAAGCGTTTTTCAGGACCGTATCCCACTTAGTATTTTTAAATAACTGTTTGTGACATATGTGTGTGTATATGTGTGAGAGAGAGAGAGAGGGGTGCAAGGTCAAGTGATGCGCAAGCATATCATCATAGCCTGTCCTTGACAAATGCCAACCCCGCCTTCTTTCGTTGCATCCTGTTCCCACTAAAGCGGCTCTGACAAACGCCAAAGAGCGGTATAAATATACCACAGGGATTAGAGGAAATGCTATCCCACACTCACCAACCCGCTTGGCTAGCGTCGTGAATTATGGCAAAAGCTCTTCTTCCTCTCCCTCAAAAAAAAAAAAAAAAAAAAACACACGACTTCACTACTTAAAACTTGGCCCTCAGTCTTCGGCAGCTGGAATGTACCTGGTCAAGGCCACGGCCAGTGCGACATGACGGCAGAGGGTACTAGGAATCACCGGAGGACCGGACTAGGCTATCATCTGATGCTGGTCTTCGCTACGTTTAATGGACGATCTCTGTCTTCTGATTCAAGACTCCTTGAATTGGAGGAGGAACTCCAAAGGATGAAGTGGGACATCGTCGGGCCAAGTGAGGTAAGAAGAACAGGAGATCTCATTGAACTGAAAAGTTTACATCTCTTCTACTATCACGGGACAGACACTGGAAGGACCAGTGGTGTTGGATTTATAATAACAAAAACTGAAGGACAATGTTCTAGAAGTTGAAAGTTCCTTGGACAGAGCTGCGCTACTCGTTATCTAACTCTATAATCTGAGCTGTTATCCAAGACACCAGGCTCATATTATTCAAGCTTACCCACCCACCATAAGTCATCCTGAAGAAACATTTTACGAAGAAATTCGGCATCTAAATAACAAAGGCAAACAGCAATTGAAGATCATTATGGGTGATTTCAATGCGAAAATAGGCCAACAAAATGAAACTTCGGTAGGAAAATTTGGTCACGGAAATAGAAACCAGCATGGAAATACTCTCATAGAGTTGAGGTTGTTCAGAGAGAAAGGTTGTTCATAATAAACTCATTTGTCAAGAAATAGCTTCATAGGAAACGGACATGGAGGCATCCCAATGGGATGACAAGTGAAATTGGTTTTATTATGTGTAACAAGAAATTTGTCATTGAAGACTGCAGTGTGCTGAACGGTTTCAACACAGGGACTGACCGTAGAATGATAAGATGTAAGATGAACCTCAACTTTAAACTCGAACATAGCAAGCTCATAAAACAAACAGAATGTATTGACACGACCAAACTTAAAAGACATCATGATACCTTCAAACTGGAACTGAACAACAGAATCTCCGCTTTAGAAAGGCTAACATCTGAAGAAGTGCACATTTCTAAAGGTAACAGAAAACTAACCAAGGCTCGTATGGAAACAGCAACAAAAATAGGTGGTACTAAGAACAAGTTGCATATGAAGAAAATATACTACTGGTTGTGCAAGTGAAACACCAAGAAGGAATCATGCGATTCGAAGGAAATTTATACCACATATTACTGATATACACTATATACCAACAAGTAATTGGACACCCCTGCAATCAACGATATCTGCGGTCCTGATACACGTCACTGCCGCCGCCGTTAAATATCGTGTGGGAAACAACAACGAAACCAGTCGCATGCAAGATGCCACACACTTCGTAGCTCTCTGATTTTGAGAAAGGTGTAATCGTCGGGTATCACAGAAATGGCCGATCCATACGTGACATATCCAGCGAGTTGAAGTACTCAAAATTGACAGTGCCCTACGTGATTGGCAAGTGGAAAATGAGAAATGACTGTCATAATGTGCCCGATCCGGCAGACCCACAAAACTGGGAGTTAGAGACCGACGGGTGCTGGCAAGAGAAATTCGGACGAACCGCACCAAATCGATGGGCCACATCCGCGAGGAGTTTCAACAGGCATTCGGGAGTGTTCTTTCGATGAATACCATCAGTAAGGAAGCCCATCTGTTTGGTTATCATGGACGTGCTGCCGCCCACAAGCCTTTGATCACCAAGTCCAATAGCGCTGCTCGGCTAACGTGGTGCAAATAACGTCGACAGTGGACCGTTGAACAGTGAAAACAGGTTCTCTGGAGCGACGAATCAAGGTTCACCCACTACCGTTCGGATGGCAGGGTCTGGGTTTGGCGTCTGCCTGGAGAACGCCTCTTGCCGGAATGTATTGTGCCAACTGTGAAGTTCGGCGTCGGAGGAATTATGCTACAGGAGTGTTTCTCCTTGTATGGCACGGGACCCTTGGTCGCAATTCCTGGTAGACTCAACGCCGAGACCTACTGCACCATTTTGGATGACCATGCGCTTCCTACGTTCTGGCAGTTTTACGGGGTGGACCCATGTTACTTTCAGGATGACAATGCCACCTGCCATGTTGCGAGGTCCACCATGGCTAGGTATGGTGACATTGAGTTAATCGAATGGACTGGCCTGCGCAGAGCCCGGACCTTAACTCTATCGAGCACCTCTGGGACGAGTTGGAGCGTTGACTTAAGGGGTGCCCCCACCGTTCGAAATCGGTGAAGGAACTGACCTGTCTCCTCCAAGCCGAGTGGAAAAAAATACCGCTAGCTGTCGTACAACGCCTGGTTGAGAGTATGCCCCGGAGGGTCGCAGCTGTAATCGCCGTTCGTGGAGGCTCCACCAACTATTGAAGGTGAATAAACTTCGTTTTCCGTTGCTATCACAGGTGTCCAATTACTTGTTGGTAGATAGTGTAATTGTACATCAGTAATTTAATTTTCAGAACAATACAACAATTTTTATCTGCAAAAATCAGTATCTTGTAAGGCCTCCGCGAGCTGCAATAAGAGCTTCTATACGGCGTGGTAGTGAATCGAAAAGGCGTTGGATGATGTCCTGGGTAATTGCTTGCCAGGCGGCATGTATGCGAGTTAACAGATCGTTGGTACTGACCGATGGAGAACTTTGATGGGCCAGTTACCGAGTGACCATATCCTAGACGTGTTCAATAGGCAACATGTCCGGCGAACGTGCAGGTTAGGGAAGAAACGGTATCTGATATGCTGCAAAGAGGGCTTGAACATTCCTGGCAACATGAGGTCGGGCGTTGTCCTGCTGGAATATAGCGCCAGGAGTACACTGAATAAAGGGTATGACTTCTGCCTATACAACTTCCCTGACGTAGTGGTCGCTGTTGAGATTGTCCTCAAGTCGTAGCATCAGCCGAGATCACAAATGGTACCCAGTGGCACCCCACACCATCACACTTGGCGTTCGGCCCGTATGACCATCGACAATGCGTACTGGAAGCGGTCCCGGACGATTCGTCCAACGACGATTGGTCCAATGCCGATTTGTCCAAAGGGACGATTGGTCCAATGCCGATTGGTCCAATGTCCGATTGGTCCAATGCCGATTCGTCCAATGGTACGATTGGTCCAATGCCAATTCGTCCAATGGTACGATTGGTCCAACGCCGATTCGTCCAATGCTATCATCTTACCAACGGTAAACTTTTTTATTTTCCAGAAAGGAATAATAATTTAAATTATTCTCCTCTTTATATTCTTTTAAAAGATAATTTCCGTATATTTAGTAATTGCAAACATTTTACATAAACCTGGTAAAAGGCACTCAATTGAGCATTCCTCAGCTGTTTGCGAAGCACCTAGGCCGCGGGCATTTTTTGAAGATTTTAATTTACAACCTAGATATTTGGTATTTGTAAATATGTTATAAAACCTAATAAAAGGCACTCATTCTATCATTTCTCAGGTCTTTACGAGGCACCTAGGTCCCGGGCCTTTTTTGAAGATTTTAATTTACAACCTAGATATTTGGTATTTATAAATATGTTATAAAAATTAATAAAAGGCACTCATCCTATCATTTCTTTGGTCTTTACGAGGCACCTAGGCCCCGGACCTTTTTAGAATATTTTGAGTTACAACCTAGGTATTTGGTATTTGTAAACATTTTATAAAACCTAACAAAAGGCACTCATCGTATCATTCCTCAGGTCTTTACGAGGCATCTAGGCCCCGGGCCTTTTTAGAAGATTTTAAGTTACAACCTAGATATTTGGCATTTGTAAACATTTTATAAAACCTAATAAAAGGCACTCATCGTATCATTTCTCAGGTCTTTACAAGGCACCTAGGCCTCGGGCCTCTTTTAAAGATTTTAAGTCACAACCTAGATATTTGGTATTTGTAAACATTTTATAAACCCTTATAAAAGGCACTCAACTAATCATTTCTCAGCTATCTACCAGGCACCTAGGTCGCGGGCCTTTTTAAAAGATTTTAAGTTACAACCTAGATATTTATAAACATTTTATAAAACTTTATAAAGGGCATTAATCGTATCATTTCTGAGGTCTTTGCAAGGCACCTAGGCCGCGGGCCATTTTAGAAGATTTTAAGTTACAACCTAGATATTTGGTATTTGTAAACATTTTCTAAAACTTCATGAAAGGTACTCATCGTGTCATTTCTCAGGTCTTTGCTAGGCACCTAGGCCGCGGGCCTATGAGTTAATATTTCGTGCTTAAGTGAAAGCGCAATATTATTAACTTGTATGTAAACGTTATAAATATGACATCGGTAGAATAAAAAGTCCTAAAAAGGCATAGGTCTTGAGCCTATGAATTAACATTTCGTGCCTAAGTAAAAGCTCAATATTATTAACTTGATTTGATATGTAAACGTTATGAATCTGACATCGGTAGAATTAAAACTGTTAAAAAAGCCTAGGCAGTTATGAATATGACATCGCTGGAGTAAAAACTGTTGAAAAGGCCTCTGTCCAAACCCCGACCAGTTGTTCCCATTGGGTAGTTGGCGGAAAACCCCACTGCATTCTACAAACAGAAACGGAACACTAGTACTTTATATTATTTCATGCAAAAGAGAAACATTGAAGTTGATAGAACGGCTCGTACATCAGTAACTTCATACGGCAGCAAGGACAGTATAACAAGAAAACGCGATTTCAAAAAAAAAAAAAAAAATTAAAAAAAATGAAAGAAATCTTTAACCACAATATTACGCATGAAATGTAACATTATTTTACATTCTTTGGACTACCAGTACTTTCGTAAAACATTGGAGATAGAATCAGAACAGATGGGACTTTTATAGCACGAGTAGCATTTCGGACAGATAGGACCGAATTGGACCAATCGTCCATTGGACGAATGGGTATTGGACCAATCGTCCCATTGGACGAATCGGCATTGGACCAATCGTACCTTTGGACCAATTGTCCATTGGACGAATCGTCCCTTTGGACGAATCGGCATTGGACCAATCGGCATTGGACCAATCGGCATTGGAAGAATCAGCATTGGACCAATCGTCGTTGGACGAATCGTACCAGACCCACTAGAAGACGGCGCTCACCATAATACTGTCTAATGCGTATGCGGCCATCATGGTAGTTCAAGTTGAATTGGGACTCGTCCGAAAACACGACATGTTGCCAATCATCACGCCATTATCTGTATTGAAAACCCCATTCTAGCCTGAGGAGTCCATTGTTCAGAGCCAAAGGAATCCACCGCAAAGGGATACGTGCAACCAACCCTCTGTCCAGCAGACGCCGTCAAAGTTTGGAGGTAGACAATGCCACACCTGTTACAGTGCTCCATATTGTGATAAGACTTGCGAAGCTGTGGAACTGTTCGTCACTGCCACGCGAATGAAGTGTCGGTCATCCTGCGGTGTCGTCACATTTCTCGGTCCACTGCCGGATTGTCGATGTTCTCCTCGGTCCACTGCCGCAACAAGCGCGTCACTGTCGTAGCGTTATGTCCCGTCAGAGCCGCAATGCAGGCTTACAGTGACCAATCATTCGTCCCCGTTCAAACTCTGTCGTATGGCGACATTGCGCACTTCGTCGTCTCCGAGGCATTAATGAATCCTGCAGACCCTTTTACAAATCGATGTTCTCAATACACTACTGGTGTATATCCTATACAGCTCTCTCTACACTGAAAACACGCCCTGATGACGGCGGCGATTCGTCTCGGCATGGTCTCGACAAGACACCGGAAACGTTGGGAAGCCATACGGATCCACGAACCCTGAACAAGCTCTCACAGTTCACGAAGATTTGATGGAAAGGAGTCAGAGCCTCGAACATCTCTTTCGATGGCATCCCAGATGTGCTCGATGGGATTGAGGTCAGGTGACTTAGCTGGCCAAGGAAGCGAGGTCACGTCGGTGGAGTGTTCATCCAACCATTCGGGTACAATTCGGGAGCGATGGCACGATGGGAATGAAAAAGAGCTTTCAGAAGACAAAACTGATGTGCAACGCTACTAAAAGAAATGAAGATTTATCGATCGATGGGGAAAAGCTGGAGGTAACAGATACCTACATTTACCTTGGACAACAGATATCAAGCAAAGGTCACAATGATGAGGAAATTAATCGAGGTATAAAACTTGGCTGGAGAGCTTTTGGAAGAAATAGTACAATTAGGTTTTAAGAGCAATATGCTATTATGTCTTAGAAGAAAGTGTTTAATCAGTTCATCCTTCCAGTGCTTGCACATGGAGAAGAGAACTAAACTGAAAAAGACATTCAAAAACTTCAGACAACTGAAAGAGGCTTAGAAATATGCATGCTTGGTGTAACCAAGAAAGATAAGAAGAGGAACTTGTGGATGAGGAAAATGACAAGAGTGGCAGGCATTATGATCAGAGTAAAATCCCTGAAGTGGCAATGTGCTGGACATATTGCCAGGACGGGCCACCGAATCACAACCGAAATTTTAGGCTAGATTCCAAGGGACAGAAAAAGACCCAGAAGAAGACCACATGGCATATGGGTGGATGAAATTCCAAAGCATGAGGGAGTTATATGGAGGAGACCGGCTCAAGACAGAACTTAGTGGAAGAAACTTGGGAACACCTTTATTCAACAGTGGATTGATAATGGTTGACAATGATGATAATAATGTGTGTGTGTGTGTGTGTGTGTGTGTGTGTGTGTGTGTGTGTGTGTGTGTGTGTGTGTGTGTGTGTATAGTAGTAGTAGTAGTAATAGATTCCGGTTAATTGGGGCATTGATTAGTCGGGGCAGCAATTTATTTATTTGGAAAATTTTTTGAAGAATATCCCAAATTAGCTTTATAGATAAAGAAAGCTTCGCATAATCGGGGAAACCGTTTTATTGTGCTAAAGTGTTCTAGCCCCGATGGGCCCCAAGCACATAAATTAGGTAAGAAAGACAGGTAAAGGCGAACTACACTTATTGTGTGTGTCCTAAAAATCCGCGCACCAAGAAGGAGGCGTCCGATTGAAATGAAAATTTTAGTAGTGAGATGGTACATAGCAAGAACAGAAGTGATTAGAATATCACAGCAGCAGGACGATTTCCAGCGGATATAAGATACACATTCCGGTCAACGTTAGTACCACGTCGGACCGCCTCGTGTTCGGATACATGCAGTGATATGGTCCTGCATGGAGTCAAAGAGACGCCATATGTTATCCTGGGACAGATTGGCCCACACTTCTTGCAACTGACGCTCTAAATCACAAACATTAGGAGTAGGAGAAAGCTAGCGTCCCATCTGGTTCCAAACGTGGTCGATGGGCGAAAGATCAAGCGAACTGGCAGGCCACGAAAGCATCGAAGCCTGACGTAGATAATCCTGAGAAACCCGAGCCGAGTGCGGACAGGCGTTATCTTGTTGGAAAACGGCTCCGGACTGCCCCACCAGGAAAGGCAGCATTTGGAACCGCAGAATCTCATGTACGTAGCGTCAACGTCTCTCGGATCACTACGAGGAGAGTCCTGCTGTCATATGCGATGGCTCCCCAGACCTTCACTCCTGCAGTTCGGGACGTTTGCCGCTGTACAGCGAGGTTGGGATTGTAGCGCTCACCTGCGGTCCTTCAGAGTCTGACACGGTGGTCGTCCGTTCCCATACAGAAGCGGGATTCGTCGCTGAACACTATACGTCGCCAGGCTGTAGCATTCCACGATGCTCGCTGCTGAAACCACGGCAATCGAGGCCAAAGATGGTCAGGTGTTAATGGCAGAAAAAGTAAGAGCCGTCGAGATTGCAAAATCGCCTCTTCCAGGCGTATGGAAATGGTTCTGGAAGACACAGGAGTATCTTGTACAGGCGCCACATGTCTCTGGATATTGGACAAGGACGTCATTGCATCTGTGCGTACCACTCTCACGATCCCACGGTCCTCCCTGCTGGTGGTGTGTCTGGGTCGTCCAGAGGCAGTCCGCAGTGTCTGGGTGCCTTCCCGTGTCCATGGATCCCAACACGATCTCACCTTACTGTCTGACCGGCCCAAATGGCTGCCGATTCAGCGCGCTGGGCACGCTGCCTCTGTCATCCCGACGATACGACCTAGTTTAAACTCCGTCAGCTCACCATACGCACATCTACGGCGGCTTCTCGGCATGTCCATCGCTCAGAGATCTCATCTGACTCTTACTGTGCACTTTGGCACGAATGTGGAGTCCCCTGCGCGGCTCCTTATAAGACCCAAGGATTGCGATTGCAGCGCCGGTCATACGGAATCGCACGAAACTTTAATCATTTGCATGTCTGCTCTCCCCGTAGCTGTTCTCCGAGTTGCGCGTTAATCGCACGGTTTTTTCTTGGTGCGCGGATTTTTATGACAATGAGTGTATCTTCTGGTTTGACCCTTACGCAGAAATGCCCAGTTTTGCCTCTGTCATTGAGTGTAGTGGGACAACCGGGAGTAGAAGACAAATGACCATTCATTTGAACGATCATTCGTGAACGACTCTTTTGCGTGAATGATGAATAAACTCCGAAGAATGAATGACTTATGCCATCGATAGTGCCACGCAGACATAAAGTGTAAGGGAAGGACACTGGAGTAGGGCATTGCTGCAGGCCAATGGCTATGACAATACTTTGTGAAAAACAAAGACGAACATTGCGTAAAAAAAAAAAAAAAAAAAAAAGAAGGGAATCCTTTCTGCGTCAGGTAACTTCTAAAAAAAGTAATGATAATAATTTGGTGTCCATGATATCCACAGAAATTGTTAGCAAGGAAATGTATTCATGGAGTGAATTCCGAAAAGGAAACCATGCAAGAAATGAGCGACAGCAACACATTATTGTTCAGTTGTTTCTTTGTTCTAGATCTTTCTTATATACTTTTTATAGTTATTCAAAACAATAAACTTTTAGTGTTCCTCAGCTTAACGTTTGTATATACAATAGATGCGTTCCTCATCTTCACTATTTTATTCGTGTAGTAGTGCAAAGGCGTACGTAGATACCACCCGTATCATGTCGCGCAGCTGCATCCCGAAAATATTAAATTAGAAGCCGAGCAATCAGCGGTTAGAAGAAATGCTAGAATAGTTGTGTCTGTCTCTTCTACACGACTGCAGATGGGTTGAACATTATCACAAATCAACGTCTGACGGAAATGGAATAATTCTATGGGAATCAAATAGATTTGTGCGTGTCTTAATTGTTACCAATATCATTCTGGGCCTAGTGGGTTGTTGACAGTTTGTCACTGCGTGTGCAGTGGGCGGAAAAAACAAATAAAAAAAAACTAAGCAATGACAGAAACCGAATGGTAATTTTCTCTTAGCCTGCGGGTGCGGGTAGAAAAACATGTCAGGCTCTTTTTTTTTCTTTTTACCATTTTCACCCGAAAAAGAATGGCTTCTCATTTTCGCATCTGGGAAAAGAAGATTTATTTGTGACAAACAGCACATAAAAGGAATTTTTATGTCTTTTTAAATGCGATTAAGACGTAATCCTCCAAGTTCTGAGTACTTTTGCAATTTAAACATCACCCAATAATAATGTTTTATGTTTTGTCCTGAAAAACAGCTGACAACAGGAGACAATATGAATCCACGTGTTTTATTATTTTCTGCTTTATCCTATCTGATGTCTCCCATTGTAGCATATTACACAAAAAAGAAGACATCGAGTTTTCAGGTGTGATGTTCACATCTTTTTGAAAATTTCCGACGCGGAAAAACACTATTTTAAGGCAGGCTTTTTAGAAGAAAAACTTCAGAGAAAAACGGAATGCATATGTGACTCCTAGAGAACATTTATACATAATTTAAAATGAGAAATGTAAGCAGTGTTTTTCATAGAGTTATTGATTACCACGGCTGAAATAAAATAGTGTAATGATTACTATGGCTTAAATAAAATAGTTTATTTATTACTACAGCTGAAATACAATTTATAAAATAGTGTATTCATTACTACGGCTGAAATACAATTTGTAAAATAGTGTATTCATTACTACGGCTGAAATACAATTTTTAAAATAATGTATTGATTACTACGGCTGAAAAAAACAATTTATTGATTACTACGGCTGAACTAAAATAGGGCCGCCCCGGTGGCGCAGTGGTCTAAGCGATGGCCTCTGATCATTCGTCCAAAAGGGGTCCGGGTTCGAATCCCGGTGAGGCATGGATGTTGTGTTTGTCTTATGGCACTGGATCTCTCCCTTCCCTGGAACCAGTGACCCTAAATTAGGGACGGGCGACTGCTTATAGCCCATTGAGTTGCTCACGGTGGTCGTTAAACTTCCAATCAAAAAATAAAAAATGAACTAAAATAGTATATTGATTACTACGGCTGAAATAAAATAGTGTATTCATTACCACGGCTGAAAAAATAGTGTTGATTACTAGAGCTGCAATACAATGGTGTAATGATTACTACGGCTGAAATATAATAATGTATCGATTACTACGGCTGAAATAAATTTGTGTATTGATTACTACGGTTGAAATTAAATAGTGTATTGATTACCACGGCTGAAATAGAATAGTGTATTGATTAACACGGCTGAAAAAAATAGTGTATTAATTACTACGGCTGAAATAAAATAGTGTATTGACTACCACTGCTGAAATTAAATAAATAAAAAAATGATGTCCCCTGTCCCTAAGCTACTCTCACAGCTACATGTATTAGGGTGTTTCAGTCGTCCTGTGTCAGCAATTACTGAGTGCGTATGCGTTATGCAAATAAGAACAGCTCATGACCAGAAAACCGGTATCGTCTGATATGCATAAATAGGAGCACACGCTGCCGTGATTAAGTGGAAAATTTTCTGCTGTCAAAAGCTTTAGAAGCGAAATACACGACCGAGTGGGCTGCGAGTGGCCTAGTTGTCAGCTTCCGTTACTGCCATGGAGATAACCTCAAGTTCAATCCGGGGCAGGCACGAAAGTTCGAACCACTAAATACCCGCCGTGCGCCGGATGGGCACGTTAAACCGTCGGACCCCGGGTACTGGCCCCCGGTAACAAATAAGGGCGTCTTCCCCCCCCCTTTTTACCTCGCTTCCCTGTCACTTTTCCTATCGGGCACTCTAGCCCAAATATACTAGCTTCCTGTTTCTAAGAGTTGTTTTAGACATGGGGTCAGACACTTCTTTCCTAAAATCCTCTACATATCATCTGATCTGATCTACACGACCGAGTGCTGTTGCGATTTTGCTTTAAAAAGAAGTTAACCGCTGCAGCTGTAGCGAGGAAAATGTGTGTTGTGGAAGGTGAAGGAGCAGTGTCTGAAAGAAAGGCAAGATTTTATTTCAGCGATTTAAAAATGGGGACTGAAACCTAGTCCCCATTTTGAAATCGCTGAAACCAAAACGTGCTGGAAGACCTTCGATGGTGAATTCTGAAGCTGTACGCCAAGCCGAAGGGTCAACTCCGCGCACAAGCATTAGACAATTGTCAAATGAGCTCGGAATACCTCAGTCCACAATTGTTTGCGAAATGCACAAGCTCGGTAAGACTCACAGAAGCTATCGAGCAGTATCCATGAACTGACTGCCGCTGAAACTCAGCGACATGTGCATGTGTATCACTAATTGGTGGATAAACCTCAGGACGACCATTTCTTTAGGAGAATTGTGGCGCGATGGAAAGTGGATATTTTTCCCGAATCGTTATATGAGAAACAGTGATTAGATCCCAAAAAGCCACTAGAACCAGTCACAAAAAAAGTGGATGATTTGAGCACACAGTTATGCTATGCGTATGGAGGAACGTTGAGGGCTCCATTCATTGGGAATTGGTTCCAGATGGTCGAGGCATTAATGAGGAGCTGCACTGTGGCCATCTGGAGCGGATGTATGCCGCTTTAAGCAGAAAGTATCCTGCTCTGGTGAACCGTAAACAAATTGTCCTCCAATAGGATAATGCTGCTGCTCTTAATGCCGGATCAACCGACGAAAAAATAGATATACCGGAGAGATTGGAACTCATGTCCCACCTCTCTTATAGTCCGGAACTTGCGTCTTCAGACTACAACTTATTCCGATCATGACACATTTTCTACTTGGGAAACACAAAACATCTACGATGTCGAACTTTGGGTCCAAGACTTTATCGCCTCGAGACCAAAGGAATTTTTTCGCAGGGGAATTCAAGACAAGGAATCAGGATGGTGTACGATCATCGAGCACTATGGACACTATTTCAAAGGTTAATCTTTTACGTTTATGACCTTTTTGTTCGACTGTCATAAAACGACAATGACTTTTGAATCACCCTCCTGGTGAAGGAATGCCTCACAGTTAGTTTCAACAGCAACTTCATAACAAAACATCCGATTCCAAAAGTAAGATCACCCTTTTGTACACAATTCCAAACTGAATAAACAGTGCAAGTTTCATTATTGAAATTCTTGTCCGCTAAATCTGTGGTCGTATCTTTTGCATACCATCGAACACAACTCCACAACGAAACATCCGATTCCCAAAGTAGAACTCCCGTTTTGTACAGTATTCAAAACTGAATGAACTGTAGTGAGCCCTGCTGTACTAATTTTTGCCCTGTATGACATTTCCAACAAATAAATAAATAAAAAGGAAGAAGTTCCACACAGGAGATAATTGTGGAAAAGTTTAGTAGGCAGCCACAAAATAAGCCACTTCTGCGGCCAAGAGACCCCAGACGAAGGCTTCCGATCATTCTTCCGAGATGAACCAGGATTCAAATCCCGCATGAGGTACGGATGAGGATGGGGGGGGGGGGAGGGGATTCTTACCTCATGACCCTATACAATTCCCGGAACCAATGACCCAAAATTATATAGGGACGGGTAAGCAGTTATAACCTTAAAAATTGCACACGGTGCTCATTAAAATACAAAACAAAGAACGAAATAATTGAAAATTTCAGAAATCAGGAGAAAACTACCTTTGAAGAGAGTTCAGCAGCCCACTGGAACATTAATGAGAACTCCTGTATACGAAGAAATACAGGGCTTTATCAAAATAATGGAAACACTGTTAGAGGAGAACTTTTTGTTGATAAGCAATAGGCCCACCTCGAGCTTTCAGAACAGAAGCAATTCGACTTGGAATGGACTGATACAAGTCATGCACATACGATAAGGAAATTCGGGACCACTCTTCTTGTAAAACACTTCCCAACCATGCCAGTGCTTTTGGAGGTGGAAAGCGTGATCAGATATTCCTCAAATGTTCAATTATGTTAAGGTGGCCAGGGTAGCTACTGTACCTCATCCTCATGTCCTGCAAACCACAATTCGACACGTTTTGCACAATGCACAGGTGTATCATCTACTTGAAAACATATTTACCGCCCCGGTGGCGCAGTGGTCTAAGGCGCTGGCCTCTGATCATTCGTCCGTGAGGGGTCCGGGTTCGAATCCCGGTGAGGCAGGCATGGATGTTGTGTTTGTCTTACGGCACTGGCTCTCTCCCTTCCCTGGAACCAGTGACCCTAAATTAGGGACGGGTGACTGCTTATAGCCCATTGAGTTGCTCACGGTGGTCGTTAAACCTCCAATCAAAGAAAGAAAGAAAGAAGAAAACATATTTGGGAACAATGACTGTAGCACTGGAGCACCCAGTCTTACCGTAATGTTACAGTCATTCTTGGAGTACATGTGCCACACTGGTCTCTAAGAATGGATTTAATCTCCAATGGCCCTAAGGAATGCCGTGATATGGCTCCCTACAGTTTCAGGGATCTAGCTCTTCTATACTTCACAGTCGAAACCAAACAGTGGGAGTTGTACGCTCTTGCAGTTTTCGCCAGTCATACACTGTACCACTGGTGGAAAACGATGTGAAGCATGTTTCATCAGACCAGATGACATGCTGCCGGTCTTTATCTAGTCATACACTGTACCAGTGGTGGAAAACGATATGAAGCATGATTCATCAGACCAGATGACATGCTGCCAGTCTTTATCCAGTCATACACTGTACCTGTGGTGGAAAACGACGTGAAGCATGATTCATCAGACCAGATGACATGCTGCCAGTCTTTATCCAGTCATACACTGTACCAGTGGTGGAAAACGACGTGAGGCATGATTCATCAGACCAAATGACATGCTGCCAGTCTTTATCTAGTCATACACTGTACCAGTGGTGCAAAAGGATATGAAGCATGATTCATCAGACCAGATGGCATGCTGCCAGTCTTTATACAGTCTTACACTGTACCTGTGGTGGAAAACGATATGAAGCATGATTCATCAGACCAGATGACATGCTGCCAGTCTTTATCCAGTCATACACTGTACCAGTGGTGGAAAACGAAATGAAGCATGATTCATCAGACCAGATAACATGCTGCCAGTCTTTATACAGTCATACACTGTACCAGTGGTGGAAAACGACGTGAAGCATGATTCATCAGACCAGATGACATGCTGCCAGTCTTTATCCAGTCATACACTGAACCAGTGGTGGAAAACGATATGAAGCATGATTCATCAGGCCAGATGACATGCTGCCAGTCTTTATACAGTCATACACTGTATCAGTGGTGGAAAACGACGTGAATCATGATTCATCAGACCAGATGACATGCTGCCAGTCTTTATCCAGTCAGACACTGTACCAGTGGTGGAAAACGATGTGAAGCATGATTCATCAGACCAGATGACATGCAGCCAGTCTTTATCCAGTCTTTATCCAGTCATACACTGTACCAGTGGTGGAAAATAATGTGAAGCATGATTCATCAGACCAGATGACATGCTGCCAGTCTTTATCCAGTCATACACTGTACCAGTGGTGGAAAACGATATAAAGCATGATTCATCAGACCAGATGACATGCTGCCAGTCTTTATCCAGTCAGACACTGTACCAGTGGTGGAAAACGATGTGAAGCATGATTCATCAGACCAGATGACATGCAGCCAGTTTTTATCCAGTCATTCACTGTCCCAGTGGTGGAAAACGATGTGAAGCATGATTCATCAGGCCAGATGACATGCTGCCAGTCTTTAGCATCCCTGCTTTTATGTGCTTTGCACCAACTTACACATTTTTTTTAAATTGATGTTGATAATCAGAGGTTTGTGACTTGTAGCAGGGCCGTAAACACCTGCTCCGCGGAGTTCCGAATGAACAGTTATGAGAGGAACGGGATTATTCCGACTGTTGTTCAACTCTGCTGTTATGTGTTGTGCCGTGGTGTTGTGTTTCCGTCGAACAATCCATGCCAACATTCGGCTATCCCCATCTGACATCTTCTCATAGCGTCCATAATGCGCACGTTTGGAGGAAACGTTACGTCTTTTTTGATAGGTAGGTAATCATAATCGTCGATACAGTTCCTCATGTTACATTTACTATTTCTGTCGTTCTAGTTGAAGTTCCTGCAAGACACGAACCAATGACCATGTTGTTGTTTTTTAGGTCACTGCGATCTGACATTGCCGACAATGCAGAACAGTACGACAACAGTTCCACCTGCGGCTCAGTCAGATCAGATCACAAGTATAGAATTTTAGGAAGGAAGTGTCTCACCCCAGGTCTTAAACAACCCTTAGAAATAGGAAGCTAGGGGATTTGGTCTAGAGTGTCCGACAGGAAAGTGGCACTGAAGCGAGGTAGAAAGGGGAAAGGAAGACCCCCTTATTTATCACCGGGAGCCAGTACCCGGGTTTCGACGACTTAACGTACCCATCCGACGCACTTCGGAGATTTAGTGGTTCGAGTGTCCGTGCCTTCCTGGGATCGAACCTGAGATCTCTCCGTGGTAGTCACGAACGTTGATCACTAGGCTATCCACGGCCCAAGCGAATGAGTCGTTGGCACTATACTACGTGATAGCCGACATCGTTCGGTAGAACCGGTTATTAAAGTTAGGCCAATTCTTTCGATCCGGTTGTTGATGTTAACAATGTTGAAGTAAACACATCGGACTTCTTCCCTCATAAATTAGGTAATCTTTTGAAATTTCCCATTCCGATTCATGATTTTAGCGACCAAATGGTTGAAACAGATTTAAAATCCAAAACTCTACCTAAAAGTTAATTAATTCAAACACTCGACGTGGATCAGGAACACCAAACATAAATCATCGCTCTTTCCACGTTAATACGTGATTCTCAGAAAAATTCTCATCGGCCACCACCGGGAATCAAACCCAGGGTCTTCCAGTTACGCGCCGGACATGCTACCACTGCACCATAGCAGCCTCGAATTCTCCAGACTCACATGTGATTAACTGCCAAACTACATGGCAGGTTACTTCGCGGAGCCCTGCACAGTGCTGGGGATTCACCAAAGATGGAAAGCAGCCACAGAAAAAATACTAGGAGGCGAATGCGAATGGATGCTTTCCATCCTTGGTGAATCCCCAGCACTGTGCGCGGCTCCATGAAGCAACCTGCCATGTAGTTTGGCAGTTAATCACATGTGAGTCTGGAGAATTCGAGGCTGTTGTGGTACAGTGGTAGCATGTCCGGCACGTAACTGGAATATCTGGGTTCGATTCCCGGTGGCGGCCGATGAGAATTTTTCTGAGAATCACTTATTAACGTGGAAAGAGCGATGATTTCTGTTTGGTCTACCTAAAAGTATTGATGCAGCTAGAAAAATTATTAAAATGAATGTTGTAGACTCAGCAGAAGCAGAAAGGGCATTTGGTTTAATGAACCTTGTGGCTACAGATCAGAGAAATACTTTTCTCGTTACTAATATTTCCCACCTGATGACCATCAAGCTGATCTGAAAGTCGATGTCGTTGAACTGGACACTGTTCGTGAAATATTGACTACGACATGAACATTACACAGCGACTGATACTGACAAGGAACACCCTCGGGGTCGAACAAACCAAAAAGCACCTAACTTACGTTTTAAATCATTTACATACCTCTGAATTCAATGGTGATATTCGTTTTTCTGTAAAACTCCGCAGTTGACCAGTAGAGGTATCTGAAGACAGGTGCCACGTCGAAGCGTAAAGGGCGGATCTGCACGAAAATAATTATCACGTTCATAGGACTGTTGACGTCCGTAACTTCATAACGAAGGGTCAGGGAGTACAAGTGTCAAAAGATTAATGCATGTGAGGGCTGTCTATAAAATGATCAAAGCAAGAACCATTGCCGCAAAATTCACAATTAATAAATGCAACATCGACACACCCACAGAATGCACACGCACGGAGAACGTTAGTGTTGAAAGCCACGTCGATGACGCTTTTGAAATTCTGCACAGGTTGACCACAATGGTAGCCAGCTTTCTGCCATGCGTAACGAAGCATCGGTCTATAGATCTCCGCAGATAATTGAGTGTAGATCACAGAATGCATTTTCAGAAAGAATTTTCTGTCATGTAATTTTGGCTGCGGCATGTTGGATCGTAGTTTTATGTAGTCTGTAATCCTGGTTGCGTAAATTTTATATGGACTGAAAAAATAAACATCGTGGGGTTGAACATATTTCGTAGTTTTTGGTGGAATGATTTTTAAATGAACTTATTTCCCCCGGAGGCCTCCTGAAGTATTTGTTCATCCTTGTGTCCAGACCAGAAATCACAAAGTACGCAAGACAGATGTATATTCAAAACTGACGAAAGAAAAAAAGGTCTGCAGATATCGTTTCGTCATCTTTCCGCTCACACTGGCTTCCACGAAAATGTTTGATGGACACTTTGGCTCGGTATCTCTTGCCACAAGAGGTCAAAATGTTCCAGTTCGTTCTTGGAAGCATATTATAATGAATAAAATTCTCCGGCTGGACGTGTAGTGCAGGAAAGCTTACGTTAAGTCACGTTAGGGTTATTGACAGGTTACTTGACGTAGCTAAAGTGTGCTTAATCTGCAAAGTGCTAGAGTTTGTTTAGGTAAGACACGCACGTGCAATAAATTCCAAGAATATGGAATTTAGTTTTACTCAGCGTTCCTCATTATCTTGAATATCAGTAATATAACTTCGGTTTTAGTACATTAGTACCTTGAAGGCTCCTTATTAGAGCGGTAAACACAATATACCCTGAACTTAACGTAAACACTCAATGAAGTAGACTTAACGGCCAGACAGAAATCTGACGATAAAATGAACTAAGAAAACGTACTCACTTTAAACCTTTTATTGGGGAGCTCCTGGTATTATTCAAATACACACTCCAAAATAACACAACTACTGATAGCCCGAACTTTCGTACTATCGTAATATCGTAGAAAAGTAGGTAAATCGCATATCAATAATCAGGAAGAACCTATCACATATAAAACGAAGCTCTTTGGTATACTTGAGCGCGCCTATATATACTGCATACCACCACGTCATGACTTACACTCGTTGCCACATATAATTCAGCGGGAGAAACAACATCTCGTTAAGTGAGAAGATAATTTGCATAGGAAAATAAAATAACAAGAGATAGTAAAATCAAAAAGAAACTGAATCTAGAGTATACGTTACAATATCTAAAGTTTGTTTGCTAAACGGCCATCCATGGACATTGCAACGTCTATCGTGTAGCTAGCTGTGTGTTGTGCTATGAAGCGATTGCATCGTCGCTTTGGTATATTTCTCTTCCTTTTTGGACAATATTCTTTCGTATAAAATCTCGTAGTTAAACTGGCTCTGATCACAGTTCCAGATACACCCCATTTTAATATTTTCCGTTTCAGTATGTTCACTAATTTCAGTAACGAATGCATCTGCTCGTTTGATTACTTCTTTGTCGTCCTGGGTATCGTTCTTTGCTTTTTATGTGGCGAGACGTTGTTCCAAAGTCTCTTTTCAAATTGTCAATGAAATGCCCAGAAGCTTTGAAATTCACAAGCTCGATATTTCTGGCTGCTTCAATTGCCCAGTTTTAGAAATGCCAGTAATGAACGCTATATCCCAGTTCTCTTGACTCGTCGCACTTGGCTATTGTACGTTGTTTAACGGCATTTACTTCTAGTGTGCGATTTCCTTTAAAAACGGTTACATCATCCCTTTTCTTCGCTGCATAGTCTAACACGACTTTAATGTCACTTTTCGTCTTTACTTTGGGGCATCTCTTCATTAGCTTCTCATATGAGTTATACCCTCGGACACAATAAACATAAAAAATATTGTCTAATGTTTTATCATCGAATATTGTGACTACACTTGACACTCTGACCTTTTTTACAGGTGAAAGTTCATATTTTTTTATTGGAGGTTTAACAACCACCGTGAGCACCTCAATGGGTTATAAGCAGTCGGCCGTCCCTAATTTAGGGTACCTGGTTCCAGGGAAGGGAGAGAGCCAGTGCCGTAAGACAAACACAATATCCATGACACATCGGGGTTAGAACTCGGACCCCTTTCGGACGAATTATCAGAGGCCATCGCTTAGTTTCAATATTCGCTTTTATTCACTTAAAAGAATTACAACAGAACATCCTCAACCTCACACGCAGTGTGAATGAAGGGGAGAAATAAAACAAAATGTAGATATTTACAATGGAATGATAATTGTACAAATGAGCAATGACAGGCATTGCATTATTTGCTGTAAACAGCAGTAGCTCTGGGATAATTGTTCATTGAAGTCTTGGAACATCACTGGAGCGAAACAATTTACAGAAAAAAAATTATCGCAGTTCTAGTGACATGGAAATCATTGGTGGCAGAGAGTCACTGTGAGGATGAAGAGAACTGTGTACAAAAGGTAACATCAGGAGGAAGCAAACACAATCCAGTTCCAGGAGGAAACATGGTGATGGAACAGTAAAAATAGAAAGTTCCGACGTAGTTTTAAGAGTATTAAAACAGCAGATGAACAGTCTGGGCACTATAAAACCGAAACCAGGGACGACACGGCGACTATGTTGTGAAGAAGGCAGGTAACCGTGACGCCGTATCTTTCGCTCTTTCGCCAAGGAGTATTCCAGGGTGAGTCTGGCTTTAACCCTGTTGCGGTAATGTGCAACCAAGGAGGTAGAGAATGTGATAGGATCTGGATCTTGTAACTGTAGCAGGTGAGAGAAAATAATATATTTAGCTAGGATAAATAAATACGAACAAACTGGTAAAATAGAGGAGAAACTTGTAGAACTGTGGCCGAGGAAACGATAATCTTCTAGGGTGAGATCACTGGTACAAGAAGGATATGCAAGTTGGAACATACTGTGAAATAGTGGGAGCAGCGTCGGACAGTAAACAAACATGTGTAAGACGTCTCCAACGACGTTACAAAAAGGACAGAGATCTGATGATACTATATTTCTCCGGAACAAAGTCGAAGGGACAGGCAGTCGATTGTGCAAAAACCTCCAGTGCACATTAAGTTCTGAGGAGAGGGCCGGTGAATGTTGGGCAGTAGACCAGACTGAGGTTAGTGCAAAAGAAGGAACAGAGGGAATAGGGCAAAGTACCGCAGAAGAACAACGGAGAAAACGGTACAGGGTGCGGGTGGAAAAGCTGTGGAGAGAGAGGAGGTCGCCGGAAAAGGGAACGAAGAAACTGGAAAGGGAGAGAGGCAGAGGAAACGGAATGGAGGCCAGAGGAATCGACTAGGGAAGAAAAAAGTGATTGAAGAGCATTTTTAAGTTGGAAGAAGTTATCAGAGAAATCGAACGAGGGTGGGAGGGTGGGAAAAAGGTCGGAAGCGGGTTTCCATGAAAAATCGGGGAGGACCAGTTGGGAAACGGAGACGGCACCAGCGTGTAGCCATGTGGGGAAAAAGTAAAAGTTGGCAATAGGAGGATGGGGGACGGAGGAGAAAAAAAGGCTCGGAAAGAAGACCAAGAGTGGAAGAGGAAGGTTGACGAATGAGCGGTAAATAACGAAGGAACTGAGCAGCTACATGGTAGACTAGAGAAAAACGGGGGGGATGACAGGGTGAATATCCATCTTGAGAAGAAGATGGACGGCGAGACAGGGACTAAGGGTGGAAGTAGGACATTAAGCAGAAGAATGGAAGCGGAAGAGTCTGGTTGAACTGTCAAACGGGGGAAATTGAAAATTCTTACAGCTTTATAACGTATGATAATCTCTGGCATATTGAGGCCACCACAAGTCGAAGGTAGAGATAATACTGAGGAAGATAGCCAATGAGTGGATGACCAAACAATACTGAGCATTGCTGATGTTGTTGCAGTTTGAACGTAGGCTGGTGGCGGTTGTGTAATCCAGGAATGATAAACTAACGAGAGCAACACTTGAGCTTAGACCAGTAAGCAGCGGTGTAACGTAGTTTCCTGACGAAGGGTCTCCAGGTGGCAGCCACTGCTGAGATCCGGCTGCCGATGTGCACCCCAAGTATCTTTTGACTGGTGGAAGTCCAATGAGTGCCCCACGGTGCATCGAGGCGATGTCTCCAGGAGCCACACCACAAGCCTGTACAATTTGAAAGGTTTACCGAAGCGCCGGAAGCCGCAGCATACATTTGATACCATGCAAGAACAATTGTGAATTGCCATTCTTCTCGGATGAGAACTGTAAGATCATCGGCGTAGGCAGTAAGAACGATAGAATGGTGCCTGATGCTATGCTGAATGGTGGAGGGGGAGGTTGTAGAAGAGAACGGATAGAGCAAAGAAGAGGCTCAAAGACTAGAGAGAAAAGTTGTCCGGAAAGAGGACATCCTCGAAGGATGCCCTTGCGAAACGGAATGGGGGTTGTAAGGAAGGAGGCCGTCCGGATGTGGACAACTGAGTCCTGGTACAGGGCAATAAGGGCTGTGATGAAGACAGATGGGAAACCGAAGGAGAGAGCACAGAGGCAAGCCACTGATGACTCACGTTATCAAAGGTCTGCCTCTGATCAAGATTGAGGAATTCTAAGGATTCGGAGGAAAGGTGGGCAAGGCAATATGAGTCACGGAGGAGATTAATATTAGCATGAATGCTTCGGCCAGGGATGGTGTACGCATGATCGGGATGTATGACGGTGCGAAGGACAGGGTTCAATCGAAGAAAGGGTATTTTAGTATAAACCTTGTAGTCAACATTAAGGATGGATATAGGGCGCCAGTTATCCAACTCCAGCAGACACCCTTTCTTTGGAAGAAGAATAATGTGAGCTAGAGTAAAAGTGGGGGAAGAACAGATAAGGAAAAAGCAGCTGTAAAGCAAGGCAATAGGAGAGGGTGTAGGAAAGAGGAAAACGTGCGAAAGAAATTAACTGTCAACCCGTCAGGACCAGGTGACGAGTGGAAGTTCAGTAAGGCAAGTGACTGTACTACTTCTGCTGGGGTGATTAGCATAAAAAGAGATGCAACAAGATGCGATAGAATATGTGGTAAGGCACGAAGAATCGAATCAGCATGCGGAGAACTTGACTGGAACTGAGCAAAACGTGACTGGAAATATGTTCTAACACCGGAGCAAATGAGAGTGGGGTCATTAGTAACAGTTCCATCAGGTAAATTCAGATTACGGAGGTGATGAGCAGAAAGTTTGTGGAATTCCAGTTGTTGAACCTGTTCACAAAGTCATTTGGCTGGAGATGAAGGAGCTTGAGGCGGTGAAAAGCATGTTGAGAAACAAGAAGTAGCAAGGCACGAAGTTCAGCTTGGTAATGACAAAACAGCGGAGAATCAAGATCTAGGGTGGAAAAACTAGAGCGTGCAGCATCAATCTTCATAGAGGTGGTAGTACGTTTTTCGTGGGAATATTGTTTGGTATAAAGAAGAATCCGAGATTTGACATGTAACCAGTGTTGCAAGGGACAAGAAGCAAAAGGGAGCGTATATAAGGCTTGTTGGAGCTGCGATTGGATAGAATTGATGTAAGATGGATCAAGTAAAAGATCATCATCAAGGGTCCAAGTACGGTAGTATTGCCGAGGGGATGGACCGGTATGAAGACACATTACGACACAGCTGTGGTCGGAAGAAACTGTCGGTGTGTGAGAAAGAGAGATAACTGAAGGAAGAAGAATTGAAGAAACATAAAACCGGTCAAGTCGGGCAGTTGTAAGGCAGGAAGTGGAGTAAGAACGCCAGGTGTACGAACGAAGAAATGGGTGCAGGTGTCGAAAAGAATCTTGGAGTTGTAGCTGGTTGATGGCTATAGAAAGTGTTTGGGTAAGAAAATACCTGGTATCCGTGGAACCGTCCGATCTGTCGAGGGATGGGTCAAGGGTGCAATTAAAATCACCACCTAAGATGATAATATCAGTGGCCGGAAGACCTTGAACACAGGAAACAAAATGCTCAAAAAGACAGTCTGCATACTGTTGATTGCCGGAAACATAGATGTTGAAGATATGGTATTGGAAGTTGTGAAGTCGGAAGGATAGAAGCTGCAAGAGGTCACGATAAATCGGTTTGACCGTTGTATCAGTAATGAAGGATCGAAGACGAAAATGGATGGCCACCGCAAGTCCTGCGTGAAATCTAAGCCGATGGACATGGTAGAATTGAAATGGCCAGGTTCGCGACCGGTGGTATGGGGTGTTGGGATGACAGTTAGTCTCCTGTAGCAATAATATATCCGCATCATGCGGTGTGATATCTTCAAACACTAACACATTGGTAGAAGGGACGGAGCATCCCTTATAGTTGAAAGAAAGTAATTTTAACGTGAAAGAGGTTGTAGTGGTTGAATATTACTATCAGCACTTCTGTGAAGACTGGTCACACGTTTCTTTAAGTTAGATGTCTGCGCATTAGTGACTGTGTCAATTTTTGGCAAAAGAGCAAGTAGACTCTGAAGTTGGGTGATAATAGTAGGAAGCTGAGCATTACGTGATTGAACGTTTTCTAGCTGCTTGAGAGGACGTGACGGTTGATTGAATATGATGAGAGCAAGATCAGACGGCGCCAACAGCCCGTCTAATGCAGGGAAAGTTTAAAGATTTTCTGCGAAAGCTTTTTGATCCAACAATTTTGGAACAGCTGAGGACTTAAGAGACGAGGGAACTGCAGTTGGAAAGTAAGACTATCGAATTGGCGAACGGGAACGAGAGCAGACGCCACCGGCGAGATTGAACTTTGTCTAGTGCGTTTCAACGTTGAAACGCTGGGAGAAGCTGGTGGATGTATGACAGTTAGATCTGACTCCACATTAAGGGATCCAAGGGAAGAAGATGAAGTAACACGACGGAGGGGTTGCCATTCCTTTTCGGAGATAATACCCTCCGAAGAACGTAGAGGTACCACAGCAGCAAGTGGGTCCAACGATGAAGAGGTAGCCAAAGTTCCCGTAGTAGAGATCGAAGACTTGGAGACTGCTGATGAGTATCATTTGCCGGGGGAGAAGCCTCTGGAACAACAGTAGCAGGGATCAAGGACGTCTGTGAAGCCGAACTTGGTGTGGCCAGAGAAACTGGTGTTGAGGGTGGGGTGTTGACTTCGGGCGGTATGGAAATAGGTGGCTTGGCAGATGCATGTAGACAACGTGATTGGATGTGGCCATATGCCTTGCATTTAAAACAATGCAAGGCAGTAACGATATCGATCCGGAAAATCCGCTTCCCTACAACCACAGTGAGGCCAGTAGGGCAGTCAGCAATGGCATCTTCAGTAGGAAAAGGGATCCTTGCTTGGCGACGCAGACCCAAGATGTTCCTGTCATCTGGGTCTGTTGGTGCGGAAGACAGAGTGGAAATGTAACCAACTACCTTTCCACAACGGGATAGGGCCGCCATTAAGTAATGGTCCTTGATTTCTGGCGGTACGTGGTAGCACGTAACGAGTACGGGGCGCTGTTTTTTTTTTGTTTTTTTTTTTTGATTGGAGGTTTAACGACCACCGTGAGCAACTCAATGGGCTATAAGCAGTCGCCCGTCCCTAATTTAGGGTCACTGGTTCCAGGGAAGGGAGAGAGCCAGTGCCGTAAGACAAACACGACATCCATGCCTCACCGCGGGATTCGAACCCGGACCCCTTCGGACGAATGATCAGAGGCCAACGCCTTAGATCACTGCGCCACCGGGGCGGCTACGGGGAGCAGTGTGAGCAGGACTCCCAGTAAGGTATGATCCCCAACATGCAGTCGGTCAGATAAGACGCGCTCCGCAAACTCTGGCGTCGCAAAATAGATGAGAACAGTCCTAGGTTTTCTCGCCATATGGGTAATTGCTCCCTTAGGGAGGATTTGGCGAACGGCTAAGGAGTATTTCTTAAGGCTGGTGTCCGGGAGGTCATCAAAACATGTGCCAAGTTTCTGTGTGCGTAAAACCTCTTGCCCAGCAGCTGAAGTTTCCGGAATTTCGATGCGTAATTTCTTGTTGTCTCTAGTGACAATCATATCAATAGGCATTGTACATGGATTCGTCGCTGTAGAGGAAGATGAACTGGTACCCTTTTTTTTTTTTTTTTTGATTGGAGGTTTAACGACCACCGTGAGCAACTCAATGGGCTATAAGCAGTCGCCCGTCCCTAATTTAGGGTCACTGGTTCCAGGGAAGGGAGAGAGCCAGTGCCGTAAGACAAGCACAACATCCATGCCTCACGGGATTTGAACCCGGACCCCGTTCGGACGAATGATCAGAGGCCATCGCTTAGACCACTGCGCCACCGGGGCGGCGGTACGCTTCACAACGGAAGCATTAGGAAAAGTTGCCGCCGTAAGAATGGGTGGAGATGGGGAAGGTCAAGACGCAGGTCGGAGCAAATGAAGTACCAGAGGCAACGGATACTGAAGAAGTTAATGGCATCACTGTGGTAGATAACGTCGGGAAATCAACTTCCATAGAGGTGGAAGAAGAGGTGGTAGCATCAGATGACGTGGCTTGGAAACCAGCTGCGTGAGGGAATGACGAAGACCAAACGTGGCCAGGTGGGGGCGGAGCTTTGCTATCAAGCTTCAGACCTGGCCTATCAGATGCGGTCGCCGCCATTTGCAATGGCTGGCCTGCTAAACCCGACCCTGGGCAAAGACAGGACGGAAAAAGAGTTAGTACAAGTAAAGTTTTACTCACAGGACTCCAAGGTCGGACTCAATCGACACAGGAGATACACAAAGTTACGGCACACACTCAAAAGAACACTAACAAACACAGGTCAACACAACCTTACAAAGCCATCGCTTTGACCACTGCGCCACCGGGGCGGCAATGTTCATATTCACTGTGGCTGCTTCTATCTTCTATCTTCGGACTTGAAGCAGAACCACTGCTTTTTAATGCATAGCTCATCATTACCTTCATCACCATTAACGTAACTGCGATCTAACGTTACGACACTATCACTGTTTAACAGGTTTTCATGTTTGTTCATAATCACGGACACAAGGAAACATGCTAACAACTCATCTTCCAGACCACTACCATCTTCATAGCGCACCTTAAGTCGTACTTTCAGCTCAACCAACCTCAATACATTAAGTGGATTGAAAACCATTTTGTCGTCTCACTACGTACGTACATAGACAAGCAAGGCATCTGAAGGGGTGGATTGGCGGTTGCAAAAGGGCCCGGAAATTTTTTTACAAATGAGCCCGTTCAGTTGTAGTTCTGCGGTACTATTGTATCACACCTGAAACTAACTTTTTTCTTTAAGAAACAAAACAAAAAGTACAGTTGCTCTGAAAACAGTGGCAAGCATAGTAATGGAGGGGGGGGTGTAAAAGGACACCCGTCATTCTTAAACTGAAGTGGGTGTAGCGGGAAAATTTTTAATCGGCCAATGCCAAGATTTTACTTCAGAAAAATTGTACTACAATATTTCTGTTGTGGACAATCACAGTTAAAAATGCCGCCCCGGTGGCGCAGTGGTCTAAGGCGCTGGCCTCTGATCATTCGTCCGTAAGGGGTCCGGGTTCGAATCCCGGTCAGGTCAGGCATGGATGTTGTGTTTGTCTTACGGCACTGGCTCTCTCCCTTCCCTGGAACCAGTGACCCTAAATCAGGGACGGGCGACTGCTTATAGCCCATTGAGTTGCTCACGGTGGTCGTTAAACCTCCAATCAAAAAAAAAAAAAAAAAAAACAGTTAAAAATTTCAAGATATTTAAATATCGTGGCAAATCGACGTGGAAAAAGCGAATAACCACGTTTAAGTTGTCATATAGTGGATAGTACATCCCGCAAGTGCAAAGTGCAAAGATTCAAGAGCAAAAGATTCGGCTGTTTGATAATACAACACAAATAAAAATTGCAAAGGGAGAGAGACAAGGTGACACCATATCTCCGAAGCTCTTTAATGCCACATTGGAAAATGTCTTTCAATCACTGAACTAGGAAAACAAAGGGATAAAGATTAGTGGAGATTATCTAACCCACCTTCGTTTTTCTGATGACGTAGTCATCTTTGCAACTACCCCATCAGAGCTGCAGAGTATGATCCAGGAACTTGCTGACAAGAGTAAAGAAGTGGGATTAAAAATGAACTTTCAGAAGACAAAAGGGATGTTCAATGCTTTTACAAGAAATGAAGATTTATCGATTGATTGAGAAAAGCTAGAGATAACAGGCACGTACGTTTATCTTGGACAGCAGATATAAAGTGAGGGTCAAATTGATGAAGAAATTGATCGGCGTACAAAACTTGCCTGGAGAGCTTTTGGAAGAAACAGCATAATTTTCAAGAGCAATATGCCATTATGTCTTAAAAGAAAAGTGTTTGATCAATGCATCCTTCCAGTGCTTACGTATGGTGCACAGACGTGGACCTTAACTAAAAGAGACATACTAATACTGCAGACAACTCAAAGAAGCATGCAGAGGTGCATGCTTGGTGTAACCAGAAGAGATAAGAAGAGGAACTCGTGGATCCGAAAAATGACAAGAGTGGAAGACATCATGATCAGAGTTAAATCCCTGACATGGCAATGGGCTAGACATACTGCCAGAAGGACAGACCATCGATGGACAGTCGAAATTTTAGATTGGATTCCAAGGGACAGGAAAAGACCAAGAAGAAGCCCACATGGGAGATGGGTGGATGAAATTCAAAAGTATGCAGGAGTGACATGGAGGCGACTGGCACAAGACAGAACGTTGTGGAGGAAACTTAGGAAGACCTTCGTCCAGCACTGGATTGATAATGGTTGACAATGATGATGATGATGACATCCCGTAATGACTTGTTTAGTTAGTTATGTATGTAATTGCGCTGGAGAAGCTTCTAATTTTGGACCCACTCAATATTTGTATTTGTTTAAAATTTTCTCTTAAGAACGCTGAAGTAAGAACATTAAATTATTTTTTTTTAAATTGCTGATACTATTCGTATGTGTTTCAATTACAAAACGTGCTTTTATGCTGCGGTTATGTATTGTAAAGACACCTTAAACAAAACATTTTGCAACTTCATGTTGAAATGATATCTCCCTAAATGCCACCATATGACCCCCCCCCCCATCCGCAAATAGTCTTACAGTTATTTCAAAATAAATTCTTGATATTATTAGCTTTCACTCTGAATTTTGTGTTATCATATAGTGGTACATCCCATAATAACCATTATCTAGCATTGTTCTGCAACTTTATCAAACATGGGTCAGTATTTTCACTACTTTAAGTAAAGTAGTGAAAAAAATTTAGCCCTGTTCAGCCCCCCCCCAATGCTGTTAACATAAGTAGACTGTTGTTCCTCCCGAGTTTTCCTGATGCCGGGCCCCTCGAAGCATTTCAGGATGTAATCAATGGTCATAGAAACTATAGAAATTGATAGACATCCCTTCCTCACTCCGGAGTTGAGAAAAACATCGGTTAATTGCACGGGGAGGAAGGAGTGGAAGTTTGGAAGAGGAGATATTTTTTAATGCCTAAACAAATTAATCATAGTTTTCGGGCATGTTCGAGCCCAGCTTTTTTTTTTTTTTTTTTTTTTTTTGCAATATAAAATTCGGGCTCCGGCCCTTAAAATTGAGCCCGAACTTCGCTTTTATGAGCGCAGCACTGATGACTCCTACAACCAACGGGAGTACAATCAACAACTTCCCCTTCCTTGGAGAATATACATTTTATAGAACATCTTGTACACACCCTCCCGCAACATACGGTACATACATTCTACTAAGTGAACCCAGAAGTTCGCAAACACACAATGCCCATCTATTGTAGTTGAGATTCTAGCAGTTTCCTGGTGAGGGCATTTTTTTCCCTCATTCAAAATAGTTTTTTTTCCCCGCTTGTTATAATTACATTATGTGTTTTTCGTTTGTAAAAAAAAAATGTTGTAGTTCAGTTGTGTGTTTAAAACAACTGAACTGAAAACATTTTTAAGAAATAAAAAATAAAAAAGAGACAAAATATACCGAAGGGACCCCACCGAGAACGCGATACTCACTAAGCTGTCCACTTCACAAGCGATCCTCACTCTGTAAAAGCTCAGAGCCAACTGACGAGATATCGACCGTTTACCTAACATACCCCGCCGCCCGGAAGCTCAGCCCGGAGGCCCTTCTGATTGTCCCAGGAAAAGTGGTCTCATTACTTTCCGGACATCCTTGTATGGTGCAGAGACGTAGACCTTAACTAAAAGAAACATACAAAGACTGCAGACAACTGAAAGCAGCATGGAGAGATGCATGTTTGGTGTAACCAGGAGAGATAAGAAGAGGAACTCGTGGATCAGAAAAATTACAAGAGTGGAAGACATCGTGACCAGAGGAAAATCACTAAAATGGCAACGGGCTATGAACAACCGAAATTGGGTTCCGAGGGACAGGAAGAGATCCAGAAGAAGACCCCATGGGAGATGGATGGATGAAATTCGAAAGTATGAGGGAGTAACCTGAAGGATACTGGCACAAGACAGTCCGTTGTGGAAGAAACTTGGGGAGACCTTCGTCCAGCCGTGGATTGATAATGATGATGATAATATATAATGTGTGTATGTGTGATCGGACCCCCCCCCCCCCGATTTTGAAACAAGGTTACGCCACTGGTTTTACTTTTGCCTCGTATGATTTCCACTAGGTCAGAAACAGAGTCTGGAAGACGAACAGATGACTCACCAAAGGTAAAGGTTTCATGTCGCTGTGTACAGCGGAGTCGGCGAGACAGTTTCCGCTTTTTCCCAACTATCCACCCACACTCCCCAATTTGCACGCACTTGGAACCGTTAATGGTCGACGTCCCCACAGCCTTCACATTACACAACAAAAAAGATGCACTAAGAAAATCATACAATGCTAAATTAGTAGAAAATCCAAGACAAAATCTAGGAATCTTAAGCTCATGTTCTTGTGAGAGTAATGAAAAACGCAGTGATTTAATTTGGAAACCCTGCACATAATTTAATACCTACAGTTTCGTGTATTAACGGATTTCGGTAATGATTCTGTCATAAGTTCTTTGGGAGTCCACTGAGATGTCTTAGCATCGGGGCCCACTCAAATGTCTTAGCCTAGGGCCCACAAAGGTCTTAATCCGGTCCTGGAAAGAAGGCTTTTTTGTTTTGTTTTTTAAAGAAATAGCTATTCAGACAGTCATAAAGATCACACGCGATTAACGAATTATTGCACAGAAGTCCCAAAATAATTATTGGTGCGCAGCGAAAAAATCCATACAAAGTGAATACATGAAACTGGGCCATTTCTCGAGTCGTCCACCAGGAAACATCCTGGTGTCCCTCTGCGCTAATCCACCACTGCTGATAAATAATTAAAAAATTCTCACAGAAATTTAAAGTGCAATGGAAATTCTAGAAAAGTTTACTACTTGCTTTATTTTCTGCTAAGAGTAATAGATGGCGCCACAAACCCCACTGCTTTTACATAAGGCATTGCATTTTACAAGTCAGAGAAACGAATTGCTGACAATGAAATTGAATTTTTTAATTGACTTAAAAATTTAGTTTTTATGAAGCGAAGGTGAGACCAAGAAGCTAATTTTAATGTAAAAAAATTGCTTCGAATTTTAATTTCATAGGTAAATTATATATATTTAAAATGAATCGCAATATACTGAAGAACCACTATGGGGAATTTTTGGTGCAGGTATTTTTTTCTTTTTTATAAAACTGTGGATTAAAATAAAAAAAAAAAAAATATTGTATTCTCGCAAGTTTAATTTGCACAATTTGAAACCTCATTTCACCGTCAATTTTTATATTTGGAAGCAAAAATGCTTGATTTTAACATACTTATGAAATATTTGACAGCAAATTTTGCATTTAAGTATTCAAAATAAATAATACCAAACTATTTCCAGGATATATATTTTTTTTACTTCTACAAGTGTTCATTGTAAATCGATTGAATGACTAAGAGGAAGAGGAAGTTAATAAACATAAATTCGTAAAATTATTTACACCTAAAAAATATTTTTCTCGATTCCTTTCTGGCAAACTCTTTTACTATATTATAAAATGTCTATATTTCTGCAATGCTTGAGTTAAGGGATGAAGTTGCAAATGCACTCATTATTTCCTGAGAACTAGATGTCCTAAAATAATGATGAATGTTTTTCAAAAGAAACAAGTTCTTTCTCCAGAGGCGTTACTAATGAGTCACAATCATCGTTGTCAACCATTGTCAATCAACTGCTGGATGAAGATCTCCCGAAGTTTCTTCCACAACATTCTGTCTTGAGCCAGTCTCCTCCATGTCCCTCTCGCATGCTTTCAAATTTCATCCACCCATCTCCCATGTGGTCTTCTTCTGGGTCTTGTCCTGTCCCTTACAGACCGTCTGAAATTTCAGTTATTCATCAGTAGTCCGTCCTTCTGGCAATATGTCCAACCCATTGGCATTTCAGGGATTTTACTCTGATCATGATGTCTTCCACTCTTGTCATTTTCCTTATCCACTTCCTCTCCTTATCTCTCCTGGTTACACCAAGCATGCATCTCTCCAGACTTCTTTCAGTTGTCTGCAGTCTTTGTATGTCTTTTTCAGTTAAGGTCCACGTCTCTGCTCCGTACGTAAGCAATAGAAGGATGCATTGATTAAACTCACCCCGGGGCCGTTTAGGTTGAAACCGCACGTCTTAACCATTGAGTATGCCACAGAAGCCAAGAACAAGTTCAATGTAAAACTTCATTGCGCAATGGTGATTTTTTTTTATTATTAATGCGAGTGATTTAGTCATTTTACTTTCCATTAGAGCTTTTTTTTTTTTTTCTGTATGAGATCTTATTACAAACTACATATTTTTTCTTCATCGGGATTTTTCGAAGGAACAGAATAATATGGAGTTTGAGAACGTTTTATCAACTGGCGATAACTTTCAATTATCTTTAGGAGAAGGTGTGATGTACTGTTTTATAATATTATTTCACAAAACTTCTACAGTAAATATGAAATTTACTCTAGATACAGCTTTTATCTTAAGGACTCCACCGACTGATACATAGACATCGTACACTCATCTGTGCAATAAATTAAGTACCCGGTTTCTTACGGTAACACAATACACACTATATTGACAAAAGTCACCGGACAACCCTTCGAAAGCAAATGAACGGATCCGCTGCCTTGTTACGATGCGCGGTACAGCTGCAAACGTTATAAAAGCAAGCCTGCAGCAAACCGCGATCATATCGCACTGTGAGGTTGAGTAAAAATGTCGCGGCGGGAGAGAACTGACTTTGAGAAAAGAAAGATTGTTAGGTGTTATATTAGTGGGTTGTCCAAAAGAGAAACCGAAAGGCGTTTAAAAATACCCAAGTCAACTGTTTTGGATGTACTGAATAAGTGAAAGACACATAGCGTGCCTGAAGCAGCAAAACGTACCGGCAGACCAAAGAAAATCAGTGATAGAGGACGTCGAAGCCTCAGAAGAGTCGTTACAGCTAATTGACGGAGCACTGCACAAGACCTCAGTGTACAGGTGAATAAAAATGCTGGAACCTCGGTATGTACACGTACCATTCGTAGAGAACTTCATTACATGGGTTACCGTGGTCGTGCGGCTGCTCATAAGCCTTTCATCTCCACTCGGAATGCTACTCGTCGTTTAGCATGGTGTAAAGAACATTTATCGTGGACCGTAGATCAATGGAAACGGGTCCTATGGACTAATGAATCCAGATACACGATCCATCAGTCTGATGGCCGTGTGTGGCTATGGCGGCAGCCGGGGGAACGCTATATATTACCACAGTGTACTGTTCCTACGGTCAAGTTTGGAGCTGGTAGTGTACTCGTGTGGGGGTGTTTTTCGTGGTATGATCCAGCCCATTTGTTATCGTGGACAAACCTGTTAACCAGCACGTCTACCTCGATGTTCTGGACAATTATGCGCTACCAGCTCTGAGGCAATACTATGGAACCGAGCCTTATTGGTACCAGCAGGATAATGCACCGAGCCATAATGCAAGGTTTCAAAATCGCTTTATTCTAATTTATCATAAGAAAACATAAGAGGGAGACGTACAGTATTGGGCATCTCACTGGGAAATAATACAAAACTGTTAAAAACATGATGGTATATACATTGCAATGACAATGGGGATGAATAACAAAATGCTGCAAGCAAAGCTTATTGAATAAAAAATTGCAGAAGTGACAAAGAGAAACACATCGTGTCACATGACATTGGCTGGGCATGATTTACAGGATAACACAGGCGAAACAATAGTACACAATTAGAAAAAGAACAGCACAAACACCGCCGTGAAGGTAAAACATTACATACATGAGATAAAAACACAGCGTGCACAATTGTGCAAGTTATTTAACGAGGGCACCAAAGCAACATAATACAGGCGGGGTGAAAGTAAGTAATGTACACGAGTAAGCATGAAAAAACACTGAGATGGCATTAGCATTCACAATTCAACGGTAGTGTGGATTGCACGAGTCGTAGAGTGGAGGAGGGCCACCAGGGTGCCACGGAACTCAGCAAAGGAGGTGTAGAATGTCCTAGGGTTCTGATAGGTGTAGCAGTCCAGAATCAATCGCAAACCATGGAGCGGCCGGCGCCCAGGTAGCATAGAAGGTGGCTTCTCGACGACTGGAAGAAGCCGACTGGTACTCCAGGCGGAGTCGAGAAAGCAATCGATCTTGAAAATGGCACAAAAGTGCTGCGCTGGCCTGGTGTAAAGAGACCGGCGAGGAAATGCTGCGGAGTTGTTGAAGGTATACGTAAATAACGTGTTTAACCAGCACGAAAAGATAGGCACATACTGAAGGAAGAGTTGTAGGTGGATGAGCCCGCAGAAGAAGATGTCTGTAGGCAGTGAACGGAAGATCTTGAGAACAAGAGCGACTGGCAATCCGGAAAGCCTGGTGGAGGAGAGGCATCAGGATGGGACAGTAAAGGTAGACGTGAGAAACGTCTGCCTCCTGTGCGCAGAAGGAGCAGAGAGGGAGGAGAGAAGAGACATGCGAAAGAGAAAATACGGAACAGGGAGGCGATTATGCAAAAAGAGCCAGTGGGTATTAATTTCAAGAGGGGCAGATAAGGGTGAGCCGGGCAGCTGCCCAGACAAGAGAAAGAGAAGCAGGGGGAACCTCCAGAATAGAAAGCGGTGAAGGGGTGGCAAGGTGCACTAGAAAACGATAAAGAGATTTAGAGGAGAGAGAGGAGAGAGGAAGAACCGAGTTTGTGAGTCGGAGGAAAAACGGCAGCGGAAGAGGGGCAGAAAAGACAGAGACGAGACCGGTTGGGGAGACAAGATCAGGGAAAAGCGAAAGAAGTGCAGTTAGCAGAGAGTCATAGACCAAATGGGCGGATGGGGACGAGAGAATAGCAGGGGGGAGGCCAGAGAGAGGGCGCCAGGATAGATCCGAGTTAGTGAGGTCTTGTACAGTTACTACACCTGCTCGGAGCCAAGAGGGGAATGAAAAACAGGGGAGATGGGGGATGAACAAGGGAGTTGAAGAAGAGGGGTTCAGAAAGAAGCTCTAGAGTTGAAGAGGGAGGGGAGCGAATGAGGGGGAGAGAGCGAAGGTGAATGAGGGCTTCAGAATATGCAGGTGGGAGTTTGGAGGGGGGAAAGGACAGCAATCCATGAGAACTAAAGAAAGAAAGGAAAAATGTGGGTTACGCAAGGAGGCAAGAACGTCACGTACCTGAACTGCGGAAGCCACTGGAGCCGTGAAAAGGTGAATGAAGTTGATCACTCGGCTTGCTTTGTAGCACAGCGGGACATCAGGTAGGCCAGCACCACCATAGGAGGGAGGAGCACAGAGCTTGTGGACGTTAATCCAGTGATGACCCGCCCACATTACTCGAGTAAGGCAGCGTGTAACCTCCTGGAGACAGAAAAGCGGGGTCGTAGATGCAATCCAAGAATGCTTGCAGATGGACAGAAGGTATGTCCTGGTGAGATTTGCACGCTGGTAGTAGGACGTACAGAACTGCGCACGACACCAGAATGCAGCTGTGCGGAGGAGGCGAGGATGGAGTTCCGAGCGAGTTGCACTGGATGTAGCTTGTGGTGCGCCTAAGTGCACACCCAGGAAGCGTTGGGTAGTGGATGACCATGTGGCCCCCCATGGAGCATCCAAGCGATTGGACCACGACCCGCACCACAATCCAGTGCTCTTAGACGTATTCAGTTCAGCTGCAGAACATGAAGCATATGCGGAGAACAAACGACGAAGCAGTTGGAACTGTGAGTCGCTACGAATGCAGACGGTGATGTCATCTGCATAAGCAGAGTAAATGACTGAGTGATGCCGTGAGCTGGCAACTGGTGGTGGAAGTTGTGCTAGAAGAGATGTTTGCAGAGAGCGTAGAAAAGGCTCGACGGCAATCGCAAACAGTTGACCAGAAAGCGGGCAGCCCTGACGAACTCCCCGCTTGAAGGGAACATGCTGTGGAGAAAAGATGCCGTCTTGACATGGAAAACGGCATCCCGATAGATTGAGAGAAGAACGGAGACAAATTGTGGAGGAAAGCCAAAGTGTAGCAGGGTTTGTGTTAAATAGGCGTGTGAGATATTATCGAAAGCGGAACGGAGGTCTAAGGAAAGGAGAGCAAGAGGTTCAGAATGAGTCTTGGCAAGATGAATGAGATCGCGAAGAAGTTGAACATTGGAGGAAAGTGAACGGCCAGGAACAGTATAGGTTTGAGAGTCAGCAAGGATGTGAGGGAGGATAGAGTTTAGTCGACGGGAAAGAAGCTTAGTATAGAGTTTATAATCTTGATTGAGAAGAGAAATGGGGCGCCAATTTCCCAAGTCAAGAGGGTCACCCTTCTTGGGAAATAGGACCACATGTGCGTCCGTGAAACTCCTCGGGAGGGGGGAGCAGTTAAATGCAGCAGAAAAGCGGAGAGGAGAAAAGGCAACAAAAGAGGCAAGAACGCACGGTAAAAAGGAAAAGAGAGGCCGTCCGGACCCGGAGCGGCATGGGGGTTAAGGGAAGAGAAGGTGTCGGACACCTCCGTGGATGTGGGTGCAAGAGACAGGGTGGGAGCAAGATGAGACGGAACTTGAGGTAGGTTATTGAGAAGATGGGGGAGAGCAGAGGGAGAAGGGGGAGGAGTTTCACTGAACTTGGTGGTATAGAACTGACGAACGTGAGAGCAAATCGCTGCCGAATCGGATGTGATTTCGCCAGAGGGGGAGGCGAAGATGACGAAGCGAGGTAGAAGACTTACGTGCAGATTCCATTGATGTTAGAAAATCATAGGTGCATTCCTCCGGATTGAGATGTTTAATGCGCAGACGTAAAAGTGCTTGCTGCGCAAGAGGTTTCAGCAAAGCCTGGAGCTCCGCCTGATATGCTGGAAAAAGCGGATCTGATAACCCAATCAGTGTGAGCATCTGCCTGGCGTGATCGAGGCGCATCTGACTAGAAGTCTTCATGGTGAAGGAAAGTTGCTTGATATGTAAGAGGAGCTGATGCTTGACACGAAGCCAATACGTCAAGGTACAGGGTGCGGAATGCAACCCTGCGCGACGAGCAGCTAGAAAAGAACGGACAGAGGCACAAAATTCAGGATCAGTGAGGAGATTGGAGTCAAATGTCCACGGACGAACAGTCCGAGGGAGTGACGCCGCAACAAACACTGTGAGGGTGACCGTGCAGTGGTCTGAGGAAGCAGTAGGTTGATGTTGCAACTCGGTAATAGACGCAAGAAGCGGTGTGGAAACGTAAACCCGATCCAAGCGTGCAGTTGATGGAAGCTGACTCCCAGACGAGCGCCACGTGTGTGAGGTCTCTTGTGGATGAAGGCGCCTATAAGCATCGGTGAAGGAGAAATCAGCAACAAGGTCATGGAGTAGTGCGACGAGATCCGTCCGACGCTCTCGTGACGAAGGAGAGCGATCCAGAGCCGGGTCAAGGGTGCAATTGAAGTCTCCACCCAAGAGCGCACGATCCGAAGGTGAGACTTTCGAGAGAGCTTTACGGAGTTTGGTGAACAAGATGGATAAATGAATAGAGGTGCATGGAATATACACATTAAAGATGTGAAATCGAGCTCCGCCAACTGTGAAGGAGACTTGCTGGAGTAAATCTCGAGATAAGTTCTGCACTGAGAGTGCAGTGAGGGTGGATCGGAAATGTTGATGTATTCCGATAGCAAGTCCACCATGAGATGAGTAGCGGAAAGCATGATGGAACACATAATCGCTAGCACGCCAGCGAGTAAACAGAGTGGAGGAATGGCAGTTTGTTTCTTGTAGTAGTAACAGATCGGCCCCGAGGGGCGAGAGGTCTTCCATAACAAGAGCATTCGCTAGGGGGCTAGCGAACCCTCTGCAATTAAGGGTCGTGACCTTGAATGGACTGGTCAGTCGTTGGTTGGAGGAGTCGCGGAGCAACTTTCAGGAGTTGTTGTAATCGGTTTACGCAGCCAAGGGTCCATGAGTGGTGCAGGGGGTCATGAACAAACCCACGAAGGTACTTAGCAATGCATCCGGCTTGCAGGAGCAGCGCGGGAAGAATGTCTTCGCGCTCTCGGAGGTAGTCATACGTCGACTCCAGGTTCGTGGCGTGGGTGCAAAACTGATAGTAATCTCCAAGATTGAGAGGTTCTGAAGGAGCACCACATTTGGAGAGAACACTTGAAAAGACCTCAAACGAAGGTGGAGACCCATCATCATCAGTGTCCCTTTCAATTTCTGTTGGCGCAGGAGAGGGAGAGATATCTCCTGAAGATTTGGTAGTACGGAACGGTTGCCCATCCGCAGAGGAAGATTTCTTCTTCTTCCTCTTACGTCGGGTACCTGTACGAGTGCCAGAAATTCGTTTTCCAGGGAGCGACGATGCTCGGGAAGCTGACGCAGAGTCAGAGGAGTTATCGGCACCGCCGTCACACTCGGAGACACCAACAGTGAAGACTGGTGGGAAACCAGCGGCGAAGTCTCCCGATGTTGCCACGGGATGAGGAGTAATAGGTGAGGTGAGCACTGGAAATTGAAGGTGGGAGGTGAGATCAGCATCAAAAGACGCTCGTGGACGAGAGGCTGTAGATATACTTTTTGTGTAACTCGGCCCTGGGGCAGTTGGCACATTTGAAGACGGTGCAGGTCGAGAGCGAGATGTAGCAGGAGGCTGCTTAGAGGCGGTAGGCACTGTAGAAGCCGTGGGAGCTGGATACTGGTTGTTGGGGCATCGAGCACGCTGATGCCCAAGTTCTTTGCAATTAGCACAGTGTTCTGATGTTAGCATGTCAATTCTGTAGGAGAGCTGCCCACATCGGACGTTTAGGATCCGTGGGAACTTACGGAGATGCTCCTCTGATGGAAAGATGAGTCGAACACTCCGGCGAAAACTACGAACATTCTTATTTGCAGGATCCTTGGGCGCAGCTGAATGTGTGATAACAGGACCAACAATCTTACCACACTTACTAAGTGCAGTACATATCATCGCATCCGAGATTTCGGGGGGCACCGGATGCAAGGAGACCTGAACAGGGAGCCTGGAAATCGGTTCAGCTTCCAGGTGGTGGTCTCCCAGGTCAAGACCAAAGTTTAGAAGCGTGTCTGCATGCTCTTTGGATGTGAAATAAACAATCACCGTCCGCGGCCGGCGGGTGAGGTGAGTAATGGCTCCGGCTGGAAGAAAAGCAAGGAGCGTATCACAATAGACTTTCAGCGGTGTATTCGGAAGAGCATCTAGGCACACTCCCAACTCGCGGGTGGAGTGAAGTTCCTGCGCAGCGGGTGAGAAGTGCGGAACGTCCAATTGAAGTGAGTCACCATGTATCTGGACATGGGCATCTGCAAGGGGAAGGCGAGTCGATTGCGTCGGTAGGGACGCACCTGAGGTAACGCTAGAATAAGAGCGGGAAGGCAATCCTCCATTGGAAGGCAGAGGTGCAGCGCTGGATGAAGGAGCTGACACAACGCTGGGCAAGGCTACCGAGGGCAGAGAAGCAACGCCCTCAGAGATATCCATTACGTCATCGGTAGCATCAGGAACGAACGTCATAGCCTCACCACCAGGAGGGGTGGTGGAGTCAGAGAGTTGAAGCGTAGAAGAAGAAGAGCAATAGGCATCAGGAGGAGGACGATATTCCCTATCATCAAGGACGGACGCTGATTGGTTTGCTCCGTCAGAGATAAGGATCGACGTAGTAGGAGAAGCTGTGACGAGAGCGGGAATTCTGCTCTTATCAGCAGTCGCCATCGCCGATGGCGAGGCCTAATTTAGTAAAAACGACCAACTGGTCGAGAAAATAAAGTGCTGATAGCTAATTGAAAATAGTACTCACCGACTCGGAAGATGTCTTAAATGAAAGATACAACCTTCGTCTTGAAGGCACGCACAAAAGTTAAACGACAGAGCACACAAAACACACTCAGTAGACGGCGAAACACGGAGCTCAAAACAGACACGACTTACGTCCCATAAAGCAAGGACTGTTACGGCGTGGTTTGACGATAATTCCGTATCGTGTGTGGACTGGCCAGCACAGAGCTCTGATCTTAATCACATAGACCACCTATGGGATGAATTAAAGCGCCGCATAGGAAGTTTGGAACCAAGGCCTACTACTAAGCAAGAGTTAGCGGCAGCATTATGTACTGAATGGAAGCGCATACCTATCGCTGTGTTCCAAAACCTTGTCGAAAGCATGTCTCGAAGGGTCAGTGCATGCATTAAAGCCAAATGTGGACCGACACCGTACTAACGTATGTCAATAAATGCTATGTTGTGTATCTCTTTTAGGTGTCCGGTGACTTTTGTCAATATAGTGTATTTGACCTATTCTTAAAAATAACTGAATATCATTATCAGTTTAATAACACCTCAAGTTTTTTTTTTTTTTTTTTTTTTTTTTTGGTCGGAGGTTTAACGACCACCGTGAGCAACTCAATGGGCTATAAGCAGTCGCCCGTCCCTAATTTAGGGTCACTGGTTCCAGGGAAGGGAGAGAGCCAGTGCCGTAAGACAAACACAACATCCATGCCTCACCGGGATTCGAACCCGGACCCCTTTCGGACGAATGATCAGAGGCCATCGCTTAGACCACTGCGCCACCGGGGCGGCCACCTCAAGTTTTAAAGCATCAAAGCATTCTGTTGCTTCGAAAAATCCCGATGAAAAAATGCGTAATTTGTAATAAGTACTCTTACAGAAAAAAAAATGAAATTTTACAAAGCTTTTCAGAAAAATAATAAGCTCTAACAGAAAATAAAATGAAAACTAACCCACATTAATAAAAAAAAATATTGCATCTTCGCACAATTAGAGTTCTACCTTACAGGTGACTGTACTTTTTGAGTCTTTCTGGCACAACAGAAGCCCGCCGCTCCCATTGAAAAGTTCGCTGGTTTGATACCCGGGAAGGTATTCGTAAAAGAGCTGAAAAAGTAAAAAGCGAAGATTTTGCGAAATTTCTTCGTAAATACGGAAAAACTCCACACAGAATTTAAAAAAAAAACGGAATTACTAACAACGGCAATTCTGTCAAAATACTGAAGTTAAAAGAAACGGAAACTTTAAAAAACGGAAATTTCGTTAAAAGACGGAACGTTACCGGCAGATTTGCTACACGTTATTTTCAGGAATTTTCCGTGAATTCACAACACCTATTTTTTACAGTATAGCATCACTCTTCTCAAGGTATAGCACCACTCTTCTCAAGGTATAGCATCACTCTTCTCAAGGTATAGCATCACTCCCTTCAAGGTACAGAATCACTCTTCTCAAGGTATAGAATCACTCTTCTCAATGTATAAAATCTCTCTTCTCAAGGTATAGAATCACCTTCTCAATCTTCTCAAGGTGTAGCATCATGCTTCTCAAGGTATAGCATCACTCTTCTCAAGGTATAGGATTATTCTTCTCAAAGTGTTGCATCACTTTTCTCAAAGTATAGCATCACTCTCCTCAAAGTATAGCATCACTCTTCTCAAGGTATATGATCACCCTTCTCAATGTATAGCATCACTCTTCTCAAGGCATAGTAGCATTCCTGTCAAGGTATAGCAGCCCTCCTCCCAAGGTATAGAATCACTCTTCTCAAGGTATATCATCACTCTTCTCAAGGTATAGAATCACTCTTCTCAAGGTGTAGCATCACTCTTCTCAAGGTATAGAATCACTCTTCTCAAGGTGTAGCATCTCTTTCCTCAAGGTATAACATCACTCTCCTCAACGTATAGCATCACTCCTCTCAATGTATAGCATCCCTCCTCTCAAGGTGTAGCATTTTCCAAGTTATAGCATCACTCTTCTAAAGGTACAGCATCACTCTTCTCCTTACACAGGGCGGCTGACCTACCGCAAACACTAGAGACAAAAATCCCTTTGGAAATCCTCACTTTTCGCAAACCGGCTCTTTCCATTAAAATAATTGGCTCGCCAATAAGTATCTGTGCCAGGTGCGTTGCCACTTTGACAACAAAAATTAGTTACCGCAAAAATTGCTACGTAATACTGGGCAAAAGAATTCGACTCAGTAGGTTTTGATGTACTTTCTATGATTTTCAAGACTCAAAGAAGGTATTCGAAGGACTGAAGTGGTCGATATGGTTGACCTACCACACTCCAAATTGCTGGTCTACCACGGTATCGACATGGTACATCAATGAAACCTCGGTGAAACAGAAGAGACATGGAAGTCGTTTGTTACTTAACAGGGACTTTGTGGCAAGACAAGCTCTGATCATGTGATGAACGACGATGTATTGCAAATGTGCAATGCGAAGTAAAATGTTCTTAGTAAGGCACAGACAAATATTCTGAGTTGGATGGCCATGTTGAAAAGAATGAGTGTCGATATACTGCCTCAGAGAATTTATTCAGCCCAAGTGGCAGGAAAGAAAGAAAGGCAAAGAAAATCATGGGAGGAACAGATCCAGGGATGTCTGCATGAGAAGAAGATAATGAGTATGAGGTACAAAAGGTCTTGTATGAGACCTATGATAGATGTCCGTGAAGCTCGACCTGTGTGTCGAGATAACTCTAAACGGAGACACTTCATATACTGACAGTAAATAAAATCTACCACCATCAGTTTTAAACTTTTGTCAAATGAGCTTTCTTTGAGGAGCTGACCTCTGAATTTCAGACAACAGCTTAGTGGTACTGGGGTTTATCAAAATAATGGAAACACATACTGTTTGGGGAGAACTTTTTATTAATATGCTGTAGTCTCCTCACGTTCTCAGAAGAGAAGCAATTCGACTTGGAATAGACTTATACAAGTCATGCACCTACGATGATGGAATTTGGGACCATTCTTCCTGTAAAATATGTCTCAGTTGTGCCAGCGATGTTGGAGGTGGAAAATGTGATCTGACCTTTAGCTCCAGATATTCCCATAAATGTTCAAAAATATTGAGATCTGGAGATGGAGGTCGCCAGGGTAGTTGCTGTACCTCATCCACATGCCCTGCAAAACAACTTGACACATTTCGCACAATGCACCGGTGCATTATCTGTGTGAAACCAGGAACGGTCGTTAGGGGAAAAACGCCTGCACGGAGTGTAGGTAAATTGCGACTAAGTAATCCTCTTTAATCCTTAGACGGTCTTGGTCATTGCCACCCCACAACAAAATTGTGGCGAAAAGCTGAAGAGGAAATTTCTAAACGCCAATCACAGAAAACAAACGCAAGCTGTGGAAGAAAATTTTGGCATTTTGCAGACCCTCACAGAAAAGGATATTGCTTGCGTTAAAAAAAATGATTTATTTTTTTATTGGAGGTTTAACGACCACCGTGAGCAGCTCAATGGGCTATAAGCAGTCATCCCGTCCCTCATTTAGGGCCAATGGTTCCAGGGAAGGGAAAGAACCAGCACCGTAAGACAAACACAACATCCATGCCTCACCGGGATTCGAACCCGGACCCCTTTTGGACGAATGATCAGAAGCCGTCGCTCAGCCCACTGCGCCACCGAAAAAAAAAAAAGTGATGAATGCCTGGCATCAACAGAACACACGACGAATGTTCGGTTTAATACTAACTTTTATCACCCCCGTCCAAGTTTATATAACTTTATAGAAGTTCCGAAACTTTTTCAAACTCAAACATATATTAAAATAAAGAGCTCATGTAATGTCACTCGAAGAATTAAATCCAAAACTGCCTTGCAAAGGAAAGAAATGTTGTCTAAGAAAATAAGCAATTATTGAGGAGAATTGGTGAAATTTCTATCATATTTTTCAAAATATTAATTTTTAGGTAAGCTGAAGTTGACACCTGAAAGAGAAATTAAATGATCTATATTCAACTTTCCTCGAAAGCACAATAAAGTATGCTTATTCAAGTTGTGTGTGTGTGTGTGTGTGTGTGTGTGTGTGTGTGTGTGTGTGATTTCAGTGTTATTTCGTTTTTCTCTCTTCAGTATCAGTAAGGCAAAAGTTTCTTATTTCTCTGATAGCAGTCATATAAACAGATATTTATCTTGGAAATATCAATCGATTTTCGTTACTGTTAAAATGTAGGCTATTTATGTTTAGTGTTGCCTTCCCTTCCCGTAAGCTTTAGCCGCAATTTACCTATGGAGTTGCTAGTAAATCCTAAGCCGCTGTCATTTGCCCTTCCCTTAGGCTCTCTCGCTGCAATTTACCTATGGAGTTACTGGTAAATCCTAAGCCGCTGTCATTTACCCTTCCCTTAGGCTCTCGCCGCAATTTACCTATGGGGTTGGAGACCACCCGTGGCTCTCGCCGCAATTTACTTATGGGGTGGGAGACCATCCGTGGCTCTCGCTGCAATTTTCCTATGGAGCTGCTGGTAAATCCTAAGTCGCTGTCATTTGCCCTTCTCTTAGACTCTCGCCGCAATTTACCTATGGGGTGGAAGACCACCGTGGATCTCTCCACAATTTACCTGTGGAGTTGCTGGTTAATCCTAAGCCGCTGTCATTTGCCCTTCCCTTAGGCTGTCGTCGCAATTTACCTATGGAGTTGCTGGTAAATCCTAAGCCGCTGTCATTTGCTCTTCCCTTAGGCTCTCGCCGCAATTTACTTATGGGATTGGAGACCACCCGTGGCTGTCGCCGCAATTTACCTATGGAGTGCTAGTAAATCCTAAGCCGCTGTCATTTGCCCTTCCCTTAGGCTCTCGCCGCAATTTACTTATGGGGTTGGAGACCACCCGTGGCTGTCGCCGCAATTTACCTATGGAGTGCTGGTAAATCCTAAGCCGCTGTCATTTGCCTTTCCCTTAGGCTCTCGCCGCAATTTACCTATTGGGTGGAAGACCACCCGTGGATCTCGTTGCAATTTACCAACACCGGCCAGCACAATAGGGTGCAAATGGTCTCTAGGAATGGACTCGTACGTTGCAGATGTGACACGACCCTGTAGGATAACCAATGGTTTTAAAGCAGCAGCTCTCAAAGTGTGCTCCGCGGAGATCTAGGTCTCCGTGAAGGTTCTGCAACGGCTCCGCGACGCATTTCGTGAAAAATCCCTCGTGATACTGTCATGTTCGACAACAAAAAGACACTGGAAAAATTCATGTACTTTCTCAATTTCTTTATACAGCGAATGTACATAATGCTTCCTTCAATGCATGTATAGGTCGCCAAGGAACGAATGGTACTGTTTTCACGGTCTCTGACAAAATTCGTACTTTCAAGAGAAAGGTGCAGTTCTGGACTATATGTGTCCGAAACCGTGAAGTTGATAATGTTAACATGGTTGTTTCTTCCAGATTAACGATGTAAAAAAATGATCACAGTTCTACGTTCTTGATGATGATAATAAGCAATAAGTTATCCAACTCTCGAAAAGATACCATGCTCAGATTATTCAAACTTATGCATCCACCACAAGTCATCCTGAAGAAGAAATTGAAGAATTTTATGAGGAAATTCGTCATCTAACTAATAAAGGTAAACAGCATTTGAAGATAATTATGGGAGATTTCAATGCAAAAATAGGGCAACAGCAACAGAATGAAACTTCAGTAGGTAAATTCGGTCACGGCAACAGAAACCAGCGTGGAAATACTCTCGTTGAGTTTACAGAGGCAGAAGGGTTTTTCATCATGAACTCCTTTTTCAAGAAAAAGCCGCAAAGAAAATGGACATGGAGGCATCCCAATGGATGGACAAGTGAAATTGATTTTATTATGTGTAACAAGAAATTTGCCATGGAAGACTGCAGTGTGCTAAACAAGTTCAACACAGGTAGTGACCATAGATTGATAAGATGTAAGATGCACCTGAATGCTAAACTCGAGCGTGGCAAGATCATAAAACAAACAAAGTATATTGACGTGACCAAACATAAAAAGCATCAGAATACCTGCAAGTTGGAACTGAGGAAGAGATCCTCTGCTCTAGAAGGTCTAACATTAGAAGAAGTGGACATCTCTGAAGTTAACAGAAAAGTAACCAAAGCTCTTATGAAAACAGCAAGAAGATTAGCTGGGTGCAATAACAAGTTGCATGTGAACAAATTACCAGGAAAAACCAAAATGTTGATGAAAAAAAAGAAGAGAGATGAGGACAACTAAAGATGATGTGACTTCCAAATTGGAATATGCCGCCCCGGTGGCGCAGTGGTCTAAGGCGCTGGCCTCTGATCATTCGTCCGTAAGGGGTCCGGGTTCGAATCCCGGTCGGGCATGGATGTTGTGTTTGTCTTACGGCGCTGGCTCTCTCCCTTCCCTGGAACCAGTGACCCTAAATTAGGGACGGGCGACTGCTTATAGCCCATTGAGTTGCTCACGGTGGTCGTTAAACCTCCAATCGCCGCCCCGGTGGCGCAGTGGTCTAAGGCGTTGGCCTCTGATCATTCGTCCGTAAGGGGTCCGGGTTCGAATCCCGGTCAGGCATGGATGTTGTGTTTGTCTTACGGCACTGGCTCTCTCCCTTCCCTGGAACCAGTGACCCTAAATTAGGGACGGGCGACTGCTCATAGCCCATTGAGTTGCTCACGGTGGTCGTTAAACCTCCAATCAAAAAAAAAAAAAAAAAAAAAAAAAACGTCCAATCAAAAAAAAAATAAAAAAAAATTGGAATATATAGAGCTATGCAAGACAGTACGAAAAAGTATCACTGAGGTCGTAAGAAAATTCAACTGTGAACTAGTGAGGAAAGCAATTGAAACTACCAAAGCCTAAAGACAGCAAAGGGACATCTCAGTAAGGGAAGAAAACAGATTATGGCCCTGAGAAAAGAAGATGGTTCTGTAACAAGAAATAGAGGCGAAATTTTGACAAGAGTGGAAAGATTTCTATTCCAAATTATATGAAAAGGATGATACATGTACTCCAGACATCATGAAAGATACCAGTACCAGAGTTCTTCCAATCCTCCCAGCAGAAGTTGCACATGCAATCAAGAACATGAAGCGGGGAAAAGCTCCAGGAGAAGATGGAATTACTGTAGACATCATACAAGAAGCAAGAGATGAAATTGAAACAATACTCTCCCAAGTTTTCACTCGATGCCTTAATGAAGGGAAGATTCCTGAGGATTGGAACAACGCTACAATGATCCTGCTACATAAAAACTGTGACATTGAGGATCTCAGGAACTACAGACCTATCAGCCTCCTATCAGTGGTTTATAAAATCTTCACTAAAGTTCTTTCACACCGTTTGAAGGTAACACTGGACATGGTTCAACCGAGAGAACAAGCTGGATTCAGGAGTGGCTACAGCACAATAGATCATATCCACGTACTGAGAGAACTAATTGAAAGAGCGAGGGAATATGAACTTTCATGGTGCATGGCTTTTGTCGATTATGAAAAGACCTTTGATTCAGTGAAGCCATCAGCAGTTACAATGGCTTTGAAATCCTGCGGTGTTGAAGATGCATACATTAATATTATTAATAACATCTATGAAAATGCAAGAGCAAAAGATTCGGCTGTTTGAGCATACAGTACACATAAAAATTGGAAAGGGAGTGAGACAAGGTGACCCATATCTCCCAAGCTCTCTAATGCCAAATTAGAAAATGTCTTTCAAACACTGAACTGGGAAAACAAAGGGATAAAGATTAATGGAGATTATCTAACTCGCCTTCGTTTTTCTGATGACGTAGTCATTTTTGCAAGTACCCCATCAAAGCTGCTGAATATGATCCAGGAACTTGCTGACAAGAATAAAGAAGTGGGATTAAAAATGAACTTTCAGAAGACAAAAGGGATGTTCAATGCTTTTACAAGAAATGAAGATTTATCGTTTGATGGAGAAAAAACTGGAAATAACAGATACGTACGTTTATCTTGGACAGCAGATATCAAGTGAGGGTCACATTGATGAAGAAATTAATCGGCGTACAAAACTTGCCTGGAGAGCTTTTGGAAGAAACAGCATAATTTTCAAGAGCAATATGCGATTATGTCTTAAAAGAAAAGTGTTTGATCAATGCATCCTTCCAGTGCTTACGTATGGTGCAGAGACGTGGATCTTAACTAAAAGAGACATACAAAGGCTGCAGACAACTCAAAAAAGCATGGAGAGGTGCATGCTTGGTGTAACCAAGAGAGATAAGAAGAAGAACTCGTAGATCAGAAAAATGACAAGAGTGGAAGACATCATGATCAGAGTTAAATCCTTGAAATGGCAATAGGCTGGACATACTGCCGGAAGGACAGACCATCGATGAACAGTTGAAATTTTAGATTGGATTCCAAGGGACAGGAAAAGACCCAGAAGAAGACCACATGGAAGATGGGTGGATGAAATTTGAAAGCATGCGGGAGTAACATGAAGGAGACTGGCACAAGACAGACCGTTGTGGAAGAAACTTGGAGAGACCTTCATCTAGCAATGGATTGATAATGTTCGCAATGATGATGATGATATATATATATATATATATACAGACAGGCTAACCACAGAACAGGAAATTGGGTAAAAGGCTATAATTCTATAGCCTGAGTGAATCCTATTTCCCCTAAAGTGCGTAGTCAAGCCAAACGTCCTGCACTTATAAAATGTATTCATATGTGGTCTGATTAATAATTTTCTATTATTAATTGTCTTAGGTTGTTAGCAAATATTTTTAGTTATCTATGAAAGTAATTATAATTATTGATATGTGTTAGTTGACAAGGTAGGTTATTCCATAATACCAATCCTTGGTAATAATCAATAAATCTCTGTTGAATTCAAGTGCTAGGCGTTGGTAACAAAAATGTATTTCTGTTTCTAGTTCGTTACTTATAACCCACCGTGTTCAGCTGAATTAGATATTGATACCTATTTTCCTTTATTCTTTTATACATAAATTCTAATCTATATTGCCATAATTTCTCAATATCCAAAAATCCATAATCCGTACCCCCATATTTAAATTAATTCCCCAAAAGTTATTTAAAATTTTGACCATCCTATTTTGTAACGATTGTAATTCATATAAATTAGTCATAATAGTTTCACCACGTACTAATAAACAATAAGTCAAACATGGATAAATCAGACTGTAATATAACATTTTTAGTATTTTAATTGTTAAATTATTTGAAATTTTCGTAATTAAATCCAATACACTTGAAATTTTATGTACAATACTTTGTATATTAATATTCCATTTTAAATTATCCTCAGTTATTATTCCCAAATATTTAATATTGTTGACTATTTCAAAGGAGCAATTTCCCACAAAAATAGATGGTAGCTCAACAATCTGTCTATCTCCCTTTTTAAAATCCATAATTTTAGCGTTTTCAATACTTAAACACAGAAAATTTGTATCTAGCCACTCCATCAATTTTTCAATAAATGTATTACATTTTATTTTTTTTTATTGTTGATTGGAGGTTTAACGACCACCGTGAACAACTCAATGGGCTATAAGCAGTTGCCCGTCCCTAATTTAGGGTCACTGGTTCCAGGGAAGGGAGAGAACCAGTGCCGTAAGACAAACACAACATCCATGCCTCACCGGGATTCGAACCCGGACCCCGTTCGGACGAATGATCAGAGGCCATCGCTTAGACCACTGCGCCACCGGGGGGCACATTTTTTTTTCTTTTGTCTCATTTATATCTGTACCTGTAATCATAGCTATAGCTTCATCCTTATTAAGTTCAATGTCAAAACTGTCATTAATGTAAATTAAAAAATGTAGTGGTCCCAGAATCGAGCCCTATGGCACTCCTATTTCATTAATATTTTTTTGCGAATTTGTGTTGTTAATCTGTACATATTGTTTTTTATTAATTAAGTAGTCCTCCAATAAATTATAAGATTGATTTCTTATTCCGTTATTATAGAACTTATCCAAAAGTATCCCATGATCGACCGTATCAAATTATCAATTTCACTACCTTACACGTTTTGTTGTATTGATATCGGGAATTAGAAGTTTGTGCAGTGCAGAACAGGCACAAATACTAGCACGACGGAATTCCCGGCGAACTGTTATGACGGAAACGGGGTCTTTCCGACTGGTGTTCAATGCTGCTGCTCTTTTTCTTTACCGCCTTGCTTCATTAGTGGTCTGTCCTGTATGTATTGTTTGTTGTGCAACTGTTTTCTTGCCGTGTGTTATTCTTCAACTTGCTCTGATGTCGTCTGCTTCTTCCTGTAGAGTACTCTCTGTTTATTGCGATATTGATTGTGTGGAGTTTTATTGTTGTTACCGGTGAGTTATTGTGCAATTTTTTTTCCCGGTGAAAATTTGTGTTTGTACGTTGTCTTTTTTGTAAATAAATGCTCTTTTGAAGTGCTCTTTGCGGTGCCGTGGTCTTGTGCTTCGTTTTACAATCCGTACAAAAAAAAAAGGGGGGGGGGTCGGAAAAAATTACTTAAATACAAGATATATATTAAAATATTATATATATATATGATTGTGAAAAGGCCTTCGATTCCGTTAAACCAACAGCAGTAACAATGGCTTTGAAATCCTGCGGTATTGAAGTCGCATACATTAGCATTATTAATAACATCTACGAAAATGCAAGCGCAAAGGTTCGGATATTCGAGGATACAGCACAAATAAGAATTGGAAAGGGAGTGAGACAAGGAGACACCATATCTCATAAACTCTTTAATGCCACATTGCAAAATGTCTTTCAATCATTGAACTGGGAAAACAAAGGGATAAAGATTAATGGAGATTACTTAACGCATCTTCGTTTTGCTGATGACGTAGTCCTTTTTGCAACTAACCCCTTCACAGCTGCAGAGTATGATCCAAGAACTTGCTGACAAGAGTAAAGAAGTGGGATTAAAAATGAACTTTCAGAGGGCAAAACTGATTTACTTACAAGAAACGAAGATTTATCGATTGATGGAGAAAAGCTTGAGACAACCGATATCTACATTTATCTTGGGAAGCATATATAAAGTTAGGGTTACATTGATGAAGAAATTAATCGGCGTACAAAATTCTGATGGAGAGCTTTTGGAAGAAACAGTACAATTTTTAAGAGCAGTGTGCCATTGTGTCTTAAAAGAAAAGCGCTTAATCAATGCATTATGCCAGTGCTTAAGTATGGAGCAGGGACACGGATCTTAACTAAAAAAGACATACAAAGACTACAGACAACTGAAAGCAGCATGGAGAGATGCATGCTTGGTGTAACCAGGAAAGATAAGAAGAAGAACTTGTGGATAAGGAAAATGACAGGAGTGGACGGCATCGTAACCATAGTGAAATCACTGAAATGGCAATGGGCTGGACATGTTGCCAGAAGAACGGACCACCGGTGGAAAACCAAAATTTTAGAGTGGATTCCGAATGACTGCAAAATACCCAGAAGATGGCCGTATGGGAGATGTATGGATGAAATTCGAAAGCATGCCGGAGTGACATGAGGAGACAGGCTCAATACAGACAATTGTGGAAGAAACTTGGGAGATATATACTTATGGATATATATCCATTTAGGTTTTTTGACAAAATAAAAAAATTAGAGAAAAAATTAGAAAATGAAAATCACAAAAAGCGTTATGGTTCCTTTGCTCATGTTCCCTCCTGTGGACTTTTATTCAGTGACTGTGGAGATGGGAGATGTCAAACTTGTAGAGTTATGGATCCAAAGCTTAGAAAGATCCAGCTGGTCTGGCAGGTAAATTCTGTAAGGTCAAGAACTGTGTATATTGCATAACTTGTAACACATGCCATATTAAATATGTAGGACAAACTACGGGTCAATTACATCTGCGAATAAACGGACACAGATCTGACATAAAGTTACTCAAGAACCCATCTGATATTGAATTTTTGCATTTTCAGGAACATAGCTTTGCAGAAACCACTGTTACTATCCTAGGTATAGAGAATAGTGAGGATATGAGAAATGCCTTAGAAAATCAAGAAATGCAATTACAGGAGAGTATCAATCCATGTGGTTTAAATAATATATTTAATAATAACAGAATGTTTCCCTATGTGGAGGAGAGAAACATACAGGAAATATTTGTATCTGCATTCAAAAATACAGATCATAAAGGTTCTTTATGGGTAGAGGAAGTAGAAGCACATGTAAGAACAAACAAGCTGCATTTGACTTTGATGGCTTTCTTAAAGAGCTTGATGAAATGGCAGGTGGTCCATATTGTGTTAAAAAAATAGTTACCACTCTGAGATATCTTAACGGTGAACACCAGTTTCCCTAATCCGTTTCCCCTAATTCCCGTTTCCCCTAATCACGTTTACCCCAATGGCGTTTCCCCGAAATCGCTTTTACCCGAATTCCCATTTCTCCCAATTTCGTTTTCCCTAAATCTTGTTTCCCCCAATGGCGTTTCCCCGAAATCGCTTTTACCCGAATTCCCATTTCCCCTAATCTCGTTTCCCCTAAATCTCGTTTCACCTAATTCGCATTTGCCCTAAACACGTTTACCCCAATGGCGTTTCCCCGAAATCGCTTTTACCCGAATTCCCATTTGCCCTAATTTCGTTTCCCCTAATCTCGGTTTCCCTAATCTCGGTTTCCCTAATCTCGGTTTCCCTAATCTCGGTTCTCCTAAATCTCGCTACCCCTAATTCGCATTTGCCCTAAACACGCTTACCCCAATGGCGTTCCCCTGAAATCGCTTTTACCCTAAACACGCTTACTCCAATGGCGTTCCCCTGAAATCGCTTTTACCCGAATTCCCATTTCCCCTAATTTCGTTTCCCCTAATCTCGGTTCCCCTAAATCTCGTTTCCCCTAATTCACGTTTGCCCTAAACACGTTTGTCCGTATCAAAGTTTCCCCTAAAAACTTTTACTGTATCAAGTTTGTTCTAATTCTCCTTTGCCTTGATTCGCGTTTTCCCCAATTCATGTTTGTCCTGATTTTCGTTGAGTGAAATAAAACGTTTCTTTTATCGCCAAAATTCAGGGGAAAAAATCGGATTTATCGTCAAATTCAGGAAAAAAAAATCGTTGTATGTAATTTTTTTATCGTCAAATTCAGGAAAATATATGTATATTTAATTATCATCATCAACCATTTTCAATCTACTGCTAGATGAATAAAGATCTCACCAAGTTTCTTCCGCTACGGTCTGTTTTGCCGCAGTCTCCACCATCTCACTCCCGCATGCTTTCGAATTTCATTCACCCATCTCCAATGTGGTCTTCTTCTGTGTCTTTTCCTGTCCCTTGGTTTCAAAATCGCTTTATTCTAATTTATCATAAGAAAACATAAGAGGGAGACGTGGAGTCCAGTATAAAATTTCGGCTGTCCATCGATGGTCCGTTCTTCTGGCAACATGTCCAGCTGATTGCCATTTCAGGGAATTTACTCTGATCATGATGTCTTCCACTCTTGTCATTTTTCTGATCCACGAGTTCCTCTTCTTATCTCTCTTGGTTACACCAAGCATGCACCTCTCCATGCTACTTTGAGTTGTCTGTAGTCTTTGTATGTCTCTTTTGGTTAAGGTCCACGTCTCTGCACCATACGTAAGCACTGGAAGGATGCATTGATCAAACACTTTTCTTTTAAGACATAATGGCATATTGCTCTTGAAAATTATGCCGTTTCTTCCAAAAGCTCTCCAGGCAAGTTTTATACGCCGATTAATTTCTTCATCAATGTGACCCTCGCTTGATATCTGCTGTCCAAGATAAATGTAGGTATTGGTTATCTCCAGCTTTTCCCCATCAATCGATAAATTTATTTTTTGTAAAAGCATTGTACATCACTTTTGTCTTCTGAAAGTTCATTTTTAATCTCACTTCTTTACTCTTGTCAGCAAGTTCCTGGGTCATACTCTGCAGCTCTGATGGGGTAGTTGCAAAAATGACTACATCATCAGCAAAACGAAGGGGAGTTAGATAATCTCCATTAATATTTATCCTTTATATATATATATATATATATATATATATATATATATATACCCAAAACCAAAAGCAGAGTTAAGGACAAAATTTAAAACCGAATTTTAAAACGAAATTTTTTAACACACATTCTGAAGATCATGACGCGCAACGCAGCAGTGATGAATATCCAGAAATTAAGTTTGTATATATATAACATTGAACATGACGGGCGTCTCTTGAACTATTCTGACCAAAAAATATCTTCTATTGGTACATATTCAAATAAATTGTATAAAACTAAAAGTAGAATTCAAAATAATTGGTTTTCGTATTAAATGAAATTATAAATGAAATTATTTTTCCTATAAATTAAAAACTAAAGCTTTAAGAAAGCACATAAACAAACGTAGTTTCAGGTAAAATTAACTTTTGCAGCTTTTTTTTTTTTTTTTTTTTTTTTTTTGTTACAAACTTTATAACAATGTCCAAATTGTCTAAGTCTGTAGCAATTTTGTTTTAATTACTAACGAAAAAAAAAAGTCGTTGTTGTTTCACATTTAATCAGAAGTAACTTTTCATATTTTTAAGTTTGGAAAACGATCTATCGGCGTAAGCCACTGCTACAGACAGTAAACATTTGAAAAGAGGATTTTGTGCACCTTATTGCCGCTATCAATTCTCAGGAATGAAAAAGGGGGCATTGTAATTTTTTTTTTAATTACAAACATTTTTCTTTATCCTTTTTGGATTTCAAGTTCAACAGAAAGAAAAGGAAAGATGTTTATTTTCAGGCAGTGTAAAAATCCATAAAATCCAAAACAAATTTTGTTTAACTTAACATTGTACATGTGTGCCCCCCCCCCCCCTTGACAGTTTTCTTGAAGCAGCACACGCCCTCAGATAATTTGTTGACTTGTAGGTTGTAAATGCTAAAAATCTCCCGATCAGACCAGAAATTCTTTATATTTTATACTTTTGGTACCCCCCCCCCCGAAAGGTTTCGTGAGGCAGCACATGCCCTCAGATAATTAATTGCAGACTTGCAGTTTGTAAATCCTGAAATCTTTTGTTCAGTTGTAGATCATAAACATTTTTTTTAAAGAATTACATTAATAATCGCAATTAAGAAAAGACGAAATTACGGAAATTTTATGTGATTCAGATAACCAACTTCCAAGAACGTGGCCACGAAGCGGTCGAAAACGCAATTTTTATATGGCCTGTTAAAATTTTTGTGGCCAGTTCACCGATGGCCAGTTCTCCTACACCCAATCAGTGATGGTGCTAACTGAGAAAACATTCAAACAGGACAAACTGACGTCTGCTGTTAAGGGGGAACTCAATTAGCAAAAGGCATTTCCACGGCTTATATGCTTAGAGTCTCGTACGGTGGGGAGAAGGAAGGGGTCTAGTACGCTAAGAACTCTTAAAAAGTGGGCCTTCTGCGTTCATAATTCTAGCGAATGCTTTTCAATAGTATCTCTTGCTTTAATAAAAGTTTAATGTGATGTAGTACTTTATCTGTGAGGAAGGGAAGCGGAGGTGGGTGGGGTGGGGCGTGACGGATACAATGGCTGCGTTAATGACTAACCGTATAATGGTCCTCACCATGTGCACTTCTTTACACTTTTGTTGGCATGGTTATCGACATCATCAACAAGAAAGGAAAGAATAATTCTCTTGAGATATCAAGACCCACCGTTTTATTTCGGTTAATAAATATTAGGACAAACATGAATTAGGGCAAACGCGAAATAAGGAAAACGCGAATTAGGAAAAACTTGATACGGGCAAACGAGATTAAGGGAAACGAGATTAAGGCAAACGAAATTAGGGGAAATGGGAATTCGGGTAAAAACGATTTCGGGGAAACGCCATTGAGGTAAACGTGTTTAGGGCAAACGTGAATTAGGGGAAATGAGATTTAGGGGAAACGAGATTAGGGCAAACGAATTTAGGGGAAATGGGAATTCGGGTAAAAGCGATTTCGGGGAAACGCCATTGGGGTATACGCGTTTAGGGCAAACGTGAATTAGCGGAAACGAGATTTAGGGGAAACGAAATTAGGGGAAATGTGAATTCGGGTAAAAGCGATTTCGGGGAAACGCCATTCGTGTAAACGGGATTAGGGCAAACGGGAATTATTGGAAATGGATTAGGGGAAGTGAGGCTACGCGATCTTAACAGTACCAAAGCTGGAGCCTTAATAAAAAAAGTCAAGGAATATGCTTTTAAAGCTGTTTACATTAAGGAAATCATTCTGGATTTCTGCCTCTTTAAGAATAAAAGGAACATTAATGTAAAGAAGCAACTATTACCATCGTACTGTGTCATCAGATACCAAGCTAATATTTTTGAAAAAATTCCCTTTAAAAAAATATTTTGGGGAATTAGAAGTTTCTCCTCATTTAGAGAAAAATATAAAGTGTTTACCTCCTTTAAATTTGATAGAACTATAGGGAAAAGAATTTTCAACTATAACTCCTTTTGCAAGAATGTTGGAAATATTAACATAGAAGACTTGCCTTGTTATTGTGAAGAAATTAAATATGCTGGATTTAAAGATAAAAATCATAAACACATACTAACGGGTGATTTGAGTGTAGTATGATGTTCGGATTTGGAAAGCATTATGAAACATGGAGTGAAGTTTAGACCTGAGATCTACATCAACAGGGGTAGTCTTAAAAATAATGTCTCTGGGGATTTGCATTGTTATTTATATATACAGAGTCTCTGATAGATTTGGAATTCCAGTTCAGGAATTTTTTTCAATGGGTTTCAGGAGCATTGAGGAAAATATACAGTTTCATAGATAAACACTATGATAGAAAATACTTTTAAAAAAATGGAAAAATATTAAACTAAAAATTAAAGAACTACATAATTTGTTTATTATTGAATTGATAAATGTGGTTTCAATTTTGCTTTTATTTGTAAAAGATTATACTACGATATACTTACTAGTGAAATAAGCAATGAAAGTGTATATCAAGTTGAGAAGGTTTTTGATGTCAAGATTATTCAAAAAGAATTCTAAGCTACTTCAAGCTTTCAAATATTAAGGAATATAAATTGGAGTTCCCATATATATTTGCCATACCAAAGTTCCATAAAGAGCCAATCGGTTTTAGATTTATTACTTGTGGGACTAATTCATATAACAATAAAGTTGGAAAACGATTTTTGAAATTATTGCAGAATTTTTCTGATGTGGTCCAGTCTTCAACATGGATTATTAATGACAACAGAAAGGTCGTCGAATTCATTAAAATGAATCCTAAATTCAGTGGAGAGATAACCACCTATGACTTCAATAATTTCTTCACTTCCATTAGTCTCAAAGACCTCAAAAAATCTATGGACTGGTACTTTGAGAGATATGAAACATATATAAATATCAATGGTTATTATTGGAATTTTTTATGCAATTTTTGTATTTTCCACAACTACATTTTTGATGGTAACAGACTACTAATTCAGAAACAAGGAATCCCAATGGGTAAGTCTTATTCAAGTATACTTGCCAGTCTATACCTTCATTTCTATGAAAAAGATGTAATAGCTACTGACATAATATATTATAGATGTATTAACGACCTTATAGGCTTTAGTTCAGGGAATTACAGCTTTGATATTCAATCTTGTTATCCTGATTTACTGGTATTGACAGAAACTGGTAGAGGTTCTGTAATCGTTTTTTTTATATAGAAATCAAAATACAACGAGGAAGAATATCAACAGATGTATATGATAAAAGATCTCATTTTGCCTTTCAACCTAATCTACTGAGTTGCTGGTCTTCAAGAATTACTAGATCCATACTTAAAAATATCTTAACATCCCAATTCTTGGGGATTACCAGAATATGCAACAACAGAAATGGTATTATTAAACGGTTAAAAATTATTTTATAACACTAAAAAAGAATGGTTATCCTCAAGGTTTTTGTTATACGCAAATATAAGAGATTAATAGATATTACCAATAAAATAACATTATACAATATCAGAATTTGTAACAATATTGATAAAAACTTTCTTAATTAACAATTTTCTTCGGGCCAACAAAAAATACTCTTTTTCTTCCGAGTCGCCCCGGAGAAATTTAATACAGGGCTCTACTTTCTATGCATTAGGGATAATTTGCTCTAAAAGCAATATACAATTTGTACATACATTGGGTTGATGGCGTGACCTGTAGAGCTGTCGATATATATTACGAACACACCTCTGTTGAGAAAATCCATATAATTACTTATGTTAGTAAAAATAGCCATGATACCTACAAAGTGTTAACCTTAACTCATATATTAGGCTTGTCTTCACGGTGCTGAAAGTTTGTTTTAGTTTAACTTAGAGTTTTAGTTTACCTTCATTTGAATTTATAAATCAAGAGGTTACAGATAATAGGGCAAAGTATTGGTTATCTTGTTTTCAGTTGAGTTAAAAGGTTTTATACATATTGCTATTTCAGTTGTATTAAATGTTTGTATAAAATGTTCGGGTGGGGAAAACAGATGGCTGTCAAAAATATTATTTTGAAAAAAAAATTTATGTTGAAATTTGGTCATTACCTGGAATTTTTTTGGAAATAGTTGCCATCTTATGAAACCCGAACACATTGGTTCCTGGATCCCGGGCGTTTTCCCCTGAAGAGTGGTTCGGGGGGTCGGGAGCATTTTTTGTATTTCTTTATTTTTGTATTTTATTCGGTTTTTTTTTGTTTTTTATTTGTATTTTTGTTTTTTATTTGTACTTTTGTTTTTTATTTGGTTTCTTGTTCTTTTCACAAGTATTTTTTTGGGGAACAATTGCATGTGTGGGTTCTGATGTGATGTTGGGTCTACCTGTTATTGTGAGCTTGTGTGTAAAAGGGGGGGGGGTATTGTGGGTGATATTTATAGTATATATATATATATATATATATATATAAGGACAGCAGATATCAAGTGAGGGTCACATTGATGAAGAAATTAATCGGCGTACAAAACTTGCCTGGAGAGCTTTTGGAAGAAACAGCATAATTTTCAAGAGCAATATGCCATTATGTCTTAAAAGAAAAGTGTTTGATCAATGCATCCTTCCAGTGCTTACGTATGGTGCGGAGACGTGGACCTTAACTAAAAGAGACATACAAAGGCTGCAGACAACTCAAAGAAGCATGGAGAGGTGCATGCTTGGTGTAACCAGGAGAGATAAGAAGAGGAACTCATGGATCCGAAAAATGACAAGAGTGGAAGACATCATGATCAGAGTTAAATCCCTGAAATGGCAATGGGCTGGACATACTGCCAGAAGGACAGATCATCGATGGACAGCCGAAATTTTAGATTGGATTCCAAGGGACAGGAAAAGACCCAGAAGAAGACCACATGGGAGATGGGTGGATGAAATTCGAAAGTATGCAGGGGTGACATGGAGGAGACTGGCACAAGACAGACCGTTGTGGAGGAAACTTGGGGAGACCTTCGTCCAGCAGTGGATTGATAATGGTTGACAATGATGATGATGATGATGATATATAAGGTCAGGTGATGCGTAACATCACAGCCTCTCCTTGACAAATGTCAACCCCGCCTTCTCGTGGTGCATCCTGTTCCCACTAAAGGGGCTCTGACGACCGACAATAGCGGTATAACTATACCATCGGGATTAGAGGAAATGCTATCCCACACTCACCAACCCGCTTGGCCAGCGTGGTGAGTTATGGCCAAACCCCTCCAAAATGATTCCACAACTTAAATCTTGGCCCTCAGTCTCCGGCAGCTGGAATGTACCTGGCCAAGGCAGCGGCCAGTGCGACATGAAGGCAGAGGGTGCTAAGAATCCCCGGAGGACCGGACTAGGCTGCCATCTGATGCTGACCTTGGCTACGTACAATGGACGCTCCCTATCTTCTGATTCAAGGCTTCTTGAATTGGAAGAGGAACTACAAAGGATCAAGTGGGACATCGTGGGGCTAAGTGAGGTAAGGAGAAAAGGAGAAGATCTCATTGAACTGAAAAGTGGACATCTCTTCTACTATCGTGGGACAGATACTGGCAGAACTAGTGGTGTTGGATTTATAATAAACAAGAAACTGAAGGATAAAGTTGTAGAAGTTGAAAGTTCCTCTGACAGAGCTGCACGACTTGTTATCCAACTCTCGAAAAGATACCAGGCTCAGATTATTCAAACTTATGCACCCACCACAAGTCATCCTGAAGAAGAAATTGAAGAATTTTATGAGGAAATTTGTCATCTAAATAATAAAGGTAAGCAGCACTTGAAAATAATTATGGGAGATTTCAATGCAAAAATAGGGCAACGGCAACAGAATGAAACTTCAGTAGGTAAATTCGGTCAGGGCAACAGAAACCAGCGTGGAAATACTCTCGTTGAGTTTGCAGAGGCAGAAGGGTTTTTCATCTTGAACTCCTTCTTCAAGAAAAAGCCACACAGGAAATGGACATGGAGACATCCAAATGGGACGACAAGTGAAATTGATTTTATTATGTGTAACAAAAAATTCGTCATAGAAGACTGCAGTGTGCTAAACAAGTTCAACACAGGTAGTGACCATAGATTGGTGAGATGTAAGATGCACCTCAACACTAAACTTGAACGTGGCAAGCTCATAAGACAAACAAAATCTATTGACATAACCAACCTTAAAAAACACCATAATACCTTCAAGTTGGAACTGAAGAACAGATTCTCTGTTTTAGAAGGCCTAACATCGGAAGAAGTGGACATCTCTGAAGTTAACAGAAAAGTAACCAAAGCTCTTATGGAAACAGCAACAAAATTAGCTGGGTCTAAGAACAAGTTGCATGTAAATAAATTATCAGGAAAAACGAAAATGTTGATGCAAAAAAGAAGAGAGATGAGGACAACTAAAGAAGATGTAACTTCCAAAGTGGAATATATAGAGCTATGCAAGACAGTAAGGAAAAGTATCACTGAAGACGTAAGAAAATTCAACTGTGAACTAGTGAGGAAAGCAATTGAAAACAACCAAAGCCTAAAGATAGCAAAGGGACATCTCAGTAAGAGAAGAAAACAGATTATGGCACTGAGAAAAGAAGATGGTTCTGTAACAAGAAATAGAGGCGAAATTTTGACAAGAGTGAAAGATTTCTACTCCAAATTATATGAAAGGGATGATACATGCACTCCAGACATCATGAAAGATACCAGTACCAGAGTTCCTCCAGTCCTTCCAGCAGAAGTTGCACATGCAATCAAGAACATGAAGCGGGGAAAAGCTCCAGGAGAAGATGGAATTACTGTAGACATCATACAAGAAGCAAGTGGAGAAATCGAAACAGTACTCGCCCAAATTTTCACTCGATGCCTTAATGAAGGAAAGATTCCTGAGGATTGGAACACCGCTACAATGATCCTGCTACATAAGAAAGGTGACATTGAGGATCTTGGAAACTACAGACCTATCAGCCTCCTATCAGTAGTTTATAAAATCTTCACTAAAGTTCTTTCACACCGCTTGAAGGTAACACTGGACATGGCTCAACCGAGAGAACAAGCTGGATTCAGGAGTGGCTACAGCACAATAGATCATATCCATGTGCTGAGAGAACTAATTGAAAGAGCGAGGGAATATGAACTTCCATTGTGCATGGCTTTTATCGATTATGAAAAAGCCTTTGATTCAGTGAAACCATCAGCAGTTACAATGGCTCTGAAAACCTGCGGTATTGAAGATGCATACATTAATATTATTAATAACATCTGTGAAAATGCAAGTGCAAAGATTAGGCTGTTTGAAAATACAACACAAGTAAAAATTGGAAAGGGGGTGAGACAAGGTGACACCATATCTCCGAAGCTCTTTAATGCCACATTGGAGGGTGTTTTTCAGTCGCTGAGCTGGGAAAACAAGGGGATAAAGATTAATGGAGATTATCTAACCCACCTTCGTTTTGCTGATGACGTAGTCATTTTTGCAACTACCCCATCAGAGCTGCAGAGTATGATCCAGGAACTTGCTGACAAGAGTAAAGAAGTGGGATTAAAAATGAACTTTCAGAAGACAAAAGTGATGTTCAATGCTTTTACAAGAAATGAAGACTTATCGATTGATGGAGAAAAGCTGGAGATAACAGACACGTACGTTTATCTTGGACAGCAGATATCTAGTGAGGGTCACATTGATGAAGAAATTAATCGGCGTACAAAACTTGCCTGGAGAGCTTTTGGAAGAAACAGCATAATTTTCAAGAGCAATATGCCATTATGTCTTAAAAGAAAAGTTTTTGATCAATGCATCCTTCCAGTGCTTACGTATGGTGCAGAGACGTGGACCTTAACTAAAAGAGACATACAAAGGCTGCGGACAACTCAAAGCATCATGGAGAGGTGCATACTTGGTGTAACCAGGAGAGATAAGAAGAGGAACTCGTGGATCTGAAAAATGACAAGAGCGGAAGACATCATGATCAGAGTTAAATCCCTGAAATGGCAATGGGCTGGACATACTGCCAGAAGGACAGATCACCGATGGACAGCCGAAATTTTAGATTGGATTCCAAGGGACAGGAAAAGACCCAGAAGAAGACCACATGGGAGATGGGTGGATGAAATTCGAAAGTATGCAGGGGTGACATGGAGGAGACTGGCACAAGACAGACCGTTGTGGAGGAAACTTGGGGAGACCTTCGTCCAGCAGTGGATTGATAATGGTTGACAATGATGATGATGATGATATATTAAAATGCTCACAATACTGATACATGCCAAATAAAAAAAATATATACGGGCGAAAACTTTTTGAGATACCGTAGTATCAGCTTCTATATTTGTATCATTTTCCTTTGCTCTTTCGTCTGCTATTCTATTTTCTCTCTTTTTAATGGAAAGAAATTTCCCACAGTACACTCATGTAAAAAGAGAGAGAGAGAGAGAAAGAGAGGACACTTACTAAAGTTGGAGAGGAGGGAGGCAAAGAGCTCGGGGACGCTGTGATGTTGAGTATGGAGAAGCATTTCGAAGGGTCACGGTGAATCGTAAGCATAACACGTGTCCGGCATCTGCTTTAAGGGTCATAGTTCACCAGAGGTAAATGCAGTGAATGGGTCACTGCATGCGAGAGAAAGAGGAGAGTTGTGGAGGCGGTCGGGAGGAACAAATAGAGGGGGAAGAAACTCTAGCTTGCGAGTAAAGGGCATAACCTCCCCCCCCCTCCCGTTTTCCCCGTGACCCCCCAGTCCCCACTCCTAAATCGAATTACTAATCGGGCCTCCTCAGAGACAGCCATTTACCGTAAGTTTGATGGTGGGTTGACGCGTGATGGCGTTCAGCCGCATGGTGAACGGGCAGCAATTTCACAATTAATAGAAGATGGATTCTACTCCGGTTTTCCGGGAGGTTTTTTTTTTTTTTCACGGGGGTTGCATGGATTTGCCATTCCCCCTTTTAGTTACTGCTGCTACTGGTGCGTTACGATCATCTCCCATCTTCGTCGTCGACTTTCCCCCTTCCTCCCGATTCGTGTACGTTTTTGAGATTTTTTGCCTTCTTTGGATGAGTCAAGTGAACTGATGTTAAGCAACTTTGAAACAGGCGCTCTTCAGGGCAGAAAGGAAACCCCATGTTTAAAATCTTTTTCAAGGACTTCATTTGTTAAATATCATGAAGCTTTTGCCAACGTTTTTTTTCGGGGGGGGGGGATATCGTTTACGTCAACAAGAATGATATCGCCAAAAATTTGGATGGAGTGTCATTTTAATTTAAAGAATATATATATGGAGTTCGGCTGATAAGAAATGCACACAATCAAATAGCCAGAAAAAGAAATGATGTATTTGCACAGACAAAAGTCGAAATTAAAGTACAGTATAGTAGGTACAAATTGACATACCTATTTTTCTAGTTAGTGGCCTTGTCGTTCAATACATTTTTTCCAACGTGAGATAAGTTTACGCATGCCGTCAATGCAGAATTCTGGTTATCTTTGTCTGATCCATAATGTGCTACACTGTGAAAACAGGAATTCGTCCGTGACGAAGATCGAAATCGCGCCCCCTCACTCCGGAGTAAGTTGCTCTCCCAACTACGCTTCACTGACGGAATGTATCGCTGCAGATTTGTTGTCTTGACACGTGCTTTAAAATTTTAATTTTAAAAATATTTATAAATATTTTATATATTTTTAATATTTTTATCGTGCTTTTTTTTTATTTTAAAATTTTTTAAAGCGAAGAACGAATTTTTTATTAATTCTGGACAATGTGTAGGACCAATGTAAAAACAGATATTTGTCCGTGCCCTCTGACTCCGGAGTAAATTGCTCTCCCATCTAAGCTACACGGACGAAATGTATCGCTGCAGATTTGTCGTCTTGACACGTGCTTTACCTCTGTAGTACACGTGACAACACTTCTTCCTCGGAGATGAAATGAATCATTTTGAGATCCCTTTTCAGACTTGGACAGAAACGAGAATCTCTCAGCGCCAAGTCCGGGTTGTAGCGGATTGGAAAGAATATCAAATTTCAGTCTTTGGAGATCCTCAAGTGTTAAGCGAGAACTGTGTGGTCTTGCGTTGTGAAGCAATAAAATCGGTTCAGTTGACTTTCTAACTCAATGTAACGTGCTGGATTGACAGTATTCCCAACTTCCAAAAATCGGTGCAGTTGACTTCCTAATTCAGTGTAACGTGCTGGATGGACAATGTTCCCAGCTTCAAAAATCGGCGCAGTTGACTTCCTAACTCAGTGTTACGTGCTAGATTGACAGTATTCCTAACTTCCAAAAATCGGTGCAGTTGACTTCCTAATTCAGTGTAACGTGCTGGATTGACAATATTCCCAGCTTCAAAAATCGGCGCAGTTGACTTCCTAACTCAATGTTACGTGCTAGATTGACAGTATTCCCAACTTCCAAAAATCGGTGCAGTTGACTTCCTAATTCAGTGTAACGTGCTGGATTGACAATATTCCCAGCTTCAAAAATCGGCGCAGTTGACTTCCTAACTCAGTGTTACGTGCTAGATTGACAGTATTCCCAACTTCCAAAAATCGGTGCAGTTGACTTCCTAATTCAGTGTAACGTGCTGGATTGACAATATTCCCAGCTTCAAAAATCGGCGCAGTTGACTTCCTAACTCAATGTTACGTGCTAGATTGACAGTATTCCCAGCTTCCAAAAATCGGTACAGTTGACTTCCTAATTCAGTGCAACGTGCTGGATTGACAATATTCCCAGCTTCAAAAATCTGCGCAGTTTACTTCCTAACTCAATGTTACGTGCTAGATTGACAGTATTCCCAGCTTCCAAAAATCGGTGCAGTTGACTTCCTAATTCAGTGTAACGTGCTAGATTGACAATATTCCCAGCTTCAAAAATCGGCGCAGTTGACTTCCTAACTCAATGTTACGTGCTAGATTGACAGTATTCCCAACTTCCAAAAATCGGTGCAGTTGACTTCCTAATTCAGTGTAACGTGCTTGATTGACAGTATTCCCAGCTTCAGAAAACGGTGCAGTTGACTTCCTAACTCAATGTTACGTGCTAGATTAACAGTATTCCCAGCTTCCAAAAATCGGTGCAGTTGACATCCTAATTCAATTTAACGTGCTTGATTGACAGTATTCCAAGCTTCAGAAAACGGTGCAGTTGAATATAACTCAATGTAACGTGCTGGATTGACAGTATTTCCAGCTTCAAAAAACGGTGCCGTTGAGTTCCTAACTCAATGTAACGTGCTGGATTGACAGTATACCCAGCTTCCAAAAATTCTGTCAGCTAAAATTTTTGTGTCCCAAAAAACCCGTCAAAAGGACCATGCTAGCAGATTGCAGATTTTTTTGGGACGAGAAGGGGAAGCGTGTCGATATTCCATGCTCTGCCGTTTTTCTTCAGGGTTAAACTGATGGGTCCATGACATCCCCAGTTACAATATTCAGAAGAAAATGATCCGCCTCTTCACGAAAACGCTTCAAAAATTTTTCCATAACAGTCAAGACGCTTCTGATTGTTTTCTGGCGTCAACACGCGTGGCACTCATCGAGAACGGATTTTTGTGTAGTCAAGTGAAGCAATGATATACAGGGCTTGGACGGAATAATGTGAACACCTAGGAAAAGAAGGTTTTAAGTACCTAGTAGGGTGTGGGACAATCTTTGACATTCAGATGTTTAAGTATGGTGATTGGGGAGGCCAAGGAAGGTGCGAAAGTTCGTCCTCATGTTCCTCAAATCATTATTGGACATTCCGAGCTCTGTGAATTGGGGCATTATCATCTTGATAGATGGCATCCTCTGTAGGAAACAATGCCTGAGCCATTCGATGGACTTGATCGGCCAAAATGGGTTCATACGCCCTGCCAGTCATCTGTCCTTTCAAGGTGATCAAGTGACTTGTATAAAACCACGATATGACTGCCCAGAGCATGACAGAACCACCACCATGCTGAACTGTTGGGAGCAGACGATTGTACGCTTCTGACGGTGTTTTCCACACATAAACACGTCCTGCGGGTGGGGAATAGTGTGAATGTGGATCCATCCGACCACATTACACGCTTCCATGCATCGGCAGTCCACGTTGTATGCTCCTGGTACCACTACCGTCGCCGTTATGCATTCACCCGGGCATAGCCGTAACTAGGGCGGGGCTGCCCCGGGCGCAGCTCAAGAGAGGGCGCAGAAATCACTGCTTGGAATGCGATTACCATTGGAACTCAAACTTTTACACAAGTGTTTGGCACAATTAAAATTAGAATTTCCTCCTCAAAATGTTCAGGAGTTATTAGTTGCACGCATTCAGTAATGAAGGCGTTGTTCTATAGTCCGTCCAACTGAAGAAGAACCATGGCCCCCTTCTACACCAATGGGGTCCTCAGTACTTCTTCAGTTGGATGGACTGGTGTCTTGCAAGATAAGAATGTCGTTCCCATTTTTGAAAATTCTCTGGAGGCTATTCAGTCTTTATTGTGGCTGCATGCCACGACTGTCAGCTACATTCGGTCCGCTTGATGTGGTGCCGAAGGTCCGAACTCCGAAGCAGTTGCGAAAAGCTGTAAAAATAATCACATTTTGATTGTGCCTTTTTTACGCCTAGTTTCGTTAGAAAGTCTTTGTAGTACGGTTATATTTTTGAAATTGTATCTGCTTTTTGCTGTCTTTAATTTAAATCTATTTTTCCTGAAAATTCTTCTGTGTAGCTTGTGCTGGGTTAGATCTTAGATTTTCAATGCTGTTTTTTGTTTTTTTGGTACGTGTGTGTGTGTGAAAGAGAGAGAGAGAGAGAGAGAGAGAGAGAGAGAGAGAGAGAGAGAGAGAGAGGGGGGAGGAGAGATAGAGAGAGAGAAAATAAAATATAGAGAGAGTGAAAGAAAAAAAGACAGATTGAGAGAGAGTGAAAGAGAGATAGGAGAGAGAGGGAGGAGAGATAGAGAGAGAGAGAAAATAAAATATAGAGAGAGTGAAAGAAAAAAAGACAGATTGAGAGAGAGTGAAAGAAAAAAAGACAGATTGAGAGAGTGAAAGAGAGATAGGAGAGAGAGGGAGGAGAGATAGAGAGAGAGAAAATAAAATATAGAGAGAGTGAAAGAGAGATAGGAGAGAGAGGGAGGAGAGATAGAGAGAGAGAAAATAAAATATAGAGAGAGTGAAAGAGAGATAGGAGAGAGAGGGAGGAGAGATAGAGAGAGAGAGAAAATAAAATTTAGAGAGAGTGAAAGAAAAAAAGACAGATTGAGAGAGAGTGAAAGAGAGATAGGAGAGAGAGGGAGAAGAGATAGAGAAAGAGAAAATAAAATATAGAGAGAGTGAAAGAAAAAAAGACAGATTGAGAGAAAGTGAAAGAGAGATAGGAGAGAGAGGGAGGAGAGATAGAGAGAGAGAGAAAATAAAATATAGAGAGAGTGAAAGAAAAAAAGACAGATTGAGAGAGAGTGAAAGAGAGATAGGAGAGAGAGGGAGGAGAGATAGAGAGAGAGAAAATAAAATATAGAGAGAGTGAAAGAAAAAAAGACAGATTGAGAGAGAGTGAAAGAGAGATAGGAGAGAGATAAAGATAGAAAGAGTGAGAGAGAGAGAAAAAGGGAGTGAAAGGGAAAGATAGGGGAGAGAGAGAGAGAGAGAAAGAGAGAGAGAGGCAGATTAGGGCGCAATATTTTGCGGTTTGCCCCGAGCGCAGAAATGCCTGGTTACGCCCCTAATCTGGGTCCAAAGGCCCTCGGTAATGGTGGGCCCCAAGGATAGATCCCTTTTTAATCCGGTCCAGCAATGAAGCATGCATTTCGGAACCTTAAAAGGGAAAAAATACGTCCGTTAAAACATCTCTCTGGTTTACATTCCGTCTACTATACCGAGTACTGAGACAGTTCATCTCACTAAAGCACCTTGTTCCTCCAGAGGAAGAACGCTGGATGAAAGTCTGAGCCGTGTAGGGCACGGACAGGCCTTACGTTACGGGTGGGTTAGGGTAGGCTTCACCCCACTCAATTTCTCTTTGAGCCCACCCTTTAGCCCTCCCCAAAATATTTAAGCAGTTAGAACACATGGCCAGCGCATTCATGAAAGATTTTAGGTAACTTAGATGAAAGTATGTGAATTTTTCGAATTCACAGAAATTTTTTTATATAAAATGAATTTTTCGTTAAATTTAGTCTTGTAATAACGTTTTGAGAAATGGAGGAAATTTCCTGAGCGAATGTCTATAAGGGAATAGTGGAAAGACACCAACCATTTTTGCGACTATAGTTTAAAAAAATGAAATATTTCTTCTCAGATTACAAAGTAAAAATCATAAACCGCTTTACAGCAAATATTTAAAAAAAATGGCGTAAGTTAAGTAAAATTGCGAAAAAATAGTAACTATGCTATGGAGATTCGTATCCATAGTTCCCAGAACTACATACACTAAAAAAATACTAGGTACAGTCAGAGGCCTAACTAGGGAGGGTGCAACTCTAGAGAGGGCACAAAAATCACTGCTTGCGCCAAGATTAAAACTGGAATTAAAACTTTTGCACCAGTTTCTAGTACAGTTTTTTTAGCACCATACTTTGCCATTTGTCTATTTACAGAATTTGCTCATATGTTTCGCCAGTTTCCGCAGCTTTGGCAGCTTAAAATTCACATTCTTTTTCGAAATATTCAGGCGATCTTAATTGCTTACATTTAGAAATGAAGGTGCGGTTCTACTAAAGAGGAAGCATGGTCTCGTCGATGACAATGGAGCCTGCGTGTTTTCTTTAGTTGGGTACGTTGCAAGATAAGGATATCGTTCGCATTGTTGAAGATTCTCTGGGGGCTATTCAGTAATTACGTGGCTTCAAGCCTCGACAGCGAGTTGCATTCTGTTCGTTCGCTATGATACCGAAGGTCTGAACTCCCAAGCAGTTAGCAAAAGCTGCACAAACAGCCATAGTTTGATATGACGTCAATTTTTATTTGAGAGACAGAGAGAGTATTAAATGAGTAACATGTTTTTATAAGATGGAAATCCAGATGATGGTGCAATATTTTATGGTTGCCCGGAGCGCAGAAATTCCTACCTACGCTTCTCTGAAAGCTTTTTTTTTAAATATATATCATCATCATCATCATCATCATCTATTATCAATCTACTACTGGATGAAGGTCTCCCCAAGTTTCTTCCACAATTGTCTGTCTTGAGCTTGTCTCCTCCATGTCACCCCAGCATACTTTCGAATTTCATCCTTCCATCTCCCATGGGGTCTTCTTCTGGGTATTTTCGTGTCCCTCGAAATCCATTCAAAAATTTCAGTGGTCCATCGGTGGTCCGTTCTTCTCGCAACATGTCCAACCTATTTACATTTCAGTGATTTCACTTTGGTCATGATGTCGCCCACTCCTGTCATTTTCCTTATTAACAAGTTCTTCTTCTTATCTTTCCTGGTTACACCAAGCGTCAATCTCTCAATGATTCGTTGAGTTGCCTGAAGTTTTTGTATGTCTTTTTTAATTAAACAGCATGTCTCTGCTCTGTACGTAAGCATTGGCAGGATCCACTGATTAAACACTTTTCTTTTAAGATATAATAGCATGCTGCTCTTAAAAAGTTTACGGTTTCTTCCAAAAGCTCTCCATCCAAGTTTTATACGCCATTTAATTTCTTCATCAATGTGATCCTCACTTGAAATCTGCTGCCCAAGATAAATGTAGGTAACGGTTGTCTCAAGCTTTTTTCCATCAATCGATAAATCTTCGTTTCTTGGAAAAGCATTGTACATCACTTTTGTCTTCTGAAAGTTCATTTTTAATCCCACTTCTTTACTCTGGTCAGCAAGTTCTTCGATCACATACTCTGCAGCTCTGAAGGGGTAGTTGCAAAATGATTACGTCATCAGCAAAACAAAGGTGAGTACTGGGGACAACATCATCAGTGTCGTGTTAAAATTACATGTAAGGAATATTTTGGCAAAATTTCTGCCAAACACTTCAAAATCTATGCCCCCACCCCCTAATAGCCCACCCAGATCTGAACTTCTGGCGTCGCCACTGGGCACGAATCGAGCTTCCTAAGTTCAGGTCAGGGCCAGATCGTACTGTCCAAATTAAGGCGAGTGCAGATCTATAGGGCATATTGCATTGTATTTACCTGCTTTTTTTTTAAGGTCAGAGAGCTTAAAGCCTTTCATGAACTACAAACGCTAAGAACAGCTTCTGTTCGTTAACTGAGAACTTTGATTCTAGGGATGACAAATAAATATAACTGAAGAACAAACACGCCATCTATTATTCGAACCCGTCAGAAGTTTCTTTTTTTTTTTTTTTTTTTTTTGGCAATTTTTTTTTTTTTTTTTTTTTTTTTTTTGGCGCCGTGAGCAACTTGATGGGCAGTCGCCCATCCCTAATTTAAGGCCACTGGTTCCAAGGAAGGGAAAGAACCAGTGCCATAAGAGAAACACAACATCCATGCTTCACCGGGATTCTAACACAGACCCATCTCGGATGAATGGTCACATACCAGCGCTTAGACCACTGCGCCACCGAGGGGCGGCCCGGCCGGAAGACGATGGGCACACACCTCTTTGGCCACTAAAGCTCTCAAATATTGCAGAAGGCACTTTTCCTTTTTTCGCAAATAAGATAATTTCCATACAACGAGTTTTATGTTGTAATGAGAAGAAAATCGTTTGTTTTGTAACATTCGTGCGCTAAAAATAATCTGGGAACTCAGCTACGCGCATAGCCTGGTGACATCGCGTCGGACATCTAGAGACCTTTATGTCGAAGTTCCTCTCATGTCTGCCTATCCTGCGATCTGCCCCCCCCCCCTCCTCCTTCCCCAAAATTGCCACCACCTCTTCCTCTCCTTTCTTCATCAGATTAATGTGGTGTATTCCAAATCCCCCCCCCCTTCTCCCTCCGTAGATCTTTGCTGTCATGGCTTCGTGCTCGACTGCAGTGGTAATGCCATTGTGACCGGAGTCGTTGTTAATAAAGTGTAATTGAGGAAGTGGCAGGGATAATTTCTCCGTTAGAGCTCATCATCTCTCAATGAGCGACCCAACCAGCTGCGAGTAATGCTCAGAACGACTCCCACCCTCTATCACTTCCCCTCCTCCTTCTCTCTGTATGTCGGTTGCCCTGCTGACCGCTAAAGAAGCTGTTTCTGGCGGCCATTTGAAAAGAAAGACACCGAGAAGTGGATGATTACGTTGTACAGATGGCGTAATAAGAGAATGTAGTCCTGGCAGTCTGCCACTTTCTCCACATACATTCAGAACAAAGCTCAGGAAAGGCTGTAGCGAAACTATGTGATCAAGAATTCCTCTAAAGAACGCACTGAATATACAATAATAAAGTCAAGATAGTATCACCTAACACTCTGCCATTAAATTCGTGCCTTTTGATAATATATAAATAGAAGATACAGAACCTACTTTAAGAGCATTTCTTAAAATTCCCAGGGTACAAGTGCGGACTGGGCCGCGGGTATAACTGGGAGAATTCCGGCTGGGTCGCCATATCCTGGGCCAGCAGGCCTTATGCTAATTCGAGAGATAAAGTATGTTCAGTGAACTAACAAATTAATAGGAACACACAATGGCAATCAGACACGTGCATTCTCACTCGATAAGTAACCTTGACGTTGAGATGGCTTCATAAATAGCTTACTACAAAGGATTCAGAAGTGTACGACGCACATAGCGACAGCCAGGGGGTCAGCTATCATAGGGATGCTCACAGGTAGTGTTGCAGTCAGAGAGTTCCCCCCCCCCCCCGAGGGGGGGGGGCAGATAAAGATTTTTTTTCATCTGTCTCTTCCTCATAGTATGTGAATTCTGAAAATTCATAACTGCTGCGTTGCGCGTCATGATCTTCAGGTTTTTTAGCAAATTTAGTTTTAAATTCTTAGGTAAATTTTGTCTTTGACTCTGCTCTTGGGTAACTATTTTCAATTTACTATTTTGCAGCTTATGTGCATATTCTAGTTGAAATGCTTTTTTGTTTTTTGATTTTTTGTTTTAGCTTGTTTGGCTGTTGTTTTAATTTTCTTGAGGTGTGGTTATTGCTCGAGTTTTGGTAATTTCTTGGACTGCTTATTTTTTATAAAGTTTTCCTAGTTGGTTTGCTCGGAATTTTGTTTGTTTGGCCCTAGTGGAGTATTTCGAACGATGATAGGATTGGAGGTCAACTCAGATAAGTCAAGTCCTCCCGCTTGGATAGGCTAGCACCCTTTCCCATAGTGTATGAAATCGCTGGCAAAGTAAATCTAAAGTTATAAAATGACAAACGTTGTTTGACATGAAAATCAGCGGATCCTAACCTGTATTCTACTATTACAGATGATTGCTCCAACAAGTTTTGCAAAGCCTACAATACCATTTACAAGCTTACCTGTACTGTTTGCACTCTTAGCTATATTGGCCAAAGCAAAAGTCCTCTTCATCTTAGGACTAATGGTCACAGGTCACTTGTTAACAAGTACTCTACCAACCGTGTGAACCCCTCCACTAATGCTAGCCAGTACTCTACCTTTGAGTTAGAACATTTCCATAGTCATGGTTTTGATAAAGTGAAGATATTGGTACTGCATATCATCCCTGACCTCTATGCAAGACTGGAAACTGAATCTCTTGAAACTCTGCAACATCAGTCTCTATATCCCTATGGTCTTAATTCCACCTTTTCTGACAATAAGCATAATCCACATAAATTTTCTATCCGTGAACTTTTCTTTCTTGTTAACAACAAGATCTGCACTAGAGGTAAAAGAGGGCAGAGGCTTTTTCGTACTACAAGCAAGGTGGATTTTGCAAGCTTGCAAATAACTCTAAATAGTTTTAAAAATGATACTAGTTTTGTTAAAACCACTTGCAGAATTCTGAAGTCCTTTAAGCACTCTGTCCTAAAAAGTTTTTTCAAATTCTGGAATGAAAGTGCTAATCAAGTTGATAAGCATGTTTTTGTTTTAGTTCTGGACATTCTTAAGCATATTCTTTAAGAGAAAATTTCTCTTAAAGGAATTTCAAGAAATTATGTGACCATCAGATTTCTTAATAAAAGCTTTGATCATCTCAATGTTAGGAAGCTGTTCTACAATAATGCAATTTTTTCCCCATACACAGGCACCAGTCTATTGTAAGTTATAAGTATGTTAAGACCTTGGGGTCTATAGTTAAAAACTACAAACTTGGATCTTCGAGTTCTATCCCTGTAGTAATTGCATGTTCATGTGAAGAACTTAAAGACACGGTTCACTATGATAGGCATTACAAACATATTATAACTGGTAACTTGAACTTTGTTGATAATGACAAGCTCAGGTATTTGTTAGAGTATGGTACTAAATTTAGACCTTCTTTCCATATGTTCAAAAAACGAATTCTTGAGAATTTTACTCAAGATGTTAATAGATATATTATTAAAACAAGTTTAGCATTCGATCAGCCAATTGAGCCCTTCGCAGGATGGAAATATAATGTAATTAATAGCTTCTCTAATAAGTTGACAGGTCTTGATTTATGTTTTGACAGAAATCTTTTTTTCTCTGGAGATGCCAAAAGGTCACTCTTTAAACTACAAGATCAGTATATTTTTACTACTACAGATAAAGCTAGCAATAATTTTGCAATTATCTGCAAAATGTTCTATTTTGAATTGTTAAATCTAGAACTCAACAATAGAGTAACCTACGAGCCGGTAAGTTATTGTACGAAACACCTAGAAAATCGTTACAAGGCCTTCTTCAAGAAACTTAAAATTCCACAAATGAGGAGATATGAGCCTGAATTTCCCTTTCTTTTTGCAACTGTCAAGTTTCATAAAGATCCGGTAAGGTTCAGATTCATAGCTAGTGGAGTTAGAAGTCATAAAAAGAAAATAGATCAAGCTTTTGAAGCAATCTTGAAGAGGGTCTTGAAACATATAAGTAACTGTACTAACATGAAAGACAGAGATTTTTGGATAATAAATAATAATTCAGAAGTAATTTCCACTATACTCAATATAAATCCCATAGACATTAATAGTTATGATTTCGAGAACCTATATACTAATCTGCCTCTTTCAGATATCATCACTACCTTTAAAGAGCTGTATGTAGAATTTAAGCTTAACCAATTTATTAATGTAGGTGCTTGGAACTCTTATCTCAATTGTTGCGTAAACAATAACCATATTTTATATAATAATACTGTCTATAAGCAAGTTAACGGGATCCCTATGGGAGTAGCTCACTCCACAAATATAGCGAATCTATTCCTATTCTTTAAAGAATATAAGTTCATTAATAAAAGCTCCTCATGCTCAGATAACTACCTATACACTTATAGGTATATTGACGATTTGCTTTGTATAAATAATTCGGAAGTTATAGAAAGTGATTTTCCAAATATCTATCCTAGCTCTCTTAACTTGTGTAAAACCAACCACAGTAATCAGGAACTAGATTTCCTAGACTTAAGCATTAAACTTAACTGTGTTAACCCGTCCATCAGCCTTTTTGATAAAAGAGTTAATTTTCCTTTCAAAGTATTAAAATATCTGCACTGGAACAATAATATCTCGACCAAAGTAATTGAGAATGTACTAATTTCTCAGGTACTTTGAATTTCAAAAATTAGCAGCAGCAATTTGGATTTCAATAACCACATTATAATCTTATTAAACTGTTTTCTAGAAAACAAAATTCAAATTATTTTCATCAAAAGAACTTTAAGAAAAATTGTTCTGAATAATAGAGTTAGGTTGGCAGATCTGTTTTAATTTCTGCACAGTTAATAAAATGATTCTGGCCAATGAAAGCCTTTTGGAAGTTGGTCTGGAGGATGCATATTAACTACAAAAAGGAACCTTTAGTGATATGGACAGGACAGTCCTATTAAAAATTAAAGATAAAAAATGCAAATAAAATCACACCAAAAAAGTTTATAATTTGATTAAAAAGTAAAATAAAAATAAATAAAAAGTAAACTAGGTATTCGCTCACTAGAATAACTATCCTAAAAATGGAAAAACTTACGTTAAAATAAATAGGATCTTGAAGTGTCTGTAGAAGTACACTAAGGTAATTAAATATATATAAATGTTGTTGAATACACTGCAAGTGTATTTGATAATATTTTTCATGTATTCTGGAGAGTTATTCTACTCTATCTGGACAAGCAGGACTTCGTTCTTAGTTGTATAATTCTCTTGGTAGAAATTTAACTGGCAGGGTCTTTTATGCGGAGTAAAGTTGGGTACCTCTTCCACCACCCCCCTTCTTCTGGGAGCTGCCGAGAAGAGAATTCGGCCATGTTTTTAACACTTGAGCTGCAAGTGTGGCTTGAAAGGTAAGCTCTCATCTTTGTTCTTAATCTTACTTCGTTCTAAGTTTAATTAATGAACATTCTTTGCAGAGATTTTGGTTTTTTAGCATCAAGAATTAGGAGCAAGCATTTTTACTAACTTCTTGAGTTTTTTTCTCTTTCACTTAACTGGCAATATTAGCGTGTTTTTTGGGCACTTAGTTTGAGTAGTTAGCCGTTTTATTGTTCTTCTTATCAAGGATGTTTTTTCATTGTTGGTAGGAACATAATATCTACATGATTGTACTCTTAAAGCACTACTGGAATATTTGTAAATATCGCAAATAATTGTTAAATTCATATAATTTTTTCCAAAGCATCTTTTTATTTTTATTATTATTTTTTTCTTGTTATGTCAGTTGTTGAGTAAGTTGTGGGTAACAAAAATCCTGTTTCCTTTTAGGAATCTCATTATAAAAAAAAAATTATTATTTTGTTTTTTATTTTATGGCATTTTGGATAAAGCTTTTTTCACCACAAAGCATAAGACTTTGTAGTACTTTGGTACTGTTATTCATGTTTAAAATCTCTCTTAGGCGGCTAGGTTGCTTGGCAACGTGTTTTTTAGCTGAATAATTCTGATGGCTTATTCAGACACTCCCACAACTTGTGGATTTTGTAATCGTTTTTCTGTTTTTTGTGGCAGATGACGAGCGTGGGTTGGGCCAGGAAAGTTATAGATGCATGCAAAAACTTTAGCTAAATGATTCCTCATGCAACTCTGAGGAAGTTATGTTAATTATAAAAATATTTTTGTGGGCTTTAAACTTGCATCTATGACTTTGCAGAAACCCATTTCCAACTAGGTCTTTGTGGAAGTGAGAAAATGCAGTTTTGCTGGTCCTTGATAAAGCAAAGGCTCGGCATTCTCGACACTTTCTACATTCAGGTTGCTATTACTTTATCTCCTTTTTACTCATACCTGATGGTTTTTGAGTATTTCTTAGTCGTTTTAGCACCAGATGAAGATTTTTTTGCATCTGTCTCTTCTTAATAGTATGTGAATTCTGAAAATTCATAACTGCTGCTTTGCGCGTCATGATCTTCAGGTTTTTTAGCAAATTTAGTTTTAAATTCTTAGATAAAATTTTGTCTTTGACTCTGCTCTTGGGTATATATATATATATATATATATATATATATATATATATATATATATATAATCACAAGTTTGTTATTTATATATTAAGGTCGCGGATGGCCTAGTGGCTTACGTTCTTGACTGCCACGAAGAAACCTCAGGTTCGATCCCAGGCAGGTACGAACGCTCGAACCACTAAATATCCGCCGTGCGTCGGATGGGCACGTTAAGTCGTCGGTCCCCGGGTACTGGCCCCCCCGGTAATAAATAAGGGCGTCTTCCTCCTCCTTTCTATCTCACTTCCGTGTCACTTTCCTATCGGGCACTCTAGCCCAAATCTCTTAGCTTCCTATTTCTAAGGGTTGTTTAAGACCTGGGGTCAGACACTCCCTTCCTAAAATCCTCTACATATGATCTGATCCGATTTATATATATACATTAATACATACGTATAACAAAATTTTGAATAGAATATAAAAATGTTCTTACGCTCGTATATCGCAAATGCAAATTCCAAGAAATCTACACATACAAGTGATTAAAAATATAAAAACGGTATACCTTTACTTTTATTCAGTAATGCACCACGGATTTTACCATGGTGTTAACTTGGTTTTTTCTTCCAGTTTAACGTAGTGCTACGTAGTTGAAGATAATAATAAGTAGGAAGTTAAATATTCATGGAATGCTTAGGTACCTTTTAAAACTAATATTTCTCTCCTTGATTTCGAGAATTTTTGTCCTTAGGCTTTTATTCAACTTCCTATCTTTTTCCCCAAACAATATATTTCTAATACAAATTTGGAAGATGTGAATCCGTTTATTGGCGTAAATATGACATGGATGTTAACTCAGATGATATCCAAAAACTTGAAAATTCCGTCGTTGTTTTTGTTTTTTTGTTTTTTGGATACAGCCTCTACTGAGCTTTGCTTATTCATTAATATATTTCTATTCCCTATAATCTCTGTTCCCGACGATTCTCTCTTCTTTCTCCTGCTTCACTAGAGAAATCTTAATGTCCGAAAAGTCAAGTGTTACGTGGTTATTTTAACTCGCAAAGTCTTGCATGGTTGAAGACAATAAAAATGTTATAACTACTAATCTTTCGCAATCCTTTTAAAACCCTTATGAAGCACTTTATTCTTTTCTTTGTTTAATCGCAAAAAGGTTGTCCTTAGCTTAATTATTTTTACTCGCTGCTCCTCTGAAACTCAGAAATCCTTCCCTATATCCTCCTGCGGTCATTCCTTCGTGCTGCCGAGAATGCCTCCATTCCCCGGGTCAGCTTAAAACCTGCTTCCCCAACACCTCAGGTCTTTCCTGCCCTCGTGCTCCTGCCACCGTTTGCTTTCAAATCTATAACGAAGTAAATTTCTCTGTCATTTTTGGTCCACGCCGGAGATCAAACCGAGTCCACTTATTCCGGAACAAGTCGCTCTACCAACTGAGCTACGCAGGCGTTCGTTCTCGCTGCTATCTGCCTTTATGTCGTGTACGTCCTGCGGGACAGGCACGTCACAAATTCTAGAAGTGACTCCTTTAGCCCTCCCTCCCATTTGTTTCCACCAAACTCACCCCTTTACCTCCACAAAGCCCCACGGCTCCCGAGTTCCTGGGAAGAACACGCCGGCATCGGCTAATACAAAACAACAAAGTAAAAATTAAGAGGGCTTGCGCCGTCAGTCGGCTGCTTTTTAATTTAGAAGGCAAAGGATCAAACGAGCACGACAATACTAATCCGTCTACAAAAATACAAAGGCTCAGATCCTGAAATGAGACGAACTGGCGTCTCTAAATAAACCGTGTTTCCGATGTTTAATAGAGGAGTGACACAGCGAAATTTCTGTCACGCTTTGTGGAAACAAAGGAAAAGGAGCACTAAAGCGAAATAAAAGTTGCGAAATGAGATTTAATATCTTTGCCTAAATTCTGGAATTAAATCTCCGTAGCACAGGCCCGCTGGCTACCTCATGACCGCTTGCTTCTATACCCTTGCGTTGACTGTCCAGCTATCCCTTTGTCCAGAGGCAAATTCACTCTCTTCGCTTCCGCAAAACTGCGGTCTCTTCCGAGGGATAAAGGCGGCATGAAACACAACGCTCAAAGCTGAGAATAAACGCTTTCCGCGTTCACTGCGGTTACTTTTGAACACACATGCCGAAAAGTGCTAATTACATTTGACAATAACAATGCGGCTACGAAACACCATGACAAGTTTTCAAATGGTCTTCTTCATTGTGATATATTTGTAAAACAAAGGTATAACGTAGTAAATTTCTCCGTCATTTTTGTCCACGCCGGGGCTCGAACCCGGGTCCCCTTATTCCGGAATAAGTCACTCTACCAATTGAGTTACGCGGACGTTTGTTCTGACTGCTATCTGCCTTTATGTCGTGTGCGTCCTGCTGGCAGGTACGCCACATCTCCCCCTTCCAGAAAGAGGGCCGGAGGCATGGCCCACGGGTGAGCCGTGACCATGAATCGCTGCAGGCAGCCATTCACTGTAGAACGTGCACTTGAGAACTCCCAGTCAATCCGGTGTGTGGAATGCAACGTCACACACATTTATTTTTCGAAGCGCTGGAGAAGCGATTCTCTTATTTTTCCTATCTCGCGGTGTGGAAAGAACATCACACCATTGCGAGATCCTGAACGGCCGGGTCATCCGGGAGCCATTATAACGAAGTAAATTTCTCCGTCATATTTTTCCACGCCGGGGCTCGAATCCGGCTCCCCTCATTCCGGAATAAGTCACTCTACCAATTGAGCTACGCGGACGTTCGTTCTGACTGCTATCTGCCTTATGTCGGGTGCGTCCTGCTGGCAGGTACGTCACAAAGGATAAAGACGCGACAGCTTGGTGCCCTCTGAAAATCTGTACTTCCTGACAACGTGAAAAAGTGAAACTTTCCCACGCTTGTAGATCAAAGGAAAAGGGAACACGAGGCGAAGGAAATGGTACGAATGAGATTTAATATTTCTGCCTAAAATGCTTGTATAAAATCTCCGTAACAATGGGGTGGTGTAAAATATTGAGGATGCTAGTAAGATAATGCTGTGCTGGAGAAAATCCCCCCCCCCGAAAAAAAACATTAGGAGTGTGTTACGTGCCTGCCCCGCAGGACGCACGTGAGATAAAGGCAGATAGCAGTGAGAGCACATTTCCGCGTAGCTTAGTTGGGAGAGCGACTTACTCCGGAGTGAGGGGAACCGACTTCGATGCCCGGCGCGGAAAAAACTTGTTCGTTATGTTGACGCCAGAACTTCCAGGAGGACCCGGCTGTTAAGTTTCTCTCAATGATGTGATATTCTTTCCACACGGCGGGACAGGAACATTGAGAATCCCTTCTTCAGTGCATCGAAAAAAATCAGTAAATGTTACGCTCTACACACCAAATTAACTGGGATTTCTCAAATGCACGTTATTCATGGGATGACTGCCTACAGCGACACCTGGTCCCGGCTGACCAGTGGGACATGTCTCCGGCCCTCTTTCGGGGGGGGGGGGGAGATGTAACGTGCCTGACCTGCAAGACACACATGAGATAAAGGCAGATAGCAGTGAGAGCCATGTTCGCGTAGCTCAGTTGGGAGAGCGACCTACTCCGGAGTGAGGGGTCCTCGGATTCGATGCCCGGCGCGGAAAATTTTTTTTACGTTATACGCTGAAGAGCAATTGAATTAGAAATACCTGTCTAGTAACGTGCAGCACCACCTTTCGCTCTGATGACGGCGGCGATTCGTCTCGGCATGGACTCGACAAGACACCAGAAGCGTTGGGGAGCCATACGGATCCACGACCCCTGAACAAGCTCCCACAGATCCCGAAGATTTGATGGAGAGGGGTCAGAGCCTCGAACATCTCTCTCGATGATGGCATCCCAGATGTGCTCGATGGGATTGAGATCAGGTGACCTAGTTGGCCAAGGAAGCGAGGTCACGTCGGTGGAGCGTTCATCCAACCATTCGGATGCAATTCGGGAGCTGCATTGTCTTGTTGCAGGATGAGGTCCCCAGTGGGATGTTGAAGACGTACAAACGGGAGCAAATGGTCGTCCAGGATATCCCGGTAACGTTGACCTATGAGGGACGATGTCACACGTACCAGGGGTCCCATTTCAGTCCACGTAAACAGTCCCCAGACGAGAATGCCACCCCCACCAGCTTGAAAAGTACCCTGCTGGCAAGAAGGATCCATCACTTCATTTGGTTTGCGCCGTACTCGTATCCTGCTATCCGCATGTGCCAACGTGAATCTCGACTCATCAGTCCAGGCAATATTTTTCCACATGTATAGGGTCCAGTGGCGATGTTCCTGCGCCCGTGCTAATCTTTGCACCCTGTGATCTGCGGTCATCAGCGGTACCCTTGGGGCACGATGGCTTCTATACTCCATAGCAAGGAGATGGTTCTCGATGGTGTGGCTGCTTACACGTTTTTGTGCACCAGCGTTAAATTGCCGAGTGATTTCTTGCACCGTGGCCTGTCTATCCGCTGTTACAATGCGAGCTAGCCGACGATGACCCTGCTCATCCACACGCTGTTGTCCACGGCAGTTGGCCCTTGCAGGGATGGTTTTACCCGATTCGATGTACTCACGGTACACCCGTGACACAGTGGCTCGTGGAAATCCCAGTGCGAGCACGACTTCCGAGATGGAGTGACCCATTCGTCGGGCTTCGACAATTTGCCCACGATCAAATGCGCTGAGATCCTTCGTCTTACCCATATTGCGTCCAACTCTTACTGATTCCCGTCGCATCACTCCTTATATTGTCGGATCGCTGCATACGTCATGTCGTTTCCGTTTACAGGGCCGCCCACAGGGCCACATTTGCATAACGCCAGCTGTCTCTAATTCAATTGCTCTTCAGTGTAAGTAGTAAAAATGTCCTCGTCTTACTACAAACGTGTTTCTGATTATTAAAGAATCATTACAGTGTTACCTGAAAATATATGGTGTATACCATTTCCCCTGGTACATGGTTTCAGTCCTTTAGATTATTTAGATTAGCACATAATAGTTAAAAAATAAATAATTATTAACTAACCGGTTGGATACCAGTTTAAGGTGCCTCGATGTTTTTTTCACAGAGTGTAAACCACCTACCGCCAGGAAAGAAAAATTTTTTATGGGAAGAATTTCTACTAATTTGCTATTGTTAAATCTTAGGTAGCAAATATTTCATTGTATTGGAAACCGTAACGTCACATTAGTTACACTGAGGTTTAACCGTATTCATGGAAATTCGGCATCCAGAAGACTGAAATACAGCTGAATGCTAGCTCCCAAAATATGATGATGTATTGCAATGCAAACAGCATGCCGTTGGTGATTACAAATCTACAGAAAACTTGATTGCCAAATAAAAAATAAAATAAAAAAAGCTTTAAATTTACAGTATTGTGGAACAATACCTGATTTTCTTGTTTGCTCCTCTTGCATAAGCGTCGGATTGAACTGAAATTTTATGAACGTAATGATACAGATGAATGATGGGTAAAAACAGAGCTACAGGACAATTACCGAGGGATCTGTGGCACGCAGTCTGGTCATCTTCAATAGCGCGTCGCACCGCCTCGTGCGGCGATACATGCTGCAATATGGTCCGCTATGGAGGCGAACAGACCCCTGATGTTGTCCTGCTGCAGACTGGCGCACACGTCTTGGACGGTGTGCTCCAAATCCCAGATAGTGCGGCACGGCGGCAGCCGGAGTTTCAACTGGTTCCACACATGCTCGATATGGGAAATGTCCGGGTAGCGGGCAGGTCATCGAAGTGTCTGGACATGACATAGGCAGCCCTGGGCAACCTGAGCCGTGTGCGGGCGGGAATTATCCTGCTGGTATAGCGCACCTGGAATCTCGGACAGGAATGGGAGCACATGGGGCCGTAGGATCTCATCCACATACCGCTGCCCCGTCAATGATCCACATACCACTATTAGAGCTCCTCGGCTATCGTAGGCAATGGCTCCCCAGACCATAATGCGTGCAGTGGGGAGGTGTGACACTCAATACCGAGTTTTGTATTGTGCCGTAGACCTTGGTACCTATACACCCTGACGCGATGATCATCTGTCCCCAAAACGAAGTGGCACTCATCGCTAAACGCCACACGTTGCCAGTCTGTGGCGTTCCACGTTGCTCTGGCCTCGCGCCACTGCACACGCAACCGCCGATGTTCCGGTGTTAATGGCAGCACACGAAAGGGGCGGTGCGATCGCAGATTCGCTTCCGCGAGGCGTCGGGAAATGGTTCGTGGGAACACAGGAGCCGCTACATCTGCTTTTATAGTGTACCGGATCCCCGTGGGATCCGTTCGTTCCTGGCGCACGATCCGTCGATCCTCTCTACCGGTGGTCCTCCTGGTCCGTCCGGAGCCGCTCCGCCGTATAGCAGTGCCGTCACGTGTCCACTGCTCCCAACACAGTCGGACGGTATGGTCAATCCGACCCACGTGGCGGACTATACGGCGCGACGACTACCCTGCCATTTTTAGCCCTATAATCAGGCCTATTTCACAGTCCATAAGTTGTGTAAATCCACTTCCCTGGCGTCTACCCGGCATTCTTTTCACTCTGTACTCTTGCTTGCGTCGGTCGGTGCTTTTCGGTTTTCTGGGTCATCGACTACATGCCGGTTTGTAAGACTGCCGGTTCATGCTTGCAGTGCCACCACATGGTGTGAGGTCATGCGCACTCGCACCAATTGTGGATCATTTGCATACCAACACGCACTCTAGCTATTTGAAAAGTTTCGTGGTAGTTGCGTGGTTTCTTCTAGGTGCGCAAATTCCATGTTCCGTGAGTGTATTACGGTTAAGTTTGCTAAAAAGTGTAATAAGACGCATGCCGTTTTTCAAAATATAATAAGTAGACTAGTCGTACCTCATAGTCAAGGAATTGCGTTTCAGGTTCTACAGTGTGTTGAATGCATTTTACAGTAATAGATACGAATTTCAAGAATGTCGAAACCAACAACCGAAGGTTGAAAAATCCCCACACACACACATCCCCCTTTTAGCTGGAGAAAGCTTGTTCTTGAAATGTTTGAAGTAATTTTACTATATATATATAGTAATTACTTCGTAGTAATTTAAGTAGTACAATAATAATTACTATATATTAATTACTTTTACACTGGCGTGCAAAAATTAAGGACGATACGGTTTTTCGAATGTAACGTCGTGCACAAGTGCTCCACATCAACTCAAATCATACCATAAGATGTAAGAATATGGAACAAGTGAGCAAAACCGTCCAAAGAAGGAATCCAAAGGATACAAAGGCACTTTATTGAAAAGGTAGCTTTGAGCACAACTGGACAGAAGACAAAAATGTCCATGTGACAGGCGGCTGCCAAGAAAAATCCAGTCTTTAGTAGAGGATATGATCACCCCTGACTGCGTTGCAGGATTTACAACGTCTGTCCATGGTGAGGACGAGGTTGTCAAGGAGCTGTTGAGGCATCGCGGCCCATTCCTCTTGTAGCGCCAATCGCAGCTGCGGAATCGTTGCTGGCGGCTGGTGATGTGCTGCCAAGCGTCTCCCAAAAAGGTTCCACACGTGTTCGATTGGATTTTGGTCCGGGGACCTAGCAGGCCAATCCATGCGTTGAATATCTTCACTCTCCAACAGCTTTGCAACAGTCACTGTCCGATGAGGTGTAGCGTTGTCGTCCATGAAGAGGAACTCAGGACCTACGGCACCTCTAAACAGACGCACGTGAGGCAGGAGAGCCTCGGTACAATAGCGAACACCAGTGACTGAACCTCCTTGGAACATGTGGAGGTCAGTACGGCTACCAAGCATGATACCGCCCCAAACGAGAACTCCGCCACCTCCAAACCGGTCCCTTTCGATGATGTTGGAGGTGTGATAGCGTGTTCCCTGCTCTCTCCAGATGTGTATACGTCTAGCATCGCTCGTCAGACTAAATCGGCTCTCATCCGTAAAGAGAACTCGACCCCATTGCTGATGTGTCCAGTTCTTGTGTTCCTGGCACCACAGAAACCACCTTTTCCGATGAGTAGGCGTTAATGGCACACACGGTACTCGTCGTCGTGCAAGTAGACCACCTTTGTGCAGCCTCTTGGCCACGGTAAAACGTGGTCGTCCGCCGCCGTGGTTGCTCATGGACGACCACTGCTAAACTCTCGAACAGCTGTTCCTGTCGTTTGAAATGCTCTCCAAGCTCGTGAAACGATGCTGTGAGCGATCCCGAACTCATCGGCCACACTGGTCACACTTCGACCTTCTTCCAACTTCCCAATGACGCGACCTCGGTTAAAGTCATCCAGATGTCGTCTACGGGATTGCCTGTTGGCCATATCACACGGTGGCAGCAACTCCACGTCGTTCAAACCGATACACACCGTGCAATAGCTTTCACCGAATTGCTGAGCGTACACCGCCCGTGTGCTTTATACCCTTCCGACACTTGCCCCCCCCCTACGCCATGCTGCATATATGCGCATGCCCTACTGAACCGGACCCTAGTCTATCTCATGAGTGGTCTTTCGGTCCGTTCTGCCTGCTCGTTCCGCTGTTATGCTGATTTCTCCTCTTCGTCCTTAATTTTAGCACACCAGTGTATATATGTAGATATAGTAGTAAAAAAATTATATATTCTATATATATCAAATAGAAAACCTGCCCACTCTAAGGTTCCATTTGCCCCCACTACCCCCCGATCAAAAAGGCCTGCAAGAAACATTGTTTGCAGTGCCATTCTGCAGGACTGAAGCTGGGGAAAATGATCCTTTATGCAAAATGTATAGACTTCACAACTTACTTGAAGAATGTCCGTATATTTTTAGTGGAAGTTATATTTGTTTTGTGAACCATGTTTTGCAAGATTGTAATCGTCACTTTTAATGCACTATATGTCAACGCCCAATGATATTATATCAATTCCTGTAACTAGATCTACCATCTGTAGAGATGTGCTTAAAGCCGCCCCGGTGGCGCAGTGGTCTAAGCGATGGCCTCTGATCATTCGTCCGAACGGGGTGCGGGTTCGAATCCCGGTGAGGCATGGATGTTGTGTTTGTCTTACGGCACTGGCTCTCTCCCTTCCCTGGAATCAGTGACCCTAAATTAGGGACGGGCGACTGCTTATAGCCCATTGAGTTGCTCACGGTGGTCGTTAAACCTCCAATCAAAAAAAAAAAAAAAAGATGTGCTTAAAAAATAAATAAAGGACAGAACCCCCTAACGCTCCTGTGTAAAAGGTGAGTCATTTGGTAAATAAATAAATGAAAGCCATTGTAACTGCATTTTATAGCATCATACGTCAATCTTGATAAAAAATGAAGTCAGTAGGTTCAAGTATGCGATATCACGTTTGCAGATTTTGCAGAGTTACAATTTCTCTGCAAGGGCGAGCGAAATAAAACTAATGCAATAAAATTACACATTTTACGGGAAAATTCTCATCGGCTGCCAGCGGCCTCGAATTTCTCCACACTCACATACGACTAACTGCCAAGCCAATTGGCAGGTTGCTTCTTGGAGCCCCGCACAACGCTGGGGATTCACCAAAGATGGTAAGCAGCAACTAATAACTATAGGAGGCGAATTAATAATTAATAGAGACAACTGACGTGGATTAGGGACATCAAAGAGAAGTCATCGCCCTTTCGACGTTTATGAGTGAGTCACGGAAAAATTCACTTATAGAAGAATTCGAGGTCGCTGTGGTGCAGTATTAGCATGTCGGGCGCGTAAATCGAAGACTCTGGGTTCGATTCTCGGTGGCGGACGATGAGACTTTTTCCGTGACTCACCTATAAACATGGAAAGAACGATGACTTCTGTTTGATGTTCCTAATCCATGTCAATTGTCTGTATATTAGTTACACATTTTGTTTAGCAATATTTAGACTTTAGATCAAAAGGCGTCGAGCTACTTTTCCGGCGGTCTCAATTTTCCCCAGGTGATCTTTGATTTTTCTGTCTTCTGGAACGACAAAGCTCTTTTCGATCCCCTACACATACCTCGGGCTATTTCGCCTTCCAGTTTCTCCAAATCCTTTTCCCTGTTGCCCCTGAAACATTGCTGCCTTCCAAAGCTTTCTCGTTGTATAAGAAGTTCTTCTCGAGATGTTTTCTCCCACTCTGCATTTCTGACAATATCTGTCATTCACGCCGAACAACTCTCATGTGCCAATGCACCGCGGCATAAATGCTCTCAAAAAACATTTTCTCCTACTCGTATAGGAATCGTTCATCATAAAACGCTGGAGTGCTAATGTCCGTTGGAGCACTCTCACTTTTCGGTAGCTTACTACAGAGGATTATCATACATTTCTAGAAAGATTTTCCACTAATATAATTGATGTTCACAACAAAATTATTTCTTTCTTAAATGTTCTATCTCATAGCCCTTTCAGTGGACTACGAACCTACATATTGATTTTCAAGATAACAGGGCATTTCTTAAAATTGGTAGTGGTATTTTATTCCACTCCTCATCCACTGCTTTCCATATTCCAATCATTGTTTTAGGTCTGAGTTTAGGAAACGCTCTTTTTAGCAGTCCGAAGGCACAATAATCCATTGGTGACATATCAGGGGACTTTGAAAGAATATGACCAAAACGTATAAAAACTTTGTATTCGTCTCCTTTGTCATTTTTTCAAGATACGAAGTAGTACACTGTTAAAAATTTCGTGGAAGGTTGCACCAAAATGTGGTGCTACACCAGCTGCACCACTTTCTGAGAAAAGAAAAACCATCGTGTTTTGCAAACAAAACCCAACAACGTGGTTCAACTTTTTCCACGTTATGGTACAAGTTTGCTCGCAAGGTTGCACCATGCTGTTGGGTTTATTTTGCACTACAGACTGGTGTATCTTTTCTAAGAATGTGGTGCAGCTGGTGTAACACCACTTTTCGGTGCAAGCTACTACAAAATTTTTAACAGTGTACATTCGGATGTATGACTGGTAGCCTTAACCTGATGGAGTTCTACTCTTCGAAGGCTCTGTGGATAAAGAAATGGTATTTCCTCTTTAAATATGGAAGTAAAACGTTGTTTTGGTAACATTAAGAATTGATTTTAACATTGTAAGGGCGAAAATTAATTACTCAAAGTGTGTTCTATAATGTACGTAATTATTATAATTTATGCATAGTCATAAAGAAATTATACCACGTGTTTCATGTGCAAGAGATGGACATGCCACGTATTCATATGTGAGTGATTGAATTACACTTCGGGAAAGGACTTCGCTTCCTCAGGAGAAAATAGCTTTATTTTCGAAGCCATTGTTAAAAAACTGTAAATGTCTAGCAGGGTTCGAGTGGCGCCAACGAAGCACGGTTCGGGCAATCACGACGAAAACACGAAATTACGGAGAGCACTTAGCGGCTACATAAAACAATCCATTTAGATGTTTTTCCATCGAGCTAGACAAAGCTCAACGGCAAAAGTCGCCAGTCCGTCTGTTAGACTGCATTTCTTCTTTTGTAACGAGAGCATGTAGCCAATGTTTGTACATGTTATTGATGTATCTTTGAAGAGTCTGATTTCCGGTGAAAGCGGCGAAAATGAAAACGACACGTGGTGATCTCTGCGTGAGATAAAGACGTCAGGTGCGCGTGATAGAGGAGGTCAGCCAGGGTGTGGTCATCCCAGTTACAAGCAGTTATAGTCGCCGGGAGTGCGAGTTGGGAGGAACCAAATATCGCAGAGTCCGGTCGCAGTGCCTCTGGGCATCGAGCCGAAAAGGTACGCTGGGTAACCTCCCAAGAGGAGGGAAGAAGGTCCCGTGCAAGGAGAGAGTTGAAGTGAGAGTGTGGAGTGCGATGCACTAGCGTTAAGATTTTGCTCCCGTACAAAATGTTGAGAAGAGGAATGACGTAGGGAGCTTCATGATCGAAGTCTCTGAGTTGTGATAACTCGTAATAAGCCAGTGTACGGATACACCTTAGTTTCCTGAAACGAGTAGTAGCGAAGCACGGAGAAAGTGTCAAAGGTGTAAAATAGACTCCGATGTAGGTGGCTGCGGGAATTAAGCCGATTAGAGGAGTGTAGAATCGAGCAATAATAATAGACCCGTGTCAAAGCAACGACAACGCAAGTCTTTTTCAACGAAGCCCTGTCGCACGAAATCAGACTTAGAGACCGTGAACTTTCTTCAATAAAATTGTTAAGTTTGCATTACGGAGTGATTACTTCAAATATTGTCAAGTGCCTTATTTAAAACCTTTCCTCCCTTCCTCGATTAGCAGTTCACAATAGTAAAGCTGAGGAAGAGGCATTCGTTCTGCATACGAATGTTAAGTACGAACGAATCTCATTTAAGTTTGCTGGTGTGTGGGTAGATGCTGAATGAAATAAGTTGACGCCCTCCTGAGTTGAGGCGGGATATAGCACACGGGTGATACGCTCACCCCTACAAACATTGTTTTCAACTTTTCTTAACTTTAACTTCTGTTGCATGGCGTGTTGCTGATGTCTATTAAAGCACCCTGTGTGGAGGGTTCGTTTGATGCTTCCTTTGCAGTAAGTTCGGTATCGGTGGTTTAATCCGTAATTCTCCCAACTGGAGCAGGTAAAAACAATACAAAGCATAGAAAAGTGAATCGACTAAGGCTAAATTTTGCAATGAGGAAGACTGTTATTCAGATGTTACGGAGAATGTCATCAAGCTTTTGTCTGTCATTTTCGTGCTTTCATTCTTTTAGTTCTCACTTGGTTTCCTCCTCGCCAAAAATCTCTTTATCTCTTCCCGGCCATCCAAACCGCTTCCTTCATCGGCTCGACCCACCCCCGAGGTTTTTCTCAGAGCCTCCTAAAAATATTCACCTCCTCTCTCGACTCTTTGCCACCGAGTCTCCCTCATGCCCGGAGAGAGAAAACCCCCTTGGTTCGTCTAATTCCAAGAAAGCGCAGCCACGCCTTCACTCTCAAAAATGTTCTTAATTGCTTTGCCGTCCTCTCTGCTGTGACCCGTGGGAAAGGAAATACTTTGCTTCCGCTGGCCTTCCATCCAAAATGGCGGGAATTGAAAAGAAAATGACTACAGAATCTCGCTTCTGATAAATATGGAAGCCCCGGTTACACTTCCTATTGTACGAGAAACCGGTATTAATAATGAATCCTTTACTGAAACGTTCTTTAGATTCTTGGAACCAAGTTTGTATGTCTTTTTCTGCTCTTTTGCGACAGAAAGTCGACCTTTTTAGTTACAATCGCTTAGGTAGATCTATGCTTCATCAATATTCACAGTAAATTTCCATCTGTCTCCGGCTAAGGGATTTTCATAAAGAAGTCCACACCGTGTTCAGCGCTCAGCCACGTGCCAATGCAAAAGGCCGTTTACATTATGTTTTTTTTTTTTTTTTTTGGATTCAAATCTTTGTTTATCCCCTTATTTACAATTGATACAGAATTTTTTAACGACATAACGATTGCTCTTTGAGTCGGTGGATTTTCTTTTAAGACCACAGACCGTATTTTTGAAATGGTCGTGAATGTATACGTTCATCGAAATTTGGTGTTCTTTTCCTGTTAAAAGCAATGTTTGAGGTTCTCCCCCCCCCCCCTGTATTATTAATAATATTGCTTATTTTACATTTAGAAATTCTAATTACATGGTTTTCATAGTGCTTTTTAATTACAGAATACGAATATTTCTCTTGATAAAGAGCAAAAACAACCTTCTATCCACAGCTTGTTTACGTGCGCCATTTTCTTAGCAGATGATATTTAACTGCGACAGATGCTTCTCTTGTGTTCATCTAACACGCTGTTGCCAGTTTCAGTCCTTTGAATTTCTTTTGTTTTCTGTAATTTCTTATCAGAAACGTTCTAAAAATAGGTGTTCATTCTTTGTACCTCCAATAAAAACAAAATTAGTTAACCATTCACATAGGCACCCATACTAAAACTTCAACAGCAAAAAAATCCGTCAAGCCTGAGAACCAAAAAATAAAATAAAATAAAATAAAAAATAACCGACATACTGGTGCCTTACATTAAATAATAAAAAAAAAAAAAAAAGAAAAAGAAAACATGTTGCAAATCCTAAGCGGGTTCCACAAAAAAAAAAGAGTATACGTACGAGAAAATGATGCCAGACAAGATTTGCTCTAATAATTGCGATTTTCGATATTCGCTAACCAACCAACTAACTAATTAAAATAAATAAATACAGCCATTTGCAAAAGTTTAAGACCACCTCTTGATATTAGATGTCTGCCGATTGCGTCAGCTACTATCTGTATTACTCAACTTCCTGTCGGTGTTTGAGGTTGAAAAGTTTCAGAACTATAAAGTTATATATTGTTGCTAACCCCCGGGTCGCCGGATTATCGAATAAAAATAAGCTTTAAGAATTTAGATGTCAGGATGTCGGGCAATGGCTGACGACCCGGAGGTAGACAGTAGAATTTAGAATAAATATTTGTGAGCTCTTTTTATCGCCGAAATCTTATTTACAGGTGAAAAGAATTTATCCTGCAATTAAGCCAATCAAAACTAAGAAATTCTGACACTCATTAATTAGTCATGCAACTTCAGGACTGGCACGAGACAACAGATATTTAATCAATTAACAACAAAATATGAGGATAATGATGAAAACGTCTATATACAGAGGATTGTGAAGGAGAGGCGTCAAGTAGACTCACCCCTTTCGGGATAGCTCTGAGGCTGAATTTATCATTAAAGTCAATGATTATTTGTTGGCCTATACAGTCCGGCTTTAAAAGCACAGTTCTCAGCCGACGAGAGTCTATTGGCTGACCGGAACCAATCTAATCACAACTGGCATGCATACATAAGTTCTGTACTTATAGATATGCTGTTTCCTCAGGTATCCATGTTTATTGCACTCACTCCGTTATGCACTCACTTTGTTATGCACTCACTAACATTTTATGTGTTTTGGCTTTTAAGCGCATCTGTGTGATGACACGCCCATTCAGAGCGCGCACTATAATCAATGGAGAGGGCAGTCGAACCCCATCTCCTACTTTCTCTCGTGCACGGCATTCACTTTCATGAAATCATGAACGCATTTATGCGCACCAATGTCGTGGTGGAACGAAGCCGCTGACGTGTAGAAGGATCCGTGTGTCTCTAAAAAGGTGATTCTCGCATACATCCCCGTTCGGCATCTCCGTCCTTCGGGGCTGTAATTCCATCACATCGTGTGACCTCCGGGATGCTGGCTTTCTCTTACATGCAATCTAGCACCAGGAAAAGAGGTATCGTCCTCTCTCTCCTATTTCCTCGCGGTAATAACAACCACTCGGCCGCTCTTTGGTTAGCTGGCCGGCATCTTCGGACAGAAGCTTTACTATCCCCGTAAAAGTACCGCCCCGCAGGATTTCCTCTGGTCCTGCTGTATCCGAGTCCAGTCCCTTCACGAGCTTCTTTCAGACAATTCTTTTTCGCTTATTTACATCGTTAACAGATCCCTTGCTCTCCTTCTTAGGGGTTTATTTAAACTCTTGTCAGCCTCAAAGCATTTGGCGCGATGAAGTGGTATGAAATACATGCCTCTGCATTCGGAATATGTGGTGGGTCCACTCCCCGAAAAGTACAGAAAACACATAACTCAACTAACACTCCTGCCGCCCCGGTGGCGCAGTGGTCTAAGCGATGGCCTCTGATCATTCGTCCGACAGGGGTCCGGGTTCGAATCCCGGTGAGGCATGGATGTTGTGTTTGTCTTAGGGCACTGGCTCTCTCCCTTCCCTGGAACCAGTGACCCTAAATTAGGGACGGGCGACTGCTTATGGCCCATTGAGTTGCTCACGGTGGTCGTTAAACCTCCAATCAAAAAAAAAAAAAAAAACTAACACTCCTTTGTCCTGCCAAGGTTCGGAGTAGCAAACGCCATATGTTTCCTGATCTGTTGACACTCTAATGGCCACCCCCGACTGACCGCCGCACACTTAGGGGTCGACGCATCGCGTTCCCCAACACCAGGCTAAGATTTCTCTCTTCCAAGAATAGGGACCCTTACCTCTTTTCTTCCTTTGCAACGCGGGAAACTACTAGCTGTTAATTTTCACCCCATAATTAATGCTGTTCCCGCCTATTGCCAAACCTGCTAATCGAATGCATTTCCGTACCTAAAAAGTCGTAACAATATGTATAAGGATGATAAAAGTGAGTATTAAACCGAGCATGAAAAGACTAGCATGCATTCGTCGTGTGATGCGTTCATGCCTGGCATTCAGCTTTTTTAAAGCAAGAAATAACCTTTTCTGTGAAGGTCTCCAAAGGGTTAGGATTCCACAGCAGCGTTTATTAAAATTGATTGACATTCAGAAGTATCATCTTCAGCTTTTTGCCGCAATTTTCTTGTGAGGTTGCAATGACCTAGAACGGTTAAGGATTAAGGTGTGTGTGGGGATAGGGGCACACCACAGTACATGGCATCACGTAGATGACGTACTACTGAGGTGGCACATGAATCCAGTCGACATAAATCTGTCGTGTTCTTCAGTTGGGAGAACAGCAGCTCCAGAGTCGGAAGACGTGGATTCGAATTTACCGCGGACAAAATGATTATATGTTACGTATAAAATCTATTATATCAGCCACTGCACACATAATTATCCATCGTTTTTTTGTTTTGTTTTTTTTTGTATTTTTAGTGAGAGAGTTCACGCGATCGACATCGCTTTAAGTTCGCGACGTTGACAGAAGCCTGATCGAGCTATGTGACGTAACACATAGGTGAAAACGAAAAATTTGCAGCAAGACATTCTGTGCACTACAGAGGTCAAGACGACAAATCTGCAGCGAGACATTCTGTCTGCTGCGAGTCATTCTATTCACTACAGAGGTCAAGACGACAAATCTGCAGCGAGATATTCTGTTCATTACAGAGGTCAAGACGACAAATCTGCAGCGAGACATTCTGTCCCCTGCGAGTCATTCTGTTCACTACAGAGGTCAAGACGACAAATCTGCAGCGATACATTCTGTTCACTACAGAGGTCAAGACGACAAATCTGCAGCGAGACATTCTGTCCCCTGCGAGTCAATCTGTTCACTACAGAGGTCAAAACGACAAATCTGCAGCGAAACATTCTGTTCACTACAGAGGTCAAGACGACAAATCTGCAGCGATACATTCTGTTCACTACAGAGGTCAAGAAGACAAATCTGCAGCTAGACATTCTGTCAGCGTAGTTTAATCGGGAGAGCGACTTACTCCGGAGTGAGGGGAGACGAGTTCGATGACAAACTTGTGTTTTCTCAGCTTCGTGAGACACAGTACTTCTGTCAGATATAAACTTTTGTACCCATTCATAAACTTTTATCTTGTCTATATACTTGTTACTATACTGTTCTTTGTACCCATTCACAAACTTTTATCTTGTCTATATACTTGCCACTATACTGTTCTTTGTACCCATTCATAAACTTTTATCTTGTCTGTATACTTGTTACTATACTGGGATGTAAGGTCAGGTGATGCGTAACATCACAGCCTCTCCTTCACAAATGTTAACCCTGCCTTCTCGTGGTACATCCTGTTCCCACAAAGGGGCTCTGACGACCGCCAATAGCGTTATAACTATACCATCGGGATTAGAGGAAATGCTATCCCACACTCACCGACCCGCTTGGCCAGCGTGGTGAGTTATGGCCAAACCCCTCCAAAATGAGTCCACAACTTAAATCTTGGCCCTCAGTCTCCGGCAGCTGGAATGTACCTGGCCAAGGCAGCGGCCAGTGCGACATGAAGGCAGACGGTGCTAAGAATCCCCGGAGGACCGGACTATGCTGCCATCTGATGCTGACCTTGGCTACGTATAATGGACGCTCCCTATCTTCTGATTCAAGGCTTCTTGAATTGGAAGAGGAACTACAAAGGATCAAGTGGGACATCGTCGGGCTAAGTGAAGTAAGGAGAAAAGGAGAAGATCTCATTGAACTGAAAAGTGGACATCTCTTCTACTATCGTGGGACAGATACTGGCAGAACTAGTGGTGTTGGATTTATAATAAACAAGAAACTGAAGGATAAAGTTGTAGAAGTTGAAAGTTCCTCTGACAGAGCTGCACGACTCGTTATCCAACTATCGCGAAGATACCAGGCTCAGATTATTCAAACTTATGCACCCACCACAAGTCATCCTGAAGAAGAAATTGAAGAGTTTTATGAGGAAATTTGTCATCTAAATAATAAAGGTAAGCAGCAGTTGAAAATAATTATGGGAGATTTCAATGCAAAAATAGGGCAACGGCAACAGAATGAAACTTCAGTAGGTAAATTCGGTCACGGCAACAGAAACCAGCGTGGAAATACTCTCGTTGAGTTTCTAGAGGCAGAAGGGTTTTCATCTTAAACTCATTTTTCAAGAAAAAGCCACACAGGAAATGGACATGGAGACATCCAAATGGGGCGACAAGTGAAATTGATTTTACTATGTGTAACAAAAAAATCGTCGTAGAAGACTGCAGTGTGCTAAACAAGTTCAACACAGGTAGTGACCATAGATTGGTGAGATGTAAGATGCACCTCAACACTAAACTCGAACGTGGCAAGCTCATAAGACAAACAAAATGTATTGACATAACCAACCTTAAAAAAACACCATAATGCCTTCAAGTTGGAAATGAAGAAAAGATTCTCTGCTTTAGAAAGCCTAACATTGGAAGAAATGGATATTTCTGAAGTTAACAGAAAAGTAACCAAAACTCTTATGGAAACAGCAACAAAATTAGCTGGGTCTAAGATCAAGTTGCATGTGAACAAATTATCAGGAAAAACGAAAATGTTGATGCAAAAAAGAAGAGAGATCAGGACAACTAAAGAAGACGTGACTTCCAAAGTGGAATATATAGAGCTATGTAAGACAGTACGAAAAAGTATCACTGAAGACGTAAGGAAATTCAACTGTGAACTAGGAAAGCAATTGAAAACAACCAAAGCCTAAAGATAGCAAAGGGACATCTCAGTAAGGGAAGAAAACAGATTATGGCACTGAGAAAAGAAGATGGTTCTGTAACAAGAAATAGAGACGAAATTTTGACAAGAGTTAAAGATTTCTACTCCAAATTATATGAAAAGGATGATACATGTACTCCAGACTTCATGAAAGGTACCAGTACCAGAGTTCTTCCAGTCCTCCCAGCAGAAGTTGCACATGCAATCAAGAACATGAAGCGGGTTAAAGCTCCAGGAGAAGCCGGAATTACTGTAGACATCATACAAGAAGCAAGTGGAGAAATCGAAACAGTACTCGCCCAAATTTTCACTCGATGCCTTAATGATGGGAAGATTCCTGAGGATTGGAACAACGCTACAATGATCTTGCTACATAAAAAAGGTGACATTGAGGATCTCAGGAACTACAGACCTATCAGCCTCCTATCAGTGGTTTATAAAATCTTCACTAATGTTCTTCACACCGCTTGAAGGTGACACTGGACATGGCTCAACCGAGAGAACAAGCTGGATTCAGGAGTGGCTACAGCACAAGAGATCATATCCACGTACTGAGAGAACTACTGGAAAGAGCGAGGGAATATGAACTTCCATTGTGCATGGATTTTATCGATTATGAAAAAGCCTTTGATTCGGTGAAACCATCAGCAGTTACAATGGCTCTGAAATCCTGCGGTATTGAAGATGCGTACATTAATATTATTAATAACATCTATGAAAATGCAAGTGCAAAGATTCGGCGGTTTGAAAATACAACACACATAAAAATTGGAAAAGGAGCGAGACAAGGTGATACCATATCTCCGAAGCTCTTTAATGCCGCATTGGGAAATGTCTTTCAATCACTGAACTGGGAAAACAAAGGGATAAAGATTAATGGAGATTATCAAACCCACCTTCGTTTTGCTGATGACGTAGTCATTTTTGCAACTACCCCATCAGAGCTGCAGAGTATGATCCAGGAACTTGCTGACAAGAGTAAAGAAGTGGGATTAAAAATGAACTTTCAGAAGACAAAAGTGATGTTCAATGCTTTTACAAGAAATGAAGGTTTATCGATTGATGGAGAAAAGCTGCAGATAACAGACACGTACGTTTATCTTGGACAGCTGATATCAAGTGAGGGTCACATTGATGAAGAAATTAATCGGCGTACAAAACTTGCCCGGGGAGCTTTTGGAAGAAACAGCATAATTTTCAAGAGCAAAATGCCATTATGTCTTAAAAGAAAAGTGTTTGATCAATGCATCCTACCAGTTCTTACGTATGGTGCAGAGACGTGGACCTTAACTAAAAGAGACATACAAAGGCTGCAGACAACTCAAAGCAGCATGGAGAGGTGCATGCTTGGTGTAACCAGGAGAGATAAGAAGAGGAACTCGTGGATCCGAAAAATGACGAGAGTGGAAGACATCATGATCAGAGTTAAATCCCTGAAATGGCAATGGGCTGGACATACTGCCAGAAAAACAGACCATCGACGGACAGCCGAAATTTTAGATTGGATTCCAAGGGACAGGAAAAGACCCAGAAGAAGACCACATGGAAGATGGGTGGATGAAATTCGAAAGTATGCGGGAGTGACATGGAGGAGACTGGCACAAGACAGACCGTTGGGGAGGAAATTTGGGGAGACCTTCGTCCAGCAGTGAATTGATAATGGTTGACAATGATGATGATGATGATTATACTGTTCTACCATCTTTCTGTAAATCTCGGCTGGCTTGACAACTTCCACAGAAACAAATCGTATTACCTGTTAAACTAAACTGAGGTGAAATCGGATAAGTCCATGTTTACAATCTCACCGCAGGAACAAGAGTGAAGGGCACTATAAAGCGATGCATGTGTCACATTGTAACTGCCTTTATGACGCGTTAATGTTGGTCGGCTTCTGTCACACTGTAAAATATGTATAAGTGGTATGAATTCACGGAAAATTCCTGAAAACAACGTGTAGCAAAGTTGCTGGTAGGTATCCGTCTTTTAACGAAATTTCTAATTTTCAGAGTTGCCGTTTCTTTTATAATTTCCGTATTTTGACACATTTTCCGTATATAGTCTGCAATTCCGTTTATTTGAGAAAAGTCCATTTCGGGGTTTCCCGTATTTATACAGAAATTTCGCAAAATCGAAGACAAGGATTTTTTCTTCCCCTTACACCAGAGAATCCTTTCGTGGCGATGAGATTCGAACAGAGGTTGTTTTGGCTAGGTGAACAGGAACCGCGCGTAGTAACCACTGAGCCAGAAAGACTCAAAAAACACACTTACGTTCAAGGAAAAACTCTAGCTACGAGATGATTTTTTTTTTGTTGTTGTTGTTGTTAATGCGAGTGATTTAGGCATTTTATTTTCTGTCGCAGTTTATTGTCGGTTTTTTTTCAATAGGTTTATATTAATTTTTTTTCTGTTGGAGGACTTATCACAAATTAAGTACTTTTTTATCGTGATTTTTTATAGCAACAGAATGCTTTGGAACTTGAGATTTTTTTAAACTGTCAATGACTTTCAATTGCCTTCAAGAAAAGGTGCAAGTACTTCATATCAGTATTTAACAAAACTCCTAAATATAAATTTATTCTTAATACCTATAATAACTTTTGTCTTAAGGAGTCACAGACTGATACGTAGCCATCATATAATCAAATCAGAATTTTCCGTTAACACCTCTTACTATAAAATTTTTTATATAGGTACAAGAAAGGGATTGTACGACATTTATGGTGCACTAGTAAAGTTTCTTTTTCCAGTGTCAGTACACCTCCACATGGGCGCCATTTGTGGCGCCCGGAGGACATCTAAGTGACATTCGATCTCACGCCATGTTTTGTTTAACATCTCAGCAGAGACAGAACCAGTGACGTCCGTTATTCTGCTCTTCAACGTCTCGACATCTGGAACACTGCTAGAGTAAACTTGGTCTTTCACATAACCCTACAGGAAAAAGTCTAGAGGAGTTATGTCGGGTGACCGAGGTGGCCATGCCATGGGACCGTCACGGCCAATACATCTGTCCGAAAATGTGACATTCAGGAACTCACGAAACATTATTGGCTAATGTGGTAGGCACCGTCTTGTTGGAAAATAACAGAAGGTTGGAGTGCATACAACTCAGATGCTACAAAAACTTCCAGCATGTCCAGGTACGAGTTGAATGTTACCGTGGGCTCAGTAAAAAAGAAGGATCCGATGAATCTGATATGCATCATCCCGCACCATACGTTTACTTTCGGGCTAGCCCTCTGTTGTTCCATGATATAATGGGGATTATCCGATCCCCAGATTCGCACATTGTGCATATTTACTTTACCAGAGACGTGGAACACGGTGCAGATAATCACTAAACAGAATCGGACCAGGAATCCAGCACACGCAAAAGTTCCCAGGAGATCATGATCTACAACATCTCCGTTGCAAATGCAACACGGCGAAGCCGGTCATCAGGTTGAAAAGCTTGGATGATCTGTATATCTTATAAGCATACAGAGGAAGACATTTCTGTAAAATTTTGTGAACCGTGGCACGGGGAATCCTAGTTTCCAATGAAGCACGACGAATGGATTTCCTGGGGCCTCGCAGAAATGTCTCCTGAACAGCTGCAGCTGTTTCTTGTGTAACCGGTGGTCGGCCCACTCGGGGAAGATCGCCAACACTACTCGTCGCTTTAAAATTTTCATACCAAGCTTTTATGCTTTTTTGGTCCTGTGGTGTTCGTTTGTACTCTTTTCTGAAATGATGTGGGACAGTAACCGCTGATTTAATGTCATGGAATCACAACACGCACACCCTTTTTCTTGAATGGAAGCCATTATCGATGAAATGCTCCTCTTATTCATCAGTGCGCTCACCCAAAGAACAGAAAAAAAAACTTATGACTGCTGCTATATTGTGTTGCCAACCATTTTATTTACGCTTTCAAATCGTAGGTTCAAGAAGCGTATATATGCTCCAGCTTTTTCCGTCCGTCTGTCCGTCCGTCTGTCGGCACGATAACTCACGTAAAAATGGTTCGATTTCGATGAAATATTAGTATGTGGTAGCGGACCACCAGGGGACGAACCCTATTGAAAATGGGTGAAGTTGGGTCAAAGGTCACGCCATAAGAGCGGGATCCATTCAATTGCCCTTATGCGTCATAACTTGCGTAAATATGGTTCGATTTCAATGAAATTTTAGTATGTGCTAGGGGATCACCTGGCCACAAACTCTATTAAAAATGGGCGAAATGGGGTCAAAGGTCAGGACGTAGGAGCGGAATCACTTCCATCGCCATTATGCTCCATAACTTACGTAAAAATGCTTCGATTTTGATGAAATGTTAGTATGTTGTAGGGGCCTACCTGGGGACGAATTCTATTGAAAATGGCCAAAATGAGGTTAAAGGTTAGGACACAGGAGCGGGATCTATTCCATAGCTCTTATGCATCATAACTTACGTAAAAATGCTTCGATTGCGACAAAACTTTATCATGTCATTTCGGAGGTATACCAAACCAGTTCTGTTGAATATCATCGATATGGGATCAAGGATCAGGGCACAGGACCGAGATTTATTCCACAGCCATTATTCTCATAACTTGAGTGATAGCTTGAGTAATGATTTCTGGTATGTTGGAAAGCGTATTATAATCAATGCATTGCATGATTTTACAAACTTGTTTTAACTTATATGGATTTTTTTATATTAATTTTTGTGATCTGGGAAAGACATTATGGGCACCTGTACGAAAGGAATTGCGGAAAAGTTTCTGAAAATTAAGAATTTTCCTGGCGTACGAAAAATACATGCAATTCAGTTTTTCCCCCCGTTATTTCACGGAAAAGGTTTAAAATACGCTTCGTTAATTCACGAAAGGAATCACGGAAACCGGCTCGTGAATTACAGAAAGTCTCTTTAGTGTACAGAATCAGTTTAATTTACCAATTGCCTATGCGTTTTCATTTGCTCTCGTACATTTATGTGTTAAGATGTGCATACCATTAAAATAGCGGTTATTTTGAAAATAAGGCGATTTTTTTTTTCGGGTATCCTTTCAGCGCACATGTGAAATCCAACTCGACCCACTTTTTAATGGTGGGACCTTTTTGCATCTCCAAATCATGATGGACGCCCTTGACTGTGTCCATTACTAAATCCGATATACAATTCGTGCACCACACTATTAAATCTTTAACAAGTTAGTAAAATCGTGCAATGCATTGATTATGATACGCTTTCGAGCATACCAGAAATCATTACTCAAGTTATTACTCAAATTATGAGGATAATGGCTGCGGAATAAATCTCGCTCCTGTGCCCTGAGCTTTGACCCCATTTCGATGATATTCAACAGATCCAGTTCAGTAAGCCTCCGAAACAACGTGATAAAGTTTTGTTGAAATCGAAGCATTTTTACGTAAGTTATGACGCATAAGGGCGATGGAACGGATCCCTCTCCTATGTCCTGACCTTTGACCTCATTTTTCCCATTTTCAATAGGGTTCTTCCCCAGGTTGTCCCCTACCCCATACTAAAATTTCATCGAAATCGAACCATTTTTACGCGAGTTATCGTGCGGACAGACAGACAGACGGACAAACCTGGAGCATATACGCTTCTTCAACCTACGATTGGAAAGCGTAAAAAAACATGTTCACACGCTGTCTGTAAGTTAAAAGATTTAATATACATTAAAATATATACATGTTAAAAGTAAAACTAGATCTTTCGGGTGGGCGGCCCCAACCCATCATCAAGTTTAACACTGCGAACGAACGCAAGTCATCGGGATGTTATATACATGGAGACGAAGCTGTATGACGTAAGCAATCTAGTACAGTGCATGCTCACGTACTCGGAAAAGGTTCAGAATAGTTCACTTACCAATATTATGACATAAATCAAGTAAAATTATCTGCCGGTCTGTATCTGAAATCCATCACAAGTTGTCTCCATATTTGAGATATAGGTAAGCACAACCTTAGTACGTGGAACTAGGGAAGACCGGTTTGTTGGATCTATTCAATACCTACCACAAATCTCCAACATTCTGAGAAATGTCTGTCGTAAGTTTAACCTAGGTTTTGGCGAAATGACGAATAACTTCTTCTCCATTGTCAAAAAGGATCGAGACCCAATTCCCATCCTTACATAAATCCGGGGTTTACTGCATTCCTTTAAGATGTAATGAATCTGACTCTGAAATCCAAATGTATATCGGATCTACACTACGTACACTAGGAGTCCGTCTGTCTGAACATAACTATAACATAAGATGCCACTCCTGTACCACCGCACTTTCGCGGTTAGTGAAAAATTTACCCCAATTTAAGAAGATGCTCAAGTGCTGCTGACTTTGAGGTCTGAAAGATCAACACATTTGGCTGAAAGCTTGGTTATTTCCCGATTTGGAGACAAGTGTTGTAACGAAGATCTGCTCACTTACCTACCTCAGCCATGGAGACAACTTGTGATGGGTTTCAGACACAGACCGGCTGACAATTTTATTTAATGTCATAATATTGGTAAGTGAACTATTCTGATGGCTCGAAATCCGGTGAGTGGCGCAGTGGTCTAAGGCGCTGGCCTCTGATCATTCGTCCGTCTGGGGTCCGGGTTCGAATCCCGGTGAGGCATGGATGTTGTGTTTGTCTTACGGCACTGGCTCTCTCCCTTCCCTGGAACCAGTGACCCTAAATTAGGGACGGGCGACTGCGCTTATAGCCCATTGAGTTGCTCACGGTGGTCGTTAAACCTCCAATCAAAAAAAAAAAAAAAAAAAAAAGAAATCCGGTGATTTTGTGGGATCCGCCTTTGTTTGTGCGGATGAGACTTATGCTGGGAGGATTCCGCCCTTTGCGACAGTCTTTACGACAGAGATGCATGCGGTGCACCTCACTTTGCGCCACATTCATTCCAAACACCATCGTCGCACTATGATTTGTATTTATTCCCAATCAGTTATTCAAGCCTTACCCTCCCCGGAGGATAGTGACTCACCAATCACCAGAGATGTTCGTCGTCTCCTGGGAACTTTGGCGGGTGCTGGATTCCTGGTCCGATTCTGTTGGATTCCCGGCCGTGTTGGGATTCGGGGTTACGAGCTGGTCGACACCTCAGCCAGATCTGTTTCCTCCTCGGCAATCACCCGACTGCCACTGTTTTTTCGAGATTTTCACCCGTGCATCCGCAAATGTATCATGGACGACAAACTTCTTTCCATCAAACCACAGATCGGACTATGGCAATCTGGATTGCGGAAGAATCGTCGCGAGGAAGTAGTTCTTTCACGTCTGCGCATTAGGCATTGCCGTTTAACCCACCGCACCTTGCTGTGTGGCGACACTGCCACAATGTGCGGGACGTGTAACAGTCATCTCAATATCCTTTATGTCTTGTGTACTTGTGTCAGCTTTCGTGATAGCCGTTTTCAATATTTCCGAGCTTATTCATTGGAGGACAATTCAGATTCCCTTCAAAGAATCTTAGGCGACTTTTGTGATACGTTCGCACTGTTTTCATTTTTCAAACAATTTGACTTTCTTAAACTAATTTAAATTACCAAGCTTTTATCGTTCTTGCTTTTCAATTGTCCCACTCCGCCGTGCTTTTTATTATTCTACCTAGCTTTTAACTTCTATTCTTTGATTGCCTCGTGATTGGCGCTCTTTGGCCAGACCTGGCCCTTGCGCCATTAAAATACACCAACCAACCAACCAACTATTCTGAATTTTTTTCCGAGTCTGTGAGCATGCGCTGTACTTGCTTGCTTACGTCATACAGCTTCGTCTCCATGTATAAAATATCCCGATGTATTGCGTCCGTTCGCAGTGTTAAACCTGATGATTGGTTGGGGCCGCCCACCCGAAACATCTAGTTTTACTTTTAACAAATATATATTTTAATGTGTGTATGTTAAATCTTTCAACTTACAGACAGTGTGTGAGCATGTTTTTTAATCGTGCAGTGATAGCGTCGTTTCTACAGATTTAATTGTGTCCATTACATCTAATATCACTCTTCCAGAAATTTTGAAAGAGATTACTGGAGGTATTCTCGTACAGCTGGTTCAGCAGAATTTAATCTTGGGTTTTAGGTGCCGAAAATAGGAGGAATCGAAAAAAAAAATAAAAATAAAGGCAAACGTATCATTATAAAAAATTATTTCTGTTATATGCAGTACCTGCTATCGCTAAACTTGTACAGTTTGTATAAGCAAAAGTTGGCGCAACACCTGCTGTAACTTATAACTTATTGAACACGGCATGAGGAAAACTACAGAGAACCGGAAAAAAAATCTCAGGTATTTCTTGGATAGTCTACTGTATGATTTTCAGACCTAGTTCGTGTTTATATATGTTTTAATTTTTCACCTTTTGAACAGATACGTACTTCAGCATTTGACTCCTCAGGTTTATTATTTCAGGTAGGAGAAAATGGCGTGAAAAATCATTTTGCAAACTCTCAGTCGACAGTGATTTTAAAGATGCCTTTCATTTTAATTTTTCAAAGATAAATTTTTGAATTCCACCAAAATAATTAATCCTTGTGAAAATCCTCTAAATACCTGGCGTCAGTTGAATAAACAAATACATCACTCTTTCCACGTTGTGACCACACACAGCAACCGAAAAATTGTTATTCGGCCGTCGCCTGGGAATTTAATCCACGGATCTCTCGATATCTAGCCGAGAGCGTTATCTTTACACCACGGTGGCCAACAATCCACGGCGCTATGTTGGTATTTCAGTAAGCTTCTGACATAAATCCGTAAGATGGGCTCAGCTACTGAGACGTCCCCATCTGGTGGACAAAAAAAAAAAAAAAATGAACAATATCAAATATTGTTCATTTTCTTACATTTACACACGTATTTGAGGATTTTCACCTTGGATCTCGCCCTTTGGATTATTGCTATAATTATACATAGCCAGTGCCGTTAATGCCCACCAAATGGACACGTCTCAGTAGCTGAGCCCATCTTACGGATTTATGATGTCAAAAGCTGACTGAAGTGCACACATAGCGCCGTGGATTGTTGGCCACCGTGGTATAAAGCTAACGCGCTCGGCTAGATATCGAGAGATCCGTGGATTCAATTCCCCGGCGGCGGCGGAATTACAATTTTTCTGTTGCCGTGTGTGGTTACAACGTGAAAAAGCGATGTATTTATTTATTCATAATTAATCCTGTTAATCAAAAGTAAAAGTTAATCATAATAAGATGAAGAAACATTTTTTGAGGGGATGAGGGGTTATTTACGAAATTGTATTCCAGTGTAATCAACTGACTGCAAACGAAAAGAAGAAAAATTAACCACATGGGGGGGGGGGGGATAGTGTATTGTAGAATTCTACAGAGATCCGTTGAACTTCCAACACCTACAGATTTTGGTTCTAGTAAACAACTAATAGGCGTAACTGCCCCTCCAATACTTCTTACTTTTCCAAATAATTAAATTGTTCTTACTTTGAACTGTACGGACTATCGCTTGCCCCTGATTTGGGGCAGCTTGCTGGAGAAAACTAGGGCCGTAAGATAAACGCACCACCCCTGGGTGACCCGGAACAGTTCGGACGAATATTCACCAGGGTTAAGACAAGTGCGCCACCGCGGCGGCCATTAATATTTTAACGAGAATTCATTCTTGAACAGGCAAAAAAATGACGATTATTTTTTCTGTTGAAACGTTACGTGCTAAGTTTGGCCTTCCAAAAGAATAGCTCAAGTCAGGGGCAGCCAACTTCACCAAATTATGGGGTGGGGGTGGGGGGGCGTGAAGAGATCAGACGGAGGGGTACGCCTCTTCCACTGTCAGGAGGAAAATACAAAAAAAAAAAATATTGCAGGAAGATAAACTACGAGATTCGACGTACATTTTAAAACACAATTGCAAATGCTTATCAGCCAACGAACAAAGAAACAAATATTTTTTTGCTGTATATTAATATTTCTAAAAATAAAATACAGCCTGTGATTTCATAAAAATATCCGGAGAAATTTTATTTCAAAACGTTCATGAACAAAAATATCACAAATTAGTGCGGTTTCTCAAAAAAGGAACGAGAAGCGCAAAAAATAAATAGGTTAATAAAGGAGCTAAAGATTAAACGTTTATGTATTTTCATTTATTTATTTTATTTTTGATAATTGTTTTAAACATTTACCACATATCACGAGAACATGTCAAACACAATGCTGGGCTGACAATCGAGTTTCTTTTCAAATGAGCAATGCTGAATATGGGGGAAAAGGTTTTATTTAGCCCCCCCCCTCCTCTCCCATAGTCGGCGCCTGCGGCTCAAGGTACCCTTATGAAACAGTTAGTATATTAACAAAATAGTTAAAGAAAGAAAATATAAATTGTTGAAAGATTTTTTTTTTTTTCATCCCTTTTCCTGTGTCTTTCTTAGCTAAGCTATTAATTAAATTCAGTGGATATTATGCAGAGCACATTTAAGGAGGGGTCCGGAGGCTGGGCAGTGTTTGGGGGCCCACAGTATTAATGGCAAATCTAAGATTTCAATATGGGTGGATAAATAAAAATACCCAGGAGAAAACATTCCAAAATATGATAAGCAAGCCATAAAAAATATCCCCGCCGTATTGAAGTGTGTATCTCATGACGCGTTGATGAATCAGCAGTAGCAAGAAAATGGAAAAATGTATTGAAAAATGGATACCAGTTCGTTCTGCCTTAATCCACCCCCACCCCACGCACACACAGGGTTCAGCTTGTTTAAATTATAACGAAGTAGTGGGCAAAATAATATGATCCTAATGTAATGATTCAAACGAATTCTTAATGCATGAAAATTTCCCCCAATTACAGATGCGTGCCTAAAAATTTCTGCAATGCTTTAGAAAGATTTGAGAATGGACTGGGGGCGACTGTATTTTTTGCGGACTCCTCCTAAAAACGCGGAAAGAATCAGAATTTATTTTTCACCAGGCAGTTTCTTATAATTTTTTGCTGTGCTATCTGCAAAAAAAAAAAAAAAAAAAAAAAAACTGTAGAACTCTGTCAATTCTTAAAGCATCCTGCATAATTCTGTGGCCCCTTGAAAATATGGGGTCCAGGGCTGCAACCCCCCTCTTAAATGGGCTCTGATGTTACGGTTTGGTAAAGGAGACAGCGTAGAACTTCTTTCCCATCCTGAAAAACTTCCTTCCAACTGCTTCTTGCCTCTTTTTAATAACAATCTCTAAGGATGTGTGATGTACCAGATTTCGCATTATTGTTCTAATTTTTCTATCAAGAATATTTCTTCTGATTACGTGTTTATATCTGAACTCATTTATTCGTTAGGATCGCTATGATATTGTATTAATTCAAGATTGCATCTTCGTAAATTAGACAACCATTCATCGCCGTAAATTCTGCTGAGATCCGAAGCATTCTAGACAATATAATGAAAGGGAATCACGAGCTGGATTCCCAGAATCTATTGCAAAATACTCAAGTAGAGGTATGGAAAGGAGTGATTAAATTAAAAAAAGAAAAGGTTGGTGGGAGGGGAGGGGGTCGTCTCTCCGAGAATTGGCAGGAGATACAGCTCTGTTTGAAGCAGCCAACAGGGCGACGTCTCGTTGCACAAATCACATCCGCCGGTTCTTGGCTCCGCCTATCCAGATTCTTGTCATTGGCCTTCGTCCCAGTGCGTGGGCGGACCGCGGCAAGGATAGTAGTATAATACAGTTTGAGCCCCCAAACGGAATCAAACAACTTTGATTGCCTTAACTGAATTTGTTAGATCCCAATTTACAACCCTGTACGTCTACGCGAGGTTGATTGAATTTATTCTCCCTGTTTTCCGAAGCGCAAGAGTCCGCGATCTTTTCATTTAAAGGGTCCTTCCTCTGATTTCTATAGAATAGCGTTGACCACTACAATTAGCCAAAGTGGATTTCCTACGGTAAGTTATGGATTCATTTCATTAACAACTATCTGCACTAATTCCACTTGCGATGGCCGATGAGCTGGGCTCGAATTAATTCATTGAGCCAATCGGTTTTAATCATAGCCCTTATTCATGCCTTCCTTTTTTTTTTTTTTTTTTTTATGTTTATCATTGGCTGGAATTAACAAATCCTTATTTCAGCCCTTTGGGCGGTTTTTGTCACAGCTTGAAGCTAATTACAGGCCATTGATGAGGGTTGATCAGACTTTATGCGAAAGATGAAAAATGAGTTGACTCACTCATTGTCTGCTTGAAACACACAAGAAGACGATTCCTGTCTTGAGAAAATGAAAGGATGCCACGTTGATGGAACGACAACTTGTTATTTGAACCCAGTGATCAACTCTATTCGTAACATCTTGTTCTTTATGAACTTTTTTTTTTCGTCCTACATGCGATTCTCGCATGTCTGTCTTGCAGGAAAAGAACATGCAAGAAGTTATACAAAAGCTCGTCTGGTGAAACTAAATTACTTTTCTCTGTGGGTGAAAAGAAGTTTGAATACTATTCTGTATTTCGTTTAGTATCAGAGAAAAAAATTCTTCACCGTTATATTTTATTTTTATTAACATCTTTTAGATATACAGTGATACCTGGGTTAAATGTTTTTCTGGGTATTGTAAAATCACAAGTTTGTCCGCGCCGGTCATCGAGTCAAGGTCCCCTCACTCCGGAGTAAGTCGCTCTCCCAACTGAGCTACGCGGACGGAATGTCTCGCTGCAGATTTGTCGCCTTGACACATGTTTTCGCCTCTGTAGTTCGTCATAGTGTACTAAAAATCCAGTTTTCTAAGCCCATATTTCGTCTGATTGATGTCAATCAGAGCTGAGTTAGGGCTCAATTTTCGGAGCTCGAGCCCGAATTTTAAATTGCAAGATATAGCCCGGCCCCGAACGAGCCCGAAAACTGGCTAACCTATTCAACCATTAATAAAAACATTTCCATTTCTACACTTTCACTCTCTCCTCCTCCTGTAATTATCCAATGTATTTCTTAAGTGGGGAAGGGCTATCTATTTTTATAGTATAACTGTACGATTTTCTTTGACCGTTCGTTTCCACCTGTAGTGCTACGGGCGGCCGGACATCCAAAATGATGAAGCGGTGCTGCAGTTTTGTATTGCTTAAATAATGCTAATATTATCGCGCCATAATGCGCTGCAATATGTACGTTGCTAAATAGAATTAGCAGGGAGATACGGGGTAAATTAATGTCGCAAACTATCCAATATCTATAGTTCTTGAAAAAGCTTTTTCTTTCTCTGCAGAAATTCAATGATATGACTAATGCGCGGCCTATGGCATTTTCTACCCAAGCCCGGAATAAATAGCCATCTGGAATGCCGGTTTCCCAACCAGAACCAGTTGCCGAAGAATTCCCATTACCATTTATATATAAAGTGTCTCATTTGATAAATCATATAAAATCAGATTTATATTTAAAAAAATTGTCTCGCTCTCCCTCTCTCTAAGAGCTCGAGTCCGAACAGCAGTAAATATTCTACAGCCCGAGCCCGATTCGGGCCCGGGCTCTGCTTCGGGCTTTCGGGCGCTCGGGCTCAGCTCTGATGTCAATGCGATGCCGACTTTCCATTCACTTTTCAGCTTTCCTGGTGCAAATATTTCTTACAAGAGCAATAAAATTCAAGTTTGCTCTTTTACGAGACGACTTATTGCTATACTCAAGAAACGCACATAGCATATTAAATCCGTTTATTTCAATGTCGTAATAAGCATTCAAAGATTCGCCTAGTTTTCGCACTCCACTCGGAGGCTTTTTCATGGCAAATGGTAAACTGTAAGAAATCGTATACTGTCAGCAATAACAAAATCACCTAGTAAGGCAATGAGATATGCAGGATCCATCACACATGTCCCAGGATTTGCATATTGGTTAAAGAATTTGTTACGTAAATACAACATATTAATAGTAATGAAGTGCCCGACCCCATCATCACATATAGTATCAAGCTGCAAGGAGAGACAGTGTGAAAAAGAAAAGGCGGGTGTGTACGCTATACCGTTGGTATATCCTGACAACACGGAACAGATATATATCGGAATACAGCTCTCTCCAGAAAAGGCATGCATTCATTGGCCGCTCCAGTATGGAATAGTATGAGAAGAATTGCCCCTTACACGAACTTTAAAGAGGCTGACATCAGGGAAACTGTCGAAATCTTTCCCAGCAAAAACTCTTTTATCTATCTATCTAATGTATATCTGTCTATCTTATGCACTATATACCAGTATATACATATTGTATACATATCTATCTATATATATATATTGCATGCATACATATATATACTATGTGCGTATACACCATCTAGCCCCCCCCCCAACAGGAATTCCTCGGTGCGCCTCTGTTTGGCATGCGTTATTAAAAGACGGGAACATGTCGCATGCAGCGAGCAGTGTAATTACGTGCTAAATTTTCATGTAATGTGCTCGTGATGTCACCCACGTTATTTTAAAAAATTATCTTTGTTCCTTACGTGTTCCAATTCCCTGCATTTTTATACCTTGAAAAAGCCTTCGGGTGGAGTGCGAAAGCTTCGCGAATCTTTGTGCTTATTAATACCATAAAAATAAGCGGATTTAATACGCTATATGCGTTTCTTGAGTACTCACACTGTGGTGTATAAAAAATAACGTTACGACTTACTCCACTGACAAAAAGAAATCCATACCTTTAACGGAATAATATGCCTGAGACTTTTCTGAAAAAATGTGCTGATTTGCAGACGAGAATTTGAAGTCATTCTTCTTGTTAGCTAGCAAATCATCATCATTGTCAACCATTATCAATCCACTGCTGGACAAAGATCTCCCCAAGTTTCTTCCACAACGGTCTGTCTTGTGCCAGTCTCCTCCATATTACCCCCGCATACTTTCGAATTTCATCCACCCATCTCCCATGTGTCGTCTTCTTCTGGGTCTTTTCCTGTCCCTTGGAATCAAATCTAACATTTCGGCTGTCAATCGATGGTCTGTCCTTCTGGCAGTATGTCCAGCCCATTGCCATTTCAGGTATTTAACTCTTATCATGATGTCTTCCACTCTTGTCATTTTTCGGATCCACGAGTTCCTCATCTTATCTCTCCTGGTTACCCCAAGCATGCACCTCTCCATGCTGCTTTGAGTTGTCTGCAGCCTTTGTATGTCTCTTTTAGTTAAGGTCCACGTCTCTGCACCATACGTAAGCACTGGAAGGATGCATTGATCAAACGCTTTTCTTTTAAGACATAATGGCATGTTGCTACCGTCTACTAACTGATTTACTCTGAGCTTTGTGTTCTTTTGGCGTCTGTGCCAAAACATTTCGCAAAAAAAGGTTATTATGAAGCCAGTTTGATGTATGGTCCATTTCATAATATTGTCGTATTACTAATACCTATTAAGCAAGCGTCTACAGTGCTCTACTATATATGCAGGTAATGTTCCAATAAGGTGGTACCTCGGCACTAACGGGCTTCACAACTGCGCAGGCATTGAACGACATTTGACAAATAAGAGTACAAAACGTATAAATGTAAAGAAAAAACGTATAAACGGAATTTCAAAATGTTAAATGTTATTGTAAAATTTATGCTTTAAAAGAGTATAAGATGTTCCTTGTTGACTTATTTAAACCCGAATTGGTGGCGAAGAAAATAAAAGTTACAAATTAAAATATATTTTATCACATTACAAAATTTATAACGCCTATGAAAATCAAACTTCTCTTTTGATGATTCTATTTGCCATTAAAAAATCGTGATTCTAGATTAAGTGAAATCCGCACAACTAAGAATCTGAGACCAGTGCTTCAGTATGGAACTCATGAATCAGCAGATCCCGATTCTAGATTAAGTGAAATCCGCACAACTAAGAATCCGAGACCAGTGTTTCAGTATGCAACTCATGAATTATTATTGTTTTTATTTTTGCGGATCCTGAGTGCATCCATTTGAAACCAGAATGTTGAATGTTGAGGACACATTTACTATTCTATTCTACTACGCCATAAAATAGTAGAGCCCAGAGCCCATTTAAGAGGAAGGGGGGGGCTGCAAGTCCCGTGCCCAGCATTTTCAAAGGGCACCAGACTTATGCAGGATGCATGAAGTATCGACAGAGTTCTATATAGTTTATAACGAAGTAAATTTCTCCGTCATTTTTGTCCACGCCGGGGCTCGAACCCGGGTCCCCTCATTCCGGAATAAGTCGCTCTACCAATTGAGCTACGCGGACGTTCGTAATCGCTGCTATCTGCCTTTATGTCGTGTGCGTCCTGCTGGGCAGGCACGTCACAAGTTCTTTTAAAAAAACTATGAGAAACTGTCTTGTGAAAAAAAAATTCCCTTTCTTCCTGTATTTTTAGGAGTCCGCAAAAAGCATATTCGCCCCTAGTCCATCCTCAAACCTTTCTAAAACATTACACTAAGGGGAGAGGGGGGATTGGCTTTTTTGAACACATCCGTAATTAGGGGAAATTTTGATACGTTAAGAATTCGTTTGAATCATGATATTCGTAGCATATTATTTTGTTCACTACTTCGATATAAGTTCAACAAACTAAACCGTGGGGAGGGGGGGATTAAAGTAGAACTGAACTGGTATCCATTTTCCAACCATGCATTTTTACATTGCTTGCTAACACTGATTCACCCATAAATCATGGGATACACACTTCAATATGGCGGGGATGTTTCTGCGACTTCATCATATTTTGGGAATGTTTTCTCATCGGTAATTTTATTCGGCACCCATAGTCAAATCCTAGATGTGTCATTCATACTGGGACCTCAAAATACTTTCTAGACACCTCCTCTGTCTCCTTAAATGTGCTCTTGTGGAGCCAGAAAGTTACATCCCAGAGATTTATCAGTTTTTATATAGCGCATACGTGTGTGTCATGAAATGCGAAAGCAATTCTTCTTCCAAACCGAAAGTAAACAACATATTCATGGGATCAAGGCTCAACTTTGGCTGCACCAAGAAGGAACACAGCAACGCCATCTCAATTCTCTCGAAGTTGTAGTATACTAGATTACGTATAAACACTGAGAAAAACGTTTTGTTAATTCAGCAAAATAATTATTGAATCAAACAAAAAATGTTGTCGATATGCAGTCAACAAAAATGTTTGTTGAATTTACAAGTGTATTTTGCTGAAAATTATTGTTGATTCAACAAAATTTATTGTTGTCATTGTCACAGTGCTGTTTTATCTCTTTCCTTATATTACCGTAATAGGTTTGAATCAGAAGATTGACAGGTTCCTTGAGCACTGTACACATTAATAGAGTACTAATAGATCATTTAACAGAAGAGAGTTGACATTTGATAAAATCCTTTATTGTCGTGATTTTGCTTAATTTAATTATTACTCCTGGTCACCAGGATTAGACCATCTCTCATGGTCCATAACTCCTCGCTATTCATTCATGGTTACCGCTCGCATGCGGAGACAACCTCTCCTCTCAAAACTTTATTCCTTCTCTTCTCAACGTCTCGCCGCTTCGCTCTTTCCCGTCAGACGCATTCTCCCCTAACACACGTCATCCTTCCTACCCTCGAAGTCTCGTTCTCCTATTGTCTTCCGCAGTACTTCCAAAAAACGAGCCTGAAGCCTCTGTCCGAACACCTTCTTCCCATTCCCGTCTCCATTCCTAATCACCTCCCCAATGGAAACATTTTACTCGAGAACGGAAATCCATACACGAAATCCTGTGTTTTGTCCACTCCAGAAAGTTTGCCGATAACTAATCGTTTCTGGTGACATACTGGCTCTCAAAAATCATATCCTTAGAAGTTTCCCACGATTACTTTTAAAACATTCTAAAACTGCAAGGATTCTTAATTATTTGCATATTCATTAAAATTCAACAATTAAAAGATATTTACATTACATTACATTTCATGAAATAAACATTCCCGTTCCATTACGCTATTATTAAAGGTTATTTACAATTACCACTATTACATCATGGCAAATCATTTTGTTCATTTAACAAAATGCCTAGGTAGATTTTGGAAATTTGTTTGATCCAGCAATATGTATTGTTATCGTGATAAAACGTTTAGTTGAATTAACAAAATATAGCCAACGAAATAATTTTGTGTTGCAAACAAAACAATTCCGATGGAGTTTGGCTAAAGCAACAAAATAAATCGACAAAACAGCTCAACAAAACTATTTTGTTGTTTCAAACAAACTTTTTTTCTCAGTGAAAGCATCAAAGAACCATGTATTTTTTTGGTAATCTGAAATTCAAACTTCAACGTATAAAGCGTATAAATGAATTACGTATAACCGAGTGAAAAAAAGCGTTAGAACTGAAGTAAAATATCGGGACTAACGCAGAATTACATATAAAAGTGAAAAACATATAACTGAAAAACGTACAATTGAGGTTCCACTGTATATTTCATGTGTTCTTAATAGTTTCTTTACTATCAGATGACATCAGAGCAGGCACGCAACTTGGAATTGTTTCTGGGAGGGTTTATAATATCGATGAAATATACGAAAAGTACGTTAATGTAATTTGCCTGCAGTATCAAAATATAGTATTGATATCTTTGACGAAAAGAAATAATGTAACCGATGAAATCTATATGAAAAGCGCGTGAATAATTTTCCCTGCAATTTCGAAATATATTATTGATATCTATGGAGAAAATTTTTTTGTACCAATTTGCATCATTAGATGTTTATTTTTTTTTAATTTATAATAAAAAGATCAAATAATAAATATAACTATAACATGAAGACAATGCACTAAAAAAATGTGTCTCAAGCAGAGGCATATTTAGAGGAGGGGCACAAGGGGCCTTTCCCCTCCACTGAAAGCGTTCATTTTTAACATTTTTTCTTAAAATGCGATTTACATTAGGAAAAAAAAACTTCATTTTAATAAAAATGCAACTTAGATTAGAGAAAAAAAAATGCTGTAATTTTTTTCTTCTATTTTTCATTAACTTTTATTTTGTACTGGGGGATTTCAAAAATTCCCCTTTTTTGGTGCCTTTGAATGTTCAATTACTTCCAAAAAGGGGAGATTGCTAGTGATGGGCTTGGAAGCTTGGCCGCAAATATCCATTTTGCAGGACGAATTTTAGTCCCGAGCGACAGGTAACAGAAAATCCCTTCGTCCTATACCCTACCAAAGAAAGTTAAACTCTAGTGCAGTGGTTCTCAAACTATTTTCTTTTTTTAAGTACTTCTTGGGAATACTTAGCTATGCGTACTCCTTGTACATTAGGTTTTAGAGATACACCCTACTCTTACGATGTTGCAACGAGATCGGATTATGTATTTTACTTTCGAGTTCGATTTTTATGCTTAGTTGCAACTCATTGCGGAAAATATGTAGCAAATGAATGGCTGAGAAAATTGTGATTTCACAAAAGTATTAAGATCGGTTGAGATATTAAATCAGTTATTTATTTCTATCTAATTCTTGTTTGTCCTGGAAATATCTTGATTATTGAATTATTTATGATTGCCTTACTTTCCACTTGTCATCTGCACATTTTACCTAATTTCTCTTGTATCTCATTTTCTCATCACTCACGCTCCCCAGTTTGGAATCCATTCTCTTCAACCTCTTTCCAGCTCGCTGTCCGAAAATCGTCTCTCCTCTTAGACTTCTTCCCCCTCTCTCCTCTCTGGTTCATGTGTGCCCCTCCTCGCTCGAAAGGCAGATGCGCCGGACTCCTCTGATGAAATAAAACAATTTAGCCGACTCGAATGCGCTTTGCGGGTGACATTACACCGTAGACCAATAAAACGATTTAAGCACTTAAGGTTTTCTGATAAGGCTCTTCAATACGAGGAACGATTTCCTGGGAAACCCGAATTTTACAGCACCTAATTACCCAAAATTTTACTCCAGTACGTTTATGTTTATATGTGTATATATGTGGGTATAAAGCAAACGCACACATATATAAATATTTACAAAAACTACGTATATTGATATCGCACATGCTCCATGAATTTTAAGAAAAATCTAATAAAACTGGTAAAGTTATATTCGTTTAGTGATCAATAAGATGTATGAGCTTGTTTACTCTTCCAACGTTCATCAACATTTGGAGTTATCTCGCTTAGGTGTCGTCTTCAACATTCGAATTGTTAAATTTGTTGACATGAAAATCGGTTCACTGTACGACTCAGTATGGTTACTAACTAATCGCGTACCCCCGGTATTGGTTCCGTGTACCGTCAAAGGGTACGCGTAATCCACTTCGAGAGCCACTGCTCTAGTGGGTTAGAACTACTGGGGGTAGGGGGTTATTCCAGCTCTGCCCCTCTGGTTAGACGGCTTCAGTAAGATAAGTTTATCCCATTTTTTGTCCCAATTGGAAATATGGGTAATGAAAAAATGCAAGTAATTGTGTCGTCTGTGGTCGTCAAGTTACAGACAGGAAATATTATAATGTGGGAACGCAAAACATTTACAATTTTGTTAGGAGCAATCAGTGGAGAGGGTAATTGAATCCAACTGAAATAAATTTTGTCTTAGGAGCGCTGAGTGGAGAGGGAAGTTGAATCCAATTGTAACAAATTTTGTCTTAGGAGCGCTGAGTGGAGAGGGAAGTTGAATCCAACTGTAACAAATTGTGTCTTAGGAGCGCTGAGTGGAGAGGGAAGTTGAATCCAACTGAAACAAATTTGCCTTAGGAGCGCTGAGTGGAGAGGGAAGTTGAATCCAACTGTAACAAATTTTGTCTTAGGAGCGCTGAGTGGAGAGGGTAATTGAATCCAACTGAAACAAATTTTGCCTTAGGAGCGCTGAGTGGAGAGGGTAATTGAATCCAACTGAAACAAATTTTGTCTTAGGAGCGCTGAGTGGAGAGGGAAGTTGAATCCAACTGTAACAAATTTTGTCTTAGGAGCGCTGAGTGGAGAGGGAAGTTGAATCCAACTGAAACAAATTTTGTCTTAGGAGCGCTGAGTGGAGAGGGAAGTAGAATTCAACTGAAACAATTTTTGTCGTAGGAAACTCTGGGCCCTGAAGGAGGTTGAACCCTTAAAACCGTATCGTGGTTGCGCCTCTGCACCAGAGATGAGGGGCATTGCCCCGAGTACCAATTTTGGAGGGCGCAGAAAAGTTTGGAATGATGTTACTGCTAAAATGTGCCACTGCAAGTAAATTTATAGTATATAGAAACACACTCAAAATAGTATAACTATACTAAAAATTCGAAAATTCTTGGCTTACATTCTTTCCTACTTTTTGAAATATGGAAACACACTTTTCACATGCAGAAAATTTCCTTGCAATTAAATGCTCACGTTAACTTTTTCTTTTTTAATCTGTTTTTGTTTCGGTGTTAAACTACCACCATGAGCATCTGTCGGTGATATAGGCAGACGCCCGGCCCTATAATTCAGCGCCAATGATTCTAAGGAAGGAAAGAGCCATCACCATAAAACAAATAGAATACCATTTCCGCACCCGGGTTCGAACTGAAGCGCACTTCGGGTGAATGATCAGAAGCCAGCGCCTCAGATTTTTCAGCCTCCTGGGTAGCGACAAATTTCCTAATTTTGTCTTTAATATCATATTTCGTTTGCGTTTTTGGTGTTTCTTGATTTGGTCGGGCTGTGATTTATAACATATTCACGGTAAAAAAAAAATTCTGAAATTCACGAGCCACTTTCCGTGATTCATTTCGCGAATTAACGAAGTATATTTCTGATTCAACCGTGAAATAACTGAAATAAACCTGAATTTCACGGATTTTTCGTACGCCAGGAAAATTCTGAATTTGCAGAAACCTTTCCGCAATTTCTTTCGTAGATTAACGGAAAAACTCTGTTCTCACTTTTTCTGTATCCATATGACGAAAATTTTCCGGTAATAGCAGCGATTCCCGTGGAAAACATGAGGTTTGAATAATTAATACATTTCAAACGTCTGTCGAACATCTGATTTTAAAGTTCTGTAGCGAGATCAGATATTATGGAGAGTACATATCGTGAAACTTTGGTTATTGTAGCACCGGATGTTCCTTCCCCTCGCTCCCATTTTGTCCACCAGCTATATCATCATCATCATCATCATCATCATAATTGTCAACCCTTATCAATCCACTGCTGGACGAAGGTCTCCCCAAGTTTCTTCCACAACGGTCTGTCTTGTACCAGTCTCATCCATGTTACTCCCTCATACTTTCGAATTTCATCCACCCATCTTCCACGTGGTCTTCTTCTGTGTCTTTTCATGTCCCTTGGAATCCAATCTAAAATTTCGGCTGTCCATCGATGGTCGGTCCTTCTGGCAGTATGTCCAGCCCATTGCCATTTCAGGGATTTAACTCTGATCATGATGTCTTCCACTCTTGTCATTTTTCGGATCCACGAGTTCCTGTTCTTATCTCTCCTGGTTACACCAAGCATGCACCTCTCCATGCTGCTTTGAGTTGTCTGCAGTCTTTGTATGTCTCTTTAGTTAAGGTCCACGTCTCTGCATCATATGTAAGCACTGGAAGGATGCATTGATCAAACACTTTTCTTTTAAGACATAATGGCATATTGCTCTTGAAAATTATGCTGTTTATTCCAAAAGCTTTCTAGTCAAGTTTCATACACCGAATAATTTCTTCATCAATGTGACCCTCACTTGATATCTGCTGTCCAAGATAAACGTACGTATCTGTTATCTCCAGCTCTTCTCCATCAATCGATAAATCTTCATTTCTTGTAAAAGCATTGTACATCACTTTTGTCTTCTGAAAGTTCATTTTTAATCCCACTTCTTTACTCTTGTCAGCAAGTTCTTGAATCATACTCTGCAGCTCTGATGGGGTAGTTGAAAACATGACTACGTCATCAGCAAAACGAAGGTAAGTTAGATAATATCCATTAATCTTTATCCCTTTGTTTTCCCAGTTCAGTGATTGAAAGACATTTTCCAATGTGGCATCAAATCAAAGAGCTTGGGAGATATGGTGTCACCTTGTCTCACTGCCTTTCCAATTTTTATGTGTGTTGTATTTTCAAACAGCCGAATCTTTGCACTTGCATTTTCATAGATGTTATTAATAATATTAATGTATGCATCTTAAATACCGCAGGATTTCAGAGCCATTGTAACTGCTGATGGTTTCACCGAATCAAAGGCTTTTTCATAATCGATAAAAGCCATGCACAATGGAAGTTCATATTCCCTCGCTCTTTCAATTAGTTCTATCAGTACGTGGATTTGATATATTGTGCTGTAGCCACTCCTGAATCCAGTGTGTTCTCTCGGTTGAGCCATGTCCAGTATTACCTTGAAGCGGTGTGAAAGAACTTTAGTGAAGATTTTGTAAACCACTGATCGGAGGCTGATAGGTCTGCAGTTCCTGAGATCCTCAATGTCACCTTTTTTATGTAGCAGGATCATTGTAGCGTTGTTCCAATCCGCGCTGGGCATCCGGGTCTCCTCACTCCGGAGTAAGTCGCTTTTCCAACTTAGCTACTCGGACATGTGCTCTCACTGCTATCTGTCTTTATCTCATGTGCGTCCTGCGGTGAAAGCACGTCACAATGTATACTGTGTTACCGTAAAATAATAAAAGAATCAAAGTGGAGATGGGCTAGACATGTTGGAAAACTGAAAGATGGACAAGATTAATAAAAGAATAGCAACCAAGAGATGGAAGAAGACGAAGAGGGCGGCAGAGAATAAGATGGAGAGATGACCTTCAGAAATTTAGAGGTGCCAAATGGTGGACTTAGACTAAGAATCGAGGAAGTTGGAAAAGACTGGGGGAGGCCTATACCCTGCAGTGGGTGTCAACAGGCTAAGAAGAAGAAAACTGGTGTTTAACCCTGCTATCCTGTTCGGGTCTATTTGAGCCGATATTTTTTCCTTTGTTCATTGAAAAATAATACAGGGAGATATTTTAATGGCAGTTTATGACTTTGTTGTTGAATAGCACGCAATTGCTTCCTAAAAGGATTTTCATTTATTTCTATATTCGTAATATATTTTTCAACTTATTACTAATGTATCGTTCCGGTCGACGTGACCCGATCCTAAATGTATTAGTATAATTTATTTATAAAAGTTAGTAACACTAATATTTGTTTAGAATATTGTTAACAAGTTCTTTTGCATCTTTAATTCTTGTTGTTGACTTCATAAACATTGCGTGGTTGAGTTGCTAAGTCTTATATAGTTGAAGGTGATAGTAAAATTGTATGCAAATAATTCTTGCGATTCGTAAATATGTCTAAGAAACTTTAATTTTTTTCTCCATTTAATTGCCTGCAAAGGTTCTCCGTTAGCTGTTGCTGTATTTCCTAACTCTCCCGTTTTCGATCATCTCTCGCGCTTTCGTGAAATCCCCTGACCTCCCGATCCACCTAAGACCTTCCCGGCCTCGCCTGGGGCAATTACCTCGTCGTAGTTTCGTGACCGCTCGCTACCTAAACCTAGAGGCAACTGTCCTCTCGCCTCCTTCCCTTGTCTCCAAGAAATGCTCTTAAGCATATCCTAATGTTCCCCGAGAGAAAGAACCACACCGCTTTTCGGTAAATCTTAAGCCTCAATGTAAAAATGTGAGGGCTAGTGCATTAGTCGGCACCATTGAAATTGAAACCTGAAAAGCATCAAAAGAGGCGCGATAGAGTTAATCTCCATTCAACATACAATGTGCATATACTAAGTTCAGACACAGTGTGGTTTAGCAAATAACCGTGCATCCGGTTTCTAATGGGGAACTGACTCTGAGAAATTTCTCTCACGCTTTGTGGAGACAAAGGAAAGTGGAAAAAAGTTGCGTTTTGAGATTTTATATGAAATCCTAAAACCCCGTATAAAATCTCTGTAACAATATTTCAACAGTGTGTAACGTACCAGGAGATGTGACGTACCTGCCAGAAGGACGCACATGACATAAAGGCAGATAGGAATCAGAATAAAATGTCAGCGTAGCTCAACTGGTAGAGCAACTTATTCCGGAATGAGGGGACCCGGGTTCGAATCCTCGCGCGGATAGAAATGACGGAGAAATTCACTTCGTTATAATTGGCGCCCGAACTATCCGGATGACCCGACCGTTCACAATCTCGCAATGGTGTGATGTTATTTCCACACCGCGAGATAGGAAAAATAAGAGCAGCACTTCGAAAAAAAAAAAAAAAAAATAAGGAGGAGATGATGTGACGTACCTGCCAGAAGGACGCACATGACATAAAGGCAGATAGGAATCAGAATAAAATGTCCGCGTAGCTCAACTGGTAGAGCAACTTATTCCGGAATGAGGGGACCCGGGTTCGAATCCTGGCGCGGATAGAAGTGACGGAGAAATTCACTTCGTTATAAGTGTTAGATAACAAAATCTGCTGTAAGGTATGATTTTATCAAATTTCTTTATTCAGATTCTTAGAAAGCAAAACAAACTGACGGACAAGTCTCCATAAGTCCTCTACGTGACAGGACAGTTCTTACAAGATAAAAAGGAATAACATTTTGAAAAATTTAGCTTAATGCTAAAATATTACAAGTTATTCAACGCCGCCCTGGTGGCGCAGTGGTCTAAGCGATGGCTTCTGATCATTCGTCTGAAAGGGGTCCGGGTTCGAAATCCAGTGAGACATGGATGTTGTGTTTGTCTTACGGCACTGGCTCCCTCCCTTCCCTGGAACCAGTAACCCTAAATTAGGGACGGACGACTGCTTATAGCCGATTGAGTTGCTCACAGTGGTCGTTAAACCTCCAATAAAACAAAAAGTTATTCAACAGCGAAAACAGCATATGCGATATGTTATTCGAGACTATTCAATTCTACAATTATAAATGAAATTATAAAAATGACAAATATTGAAGAGTTTAAGAGTTTGCGGAACACAATGGAGAAATGTAGAGTCTCACTTTTCAAGCACACAGTGGATTATTATTACTAGCTGGAGTTTACAATCATGCGAATATCAATTAAAAGTTTGTGGGATAAATAAGCTTTGTGGGATAAAAAAGCTGTTCGTGACGTATTTCTTGCAGCAATATCACTCGAAGCATTTTGCATCACATCTCGAGTTATTCATTTCAATAATAAATCCACTCGTCAAGAAAGAAGGTGCATGGGTAAACTTGCTTCTGTGTGAGAAATCTGCGAAAAGTGGGGTAAAACTTCTGCCAAAGTTATATTATCCTGACGAAAATGTTACTGTATAGATGAACAATTAGTTGTATTACGTGGCTGATGCCCTTTCAATCAGTATACTTCCAGTAAACCAGCAAAGTATGGAATTGAAATGGACTTTGTGTGACAATGAAGCTTCATATGTTCCGAAGAAACAAATGTATATGCTGGAAAAGAACCAGGATCAAGGCCAGAAAAAAATCGGGGCAGGTGTGTAATGTGCGACCTTACATTCAGTAGCTTGGCTTTATTTTTCGGCAAGTCAAGATCTCTAGCAAGGTCATTCAGTTCACTTTGTCTTATTCTGTGTGGTTCGGAAAACAGATTGCTACTGGCGTGAAAATTGTATCTGCAGACGTCGATGGTTGGAGACCATCATGATCATCTTCCGTTTCTTCTTCTGTAGAATCAAGTGAATAGAAATCAGGTGCGTTAGGAATTGGAAAAACTTCAGCATATGTTATAGGCAGAATAGCAGGTGGAGTATTTGGGTAGTTAACTAAGGGCTTCTTTTTGGAAACGCCTTTCAAGATTGGAGGCACCATACAAAAATAACAGTCATTCAAAAGGCATTGACAGTTTTTTGTGATTCAACCGCTGACACAGATTCATAGCACAAGAGTTACAACGTATCTTTGGGGTCCACGGTGTATCTAGATCTCCAATGTGGCAATCAAAATAAAGGTAATAAGCCTTTTTTAGGATTAGAGTGATATTTTGCTTTTGCAAAGCGAAAGTTATTTCACCACATGTATAGCTGAAATTATTAACTTTGTTTATACTCATGAATGTATGCTCATGAATTATACTCATGATTGTTATAACCAAATTAATACTCATGAATTATACTCATGATTGTTATAATCAAATTAATACTCATGAATGTATACTCTTGTTTACACTCACGAATGTTATATTCAAATTAATCGGAAACTTGAGACTTGTTGGTTCTGGGAGGTGTAGTGGTTAGCATACCCAAGGGCCATCTGGGAGACGTGGGTTTCATTCCCGCTCCAGAAAAAAATTTTCAGTTTTTCGGATATTAACTGACTTACCGTTCTTTACACCAAAAAAAACAAAACAAATTGTCATCTTCAAAATTTGTTTATACTATTAACTAGGTTGTTTCTTCTAGGTTAACGTTGAAAAATAATGATCACAGTTCTACGTAACTGATGATTCTAGTAAATAATATGTACAACGTTTAAATATTCATGGAGTGCACCAGTGCCTTTTAAAACTATTTATTCTTCTCTATGACTTAATCGTAGAATGTTGTCCGTAGCTTTTCTTGTCTCACTCTCCTTTCACACAAACAATCTTTCTCCTGGAACCGCTTTTGTTACTCTATCACTTTTTTGCCATTCGTTCGTCTCCCTGCTGCGCACGCGAAAATGAACTCAATTCCCCGGCTTGCTTAAAGATGTCCTGGGCCAACCACTTAAGGCACCGCTGGCCTCTTCTCTTGCGACCTCTCCCTTGTAACCCCTCACCCTGACTGTCTGCTACCCCCCCTCCTTTTTTTTCGCCGGAGAATTCTTCCCCTAGGAAGTGGTTCTTTTCGCCACCAAAAATGCCTTGGGATTCATTGGGGACAGCTTCACAAAGCCTCAAAGTTGAAATTAAAGACTCCCGCCTTCCGCTCGGTTACTTTGAAGTGAAGGAGGCAGAGGTGCTAATCTTAACTGGACGAAGCCTCAACCACAAAACGAAAATTGCAAATGGCTTTTCATTGTCATATCATTGCAGATGGATTCTAGAAAAAAGCCTCCCAACGGCGCCATTGACAAGCCATTCCTTCTGACTGGGTGACAAAGACAAAATTTTCCCACGCACCGTGGAAACAAAGGAAATGGAACACGAAGGCAAAAGAAAATTTGCGAATGATATTTAATATTTTTGCGTAAAATTCTAGTATTAAATCTCCGTAACAATACACTCACGAGGCATTTCTTCAACTTTACATTAATTCTGCTAATAGGTACGAAGAAAGACTCAGCTAGCAGCGAGAAAACTTTTCAGGAATTTGCGAAACGTATTGACTAGGATTTTAATTTAATGACTCAGTATGATGCAATCTCCACTTTGCATTACGCAATACCAACGAAAGGCTTTTCATTAGTTGTTCCAATGGAATGACTCAATATGATTCAATCTCCAAAAAAAAAAAAAAAAAAAAAAAAATACCTGGCGCGGGATGGGAAGCGGAGGCAAGGGAGAGTTGTTTAGGCTTTATGAGAATAAGAACGACACCTTCTTGTTTATTTGTTTTAGAAATCAATAATTAACTTTTCTACATTACAAGTTCTTTATGAAGAATAGCGTGAATGATGTAATAGTTGCGACATAAAAAAAAATTGCATTAGGAGGGGTAACTAAAATTAGCCTATGCCCAACCCTAAATTTCATTATTCCAGCACCTATTTGATTGTTGATATGATCCGGTGGAAACTATATGATATCCTGGACTGCTGAAAAATAGTGATGCAAATCGTATAGATATGATGTCCTGGACTGCTGAAAAATAGTGATGCAAATCGTATAGATATAATGTCCTGGACTGCTGAAAAATAGTGATGCAAATCGTATAGATATGATGTCCTGGACTGCTGAAAAATAGTGATGCAAATCGTATAGATATGATGTCCTGGACTGCTGAAAAATAGTGATGCGAGTCGTACAGATTTGTGATATCCTGGACTGCTGAAAAATAGTGATGCAAATCGTATAGATATGATGTCCTGGACTGCTGAAAAATAGTGATGCAAATCGTATAGATATGATGTCCTGGACTGCTGAAAAATAGTGATGCGAGTCGTACAGATTTGTGATATCCTGGACTGCTGAAAAATAGTGATGCAAATCGTATAGATATGATGTCCTGGACTGCTGAAAAATAGTGATGCAAATCGTATAGATATGATGTCCTGGACTGCTGAAAAATAGTGATGTAAATCGTATAGATATGATGTCCTGGACTGCTGAAAAATAGTGATGCAAATCGTATAGATATGATGTCCTGGACTGCTGAAAAATAGTGATGCGAGTCGTACAGATTTGTGATATCCTGGACTGCTGAAAAATAGTGATGCAAATCGTATAGATATGATGTCCTGGACTGCTGAAAAATAGTGATGCAAATCGTATAGATATGATGTCCTGGACTGCTGAAAAATAGTGATGCAAATCGTATAGATATGATGTCCTGGACTGCTGAAAAATAGTGATGCAAATCGTATAGATATGATGTCCTGGACTGCTGAAAAATAGTGATGCGAGTCGTACAGATTTGTGATATCCTGGACTGCTGAAAAATAGTGATGCAAATCGTATAGATATGATGTCCTGGACTGCTGAAAAATAGTGATGCAAATCGTATAGATATGATGTCCTGGACTGCTGAAAAATAGTGATGCAAATCGTATAGATATGATGTCTTGGACTGCTGAAAAATAGTGATGCGAGTCGTACAGATTTGTGATATCCTGGACTGCTGAAAAATAGTGATGCAAATCGTATAGATATGATGTCCTGGACTGCTGAAAAATAGTGATGCGAGTCGTACAGATTTGTGATATCCTGGACTGCTGAAAAATAGTGATGCAAGTCGTATAGAATTTTTCACCATACCTACTAAAAGGGTTGCTACTCTGGATCTTGAAAAGTAGAGCCAAGTGGAACTTTTTATTACCACATTCGGTTCAACGTCCATCAAAACATAAAATTCGGCTGCTTCGATTTCCTTACCTTTTTGGCTGGTGACCAGTGTTATTATACAGGTGACTGTATGACGTCTATGTATCAGTCTGTGACCCCTTAAGACATAAGCTACTCTAATATAGTTATCAAACTAAATTTTATATTTAGGAGTTTTGTGAAATAATACTTTATAAAGCAGTACATTTCACCCTTTCTTGAAGTCAATTGAAAGTCATTGTCAGTTTAATAAGACCTCAAGTTTCAAAGTATTCAGTTGCTTCGGGAAATCACGATGAAGAAAATGCGTAATTTGAATTAAGCCCTCCTGAAGAAAAAAATAAAATTGTTACAAGCCTACTCAGAAAAGTAATAAGCTCCAACGGAAAATAAAATGACTTTTTCATCCCCATCAATAATAATAAAAAAATATTCATCATTGTGCGATTAGAGTTCTATCTTATACGTCGAGACTGCAAGCGATGTGTCATCATTCTAGCTGAGCAGTAGCACGCTCGCTTTGGGTAGAGAACGTCGGTGGTTCGAAACCCACTAGGCTTCAACGGATAGGATTTGTAAAAAAGTTAGAAAGACAAAATTTATAATTTTGCAAAATTTCTGTATAAATACAGAAATACGTACCTGCCAGCAGGACGCACACGATGTAAAGGCAGATAGGAGTTAGAATGAACGTCTGCGTAGCTCAGTTGGTAGAGCGACTTGTTCCGGAATAAGCGGACTCGGGTTCGAATCCCGCGGCGTAGACCAAAAATGACGGAGAAATTTACTTCGTTTAGGTGTTTTAATTAAATAACTATTCCAAAACTCAAACCCAAGAATCTTGCGTTCAAAAAAAAAAAAAAGCTCTGAACAGTATCTTTGCATAATAATGAGATTACCAACTTGGTATAATATGAGATTATAACTATATACACAGTGGAGTCATTATTTTGACCCCCTCCTACTTTTGACGTCAACAGCGCGTAGCCAATGAAAGAAGGCACATGTCTCGAGCTGGGTTGGAGGGTATATAAGGTGTGCTGTAGGCATTCTGAAAACATAAGGCCGCGGGTGGCCTAGTGGGCAATGTTCGTGACTGCCACGGAAAGGACCTCAGGTTCGATCCCAGGCAGGTACGAACGCTCGATCCACTAAATATCCGCCGTGTGCGTCGGATGGGCACGTTAAGCCGTCGAACCCCGGGTACTAGTCCCCCGGTAATAAATAAGGGCGTCTTCCTCCCCCTTTCTACTTCGCTTCCGTGTCACTTTCCTATAGGGCACTCTAGCCCAAATCTCCTAGCTTCCTATTTCTAAGGGTTGTTTAAGACCTGGGGTCGGACACTCCCTTCCTAAAATCCTCTACATATGATCATTTGATCTGAAAACATATCACTCGTTGGTTATGGATTAAAGGAGCGATTTATCAGATCTGCAAAAAGCGATGATTATCGGCTTTCGGGCCAAGGGTGGCAGTATTTCTGAAATAGCGCAGTTTGAGAACTGTTCGCGTGCTGCTGTATTTAAAGTGTATTGCGATTGGAGAAATGGCACCATTGCGAATAAGCGAGTGGAAACTGCGGAGCACCAATCGCCATTGATGTCAGAGGTGGAAGTCGACTTCGAAGGTGCGTGAGGGCCGATCGACAAGTTACAGTGGAGTAACTCACTGGCCGAATGAACCAGGGGGCTACCGGAAGTGTGTCAAAAACGACAGTTCAGTGAACCCTGCTGCGTATGGGACTCCGATGCAGACGGATGGTCACTGCACCTATGCTAACGAAGGTGCATCGGCGGAAAAGGCTTGCATTTGCACGACAGTATCGGAATTGGACCTCCGCTGGTTGGCAAAGTGTTGTCTTTTCCGATAAGTCATGTTTTCTGCTTCATTGAACGCATGGACGTTGGCTTATAAGCCGAGAAACATCGGAGAACAAGCGCTCTTCAACCATTGCTGGAAGAACACAATATGGTGGGGGTCTGGGGAATGTTTATGGTCTGGGGAATGTTTTCGTGGTATTCTCTGGATCCACTCATACCTGTGGAAGGCACTATAAACCGAATTCGTTATGAATCCATCTTTGCAGACCACGTGCACCCATACATGCTGATTGTCTTCCCTAGGGCGGTTCTTGCTTAGATTGACAAAAAAGTTCGTAAGAGAGATGAGATTTTGCGGACAGTAACAAACGAAAATGCAACGGGTCACACAGCTTGAAAGGTCCCAGAGTGGTTGGAAGAGCACGATTAAGACTTCAAAGTACTTCTCTAGACCCCCTAATTCCCCAGACTTAAACCTAATTGAGCATCTGTGGGACCACCCCGATCGTGATGTTCGCTCTATGCATCCTCCACCACGCACCCTCCAGCAGCTGTCAGATGCACTGCAGTCAACATGGCTCCACATACCTGTAAACACCTTCCAGCACCTTACTGAGTCACTCCCAGCCCGTCTAGCTGCTGTCCGCGCTGCGCACGGCGGTTATTCTGGATATTAACTGGTGGTCACAATAAAGTGACTCGACCGTGTATAACATGCGAACGCTTAAAAATTAACAGCAAAAATAATAATAATAATAAAAAATAATAATAATAAATAAATAAAATGCTCGCTCCCCTTGCTGGGATAGTGTTAAAGGGGCTCTTCAGTTCCTTTTGGGTTTGGTAATGTGTGCGTAATCTCAACTGTTTACGGATGCTACAAAAGAATTATACTTCACAACAAATATCGAGATTATTTGGGATATTAAATTAGTTCTTTATCACTATTTCCGGCAGGATAACGGTTGGGTATGTCCTGAAGTTTTATTCACTGTAAAAAAAATTCCAAAATTCACGAGTCACTTTCCGTGATTTCTTTCGTGAATTAACGAAGCATATTTCTGATGCAGCTTTTTCCGTGAATTAGCGGAAAGAAATCTGAATTTCACAGATTTTTTGCACCACAAGAAAATTCTTAATTTTCAGAAACCTTTCGGCAATTCTTTCCTTATGTTGACCGTAAAGTTCCGTTTTTAAGATGTATTAACGTAAAATTCTGAATTTTCAGAAACCTTTGGGCAATTCCTTCCTTATATTGACCGTAAAGTTCCGTTTTAAAGATGTATTAACGTAAAATTCTGAATTTTCAGAAACCTTTCCGCAATTCCGTTCGTGTATTAACGGAAAACTCCGTTCACACCTTTTCCGTATCCATAGGACGAAAACATTCTGGTAATAGATTCGCGGAAATATTTGAAGTTCAAAGGAACTGATTTTGAAGTTCGGTAGCGAGGTCGGATATTGTGGATAGCATATCGCATGAATTTTGGTTCTGGCAGAGAAAATTCTTCTCTATAGAGAAAAGTCACCGGATACCCCTTCAAAAGGAAATGAACGGATCCGCTGTGTTGTTAAGATGAGCGGTACAGCTGCAAACGGTATAAAAACAAGCCTGCTGCTGACTGCGATCATATCGAACTGTGAGGTTGAGTGAAACTGTCTCAGCGGAAGAAAACTGACTTTGAGAAAGGAAAGATTATTGGGTGTTATATTAGTGGGTTGTCCATAAGAGAAAGCAAGAAACGTTTAAACATACCCAAGTCAACTGTTTTGGATGTACTGAATAAGTGGAAGACACATGGCGTACCGGCAGACCAAAGAAAATCAGTGATAGATGAAGTCGAAGCCTCGGGAGAGTCGTTGCAGCTAATAGACGGAGAACTGCACCAGACCTCAGTGTACAGGCGAGTAAAAATGTTGGAATCTCGGTATGTACACGTACCATTCGCAGAGAACTTCATTCCATGGGTTACCTTGGTCGTGCGGCTGCTCATAAACCTTTCATCTCCACTCGGAGTGATACTCGTCGTTTAGCATGGTATAAAGAGCATTTATCGTGGACCGTAGATAAATGGAAACGGATCCAATGAACTGATAAATCAGATACACGATCCATGAGTCTGATGGTAGTGTGCTGGTATGGCGGCAGCCGGGGGAACGACGCTATTTACTACAGTGTACAGTTCCTACGGTCAAGTTTGGAGCTGGCAGTGTACTCGTGTGGGGATGTTTTTCGTGGTATGGTCCCGGCCCATTTTATCGTGAATAAACCTGTTAACCAGCACGTCTACCTCGAAATTCTGAACAATTATGCCCTACCAACTCTGTGGAATACCATGGAACCGAGCCTTGTTGGTACGAGTAGGATAATGCACCGAGCCGTAAAGCAAGGACTGTTACGGTGTGGTTTTACGATAATTCCGTATCGTGTGTGGACTGGCCAGCACAGAGGCCTGATCTTAATCCCATAGAGTACCTATGGGATGAATTAGAGCGCCTCATAAGAAGTTTGGAACCAAAGCCTACTATTAAGCAACAGTTAGCGGCAGCATTATGTACTGAATGGAAGCGCATACCTATCGCTGTATTCCAAAACCTTGTCGAAAGCATGTCTCGAAGGGTCCAGTGCGTGCATTAAGGCCAAAGGTGGACAGACACCGTACTAATGTATGTCAATAAATTATATGTTGTTTTTCTCTTCTAGGTATCCAGTGACTTTTGCCAATATAGTGTATACATATATATATGGTCGTAGGTTATCTAGAAATCATATAAATGCTTTACGGAAACGTATAATTTACTGACTTGCCTACAGTAAGTGTTCAAACTGTCGTTCCTCACATAACCTAACTGTTTTGCCCATGTTTTCAAACACATCACGGCAGTCAAAAAGTTACTCCGCAGTAATGTTAAGGCTGTTGTGCTTAATTTCGATGGTGGCTACAGTCAAAAATTTTGAATTAAGTAACTTGTATGTTTAATTTCAGTTTTTGCTGTTTTCTAGGTAATATATCAATCTTTAGAACATGTTTCACAGTAACACCAATTTTCACAAGTTTCTAATGAGTTGATAGTTTCCAAAATGTGTATGTTGACTTCCTCATTGCCCCTCAGAAGGAAGAAACACTCACGAAATCAACATTCACATCATGGAAACTTTCAGCACGTCACAAGCTTGTGAAAATTGGTGTTGCTCTGAAACATATTCTGGCTTCTTAATGAGACGAAACAAACTTCCAGCATTTACTCTTCCCCTTTTTTGTTTTCAGCAAGCACGTATTTGTTGGCTTCGACGCCTTTTCAATCTCTGTAATATTAAATTCATCCATATAAACAAACGAGGCTGGTTTGCTAACTTCCAATACGACGTGCAATGGAAGTCAAACGGAAACTCTTAATGCGCTAAATGCAACAGATGCGATGTGAAAAGTAACTCTCAATCTTACAATGTGACACGAAGGGTGTGAGAGAATGAATCACCCGAGAAGCAGGTAACAGGCGTTTGCCTGAACCTTGCTCCGGACAATCGCACTGAAAACAGACGCACGGGAAGTACCGTTTTATGATATGGTATCGTGGGTTGGTGGAAATCTTCTTTGTTTTAAGAAAAAGACGGCAATGTATTTGTACGACAAATCATTCTTCATTCTGCTGGCAACAGCATCGAGCACAAAATTCCACAGTACGCATTTTTTTTAAATATTTTTTCTTTTCAAAATTAAAACGGAAATAAAACCGGGTTGAAATCGGGTCAAGAACACCTTGATCCGACCCGTTTGACCCGTTGACCGACTAACCCGTTTCTATCTCTGGCTCTAACAGAAAATAAAATGACCAAATCACTGGCATTAATGAAGAAAAAAAACAAAAAAAACTCATCGTTGCGCGCAAGAAGTTTTACCTTGAACGTGAGTGCGATTCCGGCGACCTTCTGGCTCAGTGGTTAAGGCGCCCGTCTTGTGCAGACCCAACCCAATCAGCCTTGGTTGGATCACAGACACCTGTGCGCAAGGATTAACTAGTGTAAGGGCTGAAAAAAAAAAAATTCAGGGTTTTCGATTTTGCAAATTTTCTGTATAAATACGAAAAAATTTAAAACAGACGGGTCAAGAACATCTTGATCCGACCCGTTTGACCCGTTGACCTGCTAAACCGTTTCTATACTCTGGCTCTAACAGAAAATAAAATGACTAAATCACTGGCATTAATGAAGGAAAAAAACCTCATCGTTGCGCGCAAGAAGTTTTACCTTGAACTTGAGTGGGCGATTCCGGCGACCTTCTGGCTCAGTGGTTAAGGCGCCCATCTTGTGCAGACCCAACCCAACCGACCTTGGTTGGATCACAGACTGTGCGCAAGGATTATCTAGTGTAAGGGCTGAACAAAAAATTCAGGGTTTTCGATTTTGCAAATTTTCTGTATAAAAACGGAAAAACTTGAAACATACTTTTCTGAAATAAACGGAATTACTGTCTACCGAACATATGTGAAAATACGAAACCTAAAAACAAAAAAACCCGGGCATTTTCAGAAACTGAAATGTCGTTAAAAGATGGACACGTTATTTTCAGAAATTTTCCGTGAAATCACAGCACTTATTTTTTAGTGTTTATTATTGAATCAGTTATGGTTGCTTGACTTTGTATTAATCATTTGCACGTTCCATCTAATTTCTCTTCTAATTCCCTTACTTATGCTCTCTTCCCGGTTCCAAAGCCACCTTCCACTAAGACATTACTCGCTCGCTGTCCCAAAAAATCGCCTCCCTTCTCCGAGTATCTTCTCTCAACTTCTGTCCTCTTTGCACACTCTTTCTCTTCTCTCAGACACCGTGTCCCTTCTTTCTTAAGCGTGATCCCCTCTGTGCGCTGAGCTTCCTACATCTCGCTAAAAGGGGAGAGTGTTTCTATCTCTGACGCTTTCTGATGCAGTAAAACAATCACGCCCGTCCCGGATGCTCTGCTGATGACAACACCCAATGATTGCAGCGTAGGCTAATAAAACGATTTAGGTACTTCAAGTATCCTAAAACGACTGTTCCATACAAAGAACGATTCCATGGGAAACACATTTTTACAACCCTAATTACTAATGTCTTGAAAGCCTTTTCGAACACCACTGACCTTACCTGCAAAAGAATTAATACTAAAATGCTTTAAAATCTCCAAAATCCCCGTAATCAATACTAACCTTTCATAGCATAAATCATGTGTTTATAAACCAAATATTTCTCTTCGGGAGCATATTTTAACTAATTGTGGTTCTTTTATAACTAAAACTGTTCTATTACACCTGATCTTTCATGCTCAGATTCGCCTTTCTACTCTTCCGATTTTTCTATTGAAGAAATTGCATTTTCTACTTCTAATTAATGACAAAAAAATTCCATTTCCAGTTCTGATTTTTTGCATTATGATTTTTTGTAATCCCGGATCTTTTGCACTAGGAGACATGTTTCCGCAATTTTAGGAGTTAAGCTATTTTGTGTTAGAAACTAGTTTCTGTTCAATTTGTATTAATACATTTACACTAAGAGACGTGTGTTCGTAATGTTAATTCTCTCTCATTAGAAGCGCTTTTTCTATGCATCTCATCCTTTCAACGCACGAAATGTGCTTCTACAGTTTTGATCCTGAATTTTGCAACACATTTTCTATGCATCTGTGTACACAGCAGAGGTTATGTTTCTACAAATTTGGTTCTCCCGGGTCAGGAACTGTTTTTGTATAAGTCTTATTCTTAAATACTGGACGTGCTTTACTATTAATATTTTAGTTCTCTCATATTCGACTCTCTTTCTATACAACTTGTTCTTTCTCACCAAGAACCATATTTCAACAAGTTTGGTTCTACACCTGCGCCTCCGCGCTCCGGAGCCAGTTGTTCTAACCGACTAAAAGTTCGTTTCAAGTTTTTCGCAAAATCCACCATGCCGAAGTTGTGATAGCCATTCTGCAAAAAATCGCGACTGTACGGCGGCTGTTGCCATAACTCCCATCCAAACCTTTGCAGCAATTGTCGTGTTGTGCGTGAAGTGTGTGGCGTGGCATTGTCATGAACGAGAACAACACCTTTGCTTAACTTTCGACGCCTTTTGTCCTTTACGGCTGATCTCAAAAGTTGTGATGTTTGGCAGCATGAGGCAGCATTAATTGCTGTGCCTTTTGTCATAAATTCTTTGTAAAGAACTCCTTCATAGTAGATAAACAGAATGGCCATGACTTTTCATGCTGATGGCGCAACTTTGAATTTCTTCTAACAGGCTGTGTTGTACGCCTCCATTCTACGGACGCTCTCTTCCTTTTTGGGGTGATATGGTGCACCCATGTTTCATCGCCTGTGATGATGCGGCGTAAGAAGTCATGGCCATCCACAGAATAGCGTTGAAGGAAGGCTAGAGAAGACAAAAACTTTGAACTTCGTGTTCGTATGTCAGTGAACGAGGAACTCATCTTGCACACACTTTGCGACAGTCAAGAATTTCACGGATGATAGAGTTAATACTGCCTATCGAAATATCCAACACCTTCGCCATTTCTGTCTTCGATTATTGCAAATCAATTCATCAAACTGCATCACGTTGTTTGCAGTGTTTGACGTTGATGGTCTTCCATTCGATCAGCATCTGTCAAATCTGTGGTACCACTTTCAAACTGCTGGCACTTATACCTATACACCGGCGTTATTCATTACCCCCATACACCACCGTTATTTCACGCTTAATTTCGGAACAACTAGCTCATAGCTCGTGCCATGCACGGGTGAAAAAACTGTTACTGAAATTTTTATAACACGAGTCGTATAGATAGTCAGAAATCTTGCTTGTGAGTGGGCATCTGCGGCCCGTTAAGTCTGAAGTTCTTCTGGAGTTTCTTGTTGCCCGTGAACTGCGTCAGAGAGAGCAACTGCATTACGTCCAGCTTACAGCAGTTCAGGAGTTTCTTGCTGTCGTCGTTTATCATGCGTAAGAGCATCAGTAATATGTCTGGCTTGTGTTTCTTCAAAAGTTTCATTTCGTCTGCGATTACCTCTATACCTTCGTTCAAGTTATGCAAATAATTAGAAGATTGGTTTACCCGCCATCGCCATTGTCGTTCTCTATTTAAAAGAGGGTTTTCTTTCAGTTTATCTTCTTCCACCTTGTACTACATACTACAAGGAAAAAATTCCACGGAACCAATCATTTTTAAAATTTCCATCTCAATGAAACGAAACTAAGCCTACGCCTGCAGTTGCTTTCTTACAATTTACTTGTTTATCTTTATGAAATAAAATAACGCTGATTCCTTTTCATGAAATTACACTGCAATTTCATTCCTTTTTATGAAATTACTCTGCAATGCGAAGAAAATGAAATAAAATACAACATAACACCTACGTAACAGAACAAACGTCGCAGGCGGTTGTTCGAGAAAGTGCGTGCTGCCACATACGAAGTCTTATTTTTTCTATAATTTTATTTTATTTTCCGGTGTTTCTTCTTGATTTTACGTATCGTGCGGTAGCGGTGAGCTTAGTTCCGATTTCGGCCACCGGATTAAAGCAGATGGCTCTGCAAGTACTGATGACGTCAGAGCATTGACATCAGAGAGTTAGGGACAGGCGCAGCCTATAATATAGGTTTTATTCAGATGTTTCTCCCACAAAAATTGTCCTGTTCCTCCTATCTCGAACTTGGAGTAACACTCTAGGTGACGTTCTATTATGATCGCTTGCTCCTATACAACTGTCACCGCTACGTCAACGATACTCACCTACTAAGAGGCGCATGGTATAAACTCCATTCCGCGCATGGGCTACATTTGTTGCGCAATTATAACAAAAGATGGCGGCTGGTGTAACTTATTTTTTAATGCTCCTCGTATTTTCAAATAATCATGTATCTGCCAACATTGTTGCTTGTAACCTATTGCATTCAGTATTGCACATATGCTATCGTAGGTTTCCCTCATATCAACTGAATGGTACTGAGGATGTTTATTTTCTTTTTCTTTTGTTTTGATTCCTGGCTGTTTCTGTTTCAGGAACGACCCATCCATGATGCAGGGTGGCAAACAGGAAGGGAGAGGAAACTTCCACAGCATACAGGTGATGCTGGGGCTACAGCAAGAGCTGGCTGGAGTTCCCACACAGCAGCAACAGCAAGGAACCATGGCAGCTGTTTGCGCAGCTTTGGGATACACACCTCCGAATCCAACTCCATCCACAGTCACCTCCGGAGGAAGGATGCGAGAGACATCTTTACCAGATCTCATGACGAAGGATGTTGTTGGTAAGGATAACGTCTTAAATTTATGGTTCTCAATTTCAGGACTGCATTATCTCAATATGCAACCCAATACTTTTTCAATTTCACAACTTGTATTGAAGTTTCCAAGAGTATTGAAAACTTTCCGATTCTTGAAATCAGATACTACAGTCATGTGATGATTATATACACAGTGCGTCAAAGAATTTTTAAGACTGCGTCTGTAAAATGAAATAGAAACAAGAAATTATAATTTGTTTTGGTTTGTTATTCAAAATAAGTCCCTCCGGCTTCAATACACTTGTTATAGCGATTTAATAATGATTCGAATGCCAGTTCCAGTTCACTTTGCGGAATTGCCTCCAAAGCACGCGTCGAAGCTGTTTGTATGGTCGAAATATCATAAAAAAACATTCTTTTAACGTCATTTTAAGTTTTGGGAACAAAGAAAAGTCGCAGGGTGCTAAATCAGACGAATACGGTAGATGATTCAACACACAGACGTTATTTTTCGCCAAAAATCTACGAACAAGAAGTGAGGTGTGACTGGGTGCATTATCGTGCAACAAACACCAGCTGTTTTCATCTCGATATTCTGGACGAATGCGACAAATTCTTCCCATCAAACGCCTCAAAACATTTAAATTAAACTCACCAGTAATTGTCCGTCCACTTAGAACAAATTCTTTGAGGATAATACCCTTACTATCGAAGAATGTAAGGAGCATTGTTTTGATTTTCGATGAAACTTTTCTTGGTTTTTTTGGCTTGTGGTGAGTTTTTTGGCTTCCATTCCGCACTTTGTCGCTTTGTTTTAGGATCATATTGAAAACACCATGTTTCATCACCTGTAACAATCGATTTTAAGAAGTTTAGATCATTTTCAGCGGCTGAAATGATGTCTCTGCAATGTGCACTTCTTCTTGATTTCTGTTCATTGGTTAACGTGTATGGAACAAATTTAGCACAGACTTTTGTTTTGCCCAAATCTTCATGCAGAATGGTTCGAATCATTTCTTTGTTGATGTTTAAAGACTCTTCCATCATTCTTAGTGACGCACGTCGATTGTTTACCACGAAATCACGCACTTTTTCAATAATCTCAGGTGTCCTAGATGAACAACTTGGTCTTACGGTATGCTTATCATCTTCTAGCGTCTCTCTCACGCCTAAAAAAACGTTTGTGGCACAGGAAAACATTTGATCTACTTAAACAAAACTCACCGTAAACTTGTTTTATCATTTGGTACGTTTCCGAGGCACTTTTACTAAGTTTTGCGTTAAATTTAATAACAGCCCTTTGTTCCATTTTAATAATTCAACATGAAAAAAATTTTACTTCCCTAATGAACGGCCGTTTCATTTGAGTTACTTTAACAACTGCGCAGTACTTTTGGCAGAAAGCAAGAAGATATTCACGGTTTATAACGCATTCGCGATTACACTGGTGGCGCCACCGTAGGCTGAAATCTAGCGCCAGTCTGAAAAATTATTTGACGCACTGTGTATATTAAGAAAATACGACGTTTGTCTCAAATATTTTATTTCTTCAAGCCGACCAAGGTTTCTTTGGGCTTTAACCTAGCTTTATCAGGAAGAATGACACATAAATACTGAAATTGTGCATGACATCGTAAATGGAGCTTACAGTCACGGGTTTTGGTTAGCTGGTTCTACGCGCTCGATAGGAATGGTGTGGATGCCATGCCATTAACAAGTTACGAAGAATTCTGATATATACGAAAAGCTTCCAAAATACCAAGTCTGGTGGTTGCGTCTGGCTTGTCGATTAGTTTTGCTTCTTCAAAGAGAAGTTTATGGTCCTTTTCGTAACAGTGTTTAGCCATCGATGACTTCTTTAGGTCACAGTTCCGAATATAGGTCGTGTGCTCCTTCAATCGAAAGCACATCGTGTAGCAGTACAGCGAGGATACAATCCTTCCATTATAGGCAAGGATCTAACAAAATTCCGGAAACTGAAACCTATCTCTACGTTAACTACTATGGTGCGCTAATAGCGAGAAAATTTGCCATTATTTCATTTTCCCCATGACGCTGCCTTCGAAATTTCAAAAATTCTCAAAACCTATAATTTTTAAGGGATTCTTAAATCCATAAGCAAAATGAACTTTTTAGGATCAAAGGACTATGTTGAAGATAAAAACTCGTTGGGAATTTATGAAATCCCATGTGAATGTCGCGCTTCGTAGCACAAGACTTATATTCGGAACTGTGACTTAAAGAAGTCATCGTTGGCTAAACACTGTTACGAAAAGGACCATAAATTTATCTTTGAAGAAGCAAAACTAATCGACAAGCCAGACTCGACCATCAAACTTAATATTTTGGAAGCTTTCCATTTATACCAGAATTCTTCGCAACTTGTTAATGACATGGCATCCACACCATCTCTATCAAACGCGTGAAAGCAACTAACCAAAACCCGTTACTGTAAACACCATTTATGATGTCATGCACAATTTGAATATTTACGTGCCATTCGTTCCAATGAAGCTAGCTAGGCCAGAGCCCAGCGAATCCTTGATCGACTTGAACAAATTAAATATATATGACAAACGTTGTATTTTCTTAATATATAAAACATTCTGATATTCAGATGGAACTACTCCGATGGTCTAAAGAGAGGAGAATTCGTCTGAGCTCTTAAGAAGGGTACAAAAAAAAATGGTTTGAAAGGTCGAAGCTGGAGGAGGAGGGCAATGAAGATATAGATGTTGTCCATGTATTCACTCCACTCGGTTCAGAGATCCGTCGGGGTGGAGATTACAGGTATGATATGCAAACACGCCGACTTCTTAGAAGGCCTGTTATCAACAAACTGGAAAAAGTGCCGAAGAGTAGGAATGACTACAAAAGTCCAAACTGTCTTTACAATGGTCTTCTCGGTCGTCACGTACGGCACTGAAGGTTGCACTATTCGAAAATATGGAAAGAGAAAACAGAATGCTTTTAAGTTGTCTTGCTTGAGAGGAATTCTACCATCCAGCACCCATAGTTCGAAGGGACAAATAGATCTGTTTTGTAGACTGTCAAGTCCAGCTGTTTGCTTGAGACTGCAACTGTGAATCAGAGACTTAAATATTTCGTGCGCGGATGAGAAGAGAGAACTCCTCTGAAAAGACAGTTACGCGGGGTGAAGTGAAGGGGGTAAATAAGCACCGGCAGAGATTGAGGACCTGACGAATTAATATTATTAAGGTGGATACTGGATTTCTTTTGAGGGAACTGACGCTCACTGCCTTGAACGACGACAAATGCAGATCGCCCCTCCTGTGGCGGAGTGGTCAGAGGCGTAGTCTTCTAACCAGTCATCCGAGCTGGAGTTCCGCATGAGGCATGAGTGTTAGTTATTGCCCCCAAACTAGAGACTGGTGACTGCCTATAGACCTTAAATTTGCTCGTGGACTCATGTAGACCCTCCCCCTCCCCCTAGTAAAAAGAAAGGGAAATGGAGATCTGCAATCAGGCGGGTCGCCAAGGATCGTCGGAGACGACTCTTAATGGATGATGGTGTTGGTGATTAAAATTTCGCGTTAGCGCAGTGGCGTTTCTTGAAGTTTTGTAATGTTGTTTCAAAGATAGCGAAATCTGAAGACAAACAACTCAGTTCATGAAGGGAAGTTCCTTGTAATGATACTTACTTATAATTTAAAGCAGGATTAAAATCTGCATCTCAGCGTACATACGCCAAAACATTTCTTCAGATACGAATTTTTTATCAAAAAATTGCTGATAGGGGTGTTACGACGCATGATCACCCACTGGAGTGTACTCAATGTTGCATCATGCGCAATTTACGACAAGGACTGGAAGAATATTTCGCCACAGTGACGCCATCGGGAAACGTGCACTTCACGAAAGCGTTTTATTACTGGCAGTAGAATGTCGAAACAGCATTGCCGCCCCGGTGGCGCAGTGGTCTAAGGCGATGGCCTCTGATCATTCGTCCCAAAGGGGTCCGGGTTCGAATCCCGGTGAGGCATGGATGTTGTGTTTGTCTTACGGCACTGGCTCTCTCCCTTCCCTGGAACCAGTAACCCTAAATTAGGGACGGGCGACTGCTTATAGCCCATTGAGTTGCTCACGGCGGTCGTTAAACCTCCAACCAAAAAAAAAAAAAAAGAAACAGCATTACGACTGCTCCTCAAGGAGAATTGGGACTCCGTTTCACATTTCTGGGACTCGCTGGATAATTGGTGTTATTCTAAATACAGTAAAAACCTCGTTAATCCGGACTAATTGGGGGAAGGGACAGTTGTCTGGATTAACTGAAATAAACTGAAAAATGGTACAAGGTACATTAAACGCCCGTTCATTGCTAAAAAAAAAGACAGGGTTATTTTACATTTAAAGCATACATACGTATTATAAAATGTAAATTAAAGTACTGTACATGTATACATACAAGGCAATTATGATGTTGAGTATTTTCCCGATGGACCTGATTCTGCCATACTCGAAGCATTTGCTGCACAAACTATTTTAAAAAATATGTCTTTCTTCAAACTCAGCTCACTACTTTCTACCGTGACTTTGCTTTTTGCACTTACGCTGAAGTTTAATTAAGTTCAAAATTTAAGCTTTTCTTTTCTTTTTTATTTTAGGGGTTGTCCGGATTAAGAGAAGTCCGGAAAGTCCAGATTATTAGGGTTCGGATTAACTAAGTCCACACTGTCCATTTTTGAGAAAAGTGTGAAGTAACGGAGAAAACGTACCTTATTACCGGCCGTTCAATGGACTCCTATCCGCTGCTAATGTCAGCTTGCCAGCGGTGAGGTAGGTCCTGGATTCCCCGTAGTCCGCCATCTTTGTTCAGCTGTCGTATTACTCGGGTCACGTCCAGTGACAGTTCGTCTAGCGATTCGTAACGGATACCACGGAGCTGATCACTTAACTTTGGGAAAAGATCAAAGTCGAGTGGACTGAGATATAGGCTGTACGGTACGTGCGATAAAGTTTCCCATCCATATTTCAACAAAACTCCCTGTACCGACGCTGTACTGTGACACAATGCGTTGTCGTGCAGCAAGATCGCTCCCTCTTCCAACAAGTTGGGTCGATTTTGGCGAATTTTCAGTCTCAACTTTGTCCTCAGAAAGAAATTGTACTTCGATCAAGAGTTCCTTCCCCACAAACTTCTTGGAAGGCAGTGTGGATCTGTGTCGAAGTTTTTCCCAGCAGAGTTTCTATTTTCACGTACGAGCGCTGGTCTAACGCCGTGACTCGACCTGAGGAGCTGCAACCCTCCCACGTCCACACAACAAATGAAAGCGCATCGTTCTGACCAGTGTTTCTTTCAGGATTTTTGGCCGGGCGGGCAAATGGAACCTTAGAGGGGGCAAGTTTTCCATTTGCTATATATCATCATCATCATCATTGTCAACCATTATCAATCCACTGCTGGACGAAGGTCTCCCCAAGTTTCCTCCACAACGGTCTGTCTTGTGCCAGTCGCCTCCATGTCACTCCCGCATACTTTCGAATTTCATCCACCCATCTTCCATGTGGTCTTCTTCTTGGTCTTTTCCTGTCCCTTGGAATCCAATCTAAAAATTCGGCTGTCCATCGATGGTCTGTTCTTCTAGCAGTATGTCCAGCCCATTGCCATTTCAGGGATTTAACTCTGATCATGATGTCCTCCACTCTTGTCATTTTTCGGATCCACGAGTTCCTCTTCTTATCTCTCCTGGTTACCCCAAGCATGCACCTCTCCATGCTACTTTGAGTTGTCTGCAGCCTTTGTATGTCTCTTTTAGCTAAGGTCCACGTCTCTGCACCATACGTAAGCACTGGAAGGATGCATTGATCAAACACTTTTCTTTTAAGACATAATGGCATATTGCTCTTGAAAATTATGCTGTTTCTTCCAAAAGCTCTCCAGGCAAATTTTGTACGCCGATTAATTTCTTCACCAATGTGACCCTCACTTGATATCTGCTGTCCAAGATAAACGTACGTGTCTGTTATCTCCAGCTTTTCTCCATCAATCGATAAATCTTCATTTCTTGTAAAAGCATTGTACATCACTTTTGTCTTCTGAAAGTTCATTTTTAATCCCACTTCTTTACTCTTGTCAGCAAGTTCCTGGATCATACTCTGTAGCTCTGATGGGGTAGTTGCAAAAATGACTATGTCATCACTAAAACGAAGGTAGGTTAGATAATCTCCATTAATCTTTATCCCTTTGTTTTCCCAGTTCAGTGATTGAAAGACATTTTCCAATGCGGCATTAAAGAGCTTCGGAGATATGGTGTCCCCTTGTCTCACTCCTTTTCCAATTTTTATGTGTGTTGTATTTTCAAACAGCCGAATCTTTGCACTTGCATTTTCATAGATGTTATTAATAATATTAATGTATGCATCTTCAATACCGCAGGATTTCAGAGCCATTGCAACTGCTGATGGTTTCACCGAATCAAAGTCTTTTTCATAATCGATTAAAGCCATGCACAATGGAAGCTCATATTCCCTCGCTCTTTCAATTAGTTCTCTCAGTACGTGGATATGATCTATTGTGCTGTAGCCACTCCTGAATTCAGCTTGTTCTCTCGGTTGAGCCATGTCCAGTGTCACCTTCAAGCGGTGTGAAAGAACTTTAGTGAAGATTTTATAAACCACTGATAGGAGGCTGATAGGTCTGTAGTTCCTGAGATCCTCAATGTCACCTTTTTTATGTAGCAAGATCATTGTAGCGTTGTTCCAATCCTCAGGAATTTTCCCTTCATTAAGGCATCGAGTGAAAATTTGGGCGAGTACTGTTTCGATTTCTCCACTTGCTCCTTGTATGATGTCTACAGTAATTCCATCTTCTCCTGGAGCTTTTCCCCGCTTCATGTTCTTGATTGCATGTGCAACTTCTGCTGGAAGGACTGGAAGAACTCTGGTACTGGTACCTTTCATGATGTCTGGAGTACATGTATCATCCCTTTCATATAATTTGGAGTAGAAATCTTTCACTCTTGTCAAAATTTCGCCTCTATTTCTTGTTACAGAACCATCTTCTTTTCTCAGTGCCATAATCTGTTTTTCCCCCTTACTGAGATGTCCCTTTGCTATCTTTAGGCTTTGGTTGTTTTCAATTGCTTTCCTTACTAGTTCACAGTTGAATTTCCTTACGTCTTCAGTGGTACTTTTTCGTACTGTCTTGCATAGCTCTATATATTCCACTTTGGAAGTCACATCTTCTTTAGTTGTCCTCATCACTCTTCTTTTTTGCATCAACATTTTGGTTTTTCCTGATAATTTGTTCACATGCAATTTGTTCTTAGACCCAGCTAATTTTGTTGCTGTTTCCATAAGAGCTTTGGTTACTTTTCTGTTAACTTCAGAAATATCCACTTCTTCCGATGTTAGGCCTTCTAAAGCAGAGAATCTGTTCTTCAGTTCCAATTTGAAGGTATTATGGTGTTTGTTAAGTTTGGTTATGTCAATACATTTTGTTTGTCTTATGAGCTTGCTACGTTCGAGTTTAGTGTTGAGGTTCATCTTACATCTCACCAATCTATGGTCACTGCCTGTGTTGAACTTGTTTAGCACACTGCAGTCTTCTATGACGAATTTTTTGTTACACATAATAAAATCAATTTCACTTGTCGTCCCATTTGGATGTCTCCATGTCCATTTCCTGTGTGGCTTTTCCTTGAAAAAGGAGTTCAAGATGAAAAACCCTTCTGCCTCTGCAAACTCTACGAGAGTATTTCCACGCTGGTTTCTGTTGCCGTGACCGAATTTACCTACTGAAGTTTCATTCTGTTGCTGTTGCCCTATTTTCATTCTGTTGCTGTTGCATTGAAATCTCCCATAATTATCTTCAAGTGCTGCTTACCTTTATTATTTAGATCACGAATTTCCTCATAAAATTCTTCAATTTCTTCTTCAGCATGACTTGTGGTGGGTGCATAAGTTTGAATAATCTGAGCCTGGTATCTTCTCGAGAGTTGGATAACGAGTCTTGCAGCTCTGTCAGAGGAACTTTCAACTTCTACAACTTTATCCTTCAGTTTCTTGTTTATTATAAATCCAACACCACTAGTTCTGCCAGTATCTGTCCCACGATAGTAGAAGAGATGTCCACTTTTCAGTTCAATGAGATCTTTTCCTTTTCTCCTTACCTCACTTAGCCCGAAGATGTCCCACTTGATCCTTTGTAGTTCCTCTTCCAATTCAAGAAGCCTTGAATCAGAAGACAGGGAGCGTCCGTTGTACGTAGCCAAGGTCAGCATCAGATGGCAGCCTAGTCCGGTCCTCCGGGGATTCTTAGCACCCTCTGCCTTCATGTCTCACTGGCCGCTGCTTTGGCCAGGTACATTCCAGCTGGCGGAGACTGAGGGCCAAGATTTAAGTTGTGGAGTCATTTTGGAGGGGTTTGGCCATAACTCACCACGCTGGCCAAGCGGGTTGGTGAGTGTGGGATAGCATTTCCTCTAGTCCCGATGGTATAGTTATACCGCTATTGGCGGTCGTCAGAGCCCCTTTAGTGGGAACAGGATGTACCACGAGAAGGCGGGGTTGACATTTGTCAAGGAGAGGCTGTGATGTATATATATATATATATATATATATATAGAGAGAGAGAGAGAGAGATAAAATTTTAACTACTATATTTACATATATAGAAGTAATTGCGATATATCTAGGACAGTGGCGCATTTAGAGCCCCCCCCCCCAGGGAAAATGTTTCATTTTTTTTTTTTTGGTTAAAATGCGACTTACATTAGAAAAAAAATGCCTTAATTTAAATAAAAATGTACCAACTTACATTAGAAAAAAATGCTTTGATTTTTCTTCAGTTTTTCATTAACTTTAATTTTGTTCCAGATGGTGGATTTCAAAAACTTCCTTTTTTTGCCCCCCCCCCCCTCCGCCCGAAGAAAAATTTTATATACATACCTGAAATAGCCATTACTTCTTCAAACATTTCAGGAATAACAAACTGTTTTCAGCTAAAGAAGGGAAGAGGGAGGTTCCGCAGGCTTGAAATTTTTATCTGTTAAAATGCATTCAACGCACTCTTGTTCCTGAATCACGATTCCCAGACAATTAGGTATGATTAGTCTACTTATTATATTTTGAAGAATACCATGGTTTATAATACACTTTTTAATAATATAAACTATAACTAGTACCATTTGAACAAATATTAAAAAAAATATAATTGGAGAAATATTTGTAGCGTAAAAAAGAAATGAAACTTCCTTTTTCATCATAGCCTGAATTTATTAAAATTCGGCTCGGTAACCTAAAATGTGTACGAGGGGGGGGGGGGGAGTGGTCGTTTCCGGGAGGGCTTCGCCCCCTGGATGTATGCCTGAAAGAAACACTGGTTCTGACACCACTGAGTTGCTGAGAGTCTGACCTTGACATGACGCAATCTTTTTTCGATTGCGTCATCCGCTTCCGTTTTAAATAAACGTGTGCAAAACTTTTGTCATGACTCTCGTAATACGTGTCCGAGCTCAAACTGATACATATTTACCGTTTACAAGCTCCTAGTAATCACTGTTGTGTCACTCTTTCTGTGCAGTATATATCAAAGCCCCCCCCCCCCCTGCAAGAGCACTCATTTACGTACATAAATGAAGTTTAGTGGATGTGATGTGGTCGCAGTTTGAGATAAGAATTACACAAGTCGTTGTGTGACTCTTTTTTAAGATCTATATGTATAATGATCATTCAGTATAGAGGAAAACGCAAAGCTCATGACTTAAATTTCGTTCTGTAGTTTAGCATTGGTGTACAGAACAAACATAAAGTGTAGTTATACAGACAACGAGTGTATAATGAATAAGCTTTCTTCTACTAAGCTTCTTCTAATGGCTGTTGTGTTGTTAATTATATCATGAATAAACTTTCCTGCTAGTAGTGTAGTAATAATAATGAACAAGCTTTTAACTGCTAGTAATGTTGTAGTAGTAATTAAGATGAATAAAGTCTTAATGCTGGTTGTTAATAATAACAACTAATGAAATAAACCGAACAGCCAGACAGAGATCTGACAAAACTATGAACTGAGAAAAACGAACAACTTTTTATTAGAGAAACTCTTGATATGATCCAACATACACTTCACCGGACACACAGCTACTCAATAAAACGTAGCTCCTTGCACATGAACGAAGCTATACTCACATTAAAGAAGCTCTCCTTACGCATATAACCAAAGCTCTCCCTACGCACATCAACAAAAAGCTCTCTCACGTAACACAAAAGCTCTCTCTACGCACATAAACAAACGCTCTCTCTGGTATCGTTGAACGCGCCTATTTATACTGGCTACCACCACGTCATGACTTACACTCATTGCCAGATCTCATTCAGCGGGAGGAATAACATCTCGTTCAGTAAGAAGATAATTTACATAGTAAAATAAAATAACCAGAGATAGTAAAAATCAAAAGGAAAGTGAATCTAGAGTATACGTTACAAGTGGGTTACTCGTTTTGGTAGCATTTGTCGCTATTGTTTCTCATATTAATGATCCAAAAAAAAGTTCTCCATAGACGGGATCGGAGGGAAATTATCCAAGCTCTCAACACTGTAGGGATGTACGAATGAGAACAGTATCATCATCAATCGTTATAAATCCATTACTGGATGAAGGTCTCTCCAGGTTTCTTCCACAACTTTCTATCTTGAGCCAATATCCTCCGCGTCATTTCGACATGTTTTCGAATTTCATCCACTCATCTTCCGCACACGTTCTTTTTCTGGGTCTTTTCCTGCCCCTTGGAATCAACCTTCTTCCACATGTACTTTTTCTAGATCTTTCTTGCCTCTTTCCACAACTTTCTATCTTAAGTCAATATTCCCCGCGTCACTTCGACATGTTTTCGAATTTCATCCACTCATCTTCCACACGTTCTTTTTCTGGGTCTTTTCCTACCCCCTTAGAATCAGTCTAGTACCTCAATTGTCCAATGATGGTCAGTTCTTCTAGAAATATGTCCAGCCCATTGCCATTTCGGGAAATTTAATTTGATCATGATGTCATTAACTCCGGGTATTTTCCTGATCCACGAGTTTCTCTTCCTATATTTCCTGGTTATAACAAGCAAGCACCTCTCCATGCTTCTTTCTGATGTTTGCAGCCTCCGAATGTCTTTTTCAGTTAAGGTCCATGTCAGTAATCCGTAAATAAGAACTGCATAGCGAAGCAAGCCCGTTTGGTCGGCGGTAGAATTCGAATGCACGCCTTCTCGCTCCGGAGTCCGTTGTTCTCCCAACTAAGCTACACCGACGAAGCTTATTGCTTCAACTTTTCCGTTTTCACACGTGCGCCCCTTCTGAGGTAGGCACGTTACATATATCCACCCCCCCCGTTGAGAAGGGGCTGGAACGGAATAAAAAGGAAAGCGTAGGTTCCCGGGTAAGCCAGCAAAGCATGCTTGAAGTAGCTCGCTGTATGAGAAGGAATTCTCATTAATTCCAGACGATGTGTGAAAGGAACATTGCACATTTCAGAAGAACCTAACGGCCAGTAAATCCATTTCGCGTTCGTGAGCGAATATAGCGAAAGAAGCCCATTTTGCTGGTGTTGGTTCGAAGCCGCGTCTCCTCACTCCGGAGCCAATTGTTCTATCAACTAAACTACACCGACGAAGCTTATCGCTGCAACTTTGCCGTCTTGACGTGTAAGTCACTTTTGAATAAGGTACGTCACAACTGGAAGGCGACATTGGCTAAACACTTTTCTTTTAAGATATAATGGTGAATTGCCTTTGAAAATTGCATTGTTTCTCCCAAATGTTCTCAAACCAAGTTTTATATGCCATTTAATTCCTTCTTCTATGTGGCCATGGCTTGACATCTGTTGTCCAAGGCTAATGGCATCGATTGCTTTTATATTTGCACCAGCAATAACTGAATCTTCAGTTCTTGTAAAAGCGCTGTACATCAAGTTCATGTGATTTTTTTTTTCTTCTGGAAGTTCTTTAATAAGCCCCCTTTTTACTCTAGTCAGCAAGTTCCTGCATCATGCTCCACATCTCTGTAGGGTTACTTGAAAAAGGACTTTTTCAAGTACTATTGTATTCAAACTCCTGCGCCAAACAATTTTTTTTTTGATTGGAGGTTTAACGACCACCGTGAGCAACTCAATGGGCTATAAGCAGTCGCCCGTCCCTAATTTAGGGTTACTGGTTCCAGGGAAAGGAGAGAGCCAGTGCCGTAAGACAAACACAACATCCATTGATTGATTGGAGGTTTAACGACCACCGTGAGCAACTCAATGGACTATAAGCAGTCGCCCGTCCCTAATTTAGGGTTACTGGTTCCAGGGAAGGGAGAGAGCCAGTGCCGTAAGACAAACACAACATCCATTGATTGATTGGAGGTTTAACGACCACCGTGAGCAACTCAATGGGCTATAAGCACTCGCCCGTCCCTAATTTAGGGTTACTGGTTCCAGGGAAGGGAGAGAGCCAGTGCCGTAAGACAAACACAACATCCATTGATTGATTGGAGGTTTAACGACCACCGTGAGCAACTCAATGGGCTATAAGCAGTCGCCCGTCACTAATTTAGGGTCACTGGTTCCAGGGAAGGGAGAGAGCCAGTGCCGTAAAACAAACACAATATCCATTGATTGATTGGGGGTTTAACGACCACCGTGAGCAACTCAATGGGCTATAAGCACTCGCTCGTCCCTAATTTAGGGTTACTGGTTCCAGGGAAGGGAGAGGGCCAGTGCCGTAAGACAAACACAACATCCATTGATTGATTGGAGGTTTAAAGACCACCGTGAGCAACTCAATGGGCTATAAGCAGTCGTCCGTCCCTAATTTAGGGTCACTGGTTCCAGGGAAGGGAGAGAGCCAGTGCCGTAAGACAAACACAACATCCATTGATTTATTGGAGGTTTAACGACCAACGTGAGCAACTCAATGGGATATAAGCAGTCGCCCGTCCCTAATTTAGGGTCACTGGTTCCAGGGAAGAGAGAGAGCCAGTGCCGTAAGAGAAACACAACATCCATTGATCGATTGGAGGTTTAAAGACCACCGTGAGCAACTCAATGGGCTATAAGCAGTCGCCCGTCCCTAATTTAGGGTCACTGGTTCCAGGGAAGGGAGAGAGCCAGTGCCGTGAGACAAACACAACATCCATTGATTGATTGGAGGTTTAAAGACCACCGTGAGCAACTCAATGGGCTATAAGCAGTCGTCCGTCCCTAATTTAGGGTCACTGGTTCCAGGGAAGGGAGAGAGCCAGTGCCGTAAGACAAACACAACATCCATGCCTCACTGGGATTCGAACCCGGACCCCTTCCGGACGAATGATCAGAATCCATCGCTTAAACCACTGTGCCACAGGGGCGGCATGTGCCAAACAATACCCTCTTAAAGAGATTTTCATGACGTTGGGAAACACTGATTATCATATCCGTTATCCGCCGCATAAGGTGTTACTTATTGATCATCTCTTGTGTATAATGAAAGCTTTATATACATTAGGAGCTAGAGTTGGAAACGAGTCAAAAATTTTAGACCTAGACCCGACCCTGACGTCACATAATTGGACCCAACCTGGATCTGTAACTGACTGGGACCCGACCTATACAAATCTGCTTTGAATTATAATATTTATATACACAAGGCGTTCAAAAAGTCTTTCCCAGTGGGTATCTTAGGTTATATGGAAATCAAACAAATGTTTTATGGGAATGTACTATATCATTTTGTCACTTAGAAGAAGAACTGAAACCATTGTCTTTCATTTGCAAAACATAACCAACCTGTTTTACACATGTTTTCAAACACATCTACGAGAGTCTAAAAATCCCTGCACCGTAATATTAAGGCTATTCTACCTTATTTTAATGGCGATACATTCAAATTTTTTGAATTAAAAAACTTGTCGTATATTTAATTTCAGTTTTTGCTGTTTTCTGGATAGCATATCAAGCTTTAGAATGTTCCACGGCAACACCAATTTTCACAAGTTTATGATAAGTTGAAAGTTTCCAAAATGTGGATGTTGTTTTTGTCATTGCCCCTCAGAAGAAAAAGGAAGACACTCTTCCTTCATGTTGTATGACAAATCATTTCCCAGTCCGCGGGCACCAGTATCAAGCACAAAATTCCACAGTGTTCGAAATTTTTCTTTCTTTTCAAAACTAAAACTGAAATAAAACCGGGTCGAAATCAGGTCAGGAACACATTGACCTGACCCGTTCGACCCTCTAGAAATTGTCGACCAGCTGACCCGTGACACGTTTCCATCTCTTGCAAGAGCAAATATTGTGAACCATAGTTTGAAGAGTTATGTTTTTTTTTTTTTTTTTTAGTAAAGCTTTTTTCCTGTTTCGTGATAATAAATTTTAAGCGGACTTCTATATCTGTTCCAGTGATATGCTGTGCAATATGTAACCTACAGGAATTATATATATATATATATTTTATTTTTGCTCTTAACCCTTTAAGCGGCCGATGCACCTCAACCAAAAGTTGTCCAAATTTTCCTGCGTTCCTCAAACAGAAGTGTTCTCATAGTGACCGGGTTATACGAGCGCTACGGCAAAATAATTTCTTTCCCTCTTTCATCCCAGGAATAACGACTATAAATCTGTCACTAATTGTAAGTGCACCCTTGTAATCCTTAGTCTTACAGTATGTAGTCTAATTTCCTTGTAGTCCTTTATTCTCTGTTCCAGCACCCAAGGAATGATTCGGAAGGAGTAGTCCCCCGAACATGGAAATCAGGCCACAGGGTAGAAAAAGAAAAAAGTTGCTGAAACATCTTTTCTCTTCTGTCTTGGGTTCTTCGCCCTTTTTATAGCACTCTTAGCGAAAAAGGTAATCAGAGAGGAACGAATAATGATAATCATACACCCCAAATAACCACTTAGGATGACAAACCTAAGGTAAAGGTAACTCTTATGGATGCGTAGGTAAACTCGTTTCTGTTCCGTTTGGTCTACTTTCAGACAGCGCGAATATATTCGTTCGAGCTGATTTCAGACTATTTTGGTAACCCCGAGTTATCTCGTTCCAACTAGTTAAAGAGTTAAGTAGCTAAAGAACACTAAGAAATGCCCAACTCTAAAGTTGCGCGACTTCGAATTTGATGAAAACGGCTACCAAACGCGCTGGGAGATTTATTTTTTGAAAAGTTCGTGGACGTGCATTTTTCTCAACAGTACAAGTGCCATCTAATTTTTTTATGCCGGTGCTTTATGTATAAATTCTTATGACGCATGAATGACTGACTCGGATTTCGTCTATCTTTCAGCACATAGGTAAGATTACGTATTAGGCCACTCAAGTTTGAATTCGTTACGATTAGCTGTCAAATGATGGGATCTTCACAATAGAACGCGTTACAATGCGATGTGTCATTCGCAGTTTTGCTTGCTGCTGAATCTTAATTTCTCAGTACTTGTTAGCCTTTGAAATGCTGTCATTCATTTGCTGAAGAGAGGAGTTATAACTTTTCAGAATCTATTCGGTTGCAGGAAAAATCAGAGGAATTTCTGAAATGAATAGTTACATTATTTATACCGGCAGCAGTATTTTTTTCTCTGTGGCACCTCGAATTTGCGCGTTTTAGTTTATGCAACAGTTAATTTGTAAATGTAGAAGGGCCCGCTTATAACACGTGATTTAGTTATGCAAGGTAATTTGTAAATGCAGAACAACCAGCTTATAACGCGTGTTTCAGTCGTGTAAGATAATTTATAAATGCGGAACCCGCTTATAACGTCTGTTTTAGTTATGCAAGATTAATTTGTGAATGCAGAACGACCCGCTTGTAACACGTGTTTTAGTTATGCAAGGTAATTTGTAAATGCAGAAGAACCCGCTTATAACGCGTGTTTCAGTCGTGTAAGATAATTTATAAATGCAGAACCCGCTTATAACGTCTGTTTTAGTTATGCAAGATTAATTTGTGAATGCAGAACGACCCGCTTGTAACACGTGTTTTAGTTATGCAAGGTAATTTGTAAATGCAGAAGAACCCGCTTATAACGCGTGTTTTAGTCGTGTAAGATAATTTATAAATGCAGAACCCGCTTATAACGTCTGTTTTAGTCATGCAAGACTAATTTGCAAATTCAGGAGGGCCCGCTTATAACGTGTATTTTAGTTGCGCAAGATTAATTTGTAAATGCAGAACGACCCGCTTATAACGTGTGTCTTTGTTATGCAAGATTAATTTGTAAATGCAGAATACCCGCTTATAGCGCGTGTTTTAGTTATGCAAGATTAATTTGTAAATGCAGGAGGACCCGCTTATAACAAGGAGATCGGGACCGATGGAAACCCTCGTTATATCCGTGGCTCGTTAATTCCGCTTCGGGTTGGAAAATCATACCATATAAAAATATTCATGCGTACAAAACGCATATATAAGCTTATATTACACATCCATATTTTTCATAACATATTGCAACAAATTTTTCACCAACTTGTCGCTTTCGAGTAACACTTTTTCCTTAAACATTTTGTTACGCATAAAAGTTTAGAATTTCGTACATGGCGGTAACATGAGATTGGCCGCTGTTTAGCGGCACACACAAAGCGAAAGCAGCACGATCTCTCCAATGTAACGCTGTCTTGGAGGGTGAAAGGGGGCAATTAACACAATTCCTAGTGTTGCTATCTCCTGTTCCTCCTTGGGCAACATTCCCATTCCATTACTTCCCTATTCCTCATTGCAATCGTCGCCCAGAAATCCGCTCAATGCATGAGTGGAACGCTATTTATGCAATTTTTGCCCAGAAGGGCGCCTGTTTTGAACCCTGCTGACGCGATGCTGCTAATGCATTATGTCTTGGGAGTATAGTGAATCTTAAAGGGTGTGACGGAGATTCTTTTGCACAAATCGCTTATTGAGCTCTCCCGATTGCTTTTCTATCAACATTCTTCCACTTCCACTTCAAGATTCTATAACGTTGTTTCAATTTCTTCTTGTATGCCACCACTAAACATTCCTCTATTACAGGACAGTGTGCTGTAGTTTTTTCTACCTCGTTAAATATCATCATCATCAACCATGGGTACAATTCCCGTAGGTGTCTGTTGCCATTTTAACTATATTGTTCCATTTAAGTCTTCGAGAACTGAGCCACTCTGTTCATTGCAGAGGGGCTTAGTTCTCGATGAGTTCCACCGCACCAGTCTTTACTGTCGTCAGCCCACGCACGGTGAGAGCGTCCTCTTGCATATCTTCCGTTCATGAAGCCTACAGCCTATACTTCTACTTTTTTGTCATTTTTCATTCTGCAGATGTGTCCAAAAAGTCTTGGTTTTCTCTGTATGATTTTTTGGAGCTGGATCTTTTTCAGTTGTATTCTTCTGTACACTTCTTCATTTCTTATCCACTGGATCCATCCGATTCGTAATATTTTACGACAGTACTTTCTTTCAAAAGCAAGTCTGCTTCTCTCTGAATCCTTTGTCAATGTCCAAGTCTCGCGTTCATATCGCGCGCTCATTAAAGATGGACTTCCATTAAATTTTGTTACTTCGCTTGCTAAAAATTGATGATTTTAGCTGTCCTTTCTCTCCCTCTCTTTCTCTTTCTCTCTCTCTCTCTCTCTCTCTCGTTAAATCTGGAAATTTCCCTAAATTTTTGCTTGTTAAAAACGATGAAATAAGCTTTGATTTAACATTATACCAAACAAAAGGTTCTGTTTTCTTCGTTAAATCCGAGATCTCGCTAAATACTGACTCGTTATAAGCAGGTTCTATTGTATGTCTTTTACGACACGAAAAACATTAGGTTTTTAGGTAAAGTGCGAGAGTTAGTTACATGTAAAAACAGAATTTGATAAATAAAATAGAAACTGATTAACTCGCCTGTGAATGTGTTTTACACACAGCCACAGCACAAGCATTTATTCCGCACAAGGCGTAGAATTGTCTTCTCACTGAATGATCTTAGTGGAATTAAGATTCACCAACGTATTTCCTTGTACTGAAATGTCTTCACAAACGTATTTCCTTGTACTGAAATGTCTTCACAAACGTATTTCCTTGTACTGAAATGTCTTCACAAACGTATTTCCTTGTACTGAAATGTTTTCACGAACGTATTTCCTTTTACTGAAATGTCACCCACCAGTGTTTTATGACGAGAAGCGTCATTTATGTCAAAAATGTTTTATTATGAAACAAAATCTGCAGTCAGAAAGTAACCTTCTTTTTGAGATGATTGTATTGTAAAACTGTTAGGCATTTGAGTGAAGCGTCTTGTACTGTATGTTGCATTGAAACAAGTCGCCTGTCTCAAACATCTGGAAGCATTTCGGTTCTGCTCAAGAAAATTTCATGAGCAAACAATCTAATGACTTGCATCGCAGTGGGAAATGGATCTGATCACAATAATATTTTGTCTCATTTATTTCATCCGTTTTCATTTCTTTCGTAGTTATAAATTGTATAAAAGCTAATTTCAACTAAGCAGCTAGTAAAGCTATACAGGGCGATTGTAAACTTCTTCAACAAAACAAGAGGGGTGATAGTAGACGTCAAGGCGAACAATATTTGCAATGGCACCTAGGGCCGCATTCCCTTCCTAGTGCTAGAAAAGAGCACGTTCGAAAAACCTTCAGCAGGCACGCGGAGTTCCAACCAGTGCATGAGAAGTACACGATGCTAATCAGGTGCGATGAACATGTGCGTAGGCGATGAGGAGCAAACATTTAAAAATGCAGCCGAACCCGTTCAGCGATATTACAGTGCGAACATCACATGAGAATTGACGTATATATACTTCTGACCGGTACAGCGTACAGTGTGTTCCTGGAACAAGAGCTTACCGGTCTGTTTCAGGATGTTCCGCTCACCGCACGGACGGACATGTGGTTTATGCATGATGGGGCACCAGCACACTTTGCCCCCGAGGTCCGATACTTCCTAAATGCGATATTTCCCGAGCGGTTGATTGGACGCGTGGAACCTGTGGCTTGGCCTCCACCCTCTACGGACCTGATTCCATTAGGCTTCTTCTTCTGGGGGGCACATGAAAACATTGTTATACGAGACTCCTATGGACTCCCTGGAAGATCTCGTCGCGCGAATAGCTGTTGCTGCGGACAAGATCAACAGCACACCGGAAGTCTACGAGATGGTGCGACAGTCCTTCATTCGCCGGTGTGGGCTGTGCAACGACGCTCTTGGACGCCAGTTTGAGAATCTCCTTTGAGTCTTTCTCTGATGGGATTGGAATTGTGCTACTCATAAATTAGGTATGTCTGTTTGTTTTCACTCTTGAAAGCTCAACGTGGATATGTAACTTTACTCTTTTCTGGCACTAGGAGTGGAATGGGGCCCTACGTTCCATTGCATATATTGTTCGTCTTGATGTCTACTATCACCCCTCTTGTTTTGTTGAGGGAGTTTACAATCACCTTTATAGGTAAGAATTGATATATTCCCTAGAGTTGAAATATGAACTTATTGTTAATATTATTATTAATTGTGATATTATTTATCATATTTTGACTCGAAACTTGATTTTTGATAGCCATGTCAGAGTCAACGAAAACAACAACTACAACATCAACGGTGGACAAAAATCAAGTGTCAGCCAGTTCCACGGAAAAACCCGTAAAGAAAAAGAAAACCAGGTACGTTGGCTAAGAGAATTTTTCAGATTTATATTAAATTTATTTAGCATAAACATCGATCAGAAATCCGCTGAATGAAAATTTCACCGTGTGTGCTTTTGTGTATGGTATGCAGTTCTCACAACTTTTTAGCCGGCTTTCACCAACGGATAAAATATCTACTTTAGTGGGATATATCGGCACAAAACATAGCCAATGGAGATGCTACATGATTTGTCGAAATAACAGGGGCGCCCTATTGGCGCAGCGGCCTAAGTGCTGGCGTTTGTTCATTCGTCCGAGATGTGTCCGGTTTCGAATCCTGGTGATGCATGGATGTTGTGTTTGTCTTACGGCACTGGTTCTCTCCCTTCCCTGGAATCAGTGCCCCTAAATCCGGGATAGGTGGCTGCTTATAGCCCATGGAACTGCTAACGGTGCTCATTAATCCCGCAAACAAGCAAAAACAGGTCAGTGGATCTGGATGGATGGTGGTGATATACGCATATCCCACTTGCCATGTTAGTGGTCAATTATTTGATCGGTACGCTCGTTCTTTGAGACGAAATATGAAAGCCGATGATTTTAAAATACGTTGGACCCTTTGATTCTTATGGGAAGCACCACAACATCTGATATTCGCGAGGTATGGCAGATGTTGCACATGCGATCAAGAATATGAAACGGGGAAGAGCTCCAGGTGAAGATAGAATTACTGTAGACATCATACAAGAAGCAAGTAAAAAAATTCAAACAGTACTCGCCCAAGTTTTCACTCGGTGCCTTAATGAAGGGAAGATTCCTGAGGATTGGAACAACGCTACAATGATCCTGCTACATAAAAAAGGTGACATTAAGGATATCAGGAACTACAGACCTATCAGCCTCCTATCAGTGGTTTATAAAATCTTCACTAAAGTTCTTTCACACCGTTTGAAGGTGACACTGGACATGGCTCAACCGAGAGAACAAGCTGTATTCAGGAGTGGCTACAACACAATAGATCATATCCACGTACTGACAGAATTAATTGAAAGAGCGAGGGAATATGAACTTCCGTTATGCATGGCTTTTATGGATTATCAAAAGGTCTTTGATTCGGCAAAGCCATCAGCAGTTACAACGGCTTTGAAATCCTGCGGTATTGAAGATGCGTACATTAATATTATTAAAAACATCTATAAAAATGCAAGTGCAAAGATTCGGCTATTTGGGAATACAGCACCCATAAAAATTGGGAAGGGAGTGAGACAAGGGAACACCATATCTCCGAAGCTCTTTAATGCCGCATTGGAAAATGTCTTTCAATCACTGAACTAGGAAACAAAGGGATAAAGGCTAATGGAGATTATCTAACCCACCTTCGTTTTTCATCAGAGCTTCAGAGTATGATCAGGAGCTTGCTGACAAGAGTAAAGAAGTGGGATTAAAAATGAACTTTCAGAAGACAAAAGTGATGTACATTGCTTTTAAAGAAATGGAGATTTGTCGATTGATGGAGAAAAGCTGGAGATAACAGATACGTACGTTTACCTTGGACAGCAGATATCGAGTGAGGGTCGCATTGATGAAGAAATTAATCGGTGTATAAAACTTGCCTTGAGAGCTTTTGGAAGAAACAGCATAATTTTCAAGAGCAATTTGCCATTATGCCTTAAAAGAAAAGTGTTTGATCAATGCATCCTTCCAGTGCTTACGTATGGTGCAGAGACGTGGACCTTAACTAAAAGAGACATGCAAAGACTGCAGACAATTTAAAAAAGCATGGCGAGGTGCATGCTTGGTGTAACCAGGAGAGATAAGAAGAGGAACTCGTGGATCCGAAGAATGATAAGAGTGGAAGACATCATGATCAGAGTAAAATCCCTGAAATGGCAATGGGCTGGACATATTGCCAGAGGGACAGACCATCGATGGACAACCGAAATTTTAGATTGGATTCCAAGGGACAAGAAAAGACCCGGAAGAAGACCACATGGGAGATTGGTGGATGAAATTCGAAAGTATGCGGTAGTAACATATAGGAGGCTGGCACAAGACAGACCATTGTGGAAGAATTGGGGAGACCTTCGTCCAACAGTGGATTAATAATGGTTGACAATGATGATGATGGCAGAAGAGCTCTATCATAACAATTTTTTACTATTATAAAAACCAACATGTCTTGGTGACCATGCTATGGTAGATTCAGGTTTGACGTGGTACTGACACGATAAAGATGCGCACCCCCCCCCCGGTGGCGCAGTGGTGTAATGGCGTATGGCCATTCGCACAGGGAGGGATCCGGGTTCGAATTCCGGGTAAGGCATGGATGTTGTATTTGTCTTTTGCTACAGGCTCCCTGTTATTTGATAAATTGGCATACTGTATCACATGTTTGCTATGTAATTTGCTGCTGTACATGACTTGAATATTTGTTGTGCCCTGTGTCACAAATATTGTATTTGTATGAACTCAAGAGCAACCTGCATGTGTTGACCAGAACAAATAATTAATTAAAATAAAAACCTTCAATCAAAAAGACGAAAAAAAGAAAAAAATAGGATGTGGAGAAAAAATGATAAGAACAGTATGAGTTACATCCCAGAATTAAAGCTCGGCAAAAGTACAGTTAACAAGCTCCCTTGCAAAAAAAATTCTGAAATTCGCTAGTCACTTTCCGTGATTCCTTTAGTAAATTAACGAAGCATATTTCTGATACAACCTTTTCAGTGAAATAACAGGAAAAATACTTTCACCAATTTTTCGTACTCCAGGAAATATCTGAATTTTCAGAACCCTTTTCCGCAATTCCTTTCTTATATTGACGGTAAATTTTCTTTTTAAAGAAGTGTAAACGGAAAACTCTGAACTTTTAGAAACCTTTCCGAAATTCCTTTCGTATATTAACGGAAAAACTCACTTTTTCTGTATCCATATGACGAAAATCTTCGGTAATAAGAGAGATTCGAGAAAATACGTGAGGTTTGATAAATTGTTAAATTTCCAGTCCCTCGAAGAATCTGATTTTGAAGTTCCGTAGCAAGATCGGATATTGTGGATAGTATATCGCATGCATTTTGATTATTGGGGGACAGGATATTTCTTCTCCTCTCTCCCATTTTGTCCACCAGCTGTTACATATTGCGTTACCGTAAGAAACTGGGTACTTAAATTATTGTACATTTAATTTGTACGATTTCTGTGTGGAGTCCTTAAGACAAAAGCTATTATAGTAGTAACTATCAAAAGAAAACTTTATATTCAGAAGTTTTGTGAAATAATACTATAAAACAGTACAATTCACCTGTTCTTAAAGATAATTGAAAGTTATTAACTGAACACTTAAAGCAGCTGCCATTCTTTTTGATCGACAGCGACACCTAAAATTAGTATGAAGGCGCTCCGCTTTTACAGCGTTTCACTGAAAGTAGTCGTAATAGTTTCACGCACACATACAAACATACACACGGTTTTGCATCGATGGGAATAAAAATACGGATACTTATCGGACACCTCTTCTAAAATTATTACAAACGTATGCAAAAAAAATAATACGCTCAAACAGAAAATAAAATGACTAAATTACTCGCATTAATCTAACCCACCCCCTCCCCCCATCGCGAGATTAGGTTTAGCCTGAACGTGCGTGCAATTCCTTGGAATTTCTGGCTCAGTGGTTAAGTCGCGGGCTTGTGTAGACCTAACCCGATCGACCCGAGTTCGATCTCATCTGCCGGCGCGAAAAGATTATTTGCCATAAGGGCTGGATACTTCAGCTTCTTCGACTTTGAGAAATTTCTGTATAAATACGGAAAAACTTGAAACGGACTTTTTTTTTAAATAAACGGAATTACTGACTACGGAAAATCTGTGGAAATACGGGTTTAAAAAAAACAAGTTAGTAAAATCATGTAATGTATTGATTATGATACGCTTTCCAACATACCAGAAATCATTACTCAAGTTATGAGGATAATGGCTGTGGATTAAATCTCGCTCCGGTGCCCTGACCTTTGACCCCATTTAAACGATGTTAAACAGAATTGGTTCAGTATACCTTCGGAACAACATACAAAAGTTTTGTCGCAATCGAAGCAATTTTAGTCAAGTTATGAGGATAATGGCTGTGGAATAAATCTAGCTCCTGTCCCCTGACCTTTGACCCAATTTCTATGATATTCAATAGAACCGGTTCAGTATACCTCCGGAACAACATGGTAAAGTTTTGTCACAATCGAAGTATTTTTACATAAGTTATGATGCATAAGGGCAATGGAATGGATTCCGCTCCTGTGTCCTGACCACATTTCGCTAATTTTCAATAGGGTTGGTCCCCACGTGGTCCCCTACCACATACTAAAATTTCATCGAAATCGAACCATTTTCCGCGAGTTATCGTACGGAGAGACAGACAGACAGACGGACGGACAAAGCTGGAGCACATACGTTTCTTCAACCTAAGGTTGGAAACCGTAAAAAAGGCGGGCACTTTTAAAAACGGAAATTTCTTTAAAAGACGGACACTTACCGCCAACTTTCCTGCAAGTTATTTTCAGAATTTTTCCGTGAATTCACACCACAGTTTTTAAGCTTTCCAACCATAGGTTGAAGAAGCGTATATGTTCCAGCTTTGTCTGTCTGTCTGTGTGCTCGATAATTCGCGTGAAAATGGTTCTATTTCGATGAAATTTTAGTATGTGGTAGGGGACAATATGAGGACGAACCCTATTGATAATGGACGAAATGGGATCAAAGGTCAGGACATAGGAGCCGTATCCATTCCATCGCCCTTATGCGTCATAATTTACGTAAAAATGGTTCGACTGCGACAAAACCTTATCATGTTGTTCCAGAGATATACTGAACTGGTTCTGTTGAATATAATCGAAATGGGGTCAAAGGTCAGGGCACAGGAGCGAGATTTATTCCACTGCCATTATCCTCATAACTTGAGTACTAACTTGAGTAATGATTTCTGGTATATTGCAAAGCGTATCATAATCAATGCATTGCATGATTTTACTAACTTGTTTACAGTGTACGGTAGCTTAACTAAATGAAACATGTGCTATGTCTTAGCAAGGAGAGAGAGAGAGAGGGAGAGGTACAGGTCATAAAGAGATGCCTCATTCCAAGAATGAGGATGTCGAGCTGTTCTTGGGACTACTATTCACGATGCACACTACACTCCTGAGGAAACTGAGACGAGATTTCTCAGGTCAGCTCAGAAAATTTCTGTTTAATCAGAAATGTATGAACTGACAGAAAGAGTGGCATATATTTTTTCGCTTACTGCTCGAATACCACGAGTTCCGTTCAAACTGCAGAACCTTTGCATGTTAGCAGTTAGAGTGGGTGGAAAATTTTCAAAGTGAAATTTTCTGCAACAATTTGTAGTTATGACTTTCGAACAAAAAAAAATAAGGATCCGAAGGATGCAGTCCCCTAAAACGCAGCTAATCACGACCAATCACTACCAAAAAAAAAGGCAATGTGAAATCAATATGAGGGATGCAGTCTCCTTCAACTCGGCTACCAGTACTAAAAACGCTATGTGAGGTGGATTCGAGGAAGAAATTGGTTGCATTTTCGTCGGCAGTTGTAGCTCATTATTGATGTCGGAGCCAACTGAGACGAAGATTTCCACTGCTCACTCAAGTCTTCGTTCTATTCCAGGTACGATCTATAGGATTCATGACACGAGACGTTGTTGTACATACTACTGTACACATTGCAGGGAGTGCATCTGTAGCTGGTGCCTCACCAGTCGAAAACCTTGCCGACGAGTGTCATTTTCCATTCAACATTCAAAGAAACTCAGTAATGACTGCAACAGCAAATGTTCAAATTTAAGGATATATAAAGTGTACATATGCCACAGGGAAATGGTTTGTGAGAATTCTCTCACAATCAATCCATGTCCTCTGAAATTGATGCCTTCAACGATGTTAGATACATTAAATATGCTTTGCTGTTCTCTCCGGGTAACATTACCTTTCCAATTTTGGGGGAGATGTATTTTGCCCTTCTAACCTTCCATTTTTGTTACATTTCGTTATGTTTTTCATTCTGAACGTCACGTCTGAACTGCCACGAGATTTTCTTCTCTGAACTATGACTGGCAGTAAGTCAAGTCATAATAATTGGTATAAATTCAGGAACTACGAAACCCTTAAGGTCGGGGTTGGTCAGAAACTTCGCTCATGCTAGTATTTAATCCATTTATGAATGTACACAATTCTGTGATTTAAATCTACTTTACAACGAGTTTGTAGTGGTGTTAAGTCTTCTACTTTACTATAGGAGTTAGAGCTCTGCACAGGCCGGGCCCTGGCCTGCCTGTAATTTAAAATTTACGGGCCTACAATTTCGTAGGCGGGCTTGGACGGGCCTGCTCTTGCATGTGTACCGTGTAGTCAGGTTGTTGATAAATTTAAATCATTCTGTTTTTCAAGTCTCTGTCTTTCTCTTCCCGTGATCCTATTTTTTGTTTCTCGCAATCATTCTTCTCTCGCGCATTGTGCTGTTATTTATTTATTTATTTATTTTGCGCGAGTCTTTTTGTCTTTGATCTTTGGCAATCTCTCTCTCCCCTTTGAAACCATATTCCATTTATTTCGGAAGTTTACACCAGAAAAAACAATTGCTGCGTACGATGACTTGCATTTATAGGAATTAGAATCAATTAAAGTTTCAATATGCGCTAGTAAACTATTCTGTCTTTATAATTTTGATTTGCTACTTGCTTCGTTTTAAATATGGATGAATATTGGATTGGGTAAATTAGAGGTTCGAGGAGCAAAACAATCGGAAAATTGTGTTACATTTGGATTTTGGGAGGTATATCCTAAACCTGAAGAATTAAAATCAAAGTTGTTGGGCCAACAGAACGGAATCATATTCTGCGTACGAGAGTGTGTTGTATAAACTATTAACCATTAAGCATGTTATTGTGTGTGCGTGTGTGTAACCGAGCGTCAGTTTATATTATGTTCTGGGTAAAAGTGTCAAAGATGACAGTACTTGATTCGTATGAACAGTGATCTGACCCTACGAAGGGTTCGATTATGAAATGACGATCTTTCGATCTTTTACTTAAGTTCACTGAATACTATTTATTGCATTTCCAGTATTTCTGGTTACTGGTGGGTTAGTTAACTTACTTATGCCCTCTTTTTACACGAGTTTCGAGTTAGTCCAAAAAGTTACAGTACAAATATCGTCTGTGTTAAAGCAAGTGACAGTTACGCAAATGAAACCTATGAGGGACCTGAATGGTCGGGCCGGGGCGGGCCTAAAAATATTGCCTCTGCTGGGCTCTACTAGGAGTTGTAAATACCCAAACAATTAATCTGGCTCTAAATTAAATCTGGCTCTAAATAAATTTATTAAATGTGTTTTCCTTTAGTGTGCTTTCGCACCGAGGGCCATCATAAGTGCAACATAAATCGTGATTCATCCGCGAACAGAACAGTGGGCCATTGGTTCGGGGACCCAGAAAGTTTAGGTTGACACCTTACCTAGAAGAAATGCTATGGTGCCGGATCAGAAGACCACACACACACGCGTGCGCGCCCTGATAACTGATCGTCTGGCCTGAAGACCATACTGACGAAGCTATTGGTACACAGTATGTACGAAGACTGACTATCTTATGTCTTTGATAAGCTTCCAATGCTTAAGATCTCTTGCGCCTGGCTTTTAGGACGGCCTAGCTATCCTTCTGTGTCGGAATAATTGTAGTAGACCTTACCACGACAAAGAGCACAAGTCATTGACAGACAATTAGTGTGGTCATGCATGGTGCAGTCTGGTGACATCACTGTGAAGCACATTCAACCATCGTGTAACTGTGGTCTGCATTCATTGTACCTACTGGTTCTCATCCGAAACTGCCATTTAAGTGGTTCTTTGGGGATGCAGTCTACAGAGGGTGAGTCGAAAGTTTTGCAATATTTGGATCACTTTATATCCTCATACGTACCTTTACGACGAAAGCTGACTAGCATTCAAAGTATAAGACATCATGTTGCCCCGTCTTTAGCGATCTGTCTGCCAGTTCGATTCCGCGCCGGTTACAGTTTTTGTCCTGCCAGGAGAAGAACTCCTTCACCCCCAGCTGCCACCTTATCCTGGTTGTTGAAGTGCCGCCCGTGAACGAAGTGGGCCATGGACCAGAACAAGTAATTCCGTCTGGGAAAGGTCCGGACTATATGCTAGCTGTGGCATCAATTCGATGCCCTCAAGTTTCCGAAGTTCTGCCTGGGTCGTTCGCGCGGTATGAGTCCCAGCGTTGTCCTGCTGTAGGAGAGAACGCTTTCGGTTCACCAGTGTCGAGTACCTCTTATCCAAAACGGCATACACCCGCTTCAGCTGTTCAGAGTAGAGGTTGGCGTTGATGGTCCGACCGTCTGGAACAAATTCGTAATGGATTATCCCCTCGAAATTCCACCAGACACACAGCATCACCTTGTGCAACTAATGCCGCTGTGCGTTAGGATTACGGAAATAGACACACTTTTCATCGCACGTAACAATTCTCTTGATGAAACGTACATCGCGCGAGTTTTCTAGGAGTTTCGTGCACACTTCTACTCTGCGGTTTGCTTCAGCTGGCGTCAGTTCGTGCGGTACAATGCGGTAGCTCCTGTAGACCTTGCCGAGGTCCTGAAGGTGACGAACCACGGTGGCTTGTGATATGACTAGCTCGCCTGATAATCTCCGAGCGCTGCTTGTCAGATTTGCCTCTACGGCCTGGCGCACGGCCTTCGAAGACATGAGACTTATCACTATTCTTCGTTTCGAATTTCCTTTAGCTTTCTTAGGCTGTCTTGCATGCAATCAGTTCTGCGACTCACACTTAAAAACATGATCTTGAACCTTGTGAAGAAGAGCTCTTTTAGTCGGTGGTGGAATTCAAAGCCTCCTCACTTCGGAGCCAGTTGTTCATCCAACTAAACTAAACCGATGAAACTTATCGCGGCAACTTTGCCGTCTTGACATGTGCGTTACCTCTGAGGTAGGTATATCACATATATTCCCCCACCCCCTTGAGGAGAGGTTGGGACCGAATCGTAGTTTCCCGGCTCAGCCAGCAAACCATGCTTGAAAAAACTCTCTGTAGAAGAATGAAATCTGATTAATTCCAGGCTATATGTTAAAGAGGCATCACACATTTCTCGAAGCGTTGACGAAGGAATTCACATTAATTCCAAACTTGTGTTGAAGAAACGTCACGCATTTTTCGAAGCTTACGGCCAGGAGATTCATTTTACGCTCGGGTGCCAATGTGAAGAAGAGTGCTTTTTTGGGGGGGCCGGTGGTGGCTCTGGAGCCAGTTGCTCTCTCAACTAAACCACACCGACGAAGCTTAACGCTGCAACTTTTCCGTCTTGACATCTGTGTCACCTCTGAGCTAGGTCTGTCACAACTTGAAGGTTTTCCAACAGTACGTAATTTGCGCAACCTAGAGGAATTCGTTTTAATTGATGATATTTTGCATATCTGCAATTGATCGGTAATTTATCCTGTCCTATTTCCTTACTTTTTTTCTTTTGAACCTTAGAGCTAATTTTGCCTAAAAGAAGTTTCTTTGAACTTTGAGGATTTTATCCCATTCTTTCAGAGATCTGTAGCTTTATTATATTTTCCCCTTAATTTTGTGTAAAGTTCTGAATCTTCTTCAGTAACGTCTACACAAATATTTTCTGAACTGTAATGACAATAAAAGAAACTATTTCGACAACATTGAGCGTCTCTATATAGGAGGTCTACAGCTTTTTGAACTTCTTGTAATTATGCACTGCCAAGAAAATTTATTTGAAATTTGGAAACCCCTGGAATTCGCTGTAAAAATTGTTTTGTACTTTCCGGATTTTCATGGAGGAATTATTACTTATGCGAAACTGAAGAAACCATATTGAAATTTTTGGGATGGACACACGTTTGTTTACGTCTTAATTGCCAAATGTTTTGTGCTACTCTTTCTATGTTAATTAGATTGCGGCAATACAAATTTGGAAGATGTCAATCCGTTTATTGGTGTAAATATGACATGGTGTTAAGGCAGATAATGTCCGAAAACTTTGAAAATTTCATCGTCCTGTAGTAGGATTCGAACCCGAGTTTATCGGATAGCGCCCGAGTATGCTACTCACTAAAACACCCAGGACGCCCAAGTTTTAAGTTTCCTATTAATTTGAATATTACCATCACAGGATTCGTTCGACTAACAGGATTCGTTTGACTAACGAATCCTGTGATGTTTATATTCAAATTAATCGGAAACTTGAAACTTGGTCGTTCTGCGTGGGGTAGTGGGCAGCATACTCGGGCGCTATCCGGGAAACACGGGTTCGATTCCAGCTCCAGGACGACGAATAAACGGATTTCATCTCCCAAATTTGTATTGTACAGTGGTGTAATCTCATATTTCATTCACAAATTGCAGCAGATTTTAAAGAAAAATTCTTTAACTATTCGCAGGTTGAAGGAACCAAGGAAGTGAATATAATTACGCACACTAAAAACAAATTTAGAAACTGCTTTTAGCGTAAATTAACTCTTTCTACTCCAAGATAAAAGAAACAGCGAAAACGTTTTCTTGTCTGAAAAGCAATATTTTAGAAAAGAAATGATTCTTTTGCTACGAAAGAGAACAAACAGTTCATTTTTAGATCCAGAGAAAAATAATTTAAAATGTATTTCACATGGAAAACAGTAAAACAGTTACTGACTTCCAAGATACACTGCGGCATCTGAAAGTTGCGGTTTAATTCATGACCCGCGGATGGCCCAGTGGTAAATGTTCGTGACTCCCACGGAGAAACCTCAGATTCGATCCCAGGTACGTATGAGCGCTCAAACCTCTAAATATCCGCCGTGCGTCGTCGGACCCCGGGTACTGTCTTCCCGGTAATAAATAAGCGCGTCTGTTTCTACCTCGCTTCCGTGTGACGTTCCTGCCGAGCAAATATATCCTAGCTTCCTATTTCTAAGGGTTGTTTAAAACCTGGGGTCAGATACTCCCTTCCTAAAATCCTCTACATATGATGATGACGATTTCACATTCATTTCCTTTAGCAGGAAGTTCATTTTGTTAAATAAATTACTCCTTTAAGAGACACAAGGACGATTTTGTCTTCCTGAAACTACATCTGCTTTGTTTTACAGGGTGGTTTCGTTAATAGTAATAAGTACTATGTGATGTAAGTGACCTTTGTCTCGTTACGGAAGTTTTTATTGATTTACTTACTTGCTTTCTGATGCACGCTGTATCGCAACTGTTGCTGCAACAGCTCAGAATGATTTATCATATCTATTTTTCTTAGGACAACTTTCACAGCCTACCAGCTAGAAGAACTAGAAAGAGCATTCCAAAGAGCACCGTATCCTGATGTTTTCGCTAGAGAAGAACTAGCTCTCAGATTAGTTCTGAGCGAGTCCAGAGTCCAAGTAAGTGAACAATATATACAGTAGTTAAGATTGTTCTTCCCTGTTTTAAATTCCGTTGTTAACAGAGAAAAGTCTCAAAAATTACATTATCTGCTGGAGTCAGGGAAAGTGCCTTTGTTGCAATTTCGTCACAATATGCTTATGGATCAGAGGCATAGATATTAACTGAAACAGACATACAGAGACCGCGAACAACCCAAAGAAGCATGGGGAGATGCATGCTTGGTGCAAACAACAAAATCAAGAAGAGGAACTCATACATCAGAGAAATAACAAGAGTTGGTGACATCGTGATCAAAATAAAGACTCTCAAGAGGCAATGGACTAGATATATTGCTGGAAGAACTGACCGCTGTAGGGAAACTGAATTACTTAACTCCATATCAAGGGAGAGAAAACGACATAGAAGAAGACCACGTGGGAATGGGTGGATAAAATTTGAAATAATGCCGGAGTGAAAAGGAAGGTAATTTCTCAAGGCATGGGGTTTTGGAATAGACTCGAGGAGACCTTCATCCAGCAGCAGATTTAGAGTGGTTGATGATGATATTGTCACAGCGCTGTTTTAACTCTTTCCTTAAGTACCGAAATATGTTATAAACAGAAGAGTTCAAGGTTCCATGAGCACTGTAAACATCAATAGAGTAGTAATAGATCATTCAACAGAAGCGATTTGACGTTTGATGAAATGCTTTATTTTCGGGATTTTGCTTAATTTGTGATTACTCCGGGTCACCGTGAGATGTCGTAACCCTCCGCTACATTCATGCTACCGCTGGTACGCGGAGACCACCTCCCCTCCTCGAAATTACTCCTTGCTCCGACAACCTCCCAACGTCTCTCTATTACGGTCAGTAGCATTCTACTTTAAGACACGTCATCATCCTACCTTCGAAGTCTCGTTCTCTCATTGTCTCCGTAACTCTATCCATAACGCGCCTCCATCATTCCCGTCCGAAAAACACTCTTTTTCCCTCGCCACGTGCGATGCCTAATGGCATCACCCCAAAGGAAAACCCTTACTCGAGAACGGAAGTCCTTCCTAATCAGTGGCTTTAAAACTCTAAAAAAGCTTTCTTCTTTTGTAGCTATCTATACACGAAATCCTGTGTGTTGTCCATCGCCAGGAAGTCCGCCGATAAACTACTCGTTTCCGATGACTTACTGGCTCTACCAAATCGAACTCAAAAATATATTCTTAAGAAGTTTCCCACGATTACTTTTCAAACATCCTAAAACAGCAAGGATTCTTTATTTACGTATTCATTAAAATTCAACAATTAAAAGATATTTACATTACATTACATTTCATAAAATAAACATTTTCGATCAATTACCCTATTATTAAAGGTTATTTACAATTACCACTATTACAATATATACAGAGGTCGGACAAAATAATGTTAACCATGATTATACGGACTAATGTTATTCGAGTAGGCTACACTGAAAAAAACCCTGCTTTGAATGCCTTTTGTGTATCTTTTTTTCTTTGCATATGTTCTCTAGGTTGTATGCCAGTGCAGTACAAGTTGTTTCATCAGCGGTTCTCACTAGCGTTCGGTGAAATGGGTGACCTGTCAGGCTTACAAAAAGAACAAACCGCGAGGGCCCGTTTAGCAGGAGCGTCTTTAACCATAACAGACAAATTGTTTGGTGTTTCTAGGGCAGCAGTCCCTACGGTTATGACTGCATACTGTGACGCGCCTGCGCCGCGGGACGCACGTGAGATAAAAGCTAAAGGCAGATAGCAGCGATAGCATATGTCCGCGTAGCTCAGTTGGGAGAGTGACTTACTGCGGAGTGAAGGAACCCGGTTTCAATGCTCGATGTGGGTGAAGATGATGGAGAAATTTACTTCGTCATAATACACAAAGCACGGCAAGACTTCATCAGCGAAGGAGATCAGAGGGCGAAAACCGAGATTGAATGGGAGGCACCTTCGAACGCTAACAAGGATTGGTTTCGAACAACAACTGCAGCAAAAGTGAGAGCAGAACTCCACAGAAACAGTCCGCAGAGAACTTCCCAAGGACAATATCCATGGAAGAGCTGCAATTGCTAAACCTTTAATCACAGAAACCAATGCTATAATGCGACGAAGATAGTGTCATGAGCATAAAACACAAATACACGGTGATCCGTTTGGGTTAGGAATAATTTAAAAATCCTGTGGTACGGCTTGTAACAAATATAATAAGACAATACTTGGAAGAAATTACCTTTATGGATAGGAGTTTGTCTAGGCCTCTGCATGATTCCCTTTGTGGACTCGGCTGAGCCCATACCGGATGCTCAATTTTTTACACCTGTTTTCGAACATCTGCGGTGTGATTTGTGCGAACGCTGCGTAAATTTTCACCTTCAAGTCATCCAGGTTTTGAGGCCGTTGTGCGTAGACGACGTTCTTCATAAAACCCTACACGAAGAAATCTGGGAGTGTGAGTTTCGGTGAGTTTGCAGGCCAAGGAATAGGGACACGACATCGCGGCCATACCAGTTGTCACTGAATATGTTGTTGAAGAACTTCCTGACTTCCAGTGACCAGTGGGGTGGGACCTCGTCTGGCTGTAAAATGACATCCTTATCCAATTGTGGTACCAAGAAGATCTGTAGCATGTCCGGGTAAGGTCATCACTGGAAAGTGTGTTCAGAGAAGAAAAAAGTACCGTTCAACTGCTGACGAGTTAAGGCTTGCTCTTTCCATCTTCGTAGAAAGCATGGCTGGCATGACACCCTGAGGACTCGGCAGAGTCCTCAAAGGGGGTCATGTAGAGGCCTGGACAAACTCCCATCCATAAAGGTAATTGCAGCCAAATGTTGACTTATTATATCTGTTACAAGAAGGACCGTAGCAAGCTTTTCTTATCTGAGAGGGCGAGATTTTAAATTACGCCCCTTCGAGTTCCACTCAAATAATACGTGGTTTTCACTTATCTCACACACCGTCTTTAGAGGAATGCATTATGATCGTTCAAAAATCGCAAATGATTCAAAAATCCATTATGATCGTTCAAAAATCGCAGGTTTTTGATATAATTTTATTAAAAATGAAAAAACTAGGCAAATACCCAACAACCACAGATACAAGTAAAGCGAAAGAAATAGTGAACGTAATAATAGTAATAAGCTTTAGGGTTAGGGCTTGGAAAAATTCTGTTTAAGGTTAAACGCTTAGAGAACTTTCTGCGACAGAGCACATATGATTAATTAGCTCTTCATCCCAACGACATGCTCGTAAAGGTCATGGAGGTTACGCATATCAGGATATTGTTTTCTATGCGTCCATTCACTGTTTTGGAAGATTCCCTTCATGTATATGAGATGTTCAGACCGCACAGTGTGCCTTGGTTAACTGCATAGAATACTGAATGAGACTAACTAAAGTCTTTAAAAAGAAAGCACTGAATGATGTATGGGTTGTCGGAAAAGTCATGACGTACTTTGGCGCCCGATGGCTGTTGGGCGGTTTTGGAAGTACTAGAGTCATGCATGCAGCTCTGTTATCGCTATGGCATTTGACAGGTGCCAGTTCTAGCTGCAGTCTAAAAGGAATAGTAAGCGATTTGGTTGATTTGCGGAGAATTGTCATCAAATTGAAGATGAAAGACCAAACTGTGCATTTTCGCCATATTTTACTGCTTTACTTCCGCAAAGGGAAGAACGCTCGTCAAGCTTGTGAAAAGTTGCGTAAAGTGCACGGTGATAATGCTCTACAAGAACGTCAGTGATACGTAAGCAAGCTTGATGTGTGGGCTCCTCGTGAACTCAAAGAAGCTCAATTGACGGCGCGTATAAACATCTTCGATATGCTCATTAAACGTGAGGAAAACGATCCTTTTTTTGAAGCGACTGATAACTGGTGACGAAAAGTGGATTGTGTACAACAATGTGCTGCACAAACAGTCCTGGTCCCGACGTGCTGCTTCGCCTCAAACGTTATCCAAAGCAGACATTCATCAGCGTAAGGTTCTGGTCTCAGTGTGGTGGAATTTTAAAGGTGTCGTGTTTTTCCAGCTCCTACCACGGAACCAAACAATCAATTTGAATGTGTACTGTCAGCAATTGGACAGCTTGAGCGAATCCATCATCCAGAAACGTTCAGAGCTCGTTTATCGTAAAGGTGTTGTGTGCCATCACGACAACGCGAGACCACACACAAGTTTGATCACCCGCCAAAAATGATTGGAGCTTGGGTGAGATATGTTGCCACACCCAGCATAGTCGCCTGATCTTACGCCGTCAGACTTCCACTGGTTTCGCTCTCTTCAACAGTCCTTTCGTGGTATGATGTTCAATTCAGATGAGGCTGTAAATCAGCATTTTGTACAGTTTTTCTCCACGAAAGACAGGTCTTTCTACGAACGATGCATTCTGCAGCTCACTGAAAGATGGCAAAAGGTTATCGAACAAAACGGGAATTATATCATTGATTGAACTTTGTTCTTTCTATCAATAAATGACCTTTGCAAAACATGGCTAAAATACGTCACAATTTCTATTTTTAACATCCCCGAAAGCATGCATTTACGCTCCTGGAATGACCATTCTGGGAGGGCAACCGCCCTCCCTGCCCTCCTGGTAGCTACAGACCTGGTAAGAAGTGTGCGGTCTTGGTTGTCAGACCTCATAGAGAAGCAGATTCCCTCCTCCAACATCTCCAAAACAATTGGCTGATGCTCTGATCAACGAATGGTACAACATTCCGTTATAGAGCCTATTCAAAAGCTACATGAATATATTCCAAGAAGATTGGAGGCAGTATTAAAAGCAAATGGTGATCTAACACCTTATTAATAAAGACATGTCACCTATTTCCCAGGTGTTCAAATTGTTTTGTCCAATCCCTGTATATATATATATATACACACATTAGTGATGTGCTTAGGATGAATTTTCACAGTGTAATGTATGCGTAATTAAGGCTTATGATTATAAATGTAGTAATCGGATGTAAGATGGGCGTTTCCTACTATACATGAATCTGTGTGTGTGTGCCGCCATTTCTAGCCCTCCTCTCTCACTCTAACTTTCTTTGTCTCCCCCTCTATGTGTGTATTTGTATCTGTTCTTGACCTCTCTCTCCCTTTCCACGTCTTAGTCATTATGTCTTTCTGTTCCTGTGCGTTTTTCTCTGTGTTCCACTCAATTTACCTTCTCTAACTCTGTCTCTATTTACCTGCCGCTATCCTTTTCTCTCTTCCTTGTTCTAGATACAAGCTTGTTAGGTTCTCCGATGAGAATATAATATGCCTCTGTCTACCTTGCACTCACGTGAACTTATGGAGATCATAAAGGTTTATTAATTATAGCATTGCAAGTACACAGAAATTTAGAAAGAAATAAGAATATCAGCAAAAATTACTTAACGTATATATTATAAAAAACAATTTGCATAATTTTTAATGTGAGACAGAAAGAACGAAGTTCGGAGGATAACATGCCCGAATATGTAATTATGTTATAAGAAGAGATTGTGAGATAAGTAATATAATTTTTGCTTAGTGTATTCATAATTGCTTAGTCCCATGGCATTTTTTTTTTATTTTATTTGTCGAAAGTATGTTATTTAACACAAGAGACGACAATGATTTTCATGTATTTATTTATTTATTTGTAAGCTCATCCCGACAGATGGTATATCTGGTTACATGGATTGCTGTAGTGATATTTACATTGCCAAGTGATATGTACAGTCTTGCGATACATGCTATAAGAAAAAAATTATGACTTACATTAAAAATATTTGGACATTCTTCAAGTGAGTTGTAAAGTCTATACATTTTACACAACGGAGAGTTTTTTCCAGCATCACTCCTGCAAAATGGCACTGGAAATAGTTGACATTTAGTCCTCGGTAAACGTGGGACACGGAAACTTAATTGGTTTACGATTTGAGTATCGTCTATCTCACCATTGATGATGCAGTACAGGAACTTGAGTCGGAGAGCCTCTCTTCTGGATTGCAGAGAGGCCATCTTGAAGAATTACAGGTCAACCGTCGGAATATCCGTTACGTAAACACCAGTAGATTTGTAAAAAAGGTGTCTCAGAAAATGTTTTTGAACTTTCTCGATTTTATTTACTAGAGTTACGAAGCTAGGGCTTCAAATGTTCGCTGCATATTCCAGTGAGGATCTGACCGTAGTCTCAACAAGAAAGTTGACACCGAATTTTCGGGTGTAATAAGCACGTCTTTTGAATCCGTTCTGACCCAAATTAAATTTATCAAAGCTATTCAAAGTCAATGGAACCGGTATGGAAAACAATAGATCTGACCAAAGAAAGAAGATTTTCAATCGGGTTTTTAATCCCTCAGATATTGCTGTAAACGGAATCGTAGGCTTACGAACTCTTAAAAACAGAGATATCGACAAAAATAAGATGTGACTTTACGTCTCCTGGTGGGAAAACCATGCATTATTTTAGGAAGAAAGTATTCTCAAAAGGTTTATCCGTATAAGCGGTATCGGTCGCAGAAAAAAAAATCAGTCGAGTTTTCAGGACCCCAGATTTTGCAACAAATACTTCAGAAGAAAAAATTAACACATATGACCCCTGGTGGCTAAACCATTCTTTACCAAACATTAGAAATTATGTGAAAAATATTTTCCATCAGGTCTTGTATGCGATACAGGAAGCATTTTTCAAATCAGAGCTTTAGGAGCAGAAATAACGCAATTTACCTTTGTGCCGCCTAGCGGAAAGTGTATGATTTACTTGATAATTTTGAATTTACAGGAAAAACATTTCGCATCGGAAACACTATCCAACAAAGAAAGAATTTTTCAAATCGTACTCTTAGAAGTAGAGATATTGACAAAAACAAGATATACATCTACGCCCCCTGGCGTAGAAACCATGCATTTTTTCAAGAAGAAAATTTTCCTAAAAGGTTTGTCGACATGAGTAGTATCGGTCAACAAACGACGTTTTTTTCAATCGAGAATTTAGAAGCTCATATTTTGCTGCAAATACAACAGAAGCGGAAATTAAGATTTACGCCCCATGGTGGACAAACCATTTTTTTTACAAAAATTAGGAATTATGTGCAAACGATTTTCCATCAGGAGCTGTATCCGGTGCAGAAAGAATTTTTCAAATCGGAGATTTAGAAGCAGAGATATAGGGGGAAACGCAGTTTACCGCTACGCCCCATAGCGGAAAGTCTATGAATTACTTGAAAAATTTGAAATTATATGAAAAACATGTCACACGGAAAACACTATCCAACAAAGAAGGAATTTTTCAAATCGGACTCCTAGAAGTAGAGATATTGACAAAAATAAGATGTACATCTACGCCCCCTGGCTGAGAAATTGTGGAATATTTTAAGAAGAAAATATTCCGAAAAGGTTTATCGATGTCAGTGGCATCAGTCCACGAAAGAAATTTTTAATCGATATTTTAGAAGCTACGATTTTATGGCAAATACATCAGAAGCAAAAATTAACACTTACGCCCCCTGGTGGCCAAAGTATTCTTTACCAAAAATTTGAAATTATATTTAAAAGATTTTCCATTAGGAGATGTACCGTTGAAGAAAGAAATTTTCAAATCGGAGTTTTAGAAGAAGAGTTAGCGGAGAAAATGTAATTTACTTTTACGCCCCCTAGCGAAAAATCTGCGTAATTTGAAAACGTAACTACACTCTAAAATACTCTTCGACATAAATGGAATCGAAAGATATAATTTTTTTTTCAATCGGATGTTTAGAAGCAAATATGTGGAATAAAACGTATTTTTGAATTCGACATCATCTGCATTTACGCCCTCTACCGGCGAAATTGTACATCGTAAAAAAAAAAAAACGAAATAAAGGATCATCATTTGCATATTTCAAGCTTCCCAATACAAAAAGAATGTTTAAAATCGGACTAATAGTTGCTGAGATATCGTGTGTACAGACGGACGGACGGTCGGGCGGACAAACCGATAACAGAAGCACGATCTTTTACAAAAGACGTGCTAAAATGCTAATAAGTGTATGGGGATTCAAAAAGTACTTGGAATGTCCCATGATAAATCCAAGATTTCTATAAGCTGCACGTACAATTATTTTGATATGACTTTTGAACCATGTGCGTTACTTAAAGCTATCAATATTTGGCTGGCATTTTTTTCTTTTCTTTTTCTCTTCTACATGTGTTAAAATGATTTTTAAATCGTTAAGAGTAACTCTTGATTTGGTTTATTTTTGCAGGTTTGGTTCCAGAACAGAAGAGCGAAATGGAGGAAACGCGAACCACCGAGGAAAACCAACTATCTGCAAACAGGTAAGAAATTTACTCTTGGGCATTTCCAATCAGAACGAATTTGAAATGGGATTGGACATGTTCACGGTCTTTGGAAGTGAAATCTTCAATGGATGAAAGACAAATTTTCTTTTCTTTCCATTACGACAAGATGTGCATGTGTTATACGTACGTATTTACTAAGAATATATTTTTTTTTCTTTTTTTATTGGAGGTTTAACGACCACCGTGAGCAACTCAGTGGGCTATAAGCAGTCGCCCGTCCCTAATTTAGGGTCACTGGTTCCAGGGAAGGGAGAGAGCCAGTGCCGTAAGACAAACACAACATCCATGCCTCACCGGGATTCGAACCCGGACCCCTTTCGGACGAATGATCAGAGGCCATCGCTTAGACCACTACGCCACCGGGGCGGCGAATATATTTTAACGATGTGTTTTTTATTACATTGTCAAATATCTTCAGCACTTATTTCAGTCCTCATTAAACAATGGGGTCATTGAGGTCTTTTACTTAAAATGAAAGCTGATAGAATATTCCACAAATTGATGCACATTTAGATAAATAGTTCTACGAACAATCCAAGAAAACATTTTATAGCATTGAAAATAAAAAGGATTCAAACTCTTATAGGAATACTTGTGACGTATACCTCAAATGAACCTTCCTTTTGAGTTCCTGTGTTCTTATGTAAACCTGGTTTCTTCTCATTAAATATTTTCTGACTTAAAGCCATAGAGTTCCGCCCGATAAATGTAATGTTGTCAATTGTAACAGCACGTCAAAGGGCAAACTACGTAGTAAAAGACTCTTTGGATAAGAGCTTGTAACGTACTACAGAGGCGAATCACGTGTCAAGACGACAAATCTGCAGCTGTACATTCCGTACGTGTAGCTTAGTTGGGAGAGCAGCTTGCTCCGGAGTGAGGGGGTGCGACACGGACAAATTTGTTTGTGCTTTCACATTGGCGCCCGAATGAAAAAATGGATCTACTGGCATTTGGGTTCTTCGAAAAACGTTTGATGTTTGTTTCACACATCGTCTGGAATTAATGAACAATTCCTGCTTCGCTTCAAAAGAAAAAAAAAGTTAAGAGGGAGATGATGTGACGTACTACAGAGGTGAATCAAGTGTCAAGACGACAAATTTGCAGCAGCACATTCCGTACGTGTAGCTTAGTTGGGAGAGCAACTTACTCCGGAGTGATGGGGTGCAGGCTCGATCCCCGTCATGGGCAAATTTGTGTTTTCACAAGCTCAGTATGCAATATTGGATAGATCATAATTTTAGAGAAGTGACTCACTAGCAATCTGCAATGAGTTATGCGCAATATTTCACTAAGGATGGCTTGTATTCAATGTTAGGAGAGAGTAAAGCAATTAGATTCTTGTATTGAGAGAGCATTCATGTACTATACCGTGCAAATTATTTGGGACAAGCCATTTTATTCTCAGAATTGTAATGTGATCTCCAGTTGATGTCGAAAATCCACGTAAACCGGTTTTATCAGCTGCGAGGTGGTGTGACTGTTAGAGGTTGATAGTAAGAATGTGGTTTGACCGGTTTTAAACACGAAGTAGGCACTTCAACTTCAGTTGTGAGCTTTCGTGTGTGAGAAGTGGATGTTAGTTTTTGCTCTCTGTGAGTACGTGTTGCTTTCGTGTATTGAAAAATGGATATTTCCCTAAGGAATCATGCAAAAAATAATTGCTCTGAAGAATCACACTTCTATGACAGTGAGAGATATCGCTTCTGCAGTTGGTGTAGGCAAATCAAGTGTATCAAGACTGCTTACGCGATACAATGCATCTGGATTATTGTCTTCAAAAAGGAGAGGTAAATGTGGAAGAAAACGAAAAACAACTCCACAAACCAATAAGTATTTAATCAGAAATATTAAAATGAATCCAAAAAAAAAAAAAAAAAAAAAAAACCAAGCACCGACCTTCAAAGAAGTTTATTGGTTAGTGGTTGTGATGTTAGTGATTCAACTGAAGGCCGTAGGCTTCTAGAAGTTGGCCGGAAGGCAAGAAGACCAACGAAAAAACAATATTTGAATGCAAAAATGAAGATAAAACGTTTAGCATGAGCCAAAAAAAAATATAAATCATGGACTGCTGACGACTGGAAAAGGGTAATTTTCAGTGATGAAACTCATTTATTTGTGCAGGGTTACCAAGCAAATGTCGTTAGACGAATCAACTGTGAACCCTTAAGACCTGAGCATGTCAAACAAACTGTAAAACACCCTCTGAAACAGATGTTTTGGGGTTTTTCACATCAAATGGCACTGGAAGCTTAGTTCCTGTTCAAGGTATGATGAATTCAGCCAAGTACGTAGAAATATTACAACGTAGGATTGCTCCATTCTTTCAAACTTTTGACAGGACATTTCAACATGACTTGGCCCCATGTCACAATTCGAAATTGGTCAAGAATTTCATGCTGGAAAATCAAATTCATTTGCTTGATTGACCTGGAAATTCACCAGACTTAAATCCCATAGAAAACTTGTGGAATATTTTGAAGAGACGTTTAACCAAAGAACGCATGATAACGAATGCTATAAAAGTGTGGTTCCACGATTATGAAGTCAAAAATATGTGCACTCAATTAGTGAAGTCAATGCCCAAACGAATTCAAGAGGTCATTTCTGCTAAAGGAGGACATACTTCATACTAATACAGGTATTAATCAGTGTATATCAAGGCATAGAATGATATAAAGGCATAGTTTTGGAAAAAAGAGTGATTTTTTTTTTACTTTGTCCCAATTAATTTGCACAGTATAGTAAGACTTGCAGATGATTGAGCACTGGCGTGATTGCTTAATAAGGAGAAAACCTGTAAGCAGACTTTGACAACACGTCACTCTACGTAGTTAAACACTCTTGGGATAAACATAATGAAAGATTCTTGGGATAAAGATGTAGGTTACTTTTTAGCCCACCACTCAATGGAAGATCATTGGTTCACAACCCTTGTCCAAATGAACACAAGCCCTTCTAGAGTTCTGCACGGGCCTTATTTGGTGAGCCCGGTCCGGTTTAAGCCCGTGTGCGTTAAAAGGCCCAGCTCGGCCCTGTCAGTTTCAAATATTAGACACTCGGACCGGCCCGGGCCCGTCAATTGCAGCTCTAATTTAGGCCCCACACTGACCGTGATGTGCCATTTGGTGTTATTTTTTTCTTTTATATTGTATTTTATTAAATTGTGAAAATTAAATAACGACATGAGATATTATTGAAAATATTTAGTTGAATGTAAGCTTGAAAACAGTAACTAAACTAAAACAATTATCGAAGAATATAACTTCTAAAGAGACAAAAGGGAAGACTAAGCGCGTTCGAAATCTCCCGTTCTCTGAACTAGTAAGCGGTAATATTACAAAAGTCAACTCTTATACAGATTAGGAATGGGCCAACAAATAGATGTCGTCCCACTCTCTCTGTCTCTCTCTCTCTCTCTCTCTCTCTCACACACACATCGCCTCACAACAGACACCCCTCGTCTTCTGCTCCACACAGACACACACACACACACACACACACACACACACTCGCTCGGGGTCGAATCTTTTTGTTGTCAGTGTTTTCACCATGACACTGCGAGTGCCTCTCCTTGATTTTGTAATTACGCCTTGTGCTATGTCATGGAAGTAAATGAAGCTAGAAAAACAGTTAAACAGTCCAGAAAATCGGGGAATACGACTTTTTCCTTTGTTTACCATTGTGATAAAAGGGATGAGTTGACTTTGCCCGTCCCGTCCCGTCCCGGCCCGGTCGTAAGTGTCTGGAAAAAAACACGATCCGGCCCGCGCAGACCCCTAATCCCCTTTACAATAAGCGTATACAACTCTACGCTTGCTTTGTGACGTACCTACCAGCAGGACGCACACGACATAAAGGCAGATAGGAATCAGAATAAATGTCTGCGTAGCTCAGTTGGTAGAGCGACTTGTTCCGGAATAAGCGGCCTCGGGTTCGAATCCCGGCGTAGACCAAAAATGACGGAGAAATTTACTTCGTTATAATGGCGCACGAACTATCCGGATGACCCGGCCGTTCAAAATCTCGCATTGGTGTGATGTTATTTCCACACCGCGAGACAGGAAAAATCAGAGAATTCCTTCTCCAGCGCTTCGAAAAATAAAAATGTGTGATGTTGCATTCCACACAGCAGATTGACTGGGAGTTCTCAAGTGCACGTTCTACAGTGGATGGCTGCCTGCAACGATTCATGGTCACGGCTGACCCGTGGGCCATGCCCCCGGCCCTCTTTCGGGGGGGAGATGTGACGTACCTGCCAGCAGGACGCACACGACATAAAGGCAGATAGGAATCAGAATAAACGTCTGCGTAGCTCAGTTGGTGGAGCTACTTGTTCCGGAATAAGCGGCCTCGGGTTCGAATCCCGGCGTAGACCAAAAATGACGGAGAAATTCACTTCGTTATAGCTTTTCTATAATCGTAGGTAGCTTAATATTGAGCCTGATAACATTTAGACCTCCAAAAATATAATGAGACGAAGTAACACAGTGAGAGCGAAACAGCAGCTCTTGTCTCTAACTTGAGCATACGTCACCGATATCTGACCGGTTGTCGGGTTGCCGAACGCAAATTCGTCCAGAAAGAAAAATGTGGCGTTAAGATTAGAAAAACGTTTAACGAGAATGAACCAAATTTACATTAGGATACAAGAACTCAAAAGGAAGGTTAAATTAGAGTGTACGTCAGAAAGTGTGTTTATAATCTAAAAGTTTGTTCTCGGGCTGTTTTTGATGTGTTTAGGCTTTTGGAAAATGGAACTTCACAGAATCTACTAGACTCCAAAATCATGAGACACAGCCCCGTCTGTAAAACTTCAGATTTTACTTAGAAATCTGCAAAGAAATATTTAGTCGCAGAAATTGAACTGACATAGTATATCACTGGAAAACTTTTATTCCCTTTTGGTTATTACAATTGAAGAATATGTTTTCGGACAATAACTAAAGAATTTTCTTGTGAAGAAGTCATTATTACTTAATGCATATCAGGGTAACTTATGAATCTTAAATTTAAAATGCAGGTAGACATATTCTTGCATGAGGGAACCCCAAAAAGAGCTTGCTTCTTTCGGCGGACGTACATCCAAAGAAATGATGTTAGGGATGCTAGGTCTATCGATGAGCAGCATATATGTATAGCTCCTCCAGACAATTGTCAACCCCGTTATCTCGTGGTGAATCATCTTCTCTCTGAAGAAGCTACGCTATGGCGATGGATGATAGCGGTATAACTATTCCACTGAGATTAGAAAACATACCTTCCCACATTCACCAACTCGCATGGCCAGCATGGTGAATTAAGCCCGCGCGGGCGCTCAACTGACCTCACAACTCAAACTTTGACCCTCAATCTAGGGTGTTTGGAATGTACCTGGCGAAATCAACGGCAGGTGTAACATGAAAAAATGATGCTAAGAATCATCGATAGAATGATGTAAAGGCTAGGACAGCTCGAAGGAACATGGGGAAATGCATGCTTGTTGTAACCCAAAAGGACAGAAAAAAGAACTCAAGAACCAAGAAAATGACAGCAGTAGATGAAAGAATGATCAAAGTAAAGACCCTCAAGGGGCAAAGCTGAAATACTAGAATGGACACAAGAGACAGGAAAAGACAGAAAAAAAACAGACTTGGGGAGACCTTCATCCAGCAGTGGATTCAAAATGGTTGATGATGATGAAATTACTTAATCTACCAAGAAACGTTGGAGGATAGTGTCGAGGATGTACTTAAATTTTCCTGATTAAAATTCTGTTTTTTCTTCTAAAGGAGTTGATTTTCATTAAGACAGAGAATGTGAATGTTTTGTCAAACTGCTTAAAAAAAAGATTCTGCGCTATATGAAGCATATTACTTTTATTTATATCACACTGAAATTTGATCAGCGATATCTTACTCAGTGGAGAAATTGTTTTTATTCGCAAAATCATCTAAATATTCAAAGAAAAGTTACAGTCCAAACAGTACCAAACCTAGTGCACCTCAATTATATGAAGCTGTCGAATGTGTCAGTTGCTTTAAGGTCGAAGTATTCTTTGCTGCGCTGTTTAAAGTAAAGCAACTCCACAGAACATGTTTCTTTTATTGGACCCAAGCACAGTGGAGAAGCGATACATCAAGTTATCAGGATAAGTAGCATTTCATGTGATATAGAGATCTTCAGCCTTTTTTTCAAATTTCTTTTTCGAAAATTTTTCTGGCCAGGCTTTTTACTTCAGTGTGGCAGTACTCGTATTCGAAAGAACCGATAAGCGTTTCGGAGTCTTCAAAAGTCGGCAATGGCAAACCTTCACAGCTGAAGTGAGGAAAAAAACAATCATAGGTTAAGATGCAAAGGAGAAACATCTCTCTCCGGATGAGTTCTTCCGCAGTACTGAGAAAATTGCAGTTCTCCTAACAATTACTACCATCATTACAGGCCCATCTTTAAAGAAAAAAATATCCCGATCTCATTTCTTCAGGAGCTTCCTCTTTTTCACAGTTTTGAGCAACATAAAATACTTCCGTTGCAGTCCAGCATTCATCCAACTGTTTGCTTTACTCTCTCAACATACCGACGTAAAATATTTCCGCTGCTTTTCTTCAGTTTTAGATCCATTTGCTCTCCCATTTCATTATTTTCATACAAAATCCTTTATAGCTATGAGTTGATATACCATACCTGACAGCTATGAGTTGCAGGATGATCTACCATACCTGATAGCTATGAGTTGCAGGATGATCTACCATTCCAGATCATTTTTTCCTAAGAAATATTCTTTGAATCGCTTATAACACTGTTCCACCAATCTGAATATCATGATATACTGCAGTTATGGTTCGCTTCTTTCAAGTGGAAATCAATGTAACTTTTCCTTGAACAATACCACAGTTTTGAATGACTCAGAGGAGTATTTCTGTTGCCAATCACTCTTTTGTTGCACTGTCTAACAGCTGTGAGTCACGCAGTGAACTTATCATTACTCATGTTTTTCAAGATAATTTATTTAATTTCATCTAGGGTATTATCTCATCATCCTAGAATTCTGGATGAACTGCCATTCAATTTTACTTTTTGAAAAATGAAATCTTCTGTGTTAACCAGCATCTCTCACAATTCCGAATTACTAAATGGACTGCTACTACAGCTTACCTTACCCAAATTTCTTTTTGTTTAATCAATATATCTTTGTCTTACCCTACAAAGCGCTATACCATTGTACTACATCTTCTTAAAAGAACTTCCTTTAATGTTTTATGGCATTCTTCCACATTCTTCAATTAACTGTAGTTTGCCTTTTCAAATGGGCTTTTTTGTTTCTGGAGATTTCGACTTGACATTGAATCATGTAATAGTTTCATCAAACACAGTCCATCCATTATAAGATGAATTATATTTTAATATTTAATTTTTAAATAATAAAATGGAATTGAATCTTTACTTTTATTTTATCTCTTCCACAATCTTTTGGACTAAATATTTTAAAAATTATATATATGCTGTTTTTAAAAATTTTATATACACTGAAGAGCAATTTAATTAGAGATACCTGTCTAGTAACGAGTAGCACCACCTTTCGCCCTGATGACGGCGGCGATTCGTCTCGGCATGGACTCGACAAGACACCGGAAGCGTTGGGAAGCCATACGGATCCACGACCCCTGAACAAGCTCCCACAGTTCACGAAGATTTGATGGAGGGGGTCAGAGCCTCGAACATCTCTCTCGGTGGCATCCCAGATGTGCTCGATGGGATTGAGGTCAGGGGATCTAGCTGACCAAGGAAGCGAGGTCACGTCAGTGGAGTGTTCATCCAACCATTCGGATACAATTTGGAAACGATGGCACGGTGCATTGTCTTGTTACAGGATGAGGTCCCCAGTGGGATGTTGAAGACGCACAAACGGGAGCAAATGGTCGTCCAGGATATCCCGGTAACGTTGACCTGTGAGGACGATGTCACACGTTCCGTTTCAGTCCACGTCAACAGCCCCAGACGGGAATGCCACCACCACCAGCTTGAAGAGTACCCTGCTGGCAAGAAGGATCCATCGCTTCATGTGGTTTGCGCTATACTCGTATCCTGCCATCCGTATGTACCAACGTGAATCTCGACTCATCAGTCCAGGCAACATTTTCCCACATGTCTGAGGTCCAGTGGCGATGTTCCCGCGCCCATGCTAATCTTTGCACCCTGTGATGTGCGGTCAGCAGCGGTACCCTCGCGGGACGATGGCTTTTGTACTCCATAGCGAGGAGATGGTTCTGGATGGTGTGGCTGCTTACACGTTTTTATGCACCAGCATTAAATTGCCGAGTGATTTCTTGCACTGTGGCCCGTGCAAGAAATCACTCGGCAATTTAACGCTGGTGACCGCACATCACAGGGTGCAGCTCGCATTGTAACGTCTATCCGCTGTTACAATGCGAGCTAGCCGACGATGACCCCGCTCATCCACACGCTGTTGTCCGCGGTAGTTGGCCCTTGCAGGGATGGTTTTACCGGATTCGATGTACTCACGGTGCACCCGTGACACAGTGGCTCGTGAAAATCCTAATGCCTGCACGACCTCCGAGATGGAGTGACCCATTCGCCGGGCCCCGACAATTTGCCCACGATCAAATGCGCTTAGATCCTTCGTCTTACCCATACTGCGTCCGACTCTTACTGATTCCCGTCGCATCAGTCCTTATATTGTCGGATCACTGCATACGTCATGTCGTTTCCGTTTACAGGGCCGCCCACAGCGCCACATTTGCATAACGCCAGCTGTCTCTAATTCAATTGCTCTTCAGTGTATGCTACCCAGCAGCACTATTTTTCTGGGGTATTTAGGGTTTACTTTCAAAATTCACTTCAGGAACAGTTTATGACATCAGTCAGTTTATCATTCGGTGTTTAACTTTGCATAACATTGGTATCATTGCTAATCATTACGTTGTTGCCATTTCGTAATATAAAATTGGTGCTATTTGTAAACGTAATTGTATAATAATGGCTCACCAATTTCATTTGCTTGTTTATTTATTGAAGCAAACACTGTTTCTCAGCATTTAAGTAGTTTTGTAAATGCATTCACTCATTGGAAACATGCGTATACGCCTTCGAAACGCTTGACTTGTGTTTTTCTCTTTTAGGCTCGACGTCTCCGATGGCAAAGCCTTTCACCAACACCAGTCCTCTTCCATCCCTCACTGCGAATATGGACAGTTGGGCTTTCACGAGCAATCCTTATGATTTTGGGTTTCAGACTCCTTTATCTACATCTCCATATCCTGGATTCTCTGCATCCCCGCATACCACACTAGCAGCATCACCTTCACCCACCACAGCTGGATTCTATGGTGGGATGCTACCAACATGCCAAAGTACTGTGGGCATGACAAGCGATCCTCTGCTGCCATCTCTCAGAAACGACCATCAGCAGAAAGCCCAACTCACAGCAGGCGGGAGCCCTAATTCGTTTTCACCGAATTCTATGGACAAGAAGTCTGGCCTCGGAAGTTTGGATCCAGACTCGCCCCTCTCTGATGTCCAGAGGATGACGACTCTTCCTCCATTGATACTCAAGCAGAAGGACAACGCCTCGCCCTTACCATCCTTGGACTTTTTCACCTGAATCTCACGAATGAATGTTTTGCTGCCAACAGAGTACATACATCTAATTTGCTTGAACACTGTAAATAATATCATTTTTAGTATATACATGCAAATGACTGAGTAAAAAAAAAAAAAAAAAAAAGAGGAAAAATCAGCAAAAACGCAGGGTACCATTACTAAAAAGTGTTCGAAAACTATTCGATACGCTTCTTTTTTGTTGTCGTTTCTTTTCGGGGTTTAAAAACCATCAAGAGCAGCTCTAAAGGTTATAAACAGTTGCTCGTTTTTAATTTAGGGTCACCCTTTCCGAGGAGGGGTCACAGCAAGCGCCATTCGGCAGGTGCAACACCCATACCTGGAACCCGGGCGCATCTCAGGTTTTAGACCACTGGACCATCCATTCGATAGACTTCCCACATAAGTGGTACTAATTAATAATAACATACTGGAAACCCAAACTTATTCTGACTTATCTAATTGTCCACCATGCCTTCTATGAGATACACCGAGCCCAGCGGTCTTTGAAATAAACTCAAAGGATCTTTTTCTCGATAGAGGCAAAACTTACTTGAAATCTTTGTCTTCAGAATATCGACCGTAAAGCTGGCTTCACTGTGGTATTGAATATACTATACTGCAACAACGAAAACCACTGCGATTTCCAAGAAAAGGGTTCGTTACGATTACTCCTGGGAAAGGCATTTATTCCTCCGGAAGCCGTTTACTCCTTGGGAAGCAGTTCTTATATTATTATAAAAGTTTTTATTCCGTCTTTATATTTATAGGTGTAAATAACAACATAACATTAATTTCCAAGCTTTCGCTTGTCAACAGACAGCTTTCTCAAGGTACGTTACAAACAGAATGCATAGAATTAAACAAATAAACACTAAACAACGTTCTTTCACGCATTCTTATCACATGCCATCTTATTATAACTTGCGTGACGTGTTAAACAGCACTCACAGTATCATGCTCTACCTCTTATAATTTCATATGAAACCTCTCCATATTTGGGGGATATCGTATGAAACACTTTCATTACATGCGTCCTTCCTTCCCACTATCTGCATTGACTCACGTATTGAGGATTCTCTATGTGTTGCATACCTAGCTATACATTTAGTACCAGGCAGCTCAGGTATAGCTGTATTATTTAGTACCTCTCTAGCAAGTGCTGTAGAAGGTATTGCATCTTTTACATTTCTACTATGTTCCTTAACTCTAGCCTTAAGTGACCTTTTTGTTCCATCGGCGTATCGTAGTGGGATGGTATACACTCCTGCTTTGTTCGTCTCATCCGATTCCCTATGGAGACTCATAGAGAATTCGCAATACGTGAGTCAATGGAGATAATGGGAAGGAAGGACGCACGTAATGAAAGGGTTTCATACGATATCCCTCAAACATGGAGAGGTTTCATATGAAATTATACGAGGTAGAGCACGATACTGTGAATGCTGTTTAACATGTCACGCACGTTATAATATGATGGCATTTGATACGAACACGTGAAAGAACGTTGTTCATTGTTTATTTGTTTAATTCTACGCATTCTGTTCGTAACGTACCTTGAGAAAGCTGTCTGTTAACAAGAGAAAGCTTGGTAATTAATGTTATGTTTTTATTTATTAATATAAAGATGAAGACGGAATAAAAACTTTCATAATTGTATTAGGTGAGTGAATTGATATCTACGTTCTTATATTGTTGTGATGAGGAACCTCGACGGTTCCAGAATGTTCTTCGTCTACCACGATTTAACCCTTCAACCGACTGGAACGAATTAACTCCGAGTTAACAACATAGACTGAAATCAGCTAGAACGAATATATTCGCTGTCTAAGAAGCGGACCGAACGTGACAGAAACGAGTGAACCTCGCATCAGAAATCGTTGCTTTTACCTGAGGTTTATCAATCTAGGTGGTCATTTGGGAGTATGATTGTCATTGATCCTTCTTGTTTGATTATTATATTTTCCGCTAAGAATGCTGTAAAAAGGGCGATGAACCTAAGAAAGAAGAGAAAAGATGTTTGAGTAACTTGTTTCTACCCGATGGCATGGTGTTCGTGTCCGGGAGACCATTGCTTCCGAATTATTCCTTGGGTAATGGAACAGAGAACAAAGGGCTATAAAGGAATCAAAATACATATTTTAAGATTAAGGACTATAAGGGAGCACTTTCAACCAGCGATAGATTTGTAGTCGGTACTCCTGAGATGAAAGAGGGAAAGGAATTGTTTTGCCGTAACGTTCACATAACCTGGTCAATATGAGAACACTTCTGTTTGAGGATGTGCAGGAAAATTTGGGCAACTTTTGGTTCAGGTACATCAGCCGGCAAAAGGGTTAAAGAAGATGCACAAAAACTTAGTCGTCTTTATATTCTAAGAACCTTCTGCAAAACTCAGTTTGTAACATGCCTTGGGTTTCTGAAAACATTTTAATTAAACCGAACTTGAAAAAAAAAATGGCCTCTATACTCTAAAGACTCTGGAAAGTTACTGATGCAACTTAAAACGGCTGCAGGTAAGGCTAATTACCCAATCTAACGGATCTTAACATACCTTTAAACAAATTACTGATGTACCTGCGTTACTTGCGTAGTATCTAGTACGTCAGTAATTTGTAGGCGTAAAATATTAACAAGCAAGTAATACCTTACTCAATTATTCCTTTCATTTAAGTGCTTATTGATGTAATAACTTTCGTTTGGTGTCTATGAAGTGTAAAACACTGATTCTGAGTACAGCAAAATTAGCCAAAGTCTGACAGTGTGGTAGCACTTCTCACAAGGGAACGGTCCGGATCGTTGTCGTCAATGATGATTCGCAGCCTCGGTGGCGCGGTGGTCTTAGCGATGGCTTTTGATCATTCGTCCGAAAGGGGTCCGGGTTCGAATCCCGGTGAGGCATGGATGTTGTGTTTTCCTTACGGCACTGGCTCTCTCCTTCCCTGGAACCAGTGGACCTAAATTATGGACGGACGACTGCTTATAGCCCATTGAGTTGCTCACGGTGGTCGTTAAACCTTCAATAAAAAAAATGTCAATGACGATTCACAACTTGTAAAAAATTTGGTGATTCAGTATTTAAGGTTATTTTGCAGACAGCTTAGAACACCTCTAAATAACATTTACAAATTCTGCCGCACGTAACGCTCAAAAATTCTAAGCTTCTTCCCAGAATTAATTAATTTCTAAGCTTTTTCCCAGAATTAATTAAATTCTAAGCTTTTTCCTAGAATTAATTAAATTCTAAGCTTTTTCCCAGAATTAATTAAATTCTAAGCTTTTTCCCAGAATTAATGAAATTCTAAGCTTTTTCCTAGAATTAATGAAATTCTAAGCTTTTTCCCAGAATTAATGAAATTCTAAGCTTTTTCCCAGAAGTAATTAAATTCTAAGCTTTTTCCCAGAATTAATTTTCATCCCCCTAGATTTTATTCATGCCTGACAACTCTTCTGTTAACGTTAGATCCGTTTCTTCACTTATCAGTAATAACAAACTAATTTTATTTTAGGATGTAAAGAACATATTAGAAATATTTTTAAAATCAAAATGAGGAACCGGTTTTTTTTCTTGTGACGGTAAGCAGATGCTAGCTTACTGACTGAATTTGCAAAATTCAACATATATCGGAAAATGATTTCGTCGTACGAAATCATTGGTTAACCGAGCTCCATAATGAGTACAAAGTCAGCTTAGTAGTACAAAAATTCATTTGAGCTGGAAAAAGGAAAGGATTTAGGAATTATTTAGGGGGTTCTTAGACTTTCTGTATTTTATTTGGTACACCATAATGTTTCTTTCGTTCAAAGTGAAACAACTTTTTTTTTCAATGCCAATTTTCTTCAGATTCGTTTGTCTATATGTATTTGTACGTATGAAAGGAAGAAGTGAGTTTCCGTACAGAAGCAAAATATCGTATGATATTTAATAGCAATTTCGTACGAGAAAATGGCAACACCTGAAGTGCCTTTATGTACAAGAAAGAAAAATGTAAGGAAATGTATTTCACTTGTAGTTTTGTTGTACAGCACGAGTTTTTGTGCCAAATCGTAATGACAACTGTATCAGCCAATTCATGTTTATCCACATTATCACATCTGTGCCTGTCAGTGAAGTGATGTTTGTATTTTTCTTTTCCATGTCCATTTTTCAGTAATAAAAGATGAGATACCCAAGTCGAGTTTCTGTTTTCTTTGCAACGATACGACACCAAAATAATACGCCAGGACAGAAGCCTTTAACTTACGAAAAAAAAAAAAAAAACCACACACACACAAAATAAATCTTCGTGCCTTCTGAATACACTGGTCACAAAAAGTTAGGAACATTGAGGTTTCGAAGGGAAAACGTGGTGATATGCAAATTTAGCGACTGCTAGAGATCGGTTATCAGCGTGGGTAGCTACGTCATATATAAAGTAGCATTATGACCAGAGTTGGCAACGGGTCAAAGATTTTGGACCCGACCCGGACCTGACATGGACAAATCCGCTTTCAACTATAAATTCGAAACTCAATGTATAATTACACGTAAACGTATGTAAATGTATTTAACGCAGGGCGTTCAAAAAGTGTCTCCGTAGGGTATGTGGTCGTAGGTTATATACAAATCATATACGTAAATATATTACGGAAAGGAATAATTTACTCACTTACTTACAAAAAGTGTTGAAACTGTCGTTCTTCATAAAACCTGTTTTGCATATGTTTTCAAATACCATCTGCGAGAGCCAAAAAATCCCTCCGTAGTAAATGTTGAGAGGACCCACAGGAAAAAAAAGTTTTTTCTTGACTGCATTTGCTGACCACCATGATTTGACATCTAGGTAGAAAGCCGTTCCACTTAACAAATTTTGAAGATGACAATCCGTTTTTGGGTGTAAATATGACAAGGATGGTAAGTCAGATAATATCAGAAAACTTGAAAATTTCGTCGTACGAAAGACGGAATCGAACCTGCGTCTCCCAAATAGCACCCGGGTATGCTAACCACTACACCACCCAGAACGGCCAAGTCTCAAGTTTCCGATTAATTTGAAAATGATTGAATATATATAGAACGACCAAGTCTCAAGTTTCCGATTAATTTGAATATAATTGAATATATCAGAAACTTGGCATTCGGTCGTTCTAGGTGGTGTAGTGGTTAGCATACCCAGGTGCTATCTGGGAGACGCGGGTTCGAGTCCCGCTCCAGGACGAAGAAATTTTCACATTTTCGGATATTATCTGACTTACCAAATTTACACCAAAAAGCGGATTCTCAGCTTCAAAATTTGTAATGTATAATCCCGTATTCCATTCATTTTCCACTTAATTTTGATGGTGCTACAGTTGCAATTTTTGAATTAAGTAACTTGTTGTAGTTTAATTTCAGTTTTTGCTATTTTCTTGATAATGTAACAAGCTTCAGAATATGTTTCACAGCAACATCAATTTTCACCGGCTTCTGATGAGTTGAAAGTTTCCAAAATGTTAATGTTGATTTCATCATGGCTCCTCAGAAGAAAGGAACACTCCTAAAATCAACATTCACATTTTGGAAACTTTCAACTCATCACAAGCTTGTGAAAATTGGTGTTACTGTGAAGCATATTCTGGTTTTTTAATTAAAAAAAAACAACTTCCAGAGTTCCCTCTTCCCCTTTTTTTGTTTTCAACCAGAACGTATTTGAAGGCCTCGGCGCCTTTTTCAATCTCTTTAATTTTAAATTCATCTGTATAAACAAATGAGGCTTTAATTCCGCCAGGACATGCAATTTAATGGGATGTTTACACATCAAACGAAAACTACTAAATGCTCAATCAAAAGATGCAATGTGAAAAGTAACTCTCAGTCTTACAATGGGACACGTGGGTTGTGAGATAATGAATATCACCAGAGAAGCAGGTGTTAACAAGTTCGTTGCTATATCTTTGTAGCCTATTGTTAACATGTTCGTATTAACTTCATAAATATTGCGTGGTTGAGTTGCTAAGTCTTATATGGTTAAAGAAAGTAATATAACTAACAGAAATAAGCAAATGATAATAATTGTATGCAAATATGTCTAAGAAACCTTTATTTTTCTCTTCATTTAATTCCCTGCAAAGTTTGTCCGTTATCTGTGCTATGTTTCCTAACTGTTCCGCTTTCGATCATCTCTCGCGCTATCGTTAAAATCCCCTATCCTGTGCAGGGCCCGACTTACACGGAATTGGGCCCTAGGCACAACCCAAAACGAGGTTCCTTCCACTCGACATTTACTTTACGGAGTCGAGTTGGTAGTGTGACCATTTTGGGCGACTGTATTACAATCCAGCGTAATAATTTAATAAACACAATACATTTATAAGACTGACATTAAATTACGGTAGTACCTGGTAAAAATATGGTTTTCTCCTAGATTTTTATGCTGTCCTACTGATTTGCATCTGAAAAGACTTGAACCTTCATCGATGAAACAGTTGTGTGTGACAAAGCCATATGACGGGTAAAATTCAATTGGACATTGGATTTTTTGCCAGGTGTGTCTAAACTATACTATTACCATATTAACCAGGGGTGTATTTAAGAGAGAGGTTTGCGGGGATTCAAACTCTACCTGAATTAAGTCCAAATATTTTTCAAATAAAACTTTTGGGGGCTAAAATGTCAAAATGTTTAAAAATTGCTTCAGAACCTTGCAGTATTTGAAATTGAAGTATATAGTTGATCTTAGTAAGCCATAATTACAAACATACACATACTGCTAGTTTTTATTACACAACACGACAATTTTTTGTTTAATCTCACACAAAAACCCTCCCCAAATTATCTGGAAAATGTTATTGATATTAACTAGAAATAGCACATATTATATTGCCAGTACTTGCTTGTGTATTGCCAGCGATTTATATATAGTTACTCCACATTACATCTACCCACGTATAAATATTTTGAAAAAGGGAAAGTTTTTTTTTAACCAAGGTTTTGGGGCCCTTTTAGTTTGAGGGCCCTAGGCATGTGCCTTGCGTGCCCATGCGTAAATCAGGCCCTGATCCTGTGGGTCCACCTAAATTTTCCTGCCTCGTCTGGGGCAGTCAACTCGTCGTACCTTTCGCGACCGCTCGCTCTCGAAGACCAGAGGAGGAGAAAGTCCTCTCGCTTTCTCCTCCCCTGTCTCCAAAAATGCCCTTAAGCATATCCGAAAGTTCCCCGTGAGAAACAAATACACTGCCATCTAAAGCCTCAAAAAAAATGTGAGGGGCTAGTCCATTAGTCGGCCGGATTGAAATACAAACCTGTAAAGCATCAAAAGAGGCGCGATAGATTTAATCTCCATTCAACAAACAATGTGCAAATACTAAGCTCAGACACATTGTCGTCTTAATAAATTAACCGGGCATTCGGTGTCTAATGGGGAACTGACTCTGAGAATTTTTTTTTTTTTTTGATTGGAGGTTTAGCGACCACCGTGAGCAACTCAATGGGCTATAAGCAGTCGCCCGTCCCTAATTTAGGGTCACTGGTTCCAGGGAAGGGAGAGAGCCAGTGCCGTAAGACAAACACAACATCCATGCCTCACCGGGATTCGAACCCGGACCCCTTACGGACGAATGATCAGAGGCCAGCGCCTTAGACCACTGCGCCCCCCCGGCTTGAGAAATTTCTCTCACGCTTTGTGGAAACAAAAGAAGTGGAGCACGAGATGGAATAAAAGTTGCAATATTGAGATTTTATATGAAATCCCACAGCCTAGTATAAAATCTCTGTAACACAGGCGACAGGCATTTGTTTGCCTGTATCCTGCTCCGAACAATCGCACTGACAACAAATGCGAAGGAAGTATCGTTTTACGATATGGTATCATCGGTCGGTGGAAAATTTCTTTGCTTTAAGAAAGAGACGGCAATATTTTTGTACGACAAATCAGTTTTCACTCCGCTGGCGACAGGATCCGGCACAAAATCAAACTAGAAGACTTTTTCTTTGAAATATTTTTGTTTTCCTTTTCAAAAATAAAACGTAAAAAAACCGGGTCGAAACCGGGTCAAGAACAGCTTGATCCGACCCGTTTGACCGGCAAGAAATTGTCATCCCGTTGACTCGCTGACCCGTGATACCTATCCATCTCTGACCGAGCTCCGATCAAAGTACCCTGCGAAAAGTGGTAAACGGGTCTTTTCAGGGCTAGGTCCAGAAGTTAGCTGAATCTGTTGCCTTCAGTGTCATATTAACACGAAATAATGTCCAGACGACGTTTATGCATTGACAACTGAATTAGGGCTTTTGGCACGCGTTACAAACAGGCTGTGGCGTACTGCAGAGGTGAAAACATGTGCCAAGATGACAAATCCGCAGCGAGACATTCTGTCCGTGTAGCTCAGTTGGGAGAGCCACTTACTCTGGAGTGAGGAGACACGGACAAAAAACTTGTACGTTACATTGGCGCCCGAACTTCCAGGATGACCCGGCTGTTAAGTTTCTCGCAATGATGTGATGTTCTTTCCACGCGGCGAGAGCGGAAAAATGAGAATCCCTTCTTCAGTGCTTCGAAAAAAGAAATCAGTGTGATGTCACGTTCCACACACCAAATTGTCTGGGATTTCTCAAATGCACGTTCTTCATGGAATGACTGCCTACAGCGACACATGGTCCCTGTTGACCCGTGGGACATGGACCCGGTCCTCTTTCGGGTTGGAGGGGGGAGATGTGACGTACCTATCCCGCAGGACGCACATGAGATAAAGGCAGATAGCAGTGAGATCACATGTCCGTGTAGCTTAGTTGGGAGAGTGCCTTACTCCGGAGTGAGGGGAGCCGATTTCGATGTCCCAGCGCGGACAATCTTGTACGTTATAAGGCATATGGCCGATTGATGTGGCTGCTGCTTTTGGATTTTCGCAAAGTGTAATAAGCCGGCTACACCCAAGATATCTACGGCATGGAAATGTTGTAGATCGAGCAATAAGTTGTCACCCGAGTGTAACCACCATGGCCGCCCCGGTGGCACAGTAGTCTATGCGATGGCCTCTGATCATTCTTCCGGAAGGGGTCCGGGTTCGAATCCCGGTAAGGCATGGATGTTGTGTTTGTCTTACGGCACTGTCTCTCTCCCTTCCCTGGAACCAGTGACCCTAAATTAGGGACGGGCGGCTGCTTATAGCCCATTGAGTTGCTCACGGTGGTCGTTAAGCCTCCAATAAAAAAACCACCATGAGGAAAGGCTGCTACCTGACAATAAGTGTTCAGAGAAGGCCTAGTATCACGGCAGCCAACTCGGGGAATTATAACGACCTGCCTCTGGTGTCACAGTATGTCTCAAACAGTACGAAATCGTCTTCGTGAGTACGGGCTCAGAGCAAGGAGGCCGCTGAGATGTATAGCATTGGCATCAGCTAACCGTTGTTAAAGATGTACCTGGGTCCAACTACATGTATGTCATGGAACACAGAGCTGCACCATGTTTTTTTCACAGTCCAATCCCGTTTCGCTCTTTATCCTGATACTCGACGAGGACACGTGTGGAGTTGATTCGATACTCGAATGCAACTACGCGATGTGCAGCTCGTCCACCCTTACCAGCGACAATCAATTCTGGTCTGGGCAGGAGTGTGTTTTAATGGCCGTACTTCCTTGTATGTTTGTCAAGGCAACGTGAATGCCTCAATGTATCGAAACGAGATTATTGTGCCCATTGCCACACTGTTTCACGCTGCTATTGGATATGCATTCCGTTTTCTCGATGACAATGCAGCCAGTCACCGTGTCCGAGGACATGCTATTGGACATGCATTCCGTTTCCTCGATGACAATGTAACCAGTCACTGTGTCCGAGGACATGCTATTGGACATGCATTCCGTTTCCTCGATGACAATGTAACCAGTCACCGTGTCCGAGGACATGCTATTGGACATGCATTCCGTTTCCTCGATGACAATGCAACCAGTCACTGTGTCCGAGGACATGCTATTGGACATGCATTCTGTTTCCTCGATGAAAATGCAACCAGGCACCGTGTCCGAGCTGGAAAATCATGGGATTGAATCGTTACAGTTGCCTCCGAGGTCACCAGACCTTAATCCTATTGAAAAGATTTAGGACGCGGTACAGCGACGTCTGGATAACCAGGTGACATACCCTCAGTACACAGGCAGACCTCTGTAACGTGTTGCCTGTAATATGGAACGAGCTGCCCAAACACTCACCAGTAATCTCATTGCAAGTATGCTTCCTAGGTGTCAAGATGTTCATCGACACGGAACTGGTGCTACAGGGTATGGAAATCCAGATATACGGACGTTCTCCTACTTTGCCATTTTTTTATCACGTCTTTTGTAAAAAAGATCGTGCTTATTGGGTTGTCGGAGAAGTCATGACGTATTTAAGCCATGTTTTGCAAAGGTCATTTATTGATAGAAAGAACGAAGATCAAATCAATGATATAATGCCCGTTTTGTTCGATAACTTTTGCCATCTTTCAGTGAGCTGCAGAATGCCTCGTTCATAGAAGGACCTGTCTTTCGTGGAGAAAAACTGTACAAGGTGCTGATTTACAGCCTCGTCTGAAATGAACGTTACACCACGCAAGGACTGTTGAAGAGAGCGAAACAAGTGGAAGTCTGACGGCACAAGGTCAGGCGAGTATGCTGGGTGTGGCAACACATCCCACCCAAGCTCCAATCATTTTTGGCGGGTGATGAAACTTGTGTGTGGTCCCGCGCTGCCGTGATGGAACACAACACCTTTACGATGAGCGAGCTCTGAACGTTTCTGGATGATGGATTCGTTCAACTGTCCAATTAACGACAGTACACATTCGAATTGATTGTTTGGTTCCGTGGTAGGAGCTCGAAAGACACGACACCTTTAAAATCCCACCACACTGAGACCAGAACCTTCCGCTGATGAATGTCTGCTTTGGATGTCGTTTGAGGCGAAGCAGCATGTCGGGACCAAGACCGTTTGCGCCGCATATTGTTGTACACAATCCAATTTTCGTTGCTAGTTATCAGTCGCTTCAAAAAAGGATCGTTTTCCTCACGTTTAATGAGCATATCGCAGATGTTTATACGCACCGTCAATTGAGCTTCTTTGAGTTCATGAGGAACCCACACATCTAGCTTGCTTACGTATCCCAGTTTCTTCAGGTGGTCGTGAACGCTTGAATGATAGATGCGCAATGTGTCTGCAATCTCTCGTGTCGTGTAACTTCGGTTTGACTCGATCAATGCCTTGATTTGGTCGTCATAATCCTCGGTTGGCCTCCCGGACCGAGGAGCATCGTTGAGGTCAAAATAACCAGCACGGAATTTTGGGAACCAGCGCTGGCACTGACGTTCTGGTAGAGCATTATCATCGTACACTTTACGCAACTTTTCACAAGTTTGACGCGCGTTCTTCCCTTTACGGAAGTAAAACAGTAAAATATGGCGAAAATGTACAGTTTGGTCTTCCATCTTCAACTTGATGTCAAATCTCCGCAAATCAACCAAATCGCTCACTATTCCTTTTAGACTGCAAATAGAACTGGCACCTGTCCAATCCCATAGTGATAACAGAGCTGCGCATGCCTCTAATACTTCCAAAACCGCCCAACCGCGATCGGCTACCAAAATACGTCATGACTTTTCCGACAACCCAATTTGTTACCGGTTTGTCCGTCCGTCCGTCTGTGGGCACCATATCTCTGCAACTATTAGTCCGATTTGAAAAATTATTTTTGCATTGGGAAGCTTGAAACGCTCGAAAGATGAACCTTGCATTCCAGTTTTTTTACGATGCATAATTTCGCCGTTACAGGACATAAATGCAGATGATATCGAATTCAAAATTCATTTTATTCCATATATTTGCTCCTAAACACCAGATTGAAAAACTTTTTTACCTTTTGATTTCATTTATATCACAGACTATTTTAGGTATAGTCACTTTTTCAAGTTATGCATATATTTTCCACTTAGGGCATAAAAGTAAATTGCGTTAACCCGATATCTCTGCCACTAAAACTCCGATTTGAAACATTCTTGCTGCAGTGGATACAGCTCTGGATGCGAAATCTTTTTCATATATTTCTAATATATTTGGTAAAAAATTATTTGGCCTTATGGGGCATAAATCTTAATTACTGCTTCTGATGTATTTGCAGCAAAATCTCAGCTTCTTAAATCACGATTGAAAACAATTCGTTCGTGGATCGATACTACTCACGTCGATAAATCATTTTGGAATATTTTCTTTTTAAAGTAATGCACGATTTCTCCTCTAGGAGGCATAGATGTATATCTTATTTTTTCAATATCTCTACTTCTAAGAGTTCGATTTGAAAAATTTCTTCTTTCTGGGATAGCATTTCCGGTGCGAAAAGCTTTTCATATAATTACAAAATTTTCAAGTAATTCATAGACATTCTGCTAGGGGAGTTAAGGTAAATTGCGTCTTCCTGAATATCTCTGCTTTCAAAAGTCCGATTTAAAAAATTCTTCCTGTATCGCATATGGAAAAGGTTTTGCATGTAATTTCTAATATTTGGTAAAGAATGATTTGGCCACTAGGTGGCGTTCTGCTTCTGATGTATTTGCAGAAAAATCTGAGCTCCTGAAAACTCTATTGAAAAAATTCCTTCGTTGACCGATACGGCTCACATCGAAAAACCTTTTGTGAATACATTCTTTTTAAAATAATGCATAGCTTTCCTGCCAGGATGCATATCTTATATTTGTCGATATCTCTGCTTCTAAGCGTCCGATTTGAAAACTTCTTCTGTGGAGAAGGTTTCCGCTGCGAATTGTTGCTCATATAATTTCAAATTTTTCTTAATGCACACGTCTGCTACCAGTGTGAGTAAGTTCACGTTTCCGTTTATAGATATATCTGCGGGATTAAAAACCCGATTGAAAAACGTCTGGTCAGCTACTACTGTTTTCCATACAGATTCCATTGATTTTGAATAGCCTTGATAAATTTAATTCGCTTGTTAACAGATTCAAAAGACGTTCTCATTACAACCGAAAATTCAGTGTCATCTTTCTTGTTCTACACGGTCGAATCACACTTCTGTGACCGCCAACTAATATCCAGAGTAACCACCGTGTGTAGCGCGGACAGCAGCTAGACGGGCTGGGAGTGACTCAATAAGGTGCTGGAAGGTGTTCACAGGTATGTGGAAACATGCTCACTGCAGTGCATCTGACAGCTGCTAAAGGGTGCTTGGTGGAGGATCCACAAAGCGAACAACACGATCGAGGGGGTCCTACAGATGCTCAATTGGGTTTAAGTCTGGGGAATGAGGAAGCCGGGGGAGTAATTTAAAGTCTTCATCGTGCTCTTTCAACCACTTTTCGGACATTTCTAGCAGTGTGACACCTCGCATTGTCGTGCTGGAGAATTCCATCCGCCCCAGGGAAGACAATCAGCATGTATGGGTGCACGTGGTCTGCAAGGATGGATTTATAACGAATTCGGTCCACAGTGCCTTCCACGTATATGAGTGGACCCAGGGAATGCCACAAAAGCATTCACCAGATCATAATGCTGCTCCCACTAGCTCGTGTTCTTGCAGCAATGGTTGAAGAGTATTTGTTCTCCGATGTTTTTCGCCTTATATGCCAACGTCCATCCTTTCGATGAAGCAAAAACGTGACTCATCGGAGGAAGCTAACCTTTGCCAATAAGCGGGGGTCAAATTCCGATACTGCCGTCTAATTATAAGCATTTTCTGCCCATGCACCGTCGTTAGCATAGGTGCACTGACCATCCGCCTGCATCGGAACCCCATACGCAGCATGGTTCGCTGAACTATCGTTTTAGACACTCTTCCTGCAGTCCCATGGTTCATTCGGCCAGTGAGTTGCCCCATTGTAGCGTGTCAATTGGCCCTCACGCCCCTTCGCAGCCGACGTTCACCTCTAACATCAATAGAGGTTCATCGAACACACCTGCTTTGATCTTCTCGAAGACAAAGCAGGAAAAGCAGAAACTATATGTTGAAAACATTCACCATCAGTACTTAATGCCTTTAAGAACTGTTTCATCAAGCCGAGCTTGATATTCAGTGGATGGGAAATAATCTTCTCTCGGCTAACGATTGGGTCATTCACAATGTTTGGCATGCTTACTTCGAGAGTTTCACGGATGGGTCATTCCTTCTGGGTCCAGTATTTCTCTCGAGCTTGGCTGTTCCACACGAAGAAACAGCGTAGAAACTACGTGGAGCCTCTCTGTTGATCAAGGAGGAAGTTGACCATTTTCAGGTCCACACAAATGATCCAGTTGTGCTCGTGATATTTGAGTTATCCAATGAACATTTTTACGTCATTATGTTCTTCTCGCAAACACACCGAGTGACCAACTGGAACCGCTCCATAAACATTGCCATTGTGCAAGAGAACACACTTGAGGCTGCATCTTGAGCTGTCCAGAAATAATCGCCATTCTTTTGCACTATACGAAGTAACACCTAATTGCCTGAGAAGACCTGGAATATAGTGGCAGTAAACAAACTGCTGGTCTTCTGAAAACAAAAGTCCACAAAAATCTGGTCCCACTTTCCGAAATAAGAAACTGTTGTTCTTGGAGCGTGGAGGATAATACTACAGCTGCTTTCTTGGAGAGCCCCAAATCACGCACTAAGCAATTCCATTCCGGTTGGCTAAATTGCGGAGAGGATGATGACTGTTTGGTATCAGATGAGGAGTCTTTGGATTCTGAAAACATTTCTTGAAGCTCATTATCACAACCCTCGTGCTCTTCCTGATCATGTTTACTGCCTTCATCTTCAGATCAGGCAAAACCATTGAAAACTTGAATCGGGAGTTCTTCAGAGTGCGGAGTAGGTCGAATTGCTGAGGTAAAACTGGGATAGGAGATCTTATGCCGATTTTTCTTGCCGACACCCTTCGTGTTGACCAGGTAAAAATAGCAGTCAGTTATGTGGTCCTTGGGTTCTCGCCAAATCATGGGAACTCCAAAAGGCAGACCATTTCGTTTTCCTTTTGTCAAATCACGAAGCATTTCCTCACAATTATACACACAATATGAGGAGCCCATTTCTTGTCTTGGTCGCCAAGGGGAACATCAAAATAGGCTTTATAGGCACACCTCACAAACGAAGTTGTAGCAGCCACATACATAACAGAATGCATCAGGATTATTCACACATTTATGTCTACTTGAAGAAGCCGTCATCAGATCTGAAACAAAGAAAAACAGGTGTTATTTTTGTGTAAATCAGATAAATCTCTGGAATCCAAAATTAACAATAAAATAAAGAATATTGACGTTTCTAAAAAGAGGTTTACATCTACCCTAAGCCTACTTAGTCTAAGGTTAGGATAGACGTAAGCCTAGTTCTCAAATCCCTAGTGTAAATAGCAATGGGCGTCCTTTTTTTTTTCTTTTTTTTTCGAAAATCACAAGTTTAAAATTGCATGAAAACTAGAGCATGTAGAGGAAAACCGATTACAGATTTGAAATCAGCGTTGAAAAAAATGGGTATCGTTCACTTGATCGAAAGGTCACTTGACCGAAAATCACTTCGCCGAAAATCACTTGATCGAAAGGTACATTTCACCGAAGGGTCACTTGACCGAAAAGTTCATTTCATCGAAAGGACATTTGATCGAAAAGTTCCTTTCACCGAAGGATTATTTTACCTAAAAGTTCATTGTATCAAAAGATCATTTCACAGAATGGTCAGTTTATCGAACACTTAAAATTTCGTTGTTAGAGATGTGTTGGAGTGTGGTGCTGGTTTTTGAAAAACTGGCCACCTAAACATTCTCGGATTGTATAAAAAATACACTTTTAATTTCTATGAAACACCTCCCTATGAGTAGGTTTTTAGAAATATAACATTAATTATAAGGCCTAGATCTGTGCTTTTTTGTCAAATTTTAATCCTCCGAGCTCATATTCATAAGGGTTACATAGTAAATAATGTTCCACTTTTACTCAACCACAAAACATTGATTTTTTGACCGTAGGTCTAGGCACAGGCCATTATAACGAATTTTGACCCTACACATATTCATAAGCATTACATAAAATGTAAAGTAACTTTTTATGTAAACCTTATGAACATGAGCACGAACGGTTAAAATTTGCTAAAAAGGCCTAAGCCGAGGCCTAGAACCCTAAACTTGATTCTTTTTGCCTCAAAAAATGTGCAACATTATTAACTTGACTTTTTATGTAAACCTTATGAACATGAGTTTGTGCGATTAAAATTGGGTAAAAAGGCCTAAGGTGACCTAAGATTGATTCTTTTTGACTGAAAAAATGTGCAACATTATTAATTTTACTTTTTTATGTAAATCTTATGAACATGATTAAAATTTGCTAAAAAGGACTAAGCCGAGGCCTAGAGCCCTAAACTTGATTCTTTTGCCTCAAAAAATGTGCAACATTATTAACTTGACTTTTTATGTAAACCTTATGAACATGAGTTTGTGCGATTAAAATTGGGTAAAAAGGCCTAAGGTGACCTAAACTTGATTCTTTTTGCCTCAAAAAATGTGCAACATTATTAACTTGACTTTTTATGTAAACCTTATGAACATGAGTTTGTGCGATTAAAATTGGGTAAAAAGGCCTAAGGTGACCTAAAATTGATTCTTTTTGACTGAAAAAATGTGCAACATTATTAACTTGACTTTTTATGTTAACCTTATGAACATGAGTTTGTGCGTTTAAAATTGGGTAAAAAGGCCTAAGGTGACCTAAAATTGATTCTTTTTGACTTAAAAAATGTGCAACATTATTAATTTTACTTTTTTATGTAAACCTTATGAACATGATTAAAATTTGCTAAAAAGGCCTAAGCCGAGGCCTAGAGCCCTAAACTTGATTCTTTTTGCCTCAAAAAATGTGCAACATTATTAACTTGACTTTTTATGTAAACCTTATGAACATGAGTTTGTGCGATTAAAATTGGGTAAAAAGGCCTAAGGTGACCTAAAATTGATTCTTTTTGACTGAAAAAATGTGCAACATTATTAACTTGACTTTTTATGTTAACCTTATGAACATGAGTTTGTGCGATTAAAATTGGGTAAAAAGGCCTAAGGTGACCTAAAATTGATTCTTTTTGACTTAAAAAATGTGCAACATTATTAATTTTACTTTTTTATGTAAACCTTATGAACATGATTAAAATTTGCTAAAAAGGCCTAAGCCGAGGCCTAGAGCCCTAAACTTGATTCTTTTTGCCTCAAAAAATGTGCAACATTATTAACTTGACTTTTTATGTAAACCTTATGAACATGAGTTTGTGCGATTAAAATTGGGTAAAAAGGCCTAAGGTGACCTAAAATTGATTCTTTTTGACTGAAAAAATGTGCAACATTATTAATTTTACTTTTTTATGTAAACCTTATGAACATGATTAAAATTTGCTAAAAAGGCCTAAGCCGAGGCCTAGAGCCCTAAACTTGATTCTTTTTGCCTCAAAAAATGTGCAACATTATTAACTTGACTTTTTATGTAAACCTTATGAACATGAGTTTGTGCGATTAAAATTGGGTAAAAAGGCCTAAGGTGACCTAAAATTGATTCTTTTTGACTGAAAAAATGTGCAACATTATTAACTTGACTTTTTATGTAAACCTTATGAACATGAGTTTGTGCGATTAAAATTGGGTAAAAAGGCCTAAGGTGACCTAAAATTGATTCTTTTTGACTGAAAAAATGTGCAACATTATTAATTTTACTTTTTTATGTAAACCTTATGAACATGATTAAAATTTGCTAAAAAGGCCTAAGCCGAGGCCTAGGGACTTAAAATTAATTAGTTTTGTCTTAAAACTAAATATTTGCGTTTTCTGTGACACGGAGAAATCAAAAGTGCAATTTGAGTGTGATCCCCTAACGTTTCGGTGGTCTGTCTGCCAAACTTGCACCATGCTTCAACAGATCCTGTAATGAAATCCAAAGTTTTTGATAAACTGACCCTTTCGGTGAAATGACCTTTCGATGAAATGAACTTTTAAGTAAAGAGACCTTTCGGTGAAATGAACTTTTCGATCAAGTGACCCTTCGGTGAAATGTACCTTTCGATCAAGTGATCCTTCGGTGAAATGAACGTTTCGATCAAGTGATCTTTCGGTGAAACAATCTTTTCGGTGAAGTGATTTTCGGTCAAGTGACTCTTCGGTGAAGTAAACGTCGGCCAAATGAACCAGACCTGAAAAAACTACTTAGAATCAGTTGAAAAATCTCGTGCAACATAAAATAAGAAAAAAATGTTCCGCAGTGTAATTATTCCGCTTTCTGAATGAGTCATTGACGCCACACGGCCATATAAAACTCCCTTTCATTACACACATTTACGTATTTTTATACATTTCCCAGCTGGTCGGTAAGCCGCCGAAAGTGCGAGTCAATTGATTGAATAACTTGGCATGTCTAGTGGCGTATATAGACAGGGTTTTAGTTGGGACCAAAACCCCTTCCCTGGTCAAAGACTCGGCGTATTTATTTAAAAAATAAAATTTTGATAGAAAAAATAATGAAATTTAAATTTCAAAAAATTAACTGTTTGGTGGGAATCCGAAGTTCACACAAAATTTCAAGAAATAGACTCAATTTGAACTAAAGTGAAAAACATAAAAAAAAGAATACAGTTTTAATTTTTTCCAGTCGGTGGAGTACCGAGACAGTGGGAGATCTGCCACGAGGCAGAAGTGCGTATTCCACGTTGAACTGGAAGTTAAATCTATCGTTGTGATATTATGATGGACACTCCGGACCGCATCTCAATCTACATTCCTTTTCTTGATTCTGTCACAAACCAAATTCATGACTGACAACTCAAGCACAAAACGATTTTGCAAACTCTTATGTATCTTTTGCCAAATCAGACAGGTTTTACCATGAAACAATAAAATATCGCCAAAAATCTTAGCGAAAAATGCGGACATATTCTTGATTTTCTGTATAGCATAGAGGAAGCTATTGCAGAACTAAAGTTGTGGTGGCGGTATATTCTCAATATTGAAAATATTCCGAGAAATGGTCACGACACATTTCTTATATGCGATGAAAATGTATTTCCGAGTGTAAGAAACTTCTACAAATACTTGCAATATTGCCAGTAACCATCGCAGTCAGAGCACATTTAAGGAGACAAGGCCCCCTGAGGCTGGACAGTATTTTAGGGCCCCAATCCTAATTGCACATCTTGGATTTCACTATGAGTGGATGAATAAAAATACCAGGAACTAAACATTCTCAAAATACGACGAGGAAGCCATAAAAATACCCCCGTCCGTACTGAAGTGATGATTCATGGATGAATCAGTGGTAGCAAGAAAATGTAAAAATGCATGGTTGAAAAATGGATACCTGTTCAGTTCTGCCTTAGACTACCGCAGTGGCGCAGTGGTCTAGGTGATGGCTTCTGATCATTCGTCCGAAAGGGGTCTGGGTTCGAATCCCGGTGATGCATGGATGTTCTGTTTGTCTTACGGCACTGGTTCTCTCCCTTCCCTGGAACCAGTGGCACTAAATTAGGGACGGTTGCTTACGATTATTGTTAAACCTCCAATCAAAAAAAAAAAAAAGTTAGATGTACCCGGGTGCTATCTGGGAGACGCGAGTTCGATTACCGCTCCAGGAAGACGAAATTTTTAAGTTTGCGGATATTATCTAATTTACCATCCTTGTCCTATGTACACCAAAAAACGGATTGTCATCTTCAAAATTTGTATTGTATGGTGTAATCCCGTATTCCATTCATGATTTATCTGTTCCTCCGGGCAATCACGGGATAGGATTCTTAACCCCCAGATCCGCTAAACATGAATGCCGGTTGTTTCGATTAGCGAATCCTGTGATGGTTTTATTCAAATTAATCGGAAACCTGGGGCTTGGTGGTTGTAGGTGGTGCACCCAGGCGCTCTCTGGGAGACGCGAGTTCGATCCCCGCTCCACGACAACGAAGTTTTCGGATATTATCTGACATACACTAATACCAACAAGTAATTGGACACCTGTGATAGTAAAGGAAAACGAAGTTTATTCACCTTCAATAGTTGGTGGAGCCTCCACGAGCGGCGATTACAGCTGCCGCCCTCCGGGGCATACTCTCAACCAGGCGTTGTACGACGTCTAGCGGTATTTTCTTCCACTCGACTTGGAGAAGGTAGGTCAGTTCCTTCACCGATTTCGGATGGTGGGGGCACCCCTTAAGTCGACGCTCCAACTCGTCCCAGAGGTGCTCGATAGGGTTAAGGTCTGGGCTCTGCGCAGGCCAGTCCATTCGATTAACCCCATTATCACCATACCAAGCCATGGTGGACCTCGCAACATGACAGGTGGCATTGTCATCCTGAAAGTAACATGGGTCCACCCAGTAAAACTGCCACAACGTAGGAAGTGCATGGTCATCCAAAATGGCGCAGTAGGTCTCGGCGTTGAGTCTACCAGGAATTGCGAACTACGGTCCCGTGCCATACCTGCAGAAACACCCCCATAGCATAATTCCACCGTCGCCGAACTTCACAGTTGGCACAATACATTCCGGCAAGAGCCGTTTTCCAGGCAGACGCCAAACCCAGACTCTGCCATCCGAACGGTAGAGGGTGAACCTTGATTCGTCGCTCCAGAGAATCTGTTTCCACTGTTCAACGGTCCGCTGTCGACGTTCTTTGCACCACGTTAGCCGAGCAGCGCTATTGGATTTGGTGATCAAAGGCTTGTGGGCGGCAGCACGTCCATGATAACCGAGCAGATGGGCTTCCTTACGGATGGTACTCATCGAAAGAACACTCCCGGATGCCTGTTGAAACTCCTCGCGGATGTGGCCCATCGATTTGGTGCGGGTCTTTCGAATTTCTCTGGCCAGCACCCGTCGGTCTCTAACTCCCAGTTTTGTGGGTCTGCCGGGTCGGGGCACATTCCGACAGTCACCTCTCACCTTCCACTTGCCAATCACGTAGACCACTGTCGATTTTGGGTACTTCAACTGGCTGGATATGTCACGTATGGATCGGCCATTTCTGTGATACCCGACGATTACACCTTTCTCGAAATCAGAGAGCTCCGAACTGCGTGGCATTTTGCATGCGACTGGTTGCGTTGTTGTTTCCCACACGATATTTAACGGCGGCGGCCGTGACGTGTATTAGGACCGCAGATACCGTCGATTGTAGGGGTGTCCAATTACTTGTTGGTAGATAGTGTATTTACATCGTGGTCATATTTACACCGAAAAACGGATTGTCATGTTCAAAGTTTGTATTATGGTGCAATCCCGTATTCCATTCATGAAAAAAAAAAATTTCGTTCATTAACAATTGCGATTTAAATTAAAATAAGTAGAAATAATTTTTTTATAAAACATACTGAACAATAAAAGTAGCAAATCAGAATCCACAATGCTTTTAAAAACTATGAGTCTTCTTTCTAATTCGTATTTACCTATTCAGTTCAGCGCTAAGGCACTTTTTTAATTAGAACTGCATCACTGCTAGGGACAGGGGCGTATTTAGAGGGTGGCCGAGGGGCCTTGGCCCCCTGAAAGTGTTTCATTTTTTTGTTTAAATACGACCTACATTAGAAAAAAAAAAAGCTTTAATTTAATAAAAATGCATCAACTTACAATAGAAAATAATGCTTTAATTATTTCATCTATTTTTCATTAACTTTTATTTTGTTCTGATGGATTTCAAAAACTTTCATTTTCGGTCGCTCCCTTCCCCCCCCCCCCCCCCGAAAAAAAATCTTTATACGTCTCTGGCTAGGGACTACTTTTCGCAGCGGAGTTCAATACCTTCCGCAATAGTACACTTTGACTTGCAGGATAGCTTTGTAAATGGTAATTGTTTTCTTACCGGTTACTTTTGGAGAATTCCCACAGAACCTCCTCTCTCTTTCGGAAAATTATCGTAGTGAGCCCATATTTTTCTAATTCGATCGTATCAATGTTTCTGGCGACTGCCCACAAACAATCATTTTAGTCTGCAAAACCCTGACCTCTATAGAAAATAATACACAACCCCCACGACCTGAGTTATCTGATCCTGCTTTTAAACTTTTATCTTGTCAATCTGGAGGTATCGTATTGTAAAACCGATCTGAGAGACGGACGGGATAAACTCTCACGCTGTCCGGCGTTCAGGTGATAAGATCAAATATGGCCAGCCGCAAATTGGGTACTCAGCCTGACTTTATTACTTTCCCAATAGGCACGTGCCGATCATTCAGTACCCACGCGACCGCCGATCCTCTCGTCTCCGTGGACCCTTCAGAACGTCCCATCCCCCAGTGCATCACGGTCACGAACCGATGGGCGTGTGAACAACGTTTTTCTTCCACCGTCGGTCGTCCAGCGGGGGGTAGCGTACCTAGCGGGTCGGGACTCGAAGCGTTGGCTCGGACCATATTAAACGCCAACCACAAGAGCATTGTTAGCTCGACGATTATTGAGTCTGGATCTCTTTACTTCAGAGGATAATCCTCGAAATTACCACCCACTGCGACGATGTCACCTAAAGTGACAACTTCAAAAAAAAAAAAAAAAAAGGATGTCGTTGTGGGAAATGCTCTGCAGGAGTTGTCGCAAGAACTCCAGAGACAAAGCTCAAGTTAATATGACTGGAATAGGAAGTATTTTGTGTTCGAGAGCCTGCTTCACACTTCTGGTCTCCTGCCAGTTCGACAAATATTGTACGATTTCTTTTGAATTCCAAGCAGCGTACTTCAACTCACGCTGTGGGAATTTTCGGTCAGTCACTTTGAATAAAAGGTGCAATGATGAATAGGAGCTTTCTGCTTCAAATGTTCTGCTATGGGGTTGTTAAAATATAATTAAGAATCTTTCTGCTGGAATGCTGGAATAATCACAGTAGCTTGTAACGGACTGGTACATCATGAATCATAAAATTAATTTCTATGAGAAACTACACAAATTAGCTACACTCCAATCTTCGGACTTCAGAAACGTTTTTTTTTTTTTTTTTCGTTTTTTTTAATATCACCATCTTAAACATTATGAATCTACTCCTGGATGAAGCTTTCCCATTTTCTTCCACAACTGTCCATTATGAGTCAACCTTCTCCTTGTCAATCCCGTATAATTTCGAATTCCATCCACCCATCTCCCATTTGGTCTTCTTCTGGGTGTTTTCCTGCCCCTTAGAATCCAGTCTAATATTTCAGTTGATCGGTGGTTCGTCATTCTAGCAATGTGTCCATCTCCTTGCTATTTCAGGGATTTTACTTTGATCATAATGTCTTCTACTCTTCTCAGTCTCCTGGTCGACCGTTCCTCTTCTTGTCTTGGTTACACCATGCACGCACATCTCCATGTTTCTTTGAGTTCTGTAGAATCTGCTTGTTTTTCTTAGGTGTTGTCCATGTCTCTGCTCCATACGTAAGAACTAGGAGGAAGCATTGATTAAACACTTTTCTTTTAAAGCGCAATGGTATGCTGCTCTTGAAAATTGTACTGTTTCTTCTGAATTCTCCCCAAACAGGTCTTATACCAAAATTAATTTCTTCTTCGTTGTGTCCCTTGCTTGATATCTCTTGCACAAGGTAAATGTAGTCATCGGTTACTTCTAAATTGGCTCCATCAATAGATAAATCCCAGTTCCGGTAAGTGCATTGTCGATAACCCCCCCCTCCCCGAGAAATGTTTGGACTTTGGAACCATATCATCTCCCATCCAGAAGGGAAGAGAGAAGAGCCACCACACGAGAGACATTCTCTTTTCCGCGAGCGTGTTAGATTATTAACGATAATTTAGAGTGATGGAATCGTTTCATGACTTTTCGACATTTTTAGTCTTAATGTAACAGAATCACTTAGAGAATGTCCCCATGCACAGTGAGGGAAAAACGTTTACCTTTCCGTAACGGCGAGGTAAGCTGTCCTCTATTATTGCGCAACAGTCAAAGATGCAGGAGACGTTTAGTTAATTTATGAGTGTTTGGAGGGCATGGGCATAAATAAATACACACCAACAGGGACGCCGACTTCACCAAATTATTGGGGGGGGGCATGAAGAGATCAGACGTGGGAGGGGGAACGTCTTTTCCATTGTCAGGAGAGAGGGGGAAAGGGTAAAAAGATAAACTACGAGATTCGAGGTATAATTTAAAAGACAATTTCAATTTCTCATTAGCAAATGCACAAAGAAAGAGAAATATTCTTTTGCTGAATATTAATACTTTAAAAAAAATTCATCCTATGATTTCCTAAAAATATCGAGATAAATATTACTTCCAAACGTTTATAAAAAATGTGAGAAATTCGCGCCGTTACTTACAAAAAACCAGAAGAGCAAAAAATCGATAGATAAGTAAAGGCGCTAGAGATTATGCGTTTTTTATTTATTTTATTTTTGTTAATTGTTTTAAACATTCACCAAATATTACGAGAACATGTCAAACAAAATACGGCGCTGGTAATCAAGCTTCTTATCAAACGAAATGCTGGATAAGGGCAAAGGTTTTTACTTATTCTATTATTTTTAAATTTTTATTTTTTTTGGAAATAAATCGCTTTGGCCTTATGATGTGGTGCTTGGTCCATCTTATAATGCATTTTTTGCAGTTAGCACACAGCACACGATAGTCTGAATAGCATGGCGAAACATTTTTTTCTCTACACAAATATTTCAGCTCACGCATTTCGAGAATGACATCACACGCAAACAAAAACGTATTTAATTAAACAGGACGAAAAATATTGGGTGGACCCCCCTCCCTCCTCTAGTAAAATTATTGAGGATGAATCTTGCCCCCTATATTCGGCGACTATGCACGATAGTAGATGGGATAGTGTGGCTCGTGGGAAGGAGAGGGTCTTTACTTTAAGAAGATCTAGCTAGGCTCACAGCGGATTATGTCTACGAGGGGAAAATAAGTTGATAACATCAGGAATGAGAGGAATGAGGAGAATTCCTAAAGTATGTTAATTTTCCATTTGGTGCGGACATAAGAAATAGAAAAAAAAATCAAACTTTATGCTTACTACGATCCTGTGGTTTACGGATTCCGTCGAAGCAATGTCTACACAGTCCACACTCCACACAGAAATTGTTCCGTGGGAGCATTTGCCGTACTGTCCTCACGTGTTAGGCGCCATTGATTGTAGCAGTTGTTGTTATTGAAAGCCCCGTAGCTAGATCTCGGAACTCATCTCACCGGTAGTAAACTACATTCATCCATGAATACAGATGCATGTTTTACTTTGTATTTTGGTTTCTTTTGTTCATTTACTTCACTAGCGAACAATTTCTCCATGCCGTAAAGTTACTATAACTATAAGCAAGGCCGTACCTGCCTTGCCGCCCCGGTGGCGCAGTGGTCTAAGGCGCTGGCCTCTGATCATTCGTCCGTAAGGGGTCCGGGTTCGAATCCCGGTCGGGCATGGATGTTGTGTTTGTCTTACGGCACTGGCTCTCTCCCTTCCCTGGAACCAGTGACCCTAAATTAGGGACGGGCGACTGCTTATAGCCCATTGAGTTGCTCACGGTGGTCGTTAAACCTCCAATCCAACCAACCAACCAAGGCCGTACCTTTTAGTATACAGTCACGGATATCGCTTAGTTTTAGCACAGTCACGAATACGGAGCAGTGCATTTCATTTCTCCATGGCGAAGATGTGGTCCCACACGATGATAACCGGTGCCTCAGAGCCTTCACTATAGCATGTGAATCGGCGGACATTCCGCAGATTTCCTTTGCTTACAAATTCCTCAGACTTCAATCATATTCTACATTTCTGGTAAGGGCTCAGCGAGGTGTTCGCAACATCTGCCTTACAATTACGTTCTTAATTACTGGTTTATGACCTTGCTCTGCAGCTCACGGAAGTTTGTTCAATGTATAAAACATATGGTTTCACAGATCATACACAAGGAAACAGGTTTAGAACGTGCATTGTTCTATAGAGGGCGTAAAGATATATATATATATTTTTTTTTATGGGAGTTTTAACGATCACCGTGAGCAATTTAGTGGGTTATAAGCAATCGCAAGTTCCTAATGTAAACCCGCTGCTTCCAGGGAAGACAGAGAGTCATCGCCGTAAGTCCAACACAATATCCATGCCTCACCGAGATTTGAACCCGGACCCATCTCGAAAGAATGATCAAGAGTCATCGCTTAGACCACTACGCCACCGTGGCGGCCTTACTTAATTTAGGGCCACTGGTTCCAGGAAAGGAAGGCAATGCACCATCCACGCGCCATCAGGATTCGAACCTGGACTCAGCTCGGATGCTTAGCAAGAAACCAGATTCTGACAGCACAGCCATCATCTGAGAATGTAATAAAAAAACAATAAACACTTTATTTTTAGTTCAAAAGTTTAGTTCTTATTTTTATTTTTTTTTAAATAAAAAAAATTAAAAAATTAACTTTTTGAGAACGTCTGAGAATGTAATAATGAAGTATAAAGGAGTTTTGTTTTTGTTTTTTCAGAACGTCTGAGAATGTAATAACGAAGTATAAACTGTGAAAAATCAACTGTGCCACTGGCGGATCTCTAACACGCATCCTTCTGTTCTGGAACCAAATGCTTTCCCAATTAAGCTATACCGACAAGGGAATGACACAGTTATTTGCTATCCTGACACGTGCGTTACCTCTGTAGTACGTCACATATCCCACCCTCCCTTCAGGAACGCGGGAGCACGAATTCGCTGCTTTCTGCATGGAGGTACTAGCTGGAAGTGTGATTCATATTACACCGATGAATCATTACATTATGACCATCTACCTAATAAACTGCAGGGCCACCTTTAGCCCGCAAAACAGCGGCCACTCGGCAAGGCATCCATTCGATGAGGTGGCGATAAGTATCTTTGGGTATCTGGTACCATAATGTCAACAGCAGGTCCTCCAGTTCCAGTACATTTCGAGGTGCTGGTGATTTAACGCGAGCCCACATTTCCAAGTCGAACCACAAATGTTCGATTGGGTTCATGTCAGGTGTATTTGGAGGCCAGGGCATTAACAGAAAGTCACCAGCATGTTCCTCGAACCACTTCTTGACGATTCTGACAGTGTGGCATGGCGCATTATCGTGTCGGTAATGGCCATCACCACCAGGGAACACAATTGCCAGGTGAATTTGGTCCGCAACGATGCTCAGATACGTGACAGCTATCAGGGATTGTGCTATTGGGATAATAGGGCCTAAAGTGTCCCACGAAAACATCGCCCGTAGCATATCACCGCCGCTGTAGACGCCAATAGTGCACCCAAGTGCCATAACCTTAGTTGGTGATCTGCGCATCCACGCTCGGCCGTCTATACGTGATGCACCAGTAATCTTGATTCGTCAGACCAGGCAATCATCTCCTTCCAATCATCTACGGGCCAATCTAGATTATCTTGGGCCCATTTCATGCGTTGTTGTTGATGATGTGCAGTGAGGATAGGGACTCAGTTGGGTCTTCGGCTGCGCAGACCCATACGCAGAAGAGCTGCGATGAACTGTGTGCTGTGACACATTGTCCTGCGATCACCAGTGTTCTAGCTGCTGGTGATTTGTCGCACTGTGGCCCTGCGGTCGCTGCGAACAATGCGCGACAGTCTACGCGCACCTCTTGCATCATTGAACTGCGGACGACACACCGCGGTTCGTCGTTTGGCCATCTGTGCACCACTTTTGGTACGCACTCACTGCAACAGCCCGTAAACAACCCACAAGCCGCGCCGTTTCTGAGATCGCTGTTCCGAGGCGCCGCACCATTACAATTTGTCCTTTATCAAACTCCGATAAATCAGCAGCTTTTCCCATTTTGACTCCGAACACTCTACTAACTGAAAGCCAGTCATCGGGTTGTATATATACTGCTCTACGAACTTCACTTGTGCCACCATTCGGTCTCCAGGCGCGCGCATTTCTCTAGGCTGGAGGTGGTCATAATGTAATAGCTCATCGATGCATCTAGGTTGAGAAGAAGACTGTACGTCTCGTGGCTCCGGAGCATGTCGTAAAAACCCATGGCGTTCTGCGAATACTCTTATGAATTTCAGGCACTCGTTCACGGTATGGGGTTTCATGACGTCAATGAAATCTGGTACAAATGGGTCAAGTTGCTAGAGCAGAGTTTTCAAAATGTCAGAATTCGCGGCATATGGATCCCATAATCTGTACAGTCTAACTGTCACCAAGGCAAATAAGACGAGACTACCTGTAACCCGCTGTCACCCGGAGAATAGCCTCTTATCTGTTCCTGCCTCATTAAGTCTGTAAGGCGTTACGGGAACCCTTCTAAAAATTCAGGTCGAAAATTTTGATAAAGAGCCGTTTGCTTTAGCTTCCTGCACTGTTCATACCAGGTTTTAGCTGCGTCTTTCATGCAAGTACCTGAAATTTGAATCTGACAGTCCTCAGGAACGTTGTACAGGTCATAGTGAGCCTCCAAGTCCTCGAAGAATTTTAATGATCCACCGGAACCATTAACCCTTTAATGACCATAACACCCAAAACGCCCGTACACACATACCATAGCCGCCTGAAACGCGTGTCTAGATTGAATAAGATTTTCCATCCTTGCCTGTTCTTTAAATTTACACGACCACGTGGGATCAGCATGAGTCACTGTCAGTCACTATTGCTGTTACTAAGCAAAGAAGTGAAACAACAAACTGTTTCGGGCGTCATGGTATATGGAATGGTACCAGATTTTTTTAGGGTAATGGTTGTTAATGGGTTAAAGATAATGGACATGCATGGGGCACATAATGAGCCAAGATTTTACTTCTTCTGGGTGCAGATACCAGAGTTTGGATATGCCTATTTCTGGGCTCGCTGTCTACTATTGCATTGAAATTTACTGATAATACTGTGTCTTCGCCGAGTACTACGAGTAGAGTCGCTCAAAGGTGTTGGCATACTGAACTCCTTGAGCATTCAGAATGACCAATATTAAAAACTGGGTTCAAAATAAAAATGTTCGGGCGCCAATTGTGAAATCCCAATTACGCCGGCGGGGGAGCTCCAAGCCACATCCTTCTGTTCCGGAGCCGAATGTTTTCCTGATTAAGTTACTCCGACAAGGGCTTATTGCTTCTACTTGCTATCTTGGCATGTGCGTCACCTCTGTAGTACGTCACAAAGTATACAGTACTAATGAAGTATAAATATCTTAAGTGTAGTAATGATCTTTTCCTTTTTTTTTTTTTTTTTTTCTTTTTTTTTTAAATCTTTGAAGATTACACACCTGGAGAAACCTGTTTAAATTACTGTTGTAAAAAGGCAATAAAAATCCCGAAGTATGGGTTAGGAAATGGGGAAACCGAATCAACGCTTAAAATCAAAGCAGATAGTTGGAAAAACCTCATTCAGTACTAAAAATAAAAACAGAATGTGTGATGCAAACCTCTGAGTCAAACTTCCTGAACTAATCAAAAACACGACAGGGGAGGGGGATACGAATTTTGGGGATCGGTGGGGAAAGTGAGAGGGGACATAGGTAGGAAAAGTATGATCAGTGCGACACGTGCTTGGCGATGGACTACTGTGGCTAAACCCAATGTGGGGAATCACTCCTTTCCTAATTGGAATCAAGATAAAAGAGAGAAAAAAAATGAATTACCATATTCACTGATCCAGAGATTTATAAATGATTGTTTCATTAACTCTGAGAGTAACTTGGGAAACACAACTGGGGGTGGGGGTGGATTGCGGGCACGGTGAAAAGTAATAGCTCTCTCTTCGTGCTGAATGTGAAAAGACAAAGTTGCTCCACGGGGATTCAGGTGAAAAGGGGAGGCAACTGATGCCGTTAAATGTTACGTCAGTTCCCACACGCGATGGCTAATCTTGCGTGTCGCTGGCTGATGACAGATGCACATGCTCACCTGGAAGGGATTTCAAGATACAGGTAATGCCGTAGAAATTGCGTAAAAAAAGATACAAACAGTATTTCCTTTCTTTCACTTGAAAAGAAAAAAATAAAACTACGAAGACTTTCCTATTTCCTTGAGTTTTTTTTTTTTTTTTTTTTTAGGAGGGGAAGTCATTTTTTTAATTTTGATTGGAGGTTTAACGACCACCGTGAGCAACTCAATGGGCTTATAAACAGTCTCCCGTCCCTACTTTACGGTCACTGGTTCCAGGGAAGGGAGAGAGCCAGTGCCGTAAGACAAACACAACATCCATGCCTCACCGGGATTCGAACCCGGACCCCTTTCGGACGAACGATCAGGAGCCATCTTTTAAACCACTGCACCAACGGGGCGGCGGAGGGAGGGGGGTGGGGGTGAGCAACCATTGTGAGCAGCTCAGTCAGTGTTCCTACATCAGGGTAGGGCAATTGCTTATATATATGCCCGTCCCTAACTTGCTTCCACTGGTTTCAAGGAAGGGGAAAGCCAGTGTCATAAGACAAGCGCGCCACTCACGCCCTCCACAGAGATTCGAACCTGGGCTCATTTCAGGAGAAAAGTCATAAGCCAGCGGTTAGTCAACTGCGCCGTCAAGGTGGCGTTGACTTGACGTGCAACAAATATGCAATTAAACTGATCTAAAAGGTAATTTATACCAAAATTTACTTCTAAGCAGTGACGTATACCGAAACAACTCTCGCGCCCTCCTCCCAGGTTATAAATAAGGGGGTCTTCCTCCCCTTTCTGCTTCGCTTCCGTGTCACTGTCCTATTGGGCACTCTAGCCTAAATCTTCCAACTTCCTATTTCTAAGGGTTGCTTAAGACCTGGGATAAGACATTCCCTTCCTAAAATCCTCTACATATGATCTGATCTGTTCAGGGCATTCACGGGCGGCGGATGATCAACGTTCGTTACTGCTAAGGAGAGATCTCCGGTTCGATCCCAGCAGGTACGAACGCTAGAACCATTAAATATTCGCCGTACGTTCAGCTGTCGGACCCCGAGCACTGGTCCCCGGTTATAAATAAGGGCGTCTTCCTCTCCCTTCTGCCTCTCTTCCGTGTGACTTTCCTGTTGGGCACTCTAACGCAAATCTCCTAGTTTCCTACTTGCAAGGGTCGTTTAAGACCTGGGTCAGACACTCCCTTCTTAAAATCCTCTACATGTGTTCTGAATTGATTTGTTCGGAGCATTCGAAGTTTGGTCGGCAGGGATTGCGAATTTGGACTGGAAGGCTGTCGCTAGGAGCAGTGTTTCTTTCAGGGTTTTTTTGCCCGGGGGGAGGGCGAATTGAACGTTAGAGGAGACAAGTTTTCTATTTATAACGCCCACATATTTTTTAACTACTATATCTACATGTCTAGAAGTAATTGCTATATACACTGAAGAGCAATTGAATTAGAGATACCTGTCTAGTAACGTGTAGCGCCACTTTTCGCCCTGATGACGGCAGCGATTCGTCTCGGCATGGACTCGACAAGACACCGGAAGCGTTGGGAAGCCATACGGAACCACGACCCCTGAACAAGCTCCCACAGTTCACGAAGATTTGATGGAGGTGGGTCAGAGCCTCGAACAACTCTCTCGATGGCATCCCAGATGTGCTCGATGGGATTGACGTCAGGTGATCTAGCTGGCCAAGGAAGCGAGGTCACGTCGGTGGAGTGTTCATCCAACCATTCGGATACAATTCGAGAGCGAAGGCACGGTGCATTGTCTTGATGCAGGATGAGGTCCCCAGTGGGATGTTGAAGACGCACAAACGGGAGCAAATGGTCGTCCAGGATATCCCGGTAACGTTAACCTGTGAGGGACGATGTCACATGTACCAGGGGTCCCATTTCAGTCCACGTAAACAGTCCCCAGACGAGAATGCCACCCCCACTAGCTTTAAGAGTACCCTGCTGGCACAAAGGATCCATCGCTTCATGTGGTTTGCGCCGTACTTGTATCCTGCCATCCGCATGTACCAACGTGAATCTCGACACATCAGTCCACGTAACATTTTCCTACATGTCTAGGGTCCAGTGGCGATGTTCCCGCGCCCATGCTAATCTTTGCACCCTGTGATGAGCAGTCAGCAGCGGTACTCTCGTGGGACGATGACTTCTGTACCCCATAGCGAGGAGATGGTTCAGGATGGTGTGGCTGCTTGCACGGTTTTGTGCACCAGCGTTAAATTGCTGGGTGATTTCTTGCACTGTGGCCCGTCTATCCGCTGTTACAATGCGAGCTAGCCGACGATGACCCCGCTCATCCACACGCTGTTGTCCACGGCAGTTGGCCCTTGCAAGGATGGTTTTACCGGATTCGATGTACTCACGGTGCACCCGTGAAACAGTGGCTCGTGAAAATCCCAGTGCCTGCACGACTTCCGGGATGGAGTAACCCATTCGCCGGGACTCGACAATTTGCCCACGATGAAATGCGCTTAGATCCTTCGTCTTACCCATACTGCGTTCGTCGGATCGCTGCATACGTCATGTCGTTTCCGTTTACAGGGCCGCCCACAGCGCCACATTTGCATAACGCCAGCTGTCTCTAATTCAATTACTCTTCAGTGTACATGAATATGAAGTACCCCAAAACTGACATTTATGCTTTAAAAAAACGGGCACGCAAAAAAAACGGGATCAGTAAAACAGAAAATCAATCAAAATAATAAATGTTTCCTCTGTTAGAAACAGAAACTTTTCAAAACGGAAGTTTCTTTAAAAATCGGAGACTCGCCCGAAACTTTGATGCATGTTATTTTCAGGAACTATTCGTGAATTCGCAACATTTAATTTTTACAGTGAAGGTGGGGATCAGCACACCTCCAGCACACGAACTACGAGAAGGCAGCAAATGCCTAGTTAAACACTACATGCAGCATATCTATTGGAAAGCTGCTTGAATCCATGAGAAACTGGACGATTGACCAACGAAAGGAGTGTAGTCAGAAAAATCTCTACACCGTATTTTCTAGTGAACTCACAGCCAGGAAAAAGTCCAGCACTGGCAGCCTGAAGCCGTGTTTGCGGCGTCCTCGTTTGAGTCACCGCTGACTTCCGGAAGACTTCCTAAGTCACGGTACGCTGCTGTGGTAGCCCAATAGTCAAGATGCTGTGAGCACTACAACAGAGGCTCTCATGAGACTAGTAAAGCCCGGGGCGGGGTATTTTTCTTTTCTTTCAATTCTTTTAAAAAGTCTAGACAAAATTTCTCTTATGCATTACATCACTGAAGTGCCAGAAAAACTGGTAACACAGTCTAATACTTGGTTGGTCCCCCACGGGAGCGCAGGACTGCTAGAAATACCACGGGGCATGGACTCCACTTGCTTCTAGAAATATGCTGTGGGGAATGCACACCCTACTTCCTGCAGAGCATTCCCCAATTCGGGTGTATTCCGAGATCTCTGTGTTCGATAGCGCGTTGCATGGAATCCCAAATGTGTTCTATTACGTTCAGATCTGGGGACTTGGGTGGGAATGGCAACACCCCAAACTCACATGAATGCGCCTCTAACCATAATGTGGCGTCCCGACACTTGCATTGTCCTGATGTAACTAGCCCAGCCCATCAGCATGAATGCAGGACATGAACGGGTGCACCTCGTCAGAAAGGATGCGCACATAGCGTTGGCCTGTCAGAGACGTTTGTGGACGTACCAGGGGTCCCAGTGAAATCCAGCTAAACACACCCCATACCATTACGGACCCCCACCACCAGCCGGTACAGTTCCCTATTGACAGGCGGGATCCATGGCTTCATGGGGTTTGCGCCACAGACGAATCCTTCCATCTGCCCGATACAGTTGGAAACGCGACTCGTCAGACTAGGCTACTTGTTTTCATTCATCAAGTGTCCAGTGGCGGTGTTACCGTGCCCAAGCGAGGCGCATAGCTCTGTGTCGTGCATCCATCAAGGGGACTCGAGTTGGGCGTCGACTCCCAAAGCCCATATCGTGCAAGGTACGTTGCACAGTCCGGACGCTGATGCTTGTTGAGGCTCTAGCATTGAATTCCGATGATACCTGCGAGAGTGTTGCACGCCTATCGCGTGAAACGATTCTTGACAGCCGACGATGGTCACGTTCACCCAATGTCTTTTTACGGCCACACTGGTATTGTAGGTTGACGGTTTTGCCGGAATTCTTGTAGTTACGGTACACCCTTGCAATGGTCGTCCATGAAAATCCGAACTTCGTTTCTATACCTCCGAAATACTATGGCCCATCTCACGAGCTCGAACTATGACACCGCGTTGAAAAGCATTTAAATCGTTATTACTTGTCATTCTCATGCCAAAAACAGCTCTGACGGCTGGCAAGGATGTCTATCGCCTTATATACGCACTGGAGGACGCAACCGAGTACGCGCATAGGTGACGTTGCTATGTATTTTGCATAAGCTCGTCTGTACCAGTTTTTCTGGCACTTTAGTGTATATGAGGAGCGAATCACCTTTAAAAATTCGAATCACAATTTTTTAATTGAATTTAATTTCATACTATTTGTACATTTTAATCAGTTCCATGGGAAGATAATGTAGGGAGCAACTGCTTTGCGTCACAAGTCAATCATTTGCAACTGGTTGACTTGTGATTGATGGGCTCGGGTTCGAATCCCGATGAGGCGTAGGTGGTATATTTGTCCTAGGGTACTCACGTTTAAGGTAAAACTAATTGGGCTATGATGTAAAACTAATTACACTCACGTTTAAGGTAAAACTAATTGGGCTATGATGTAAAACTAATTACACTCACGTTTAAGGTAAAACTAATTGGGCTATGATGATTTTTTTCATTAATGCGAGTGATTTAGTCAATTTATTTCTTATTGGAGATTATTATTTTTTAAATATGTTTGTAATTTAATTTTTTCCGCATTAGGTCTTATAACAAATAACATATTTTTTTCATCGTGATTTTTCCAAGCAACAGAATGATTTGGCGTTAGAGATATTTTTTTCAACTAACAATAACCTTCAATTATCTTTAAAAGAAGGCGCAATAATAATATTATTTCACAAAACCTCTACATATAAATTTTGCTCTTGTTAGCTATATAGCTTTTGTCTAAATGGACTCCACAGACTGATACATAAACATCGCACAATCAGCTGTAGAATAAATTAATTACCCAGTTTCTTAAGCTAACTTTCCGCTAATAGGAGAGATTCACGGGATTAGTTTTGAGTTTGATTAACTATTGCATTTCAATAGTCTGTTGAAGTATTTTATTTTCAAGTTCTGTAGCGAGATCGGATATTGTGCACAAAATGGGGCAGAGGAGGAGAAATATCCTGTGCCAAAATTTATGCGATATCATCATCATCATCATCATCTTTGTCAACCATTATCAATCCACTGCTTGACGAAGGTCTCCCCAAGTTTCCTCCAAAACGGTCTGTCTTGTGTCAGTCTCCTCCATGTCACTCCCGCATACTTTCGAATTTCATCCACCTATCTCCCATGTGGTCTTCTTCTGGGTCTTTTCCTGTCCTTTGGAATCCAATCTAAAATTTCGGCTGTCCATCGATGATCTGTCCTTCTGGCAGTATGTCCAGCCCATTGCCATTTCAGGGATTTAACTCTGATCATGATGTCCTCCACTCTTGTCATTTTTCGGATCCACGAGTTCCTCTTCTTATCTCTCCTGGTTACACCAAGCATGCACCTCTCCATGCACCTTTGAGTTGTCTTCAGCCTTTGTATGTCTCTTTTAGTTAAGGTCCACGTCTGTACACCATACGTAAGTACTGGAAGGATGCATTGATCAAACACTTTTCTTTTAAGACATAATGGCATATTGCTCTTGAAAATTATGCTGTTTCTTCCAAAAGCTCTCCAGGCAAGTTTTGTACGCCGATTAATTTCTTCATCAATGTGACCCTCACTTGATATCTGCTGTCCAAGATAAACGTACGTGTCTGTTATCTCCAGCTTTTCTCCATCAATCGATAAATCTTCATTTCTTGTAAAAGCATTGGACATCACTTTTGTCTTCTGAAAGTTCATTTTTAATCCCACTTCTTTACTCTTGTCAGCAAGTTCCTGGATCATACTCTGCAGCTCTGATGGTGTAGTTGCAAAAGTGACTATATCATCAGCAAAACGAAGGTGGGTTAGATAATCTCCATTAATCTTTATCCCTTTGTTTTCCCAGTTCAGTGATTGAAAGACATTTTCCAATGTGGCGTTAAAGAGCTTCGGAGATATGGTGTTACCTTGTCTCACTCCCTTTCCAATTTTTATGTGTGTTGTATTTTCAAACAGCCGAATCTTTGTACTTGCATTTTCATAGATGTGATTAATAATATTAATGTATGCATCTTCAATACCGCAGGATTTCAGAGCCATTGTAACTGCTGATGGTTTCACCGAATCAAAGGCTTTTTCATAATCGATAAAAGCCATGCACAATGGAAGTTCATATTTTCTCGTTCCTTCAATTAGTTCTCTCAGTACGTGGATATGATCTACTGTGCTGTAGCGGTAGCTGTAGTTATGCGATATACTATCCACAATATACGATCTCACTACAGAACTTTAAAATCAAATAGTTTGACATGCAATTGAAATTTAACAGTTTATCAAACCTAAAAGTAATTAGGTGAATATCTCCTATTACCAGATTTTTTTCCTCATATTAATACGGAAAACTTAAAACGGAATTTTTCCGTTAATACAAGAAAGGAATTGTGAAAAGGTTTCTGATAATTCATAATTTTTCTGGCGTAAGGATATCCGTGAAATTCAGTTTTTTTTTCGTCATTTCACGGACAAAATTGTATCAGAAATATGGTTCGTTAATTCACGAAAGGAAAGTGGCTCGTGAATTTCACAATTTTTTTAATATGGTGTGTTGTCCAAGGTAAATAAATGCACTCACAAGTTGCTTCTAAATTTGCTCCATCAATCGATAAATCTTCAGTTTTTGTAAAAACATAGTGTATCGATTTTGTTTTGTGTAAGTTCGTTTTTAAACCCACTTCTTTGCTCTTGTCAGAAAACTTGATGGTATCCTATAGATTTGAGGGGGTACTCCCAAATAATACCGTGTCGTCAGCAAAATGAAGGTGCGTTAAATAATCCCCATTAATTTTTTCCCCTTGTCTTCCCAGTTCATCTACAGCGTTCGTTAAATGAAGTACAAAAAGAGTGCTAATTTCATTTGCTGTAGCGGTATGTTGTACTTGTTTCTATTTTAATCCCAGCAATTTGTCATATATTAACGATCAGACATAAAGCCAAGTATAGTACTTCCTGTGAGAATTTTGCAGCCTTGACACAAGGAGAATTATAGATCCGTTCTCACCCTGGCTTGAGCTGTACAGAAAACAGAGTGCCAAAAAAGAAAGAAGAAAGGGTAGGAAGAAAGAGTGTGAAAGATTTTACACTCATCTTCGAAATGATCTGTTCATCGGGCAAGCGACGGTCTGCAAAGTGAAGCGTCAATGAGATAATTTGGACAAATTGCTTCCTCTGTTCGAGGAGACTGTGTCTGACGCCATGGCTTCGTCGAAACAACAAAAAGTCATGCGAGGTCATTATGAAAAATGCTGGCTTGCGGCAGAAAAAGTAAAAGAAATGTAACTAGGAGAGAAGCAGAAAAAAAAAGGGTGAGGGGCGGTACTTCGGCACAAAAAGGAGTCGCAATTTTAAATTTAGACGTCGGTTAATCAAGTTCTGATGAACATGATACAAAGCGCTAAAAGTGCTGTAGATATTTGAAATGCGATTTCATACGCAAAACACAGTTAAGAAATTCAGTGGTTATCTGTTTTTCTTTTTTTTTTTTTTTTTTTGGTTGGGGGTTTAACGATCACCGTGAGCAACTCAATGGGCTATAAGCAGTCGCCCGTCGCTAATTTAGGGCCACTGGTTTCAGGGAAGGGAGAGAGCCAGTGCCGTAAGACAAACACAACATCCATGCCTCACGGGATTCGAGCCCGGACCCCTTTCGAACGAATGATCAGAGGCCTTCACTTTTATCTGTTTTTCTAGTAAATAGCCTTATAAAAAGTGTAAATGTAAAAAAAAAAAAAAAAAAACATATAAAAGAAATTTCAGATTGTAAATAATATTGTAAAATTTTGGATGACTCCAAAAGCGAAAATAGGGGGCGGGGCTGAGAACTGGAATTTTTTTTTTTTTTTTTTTTGATAGGTGGTTTAACGACCACCGTGAGCAACAAGCAGTCGCCCGTCCCTAATTTAGGGCCACTGGTAGTAGGGAAATGAGAGAGCTAGGGCCGTAAGACAAAGACAACATCCATAGCTCACCGAGATTCGAACCCGGACCCATCTCGGGCGAATGATCAGAAGCCATCGCTTAGACCACTGCGCAACCGGGGCGGCAGGAAGTTTCAGATTAAGCTAATTTATAATGTAAGGCATACATCTCGTACGAGATTCATACCGCGGAGCCAAAAGACGTGCAGAACAGCTGAAATAGGAAGAACATATCAAGAAATACGTACATACACACATGAATACTTTGCTATCTTAAGCCCGTGTCCATTTTGACTTTTTTATTAATGTTTTAGTTCTAATTTATTTCATTTAAAAAAGCTATGTCGAAAATTCTGCAGCATTTCATATTTTCAGTATCTCTCTATTCTTAAAAAAAGTAACTGCCGCTGCTATTTTAGAAATTCGCAACACTCGCGCTTTCCTAGCTCGCAGCGCAAAACGTATTGAACAAAAAAATATGAAATTTACGTCGTTTGTAGAGAATTGTTCGGAAAATACGCTGAAATTAACCGTTTTTCGATTCTGGCGATACTTCAAGAGTTATTGTATTTTAAAGTTAAGGCAAGCAAAGAAGTGCTGTCAGTTCGCGTTTCGGACACACTAACAGGAACAGAATCACGAAACTTTGTAGGCATGTAGGGCCATAGCCGAATTTTTGCACCTGGGTATGAAAAAAAAAAAAACAAAAAAAAAAAACACTCTCACCTTTGAAATACTTGATAGTAAATCGAAATACGATTTTGTGTTATTTATCCTTTACTTTTAAGTATCGCTCTTCTCAAAGCAATGCGCCACCAGTTGATGAGAGAGAGACAGAGAGAAACAGACAGACAGAGAGAGATACAAAGAGATAAACAGACACACAGAGAGCAGCAGGGCGTCGCCAAGGGGATGCGAGGTGGGCTTGAGTGCATCCTGAAATTTGTCTTGCCCACGCAGTTCAAAATGTCCCATTTTTAAATATATTTAACCTTAAAATATAATCTGGTCTTTGCCAAGTAATAAGTCTTGTGACTTCAATGGTTCTTCACCCTTCCAATTTTTCATGTTTGTATGGCCATGGGGCGAATGAGGAGGGTGGGTAAGAATTCACTGAGCGGGTCACTACTAATTGCTCTACTGTTTGTTTTCTTTACAATATAGGGGATTTCAACACGGAAAGTAGAATTTAAAACTACACCAGCGCTTTTAAGACTGCCCCAGGGCAGTGAAAGTGCATGAAGTGGCCGAAGTCTGCTTTGTAGGAGAGGAGTGTAAGGCAAAGTCGTTGGCTTGAAGGAAGGAATTTAAGGATGGGGAAGTATTGTGTCTGCGTGGCACGACGTTAAAATTTGATTTAGATAAACAAAAACGACATTTTCTTTTAAATTGCTCAAGTACAGTACTATTTCCGTAAGCAAAAAGACAAAATTTTGAAAAGCAATTTAAGACAAGACATTCAGAGCAAACAAAAAGTTGAAGGCGACATTTTAGTAACACTTGTGTCTTATACCAGTTCATAACTAGTCAGGTCAGTTTACGTGAGTGTGTGTTCATGTGGAGAGGGTAGGGATTGCACGAATTCCCTTGTAGCGGGTAGTGAAAAGCATTAAAAATTCGTTCTTTCAGTGTTTCGTACAATTCGTTCTTTCAATGTTTTGCCCTACCAAAAGTAATGCTCGCCCACCGCCCATGCAAATTTTGAAGTCTAGCGACGTCTCTGAGAGAGAGAGAGAGAGACAGACAGACAGACAGAGAGAGAGAGAGAGACAGACAGAGAGAGAGAGAGAGAGAGAGGGGGGAGGGAAAGAGAGGGAGGGAGAGAGAGAGAGACAGACAGGGAGAGAGAGAGAGACAAACAGACAGAGAGAGAGAGAGAGAGGGGTGGTAGACAGAGAGAGGGAGGGAGGAAAAGGAACAGATAGAGAGATATATACATATATATATACAGAGAGAAAAACAGATCCAAACAACATACGCCTCGTGCTAAAATCCAATGGTAAACTAAAAACCGTCTACGCACGATATATGAAATGATAAATTAAAACACTTTATTAAAATTAAAATACGAGTGAGATCTTTCGGACCCCTCCTGCAGGGTCCACCCTCAGACTAAAAAGACGAATGAAACAAGGTCGCCAAAGACACAGTTTTAATAAATGTGCTGTGACAGAACGAATCATGATGTGCGCATGTCCACAAATAAATCGAACGTTGTCATAGTGATTTGAGATACACTCAAAAGTTGTACCAAATGATATTATCAGCATTACAATACCCATAATTAACTTAAGTGTAATGCACCACTGCAGTCTGAAATAAAAATGTAATTATACTTCAAACTGCAGTGGTGCGTTGGGTCTGGGTCAAAACACCGACACCCAAAACACCGACAGGACAAAACACCGACACCCGAAACACCGACACCCAAAACACCGACAACCAAAACACCGACAGGACAAAACACCGACAGGCCAAAACACCGACAGGACAAAACACCGACAGGACAAAACACCGACTGGACAAAACACCGACTGGACAAAACACCGACAGGACAAAACACCGACAAACTGTCAACATTTTACTTCAACAGTTTTAAACTTCAAGCCGTGTATCGTACTTCTTTGACAATAGTCGGCGCTGCAGTACCAATGCAAAATTTCCTTTGTTAAAACTGCAGTAAGGAGCTATATAAAAATTTCAGTTTTTCCTGTATATTTAAAATTGTTTGTTTGTATGTCCGCTATACAAATCGACAGTTTTCAATTTAGAACCACCAAATTTGGTATACTGCCTCATGGTACTCTAAGTTAGACCGTAAACCCTTTTTGGAATGGATCGAGGCCCGGGTTGATCAAGGAGGCCCATACAAAATTTTCGTAAAATTTACAGTTTTCAATTTAGAACCACCAAATTTGGTATAATATCTCATGGTGCACAAAGTTAAACAGTTGACCGTTTTGGAAAGTGGTCGGGGCCCGGGGTCAAGAGCGCCCCATACAAAATTTTCGTAAATTCTACAGTTTTCAATTTAGAACCACCAAATTTTGTATAATATCTCGTGGTGCTCTAAGTTAGCCGTAGACAGTTTTTGGAAGGGGTCGGGGCCCGGGGTCAAGTGGGCCCATACAAAATTTTAGTAAAATCTACAGTTTCCAATTTAGAACTACCAATTTTGGTATACTATCTCATGGTGCTCAAAGTTAAACCGTTGACCATTTTGGGAAGTAGTCTGGGCCCGGAGTCAAGAGGGCCCCATACAAAATTTTCGTAAAATCTACAGTTTTCAATTTAGAACCACCAAATTGGGTATAGTTCCTCCTGGTACTCTAGTTAGACCGTAAACCCTTTATGGAAGGGATCGGGGCCCGGAGTCCAGGGGCCCCCATACAAATTTTCGCAAACTCTACAGTTTTCATTTTAGAACCACCAAATTTGGTGTACTACCTTATGGTACTTTAAGTTAGACCGTAAACCCTTTTTGGAATGGATCGGGGCCCGGGGTCAAGGGGAGGCCCATACAAAATTTTCGTAAAATCTACAGTTTCCAGTTTAGAACCACCGAATTTGGTACACTATCGCATGGTGCTCAAAGTTAAACTGTTGAGCGTTTTGGGAAGTGGTCGGGGCCCGGGGTAAAGTGGGCCCATACAAAATTTTAGTAAAATCTACAGTTTTCAATTTAGAACCACCAAATTTCGTATAATACCTCGTGGTACTGTAAGTTAGACCGTAGTCAGTTTTTGGAAGGGGTCGGGGCCCGGGGTCAAGTGGGCCCATACAAAATTTTAATAAAGTCTACAGTTTCCAATTTAGAACCACCAAATTTGGTTTAGTATCCATGGTGCTCAAAGTTAAACCGTTGACCGTTTTGGGAAGTGGTTGGGGCCCGGGGTCAAGAGGACCCCATACAAAATTTTCGTAAAATCTACAGTTTTCAATTTAGAACCACCAAATTTCGTATACTACCTCATGGTACTGTAAGTTAGACCGTGAACTCTTTTTGGAAGGGATAGGGGTCAAGGGGGCCCCACACAAAATTTTCGTAAATTCTACAGTTTTCAATTTAGAACCAACACATTTGGTATACTACCTCATGGTACTCTAAGTTAGACCGTAAACCCTTTTTGGAAGGGATCGGGGCCCGGAGTCAAGGCGGTCCCATACAAAATTTTCGTAAATTTTTCAGTTTTCAATTTAGAACCACCAAATTTGGTATACCATCTCATGGTGCTCAAAGTTAAACCGTAGACAGTTTTTGGAAGTGGTCGGGGCCCGGAGTCAAGGGGGGCCAATACGAAATTTTCGTAAAATCTACAGTTTTTAATTTAGAACCACAAATTTGGTTATCTCATGGTAATCCGAGTTAGCCCCTGGACGGTTTGGGGAACGGGTCATCGGGGCCCGTTGTCAAGGGGGCCCATGCAAAATTTTCGTAAAATCTACAGTTTTTAATTTAGAACCACCAAATTTGGTATACTACCTCATGGTACTCTAGTTAGACCGTAAACCCTTTTTGGAAGGGATCGGGGCCCGGAGTCAAGGGGTCCCCATACAAATTTTCGCAAACTCTACAGTTTTCATTTTAGAACCACCAAATTTGGTGTACTACCTCATGGTACTTTAAGTTAGACCGTAAACCCTTTTTGGAATGGATCGGGGCCCGGGGTCAAGGGGATGCCCATACAAAATTTTCGCAAAATCTGCAGTTTTCAGTTTAGAACCACCAAATTTGGTATACTATCAGATGGTGCTCAAAGTTAAACCGTTGACCGTTTTTGGAAGTGGTCGGGGCCCGGAGTAAAGTGGGCCCATACAAAATTTTAGTAAAATCAACAGTTTCCAATTTAGAACCATCAAATTTAGTTTACTATCCCATGGTGCTCAAAGTTAAACCGTTGATCGTTTTGGGAAGTGGTCGGTGCCCGAATTCAAGAGGGCCCCGTACAAAATTTTCATAAAATCTACAGTTTTCAATTTAGAACCACCAAATTTCGCATACTACCTCGTGGTACTGTACGTTAGACCGTAGACAGTTCTTGGAAGGGGTCGGGGCCTGGGGTCAAGTGGGCCCATACAAAATTTTAGTAAAATCTACAGTTTCCAATTTAGAACCACCAAATTTGGTTTAGCATCCATGGTGCTCAAAGTTAAACCGTTGACCGTTTTGGGAAGTGGTTGGGGCCCGGGGTCAAGAGGACCCCATGCAAAATTTTCGTAAAATCTACAGTTTTCACTTTTGAACCACCAAATTTCGTATACTACCTCATGGTACTGCAAGTTAGACCGTAAACTCTTTTTGGAAGGGATCGGGGTCAAGGGGGCCATTCACAAAATTTTCGTAAATTCTACAGTTTTCAATTTAGAACCAACAAATTTGGTACACTACCTCATGGTACTCTAAGTTAGACCGTAAACCCTTTTTGGAACGGATCGGGGCCCGGAGTCAAGGGGGTCCCATACAAAATTTTCGTAAAATTTACAGTTTTCAATTTAGAACCACCAAATTTGGTATACTATACTGGCCTACTGAGAAGTTGCGACCCTGGGGACGAACAACGCATTGTCTGAAAAGGAGAGGAGGGGGGCATAGCGAGAGAGAAATAGAGAGAGATGGACAGAACCAAGCCCAAGATTAAACAAGACCACTTAGTTGGTGCAGTCCAGTTTAAGCGCGGCGCAAGTTTTACTGTTTTAGTGTCTGAAACAACGCAAAACAATAAACCTAAGCCGTGGAAAAACTGCTGCAAATGTTCCCACATAAACACATGTAACTGAAAAGTTATTCGTAACTTACATCGGCGCTTTACTTTGAATGGATTAAGTTAAATAAAAAAAGTTCCGTAAATTTTACGGGTAAATCGTAAAACTTGGCAGGTATGTGCTATCATATTGTCGAAATTTAAGCATCAGGACCTGCTTTGAATTTGGGATATGGTGTACACCCGCCGAAATTTTAATTTCGTATATGCCGTGTGGCCCAACGCACGTTTGGGACATGATTTACACCCACGGGATTTGTCCACCCGCCGAATTTTTAATTTGCATGTAGTGTGACCCAACACACGTTTTGAAAAAGAATCCGACTTGTCTCAACTGGGGGGAGGGGGATCCCAAAATAAAGCAAATGCAATGCAAATCAAAAACAACACACCAGATCTCTACGGGAAATGGCAAATTCGTACCAGGGAGATTGCCCCCGCCCCGAGTCAGCGACGTTACGGGGTCATATACAAAATGCATACACCGCAATTGCGTTTCTTTCACAGATCTTGTCAAAGTGTGGAAGTTTTCCTAGTAGAACAAAACGAAATGTACGAGTTTTCCTAGGGATATAAATGCGTTTGTAAGATTATAACGACACAAGGTTTATGTAGAAGCTTTGCCACTCACTAAATCTTGAGTTATGGCTTTAATATTTCGCATGTCATGCAATAAAGGCTAATTTACAGGGACTCAACAAATCGATCTTCAGGTGTTGACAAGATACCCACGTTACGGGCCTTTTTCGGAGATTTTAAATTACAACCTTGATATTTCGTATTTGTAAACATTTAATAAAACATAATAAAAGTCACTGAACAGATTATTTCAATGGATCAGTTCTCAGCTCTTTACAAGGCGCCTGGGCAGCCGGCTTTTTTTAGATTTAAGTTACAACTTAGATATTTGTTATGCAACTTAGATATTCTTGTTAACAGTTTATAAAACTTAATAAAAAGCACTGAACAAATTATTTCGCGGTTCTTTACAAAGCACCTTGGCCGCGAGCCTTTTTAGAAGATTTCAAGTTACAACCTAGATATAGTTAGAGCTTTTAGAGCCCATGAAAAATATCATATATGTTAGTTTACCTTTAGGGGTTTAACACCCCCTTAATTCAAAATTTTCTTTCGTCTATTGATAGCGTTGTCTAATGTTTTAAGTTTGAGCTTCTTGAACCCATAAGAAAGGTGATATATATTAGTTTAGGTTTGGGGGTAACGCCCTTAAATTTCAACATTTCTAAAACAAAGTGCAATTTTTATAAGGTTCATAAATATTTATTTGATCAGTTTTCTTACACTAGATCGGAAACGTCCTCAGACGTTACGCATTATCTACAAATTATCCGTAGTGGGCATGTGTCCGGTGGGCAAGTGTCCTGTGGGCTTTAGTACGGACCTCCCTCTTCTTATACTTCCCAGTTATGTCAATATGATTAACTTGATACGTAAATGTTATGAATATGACATCGGTAGAATAAATACTGTTTAAAAAGCCTAGGTCTTTAAACAGTAATAGTAAATGACGGAGAAATTTACTTCGTTATAATATATATATATATATTAATTTTCCAGTAATATGTTTAAAGTCACTGAAAAATTGGCCTCCATATATAATACTGCAATAGCTTCCAAACAACTTTGATACTATTCTTTTCGTTTTCTTAAATCCAAGTACCTGGTTTACACACAAATTGTAGAATATATCAGAAGGAAGCCACACGTTTAATTTGCTATTTAACGAATGAGGAAACGATTAATGTGGTTATAATAATAATTCAAAATCTGCAAATTTCGGTATTTGTATGACAAAGGGCGATAACAATTTGAAAGTCGGGGCGATTGGCAACTAAGAAAACATTACATAAAACTTAAAAAAACGTAATAATAATAAATGAGAAAGTCTCCCCAAAAAGGTTTTGTTTTAATTTTTTTAACTGCAAGGCCTCGTAAGTGCGCTTCCTGGGCGACTGCACCGATCGTCCAGGCGGCCCTGAGAGTATGTATTAAGAAATAATCCTGAATCCAGGAGTTTCCGTATCACTGTAATGTGCTAAAAACCAAATAATACATTCGAAAACCTTTGAGAAATTTCTGTGCTTTATACAACATCTGCACAGTGGATTTCCCATTTCATTCATTCAAAAACTTTTTTTAGCTAAATAATAAATAAAATATCATTTCCCACAGAGATAACATACTATTTTCTCAGTACATCTGGAAACGTAGCGCAGTCCACTGTATTTCTAAAAAAAAAAAAAAAAATGCTTACTGCATACACGTTCAACATGTAACTAAAAAATATCTTTGGAACACCTAAAGTTTATGTATAACTGATGAAATGGAATAGTAAGGAATATGTTTAACGAAGGTGTATCTTATCCACCCAGATGTGTTTTTGAAAATGAAAAAATCGTTTGTCAGGTGGTTGTTAGTTGAGGGAAGCATGAGCGGGAGGATTCCTTTTGTCTTTCCTCCCATCACCCTTAGGGTCTTAAGGGGAAGGGTGCGGGGAAAAATACAGATAAACAAGAGATACGAACTCGTGGGTGAATCGGTTTCACAGCGTTGACAGTGTAATCAGCTTACCTTTGCTCAGAGTATAGTTTCGCGGAAGAAAGAAAAGTTCTTTTCTTCCCCATCAGTAGACTGATATTACCAGTAAAGCCCCCTCCCCTTCCCCACAGGATTCTGACGGGTATATTGGATTGTAGAAAAAGTAACACCACACATTTTCTTAATCGCAGTCGAAGGTTTTGCTCCCTGGGTTTTGCTACTGGTAATTTTAGTTCCAATGCTGAAAATTCTCGGGTACGGAGAACTGGTCCCCGGATAAGTGGCCACCGGAGAACTGGAAACATTGCAAATTCAGTGCCATAAAATTGTTCTGCATAGACAAATTTCGTGTGGCTATATTCTCCACTACTTGAGCAACTATTGTTCATAATTTTTTTTTTTAATATTTCATTTTCAGCAAGAAATTTAGACATTTCCATGATTTTCGGGGCTAAGACTAAGCGGAGAACTGGCCACAAAAATTTTAAGGGGCCGTACAAAAATTGTGTTCTGGGCTGCTCTGTCTCCCCGAGATTGGTTATCTGACATACATAAAATGTCCGTAATTTCGTATTTTTTTATTTACGATATTTTTCTATAAACTATAACTACACAAATTCTCTGCGAGTATGAGCAAACCCAGGAAACTTGTCGGGTGGGGGGGGGGGCTTAAAACCTAAAATATGAAGTATAAAGAATTTCTGGTCCGATCGGGAGATTTTCAGACATTACAAGCTACAAGTCATCGAATTGCCTGCCTGAGGGCGTCTGCTGCCTCAGGAAAGTAGTGTGTGTGGGGGGGGGATACCAAAAGCGCCGCCCCGGTGGCGCAGTGGTCTAAGGCGTTGGCCTCTGATCATTCGTCCATAAGGGGTCCTGGTTCGAATCCCGGTCAGGCATGGATGTTGTGTTTGCCTTACGGCACTGGCTCTCTCCCTTCCCTGGAACCAGTGACTCTAAATTAGGGACGGGCGACTGCTTATAGCCCATTGAGTTGCTCACGGTGGTCGTTAAACCTCCAATCAAAAAAAAAAAAAGATACCAAAAGCGTAAAATATCAAAAATTTCTCATTTCTCTTCCGATCGGGAGATCTTCAGCATTTACAAGCTGCAACTCGACAAATTTTCTCAGCGCATGTGCACTCTCTAGAAACCTGTCGGCGTTGGGGGGGGTATCAAAAGTGTAAAATATCAAAAATTTCTAGTCCCATCGGGAGATTTTTGGCATTTACAAGCTACAACTCGACACATTATTTGAAGGCATGTGCCTACTCAGCAATCCTGTGTATGTGAGGGGGGGGATACCAAAAGTGTAAAATATGAAGACTTTCGGGTCCGATCGGGAGATTTTCAGTATTTACAAGCTGCAGCTCGACAAATTTTCTGTTCTGAGCGCATGTGCCTACGTAGCAAACCTGTCCGGGGGGGGGGGGAGGAGTTAATTTCAAAAGTATAAAATATGAAGATTTTCTCGTCCGATCGGCAGATTTTTGGCATTTAAAACTCGACAAATTATTAGAGGGTATGTGCCTACTCAGCAAACCTGTGTGTGTGTGGGGGGGGGGGCATACTAAAAGTGTAAAATAGGAATATTCTCTCGTCCGATCGGGAGATTTTCAGCATTTAGCAGCTACAACTCGACACATTATCTGAAGGCATGTGCCCACTCATTAAACCTGTCCGGGGGGGGTACCAAAACTGTAAAGTGTAAAATATGAAGAATCTCTCGTCCGATCGAGAGATACTCAGCATTTAGCAGCTACAACTCGACACATTATCTGAAGGCATGTGCCTGCTCAGGAATCCTGTCGGGGGGGGGGGGGGTTGTAGCTTGTAAATGCTAAAAATCTTCGGATCGGACGAGAAATTCTTCATATCTTGCACTTTTGGTACTAACCCTCTTGCCCCCCCCCCTCCCAGACGGTTTTGCAGAGTAGGCACTTGACTTCAGATAATGTGTCGAGTTGTACGTAGCTTTTCAATGCTGAAAATCTCCGGATCGGACGAGAAATTTTTCATATTTTACAGTTTTGGTAATTCTACCCACCCCCACCCCCGACAGTATGCTGAGTAGGCACATGCCGTCAGAAAATTTGCCGAGTTGTAGCTTATAAATGCTGAAAATCTTCCGATCGGACGAGAAATTTTTCATATGTTACACTTTTGGTATTACCCCCCCCTCCCACCACCACACAAACACACACACACACACAGGTTTCCAGAGTAGGCACATACGCTCAGATAATGTGTCGAGTTGTAGCTTGTAAATGCTGAAAATCTTCGGATCGGTCGAGAAATGCTTTATATTTTATACTTTTGGTACACACACCCCCCTCCCCCCGAAAAGTTTCCTGAGTCAGCACATGCGCTCAGATAATTTGAAGCCTTGTAGTTTGAAAACCCTGAAATCTTCTGTTGAAATGTAGATCATAAATTTTTTTTATAAAAAAATTATTAATTATCGCAATTAAGAAAAGACGAAATTACGGAAACTTTATATGACTCAGATAACCAACCTCTGGGTGTCGTGGGCATGAAGCGGTCAAAAACGCAATTTTTATACGACCCCTAAAAATTTTTGTGGTCAGTTCTCCGAGTGGTCAGTTCTCCGGTGGCCACTTCTCCGGTGGCCACTTCTCCTACACCCGAAAATTCTGTGTCCTTGATGAGGACATCCGGTTTCCCCATAGTTTTCCCGAGTCCTGACTTTCCGGTCGTTCATTTAGTTGAGAGACTCCACATCCTTAGCAATGGAAAAATTCTTTAACATACGCGGGGAATTAAAGTAGCTTTACATGGCTACATCCAGTGGCGCACCCAGGAATTCTTGTTGGAGGGGGCTATCATCATCATCATCATCATCATCATTGTCAACCATTATCAATCCACTGCTGGACAAAGGTCTCCCCAAGTTTCCTCCACAACGGTCTGTCTTGTGCCAGTCTCCTCCATGTCACTCCCGCATACTTTCGAATTTCATCCACCCATCTTCCATGTGGTCTTCTTCTGGGTCTTTTCCTGTTCCTTGGAATCCAATCTGAAATTTCGGCTGTCCATCGATGGTCTGTCCTTCTGGCAGTATGTCCAGCCCATTGCCATTTCAGGGATTTAACTCTTATCATGATGTCTTCCTCTCTTGTCATTTTTCGGATCCACGAGTTCCTCTTCTTATCTCTCCTGGTTACACCAAGCATGCACCTCTCCAGGCTTCTTTAAGTTGTCTGCAGCCTTTGTATGTCTCTTTTAGTTAAGGTCCACGTCTCTGCACCATACGTAAGCACTGGAAGGATGCATTGATCAAACACTTTTCTTTTAGGACATAATGGCATATTGCTCTTCAAAAATTATGCTGTTTCTTCCAAAAGCTCTCCAGGCAAGTTTTGTACGCCGATTAATTTCTTCATCAATGTGACCCTCACTTGATATCTGCTGTCCAAGATAAATGTACGTGTCTGTTATCTCCAGCTTTTCTCCATCAATCGATAAATCTTCATTTCTTGTAAAAGCATTGAACATCACTTTTGTCTTCTGAAAGTTCATTTTTAATCCCACTTCTTTACTCTTGTCAGCAAGTTCCTGGATCATACTCTGCAGCTCTGATGGGGTAGTTGCAAAAATGACTATGTCATCAGCAAAACGAAGGTGGGTTAGATAATCTCCATTAATCTTTATCCCTTTGTTTTCCCAGTTCAGTGATTGAAAGACATTTTCCAATGTGACATTAAAGAGCTTCGGAGATATGGTGTCCCCTTGTCTCACTCCTTTTCCAATTTTTATGTGTGTTGTATTTTCAAACAGCCGAATCTTTGCACTTGCATTTTCATAGATGTTATTAATAATATTAATGTACGTATCTTCAATACCGCAGGATTTCAGGGCCATTGTAACTGCTGATGGTTTCACCGAATCAAAGGCTTTTTCATAATCGATAAAAGCCATGCACAATGGAAGTTCATATTCCCTCGCTCTTTCAATTAGTTCTCTCAGTACGTGGATATGATCTATTGTGCTGTAGCCACTCCTGAATCCAGCTTGTTCTCTCGGTTGAGCCATGTCCAGTGTCACTTTTAAGCGGTGTGAAAGAACTTTAGTGAAGATTTTATAAACCACTGATAGGAGGCTGATAGGTCTGTAGTTCCTGAGATCCTCAATGTCACCAATTTTATGTAGCAAGATCATTGTAGCGTTGTTCCAATCCTCAGGAATCTTCCCTTCATTAAGGCATCGAGTGAAAATTTGGGCGAGTACTGTTTCGATTTCTCCACTTGCTTCTTGTATGATGTCTACAGTAATTCCATCTTCTCCTGGAGCTTTTCCCCGCTTCATGTTCTTGATTGCATGTGCAACTTCTGCTGGGAGGACTGGAAGAACTCTGGTATTGGTACCTTTCATGATGTCTGGAGTACATGTATCGGAGGGGACTATATATACGTATATATAGTATACGCACGCAATGTGTGTACACACATTTATATATATATATAGTGTACGTCTATTGTTTATATACGGTTATGACGTACGTCGCTCCTTATCTCTTTGGGGCTTTGGGAAGAAGACATCATGTAATAGAAGACACTATGTAATTTTTTGAACATGTAAAATAATGTTTAATTTGTGACTTACGTCGCTCTTAATCTCCTTGTGGCTTTGGAAAGAAGACACCATGTAATGGAAGACATTATGTCAGACACTATGTAATTTTTTGAACTAGTAAAATAATATTTTTGAATGTTTAATTTGTGACGTACGTCGCTCATAATCTCCTTGGAGGGCGTTTAAGCCCCCAAAGCCCCCTCCGTGAGTGCGCTAATGGCTACATCTATATCAAATACAGAGTTTATGAACACCACATGTTTCGTAAGTGAACGCAAGCGAACCGACGGATGCAATGTTTATATTCTAACGAATCCTGAAATTTCAGGTGATTCTATCAAAATCGTGAAACAATGGCAACTCCTCAAACAACAAGAAAATTGCAACCGAAAACTTTCGAGAAGAAATAAATGTGCGCGCCATCGATTCAGAGGATAACCTGATTTTAATTTATTCCGCTGTTGCGCATGGCTTTCAGTATAACGACATTGCAGACCTCAAGAAAGAATAACCGACCCCGGAAATTTCTTCCACCCCATCCTGCTACTTGTAATATCGTTTTTTTGCTACAAACTACAGTAGAATAAAAGTCGAAGTGCCGTCCCCGAAAATGTCTCCCACATTTTTCTACTACTTACAAAGCATCTGTAGATTGCAGTGAATACGGAATTACCAAAACCGGAATTTTCCCCTACCCCATCAGCCTACTAACTGTAAGATCGTTTTTCACTGAAAACCGCGATACTAGTCGAAATACTAATCCGGAAATTTCCCCCACCCCATCTTGCTAACATAAACTACTGTAAAAGTGGTAAACATATGTAGGTTGCATTAAAAAATAAGGAAAAGCAGACCCCAAAAATTTCTACACGTTCGATATTTTGTGTCAAAGGCAATTTGTGTATGGTCCCTGACTGAAAGAGGTGGGGGACTCTTCCGTCCATCCATATGAATGGATGGGGAGCTAACAGTTCGTCTTTTTCTTATTACACCGCGAAGAATGCCGAGTAGTTCACTACTCGGAATGCTTTCACGTAAACTGAACAATTTGCTTTACTTTTTGTAAAAAAAAACTTACACATGTATGTTTCCTTTTCGCTTTTCTTCTAAATAGCCAAATCTCTAGAAAGGGATATTTAATTGATTATGCTAAAAACCAATAAAATTGAAACTAAAACCTTATCAGTGCAAAAATGAAAAATATCAGTATTAAAGTGATTGGGGGAGAGAGGCACATTGGTACTGCAAGTTCTCACGATGTGGTTTTGGACGTTTGGCGAAAAAATTCTATATGGAAAAAGTTTTGTACAGATAAACTCTTACACTTTCTCATATAAGGGATTTTTTGTTGTTGTTGTTGTTGTTGAGAGTTTAACAACCACCGAGAGCAACTCAACTCAGTGGGCTATAAGCAATCGTCTGTCCCTAATTTAATGCCACTGGTTCCATGGAAGGGAGCGAGCCAGTTCCGTAAAACCAGGGGGGGGGGCTTCACCAAATTGGGGGGGGTCACGCTTCTTCTATTCTCAAAATAACAATAAAAAAAAAGGCAAAAAGATAAACTACGTCAACGTCGTATATTTTAAAATACAATTGTAATTGTTCATTAGTAAATGCACAAGGAAACAGAAATATCCTTTTATTTAAAAATAAAATTGAGCCTGTGATTTTATAGAAATATCCAGAAATGCTTTATTTCCAAATATTTATAAAAAAAAAAGTGAGAAATTAGTGAGGTTACTCCTACAAAGAACGAGAAGCACAAAAAATAAATTGAGAAATAAAGGCGCAAGAGGTTATCCGTTTCTGTATTTTTATTTATTTTATTTATGATAATTGTTTTAAACATTTCCCACACATCGTGAGAACATATCAAACACAATACGGGGATGGCAATCAAGTTTCCTATCAAATGAGCAATACTGAATATGTAAAAAACGTTTTTACTTATTTTGCTATTTATTATTTTCTTGGAAATAAAGAGCTTTGGCCTCATAAATGGAGCTTGGTCTACTTTATGAGAACCAAGCGATTATTTAGTTGAACAGAATGAAAGACACTAGGTGGGCACTTCTCTTCCAGTAAAATTATTGAGGGGGCAAGATTCGCCTTGCGCCTCCGTAGTCGGCGCTTCTGCATAAGACAAACACAACATCCATGACTCACTGGGATTCGAATCCGGACCTACTTGGACGATTGGTCATATGCCTGCACCACCAGCAGGGGAGGGGGGGGCACTGTAGTTTTAGGAAATGTACTAAGTCATGGCAATTTATTTCTTCAAATTAAAGTACATTTCTCGCTTGTCTTACATAGAAAGTTTTCTCGAAATTTGTTTCGAGTCCCCAATCCAATTCTCCATCATATAGGCCAACAAATGGCAATCTTTATACCCCCTCCCCCTTGAACATTCAAAGTTTTCCTCGGAGGAACGGCAATTGGTGCCCCGCCCCTTAATGAAAAACATGTGGCAATTTTCCTGTGTGGAAGTTTTCCAAGTTACTGAAAAACGTGTCGCAATTTTTATGTGTGGCGGTTTTCCGGCAACCAACGAAAATATTCGGCAAAAATTATTTTGCAGTGGAGCCGTTGCTAATGGCTCCACTGCAAAATAATATAGGGCAATATAAATAATATATGGCAAAATAATAAATGGCAATATGTTGCATACAGGTGCACGAAAAAGTCCCCCACATAGGAAAATTCCCCCACATGAATCTCCCCCATCTTTTTGAGTCAGGTATAGCGCACAAATTGCGTTTTACTCAAAACCTCGAATGTGGGGGAGATTTCTGGGCTTGCTGGTGATTTTCATTTTCACGCTGCTTAAAACAAATATGTGGAGGGTGAATTGCCGGGATCGGCATTTCCATTTTTCCCGCAACCTTCAGATGTTTTATAAGATATCCGGTAAACCGTCAAACAAGAAAAGCTTCACATATTCTTCAGCAACTTGGAAAAATGCCACACATTGGAACACTGTTACCCAGGAAAACTGCCCCATAGTTTTCACTAAGGGGCCGTCGTACACAAATGCGGTTCACTGTAAACTGACACACAGGAAAACCGCCACACATCTTTCAGCAACGTGGAAAACTGCCACACATTGACAAAGTGTCACACAGGAAACTTGCCACATGTTTTTTACTAAGGGGCTGGCCACAAATTGTTGTTCCCTTGGGGAACACTTTGAATGTGTGGCATATTTTCAGTCAGGCAGTTTTCCAAGTTTCCGAATTATGTGTGGCAGTTTTCCAAGCGGCCTCACGACGGAAAGGAGCTCTTTTGTTTGTCTGAATTTTCATGCCGACTCACAACTGGCCATAAAAGTTCGGGGAAGGGGGGGGGTATAAAGATTGCTATTTCTTGGACTATATTGAGAATTGAATTGGGAACTCTATAATATGTAAGCCAAACGAGAACTGTACTTTAATTTGACGAAATAAATTGCCGGACTCCGTACATTTCTTTAAACTACGGTGTGCAGTGTTCGACGGAACTACAGCACGACTCACGCTGTGTTCAGAAAAGGACGATAAGGTGGGATTTTTAAAAACGTTGAATTTTTACTTAGGCGTTAAGTATTTACATAACATGTCCAGCTTGTAATATTTTTTTGTAACTTAATTAATTCATAGGCCCTACACCTTGGCCTTTTTAACAGCTTTTAATACGCCGACTTCATATTCATAACGTTTAAGTATCAAATCAAGTTAATATGCGCTTTTACTGAGGCACTAAATATTAATTCACAGGACCTATGCCTAGGCTCTTTTAACAGTTTTTATTCTACCGGTTTCATATTCACAACGCTTACATATCAAATCAAGTTAATAATATTGTGGTTTTACTTAAACACGAAATATTAATTCATAAGGCCAAGGCCTAGACCTTTTTAACGGTTTTTATTCTACCGATGTCACATTCATAACGTTTACCTATCAAATCAAGTCAATAATATCGCGCTTTTTTACTTAAGAACGAAATATTAATTCCTAAGGTCTAAGCCTTTTTAATATTTTTACTATACCAATGTCATATTCATAACGTTTGCACATCAAACCAAGTTAATAGCATTGCTCTTTTACTTAGCCAATAAATTTTAATTCATTTTACGAAAATTTTGTATGGAGCCCCATTGACCCCGGGCCCCGATCCCTTCCAAAAAGGGTTTAAGTCTAACTTACAGTACCATGAGGTAGTATACAAAATTTGTGGTTCTAAATTGAAAACTGTAGATTTTACGAAAATTTTGTATGGGGCCCCCTTGACCCAGGCCCCGATCCCTTCCAAAAAGGGTTTAAGTCTAACTTACAGTACCATGAGGTGGTATACAAAATTTGGTGGTTCTAAATTGAAAACTGTAGATTTTACGAAAATTTTGTATGAGGCCCTCTTGACCCCGGGCCCCGACCACTTCCAAAAACTGTCTACGGTTTAACTTTGAGCACCATGAGATAGTATACCAAATTTGGTGGTTTTAAATTGAAAACTGTAGATTTCACGAAAATTTTGTATGGGGCCCCTTGAGCCCGGGCCCCGACCCCTTCCTCAAACCGTCTAGGGGCTAACTTAGAGCACCATGAGATAATATACCAAATTTGGTGGTTCTTAATCGAAAACTGTAGATTTTACGAAAATTTTGTGTGGGGCCCTCTACACCCCGAACCCCGACCACTTCCCAAAACGGTCAACGGTTTAACTTTGAGCACCATGAGATAGTATACCAAAATTGGTGGTTCTAAATTAGAAACTGTAGATTTTACTAAAATTTTGTATGGGCCCACTTGACCCCGGGCCCAGACCCCTTCCAAAAACTGTCTACGGTCTAACTAAGAGCACCGCGAGATATTATACCAAATTTGGTGGTTCTAAATTAAAAACTGTAGATTTTGCGAAAATTTTGTATGGGGGCCCCTTGACCCTGGGCCCCGATCCCTTCCAAAAAGGGTTCATGGTCTGACTTAGAGTACCATGAGGTAGCATACCAAATTTGGTGGTTCTAAATTGAAAACTGTAGATTTTATGAAAATTTTGTATGGGGCCTCCTTGACCCCGGGCCCCGACCGCTTCCTCAAACTGTCCACGGTCGAACTTAGAGCACCATGGGATATTGTACCAAATTTGGTGGTTCTAAATTGAAACCTCTAGATTTTACGAAATTTTTGTATGGGGCCCACTTGACCCCGGTCCCGATCCCTTCCAAAAAGGGTTTAGGTCTGACTTACAGTACCATGAGCTGTTATACAAAATTTGGTGGCTCTAAATTGAAAACTGTAGATTTTACGAAAATTTTGTATGGGGCCCTCTTGACCCCGGGCCCCGACCACTTCCACAAACGGTATACGGTTTAACTTTGAGCACCATAAGATAGTATACCAAATTTGGTGGTTCTAAATTAAAAACTGTACATTTTACGAAAATTTTGCATGGGGCCCCCTCGACCCCGGGCCCCGACCCCTCCCAAAAAAAGGTTTACGGTCTAACTTAGAGTACCATGAGGTAGTATACCAAATTTGGTGGTTCTAAATTGAAAACTGTAGAATTTACGAAAATTTTGTATGGAGCCCTCTTGGCCCCGGGCCCCGACCACTTCCAAAAACGGTCTACGGTTTAACTTTGAGCACCATGAAATAGTATACCAAATTTGGTGGTTCTAAATTGAAAACTGTAGATTTTACGAAATTTTTGTATGTGGGCCCCTTGACCCCGGGCCCCGACCTCTTCCTCAAACCGTCTAGGGGCTAACTTAGAGCACCATGAGATAGTATACCAAAATTGGTGGTACTAAATTGAAAACTGTAGAATTTACGAAAATATTGTATGGGGGCCCCTTGACCCTGGGCCCCGATCCCTTCCCAAAAAGGGTTTACGGTCTAACTTAGAGTACCATGAGGTAGTATACCAAAATTGGTGGTTCTAAATTGAAAACTGAAGAATTTACGAAAATTTTGTATGGGGGCCCCTTGACCCCGATCATTTCCTAAAAGGGTTTACGGTCTAACTTGGAGTACCATGAGGTAGTATACCAAATTTGGTGGTTCTAAATTGAAAACTGTAGATTTTACGAAAATTTTGTATGGGGGCCTCTTTGACCCGCCTCGAACCCTTCCTCAAACCGTCTACTGGCTAACTTAGAGCACCATGAGATAGTATACCAAATTTGGTGGTTCTAAATTGAAAACCAGAATTTATGAAAATTTTGTATGGGGCCCCCTTGACCCCGATCCCTTTCAAAAATCATCTACAGTCTACCTTAGTGTACCATGAGGTAGTATATCAAATTTGGTTCTAAACTGAAAACTGTAGATTTTAAGAAAATTTTGTGCGGACCCCTTCCAAAATCAGTCTACGGTCTAACTTGGAGTACTATGAGATTGTACACCAAATTTGGTAGTTCTAAATTGAAAACAGTAATGCCGCAAAATTTTTGTTTTGCCGTTAAAAGCCGTTGTACAAACTTTCTGATATTACTTGATCCTTGACATACAGCGCCGACTGCTGTTGGAGAAACAAAATAGAAACGAGATGTCGGTGTTTTGTCCTGTCGGTGTTTTGTCCTGTCGGTATTTTGTCCTGTCGGTGTTTTGTCCTGTCGGTATTTTGTCCTGTCGGTGTTTTGTCCTGTCGGTGTTTTGTCCTTTCGGTGTTTTGGTTGTCGGTGTTTTGGGTGTCGGTGTTTTTGGTGTCGGTGTTTTGTCCTGTCGGTGTTTTGGGTGTCGGTGTTTTGACCGGCACCCGGTGCGTTACATTTAAGTTAATTATGGGTATTATAATGCTGATAACATCATTTGTTACAACTTTTGAGTGTGTCTCAAATCACTATGACAACGTTCGATTTATTTGTGGACATGCGAGATCATGATTCGTTCTGTCACAGCACACTTATTAAAACTGTGTCTTTGGCGACCTTGTTCCATTCGTCTTTTTAGTCTGACGATGAACCCTGCAGGCGGGGTCCGAAAGATCTCACTTGTATTTTAATTTTAATAAAGTGTTTTAATTAATCGTCTTATATATCGTGCGTAGACGGTTTTTAGTTTACCATTGAGAGAAACAGACAGATAGAGGGGGGGAGGAGGAGGAACAGAAAGAGCGATACAGAGAGAGAAAGAGAGAGAGAGAGAGAGAGAGAGAGAGAGAGAGAGAGAGAGAAAGAAAATGAGATAGAAAAAGACAGAGCGATTCAGAGAGAGAGAGATACAGAGAGAAACAGACAGAGAGAGAAAAAGGAGATTGACAGAGGGAGAGGGAGAGCAAGAAAGAGAGAGAACTGTGAATGTTATTTAGTAAATGTTTAGTTGCATCATCTATTTTATGGTTCCAACAAAACGTTGTCTCAGTTCTCTCAAAGTTGTAGCATACAGGGTTACGCACATAAAAGAATCAAAGAACCATGTATAACGTAATGTCTTTTTCGTGAGCAAGATTGGTTTGACGCTATGTCTAAACCATGACTAAGGAATGTTGAACTAAATAAGAATACGATGCAATAGTTTACGGCCAGATGGAACATAAACAGAAGTCAACTTACGATAACTTTTTATTGGTCCAGCACTAATTCAGTAGATCCAACATATAACACAGCAGGTAAACTTCACATTTATCTTAACGATCGAAAGTCTACACACACACATCCACTAAGCAACTGCCGTATCGTCCTTGTTATCTACCGTTCTTATCACATTCATGCGTCATTTTCTCTCTGACCTCAATGTGTTGCCAAGCTCATTCTTGTGAGAGAGAAGATATCACGTTAAGTTTGAAAAGTATAAAGGAGAACAAACTCAAATTTACATAGGAAAAGGAACTAAAAATGAAAGTTATTTTAGAATATACGTCACACATGTATTATTGATAATCTGAAATTTTAACATTAACGTAAAATCTCAAAAATTGCATAAATTAAATGAATCACGTATAACCGAATTGAAAAAACGCTAGAAACTATAGTCAAATGCCGGGACTAGTGCAGAGATACTGATAAAACTGAAAAACGTATAAGCGAAGTTCCACTGTTATTGTCAACCACATGAAGGAAATTAGCATGCAAATTTAAACAAGGGGTGTCATCGAAAGTCTCGCAGGTTTTTAACAAAAAAAAAACAAAAGAAAAAAAAACTCAAGTTTAGAACGCCCCACAACAGACGCGGACCGAGCCGCTAGGACACCGTTATAATTCCCGATGGGGCGCCATATTGTGTGCCAGTAGAAAATGTGCTAACGTAAAAAGGGGGAAAAAACAGGCATGTTGTGCTTATCATACTTGCAAAAGAAAATCCAAATCATGTAGAAAAGGCAAAGTTTGTTTACCACTTTGCCGTCTTCGAAAATAAAAAATGAAAACAAAAAAATTAGGTAGTTGTTGTTTTGAGCCAAACTTTCCCACGCCATCGCTCCACTTTCAAATTTCCAAACTTAAGCTCTGTCTCTTTTGGCTGATTTCCAGTATCTCAACTGCTTTGTAATTAATGCTGAATAATTCATATACGGGATCTGAGTCTGATTTACTACGTTTCGGGCTTTACAGTTTCACAAATCCTTGAACTGCGGCTTTGAAAAGTCTATTTCAGTTACAGAAAAAAATGCTTTTTGTCATTTAAAAATTGTTAAACAAACATTAGTTTCCGCACTTTTCAATTTCCCTCACTTCATAAATTTCCGTCGAAATTCTTGCGATTTCATAAATTTTCAGATTATTAAAGATTTTCCGTATTTTTGTTGTTGTTGTTGTTGTTGTTTGTTTAGGATAGGGCACATTTGGATTTCTATTTTCACTGAAACGGAGCAAATTTCTACTATATTGAATTCAACCATCGCAATAGTTTTTGTAAGAGCGGGATAATGATGCAGTTGAAAGAGCTGAAAAAATATCGAAAGTCGTGTCAATGCTTATCTTAAACTAACTCGAGAAGGATTTTTTAATCCATCTCAAATAAAAATGTAAAGCAATACAAATACTACGTTCAAATACTGGCAACCGTCAACCTGCGAATGTAATGTCTCCTTTGAAACGTGTTTGGAAGTTGAAAGTCGTAAGATTAATTTTTTTTCACAAGATATCATCAACAGCAACAACCATTATCAATCCACTGCTGGATGAAGGTTTGTTTCCCCAAGTCTTTTCAAGTTATATCTCAACCCAGTCTCCTCCAAGTCAGTCCAGCATACTTTCGAATTTCGTCTACATATCTTCCACGAGGTCACTTCCAACAATACTGTACATAGCTACATTCAGTTCCGACAATATGTCCAACCCACTGCCACTTGAGTGTCTTTACTTTAATCATGATGTCATCAGCTTTTGCCATTTCCCTAATTCACATTTTCCTCTTTCTGTCTTTCCTGGACACACACGCACGCACACACACTCACACACACACACACACACACACACAAACAAACCATGCATTCCTATACACTTCTTTTCAGTTTTCGCAGCATCTGTATGTCTTTTTTAAGTAAGGTCAATATCTCTGATTCATAAATAAGAACTGCCATTGATTAAAAACTAGAGGTGGGACGAATCCTAAATTTTCTCGAATCCGAATCTTAAAAGGTTCTCGAATCCCTCGAATCTCCCGAATCACGAATCTCTCGAATCCCTCATATAAGAATAATCAAAAGAAAAAAAAAAGGGAAAGAAAAGACTTCTACTTAAAATTAAAAGTTTTTAATTGAAGCAAAATTTGAAGTCTGTGTTTAAGGTGGTTGCACCTGAAATCTCTGCCTTATATCTCCAATGATAAAATTTCTTTACATATTTTCTTCGCAATTAATGTATTCCCAAGGATGAAAATTTGCACATCGATAAAACTAACTTTAAATTATAGCATGGAATACTTAACGCTTGCTAAAACATAACGGCAATTATATTAAAAATAAAAAAATTGTCTTTGACTAATGGTAGACCTGTTAACAGATGGCGCGACCTGTACATTGATGACGTCAGTAGACAAACATATGGGGAATTGCTTAATTGTGGTTATGTTTTAGCAAGTATTAAATATCCCATGCTGTAACTTAAAGTTAGTTTTATCGATGTGCAAATTTTCATCCTTGGGAATACATTAATTGTGAAGAAAATATGTAAAGAAGTTTTTACCATTGGAAACACAACGCAGAGATTTTAGGTGGAACCACCTTAATGAAACAAATTCAAAAATACAGTTTTCAAAAAATATGCCATACTTATTAAGAAGATACAAATGAAATTTATAATTTACATTAACTGTATGAAGTACATAACTCTTGAGTCTTGAGCTTCATTTCCTGAACATAATTTAACAAAAAAAAAATAAAAAAATATTCGAGTAACAATTCACATTTTTGACATTTTTCTTTAATAACAAAAGTTCCAAAACATTTTAAAATCAAAGCAAGTGTAGAGGTAGGGAGGATTATTTCAAGAGTTAATGTAGGTAAACACTAAACATGGAACACTGAATTGGGTAAATTATTTCCAGAAAGTTAAGAAAAATCAAAAACAAGTTTGTTTTAAGAGTTAATAAAAACATTAAACACTGAACTCTTTCAGGGCAATGTAAAAAAGGTCAGAAATCTTTAATGGAGATTTCATGCTGACAAAAATTCAAACAAATATCGCTCTACAACAAGCACCAAACGCCAAGTTTTTTAGGTTAAGTTTTGAAAGATTCGAATGGCGAAACGAGCGCGAAGATCCGAATTTTCGAATCTCGAATCTTTTTCAAGATTCACGGGATTCCAGGATTCTAATGTCCTATCCCTATTAATAACTTTCGTCTTAAGACATAATAGCAAATTGCTATCAAAATTGTACTGTTTCTTCCAAAAGCTCTCTAGTCAAGTTTTATACGTCTATTTATTTTTTTATTTTTTTCAATGTGCATGACCTGTGTTTGATATCTATTGTCCATGATAAACGTAGGCATCGCTTGCTTCTAGATTGCCTCATCAACTTCAAAATCTTCAGTTCTTATAAAAGCTTAAATGAGCATTGTACGTCGCTTTTGTTTTCTGTAAATTCATTTTTAAACCCACTCTTTACACTCGCTATCAAGTTCTTGGATCATACACATAATTATGAAACGGGGTATATGCAGAAATGACTATCATGTCAGCGAAACGAATGTGGGTTAAGTAATCTCCACTAATCTTCATCCCCTTGTCTTGTTAAATCTATTAGTGGGTTTCTGAAATGAATTAACATTATGCAAAGACTGTAAAAATCTATAACCCGAAAAGAATTCATTTACATATTCTAAAAAACGGTGTTTCAAAAACATAAAATTAAAAAAGGAATTAAAATTATTCTAAAAAAAGTAGTTTCTAATACATACATTGCACACTACTGCTTATAGGACTAGTACCGGATTGCCGGACGCAATAAGGCTGGGGTCTTTGATTTCTTGAAGGTTTTATGACCCCCCCCCCCCGCCCTCTCTTCCTATCCATTAACGCCTTTGCTAACTGTGGAGCTTCCTTCGGCACTTTAGTATCCGGATATTATAGAATAGTATAAGTGGGGGGGGGGGGGGGCGAGGTGCTCCTTTCAACTTCTTTTTAGTTTTTATACTTTGTCTCATCTTTTTAGCGTTTAGACTTGGTCTCATCTTTTTAGTGTTTAGACTTGGTCGCATTTTTTAGCGTTTAGACTTGGTCTCATCTTTTTAGTGTTTAGACTTGGTCTCATCCTGAAGTTATAGACATACATACTTTTATGCACAGTAGATACACATATGAAATTACTTCAAAAACCAAAAAGTAAGAAATGCGAGACAATTCGACTCCGAGCATTTCGGATAAAGGGTTAAGGAGATTTAATACTAGAAGGAAAAGTTATTAAATCTTATTTAATATCTTTTCCTTCTAGTATTATGTATTATGGAGATTTAATACTATTTTAGGCAAATATATTAAATCTCATTTCGCAACTTTTATTTCGCTTTCGTGCTCCGTTTCCCTTGTTTCCACAATGCGTGAGATAATTTTGCTTCGTCACCCAGGTATAGAAACATCGGAAACACGGTTTATTTAGAGACGCCAGGGTGTCGCATCTTTAGGGTCTGGGCCTTTGTATTTCGTAGACGCATTGGTATTGTCGAGCTCATTTGCGCTTTTACCTTCTTCATTTCAAAGCAGCCGACTTAAGGCGCAAGCCTTTTAATTTCAACCTTGAAGTTTTGTGAAACCGACGCCAGCGTTTCCCATGATTTTTGTGGAAGGAAGGGGGTGAGTTTGCGTGGGAACAAGGGGGAGCTGGGTCAGTTGACTCGAGGAATTGGAAGCGAGCGGTCGCAGGTAGTGCAGGCGAGGAAACGCCTTAGGTGTTGGGAGGCATGTCTTAAGCTAGCCGGGTGAATGGAGGGTTTTCTCCACGTGCGCGAGGGATAGACGAGGGGATGACCGTAGAAGGAGGAAGGCAATAAAAAGGTGATTTATGGGAGGAAATGTTGATTTCAGAGGAACGGAGAGGAACAATTGAAAAGCTGAGGACAACCTTCTGAACTTAAGTAAAGAAAATAATAAAGTGGTTTAAGGTATCTAAAGGGATTGCGTAAAAATTATTTCTCATAGTTATTATCATCTTCAGTCACGGAGGACTGTGCTCTCTATCAACAAAGAGTATGCAAAGATTATGCACCAACAAGTTGATAAACCTCCTATTTTTATTCTTATTTTACTACGTCAACCTGGGAGAACAAACCAATTTAACAAAAGGATGCTCAACCTAGACTGCCAGTTTTTTTATTTCGGATAAGGAATCTCAATCTGAACTGCCAGTTTTTTATTTCGGATAAGGGATGCACAACCTGTACTGCGAGTTCTTTTTATTGCATTTCTGATAAGGTATGCTCAAACTGTATCCCCAGTTTTTCGTTTCTGATAAGGGATGCACAACCTGTACCGACAGTTTTTTTTTTTTTTTTTTTTTTTTTTTTCAGGATCAACCTGTATCGCCAGTTTTTCATTTCGCATAAGGGATGATCAACCCGTACTGCCAGATATTTATTTCGGTTAAGGAATTGCACAACCGGTACTGTGAATTTTTTATTTATTTTTGTATTATGAATTGGTATTGTCATAATTTTGGGATATAACACATTAAAAGCATGATTACGCGTAACATTTCTACTGAAAGAAAACATCAGCATTTAATATTTCACGTGCAAGAAGATTCGTAAGAAATTGCCTGTTCCTTATTTAAGACCACTGTGTGCAACAAAGCTGGTTATGAGAAACTTCCGTTTGCAAGCCGTCCATGAAACACGACACTGTTATGTCGAAACTAAAGGAAAAGGGTTTCAAATTGTAAACATGGAAGCTTGACGGATATGCTCAATTCGCGACATCCTACGGTAATAACAATTGAATCATTTATGGGATTTCATTCTTAGATCCTTTCTTTCCTTTTGATGTCCACGAGGATGCACTCGAGACGTGGGAATACGACTCATACACTGTAAAAAATAAGTGGTGTGAATTCACGGAAAATTTCTGAATATAACGTGTAGCAAAGCTACCGGTAACTTTCCAACATTTGACGGAATTTCCGTTTTTAAAAGAGCCCGTTTTTTTTTTTTTTCATTTCCGTGTTTTCACAGAGCTTTCCGTAATCAGTAATTCTGTTTATTTCAGAAAAGTCCGTTTCAACTTTTTCCGCATTTAGACAGAAATTTCGCAAAATTCAACACGCTGAATATTTCAGCCCTTACGCGAGAGAATCCTTTTGTCCCAGTGATCGAGCCCAGTTCGCTTGGGTTGAAACCGCGGGTCTTAGCAACCGAGCCAGAAAGTCACAGGCATCAGACTCAACTTCAAGGTAAAACTAATTGGGCTATGAGGATTCTTTTTTTTTTTTTTTTTTTTTTTTTGTCATTAATGCGGGTGATTTAGTCATTTTATTTTCTATCGGAGCTTGTTAATTTTTTGAATGCGTCTAATAATTTTATTTTCTCTGTACGAGGCCTTATTACAAATTACGTATTTTTTTTCACCGTAATTTTTCGAAGCAACAGAATGATTTGGAGTCTCAGTTCTTTTTTGCAACTGATGATAACTTTTAATTATCTTCAAGAACATGCGCAATGTAATGTTTTATAATATTATTTTACAAAACTTCTAAATATAAAATTTACTCTAGACAGCAGTAGAGCTTTAGTTTTAAGGACTTCTAAAGGCGGATACATAGACATCGTGCAATCACCTGTGCAGTAAATTAAGTACCCGGTTTCTTACGGTAACCCAATATATAATAGCTGGGGCACAAAATGGGAGAAGGGAGAAGAAATATCCTGTGACACAATAACAAAAATGCATGCGATATCATCATGATCATGATCAACCATTATCATTCCACTGCTGGATGGAGGTCACCCCAAGTTTCTTCCACAATTTTTCCTGACATGGAGGCCTGTCTCCTCCATGTCACTCTAGCAAACTTTTGAATTTCATCCATCCATCTCCCATGGGGTCTTCTTCTGGGTCTTTTCCTGTCCCTCGGAATCCAGTCTAAAATTTCGGTTGTCTATCGGTGGTACGTTCTTCTGGCAACATGTCCAGCCCATGGCCATTTCAGTGCATATACTATCCACAATATCCGATTTCGCTAAATAAACTAAATAACTTCAAAATCAAATACTTCGACAGGCTATTGAAATTCAACAGTTAATCAAACCCCCAGAAATGTTTCGTCATATGGATACGAAAAAGTGAGAACGGAGTTTTCCCGTTAATATAAGAAAAGAATTGCGGAAAGGTTTCTGAAAATTTAAAAATTTCCATTAACACTTCTTGAAATCGTTAATTTTTACCGTCAATATTAGAAAGAAATTGCGCAAAGTTTTCTGAAAATTCAAAATTTTTCTGGCGTACGAAAAATCCGTGAAACTCAGAGTTTTGTTTCGTTATTTTACGGAAAAGGTTGTATCAGAAATGCATGGAAGATGTAAATCCGTTTATTGGTGTAAATTTGACATGGATGCTAATTCAGAAAATCCAACCCAGCTGGCCCTGGTCGTTCTGGGTGGTGTGGTGGTTAGCATACTCGGACGCTATCCGGGAGACGCCGTTTAGATTCCCGCTCCAGGATGACGAAATTTTCAAGTTTTCGAATATTATCTGACTTAGCATCCATGCCATATTTACACCAATAAACGGATTCGCATCTCCTAAATTTGTCTTGTACAATGGTGTAATCCCGTATTTCATTCATTGATCAGAAACATATTTCGTTAATTCACGAAAAAAATCACGGAAAGTGGTTCGTGAATTTCAGATATATTTTTTTACGTTGTTTGATGTCCGTAATGAGCGGCAAATGAACATTAATTTGTTTTCAATTATTCATTTACGAAATATCGTGGCTTTGAAGCAGATAAATGGGAAAAAGTCATTTAATAGTGAATATATTTCCAATACGTGGAGATAATGAAAATAGACGATATAATCGCTCTGTCCACGTTATTTTATAAACAACGCATAGCAACTGAAAAATTGTTCCACCGACACCGCTGGGATCGAATCCCAGATATCTCGATAACTAGCCGACTGCGTTCGCTTTACGCTATGGTGCCAACAATTCACAACGCTATGTGGGGTTTATCAGTCAGCATCTGACAATACAAATCCTTATTGATTGGCTGAGTAACTGATGTGTCGCCATCTGGTGGCTTTCAACAGATCAAGCTGTTTAGTTACAGCTGATACATCCAAAGGGCATTAGAAATGGTGAATATATTTCAAATACGTGGAGATAATGCAAATAAACGATGTCATCGTTAACTGTAATTTTTATTATTATGAGTGGAGATAATGCAAATAAACGATGTCATCGTCCACTGTAATTTTTTTATTATCCAAAAATTACTGCTTGTTTTTGGATTTATCAACTGTAATTAAATAGCTTGCTCTGTTGAAACCCACCAGATGGCGACACATCAGTTGCTCAGCCCATCAGTAAGGATTTATGTTGTCAGATGCTAACTGATAAACCAGACATAGCGCTGTGAGTTGTTGGCACAGTAGAGTAAAGCGAACGCACTCGGCTAGTTATCGGTTCGATCCCAGCGGTGTCGACAGAACAATTTTTCAGTTGCCATGCGTTGTTTATAAAAAACGTGCACAGAGCAATGACATCGTCTATTTGCATCATTTAAGTTAAATATCTCATAAGCTGTTCAAGAGTCTTCAAAAAGATTTCGTAATTTTTTTTAAATGCCAAATTATTAATATTTTTGACATATTGTTCGACATACTGTTTCTTCGATATGTTGCTTCGTAGGTGTTAGGAACACAGTGTTATGAAACGCGGGCAAATAGTGTAAGCTGAGTTCGAATCCCAGATGAAGCATGTGTGCTCACTGAAAAACCAACTAAAACAACTTTTGCTACATTGGCAAGAAATGTTTTCTGCACTAATTTTTGCCCATTAAATAATACTCTTAGTTGCTATGGCAGGCAAGAATTTTCTTTCTTTTTTCTTTACAGCGAAACACTATCAAATGCATGAACAAATGTTTTTAGAATTCGTAAGTTCTACAACGCACTTTGCTGAACCAAGCAAACACAGTAGTCATGTACACCAATGAGCCATTATATTGTGACCACCTACCTTATTAGGTACCCCCCTTTAGTCCGCAAAACAGCGGCCACTCGGCGAGGCATCAATTCGATGAGGTGGCGACAGGTATCCTGGGGTATCTGGCATAATGTCAACAGCAGGTCATCCAGTTCCCTTGTATTTCGGGGTGGTAGTGATTTAGCGCGAATCCGTTTTTCCAAGTTGAACCACAAATGCTCGATTGGGTTCAGGTCAGGGGAATTTGGAGACCAGGACATTAACAGAAAGACCCCACCATCTTCCTCGAACCACTCCTTCACGATTCTTGCAGAGTGACACGCGCATTATCCTGTTGGTAATGGCCATCACCAGCAGGGAACACAGTTGCCTACAACGATGTTTAGATACCTGACAGCTGTCAGAGATTGTGCTATTGGGATAATGGGGCCTAAAGTGTCCCAAGAAAACAGAGCCCACGGCATAACACTCCCGCCGCCTGCATGTTTCCTCCCAACAGTACATCCAGGTGCCGTAGCCTCCGTTGGTAATCGGCGTATCCGCGTTCGGGTGTCTACATGATACACCAGGAATCTTGATTTCGTCAGAGCAGGCCACTTTCTCCCAGTCATCCCACGGTCCAATCTCGATTATCTTGGGTCCATTTCATGCGTTCTTGGGAATGACATGCGGTCAGCATGGGAACTCGGCTGGGTCTTCGGCTAGTCGGGTGCATGCTCAGAAAGCTACGATGAACTGTATGCTGTGGCACATTACCCTGATCACCACTATTGTAGCTGCGAGTGATTTGTCGGACTGTGGCCCTGCGATCGCTGTGAACAATGCAAGACAGTCTCCATTTCCCTCTAGCTTCAATGAGCCGCGGAGAACATTTGGCTAGACGACGGTTCATTGTTTATCCATCTGTGCACCACTTTTGATATGTACTCACTACAGCGGCACGTGAACAACCCACAAGCCGCGCCGTTTCCGAGATCGTAGTTCAGAGGCGCCGTGCCGTCACAATTTGTCCTTTTTCAAAGTCCGATAAATCGGCAGATTTTCCCATTCTGACTACGAACACTCTACTAACCGAAAGCCGGTCCTCGGGTTGTACACTGAAGAGCAATTGAGCAATTGAATTAGAGACAGCTGGCGTTATGCAAATGTGGCGCTGTGGGCGGCCCTCTGAACGGAAACGACATGACGTATGCAGCGATCCGACAATATAAGGAGTGATGCGACGGGAATCAGTAAGAGTCGGACGCAGTATGGGTAAGACGAGGGATCTAAGCGCATTTGATCGTGTGCAAATTATCGGGGCCCGACGAATGGGTCACTCTATCTCGGAAGTCGTGCAGGCACTGGGATTTTGACGAGCCACTGTGTCACGGGTGCACCGTGAGTACATCGAATCCGGTAAAACCATCCCTGCAAGGGCCAACTGCCGTGGACAACAGCGTGTGGATGAGCGGGGTCATCGTCGGCTAGCTCGCATTATAACAGCGGATAGACGGGCCACAGTGCAAGCAATCACTCGGCAATTTAACGCTGGTGCATCAAAAACGTTTAAGCAGCCACACCATCCAGAACCATTTCCTCGCTATGGGGTACAGAAGCCATCGTCCCACGAGGGTACAGCTGCTGACCGCACACCACAGGGTGCAAAGATTAGCATGGGCTCGAGAACATCGCCACTGGACCCTAGACATGTGGAAAAATGTTGCCTGGACTGATGAGTCGAGATTCACGTTGGTACATGCAGATGGCAGGATACGAGTACGGCGCAAACCACATGAAGCGGAGGATCCTTCTTGCCAGCAGGGTACCCTTCAAGCTGGTGGGGGTGGCATTATCGTCTGGGGACTGTTTACGTGGACTGAAATAGGACCCCTGGTACGTGTGACATCGTCCCTCACAGGTCAACGTTACTGGGATGTCCTAGACCACCATTTGCCCTCGTTTGTGCGTCTTCAACGTCCCCCTGGGGACCTCATCCTGCAACCAGACAATGCAGGTCCCGAATTGCATCCGAATGGTTGGATGAACACTCCACCGACGTGACCTAGCTTCCTTGGCCAGCTAGGTCACCTGAACTCAATCCCATCGAGCACATCTGGGATGCCATCGAGAGAGATTTTCGGGGCTCTGATTCCCCTCCATCAAATCTTCGTGAACTGTGGGAGCTTGTTCAGGGATCGTGGGTCCGTATGGCTTCCCAACGCTTCCGGTGTCTTGTCGAGTCCATGCTGAGGCGAATCGCCGCCGTCCTCAGGGCGAAAGGTGGTGCTACAGGTTACTAGACAGATATCTCTAATTCAATTGCTCTTCGGTGTATATATACTGCTCTGTGAACTTCACCTGCGCCACCGTTCGGTCTCCAGGTACGCTCATTTCTCTAGGCTGGGGGTGATGATACAGTAATGGCTGATCGGTGTGTGTCGTGTATAGTGCCATCAACAGTTTTGCAAGTGAAGCAAACTTTTAGGTAGATATTTTTCTAAATATTTAGTTGGGCGCAGAAGACTTGGTGATACGGGAAACTCATGCCAAGCAATACATTTTCTACATATACTGTCCGTCGTCGTATAGCTGTGTCTTTTCTACACGCATTGTCATCCAATTTCTCACGTACAGCACCAGGTCATCGTTGCATCAACAAGATATTCGAGTTGTGCCAAATACAATAGAAGCAGAGAGCAGGGAGCTGTTAAGTAAGATAATTTAGAGATTTGAAGGTAGGTAAATCCAAATGAGTTTAATTACATAAGAAATTTTCCCATGCAACCAATGTCTACGTTAAGGAAAACATTTATGATGATTTTTCAAAGCAAATTCGAATTTTGTTGCAATAGGGTATTCGGAGTTGCTAAAAATTATCACGCCTATATGTCTGTACACTTTTCATCGAAATGAGGTCGTATTGTATGTTGCTGAAAATGATTAAGTCTGTACATATTTCATGTGTCAGTGAAATGAGGTATTCCACATGATTTTGATGACTATATATTTATTTATTTTGAAACACCAAGTAATCTTTACTGAAGTAGCAAAGTTTATTTACTGAAAAATTGTGTGTAGAAGAAAATATTCTGGGCTAGGCATAGCGAAACTGTTAGTAGGACAGCAAGGATTGCTTACCATGTTACGAAGCTTAAAAGAACAGAGATGGACAACTCTATTGGCGGATACATCGGAATGAAGAATTAAATTAATAAAAAAACATCAGTAAAATACGCAGTGTGATTCAGTAGAGAAGTAGCGAATGAATCACAAAGTGAAAATGAACATAGTTTTCGGCTAGCCAGGAAGAGTTTGAAGAATTGTCGGTGAAGGTCATGAGATAGCAGATGAGCACAGACAAGGAAATGGTAAAACAATATTAATGTTTCAATGATTATTTAAATAGTATGAACAATAAAGATCAGTGCACGAAAAAAATTCGAAAAAAAAAATACGAAAGAAGAATATTTTGGAATTAGAAAACAGTTAAATATACAAGGGCCTACTTGGTGGCCAAGGTCCTGAGGGGAGGGCTTCGGCTCATTCGTTCGAAATGTTTCAAGCCCCGCATGGGGCATGGGTTATGTGCTCATCTTACGGCCCTGGTTTTGTCTTTTTCCTGGAACAAGTCGCCCTGAATTATGGGCGAATGACCGCTCACGTCTCTGAGATGCTCATGGCAGTAGTTAAACCCCGAAAGGAAAAAAAAAGAAAAGAAAAGAAAAAAAAAATCAGTACCAGAAACCACCATTTACATCTACCTCCAGAGCGTAAAAGGACTTTCAGTGGAAGGAGCATGACTGCAAACTTAATATGGAAAAAGGGCTCTCAACGGAGGAAGCGTGACTGCAAACTGGAGATCGAATGAGGGCTCTTAGTGGAGTAAGCGTGACTACAAACTCGAGAACGAAAAAGGGATCTCTGTGCAGAATACATGACTGCATACTCGAGATCGAAAGAGAGCTTTCAATGGTGGGAAAAACGACTGCAAACTCGGGATCGAAAGAGGACTCACACTGCAGAATGCACTCGAAATCGAAAGAGGGCTTTCAACGGGGAAACAGGACTGCATACTCGAAATTGAAAGAAGGCTCTCATCTCAGTAAAGGAAGCATGACTGCATACTCGAAATGGAAAGAGGGGCGTCAGTGGAGTAAGCGTGACTGCATACTCGAAATCAAAAAAGGGTTCTCAGTGCAGAATGCATGACCACATACTCGAGGTAGAAAGATGGCTCTCAATGGGGAAAGCATGACTGCAAACTTGAGATCGAAAGAAGACTCACATTGCAGAATGCATGACTGACTGCATACTCGAGATCGAAAGATGGCTCTCATGGGAAACAAGACTGCATACTCGAAATCGAAAGAAGGCTCTGATCTCATTGGAGGAAGCATGATTTCATACTCGAGATGGAAAGACGGGTGTCAGTGGAGTAAGCGTGATTGCAACTCGAGATCGAAAAAGGGCTCTCAGTGCAGAATACATGACTGCATACTCGAGGTAGAAAAAGGGCTCTCAATGGGGAAAGCATGACTGCAAACTCGAGACCGAAAGAAGATTCTCAGTGGGCAAAGAAAGACTTCAAACTCTAGATCGAACGAGAGCTTTCAATGGGGAGAGCATGACTGCAAACTTGAGATCGAAAGAGGGCTCTCAGTGCAGAATGCATGACTGCATATTCGAGATCGAAAGAGAGCTTTCAGATGGGGGAAGAATGACTGCAAACTCGAGATCGAAAGAAGACTCACAGTGCAGAATGCATGACTGCATACTCGAGATCGAAAGATGGCTCTCATGGGGAACATGACTGCATATTCGAAATCGAAAGAAAGCTCTCATCTCATTGGAGGAAGCATGGCTTCATACTCGAGATGGAAAGAAGGGCGTCAGTGGAGTTGACGTGACTGCAACTCGAGATCGAAAAAGGGCTCTCAGTGCAGAATATACGACTGCATACTCGAGGTAGAAAAAGGGCTCTCAATGGGGAAAGCATGACTGCAAACTCGAGACCGAAAGAGGACTCTCAGTGGGCAAAGCGAGACTTCAAACTCGAGATCGAAAGAGGGCGCTCAGTGCAGAATGCATGACTGCATACTCGAAATCGAAAGAGGGCTCTCAGTCGTGAAAGCATGACTGCATACTCAAAATCGAAAGAGGACTCTGAGTGGAGGAAGCGTGACTGCAAACTCGAGATCGGAAAAGTGCTCTCAGTGGAGAGAGCGTGCTCGTAATAAGATCATGCAAGTTAAATCGTGCTGCTGAAAGTATACAACAAGAACACAACATGGCATAAATTTAGTAGAAATTTCGACTGCGTAAGATATTCTGTAAGTCACCAGGGTATTCCGTAACACAAATAACACAAGAACATCAAAAGTAGGGGTACTGACTTATTTATATATATTATTGAGATACAGGAAGAAGCTATGGCGCCTTTCCATTTTCAGCAGAGAAATAATTTTAAAAAATGTGAAAATGCTAAACTACCGGATTCAAAGGATGTTTTCAGACTTGAAGACAAAATCATAAAATAAAAACTGCTCATAAGCAAAACGAGTATTATTGCTGAATAGTATTAATACGTGTACTTTTCTCAGAAATATCTCAGTTCACGAATTTCAAAATTACACACACACACTTAAGGATTTATTTAATTTAACAGGACGGAAAATATTGGGTGGGCATTCCGGCCCAAAAATTATTCAAGGCAAAATTCTCCTTGCTACACCATAATCGGTGCCTATGACCAGAATCATAAAATGAAAGTACAGTTATTTGTTCTTCATCTCAAAAACTACAGCACATATATATATATATATATATATATATATATATATTGGGAGAATATATATATATATATATATATATGATCCTGCTACATACAATGATCCTGCTACATAAGAAAGGTGACATTGAGGATCTCGGAAACTACAGACCTATCAGCCTCCTATCAGTAGTTTATAAAATCTTCACTAAAGTTCTTTCACACCGCTTGAAGGTAACACTGGACATGGCTCAACCGAGAGAACAAGCTGGATTCAGGAGTGGCTACAGCACAATAGATCATATCCACGTACTGAGAGAACTAATTGAAAGAGCGAGGGAATATGAACTTCCATTGTGCATGGCTTTTATCGATTATGAAAAAGCCTTTGATTCGGTGAAACCATCAGCAGTTACAATGGCTCTGAAAACCTGCGGTATTGAAGATGCATACATTAATATTATTAATAACATCTATGAAAATGCAAGTGCAAAGATTCGGCTGTTTGAAAATACAACACACATAAAAATTGGAAAGGGAGTGAGACAAGGTGACACCATATCTCCGAAGCTCTTTAATGCCACATTGGAGGGTGTTTTTCAGTCACTGAGCTTGGAAAACAAAGGGATAAAGATTAATGGAGATTATCTAACCCACCTTCGTTTTGCTGATGACGTAGTCATTTTTGCAACTACCCCATCAGAGCTGCAGAGTATGATCCAGGAACTTGCTGACAAGAGTAAAGAAGTGGGATTAAAAATGAACTTTCAGAAGACAAAAGTGATGTTCAATGCTTTTACAAGAAATGAAGATTTATTGATTGATGGAGAAAAGCTGGAGATAACAGACACGTACGTTTATCTTGGACACCAGATATCAAGTGAGGGTCACATTGATGAAGAAATTAATCGGCGTACAAAACTTGCCTGGAGAGCTTTTGGAAGAAACAGCATAATTTTCAAGAGCAATATGCCATTATGTCTTAAAAGAAAAGTGTTTGATCAATGCATCCTTCCAGTGCTTACGTATGGTGCAGAGACGTGGACCTTAACTAAAAGAGATATACAAAGACTGCAGACAACTCAAAGAAGCATGGAGAGGTGCATGCTTCGTGTAACCAGGAGAGATAAGAAGAGGAACTCGTGGATCCGAAAAATGACAAGAGTGGAAGACATCATGATCAGAGTTAAATCCCTGAAATGGCAATGGGCTGGACATACTGCCAGAAGGACAGATCATCGATGGACAGCCGAAATTTTAGATTGGATTCCAAGGGACAGAAAAAGACCCAGAAGAAGACCACATGGGAGATGGGTGGATGAAATTCGAAAGTATGCAGGGGTGACATGGAGGAGACTGGCACAAGACAGACCGTTGTGGAGGAAACTTGGGGAGACCTTCGTCCAGCAGTGGATTGATAATGGTTGACAATGATGATGATGATGATTGAGAGAATACAGCGTGGTTTGTCAGAAATATTTTTTTCGTTCAAGTCGACCATGGTTTCGCTTGGTATTGACCTAGCTTCATCAGGACGGATGGCACGCAAATATTCAAATTGTATATTATGTCATAAATGGTGTTTACAGTCACGAGTTTTGGTTGGTTGCTTCCACGCGCTTGATAGAAATGGGGTGGAGGCCATGTCATTAACAAGGTGCGAAGACTTCTGATACATATGAAAAGCTTCGAAAATATAAAGTTTGGTGGTTGAACCTGGCTTGTCAATTAGTTTTACTTCTTCAAAGAAAAATGTATGGTCCTTTATAACGAAGTAAATTTCTCCGTCATTTTTGGTCTACGCCGCGATTCGAACCCAAGGCCGCTTATTCCGGAACAAGTCGCTCTACCAACTGAGCTACGCAGACGCTTATTCTGATTCCTATCTGCCTTTATGTCGTGTGCGTCCTGCTGGCAGATACGTCACGCCTTTTCGTAACAGTGTTTAGCCATCGATGACTTCTTTAGGTCACAGTTCCGAATGTAGGTTTTGTGCTCCTTCAATTGAAAACGCAAGGCTCTACGGATCTGTCCTATATACGAAGCGCCACATTCACATGAAATTTCATAAATTTCCCACGAGTTTTTGTCTTCAACACAGTCCTTTGATCTTAAAAAGTTCATTTTGCTTATGGGTTTAAAAATCACTTTAAAATTAAAGGATTCGAGAATTTTGGAAATTTATAAGGTCATGGGAAAATGGAATAATGGCAAAATTCTCTCGCAATGGGCTCATCACAGGAGTTAAGGTGGACGTCAAGTAATTTTGCTTCCTATACTTCCAATGGAAAAACTTCTGTACACATTTTCTTCACAATTAATGCGTTCCCAAGGATGAAAATTTGAACATCGATTAAAATAGCTCCATATTATAACTTGGAATACTTAATATTTTCTAAAACATAACCATAATTATACTAAAAATCAATAACTTTTTTTTTGGTGGTGTTAAAACCAGAAAAAAGATGGCGCGACCTGTACTTTGATGACGTCAGTAGACAAGCAAATGTTGGATGCCATAATTATGATTATGTTTTAGAAAATATTAAGTATTCCAAGTTATAACATGAAGCTATTTTAATCGATGTTCAAATTTTTATCCTTGGGAAAGCATTAATTGTGAAGAAAATGTGTACAGAAGTTTTTCCATTGGAAGTATAGGAAGCAAAATTACTTGACGTCCACTCTAACGTGGAGATAGGCTTCGGTTTCCGGAATTTTGTTAGAGCCTTATATATAATGGAAGGGTTGTATCCTCGTTGTTCTGCAACACGTTTAAAGAAATAAAGTTCTTTTTCCAAACTGTCTTTATCTGAACATATATGTATCGCGCGATATACGCAACTGTAAAACGCGCTGAGTTTTTGTTGTCAAGGGTGATTGGACTTGGCATGTGGAGGTGAGAAAACAGCGAAAGGCTACCGATAAATTGTGGTTGCGACAGATCCATTTGAGCGAGTAACCAGGATCGAGCGAGTGATTCATTTGAGCTAGTATACAGTTAACGCGTGGCTATTTGGTTCTCAACAGAACATTCCTTTCACGCGTGTAGATTATTTGATTTCGATGAACATCGATAATCAGTTCATCCATACATAATCGTGGAAAAGGTGGCGAAGCAAAACATGGGGAGCATGGGATTCCTAAATAAATTCTGTGAATTATGATTGAAAATATAGTTACATTTTTTGGAACGGCATCACGAAAACTATCTCACTACATATTTTTTTACTGAATACACTAAGACAGCATTTTTAGAAATCTTGCTAAAATATTTTGTTTTTACTTTTTTGCTGCTCACTGAAACATTTCAGGAGTCACTAGCTTTATTATTTCCTCGACTGAGAGGCCACCCTCAAGATTGCTGGCTACCTGTCAGGTGAATGAATGAATGCTATAAACAGATGCGTTTTCGAACTTTCCCCGTCTCGTATCGATCAGCTGACATGCACAAGAAATGCCACCTATTTAGTGCCCGCCCGCCTTTTATGTGGTGTCAAACGTCATGGTTGGCTGGAAGGGCACCCATTTCCCCTAAAACCTCCAATTTTGAGGGGTTCACTTTTCAACTTCAAACACATGGCGAGCGCGGTGTTCTTCAGGTCTACCTACTTATTACCCGGCACGTGTCCTGCGTCAGTTTCAATTTCTTTCCCTCTCCCCAAAACCCCCCAAAAAAGAGAAAATACTTCTGGTAAGTTCATCTGCACTAAATACCATGTGGTATATGGGAATCAACGGGACATCTCAGTAAGGGAAGAAAACAGATTATGGCACTGAGAAAAAAAGATGGTTCTGTAACAAGAAATAGAGGCGAAATTTTGACAAGAGTGAAAGATTACTACTTGAAATTTTGAAATTATATGAAAGGGATGATACATGTACTCCAGACATCATGAAAGGTACCAGTACCAGCGTTCTTCCAGTCCTCCCAGCAGAAGTTGCACATGCAATCAAGAACATGAAGCGGGAAAAAGCTCCAGGAGAAGATGGAATTACTGTAGACGTCATACAAGAAGCAAGTGGAGAAATCGAAACAGTACTCGCCCAAATTTTCACTCGATGCCTTAATGAAGGGAAGATTCCTGAATATTGGAACAACGCTACAATGATCCTGCTACATAAAAAAGGTGACATTGAGGATCTCAGGAACTACAGTTCCATCAGCCTCCTATCAGTGGTTTATAAAATCTTCAATAAAGTTCATTCACACCGCTTGAAGATAACACTGGACATGGCTCAACCGAGAGAACATGCTGGATTCAGGATTGGCTACAGCACAATAGATCATATCCACATACTGAGAGAACTAATTGAAAGAGCGAGGGAATATGGACTTCCATTGTACATGGCTTTTATCGATTATGAAAAAGCCTTTGATTCGGTGAAACCATCAGCAGTTACATTGGCTCTGAAATCCTGCGTTATTGAAGATGCATACATTAATATTATTAATAACATCTATGAAAATGCAAGTGCAAAGATTCGGCTGTTTGAAAATACAACACACACAAAAAAATTGGAAGAGTGAGACAATGTGACACCATATCTCCTAAGCTCTTTAATGCCACATTGGAAAATGTCTTTCAATCACTGAAGTGGGAAAACAAAGGGATAAAGATTAATGGAGATTATCTAACCCACCTTCGTTTTGCTGATGACGTAGTCATTTTTGCAACTACCCCATCAGAGCTGCAGAGTATGATCCAGGAACTTGCTGACAAGAGTAAAGAAGTGGGATTAAAAATGAACTTTCAGAAGACAAAAGTGATGTACAATGCTTTTACAAGAAATGAAGATTTATCGATTAATGGAGAAAAGCTGGAGATAGCAGATACGTACGTTTATCTTGGACAGCAGATATCAAGTGAGGGTCACATTGATGAAGAAATTAATCGGCGTATAAAACTTGCCTGGAGAGCTTTTGGAAGAAACAGCATAATTTTCAAGAGCAATATGCCATTATGTCTTAAAAGAAAAGTGTTTGATCAATGCATCCTTCCAGTGCTCGCGTATGGTGCCGAGACCTGGACCTTAAATAAAAGAGACATACAAAGGCTGCAGACAACTCAAAAAAGCATGGAGAGGTGCATGCTTGGTGTAACCAGGAGAGATAAGAAGAGGAACTCGTGGATCAGAAAAATGACAAGAGTGGAAGATATCATGATCAGAGTTAAACCCCTGAAATGGCAATGGGCTGGGCATACTGCCAGAAGGACAGACCATCGATGGACAGCCGAAATTTTAGACTGGATTCCAAGGGACAGGAAAAGACCCAGAAGAAGACCACATGGGAGTTGGGTAGATGAAATTCGAAAGTATGCGGCAGTAACATGGAGGAGACTGGCACAAGACAGACCGTTGTGGAAGAGGCTTGGAGAAATCTTCGTCCAACAGTGGATTGATAATGGTTGACAATGATGATGATGATGATATGGGAATATGTCCCTTTCACATATAGCTTATTATCTCTCATGAAAAAAAAAATTGCACTGCCTTTTTCTCAAATCTTCAAAACGCTAAGTTCGAGCGGCAATTCCCCCGCAGAAACTCCTTAGCGGGATGAAACGTAGCCCCACCCAATGAGCCAAGGAGTCAGGGTATCCGACATCTGGATTGTCGTCTTGCCCAGGCCTGAACCTTGGATGAAATATGGGAAGAAGTGCACCTTCTCTCCCCACAGCTTATGGAGTTTAAGTTACTCGGGGAAAGCTACCCTGATTATGGAGTTTAAGTTACTCGGGTAAAGCTAACCTGACTATGGAGTTTAAGTTACTCGGGGAAAGCTAACCTGACTATGGAGTTTAAATTACTCGGGGAAAGCTAACCTGACTATGGAGTTTAAGTTACTCTGGGAAAGCTAACCTGACTATGGAGTTTAAGTTACTGGGGGAAAGCTAACCTGACTATGGAGTTTAAGTTACTCGGGGAAAGCTAACCTGACTATGGAGTTTAAGTTACTCGGGGAAAGCTAACCTGACTATGGAGTTTAAGTTACTCGGGGAAAGCTAACCTGACTATGGAGTTTAAGTTACTCTGGGAAAGCTAACCTGACTATGGAGTTTAAGTTACTCGGGGAAAGCTAACCTGACTATGGAGTTTAAGTTACTCGGGGAAAGCTAACCTGACTATGGAGTTTAAGAGACTAGGGGAAAGCTAACCTGACTATGGAGTTTAAGTTACTCGGGGAAAGCTAACCTGACTATGGAGTTTAAGTTACTCGGGGAAAGCTAACCTGACTATGGAGTTTAAGTTACTCTGGGAAAGCTAACCTGACTATGGAGTTTAAGTTACTCGGGGAAAGCTAACCTGACTATGGAGTTTAAGTTACTCGGGGAAAGCTAACCTGACTATGGAGTTTAAGAGACTAGGGGAAAGCTAACCTGACTATGGAGTTTAAGTTACTCGGGGAAAGCTAACCTGACTATGGAGTTTAAGTTACTCGGGGAAAGCTAACCTGACTATGGAGTTTAAGTTACTCGGGGAAAGCTAACCTGACTATGGAGTTTAAGTTACTCGGGGAAAGCTAACCTGACTATGTGCAATTTTAGCTTACTTACCTTTAAATTACAATCTTTTTCTGTCATAAAGCTGTTCATGAATTTTGATTTGTATCCTGACAAGGAATATCTCTTTCTTTCTCTCTCATCTTTTCTGTTTAAATTATAATTACGAAAATGGTGTCTTTGAACTACTCTGTTAGACATTTGCTCAGAGGACTCCCTCCATTTCCCAGAAGTACGAACACTAAATTTAACAAAAAAAAAATCATTTTGCATAATAGATTTCTTGGAATTCGAAGGTTACACTCACCGCGTGTTCTAACTGCTTAAACATAGGGGGGCGGGGGCTAAAGGGGAGAGGGCTAAAAGAAAAGCCCACCAGCATCGTCGCGCCTATCGCGCCTGACCTCTTTCTATCCAGTCATTACTGTCAGCTGATTTGTGTTAAAATATGTTTCTGCTCCGTAAAATGCACTTGAGCAATATTCTTGATTTTTAAAAAAACTGGTATCGAGAAGCAGTGCTGGGAAGTATTGGCGACGTTACAGTAGTGCGCTACTTTTATTGTAGTTTGTAGTGTAGCGAAACTACAAAAATAAAAAAAAAGTAGTTTTTGTCTGTAACGCGCTATAAAAATCAAGTAGTTGTAATGAAATTTCTCTCTACATTTTTCACTACTTTTACGAGGAACACATTTTACCGACAGAAGGAATCGTTTGACGAATTCAGCTTGACCTTCGGAAGAACTAATGTTGTCCAACAGGATGCATGACCTTTACAATGCCAGTTCATAGGTCACAATCGAAGGTGGAGCATAATTGAGGTTGACCTAATGAGGCTAAGAGACATCTCCGAGGGGTAGGAACAGTCATAAAACAGGGAACCCTCAGTAAGCTATAAACGTGAATGTTCGACCCTGTTGTAAGGCCATTCTTTCAGAGAATGCGTAAATGTTCCATTTGCATCTCAGTTTAAAAAGTCGGCGCAATCTCTTTGGCTTACCATCTCTTGAGTTTACCCCCAAATTACATATTTCAGGATGCTTTAGCTAAGAATGAATGCTGAAACAGAACTTCTTTGGGCAGTTTCCTATAATTGTAAATCAAAAAGCGAAACAAGAAAAGGAAATTTTATCACTGTGCACGCTTCTGGTAAAGGAGGCAAAAAGCTTTTCGGCTTCAAAATCATGACATCGAAATTTTAAACTTCATCTCTAAGCCATTGCTTCACAATCTTTCTTTCTTGCATGTGTATGCACATATTATTTATATATTGCTTTTCTTTTTAATTTCTTTGTTCAATAATTTACTTGGAGTCCTTGAAAAACATATCTGAGCATTCATTATTCACTACTAACGGAACCTATGTGTTCCTAATTTACTACGTATTACAGCATCCACTGTACATTGATACATCACTTACTACAGTTGATGCTATTAATTTTATAACACGATTCTTTGTATCTACCAGAAACGTGAGCCTATTTATATTAGCGCATTTCAATATAGCTATAATTAAATAGACTTAAAACTTTTGCTAAAATGTAGCGTCATCCAAATGTTTCTGCTCCTCATGTTTTCTTCATGAACGCTTTATCAGTATAAAGCCCAACTCTAGACTTAGAAAATTCATTTAATTCAAAATACAGTTTTAAGTAACATTCTGAAAAAAAAAAAGAAAAAAGAAAAAAAAAGGTTAAAAGGTTAATGTAATAAAAGTATGCGTTTTACAGTTTATATGTATTCAACATCTACCATTTTCAGTCCTCTGCTGGGTGAAGGTCTTCCCAAGTCCACTGCAGAACTTTCTACCCTGAGACATTTTCTTTTAGGTCACTCCAGCATTCTTTCGAATTTCATCCACCCATGTCCCAAGTAGATAGATGACGTGCAACAAGTATGATTTTTTGATTTTTCCTTCCGCCTATCCATTTCTTGGGGTACAGGCACAATACCAATGCATCAGCAGGCCAAATATTTCTCTCCTTTTCTTTTCCTTTTTTTTTTTTTTTTTTTTTGACTGGAGGTTTAACGACCACCGTGAGAGCATTTGAGTGGGCTATAAGCAGTCACCCGTCTCTAATTTAGGGTCACTGGTTCCAGGGAAGGGAGAGAGCCAGTGCCGTAAGACAAACTAACTTCCATGCCTCACCGGGTTTCGAAACCGGACCCCTTTGGGACGAATGATCAAGAGCCCTCGCTTAGACCACTGCGCCACCGGGGTGGCTTTTTTTATTTTGAACTGGCGTGTAAGAGTGATGATCCATGCTATTTTTCAAAAGTTTCCTTGCTCGCGGGATTAATGTACATATCTGTTTACCCCGACATTTGCACTTCCAAAAAACGACTGAAAAAAAAAAAAATGCATTCTCATCGGGCAGCTGACAATGCACAAAATATTTCAGTTTTTAAATTTTCATAACTCTTCCGTTAAGAAGCAGAAAGAAAAAAAAACGACAATGTGTTCTATTTGCATCCATTTCTAGTATGTATCACGTTCAAAAGTTGTTTTTTTACATTCAGTGCACCAGTCTCGAAGATTTTTCAAGTTTCCCCTATCTTTCATCTTTCTCTAACGACTTTTTTTTCTTTTTTTTTACGTCATTGTATGAATGTAAGTACTACACGTTGTATAAATTTTATCTGGTATATCTTAGCAATGATCAATTAAACCACAGTTACTAAGACAGCTGAATATGAGCATTGAAATTTTTATTTGTCTTTTGTTTAAATGAAAATGGAAATTTTTAATTTCATGTATTTTAATAAAATTTTACATATTTTATCCAAATACGTTTAATCACACTGCGATAGCTCTACTTATTTACTACGACCAGCATCTGAAAACTCCGATTCGTAAATACATCCACGTGTGTTTTTATTCACAAATTTTTTTAACTACTTTTAAAAAGTAGTTGTAGCGAAACTACTTTTGTAAGATGTAGTTGTAGCGGAACTACTTTTCAGGAAAAGTAGTTTTATTTGTCGCGAACTACTTTTCTGAAATTGTAACTGTATTTGTGGCTCACTACTTTTCAAAAGTAGTTTCCCCAGCACTGTCGAGGAGTAGAAGTTTAAAAGTATTCAAAGTAGAAAAAATAACAATGATTGAATGACATGTGCAAGAATTTTGACGAAGAGTATTTTCACTGCCATATCTCTTAGAGAAAAGAGTCATTCTAAACAGAATTGCATGAAGCGCTTTTTAAACAAAAAAATAAAAAATAAAATAAAAAAACGAATATTTGACAACTTTTTGTGCTGTCTCCTTAAGTAATTATCAATTTTTGCTAAAATTTTGGAGAGATTAATTTATAATAGATTAAACTTGTTTACTCATAATCTAAATATCATCCATTCGAATCAACATGGTTTTCAATCTGGTAAGTCAACTGAATCAGCCTTATTATATCTGCAACAAACAGTCCAACATAATTTTGATCTTCACTTATATACAATAGCTTTATTTTTGGACCTGTCAAAAGCTTTTGATATAATAAATCATAATATCTTACTACACAAATTACACACTATTGGAATAAGGAACAATGAACATTCTCTTCTTAAAAGTTATTTATCAGGTAGGCAACAATATATTCACATTAACCAACATCAGCCTTCTCTTAAATTCATACCAACTGGTGTTCCACAGGGTTCAATTTTGGGACCACTACTACGATATCTTTACTTCCATAAATGATATTGATCTTCTTTATGCTGACGACATAACGATTCTCACGTCATTTAATTTAACGACTAACACTATTTCAAATATTAATACTCAACTTAATAACATCTCAGATTGGCTAAATTCCAATGAACTAATAATAAATACTACCAAAACAAAATCTTTAATCTTTTCGAAACAAAATATTTCAGAACCACATTCTGTCACATTATCTATCAATAATATAAATAAAGAACAGGTTAATTCCTTACTTTATTTGGGGATTACTTTAAATAGGGACCTTAGGTGGAACCAACATGTGGACACTCTTCTTCTCAAACTCTCTAAAAACATTGGCATTATCAGTACGGTTTTCACAAACCTTTCCATTAATTATGCTATCTTATCATGTGGACAGACGACTAAATATAATTAAAAAAAACCTTCAAATTCTGAAAAACAAATATATAAGATTAATTGTCCTAAAATTTGATATAAATACATCACTATCTCTATATAATAAAACAAGAGTTTTCCCAAATAAATACAACATTCTTACGATTAACCAACTATATAACTTTAATATTGGGAAAATTATGTTCAAGCGAATTAAGAATAATTTACACACTAACATCATACAAATTGTACCACAGATACACCCCTCATGACACACGTACTAAATTACATATTTGGCCCATTCATCCGAAGACTGAGACCATGAAGCAGAGTATAAATTACACTGGCCCACACTACTGGAATTCATTACCGACGGAACTGACTTCTTTAAATGACTTTAACTTTAAAAAATAAATAAATTAAAAACTACATAATGATTTGCGACTCCTCAAATTGATGATTGCAGTGGATAGGGACTGTGATTATTGCTATGACTTAATCAATGTAAATTGATTTTCATTGGTATCACCTGTAATGTTTATCATCTTTCTACATATCATCACTTTTTTTTTTTTTTTTTTTTTTTGAAACACTGTTTTGTTTGTAACTTTAACTCCTGACTTAAGTGTATAATTTGTGTGGGGAGCAGAGGACCCAGTCAGACCTTCTGGCCTGTTTCCCCTGCTTCCGTGCTGTGCTTTTTTCATTTGATATTTTTGTAACACTGGTTTTTTGCTCAGCAAAATAAATGAATTGAATTGAAATTGTTTTCAGAGGAAAAACTTTCAGATGTTGAGTTATAGGTGAGATAGCTCATGCTGTCCTCTGGTGTCAAATAAAGCTTCTAAAACAGAGGTCTGATAATCACTTTTTTGGGTTTCAATAGCGATATGATTCCCGCTGGAAACTCAATTGTGGTCCAAAGCAGGGGCATGTAGGGGGTATGTAGAATTTTTTTGGAAAGAAGCGACAGAAAACGTAACTTTATGCGATCCATCCATCAGGACAAAATAAAAGCAATGATTTTCTTCTAAAGTAAGTTGATGCATTTTTATTAAATGAAAGCATTTTTTCTAATGTTACATTTAAAAAAATAGAAGCACTTTCGGGGGCCATCGCCCCTCTCCAAATATGTTCCTGGACCGAAGAGTTCGCATCAAAGTTTCTCTGAAGCCCCGGTGCCTCAGTGGTGTAAGCGATGAGTCAAAAAAGAAAACCGTGAGGCATGGATGTTGTGTTTGTCTTACGGCGCTGGTTCTCTCCCTTCCCTTGAACCAGTGGCCCTAAATTAGGGACGGATGACTGTTTATAACCCACTGAGTTGCTCGCGGTGGTCGTAAACCCCAAATTAAAAAAAATAAAATATTTTACTTATAAGATTATTTAATATAAGATTCATGAGTAATTCAGCTCAAAGTCAGATCCAGAACAAATTAACGAGGAGGGGGGACGGGAAGAGATGATGATTTGATTCATAAAAAAAAGATGAAAATTAAATTTGAGACACAAACGCGCGCGCGCGCGCGCACACACACACATATACAGGGTGTCCGAGAATTATTGGACACATTACAAAATTATATAAAGCAAAACGTTAAACAAATAGAAAGAAACTGACTGTACTAATTTAGAATGCAACTACACAAGTTAATAAATTTCGATGTGCGATCCCTTGGTTGCTCGTAGTACGTCCAAGTGGTACTCGATTTCATGCCATGTATTGGCAAGCATCTGAGGAGTTATGGAATTAATAGCAGCTGTGATACGCTGCTTCAGTTCCTGCAAATCAGTACAAGGCGTCTGATAGACACGATCCTTCACATAACCCCACTTGAAATAATCCAATGGAGTTAGATCTAGAGAGCGAGGAGGCCACGGAATGGGACCACCACGCCCAATCCATCTGTTGGGGAAATGCTCATTTAGGCACTTACGTACACACGTTGACAAATGCGGAGGCCGTCTTGTTGGAAAACGACGCTGTCATATCTTTTGATCTGGGGTATAGCGAAATTTTCTAGCATATCCAAGTAAATGTCCCCATTTATGGTTTTTTCTCAGAAGAAGAAAGGCTCAATCACTTCTCTTTTTGATAGGGCGCACCACACATTAACCTTTGGAGAATCACGTTCCAGTTCAATAGCAGCATGAGGCGGTTCACTGCCCTATATCCTACAGTTGTGACGTTTCACAATACCTGATACATGAAATGTGGATTCATCACTAAAAATTGCAATACTGAGAAAGTTTTCGTCGTTTTCCACTCGATTCAGCATATCCACAGCGAAATCGTATCGCAGAGTGTGATCATTTAGATGCATCTTTTGCACTATTTGAATTTTATAAGCATGAAACTTTAATTTCTTGTGCAAGATATCGTGAACTGTCGATTTTGGAATGCACAGTTCTCTGCTTGCTTCACGAACGGATTTCCTGGGGCTTCGTCGGAAACTTTCATTTACTCGGTCAACCGTCTCACCGCTGACGCTAGGCCTACCGGGTCCTCCACGATGTTCCACATTGCCAGTTTCTTTAAACTGTTTCATCCACCGCTTAATTGAATTCGTTGACGGAGGATTACAACCATACTCCAAACGGTACCGTCTTTTAACTTTAATGACAGACTTTAATTCCGCAAGTCATAACACACACATCGCATTCTGCTGTACGGATGACATGACTACTAATTGCGCATTTCTCATACATTCTTCATCAGGCCACACCTAGCGCCATCTATCGGATTCTGGGAATAACAATTCTGCAAAACAAAAATATAGAAACCGTGTTAGTAATACGTGACATAGAAAAACAAACAATGCTCATAGGTTTTTTTGTACATAATTTTGTAATGTGTCCAATAATTCTCGGACACCATGTATATATTCTATCCTCCTCTATTGCTAGCAGACTTCCTTAAAGCTCTGAAGTTTACAACTAGGTACGGCCCTGCTTGCCCTGATGCACTGTACATTCGTATTCTCGTTTGTCTGTCGTTTGCTATACAAATGGAAGGACCTCAGAAATTGATATTTTTTGTAAAATTTGCTTCGCATCGCAGGAAATCACTTTTACCCACCGTACCATAAGTACTGGTGAATACTGAAAGGCGAGGTCACTGCATGAATATTGTGCGTCTGGTTAGAGCGGATCAATTATTTTGTGTAGATGAATGGAAGAATGAAATGTTCTCCAATCGTCATTACTTCAGTACTATTGATCGCATTTCTTTTTTTCTTTTTTTGCAGTAATGAAAATCCACTGGCAGTTGATTCTTAAATTTTACAAAACCTTCTGCGGGCCTGAGATTGTTATTCCTTTCCAGGAATGGATGCAGTAAATGCAAAACTATCATCATAATAATGTAAAATAAATATAATTGTGAATTATCTTATTAGGTCTCATTAGAAACTTGAGAAATACACTCGAAATTTCTTTCTCGATGCAGTAATATTTTATTAAGGTACTGTTAGTTCTTCCTTTTTTATAAGGTACAGAACAGGACAGGGGCACCGACTTCACTAAATTATGGGGGGGGGGGCAGGTGTGGGGAGATCAGACGTGGAAGGGGGCACGTCTCTTCCACTGTCAGGACGAAAAAAAAATGGCGAAAAGATAAACTAAGAGATTCGACGTATATTTTAAAATGCAATTGTAATTATTCATCGGCGAATGGACAAGGAAACAGAAATATTATTTTGCTGATTATTAATATTTTTAAAAATATAATTCAGCTTTTGATTTTACATAAATATCCAGGGAGATTTTATTTCCAAACGTTTATAAAAAATGAGAAAGAAGCGCGATTACTCAAAGAACAAGAAGCGCAAAAAAAAAAAAAAAAAAAAAGATAAAAAAGGCGCTAGAGATTATAAGTTTCTATATTTTTATTTATTAATTTTATTTTTGATAATTTTCTTAAACATTAACCACATTTCATGAGAACATGTCAAACACAATACGGGATGACAACCAAGTTTCCAAATAAGCAATGCTATAAATGGGAAAAAAGAGTTTACTTATTTTGTTATTTATTATTTTTTGGGAAATAAATCGCTTTAGCCTTATAAGTTGGAGATTGGACCATCTTATAAAGAATAATACAATTTTATAAAGGAAAGAAATGTATTTTTTGCAATTAGCATAGCATTCGATAGCCTCAATAGCATGGGAAAACATTTTTCTCTGTGAAATTATTTCAATTCACGCATAATGCAACTAAGACTTTGGCTGAGTTTACAACCTAAGAGTACTTTTAGCTCTATTCCCAAATGGGAATGAAATGATATTGAAATTCGTTACTTTCATGACCAGCAGAGTGAGCTAAAATCATGTGATGTATGAAAATACCAACTAAACTCTTAACAGTTTTAACTTTTGCCGCTAGATGGTAGCACATGCAAGAAATTGAAATCATAAGGAAAGTGGAAATATTTGTGTTTAAGCACTCCAAATTATAAAATTCATATAGAAACAAATGATTCCGTTGTGCTCTACAAAGGGGTTGCTTGAAAAGACCCAAACAAGCAGTGAATTTTAGCCGTACGGCTCATTTCCCCCATATACTTGGACCGCAGATCCCTAGTGAAATATAACGTGGGATAATTACTTCCGTTGCTGAGAAGCAATAGTCAAGGTACAAACGTATCATAAACAACATAATTACGAAAAAAATTATCTTGAAAAAACTTGAAATGTCCAGACTTTCAAGAACGTTTAGGTCAAATTTTAAAAAAATAAAGAATGCTAAAATTAATTTTATTTTCGAGTGAGAAAAGTATTTTTGTCTTTTTTGAAAAAACTTTCCTGAACTACAGTTCAAGAATTCGTGTAACTGGAAGGAACAAAAATTGGTAAATCTAATGCAGATTCTAAAAAAAAAAATAAAAAAAATGCAAGTACGTATACATAAAGCAACCCCAAAATTTTACCATTGGCGAAACTCAATGCGACAACGAAGTTTCACTTTCTATCCCATTATTGAATTATTGATCGTATATTTTATTATATTACATATAATTATATATATTTGATTATATATATTATATTTGGTAGAGGAAATCAGCTGAAAGGAACAGAGCTTAAATTTGAAAGTCGAGAAGGGGGTGGGGAGTTGTGTGCCTCAAAGATAGCGTTTGGCTCAACAGAACATTTGGTACGTTTGATTTTTTTTTTTTTTAAATTTTCCCCCTTCTGAAAGCCATCAAAGTGCGGAACTTTGGTGCTTTAGCATAACTTAGTTTTCTCCTTCAAGAAAAGGAAAGTACTAGTGTATATGCGATTTTTTTTTCGTGATTTAGCGTATAGCCTACTATACCAGGCCATAATATGACGGCTCACCGGGAAATCTCCATGTATCCCGGCGCCTCAGTCCGCGTCTGTAATGTACTTGAAGGGGAATACCTCATGAATTCCTCAATAAAAAAAAAAATTCTGTTATATCCTGGATGAAAGAGAACTGTTGAAACATGCTCTGTACAACGAATTCAGTTGTGAACAAATTTTAACAACAAATCAATGGTGAAAGGATTTTGAAAATCAGCTTATGATTAAATGTAGCTTCAAATCACACTCAAACGGGATTTTTTACAGGATAATAGATTCACTTTAAAATATTTGGTTTAGGAAAAAAATCTGGTTTTGGAGAAGAAAAAAAAATCACGAGTCTCTGGAAGACCCGATTTCCAAATGAATTACCATGAAGATCATTCTGAAAGTTGAAGTGTGCAAATGTCGCATAGCAATTTTCATATGCAATTAGTATATTTATTTGATAACAGATCTCCTACTGCGGTACTGGTACCTCCTTCTCGAGTAGACGCCATTTTAAAGTCTACCTGTTATTTTGACACATGAACCAGAATTGTTTCTTTGAAGATTATTGGGAATGGGTAAAGAGTAAACACAGATTTGTTTGTGACAGTGGCGAATTTTGATTAACCGGGGCCATGAGCGCAGCGTCTGTTTTGGGGGCCTCTCACTTTGCCGGGCATCCATAAAATATGACTCGCGCCAGAACCCTCTCCCTCTGGCTACGCCACTGACTCGCGCATTTTTACTGTCTTCACTAATGTACAAAGAAGAATTTTAAACGCAAAAACAAATTGACCTACAGATTTCAACAGAAATACCCATTTTGGGCTCCTTTGAACATAATTTCACTATTTCCATGGTTGGTTGTGTGCGTATGCGCACGCGGTTTGTTGTCGCCATAACTCAAGAACTATTATAGTTATCAAGACGAAATTTAACACTGAGGGCTTTTGTGATACCCTGATGGATAGGAAATGGCTGAAGTTAAAAGTGGAAAGCCTTTTGTTAAGGAAGAAAAGTCAGAACCCAGAACAGGGAATTTACCCCTCGCTCTATAACGTTTCTCTTTTGTTTTTTATTGAAAAACATTTTAAATATACACTGACAGAAAAAAAAATCCCAACACCAAGAAGGGGTTGTGTTAGATAAACGACAGTTGGTAGGCCGTTAGAGTACATCTGCAAGATGACGTCTATGCAAATTTCGCGCTCAGCGCATACGTGTGGCGCTAGTAGCGCCTCGGAACATGCAAAGCAGGTTTGCTGTAAATACGTGCTGTAACGTTCGTGAGCGTTAGTTATCGTTGAGATTCGACGTAGTGTGTTGATGTTAGTCAAGAATGCCTTTAAAAAGACGAAGAAGCCATTATCAACAGCTCACGGAGTTTGAACGAGGTCGTGTAATAGGGCTACGAGAAGGTGGATTTTCTTTCCGCAATATTGCAGAACGACTTGGCAGGAATGTAGCCACTGTGCATGATTGTTGGCAGCGGTGGTCAAGGGAAGGTACTGCCTCAAGAAGACCGGGTTCCGGCCGGCCACGTGGCACTACTGAGAGTGAAGACCGCCGTGTACGGCGTATGGTCGTGGCGCATCGTACCGCGTCTGCGGCAGCAATTCGAGCTGCAGTTGCCAACACAGTGACACAACGAACTGTTACAAATCGGTTACTTGAAGGACAGCTCCGAGCCAGACGCCCTGTAGCGTGCATTCCACTTACTCCAAACCACTGCCGTTTGCGACGTCAGTGGTGTCAAGCTAGAGCTCATTGGAGGACGGAGTGGAGATCTGTTGTGTTTTCTGATGAAAGCCGGTTCTGCCTGGGTGCCAGTGATGGCCGTGTGTTCGTTAGAAGGAGGCCAGGTGAGCGCCTGCAACCAACCTGTCTGCGGCCGAGACACACTGGACCTACACCTGGAGTTATGGTCTGGGGAGCAATTTCCTATGACAGCAGGAGCACTCTCGTGGTTATTCCACGCACCCTGACGGCACAGTTGTACGTCGGTCTGGTGATTCAACCTGTTGTGCTGCCATTCATGAACAACATTCCAGGGGTGTTTTCCAAAATGATAACGCTCGCCCGCATACCGCTGTTGTAACCCAACATGTTCTACAGAGTGTCGACATGTTGCCGTGGCCTCCTAGAACACCAGATCTTTCACCAATCGAGCGCGTATGGAACATCATTGGACGACATCTCCAGCGTCACCCCCAACCAGCATTAACCGTCCCTGTATTGACCGACCAAGTGCAACAGGCATGGAACTTCATCTCACAAACTGGCATCCAGCACCTGTACGACACAATGCATGAACGTTTGCGTGCTTGCATTCAACATTCTGGCGGTTACACCGGTTATTAATTTACCAGCATTTTACATTTAAAATGGCTCTTCTCGCGCTTACATTAAGCTGTGATCTTGAAACCTTAATCGATTAAATATGTTACCTATACAAATGTATTGCCGCCAATTCATTCCTCTTCAACTATTTTTTCGTGGTGTTGGGATTTTTTTCCGTCAGTGTATATATATAAATCATTATTCTTGAGGCTCTCCGTCATCGCGGGACCCCTAGCTTGGGCTTCGTTGGCTTCACTGTAAGTCCGCCCTTGGTTTGTGGATATGGGAACGGCGATGATTGTCCATCACAATGGATATCTAAAAAAGCGTAATATCCTTCAATATTACGAAAGGAAGGCAGGGCTTACCAATGACCCTGGGCTCCTAGTTCAACGACCTACGTCTAACTGTAGTTAGCTATAGTTTAATTCATTTATCACAACGTGTTCGATTCCGTGGCACTTTTCTCACATAAGTACAAAGAATTTTGCTGTCATTTCAGAGCAAAAGTTTAATATCCACAAGTGGCAGGAAGACTTCTGGAGTTCAGCCATGCCATCTGAATAGCCGCCCACAGTTCCCTGGCATTTGTAGGTCCGGGATCTTGGGTGGGAATGGACCTTTCCACCACGTCCCATAAGTGCTCTATTGGGTTTCTGTCGGGTGAACGTGGTGGCCACACCATCCGTCGGAACTTTCCAGAATGCTCCTCGAATTAATTTCGGACAACTTGGGCCGATGACATGGTGCACTGTCCGCTTGGAAAATCCCATCGTTATTGGGGTACATGAAGTCCATGAAGGGCTGCAAATGGTCACCCAGCAGAGCAACAAAGCGATTGCCGGTTGATGACGTGTTTACAAGAGCCAGAGGACCTAAACCGTGCCACGTAAAGACACCCCACAGATGTATGACACCACTACCAGTTTGCACAGTTCCTTGTTGACAGCTTGGGTCTACGGCCTCATGGGTTGCGCCACACCCGAATCCTACCATCAGCTAGTGACAACTTCTGGCGTGACTCATTGGACCACGCCACATGTTGCCAGTCTTCCAGTGTCCAGTTACCGTGTTCACGAGCCCAGGTGAGGCGCTGTGTCTGATGTCATGGTGTTAACAAAGGTACTGTGGGGGGTCTTCTCCTCCTATACCCCATGGACGCTAAATTACGCTGCACTGACCTGATGGATATGTCTGTGGTACCTCCTGCACTGAATGTGGATATTATTTGAGCCAGTGTCGCTTGTCTGTTGGCATGAATAATCCTGATCAGACGCCGCTGATCACAGGTCTTTCAGCACCCGTGGTCGGCCACTGTGCTGTCCACGGTGGGTGGTAATGCCCTCCAAGAGGTATTTTCGCCACACACCTGACACCATGGATCGAGGAATGTTGAATGTTTGCGCAACTTCGGAAACTGAATGTCCCATCCGTTTGGCTCCCAGTACCATGCCTCGCTCAAACACCGATAATTCACGTCGGCTTGCCATAATCCTACTGGCGGTTGTTCAACCTGACTCACCAGATTGCCCCTCGCAACTGATAAAAGCAGACCAGATCATATGTAGAGGATTTTAGGAACGGAGTGTCTGACCCCAGGTCTTAAACAACCCTTAGAAATAGGAAGCTAGGAGATTTGGGCAAGAGTGCCCGATAGGAAAGTGATACGGAAGCGAGGTAGAAAGGGAGAGGAAGACGCCCTTATTTATTACCGGGGGGGGGCTGTCTGTACCCGGGGTTCGACGGCTTAACGTGCCCATCCGACGCACGGCGGGTATTTAGTGGTTCGAGCGTTCGTACCTGCCCAGGATCGAACCTGAGGTTATCTCCATGGCAGTCACGAACTGCTTCGAAGCCTTTATACAACGGCAGCGCCAGTTAAAAAATTGCATAATGCTATCCCATGACTTTTGCGACTTCGGTGTACAAGCAGAAGAAAACACTCTTTTTTTTTTTTTTTTTTTTTTAAGGAAATAAATTTTCAGGCAGATATAAAGCTCAAAATAAGTTAGCGATTAATATTCGTTAGCACCAAAATAATTATTCGTTGGCTCCATAAAATCTATACAAAAAGAATAGGAGAAGGTGGGGCATTGAACGAGTGGTTCACCAGGAAATGTCCCATGTCCCAGCGGGCCAATCCGCCCCTGGTTTCACATAACTGATGCTATCAAACAGTTAAATTTACGTTGGAATTCCACGTGAAGAAATTTTTGCCAGAGTCATTTGGTTTTGAAAAAGTTTGAGAGTATCGGACTCACTAGTGGAGGAAAATCCTTCACCCCCACCCCCACCAATAAAATAAAAATATGTCTAAATAACTATTCGTGCCAATTCAATCTAAACCACTCAAATGACTACCGTCTGTGCACGATTAAAATAAGGGTAAAAACCTTTAATGGCTATAGCTTACATAAGACCTTTCGGATCGTAAAATACGAACCATCATCAGATGTTGCAAGTGCTGGTAATACACAAATATATATATATATACGCAACAGGAACAGCCCTCAACTCAATTGGTGTGATCGCTGGGAGGAGTCAACATAATCCAAAATTTGATTGGATGATATTGTAGTTGTTGGAGTCATAGAGTTGTTTGTATAGGAATTCCTCCGGGAACAATGGTGGGTATAATCAGGAAGTACCGATTTCCAAGGAAGCGGTATGAGTTCGTGTGTATTATCGTTGCACACCCTATGCCCGAACGAATGAATGAAAATGCTTTCTGTAAACCTGAGGTGTGTTCTGGACATTGGAACGTTCAGTACAGAAACATGATCCCAAACAGGAACGTGGGAGCCCTCGTTTACTAAACGTGACATCGCGGTCGAATTTGCTTTCATTCTTATGTCAAACTTATGTTCAGCCAACCTAGTCCTGAGAGTCCGAACAGAAAGCATTTTCATTCATTCGTTTGGGCATAGGGTGTGCAACGATAATACACCCAAACTCATACCGCTTTCTTGGAAATCGGCACTTCCTTATTATATCCACCATTGTTCCTGGAGGAATCCCTGTACAAAAAACTCTATGACTCCAACAACTACAAAATCATCCAATCAAATTTTGGATTATGTTGACTTCTCCCAGCGATCACACCAATTGAGTTGAGGGCTGTTCCTGTTGAGTATATACACTATCTACCAACAAGTAATTGGACACCTGTGATAGCAAAGGAAAACGAGTTTATTCACCTTCAATAGTTGGTGGAGCCTCCACGAGCGGCGATTACAGCTGCGACCCTCCGGGGCATACTCTTAAGCAGGCGTTGTACGACGGCTAGCGGTATTTTTTCCACTGGGCTTGGAGAAGACAGGTCAGTTCCTTCACCCATTTCGGACGGTGGGGCCACCCCTTAAATCGACGCTCCAACTCGTCCCAGAGGTGCTCGATAGGGTTACGGTCAGGGCTCTGCACAGGCCAGTCCATTCGATTAACCCCATTGTCACCATACCAAGCCATGGTGGACCTCGAACATGACAGGTGGCATTGTCATCCTGAAAGTAACATGTGTCCACCCCGTAAAACTGCCACAATGTAGGAAGCGCATGGTCATCCAAAATGGTGCAGTAGGTCTCGGCGTTGAGTCTACCAGGAATTGCGAACAAGGGTCCCGTGCCATACCAGGAGAAACACCCCCATAGCATAATTCCACCGCCGCCGAACTTCACAGTTGGCACAATACATTCCGGCAGGAGGCGTTCTCCAGGCAGACGCCGAACCCAGACCCTGCCATCCGAAAAGTAGAGGGTGAACCTTGATTCGTCGCTCCAGAGAACCTGTTTCCACTGTTCAACGGTCCACTGTCGACGTTTTTTGCACCACGTTAGCCGAGCAGCGCTCTTGGACTTGGTGATCAAAAGCTTGTGGGCTACAGCACGTCCATGATATCCGAGCAGATGGGATTCCTTACGGATGGTATTCATCGAAAGAACACTCCCGGATGCCTGTTGAAACTCCTCGCGGATGTGGCCCATCGATTTGGGGCGGTTCTTCCGAATTTCTCTGGCTAGCACCCGTCGGTCTCTAACTCCCAGTTTTGCTGGTCTGCCGGGTCGGGGCACATTGCGACAGTCACCTCTCATCTTCCACTTGCCTATCACGTAGACTACTGTCGATTTTGGGTACTTCAACTTGCTGGATATGTCACGTTTGGATCGGCTATTTCTGTGATACCCGACGATTACACCTTTCTCGAAATTAGAGAGCTCCGAACTGCGTAGCATCTTGCATGCTACTGGTTGCGTTGTTGTGTCCCACACGATATTTAACGGCAGCGGCAGTGACGTGTATCAGGACTGCAGATATCGTCGATTGCAGGGGTGTCCAATTACTTGCTGGTAGATAGTGTATATATTTGTGTATTACCAGCCCTTACAACATCTGATGATGGTTCGTATTTTACGATCCGAAAGGTCTTATGTAAGCTATAGCCATTAAAGGTTTTTACCCTTATTTTAATCGTGCACAGACGGTAGTCATTTGAGTGGTAAAGATAAAAATATGATTTTGCAAACGATTATCAAAATATCATTGTCTTAGGACTTGTTAACCAGTGACAACAATCACTTTCTTTTGAATTTTTGTGCGAAATTTTCGATCATGATATAAAACAACTAACAACATCCTGAAATTTTATTTCTCTCGATCTAATACCTTTGAGTATTTACTATAAAAAAATAAACGGAACAATAGGTTTTAACGCAAAATATAATGGAAGAAAGATATAATAAACAGTAAGGGAATTTACGTTTAAGGAATTCAAGCGTTTTATAAGTATATCTTATCGTTTAAAACGGACTGTTGATTGATTTCTTTACGTTAATTTCACTTCACTGCAAAACACTAAAAGTAAACTCTAAAACAATTTCTGAAATTCGCAAGCCACTTTCAGTGATTTCTTTCGTGAATTAACGAAGCATATTTCGGATACAACTTTTTCCGTGAAATGACGTAAAAATCTCAGAATTTCACGGATTTTCGTACGCCAGAAAAATTCTAAATTATCAGAAAACTTTCCGCAATTCCTTTCTTATACGTACTGCGATCAAAACGTTCCGAGACTAGGAACGTATCGCGCCAATGTACGAGGATGCGCGAGCCGCGGTGAAGGGAAGTGACCTTGGTGAGTCATTTTGCCGAATGGCGTCGTTCTGTGAACATCGGAAGCTGTGCTACACGATATTTGGTGACCACGTGCAAAACACAGCTTCGATTTCGTTATGGACTGCAAACTAGAGCAGAGAGCGAACAGCAGGTGGTGAATGAACCAACGTTCCTGTCGCGGGTCATCACTGGGGACGAGACTTGGGTCTACGGTTACGACCTGGAGACCAAACAACAGTCGTCGCAGTGGAAGAGCCAGTCATCTCCACGACCGAAGAAGGCCCGACAGGTCCGGAGCGCTACCAGAAGCATGTTAATCGTGTTCTTCGACATTTGTGGGGTTGTGCACCGCGAATTCGTCCCCCAGGGACAGACCGTCACCGCCTTTTTTTACTGCAATGTTCTGCGTCGTCTTAGGGAAGACCTTCGCCGCAAACGACCTGAAATGTGGCGCAGGGATGACTTCCTGCTCCATCACGGCAATGCAGCAGCTCACAGAGCGTTAGCAACATGCCAGTTTTGCAGCCGCAACAGCATGAGTAGCCTTCCTCACCCGCCTTACTCGTCGGATTTGGCCCCCTGCGACTTCTTTGTGTTCCCGAAGATGAAGCTGAAGCTCAAGGGTCGGCCGTTTTGAAATCGTGGACGAGATCTAGCGCGAATCGCAGATGGTGTTTGACACGATTCGCGAACACGACTTCCGAGGAGCGTTCGAACAGTAGCAAAAACGTTGGCAGTGGTGTATCGCTGCCCAAGGAGATTACTTTGAGGGAGATCATAGCCAGACTTAAGTAGCGTAAGTACTTTGTTGTATAACGGCCTAGTCTCGGAACTTTTTGATCGGACCTCGTATTTACGGTAAATTACCGTTTTCAAGATGTGTTAACAGAAAATTATGAATTTTCAGAGACATTTATACAATTCCTCTCTTATATTAACGAGAAAACTCCGTTCTAACTTTTCCTCATCCATATGACGAAAAATAGGAGAGATTCATAGGAATACTTTTGAGATTAACTAACTGTTAAATTCCAATAGTCTATATCGTAGTCAGGGTTGGCAAGGTAATTTACTCGTTACGTATTTCACGTAAATTACACGTAATATACAGGTAATTTACTTGGCGTAGAAAACCAGTTTTTTATGCAGACGTAAAAAACTAATGTTCTTTCATGTGTTTTTTTTTTTTTTTGATTGGAGGTTTAACGACCACCGTGAGCAACTCAATGGGCTATAAGCAGTCGCCCGTCCCTAATTTAGGGTCACTGGTTCCAGGGAAGGGTGAGAGCCAGTGCCGTAAGACAAACACAACATCCATGCCTCACCGGGATTCGAACCCGGACCCCAGACGGACGAATGATCAGAGGCCAGCGCCTTAGACCACTGCGCCACCGGGAGGCTCTTTCATGTGTGTGTATAAATACTATAATATAAAAACCACTTTAATTATATTACATTTTAAACTTAAAATTCCTTGTACATTTCACTACAAAATCATTATTCTCTTAAGATTGTTCATACAGCTCAGCCACCTATTAACATCTTTCTTTTCAGAAATTATAATGTATCTGTTCTTTCTTGTATATTAAAAATGGAGAAAACAATCTACCTCTTTCACTAGCATCGATGCCGCCCCGGTGGCGCAGTGGTCTAAGGCGATGGCCTATGATTATTCGTTCGTAAGGGGTCCGGGTTCGAATCCCGGTCGGGCTTGGATGTTGTGTTTGTCTTACGGCGCTGGCTCTCTCCCTTCCCTGGAACCAGTGACCCTAAATTAGGGACGGGCGACTGCTTATAGCCCATTGAGTTGCTCACGGTGGTCGTTAAACCTCCAATAAAAAAAAACTAGCATCGATAAAAATCACAATGTATATTGAATAGAATTCAAGATTATGAAGAGGTCGACCGCCGCGATTCATAGTAGGAAGAGTCTTAAATTAGAATGTTGAAGCCTCCTTCAACGACTAGTGAAGAGGGGAAAAAAACTGTTTATTAAGAACGCTCTCAGCTTTGAACTGAAGGCAACACTAAAACCTTCCGCATTTAAATAATAGAAAAAATGTGTAGTTCGCATAGTTATAGTTTTACCACCGAGTCAACGAGAAGTTGCCGACGTTGTTGAACTTCTGTGTCTGTCTATAGCAGTGAATCCCTGTAGAGACTGGAGCCGCCAGCCGGCAGCACGCGCATGGATATCAAAGGCAAACCGCGAGGCAACGTCTCATTTTTATTGTTCCTATCGTCTGGTTTCACTTTAAACTACACAGCGGCGTGGCTTCTGACTGAATATTTTAAAGTGAGCCCCACACCAATTATCATAAAGAAAAGGATTTTCCCGTTTGAATATAAAGCCTAGGAAAAAAAAAACCAAAAGTATGACGTGATGCTGATGTATATGTGGTATCCTGGTGGTATGTCACGTGGACGTGGCAGTTTGCATTGTTCCAATAAGATCATATAAAAATACCGAAGGCTATGTTGGTTTTTGAAGGATCTCCGTTTTTTGTGGTATTCGTACATAGCAAGTTCATTAACAGCACAAAGCCATGTTTTTTTTAATTTTTTACGTATTTTGCGCGATTTTTACGTATTTTACGTTTCCTCCGTATTTTACGCGTTTTTTACGCGTAATTTACGTGTCACGTAGAAAACCTTTTTTTGCACATACACTGGCGGAAAGTGAAAGAAGAACACCAAGAAGGAGACGTCTGATACCAACGAAATTTATACAGCATAATAACGGAAATACAGAGGATAACGTCATCAAAGCATTATGGCAAAATACAGCTGTATTTGCTGGTAAACTGAAAAATAACATTTCCATGTAACATGGTTAGTACGACTTTGTACCGCCATGAACTGCGTTACACTGTGCAATTCTGGCATGGAGTCTGTCGTACAGATGTTGGATGTAATTTTGGGGTATTGAGTTCCAAGCATCCTCAACCTGGACGCGTAAATCGGGGATGGTCATGGCTGGCCGTTGAGACCGGATAAGTAGTTGTCCCATAAAATCCCACACGTGCTCAATGGGGGACAAATCCGGTGAACGTGCAGGCCATGGAAGTTGTCTCACATCCTGAAGTGCATGTTGCGTTGCACGTGCCGTGTGTGGGCGTGCGTTATGTTGCTGGAAAACACCACGATGGACAGACCTTACAAATGGCACAACAACGGGCTGAATGATGTTGTTGATGTAGAATGCGGTGTTTAACGTACCCGGTACAAACAACTAGTTGTGTACGGGAGTGATAGCTGATCGCTCCCTACACCAAGAGACCAGGTGTAGGCCCTGTGTGTCGCTGGCGGATGCAAGAAGGGTGGAGACGCTCCCCTGTGCGTCTGCGAACACGCATACGGCCATCGGAGGCTCCCAAGCAGAATCTGCTTTCATCGCTGAACACGACAGATCGCCATTGCGTTCTCCAGTGCAGACGTTGGCGACACCACTGCAGCCGTTCCTGACGGTGTGTTGGAGTCAGAAGTACACATGCCAGAGGCACACGTGCACGTAGTCCTGCTTCCAGTTGACGGTTGCGGATTGTTCGCACAGTCACCTCAGGTGCAACGGCAGCTCGGATTTGCGTCGCAGTGGATGTTCTGCTTTACAACACCGCTCTTCTTATGCGTCGATCGGTCCGCTCATCAGTCCGCCTGTGACTCCCGGTTCCACGTCTTCTCGTGTGTGAATGTTCCTCGGACCATCTACGCCCCCATCGTACCCCCACCGATACTGCCCGTCCAATTCGCTCCGCAATACAACGATACGACCACCCGGCCTCGCGGAGTCCGACTAGACGGCCTCGCTCAAAGTCCGATAACTGCTGAAATCGTACACGTCTTCCATGTCCAGGCATTGCAGTTTCTTTAGGGTCTTTGCACGTGTCCGTACGCGGACGACTGATTACATTCACTTCGCCGTACTCCTTAAATACCACCGACGGTAATTTGCATATCATACCGTGCTGTGGCGTAAGAGCTCACCGTTTGGTCCCGAAATTGACATCACACCTAGGTAAACTCGACTCCATTAACATATGTAAATTTCATGATCGTCCGCCAATTCCTTCTTGGTGTTCTTTTTCACTTTCCGGCAGTGTAATTGCACAACCCTGATCGTAGTATTCTATTTTAAAGTTCTGTAGCGAGATCGGATGTTGTTAGTATAAAGCATGAATTTCGGTTACTGTGGCACAGAATATTTCTTCTCCTCTTCCCCATTTTGTGCACCAGCTATGATTGCTAAGGAACAGACTTTATGGAATACAGGCATTTAACGTGAACCAGGAACATCAAACAAAGATCTTCGCTCTTTCCACGTTTATGAGTGAGTCGCAGAAAAATTCTCATTGGCCGCCAAGAAGCAACCTGCCAAATTGGCTTGGCACTTAGCGTGTGTGAGAGTCCGGAGGAATTCGAGGCCGCTGTGGTGTAACGGAAGCATATCCGGCGCGTAACTGGAAGACCCTGGGTTCGACTCCCGGTGGCGGCCAATGAGAATTTTTCTGCGACTCACTCATAAACGTGGAAAGAGCGAAGATCTTTGTTTGAAGACTTTATGGAAATTACGGCACTCTGAAATGGTAGTAAATTCTCACCACATATCATTGCTGATTTATGTGGAAATTCAGCCTCGAAAGAAAGTGACTGAACAAGCAAATCCAGTAGGATTTGGGAAAGCCATTTAAGTATGGAAGAAATTGTCTTTATTCTCAATCAAAGGTGCGTTCGTGACTGCCACAGGATCAACCCGACGAAGGTACGAACGCTCGAACCAGTAAACTTTCGCCATGCGTCGGATGGGCACGTTAAGCCGTCGGAGCCCGGGCATTGGTCCCCCGTTTGTAAATATGGGCGTCTTCCTACCCTTTTCTATTTACTTCCTTTCCGTGTGACTTTCTTGTCGAACACTCTAGCCAAAATATCCTAGCTTCCTACTTCTAAGGAAAGTTTAACACCTGGGGTCAGACATTGCCTTCCTAAAACGCTGTACATCAATCAATCAATCAGCCAGTGGTAGCTACGGGGAGAAGGGGTAATCAGCTCCCTATTGATGATTTTTTTTTTCTTTTTCGTTTGCCAAGATCATAAATATATAAATTTAAATTTATTTACTTCGTTTTCATATTTTCATAAACGTTGTCAAACCGAAATTCATTAGAAATTCGGAAATAAAATATCCTTTTGACCTATCGTGAACTGAAAGAGAAGAAAAAACACTATCAAAATTGTCTTCTCTTTTTTTCTCCCCAGATTATATGTTATTCGAAGTGCTCAGGTTTTGGCTTCAAAATGTCGTATTTTAAGCAACACGAATTCTGTTCTTTGATTTAAAAAAAAAAAAAAAAATATAAAAGGTTGTGTGGAAAACGTGCAAAGCGAATGAATTTGTTATGTATTACAAGACTGTTCATTGGATTCGTTTAAGTGCCCTGTCGCATGGGTTAGTCAGGCATTCACCTTTTGATTCGGCTTCAGCTACACTACCTGACAGCGAAAATGCGACACCATGAAGGAATGCTCGAAAACAGGCCAAACTGCACACGCCGATAGCCAAGTAGTTCCTCAACAAATGATTTAATTGTCACATACAGATAAGGCTCCAGTAACCGAATATACAGGATGATCAATAAGGAGTGTGGCCCCCTTTTTGGGCGATACAGCGTTAAATCCGACGTGGCATCGAGGCAATGAGAGTCCGAATAGAGTCCTGGGGTATCGTGGAACATGTGGTGTTGATCCGATTCCACAGTTCAACTTCACTTTGAGGGGATGGGAGGGTACTCAACCAACGTCCAATCGTGTCCCACAGATGCTCTATAGGCGAGAGATCGGGGGATCGTGCTGGCCTGGGAAGCATTCAGGCTGATCCGAGCGGTATGCGGCCGGGCGCTACCCTGTTGAAAACTGGCGTTTGGGATGCCCTGCAGATACGATAGTGCCACGAGACGCACCACCTCGTCAACATAGAGTCAATGTGCCCGTAATGGGTACCAGCGGTGAGCGGCTGTTGGTGCTGATTGCACTCCACACCGTAATTCCACGTTGCCGGGCCGTGTGGCACTCCACAATGGCGGAGGAATCCGCCCGTTGGCTGCGTCGCCTCCTGACTCTCACACGGCGATCATCCGTGGTGAGACAGAACCGCGATTCTCGCTGAAGACCACACTGTTCCATTCGGCACCCCACTCGGCTCTGGAGCGACACCACGCCAAGCGGTGACAACAATGGCTCGCTGTTAAGGGTAGCCTTCGCAACGGACGATTGAGCAGCAAACCAGACGCAGCCAATCGTTGCGACACTGTCCGCGCCGATCTCGGATCTATCGATATACTTCTACTACAGATCTATCGATATACTTCTACTACTGATCTATCGATATACTTCTACTACTGATCTATCGATATACTTCTACTACAGATCTATCGATATACTTCTACTACTGATCTATCGATATACTTCTACTACACCTTACACTCCGCAAAATGTTGCCCGTTGTGGCCTGAGGAACCCCTACGACATGACGTCGGATGCGACGATCGGTGCTCTAGGACGACCTTCTCCGTGTTGCGGTCCTCCTACGACGTTGCACAGATCCTTCCTGGGACCACCGTCTCCAAATGCGACCGACGGTTGTGGCATCACGTTGCGTTTCTTCCGCAATACGACGCAAGGACAATCCTGCGGTACGAAGGCCTACGGTGACAACTGTCGTGGCCGCCCCGGTGGCGCAGTGGTCTAAGCGATGGCTTCTGATCATTCGCCCGAAAGGGGTCCGGCTTCGAATCCCGGCGAGGCATGGATCTTGTGCTTGTCTTACGGCACTGGCTCTCTCCCTTCCCTGGAACCAGTGACCCTAAATTAGGGACGGGCGACTGCTTATAGCCCATTGAGTAAAAAAATCACCTCTCGTGAACTCATCCGTTTGTTGAAAGGGCGTACGACGACACCTTAACGGCATTGGCACCCCTTCTTCGTTCTCCAGACACGGTTACAGCAGAACCACTCACGTCTCGCGGCCGTGACGACGTCTCGACTGATGGCCTCACGGGCTGGTTGTCCACTTACATCCCGCGCGCTGATCGTGCGATTGGCCTGCAAATGCAATCATTTGCATAACTTGTACTTGTGAACGCACCCTGCAATTTGCATGCTCACACGTGCAATCATTTTCATAACTTGTACGTGCGCACTCACCCTGCAATTTACGTCTTCGTAGTGTGGCATTTTCTCTGTCAGGCAGTGTATATTTTCCCTCCGATGATAAAATGGACGAATTACTAGCTAAATGAGAACTCGCTCTTCTGCAGTCGAGCTTTTTGTTCAATGTCGTATGTAGGAATGATCACGAATTTGTTTGTCCTGATTTCTATACAACTTTTTTTTACTGTCTACACATCGATCTGTTCCTTCTAATTATACTCTATCTACCAACAAGTAATTAGACACCTGTGATAGCAAGGAAAACGAAGTTTATTCACCTTCAATAGTTGGTGGAGCCTCCACGAGCGGCGAATACAGCTGCGACCCTCCGGGGCATACTCTCAACCAGGCGTTGTGCGACGGCTAGCGGTATTTTTTTCCACTCGGCTTGGAGAAGACAGGTCAGTTCCTTCACCGATTTCGGACGGTGGGGGCACCCCTTAAATCGACGCTCCAACTCGTCCCAGAGGTGCTCCATAGGGTTACGGTCAGGGCTCTGTGCAGGCCAGCGCATTCGAATAACCCCATTGTCACTATACCAAGCCATGGTGGACCTCGAACATGACAGGTGGCATTGTCATCCTGAAAGTAACATAGGTCCACCCCGTAAAACTGCCACAACGTACGAAGCGCATGGTCATCCAAAATGGTGCAGTAGGTCTCGGCGTTGAGTCTACCAGGAATTGCGACCAAGGCTTCCGTGCCATACCAGGAGAAACACCCCCATATCATAATTCCACCGCCGCTGAATTTCACAGTTGGCTCAATACATTCCGGCAGGAGGCGTTCTCCAGGCAGACGCCAAACACAGACCCTGCCATCTGAACGGTAGAGGGTGAACCTTGATTCGTCGCTCCAGAGAACCTGTTTCTACATTTCAACGGTCCACTGTCGACGTTCTTTGCGCCACGTTAGCCGAGCAGCGCTATTGGACTTGGTGATCAAAGGCTTGTGGGCGCCAGCACGTCCATGATAACCGAGCAGATGGGATTCCTTACGGATGGTATTCATCGAAAGAACACTCCCGGATGCGTGCTGAAACCCCTCGCGGATGTGGCCCATCGATTTGGTGCGGTTCTTCCGAATTTCTCTGGCCAGCACTCGTCGGTCTCTAACCAGTTTTGTAGGTCTGCCGGGTCGGGGCACATTCCGACAGTCACCTCTCATCTTCCCCTTGCCAATCACGTAGGCCACTGTCGATTTTGGGTACTTCAACTCGCTGGATATGTCACGTATGGATCGGCCATTTCTGTGATACCCGACGATTACACCTTTCTCGAAATCAGAGAGCTCCGAACTGCGTGGCATCTTGCATGCGACTGGTTGCGTTGTTGTTTCCCACACGATATTTAACGGCGGCGGCCGTGACGTGTATCAGGACCGCAGATATCGTCGATTGTAGGGGTGTCCAATTACTTGTTGGTAGATAGTGTATTAGGCTCTTTTCTCTGCTACTTTGTCTCCTAGTGCCAGCTTACAACTGAATTTCTACCTTGACGTTTCATTTCGAACATTAGAAAAATATATCCCTCTTTGCTCAAGGAGCAGAAAATCCCCTCCTTCGCACGTTGAATCACCAAATCCACCTCCTTCAAGAATTTGATACAAACTCCCATCCCTGTTCGTTTCGTCTTTTAGAAAAAAAAAACCGCGGCCATTGCTAAGTGCCCCAACCGTCTCGGAGCCTCTGGGCAGTCGCTGCATCCTTATTATTGTGACTTTCACAATTCTCGTGAGAAATCCCTTATTAAAACCTAAAGTTGCAAGAAAAGCCATGTACTTGAATCTTCGGCTGTACGGACATTATTTCCATAAAACTAGTAAACCCTTCACTCCATTACCGAGGTTCATGAGCAGCAGATGCATGGGACGGATAGTAATAGTGTTTTCTCCGATCATTGAAAGCATAGAAAGGAAGTGGACATCTTCCCTGCCTCATTAATAGCTAGCTAAAACCTAATAAGGGAACCATATCAAAGCCTCCCTGAAAACACTAACGAAAATAAAAACGCTTTTAATTAATACTCCTAGTTAAGCTAAGAGTGTATTGCTGTTGAATGTAGAACAGCTGGCTCTCAGCGTCTCCTAGGTGACGGAAGCACCCTATCAGACTGCGTCAGACTCCAGCGCTGACCTCCTGCCCCCCATTTAAGCTTTGTGACCTAACCGAAGTTCATTGAACCGTTCTTCCCTCCCTCTCTCTCCTACGTCTACTTAAGTACACCCCCTCGCATTTCTCGATTGTAAATTTATTATCTCTGTATTGCGAATGTTGGAAAAGTCTTCTTTTACCCTGTCCGTTCCTCTCGAAGTTACGTACTGGGGGATCCGTTTCGTACCAACAGAACGTGCTCCACATCATGACACCACTTTCAAAACCTTGACTTGTGCTTACAAGGCAAGCTGGATCTATTACTTCATCGAGCTCCAGCCTAACTATCTGCTTACTGTTGGTATAAAGCAAGGTGCACCGCGACTCGTCGGACCACATGACTTTTTTCCAGTCACGTGACACCACTATAGACGAATGTTTTGGTTCTTCGCAGAAATCAGTGGTTTCCGTAGAGGTATGAGCCTGCCAATACTTATCCTCTTCAATTCCTGCGCATAGGTCACTGAGAAAAGGGTCGAGAACAGCCTGAATTGAATGCTTTGGTCAACTGCTGCACACACAAAGTCCTGTTTCTCCGTACAAGCCTTCTCAGACGACGGTGATCTCGTTCTTGACGGATTGTCGTTGAGCCACAATTACCCCTCTTGGCAAGCAATACGGGCTATTTTTCCTTTGATTAAAGACCCAGGATATCTCACCTTTTGACCAATCAGTCTGTTTTCAAAAACAGGCTGATTGGTCAAAAGGTGAGATATCTTGTTTTTCCCATTGTGATCAACGCTACTGACGATTACTAATGAGAAGTAGTCTTATATAGTTACCTAGATCACGTGGTGACGCACGCAATGAGGTATTTTACACATGCTCTGCGTAAGTGAAGTTTACGTACATCTGCGTAAAGTTTTCTAATTTAGGAGCCGGTGTGCGTAATTTATTGTTTCCTTAGATAAAGTTGTTGAACGTATAGCAAACTTACGCAATAGTTCCACTGTCTATATTTCCCAAGTAGTAACCAGCAGGAAGTTTCAGTCGCCACCAATGCCCTTTCAATTCGTCATTCACCAGATGACTTAATCGCAATCTCATATATGAACAAAAATACCTGGCTTATACACAGTCGAGTCACGTTATTGTGACCACCTCCTACTTTTGACGTCAACAGCCCATAGCCAATGAAATAAAACACGTGTCGTGAGCTGGCTTGGAGGGTATATAAGGTGTGCTGTAGGCATTCTGAAAACATATCACTTGCTGCTGTCATTGATAAAAGGGGCGATTTATCAGATTTGCAAAAAAGGATGATCATCGGATTTCGGGCCAAGGGTGGCAGTATTTCTGAAACAGCGCAGTTTGTTAACTGTTCGCGCGCTGCTGTGGTTAAAGTGTATCGTGATTGTGGAAACGGCACCATTGCGAATAAGCGACGTGGAAACTGTGGAGCACTACGTGCCATTGATGTGAGAGGTGAACATCGGTTTCGAAGGTGCGTGAGGGCCGATTGACCCGCTACAGTGGAACAACTCACTGGCCAAATGAACCAGGCAGCTGCCGAAAGTGTGTCTAAAACGACAGTCCAGCGAACTCTGCTGCCTATGTGGCTCCGATGCAGACGGTTGTTACTGCATCTATGCTAACGAAAGTGCATCGACAGAAAAGGCTTACATTTGCATGGCAGTATCGGAATTGGACCTCCGCTGATTGCCAAAGGATGGCCTTCTCCGCGTTTTCTGCTTCATCGGACGGATGGACGTTGGCGTATAAGACGAGAAACATCGGAGAACAAACACTCGTCAACCACTACTGGAAGAGCACAAGATGGTGGGGGGCAGTGTTAAGGTCTTTGGAATGTTTTCATGGCATTCCCTGGGTCCACTCATACCTTTGGAAGGCACTATGGACCGAATTCGTTATGAATCCGTCCTTGCAGACCACGTACACCCATACATGCTGATTGTCTTCCCTGGGACGGATCGGAACTTTCAGCACGACAATACGACGTGTCATACAGCTAGAAATGTCGGAGAGTGGTTGGAAGAACACGATGAAAACTTCAAAGTACTTTTTATTTATTTATTTATTTATTTATTTATTTTTGATTGGAGGTTTAACGACCACCGTGAGCAACTCAGTGGGCTATAAGCAGTCGCCCGTCCCTAATTTAGGGTCACTGGTTCCAGGGAAGGGAGAGAGCCAGTGCCGTAAGACAAACACAACATCCATGCCAGACCGGGATTCGAACCCGGACCCCTTACGGACGAATAATTAGAGGCCAGCGCCTTAGACCACTGCGCCACCGGGGCGGCTCAAAGTACTTCCCTGGACCCCTAATTCCCCAGACTTGGACCCAATTGAGCATCTGTGGAACCACCTCGATCGTGTTGTTCGCTCTATGGATCCTCCACCACGCACCCTTCAGCAGTTGTCAGATGCACTGCAGTCAGCATGGCTCCACCTACCTGTGAACACCTTCCTGCACCTTATATTGAGTCACTCCCAGCCCGTCTAGCTGCTGTCCGCGCTGCACACGGCGGTTACTCTGGATATTAGCTGGTGGTCACAATAATGTGATTCGACCGAGTATTTACACACAATTCAATTCAATTCATTTATTTTGCTGATCAAAAAACCAGTGTTACAAAAATATCAATTGAAACAAAGCACAGCAAGGAAGCAGGGGGAAAAGGCTAACTATGCCTGACAAGGTCCCATGCTCCCTAGGCTAGTTTTACACTCAGGTCAGTAGTTGTAATTACAAACAAATCAGTGTTTCATAGAAAAAAAAAAAAAAGGTGATGATATATGAGAAGATAATAAACATTACAGATAATACCATTGAAAAATCAACTTGCATCGAGATATACAAGTCAGAGTACTAGTCATAGTCCCCCTCCACCGCAATCATCATTTTGAGGAGCTGCAATTCATTATGAAGTTTTTTAAAAAAGGTTATAATTATTTAAAGAAGTCAGTACTGTCGGTAATGAGTTCCAGTAGTGTGTGCCAATGTAATTTATATTTTGCTTCATGGTCTCCGTCTTCGGATGAATAGATAGACCGAATATGTGATTTAATGCGTGTGTGTGTGTATCTGAGGCACAAAATTGTATGATGTCAGTGTGTAAATTATTCTTAATGCGTCTGAACGTAATTTTCCCTATATTGAAGTAATATACACTGCTGGCCACTCAAAATGCAACACCAAGAAAGACACGAGATAGCAAAGCTAAATTTACTGGACACATAACAACAGATATAAAGATGAAACGATTGAGCTTACAGACGCGTGCGACTTACGGAACACGCAGACATCAATAGTTCGTGCGGCCATCATGACTGGCAATAACGGCCGCTACACGCCGAGGCATCGATTGACAGAGGTTTTGGATATGGGCGTGGGTTATGTCTGTCCAGGCTGCTTCCACACGTTGCCACAGTTCATCAGGCGTAGCCGCGGGTGGTGCTTGCCAGGCCACTCGGTTGCCGATCAGCGACCAGACGTGTTCGATGGGAGACATATCGGGAGAACAGGCGGGCCACGGCAGCAGTGACACCTGGTGAGCCGTGAACAATTGTTGCGCGATGCGTGCCACGTGCGGGCGCGCATTGTCTTGTTGAAACATGGCCGCTGGCAGATCCTGCAGGTAAGGGAGGAGTACAGGCTCCAAAACGTCGGAGATGTAGCGGTGTCTGTTGAGTGTACCGGCGATGCGTACCAAAGGGGTGCGGGTGTCATATCCAATTGCGCCCCAAACCAGAACGCCAGGCGACGGACCGGTATGGCAATGCATAACGCAGGCGTCATACAGTCTCTGGTCGGGATGCCGCCACACGCGGATCCGACCATCGTGGTTTTGCAGGCAGCAGCGGGATTCGTTGGAGAAGACAATGTCATGCCATTCCGTAATCCAGGTGCGGCGTTCAACGGCCCACTGCCTCCTCTCTCGCTGGTGGTGTAACGTCAATGGTAATCGGAGCAATGGGCGCCGTGCGACAAGTCCACGCTCCTGCAGACGACGTCGAACGGTAAGTGCTGACACAGGTTGTTGCGCAACACACTCTAATTCCTGTGCTAATGTTCGTGATGTGGCGGTGTGAGCCGTCAGTGCCCGCCGCACAACATGCCAGTCCTCTCGTTCGGTGGCGTGCCGCGGCTGCGGCAATCGCTCACGTCGGTCCGTCCGTCCCTCCTGCACCCACCAAATCCATACTCGCCTCACTGTGGCTGGATGTCGTCCCACACGGGCGCCGATGTCTCGGTACGTTTCGGAGTTTCTGTCGAACTCCGAAACGTGCTGGAATGGCTGCCGTATTCTGCGACGAGGCATCAGGAAGCTTCCCACGCACAGGTCCGGCAGCACAACACACTTCCACTACTTACACCCCGCTTTCTGTACACCCTCCTTATAGTGCTTCTCGGTGGCATGCCGGGCGTACATGATTTGCATATGCCCTGCAATGCTAATCGTTTGCATGTCCTCTCGCGAGCGACGCATGCTACGAATTTCAGGCCAATCGGATGCTTCCTTCTTGGTGTTGCCTTTTGGGTGGCCAGCAGTGTAGTTGGTTAATCGTAAGAATGTTGAATGTTATATTTGCTTGGGAAAACTTTTGTGCTATTTTATAGTGTTAGTTGTGTATTTCTACCAAACTTTAGGTTAATTAATCTTATATATTTGTTTTGAAGAATTTGAAGTTTTTCAAAATTATATTTAGTCGTCTGTCCCCACGATAAGATAGCATAATTAATATGACTCTGAAACATGGTATAATGCAATTGAATTAGTGTTTCATAGGAGAAATTTGTGAATGACGAGCTGATGACTCCAATGTTTTCAGAGAGTTTGAGAAGAAGAGAGTCCACATGTTGGTTCCATCTAAGGTCCCTATGTAAAGTAATTCCCAATGCACAACACGCTATTCATCTACTCACATAAATATACAGCAGGCTTTTAATCTCTACGTTACTTCACTACTATACTTCACATTCAACGCAGACTTTATTATCTCCTGCCTCACCGTCAGTGTTGCCCAAAATGTACAAGCTGTTCGGGGAAATAATGTGCCGTTTAGTAAGAAAATCTTTAAAGAGCAGTAATGAAATTTATGTAAGATACAGAGAGTAAAACGAAGGTTAAATTAGAAGTAACAATTGCATTTATATTGTTTTATTATTTTACAGTAGAAAGTAAAAATAAATAATAGCATTAATAAAAGGCATACCGCTTTCATACTTATAGTAAACGTAAACAAATCATTTAGAAATAACACCTTTTTCGCTATGAAGAAAGACAAAATAAAAAAAAACGAAAGAAAAGCGCATTAACACTTTCTTTTTCAGGTAGCACTCATGAAACAATCATTACTTCAGTGAAAATATGACTCATATTCGAAACTATTAGAATTGGGGAAAACAAAGGTATCACATGAAAAATGTCCCAACTGGATAACAATAAGGAAAATTTGTCATTACAATGAAATGGAAAAAAAGGGAATATGAGAGGGAAAGGAGAGAAGGCCACTTGTGTGCCCAGCGGCTGCTGCAGAATAGGATAAAAAAAGAGGGGGAAATAGAAGGGTTACCCCTAATGGCACTTGAAGGAAAAGCACTATTCGAACAATGAAGCTGCTTATCACACTGATTGTTCTCATTTGTTGAACAATGTACCAGGTACTACCAGGTGACTAAAACCGCCAAAATCATGAAGATATTCGAGATTACAGAACACCTACAAGCCGAGTGATGGTGAGTAATGTTCCTGTATATATATGGCTTACTGAACACCTCAAAGCAGAAGTCACTCGAATAAAAGTTCCAAAGGAATAGTTACTGACGGATTGCTTCCTTTGTCCTCTCAATACATCTTACGTATCGTTCATGCGAACGGTAATATTCCAACAGAACACTTTAACCTCGACGTCAAATGCATATCACATTAGTAATATATTTCAGAACTAAATAGCAACGTTAGTAGGTAGAACACTTAACTCTGAACGATAAATACTGCATATATGTTACCGGCAATGTCTGAAATTAGGCATTGTACAAATATGCCTAGGAAATCTGTAGAATGCCGAAAATGGGACGTCAAAAGCGTTTCACGCCTTTCCTAGGCATTCTATGCAATGCCAAAAGGATAATCGGCAAAGTATAAAATACTTCCGCCAGTGAGTATTATCTTATATATAAAACACAAAACGTCTGTTTGTCTGAAGCAGCAAAAACTCTCGAGCGCCGAACTGTAGCATCATGAAATTTGCATAGCTTATTAATACTGGAATTTCTAGGTCAACGCTATATATATTTAAGATATCTACGTTGTTCCCTTCGCGAGTTATGAATTAATTAATAAGCTAATCAATAAAGTCAGCGTCGTTTGCTACGTCATCGTTATCCACGTGACCGCATTCACCTCCGCGACACATCCACAGGTGTTTCTATTCTTTGAGAAGTGTGCATAAAAAAATGTAAAAACGAACTTTGCGAAATCTTAACGAAACAGGCTGAAATTTTTATCAACACCATGGATTGGTAATAAGTAGTAAGAAATGCTATGTCTGACGGCCATTCACTTAACAATGTGCTCCTCACGGGGGTCGCCACAGGAAGGGGGGAGCACCTGACGGTTGCTCCTCACGAGAGTTCCCCTACCGGAAATGGCGGGAGATAAGAACGTTGACTCTTATCGTGCTGATTATAACTTAGGAAATATTTATTTATTTATTATAACTTAGGAATTATTTCCGTGCTTCTGATTTTTTAATCAACTTAGAATTTTTCTTCTCTTTATAAAACGTATATTTTTAGAACATGTGTGAGGTGTTATAAGCGTTGCATTATTTTTTAGCTCATGTCTATAAAAACGATTCACACCCCTTTCTCAAGAAATTTCATTAATTATTATAACTTGGTACTTTATTTTATTCTGGCTTGTTGATTTTTTCAACATTGTTCCGGATACTTCTTGAAAATTAATTTTCCCCTTCTTTTGCATGATAAACGAATCTTATTTTGTTTTCCCTAAGTTTAGGTATATTTCCGAAGACAGATTTATTCACCCCGTCAGTGTACATTGCGATCACTTCCCGTCTGCAATGTTATCAGAACGACCTTTGATTTGTTATCTTTGTTTGTTTCCGACCTGATAAACTGTTCTCTCTAGTCCCAGAATTTCAATCTGTTCTCTCTAGTCCCAGAATTTCTTTGTGTAATTAAAACAGATGTTTTTGATTAATGTACCCCAACGTTCTTTTCTCCCGACATTTCAGCCTTCAATACTATTCCTATAAATGTGATAAATGAAAACACATTGCCCAGCTCATGTAGATAAGTACTTCTTCCTGTGATATGCTAGTTCACGCGGACTACATTATCTTGTGCCTTGATATAGATAAGATCACTTCCCCTTAAGTTCATCGTGTCCAGATATTTTTGATTAACGTCTAATCTGTTTTGAGAGCGATTTCCGCAGTGTTAAATGGTGCATCTTCCTGTGACAACATATGTTTGCCCTAAGTTCCCGGCATGTTTGTCATGAAAAAGATAACGTTCCCACCATGCGTTTTAACAACAAAAGATAGTGTTCAAAGTATTTCCTTCACTCTGATATTGTTACTAAAAACATATGTTTCTAATTCTTAGAATTTCTCTGTAAACAGATAAGATTGTCAGATTTTACTTTTCCTGTGATCTGGAGTTTTTGCATTTACAAAGGAAATTCATGAACAAGATCCAAACATTTCAACAAAATTCGAGAAGAATGTAGACTAACTTTCAAGATACCGTAGTAAAGTTGAAGAAGCTATGGGAATTTCTGATCTAACATGGCCCTTTTATACATGGAGAAGGACTGATAAGGGGTGATCACGTGATGCATGCATGGAATCGATTAAAATGTCCAAGTTCGACTCCCCCAGAAATGTTTCTGAAAATTATAGTTTCTCTTTTTTAAAAAAGAAATTTCCAGAATAAGAATCCTTTCACTGAAACAAGAAATTCCTATTCAAAGCATTCCATCCCTCTTTCTACTTCAAATACTCTATTTGTAAATCTAAGGAACTGTTAAATGCTAAAAGTCTATCGTACGAAAGGTCACTAAAGTAATTCACCGATGCTGTCACACGTACGGTCATTCACAAACATAATTTTCAAATTGTAGGTCAAGATTAAAAACACTTTATTTACAATTAAAAATTAATATTTACACGCGAGATCTTTCGGGGCTGAACATAGCACCCATCATCAGGCTCAAGCGCCACGAAACACAGGAGCAGACATTATATACTGTCAAACACGACCCACAATTCACTCGGTTTTCTCAATCACCGGTGATGCCATCAACAAATCGTTAAAGTCCAAAAAATCAAGTCTCAATATCTTATCCTATAAAGTCTTCTTCTTCAGAGTTGTGTGAGGAGGGGGCAACCATCTTTCTCCACTGTCTTGGAACAAATGTCGGGAGTTCAATGTTACAGCATGTTTCCCCATATGCAAGAATGAAGAGGCTTTCCGTAAGGAAGACAGTACGTTTATTAACACTTGAGTTAAGTACCCTAACATTTGTCCAATCTGGGAAGTAACCTCCCTGGTTAACAGCTTGAGTGAAAGCTGTGGAAACCGTTCCAGAACGAAGAGCGTATTTATGTTCACCCATTCTGACATTAACGGTTCTTAGGGTAGAACCTATATAGTATTTAACTGCAGTATCTGAATCCTCATGAACTAATTATATGCAGTAGACCCCTGGTTTGTTAAGTGCTGGGACTCTATCTCTAGTACCTATATAGTATTTAACTGCAGTATCTGAATCCTCATGAACTAATGGTATGCAGTAGACCCCTGGTTTGTTAAGTGCTGGGACTCTATCTCTATCATTTCTTATCGTGGAAAAAAGGTTTCTGGTGGACACTCCAAACGTTAGATTGTGTTTGTAACAGGCTTTTCTTAAGATAGAACAGGCTTTTCTTAAGATAGATCTATCTTAAGAAAAGCCTGCTACAAACACAATCTAACGTTTGGAGTGTCCACCAGAAACCTTTTTTCCACGATAAGAAATGATAGAGTCCCAGCACTTAACAAACCAGGCGTCTACTGCATACCATTAATTCATGAGGATTCAGATACTGCAGTTAGATACTATGTAGGTTCTACCCTAAGAACCGTTAATGTCAGAATGGATGAACATAAATACGCTCTTCGTTCTGGAACGGTTTCCACAGCCTTCACTCAAGCTGTTAACCAGGGAGGTTACTCCCCAGATTGGACAAATGTTAGGGTACTTAACTCAAGTGTTAATAAGTTATAATTCTAAGCTCTGTTAGAACAGCTAGTTCCTCCTCGCTCCGGAACTAGCTGTTCTAACAGACTAAACTACACCGACGGAATGTATCACTTCCGATTTGTCGTCTTGGTACGTGCTCCACCTCTATAGTATGTCACATCATCTCCTTTCTCTTTTTTATTGGAAGCGAAGGGGGAATTTTCATTAATTCCAGACGATATGTGGAACAAACATCACACATTTTTTCAAAGAACCCAACGAACAGTAGATCCATTTTCAACAATCAGGCGCCAATGTGAAAGCGCAACTCTGTCGATAACGGGAATCGAACCAGTGCTCCCTTGCTCCGAAAACAGTTGTTCTAATCGACGAAACTACACCGACGGAATGTATCACTGCAGATTTGTCGTCTTGACACGTGCTTCACCTCTTTAGTATACGTCACGAAGTTCAAAAGTAAATACACCCAACTCCCGATGTACCGCCCCTCGATTTACTCCCACCCCTGCACAATGCCACCCCTTGGGTCTGAAAAAACGTGCTCTATGTAAAACATCCCTTGATTTATCCCCACACCCTTGGCATCCGACAATCACTAATATATATGTATTACTGCATCAACCTGCTTTTTCGAACACAAAACATATTTGATGTACCGACACTAGCAAGTTGTGTGTGAATTGCCTTTCCGTTTTTTATGGACCATGATTTAAATGTGGCGAACCTTTTGGCGAAGAAAATGGCAGACGTTGCCTGGGGCAGAAGTCAGCTGCTGCTTTCGAAGACATGTCACAATGAGAGAGTCCATCTGGACAGCTCGCGCTTTCGTAGAGCGGCGCAAGAGTCAAAAGAAGAGAAATAAGAGTCCATCTGGACTGCTCGCGCTTAGGAAAAGCGGCGCAAGAGTCAAAAGAAGAGAGCATGAGTCAAACGAAGAGAAAGAAGAGAAATAAGCTTTATCTGAGATTTCATTATGGGCTGGATTCATTGCGATTTTGGGATGTTAATCTATTTCTATTTATTAGGCCTTAGTGGATGTCTCACGAACCTCTACCTCTCAACCATGTCCTCCATTTGCGTACAGAGATCCATCAACGAAGAGTGCCTGCGGTGTGCGTGGTTACCTTTGATTCAAGCAGATGTCTTGTGAGTTGGGATATTTTCTTGTACTCATGTCCGCAATGCCTTCTATGGCGGAAGAGAAGTGCTTGCGTTCTTTATCCTCTGCCAACGGTCAATTAAGATGCCAAATGAGTAGACACCTTTATCCAGGAACATAACGCTTATTTTACCCCGTATAATGTTTTCTGTCTTTAAGTATCTTCGTGGCTCTGCAAATCAGTCTGTAGGATCCCTAGGAAACCTACAACCTTTTAGAGATGCTATCAAACTATTCTCCAAATCCTTAGTTATCACAGAAAACGTGAACCTCTTTTTTCAGCCACATCCCCAGCACTAGCTCTGATTCTCTCCGTCTTAATCTGACCATTTCTTCCGATCTCCTCGAATGGAGAATTGGATTCCAACTTTAGAATTCTAAATTTCTTTGTCCTTTCCAGAATAAGAATTTATGCTGTCCTCTTAACTAGGTGATCCGCTTACTAAAAATACTAATACCCTGGCGATATCCGAAGATTCGCCCAAACAATTTCATACGAAGTCGCCCTTTTTAGCACGTCTTTTGTAAAAAAAGATCGTGCTTCTGTTATCGGTTTGTCCGTCCGTCCGTTCGTCCGTCCGTCTGTACCCACGGTATCTCGGAAACTATTAGTCCTATTTGAAAAATTCGTTTTGCATTCGGAAGCTTGAAATATGCGAATGATGATCCTTTATTTATTTATTTTTTTTACGATGTACAATTTGCCGCTAGGGGGCGTAAGTGCAGATGATGTCGAATTCAAAATTACGTTTTAATCCACATATTTGCTTTTAAACATCCGATTGAAAAAATTCTTTTATCTTTCGATTCCATTTATGTCGAAGAGTGTTTTAGATATAGTTTCCTTCTCAAATTACGCATATATTTTCCGCTAGGGGGCGTAAAAGTAAATTACATTTTTTCCGATAACTCTTCTCCTAGAACTCCGATTTGAAAAATCTTTTTCTCAGCGGATACGTCTCCTAATTGAAAATCTTTTGCATATAATTTCGAATTTTCGGTAAAGAATACTTTGGCCACCAGGGGACGTAACTGTTAATTTTTACTTCTGACGTATTTGCCATAAAATCTGAGTTTCTAAAATATCGATTGAAAAAATTATTTCGTGGACTGATGCCACTCACATCGATATACCCTTTCGGAATATTTTCTTCCTAAAATATCCCACAGTTTCGCCGCCAGGGGGCGTAGATGTATTTCTTATTTTCATCAATATCTCTACTTCTAGGAGTCCGATTTGAAAAATTCCATCTTTGTTAGATAGTGTTTTCCGTGTGACATGTTTTTCATATAATTTCAAAAATTTCAAGTAATTCATAGACTTTCCGCTAGGGGGCGTAAAGCTAAATTGCGTTTCTCCGTATATCTCTGCTTCTAAATCTCCGATTTGAAAACTTCTTTCTGCACCGGATACAGCTCCTGATGGAAAATCGTTTGCACATAGTTTTTTTAATTTTTGTAAAAAAAAAATGGTTTTGCCACCAAGGGGCGTAAACCTTAATTTCCGCTTCTGATGTATTTGCAGCAAAATATGAGCTTCTAAATTCTCGATTGAAAAAAACGTCGTTTGTAGACCGATACTACTCATGTCGACAAACCTTTTAGGAACATTTTCTTCTTAAAATAGTGCATGGTTTCTACGCCAGGGGGGCGTAGATGTATATCTTATTTTTGTCCATATCTCTACGTCTAGGGTTCGATTTGAAAAATTCCTTTTTTGTTAGATAGTGTTTCCAGTATGACATGTGCTTCATATAATTTCAAAATTTTCAAGTTATTCATAGACTTTCCGCTAGGGGGAGTAAAGGTAAATTGCGTTTCCCACTATTTCTCTGCTTCTAAACCTTCGATTTGAAAAATTCCTTCTGCACCGGATACAGCTCCTGATGGGAAATCCTTTGCACATAATTTCTAATTTTTGTAAAGAAATGGTATGGCCACCAGGTGGCGTAAGTCATAATTTCCGCTTCGAGATGTATTTGCAGCAAAATATGAACTTCTAAATTCTCGATTGAAAAAACAGTCTTTTGTTGACCGATGCAACTCATGTCTACAAACCTTTTAGGAACACTTTCTTCTTGAAATAATGCATGGTTCCTACGCCAGGGGGCGTATATATATATCTTATTTTTGTCAATATCTCTACTTCTAAAAGGCCAATTTGAAAAATTCCTTCGTTGTTGGATTGTGTTTCCGATGCGAAATGTTTTTCCTATAAATTCAAAATTTTCACGTAAATCATTTAAGACTTTCCGCTAGGACGCATAAAGGTAAATTGCGTTTTCTGCTCCTAAAACTCCGATTTGAAAAATTCTTCCTGTATCGCATACAAGACCTGATGGAAAATCTTTTTCACATAATTTCTAATGTTTTGTAAAGAATGGTTTGGCCACCAGGGGTCATAAGTGTTAATTTCTGCTTCTGATGTATTTGTAGCAAAATCTGGGCTCCTGAAAACTCGACTAAATTTTTTTTCTTGGACCAATACCGCTCATATGGATAAACCTTTTGAGAATACTTTCTTCCTAAAATATTGCATGGTTTTCCCACCAGAGGACGTAAAGTCACATCTTATTTTTGTCGATAACTCTGTTTCTAAGAGTTCGTAAGCTCAAGATTACGTTTACACTAATATCTGAGGGATTAAAGACCCGATTGAAAAACTTCTTTCTTCCGTCAGATACTATTGTTTTCCATACCGGTTCCATTGCCTTTAAATAGCTTTGATAAATTTAATCTGCGTCAGAACGGATTCTAAAGACGTGCTTATTACACCCGAAAATTCGGTGTCATCTTTCTTGTTCTTATTGCTATTACAATCGATCATGAATGAGTACATGACATGCTCAAATGTAAGTAACCATACGTACTTACAAATAACTGCGTCAATAAGTATAAATATAATCTCGTATTACTTCATTTTAGATATTTTAAATTTCAAGAGAAGTTGTTTAATAAATGTGTAAAGTGGCACACATAAATAGTTAGTACAACAAAGTCACTGATCACAAGTAATTTAATTATGCATAAAGTATCTGTGAGTACGTTTTTACATTAACTATATTTGTGTCAATCTCATAAATAATATATTGTCGCTTCATCACTATATTTGTCATAAAATTGTACGGCTCGTTTGCCCAGCATGTGACAACGAGTATATCTATTGTCCCAGATGTGCCATCGAATAATATACTTCTAGTTGATTCTATGAACAAATGAGTATGTATGGAGTACACGTATTCCAATTTTGAAATCAAACCGTGGATAGCTTAGTGGTTAGAGATTCAGACTACTGATGGAGGGACCCCAGGTTCAAACCTAGCCTGGTGTATGAATATCCGCCGTGCATCGGGCGAGCACGTTAAGTGACGGCCGTCGGTTAAAGTTCCTAAGTCCCCTTCTAATTCCTCTCCGCCTTCTATGTGCAAAATCGTACGCTTGTACGACGGCGCCATCTAATGTGCTCTCTCTCACTCACAAACTAACCTGTCAGATTCACTCTAACTTCATTCAGTTTCTGTGCCCTGCCTTAAAGGGCACAGAAACTGAATGAAGTTAGAGCACATATATTTGAAATATATGAATTTTTTTGAATACATATATTTGAAATATATATGTACTCAAAAATGAGTACATATATTTCAAATCAGAAATACCAGATATACTCACCCTGTATGTACTCAAAAATGAGTACGTGTATTTTCCAAAAATGAGACACAAGTACTCGGAGCTATTATAAGCCCAGAATGTACTCAAAAACTAGTACATTTTGCTTATTTCTAAGTACCAATTTTTAACAGCGTGGGGAGGAAACCCAATGATTCTGCACATGACAACGCCGAACCCCACGTCAATGCTTTCACTTCAGAGGCAATACAGAAAATCGCGCTTGAAGTTCTTGGACACCCTACCAACAGACCAGAATTGGCGCCGCACGATTTCCGGTTGTTTTTTGCTCTCAAGACACATCTGAAAGGAACACAGTTCACTTATGAAGAAAATATTCACGCCGCTTAGAGGAAATGATTCCGAGAACAACCTGAAATTTTTTACAGGGAAGGGTTTAAAAAATGTGTTAAACGTTGGCATATCTGTATCGAGCGTGAGGGGAACTATGTAGAAAAATAAAATATCTATACATAGTATAAAATAAAGTCCCCGGTAGGAGTCTGTCTGTTTGTTTGGGCTAATCTCGAGAATCGCTGGACGGATTTTGATGCGGTTTTGACCATTCCATAGAGCATTTATCGAGGAGGGTTTAGGTGTATGAAACATTAATCTATGACAACAGGGAGCCGAACAGTAACGATTTTAGTGACAAGTCAAAGAAAAATCCGCCGTTCGCATACTTTCGTTGTTTCCACTGCCTAAACAACGATGCGCGGCGACCAATTTACGAACCTCTTTTGCTCATTGGGAAAAAAGACGCGAGGCGCATGCGCGGCCACCGGTCTGAGCATGTAACTCCACAGAATAAATGTGCAGTTACATCGGACGCTGAAAGAATTGGTTTATCGGCGCTCGCACAGACTAAATGCGTAGTTACATCGGACGCTGAAACAGAATTGGTTTATTCGCGCACGCGCAGACTAAATGCTCAGTTGTTTTCGTCCACACGCATGTAACGCTTTGAGTAGCTTTTTAACATTTCGTCGTAAATTCTAAATTCCTACCGTGCGAAGCCGGGGCGGGTCGCTAGTATAAAATAAAGTAGAAATTCCGAGCTTTGTTCTTGTTTTGCTTCAGTTTGATACCTTGCCATATAAATATGGTGGCATTACTTTCTGAATACCCTCATATGTATATACAAAGGCTGTTCCATAAAAACTGAGAGTAATTTTTTTCAGTTGGCAACAGTACAAAGCGGAAAAATAACCGCGCAGACGACTAACTGAATTAAGGAAGTATCTATGGCAACAGTTATTAGCCTTGGCAGATGATTGTGGTTTTGTTATTGTGCAGTTGTTTAAGGTACGTCTGCATTTCGCCACACAGCTATGGAGGGGAGTGGTTCAGAGTTAAGAAGTGAAATGCGTTGTGCGTTAAAATTTTGCTATCGTCTGGGTAAAATGGCTCCAGAAACAGTTGATTTAATGAAAAAAGCATACAGAGATAAATGTTTGGGTGAGTCGATAATTTCTAGATGACACCATGATTTCAAAAAAGGGCGTTTGTCGGCAGAACTCGTTTCTAGGCCTGGTCGACATGAAAATGTTGTTACGAAGAGTATTGTTAACACTGTTTGGGAAATCCTGCAAGAAGATCGACGAAGGACGTGTGAAGAAATAGCGGTGTCAACTAATATTTTAAAAAAGGCCGGCATTCCGCATTCTACGCGACAAATTACTGCTGCATCGTGTGTGTTCTAGATGGGTACCTCATCACCTGACGAGAGAATAATTGTTAGCCAAAGTTCAGGTGTTTCATGAGTCGAAACAAATGATTGCAAAGGAGCCAAACTTTCTAAACACAGTAACAACTGCCGATGAAACGTGGGTCCACTATTTTGACCCCATCACGAAGCGCGCATTGAGTGTCTGGAGACACACAGGCTCGCCTCCTCCGAAAAAGTCCGCTAAACCAAATCAGCGTGATGATGATATTGTTTTTTTTATCATAAAAGGTGTAGTACCAGCATGCCGTTCCTCCACAAATTACTGAGTATTGCATTGCAGTCTTGAAGCGTATACGACGACACATATCGATTAAGCGACAGGAACTGGTGGGTAAGTGGACCCTACACCATGATAACACCCGCCCACATGTGGCTGCTTCTGTTCAACAGTTTCTTACGAAATGCAGTATTGAAATTATGCCACAGCCTGCTTACAGTCCCGAGCTCGCCCCGTGCGATTTTCGGTTGTTTCCAACAATGAAGGAAAATTTCCGTGGGGCAACATTCAACACAGATGCTGACGGTATTGAAGCTGTACAGGGGTCGCTAAAGCAGCTTCCAGCTTTGAAAAGTAGACTGAACGAAATGCCTTCGCCACATACTTTGAAAAATGGACTGAACGATGAGACCGTTGCATATCATCCGAAGTAAGATATTTTGAGAAAGAATAACATATATTTTGCTGTTCCTATATTCTTTCATTTTGTGTGATTTTACTCTCAGTTTTTATTGAACGGCCGTTGTATATAGGTCTCTGAAGAATTGAAAGGTGCATCCCTCAGAAACGTGAAGATCCCATCCTGCCAGGTTGATGGACTTTTTAAGTTTTCTGAGATATCTACAGGCATACTGTTCAATACGTAATTTCTACGCATAAAAGCGACAAATGTAACGGACTACAAAATGTAAAAAAACTGTTTCACGCCTCAAGAACGTAATGGGCAACTGCAATTGTTGCATCCTGCTTCTCAGAAACCAAAACATATATGCCTCAGGTGGCTAAAATCGAAGCTTGCATGTTCGTGAACAAGCCAAATCGGCAACTTCAAGGGTCACATAACTGTTTCATTTCTAAGCACACACACAACGTACGCATTAACCCTGAAACCCTGAGGTTTTAGAAATATAGGTTAATGAAGATGGCAATGCTAGGGAAGTTATTACGTAACTCTGAAGAAATCGTCAAGCCTGGGTCATTTTCTTCCAGTGCAAACAAACAGAGAAAGAGGAAGCATCTAAAAGCCAACTGAAATACCTCACACATCCATTGCGTGAGGTATATTGCGTGAGGTACTAGACGAAAACTTCTGAATTTTCGTCTAGTAATATATAATAATAAATATTGTTTTTGAAAAAATACTAAACAGTCGAAATACGTACTATTGCTGCCGCTATGGTTTAGTAAATATTTACTTTTATGACTCAGATATCGACTTTCATTGATTTTACGCGACCATAGCAATAATTAATGTCGCTCAATGTCAGGAATTAGTGTAGCTTATTGTTTGTTGTTATGATTTAATTCCACTTAGTATGTACCAAACTGTGGCCCGGTGTGGTAGCGAGTGACGCGAATAAATGCACTGTGTTGTACATAAATAAATGTATACTCTCGAATCACTAGTTTTATTTCACACCAAAAAAGATCTTGGCATTGCTAAAGATGTATAGCATGAATAACACTAAACAACAAAAATAAACTTTTTGTTTGTTACAAAGATTGCATATGCCGAATCATACAGTATTTGTCATGCTGCTTGCAAATTTGCTTGCTAAATTGTGCTATCGGGCATAGTTTTCGAGTAATCTGTTGTTTCAGTGTAGCACAAGCCTTCATTTTGACATGTATGTTTCGCTACAAGCAATTAATTACACTTACCTTGAAAAGTAGTGATTTTAGATTTTCTTCTGTGCATTGGTTGTACTACATCCATTTTTAGGGCCCAACAATAATCAGCTAGCATTTTAGGTCTCCATTTTCCTTTATAGTGGTTTTCTATGGTACATATGTCCTGATGAAAACGTTCTCCGTGCTCATAACTTACTGCTCCTAAGCTCTGTGGGAAAAAGTCCAGATGCGAATGAAGGAAATGCATTTTAAGGGACATATTTCATCCCACGGTCTTATAGTAGTTTTCTAGAAGCTCAGTAACAAGTTCTTAATAATTTTCTGCGTTCCGCTTACCTAAAACGTTCAGTACCACATCATTAAAGGACTTCCATGCAGCAGCTTCATTCTTATTCATAGTGCCTTCAAATGCAAGAGCACGCATAAGTTCTCTTATTTGTGGACCAATAAAAATGCCTTGTTTAATTTTGACTTCAGATACTTTGGGGAACTTGTTCTTTAGAAAACGAAAGGCTTCTGCATCTTTATTCAATGCCTTTACAAATTTTTTTATCAAACCCATGTGCAGCGGTGGTAAGTGCACGTTCTGAGGACTTACTAAAGGTTCAGCATCAACATTTTTATTACCTGGGATTAAGGACTCTCTTTCAGGCTAGGTCTTTTTAATATATGAGAATTTATGTCCCATTCACAGAAGCAGCAGTATTTTGTGTGTCCAAGTTGTAGACCAAAAGCTATCACTTTAAGGTCGCCACAAATATTCCATGAGTGTTTTTTATATACTATACTTTGAAGCAACAGTTTCATATTTGCATATGTTTCTTTCATGTATGCAGCATATGCAACAGGTACTGACAGATATATGTTTCCGTTATGAAGTAGGACAGCTTTTAAGCTTATTTTTGAGGAATCTATAAAAAGTCTCCGTTCTTCAGGTTTGTGTTGCTTTCCTAAGGCTTCAAACAATAAGTCTACATCACTGCAGTACACAAGATCACCACTCTTCGAAAATAAGTGTTCAAACTCTTGCTGTTGTCGACGAAAACTGCATACTTGTTTACTTAATTGGTTGTAAAAGATTCCATTCCTTCGATCTTGAAGCCAATATTTCAGTCTGACGTTTTGCTAATGAAGGCCGCGAACCAGATCATTTAATTATTCCGGATTTATTAGGTGAGGCACAGCATCTTCCGAGAAGTCAGGGTCTTGTTGTGCTTCAATATCTTCTTCGCTGTGAGGATTTATTCCATCATTATCACTATCATCTAAACTCCATGACTGTGGAGGTACAGGACCAGGAAGATCTGGGCTATGAAGAACAGGTCTTATGGCCGAAGGAATACTGGGATACTAAATCGTGTCTTTTGTCTTAGCTGTAATTCCAGATATCTTAGTGATGTAGAAGTAAAAGTCTGTTGAGTGGTCTTTTCGGTTCTCTCCAAACCATTGGTACCGCAAATGGCATTTGACGTGATTCCTTCAACCAGCCAGTCAACAAAGTTACACATGAATAACAACAAATGTGAGACGCCCAAGATTTATCTTCATCACCCATTTTGCACTGGAAATAAAGTTCATACGATTTTTTAATCAACAGTATGAAACGTCGCCTTTGAGACTCTAAAATAAATTATCCACAAATGTAGCAGAAACTGTTTAGATGGTTCACACAAGTACGCGGCATTATTTAACGTACACTTTGTACAATCCAAACTACTTTTTAAAACCACGAGAAAATGCACGTCCTTCAATACCGATTAAGTGCATTCGAATTAGTGATGGGCATAATCGAGTAGAAATAATCGATTCATTCGATTATGAGAATATCTCGAAACATTCGAATACGTCAAATTCATTCGAATGAAAAAAACCACTCGAAAGAACTCTCGATTGCTCATAAGCTGTCTCGTTCAAACGAGTGCATTTGAAAGGCGAAATCGCTCGTCTCTTCTCGAGAACATGGGTTCCGAGCAAAGTCGCTAGTCTCCCCGAAAACATCTCGAGAGGTACCGAGATGCGATAGGTTCTGAAGCAGGGGCGACTTTGGATCTTTTGTGGCACTAGGCGCTAAAAGTTTCAGGGGCCCCTTCCCTTCTTATCGCCTCTGAAATTTTCATCCGTCAGATTAACAAAAAAAAAAAAAAGTCAAGTCAAGAAAAGGATTTTTACTCTTTTTGAATTGGCATGCTATCTTCCTATTATTAGAACGTTTGTTGAGAAACAGTGCTAGTGCAATCACTTTGTCTGTCCGTAAACATCGAACTTTTTGTTTTTAAAGATATTTCAAAACTTATTTTTGCGGATAATAGGAAATCAAAGTACATTAAGTTTGGCACTTTAAATATTCCATATACTCTATGAATTTATAGCTAAGGGCTGTCAAAGTCGAAAATTCGAAAATTCAAACTTCTATTGTGAAGAAAGTATACAACGTAGAGAAAAAAATCCTGTGCCTCTCAGATTAATCTTAACTATACCTTCTCAAATACTTTGAATTTTCCAATTAGTTCGTAATTTCCTGCTGGAGGTGCTGAGTCCAAAGAATCTGGTTTCCACAGATTTTTGAAACATTTCGGCGAATCATCAACATTCATTAAATTTTGCCCATTTTAAATTTCTCTACTAGTTCATATATTTCCCACTAGGAGTTCTCAAAGTGGGAATTCAGTAAATTTTAGCTTTACGTTACTACGAAAAGACCATTTCAGTTACAACAAAAGTTCTTTTTGAATTTGATACGTTAGGCAAAACTGATTACGTTATCACCTTTTCATTTGCAAGTTACTTGGCAAATTTAACGCTAAGGGTGCCGAAAATGGAATTTCTCTAAATTTATCAGTGAGTTGCGCAGTTGTCATAAAATTGGAATGCGTTTCAATTTCAAAATGTGCTTTTTCTATTGCTTCAGCTTTGGAAAATCATCTTTGTTTTTACGTTATGAGCAAATTAGTAAGCAACGAGCATGGTACCAAGCAAAAATAAAATACTTGAAGACATTAGCAACCGGAAAAGTCCTCCACATTTAGAAAATTCGCGTAAAATGCAAAAAGGAAGGATGACTTTTCGTGGAGAAGTTTTCCTGTGGCGAACGATTCCCTAAATCGAAGAGATTAAGTCGTCCATGGTATGGACTAATGTCATGGAACAAGAAAGCTAGACAATAAGAATTTCATCAGTCAGTGCAGGAAAGCGCGAATGTGCAGAATTTCTTGAAAGCATGTTTTCTTATTATTTCCATTGGAAAATTGTGAAGGTCTGCATTTTTTTATTCTGTCCAAAAGATGCGTAAGATTTTTTTTTTATACCTGCGCTGCACTTATCAGAAACAAAAGCATAAGAATTAAATGCAAAAGATCCGGTTTAAAAATGGAAAAGTAGGAACCACAGCTTTTCGAATAAGAAAGAGTATGGTTGAAACTTTTTATTGCTTTTTCAAAAGTTAGTTTCATGTCGATTTGAGGAATAGAAAAGGTAAGAATAGACTACTTCATAATTATCAGTATTAAACAAAGGGAGGAGAAAGTAATAAGAAAATGTTGTTGCAATACAATAGAAATTTCTTTAACTCTTTCGGTTTAGGTTGGTTTAGAGGGATTAGAAATCCAATTATACATTTTCGGGGGCTCTCAAGCCCTGGGGCCCTAGGCGCACTAGGCGTGCGCCTAGTCAAAAAATGCCCCTGAGTTTCCACGATCTACAGTGTGCAAAAATAATTTTTGTTGGAGAGTAACCCCTAAACATGGGTGCCGACAGCGGGCGGGTCACTTGACCCCCTGTAGAATTATTTTATTTTATTTTATTTTATTTTATTTCATTTCATTTCATTTTATTTTATTTATTATTATTTTTTACACTCACAGAACTGGACCACAAGGAAAGATGGAGTTTGGGGCGTTTAATTTAATATCCCAATTTTATTGGAAATTTGGAATTGGAAAACGATGACGTGAAAGCGGAAAACCTAACAAACCGTAAGGTAACACCCCCAAACAAGTTCCACTCAGGGTGGTGTGTGCTGAACTTAAAAGTCTTGGCGTGGTCCTGCTCGACATTGTTCATTATTTTGAAAACAGTTACCAATGTACATGATAATACATGACTATTACTAACATACACTTTCTTCAAGAGCAGCATCAATTAATAATAATAATAATAATAATAATAATAATAATAATAATAATATTAATAATAATAGTCAGGGGCGTATGTTCCAGGCTAGCTAGGCTATCGGCGAAGCCCAGAGAATGCAGAAATAAAAGTTAATTAAATATACATAAATAAAAGTCAATTATCAACGGTATTAAGATATGCCGATGCTTTCGGTGGGAAAAAACACTAGCGGATTCGCTTCTTTCGATTACGAAAATAAGTCTGGCGAGCGATGATCAACGGCATCAACGGCGTAACGCAAGTAGGTCTTCGAGAGACTTCGCTGTTCTGATGCGAAGAGCTTCAATACTATCTCCTGCTAGCATTTCCATGACAACACGAATGAGCTACGGAGCTCGTGAGTGGCCATTGCTTTGGCCAAGGGTTCGCTCCGAAAAAAAGAAGACTTCGGAATACCTCAGTCCCTCCTGCGCGTGTTTCGCGAGAGTTGTTTCAGTTTGTGTAAAGTGTCCATGAATTAAAATCAGTGATATTTTATCTTAAATTCGTGGCTTTGTTGGATTCGAACTGTTTTGATTAATTTTGTGAAAGCTTCCCTGAACAACTACTATCAGAGCTTAAAGAACTCTATGCTTCAAATTTTGATACAGCTCGACTAAAAACTGAACTGAAGGTGTTTAATTCCCTTGATGAATACAAAACAAATCAGTAAGAGACATTACTTGCTACATAAAGTTGAATAATTGGACATAGTGTTTATTGAGATGTACAAATTAGCAGATCTAATATTTTAAACGGTTCATCAACAACTGCAACTATCGAAAGAAGTTTTTCCGTATTAAAAAGAATCAAGATATATCTTAGAGCCACACAAGGACATGCACATTCGAGCAACTGGGCTGGTTTGTTAATAGAGAAAAACATTATTTTTAAATATGAAGAAGTACTCGGAAGAAACATTTTTGTGAAAACGTAACACCCAAGTTCACACAAAAGGAAAGAAGAATGGGGTTCGTGTACAAATAAGTGTTCAAATCCTAATCCTCATAATTATTTGGTATCATGTTAGCAATAGCATGCACTTAAAATTTAGAAAAAAATGTTACTTCTATTCTTAACAATTAAAAAATAAACTTCGCAATTTTAAAAAAAAACAGTACTGTGGGGAGGAAGGAGGGGAGATAGCCCAGGTCTCGGGCCCAAAACACGCCACTAGTAGTAGTAGTAGTGTTCTAGTGCAGTAAATAAGTAATAGCATTAATCTTTCATTTTCACGAATAACTGTTTTCTACATATTAGCCAAACCTTAATTAATTACACTTCACCCCCCCCCCCTTGAAAAAGTTCCTGCAGGCACCCATGCCCCTAAATAACTTTTCATGGCCGGTCCTACGGTTTTGCTCTATGACACCAACAGTGGGAATCCCGTGACAATAAATAGGCACCTGAGCCAAACAAACACACGTTGATAACGAGGAACAGTACACCAATTATGTAGAAAATACTAACTACATTGAAGAGCAATTGAATTAGAGATACCTGTCTAGGAACGTGTAGCACCACTTTTCGCCCTGATGACGGCGGCGATTCGTCTCGGCATGGACTCGACAAGACACCGGAAGCATTGGGAAGCCATACGGATCCACGAGCCCTGAACAAGCTCCCACAGTTCACGAAGATTTGATGGAGGGTCAGAGCCTCGAACATCTCTTTCGATGGCATCCCAGATGTGCTCGATGGGATTGAGGTCAGGTGACCTAGCTGGCCAAGGAAGCGAGGTCACGTCGGTGGAGTGTTCACCCAACCATTCGGATACAATTCGGGAGAGATGGCACGGTGCATTGTCTTGTTGCAGGGATGAGGTCCCCAGTGGGATGTTGAAGACGCACAAACGGGAGCAAATGGTCGTCCAGGATATCCCGGTAACGTTGACCTGTGAGAGACGATGTCACACGTACCAGGGGGCCCATTTCAGTCCACGTAAACAGTCCCCAGACGAGAATGCCACTCCCACCAGCTTGAAGAGTACCCTGCTGGCAAGAAGGATCCATCGCTTCATGTGGTTTGCGCCGTACTCGTATCCTGCCATCCGCATGTACCAACGTGAATCTCGACTCATCAGTCCAAGCAACATTTTCCCACATGTCTAGGGTCCAGTGGCGATGTTCCCGCGTCCATGCTAATCTTTGCACCCTGTGATGTGCGGTCAGCAGCGGTACCATCGCGGGACGATGGCTTCTGTGCCACATAGCGAGGAGATGGTTCTGGATGGTGTGGCTGCTTACACGTTTTTGTGCGCCAAGGTTAAATTGCCGAGTGATTTCTTGCACTGTGGCCCGTCTATCCGCTATTACAATGCGAGCTAGCCGACGATGACCCCGCTCATCCACACGCTGTTGTCCACGGTAGTCGGCCCTTGCAGGGATGGTTTTACAGGATTCGATGTACTCACGGTGCACCCGTGACACAGTGGCTCGTGAAAATCTCAGTGCCTGCACGACTTCCGAGATGGAGCGACCCATTCATCGGGCCCCGACAATTTGCCCACGATCAAATGCGCTTAGATCCTTCGTCTTACCCATACTGCATCCGACTCTTACTGCCTCCCGTCGCATCACTCCTTATATTGTCGGATCGCTGCATACGTCATGTCGTTTCCGTTCAGAGGGCCACCCACAGCGCCACATTTGCATAACGCCAGCTGTCTTTAATTCAATTGCTTTTCAGTGTATACTAGTGATCCGTTTTAGTGGTGTTGTAATATATACATAAGCGTTTCCAAGCTTTCGCACATCAACCAGATGGCTTTTTCAAAGAAGCTAAAAGTTTTTTTACCTTGGAAAGCAAAAAAGTTAAAAGTATTTTTCCTTGAAAAAGCCATCTGGTTGATTGATGTGCGAAAGCTTGGAAACGCTTATGTATATATTACTACTCCAAGAAATCGGATCACTGGTATAGTTAGTATTTTCCACACACACACTATCAATGAAAGCGCCTTGCAATTATGTGTCAGGAAAGTTTTTCTTAAATTTCGCAGTATGTGGTTTGACATGATGTTCTTCAATATAATAAATAGCTCCTGTAATAAGTTTACGAGAAAAAAAAATGCGTATGTGTGAAACTAGGTCTGAAACAAGGAAGTATTTCTTTGAAATTAAGCTTTATACTACCATAAAAACTTAATTCAAAGACTTGGGAAAGGTAAATTAAATATATTTTAAATTATCGTATATAAACCAAGTTTTACAGCGAGTAACAAAAACAAGAACTCAGTGGAAAACCACCAGATTTGAAACTAAGGTTTTTCAATTTGATGGGTGAGACTCAAGTGATATCTGATATAGGTTGATGAAATCATTCTAACAGATATCCAAAAAGAAACTGCAGTGTTATTGCGAAACATGGTCATTTTATCCACATCGTTTGTGCTTTTTTTTGTTTCTGTTTGTTTTTCCTCGCTTCCGTTCATTGACTTTATGATATATATTTTTTTTTATTTTCAGATCATTTTGGCGAAGATAATAAGATTACCATGACAAACAATGCTTCGTAAGTACCCAGTACCTGTCATTTTGTGTTATTTGTTTTTCACGTAGAGAAGGATCGGTTATGCAATGACAAAACCCTCCGGCTTCTTAAGGGAGCTCATTTTCTGCTAGACGATAAAGTTCGTGACTGCTAACATTATGACTTGAATGACACAGGTTAACAGACTGTGTAACTTTCTTTCCTAAATCTTTATTCTTCTCCGAGTCCGTTAATTGATGTCATAGCCTGGTTTTTTGGGTCATGGGTCCTACTAAGGTGAGAGATATTAATCTCGGTGATTTTTTCGTTTTTTATTCTCTATTTCGCTGCGCAGTGCGACGTTGCTCCAAATAATCTCGCTACCCGACAAGCGAACAGCTGAAAGAAACCAACTCCTTGATGTCGTTGAAGTAACGCACAAGGTAGACTTTTTAAATTGGATTTTCGGTATTTGTAACAAACGATTTTCCTTTCTTTTCGTCTTTCTTTTTCATTTCATCTTTCATATAAAATTTGGCGAAAAATGTTGGAATTGCTCCTACTTTCTATTCAAATTCTTTGTTTTTTTACCGTTTCAGTTGTTGATTTTTACAGCTTCTCGCGCAGCTATCTTAAAATTCTTCGGAGTTCAATCGTTACTAACGGCGGTACTCGGCGCAGCCAGTGTTTCACAAAACATACACGAATTAGCTTCTGAGTAAACGCTGTCCGAACATTTTCTTGGATTTGGGATTGATTTGTCTAATAGATTTTAGCTTTTGCGGAAGCATTCTGGAATTCACTCTGTTTAGGAGGTGGGGTTCAGCTTCTCTTAATAATTTCACTTTCTTGGATTTTGGATGATTTGTCCAACATACTTTTGCATTTCCAGGAGCATTCAGGAATTCATGCTGGTGAGGGGGAGGGTTCAGCTTCTCTTAATAATTTCACTTTCTTTGATTTTGGATTGATTTGTCCAACCGATTTTAGCTTTTATGGAGACATTCTGGAATTCACGTTATTTTTGGGGTGTGTGTGTGGGGGGGGGGGAAGTGGAGCTCAGCTTCTCTTAATAATTTTCCTTTCTTGGATTTTGGATTGAGTTGTCCAATAGATCTCCACATTTCCGGGAGCATTCTGGAATTCACCGTGTTTAAGGGGAAAGCTCAGCTTCTCTTAGTCATTTCATTCTCTCGGATTTTGGATTGATTTGTCCAATAGATTTCCACTTTTCAGAGAGAATTCTGGAATTCACCCTGTTTAGGGGAAAACTCAGCTTCTCTTAATAATTTCACTTTCTTGGATTTTGGATTGATTTGTCCAATAGATTTTTTGCTTTTTTGGTTTAAGTTAAAATTACATGAAAAGCACAGAAGTTTTTAAAAATTAACTTAAATTCATTTGGTTGTTAGACAAATCCCGTTTGTTCTTTTATTGCAGCAACTGTATCAAAATAAAAATATTTTAAAATTAAATGTCGCATTCATGCACTGGACATAAATTATTACAAAGTGTCAAGGGGATGAAATCAAGAGAGGGCGAGGTGAGAAGTGGGATGTCCAGGTTTCATGGTAGCCTATATTTTTCATAGTTACTCTGGAGAAGAGTAACCATGCAAAATTTGGTCCAGATCAAAAGGTTTAAAATTTCGTGGGAACATACAGACAGACATTCTATTATATATCATCATCATCATCATCATTGTCAACCATTGGTCTCCCCAAGTTTCTTCCACAACGGTCTGTCTTGTGCCAGCCTCCTCCATGTCACTCCTGCATACTTTCGAATTTCATCCACCCATCTCCCATGTGGTCTTCTTCTGGGTCTTTTTCTGTCCCTTGGAATCCAATCTAAAATTTCGGCTGTCCATCGAGGATCTGTCCTTCTGGCAGTATGTCCAGCCCATTGCCATTTCAGGGATTTAACTCTGATCATGATGTCTTCCACTCTTGTCATTTTTCGGATCCACGAGTTCCTCTTCTTATCTCTCCTGGTTACACCAAGCATGCACCTCTCCATGCACCTTTGAGTTGTCTGCAGCCTTTGTATGTCTCTTTTAGTTAAGGTCCACGTCTCTGCACCATACGTAAGCACTGGAAGGATGCATTGATCAAACACTTTTCTTTTAAGACATAATGGCATATTGCTCTTAAAAATTATGCTGTTTCTTCCAAAAGCTCTCCAGGCAAGTTTTATACGCCGATTAATTTCTTCATCAATGCGACCCTCACTTGATATCTGCTGTCCAAGATAAACGTACGTGTCTGTTATCTTCAGCTTTTCTCCATCAATCGATAAATCTTCATTTCTTGTAAAAGCATTGTACATCACTTTTGTCTTCTGAAAGTTCATTTTTAATCCCACTTCTTTACTCTTGTCAGCAAGTTCCTGGATCATACTCTGCAGCTCTGATGGGGTAGTTGCAGAAATGACTATGTCATCAGCAAAACGAAGGTGGGTTAGATAATCTCCATTAATCTTTATCCCTTTGTTTTCCCAGTTCAGTGATTGAAAGACATTTTCCAATGTGGCATTAAAGAGCTTCGGAGATATGGTGTCACCTTGTCTCCCTTTCCAATTTTTATGGGTGTTGTATTTTCAAACAGCCGAATCTTTGCACTTGCATTTTCATAGATGATATTAATAATAGTAATGTATGCATCTTCAATACCGCAGGATTTCAGAGCCATTGTAACTGCTGATGGCTTCACCGAATCAAAGGCTTTTTCATATATATATTATATATATATATATATAGTTTGCAACATCAGATTCTTCGAGATCCTACATTTGGCTTTCGGTATTTTTTTCAGTACATATTCATCACAATACGCATCTCTAAGCCACATGCCCATTCAAGATTCGCTCAGATTTATTTTAAACTAGCAAAAGAACCCGGAGTTCTTTAAATTTAACAAAAAATAAAAGAATCAGCTTCCGGGCCAGCGTTTTCCGAGTTTCCCTGAAATTATGAATAGGATTCATATTGCACTGAAGCACTTAAGTGAAATAAAGTGTAACCCCGGTTTTACGTTTTTCACATTTATGGGTACTTATTCCTTAGTTCCGAAATTTTACCGTAGTCTCTATCGCGTTTTCAACTTGGTTATACGCAGGGGTGTAGAATAATAGCCTTAGCGTGGCTTAGCGGTGCGAAGGCACTATTTTTCTAGGCTTAGCGGCGCAAAGGCACTTTTTGTAGTTAGGTGGTTGCAGATATGGATTTTTTTTTTTTTTTTTTTTCGATGATCATATATTCGAAAGTAACGAATACTGCGTTTTATATTCAATCACAACGGAAATATTCGTATTGCAAGGATGAAATTTATACCCGTAGGATCACACAACAAGACATCTCACGGATCATAAAAGTAAAGAGAATGCTGTTTGTGTCTGGGTATAACTTTCACCGTGAGCTGACAGTCTCTGATTGGGGCGGGGAGGCGCGATACCCAGGCTTGATGCGGGGTCCAGACCACTAACCAGAAACCTACACCTCTCACTATTCGGCCACCGGGACGGTGTAAAGAGAATATAAAGTCTATTGTCTAGACGGCAATCCTCAAAATTAGCTCGGATAAAAAACTGTAGAGAGAAATTATAAAGTAGTCATTAAGGCTAAGTGATAAGAGTTTGATGCGTGCGAAAAATATTTTTACAAAGCTACCCTTTATCTGATTCCTTAAGGATAACACAACACATATCTCTTTCATTTACATCAGAATCTTAGGGAAAAGGCTTATTAGTCACACTGAATATATGTGACAATAGTAGTTACATTTTTTCAGTGTGACTTTATTACGTGGTAAAATCTATTCTATGTGACTCAAATAATAATCACATTAAACATTCGGAATCGTGTGAAATGATAGAGCGTTACTTAAAAAACAAGGTTTCTTTCCTTCATTAAAAATTACTCAAATTAAGTGTTTTAAATAAAACTAATTAATAATAACAGTTTCATAAAATATACTGAACAATAGGAATAGCAAATCAGAATTCACAATGTTTTCAAAACCTTCGAGTCTTCTTTCCAAATCTTTTTTGCCTAATCAGTTTATCGCTAAGGCACTTTTTTAATTAGAACTACATCGCTGGTTTTACGTAATTCATTTATACGTTTTTTGAGATTATACGTTAAATTTTGAATTTCAGATTATCAAGAATACACGGTTCTTTGATTCCTTTATGCGTATTTACAACTCTGAGAGAACTGAAACAGCGTTTCTGAGTTCCTTATTGATGCACCTGAAGTTGAACTTTGATCCCATCAAAAAAGGGCATGTTTTTAATTTTCGCTTGGATGAAAAATTGGTTTCGCATTTCACGCTCTGGTTAAAAAGTGCCGCCAACTTTTAGAAAAGCCGTAGCTCCCTTTGATGTGGTTCGGGCGTTTTTTGTTTGTTTGTTTTTTTTTTTTAGCCGCCACGAAATAAACAGTGCCTGTAAAATGTACTAAATAACGTTCAGTTTTCTTTCTTCTTTGGATTTGAGAAATTTTAAACAAGCGAAGATTAGTAATTACTTCATTTGTCACAAACGCTAAATCAACTCGTGGACAAAATGGTTTGAAAATATCGATGCATATGAAAAATGAATGTGTAATAAGAGTATCGAATATATAACAGAATAGTATTCGGATTTAGCACCAAGTTTTTCAAAGGTAAAGCCTTTTTTATTTTTCATATGTTGAAAATATGAAATCGTACAGAATTGTTTACCCAGTTTTTTAATGAAATTAGAATAAAACAAGAAAGATGACACCGAATTTTCGGGTGTGATAAGCACGTCTTTTGAATCCGTTCTGACGCAAATTATATTCATCAAAGCTATTCAAAGTCAATGGAACCGGTATGGAAAACAATAGTATCTGACGGAAGAAAGAAGTTTTTCAGTCGGGTTTTTAATAGGCTTGTGTGTTAAGAAAAACATGAATTTATATGAGAAACATTTCGCAGTGGAAACGCTCCCCAACACAGAACGAATTTTTCAAATCGGACTCTTAGAAACAGAGATATCGACAAAAATAAGATGTGACTTTACACCTCCTGGCGTAGAAACGCTGCATTATTTTAAGAAGAAAATATTCCTAAAAGGTTTGTCGAAATGAGTAGTATCGGTCAACAAATGAGTTTTTTTCCAATTGAGATTTTAGAAGCACATATTTTGCTACAAATACATCAGAAGCATAAATTAACACTTATGCCCCATGGTAGCCAAACCATTCTTTACAAAACATTAGAAATTATGTGCAAAGGATTTTCCCATCAGGTCTTGTATCCGATACAGGAATAATTTTTCAAATCGTAGTTTTAGAAGCAGAAATAACGCAGAAAATGCAATTTGCTTTTGTGCCCCCTTGTGGAATGTCTATGATTTACGTGAAAAATTCTGAATTTTTAGAAATACATTTCGCACTAGAAACGCTGTCCAGCAAAGAAGGAATTTTTCAAATCGGACTCCTAGAAGTAGAGATATTGACAAAAATAAGATATACATCTACACCTCCTGGCGTAGAAACCATGCATTATTTTAAGAAGAAAATGTTCCTAAAAGGTTTGTCGAAATGAGTAGTATCGGTCAACAAATTACTTTTTTTCCAATTGAGATTTTAGAAGCACATATTTTGCTAAATACATCAGAAGCGGAAATTAAGACTTACGCCACATGGTGGCAAAACCATTTTTTACAAAAATTTGACATTATGTGCAAAGGATTTCCCATCAGGAGCTGTATCCGGTGCAGAAAGAATTTTTCAAATCGGAGATTTAGAAGCAGAGATATAGAGAGGAAAACAATTTACCTTTACGCCCCCTAGCGGAAAGTCTATGAATTACTTGAAAAATTTTCAAATTATATGAAATACATGTCACACTAGAAACACTGTCCAACAAAGAAGGAATTTTTCAAATCGGACTCCTAGAAGTAGAGATATTGACAAAAATAAGATATACATCTACACCTCCTGGCGAAGAAACCATGCATTATTTTAAGAAGAAAATGTTTCTAAACGGTTTGTCGACATGAGTACTATCGGTCTACAAACGACGTTTTTTTTTAATCGAGATTTTAGAAACTCATATTTTGCTGCAAATACATCAGAAGCGGAAATTAAGATTTACACCCCTGGTGGCCAAATCATTTTTTCACAAAAAATTATAAATTACGTGCAAACGATTTCCCAACAAGATCTGCATCCGCTGCAGAAGGAATTTTTCAAATCGGAGATTTAGAAGCAGAGATATAGGGTAAAACGAAATGTACCTCTACGCCCCCTAGCGGAAAGTCTATGAATTACTTGAAAATTTTGAAATTATATGAAAAACTTGTCACACTGAAAATACTATCCAACAAAGAAGAAATTGTTCAAATCGGACACCTAGAAGTAGAGATATTGACGAAAATAAGATATACTTCACGCCCCCTGGCAGAGAAACTGTGGAATACTTTAAGAAGAAAATATTCCGAAAAGGTTTATCGGTGTAAGTGGCATCAGTCCATGAAACAATTTTTTTAATTGAAGCTCTGATTTTATGGTAAATGTATCAGAAGAAAAAATTAACACTTACGCCACCTGGTGGCCAAAGTATTCTTTACCAACAATCTGAAATTATATGCAAAAGATTTTCCATCAGGAGGTGTATCCGCTGAGGAATTTTTTTTTTTTCAAATCGGAGCTTTAGAAGAAGAGTTATCGCTAAAAATGTAATTTACTTTTACGTCCTCAAGCGGAAAATCCATGCTTAATTTGAAAAAAGTAACTATATCTAAAATAATTTTCGACATAAATGGAATCGAAAGATGAAATAATTTTTCAATCGGATGTTTAGAAATAAATATGTGGAATAAAACGTATTTTTGAATTCGACATCATCTGCATTTGCGCCCTCTAGCAGCGAAATTGTACATCGTAAAAAGAGAAAAACGAAATGAAGGATCATCATTCGCATATTTCAAGCTTCCCAATGCAAAAATACTTTTTCAAATCCAAATAATAGTTGGAGAGATATCGTGGGTACAGACGGACGGACAAACCGATAAATAAGCACGATCTTGTTTTACAAAAGACGTGCTAAAAATTAAGACAGCATTAAAAATAGATGTAGGCTTAAGGTAGCAAAAAATTATTCATGTATGTACGCATGTACGTTTTACATTACAGTTTCTTTTGTTTTTTTTTTTTTACGAAAGCTTTTTTTTAGAAAAAAAAGCTTTCGTAAAAAAACGTATAACTGATGTTCCGCTGAATGCTGCAGTAATAAAGCGAAAGGAATTTAAATAGAAAAAGAATAAAATATGTACCTGCGCCGGCGCAATTGGCTCAAACCAACAGTCTTTAATCAGTGTGATTACAGGAAATATGAAATACACTCATTGTCAAAAAAATAGTTGCACCCAGAAGAAAGCAATCGACTGGAATGAAACTTGGCGGGTAGGTTTGACATCGTGAGACAGCAGCGACAGGAAGGGTTTGGGAGACCTAGACGAACCGACGGGTTGTCCGACATGCGTGGAGTGACCCAACAGCCACGATTCCGGATATCCAACGAGCAGTGGTGTTCTCCATGCATCGTCCGATTAGTGCCAGCACCATTGGAAGACGGCTGCACGACGTAGGACTACACGCACGCAGACCGTTACGACGACTGCCCTTAACACCATTGCATCGTCGCCAAAGATGCAATGGTGTCGTGCCAGACTGTCAAGGGGCCACTCAGAATGGAAGCAGGTGATCTTCAGTGAGGAGTCTCGGTTTTGTCTGGCAATAGACGACTAACGAATCCGTGTGTGGAGGCACCGTGGTCAGCGTCAAAATGAACGGTTTGTTGTCGAGCATCATACGTCCAGAAGGCCTGGTGTCATGGTGTTGGATGCAATTGCCTACAATGCCAGACCCCCTTTGGTGTTCATTAAAAGCACTTTGACAGCCCAACGTTACGTTAATGAGGTCCTACAACCAGTGGCCCTACCTTTTCTGAACGCTTGCTCCGGTGCGATTTTCCAACAGGACAACGTTCGTCCGCATACTGCCGCTGTCTCGAGAGCTTACCTTCAAGGCACTGACACTCTGCCATGGCCAGCCGCATCGCCAGATCTATCGCCGATTGAAAAATGTGTGGGATACTATTGGACCCGCTATCAGCACTCTACCCCTACCGCACAATATGCAAGAACTGCGTGAGAAGATTCAAGCTGCATGGGATGGCTTATCACAGGACACCATTAGGAACCTGTACAACTCCGTGCCGAGACGTCTGGCATGCTGTGTGAGCAAACATGGCTGCGACGCCATACTGAAAGACACTACTTATTGGCGTGAAGCTCAATAAATATTGCCCATATGTGTCTCAATGTTTAATCATTTATTGTTCCTGGTAACCTTTACCTTCCTCTCGAATAGCATTGCAATCCGACACGTCCTTCTGGGTGCAACTATTTTTTTGACGATGGGTGTATTTAAAGCATTTGCAAATTTCTATTGCGTCGTGATCAGTGTAATGTGCAGTTCTTCCGAACGCAAGTAAGTTTATCCCTGAAGAGCCTCTGGGTGAATGATGTTGAGTATTCTTCCATTTGGAGTCAAGTTGAAGAGATTTTTAATTTGGCCATCTTTTGAGCAACCAACATAGAGGGTTGGTTGCTCAAAAGATGGCCAATAATAAAAAAATAATAAGTAAAAATAATCCATGGGAAAAGCATTATTTTTACAGTTCGAGTCCAACAACTTTTAATGATTGACGCTGTGCGTTGTTGATACTCATGACAAAAACTCATGAACAGAAAACTGTAGGCGTTTAAACTACAAGATAGAACGTCAAATGGAACGATTGGAATGCGTGGGATAAAGTCATGGTCTTCTGCAGCATGTCAGTCATGGTGGTAGCTTCGAGGACATTTGACATAAATTTCTTGACAGTCAGTCGTGTTCCGCTGCATATTGTTGGTGGATTCAGATTACGTTAAGGTAAAATAAGTAAATAGCCAAATGAGGTGAGAGAATGTGCGAACGAAGGAACTGCAATTCTAAGTTTTAAAAAAATTAAATGCGAGAAAAGTGCGATTTTTCTCGCATTTCATTTCCGGTATTCTATTTGCATTTCACTGAAATTTATTTCCCCACTAATAAAACCGCAGAACTATTTTTTTCAATAGTGGAGCTATTTATAGCGCGGAGTAACACAGGGAGAGCCGCAGTCTGAAATGTGAACAAATCCGCAGACAGCTGCGGCGGAAGGACACACATAACACTTTTTGAGTCTGACACGGTAAACAGCAAGGTCAAATTTCGAATTGTAAATCGCGTGCGTTATATCAAATTCGAAACAATGGTTGTATAAACCTAGGCAAAATCTCCTCATTGAAATACCTTGGAGGTATTTACAGCGTGTAATAACACAAGGAGAGCCGCGGTTAGAAACGTTAATAAACCCGAAAGCAATTGGGCGGAAGGACAGACGTAACACTTCAGAAATGCAGCTCAAATCTTTCAGCACAGCCTTCTACCAAGTTAGGTGTGATGTTGTCATAGGTTACGCAGCCCTATAAAGAAATATTTTTACGTTTAGGCAAAGTGTAATGAAATAATGTTTCGCAAGAGCGTACGTAATAAAGTAGTTTTGCGCAAAAGTGAAATGAAATATTGTTAAGTGAGCTTATGGCAGACAAAACCGCAAGATCAAATTTATACAATGGCTGAAAGCTTTGGAAATTAATTAAAATTTCGCAAATTTGAGTTTCTGAAAAGAGCTTTGAATCACACATAAATACATGTGGTTTTGCAGGGCTATACCAAATTTCAAACCTCTACACTCAGTAGTTTCGTTTGTAGACGACATACAGACAGACAGACACGGTAATTTTATTATGGAAGATGAAATATTGTTAAGTGAGCTTATGGCACACAAAACCGCAAGATCAAATTTTAACAATGGCTGAAAGCTTTGGAAATTAATTAAAATTTCGCAAATTTGAGTTTCTGAAAAGAGCTTTGAATCACACATAAATACATGTGGTTTTGCAGGGCTATACCAAATTTCAAACCTCTACACTCAGTAGTTTTGTTTGTAGACGACATACAGACAGACAGACACGGTAATTTTATTATGGAAGATGAAATTTATTCATTTGCAACGAACTTCTTAAGTATTTTATAATGCCTGTTTAAACATAAATTTCTGTAAAAAATTTCGTGGTGATTATATTTTACATGATGAAATGAAATTTTACATAGGAATTTAGAATTTTAGTGTGTCAACCACAAAACAGATTTCTGTTCAGAAGTTTTACGGTTTTATTACTCAGATAAAATATACACATTATTTAATTATTTTTCTCCAGCAAAAATAACTTTTTCCTTTGAATTTTTCTGTTCGAAGTGATAAAGTTCCTATATTATTCATGACTACTAAACTTGTAGTGTTAAGATAAAATAAAAATAGAAAATGTTTATTATACATCGACTATAGTTTCTCAGAGCGTTTGACTCGGCATCATCAGGATGATGCCGAGTCAAGCCCTCTTCGAAATTATAGTCGATGTATAATAAACATTTTGTTGTGAGAAACGTAGCTATTTTTATTCTATAATACAGTTCCTGTGCAGATTTGCTGCTCCAAATGCTATAGAATATTATTCAGAGTTCTTAGAAATATTATCGTTACAGCAACAGCAGCTTTAGATAAAAAGGAAATAAATAAATGAATAAAAATACGCAATTCGCTATTTTATCTCTCAAGCAAAAACAGATCCTCTGATTGAGTCCTCAGGATCGATGGATTCTCAGTCCGATCAGTTTCTCTTTGCGGTCATTCGAATGATAAGGTTTTCCTCGGACATAATTTCCAAAAACTTGTTTTAAATTGAGTTAAATTTTTCGCTACGGCTTACTGTAAAATTTATCAAGCATTTCACTCTTCGTAATAATTTTTCTTATTCTTATAGCTTCTCCAGAATGCACCATATTTTGCTATTAAACAAGAATTTTTATTTTTAAAAGTGTATATTTTATATACTAAATTTACATCGAAATCGAACCATTTTTACGCGAGTTATCGTGCGGGCGGACAGACAGACAGACGGACAAAGCTGGAGCATGTACGCTCCTTCAACCTACGGTTGGAAAGCGTAAACAAGGGGCAGAGTGAGTATTTGATCTTATGTATTCTCTGCGTGCTGGCTGGGCTCTCTGGTTTAGGAGCGTATTCAGAGACGGATGTAAAGAGGCCTTGCCCCCGAAAGTGTTTCGTTTTTTATGTACTTGGTTACTATAAGACTTACATTGGAAAAGAAATGCCTTAATTTAATAACAATGCGTGAACTTACGTTAGGAAAACGATGCTTTAATATTTTCTCATATTTTTCATTAATTTTTTACGCTTTCCAACCGTAGGTTGAAAAAGCGTACATGCACCAGCTTTGTCCGTCTGTCCGTCCGTCTGCCCGTCCGCACAATAACTAGCGTAAAAATTGTTCGATTTCGATGAAATTTTAGTATGTGGTAAGGGATCACCTGGGGACGAACCCTATTGAAAATGGGTGAAATGGGGTCAAAGGTCACGACATAGAGGTGTGATCCATTCAATTGTCCTTATGCGTCATAACTTGCGTAAAAATGGCTCGATTTCAATGAAAATTTAGTATGTCGTAGGGGACTACCTGGGCACAAACCCTATTGAAAATGGACAAAATGGGATCAAAGGTCATGACATAGGAGCGGGATCCATTCCATTGTCTTTATGCGTCATAACTTGCGTAAAAATGATTCGATTTCGATGAAATTTTAGTATGTGGTAAGAGGCCGCCGTGGAATGAATTCTATTAAAAATGGACGAAATGAGGTCAAAGGTCAGGACATAGGAGTGGGATCCATTCCATTGCCTCGATGCGTCATAACTTGCGTAAAAATGTTTCGATTTCGATGAAATTTTAGTATAGTATGTGGTAGGGGGCCACTTGTGCGTCAAATTTTATTGAAAATGGACGAAATGAATTTGGGTCAAATATCAGGACATAGGAGCGGGATTAATTCCACTGCCCTTATGCGTCATAACTTACGTAAAACTGCTTCGATTGCGACGAAACTTTATCATGTTGTTTCAGAGGTACTCTGAACAGGTTCTGTTGAATATAATCGAAATGGGGTCAAAGGTCAGGACACAGGAGCGAGATTTATTCCACAGCCATTATCCTCATAACTTGAGTAATGGTTTCCGGCATGTTGGAAAGCGTATGATAATCAATGCATTGCATGATTTTACTAACTTGTTATTTTATTCTGGTGGATTACAAATACTTCCATATTCTGTACGCCCTCGAGTGGTTTATTGGGGTGACGACGCCACGAGATGCCAGGTTTCAGAAACAGACAGAGCATCCTAAGTTAAGGGCAATTATAAGCAATAAAAGGAGAGACCCATGGAAGAGCAAGAAAAGTAGATCTGTCGCAGTAAATTCAGCGTATCAGTCCTAAAATCTCTGAACGCCCAATTGATGTCATAGAATGGTGCATAGAAATGTTGCAACTCTTACAAAGAGCCTATGATTAAAAAATACGAACCACATTACATGTACCCGACGTTCCCGGGGGAGTATCCTTAGGCAAAAAGCAGCTCCTTATGCTTGTCAAACGTAAATTTATTAGCTTTTTTTCTCTTCTTTTTTATTATTTATTTTTGATGAGCGATTCCGATTTAAAATAAATAATAATAATAATATTCCGAACTAAACAAATATTTAGTAAATTATATTTTTAATTTGCACGATAAACTTATTTCGAGGTTATTCTAAGATTATTGCGAGGTGGGGGTTCAGATGCGATTGTTGGGGCTTCAGCGGCTTCCCGAAATGGCCAAGCAGCCCTCCCCCCCCCCTGGGCACAGGTAAGAGACCTATGATGTATTAAATTCAAAAACTCACTTTTAAATATGAACACGCTCACAGGGACCTAGTTTAAACTGTTCTCTTCATTCAAGAGTACTAAACATCGCATTTATGTCATTAGAAATAAGATAAATTAGCTCTGTATTGTTGTCTTTATCTCTCAGCGCTGCTATCAGTTTGCGTTGATCCAATTGATACAAGTAATTATAAGCCTGCTGGAGAAAGAAGCAATGAAAGGAGAGAAGGAAAATAATAAGCATCTGTATCAGATACAGACACAAAGATAATATGCAATTCCTAGCATTCGTTTAATGGGACTAGAGCGCCACGCGAGCGATACTTAAACTACGTTTTCCTCTTGGTAAAACTAAATAAAAGACGTCATCAGGTCAAACATTATTTTTAATCTTTCAATTGTCAAAACTTTAGTACTTATGGCATATCCATCCACACCCTTCTATTCACAGAACTGTAGTGACTGTTTTATCTAGGCTTAGATGGACGACTTTCGTCTTTTGTTATACCTAGAAATGGATGGACTAATGTTTGACATTCGTGAATAATAATTTAGCGTAATGGCCACGTCTAATGATCACAGTGACGGGTTGTATCAGGTCGTTTATAATTTAACTTCTGACCTATTTCAGATGATAATTCAAGGAGAGACTAGAGAAAAACTGTCCGAAATCATTTTCCAGGGTAGCCTGACAGAACCGTCTATCAATGAAACTAAATTATTATCCATTATTAGCATAAACGTGAAAAGGGTCAATACTTTAATTTGCCTACAGAAAGAATTTCTGGCACAGTGAAAAGAAGAACAAATAAGAAACACATTTCCGGGTGCTTAGACAACCAAGTAGAACACGGTTGTTTTTATCAGTGACTCATTGTTTGAGAATGCTTTTGTATTCGTAAAGTGAAAATAATTCGAAAGGCAAAAGCAGAAAACTTGCGGTTGTCAAGTTGCGGTTTTAACATTGTTCCGTGTAATGTGTTCAGAGTTCCCGAAAGTGTTTCCATCTGGTCTACAGGGCTGCGATATTTTTTCTGTAAGAAAAAGGGACAATTTACTTTTCGATCTCATTTTGTCTTAACCCAGTTTAACTCGTTTCTTTTGTTCTGGAAAATGTTAGCACGCATTGGGGAGATCTGGAACGCCTATGTAACTACAGTATGTCTAGATTCGCACTCGCGAAGAGCACAAACCTGTAAGGGAACTAAGATTCGACCTGTACAGAGCACATGAAAGGAGATAGGGGGGCCCTGGAGCTGGACAGTATTTTGGGGCCCCCGTATTTTTGGCACATCTAGAATTCCACTATGGGTGGATGAATAAAAATACCCAGGAGAAAACATTTCCAAAATATGAGAAAGCCAGAAAAATATTCCCTCCGTATTGAATTGTGTATCCCATGATTCATGGACGAATCTGTGGTAGCAATAAAATGCATGGCTGAAAAATGGATACCAGTTCAGTTCTGCTTTACCCCTCCAGTTGGGTTCAGCTTGTTGAAATTTTATCGAAGTAGTGGGCAAAATAATATGATACAAATATCATGCTTCAAATTAATTCTTAATGTATGAAATTTTGCCCTAATTACAGATGTGTACAAAAACACTTCTGTAATGCTTTCGAAAGAATTCAGGACGAGATGGGGGCGACCATATTTTTTTGCCGGCTCCTCCTGACAAAGCGGAAAGAAATAATAGAAATTATTTTTCACAAGGCAGTTTCTTATAGGTTTTACTGACCTGACCTATCTGAAAAAAACCCAAAAAAACTTTGGGGCCCCTTGAAAATGCAGGGCCCGTAGCTGCATACCCCTAGCCCCCCCCTCCACCCCCCTCTCTTAAAGGGGCTCTGAACCTGTGATTTGTAGCTGATCTGGTGCGAAGGGAACGTTCTCATTAAATTTGTCAATTTTAACTTTTACATCCAGTTTCTCCGGATCAGAGCTATAGCGAGGATTTCTAGCGCATGTGGCCTTATATTAAAAACACTCCGTAATGAAAAAAAGTACATATTACGGACGGTAATTTAAAACGCATTTATCATAAAATAATAACAAAGGCTTAACTATGAAATTAACTCATAAAAATGTGATCACAGTTTTCTCTTATAAACAGGTATTTGCCTTATAAACAGGTATTTCTTATAAACAGGTATTTGAAAATACTTTATAAACCCATTTTCAGTGTACACTACCAAAAAATAAATAAATAAATAAAATTGAAAGAGTATGGTAGTGCTCTTTGTAGATAACACTGAACAGCAATGGTTTTATATGTATTTACGGGTGCTGAAACCAAATATGAAGTCACAATTGCTCCACTGTGCTCCAAGTTTTTGTAATGGAACTCTCTATTGGTGTGAATGTTGTGTTGCTTAAAGGAATTTCCCTATGCTTCCCAACGGAGACATCCCAGTCAGGATAGCTGTGTCTCTGAGAGTAGACATACTGGCGCCGTTACTTCCTGTTGTGCAATTCCTTCTGGGAAGGGGCAACAAAGCAGAATGTCATTCGAATTAAACAAAGCAGAATGCCATTCGAATTAGTGTTGGGCATAATCGATTGAATTTAAGAATCGAAAGATTACAATCGAGAGATCTGACAAATCGAGATATTCATTCGAAATAATCATTCGAACGATTTCTAACTTTAGAATACGCCGATAGATAGCGTGATACGCCCAGAGCCGCCTTCGGCGTTTGACAAATCGAGATATTCATTCGAAATAACCATTCGAATGATTTGCAATTGGTGCTACATGTTCAGCTTTCTTTCGCTGGACGGAATGACACTAAAGACGCCTGAATAATAGGACAACCTAGATCAAGAAGTTATAAGGTACCCAGAAAGGAACACAAGTGATTCTCCCTGCGAGAGATAATTAGATCACGTGAAAAGCGAGTACTTCCGAACAGGGGCGGATTTCCAACTAGGCGCACTAGGCACGCGCCTAGGGCCCCCAGAACATTAGGGGCCCCGAAAACGTATAATTGGATTGCTAGTTTTATTTTGGTTTTCACAGACCGAAACAAATGAATCATTAAAGCGACCACTTCATTTGTATTATCAATTGATATTTTGCTTCCTCATATTAGTAAAGCATTCTGTATTTTTCCTTGCTGTTGTTAATGCTCCAGATTTTCAAGTTCTTATTGATGCGCTTGTTTTGAAAGGAACAGTTAAAATCATTTAGCCCTCCTTTTAATTGAATAGTTTTTTCACAACAGAACTTCAGTTTTTTTAAATTTTCGACTTTGACAGCCCTTAGGGGTGAATTCATGAAGTATATGGAACATTTAAAGTGCCAAATTTAATATCCTTCGATTTCCTATTAGTCGTAAAAATAATTTTTGAAACATTTCTATAAAAAAATAAAAAAAAAAGTTCGTTGTGCACGGACAGACAACGTGTTTACATTAGCACCGTTCCTTACAAATGGAATGGCATTTTAAAAAAGGTAAAAACTTTTCCTTGGCTTATTTTTTTTTTAATCTGTTCGATGAAAATTTCTGAAGCGATGAGGAGGGGAGCGGGTTGAATCTTTTAGCGCCTAGGGCCCTAAAATAGCTAAAGTCCCCTCTGGATGATTGACTGTACTTATTATTTGAGATAGAGGGTTTATGACTTAACTTTGTTTGTTGGGTTATAGTACTCCTCATTCTAGTATTTCTTTTTTTTAATAGGTTTTTTAATCTTATTATTTGATTGTCGAGTAGTACCCATTTGTGAGCACCTACCCGCTATTTTAGTCTCTGCGTGCCTTCAGCGTTCCCGTTTTATAGCGACTCAGCCATCTTGCGTCAGCAGCATCTGCGGGATAGCTACTTTGCATAAAATGGTCATAGTAATTTGTCCACTCACCATATAAGAAAATATTCTGTGAACAGGGCATTTAGTGCAGCAGGAAAAAAGAGAGAAAATGAAGAAAAGGTACCAATTGTGTCTGCTTCTCTCCCCGTGGCAATCTGTCCTAAATTAGAACCTTAAATTCCAAACCAGGTCACTAACCCGCATGTCAAGTTCGAAAGTTACGAACCTGAATAAATGCGATCAGAAAGGAACGCATTTTCGACTGCCAATAAAATTGCCTACCTCCTTTTATGGAGGCTGTAAGCTCACTTTTACTATGTAGATGCGTTTTCCCGCTTGAAAGCGGTTGCTTTTAATTGTCTGTCGCAATGGTAATTGAAATACTACAAGGAAAAAAAAAGCGATTTATAAAATTATGGCAAAACAGCTGACATTTTCGCGTGCTTAGAATATTTATTAGACGCGTTGCGCAAAGGTCTCCTTGCTACTTGTTCTTGTCACGGTCGTCTGTCTGTCTCGCTATTCGTCTGTCATCGAAGTTTTTCAAGTCAGAGTTTTTTTGTTTCAAGACGTGATATTTCTGTGTTTCAAGACGCATATCAGATTTTTTTTTTGATTAGGGGTTAAAAAACCACCTTGAACAAGTGAATGGGCTAAAAGCAGTCGCCTGTCCCTAATTTAGGGCCACTGACTCCAGGAAGGGAGAGAGAGCCAGTGCCGAAAGACAACGCAACATCCATGCCTCACCGGTATTCGAACTAGAACCCAACTTGCACGAAAGATAGGAAGTCATCGTTCAGACCACTGTGCCGCCGAGGCAGGTATGTGGGATTATAATAGACACATGAAAAAAAACAAAAACATGTTTTTTGACAGAAGGTGCATTTTATCAAATTTTTTCTTCTGTCTACATTTGGTCACGATATCTCCACTACTAAAAGTCAAACCCCCAAATTTTTTTTTTCACTTTGTTCTTTTTTTGTTTTTTTATTTTTCAGGGGAAAGAGATGTATCTAAATAAGACCTATATTTCAATCCCCCCCCCCGTTTATTCGTCTGCATATCTGTCTGTGTCTTCCCGATGCCTAATCATCTGAATGGAACAGGAAAAACTCTTTTGTTTTACGTTGTTTTGTCCAATGAATCGTGGAAAGTTTGATCAAGATTTCCAACTTACTTTTCTGCCCAATCATACATCTCGGTCCTTTTTGAGGAAACTGTACCTCTACTTCTTCTTCTTCTTGCCGAATTGGAAATATTATTCATTTCTCACAAAGAGTAAAGAAAAGCCGAAACTAAATACACATTTCGATTTTGTTCTTTCGTACGTCTGTATGTCTGTGAAAACGTTATTTCCGCTTGTATGATTAATACCAGGGGTGGCCAAACGGTCGATCGCGAACTCTCGTACGGTAGATCGTTTGTTTTATTGCGCTGTCGTATATTGTTCCATACAAACTGTCTGAGACCCGATGATAGAATGAATCAATCAGGCTTCCTTCCCCAACCCTAACCGCTGTGCATGGTCATCGCGCATCTGCAGTGTATCGCATGAGGCATATTGTTATCTCCCGCTCTGCTAGTAGTCAATCGCTACGTCGACACTTACAGAAAGATCGATCTGTCAACATTCTTATTTGTGCATAAAAATCTATCATCACTGAGATAGAAGTTCTAACAACAGAATTTGGCAGACGATTTAAAGACCCGAAAAACTTTCAGCCCATTTTAAGCTTTGTGCCATACCCTTTTGGCAAATGTGATATCGAGGAAGTTTCATCAAACATTTCCTCTTATTTCCTCTTCGATTCTTCTGATTTAGAATCAGAAATTGTGAAACTTCAATCCGACATAGTACTGAAGGCAAGAGCGTCAGATTTGGATATTACATGGATTCCTTTTGGACTATATTGTCAGAAGAAAAATATCCCTGCTTGAGATCTGTTGCTTCGCGACTGACTACTTTCTTTGGATCCACATATCTCAGAGAAGCAGCTTTTTTCAGAAATGAAAGTAATGAAGTCGAAATACAGAAGCTGCCTGACTGATGCTCATTCAGAAGCGTGTCTCCAACTGTGCCTCGCTGAATATATGCTTGATTATTCAAAACTTTGTGAGGACATGCAGTAGCATGTATCAACATCTAAGAATTAAATACTGTAAATAAAGAATCTATAAGTAAAATTATATAATTTTTTTGATAAATAGTGTTTCAGAAATAAAAAAATCTTTTAAATGTTATTTTTCTGTATTTGTTTCCAATCTTACAAAACCCGATACACTAACAAAACGCTCGTGATATAGGCTCATCCCTATTTAAATATACCTATATCACTGCGATAAACCATGGTAGATCACAGTAGGGAATGATAGCTTAAGGTAGGTCTTAACTCCCCAAAGTTTGGCCACCCCTGACTAAGACTGTCCATAATTTTTCTAGTTTCTCATGACACACACACACACACACACACACACACACACTCAAACGTGCCCGTTCGCCTTGGTTAATATCCAGACAGCCCCTCCGTTAGGAGAGAATTGAGTGCTACTCCAGCACTATGTCAGAGTCCCAACTCTAAATATTCTTATAGGTCTACAGTGAGGCAATAGCACGATTGTAAATGTAAGATACCCAGATGGACATAATTAACTGATTTCCAGAGTTGATTGGGTGCCATATAAGCAATCGCTCCGTACATGACTTTGAAGGGCATTGAAGATCCCTAGCACAACATCACTGACCCAACAATAAATATTCTCATAGGGCTATGATGAGACACAGTAAACTGATTTATTTAGTTAGTGATTAACTGATTATTTGAGACATAGTTAACTGATTTCCAGCGTGGATTGATAATAGGGTGCCACATAAGCAATCGTTCCGTACATGACATTCAGGGACATTGAAAATTCCTAGGGCAACCCGTTAGTGATGTGATATGCAAATTAGAGTGGTCCTGGACTGAACCTGCCAAGAAACGTAGCGATAAACTTTCGAAGCCAGCAGAATGTGAGAGGAGAGCTCTGCAAAAAGCGTTGTCCGCTCAGAACGCAAATCAACATTACTTCAGATCAGGCAAGCCCTGTATGAAACCACTGCGACTCATGAACACCATCGAGAATCTCTGGGGAGAAGAATTGGACCGTGGGGTGAGTGGAAGAAGAGAACGCCCAAAAAAACAAAGCCGAACTAGTCACTGCTTTGAACGTCAAATGGCTGAACATATTGGAGAACACTGACAAAAATAAATCAAGCGAAACGTACTCCACGAAGACTAGAGGTCGGACTAAGAGCCAAAAGCTTTAACACAAAAAAAATTGCTATCAATAAAGCTTATTTGTGGACATGCAGGTGTCACGATATCAACTGTAGCGCAGTGTATATACACTATCTGGACAAAAGTCAACAGACATACCTTCAAAAGCAAATGACCGAATCCGTTGTGTTATTAGGATGCGCGATATAGCTGCAAACGGTATAAATACAAGCCTATAGCTAACTGCGATCATATCGCACTGTGAGGTTGAGCAAAAATGTCGCGGCGGGAGAGAACTGACTTTGAGAAAGGAAAGATCGTTGGGTGTTATATTAGTGGGTTATCCATAAGAGAAACCGAAAGGCGTTTATACATACCCAAGTCAACTGTTTTGGATGTATTGAATCAGTGAAAGACACATGGCGTGCCTGAAGCAGCAAAATATACCGGCAGACCCACGAAAATCAGTGATAGAAGACGTCAAAGCCTCAGGAGAGTCGTTACACCTAATCGACGGATTACTGCATAAGACCTCAGTGTACAGGTGAGTACAAATGCTGGAACCTCGGTATGTACACGTACCATTCGCAGAGAACTTCATTCCATGTGTTACCGTGGTCGTGCGGCTGCTCATAAGCTTTTCATCTCCACTCGGAATGCTACTCGTCGTTTAGAATGCTGTAAAGAACATTTATCGTAGACCGTAGATCAATGGAAACGGGTCCTATGGACTGATGAATCCAGATACACGATCCATCAGTCTGATGGCCGTGTGTGGGTATGGCGGCAGCCGGGGGAACGCTATTTACTACAGTGTACTGTTCCTACGGTTAAGTTTGGAGCTGGCAGTGTACTCATGTGGGGGTGTTTTCGTGGTATGGTTCCATCCCATTTGTTATCGTGGACAAACCTGTTAACCAGCACGTCTACCTCAATATTCTGGACAATTATGCCCTACTAACTCTGTGGCAATACTATAGAGCCTTGCTGGTACCAGCAGGATAATGCACCGTGCCATAAATCAAGGACTGTTACGGCGTGGTTTGACGATAATTCCGTATCGTGTGTGGACTGGCCAGCACAGAGCCCTGATCTTAATCACATAATGACATACAACGTTTCTCACAAATGTTTATTTCTTGAAGTCGACCAAGAGCGCTTTATATGAAGTATACAGTGCTCTAATTCATCCCTTAAGGACCTACAACGTTTCTTACAAATGCACAACTTTTCTCACAAATGCAGAGCGTTTCTCAGAAATGTTTAATTCTTGAAGTCGACCAAGGTTTCGCTGGGCTCTGTCCTAGCTTCGTCAGGAAGAATGGCACGTAAATTTTCAAATTGTATGTGACGTCACCAACGGTGTTTATAGTCACGTGTTTTAGTTAGTTGCTTCCACTAAATGATGGCTTTTCTGAGGGCATGATATTGTCTCTTCCATGACATTTTCTAGAAATATAATCCCGAATGAAGCTTCATATCATTCTGTGATGTTCTGTAACAATGCAGTATTTTTTCTATTGGGAATGCATTCTTTGGACAAGATTTCAATGACACCACTTCTTTTGCGCTGCTGTCTCAGAAGGGAAAAGAACAACCTTATGAATCATTCAGAACTGATCAGATATAAAAGGGTGTCCCAGCTAAAAGTATCACGGCAACCGTAGATTAATCTAAACGGTTTTTTTTTTTTTTTTTTGTCTTTTTTTTTTTTTGATTGGAGGTTTAACGACCACCGTGAGCAACTCAATGGGCTATAAGCAGTCGCCCGTCCCTAATTTAGGGTCACTGGTTCCAGGGAAGGGAGAGAGCCAGTGCCGTAAGACAAACACAACATCCATGCCTCACCGGGATTCGAACCCGGACCCCGTTCGGACGAATGATCAGAGGCCATCGCTTAGACAACTGCGCCACCGGGGCGGCAATCTAAACGTTGGAAACGTTGTTTCTGATTCTGCAGGTGTATTTAATGTAAACGTTTGTAATTAATGTAAACGTTTGTTTTACAGCTTTTGTAGCTGAGATTCGTGTTGTTGTTTGAGTGGCATTTAAGCTGTTCAGAATGCCAATGAGTCCACAAGAAAGGTTGTTTGTGATGAAGTGCTATTTTTCTTCGAATTCTTCAAAGCCACTCGAGAGTCATTTGCTTCGAAATTCCCAACAAGTAGTAGTCCGAGTTGTCAGTGCTTGAAAAATTGCCTCTTCAGCGAGAACAGTTTAACGTTTTATTGAAGGATGATAGAAATTTCAGAATGAAGTCCATGTGGATTTTTATTATTATTATTATTATTATTATTATTATATTTTCCCTCATTTTCTTATTTTTTAATTAATTTCTCTAAATATTCATTTATAAACGAACACAATTAGACTAAACATACGGGGAGATCACCCAAAAACCTAGGGGGGGATAAGCACCCCCGAGAAGATGCCTGAATGCAACAGTGGTTGGATACTCATTCTTAGTGCCACTAACAAAACAGATAACTCTCTTAAAATACCGAAGGTTTTAGGAAGGGAAATATTAAGCCCCAAACATGACTCCATTTGGCGTCGGCACCTGGACTTAGTATTATATGACGCCGTTCGGCGTCACGCGACAGTGAAAGTGTTAAATGATCCAGGATTCTACTAATTTTAAAAAAGAAAATTTATTTTCTGTATCAAGTGTTTAGTTCTACTTGAAAATTAAAAATGCTGTAAAGCACAACAATTACTATTGTGGTAGTATTTCATTTTGATACAGTGTGTATTATGTCTGGAAAAGTTTATATTAAGTGCTTTTAAAAATATTTCCTGTGTTTAAATAAAAATTTAGTTCAACTGGAAAATAAATGTTTTGGAACCCTACAGTATAGCTATTTCCTGATACCATTGTTGTATAGTGTTATGATTTTGTATTGTAATTAATGTGCGTGTGAAAAGTTTGTGTTTATTGATTTATTGTTCCTATGTAGGTGTCACATTACAAATATAGGGTTACACAAATGGTTATAACAAATGTCAGCTAGTCAAAGTATTGTGAACTATAGTTTTAACTAAAACACCTCAATTCTTTGAAGTACAACTTTTTTAGGATGTTTAGTATTATTCAGTAGAAATGCTTTTATTAGTATTAATCGATTTTCCAACTGAGAATTGTGGATATTATGTAAAATGTTTCTTCAATATTTTATGTTAATCAACAAATTGTTCCTAGATTTGATATGTTGTGCACATATCCTTGTATTTAAAATATCATGATTTACAAATGAGCACAATAAAATTTTGTGTTCCACTGTAATAAACACTTGTCTATTTGGTTGTGTATAACTTGTCTGTCATAATCTCAGGTTGTGTAGTATTTAAGTCTAGTAAGTTGGGTGTTTTGATATTTAAGAGTGAGTACCATAAATCACTTACCCATCTGGGTGTGGTTCACTGATGCAAATTCTAGAAGTTTGTTTATGAAGTCTGCAGCAACAGTCTCTGAATTTTAAAATCCCAGTTAAGAAATCTCAGAACCAACATTTATCAGATTCATATTGGTGAAAAATTTTGGTATTGAATATATTTGCTGCGAAATAAACAATCCCTGCCAAGTGTTAAATTAGCAGGCAACATGATATAACATATAACCAAGGTTGGAGGTTTAGCACCAGATCGCCACATCTGTGGAAGCCTCAGAGATATCTTAAAAGGGGTTTTATGCCTTGTCCTTTTTTTTTGGCATATGTTTGACTTTCAGATAGATTTAAAGTATAATTTTAAAATTGTAAGCCTGAGGATTCCACCCCCACCCCCCACACTTGCTTGAATGTTAAAAAATGTGGCTATTCCAAAGTGAAAGTAGCTGATGTCTTCAGACATCTGGAGTGGTGCTTAAAAAAGAAAAGCCGATATTTCGGAAAAAGAAAAGATACACTGCCACAAGTAATTCTCAGGTGAAAAATTAAGAGCAATTTTCAATTAAAAATAAGCAGCCAAACTGTGTTCTGAATGGAGGCCAGTTAAATGTGAGCAACCAAACTCCAAGAAAATTGCAACAGCAGTTACGAAGCCATTACAATTGGACTTGTAGATTCAAAACAAAACATATTTTACATATTTCGGTTTTTATTGGACTTTGGAACTCCTGTCACAAAAGTATGAAGGGGTGGGCTATGGCCCGGGCAGTAACCTCGATGGAAGCCTTCACGATACCTTACATTTTTTAGCAATAACAACTGGTAGAAATAGTTTCTTTTTTATCACATTACTTCCCTAACAAAAGATTACCCTTGTAAATGATTCTTCAACAATAAGTGGGTGTAAAATAGAAAAAAAAAAACCCTGTTAAAATGAAAGTTTCAGCATGTAAAATATGTCTACCCACAAAATCTTGTTTACAAAATTTTCAAATGGGTTTACATTATGTAAGCATATTTCTCAAGTATAAAGGTGTACTTAACGAAATCGTGTAGCATAGTGGTAAGTAATTCAACTTACTTCAGCAGCAGCCAAATTTTTTGCTACTAGCAGAATGGTAGGGTGCATTCCTTAGAAGAAGAAAAAAAAATGGTGCAGGGTGTCCCTCATTTTTAATATTTATATATTAGGTGTACCAATTAATTTGACACCTTTCCGTGAAGGCTTCCATCGAGGTTACTACTTACTAGGTATCGTGAAGTCTTCCATCGAGGAATCAACTATAACTTTGTTTTAAATTTACACATTTTTCTGCCGTTTGGGGATTTTGAAGTTCTAACCTTAAGCGTGAAAAAAAAAATAGTATAAAAAATTATGTGGCTTCCTTCGACTTTTGTTTACTACTATGTGAACTCTCAAGTTGGGATCACCATGGGTTTAATCACTATTTATAAAATTTTTGACTGAAGTGAATCTCAGCGAAAAATTCTCCAAAAGTGATGAAATTACTTTTTAAAACATTTGACGATTAGTTAAAAAGGTTAACCTTATATATTTATAAAATGCAAAGTTTGGCCACCATATGATGTAATAAATGCATCTTTAAATACATCTTCCTATTGCAGGTGTGAGGAGGAGGAACGGAGGGAGGGGGAAGACCTGGGAATGAAAAATGAAAGTGATGCTAAGACTAGATCATTAAAATCTGTTTCTGTGGTTGATTTTTTTCCCTTAATAGCACAGGATTACAAGTTCCCCGAATTTTCCAGGTTTTAGCAAAAGCATTCGTTTCTCCCCCTGAGGTTTCACTCACTTTTTGGCACCAGATTGCCCTGGCAAAATTTTGAGCCAGATTGCCCTGGTAAAATATTTTTGCTGAATACAGAGATCATAAGAGAAAGTGAATCGCTCGGCGATCTGTCAATTATTTGACAAATCCTTATTTCTTTTATGGCCTGGTGGTATACAACATGGTGATATCCTTCTATTTTTGACTGATACTGACTGCCCTGTATATGGTTAAAGCAGGAAAATCAATTAAAGGATTTTATCCCAAGTTGGTGCATGTCACTTGCCTTGCCCATGCTTTACATCGCACTGCCGAAGAAATCCGTGCAAATTATCCTAATATTGATCGACTCATATCCAATGTCAAAAAAAAAATCTCTAAAAACACCATATTGCATACAGTGTTTCAAATCTCAAACTCCTAACCTAGCCTTACCATCACAGCCAATAATAACACTTTGGGGGACACGGTTGAATGCATGCATATATTACAGTGGCAATTTCCAGCCTGTGAAGTCTATAGTAAATGGTTTTCAAACTGGTGATGCCGCTTCAATTCAAATTCCCGGAAGATAAAACAGAAGGAAATCTAGCATACATTAAATCAAACTTCGGCATTTTGGCCTCAATGATTGCGTGTTTAGAAAAACGGTATGGAACTCATCGATGTAATCAGTTACGTTGAAAAAGCAAGTCGAGTTCATAAATGAGCCAAAGGCAAGGTTGGACAATCTATCTTTACTAAATTAAACAGTGTTCTGGAAAAAACCCGTTGGATTCCAGACTTTGAAGAAAATCTCACATATATTAACTCGATAAACACCCAGTTTTGAAACAGCAGAACAACTAGCTGTAAGTGAAGCTGTTTTCAAGTATACCCCTGTCACATCCGTTGATGTCGAGAGAAGCTTCTGGAAATTTAAAAACCTACTTACAGATAATAGACATTCATTTACCTTCGAAAACATTAAGATGCACCTTTATAATTCAATGCAGTGTAACGTACCAGGAGATGTGACGTACCTGCCAGAAGGACGCACACGACATAAAGGCAGATAGGAGTCAGAGTGAACGTCTGCGTAGCTCAGTTGGTAGAGCGATTTGTTCCGGAATAAGCGGACTCGGGTTCGAATCCCGGCGTAGACCAAAAATGACGGAGAAATTTACTTCGTTATAATGGCGCCCGAACTATCCGGATGACCCGACCGTTCAAAATCTCGCATTGGTGTGATGTTATTTCCACACCGCGAGATAGGAAAAATAAGAGAATCCTTTCTCCAGCACTTCGAAAAAAAAAAAAAATAAGGGGAGATGATGTAACGTACCAGGAGATGTGACGTACCTGCCAGAAGGACGCACACGACATAAAGGCAGATAGGAAAGTAGTATAAGACCGCGCTTGATAACCCTTTTCGGTGGCAACACTTCCGGTCACGTGACGGGTGGGCGGATCGTGCGCGACGTCACTTCCGGTCTCCTCTCGGCGCGAGGGAGAAATACGATGGCAGCGCCCTCTGGTGGTGGTTCGCGAAAATTTGCAGCCCCATCTGTCGGCACTTTTTGAAATTAATTTTCCAAAGGGGTAGTAACCTTTTTTCGATGGCAACACTTCTGGTCACGTGATGGGTGGGCGTGGCGTGTGACCTCAGTTCCGTTCGGTGCGAGGGAGCAAGGCGATGGCATCGCCCTCTGTCGGATTGGGGGGCGGAGTGGTGGAGAAAACTTTCTATTTCTTTTCGCTTATTGGCAACGGAGGTCTGTTGACGTCATCATCTTAGAAAATATTCTTGTCGAAAAAACCGTACAGGGCGTGTTTGTGCTTGAATTCCGAAAGTTATGTGCTTTCACAGCGTGTTGAGAGAGTCACTCCTGTGTGTGTTGTCGACTGTATCGGTTGTGTGGTTGTGTCCGTAAGTTTTTTGACTCCAGGATGAAGCGCAGTAACGATGGCATTTGTGAACAAGTGGATTATCATGAAAGGCCCTTTACTTCTCGGACTAAAACTTCGAAAGGATTCACATTGGATAATATACCAAGTCATCATTTTCATCTTGGTGGCGATGCGTTTGCTGTTGTCAGCGATTTTAAGGATCGTGTAAAAGTTCACCTTCGGATGTATAAGTGCGTCGACTTGCATTTTTACCCGACCAGTCACGGGCTAGTGATGATGCCATTTTTATGGGAGGAATTCCTCGAGGCTATGATGTTCACGGGTCCGTTTGACACCGCCCTAACCGACCTAACCCAATGTATAGCAAGGAAACTGTTTCTGACAATGCATAAGGAAAACGACAGGAATTATCTGCATATTCAAAGCATTGGTGTGAACAATGGATTCTTATCAGCATATCGTAACCGGATATCTCTGACTGAAGACCAATGGGAAAAACTTAATGAATGTAGTGATGATATTAGGGCAAGCATTCACCAAACAATGTTTGGATCGTCCTTTAAGAAGCTCGTTCTCGACGAGGCTGAAAAAACTGGACATAGCAGTGTTGACTCCATAGATGGTGAATTTGCGTTAAAAAAGACATTTTGCCACGTGATAAAAAAGAACATTACTTCAGCCATCGATGGACTGATCGACTGTCTTATGTGCAAAATTGAAGATCGCTATGGATTAAGACATGCCTGTGAATTTTCAACTCGAAAAGGTAAAGTGCATGCATTGTTCAAAAAGGCCGTAGCCAATTTGGATCTAAAATTGATCGCCCATGAATTTGTGAACGACTCATTTTTCATGTCGGAAAACACTTATTTGATTTTTTTAATCACTTGAATATTTGCGATGTATTAGAAAGTGCTAAAAATCTGTACATTTTGGAAGACCCTATGCATCAATAAAATCCCATGTAAGTACCCTTTTGTGTCATTTCTGTTGTCTGTGTTTTAGTGTAAGCATGAGTTTTACTGTTTCTGTTGATAGTATTCAAATCAGTTGTTGTAATGGAGAATCACGATCTCTTGAAAAAGACTTATCTGGATCCAGCTCACCCCGGAAGTTTCGGTGGAGTAAATGCTTTGTACCATGCTGTAAACGGAAAAATAAAGAAAAAGGAAATCGAGGAATGGCTGAGGGGGAGAAAACTTACACCCTTCATAAACCTGCGAGGAGACATTTTCAGAGAAATCGAGTCATTGTGATGGGAATCGATGAACAGTGGCAGGCTGATTTAGTTGACTTGACCAGTCTGAAACAACATAATAACGGATATAAATATTTATTAACATGCATTGACGTGTTTTCAAAATTTGCATGGTGTGTTCCTATGATACAAAAAACTGGGTCATCCATGATCAAAGTGTTTCAGAAAATATTTAAAGAACGCAAACCGTTAAACCTACAAACTGACCAAGGTTCTGAATTTAAAAATCGAGAATTCCAGAATTTCCTGAAACAAAACAACGTCCATTTCTTTACTACCAGAAATGAGACAAAAGCGAGTGTAATAGAAAGGTTTAATCGAACTCTAAAAACAAAAATGTGGAAGTACTTTACTAGTCGAAACACATACACATATATTAACATCTTGCAGAAATTGATACATAGTTACAATGCAACGCATCATCGAAGTATTAAGATGGAACCAGTAAATGTCAGTCTAGAAAACCAAGAGGTTGTGTGGAATAACTTATATGGCGATATATCTGAATCTCATCCAGTTTATAAATTCTATATAGGTGATACTGTGAGGTTATCTAAAACCAAATTACAATTCGAAAAGGGGTACGAAACGAATTGGTCAGAGGAGTTATTTAATGTTTCCCAACGCTTCGCTAGATCACCTCCAGTGTATAAAGTTAAAAGATTTACTAGGAGAAGACATTGGTGGTACCTTCTATGCCGAAGAACTGCAAAAAGTAAAAAAAATGACCACTACCCAATCGAAATATTTCTGAAGAAACGTAAACGGAAAGACAAATATGAATATTTTGTTAAATTTAAAGGCTACCCTGATAAGTTTAATTCATGGATACCATCGAACGATTTAGTGAACATATAAAAGTTTAAGTACTTACCTGAGACGTTCAGTATGAAAAATGAGTTTCTATCTGACGTTACCGAGCGATAGCTCTCTCGGCTACTTTTTGGACAACAAAATATCTCATTTCATAACGCATCTTCCTTCCTCAATCGAACTGAATGGAGACTGGGAAGTGGGACTCGTCGAACTGATCTACCCCCATTCGTGGTATAATATCACGAAAAATTCCAATCATTTCGAATACGATTTAGGAACGGGTCAGTTTAAGACGGGAAGAATATCTCCAGGCCATTACGAGTCTGTAGCGGACATTGTTAAATCCATGAGCAATCACTTTGCCAATAAAATCTTTTTGAATTATAATAAAGCGACTCAAAAGGTCAAGTCAACTCTTCTTAAAGGTACTCGCTTGGTTTTGCCCCAGGGATTGCAGAAATCTTAGGATACCAACCCATGCAACTTTCGGCTGTGAATGGAGCTCTCTCTGTAAATGGTGAATTTATCGCAGATCTAAACGGTCGGTTTTCTCTGTTGTATGTGTACAGCGATATTGTGGAACCGCAACCGGTGGGGGACATGGTTGCTCCTCTCCTTCGCATCGTTAAAGTGAGTGGTGTGGATGGAGAGATGGTCAGCGCTTTGTTCGATCGACCTCATTATTTGCCTCTTGCAAGAAAAAATTTCCAAACCATCGAAATTGTTATAAGGAATCACACAGGTCAATTAGTGCCATTTGAACGGGGGAGAGCAATCGTGAAACTTCATTTTCGTCTCAAACATCTGTAATCATGTATGAACCCTACCACTGCTGTACGAAATCCTTTGAGGATTATTACATCAGCCAAACTGGAAAAGGATTATTCTATTATCAAGGAGTACCACTGCAAAAAGGTTATGGACTTGGAGGACTCTTTCGTTCGTTATTTAGAACGGCGGTACCATTATTCAAACAAGGTGCTAAAACGCTCTGAAAACAAGTCTTACGAACGGGGATGGATCTCGTCACGGATGTTATTCAAGGAAAAGATGTGAAGATAGCAGCCAAACAACGAGCTAAAGAAGCAGGACAACTACTCACCGACAAAGTCGCTACCAAAGTAAAGAAAATGATGGGTGGAAGTGTTAAAAGGAAGAGAAAGACGATGAAATATATCATTTCTTCAAAGAAAGCCAAGAGAGTAACACGTGACATTTTTGATCCGTAAAACCATGGCTCTGATTCACAGTCATTCTTCCGTATGCCTAAAGTCGGAACTGGATTTATTTGCTTTACCGCCCACACAAACAAGCATAGAAAAAGGACAATGGATTGAATACCACCCCTTAGCCAATATTCGAGATGGAGGCCCTTTGGAATTTAATATTTCGGGGAGTGGAGAAGAATACATGGACTTATCTTCCAGTCAACTTTACGTGAAAGTCAAAATCGTGAAATCCGACAATTCCGTTCTGCCCGACAAAGAGCCCGTGGGCCCCATTAACTGCTTCCTTCATTCTCTGTTTTCGCAAGTCGACATCAGTTTAAACGAAAGAGTGATTTCGTCGTCAAGCAACACGTATCCATACAGAGCTTATATTGAAACTCTGTTGAATTATGGAGAAGAAGCAAAGAAAACATATTTAGCATGTGAAGGTTTTTACAAGGATACATCCGGACATCTACATGAAATTAACCCCACGAATGCTACAACGAACAAGGGATTGTATCAACGCTACGAACTCGTAAAGGATAGCAAGACGTTGGACATGATTGGAACCTTGCATTGTGATTTATTTTTTCAAAATAGACTGTTGCTAAATTTAGTGGATGTGAAAATCAAACTGATTCGTAGCAAACCGGATTTCTGTCTCGTTTCCTCCTTCGGGACACCCAATTACAGAGTTCTCATCGAACATGCATCAGTTTTTGTGAGAAAAGTCAAAGTCAACCCAGGAGTTGCCATAGGTCATGCAAAAGCTTTAGAAAAATCTCCTGCCAAATATCCCATTGATCGTGTTTTATGCAAAGTGTATTCCATTTCTCAAGGAAGTATGTCCTTCGTGCAAGACAACGTATTCCTTGGACAAATGCCAAAGAGATTGGTCATTGGGTGTGTGGACAACGATGCCTTTAATGGTACATATAAGTCAAACCCCTTCGAATTCAAACATTATGACGTCAACTTTATCGCCGTGTACGTTGACGGTCAACCCGTTCCCCATAAACCACTAGAGCCCAACTTCGAAACGGAAAATACAGTTCGTTCTTACCATAGCCTATTTCAAGGAACCGAGAAATTGGGGCAAGACATAGGAATTTTCATCGGCCGTGAAGAATTTTCCAAGGGTTATACGCTGTATGCTTTTGATCTTAGTCCCGATTTATGTGATGGTGGACATATGAACTTGGTCCAGCAAGGAAATTTGAGAGTGGAAATCAAATTTAGAAAAGCTTTGTCAAAAACAATTTCTGTGTTGATCTACGCAGAGTTCCAGAATATTATCGAAATTTCCAAGTCCAGAAGCATTCTTTGTGATTTTGCTAATTAAAAGGAATGAACAGTGTGCAAATAACTAGGATTCTAACGCAAGATCCTGTGGCGCATCGTTCATTTCTCGGTGTGTTTGCATGCAACCGACTTCCTAAGAGAATTTCCAAGTTCCCAGCCTGCCTCATTGTGAACACGGATCAGTATGGGAGTCCCGGGAAACACTGGCTGGCCATGTTTATGCCAAACCCAATAACTGTAGAATTTTTCGATTCCTATGGACATCCCCCAGAATATTTTGAAGGACCTATTCTCCGATTTGTTTCCAAGTTTACCTACGTGAATTTTAATGACATGTCTCTCCAAAGTTCGTTTACGGCCGTGTGTGGCCAATTTTGTATTTTTTACTTATATTCTAGATGTCGCGGAAAAAGCTTATATTCCATTGTAAAACTATTTAATTATAAAAGTGAAACAAACGATGTACGTGTTTTTCGCTTCGTTAAAAAAAATTTGGAATTGTATCAAAATTTAGAATGTGAATAATAAAAATTGATTTATCACTATTTTATGTGTCATGTCTTTAAATTGGGCTGACTCTTGTTATTTCATTCAGTTGTCAATATGGAAGTGCCTAAGCTGCATCATCCTTTCACAGCTCTAATAGCGGGTCCTACGGGTTGTGGTAAAACTCACTTTGTGAAACGTTTACTTCAACATCAGGTGGAAATCATCTACCCATCACCGCAACATGTGGTTTGGTTCTACGGCGTTCATCAACCATTATATGATGAAATACCTGATGTTACTTTTGTCGACGGTATTCCTACAAATTTCAAGGATTATTTGGAAGGAAACACGCTTTTCATTATAGATGATTTGATGGTAGAATGTGGGAATGATAAAAGACTAACCCATTTATTTACAAGGGGTAGTCATCATTATAATGTATCCGTTGTTTTTATTACCCAAAATATTTTCCATAAAGGCAAAGAAATGAGAGAAATTTCCCTTAATGCTCATTATTTGTTTTTGTTTAAGTCACGTAGAGATGTGAATCAGATCACTCATTTGGGGAGACAGTTGTACCCTAACAAAGTGAAATTTTTTCACGAGGTGTATCTGGATGCTACGAAATTTCCGTTCAGCTACTTAATGATAGACATCAAACCAAACACACCGGAAGAAATGCGCTTGCGCACCAATATACTTCCAGGAGAAACTCAATATGTTTACCAACCACGGCATTAGCTCCCCATTTACCATGAAAACGGTCGTCGTCGACGTAGAAGGATTTCTCCTTCAGAACAGAAAATTCATAGTGAAAGATCTCGTTGCATGTTATTTGCAGACGGGGGAGGGGGAATGTTTGCCCTTTGCCACCGTTCCCCTTCTGCGAACTGCATCCAAGAAGAGAAAAAGCTCAGTGCCTTTGGACGGCCCGAAATATACACCACATTCCATGGGATAGCAGAAACGAAGAGTAGAATGTCCTTTTAAAGATATTCCACTCCTTCTGTACTGAAACTGATATTTTCGAGGCCAAAAGACTAAATAAATGCAAGTACGTGGAAAAGTTAACAGGTACCATCTTTAAGGACTTTGATGCTCTGTGTTGTCCTAATGTGGAATACCTCCCTGATGTCCAAGTGCAGTGCCTAGTTCATCATCGAACTGATAAAAACCATTGTGCTCCCCAAAAAGCAGTCACATACGCGGAGTGGTTAAAAACTTAAGTGTGTTATAAAGTTCGTTATTCTTCGCCATGACATTATCGGAGCAACACATTCAGCAGCTGCGTCTGATGAAGATTTGTCCTAAAAAACACTTGAAAGATTTTTTAAGGAAACTGCCAAACAGTGGAATCAAAGTCATATGTGAATGTGTTTTGAACACTTTAAAAGGCAATGTTCCCCTTTCACCTCCGCAGAAGGGAAAATTGCGTGGACATAAACACACACTACGGAAGTTAGCTGATAAAAAAGTCCCCTTGTTCAAGAAAAGAAGAATTTTGGTTCAGAAAGGTGGATTCTTAGGTGTGTTGATACCTGCGGCTCTGAGTGTTTTAACAACTCTGTTAAACAAATAAGATGGAATACGCCAGGAAAATGGTGCTCGTCCCAGAGGAGAGAGTTTCAAGACATGTACCTACGGAAGAAGTTTTATCTGACCTCGATAAAGAAATGAAGAAAATCTTACTGAGTAAAGAACCTGTTGATGTTAAAATTAAATTATATAACCAAGTGCTTAATAAAAGAATTCAAGTGCCCCTCTTAAAATCCGCCTATGTCAAACTTTTCAACGAAAGATCATTTAGCTGAAGAACTCTTAGATGTATCGGCTGATATAAGGGAACCCCCTGAAAAAGTTAAAACTGATGTTTCAACAGCAAAAAATAGTGATGTTGAAGATATGGTGTTGCAGACTGTACCTAAAAATTTAAGAAGATATGCACATAATGTTTTAGACGTTTTCAAAAAGAATTCAAAAATTATTTCATGGACACCTAATGGAGAATTTGTGTATAAAGACAAAGTTCTTCCTGACTCGAATATTGTTGATCTGGTTGACAATTTACTGAGAAATAAAAAAATTCAAAGACCCATTCCGGCAGCTCTTGAATTTAGGCATGCTATAAAAGAAGTTAACTTACCTTTAAAATATGTAAAAAATAAACAATTTCTTATCAAAAGCGAAAAATATCAAGTTGGTAAATCTCTGTCAAAACCAAAAGAATGTAATCATTGGATTTCTTATTAAACATCCATTGCTTTTTTTGGAAATTTGTGTTTGTTTCAGTAATTCTATATAAACAAAATACCCAAGCATTTCAAAGAAAACTGATTTTATTAAATCTTATAAATTATTCCCAACAGGGGAAAATTATAAAAAATAGTCAATTATCATTTGAAGACATCGATCACATTTAGAAAAACATTGTTCATTCAAAGTCATCTACTTCTCTGAGTTCATAAATTATCTGAGATAGTATTGAATTCAAGTTGATTGAGCGTATGAAATTGCTTTCTACGGATGTACATTTGCCAGAAAATTTACTTATCATATCATACATTTCTATGCCTAATATTGCACAGTTCACATAGAAATCATTCGCCACTATATCGTACATATCCTTTCCTTCATCACGAGCACTTTCTGTTAAATTCTGGACTAATTGTGTTTTCAGGATATTGTACAATAAATTATTCAAGCCACTGTGATCACAGGGGGTAACACATTCTTTGATTTCCTCCCCAGTTACTTCGTTAAACATAGCTCTTAGCGGAAATGATTTTAAAAAATTGAATATGACGCATTTTGTAGCTTTGTGCTTGATCCGATACAGAAATTTCCACTGCTGATAGTTGAGTTTCACATACCCCTGGCTAGATTTTCCACTTTTCGCTGTGGGGTGTTTTTTTTGTAGTTGTACATTTCGAATAGCGGGAAATACAGTGATCACTAGCTCCCCGCCAAAATACAGCACACCGATTTGTGGGCTATCTGAATGAAAATATTCCTCTATTATATCGAGCATTCTGTACATACGTATCCATTCTTCCTGTAATAAAGAAATTCCCCCTTCTGCTGGACGCCACTCTTCACCGTGCACAGTAAAACGACGATATATATTAACTTGAACTTCGTCATGAATCGTTTCAATACTGATGAAAATACCACCGCCCAAGTACCAGCAGCTTTTGGGCTATAAAAAAAAATCATAAAATTTAAAAAACTCATTAGAATTTTTGTAAAGAACATGCTTTTTTTATTGCAATTATTTTTAGCATTACACCGCCATACAATATACTTAAAGTATACGACAACAACATTTATTATACCACATTTTTTTTTTGAAGCATACAAAAATTAGATAGTTGGGGTTGAACTCCACGAAGGGGTTATCATTGATGATGGTAAGACCCACAATCGGTCATTTAGATCCGCCAAAATAGTAGACGGCAGAGAGTCAGAATCCCTTCCAGCTTCGGAACCCTGGTTTTCTACCTCAGAGCCCGAAACGATGTCGATAATCTCGGGGTCGGAGTCCGATTCCATTATTTCCGACTCCGAAATTAAATCCACTGTCCCAGGTTCGGAAGATGTCAGATTTATCGTCTCTGGCTGCGAAATGAAATCCATTACATCGGGTTCACAGGTTAGATCAATGCATATGGGGATAGATTGAAATGATCCATCATCTAGTTCAGCCGGATTTACATAGTTTGGGGAGGTAATTGGCAACGCCATTACCCATTTTAGAACATATATTCTTCGATTTTCTAGAAATATATCCCTAACAACCTTGGGGGAGAAATAAAACAAGGACGATGCTTAAAAACAAAATTCTGGTACTTTAGAAATACTAGAAGTACAGTTTTTATTTAATACTGCAGGAAACTCAGTAAACAAATGTGAATGAACCAAATGCTTAAAAACAAAAAACCGTACAAATACACAGAAACACAGGTAGGCACAGAAACTTTATTACTTCTCATACCCATATGGGAAAGACACATATGAATCATCACTTAATAATCTTTTTCAAATACCATTTTAAATCCTTTTTCGGAAGGTATATTTGTTAAAGTTCCTAAAAACTTGTTTCTGACAATATTAAATGGTTTTGGAATTTAATTTCCGTGCCATCTTTGTTCATAATCATGCTTTTTAATAAGCCAACAGTGAACTTTTTCTTGTTGGGCCAGTTCAAGGTTATTCCCTTGCAACGCTGAATAGTTTCACCGTTTGAAAGTCTCAGGTTGTATACTTTGGGCCCCGTTGAAACAAATTCTTCTATAGAAATTCCTTCCGAGTATTTGCTGGAGATTTCGTCCACTAACTCACCAAGGTAATTTCCACATGGAGGATGATATTTGTCATCAGGCTTTGATATATAGATGACAGAGTCCGTGTCCATATATAATACACGTGTCTGCAGAGCTTCTAATATAGTGTACAATTTAAGGCGAGCAGTTGATGTGACAAAGGATGCTATTACGATATTGCCTTTCTTATTATCAGGAAGAAACGTTTTAATATGTTTAAAAACTACCATCATGTTTTCTTCACTGACTTCACATATGTCAGTGACTTCCTTTGTTTTGTCGTTTAATATTTCAAGATAATGCATTATATTATCGACAATTACATTCTGTGGTTTATCGGGATTTTGCGCGAACTTACCCCACAATGAATTTAAAGCAAGTTTCGCCGTGAGCCTCCTAACTGAATTAGCCGAAACTTCATGGGGAGCAATTCTTACACCTTCTGCAGTGAAAAAATCATCACAGAACTTTCTTTTTTCTTCGTCAGAAGAAATTTTTTGGGGATATCCTGAATATTTTTGCTTTGCTGCTAAAAAAGTGTCTATATATTCAGAAAATATTCCTTTATGGGATCCTTTTACATATTGGGAGGACTCATCATAGTGCCAGACATCATGGAATGCAATGATTTTGTATCCCATGGCCACAGCCTTGTAAAACTCGTTACTGGGCCAAGATCCTGTGATGAAACGTTCTTTGTCAACATGGCAACACACATCACGATTAAGATCTTTAGCACAATGAGGACATAGAGTGAAAATCAGCCTTCCTTGAATTTTTAATGGAAGGACAGGGAAAAACAATTTCTTTGGTGGCAGTACAGTTGCTTTTATGATGCCGAAATAGGCTTCGGGGTCGTGACAGAAATTTTCTGTGATTCTTCGGGGATGACCTATAGGAAATCTGCCGTACTTGCAGACATATGGGTAGAGACTACAGAAATCCACATATTTTATAGTTTTCCCTCCATCGGCGTTAGCGTAAAGGGTAATGGTTTCTGTTCTTCCTCCATATAAAAACTCTCGGGGTTCTATACAGATCCTCTCAGGCAATGAGCTTAATATGGATGATACCAAGATATCACCTTTAACCATACGATCGAATTCATGCTCCCATATGATTTTCAGCTGAAAACTAGGCATAGTAGCTAACAGATAGCTCTGTTTATCAATGTCTCGGAACCTCACTTGCCTCATCGGGACTTTAAAAAATGGGTGTACAGTGTTTCCGTCGGGATAGCACGTAGAACATCCATGGAAAAAACATCCGTTAAACTCATAAATAGTACTGGTATCATGACAAATACCATCTAATTTGTATGATCCAATTTTATGTTCTCCAGATGCTGAAGATGCCGACTGTATATTCTCTCCGGTGGTTTCTTCGATGTACTTCAACCATGCCCTACATTTCCTACTAGATACGTCACATGAGGAGTATCCAAGGGCAGGAACAACGCCTATCGTTTTCGATTTTAAGAAATTGGATCTAAAGACACGGAGACAAGCGCCTGCAATGGTGAGGTCTTCCTCAAAGGGGTCTATACCGGTGAGGTTCAAAAATTCCGTACGAAACGTTTCGGCTCCTATGCGGAGAATTCTTACATCATCTGTGCAATAGCTTTTCATCTCCTGATACAAATTATATTCTTTTATTTTTGCTTTTTCATCATACCATGAGTTAAATTCTTTGATCTCTTTTGTTGTGAGGTTTTCAGGTACAAAAAACTCTTTTGATGGAATGGGGCCGATGTAATCGAGATTTTCCGCAGTTGCAAAGTTATAAGGGAAAAATCCTTTTTTCGCATTTTCAATGCCAAATGTTGAAGGAAACTGCCTCAGAGAACAAGGGATGAAGGACAGAGTGTCAATGAATCTAATTTTTAAAGCCGAAAGAAAAATACCCATCACCTTCCCACCCTGAAAGACTATCTCTGGCTTCAAACTCTTTTTGTAAAGAGCGTTAAGGATGGGCATACCATCGAATCCCTTCAGATTATGTGCTAAAACTGTCATGTGTCGAAAGCGGGGTCTGATGTACTTCTGACGCCAACGGACACCGTTGTTATACACTTCTGTACCTAGCAGCCAATCAACGAAAGCGTCAACATTTTGAAAGGTGACAAATTTCCAATTGCCTTCTTCGAGAAAAGTAGCTATCAGTAATACTGGGGTCAAAATACCATTGGGGCCCTCCACTGTTTCAATATCAAAATACATGTAAGAAATACCACCCTTTTTCTCTTTCTTGGGGCCCTCGACAAACAGGTCAGTATTTAGCTGGCATACGTGGTAACCTCTAGATGGATTAAAATGTGATAAACACTTTATACATCTATGATGTGTATTACAAGTACTGTTTGCTTTATGTGTATCTAAGCATATTTGACCCCGAAAATAATTCGAACAATCTGGACATATGATGTAGTCACCTGACTGGGGGCATTTTTTTCCTTTACACGAAAGGCACATGTTTGTGCATACATGAATATTAGAATTATAAATAAATTTTAGACAATCAGGACACTGAGATTTGGCACTAAAATACCCAACAGGATTAGAAATTACGTCAAAATGCTCGTTGTTTAGAAGAAGGAATAACTTAATTTCAGCATCTGGACCCTTAAAAACAATGGAAAAGTCATCTTCAACAGAATACACAATAATTTGATATTTTGAGGAGAGGTACTCCTGGAACTTATGAAGTTCGGGGATCCCACAACTTCCTTCAGGTACTCCCGCGGTAGTGTGTAGCAGCCGTGCAAGGTTAAGTTGGCGAACTTTCGCAGGATTTTGCAGGGCTTTGAACTCCGATTCAGAAATTTCCCCATAATTTTTCTGCGCAAGTCCACGGGCCACAACAAGCGATCGGGCTAAACATAGGTTATCATGATTTGAAATGGTTATAAGAGATTTTTTTGTTTTATTATATAACTTCAAATCAGCAATTTTTCGTTTTCTTGGGCCCTCTGTTCTTGCTCCTCCAACTCTGTTTATATTCACAAATACTAAATCAAATTCGAGTTCTCCATCGGTCAAAATTTCAGTGTTTGATTGAATGACTTTTTCTAGAGCCTGAAAAAATCGTTCCACCGTTAACTGGCTAACCTCGATGAGTGGTAAGTTCACGGGATTATCAAGGTATCTCGACCGCATGACTAGTCGAACATGAGAATATGGAGAACTTCGTGTAAACTCTTCAAAGGCCGCGGTGAGTACTTGTCGGAGATAAGGCATAAAATCTTCAGGATCTTCTATGTGTTCGGTATCTATTCTGAGAGTGTAAGTAGTGAACTGTGTACGGTATCTCCTGCTAAGTCGGGTCAATCTGCGAAGAATACGATAACCCGTATGACCACGGTCCGTTACAGGTGGATTAATTGCTTCATCCTCGATAGGCGTCGGAACAATCACGGGCCCTCCCCTCGAGGGTCCTGGTTCTCCAGCCGGCTGAAGATTCAAATGATTTTGGGGTGCTAATGGAACTTCGTTGTAACCATTAGTGCTTCCTCCCCCAGCTGCCATCTTGTTATGTTCATTATTGAAATCCAGGGCGTGTGGGGAAAGGTCGTCCCATGCGGCGGTAAATTCTTCTGTCGCTGGTGCTACGGCATCGTGTTCCGCGAATGCATCCAAATCGCCCCAGGAGTCATCATTCTAGAAAAATTTTGAACAATTCCTGAGTTATTTTTAAAAAATAAAAAAACGGATGGCTGACTCAGCATATTTCTGGAGTTTCCTTTGTCGTTTAACGAAAAAACGTTTGTAGCAAAAAACGCTCATACAACCCCATATGATAGATTTATGTAGAGTATTTTAGGAAGGAACTGTCTGACCCCCCCCCCCCCCCCCAGGTCTTAAACAACCCTTAGAAGTAGGAAGCAAGAAGATTAGGGATAGAGTTCCCGACAGGAAAGCCACACGAAGAGAGAAAGAAAGCCGTCGTTATTTATAGCCGTGGACAACCCCGTATGGAAAAGTGCTACGCGGTTAATAACCCCACCCCCATGGAAAAATGTTTTAACCTTTAGAGATCATTCCACCAGCGTAACTCGAAGGTAAACTTGAAAAATATACCGAGTATTGCCATCGAATGTAACATTACAAATAATGAAACTCCTTTCAAAAAACATTTTCAAAAACAGAAACGTGACATAGTTATGGTAATTATGATGTCAATGACTTCAAAAAAAAACAGATTTTGATCTATACCATTTGTTAAATTTTGCTCTATACCATTTGTTAAATTTTGCTCTATACCATTTGTTAAATTTTCTACTACATCAAACCACTTAGAATTACAAACTTAAATTTTGAGGACGAAAACTTTAGAATCCCCATAGACAATGACAATACGTGCCACGTGTTAACACGAAGTTAATTTCAGCTAAAGACATGTATACACTTCAAACTAAGATCACTTTTTATAAATCACAAGAATAAAGTACTATATGTGTCCCTGAAAATACATGGGAATCCCCGTAGAAAATTGCAATACGTGCCGCGTGTTTTACGCGAAGTTAATTTCAGCTAAAGACATGTATACACTTCAAACTAAGATTTTTTTTATAAATCACAAGAATAAAGTACTATATGTGTCCCTGAAAATACATGGGAATCCCCGTAGAAAATTGCAATACGTGCCACGTGTTTACGCGAAGTTAATTTCAGCTAAACACAATGATAAAGACATGACTAGACATTTTCGTAATTGACTTTTAGAAACATTAATCTGCTAACATGGTGCCCTCACACTAAGAAAACAGCACGTGTTAAAAATGAACAAACAATAAAAATACGTGCCACGTGTTAACGTGAAGGAAATTTTCAGCTAACACAATGATAAAGACATGTTAAAGCTTCAAGCTAAGATCACTTTTTATAAATCACAAGAATAAAGTACTATATGTGTCCCTGAAAATACATGGGAATCCTCATAGAAAATGGCAATACGTGCCACGTGTTTTACGCGAAGTTAATTTCAGCTAAAGACATGTATACACTTCAAACTAAGATCACTTTTTATAAATCACAAGAATAAAGTACTATATGTGTCCCTGAAAATACATGGGAATCCCCTCAGACAATGAAAATACGCGCCACGTGTTAACGTGAAGTAAATTTTCAGCTAACACAATGATAAAGACATGACTAGACATTTTCGTAATTGACTTTTAGGAACATTAATCTGCTACCATGGCACCCTCACACTAAGAAAACAGCACGTGCTAAAAATGAACAAACAATAAAAATACGTGCCACGTGTTCACGCAAAGTTAATTTCAGCTAACACATCCCTGAAAATACACAGGAATCCCCGCAGACAATGAAAATACGTACCACGTGTTTACGCGAAGTTAATTTCAGCTAACACATCCCTGAAAATACACGGGAATCCCCGCAGACAATGAAAATACGCGCCACGTGTTAACGTGAAGGAAATTTTCAGCTAACACATCCCTGAAAATACACGGGAATCCCCGCAGACAATGAAAATACGTGCCACGTGTTAACGTGAAGGAAATTTTCAGCTAACACAATGATAAAGACATGACTAGACATTTTCGTAACTGACTTTTATGAACATTAATCTGCTACCATGGCACCCTCACATTAAGAAAACAGCACGTGCTAAAAATGAACAAACACTTCAAAAAAAAAAAAAAGAAAAAAAGAATGAAATGAAGTTACACATACCTCCTTATCATCAGTGGTAGAAGAACTTGAGGCCTCCATGCTGTCCAAATGTCGTATATCACCCAAATGTAGACCACACGTCTTTTTGTCGCTTCCAGATCTGCTTCTCACAATACAGAAGGTTTTAATACTTTATCTTACAGTTCAACACCTCAACCCTGCACGAGCTGCTATACACTCCGAAAGCAAAAACGTCTCCCCTTTTATACCCGAAAACAGACACGTGACCGGAAGTGTTGCCATCGAAAAAAGGTTACTACCCCTTTGGAAAATTAATTTCAAAAAGTGCCGACAGATGGGGCTGCAAATTTTCGCGAACCACCACCAGAGGGCGCTGCCATCGTATTTCTCCCTCGCGCCGAGAGGAGACCGGAAGTGACGTCGCGCACGATCCGCCCACCCGTCACGTGACCGGAAGTGTTGCCACCGAAAAGGGTTATCAAGCGCGGTCTTATACTACTTAGGAATCAGAATAAAACCTCCGCGTAGCTCAATTGGTAGAGTGACTTATTCCGGAATGAGGAGATCCGGGTTCGAATCCTGGAGTGGACAGAAATGACGGAGAAAATTACTTCGTTATAGAAGTTATGATGCACTTACATGAAAGACATTCAGTGTACAAACAAATAAAATTCATATAGGATTGGTATGTCCTTTCTTTTTCTTATGCAGTAACTAGTTGCTTTTTTTTTATTATTGTTTATTTTAAAGAAAAGAAATATAATTTATCAATTATTTTAAGACAATACAATACAACAATTTTTGGCAAAACGTACTGCAAGAACGGTCCTAGGTAGGTTTTCTTTTTAAAATTTTAAGGGCCTTTTGGTTTTTTTTTTTCATTTTATGGACATTTTTGCAGTTTTAAGGGCATTTTCTGCAACTTTTAAATGCATTTATAAAAAATGTTTCGGTCATCAAAGTCTGAGCATTAGTTATTACACAGTTTTTAACATGTCATGCTCTAAGCTGTTATGCTTTTTTCATTTTGTTTACTCTTCTGGTATCGAAAGGTATTACACCAAAAAATATACTGCACTAAAGAAGTACTTTCTTTTAAAAAAAAGTGTTTTTTTTTTCCCTGGGAAAACTACTGCTGAAATTATTCCCCTCTTTAAGTGTTAAAATGTCACAGATTTAAGACTTTTGTTATAAACGAGATTCAAGAGAGACTTTTGTCATAACTCTTTTTCAGAAAAGGGACACTATAATGTGAAAAAGAAAATTGCCCTGTTCCTCAGAGTGGACAGTTAAACTTTCTATTGATAAAAAAATAAAATCTGTGATAAGTTACAAAAAATCTTTTAAAGAGTGAACTTTGAACTGATGACAGCCTCATCAATTCACAGGTGATGAAACTGATACTTATCATAAGCCAGAGTAGTAGTGAAGGTGAAAAAGCTCCCCCGGTGGCGCAGTCGTCTAAGCCCTGGCTTATGACCATTCGTCTGAGATGGGTTTGGGTTCGAATCCTGGTGAGGCATGGATGTTGTGTTTTTCTTACGGCACTGTCTTTCTCCCTTGCCTGGAACCAGTGACCCTAAATTAGGGATGGGGGACTGCTTACAGCCTCTTGAGTTGCTCACGGTGGTCGTTAAACCCACAATCAGAAAATTAAAAAGAAAAAGGTGAAATATATACATAAGTAGGGAAACATCTGAAAGTGCAATACAAATTTTGAATGCATCTTTGCACTGAAGATCAATTGAATTAGAGATACCTGTCTAGTAATGTGTAGCACCACCTTTCGCCCTGATGACGGCGGCGATTCGTCTCGGCATGGACTCGATAAGACACCGGAAGCCATACGGATCTACGACCCCTGAACAAGCTCCCACAGTTCACGAAGATTTCATGGAGGGGGTCAGAGCCTCCAACGTCTCTCTCAATGGCATCCAAGATGTGCTCGATGGGATTGAGGTCAGGTGACCTAGATGGCCAAAGAAGCGAGGTCACGTCGGTGGAGTGTTCATCCAACCATTCGGATACAATTCGGGAGCGATGGCACGGTGCATTGTCTTGTTGCAGAATGAGGTCGCCAGTGAGATGTTGAAGACGCACAAACGGGAGCAAATGGTCATCCACGATATCCTGGTAACGTTGACCTGTGAGGGACGATGTCACACGTACCAGGGGTCCCATTTCAGTCCACGTAAACAGTCTCCAGACGAGAATGCCACCCCCACCAGCTGGCAAGAAGGATTCATCGCTTTTTGTGGTTTGCGCCGTACTCGTATCCTGCCATCCGCATGTACCAACGTAAATCTCGACTCATTAGTCCAGGCAACATTTTCCCACATGTCTAGGGTCCAGTGGCGATGTTCCCGCGCCCATGCTAATCTTTACACCCTGTGATGTGCAGTCAGCAGCGGTACCCTCGTGGGACGATGGCTTCTGTACCCCATAGCGAGGAGATGGATCTGTATGGTGTAGCTGCTTACGTGTTTTTGTGCACCAGCGTTAAATTGCCGAGTGATTTCTTGCACCGTTGCCCGTTTATCCGCTGTTACAATGCGAGCTAGCCGACGATGACCCCGCTCATCCACACGCTGTCCTCCACGGCAGTTGGCCTTTGCAGGGATAGTTTTACCGGATTCGATGTACTCACGGTGCACCCGTGACGCAGTGGCTCGTGAAAATCCCAGTGCCTGCACGACTTCCGAGATTGAGTGACCTATTCGTCGGGCCCCGACAATTTGCCCACGATCAAATGCGCTTATATCCTTCGTATTGCCCATACTACGTCCGACTCTTACTGATTCCCGTCGCATCACTCCTTATGTTGTCGGATCGCTGCATACGTCATGTCGTTTCCGTTTACAGGGCCACCCTCAGCGCCACATTTTCATAACGCCAGGTGTCTCTAATTCAATTGCTCTTCGGCGTATAGTTAATTTGTTAAGCTCCTGAAAAAAGAAAAGACTACTTGAACAAAAACATCGTTATGCAAATTTGGAAAAAACGACATGGCTTTTACTAAAGAAAGCTATATTAATCTTTTCCGGATGCTTAACACCCAGCATGTGACCTGAAAACAGAAATTATTGCTCAGCTTAAAGAAATGTTAAATGATACAAAGTGAAGAGCTTAAAAGCTGCAAATTCATACTGTACTACCAAAATGTTGGTTTTCAAAACTTTCAGGATGAATTCAGTATTACAGATTACATGGCAAGAAAGGCAAAACCATTTCCAAAACTTAAGGCTAAGAAATATATTAAAACAGGAGACAGTTGATCTGGTGCAACAATCTTATTGCCATGACTGCATTGGCAGGCCAATGCCTGGGAAATAAGATTGTTGCAGTAACAGTACTAGCTGAAAAATACATATTTACTAAAAAAAAAGGGGTGGGGGGTCTAATTAAACAGTCTGAAAAATATTCACAAGCAGTTTAAGATTGCATACCCAGAGATAAAACTTTGCTTCTCAAAGTTTGCAGAACTGCATTAAAAAAACCTATCACTGTTGGAGTACGTGTAGTATACATATGTGCATCACAATTTATCAAAAATTTAAAGTCACATTTTTAGGGAGTCATATGGCAAAATTAACTGTTGAAAATAAACTTCCCATTAACAGCTATAAAGACTGTACTGAAAGAGTATTATGTAATCCTTTACTTCCTGCATGCTATTTCAGTAAATGTCGCTTTTTTGTGAGTATCAGTAAGGTTTTATTATTGAACTTGTGGAACAGAATAATATTGATTCTGTGACATTTAAGCAGTGGGTATATATTAACCAAACATCTGAAACGCTGACAAAATGAGCTGAAGTTTGTTGATTTTTTTTTCTCAAATCTTTTAAGACTTATGAAGAAAGGCATTGCTATATTTTTTTATTACATTTTAGTTAAAAAAATTATAGTTATTAGAGGTTTACTACTTAGCATACCATGGAGATACCTTCTGATTGATTAATCCTCCCAATTTAAATCGGCTGTTTCTCCCTAAAACACTTTCACCTTTCATTATGTCATTTTGAGGCCATTTTTGGCAAAGGTGTATTTCATTTTTATATTTTATAAATGATCCCATTGGTCCCAACTTGAAAGTTGGCATACTAGTAAAAGGTATTCCAACTTTCAAGTTGGGACTGCAATTATATAATATATGGCATCATTAGACATTTATTTACTTACTAGCAAACAAATGTCTAATGATGCCATATAATTGTTTCAGAATTTTAAAACTAGTTTTTTAAAATATTCAAGGTCAAAAGTTATTTCTGTGACTTGAAAAGGTCAAGCAATTTTTGTTTACTTTTCAGCACATGATTTAAAAACTCAGAAAATGCTGCAAAAAGACACCAATTTCAGCCTTTTAGCCCAATTAGGTAACGAGATACAACCACTCAAAAATTGGAGGCCACGATTTTCTAATTTTCAAGGTCAAGTAATATGAAACTCCGTAGGTGGACAGGGCTAAAATTTGGGATTTATGCATAAGTCTACATGCCTGACAATCACACCAAATTTCAAGGAAATCAAAAGGGGTTGGGTTGTGAGCCTTGTTGATTTAGTTTTTTCGTTCTTCTTCTTCTTATTTTTTTTTAAGTTACTGTACTTTGAATATTCCTTTTCATGGAAACAACACACAGTTCCCAGGGCATTAATGGTAGGACAGTGTTACATATAAGAGTAACTGTTTTGCTTGCATTCTCAAATACTTGCCCGAAAGCATATCAAAACTGAGGCTTTAACCATTTCCTGTCATTTGTAAAGTTTTGAACTAGGGAAGAAAATGATTTTTTTTTCTGCTGGTTTCCAAAACAGAAAAAAAGTTCAACATATTTCATTACAATTTAATCAATGAAATTACTGCTGACACATAAGTATCTACACTGCTGGCCACCCAAAATACAACACCAAGAAGGACACGAGATATCAAAGCCAGATTTACTGGACACATAACAACAGATACAAAGATGAAACGATTGAGCTTACAGGCCCGTGCGACTTGCGGAACACGCAGACATCTATAGTTCCTGTGCCCCCATGGCTGGCAATAACGGCCGCTACACGCCGCGGCATCGAACGAAAGAGGCTGTGGATGTGGGCTTGGGGTATGTCGGTCCAGCCTGCTTCCACACCTTGCCACAGTTCATCAGACGTAGCCACACGTGGTGCTTGCCGGGCCACTCGGTTGCCGATCAGCGACCAGACGTGTTCGATGGGCGACATATCGGGAAAACAGGCGGGCCACGGCAGCGGTGACACCTGGTGGGCCGTGAAGAATTGTTGCACGATGCGTGTTACTTGCGGGCGCGCATTGTCCTGTTGAAACGTGGCCACTGGCAGGTCCTGCAGGTAAAGGAGAGCTACAGGCTCCAAAGCGTCGGAGATGTAGTGGTGGCTGTTGAGTGTAACAGAGGGATGCGGGTGTCATATCCAATTGCGCCCCAAACCATAACGCCAGGCGACGGATCGGTATGGCGATGCATAATGCAGGCGTCATACAGTCTCTCGCCGCGGTGCCGCCACACGCAGATCCGACCATCGTGGTGTTGCAGGCAGAAGCGGGATTCGTCGGAGAAGACAGTGTCGTGCCATTCCGTAATCCAGGTGCGGCGTTCATCGGCCCACTGCCGCCGCACTCGCCGGTGGTGTAACGTCAATGGTAATCGGAGCAATGGGCGTCGTGCGACAAGTCCCCGCTCCTGCAGACGATGTCGAACGGTACGTACTGACACCGGTTGTTGAGCGATACACCCTAATTCCTGCGCTAACTTTCGTGATATGGTGATGAGAGCCGTCAATGCCCACCGCACAACATGCCGGTCCTCTCGTTCGGTGACCTCGGTCCGTCCGTACCTCCTGCACCCACCGAATCCATACTCGCCTCACTCTGGCTGGATGTCGTCCCACACGGGCACCGATATCTCGGTACGATAAACCACTGTCGCGATAAGCCACTATTCGTCCTCTGTCGAACTCCGAAACGTGCTGGAATGACTGCCGTATTCTGCGACAAGGCATCAGGAAGCTTCCCACGCACAGGTCCGGCACCACAACACACTTCCACTACTTACACCACACCTTCTGTGCACCCTTCTTATAGTGCTTCTCGGTTGCGTGCCGAGAGTACATGATTTTCATATGCCCTGCAATGCTAATCGTTTTCATGTCCTCTCGCGGGCGACGCATGCTGCGAATTTCAGGCCAATCGGATGCTTCCTTCTTAGTGTTGCATTTTGGGTGGCCAGCAGTGTAGTTGGCTATGTATTCAACAGTAGGTCATGAAATTCCCGGAGAGAGGAAGTGTGCTTAATCGAACACATGTGAGACAGCGCACTGTTCGCACACCTGAAGCAATGGACCCGTATTCTTCACCGACACCATTAACTCAAAGCGGTACGTAAACAAAATATTCAGCGCGTTCGTTGAGCAGTTGACAAAAGAGGAGAAACTGTACGCATACTTTTAACAAGACGGGACCACAGCGCATTCTGCACGAGCATCTTTGCATCAAGTGCATTCGGTATTTAGTGCTGAGTGAACAGTGCCCAAAAGCCGGTGGCTCCCTCGTTCGCCTGACGTCCGTACGCGTGACTTTCATTTGTGGGGGACTTTAAAGGCAAAGTATATGAAACTAATCCACACACGCAAGATGAATTGAAGAAGAATGTTATGGATGGGGCATACATTGCACTTTAAAGGCCCGATTCTGAAAGTTTTGGAAGGTAAAATTCAAGGCAAGAGAGGAAGAGGACGACCAAGGAATGGTTTAGTGGCACAATTACTCCAAGACACTAATACTAGGAGATACTATGACTCGAAGAGAACGTCGGAGAATAGAGAGGAATGGAGAGACAGAGTACAACTACTGAACAACAAGTCCTTGGACTGAGTAACCAAGAAGAAGAAGTCTTAAAGTAACCGACTACATTGAAAAGGTCGTTTTGGGGCTAAATTTCATGTTTTTTAAAACATTCTTTGATTTTAAAAAAACATTCTTTTGGATTCCAAAGCTGCCTTTGTTTCGTTTCTGCGATGAATAGATACAGAGTTATGACAATTTTAATATCAAAACACAGGTGTGAAAAGAACCGGTAGTAGCACTTTTAAGGAAATAATTAGATTTATCTTACTATTTTTGCATAAAATTGTAGTTAAAATTAGCAAACATTAATTTTTATAAGGTTTTACAGACCTGGCAACATCTTGGTTACAATTATTTGATGCAATTTATGTTTGTGAAAAAAATTTGTATTTTAAATTTTAAACGCGTTGTTTTGAAGAATGAAATTTTCGTCCGGAGCTCTTTACGAAAAACCTGATAACTAAAAAAGGTATGAAAATAAATTGATGAAACTTGATATGCATCTTTCTTTCAATGTTGTGCATGCAATGAACTCAAAGTTTTGCTGTGTGTAAGCAGAAAGTTAAGTTGCAGTTATTTACATTCAAAATAGTGAAGAAATTTGTCGAAAATTCACACTAATGCATAAATGGGGGCAAATCGATGGGGACTCCAAAACCGATGCTGTGCGCAGGGCCCCTGTAACTCTAAATCCGTCACTGTTCTTAAATCAAGGCATATTTTGATTATAAAGAATAATTTTATTTTTTAGATTATTCAAAGTTGCTTTCTTCGTAAATAAAATTGCTTGAGATATTTCCGTATTTATTTTATTTTCCAATTTATAAAATACGGTTCTAATTTCTTTGACGTAATTAAATATTAGGCAAACGTTCTGTTTACCACGTATTTTTTGAACTTTATGCTACCGCAGTGTCGTCTATGCAGCATTACAAAAATTTCCATCAGTTTCCGTGGAGAAATCTAAAGTAAAAAAATAAATACATGGTTGGTTCAAAAATAATTCCTTGTGGTATCTCTTCCTGTAAATTCCTTAAATGACGATTTTTATTACTTATTTTAAATTAGAATTTTTTATTTTCCAAGTACATTCTGCTTTTAAGGGGGAAGGTAATTTTTTATTAATTTAAACAGCAGAGCAAATTTCCCGCGGGGTGGCATTTTCATACTTTTTATAATACCTTAAGGTACAATGAAAAACTCATTTTGAAAATTGACCTTGAAACCGTTTAAAATGTCTTTCGGAAGCTAAGTTTGAGACTATAAGTGGAAAAATTGAATAGAAAAGAAGAAGACGTGCCAATTGTAACTTAGAATTTCGTCGTTTCCTTGTTAAAGAATAACCTACATATTTAACATCTCCATATCTAAGATCATACGAGCCATAGAATACGTTTTCTGGTTCTTGTAACCCTCATTTCTGAATGAAAGACGGAGTAACCTGCTCCATAAACTGCAGTGGTGTGATTCAGTAATACTTCGCCTGCTCAGCCACAAAAGGAAAGAAAATTATCCGCACAAAGGAACTACAGGAAGTCTTTAAATGGTTTTCGAGCACTTAACAAGAGCAAGTAGAATTTTAATGGGCAATAATGGGTGTGTTAAATTCCATTTAAAAGATAACTATTTTCTTGCTGTTAACAATTTCTTAATACTTCCTTTATTTTCTTAAGAAAAAAAAAAAAAAAGGGACCTCAAACACGTCGACGTCTTCAAAAGGGCTAAAAATGTTCCTTTGTAAAATACTGAATTATAAATAAAGAGAATAAAAAATGCTTCAATGCATAGCATCAGATAAAATATCTCTTCGTGTTAAGGACTTATGAAAATATAACAGGAAAGGGATACTTGCTGAAATATGCTAAAACTGTTTTTCTGCACTTTTTTTTTTTACATATACATTGACGGTGGAATCTGCGGTACTTGTGTCATCTTGCAACCGGTCTGTCTGTTTATTAATACGTTTTATCATCTTCTAGAAGTCGCACTGGAAAAACTTTCATTTTTCAAAAAAAGCATTTTCTGATGCATTGGGGGGGGGGGGGTAGGATAGCGTAACTACTCATTTCCGTTTTTCATGATGCCACTGTTTCTACACTGCAATTCATTTTGAACGTAGAAAACGTGGTAATACTAAATACACTGGTGATCTAAATTGAAAGATATTCAACGAAAATGCATATAGCTGCCAATGAATGCAAAATAATGGACTGAAAATTGTTAAACATGCAAAGTTTGCTACGCGGAAGCCTGCCCGCATATTATTTTGCCGCAGGTAAGCCGGAATATGCAAAATTGGAACTGCGTTTAACAGACACGTAAGTGTACTCGCATCTGGTAGTTTTTCTATGCAACTCTTTCTTTTACTTCAGCAGTATATGTCAAGCTACTTTTATCCCAAAGACATCAAATAGATGATTTTCAGCGGTGGGGAACGGTTTTGTTACTAAGACATCGTATAGATAGATGATTTTCAGCGGTGGAGAGCTGTTTTGTCACGAATACCTCGTATAGATGATTTTCAGCGGTGGAGAGCGGTTTTGTTACGAAGACCTCGCGTAGATGATTTTCAGAGGTGGAGAGCTGTTTTGTCATGAAGACCCCGTATAGATGATTTTCAATAGTGGAGAGCTGTTTTGTCACAAAGACCTCGTGTAGATGATCTTCAGCAGTGGAGAGCGGTTTTGTCACGAAGAACCCGTAGAGATGATTTTCAGCGGTGGAAAGCGTTTTTGTCACGAAGACATCGTATAGATGATTTTCAGCGGTGGAGATCAGTTTTGTCACGAAGACATCGTATAGATGATTTTCAGCGATGGAGATCGGTATCTGAAAGACACCGTATAGATGATTTTCAGCGGTGGAGAGCGAATTTGTCATGAAAACACCGAATAGACGATTTTTAGTGGTGGAGAGCGATTTTGTCACGAAGACGCCGCTTAGATGATTTTCAGGGGTGGAGAGTGGTTTTTAGGAATGAAATAGGTCCAGACGAAAATTTCCAGAGCATTGAATATACCACAAAATTCTCTATGAAGACTGCAGAGTCTTAACAGGACTTTTTTTTCTGTTGAAACGGTCTCAATGGCGACAGTTTAAACAAACAGGAGATATTTGTCGTCGACCAGGACAAGGCCATCTCAGAGCTACAACTGTTACAGATGATCGCCGTGACTCTGACTGCCAGGTAAAACAGAGAGATACCCTCAATTAGCTAGCAGCAGCTACAGGAAACGAGGGTTTGATTGCATGGTGTTCGTAGAAGACTTTGTGAGCAACGCTTTTACGCAAGGGGACCAGTTATTTGCGTCCCAATAACTTCCGCCGCTCTGCGGGTTATTTAAACATGAAGTTGCCAATATCATCAAACCAATGGATGAATATTCCTTTCACAGATGAATCACGATTCATCTTAATTACCGACGTATTCTTATCTGAAGAGAACCAGGGAGCCGTTGCAACAGTCCTTCTAATATCAGAGAAAGGGACTTCTCTGGTGATGGTGGTGTGATGGTCTGAGAAGGAATCATGACGATCTGACGCACAGACATTCACATGTTCCATAATAGCTTTCTTATTGCGCTCAGACAGAGAGGAGATCCCGAACCCATATGCCAGGCCAATCAGGGCAACCCTCGGTTCAAATTTTATTCTTATGGACGATTATGCCCAACCACATCGAAATCATCCGGTCGATAATTTTCTCGAAGAGGAATATATTTTACGAATGGAGTGGCCACTCAGATTTCCTGACCTCAATCCCATTGAGCATGTGTAGGATGCTCTAGGGAGACGCAATGGAGCTCGCCAGCTCCTTATAAGAACGCTTTAGGAACTCAGAACAGCTCTTGCTGAGGAGTGACCATTAATCTCTCAAGATCTCATCAATACCCTCATAAACAGTACGTGGAGTTGTTTCTTGAGCTGCACGGCTGTGAGGGATGATCATACTCCATACTAAAATACCACATGTCTTAAGCAAAGGAATTTAAATATTGTTCCATGGATTGCTCTTTCATGTAAATTACAAGATTATGATACTAACACAGGCAAATTATAAGATTATTATTTCTTCCGCTTCAGTTGTGTAAGTAATGTAATCATAAACATCTTTACACCAAATTTTATTGAATTTTCTCATCAGTTTATTTTCAGTATACAGAGTGTCTGAAAAACAACGGATACATGTCAAACATGGTCACGAGGAAACAACGATAGTTAGGAGAATGCGGTTTTTGCCATATAAACAGGGAATTCAGAAAGTTCATTTCACTTCACTCTGAGTACTGTTTGCCACTCTTATAAAGTCCATCTGATATGCCCGTAAAGCGCTGGCACACAGTTGAAGGTTGTACATTTTATAACACAGAAGATGTAGTCCTTCAGATCTTGCAAAAATGTAACTACCGTAGTTTGAGGTTCACCTGGTCTTTTGTATGCTGCACACCAGCTCTATGTAGCCCACTGGTAACGTAATTTGATCCCGGTATTCTGCAAACACACGCAGTCCTTCCGGTGTCGCAATGGTCAAAGTGATGGCTTATGACCATTTGTCCGAGAGGGTCTGGGTTCGTATCGCGGTGAGGCATGAACGTTGTGTTTGTCTTACGGCACTGGCTCTCTCCCTTCCCTAGAACCAGTGGCCCAAAATTAGGGACGGGCGACTGCTTGTAGCCCATTGAGTTGCTTACGGTGGTTGTTAGACCTCCAAACAAACAAACAACAAGTCAACAACAACAACAGCAACAAAAACACGCAGCCTTCTGCAGTTAGGTCGCCATTCTCGAAACAATTGGCAAATGGTCTCTGCCATATCGCTTAAACTTGTGCATGCGCACATTCAAGCGCGTTCTCGTGTGAAATGGTAGCATGCAAAACTCGGAGAGTTCCGTGAAAACCATGCTTTTGCATCATTATTCATTTTAAATTTGCGTTGTTGTTTTAAATTTGTGAAAGCTGTATTGTCCTTTCTTTATTTCCTCGTGGAACATATTTAAAATGTACCCAATCTTTCTCATGTTGAAGTGAAATGAACTTTCTGAGTTGCCTGTTGACACCGAAAACTCATTCTTTTAATTTACTTTATTTCCTTATCAAACATGTTTGAATAGTGTCCACCGCACAGACACTGTGTGCGACGTACTACTAAGATGATACATGAATCAAAACTGCAAGTTGCAGCGATAAACCTTGCCGGCGTAGTTTAACCGGCAAAATATCCCGCTCCGGAGTAAGAAGAAGTGAGTTCGAAGGTTACCACCGGCAGAAAAGAGTTTTCTTCACATCTGCGTATTCAACTTTTTTGATTCAGCATTATTCAGCTAGGTGGTGTGAATCTATATTTTTCTTAGATTCGAGATTAATCCCCACGTTCCTATACTATGGTCATACCCGTATAGTTATACCCCATATAGTCATACCCCGTAATACGTATAGTCAATAGTCAATTTAGTAATACGTATAATAAATAAATAATACGTAATACGTATAGTCGTATCGTCAATATAGTAATTCGTATAATACGTATAGTCACACCCCGTTGGAAAATTGCGCTAATCCCCAAGAGCTTTTTTCCTAGAAGTCCCTAACTACTTACACGTAAAAGGAGAGAGAGAGAGAAACAAGATGTGACAGTTGCAAATGTTGAAATACTGTCATATGTTTAAGTACGAAATTGTTATTTCATTTGGCATTTTTTATAAATAAGTGAAATGTCGATATAAAAACATTAACATCTACTGATTTTCCTTTATTTCGCTAATGATGTACACGGTGTCGCAGCTAAAAGTAGCATCATACATACATATCACTAAGCTGTTTTCTGAGATTCAGAGGTTAGCTCCTAAAAGAAATACGCTACCAGATATTTTTACTTACTGTTGTCGTATCAAACTTCTCCATTTACAGCGATCTTGACATACAACTCGGGCTTCACTGATATCCATTACACGCCATACACAAGATCTTTTATACTTCATACTCATAATCTTTTTCTCATGCAGACGCTCCTGAATCTGATCCACCCATGTCTTCCTTGGCCTTCCTCTGCCTTTCCTTCATGCCACTTGGGCTAAAAAGATTTTCTTAGTAAGCATCTCATCACTGATTCTTTCAACACGGCCAAACCACCCGAAGCATATTGGTCTCCACCTTGCTAACAACATTTTGCTGCACATCACACAACTGCAACCCATCTTCATTCTTCACACAATCAGACCGTGTCTTGCCACAAACTCCCCGTAAGTAACGCATTTCTCCAGCACACAAACGACTCCTATGTTTCTTCTGCAGTACCCAGGTTTAACTGCCATACATCAGAGTAGGAACACATAGACTTTCATACACAGTCATGCGGAACTCTCTAGAGAACCCTTCATTTCTGTGAAAACCTCCCAGAGCACCTATGACTTTCAATGAAGAATTCACTCGCCTACTAATTTCACCATCCAATTTGTTCTCTCTATCAAACATGCTTCCTAAATACACAAACTCACTCACCTGGTCAATCACAGTGCCATTTAGACTTATATTACATTCAGTGCGAACAGTTCCTCTCTCAAAAACAACAACTTTGGTTTTTCCTTTATTTACACGCAGTTTGAATTTCATGCAAACTTCATACATCCCGGACAACATACACTACAACTCACTTTTGCTCTATGCCAACAGGACAGTATCAGCAGCATACAGCAATCTGCACACACGGATATCACCAAGACTTAGACCAGTATTATCTATTTTGGCATCACGCGTGCACACATCTACAAATATATTAAACAGCCATGGTGGCATTACACAACCTTGTCTGACTCCTGCACCAATAGAAAATCATTTTGATAAAACACCATTCATTCGTACACAAGCTCTACTACCAGCATACATGGCTTTTACACTATTAAATAGACTCCCAGTAACACCATATTCATTCAATACCTTCCACAAAAGTGTCCTATTTACGCGGTCGTAAACTTTCTCTAAATCTATGAAGGCAGCAAATACTATCTTACCAACAGCCAGATACTTTCAATCATCGTGCGTAATGCAAAAATCTGGTTAGTGCAGCCTTTACCAGGCATAAAACCACTCCGAACATCCCACACTTTCTCTAATGTAAGACCCCGTACTTTTTCAATAACAACCTTACCAAACACTTTCCCTGGCACACTTAGTAGGCTAATACCACGATAGTTCTTGCATTCAGTCTGATCACCCTTTCCCTTATACAAGAGAACAATAATAGCATCCTACAATAATAATAATAGCATCCTACAATAATAATAATAGTATCCTACAATAATAGCATCCATTCCTAACTCCCAGCACAACTGGCAAAATTCAGTTAACCAGTCAATTATAGAGTCACCACCATATTTCAACATCTCGGCAGTTGTGCCATCAACTCCCGGAGTCTTACTATTCTGAAGGGATTTTAGAGCTTTACACACTTCTTTTTTTGAGATCCCTCCTGTGCTTCCATCCGTCACTGTGACATCATCTGCGTCCGTCTCAGAATCATCTTTGCTTTCCTGATCTAATAACTCACAGAAATATTCACCCCATCTTTCACTTAACTAATTGGGCTCCCATATCATTTCCCCGATCTGGGATGGAAATGTGAAAAATGAATGAATAAAACAGTGTATAAAAAATTGCTGTTCGTATATTGCAAGAAATGTCAACACTGTGGTTAAAACAGTCTTGTCATGTCGTCACCATAAATGCTGAAAATGTTCGTTCGCCTGGGTTCCTGCGCAATATGGTGAGCATATTATGGAAGACATTACGCAACTCATTCGCCGTGATGCTGTTGACAACTTTTGGGATTGGTAATAGCCATCACCAACAGGGAACACAGTTGCCATGAATAGATGAACTTGGTCTACAACAATGTTTAGATACCTGACAGCTGTCAGGGTTTGTGCTATTGGGATAATGGGACCTAAAGTGTTCCAAGAAAACATCGCCCACAGCATAACACCGCAGCCGCCGGCCTCTTTCCGTCCAACAGTGCATCCAGGTGCCATAGCCTCCGATGGTAATCGGCGTATCCGCGCTCCGCCGTCTACATGATGCACCAGGAATCTTGATTCTTCAGACCAGGCCACTTTTTTCTAATCATCCGCGGTCCCATCTCGATTATCTTGGGCCCATTCCATGCGCTGTTTCGATGACGCGCAGTGAGCATGAAGACCCGACTGGGACTTCAGCTACGCAGGCCCATGCACAGAAGGCTGCGATTAACTTTTGTGCTGTGACACATTGCTCTGATCACCACTGTTGTAGCTGCGGGGTGATTTGTCGCACTGTGGACCTGCGGTCGCTGTGCAAAATGCGCGACAGTCTCCGCTCCCCTCTGGCATCAATGAGCTGCGGACGACACACATCTGGACGACGGTTTGTCGTTTTGCCATCTGTGCACCACTTTTGATACGTACTCACTACAGCGGCACGTGAACAACCCACAAGCCGTGCCCTTTCCGAGATCGTAGTTCCGAGCCTCCGTGCCATTACAATTTGTCCTTTATCAAACTGCGAGAAATCGGCAGCTTTTCCCATTTTGACTCCGAACACTCTACTAACAGAAAGCCGGTCCTTGGGTCAGGGGCGTACTGCTATCCCTCCCCCCTTTAGCGCGGGGGGGTCATAGTTAAACGGGCATCTAGCCTGAGCAAAAAGATTTTACAAATTTTTTTGCGAAAACTTCTTATGAAACTGGTTAAAGAAATAGCCAAGAATCAAGGCAGCTTTCAATGAAGTATTAAGAAGAAAGGCATTTTCTTCTCAGCAAATACGTAAAATCTGTAGAAATCATTTCCGTTGTTTTAGTTTAAAAAAAGTTGGATGACGAGAAAGCAGCTATTCACAAGAACTTGGGTCCCCTTGTAATAGCCCTTGCTCTTAGAAGGGGCCTCAAGTTCACAGTATTCTTCCGAATATAATGAACTGAAAGGTGTTCTTTTAGAATGCGAAAAATCAGAGACCTGTGTCATTTTTTGTTATAACAGAGTCAAAAGGTTTTTTTTTCTATGAGCAAAACATTGTGGCTTTATGTTAAGTCTGTTTTTTATATTCCAGAGTAAATAATTCAAGTAGTTTTACGCTTTTTGTGCTAGAGTCCATAATCGTTACTTAGTTATTTGCTTCCTTATGTTGCGACGTTTCGTATAAATCGGAAACGTCATTGGATACTGTCACTCGACAGTTGTATGTTTTATGGGTGCAATCGTGAGGCATTTCAAAAAGCAGCCTTAGTTCTTTGAAATAATAAATTTTGAATGATATGAAAGTATATTTTGTGTAGTAATTTGTATCGGTAACCAGGGCAATCATTTTAACTATAACTTACACATTTGTGTCGAGTTGAAATCACATGAAATAATTAATACAGACATAAATCAAGGTGTTTTTTCCATGTAAATTTGAAAATTTCATCGTCCTGGAACGGGAATCAAACCAGTTTAACGAGAATCGAACTCGCATCTCCCGATGCGGGTTCGATTCCCGTGTTTCACGCGATAAAGTGAAATAATTTTGATACAGTGTAACTTGTCTAATTCGAACGTATTTCATTTGAATTCGTCCTAAATCATTGTCTTGTTGCAGGATGTTTCACGCGATAAAGTGAAATAATTCTGAATCATTGTCTTGTTGCAGGATGTTTCATGCGATAAAGGGAAATAATTTTGATACAGTGTAACTTGTCTAATTCGAACGTTTTTCATTCGAATTCGTTCTAAATCATTGTCTTATTGCAGGATGTTTGACACGATAAAGTGAAATAATTTTGATACAATGTAACTTGTCTAATTCGAACGTTTTTCATTCGAAGTCGTTCTAAATCATTGTCTTGTTGCAGGATGTTTCACGCGATAAAGGGAAATAATTTTGATACAGTGTAACTTGTCTAATTCGAACGTTTTTCATTCGAATTCTTGGTTAATTCGAATTCTTCATTTGGTCCCTTGAATTTTCTGTATAAATAATGTTAAAAGAAACCCCTTTAATTCGAACCTTTTTTTTTTTTGTTAATTCGAAGAAATCCCCATTTTTGTATTCTCGTATTTCCAACAATTACCTTTTAAAATGGGTACGTACTATTCTGGATGAAGTTCCGAGTTCCGGATGAAGCAACAAGTTAAACCTGAAACTACAGCCAACTGCTTCGGCAAAGCAGGCTTCCAGCACCCCGATGATGAGTCTCAACTACATCAAGGTAATGGTGGCGAGGAGATCATACCCACTGTATAGTACTGGGATGTCGTAGGCCGTGATGTACCGTATGAGACTTTTGTGAGAGTTGATGACAATTTAGCTGTTTGTGGTGAGCTCACAGATGATGAGATCTTGGCTGATGTTATGAATAAGAAGATCTGCTGTGTGTCTTCAGATGAAGAACTGGAACGGCCAGAAGTTCCTGAAGAGCTCCTTTCAAATTCAGTAGAGACCTTGCTTTACCTCCAACAGTTAAGGAAGTTTTTTGAAGGACAGCAGAATGTAAGTGACTCTGTATTTCATTCACTCGATAAACTTGAGGAATTTACACTTACCAATAACATAAATTCTAAGAAGCAGGTCAAAATTTCAGAGTTTTTTTGTTTTTTTTTACAAAAAATATGTAAATTTACTGTTCTGTACTTTTTTTTTTTGTATGTTATGAATAAATATGTTGTTTTTTGCAGTAGTTGAATGTGCCCATATTCAGACTTGCCTAATTCGAATTTGTCGGTAATTGGAATTATCCAAGTTACACTGTATTACGAAAAATACTCGCAGGTTCCAAAGAATTTTATTAAAACATCCGTAAAGCCTAGTTAATAACATGAAAGTTAAGATTTTGAGTAATTGAAAGCTAATGTATTTTCGCAAAAGAATTTCGAAAACATTTCTTTGCGGAGAGCCTCGAGTTTTTCCGGTACCCCACTGCCTCGGGTTGTGTAAATACCGCTCTGTGAAATTCACCTGCACCACCGTTCGGTTTCCAGGAGCTCTCATTTCTTTAGGCTGGGGTGCTCATAATGTAATGGATCCTCGGTGAATTTCTTAGTTGTTATTTATTTATTTGCTAATGTTCCGTATTTTCGTTCAAAACGGAAAAGGTTATTACACACCGTTACACCGCAGTTACGTATTTCTGTCCCGGTACAGGCTTAAGAGCGTTGGTTTACCCCCCCCCCCACGGGTCGAACAAACAAATAAAACCCCACCAAATTTCTGTTAAAAGTCATTTGCGTGTCTCTGAATTCAATGGTGATATTCATTTTTATGTAAAACTCCGCAGTTGACCAGTAGAGGTCTCTGAAGAAAGGTGCCACGTCGAAGCGTAAAGAGCGTTTTTAAAAGCATACAGTAGTGGCCAAATTTGTGGAAACCATTTGGAAATAGTGTATTTTTGAGGTTTAATGGCTCATAACACCATTTTTTTTTCTTTGGAGTAATACCAAAAATTATACATCAATGGAAAGATAATTTAATCAAGAATGTAATACGATAACTTTTATGAAGAATTTTGTATTAGAACAGCAGTTATAAAGAAGAAAAGTGAAACACATAGGAGAAATGAGATATACAAAAATTCTCACCATGTCAGTTAATACTTAGTTGGGCAACCTTTAACATTAATTGCGGCCTTACAACGCCTTCTCATGGAGTGAACCAAGTTTTTTAGTTCTGCAGCTGTTTTAATGTGAAACCAAGATTGAATTATTGCTTCTATTAATTGGGTTTTATTGCTAGGTTGCTTCTGACTAACAAGTTTCTTTAGTCGGCTCCATAGATGTTCGAAGGGGTTAAGGTCTGGGCTATTCCCAGGCCATTCCAGCAGTAGAATATTATTATCTTGAAACAAATTTTTGCACACAGCAGCAACATGACATGGAGCTGAATCCTGTTGAAATATAAATGCTTCATTATCTTGGAAAAGATCACGTACGGAAGGCTTCAGTTTGGGCTCAAGTATTTCATTAATGTATTTTTGGCCATTTATATTCCCATTAATCACGCAAATTCTGCCCACACCTTTTGATGTCATACAACCACAGATCATAACACTAACTGCATGTTTCCCGTTACATGTAATGCAATCAGGATGCAAATCTTCTCCGATTCTTCTCCTTACGTATTTTATGCCATCACTACCAAACAGGGAGATTTTGGTCTCATCACTCTAAATAACACTGTCCGATTGCTCCGCTGCTCAGTTAACATGGGTATTAGCCCAGTCCAATCTTTTTAACCTTCGTTTGAGAGATAAAAATGGCTTTTTTGGTGGAATTCTAGCTTTTAGACCAAATTCCTGCAGTCTGCGCCGAACAGTCCTTGCACTCAACTTCACATTGCATTGCGCCATTTCATCTTGTATACACCCAGATGATTCTTTTTTATCACCTACAGGCACAGTCTCTTAATTCTTCTATCATCACTTACTGTTGTGCACCTTTTCCTGCCTTTACCAGTCTGGTTTTGTAGTGACTGAGTCTCCTTATACCTCTTCAAAAATTTGGAAATGCCACCTTTGGTTAAGTTTCCACCAATTTTTCTTCTAATTTCTTCAAAACTGAAACCTTGTTCACTTAATAGTTCTATTTTACATCGGTTTCTGGGTGACCAGTCAACACTTTGCGCCATTTCTTTAATTTTATTACGGTTTACAAGCTCACTAAATGAAAGAACACAAAAACAAGAACCAACTTGATAGCAATCACATAACACATTGACAAATGCCCTCCTCTCAGCTACAATACATGACATCAATAGCTGAATCCTACTGTGACCTGATTGGCTCATTGCCAAAACAAGATGACACCTGATTGGCTCTCTAAACACTCAGGCTTGCTCACTGGCTACATTCAGATGAAGGAAAGCTATTTCATATCAACCTAAGCAAGTTGTGCTTCCTTTTTCTGGTTATTTGGCTGTAATTTTCATAGAATACAAATAATTGAACAAAGTTTGCTGCATTGCATTTTTGATGAAATTATCTTTCCATTGATATATAATTTTATGGTATTACTCCAAAAAAGGTGGTGTTATGAGCCATCAAACCTCAAAAATACACTTTTTCCAAAAGGTTTCCACAATTTTGGCCACTACTGTATATAAAGTTTGTTTGCTAAACAGCCACACATGGACATTACAACATCTATCGTGCAGCTGTGTGTTGTGCTATGAAATAATTTTATTGTCACTTTGGTATATTTCTCTCCCTTTTTAGACAATGTTGTTTCCCATGAAATCTCGTAGTTAAACAGGCTCTGATCACAGTTCCAGATACACCTCATTTGAATATTTTTCGTTTCAGTATGTTCAGTAACTTCAGTATGCGTCTACTTCTTTGTCATCCTGGGTATCGTTCTTTGCTTTTTATGTGGCGAGATGTTATTCCAAAGTCTCTTTTCAAATTGTCAATGAAATGAACGGAAGCTTTGAAATTCACAAGCCCGATATTTCTGGCTGCTTCAATTGCCCAGTTTTGTAAATGCCAGTAAAGAATGCTATATCCCAGTTCTCTTGCCTCATCAAACTTGGCTATTGCATGTTGTTTAACGGCCATTACTTCTAGTGTGCCATTTCCTTTAAAAACAGTTACATCTTCCCTTTTCTTCGCTGCATAGTCTAACACGACTTTAATGTTACTTTTCGTCTTTAGTTTGGGGTATGTCTTCATTAGCTTCTCATATAAGTTATACCCTCGGACATAATAATCGTCAAAAATATTGTCTAATGTTTTATCATCGAATATTGTGACTACACTTGACCTTTTTTACACGTGTAAGCTCATATATATATATATATTTTATTGGAGGTTTATCGACCACCGTGAACAATTCAATAGGCTATAAGCAGTCGCCCATCTCTAATTTAGGGTCACTGGTTCCAGGGAACGGAGAGAGCCAGTACAGTAATGCAAGCACAACATCCATTCCTCACCGGGATTCGAACCCGGACCCCATTCGGACGAATGATCAGAGGCCATCGCTTAGACCAATGCGCCACCGGGCGGGAAAGTTCATATTCCCTGTGGCTGCTTCTATCTTTTCTCTTCAGACTTGGAAAGCAGAACCACTGCTTTTTAATGCATAGCTCATCATTACCTTTATCACCATTAACGTAACTGCGATCTAACGTTACGACACTATCACTGTCTAACAGGTTTTCATGTTTGTTCATAATCATGGACGCAAGAAAAAGTGCTAACAACTTATCTTCCAGACCATTACCATCTTCATGGCGCACCTTAAGTCGTACTTTCAGCTCAACCAACCTCAATACCTTATGGATCTTTAACTACTACTTACAGTAGCAAAATACTGTTCTTCACGTGTTTATACTAGCAATTTTAAGCAGAAGTCAACAGGTTCCTGATAATATTAACTAAAAGCAAACTACAAGCAGCACAATCAAAAGGACTTACCACAACTTTGAAAAGTAGGCGTACATCCATTGTCGTCCGGCTTCCTCTGCTAGTGAACGAATATCAGCGGTCGAAAAACATATATCACAACGAACGATAAAAACGACCAATTGAGTAAAACGTGAATTAAACGGTACAAAACCAAATATAAAATGGTGTAATTCGAATGAAATGAGAACATTAAAACATTAAGAAGTAAAACCAACAAAGTTAAAAGTTGAAAATGACAAAACCACGGAACCTATCTACATTCTACCCATGCTACCAGCATCCATACATGTTTCAGCAAATATTATGCATTCATCAGTGGAAGAGTTCACATGTGCCTAGTACTCCGCAATTAATCAGATGTAATATGACATGCCTGAATGAAAGACAGTATGTTAACTTCATCGCATAAGCTATGAACACCTATACCCTATCCCGCAGTTCTTGTATAGCGCCATCTGTGGGGATTTCGCCGACATATTCGTCCTGCTGATCAACCAAGTCAAGCAAGCAGAGTTTATTTGACTTCCGTTTAATATTACGTTGATTTTCAGAATGTACCAAATATATCTCCATGCGTGTGGAATATCGATAGGTGAATAACTGTTACAACACTTCCATTCATATTTTTCAATAATTAGAGCCTCTGAAATGAGAATTTGTTTATGAGATCGAAGTGATGTTAGAATTTTGACATTTTCTCAATCATTGTGTTCGATGCAATATTGAATAAGTGCTGTTTTGGGTCTTTTCTTTTCCCAATCGTATACATGTTCTTTTAATTGAGTAATAAGGCGTCTCTTAGTACTACCTATGTACATAGAATCTTTTTGATTGGGGTTCGTTATTATCGGGATACAATATACGCCTGATTTATCGAAGATTGACTTATTGTCATTGCAGGTTAATAAGGCATCATTATCGGTGATCTCAATACATTAAGTGGATTGATTATTAATCGTCGAACCATTTTATCGTCTCACAACGTACACAGACAAACAAGGCATGTGACACAAGCACCTGCACACTCTCGACTTGCGTAGCAGCCGGCGAGCCACAGGTGACTCAACAGAGCCTTCTAGTGAGCAACTGCGGAGTTTTACAGAAAAACGAAAATCACCATTGAATTCGGAGGTACACTGTAAAAAATTGACTGTAGATTTTACGGTTTTAAACCGTTTTCCAGGGTGCCAACATAAAACAGCACAGAATTTGGCTGGAACGAATGTGTTAATTGTGTTGGAGCAAAGCTATAGCTTTGCTCCAATACTGCATAAAACTGTAGATTTTACGGTTTTGTGTTGGCACCCTGGAGAACGGTTTAAAACCGTAAAATCTACAGTCAATTTTTTACAGTGTAGGCAAATGACTTATAACGGAAGTTTGGATGCCGTTTTGTTTGTTCGATCCCGGGTGTGTTCCTTGTTAGTAAAAAAAAGCAGAGCAATTAGTAACGACACTTTTCAGTGAATTCCTATCTAGCCTCCTCATTCGCCCATGCCCATACTAACATGAAACAAGTTGGTAAAATCATGCAATGCATTGATTATGATACGCTTTCCAACATACCAGAAGTCATTACTCAAGTTATCACTCAAGTTATGAGGATAATGGCTGTGGAATAAATGCCCTGACCTTTGATCCCATTTCGATGATATTCAACAGAACCGATTCAGCATAACTCCGAAATAACATGATAAAGTTTTGTCATATTCGAAGCATTTTTAAAGTTATGATGCATAAAAGCTATGGAATAGATCCCGCTCCTGTGTTCTAACCTTTGAGCCCATTTCGCACATTTTCAATAGGATTCGTCCCCTGGTAGGCTCCTACGACATACTAACATTTCATCCAAATCGAAGCATTTTTACGCAAGTTATGACGCATAATGGAAGTGATTCCACTCCTATGTCATGACCTTTGACCCCATTTCGCCCATTTTCAATAGGGGTTGTCCCCTGGTGATCTCCTACCACATACTAAAATTTCATCGAAATCAAACGATTTTCAAGCGAGTTATCGTGTGAACGGACATACGCACACAACGTGTGACGTAATGAAGCAGATGCGAATCGTGACCATCTGTTCGCAAGGGTGTGACGTCATAAAACTTTAATAGGATCCACACGCAACGCGTGACGTAATGAGACAGATGGCGTGACCGCGCGCCAACATCTCAAACGAGAGAGTGCGACGTCATAAGATTTCTAAGCATGGGTAACATTAATGGGACGATGCCATGACACTAAAACGTGGTAATTCGGGGTGGTTATTTTACCCACGAAACGAATTTTCCTAAAGTCTAGATCAAGCGAAATCGATTTCTAGTACCAGAAAACGGTAGGTTAACGACTTTCATCAAAATCCTTAGAGCCGTTTTCAAAATAAAATTTACATATATACAAGAATTGCTCCTTTAATAGTATGGGATAAGGGCGATGGAATGGATCCCGATCCTATATCCTGACCTTTGACCCCATTTCGTCCATTTTCGAGTTCGTCCCCAGGTGGTCCCCTACCACATACTAAAATTTCATCGAAATCGAACCATTTTTACGCACGTTGTGACGCATAAGGGCAATGGAATGCATCCCGCTCCTATGTCCTGACCTTTGATCCCACTTCACCCATTTTTAATATAGTTTGTCCCCAGTTGATCCCCTGCCACATACTAAAATGTCTTCGAAATCGAGCCATATTTATGCAAGTTATGACGCATAGGAGCAATGGAATGGATCTCGCTCCTATGTCGTGGCCTTTAACCCCACTTCACCCATTTTCAACAGGGTTCGTCCTCAGGTGGTCCCCTACCACATACTAAAATTTCAGCGAAATCGAACCATTTTTACGCGAGTTATCTTGCCGACAGACAGACAGACAGACGGACGGACAAAGCTGGAGCATAAACGCTTCCACAACCTACGGTTGGAAAGCGTAAAAAAAGGCTTAAACTAAGAATTTCGAAGAGTGGAGAATAATTACGTTTTCCTAGCGCTGCCGATGCTATTTCGATAACCTTTCAGCAGAGAAGTAAACAGCGTTCTTTTTAGGGGAAAATACGTAGGGCTACCCGATGAAAAACACGAGATTCATTATTGCTTGACAAAATCTACATTGTATTTTAAAGTTAAAAACATTGAAAAGTGGCACATCTTGAACTCGGTGAGCGGTAGGGAAGGGGCGGATCCAGAGAGGGGACGCGGGGGACGCGCGCCCCATCTTCAGGAATCAAGGAAAAGCTTTAATTTGTTAGGTTTCAATAACAGATTGAATATTTTTTCACGAAAGAAAATATTATTTAAAAGTGTATTACTTTCGTTAATTAATTGGAAGAATTTATAGACATACTAAAAACACTTTTTCATTTTGCGGGAAGATATCGGAAAGGTCCCCGGTTATTCCCGACACTTGCCCCCCTTCACGAAAATCCGGGAGTGGATGAGAGTTGCACCGGAAAGATAGCGAAACGGGCGAGTTGCACCGTATAGTTCTTTTCTATCGACAAACGAGTTGCACCGGTGCAACTCGCATTGCGGAAGATGGCGAGGGGTATGAAGTAAGGTTCTGAAGACCCTGAATCTAAGAACCATAATAATGAAGCAGGGTTAATAAGGTGTTTTTTTTTTTTTCATCCGCATAATTTTCCCTTCGCACTTTTTCCAGGCTTAGGACTGGCAGGGATTAATAGCTTCTGGCGCGTTTAAAAAAATTGCGGAGTGAGTTTCCCTTGTCTTTGTCTTAAAGCAAGATTATGTTCTCTTGTCTTGTTTCATGATCTGTCTTTTACCTATTTGTCTTATTTCATCTTATCCCTCTCAGAACCATAATAAGAAATAGCTTTTAAAAATTCAAATCTGGTAAGTTATTTATTCTTGTACTTCTGCTTCCTTCTGTCCATATTTCCCATCCTCTTCTTCAGATTTTGGTTTGGTTGTTTTATGACATTTCCGCTATTTTACAACTTGTTTTTTTTTCTACCCTTTTTTTTTCCAACCTGGATTTGCTTAGTTACTTCGACAAAAGCATAAATATTTGGACTAGGTGCACTGAAATTAGAATTGAATTTTGCATGCAATGATTCACAGGTTGTTCTCTCTCCTTCTATTCTATCCGAAGCCCATATTATGGGTGGGAATTTGACTTCTTCATCTACATATGGATCTGTCATATAATCAGCGTATTTTTGCATCCTTCCATCCTGTGAGATATCCGACATCAAATCGTCTACGAAACAGTCTGCAACTTCCTCGTGTGGGGTACGGAGCAACTACCCCATGCGACAGGACCCAGCAAAAACATTCTTGCTGGCCCAGCACTATGTTGCCACTGCCCAACCGTCAATAAAATGTCCGGGCAGCCAACAGAAGGGCCAGCAGTTCAGGCCAACAGCTGACCAACAGTTGGCACCCCATCAGTTGTCATATGCCACAACAGGGCCATCAGTTGCCCATCACAGGCAGTAGCTGCCACAAGTGGCCTTTCAGCGGCCTTGCAAGCACGTGCCAGAAATTATTGCTAGCCTAATGTGGTCCGCTAGTTTGCTGGTAGTGGCACCCGGCAACCGCGTGACGTAACTGGTGGCTTGCCGAATCTTGTCCGCCAATATCCCAGTAGCAGCCATATTAAAAAAAAAAAAAAAATCAAGGACAGTTGCAGTTTCCCAAAGCTGCAACTTTTTTTTTTCTCTACCCTTACGAAACTTGTAAATTACAGCACTACACTGGGGAAATTTTCTCAACAGACCGGTAAAACGCCCGTTTGGACCAGGGTGGATTCAAACTAGGGCCGTCAGCGTGGGAGCTGAGCTCCATACCGACCGGACTAATTTGTCACGCATGAGCGTGTGCTTGAAGCTGTCTGTTTTGTGCGGAATGTTTAATCGAATGGTTCCCTTTTTCATTTTTTTTTTTTAGTGAAGGTTTAACGACCGCCGTGAGCAACTCAATGGGCTATAAGCAGTCGCCCGTCCCTAATTTAGGATCACTGGTTCCAGGGAAGGGAGAGAGCCAGTGCCGTAAGACAAACACAACATCCATGCCTCACCGGGATTCGAACCCGGACCCCGTTCGGGCGAATGATCAGAGGCCATCGCTAAGACCACTGCGCCACCGGGGCGGCTTTTTTCATTTTACAATATTGCGAGTTATTTTTCATAAAAGTCAGTTTTATATAATTCATAAATTTATTTTTTCAGCGTAACGACAGTTTTTTTTTTTTTTTTTTACCTTAAGTAAACTTCACTCATTTTCAAGGAGTGTACATACGTAGAATCGCTTTCCAAAGTTTTGTACTGTCCTTGTCGTCTTGAAAAGAGATTGTTGAATTAATATATATTTACCCGGGTTCATGTCACATTCTGTTACATTTTTAACGTTGTATCTTTCCTTTCCGTTGTCCGAAGCCACATTTGTTTTAAAGAAGAAAGATATTTTATTTTACTTTTCGTGATTTTCAGAAGCGAATTCCTCCCAGTCTTGTGTATTCAACCCATGAATGAGTACATTATATCCACATATTCTTTTTTTTTTTTTTTTTTTTTTTTGCTTTCAAATAATTAATAAATTTTGTGCGCGTATAATTTTTTTTTTTTTTTTTTTCCCAACAAACATTTTTTTAATGGTTTTCCAAGACATTTGTTTCAAGCGATTCCACGAATTGTTATTCATGGGAATGGAGTGGATATATTTCATGGCAGTAATCTAGTATTTCATGGCTTAATCTGATATCATCGTTGACGTGGAATTTCGTTAAGAAATTATTTCGCCTCTCTACATATGGATTTTTATTTCTTAACATCCACTAAAATAACACGATGGCGATAGCGTCGGTTTCAACTAACTGGTACCATGAGAGACACAGCAAATGTTGCTTCTGCGCACGGGCAGTCCCGTTGCTCCCACCTGCTGTTGGGTTTGCATTGGTTGCCAGCAACGACCCACTAGTGGCACTTGCTTGGAGGCCCACAATTCACGGCGATACTGCAGAGCCATCGCCGTGAATTGATATCGCTGCCACCAACGGACCGATACCAGGCCGTGAGCGGCAGATTTCAGCCAGTAGTGACCCATCACTGCCAACTGGTGGCCAGCAGTTTCCCAGCACTTGTGTTTTTACTGGGGAAAGGAGTCCGGTGCAATTCACCCTTGAATTTGATTGACAGGTTCTGTGAGGGATGCAACTGACCCTCATCCGAAAATCCTGGATCCGTCCCTGCGGTAGGGTGGGCAAGAAGAATCCCAGGGTGGGCTCCTGATGGTGTCGTGCGCGAAGCGACCGTGTTATATTTTATCGTGGACGAAGCGACCCTGCTAATCGAATCATTTTACTTATATATATATATATATACAAATCGTAGTAAAATTACTTACATCTAATTAATTACATCAAGTTTTTTATACTAAATACAAGATTTTTAATATCATTTTATACACTGAGTGGCCATTTTATTATGACCACCTAACAGTTTTAAGCAAATGAGCTATGGCTACACGCTGTTGCCTGCATAGGGCGAGGCTAATATAAAAGGGAAAGCTTAGTGCTTGCGACAGTAGTAGAAGTGATTTTTGGGTGACGAGATGGGTAAAAAATGCGATTTGACGGTCTTTCAACGTGGGATGATTGTAGGAGCTCGGAGCCACGGAGCGACTATCACTGAAACCGCCACATTCGTGAAATGTTCCAGAGCAGCTGTTGTTAAAGTGTTTAAAGACTGGACTGTCAGCCAAAAACTGGGTCTCTACGTGCAACGTGTGGTTGTCATCGACTAGTGACTACACGGGCGGAACGGAGAGTGTCCAGACTGGTAACAGACAACAGAAGGGCAACAGTGCAGCAAATTACAGAACATCTTAATCAAGGATCCTCTCAAGTGATCTCTGCACGCACTGTTCGCCGTACACTGCATCGGATGGGATATGGCAGCCGAAGACCTGTTCGAACACCTTTGCTGTCTGCAGTTAACAAGAGAAAACGTCTCCAATTCGCACAGAAGCACAAGGATTGGACAGTCGATAATTGGAAGCAAATATCTGGTCCGATGAATCACGTTTTCAGTTACACCATGCCGATGGCCGAGTGAGAATTTGGCGGAAACAGCACGAAAGCATGGACCAAATACATTGCTACAACCCTTCAAGCTGGTGGAGGCAACGTTATGGTTTGGGGAATGTTTTCCTGGCACGCTTTGGGCCCTTTATTTCGTGTTGATCAACGCCTGACTGGCACATCATATTTAAACATAGTTGCGTTCCAAGTGCCTCCTGTCGTGTGGATGGTTTATCCCAATGGCAATGGCTACTTTCAACAAGATAATGCGTTTTGCCATAGTGTTCGTATTGTACAGGATTGATTTCAGGAACATGCCAGTGAGTTTACTTTGCTTAGGTGGCCCCCACAATCTCCAGATCTCAACCCCATTGAGAATTTGTGGGATGATGTTGAACAAACCATCAGACAGCTGGATTAACAACTCTTCAATCTCACACTCCTGGAAAGTGCTATTCATCAAGCATACTTTCAGATTCCAGAAACCACCTATCAACATCTTGTGGAGTCCATGCCACGAAGAATCGGCGCAGTATTAAAAACAAAATGTGGCCCAACGAAGTACTGAGTGGCTACTCAGTGTATATACATACAAATTGTAGTCAGATTATTTACATCAAATTAATTAAGTACTTACATCTGAATTGTGTAGCTTTCGTCCTTAGTCCGACTTGATAACATAGCTTAATGCTTCCAGGCATTTTCTAAGGTCTTTAGAATTTCCAAATTCCGTTATGATATTGCGAATGCGTTCGTCTACTAGTATATACATTTCCTTTCTTTTTGGACCAAGTTCTCCTAATTCTTTTAATTGTTGTTTCTGCATCGCACGTCGAATTTGGAAATTCAAAAATGCCTGAAAAGATATAGCTATGTTACCAAGTTGGACTAAGGACAAAAGCTACAACAAAATTCAGAACATGTAAGTACTTAATTAATTAGATGTAAATATTTTGACTACGATCTGCCTATATCTATATAAAATGATATTAAAAGCTTGTATTTAGTATAAAAAACAAGTAATTAATTAGATGAAAATAATTTCACTACAATGTGTCATCATCATCATCATCATTGTCAACCATTATCAATCCACTGCTGGACGAAGGTCTCCCCAAGTTTCTACCACACGGTCTGTCTTGTGCCAGTCTCCTCCATGTTACTCCCGCATACTTTCGAATTTCATCCACCCATCTCCCATGTGGTCTTCTTCTGGGTCTTTTCCTGTCCCTTGGAATCCAGTCTAAAATTTCGGCTGCCCATCGATGGTCTGTCCTTCTGGCAGTATGTCCAGCCCATTAGCAGTGGCGAGTCGTCCCCCTCCCCGTCTTACATTTTCCCAGTCGTTTAATAAACTGTGTCACTTGAGTTCGTGTTATTTACTCGTTATTTAGTTTTGCTCAGACTTTTAGTAGCATACTTCGTTTCCAGGGAACACCCCGAGGAGTTAGTCTCCCTTTGTTCCCCAAAAATTACATCGTGGTTTCTGAGAGTACGCCGTCTTCTTTTAATTTTTCTTGTCACAAATGCAAAAAGAATCTTTGTCAGAAAAAATGCAGTGAAAATAGTCACTTTGTCAATTTTAAGAACTTATCTAACACATTATTGTAGTTTCGCTGTGTATGCCAAAGCACGTAAGCATGGAATTAATGTCTTCTTTCCGGTTTCGAAATCATGAACCGTTTTCTGAATTACTTTATCGAGATTTATATATGCACACTGGCGAAAAGTGAAAAAAGAACACCAAGAAGGGATTGGCGGACGATCATGAAATTTACAAATGTTAATGGGTCGAGTTTACGTAGGTGTGATGTTAATTTCGGGACAAACTGGTGAGCGCTTACGCCACAGCACGGCATAATATGCAAATTATCATCGGTGGTATTTAAGGAGTACGGCGAAGTGAATGTAATCAGTCGTCGGCGTACGGACACGTGTAAAGACCCGGAAGAAGCTGCAATGCCTGGACATGGAAGACGCGTGCGATTTCAGCAGTCATCGGACTTGGATCGAGGTGGTCTAGTCGGACTCCGCAAGGCCGGGTGGTCGTATCGTCGTATTGCAGAGCGAATTAGACGGAAAGTATCGGTGGTGGTACGATGGTGGCGTAAATGGTCCGAGGAACATTCCCACACGAGAAGACGTGGAACCGGGAGTCACAGACGGACTGATGAGTGGACCGATCGACGCATAAGAACAGCGGCGTTGTCAAGCAGAACATCCACTGCGACGCAAATCCGAGCTGCCGTTGCACCTGAGGTGACTGTGCGAACAATCCGCAACCGTCTACTGGATGCAGGACTACGTGCGCGTGTGCCTCTGGCATGTGTACCTCTGACTCCAGCCCACCGTCAGGAACGGCTGCAGTGGTGTCGCGAACGTCTGCACTGGAGAACGCAATGGCGATCTGTCGTGTTCAGCGATGAAAGCAGATTCCGCTTGGGAGTCTCCGATGGCCGTATGCGTGTTCGCAGACGCACAGGGGAGCGTCTCCACCCTTCTTGCATCCACCAGCGACACACAGGGCCTACACCTGGTCTCCTGGTGTAGGGAGCGATCAGCTATCACTCCCGTACACAACTAGTGTTTGTTCCGGGTACGTTAAACAGCACCTTCTACATCAACAACATCATTCAGCCCGTTGTTGTGCCATTTGTAAGGTCGGTCCATCATGGTGTTTTCCAGCAAGATAACGCACGCCCACACACGGCACGTGCAACGCAACATGCACTCCAGGGTGTGAGACAACTTCCATGGCCTGCACGTTCACCGGATTTGTCCCCCATTGAGCACGTGTGATTTTATGGGACAACGTCTTATCCGGTCTCCACGGCCAGCCACGACCATCCCCGATTTACGCGTCCAGGTTGAGGATGCTTGGAACTCAATACCCCAAACTTACATCCAACATCTGTACAACAGACTCCATGCCAGAATTGCACAGTGTGACGCAGTTCATGGCGGTTCAACCTCGTACTAACCATGTTACATGGAAAGGTTATTTTTCCGTTTACCAGCAAATACAGCTGTGTTTTGCCATAATGTTTTGATCACGTTATCCTCTGTATTCTGTTATTATGCTGTATAAATTTCGTTGGTATCAGACGTCTCCTTCTTGGTGTTCTTTTTTCACTTTCCGTCAGTGTATATTTTGTTCTTCTTTTTTTTTTTTTTTAGGCCTATTAAAGTTCAAGTTGTCTTCTTTGAATGTTATCGATCTGTACGTCTTCTTTTAACTTAATCAAAGGTTTTAATATATTTGGATGCGATTTCCTTACAGATTTATTTAATCTCTATCTGTCGTGCCACGATTCTATGGAATTTGTCGTTCTGTGACGCTCTTTATAACAGTTCTATATTCGACCAATAACAGAGGTGGCCATCCAGTGATCTACCATAAAATTATTAAAATCTTGAACAGCATCATTTGTAGGCGCATTCTCTCTTATTGCTAAAAATCCATCGTCTACACAAGTGGGTGAAATGAATGCAAGACCTGCAAACATTCGTGTATGACGTTTGATGTCTTCATTGCTTATGTATTCTGATGTGTGGCCTAAAATTTGAACTTAACACTATAGAGATTGGTTGTAATGATAATTACATTCTTTGACTTCGCAATCTATATATTAAACATCGCGGGAAAGGATGAATCGGTGCCTACTCCTGTGTGCATGGGACGAATTTCCACACTTGTTGAAACCCGAGGATGAAACGGCACGATTTTGAGAAGAGGATGAAACGGGAAAGGATGAATCGGTACCTAACGTAATCCTCCCGTTCACTCTCGCATTCCCTTAGCAACGTTCCTGCTCGTAATACGAAGGTTGAAGGGTTTGTTAGTGCTTCCTGTATCCGGGTTTCCAACGCAGGCACCTTTTTTTCGAGAATCATCGTCATGGCTAGCCTTAAGTGCGATAAGAAAATTAAAAAAAAAAAGAAAAAATAATATACGTAATAATCATACATGTAATCTTGTACAATTTGGAAATAGCATCACGAATCCAAGGACTCGTTTTGAAACAGTTTTAGTAAACGTTTTATGCTTTTGTTCTCCCACACTTAAGCACTACGAATAAATATTTGACTTCAAAGAGAAAGTCTAAATCTGGAAGCATCAGGAAATGCGAAGCATAGAGAGTCCTTAAGAAATCTCGTAATGACAATAATTAGCTGAGTTAAAGCACCAGGCATAGCCACATTTTTGTAGTAGCTGCAATCGAAGACCGTAGAATCAAATGGCGAAGCAGCAAAATAGAAAGCTTAGGAAAACAAGTGTCTGCGCAAGCGGTAAGCGTGCTACTGGCCACGTAAAAGCACAGAGCATCCATCACCAGTGGGAGGGAGGTACACTTTAAATGGGGCCAACAGGAAGTGATTCCTCTTTGAGTCGCAGCAAAAGGGGGGCAAACATCTCGGACAAACGGGCTGAGTAAGTATCGGGGGGAATGCGACCCACCTGAGCCTCCAGTGGTGGCCGACGAATAACAGGACTCTTCCGACTTTCGATGTGCTCAACAATACTGGAGCATGTGTGAAAAAATACCCCCTGGAGATACGGATATGAACGAAGAGCTTCTCAAACCTTGGGTAGCGGGAGGCACTTTTACGCAACTGACGTGACGACTAAACACCACCACACACACACACCTCTATTTATTTATCTTTTATTTTTTCCCATGCTGTTTGGAAAATTACTAATGACCGTGAACGTGTGCTAGAATTTATAAAAAAAAATCATATTTAGTAGGGGTATCACATCATGAAAGAAATACGGGATTACGCCATATAATACAAAGTTTGAAGATGACAATCCGATTTTTGGCGTAAATGTGACAAGGATGGTAAGTCAGATAATATCCGAAAACTTGAAAATTTTCATCGTCCTGGAGCGGGACTCGAACCCGCGTCTTCCAGGAAACGCCCGGGTATGCTAACCACTACAGGGTTCGGACATTTGGGCACCGGACTTTTGGGCACCCGGACATTTGGGCACATTCCCTTTTAAAGCAATGAAATTGCGCTGCGTTAAAAATTATAGTGTTCCTATATTTCTCCCTACTTGAGAAAGTGGTGTGCACACATTTTTTTCACTTATATCTCATAATCATTAAGAAAGTGAGACATGTTTATGATTTTCTGTCTGAAAGACGCGGACATTTTGGCACCCGGACTTTTGGGCACAAATGTTTAAGGGGCCGTATAACAATTGCCGTTTCTTGGCCCAATAATAAGAGTTTGACCGAGAAAATGTTCGCCGTAAGTTACTTAGGCACTAAATATTTACGGGCACGTGCCTACTCAGCAAACCTGTCGGGGGGGGGGGGGGGGATTATATCAAAAGTGTAAAATGTAAAATATGAAAAACTTGTCGTCCGATCGGGAGATATTCAGCATTTACAAACTACAACTGGAGACATTATCTCAGGGATGAACCTACTGAGCAAACCTGTCGGAGGGGGGGGGGGGTATACTAAAAGTGAAAAATTTGAAGAATTTCTCGTCTGATCGGGAGATTTTCAGCATTTACAAGCTACAACTCGACACATTATCTGAGCGTATGTACCTACTGTGGAAACCTTTCGGGGGAGGGGGGTAATACCAAAACTGTAAAATATGAAGAATTTCTCGTCCGATAGATTTTCAGCATTTACAAGCTACACCCCCCCCCGCTGCCAGGTTTCCTGAGTAGGCACATGCCTTCAGATAATGTGTCGAGTTGTAGCTGCTAAAGGCTGAAAATCTCCCGAACGGACGAGAAATTTTTCATATTTTACACTTTTGGTATCAACCCCCCCCCCTCCTATCGCCGACAGGTTTCCAGAGAGTGCACATGCGCTGAGAAAATTTGTCGAGTTGCAGCTTGTAAATGCTGAAGATCTCCCGATCGGAAGAGAAATGAGTAATGCTTGATATTCTTGATATTTTACGCTTTTGGCATCCCCCCCCTCCCCACTAGTTTCCTGAGGCAGCAGATGCCCTCAGACAATTCGATGACTTGTAGCTTGTAATGGCTGAAAATCTCCCGATCGGACCAGAAATCCTTTATATTTCATATTTTAGGTTTCAAGCCCCCCCCCCCACCCGACAAGTTTCCTGGAGAGAATTTGTTTAGTTATAGTTTATAGAAAAATATCGTAAATAAGAAAATACGAAATTGCGGACATTTTATGTGTGCTGGTGGGGGGGTGTTAAGAAAAAATCCTTACCTCCTTCAAGGCTGTCAAACATTTAAAAAAGGTTTCGTCCATTTTAGTGTTTTAAATTTATCAAAAATTTGGCTATATTAACGGGGGGGGCTCTCCGCCCATGGGCACCCTTGGTGCTATGTAATCATGAATATGATGTTTGTAATCAATATTCATGATTATGAGCTACGTAATCCCGATCCAGTACGACGAAATTGCCAAGTTTTCGGATATTATGCTTGTCATATTTACACCCAAAAAAAAAAAAACGTAAAACGTATTGTCATCTTCAAAATTTGTACATTGTAATATTTTTTAAATTCAATTATAATTGTCGTTTCTCTTACTGGAAATGTTTTTCCATTCAATTCCCCTCACAGCGAAATAAAAAAACGGCAATTTTTGTACGGCCCCACAAGATTTGTGCCAAAATGTCCGGGTGCCCAAAAGTCCGGTACCCAAATGCCCTAAACTCAACCACTACACCACCCAGAACGACCAAGTTTCAAGTTTCCGATCAATTTGAATATAACCATCACAGGATTCGCTAGTCGAATCAACCGGCTTTCATGTTTAGCGAATCTTCATGTTTAGCGTTGCTTCGACTAGCGAATCCTGTGATGGTTATATTCAAATTGATCGGAAACTTGAAACTTGGTCGCTCTGGGTGGTGTAGTCGTTAGCATACTCGGGCGTTTTCTGGGAGACGTCGGTTCGAGTCCCGCTCCAGGACGATGAAAATTTTCAAGTTTTCGGATATTAACTGACTTACCATCCTTGTCACGTTTACGCCAAAAATCGGATTGTCATCTTCAAAATTTGTATTATATGGCGTAATCCTGTATTTCTTTCATGATTTATCTGCTTCTCCGGGTAAACACGGGATGCCACCCCGGTGGCGCAGTGGTCTAAGCGATGGCCTCTGATCATTCGTCCGAACGGGGTCCGGGTTCGAATCCCAGTGAGGCATGGATGTTGTGTTTGTCTTACGGCACTGGCTCTCTCCCTTCCCTGGAACCAGTGACCCTAAATTAGGGACGGGCGACTGCTTATAGCCCAGTGAGTTGCTCACGGTGGTCGTTAAACCTCCAATAAAAAAAAAAAAAAAAAAACACGGGATAAGATTCTTAACCTCCTGATTCGCTAAACATGAATGCCGGTTTGCTTCGACTAGCGAATCCTGTGATGGTTATATTCAAATTGATCGGAAACTTGAAACTTGGTCGTTCTGGGTGGTGTAGTGGTTAGCATACCCGGGCGTTTTCTAGTCCCGCTCCAAGACGATGAAAATTTTCAAGTTTTCGGATATTATCTGTCTTACCATCCTTGTCACATTCGCCAAAAACCGGATTGTCATCTTCAAGTTTCCGAAAATTTCGGGGTGATTAGAGGTTCAGCACGTCTTTTGTAAAGAAAAAAGAGAATGGTATGTGCCTATAAATTCATGATGTCCGACCATCTGAAGACTCGATATCTCCGCAGCTATTTTTTTTTTATATATAAGAATTTAACCACCACCATCAGCAACTCTAAAAGCTATAAGTTTTATCCCATCCCTAATATATGGCAACTGGAGCCAAGCAAGGGATATAGAGAGCCACCGCCGCCGTAAAACAAGCTCGTCACCTATGTCTCAACTTGGACTTGAACCCGAACCCAATCCAAGCGACTAGCCAAAAACCTACGCCTCTGACCACACGGCCACCGGAGTAGCTCCGCACGTATATGACTTCTTTTTTTTAAGAAACAGACTGCGCTATTTGTCAGGATTATGATTTATGATTCCTACCTATTAGATACACAAATTTCTCGTTTGCTGACGGAAAAGTCCGTCAGCAAACGAGAAATTTGTCCACCTCCCGTCTTGTTTCGGTGTTTAACGACTCCTGTACGCATCTGCGGCTATAAGCAGTCGCCCGTCCCTCATTTACAGCCACTAGTTCCAGGGAAGGGAGAGAGCCAGTGCCTTAAGACAAACACAACATCCATGCCTCAACGGGATTCGAACCCGGACCTATCTCGCCAAACAATTGCATCACCCATGCCTCTCACCTAGACTCGAATTCGGCCCCATTTCAAACTACTAATCAGTAGCCCGCGCCCATTTCGGGAAACTATACTCAGAAGCCGGCGTCTCTGACTATTTCACCGGAACGGCAAACGTTCCTAATTTAGTGCCACTGGTTTCAGGAAATTATCAATGCCAACGTCCCAAATGACGTCCACGTCACATCCAAGATTCGAAGCAGCCCCGGTGACGCAGTGGTCTAAGTGATGGCTTATGACCATTCGTTCGGGTTCGAATCCCGGAGAGGCGTAGATGTTGTGTTTGTCTTACGGCACTGGCTCTCTCCCTTCCCTGGAACCAGTGACCCTAAATTAGGGACGGGCGACTGCTTATAGCCCATTTGAGTTGCTCACGGTGGTCGTTAAACCTCCAATCAAAAAAAAAAAAAAAAAACCTTCAATCAAAAAAAAAAAAAAAAAAAAAAGATTCGAACCTGGGCCTATTTCAAACGACCAATCAGAAGCGTGGGTCTATTTCGGATGGCAACTCAGGATCCCACGCCTCTGACCAGTCAGCCACTAGGGCGGCAAACGTTTCTAATTTAAGGCGCCGCACTGATCTAAGCGCTGACTTCTAACCGTCCGAGTGGCGCCGGGTTCTAGTTCCGGTTGAGGCCTTGGTGTAATTGTCTTACGTCACTGGCTCTCTTCCTTCCCTGGAATCAGTGACCCTAAATTAGGGACAGACAACCGCTTATAGCCTTTGAAGTTGAGTACAGTGGCAATTATAATATCCAAACTAATAAACAAATTGGGCCATTAGTACCAGGGAAAGGCCAGAACCAGTACCATCGGACAAAAAGCACCACCCATGACTCATCCGAGACTGGAACTCGGACCTATTTCAAACGATTAATCAGAAGATCGGATCCACTTCGGAAGACCAGTTAGGAGCCCGCGTCTCTGACCACTGGGTCACAGGGGTGAAGAACGTGCTTTTGCGTTTGTTCATTTTCTGTACTTTAAAAAATTCTAATTGAAGAATTGATTGTTTTTTTTACATTTGACCGATGAATTAATGAGCATATCTTTCCACGTATGGGCGTTCTCTTCGGCCGAACTGTGGGAACTTCAGCGATTCTGAACTGGAGGAAAGGATATTCAAGGGAATACCTTTCCTTCAGTTCAGAATCTTGATGGGGAATACCATATTGCCAGTTTCATAGAAATTAAAAAAAATTGTTTTAGGGGGATTTAGTCCGATTCATAACCGTCAGCGGAATCGTGGGAATAACTTCTATGGCCTTAAACAAACTGCAAATTTTTTTAAACATTTAAGCGTTTTTATTTATGCTAACATTTATTTATTTTGCAAGTTTTCCAACTGTGAGCCTTTTTATCAATTCATATTTCTAATTTGCCCTTCTCCTGGACAATGGCTCTTCCAGATGGATTTAGTTCGATTCATAAACGTGAGCGGGATCGCGGTAAGAATTTTTATGCCCTTAACCCTTAACGACCATAACGCCCATGAGTCAGATTTCCTATCCTTACCTGTTCTTTAAATTTTTTCTCTGAGTCAGATTTCCTATCCTTACCTGTTCTTTAAATTTGCCCGACCTATGAGGGATCAGTAGTAGTCACCGTCAGTCACCATTGTTGTCACTAAATAAAGAAGTGAAACAACAGACAGTTTCCGGCATTATGGTATTTAGAGTGATACTAGATTTTAGGGTCATGCTTGTCAAAGGGTTAAACAAACTGTAATTTTTTTAAAGCGTTTAAGCGTTTTTACTTATTCTACCATTTATTTACTTTTCAAGTTTTCCTACTGTAAGGCTTTTTATCAGTTCAAATTTCTAATTCGCCCTTATCGTGGACAGTGGCTCCTAGAAACACTTTTTACTCTTTTACAAAACCCTAAACACCAATACTGTTGCTAGCTTCCAGGGCTAGGTGTATATACACTGAAGAGCAATTGAATTAGAGACAGCTGGCGTTATGCAAATGTGGCGCTGTGGGCGGCCCTGTAAACGGAAACGACATGAGGTATGCAGCGATCCAACAATATAAGGAGTGATGCGACGGGAATCAGTAAGAGTTGGACGCAGTATGAGTATTTACGGTTGAGATCTTAATTTTACTGGCGTTCACAAAAACTGGCCAGGCCGTAATTTTACGGGCAATGGTCGGATCCCTAGCTGCCGGGCGCTGTTCGTAATCTAAAGACGAAATTTTTAATAGTGTGTAAGGGTAAGTTTACTTGTTAAACTATTTGTTATTTTTTAAGGTGACCTGCGCATGTTTTAAAATGTGATGTTTTAAGTTTATTTCAAGCACTTATACAGAACGGTAGATCACAAACCCTACGCCTTATTTGTTATTAGAAAAGGTATGGCCACTGTTTATTTTTTTTATTTTTTTCAAATCTTATGATTGTAATAATCATTTTATAGCCTAAACTTATTACATATATTTTTTAGAACAATTTCCCAAATACCTGTATTCCATAATTTTTCGACTTCCATCTGGCGAACCCCCGATTCCCTCAAAAAATGGCAAGCAATGACCTACTTGCAGTGTTAAAATTAGAAATAAATCTTCAACAGGCCCAGCGGACCACTCTAATTTCCAAATCACTGGTCCGCCAGAAAAAAAAAAAAGTACACATTTACAGTTATGTGTAGAAAATAAGGTATCGTTTTCATTGGAGTAGTATATCGCAAATTTAGAACAATGTGTGCGTGTACACATGAAGATATTTCTAATAAATAAAACAAAACATGGTACGCATTGGGAGAAATTTGAAAAAAAAATGTGACCAGTGTATATCAAAAGTTGGTAGTTCCCTCCTTTTTATTGGTCCAGAAATTGCACAATACTAATACATACTGGCCAACTTTTACGGTTTATCTGCAAAATTTATGAATTTCTGCTTGATTTTACGGATTTATGGATACAGGTCTTTTTTTTACGGATTTTTTAATATTTCGATTGCTCAGTCGAAATGATTGCAATGAAATTATCAACGAAAACTCAATCAAAATTATGTGCAATTATTGCTCAATTGCTAATCATTGCACATATTGCAATAGGAAAGGTCACACTAAAAATAAATGCTGGCTACTTATACTTAAATATACCTATTTATTTTAAATATAATAGTATTTGATTTTATATTTGACAGTAGCTTACTTGCACTCTAATAAATCATTTGATACCATCGGGATTAGAGGAAATGCTATCCCACACTCACCGACCCGCTTGGCTAGCGTGGTGAGTTATGGCCAAACCCCTCCAAAATGACTTCACAACTTAGATCTTGGCCCTCAGTCTCCGGCAGCTGGAATGTACCTAGCCAAGGCAGCGGCCAGTGCGACATGAAGGCAGAGGGTGCTAAGAATCCCCGGAGGACCGGACTAGGCTGCCATCTGATGCTGACCTTGGCTACGTATAATGGACACTCCCTATCTTCTGATTCAAGGCTTCTTGAATTGGAAGAGGAACTACAAAGGATCAAGTGGGGCATCGTCGGGCTAAGTGAGGTAAGGAGAAAAGGAGAAGATCTCATTGAACTGAAAAGTGGACATCTCTTCTACTATCGTGGGACAGATACTGGCAGAACTAGTGGTGTTGGATTTATAATAAACAAGAAACTGAAGGATAAAGTTGTAGAAGTTGAAAGTTCCTCTGACATAGCTGCACGACTCGTTATCCAACTCTCGAGAAGATACCAGGCTCAGATTATTCAAACTTATGCACCCACCACAAGTCATCCTGAAGAAGAAATTGAAGAATTTTATGAGGAAATTCGTCATCTAAATAATAAAGGTAAGCAGCACTTGAAGATATTTATGGGAGATTTCAATGCAAAAATAGGGCAACGGCAACAGAATGAAACTTCAGTAGGTGAATTCGGTCACGGCAACAGAAACCGGCGTGGAATTACTCTCGTTGAGTTTGCAGAGGCAGGAGGGTTTTTCATCTTGAACTCCTTTTTCAAGAAAAAGCCGCACAGGAAATGGACATAGAGACATCCAAATGGGACGACAAGTGAAATTGATTTTATTATGTGTAACGAAAAATTCGTCATAGAAGACTGCAGTGTGCTAAACAAGTTCAACACAGGTAGTGACCATAGATTGGGGAGATGTAAGATGCACCTCAACACTAAACTCGAACGTGGCAAGCTCATAAGACAAACAAAATGTATTGACATAAATAACCTTAAAAAACACCATAATACCTTCAAGTTGGAACTGAAGAACAGATTCTCTGCTTTAGAAGGCCTAACATCGGAAGAAGTGGATATTTCTGAAGTTAACAGAAAAGTAACCAAAGCTCTTATGAAAACAGCAACAAATTTAGCTGGGTCTAAGAACAAGTTGCATGTGAACAAATTATCAGGAAAAACCAAAATGTTGATGCAAAAAAGAAGAGAGATGAGGACAACTAAAGAAGATGTGACTTCCAAAGTGGAATATATAGAGCTATGCAAGACAGTACGAAAAAGTATCACTGAAGACATAAGGAAATTCAACTGTGAACTAGTGAGGAAAGCAATTGAAAACAACCAAAGCCTAAAAATAGCAAAGGGACATCTCACTATGGGAAGAAAACAGATTATGGCACTAAGAAAAGAAGATGGTTCTGTAACTAGAAATAGAGGCGAAATTTTGACAAGAGTGAAAGATTTCTACTCCAAATTATATGAAAGGGATGATACATGTACTCCAGACATCATGAAAGGTACCAGTACCAGAGTTCTTCCAGTCCTCCCAGCAGAAGTTGCACATGCAATCAAGAACATGAAGCGGGGAAAAGCTCCAGGAGAAGATGGAATTACTGTAGACATCATACAAGAAGCAAGTGGAGAAATCGAAACAGTACTCGTCCAAATTTTCACTCGATGCCTTAATGAAGGGAAGATTCCTGAGGATTGGAACAACGCTACAATGATCCTGCTGCATTAAAAAGCTGACATTGAGGATCTCAGGAACTACAGACCTATCAGCCTCCTATCAGTAGTTTATAAAATCTTCACTAAAGTTCTTTCACACCGCTTGAAGGTAACACTGGACATGGCTCAACCGAGAAAACAAGCTGGATTCAGGAGTGGCTACAGCACAATAGATCACATCCACGTATTGAGAGAACTAATTGAAAGGGCGAGGGAATATGAATTCCATTGTGCATGGCTTTTATCGATTATGAAAAAGCCTTTGATTCAGTAAAACCATTAGCAGTTACAATGGCTCTGAAATCCTGCGGTATTGAAGATGCATACATTAATATTATCAATAACATCTATGAAAATGCAAGTGCAAAGATTCGGCTGTTTGAAAATACAACACACACATAAAAATTGGAAAAGGAGTGAGACAAGGTGACACCATATCTCCGAAGCTCTTTAATGCCGCATTGGAAAATGTCTTTCAATCACTGAACTGGGAAAACAAAGGGATAAAGATTAATGGAGATTATCTAACTCGCTTTCGTTTTGCTGATGACATAGTCATTTTTGCAACTACCCCATCAGAGCTGCAGAGTATGATCCAGGAACTTGCTGACAAGAGCAGAGAAGTGGGATTAAAAATGAACTTTCAGAAGACAAAAGTGATGTACAATGCGTTTACAAAAAATGAAGATTTATCGATTGATGGAGAAAAGCTGGAGATAACAGGCACGTACGTTTATCTTGGACAGCAGATATCAAGTGAGGGTCACATTGATGAGGAAATTAATCGGCGTACAAAACTTGCCTGGAGAGCTTTTGGAAGAAACAGCATAATTTTCAAGAGCAATATGCCATTATGTTTTAAAAGAAAAGTGTTTGATCAATGCATCTTTCCAGTGTTTTCGTATGGTGCAGACACGTGGACCTTAACTAAAAGAGACATACAAAGGCTGCAGACAACTCAAAGCAGCATGGAGAGGTGCATGCTTGGTGTAAACAGGAGAGATAAGAAGAGGAACTCGTGGATCAGAAAAATGTCAAGAGTGAAAGACATCATGATCAGAGTTAAATCCCTGAAATGGCAATGGACTGGACATACTGCCAGAAGGACAGACCATCGATGGACAGCCGAAATTTTAGATTGGATTCCAAGGGACAGGAAAAGACCCAGAAAAACACCACATGGGAGATGGGTGGATGAAATTCGAAAGTATGCAGGAGTGACATGGAGGAGACTGGCACAAGACAGACCGTTGTGGAGGAAACTTGGGGAGACCTTTGTCCAGCAGTGGATCGATAATGGTTGACAATGATGATGATGTAATGTTGTGAGGTTGAACTGAACATGTACTGATCCTTATTTATATACAATGTGCTGTAAATAAAGAGCATATCAATTGAACCGTAATTGTGCGTTAGGTTAAACCGTAATTTGGCGTAAAGGTTGAACCATAATTTGGTGTAAAGGTTGCACCATAACTTGTTGTAAGGGTTGCACCATGAATTGGTGTAAAGGTTGAACCATAGCTTGGTGTAAAAGTTGACCCATAACTTGGTGTAAAGGTTGAACCATAACTTGATGTAAAGGTTGCCCCAAGTTATGGTTGCCGCAAATTTTTTCCTTGCTTACTCCATATTTTGGTACAACCTTTCACCAAATTTTTAACAGTGTACTGAAATCTATCGACTGACGCAAAGGAGGTGAAGCCAAGAACAAGTTTTCATTAATGTCTATCGTTTTAAAGGCAGGCGAAAATTAGTCGGAGCTGTCATAAGTTCATCATACATCATTGTAGAAGAACGAATTCTGATCAATTCCAGACGATGTATGGAAGAAACATCACACATTTTTCGAAGAGCCCAGCTGCCAGGAGATTCATTTTTACGTTCGGGCGCCAGTATAGCGTAAAAGCCATTCGTCGGTGGAGCAGCTCGAAACCGCATCCTTCCGCTCAGGTGCGGAATGCTTTCCAAATTAAGCTACGCTGACAAAATTTAACGCTGCAACTTTGCCGTCTTGATATGTGCGTCACCTTTATGATACGTCACTGTTTTTATGCGCATTTTACATACATTAATTTTTGCCTGACACCAAGCAGCTCAGAAGATGGCATACATTTCTGTGATATTTTGGAAATCACATACAAACTGATGTCGTAACACATCCACTTCTAGACTTTTCTATGTCGAGAGGAGCAGGGCTCAAGTAGCGAGAGCAGGAAGAAGTTGGGATTAATGATCAAATGTCTTCTTAATTTTATTTTAATTTCGACCTAACTAAAATCACAGAGCAAAATAAAAAAAAAATAAAGTGACTGTTGATGCAAAATATTTTAAAATTTTACAGAAATCTTTAGTAAGCAAGTAATTCTACTGCATTTAATGAAGTCAATGACTTTGTATTTTATCATAAGATCTCCTTTTTATTTAGTTAGTTTTCTGTTTTGAAACAATGGTGGAGTGTATCCTGTAGCTCACAAAGCGAAAACCCTACGGGGCGAATACGAGGCAGCGACCCCTAAAATTAGGTTAAATGCCGCAGTAAGGACTAGCAACTACTGCAATGAAAAAAAAAAAAAAAAGGAGAAGAAACGTTGATAAAACTTTACTACATTGCTAAATCATCTTGTATTACGATTGCAAAATTCTGGCCCCATCAAGGAATTTTACATTTCACCGCCCCTGGTTGAAAGCAATGAATTCCTTGCAGCTCAAAAGATCAGAAGCTGTGTAAATCAGAAGCTGTGGTCTTTCACCATTGTTACTTTTTTAGCACGTCTTTTGTAAAAAAAGATCGTGCTTATGTTACCGGTTTGTCCGTCCGTCCGTCCGTCTGTCTCTACCCACGATATCTCTGCAACTATTAGTCCGATTTGAAACATTCTTTTTGCATTGGGAAGCTTGAAATATGCGAATGATGATCCTTTATTTATTTTTATTTTTTTTACGATGTACAATTTCGCCGCTAGAGAGCGTAAATGCAGATGATATCGAATTCAAAAACACGTTTTTATTCCACATATTTGCTTCTAAACATCCGATTGAAAAAAAAAATTTTCTTTCGATTCCATTTATGTCGAAGAGTATTTAAAATATAGTTACTTTTTCAAATTATGCATAGATTTCCCGCTAGGGGGCGTAAAAGTAAATTACAAATTTTCCCGATAATTCTTCTTCTAAAACTCCGATTTAAAAAAAAAATCTTCAGCGGATACACCTCCTGATGAAAAATATTTTGCATATAATTTCAAATTTTTGGTAAATAATACTTTGGCCACCAGGGGGCGTAAGGGTTAAATTTTGCTTCTGATGTATTTGCCATAATATCTGAGCTTCTAAAATATCGATTGAAAAAATTATTTCGTGGACTAATGCCACTCACATAGATAAGCCTTTTTTGGAATATTTTCTTCTTAAAATATTCCACAGTTTCTCCGCCAGGGGGCCTTGATGTATATCTAATTTTCGTCAATATCTCTACTTCTAGCAGTTCGATTTGAAATATTGTTTCTTTGTTGGATAGTGTTTTCAGTGTGACATGTTTTTCATATAATTTCAAAAATTTCAAGTAATTCATAGACTTTCCGCTAGGGGGCGTAGAGGTAAATTGCGTTTCCCCTATATCTGTGCTCCTAAATCTCCAATTTGAAAAATTCTTTCTGCACCTGATACAGCTCCTGATGGGAAATCGTTTGCACATAATTTGTAATTTTTGTAAAAAAATGGTTTGGCCACCAGGGTGTGTAGATCTTAATTTCCGCTACTGATGTATTTGCAGCAAAAACTGAGCTTCTAAATTCTCGATCGAAAAACACGTCGTTTGTATACCGATAGTACTCATGTCGACAAGCCTTTTAGAAACATTTTCTTCTTGAAATAATACATGGTTTCTACGCTATAGGGGCGTAGATGTATATCTTATTTTTGTCAATATCTCTACTTCAAGGAGTCCGATTTGAAAAATTCCTTCTTTGTTGGATAGCGTTTCCGATGCGAAATGTTTTTTTAAGACCTGATGGAAAATATTTTTCACATAATTTCTAATGTTTGGTAAAGAATGGTTTGGCCACCAGAGGGCATAAGAGTTAATTTCTGCTTCTGATGCATTTGTAGCAAAATCTAGGCTCCTGAAAACTCGACTAATTTTTTTTCTTGGACCGATACCGCTCACATGGAAAAACCTTTTGAGAATAATTTCTTCGTAAAATAATGCATGGTGTTCCCACCAGGGGACGTAAAGTTACAACTTATTTTGGTCGATATCTCCGTTTCTAAGAGTCCGATTTTAAAAATTATTTCTGTGTTGGAGAGCCTTTCTGGTGCGAAATGCTTTTCATATAAATTCATGTTTTTTAACGCACAAGTCTGCAATCAGAGGGCGTAAGCTCACGATTCCGTGTACAGCAATATCTGAGGGATTAAAATCCCGATTGAAAAACGTCTTCCTTCCGTCAGATATTATTGTTTTCCATGCCGGTTCCATTGACTTTGAATAGCTTTGATAAATTTAATTTGCGTCAGAACGGATTCAAAAGACGTGCTTATTACACCGGAAAATTCGGTGTCATCTTTCTTGTTCTAATTAGATTCGAGAGTACGGAGCGTTTGTGTAATTAATTTACTACAAAATGGAAAGATATCAACCTACACTTATAGAAGGGAGCAAACATTTGGACACGAGTTGACGAAACACGAACAAATTTTGGTAGCAGGTCTGTTGTTTTAAAACAAGTTAGTAAAATCATGCAACGCATTGATTATTATACGCTTTCCAACATACCAGAAATCATTACTCAAGTTATGAGGAAAATGGCTGTAGAATAAATCTCACTCCTGTGTCCTGACCTATGACTCCATATCGATGATATTTAAACAGAAGTGGTTCAGTATACCTCTGGAACAACATACTAACGTTTTGTAGCAATAGTAGCATTTTTAGTTAAGTTATGAGGATAATGGCTGTGGAATAAATTTCGCTCCTGTGCTCCGACCTTTGATTCCATTTCGAAGATATTCAACAGAATTGGTTCCGTATATCTCTGGGACAACATGATAAAGTTTTGTCGCAATCGAAGCATTTTTACGTAAGTTATGACGCATAAGAGCAATGGAATGGATCCCACTCCTATGTTCTGACATTTGACCCCTGACCCCATTTCGCTCATTTTCAATAGGGTTCGTCCCCAGGTGGTCCCCTATCACATACTAAAATTTCATCGAAATCGAACCATTTTTACGTAAGTTATGATGCATAAGGGCAATGGAATTGTTCCAGCTCCTGTTTCCTGACCTTTGACCCTATTACGTCCATTTTCAATAGGGTTCGTCCCCAGGTAGAAACCCTATGGAAAATGGCCATCGAAATCGAGCCATTTTTACGCGAGTTATCGTGCTGATGGGCAGACAGACAGACGGACAAAGCTGGAGCATATACGCTTCTTCAGCCTACGGTTGGAAAGCGTAAATGAGACGAATATCTGTTGGTTAAGAAAAATCAGATCTTTAGACGTCTGCCACAGAGCAGAAACAATGTACACATTCAGTGCCGTAACTAGGCAGAGCAATAGGTACACAGGCACAGGGCTCAGGACGAAGGAAGCCGTGAAATGGAACTCCCAAAACAAAATTGTCTTGTAAAGACAATTTTTTTGTCAATTCGAATGCCAATAAAATGTCATGAGTAGTTGATGAAATGAAACGCCTTTTTTATTGCGCTCAGTTAAAAATGTTTGATATTAGATAGTCGTCTTGTATCAGTCAGTCATGATTAGAAGAGCGTCTTCCTAAAACGATGCGTAAGGGTTCTTTTTAAAGATACGAATCTGATCACGTGAGGAAAAGACGGCCCATTCAAAGATCAAGCTTCTCATTTCCTCATGTAATCAGAGACCTCGTCAAGATCAGTAATGAAGTAATGTTTGGACATGCACGCACCTCTTGGCTTTGCTGGTTGTTTTACGTGGTTTTATGGCTCAGCATCCGTACCTGTGACGTCACTGAGCGAGGAAGGCACAAGGATTACATTAACGAATTAACCCTGCACAATTTCGATTGAATATAATATCGTTAAAGCTATTAATTATGATGATGTAATCGATGAATTTGCTGAAATGAAAACCAGAAAGGGGCAATTAAAGTAATATTTTAATTTATAATGCATGTGAATAGTCTTGTTTATTTCTTGGGAACACAAAAATTATTTATAAACAATTGTTATATCGTATTTGTTTTATTATTACTGCCCCCCCCTTCTCCCCATAAAAAAATTAAAGGGCCCAAAAAGAAAACCTTGCATGAAGAACTACACTATCTACCAACAAGTAATTGAACACCTGTGATAGCAAAGGAAAACGAAGTTTATTCACCTTCAATAGTTGGTGGAGCCTCCACGAACGGCGATTACAGCTGCGACCCTCCGGGTCATACTCTCAACCAGGCGTTGTATGACGGCTAGCGGTATTTTCTTCCACTCGGCTTGGAGAAGACAGGTCAGTTCCTTCGCCGATTTCAGACGGTGGGGGCACCCTTTAAGTCGACGCTCCAACTCGTCCCAGAGGTGCTTGATAGGGTTAAGTTCCAGGCTCTACGCAGTCCAGTCCATTCATTTAACCCCACTGTCACCATACCAAGCCATGGTGGACATCGCAACATGACAGGTGGCATTGTCTTCCTGAAAGTAACATGGGTCCACCCAAGTAAAACTGCCACAACGTAGGAAGCGCATGGTCATCCAAAATGGTGCAGTAGGTCTCGGCGTTGAGTCTACCAGTAATTGCAACCAAGGGTCCCGCGCCATAACAGGAGAAACACCCCCAAAGCATAATTCCACCGCCGCCGAGCTTCACAGTTGGCAGAATACATTCCGCCGGGAGTCGTTCTCCAATCAGACACCAAATCCAGACCCTGCCATCTGAACGGTAGAGGGTGAAACTTGATTCGTCGCTCCAGAGAACCTGTTTCCACTGTTCAATGGTCCGCTGTCGACCTTCTTTGCACCACGTTAGTTGAGCAGCGCTATTGGACTTGGTGATCTAAGGCTTGTGGGCGGCAGCATGTCCATGATAACCGAGCAGATGGGCTTCCTTACGGATGGTATTCATCGAGAGAACACTCCCGGATGCCTGTTGAAACTCCTCGCGGATGTGGCCAATCGATTTGGTGCGGTTCTCCCGAATTTCTCTGGCCAGCACCCGTTGGTCTCTAACTCCCAGTTTTGTGGGTCTGCCGAGTCGGACCACATTCCGACAGTAACCTCTCATCTTCCACTTGCCAATCACGTAGACCACTGTCGATTTTGGGTACTTCAACTCGCTGGATATGTCACGTATGGATCGGCCATTTCTGTGATACCCGACGATTACACCTTTCTCGAAATCAGAGAGCTCCGAACTGCGTGCCATCTTGCATACGACTCGTTGCGTTGTTGTTTTTCATACGATATTTAACGGCGGCGGCCGCGACGCGTATCAGGACCGCAGATATCGTCGATTGCAGGGGTGTCCAATTACTTATTGGTAGATAGTGTAGTTACTGCCCTATACACACCCATGAAGAATAATATTGAGTGTAAAATAACAAAAGAACATGCACTCTTGGGCTGTCCGAGGATATCAGAATGCTTTGCATTTCAGAATAGCTGGGCCATTTGGACTAAAATTTTGGGATGTGACCCTTCTGAGCTTGATTCTTTCTGCAACTAACAAAGGTTGCCCTCTTGGTTCCTCTAACGTTTAGCATTTTAGGTTACACACTGTAAAAATCTTCCTGAAATTCACGAGCCACTTTCGTGATTACTTTGAGGAATTAATGAAGCATATTTATGATGTAACTTTTTCCGTGAAATAACGGAAAAATTCCTAAATTTCACGGAATTTTTGTACTCCAGAATAATTCTGAATTTTCAGAAACCTTTCCGCAATTTCTATCTTCTATTGATGACAAATTATCGTTTCCGAGATGTCTTAATGGAAAATTTTTAAATTCTGAAATTTCGGAAACTTTTCCGCATTTCCTTTCGTATATTAACGGAAAAACTCCATTCTCATTTTTTCCGTAGCCATATGACGAATAATTTCCGGTAATAGGACAGATTAACGGGAACACTTGGGGGTTTGACTAACTGTTAAATTTCAATGGTCTGTCGAAGTATTTGATTTTGAAGTTCTGTAGCGAGATCGGATATTGTGGATACTATAATGCATGAATTTTGGTTAATGTGGCACAGGATATTTCTTCTTCTCTTGTCTGTTTTGTGCACCAGCTATTATACACTATCTACCAAACAAGTAATTGGACACCCCTGCAATCGACGATATCTGCGGTCCTGATACACGTCATCGCCGCCGACGTTAAATATCGTGTGGGAAACAACAACGCAACCAGTGGCATGCAAGATGCCACGCAGTTCGGAGCTCTCTGATTTCGAGAAAGGTGTAATCGTCGGGTATCACAGAAATGGCCGATCCATACGTGACATATCCAGCGAGTTGAAGTACCCAAAATCGACAGTGGCCTACGTGATTGGCAAGTGAAAGATGAGAGGTGACTATCGGAATGTGCCCCGACCCGGCAGACCTACAAAACTGGGAGTTAGAGATCGACTGGTGCTGCCCTGAGAAATTCCGAAGAACCGCACCAAATCGATGGGCCACATCCACGAAGAGTTTCCACAGGAATCCGGGGGTGTTTCTTCGATGAATACCATCCGTAAGGAAGCCCATCTGCTCGGTTATCATGGACTTGCTGCCGCACACAAGCCTTTGATCACCAAGTCCAATAGCGCTGCTCGGCTAACGTGGTGCAAAGAACGTCGACAGTGGACCGTTGAATAGTGAAAACAGGTTCTCTGGAGCGACGAATCAAGGTTCACACTCTACCGTTCGGATGGCAGAGTCTGGGTTTGGTGTCTGATTGGAGAACGACTCCCGGCGGAATGTATTCTGCCAACTGTGAAGCTCGGCGGCGGTGGAATTATGCTTTGGGGGTGTTTCTCCTGTTATGGCGCGGGACCCTTGGTTGCAATTACTGGTAGACTCAACGCCGAGATCTACTGCACCATTTTGGATGACCATGCGCTTCCTACGTTGTGGCAGTTTTACGGGGTGGACCCATGTTACTTTCAGGATGACAATACGACCTGTCATGTTGCGAGGTCCACCATGGCTTGGTATGGTGACAATGGGGTTAATGGAATGAACTGGCTTGCGCAGAGCCCGGAACTTAACCCTATCGAGCACCTCTGGGACGAGTTGGAGCGTCGACTTAAGGGGTGCCCCCACCGTCCAAAATCGGTGAAGGAACTGACCTGTCTTCTCCAAGCCGAGTGGAAGAAAATACCGCTAGCCGTTGTACAACGCCTGTTTGAGAGTATGACCCGGAGGGTCGCAGCTGTAATCGCCGCTCGTGGAGGCTTCACCAACTATTGAAGGTGAATAAACTTCGTTTTCCTTTGCTTTCATAGGTGCCCAATTACTTGCTGGTAGATAGTGTATATTGTGTTATCATAATAAACCGGGTACTTAATTTATTACACAGGTGATTGCATGATGTCTATGCATCAGTCTGGGGAGTCCTTAAAACAAAAGCTATATAGCTATCAAGAGTAAATTTTATATTTAGAAGTTTTGTGAAATAATATTATAAAACAGTGCATTGAACCTAATAATATTATAAAACAGTGCAAAGATAACACTGATCAACAAGAATTTTTTTCTCAGGGAAATTGTAATTAATTTCAATAAACATACCATCAAGGATATCTAAAGTAATCATAAAAAAGTAAAGTTGGTTATCATTTTGAAGATATTCATGTTTGAATTTATCACTGTGACCTTATTTGATTGCATTTTTAAGTGCTTTTTTGAATGCAGACAAACGAAACTGGAAGTGAATAAAGCAATAGCTATAGGCGCCAGTGAGGCAGATTACGTCAGACTGTCTGACGCAGTGCTGAAAAGCTTTTTTGAATGCAGAGAAACGACACCGGAAGTGAATAATGCAATAGCTGTAGGCGCCAGTGAGGCAGATTACGTCTGACTATCTGACGCAGTGCTGAAAAAAAAACTTTTTTGAATACAGACAAACGACACCGGAAGTGAATAATGCAATAGGCATAGGCGCCAGTGAGGCAGATTACGTCAGACTATCTGACGCAGTGCTGAAAAGCTTTTTTGAATGCAGACAAACGACACCGGAAGTGAATAATGCAATAGGTATAGGCGCCAGTGTGGCAGATTACGTCAGACTATCTGACGCAGTGCTGAAAAGCTTTTTTGAATGCAGACAAACGACACCGGAAGTGAATAATGCAATAGGTATAGGTGCCAGTGAGGCAGATTACGTCAGACTGTCTGACGCACTGATGAAAAGCTTCGTTCATTTATATATAACAGCGATCAATGTGACACATAATGAGCGCACGAACAGAGACTTACAGCAATCATTATTTCTTGGAAATGCGCGAAGTTTAATAACAGTTTTTGTTATATGTGTGGCGAAATTGTGAGTGTTTAACGTAAAAGACGTATAACCCCTTTAATTAGAACAGCCTATAAACATTATTTTGGATGCCAAATTGTCGAGCAGGATAAGCCATGGGCGCCGCACGTCTGCTGTGAACGACGTTCGATTCTGCTTCGAGAGTGGATTAGGGGAAAGGGAGCATCGTCATACCGATGATCTGGAGGGAACCTAGAGATCATCTAACAGATTGTTACTTTTGTATGACTCCAGCAATAAAACGAATTAATTTTAAGAAGCCAAAGTATGTGCAGTATCTCAACATCGATTCCGTAACAAGGCTAGTACCTCACAGTGATGCGCATCCTGTACCACAGCCACCTGTAAACTGTCCTTTAAATGAAGAGGAATGCATTCCATCAACTAGTCATGAAAGTGGAAAAGTCGAAGATTATATTCCATCACGGAAACATTCAACGCGTCATATGATCACCCAAGCTGAGCTCAATGACCTCGTTTGTGATTTGGAATTAAGCAACAATAAAGCTGAATTGCTTGGATCGAGGCTTGAGTGGAATGCATTGGATAATGTTGTACGTATTTCCATGCATCGTGACCGACTCAAAGACGTTATTCGTTTTTATGAAAAAGATGGCGAGATATGCTTTTGTAACGACATTCCCAGCCTGATGTCATCTTTAGATGTCTGTCACAAGACAGAGGAATGGCGACTGTTTATTGATGCATTGAAATTGAGTTCAAAAGTTACACATTGGCAACAAACATAACCCCATTCCTATTGAAAATGCTGCATGGGGGACAGAAACCTATGATAACTTAAAAAGCTATGGACCTTATTCACCTCGCATTGCATCATGGAAAAAGCCTTTCCGTGGCCGAGGACCAACACGAGTTTGTTTACATGCGTTTTCCCATTGCTTAACATGGCGTTACGTTGCAAGGATTCAGGAAAAACGCGATTTTCGTAAATTTATCAACGACATGTATAACTTTTGCTCCTCGTATGGTTGTGCTAATAAATCTTGCAACCTAAATTGTGTAGACGGAAGAAAAACATTATTTAATTTTCCGCTGAAAAAGACGAAATTATTAAGGGAATGGCTGTGTAAAATGTAACGCGGTGATATCCGTTCCGATGTGCCCTCTCCAATATGTTCTGTCCACTTTAACGGAAAAGCTTTTGGATAATTATGACACTACGAATCAAAGGCAGTTGAAATCTCGTAGTATTCCTTCGAATTTCAATTTCAAAAAAGAGAATAAAGGTAGGCGAAAATTGATGGAATATTTGGATCAGTAAATTACGAATTAAGATCTACTTTCCTCAAAGAATAAAACATACATATCTATAATTTCTCTTTTGTTTGATGTTACGCATTCATTTAATTTTTAAGCAGATTGCCTAGCGTGTGAACCCTAGTTTGTTTCCTTATTTCGTATTTGTCTGAGTTTTTAAATGTTTTTGTTTTGCAAAACAAGGTACTCAAGTTTATGTTTCAGATATTTCACCTATGTCTGGCAGTAAGAACATGAAAATTTAATATGGCGTGTACGAGAAATGCTACATTAAAAACTTCATGATGACTAACAGCGATGTTATCCTGCGTCATGCGAAATAAACATCGAACACAAAATTGTCTTTGTATATTTTTGCAACCTTGACTTGTTCCTCTAAGAAATTAGTTTCTTCTTCTTCGGCTTGTAGCTCTATTAATTCTTCGGCAGAATCCATGACGTTAGGATTGTAAAAATTAGGCAACAGTAAGGGATAATCAAATAGCGAAAACATTGAATCGGCAGCCATGTTGGTACGCAGAAATCCACTTCTGACGTCACATGAATAAGGTCCATTACATGTGCTGAAGTACAATGACTTTCATTGAAAAATTTTGGTGACTTGAAAGTCATTTCTCTTTTACTAGGAAACCAACAGGGATATAGGATATACTAAATATTTATGCTTCCTTTACGAGTGTGGCAGTCGCGCTGAAGAGAAGCACTACCATGTAAGAAAGTGGCTTTCACGACAGTCTGTAAGGCCCAGTGCTAAGAATGTAGTGAACGAACCTCTTCTACCAGCAGTAGTCATACTTCTCTCACCCCTGCACATCAAACTCGGATTGATAAATTTTTTGTTAAAGCTTTGGACCGGAACAGTAACGTTTAGGTACATGGTCGAGTTACATTACTGTGACCACCAGCTAATATCCAGAGTAACCGTCCTGTGCAGCGCGGACAGCAGCTAGACGAGCTGGAAGTGACTCAAAAAGGTGGTGGAAAGTGTTCACTGGTATGTGGAGCTATGCTGACTGCAGTGCATCTGACAGCTGCCGGAGTCGAACAACACGATCGTGGTGGTACCACACCACAGATGCTCAATTGGGTTTAAGTATGGGGTATTAGGTGGCACGGGAAGTACTTTGAAGTCTTCATTGTGCTCTTCCAACCACCATCGGACATTTCTAGCGGTGTGACACGTCGCATTGTCGTTCTGGAAAGTCCCCCCTAGGGAAGACAATCAGCATGTATGGGTGTATGAGGTCTGCAAGGGTGGATTCATAACAAATTCGGTCCACATGTATGACTGGAAGTAGAGAATGACACTAAAACATTCCCCAGACCATAACTCTGCCCCCACCAGCTTGTGTTCTGCCAGCTGTGGTTGAAGAGTGTTTGTCTAGCGATGTTTCTCCCATTAAACGCCAACGTCCATCCGTTTGATGAAACAGAAAACGTGAATCATCTGAAAAGGCAATCCTTTACTAATCAGCGGAGGTCCAATTCCGATGCTGCCATGCAAATGTAAGCCTTTTTCTGCCGATGCACCTTCGTTAGCATAGGTGCAGTGACCATCCGTCTGCATCAGAGCCCCATACGCTGCAGGGTTTGCCGAATTTTCATTTTAGACACACTTTTGGTAGCCCCCTGGTTCATTCGGCCAGTGAGTTGCTCCACTGTAGCTTGTCGATCGGCCCTCACGCACCTTCGAAGCCGACGTTCGCATCAATGGCACATGATGCTCCGCAGTTTCCACGCCACTTATTTGCAATGGTGCCATTTCTCCAATCGCAATACACTTTAACCACAGCATCACGCGAACAGTTAACAAACTGCGCTATTTCAGAAATACTGCCACCCTTAGCCCGAAAGCCGATAATCATCCCTTTTTACAAATTTGATAAATCCCTCTTTTTCATCCATGACAGCAACGAGTGATATGTTTTCAGAATGCTTACAGCACCCGTTATATATCCTCCAAGCCAGTTCACGACATATGCCTTCTTTCATTGGCTATGCGCTATTGACGTCAAAAGTAGGAGGTGGTCGCAATAATGTGACTCGACTGTGTATATCCTAGATTTCTTCCCTTCCATATCAGATGCTAAAATAAAAGAGGGAGTATTTATTCGTCCTGACATTAGGAAGCTCATGCAAAATGACCGTTTTGAAAATGTTCCTCAGAAACTAGAAAAGGAAGCATAACTGGCATTCAGGATGTTCTGCAAAATTTCCTTGGAAATACTAAAGCTGCAAATTATAAGAGTATAGTTAAAAAGCCGGTGAAAATTATTCAAAAGTAGGGTAGCCACATGTCTTTAAAACTGCATTTCCTTCATTCTCGCCCAGACTTTTTCCGATAATATGGGAGCAGTTAGTGACGAACATGGTGTACGATTTCACCATCAGATATCTGCTGGTGAAATCGTTCACCGTGGTAACGGTTCAAGGAGAACCGTTACCCTGCACAGCGTAATGAAGCGATGCTTGCTGACTACTCTTGGTCCATCAAGAGAGATGCTCCTTAACAACAGTATAAACAGAAAAGCATGTAATGTAAAAACTTTGCTAATATAGCACATTAATACACTTAAAATGTGTTCCCGTTGTAAAATGTAAATTAATTGTAATGTAACGTATACAATATATTGTAATAACTTATAAAATACACTGCTGGACAATTGCCAAGGACGAATCATAAACGGCTATATAGCGCATAAAAAAGTAAGTGTGGTTGGATGCCAAGTGAAATAAAATAATGTCAGAATGCCAGGACATTACAAGAAAGACAAATTATTGTGCTCTGAAATCCAGAAGGCTTTGGAACGTGTTCAAGGGACAATCAAGCCATTTTGTGCAGAATACGTAAACGTGAAAAATGCAATTACCGTCCACAGGCGTTCCGGCGTAAGATGTCAATACGGGATATGGCCACCTTGGAGGGCGATGCAAGATTCCACACGTCGTGTCATGCTTTGCACAACATTATCAAGCAGCTTTTGGGGTAATTTATCCCATTCCTCTGTCAGTGCACGGATGAGGGTGTCCTTGTTTATTGGAGGGCATTGGCGACCAGCAAGACTCCTCCCTAAAGCATTCCACACATTTTCAATGATCTGGAGAACGTGCTGGCCATACGAGGCGTTGAATATCCTCACTCTCAAGACACTCCTGGACAGCGACTGTTCGATGACATGTTGCGTTGTCGTCCATGAGAATGAATCTATCACCGACAGCACCATGGAACATGCGAATATGAGATAGCAGAACATCATTAATGTATCGTTGGCCAGTCATAGTCCCAGTTGGAAGCACATAGAGGGACGTACGGCCATTGATCGTGATGCCAGCCCATACCATGACACTACATGTCGGATATCGGTCCCTTTCCTGTATGTTCGCTGGAAAATATGCAGTACCACTATCACGCCAGATCAGTTGTCGTCGACAATCAGACGATAGACTGTATCTACTCTCATCTGAGAAGAGGACAGCAGACCAGTCGTTATCAGTCCAATTGTGATGTTGATGGCACAATTGCAAACGCTCGGTACGGTGACGTCTGGACAATGGGATGCACACAAGAGGACGGCGGGCGTATAGTCCTCCTTCATGCAAACGTCTGGAGACAGTTTTTCGGGAGATCCGCTTGCCAGTAGCAGCCATAAACTGATTTGCTACCTCACTAGCTGTGTTGCGCCGGTGTCTTTTTTTATAGCACTATGTACCGATCTTCTGCAGGTGTCGTACTGCGCACACGACCTCCCCGTGACGTTTTCTACACTCTCCATTTGTTTGAAATGATTTCCAAAGCCTTGAAACAACACTGTGGCTGACGTCGAACTCCCTGGCAACATCTGTTATTTTTCGCCCTTCTTCAATCTTGCCAATAATACGGCCACGCGTAAAATCATCTAGGTGATGTCAGGAAGACATACTGAAAATTGCAAGTTCGTCAATTGATTCTTTCCTTTTCAACTTTGCGTTTGAACAACAACGGTCAATACGCGTCAAATCCTTTATATCTCTTATCAGCGCTATGACGTCACGAACAAGTTCGGCAATCCAAAATGTGCATACGCACAACACGTCTTACTGTATCCCGCACTTATGCTAATTTCCACCTTTTCCTGCCTTCCATTTTATGGTTGCTATCGTTGCTATTGTCATCTGTCCTTAGCAATTGTCCGGCAGTGTAGTATTACATTATAGTAACGTATAAAAACAAAGCCTATGTTGTATATTTTACATATAATATTGAAGAATCAGCTTATGCATATATATAGTAATAATGCATTGTGGCGACGTATTATTTTGTACTTTGTAGTAACGTATAAGAACAAATCCTCCATTAAAAAAAAACAAGTTAGTGAAAACATGCCAATGCATCGATTATGATGCACTTTCCAACAAACCAGAAATCGTGCGCAGACAAACCCTCCTCCCTACCCTGACTATTAATTATTTCACTACACCTCCGGAACAACATACTAAAGTTTTGTCGCAATAGAAGCATTTTTATTCAAGTTATGATGATAATGGCTGTGGTATAAATCTCGCTCCTGTGCCCTGACCTTTGCCCCCATCTCAATGATATTCAACAGAACTGGTTCAGTATACCTCCGGAACAACATGATGAAGTTCTGTCGCAATCGAAGTATTTTTACGCAAGTTATGACGCATAAGGGCGATGGAATGGATCCCTATCCTATGTCCTAACCTTTGATCCCATTTCTATGATATTAAACCGAATTGGTTCAGTATACTTCCAGAACGATATACTAAAGTTTTGTGGCAATTGAAACATTTTTAGTCAAGTTATGAGGATAATGGCTGTGGAATAAATCTTGCTCCTGTGCCCTGGCATTTGACCCCATTTCGATTATATTAAATGGAATTGGTTTAGTATACCTCCGAAACAACAAACTAAAGTTTTGTCACAATAGAAGTATCTTTAGTTAAGTTATGAGGATAATAGCTGTGTAGTAAATCTCGCTCCTGTTCCCAGTCCTTTGACCCCAGTTCGATGATATTAAACAGAACCGGTTCAGAACATCTCCAGAGCAACATAATGAAGTTTTGTCGCAATCGAAGTATATTTACATAAGTTATGACTCATAAGGGCGATGGAATCCCGTCCTATGTCCTGATCTTTGACCCCATTTCGTCCATTTTCAACAGGTTTCCTTCCCAGGTTGTCCCCTACCACACACTAAAATTTCATCGAAACCGAACCATTTTTACGCGAGTTATCGTGCGGACGGACAGACAGACAGACAGACAGATAGTAAAACGGACAAGGCTGGAGCATATACGTTTCTTCAACCTACGGTTGGAAAGCGTAAATGACTAAATCTCTCGCAATAATGAAAATCCATCCCGGTGGCGCAGTGGTCTAAGCGCAGCTTCTGATCATTCGTCCGAGTTGGATCTGGGTTCGAATCCCGTTTTGGCATGGATGTTGTGTTTGTCTTATGGCCTTTCCTTCCCTGGAACCGGTGGCCCTAAATTAGGGAAGGGAGGCTGCTCATAGCCCAGTGAGTTACTCACGTGGTCGTTCAACTCCAATATAAAAAAAAATAGTGTAAAAAAAATATCGTGGGCCAATTCGTTTTGTCGTGAACGTGAGTTTAATTCCTGTGATCTTCTGGCTCAGTGGTTAAGACGCAAGGCTTCAGCACAAACGGCCTGGGCTCGATCCCTACCATCGGCGCAAAAAAAAAAAAATTAAAAAAAAAAAAAAAAAGGATTCACGCGCGTAAGTGCTGAAGAATTCAACATCTTCGATTTTGCGAAATTTCTGTCTGAATATGGAAAAACTTGAAACGGACTTTTTTGAAATAAACGGAATTACTGACTACTAAAAATCTGTTAAAATACAGAAGTTAAAAAAAACGTACACTTTAAAAACAGTTAAAAGACGGACACTTACCGGCAACTTTGCTGGACGTTGTTTTCCGAAATTTTCCGTGAATTCACACCACTTATTTCTTTCAGTGCAGTAAATGTTGTCCTCTTGGTTCCCCTAACGTTTAGAATTTTAAGCTACACTAGTGCTCAAAATTATAGGATAATTTATAAATTCGAGCATAATCTAAAGCATTTAGGATAAAATTTATTAAACTTTGGTGATGTGGTTAATTATTACATTGATAATATAACTCAAACAAGGAAAGTCTTAATCTTATAATTTGAACGTGTTAATACCATGATCTTGTCATTTGCATGAAAGAGTAGCCCATGGCATAATATTTAGAGTCTTTTGCCCCATATGGTTATCTAATATAAAGTACAATCACCCTTGACAAGCTTACAGATCAAGAAATTACTCCCTGTAAGGTATTGAAGACTTCTTGAGGGAATAATTGCCTCTCCCCAGACTTTCTTAGTTCTTGAAGTGTTCTATCAGGAGGCTGGTGAGCTCCAATGCGTCTCCCTAGAGCATCCCGCACATGCTCAACAGGATTGAGGTCAGGGGATCTGGCTGGTCACTCGGAACAACCTCGATGAGGTTGGGCATTATCGTCCATAAGAATAAAATCTGGACCGACTTATATCCTGAACTAGCACACATATGGATTCTGGATCTCGTCTCTGTACGCCAAGGCAGTTACAGAGCGATTCTGAAAGATATGCAATGGGTCTATGCGGCCGATTTTCATGATTCCTGCCCAGACCATGCCACCGCCACCAGAGTAGTCCCTTTCTCTAATGTTAGAGGGATGAGGGTCCCAGATGCTCTCTTGATGAGCATACATCGCCAGTCAATACTTAAGCTGATTCCACCACTTTCCTGGACTCCACTGGTGATGTTGGTAACTAAAATGAGCTCGCCAAGACTCCTTTCCAGGCCATCACGTCCTCGCTACCAGAGTAGTTCCTTTCTCTAATGTTAGAAGGATGCGGGTCCCAGGTGCTATCCAGATCAGCATACGTCGCCAGTCGGTAATTAAGCTGATTCTACCACTGCTCTGGACTCCACGAGTGATGTTGGCGACTGAAGCGAGCTCGCCGAGCGATGGAATTTAGAGGGACACAAATGACTGGTTTCTTTGCATAAAGACGTTGTTCATGAAGTCTTTACAAACAGTATGTCTTGAAACCACCTTTCCTGTAACTGCGGAAAAGCTCCAGAGACAGAGTTGCCAAGCGTACATCTCTATATTTCATCTGACAGCCAAACTCATACAGCGATCGTCCGCAGATGCTGTGGCTCTGGAACAGCGTTGGTGGACGATGAACGTCTGGTGTCTATTGAAACTATCTCCAGAGTCTTCATAGGGCATTTGTGGAACATTAAATGCCATGGGAACTTCTATCTGGTACTGGCCAACTTCATTCCGAAAAACCGCTATCCCCTGCTGAAAAGTATCTGTATGATGTCTTCTTGACAAATGCATATCGACGTGTCACCGAAGTGAAAGAAAGGGTTGCGTAGAACGGCTACACAATGCGGATGACCTCTCTTTATTATGCAATCATAATTTGCATATTCCAGCTTACCTGATGCGAGATAGTCTTCCGCGAAGCGAAATTTGAATGTTCGCCAGGCATTATTTTACATTCGGAGCTGTATATAAGTTCTTTATAGATAGTTCTTTAATTTTGTGCACCATTGTACATAAAACATATGGAGTAACAGACAGCCTCCGTAGTTGCAAAATGCGATCATACACTGCTGGCCACACAAAATTCAACACCAAGAAGGAAGCATCCGATTGGCCTGAAATTCGCAGCATGCGTCGCCCGCAAGAGGACATGCAAACGATTAGCATTGCAGGGCATATGCAAATCATGTGCGCCCTGCACGCTACCGAGAAGCACTATAAGAAGGGTGCACAGAAGGCTGGGTGTAAGTAGTGGAAGTGTGTTGTGCTGCCAGGCATGTGCGTGGGAAGCTTCCTGATGCCTTTTCGCAGAATACGGCAGTCATTCCATCACGTTTCGGAGTTCGACAGAGGACGAATAGTGGCTTATCGCGACAGCGGTTTATCATACCAAAACATCGGCGCCCGTGTGGGACGACATCCAGCCACAGTGAAGCGAGTATGGATTCGGTGGGTGCAGGAGGGGCGGACGGACAGACGTGAGTGATTGCCGCAGCCGCGGCCTAATACCGAATGAGAGGACCGGCGTGTTGTGCGGTAAGCATTGAAGGCTCGCACAGCCACATCACGGACGTTAGCGCAGGAATTAGGGTGTGTTGCGCAACAACCTGTGTCAGCACGTACCGTTCGACGTCGTCTGCAGGAGCGGGGACTTCTCTAACGGCGCCCATTGCTCCGATTACCATTGACGTTACACCACCGGCGAGTACGGCGGCAGTGGGTCGTTGAACGCCGCACCTGGACTACGGAATGGCATTACATTGTCTTCTCCGACGAATCCCGCTTCTGCCTGCAACACCAAGATGGTCGGATCCGCGTGTGGCGGCACCGCGGCGAGAGACTGTATGACGCCTGCACTATGCATCGCCATACCGGTCCGTCGCCTGCACTATGCATCGCCATACCGGTCCGTCGCCTGGCGATATGGGTTCGGGCGCATTTGGATATGACACCCGCACCCCTCTGGTACGCATCGCCGATACACTCAACAGCCACCGCTACATCTCCGACGTTTTGGAGCCTGTACTTCTCCCTTACCTGCAGGACCTGCCAGCGGCCACGTTTCAATAGGACAATGCGCGCCCGCACGTGGTACGCATCGTGCAACAATTCTTCACGGCTCACCAGGTGTCACTGCTGCCTTGGCCCGCCTGTTCTCCCGATATGTCGCCCATCGAACACGCCTGGTCGCTGATCGGTAACCGAGTGGCCCGGCAAGCACCACCCGTGACTACGCCTGATGAACTGTGGCAATGTGTGGAAGCAGCCTGGACCGACATACCCCAAGTCCACATCCAAAGCCTCTTTCGTTCAATGCCGCGGCGTGTAGCGGCCTTTATTGCCAGCCATGGGAGCCACACAAACTATTGATGTCTGCGTGTTCCGCAAGTCGCACGGGCCTGTAAGCTCAATCGTTTCATCTTTATATCTGTTGTTATGTGTCCAGTAATACGGGCTTTGCTATCTCGTGTCTTTCATGGTGCTGCATTTTGGGTGGCCAACAGTTTATATGTCCAGTTCCTTTCTCCTTTTCAAAAATTACCTTACACAGCAAAATATTTGACACTATTGACATAATGAGATGAACTGCGCGCGTTAGGAAATTTGAAAGAGATTCCAAAACTGGAGTTTAGGAGTGGCCCCAGATCTTAACAGGAGCAATGCAGTAAATACACTGGCGGAAAGTGAAAAAAAAACACCAAGAAAGAGACGTCTGATACCAACGAAATTTATACAGCATAATAACGGAATACAGAGGATAACGTGAACAAAACATTATGGCAAAATACAGCTGTATTTGCTGGTAAACTGAAAAATAACATTTCCATTTAACATGGTTAGTACGACGTTGAACCGCCATGAACTGCGTCACACTGTGCAATTCTGGCATGGAGTCTGTCGTACAGATGTTAGATGTAAGTTTGGGGCATTGAGTTCCCAGCATCCTCAACCTGGACGCGTAAATCGGGGATGGTCGTGGCTGGCCATGGAGACCGGATAAGTCGTTGTCCCATAAAATCCCACACGCGCTCAATGGGGGACAAATCAGGTGAACGTGCAGGCCATGGAAGTTGTCTAACACCCTGAAGTGCATGTTGCGTTGCACGTGCCGTGTGTGGGCGTGCGTTATCTTGCTGGAAAACACCACGATGGACCGACCTTACAAATAGCACAACAACAGGCTGAATGATGTTGTTGATGTAAGAGGTGCTGTTTAACGTACCCGGTACAAACACTAGTTGTGTACGGGAGTGATAGCTGACCGCTCCCCACACCAAGAGACCAGTTGTAGGCACTGTGTGTCGCTGGCGGATGCAAGAAGGGTGGAGACGCTCCCTTGTGCGTCTGCGAACACGCATACGGCCATCGGAGGCTCTCAAGCAGAATCTGCTTTCATCACTGAACACGACAGATCGCCATTGCGTTCTCCAGTGCAGACGTTGGCGACACCACTGCAGCCGTTCCTGACGGTGGGCTGGAATCAGAGGTATACATGCCAGAGGCACACGTGCACGTAGTCCTGCATCCAGTAGACGGTTGCGGATTGTTCGCACAGTCACCTCAGGTGCAACGGCAGCTCGGATTTGCGTCGCAGTGGATGTTCTGCTTGACAACGCCGCTCTTTTTATTCGTCGATCGGTCCTCTCATCAGTCCGTCTGTACTCCCGGTTCCACGTCTTCTCGTATGGGAATGTTTCTCGGACCATCTACGCCACCATCGTACTACCACCGATACTTCCCGTCCAATTCGCTCCGCAATACGACGATACGACCACCTGGCCTCGCGGAGTGCGACTAGACGACCTCGCTCAAATTCCAGTAACTGCTAAAATGGTACACGTCTTCCATGTTCAGGCATTGCAGCTTCTTCAGGGTCTTCGCACGTCTCCGTACGCCGACGACTGATTACATTCACTTTGCCGTACTCCTTAAATACCACCGACGATAATTTGTATATTATGCCGTGCTGTGGTGTAAGCGCTCACTGGTTGGTCCCGAAATTAACATCACACCTACGTAAACTCAACCCCATTAACATATGTAAATTTCATGATCGTCCGCCAATTCCTTCTTGGTGTTCTTTTTTCACTTTCCGCCAGTGTATATACTGTTGAGACTGGATTGTTTAAGGGAAACTACACTGACGGAAAAAAATTCCAACACCACGAAAAAATAGTTGTAGAGGAATGAAATGGCGGCAATACATTTGTATAGGTAACATATTTATTCGATTAAGGTTTCAAGATCACAGCTTAATGTAAGCGAGAGAAGAGTCATTTGAAATGTGAAATGCTGGTACATTAATAACCGGTGTAACCGATAGAATGTTGAATGCAAGCACGCAAACTTTCATCCATCATGTCGTACAGGTGCTGGATGTCAGTTTGTGTTATGGAGTTCCATGCCTGTTGCACTTGGTCGGTCAATACAGGGACGGTTAATGCTGGTTGGGGATGACGCTGGAGTTGTCGTCCAATGATGCCCCATACGTACTCGATTGGTGAAAGATATGGAGATTTAGCTGGCCACGGCAACATGTCGACACTCTGTAGAGCATGTTGGTTTACAACAGCGGTATGCGGGCGAGCGTTATCCTGTTCGAAAACACCCCCTGGAATGCTGTTCATGAATGGCAGCACAACAGGTTGAATCACCAGACCGACGTACAACTGTGCCGTCAGGGTGCGTGGGATAACCATGAGAGTGTTTCTGCTATCATAGGAAATTGCTCCTCAGACCATAACTCCAGGTGTAGGTCCAGTGTGTCTCGGCCGCAGACAGGTTGGTTGCAGGCGCTCACCTGGCCTCCTTCTAACGAACACTCGGCCATCACTGGCACTTAGGCAGAACCGGCTTTCATCAGAAAACACAACAGATCTCCACTCCGTCCTCCAAAGAGCTCTAGCTTGACACCACTGACGTCGCAAACGGCAGTGGTTTGGAGTAAGTGGAATGCACGCTACAGGGCGTTTGGCTCGGAGCTGTCCTTCAAGTAACCGTTTTGTTACAGTTCGTTGAGTCACTGTGGTGGCAACTGCAGCTCGAATTGCTGCCGCAGATGCGGTACGATGCGCCACGGCCATACGCCGTACACTGCGGTCTTCCCTCTCGGTAGTGCCACGTGGCCAGCCGGAACCCGGTATTCTTGAGGCAGTACCTTCCCTTGACCACCGCTGCCAACAATCATGCACAGTGGCTACATTCCTGCCAAGTCGTTCTGCAATATTGCGGAAAGAAAATCCACCTTCTCGTAGCCCTATTACACGACCTCGTTCAAACTTCATGAGCTGTTGATAATGGCTTCTTCGTCTTCTTAAAGGCATTCTTGACTAACATCAACACCCTATGTCGCATCTCAACGATAACTAACGCTCACGAACGTTACAGCGCGTATTTACAGCAAACCTGATTTGCATGTTCCGAGGGGCGCTACTAGCGCCACACGTATGCGCCGAGCGCGAAATTTGCGTAGACGTCATCTTACAGATGTACTCTCACCGCCTACCAACTGTCGTTTATCTAACACAACCCCTTCTTGGTGTTGGGGTTTTTTTCCCGTCAGTGTATTTCCCATCGCAGTGAGTAAAATGGGATATTTTAGATTCAGTTGCTTATTTTAATAATTGCGTGTGTTTATATCTGTGTGGGTGAGGGTCGCGTGGGTAATTTGCATTCCATCTCATACACATTTTTTGGGACTTACATTAAAAGGGGAAATGGGAACCGACAACTAGTAGAATCGGATTTTGAAATCGGAAAATACTACACTGGTGTTCTTAGCGTAAAGGATGAGCAAGGTTTTGATCTGTAGTGGGGCACAGGAGCGGCCGGAATATGTGGAAGCAGGGCACAGGAGCGGCCGGAATATGTGAAAGCGGGGCACAGGAGCGGCCGAAATATGTGAAAGTCAAACCACAGCAATTCCATTACTTACCGAAATAATAAGGAAACAATACCGACACAACTGCACATACTGAAAAATATAGTGGGATTTTATTTCGAATTGGCTACATAGTACTGGATGCCATGATAGAGATGCATCACTTCCAAAAACGGCATGAAGAGAAGAGGAGGTCCTAAGTAGGAGATATATCACCCCTAACGTCTATGTATCCGTAAGATTAAAGGTATTTCGTGCTGAGATGTAGACAAGTAGAATTCAAAGCTGTCGAAACACGGTAAATTTTTCATGAAGCAGCCAAAGCACACATACCACATTTTAAATATTCCTTCTAAAAACGTAGAGACGTAGTTCAACTACCTCCCGTTTTACAGTTTATAACATTCCCTTATTGGACAAGAATGGACAATAGGAAAATCTCTACTAGCTTCTGGAAATATGCTGTAGGCCATGCACACCATACTTCCTGCAGAGCGTTCCACAATTCGGGTGTATTCCGATGTATCGGATTCCTGTGTTCGATAGCGCGTTATATGGCATCCAAAATGTGTTCCATCACGTTCAGATCTGGGGACTTGGGTGGGAATGGCAGCACCCCAAACTCATATGAATGCTCCTCTAACCATAATGGGGCGTCCCGACAGTTGTGGGGAGGTGCATTGTTCTGTTGGAACAGGCCCAACTCATCAGCATGAATGTAGGACATGAACGGGTGTACCTCGTCAGAAACGATGCGCACATAGCGTTGGCCAGTCAAAGACGTCTGTAGATGTACCATTGTTCCCAGTGAAGTCCAGCTAAACACACGCCATACCATTACGGACACCCCACCACAAGGTACAGTTCCCTGTTGACAGGCGGGATCCATATGTTCATGGGGTTTGCGCCATACACGAATTCTTCCATCTGCCTGATACAGTTGGAAACGCGACTCGTCAGACCAGGCTACTTGTTTCCAGTCATCAAGTGTCCAGTGGCGGTGTTGCCGTTCCCAAGCGAGGTGCATATCTCTGTGTCGTGCACCCATCAAGGGGACTCGAGTTGGGCGTCGGCTCCCAAAGCCCATATCGTGCAGGGTACGTTACTCAGTCCGGACGCTGATGCTTGTTGAGGCTCCAGCATTGAATTCCGATGATACCTGAGAGAGTGTTGCACGCCTATCGCGTGAAACGATTCTTGACAGCCGACGACGGTCACGTTCACCCAATGTCTTTTTACGGCCACACTGGTATCGTAGGTTGGAGGTTTTGCCGAAATTCTTGTAGTCACCGTACACATTTGCAATGGTCGTCCATGAAAATCCGAACTTCGTTTCTACCTCCGAAATACTATGGCCCTTCTCACGAGCTCCAACTATGACACTGCGTTGAAAATAGCTTAAACCGTTATTGCCATTTTCATGCCGAAAACAGCTCTGACAGCTGGCAAATGATCATATGCAGAGGATTTTAGGAAGGGAGTGTCTGGTCCCAGGTCTTAAAAAACCCTTAGAAGTAGGAAGCTAGGATATTCGGGCTAGAGTGCCCGATAGGAAAGTGACACGGAAGCGAAGTAGAAAGGGGGAAGAAGACGCCCTTATTTATTACGGAGGGGGCAGTACCCGGATCTGACAGCTGGCATGGATTACTATCGCTTTATATACGCACTGGCATATGCAACCGAGTACGCGCATAGGTGACGCTGCTATGTATTTTGCATAAGCTCACGTGTACCAGTTTTTCGGGCACTTCAGTGTACATTAGTAATGTGTCGGTCCACCTTTGGCCTTAATGCATGCACTGACCCTTCGAGACATACTTTCAACAAGGTTTTGGAACACAGCGATAGGTATGCGCTTCCATTCAGTACATAATGCTGCAGCTAACTGTTGCTTAGTTATAGGCCTTGGTTCCAAACTTCTTATGCGGTGCTTTAATTCATCCCGTAGGTGCTCTATGGGATTAAGATCAGGGCTCCGTGCTGGCCAGTCCACACACGATATGGAATTGCGGTCAAACCACACCGTAACAATCCTTGATTTATGGCTCGGTGAATTATCTGCTGGTATCAACAAGACCCAGTTACATAGCATTGCTACAGAGTTGGTAGGGCATAATTGTGCATCATATCGAGGTAGACGTGCTGGCTAACAGGTTGGTCCATGATAACCAATGGCCGGGACCATACCACGAAAAACACCCCTACACGAGTACACTGCCAGCTCCAAACTAGACCGTAGGAACAGTACACTGTGGTAAATAGCGTTCTCCCGGCAGCCGCCATACCTACAAACGGCCATCAGACTGATGGATCGTGTTTCTGGATTCATCAGTCCATAGGACCCGTTTCAATTGACCTACTGTCCACGATAAATGTTGTTTTCACCATGCTGAACGACGAGTAGCATTCCGAGTGGGGATGAAAGGCAGCCACATGACCACGGTAAACCATGGAAAGAAGTTCTCTGCGAATGGTACGTGTACATACCGAGGTTCCAGTATTTTTCTCACCTGTACACTGAGGTCTTGTGCAGTACTCCGTCGATTAGCTGTAATGACTCTCCTGAGGCTTCGACGTCTTCTATCATTGGTTTTCTTTGGTCTGCCGGTACGTTTTGCTACTTCAGGCACGCCATGTGTCTCCTACTTATTCAGTACATCCAAAATAGTTGACTTGGGTATGTTAAAACGCCTCTCGGTTTCTCTTTTGGACAACCCACTAATATAACACCCAAAAATGTTTCCTTTCTCAAAGTCAGTTCACTCTCGCCGCGACATTTTCCCTCAACCTCACTGTGCGATGTGATCGCGGTCAGTTGCACGCTTGTTTTTATACCGTACCGCGCATCATAACAACGCAGCGGATCCGTTCATTTGCTTCTGAAGGGGTGTCCGGTGACTTTTGTCACCGGACAGTCAGTGGACCTTTTAAGACAAAAGCCCTACTACAGCTATCAAGAGTAAATTTTATATTTAGGAGTTTTGTAAAATAATACTATAAGGCAGTACATGCAACTTTTCCTAAAAGTAATGGGAAGTCGTTGTCAAGTTAGAAAGATATGAAGTACTTCGAAAAATAACGATATAAAAATATGTAATTTGTAAGAAGTCCTTAAATAGAACTAAAATTATTACAAACGTATGCAGAAAAATAATAAGCTCCAACAAAAAATAAAATGACTAATTTACCCAAATTAATAGCGAAAACAACATTTTATCATCCAGCAATTTGAGCTCTACCTTATACAGAGGCTCCGCTTTGTGTCTTTCTGAATCAGCGGCTCCGGTTGTAGAAGTCACTGGTTCAAATCCCGCCAGGAAGGAAAGGGCTCGTTGAAAGAAGAATCCTTAGTAAAAAAAAGCGCTGCAAAGGTGTGAAAATCGGAGATTTTTTGCGAAATTTCTGTATAAATAAGGAAAAACTAGAAACGGATTTTTATGAAATAAACGGAATTGCTGACAACGGAATTTTTTTCAAAATACTGAAGTTGGAGGAACGGAAACTTTTAAAACCGAAATTTCGTTAAAAGACTGACATGTACCGCCAACGTTGCTGCACGTTGTTTTCGGAATTTTTGTGAATTCACATCGCTTATTTTTACAGTGTTGTTCCGTCGTAGTATTCCGTCTTCTATGATTGTGATTACATTTTCCAGCCTTTCTTTTATCTCGACCATCAGAGGAATATAAGGGCAGAGAAAGTTATTACGGACATTATTTAGAATACCCTTGTAGCGACTGAAAGAACAGCGTTTTGAAAGAGACAAAGGCTACCTTTTAAATGTCTCCAACATGAATGCGGAAATCGGTTGGGTACCTGTCTCTGGTTGAGGTTTATTGGTTTCGGGAAAGTAAGAAAACCAATTCATGGAAAAGAGGCTCAAAATTCAGGGATAACCCGTGAAGGATTCAACTTCATGTGATAAGCTGGCCATCGTAACCACTCTATCAACGGGTGGAATCGTTTCATTATGAAGGGAAAAGTGAGGAAGTGGACAGCCTTGGATTGTTGGAGAATCACAGAGGAAGAGAGAGAACTGCCAATTATATATTCACTGCGTCTTTTTTTTTTTTTTAATGTGTTGTAAGGTAGCTAGTAGGGATGGGTCAAAGAAGAAAAATATTTGATTTGCATTCTAATATTTGCCACTAGATTTATAAGGAAACGAACTACAAACATACTTTATATGAAGAGGTAAAAAGTTTCTAAATTCAAAGCGACGATGCTCTTGGAGTGAATTGCATGGAGTTTAAATCAAGGACATCCATGAAAAGTAAAAAAATCAATCGTGGAGTACCCTTAACCTTCAGCTGTACATTTTCTGATTTCAACATTGATTGTCTGGTAGTGTCGTTTTGTTTTTTCGCATTTCTGTCACTTACTTTCCTGTAAAATGGTACGAGACTGTTCAAAATGTACTAATCGAATTTCCTTCCACTCAAGGACAAAGTGTTTTTCCCCAAATGCTCTCTGTCTCTTTTTCTTCAGTCTGGCTCGTTGCTAGATGTCTTTAAAAATGGTGTTTCTTAGTAGCCACTTTCAAGGGCCAACTTCAAATACTTCGGTATTGAGCAACATTTTCCATTGTTTGCATGCACGCAAAATTTCCCGCTGTCACGTGAAGTTCGTGCTCAAGTAATATTCATAAGAGGAAATGGGAATTCCCTAGGTGCCACGGCTTAACTTGAATTTAAACATCCATCCAATTAAAACGGAAATAAACAAATTGGTTGTAGGGTTCCGCCTTGTCCTGCACCTAGCTGGATCTTATTTGGTTGTCTTCTATTTCCGCAAAATTCCGTGGTTCACTTTTATTATGCATATCTAGCTATCGAACCTGATGAACAGAGGAAAATTACAAACTTTAATTCTGATTCACAAAAAAATACCTTTAATCTACGATTAAAGGTGTTTTTTGTAAAAATCCTACTAATTTCTGAGGGATTCCAACTTCTTCCAGAGATAAAACAATAAAAAAAGGAAAAAGAAAGTGACCCAGAGAGTGAAAAAAAAAAAAAAAAAACCATATGATACATACACTCATTGTCACAAAAATCCGCGCACCGAGAAGGACGCGTCGGATTGAAATGAGATTTTAGTAGTGAGATGGTACATACCAAGGACAGAAGTTATTACAATATCACAGCAGCAGGACGATTTCCCGCGGACATTTCGGTCAGCGTTAGTACCGCGTCGGACAGCGTCGTGCTATGATACATGCGGTGATACGGTCCGGCATGGAGTCAAAGAGACGCCGTATGTTATCCTGGGACAGACTGGCCCACACTTCTTGCAAATGACGCTCTAAATCACGAAAACTGGGACATGGAGAAAGCTGACGTCCCATCTTGTCCCACACGTGCTCGATGAACGAGAGATCAGGCGATCTGACAGGCCACGGAAGCATCGAAGCCTGACGTAGACGATCCTGGGAAACCCGAGCAGTGTGCGGACGGTCGTTATTTTGTTGGAAAATGGCTCCGAGTCGCCCCGCCAGGAAAGGCAGCACATGGAGCCGCATGATCTCCTGCACGTAGGGTTGGGCTGTCAACATCCCTCGGATCACTGCGAATAAAGTCCGGCTGTCATACGTGCTGGCTCCCCAGACCATCATCCTTGCAGTTCGGGACGTATGCCGATGTACAGTGAGAATGAGATTGTAGCGCTCACCTGCGGTCCTCCACACTCTGATACGGTGGTAGTTTGTTCCCATACAGAAGCGAGATTCGTCGCTGAACATTACACGTTGCCGATCCGTACCATTCCACGTTGCTAGCTGCTGACACCACTGCAATCGACCCCGACGATGGTCAGATATTAATAAAAGAAAACGTAAGGGCCGTCGCGAGTGCAGATTTGCCTCTTCCAGGCGTCTAAAAATGGTTCTGGTGGACACATGAGTCCTTTGTACAGCCGCCACATGCCTCTGGATATTGGAGAAGGACGTCATTGCATCTCTGCATGCCGCTCTTACGATCCCACAGTCCTCTCTGCTGGTGGTGTGTCTGGGTCTTTCAGAGCCAGTCCGCCTTGTCTGGGTGCCTTCCCGTGTCCATTGCTCCCAACACGATCGCCCCGTACTGTCCGACAGGCCCAAATGGCAGCCGATTTGGTTCGCCGGCCACCCTGCCCCTCTTATCCCGACGCTATGATCTAATTCAAATTCTGTCAGTTGCCCGTACGTACAACTACGGTGGCTCCTCGGCATGTCTATCGCTCAGGGATCTCACCTGACTCTTACCGTGCACTTTGGCAGGCATGTGGAGTCCCCTGCGCGGCGCCTTATAAGCACCAAGGATTGAGATTGCAGCACTGGTCGTGGACACGCAGGCATGCGGAATAGCACGAAATTTTAATCATTTGCATGTCTGCCCTCCCCTTAGCTATTCGCCGAGTTTCGCGTTAATCGCACGTTTTTTTCTTGGTGCACGGATTTTTATGACAATGAGTGTATGTATCTAATCGTACATACCATGATTCAATATCAGTCCACTACCGGATGGCCTCTTCAAGTGCCTTTCCCAACTTTCTGTCTGGAGCATGTTACTACAGCATTCTTTCGAATTCCATCCACCCATCCCCCACGTGGTCTTTCTTTCCTTGGGCACTTTCCTGCCTCTTTTCTCAGCAGTGGTCAGTTCTAGCAATATGTCCAGCGCATTGCCAGCTGAGGGTCTTCACTTTGATCATGATGTCATAAACTCCTGTCATTTTCCTGATCGATGAATTCCTCTTCCTTATTTCGACAATAGTTGTTCTCGCAGAAAAAACACGCACAAATTCGTCCATGCTCGTGTATCTCCTGTGTGACAAAACTTCAAGAAAGGCCTGTTTACAACAAATAGTAGTATACTTATCACTTGATTTGAGTTCGAGTTATTTCTTGTTCAGTTAAAAAAAAAAGGGGGGGGGGGGGTTGAGAAAACACAAACAGAGAAAAAGGGAGAAAAAGAACAGCCCTGGTTATTGCATTTAAGCAATTTAAAGAATTTTTTAATTGTCTTTTTTAGAGAAAAAAACACAATACTGAGTTAAGTGGTCAATTCATTTGCGCAAAATCAATTTTTTAAAATGTACATGAAATGTTTTCCAGGAAATTGTTGAGCGTGGAGGCGGCTTCCAGGAAAATCTTCCTAAAAAACAATAATTCACATGTGAACCATAAATCTTTCGTATAAAGACCCCCAGGGAAGGGTACCATGAAATTCCAGGGGGCGGGTGGTGGTCCGGATCCCTGCGTGCCCTACCTTCCGCCGCCCGTGGGGGATCGGCCACGCAGGGCAGTGTCCCACCTGCGTTTCCTTTTGCCCATCCTAGCGACTCAACACTACAGAGATTTATGTAGAGGATGTTAGGAAGGGAGTGTCTGACTCCGGGTCTTAAACAACCCTTAGAAATAGGAAGCTATGAGATTTGGGCTACAGTGCCCGATAGGAAAGTAACACGGAAGCTAGGTAGACGCCCTTGTTTATTACCGGGAGGCCAGTACCTGGGATCCGACGGCTTAACGTGCCCATCCGACGCACGGCGGATATTTAGTGGTTCGAGCGTTCGTACCTAACTGGGATCGAACCCGAGGTCTTCCCCGTGGAAGTCACGAACGCTGACCACTAGGACACCCGCGGCACGTTTTGAGTAACAAGGAGGATGTAGACGTCTTTATTTATAACCGGGAAGCCAATGTCCAAGGTCTCTAGTAGAGAGATATTTGAGTCATCAGTAAACGAATGTTGTAATCCATTTCAGCCAGTTAGTTTTATTAGTGGTAAACTTTGGAAGAAAGAAAACTGACTATAATCTGACGAACGTAATAAATACTGCGGTTCAGCTAATCACTTTGAAAAGTATTAGAAGACTATGGAAGACTGTTAAAAGGTACTGTTAGAGGGAGGGTGGGGGGAGAAATTCGACCAATCGTCTGAAGAATGTTTATCTGCACTTCGATTAATCACTTCCGTTTGTGTTAGTAAGCTTTTGTAGAAAGAAATTAAATTTCACCAATTTTATGACGAACTCGGTCCTATCGTTTGGACAGTCATTCATATCAATGTTAGAGTACCTCGATCAAAAGAAAAAATACACTGACGGAAAAAAATCCCAACACCACGAAAAAATAGTTGTAGAGGAATGAAATGGCGGCAATACATTTGCATAGGTAACATATTTAATCGATTAAGGTTTCAAGATCACAGCTTAATGTAAGCGCGAGTAGAGCCATTTGAAATGTGAAATGCTGGTACATTAATAACCGGTGTAACTGCCAGAATGTTGAATGCAAGCACGCAAACATTCATGCATTGTGTCGTACAGGTGCTGGATGTCAGTTTGTGAGATGGAGTTCCATGCCTGTTGCACTTGGTCGGTCAATACAGGGACGGTTAATGCTTGTTGGGGGTGACGCTGGAGTTGTCGTCAAATGATGTCCCATACGTACTCGATTGATGAAAGATCTGGTGATCTAGCAGGCCACGGCAACATGTCCACACTCTGTAGAGCATGTTGGGTTACAGCAGCGGTATGCGGGCGAGCGTTATCCTGTTGGAAAACATCCCCTGGAATGCTGTTCATGAATGGCAGCAAAACTGTTTGAATCACCAGACCGACGTACAACTGTGCCGTCAGGGTGCGTGGGATAACCACGAGAGTGCTCCTGCTGTCATAGGAAATTGCTCCCTAGACCATAGCTCCAGGTGTAGGTCCAGTGTGTCTCGGCCGCAGACAGGTTGGTTGCAGGCGCTCACCTGGCCTCCTTCTAACCAACACACGGCCATCACAGGCACCCAGACAGAACCGGCTTTCATCAGAAAACACAACAGATCTCCACTCCGTCCTCCAATGAGCTCTAGCTTGACACCACTGACGTCGCAAACGGCAGTGGTTTGAAGTAAGTGGAATGCACGCTACAGGGCGTCTGGCTCGGAGCTGCCCTTCAAGTAACGGATTTGTAACAGTTCGTTGGGTCACTGTGGTGGTAACTGCAGCTCGAATTGCTGCCGCAGACGCGGTACGTTGCGCCACGGCCATGCGCCGTACACGGCGGTCTTCCCTCTCAGTAGTGCTACGTGGCCGGCCGGAACCCGGTCTTCTTGAGGCAGTACCTTCCCTTGACCACCGCTGCCAACAATCATGCACAGTGGCTACATTCCTGCCAAGTCGTTCTGCAATATTACGGAAAGAAAATCCACCTTCTCGTAGCCCTATTACATGACCTGGTTCAAACTCCGTGAGCTGTTGATAATGGCTTCTTCGTCTTCTTAAAGGCATTCTTGACTAACATCAACACCCTACGTCGCATCTCAACGATAACTAACGCTCACGAACGTTACAGCGCGTATTTACAGCAAACCTGCTTTGCATGTTCCGAGGGGCGCTACTAGCGCCACACGCATGCGCCGAGCGCGAAATTTGCATAGACGTCATCTTACAGATGTACTCTCACCACCTACCAACTGTCGTTTATCTAACACAACCCCTTCTTGGTGTTGGGATTTTTTTTTTTTCCGTCAGTGTAGCTATCATTAATAGAACTTCATACAGCACTTTGACCAGGGCATCACTATAGACCATTTCGATGGAAAGGGGTATATTGTATCTCTTTCTCTCTCTCTATGTGAAAAATGCCCCCCTCCGCTCCCAATAATCTTACAATAATTTCTAAATAAGTTATTCGTTTGAGTTAAAAAGACAAATTCATAAACCTTCACTAAGTTCGGGATATTATTCTTTTAAATCAATTATCAACGATCAGAAAAAGAAAGAAAGAAGACAAAAAGTCAATGGCAAATATACATTTGACCATTATATGCTGCCGAAGAACGCATTAAGGAGCACTTCTTGCTTAAGGACACGTCCCGCGGATCCTTCGATGTATAATGCGGTTCGTGTATTTTTTTTTTTTTTAATTCTTAGCCATAGGTTATTTTCAAGAGCTGTATGCATTTGATTTACGTGGAGATCAAATAGACGCTCAGAGAGTTTGGGTCTACAATGCTGAGTTTGGTGTTACAGGGCTAGTTTTTTACTGATAAAGGGATTCTCTCTGTCTGTCTCTCTCTCTCTCTCTACTGCTCTTAACTGTATTTAACCCCACTACAGCACTGTTCAATACTCTTCACTGTAGCAAAGCAAATGAAGACCATCTCTATATTCTCAAAAGTCCACCGAAGATGGAGAACATATCAACATGTAAATAATATTAGTGCAGCGCTAAAATTAATTCAGAAATTGAAGATTTCGGGGTTGCTCTGGTTGTAAGTAAATTTAAATGAATTAAATTTATTATTTTAAATTTAAAACACAATTAAATTAAAAGTGACATCTAACGATTTTGAAATTCTGGAGTTTTATTTTTCTTTCATTACAGAAGTAGAGTGAATAGGGTAAACACAAGGTACTGAAAGAAATGAAGCCCCCCCCTAGTTTTAAAAATTAAGCACTATTAAGCCGCCCTAGATGTTAAAAATGAAGTCCTGTTCAGCCGCCCGTGTTAAAAAATTAAACACTGTTCACCCGCCCTAGATGTTAAAAATGAAGCCGTGTTCAGCCGCCAGTGTTAAAAAATGAAGCCGTGTTCAGCCGTCTCCAATGTTCTTCTAGTGACGCCAATCTGATTTTGGCCAATCACCATCACCATTGTTTTAGTTATTTATTATAACTAAATTTTAGTTATTTATTATAACTAAATATTGGTTAAATTTCTACATCACCACTCTTAATAAAGAAAAATGAAATTTGACAAAAAATTTTTTTTCTCAAATGAATCACGTAAAGAGCGTTGCAATGCATTTCATTCAGTCACATCTACTAATGATTGACCACCATTTAACAGAAATGGCACCCTTAAAAAATTCAACAAGTGTCAAAAACTAGTAGGCAGTGCTACTGAATTCAGAAACTAACTTTTGACTCCCAGAAGATCTCATCTCGATTATTCAACAGTGAATGTTCAAGTGGTTTTAGGCACTGGCATCTGACCACTATTCCGATACGGGCCTGGGTTAGATTCCCGAATGAGACATGGGTGGTGTGCTTGTTTGATGGCAGTGGTTGTGCTCTTTCTCTGGAGCCAGTGCTCCTAAATTAGGGATGCGCGACTGCTTATAGCCCTCAGAATAGCTCATGGTGGTCGTTATTCCTCGAAACAAAACAAAACAGAGAATGGCAAATCATGTGCCGCCCCAGTGGCGCAGTGGTCTAAGCGATGGCCTCTGATCATTCGCCCGAAAGGGGTCCGGGTTCGAATCCCGGCGAGGCACGGATGTTGTGTTTGTCTTACGGCACTGGCTCTCTCCCTTCCCTGGAACCAGTGACCCTAAATTAGGGATGGGCGACTACTTATAGCCCATTGAGTTGCACACGGTGGTCGTTAAACCTCTCCATTAAAAAAAATAGTGTGTTACGCAACTAACGCATATCTCCAACACACCGCTGTTGTTAAGATTTCACTACCGAACACACATCTCCAATAACTGACAAACGTACCGACTTTCGCTTGAGTTCCAATAAATCGGAGTTCGGGTACTCTGGGAAATCATCGTTTCGCCTCGGGGGAAAAATTATTTAGCTCCGAGTGTGCATCAACCTCTCGAATTCAACTGCTGTACAGAGGCATCCGATTTCCTCAACAGACTACGATTCAATCTTAATTTTTGAACATATTTAAACTAACAGTTCACCATTCAAAGACTGATAGGCACAAACTATTAGGTGCACAAATAAGTTTTAAAGCGTTTTTTGTGTGACGTATACCGCTGATTTAGATATCCGATATTCCCCCGCGTTGTTGTCATGTGACCGTAACTGGTCCTGAGTATAAAATGTGACACAGAAGTTTGCCCAACAGTCAAACGCACTTTCACATCGATAGGTGAAAGATGGCAAGCGATACTGCATTTATACGACACTGCATTCGTTACGAATTTCATCAAGAAAAAAGGGTTGAAAAAGCATGTGCATCGATCTGTTCTGTTCTGGGGGAGAATATTGTATCAAAAAGCACGTGTGAGTTTTGGTCTAGACGGTTTGAAGCAGGTGATTTTGATGTTAGCGATCGAGAACGTAGCGGCGCCCCGCAGAAGGTTGCACATGAGGAACTGAAAGCATTGTTGGATGCAGATTCGTCTCAAACGCAAAAAAGAACTATCTGAACAAATGGGGGTGACAACAAACCATTTCCAATCGTTTACCCGCGATGGGAAAGATTCAGAAGGAAGGAAAATGGGTACCACATGATTTGAGCTAGAGGAACAAGGACGAGCGTGTCATGAAGTGTTTGAATCTGTTGAATAAACAACACAGAAAGTCTTTCCTGTGGAAAATCGTTACGGGTGATGAAAAGTGGATATGCTGCGACAATCCTAAATGCAAAATAACACTGGGTAGACCCCGGTGAAGTAAGGACTAAGACACCGAAACGCAATATTCACTCTAATAAAGTTCTGTCAATAAAGTTTCAGTGGGATATGAATAGTGTGGTGCTCTATTATGCACTACTGAAACAGGGTCAAACTGTAACTGCTGATCACTACAAGCAACAATTGCTGCGATTGAACCAGGAAATCTGTAGGAAAGGTCCATTCACAGGCAAAGGATTGCATCCCGTGAAATTACTGCATGACAACGCTGGGCCGCATGTCGCGAAATCGGTCAAGGAAAAGTAATTGACGCTAGGCTGGGAAGTTTTGGTGCACCCGGCGAATAGTCCCAACATAGCCCCTTCAGACTAACATTTCTTCCGATCGATGCAACAAGATTTGTCTGCTGTACCGTTCCGGACATGTGACGAAGTGCAAAAATGGGTTGACGACTTCATCGCGTCACACGGACGAAGTATTCTTCATGGCTGAAATCCGTCAGCTCCCCAACCGATGGCGGAACGAGATAGATAATGACGGCGGATATTTTGATTCGTAAAGGTATTGTTGTTTTCTCTCAAATTACATGATGCGTTGTCTTAAAAAGCTTTAAAACTTATTTGTACACCTATGTATAACACGTGATAACACAGACGTTGATTTCGGGTCGCCCAGTGGTCAACTAGTGTAGGGTGTGAATTCTGTCTTCAATTTCTAAGTTATTTTTGAATCCGGTATCAACCCATGGATATTGCACCGAAGCAGGGACGTCGCCAAGGGAGTGCCAAGGGTAGGATCTAGCCCACCCTGAAATTTTTCTTGCCTACCCTGCCGCCCACCCAATTTAAGATATGCAATTTCTCAATTTTTTAACTTCAAAATACAATCTGTACTTTGCCAAAAAATTATTAGTGTCGTATTCTTCGTAGTGTATTTTCTTTCCCCGTGCATTGTTTACCTGGAAGAAAGGTCATCAAAATAGCATCAGGAGGACCATGAAAATCTAACTGTTCCCCACTCTTCCAAATCCTTTATATGACGAAGTAAATTAATTAGTATGTACCCAGGGGAAGGGGGAGGAGAAGATTACACGAATTGCTTTGATGCCTGCAATTAAGAGCATTAAAAATTACTTCTTTCAGTATTTCTTAAATAAAATCACCCCACCAAAAAATATTATTTGCCCACTGTGATTTCGAAGTCTAGCGACATGCCTGCGCCGAAGAGACAAAACATTATGAGCAGTGCAATGAGCAGATCAAAGCAACTTCAAATAAGCGACGTCGCGTGTGAAGGTCATGCAATAGTATAAATAACACCAGTTACTGAGCTTTGTTAAACTGTGCCGCGGGTGGCCTAGTGGTGGGCGTTCGCGACTGTCAAGGAGAAGACCTCGGGTTCGATCCCAGCCAGGTACGAACGTTCGAATCACTAAATATCCGCCGTGCGTTGGATGGGCACGTTAAGCCGTCTGACCCCGGGTACTGCCCCCCCCGGTAATAAATAATGGCGTCTTCCTCCTTCTTTCTACCTCGCTTCCGTGTGACTTTCCTATCGGGCATTCTAGTCCAAATCTCCTAGCTTGCTATTTCTAAGGGTTGTTTGAGACCTGGGGTCAGACACTGCCTTCCTAAAATTCTCTATATATCATCTGATCTGATCTGCTCTATTAAACTGTTATCTCATGCTTTTATTGGGAAATGCAGAGAGAACTTAAGCCAGTTTGAGAAAGACAAAATTGTAATGGTCTGAAGACTGGGTCAGAGCATATCCACCCGTGGGGTGATTACGGTCAGCCATGGTTAGTACTCATCAATGCTAGAGATGAGCCTTCACTCACCTCTTGCATCGATGAGTCGTTCGTGGTAGGGCGCGAGACAATAGATAGGATACTGTGGCGCAGCGCGCTTGGAATTGGAATGCTGGTGACGGGAGTAATGTATCACAATACACAGTCTGCTCCGAGCGCTCAAAGTTGATCTCGGTTCACCTTGGAAAGCGCCTACAACGGACACAGAAAAAATGGGAGAAGGTCGATTGGTCCGGTAAATCTCGTTCCCTGTTGCACCATGTGGACGCGTACGTGTGGTTCGTTTGCGTGAGGAAGTGTTGGGACCAGGATGCACCGTGGGACGAAAACAAGCCGTTGGAGGAAGTGTAAAGCTTTAGGCAATGTTCCGCTGAGAAACCCTGGGTCCAGTCATTCATGTGCAGGAAACTATGACGTCTACCACGTACCTAAACATCACTGCAGACCAGGCACATCCTTTCATGGACACAGTATTCCCCTGCAGTAGTGCCGTCTTTCGGCGGGATAATGATCCATGACACACTGCCCGGATTGTTTTTCAATGGTTTCCGGAACACGAAAAAGACTTCCAGGTATTGCCCTGTCCTCCAAATTCCCCAGATATCAATCCAATCGAGCCCCTGTGTTGGAAGAGAAAATCCGATCTGCGGCGGCTCAACCACGTAACTTACGAGAGTTAAAGGATCTGCTGGTAACGTGATGGTACCAGATACCATAAGGCATCTTTAAAAATCTTATACCGTCCATATCTTGCCGGGTAAGAGCTGTCTTGGCGGCACGTGGAATGGCCAACATCATATCCAATAGGTGGTCATACCGTTTTGGCCCTTCTGTGTATATTTGACCTTTCAGCGTTAGCTCTCTTCCTTCCTAGGAACCAGTGGCCCTAAATTAGGGATCGCTGACACCTTATCACATTAGATGATCATGGATGTTGTGACGTACCTGCCCCGCAGGACGCACATGAGATAAAGGCAGATAGCAGTGAGGGCACATGTCCACGTAGCTCAGTTGGGAGAGCGTCTTACTCCGGAATGAGTGGTCCCGGGTTCGATGCCCGGCGCAGACAAACGTGTACGTTATAATGGCGCCCGAACTTTTAGGATGACACGGCTGTTAATTTTCTCGCAATGATGCGATGTTCTTCTTTTCACACGGCGAGACAGGAAAAATGAGAATCCCTTCTTCAGTGCTTCGAAAAAATAAATCAGTGGGATGTTACCTTCCACACACCAAATTGTCTGGGATTTCTCAAATGCACGTTCTTCATGGGATGACTGCCTACAGCAACACAAGGTCCCGGCCTTCTTTCGGAATGGGAAAAAGATGTGAAGTGCCTGTCCCGCAGGATGCACACGAGATAAAGGCAGATAGCAGCGAGAGCAGATGTCCGTGTAGCTCAGTTGGGAGAGTGACTAACCCCGGAGTGAGGGAACCCGGTTTAGAAGACCGGCGCGGACAAACTTGTTCGTTATAACGTCGATAATCCCTCCATCGTAAAAAAAAAAAAAAAAAAAAAAAGAAGTTGATGCTGGGAGAGGGAAATAATAATTATAATAATAATAAGAATGTGTGTCTGGTTTAGCTTTCCACGATGTTTTACGGAGATTGTTGTGTTACTGGGATGTAGCATTTCAAAGCATTTATGTATTAGTTCATTTCTCCAAGCAAGCGGTATCAGGAAATTATAAAATTATACTTTGGCTGCCCCGGTAGAGCAGTGGTCCAAGCGCTGGCTTATGACCATTCTTCCGAGAAGGGTCCGGGTTCGAATATCGGTGAGGCATGGATTTTGTGTGTATCTTACGGCACTGGCTCTCTCCCTTCCCTGGAACCAGTCACCCTAAATTAAAGACGGACGACTGCTTATAGCCCATTGAGTTGCTCACGGTGATCGTTAAACCTCCAATCAAAAAAAAAAAAAAAAAGAAATTATACTTGTGAGAATGAGTTTCAAAGGGAATCGTTTCTTTTGTATGGAAGGTCGTTTTAGAAAACTTAAAGTGCCTAATCGTTTTATGGCATACGCAGATATCAGGGTTATTGTCATGAGCGAACGATTCCAGACTGAATAATTAGTTTATTGCATCAAAGACGACGTAGACCTTCACGCTAGGGACAGGGCAGCAGAGGGCATGCTAAGAAGTTTGGAGTGCTCAGAGATTAGGGGATAATTCTTTGAGAAAAGAGGGATTTCGCGAAGAGAGCGAGGAGGCGGTAGTCGACTAAGAGGACAGCGAGCGGGAACGACGTAGAGGATGGCCTCCGTCGGAATCTTGAAACAAGAGAAATTAGTAAAAGAAATAAAAGAGAAGTTAGGTACGTGCAGATGACGAACAAAAAGTTAAGCAACCGTAATAAATTCAGTAATTAGTATAACTTTCAGGACATATCCATTAAGTGAATTAAATATTAATAAAGGAGTAATTCAATAACGTAGATGATCTTCATATTTTCGTGAAGTACAATTCTTTTATAGTATCCGCAAGTTGCCATAAGGCACGAACACCGAACCAACTAATAGAAGACACAAGTGGTTGTTCGTACGACAAAGCATAATAGTTTCACAAATGCTGTCTGCGTACGATAAGTAAAATCATTAAAAATTTGCAAAATAAAACCAAATTTATTTACAAATTAAAATAATTTAATAGCAAGAACTTTCGGGCCACTCATGGCTTCATCGTGTCGCAAGAATACAGAGTAAATCATTATTCATTATTATTATTATTATTATATGACTCATAAATGATGATTGACTCTGTATTCTTGCGACACGATGAAGCCATGAGTGGCCCGAAAGTTCTTGCTATTAAATTAGATTAATTTGTAAATAAATTTGGTTTTATTTTGCAAATTTTTAATGATTTTATTTATCGTACGCAGACAGCATTTGTGAAACTATTATACCGAACCACCTATATTCCATCATATGAACCCGTTAATAGCTGTATTCTTGACTCATACATCCTTCTTTGCGTAACCCGCTACTAGTTTTTAAAAAGGCAGACAGAAATAATGTGCTTCCGCTTTTGAACGCCTTACGGGGAATCTCATTTGCATAGTTTAATGATTTTTTTTTCTTTTGCTCCGCCAGTAGCTCTTTGATGTTCCGCTGTCGCCAATTTGTAGGTGTTGCTCTTGCCGGCCAGGTGGGTCCCCTGTTGGGAGATGTTCACTTCTCTTCAAATTCATTCATCAGCTATGACGTAACAGTCACCCCGAGGCCGTGAATTCGAGTGTTAGTCCCCGTTCATCAATCAAGCGTTGTACTACCTAAATCCAAGAGTTCAGTGTTAGCCTATCTTTCACCCACCCTACTTTTCCTCCTTCTCTTTCCCCTCCCCTCCCCTCCCTCCCGTACTATTCCCCAAATCTGTTTCACTCCCTTCATTTCGTTGGTTGCCATTCTGCTTTCAAAATGTTTCACTACATTTCCTGGTTGCTAAATTAGGCATCCAGCTTTTTGACGTAGCTGCTCTGTCGGCCCATTTCTGTTCGAAGGGGGGAACTGGTCCAACGTGAGGTATGACAGGCATGCGAGTAAGAAAAAGAGGCGAAAACTGCGAGGGATCAATGACTTGGTTTTGACCCTGGCCTTGAAGTAGGCCGAAGGGAACAACTCCGTCTCGCCTCCTTGCTGCGAAAGCACATCCCGTCGCTTTTAACATTTCGCCGTTACTCAGGTGGCTCGCGGATTACATGGTATAACTGTCGAAGTGCACGGTTTTGTAATCAGCTATGGCAAACAAAGAAGAACAAGGTTTTCCGAACTGAATTTCAGAAATCAAATTTTTTTTAGTGTGTTTATTTACTGTTTCGGAGATTTTTTTTTTTTTTGATTGGAGGTTTAATTAACGACCACCATGAGCAACTCAAAGGGCTATAAGCAGTCGCCCGTCCCTAATTTAGGGCCGCTGGTTCCAGGGAAGGGATAGAGCCAGTGCCGTAAGACAAACACAACATCCATGCCTGACCGGGATTCGAACCCGGACCCCTTAAGGACGAATGATCAGAGGCCAGCGCCTTAGACCACTGCGCCACCGGGGCGGCATTTCGGGGATTTAACGACTTACGTAAGCATCAAAGTCTATAAGGAATCTCTCGTCCCTAATTTAGGGTCGCTGGCTCCAAACAAACACACCACACTACTAGAGCCTAATATAGCAGAACTAACACACCAAACCACTAGAACCCAAACCTAACTAGGGCATCTGGCCAGAAGCCAGCGCCTCTAACCACCCTGCCAGCGAAACTGAAAATCAGATAAATATCCGTCAGGGAAACCAACCATTTCAAAGCCATTGTTACTCGATTCCGGGAAACAATGGCTTTGAAATCCTGCGGTATTGAAGATGCATACATTACCATTATTAAAAACATCTATGAAAATGCTAGTGTGGCCGCCCCGGTGGCGCAGTGGTCTAAGGCGCTGGCCTCTGATCATTCGTCCGTAAGGGGTCCGGGTTCGAATCCCGGTCAGGCATGGATGTTGTGTTTGTCTTACGGCACTGGCTCTCTCCCTTCCCTGGAACCAGTGACCCTAAATTAGGGACGGGCGACTGCTTATAGCCCATTGAGTTGCTCACGGTGGTCGTTAAACCTCCAATCAAAAAAAAAAGAAAAAAAAATGCTAGTGCAAAGGTTCGGATATTTGAGGACACAGCACAAATAAGAATTGGAAAGGGAGTGAGACAAGGTGACAGATACCATATCTCACAAGCTCTTTAACGCCACATTGCAAAATGCCTTTCAATCACTGAACTGGGAAAACAAAGGGATAAAGATTAAAGGAGATTATCTAACTCACCTTCGTTTTGCTGATGACATAGTCATTTTTGCAACTACCCCATCAGAGCTACAGAGTATGATCCAGGAACTTGCTGACAAGAGTAAAGAAGTGGGATTAAAAATGAACTTTCAGAAGACAAATGTGATGTACAATGCTTTTACAAGAAACGATGATTTATCGATTGATGGAGAAAAGCTTCAGACAACCGATTCCTATATTAATATCGGGCAGCAGATATCGAGTAAGGGTCACATTGATAAAGAAATTAATCGGCGTATAAAACTTGGATGGAGAGCTTTTGGAAGAAACAATACAATTTTTAAGAGCCTTATGCCATTATGTCTAAAAAAAAAAGTGTTTAATCAATACATCCTGCCAGTGCTTACGTATGAAGCAGCGACATGGATCTTAACTAAAAAAGACATACAAAGACTGCAGACGCCGCTCCGGTGGCGCAGTGGTCTAAGGCGTTGGCCTCTGATCATTCGTCCGTAAGGGGTCCGGGTTCGAATCCCGGTCAGGTATGGATGTTGTGTTTGTCTTACGGCACTGGCTCTCTCCCTTCCCTGGAACCAGTGACCCTAAATTAGGGACGGGCGACTGCTTATAGCCCATTGAGTTGCTCACGGTGGTCGTTAAACCTCCAATCGAAAAAAAAAAAAAAGACTGCAGACAACTCAAAGTAGCATGGAGAGATGCATGCTTGGTGTAACCAGGAAATATAAGAAGAGGAACTTCTGAATAAGGAAAATGAAAGGAGTGGACGACATCATGACCAGAGTGAAACCATGTTGTCAGAAGAAGTAAAATCATGCAAGGCATTGATTATGACACGCTTTCCAACATACCCGAAATCATTACTCAAGTTATTACTCAAGTTATGAGGATAATGGCTGTACAACAAATCTCGCTCCAGTGCCCTGACCTTTGACCCCATTTCGATGATATTCAACAGAACCGGTAAAGTATATTTCCGGAACAACACGATAAAGTTTTGTCTCAATCGAAGCATTTTTACGTAAGTTATAACCAGTGCTGTAGTCGTAAAATCAGCAGAGGGTATACTATGTGCAAATCCTTAAAAATCAGAGGTCATACTAAATGGATAAAAAAAAAAAAAAAAGGCACGGTACCCTGCCTTTTTTTTTTTTTTTTTTTAATTGAGCCGCTCTTCTGTAGAAGAAACTCTTGACCTACTATCAGTTGCTGAACGATGATTCATCAACCAAGATCTTACGAATTTTTATGGATGAAATCGTTCAATGGGCGGTCCATTTGAATTTATGAACATCAGGTTTGATACATTGGAGTTTAACAAAGATGCTCCGAGATCGGTTATAATGTTGTTCATTAAACTGAATCCTCGTTCGCATTGAGCTGTCGAACGAGGCAAAGTTGAAATCGTTCTTAAGAGGGGTTTTAAGTTTTCTGGTACAACTTGTTTTCAGTATATTCTTTCAGTCTCTGAATAGCTTGCATTTCATTAACATTAAAACGTCTACAGATTCGCTCTGTTTCTAGTTCTTAATAGCGCACTTCGTCTGTTTTAATATTTATTCGCGCTAATGAAGAAATTCATTGTTTGAATCTGAACACAGTCTTAATTTCATCCTGTCAACCGTGCTTTGAATAAACTGGTTTGGTTAATAGGTACAATTTTGTTGTTAGGAATCAATGGGGTATTTTGAAATAATAATGCCTCGTTCGTTCGCTACTAGTGCTAAATGAGTTTTTCCCCAGGATTTTCTCCTAAGCTTTCTGTAATTCTTATGGCTCTTTTTGTAAGATGTTCAGCACTTAGCAGCGATTTTATTCAAGATTGAAGTTCTGTTGATAATATGGGCATTGAAGGTATACGCTATTCTGTCAAAAAAAAAAGCAGAGGGTATAAGGCGTATACGGTATACCACCGTATACCCTCCACTACAGCCCTGGTTATAACGCATAAGGGCGATGAAATGGATCCCGATCCTATCTCCTGACCTTTAACCTTACTTAACCCATTTTCAGTAGGGTTTGTCCGCAGGTGGTCCCCTAAGACATACTAAAATTTCTTCGAAATCGGACCATTTTTACGCAAGTAATGACGCATAAGGTCTGTGGAATGCATCCCGCTCCTATGTCCTGACGTTTGACCCCACTCCACCCATTTTGAACAGCGTTCGTCCCTAGGCAGTCCCACACGACATACTAAAATTTCATCGAAATTGAACCATATTTACGCAAGTTATGACGCATAAGGGCAATGCAATGCATCCCGCTCCCATGTTCTGACGTTAGACCCCACTTAACCCATTTTCAATAGGGTTCGTGCCCAGTGGTCCCCTACCACATACTAAAATTTCATTGAACTCGAACTATATATACGCAAGTTATGAGGCATAAGGGCAATGGAATGGAACCCGCTCCTATGTCGTGACCTTTGACCCCATTTCATCCATTTTCAATAGGGTTCGTCCCCAGGTGGTCCCCTACCACATACTAAATTTAATCGAAATCGAACCATTTTTACGCGAGTTATCGTGCGGACAGACGGATAAAGCTGGTGCATATACGCTTCTTCAACCTACGGTTGGAAAGCGTAAACAAACTACGAAACGAGTCAAATCCCCAGGTCTACTGAAAAAGAGTAGCCCTACGATTGTGACGGCATGGGCAAGTCACGTGACCTTGTTGCAGGACTGGTGAGGTGTAAAGATGGCCTTGGCACGACTCACATTTTGTACTAGAAGAAAATTGAAGTAAAGCGTAACACGCACACAACGCATGACGTAATGAGGCAGATGTTCACGAGAGTGTGACTTCATAAAACTTTAATAGGATCCACACACAACGTGTGACGTGATGAGGCAGATGGCGTGACTGGGCGCCAACATCTGAATCGTGAGAGAGTGACGTCATAAGATTTCTAAGCATGGGAAACATTAATAGGACGACGCCATGACACTAAAAACGTGGTAACTTGGAGTAGTTATTTAACCCACTAAACGAATTTTCCCAAAGTCGAGATAAAGCTAAATCGATTTCCAGTACCAGAAAACGGCAGGTTAACGACTTTCATCAAAATCCTTAAAGCCGTTTTTAAAATAAAATTTACATACATACAAGAATTTCTCCTTTAAGGTGGACGTCAAGTAATTTTGCTTCCTATACTTTCAATGGAAATATTTCTGTACCCATTTTCTTCACAATTAATGCGTTTTCAAGGCCGAAAATTTGAACATCGATTAAAATAGCTTCACTTTATAACTTGGAATACTTAATATTTTCTAAAACATAACCATAATTATGCAATCCAACATTTATTTGTCTACTGACGTCATCAAAGTACAGGTCACGCCATCTTTTTTCTGATTTCAACACCACCAAAGGAAACGTTATTGTTTTTTAATATAATTAAGGTTATGTTTTAGAAAATGTTAAGTATCCCAAGTTATAATATGAAGTTATTTTAATCGATGTTCAAATTTCCATCCTTGGGGACACACTAATTGTGAAGGAAATGTGTACAAAATTTTTCCATTGGAAGTATAGGAAGCAAAATTACTTGACGTCCACCTTAATACAGTATGTAGTATGGGATAAGGGCGATGGAATGGATCCCGATCCTATGCCCTGACCTTTGACCCCGTTTGTCCCATTTTCAGTAGGGTTCCTTCCAAGGTGGTCCCCTACCACATACTAAAATTTCATCTAAATCGAACCATTTTTACGCTCGTTATGACGCATAAGGGCAATGGAATGCATCCCGCTCTTATGTCCTGACCTTTGACTGAACTTCACCCATTTTCAACAGGATTTGTCCCAATGCGGTCCCCTACCACATACTAAAATTTCATTGATATCGAACCATATTTACACAAGTTATGAGGCATAAGGGCAATGGAATGGATCCCTCTCCTATGTCGTGACCTTTAACCTTATTTATCCCATTTTCAATGGGGTTCGTCCCCTGGTGGTCCCCTACCACATACTAAAATTTCATCGAAATCGAACCATTTTTACGTGAGTTATCGTGCCAACAAACGGACAGACGGACGGAAAAAGTTGGAGCACATACGCTTCTTCAACCTACGGTTGGAAAGTGTAAAAAAGGCGTCTATTCAAGGAGCTGGTACGAACAACGTTGCGCAGGAGACGACAGTGACCAAATAAATGTAATTATTATGTTGTACAGCACAACGTTTTGAGCATGGTTTGATATGCTACTTTCAATCATGAATGGATTGTTAAACTTCTTTCACCCTCAAACTGCTGCTAAAATTTGTTCACGACTGAATAAGTTTAACAATGCATATTTCAAGAGTTCTTTTTTGACCCAGGATTTTTTCATGGGGGAATTTATGAGGTGTTCACCTGTGGGTACGTGGGTTTCTGTAGTGGACCACAAGACTATAATTCTCGGCCTGGTTTCGTCAACCCGATCCGGCCCTAACCGGAAAGCGTACAGTCTAAAAAAAAAAAGCACCAGAACACCCTTCCGGTTCCACTACACTACTGACGAAACCCTATTAAATCCTCTAAAAGTCGGCGTTTGGTGTGCTGTGTCCCGAACCAGAGCAATTGGACCTACTTTCTTCAGGAGTGTAGTTAACTCGCCGCCATAAGAGAACATTTTCAGACAATTTGTGGACCAATTAACCGACAACGATTTGACAACGGGGTACTTTCAACAGCATGAGTGAATTTTCCTTTTTCATCGGTGATTGAGTGATCTCCAAAGAACAATGACCACCACGTTCACCCGATTTGACTCCTCTCGATTTTTACTTATGGGGGTATTTAAAGTGTCGTGCTTACAGCAAATAAGCCTTGCACGTTAGAAGACTTAGAAAACAACATCAGTGCAACAAGCCGAACTATTGATAAGGACTGCTGCGGGAGACCTTCGATAAAATAAACATAAATTATAGTGGCCCAAAATTTTGGAACTCATTGCCCCAAGAACTAATATCTATTAATAATTTTAACTTATTTAAAATAAAATTTAAAGCACATCTTATGAAATTATTAGTAAGCAATAGGCAATTTTGATTGAATGGATGATGATACTGGGAAGTGGACTGTAAAATGTACACAGGGTGTAACCAAAAGTCCGGAAACAGCCACATAACTGGTGAAGTAATGGTCGTACAAGAACAAAACTGATGGCTAGGTATTAGGAAAGAGCCATGGCCGATCGAATGGGACCAACAGCGGCGCTCTCTGGCGGATATTTGCTGTACTTATGAAAACCAGCTTCGAAACAAAGCGAGATAGGGCAAAAAAGTCAGTTGCAAAGTTATAGAGCATCTGCTGGTTAGTAGGAAACGACACGTGTTTTACCGGAAACCATCAAGGGAACGCCTGTAAATGCAAGGAATGCGAACGTTCGCCAGACGGTGACAATCGGAAAACCGTTGTCTACCGCGTCACGGTTTGCAGGGAAAATTGCATTTTGTATGATTACATAAAAATGCTTACTCCGTTTCAGTAGCGTCATCGTTCTTTTGTCCCTTATACTGTATCGTGCCTTTTGCATGTCAGTTTCTAAGCACGGTTTTCCGACTGACACCATCCGTCGAACGTTCGCATTTGTTGCGTTTGCAGGGCGTTCCCTTGATTGTTTCCGGCAAACCAAGTGTCGTTTCCTACTAATCAGCGGATGCTCTACAACTTTGCAGTTGACTTTTTTGCCCAATCTTGCTTTGTTTCGAAGCTAGTTTTCATAAGTACAGTAAATATCCACCAGAGGGCGCCGCTGTTGATCCCATTCGATCGGCCATGGCCCTTTACATATACCTAGCCACCACCAGTTTCGTTCCTGTACGGCCATTATTTCACCAGTTATTTGGCTGTTTCCCGATTTTTGGTTACACCCTGTATATTGAATACGCTACACTACGATGCATACTGTTACATGGGAAAATGGATACGATAAAGGATGATAACTATAATATAAAGTGAAGGGATACAAGTATAGCTGCCAAGACTAATTAAAAAGAGTAAAACTGAAGAAATGTGGGTTACTGTGATGACAGAATGAGGTGCAAACGATATTTGTTGTTTATTTAACTATAATGAAGGTTATTGATGATGGAACATATTGATATATGTGCTGGTTATGAGCTAGTTCATGTTTTATTCACATATTAACCTACCATGTATATGTTGGCTTGTCTTTTCTACGCTTTCCAACCGTAGGTTGAAGAACCGTATGTGCTCCAGCTTTTTCCGTCCGTCTGTCCGTCCGTCTGTCTGTCTGTCGGCACGATAGCTCACGTAAAAATGGTTCGATTTCGATGAAATTTTAGTATGTGGTAGGGGACTACCAGGGGACGAACCCTATTGAAAATGGGTGAATTGGGGTCAAAGGTCACGCCATAAGAACAGGATCCATTCAATTGCCCTTATGCGTCATAACTTGCGTAAATATGGTTCTATTTCGATGAAATTTTAGTATGTGGGGGGACCACCAGGGAACCAAACGTACTGAAAATGGGTGAGGTGCGGTCAAAGGTCACGCTATAACAGCGGGATCCATTTCATTGCTTTTATGCGTCATAACATGCGTAAATATGGTTCGATTTCGATAAAATTTCAGTATGTGGTAGGGAACTACCTGGGCACGAACCCTATTGAAAATTGGCAAATTGGGGTCAAAGGTCAGGCAGGGCATAAGAGCGGGATTTATTCCATTGCCCTTATGCGTCATAACTTGCGTAAAAATGGTTCGATTTTGATGAAATTTTGGTATGTGGTAAGGAACCACCTGGGAACGAAACCTATTGAAAATGGGTGGAATAGGGTCAAAGGTCAGGACATAAAAGCGGGATCCATTTCACTGCCTTTATGCGACATAACATGCGTAAATATGGTTCGATTTCGATGCAATTTTAGTATGTGGTAGGAAACCACTCGGCACGAACCCTATTGAAAATGGGCGAATGGGGTCAAAGGTCAGGCAGGGCATAAAAGCGGTATTTATTCCATTGCCCTTATGCGTCATAACTTGCGTAAAAATGGTTCGATTTCGATGAAATTATAGTATTTGATAAGGAACCAACTGGGGACGAACCGTATTGAAAATGGACGAAATGGGGTCGAAGATCAGGGCATAAAAGTGGAATCCATTCCATTGCCTTTATGCGTCATAACATGCGTGAATATGGTTCGATTTCGATGAAATTTTAGTATGTGGTAAGGAACCACCTGGGCACGAACCCTATTGAAAATGGGCGAAATGGGGTCAAAGGTCAGGCAGGACATAACAGCAAGATTTGTTCCATTGCCCTTATGCGTCATAACTTGCGTAAAAATTGCTCGATTTCGATGAAATTTTAGTATGTGGTAGGGAGCCACTGGAGACGAACCTTATTGAAAATGGGCGAAATGGGGTCAAAGGTCAGGACACCGGAGTGGGATCCATTCCATTGCCCTTGTGCATCACAACTTACCAAAAAATGTTTCGATTGCGACAAAACGTTATCATGTTGTTCCGGAGGTATAGTGAACCGGTATAACGAAGTAAATTTCTCCGTCATTTTTGGTCTACGCCGGGATGTATTCTGATTCCTATCTGCCTTTATGTCATGTGCGTCCTGCTGGCAGGTACGTCACACCGGTTCTGTTGAATATAAACGAAATGGGGTCAAAGGTCATTGCACAAAAGCAAGATTTATTCCACAGCCATTATTCTCATAACTTGCGTAAAACTGCTTCTATTGCGACAAAACTTTAGTATGTTATTCTTGAGGTGTACTGAACCAGTTCTGTTGAATATCATCGAAATGGGGTCAAAGGTCAGGACACAGAAGCGAGATTTATTCCACAGCCATTATCCTCATAACTTGAGTAATAACTTCTGGTATGTTGGAAAGCGTATCATAATCAATGCATTGCATGATTTTACTAACTTGTTTGTTAAACTTCATGTTTTTTGTATTCTGGGGAGAGGAGGGCTATATCAGATATTACGGCATTTTTCCTCCTTTTCCTAATTGCTGCAGTGGCAACTGAAGGAATTAATAAATGAAATGAAATAATATGCAGCGTTGCGTTGATTGTGTTTGGATGTCGATGGAAGACGTTTCCAGCATTTATTGTGAATGGTGCTACATTCCCATGAACAAAGTAAATCACATATTATGTTCCTAAGTAGACTATGTTGCAAAATATGACTCATTCTTTTGTGGAACTACCCAGGGAAATACCCTGTAGTTAAGATTTTCAGCTGTTACAAACGACTAAGAAGTAATCCAGGTTCAGCGAAAACTCTAGGTTTTAAAATTTTACATCCAGTTAAATTACAGCTAAAGTTAAAACTTAAAATTCACGTAGCCTAAAAGTTAACGTTTAAGACCAAATTAAAACAATTATATTACAGCTTATGAGTAGGTTGCAATCTTACAAACAGGAAACGTAGTTAACAAGTAACAGAGAGCAATAGGGGGGGGGGAGGGTAGAAACAATGGACTACTCCTGTACCTGTGTTCTACGCATTGATCTACGTCATCAGGACTTCAACTTTGACGGTATATATACACTGAAGATCAATTGAATTACAGACAGCTGGAGTTATACAAACGTGGTGCTGTGGGCGGCCCTGTAAACGGAAACGTATGACGTATGCAGCGATCCGACAATATAAGGAGTGATGCGACGGAAATCAGTAAGAGTCGGACGCGGTATGGGTAAGAAAAAGGATCTAAGCGCATTTGATCGTGGGCAAATTGTCGGGGCCCGACGAATGGGTCACTCCATCTCGGAAGTCGTGCAAGCACTGGGATTTTCACGAGCCACTGTGTCACGGGTGCACCGTGAGTACATCGAATCCGGTAAAACCATCGCTGCAAGGCCCAACTGCCGTGGACAACAGCGTGTGGATAAGCGGTGTCATCGTCGGCTAGCTCGCATTGTAACATCGGATAGACAGGCCCCAGTGCAAGAAATCACTCGGCAATTTAACGCTGGTGCACAAAAACGTGTAAGCAGCCACACCATCCAGAACCGTCTCCTCGTTATGGGGTACAGAAGTCATCGTCCCACGAGGGTACCGTTGCTGACCGCACATCACAGGGTGCAAAGATTAGCATGGGCGCGGAAACATCGCCACTGGACCCTAGACATGTGGAAGAATGTGGCCTGGACTGATGAGTCGAGATTCACATTGGTACATACGGATGGCAGGATACGAGTACGGCGCAAACCACATGAAGCGATGGATCCTTCTTGCCAGTAGGGTACTCTTCAAGCTGGTGGGGGTGACATTCTCGTCTGGGGACTGTTTACGTGGACTGAAATAGGACCCTGGTACGTGTGACATATTACCTCACAGGTCAACGTTACCGGGATATCCTGGATAACAATTTGCTCCCGTTTGTGCGTCTTTAACACCACACTGGGCACCTCATCCTGCAACAAGACATTGCACCGTGCCATCGTTCCCGAATTGTATCCGAATGGTTGAATGAACACTCCACCGACGTGACCTCGCTTTTTGGCCAGTTAGGTCACCTGACCTCAATCCCATCGAGCACATCTGGGATGCCATCGAGAGAGATGTTCGAGGCACTGATCCCCCTCCATCAAATCTTCGTGAACTGTGGGAGCTTGTTCAGGGGTCGTGAATCCGTATGGCTTCCCAACGCTTCCGGTGTCTTGTCGAGTTCATGCCGAGAAGAATCGCCGCCGTCATCAGGGCAAAAGGTGGTGCTACACGTTACTAGACAGGTATCTCTAATTGAATTGCTGTGTAGTGTATATATCGATGTTGCTTGTATACAACTCTTTGGTAGTGCGCCTATCGGACGATAGCCTTATTGTAAGGCCGAAAGATCTCATGGTTTTTACACGTAAATATGTTTTTTAACCTATGATTTCAATAAACTTAGTGATTTATTTGTGGTCATCGGTGCCTTTCATCTACTGTATATAGATCGTGCAGGTACTGCCCATTTCGATTACTTCAGTTATCATATAGCATTTGTTAAAAATCGGTTTTAAATCTACTAGAAGATGAATAACGATCTATTAATGGTCAAACGACATTTTAAGCTATCAATATAATAGAAGTCCTGCGTCCTAGTGGCCCACTGGTCTAAACGCTAGCTTATTACCATTCATCCGAGATGTGTCCGGGTTCGAATCCCGCTGAGGCATGGATGTTGTATTTGTCCTGTGGCACTGGCTCCCTCCCTTCTCTCAAGTGGAGCCTTAAATTAGGGACGGGCGACTGCTTATAGCCCACTGAGTTGCTCACGGTGTGTCGTCAAACCTTCAATAAAACAAAAATAGTAGAAGTCCACTGAAATTATGGAACGGCGATCTATTGTCACTTGAGCAGCAGTCGCCTACAGACCGTAACCGACTCCGTCTCGCTGATTCAATCTGCGTCTGAAGCGCAGTCAGTCGATAATAATTAAATAAATGACATTTCTGATTTTGCTTTGTGTTGTTTTGTTTCTCTCGTAGAGAACATTCTTATAGCTCCCTTACAATATCTCATTTGTTTGGAAGATAGGCGAAATATTTTGGAAGTTATCTCAGCTGAGTTCTGAATTTATTCCCACAAGTTCTTGTATGTCACCACGAGTACTTTAAATATCACACACATTTAGTTCTAGACGTTAACGACAAAGTTTCTGACTTGAGGACATCCACCTTTTTTTCGAGTATAGCAATGAAGATTCAAAAATATAATGGAACCTCTATTTAATAAATCACTGTATACCGAATTTTTCTATTAAACGAATTTTGTGGTGGAAACCGTGAAACTTGAGCGTAAAAATGCGTTCAAAAATACCTCCATTTAACGAACTGATTTTCTATTTAACAAAATCCTCCATGGAAGTTGCTTTCATTTTGTTTCCTTTTGTTTTACTAGCAACTGATATGGATATTGATATTGCTCCCATCATCTTACTGACGAAGATATTCTAAAGAGTGTTAGGAAAAGTTTTGAAAGTGCCGATGATTCTAAAGATGAAGGATACGAATGTGAAACAAAACCAAGTAGAGATGATGGAATCAAAGCATTTCAAATGATTCGAAATGCACTTCTGTTCATTGAAAATGTGTCAGAAGATATGTTTCGCCGTCCTAACCACTTAACCTGTTAAAACGAAATAACTCAGGGTTATCAAAATGGGATAAAATCAGCTAGAACAAATATACTCGCTGTCTAAGAAGTGAAACGAACGTGGGTGTAGTGAGTGAACCTGCGCATCAGAAAGCGTTGCTTTCCTCTCGGCTTTTGTATTTAAATTGGTCGTTTAGGGTGATGTTTGGCACTAATCTTTTCTGACTGATTATCTGCTGAACGGGCTGTAACAATGGCTACGAACTAACAAACCGGAGGGCAGATGTTTGAGTCACTTGTTTCAAACTGTCCATTTAAGGGAATGTTTGGCACTAATCTTTTCTGACTGATTATCTGCTGAATGGGCTGTAACAATGGCTACGAACTAAGAAACCGGAGAGCAGATATTTGAGTCACTTGTTCCAAACTGTTTATTTAAGGTAATGTTTGGCATTAATCTTTTTGGACTGATTATCTGCTGAAGGGGCCATGACAATGGCTACGACCTAAGAAACCGGAGAGCAGATGTTTGAGTCCCTTGTTTCAAACTGTCCATTTAAAGGAATGTTTGGCACTAATCTTTTTGGACTGGTTATCTGCTGAATGGGCTGTAACAATGGCTACGACCTAAGAAACCGGAGAGCAGATATTTGAGTCACTTGTTTCAAACTGTCCATTTAAGGGAATGTTTGGCACTAATCTTTTCTGACTGATTATCTGCTGAAGGGGCTATGACAACGGCTACGACCTAAGAAACCGGAGAGCAGATGTTTGAGTCCCTTGTTTCAAACTGTCCATTTAAGGGAATGTTTGGCACTAATCTTTTCTAACTGATTATCTGCTGAATGGGTTGTAACAATGGCTAAGAACTAAGAAACCGGAGAGCAGATATTTGAGTCACTTGTTCCAAACTGTTTATTTAAGGTAATGTTTAGCACTAATCTTTTTGGACTGATTATCTGCTGAAGGGGCCATGACATTGGCTACGACCTAAGAAACCGGAGAGCAGATGTTTGAGTCCCTTGTTTCAAACTGTCCATTTAAAGGAATGTTTGGCACTAATCTTTTTGGACTGATTATCTGCTGAATGGGCTGTAACAATGGCTAAGAACTAAGAAACCGGAGAGCAGATATTTGAGTCACTTGTTTCAAATTGTCCATTTAAGGTAATGTTTGGCACTAATCTTTTTCGACTGATTATCTGCTGAAAGGGCTATGACAACGGCTACGGCCTAAGAAACCGGAGAGCAGATGTTTGAGTCACTTGTTTCAAACTGTCCATTTAAGGGAATGTTTGGCACTAATCTTTTTGGACTGATTATCTGCTGAAGGGGCTATGACAATGGCTACGACCTAAGAAACCGGAGAGCAGATGTTTGAGTCACTTGTTTCAAACTGTCCGTTTAAGGTAATGTTTGGCACTAATCTTTTTGGACTGATTATCTGCTAAAGGGGCTGTAACAATGGCTAAGAACTAAGAAACCGGAGAGCAGATGTTTGAGTCACTTGTTTCAAACTGTCCATTTAAGGGAATGTTTGGCACTAATCTTTTTGGACTGATTATCTGCTGAAGGGGCTATGACAATGGCTACGACCTAAGAAACCGGAGAGCAGATGTTTGAGTCACTTGTTTCAAACTGTCCGTTTAAGGTAATGTTTGGCACTAATCTTTTTGGACTGATTATCTGCTAAAGGGGCTGTAACAATGGCTAAGAACTAAGAAACCGGAGAGCAGATGTTTGAGTCACTTGTTTCAAAGTGGCCATTTATGGGAATGTTCAGCACCAATCTTTTCTGACTGCTTACCTGCTAACAGGGGCTACGAACTAAGAAAGGAGAGCGATGTTTGAGTCACTTGTTTCAAAGTAGTCATTTCAGAAAATGTTTGATTCTAATCCTTTCTGTTTGATTGCCTGATGACAGGACTAATACAATGTTTACGTACTGGGAAAGAAGAGGGAAGATGTTTGAGTGACTTGGTTCTACCCAGTGGCATGATGTCCGTGTCAGGAACATGATACCACTGGGTAGGATCAAATTACCTTTTTCTCATTCTTTGGGATATGGACCAAAAAATGAAGTACTAAAAGGGAGAGCATATCACTAGTTACATGTTTATGATCGATATTGCTAAGCTGATAGGAGGAATGGAATTGTCCTGCAGTAACTCTTGTAAATCCCTGCGGCTATGTGAGCATTTCTACACTGACGGAAAGTTAAAACAAAACACCAAGAAGGAGACGTCTGATACCAACGAAATTTATACAGCATAATAACGAAATACAGAGGATAACGTGATCAAAACATTATGGCAAAATACAGCTGTATTTGCTGAAAAACTGAAAAATAACATTTCCATGTAACATGGTTAGTACGAGGTTGAACCGCCATGAACTGCGTCACACTGTGCAATTCTGGCATGGAGTCTGTCGTACAGATGTTGGATGTAAGTTTGGGGTATTGAGTTCCAAGCATCCTCAACCTGGACGCGTAAATCGGGGATGGACGTGGCTGGCCGTGGAGACCGGATAAGTCGTTGTCCCGTAAAATCCCACACGTGCTCAACGGGGGACAAATCCGGTGAACGTGCAGGCCATGGAAGTTTTCTCACACCCTGAAGTGCATGTTGCGTTGCACGTGCCGCGTGTAGGCGTGCGTTATCTTGCTGGAAAACACCACGATGGACCGACCTTACAAATGGCACAACAACGGGCTGAATGATGTTGTTGATGTAGGAGGTGCTGTTTAACGTACCCGATACAAACACTGGTTGTGTACGGGAGTGATACCTGATCGCTCCCCACACCAGGAGACCAGGTGTAGGCCCTGTGTGTCGCTGGCGGATGCAAGAAGGGTAAAGACGCTCCCCTGTGCATCTGCGAACATGCATACGGCCATCGGAGGCTTCCAAGCAGAATCTGCTTTCATCGGTGAACACGACAGATCGCCATTGCGTTTTCCAGTGCAGGCGTTGGCGACACCACTGCAGCCGTTCCTGACCGTGGGCTGGAGTCAGAGGTACACATGCCAGAGGCACACGTGCACGTAGTCTTGCTTCCAGTTGACGGTTGCGGATTGTTCACACAGTCACCTCAGGTGCAACGGCAGCTCGGATTTGCGTCGCAGTGGATGTTCTGCTTGACAACGCCTCTCTTCTTATGCGTCGATCGGTCCGCACATCAGTCTGTCTGTAACTCCCGGTTCCATGTCTTCTCGTGTGGAAATGTTCCTCGGACCATCTACGCCACCATCGTACCACCACCGATACTTCCCGTCCAATTCACTCCGCATTACGACGATACGACCACCTGGCCTCGCGGAGTCCGACTAGACGACCTCGCTCAAAGTACGATAATTGCTGAAATTGTACACGTCTTCCATGTCTAAGCATTGCAGCTTCTTCAGGGTCTTCGTACGTGTCCGTACGCCGACGACTGATTACATTTACTTCGACTTCGCCGTACTCCTTAAATACCACCGACGATATTTTGCATATTATGTCGTGCTGTGGCGTAAGCGCTCACCGGTTGGTCCCGAAATTAACATCACACCTACGTAAACTTGACCCCATTAACATATGTACATTTTATGATTGTCCGCCAATTCTTTCGTGGTGTTCTTTTTTCACTTTCCGCCAGTGTATTTGGGAAGCAGATAAAAATTTTGTCCAGTTATAACAGCTGCTTATAGGTTAATAGATGTGTGATTTACATTGAAGAAACATCTTGATTGAAAGTTCAGAAAAAAATCCTCATTTCTTTGGAAGACGATTAATAAAATTCTTTAAGATAATATATTTTAATTTTGTGAAGATTAAGTTTAAGTTCTTCTGCGTGTAAATGATGCGTATTTTACAACAATACTTACTTTATGCATTGATATTAAATATTTTTTTTAATTCAGAATGATCTAAATGAAATCAAATGAATACAGTACGAAACTATGATACAGTAATAATAAAGACTTCAACAAATGTTTATATGATTTAAACTATATTTCTGTTAAAGACTTTAATAAAGGCTAACATTACTGTTAATAAAAACTTTAACAAGCTAAAAATGGTGTAACAATCAGCAGTTTGGTTATTATGGCCAAATAACACTCGGTATTCATGTTATGACAAAAACTTATTGCATGCATCGAATTTCCTATATAGTGAAGGCACTCTTTGGAAATAAATGAATAAATAAATAAATAAATAAATAAAAAAAAAAAAAAAAAAAACGAAACACACAGAGAAAGTCGTTCGATCCCGATGAAACTCTGTATGCAAGTACCACAGGACCGAGTGTGCAAATGGTTAAAAAATAGCGATCAATAAATGATTAAAAAATAACGCCAATAAATAAATAGTGGCCCGCCACCGACAATCGGAGCCGCGCATCGAGGAGGCTATGTCAAGAGCAAAGCTCGCACGCAGGGACAATCATGACAGCGGATTGCTACTGCATTAACATCCACTGACTGTGAGGATGCCTCCACGTCGGAACAGTGCACAATACGAACAGATGAGCGAGTTTGAGACATGGCGTATAATTGGGCTGAAAGAGGCCGGTTGGTCAAGTCGTCGTATCGCGAGGCATTTGGATCGGAGCGACATGGCAATGTGTCGATGTTTGCGGCAGTGCGTCGGGAAGGACAGAACCAAACGACATGCGGGAACTGGACCGCCGAGGGCAACGACAGAGCCGGAAGATCGAGCGCATGTGAGAACCTCACGAACAGAACCGAATTCGTAGCTCTCAACCATTCGTGGCCATGTTGCGGTACGGAAGTGGAACCGAATTCGTCGCTCTCAACCATTCGTGGCCATGTTGCGGTACGGTAGTGGAACCGAATCCGTCGCTCTCAACCATTCGTCACTATGTTGCGGTACGGAAGTGGAACCGTATTCGTCGCTCCCAAACATCCGTCGCCATGTTGCGGTACGGAAGTGGAACCGAATTTGTCGCTCTCAACCATTCATGGCCATGTTGCGGTACGGAAGTGGAACCGAATTCGTCGATCTCAACCATTCCTCGCCGTCTTGACCGTTGCCAGACGACTTGTGGCACGGAATCAAAATTCGAGGACACCACTCCGATCAGCGAGCATCGCCGGAACCTGTTGCAGTGGTGTTGGGCCAGATCAACGTCGGATAGTGTCCAGTGGCGTCTTGTAGTCTTCAGTGATTTGAGTTACTGTTTGCATTTGGTGCCGATGACCAGCGCATACGTGTATGGAGACCAACCGGGCAGTGCACGTATCCTGTCTTTACAGTGGAACGGCGCACTGTTCGCACACCGGAACCGACTCTCTGGAAAGTGATTTTCTACAATAGCGGGGCATCGTTGATAGTCCGCCGTGCCATCCTCACGGCTCAATGGTAAGTTGACGACATTCTATGACCTGTTGTGTTGCCATTCCTGTCGCAGTACAACCGAACAATTTTAACACCATAATGCCCGGCCACACACTGCACGGCTCTCCCGTGCTTGCTTCCATATTGTCGACAGCTTTCCATGGTCAGCCCTATCGAATACGTTTGTGACATGATAGGACGCCACCACCCCCATTCCGAAATGTCGGCGAACTGGCCCGCAATTTGGACGACAACTGGTATGCTGTACCTCAAGACAGTATTCGTGAAATGTATGCGTCTATGACACGCCGGGTAACAGCTTGTATCCGATCCAGAGGTGGCTCTACAACGTAATGATTTGTTCCACTCGCGTGGCTGTTTTATCATAATAAATGGCCCAACTGCTCTAGAAGTGCAATCATTTCCTTTCCTATATATGTACATTTCACATACCAATTTCCATCTCGATTGGATGAAGCCTTCTCGGTGCTACCTTTTTGTTTTGGCAAAGAGTGTATTTCGGCATTCACCATACGGAATCGTTAAATATGCACTATAATAACAAAAGTCACCGGACATCCCTTCAAAAGCAAATGAACGAATCCGCTGCGTTGTTAAGATGCGCGGCACAGCTGCAAACGGTACAAAAACTAGCCTGCAGCTGACCGCGATCATATTGCACAGTGAGGTTCGGTTAAAATGTCGCTGCGAGAGAGAACTAAGTTTGAGAAAGGAAGGATTGTTGGGTGTTACATTAGTGGGTTGTACATAAGAGAAACCATGAGAATTTTAAACATACCCAAGTCAACTGTTTTGGATGTACTGAATAAGTGGAAAACACATGGCGTGCCTGAAGGAGCAAAATGTACCGGCAGACCATAGAAAATCAGTGATAGAAGACGTCGAAGCCTCAAGAGAGTCTTTACAGCTAATCGACGGAGTACTGCACAAGACCACAGTGTACAGGTGGGTACAAATGCTGGAACCTCGGTATGTACACGTACCATTCGCATAGAACTTCGTTCCATGGGTTACCGTGGTCGTGCAGCTGCTCATAAGCTTTTCATCTCCACTCGGAATGCTACTCGTCGTTTAGCATGGTGTAAAGAACATTTATCGTGGACCGTAGATCAATGGAAACAGGTCCTATGGACTGATGAATCCAGATACACGATCCATCAGTCTGATGGCCGTGTGTGGGTATGGCGGCAGCCAAGGGAACGCTATTTGCCACAGTGTACTGTTCCTACGGTCAAGTTTGGAGCTGGCAGTGTAATCGTGTGAAGGTGTTTTTCGTGTTATGGTCCCGGCCCATTGGCTATCGTTGGAAAAACCTGTTGACCAGCACGTCTACCTCGATGTTCTGGACAATTATGCCCTACCAACTCTGTGGCAATACTATGGAACCGAGCCTTGTTGGTACCAGCAGAATAATGCACCGAGCCATAAAGCAGGGACTGTTACGGCGTGGTTTGACGATAATTCCGTGTCCTGTGTGGACTGGCCAGCACAGAGTCTCGATCTTAATCCCATAGAGCGCCTATGGGAGGAATTAGAGCATTGCCTAATAAGTTTGGAATTAAGGCCTACTACTAAGCAATAGTGAGCTGCAGCACTGTGTACTGAATAGAAGCGCACACTTATCGCTGTGTTCCAAAACCTTGTCGAAAGCATGTCTCGAAGGGTCATTAAGGTCAAAGGTAGATCGACACCGTACTAATGTATGTCAATAAATGCTATATTGTGTTTCCCTTCTAGGTGTCCGGTGACTTTTGTCAATATAGTATAGGTTCCACTGTAATTCGAAAGCTGTCTGAGTAGATATGACAAATATGCCAGTAGGCTACTTTTAAAAAACTGATATCCAAATACGTTATTCAGTATTGGAGTATTAGACTCTTATGCACTATAAGGATTTTAATGAAAGTTGTAAAAGGTCATGAAACTGAGATAAATGCTTAAAAATTTCATGAACGCAAGTTTCTGTGTTCTTAGAATTAGGATGAATTCTAGTTACGATATTCCTCGGATTACAAAGAATACCTATCATGATAATCATGATAAGACTAGAATTAAGATTAATTCTATTCAAAATATGTCTAGGATCAGAGAGCATGGCAGTCGCGCCATGTAAAGAATAGGAATGACTGTTAGTTGCGAGCTGGTCGAGTCGGAAAAATGTTGGCCGTAGAATGCTCAAATTTGGAATGAATTCCAACCATGAAGCATGGTGTGCTTCAATGCTACCCAATTTCATGAGAACGTAGGAGGATTATAATAAAACAACCCTTCATGCTCTTGCCGTCGGAATAAATATCATTCATGACGCATTGTACCTGTCGAACTAACTGCAAAAATTGCAATCGTTCTGTGTCATACTACTGCTGAAAGGATGATGACAATCAGCTGAATACTATTATATTTTTATTTGAATTATCAAATAAAAGTATCCAACATAGGGCTCGAGATAAGACAAGTCCTACGGAAGTCTGAACCAACAGTAGTCAGTTCAGACTTCCGTAGGACTTATCTTTTCTCGAGCCCTATGTAGGATACTTTTATTTGATAATTTAAAGTGTAGGTAATTTTTATTAGAAAAATATGTATCAGTGGAATTGAAACACAAACCCCGCAGTTAGAACATCCCATTTGAATGAGCTGCGTGTAGTGCGTCAAAATCAAACAATTAATTTCCTTACCAATTTGCATAGACAGTGTGTGACGTACTGCATAGGTGAAGCACATGTCAAGACCGCAAAGTGGCAGCGATACATTCCGTCGGTGTAGCTAAATTGGGAAAGCATTCGGCTCCGGAGTAGAAGAATGCGAATTCGAGTGCTGTCACTGGCAAACTGGTGTTTCCCCATTAGCGCCGGATTGTGGAAATGGATCTACTGGCCGTTAGGTTCTTCGAAAAATATGTGATGTTCTTTCCACACATCATCTGGAATTAATCAGAATTACTTCTGCAGCGAGCTACTTCAAGCATGGTTTGCTAGCTGACCCGGAAACTAATGATTACGTCCCAGTCTCAAGTGGGGCATATATAATATACACTATATTGATAAAAGTCACCGGACACCCAGAAGAGAAACACAACATAGCATTTATTGACATACATTAGCACGGTGTCGTTCCATCTTTGGCCTTAATGCATGCACTGACCCTTCGAGACATGCTTTCGACCAGGTTTTGGATCACAGCGATAGGTATGCGCTTCCATTCAGTACATAATGCTGCCGCTAACTGTTGCTTAGTAGTAGGCCTTGATTCGAAACTTCTTATGCGGAGATCTAATTGATCTTCAAAATGCTCTATGGGATTACGATCAGGACTCTCTGCTAGCCAGTCCACACACGATACAGAATTATCGTCAAACCACGCCATAACAGTTCTTGCTTTATGGCTCGGTGCATTATCCTGCTTGCACCAACAAGGCTCGGTTCCATAGTATTGCCACAGAGTTGGTAGGACATAATTGTCTAGAACATCGAGGTAGACGTGCTGGTCAACAGGTTTGTCCACGATAACCAATGGGCCGGGACCATACCACGGAAAACACCCCCACACGAGTACACTGCCAGCTCCAAACTTGACCGTATGAACAGTACACTGTGGTAAATAACGTTCCCCTGGCTGCTGCCATACCCACACACGGCCATCAGACTGATGGATCGTGTATCTGGATTTATCAGTCCGTAGGACCCGTTTCCATTGATCTACAGTCCACGATAAATGTTCTTTACACCATGCTAAACGACGAGTTACATTCCGAGTGGTGATCAAAGGCTTATGAGCAGTCGCATGACCACGGTAACCCATGGAATGAAGTTCTCTGCGAATGGTACGTGTACATACCGAGGTTCCAGCATTTTCACTAACCTGTATACTGAGGTCTTGTGGAGTTCTCCGTCGATTAGCTGCAACGACTCTCCTGAGGTTTCGACGTCCTCTATCGCTGATTTCCTTTGGTCTGCCGGTACGTTTTGCTCCTTCAGGCACGCCATGTGTCTCCCACTTATTCAGTACATCCAAAACAGTTGATTTGGGTATGTTTAAACGCCTCTCCGTTTCTCTTATGGACAACCCACTAATATAACACTCAACAATCCTTCCTTTTTCAAACTCAGTTCTCTCCGGCCGCGACTCTTTCACTCAACCTCACAGTGCGATATGATCGCGATCAGTTGCAGGTTTGCTTTTATACCGTTTGCAGCTGTACAACGCATCTTAACAACGCAGCGGATCCGTTCATTTGCTTTTGAATGGGTGTCCGGTGGCTTTTGTCAGTATAGTGTATGTGACGTACTATAGAGATAAAGCACATGTCAAGACGGCAAAGTCGCAGAGATAAATTCCGTTGGTGTAGTTTAGTTGGGAAAGCATTCGGCACCGGAGCCGAAGGATGGGGGCTTCGAGCTTCGTCACTGGCAAATTTGTATTTTCATATGTGGGAAAAGGAAAGAACACGAATCATACTCATGTGTGTAGTAAACAAGTCCTTTGTCAAAAAGAGACCCAATTTAGCTGTGATGAGGAATTTGTTAGTACATGAAGTCTTAGAATCTGTGGTTTCTATGAATAAAATACATTTTCATAAATAAATCATTCAACTGAGAAACCACAATTACGGTAACCTGAAGCTGTAGGTAAGTACTCATTGCCGTACCGATAGGTTAACATTCAAAGAAAACAAAATCTTGATTATGATTTCTTCACTCCAACACAGAAAGGAAGTTTTGCGATCCAACTGCTACAAGGCGAAATATCTTGTCCTACATACAGACGAAATGAATGGTCTGGCGTTGAAAAGGGACAGGTAGACAAAAAAGGGACAGAGAGATGCTCGCTAATATTTCAATATTTGACATGAAAAAGATATTTTGCGATCCGACTTCCGGAAGCGGTACATCACGTTCATGAACAGACGGCTCTTAAAGTGGATACATCACGTTCATGAACAGCCAGCTCCTACAGCGGATATATCATGTTCATAAAGAGACGCCTCCTAGAATACAATACATTGTAACGTATATTCTATTTTAATTTTCCTTTTGAATTTCTTTTTCTATGTAAATTTGAGTTTGTTCTCTTGGATATTTTCAAACCTTAACGTTATGTCTTTTCCCTCAAATGAGAATGATGTTAGCGCAAGAGTGGCGTATGTATGTGACAAGAACGATTAGATAAAAAGACATAGCAGTTGATTTGCGTGTGAGGAGATGTTTACTGAGTTTTGATGGAAAACTTCTTGACTAAGATTTGTGAAGTGGTGTGTTTTGGATTTCGTCTAATGTTGCTGGGCCAATAAAAAGTTGACGTAAGTTGGACTTCTAAAAGTATATGTTTCGTCTAGCCGTAAAACCTTGATTTGAGTTATCCGGCACAATGAGTTGCATCGCATTTACTCTTAGTTTAACACCTATTCAACCGGAAATCTTACATAACGTATGAAAGGTTACGTTATAACATCATGTCTACGTAGACAAGCAGATGAGTTCTAGAAATGTCTACATCATATCCATAAACAAATAGACAACTTCTAGAATCAGATATACGATGCTCCATAGACAAACAGACGGTTCCAAAAGGCAGGAAGATTATGTTTTAAAAAATGGTTTGGGCCCTCCCAGAGTACGCAGTTGTTGGGGACCCTCATACTCCTGAGGCCCCTAGAACTTTGGACAAAATAATTTATTTCCCTTCAAATAGTCTATTTCTATATACTTTTCCTGAGTTTGGTGAGAAATAATACTGTTAGCAGGGTTTTTACTTCCCGCTTCGGGTTTGATTTAATTCCAACCTTTATCTATGCAGAAAAATATATTACGGGGAAACAAATAAAGATAATTAGCTAGTTAATTATCAGCTATTTGTTAACACTTTTATTTATAATTACATTTCCAGTTAGTCAATTATCTTAGCTTTTTGTTAACACTTTCACTTATAATTACATTTTCAGTTAGTCAATTATCTTAACTATTTGTTAACACTTTCATTTATCATTACATTTTCAGTTAGTCAATTATCTTAGCTATTTCTTAACACTTTCACTTATAATTACATTTCCAGTTAGCCAATTATCTTAGCTATTTCTTAACACTTTCACTTATAATTACATTTCCAGTTAGCCAATTATCTTAGCTATTTGTTAACACTTTCACTTATAACTACATTTTCAGTTAGTCAATTATCTTAACTATTTGTTAACACTTTCATTTATCATTACATTTTCAGTTAGTCAATTATCTTAGCTATTTCTTAACACTTTCACTTATAATTACATTTTCAGTTAGTCAATTATCTTAACTATTTGTTAACACTTTCATTTATCATTACATTTTCAGTTAGTCAATTATCTTAGCTATTTCTTAACACTTTCACTTATAATTACATTTTCAGTTAGCCAATTATCTTAGCTATTTGTTAAAACTTTTATTTATAATTACATTTCCAGTTAGTAAATTATCTTAGCTATTTCTTAACACTTTCACTTATCATTACATTTTCAGTTAGTCAATTATCTTAGCTATTTCTTAACACTTTCACTTATAATTACATTTTCAGTTAGCCAATTATCTTAGCTATTTGTTAAAACTTTTATTTATAATTACATTTCCAGTTAGTCAATTACCTTAGCTATTTGTGAACACTTTAACTTATAATTATATTTTCAGTTAGTCAATTACCTTAGCTATTTCTTAACATTTTCACTTATAATTACATTTCCAGTTAGTCAATTATCTTAGCTATTTGTTAATACTTTCATTTATCTCGCTACTCATTCTATTTACTCATAATCGCCTTTCTGTACTCTTCTGTTTTCCGTATATTCCTTACCTCCCGCGGTCGGCCCGACTCCTCTAGTCCCAAAAAACCAATATCCGCCTTTTACCTTCACGCAAAGTTCTGTGTCCGACACATCGATTTCTTTTTTATTTTTCTCCTTCTTTCTCTTGCTCTGAAGGAAAACGGCAGTGGTACAATAAGAGCTGTAAACTACACTCACGGACAATGACACTTGATCACCAAGAAGGAAGCATCGGATTAAACTGTAATTTTATGAACGTATTGATACAGATGAAAGATTCACATGATGGCAAAAACAGAGCTGCAGGATAATTACAGAGGGTTCTGTGGCACGCAGTCCGGTCATCTTCAATAGCGCGTCGCACCGCCTCGTGCGGCGGCATGCCGCAATACAGTCCGGCATGGAAGCGAACAGATGCCTGATGTCCTGCCGCAGACTGGCACACACGTGTTGGACGGTGTGCTCTAAATCCCAGATAGTGCGTCACGGCGGCAGCTGGCATTTCAACTGTTCCCACACATGATCGATAGGGGACATGTCCGGGAAGCGGGCAGGCCATGGAAGTGTCTGGACATGATGTAGGCAGTCCTGAGCAACCCGAAACGTATGTGGACGGGCATTATCCTGCTGGTATAGAGCACCTGGAATCCCGGCCAGGAGAGCACATGGGGCCGTAGGATCTCATCCACATACCGCTGGCCCGTCAATGATACATGTACCACTACTAGAGCTGATCGGCTATCGCAGGCAATGGCACCCCAAACCATAAAGCTGGATAGCGAGGTCGGAATTGTGCCGTTGACTCGGGGACCTCCACACCAAAACACGATTATCATCTGTCCCCAAAACGAAGCGGCACTAATCGCTAAACTCCACACGTCACCAGTCTGTGGCGTTCCACGTCACGCTTGCCTGGCACCACTGCAAACGGAGCCGGCGATGTTCCGGTGTTAATGGCAGCACACGTAAGGGGCGCTGAGATCGCAGATTCGCTTCCGCGAGGCATCGGGAAATGGTTCGTGGGAACACAGGAGCCGCTACATCTGCTTGTATAGTGTACCGGGTCCCCGTGGGATCCGTTCGTTCCTGGCGCACGATCCCTCGATCGGTGGTCTTCCTGGTCCGTCCGGAGCCGCTCCGCCGTGTAGCAGTGCCTTCACGTGTCCACTGCTCCCAACACAGTCGGACGGTATGGTCAGAACGATCCACGTGGCGGGCTATACTGGGCGCCAACCACCCTGCGATTTTCAGCCCAATGATCAGGCCTCTCTCAAAGTCCGTAAGTTGCGTAAATCATCGACGTGTCTGGCGTCTCCCCGGCATTCTTGTCACTTTGTGCTCTTGCTTGGGTCGACCGGTGCTTTCCGCTTTCATGGGGCATCGAGTACACGCCGGTTTATAAGGCTCCCGGTTGGTGGCTGCAGCGCCACCACAGGGTGTGCGGTCATGCGCAATCGCACCAAACGTGGATCATTTCCATACCAGCACGCACTCTAGCTACTTGCAAAGTTTCTCGGTTGTAGCATGTTTTCTTCTAGGTGCGCAAATTTTATTGCCCGTGAGTGTAATTACGTAGCCTGAGATCCCTTTCGTTCACCGTGCAAACGATTTCCGAAATCACTGTTAAACTGATGGCAATAAAACAATAAAAACTTTTAACGTACAATGTTTGATTGCTCGGGGAAACGCTTTAGAAAGGTTACTAATGAGTATTGGCTTTGCTGATAAGTCCTTGATGGCGCCACGAACTTCCCTCTTGTTGGCGGTAAGATTGTGACAAAGAAAAACTACAATTGAATATTATATATATATCATCATCATCATCATTGTCAACCATTATCAATCCACTGCTGGACGAAGGTCTCCCAAGTTTCCTCCACAACGGTCTGTCTTGTGCCAGTCTCCTCCATGTCACCCCTGCATACTTTCGAATTTCATCCACCCATCTCCCATGTGGTCTTCTTCTGGGTCTTTTCCTGTCCCTTGGAATCCAATCTAAAATTTCAGCTGTCCATCGATGATCTGTCCTTCTGGCAGTATGTCCAGCCCATTGCCATTTCAGGGATTTAACTCTGATCATGATGTCTTCCACTCTTGTCATTTTTCGGATCCACGAGTTCCTCTTCTTATCTCTCCTGGTTACACCAAGCATGCACCTCTCCATGCTGCATTGAGTTGTCTGCAGCCTTTGTATGTCTCTTTTAGTTAAGGTCCACGTCTCCCGCACCATACGTAAGCACTGGAAGGATGCATTGATCAAACACTTTTCTTTTAAGACATAATGGCATATTGCTCTTGAAAATTATGCTGTTTCTTCCAAAAGCTCTCCAGGCAAGTTTTGTACGCCGATTAATTTCTTCATCAATGTGACCCTCACTTGATATCTGCTGTCCAAGATAAACGTACGTGTTTGTTATCTCCAGCTTTTCTCCATCAATCGATAAATCTTCATTTCTTGTAAAAGCATTGAACATCACTTTTGTCTTCTGAAAAATCATTTTTAATCCCACTTCTTTACTCTTGTCAGCAAGTTCCTGGATCATACTCTGCAGCTCTGATGGGCTAGTTGCAAAAATGACTACGTCATCAACAAAACGAAGGTGGGTTAGATAATCTCCATTAATCTTTATCCCCTTGTTTTCCCAGCTCAGTGACTGAAAAACACCCTCCAATGTGGCATTAAAGAGCTTCGGAGATATGGTGTCACCTTGTCTCACTCCCTTTCCAATTTTTACGTGTGTTGTATTTTCAAACAGCCTAATCTTTGCACTTGCATTTTCATAGATGTTATTAATAATATTAATGTATGCATCTTCAATAAAGGAAAGATTCCATCTTAATGAAGGAAAGATTCCTGAGGATTGGAACACCGCTACAATGATCCTGCTACATAAGAAAGGTGACATTGAGGATCTCGGAAACTACAGACCTATCAGCCTCCTATCAGTAGTTTATAAAATCTTCACTAAAGTTCTTTCACACCGCTTGAAGGTAACACTGGACATGGCTCAACCGAGAGAACAAGCTGGATTCAGGAGTGGCTACAGCACAATAGATCATATCCACGTGCTGAGAGAACTAATTGAAAGAGCGAGGGAATATGAACTTCCATTGTGCATGGCTTTTATCGATTATGAAAAAGCCTTTGATTCGGTGAAACCATCAGCAGTTACAATGGCTCTGAAAACCTGCGGTATTGAAGATGCATACATTAATATATATATATATATATATGTCTTTCAATCACTGAACTGGGAAAACAAAGGGATAAAGATTAATGGAGATTATCTAACTCACCTCCTTTTTGCTGATGACGTAGTCATTTTTGCAACTACCCCATCAGAGCTGCAGAGTATGATCCAGGAACTTGCTGACAAGAGTAAAGAAGTGCGATTAAAAATGAACTTTCAGAAGACAAAAGTGATGTACAATGCTTTTACAAGAAATGAAGATTTATCGATTGATGGAGAAAAGCTGGAGATAACAGATGTATACGTTTATCTTGGACAGCAGATATCAAGTAAGGGTCACATTGATGAAGAAATTAATCGACGTACAAAACTTGCCTGGAGAGCTTTTGGAAGAAACAGCATAATTTTCAAGAGAAATATGCCAGTATGTCTTAAAAGAAAAGTGTTTGATCAATGCATCCTTCCAGTGCTTACGTATGGTGCAGAGACGTGGACCTTAACTAAAAGAGACATACAAAGGCTGCAGACAACTCAATGCAGCATGGAGAGGTGCATGCTTGGTGTAACCAGGAGAGATAAGAAGAGGAACTCGTGGATCAGAAAAATGACAAGAGTGGAAGACATCATGATCAGAGTTAAATCCCTGAAATGGCAATGGACTGGACATACTGCCAGAAGGACAGACCATCGATGGACAGCCGAAATTTTAGATTGGATTCCAAGGGCCAGTAAAAGACCCAGAAAAAGACCACATGGGAGATGGGTGGATGAAATTCGATAGTGTGCGGGAGTGACATGGAGGAGACTGGCACAAGACAGACCGTTGTGGAGGAAACTTGGGGAGACCGTCCAGCAGTGGATTGATAATGGTTGACAATGATGATGATTATGATATATATATATATTTGTTTTCTGTCTACCTTCCTTGAAAAAGCCATCTGGTACATGTGCGAAAGCTTGGAAATTTTTATTTCTATTCTACACCAAGTAATTTCGGAGATATAGTATACTTATACTATTTAAGTACAGTTGGTGTATCATCATCATCATCATCATTGTCAACCATTATCAATCCACTGCTGGACGAAGGTCTCCCCAAGTTTCCTCCACAACAGTCTGTCTTGTGCCAGTCTCCTCCATGTCATCCCTGCATACTTTCGAATTTCATCCACCCATCTCCCATGTGGTCTCCTTCTGGGTCTTTTCCTGTCCCTTGGAATCCAATCTAAAATTTCGGCTGTCCATCGATGATCTGTCCTTCTGGCAGTATGTCCAGCCCATTGCCATTTCAGGGATTTAACTCTGATCACGATGTCTTCCACTCTTGTCATTTTTCGGATCCACGAGTTCCTCTTCTTATCTCTCCTGGTTACACGAAGCATGCACCTCTCCATGCTGCATTGAGTTGTCTGCAGTCTTTGTATATCTCTTTTAGTTAAGGTCCACGTCTCTGCACCATACGTAAGCACTGGAAGGATGCATTGATCAAACACTTTTCTTTTAAGACATAATGGCATATTGCTCTTGAAAATTATGCTGTTTCTTCCAAAAGCTCTCCAGGCAAGTTTTGTACGCCGATTAATTTCTTCATCAATGTGACCCTCACTTGATATCTGCTGTCCAAGATAAACGTACGTGTCTGTTATCTCCAGCTTTTCTCCATCAATCAATAAATCTTCATTTCTTGTAAAAGCATTGAACATCACTTTTGTCTTCTGAAAGTTCATTTTTAATCCCACTTCTTTACTCTTGTCAGCAAGTTCCTGGATCATACTCTGCAGCTCTGATGGGGTAGTTGCAAAAATGACTATGTCATCAGCAAAACGAAGGTGGGTTAGATAATCTCCATTAATCTTGATCCCTTTGTTTTCCCAGCTCAGCGACTGAAAAACAGCCTCCAATGTGGCATTAAAGAGCTTCGGAGATATGGTGTCACCTTGTCTCACTCCCTTTCCAATTTTTATGTGCGTTGTATTTTCAAACAGCCGAATCTTTGCACTTGCATTTTCATAGATGTTATTAATAATATTAATGTATGCATCTTCAATACCGCATGTTTTCAGAGCCATTGTAACTGCTGATGGTTTCACCGAATTAAAGGCTTTTTCATAATCGATAAAAGCCATGCACAATGGAAGTTCATATTCCCTCGCTCTTTCAATTAGTTCTCTCAGTACGTGGATATGATCTATTGTACTGTAGCCACTCCTGAATCCAGCTTGTTCTCTCGGTTGAGCCATGTCCAGTGTTACCTTCAAGCGGTGTGAAAGAACTTTAGTGAAGATTTTATAAACTACTGATAGGAGGCTGATAGGTCTGTAGTTTCCGAGATCCTCATTGTCACCTTTCTTATGTAGCAGGATCATTGTAGCGGTGTTCCAATCCTCAGGAATCTTTCCTTCATTAAGGCATCGAGTGAAAATTTGGGCGAGTACTGTTTCGATTTCTCCACTTGCTTCTTGTATGATGTCTACAGTAATTCCATCTTCTCCTGGAGCTTTTCCTCGCTTCATGTTCTTGATTGCATGTGCAACTTCTGCTGGAAGGACTGGAGGAACTCTGGTATTGGTATCTTTCATGATGTCTGGAGTGCATGTATCATCCCTTTCATATAATTTGGAGTAGAAATCTTTCACTCTTGTCAAAATTTCGCCTCTATTTCTTGTTACAGAACCATCTTCTTTTCTCAGTGCCATAATCTGTTTTCTTCCCTTACTGAGATGTCCCTTTGCTATCTTTAGGCTTTGGTTGTTTTCAATTGCTTTCCTCACTAGTTCACAGTTTAATTTTCTTACGTCTTCAGTGATACTTTTTCTTACTGTCTTGCATAGCTCTATATATTCCACTTTGGAAGTCACATCTTCTTTAGTTGTCCTCATCTCTCTTCTTTTTTGCATCAACATTTTCGTTTTTCCTGATAATTTGTTTACATGCAACTTGTTCTTAGACCCAGCTAATTTTGTTGCTGTTTCCATAAGAGCTTTGGTTACTTTTCTGTTAACTTCAGAGATGTCCACTTCTTCCGATGTTAGGCCTTCTAATGCAGAGAACCTGTTCTTCAGTTCCAACTTGAAGGTATTATGGTGTTTTTAAGGTTGGTTATGTCAATAGATTTTGTTTGTCTTATGAGCTTGCCACGTTCAAGTTTGGTGTTGAGGTGCATCTTACATCTCACCAATCTATGGTCACTACCTGTGTTGAACTTGTTTAGCACACTGCAGTCTTCTATGACGAATTTTTTGTTACACATAATAAAATCAATTTCACTTGTCGTCCCATTTGGATGTCTCCATGTCCATTTCCTGTGTGGCTTTTTCTTGAAGAAGGAGTTCAAGATGAAAAACCCTTCTGCCTCTGCAAACTCAACGAGTATTTCCACGCTGGTTTCTGTTGCCGTGACCGAATTTACCTACTGAAGTTTCATTCTGTTGCCGTTGCCCTATTTTTGCATTGAAATCTCCCATAATTATTTTCAAGTGCTGCTTACCTTTATTATTTAGATGACAAATTTCCTCATAAAATTCTTCAATTTCTTCTTCAGGATGACTTGTGGTGGGTGCATAAGTTTGAATAATCTGAGCCTGGTATCTTTTCGAGAGTTGGATAACAAGTCGTGCAGCTCTGTCAGAGGAACTTTCAACTTCTACAACTTTATCCTTCAGTTTCTTGTTTATTATAAATCCAACACCACTAGTTCTGCCAGTATCTGTCCCACGATAGTAGAAGAGATGTCCACTTTTCAGTTCGATGAGATCTTCTCCCTTTCTCCTTACCTCGCCTTAGCCCCACGATGTCCCACTTGATCCTTTGTAGTTCCTCTTCCAATTCAAGAAGCCTTGAATCAGAAGATAGGGAGCGTCCGTTGTACGTAGCCAAGGTCAGCATCAGATGGCAGCCTAGTCCGGTCCTCCGGGGATTCTTAGCACCCTCTGCCTTCATGTCGCACTGGCCGCTGCCTTGGCCAGGTACATTCCAGCTGCCGGAGACTGAGGGCCAAGATTTAAGTTGTGGAATCATTTTGGAGGGGTTTGGCCATAACTCACCACGCTGGCCAAGCGGGTTGGTGAGTGTGGGATAGAATTTCCTCTAATCCCGATGGTATAGTTATACCGCTATTGGCGGTCGCCAGAGCCCCTTTAGTGGGAACAGGATGTACCACGAGAAGGCGGGGTTGACATTTTGTCAAGGAGAGGCTGTGATGTTACGCATCACCTGACCTTACATAGTTCCTTTTATTTAATTAATGAATACTATATCCTCGGCATCGAGCGATTCCCAATCTCTACGTAATAATACAATGGCAGAAAACATTTATCTTAAATCTAAACACCATGAAACAAGAATTGTGCTAAACTTTACTTCTAACACTGCGTAGTTGTGTGGCATAGAAGGTTGTAGATAAGGAATTGAAAGAGGAAGAGTATAGCTGAATAAGCACACCGGACAAAAAATTAGATACCCCTAACAGAAATGACAGTAGGAAGTTACCGGTTGCACGGAGGGCGCCGTGATAGCATTGTTGGGAGATAAATAGCACTGATGTGGTATACGGGATCATTTTTGTCTCGTGCAGTGGTGCAGAGCAACGTGTGTGTTGAATTTTGTTTGCAATATGGGTCGTAGGACAGACGTTACTGAGTAGCAAAAAGAAGCTATCGTGTTTGGCCGTGCCCACGGACGCAAAGTGAATGAAGTCACCCAATTTGTATGTGTGTGTGTGTCGAAGCGTGTCTGTCTACAAACAGTGGTGTAGGGTCTACAAACAGTGATGTAGTTCACAGTCAACTGAAAATCGGTGGCTTAACTGTGGCCGGAAAACGATTCTCACCAACAGGGACCGCCGCCATGTTTCACGCCTAGTAACTGCAAATCGGTTTTACACCAGGCAACAATTTCTCCAAACAGTCAATGAAATTCCACTCTAACCAATCCCCGAAAGGACATTGCGACGAAAACTGTATGCGATGGACATCTGGAGCAGAGTAACACGGAAGAAGCTTCTTTTAACAGCAAGTCACAAAGTCGGACGTTATCAGTGGGCTCAGAGGAACCAAAACTTTACTATGGAGTTATAATGGGCCCAGAGGCACCATCAATGTGCTTTATTGGCTCAGAGGGCTCAGAGGCTCCAAAACTTTACGAGTTGTCAATGGTCTCAGAAGCACCAAAGCTTTTATACTATGGAGAATTAAAAACGAGGGATTTCGTCTGATGAGTCTCGTTTTGTTTGTACTTAATTGATGTGAGGCGACGAGTGCATCACAGGCCCAATGAAGCCTTTAATGACGATTGTGTCGAAGGTGCTGTTCAAGCTGGAGGTGGTTCTGTGATGTTTTGATGATGTTTTTCGTACCACGAAATGTTCCCTCTCGTTGCAGTGACGATGAATTTGAACCAGCATGCGTACCTCCGCATTCTGAATGACGAGTTGTTGCCCTTTGCCCTACATCTCCAGGAGAAGCATCACATTGCCACTCCTGTCTTCCAAGACGATAATTGCCGTTTGCACAGGGCCAAAACTGTGTCTGAGTGGCACGGCGAACAATCAGCAACACTGTCTCACCTCGACTGGCTCGCCAAATCCCCAGATTTCAATCCTATTGAAAATCTGTGGGATCATTTGGAACAGAAGGTGAAACGCCGAAAGTGACACCCACGTACTCTGACGGAGCTTCGGGACCAATTGACGCAAGAGTGGCTGCAAATCGATGTTCAATACATCCACAACCTCGTGGAGTCTCTACCACACCGGATCCATGCTGTTATCAAAGCAAGAGGCGCCGTCACACGTTATTAGGTAAGTTCCGCCATGAGGGACTAATATTTTGTCCGGTGTGCTTAGTTTAAAGAAAATTGTGCCCTGTCGTGTTCATTTCGTCCGCAGTTCGCTTTGCTTACATTTCGCTTCGTTTACATTTCATTTCGTCCTCAGAATGGATGCAATTTCTCCTACTAGATCGGAAAAAAGAGTTAATTGGTCTAATTTTAAAACAAATTTTCTGCGCCCAGTCCCCAATCATTCATTTATTTATTTCATTTTGATTTCGCAGTACTTCCTCTCCATGCGTCTGTCCGACTGGACTTCCTAACATGCTTGCGTACCTCACACAATGTCTCCACTAGCACGCAAGGATTCTCCTGAGCCGCTGCAATTTCGTCCGGCGTGCCCTTATTTCTGTTCCTCCATTCTAGGACAGCTGCTTATGAAAGGGGGGTGATCTTAGATACTCTCTCCATTGTTAAATCCGTGGACTTGATTAAATTATGTTTGTTGAAAGCGATCGCATTAGCTTTGAATTAACATTATACAAAAAAAAAAAAAAAAAAGTTCCTATTTTGCTCGTTACGTCTGAGAACTCGCTAAATACGGGCTCGGGTTCTAATGTATTTTACTTGAAATAATGCTGACATTTTAAATGTTGACAAGGCGGATATGGCTTGTGTCGTTGGAAAAAATGTTTGAGACGCAATTCCCGCTAGTTAAGTTTCTGAGGCTTAACTAGCGGAAATTTGTTAACCTCAGAAAGAATGTGTGCGAGCTTTCGCAATAAATCTTTCGTCTGGGATAAACGGAAGATATGTTTTTTTTCACTCTGTTTCTCTGGTGGTCGGTGAGGAAACCTGAAGAATTAACTGCTTCCCTGTAAAACGCACTACATAAACGCTTTTAATTTGCTGATTTTAAATTTGAATTTTTGTGCACTTTTAAAAAGACACGGATGCCATGAAAGTTTTTGAAATCCACCAGAACAAAATAAAAGTTGATGAAAAATAGAAAAAAAAAAAACTAAAGCATTTTGTAAAATGTAAATTGATGCATTTTTATTAAATTCTGGTATTTTTTTTAAATGTAAGTCGCATTTTAAGCAAAAACATAAAAAAATGAAACACTTTTGGGGGGGTAGGGCAAAACACCCTGGCCCCCGCCTCCTCTAAATACGCCCCAGGATGACGGCCAGTCTTTCCGGAGGCAAACTGGCGATAATTTTTGAACGGCTCCACGTACTTGAGGAAAATTATGGTAAATTATGAATTTGCATATTTCTTTTTTGCTTTCTTTTTTTGAAAAAAGCGTATTTGTTAAAATATGGATTTCCGTAAATTTGAGTTCACAGCTGAAAAAAACAGGCCATTCTATGCCATCATACTGCACTCCAGAGAAGATTTTCCTGTGTCCTGCGGTTGCAAGATCAGATATCCAGATAACGCTAATCTAAATGTGCAGATAAGTAAGTGAATTACGTATATATATGTTAAAACCTTTTTTTAATTTTTCTTTCTGTTCCTCAATGAAGGGGAAAGGCTAGATTTAAAGCGATGCCAAGTACATGATTCCCAAGAACAGAGTTTAACGTTCCACTAATCACTGAACTGTATGTTTCATCTTCCGATACGTGACGTGCATGGTAGTTATAATGCCACACCTAATCCTTTCGAGAAAAGCGTGCGAAGGTTGCCTAGAAAGCGCACTGGAAGGATGAAAAACTGTAACGACCAGTGTTTCTTTCAAGACTTTTCGGCCGGGGGAGATGGAACCTTAGAGGGAGCAAGTTTTCCATGTGCCATATATATCATTTTAAGTACCATATTTACATATATAGAAGTAATTAATATACAAACAAAATCTCATTCTGAATATAATCAATCGCGAAATAAAAATATATAATCATCTAAATGCTGCCACATGAGTGGAAACTACGTTAAAATGTAAAGTTTATTTTCCCAATTTTCTATAAAAATTATTTTGTTTTCACCAACAGAACTTTCAGAATACAGCAGCACTGTAAAACAGCTTTTTTTTTTCATATGATCTAATAATTACAATTTAAAATGCACGTTTGAAATTAAAACTGTAAAATAAAAACATCGGTTGGGATGAGTAGTTTACATATGGTTTAGTACTTATATAAAAAAGGCAGCATAGGAAATAATCCATGAAGTTCAAAATGCACTATTGATTTAATCACTGAGTTACACTGAACGGCTGGAAATTCTTATCTATTAAACCGCATTCAACACACTACTGATCCTGAATTGCGATTCCCTGACTATGAAGTATGATTAGTCTACTTATTATACTGTTTTTGAAGAACGGCATGCGTCTTAACACACTTTTTTTAGCAAAATGAGCTATAATGCACGAACAAATATTTAAAACAAAACCATATAATTGGAGAAATATTTGTAGCATCAAAAAACTTTCGTTTTCGTTACAGCCTGCATCATTTTTTTAACATTTCGTTCGGTAACATAAAATGTCTCCGTGAGGGGGGGTAGTGAGTGGTCGTTTTCGGGAGGGCTTCGCCTCCCCGGAATCGACCATTCGCCCCCCCCCTGCGGAGACATTTTAGGTTACCGAACCAAAATTTTAATAAATTCAGGCTATGATGAAAAAAGAAGTTTCGTTTCTTTTTATGCTACAAATATTTCTCCAATTATATATTTTTTTATATTTGTTAAATGGTACTAGTTATAGTTTATTTTATTAAAAAGTGTATTACGACGCGTGGTATTCTTCTTCAAAATATAATTAGTAGACTAATCATACCTAATTGTCTGGGAATCGTGATTCAGAATCAAGAGTGCGTTGAGTTCATTTTAATAGAAAAAAAAATTCAATCCTAAGGTACTTCCCCTTCCTTTAGCTGAAAAAGTTCGTCATTTCTGAAATGTTTGAAGAAGTAATTACGATAACAGGGATGCATATAGAATTTTTCTTCGGGGGACGAAAAAAGGAAGTTTTTGAAATCCACCATCTGGAACAAAATTAAAGTTAATGAAAAATTAAAGCATTTTTTTCTAATGTAAGTAGCATTTTAACCAAAAATAAAAAAAAAAAAAAAATTTCCTGGGGGGCAGGGGGGGCAAGGCCCCATATATGCGCCCCTATGCTAGATATATAGTAATTACTTCTATATACATAAATATAGTAGTTAAAATTATATATATATCATCATCATCATCATTGTCAACCATTATCAATCCACTGCTGGACGAAGGTCTCCCCAAGTTTCCTCCACAACGGTCTGTCTTGTGCCAGTCTCCTCCATGTCACCCCTGCATACTTTCGAATTTCATCCACCCATCTCCCATGTGGTCTTCTTCTGGGTCTTTTCCTGTCCCTTGGAATCCAATCTAAAATTTCGGCTGTCCATCGATGATCTGTCCTTCTGGCAGTATGTCCAGCCCATTGCCATTTCAGGGATTTAATTCTGATCATGATGTCTTCCACTCTTGTCATTTTTCGGATCCACGAGTTCCTCTTCTTATCTCTCCTGGTTACACCAAGCATGCACCTCTCCATGCTGCTTTGAGTTGTCTGCAGCCTTTGTATGTCTCTTTTAGTTAAGGTCCACGTCTCTGCACCATACGTAAGCACTGGAAGGATGCATTGATCAAACACTTTTCTTTTAAGACATAATGGCATATTGCTCTTGAAAATTATGCTGTTTCTTCCAAAAGCTCTCCAGGCAAGTTTTGTACGCCGATTAATTTCTTCATCAATGTGACCCTCACTTGATATCTGCTGTCCAAGATAAACGTACGTGTCTGTTATCTCCAGCTTTTCTCCATCAATCGATAAATCTTCATTTCTTGTAAAAGCATTGAACATCACTTTTGTCTTCTGAAAGTTCATTTTTAATCCCACTTCTTTACTCTTGTCAGCAAGTTCCTGGATCATAATCTGCAGCTCTGATGGGGTAGTTGCAAAAATGACTACGTCATCAGCAAAACGAAGGTGGGTTAGATAATCTCCATTAATCTTTATCCCCTTGTTTTCCCAGCTCAGCGACTGAAAAACACCCTCCAATGTGGCATTAAAGAGCTTCGGAGATATGGTGTCACCTTGTCTCACTCCCTTTCCAATTTTTACGTGTGTTGTATTTTCAAACAGCCTAATCTTTGCACTTGCATTTTCATAGATGTTATTAATAATATTAATGTATGCATCTTCAATACCGCAGGTTTTCAGAGCCATTGTAACTGCTGATGGTTTCACCGAATCAAAGGCTTTTTCATAATCGATAAAAGCCATGCACAATTGAAGTTCATATTCCCTCGCTCTTTCAATTAGTTCTCTCAGCACGTGGATATGATCTATTGTGCTGTAGCCACTCCTGAATCCAGCTTGTTCTCTCGGTTGAGCCATGTCCAGTGTTACCTTCAAGCGGTGTGAAAGAACTTTAGTGAAGATTTTATAAACTACTGATAGGAGGCTGATAGGTCTGTAGTTTCCGAGATCCTCAATGTCACCTTTCTTATCTAGCAGGATCATTGTAGCGGTGTTCCAATCCTCAGGAATCTTTCCTTCATTAAGGCATCGACTGAAAATTTGGGCGAGTACTGTTTCGATTTCTCCACTTGCTTCTTGTATGATGTCTACAGTAATTCCATCTTCTCCTGGAACTTTTCCTCGCTTCATGTTCTTGATTGCATGTGCAACTTCTGCTGGAAGGACTGGAGGAACTCTGGTACAGGTATCTTTCATGATGTCTGGAGTGCATATATCATCCCTTTCATATAATGTGGAGTAGAAATCTTTCACTCTTGTCAAAATTTCGCCTCTATTTCTTGTTACAGAACCATCTTCTTTTCTCAGTGCCATAATCTGTTTTCTTCCCTTACTGAGATGTCCCTTTGCTATCTTTAGGCTTTGGTTGTTTTCAATTGCTTTCCTCACTAGTTCACAGTTGCATTTCCTTACGTCTTCAGTGATACTTTTTCTTACTGTCTTGCATAGCTCTATATATTCCACTTTGGAAGTCACATCTTCTTTAGTTGTCCTCATCTCTCTTCTTTTTTGCATCAACATTTTGGTTTTTCCTGATAATTTGTTCACATGCAACTTGTTCTTAGACCCAGCTAATTTTGTTGCTGTTTCCATAAGAGCTTTCGTTACTTTTCTGTTAACTTCAGAGATGTCCACTTCTTCCGCTGTTAGGCCTTCTAAAGCAGAGAACCTGTTCTTCAGTTCTAACTTGAAGGTATTATGGTGTTTTTTAAGGTTGGTTATGTCAATAGATTTTGTTTGTCTTATGAGCTTGCCACGTTCAAGTTTAGTGTTGAGGTGCATCTTACATCTCACCAATCTATGGTCACTACCTGTGTTGAACTTGTTTAGCACACTGCAGTCTTCTATGACGAATTTTTTGTTACACATAATAAAATCAATTTCACTTGTCGTCCCATTTGGATGTCTCCATGTCCATTTCCTGTACGGTTTTTCTTGAAGAAGGAGTTCAAGATGAAAAACCCTTCTGCCTCTGCAAACTCAACGAGAGTATTTCCACGCTGGTTTCTGTTGCCGTGACCGAATTTACCTACTGAAGTTTCATTCTGTTGCCGTTGCCCTATTTTTGCATTGAAATCTCCCATAATTATTTTCAAGTGCTGCTTACCTTTATTATTTAGATGACAAATTTCCTCATAAAATTCTTCAATTTCTTCTTCAGGATGACTTGTGGTGGGTGCATAAGTTTGAATAATCTGAGCCTGGTATCTTTTCGAGAGTTGGATAACAAGTCGTGCAGCTCTGTCAGAGGAACTTTCAACTTCTACAACTTTATCCTTCAGTTTCTTGTTTATTATAAATCCAACACCACTAGTTCTGCCAGTATCTGTCCCACGATAGTAGAAGAGATGTCCACTTTTCAGTTCGATGAGATCTTCTCCTTTTCTCCTTACCTCACTTAGCCCCACGATGTCCCACTTGATCCTTTGTAGTTCCTCTTCCAATTCAAGAAGCCTTGATTCAGAAGATAGGGAGCGTCCATTGTAAGTAGCCAAGGTCAGCATCAGATGGCAGCCTAGTCCGGTCCTCCGGGGATTCTTAGCACCCTCTGCCTTCATGTCGCACTGGCCGCTGCCTTGGCCAGGTACATTCCAGCTGCCGGAGACTGAGGGCCAAGATTTAAGTTGTGGAATCATTTTGGAGGGGTTTGGCCATAACTCACCACGCTGGCCAAGCGGGTTGGTGAGTATGGGATAGAATTTCCTCTAATCCCGATGGTATAGTTATACCGCTATGGGCGGTCGTCAGAGCCCCTTTAGTGGGAACAGGATGCACCACGAGAAGGCGGGGTTGACATTTGTCAAGGAGAGGCTGTGATGTTACGCATCACCTGACCTTACATCCATATATATATATATAGAAGAGGAACTACAAAGGATCAAGTGGGACATCGTCGGGCTAAGTGAGGTAAGGAGAAAAGGAGAAGATCTCATTGAACTGAAAAGTGGACATCTCTTCTACTATCGTGGGACAGATACTGGCAGAACTAGTGGTGTTGGATTTATAATAAACAAGAAACTGAAGGATAAAGTTGTAGAAGTTGAAAGTTCCTCTGACAGAGCTGCACGACTCGTTATCCAACTCTCGAGAAGATACCAGGCTCAGATCATTCAAACTTATGCACCCACCACAAGTCATGCTGAAGAAGAAATTGAAGAATTTTATGAGGAAATTCGTCATCTAAATAATAAAGGTAAGCAGCACTTGAAGATAATTATGGGAGATTTCAATGCAAAAATAGGGCAACGGCAACAGAATGAAACTTCAGTCGGTAAATTCGGTCACGGCAACAGAAACCAGCGTGGAAATACTCTCGTAGAGTTTGCAGAGGCAGAAGGGTTTTTCATCTTGAACTCCTTTTTCAAGAAAAAGCCACACAGGAAATGGACATGGAGACATCCAAATGGGACGACAAGGGAAATTGATTTTATTATGTGTAACAAAAAATTCGTCATAGAAGACTGCAGTGTGCTAAACAAGTTCAACACAGGCAGTGACCATAGATTGGTGAGATGTAAGATGCACCTCAACACTAAACTCGAACGTGGCAAGCTCATAAGACAAACAAAATGTATTGACATAACCAACCTTAAAAAACACCATAATACCTTCAAATTGGAACTGAAGAACAGATTCTCTTCTTTAGAAGGCCTAACATCGGAAGAAGTGGATATTTCTGAAGTTAACAGAAAAGTAACCAAAGCTCTTATGGAAACAGCAACACAATTAGCTGGGTCTAAGAACAAATTATCAGGAAAAACCAAAATGTTGATGCAAAAAGAAGAGTGATGACCACAACTAAAGAAGATGTGACTTCCAAAGTGGAATATATAGAGCTATGCAAGACAGTACGAAAAAGTATCACTGAAGACGTAAGGAAATTCAACTGTGAACTAGTAAGGAAAGCAATTGAAAACAACCAAAGCCTAAAGATAGCAAAGGGACATCTCAGTAAGGGAAAAAAACAGATTATGGCACTGAGAAAAGAAGATGGTTCTGTAACAAGAAATAGAGGCGAAATTTTGACAAGAGTGAAAGATTTCTACTCCAAATTATATGAAAGGGATGATACATGTACTCCAGACATCATGAAAGGTACCAGTACCAGAGTTCTTCCAGTCCTTCCAGCAGAAGTTGCACATGCAATCAAGAACATGAAGCGAGGAAAAGCTCCAGGAGAAGATGGAATTACTGTAGACATCATACAAGAAGCAAGTGGAGAAATCGAAACAGTACTCGCCCAAATTTTCACTCGATGCCTTAATGAAGGGAAAATTCCTGAGGATTGGAACAACGCTACAATGATCTTGCTACATAAAAAGGTGACATTGAGGATCTCAGGAACTACAGACCTATCAGCCTCCTATCAGTGGTTTATAAAATCTTCACTAAAGTTCTTTCACACCGCTTGAAGGTGACACTGGACATGGCTCAACCGAGAGAACAAGCTGCATTCAGGAGTGGCTACAGCACAATAGATCATATCCACGTATTGAGAGAACTAATTGAAAGAGCGAGGGAATATGAACTTCCATTGTGCATGACTTTTATCGATTATGAAAAAGCCTTTGATTCGGTGAAACCATCAGCAGTTGCAATGGCTCTGAAATCCTGCGGTATTGAAGATGCATACATTAATATTATTAATAACATCTATGAAAATGCAAGTGCAAAGATTCGGCTGTTTGAAAATACAACACACATAAAAATTGGAAAAGGAGTGAGATAAGGCGACACCATATCTCCGAAGCTCTTTAATGCCACATTGGAAAATGTCTTTCAATCACTGAACTGGGAAAACAAAGGGATAAAGATTAATGGAGATTATCTAACCCACCTTCGTTTTGCTGATGACATAGTCATTTTTGCAACTACCCCATCAGAGCTGCAGAGTATGATCCAGGAACTTGCTGACAAGAGTAAAGAAGTGGGATTAAAAATGAACTTTCAGAAGACAAAAGTGATGTACAATGCTTTTACAAGAAATGAAGATTTATCGATTGATGAAGAAAAGCTGGAGATAACAGACACGTACGTTTATCTTGGACAGCAGATATAAAGTGAGGGTCACATTGGTGAAGAAATTAATCGGCGTACAAAACTTGCCTGGAGAGTTTTGGAACAAACAGCATAATTTTCAAGAGCAATATGCCATTATGTCTTAAAAGAAAAGTGTTTGATCAATGCATCCTTCCAGTGCTTACGTATGGTGCAGAGACGTGGACCTTAGCTAAAAGAGACATACAAAGGCTGCAGACAACTCAAAGAAGCATGGAGAGGTGCTTGCTTGGTGTAACCAGGAGAGATAAGAAGAGGAACACGTGGATCCGAAAAATGACAAGAGTGGAAGACATCATGATCAGAGTTAAATCCCTGAAATGGCAATGGGCTGGACATACTGCCAGAATGACAGACCATCGATGGACAGCCGAAATTTTAGATTGGATTCCAAGGGACAGGAAAAGACCCAGAAGAAGACCACATGGGAGATGGGTGGATGAAATTCGAAAGTATGCAGGGGTGACATGGAGGAGACTGGCACAAGACAGACCGTTGTGGGGGAAACTAGGGGAGACCTTCGTCCAGCAGTGGATTGATAATGGTTGACAATGATGATGATGATATAAATAGCAAATGGAAAACTTTCCTTCTCTAAGGTTCCATTTGCTCCCCCGGCCAAAAAGCCCTGAAAGAAACACTGGTAACGACCCTCCTCTAGAATTAAAAATTAAAGACAGCCCTTTTTAAGGGAAAATTCGCTGAGGAGAAAAAGTACCAGCAAATATTCTACTGGTTGCTGTTCACCAGGATTACAAGACAAACGAAAAAAGCTTTTAACCTTCTTATTTCGATTCCGATCACAGACGGGAGCTTGGAAAACCCTGAAAGGCCATAGAACGTCCTCGACAACTAGCCATGGAGGAAGTAATAATCATTTCTCTCTCTCTCTCTCTCTTTCTCTGTGTGTGTAAGCGGGGAAAAAAAAACAGTAACCGGCTGGCCCTTATTTCTTACTTTTTGTGCTTAAAGGCAAAAACTTGAGTAGCAGTTTAGCTGCCCTACAGAAGATACAGCTTCAGGTGGCAAACAAATTGCGCGATATTTTTTCCCCTTCGTTCTGAGTCGAAAGAATTTTCTCCTCACGTTCATCAGAGAAGAAAGAGAGAGGAAGAGAGAGAGAGAGAGAGAGAGAGAGAGAAAAAAGTGGAAGGTGAGCAACAGACGAAATGAGAACAGATCCGGTTCGAAGTTTCTCTTTTATCCTCATGGACACAGATATTTGCCAGAATCTGAGCCGGAGCTGTTATCGAGGTTAGCCTGTTTCTCGAAGGTGTTGAGGTGGAAGACAGCTCAGGGCTTGGACGACGGAAAGAAAGAGAAGGAAGGGGGAAAAAAAAAACGGTATTAACCTTCGAGCTCAGAGACGCTTCATTGAAGGGTTCGGACGGAAAAAGCCGGAATTATACACTTCTACACGAATAGGTCACCTCTGCGTCCTCACATGCTTCGATAGCGAAGTTGTTCTACTAGCGACATCTAGTGACGTAATAAATTTACAAAGCGCAAGGCAGGGGAAGATCAAGGTCAAATAGAATCACAAAGCATCCATCTGGAATTGTCGATATGCAGGGGCGGATTTCCAACTAGGCCCACTAGGGGCGCGCCTAAGGTCCCAGAGTGTGAGGGGCCCCGAAAACGTATAATTCGATTGCCAGTTTTGTTTGGTTTTCACAAACTGAAACAAATCAATCCTTAAAGAGACCACTTTATTTCCATTATCAAGTGATGTTTTGCTTTCTCATTCTAGTAACACATTCTGCTTTTCTTTTTTTCTTTTTTTTTGCTGTTGTTGATACTAAAAATTTTCGAGTTCTTGTCGATATACTTGTTTTGAAAGAACAGTTAAAATAATTTAGCCTTCCTTGTAGTTAAATAGTTTATTCACAAAAATGAGTTTTTGACTTTGATAGCCCTTAGGGGTAAATATGAAGTATATGGGATATTTAAAGTCCCAAACTTAATATCTTTGATTTCCTATTAGCTGCAAAAATACTTTTGGAAATGTCCTTAAAAACAAAAAAGTTCGATGTGCACGGACAGACAAAGTGATTACTTTGGCACTGTTTCTTACAAAATGTTCTAATAATAGAAAGGTAGAATGGCATTAAATAAAAGATAAAAATCTTTTGTTGACCTTATTTTTTTTAATGTGACGGATGAAAATTTCTGAACGATGAGAAGGGGTGGAGGAGGGGGGGGCGAATAATTTAGTGCCTAGGGCTTCAAAAAATCTAAAGTCGCCTCTGTCGATATGGTCATGTTTGCATAACCACCAAACGCATTTTAATGACTTCTGCTCAATATCGTAACAGATTCCACACATAAACTGGGGAAAGCACATTGAAAGTTCAATAATTTTTGAACTAAAAATTCGGAATGAACTACTTACTGTGTTTCAGGATCATGTGAAATTTTCTGTAAGGACCCAGCACTACTGAAGCATTCATGAAGTATTCCTTTTTTTAAATTCTGTTTCACAATGCCAGCAAAAGGGAAGATCCTTTACTTAGAGGAACTAAAAAACTTGGTGATTCTTACATAGACATACGTTTCTCAGAAATCCAGTGGGTGCTCGAGCTTTACACTTGAAGTCTAATGTGTATAAGTCCTTTGGATACTGAAATCCAGTGAGTGTTAGAACTCTGCATGTGAAATCTAATGAGTGATAAACTCAGAATAAGTACTGTTTGTTTGGTAGTGGAGTTCAGAACAAGAAGTACAATGGGTGCTCTAGCTCTGGACGAAAATTCTAAGGAATGACTGAGAAATACACTGAAGTGCCAGAAAAACTGGTACAGACGGGCTTATGCAAAATATATAGCAACGTCACCTATGCGCGTACTCGGTTGCGTCCGCCAGTGCGTATACAGTATAAAACGATAGACATCCTTGCCAGCTGTCAGAGCTGTTTTCGGCATGAGAATGACAAGTAATAACGATTTAAGCGATTTTCAACGCGGTGCCATAGTTGGCGCTCGTGAGATGGACCATAGTATTTCGGAGGTAAAAAACGAAGTTCGGATTTTCACGGACGACCATTGCAAGGGTGTACCGTGACTACAAGAATTCCGGCAAAACTTCCAACCTACGATACCAGTTTGGCCGTAAAAAGATATTGGGTGAACGTGACCATCGTCGGCTGTCAAGAATCGTTTCACGCGATAGGGGTGCAACAGTCTCGCAGGTATCATCGGAATTCAATTCTGGAGCCTTAACAAGCATCAGCGTCCGGACTGTGTAACGTACCCTGCACGATATGGGCTTTGGGAGCCGACGTCCAACTCGAGTCCCCTTGCTGGGTGCACGACACAGAGATATGCACCTCGCTTGGGCACGGCAACACCGCCACTGAACACTTGATGACTGGAAACAAGTAGCCTGGTCTGACGAGTCGCGTTTCCAACTGTATCGGGCAGATGGAAGGATTGGTGTGTGGCGCAAACCCCATGAAGCCATGGATCCCGCCTGTCAACAGGGAACTGTACCGGCTGGTGGGGGTTCCGTAATGGTATGGGTGTGTTTAGCTGGACTCCACTGGGACCCCTGGTACGTCTACAAACGTCTGTGACTGGCCAACGCTATGTGCGCATCCTTTCTGACGAGGTACACCCGTTCATGTCCTGCATTCATGCTGATAGGTTGGGCCTGTTCTCCACACAACTGTTATGGTTAGAGGAGTATTCATCTGAGTTTGAGGTGTTTCCATTTCCACCCAAGTCCCCAGATCTGAACGTGATAGAACACATTTTGGATGCCATGCAACGCGCTATCGAACACAGGAATCCGAGACCTCGGAGTACACCCGAATTGTGGAACGCTCTGCGGGAAGTATGGTGTGCATTACCTACAGCATATTTCCAGAAGCTAGTAGAGCCCATGCCCCGTAGTATTTGTGCAGTATTGTGCTCCCGTGGGGAATCTACCAAGTATTAGACTGGTGTACCAGTTTTTCTGTCACTTCAGTGTAAGTCCCTTCGGTGCTGGAGATGACCTGGGATGACGTGAACTCGAATGGATGCTCGAGCTCTGGACAAAAAAGTCTATGGAATAATCGAGTGATACCTCTCGATGGAACTTAGGAAGCGAAGTCCAACGGCTGCTCGATCTCTAGACAAGAAGTCTAATGAGGGATTGAGTGACAAGTCTCTTTAGTGCTGGAACTCAGGACGAAAAATCCAATGGATGCGCGAGCTCTGGACAAGGTCTAATGAGTGATCGAGTGATACGTTTCTTTGGGGCTGAAGCTCCAGATATGAAGTCCAATGACTACTCGAGCTCAGGACAAGAGGTCTAAAGCAGTGGTTCCCAAAACGTTCCGCAAGAGCTCCGGCACGCTTTCCATGAAAAATCTCTCGACAACGAAAATCCACGTACTTTCTCAATTTCCTTATGCAGTGAATGTACATAATGCTTCCTTCAGACCATGTTCCAACGGTATATAGCGACCCATATTGGAAGCCGAGTAATTCTCCTTTAAGCTCGGGACGGTGTGGTAGCAGTTTCAAAAAAGCCAGGCAAAACAAAGCACAGCCTATCGTCATCGCCGTTGAAAGTGTGATGTCGGCCTGGCGCTTTCCCCTTCCATATATTTCTCTTACGCCTACGTGCTTTCAGGCCCGATATTCGAAATGGCTGTATTGCTGCGAAGTTGCGATAAGACGCAGCAGTACAGCCATTTTGATTAAATGACCTTGAACAGATTAGTTCTCAGAAGAACGATATTGCTCTTGAAACAGTGAACCGGCACAACCAGGACACTCCCTGGTGCTGTTCTTTGTTGCTCGATACGCGGAATTTGTAACACAACACGATTACATCACGTGGCCACGACATTCGCTCAAACTTCATTCTGTCCATCTCTTCAGTTCATTTCACTTCAGTTGACTCGAGGAAGAGACGCTTCGTAAGTTCGCGCATTTGTGGTAGTGTTTTAGTATTTGCCACGGATGGGCGGCTGAAGTCCGGAACATTAAATCACCCATCAAGAAATCGTTAGTCTTCTACAGCGGAAGTTTTGGAGCCAGTGCTAGGTCCTTAAAAACCGGACTAGGAGAAAACTGAAGAATCCTCAATAGAAGTACAAGTAATACCAATACTGGGATGGAGGAACAATGTGCTGCTCAAAGCAAAACTCGCGACTGTGCCATTAAGAAACGTAAATAAGATGAAAGTTGCCTGTCTTTTGGATTGGTAAAAGCTAATAGTCATCCTCAGTGTGTTTTGTGCCACAAAACGTTTCCACATGGCTTCATGTTTCCAGATAAATTGCGCCGTCATTTCGAAACTACCCATTCGGATTGCAAAGATAAAGATGTCAGTTTCTTTTTGCGCACAAACTGGATGACTTATTACAGATTAAAAATTTTGTAGTTCTGGTACCTCATACTCATACTGCAAACGAAAGGCAACAGAGTCATCTTCTACAATTAGTTAACGAATACACTGACGGAAAAAAAAATCCCAACACCAAGAAAGGGTTGTGTTAGATAAACGACAGTCGGAAGGCGGTGAGAGTACATCTGTAAGATGACGTCTATGCAAATTTCGCGCTCGGGGCATACGTGTGGCGCTAGTAGCGCCCCTCGGAATATGCAAAGCAGGTTTGCTGCAAATACGCGCTGTAACGTTCGTGAGCGTTAGTTATCGTTGAGATTCGACGTAGGGTGTTGATGTTAGTCAAGAATGCCTTTACGAAGACGAAGAAGCCATTATCAATAGCTCACGGAGTTTGAACGAGGTCGTGTAATAGGGCTACGAGAAGGTGGATTTTCTTTCCGCAATATTGCAGAACAACTTGGCAGGAATGTAGCCACTGTGCATGATTGTGGGTAGCGGTGGTCAAGGGAAGGTACTGCCTCAAGAAGACCGGGTTCCGGCCGGAGACGTGGCACTACTGAGAGGGAAGACCGCCGTGTATGGCGTATGGCCGTGGCGCATCGTACCGCGTCTGCGGCAGCAGTTCGAGATGCAGTTGCCACCACAGTGACACAACGAACTGTTACAAATCGGTTACTTGAAGGACAGCTCCGAGCCAGACGCCCTGTAGCGTGCATTCCACTTACTCCCAACCACTGCTGTTTGCGACGTCAGTGCTGTTAAGCTAGAGCTCATTGGAGGACGGAGTGGAGATCTGTTGTGTTTTATGATGAAAGCCGGTTCTGCCTGGGTGCCAGTGATGGCCGTGTGTTGGTTAGAAGGAGGCCAGGTGAGCGCCTGCAACCAACCTGTCTGCCGCCGAGACACACTGGACCTACACCTGGAGTTATGGTCTGGGGGGCAATTTCCTATGACAGCAGGAGCACTCTGGTGGTTATCCCACGCACCCTGACCGCACAGTTGTACGTCGGTCTAGTGATTCAACCTGTTGTGCTGCCATTCATGAACAGCATTCCAGGGGGTGTTTTCCAACAGGATAACGCTCGCCCGCATACCGCTGTTGTAACCCAACATGATATACAGAGTGTCGACATGTTGCCGTGGCCTGCTAGATCACCAGATTTTTCACCAATCGAGCACGTATGGGACATCATTGGACGACAACTCCAGCGTCACCCCCAACCAGCATTTGCCGTCCCTGTATTGACCAACCAAGGGCAACAGGCATAGAACTCCATCCCACAAACTGACATCCAGCACCTGTACGTCACAATGCATGAACGTTTGCGTGCTTGCATTCAACATTCTAGCGGTTACACCGGTTAGTAATGTACCAGCATTTCACATTTAAAATGGCTCTTCTCGCGCTTACAATAAGCTGTGATCTTGAAACCTTAATCGATTAAATATGTTACCTATATGAATGTATTGCCGCCATTTCATTACTCTACAACTATTTTTTCGTGGTGTTGGGATTTTTTTTTTCCGTCAGTGTAGTTCAGGCAGGCGAAGCCCACGCTATACAAGAGAGACTAGTTAAACCTGTACTTGGTTAATGGGTGAAAATTCGGCCAAACAAATATTCCTCGTGCCTCTCTCAAATGACACAGTTTCTCGCAGGATTTAAAACCTAGCAACTAACATGAAGATCTAACTCGCCGTCTCAAGTGATGTGATTTAGCTCTGAAAGTGGAAGAATCTGCTCACGTCGCAAAACTATCGGTACTTCTCGTGCTTGTGCGATATGAGCATCAACATTCATTGGAGGAGGACATGCTTCTGTATGAATCATTGCCATCCAAAGCGACAGAGCTGAAATCTTTAAACTCCTGAATAATTTTCTCGAAGAACATTGCTTATCGTGGGACAGGTATATTGGCATTCACACAGACGGTGCGACAGCAATGGTTGGGAAATATGCTAGTGCCATTTGATGAATCAAACTGATGGCCATAAAACTCCAGTAGCAACCGTTGCATTCTTTACCGGCATGCACTTGCTACGAAAAAAGATGCCCACTTCGTCCGCAATGATGATGTGAAAATAATCAATTTTATAAAATACTGACCACTTAATGCACGGTTATTCCAGATTGTGTGAAAAGATATGGGAAGCATTCACACATCATTGTTGCTCTACTTAGAGGTTCGGTGTTGCCTCGAGGAAAAACGTTAGTACGGATGTTTGAACTGAGCGCTTTCCTCACCTCATTGGTCACTGTTTTGGCTTTGAAGAACGGCTGAATAATGATCTGTGGTTTTTTAGGCTTTCTTTCTTTGATTGTAGGTTTAACGACCACCGTGAGCAACTCAATGGGCTGTAAGAAGTCGCCCGTCCCTAATTTAGGCTCACTGGTTCCAGGGAAGGGAGAGAGCTAGTTCAGTACGACAAACACAACATCCATGCCTCACCGAAATTCGAACCCGGACCTCTTTCCGACGAATGTTCAGAGGACATCTCTTAGAACACTGCGCCAACGGGGCGGCTATTTAGGCTTGTATATTTAACTGACATATTCACAAAAATTAATGAAGTTAAACTTAGATCTCCAAGGGAAAATGCTACTGTTTTAACGGCCTCGCCTCTGGAAAGATTCGTATTTTTAAGAAAAAGGTGAAGTTAAGTGTTGCTTCCCAACACTTAACGGACATCCTGGAAGAGCTCGAAGGAAGTATCCGTGAATCTGACGAGATTTTTCGAGAATTCACCAAGCACCTACAAGAAATAAGTCATGCCCTCTTACAGTACTTCCCAAATGTAATGCACAAGAACTTGGAAAATTTAGAGATGAGTAAAAGATCCGTTTGCTAAAGACAAGATTCACAGCATGACTGCAAATGAAAATGAAAAGGCAACATTTGATAAACTACCAAAACCTGGGCCAATTTTGGTGCAGTGTCGAAAAACAGTACACGTCTTTATCACAGAAAGCTGTTCTACACCATCCCTTTGTGAGTACATGTCTGTGCAAGACTGACTTCTTACCTTATGTTTCCACGAAATCCAAGTATCGCAGCAGAGTGGATGCAGAGACGGACATGCGACTACAACTCTCCTCCATACAGCTGGAAGTAAAGTAATTTTGTAAGGAAAAGAAACAATTGCATTCGTCGCATTGAGGTCATTAATTCAATCATTTTTCTTCCGAATACTTTGCTATGCATTTGTAATAGCATTTTCCTTCTTCTTCGAGCTCTACTGGTTTTATTATGAAATACTAAAACATCAGATCTGCAAACAATGGAAACACAGATCGGCAAACTCGCAAACAATAAAATAAGCTTTAATCTCTAAAAAAAAATGTTAGAGCATGGGCAGGAGAGAGAAAGGCGTATCTCTCACATGAACTTCTCTTTGGCGTCAAAATCTTGCTAAACCTGTATAAAACATTAATTTCCGATGCAATTTTCGTCAGACAGTACAACAAAGTTAGTGCCGTCTGATAACGCAACTATCCGCAGATTAACTCGCCCACTTCCCGGTTTAAGTGCAGGCGTCTAAATTTCTGTGTTAAAATGAGCCCATGATACTTCCCTGAAGAAGTCCTACGCCATTTACTCACTCCTTCTACCAGCGTCCAGGAGGTTGTATTGCGGAGGGCACGCTAGTTATGAGCTCAGAAATCCCCTTCTGCGAGTTCTTCTAGGGACTGCAGGTGGTGACGAGGGAATAAAAGCGTGAAGCATCGTCTCTCCTTTCATTAGGTGTCTGTTGGTATTTTTGTTATAGCAACCGATCTGACGTGGGGAAATAAAAACAAATCAGAAAAGGAAAAGATATATAAACTGACAAATATTTACCTACATACACTTCTGGCCACTCAAAATGCAACACCAAGAAGGACACGAGATAGCAAAGCCAGATTTACTGGGCACATAACAACAGATACAAAGATGAAACGTTTGAGCTTACAGGCCCGTGAGACTTGCGATACACGCAGACATCAATAGTTCTTGTGGCCCCCATGGCTGGCAATAACGGCCGCTACACGCCGCGGCATCGAACGAAAGAGGCTTTGGATGTGGGCTTGGGGTATGTCGGTCCAGGCTGCTTCCACACGTTGCCACAGTTCATCAGGCGTAGCCAAGGGTGGTGCTTGCCGGGCCACTCGGTTGCCGATTAGCGACCAGACGTGTTCGATGGGCGACATATCGAGAGAACAGGCGGACCATGGTAGCAGTGACACCTAGTGGGCCGTGAAGAAGTGTTGTACGATGCGTGCCACGTGCGGGCGCGCAATGTCCTGTTGAATCGTTGCCGCTGGCAGGTCCTGCAGGTAAGGGAGGACTACAGACTCCAAAAACGTCGGAGATGTGGCGGTGGCTGTTGAGAGTACCAGTGATGCGTACCAGAGGGGAGCGGGTGTCATATCCAATTGCGCCCCAAACCATAACGCCAGGCGACGGACCGGTATGGCGATGCATAATGCAGGCGTCATACAGTCTCTCGCCCCGGTGCCGCCACACGCGGATCCGACCATCGTGGTGTTGCAGGCAGAAGCGGGATTCGTCGGGGAAGACAATGTCATGCCATTCTGCAGTCCACGTGCCGCCGCACTCGCCGGTGGTGTAACGTCAATGGTAATCGGAGCAGTGGGCGCCGTGCGACAAGTCCCCGCTCATGCAGACGACGTCGAACGGTACTTGCTAACACAGGTTGTTGCGCAACACACCCTAATTCCTACGCTAACGTTCGTGATGTGGCGGTGCCAGCCGTCAATTCCCGCCGCACAAAATGTCGGTCATCTAGTTCGGTGGTGTGCCGCGGCTGCGACATACTCTCACGTCGGTCCGTCCGTCCCTCCTGCACCCACCGAATCCATACTCGCCTCACTGTGGCTGGATGTCGTCTCACACGGGCGCCGATGTCTCGGTACGATAAACCGCTGTCGCAATAAGCCACTATTCGTCCTCTGTCGAATTGCGAAACGTGTTGGAGTGACTGCCATATTCTGCGACGAGGCATCAGGAAGCTTCCCACGCACAGGTCCGGCAGCACAATACACTTCCACTATAGTTACACTCCGCTTTCTGTGCACCCTTTTTATAGTGCTTCTCGGTGGCGTGCCGGGCGCACAGGATTTGCATATGCCCTGCAATGCTAATCGTTTGCATGCCCTCTTGCGGACGATGCATGCTGCGAATTTCACGCCAATCGGATGCTTCCTTCTTGGTGTTGCATTTTGGGTGGCCAGCAGTGTATTTCACATTCAAACGTTTAATTTCACAAAACCGGACCGAGAGCCGGCTACATATCTCCCCTGGCTACAACTTGTGTCAGAAACTGTATGTAATGGCTTTTTACTTAACTTCCCGGGCGACTCGTCGTGGAACCTCAGTGAGAGACAATGAATAGAGCGTAATTTGCTACCAAACGTCTATTGCAATGCTAACATCTGAATGCACCAGGAATAGATTTCGTCTAAACACCAGGAATAGATTTCCTCTAAACACCAGGAATAGATTTCGTCCAAACACCAAGACTAGATTTCGTCTAAACACTGATAATTTTGTGACGGAAGTACAGCCCAACAAAATCCCACAATTTCATATGCATTTTTAGCGTCTTTTAGTCTGATATTTGCTTAATCCCATTTATACGTATATCATCATCATTGTCAACCATTATCAATCCACTGCTGGACGAAGGTCTCTCCAAGCCTCTTCCACAACGATCTGTCTTGTGCCAGCCTCCTCCATGTCACTCCCGCATACTTTCGAATTTCATCCACCCATCTCCCATGTGGTCTTCTTCTGGGTCTTTTCCTATCTCTTGGAATCAAATCTAAAATTTCAACTGTCCATCGATGGTCTGTTCTTCTGGCAATATGTCCAGCCTATTGCCATTTCAGGGATTTAAATCAGCTCGTGATGTCTTCCACTCTTGTCATTTTTCGGATCCACGAGTTCTTCTTCTTATCTCTCCTGGTTACACCAAGCATGCACCTCTCCATGCTGCTTTGAGTTGTCTGCAGCCTTTGTATGTCTCTTTTATTTAAGGTCCATGTCTCTGCACCATACATAAGCACTGGAAGGATGCATTGATCAAACACTTTTCTTTTAAGACATAATGGCATATTGCTCTTGAAAATTATGCTGTTTCTTCAAAAAGTTCTCCAGGCAAGTTTTATTCGCCGATTAATTTCCTCATCAATGTGACCCTCACTTGATATCTGCTGTCCAAGATAAACGTACGTATCTATTACCTCCAGCTTTTCTTCATCAGTCGATAAATCTTCATTTCTTGTAAAAGCATTGTACATAGCATTTGACTTTTGAAAGCTGATTTTTAATCCCACTTCTTTACTCTTGTCAGCAAGTTCCCGGATCATACTCTGCAGCTCTGATAGGGTAGTTGCAAAAATGACCACGCCGTCAGCAAAACGAAGGTGAGTTAGATAATCTCCATTAATCTTTATCTCTTTGTTTTCCCAGTTCAGTGATTGAAAGACATTTTCCAATGTGGCATTAAAGAGCTTGGGAGTTATGGTGTCACCTTGTCTCACTCCCTTTCCAATTTTTATGTGTGCTGTATTCTCAAACAACCGAATCTTTGCACTTGCATTTTCACAGATGTTATTAATAATATTAATGTATGCATCTTCAATACCACAGGATTTCAAAGCCATTGTAACTGCTGATGGTTTCACTGAATCAAAGGCCTTTTCATAATCGATAAAAGCCACGCACAATGGAAGTTCATATTCCCTCGCTCTTTCAATTAGTTCTCTCAGTACGTGGATATGATCTTAGTGTTGTAACCATTCCTGAATCCAGCTTGTTCTCTTGGTTGAGCCATGTCCAGTGTTACCTTCAAGCGGTGTGAAGGAACTTTAGTGAAGATTTTATAAATCACTGATAGGAGGCTGATATGTCTGTAGTTCTTGAGATCCTCAATGCCACCTATGTTATGTAGCAGGATCATTGTAGCGTTGTTCCAATCCTCAGGAATCTTTCCTTCATTAAGGCATCGAGTGAAAATTTGGGCGAGTACTGTTTCAGTTTCTCCACTTGCTTCTTGTATGATGTTTACAATAATTCCATCTTTTCCTGGAGCTTTTTCCCTCTTCATGTTCTTGATTGCATGTGCAACTTCTGCTGGGAGGACTGGAGGAACTCTGGTACTGGTACCTTTCATGATGTCTGGAGTACATGTATCATCCCTTTCATATAATTTGGAGTAGAAATCTTTCACTCATGTCAAAATTTCGCCTCTATTTCTTGTTACAGAACCATCTTCTTTTCCCAGTGCCATAATCTGTTTTCTTCCCTTACTGAGATGTCCCTTTGCTATCTTTAGGCTATGGTTGTTTTCAATTGCTTTCCTTACTAGTTCACAGTTGAATTTCCTTACGTCTTCAGTGATACTTTTTCGTACTGTCTTGCATAGCTCTATGTATTCCACTTTGGAAGTCCCGTCTTCTTTAGTTGTCCTTATCTCTCTTCTTTTTTGCATCAACATTTTGGTTTTTCCTGATAATTTGTTCACATGCAACTTGTTCTTAGACCCAGCTTATTTTGGAGCTGTTTCCATAAGAACTTTGGTTACCTTTCTGTTAACTTCAGATGTGTTCACTTCGTATGATGTTAGACCTTCTAAAATAGAGAATCTGTTCCTCAGTTTTAATTTGAAGGTATTATGATGCTTTTTAAGGTTGGTTATGTCAACACACTTTGTTTGTTTTATGAGCTTGCCACGCTCGAGTTTCGCATTGATATGCATTTTGCATCTTACCATTCTATGGTCACTACCTGTATTGAGCTTGTTCAGCACACTGCAGTCTTCCATGATAAATTTCTTGTTACACATAGTAAAATCAATTTCACTTGTCGTCCCAATTGGATGTCTCCATGTCCATTTCCTGTGTGGCTTTTTCTTGAAAAAGGAGTTCAAGATGAAAAACCCTTCTGCCTCTGCAAACTCAACGAGAGTATTTCTACGCTGGTTTCTGTTGCCGTAACCGAATTTAACTAGTGAAGTTTTGTTCTGTTGCCGTTGCCCTATTTTTGCACTGATCACTGAATTAAATATTATCTTATTAATGTTTGAGTAGAGTGTACTGACTCTCTGTATTTAATGGTATCATAATAATATTTGAGTACAGTGCACTGACCCATTGGATTCAATGGTATCTTATAATGTCTGGAGTGCACTAGCCACTGGATTTAATGTCATCTTAATAATGTTTGAGTAGAGTGCACTGATCACTGGATTAAATGATATCTTTAAAATGTTTGAGTAGACTGCACGGACTCACTGGATTTAATGCTATTTTAATAATGTTTCAGTAGAGCTTGCAGACACTGGATTTAATGGTATTTTAATAATGTTTGTGCAGAATGCACTGACTCATTGGATTTAATAGTATCTTAATAATGCTTGATTAGATTGCATTGGCCACTGGATTTAATCGTATTTTTATAATGTTTGTGTAGAGCACACAGACACTGGATTTAATGATATTTTAATAATGTTTGTGTAGAGAGCACTGGCTCATTGGATTTACTAGTATCTTAATAATGCTTGAGTAGAGTGCACTGATCACTGGATGTAATGGTATTTTAATAGTGTTTATTTGAATAGTGCCTTCTTCATGATGCTCTGTATTTAGTGACTGGAACTCGTATGCCCAGTAGGAAAGCTTTCCTGTCTTTGGCAAGTGATATTAATTAAATTTGTACTGAAGCAGAGTTTCAGACGGTAGCGATATTTTTGGTGATTACTTTAATATTTGACCTCTCAATAGTCCTTATACGTGCAAATTTTAGAGGTCCGGTCTCACGTTACATTTGGTGTTAGAATATCCGTAACAATTCCAGTTTTGGAATTCATAATTCCAGCAGGGGCCGCTGAGTGGGGGATAAAATAAATCCTTCCGACTACAGAAGAAATAATTTTCCGACGAATTTATTTTTTAGGAATGCTGGTATTTCCCTCTGGATGTTGTAGGAAAATATAAACGTAACACGGTACAACAAGGCTGCAATGAAGGCCTCTTCTGTTTGCAATTCGCATCGTCGTTAGTTTCGACCAAAGAAACTATCAATATTTTCCGCAATCCTTTGTGCTTCTGTAAAACAAAGGTTATGTGTTTATTACAGAAGACAATCAGGATGATCTTGTTGGAATCAGAGAAACTCTACTACTCAAAAATAGAATAGTAAAGGGCACATTTTACTCGGTTGTCCTTATTCCCCTGGACGTAGGAGGAAAAAGTTCTAATGGAATTCATTCACCAAGGATGTAGCGAAGGCCTTTTTTCATTGCAATTCTTGTCACTTTTAACCTCGACAAAGCAGGCCTCGCTTAAGGTTCCTACCTAATCAGGTTCAAAAACTTGATTGAAGGAATCAGCTGTAAGCAGCATATCTGTAATTAATGCCGCGACAATACGTTGTACGTGGGCTGTGTGTGAGCCTTATAGCAGAAAGTTCCTGAGGAGTCTGCGACAAATGTCATGGTGCCACAAAATAATCTGCGTGTGATCACTGGACAAGAAAACTACAAGATGTAAAACTCAATAAAAATTTACACGGGGAAAAATTAAAAAGAAAGAGAAAGAATGAAGAAACTGACAAATAGATTTCTTATACCTATAAAAAAAAAAAAAAAGAAAATTGAGCCATCAGTTTGGAACGTAGAACTACGACATGCAGATCGGAGAGTTGAAATGAGTTAGTCGAGTATGGTTTCAAAGCGTTTATTGAATTTGTTATAGCCAACCCAGGTCTATGATATGAAAAGTAGCTTATATAATTTTTTCAAATGATGCTGCATACGTCGTGAACACAAAGCAGATCGATACACGAATTACCCAAAGTGGTGCTTTGTCTTCTTGGAATTCTTACATTCCTCATCACTTGCTCTTGCCTCTCGTTTTGATTTTCTCCACTTTTGTTTGAATTCATTCTGCGAATTCCGAGGCATTGTCGAAAATGTTAACCCGTTCACACGAAAACAATTTTTAAAATTTTTAGTTTAAACCGCTGCTATATATTCTTTATGTATTTGAATAGATCTCGTCGAGAGCTTTAAAACGATAAAACACACAGTCGTTGTGCAGTCACGTTGTCCAGATAAACCGCGATATTGCCAAAAGTGTTCACAATAAAACAATTCTTAAAATGTTCAGTTCAAACCACTGAGAAATGTTCTTCGTACATTTGAATAGATCTCGTCGAGAGCTTTCAAACAATACCACGCACAGTCGTATTGGGCTCATTGCATCATCTCCCCCGCGCATAGGGAACGAAGGAAGTGTTGCGCGCACGATGTATTGTGCAGTACGCGAATTGGACTCCATGCTGTTTACGAATATGCTAACACAATTAGTGTGTGGAACGTATTTTTAACGCTAAAATTATTTGAATTGGGACCTATTTTTGTCATTTTAACCCTATATGACTTCAATTGGGACCTAAAATTATTCGAATTGGGACCTATTTTTGTCATTTTAACCCTATATGACTTCAATTGGGACCTAAAATTATTTGAATTGGGACCTATTTTTGTCATTTTAACCCTACATGACTTCAATTGGGACCTAAAATTATTTGAATTGGGACCTATTTTTGTCATTTTAACCCTATATGACTTCAATTGGGAACTATTTTTGTCATTTTAACCCTATATGACTTCAATTGGGAACTATTTTTGTCATTTTTAACCCTATATGACTTCAATTGGGACCAATTTTTGTCACAGGTGGTCGGCAGTAAATGCCCCATACTATCCACGGAGTTACACGTAGTTCTACGTCAAAGAAGCTTAGCCTACGTGCTACAGCAATTGCAATGATAACCACGACCAATAGCACTCTGCCCTCTATATCTAGAATTTTGCCACCATTTCCAAGCTGAAGCACAAAGATTTAGGGAATAAAATTATAATTAACAACAATATAGGACAGAAGAAACATTGGTGGGAAAAAATCATTGGAAAAATCTTCGCTCCGTTCTTCTTCCGTTTTCGGAAAATGTTACTGCTGTTTTCGATCTTAGGTACAAATATGTAATTAAATGTTGTTTAAGCAACAATACATTGCAGGGAAAATACCGCGGCGTAAGAAAAAAAAATGCCGGATAAATCTTTGCTGCCTTTAGCTTCTGTTGTCGAAAATTGTTGCCGTAATTAAAAATACACCACACTGTGAATACTCAAGAGACGCATACAGCGTATTAAATCCGTTTATTTTTGTGGTGTAGTAAGCACAAAGTTTCGCCAAGCTTTCTCACTCCACTGGGAAGCTTTTTCAAGGCAATGGTAGACACAAAAATGCAGGAACACGTTAGGAACAATGATGATTTTTGAAAATAGCGTGGGTGACATCACGTGCATATTACACGAATACTTTTTAATACGCAATTATACGGTGCGTTGCGATGTGTTTGCATCTTTTAGTAACGTGTGCCGAACAATTCGTAGTTCAGTAGAAACTATATCATTGCACTCTAGTTTGCTGGATAGGATTTCAACTGTTTCCCTGATGGCAGTCTCTTTAAAGTTCGTGTATGGGGCAATTCTTCTAACACTATTCCATACAGGAACGGCTGATGAATGCATGACTTCTCTGGCGAGGGCTGTATTCTGCATCTCGTGGTTAACACTTCGTACATGATCTTTACATCTAATGTCCAAGGATCGCTTTGTCATTCCAATACATATCTTTTCCGTGTTGTCATGATATACCAACGGTATAGCGCACAGATAACCTGACAACGTGTGCGTGCAATGCTTGGTGCAATGACATGGTTTCTACTGAACAACCAATGGTTTGGCATGCGTTATTAAAAGATGGAAACACATCGCGACACACCGTATAATTGAGTGATAAAAATTCGTGTAATATGCTCGGGATGTCACCCGCATTATTTTCAAAAATCATCTTTGTTCCTTACGTGTTTCAATTTCCTGCATTTTTATGTCTGCCATTGCCTTGAAAGAGCCTCTCAGTGGAGTGTGGAAACTTGGCAGATCTTTGTGTTTAGTACACCACAAAAGTAAACGGATTTAATACGCTATATGCGTTTCTTAAAAAAATTGTTCCCTCCATTTTTGGATTACGGGAGAAATTTTTGTTTCGTCCAGCCCGTTTTTGGAAAATTTTGTTCCATTTTTAATGTTAACTGTCAACTCTTATGTAAGCAAATGATATTTAATAACCATGCTGGTTAGACGAAACATCGCGAAAAAAATGATTTAAGATCTAACTTCCGTCTAACTGCCGATTTTGAAAATTGTTCCTTATGTTTTCAAACGGAAAAGCAAACATTTATACAAATTAGTAAAATCATACAATGCATTGATTATGATATGCTTTCCAACATACCAGAAATCATTACTCAAGTTATAACTCAAGTTGAGGATAATGGCTCTGGAATACATCGCGCTCCTGTGTCCTGACCTTTGATCCCATTTCGAGGATAATATACAGAATTGGTTCAGTGTACCTCCGGAACAACGTACTAAAGTTTTGTCGCAATATAAGCATTTTTAGTCAAGTTATGAGGATAATGGCTGTGGAATTAATCTCGTTCCTGTGCCCTGACCTTTGACCCCATTTCGATGACACGCATGATCTTTCTTGCATTATATATGCATTTCGATGATATGCAGGATATGCTTTCTTGTATAGTTCGTGAGTACTAAACAGAATTGGTTCAGTATACCTCCGAAACAACATACTAACGTTTTGTCGCAATAGAAGCATTTTTAGTCAAGTTATGAGGAGGATAATAGCTGTGGAATAAATCTCGCTCCTGTGTCCTGACCTCTGACCCCATTTCGATTACATTAAACAGAACTGGTTCAGTACATCTCCGGAACAACATGATGAAGGTTTGTCGCAATCGAAGCATTTTTGCGTAAGTATAAAGGCGATGAAATGAATCCCACTTGATTAGTATAAGGGCGATAGAAAATTCATTCCATCGCGGGATTCTTTCTATCGTTCATTCCATCGGCGATATAGATTCATTTTTCACCCTTATACTTACAAAAATTCTTTCCATCGGCGATATAGATTCATTCTATCACCCTTATACTTACAAGTATAAGGGGCCCTTATACTTCTAAGTATAAGGGCGATAGAATGAATCCCAAGCATTTTAACGTAAGCATAAGGGCGATGGAATGAATCCCGCTTCTATGTCCTGACCTTTGACCCCATTTCGTCCATTTTCGATAGGGTTCCTTCCCAGGCTGTCCCCTACCACATACTAAAATTTCATCGAAATTGAACCATTTTTACCCGAGTTATCGTGCGGACAGACGGAAAAAGCTGGAACATATACGCTTCTTCAACCTACGGTTGGAAAGCGTAAATAAAAAGGTATTTAAAAACAATTACGGACAGAGGGAATATCGCGAGTAATAAAAAATACAATTACGGAAGAAATGTTTACTCCGTCTAACTTTCGTGTTCGGAAAGTTTTGAAAGATGGAAAACTTGCGTCCATGATGGAAAGTCAGAAACAGAGAATTCTGGAAATGTCCTTTTTGTCTGCAGGGTCAAATTAAAATCTGCGACATGTGTCGCCCATCGCCGCGATTCTGCTGTAGGACGTAAAACCAATGAAAGAAGACAGAAAAGTAAATATTTACAAAACCATGGGGGCGGCAATAGTAAGTGTTCTGACTGTTCAGATTTTGAGAAACAATAATTTGCTTTTATTACCATACATTATTCAAATTTAGGCGAACGTAAGAAACGACTCTGACACCGATGAAATGTGATGTAGCTACGAGAGACTACCTGCGCATGCGCAAGCTAAGATCTCACCTCAAGATAGAAGGAAAAGCCGAATCGCAAGTGTGTTAGAGAGCGGGATTGGTAACTTTTGGTCTAGGATATCTTAAGGTTACAACCCATTGTGACCATTCCATTATAACCACACCCCAGCTTAGAGAAATCGGCGAGCCTGCAGACCGAACGGTGGCGCAGGTGAAGATCACACAGCAGTATACACTGAAGAGCAATTGAATTAGAGATGCCTGTCTAGTAACATGTAGCAACACTTTTCGCCCTGATAATGGTGGCGATTCGTCTCGGCATGGACTCGACAAGACACTGGAAGCGTTGGGAAGCCATACAGATTCACGACCCCTCAACAAGCTTCCACAGTTCACGAAGATTTGATGGAGGGGGGACAGAGCCTCGAACATCTCTCTCGATGGCATCCCAGATGTGCTCGATGGGACTGAGGTCAGGTGACCTAGCTGGCCAAGGAAGCGAGGTCACGTCGGTGGAGTGTTCATCCAACCATTCCGATACAATTCGGACGCGATGGCACGGTGTATTGTCTTGTTGCAGGATGAGGTCCCCAGTGAGATGTTAAAGACGCACAATTGGGAGCAAATGTTCGTCCAGGATATTCCGGTAAAGTTGACCTGTGAGGGACGATGTCACACGTACCAGGGGTCCCATTTCAGTCCACGTAAACAGTCCCCAGACGAAAATGCCACCACCACCAGCTTGAAGAGTACTCTGTTGCCAAGAAGGATCCATCGCTTCATGTGGTTTACGCTTTACTCGTATTCTGCCATCAGCATGTACCAACGTGAATCTTGACTCATCAGTACAGGCAACAGTTTTCCACATGTCTAGGGTCCAGTGGCGTTGTTCTCGCGCCCATACTAATCTTTGCACCCTATGATGTGCGGTCAGCAGCGGTACCCTCGTGGGACGATGGCTTCTGTATCCCATAGTGAGGAGATGGTTCTAGATAGTGTGGCTGCTTACACATTTTTGTGCACCAGCGTTAAATTGCCGAGTGACTACTTGCACTGTCGCCCGTCTATCTGCTGCTACAATGCGAGCTAGCCGACGATGACCCCGCTCATCCACACGCTGTTCTCCACGGCAGTTGGCCTTTGCAGGGATAGTTTTACCGGATTCGATGTACTCACGGTGCACCCGTGACGCAGTGGCTCGTGAAAATCCCAGTGCCTGCACGACTTCCGAGATTGAGTGACCTATTCGTCGGGCCCCGACAATTTGCCCACGATCAAATGCGCTTATATCCTTCGTATTGCCCATACTACGTCCGACTCTTACTGATTCCCGTCGCATCACTCCTTATATTGTCGGATCGCTGCATACGTCATGTCGTTTCCGTTTACAGGGCCGCCCACAGCGCCACATTTGCATAACGCCAGCTGTCTCTAATTCAATTGCTCTTCAGTGTACGTATATACAACACGAGGACCGGCTTTCGGTTAGTAGAGTGTTCACAGTCAGAATGGGAAAGGCTGCCGATTTATCGGCGTTTGATAAACGACAAGTTGTGATGGCACGGAGCCTCGGAACTACGGTTTCGGAAGCGGCACGGCTTTGGGGTTGTTCACGTACCGCTGTAGTGAGTATGTATCAAAAGTGATGCACATATGGCCAAACGACGCGCCGTTGTGCAGCCGTGTGTCGTCCACAGCTCATTGATGCCAGAGGGGAGCGGAGACTGGGCGAGGACCACAGTGCGACTAATCTATCGTAGATACAACAGTGGTGATCATGTGTCACAGCACACAGTTCATTGCAGCCTTCTGCGAATACATCTGCGTAGCCAAAGACACTGCCGGGTCCCCATACTGACTGCCGGGTCCCCATACTGACTGCCCGTCATCGCAAACAATGCATGAAATGGGCCCCAAATCATCGAGATTGGACCGTGGACGATTGGAAGAAACTGACCTAGTCTGAGGAATCAAGATTCCTGGTGCATCACGTAGACGGCAGAGCGCGGATACGCCGATTACCAACGGAGGCTATGGCACCTGGATGCACTGTTAGGCGGATACAGGCCGGGACTGCCGTGTTATGCTGTGGGCGATATTTTCTTGGGACACTTTGGTCCCCATTATCCCAATAGCGCAATCCCTGACAGCTGTCAGGTATCTGAACATCGTTGCGGGCCAAGTTCACCCATTCATGGCGACTGTGTTCCCTGCTGGTGATGGCTATTACCAACAGGATAATGCGCCATGCCACACTGCTACAATCGTCAAGGAGTGGTTCGATGAACATGCTGGTGACATTCTGTTAATTCCCCGGCCTCCAAATTCACCTGACATGAACCCAATCCAACATTTGTGGTTCGACTTGGAAAAGCGGGTTCGCGCTAAATCCCCCCCGAAATATATATGAACTGGGGAACCTGCTATTGACATTATAGTACCAGATCCCACAAGATACCTGTTGTCATCTCATCGAGTGGCCGCTGTTTTGCGGGCTAAACGGGGTCCTACAGCTTATTAGGTAGGTGGTCATAATGTAATAGCCTATCGGTATACATCGGTTTAAAGCTCCAGACAATAGCAGGTAAGATTCTCCTTAGGGGAGGTCTACGGGAAGCCAAATTTCGCTACGGCGCACCGTTTTTGAGGTATTTGAGAAAATTAACATGGATGGCTCACCTATTACGGCATCAAAACGCATTTTTGTAACGGCTTTCATCACATTTACCATGATGTTTTCGTAATTAACACAGATTGCAGTGAGATTATTACGTTTATGTAAAACGTGATGAACTAACTTTTGGCTTTGATTTAGTAAAATATATTGTTGAGTAACAATGAAATTAATTATTGTTGCGTCGTTTCATGAGACTGCATGTGGCAGGATCAGATTTCAGCAATGGTTTTAACTACCTCCGATACCAATTTTCATTACATCGAAAGCTTTACTAACCGGAAAGACGCATAGCATTAAAAAAATGTTGGCTTTAATTTCCTGAGATCTGGAAAAGCAAGCAATAGCACTAACTGAAATAACTTCTGTGGTCTGCAATAGATCAAAAGACCAGTAGTTCACGGAAACTAAGCGAATGAAAAAATAATAAACTACCTTACTTCACACATGGCACCGAGAAACGCGGCATCAGAAATGCCTTTCATCAATCTCCAATGCGAAGTTTCGTGTGCTCCTGGCTGAAATTTCCTTCCGATTGCCCCGAAAGCGAAGGTGAAATTTATATGGAGGCGCGCCCCAAAAACAGCATACGACGGATATTTGGTGAACTGGCTTTCAAACCTAATGATCTCCTCATACCAAATGTTAGCTAGATTAAATAAATATAACATATTTCTGGGTAACTTTTTTTCAGTTCCTAAAAGTGTTAGCCGCCCCGGCGGCGCAGTGGTCTAAGGCGTTGGCCTCTGATCATTCGTCCGAAGGGGTCCGGGTTCGAATCCCGGTGAGGCATGGATGTTGTGTTTGTCTTACGGCACTGGCTCTCTCCCTTCCCTGGAACCAGTGACCCTAAATTAGGGACGGGCGACTGCTTATAGCCCATTGAGTTGCTCACGGTGGTCGTTAAACTCCAATCAAAAAAAAAAAAAAAAAAAAAAGTGTTAGGTACGTTCAGGAATTGGAAAATGTTAATGATTTTATCAATGGTGATATGGTTGCGCATTGCCATCGGAAGTTCCAGCAATGAAAGAGAAACACTATTACACTGTCCAATAACGTCTGTAGACGTAGAGAGGATATATTCTGCAATCAAAACTGTTCTGGATGACAAACGGCAAAATCTCAAAGTTGAACACTTAGAACAACATATTGTGGTGTGTTGCATAAAAAATTATGGAGCATCAAATTACAGTAGATTCCGGTTATTTGAGGCAGCCGTTTTTTTTGGGACACTTCTTGAAGAACATCCCAAATTATTTTTTTGGGATGAAGCTTCGCATAATTGGGGCAGCCGATTAATTGGTCAAAAGTGCTCTTGCCCCGATGTGTTCTAATTAACCGGAACCTACACTGTACAAAATAAATGGTGTGAATAACGGAAAATTTCTGAAAATAACGTGCAGCAAAGTTACCGGTAGGCATCCGTGTTTTCCAGAAATTTCCATTTTTAAAAGTACACGTTTATTGTAACTTCCGTATTTTCACTGATTTTCCGTAGACAGAAATTCCGTTTATTTCAGAAAAAATCCGTTTCAGGTTTTTCCGTATTTAAATTGAAATTCCGCAAAATCGACGACCCTTTATTTACCCAGGTAATCCTTTCGCTGAGGTCAAGATCGAAGCCCCTGACGTTTAAACTGGGTCAACAGGTAACTCGCGCCTTTAACCACTGAGCCGCAAACGACCGGGAATCCGAATCACGTACATCGTAAAAAAAAATTGCGCGACGATTATTTTTTTTTTTTTTTTGTCATTAATGCGAGTGATTTAGTCATTTTATTTTCTGTTGGAGCTTAATTTTTTTCTGAATAGGTTCGTAATATTTTTTTTTTTTTCTGTAGGAGAACTTTGCACAAATTAAGCATTTTTCATCCTGATTTTTCGAAGCAACAAAATGCTTTGCAACTTGATTTTTTTAAACTAACAATGACTTTCAGTTATCTTCAAAAAAGGTGAAAAGTACTTTCTTATAGTATTATTTCACAAAATAAAAAAAAAACAGCAACTAAATATAAAATTTACTCTTGATAGCTATAATAGCTTTTGTCTTATTGTCGAAAGACTGATGCACAGACATCTTATAATCAATAATCTGTACAATAAGTACCCGGTTTCTTACAGCTACAGCGTCTTCAGTCACAGAATTTACCGCGGCCGTGATGATTCTCGTTCGGAGCTCATCCAAGTCAGCGGGTAAAGGGGGATCATAAACACGGTCTTTTACTTACCCCCCCCAAAGGCACATGGTGTGATGTCTGGATATCTAGGAGGCCAAGCGTGTAGTGCCAAGTCATGGGGTCCCCTACGTCCAATCCAAAGCTGAGGCAATGCGTTGTTTAGAAACCGACGAACTTGGAGGTTCCAATGCGACGGTACGCCGTCCTGCTGCAAAATGTAATCTTCAGAGTCGTCCTGCAGCTGTGGAAGTAGCCAGTCCTTCAACATTGCAAGATAGGAGTTGCCCGTAACCGTGTTGTCCGCAAAAAAGAAAGGGCCATAAACCTTGGTCATCCAGGACGCTTTCCCTCACACAAACACCCTGTTTCTTCAAATTGTCGATACCAACGACGAATAGTTTTGCTCACTGGTGGAGCACTGTCGTAACGCCGTTTAAACGCACACTGCACCGTAATCACGGACTTGGTCTTGCTAAATTCGAGCACACAAAACGCCTTCTATTGCCTCGACGTCATCTTCTCACTCACTAAGCGTAGAGGCTGTTTGGACGCTCGTGCTGCCATCTAGCGGTAGTCATAACAAACTCTGGGCCACGCTCATAGACATGATACGAGTCGCATTCATCGGTGGTTCGTGGTTGCCGAGATATCCACTTTTTAAATCGGGACATTCTTTATGAAACACCCTGTATAATAAATAGCTGGTGCACCAAATAGGGGAAAGGAGAAAATATCCTGTGCCACAGTGAACAAAATCCATGCGATATGCTATCAGCAATATCCGATCTCGCTACGGAACTTCAAAATTCGACAGACGATTGAAATTTAAAAGTTAATCAAACCTCAGGTATTCTCACCAATCACTCCTATTACCAGTAATTTCTCGTCATACAGATACGGAAAAAGTGAGAACGGAGATTTTCCGTTAATATACGAAAGGAATTGCGGAAAGGTTTCTGAAAATTCAGAATTTTCCATTAACACATCTCTAAAACCGTCAGTATAAGAAAAAAACTACGGAAAGGTTTCTGAAAATTCAGAATCTTCCCGTGGTATGAAAAATCCGTGAAATTCAGCTTTCTTTCCGTCATTTCACAGAAAAGGTTGTATCAGAAACATGCTTCGTTAATACACGAAAGAAATGACGGAAAGTTGCCCGTGAATTTTAGAAAGTTTTTTTACAGTGCACTGTATATAACTTAAGGAGTTTTTTGCTTATTAATTATATGAGTTATTACTTATTATTAGTTATTATATTTAAGAGTAATATATTAATTTTAAGCGCATATTTCGTAAATTTTAAGTGAATCGTTTCATACGCATTTTGCCGCATTTTTAGTGCATATAATCTTGTCTTTATTCATCACCCATTCTATTCCACATAAATTGTACCCCATCCCTTAGTGGCTCTCATTTGTTCTCCAAACCTAAGGAAATCATCCTTGGGAGATGACATTTCTCCGACTCTGAGGATGTTGTAACTGTGGTTTTTGGTAGGAAAATCAAGGTAAAATTTTTTTCACACCCGGATCAAGGCAATAGAGCATCGATTGGAGAAGATCGCTGCAATGTCCGTGGACTATTTCGCAAAACAGAAAAACAAAAGTGTCAAAATGGAACAGCTTCCCTGCTTGTGTTAGAATACGAACTTTTCGAACGCCCCTGAACATTCTTATCAAATCGAAGAGGACATGTCTCAAAAGTTCGTAACGGGATTTATTCACTTCTTTACAGTCTCGACTTATAGGAGGCCAGAATTAATAACTACACACAGACGGACGGATCGATAACGTAGGCATTCTTCCTTTGAGTGTTCTACCTTAGATTCTTATTTTTAAATATTCAGTCAGAACTTATCCTCAGCCATTAACTTGCTAGTTGTAAGTAGTATGTGGGGCACTATGGCGGAGAATGTGACGTCACCCATGCGCTTCCTCTGTACGTCGACAAAGAAACTTTTCGTTAAAATACACTGACGGAAAAAAAATCCCAACACCACGAAAAAATAGTTGTAGAGGAAGGAAATGGCGGCAATACATTTGTATAGGTAAACATATTTAATCGATTAAGGTTTCAAGATCACAGCTTATTGTAAGCGCGAGAAGAGCCATTTTAAATGTGAAATGCTGGTACATTAATAACCGGTGTAACCGCCAGAATGTTGAATGCAAGCACGCAAACGTTCATGCATTGTGTCATACAGGTGCTGGATGTCAGTTTGTGGGATGGAGTTCCATGCCTGTTTCACTTGGTCGGTCAATACAGGGACGGTTAATGCTGGTTGGGGGTGACGCTGGAGTTGTCGTCCAATGATGTCCCATACGTGCTCGATTGGTGAAAGATCTGGTGATCTAGCAGGCCACGGCAACATGTCGACACTCTGTAGAGCATGTTGGGTTACAACAGCGGTATGCGGGCGAGCGTTATCCTGTTGGAAAACACCCCTGGAATGCTGTTCATGAATGGCAGCACAACAGGTTGAATCACCAGACCGACGAACAACCGTGCCGTCAGGGTGCGTGGGATAAACACGAGAGTGCTCCTGCTGTCATGGGAAATTGCTCCCCAGACCATAACTCCAGGTGTAGGTCCAGTGTGTCTCGGCCGCAGACAGGTTGGTTGCAGGCGCTCACCTGGCCTCCTTCTAACCAACACACGGCCATCACTGGCACCCAAGCAGAACCGGCTTTCATCAGAAAACACAACAAATCTCCACTCCGTCCTCCAATGAGCTTTAGCTTGACACCACTTACGTCGCAAAGGGCAGTGGTTTGGAGTAAGTGGAATGCACGCTACAGGGCGTCTGGCTCGGAGCTGTCCTTCAAGTAACCGATTTGTAACAGTTCGTTGGGTCACTGTGGTGGCAACTGCAGCTCGAATTGCTGCCGCAGACGCGGTACGATGCGCCACGGCCATACGCCGTACACGTCGGTCTTCCCTCTCAGTAGTGCCACGTGGCCGGCCGGAATCCAGTCTTCTTGAGGCAGTACCTTCCCTTGACCACCGCTGCCAACAATCATGCACAGTGGCTACATTCCTGCCAAGTCGTTCTGCAACATTGCGGAAAGAAAATCCACCTTCTCGTAGCCCTATTACACGACCTCGTTCAAACTCCGTGAGCTGTTGATAATGGCTTCTTCGTCTTCTTAAAGGCATTCTTGACTAACATCAACACCCTACGTCGAATCTCAACGATAACTAACGCTCACGAACGCTACAGCGCGTATTTACAGCAAACCTGCTTTGCATGTTCCGAGGGGCGCTACTATCGCCACACGTATGCGCCGAGCGCGAAATTTATATAGACGTCATCTTACATATGTACTCTCACCGCCTACCAACTGTCGTTTATCTAACACAACCCCTTCTTGGTGTTGAGAGTTTTTTTCCGTCAGTGAAGATGAAAGTTCGTGTTTAGTTAGTCATGGGATAAAAGACTGCCGACTCATGCACGATTAAAATAACTATAATAGTTAAAAAAGAAGAATTGATGTTCCTGTACACACCAATAGTGGTGAAAATATTCTAAATGACTGATTAAAACAACGTAAGATCTTTCAATCCGTCTTGGGATCATCCTCAGATGTTCTCGTGAAATTGGTGATTCCGACTTTTAAATAACAGAAGGGCAAAGTGTCGGGATTCAATCTGTGCGTTCACCGCGCATGCCTGGGCTAATCACGGAGGAGGGAGGGGGAGGGGAGGGATCTGGGTCACCCAGTGGGTGGCCATATCATCTATCATTAAAGCATTCTCAAAGGTATTGTCATTCTGAAAGTTATTTGGTTCCTTTGACAGAATATTTTTCCAAGGATTGGGGATATTCATTGGTAGATAGTCGTTGCAACATTGATTACCCTTGATGAATATCATCAAACTCTCAGATCGATTTTGGCCTCAGAAATCAAATATCTATTCCATTATTCGCAACGACCGTGACAAAATCAAACAGGGATCCCGTCATGGAGTATATAGCATACCTCTTTACAGTATTTAATCAGAGGACCCACCTCTAACTTACATAGGATCCACCCAGAGGACTTCAGATATCAGAGTGAAAGAGCATATATATGACACCAAAACTCGAAACAATAAGACTGCATTATCATGCTTTACCAACAAAGGTTCTTATTATCCAGCTCGGCAGGAAGCTTCCATCGTTGCAACACCATGGAACAAAACCTCGTTGCTTTTTGCTGAGAGTTTGATGATATTCATCAAGGGTAGTCAATGCTTCAACGACTATCTAGCAATGAATATTCTCAATCCTTGGAAAAATATCCTGCCAAAGGAACCAAATAATACTCAGAATGACAATGCCTTTGAGAATGCCATAATGTCAGATAACATGGCCACCCACTCGGTGACACGGGTCCCCCCGTGATTAGCCCTGGCATGCGCGGTGAACGCACAGATTGAACCCGACACTCTGCCCTTCTGTTATTTAAAGGTCGGAATCACCAATTTCACGAGAACATCTGAGAATGATCCCAAGAATGATCGAAAGATCTTATGTTGTTTTAATCAGTCATTTAGATTATTTTCACCACTATTGGTGTGTACAGGAACATCAATTCTTCTTTTTTAACTTTTATAGTTGTTTTAATCGTGCACAAGACGGCAATCTTTTATCCCATAAGAAACTTTCCTTCGGTGGCAACGATGGGCGTGTCCTTTGGTGTCCGCCATTTTTTACTGCATGACGTCACCCCTCTCGTCGATCTAAACGAAGCCAATTTTAACATGGGGAAAATTTTCCGCACTTTTTGTTTTCTATCCACCCATCCATTTTTATTTTCGTATTTCCTACCCCAAAACAGATTGGGAAATCGGGGGAAAAAAATATGGAGGGAAGGATAAAAAATTAAAAATTTCGGAAAAATTTCCAAGAAGTAAAAGTCGCTTTGTCGTTATCGACGAGAGTGGTAACGTCATGCAGTAAAAAATAGTGGTCACCGAGGTATACACACCAAGGACGTTAGAAGTAAGAGGAGCTGGTAAACGCCACTCTCCCTGTTCTTCTGGCGTGACGCCACTTTTTATCAGCTGACTACGATAATGCACCCAACCTAAGAATCTCTTGTATATCTCTATAGGGAAATCGCGATTTTGAACGGGTTTTACGGACCCTTACTCTAACCCATACAGGCATGAAAAAAATTGAGGCTGAAATATTCATTCTCATAATAAAAAATTTCCAGAAAGAAACAGGAAAATATGTGTTGGTATTTCTTTAAAAAATTGAACAAAATAATGATTTTTTGAGCGGAAGTGCATAGTGCGCATGGTTACTTGCTGCCCATGTGCAAGTAACCATGCATACTGCCCATGTGCAAGTAACCATGTTTAAAATATAACCAAAAGCCTAATGTTAAGAAATAAGAACTCCGAAATATTCCTTCTTTCCATTCTTGGTTTGCATGCGCTAAGCAAAACTGCTTAAACCACAGGAAGTGACGTCACGTTCCCGAACTCTCGCAGCGCAGACTCCCACCACCTCAGAGAGAGGACAGAACAGCTAATCTGTTTTGGCTTCATTCAAAACGGGTCCCTTCACCTCCTCTTCTTCTAACCTCCTTGGTATACACCCACCGTTGTCACCGAAAAAAAACTTTCTTCGTCGACGCGCATCCGTGACGTCACTTTAGAAGGTTGATCACGTCCACCTGTGACGTCACTTCCGCTCTCAAAGTGCCACGCTACTGCTGTACCCGACTGATTTTCTAGCAAATCTGCTAAAAGGTTAATTACGTTTATTTATATTTCTGACTTGAGTTTCAGGATGAGAAAGTAAAATTAATTTATAACGCACACGATTCAATCATTCACATTCTTTAAAACTCTTTTTCCTGCCATCAGTAACATTTTCGTTATTGTAAAATAACCAGACCACACAAAAACGAATTTGAAGATATGGTGGGTTGAAGACCTAAACTCTGGTGCATAAAGTTCAAGTTGTCAAACACCGGAATGAATAAAATGGATCCTGTTCTGATATGGTTACTCCTCTAAGGGTTGGGCTTACTTTCACACGACTGATTTTGATATGATTTCGCTACTGAGAAGCAAATGTTCTACTTCCATGCAATGATTAGGCAATCGAAGAAAGTGTAAGAAACAAATTGCGCTCGTGTCTTACCAAACGAGAACTGAAGGGAGTGGTAATGGAAACTGGTCAAGTCTGTTTATTTTTTTTTCATAAATCTGTCATGACTTAAGGTTAATAAGAGGGAGCAAAAATGTAAGTTTTGGGATACTACGTTGAGGAAAACTGAAAATCTTAATTACTTATCTTTTCCGATCGCTTTCTAGAAAATACAGAGAAGTCATAAAGCGAGAAATTCTTTCATTAGGAACAGCTAAGAAATTAATGGAAAATTTTGGATGCGCTTTACTGTGTCTAGCGCCAAACGAATTGTTCCAGTTGATCTTCAAGCAGAAGAAATATTGTGTCAAAATTATGTAAATAGACATAGATAGTTTATATTCAAGATAAAAAACAGTTCTCGAAGGCGATTCTTTCTCTTAGTATAGAAGATGTAATATTCGTATGCAGACAGACGAACAGACAAAAGTTTCAGAAAAACTTGGTAGTGTTTCTTGTATCCAATACAATAAGAATATTTCGTTTTTGATTGATGGCAGTGAAGAAATCATGTATACAAAGTGGCTGATAAAGAAAAAAAGTCTGGAATACCCATTTTCCATTCCTGTAAGAAAATAATGAAAGAAATAAAACTCTAATTTAACTTCTGGAAGTATCGTATCCTCAGATATGCAGATGGATAGGAAAACAGAATAAGCAGAAAATCTTGGCCACTTTCCTGATGTGTAAAACAGTGCTTAGCATTCGAACTTCTAGAAGTGCAGACACACGGTATTCGCACGGAAACACAAACACGCCTATTTATATATTGCTCTTACTTGAGTATGCTCAAGACTCTAGGAGGTACCGCCAATTTGAATTGAGGATTACTGGTTCTAGGTAACGAAAAGAACCGGAAAGGAGGGAAAAATATCTAACCCAATTGTTACTAAGGGTTAAATCACGTCCTCTACACACAAAATTATCATCAAATTTCTGAAATACTGAGTGGCATTCACGGAGCACTGAAGTTGAAAGTTTTTCTAGATTTTTTTTTTCGACAAACGCATTAATGGATATTTCTGGCAGTGCTTTAAGATTGTTTTGTAGTTCATTGAGATTCTTTGTCAGAAATCGCAGCATGACGCGCATTTCATATAAATCATAGTATTCCTTCTAGCTGTATCGTTTTTCACGTACTGCTAATTACATCACTTATTCAAGAAGGTCTAAGGAAGAGAAATAACGAAATTCTTCGCGAAATATTAGAAGCATGTAGAGAAGGTCTCGTAGATGACGAAGGTGTCTGCCAGAAAGATTTGATTTGTTTATTGGTCTAACGACCTACATGAGCAACTCTTTGGGCTATAAGGGGTGTCCCCTCCCTGATTTGGGGCCCTTGGTGGCAGGGAAGGAACAGAACCAGGGTGCATTTCTACTTCCGTACGTGCCATTTCCGGTTACAAATGAATTTTTGTCCCATTTCCGTATACATCCAGATTATCTAGTGCCATTTCTGTACACAGATGTGATGATCCGTAAGCAGTGAGATATCCGTGAAGAAAGACAGAGGATCAGGAGCGTACTGATAGCCCCCAGAACCCCGCTCCCCACTGCAGAAGGGTTCACGGCTAAAGAGCCTGTAGCTCTATGAAAAAGATTTTGCCCGGAGAAGCTTCCTAACAACACGGCACAAAGTACTGCTATACAAGACGGTCGTCAGGCCAGTGCTTACCTATGCCTCCCCCATCTGGATAGTAGGAATCAGCGAGAGAGAACCGAGAGGGTGCAGAGCCAAGTACTTCGTATGATCACTGGAGCTCCCCCTTGGACCCCACTTCGGAACAGACTTGGAGTTGAGAAGGTACATGAGTTTTCCACTAGACTCGCCAAGAAGTTCTTCAAATATGTGGAAGCCCACCCTAATGAACTTGTTAGGTGCGCGGTTGACTACGATCCCAGTGAATTCATTAGGTATCCCGGAATCTTTGTCCCCCTCCCTCTGACAGGGACTTGGGGAAGGGTAGCACTGTTGAGCACTGTATCCTGGGCTGGAGGCCTTGGATGAGATGGAGAATTTTATCGAATGGAGAGTTAGTGTGTGAACATTGGTGGGTGTTGGACAGAACCCCGCACCCCTTCTTCCCCGATGTGGTTTTCATCCGAATGTGGTTTCTATGAGTTTCAGCACCCCCCCCTCCCCACCTCCTGGGAGCGTCGGCGGCTGGGTAGTGGTGTGATTCTTTTTGATGGGTGCTGTGGTGATTGGTTCCCCCTACGCTTACCCTCTCCTCTTTTCCTCCCCGGACTGCTGTCGCGGTTCACAGTTCGAAAGACACGCCCTTTCTCTCCTTTCACTCATTTTTCTGTTCATTTTCCCTATTTAGTTCACTTACTCAGATCGCATGGCTTCCTATTCCTAAGACCTGGGATCAGACACTCCCCTTCCTAAAACGTCTTGAAACGTAGCGTAGCGTAAAAAGACTTTACAAAATCTTTTGTGGAAACTTCATACGAAACTGGTTTAAGAAATAGTCAGGAATTTTGTATGGCAGCTTTGAACGATATATTAAAAAGAAAAGCACTTTTTTTTTCGCGGTTTTCAAATTAAACATCTGCGATTAATGCTGAAGGCCGTAATGATGGCATTAATGGACAGCCTGTTTCCCCTTCAATTTTATTACTGTTCCCGCTTACCTAGCATGAGCGCTTATTGAACAATGGTAGTGACCTCTGTGACGTAGGAGGAATTCGACAGGAGATTAGTATTTACTTTCTTTCTTATCATTCCTCACATCTGATACCAGGCGCTGTGCAACTGTAAGGAAATGGCACTACCCGATCTACTATATACGGAAATGGGATTTTTTTTTTTGTGCGGAAATGGCACGTACGGAAGTGGAAGACAATCCAGATCCAGGGCCATCAGACATGTACGCTACCCATGTCTCATCTGGGACTCGAAGCTGGGCCCATGTCGGACAAATGCATAGAAGCCAACCTCTCAGAACACTCGACGCATTTTCCCAACAATGAACTTCTCTGAGCAAAAAGTTTAAGTTTTATAAACATTGGTTTGTTTTTCGTGTGTTCCGATAAGCAGTTGCTAATAGGGAATGAACGGTCAAGGAGTCCCAGTTGTATGCCAAGATCACTGTAAATGGAGAAGGTTGAGACGGTAAGAAAGGTAGTAGAAACGTACCTCTGAATCTCAGAGAACAGCTCAGTGATGATGGTGTAAAAAGAAAAGAAAATCAAATCAGGAGTCACAGCTGTATGCCAAGATCGCTGTAAATGGAGAAGGTTGAGACGGTAAGAAAGGCAGTAGAAGCGTCCCTCTGAATCTCAGAGAACATCTCAGTGATGATGGTGTAAAAAGAAAAGAAAATCCAATCTGTGGACGATGATATCCATAGCTTGAAAAAAATTCCTGGAGGACAAAAAGCGCCTTTTTACCGTGTACCTGTAAGCTGAACACCCTCCGAAGAATATTTAACTGTAACCTTCGCGGCTTCAAAGAGAATAATACACTACACAATTTTAATGAAAAAACGAAGCAAGTTATTTTTGGTAGCATGATAATTCGTGAGAATACAATTAGCTTGGATAAACGTTGTAAAAAGGCGTGAAAAAAAAAAAAAAAAAAAAAAAGGAAAAATGGAACAGTTCCTGATGGGGGAATAGTTATTTTCCGTAACCTCACAAGGTATGTGCGATAGACAGATGAATAACCGCATCTCGACGTGCTCTGCACTTCTTCTGAATAATGTAAAATGTTTTCACAAACGTTAACTCGCGGAGATTTTTTATAACAATGGCAATTAGAACGACTGCTGAACGCGATGGTTACGCTTGTTAAGAGATGACATTCAAATGCCAAAGAAAATACGTGTAGCGTTGAAAGCTTTAGCACCTACGATGCGTAGCATGACTAAAAGTGCACGCTTTGTGAAACTTCTGTAAGATTCTAAGAATTCCACATCAGCGGGAGTTTTCCTGAAATGTTCCGTTTATGCAAAATATCTAAAGATCTCAGGACGAAGCGTATCATTGACTTGATACGCATGTCTAACTACTTGTTACGCACAGGAAGAAGAGCTACACCATGCAGAAATTCATCGAATTGTAAAACCTGGTATTTAAGAGAGCTTCAAAAGAAAACATGAAAGAAAGTAAAAATATTCATGGTTTCACTGATTCGAAAGACTTTTAAATCTAAATCTCCCTTAAAAATATGGATAAGAAGACATCCGTTTTTCTCTTAAAGAAAATAAATATAATTTTGTGGAAAGATTTTTTAATGAAAAACAAAAATTGGACACGGAATCATTTTCTCCGTATGTCATCGCTTTCAATAAATTTCAATAAATTTTAATATTGACTAAAAGCAGACAGATCATAGTACTGCTGCCCCAAGCACAGAACAAACTGGTGCGATGCAATTATTTTATCGAAAAGTTCATTATTGCTGTTCGAAATCCATTTGTTTCAGGGAAGAGGTGGACACCCTGTTTTTCAATACAGCCATAGACACGCGTGGCGAATAAGAAGTGAAATTTGCCACACCATGTTAAAATTGAGAAAGATGTTGTTTTAAATTATTTAAAACAGTGATTCTCAACAATTTTTGCCCCATGCACCAGTTGCGTATCTAAGAAGCTCGAGGTTCCCCTACAAAAAATATCTCCGAAGCTCTTTTGCGAAAATCGATTGGATTTCAATTATTGAAAATTTTAAATTTCATATTATTAATTATCATTATTATTTATTTGGAAAACTTTTAATTCCATATTACTTTTTCAATTATTTAAAATTTTAATTTTCATATTCTTAATAAGTTTTATGAGCGTTTTAATAATGCAAGTTCTTTGGAACATAAAGGTAATTTTCCTAAAACCAAAATTGTTGTTGCACTTTATTTCGTGTAGCACAAATATTCGCCGTGTAGTTAAAATTATTGCCTCTGTTTTATACAAATACAAAATATTACAAAACACTTCCGAAGCATACATTTTGAATTTTATTTTTTTAGAGGATTAGCCATCTCTTTGATAGTCAACAGGATCACGCACACGTGCGCGCGCGCACACACACACACACACACACACACACACACACACACACATTCTACTGTCATATAATAGCGTCTGATGATTTCCAATTTATAAGAAAACGCAGAACATAAGTTACCAAATAAGTAACAATTAAGAACTAGACGAAACCCGTCGGAATCGACGGTAGTAAGTTTTTTTTTTTTTTTTTTTTTTAAGTAATAGACTGATATGAAACAACAAATGTAAACTTCATTTGATTGACAAATTCATTCAACCACTTCAGTAAAGACAATAGTCCAGTTTCGTGATTTTTTTTTTTTTTTTTTTTTTGTGTGTGTGACTGAAGATTTAACGACCACCGTGGGCAACTCAATGGGCTATAAGCAGTCACCCGTCCCTAATTTAGGGTCAGTGGTTCCAGGAAAGGGAGAGGCTCAGTGGCGTAAGACACTGAGTCTAAACCCGTCGGAATCGAAGAATAGTTTTTTTTTTTTTTTCCCGGTAGACGAAACCAGTTGGAATCGACAATAAGTTTTTATTTTTATTTTTTGAAAAGAATAAATTCATATGAGTGTATTCTTTTCAAAAAATAAACGTTTATTAATATCTTTACATAATGGGAAGCATCTTACCTACGTGAATAAACTGGATCAAATGAATATTAAATTGTATATATACATCACGCAGTCGAATGGCACAACGCAATCAGGTCTTCGAGTGTTCGCTGTTCCGATAAGAACTTTCAAACAAATTTCTGCTAGCGTTGTTATGCACAACAGTTTGCTGAGAAGAGAGACTTTGGACTATCTGAGTCCCTCCATACTTTCGCCTTCAACAGCGCGTGAGTCAACCGCAGGCGATCGGATGTCAACTGCACGCTTCTCCCATTGACTTTACATGGGAAATTTGCCGCCCCACAACACCCGAACCGTTGCCCCAATCTCATTTTTTCTCTTCGATTGGCACATCTACATGGTAAGATCTTTATTTTGATACCTCAACCATATCTTTACGTTCAGCCGTTTTCTCACAACTGGTCTTACAGTAAAAATCCTTATAGAATTAATATACAGATTGTGGTATGAAAAAAAGTAAAACTACTTAAATTATTTACTCTTGAATGTAAAAACCACACTTAACATAATTCCACAATGATTTGCACATAGTAAAAAATTTTCTTTTTATTCTGTTATAAAATAAAAAAAACCCCCACAAGTCTCTGTTTCTTCGTTCCCACAAAGAGCATGTTTTAATTCATTACATTCTGAAGGATGTGTAGTTAAGTGCGAACAACTGTAATGCATAACACCTTATCCTCATTGATACAAACATTTCATTCACTGAACTGATATTTTTTTCGCATTGTCTTGCTAATACACATACACTGGCGTGCAAAAATTAACGACGAGACATTTTTTCGAATGTAACGTCGTGCAGAAGTGCTCCACATCGACTGAAATCATACCATAAGATCCCCAAGATGTACGAATATGGGACAAGTGAGCAAAACCGTCCAAACAAGGAATCCAAAGGATACAAAGGCACTTTATTGAAAAGGTAGCTTCGAGCACAACTGGACAGAAGACAGAAACGTCCATGTGACAGGCGGATGCCAAGAAAAATCGAGTCTTTATTAGGGGATATGATCACCCCTGACTGCGTTGCAGGATTTACAACGTCTGTCCATGCTGAGGAAAAGGTTGTCAAGGAGCTGTTGAGGCATCGCTGCCCATTCCTCTTGTAGCGCCAATCGCAGCTGCGGAATAGTTGCTGGCGGCTGGTGACGTGCTGCCAAGCATCTCCCGAGAAGGTCCCACACGTGTTCGATTGGATTTAGGTCCGGGGACCTTGCGGGCCAATCCATGCGTTGAATATTTTCACTCTCCAACAGCTCTGCGACAGCCACTGTACGATGAGGTGTAGCGTTGTCGTCCATGTAGAGGAACTAAGGACCCACAGCACCTCTAAACAGACGCACGTGAGGGATGAAAACCTCGGTACAATAGCGGACACCAGTGACTGAACCACCTTGGAAGATGTGGAGGTCAGTACGGCTACTAAGCGTGATACCGTCCCAAACGAGAACTCCGCCACCTCCAAACCGGTCCCTTTCAATGATGTTGGAGGTGTGATTGCGTGTTCCCTGCTCTCTCCAGATGTGTATACATCTAGAATTGTTCGTCAGACTAAATCGGCTCTCATCCGTAAAGAGAACTTGACCCCATTGCTGATGTGTCCAGTTCTTGTGTTCCTGGCATCACAGAAACCGCCGTATACGATGAGCAGGCATTAATGGCACACAACGTACTGGTCATCGTGCAAATAGACCACCTTTGTGCAACCTCCTGGCCACGGTAAAACGCGATAACGGACGTCCAGTTGTCTGTTGCATGTGCCTTGCGATTTCTCCCGCTGTCTGCCGTCTGTCTCTTCTCGCCTGTAGGACAATATACCGGTCGTCCGCCACGGTGGTTGCTCGTGGACGACCACTGCTAAACTCTCGGACAGCTGTTCCTGTCGTTAGAAATGCTCTTCAAGCTCGTGAAACGATGCTGTGAGCGATCCCGAACTCCTCGGCCACACTAGTCACACTTCGACCTTCTTCCAACTTCCCAAGGACGCGACCTCGGGTAAAGTCATCCAGATGTCGTCTACTAGACTGCCTGTTTGCCATATCACACGGTGGCAGCAACTCGACGTCGTTCAAACCGATGCACACCGTGCATTAGCTTTTACCGAATTGCTGAGCGTACACCGCCTGTGTGCTTTATACACTTCCGACACCCCCTCCCCCTCGTACGTCATGCTGCATATATGAACATGCCCTACCGTACCGGACCCTAGTCTATCTTCTGAGTGGTCTTTCGGTCCGTTCTACCTGCTCGTTCCGCTGTTATGCTAATTTCTCCCCTTCGTCCTTAATTTTTGCACCCTAGTGTATATATGATTGCGAAAAGGTGCCTTAAGTCCTCTGGAAAAACAATGGATGCTTTTTCGTCATCCATTTTTTATAAACTAAAACCGCGAAAATGTTTCTAAATATTTATCTTATTTATTGATAAAAAATGCCAAAAATTGAGTTTCTTTTTAATATTTCCTTGAAATCAGCTGTCAGGAATTACTTGCTATTTTTTTAACCACTTTCAAATGAAAAATTTTGTAAAATATTTTTACTGAGGCAAGAGGCCTTTGAAACCGCGAGACCGCCCCCCACCCTCCGCAATGCCGGGGCTGCGGGGGCTATCAGTACGCCCCTGCCATGTACCCTTTTCATTATATGTCAGGATGCCATAACCCGCTTTCCAATACTGTTTGACTCAAAAGGTGCAATCCATAATATGCACATAATATTGAAAAAAATTTATTTTTTCTATATTGGTGCATATACACTACTTGGATTATTTTTGTAGTGAAGTTTTACAATTTAATAGCAATAGAGAGTGTTGATGGATTTAAAACTTAAATAAAAGTAGTTTTTTTTTTTATATTCATAACTAATTACTTAACTCTTAACAGACTAAACTGAAGCATACTTCAAATAAACAAAAAGTTCAATACAATGCCAGGGTGTTGTAATTTAGTTTATTCATGAAGATTACAGTCAGTGAGAAATCTGCGATTGTTTTTTCTTCGCCAATTCTTGGATACACGGAGGAGTACTTGAAAAGGCACAACGTAGGTCATTTTGAACCTCCAGTCTGCTTCGTTTTCACTTGATCCTTGATGTCAATGGCCATGTTGCTGTTTCTGCTTTGAACAATACTGCTTGATAGTATTGTTACTGTACTGCTAATGATTTTTTCTTTTCGATGCATTTCCCAACATAATTTCCACCGGTTTGAGAGCGCAAGGTTTGATCAAAGTAAGTTTCCCCAATTGTATGCTACTCTTACTACTTTTCTATCTTCAGTGCTACGACATAAAAAGTTTCAGTAACCTTGTGGTAACTTTGAATCCAGCTTCATTTTTTGAAGCCATCCCCATGACTTTCCAAAAACTTTTCTTCTTGTCCTTGTGTTGAGGATAAACATTCAGCAAATGTTACTTCAACTTCGTTGTTTTCACAGAATCATTTGGCAAAGCTTTGCTGCAAATAACACATTGAGGCCTTTCTTCTCTTACGATGATGATGGATGTGAATCCATATTGAATATATGAATCATCGTGCCCTCCTGAAATTTTAATATGTGGTTGGGGACCACCTGGGGACGAACCCTATTGAAAATGGGTGAAATGGGGTCAATGGTCAGGACATAAGAGCGGGATGCATTCTATTGCCTTTATGCGTCATAAATCACGTAAATATGGTTCGATTTCGATGAAATTATATTATGTAATAAGGGACCACCTGGGGACGAACCCTATTGAAAATTGAGGAAATGGGGTCAAAGGTCAGGACATTGGAGCGGGATGCATTCCGTTGCTCTTATACGTCATACCTTGCGTAAATATGGTTCGATTTCAATCAAATTTTACTACGTGGTAGGGGACCACTTGGGGACTAAAACTATTGAAAATGGGTGAAATGGGGTCAAAGATCATGACATAGGAGCGAGATCCATTCCGTTGCCCTTATGCGTCATAACTTGCGTAAAAATGTGTCGATTTCGATTAAATTTTAGTATCTGGTAAGGGAGCATCTAGTGACGAACCCTATTGAAAATTGGGGAAATAGGGTCAAAGGTCAGGACATAGGAGCGGAATCCATTCCATCGTCCTTATGCATTATAACTTACGTAAAAATGCTTCGATTAAGACAAAACTTTATCATGTCGTTCCAGAAGTATACTTTACCGGTTCTGTTGAATATCATCGAAATGGAGTCAAAGGTCAGGTCATAGGAGCGAGATTTATTTTGCAGCCATTATCCTCATAACTTGAGTAATAGCTTGGGCAATCATTTCTGTTATGTTGGAAAGCGTATCATAATCAATGCGTTGCATGATTTTACTAACTTGTTTGTACTTTCCAACCGTACGTTGAAGAAGCGTATATGCTCCAGCTGTGTCCGTCTGTCTCTCTGTCCGCACGACAACTCGCGTAATAATTATTCGATATTTTAGAATGTGATAGGGGACAACCTGGGAACGAACCCTATTGAAAATGGGCGAAATGGAATAAAAGTCAGGACATACGAGCGGTATCCATTCCACCGCCTACTTATGGGTCATACCTTACGTAAAAATGCTTCGATTGCGACAAAACTTTATCATGTTGTTCCGGAGGTATACTGAACCGGTTCTGTTTAATATCATCGAAATGGGGTCAAAGGTCAGGGCCCAGGAGCAAGGTTTATTCCACAGCCATTATACTCATAACTTGACTAAAAATGCTTATATTGCGACAAAACTTTATTATGTTGTTCCGGAGGTATACTGAGCCGGTTCTGTTTAATATTATCGAAAAGGGGTCAAAGGTCAAAGCACAGAAGCGGGATTTGTTCCACAGCCATTATCCTCATAACTTGAGTAATGATTTCTGGTATGCTGGAAAGCGCATTATATTCAATGCACTGCATGATTTTACTAACCTGTTTAACGCTCATGATGAGCTCCAAAATCTATGAATAAAAACAAGAAAAAGTCAAATATAACTATAAATGGTATATTTTCATATATAAAAAGTGAAACATTTATCTTTGTTTTTAATTTAATGTGCGATCAATATTCCAATCCAATGGGTCTGTGGTCCCAATCCCCCGCAAACCCTAAAATTCTCCCTTCGGTTGAGAACATCTGATTTAAAATAGCACACATCTGTTTGAACAAGTTTATTCAAAACATGTACACTTTCACTACTCAGTTACATCTGCCTTAGATGGAAATGACGAAAATTGTTCAAATTCAAAATGTATGGCAATTTAATGCGAAATTTGACAATCATTTTGTCTGACAAGATGCAGAAATATCAGAACTCAATGCATATCTTAGCTTCGCCTCCAAACTGCTCACATAATTCTTAGCCTTCAAATCACCCACTTATCCATCTCTGTGGAAGAAATTAAAATAAAGTTTAAAAAATAACCGCTTTTTTTAAAGCAGAGAAAAATGTGAAAATCGTACACATGAAAAAGCCTTAGCACACGCTTAAAAATGCACACCGATGAGTCATTGCCTTATGACCACCTACCTAAAAAGTTGTAGGACCCCCTTTAACCCTCAAAACAGTACCCACTCGGTAAAGCATCGATTCGATTAGGTGGCGATAGGTATCCTAGGGTATCTGTTACCATAATGCCAACAGTAGGTCCTCCAGTTCCCGTACATTTCGGGGTGGTGGTCATTTAGCGCGAACACGCTTTTAACAAATGTTCGATTGGGTTCATGTCCGGTGAATTTGGAGGCCAGGGCATTAACAGAAAGTCACCCGCATGTTCCTCGAACAACTCCTTGATGATTCTGGCAGTGTGGCATGGCGCATTATCCTGTTGATAATGGTCATCACCAGCAAGAAACGCAGTTGCCATGAATGGGTAACTTGGTCCGCAGCTATTTTCAGATACCTGTCAATTGTCAGGGATTGTGCTATTGGGATAATGGGGACTAAAGTGTCCCAAGAAAACATATAACGAAGTAAATTTCTCCGTCATTTTTATCCGCGCCGGGGCTCGACCCCGGATCCCCTCATTCCGGAATAAGTCACTCTACCAATTGAGCTACGCGGACGTTTTATTCTGATTCCTATCTGCCTTTATGTCGTGTGCGTCCTTCTGGTAGGTACGTCACATCTCCTGGTACGTTACAAACATCGCCCACAGCATAACACCGCCGCCGGCCTGTTTCCGCCCAACAGTGCATCCAGGTGTCGTAGCCTTCGTTGGTAATCGGGGTATCCGTACTGGGCCGTCTACGTGATGCACCAGGAATCTTGATTCGTCAGCCCAACTCACTTTCTTCCATTCATCCACGGTTCAATCTCAATGATCTTGGACCCATTTCATGCGTTGTTGGCGATGACGTGCAAGGAGCATGGAGACCATGCTGGGTCTTCGGCTACGCAGGCCAATGCGCAGAAGGCTGCGATGAACTGTGTACTGTGAAACATTGGCTTGATCACCACTGTTGTAGCTGCGGGTTGCACCCAGAATGAAGCAACCGACAGGAATGAAACTTGGTGGATAGGTTTGACATCGTGAGGCATGCATATGATTCAAGTATAACGCTCGGCCGGACATGTGATGCAAGCAAAGAAGGGTCGTAAAGCTGCGCAGAACTGGCTGCGTAGGGTCGTCCCGTTGCGCGCGCTTGCTCTTCTTACTCATGCTGTTGTGTTGGTTGCATCCTTTGTAAGTAAAGTATGCCTCGGAGAAAAGTTCGGAAGCAATTCGAGCTATTGGAGGAGTTCGAGAGGGGCCGCATCGTCGAGCTCCGGGAAGCGGAATGGTCATGTCGCCGTACTGCGCGCCATACCGGTCGAGAGGTTATCACCCCAGCAAGCTGTTGGCGGCAGCAGATAGAACAAGGTACGCAGCAGCAGCAGCAGGAAGGGTCTGGGCGACATAGACGAACCACGGAGAGAGAGGACCAAAGGAGTTGTCCGACATGCGCGAAATGACTCAACAGCCACGATTGCGAATGTTCAGCGAGTAGTGGTGTCTTCCAATCATCGTCGGATTAGTGCCAACACCATTGGCTGACGGCTGCACGACGTAGGACTTAACGCGCGCAGACCGTTACGACGACTGCCCTTTAACACCATTGCATCGCCGCCAAAGACTGCAATAGTGTCGCATCTGACTGCCAAGAATGGAAGAGGGTGATCTTTAGTAACGAGTCCAGCTTTTGTCTTGGAGGAGACGACCACAGAATCCGTGTGTGGAGGCACCGTGGTCAGGGGCACGACGAACGGTTTGCTGTGGAGCGTCACATGTCCCGAAGGCCTGGTGTCATAGTGTGTGGTGCAATTTCCTACGACGCCAGATCACCTTTGGTGTTCATTACAGGCACTTCGACAGGCCAACGTTACGTTAATGAGGTCCTCCAACCAGTGGCCCTACCTTTTCTGACAGATCACTCCGGTGCGATTTTCCAACAGGACAACGCTCGTCCGCATACTGCTGCTGCCTCGAGAGCTTGCCTTCAAGGCACTGACACTCTACCGTGGCCAGCCGCGTCGCCACACCTATCGCCTATTGAAATTATATGGGATGCTATTGGACGCGCTATCCACACTCCATCCCTATCGCGCAAACTGCAGGAACTGCATGAGAAAATTCAAGCTGCATGGGATGGCTTATTGCAGGATACCATTAGGAACCTGTACAACTCCATGCCGATACATCTGGCATTCTGTGTGAGTAAACATGTCTGTCCAAAGCCATACTGAGAGACACTACTTATTGGCGTGTAGCTCAATAAATATTGCCCATATGAGTCTCAATGTTTAATCATTTATTGTTCCTGGTAACCTTTACCTTCCTTCCCGAATAGCATTGCAATCCGTCTCGTCCTTCTGGGTGCAACTATTTTTTGGACGATGAGTACATATGCAAAACATTTCACACCCAAAGCATTCCCCAACAGGGAAAGAATTTTTCAAATCAGACTTTTGGAAGCAGAGATGTGGATAAGAATAAGATATACATTTACGCTCTCTGGCGGAAAATTTGTGCACTATTTGAAGCAACGTTTATTCTCAAAAGGTTTTACGATGTGAGTGGTATCGGTTCACGGAAGAATTTTTTGAATTGAGTTTCCGAAAGCTCAGATTTTACTGCAAATACTTCAGAAGCCTAAATAAGCACTGGTGGCCAAACCATTCTTTACCAAACATTAGGAATTATATGGAAAACATTTCCCATCAAGAGCTGCATCGGATGCAGGGAGAATTTTTCAAATCGAAAACTCAGAAGCAGAGATATCGGTGAAAACAGAATTCACTTTTTCGCTCCTTATCGGAAAATCTATGCATTACTTGAAAAAAAGACTGTACCTAAAATAGTCTTCGATATTATGGCATAGAAAGGAAAAAGAACTTTTTCAATCGGTTATTTCATCATCATCATCATTGTCAACCATTATCAATCCACTGCTGGACGAAGGTCTCCCCAAGTTTCCTCCACAACGGTCTGCCTTGTGCCAGTCTCCTCCATGTCACCCCTGCATACTTTCGAATTTCATCCACCCATCTCCCATGTGGTCTTCTTCTGGGTCTTTTCCTGTCCCTTGGAATCCAATCTAAAATTTCGGCTGTCCATCGATGATCTGTCCTTCTGGCAGTATGTCCAGCCCATTGCCATTTCAGGGATTTAACTCTGATCATGATGTCTTCCACTCTTGTCATTTTTCATATCCACCAGTTCCTCTTCTTATTTCTCCTGGTTACACCAAGTATGCACCTCTCCATGCTACTTTGAGTTGTCTGCAGCCTTTGTATGTCTCTTTTAGTTAAGGTCCACGTCTCTGCACCATACGTAAGCACTGGAAGGATGCATTGATCAAACACTTTTCTTTTAAGACATAATGGCATATTGCTCTTGAAAATTATGCTGTTTCTTCCAAAAGCTCTCCAGGCAAGTTTTGTACGCCGATTAATTTCTTCATCAATGTGACCCTCACTTGATATCTGCTGTCCAAGATAAACGTATGTGTCTGTTATCTCCTGCTTTTCTCCATCAATCGATAAATCTTCATTTCTTTCAAAAGCATTGAACATCACTTTTGTCTTCTGAAAGTTCATTTTTAATCCCACTTCTTTACTCTTGTCAGCAAGTTCCTGGATCATACTCTGCAGCTCTGATGGGCTAGTTGCAAAAATGACTACGTCATCAGCAAAACGAAGGTGGGTTAGATAATCTCCATTAATCTTTATCCCCTTGTTTTCCCAGCTCAGTGACTGAAAAACACCCTCCAATGTGGCATTAAAGAGCTTCGGAGATATGGTGTCACCTTGTCTCACTCCCATTCCAATTTTTATGTGTGTTGTATTTTCAAACAGCCTAATCTTTGCACTTGCATTTTCATAGATGTTATTAATAATATTAATGTATGCATCTTCAATACCGCAGGTTTTCAGAGCCATTGTAACTGCTGATGGTTTCACCGAATCAAAGGCTTTTTCATAATCAATAAAAGCCATGCACAATGGAAGTTCATATTCCCTCGCTCTTTCAATTAGTTCTCTCAGTGCGTGGATATGATCTATTGTGCTATAGCCACTCCTGAATGCAGCTTGTTCTCTCGGTTGAACCATGTCCAGTGTTACCTTCAAGCGGTGTGAAAGAACTTTAGTGAAGATTTTATAAACTACTGATAGGAGGCTGATAGGTCTGTAGTTTCCGAGATCCTCAATGTCACCTTTTTTATGTAGCAGGATCATTGGATCATTGTAGCGGTGTTCCAATCCTCAGGAATCTTTCCTTCATTAAGGCATCGAGTGAAAATTTGGGCGAGTACTGTTTCGATTTCTCCACCTTCTTCTTGTATGATGTCTACAGTAATTCCATCTTCTCCTGGAGCTTTTCCTCGCTTCATGTTCTTGATTGCATGTGCAACTTCTGCTGGAAGGACTGGAGGAACTCTGGTACTGGTATCTTTCATGATGTCTGGAGTGCATGTATCATCCCTTTCATATAATTTGGAGTAGAAATCTTTCACTCTTGTCAAAATTTCGCCTCTATTTTTTGTTACAGAACCATCTTCTTTTCTCAGTGCCTAAATCTGTTTTCTTCCCTTACTGAGATGTCCCTTTGCTATCTTTAGGCTTTGGTTGTTTTCAATTGCTTTCCTCACTAGTTCACAGTTGAATTTTCTTACGTCTTCAGTGATACGTTTTCGTACTGTCTTGCATAGCTCTATATATTCCACTTTGGAAGTCACATCTTCTTTAGTTGTCTTCATCTCTCTTCTTTTTGCATCAACATTTTCGTTTTTCCTGATAATTTATTTACATGCAACTTGTTCTTAGACCCATCTAATTTTGTTGCTGTTTCCATAAGAGCTTTGGTTACTTTTCTGTTAACTTCAGAGATGTCCACTTCTTCCGATGTTAGGCCTTCTAAAGCAGAGAATCTGTTCTTCAGTTCCAACTTGAAGGTATTATGGTGTTTTTTAAGGTTGGTTATGTCAATACATTTTGTTTGTCTTATGAGCTTGCCACGTTCAAGTTTAGTGTTGAGGTGCATCTTACATCTCACCAATCTATGGTCACTGCCTGTGTTGAACTTGTTTAGCACACTGCAGTCTTCTATGACGAATTTTTTGTTACACATAATAAAATCAATTTCACTTGTCGTCCCATTTGGATGTCTCCATGTCCATTTCCTGTGTGGCTTTTTCTTGAAAAAGGAGTTCAAGATGAAAAACCCTTCTGCCTCTGCAAACTCTACGAGAGTATTTCCACGCTGGTTTCTGTTGCCGTGACCGAATTTACCTACTGAAGTTTCATTCTGTTGCCGTTGCCCTATTTTTGCATTGAAATCTCCCATAATTATCTTCAAGTGCTGCTTACCTTTATTGTTTAGATCACGAATTTCCTCATAAAATTCTTCAATTTCTTCTTCAGCATGACTTGTGGTGGGTGCATAAGTTTGAATAATCTGAGCCTGGTATCTTCTCGATAGTTGGATAACGAGTCGTGCAGCTCTGTCAGAGGAACTTTCAACTTCTATTTAGAAGCAAATATATGGAACAGAGTGTAATTTGAATTCGATTATCTGCCTTTACGCGCTCGTGCAGCGCAGTTGTGCTTCGAAATAAAATTGGAATGTAGGGATCATCATTCCCACATTTCAATTTTCCCAAAACAAAAGAATTTTTCAAATAGGTGTAATAGCTGCACAGATATGGTGTCCACAGCCGCAAAGGGATAGCATAAGCGTGATTTTTTTTTCTTTTTTTTACGAAAGACATGCTAAAAAAGAAAGAAAGTGTGTGAAGTAAGTTATGATGCTATGTTATTAAGTAGTGATACGCTAACATAAATTTAAGTTATGATAAAATATAATGACACTCTGATACGCTTGGAAATTTTTTTTATCTGTGGGCTGGAGAAAACTGTCTCTGTGACAGATCAACCGTCGTTAGGAAAAAGTTCGTTATTTCTCCACTTAAACTGTGTCATATTCAAACGTACTTATTGTTTTATTTCACTATATTTTCGCTGTATGTAATCAACTCTCATTCATTTTTCATGATGTGCTTTCCAAAATGCTATGAGAAAGGATGTTAGTTGACTGAAATAGCAAAAGCAGAGGCCTTAAGAAAACAGGAATCTTTTGAAGAGCTCAGTTTTCATACCAGTCCTAGATAGCCACATTACACGCGTATCTGATTTCTTTTCACTTCAAGGACTGCCTCCTAAACTTTTTTTCTTCCGAGTTTATCGAAGGAAATGATTTATTTATTTATTTATTTATTGGCATTCTTGAAGAAAATGGCGGAATCTTAAAGTGGTTTTTCGTATTTTTCGTTCGATCGTTAGACACTAGTTTCTATTCTTGCATTTTGTACTTTGAATTTTTAAGACCATTAAACTTTTTGTGCGTAGAAAGAATAACAGTGATATTATTTTTTACTACTCCAAACAGAAGTCATCGCTCTTTCCGCGTTAATAAGTCAGTCACGGAAAAATTATCATCTGCTGCCACCGGGAATCGAACCCAGGGTCTTCCAGTTGCGCGCCGGACATGCTACCACTGCACCACAGCGGCCTCGAATTCTCCAGACTCACAATTCGAGGCAGCAATGGTGCAGTGGTAGCATGTCCGGCGCGTAACTGGAAGACCCTGGGTTCGTTTCCCGGTGGCAGCAGATGAAAATTTTTCCGTGACTGATTTATTAACGTGGAAAGAGCGATAACTTCTGTTTGGTGTTCCTGATCCACGTCGAGTGAATGAATCAATTATTTTATACTATTCTCTGTAGCCATACTGAAAATATAATCAGAAACTAAAATTTACAACTGAATGAAAAAATTGAAATTCGAAACCTGGGTTATATGTTTTTCATTTTTATTCATATTTTTGCGTTAGTCCCGCTATTTTACCGTAGTTTCTATCTCTTTTTTACTCGGTTAAATAAAATTCCTTTATAAGTTTTTTTGCTATTATACGATAAAATTTGAATTTCAGTTCATCAAAAATACACGGTTCTTTGATTTTGCTATACGAACCCTGGTATGGTTACATCTTTGAGAGAATCAAGACAGCGTTGTTGTGTTCCTTCTTGGTGCAGCCAAAGTTGAACTTTGATCCCATCAGAGAAGGACATGTTGTTTACTTTCGGTTTAGATAACAAAAAAAAAAGTTGACTTCATATTTCATGACTCACACACACACACATATACACTATTTAAAAATTCATGAATCTCTGGAACGTAACTCTGTGGTTCTTGTATTTCGTGGCCTAGTAGAATAGATTCCTAAATGTCTAATCTACATTGAGCATTGTGATTTCAAATGGATGCCCTCGCGATCTCCAGAAACAAGTTGGTAAAATCATGCAAAGCATTGATTATATGATACGCTTTCCAACACACCAGAAATCATTACTCAAGTTATGTAGAATAAATCTCGCTCCCGCCTGCGGAATAAATCTCGCTCCTGGCTGTGGAATAAATCTCGCTTCTGTGCCTTGACCTTTGACCCCATTTCAATGATATTAAACAGAACTGGTTTAGTATACCTCCGGAACAACATATTAAAGTTTTGTCGCAATAGAAGCATTTTTAGTCAAGTTATGAGGATAATGGCTGTGGAACAAATCTCGCTCCTGTGCCCTGACCTTTGACCCCATTTCGATGATATTAAACAGAATTGGTTCAGTATACCTCCGGAACAACATATTAAAGTTTTGTCGTAATGGAAGCATTTTAGTCAAGTTATGAGGATAATGGCTGTGGAACAAATCTCGCTCCTGTGCTCTGACCTTTGGCCCCATTTCGATGATATTAAACAGAATTGGTTCAGTATACCTCCGCAACAACATTGTCGCAATCGAAGCATTTTTACGTAAGTTATGACGCATAAGGGCGATGGAATGGATCCCGCTACTATGTCCTGACCTTTGACCCCATTTTGCACATTTTCAATAGGGTTCGTCCCCAGAATATCCCCTACCACATACTAAAATTTCATCGAAATCGAACCATTTCTACGCTAGTTATCGTGCGGACAGACAGATAGACAGACGGGCAAAGTTGGAGCATGTACGCTTCTTTAACCTACGGTTGGAAAGCGTAAATAAAAAGCTGTTAATTCATGAGCTTCATACTGAAGCACCGGACTCAGGTTCTTAGTTGCGAGAATTTCACTTAATCTAGAATCAGGATTTGTTAATTCATGAGTTCCATTCTGAAGCACTGGTCTCCGATTCTTAGATGCGAGAATTTCACTTAATCTAGAATCAGGATCTGTTAATTCACGAGTTCCATTCTGAAGCACTGGTCTCCGATTCTTAGATGCGAGAATTTCACTTAATCTAGAATCAGGATCTGTTAATTTCATGAGTTCCATTCTCAAGCACTGGTCTCCGATTCTTAGATGCTAGAATTTCACTTAATCTAGAATCAGGATCTGTTAATTCACGAGTTCCATTCTGAAGCACTGGTCTCCGATTCTTAGATGCGAGAATTTCACTTAATCTAGAATCAGGATCTGTTAATTCATGAGTTCCATTCTCAAGCACTAGTCTCCGATTCTTAGATGCTAGAATTTCACTTAATCTAGAATCAGGATCTGTTAATTCATGAGTTCCATTCTGAAGCACTGGTCTCCGATTCTTAGATGCGAGAATTTCACTTAATCTAGAATCAGGATCTGTTAATTCATGAGTTCCATTCTGAAGCACTGGTCTCCGATTCTTAGTTGTGAGGATTTCATTTAATCTAGAATCAGGATCTGTTAATTCATGAGCTCCATTCTGAAGCACTGGTCTCCGATTCTTAGATGCGAGAATTTCACTTAATCTAGAATCAGGATCTGTTAATTCATGAGTTCCATTCTGAAGCACTGGTCTCCGATTCTTAATTGTGAGGATTTCACTTAATCTAGAATCAGGATCTGTTAATTCATGAGTTCCACACTGAAGCACTGGTCTCAGATTCTTAGTTGTGAGGATTTCATTTAATCTAGAATCAGGATGTGTTAACTCATGAGTTCCATTCTGAAGCACTGGTCTCCGATTCTTAATTGTGAGGATTTCACTTAATCTAGAATCAGGATCTGTTAATTCATGAGTTCCACACTGAAGCACTATTCTCAGATTCTTAGATGCGAGAATTTCACTTAATCTAGAATCAGGATCTGTTAATTCACGAGTTCCATTCTGAAGCACTGGTCTCCGATTCTTAATTGTGAGGATTTCACTTAATCTAGAATCAGGATCTGTTAATTCATGAGTTCCACACTGAAGCACTGGTCTCAGATTCTTAGTTGTGAGGATTTCATTTAATCTAGAATCAGGATCTGTTAATTCATGAGTTCCATTCTGAAGCACTGGTCTCCGATTCTTAGATGCGAGAATTTCACTTAATCTAGAATCAGGATCTGTTAATTCATGAGTTCCATTCTGAAGCACTGGTCTCCGATTCTTAGATGCGAGAATTTCACTTAATCTAGAATCAGGATCTGTTAATTCATGAATTCCATTCTGAAGCACTGGTCTCCGATTCTTAGATGCGAGAATTTCACTTAATCTAGAATCAGGATCTGTTAATTCATGAGTTCCATTCTGAAGCACTGGTCTCCGATTCTTAGATGCGAGAATTTCACTTAATCTAGAATCAGGATCTGTTAATTCATGAGTTCCATTCTGAAGCACTGGTCTCCGATTCTTAGATGCGAGAATTTCACTTAATCTAGAATCAGGATCTGTTAATTCATGAGTTCCATTCTGAAGCACTGGTCTCCGATTCTTAGATGCGAGAATTTCACTTAATCTAGAATCAGGATCTGTTAATTCATGAGTTCCATTCTGAAGCACTGGTCTCCGATTCTTAGATGCGAGAATTTCACTTAATCTAGAATCAGGATCTGTTAATTCATGAGTTCCATTCTGAAGCACTGGTCTCCGATTCTTAGATGCGAGAATTTCACTTAATCTAGAATCAGGATCTGTTAATTCATGAGTTCCATTCTGAAGCACTGGTCTCCGATTCTTAGATGCGAGAATTTCACTTAATCTAGAATCAGGATCTGTTAATTCATGAGTTCCATTCTGAAGCACTGGTCTCCGATTCTTAGATGCGAGAATTTCACTTAATCTAGAATCAGGATCTGTTAATTCATGAGTTCCATTCTGAAGCACTGGTCTCCGATTCTTAGATGCGAGAATTTCACTTAATCTAGAATCAGGAGGATCTGTTAATTCATGAGTTCCATTCTGAAGCACTGGTCTCCGATTCTTAGATGCGAGAATTTCACTTAATCTAGAATCAGGATCTGTTAATTCATGAGTTCCATTCTGAAGCACTGGTCTCCGATTCTTAGATGCGAGAATTTCACTTAATCTAGAATCAGGATCTGTTAATTCATGAGTTCCATTCTGAAGCACTGGTCTCCGATTCTTAGATGCGAGAATGTCACTTAATCTAGAATCAGGATCTGTTAATTCATGAGTTCCATTCTGAAGCACTGGTCTCCGATTCTTAGATGCGAGAATTTCACTTAATCTAGAATCAGGATCTGTTAATTCATGAGTTCCATTCTGAAGCACTGGTCTCCGATTCTTAGATGCGAGTAATTCACTTAAGACTGCCTTTGAATGGGTGTAAGAGAAATTTTATCCTAAAGTATATCTTCAATGTAAATTCTTTTGTACACATTTTCTCGAAGACTATTACATTGTAGTGTTTGAAATTTTGAGCTCAAAATAAAACGACCTATAGCTAATATGTGTTACAGTTATTATTCCAAAAAGATTGTTAGAACTTTTTTTAAAATTGAATTTATCTGACTCGAAAGTATTCTAATTTGGGTACTAGATGGCGCGATAAGTTAGCTTAGCAGTGTTTCTGTCTAGGAGAAACGAAATCTCTCATTTCTGTCTGATTTTTTTAAATTATCGAGGCCAAATAGAAATGATTGAATGGGCCAAAAGTGAGGCTGGAATCTTGTCTCCCATAAATCCTCTTAAATCCTACTGTACGTTCATTTTCTGAAGAGAAAATGTGCACATTAGTAGAGAACCCCTGAATTTGAGCTATAGAAACTTCGCCTACCAACTAAGCTCCACCCCAAACAACGCTATTGGTTAAAACTTAACAGCGCATATTATCTTTTCATTGTGGAGACAACGAGAGACTGCTTCCATTCTGAATATGGTGAGGTCTGCAGTTATTCAGTGAAGCCAACTTTTGGGACAGTCCCTCAAAACGTAAAAGCCACGCCCAAGGAGTGATTTTTTGCGCCATCTACCGCAGAAGAAGAACCCTAATGCTCATTCAAATATATCGTTAATCTAGAACCAGTATCCGTTAATTCATGAGTTTCATACTCAAGCACTGGTTAAAGATTCTTAGTTGTGAGGATTTCATTTAATCTAGAATCGGCATCTGTTAATTCATGAGTTCCATACTGAAGCACTGGTCTCAAATTCTTAGTTGTGAGGATTTCACTTAATCTAGAATCAGCATCTGTTAATTCATGAGTTCCACACTGAAGCACTGGTCTCAGATTCTTAGTTGTGAGGATTTCACTTAATCTAGTATCAGGATCTGTTAATTCATGAGTTCCATACTGAAGCACTGGTCTCAGATTCTTAGTTGTGAGGATTCCACTTAATCTAGAATCACCCTCTGTTAATTCATGAGTTCCATACTGAAGCACTGCTCTGAGAATCTTAGTTGTGAGGATTTATTTCACTTAATCTAGAATCAGGATTTTTATCAGTTACTTCGCAAAGGGGATGGGAGCGTGGTCAAGAACCTACCCTGCAATTTGTCTTTCCCAGCCTGTCGCCCACCCAATCTACGCCGTGACATTTTTCATTTTGGTTTTTTCATTTAAAATACAATCTGGATTTTACCGGGTAATAGTAGGTGTCGTGTTTTTTAGAGGTGTAGCCCTAGTATTTCCCAAAGAAACTGTTTTTTTTACATCTCCGTAGAAAAGTTATTAAAATACATCCTCAGAATGCAATTATTCTCCACTCTTCCAAATCCTTAGTTTAAGCGTTTTTTAAGCTTTTCAACCATAGGTTGAAGAAGCGTATATGCTTCAGCTTTGTCCGTCTGTCTATCAGTCTGTCCGCACGATAACTCGCATAAAAATGGTTCGATTTCGATAAAATTTTAGTATGTGGTAGAGTACAACTTGGGGACGAACCCTATTGAAAATGGGAAAAATGAAGTCAAAGGTCAGGACATAGGACGGGATTCCATCGCCCTCATGCGTCATAACTTACGTTAAAATGCTTCGATTGCGACAAAACTTTATCATGTTTTCCGGAAATATACTGAACCGGTTCTGTTGAATATCATTGAGATGGAGTCAAAGGTCAGGGCACAGCAGCGAGATTTATTCCACAGCTATTATCCTCATAAGTTGACTAAAAATGCTTCTATTGTGACAAAACCTTATCATGTTGTTCCGGAGGTATACTGAACGAATTAGTAGTCAGGGTAGGGAGGAAAGTTTGTCTGCGCGCGATTTCTGGTACGTTGGAAAGCGTATCATAATTAGTGATGATTTTACTAACTTGTTCATTTTAGTATGGCCAGGCGCGGATGGCCACGGTGGATAGGAATTCGCTGGGGGAAGTTGTTATTAATTGCTCTGCTGTCTGTGTCACTAAGTAGGGAGATTCCAACACGTAAAGTGGAGTCTACTATGCCATGCAGCCCCAGTGGCGCAGTAGTCTAACCGCTAGTTTTTGACTATTCGTTCGAGATGTGTATGGGTTCGAATTCCGGTGAGGCATGGATGCTGTGTTTGCCATAAGGAACACGCTCTGTCATTTCCCTGGACCCAGTGGCACTAAATTAGGGACGGGAGACTACTTATAGCCCATCCAGAAGCTGATCGCTGTGGTAATTAAACCCACAAGAATTAAAAAATAAAAAAGGTGCACTAGTGCTCTTAAGGCTGTCTTTGAATGAGTGTTAAGGTTCATCTTCTGCAATAGAAGGCGCAAAAAATCACTCTTTGTGCGTGGCTTTTACGTCTTGAGTGACTGTTCCAGAAGTTGGCGTCAGCGAATCAATGGAGACCTCACCATATTCAGAATGTGAGCGGTCTTTCGTAGGCTCCACAATGAAAAGACTAAATACGCGCTGTTACGTTTTAACCAATTACCTTATTTTGGGGTCGAGCTCAGTAAGTAGGTGGAACGTAGTAAGCAGGCGGAGTTTCTATAGCTCAAATTCAGAGGTTCTCTGCTGATATACACATTTTCTCTTCAAAAATGAACGTACAGTGCGATTTAAGATGATCTATAGAAGAGAAGATTCCAATCTCATTTTTGCCACTATTAATTGATTTCTATTTGGCTCAGATAATTAGAAAAATCAAGCAGAGATAAGAGATTTCGTTGCTTCCAGACAGAAACACTGCTATACTAACTTAACGCGCTATCTAGCGTCAAATTGGAATGATTTCGAATCAGATAAATTGAATTCAAAAAAAAATTCTACAAATTTTTCATAATAATAACTGTGGCATATATTAGCCATGGGTCGCTCAAAATTTCGAACACTAGAAAGGAATAGTCTTCGAAAAAATGTGTATAAAATAATTTACATTGCAGATAAATAGTAGAAGATGAACCCTAACACCCATTCAAAGACAGCCTTAGATCTTTCCCTAGGCCGCAAAACGTGGCTGACTCCTGCTTTGGAGGAGAGGAGTGCAAGATAAGTTCGCTGGCTTAACGGAAGGGAGTTAGGGAAGAGTTAGGTGTTGTGCCTGCGTGTCATGACGTTAAAATTTGATTTAGATAAACAAAAAAGTCATTTTCCTTTAAAGAAATTATTTAAGTATATACTATTCTCGGAAGCAAAAATGCAAAGTTTTGAAAAGCAATTAAGCCAGTGCATCCACAGCAAGAAAAAAGTTGAAAGAAAGATTCTACTAACACCTTTAACTTACACTAATGGCGTAACTAGTCAGATCGGTGTGTGTATGTCGCCAGAGGAAAGGAGTAGGGATTGTAAGAATTGTTTTGCAGTCTGTAGTAAATGGAATTAAAAATTATTTCTTTCAAAGTTTCGTAAATAAAATTGCTATCAAATCTGCTCCATCAAAAGCAATACACGCAAACCCGTCGCCCACCCTGATTTTGAAGTCTTGCGATATCTCTGAATTTTTATAGAGAGATAGAATCATCAAATGGTAACTTGGATGTTCATAGGCTTTATGATTTTTGCAATGCGATAAAATATACTGTACTTTGCAACGGGTTTTTTTCCCTTTCGCTGGTAATTCGACTTTATATAAATAGTTATTAAGGAAAGTTGCACGGTCGAATCACATCATTGTGACCACCAGCTAATATCCAGAGCAACCGTCGTGCGCAGCGCGGACAGCAGCTAGACGGGCAGGGAGTGACTCAGTAAGGTGCTGGAAAGTATTCACAGGTATGTGCATGGAGCCATGCTGACTGCAGTGCATCTGACATCTGCTGGAGGCTGCGTGGTGGAGGATCTATAGAGCGAACAACACGATAGAGGTGGTCCCACAGATGCTCAATTGGGTTTAACTCTGGGGAATTAGGGGGACAGAGAAGTACTTTGAAGTCTTCATCGTGCTCTTCCAACTACTCTTGGACATTTCTAGCTGTGTGACATGTCTCACTTTCCTACTGGAAGATCCCATCCGCTCGCATTAATGGCACGTGGTGATCCGCAGTCTCCACGTTCGCTTATTTGCAGTGGTGCCATTTCTCCAACCACGATACACTTTAACTACAGCAGCACGTAAACAGTTCACAAACTGCACTGTTTCAGACATACTGCCACCCTTGGCCCGAAAGTCAATATTCATCCCTTTTTTGCAAATCTGATAAATCGCTCCTTTCATCTATGAGAGCAACGAGTGACATGTTTTCAGAATGCCTACAGCACACCGCATATACCATTCATGTGAGCTCATAACACGTGCCTTCTTTCATTAGCCTACGCGCTGTTGACGTTAAAAGTAGGAGGTGGTCACAATAATGTGACTCGACTGTGTGTAAAGGAACACCGCATTCTCCTTTAAAGCGTAAATTTGTACAATAGTATGTATTTAACATTTTGAAATTTTCTTTATACGTTTTTTAAGGCCTTCCCTCCTATAAAAACGTATAACGGTGACTTCACTGTATATATATGTACAAAGGGCTGGCTTAGCATTCGCTGTGACCGGTGCGACTAATTTGTTGACGCTTCACACGCTTTTTTTAGCACGTCTTTTGTAAAAAAAGATCAAGCTTATGTTACCGGTTTGTCCGTCCGTCCGCCTGTACCCACGATATCTCTGCAACTATTAATCCGATTTGAAAAATTCTTTTTGCATTGGGAAGCTTGAAGTATGCGAATGATGATCCTTCATTTCGTTTTTTTAATGATGTACAATTTCGCCGCTAAAGGGCGTAAATGCAGTTGATGTCGAATTCAAAAATACGTTTTGCTTCTAAACATCCGATTGAAAAAATTATTTTACATTTCGATTCCATTTATTTCGAAGAGTATTTTAGATATAGTTACTTTTTCAAATTACACATAAATTTTCCGCTAGGGGGCGTAAAGGTAAATTACATTTTTCTCGATAACTCTTTTTCTAAAACTCCGATTTGAAAATGTTTTTCTTCAGCAAACACACCCACTGATGGAAAATCTTTTGCATAGAATTTCAAATTTTTGGTGAAGAATACTTTGGCTACCAGAGGGCATAAGTGTTAATTTGTGCTTCTGATGTATTTGCCACAAAATCTGAGCTATATCGATTGATATATATTCTGAACTAAGCGATTGAAAAATTTCTGAACTATATCGATAAAATCTGAACTATATCGATTGAAAAATTTCTTTCGTGGACTGATGCCACTCACATCAATAAACCTTTTCGGAATATTTTCCTCTTAAAATATTCCACAGTTTCTCCGCCAGGTGGCGTAGATGTATATCTTGTTTTTGTCAATACCTCTACTTTTAGGAGTCCGATTTGAAATATTCCTTCTTTGTTTGATAGTGTTTTCAGTGTGACATGTTTTTCATATAATTTCAAAATTTTCAAGTAAATCATAGACTTTCCGCTAGGGGGCACAAAGGTAAATTGCGTTTACAGCGTTATTTCTGCTCCTAAAACTCCGATTTGAAAAATTCTTCCTGTATCGCATACAAGACCTGATGGAAAATATTTGTCACATAATTTCTAATGTTTGATAAAATATGGTTGGGCCACCAGGGGTCATAAGTGTCGATTTCTGCTTCTGATGTATTTGTAGCAAAATATGGGCTCCTGAAAACTCGACTAATTTTTTTTTCTTTGACCGATACCGGTTCCATTCCTAAAATAATGCATGGTTTTCCCACCAGAGGGCGTAAAGTAACATATTTTTTTCGATATCTCTGTTTCTAAGAGTCCGATTTGAAAAATTATTTCTGTGTTGGAGAGCTTTTCCGGTGCGAAATCTTTTTCATATAAATTCATGTTTTTCTTAACGCACAAGTCTGCAACCAGAGGGCATAAGCTCACGATTCCGTTTACAGCAATATCTGACGGATTAAAAACACGATTGAAAAACTTCTTTCTTCCGTCAGATACTATTGTTTTCCATACCAGTTCCATTGACTTTGAATAGCTTTGACAAATTTAATTTGCGTCAGAACGGATTCAAAAGACGTGCTTTATTACACTCGAAAATTAGGTGTCTTCTTTCTTTTTTTTTTTTTTTTTTTTTTTGATTGAAGGTTTAACGACCACCGTGAACAACTCAGTGGGCTATAAGCGGTCGCCCGTCCGTAATTTAGGGCCACTGGTTCCAGGGAAGGGAGAGAGCCAGCGCTATAAGACAAACACAACATCCATGACTCACCGAGATTCCCTCCTCCGACGAATGGCCATAAGCCAGCGCTTAGACCACTGCCAAAGAATATAAGCACGCGCTTGCCACTGCTCCATCGAGGTAGCCCATACGCTTTTATGTGTGTGTGTGTGTTGAATTGTATGGTTTTTAGCACGTCTTTTGTAAAAAAAGATCGTGCTTATGTTCCCGGTTTGTCCGTCCGTCCGTCCGTCTGTACCCCCGATATATCTGCAACTATTAGTCCGATTTAAAAAAATATTTTTGCACTGGGAAGCATAAAATATGCGAATGATGATCCTTCATTTCGTTTTGTTTTTTTCATGATGTACAATTTCGCCGCTAGAGGGCGTAAATGCAGATGATGTCGAATTCAAAAATTCGATTTATTCCACATATTTACTTCTAAACATTCGATTGAAAAAAATCTTGTATCTTTCAATTCCATTTATGTCGAAGAGTATTTTAGATATAGTTCCTTTTTCAAATTATGTATAGATTTTCCGCTAGGGGCGTAAAAGTAAATTACATTTTTCTCGATAATTCTTTTTCTAAAATTCCGATTTAAAATTTTTTTTTAGTTTAGCGGATACACCTCCTGAAGGAAAATTTTTTGCATGTAATTTCAAATTTTTGGTAAATAATACTTTGGCCACCACGGGGCGTATGTGTTAATTTGTTCTTCTGATGTATTTGCCATAAAAACTGAGCTTCTAAAATATTGATTGAAAAAATTATTTCGTGGACTGATGCCACTCAAATAGATAAACCTTTTGGGAATATTTTCTTCTTAAAATATTCCACAGTTTTTCCGCCAGGGGGCGTAGATGTATATCTTATTTTCTTCAATATCTCTACTTCTAAGAGTCCAATTTGAAAAATTCCTTCTTTGTTGGATAGTGTTTTCAGTGTGACATGTTTTTTATATAATTTAAAATTTTCAAGTAATTCATAGACTTTCCGCTAGAGGGCGTAGAGGTAAATTGCGTTTCCCTCTATATCTCTGCTTCTAAATCTCCGATTTGAAAAATTCTTTCTGCACCGGATACAGCTCCTGATGGGAAATCCTTTGCACATAATTTCCAATTTTTGTAAAAAATGGTTTGGCCACCAGGTGGCGTAAATTTTAATGTCCGCTTCTGATGTATTTGCAGCAAAACATGAGCTTCTAAAATCTCGATTTAAAAAAAGTCTTTTGTTGACCGATTCTATTGCACTCATGTTGACAAACCTTTTGGGAACATTTTCTACTTGAAATAATGCATGGCTTCTACGCCATGGGGCGTAGATGTTTATCTTATTTTTGTCAATATCTCTACTTCAAGGAGTCCGATTTGAAATATTCCTTCTTTGTTGGATAGTGTTTACGATGAAAAAATGTTTTTCCTATAAATTCAAAATTTTCAAGTAAATCATAGACTTTCCATTAGGGGCACAAAGGTAAATTGCGTTTACAGCGTTTATTTCTGCTTGTAAAACTCCGATTTGAAAAATTCTTCCTGTATCGCATACAAGACCTGATGGAAAATATTTTTCACGTAATTTCTAATGTTTGGTAAAGAATGGTTGGGCCACCAGGGGTCATAAGTGTTGATTTCTGCTTCTGATGTATTTGTAGCAAAATATGGGCTCCTGAAAACTCGACTAATTATTTCTTTTTCTTGGACCGATACCGCTCATATGGAAAAACCTTTTGAGAATACTTTCTTCCTAAAATAACGCATGGTTTTCCCACCAGCTGACGTAAAGTCACATCTTATTTTTATCGAAATCTCTGTTTCGAAGAGTCCGATTTGAAAAAATTCTTTGTTTTGGAAAGCGTTTCCGGTGAGAAATGTTTCTCATGTAAATTCATGTTTTTCTTAACGCACAAGTCTGCAACCAGAGGGCGTAATTCACGATTCCGTTTACAGCAATATCTGAGGGATTAAAAACCCGATTGAAAAACTTCTTCCTTCCGTCAGATACTATTATTTTCCATACCGGTTCCATTGACTTTGAATAGCTTTGATAAATTTAATTTGCATCAGAACGGATTTAAAAGACGTGCTTATTACACCGGAAAATTCGGTGTCATCTTTCTTGTTTTTTCTTGTTCTTTTTTTTGTGGAGAGGGGGGAGAAGGGGGTTAACGACCACCGTGAGCAACACCAATGGGCTATAGGCCGTCGCCCGTCATTAATTTAGGTCCAAAGCTTCCGGGGAACGAAGAGAGCAATTGCCGTAAGACACATATGGCATTTACGCCTCACCTGGTTTCGAACCAGGACCCACGTCGGACAAATGATCAGAAAACTATGGTTTTCATCAGCATATGGAAGATATACAATATCAATTAGCAGTATGTAAAGCGTATCCTGAAACACGATATAAAAATGGAATATCGAATTTGCATGGTGAATGGAGATTAAAACACCATCAGTCATGAAATGATCATATGTAGATGATTGTAGGAAAAGGGAGTGTTGGACCCCAGGTCTTAAACAACCCTTGGAAATAGGAAGCTAGGAAATTTGGGCTAGAGTGCCCGATAGGACAGTGACACGGAAGCGAACTAGAAAGGAGGAGGAAGACGCCCTTATTTATTACCGGGGGCCAGGTACCCGGGGCCCGACGGCTTAACGTGTCCATCCGACGCACGGCGGATATTTAGTGGATTGAACCTGAGGTCCTTTCCGTGGCAGTCACGAACGTTGTTTACTAGGCCACCCGCGGATATACTCCATCAGTCAGATATAACTGTGTTATTTTATATCCTAAAATAATGTACGAATTTTGTCTAGATAATTATTGTTCCATGGTTGGCTTTTTTACCATTAGCTTACTTCCTGGCCCCACTCCTCCATGTTACCGAAGTGTTCATTAAATGTGCACTAAGTTGTAAGCTTAATACCATTAAACACTTGGTTTCCTAAGTAATTGCTTATTTCATTCTGTGCGTTTCTTATCCGAGGTAATGATCAGTATTTTCCTTGGCACAAACACGTCTGAAGCCGCCCTGGTGGCGCAGTGGTCTAAGCGATGGCCTCTGATCATTCGTCCGAACGGGGTCCGGGTTCGAATCCCGTTGAGGCGTGGATGTTGTGTTTGTCGTACGGCACTGGCTCTCTCCTTCTCTGGAACCAGTGACCCTAAATTAGGGACGGGCGACTGCTTATAGCCCATTGAGTAGCTCACGGTGGTCGTTAAACCTCAAAAAAAAAAAAAAAAAAAAAAAAACACGTCTGAAATGTTCTCGAATCTCATCATGAAACTTAGTACTAATCCCAAGAAATTTCCGTTATTTGCTGCAAATAGCTTACTAGATGACCCCCTCCCTTAAGGTCAAATTGTGATCCGATAAAAATAAGCTTTTCTAGAAAACTACTCCAATGAATAATTTCTTAGTTTATAATTTTCTGGTGTGAAGCGTCCACAACTTTATTTAACCGATCTTGCCTTTGTTTCCATCTAAACACAATAGGATGTCATGTGATCTGGCGACTTTTCGTGCTCCTTTAAACGAAGACATTAAATGTTTTTGGCCACAGTGTAGGGTCATATAGGGAGAATGAAGAAGTATCGTGAAGAGCAGACTGTGTACTAGCATTCCGATTATTTAGCGCAGCAACCAAATCAACTTCCATTTCTTCGTCAGATGAAGCCAAATATGATTCGGATTCAAAATTTGTAGAATTATGTGAGACTCAGACAACGACCACTCTTCTTTATCTCATCTTTTTTCCTAGATGATTCAGCAAATCATAAAATTTTCCAAAGGCTTTTCGCAGCTTTCTGTTCTTGTGCTTCTCTTTGCGCTTCCGATTTTGTGCTCCTAATTACTGTTTTGGGCTCATTCTTTCAAGTTATTGTTCCGGATATTAGCCTGAAAAATGTGTAAGATTTCTGCCTTAGGCAAATATTACAAATATTAATATAATTTAAAACCAGTATCAGTAGCCTGGCACAAAATTTCTCACATTATCAATTTGTACAAATTGCGAAATGTCAAAATAACTCACGATCTGTCTCCACTCTTATGGAGATACTCACCGATTTCGCGTAGGGTTTACACACTCAGGGAAGGTTTAGATTCAACTGGCGAAGAAGTTACATAAGATTGATCTTAGAGTCTTGGATACGACCGAAAATATAAATCTCAGAGAAGCCGGAGTGCTGTATTGAAAGTGAGAGCCAACATAGTTAGGAGTACTACACTATGACGCCACAACAAGCACTTCCGGGTAGAGGGGGAAAGGGCGGGGAAGAAACAGAGGGTCTCATTTATAAAGCAAGTACAATACCTTGGAGCCGACAACTTAGTTTGCACATTCGACGCACGATGAGTGTTCGGTGGCTCAGCGCAACTGAACTTACTGGGATTGATCCCGTGCCCATTTGGTCGGATGACGGTTGCGCTAACCACTAGGTCACTAGCGGCCCTCTACTCTCGTGAGAGGATGGCTGCCTTTCATGTCTGCTGTTGGAAACCCTAGATTTCCATAAAACTTTGGAGAAGTCCAGCACCCACGCCAAGTTAGAAGCCATCTAGCGTTCTGTTGGCAGAAGTTCGCAGCAGGTGACGTTGGAGACGATATTTCTGGAAGGGTAGCAAAAACGGAATAAGTTACGCTTTGATCCCAAGAACAACGCCCCTTTTTGAGCCTAATTGCAACATTACTATACTGTGATGATTTGGATTGTTCCTGTGACAAGGAGACCTTTCATCGCCTCCAATCATAATTTTTCATTGTTTCGAATTGCAATCCTCTTAGGGACGCCCCGGTGGCTCAATGGTCTAAGCGATGGCCTCTGATCGTTCGTCCAAAAGGGGTCCGGGTTCGAATCCTGGTGAGGCATGGATGTTGTGTTTGTCTTACGGCTCTAGCTCTCTCTCTCTTCCCTGGAGTCAGTGGCCCTAAATTAGGGACGGATGACTGCTCACAGCCCATTTAGTTGCTCACGGTAGCCGTTAAACCTTTAATCAGAAACAAAATCAACTAAAATACTTGACCGGATTCCAAGGGGCATGAAAACCCCGAGAAGAAGACCCCGTGAGAAATTGGTGGATGGAAATTCGAAAGTATGCCGGAATGACATACAGAAGACTGGCTCAAAACAGATAGCATTGGGAGAAACTTGTGGAGAATTTCATCCAGCTATAGATTAATAATTGTTGTTGATGATGATATGCAGCTAGTCCCCGGATTGCAAACGAGTTCCGTTCCAGTCTTAATTCAAATTTATACGAAAGTAAGATGACTCTTTCTCAATTCCATGAATTTGAAAGATGACTCATCCATGAATTTGAAAGATGACTCTTTCTCAATTCCATGAATTTGAAAGATGACTCATCCATGAGTTTGAAAGATGACACTTTCTCATTGAAAGATGACATGAATTGAAAGATGAAGACATGAACTGAAAGATGAATTGAAAGACGATGACATGGACTGAAAGATGAATTGAAAGATGATGACATGAACTGAAAGATGAATTGAAAGATAATGACATGAACTGAAAGATGAATTGAAAGACGATGACATGAACTGAAAGATGAATTGAAAGATGATGACATGAAAGATGACATGAGATTGAAAGATGATGCCATGAAAGATCATGACATGAATCATGAATTGAAAGATGATGACATGAAAGATGGCATAACTCATTTGAAAGATGACATGAATTTGAAAGATGACTCATCCATGAATTTGTAAGGTGATTCTTTCTGTCTTTTCTGTAATTTTGCCAAAAAATTGTTCCTTTTTCCGTTCCTGTCTTTATTGTTCCTTTTCACGTTCCTGTCTTTAATTCGAATTCGTACGAAAGTCGGGACAGTTAGTTACGGTTCGTATCTAACGTCAGTTAGTCAAGTTTTTGCTTATATTGAACCTTTCGATGCATAAAAGACATCAAAGAAACACTACCAGATGCATTAAAACCTCTTTTAAAAAAATAATAATCCAAATGTTTAAAGTGCTTTTTGGAGTTTGACCTTTTCCCGATCGCTTTATTATTTCCACTTTAGTTTCGATCGTGGTCTTCTTCCTTTTCTTTGATGCATCCCTTGCATCACATTTGCGCTTTCCTGCCATGGTTACGAGGGCTAAAACAAAAAACGAATTAAAGCCAAATACAGTAATACAGACGAGACACTGTTAACAGCAACGTGGTCAGACCAAAAAGATGGAACTCTTTGTCCTACCTCGGCAAGGCCGGCCTCAGGAGTTGCGGTGCCCGATGGGAAACATATTTGGGGGCCCGCAGGTTCACAGCCAAGGTCTGCGGAATCTATATCGGTAAATAAAGTTTATTATAGACTTTATATCTACATTATACAATGGAAATCAACCAAAATATACGTTTAAAAAGTGCATGTTATTTAATGGAACAAATAGATCTAAACCCATTTGCCAAACTACCTCTCTCCAAGGGTTAAGTCAAAGTCACATATATGGTGTTGGCTAAGCTTGGGATAAGGAGGGTCAGGATGATCAAATTAGCGGTGGAATAGTCGCGCGCAATTTACTTTCTGTTGACGTACATATACGCACCGAAAATTAAAATCGTTTCTGTTCTCCGCAATGTGGTGTAGGTGAATATGTTACAATATGTTCTAGTGTGTATTTGACATAATTAAAATGGATTATACTAGAGTGTGCTCGCTCAGGCGCGAGGCCCCCCTTAGGCGCGAGGCCGAATTGGGAGCGACCGGTTTAATCGAATTAAAGCCGGTCCTATACCTCGAGCCATGCGCCCACGAGCCGACGAACCGCTATGTTTTGAAGTGCGTCTCACAATAATGCAGTTTGTTATTACGAACCATTGTACAACTCGAATTTTTAATATAGTAGGCTTTATGGGGCTTGGTTCGTAACTACGGGCTGTACGTAAGTTGGACGTTCGTAGCACGGGGACTGCCTGTATAAATTTCAGAATACGGAACTAAAAGTCTGGACAGGTTTTATTTGCTCATTTTGCTGCATTCTGTAATGATACTAATCTGCGTAGACTAAAAATATCTTTAGTGAATAAAGGTTTATTTATCAGCTAAATTTTGGGCGCGCGCAAGGAAAAGTAAATAAAATAAAAAAGATCCACTTTGAAATTTCTGTGCTCTACCCAGGTCCCTCACCCTTTAATCAGACAATGTTGGAAATACACAGCAGCCAGATTAGAAAATAAAATCTGTAACTCCTCTTTGTTTCAACATCGCGCGCAGAAACATCTTATTCCTTCGGGTGTTTGCAAAGCTCAGACGAATACGGAAGTTAAAGACGAACTTTTTTTTTTTTTTACTTTTCACGTTCTCCACGGAGAGCTCGTTATCAACCATTGTATTTCCAGAAAGTGTGTGGAATCATCCTCCGAAGCATCTAACAACAAGCTTCTCTCAGCAGACTCTGGAGTGTTTCTACACCGACAAGGAAGTCGTCACCTGCAGATACGTGAGCTGGTGACCCAGATGCATTTGAAGAGAATCGCAGCTTCTGGCGTAATGCAGTGACCTCTGCGTCTTATCCGCCAGGTTAAGCACATTACACATACATAACATTTTTGTGTTGCCAGGTTCATTTTATGTGGCGCGCAGGTGCTGCTGTTTTAGAGGTATGGGTGCAGTTAGCAAGTTTGAGGATAATTGCGAAGAGGTCATAACGAAATACCAACGCTTTTCCTACTAGAAGATTTGAGGAAGACGTCTTTCGTTTTACTTTTTAATTGGCAGCGAGAGGAACCATGACCTGAATAAATACCGGAGCGCATTAAAAAGAAAAAATACAAAAATAAAAAGATCCGTTTTGGGGGTGGTTGCAACATGTTCCATAAAGTGAGATCGTAGCTACTATGATCAGGTCAGGGTTATTACGCCGAATCATATGTCTCCAAAAATGTCATTGTATTTGAATTTCCGTTGATGATAAATTATAACAGGGACATGGGCGTTGTAGCTCCAAGTCGCTGCTGGCTATGTTTCTTTCGCCCAGCTTAAAGATTAGCTGCAGGACACGGAAAAGCAAATGTTTTAGAAGCAATACTTGAATCCATTCCTTCGGCAATCCACGCCCACTCTCGTCTTTTTGGAGCGTTTCGTCTTCGTTTTATTCAGGAGGCGTCATGCAAACGCTTTAAGAAAGAAAAAACCGAGAAAGCTGTCCTTCAAGGATTTAGTATTTATCTTTCTTGTTTCTATGCTGAGTACAGAGAAATCGGGATCTTCTTTTGCACCTCGCTCGTCACAGAGGTGATGCCACCGAAGACTTGAATGCATTGGCGACAAAAGCGGTTGTCAACTTGGGCCTTAATAAGAATCTGTAGGACGTAGTACTCTCAAAAATTGATACCGCCAACACCCACACAACACAGAATATTTCTTATATGTTACAAGTACGTAGCACTGAAACATTGAGACTTTTCAGATAGATTGCGCAATGTAACAGTATAATGTTTCAGAAACCTTACGGTTACGTCAAAATGTCCTCAAACGTTACATAACTTTGAAACATAACCATTACGTTACAGTGAAAGGTCTTTGTAATTTCAACATACCAGCTTCATGTTACTGTTACGTATTTACTACGTTGAACATTATAGTTTTAATAAACTTTGTAAAATCACAATAAAAAATATTACACTCAACAGCTGCTTCAAAAGCAACAACAGTCGTATTACGAGTTGTTTATGTTTTCACAGGTTCAGCGCAGTGCGCTGTTCAGTGGGAACGGTGGCGGCGTTTATATATTGATAACCAAAGAAATAAAAATAGGCCCCAAATGAGGGTGTCGAATTTCTATTACACATGTGGAATAAACTATATTTCAGCGAAAAAAGAAAGAAAATAAAACTCGTCATTTCTCTAAATACCTACCAATATCAAATTTCTCAGCTTCGAGTAAAAAAAAACATGCTGATATAGTATACTAATACAACAACACATCCATCTACTTAGATTTTATAAAATGCTTTTTAGAATTTAAAAATTATAATAATCAAAACAATTACTTAATTTCAGATGATCTTGAATCACACACACAAAAAAAAGATGAAACATTAAATCAATTAACTAGTTATCTCGAGTGCGACAGTATCACCAAAGAATATCCTAGTATCACATTGAAATAAAACTACGAGAGTGCTTCGGTGAAATGGCATAAATGCGCATGCGCATCCACGCTGTTGCCAAACCAAAAATCTTAAATTTAGCCGGAATGTAACATCAAGGTAGCAATTATGTACAATGGAAACTATAAAACAGTAGTATCGGTGAATGCTGTTTTTAACGTAACCGCAATGTACAAAGAGTTATGTTCCAAAATAGATGTTGCTGAAACGTAATTGTAAGATATGTCTGAAAGTGTAACGAAAATGAGACATTGTAATATTATTGATACATATCTGAAACGTTTTGTGCTGTATGGGCAGAAACGAGAGTGCTTCGGTGTTTATTTGTTGCCGGGAGCGATGAAAATTATTCGTTGTGGGCAGTTAAGCACATTCAGTACATGCTGAGAAAGGAAGCAAAAGCAGCGTTTCTGAGAACCAAACAGCTGCAAAGATGTGCCATTCCGTGTCTGGAAATCATTTGATTGCATGACCTAGGACGAAGTACAAACGAAATGACCAGTTACATTAAAGTTGTCCCCATGCTTTTTCAACGCGTCTTTTGTAAAAAAGAGAACGTTTCACTTTGTTCGTCCGTCTGCGGACACCATATCTCTGCAACTATTAGTCAGATTTTAAAAAAAAGTCCTTTTGCGTTAGGAAGCATGAAATGTGAGAACCATGATTCTACATTATGTGAACAAAAGTGATTGATCACTGTAAGTAAATAGAAAAATAGCATGATAATTTACATCAGCATCAGTTAGGTCCTCCATTTGCAGACATTACATCAGCCATCCGTCAAGGTAAACCGTTCACAAGTCCATGGAGTACGGAAAGCGGAATGTTTGTCCATTCCGTTCATCGACCAACTCTGTCAGTGAAGAAGGTCATGTTGGTCTAGTGTTAACAGGTTCATTGATACCTTTTGTAGCCTGTTGTTAACATGTTCATATTAAATTCATAAATATTGCGTGGTTGAGTTGCTAAATCTTGTATGGTTGAAGATGATAGCAATTAACACGTAATAACCAAATGTGATAATAATTGTATGCAAATAATTCTTGCGATCCGTAAATTTGTCTAAGAAACTTTTATTCTTCTCTTCGTTTAATTGCCTGCAAAGGTTGTCCGTTAGCTGTGCTATGTTTCCTAACTGTTCCGCTTAAAACTCCAATTCCTATTTCTTAAGTTCCGCTTTCGATCATCTCTCGCGCTGTCGAGAAATCCCCTAACCAGCCGGTCCACCTAAGACCTTCCCATCCTACCCTGGAGCAATCACCTTCGTCGTCTTGCCATGTGCCACCGCTCGTTCTCCAAGACCCGAGACCATTGTCTTCTCTCCTCTTTCTCCCCTGTCTTCCAAAACTGCCCTTAAGCAATCCGAAAGTTCCCCATGAGAAAGAACCACACCGCCCTCGGTAAATCTCAAACCTCAAAGTAAAATGTGAGGGGCAAAAAATGTGTAAAATTTGTCGGGAGCATTGAAATTGAAATCTGTAAAGCATCAAAAGAGGCGCGATAGAGTTAATCTCCATTCAACACACAAAGTTCAAATACTAAGCATAGACAAAATGTCGTCTTAGTAAAAAACCGTGCTTCCGGTGTCTAATGGGGAACTGACTCTGAGAAATTTCTCTCACGCCTTGGGGAAACAAAGGAATGGAAGCACGAGATGGAAAAGGGTTGCAATATTCAGATTTTATATGAAATCCTAAAACCTTGTATAAAATCTCTGTAACACTAGACCTCATCCGTCATTCAAGTTCATCCCATAGCTGTTCAATGGGATTGAAATTCGGGCTCTGAGAAGGCCATTCCATCCGCGAGACCTGATTGTCTTCATACCACTCTATTGTAGCCCTGGAAACATGGCAAATGGCATTATCGTCCTGGAAGAAAAAATCGTCGTGTCCGAAAAACTTTGGGAGAATGAGTTTTCCAGGATATCTCAATACAGCATAGAGTTCATGTTGTCATGAATGAGAACCAGTGAACCCACACCGTACTACCTGAAACAAACCCACACCGTAACTCCACCACCTCCGTGCTTGTTAGTCAGCACTGTACACTCCGGAAGAAGACGTTCTCCGGGTAACAGCTAAACCCAGACACTTCCATCCGATTTGAATACCGCGAAGCGGGATTCTTCACTCCATAACACCTGTCACCATTGCTCCAATGCATAATTTTGGTGTGGCTGACATCATCATACCCACGTGGTCTTATTTATCTTTGTGATGAGAGGTTTATCGGCGGCTGCTCGGTCATGATACCCGAGTGCGTGGCCTCTCTTCGAAGTGTCTTGGTGGAGACCATGACATTTATGCCCATTTGGAACTGCTCCAATGCTCCAATGTTAAGCTGTGCATTCACTTTGGAACTGCTCCAATGCTCCAATGTTAAGCTGTGCATTCACTTTGGAACTGCTCCAATGCTCCAATGTTAAGCTGGGTATTCGCTGTTTACTACTCCAATGCTCCATTGCCTAATTTTGGTGCTGCTCATACCCGCGTGGTTTTATTTATCTTTGTGATGAGAGATTTATGGGCGGCTGCTCGGTCATAATACCCGAGTGCATGGCCTCTCTTCGAAGGGTCTTGGTGGAGACCATAACATTTATGCCCATTTGGAATTGCTCCAATGCTGCAATGTTAAGCTGTGCATTCACTTTGGAACTGCTCCAATGCTGCAATGTTAAGCTGTGCATTCACTTTGGAACTGCTCCAATGCTCCAATGTTAAGCTGGGTATTCGCTGTTTACTACTCCAATGCTCCATTGCCTAATTTTGGTGCTGCTCATACCCACGTGGTTTTATTTATCTTTGTGATGAGAGATTTATGGGCGGCTGCTCGGTCATGATACCCGAGTGCATGGCCTCTCTTCGAAGGGTCTTGGTGGAGACCATAACATTTATGCCCATTTGGAATTGCTCCAATGCTCCAATGTTAAACTGTGTATTCACTTTGGAACTGCTCTTGGAACTGCTTTTGGAACTGCTCCAATGCTCTAATGTTAAGATGTGTATTCACTTTTTACTGCTCCAATGCTCCATTGCTCCAATGTTAAGCTGTGTATCCACTTTTTACAGCTCCAATGCACCATTGCTTCAATGTCTAAATTTGGTGCAGCTCATACGCGCTTGGTTTTATTTATCTTTGTGATGAGAGGTTTATGGGCGGCTGCTCGGTCATGATACCCGAGTGCATGGCCTCTCTTCGAAGTGTCTTGGTGGAGACCATAACATTAATGCCCATTTGCAACTGCTCCAATGCTCCAATTTTAAGCTGCGTATTCACTTTTTTACTGCTCCAATGTTAAGCTGTGTATTCACTTTTTACTGCTCAAATGCACCATTGCTGCAATGCCTAATTTTGGTGCTGCTCACAAGCGCTTGGTTTTATTTATCTTTGTGATGAGAAGTTTATGGGCGGCTGCTCAGTCATGATACCCGAGTGCATTTCCTTCCTTGGAAGTGTCTTGGTGGAGACCATAACATTTATGCCCATTTGCAACTGCTCGAATGCTTCAATGTTAAGCTGTGTATTCATTTTTTACTGCTCCAATGCTCCATTGCTTCAATGCCTAATTTTGGTGCTGCTCATACGAGCTTGGTTTTATTTATCTTTGTGATGAGAGGTTTATGGGCTGCTGCTCAATCATGATACCCGAGTGCATGGCCTCTCTTCGAAGTGTCTTGGTGGAGAACATAACATTAATGCCCATTTGCAATTGCTCCAATGCTCCAATTTTAAGCTGCGTATTCACTTTTTACTGCTCCAATGTTAAGCTGTGTATTCACTTTTTACTGCTCAAATGCACCATTGCTGCAATGCCTAATTTTGGTGCTGCTCACAAGCGCTTGGTTTTATTTATCTTTGTGATGAGAAGTTTATGGGCGGCTGCTCAGTCATGATACCCGAGTGCATGGCCTCTCTTCGAAGTGACTTGGTGGAGACCATAACATGCATGCCCATTCGGAACTCATGTGCAATGGCGTGCATTGACCAGGGCATAGTTTTCCGGATCTTCCTCTGCAGCATCATCTGGTCTCTGGGTTGCAGTTTCGTGGGTTTTCCAGGGAGATATATATTCCAGCAATGTCCCGTCTTCTTCCACTTGCTGACTCATTCCTCCAATTAAGTAGCCTTTTATAACGCCCTTTTCAAACTCGGAGAGCTTTCGGAATTTGAGAAGGGTTATTCTAATAGTTTCGAAAGGGGTTATAATATATAGCTATTTTATCAGGGATTGCGGGAGCACATCTTTGCTCCTGCGTGTGAGTGTGCAATCACTTTTATCCACATACTATAACTTTCCTGCTTTTTATGACCATATAACTTCGCCGCTGGAGGACGAAAATACAGATGCTACCGAATTTAAAATATATTTTATTCCATATAATAACTTCTACATATGCGATCGAAAACATTCTTGCTTTCTTTCGATCCCACTTAACACGAAGATTGTTTTAGGTATTTCTTTTTTAAGAAATTCATAGTTTTTCCGCTCGGTCCCCTGGCTAAAAAACTATGAATTTCAAAGTTAAATCGCAATTTCCCCGATATCTTTGCTTCTAAACGTCCGATTTGGAAGTTTCTCTGTATATTAAATACAGCTGCTGATGGAAAATGTGTTGAGTATAATTTCTATTTTTTTATTAAGAACGGTTTTGTCATAGGTGCCGTAAGTGTATGTTTCTGTATCTGATGTATTTGCAGCAATACCTACGCTTCTGAAAACTTGATTTGAAAATTTCTTTTTGTGTTAATATGCTCATCACGGGAAACCTTTTTAATAATGCCTTCTGCTCAATATAATGCATAGTTTTTCCGCCAGGGAGCGTAGATATGTCCCTTATTTTTGTCTATATCTCTGCTCCTAATAGTTAGATTTGAAAAATTCTTTCTTTGTAGGACAGCGTTTCTGATGCAAAATGTTTCGCATATAATTACAAATTTTTCTTAATGCACAAGTGTGCCCTTAGGAGACGTACGTCCACGTTTGCGTTTACAGCATACCTGCTTGAAAACATTCTTATTCCACCAGATGTTTCTAACTACGAAAACATTTTGTATGTATTTTCTGTCCTAAATATTGCATACTTTTGCAGCTGTAAATGTTTCATATGTTTTTATCGATATCTCTGCTTCCAAATGCTTGATTTAAAACATCTTTAAACTCCGGATACTATTTACCTATGCTTGTACTTCTGGAGTTTTGTATGATTCTGTCGCTAGGTGGTGCTTCTGTACTTTTGTTTTCAGCTGTAACTCCGCTTCTGAAAACCTTATTGAAAAAATTATTTTTTCACCGTATGCCGTATGCCAAAATAGAGATAGGAAACATTATCTTCATTAAATAATGCACATCTTTTCCGCTGGTGGCGTAAATGTCGAAACCTTATTCTCACTATCCCTGCTTTAGAAGACGTATTTGAAAAAAATCGCTTTTTCATAGCATAGCTTTTGCTAGACGAATGCCTTTCGCATATTTTCAACTTCTCTGTTATGCAAAATTCTTCCACCAGGATGCGTAGAGCTATATGATGTTTCCTTTTCTATTTCTTCTTCTAACTGCTCGATTTGAAATCTCTTTGCCTTTGATATCTTCTTTCTGTTATGAGAAACATTTTGTGCACAGTTTGTTAATTATCGCAGCATACGTTTCAGTCGCTAGTGGGAATAAGTAGTTGTTGTTTTTTCTGAATGTATTATAGACTAGAAATCCGGCTGATGTTTTTTATAGCCAGTTCCATTGACTATGAATATCTTTAAGAAATTTAGTCGTGTCGGAGAAGATACAAATGATGTGGGGGGGGGGGGGAGGTTTGGCGGGGGTGGTGGATCAGGGGTTTAACGACAACCGTGAGCGACTCAATGGGCTATAAGCAGTCGCCCGTCTCTAATTTAGGGTTACTGGTTCCAGGGAAAGAAGAGAGCCAGTGGCGTAAGGCAAACACAACATCCATGCCTCACGGGTTTTGAACCCGAACCCTTCACAGACGAATGGTCATAAGCCAGCGCTTAGACCACTGCGCCACCGTGGCGGCATGTGTTTGATGCTGTGTTTGTCTTATGGTACTGGCTCTCTACCTTCCCTAGAACCAGTGACCCTAAATTAGGGACGGGCGACTGCTTATAGCCCATTGAGTTGCTCACGGCGGTCGTTAAACCTTCAATAAAAAAAAAACAACAACCAAGAAAGATGACACCGAATTTTCGGGTGTACGAAGCACGTGTTTTGAATCCGTTCTGACGCAAATTAAATTTATCAAAGCTATTCAAAGTCAATGAAACCGGTATGGAAAACAATAGTATCTGACGGAAGTAAGAAGTTTTTCAATCGGGTTTTTAATCCCTCAGATATTGCTGTAAACGGAATCGTAAGTTTACGAACTCTTAGAAACAGAGATATCGGCAAAAATAAGATGTGACTTTACGTGCCCTGGTGAGAAAACCATGCATTATTTTAGGAAGAAAGTATTCTCAAAAAGATTTTCCACATAAGCGGTATCGGTCCAAGAAAAAATATTTAGTAGAGTTTTCAGGATTCCAGATTTTGCTACAAATACATCAGAAGCAGAAATGAAATCTTATGACCCCTGGTGGCCAAACCATTCTTTACCAAACATTAGAAATTATGTGAAAAATATTTTCCATCAGGTCTTGTATGCGATACAGGAAGAATTCTTCAAATCGGAGTTTTAGGAGCAAAAATAACGCAGAAAACGCAATTTACCTTTGTGCCCCCTAGCGGATAGTCTATGATTTACTTGTAAATTTTGAATTTATAGGAAAATCATTTCGCATCGGAAACACTATCCAACAAAGAAGGAATTTTTCAAATCGGACTCTTAGAACTAGAGATATTGACAAAAATAAGATATACATCTACCCCCCTGGCGTATAAACCATGCATTATTTCAAGAAGAAAATGTTCCTAAAAGGTTTGTCGACATGAGTAGTATCGGTCAACAAACGACTTTTTTTCAATCGAGATTTTAGAAGCTCATATTTTGCTGCAAATACATCAGAAGCGAAAATTAAGACTTACGCCACCTGGTGGCCAAACCATATTTTTACAAAAATTAGTAATTATGTGCAAACGATTTCCCATCAGGAACTGTATCCGGTGGAGAAAGAATTTTTCAAATCGGAGATTTAGAAGCAGAGACATAGGGGGAAACGCAGTTTACCTTTACGCCTCCTAGCGGACAGTCTATGAATCACTTGAAAATTTTGAAATTATATGAAACACATGTCACACTGGAAACACTATCCAACAAAGAAGGAATTTTTCAAATCGGACTCTTAGAAATAGAGATATTGACAAAAATAAGATACACATCTACGCCCCCTGGCGTAAAAACCATGAACTATTTTAAGAAGAAAATGTTTCTAAAAGGTTTGTCGACATGAGTGGTATCGGTCAACAAACGACGTTTTTTCTCAATGGAGAATTTAGAAGCTCATATTTTGCTGCAAATATATCAGTAGCGGAAATTAAGATTTACGCCCCCTGGTGGCCAAACCATTTTTTTACAAGAACTAGAAATTATGTGCAAACGATTTTCCACCAGGAGCTGTATCCGGTGCAGAAAGAATTTTTCAAATCGGAGATTTAGAAGCAGAGATATAGGGGGAAACAAAATTTACCTCTACGCCCCCTAGCGGAAAGTCTATGAATTACTTGAAAATTTTGAAATTATAGGAATAACATGTCACACGGGAAACACTATCGAACAAAGAAGGAATTTTTCAAATCGGACTCCTAGAAGTAGAGATATTGATAAAAAAATAAGATGTACATGTACGCCCGCTGGCGGAGAAACTGTGGAATATTTTAAGAAGAAAATATTCCAAAAAAGTTTATCGATGTGAGTGGCATCATTCAACGAAATAATTTTTTCAATTGATATTTTAGAAGCTCAGATTTTATGGCAAATACATCAGAAGCAAAAATTAACACTTACGTCCCTTGGTGGCCAAAGTATTATTTACCAAAAATTTGAAATTATATGCAAAACACTTTCCATCAGGAGATGTATCCGCTGAAGAAAAAAATTTCAAATCGGAGTTTTAGAAGAAGAATTATCGGGGAAAATGTAATTTACTTTTACGCACCCTAGCGTAAAATCTATGCGTAATTTGAAAAAGTAACTATATCTGAAATACTCTTGGACATAAATGGAATCGAAAGATAAAAGAATTTTTTCAATCGGATGTTTAGAAACAAATATGTGGAATAAAACGTATTTTTGAATTCGACATCATCTGCATTTACGCCCTCTAGCGGCGAAATTGTACATCGTAAAAAAAAAAACGAAATAAAGGTTCACCATTCGCATAATTCAGTCTTCCCAACGCAAAAAGAATTTTTCAAATCGGACAAATAGTTGCGGAGATATCGTGGGTACAGGCGTACGGACAAACCGATAACATAAGCACGATCTTTTTATACAAAAGACGTGCTAAAAAAAGGATTGAATCAAGGAAGGTGTGCCACACGTCTCAAGGGTCACATTCTCAGGACTGTCTTTAACGTTCGTGGCATCATGTGTGACAATATTTGTTGATGCCGACCACAAGGTTATTTTGTGAGCGTTGGATTGTACGCTTTTTCAGCTTCATGTAAAGGATATGTAATGCTCTATTATTGACATATTTTCACTGTAAACTTAAAACTTTTCATCGTCTTGGAGTGGGAATCGAATCCGCACCTCTTCCGGTCGGGCATGCTAGTCATTACAGTACCGAGGACAAGGAAATTCCCAGCAACTGAACGTAGATATCTGAGAACCTTCAGATTTGCACTAATTGAAGCTATTTGCACAGTAAAAAATTGCCGTGAATAGTTGGTGTTTCACCCGGATTAAGACGGTTTACAGATCGTAAGCACACCACCTGGCGTTCAGCCATAAATTTTCGGTAGGTAAACTACATGTTAACGGTGTTTAAATTACTGTTTTAACTGTTACTGTATTTTAACCTTGACAATCTGGTAACGTTATTCTTCAAGTGGTTATATACCTGTTTTTAGCACGTCTTTTGTAAACAAGTCAGTAAAATCATGCAATGCATTGATTATGATACGCTTTCCAACATACCAGAAATTATTACTCAAGTTATGAAGACAATGGCTGTGGAATAAATCTCGCTCCTGTGTCCTGACCTTTGACCCCATTTCGATGATATTCCACAGAACCGGTTCAGTACACCTCAAGAATAACATACTAAAGTTTTGTCGCAATAGAAGCAGTTTTACGCAAGTTATGAGAATAATAGCTGTGGAATAAATCTTGCTTTTGTGCAATGACCTTTGACCCCATTTCGTTGATATTCAACGGAACCGGTTCACTATACCTCCGGAACAACATCATAACGTTTTGTCGCAATCGAAACATTTCTTGGTAAGTTATGATGCACAAGGGTAATGGAATGGATCCCACTCCAGTGTCCTGACCTTTGACCCCATTTCTCCCATTTTCAATAGGGTTTGTCCCCAGTGGCTCCCTACCACATACTAAAATTTCATCGAAATCGAACCATTTTTACGCAAGTTATGACCCATAAGGGCAATGGAACAAATCCCGCTCTTATGTCCTGCCTGACCTTTGACCCCATTTTGCCCATTTTCAACAGGGTTCGTCCCCAGGTGGTTCCTTACCAAATACTAAAATTTCATCGAAATCGAACCATATTTACGCATGTTATGACGCATAAAGACAATGAAATGGATCCCGCTTTTATGTCCTGACCTTTGACCCCATTCCACCCATTTTTAATAGGTTTCGTTCCCAGTCGGTCCCCTACCACATATTAAAATTTCATCGAAATCAAACCATATTTACGCAAGTTAAGACGTATAAGAGCAATTGAATGGATCCTGCTCTTATGGCGTGACCTTTGACCCCACTTCACGCATTTTAAATAGGGTTCGTCCCCTGGTGGTCCCCTACCACATACTAAAATTTCAGCGAAATCGAACCATTTTCACGTGAGTTATCGTGCCGACAGACAGACGGACAGACGGACGGACGGAAAAAGCTGGAGCATATACGCTTCTTCAACCTACGGTTGGAAAGTGTAAAAAAAGATCGTGCTTATGCCATCGGTTTGTCCGTCCGTCCATCCATCTTTACTCATGATATCTCTGCAACTATTAGTCCGATTTGGAAAATTCTTTTTGCTATCATCATCATCATCATCATTGTCAACCATTATCAATCCACTGCTGGACGAAGGTCTCCCCAAGTTTCCTCCACAACGGTCTGTCTTGTGCCAGTCTCCTCCATGTCACTCCCGCATATTTACGAATTTCATCCACCCATCTCCCATGTGGTCTTTTTGCTATAGGAAGCTTAAAATATGCGAATGACGATCCTTAATTTCGTTTTTTTTTTACGATGTACAATTTCGCCGCTAGAGGGCGTAAATGCAGATGATGTCGAATTCAAAAATGCGTTTTATTCCACATATTTGCTTCTAAGCATCCAATTGAAAAAATTAATTTATCTTTCGATTCCATTTATATTGAAGAGTATTTTAGATATAGTTCCTTTTTTTTAAATTACGCATAGATTTTCCGCTAGGGGGCGTAAAAGTAAATTACATTTTCTCCGATAACTCTTCTTCTAAAACTCCGATTTGAAATTTTTTTCTTCAGCCGATACATCTCCTGATGGAAACTCTTTTGCATATAATTTCAAATTTTTGGTGAAGAATACTTTGGCCACCAGGGGACGTAAGTGTTAATTTTTGCTTCTGATGTATTTGCCATAAAATCTGAGCTTCTAAAATATCAATTGAAAAAATTCTTTCGTGGACATCGATAAACCTTTTCGGAATATCTTCTTCTTAAAATATTCCACAGTTTCTCCGCCAGGGGGAGTAGATGTACAACTTATTTTTATCAATATCTCTACTTCTAGGAGTCCGATTTGAAAATTTCCTTCTTTGTTGGATAGTGTTTTTAGTGTGACATGTGGTTTACGTAATTTAAAAATTTTCAAGTAATTCATAGACTTTCCGCTAGGGCGCGTACAGGTAAATTGCGTTTCCCCTTATATCTCTGCTTCTAAATCTCCGATTTGAAAAATTCTTTCTGCACCGGATACAGCTCCTGATGGAAAATCGTTTACACATAATTTCTAATTAAAAAAATGGTTTGGCCACCAGGTGGGGTAAGTCTTAATTTCTGCTTCTGATGTATTTGCAGCAAAATATGAGCTTCTAAAATCTCGATTGAAAAAAAGTCGTTTGTTGACCGATACTACTCATGGTGAAAATACTCCAAATACGTGGCGACAGTTAATAAATAAATACATCGATCTTTCTACGTTCTAGAAACACACAGCATCCGAAAATTTGTTTTTCAGCCGCCGCCGTGGAATTGAACCAACAGAACTCTCGATATCTAGCCGAGCGCGTTACATATACGCCACGGTTGCCAACAATCCACGGTGCTATGTGTATTTTTAAGTCAGCTTCTGACATCATAAATCCGTAAGATGGGCTCAGCTTCTGAGACGTCTCCATCTGGTGGGCATGAACGGCACTAGCTATATATATATATATATTATAAAGAAGCATGGAGAGGTGCATGCTTGGTATAACCAGGAGAGATAAGAAGAGGAACTCGTGGATCCGAAAAATGACGAGAGTGGAAGACATCATGATCAGAGTTAAATCCCTGAAATGGCAATGGGCTGGACATACTGCCAGAAGGACAGACCATAGATGGACAGCCGAAATTTTAGATTGGATTCCAAGGGACAGGAAAAGACCCAGAAAAAGACCACATGGGAGATGGGTGGATGAAATTCGTAAATATACAGGAGTGACATGGAGGAGACTGGCACAAGACAGACCGTTGTGGAGGAAACTTGGGGAGACCTTCGTCCAGCAGTGGATTGATAATGGTTGACAATGATGATGATGATGATTATAGCAGTTAAATCCAAAGGGCGAGATCCAAGGTGAAAATACTCCAAATACGTGGCGACGGTTAATAAATAAATACATCGCTCTTTCCACGTTCCAGAAACACACAGCATCCGAAAAATTGTTTTTCAGCCGCCCCTGTTGGTTCAATTCCACAGCGGCTGCTGAAAAACAATTTTTCGGATGCTGTGTGTTTCTGGAACGTGGAAAGAGCGATGTATTTATTTAGATACTACTCATGTCGACAAACCTTTTAGGAACATTTTCTTCTTGAAATAATGCATGGTTTCTACGCCAGGGGTCGTAGATGTATATCTTATTTTTGTCAATATCTCTACTTCTAAGAGTCCGATGTGAAAAATTCCTTCTTTGTTGCATAGTGCTTCCGATGCGAAATGTTTTTCCTATAAATTTAAAATTTACAAGTAAATCATAGACTTTCCGCTAGGGGGCACAAAGGTAAATTGTGTTTTCTGCGTTATTTCTGCTTCTAAAGCTCCGATTTGAAAAATTCTTCCTGTATCGCATACAAGACCTGATGGAAAATATTTTTCACATAATTTCTAATGTTTGGTAAAGAATGGTTTGGCCACCAGGGTTCATAAGATTTCATTTCTGCTTCTGATGTATTTGTAGCAAAATCTGGGATCCTGAAAACTCGACTAATATTTTTTTCTTGGACCAATACCACTTATATGGATAAACCTTATGAGAATGCTTTCTTCCTAAAGCAATGCAAGGTTTTTCCAATAAGAGACGTAATGTCACATCTTATTTTTGTCGATATCTCTGTTTCTAAGAGTTCGTAAGCTCACGATTCCGTTTACAGTAATATCTGAGGGATTAAAAACCCGATTGTAAAGCTTCTTTCTTCCGTCCGATACTATTGTTTTCCATACCGGTTCCATTGCCTTTGAATAGCTTTGATAAATTTAATTTGCGTCAGAACGGATTCAAAAGACGTGCTTATTACACCCGAATATTCGGTGTCATCTTTCTTGTTTCATGTGCAATCAGTCGACTGGCAACACCTCTGTGAGCAACACGTTTTTATTTCCCGGTCAGTAGACATATTATTTATTCCCGGTCATTAGACATGTTAATAAAGATTACGGCATTAGACGTTTGTATTTTCCATTAGACATGTTAACACACATAATATGTATTAATATTTATTTGTCATTCGACATGTAAGCGAACAATACGGTATTGTACTGTAAAATTACGGTTTATTGACTGGCCACTCAGCTGCCCGTGTATCTACCGTAATTTTTTTTTTTTGATCGGAGCTTTAACAACCACCGTGAGAAATTCAATGGGCTATAAGCAGTCGCCCGCCCCTAATTTATGGTCACTGGTTCCAGGGGAGGGGGAGAGCCAGTGCCGTAAAACAAAAACCACATCCATGCCTCATGGGATTCGAACCCTCATGGGATTCACATCCATGCCTCATGGGATCCCTTTTGGACGAATTATCAGATGCCAACGCTTAAACCACTGAGCTACCGGAGCGGCCTACCGTAATTTGACCCTGCAATTCTTTACAGAGTGGGACAGGAATAGTTTCGACTCGCACAGATCTGAAGGTTCTCAGATATCTACGTTCAGTTGCTTGAAATTTCCTTGTCCTGGGTAGTGTAATCTCCTTGCTTCTGAATGACGGCTCTCCAACGTTTTGGAAGGTCTACAATTCCATTCAGGTCCCCTCTTTTGTTCAGCTGTCCGATACGGTTGGTAATTCCTGCAGAAATGTCCTCCAAGGAGGAAATGCGCTGTCTAAGTATGGGTTGTTTAAGCTTGAGGAACAAGTCAAAATCTGGTGGACTCATGTCTGGACTATTGGGTGCGTGAGAAAACACTTCCCACTTGTCCTTCTCCAGCACAGCTGTCACCACCTTCCCCATGTGTGGTCCTGCATGGTCGTGTACCCTCTCTCAGAAAGTCTGGTTAGTTGCTGTGCATCTATTGTTTTCAGAAAGTCTGGTTAAAGTTCTGCGCAAGTCTTGCGGAAAATCATGGCAATAGGCTAACGAGACACTTGTTTCACATAGTACTCTACATGGCCGCAAATGGGGGCAGGGAGCAAGAGGGGGCATTTGCCCTCCCCTGGAAATCGGACCATTTCCTTTCTTTTCTCGGACTGAAATACAGAGATTTTCGCAATAACACTAATTCTGATTGCTAATTTATCTGTAGAACTTTTGGCTGCATATGTGTGCCATAAAAATAGGAAAAAGCGTTGGGAATTTTCAGCAGAAAAAGCGAAATTTTACAGTAGAAAGTAATGATGAAATTTCCCATTACAAGTTAGAGAACAGTGTACAAACGTACAGAATGGAGAAGTATGAAAACGTAAAATAATGAAAAATATATCATCATCTGCAGCAGCTATTAACTGAGAGCTCTCGAAAATTTTCCGACAAATTTGTCTTTAGTATATTTTGTCATTCTTGATAACCAATTGAGTTGTCTCTAGGGAGTTTTCTGGCGCAAGCTTCCCAAGTGATCAAAAGCATCAAACGAATGACAACATTTTTTTCTTATTGTCCGAAAACATACTGTCTATATAGAATTTCATTTATCCATCTATTTTATATAGATTTGGGTCTTCTGGTTTCCAGTTAAATTTATGTGTTGAGAGTGTGGTAAAAACAGGAAGACACAGGAGAAATTTGCATATGGTGTTTGTATATATGCAAATTTTCACCGTTTGCCCCCTCCTTCCCCCGCGAAAACTAAACTAGGGGCGCATGGGCCTTTATGATACTGTATCGGTCATATTGACGTCAAGGGGATCAAGCGTGAAGATCATCATTTGTTTGATCTTCGATTGTGCCCGTCGGATTTTTTTGGCTCGTGGGCAGCAAGGATCCCTCCATTCTCTCGGACTATCGCGACAAATCTTTGCCTTTGCTTCAGCAATGTTACATTGTCCACACCAGTCAATTTCTGTGCGGCAGTCAAGACGTGAGGGGTCCCATCTGGCCGAAATTTTTCTTTTCTGCAAATCGTTCGTCAAAATACGGAACACTGATGTTGCTAAAGTTCCTGTAGCTTCTGCGATTTCCTCACATGCTGCTCACAATCCGCGACAAGCTTCACACTTCGCTCATCCGTTGCCTTTTTCGGCCTTCCTGACTCCGTGTCGTTGTTTGCGCTTAAACGTCCTTCACCAAAGCGAGTAGCCCATAAACTACTCCATGTCTACTGTTCCTTCATCACAAACCTCACGCAAAGCAACGTGAATGTCTGTTGGAATTTACCACGTAAAGTATCAATCTTAATATACGACCGTTGATCTTCACACGTTACAGTACCTGAGGCACCTGCATGGGCCATTTCTAAACCTCATCCACAACTCAACGCACTGCGGGAGTAATGAGGCAACGAGCCGCTTCCTCAAGTCCCACACTACAACTCAATCCACAACGCCACACACTGAGGGAGTAATGAGGCGACGTGCCGCTTCCTCAAGTACCACACTACAACTCAATCCACAACGCCACGCACTGAGGGAGAAACGACGCCACGTCCAGTTTCCTCAAGTCCCACACTGCAATTCAATCCACAACGCCACGCACTGAGGGAGTAATGAGGCTACGTGCCGCTTCCTCAAGTACCCCACCACGACTCAATCCACAACCCCTACGCACTCAGGGAGTAATAAGGCGACGTACCGCTTCCTCAAGTACCACACTACGACTCAATCCACAACGCCACGCACTGAGGGAGTAATGAGGCGACGTGCCGCTTCCTCAAGTACCACACTACGACTCAATCCACAACGCCACGCACTGAGGGAGTAATGAAGCCACGTCCAGCTTCCTCAAGACCCACACTACAACTCAATCCGCAACGCCACGCACTGAGGGAGTAATGAGGCGACGTGCCACTTCCTCAAGTATCACACTAAGACTCAATCCACAACGCCACGCACTGCTGGAGTACTATGGCCACGTCCAGCTTCTTTAAGTCCCACACTACAACCCAATCCGCAACGCCACGCACTGAGGGAGTAATGAGGCGACGTGCCGCTTCCTCAAGTACCATACTACAACTCAATCCACAACGCCACGCACTGAGGGAGTAATGAAGCCACGTCCAGCTTCCTTAAGTCCCACACTACAAATTAATCCGCAACGCACGCACTGAGGGAGTAATGAGGGGACGTGCCGCTTCCTCAAGTACCATAGTTCAACTCAATCCGCAACGCCACGCACTGAGGGAGTAATGAGGTGACGTGCCGCTTCCTCAAGTACCACACTACGACTCAATCCACAACGCCACGCACTGAGGGAGTAATGAAGCCACGTCCAGCTTCCTTAAGTCCCACACTACAAATTAATCCGCAACGCCACGCACTGAGGGAGTGATGAGGCGACGTGCCGTTTCCTCAAGTACCACACTACAACTCAATCCACAACGCCACACACTGAGGGAGTAATGAAGCCACGTCCAGCTTCATCAAGTCCCACACTACAACTCAATCCGCAATGCCACGTACTGAGGGAGTAATGAGGCGGCGTGCCGCTTCCTCAAGTAAAACACTACAACTCAATCCGCAACGCCACGCACTTATGTAGTAATGATGCCACGTCCAGCTTCCTCAAGTCCCACACTACAACTCTATCCGCAACGCCACGCATTGAGGATTGAGGGAGTAATGAGGCGACGTGCCGCTTTCTCAAGTACCACACTACAACTCAATCCGCAATGCCACGCACTGAGGGAGTAATGAGGCCACGTCCAGCTTCCTCAAGACCCACACTACAACTCAATCCGCAACGCCACGCACTGAGGGAGTAATGAGGCGACGTGCCCTTTCCTCAAGTACCACACTACGACTCAATTCACAGCGCCACGCACTGCGGGAGTAATGAAGCAACGTGCCGTTTCTTCAAGTTCCACACTACAATTCAATAAACAACATCATGCACCGCAGGAGTAATGAGGCGACGTGCCGCTTCCTCAAGTCCCACACTACAACTCAATCCCCAAAGCCGCGCACGGAGGGAGTAATGAGCTAACTTGCCTCTTCCTCAAGTCCCACACTACAACTGACGCAAACATTGTTGAGATTGCATCATCAACTCCGCGGAGTTGCCATATTGCGCATTTCTTATGAAATGGTGCCCCGATTGTGGCAATGGGATGAGGGTCGCTGTCGTGATTCTATACCACTTGATACCCGAGGGACACCTGTTACCCATGCGATCCTTGGTTTCAAGTGATTGATGACAAGCTCTCCCTTCTCCTTCGAGCTTATAGTGATTCCAGTTCTGATATGTGCATTTCATCATTCTTCATATCATAATTTTGTTTTGGTTTTTCCTTATAATGTTGGTATAGTGTATGTAATCTGTATTACTGCTTCTACTTCTGACAGGCTCTTTAACGGGTTATCTTTCCTTGAAACGCTCTTTAACGGGTTATCTTTCCTTGCACGAATGCTGTGACTGTGCATATTGGTTTGTTAAAGTGTACGAGATATCGTTGTACTTTTCTGATTTGTACACGCTTATATTCTTTTTATGTTACGGCTACAATATTTTGTCGCCACATTTTCTTTGTCATTTTTGTACCTACCGCTAATGTTGTGGACTGCATATATTTAACACTGTGTTGTTAGCACGTATTTTGTAAAAAAAAAAAAAGTATGTGCTTATAGTATCCCTTTGTTCTTCTGTCCATCTGCGGACACCATATTTCTACAATCATTAGTTCGACTTGAAAAATTATTTTTGTATTGGAAAGCCTAAAATAAAAGAACGATGATCCTGGCTTTCTGGGTTTTTTTAAGATGCATAACTTCGCCGCTAGATGGCGTAAACGCAGATCTATCGAATGCAAAATGCAGTTTATTCTATATCACTTCTCCTAAATATCAAACTGAAAAATTTCTCTCTTCCTTCAATGTCATTTATACCGAATTCTATTTTGATGAAGTTTCTTTTCAAGTAAAGCATAGATTTTCTGCTAGGGGGCGTAAAGGCAAATCGCGATTTTCCAAATGTCTCTGTCTCTAAAAGTCTTATTTGAAAAAATCTTTTGCATCGGATAGAGATTTTGTTGGGAAATGTTGTGCTTATAATTTCTAAATTTTGGAAAAGAATGGTTTGGCCACTAGGGGGCGTAAGTGTATATTTCTATTTCTGATGTATTTGCAGCAAAATCTGCGCTTCAGTAATCTCGATTTATAAAATTATTTCATGGACCAATACCGCTCATCACGAAAACTCTTTTGAGAATATCTTTTGCTTAAAATAGTTCATAGTTTTTCCGCCAGGGCGTATATGCATATTTTATTTCAGTCGGTATCTGAGCTTCTAAGATACCGATTTGAAAAAAATCTTTTTTCATCGGAGAGCGTTCGTGGTGCGAAATGTTTCGTATATAATTTCAAAGTTTTCTTAATGACACAGCTGTGCCACTGGAGGACGTAAGTTCACGTTTCCATTTACAGAATATTTGCAGCCATATCTGCTGGGCTAAAACTCCGATTAACAAAATTTCTCTTTCGGTCAGATACTACTAACCATGCAAACATTTTGTGTGTATTTCCTTTCCAAATGTAACTGCGCAATTTCCTCTCTAGGGAGCCAAATGTTGAATTTTTGTTCTCGATATCTCTGCTTCTAAATAACCGATTAAAAAAAAACCAACAACACTGGATGCCATTTACTTTGCGGAGCGTTTTGCTTGTTATAGTGGATGTTTTTGTAGTTCACAGTTCTGTCGCTAGGTGGTGTTTGTGTGTTTCTGTTTGCAGGACGGGGAACATCCTCCTCCTTAAATAATGAACAGCTTTCCCCCAAAAGATCGTCGTAAATGTCAAAACCTTTTTCCCGCTGTCTTGGCTTCTAGTATTGGAAAAAAATATCTTTCCTTAGCATAGCTTTTGTTTCGAAGAATACTTTTCGCGTATTTTCAATTTTTTTTTTATGCAAAATGCTTCAGTTTGGGGACGTAGTGATGTATCATGTTCCTCACTATCAATGTTAAAGATTTGTGTTAGGTTGTACCAAAAAGTGGGGCTACACCAGCTGCACCATTTTCTAAGAAAAGATATACCACTGTGTGGCGAAAACAGAACCCAACAACATGGTGAAACCTTGCACGTAATGTGGTGTAACCTGGTACTATAACGTGGTGCAAAGTTGCATCATGTTTTTGTGTTTTGTTTGTACCACACAATGGTATATCTTTTCACAGAAAGTGGTGCAGGTGGCGTAGCACCACTTTTTGGTTCAACATACCGCAAAATTTTTAACAGTGTAATGGTCTGTAACCAGGGAGTACATAGGAATGTATCCACGGATAGAATGCAATGAATGTTGAACCTATGGTGTAAACGTGTGACCACAGCACATCATGGGCGACAACGGCTGGAGTTTACAAGAAAACACTGGGTGTGGATTGTGAAAGATTGGAATAACGTAGCCTTCACTGTTTAATCACGGTTTCTACCTCATCGAGTGGATGGCTGGTGGCAGGTGGGGCCAAGAGCTCCTGAGATAGTACAAGATTCCAGTACCCAGAGGGTACAGGAAGGTGACAGGGGGAAATGCTCAAGAGGGTGGGTGCTTTTCTTGGTTACTGTCAGTCCTTTGATAGCGGTGGATGGTCCCTTGGAAGCCATCACGTACCTGCCCATCATTCTAGATATGGTCCATTTATGCTGACAGCGTTTCCAGACCGATGTTGGGTGTCTAAACAGGCCAATATGTCGTGTCGTAAGTCCCTCACACCAGCCATGACTGGTCCGCGGAACACGAGATTGACTTCCATGTTCTTCCATAACCGTCCATATCACCCGAAATGAAACACAACCGAAAATATTTGGGGCGACATGGATCGTGAGCTGCGGCGTATAGAGCTCCCATCACTGACACTGGAAGGCCCATTGGCACCACTTACAAGGTACTGAATATTAGTAGACACCTTTCATGAACTCGTAGAGTCAGTTTCTTGTCACGTGGCAGTAGTGGTAGTGTCTCGCGGAGATTCTACATAATGTTTCGCTCCTACAGCCAGTGTAGAATTATAACTAGGACAAGCCGCCATCGGTAACCTATAACTCGGGTACAGTTGGCAAATTTTGAACGAAGCTATTACAAAATCTAAGCTCATTAGGTCATCTATTATAACAAATTCTAACAAGTTAGTAAAATCATGCAATGCATTGATTATGATACGCTTCCCAACATACCAGAAATCATTACTCAAGTTATGAGGATAATGGCTGTGGAATAAATCTCGCTCCTGTGCCCTGACCTTTGACCCCATTTCGATGATATTAAAGAGAATTGGTTCAGTATACCTCCGGAACAACACGAAAACGCTTTGTCGTAATCGAAGCATCTTTACGTAAGTTATGACGCACAAAGACAATGGAATGAATCCCGCTCCTATGTCCAGACCTTTGACCCCAGTTCACCCATTTTCAGTAGGGCTCGTCCCCGGGAGGTCCCCTAGCACATACTAAAATTTCATTGAAATCGAACCATTTTTTATTAAAGTTATTACGCATAAGGGCAACGGAACGGATCCCTCTCCAATGTCCTGACCTTTCACTCCATTTCACTCATTTTCAATATGGTTCGTCCCCAGTTGATCCTCTATCATATTCTGACTTTTCATCGAAATCGAAACGTTTTTACTCGAGTTATGGCGCATAAGGGCATTGGAATGGATCCAGCTCCGATGTCCTGACCTTTGACACCATTTCACCCATTTTCAATTGGGTTCGTCCCCAGTTGATCCCCTATCATATACTGACATTTCATCGAAATCGAAGCATTTTTCTCCAGTTATGGCCCAGGGCTATGGAATGGATCCCGCTCCGCTGTCCTGAACGATATTTGACCCTCTTTCACCCATTTTCAAAAGATTTCGTCCCCAGGTGATCCCATATCATAAACTGAAATTTCATCGAAATCGAACCATTTTTACAAGTTATGTCGCATAAGGGCAACGGAATGGATCCCGCTCCGATGTCCTGACCTTTGACCCTATTTCACCCATTTTCAATAGGGTTCGTCCCCAGGTGATCCTTTATCATAAACTGAAATTTCATCGAAATCGAACCATTTTTACAAGTTATGGCGCATAAGGGCAACGGAATGGATCCCGCTCCGATGTCCTTACCTTTGACCCCGTTTCACCCATTTTCAACAGGGTTCGTTCCCATGCGATCCCCTATCATATACTGAAATTTCACGGAAATCGAACCATATTTACGCAAGTTATGACGCATAAGGGCAATGGAATGGATCCCGCTCCTATGTCGTTAGCTTTGACTCCAGTTCGCCCATTTTCAATAGGGTTCGTCCTTATGTGGTCCCTTACCACATACCAAAATTTCACTGAAATCACCAAAATTTTACATAATGAAAAGTTATTTTATACCAGGTTCTACATTTCCGGGAAAATTTGTCTCAAAATCAACAACCTTGCCTTCAATCAACATTTGTCTTAAAATCTACATATCCTAACCATGTAGCATTACCTGACACTGAACCAATTCTCGACATTGTACAAAACCCAATACACTAAATACTCTACTCAATTTACTCACAAGTTATCATAAAAATCCAACTATTCAAAAATTCCCCACTATAAGTCCTCCAAATCTACCAGCACCCATGTAGAACTAAACTCGGGCATTAAAGCCAAACAATCATCTCACTCAACGAATTCCAATTGCCTCGAAAAACAGGATTTCACTGCAGGAACAACAAAGTTTGAGTTTAAAGGCGGGAATGGGTCGAGCTCCACTACAGTGTAGTGGAGCAAAGTGCGACCTAACCCTTTTCTGTTCCTTCACTCTGATTTGGGGACAACCCACATCACTCCCCTCATAGGTACTACCTCCTATGGACCGAACAAGCTTACTCGGGCAGAAAACAAATCCCCCAATTTGTTTCGTGCACCCTTTCAGACCCCGCGGCATTGTCTACATAGGGTAAAGTATCCCACAAGAGTTATCTTGTCCCCAAAATATTTCTTCATCTATTTTCCAGAAAATTCAATACATCACCCTTTTTCCCAGAAAATTACTTCTTATCCTATTTTCCCCAGGAACACACTTCATATCCTTATTTTCCCAGGAACACACTCATTTCCCAGAAAATCACTTATCTTTATTTCCCAGGAACACACTGTACATATTCATTTCCCAGAAAGCTCAATAACACCATACTTGACACACTATACCAAACCTTACTTTATTTCCTGAAAAAATCTATACATCACCATACTTCCTAGATCACTCTTTTCCTGAAAAATCATCACTTCTTGAAGAAACACAACAGCTATTCGGGTTCTTTTTTTAGTCACACTATACATATGCTCATATCTGCCTGTATGCCCAATTCTTATATTCTTTCCCCCATAAAAACCTGTTTTTCTAATCTACGGGCTGAAACTAGAAATTAGCTCTCACTAATACAAAAATTAAATTTTAAAGAGTAATTTAGCACCTAAATTTACCAAAACACTAAACCAAAATAATTACCAGCCTACAAGAAAAATTCCCAACTACATGGCACCAACTCTAAGTTCATAAATACAAATTCTACTTCACAAATACAAAAATCACCGAGCACAAAAAGAGTTAAATTTCACCTAAGAGAAATACTGGTCTGGAGAGCTGTTCGTAACGAAATAACTTAATATACTTATTATATCATCTATCCCTACATGACCCAGAAAATTATCCACTTCCACTTCTTTGTTTCGTTTTGTTTTTCAATTACCTATCCACAGAAGATGACATGAAATTTATTTAAACAGCCTGACATTAAATCAGGTGGTTTCATTTCTTAAGCACACCAGAACACTAAAATACAAAAAAAAAAACCTGAATGAAAACATTTACAACTTTTTTTTTCTTTCTTTGCAACATATTTTTCCGACAGCCCCATTTTAAAACCAACTCGTTTTCATAATTTTAAGGACCCCACAGCATAATACAAAAAAAAAAGGTCAAGGAAAAATTTACCTTTAAGACTGGGGCAGCAACACTTCTTGACAAGCACACTAACCGTCGATAAATAAAAAAAAGTTTCACAGCCTAATAATTTTTTTAAACTTGACTTAACAGTCTCTCCCAGAGAGAACATCAATGTCCCGGGTGATTTTTCTCTTTGCCTTTCTTCACCTCTCCAAAATGTTTTTTTTTTTCTTTTTTTTTTTTCGTTGACACCGCGTGCCTGGCCAACTCAACAGGAAACAGGACAAAGGCATTTTCTCTACTGTTGGAACCTCTGTTGTAGTGCAGCTCAAGGTGATGTCGTTCACGAAACCTGACTGGCTTTTTCTTTTTTCGGAATTTCCAATGCCAGGAGGAACTTGCCCGAAACTCTATCAAAGAGTCGTGGGTGTAGATGGTGGGCCCTCTCCTTCAGGTATATCAATAGAAGGAGAAAAATTTTTTCTCAGCTCTCCCCTGGTAGGAATTGGGTATGCTTCTTCCTCCGCCATCTTGAAGCGCACATACTGGCATTCAGATCCTACCCAGTGGTCGTCCGTTACTAGATCCATCATTGGACATTTTTCATCTCTGGCAAGGAGATCCTTGCAAATCATCATTTTAGCTGTTGTCATCTTTTTGATTCCAATACGAATTTTCATTCTGACTGCCCCTCCCCACCAAAAAGGCGAGGAGAGAAAATTTAGCTTTCCGCTGTCAACTGCCGACCAGCTAGCGCAGCGACCAGAACAAAAGTGTCACAATTGTACAAAAGCACTGGGGGATGTTTTAGAATGCTGACCTCCCATTGGCTGCCCTCTGCATGGTAAAGCAGTCCCCCCAACGGAACTTCTCTCCCACGCCTCGAGTGTGACCTCTGACCTTCATACGTAAGCAAAAGGGGGGAAACTGCTTATCCTTTCACCATGCTATTCTAAAAATAGCTTGCCTAACTGCCCAGAAAACCCTCTGCGAACACACTTTTGAAGCGTCTAAAATCCTTTGCCTAAAAATGGCGGTCGCTGAAAGAAAGATTTTTCTTTTCTCACAATTCTCTTCAGAAACGCCTTTTCCCCATTCCGTGATTAACTGCGAATAATTTTGTTTTCTAAAAGGGGTTGATGCTGTCTTCTTTTGCTCGCCCCCTTTTTTTCCCTTTTCTTTTTTTTTAAAGAAAAAAAATGAATCAGGCCAAAAGGAAAAAAAAGTTTAATGTCTATTATTCCCCTTTCTTTTAAGAAATTTTGTTTGCTTGGTTAGGGCATGTGAAGTAAAATGAATATGGCCATTTATTCCCTTATCTCACTGCCTCTTCCAAACACAATTTTGAAACGTGGGACTGTAGAGAATTTTCATTCTGTGTACTTTATTTATTTATTTTCTATTATTTTTTTTTTTTCGTAAATCCCAGCGAAGTGATCAGGTTCCCCAAGATTTACGAACATGAAAATTCTCGACAGGACAGGGCAATGGAATGAATCCCGTTCCTATGTCATGACCTTTGACCCCATTTTCAATAGGGTTCGTCCCCAGGTGTTTCCCTACCACATACTAAAATTTCATAGAAATCGAATGATTTTTACGCGAGTTATCGTGCTGACGGACGGACGGACAAAGCTGGAGCATATACACTTCTTCAACCTACGGTTGGAAAGCATAAAAAAACGAACATGTAAAACTTATGACTTCCTGAACAAAAGTACGAAACATTCTAAAAAAGAAATGCCTAAAATTTATCATGAACTACTTTCCTTCACGCCTTCATGTTGGTTGTGATCAGGTTGCATGTAAACAAAGCGGAAAAACACTCAGATCGGGAACAACGTTTTTCATTTTGTATCGCGAAAGACAGACAGACAGACAGACACACATACACACACATTCACAAACTTTCTTTTATTAGTATAAATTAAGCAAGTGTTGAGCTACCAGACGGAGTCTTTCCATTTCTTCGTTTTAAAATTCAATCGATTTTTTTAATTAATGTTAGTGAACCGACTTTCGCGAAACGGTTCAAGTAAAAGGCCATCTAGTTTTTTTACTCTCGACAACCCTACATACAGTATATCAAGCCGAGAGCGAATTCATTGTCACCAAGATCAACTATTCCCTGGTCCACTGAGATCAACTATTCCCTGGTGCCTTGAGATCCGTGGATGCTAATACCGTATGCAATTTGCAGTGGAACTGTGTTCGCTCTCATGTAACATTAGACTTTTTGAAACTTATTTTGCAGGGAGTAATATAAAAACAAAAAGAATTCTTAACGATGCCAGTTCTAACGTTTTTCTTGTGTCCACGTTGCGCTCTGCCTCCTTTTTTATCAGTTTGAACCGAAATGATTTCAAATTGACGGCAAAAGAATTAAAAAAACTGGAGCGAATTGCGTCGTGAAAAATTGTGACTATCGAATGTAAGCAAGTGTAATGAAATGTTTGCGCGTGTTTTTTTAATTGAAAAAAATCATTGATTGGGGTTGGTATCATGGTGAATGATCGTGTCCTATGGGAATAATGACCATTAAAAAACTGACCAATTTCAATAATTTTAATTGAAATTTCTCAATGACACGGAATTTCGGGAGTCGGAAGGTGTCCAAACCTGACCATGGACGATGTCCAATCGCATGCCCAAAATCACGGTGATGGGATGTATCACCTCGTACCTATGCCCCAACAACTAATTGTCTCGAGTCTCGTAAAGAGAGCTTCGCTCAATAAGTATATGAAAGATGCAATTATGTTTATGTGTTATATTCATGTTCTGATTTTTATTTCTTGTACGGAAATGCATATAATAAGCGTATAGTAATCTACAGCGAGTTTCTTGTCTAATGCCGTAGTGTTCTATTGCCTGGCCGTTTTGTCGATACGCTTCCTATTTCAGCGTAGTTCACTAAGACCCAGAAAAACCCCTTCAGCAGTTTCTCCATTGAAGTACTCATATACGCATCTACTTAATGGTGGACTACAGATTCCCTTTGTTCTCTGTTGGAGAAGTCATTAAAAAGCACTTATGGCGGAACTCAAGGAAAAGAAAAGAAGTAGGGTTCCATAAGGGTTACTACCACTCAAGCTTTGATATGCATGCATCGAATTGAATACTAACCTGTTTCATAGTCATTTTCATTGCGAAAGGTGTGTACGCACGTGTATGTGTGAATGAATGTTCTACATGTCCTGATGCCCAGTGTCTTAAAATTAGTGAATGGAGAGATTCTTCCTTTGGTTTACTGTTACTCGGAATATCATTTTTCTTACTCTGTTCGGAATCTATACTTCTCCCGTTCTTTCAATGACTCAGACACAATAGCTCTTCTTTTCTTTTTGTTGGTTTGGAGGTTTAACGACTAACTCACTGGGCTATAAGAGAGTCGCCCGTCCCTTATTTGGGGTTACTACTAGTTCCGGGGAAGGGAGGGAGCCAGTGCCGTATGACAAATACATCATCCATACCTCATCGGAATTTCAGCTAGGACCCATCGCGAGCGAATGTTCAGGATACTACTATGCTACAGGGGATGCTATTCCACTGAAGACTGCTAATGGGCTTAGACTACTATGCTACAGGATGCTATTCCACTGAAGACTACTAATCGGCTTAGACTGCTATGCTACAGGGGATGCTATTCCACTAAAGACTATTAATGAGCTTAGACTACTATGCTACAGGGGATGCTATTCCACTGAGGACTACTAATGCGCTTAGACTACTATGCTGCAGGGGATGCTATTCCACTGAAGACTACTAATGCGCTTAGACTACTATGCTACAGGGGATGCTATTCCACTGAAGACTACTAATGGGCTTAGACTACTATACTACAGGGGATGCTACTGAAGACTACTAATGCACTTAGACTACTATGTTACGGGGGATGACATTCCACTAAAGACTACTAATGGGCTTATACTACTATGCTACAGGGGATACTATTCCACTGAAGACTACTAATGCGCTTAGACTACTATGCTACAGGTGATATTACTCCACTGAAGAGCCAAAACATTATGACCTCTTGCCTAATATAATGTTGGTCCTCCACGTACCTCCAAAACAGCTCTCACCCGGTGAAGCATGGACACTACAACATTTCTAAAGGTGTCTTCTGGTATCTGGTACCAACACGTTACAAGCAGATAATTTAACTCTTGTAAGTTACATGGTTGAGCCGCAGCAAATGGGTTTTATTATTCCAGCACGAACCACTGCTCGGATTGATATCTGGGGAATTTGGAGGCCATGGCAATACCTGTAAATCTTCCCAATGTTCCTTGAACCATTCTTAAATAATCCGGGAAGTCTGTCGTGGTTCATTATGCTGCTTAAAGGAGGCATCATTAAGGGGAATACCATTGCCATGAAATGATGTGTTTGGTCTACAATGAGGTTTTGGTGTATGGTAGACGTCATAGTTTCCTGCACATGAATGACTGGCTCCAGTGTTTCCCAGCAGAACATTGCTAAAAGACACTTTCTCCACCGGCTTGTTTTTGCGCCACAGGGCATCTTGATGCCAATACTTCTTCTTCAAGTAAACGACGCATACGCACCCAGCCATCCACAAAGTGCAACAGAAAATGAGATTCATCAGACCTGACTTCCTTCTAATCTTTCAAGGTACAGTTTTTATGCCCGCGTGCTCCTTTTAGGAGCTCTCAAAAGTGAACTCAGGTCAGCACGGGCACGCGGACCGGCCGGTGTTTTTTTCAAACAGGATTTGTGTGTCGTGAAACATTACTTCCGTCACCAGTATTCAAATTACTGGCGAGTTGTGCCAAAGAATCCATTGCGTTGGCTCATACTATACGGGATAACCTTCGCTCACCTCTAGTACCGATGAGCCGTGATCGACCCACACCTTGCCACAGGATCCTTTCTGTTGGCTCGTACCACACGGAATAGCCTTCGCTCACCTGTGGCATCGATGAGACGTGGTCGGTCCACACCTTGCCGCAATATCCCTTCTGCTGGCTCGTACCATACGGGACAGCCTTCGCTCACTTCTAGTATCGATGAGCCGTGGTTGCCCCACACCTTGCCACAGTAACCCTTTTGTTGGCTCGTGCCATACGGGATAGCTTTCGCTCACCTCTAGCATCGATGAGCTGTGGTCGGCCTACTCCTTGCCACAGTATCCCTTCTGCTGGCTTGTACCATATGGGATAACCTTCGCTCACCTCTAGTATCGATGAGACGTGGTCGACCCACACCTTGCAACAGTATCCCTTCTGTTGGCTCGTACCATACGGGATAGCTTTCGCTCACCTCTAACATCGATGAGGTGTTGTTGGCCCACACCTTGCCACAGTATCATTTCTGTGGACTCGTACCATACGGGATAGCCTTCGCTGACTTCTAGCATCGATGAGCCGTGGTCACCCAACACCTTGCCACAGTAACCCTTTTGTTGGCTCGTACCATACGGGATAGCCTTCGCTCACCTCTAGTATCGATGAGCCGTACTCGCCCCACACCCTGCCACAGTATCCCTTCTGTTGGCTTGTACCATACGGGCTAGCCTTAGCTCATATCTGGTATCGATGGGCCGTGGTAGGCCCACACCTTGCCGGAGGTTCATAGTTTCCCCTTCTTTGGACCATTTTATGAAGGTATTAACCAGGGCTGATCGTGATCACCCAACATGCCTTGCTGTCTTGGAAATACTGTGATCCAATCGTTTGGCCATTACAACTTGTACTTTGTCGCTGCCTTTCCTATCTGAAGAACAAGGATAACACTGATTAGCAGAGCTCAGTATCAGGTATTACTTATACAATTTCACGACAATCACCTCGATTTGCGTAGAGACACACGCTGATCACAATGTTTTGGCTCTTCGGCATATTTTTCGATAAGGGCATGGAGTTAGGAATAAGGGGAGAAAACACTCTCCGTTGATTCAATGCAATCCAAGTGAAGCCAGCGAAACGTCACGCCTGTGACGTCACGGCAGCCATCTTAACCCTGGCATGAGCAGACTATGCGATAGCTGTGAATGCTGTGAGATGCATGAAGTTAGCAATTTGCTTTTAATAATAATAATAAATTTGCCCTTCTTTATTATATTATTTTAATCTTTGATATACTCTTCTCAAGGATATTATTAGATGATTTATCAATGTTTAGGGCTTTACGGTTACTTCCAGGGATTTAGAATTTAGGAAACATTTCGGCTGACTTCTGGGGAATCAGCGTAATACGTACAAGTGTTTTTCTCTTCTGTAGGTAAAACCGCCATGTAATTTCATAGTTTTTAAAGTTGTGTGTATGATAATCTAAGTTTAGTGATGAGTTTTAATCTAAGTTTAGTGACGTTTTACAGATACCTGTTCTGTTAAAGTGAAGAGAATATGATAATGTACGCAAATTAATGTTAAGCTGTAATACCCCCATATTACTTTATACAGTATTATATATATTGTGATGAAAATATATTTTTCACGAAGGAAGGGCACAATATCAAAAGCAATATAAAATCCTTACATTTCTACAGTATTTGGAAAATCAATACAAAATCCTACATTTCACACCACTAAAAAACTTAAAAGAGTTCATGCAGGGTTAAGTTTTATATCCCCCACCATTGTACTGTAATACACCTTGACTAAACAATCTAAACGGGAAAAGGCTTTTTCACCTGTGAACAAGCATATGCCTTGAAAGAGTATTTTTCCGAGGAAATTGCTTGGAACATACATCACATGTGTAAGGCTTTTCACCTGAATGAACAAGCATATGCCTTGAAAGATGTCTTTTCTGAGCAAATTGCTTAGAGCACACATCACATTGATGAGGCTTTTCACCTCTGTCAAGGAGGATGTGCTGTTGAAGAAGACTTTTCCAAGCAAATTGTTTGGAGCATACATCACATGAGACTTTTCCCCATGTGAATGAGTAAATGCTTCGAAAGATCACTTTTTCGAGTAAGTTACTCGGAACATACATCACGTTGGTAAGGTTTTTCACATGTGTGCGTAAGCATATGCTCCGAAAGAGGGCCGGGACCAGAGACACCTGGTCGCAGCCCTCTTTCGGGACGGGGAGGGGAGGGGGGACGTGACTGCCCCGCAGGACGCACATGAGATAAAGGCAGATAGCAGTGAGAGCACATGCCAGTGTATAAAAATGATGGAGAAATGGTCCGATTTGAAAAATTGTTCCCATATAGGATGGAGTTTCCGGTGTGACATGTTTTTCAAAAAAATCAAAATTTTCAAGTAATTCATGTACTTTCCCCCCAGTAAAGGTAAATTGCGCTTCCCCCAATATATCTCTTCTCCTGAAATTCCGATTTGAAAAAAGTTTTCTTCAGCGGATATAGCTCCTGATGAAAAATCTTTTGCATATAATTTGTACTTTTTGGTAAATAATACTTCGGCCACCAGGAGGCGTAAGTGTTAATTTTTGATCCTGATGTATTGGCCATAAAATCTGAGCTTCTAAAATCTCGATTGAAAAAATTCTTTCGTGGACTGATGCCACTCACGTCGATAAACCTTTTTGGAATATTTTCTTCTTAAAATATTCCACAGTTTCTCCGCCAGGGGGCGTAGATGCATATCTTCTATTGGTCCATATCTCTGCTTTGAAGAATCCGATTTGAAAAATTCTTTCTTTGTTGGAGAGCGTTTCCGCTGCGAAATGTTTCTCATATAAATTCAAATTTTTCTTAACGCACGAGCCTGCAACCAGAGGGCGTAAGTTCACAATTCCGTTTACAGCAATATCTGCCAGATTAAAAACCCGATTGAAAAACTTCTTTCTTGAGTCAGATACTATTGCTTTCCATACGGGTTCCATTGACTTTGAATAGCTTTGATAAATTTAATTTGCGTCAGAACGGATTCAAAAGGCGTGCTCATAACACCCGAAAATTCGGTGTCATTTTCTTGTTTTGTTTTATTTTGAATCAGCCTATATAAACAGTTAACATCAACTCTATACGGCTCTACGCATCGCCAAATGCCAGGCGTTCGTTCTAGTTCTTGCGAGGAGACTAGCTGCAATATACCCCTTTTTCTCCGCTGTAAAGTTTGTTTTAATTGATTCCTCTCTAAAAGAAAGTACTATTTTCTTACTGTTCTTTTTGTTTAGAATTTCGGTAATTCCTACTTCTGTCTGCGTTCTTAAAGTTTTGTAACAAAACTGAAGGGTTCATACCATACACTAGATTCATAACCCTTGCAGTTCCGATGGCCAATCCCTTCCACCCATACCAATATAAATTTGTCTTTTAAGTGCTTCTCATATGTTATCTCTGCTACATTTTCGACTTGTCTTTTAAGTGGTTCTCACAGGTTTCCACTGCTACATTTTTCGATTTGTCTTTTGAGTGCTAAAAACATCAACTCTAAAAACATTACATCACTTGATTTTTTATCACTTATTTTGCAAAAAAAAAAAAAAAAAAGATCAGGCTTATCTTATCGGTTTGTCCGTATCTCTGCAACTATTTGTCCGATTTGAAAATATTATTTTTGCATTGGAAAGTCTGAAATATGCAAATGATGATCCTTTATTTCGTTTTTTTTTTACGATGCACAATTTCGCCGCTAGAGGGCGTAAATGCAGATGATATCGCATTCAAAATATATTTTATTCCATATATTTGCTTCTAAACGTGCGATTGAAAAAAATATTTCACCTTTCGATTCCATTTATGTCGAAGATTATTTTAGATATAGTCACCTTTTTAAGTTACGCATAGATTTTCCGCTATGGGTGTACAAGTAAAGTGTATTTACCCCGATATCTCTACTCATAAAACTCCGATTTGAAATTTTTTCTTCAGTGGATACAGCTTCTGGTGGAAAATATTTTGCATATAATTTCTAATTTCCGGTAAAGGCCACCAGGAGGCGTAAGTTTTAATTCCTACTTCTGATGTATCTGCCACAAAATCAGAGCTTTCAAAAAATCGATTGAAAAAAATTCGTTTGTGGAATCATACTACTCACGTCGATAAACCTTTTCGGAATATTTTGTTCTTAAAATAATGCGTGGTTTCCCCTGCAGGGGGCGCATATGTATATCTTATTTTTGTCAATACCTCTACTTCCAGTGGCCCGATTTGAAAAATTCCTTTTTTATTCAATATAGTTTCCGGTGCGACATGCTTTTCATAAAATTTCAAAATTTTCAAGTAATTCATAAACTTTCCGCTAGGGGGTGTTAAGGTCAATTGCCTTTTCCCCGATATTTCTGCTTCTAAAGCTCCAATTTGAAAAACTTCTACCTGCATCGCATACAGCTCCTGTTGGGAAATGTTTTACATATAATACCTAATATTTGGTAAATAATGGTTTGATCACCACGCGGCATAAGTGTTAATTTCTGCTTCTGAAGCATTTGCAGCAAAATCTGAGCTCCTGAAAAATATTTCTTTCCTGGATTGATACCACTCACATCGAAAAACTGTTTGAGAATGCTTTCTTCTTAAATAATGCATGTTTTTTCCATCATCGTAGATGCATCTATACATAGTATAAAATAAAGTCCCCGGTAGGCGTCTGTCTGTTTGTTGATCTCGAGAATCGCTGAACGGATTTGATGCGGTTTTCACCATTCCATAGAGCATTTGCCGAGGAAGGTTTAGGTGTATGAAACATTAATCTATGACAAAAGGGAGCCAAGCAGTAACGATTTTAATCACAAGTCAAAGAAAAAACCACCGTTCGCATTCTTTCGTGGCATCCACTGTCTATGAGGATGTAGCAGACACGTGACTTTCATCATAGCAACGAGCCTTAATAACGTAAGTGAAGGAGAACCAGTCCCCGTTGAAATGATGGTGTCTTACTTTGAAAGTTTAACTTTCGAGTAGAAAATGCGGTATTTGGTAAAAAAATAATGAGATTGAAGGAAAAGATCCCCATGTGCTGAATGTAAGTATCTTCGAAGGCGATGCAAAAAGTTTTCCAGAAGTGCAAATAGTAAATATATTCTATTACTTCGTCTTTGGTCGAAGCGCCATTACCATACAACAGTTAGAGGTATTAGAATCATATAAAATTCTCGAAGCATATAACAATTTCTCATCGGGTATATTCCTTTACACGGTAATTTAGTGAGATCACTAATTAGTGAGTAATTAGTAACTCTTCAATAAAAAGTTTAAAAAGTGTTTTTCTATGCTCTGGGAAGCGATTTTCAAGACAGAAAAACTGAGAGAAAAATCTGGTAATCTATATACAGCATATAAAAGTGAATGTTTGTATATTTGTTTGTTTGTCCGCAATACAAATCTACAGTTTTCAACTTGGAACCACCGAATTTGGTATACTATCTCATGGTACTCTAACTTAGACCGTAGCAGTGTTTTGGAAGGGATCGGAGCCGGGGGGGGGCAAGGGGGCACCCATACACAACATTTTCGTTATTTTAGTTAAAATTTCTACAGTTTTCAATTTAGAACCACCAAATTTGGTATACTATCTCATGGTATTCTGACTTAGACCGTACACGGTTCCGGGAAGGGGTCGGAGCCCGGGGGTCAAAGGGCCCCCATACAAAATTTTCGTAAAAAGTTCTACAGTTTTCATTTTACAACCACCAAATTTGATATATTATCTCATGATACTTTGACTTAGACCGCAGACAGTTTTTTGAAGGAGACGGAACGGGGGGGGGGGGGTTCAAGCCCCACATACAACAAGATTTCCGTAAAACGTTCTACAGTTTTCAATTTAGAACAACCAAATTTGGTATTTATCTCATGGTACTCTAACTTAGACCGTACATGGTTTTTAGAATGGGTCAAAGGGCGCTCATACAAACTTTTCGTTAAACGTTCTACAGTTTTCAATTTACAACCACCAAATTTGGTGTAGTATCGCATAATACTCTGACTTAGACCGTAGACAGTTTTTGGAAGGGGTCGGAGCCGGGGTCAAGCCCCCCCCTAAAAATTCAAAAAAGTTCTACAGTTTTCAATTTAGAACCACCAAATTTGATATTAACGGGAAAAATACAGTAATGTATTTTTCATTCATAAAATTTCACCCGCTGAACTGGGTGATTCCACGAATATTTACCGGGGAAATACCGGGTACCCATGCTATATAATACCGGGTACCCACTCTTAGAAGCAGAGATATCCTATATTTTTGGATATCTCTGCTTCTAAGAGTCCGGTTTGTTCTTTGTAGGATTTATTTCTTTGTAGGACAGCATTTTCGCCGCGCAATGTTTCTCATATAATTTGAAATTTTTCTTAACGCACAAGTCTGCCACCAGAGGACGTAAGTTCATGATTCCGTTTACAGCAATATCTGTGGGATTAAAGACCCGATTGAAAAACTTCTTTCATCGGTCAAATACTATTGTTTTCCATACCGGTTCCATTGACTTTGAGTAGTTTCGATAAATTTAATTCACATCAGAACAGATTCAAAAGACGTGCTCATTACACCCGAAAATTCGGTGTTTTTTTATTTGATTGAAAGTTTAACGACCACTGTGAGTAACTCAATGGGCTATAAGAAGTCGCCCGTCCTTAATTTAAGGCCACTGGTTCCATGGAAGGGAGAGAGAGCCAGTGCCGTAAGACAAACACAACATCCACGTCTCACCGGAATTCGAACCCAGACGAATGGTCATAAGACATCACTTAGACCACTGCGCCACCGGGACTGCTTCGAATCTTGGATATGGGATGGACGTCATTTGGGACGTTGGCAACTATTCGTTAGACCACTGCGCCACCGGGACGGCAAATTCGGCGTCATCTTTCTCGTTTCTTTTTTTTTAACGCTCTTTTATTTACGTTTCTCCAAAAAAAGGGGGGGGGGGATTCTCTCTTCCCGTGTTCTTAGCAGCAACATATCCAGTGCCCATGTGACAGAGAATCATTGGCACAGCTGTTGCTACTGATTTACTTCCAGAAGGAATATCTTTTGAGTTATCCATCGTTCAACTCTTATAATGAAATATAAAAGAAGTTTTCATAAACCACCGAAAATAAAAGTTCAGAGAATTTAAATCGTCCATTCCTGGGTTGGGGGGGGGTAGGGGGTTGCTCATTGCTTTCTCCCTTCTAGCTACGACCCTGCCGTGACGTCACCCCCTTCCCCGAAAAAGAAATCGGTTTACAAGTTTGCATTGTTTCAAGAATAGCCTTTAATTACTACGAATAGCCTTTAATTACTACGAATAGCCCTACCGCATTTAGATAATTTTTTTGAAATAACTTATGTTTGAAAAATGTATTTAAAATTTCATTAACTAATGAGTTCGTCGCAATTCAAAGCTCATCGTCCTATATCTGCGTCTTTAGCAAGGTCGTGATGACCTAGTTGCATTCCAGACAGCGATGACTACTTGCATTCCAGACAGCGGGTGCTGATATTTGCGTAAATGACCGACAGATGTCATGCAACGCACTAATGATTTATTATGTCCGTTGTTTGCATCTCCTCATAGAGCACTACGAGCTGCTAAGGAATCGCGTGAGAGAAAGAACTCCATTAATAACCGCTTTCGGTGCTATACCAGCAGCAGTTTTCAGGTAAAATGGAACTGCGCGTGTGCGCAGAGCGCCCTCTGTGGTTGACTTGCGTGTTGACACGCAAATCTTTTGACTCTTTCCCCAGAAATGTCACGCTTCTCACAAAACGAAGACAAATTCACATGCTCTGTTCAACTAGTATCGTGGAACTCTATTTCTTCTTTTTCCATCAGAAGAAATACTGTGGGACAGATAGAGTGGGCTGTCATTTTAGAGTGTGCTGTCATTTATTTTGTGCCAAAACAACTGTTTTAAGCAAAGAAAAATCCTGCCCCCCAACATAAAATAAAATGGTGAATGTTTTTCTAGTGTACAGTTTGGTCTGTACAGCGCAATACCTTTAAAAAAATTGCATAGTTTGGTGCAAACACAACAAAGCCCAGGAAAAGATTTTACAATTTAAGGCAGCTCAGTTTCTCTTTTGCCGTCCCTTTTAGACTGTGTTTTTGTTCGATCTACGACAGCCATTTCGTAACAGTGAAAGAAAAATAAAAAATTAAAAAAGGCGAAAAATTATGAAAGACATCTTATCAATTATAAAGGCAAAAGCAGGAAGAGGGAGGTATTTATGAAAACTAGCGCCCAAGTTTCCTTATAAATCTCAGGGCTCATTTAACCGTAAGATCTTTGTACTGTTTTGTTTCAATTTAATCGAAAATATATATATACTATCAACCAACAAGTAATTGGACACCCCTGCAATTGACGATATCTGCGGTCCTGATACAAGCCACGGCCGCCGTCGCCGTTAAATATCGTGTGGGAATCAACAACGCAACCAGTCGCATGCAAGATGCCAAGCAGTTCGGAGCTCTCTGATTTCGAGAAAGGTGTAATCGTCGGGTATCACAGAAATGGCCGATCCATACGTGACATATCCAGCGAGTTGAAGTACCCAAAATCGACAGTGGCCTACGTGATTGGCAAGTGGAAGATGAGAGGTGACTGTCGGAATGTGCCCCGACCCGGCAGACCCACAAAACTGGGAGTTAGAGACCGACGGGTGCTGGCCAGAGAAATTCGGAAGAACCGCACCAAATCGATGGGCAACATCCGCGAGGAGTTTCAACAGGTATCCGCGAGTGTTCTTTCGATGAATACCATCCGTAAGGAAGCCCATCTGCTCGGTTATCATGGACGTGCTGCTTCCCACAAGCCTTTGATCACCAAGTCCAATAGCGCTGCTCGGCTAACGTGGTGCAAAAAACGTCGACAGTGGAAACAGGTTCTATGGAGCGAAGAATCAAGGTTCACAATCTACCGTTCGGATGGCATGGTCTGGGTTTTGCGTCTGCCTGTAGAACGCCTCCTGCCGAAATGTATTGTGCCAACTGTGAAGTTCGGCGGCGGTGGAATTAAGCTATGGGGGTGTTTCTCCTGGTATGGCACGGGACCCTTTCTCGCAATTCCTGGTAGACTCAACGCCGAGACCTACAGCACCATTTTGGATGACCATGCGCTTCCTACGTTGTGACAGTTTTACGGGGTGGACCCATGTTACTTTCAGGATGACAATGCCACCTGTCATGTTGCGAGGTTCACCATGGCTTGGTACAGTGACAATGGGGTTAATCGAATGGACTGGCCTGCGCAGAGCCTGGACCTTAACCCTATCGAGCACCTCTGGGACGAGTTGGAGCGTCGACTTAAGGGGTTGCCCCCACCGTCCGAAATCGGTGAAGGAACTGACCTGTCTTCTCCAAGCAGAGTGGAAGAAAATACCGCTAGCCGTCGTACAACACCTGGTTGAGAGTATGCCCCGGAGGGTCGCAGCTGTAATCGTCGCTCGTGGAGGCTCCACCAACTATTGAAGGTGAATAAACTTCGTTTTCTTTGCTATCACATGTGTCCAATTACTTGTTGGTAGATAGTGTATATAAATATGTGTAAAAATATATAAAAAAGTATAAAATCAGACGTCATTTTATACGTGCGATAATAATGATTAGATTAAAAAACAAGATGAGAAGGAAAGATGGTATTTGGATCTGCATTAAATCTCATTGTTCTTTTTTTCTTTTTTGACATATACAGTATAGACATTTTCAAACATGGTACACAGTATATCAAATGACACATAGAGAACTAGTACATATCAAACATGATACACAGTATGTCAAATGATCAGTGTACACAAAGAAAGCCAGTGTTGATCACATTGAGAGCCAGTGCCGAAAGACAAACACAAACGTCCATGCCTTACCTGGGATTCGAACCCAGACCCATCACGGACGAATGATCAGAAGCCATCGCTTAGACCAGAGGTTCCCAATCTATGCGTCGCGAAGCACATATTGGGAAGTTTCACTATAAATTATAAGTTTTAGATTTTGCTTATAATTTATACTGTAACGCAATATGCAAATTTTCAAAACGTGTTCATATTTTGAAGAATGAATTGTAAGAAAGAATGTTCAATGTTCAATTTGACAAATATTGAATGTTTGAATGACAAATATTTAAATATTGAATGTAAAAGAATGTTCAACTTCCAATTTGACAAGAAATATTTTCTCCACACACAGATGAACACAAGTGGGTTACAGACCCGTTTACCGCAGATCCACCATCAACCTTCACTACTCCTGAGCTGAAACAGTTAACAGACATTTCTTCAAATTCCACACTGAAAATGACATTATCTTCCGGAACTCTGCCACAGTTTTGGAACAGTATGGCAAAGGAGTACCGAGAATTAAATAAGAAAGCAGTGAGAGTAATTCTCCCTTTTGCCGCATCCTACCTTTGCGAGGCAGGATTTTCAGCTCTGGGGTTATAAAATCCAGATATAGAAGTAAAGTTAACTTTTAGAAAGAGATCCGTGCAGCTGTATCGAACATTGTCCCCAGATTCGATGTTTTGTGTGACGAGAAACAAGCTCCCCCATCTCATTAAGACGCAAATACACTGCTAGCCACCCAAAATGCAACACCAAGAAGGACACGAGATAGCAAAGCCAGATTTACTGGACACATAACAGCAGATACAAAGATGAAACAATTCAGCATACAGGCCCGTGCGACTTGCGGAACACGCAGACATCAATAGTTCGTGTGGCCCCCATGGCTGACAATGACAGTCGCTACACGCCGCGGCATCGAACGAAAGAGGCTTTGGATGTGGGCTTGGGGTATGTCGGTCCAGCCTGCTTCCACACCTTGCCACAGTTCATCAGGCGTAGCCACACGTGGTGCTTGCCGGGCCACTCGGTTGCCGATCAGCGACCAGACGTGTTCGATGGGCGACATATCAGAAGAACAGGCTGGCCACGAGAGCAGTGACAGCTGGTGGACCGTGAAGAATTGTTGCACGATGAGTGCGGCGTGCGGGCGCGCATTGTCCTGTTGAAACGTGGAAGCTGGTCGGTCCTGCAGGTAAGGGAGGACTACAGGCTCCAAACCGTCGGAGATAGTGCGGTGGCTGTTAAGTGTACCGGCGATGCGTACCAGAGGGGTGCAGGTGTCACATCCAGTTACGTCACCAAACCATAACGCCAGGCGACCGACCGGTATGGCGATGCAAAATGCAGGCGTAATACAGTCTCTCGCCACGGTGCCGCTCCACGCGGATCCGACCATCGTGGTGTTGCAGGCAGAAGCGGGATTCGTCGAAGAAGACAATGTCGTGCCATTCCGTAGTCCAGGTGCGGCGTTCAACAGTCCACTGCCGCCGCACTAGCCGGTGGTGTAACGTCAATGGTAATCAGAGATATGGGCGCCGTGCGACAAGTCCCCGCTCCTGCAGACGACGTCGAACGGTACGTGCTGACACACGTTGTTGCGCAACACACCCTAATTTCTGCGCTAACGTTCGTGATGTGGCAGTGTGAGCCGTCAATGCCCGCCAAACAACATGCCGGTCCTTTCGTTAGGTGGTGTGCCGCGGCTGCGGCGATCGCTCACGTTGGTCCGCCCGTTTTTCCTGCACCCACCGAATCCATACTCGCCTCACCCTGGCTGGACGTCTTCCCACTCGTCCTACACGAGCCACTATTCGTCTTCTGCCGAACTCCGAAAAGTGCTGGAATGACTGCCGTATTCTGCGACGAGGCATCAGGAAGCTTCCCACGCACAGGTCCGGCAGCACAACACACTTTCACTACTTACACCCAACCTTCTGTGCACCCTTCTTATAGTGCTTCTCGGTGGCGTACCGGGCGCATATGATTTGCATATGCCCTGCAATGCCAATCGTTTGCATGTCATCTCGCGGGCGAGGCATGCTGCGAATTTCAGGCCAATCAGATGCTTCCATCTTGGTGTTGCATTTTGGGTGGCCACCGGCGTAGTTAGATAGTTTCTAAAATTACTGTAAAAATGTGAAAGCCAAATGAAGAGTTTTATACCATTGTGAAAATATGCCTATCTCATCAATTCCTTCTTATTCAGTTGTGTAATTTTATTTTAATTTTGTATTTTTACATTAAAAAGAAAAGAAGCTAGTAATGTAAATGACTATTTTCTTTTAAAAAAATACTAAACACGAATTTGGGCATTCTTTTTTTTTAATTTTGGGTATAAGGGCGTCGCACGGAAAATGTGACATGTGAAGGGTGGCGCGGTCTCAAAAAGTTTGGGAACCCCTGGCTTAGACCACTGAGCCACCGGTGCGGCGTTCTTTCTTCTTTGGATTGTTCTTTCTGTTCGTATTCTGTTACATTTCTAAAACAAAAATATTAAAAAAAAATAAGATCGGCAGCCTAGTATTGCTTATGAAACACTTGTATAATGGTTTTCAACATTGCGCAATTTTGTATGTGTTGAGCGTGTACGAGGGGTAGAAAAAAAGTATCGAGACTGCGTACATAACTCTTAAATGGAGCAACGAAGCAGAATGATATTTGCCAGGCTGTGACCTTGGAACCGACTGTACATGCGCCTGTCGAGAGAACGCTGTCGGCGCAACGCCTTTTGTGCTGTGGCCAGTTATTTGGAGTCTAGTCTGATCGACGTGTCGTATTAACGATGTTTCGCGTGCAGAATGAACGCTGTCGGCGCAGGGCCTTTTGTGCTGTGGCCAGTTATTTGGAGTCTAGTCTGATCGACGTGTCGTATTAACAATGTTTCGCGTGCAGAAAGAACGCTATCGGCCCAGCGCCTTTTGCGCTGTGGCCAGTTGTTTAGGGTCTAGTCTGATCAGCGTGTCGTATTAACGACGTTTGACAGCCTTTCTTCTATCTTCGTGAGCTCCGGGTCTTTCACTATGAGGCTCAGCTTTTGTTTTTAGGTTATATCCACTGAAGTGCCAACCCCCCCCCAAAAAAAAAAAAAAAACCTGGGATACCTCTGTAATACCGCGTTGGTCCTTCTTGTGATGGGATAACGGCAAAAATGCAACGGGCATGGCCTCTACGAGCTCTCTGTAGTACTGTGGAGACAGTGCACACCATACTTTCTGAAAAGAGTTTCACAGTTCTGTAACATTCGCCGGCGGAGGATTTCTGTCATTGACGACATGTTGCATAGCATCCTAATTGTGTTCGACGGCGTTTAAATCCGACGAAAGAGGGGGTCGAGTCAGGATACCAAACTACGTGGAAAGTTCCTCCAGCCATAACTGGACGACTATGGACGTGTGCGGTGGAGCATTGTCGTTTTAAGAGAGAGGTCGCGCCCGTCCGAGTTGTTGCAAGCCATGAACGAATGATTCCCAAGGATGGTAACGTAGCATTCACCAGGTAAAGCTGTTTGCAGACGTAGGAGGTGGTCCTAATGCGTGCCAGCTGAAAATACCCCACACCATAACAGAGCCACCGCCGGCCTGCACTGTCCCTTGTAGGCAGAGGCGTAACTAGGGCAGGGCAGACGCGACTGCCCTGGGCGTAGCTCAAGAAAGGATACAACAATCGCTGCTTACAATCTGATTAAAATTGGAACTCAAACTTTTGTACCGTGTTCTTGAACAGTTTTTTTTTTCGAGCCATACTTTGTTCGTTTACAAAAATTTCTTAATATGTTTCGCCAGTTTCGGTAGACTTGTCGAATTCGCATTTATTCCTCAAAACGTTCAAGAGATATTATTTGCGCATATTCAGAAATGAAAGCGCAGTTGAGTCTGTGCAACTAAAGAAGAACCACGACCTACATCGACAACAGTGGGGCCTAAGCTTTATTTTTAGTTACAGGGACTTGTAGGTACGTTGCAAGATGAGGATGTCCTTCACATTATTAAATACTAGCCTGTCGTACTCGTCGTTGACGGGCTAGTGATAGTATAAAGTAAAAGCTATATCAGCAACTAAATTAAGACTAGCAAATCAAGGTTTACACAACTTTGTAGTACAACTTCCCGGAATAGAATATTAGGATAAAAATGTATTTGAATTATTTAGTAGTTGTCACGTCGAATCACAGATGTCATATAAGGGACTAGATTGGCTGCCCGCTATTTTTGTAAGACTCTTACGACGTGGCATCAACGAGCCACATTGAGCGGGTCAGTTTGAGAGAGTGTTCTGCGATGTCTATGTGTGTTACGAGATATCAAAAATGGTGAAAGCTTGTTCTGCACTAAATTGCAGTGCCCGAGACAATGAAAACAGCAAACGAAGTGGGATTTCATTTCACAGGTGAGTGCTTGTAGTGAATTTTACGAATTTAAAGATTTCTGTCCAATATTAAGTTGACCCAATGGTAGTGTGTAAGATTCATCTGAGTGGAATATACCACCTGTTAATTTGTAATAGCGTTAAAGTCTAGTTAATTAATATTAATTACAGTTTGTAATGAATATTGCAATAGTTCGAACAAAATATTGACAGTTATTTTATTAAATGCAAGACATGCCACAAGTAAAACATCTTTCTATCACGATGAATGCTCAATACAATTTGCCCATAAAAGTGGTCTTTCAACCCATATGCTTCTTCACACAGGTGAAAAACTTCAGGATTTGATGGATGCTCAAAACAATTTGCTCAGAAAGTTCATCTTTCATGGTATATGCTTCTTCACCCAAGTGAAAAGCATCACCAATGTGCTCTATGCTCTAAGCAGCTCACTTTTTTGGTGAGTTGTGATGTTCTGATAAAACCTATCTGCTCACTATGGGAAAAATTCATTGGTGAAAGTTTTTGCTGGTAGCTGGGGATGCTAATGTCTAGTTAATAAGTATAACAACATGGTGTAGTGGGTTATGGAGTTGAAACTGTTGATAATGATTCTGTTCCTGTTACATCAGAGGCTTTGGTTGTTATGGCTGTTGAAGTCTTAGGAAATCAGAAAATGCCATTAGCATATTTTTCGATTGACAAAATTACAGGGAAAATGTTAAGCTGTTTGGTGAAAGAAACATTTAATCTAATTGAGTGTGGCACAAAAGTTTTTTGGGGTTATTTGTGATGGATGTGCATACAACCAACAAATGTTAGCAAATTTAGCACCAAAAAGTATAGACACCGTTATTTCAATTCAGAAAGAAGAATCTACAATAAAAATACATGTGTTCCTTGGTACTTGCCATATGGTCAAACTGTTTTGCTGATTATCAAATTCTTAAATCTAATACTGGATTTATTGAATGGCAATACATTACAGGCATTACAAGAATCTGACAACCTTTCACTGGCTGTATCAATTGGAGGCCAAGTCATAGCACATCAGTTGCAATCAAAATAATGAGTTAGTGATAGTGGTTAAAAGTTGATATAAAATATTGTGGCCTCCCAAAAAGTCCATCTGAATATCTGATTTCATACCAATTTTGAGTTTGAAATGTGTCAAGTTAGGGTTATTAGGTGTGCTACATGAAACAGTATTGTTCTGTTATTTCAGTGAATGTAGAGATGCTTATAATGATTGATACTATTTTCAATGAAAATTCATTAGTGCTTAACCAAAACGAATTTTCTTTTGCTTGTAACTCAGTTATAGGGGGAGGACACAAGGAAGAAGGCGTTAGAAATCAGCATGGTATATAAATTGATAGGAAAGTAATTTAAAAAATGTAGCGTGGCAAAGTTTTAAAGTGATGTAGAAACAAACATTGTACTTAAGCCATATGTAGCTACTGAAGTCAAAAAAGCTATTGATTTGAACTAGGAAATTAATGATTGGCACTGGGCAGCTAGAAAACCTAATCTTTCTCCATATTTGCTGTTACCTACTTTTTTTTTTAGTTATGCTTCAGAAATATTAATAGTTTAACAAACTAAAAATATATTTCAAAATAAATTTTCTAAATTTTGCACCATACTAATTCAAAAATAATATTTTTATCTAAACTTTCCCTGTACAGTAGATTATGGTAAATTAGGACTAGAACACTTTGGCCCAGTTAAGTGCTGTCCCAGTTTTGTGAAGCTTTATCCCAAAGAGCTAATTTGGGATATTCTTTAAGAACTGTCCCTAATAAATGCCTTTCCCCAATTAATCAATGGCCCAATTAATGGGAATCTACTGTATATCAACTATTTCTATGTATATCAAATTTTAATATTTGATGCATTTACACTGCTGGACAATTGCTAAGGACGGATCACAAACGGCTATATAGCGCATAAAAAAGGTAAGTGTGGTTGGATGCCAAGTGAAATAAAATAATGTCAGAATGCCAGGACATTACAAGAAAGACAATTTATTGTGCTCTGAAATCCAGAAGGCTTTGGAACGTGTTCAAGGGACAAACAGGCCATTTTGTGCAGAATACGTAAACGTGAAAAAATGCAATTACCGTCCCCAGGCGTTCCGGCGTAAGATGTCAATACGGGATATGGCCACCATGGAGGGCGATGCAAGATTCCACACGTCGTGTCATGCTTTGCACAACATTATCAAGCAGCTGTTGGGGTAATTCATCCCATTCCTCTGTCAGTGCACGGATGAGGGTGTCCTTGCTTATTGGAGGGCATTGGCGACTAGCAAGACTCCTCCCCAAAGCATCCCACACATTTTCAATGGGATTCAGATCTGGAGAACGTGCTGGCCATACGAGGCGTTGAATATCCTTGCTCTCAGGACACTCCTGGACAGCGACTGTTGGATGACATGTTGCGTTGTCGTCCATGAAAAGGAATCTATCACCGACAGCACCACGGAACATGCGAACATGAGGTAGCAGAACATCATTAATGTATTTTTGGCCAGTCATATTCCCAGTTGGAAGCACATAGAGGGACGTACGGCCATTGATCATGATGCCAGCCCATACCATGACACTACATGTCGGATATCGGTCCCTTTCCTGTATGTTTGCTAGACAATATGCAGTACCACTATCACGCCAGATCAGTTGTCGTCGACAATCAGACGATAGACTGTATCTACTCTCATCTGAGAAGAGGACAGCAGACCAGTCGTTATCAGTCCAATTGCGATGTTGATGGCACCATTGCAAACGGGCGGTACGGTGACGTCTGGACAATGGGATGCACACAACAGGACGGCGGGCGTATAGTCCTCCTTCATGCAAACGTCTGGCGACAGTTTTTCGAGAGATCCGCTTGCCAGTAGCAGCCATAAACTGATTTGCTACCTCACTAGCTGTGCTGCGCCGGTGTCTTTTTGTTGATAGCACTATGTACCGATCTTTTGCAGGTGTCGTACTGCGAACACGACCTCCCCCGTGACGTTTGCTACACTCTCCATTTGTTTGAAATGATTTCCAAAGCCTTGAAACAACACTGTGGCTGACGTCGAACTCCCTGGCAATATCTGTTATTTTTCGCCCTTCTTCAATCTTGCCAATAATACGGCCACGCGTAAAATCATCTAGGTGATGTCGGGAAGACATACTGAAAATTGCAAATTCGTCAATTGATTCTTTCCCTTTCAACTTTGCGTTTGAACAACAACGGTCAATACACGTCAAATCCTTTATATCTCTTATCAGCGCTATGGCGTCACGAAAAAGTTCGGCAATCCAAAATTTGCATACGCACAGCACGTCTTACTGTTTTTTTTTGTTTTTTTTTTTTATTGGAGGTTTAACGACCACCGTGAGCAACTCAATGGGCTATAAGCAGTCGCCCGTCCCTGATTTAGGGTCACTGGTTCCAGGGAAGGGAGAGAGCCAGTGCCGTAAGACAAACACAACATCCATGCCTCACCGGGATTCGAACCCGGACCCCTTACGGACGAATGATCAGAGGCCAGCGCCTTAGACCACTGCGCCACCGGGGCGGCCACGTCTTACTGTATTCCGCACTTATGCTAATTTCCACATTTTCCTGCCTTCCATTTTATGGTTGCTATCGTTGCTATTGTCATCCGTCCTTAGCAATTGTCCGGCAGTGTACTATGGCATACATTCAATCAAGTTTGTGCATTCATACATAAGTGTCCTGTGTCAAAAATGTATTGCATAAACCTGAATTTTCAAAGTTTTGCAAGCAATTTATTTCGTGAAGTTTTGCAAACTGAATTTATTTTATGATATTGTAGGTTTCCCCAAAATGAGAAGTTGAGAAGAGAGTGGGCACTTGCCACAAAGAGGGAAGGGAAAACGAAAGGCTCTGTGTCGGGTACCTTCTAAATTTTGCTACTTATGCTCAAAGCATTTTGTACCTAGTGATTTTGAAGTTCTTCAGCAGCGGAAAATTCTTCGAGATAATGCTGTGCCATCTGTGTTTGAACTCCCAGGAAATGTAAAAGCACGACAAAGAAATGAATTTATCTCCCCTAACAAAACACACACACACACAAAAGTGTCTCTGCTACTATTTTCCAAGTTAAACATGACCACACATTAGTATACAAACAGATGAAATCACCTATTTGAATCTGAGGTAACAATCAATCATGTTAAGAAAAAGTTGCATAGTGAAAAGATGAAAGGTGCAAGAAAATCTGATACAATTGCTCACCTATTGGATGATCTCCAGAAACAAAAATTGTTGCTGGACGATGAAAAAACACTTCTTGGCCAATGTTTTAGTGACTTACAACTGAAACTGTTCACTACAGAACACCAAAAGGAATATTCTGATGACGTGCAAAAGTTTGCTTGCACCTTAAATTTATATTCTCCAAAGGCATATGAATATGTGAGAAAAATTTTAAATCTTCCTTGCAAACGCACTTTGCGAAGATGGATGGAAGGGATCAATGGTCAACCAGGCCTTTCAAAACAGGTATTTGAATTCATAAAGAAAAAAGTAGCTGACAATGAGCATGAGTTTAAATATTGTACTATAATTGTTGACAGCATGGCTATTAAAAAACATGTTGAATGGGACCACAGTAATAAGAAGATGGTTGGGCTGGTGGATTATGGAGCAGGAACCACTGACTGTGATACTGTTCCAGTTGCATCAGAAGCTTTAGTGGTTATGGCAGTTGGGGTATTGGGAAATTGAAAAATGCCATTAGCATACTTTTTAATTGATAAAATAACTGGTGTAGTGTTAAGCTCTTTGATGAAAGAAGTAATTATAAGCATGCTTGATTGTAATGTTGATGTTGTCGGGCTTGTTTGTGATGGATGTTCTAGTAATCAGCAGATGCTGGTAAATCTAGGTGCTAATTTATCCCCAGATGTTTTACAAAATTTCATCACCATTGAAAGGGAAGAATGTGCTGTGAAAATTCCAGTATTTCTAGATACATGCCATATGTTAAAACTTGTAAGAAATTGTTTTGCTGATTACAAAATTTTGAAATCAGGAAAGGGTAACATTGAATGGCGTTACATTTCAGCCTTGGAAGCATTGCAAGCATCAGAGAGCCTGACATTAGCAAATAAATTAACAAAACAGCACATTCAGTACCATCCAGATAAAATGAAGGTAAAATTTGCTGCTCAAGTGTTGAGTTCTTCTGTAGCCGCAGCCCTAAAGTTCTACCAAAAGGCTGGATATAACAGTTTCAAAAATTGTGAGGCTACAGTTGAGTTTTTAGAAATAATTAAGTACCTATTTGACATCCTGAATAGCAGGAATCCTTTTGCTTATGGATATAAGGCACCCATTTCATGTAGAAACTGGAAATCTACACAATCATTTTTGCTAAAAGCTCAGAGCTATTTAATGTCTCTCCAAACAGTTGATGGGCAACCCCTGCACATGGGAAGAAAAACTGCATTCATTGGATTTTCCTTTAATATACAAAGTACAATTTGGTTTGTTGAAACACATATTTTAAATGTTTCCTCTCCTGTTAAATACATGTTGACATACAAGTGGTCCCAGGATCATTTAGAACTATTCTTTGGTTCTGTTAGCCAAGATGGTAGGTTTAACAACAACCCTACAACTAAAGAATTTTGCAGCATTTACAAAAAAATGCTGTGCCGGTGTGGTGTAGCACCAAGCAAAAATGGCTCTGTAATACCATTAGATGTTACAGATTTAATTGACATAAGTGGTGAACGAACACAAAGTATGGATTCTAAATGTTCAGGAGAACTTGCTGTATCATTTCTAACACATGTACAACATGACCACAATTATTTAGGAAACATGCCACTTTCACCATTAATTGATAATGTATTATTTTACATTGCTGGTTTTGTAGCCAAAAATGCTTTTTACAGGCTGATTGTGATACTTGCCGTGCAGCTCTTATTTCAGAAAACACCAATTGCATTTAATATTGATTAAGGATAATGGTGGATTGACATATCCTTCAAGAGATTTAGTAAAAGCTGTTAATTTGATTGAAAAAGTTGTTGAAACTGAAATGCTTCAGACTCTTATCATGGAAAAGAATTTGTTTCCGACAGTGAATTGTGACAAATACAGATTTTTAAAAATTATCATTCAGAATGTTTTAAAAGTAAGATGCCATTTTATAGCAAAGTCATTTAACTTGACTCTACACAAATCACGCGTACGTCAATCACTCACTCGTACTATAATTTTTAAAAATCAGTAATAAGGATTTCCAAATTTTCAGTTGTTCTTATGTGCTGTAATTGCACCCACTTGCTAACTTCTAAAAACACAGGAATTTAGAGTTTTCCTACAAGTTTTTAATCTCTTGCCAGAACTTATGATTTTCTCAAAATTCTTCTCTTTTTTTTATTTCATTATATTAACAAATAAAGTAATTGTGAAGGAAATAACAAAAACCAGGGTTGGCCAGTTTTTGATGGTTTTAACCATGATTTAAACAGTCATCAAAAACTTTGGTGTCAAAATCTTCAAATATCCCATTTTAATTTAAAAATAGCCTTTTAAGATACATAGCATGAACATATGTAACATTTGATATTAACATGTGAATAATATAATGCCTGTAGTAAGGTTCTTTAAATAGTGTAACTTTCTATTATGCAACATATTCTAGCTAGATACAGCCACAACTGTTGGTGCATGCTATGTTTGGCTTAGTCTCTTGAAAGTTCCCTTATACCACATATCGAAAAGGTGAAAAAATGAATAGAGCAAATTCTGAACCCATTTTATTATTTGACTTACATTTTGCATGCTAAACATATGGGCAAAGGGTTAATCAACACACAAAAATAATCAGTCCGCATATGGGTGGTGGAAAGAGTTAGTGGGTGCTTGCTTCCAATAATTTCTTACGAAGTTGAGAAAACACCAGTCCCTCCATCCTGTTTTAAAAGAAGTGAAAAGATGACCAATCCTGTGATATGGTGGAAAGGAATTTCCAAATGTGAAAATTGTAAGACTGGTCTTGTTTCCGAACTTGTTCAAATAGAATGATTTTGCTGTTGTCCTGCCTCAATAGAGAGAATATTTTCTAACTTTGGCATTATGCACTCTAACCTACAAATTCATTTAGGTGTTAATAAATGTGCAAAATTAGTGATGTGATATATGCTACAAGGAAAAAAATCAGCCGGACTTGTAATTAGTACTAACTCTGCAGAGTGTTATGTTAAAGTAATTATTTTGTGCATATGAAAAAAAAATGAAAATGTTAACAAAAATAACACTTTTATTCCTCGGTGTTAAGAAATTTGCAAAAGGAAAAAAATAAATATCTACAAGGCGAGTTCTAAATTTTAATAAATCTATTTAATGCTAATAATTTGTTTAAAAATAGTAGGTAAGGCTTTTTTTCTGTCTAGTAGTTTTTGATGATTTAAACAAGTTTTATACCCTTGTCAGGTCAAAAATTGTTTTTGACATAAAAAAAAGCAATGTAATTAATACTATGGGCATTAAATTACACACCCCAATTTGATGCACATGGTAAACCAGGTGAGAATTTAAGTTAAGCAATATATATATTTTTTTTTATGTAGGAATGTGATTGGGATTTTTGCATATTTTTGAGGTTTGGCATTTTTCTGTGGATGTTTTTACTGTAGGCATTTCTTCAGTGTTACCCAAAAAGTTTGGCAAGGAACTGGTCAACAGATATTTGTTTTTAACCAGAATCAATATTCCCTCTAAATTTTGCAGCTTCAGTGCAGTTGAAATTTTTCCGTCTTTTAAAATCAAGCTAATTAAAGATTGCTTTAGCAGGTGAAGAGGAAGGGAGCAAGGGTGATTGGTATTTATTGTAGAGGTTTCCATTTTCTTTCATGGGAATAGTTTTTGATCTGTGATGATAAATGTGCAAAAATGTCTTAGTGTTATTACAGTGTAGCGGAACCATAATTACATAATTTTTCCCAGTTAAATGGCTTTGCTACAGTACTTTTTCTTTTATTGCACACAACATGTTTTTCATAATAGAAGCTATTGTCATCCCAATAGAGGGGTGAAGGCCTGCTCACGTTCGTATACTGGGGCTCGTAATGTTATGATTAGGGGTTGAATTTTACTTGATTGCCACAATCTGACCAGTAATTGGAAGTACAGTGGAACCTCAGTTATATGTTTATCTCTTTTACATGCCATTCTGCATTAGTCCCGATGTTTCACTATAATTTCTATCGCTTTTAACTCTGTTATACATAATTCATTTATACACGTTTTGTGTTTATAAGTTAAAATTTGAATTTCAGATTATCAACAATACATGGTTCTTTGTTTCTTTTATATGTAACCCGATGTGTTACAACTTTCAGAGAATTGAGACAGCGCTGACGAGTTGGTGCAGCCAAAGTTAAACATTGTCGTATCAGAGAAGAGTATGTTGTTTACATTCAACATATCGAAACATTCGGTTCCGATGAAAAATAGGTTTCATGACATACACACATATGCTGTATTTAAAAAATTGTTAAATCTCAGAGAAGTAACCTTGTGGCTCCAATATTCTGTAGCATAATAGAATAGAATCTTGAATGTGTCTTCAATTTTCAACATTCTGGTTTTAAAATGGATGCACTTAGGATCCACAGAAGAAGAAGAAAGCTGTTAATTAATGAGTTCCATAATGAAGCACTGGTCTCAGATTTTTAGTTGTGAGGATTTTACTTGATCTATAGAATCAGGATTTTTATAGACCGAGAGAATCATTGAAAGAAAAGCTTATTTTTCAGACTTTTATGATTTTCTGCAATGTGATAAAATATATTATAATTTGTAACACTCATTTTTTTGTTTCCTGACTGCCAATTTTACTTTAAATAGACCGTTATTAAGAAATATCTTATTCTTTAAAGCGTAAATTTAACAATACTATTTATTAACCTCTTGGAATTTCATTTATGTTTTTTAAGACCACCTAGAAAAACATGCAACCCAGGTTTCACTGTATTTGCATTATGTACCCAACTTTTATTAACTTTTGTACATTTTATTTTGAACTCTGTCAGACCAGGTACTATTTCTTGAAATATTCATTTAATGATATGTCAAATGAAACATACAAAGCGTATTTAAGGAACCTTGTGATTATATTGTTCCTTATGCAACGATTAAAATTTGTGAGGTTTGGGACATTTTCTAATTTAATTTAATGAAATGTATAATATTATATATTCTATTATTGATCACCAAAACAATTTTAGTCATTTTTTTCATTCATTATGCAAAAGTTTTGCCTTAAAAATTTATTTTAAGTCTAAGTTTTCAGATAACTTGTATAAATATGCATATACTTCTGAAACAGAAATTGCCCTTGTGATATAGACTTGTCACTAGATATTATCAAGGAAGTTAGAATAAAATATCTGGAGATGCCCTTGTTAATGGACCACTACCGCTTTGCCTGAAGCCTATAACAGCGAGCAACGGCTGTTGAAGTGTGGGAAAGCTGATGGTTTCCAAGGCTATTGCAGTGCATTTTATGTTGGCTGAATCGCCTTCTTTCGTCGCAAATGTTTCCAATTTTGCATCGTGTGAGAAAATGCTGAATTTATAAAATTCATAATTATTTTGAGGCACCTTCCCATTTTTATTTTAGACTGAATACACGAACATTACTGTGAATGCTGAACAAAACATAACATTAAAATTTAAATCTTCACTTGTGTACGAAGTATAATTCATTCTGGTTTGATATTAACATGATTTCTGCAACCCGAAACCACACAATTCCAAAATACACACAATTTAAATTACATGGGTATCATATAACCAACGTAAAATTCCCACACCTTGCCGTTTCACGGTTAAGAGACTCGAGGAATCTCCAGAAGTATTATTCTAACCTCCTTAGATATTATCAAATGGGCAGCATCAGAATATTTTATTTTTAGTTTGAAATTACTTGTGTGTGCAAATATGCATGTACTGCCAAAACAGAAATTGCTTCTCAGATATAGATTTGTGTGTTACTAGATATTATTGAATGTGCAGCATCAGAATGTTTGTTTTTTAATTTTTAAATGACTTGTGTGTGTAAATATGAATATACTTCTGAAACAGAAATTGCTTCTGGGGTATAGATTTGTGTGTTGCTAACTCAAACGTGCAGCATCAGAATGTTTACTTTTTAGATGACTTGTGTGTAAATATGTATATGCTTCTGAAACAGAAATTGCTCCTGAGATATAGGTTTGTGTGTTACTATATATTACCAAATATGCAGCATCAGAATGTATTAATTTAATTTTTAGATAGCTTGTGTAAATATGCATATATAATCCAGAAACAGAAACTGCCTCCGAGATCTACATTTGTGTGTACTAGATTTTATCAAATCATCATCATTGTCAACCATTATCAATCCACTGCTGGAGGAAAGTCTCCCCAAGTTTTCCACAGCCATCTGTCTTGTGTCAGTCCCCTCCATGTTACTCCCGCATACTTTCGAATTTCATCCACCCATCTCCCATGTGGTCTTCTTCTGGGTCTTTTCCTATCCTTTGGAATCCAGTCAAAAATTTGGCTGGCTATCAATGGTCTGTCCTTCTGACAATATGTCCAGCCCATTGCCATTTCAGGGATTTCACTCTGACCACGATGTCTTCCACTCTTGTCATTTGTCTGATCCACAAGTTCCTCTTCTTATCTGTCCTGATATGCACCATCTATTAATTTTAGTTTTTAGGTAACTAGTGTAAATATGTATATTTAATCCAGAAACAGAAATTGCCTCCGAGATCTAGATTTGTTTGTTAGTAGATATTGCCAAATATGCAGCATCAGAATGCTTTATTTTTAATTTTTAGATATGTAAATATGCACATACTTCCAAACAGAAATTGTCCATGAGATACAGATTTGTGTGTTACTAGGTATTCAATGTGCAGCATCAGAATGTTTTATTCATAATTTTTAAATAACTTGTGCCTCTATACGGATATACTTCAGAAACAAATTGTCTCTGCAATATATATTTTGTCACCATAAAAAGTAGGTTAAGTGTGAATTAACATATTGGCTGCTGTGTTAGCAACGCTCGTTTTCATTAACTAAAATTAATCACCTTTATGAGTTGAATAACCACACCTTGTGTGATCCAAATTTTCACTAATGAGCAGATCTTTTTAGAACTCCTTATTTTTTAACATATGTTAGAAAACAAATGCAAAAATTGTTGGACGAATTCTCTGTCTATTAAGAATCAGGAATATGAATAACACCACCACACTTTTGATCCTTCGTAATGATAAAATTTTGCAAATATGCTTGCATATTAAAAATGACATTATGAATTTTTGGACTAATTCTGTTTTTAAGAAATTGTGGACTCATATCGATGAACGTCGGAAATTGTTTTCCGTGACTTATTGAACCAATCTCTCCCCTCGAAAATAAGTTGCTTAGTATCTCAAATTCATTGTTTATGTAAAAAGATGAACTGCAAGACTTCCTATGAATCAGTGACTTTTTTTTTAATCGTAGGTATTGAAACCCCTGGTCTGATATCTGATTTCCGCAATACTTTGCAATCGTCTTAAAGCTATCACTTGTACAGTACTAATAAATATCGATTTTTCTCAATATAATTATTCGTATTTTCTCCCCGAAATGTGTACTAGATACCTATCATCTAACCTGAGCCAGCGAATTGCCATACGAAACACGTATTTCGTCGAGCTACGGGAAGCAGTGTTGACCCGCTCGACATGGCTCCTACGCTATCACGTCTCACTGGCCGGATGTCCAATCTATGTTCCTTATATGATATCTGTGCGTCCAATGTAAATAATTCAATAAGTTTGAAAGCAGAAGGCTTATCCAATAAAATTGATTGAGATGAAAAGTACCTTATTTTTGTAGAGCCTCGGGATAAACAATATTAACAGTCCTTTAGTTCGCGATAACTTTGAGCCATTTCTTTTTAAGAATTTCGTTAAAACAACGTTCTATTTTCTAGCTCACAACGTCGTGACAGTATGATGACCTTCTGAGGTATGACACTTTTGAATTAATAACGCAGATGGAAAAACAACGTTCTATTTTCTTTTTTCTTCTCCGCCCTCAAGGTCAAAATACAATCGGCAAACAACGCTTACAAAAAAGGGCGTAATAAAGGTATTTACGAATGAAAATAGTCGTAACGGAATTCTAGAAAAGAAACGCCTAAAATTTATGGGGAACTACTTTTCTGCACGCCTTAACGTTCGGTGTGATCAGGTTGATGTCAACAAAGCGGAAAGACACACTCAGATCGGGTAGAAACGCGTAACATTAAATAACTAAAAATCAAATTCAAATAAAAAAAAATGGCTTCGAGGTGCACCAGAAGATGTCTACAGGTACCTTCATAACAAATTTCGTTGCTCTAGGTCGCCTAATTCTATGTGAAATCCGACTGACAGACACACACACACACAGTCTGTTTTATATATATACTATATAAGAGATAGAGATTCTCTGTGGATAATTACTCCTGCTGCGAGCTACGACAGGCAGCTGCATTCGGTTCATTTCATGTGGTATCAAAGGTCTGAACTTCGAAGTAGTTGAGAAAAACTCTACCAACAGTAGTCACAGTTTGATTGTCTCCCACTCAGAGATAACAGATAACATTGGGGTGTGATGCTAACTTTGTTGTTTTGTTGAGCAGTGAATGTGTGTGTGTGCGTGTAAAATACGAAGACAGATGGGGGCGCAATACCCTATTTTGTGGTTTGCTCCGGGCACAGAAGTTACGCCTCTGCAATGTTACACTAGTTACGCCTCTGCTAGTTACGCCTCTCCTAGTTACGCCAAATCACCTCTCTCCTAGTTACGCCTAGTTACGCCTCTGCTTGTAGGCATGCGGGATCCATTGCCTCGTGAGGTGGTTACCACACCCGGAGTCGGCCATTGCTTGAAACATTTGGTACCGCGATAATTCGTCAGACTAGGCTACACGTTTCCAGTCATCTTGTGTCAATGGCGGTGTTGCCGAGCCCCAGTCGAGGCGCACAGCATTGTGTCGTCGGACCAGGCTGCACCTTTCCAGTCATCTTGTGTCCAATGGCGGCGTTCCCGAGCCCCAGTCGAGGCGCACAGCAATGTGTCGTCGGACCAGGCTACACGTTTCCAGTCATCTTGTGTCCAATGGCGGTGTCCCAGAGCCCCAGTCGAGGCACACGGCCTTGTGTCGTCGGACCAGGCTACACGTTTCCAGTCATCTTGTGTCCAATGGCGGTGTTCCCGAGCCCCAGTCGAGGTGCACAGCATTGTGTCGTCGGACCAGGCTGCACCTTTCCAGTCATCTTGTGTCAATGGCGGCGTTCCCGAGCCCCAGTCGAGGCGCACAGCATTGTGTCGTCGGACCAGGCTACACGTTTCCAGTCATCTTGTGTCCAATGGCGGTGTCCCAGAGCCCCAGTCGAGGCACACGGCCTTGTGTCGTCGGACCAGGCTACACGTTTCCAGTCATCTTGTGTCCAATGGCGGTGTTCCCGAGCCCCAGTCGAGGTGCACAGCCTTGTGTCGTCGGACCAGGCTACACGTTTCCAGTCATCTTGTGTCCAATGGCGGTGTTCCCGAGCTCCAGTCGAGGTGCACAGCCTTGTGTCGTCGGACCAGGCTACACGATTCCAGTCATCTTGTGTCCAATGGCGGTGTCCCAGAGCCCCAGTCGAGGCACACGGCCTTGTGTCGTCGGACCAGGCTACACGTTTCCAGTCATCTTGTGTCCAATGGCGGTGTCCCAGAGCCCCAGTCGAGGCACACGGCCTTGTGTCGTCGGACCAGGCTACACGTTTCCAGTCATCTTGTGTCCAATGGCGGTGTTCCCGAGCTCCAGTCGAGGTGCACAGCCTTGTGTCGTCGGACCAGGCTACACGTTTCCAGTCATCTTGTGTCCAATGGCGGTGTTCCCGAGCTCCAGTCGAGGTGCACAGCCTTGTGTCGTCGGACCAGGCTACACGTTTCCAGTCATCTTGTGTCCAATGGCGGTGTTCCCGAGCTCCAGTCGAGGTGCACAGCCTTGTGTCGTCGGACCAGGCTACACGTTTCCAGTCATCTTGTGTCCAATGGCGGTGTTCCCGAGCTCCAGTCGAGGTGCACAGCCTTGTGTCGTCCGACCAGGCTACACGTTTCCAGTCATCTTGTGTCCAATGGCGGTGTTCCCGAGCTCCAGTCGAGGTGCACAGCCTTGTGTCGTCGGACCAGGCAACACGTTTCCAGTCATCTTGTGTCCAATGGCGGTGTCCCAGAGCCCCAGTCGAGGCACACGGCCTTGTGTCGTCGGACCAGGCTACACGTTTCCAGTCATCTTGTGTCCAATGGCGGTGTTCCCGAGCTCCAGTCGAGGTGCACAGCCTTGTGTCGTCGGACCAGGCTACACGTTTCCAGTCATCTTGTGTCCAATGGCGGTGTTCCCGAGCTCCAGTCGAGGTGCACAGCCTTGTGTCGTCGGACCAGGCTACACGTTTCCAGTCATCTTGTGTCCAATGGCGGTGTTCCCGAGCCCCAGTCGAGGCGCGCAGCCTTGTGTCGTCCGACCAGGCTACACGTTTCCAGTCATCTTGTGTCCAATGGCGGTGTTCCCGAGCTCCAGTCGAGGTGCACAGCCTTGTGTCGTCGGACCAGGCTACACGTTTCCAGTCATCTTGTGTCCAATGGCGGTGTCCCAGAGCCCCAGTCGAGGCACACGGCCTTGTGTCGTCGGACCAGGCTACACGTTTCCAGTCATCTTGTGTCCAATGGCGGTGTTCCCGAGCTCCAGTCGAGGTGCACAGCCTTGTGTCGTCGGACCAGGCTACACGTTTCCAGTCATCTTGTGTCCAATGGCGGTGTCCCAGAGCCCCAGTCGAGGCACACGGCCTTGTGTCGTCGGACCAGGCTACACGTTTCCAGTCATCTTGTGTCCAATGGCGGTGTTCCCGAGCTCCAGTCGAGGTGCACAGCCTTGTGTCGTCGGACCAGGCTACACGTTTCCAGTCATCTTGTGTCCAATGGCGGTGTTCCCGAGCTCCAGTCGAGGTGCACAGCCTTGTGTCGTCGGACCAGGCTACACGTTTCCAGTCATCTTGTGTCCAATGGCGGTGTTCCCGAGCCCCAGTCGAGGCGCGCAGCCTTGTGTCGTCGGACCAGGCTACACGTTTCCAGTCATCTTGTGTCCAATGGCGGTGTTCCCGAGCCCCAGTCGAGGCGCGCAGCCTTGTGTCGTCCGACCAGGCTACACGTTTCCAGTCATCTTGTGTCCAATGGCGGTGTTCCCGAGCCACAGTCGAGGCGCGCAGCCTTGTGTCGTCCGACCAGGCTACACGTTTCCAGTCATCTTGTGTCCAATGGCGGTGTTCCCGAGCCCCAGTCGAGGCGCGCAGCCTTGTGTCGTCCGACCAGGCTACACGTTTCCAGTCATCTTGTGTCCAATGGCGGTGTTCCCGAGCCACAGTCGAGGCGCGCAGCCTTTTGTCGTCCGACCAGGCTACACGTTTCCAGTCATCTTGTGTCCAATGGCGGTGTTCCCGAGCCCCAGTCGAGGCGCGCAGCCTTGTGTCGTCCGACCAGGCTACACGTTTCCAGTCATCTTGTGTCCAATGGCGGTGTTCCCGAGCCACAGTCGAGGCGCGCAGCCTTGTGTCGTCCGACCAGGCTACACGTTTCCAGTCATCTTGTGTCCAATGGCGGTGTTCCCGAGCCCCAGTCGAGGCGCGCAGCCTTGTGTCGTCCGACCAGGCTACACGTTTCCAGTCATCTTGTGTCCAATGGCGGTGTTCCCGAGCCCCAGTCGAGGCGCGCAGCCTTTTGTCGTCCGACCAGGCTACACGTTTCCAGTCATCTTGTGTCCAATGGCGGTGTTCCCGAGCCACAGTCGAGGCGGACAGACTTGTGTTGTCGGGTCGGAAATGGCACCTGGATGAGTTGTCGGTTCTTGAACCCCATAGAACGCAGGGAACGTTGCGCTATCCGAACGCTGATTTTACTAATGGCCCGAGCCTTGAATTGTGCTATGATTTGCTGCAGCGGTGCATGCTGGGCGGATGTTACGATGCGTGCCAGACGCCCCTGTCCATTATCGTCCTGGGCTTTTCTACGGCCACACCGGTCTCGCCCTCTGGATATTCCCTCTGACTTTGTGTAGTCCAGGTACACTCTTGAAATTGTTGACCACGTAAGTTCAAATTTCTTGGTAATTTCCGAGATGGAGTGATCCATTTTCCGGGCGCCGACTATTGTACCGCGTTCGGAATCGATGAAATCATGATAAGCTGCCATATGAACTGGAAATGCTGTTACTTGCTTGCGCAGATTTTTGCCCCTATCCCTCGTTTGAGGACGATACCATTTACCGCATGGCTGTGGTTGCATGTAACGGAAATAGTAGCGTCCTTCCCAGATTTTTTTAATTTGGCACCTCAGTATTCATACACCCCCGTTTTGTTGCCAGTAACAATATTTTTCATAAAGTTGCTGTCAGTTCTGGCCAATTCCAAAACCGTAAATGGCTGCAGACAGTCCAAATTACCTTTTGCTCGTCTGAGAGGGCTTTTGGAATTACACTGCTGGCCACCCAAAATGCAACACCAAGAAGGAAGCATTCGATTGGCCTGAAATTCGCAGCATGTGTCGCCCGCGAGAGGACATGCAAACGATTAGCATTACAGAGCATATGCAAATCATGTGCGCCCGGCACACCACCGAGAAGCACTGTAAGAAGGGTGCACAGAAGGTGAGGTGTGAGTAGTGGAAGTGTGTTGTGCTGCCGTACCTGTGGGTGCGAAGCTTCCTGATGCCTCCTCGTAAAATACGGCAGTCATTCCAGCACGTTTTGGACTTCGACAGAGGACGAATAGTGGCTTACCGCGACAGCGGTTTATCGTACCGAGGTATCGGCGCCCGTGTCGGACGACATCCAGTCACAGTAAGGCGAGTATGGATTCGGTGGGTGCAGGAGGGACGGACGGACCGACGTAAACGATTGCCGCAGCCGCGGCACACCACCGAACGTGAGGACCGGCATGTTGTGCGGCGGGCATTGACGGCTCACACCGCCACGTCACGAACGTTAGCGCAGGAATTAGGGTGTGATGCGCAACAACCTCTGTCAGCACGTACCGTTTAACGTCGTCTGCAGGAGCGGGGACTTGTCTAACGGTGCCCATTGCTCCGATTACCATTGACGTTACACCACCATCGAGTGAGGCCGCAGTGGGCCGTTGAACGTCGCACCTGGTCTACGGAATGGCACGATATTGTCTTCTCTGACGAATCCCGCTTCTGCCTGCAACACCACGATGGTCGGATCAGCGTGCGGCGGCACCCCGGCGAGAGACTGTGTGACGCCTGCATTATGCATCGCCATACCGGTCCGTCGCCTGGCGTTATGGTTTGGGTGCCATTGGATATAACACCCGCACCCCTCTGGTACGCATCGCCGGTACACTAAACAACCACCACGCCATCTCTGACGTTTTGGAGCCTGTAGTCCTCCCTTACCTGCAGGACCTGCCAGCGGCCACGCTTCAACAGGACAATGCGCGCCCGCACGCCGCACGCATCGTGCAACAATTCTTCACGGCCCACCAAGTGTCACTGCTGCCGTGGCCTGCCTGTCCTCTCGATATGTCGCCCATCGAACACGTCTGGTCTCTGATCGGCAACCGAGTGGCCCGGCAAGCACCACCCGCGGCTACGCCTGATGAACTGTGGCAACGTGTGAAAGCAGCCTGGACCGACATACCCCATGCCCACATCCAAAGCCTCTTTCGTTCGATGCCGCGGCGTGTAGCGGCCATTATTGCCAGCAATGGGGGCCACACGTACTATTGATGTCTGCGTGTTCCGCAAGTCGCACGGGCTTGTAAGCTCAAACGTTTCATCTTTGTATCTGTTGTTACGTGTCTAGAAAATCTGGCTTTGCTATCTCGTGTCCTTCTTGGTGTTGCATTTTGGGTGGCCAGCAGTGTCATTTTGCAGATACGCGTTTCATCCCCCAAATCGTCAGTGAGCATTTGCCTGCACTAATCTAAAACTAAGATCTTATTCGTCAGCAAGTTCTCTGGCGGTAATTCTGCGATTTTTCCTCACAGCTGAACGGACTTCTTGGACGTTTCTTTCATTCCTGCTTCTTGAGGGCCTTCCACAACAAAGGTCACTCTGGATCTTTTCACGGCCATTTTCGAAACGCTTGTATCAGTCGCACATTCGTGAACGACTCAGGCAGTCCTCACCGCATACTCGTGGACGACTCACGCAATCCTCACGGCACACTCGTGGACGACTCATGTAGCCCACACCCTTCACTCGTGTATTAATTTTGCAGGCACACGTTCCTCCAGAATTTTTTTTTCACAGCACGTATGCTTCCCAGATTTTTTTGGCACCTGAGTATCCAGATGCCCCCCCTCCGTTTCGTCGCCAGTAACAATCTTTTTTATAAAGTTGTTGTCATTTCTGTCCAATTCCAACAAGCCAATGGCTGCAGACAGTCAAGTTTCCTTTTGCTCGTCTCAGAGAACTTTTGGAGTTTATTTTGCAGGCGCACGTTTCATCCCCCAAATCATCAGTGAGAATTGCCTGCACTGATCTAAAACTAAGACTTAAGTCGTCAGCAAGTTCTCTGACAGTAATTCTGCGATTTGTCCTCACAGCTGAACGGACTTCTTGGACGTTTCTTTCATTCCTGCTTCTTGAGGGCCTTCCACAACAAAGGTCACTCTGGATCTTTTCACGGCCATTTTCGAAACGCTTGTATCAGTCGCACATTCGTGAACGACTCGGGCAGTCCTCGCCGTATACTCGTGGACGACTCACGCAATCCTCACGGCACACTCGTGGACGACTCGTGTAGCCCTCACCCTTCACTCGTGTATTAATTTTGCAGGCACACGTTCCTCCAGAATTTTTTTTCACAGCACGTATGCTTCCCAGATTTTTTTGGCACCTGAGTATCCAGATGCCCCCTACCGTTTCGTCGCCAGTAACAATCTTTTTCATAAAGTTGTTGTCATTTCTGGCCAATTCCAACAAGCCAATGGCTGCAGACAGTCAAGTTTCCTTCTGCTCGTCTCAGAGAACTTTTGGAGTTTATTTTGCAGGCGCACGTTTCATCCCCCAAATCATCAGTGAGAATTGCCTGCACTGATCTAAAACTAAGACTTAAGTCGTCAGCAAGTTCTCTGACAGTAATTCTGCGATTTGTCCTCACAGCTGAACGGACTTCTTGGACGTTTCTTTCATTCCTGCTTCTTGAAGGCCTTCCACAACAATCGTCACTCTTGACCTTTTCACGGCCATTTTCGAAGCGTTTGAATCAGTCGCACATTCCTGAACGACTTATGCAGTCCTCACCGTACACTCGTGGACAACTCACGCAGTGCTCACCGTACACTCGTGGACGACACATGCAGTCCTCATCGTACACTCGCGGACGACTCATGCAGTCCTCACCGTACACTCGTGGACGACTTATGCAGTGTTTACTGTACACTCGTAGACGACTCATGCAGTCCTCACCATACACTCTCAGTAACTTGTCATGAGTTTCTTTGCAAGAATCCCCAAGTTTCTGACAGAATTTGACGCAAATGCGTTGCTCAACTTTCTCAGACATCGTTAATGCGACACGCCGATCAGACTAGACTCCAAAAAACTGGCCACAGGAAAAAAGCGCTGCGCCGATAGCGTTCTTTCGGCAGGCGCATGTGCAGTACATTTCAAGGTTACAGCATGCAGAACGGCATTGTGCTACGCCACTCTATTTAACAGTTATGCAGGCAGTCTCGATACTTTTTGATCACTCTTCGTACAAAATTGCGCACTGCTTCTTTCCCCTTCACTGGAACCAGTAGTCTCAAATTAGAGACGGGGGACTGCGTACAATTCTTAGAGTTGCTGATGGTGGTCGTTAAGCCTCGAAACAAAACGGGAGAGAGAGGAACGGAGCAACTGGGTGGGTCTAAATTGCACGTTTCCTCCGTCAATTCCTCTGGACGATTTCTCTTACTGCCTGCTACACTATCTACCAACACGTAATTGGACACCTGTGATAGCAAAGGAAAAACGAAGTTTATTCACCTTCAATAGTTGGTGGAGCCTCCACGAGCGGCGATTACAGCTGCGACCCTTCGGGGCATACTCTGAACGAGGCGTTATACGACGGCTAGTGGTATTTTCTTCCACTCGGCTTGGAGAAGACAGGTCAGTTCCTTCACTGATTTCGGCTGTTGGGGGCACCCCTTAAGTCGACGCTCCAACTCGTCCCAGAGGTGCTCGATAGGGTTAACGTCCGGGCTTTGCGCAGGCCAGTCCATTCGATTAACCCCATTGTCACCATACCAAGCCATGGTGAACCTCGCACTATGACAGGTGGCATTGTCATCCTGAAAGTAACATGGGTCCACCCCGTAAAACTGCCACAACGTAGAAAGCGCATGGTCATCCAAAATGGTGCAGTAAGTCTCGGCGTTGAGTCTACCAGGAATTGCGACAAAGGGTCCCGTGCCATACCAAGAGAAACACCCCCATAGCATAATTCCCCTGTCGGCGAACTTCATAGTTGGTACAATACATTCCGGCAGGAGGCGTTCTCCAGGCAAACGCCAAACCCAGACCCTGCCATCCGAACGGTAGAGGGTGAACCTTGATTCGTCGCTCCAGAGAACCTGTTTCCACTGTTCAACGGCCTACTGTCGACGTTCTTTGCACCACGTTAGCCGAGCAGCGCTATTGGACTTGGTGATCAAAGGCTTGTGGGAGGCAGCACGTCCATGGTAACCGAGCAGATGGGCTTCCTTACGGATGGTATTCATCGAAAGAACACTCCCGGATGGCTGTTGAAACTCCTCGCGGATGTGACCCATCGATTTGGCGCGGTTCTTCCGAATTTCTCTGGCCAGCACCCGTCGGTCTCTAACTCCCAGTTTTGTGGGTCTGCCGGGTCGGGGCACATTCCGACAGTCACCTCTCATCTTCCACTTGCCAATCTCACGTAGGCCACTGTCGATTTTGGGTACTTCAACTCGCTGGATATGTCACGTATGGATTGGCCATTTCTGTGATACCCGACGATTACACCTTTCTGGAAATCAGAGAGCTCCAAACTGCGTGGCATCTTGCGTGCGACTGGTTGCGTTGTTGTTTCCCACACGATATTTAACGGCGGCGGCCGTGACGTGTATCCGGACCGTAGATATCGTCGATTGCAGGGGTGTCCAATTACTTGTTGGTAGATAATGTGTTACTAAGAGATAAATACATCATACCGGCTTCAGTTTCCCTTCCTTTGCGATGTCTTACAGCGGCACCTAACCGTTGCGGGAAGTGTGTTTGTGTTGGGGGTACATGCCCTCACAGATCATATATAGGCTGCATCGGCATTGTTCCCGCGGGTTTCGTAAGCCACAAGATAAACATCATGTTTGCATGTTGTTGTTTTCTATTTTTACGTTTTATGCCCTCACCAAATGGAGCATCATGCTTTAGGAATTCTTCTAATCCTACCAACCTTTTCTTCCACGTAGACATACTCAGCTGTGAACTTGGTAAAGACCTACTATTTCCAATGCCCCATAGGGTCGTATCTACAAGTGTGTTCTTTTACCTGTGCCCATAATTTAATTGACTTTTTGCTGCACTTTCGACTACAACACAATGACATAGGACAGCCTACGGCACCCAAAGGAAACAGTAAAGGTTTCTCTATCACAGATCGTTCAGACATTCACTTGTGTCACTCCTTTACAATAAGATTAAAATGTGTGTCACGTATCCCTCTAATTCAATCTTCCTTTTCAGTTTTTGTGTATTCTCATGTAAATTTGGTTTCTCCTCGTTAGGTATTTTCGGGACGAGCTTGTAAAAGTTGACACCCTGAACTGAGTCAAAGTGCAATCGAAAAGGTAAATAAAGCTGTATTTAGAGTTAGAAAGTCATAATTGCATTGCGCCGCCTCGGTGGCGCAGTGGTCTAAGAGGTGGCTGCTTCTGATCATTCGCCCAGGGAGGTGTCTGAATTCGAATCCTGGGTAAGGCATGGATGTTTGTGTTTGTCTTTTGCCCCTGGCTCACAATGTATTACTTGATCGGTCTCTCCGTGTTTTTTGAAGCGCGATATTATAGAAGCAATGTTCTGAGTACGAGGTGTTATATGCAACACGAATACAGATATTAGTCAAAAGTATCTAGCTGATAACGCCGTGAAAAATTATTTGACATGCTGGCTGGAAGGATAATAAAGAGTGAATTTGGATTTCGTAAGAAAAAGGGAGACCCATACCAGACCCGATTCAGACTTTCCAGTTTACAGACAGACCGTATCACACCTGGCTCAGACTTTCCAGTTTACTGCCGGCCCGTGCCATACGCGACACAAACTTTCCAGTTTAAGACCCGGCACGTTCCATACCCGGCTCAGACTTTCCAGTTTAAGACCCGGCCCGTTTCGGACTCAGCTCAGACTTTCCAGTTTACGGCCGGCCAGTGCCAGACCCGGCTCAGACTTTCCAGTTTAAGACCCGGCCCGTTCCGTACCCGGCTCCAGACTTTCCAGTTTGCGGCATACCCGTGCATCACCCGGCTCAGACTTTCCAGTTTAAGACCCGGCCCGTTCCATACCCGGCTCAGACATTCCAGTTTAAGACCTGGCCCGTTTCGGACTCAGCTCAGAATTTCCAGTTTACGGCAAGCCCGTGCCACATCCGGCTCAGAGTTTTCAATTTACGGCTGGCCAGTGCCAGATCCGGCTCAGACTTTCCAGTTTAAGACCCGGCCCGTTCCGTACCCGGCTCAGACTTTTCAGTTCAAGACCCGGTCCGTTGCAGACTCGGCTCAGGCTTTCCAGTTTACGGCAAACCCGTGCCACCTCCGGCTCAGAGTTTTCAATTAACGGCCTGCCAGTGGCAGACCCGGCTCAGACTTTCCAGTTTACGGCCAGACAGTGCCAGACCCGGCTCCAGACTTTCCAGTTTATGACCCGGTCCGTTCCATACCCGGCTCAAACATTCCAGTTTAAGACCCGGCCCGTTTCAGACTCGGCCCAGACTTTCCAGTTTACGGCAAGCCCGTGCCACATCCGGCTCAGAGTTTTCAATTAACGGCCTGCCAGTTGCAGACCCGGCTCAGACTTTCCAGTTTAATACCCGGCCCGTTTTAGACTCGGCTCAGACTTTCCAGTTTGCGGCAAGCCCGTGTCTCACCCTGATCAGAGTTTCCAGTTTACGGCCGGACAGTGCCAGACCCGGCTCAGACTTTCCAGTTTAAGACCCGGCCCGTTCCGTACCCGGCTCAGACTTTCCAGTTTGCGGCATACCCGTGCCACATCCGGCTCAGAGTTTTCAATTTACGGCTGGCCAGTGCCAGACCCGGCTCAGACTTTCCAGTTTACGACCGGACAGTGCCAGACCCGGCTCAGACTTTCCAGTTTAAGACCCGGCCCGTTCCATACCCGGCTCAGACTTTCCAGTTTAAGACCCGGCCCGTTCCATACCCGGCTCAGACTTTCCAGTTTACGGCCAGCCCGTGCCACATCCGGCTCAGAGTTTTCAATTTACGGCTGGCCAGTGCCAGACCCGGCTCAGACTTTCCAGTTTACGACCGGACAGTGCCAGACCCGGCTCAGACTTTCCAGTTTAATACCCGGCACGTTCCATACCCGGCTCAGACTTTCCAGTTTAATACCCGGCCCGTTTCAGACTCGGCTCAGACTTTCCAGTTTAATACCCGGCCCGTTTCAGACTCGGCTCAGACTTTCCAGTTTGCGGCAAGCCCGTGCCTCACCCGGCTCAGAGTTTCCAGTTTACGGCCGGACAGTGCCAGACCTGACTCAGACTTTCCAGTTTAAGACCCGGCCCGTTCCATTCCCGGCTCAGACTTTCCAGTTTAAGACCCGGTCCGTTTCAGACTGGGCTCAAGCTTTCCAGTTTACGGCAAACCCGTCCCACCTCCGGCTCAGAGTTTTCAACTTACGGCCCGCCAGTGGCAGACCCGGCTCAGGCTTTCCAGTTTAAGACCTGGCCCGTTTCAGACTCGGCTCAGACTTTCCAGTTTTCGGCAAGCCCGTGCCACATCCGGGTCAGACTTTCCAGTTTACCGCCGGCCAGTGCCAGACCCGGCTCAGACTTTCCAGTTTAATACCCGGCCCGTTTCAGACTCGGCTCAGACTTTCCAGTTTAATAACCGGCCCGTTTCAGACTCGGCTCAGACTTTCCAGTTTGCGGCAAGCCCGTGCCTCACCCGGCTCAGAGTTTTCAATTTACGGCTGGCCAGTGCCACACCCGGCTCAGACTTTCCAGTTTAAATTCCGGCTCGCTCCATACCCGGCTCAGACTTTCCAGTTTAAGTCCCGGCCCGTTTCAGACTCGGCTCAGGCTTTTCAGTTTACGGCAAGCCCGTGCCACCTCCGGCTCAGAGTTTTTAATTTACGGCCCGCCAGTGGCAGACCCGGCTCAGACTTTCCAGTTTAAGACCCGGCCCGTTTCAGACTCAGCTCAGACTTTCCAGTTTTCGGCAAGCCCGTGCCACACCCGGGTCAGACTTTCCAGTTTACGGCCGGCCAGTGCCAGACCCGGCTCAGACTTTCCAGTTTAATACCCGGCACGTTCCATACCCGGCTCAGACTTTCCAGTTTAATACCTGGCCCGTTTCAGACTCGGCTCAGACTTTCCAGTTTGCGGCTAGCCCGTGCCTCACCCGGCTCAGAGTTTCCAGTTTACGGCCGGACAGTGCCAGACCCGGCTCAGACTTTCCAGTTTAAGACCCGGTCCGTTTCAGACTGGGCTCAAGCTTTCCAGTTTACGGCAAACCCGTCCCACCTCCGGCTCAGACTTTTCAATTTACGGCCCGCCAGTGGCAGACCCGGCTCAGACTTTCCAGTTTAAGACCAGGCCCGTTCCGTACCCGGCTCAGACTTTCCAGTTTAAAACCCGGTCCGTTTCAGACTCGGCTCAGGCTTTCCAGTTTACAGCAAACCCGTGCCAGACCTTTGGCTCAGAGTTTTCAATTTACGGCCCGTCAGTGGTAGACCCGGCTCAGACTTTCCAGTTTAAGACCTGGCCCGTTTCAGACTCAGCTCAGACTTTCCAGTTTTCAGCAAGCCCGTGCCACACCCGGGTCAGACTTTCCAGTTTACGGCCGGCCATTGCCAGACCCGGCTCAGACTTTCCAGTTTAAATTCCGGCTCGCTCCATACCCGGCTCAGACTTTCCAGTTTAAGTCCCAGCCTGTTTCAGACTCGGCTCAGGCTTTCCAGTTTACGGCAAGCCCGTGCCACCTCCGGCTCAGAGTATTCAATTTACGGCCCGCCAGTGGCAGACCCGGCTCAGACTTTCCAGTTTAAGACCCGGCCCGTTTCAGACTCATCTCAGACTTTCCAGTTTTCGGCAAGCCCGTGCCACACCCGGCTCAGACTTTCCAGTTTACGGCCGGCCAGTGCCAGACCCGGCTCAGACTTTCTAGTTTAAGACCCGGCTCAGACTTTCCAGTTTAAGTCCCGGCCTGTTTTAGACTCGGCTCAGACTTTCCAGTTTACAGCAAGCCCGTGCCACACCCGGCTCAGAGTTTCCAGTTTACGGCCGTCCCGTGCCAAAACCGTCTCAGAGTTTCCAGTTTACGGCCGTCCCGTGCTAAAGCCGGCTCAGAGTTTCCAGTTTACGGCCGACCTGTGTCAGACCCGGCTCCAGACTTTCCAGTTTATGATCCTCCCCGTTACAGACCCGGCTCAGAGTTTCCAGTTTACGGCCGACCAGTGTCAGATCCGGCTCAGACTTTCCAGTTTATGATCCTCCCCGTTACAGACCCGGCTCAAACTTTCCAGTATATGATCCTCCCCTTTACAGACCCGGCTCAGACTTTGCAGTTTAAGGTCGGTCAGTGGCAGACACGTCTCAGACTTTGCAGTTTACTGAGCTGCTCGTTTTAGACTTTGATGAAAGTCTGAAACCACCTGTGTGACTCGTTTTAGACTTTCATCCAGCGTTCTCTGATACTTATTACGGCTTCCTCAGTTTAAAACAAAGCTGTTCTACTAAACCAAATTACCTCAGTAGTAAACGAAATGCAACGCACAGAGACGTGCCATTTCTTGGAGGAATTCCTTCGACAGTTAGTGAGTTTAGACCTGACTACCTACTTCAGTTACAAATGCAAACGCTTTTCCTTTTCCACAAAAGTATAAACTAGGTAACTTCGATCTCCAAATATATTAACAAATACTTCGAACTTCCTCATCTCCGTCGTAGCAACGAATCGCGCAAGAAGGTCCACTGTTAAAAATAAGTAGTGTGAATTCATGGAAAATTTCTGAAAATAACGTGCTACACAGTTTCACGTAAGTGTCCGCATTTTAACAGAATTTCCGTGACCGTTTCCCTAATGACAGTCTTCGTGTATGGGGCAATTCTTTTATAATACTGTTCCATACAGGAACGGCCGATGAATGTATGACTTCTCTAGCGAGGGCTGTATTCTTCATGTCCTGGTTGACACTTCGCACGTGCTCTTTACATCTAGTGTCCAAGGATCGCTTTGTCATTCCGATATATATCTTTTCCGTGTTGTCAGGATATACCAACGGTATAGCGTACACACCTGCCTCTGCTTTCTCGCATTGTCTCTCCTTGCAACTTGATATCATATGTGATAACTGAGTCGGAGACTTCAGTGCTATCAATATGTTGTATTTACGTAATAAATTGTTTAAGCAATATGCAAAGCCTGGAAAATACGTGATGGATCCTGCGAATCTCACTGTCTTACTAGGTGGTTTCGTTATTGTTGACATTATACGGTTTCTTACGGTTCTATGTATTCTGTCTATGTCATCTTTCTAATATCCAGCCTTTAGACCTTTGCTATAAATATTATCAATTTTCTTATTATTTAGGTAGTCGGGTTTGCATACGTTATATGCTCTATAGAACCATGCTCTAAAAGTAGAAAGTTTTGTACTTTTTTGGGCAGTGCGAATCAGGAGGGACAAGGTTCGGTACTGCGGTCGGTTTATAATAAACGTCAAAATCGAAGCTGGATATTCTATTCTTCTGAGCGCGACATCAAGATAATTCAACGCCCCATCTACTTCAAGCTCTATGGTAAACTTTACCGTATTGTGTAGTTTGTTTATCTTGTGCATAAAATCATTTAATTCATCTGCTCCGTGTTCCCATATGAAAAAATATGTCGTTAGCGTAGCGGATCCACACTCGTGGTTTGTTGATACAATTTAGAGAGATGATATCTTCTAGCGGTCTAAGTACTACTCCACAAAAATAAATCGGTAAATAAATGGATAAATGGATTTAATACGCTACATGCATCTCTTGAGTGTGAGAACGGAGTTTTTCCGTTAACATAAGAAACGAATTGCGGAAAGGTTTCTCCAAAAACTCGGAATTTTCCCTTAACACATCTTGGAAACGCTAATTTACCGTCAGTATAAGAAAGGAATTGCGGAAAGGTGTCTGAAAATTCAATATTTTTCTGGCGTACGAAAATTCGTGAAATTCAGAGTTTTTTCCGTCATTTCACGGAAAGAGATGTATCAAAAATATGCTTCATTAACGTACGAAAGAGAGCATGGAAAGTGGCTCGTGAAAGTCATAAAAATTTTTACAGTGTCCGTTATCTGGTTTCATGAAGCTGTAAAGTCTGTTTATGGAAACACTTCTCGGAAAAGAAAAAAACAAGAAAAATGACACCGAATTTTCGGGTGTAATAAGCACGTCTTTTGAATCCGTTCTGACGCAAATTAAATTTATCAAAGTATTCAAAGTCAATGAAACCGGTATGGAAAACAATATAAAAGAAAGAAGATTTTCAATCGAGTTTTTAATTCCTCAGATATTATTCCGGTAAACGGAATCGTGAGCTTACGAACTCTTAGAAACAGAGATATCGATAAAAATGAGATGCGACTTTACGTCCCCTGGTGGGAAAACCATGCAATATTTTAGGAAGAAAGTATTCTCAAAAGGTTTATCCATATAAGCGGTATCGGTCCAAGAAAAAATTAGTCGAGGTTTCAGGAGCCCAGATTTTGCAACAAATACTTCAGAAGCAGAAATTAATACTTATGACCCCTGGTGGCTAAACCATTTTTTACAAAACATTAGAAATTATGTGAAAAACATTTTCCATCAGGTCTTGTATCCGATACAGGAAGGATTTTTTAAATCGGAGCTTTAAGAGCAGAAATAAGGCAGAAAACGCAATTTACCTTTGTGCCCCCTAGCGGAAAGTCTATGATTTACTTGAAAATTTTGAATTTATAAGAAAAACATTTCGCATCGGAAACACTATCCAACAAAGAAGGAATTTTTCAAATTGTACTCTTAGAAGTAGAGATATTGACAAAAATAAGATATACATCTACGCCCCTTGGCGTAGAAACCATGCGTTTTTTCAAGAAGAAAATTTTCCTAAAAGATTTGTCGACATGAGTAGTATCGGTCAACAAACGACTTTTTTTTCAATCGTGATTTTAGAAGCTCATATTTTGCTGCAAATACAACAGAAGCGGAAATTAGGGCTTACGCCACCTGGTGGCCAAACCATTTCTTACAAAAATTAGAAATTATGTGCAAACGATTTCCCATCAGGAGCTGTGTGCGGTGCAGAGAGAATTTTTCAAATCGTAGATTTAGAAGCTGAGATATAGTGGGAAACGCAATTTACATTTACGCCCCTTAGCGGAAAGTCTATGAATTACTTGAAAATTTTGAAATTACACGAACCACATGTCCCACTAGAAACATTATCAAACAAAGAAGAAATTTTTCAAATCGGACTCCTAGAAGTAGAGATATTGACAAAAATAAGATATACATCTACGCCCCCTGGCGTAGAAACCATGCACTATTTTAAGACGAAAATGTTTCTAAAAGGTTTGTCGACATGAGTAGTATCGGTCAACAAACAACGTTTTTTTCAATCGAGAATTTAGAAGCTCATATATTGCTGCAAATACAACAGAAGCGGAAATTAAGATTTACGCATCCTGGTGGCCAAACTATTTTATTAAAAAATTATTAATTATGTGCAAACGATTTCCCATCAGGAGCTGTATCCAGTGCAGAAAGAATTTTTCAAATCGGAGATTTAGAAGCAGAGATATAGGGAGAAACGCAATTTACCTTTACGCCCCCTGTATAGTAGAAAGTCTATGAATTACTTGAAAATTTTGAAATTATATGGAAAACATGTTACACGGGAAACACTATCCAACAAGGAAGGAATTTTTCAAATCGGACACCTAGAAGTAGAGATATTGACAAAAATAGGATGTACATCTACGCCCCTGGCGGAGAAACTGAGGAATATTTTATGAAGAAAATATTCCGAAAAGGTTTATCTATGTGAGTGGCATCAGTCCATGAAAGAAGTTTTTCAATCGAGATTTTAGAAGCTCAGATTTTATGGCAAATACATCAGAAGCCAAAATTAACGGTTACGCCCCCTGGTGGCCAAAGTATTCTCTACCAAAAATTTGAAATTATATGCAAAAGATTTTCCATCAGGAGATGTATCCGCTGAAGAAAAAAATTTTCAAATCGGAGTTTTAGAAGAAGAGTTATCGGGAAAAAATTAATTTATATTTACGCCCCCTAGCGGAAAATCTATGCGTAATTTGAAAAAGTAACTATATCTAAAATTTTCTTCGACATAAATGGAATCGAAAGATAATTTTTTTTTCAATCGGATGTTTAGAAGCAAATATGTGGAATAAAACGTATTTTTGAATTCGACATCATCTGCATTTACGCCCTCTACCGGCGAAATTGTACATCGTAAAAAAAAACGAAATGAAGGATCATCATTTGCATATTTCAAGCTTCCCAATGCAAAAAGAATTTTTTAAATCGGACTAATAGTTGCAGAGATATTGTGGGTACAGACGGACGGACGGACAAACCGATAACAGAAGCACGATCTTTTTTTACAAAAGACGTACTAAAAAAGCTTACTCTACGTATATAAACATCGCTCGGAAACGACAGTCAGGTCTTGAGCGACATTCAAAGTCCCTGACTAATGTTAAATCCCCACTAATTATCATATTTTACATGAAATCTTCATAGCAGTGAAGCTGGCCGCTGCCACGGTTCTAGGTCCAAGTCTCAATAACTGAGTTTCCTCTCCAAATACGAATTAAAATCCCACAAAGTCATGAATAACTGCACCGTGTGTAAAAATTATGCGTAAGGTTGTTTCTCAAATTCCAATCGCTGCCGCTGTTATAGTGCCAAAGGAAATTAAAGCCAATGAAGTGAAAACGGAATTTGATTTCAACCTTTAAATAAATAATCCGGTTCATTTCCAGGGACGGATAAGGGCTTAGTGGGCCCCTAGGCTAAGACATCTGAGTGGGCCCCCAAAGAACTTTTGTTGGACAATCATTATTGAAGTCCGTTAAAATATGAAACAGTAGCAATATGCTTGTGATAATTAAAACGTAGTGCATTCTTCAAACTATTAAATTACTTAAAGAGTTTTGCTAAAAGAAAGTACTGTATTTTCCACTGTTCTTACAAAAACATGAGTTCAAGGCTTAGACGCCTAGAAATTTTTAATAAGTTAGCGTTGTACACTTTACTTAGTGCACATGTTTTGTTATGCAATGTGAAACCACAGAGGATTTCGTCCATTAATGGTCCCAAGTACAAGCAAAGAGGTGTCGGTGGATGGTAGTGAAAAAGATGAAACTGTCCTCTGACCTCACCGTACACAGCGCTGTGAAACGTTTACCCTTATTGAGTCACTGCCTTGAAATATGTTCGTCTTCTAGTCTATGTTTCTGATATACGTAGTGGAAATCATTCAAGACAAAACAAAAACCATTTTACTTCTCTCTGTATGAATATGTATAAGCTGTATGTCATTTGCTGTGTAGAGGTATGCCTCCTGGGCCTTTGGCAATGGTGGGGCCCTAGGCCATAGCCACGTTTGACCCTATTAATCCTGCTGATTTCAGATTCTCATCTTACAACCCGGTTTTCGACTTTATCTGTATTTAATCAATGCACCCACCACCAGATGCATTGATATTCATTGTCTGACATATTGGTATTCAGCTCTGGAATATTCACCATCTGATTATTTAATAAGTCAGTTTTCTCTTTGTGAGGAGAAACGTTTTTTTTTTTTTTAATCTAGAAACAAAATGTTGGGCATTCTAGTATAAGCACGACCCTTCCCGAGATCCACGCCAGTACCTTGCTTTGGAGGCATCTTCCGAGGCAATGCTTTTAAACTTCGTCTTCCGAAGCAATGCTTCTTAACTTCGTCTTCCGAAGCAATGCTTTTAAACTTCGTCTTCCGAAGCAATGCTTCTTAACTTCGTCTTCTGAAGTAATGCTTCTGAACTTCGTCTTCCGAAGCAATGCTTTCAAAACTTCGTCTTCCGAAGCAATGCTTCTAAACTTCGTCTTCCGAAGCAATGCTTCTGAACTTTGTCTTCCGAAGCAATGCTTTTAAACATTGTCTTCCGAAGCAATGCTTTTAAACTTTGTCTTCCGAAGCAATGCTTCTAAACTTTGTCTTCCGAAGCAATGCTTGTAAACTTCGTCTCCCGAAGCAATGCTTTTAAACTTTGTCTTCCGAAGCAATGCTTCTAAACTTCGTCTTCCGAAGCAATGCTTCTAAACTTCCTATACCAAAGCAATGCTTCTAAACTTCGTCTTCCAAAGCAATGCTTCTGAACTTCGTCTTCCGAAGCAATGCATTTAAACTTTGTCTTCCGAAGCAATGGTTCTAAACTTCGTCTTCCGAAGCAATGCTTCTAAACTTCGTCTCCCGGAGCAATGCTTCTACACTTCGTCTTCCAAAGCAATGCTTTTGAACTTCGTCTTCCGAAGCAATGCTTTTAAACTTTGTCTTCCGAAGCAATGCTTCTAAACTTTGTCTTCCGAAGCAATGCTTCTAAACTTCGTCTCCCGAAGCAATGCTTTTAAACTTCGTCTTCCGAAGCAATGCTTCTAAACTTCGTCTTCCGAAGAAATGTTTCTAAACTTGTCCTATGATGGGAAGCATCTTAAACCGATGAATACCTCCATTCGGTAAAAATTTCCATTAAAAAAAGGGGGAGTTATGGACCTCGTAAGATCTCAGAGGGTAAGCTATTACGAAGAAAATATTCTGTTCACTTTGTAAATATTTTAAGCTTGCTGATAAACAGTCATAATTCATTCCAGGAAGTGATAGCTTCAAAACTGATTCTATCAAGGCGCATCCATACAGCATACCCTATAATCGGGTAAAAAATTTCAACACAACTGCAAACTAAAATAAAGTTAAATATAACTTGTATGTTCATTTGTGGATATATCGCAATCAATGTGAAAATGTTTTCTTATATCTGAACTCTATTATTTAGTTGTGAAATTGAAGTTTGCGCTTTCCGGGTACTTCATTCAGAAAAAGAGAATTCAAACTAATACAACGTGCATAATAAATTGCGAAATTCAAACCCTCTCTCTGCCGGTCGCGTGGCTCGACTCCACATCTTTCTGCTCCGGAGCCGAATGCTTTCGCAATAAATTCACGCCGGCAAAGGCTTTTTCTTTGCTACTTGCCGTCTTGACATGTGTATGAGCTCTGAAGTAGGTACGTCACGTATATCCTCTCCCTCCCTTGAGAAAGGCACGAAATCGCAGGTTCGGGTCTGCTGCTGCAAACCATGCTTGAAGAAGGTTACTGCAGAAAAAGAAATTCTAACTAATTCCAGACGATGTGCGGAAGAAGCATCACACATGTTTAGAAGAATCATAACGGCCAGAAGATTCATTTTTACCTTAGGGCGCCAATGGGAAATTCAACCCCTCTCTTTATGCTGGTGGTGAGAATCGAACCCACATCCGTCTGCTCCGTAGCCGAATGCTTTTACCAATTAAGCTGCACCATCAAGGGCTTTTCCTTTGCTACTTGCCGTCTTGACATGTACGCCACCTCTGAAGCAAGTGCGTCATAAAATGCGTTAATACATGCGTCACTTGCGGACCATCAAATTCTGGTACACACTGCAGATAAGTGATTTTTTCTAAAATTTTATCACTGCATTAAACACTCAGATGAGTACGAAAACAAACAAAAATTATTTTTGGTCATTTTTTTTTATATTCTTCAGCAGGAGAAATTCAATTTTGACAATAGTGGGAACCTGATAAATAATACTAAATCAGTTTCTCTATTCAAATTTTGCGCAGTTTAATTTTTCAAACAACAAACTCCCTTTCGTCTACCGCAAATTCGTCCAAATTACAGCAAATATGAGTTCCTTCTATTTTTTATTTTTTTTCAATGTAGGTTTTCACTTTTTTTTTAACTTCACATTCATTTTTGACTGTTCTGGAAGTGACTGATGATACTAATGAAGAAAATTCGCCCATAAAGCAAACAAATCAGAATGATTTATGTCAAATTAGTTTTAATATGTAAAGAATACTATATATAGACCTGATAGCTACATTACAACACAATATATACATATTTACAAGACTTTTATATTAATAATACAAATTGAGGCACCGAACGATGTAGGAAGCAAGAACTGCGTCGCCCATTTTCAACGGCAAATGCATTAAAAAAAAAAAAAAGATTCACCCATTTTTATTTTCCTCCTCCTCTTGGTGACTGCGCCAGTCACTAAATAGACCGAACACATTGCCTTTCCTGAAAGAACAAAATGTTTATTCACGGTTTCTGACTGCTCTTGTACGACGTATTTGATCTTTCGGAACAAAACGGAAACGCCATTTTTTTTTCTCTCTCTGTCTGTTATAGGAAGTCGGAAATAACGTTGTTTATTTTTCTCTCGTATTAAATTTATCCTATTGCTATTTTTATGTGTGTGTGAGATTTTATTGTCTTTCGTTTTTCATTGAAACAATACATTATCTTGTTCTTTTTGCTGAAAATCTTCCGGTCTCCAATTTGCTCCACATTGCTGAGGTGTGTCCTGCTGAAATTCGGATGCCTGAGAAGAATGCAAGACACAAACAAAGCAGATCCACGTTCGCTGTTTGCGTGCGATTCGGTACGTTGGTGTCAGGTGGACAAGTGTTTCCAGAACGTGCTTTTTACAGCTCCGAATTCAGAAGCCGCCATGCCACTCTGGATTCTTGTGACCTACAAAACGAAAGAAAGAAAATGAATCACTACGTGCACGCACTCCGAACTTCAGACAGTTGGTATGATCTTATACAGTAAAAATACTGAAATCTTTCCTTTCAAGATTTGATTTTAAATAAGTAAGGAAAAATAGCATACACATATATAAATTTTATTCTTTCAGAAATAACACAGTGAAACGTTCACACAAACGACACAAGACATCACGTTATCACTGGAAGTTCTTGTACAAGGCAAGCCTCAACCAGAGGCCTAAACCTCGGACAAGTATCGACGAATAATTGTTGCAGTGCCGATGATTGCAGTCTTTTGTAACTCGGCAGTTGTTATTATTGTTGTTCCAAGTCGGGTAAAGTAGTCCATGAATTTTGGTGATATAGTCCCTAGTGTGCCGATTATTATTGGCAGCATGGGCCGCGGGTGGCCCAGTGGTCAACGTTCGTGACTGCCACGGAGAAGACCTCGGGTTCGAACCCAGGCAGGTACGAACGCTCGAACCACTAAATATCCGCATTGCGTCGGATGGGCACGTTAAACCGTCGGGCCCCGGGTACTGGGCCCCCGGTAATAAGTAAGGGCGTCTTCTTACCTCTTTTTACCTCGCTTCCGTGTCACTTTCCTATCGGGCACTCTAGCCCAAATCTCCTAGCTTCCTATTTCTAAGGGTTGTTTAAGACCTGGGGTCAGACACTCCCTTCCTAAAATCCTCTACATCTGATCTGTGTGAGATCTAGTATTATTGGCAGCACTATTGTGTTTTTCTTCCAAAGTCGGGTAGTTTCCATAGTATTTGTCTATTTTCTCCTTCTCTTTTTCCAGTACTCTACAATCTCCAGGGATGGCAATATCGATTAGGGTCACTTGTTGATTTTCAATCACGGTGATGTCGGGTGTATTTGCGGTTATGTGCTGGTCAGTTTGTATTCGAAAGTCCCATAAGATTTTCACCTGGCCATTATCCAGGACCTTATCTGCTATACGTTGCCAAGACTTTTCAGAAGTCGGGAATCCAAATTTGTTGCAGAGTGCCCAGTGGACCTTTCGGGCCACATCGTCATGCCTCTTTTTGTACTCGGTGCGGGCAATGACCGTTCACTGGCAAACCAAATGATTAACTGGTTCTTCACGGTTGTTACACAGACGGCAAAGGCTATTGTCACTTTAGTCCTGTATCTTGGCCTTCATCACGTTCGTCTGAAGGGCCTGCTCTTGTGCAGCAAAGAGCAAACCCTCAGTCTATATGTATATATATATATACTGTATATATATATACACTGAAGAGCAATTGAATTAGAGGTACCTGTCTAGTAACGTGTAGCACCACCTTTCGCCCTGATGACAGGGGCGATTCGTCTCGGCATGGACTCGACAAGACACCGGAAGCGTTAGGAAGCCATACAGATCCACGACCCCTTAACAAGCTCCCACAGTTCACGAATATTTGACAGAGGCGGGTCAGAGCCTCGAACATCTCTTTCGATGGAATCCCAGATGTGCTCCATGGGATTGAGGTAAGGTGACCTAGCTGGCCAAGGAAGCGAGGTCACGTCGGTGGAGTGCTCATCCAACCATTTGGATACAATTCGGGAGCGATGGCACGGTGCATTGTCTTGTTGCAGGATGAGGTTCCCAATGGGATGTTCAAGACACACAGACGGGAGAAAATGGTCGTCCAGGATATCCCGGTAACGTTGACCTGTGAGGGACGATATCACACGTACCAGGGGTCCCATTTCAGTCCACGTAAACAGTCCCCAGATGAGATTACCACCCCCACCAGCTTGAAGAGTACCCTGCTGACAAGAAGAATCCATCGCTTCCTGTGGTTTACGCCGTACTCGTATCCTGCCATCCGCATGTACCAACGTGAATCTCGACTCATCAATCCAGGCAACATTTTCTTACATGTCTAGGGTCCAGTGGCGATGTTCCCGTGCCCATGCTAATCTTTGCACCCTGTGATGTGCGGTCAGCAGCGGTACCCTCGTAGGATGATTGCTTCTGTACCCCATAGCAAGGAGATGGTTCTGGATGGTGTGGCTGCTTACACGTTTTTGTGCATCAGCGTTAAATTGCCGAGTGATTTCTTGCACTGTGGCCCGTCTATTCGCTGTTACAATGCGAGCTAGCCGACGATGACCCCGCTCATCTACACGCTGTTATCAACGGCAGTTGGTTCTTGCAGGGATGGTTTCACCGGATTCGATGTACTCATGGTGCACCCGTGACACAGTGGCTCGTCAAAATCCCAGTGCCTGCACGACTTCCGAGATGGAGTGACCCATTCGTCGGGCCCCGAAAATTTCCCACGATCAAATGCGCTTAGATCCTTCGTCTTACCTATACTGCGTCCGACTCTTACTGATTCCAGTCGCATCACTCCTTATATTGTCGGATCGCTGCATACGTCATGTCGTTTCCGTTTACAGGGCCGCCCACAGAGCCACATTTGCATAACGCCAGCTGTCCCTAATTCAATTGCTCTTCAGTGTATATATATATATATATATATATATATATATATATATATATATGTTCATTTTTAATCCCACTTCTTTATCTTTACTCTTGTCAGCAAGTAATATGGTGAGTTAATAAAAAAATATATATATTTATATATAGAATATACAGTATAAATATAGGTGAATAGGTGATTTAAATAATCCGGTAAATAATCTGTCTCCTATATATATATAGGAAACAGGTTCAAGACAGACAATGTGGAAGAAACTTGGGAAAACCTTTATCCAGCAGTGGATTGATAATGGTTGATAAGGATGATATATCATGGTTAATATGTATCATCGTTGATGATGATGATTGATAATGGTTGATAAGGATGATATATCATGGTTAATATGTATCATCGTTGATGATGATGATTGATAATGGTTGATGATATATATATATATATAATATATAAGTCGAAAGGTTATGCGGACCTTATATATAAAAGGTGTTGCCAAAAAATCTTTTACAACACAGGAAATAATGATAAAATATATTACATGATGATAGCTGAGGGTCTTAAAGGATTTGAGTCAATGTTCATTGTCTCCAGAGTCAAGTTCGGCTCTGACACAATGAACTCCTACTAGTAAGGCTTACATCCGGTTTTCTGAAAGTTTATTTATAAACTGGCTAAACTTTGTTGTAACGATGACATGCCTATCAACATTTTCCAGGCCTGGAAATCCTTATTGACAGTTGCCACAGGAGTTTCCTCAGCCTAGCTTGACTCTAGAGGCAATGAACATTGACTCAAATCCTTTAAGGCCCTGAGCTACCTTCATGTAATATATTTTTTATCATTATTTTTTATGTTGTAAAAGTTTTTTTGGCAACATCTTTTATATATAAGTTGCCACACAACCTGTCGATGCGTGTCATTCTCATTTGAAGATTAACTCCTTGGGAGTTCGAAAGATCTAATGAGTGTTTTTAATATGTGTATATTTTAAATGTGTTTTAATTAAACGTGCCGTCATCCGGTGCTACGTGGTTTTAGGGACCTCGTCATTGATCGCGCATTAAACAGCGTTTTTGACTTATATGATGTACAATGCTTTTACAAAGGATGAAGAGTTATCGATTGACGGGGAAAGGCAGGAGATAACCGATACCTACATTTACCTTGGGCAACAGCGAGTGTCCCATTGATGAAGAAATTAAATCGCGTATAAAACTTGGCTTTAGAACTTTTGGAAGAAAGAGTACATTTTTTAAAAACAACAGGCCATTATGTCTTAAAAGAAAAGTGTTCAACCAATGCATCCTTCCAGTCTTTACATATGGAGCAGAGATATAGACACATAGATCTTAACTAAAAAAGACATACGAAAAACTGCAAACATCTGAAGCGTGAAGGGAGGCATCCTTGGTGTAACGAGGAAAGATAAGAAGAGGAACTCATGGATAAGAGAAATGACAAGAGTGGACGGCATCATGATCAGAATAAATCCCCTGAAATGGCAATGGGCTGGACATTTTGCCAGAAGGACGGACCATCGATGGACAACCGAAATTCTAGACTGGATTCCAAGGAACTCTCAGTTCTATTGTTTAGTCCTTTTCTTTCCACGTTTTCTTTCTAATCCCCACGGTTTTTTCTTTCAATTCCCAGTCCCACGTTCTTGGGTGTTCCTTCCCATAATAAGGATTTTGTTGTTGTTGTTGTTATCTTTTGTTCAATAGCCTACGAGCCTCTCCACTGATTATTTACTCGTATTTGTTTTCACAGAAACACTGGAGCACGGAAAGGGTTCGGCCAAAGACGTTTGAAACATATTGCAAATATATACGGAAAAAACCCGCAATATATGCGCAAACCAGAGCACATTTAAGGGGACAGGTGGCCTGGGGGCTGGACGGTATTTGGTGGCTCCAGTGTTAGTGGCACATCTATGATTTCACTATGGGTGGATGGATAAAAATACCTAGGAGAAGACATTCCCAAAAGTATGATGAGGAAACCATAAAAATATCCCCTCCGTATTGAAGTGTGTATCCCATGATTCATGGACAAATCAGTGGTAGCAAGAAAATGTAAAGAAAAATGAATACCAGTTAGTTTTGCTTTAATCCCTCTCCCCAATCTCAGGGTTCATATTGTTGAAATTATAGCATAGTGGGCAAAATAACATGATCCAAATATGATTCAAACGAATTTTTAATGTATGAAAATTTCCCCCAATTACAGATGTGTACAAAAAATCATCTTTCGAAAGATTTGAGGATGGATTGGGGACGACTATATTTTAACGGACTTCTGAAAAAGCGGAAAGAAATAGATTTTTTTTCACTAGACAGTTTCTTATAGGTTTTGCTGTGCTATCTTAAAAAACAACAACAACTGTACACTGTCAATTTTTCAAGTATCCTGCATAATTCTGGTGCGCTTTGAAAATCCGGGCCACCGGCTGCAGCCTCCCTAAGCCCCTCTTAAATGAGCTCTGACGGAAACTTTGGAAGTAATAGTCACGCAAAGGCTAGTTCGGACCGTTGAGATCCTAAAAACTCCTGTATGAACAACTTCTAAAATTCTTCAAGTCTTCACGAAACATTTACAGCCAGTTGGATGCTGTGATTGCTTCCACGAATCAAAACAGGGGATTTTATTTCTTCTGTTTCTAAATAGGTGTCTTTTTGCTAGCTGCATCTTATTTGTTTCCTCTGGGGATGACCCGTTCCTTAATTTTTCTCCTTTCGATTTTCCTTGAGGAACTGCTCCAATATAGCACACCTTTTTACTTTCCCCGGTGGACCTTCTGATAACCCACCTTTTTACTAAATGTGGTAGATGTAGGAAAGTGCAGTTCTTCTGATTAAATAAAATTCTATGGAATTTTTTTAAGTGATACTACAGTGTAAAAAATAAGTGGCATGCATTCAGGGAAAATTCCTGAAAAGAACGTGCAGCAAATTTGCGCATAAGTATCCGTCTTTTAACGAAATTTCCCTTTTTAAAAATGTCTTCTGTCTTCGGCATTTTGACAGATTTTCTGTTATCAGTAAGTCAGAATAGTCAGTTTCTGGTTTTTCCGCATTTATACAGAAATTACGCAAAATCTTTGATTTTGATTACTTCAGCCCTTTTACCAGAGCTTCTTATTTGCTGGCTTACGAAGTTAATGAATCCATTCCCTTTGCCCCTGGCAGTGTTCGAATCGTGTAAGTCTTCAACGACAACAGCGCGTGCTACAGATTGAGCCAGAATTAAATGTAACGCATTGTCACGTATAAGGTAGAGAGATGTAGAGAAACTCGAATCGCACAAAGATGAAAAGTTTTCGCTGTTAATGAGGGTGAATTAGCTGTATAATATCATGAAAGAAATACGGGATTACGCCATATAATACAAATTTTGAAGATGACAATCCGATTTTTGGCGTAAATGTGACAAGGATGGTAAGTCAGATAATATCCGAAAACTTCAAAATTTTCGGATATTATCTGACTTACCATCCTTGTCACATTTACGCCAAAAATCGGATTGTCATCTTCAAAATTTGTATTAGCTGTATAATACACTGCTGGACAATTGCTAAGGACGGATGACAATATCAACGATAGCAACCATAAAATGGAAGGCAAGAAAATGTGGAAATTAGCATAAGTGCGGGATACAGTAAGACGTGTTGTGCGTATGCAAATTTTGGATTGCCGAACTTGTTCGTGACGTCATAGCGCTGATAAGAGATATAAAAGATTTGACGCGTATTGACCGTTGTTTTTCAAACGCAAAGTTGAAAGGGAAAGAATCAATTGACGAATTTGCAATTTTCAGTATGTCTTCCCGACATCACCAAGATGATTTTACGCGTGGCCGTATTATTGGCAAGACTGAAGAAGGGCGAAAACAAACAGATGTTGCCAGGGAGTTCGACGTCAGCCACAGTGTTGTTTCAAGGCTTTGGAAATCATTTCAAACAAATGGAGAGTGTAGAAAACGTCACGGGGGAGGTCGTGTTCGCAGTACGACACCTGCAGAAGATCAGTACATAGTGCTATCAACAAAAAGACACCGGCGCAGCACAGCTAGTGAGGTAGCAAATCAGTTTATGGCTGCTTCTGGCAAGCGGATCTCCCGAAAAACTGTCGCCAGACGTTTGCATGAAGGAGGACTATACGCCCGCCGTCCTGTTGTGTGCATCCCATTGTCCAGACGCCACCGTACCGCCCGTTTGCAATGGTGCCATCAATATCGCAACTGGACTGATAACGACTGGTCTGCTGTCCTCTTCTCAGATGAGAGTAGATATAGTCTATCGTCTGATTGTCGACGACAACTGATCTGGCGTGTTAGTGGTACTGTATATTGCCCAGCAAACATACAGGAAAGGGACCGATATCCGACATGTAGTGTCATGGTATGGGCTGGCATCATGATCAATGGCCGTACGTCCCTTTATGTGCTTCCAACTGGGACTATGACTGGCCAACGATACATTAATGATGTTCTGCTACTTCATGTTCGCATGTTCCGTGGTGCTGTCGGTGATAGATTCATTTTCATGGACGACAACGCAACATGTCATTGAACAGTCGCTGTACAGGAGTGTCTTGAGGGCGAGGATATTCAACGCCTCGTATGGCCAGCACGTTCTCCAGATCTGAATCCCATTGAAAATGTGTGGGATGCTTTGGGGAGGAGTCTTGCTAGTCGCCAATGCCCTCCAATAAACAAGGACACCCTCATCCGTGCACTGACAGAGGAATGGAATGAATTACCCCAACAGCTGCTTGATAATGTTGTGCAAAGCATGACACGACGTGTGGAATCTTGCATCGCCCTCCATGGTGGCCATATCCCGTATTGACATCTTACGCCGGAACGCCTGCGAACGGTAATTGCATTTTTTTCACGTTTACGTATTCTGCACAAAATGGCCTGTTTGTCCCTTGAACACGTTCCAAAGCCTTCTGGATTTCAGAGCACAATAAATTGTCTTTCTTGTAATGTCCTGGCATTCTGACATTATTTTATTTCACTTGGCATCCAACCACACTTACTTTTTTATGCGCTATATAGCCGTTTATGATCCGTCCTTAGCAATTGTCCAGCAGTGTAATTTAAGTACCCGGTTTCTTACGGTTACACAATATACAAAGCGAGTACATCAAATGCGAGGAGAGGAGAAGAAATATTCGGTATACAATAAACAAAATTTCATGTGATATGATGCTATCCACAAAATCCAGGTCTCACTTCAGAACTTCAAAATGTGATCCTCCGATAGACGATTGAAATTTAACTGTCAATCAAACCTCAAGTATTTCTGTAAATCGCTACTGTTACCGGAAATTTTTCGTCATATGGATTTAGAAAACGTAAACACAGAAATTTTCCGTTAACACACGAAAGAGATTGCGGAAAGGTTTCTGAAAATTCACAATTTTCCTTTAACACATTTTAGAAACGACAATTTGCAGTCAATATAAGAAAGGAATTGCTGAAAGATTTTGCTAATCAGGATTTTCCGTTAATACATCTTAAAAAACGGCAATTTGCAGTTAATATAAGAAAGAAATTGCGAAAAGGTTTCTGGAAATTCAGAATTTTACATTAACACATCCTAAGAAACGGCAATTTGCAGTCAATATAAGAGAGCAATTGCAGAAAGGTTTCTGGAAATTAATTTTCCGTTAATACCTCTTTAAAACGGCAATTTGCTGTCAATATAAGAAAGTAACTACGGAAAGGTTTCTGGAAATTCATAATTTTCCGTTAATACATTTTAAAAAACGGCAATTTGCAGTCAATATGAGAAAGGAATTACTGAAAGATTTCTGAAAATTCAAAATTTTCCTGGTTTACCAAAAAATCATGAAATTCAGGTTTTTTTCCCCGTCATTTCGCTTCAGAGGTTGCGTCAGAAATATGCTTCGTTAATTCCCGAAAGGAATCACGGAAAAAGCTTCGTGAATTTCAGAATTTTTCTTTGCAGTGTACCCTGATTTTTGCTCTAAAGACTTGACCATGCTTTCTCCTTCTCCTCTGATTTTCCATCAAACTACAAGGAGGTCTTCCTATGCTCTACAAGGTACTCATCCTATGACAGTACTGTGCAATGGTACATAAGTGCTTCAGCGTATTTCGTTGAGGGAAGAATTACTTAGCCAGTTTAGGTTCCTTAGAACCAGGAACACTAAATTTCAGATGACGAACTAACACAATCTTCATTACTTATTCACGAAGACTGTTAAACCACAGACTTGGTTGGTTGGTTGGTTGTTGGATTTTATTGGCGCAAGGGCCAGGTTTGGCCAAAGAGCGCCAGACAAAGAACTATCAGCCACAGATTTTTAAAAACGTGGAAAATGATTAAGAGCAGACAGGCTTGGTAAAAGTTGAAAAAGAGTATGATGAAAGCTGTGAAGACAAGGTAGTTAATTAGGTTTATATAAAAATTTATTAATTTACTATTATAATTATATTTTTTTTTTTTAAACACAACTACACAAAGGATGAGTCACTCTCCTCCCCCACACTCCTCTGCAATGCTGGCAGAGGGCGGGGACGAACTGTCACTCTCTTCCCCCCATGTTCCTCTGCAATGTTGTTTGAGGCTGGGGACGAACTGTCACTCTCCTCCCCTATGTTCCTCTATAATGTTGGTTGAGGGTGGGGACCTCGCTGAGGCCGAGACAGTTGGATGGACACTGCACACCTTTGCGGATTGAGGGCCGGGTCGTCCGCACGTGCAGGCTTTCTGCTTTAAACTGGAAGAGAGGGTCGGCTGCAAAAGAGAAGGCCCAGAATCAGGTAGTCGAAAAATCGCGAGCTCGGGGAAAAACACCTGTGTCGCTTGGTCTGGCTGTAGATCGCTTGGCAAGCGCTGCGAGAGCTACAGGGCGCGGAACAAAGGGCTGCACGGGTTGTGGCTGAGACTGAACAACTGCGGCAAAAGTACGCTGGCGGGTGTTGGGAATACCCAACTTGGCCTTGGCAGCAGGGTACGAGAGGCCTTCCAGGGTCTTGAGGCGCTGGATCGCCATCTCGTCCTTCCATTTCATACAGTTGCGGGAGTAAGCTGCATGGGCCTCACCGCAGTTAACACAGCAGGCCGCAGAAGTGCAACCTTCCCCGTCATGTTCACTGGAGCCACAATTTGCGCAACGAGCGGAACTCTTACAGAAACGTTGTGAATGCCCGTACCTCTGGCACCTGAAACAGCGCAGAGGACTGGGAATGTACGGGCGAACTCCACAGACCAAGTAGCCAGCCTTGATTTCGGTCGGAACTTTCGGGGAGTTAAAAGTCAAGATGACATTTTTTGACTTAATCATGGAACCATCACGCCGGAACATCATACGACGTGCAGCAATAACACCTTGATCAGCAAGTTCAGTCACGAATTCGTCTTCACTGCATGGCAAGAGATCAAACTCCGAAATAACACCCCGAGAGGTGTTAAGAGAGCAGGTGAGGTGTCACTTTTACAGGAATGCCTTGAAGACTAGTGAGGTTCAGAAAAGTGTTACTCTGAGAAACACTGCAAGTTTGGACAAGCAGGTCCCCAGAGCGAAGCTTCCTCACAGACTTCAAGGGCCAACCGCAGCGTCCAAAGCTTTAGAAATGAAAAAGGGAGATCTGGTGGACAGTCTCTCATGCGGATCGATGGATTCTACAAGCAAGTGAGTAGCATGCGTAGTCACAGCAATTGAGGGGAGACGACGCTTCGGAGCGACTGGTACAGCCGCCGAAGAAGAGGTTCCACATTCTTGGTCCAGGTCAAGGTCTAAAGACCGTTTAAGGGTATGAGACTTGGTAGGTTGAGAAGACGAAGGACAGTCGTTGTCAACTATCATTTTGTCATTTGACTTAAATTTGGAGTTTTTGTTCTTTTTACCCATGGAAAAAAAGGAGGAAGATTCGTCTGCAGACTACTCCACCCACCACCGAGCCCTACAAGGGAGAACTGGAGGTCTGCAAGCCAAGAAAATGACGCTGGACACAGTTCTGGAGCTTATACGTTGCAGATATAGTCCGTTGGCTGTGATCACACGCACTCGGCGGACACTTCGGCCTCCGGGTACCGTCATGCCAACGCCTTTGGCATGATCCCACAGCCCCCGGGCTCACCCTGCCGTGCTATACGACAAAAAAAGCCGCTAAAGCCGTGTACACAACTTGGTACAAGACTTCTGACTAGAGGTGGGTTAGTCTCTAGCCTCCCGTTTACAGCGAAGCCGGGGTCGAAGAGGAGTGTTGGTACACAGGAGGCACTTATCCGGTCTCCTGCGACCTCAGCCGCCAGACATCCCATTTCCGCCTCACGGGTCTCCGCACGCGGCAAACATGCAGGTAGGTCTAGCACCCAAACCAGCTAAAAGGAAAAAAAGAAATCCAAAGAAGACAAATCCTGGAAGGGAACCTAAACGGAATCTCAGCAACCTACGAACTGAGCGGTTAATATAATACAGTTAGTGGTGGAGGGTAACAAAACCACAAGACCGGGGTGTTAGTGCATAACGTGGTAGCGATTAGGTAAAGTATACAACACGGGCAACTAGCCAGTGGAGAAAATAAATAAAAACGAAAAAGCGAGACACAAGACCAGCTCAGGATCGTGGGGCCGCGACTCCCAACAGCTGGATGAACAGCCGTCCCTGCAAACACCAATAGCACCAAAATAAAAATCAAGCGGTGGCATGACATCAGATGATGACCCGTCACAAGGTCAGCTCGGGCCGTGGGGGCGCCGCTCCCCAAATAACTGGAAAACCAGTTATCCCCGTGCGGGGACCACAGACTTGAAAATGAAGGAACAAAACAACAACAAAAAAGTAGAACGAAAAAAGGGAAAGGCGCAGAAAAAAAGAAAGGTGTCTTGCCCACACACTACTAATATCGTATACTTTTTTTAACAAGATGCGGAATAATTCAATCAAAAGGAATATTTCACAGTATGAAAAACAAAACAAAAAAATAAGTCCAAATAGTATAACTGTACTAGTAATCCGAATTTGCTGACGTAGAATAGAAATCAAAGTTTCCAAGCTTCCACACATCAACCAGATGTCCCTTTTCAAGCAAGGTAGACAGCAAACTGCCTTTGGAAGGTAGATAGTTTGTTGTCTATCTTCCTTGAAAAAGCCATCTGGTTGATGTGCGAAAGCTTGGAAACTTTGATTTCTATTCTACTCCAAGAAATTCGTATTGCTAATATAGTAATATAGTTATACTATTTTGAGTATAGTTGGTGTACAGTTTCTGTTTATTAAAAAAAACAAGATTTTGGTAATGACTACTTAAAAGAAGATTTTTGTTATGAAAAAAAGGGAGATTTTTGTTATGATTACTATATTGAAACTCAGGATCGTGCTTAAACCAATGCTTTGCTTCAAAATTCCTTTATGTTTGAATCTTGGAAATTATTCTATCAAATGCAAGGTCACATTTTTGCCTTCTAGTCTGGAAATTTGGCATAAACGGAAACGAAATATTTGTAGAAAGTATCTCTTGCATAGAAAGGTAATCTTTTCCTTTATTATTTCTGAGTTTCACGACTACCATGAGCAACTGTACTGGCTACAAGCAGTCGCCTGCCACTAATTTAGGGTCACTTATTCCAAGGAAGGGAGAGAGCCAGACGATAATTTTTCCAGTGCGGCATCCAGTAAACGAAATATTGGAGTAGCAGACGAACGGACAAGCCAAACGAAGCGCAAAATACAAGCGGATGTTATGCACAATCAAAAAACGTGCTAAAGTAAATGAAAAAAAAAATCATCTGAATCTCTTTGCACGATCCTACTTTAAGCCTCTACACTCGCTTTACACCTGCTGTAACTGTGGGACGGATTTTTTCTGAATTCCTACACATCGAAAATTCCCTCGATCAACCGCCAATTCGCTGTCCACCAACCGCCCATACTCTATGAGTAGCAAATAGTTCCAAAGCGTGTTAATTCCTATTTTCAAACAACCGTCGGCACAGAAAATATTTAAAGAAGCTATCGCGTGTGCATTTAATTTGACATTCAAAGAGTCTAATTCACATTCTTACTATTTTTAGTTCACGGAATTTTCTACGAAACTAGGTCACTGGTGCTCGGGACGTCGTTAGACTAAGAACATGGGAGGGGCGAAAAGAGCTCAATTTTTTTTTTAACTACTCCGTACTCACCTCATTCCCCACTTCTGTAATAAAATGCATCCTGCAGAATTTAAAAATTGGTAGTTGTCACGTTTTAATTAATTGCGCTCTAAATTTTAAAGTGATTAATTTAATTTCCCTTACAACCAATGTAACATCAAAAACTTCAGTTCTAGTACAATAATATTGACACAGCATTAATATTATTTAAATGTTGATCACCTCCCCATCTTCCGTAGGATTTTCAGAATATGATGTAGATGGTCCCCAGTTATTTTGCTGCGGTGAGAAGTATTGGGCAGTGCTGCAGTTGGATCCCCTGTGATGTACCTGCCAGCAGGACGCACACGACATAAAGGCAGATAGGAATCAGAATAAACGTCTGCGTAGCTCAGTTGGTAGAGCGACTTGTTCCGGAATAAGCGGCCTCGGGTTCGAATCCCGGCGTAGACCAAAAATGACGGAGAAATTTACTTCGTTATACCCCTTTTAGGAGTATTTTTCTATTTGTGGCCTTTGTTACGACAAGTAATAGATTCCGTATGCAGACAGCATAGATGCCAAACTTTTAGTTTTGTTGTCCACACATTTAAACAAGGAAAGGAGTGAATGGTAAGTCCTATGTGTTCTCTGAGTGCTGGCCAGGTAATTTGGTTTATTGGGGTGGCAACGCCAATGTGTGCCAGGCTTCGGAGATAGACAGAGCATGGCTATCTCCGAAGCCTGGCACACATAAGTTAAGGGCATTTAAGAGGGAGTTAAGGGCATTTAAGAGGGAGACCAAACGCAGGTCAAGAATTGTAGCCCTGTAACACCAAATTCAGCGGACGACACACAAAATTTCTGACCGTCCAGTTGATGCTCACGTCCGCCAGATGCAAAGAATATCTAATATTCTTTACCAGATGTATACAGTGTTGCCACCTCTTGAAAAGAACATATGACTAAAAAGTAAAAAAAAAGAAAAAAGAAAACTTACGAACCGCAATAAACAAAACACCCGACGATCTTTGGGGCGTCGTGTTAAGCGTCCTTCGGTGACATATAATGGCCAGTCGTCATTAACTTTTATCTACGTACTTTATTTATTTGTTGATGATTGATTAATGATTTGAAACAAATACTACAGAAGTTGTTCACACATTTTCAGAATGCGTTTGATAATAAATTGCAGAAAATGGAAGAAGTTCAAAGTATTGAAACTGGCAACAGTGTATTAGATGAACACGAAAGAAACATCTGATGCCGTTAAATATTGTGTGCTAAGAAAATCGAGCGCGTAAACAAGCTGTGGATACAAGGTTATGCTTTAACCCTTTACGAAGAGAAATATTCGTACCCCCCTCCCGCTGGCGCGTGTCCTAAGCCATGGCCTCTGATTATTAATCCGAAAGGGGTCCGAGTTCGAATCCGAATCCCTCCCGGCATGGATGTTGTGTTTGTCTTACGGCACTGACTCTCTCCATTCCCTGGAACCAGTGACCCTAAATTAGCGACGGGCTACTGCTTATAGCCCATTGAGTTGCTCACGGTGGTCGTTAAATCTTCAATCAAAAAAAAAAAAAAATCCTATTCTATAATTAAAAAACGCTGTGAAAATCATGGAATTATTATTCCTAAATGTAAAATAGGCAATATTATTAATAATAGAGGGGGAAATCGTCAAGCATTACTTTTAACAGGAAAAAGAGCACTAAACGAATATCCAAAACAAGGTACATACTTTCACTACTATTTCAAAAGTATAAGGTCTTTGGTCCTAAACAAAAATCCACCGACCCAAAGAGCAATTGCTAAGTCGTCATAAATCTCTGTATCAAATATAAACAAGGTAATAAACAAAGATTTGAATCTGAAAAAAAAAAAAAAAAGAAAAAGAAAAGAAAAGAAAAGACAATGTTCATCGCCTTTTGCCTAGGAACGTGACTGAGGCCAGGACACGGTATAGACTTCTTTATGAGAATCTCTTAGTCGGAGACCGATGGAAATTTATTGTGCCTATTGATGAAGCATGGATCTATCTAAACAACTGTAAAAAAAAAATAGGTTGATTTACTACTACAGAAGAGCAGAAAAAGACTTACAAATCTTGGTTTCAAAAATCCAAATCCAAAGACATTTTCAGTAAAGGAATTATGATCATTGCTGGATTCTCGTACAATGGGACATTAAAGTTACGAAAACTTGAAAAGAATGTGAAAACCCTCCAAATACGTGGCGTCAGTAAATAAACAGAGACATCGTTCTTTCCAAGTTTTAGCAACACATAGCAACCGAAAAATTGTTATTCGGTCACGGCCGGGGAATTGAATCCCTGATCTCTCGATATCTTGCCGAGCGCGTCAGCCTTACACTCACGGGCGAGCGCGTTAGCCTAACACGCTTGGCTAGAAAGCTAGAGATCTGGGATTCAATTCCCCGGAGGTGAGCGAATAACAATTTTTCGGTTGCTATGTGTTGCTAAAACGTGGAAAGAGCGACGTCTTTGTTTATTTACTGACGCCACGTATTTGGAGGATTTTCACTTTGGGTCTCGCTCCTTTTGATTTAACTGCTATAATTAATATATAGCAGTGCCGTTAATGCCCACCAGATGGAGACGTCTCAGTAGCTGAGCCCATCTTACGGATTTATGATGTCAGAAGCTGACAGACAAACACACATAGCGCCGTGGATTGTTGACCACCATGGTGTAAGGCTAACGCGCTGCTCTAGATATCGAGAAATCCGGGATTCAATTCCCCGGCGGTGACCGAATAACAATTTTTCGGTTGCTATGTGTTGCTAAAACGTGGAAAGAGCGATGTCTTTGTTTATTTATGAAAAGAATGTGAAAATCAATTTTACATATTACCAAAATAATGTATTAACTCCTATATTTAAAGAGGAAATATTATGCCTTTATCCTCAGAGCCTTCAAAGAGTAGAACTTCATCAAAGCTACCAGCCATACATCCACATCTACCACTCAATTTCTTGAAAAACTGAAAAAAAGAGACGGGTATCTAGTCTATACTTTTTGCTCATGTTCCTTCAATGTCCCCGAATGTGCCACCAATGCACTACTGTGCCTTCGGACTGCTGAAAAGAGCGTTTTCTAAACACAGACTTAAAACAATGATTGGACTATAGAAAGTAGTGGAAGAGAAGTGGAATAAAATATCACCACCAATTTTAAGAAATGCCCTGTTATCTTGAAAATCTAGATGAAAGTTCATTCCAGAGAAAGGGCTATCGGATAGAGCATTTAAAAAAGAAGCAATTTTATTTTAAACATTAATTATATTGCTGGAAAATCGTTCTGAAAATGTGTGAACATCCTCTGTAATATTCAAAAATGAGTACAGGTTTAGAAATTTTTTTCTAACTTACGGAAAAACTTATTTCGAGATTACTGGAGGAAGGGGACTTCAGATGTGATTGAACAGGCCTGACACCCTTGACGGTGTTTGCCATATCCCTCCACACACGCACACCCTTCCGAGCATGTCTCTATTGATTCGTTTCTCACTTCGCTTGAAAAAGTGGATTACTGTATTTGAAGCTGCTACATGGCTACTAGCGTGTACGCTTGTGTTTTGGGGGCTCGTCAGCACCCTTTAATTCCTTGAGTATCATGAGGTAAAATAATATTGTCCTACTTAGTGAGCTTTTGCTTAAAATGGACAAAGCTATTCCCACTCCCGCGTTTTCAAACAATAAGATTTGGTGAATACCCAAGATATTCATTCCGACGGGTGAAAAGTATTCGCAACGCGAATCTCATTCCAACAACATTTACAAACACTGTTGTGACTGAAAATGAGAGTGGAAGAGTGCGCTATCCAGTTGAATATTTGCACACGATCGAGATGAGTGGACTTCCTTCTCACATTTTAAGACTGAAAAAAGGGTGCAGTCGTGATGCTCATCACGAACCTGGCCGCCCCGGTGGCGCACTGGTCTAAGCGCTGGCTTATGATGATTCGTTCGTAAAGGGTCCGGGTTCGAATCCCGGTGAGACATGGATGTTGTGTTTGTTTTACGGCACTGGCTCTCTCCCTTCCTAGGACTGAAAAAGGGTGCAGTCCTGATGCTCATCACGAACCTGGCCGCCCCGGTGGCGCACTGGTCTAAGCGCTGGCTTATGATGATTCGTTCGTGAAGGGTCCGGGTTCGAATCCCGGTGAGGCATGGATGTTGTGTTTGTTTTACGGCACTGGCTCTCTCCCTTCCTAGGACTGAAAAAAGGGTGCAGTCCTGATGCTCATCACGAACCTGGCCGCCCCGGTGGCTCACTGGTCTAAGCGCTGGCTTATGATGATTCGTTCGTGAAGGGTCCGGGTTCGAATCCAGTGAGGCATGGATGTTGTGTTTGTTTTACGGCACTGGCTCTCTCCCTTCCTAGGACTGAAAAAGGGTGCAGTCCTGATGCTCATCACGAACCTGGCCGTCCCGGTGGCGCACTGGTCTAAGCGCTGGCTTATGATGATTCGTTCGTGAAGGGTCCAGGTTCGAATCCAGTGAGGCATGGATGTTGTGTTTGTTTTACGGCACTGGCTCTCTCCCTTCCTAGGACTGAAAAAGGGTGCAGTCCTGATGCTCATCACGAACCTGGCCGTCCCGGTGGCGCACTGGTCTAAGCGCTGGCTTATGATGATTCGTTCGTGAAGGGTCCAGGTTCGAATCCAGTGAGGCATGGATGTTGTGTTTGTTTTACGGCACTGGCTCTCTCCCTTCCTAGGACTGAAAAAGGGTGCAGTCCTGATGCTCATCACGAACCTGGCCGCCCCGGTGGCGCACTGGTCTAAGCGCTGGCTTATGATGATTCGTTCGTGAAGGGTCCGGGTTCGAATCCCGGTGAGGCATGGATGTTGTGTTTGTTTTACGGCACTGGCTCTCTCCCTTCCTTGGAACCACTGACCCTAAATTAGGGACGGTTGACTGCTTATAGCCCATTGAGTTGCTCACGGTGGTCGTTAAACCTTCAGTCAAAAAAAGGGGGAAAAATCACGAACCTGGATTATTGTCTTTACTGAAGTGGTTGAATGAATTTGTCAATCTAATAAAGTTCACATTTGTTGTTTCACATGAGTTCATTCTTTTAAAAAAAACAAAAAAAAAACCTAACCGTCGATTCCGATGGGTTTCATTTGGTCGTCTTGTTAATAATGAACCCTCGAGTGACATAGAAAGTGATGAAAAAAGTGAATACGAACTAACTCTTGATTTGGAATTGCAAGGTAATAATAATACAAATGAAACACGAACGTACGTTACAATGGAAGTGAAGGCCGAAGTTCAAAATAAAAAAATAGACCCAGAAGCATTATGTAAAACCCCTAACATGACAACTACGACTGTCAGTAGAGCTGAAAAAGTGAAAATGTTTCGAGAGATTGCTAGAGAAGGACTTGAGCAGCAGGCAAAGAAAATGAAAGCATCCTCCTCTAAAAAGTTCGAAAAACCTATTCTCGGACAAAATGTTAGAATAAAAATACCAGATACTGATAGAGCGAAGATGGATCCCAAATCAATAATAGCCGTTATCACAAACATTAAACACGAAGAATTTTATGAAGTTGGTACTAAGTTCGGTAAACTAAAAGCGTTGTACACAAGAAACCAATTTTCTTTGTGCAAAGAATTTTTTTTAAATATCGAAGAAGTCGAAAAGGAAAAACTTAGTGTACGTGAAGTGGTTAATAAGGATTCAAAAATGCAACTGTTCAAAGAAGTGCACCACGAAGATGTGTTTGGGCAAATCAGCTAATCTACTTTGTAACTTCAAATGTCATAACAGTCAACCTTGCTGTCACAAGTAAGTTTAATTATAATTTAATAACGTTGAAGGAAATCCTGATTAATAAGTTACTTTTATTTCATGAAAATTTCCTTGTTATACATTAATTAATTGTAGTAAAATAACAAAGCAGTCGTGTTTAATGTTATTCTGGACATTGCGTTTGAAATTTAAATTGACAAAGGCAAGTTTATAATGTATTAGTTTAATAATGAAAAATATACAATTTCATCTCATAATATAAGGCTATTCTAATTTCTTATTCCAATTACACACTTTTTAAATAAACAATGATAATTAAAAATATGGGCCCAGTACAACAGATATCATATGAAAAATTATGCAACATAAATGACCTGTTTCAATATCTTAAAACTTACAGACAAAACGCACTTTTAGCAATTGGTGTTGTTAAATGCCAGCATTTACCGAAATGGTTTCGTAAAAGCCCGAAATGAAAGCGTTTACAAGTATTTTTCGGACTGTTACAGCACTTTAGCTTGTAAATGCCAAGATTTACCGGTCAAACCTAAGATTTATCAATGTTCGGGCTTTTACAGTAACACACACACACATATTTGAGTCACTCCTAGTCCGTCTAGCGCGGACAGCACCTACATGAGCTAGGAGTGACTCAATAACGTGCTGGAAGGTGTTCACAGGTATGTGGAGTCATGCTGATTGCAGTGCATCTGGCAACTGCTGGAAGGTGCGTGGTGAAGGATCCATAGAACGAGCAACATGATCGAGGTGGTCCCACACACGCTCAATTGGGTTTACGTGTGGGGAATTTGGGGGCCAGGGAAGTACTTGGAAGTCTTCATCGTGCTCTTCCAACCACTCTCATATCATACCTTTCTAGCTGAGTGACACCTTGCATTGTCGTGCTGGAAGATCTCATCCACACCAGGGAAAACAATGGGTGTACGTGGTCGGCAAGGATGGATTCATAACGAATTCGGTCCATAATGCCTTCTGCAGGTATGAGTGGATCCAGAGAATGCCACGAAACCCTTCCTCAGACCATAATGCTGTCCCCCTCCTCACCAGCTTGTGTTCTTCCAGCAATGGTTGAAGAGTGTTTGTTTTCCGATGTTTCTCGCCTTATACGCCAACGTCTATTCGTTCGATGAAGAAGAAAAAGTCACTCATCGGAGAAGGCAATCCTTTGCCAATCAGCGTAGGTCCAATTCCGATACTACCGTGCAATGTAATCCTTTTCTGCGATGCACCTTCGTTAGCATAGGTGGTGCAGTGACCATCCGTCTGCAACGTAGCCTCATACGGAGCAGGGTTCGCTGAACTGTCGTTTTAGGCACACTTCCGGTAGCCCCCTAGTTCATTCGGCCAGTGAGTTGCTCCACTGTAGCGTGTCGATCGGCCCTCACGTACCTTCAAAGCCGACATTCACCTGTCACATCAATAGCACGCGGTGCTCCGCAGCTTCCACTTTGCTTATTCGCAATGGTGCCATTTCTCCAATCACGATACACTTTAACCACAGCAGCACTCGAACAGTTCACAAACTGTGCTGTTTTAGAAATACTGCCACCCTTGGCCCGAAAGCCGATAATAATCCCTTTTTGAAAATCTGATTAATCGCTCCTTTTATTCATGACAGCAACGAGTGATATGTTTTCAGATTGCATACAGCACACCTTATATACCCTCCAAGCCAGCTCGCGACACGTGCCTTCTTTCATTGGCTACGCGCTGTTGACGTCAAAAGTAGGAGGTGGTCACAATAATGTGACTCGTCTGTGTGTATATATATACAGTCGAGTCACATTATATATATCATCATCATCATCATCATTGATAACCATTATCAATCTACTGCTGGACGAAGGTCTCCCCAAGTTTCCTCCACAACGGTCTGTCTTGTGCCAGTCTCCTCCATGTCACCCCTGCATACTTTCGAATTTCATCCACCCATCTCCCATGTGGTCTTCTTCTGGGTCTTTTCCTGTCCCTTGGAATCCAATCTAAAATTTCGGCTGTCCATCGATGATCTGTCCTTCTGGCAGTATGTCCAGCCCATTGCCATTTCAGGGATTTGACTCTGATCATGATGTCTTCCACTCTTGTCATTTTTCGGATCCACGAGTTCCACTTCTTATCTCTCCTGGTTACACTAAGTATGCACCTCTCCATGCTTCTTTGAGTTGTCTGCAGCCTTTGTATGTCTCTTTTAGTTAAGGTCCACGTCTCTGCACCATACGTAAGCACTGGAAGGATGCATTGATCAATCACTTTTCTTTTAAGACATAATGGCATATTGCTCTTGAAAATTATGCTGTTTCTTCCAAAAGCTCCCCAGGCAAGTTTTGTACGCCGATTAATTTCTTCATCAATGTGACCCTCACTTGATATCTGCTGTCCAAGATAAACGTACGTGTCTGTTATCTCCAGCTTTTCTCCATCAATCGATAAATCTTCATTTCTTGTAAAAGCATTGTACATCACTTTTGTCATCTGAAAGTTCATTTTTAATCCCACTTCTTTACTCTTGTCAGCAAGTTCCTGGATCATACTCTGCAGCTCTGATGGGCTAGTTGCAAAAATGACTACGTCATCAGCAAAACGAAGGTGGGTTAGATAATCTCCATTAATCTTTATCCCTTGTTTTCCCAGCTCAGTGACTGAAAAACACCCTCCAATGTGGCATTAAAGAGCTTCGGAGATATGGTGTCACCTTGTCTCACTCCCTTTCCAATTTTTATGTGTGTTGTATTTTCAAACAGCCTAATCTTTGCACTTGCATTTTCATAGATGTTAGTAATAATATTAATGTATGCATCTTCAATACCGCAGGTTTTCAGAGCCATTGTAACTGCTGATGGTTTCACCAAATCAAAGGCTTTTTCATAATCGATAAAAGCCATTTCGTTTTATTTACATGCAACTTGTTCTTAGACCCAGCTAATTTTGTTACTGTTTCCATAAGAGCTTTGGTTACTTTTCTGTTAACTTCAGAGATGTCCACTTCTTCCGATGTTAGGCCTTCTAAAGCAGAGAACCTGTTCTTCAGTTCCAACTTGAAGGTATTATGGTGTTTTTTAAGGTTGGTAATGTCAATAGATTTTGTTTGTCTTATGAGCTTGCCACGTTCAAGTTTAGTGTTGAGGTGCATCTTACATCTCACCAATCTATGGTCACTACCTGTGTTGAACTTGTTTAGCACACTGCAGTCTTCTATGACGAATTTTTTTGTTACACATAATAAAATCAATTTCACTTGTCGTCCCATTTGGATGTCTCCATGTCCATTTCCTGTGTTAGGCTTTTTCTAGAAGAAGGAGTTCAAGATGAAAAACCCTTCTGCCTCTGCAAACTCAACGAGAGTATTTCCACGCTGGTTTCTGTTGCCGTGACCGAATTTACCTACTGAAGTTTCATTCTGTTGCCGTTGCCCTATTTTTGCATTGAAATCTCCCATAATTATTTTCAAGTGCTGCTTACCTTTATTATTTAGATGACAAATTTCCTCATAAAATTCTTCAATTTCTTCTTCAGCATGACTTGTGGTGGGTGCATAAGTTTGAATAATCTGAGCCTGGTATCTTCTCGATAGTTGGATAACGAGTCGTGCAGCTCTGTCAGAGGAACTTTCAACTTCTACCAATTTATCCTTCAGTTTCTTGTTTATTATAAATCCAACACCACTAGTTCTGCCAGTATCTGTTCCACGATAGTAGAAGAGATGTCCACTTTTCAGTTCGATGAGATCTTCTCCTTTTCTCCTTACCTCACTTAGCCCGACGATGTCCCACTTGATCCTTTGTAGTTCCTCTTCCAATTCAAGAAGCCTTGAATCAGAAGATAGGGAGCGTCCGTTATACGTCGCCAAGGTCAGCATCAGATGGCAGCCTAGTCCGGTCCTCCGGGGATTCTTAGCACCCTCTGCCTTCATGTCGCACTGGCCGCTGCCTTGGCCAGGTACATTCCAGCTGCTGGAGACTGAGGGCCAAGATTTAAGTTGTGGAGTAATTTTGGGGGGTTTGGCCATAACTCACCACGCTGGCCAAGCGGGTTGGTGAGTGTGGGATAGAATTTCCTCTAATCCCGATGGTATAGTTATACCGCTATGGGCGGTCGTCAGAGCCCCTTTAGTGGGAACAGGATGCACCACGAGAAGGCGGGGTTGACATTTGTCAAGGAGAGGATTATATATATATATATATATATATATATATATATATATATATAGAAGAAGACCACATGGGATATGGGTGGATGAAATTCTGCATACTTTCGAATTTCATCCACCCATATCCCATGTGGTCTTCTTCTGGGTCTTTTCCTGTCCCTTGGAATCCAATCTAAAATTTCGGATATCCATCGATGGTCTGTCCTTCTGGCAGTATGTCCAGCTCATAGCCATTTCAGGAATGTAACTCTGATCACGATGTCTTCCACTCTTGTTATTTTTCGGATCCATGAGTTCCTCTTCTTATCTCTCCTGGTTACACCAAGAATGCACCTCTCCATGCTTTTTGAGTTGCCTGCAGCCTTTGTATGTCTCTTTTAGTTAAGGTCCACGTCTCTGCACCATACGTAAGCACTGGAAGGATGCATTGATCAAACACTTTTCTTTTAAGACATAATGGCATATTGCTCTTGAAAATTATGCTGTTTCTTCCAAAAGCTCTCCAGGCAAGTTTTGTACGCCGATTAATTTCTTCATCAATGTGACCCTCACTTGATATCTGCTGTCCAAGATAAACGTACGTGTCTGTTATCTCCAGCTTTTCTCCATCAATCGATAAATCTTCATTTCTTAAAAAAAACATTGAACATCACTTTTGTCTTCTGAAAGTTCATTTTTAATCCTACTTCTTTACTCTTGTCAGCAAGTTCCTGGATCATACTCTGCAGCTCTGATTGGGTAGTTGCAAAAATGACTACGTCATCAGCAAAACGAAGGTGGGTTAGATAATCTCCATTAATCTTTATCCCTTTGTTTTCCCAGTTCAGTGATTGATAGACATTTTCCAATGTGGCATTAAAGAGCTTCGGAGATATGGTGTCACCTTGTCTCACTCTCTTTCCAATTTTCATGTGTGTTGTATTTTCAAAACGCCGAATCTTTGCACTTACATTTTCATAGATGTTATTAATAATATTAATGTATGCATCTTCAATACCGCAGGATTTCAGAGCCATCGTAACTGCTGGTGGTTTCACCGAATCAAAGGCCTTTTCATAATCGATAAAAGCCATGCACAATGGAAGTTCATATTCCCTCGCTCTTTCAATTTGTTCTCTCAGTACGTGGATATGATCTATTGTGCTGTAGTATATATATATATATATATATATATATATATATATATATGGGATGTAAGGTCAGGTGATGCGTAACATCACAGCCTCTCCTTGACAAATGTCAACCCCGCCTTCTCGTGGTGCATCCTGTTCCCACTAAATGGGCTCTGACGACCGCCAATAGCGGTATAACTATACCATCGGGATTAGAGGAAATTCTATCCCACACTCACCAACCCGCTTGGCCAGCGTGGTGAGTTATGGCCAAACCCCTCCAAAATGATTCCACAACTTAAATCTTGGCCCTCAGTCTCCGGCAGCTGGAATGTACCTGGCCAAGGCAGCAGCCAGTGCGACATGAAGGCAGAGGGTGCTAAGAATCCCCGGAGGACCGGACTAGGCTGCCATCTGATGCTGACCTTGGCTACTTACAATGGACGCTCCCTATCTTCTGATTCAAGGCTTCTTGAATTGGAAGAGGAACTACAAAGGATCAAGTGGGACATCGTGGGGCTAAGTGAGGTAAGGAGAAAAGGAACTGAAATTCATCGAACATCGAACTGAAAAGTGGACATCTCTTCTACTATCGTGGGACAGATACTGGCAGAACTAGTGGTGTTGGATTTATAATAAACAAGAAACTGAAGGATAACGTTGTAGAAGTTGAAAGTTCCTCTGACAGAGCTGCACGGCTTGTTATCCAACTCTCGAAAAGATACCAGTTACAGATTATTCAAACTTATGCACCCACCACAAGTCATCCTGAAGAAGAAATTGAAGAATTTTATGAGGAAATTTGTCATCTAAATAATAAAGGTAAGCAGCACTTGAAAATAATTATGGGGGATTTCAATGCAAAAATAGGGCAACGGCAACAGAATGAAACTTCAGTAGGTAAATTCGGTCATGGCAACAGAAACCAGCGTGGAAATACTCTCGTTGAGTTTGCAGAGGCAGAAGGGTTTTTCATCTTGAACTCCTTCTTCAAGAAAAAGCCACACAGGAAATGGACATGGAGACATCCAAATGGGACGACAAGTGAAATTGATTTTATTATGTGTAACAAAAAATTCGTCATAGAAGACTGCAGTGTGCTAAACAAGTTCAACACAGGTAGTGACCATAGATTGGTGAGATGTAAGATGCACCTCAACACTAAACTTGAACGTGGCAAGCTCATAAGACAAACAAAATGTATTGACATAACCAACCTTAAAAAACACCATAATACCTTCAAGTTAGAACTGAAGAACAGGTTCTCTGCTTTAAAAGGCCTAACATCGGAAGAAGTGGACATCTCTGAAGTTAACAGAAAAGTAACCAAAGCTCTTATGGAAACAGCAACAAAATTAGCTGGGTCTAAGAACAAGTTGCATGTGAACAAATTATCAGGAAAAACCAAAATGTTGATGCAAAAAAGAAGAGAGATGAGGACAACTAAAGAAGATGTGACTTCCAAAGTGGAATATATAGAGCTATGCAAGACAGTAAGAAAAAGTATCACTGAAGACGTAAGGAAATTCAACTGTGAACTAGTGAGGAAAACAATTGAAAACAACCAAAGCCTAAAGATAGCAAAGGGACATCTCAGTAAGGGAAGAAATCAGATTATGGCACTGAGAAAAGAAGATGGTTCTGTAACAAGAAATAGAGGCGAAATTTTGACAAGAGTGAAAGATTTCTACTCCAAATTATATGAAAGGGATGATATATGCACTCCAGACATCATGAAAGATACCAGTACCAGAGTTCTTCCAGTCCTTCCAGCAGAAGTTGCACATGCAATCAAGAACATGAAGCGAGGAAAAGCTCCAGGAGAAGATGGAATTACTGTAGACATCATACAAGAAGCAAGTGGAGAAATCGAAACAGTACTCGCCCAAATTTTCACTCGATGCCTTAATGAAGGAAAGATTCCTGAGGATTGGAACACCGCTACAATGATCCTGCTACATAAGAAAGGTGACATTGAGGATCTCGGAAACTACAGACCTATCAGCCTCCTATCAGTAGTTTATAAAATCTTCACTAAAGTTCTTTCACACCGCTTGAAGATAACACTGGACATGGCTCAACCGAGAGAACAAGCTGGATTCAGGAGTGGCTACAGCACAATAGATCATATCCACGTGCTGAGAGAACTAATTGAAAGAGCGAGGGAATATGAACTTCCATTGTGCATGGCTTTTATCGATTATGAAAAAGCCTTTGATTCGGTGAAACCATCAGCAGTTACAATGGCTCTGAAAACCTGGGGTATTGAAGATGCATACATTTATATTATTAATAACATCTATGAAAATGTAAGTGCAAAGATTAGGCTGTTTGAAAATACAACACACGTAAAAATTGGAAAGGGAGTGAGACAAGGTGACACCATATCTCCGAAGCTCTTTAATGCCACATTGGAGGGTGTTTTTCAGTCGCTGAGCTGGGAAAACAAGGGGATAAAGATTAATGGAGATTATCTAACCCACCTTCGTTTTGTTGATGACGTAGTCATTTTTGCAACTACCCCATCAGAGCTGCAGAGTATGATCCAGGAACTTGCTGACAAGAGTAAAGAAGTGGGATTGAAAATGAACTTTCAGAAGACAAAAGTGATGTTCGATGCTTTTACAAGAAATGAAGATTTATCGATTGATGGAGAAAAGCTGGAGATAACAGACACGTACGTTTATCTTGGACAGCAGATATCAAGTGAGGGTCACATTGATGAAGAAATTAATCGGCGTACAAAACTTGCCTGGAGAGCTTTTGGAAGAAACAGCATAATTTTCAAGAGCAATATGCCATTATGTCTTAAAAGAAAAGTGTTTGATCAATGCATCCTTCCAGTGCTTACGTATGGTGCAGAGACGTGGACCTTAACTAAAAGAGACATACAAAGGCTGCAGACAACTCAAAGTAGCATGGAGAGGTGCATGCTTGGTGTAACCAGGAGAGATAAGAAGAGGAACTCGTGGATCAGAAAAATGACAAGAGTGGAAGACATCATGATCAGAGTTAAATCCCTGAAATGGCAATGGGCTGGACATACTGCCAGAAGGACAGATCATCGATGGACAGCCGAAATTTTAGATTGGATTCCAAGGGACAGGAAAAGACCCAGAAGAAGACCACATGGGAGATGGGTGGATGAAATTCGAAAGTATGCAGGGGTGACATGGAGGAGACTGGCACAAGACAGACCGTTGTGGAGGAAACTTGGGGAGACCTTCGTCCAGCAGTGGATTGATAATGGTTGACAATGATGATGATGATGATGATGATATATATATATATATATATATATTATTCAAACTTATGCACCCACCACAAGTCATGCTGAAAAAGAAATTGAAGAATTTTATGAGGAAATTCGTCATCTAAATAATAAAGGTAAGCAGCACTTGAAAATAATTATGGGGGATTTCAATGCAAAAATAGGGCAACGGCAACAGAATGAAACTTCAGTAGGTAAATTCGGTCATGGCATCAGAAACCAGCGTGGAAATACTCTCGTTGAGTTTGCAGAGGCAGAAGGGTTTTTCATCTTGAACTCCTTCTTCAAGAAAAAGCCACACAGGAAATGGACATGGAGACATCCAAATGGGACGACAAGTGAAATTGATTTTATTATGTGTAACAAAAAATTCGTCATAGAAGACTGCAGTGTGCTAAACAAGTTCAACACAGGTAGTGACCATAGATTGGTGAGATGTAAGATGCACCTCAACACTAAACTTGAACGTGGCAAGCTCATAAGACAAACAAAATGTATTGACATAACCAACCTTAAAAAACACCATGAATACCTTCAAGTTAGAACTGAAGAACAGGTTCTCTGCTTTAAAAGGCCTAACATCGGAAGAAGTGGACATCTCTGAAGTTAACAGAAAAGTAACCAAAGCTCTTATGGAAACAGCAACAAAATTAGCTGGGTCTAAGAACAAGTTGCATGTGAACAAATTATCAGGAAAAACCAAAATGTTGATGCAAAAAAGAAGAGAGATGAGGACAACTAAAGAAGATGTGACTTCCAAAGTGGAATATATAGAGCTATGCAAGACAGTAAGAAAAAGTATCACTGAAGACGTAAGGAAATTCAACTGTGAACTAGTGAGGAAAACAATTGAAAACAACCAAAGCCTAAAGATAGCAAAGGGACATCTCAGTAAGGGAAGAAATCAGATTATGGCACTGAGAAAAGAAGATGGTTCTGTAACAAGAAATAGAGGCGAAATTTTGACAAGAGTGAAAGATTTCTACTCCAAATTATATGAAAGGGATGATATATGCACTCCAGACATCATGAAAGATACCAGTACCAGAGTTCCTCCAGTCCTTCCAGCAGAAGTTGCACATGCAATCAAGAACATGAAGCGAGGAAAAGCTCCAGGAGAAGATGGAATTACTGTAGACATCATACAAGAAGCAAGTGGAGAAATCGAAACAGTGCTCGCCCAAATTTTCACTCGATGCCTTAATGAAGGAAAGATTCCTGAGGATTGGAACACCGCTACAATGATCCTGCTACATAAGAAAGGTGACATTGAGGATCTCGGAAACTACAGACCTATCAGCCTCCTATCAGTAGTTTATAAAATCTTCACTAAAGTTCTTTCACACCGCTTGAAGATAACACTGGACATGGCTCAACCGAGAGAACAAGCTGGATTCAGGAGTGGCTACAGCACAATAGATCATATCCACGTGCTGAGAGAACTAATTGAAAGAGCGAGGGAATATGAACTTCCATTGTGCATGGCTTTTATCGATTATGAAAAAGCCTTTGATTCGGTGAAACCATCAGCAGTTACAATGGCTCTGAAAACCTGCGGTATTGAAGATGCATACATTTATATTATTAATAACATCTATGAAAATGTAAGTGCAAAGATTAGGCTGTTTGAAAATACAACACACGTAAAAATTGGAAAGGGAGTGAGACAAGGTGACACCATATCTCCGAAGCTCTTTAATGCCACATTGGAGGGTGTTTTTCAGTCGCTGAGCTGGGAAAACAAGGGGATAAAGATTAATGGAGATTATCTAACCCACCTTCGTTTTGCTGATGACGTAGTCATTTTTGCAACTACCCCATCAGAGCTGCAGAGTATGATCCAGGAACTTGCTGACAAGAGTAAAGAAGTGGGATTGAAAATGAACTTTCAGAAGACAAAAGTGATGTTCAATGCTTTTACAAGAAATGAAGATTTATCGATTGATGGAGAAAAGCTAGGAGATAACAGACACGTACGTTTATCTTGGACAGCAGATATCAAGTGAGGGTCACATTGATGAAGAAATTAATCGGCGTACAAAACTTGCCTGGAGAGCTTTTGGAAGAAACAGGATAATTTTCAAGAGCAATATGCCATTATGTCTTAAAAGAAAAGTGTTTGATCAATGCATCCTTCCAGTGCTTACGTATGGTGCAGAGACGTGGACCTTAGCTAAAAGAGACATACAAAGGCTGCAGACAACTCAAAGAAGCATGGAGAGGTGCATGCTTATTGTAACCAGGAGAGATAAGAAGAGGAACACGTGGATCCGAAAAATGACAAGAGTGGAAGACATCATGATCAGAGTTAAATCCCTGAAATGGCAATGGGCTGGACATACTGCCAGAAGAACAGACCATCGATGGACAGCCGAAATTTTAGATTGGATTCCAAGGGACAGGAAAAGACCCAGAAGAAGACCACATGGAAGATGGGTGGATGAAATTCGAAAGTATGCAGGAGTGACATGGAGGAGACTGGCACAAGACAGAGCGTTGTGGAGGAAACTTGGGGAGACCTTCGTCCAGCAGTGGATTGATAATGGTTGACAATGATGATGATGATATATATTATTCAAACTTATGCACCCACCACAAGTCATGCTGAAAAAGAAATTGAAGAATTTTATGAGGAAATTCGTCATCTAAATAATAAAGGTAAGCAGCACTTGAAAATAATTATGGGAGATTTCAATGCAAAAATAGGGCAACGGCAACAGAATGAAACTTCAGTAGGTAAATTCGGTCACGGCAACAGAAACCAGCGTGGAAATACTCTCGTAGAGTTTGCAGAGGCAGAAGGGTTTTTCATCTTGAACTCCTTTTTCAAGAAAAAGCCACACAGGAAATGGACATGGAGACATCCAAATGGGACGACAAGTGAAATTGATTTTATTATGTGTAACAAAAAATTCGTCATAGAAGACTGCAGTGTGCTAAACAAGTTCAACACAGGCAGTGACCATAGATTGGTGAGATGTAAGATGCACCTCAACACTAAACTCGAACGTAGCAAGCTCATAAGACAAACAAAATGTATTGACATAACCAACCTTAAAAAACACCGTAATACCTTCAAATTGGAACTGAAGAACAGATTCTCTGCTTTAGAAGGCCTAACATCGGAAGAAGTGGATATTTCTGAAGTTAACAGAAAAGTAAGCAAAGCTCTTATGGAAACAGCAACAAAATTAGCTGGGTCTAAGAACAAATTGTATGTGAACAAATTATCAGGAAAAACCAAAATGTTAATGCAAAAAAGAAGAGTGATGAGGACAACTAAAGAAGATGTGACTTTCAAAGTGGAATATATAGAGCTATGCAAGACAGTACGAAAAAGTATCACTGAAGACGTAAGGAAATTCAACTGTGAACTAGTAAGGAAAGCAATTGAAAACAACCAAAGCCTAAAGATAGCAAAGGGACATCTCAGTAAGGGGAAAAACAGATTATGGCACTGAGAAAAGAAGATGGTTCAGTAACAAGAAATAGAGGCGAAATTTTGACAAGAGTGAAAGTTTTCTACTCCAAATTATATGAAAGGGATGATACATGTACTCCAGACATCATGAAAGGTACCAGTACCAGAGTTCTTCCAGTCCTTCCAGCAGAAGTTGTACATGCAATTAAGAACATGAAGCGGGGAAAAGTTCCAGGAGAAGATGGAATTACTGTAGACATCATACAAGAAGCAAGTGGAGAAATTGAAACAGTACTCGCCCAAATTTTCACTCGATGCCTTAATGAAGGGAAAATTCCTGAGGATTGGAACAACGCTACAATGATCTTGCTACATAAAAAAGGTGACATTGAGGATCTCAGGAACTACAGACCTATCAGCCTCCTATCAGTGGTTTATAAAATCTTCACTAAAGTTCTTTCACACCGCTTGAAGGTGACACTGGACATGGCTCAACCGAGAGAACAAGCTGGATTCAGGAGTGGCTACAGCACAATAGATCATATCCACGTACTGAGAGAACTAATTGAAAGAGCGAGGGAATATGAACTTCCATTGTGCATGGCTTTTATCGATTATGAAAAAGCCTTTGATTCGGTGAAACCATCAGCAGTTGCAATGGCTCTGAAATCCTGCGGTATTGAAGATGCATACATTAATATTATTAATAACATCTATGAAAATGCAAGTGCAAAGATTCGGCTGTTTGAAAATACAAAACAACATAAAAATTGGAAAAGGAGTGAGACAAGGTGATACCATATCTCCGAAGCTCTTTAATGCCACATTGGAAAATGTCTTTCAATCACTGAACTGGGAAAACAAAGGGATAAAGATTAATGGAGATTATCTAACCCACTTTCGTTTTGCTGATGACATAGTCATTTTTGCAACTACCCCATCAGAGCTACTGAGTATGATCCAGGAACTTGCTGACAAGAGTAAGGAAGTGGGATTAAAAATGAACTTTCAGAAGACAAAAGTGATGTACAATGCTTTTACAAGAAATGAAGATTTATCGATTGATGGAGAAAAGCTGGAGATAACAGACACGTACGTTTATCTTGGACAGCAGATATCAAGTGAGGGTCACATTGGTGAAGAAATTAATCGGCGTACAAAACTTGCCTGGAGAGCTTTTGGAAGAAACAGCATAATTTTCAAGAGCAATATGCCATTATGTCTTAAAAGAAAAGTTTTTGATCAATGCATCCTTCCAGTGCTTACGTATGGTGCAGAGACGTGGACCTTAACTAAAAGAGACGTACAACGGCTGCAGACAACTCAAAGCAGCATTTAGAGGTGCATGCTTGGTGTAACCAGGAGAGATAAGAAGAGGAACTCGTGGATCCGAAAAATGACAAGAGTGGAAGACATCATGATCAGAGTTAAATCCCTGAAATGGCAATGGGCTGGACATACTGCCAGAAGGACAGACCATAGATGGACAGCCGAAATTTTAGATTGGATTCCAAGGGACAGGAAAAGACCCAGAAAAAGACCACATGGGAGATGGGTGGATGAAATTCGTAAATATGCGGGAGTGGCATGGAGGAGACTGGCACAAGACAGACCGTTGTGGAGGAAACTTGGGAAGACCTTCGTCCAGCAGTGGATTGATAATGGTTGACAATGATGATGATGATGATGATGATATATAGTGAAGTGGGGTCTCTGTTGAGGACAGTTAGCCCGTTAACCGGAAGGGTCTGTGAGGGTAGTTGACACTTTTCGTAGTTTCTTGAGTGCAGCTGATCAACACCCATCCTTACCCATTTCATTCATACCACCACCCTCACTTATGGCTAAAAAAGCATTTAAAACAAAAATTGGCGGTTGAGCGAGGTTTGACTGCATATAAATCTAAGTAAATAAATGACATGAATATATCTACAAAAAAGAAATATGATGCGAACAGGCGACTTTCAGATAAAAAACATTTGGCTTTCATTTTCGACGCATTTTTGAAATCTAAGATTCTTTTTCAAGATAATCCTATGTAAAAGTACTTGTAAATTGCTCTCTCGTCGGTCGTAAATCCGTCCTAAAACTTAATGCAAAAGCTCCTATTTTAGTTTAATGATTCACAGACGACAGACAGAATTCTTAAGGCTATCAATAAAGACGAGCGAAACAAATTATGTTAAAGAATAGCAAACCAGTGTTAAACCACCTTTCACGCTTCGTTTCTGTCTGGTGATGCGTGTGATCTCTATTTCCGACAAAACAGTGGGGCGTCGTATTTCCGTACAGGAAATACCATGTAAAATTTGCTTTTGTTTTCGGCTTTAAAAACTATTTTAATAGCGGTTAAGCGGACAGGAGGGAAATCGACAGTTTTTACAGAGTAGTTTAAGCATCTTCAGAAAACAGATATTTTCCCCATTTGTTTTTTTTTTAACTTGCTAACGCTCAAGCGTGTAATGACATCGTCTTTCCCTTCAAGCATATATGCGTGTCGTTTCAAGGCATTCCAAAGGTAAATGAAAGCGGAACGCAGTCACGTGACAAGGATGGCAATTACAAAAATAGGGAGTTGTGGTAATTGAAGGTTTCACACGATTTATAACGTTATTTTAAATGCCTTGAATACGAGGAAGACAGAAGTTGACTAAATTGCCATGGATATTATTCTCTCTTGCGTTGGATTCTCTTAAGTAAAAATTGCAAGGCGTGTTCGAAAAGCACATGGATAATATTTTTACATCAAAAAAAAAAAAAGAAAAACAAAAAAACAATTACAAGCTAATCGAAGCACGTTTGGAATTTTTGTACAGCTCCTGGTTCACACTCTTAATAAAGCAGTCTGCGCTCTAGAATCTTCGTCCCTTAAGATATTTTTAGGAGGGGGGAGGCAATAAAAAATCTTAGGGAGCCAAATCAGTGCAGAAGGTGGATATGGTACTACTGTGATTTTGCGTTTGGCTAGGAACTCACAGATGTATACAGCCAAACCAGTTAAACGAAACAACACTCAACAGATTACTAGGCTAGAATGAAAGGTAGTGCAGCATCTCGCGGAGAACAAGACGATAAAACATGCTGATATAAAAAATAAAATGTATTTCCAATCCGTCTTCGCCGTTGACAGGAAGCAGTTACCTAAGAGCTGACTTCTGATCGTTTGCCCGAGATGAACTCGGGTTTCAAGGTGCGAAGTGGTCTAAGCATTGACTTCTGACAGTTCTTCCAAGCTATACTCTGGTTTGAGGTGGTGCAGTGGTCCAAGCGCTGGCTTCTGACCGTTGTTCCGAGATGGACTCGCGTTCGAGGTGGGGCAGTGGTCCAAGCGCTGTCATCTGACCGTTCTTCCGAGATAGATTCGGTTTGAGGTAGTGCAGTGGTCCAAGCTGAAAATCCTCCAAATACGTGGCATCAGTAAATAAATAAATACATCGTTCTTTCTACGTTCCAGAAAAACATAGCAACCGAAAAATTGTTTTTCAGCCGCCGCCGTGGAGATGAATCACGGAACACTCGATATTCTTCGCTGGCTTCTGACCGTTCTTCCGAGATCGACTCGGGTTCGAGGTGGCGCAGTTGTCCAAGCGCTGTCATCTGACCGTTCTTACGAGGTAGATTCGGCTCGGTCCAAGCGCTGGCTTCTGGCCTTTCATCCGAGATAGACTCGGGTTCGAGGTGGTGCAGTGGTGGAAGCGCTGGCTTCTGGCCGTTCTACCGAGATGGACTCGAGTTCGAGGTGGTGCAGTGGTACAACCGCTGGCTCCTGAACGTTCGTCCAAGATAGGCTCGGGTTCGAGGTGGTGTAGTGATCCAAGCGCTGACTTCTGGCCGTTTTTCCTGAATGGACTCGGGTTAGAGGTGGTGCAGTGATAGAGAGCAAACCCGGAATCAGTTCTCCTTAAGAGCTGGCAACTGACTTCCTGATTGTTTTTCCGAAATGAACTTGGGTTCGAAGTGGTGCATTGGTCCAAGCACTGACTTCTGACCATTCTTCCGAGATGGGATTGGGTTTCAGATAGTGCAATGATCTAAATGCTGGCTTCTGACCGTTGGCCCAGCATGATTTTGGATTCGACTCTAGGTTGAGGCATGGGTGATGTTTTTGTTTCAAAACCCTGGCTGTCTCCATTCCCTGGAACCAATGTCACTAAATTAGGGACGGGTGACTGCTATATAGCTCATAGAGTTATTCACAGTGGTCATTAAGCCCCACCCATCAAGAAAACGCAATTCGTTTTTTATAAACTTCGTGAAATGGCAAAAAAAAAAAAAAAAAAAAATCACTGGGAAGTTGGAGTTAAATAGGTACATCTACCTTGCGTAAAAGGAGATTTTGGCAAATAATCACTAGAAGTGGCAACACTGTACTTACAGGTCGATCGATGAACAAACTCCAAAATAAGTGATGACATCAGCAACTAATTTTTTATTACACATGCGTCAAAAATCGTGAAAAAAATTACAACAGCGCAAACAACTCTTCCAGAATTACCAGCAAACGTTTTCTTCTTATCGAAATGTTTTTTTGCTTCCCCGGTGTGATTCGGATGGGAAACAAGATTTCAGTTACACTTTGGTCATAAATGACAGGTTTCACAGAATTAAATTACTGTGACCTGAATGTTGTAGTAACGAATATTGTTTCTTAGCCTATAGCAAGCTGAGAGCAAACTTACTCACTCACTCCCCTCTTTCCGCATGTCTTTTTGTTGATTCCCTCTGGGATTCACTGCTACATGAAACAGAATACTTTCATAGAAAACTGCAATGAGCGAACAATTCAAACGCTGATCGTTGATTATCACGTCAGCTTTACCTGACTGCGAACACTCTGCAAAACTCCTAAATATTAATACAGTCAACACTTGATATACCACCACCGTTTGTTGCATTACATTGTGGTGTTACATCAAGGGTAGCGTTAGATGAAATTTGCCATTTATCCTAAAATAGTCTTTGAAATAAATGCCAACGACAAGAAAAATATTTTTTTTCAATCGGATATTTAGAAGCAAACACAGCATTTTGAATTCGATATCATCTGCATTTAGCAGCGAAGTTGTGCTTCGGAAAAACAAACAAACCCGGAATGCAAAGATCATCATTCTCACATTTTAAGCTTGAATTTTCAAAAGAACTAAAATTTTCAAAAGGAATTTTCAAATAGGACTTATACTTGCAAAGATATGGTGTCTACAGACAGACGGACAAAGTGATAGCATAAGCTAGACCTTTTCTTACAAAAGAAATGCTAAAAAAAATGCAGTTGCACGTTGTGTACTTAGTGCGCACTATATTTCGAAGTGTCCGTTCCCTTCTTAGAAACTCTTGGTACGCATTAAAGCCAAAAATTTACATTGTAGTTATAGTAGAAAAATAGAGTTAACGTTTTAATTATAAGGAAATGAATAAAAAGTTATAAGGTATGTCACTTAAACTTTTTCATGTGAAAATTAATAGCATTACACAAAATCATTTTACACATCTTAGCTTCTTTGAAAAATCTCCTCCATTTTTATTTGTGTTTGAGATTTCAGTCCAATTACTGGCACCCTTTAATCTAATTCAACAAGTGCGTTTGAAATGTCCCCGTCCTGAGATTCTGCTTCAAAAAATAATCTTAATGTTAAAAGACACCGATTTGCGTCTTCGATTGAAACAGTGTCTTAAACATTCAGCTTCGCCACAATTGAATCATGTTTTGAATAAAAAGGAAGGGAATTCTCACACAGCTTGCAAGTTTAAGTACATCAAGTATGTTTTATATTAGGAAAGGTAGGTTGGCGCAATAATACAGGTATGTACAGTGGCAAAAGGTGTGGCGGCATATCAAGGAATCAGGGGATGTTTTATATAGACCATGTCTGCCCAGATCCAAGGGGTGGCGTTATGCAAAGGTGGCGGTAAATTGAGGGGTGGTACATCGAGGGATTATTGTATTATAAAATGTATTACCGCCTTTTTTGCATAGATATATGGTTGCTATACAAAGGTCGCCCAAATGAAAGTGAGACTCGTGTAATAGCGCCGTTGTATAATTACACAGAGCTGTGAATTTGTGCCGGTAGATGGCGTATCATGTCAGGAAGCACGCTGTTATCGACAGTACGTGTCAGTGTGTGCTGTTTGCATGTGCGGAGTACGTGTCAGTACACGTCAGTGTGCTGTTTGCAGTTGACTACGTAGGGTCGTGACATGGATTCGTCCAAATAGGCCCAGCGGGCAGTTATGCAATTTTTGACGGCAGATGGTGTTAGTGGAGCTGAAATTTGTCGTCTTTCGAAGGATGTGTATGGGAATGAGTGGGATCACGATGTACAATGTTCCGCTGGTGTAGTGAATTTCCTAAAGAACTTGTGAGCACGGAGGACATGACGAGACCTGGACAAGCACACGTGGCCATCACCATGGAATTGATTGCTGCCGTGGACAGCCTTGTGAAGGAGGATCGCCGAATCACCACTTGCGAGCTTGCGGCAACATTGTCCGGGAGTAAGGGAACTGTTAATACCATTCTTCATTTCCGATTGGGATACAGCAAGGTTTGCGCACAATGGGTCTCCAAGCATCTCGAAGAAGAGCAGAAGACTCGGCGAATGGGTGCTTGCGTGGAACATCTGCACCGTTACCACGCAGAGGACAGTTTCTTCCCAAGATTGTGGCAGCAGATGAAACTACCACCACTTCGATCCGGCCACAAAACGGATAAGCATTGAGTGGAGGCATCCCAACTCTCCTCACCCCCCAAAAAACTCAGTCCTCCTTAAGAGCTGGAGAAGTGATGCTCACGGTTTTCTTAGCTGAGAATGGCCCATTACTGTTGGATTGGTTTGACGCAGGCAGTACGGTCGAGGCAACCACATACTGCAATACATTACGCAACCTCAAAACGGCCATCAAGCGGAATCAAGGGGAAAACCATTTAAGAGCCCAACACCCGAAAAATAAAAAAAAGTGTACGTTTCTCTAAATGGTACTTCGGTGCGGATCTCTATGGATTGGCGAGCTCATGATGTGGACGACATATTTTTCATATGATCTGACGGAAAGGAGATTCTCCCGCTTTTCATCGATAAAATCAATTACATACACCCTACGATCAATTTCATTATGGAGCTTGAACACAATATCTGATCTGGACATTTTACTGAGGAAATCGCCTGACAGTTGTCATCGTACGTAAATCTATTATAAACCCACGTCCGATCCCAAACCGATGCTCCGCAGCTCATTGTGCCCAGCTGATTACAAGAAAGCTTTCTTCCGTTCTTGAATTAGAAGAGCATTCGTCGTCTCCGCCGACGTTCGTTTTAGACAATGCGAACCAATAAACGTCATCATATTGCCTACAGTGGCAGAATACATCTCATACTAGACGCATGAATTTATCGAAAAAAAACAACAACAACAGAATCAGCCGTGTTAACATTTCTGTTTCGTAACTACGCTACTATTCCATACATATCTAATGTTTCCTATCAACTCAAGAACGCACTCAAGAAGATGAATTTCAGTACCAGCGTAAGGTCTCCGACATCTTAGCTTAAGAGAAATACTGACAAATACCTGCTTTTAAACGAGGTGGGTATTTATGTCATCCCTCTATAATAACCGGACGGCTCCAAGCGATATTATACATCGGAATGACCAAACGTTCGTTTAGAATTAGAATCAACGAGCATAAAAGAGATACAATGGACAGTAAAATAACCACTGCTCTATCCAGTGAAGTCAAGTTCCTGTTTGCTGCTCATGTGGGATGATATAAAAACGAGCTTCCTACTCCAAAACTACGTCCATTTTTGTTCGAGAAACCGTGGAGACCATTACCAACAGTGAGGCTTGCAATGATAGCGTCTCTCTAGAGTTGCCCCGAATTTGGAACCATTTTTTCAAATAATGCATCCCCTCCCCCTCCCTTCAAGATACGGCACGTCCAACCAACATGATGCCTAATTTCTTTGAATGAATAATTACATTCGCATCTAATCATTTAATGTCTCGTCAAGTCCCCGCGTTCAAATTTCTGAAGTGTTCTATTTTCCAGTTTGCAGTTTGCTTTCGACCTTCCTTGAAAATATCATCTGGATGATGGGCAAAAGCTTAAAACTGTGATTTCTATTTTACGCCAATAAAGTCTAATTACAAGTACAGTTTTATTATTTTAAATACATTATTATCACAACAAAATTATCTTCATTGTAACAACAGTAATAAATGCAACCTGTGTTAACAGTGCAAAAATAAAAACAAGTTAATAAAATCATGCAATGCATTGATTATGATACGCTTTCCAACATAACCGAAATCATTACTCAAGTTATGAGGATTATAGCTGTAGAATAAATCTCGCTCCTATGACATGACCTTTGACCCCATGTCAATGATATTCAACAGAACCGGTAAAGTATACTTCCGGAACAACGTCATAAAGTTTTGTCTCAATCGAACCATTTTTGCGCAAGTTATGACGCATAAAGGCAATGGAATGGATCCCGCTCCTTTGTCCTAACCTTTGACCCTATTTCGCCCATTTCCAATAGGGTTCGTCCCCAGGTGGTCTTCTACCACATACTAAATTTTAATCGAAATCGAACCATTTTTACGCAAGTTATGACGCATAAGGGCAGTGGAATGCATCATGCTCCTACTGTATATCCTGACCTTTGAACCCACTTCGCCCATTTTCAATAGGGTTTGTCCCCAGTGGTCCCCTACCACATACTAAAATTTGATTGAAATTGATTCATTATGTATGGCGTATACTCTAATTTTAACTTTCATTTTTAGCTGTCTTTCTCTATGTAAAATTTTAGTTTATTTTCTTTAAGCATTTCATCCTCAACGTTATATTTTTCACGTTCTCTGAATGTTTTGTGGCATCAGTCTTAAGGTCAGTGTGAGTGACGTGTATATACGTTGACAGATAAGAACGGGAGATATAATGTTGGGAGTGTGGTGTGACGTGAGTAGATTATACGATAACAAACTGCTGTAATTAGTATATTAGATGTAAACACGCCGAACCTAAGTCCATATAGTATCACTATTATGAATTGTGCTAATGAGATAGTCTGTTGATACGTTATCTTCCTGAAGTAACTTGAAGTTATAAAAATGAAGATCGTTTTCTTGTAAGTGGTTTGAAAGATTTATCTCTTCTGGCGTTCGGTCGCCTAATTTAGCTGAGTGTGTAATTAAAATTTGTGTTTATGAACTAGATATCCGGGGCTTAACAGTAAGCAGTTCCAGTGGTTCAACTGACGGTGCGAAGGCAATGTTTAAGTAGTGAGCTATTAACCAACAAACCTTATATATGTTAAAGATGAGCTTACATAAAACAAAAGTGATTAAAGAACTCCTTAAAGAATTGAGGACTGAGAGGTGGACGAGAAAAATTTAGAACTGATGCCTGCACCTAAGGTGACCAGACGTCCTCATTTTCTGGGGACAGTTATCAGTATCAATGCTTTGTCCTCAATTTCGTAAAAACTTATTGAGGACGTCAAATGTCCCCAATTTCTTAGTTTTTATTCACAATTTTTGACATTTCCCCCAAAAATTGAAATTTATAAAAATATGTGTTAAACAAAAGGCGTAGAATTCAATTGAATTTACCAAATGCTGCAAAATTTAGCATCCGTGTCTTATTTAATTGCTAGGAAATTGATTCATAAAGGAAAGGTATGGAACTATTTTCCGAAGCGGATGAATTTTTCTTTGAATTAAGTTAGAAATCATGCAGTATTAATGGGAGACGTGCCGAAGCATTAAACAAAGTCCTCTCGATAAATGTGGTGTTACGATTTCGTTTCTGTTTTAAGTACTTCTTTTCTATTTTAACTGGATTTAACTAAAATATTTTTAGGATGGGAAATGAATCTCTCAGCAACCACTTTCTTGTAATTAAATAACTAATTGCTGTAATTAATTTGGTCACATTTGATAGATTCCATTGAGAGTTCCACAACTTTTGTTCAGCACATTTTTCTTTAAACTGTTTCTTCAAATGAGGTTGTTGGACTTGGAATATTCCTTCTCATAGAGACAACATACAGCTATTCCATGATTTCTGCTCGGTCAGCGCATAGTAATTTTCTGGCTTCAGATATCTAGTCTTCTACAGAAGCACAATGAAATTTGAGTACAAATTCAAATTGTTTGCAAGTGCTGCCCCCTACAAATAAGATTAAATGTTTATCCGAAGCAATATTCTGCATGATAGTATTTTATTGCTATTTTATACTTATTTCACATGAAAATCATTTTTCCGATTCATCGTATGTTTTCCAATGAAACTGGACAATTATTGGACATTTCATAACATTCTTTGCTAACCTTTGGCTTTACCATAATGTGTCAGATGCTGTCCTCAATTATGTCCTCATTTTGAAACGAAATTGTCCTCAAATTTGCATTGAAATTGAGGACAAATGTCACCTTCCATGGACAAAAGATATAAAGCGAGGATGACATCGAAGAAGAAAATTATAGACGCATAAAGCTTCACTTGAGTGCAATCGGAAGAAACAGTAAAGTATCAAGGGAAATTTACCATTATGTCGTGAAAGCAAAGTTTTAATCAATGCATCCTTTCAGTTCTTACTTATGGATCAGAGACATGGACCTTAACTAAAAAGACATGCAGAGGCTGCGAACAGCTGAAAGAAGCCTGGAGGAAAGCATGCTTGGTGTAACCAGGAAAGATAGAAAGAGGACCACATGGATTGGAGGAATGGCAAGAAGTCGTCCCGGTGGCCAAGTTATAGGAAACGCTGGTTTCTAATCATTCGTCCGAGATGTGCCAGGGCCGAAATTGCTGGCAAGGCATGGATAATGTGCTTGTATTACCGCACTGATTCTCTTCCCTCTGTGGAACCATTGACCCTGAATTAGGGACAAGCGACTGCTTATAGCCTATCGAGTTGCTGGTCGTTAAATCCCTAAATAAAAAAATAATAAGAGTGGATGACATCATGGACAAAATAAAAATACTCACGTGGTAGTGGGCCAAATATATTGCTAGAACTGACTACCGTTGGACAACTGAAACACTGGCCTGAATATCAAAGGACAGAAAAAGACCAAGAAGAAGACCAACTGGGAGATGAGGTGTAGATGAAATTCGAAAGCATGCCGGAGTAACATGAAAGAGAATTGCTCAAGACAGGCAGTTGTGGCTTCAATTGGCTTTGCATAATATATTCCATTGGTTTCGCGTAATGTGATAAAGTTGGCTTCGCATAATGTAATCCATTAGCTTCACAAAATGTAATCCATTAGCTTCGCATAATGTAATCCATTAGCTTCGCGTAATCGATTAACTTCACATAATGTAATCCATTAGCTTCACATAATGTAATCCGTTAGCTTCACATGATGTAATCCATTGGCTTCGTATGTGTTTCAGTTTGGCTTTGTATAATGGAATTCGGTTGGTTTCGCACAATGTAATCCATTGGCTTTTCATATTGCAATCCATTGGCTTCGTATGATGGAATTCAGTTGGCTTGTATAATGTAATCCATTGGCTTCGTACAGTGGAATTCAGTTGGTTTCGCATAATGTAATCCATTGGCTTCGCATATTTTAATCCATTAGCTTCGTTTAATGAGATTCACTTGGCTTCGTGCGATGTGATTCAGTTAGCTTCGCTTGCATAATGTAATCCATCGACGTCGCGAATTGTAATCCATTGGCTTCGCATAATGTAATCCATTGTCTTCGTATAATGTGATTCATTTGGTTTCGCATAATATAATCCATTGGCTTCGCATAATGTAATACATCAACTTCGCATAATATAATCTATTGACTTCCTATGATGTGATTCGGTTGGTTTCGTATAATTTGATTCAGTTGTCTTCGCACAATGTACTCCATTGGCTTTGCATGTTGTAATTCATTGGCTTCGTATAATGGAATTCGGTTGGTTTCGCACAATGTAATCCATTGGCTTTTCATATTGCAATCCATTGGCTTCGTATGATGGAATTCAGTTGGCTTGTATAATGTAATCCATTGGCTTCGTACAGTGGAATTCAGTTGGTTTCGCATAATGTAATCCATTGGCTTCGCATATTTTAATCCATTAGCTTCGTTTAATGAGATTCACTTGGCTTCGTGCGATGTGATTCAGTTAGCTTCGCTTGCATAATGTAATCCATCGACGCCGCGAATTGTAATCCATTGGCTTCGCATAATGTGATTCATTTGGTTTCGCCTAATATAATCCATTGGCTTCGCATAATATAATCCATTGACTTCGCATAATATAATCCATTGGCTTCCTATGATGTGATTCGGTTGGTTTCGTATAATGTGATTCCATTGGCTTCGCATAATGTAATACATTGGCTTCTTATAATCTGCAATCCATTGGCTTCGCATAATGTAATATATTAGCTTCGCATGATGCAATCCATCGGTTTCGCATAATGTAATCTATTGGCTTCGCGCAATGCAATCCATTGGTCTCGCATAATGTGATTCAGTTGGCTTCGCATAATGTAAAGCAAAATATCGCTACTATTTTCGAGTCTTTTGGTTGAAAACTTCTGTAAACATTTTTTTTTCGTTTAAATCTCATTAAAAAGAAACCTAGGACAAAAACGTTGCGAGGAAAGCTCTTTGCGCAAAGCATCGCGCGCATGAAAGTAGCAGTTCATTCTTGAAAGCACAATCAATGACTTTTCTGCCAAAAATCACACAAAAGAGTTTTAATGTTTTAACTAATCTGTTGCATTGTTATTGATTTTTCATGATAGTATTGTAAAGTCGTCATTGTCTCTGAGGAGCAAAGTGAGTATCTATCACCTCACTTTCATGATTGCTGTTTAATCTTCGTCCACGCATAGCCAAAATATATTTTTATTATTATTAAATTGCTAGGGCCTTTATAAGTCTGGCATGGCTTTGGGTGGTTATAGTGTAATGTTCCTAGGTTTTAAAGTATGTAATATATGTGCATAGTCAATTCAACGCAAAAACAGTGCTCTACATGAAGCTTGTTCTTCTACGTAATTCACCTGGGTGCAAGAATCTTCAAAGAATTACTACTTACGGACAACAGAATGAAAATCGATTCCTGCATCTTCGTTGACCCACAACACATTAAACCACAAATAGCACGCAACTCACAAAATATTTCGTAGTACAACTGCTAATGATCTAGCGTATAACTCTTTGTCGTGAAGAAGGTATCACATACAGAACAAAGCTTTACTAATTTACCCTCGTCTTCATTGCTCGCTCCACACATTATTTACATCGTTTTTAGCTTGTTAAACATGCACATGTAATTCACCCTTGACTTCAAGACTGTTTCCACATGACATTCAGTGAGTGAGAAAATATAACGTTAGGATTGAAACGCTTAAAGAGAACGAACTCAAAATTTATATAAGGAAAGAAATTAAAAATTAAGGTTAAATTAGAATTGCGTCATCAGCATTGAATAGAGTGTTTCTAACTTAAGGACTGGTCCCGCTTATTTATGAAGATAGCTAAACCAAAAATATAAATAAATAAAAGCGAAAATTACATTTCGTCCCATAGTAATGCTAATCCTAATTGATTTTTCATTAATCGATAAATTCTCTAAAGGCATTATCGATGTGAAAAGCGATATGTCGGTTTTAATTCCTATCAGAATTGAGCATCCGTGGTAAACACCCGGCGCTGACACGTTCAGGAATGAGAAAAAGTATTCAACAAGTCATTCCGCATATACTCTGTTTTTCTGAACGAGACTTGGGAATTCTTCATCAGCTGATGTGCTCCGCCACCACCCAATCATCAGGTGTTCAAGTCAAGCACAAATGAAACGAACAGCACTCATCTTTAGGACGCTGCAAGCGGTGCCGCTACAACGGGTGCCGAGCTGAACTTCCGTTTTTTCTTTTCAGAAAAATAAATGGCATAGTATATATACACTGAGTGACCAAATTATTATGACCACCTGGTTAGTACGTTGTTGATCTACATTTTGCCTTTAATACTGCTTTAATTCGTTTAAATGTCGGTAAGTGGCTTGGAGTATATTAGCCCAAACGCGATGAATTTGCACCCTCTAGCTCTTGAGGATTTGATGGTAGCTGATCCAGCTGCCTGATCTTTCAACTTCGTCCCATAAATGCTCCATTGGATTGACATCCGGTGATTGAGGAGGCCTCTGTAGCAGGGAAAAGTCTTCGAAATGTTCCTCAAACCATTCGCGTACAAAGTGAGCACTATGACATGGAGCATTGTTCTGCTGGAAGTATCCATCTCCATTGGAAAAAATCCCTTCTACATAACTGGGTGGGCTTTGTCGACAACGATACTTAAATACCTTTGAGCGGTCACACGTCGCTACACACGAATCAAAAGGCAAACATTCCCACGAAAACATGCCCCAGCCCATAACGTTACCTCCGCCAGCTTGAAGAGTAGTGACGATGCAAGATGGATCCATGCTTTCGTGCTCCTGTCTCCATATCCTCACCCATGGTGTAGTTGGACACGTGATTCGTCGGACCACATTACCCTTTTCCACTCATTTACTCTTCAATTCTTGCGTTCCTGAGCAAACTGCAGGAGTTTCTTCTTGTTCGCTGCAGACAGCAATGGCTTACAGAGAGGCCATCTACTTCTGTAGCCCATACGATGTAATGTGTGAGGCGAACTGTACTTTGTGAGGCTATCGAACTTGGTTCCTGATTCAGATTATCTGTAATCTGACGAAGTCTTACCTATCTGTAGTACTGAACAAGTTTGCATACTCTCAGCTGAGCTCAAGCATCCAGTAGCTGTTGACAACCACACGCCTTGCGCTCAGACTTTTTTCAACTGGTGGTCCACTCCTTTTTTGACTGGTGGTCCACTCCCTGTACACACTGATGTCCAAAATTAAGGTCAAAAATACATTTTTTTACAATAATTCAAAATAGCAACCAGTAAATGGTTCAAATTGCTGTTATATATACTTTAGGCCGCGGGTGGCCTAGTGGTCAGCGTTTGTGACTGCCATGAAGATAACCTCAGGTTCGATCCTGGGCAGGTGCGAAGGTTTGAACCACTAAATTCCCGTCGTGCGTCGTATGGGCACGTTAAGCCGTCGGACCCCGGGAACTGGCTCCCGGTAAGAAATAATGGCGTCTTTCTCACCCTTTCTACCTCGCTTTTGTGTCACTTTCCTATCGGGCACTCTAGCTGAAACCTCCTAGCTTCCTATTTCTAAGGGTTGTTTAAGACCTGGGGTCAGACACTCCCTTCCTAAAATCCTCTACATATGATCTGAGCTGATCTGAATCTGGTGTAAGCATGCACTGTTTGTTAAACGGTTAACAGGATGAGTTTGGTAAGAGAACGTGAAAGTGATAGTTTTCTGCATCTACGAATTTCGTCTTCAGAGTTGTGTTTCTTGCAAGAAAAATCACAAGATTGACTGATCTCAGTTGGAATGAGTGCTCGGAATCGGTTAGACGATGGACTGAGATGAAGAGCCATCAGCAGGCTTGAAGCTGCCCAGTCTCAAGCGGAGGTTGCTGAATGGCTACAGGTTGCACGAAAAGGTGGTATCCAGGTTATGGCACCAGTTCCGAACAACGGGTACCATCACCAGGAGGCCTGGCCAAAGCCTTCCAAGAGCCACGACACCTGAGAATTTTTACGTAACATTAGCTGCCAAACGCCATAGACGGATGACGGTTAGAGACCTCTCTCAGGACCTCGCTGCTGCGACTGAAACAACAGTGTCGAGGCAAACTGTATACAGACGCCTAGCAGAGAATGCTCTTTACTCCCGACGACCAGTGGTGTGTGTAACTCTCCCCAGATCGCAGGAGGAAGCCCATCTTTCGTGGAGTTAAACACATCTTTCTTAGACACAGCAAGATTGGTGCCGTGTACTTTTCTGTGGTGAGTCGAGATTCAGTACATAATGTGATTCTCGATTAATCTTCATCTGGAGACAGCGTGGAACCCTCTATCATTCCTCCAACATTTTTCTCGATTAATCTTCATCTGAAGACAGCGTGGGACCCGTTATCATTCCTCCAACATTTTTCTCGATGAGTCCTTCATCTGGAGACAGCGTGGGACCCGCTATCATCCCTCCAACATTATTCTCGATGAGTCTTCATCTGGAGACAGCGTGGGGCCCGCTATCATCCCTCCAACATTATTCTCGATTAATCTTCATCTGAAGATAGCATGGGGCCCGCTATCATCCCTCCAACATTATTCTCGATGAGTCTTCATCTGGAGATAGCGTGGGGCCCGCTATCATCCCTCCAACATTATTCTCGATTAATCTTCATCTGGAGATAGCGTGGGGTCCGTTATCATCCCTCCAACATTATTCTCGATTAATCTTCATCTGGAGACAGCGTGGGACCCGCTATCATCCCTCCAACATTATTCTCGATTAATCTTCATCTGGAGATAGCGTGGGGCCCGCTATCATCCCTCCAACATTATTCTCGATGAGTCTTCATCTGGAGACAGCGTGGGGCCCGCTATCATCCCTCCAACATTATTCTCGATGAGTCCTTCATCTGGAGATAGCGTGGGGCCCGCTATCATCCCTCCAACATTATTCTCGATTAATCTTCATCTGGAGATAGCGTGGGGCCCGCTATCATCCCTCCAACATTATTCTCGATGAGTCTTCATCTGGAGATAGCGTGGGGCCCGCTATCATCCCTCCAACATTATTCTCGATTAATCTTCATCTGGAGACAGCGTGGGACCCGCTATCATCCCTCCAACATTATTCTCGATTAATCTTCATCTGGAGATAGCGTGGGGCCCGCTATCATCCCTCCAACATTATTCTCGATGAGTCTTCATCTGGAGATAGCGTGGGGCCCGCTATCATCCCTCCAACATTATTCTCGATGAGTCTTCATCTGGAGACAGCGTGGGGCCCGCTATCATCCCTCCAACATTATTCTCGATGAGTCCTTCATCTGGAGATAGCGTGGGGCCCGCTATCATCCCTCCAACATTATTCTCGATGAGTCCTTCATCTGGAGACAGCGTGGGACCCGCTATCATCCCTCCAACATTGTTCTCGATTAATCTTCATCTGGAGATAGCGTGGGGCTCGCTATCATCCCTCCAACATTATTCTCGATGAGTCTTCATCTGGAGATAGCGTGGGGCCCGCTATCATCCCTCCAACATTATTCTCGATTAATCTTCATCTGGACATAGCGTGGGGCCCGCTATCATCCCTCCAACATTATTCTCGATTAATCTTCATCTGGAGACAGCATGGGGCCCGCTATCATCCCTCGAACATAAAGAAAATCGACCACTTTGGTGGAAGTGGAATCCCTGTGTGGCCAGGCATCATGTTGGACGGCCGTACACCATTGCACGTCTTCGATGGGGGCACAGTGACCACACAACGCTATAGTTATGATGTCCTTGAACCTTATGTGAGGCTTTTCCGGGGAGCTGTTGGACCGAACTTCATTTTTTTTTTGGACGATAACGCGAGGTCACACAGAGCTCAGCTTATCGTCGATTTTCTGGAGGGAGAGGATATTCGCCGTATGTTGTGGCCAGCGAAGTCGCCGTGCCTAAATCCTATAGAAAATGTATGGGATGCTCTAGGAAGAGCCATTTCTCGACGTCAACCCCTCCCAGGACCCTCCAGGCGTTAAAATCCGCGCTTTTAGAAGAATGCGATTTGTTGACACAAGCTGTTATCAACAACCTCACTGATAGCATAAGGGCTCGTTGTGCGACGTGTAAAGCTGTGCTGGGTGGCCACACTCCCAATTAACCGGACCGTTCTTGAGATATAATGCATTATGTTTGGACCGTTTTTGGTCTAATTTTCATATCGCACGCAATTTACTTCCTGTTCATTTTGTTATGTTGCTATTGGATGTATCATAGTATGAGCCATCTCTGTACTAAATTTCATTGCAATAAACTACTTAGTTTTCAAGATATCACAGAATATGTGTTTGTAACTTTAATTTTGGACATCAGTGTATTTTAACAACTGCTACCCTGGAACACTTCACAAGTGCAGCCATTTTGTCAATGCTCGCACCAATGCTTCCAACACCGACGATAATTTCACGTTCAAAGTCCGTCAGATCGCGTCTTTTACCCATTATTCCTTGCGCAATGCACTTATCAGTCTCTTCATGCCTTCAACGTTCCTTTATATACCGATTCAGCCATTTTGCGTCAACAGCATCTGCGAGACAGCTACTTTGCATACAATGGTCTGGTGGAAATAATAATTTGGCCATTCAGTGTATATAAAGGAGAAAAATTACACTGGAGTATTATAATTAGGGAAGACGAGAACGATGATTGACAACGATGAAAGATCTCGCTGTCACTGGAACAGTTCAAATCTTCACAATAGAGCATCATTAGAGTCACTGGCACCGAATACGGGCATGCTCTGTTGTTTAAGCATGCCCCGCAGAAACAAGGGCATTCTCAGCACGTCCTGATTTCTGCAGGGGTAATCCCAATTATCTTTGGTAATAATTTGTATATTGTAATTAGGACTTACGGAATGATTTAATATCAGTTAGCATCAGCCATAGATCACCAAAAATTAAAATTGATATATTCAAGACACATTTTTGAAGTACTCTATGTTGAATACATTATTAATTATTTCAGTATGTAAAGCAATTCTGTGATATATGGGATATAATTTTATGCTGAATTTTAGAACAAAAATTTTTCAGATCTACAGAGAAATGAAATAATTATTAAGAGAAATATTAAAGAGAGCAAGACGTCGTCCCGGAGGCCGATAGGTACGAGGCGCTGGCCACCAATTTCTCGTCCGATATGGGCCCGGGAATGAATCCCGGCATGGGTTGCCTTACGACGATGGTTATCATCCTTTCCTGGAACCAGTGGTCTCAAATTCGAAACGGACGACTGCTTATGTATCCCAATAAGTTGCTGACGATGGTCGTTAAACCCTCAAACAAATAAATAAATAAAAAGAACATCTTTTGTCCGTATTATACTCCGATTGACTCATAAGCATGAGGACAATGAAAAACGGGCACTATTTCAAATATATCTAAAAGTTCACTACTGGGTAACGATTAATTATGACACATTTTGATTTATTCGTTCATTTACTTTAAAGAAATCTTATGTACAAACGCCATTGTTGCGCCGAGAGTTTTAAAGAAGCCGTTCAAGCAAAGGCTTAAACAAAAAGAAAAGAAGCAGACTCGTACAGTAGCACTTTCTCTTCGAGAAACAGCGTTTCTCTAATGAAGGTCATTTCAACATGTTTAGTCATGTCAAAACAAAAGAAAGGACGGAGTTTTTGTAGACTAACAAAAGAAAAAGTTTGAAGATGAACTTTGGAATAGTAAAATAAGAGAAGAAAACTTCATTTGCTACGGTAGAAAGTTTACCAACTTTTGCTCTTTCAAAGCTAAAATAAATTATTTCTCTCTGCGGCCTGTAATAACTGGAAATCTTCTCACAGTAAACCAAATTTTTGTTATCGCCATTCTGTCATTTCCTAACATAGCACTCTATGCTTTGCTTTCGCATTTTTCTTTTTAAGTTTGGGGAACAGAATTCTCAGTCAGATTAAAGCCAGATGTGCTAGATAAGAGAATGCAGTCAAAAGAAAGCCAGACATGGTAGATAAGAAAATTCAGGTAAAAGAAAGAAAAATCTGGTAGATAGGAAGATTCAGTTAACAGAAAGCCCAATCTGGTAGATAAGAAAATTCCGTCTACAGAAAGCCAGATCTCATAGGTAAGAAAATCAATCAAAAGAAAGCCAGATATGGTAAATGAGAAAATTCAGGCAAAATAAAGTAAGGTCTGGTAGATAGGAAGACTCAGTTAACAGAAAGACAGATCTGGTAGATAAAAATATTCAGTCCAAAGAAAGCCAGATATGGTACATAATGAAATTCAGTCGAGAGAATGCTTGATACGGTAAATAAGAAAATTTAGGCAAAATAAATCAAGGTCTGGTAGATATTATATAACGAAGTGAATTTCTCCGTCATTTCATCCGCGCCAGAATTCGAACCCGGGTCCACTCATTCCGGAATAAGTTGCTCTACCAATTAAGCTACGCGGACATGTATTCTGATTCCTATCTGCCTTTATGTCGTGTGCGTCCTTCTGGCAGGTACGTCACATCTCCTGGTACGTTACAATTAAGTCAAAAGAAAGCCAGGCCTGGTAGATAATAAAATTCAAGCGAAATGAAGCAAGGTCTGGTAGATAGGAAGACTCAGTTAATAGAACGCCAGATCTGGTAGATAAGAAATTTCAGTCAAAGGAAAGTCAGACCTGATAGATAATCAAATTCCGGCAAAAGAAAGCAAAGTCTGGTGGATAAGAAAATTCAGTCCAAAGAAAGTCAGACATGGGATAAGAAAACTCTGGCAAAAACAAAGCAAGGTCTGGCAGATATTCAGTCAAAAAACAACAACTAGGCCTGGTAGGTAAGAAAATTCAGTCAAGAGAAAGCCAGATCTGGTAGATAAAAAAATTCTCTCACTTTTGTTATGGTGTTGAAAAAATGCTACCTAAGCTAGATTCCACAACGTTGTAGAGACAGTCAACACCTCTGTAGAAATGCTTGCTTATTGTCTGATGCTTCCTGTGCAGATGGAAAGATTTTGGGCATCAGCTGACAACAAAATTCTGGTTTAAGATGAGCCATAGATGAACAATTATATTTATCATGTTTTACTCCACACTAAAATGTATTCTTTCATTCAGAGATGAATGGGAGGTTTTCTATTGTACTGACTACTGTGATTAGAAGAATTAGCTTTCATACAGCTAATCCATTAGCACTTTTCTGAAACACTCTTAAATATTCCGTTGAAATTACTTTACATAAGGAACAAGATCTTTATCCATTTAGCAGTAATCAGTTATAATCTCTCATTTTTCAATTAAATTTTCACCTGGCAGCCCCGGATGAGGCATTTGAGGTGTGCCTGTCTGTTGGCGATGTCATTATTAACCCTTCGATTGTTTATGGTGTCTGTTAAATCCAGAAACAAATAAACAAAAGTAATTGTTCACTTAAATACTAGTAGAACGATCGGCTAACAGGCATCCAAAGCGATCGTTACTTTAAAGGAACATTCGTTTTTCCTCGAAAAATGGCGCTACTAAATTATTGTTCATTTAAAATTGCATCACGTGATAGATTTTTTTTCTTTCTTTTCGGGCATATGGAGTCGCCTTTCATTCATTTGGGACCACCGGTTCTAGGAAAGGGGTAGAGCATGTGTTGAAGAGCAAATACCGCGCCCTTTCCCCTTCCGAGACTATAGAGCCCATGTTCAACCCAGATGATTTCCCAATTGGCCCTGCACTGACCGCTTGAACACACGAGAAATTACGCAGTCGTCAGTTACAATATCTGTAAATAGTCTTACATTGCTCCCAAAGGTATACACGGGAGATGCCAATAAATCGTTAACTGCTAGCTGACAGAAGTCTAGGGCGCTCGTGACTTTAGACAGGTATTCTTCCTCTTTGAAAAATGGAGCTAACTAAATATTCATTTAAAATAGCGTATAACGAAGTTAATTTCTCCGTCTTTTTTTTTTTTTTTTTTTTTTTTTGTCCACCCCGGGCATCGAATCTGGCTCCCCTCACTCCCAAATAAGTCGCTCTCACAACTGAGCTACGCGGGAGTAGTATTCTCTCGCTGCTATCTGTCTTTATCTCATGTGCATCCTGCAGGGTAGGCACGTCACAAGCGCGACATAAGCAAAATGACAAAGTCTTCAAATATTTCACGAATTGCCTGATATTTCACACGAAATTATGAACTTGAGATATTCGCATGCCTGCAGTTGAATTAGAAACCTTTATTCAATACCAGGTTGGACTTCCTTCAGCCAGAATAACCGCAAGTACACGGTTTGGTATAGATTCCACTTGATGTTGGAGTACATCTAGGTCTACAGCATACCCAGGGTTTACCAGATGGTCCTTTAACTGCCTCAGATTTGACGGAAGAGGACTTTGCTTCCGGACATGTTTTACTAACATGTCCCATACGTTCCCAATGGAGTTCAGATCAGGTTTTTGCCGTGGCCAAGGGAAGATGGCGGAAGTCGGTGTCATGTTCGCTGAATCACTGCTGAAAACATCTTGCGCGATGGACAGCAGCAAACGGTGTCAATGGAACAGCCGTCACCTACTAGAAAAAAAGTCAGCATTGCAGATGGACTTCATTGGCAACAATGTTCAAATAATCCTCGGAGAAAACCTCTTATCCATATCCTTGGAAACATTCCAGTAATCTCAAGCAACCCATTCTGCACCAACAAAATATGCCCCACACCGCATGACACCATCTCAAGAACCTCGAGTTTTACGTGCAAGGCAAGCTGGGCCCATTGTTTCATGAGGCCCCCGCCAAACTCTCACCCTACTCTCAGTACAGAACAAGGTGCACCGCGATGCGTCGGATCACATGACTTTTTTCCAGTCTTCCAGTGTCCAGTCACGGTGTTCCAGACGCCATTGTAGACTAACCTTCCGTTTCTGCGCAGAAATCAGAGGTTTCCTTATAGGCATGCGTTATAGGCATACCTGTCTGCCTTGAGCCTGTCTCCTCCATGTTACCCCGACATGCTTTCGAATTTCATCCATTCATCTCCCACGTGGTATTCTTCTGGCTCTTTTTCTGTTCCTTGAATTTCAGTCAAAAATTTTGGTTGCCCATTGGTGATCTGTCCTTCTGGCAATATGTCCAGTCCATTGCCATTTCAGGGATTTTACTCTGGCCATGATGTCTTCCATTCTTGTCATTTTCCTTATCCATGAGTTCCTCTTCTTATCTCTGCTGGTTACACCAAGCATGCATCTCTCTATGCTTATTTCAGTTGTCTGCATTCTTTATACAGTATGTCTTTTTTGCACTTTCCAACCGTAGGTTGAAGAAGCGTATATGCTCCAGCTTTGTCCGCCTGTCCGCACGATAACTCGCGTAAACATGGTTCGATTTCGATGAAAGTTTAGTATGTTTTAGGGGACCACTGGGGACGAACCCTATTGGCAATGGATGAAATGGGGTCAAAGGTCATGACATAAGAGCGGGATCCATTCCATTGCCCTTATGCGTCATAACTTGCGTAAATGTGGTTCGATTTCAATGAATTTTTAGTATGTGGTAGGGGACCTCCTGGCAACGAACCCTATTGAGAATGGACGAAATGGGGTCAAAGGTCAGGACATAGGTGAGGGATGAATTGCATTGCGCTTATGCATCATAACTTGCGTAAATATGTTTCGATTTCGATGAAATTTTAGTAAATCGTAGGGGACCACCTGGGGACAAAGCCTATCGAAAATGGATGAAGTGGCATCAAAGCTCAGGACATAGGAGGAGTTCCATTCCATCCCTTATTCGTCATAACTTACGTAAAAATGCTTCGATTGAGACAAAATTTTATTATGTTGTTCCGGAAGTATACTTGACCGGTTCTGCTGAATATCATCGAAATGGGGTCAAATGTCAGGTCATAGGAGCGAGATTTATTTTACAGCCATTATCCTCATAACTTGAGTAATGATTTCGGGTATGCTGGAAAGCGTATCATAATCAATGCATTGCATGATTTTACTAACTTGTTTAGTTAAGGTCCATGTATCTGTTCCATGTGTAAAAACCTGCATTGATTAAATACGTTTTCTTTTAATACATAATGGCATATTGCAATTGAAAATTGTACTGTTTCTGCCAAAAGCTCTCCAGCCAAATTTTATACACCGATTAATTTCTTCAGATATCAAGCAAGAGTCACATTGATGAGGAAATTAATCACTGTGTAAAACTTGGCTGGAAAGCTTTTGGAAGAAACAGTACATTTTTTAAGAGCAATATGCCATTATGTCTTAAAAGAAAAGTACTTAATCAGTGCATTCTTGCAGTTATTACGTATGAAACAGATGGGAGAACCATCTGGATCCATCTCGTTAACTGTTTTTAAAGCAACTGCTAAATGCTCTTCTGTTTCTTAGTCACTCCAGACCCGATTAAATAAAAAAAAACCTTGATTGCGATGAGGCTGAATAAGTTATTTTGTTAATTCCTTATATGTATCAGTTATAATTCCTGTTGGACCCTCTAGAAAGCCAAATAGTCGCTACTCAGCATGTAACAAAAGTAACGTATCTAAAAGGCCTGCTATGACATTATGTCCACCTGCAGCTTGACCTCCTAAAAATACAATTAACGACTGAAGACATGCAACAATATATCACTATCCGTTTGAAGAAATAGCGTATCTGCGCATTTTTATTCATCCCGGATATGAAATCTGTATCGCATTCTACAGTGTTGTGAGTGACCTGGATATAAAAAAAATGAATCCGGATATTTTTTCTATATGATGTGCACTGGGCTTTGGTCAACTGCTATTATCTTTGGTGCTTCAGATTTTAGCTCTGAGAATCAAAAACTGTTGTACAAGGAGATTAACTTTGCTATGTAGAAGAAAAGAAAAAGTAAATCAAGACGTTCCTTTACCACTTCTATGCCTGTTTTGTTCTTGTTGCCCGATATGCTTGAGCGGTGAAGGTCATGTCTGTTTCAGGGCAAAAGACAAAATCGAGGCCACAATAGCGGCGAAGAAAGAGAAGTAGGAATTTGCCGTGTTCCATTTGAACGTTCTGCTGAAAAGTTCGAATAATTTCTTCATGTTCTCCAATCATCTCGTCAGCTGGGTTTTTTTTTTTTTTTTTTTGTTTTTCCTTTCCGATGACGCCGATAAAATGAATAAGAAAATAATGAAATTAGAGCGTAACACTGGGGGAAAAACAGGGCAAGATTGCGAAAACGAAATACGATAAATCGAATTTTAGGCAGAAAAAAGCGTTAATTGCATTCTGTGGCCAATACGTTAATTTACGTTAAATGGAAGCTGCCGTTACAATCGTTTATTTAGACATAATTTTTCAGCACAAACGAATTGCGAAAACACACACACACACACACACACATAAAGTGGAATTTTTGCATGGTAACCGGAGCCAGCCGGCAAGGCGGTTATTTAAAACCACCATCTCTAGGACCCGCGGAATTTAATGATATGCCGATTTTTATTGTGCTCCAATTTTTAATCTGTAGTACCTTCTTAAAAATAAATAAAGTTACTAAAAAAGATAAAGAATCGAAGCATGACTTTTTCGCTTTTCCTTCTCTAACCGTTTTCTTTTTCTTTCTAAGGAAGCTGTTTAAATTAAGCAGCTTTTCTCCTCCCTCTTCTTTCGGCTTCGCAGTGAAGGTTAGCATCCTTTCCACTGGCTTTGCATATAAAGCGGCAATAAACAAAGGAAGGACTTGTAGTCAATAAACAAAACCACATTCAAAAGTTTCTTGGGTTGCTTGTAAAGCAGCGAGACTCTCTGATCTGCTAATTCAACAGAATTACGCTGAAGGGCCAAAATTCATTGGACAACAGTAACCAAATTTTTAACTGGCGCTGCCGTCGTATAAATGCTTCGACACACGCCACAATTTTTATCATTTGCGAGATGTACTTTCGTTAGTCAAGTTAAACAACCGCCAGTAGGATTATGTCAAGGTGACGTGAATTATCGGAGTTTGAACGAGCGGGAGCCAGACGGATGGGACATTCCATTTCCGAAGTTGTCCAACCATTCAACATTCCACGATCCACGGTGTCGCGTGTGTACCGAGAATACCTCATGGGAGGCATTACCACACACCGTGGACAGCGCAGTGGCTGACCACGGGTGCTGAATGACCATGACCAGCGGTATCTGGCCAGGATTGTCCATGCTAATAGGCAAGCGACACTGGTTCAAATAACATCCACATTCAATGCAGGAGGTACCAGAGACATATCCATCAGGTAAGTGCAGCGTAATTTAGCGTTGTATGAGAGCAGTAGACCGATCAGAATGCCGTTGTTAATACCACGACATGGGACACAGCGCCTCACCTGGACTCGTGAACACGGTAATTGGACCCTGGAAGAGTAGTACCATATGCTGTGGTCCGATGAGTCACGCTACCAGTTGTTACGAGCTGATGGTAGGTTTAGGGTGTGGCGCAGACACAATGAGGCCATGGACCCAAGCTGTCGAGGCTTATTGCCTTAATTTTGTGATTTGGAGATTCTTTCTCGTTGCATCCGGATAACTTCAATGCTAGTTGCAGCTGAAAATAGTAACTATACATCAGATAACTAATTAGGCACTTGAAGCTATTGACAAAATCCGCTTCCTTATTGTCTCAAATATAGAACGTCGATTTGTAAATTTTCACTCACATCAATAAAAGGCTTGTTCGAAATAACATCCAAATAAAATAATCTTGCCTGTTATTCACAACAGTATGCAACTCTTCGCTCGTTTTTAATTAATCGCAAATTCTATCAAGGCACTAAAATATTTGGCTCAGAATAGTGAACGCAGAACATTAAACTCGAACCTTCGCCTCAAACAATCAACTTAATAACATTGAGTCTTGAGTCTAGAAAAACAATATGTAGCAAAAACATAGTGGCCGCCCCGGTGGCGCAGTGGTCTAAGCGATGGCCTCTGATCATTCGTCCGAACGGGGTCCGGGTTCGAATCCCGGTGAGGCATGGATGTTGTGTTTGTCTTACGGCACTGGCTCTCTCCCTTCCCTGGAACCAGTGACCCTAAATTAGGGACGGGCGACTGCTTATAGCCCATTGAGTTGCTCACGGTGGTCGTTAAACCTTCAATCAAAAAAAAAAAAAAAAAAAAAAACATAGTGTACAGAAAAACACTGAGATAGTCAGTTGTTATTTGTCGTATCTGAATGACGTCACTGCCTTCTGACATGATGCCAGGTTGTTGCCAAAGATAAATTCGTCGAGCGAAAAGATGTGGGTTAAGCTTGGAAAAATGTTTAAAAATAATAAAAGAAATCAGACAGAAACTCAGACGGCGTTTATGTTTCGTTTAAAGGTATTAATACGAAATGATTTTCTTTTTTTTAAAAAAAGTCGAGAAACGTCTGCCATATGCTCAGCATCTCTTGAAATACAGACATCTAAGTAAATTATTCTGAAAAACTTCCATCTACTTCCCATACACAACATGGTAAGAATTCCAAATAAACAAAGTTTGTTTTAAATTAAGTAAGAGAAGAAGAAGTTCTTGGTGTTGTGAAAACTGCAAGAGTCCTGTATAATATATGGCAGGCTTTTCATTTTTGTAGAAGTAAATACGTTCAAAAAAGTTGAAATGCGTTTAGTACGACACCTGTCTCTAATGTGGTGTGATTCTAGTAACGCATAATCTTCATTCATGTATGTAAGAAAATATGTTTTCTGTCTATAAGAAGCAAAAAAAAAAAAACAACGGAAGAAACATGTTTTGCGTTATTTACGGCGCGAAAGCACATTTTGTGTTACTTCAGAAACAAAACTGCATTTTGCGTTATTTTAAAAGCAAAGGTGTATTTTGTGTCACACTCACGGACAATGAAATTTGCGCACCAAGAAGGAAGCATCGGATTGAACTGAAATATTATGGATGTAATGATTCAGATGAATGTTACACATGATGGCAAAAACAAAGCTGCGGACAATTACAGAGGGATCTATGGCACACAGTCCGGTCATATTCAATAGCGCATCGCACCACCTCGTGCGGTGATACATACTGCAATAAGGTCCGGCATGGAGGCGAACAGACGCCTGATGCTGTCCTGCGGCAAACTGGCCAACACGTGTTGGACGGTGTGCTCCAAATCCCGGGTAGTGCAGCACGGTGGAAGCTGGCTTTTCAACTGGTTCCACACATGCTTGATAGGGGACATGTTAGGGGAGCGGGCAGGCCATAAAAGTGTCTGCACATGACGTAAGCAGTCCTGGGCAACCCGAGCCGTGTGCGGGCGGGTGTTATCCTGCTGGTATAGCGCACCTGGGATCCCGGCCAGAAATGGGAGCACATGAGACCTGATCGGCGATCGTAGGCAATGGCCCCCAAGACCATAATGCCTGCAGTGGGGATAGTGTGGCGCTCGATAGCGAGGTTGGGATTGTACCGTTGACCCGGGGACCTCCATACCCAGACACGATGATCATCTGTCCCCAAAACGAAGCGGCACTCATCGCTAAACACCACACGTCGCCAGTCTGTGGCGTTCCACGTCGCTCTGGCCTGGCACCACTGCAAATGGAGCCGGCGATGTTCTGGTGTTAATGGCAGCACACGTAAGAGGTGCTGGGGTCGCAGGTTCGCTTCCACGAGGTGTCGGGAAATGGTTCGTTGACACACAGCAGCCGCTACATCTGCCTGTATGGTGGACAGGGTTCGGTGGGATCCGTTCGTGCCTGGCGCACGATCCGTCGATTCTCTCTACCGGTGATCCTCCTGGTCCGTCCGGAGCCGCTCCGCCGTATAGCAGTGCCGTCACGTGTCCACTGCTCGCAACACAGTATGCCGGTATGGTCAGAACGATCCACGTGGCGGGCTATACGTCGCGCTAACCACCCTGCGGTTTTCAACCTAGTCATCAGGCCTCTCTCAAAGTTCGTGAGTTGCGTAAATCGACGTCTCTGGCGTCTACGCGGCATTCTTGTCACACTGTACTCTTGCTTGCGTCGGCCGGTGCTTTTCGGTTTTATGTTGCATCGACTACACGTCGGTTTATAAGGCTGCCGGTTCGTGCTTGCAGGGACACCACAGGGTGTGCGGTCATGCGCACTCGCACCAAACGTGGGTCATTTGCATACCAGCACGCATTCTGGCTATTTGCAAAGTTTCGCGGTTGTAGCATGTTTTTTTTTTCTAGGTACGCAAATTTCATTGTCCGTGAGTGTATTAATTTGACAGCATTCTGTTCAGTGCATGTCGTACATCTACGAAATCTGGCGGGAACACAATGCTTCGAGAAGAGGAAAACAAAATGAAAGTAGTGGAAACGCAAAGAAGAGATGAAAGAACAATGTGACAGACATACAGAGTAGAGATTTATAAAGAAATAATATAAATAACCATTTCTGTTTAGCGAAAGACATGTTACAACGCTATTAGCATTGACTCTTGACCAAGGGTCCTCAACCCGTGTCCCGGGAAGTTTTTTTTTAGTGGCCCGCGAGACCTTTTACACATAAGTAATTCTAAAATAGAAAAAATGAAGAAAAATTAATACGAATAATTCTTGTTTTTTTTTTTTTTATTCATTTCCTAAAAGTTCTCGGTTTCACATTAATTTCGATTACAGTTTGATTAATAAATCATGTATTCCTGTACAATTTCTCCCGGCAGATTTAAGAACAATTATTTTATATACTTATCCAACTTTTTAAAGACGGTTATTTCAGTATGTACCTTGGGTCGATATACTTCAAATTCCCAAAACTGCAATGAGCTATGATAGGGTAAATTACATATTTTAAAATTTTAAGGAGTGCTTAAAATGTAGGCATATCAAATAAACTACTTCGAACTTCTTCGTAATATACACTGAACAGCAATTGAATTAGAGATACCTGTCTAGTAACGTGTAGCACCGCCTTTCGCCCTGATGACGACGGCGATTCGTCTCGGCATGGACTCGACAAGACACCGGAAGCGTTGGGAAGCCATACGGATTCACGGCCCCTGAACAAGCTCCCACAGTTCACGAAGATTTGATGGAGGGGGTCATCTCTCTCGATGGCATCCCAGATGTGCTCCATGGGATTGAGGTCAAGTGACCTAGCTGGCCAAGGAAGCGAGGTCACGTCGGTGAAGTGTTCATCTAACCATTCGGATACAATTCAGGAGCGATGGCACGGTGCATTGTCTTGTTACAGGATGAGGTCCCAAGTGGGATGTTCAAGACACACAAACGGGAGCAACTGTCGTCCACGATATCCCGGTAACGTTGACCTGTGAGGGACGATGTCACACGTACCAGGGGTCCCATTTCAGTTCACCTAAACAGTCCCCAGACTAGAATGCTACGCCCACCAGCTTGAACAGTACCCTGCTGGGAAGAAGGATTCATCGCTTCATATGCTTTGCGCCTTACTCGTATCCTGCCATCCGCATGTACCAATGTGAATCTTGACCCATTAGTCCAGGCACCATTTTCCCACATGTCTAGGGTCCAGTGGCGATGTTCCCGTGCCCATGCTAATCTTTGCACCTTGTGATGTGCGGTCAGTAGCGGTACCCTCGTGGGACGATGGCTTCTGTACCCCATAGCGAGGAGATGGTTCTGGATGGTGGCTGCTTACACGTTTTTGTGCACCAGCGTTAAATTGCCGAGTGATTTCTTGCACTGTGGCCCGTCTGTCCGCTGTTACAATGCGGGCTAGCCGACGATGACTCCGCTCATCCACACGCTGTTGTCCACGGCAGTTGGCTTTTGCAGGGATGGTTTTACCGGATTCGATGTACTCACGGTGCACCCGTGACACAGTGGCTCGTGAAAATCTCAGTGCCTGCATGGCTTCCAAGTTGGAGTGAACCATTCGTCGGGCCCCGACAATTTGCCCACGATCAAATGCGCTTAGATCATTCGTCTTACCCATACTGCGTCCGACTCTTGCCGATTCCCGTCGCATCACTCCTTATATTGTCGGATCGCTGCATACGTCATGTCGTTTCCGTTTACAGGGCCGCCTATAACGCCATATTTGCATAACACCAGCTGTTTCTAATTCAATTGCTCTTCAGTGTAGATATCATGCTAACTACATCGCTCTTTTATTCGAAAGTTAAGCTATAGGATTCGAAACCTCTCTAAAATAATCGATATTTGTAATAAGCACATGTATTTTTGCTCTTCTTTCTCGTGTGGCCCAAAGATCTTATTTCATTTTGTCATGTGACCCACTATTTAGGAAGCTGCCAAATCCAGTTCATTTTGTCATGTGACCCGCCATTTAGGAAAGTTCTCCAGCTCTTGACAGTCAATAAACGTTTTTGGTGTTCTCTATCAAAAAAGAAGTACATCATCGTCATCGTCGTCAATCATCATCAATCCATTGATGGATGAAGGTCTCCTCAAGTTTTTTTCACAACATTCTCTCTTGAGCCAGTCTCCTTCACGTCACTCCCGCATGCTTTCATCCACCCATCTCCACCTGGTCTTCTTCTGGGTCCATATATACACTGAAGTGCCAGAAAAACTGGTACAGACGAGCTTATGCAAAATACATAGCAACGCCACCTATGCGCGTACTCGGTTGCGTCCGCCAATGCGCATATAAAGCGATAGACATCCTTGCCATCTGTCAGAGGTGTTTTCGGCATGAGAATGACAAGTAATAACGATTTAAGAGATTTTCAACGCGGTGTCATAGTTGGCGCTCGTGAGATGGGCCATAGTATTTCGGAGGTAGAAACGAAGTTCGGATTTTCACGGACGACCATTGCAAGGGTGTACCGTGCCTACAAGAATTCCGGCAAAACCTCCAACCAACGATACCAGTGTGGCCGTAAAAAGACATTGGGTGAACGTGACCATCGTCGGCTGTCAAGAATCGTTTCACGCGATAGGCGTGCAACACTCTCGCAGGTATCATCGGAATTCAATGATGGAGCCTCAACAAGCATCAGCGCCGGGACTGTGCAACGTACCCTGCACGATATAAACTTTGGGAGCCGACGCCCAACTCGAGTCCCCTTGATTGGGTGCACGACACAGAGCTATGCGCCTCGTTTGGGCACGGCAGCACCGCCACTGGACACTTGATGACTGGAAACAAGTAGCCTGGTCCGACGAGTCGCGTTTCCAATTGTATCTGGCAGATGGAAGGATTCGTGTGTGGCACAAACCCCATGAAGCCATGGATCCCGCCTGTCAACAGGGAACTGTACCGGTTGGGGGAGGGGACGTAATGGTATGGGGTGTGTTTAGCTGGACTTCACTGGGACCCCTGGTACGTCTACAAACATCTGTGACCAGCCACCGCTATGTGCGCATCTTTTCTGACGAGGTACACCAGTTCATGTCTTGCATTCATGCTGATGAGTTGTGCCTATTCCAAAAGGACAATGCACCTCCACACAAGTGTCTGGACGCCACATTGTGGTTAGAGGAGCATTCATCTGAGTTTGGAATGTTGCCATTCCCACCCAAGTCCCCAGATCTGAACGTGATAGAACATATTTGGGATGCCATGCAACGCGCTATCGAACACAGGAATTCGAGACCTCGGAAACACCCGAATTGTGGAACGCTCTGCAGGAAGTATGGTATGCATTGCCTACAGCATATTTCCAGAAGCTAGTGGAGTCCATGCCCCGTCGTATTTCTGCAGTTTTGCGCACCTGTGGGGAACCTACCAAGTATTAGACTGGTGTACCAGTTTTTCTGGCACTTCAGTGTATGTAAATATATTGGTGTAAATGAAATGTCCGGCAAAGGACCAGCACACGTGGACGGCGAGAACGGAAAAGTAGGGTAATTTACCTAAGCAAAATAATCCCCTCGGCATCGACACATAGTTGCCATCAGTCCGCCAAGGCCATGATCCCGGAACGAAAACAGTCTTGTAACTGGGATCCGAAGAAGTCATCAACTGCACGTTGAACTTCGTTGTCTGTCGTGAATTATACTTCCCGGACAGGAAGTGATCCAGGCGACGAAACAGATGATAATCTGTGAGAGACAAGTCCGGGAAATATGGAAAAATAAGGCAGTGTTTCATAGCCCAAGGCACTTAGTGTCAGCATTGTACGTTGGGCAACATGGAGGAGGACGTTGTCCTGGAGCAGAAGAACACCATGTCTGTTAACCAAAGCCGGTTGTTTCTGCAGCAATTTCCGCTGCATCTGGTACAATTCAGCACAATAACATTCTGTAGTGATGGTTTGGCCTTTTGCCAAGAAACTCCTATGAATTATCCCGGCTATAGACCACCAGACAAGGAGCAACATCTTCTTGGTGTGTAGGGGTGGCTTAGGATGCCATCCAGAAGGATGGGCCTTGCTTAACCATTGCACAGATCGTTTCCGTTTATCATAAATGACACACTTCTCGCTGCAGGTGACGATTCGATGCAGTAGAGGTTATTGTTTATTCCTGGAAAGCACCGACGTGCAGACTTCTAAACGCCTAGGCTTGTTGGCAGTTGTCAACTCATGCGACAGCTACATGTCCTACCCAGCGCAGCTAAACGCCGAACAACTGACCTTACCCAGGGCAGCCAGACGCCGAAAAACTGTCGTGTGGTGGACACCTACCTCTGCCGTCATCTCACGACACGTTTTTCGGGGGTCCGCTTCAACCGCACGTAACAGAACATCGTCAGGAACAGAAACAGTGAGGTGACCACGTGTTTCGTTTTGCAGGTCCGTATCTATGCTTCGAAACTTTACAAACCATCGCCGAATGGTTCGTTCGTTGGCTGTATTCTTCCCACATGCTTTGTTAATGTTTCGAGCTGAAATTCTTGCAGAAATGGCCTAGTTTAAATTCATACAGGAAGATGACTCACGAATTCGGCGTCTGCATGTTTCCTTTGCAAGCCACGTTACGTCCAAACAAACCACGCCTGCACCTTATTCTTCACACACGTGTTAGCTATTTATAGTAATTATAAGACGCATCACCCGGGTGGCCTAGTGGTCAGCGTTCGAGGTTGTCACAGAGAAGATCTCGGGTTCGATCCCTGGAAGGTACGAACGTTCGAACCACTAAAGATCTGTCGTGCGTCGGATGGGCGCGTATATATATATAGTATATAAATGAGACAAAAAAATGCTTTATAAAAAAAATTATTATAACACAAAAGAAATTAAACAAAATGGCTAATACCATGAGAAGCGCCGAAGGCAGCTAAACCTCATGTAGTAGCTTATACACAAATAAAGAAGATAGCTGTCTAAGCACGAACACTTTAGCTCAAACCAATTACAACACTCAAATGAAGCTAAGACGTATCACCGGTATCAAAAGTATACACAGTTAAAACCATGACGACACAAATAACTCATTCCATTGAGGTCTAAAAAGGTTTAATGTTAAAAACTTGCGAGATCTTTCGAACCTACGACTTATAGGTTCATCATCAGGCACCAAAACTCGCAAGGTGCACATGAAACGTAGTGGTTATATACACGTGTGGTTATGGGCAAAGACCGCGCATGCGTACAAGTCGGAACAGTATGAGATCATGAAATACATACATTTAAAATAACCTGTAGGGTAAAAAACACATAATTGTTGTCATAAATATAAGAAATATAAAATGAAGGTCAAAGTTCCCTCGCCTGAGTTTTATATATGTACAATAAAATCAATGGTTGTCTAATCTTGTTTCTTGGTTTTTCAGTAGGTATCGCCAAGGTGCTGGTATATTGGATGGAGCTTCATCATTACAACATTGTTCATTCAAATGATAAATATACAAGCTCTCGAGAAACAACAGGCCATTTTTAGTTTTGGTCGTCGATAACAGTTTTACATTATCCCAGTCAGGATAGTGCTCTCCTTTTAGTACCTCTCGCGCTAAAGAAGTTGTTAAGGCATGTGTACGAACACTGTATTTGTGTTCTGTAATTCGTGTCTTTAATGATCTACAAGTGGATCCCACGTAAGAAGTAGACTGTGAGGTAGTTGATCCACTTGTAGATCATTACGTGGGATCCACTTGTAGATCATTACGTGGGATCCACTTGTAGATCATTAAAGACACGAATTACAGAACACAAATACAGTGTTCAAGCATCTCTCCATGCTACTTTGAGTTGTCAGCAGTCTTTGTACGTCTTTTTTAGTTAAGGTTCACGTCTCTGCTCCATGCCTAAGCACTGGAATGATGCACTGATCAAACAGTTTACTTTTAAAATATAAGGGCATATTGCTCTCAAACATTGTACTGTTTCTTCCAAATGCTCTCCAACCAATTTCTATACGTCGATTAATTTCTTCGTAGGCGTGACCTGTGCTTCATATCTGCTTTCGAAGCTAAATGCAGGTATCCGTTATCTCCAGCATCAATCGATAAATCCTCATTTCTTATAAAAGTTTTGTCTTCTGCAAATTCATTTTTAATCCCACTTCTTTAAAATCTCTGGTCAGCATGTTCCTGGGTCATACACTGCAGCTCTGAAGGGGCAGTTGCAAGAATAACTACGTCATCAGCAAAACGAAGGTGAGTTAAATTACCTGCACTAACCTTTAATCCTTTGTTTTCCCAGTTCAATGATTGAATATATATATATATATATATATATTTCCAGTTTAGTGACTGAAATATATATATATATATATATATAGGGATGTAAGGTCAGATGATACGCAACATACTACAGCCTCTGCTTGACAAATGTCAACCCCGCCTTCTCGTGGGGCATCCTGTTCCCAATAAAGGGGCTCTGACGACCGCTAATAGTGGTATAACTATACCATCGGAATTAGAGGAAATGCTATCCCACACTCACCAACCCGCTTGGCCAGCGTGGTGAGTTATGGCCAAAACCCTCCAAAATGACTCCACAACTGAAATCTTGGCCCTCAGTCTCCGGCAGCTGGAATGTACCTGGCCAAGGCAGCGGCCAATGCGACATGAAGGCAGAGGGTGCTAAGAATCCCCGGAAGACGGGACTAGGCTGCTATCTGATGCTGACCTTGGCTACTTACAATTGACGCTCTCTATCTTCTGATTAAAGGCTTCTTGAATTGGAAGAGGAAGTACAAAGGATCAAGTGGGACATCGTCGGTCTAAGTGAGGTAAGGAGAAAAGGAGAAGATCTCATTGAACTGAAAAGTGGACATCTCTTCTACTTTCGTGAGACAGATACAGGCAGAACTAGTGGTGTTGGATTTATATTAGACAAGAAACTGAAGGATAAATTTGTAGAAGTTGAAAGTTCCTCTGACAGAGCTGCACGACTTCTTATCCAACCCTTGAGAAGATACCAGTCTCAGATTATTAAAGCTTATGCACCCACCATAAATCATCCTGAAGAAGAGATTGAAGAATTTTATGAGGAAATTCGTCATCTAAATAATAAAGGCAGGCAGCGCTTGAAGATCATTATGGGAAATTTCAATGCGAAAATAGGGCAACGGCAGCAGAACGAAACTTTAATAGGTAAAATCGGTCACGGTAACAGAAACCAGCGTGGGAATACTCTCGTAAAGTTTGCAGAGGCAGAAGGGTTTTTCTTCATGAACTCCTTTTTCATGAAAAAGCCGCAAAGGAAATGGACATATGAGCATCCCAATGGATTGACAAGTGAAACTGATTTTATCATGTGTAACAAGAAATTTGTCATGCAAGACTGCAGTGTGCTGAACAAGTTCAACACAGGTAGTTTCCATAGAATGGTAAGATGTAAGATGCACCTCAATGTTAAACTCTAGCGTGGCAAGCTCATAAGACAAACAAAGTTTATTGACAAGACCAACCTGAAAAAAACATCACAATACCATCAAATTGGAACTGAGGAACAGATTCTCTGCTTTGGAACGTCAAACGTCGGAAGAAATAGACATCTCTGAAGTTAACAGAAAACTAACTAAGGCTCTTATGGAAACAGCAACAAAAATAGCTGGTACTAAGAACAAGTTTGCATATGAACAAATTATCAGGAAAAATCAAAATTATGATGCAAAAAAGTAGAAAGATGAGGACAACTAAAGGATATGTGACTTCCAAAGTGGAATATATAGAGCTATGCAAGACGGTACGAAAAAGTATCACTGAAGACGTAAAGAAATTCAACTGTGACCTAGTGAGGAAAGCAATTGAAAACAACCAAAGCCTAAAGATAACAAAGGGACATCTCAGTAAGGGAAGAAAACAGATTATGGCTCCGAGAAAAGAAGATGGTTCTGTAACAAGCAATAGAGCCGAAATGTCGACAAGAGTGAAAGATTTCTACTCACAACTATATGAAAGGGATGATAAATGTACTCCAGACATTACGAAAGGTACTAGTACCAAAGTTCTACCAGTCCTCCCAGCGGAAGTTGCACATGCAATGAAGAACATAAAACGGGGAAAAGCTCCAGAAGAAGATGAAATTACCGTAGACATCATACAAGAAGCAAGTGGAGAAATTGAAACAGTACTCGCCCAAATTTTCACTCGGTGTCTTAATGAAGAGAAGATTCCTGAGGATTGGAACAATGCCACAGTGATCCTGCTACAAAACAAATGCATTTAGGATCTCAGGAACAACAGACCTATCAGCCTCCTATGAGTGGTTTATAAAATCTTCACTAAATTTCTTTCACACAGATTGAAAGTGACACTAGACATGGCTCAACCGAGAGAACAAACTGGATTCAGGATTGGCTACAGCACTATAGATTATATCCACGTACTGAGAGAACTAATTGAAAGAGCGAGAGAATAGAAACTTCCGTTATGCATGGCTTTTATCGATTATGAAAAGGCCTTTGATTCGGTGAAACCATCAGCCGTTACAATGGCTTTGAAATCCTGCGGTATTGAAGATGCATACATTAATATTATTAATAACATCTATGAAAATGCAAGTGCAAAGATTCGGCTATTTGAGAATACAGCACCCATATAATTGGAAAGGGAGTGAGACAAGGCGACACTATATCTCCCAAACTCTTTAATGCCACTTTGGAAAATGTTTTCCAATCACTGAACTGGGAAAACAAAGGGATAAAGATTAATGGAGATTATCTAACTCACCTTCGTTTTGCTGATGACATAGTCATTTTTGCAATTACCTCATCAGAGTTGCAGAATATAATCCAGAAACTTGCTGGCAAGAGTAAAGAAGTGGGATTAAAAATGAACTTTCAGAAGATAAAAGTGATGTTCAATGCTTTTACAAGAAATTAAGATTTATCGATTGATGGGGGAAAGCTGGAGATAACAGACACGTACGTTTATCTTGGACAGCAGATATCAACTGAAGGTCTCATTGATGAAGAAATTAATCGGCGTACAAAACTTGCCTGGAGAGCTTTAGGAAGAAATAGAATAATTTTCAAGAGCAATATGCTATTATGTCTTAAAAGAAAAGTATTTGATCAATGGATCCTTCCAGTGCTTTCGTATGGTGCAGAGACGTGGACCTTAACTAAAAGAGACATACAAAGCCTGCAGACAACTCAAAGTAGCATGGAGAGATGCATGCTTGGTGTAACCAGGAAAGATAAGAAGAGGAACTCGTAGAGCAGAAAAATGACAAGAGTGGAAGACATCATGATCAGGGTAAAATCCTTGAAATGAATGGCAATTGGCGGGACATATTTCCAAAAAGACAGACCATCGATGGACAGCCGAAATTTTAGATTGGATTCCAATGGACAGGAAAAGACCCAGAAGAAGACCACATGGAAGATGGGTGGATGAAATTCGAAAGTATGTGCGAGTAACATGGAGGAGACTGACACAAGACAGACCGTTGTGGAAGAAACTTTGGGAGACCTTCGTCCAGCAGTGGATTGATAATGATTGACAATGATGATGATGATATACAGTGTATATATATATATCATTGTCAACCATTATCAATCCACTGCTGTACGAAAGTCTCCCCAAGTTTCTTCCACAACGGTATGTCCTGTGCCAGTTTCATTCATATCAATCCCGCATACTTTCGAATTTCATCCACCCATCTCCAATGTGGTCTTCTTTTGGGTCTTTTCCTGTCCCTTGGAATCCAGTCTAGAATTTCTGCTGTCCATCTATGGTCTGTCCTTCTGGGAATATGTCCAGCCCATTGCCATTTCAGGGATTTTACTCTGATCATGATGTCTTCCACTCTTGTCATTTTTCTGTTCCACGAGTTTCTCTTCTTATCTCTCCTGGTTACACCAAGCATGCATCTCTCCATTATGCTTTGATTTGTCTGCAGTCTTTGTATGTCTCTTTTAGTTAAGGTCCACGTCTCTGCACCATATGTAAGCACTGGAAGCATGCACTGGTCAAACACTTTTCTTTTAAGACATAATGGCATATTGCTCTTGAAAATTATACTGTTTCTTCCAAAAGCTCTCCAGGCAAGTTTTATACGCCGATTAATTTCTTCATCAATGTGACCCTCACTTGATATCTGCTGTTCAAGATAAATGTAGGCATTGGTTATTTCCAGCTTTCCCCCATCAATCGATAAACCTTCATTTCTTGTAAAAGCATTGAACATCACTTTTGTCTTCTGAAAGTTCATTTTTAATCCCACTTCTTTACTCTTGCCAGCAAGTTTCTGGATCATACTCTGCAGCTCTGATGGGGTAGTTGCAAAAATGACTACGTCATCAGCAAAACGAAGGTGGGTTAGATAATCTCCATTAATCTTTATAACTTTGTTTTCCCATTTAAGTGATTGAAAGGCACTTTCCAATGTGGCATGAAAGAGTTTGGGAGATATAGTGTCACCTTGTCTCACTCCCTTTCCAATTTTATGGGTGCTGTATTCTCAAATAGCCGAATCTTTGCACTTGCATTTTCATAGATGTTATTAATAAAAATAATAATGTATGCATCTACAATACCGCAGGATTTCAAAGCCACTGTAACTGCTAATGGTTTCACCGAATCAAAGGCCTTTTCATAATCGATAAAAGCCATGTATAATGGAAGTTCTTATTCCCTTGCTATTTTAATTAGTTCTCTCAGTACCTGGATATGATCTATAGTGCTGTAGCCACTCCTGAATCCAGCTTGTTCTGTCGGTTGAGCCATGTCCAGTGTCACCTTCAAGCGGTGTGGAATAACTTTAGTGAAGATTGTGTAAACCACTGATAGGTGGCTGATAGGTCTGCAGTTCCCGAGATCCTCGATGTCACCTTTTTTATGTAGCAGGATCATTGTAGCATTGTTCCAATCCTCAGGAATCTTCCCTTCATTAAGGCATCGAGTGAAAGCTTGGGCGAGTACGGTTTCAATTTCTCCACTTGTTTCTTGTATGATGTGTACGGTGACTCCTTCTTCTCCTGGAGCTTTTCCCCGTTTCATGTTCTTGATTGCATGTGCAACTTCTGCTAGGAGGACTGAAAGAATTCTGGTACTTTTCGTAAAGTCTGGAATGCATGTATCATCCCTTTCATATAGTTTTGAGTAGAAATCTTTCACTGTAGTCAAAAGTTCACCTCTATTTCTGGTTACAAAACCAACTTCTTTTCTCAGAGCCTTAATCTGTTTTCTTCTCTTATTCAGATGTCCCTTTTCTCTCTTCATATATATCATCATCATCATCATCATTGTCAACCATTATCAATCCACTGCTGGACGAAGGTCTCCCCAAGTTTCCTCCACAACGGTCTGTCTTGTGCCAGTCTCCTCCATGTCACCCCTGCATACTTTCGAATTTCATCCACCCATCTCCTATGTGGTCTTCTTCTGGGTCTTTTCCTGTCCCTTGGAATCCAATATATATATATATATATGCACTATATTTGCAAGGTCACCAAACACCTCTTCAAAAGCAAATGAACGGGTCCGTTGCGTTGTTAAGATTTGCCGTACAACTGCAAACGATATAAAAAACAAGCCTGCAGCTGACCGCGATCAAATCGCACTGTGAGTTTGAGTGAAAACGTCGCGGGAGCAGAGAACTGACTTTGAGAAAGGAAAGATTGTTCGGTATTAAAGTTCGAATTACCTACATTACACTGCATATTTACACGGATATAATGAGCTATATATATATATATATATATAGTTATAATGGACGTCCAGGAAGGTCGATCAGATTGCGAAGTGAGTATTAGAAAGTTCAGCATCGAAGCAGTTTAGCGTATACTAAATACTGTATATTCACCTTCATTTTCGTTCTTGAAGTTTTCTCAGTGCCATTTTTATCATATTCTATAGGGAAAAATGCGAGGTTTCCGTTACTGAAATAGAAGATCTGTTCAAAAAAGGAAACCGAAAAGTAGCATTTATGAGAAAAAATTTGTTTAACTAATATGCACTTTTCGAAGAGATCTGTTCATAAAGTGCAACGCACGATACATTTTAAATTACTAATGCGTCTTTTAGAAATTGTTACAAAGCGTAACGTGACATGCATTTAGCGATGCTGGTTGCTAATGGTGTACTTCATTCCCACTGAGCAAGGTAAATGAAATTCAAACGCAAATCTTACATCCGCGCAGATTGTTTCTGAATAAGCTTTATCCGTCTCACGTAACCTTTACGGACTTGTCGCGTAATTGTTAGCGATGGCTATTTCTGCGTATTACAACAGTTGCTCTGGAACTTCTCGGGTCAAGGATCGGTGTTAGCTAGGGCAGTGGGGCACAAGGCGGATCAGTGACGTTCACTCCGTATGTGGAAATCGCATCTAACATTAGATATCAAACTCTGTTTTTTGAGAAGACTTCAGTATCGCTTTGAATGGATGCTAAAAAAATCATTAACGGGAAGAAATCGACAAAATGTTAAAAAGCGACTTTCACTGATTTAACATTTGTTTCTCGTCCATAGGTCTGGCCGCTGATGGCCTAGTGGCCAACGTTCGTGACTGCCACGGAGGAACCTCAGGTTCGATCCCAGGCTGGTCAAACGCTCGAACCACTAAATGTGCGTCGGATGGGCACGTTAAGCCGTCGGACCCCGGGTACTGCCCCCCCCCCTGATAATACAGGGTGTCCGAGAATTATTGGACACATTACAAAATTATGTAAAGCAAAACATTAAACAGATAGAAAGAAACTGACTCTACTAACTTACAATGTAACTACACAAGTTAATAAATTTCGATGTGAAATCCCTTGGTTGTTCGTAGTGCGTCCAAGCGATACTCGATTTCATGCCATGTATTGGCAAGCATCTGAGGAGTTATGGAATTAATAGCAGCTGTGATACGCTGCTTCAGTTTCTGCAAATCAGCACAAGGCGTCTGATAGACACGATCCTTCACATAACCCAACATGAAATAATCCAATGGAGTTAGATCTGGAGAGCGAGGAGGCCACGGAATGAGACCACCACGCCCAATCCATCTGTTGGGGAAATGCACGTTTAGGCACTTGCGTACACACGCTGACAGATGCGGAGACCGTCTTGTTGGAAAACGACGTTGTTATATCTTTTGATCTGGGGTATAGCGAAATTTTCTAGCATATCCAAGTAAATGTCACCATTTATGGTTGTTTTGCAGAAGAAGAAAGGGCCAATCACTTCTCTTTTGGATAGGGCGCACCACACATTAACTTTTGGAGAATCACGTTCCAGTTTGATAGCAGCATGAGGAGGTACACTGCCCCATATCCTACAGTTGTGACGATTCACAATACCTGATACATGAAATGTGGATTCATCACTAAAAATTGCAATACTGAGAAAGTTTTCGTCGTTTTCCACTCGATTCAGCATATTGAGCCCCAACTATCTGGCTGCAGTCAAATTGGCTTAACTCGCCACGTTTTCCTATTACTAGCCAACGTTTACTGATTGCGTACAGAGGATACCTGGGCACAATTTATAATAGCCGTACGTGACGTTGGTATCTCGTGGTACTTCGTTATCGCTCCGAATATGTAACACGTGGGGTGTTCCTAATGCAAAGCAAACTCAGTGTATGCTTTTTAAATTATTATTCTCCAGTTTGCTACTTTAGTATTTTGTTCCCTGTGTTTTTATAGGTTCAAATTTACCCCCTCTGCAACAGACAATGTATTTCATATCAGTGCAAGTATATGGTATATGAAGATGCATACATTATCATTATTAATAACATTTATGAAAATGCAAGTGCAAAAGTTCAGATATTTGAGGATACAGCACAAATAAGAATTGGAAAGGGAGTGAGACAAAGTGACACCATATCTCCCAAGCTCTTTAACGCCACATTGCAAAATGTCTTTCAATCATTGAACTGGGAAAACAAAGGGATAAAGATTAATGGAGATTATTTAGCTCACCTTCAGTATGCTGATGACGCAGCCATCTTTGCAACTACCCCTTCAGGGCTGCAGAGTAAGATCCAAGAACTTGCTGACAAGAGTAAAGAAGTGGGATTAAAAATAAACTTCCAGAAGACAAAACTGATGTACTGACAAAACTGATGACAAAGCTTTTACAAGTAACGAAGATTTATCGATTGATGGAAAAAAGCCTGAGACAACCGATACGTGCATTTAGTTTGGGCAGTAGATATCAAATGAGGATCACATTGATGAAGAAATAATCGGCGTATAATACTTGGATGGAGAGCTTTTGGAAGAAACAGTACAATTTTTAAGAGCAGTATGTCAGTACGTCTCAAAAGAAAAGTGTTTAATCAATGCATCCTGCCAGTGCTTATGTATGGAGCAGAGACATGGACCTTAACTAAAAAAGACATACAAAGACTGCGGCAACTCAAAGAAGCATGGAAACATGCATGCTTGGCGTAACCAGGAAAGATAAAAAGAGGAACTTGTGGATAAGGAAAATGACAGGAGTGGACGACATCATGACCAGAGTAAAATTACGGAAATGGCGGGGTTGGTCATGTTGCCAGAAGAATGGACCACCGATGGACAACCGAAATTTTAGACTGGATTCCGAGGGACAGGAAAAAACTCAGAAGACCCCCATGGGAGATGGATGGATGAAATTCGAAAGTATGCTGGAGTGACATGGAGGAGCAAGCTCAAGACAGACAATTGTGGAAGAAACTTGGGGAGACCTTCATCCAGCAGTGGATTGATAATGGTTGATGATGATGATGATGATATAAACATAGAGCCCAAATTTAGACGGAAACGTGAGCGTCCCTACGCTGCAAGCGGATTTAGCATTCCAAAAATAACTTTCAGTAAACGAATAATTAATTAATAATGCAAACAAGCAGACATGTAAAAAAAACTACAGCACGTTACATTTAAACGACTGCATTACTTATAGTAAAAATGAGTAAAAAAAATAAATAATTTTTGGTAGATCTGAAAATTTAATTAACAAGAAAGAAGTTTCAGGCACGTCGAGAATTTTTTTTTTAAAGCGTAACTGGGTTTTTGATGAAATTTCATTTTTCTCTCATGCCTAGCATCAGAAAGCTGCGTGTCTTCGTGAAAAACATTGTAATAAATGGCTTTCCAATGCTATTAAAAAATAGCTAATATACTCTGTGACACTTATGACGTATAATCTAATTGAAAAAATAGCTAATATACTCCGTGACACTTATGACGTATACACTAATTTATAAAATAGCTAATATTCTCTGTAACACTTATGACGTACACTCTAATTTTAAAAAAGCTAATGTAATCTGTGACACTTATGACGTATACTCTAATTTATAAAATAGCTAATATACTCTGTAACACTTATGACGTATACTCTAATTTAAAAAATAGCAAATATACTCTGTGACACTTATGACGTATACTTTAATTTAATTTTTATTTTTTGTTGTCCTTTTCTAAGTAAATTTTGAGTTCGTCCTCTTTTAACCTTTCAAGCTTAACGTTACATTTTCTCACTCACTGAATGTTATGTTGGCAGCAGTTTTGAGGTCAGGGAGCGTGCCGTAGGGTTGTGAACATGATAAGGACGAATTATATAATGTTGGAGGAAGCAGCGAAAACTGTGGTGTAGTGTGAGGTGCTGTTGATGAATTACGATAGTAAATTGCTGTATTTAGTATATTAGATTAAACACGTAGGACCTAAGTTGACATAGGATTACTGTGAATTATGACGATGATATCATTTCTTGATAAGTTCTGTTCCTGAAGTGCCGTGAAGTCACTACAATAAAGACCGTTTTCTTGTAAGCAGTTTCAAGACTGTTCTCTTCTGACGTTAGGTCGCCGTTTTGCATTTACACAAATTGATAAGGCTTGTCTCCGTAAAATCTCGCACAGGACATGCTTCGAAAGTTGTTCTGCAGAGAGTAACAAGACATTCGGACCATCCTGCACACTGACATTCTGCGGGAACAGGGATATGAGTGAGATATTTAGAGTAATGACAACCCAGAAGGTATACGGGACGCATGATAAAATTTGCAGATGCTAACGGACAGATTTATTTGCACAAAACGATGCATACTATGAGTAGATCAAAATTATATAAAACAACCTCGGTTGTGAATACGTTGAGTTAGCATCTCAGCATGAAGTTTTATACTGTCGAATAGTCACTTGTGACATTTCACACCAAGCCTCTTGCACTTAGTTCCACAGAAAAGCTGTGATCAGTGCTGACTGCGGGTGAATCTGTAGATGCATGCTGATGGCGTCCACAATAATGACACACTCATCCTCGATTGGGAAGAAATCCGGAGACATTGCTTGCCAAGGCAGTAAGTTCACATGACGAAGACACTCAGACAAAACCTCAGTGGTATGCATACTGGTATTATTACGCTGAAAATGGCATCGGACACCCCAATACAAAGAGGGACAGGAGCGAGCTCCAAAATCTCGGCGATATAGCCGCTAGCAGTCAGATTACTATAAATGAACACCAATTGCTGTTCGTTAATAGTAATCTGATAATCATCGTTCATCGTTAACGATGAACGACGATTGTTGCTAATCGCTCCCCACATCATAGAACCAAAAGGGCATAACCGTATAGCGTTCCTCTAGGTTCGTTATGTTCACCACGTCGTCACCAGACATGTACGCATTGACCATCGGGCCCGAAGCAGAAGCGGGATTTATCGCTGAACACTACTTGATGTGATTCTGTATCCCAGGTGGCTTGCACCTAGCACTGTTCCAGATCCAGTAATCAATGACGATTGACACAATAGCCAGTATGCTCGGAGACTCCTTTGGTTAGTAGATATGCAATAGTTGAACTCACTGATATATTCAGGCATCTCCTCGGGAGTGCTTAGCCCCCCCCCGAAAATCCATGAACGCCCCTTCCCTCGTAGGTTTTTGTGCGATCTCCCCTTATATTTAGTGTAATTGTTTTTGTTTATAGTTGAATATTTGAAGAAATTAATTTCAAAAAATGTAAAATGAGGGAAAATATTGTAATAATAATAATAATAATAAAGAAGCATCCACATTGACTTCAACCTAAAATTTTAATCATCCGTCAATAAAACATTAAACAGTCCTCACTGAAGGGCAATTTTTCAAGCATTGACAACTCGGACTACTTCCGTAACAAAAACCTAATTCCACAGAGTACAGATTTTTGCACTGCAATACATCATGGATACGTAATTTTCGTATTTACGAAATAGATGCGAATAAATGCGAAATTTGCCAATATAAGCGAATAAATACGAAAATTTTATTTTAACTACTTTTCCGCGACATCTCGATAATTAAAATTTTTTAAGCGAAAGCAGGACGTAATTTTGTGCAGTACTTGCTCCGTGCGTATCCTACTCAGCGTGTGTTACCCGGGAAACCCCAGGCCAAGCCTCTTTCCCTCTCGGCGAATCAGCCAGCGCCGCTCAATCGCACTGGCTGGCTAGCCTTGAAATAATACAAATGAGCGCGTGTTTGTTTTTGCAATTCGCTAGTAGACTACAAACTTCAACGCTCGCAAACCGTTTGATAGACATATACCAACATGGGCTGCCCTGAGAAGGAATTAGTTGATAGAGTTAAAGGGTTTGACCACAAGGGATTATATTTAAGCGGTACAAATATCGTGATGTGCAAATTTTGTAATGTTCGTCTAGAAGGACAAATGGACTCTCCACATGACATCCAACACAACAAATGTAGCCTACCAGCATATTCCAGCATATTAGCAGACTATTTTGTCCATGTGTAGCCGCGACCACACCCACATCATCTTTCAACACAAATTTATTATTGGAAAGCTTCTCTAAAATACCATTTTTTAAAGACATACCACGGGGTGAGTTCATCGATGGATGCTTTCATTTTCACAGACAGCTACTTACAGTGCTCAACCAAGAGACTCCTTATCTCGTTAAACTCTTCACATCCAACTCCACAAGCATTTTCTGCTATCAATTTCCTTTTTACAAGAGCCTTCACACATTCTTCAAATGATAATCATTTCCAGTCTGAGATACAGTTCATTTTTAAATTTGCGGATAAACATGGATACCCCAGGATGATGATTAATAGATTATACACTAGAATATCAAGTGAACGAACTATTAATCTGAAGCCAGACACAAAGCCTAATAAACGATTCGTAGGAGCATTGGACCAGCACCCCCATATCACTAACACACTATCTCGTATTTGTTCAAAACACAATATACAATTTGGCACCCGCTCGAAGAACCTCCTATCGTCAGTTAAAAAGGATCGAGTAAAAACAGATATTATGAACAAATGGGGTGTGTATAACATTCCACTGCTGGACCCCTCAACAGGAGAACATGTTAACAACTACGTGGGCTCGACAAGAAGAAGCTTGGGTATCCGTGTCCAGGAACACAAATACAATATCCGAACCAACAACAATAACACAGCTTTATCAAGGAATGTGGTAAACGGAATTCTACAACCAGACTGGGAAAACATTAGACTACTGGACACTCCAGCATATATACATTCGCTGCATTTTGTTGAAAGTATGTGCATCGAAGCTTTAGGGGATAAGTGCTGCAATGACTACTTGCCTGTGGACATGTCAAGAATTTGGAAAGAACGTATTACAAACCTGAACTTTAAATTATAGTAATATATATTTACAAATTCCAAGGATATATAAATTGATCATAACTTTGTATTTATAACGCATCCTTGTTTTTGATATGCTAAACTAATAACTTGTGAAATTATACTCTTGACACTGTTATAATGGCAACGGTCAGGACCCATGCGACGTTTGACTTACATCCATAATGCATTGTTGAACTAATATATAAAAGGAGTACTACATTGCCTCTGTTCGACCTGATGATGGGATAAATGTTACCCCGAAAGTACTAGTGGGGTATTTTCGTATTTTAATTAAATATCGTACATAGACGGGGAGTTTTCTCATTTCATTTGACGAGTTGTGCGAAGCCATCCTTTTATTGTTACAAAAGACTCCTGTTGATGTCATACAGATTTTAAAAGCAACAAAATGCTGCTACCTAAACTATGCGAACGCAGCTATTAAAAGCTTCCATGATTCTGTTAACAGCGTGGATGCTGAGAGATATTTCAGTATGTACAACATCGCTATTACTGACAGAAGGCAAAGGCTAAAGGAAGAAAATACAGAGACTATTAAAATGTTATTAGCTTTTAACTAAGTATTTTGGTACTTAGCCTACCAGTAAGTAAACTTTAGAAAAACATTCTAAGTAAACTTTGAAAACCAGTAAACTAAGTAAAGTTAACTTTGAAAAACAATTTTTTTGAGTCTTCAGTTTTTGCGAATAAATGCGAAATTTTTTATTTAATTTTTTTTTCTTTTTTTTGTTGCGAAATTTACGTATCCCTAATTATCATATTTTGGAAGCTGGCGTTCAGCTTCTTTCATTCTTCTGGATGCTGACTTACCATGTATTCTGTTAAGCCCCAGTGCAGCTAATGTGACGTTAGGACTTCCAATACAACAAAGTATTTGCTACCTAATTTTTAACAATAGAAAATTGTTAGATACTGTTTCCATAAAAAGTTTTTTACCCTTGCGGTAGGAGGTTTACACTCTGTGAAAAAAAAAAAAAAAATCACGGTACCTCGAATTAGCATCCAAACAGTTAGTATCTTTCTTTGCTACTATGTGCTAATCTAAATAATATAAAGGGGCTAAAACCAAATGTTAGGAGAATGGTGTACAAAATACGTTTTCAGGTAACACTGTAATGATTGCTTAATAATCAGAAATACGCTTGTAGTAGATCGAGGACATTTTAAAGTTTTTTTTTTTTGGGGTTTGTTTTTTTTTGGGGGGGGGGGGGGATTTTCTCCAGCACAGCGTTATCTTACTAAGATCCTCAATATTTTACACCACCCCATGGTAAAATCCGTGGTGCATTGCTGAATTGAAGCAAAAGTACATTGATATAATATTTTTAATCACTTGTATGTGTAGATGAATTTGCGATACACGAGCATAAGGAAATTTTTATACTCTATTTAAAATTCTTATTATATGTAAATTGTGATTATATATATATAATCAGTGAACAAATTTCACCCCCCCCCTTCCCGGAAAAAACTGTGAATGCAACACTGGTTGAACTGGAGATGAGCCAGCGGAAATCACAACTCGTTGGGTGGCGGCTAGTGTGCATGTAGGTCTAGTTTTGACGAATAAGGCTATTCTCCCGTTCTGTGATGTGCTACACTGTCAATTCTACAAGTTCTTTGACCTACCTGCAGCCATTCTTACCAACATCGCGGCTACTGTGCTATTGCCACGGCTTACACGTTCCGCTACACGACGAAATGACCATTCCGCATCCCGAAAGCAGATTACAAGCCCTATGTGGAAGCCGTTGCGTTGCTGACATCGGTGTCGAACGCAACGCAACGTCTTAGCATTCTCGGTGGCTTCCTCGCACTCTGAAGTCGGTCCCCGGGTCGCTTTCAACACCACGCTCTCTCTAAGTCTGTGTTTATAACAGCTGATGCTTCAGCTCGATTGGATCCGTATTTTAATCATTTGTATGTGCCGATACATTTCATCAGCCTGCCAATTTGCATGCACTTCTTATCACTATTTATGTGGGTTGCAATTTCATTATCATAATGTGTAGCATAATTAAAATCATCAACAACAATTACCAATTTGTGGTGGAGGATAGAAAGCTGTGGAGAAGTCTTTGGAAGACCTTCATCCATTAGTGGATGAAGTTCTATCTAATGTACACTATATTGACAAAAGTTACCAGACATCCCTTCAAAAGCAAATGAACAGATCCGCTGCGTTGTTAAGATGCACGGTACAGCTGCAAAATGTATAAAAACAAGCCTGCAGCTGACCGCGATTACATCGCACTGTGAGGTTGAGTGAAAATGTCGAGGAGGAAGAGAACTGACTTTGAGAAAGGAAAGATATGAGAAACCGAGAGGCGTTTAAACATACCCAAATCAACTATTTTGGATGTACTGCTGAATAAGTGGAAGACACGTGGCGTGCCAGACGCAGAAAAACGTACCGGCAGTCCAAAGAAAAACAAGACCTCAGTGTACAGGTGAGTAACAATGCTGGAACCTCTGTATGTACACATAACATTCGCAGAGAACTTCATTCCATGGTCGTGCGGCTGCTCATAAGCCTTTCGTCTCCTCTCGGAATGCTACTCGTCGTTTAGCATGGTGTAAAGATCATTTATCTTGGACCGTAGATCAATGGAAACGGGTCCTGTGGAGTGATGAATCCTCATACATGATCCATCAGCCTGATGGCCGTGTGTGGGTATGGCGGCAGCCGGGGGAACGCCATTTACCACAGTGTACTGTTCCTACGGTCAAGTTTGGAGTTGGCAGTGTACTCGTGTGAGGGTGTTGTCGCGGACCATTGGTTATCGTGGACAACCCTATTAACCAGCATGTCTACTTCGATATTCTGGACAATTATGCCCTACCAACTCTGTGGCAATACTATGGAACTTAGCCTTGTTGGTACCAGCAGGAAAATGCACCGAGCCATAAAACAAGGACTGTTACGGCGTGGTTTGACACTAATTCCGTATCGTGTGTGGACTGTCCAGCACAAATCCCTGATCTTAATCCCATAGAGCACCTATATGATGAATTAGAGTTGCGCATAAGAAGTTTGGAACCAAGGCTAACTACTAAGCAACAGTTAGTGGCAGCATTATGTACTGAATGGAAGCGCATGCCTATCGCTGTGTTCCAAAACCTTGTCGGAAGCATGTCTCGAAGGCTCAGTGCATGCATTAAGGCCAAAGGTGGGTCGACACCGTACTAATGTATGTTAATAAGTGTCATGTTGTGTTTCTCTTCGAGGTGTCCGGTGACTTTTGTCAATATAGTGTATACTCTAATTTAACCTTCGCTGTCTTATTTCGTAAATCTGGTTTATTCTCGTTAAACCTTTTTCCCACTGGACGCCACATTTTTTTTCTCTCGACCAATTTGTGTTTGGCAACCCTGGCAACAGGCCAAAGTGTAATGACTTATGTTTAAGCGGAAGATAAGAACTGCTGTTTTGGAAACTAGGCGCTCGCTCATTGTTTTTTCTCCCTTGATTTGGAATCCTACTTGTTTTTGGATAGTTCGGATAGTACTTCAAGAATTCCTCTTCTCTCGGTTTCTGCTTGTGAGAGCACTTCAAAACTTCTCTTATGTTCATTATTTCTGCTTGCGAAAGAACTTCAAAGTATTCTTGCATTCGATTTCTGCTTGCGATAGTAGTTCAAAAATGCTTTTACATTCGATTTCTGCTTATAATAGTATTTCTGAGAGAATTATTTTACATTCCCAACAAGATATTACCGATGAAGTTTCCAGTTTTTCTGATACAAGCTTTACCTACTGTTGCCACAGTTTAAAATGAGGAGGGGGCATACCTTCAAAAAATAGCTTTGGAGCAGCTGGGTTGAGGCATAGTCAAGAGAGGCTTTCATTACGCCTGAGAACTCAGTGTCATCCTTGGTGTTTGAAGCCCCGGTGGCGCAGTGGTCTAAGCACTGTCCGAGATGGGTTCGGGTTCGAATCGCGTGAGGCATAGATGTGGTGTTTGTCTCACTGCACTGGCTCTCTCTCTTCCCTGGAACCAGTAGCTTTGAGTTAGGAGCGGGCGACTGTTCATAGACCATTGAGTTGCTCACCGTAGTCGTTAAACAAGCAATCAAAAACAATTCTTTAGGGTTCATATGAATGACACCAAAATTTTCTAGATCTATGTAAAAAATGAAAAAATACCTTTAGGTGAAATTGCTTCGATCTCTGACACAACACTACAAATCATGGTGCTTTAACATCTTGGTTTGAATTACATCTCACCGATAGGTCTTAGCAGTTCGGCGGTCCTAGGCAAAGACTGACATGGCGACCCCAAACAGTATTTTTGAATGAGAAACGAGCATGGTTCTTAATGACCAATCAAATTTCAGTACCACATTTTCGTCAATGACAAGTACTAAAATTTAAAAGAAATGCATGCAAGTTGTTGATTAAATAAATTTAAGATTTTTACTTTTAATCTTCAAAACTTTACCGAATACTGCCTACCGTACGCTTATTCGTAAATGTCAGTGTACATTGTTTTCGTGATTACGATTGTATAAACTTTTGGTCACGCAACTGAAGGCTTAATTTTAAGCAAAATGTTTATAACTGTAGTAGAAAACTTAAAGGAGAAAGAAATTCTGTTCTAGAGTTATATTTTTTCAGCACTGTTTTGTTAAAAACAAATTTTGGGTTGGAAAGAAAGTAATGTCTAATGACGAGGTAACCGAAGTCGAAGCCTCGGCTACCGCTCACATTGGCCACTGAAATTGATAAGCACATCAGCATGACTTAAGCAGGGAGCCATCGGACCCCGGGTACTGCTTCCCCCGGTAATAAATAAGAACGTCTTCAGGGGGAGGAAGACGCCCTTATTTATTACGGGGAGGGGGCAGTACCGGGGTCCGACGGCTTAACGTGCCCATCCGAAGCACGGCGGATATTTAGTGGATCGAGCGTTCGTACCTGCCTCGGATCGAACCTGAGGTCCTTTCCGTGGCAGTTAGCCGTCAGAACGCAAAGAGTGTAAGCGCCAGCCAACATAGAAGTGGACAAGGAGCACATCCGCCATTGCATGCTGTATGAGTTTCGTCGCGGTAGCACCCCCTCAAGTGCTGTAGGGAACAAAACCAGTGTGAACCCCAATGCCATATCACATCGTCAATGCTGTCGTTAGTTCGAACGGGTTTCAGAGGGAAAATTTGTCCTATCAGATCGCCCCAAAGTCGGAAGACTCTGTGACGTATATTCTAATATAACTTTCATTTTCAGTTCCTTTTCCTATTTGAATTTAAGTTTGTTCTTTGTTATACTTCCAAACTTAACGTGACATCTTCTCTCTCACTGGCAACACATTTGAGGTCAGAGTGAACGTGACGTATGAATGTATGAGATAAGAACGATAGATAAAAGGACCAGATAACAGTTGCTGGTGTATGTGGATGTGCATAGACGTTCGATTGTTAAGTTAAATGTGAAATCAACAACTCTAGAGCCATGTTGTGATGTTCCATTGAAATAGTGTTGGAATAAAAAAGAATTACTTCTGTCTATGTTTCGTCTGGCCGTAAAAGTTTAATTAGGAACTATTGCATCGTATTCTTATCTAATGGCTTTAGACTTAGCGTAATGACAATATCGCTGCACGAAAAAGAAATGACGTTATAACCCGTAACAGTGGATATGGACATATTTAAGACCTTGGTGGAGACTGACTCACGTGTGACTACGCGGGAGTTGGCCGAATGACTGGGGACTACCCACACGAGCATTATCACGCACACTTGCGTCAAATTGGGAAGGTACACTAGAGGGGAGTTTTGTACCCCATCAACTCATAGTTGAACAGAACGCAAATCGCATGAGTGCATAAGTTTCCTTGCTTGCACGTGACCAATTTAAACCGTTCCTGGACCCCATCGTGACAGGTGACAAGAAATGGGTCCTGTATAACAATGTCAGCGCCCGGTAACAGTGGTTGGGCCCAAAACGTAAGATCACGTCGTTGCCCGAAGCTGGCTTACACCCAGGTTAGGTCCTGCTGTCTGTTTGGTGGGATATGCGCAGTGTCGTGGCTTTTCATCTGCTGCGGGACAACACCACTCCCACAGCCGATGTATACTGCAGTGAGCTCGACGGTCTTCACGCATCACTCACGTCGAAACGACCAATATGGCTGATTCGTAAGGGCGGACTTCAATTGCGTGGTGGTGTCTTTTGTCACTAGTGCGTATGAATTAGTCATTTTATTTACTCTTTCCAACAGCAGCCTAAAGAGGTGTGTATGCTCCAGCATTGTCCGTCTGTCTGTCTGTCTGTCCGCACTGGTTCGATTTCGATTACTCGCGTACAAATGGTTCGATTTCGATGGAATTTTAGTATGTGGTAGAGGACAACCTGGGGACAAACCCTATTGAAAATGGGAGAAATGGGTTCAAAGGTCAGGACATAGGAGCGGGATCCATTCCATCGCCCTTATGCGTCATAACTTACGTAAAAATGCTTCGTTTGCGACAAAACTTTATCATGTTGTTCCGGAGGTATACTGAACCAATTCTGTTTAATATCATTCAAAATGGGGTGTATGATGAGGACGCAGGAGCGAGATTTATTCCACATCCATTATCCTCATAACTTGACTAAAAATGCTTTTTATTGTGACAAATCTTTAGTACGTTGTTCCGGAGGTATACTGAACCAATTCTATTTAATATCATCGAAATGGGGTCAAAGGTTAGGGCACAAGCGCGAGATTTATTCCACAGCCATTATCCTCATAACTTGAGTTACAATGTCAGGTCGATTGTGGTCAATGGTCTTGACTGTTTATTATTATTATTTTTATAATAAAAACATTAAGAGATTCCACCTCTTCGTGAAGTTTTTCTTCTCTTTCTTCCGGGACGGGTACGAAGTACCAAGTCTGGGAAGTGGTATTTCCTTCTCTCAGTTGTCCAGGAACTTCCTTACTATCCTACAAGTGTTCAGGATAGCTGCTTTCTGTAGTTCCATGTAGGTGTTAAGTTGGAGGTCTAGTGTCTGTATAGAGCTTTAAATGGTCTTAGGTACAACTCCTGTGGCTGATATTACTAAGGGGACGGTGGTGACGTTCTACATATGCCACATTTTATTGACTTCGTATCAAAGGTCGTTGCACTTTGACAGCTTCTCTCCGTGCGTCTTCTGGATGCTGCACGTGTTTGGCAAGGCTAATGTCAATGAGGTATGTTATTATTATTATTATTATTATTATTATTTCAATCGAACAAATGTAAGACACACAAAAGTTTTACCATTAAGTGGCCTGAAAGTAGATACATTCATGTTTTGCCCCAATATTTCTCTTTCAAAAAGAAAGGAAAAAATTTATTATTATTATTATTATTATTATTATTATATGGATCGAACAAATGTAAGAAAGACAAAAAATTTCCCATTAAGTGGTTTAAAAGCACATACATTCATATTTTGCTCCAGTATTGCTGTTTTAAGAAAAGAGAGAGATTGTAAAAAGTTTATTATTATTATTATTATTATTATTATTGTTATTATTTCTTATGTCGTCGATTTTCTCGGCCTGAGCCGGTGAGCAAAAGGCGTAGATATTCATCTCAAACCTGGAAATTCAGGAATTTTCTAGTGACGTGTCAGGTTTGTGGAATGACTGCCTTTTGGATTGGGTGAAGCAGTCTCTGCCGCAATCCCAATTCCTCCAGATTTTTCAGAAAGTTATTTGGCACCACTGCGGCTGCCGAAATGACAACTGGTGCGATCTGTGACCGCAAGAAAAGACAATCTTATATCCCCAGAAAAATGAATAGCAAGAAACAACCCAGTTCCAAGCTGAAAACCTAAAAATAACCCTAATAAAGATCCAAAATTTCATATATATCAAGAAGCAACCGAGTTCTCAGTAATGGGATATACTGTATATATATATATATATATATCATATATATCCCATTTACTGAGCTAATAAGAATATCGTCCCTGCGAATATTTTTAATTAACTTATACCCGGGAGGGTCCCGCCCATCAATTTCTTACCCAAACAGACATTACTATTACTCTCAATAAAATTACTAATATATCATTAAATTCATTAATAAAAAGCACCCTTCTCACAAATCATGCTTTGTTTCCAGATCCTTTGGATTTCTATTCGCAGGATCTCATATTTCGAGATTTTCTCACATACTGTTCTTTGGATGTTCTCTGTAAGTGGGACTGCGATATTTATCAATTGTGTCTTCTTCAGGTTTTTGTCTACAATTACAATGTCAGGTCGATTGTGGCCAATGGTCTTGACTGTTTATTATTTTTAATTTTATTATAAAAACATTAAGAGATTCCACCTCTTCGTGAGGTTTTTCTTCTCTTTCTTCCGGGGCGGGCACGACGTACCAAGTTTGGGAATTGGTATTTCTTTCTCTCAGTTGTCCAGGAATTTCCTTACTATCCTACAGGTGATTTTTTTATTGGAGAATTAACGACTACCATGAACAACTCAATGGGCTATAAGCAGTCGCCCATCCCTAATTTAGGGTCACTGGTCCCAGGGAAGGGAGAGAGCCAGTGCTGTAAGACAAACACAACATCCATGCCTCGCCGGGATTCGAATCCAGACCCCTTACGGACAAATGATCAATGGCCATCGCTTAGACCACTGCGCCACGGCCCTAGAAGTGTTCATTATAGCTGCCTTCTGTAGTTCCATGTATATGTTAGGTTGAAGGTCTAGTGTTTGTATAGAGCTGTGAATGGTCTTAGGTACAACTCCTGCGGCTGATGTTACTATGGGGACAATGGTGACGTTCACCATATGCCGCATTTCCTTGACTTCGTATCGTAGGTCGTTATACTTTGACAGGTTCTCTCCGTGCGTCTTCTGGATGTTGCACGTGTTGGGCACTGATATGCCAATGAATTATGTTTTGTTTTTTTATTGGAGGTAAAACGACCACCGTGAGCAACATAATGAGCTATAAGCAGTCGCCCGTCCATAATTTAGGGTCAGTGGTTCCAGGAAAGGAAGAGAGCCAGTGCCGTAAGACAAACACAACAACTATGCCTCACCGGGATTCGAACCCGGACCTCTTCCGGACGAATGATCAGAAGTCATCGCTTAGACCACTGCGCCACCGGGGCGGCATGAGGTATGCTGACTTATTCTCCTTGTCGACCAGGACGATGTCGGGCCGATTGTGGGGGATGGTCTTATCGGTTCTGATAGATCTGTCTCAGTACATCTTGTGGGTGTTGTTCTCTAGAAGGGTTGTTGGCTCATACTTGTAACAGGGGACAAGCTCAGTTGTAATGAGGTGGTGATTTCTTGACAATTTCTGATGGACAAACTTGAGAACTTGATTGTTCCTGTTCGTGTACTCTGTTTGTGTGAGGACTCTGCACCCTGCTGTAATATGTTGGGTGGTCTCTGGCGCTTGATGGCATTGCCGACATGTGTCGCTTTCCACTGAAGTGTCCTTCGGGATATGCTTCCGGTAGTTTCTGGTGTTTACAACTTGATCTTGTATAGCCATCAGGAGCACTTCGGTCTCGGGGAAGAGTGATCCGTTTTTTAGCAATGCATTGGATGCAGTTTTGTCCACATGGTCCGATTGCAGATCGTTGTAGTGCCTTCCGTGTAGGACTTTCTTTCCACAAGCCTCTTCTAATATAATAATAATAAAAAAAATCTTGCGCCAAGCTTTTTATAATATAATAACAATAAAAGTGTTTTTATTATTATTTTATTATTATTATTATTATTATTATTATTATTATTATTATTATTATTATTATTATTATTATCTGAATCGGGCAAATGTAAGAAAGACAAAAAATTTCCCTTTTATTTAGTAAGAGACCTTCTAACAGATAAAAGTAGCGTATATAGCAATGAAATAATAATAAAAAAAAAGCATCATATTGTCGGTTTGTGGATTCTATATATCCGCTGTCTTGAAGCTTAATACGAAAAGTTACTCTTGATTCTGAAACATCCGAAATTTTAATTTTTAGTATATTTTATCAAAAGAAAGCTTCTACACTCAAAATTTTGTTTTCTGTATACATGGATTCCCTACCTCGTTCTGTAAACAAACGAAAAATAAGTAAAAAAAAAATAAGAAGGATAACTGTGGCATCACTTTTTCCTTTACTTCATGGTGTCCTGACCTTAGTCCATAATTAAAGGTTACTGACCTGAGGTTACAGGAAGGACCAGAACCGTAGGGGAAAACATTGCGTAGATTTATTTATTTTTTTTTTTTTTTTTTTTTTGGTATTTATTGACGTTTTTATTTCTGGGACAAGGATCGTATGTACACAAATAACGCCTCAGAACATTACAAATGCATGCAAAGATTGTGCCGAGCTGTGGTGATGCCAGCTAGTTTTGCCATAGATATTTGGCTGAAATTAGTAGACCAGAGCTAAAAAAATTAACAGAAATCAGTAAATCATGTTTTCTGCTTGAAATATACACCTTCTGACAAAATTAATGTGACATTAAGCTTTATCTTGTGGGGAAGAAGAAATCATACAATTCATACTGAGCATCTCTCAGACTTATTCAGGACCGTGAGATAACACCCGTACTAAAAAAACAAAAAAGGCTCAACACACTACTGTACTTAGAAATCTATCTGCATTGTTTTCTGTTTTAGAAACTATCATTTATAATAGACATTAATTAGCCATTTAGATCAAAAAATATTGCATGATGACCAATATGGATCTTGAAAAATAAATTGAACTGACATGCTAATTCAAAATTGTTCAAAACAATTTTGCAGTAGCGCGGGGCCGCTGATGGCCTGGTGGTCAACGTTTGTGACTGCCATGGAGGAACCTTAGGTTCGATCCCCGGTGAGTACGAAAGCTCGAACTACTAAATATCCGCCGTGCGTCGGATGGGAACGTTAAGCCGTCGGACCCCGAGTACTGGCCTCCCGGTAATAAATAAGGGCGTCTCTCTCACCCTTTCTACCTCACTTAGCGTGTCACTTTCCCATCGGACACTCTAGCCCAAATCTCCTAGCTTCCTATTTCTAAGGGTTGCTTAAGACCTGAGGTCAGACAATCCCTTCCTGAAATCCTCTACATATGATCTGATCTGAAATTGTTCAAAACATTGTTCAGTTGCCCCAAAATCAGAATTCTGGTGAATTAACTTTGAGTACATTTTTGACTGATCAAAGTTATTCGATAAAACAAGTTAGTAAAATCATGCAATGCATTGATTTTGATACGCTTTCCAACATACCAGAAATTATTATTCAAGTTATGAAGATAATGGCTGTGGAATAAATCTCGCTCTTGTGTCCTGACCTTTTAACCCCATTTCGATGATATTCAACAGAACCGGTTCAGTGCACCTCAAGAATAACATACTAAAGTTTTGTCGCAATAGAAGCAGTTTTACGCAAGTTATGAGAATAATGGCTGTGGAATAAATCTTGCTTTTGTGCAATGACCTTTGACCCCATTTCGTTGATATTCAACAGAACCGGTTCACTATACCTCCGGAACAACATGATAACGTTTTGTCGCAATCGAAACATTTTTTGGTAAGTCATGATGCACAAGGGCAATGGAATGGATCCAACTCCAGTGTCCTGACCTTTGATCTCATTTCGCCCATTTTCAATAGGGTTCGTCCCCAGTGGCTCCCTACCACATACTAAAATTTTATCGAAATCGAACCATTTTTACGCAAGTTATGACGCATAAGGGCAATGGAACAAATCCCGCTCTTATGTCCTGCCTGACCTTTGACCCCATTTCACCCATTTTCAATACGGTTCGTGCCTAGGTGGTTCCCTACCACATACTAAAATTTCATCGAAATTGAACCATATTTACGCATGTTGTGACGCATAAAGGTAATGGAGTGGATTCCACCTTTATGTCCTGACCTTTGACCCCATTTCGCCCATTTTCAATAGGGTTTGGCCCCAGGTAGTTCCTTACCAAATACTAAAATTTCATCGAAATCGAACCATATCTACGTATGTTATGACGCATAAAGGCAATGAAATGGATCCCGCTTTTATGTCCTGACCTTTAACCCCATTACACTCATTTTCAATAGGTTTCGTTCCCAAGTGGTTTTTTACCACATACCAAAATTTCATCGAAATAGGACCATTTTTACGCAAGTTATGACGCATAAGGGCAATGGAATAAATCCCGCTCTTAAGCCCTGCCTGACCTTTGACCTCAATTTGCCAATTTTCAATAGTGTTCGTGCCCAGGTAATTTCCTACCACATACGGAAATTTCATCGAAATCGAACCATATTTACGCATGTTATGACGCATAAAGGCAATGAAATGGATCCCGCTCTTATGGCGTGACCTTTGACCCCACTTCACCCATTTTCAATAGGGTTTGTCCCCTGGTGGTCCCCTATCACATACTAAAATTTCATCGAAATCGAACCATATTTACGCAAGTTATGACGCATAAGGGCAATTAAATGGATCCTGCTCTTATGGCGTGACCTTTGACCCCACTTCACCCATTTTCAATAGGGTTCGTCCCCTGGTGGTCCCCTACCACATACTAAAATTTCATCGAAATGGAACCATTTTTACGTGAGTTATCGTGCCGACAGACAGACAGACGGACAGATGGACGGAAAAAGCTGGAGCATATACGCTTCTTCAACCTACGGTTGGAAAGCGTAAATAACACATAGTACACTGTTTAAAAAATTATATGGCAATCAGAGAAACATAATTCAAATCATGAAAGAAATACGGGATTACGTCATATAATACAAATTTTGAAGATGACAATCCGATTTTTGGCGTAAATGCGACAAAGATGGTAAGCCAGATAATATCCGAAAACTTGAAAATTTTCATCGTCCTGGAGCGGGACCCGAACCCGCGTCTCCCAGAAAACACCCGGGTGTGCTAACCAGAACACCACCCAGAACGACCAAGTTTCAAGTTTCCGATCAATTTGAATTTAACCATCACAAGATTCGCTAGTCGAAGCAACCGGCATTCATGTTTAGCGAATCTTCTTAACCTCCAGATTCGCTAAACATGAATGCCGGTTGCTTCGACTAGCGAATCCTGTGATGGTTAAATTCAAATTGATCGGAAACCTGAAACATGGTCGTTCTGGGTGATGTTCTGGTTAGCACACCCGGGCGTTTTCTGGGAGACGCGGGTTCGGGTCCCGCTCCAGGACGATGAAAATTTTCAAGTTTTCGGATATTACCTGACTTACCATCTTTGTCGCATTTACGCCAAAAATCGGATTGTCGTCTTCAAAATTTGTATAATTCAAATAATTCCAGAGTTACTTGCGATATGTAAAATTGTGAGACACAGTATTAACTTTTAGATTTCTACAACCAGAGTTCTACCGGGGAAAATGCTTGATGACGACACACTGGCGCAGTGGTCTAAGCTCTGGCTTCTGACCATTCGTTCGAGAGGGTCTATGTTCGAATCCCGGTGAGGCATGGATGTTGACTTTACCCTACGGCGCTGGCTTTCTAGCCCTTCCGTGGAACCAGTGGCTCAAAATTAAGGACAGGCGACTGCTTACATACCACTGAGTTGCTCACGGTGGTCGTTAACCCCCCCAATTAAAAGAACAATGCTTGATCTAGCGTTATGCGTAACTTTTTTAAAGGCTATGTTCACTTTAAGTAAAACTTGCATACCCATACATAGCATTTGCACATGACGTTGCACTATTATTATCACAATGCAGATAATTTATTTCCATTGTGGGATGCCGAGATTCATTTACCGAATGTTTCCATTATTAGCATGTTACCCATAAAATTACAAAAGCAGCACATTTGTCTTCAATACTTGCAAGCATGGGTAAATAAATGTGCAGAAAATTATCATTCATTATTTTATTTCAACATAAAAAAAATAACGAAATAGAATTATAAATCCCTGTATTCATTAGTGTTATATTTTCGAGTGGATTTAACGCAGAATAATTTTATAAAAAAACTATTACTGAACATGACTGACACGCCCCCTTTCACTTTTCTGCGGCAGATAATTCGCCTCTCTGGTGTTCGAGTGGTCAGAGGTGTAGGTTTGTGGCCAGACGTCAGAGTTGGCTGGGTTGTGTTCCGGTTAAAGCATGTATGATTTAGCCCTTCGTTGGAGCCAGTGGCCACAAATTAGGGACTCGCGAACGTTTATAGTCCTCAGAGTTTCACAGCTGTTTATATATTTATAGTTGCTCAGCTGTTCAGTCTTCACAGTTGCTCAGCTGTTCAGCCTTCACAGCTGCTCAGGTATTTATAGTTTTCCGAGTTTCTCAGCTGTTTATAGTCTTCAGAGTTGCACAGCTGTTTATAGTCCAGAGTTTCACAGCTGTTTATAGTCTTCAGAGTTTCACAGCTGTTTATAGACTATAAGCAGCTGTTCAGCTGCTTATAGTCTTCAGAGTTGTTCGGATGTTTATAGTCTGTTTATAGCCCTTGTCGTGTTTAAACCCTAACACACACCCACGCACGCACAGACAAAGTAATTCATTCTTTGTTTTTGGTCTTCGGCAAATGCTGTCTGAGTGAGTCTGTGTGTAAATAGCTGTAACAGAAAGAAACAGCAGTCTGTTCGGCATTCGCTGTTTCGTTTAAGGCATGAATAATTTTATTAGAAAATATATCTCTTCATACATTTCAGCTAAAAATTTAATTTATAAGTACACTAATGAGAGTAGGCCTACGTAATTCTTTCCTCACCGTAAACTGCACGAATGAGTCTCTTCGTCTTAGACTCTGTATTGCGGTTCCAAACGAATGGCACGGCCCCTTCGATAGCAATTGCTTCGAAGCATCTTTCTTCTTCGTTTACTTTATAAATTGGGAAACTGCCTTAAAACTGAAATACTGTAGTAATAACAGGTTCCTATGATTTACAAAAAAATCTATTAACACAATTTTTTTATATAAAAGTTTTAAAACGTCGTGCGATGCCAGGAAAGGGAAGCGCTGCCAGTGTCTAAGTACGTGTTTGTCTCCGCATCTGTGTAAGAGAGACCCATCCACAAAGTATCTCTATACATCTTTTTTTCAGATCACAGCAACCCACACCGGAGGTAAGCTTCTGGATCTGACCCTGTACGTGCGATGATGATGAAGTACTTGTCAAATTTTGAAGATGACAATCCGATTTTTGGCGTAAATGTGACAAAGATGGTAAGTCAGATAATATCCGAAAACTTTCATCGTCCTGGAGCGGGACTCGAACCCGCGTCTCCCAGAAAACGCCCGGGTATGCTATCCACTACACCACCGAGAACGACCAAGTTTCCGATCAATTTGAATTTAACCAACACAGGATTCGCTAGTCGAAGCAACCGGCATTCGAGTCCCGCTCCAGGACGATGAAAATTTTCAAGTTTTCAGATGTTATCTGACTTACCATCCTTGTCACATTTACGTCAAAAATCGGACTGTCATCTTCAAAATTTGTTTTATATGGCGTAATCCCGTATTTCTTTCATGCAGTACTTGTCTTTGGATAGCATGCCCCCACAGGCAGATTATCACGATTTGGTACAGATCTTAGGAGATAAGGCTCCTGCATATTCCACAGTTTTCAAGTGGCACAGAGAATTTCATCGCGGCAATGAATCTTGCGATGAAGCAGATGGTTTTGGAGAACCTTCAGCATGCACATCTGAGAAAAATATGAACCGCCAGCATGACCACGTAATGCAAGACAAAAGAGCGTGACATCTGCCATAGTAAATTACAAATGGGAGCTCCAGTTTCTAAAATTAGGTCTGTAAGGATTTCAGTCAGTGTATAGATGAGTCTATAGGTATTTGAATCCAAAAATTTGACTCAATCCTGGAGAATTCCTGGAAGATGAAAATGTCAGTGCGTGGTGAGTCCTACAAAGGCTGACAAATGAGCAAAAAGGCATGCCGCAAATGCTTCGCGTGGATCCAATAAATTTTTGGTTTTGTACTGTTACAATGAATGATACATGGGTTCATCGCATTGACCCACAGACTGAAAAACGAAGTCTACTGTGGAAGCATGCATCTTCTGCGTCTCCCAAAAAATATACGTGTTGCTCGAGTAGCCGGAAAAGGTGATGGCATCAGTTTTTGGGGTGCAGAAGGAATGATCATGATTCACTAGGTGGAAAAGGGAGCCCCTGCTGCAACTGAACTGCCATCATTTATGCTCCAATCTGGTTATGAATGGTTGGTACCATCCCGCCATCAAAAGAGCACCACGAATAACTTAACAATAGGTCTTATAGGACTTCTGCACACAGAGACGGTTTAGACTTCCAGCCAGCTACGCATGAACAAGCTTTCGGTCAGAAGCACGAAAGGACAAGAACATAGGTGGAGCCTAGAAACTCACGATAGGAAAGTTGGTAAACAGAGAGATGTCAGTAGATATATCCACCAGTGTGCGTCGAAGGAGTTACTTACGTCTCAGTACACATTCGCAGATCGCGGAAGAGAGGGGGTCGGAACAGACATCCTTAATTTATATCTAGGTCAAGTACCCGAAGTCTGTTAGCTTAACCAGTCCATCCGAAAGATATCCAATGGCTCAAGCACTCGTCATTATTTCAGATCGATCCTGATACATACTTTCCGACGCAGTCATGCGCGTTGACTACTAGGCGGCCTTGTCTGTCCCTTGGACATACTACGCCAACCATACAAGACAAACTCGTGCATAAGGCGAACTGAGAAAAGCTATAGTCCTCCTTCAAACCAATGCACTGAGCACACCTCCCAGGTTGTGAAGACAGTCATAGAGACAGAAAAATTTGCCCCTAGTGATCGTGGAAAGTGACATGCCCCATATTCTGAAGTGGTTGTAGCTGTGGGTGCATGGTTGAAAGACGAAAATAAAGATTTTTTTTTCCCACCGGGAGAATCAGTGCCGCCCCGGTGGCGCAGTGGTGTAAGCGATGGCCTTTGATCATTCGTCCGAAAGGGGTCCGGTGAGGCATGGATGTTGTGTTTGTCTTACGGCACTGGCTCTCTTCCTTCCCTGGAACCTGTGACCCTAAATTAGAGACGGGCGATAGCTTATAGCCCACTGAGTTGCTCACGGTTGTCGTTAGATCTCCAATAAAAAAAAGTAGAATCAGTAGGAGAGTTGTGTTGTATTGGAAGATGACTATGTCGAGAAAAAAACCCTCATAAAGACACAACTTTTCAAACAAATAAAGGATGAAAAATTTCAGCATTTTGCATAAATTTTGTCTAGTTCAACATTGTTTAAATATAGTTTTTTACGAGCATCTGGTATTTTAAATGCTGCGCTTTCTTCGAGGGCATCCTTTTCAGTGTACATAATACAACGTTGTACCAAGTAAAGTTATTACTTACACTCCATCATAAGGAGGAACGCTGTCTCACTTTGATACACTTACCAATTTTTCAAACCGTTTTGGGGGTTTTCGAACTTGTTTTCTTTTTAGTAGCGGATCATGTAACGAAAACAAAGCAGCACATTTTCTTGTACACTGCTTAAGCTGGATTTTAGCATTTAACGCTGCCATTATCTTCAGCGTACTTGTCATTAAAACTTCTCTGAAGGAATAAAAGTAAGATTGCATTGTAAGCAAGATGAGTTTCAAATTAATGAATTTGTAAAATTTCAGCTTCCCGTCTGAACTAAAATAGCTTCTAGATATGATTAAAATCCTTCGTGGTCTATAATCCGTGTTCCAAGTACGATGATAAACCTTTGTCTATTCCAAAATCCTCACAGAAAAAAAATAGCGCCATAGAAATCAAGTATTAATGTCGCCTGATTATTCTGGCCTAACACGGGTTTGAAATGAACCAAAGCGTGATATCCTAAAACGTTTTCATATCTGTGCTGCTTCGTTCTTAAAAACATGAAATGCATAAATTTATATGGAAGTTGAAACCTTTTGCGATTCAGATCATTCAACTGACCAATCAGCGAATATGTTACAGGATTCTGAAAAACATTTAAGCTGGGTTTTTGCATTCCTAATTTACGCACTGTAGCTAGATATAATAAGATAATCACGGCCTAGGTCTTTAATTTGAAACTGTTTCCTGGAAACCATGAACTTTTTTCCTGAGGTTTTTGGTACCCTGATACTTCAATCTACCCAGCAGCGAGAACACATAAGCCGAGGAGGTTACATGAGTCAGCGACTGTAGTTAGTTCTCACTGCGCTGAAAAATGCCCTCAAGCACCGAAACTCAAGCGATGCTGCACTTTGCCATGAGTCGAAGATATGACGTATGGAAATCCTAAGAGGAATTTATTCACGTGAAATCTGGAGAGAGTCTTAATTCGAAAGGCAAAAAGAATTCGATTAAGAGTATCGATTGTTATTCAGTGTTAAATAGAGCGCGTCTGCTGGACCCTAGAGCGCTGACTTTTGTTTTAAGTTATTTTTATTGTCCCAATTTCTTAATCATCTTCGTACAAATCGTCGAAAGAACCGCGGCTACGTCCCTCTGTGGGTCAGGGCGAAGGCTTTCGACTTCCCATGCCAGAGTTCCAATCCCGGCTGATGAGACATATGTGTACAGTGATATGCGTTTTTGTTTTTTCTTATTGGAGGTTTAACGACTACCGTGAGCAACTCAATGGGATTTAAGCAGTCGCCCGTCCCTAATTTAGAGTCACTGGTTCCAGGGAAGGGAAAGCCGTAAGACAAACCCAACATAAGCCTCACCGGGATTCGAACCCGGACCCCTTTCGGACGAATGATCAGTGGCCATCTCTTAGACAACTGTGGCGGCATATGCGTTTATCTGAAGAGCCATTGACTCTTAATTAAGATATAGAGATTTTCAACTTTAGATGCTTATAAAGATCGACACACAGAGCCTATCACAAGCGGAGGGGGGGGGGCAAGGAAGGCCATTTAACTCTAACTTTACATTCACGAGGACATCAAATCTGGACTTCCGATATTATATTTTTGCATTAGCTCGTCTTTTGTAAACAATTTAGTAAAATCATGTAATGCATTGATTATGATACGCTTTCCAACCTACCAGAAATTATTACTCAAGTTATGTGGATAATGGCTGTGGAATAAATCTCGCACCTGTGTCCTGACCTTTGACCCCATTTCGATGATATTCAACAAAACCGGTTCAGTATACCTCAGGAATAGCATACTAAAGCTTTGTCGCAATAGAAGTAGTTTTACGCAAGTTATGAGAATAATGGCTGTGGAATAAATCTTGCTTTTGTGCAATGACCTTTGACCCCATTTCGTTGATATTCAATAGAACCGGTTCATTATACCTCCGGAACAACATGATAACGTTTTGTCGCAATCGAAGCATTTTAGGTAAGTTATTATGATGCAGAAGGGCAATGGAATGGATCCCACTCCAGTGTCCTGACCTTTAACCCCATATCGCTCATTTTCAATAGGGTTCGTGCCCAGGTGGTTCCCTACCACATACTAAAATTTCATCGAAATCGAATCGTTTGTACGCAAGTTATGATGCATAAAGGCAATGGAATGGATCCAGCTCCTATGTCCTGACCTTTGACCCTATTTCACCCATTTTCAATAGGGTTCGTCCCCAGGTGGTTCCCTACCACATACTACACTGCTGGACAAATGCTAAGGACGGATCATAAACGGCTATATAGCGCATAAAAAAGTAAGTGTGGTTGGATGCCAAGTGAAATAAAATAATGTCAGAATGCCAGGACATTACAAGAAAGACAATTTATTGTGCTCTGAAATCCAGAAGGCTTTGGAACGTGTTCAAGGGACAAACAGGCCATTTTGTGCAGAATACGTAAACGTGAAAAAAATGCAATTACCCTCCGCAGGCGTTCCGGCGTAAGATGTCAATACGGGATATGGCCACCATGGAGGGCGATGCAAGATTCCACACGTCATGTCATGCTTTGCACAACATTATCAAGCAGCTGTTGGGGTAATTTATCCCATTCCTCTGTCAGTGCACGGATGAGGATGTCCTTGTTTATTACAGGACATTGGCGACCAGCAAGACTCCTCCCCAAAGCATCCCACACATTTTCAATGGGATTCAGATCTGAAGAACGTGCTGGCCATACGAGGCGTTGAATATCCTTGCTCTCAAGACACTCCTGGACAGCGACTGTTCGATGACATGTTGCGTTGTCGTCCATGAAAATGAATCTATCACAGACAGCACCACGGAACATGCGAACATGAGGCAACAGAACATCATTAATGTATCGTTGGCCAGTCATAGTCCCAGTTGGAAGCACATAGAGGGACGTACGGCCATTGATCATGATGCCAGCCCATACCATGACACTACATGTCGGATATCGGTCCCTTTCCTGTATGTTTGCTGGACAATATGCAGTACCACTATCACGCCATATCAGTTGTCGTCGACAATCAGACGATAGACTGTATCTACTCTCATCTGAGAAGAGGACAGCAGACCAGTCGTTATCAGTCCAATTGCGATGTTGATGGCACCATTGGAAACGGGCGGTACGGTGACGTCTGGACAATCGGATGCACACAACAGGACGGCGGGCGTATAGTCCTAATTCATGCAAACGTCTGGCGACAGTTTTTCGGGAGATCCGCTTGCCAGTAGCAGCCATAAACTGATTTGCTACCTCACTAGCTGTGTTGCGCCGGTGTCTTTTTGTTGATAGCACTATGTACCGATCTTCTGCAGGTGTCGTACTGCGAACACGACCTCCCCCGTGACGTTTGCTACACTCTCCATTTGTTTGAAATGATTTCCAAAGCCTTGAAACAACACTGTGGCTGACGTCGAACTCCCTGGCAACATCTGTTATTTTTCGCCCTTCTTCAATCTTGCCAATAATACGGCCAAGCGTAAAATCATCTAGGTGATGTCGGGAAGACATACTGAAAATTGCAAGTTCGTCAATTGATTCTTTCCCTTTCAACTTTGCGGTTGAACAACAACTGTCAATACGCGTCAAATCCTTTATATCCCTTATCAGCGCTATGATGTCACGAACAAGTTCGGCAATCCAAAATGTGCATACGCACAACACGTCTTACTGTATCCCGCACTTATGCTAATTTCCACATTTTCCTGCCTTCCATTTTATGGTTGCTATCGTTGCTATTGTCATCCGTCCTTAGCAATTGTCCGGCAGTGTAGAATGTCATCGAAATCGAACTATTTTTACGCAAGTTATGATGTATAAAGGCAATGAAATGAATCCAGCTCCTATGTCCTGACCTTTGACCTTATTCTACCCATTTTCAATAGGGATCGTCCTCATGTGGTTCCCTACTACATACTAAAATTTCATCGAAATCGAACCATTTTTACGCAAGTTATGACGCATAAGAGCAATGGAATGAATCCCGCTCCTATGTCCTGACCTTTGACCCTGTTTCGCCCATTTTCAATAGAGTTCGTCCCCAGGTGGTCCCCTACCACATACTAAAATTTCGTCAAAATCGAACCATTTTCACGTGAGTTATCGTACGGACGGACGGACGGACGGATGGACAGACGGACGGACAAAGCTGGAGCATATACGCTTCTTCAACCTACGGTTGGAAAGCGTAAAAAAAAGATCGTGCTTATATTATCGGTTTGTCTGTCTGTAAACACCACATCTCTGTAACAACTAGTCTGATTTGAAAAATTCTTTTTTGCATTTGGAAGCTTGAAATGTGCGAATGATGATCCTTTATTTCGCTTTTTTTTTCTTTTTTTTTTTTTTTTTGCGATGCACAATTTCGCCGCTAGAGGGCGTAAATGCAGATGGTATCGAATTCAAAATATATTTTATTCCATATATTTGCTTCTAAATATCCGATTGAAAATCGGTTCCACTTATGTCGAAGAATATTCTAGGTATAGATACTTTTTCAAGTTACGCATAGATTTTTCGCTAGGGGGCGTTAAAGTAAATTGCGTTATCTCGATATCTCTACTTCTGAAACTCCGATCTGATTTTTTTTCTTCAGCGTGTACAGCTCCTGATGGGAAATCTTTTGCATGTAATTTTTAATTTTTGGTAAAGAATGGTTTGGCCACCAGTTTAAGTGTTAATTTTTGCTTCTGATGCATTTGCCACAAAATGTGAGCTTTGTAAATCTCGATTGAAAAAATTCGTTCGTGGATCGAAGTCACTCACGTCAAAAAACTTTCTTCTTAAAATATTTCAAAGTTTCTCAGCCAGGGGCGTAGATGTATATTTTACTTTTGTCAATATCTCTGCTTCTAATCGTCCGATTTCAAAAATTCCTTCTTTATTGGATAGAGTTTACGGTGCGACATGTTTTTCATATAATTTCAAAATTTTAAAATAATTCATAGACTTTGCGCTAAGAGGTGTAAATGTAAATTGCGTTTTCCTCGATATTTCTGCTTCTAAAACTCCGATTTGAAAAACTTCTTCCTGCATTGCATACAGCTCCTGAGGGAAAATGTTTTTCATGTAATTTCTAACATTTGATAGAGAATAGTTTCGCCACCAGGGTGCTATAAGTGTTAATTTCTGCTTCTGATGTATTTGCAGCAAAATCTGAGCTCCTGAAAACTTGACTGGAAAAATTATTTCCTAGACCGATACCCTCACATAGAAAAACTTTTGAGAATACTTTATTCTTAAAATAATGCATGTTTTTCTCCCCAGAGGGCGTAGATACATATCTTATACTTGTCGATATCTCTGCTTCTAAGAGTCCGATTTGAAAAATTCTTTTTTTGTTGGAGAGCGTTTCCGCTGCAAAATGTTTCTCTCATAATTTCAATTTTTTCTTCTGTCTGCAACCGGAGGACGTAAGTTCACGATTCCGTTTACAGCAATATTTGCGGGATTAAAAACCCGACTGAAAAACTTCTTTCTTCAGCCAGATACTGCTGTTTTCCATATCGGTTCCATTGACTTTGAATAGCTTTTATAAATTTAATTCGCGTCAGAACGGATTCAAAAGACATGCTCATTACACTGAAAATTTGGTGTCATCTTTTTTGTTAATGTACTTGGAGGATGGAAAAATGGAAGTCGCCCAGGCTTCTCTCAACCTCTGAGAGACTGGAGACACACTCATGCATACACACACACACACACACATAGAGTTTTCCTATTTTTAGTTTTAGGTTCATTATAAATGCTAGAGAATGATGTTTTCCCTAATTAAGCAACTTTTGAAAGAATCTTTAAAATGACGGTTCTTTAGTTTATCAAAGCTTTTAATATTTTAGTGCTCTTTGCTGCTAGTTTAAACTGCTTAACGTATTTACGAACTTTTTTCAGTGTGCTTAAAGTGCCTTCAGGGGATATTTCGTTTTCTTTCCTGCTTTTTTTGCCTTCCAGAGAAAATGAAAAAATTGGAACGATATGAACTTCAGTAGAATCGTAGCTCTGTCCTGGAGCAGAAAGCAAATATTCTGTTCCGTTTGAAAATCGGTAAAACTGCATCTGGAAAAGTTGAATTGTCGCGACATCCGTCATGTGCATGAGACTTATTGCCTGTCTGGTGCATAAATATTCCAATGGTTCGTACGTTTAAAGGATGGGCGGGAAGATTTGGAAGATGACGAAAGGCCCGGACGCCCGCTTTCAGTGCGCACGTCTCATTGAGAAAGTTCGCGAAAGGATAAAAAGTAAAGATGGGACATTCGAATCCTCGAATCCTGCGAATCTTGAAAAAGTTTCGAGATTCGAAAACTCAAATTTTCGCGCCTTTTTCATCTTTCAACTCTTTCGAATCTTAACCTAAAAAACTTGGCGTTTGGTGCATGTTGTAGAGCGATATTTGTTCGAATTCTTGTCAGCACGACGATTTTTTGTCAGCATGAAATCTCCATTAAAGGTTTCTGACTTTTTTTTTTTTTTTTTTTTTTGCATTGCCCTGAAAGAGTTCAGTGTTTAGTGATTTTATTAACTCTTAAAACAAACATGTTTTTGATTTTTCTTGAAAAGAATTACTCAATTTGAATTTCTGGAAAGAATTTACTCAATTTAGTGTTCCATGTTTAGGGTTTATCTGCATTAAGTCTTGAAATAATCCTCCCCACCTCTACACTTTCTTTGATTTAACAAGTTAGTAAAATCATGCCATGCATTGATTATGATGCGCTTTCCAACATACCAGAAATCATTACTCAAGTTATTACTTGAGTTATGAGGATAGTGGCGGTAGAATGAATTTCGCTCCTACGACCTGACCTTTGACTGCATTTCGATTATATTAAACAGAACTGGTAAAGTATACTTCCGAAAAAACATGATAAAGTTTTGTCTCAAAAAAGCATTTTTACGTAAGTTATAACGCATAAGAGCGATGGGAGGGATCCCGCTCCTATGTCCTGACCTTTGACCTCGTTTCGCTCATCTTCAATAGGGTTCGTCCCCAGATGGACCCCTACCACATACTAAAATGTCATTCAAATCTAACCATATTTACGCAAGTTATGACGCATAAGAGAAGTGGAATCCATCCCGCTCCTATGACCTGACCTTTGATCCCATTTTCAATAGGGTTCGTCCCTAGGTGGTTCCCTACCACATACTAAAATCCCATTGAAATCGAACCATATGTACGTAAGTTATGACGCATAAAGGCAATGGAATGGATCCCGCTCCTATATCCTGACCTTTGACCCCATTTCGCCCATTTTCAATGGAGTTCCCAGGTGGTCCCCTACCACATACTAAAATTTCATTGAAATCGAACCATACTTGCGCAAATTAAGTCACATAAGGGCAGTGGAATGGATCCCGCTCCTATGCCCTGACCTTTGACTCCATTACACCCATTTTCAGTATGGTTCGTCCGCAGGCGGTCTCCTACCACATACTAAAAATGTCACTGAAATCGAACCATATTCACGCAAGTTATGACGCATAACGGCAATGGAATGGATCCCACTTCTATGTCCTGACCTTTGACCCCTTTACGCCAATTTTCAATAGGGTTTGTCCGCGGATGGTCCCCTACCTCATACTACAATTTCATCGAAATCGCACCATTTTTACTCAAGTTATGACGCATAAGGGCAATGGAATGGATCCCGCTCCTATGTCCTGACCTTTGACCCCATTTCGCCCATTTTCAATAGGGTTCGTCTCCAGTCATCCCCTATCATATACTAAAATTTCATCAGACGGACAAAGCTGGAGCAAATACGCATCTTCAACCTACGGTTGGAAAGCGTAAAAAAGCTTTTGGAACTTTTGTAATTAAAGAAAAATGTCAGAAATGTGAATAATTTCTAATTTTTTTTTTTTTTTTTTTTTTGGTCAAATAATGTTCAGAAAATGGAAATGAACTTCAAAACTCAAGAGTTACGTACTTAATTTAGTAAATGTAAATTATAAATTGCATTTGTATCTTCTTAGTAAGTATGGGTATATTGTTTGATATCTGTATTCTTGAATTCGTTTTTCATTAAACACAGATTTCAAATTTTGCTTCAATTAAAAACTTTTAATTTTAAGTATTTTCTTTCCTTTTTTTCACGCTTTCCAACCGTAGGTTTTAAAAGCGTATATGCTCCAACTTTGTCCGTCAGTCCGTCCGCACGATAACTCGCGTAAAAATGGTTCGATTTCGATGAAATTTTAGTAGGTGGTTGGGGACTACCGTGGAATGAATTCTATTAAAAATGGACGAGATGAGATCAAAGGTCAGGACATAGGAGGGGATTCATTCCATTGCCCTTATGCGTCATAACTTGCGTAAAAAAGTTTCGATTTCGATGAAATTTTAGTATGTGGTAGGGGACCACCTGGGGTCAAATTTTATTGAAAATGAACGAAATGGGGTCAAAGATCAGGACATAGGAACGGGATCCATTCCATTGCCCTTATGCGTCATAACTTACGCAAAAATGCTTCGATTGCGACAAAACTTTATCATGTTGTTCCAGAGGTACACTGAACCGGTTCTGTTGAATATCATCGGAATGGGGTCGAAAGTCAGGACACAGGAGCGAGATTTATTCCACAGCCATTATCCTCATACAGTAACTTGACTAAAAATGCTTCGATTGCGACAAAACCTTATTATGTTGTTTTGTAGGTATACTGCATCGGTCCTGACCTTTGACCCATTTCGATGTGACCCATCGAAATGGGTCAAAGGTCAGGACACTGGAGCGATATTTATTTCACAGCCATTATCCTCATAACTTGGCTAAAAATGCTTCGATTGCGACAAAACGTTATCATGTTGTTTCGGAGGTATACTGCATCGGTTCTGTATAATATCATCGAAATGGGTCAAAGGTCAGGACACTGAATCGATATTTATTTCACAGCCTCATAACTTGAGTAATGATTTCCGGCATGTTGGAAAGCGTATCATAATCAATGCATTGCATGATTTTACTAACTTGTTTCTTATAATTATTCTTATATGAAGGATTCGAGAGACTCGAGGGATTCGAGAACCTTTTAGGATTCAGATTCGAGAAAATTTAGGATTCGTCCTACCTGTAATAAAAAGTAATCATTGTGTGACCTTGAGGATGCTGGATCGTGAGCTCGGTGTTAAAAAGGAGACGATTCGTGAAGTTTTAACGCAAGATTGTGGGGGGGGGATGAGTTTGTGCTTGTTTTGTTCCGCATGCTTTGTCAGACGACCAGAAACACGTGCGAGTGGAGTACGTAAAATACATCCTGGAGACCAGAGAAACAATGCAACATTTTCTCCAAAGCATTGTGTCAGGTGGCGAGAAATGATGTTTTCGTTATGACCCTGAAACAAAGAGTCAGAGTACTCAGTGGAAGTCGTCACAGTCACCTAATGGAAAAAAGATCAGGTTACAAAAGTCCAAAATCAAGACAATACTTGCGTGCTTTTAAGACAGCAAGGGAATTCTGCATCACGAGTTCATTCCTGAATGTACAATTCTCACCGGCAATGCTTACACATCCATTTTGAAACGACTGTGGAGGAAGATTGCTCGTTTCAGGCCTCAGTACAAAAACGGGCAATGGTTTCTTCTCCATGATAATGCACCCCCACCGAGAACAATCCGTATACAACAATTTCTGGCGTGAAAACAAGCGTGTGTTCTCAACCAACCTCCCTGGTTCTCCAGATTTGTCACCGTGGGACTATTTTATATTCCCTAAATTGAAGCTTCCTTTAAAAGGAGAAGTTTCTCAAGACACTGAAGACATACAAAGAGAACTGTGACATCAGCTCTTCACTCCATACCAAAAGATGACCTCTGCAAGTCCTTCCTTTCATTGGCTGATCCTGCCACTTCTTGTATTAACGCAGGAGGAATGCACTTGGAATAAATATGAAGACATACAAAGAACTGTGACATCAGCTCTTCACTCCATACCAAAAGATGTCCTCTGCAAGTCCTTCCTTCCTTTCTTTGGCTGATCCTGCCACTTCTTGTATTAACGCAGGAGGAATGTACTTGGAATAAATATGAAGACGTACAAAGAACTGTGACATCAGCTCTTCACTCCATACCAAAAGATGACCTCTGCAAGTCCTTCCTTTCATTGGCTGATCCTGCCACTTCTTGTATTAACGCAGGAGGAATGTACTTGGAATAAATATGAAGACATACAAAGAACTGTGACATCAGCTCTTCACTCCATACCAAAAGACGTCCTCTGCAAGTCCTTCCTTTCTTTGGCTGATCCTGCCACTTCTTGTATTAACGCAGGAGGAATGTACTTGGAATAAATATGAAGACATACAAAGAACTGTGACATCAGCTTTTCACTCCATACCAAAAGATGTCCTCTGCAAGTCCTTCTTTTCGTTGGCTGATCGTCTTCTTGCATTAACGCAGGAGGAATGTGCTTCGAATAAAATATATTCACGCAAGTTTACCCGCTTTTCCATTATTTTTTAAATATTCAGTCTTATTATTTAACTGCCGCACTGTGTATAACACTTGTAAATGTATTACGCTCAACACTACTTCATGCGCGGTCAAAATCTTCCAAATAAATGATTCCGATTCCTAATAAATACACAGTTGACGTGGTTTAGGAACATCAAATAAAAGTTTATAAGTGAGTCACGGAAAGTCTTTCCACGTTTATAAGTGAGTCACGGAAAAATTCTAATCGGCCGCCAGCGGGAATCGAACCCATTGTATGTGAGTCTGAAGAATTTCGAGGCCGCTGTGGTGCAGTGGCAGCATGTCCGGCGCGTAACTGGAAGATCCTGGGTTCGATTCCCGGTGGCGGCTGATGAAAGTTTTTCCGTGACTCACTTATAAACGTGGAAAGAGCGATGACTTCTACTTGATGAGATTCCGATTCCGTTTGTGTTTTTTCGACCAAGTGTATGTACAAGCATCATTTCCGTTCCGATGTGTTCCGTTTCGACGTAGTGTGTGACGACCTTAATACAATCTTTGCAACTTGTCATCGGAAGTTACTTATTGGTCAGCTCTTGTGTTATACGAGACAAAGGATCAACAAATGCGACTTTTCTTCAACTAGTATGAAGCAAAGAAAGGCCGCCCCGGTGGCGCAGTGGTCTAAGGCGTTGGCCTCTGATCATTCGTCCGTAAGGGGTCCGGGTTCGAATCCCGGTCAGGCATGGATGTTGTGTTTGTCTTACGGCACTGGCTCTCTCCCTTCCCTGGAACCAGTGACCCAAAATTAGGGACGGGCGACTGCTTATAGCCCATTGAGTTGCTCACGGTGGTCGTTAAACCTCCAATCAAAAAAAAAAAAAAAAAAAGCAAAGAAAGACCTTCTCGCTGCTTCAGCTAAATCATGGAAGTCCATAATTCTTTCAATCTACGACGAAATTCAAACACTACAAGGTCCAGTTACTTTCCTTTCCTAGTTTTTCGGTGGCCGCTTCACGGAATTAAGTATTGTGCTGTACATTAATGACAGGAAAGAAGTTCGGAATGTGATTGTGTAGCAGAATGTTACGGACGCGTTTAGAGTGGAAAGCATTAGAGAACAAGTGTCAACAGAACAAAAGTGTGTATTCCAGAGTACAAAGGAAATGAGTGGGGTTTTTTTCTCTATTTCTTTTCCGCCGCAAAAACCAGTGGGAGGAAAAAATGAGAAAAAAAAAAAAAAAAAGTCAAGGTACACCAGAAACCCATTGCTATAGTAGAATGATTACCTTCATGAATATGACAGTTTCTGGTTCTTCACACAGAATTCACACAACCCGCAACGTGAGAAAAGTTCTGCCATGGGGATAACATCTGCATGGTTAGAGAACTATTTGACAAAACAACGTAAAAATAAATAAATAAATCTGTTACATTTGGCCAAAACACTCAATCTGACAGAAGCTACCAGAAGGTTGCTTAAGATTTCCAGGATATGTGTTATTAGGGCACAAGTTTTCTTATCTTCAAACTTATTTGTTTAGATTTAGTCAAAATATGGAATGACTTGATTGCAATCTCGCCGAATTCTTTTCTTGCTCATTCTGGCGTGTCTAAATATTCCATTCTTTTAAATTGAAAAGCAAAATTCTGTCAATGAAGATAATAATCCTTTATGTTTGAGGTATCTGTTGTCTTATAATATGATTAATAACTGATGGTGTATTTGGGTACTTAAGTGGATTCCACTAAATTTCATGTCATTTCCCTCAAGCCAAATGTTCCATGAAAACCTAACTGCAAAGACTTTCTGATCTAATCAGATACTTTAAATGTGAGTGCTTATTCAAAAAACGTGTTTTTGCCGTTCAAATCCAATTTATTAATACATCATTCGTTCATTATTCAAGAAGGCGTATCTAACATTTAAATTCCATCTAGCACAACGCGAACAGCTTCAAAGACAACACATATTATATGACTAGAACAGGAGCCACACAACCAATGATATATAGTGAGGTTAAGACTACAAAATTAAAGTTTATTTAGACTTATGTCATCATCATCATCATCATCAACCATTATCAATCCACTGCTGAATGAAGGTCTCCCCAAATTTCTTCCACAATTGTCTGTCTTTGGCCTGTCTCCTCCATGTCACTCCAGCATACTTTCGAATTTCATCCTTCCATCTCCCATGGGGTCTTCTTCTGGATCTTTTCCTGTCCCTCGGAATCCAGTCTGAAATTTCGGTTGTCCATCGGTGGTCCGTTCTTCTGGCAACATGTCCAGCCCATTGCCATTTCAGTGATTTCACTCTGGTCATGATGTCGTCCACTCCTGTCATTTTCCTTATCCACAAGTTCCTCTTCTTATCTTTCCTGGTTACACCAAGCATGCATCTCTCTATACTTTTTTGAGTTGTCTGCAGTCTTTGTATGTCTTTTTTAGTTGAGGTCCATGTCTCTGCTCCATACGTAAGCACTGGCAGGATGCATTGATTAAGCACTTTTCTTTTGAGACATACTCAACTGGCATACTGCTCTTAAAAATTGTACTGTTTCTTCCAAAAGCTCTCCATCCAAGTTTTATACGACGATTAATTTCTTCATCAATATGACCCTCACTCGATATCTGCTGCCCAAGATAAATGTTGGAAACGGTTGTCTCAAGCTTTTCTCCATCAATCGCTAAATCTTCGTTTCTTGTAAAAGCATTGAACATCACTTTTGTCTTCTGAAAGTTCATTTTTCATCCCACTTCTTTACTCTTGTCAGCAAGTTCTTGAATCATACTCTGCAGCTCTTAACTAGACTTTAATTATAAGCCTTTGAAACAGAAAGTGCCACAACCCAGTCGGTATAAAATTTTCCCATTCCAATGATCCAGACATGAAAGGTATAAAATAAATTATTACTTGATTAATTCTGTAGAAAACGAAGATCACGGATGAGTTTGGGTAACGCTGTTCAGAGAGAACAGTATTTACAGATAATTTCCTTCTCCTATAACTTGAGCAGAAGTTAGTAACACACGGATTCGGCAGCGGATGGCCTAACGCACAGAGCAGGAGAATCAAAGGTTAATCTTCCATAGAGACTAATGGCAACAATTTAGCCCCGAAGATCTAAATAGAACAGCGCGCCAGTGGACGGACATGGAACTAAAGCGTCGAACCATAACCGCCTGCCTTCTTTTTTTACTTTTGTTTCAAGAGTTTACAACTCAGATCCGATCAGATCATATGTAGAGGATTTTAAGAAGGGGTGTCTGATTCCAGGTCTAAAACAACCCTTACAAATATAAAGCTAGGAGATTAGGAGATTTGGGCTAGAGTGCCCGATAGGAAAGTGACATGGAATTGAGGTAGAAGACGCCCTTATTTACTACACGGGGGGGGGCAGTACCCGGCGTCCGACGGCTTAACGTGACCATCCGACGCACGGGGGATATTTAGTGGTTCGAGCGTTCGTACCTGCCTGGGATCAAACCCGAAGTCTTCTCCGTGGTAGTCACGAACGTTGACCACTAGGCCACCCCGGCTCAATTTTACAACTCTTTCCGCGGTGCTACTTATATAGCCACTGGTAGCGTATCATGTGACAGACGCTATCGTAGTTTAATGGCCGACCACTGGGGCGCTGTCTTAAACACGAGGGTTGGACCTTTGTCTCCTCTCCTGTGTGGTGCAGTGGTCAACGTTCGTGACTGTTACAGAGGAATCTCAAGTTCCAGGCAGATACGAACGCTCGAGCCACTAAATGTCCGATGTGTGTTAGATGGAAGTGTTAAGCCGTCGGACCCACGGTACTGGCCCGCCGGTTATAAATTACATAAGGGCGTCCTCCTCACTCCTTTCTTCATCACTCCAGTGTGACTTCCCTATCGGGTACTCACTTTATCCCAAATCTCCTAGCTTCCTATATTTCTAAGGGATGTTTAAGACCTGGGACCAGACACTCCCTTCCTAAAATTTTCTACATATGATCTCATGTGATCTGAGTAATACACGATCGAAGGAAAATTTAAGACACCGTTATGGAGGTACAAATAGTGAAAAAAGGTAAGTTTCTTCTATAAAAGAAAGATTGGCCTAGAAAATGATGGATGAAACGGACAACGTAGAACAGGTGTTAGTTCAGGTGTACAAGGTACGTATAAGTTATCGTCAGAGGTCTGAGACACCCCACCGACGTTTGACTCCTCAAACTGCTGTGCCTGAGATAAATACCAACATCATATACAGTGAAGAGCAACTGAATTAGAGACAGCTGGCGTTATGCAAATGTGGCGCTGTGAGCGGCCCAGTAAATGGAAACGACATGACGTATGTAGCGATCCGACAATATAAGGAGTGGTGCGACGGGAATCAGTAAGAGTAGGACGCAGTATGGGTAAGACGAAGGATCTAAGCGCATTTGATCGTGTGCAAATTGTCGGGGCCTGACGAATGGGTCACTCCATCTCGGAAGTCGTGCAGGCACTGGAATTTTTACGAGCCACTGTGTCACGGGTGCACCGTGAGTACATGGAATCCGGTAAAACCATCACTGCAAGGGCCAACTGCCGTGGACAACAGCGTATGGATGAGCGGGGTCATCGTTGCCTAGCTCGCATTGTAACAGCGGATATACGGGCCACAGTGCAACAAATCACTCGGCAATTTACCGCTGGTGAACAAAAACGTGTGAGCAGCCACACCATCCAGAACCATCTCCTTTGCTATGGGGTACAGAAGCCATCGTCCCACGAGGGAACCGCTGCTGACCGCACGTTACAGGGTGCAGGGATTAGCATGGGCGCGGGAACATCGCCAATGGACCCTAGTCATGTGGGAAAATGTTGCCTGGACTGATGAGTCGAGATTCACGTTGGTACATGCGGATGGCAGGATTCGAGTACGGCGCAAACCACATGAAGCGATGGATCCTTCTTGCCAGCAGGGTACTCTTCAAGCTGGTGGGGATGGCATTCTCGTCTGGGGACTGTTTACGTGGACTGAAATGGGACCCCTGGTACGTTGTGACATCGTCCCTCACAGGTCAACGTTACCGGGATATCCTGGACGACCATTTACTCCTGTTTGTGCGTCTTCAACATCCCATTGGGGACCTCATCCTGCAACAAGACAATGCAGCTCCCGAACTGTATCTGAATGGTTGGATGAACACTCCACCGACGTGACCTCTCTTCCTTGTCCAGCTAGGTCGCCTGACCTCAATCCCATCGAGCGCATCTGTGATGCCATCGAGAGAGATGACCCCCTCCATCAAATCTTCGTGAACTGTGGGAGCTTGTTCAGGGGTCGTGGATCCGTATGGCTTTCCAACGCTTCCGGTGTCTTGTCGAGTCCATGCCGAGACGAATCGCCGCCGTCATCAGGGCGAAAGGTGGTGCTATACGTTACTAGACCGGTTTCTCTAATTCAATTGCTCTTCAGTGTAGATCGTACTTTCAGCACTCTGTCCTCCTGGAACTGATGACTGAAAATAAGGCATAGGGGACTCTTCTAAGCTTTAGATGTTCATGGGAATCGTAAGAAAAAGTCAGTTTCGAGGACAGAAAGAAAGAGTGTCATCACCTAGGGACGAAAACAAGCCTCTGGAGGAAGAGAAAAATCCCATCACCTTCTTTTGTCTTACTCAGAAGAGAAGAGAAAAGAAATGACTTACCATTTCTATCTTTCGCTTTGCCATTTCTATCTTTCGCTTTACCATTTCTATCTTTCTCTTTACCAAATCTAAGGTATCTGATTGCACCCTACGAATATATTGATGGAGAAACAGAAGTAAAAGCATAAGCGAAGTAGTTCAATAACTAATGTTAAATTTGGGCAGCTAATTTTTTGTTCATAAGCGAGTTTCACAAATGCTAAATTGTAATGGCCAAGCAAGTGGGTCAGAGCATTTCTGAGACAGCAAGGCTTGTGGGGTCTTCACTGCCAGTAGTGATTAATAACCGTCAAAAAGTGATCCAAGAAGGGTAAAAACCACGAACCCGACAAGGTGTGGTGCCACAAGGGCTCATTGGTGCTACAGGTGAGCGAAGGCTACCCCGTATGGTACGATCCAACAGAAGCGATGCTGTGACGCAACTCACAGGTAATTTAAATGCTGGTGATGGGAGTAAGGCGTCACAACACACATCGAACCCTACTGAAAATGGGGCTGCTTAGCGGCAGGCCGCTCCCAGTGCCCATGCTAACCTCGGTTCACCATCGTAAGAGCCCACAATGGGCACGCGAGCATCAAAACTGGACCTTGACTAATTAGAAGACGGTCGCCTGGTCCGATTAATCTCGTTTCCTCTTGCACCATGTGGACGGCCGTGTACGTGTGCATAGTTTACCTGGGGAAGTGTGTGCACAAGGATGTACCGTGGGACAAAAACAAGCCTGTGGAGGAAGAGTAATGTTTTGGACAATGTTCTGCTGGGAAATCCTGGATCCTGTCATTCATGTTCTGGAAACTATGACTTCTACCACCAACCTAAACATCATTGTAGACCAGATACATCCTTTCATGGCAACGGTATTCCCCTCTAGTAGTGTCGTTTTTCAGAAAGATAATGCGCCATGCCACACTACCCGCATTGTCCGAGAATGGCTCGCGGAAGATGAAAAAGACTTCCAAGTATAGCCCTGGCCTCCAAATTCCACAGACACCAATTCAATCAAGCATCTGTGATTTGTGTTGGAACAGCAAATGCGATCTGCCGCGGCTCAATCACGTAACTTATAAGAGTTCCCAGCAAAAACACAAGTGCTGGGAAACTGCTGGCCACCAGCTGGCAGTGACGGGTCACTGCTGGCTGAAATCTGCCGCTCACGGCCCGGTAGCGGTCCGTTGGTGGCAGCAGCGCTATCAGTTGGCAAACCATTGATGGCCCAGCAGCATCGCCGTGAATTGTGGGCCTCCAAACAAGTGCCACTAGTGGCCCGTTGCTGGCAACCAATGCAATCGCGCAGAAGCAACACTTGCTGTGTCTCTCATGGTACCAGTTAGTTGAAGACGACGCTATCGCCATCGTCTTTTTTTAGTGGATGTTAAGAAAGAAAATCCATATGCAGAGAGGCGAATTAATTTCCTAATGAAATTCCACGTCGACGAAGATATCAGATTAAGCCATGAAATACTAGATTACAGCCATGAAATACACCCACTCCATTCCCATGAATAACTATTTATGGAATGGAGTGGGTGAATAACAAGAAAAAATTTTAAACCGCTTGAAACAAATGTCCTGGAAAACCATTAAAAAAACGTTTGTTGAGAAAAAAAGAAGAATTATACGCGTGCGAAATTAATTAATTATTTGAAAGAAAAAAAAGCAACGCTATGTTGATACAATGTACTCATCCATGGGCTGAATACATAAGACTGGGAAGAATTCGCTTCTAAAAATAACGAGAAGTAAAATAAAATATCTTTCCTCTTTAAAACAAATATGTAGCGTCGGACAACGGAAAGGAAAGATACATGTGACACGAACCCGGGTAAATATATATTAATTCAAGAATCTCCTTTCAAGACGACAAGGACAGTACAAAACTTTGGAAAGCGACTCTAAGTATGTACACTCCTTGAAAATGAGTGAAGTTCCTTTAAGGTAAAAAAAAAACAAAAAACTATCGTTACGTTGAAAAAATAAATTTATGAATTATATGAAACTGACTTTTATGAAGAATGCCTCGCAACATTGTAAAATGAAAGAGAGAACCATTCGATTACACATTCCGCACTAAACAGACAGCTTCAAGCACAGGCTCGGGCGTGGCAAATTAGTCCGGTCGGTAGAGAGCTCAGCTCCCACGACAACGGCCCAGGTTTGTATCCACCCTGATGAAAGCGGGCGTTTTTTCGGTTTGTTGAGAACTCCAGCGCAGTGCTAAAATTAACAAGTTCCGTAAAAAAAAATTGTAGCTTTGGGGAACTGCGGTTATCATTGATATTTTATTTTTATGGCTACTACTGGAAAATTGGCGGACAAGATTCGGCAAGCCACCAGTTACGTCACGTGGTTGCCGGCTAGCCATCATTTCTGACACGTGCTTGCAGGGCCGCTGAAGGGCAACTTGTGGCAGCTACTGCCTGTGATGGACAACTGATGGTTCTGTTGTGGCATAATACAACTGATGGGGTGCCAACTGTTGGCCTGAACTGCTGGCCCTTCTGTTGGCCTCCCAGACATTTTATTGACGGTTCGGCAGCGGCAACATAGTGCTGGGCCACTGCTGGCAGTGCTGGCTGTCAGCAATGGCAGACTGTTTTCGCTGGGTAAAAGAATCTTTTGGTGACGCGTTGGTACCAAATACCAGGCGCAATCGTTTGAAAACATGTCAATGTTGGTACCAGGTACCAGACGCAATCGTTTGAAAATCTGTCAATGTCTTTTGAACCATCATGGTAATGTAGGTGACACGTTTTTGAAAAGAATCATCATTGGGGAAGAAACATAGGTCAATCTTTACGAGTCGGAGTGTTAACGTCAGTGTTAGGAATGGGAACAACTGGGGAAGAAACACAGGTGAATCTCTACGAGTCGGACTGTTGCCAAAACGCCATTTTGAAAAGCGTCATCACTGGGGAAGAAACATAAGTCAATCTTTACGAGTCGGCGTATTAATGTCAGAGTTTGGAACGGAAACATCCGAGATCACCAGTCAAAAACAAGTTCACACCTCAACAGCTGCGAAGGTATTGCTCATTGTCCTTTGAGACCCCTAAAGGCCAATCCTGGAACACTATCAGAAGAGGGACTCAACAGCGAATAGTGATCGTTACAGATAGATGCTACACGGCAAACTCAAGCCCGCAGTTCGAAGCGAACGCCTAAGCCTACTGTCGGACGGCGTTTTGTTGTTGTACGACAATACTCGTCGTTTCACTGAAACCCATGCTGTTGAAACCGAGCAGCAAATGAGCTGTGAGGTATTGGAACATCCTCCGTGTAGTTCTGACCTCAACACTTCGGACTATCACTGTTCGGTCCACTCAAGAACCCCTAAAAAAACCTTCGATTTTTCACAGACCAAGAAGTGAAGGAATTTGCACATGCGTGGCCCGTCCATCAGCAAAAAGATATTTTTTTTTCCTGTCTGCAAAAAGAAGCACGTGCAACGATGGACCAAGTGTGTTCAAAAACAAGGGAAACTATATTAAACTAATATGTCCTTGTACACGTTCTCAGTACAATTCACATGTAAATTAGGGGAAATAATTATTGACTTACCCTTGTAAGTATTTCTGTGTACATACACACCATTTTATTCTTCTTCGCTTTTTTAAATTTTATTGTCCTCATATTGCATCTCACCCATGTGAACAACTTTTTTTACAGTTATTTTTATTACTGCACTGTTATTTCTAATTTTTGATATTTTTGAATTATTTAAACATGGCGCTTATGTTGCATAATGAATTTTTATTGGGCAATGGCAAAAATATCTACTTTTTCTTGCCTTTTCTGACATTGAGATATGTAACTGACATCTGTTGCAGTCATGAAGAAGTACGCGGAATGTAACAAGTCAAAACCTCTGTTTAAAGCTTTGCCGATTGCATTGTAAAAGTTTCTGTTTACATATGGCATAACATTATTCTGTCATTCCAGAGGCACAAAGAAAAAGAAAGAAAGGTAGCACTTGTTCTTGTAACTTTTCCTCATCGTTTCATGGTTGAGTTATTCCAAACGCTCACATTGTTCACTGCTTCAGATTGCTGATGAAATATTCAGATTGCTCACGAAAACAAAAGAGCAGTTACAGTTATATTTCATTCAGTAATTACTTTGCGATAGGCAGCAAGTTTGTTCTCTGAAAACGGTTGCTCGACGCAGCATAGCGGCTCCGTGATTAAGACACCAACTGTAAAAATGTTCCTGTTTTTTCTCAAACGAATCACACAAAGCACCTTTTCGAAACTGAATGCGTTGATGTATGAATAGCTGCTTTGAAAATCTAATGCGCATGAAGCTGCAGAAGAGGATTTTCGAAAGGAACACTAAGTAAAAGACATACACAATATACAGCAAAAAGTGACTTATATAAACCAATTTAAATTTTAAGAAAATCCAAGATCAAAAATGCCTAATAAGAGACAGAAGGATTGCAGAAAATTTCACCAGCTGTCATTTGTGGCTTTATAAAGGGCAGACATGAATCACAGCAATCTCATTTCTTTGTGACTTTATCAAGGGTGGACATGAATCACAGCAATTTCATTTCTTTGTGACTTTATCATGGGCGAACATGAATCACAGCAATCTCATTTCTTTGTGATTTTATCAAGGGCGGACATGAACCACAGCAGTCTCATTTCTTTGTGATTTTATCAAGGGCGGACATGAACCACAGCAATCTCATTTCTTTGTGATTTTATCAAGGGCGGACATGAACCACAGCAATCTCATTTCTTTGTGATTTTATCAAGGGCGGACATAAACCACAGCAAATCTCATTTCTTTGTGACTTTATCATTGGCGAACATGAATCACAGCAATCTCATTCCTTTGTGACTTTATCAAGGGCGGACATGAACCACAGCAATCTCATTTCTTTGTGACTTTATCAAAGGCGGACATGAATCACAGCAATCTCATTTCTTTGTGACTTTATCAAGGGCGGACATGAATCACAGCAATCTCATTTCTTTGTGACTTTATCATGGGCGAACATGAATCACAGCAATCTCATTTCTTTGTGACTTTATCATTGGCGAACATGAATCACAGCAATCTCATTTCTTTGTGACTTTATCAAGGGCGGACATGAATCACAGCAATCTCATTTCTTTGTGACTTTATCAAGGGCGGACATGAACCACAGCAATCTCATTTCTTTGTGACTTTATCATTGGCCAACATGAATCACAGCAATCTCATTTCTTTGTGACTTTATCAAGGGCGGACATGAATCACAGCAATCTCATTTCTTTGTGACTTTATCAAGGGCGGACATGAACCACAGCAATCTCATTTCTTTGTGACTTTATCATTGGCGAACATGAATCACAGCAATCTCATTTCTTTGTGACTTTATCATGGGCGAACATGAATCACAGCAATCTCATTTCTTTGTGACTTTATCATGGGCGAACATGAATCACAGCAATCTCATTTCTTTGTGACTTTATCATTGGCGAACATGAATCACAGCAATCTCATTTCTTTGTGACTTTATCATGGGCGAACATGAATCACAGCAATCTCATTTCTTTGTGACTTTATCATGGGCGAACATGAATCACAGCAATCTCATTTATTTACCGATTGATGGGTTGATGGGGAAAAGCAATACCTACATTTACATTGGAGAGAAGATACCAAGCGATGGTCACATTGCTGAAAAAAATTAATCGTCGTATAAAACTTACTTGGAGAGCTTTTGGAAGAAACAGTACAATTTTAAGAGCAATATGCTATATTGCTCTTAAAAGAGAAGTGTTTGATCAACGCATCTTTCCAGTGCTTACGTGCGGAACAGAGACTAACTAAAAAAGACATACAAATACTGCAGGCAACTCAAAGAAGCATGGTAAAATGCATGTTTGATGTAACCAGGAGAGATAAGAAGAGGAACTCATGAATCAGGAAAATGACAAGAGTGAAAGACATCATGATCACAGTAAAATCCTGAAATGGCAATGGGCTGAACATATTGCCAGAAGGACGGACCACCGATGGACAACCGTAATTCTAGACAAGATTTCCAGGGACAGGAAAAGACCCAGAAGAAGACCACATGGGATATGGGTGGATGAAATTGGAATGCATGACAAAGTGATATGGAGGAGGCTGGCGCAAGACAAAACGTTGTGGAAGAAATTTAGGGAGACCTTCATCTAGCGTTGATTGATAATGGTTGTAATGATGACGATGACATACATACATACATACATACATACATACATACATACATACATACATACATACATACATATCAACCGAGTGAACAAGCTGGATTCAGGAGTGGCTACAACACTATATATCATATCCATATAGTGAGAGAACTAATTGAAAGAGCGAGGAAATATGAACTCCTATTGTGCATGGCTTCTGATGAAAAGGCCTTTGATTCCGCGAAACCATCGGCAGTTACAATGGCTTTGAAATCCTGCGGTATTGAAGATGCATACATTAGTATTATTAATAACATCTATGAAAATGCAAGTACAAAGGTTCGGCTATTTGAGGAAACCGCGCTAATAAAGAAAGGAAGTGAGACAAGGTGACACCATATCTTCCAAACTCTTTAATGCCACATTGCAAATGTCTTTTAATCACTGAACTGGGAAAACAAAGGTTTAAAGATTAATGGAGATTAACTAACTCACCTTCGCTTTGCTGATGACATAGTCATTTTTGCAACTGCCCCTTCAGAACTGCTGAGTATATTCATTTTTAAACCCAGTGTAAAGAAGTGGGATTAAAACTGAACTTTCAGAAGATAAAATTGAAGTTCAATGCTTTTATAAGAAATGAAGATTTCTCGATTGATCGGGAAAAGCTAGAGACAACCGATACATGCATTTACCTTGGGCAGCAGATATCAAGTGAGGGTCACATTGGCGAAGAAATTAATCGGAGTATAAAAGTTGGATGGAGAGCTTTTGGAAGAAATAGCAAATTTTTAAGAGCAATATGCCATTGTGTCTTAAATGAAAAATGTTTGATCAATTCGTCCTTCCAGTGCTTACATATGGAGTGGAGAAATAGAACTTAACTAAAAAAGACATTCAAAAACTGCAGACAATTGAAAGAAGCATAGATAGATAGATAGATGCATGCTTGGTGTAACCAGGAAAGATAACAAGGAACTCGTTGATAAGGAAAATGAAAGAGTGGACGACATCATGGTCAGAATAAAATCCCTGAAATGGCGATTGGCTGGACATGTTGCCAGAAGTACAGGCCACCGATGGACAACTGATATTTTAGACTGGATTCCAGGGGACAGAAAAAGACCCAGAAAAAGACCACATGGGAGGTGGATAGATGAAATTCCAAAGCATGCAGGAGTAACGTGGGGGAGACAGGCACAAGACAGACAGTTGTGAAAGAAACTTGGGAAGACCTTCACCCAGCATTAGATTGATAATGGTTGACAATGATGATGATATATATTTTATAATGAATTAGCTTTATAATCTTTTTGCTAAGCTAATTATTATGAATGAATAATGCTCTAAGCTTCAAAATAATGAATTCCCAAAAGGGTGTTGTTACTCGTTAATTATGAACTTAAACAAAGTCTCAACGCTGGTTATTTATATTAAGTAATCAAAGTCATAAACCTAACAGCCAGACAGAGGTCTGACAAAACTAAGAATTGAGAAAGACTGAACTTACTGAACAACTGTTTATTACCGAGACTCTTGGTCAACTAAGGCACTCATATATCTTGTACATAATAATGAATAAACTTTCCTCTTATAGTACGCACACAACCAACACAACTCCAACACAACCTCCAACCTCCAACAACTCCAACAACCCACCAACACACTTCGTCTCGATGAACGCGCCTATATACGAGCTACCACCACGTCATGACTTACACTCATTGCCAGATCTCATTCAGCGGGTGAAATAATATTCCGTTCAGTAGGAAGATAATTCACATAGTAAAATAAAATAACCAGAGATAGTAAAATCAAAAGGAAAGTGAATATAGAGTATACGTTACAATTTATATATTAAGACTACGATTTATAGAATTTTCTTTTTTTTTTCTAAGACAGAATGTTTCCTTGAGACGGTAGTAAAGTAGTAAAGCGCCGCCCCGGTGGCGCAGTGGTCTAAGGCGTTGGCCTCTGATCATTCGTCCGTAAGGGGTCCGGGTTCGAATCCCGGTGAGGCATGGATGTTGTGTTTGTCTTACGGCACTGGCTCTCTCCCTTCCCTGGAACCAGTGACCCTAAATTAGGGACGGGCGACTGCTTATAGCCCATTGAGTTGCTCACGGTGGTCGTTAAACCTCCAATCAAAAAAAAAAAAAAAAAAAGTAGTAAAGCATGATAAAATAACAACAATTTTTACTGTTTTCTATTTATGCTAACTCTCTTGTTATGGAATTCTCCAGAAGGTTTCGCATTACATTGGAAAGATGTCGAACATACTGAATTTGAATATTTTTTCAACAGAAAGCGAGATAATTACATTCCGCACTTCGGTTCCATATCTTTTTGTAATATGCTAGGGGCTGCGCTTCAAGGTCATCTACTATCGTTTCCAGAGTAGCGCTCGGGCTCTGTAGCCCGATCTTCAAATATAGCGCATGAAATAAAAACCGGAAAACATCACCTGGTGACAGAACTGTGAACTATAAAACTCCTGATATACTAACCTAAAGTGTTCTGCAAGGTAAATGGTATCCAGTGTTGCAAAACATTTTTAAATCGCATTCGTAGAAGCAGAGATATTGAGAAAAACAGATTAAATATTGGTGTCCCCTAGCGGCAAAATTGTGCATTATTTTGGGACGAAAATACATGCAGAGTTTCCATGGTTAGTAGTACTTGACTGAAAAAGGATTCTTTCCATCGGGTTATTAGTCCCACTCACATACTGACGAAATGAAAATATTCTCCCAATTGTTCAATACTTTTTGCGCTGTATCGAATCCAAGATAGCAGGTTGTTTACAGTTTTTGTTTCGCTCATGGTGAGTTCCGTGTTGGATTTTTGCGGAGCGTTTTTCAATTTCCTTCTATTTTTATTGAAGGACTTTGCCCCGCCGCCATTCCGAAGTTTCCGGGTTTTTTTATTGTCGTTACTTTTTGGAAGGGCGGACTTTTGTCGTTTGAACTTATAGCACTTACTAAATTCACCACTAAGGAAAACAAAAGCGGTCCAAAAAGCATTTCTGTAAACCGTTATGCTAAATCGTTAAACAACTGAAATAGCTTTACCAACAAAACATATGCATAACAAATTCTCTGCGTCACTATGGCAGCAGGTCACGGGATCAGAACGTTCTTTTTTTTTTTTTTTTTTTTTTTGATTGGAGGTTTAACGACCACCGTGAGCAACTCAATGGGCTATAAGCAGTCGCCCGTCCCTAATTTAGGGTCACTGGTTCCAGGGAAGGGAGAGAGCCAGTGCCGTAAGACAAACACAACATCCATGCCTCACCGGGATTCGAACCCGTACCCCTTACGGACGAATGATCAGAGGCCAACGCCTTAGACCGCTGCGCCACCGGGGCGGCAATCAGAACGTTCCTCTAAGGTTGTCGTGGAGTACAAGCCGTTCGTTTCTTTCCTTTGCATTTTTTAAAAATACTTAAAAATCAGAAAATGACTTTTTCTTAATTTATTTTTCTATTGTAAAAAGGGGATGATAGTTGTAAGTTTATGCTGTAAAAATTGCAATGCGTTATGACTTATAGTTTGCCATAATCCGTTCTTTTAAATGGATCCCATCGCGAAATAGAGAATTTTGTGAAATTTAAAAATTTAATTTCTCGCAAACTAAATCGAAATTCGAAAAAAGGGCGACGAAGTACGAAAATTTGGTCATGGCACTAGATGCCTACAAAGGTTCGTGGTTCTGTTGCTGTTAGTGTGTCCGAAACGCGACTTAAATAGCACTTTTTTGCTTACCTTAACTTTGAAATACAGTAGCTCTTGAAGTGTCGTCAGAATCAAAAAACGGTTTATTTCAGCGTATTCTCCAAATCTACAGACGATGTAAATTTCATATTTTTGTGTTCAATACATTTTGCGCTGCGAGCTAGGAAGGCAAGAGTGTCGCGAAATTTCTAAAACAGCGGCAGCTACTTTTTTTTTAGAATATATATATATGTATATATACAAAGTTTTCATTTTTATTTTTAAGCTGACGTATTGAATTCAAATTCGAGCTTCAAAATTTATAGCATATAACTTTTTTCCTGTAGTAAGATTGCAACTTTGCCGATTTGGCTCACACGTCATCATAGTAGCACGTCGTCTACGTCATGTTACGTAGTACGATACGAATTCTTAAACACCTTCCCGGTGGCGTAGTGGTTTATGTTCTGGCTTCTGATCATTCGTCCGAGATGTGTCCGGGTTCCACTTCCGTACCTGTAGACGACGCAACATGGCCACGGATTGTTGAGAAGGCCCATAGAATGCCTTCGCAACCCCGATATATAATAGATAGCCTTCGCGCTGACGCCCCCGAAAGGATCTGACGTCACACCTGGGGATCTACCGAGATTCACCGTGACCATCGGTTCTTCACCACGCACACGTGGATTCACCACAGCAACCGAAACACGTTGATTTTTTTTTTTTTTTTTTTTGATTGGAGGTTTAACGACCACCGTGAGCAACTCAATGGGCTATAAGCAGTCGCCCGTCCCTAATTTAGGGTCACTGGTTCCAGGGAAGGGAGAGAGCCAGTGCCGTAAGACAAACAAAACATCCATGCCTCACCGGGATTCGAACCCGGACCCCGTTCGGACAAATGATCAGAGGCCATCGCTTAGACCACTGCGCCACCGGGGCGGCACACGTTGATTGCTAACACTAGTACGAGTCTTTTTTTATGCTACACGTTGAATTCACTAAATTGTGCTAGTTATTTAATAAGAAATGCTTTACGCGTTTTGCGTCCCCGAATGCAACGGATACTACCAAAATGGACCAAAAGTCAGAGTCTTCTCGTTTCCGAAAGACCAGGATTTATCAAGGAAATGACTGAATGTCATAAGAAAACTTTAAGATCATAAAACACAGCAATGTAAGAAATTTCATAATTGCTACTCCAAACAAAAATGCTCATTAGATGAAATGTGTATTAAATACATGGATGTTTATGTACGTGCATATTTTAAATGCAGCGCATTTCCAAGTTAGGTTAAATTTTAGGGTTCGTACTTTGGATCTTGTGAAAACACAAGTTTGTCTGCGACGGACACGAATCCGCGTTCCCCTCACTCCGGAGTAAGTCGCTCTCCCAACTGAGCTACGGGGACAGAATGTCTCACTGCAGATTTGTCGTCTTGACACACGTTTTCACCTCTGTCAGTGGCATAGCCAGAGGTGGGTGGGGGGAGGTTGAACCCCTCCCTTGAGGGGAGACTGAGAACGAATTTAAAGTGATATATACGTGTATACGAGGCTTTCACCAATGAACCAAACCCACGACACCCCTCCTCCTTCAGAACTTTCTGACTACGCCACTGACCTCTTTAGTACGTCACATTATCTCCCTCTTGGTTTTTTTTTTTTTTTTCTTTGAAGCGAAGTAGGAATTTTTCATTAATTCCAAACAATGTGTGGAACAAACATCACACATTTTTCGAAGAACCAAATGGCCAGTGGATCCATTTTTCCACAATCGGGCGCCAATGTGAAAACACAAGTTTGTCCTTGTTCCCTTACTCCGGAGTAAGTCGCTCTCCCAACTGAGCTACGCGGACAAAATGTCTCTCTGCAGATTTGTCGTCTTGACACATGTTTTCACCTTTGTAGAACGTCACAATCTTCACATGCTTACAGAATCTGCTATTTGTCATTACCTTAACTCTAAACAAAGTATTCTTCTGTCTATTCAAAATTAGTGTAAAAACCTGCTTTGTGATCAGAGTTATCAGACATGCTTGTTTTCACAAAAATATCCTATATTTGAGGGTAACTTTTGATTTATTTCCCCATTTTTAATTCACACATTCCTTTCTTTCTCTAGAAAATATTAAGACCTTAGTTAATTAATTTGGTCAAGCATTAGGAAAAAAAAAAAAGCATAATGATGTTGTTGAGGTCAACTGAATATAAATTTTTACCTACTACCCATAATGGTAACAGTGAACACTTCTTGTTTTATATTCATCTTCTGGAGGAAAAGTATGCGTGTGTGTATGTGTGTGAGTTTTCATTACATTAGTTCAGATATTATTCTTTATAACAGCAAAAAGCAATGACGTAGTCTTTGAAATCATTCTCCCACCATCATTCATTCCTGTTACTAAAGTTATTGATTGAGAAAAAATAAAACAAAAATACATACAGAATCAGCAAATTGGTTTTCAGATTTAAAAAACGGGAACCACAACCTCGCAATAATTTTATTTTTCATTCTTTTAATAAAAAAATTACGTTAAACATTTGAACCGATATGTCACATTTGTGATGCTGTTTTTCACTGTAATACCGAAATTCTAAAACAGCGATCGTGCCCATCGGAAATATGCTCCGATGCCCCCAGGCTGTTTCTTTCGTGGGCTGCGATCCACCACCTTTGACGTCACAAACCTGTGCGAGGGCCTTCTCTATCGGGGGTCACGATTGAGGGCGACGAATCCGGTTCTGTTCGTGAGGCTCTCTCACAATCGCTCGATCGTCGCGTTCTGACGTTGCACTTGGCAGTCCACTGTCCCCGAGCAGCTGGGTTGTGCTCTCCTCCAGCGAATTTCAGACAGGACGTATAAACTCTGAGCGAGTTTCAGACAGGACGTATAATCCGATTGTCACGTCACGCCGATCCAAATGCCTGGCGATACGGCGACTTGAAAAACCGGCCTCTCTAAGCCCATTTATACGTCCTGTCTGAAACTCGCTCAGCTGCTCGTACTGCGCACGGATCCTTTTTTTCGACGAACTGACAGTAACGTCAAGGACACTGCGACTTTTGCGATACATTGTTCATATCGACCAGGCGCCTACCAGTCTGAAAGACAGACATACTCCTTTGTATCAGTATAACAATGCGTACTGTATTACCATACGGATGTACTCCGGCGGTATGATTACTTTCTCAAAAGGAGGCACTCACTAATGGATGACCTGAGGAGAAACGAGAACGTGCAGGGTAGGATTAAAAGTCCAAAAGCAAGAAACCCAGCAAATGCCCATGGGTGTGGCCGGTGAAGGGCGCCAAAGGTGACCAACGTGACCAGAGAGGCGAGCGACATGAACCGGTCTGCGTGAGGTCAAGGTCAGCGCTGACGTCCTTGGGACAGGTGCAGCGTGAAGGGGGAGGCGAGCAGGTCACTCGGAGAAGAGCTGTTCGTCAGTCTGATTTCTGTCAACGGAGGGAGCAGTTCTCCGATAGAAGGAGGCGCGACGCGTTTGCCTTTATTGTGCGGTGGACCCAGGGATGCTCCAGGATTGAGAACTCCCGAAGTTCACGGGAAGTTAGCGAACATCTATCCTAGAAGAGATAGGTCGCCGCTAGAGCGGAATCAGCCCGTGTCAGAGATTCCGGTAGGGTAGTTGATGTTATACTACTGAAATACGGACTTAGCACAGTCTACTGAAACATCGGTTAGAGAAGGATAGCTAGAAGACTATTCCTTAAGCGTCGACGAGATATACATCTACCTAAGGTTAAGGAGACTCTAAGTTAGGACTTCAACGCTGAGCGAGATTTCTTCAGAATTTAACCATCTTAGCTTGCGCGTTTCACGAACCTTGCCAGGTCCAATCCTAGTGAGACCTAATGTTGAGGAGCGAGTAATCCGCCGCAGTCCAAATTCTAATTGATGCTGAAATAAATGTTCGTATGTCTTTTACCTAGTTTCCTCTTGAATTTATTATGTCTAAAGGTGGATATTATTCCGTATGATCAGCTGTTGTCACTCCGTCTTCCAGGTTCACAGATTTACATATTAAAGTGGGGAAGGTTTCGTTTGTTCGCTCGAACAGAGTGAGAGAGAGAGAGTGTTTCTGAGAAGCATAAACACCTCTCTGTTGTTGAGAGAGCCCATATAGCGCGGACGCCTCAGATCCTTAAGTAGGAGGCGGCGCTAAGTCACGTGACGGCACGTTTGCTCTTGCAATGGCCTTAGAGCACAATTGGAGAAAATAATCGAACGTATCAATGGCAGTCAGAAAAATTCAACAACATGTTATATCCGTTGATAAAAATTAGATACTGTGAAAGTGATGGCACTTCTTTTGATAATGTTCAACGTATTTGTTTTTCAGATAACAATGACAATTTTCAGTAATGTGATAACTTTGGGATCTTGCGTTGTTTTTATTGTTCCAAGTTACTTTGCTTCGGTCATGTGTTCAATGCCACAAATGTTCATTTACCAAACCTGTAATAAAGGTTTTTGTTGCTTTTTGTATGACATGAGCTTATTTTGAATCATGAGGACATAGCTGATATTTGGGGTTACATATCACGCACTACAACACATGTTAGATGATTTTTTCCCACTTGTGCTCTAAGGCCATTTTCAGAATACTCGTTCGCCTTTGTCAGTTCACTTGGTCCAAAATGGGAATACACCCATTGGTTTTTGCCCATGGCCGCGTTTCTTCAATTTTGGAGAGTGGCAGTCCCTTGTCAGTTGAAGAACAAGTCGTCAGGTTCTCAAATAATAGATTACGAAACAACAAAAATAGAGTTGCTCAATCAGTATGCGGTCTACTATACCTGTGCCACCAGTTAAAGCTAAGGTTCAAAGGGGATTCCCTGTATATTTTTTAGTTCGAAGAGATGCAAGACAAAGGATTTTTCTTTGGGAAGGGCTTGACGACCACAGTGGCGATCTAGGGCTATAGGTAACCGCCCTGCCATAATTTTGGACCTATGGTTCCAAGGAGAGGTGAAACCCAGCTCTGGGGTGGAGGCACTCCACCCATGACTCATCTAGGCCCAGCTCGGGCGATTAGCCAGCATCCCGCGCCCCTGACTACGCGACCACCGGGCGACATGAAAGTTTCAGTTTAGAAAGACAATCGGGCTCTTTTAGCAAGTGATCTTTTGCCGACGAGACTCCTAGAGTGCACATCGATAACTTAAAAAGGATGAGAAGATCAGGCGCCACCCCGGTGGCGCAGCGGTCTAAGCGACGGCTTCTGATCATGCGTCCGAGATGGGTCCGAGTTCGAATCCCGGGAGACATGGATGTTGTGTTTGTCGTATGACGCTGGCTTTCTCGCTTCCCTGGAACAAGTGGCTCTAAATTAAGGACGGGTGACTGCTTATATAGCCCATTGAGGTGCTCACGGTAGTCGTTAAACCTACCACCAAAAAAAAAAAAAAAGATCAGTCAAGTGGCTTTAATAAGAAGCCCTAAGAAATTCTTCCACCTGAACACTATTATCAATCCGAGGTAACGTGTCGAAAATTGGACACAATTTCCGATGCGATTAACATCTTCAATTGCCAAAAAAAATGGAATGCAAATTTTTGTTTATGTTTTTCTTAGCGGCCCACCGATGGAAGGGGGATCAAGCGGGTACGAATCCCTTCTTGAAATAATAATAATAATCACCCTAAGGTTGAAGATGTGTGTTTGAAATGTTGGACGAAATGAGAAAGAAGCCAAAGAGATATGATTTTGCGTTGTAAAAGCATTCATTTTTGACTATTTCATTTCTTTATGAATATGACAACCTCCACCTGAAATCGTTCTTTAATATTAATCGGACAGACATGCCAGCAGGACGCACACGACATAAAGGCAGATAGGAATCAGAATAAACGTCTGCGTAGCTCAGTTGGTAGAGCGACTTGTTCCGGAATAAGCGGCCTCGGGTTCGAATCCCGGCGTAGACCAAAAATGACGGAGAAATTTACTTCGTTATAGGATCGGGAATCACATTTTTCATTTTGTACAGCGAAAGACAGACACACACACACATACACAAACTTCATTTTATTATTATAGATTAAGCAAGTGTTGAGCTAACAGATGGAGTCTTTCCATTTCTTCGTTTTTTAAACGGTTTTTTTAAATTAATGTTAGTGAGCCGATTTTCGTGAAACGGTTCAAGTTTTAATTGAAATTCCTCAATGACACCCAATTTCGGTAATCCGAAGGCGTCAAAACCTGACCATGGACGATGTCCAATCGCATGCCAAAAATCATGGTGATCGGATGTGTCATGTCGCTATGTCCGAACAACTAATTGTCCCAAGTCTCGTATAGAGAGCGGGTTTTTTCAATTATTATTATTAAAATTGATCAGTTTTTTAATGGTCATTATTTTATACGACACGACCAATCACCATGATACCAACACCATGTCACTCACCATGTCCTTCCCTTTCTCTGAGGCAAGTGTCACCATGATCGCCTGAAGATCTTTGGAGGAGATAGGTAACAAACGACCCCTTCTCAAAATCCGGAAAAAACCCCTAAAAATGCAAGTTTTTAAACGATTATTCCTCAATGACAAGGAATTTCTGGAATCGGAAGGCGTCAAAATCTGACCATGGACGATGTCCAATCGCATGCAAGAAATCACAGTGATCGGATGAGTCATCTCGTACCCAAACAACTAATTGTCTAGAGTCTCGTAAAGAGAGCTCCGCTCAATAAATAATTATTTTTTTTAAGAGGGAGATGATGTGATGCGCTGCAGAGGTGAATCACGTGTCAAGACGACAAATCTGCAGAGGTACATTCTGCCCGTGTAGCTTAGTTGGGAAATCAAAGTACTACGGAGTGAGGGAGTCGCCGATTCGATCGCCGTCCCGCACAAACTTGTGTTTTTACGCAACTACGAATGACAAAACTAAGGAAAAAGCAACGTTTTCTGACGCGCAGGTTTACTCGATCGAGTCTCGTGTTTCATTCACTTCTCGACAGCAAATATATTCGTTTCAGCTGATTTCAGTCCATTTTGCTAACCCCGAGTTAATTCGTTCGAGTCGGTAAAAGGATTAATTTGACGAACTACTCTTTTCTGAGCAGCATCAAGAAGTCTTAGTGCTAATTTCTGTGTAGTACCTTAAACATGAAAGCAATGCTCCGAAATTTGGCGAACTTGGGAATTAATTAATGTCAAAAGTGTGTAACGTACGTATTTCAGAGGTGACGCACATGTCAAGACGGCAAAATTGCAGCGACACACTTCGTCGGTGTAACTTTATTGGGAAAACATTTGGCTCTGCCGCCGGCAAATATGCGTATCGCTATCATGACGCCCGAACGTAAAATGAATCTTATGGCCGTTAGGGTTCTTCGAAAAATTTGCAATTTTGTTCCATACATCGTCTGGAATTAGTTAGAATTTCTTCTTCTCCGGTACCCTCCTTCAAGCGTGGTTGGCCTGCTGACCCGGAAACTAATGATTCCGTCCCAGCTCTTTCTCAAGGGGGCGGGCGATATATGTGACGTACCTATCTCAGAGGTGATGCGCATGTTAAGACGGCAAAATTGTAGCTACAAACTCCGTCGGTGTAGCTTAATTGGGAAAGCATTCGGCTCCGGAGCAGAAGAATGCGAGGTTCGAGCTCCACCATCTGCAAAATTGTATTTTGCTATAAGTTTTCAGGTGAAAAGCTCCATCTAGTTTGAAAGAAAACCACTCTGGTTTTTCTGGATGTAGATTTCTGCTTTGGGGGTTTCCCCGTACTTTAAGATTTCTTTCAGGAAATCATTTTTATTCACGAAAATCATGCTCTAATAAACATAACTTAGGCATGCATGCAACCGCCTTAATTTATATCTCGATTTCTTTAAGAATGAGTTATTCTTTGAACGCCATCTCTTATCTTCTCTGTCTGTAAGCCTTCTTCAGTCAGCAAGGTTATAACCTCAGGAGATTTCAGTTGACAGATATTTTTTCCTCGATAATAATCTTCCAGTTCTTCCAAATGTGACCGAATTTTCAAGTAGATTTATTATTATTATTATTTTTTTTTCTGTTTCCGTTTCTTCTATTTCCTGATCTATTGGTTTCTGGAAGCTGGATTTAATCTGGCAGAACTTCATTTTTCTTAAGTAAAATTAAAAGTATCTTACTGGAAGAAAATCAGTTCCTTCGAGAAATGGGGTTTAAAGGTGATTTTTAACTCGTTGTAAGTACATCTTCAGCTTCGTGATAGGCATCTTATAAATATTTGTCGATCTGAACACATTATCAGGTTTTAGGCCTTGGTGTTCAAACTTAATGTAAGAATATTTAATAAACAATTTCATTTGAAAGAGATTTCCAGAAGAGAGTTTTATTTCTTCACTCATCGAGCGGTATATCACGAAGCTGAATTTGCAGGCAATTCCAAATGCTAATCATTAGGGATACGTAAATTTCGCCAACAAAAATAAAAATTTCGCAAAAAAATATTTTAAAATTTTTAAAATAAAAAAAAATTCACATTTATTCGCAAAAACTGAAAAAAAAAAAAAAAGTTTTTCAAAGTTTACTTGACTTAGTTTACAGTTTTTCAGAGTTTGCTTTACTTAATTTACTGTGTTTCAAAGTTTACTTAGAATGTTTTTCAAAGTTTACTTACTGGTAGGCTAAGTGCCAAAATACTTAGTTAAAAGCTAACGACATTGTAGTAGTTTCTGTATTCTCTTCCTTTAGCCTTTGCCTTCTGTCAGTAATAACGATGTTGTACATATTGAAATATCTTTCAGCATCCACCCTGTCAACGAGACTATGGAGGCTTTGAATAGCTGCCTTTGCATAATTTAAGTAGCAGCATTCTGCTGCTCTGAAAATCTGTATGACATCAGATTTGGTTGACCACTGCATGTAAGTAGCTGTCTTTGAAAATGATTGTATCCATCGATGAGCTCATGCCGTGGTATGACTTTAAAAAATGGTATTTTAGAGAAGCTTTCCAATAATAAATTTGTGTTTAAAGATGATGTGGGTGTGGTCGCGGCTACAGATGGACAAAATAGTCTGCCAATATGCTGGTAGTCTTCATTTGTTGTGTTGGATGTCATGTGGAGAGTCAATTTGCCCTTCTAGACGAACATTACAAAATTTGCCCATCACGATATTAGTACCGCTTAGATACAATCCCTCGTGGTCAAACTCTTTCACTCTATCAACCAATTCCTTCTTAGGTTGGCCCATATTGATGTACTTCTATCAAACAGATCGCGAGCGTTGTAGTTTGCAGCATACTAGCAAAATGCAAAAACAAACATGTGCTCATTCGTATTCTTTCAAGGCCAGCCAGCCAGTGCGACTAAGAGGCGCTGGCTGACTCGCCGAGAGGTAAAGAGGCGTGGCCTGGAGTTTCCTGGGTAACGAAAGCTGAGTAGGACACGCAAAGTGCTGCGCGAAATTCAGTCCTATTTTCTCTTTAAAAAATTTTTAACTATCGAGATGTTGCGGGAAAGTAGTGAAAATCAAATTTTCGTATTTATTCGCTTACATTGGTAAATTTCGCATTTATTCGCATCTATTTCGTAAATACGAAAATAACGTATCTCTACTAATCATGAATTAATCTCAATATAGGTACTAGACGAGTCATATTTCATTTTATTATTTAAAAAAAAGTACGTGCTTGTAGTATGACATTGTCAGTCTGTGGATACCATATCTCTGCCGCTATTAATCCAATTTAAAAAATTATTTTTGCATTGGAAAACCTGAAGTGTGACAACGATAATCCTTGCTTTCCGTTTTTCTTTTTCCCAGTGTATAACTTCGCCGCTAAAGACAGCGCATAACTTTGCCGCTAGAAGACATATGCTATCAAATTCAAAATACATTGTATTCCATATATTTGCTTCTAAATATCCGCTTGAAAAGAATGTATTTCCTTTCGATGCTATTTATATCGAAGACTGCTTTGGGTACAGTTTCTTTTTCAAGTAATATATATATTTTTTGCAAGGGGGCGTAAAAGCAAATTCAAATGTCCCCGATATCTCTACTTCCAAGTGTCCGATTTCAAAAATTATTTCAGCTTCTAGCGGAAAATGTTCTATACATAGTTTCTGTTTTTTTTTTTTTTTTTTGTAGAGAATAGTTTGGTTACCAGGTGCTGGCGCAAAATTTTTGTTTTTTTCTGTTTCTGATGTATTTGCAGCAAAATCTGTACTTCTGAAAACTCGATGGAAAACATTCTTTCGTGCACCGATACCGCTCACCTAGGAAACCTTTGAGAGCACTTTCTGTTTAAAATAGTGAATAGTTTCTCCACCAGGGGCGTAGATGTATATCTTACTTTTGCAGATATCTCAGCTTCTAAGAGTCCGATTTCAGAATTTTTTTTATCACAGAGCATTTCTGGAACACAATTCTCTGCATATAATTTCTAATACATTTTTAACGTTTTCGTTTTCATCACGTTTACATATTTTATATTTTCGGGACTAAAAACCCGATTGGAAAACTTTCTTTTTTTTTCAATCAGTTATTATTAAATATAACATTTTTTGTGTATTTTTTTCCACAAAAGGAAATCATTTTCTGTATTTCCTTCCTTCAAAGGAAATCATTTTCTGTATTTTCTTCATTCACCGCTAAGAAGCGCAAATATTTAACCTGTTTTTCTCGATATTTCTGCTTCTAAATACCCGATTTCAAAACTTATTTTAACACCGGACACCATTTACCGCCCCCCTCCCGGTGGCGCAGTGGTCTAAGGGCTGGCTTATGACCATTCGTCCGTGAAAGGGTCCGAGTTTCAATCTCGGTGAGGCACGGATATTGTGTTTGTCTTACAGCACTGGCTCTCTCCCTTCCCTGGAGCCAGTGACCCTAAATTAGAAAAGGGGGACTTTATAGCCCATTGAGTTGCTCACAGTGGTCGTTAAACCTTCAATAAAAAAACAACAACAACATCGGAGCGGAGTTTTTTTTCTTTTTTGTAGTTAACAGCTTTGTGTACTTTTGTTTGCAGCTGTATCTCAGCTTATAAAAACACTACTGAAAAAATTCTTTTTTTTTTAACTGTATGTCATTAGCTACAATAAAGATGGGGAACGTTATCCTCATCAGCTTTCCCGCTAGGGGATGTAAAGATCAAAGCCTTTTTCTTTCTATCTCTGCTTCCAAGAGACGTATTTGAAAAATTATTTTTCCTTAGCGTAGCTTTTGCTGTGAAGAATACTTTTTGAATGTTTCCAACTTTACCGTCATCCAAAATTCTTCCGCAGGGGGAGGGAGGGGGCCGTATAGTTTAGTCATATTTCCTTCTATATTTCTTCTTTCAACTGTTAGATTTGTAAATCTTTAATACATTCGTCTTCTAACCTTCTTCTTTTTTCCCTTAACTACATTTCTTCTTTTAACTGTTGGATTTGAAAATTTTGATACCTTCCTTCTGTTGTGAGAAACTTTGTGGGCACCGTTTGTTAATTTTCGTAACATACTTTTTAGCCATTTGTGGGAGGAAGTACCTGTTTCTATTTCTGGATGTATTATTGATTGTAGAAATCGGATTTTTTTCTGACCAGTTCCACTGACTATGAATAACTTTGAAAAATTGTATTCGTATCGGAAAGGATTAAAAAGACGTGCTTATTACAGCCGAAAATCGGTGTCATCCTTCTGGTTCTCAAATTCTGAATCATGATCTACTTAGAGGGTGTGCCCGCACTTTTTTTTTTTTTTTTTGAATTTTATATAAGGCTTTCTAATCCATCCAGCACGGAGTTGCAAGACATCGGAATTCCCGGGGCTGCGAGTCTTGGTGAGGCATGGGTGGTGTGTTTGCCTTACGGCACTGTCTCTCTCCCTTCTCTGAGACCAGTGACCCTAAATGAGGGGCGGACGACTGCTTATACTCCTTAACAGCCCTGCTCCTTAGAGTTTCTCAAGGTGGTCGTTAACCCCCCCTCCCCCAAAAGAGATAAGGCGCAAAATGTCTCAAGAAAGTTAAATTAATAGGTTACTGATAGTGCACCTGTATTCGAGATTCATAGAGCAAAACTAAAATGTGGGCCACTTAAACAACGAAGCCCCCCCTTCCTTTAACTATGATACACTCTGCTTATTCGTTCATATTTTTTTAAGTGAGTAAAGGGAAGGAAATCTTCCCGCTGACAGTGGACACGTGTATTTTCAGCTTGAAATGTACAATTGTATTATAATTCCTTTAACAGTGAACGATAAAATATTTAAGGATTAATTCTTACTTTTTTGTTTGTTTTTTGTTTGGGGTTTAACGACCACCGTGAGTAACTCCATGGTCCATAAGCAGTCCCCCATCCCTAATTTTGGGTCACTGGTTCCAGGGAAGGGAGAGAGCCAATGCCGTAAGATAAACACAATATCCATATCTCATCGGTATTCGAACCTGGACCCATTACGGAAGATTAGTAAGCGGGCAGCGCAGATCAATTCCATTTTCTGTGTATTTTTGATGGTTTTTTTATTAGGCACCTCAAGATACAAGGGAGTCAATTTTTTTTGTAGATATATTTAATTGGGTCAACTCTTTTTTACGTGTGATATCTCGTGGCGTAAGTGATATATTAATTTCACGCCCTTTCGCCCCGGTGGCGCAGTGGTCTAAGCGATGACTTCTGATCATTCGTCGGAGATGGGCCGCGGGTGGCCTAGTGGGCAACGTTCGTGACTGCCACGGAAAGGACCTCAGGTTCGATCTCAGGCAGGTACGAACGCTCGATCCACTAAATATCCGCCGTGCGTCGGGTGGGCACGTTAAGCCGTCGGACCCCAGGTACTGGCCCCCGGTAATAAATAAGGGCGTCTTCCTCCCCCTTTCTACTTCGCTTCCGTGTCACTTTCCTATCGGGCACTCTAGCCCAAATCTCCTAGCTTCCTATTTCTAAGGGTTGTATAAGACCTGGGGTCAGACACACCTTCCTAAAATCCTCTACATATGATCATCATTCGTCCGAGATGGGTCCGGGTTCGAATCCCGGTGAGGTGTTACGTGGGTTGTGTTAACTTGCAGAATATTGCGTGGTTGAAGTTAATAAAATAGTAATAGGTAATAATTTTTGCGATCATTTTATATCTTTAAGAAACCTTTATTCTTTTCTTTGCTTAATCGCAAAAAGGGTTGTTCATCAGCTCTGTAATTCTTCCTGGCTGTTCTCCTGAAACTCAAATTTTCTCTCCTAAATCCATGTTTCTGTCATTTTCTCCCGTCTCCTTTCTGCCCTTACTGAGAAAAAACTCCATTCTCCGGGTCAGCTTAAGACCTGCTCGCCAACACCTCAGACCCTCCCTGCCTTCGTCCTGTTGCGACCGTTCGCTTTCAAATCCTCGAAGTGACTCATTAGCCTCCTCCTTTGTTCCCACACGAAACTCACCCCATTACCACCATGAAGCCCCCTAGGGAAAAACACGCCGTCATCGGCTAATACAAAACATCAGGGCAAAAATTAAGAGGTTTTCCGCCTTCAGTCGGCTGCTTTGAAATGAAGAGGGCGAAAGCATCACACGAGCACGACAAAACTAATCCCCTTGCAACATACAGAGGTGCATACTTTAAAATGAGACAAACTGGCGTCTCTAAATAAACCGTGTCTCCGATGTTTTAATACGAGACGAGACAGCGGAATTTCTCTCACGCTTCGTGAAAACAAAGGAAAGGAGCATAAAGCGAAATAAAAGTTGCGAGATGAGATTTAATATCTTTGCCTAAAATCTAGAATTAAATCCCCCTAACAGAGGCATGGATGTTGAGTTTGTCTTACGACGCTGGCTTTCTCCCTTCCCTGGAACCAGTGGCCCTAAATTAAGGACGGGCGACTGCTTATAGCCCACTGAGTTGCTCACGGTGGTCGTCAAACCTCCAATAAAAAAAAGAACAAAAATGTTCATGCCCAACACTCACAAATCAAAATTACTGACTTTATTTGTAGGGAAGGTTGGGAGAAAGGAACGACCCAAATTTATTTATTTGTTTTAGGTGGACGCGCTGAAGCAAAGTTTGAAAACAACTGCATTGGTGTAGGTATGACTCACTGAAATGTTGAATAGGCCCTATACAGTACGAGATTTTTTATGCGGAGGCCGGAACACTCGGAAAACCGGCAATGTTCAAGCTCCGTAGCAGAATCACGGCGACGGACGGAGTACGTTGTAGATTTTATTTTGTCCTGCAGACAAAAACGATATATCCAGAACCTTTATTTTGGTCCTGCAGTAAAACAAAAAAAAAAATCCCCAAAAACGGCATTAACAGAACCCATTTTATTCTCTCTTGCAGACTCTCCATCATGGGCACAAAATTTCCATCTGCGGACGAATTCCGTCTTTCAAATTTTTCCGAAAACGAAAATTTGATGGAAGAGAGGATATCTTCCATAATCTTACTGCTTTTTTTGGCTATCGCAATGTTAGCTCTGTCCACGTTATTGTTAAATATTATTTTATTAAATAATAACACAAGGAACTGTACACTATATTATTTTATTGTCCGAAAGCAGAAGTTAAACGAAATGCTGTAATCTTACTTTTTTTTCTCGCGATACCTTCTGTGCTATATGTTTTTGTTAAATAATTTATTCAATGAATATTTGTATTTCAGTTCAAAAATCGATATACTAATTTGTTGCGTAAATGTTTGTGTTTCAGCTTAAAAATGGAGGCAAAAATTTCCGACAACGGAAGCTAAAAGAAATGAATATTTCTCCGTGACCATTTTTGTCGTTGTCATGTTCCACTTGCTTACCCTGTTGTTACATTTTATTTTTTTGCCCCGTGTTCCGTTTGTCCTACCCTGTTGTTAAGTGTTATTTTTTACGCCGTATTCCCCTTGTCCTACTCCATTGTTAAATATTATTTTTCGCCGTGTTCCCCTTGTCCTACCCTGTTGCTAAATATTATTTATTTTTACCCTGTTCCCCTTGTCTTACCCTGCTGTTAAATATTATTTTTTTCGCCGTGTTCCCTTTGTCCTACTCTGTTGTTAAATAATATTTAATTGCATAAATGTTTGTGTTTAAGATAAAAAACGGAGGAGAATTTTGTTCCAAAATGAAAGTTGACGGAGCGAAGATTTCTCTCGTAATCGTATTTTTTTTCTCTGACCTATATATATTTAAATAAATAATACAGTATTTATATAAGTTAGAGAAAAAATGTATCTCTTATTATTGTTTTTAAATATCATTTTATTCCATAAATCCTTGTGTTTCAGCTTTAAAACAGGGGCAGAAATTTCCGACAACGGAAATCGGACGGAGCGATAATTCCTTCCGAAATCGTAATAATTTTTCTCGCGATGATTCCTCTGTCGTGTACTGTTGTTAGATATTATTTTGTCTCATAAATGTTGGTATTTCAGCATGATGGTAAGTTGAAAGATCTTACATTGCACTTGGAGCTTTGAAAAGTGTACCAAGGAATGCATGTCCTATGTAATTAATGTTAAATGATTTGTAATTAATGTTAGCTAACCAAACATACCATTGCTTTAAAGGCAGAACAGGTTTTGTTTGTTTGTTTTAATAAATTTCTAAAGTTTCTATCAGATTTTAGTCATTGTGCTCCAAATTAATCAAAACCCCAATTTCGGGAAAACCGCATGTTTCTAGGCTTTCAGTAAAAGAACACATACTGTATCTATAAATTGCGGTCAATTGTGAAATCACTGTTATCTAAATGCAACCACACTCTCATTTGCTTCTGCAGCGAAACTATCATACAATTCTTGACTGGGCTAGTTGTGAAACTTATGATCTACGAGCCTTTTAAGTGGGGAGTGCAGCAGTTTCTTATGTACATAAAAAAAATGGTAATAGTGAATCTTGTTTTCGTGTTCAGGACCTCTTTAAAAACAAAAAGAATGTAAAAAAAATAAATCAGATTGTCATACCAAGGTTAGCCAACAAGTTGATGGCCTTTCGGTGATTTTACCTTGAAAACGGTATGACTATAATTCCTTAAAATTCTACCTTGAACGCATGCGGACAATACTTCGCTGTTCTGGCCTTCGCCGATTGTGTCCTAAAACAGCCGAGGGCAAACAAACAGATAGCGGGAAACCTATCGTCCCTCTTTCATTCGCGTTATATACTAATGTTCGTTTGTGAAAACTATCCAGAGGGTCACATTCTCAGACGAAGGACAGGAAAAGAGGAGGTTCGCTGGCTGTTTATTTTATTTTGTCATATTTGATGTATGGCCTAACATTAATTTTGTATCGAAGCGTTGACTTACATATTAAACGATGAACCTAAGAATTATTTTACAATTTATGTTGTCCTTTAAAAGCTTATTCTTTAAAGAAAACAGAGGCAGACCAAAGATTTTGACAAAGGAGAGGGGTCCAGAAAGTAACATCTTTGATTTCATTTTATATATATTCACATACGCACTCCCACCCCCACATACATAGATTCGTCGCCCTGGTATTATATAGATACTGATTGGCAAAATTATTATGGATTGGACACTTACCTAATACTTCGTCGGGCTTCTTGGTCGGAGATTACAGTAGGAACTTGACGGGGCAGCGTTTGATACCATTTTAGATGGAGGTTTCCAGAAGTACTTTTAGGGACAACAAGCAACTCTCACATTAAACATCACGTTTGACCCTCTGTCAGTTTGTACACACGCCAGCCTGCTTCTCATAAATAACTCCTCTCTCAGGAACCGTTAGAGATAGATACGAAATTTTCTTGATGGACATAACTGTCGGACCTAACTGACTCAGTTTATCTCGGCAAAGGTGAGCGCAACACGACTGTCCGTGGTATCGTTTTAAAGCTCTCGACGAGATCTATTCAAATATATGAAGAACATTTCGCAGTGGTTTGAGCTGAACATTTTAAAAATTGTTTTCTTGTAAACCGGTTTTGACAATAACGCGGTTTATCTGGATAAGCGTGAGTGCAAAACGACTGTGCGTGGTAGCGTTTTAAAGTGTCCGACGAGATCTATTCAAATATATATAGAACATATAGCAGTGGTTTAAACTAAAAAATCTTAAAATTGTTTCCTTGTGAACAGATTAACATTTTTGACAATGCCGCGGAATTTGCAGAATGAACGCAAGCAAAAGTGGAGAAAAGCAAAACGAGAGCCAAGAGCGAGTGATGAGAAATGTAAGAAGCCCAAGAAGACAGAGCACCACGTTAGGTAATTCGTGTATCGATCTGCTTTGTGTTCGCAATGTATCCAGCACTATGTGTAAAAATTACGTAAGCTACTTTTCATATCATAGACGTGTGTTGGCTATAACAAGTTAAATAAACGCTTTGAAACCATATTCGACTAACTCATTTCAACTCTCCTACCTGCAAGTCGTAGTCCTGCGTTCCAAACTGACGCCTCGATCAGAACTGATCCTACCTATTTGGTGTTGTTTTTAAAAGAAGTAGGAATTTTTCATTAACTCCAGACCATGTGTGGAACAAACATCACACATTTTTCGAAGAACCCAAGGGCCAGTAGAACCACTCCCACAACCGGACGCCAATGTGAAAACAAAAGTTTGTCCGAGACGGGGATCGAACCCCAGTCCTCTCACTCCGGAGTAAATTGCTCTCCCAACTAAGCTACATAGACAGAATGTACCGCTGCAGATTTGTCGTCTTGACACGTGATTCACCTCTGCAGTGCGTCACAGTGGTTATTTAGAGTAATGATTGACACTAATCCTTTCTGATTGACAACGATCGTTATTGTAGTGATTACACCAGACAGAAGGCTTAGACCCGACCAGCTATGCCTCTTACAGGCTTTTGAGAATAGGATGAGAAACGTGGAACCAAGAGGCTCACGATAGGAAAGTTGGTAGACAGAGAGAAGCCAGAATGCCTCCGTACTAGTGCGCGTCGCTAACGCACCTAACGTCACACAACTTCGAAGCACTCACTAGCAGTGTGGGAGAGAGAAAGAGGGGTAAGAAACAGACGCCCTTATTTTTAACAGGGGGAGGGGCAGAATCACAGATTCAACAGCTTAGCGTGCCCATTCAACACACGGCGGATATTTTGTGATTCAACACATCTAACCTACATGAGATCGGTCAAGGGACTTCGACGTGCAGACCCGCAAACCATAAGGCCATCCGCGGCTTCTTCTGACTTATTGCCTACTGAAAGGGCTACAATAATTGCGACGGACATAAGAAAGGAGAGAGATGTTTGATTAACTTGTTTTTCCCCCCACTGTCATAATGTCCGTGTCAGGGGGACTATAGCTCTGCTCCATCATGCCTTGGGTCATGGAGCAAAGAATAAAGGCCTAGAAGCGAGGGCCTGTCACCAGTGGCTGGTTTATGGTATGTATTACAGAGATAGGTCGGGCGGAAGTTGCTTTGCTTTAGATTTCATTAAAACCCACCCTGCATGGGAACATTTCTGTTTGGAAATTGGATTAGGCAGATTGCTTAGTAGAAAAGCAAAACAACGAAGGTGTTGAGGGTAAAGAAATTATACACAGTTATATTTGTCTTGGATATGGGAAGTATATGCTAAGTTCAGTGCATGCTGCTACTAATAAGTATTTACAAAGTATATTATTTGTTAGGTTTTTTTTCGTTGTCACAATAAGTAGATGTAGTTGTGAATGAGCTAGAGTGGATTTTTTTTTTTTTTTTTGGATTGAAGGTTTAACGGCCACCGTGAGCAACTCAATGGGCTATAAGCAGTCGCCCGTCCCTATTTTAGGGTCACTGGTTCCAGGGAAGGGAGAGAGCCAGTGCCGTAAAACAAACACAACATCCATGCCTCACCGGGATTCGAACCCGGACCCCTTTCGGACGAATGATCAGACGCCATCGCTTAGACCACTGCGCCACCGGGGCGGCGAGCTAGAGTGAGTGCTCAATAGTTGGAAATTAAACTGTAATGAATCGTACTCATTTATGACATAAATGCGAATGGATGAATGAAATGATTTGAAGTCGGAGGGATGAAGGTCGAGGGAGGATGGTTTAAGAGCAAAGCAAGAAAAAAATTGGGTTGAGTACGAACAGGTTGAAAAATGTACACTACAGTAATAGTATAAGACGGGTTACTGAAATCATGAATTGCATTGACTATGATACGCTTTCCATAGTCAATTCTCCTCCCTACCCTGACTATTGATTCGTTCAGTATACCTCCGGAGCAACATTCTAAAGTTTTGTTGTAATAGAAGCATTTTCACTGAAGTTATTTCTCAAGTTATGAGGATAATGACTGTAGAATAAACCTGTGCCCTGACCTTTGACCCCATTTCAATGATATTCAAAATTTTAGAATATTGTACCTCCGGAACAACATTCTAAAATTTTGTCGCAATCGAAGCATTTTTACGTAAGTTTATGACGCATAAGGTCGATGAAATGGATCCCGCTCCCATGTCCTGACCTTTGACTCCATTTCGCCTATTTTCAACAGGGTTCGTCCCCAGGTTGTCTCCTACCACATACAAATTTTTATTGAAATCGAACTATTTTTACGCGAGTTATAGTGCGGACAGACAGACAGACGGACAAAGCTGGAGCACATACGCTTCTTCAACCTACGAATGGAAAGCGTAAACAAGAAAGATGACACCGAATTTTCGGGTGTAGTGAGCACGTCTTTTGAATCCGTTCTGACGCAAATTAAATTTATCAAAGCTATTCAGAGTCAATGGAACCGGTATAGAAAACAATAGTATTTGACAGAAGAAAGAAGTTTTTCAATCGGGTTTTAAATCCCTCAGATATTGCTCTAAACGGAATTGTGAGCTTACGCCCTTTGGTTGCAGACCTTTGCGTTAAGAAAAACATGAATTTATATGAGAAACATTTCGCACCGGAAACGTTCTCCAACATAGAAAGAATTTTTCAAATCGGACTCTTAGAAACAGAAATATCGACAAAAATAAGATGTGACTTTACGTCCTCTAGTGGGAAAACCATGCATTATTTTAGGAAGAAAGTATTCTCAAAAGGTTTTTCCATATGAGCACTATCGGTCCAAGAAAAAAATTTAGTCGAGTTTTCAGGAGCCCAGATTTTCCTACAAATACATCAGAAGCAGAAATTAACACTTATGCCCCCTGGTGGCCAAACCATTCTTTACCAAACATTAGAAATTATGTGAAAAATATTTTCCATCAGGTCTTGTATGCGATAGAAGAAGAATTTTTCAAATTGGAGTTTTAGAAGCAGAAATAACGCAGAAAACGCAATTTATCTTTGTGCCTCCTAGCGGAAAATCTATGATTTACTTGGAAATTTTGAATTTATAAAAAAAAAGATTTCGCATCGGAAGAACTATCCAACAAAAAAGGAATTTTTCAAATCGGACTCCTAGAAGTAGAGATATTGACAAAAATAAGATATACATCTACGTCCCCTAGCGTAGAAGCCATGCATTATTTCAAGAAGAAAATGTTCCTAAAAGGTTTGTGGACATGAGTAGTATCGGTGAACAAACCACTTTTTTTCAGTCGAGGTTTTAGAAGCACATATTTTGCTGCAAATACATCAGAAGCGGAAATTCAGACCTACGCCACCTGGTGGCCAAACCTTTTTTAGAAAAATTAGAAATTATGTGCAAAGGATTTCGCATCAGGAGCTGTATCCGGTGCAGAAAGAATTTTTCAAATCGGAGATTTAGAAGCAGAGATATAGGGGCAAACACAATTTGCCTCTACGCCCCCTAGCGAAAAGTCTATGAATTACTTGAAAATTTTGAAATTATATGAAGAACATGTCACACTGGAAACACTATCCAACAAAGAAGGAATTTTTCAAATCGGACTCCTAGAAGTAGATATATTGACAAAAATAAGATGTACATCTACGCCCCCTGGCGTAGAAACCATGCATATTTTAAAAAGAAAATGTTTCTAAATGGTTTGTCGACATGAGTATTATCTGTCTACAAACGACGAATTTTTTCAATCAAGAATTTAGAAGCTCATATTTGCTGAAAATACATCAGAAGCGGAAATTAAAATTTACGCCCCCTGGTGGCCAAACCATTTTTTTACGAAAACTAGAAATTATGTGCAAACGATTTCCCATCAGGAGCTGTATCCGGTGCAGAAAGAATTTTTCAAATCGGAGATTTAGAAGCAGAGATATAGGGGCAAACACAATTTGCCTCTACGCCCCTAGCGGAAAGTCTATGAATTACTTGAAAATTTTGAAATTATATGACAAACATGTCACACTCGAAACACTATCCAACAAAGAAGGAATTTTTTAAATCGGACTCCTAGAAGTAGAGATATTGACAGAACTAAGATGTACGTCTTCGCCCCCTGGCGAAAACACTGTAGAATATTTTAGGAAAAAAATATTCCAGAAAGGTTTATCGATGTGAGTGGCATCAGTCCACGAAAGAATTTTTTTCAATCGATATTTTAGAAGCTCAGATTTTATGGCAAATACATCAGAAGCGAAAATTAACACTTACGCCCCCTGGTGGCTAAAGTATTTTTTACCAAAAATTTGAAATTATATGCAAAAGATTTTCCATCAGGAGATGTATCCGCTAAAGAAAAAAAATTTCAAATCGGAGTTTTAGAAAAAGAGTTATCGGGAAAAATGTAATTTACTTTTACGCCCCCTAGCGGAAAATCTATACGTAATTTGAAAAAGTAACTATATCTAAAATACTCTTCGACGTAAATGGAATCGAAAGATAAAAGAATTTTTTCAATCGGATGTTTAGAAGCAAATATGTGGGATAAAAAGCATTTTTGAATTCGACATCATCTGCATTTCCGCCCCTAGCGGCGAAATTACACATTGTAAAAAAAAACGAAATAAAAGATCATCATTCGCATATTTCAAGCTTCCCAAGCAAAAATAATTTTTCAAATCGGACTCATAGTTGCAGAGATATCGGGGGTTTAGACGGACGGACGGGTGGGCTGACGGACGGGCAAACCGGTAACAGAAGCACGATCTTTTTTACAAACGACGTGCTAAAAAGTACAGTGTTAAAGGACTGGGATCTGAAAAGAAGGCTTTTTTAAGCTTTCCAACCGTAGGTTGAAGAAGCAAGCATATATGCTCCAGCTTTGTCCGTCCGTCCGCACGATAACTGGCGTAAAAAAAAATCGATGAAATTTTAGTATGTGGTAGGGGACCACCTAGGGACGAACCCTATTGAAAATGGGACAAATGGGGTCAAAGGTCACGACGTAGGAGCGGAATCATTCCATTGTCCTTATGCTCCATAACTTGCGTAAATATGAATCGATTTCAATGAAACTTTACTATGTGGTAGGGGACCACCTAGGGACAAACCCTATTGGAAATGGGACAAATGGGGTCAAAGGTCACGACGTATATAGCAGCGGGATCATTCCATTGCCCTTATCCGTCATAACTTGCGTAAATATGGTTCGATTTTAATGAAAGTTTACTATGTGGTAGGAGACCACCTGGGGACAAACCCTATTCAAAATGGGTGAAGTGGGGTCAAAGGTCAGGACATGAGATCGGGATGCATTCCATTGCCCTTATGCGTTATAACTTGCGTAAAAATGGTTCGATTTCGATGAAATTTCAGTATGTAGTAGGGGACCACTGGGGTCGAACCCTATTGAAAATGGACGAAATGTGGTCAAAGGTCAGGACATAGGATTGCGATCCTTTCCATTGCCCTTATCCCATATTATTAAGGTGGACGTCAAGTAATTTTGCTTCCTACACTTCCAATGGAAAAAATTTTGTAAACATTTCCTTCACAATTAATGTGTTCCCAAGGATGAAAATTTGAACATCGATTAAAATAACTTCATATTATAACTTGGAAAACTTAATATGTTCTAAAACATAACCATAATCATATTAAAAATCAATAACTTTTCCTTTGGTTGTGTTGAAACCAGAGAAAAGATGGCGCGGCCTGTACTTTGATGACGTCAGTGGGCAAAGAAAATGTTGGATTGCATAATTACGGTTATGGTTTAGAAAATATTAAGTATTCCAAGTTATGAAATGAAGCTATTTTAATCAATGTTCAAATTTTCATCCTTGTGAACGCATTAATTGTCCAGAAAAAAGATGGCGCGACCTGTGTTCTCATGACGTCAGTAGACAAACAAATGTTGAATTACATAATTATGGTTACGTTTTAGAAAATATTAAGTATTGCAAGTTATAAAATGAAGATATTTTAATCGATGTTCAAATTTTCATCTTTGGGAACGCATTAATTGTGAAGAAAATGTGTACAGAAGTTTTTCCATTGGAAGTATAGGAAGCAAAATTACTTGACGTCCACCATAAAGTAGCAATTCTTCTATGTTTGTATGTACATTTTATTTTGAAAACAGCTCTAAGAATTTTGATGAAAGTCGTTAACCTACCGTTTTCTGGTACTAGAAATCGATTTAGCTTGATCTCGACTTTAGGAGAATTCGTTCAGTGGGTGAAATAACCACCCCGAATTATAATGTTTTTAGTGATGGCGTTGTTCCATTATTCCATTAATGTTACCAATGCTTAGAAATCTTATGACGTCACAATCTCGCCGCGTTTGAGAATGTTGGCGCGCGGTCACGCCATCTGTCTCATTACGTCACGCGGTGTGTGTGGATCCTATTAAAGTTTTATGACGTCACACTTGCGGCGAGCGATGGTCGCGATTCCCATCTGCCTTACGTCACGCGTTGTGTGATTGTGTCCGTCCGCACAATAACTCACGTAGCAATCGTTTGATTTCGATGAAATTTTAGTATCTGGTAGGGGATCACCTGGGAAGGTACCCTATTTAAAGTGAACGAAATGGGGTCAAAGGTCAGTACATAGGAGCGGGATCCATTCCACTGCTTTTATGCGTCATAACTAACGCAAAAAGGGTTCGATTTCGATGAAATTTTAGTATGTGGTAGAAAACCACCTGGTGACAAACCTTTTTGAAAATGGGCGAAATGAGGTCAAAGGTCAGGACATAGAAGTGGAATCACTTCCATCGCAATTATGCGTCATAACTTACGTAAAAATAATTCGATTTGGATGAAATGTTAGTATGTTGTAGGGTCTTGCCTGGTGACGAATTCTATTGAAAATGGGCGAAATAGGGTCAAAGGTTGGACACAGGAGCGGGATCTATTCCATAGCCCTTATGCATCATAACTTACGTAAAAATGCTTCGATTGCGACAAAACTTTATCATGTTATTTCGGAGATATACCAAACCTGTTCTGTTGAATATCATCGAAATGGGATCAAAAGTCAGGGCACAGGACCGAGATTTATTCCACAGCCATTATTCTCATAACTTGAGTGATAACTTGAGTAATGATTTCTGGTATGTTGGAAAGCGTATTATAATCAATGCATTGCATGAATTTACTAACTTGTTTAAATATATAAATGTGTACATTGCTTAAACAGTCTATTAAGACTGCGGTGCTTAAACAGTCTATTAAGATTGCGGTTCGTCCGAGATGGGTCCGGGTTCGAATCCCGGTGGGGCATGGATGTTGTATTTGTCTTACGGCACTGTCTGTGTCCCATCCCTGAAACTAGTGACCCTAAATTAGGGACGGGAGACTGTTTTGTAGCTCATCGAGTTGCTCATGGTGGTTGTTAAACATGCAAACCAACAGCCACAACAAACACGATTTACGTAAATGATTTGCGATGTATCCCGATTGAAAGCTGATTTTCAGTTACTTCAAACATTACTGATGACTGAATAAACTCTTCCTTTCACTATCCATTTGTGGTTACGTCAGCTTTATAATAAACAATTCAAGATTTATTTGAGGAAGTTTAGCTTGCAAACAATGAAAGCATTGAAATCGTAAAATCTTTAGTTCCAATTGTTAAATCTTTGCGTGGTAGAAAAAATGCGAGGTAGCGGCCCGACACCCCTTCAGAATTAAATTGACCAGTACCGTTTAAAAACAAAGCAAGAAAATACCTAGAAATCCTAATAGCAGTATTTTATTTCGCGTGTGTCGGCTGAAGTGTGCAAATTAACAGACAGATTCAGGGTAATTTACTTAAGTTTTGTTTAGTACAGCTGCCGAGATATGTATTTAGTTATAGCTCAGAAGGAAAAACCACAGGTTTGTCTGAAACGCTCATGGTCTTCATAAGAATTGTTCGAACCGAGGCTAAGTAATCATCAGTTTATGGTTCCATTCCATCTGTAGTGTTTCGAAACACGGCGTGTTTTCCGCACGCGATTTTCCTTGTGCGAGACGATGATGATGAACCTATTTGTCTTAAACTCGTGTCATGCTGTGACCTTCAGCTTTGACGTCATCAATCGGTCTCACCTCCGAGGAGCAAAGTCGTCCATGACCAGAATCCGGATTCGGAACAGGAAACCATGAACTCTGTTTACATTTTCCTGAAGAAAAACTCTGACAGAATCGATATTAAAAGATTTATCCAAAATTATTGAAGGAGTAAAAGTACTGAAAATATATCCTAAAGTTCCTGAAAGAGCATGAGCTAAATATGTGTGATATTCTTGTTCCGTTGTTTCAGTTTTATTCTTATAGAAACCGCACGGGAACCATAATAACGATTCCACATGATGTGTATATTTTTACATTCCTTCTTGAATTACGAAGCACTATCGACAAACCTTTTTTACACAACCGTAAGTACATGAAATTTTTACCGGTTTTACCGAATGAAAATAGCTGTACTGCAGCAAGAAGAATTTCAATTGCTCCCGACAGTGAACTGAGATCAAATCATACTTTTGTGAACTCGAAGCAAATAAATTTTGTTATTTTAACACTCAGAGCAAACAAATATTTATAATTTCTTTGCTCAGAGCAACAAGCATTTGTAATTTTTGTGCTCAGAGCAACAAGCATTTGTAATTTTTGTGCTCAGAGCAACAAGCATTTGTAATTTTTGTGCTCAGAGCAAACAAACAGTGCCGCAATGTTTAATTTTGGACTCCTCAATTTTTTTCCGGGGGGGGGGGAATTAATAAAAGAAATACCATATAACAATTGCTTATAAATAATTTTTGTATACACAAGAAAAGAAATATACAAGATCATTCACATGTATTTATAAAAGAAAATTATTACAAAGTATTTTAATTTGCACTTTTCTAGCTTTCATTTCTGCAAATTTATTTATTAGATCATCATTATTAATATCTTTAACGATATTGTCTTAAATCAAAATTATGCAGGGCTAGTTCGCCGACGTAATTTTTGTGCCTCCTCTGTTCAGTGACGTCACAGGTACGGATGCTGAACCATAAAACCACATAAAACGGCCGACAAAGCCAAGAGGTGCGTGCGCACCTGAAGATCACTTCTTTACTAACTTTGACGGCAGCTCTGGTCACGCGAGGAGGGGAGAAGCTTTATCTTTAGACAGGCCGTTCCTTCCTCAAGTTACCTGATGCATATCTTTAAAAAGAACCTTTAAGCATCATTTTAAAAAGACGCTCTCCTAATCATGACTGGCTGTTGCAAGATTACTTAATAGTAAACATTTTTAACTGGAAAAAATAAAAAACGCGTTTTATTTCATCAATTGCCTCATGAAATGTTATTTATCCCGTCACTTACGCATTTTCACAAGTCAATTTTGACGTACAACAAAAATATGGTACGATACAGATGCGATTATAGTACGATACAGTTGCGATTATAGTACGACACAGGTGCGATTTTGGATTCGCAGGGCCTTTACACATTCGTCCACAGTCACTTTTCATTGTAGGAAACTTTCGATCGTCTTACAGCAGAGCTGAGCCAGGCTGAGCCCGAGCCCGAAAGCCCGAAGCAAAGCCCGGGCCCGAATCAGACCCGGGCTCTGCTTTTTAGGGCCTCTTTTTTCCAGTGTGCACTTCTTGTGGAAGCTAAGAGGTGCACTCTGAAAAGAAGAGGCCCTGAAACGATTAAGTCATGTGACCAAAAGGGTCTCAGCTTCCTTGCTCTGAACTGCTGATGAAGTCGTGAACGCCATTAGTCCCTTAGTGCATTGTAGTGATTCATACTTTTATTTATTTCTGTAATTTTCTTTCCAAAGAGAAACGAATTAGCACTGATGATAACATACACAGTGCGTCAAAGAATTTTAAGACTGGGTCTGCAAAATGAAATAGAAACAAGAAATTATAATTTGTTTTGGTTTGTTATTCAAATTAAGTCCCTCCGGCTTCAATACACTTGTTACAGCGATTTAATAATGATTCGAATGCCTGTTCCAGTTCACTTTGCGGAATTGCCTCCAAAGCACGCGTCGAAGCTGTTTGTATGGTCGAAATATCATCAAAATAGCACCCTTTTAACGTCATTTTAAGTTTTAGGAACAAAGAAAAGTCGCAAGGTGCTAAATCAGGCGAATACGGTGGATGATTCAACACACGGACGTTATTTTTCGCCAAAAAATCTACGAACAAGAAGTGAGGTGTGACTGGGTGCATTATCGTGCAACAAACACCAACTGTTTTCATCTCGATATTCTGGACGAATGCGACGAATTCTGCGCATCAAACGCCTCAAAATACTTAAATAAAACTCACCAGTAATTGTTTGTCCACTTGGAACAAATTCTTTGTGGATAATACCCTTACTATCGAAGAATGTAATGTGCATTGTTTTGATTTTCGATGGAACTTTTCTTGTTTTTTTGGCTTGTGGCGAGTTTTTTTACTTCCATTCCGCACTTTGTCGCTTTGTTTTAGGATCATATTGAAAACACAATGTTTCATCACCAGTAAGACTCGATTTTAAGAAGTTTGGATTATTTTCAGCGGCAGAAATGATGTCTCTGCAATGTGCACTTCTCCTTGATTTTTGTTCATTGGTTAACGTGTGTGGAACAAATTTAGCACAGACTTTTGTTTTGCCCAAATCTTCATGCAGGATGGTTCAAATCGTTTCTTTGTTGTTGTTTAAAGACCCTTTCATCATTCTTAGGGACGCACATCGATTGTTTGCCACGAAATCACGCACTTTTTCAATAATCTCGGGTGTCCTAGATGAACTTGGTCTTCCGGTATGCTTATCATCTTCTAGCGACTCTCTTCCGTCCAAAAAAGTTTGAGCCACAGGAAAACATTTGATCTACTTAAACAAAACTCACCGTAAACTTGTTTCATCATTTGGTACGTTTCCGAGGCACTTTTACCAAGTTTTGCGTTAAATTTAATTACAGCCCTTTGTTCAATCTTAATAATTCAACATGAAAAAAATTTCTTCTCTAATGAACGCCCGTTTCGTTTGAGTTACTTTAACAACTGCGCAGTACTTTTGGCAGAAAGCAAGCAGATGGTCATGGTTTACAGCGCATTCGCGACTACACTGGTGGCTGGTGGCGCCACCGTAGGCTGAAATCTGGCGCCAGTCTTAAAAATTCTTTGACGCACTGTGTATAATGTTCATTTACCACTGCAACAGAAGAAAATATTAGAGCGTTTTTAAAAAAGAAAAAAAAAAAAAAAAAAGGATTATTTACTTCTACTCGCTGGTTTCTGCTGATACTGATATTCAGGTAAGATTTCTTTTCTGTCTTAAGTACGATACAGATGCGATTATAGTACGAAAAAGATGCGATTATAACGGGCAAAGTTTGGTTATTTATATATACATTGAAAAAACAATTTGCTATTCATATGTTTTGTTGGTAAAACTCAGTTGTTTAACGGTTTAGCATTTCCGTAAGATGTATACATCTTATGGAAATGCTTTTCGCACCGCTTTTGTTTTCCTTTAGTGGTAGATTTACTAAGTGCTATAAGTTCAAACGACAAAAGTCCGCCCTTCCAAAAAATAACGACAGTAAGAAAACTCCAAGTCAAGCAAAATAAATGCAAAAAGTACTTAAAAGTCTTCTTCCTTGAGCAATTCATAACTAAGGAACGCGCTGACACCATACATTGGTAATGTTAATATTACGGGTATTGGTCAGAACCAAAAATATCGACGCCGAAACCTCCGGAATAACGGCGGAGCAAAGTCCTTCAATAAAAATAGAAGGAAATTGAAAAAAACTTCCGCAAAATTCTAACAGGGAGTTCACCAGGAGCGAACTGACGGCTTAACGAGCCCATCCGCCGCACTGCGGATAATTAGTGGGTCGAACCTGAAATTTCTCCGCGGCAGTCACGAACGTTGACCACTAGGCTACCCGCGGCCTAATAATATTTTGTGTCGCATCCGTTTCAGATTAGTTCCTAAAAAAATTCTTTTTCAAGGAAAGTAAGGAATACTATGAAATGTTTTCAGGTAGCTCGATTAATTTTTAAATTAAGAGATAGAAATATTAAGATAAGTAATTTTTATTGTTCTAATCCCTTTAAATTCAAAATAAAGAATGATCAAACTAGACAAAAATATTTCAAAGTAACACTTATTTTCTTTGAAAAATAAATTTCAAAGACATTTATCAAGTGTGGCCGGATAATGTGACGTCAGAAAAGTATCATAGTTTTCTACTTACCAAAGATCAACGTGACTATATTGAATTACCAAACGACTCGCTTTTTTCTTTTTTTTAGGTGTGTAAAACTAAAAAGGGTCGCCCGTCCTTAAATGAAGCCCACTGATCCCATTGCCATAAAAACGAATGCAACATAGCTCTACCGGGATCCGAACTCAGGCCTGCCAGTAAAAGTCAGGAGTCCGTTTTCTGGATCATTCGATCACCCGGTAACCAGTGTGTTGTGTTTTGTTTTTTACACAAGCTTATGTAAGTACTGCCCTGAATAATAAGCTTATGTAAGTACTGCCCTGAATAATAAGCTTATGTAAGTACTGCCCTGAATAATAAAAGGAAATTCTTGATGTCTCTGCACAGAAAATTCAACAAAAAGTAACATTTTAAATAATGCCTACATAAAAAAATTATTCTTGGACAAAATTACAGAACTCTTCGAAGTCTAGACAAGCAATACCGGAAGAACATGAAACAGCTCCACATGCGCAGGATAGTTTAATAAAATGATGCCAAATAGCCGCAAAAAACGATGATAATATCGAAATCATTGCCTGAAATAATTTCTCAAATGTTAAATCGTGCGTATAAAACGGTTTAAAATTGAGGATAATTACTTCCGTCCAGAAAAACTTAACCGGTTGCTTTAACTTCCATGTATTATTAATCTAATAGTAAAAATTATATTGATTTGGTTAGGTATATTTTATCGATTTCTGTCACGTTTATCGGCACATTCAGAAAGTTCTTTCGTGCTAGAGATTTACAAAAAAGTTACAGCATATTCATGTCTAAGGCTTTTTTATCGGCAGTATACACCAAGTTTTAATTCAGCTGAAAAGCATGCAGCTTTGCGAATGGTTCTAAAGGACATTAAAAAAACAGTAAAATTTAGAACTTCCAAACCATTCTTTTTACAAAAATTGACTAAAATTATTTCAAGCACAACAATGCGATTATGCCATATGTCGCTGTTATCAGAATGATCTGCTCAATTTGACATTCTATAAATCTTTTCGGCCACCAGGTACGTCAATAATCAAACAAATGCTTTTTATTTCCAACTAAGCCCAAGTAGTCGTGAAGAAACGAATCGGTGTTTTTCAGCAACTTGAAATGGCAACTTCGGAAGTTTAAAACCGTTGGACACAAGCTGTTTCCTTTTTTATTTTTAACGCATGATATTTTTTTTATTTCCACTGTCGCAAGGCAGCCAACCTTTCGGCCAAGTACCGTATGTTTGAACACACGCGTAATATGCCATGGAAATTCTTTTTATCTTTTCTTTTTTTTTTTTTTTTGTGATGAAAATAAAGAGAGGAAGTGGTTGATAGAAAAATCAAGCGAAATATAAACAGGATGAGAAAAAATAGATGGATACAATTCGAATGAGGGAGACAGACAAGAAATACAAACCGAAAGAGAGAGAAAAAATAGAAAGAAATGAAGTAAGAGAAATATCGGGACATAGACGAAGAAATTTAGAGGCAGCATGGGGCTGAAAATAATGAGAGAGGCGACGAAGAGGGGAAACAGATAGCAATTAGGGATCAAGGGTGAAAAAGAGGATCGTAAACAGAGGGAAAGGGAGAGGGAGAAATGATGGCAGCAAAAAGAAAGTGAAAGAGAAAAGGAAAAGAGGCAATGAGATTGAAAAGAGATAGAAAAGGGGGAGAAACCGAAGAGCCAAAGCGATAGGGGTTGGGAGGGAGACGAAGGGAGAATGAAAGGGAAATGGACAGCAGGCAAATCGAGAGTGAAAGGGAAAGGAAAAGTCTAAGATGCAGGCAGAGAGTAAAAGAGAGGGGGATAGAAAGGAGGCGGACGGATAGGGACAAAGGCATGGTATAGGTGGGAGACAGACAAAGATAGAAAAATTGCAGGAGCACGTAGCCGACAGGGGTAAAAAATGGAAAGGAGGGTAAGAGAAAAGGAGAGTGAAAAAGAGGGAAAGGATGGGTGAAATGCAGATAAGGTGTGAAAGAGAAGGATAAAGGAGGAAGACAGAAAGAAACATAGACAGGGATAAAAAGTGGAAGATGCATGGGTGAAAAGCGGAAGCGAACGAATAAGAGCGAAACGAGAGTACTAAAGGAAGGCTGGGAAGCCGAAAAAGAATAAGATAGCTGTGGAAAAAGGGAGGGAGGCAGACGAAGAGTAAAAGACAGATCCTTCAGTTAAATAGTAGCAATTTTTATCCTATTTTTTTTTTTCATAAAATCGTGTGTGTGGTCGGAATAATAATAATGTTTCTAATCACTTCAACGGTACGCTGTATGAAACGAAATGGTCACATAAGACAAATCTTACCTCTAAATTAAAAACAGTAGAAAGCAAAACTAAGACCACCAAACCCCAAAGATATGTTTTAGAAATTATGAGTACATGGAATAAAAATATTAACCTTGTGGTTTACCTATATTAAGAAAATTCTTGCTTTGAGAGGAGGTAAGTAATACTAAATCCAAGTGTTCAGCATAAAGCTGCATGTACCAAATTTTATAGTATTTAAGTAAAGAAGCAACCAAGTTTCAGGAGAAAGTAAATTACAGCAAAATATTAAGCTCCAGGCAATTAAATTTTTAAACAAAATTAAGTTAATTCTTGACATAGTTTAGCCTGAGAAAATCAAGTTTCAATGTTTCGCTAATACATGAGAGCTCTAAATTTCAGCACAAAATTCCGCTGTGATAGAACCAAATCTGACACAGCTACGTAATGGGGTAATCACGTTATATCCCCCAAAATCGCATAATGAAAGAAACAAGTTTTAGGACAAAGCTGTATCATAGGGGAAATGTTTCAGCCCACAGTTAAGTCATACGATAATCTACGTACTTTCAGGGAGAAGTTATTGAAAAGGTTCTGGCGCAAATTTACTCACTCGGAAAGCTAAGCTTGAGCAAAAAGTTTACGATGAGAGAATCAAGTTTTATGGACAACTTAGGTGATGGGAAAAACAATTTTTCCTCAAAATATAATTTAAAAGAAAACTCTGTACTCAAGCCATCCTTGAAACTATAGCTAGTAAAATAGAGTCAGAAAAAGAAAGTGAGTGTTACTCTGGGCACGAAATTCCGTAACAGCAAACGTAAGCAAAATACATCGAAAGAGTAGCCTGGTAATCTTAGTAGATAATTTATGCTGTGTATTCCAAGATCTTTGTGGTTGTTAAAATATAACGAGTGATTCGAGGGTATACATTCATTTAAGTACAACACATTGCATTTATTTGCGTCACTCACGACAATACCTAGCCACACTCTGGTACATACTAAGTGGAATTATCATAAAAACAAACAATAAGATTCACTAATTCCTGACACTGAGCGGTACTTAGGTAGGAGGAATAATGGATGTTATTGTCGTGAAACCAATGAAAGAAGATATGTGAGTTATGAAAGTAAATATTTACATGTACTAAAATTATGCCGGCGGCAATGGTACACTGTTAAAAATTGGTACTTAGAAATAAGCAAAACGAGTTTTGAGTACACTCTGGACTTATAATAGCTCCGAGTACTTGTGTCTCAGTTTTGAGAAAGACACGTACTCATTTTTGAGTACGTGGTATTTCTAATCTGGTATTTCTGATTTGAAATATATGTACTCATTTTTGAGTACATATATTTCAAATATATGTACTCAAAAATGAATATGGAGATTCGTACAGGCTAGTTTGTAAGTGAGCACACTAGAGGGCGCCACCGTACGATTTTGCACATAGAAATAAGGGTGGTGGGCTTAGGATAAATGAACATCTTTATATGTAACCGGGGGATTCCTACGCGGGGCCGTCACTTAACAATTAACATGCTCGTCCGATGCACGGCAGGATATTCAGCGATTGTTAAAAATTCACACCACCACGCTAGGTTTGAACCTGGATCTCTAATCACTAAGTCATCCGCGACTCGTTTTTAAATTTCAGATCAGCTCATATGTAGAGGAAAGTGTCTTACCCCAGGTCTTAAACAACCCTTAGAAATAGGTAGCTGGGAAATTTGGACTACAGTGCCCGATAGGAAAGTCACACGGAAGCGAAGTAGAAAGGGGGAGGAAGACGCCCTTATTTATTATCGGAGGTCTAGTGCCCGGGATCCGACGGCTTAACGTGCCCATCCGACGCACGGCGGGTATTTAGTGGTTCGAGCGCTCGTACCTGTCTGGGGTCGAACCTGAGGTTATCTTCGTAGCAGTCACGAACGTTGACCACTAGGCTACCAGCGGCCCCATGAATGCAGATCAGATCAGATCATATGTTGAGGATTTTAGGAAGCGAATGTCTGACCCCAGGTCTTAAACAACCCTTAGAAACAGGAAGCTACGAGATTTGGGCTAGAATGTCCGATAGGAAAGTGACACGGAAGCGAGGTAGAAAGGGGGAGAAAGACGCCTTTATTTATTACCGGGGGTCCAGTACCCGGGGTCCGACGGCTTAACGTACCAATCCGACGCACGGCGGGTATTTAGTGGTTCGAACGTTCGTACCTGCCCAGGATCGAACCTGAGGTTATCTCCATGGCAATCACGAACGCTGACGACTAGGCCATCCGCGGCCACCAATCGATTTAAAATTTAGAACACGTGTACTCCATACATGCTCCTTTATTCATAGAATCAACTGGAAGTATATTATTCGATGGCACATCTGGGATAATAGATATACTCGTTGTCACATGCTGGGCAAATGGACCGCACAATTTTATGACAAATATAGTGATGAAGAGACAGTATATTATTTATGAGATTAACACAAATATAGTTAGTGCAAAATCGTATACAAAGATACTTTATGCGTAATTAAATAACTTGTTATCAGTGACTTTGTTGTACTAATTATTTATGTGTGTCACTTTACACATATATTAAACAATTTCTCTTGAAATCTACAATATCTAAAATTAAGTAATACCAGATTATATTTATATTTATTGACGCAGCTATTTGTAAGTACGTATGGTTACTTATATTTGAGCATGTCATGTACTCGTTTACGGTACGATTGTACTTAAACAAAAAAACGAGATCTACTTAAAATGATTCTCATTTTTAAGTAGATTTCTTTTAACAGTGTGAGTATTTCGACTGTTTAGTTTTCCAAAAACAATATTATTATTATACATGTATATTATTTAAAGGACCGTAAAAAACAACCCTGACATCGATGAAATGTGAAGTATTCAAAACCATTGTTGAAACGGAAGTAGTACGAAAGTCCACTGGAATTAGTAGCTACGAAAGTCCATCTGCGCATGCGCAAGCTAAAATCAGATCTCAGGGTAGAAAGAAAAGCTGAATCGCAAGGTTTATGATACCTATAGATTACACACTATCGTGTTATGAGTCATTTTAAAGCTCTCCTCAATAGCAGGTAACCCCTCTCCTCCCCTGATACCCTTGGGCGGTAGAAAGGACGCCAAATTTCGCTACCACACATACTTTACTACTATCGGAAAAAATGCATAGCATCAAAATGCATTTTTGTAATGGTTTTTATTACATTTAACATAAGGTTCTCGTAATTTACTCAGATTGCAATGAGATCTTGTTTCGTTTCTGTAAAACTTAATGAAATAATGTTTGGCGACAGTTTAGTTAAACATATTGTTGAGTAACAATGAAATTAACTATTGCTGCTTCACTTCATAGGACAGCATGCGGCACGATCAGATTTCAACAATGTTTTTGACAATGATGAACCGTTACCCATTGTCGTTACATTGAAATTTTATGCATTGGATTTGCTTTACTGCTGTCGGAAGAGATGCATAGCATCAAAATGTTGAAAGATTATAGAATCAAGTTTCGGCACAACTTTACCTGGTAGAAGAACCAAGAATCGGATGAAATTTGCATAGCAGGAGAGTCGAATTTTTTTTCAAAGTTGCTTAAACGAAATTTCGGACTAAGTTGTCTAATGGAAAAACCAAGTTTTAGTGCGAAGTACAAGAACGAAAACTAAGTTTCGGCAAAAAGTATGCAAAAAGGTCGTTCACTTACAATTATGCGATAGTGGAAACAATTAATCACCGTCTCAATTCAATGATAGAAGAAACCCTCCCAAGTATCTTACAGAAATCCTCTTCCATGTCACTCCGACATGCTTTTGAATTTTATCCATCCATCTTTCACATGATTTTCTTCTTGGTCTTTTCCTGTCCCCCCTTCGAATTCAGTCTAGTATTTCAGTTGTCTAACGGTCGTCGGTTTTAGCCATATGTCTAACCCACTACTGTACTTGAGAGTCTTTACTTTGATCGTGATATCATCAACTCTTGTCATTTCCCTGCCTTTCTTGGTTAAACTAAGCATGCATATTCGAGATGTTCGCAGTCAATCTATATCCCTTTTAGTTAAGCTTCATTTCTCTGATCAATAAGTAAGAATTGGAAGGATACATTAATTTAGAACTTTTTTTTAAGACATAATGGCAAATTTCTCTTGAAAGTTTACCATAAGAAAGTTTACCGATTCTCTTACATGCACTTTAGCCAAGCTTTACATACAGGTGTTCATTTCTCCTTAGATGGGGTCTTCGCTTGATATCGGTTGTACAAGGCTGATGTAAGCATAACTTACTTCTAAGGTTGATGTAAGCATAACTTACTTCTAAGGCTGATGTAAGCATAACTTACTTCTAAATTTGCCTCATCAGCCTGTAAACAGTTCGTATAAACAAATTGGGAACCCCAAATATTAGGTTGAAAAGAAAGTAATGTCTCCAAATGCAAGACAACAGAGAAGTGCTAATTACCCTATATACAAGTACAAATCAGTCCAAAATATAGTCGTCATCGTTTGTCACGACCTGCTTCCATCAACTAGGTAGCTGTTGGATATCGTCCCGGTAGACCTGTGGCGGCTTGGACGGAAAAAAGTGAATAAGTACGCGTTCCACATCATTCCGATTGGTGAACCAGTGTCCGTCCAGGAAATGCTGCAACGAACGGAAAAGGTAGTCGTTTGAGGTTCAATTTCCAGGCTGAGTGCGGCAGCTGCTCCCTGATCTTGTGACATGTCCCCGCGATGTGTGAGGTCTCGCTCCATTCTGCTACAGGAGGACGTCCCTGTGGTTCAATAGTGCTGGTCGTTTTGACGTGAGCATTGCGTGCACACATCGTCGAGCTGACGGCAGTCCGCATCGGCAGTGATAGTGGTGTTATCCGGCAGCACCTCAAAAAACACAACAGCCCGCATATCCCACCAAACAGATAATACGCAGCGCGTCAAAGAATTTTTAAGACTGGGTCTGTGAAATGAAATAGAAACAAGAAATTATAATTTGTTTTGGTTTGTTATTCAAAATAAATCTCTCCGGCTTCAATACACTGGTTACAGCGATTTATTAATGATTCAAATGCCTGTTCCAGTTCACTTTGCGGAATTGCCTCCAAAGCACGCGTCGAAGCTGTTTGTATGGTCGAAATATCATCAAAATAACACCCTTTAAACGTCATTTTAAGTTTTGGTAATAAAGAAAAGTCGCAGGGTGCTAAATCAGGCGAATACGGTGAATGATTCAACACACAGACGTTATTTTTTGCCAAAAATCTACGAACAAGAAGTGAGGTGTGACTGGGTGCATTATCGTGCAACAAACACCAACTGTTTTCATCTCGATATTCTGGACGAATGCGACGAATTCTGCCCATCAAAGTCCTCAAAACATTTAAATAAAACTCACCAGTAATTGTTTGTCCACTTGGAACAAATTATTTGTGTATAATACCCTTACTATTGAAGAATGTAATGAGCATTGTTCTGATTTTCGATGGAACGTTTCTTGTTTTTTTGGCTTGTGGCGAGTTTTTTTACTTCCATTCCGCACTTTGTCGCTTTATTTTAAGATCATATTGAAAACACCATGTTTCATCACCAGTAGCAATCGATTTTAAGAAGTTTGGATCATTTTCAGCAGCTGAAATGATGTCTCTGCAATGTGCACTTCTCCTTGATTTTTGTTCATTGGTTAACGTGTGTGGAACAAATTTAGCACAGACTTTTGTTTTGCCCAAATCTTCATGCAGGATGGTTCAAATCGTTTCTTTGTTGTTGTTTAAAGACCCTTTCGTCATTCTTAGTGACGCACATCGATTGTTTGCCACGAAATCACGCACTTTTTCAATAATATCAGGTGTCCTAGATGAACTTGGTCTTCCGGTATGCTTATCATCTTCTATCGTCTCTCTTCCGTCCAAAAAACGTTTGTGCCACAGGAAAAAATTGATCTACTTAAACTAAACTCACCGTAAACTTGTTTCATCATTTGGTACGTTTCCGAGGCACTTTTACCAAGTTTTGCGTTAAATTTAATAACAGCCCTTTGTTCCATCTTAATAATTCAACATGAAAAAAATTTTACTTCTGTAATGAACGCCCGTGTCGTTTGAGTTACTTTAACAATTGCGCAGAACTTTTGGCAGAAAGCAAGCAGATAGTCACGGTTTATAACGTATTCGCGATTACACTGGTGGCGCCACCGTAAGCTGAAATCTAGCGCCAGTATTAAAAATTCTTTGACGCACTGTGTAGGACCTTACGTGGGTGTAGCCGGTTTTGGAGGTCAACATGGGCTTCTGTTTTGGGTCCAACCATTGTTTCCGAGCGCTGACATTGTCGTACGGGACCCATTTCTCGTCACCTGTCACTATGTCTAAGAACTGTTCAACTTGGCCCCGTGTAAGCAGAAAAACGCATATACTCATGCGATTTGCTTTCTGCTTAACTGTGAGTTCATGGGGTACCCAAACTCCTCTCTTGTGCACCTTCCCAAGTTGGCTGAGGTGCTTGATAATGCTCGTGTGGGTAGTCCCCAGAGGTTCGGCCATCTCCCACATGGTCACACGTGGGTCGGTCTCCATTGAGATTTTCAATATGTCCATATCCACTGCTGTGGGTCTTTCGCTTTTGGAACGGTCTGGTAAGTCAAAATTTCCCTCTCGAAACCGTTCGAATCAACGACAGCACTGATGATGTGATATGGCATTGGAGTACACACTGGAAATGTTCCTTACAGCCATGGGCGCCGCCAGGGGTGGGGTCACAGGGGTCACTTGATCCCCCTGTAGAATTATTTTTCCCTTCATTTTATTTATTACTTATTTTTTACACTCACAGAACTGGACCACAAGGAAAGATGGAGTTTGGAGCGTTTAATTTAATATCCCAATTTTATTGGAAATTTGGAATTGGAAAACGATAACGTGAAAGCGGAAAACCTAACAGACCGTAAGGTGGTACGCGGTGTGTGCTGAACTTAAAAGGCTTAGCGTGGCCCTTCCAAGGAGGTTGGAATAAGATATCTGGAGATGCCCTTGTTAATGAAGCAGTACCACTTTGCGTGAAGTCTATAACCGCGAGGCCTGGCTAGCAAAGAATGGGAAAACTGATGGTTTTCAAGGCTATTGCAATGTCTTTTGTGTTGGCCGAATCGCCTTCTTTCGTCGCAAATATTTCCAATTTCTCAGCGTAACTTGTTGTCAATGTGTGAGAAAATGCTGAATTTATAAAATTCTTAAATATTTTGAGGCTCCTTCCCAGTTTTATTTTAAATTGAAATACACGAACATTGGTGCGAATTCTAAACAAAACATAACGTTAAAATTGTAAATTTCACTCGTGTAAGAAGTATAATTCATTCCGGTTTGATATTAACACGGTTTCTGCAACCAACAACCACGCAATTCCAAAATACAAACAGATGAAATTCCATAGGTATCATGTAAACAATGACAAATTCCCACACCTTGAGGCATCACGATTAAGAGACCAGGGCATCTCCAGAAGTATTATTCTAACCTCCTCGGGCCCTGCTCGACACTGTTCATTATTTTGAAAACAGTTACCAATGTACATGATAATAAATGACTATTAATACACTTTCTTCAACAGCAGCGTCAATTAATAATAATAATAATATAAATAACAGTAGTAGTAGTAGTGTTCTAGTGTAGTAAGTAAGTAGTAGTAATAGTAATAGTATTAATCTTTCATTTTCACGAATTACTGTTTTCTACATATTAGCCAAACTTTAATTAATTACACTTGACCCCCCTTGAAAAATTTCCTGCAGGCGCCCATGCTTACAGCACTTGCGGGGGTGCTACCGCGACGAAAGTCATGCAGCATGTAAAAGCGAACGTGCTCTTTATCCACTGCCCGCTTCCATCTTGGCTGGAGCTTACACTGCTCGCCTTCTGACGGCTAACTGCCACTGATTTAAACCACTTACCTGATGATGTCATGCCGCTGTGTTGCGGAATCTCAGTGGCCAGTGTGCGCCGTGGCCGGAGCTTAGACATCGGGTGCCTTTTCATTGAACATTACTTTCTTTCCAACCCAATAAATAATAATAATAATAACAATAGTAATAACAGACAGTAACCGGAAGTAGCGCGCCGATACTGTAGCATATTAATTTTACAGATGTAATATCGTGTTGTGTAGCATTGCTATAAATAGAAAAATGTAGCTGTAGCAGTTTACAAAATAAAGCAGCTGGTATCAGAAAATTGCGCTGCAAATCCATTTACTTAAGAAAAAAATCTTTAAATCACGTGATATTTTAAGATTTTATAAAGCGGTATTGAATGAGAGAAGAAGCTGGGTGTGATCTACCTACAATTACGTACCTGACTTGACTTACATTGTGAAAGTTTGTTAAACTCTTAACTGGAAACCCTTCGCAGCTTCTGACCATTCGTTCAAGTGTGCCGGGTTCGAATACTGGATGAGGCATGGGTGGTGTCTCTGGCTCTCTTCCTTCCCTGGAACCAGTACTCCTATATTAGGGACGTGCGACTGCTTATAGTCATCGAGTTGTCATGGTGGTCGTTAACCCCCTACCTCAACATTGAAAACAAATGAAGTATTTTCAGCCAACCTGGGAAGGCTAGGTTCCATAGTATTGCCACAGAGTTGGTAGGGCATAATTGTATAGAATATCGAGGTCAAACGTAATTTTACACCAATAAAACTCGAAAAATAATAATTTCCTATCACCAGTGGCAATCAAAATTTATAATCGTCTGCAATTAGCCAATCATTAATTTAAGACTGAAAGCGCATACGAGACAATCGCGCTAGAGAGTTTGTTGATTGCACAGAGCTCGATTGTTTAAGTCAAACAGAATGCTACTTTTTTACGTGATTTTTATTTGAATTCCATGGGCTTTGTGGCTAATTTGTCACTAACTGTTAGAATGTGTTACATATGATGACTAGTGCTGAGGTAAATACAAAGATAAATTACTTGTGTAATTTTTCCTAGTATTTAGCCCTGAATACCATTTGTAAGAATGTGCATGTAAAAACCATTGTCATAATTTACATTTTTAACAAAAGCCTAATCGTAAAAAAAGTAGCTAAAAGTAACAACTCAGAAAAGTAATGCAGCTAGCAACTTTTCCGAAAAAGTGATAGTAGCTGTAGCAAACTACTTTTTTCTTAAGAATGTAGTTGTAGCAATAATTACCTGCCATTAGCTTTCCATTCACTCAGCACAGTGAGAGGTTTTCTCAGATCCCCCAGCAGGGTGTCTGCTATAACACCTCTATAAAAGGAAAAATATCTGTATGAAACTGCATCCCACTGTTGTTGTGGTACGGTGGTCTTTAACCACCGTAAGCAACTCAATGGGCTATAAGCAGTCGCCCGTCCCTAATTTAGGACCAGGGGTTACAGGAAAGGGAGAGAGCCAGTGTCGTAAGACAAACACAGCATCTATGCCTCACCGGGATTTGAACCCGGGCGAATGATCAGAAGCCTTTGCCCCCGGGGTGACACTCAGTTCTGTAAAGAACATTTTTTGCTCAAAATTATTTATGCAGTGAAACCTCGGTTTTACGTTTTTCTAGCGGATGACCTTAAAAAACGTACAAATATTGAAAGCATTTAAAGAAATTTCAAAATGTTAAATACACTATCTACCAACAAGTAATTGGACACCCCTGCAATCGACGATAGCTGCTGTCCTGATACACGTCACGGCCGCCGCCGTTAAATATCGTGTGGAAACGCAACCAGTCGCATGCAAGATGCCACGCAGTTCGGAGTTCTCTGATTTCGAGAAAGGTGTAATCGTCGGGTATCACAGAAATGGCCGATCCATACGTGACATATCCAGCGAGTTGAAGTACCCAAAATTGACAGTGGCCTACGTGATTGGCAAGTGGAAGATGAGAGGTGACTGTCGGAATGTGCCCCGACCCGGAAGACCCACAAAACTGGGAGTTAGAGACCGACGGGTGCTGACCAGAGACATTTGGAAGAACTGCACCAAATCTATGGGCCACATCCACGAGGAGTTTCAACAGACATTCCGGAGTGTTCTTTTGATGAATACCATCCGTAAGAAATCCCATCTGCTCGGTTATCATGGACGCGCTGCCGCCCACAAGCCTTTGATCACCAAGTCCAATAGCGCTGCTCGGCCAACGTGGTGCAAAGAACGTCGACAGTGAACCGTTGAACAGTGGAAACAGGTTCTCTGGAGCGACGAATCAAGGTTCACCCTCTACCGTTCGGATGGCAGGGTCTGGGTTTGGCGTCTGCCTGGAGAACGCCTCCTGCCGGAATGTATTGCGCCAACTGTGAAGTTCGGCGGAGGTGGAATTATGCTATGGGGGTGTTTCTGTTGTTATGGCATGGGACCCTTGGTCACAATTCCTGGTAAACTCAACGCCAAGACCTACTGCACCATTTTGGATGACCATGCGCTTCCTACGTTGTGGCAATTTTACGGGGTGGACCCATGTTACTTTCAGGATGACAATGCCATCTGTCATGTTGCGAGGTCCACCATGGCTTGGTATGATGACAATGGGGTTAATCGAATGGACTGGCCTGCGCAGAGCCCGGACTTTAACCCTATCGAGCACCTCTGGGACGAGTTGTAGCGTCGACTTAAGGGGTGCCCCCACCGTCCGAAATCGGTGAAGGAACTGACCTGTGTTCTCCAAGCTGAGTGGAAGAAAATACCGCTAGCCGTCGTACAACGTCTGGTTGAGAGTATGCCCCGGAGGGTCGCAGCTGTAATCGCCGCTCGTGGAGGCTCCACCAACTATTGAAGGTGAATAAACTTCGTTTTTCTTAGCTATCACAGGTGTCCAATTACTTGTTGGTAGAGAGTGTATTATTGTAAAATTTTGATTGCATTCAAAGAGATAAAGAAGATAAGAGGGAAACCTATAATTTTATATTACCCTAATTTATAATGTAACACATACAAACATATGCTCATTTTTTTTTTTTTTTTTTGATTGGAGGTTTAACGACCACCGTGAGCAACTCAATGGGCTATAAGCAGTCGCCCGTCCCTAATTTAGGGTCACTGGTTCCAGGGAAGGGAGAGAGCCAGTGCCGTAAGACAAACACAACATCCATGCCTCACCGGGATTCGAACCCGGACCCCGTTTGGACGAATGATCAGAGGCCATCGCTTAGACCACTGCGCAACCGGGGCGGCAAACATACGCTCATAAAAATTTGGTGCTTTTGAATAAGACGTACTGAAGATAAAGAGGACTAATTTTCTTTTTTAACGTGAAAAAGTAACGTGATCCACTTCTGATTCCTAAATATGAGTAACTTTCCAAAGAATATAATATATATAAGAGTATGGATTCAGGAGAGATAGAGGAACTAGGGATGCAATTGGAGTGATGAGAACTATATGCGAAAGGAATATAGAAGTAAACAAAGAAGTTTATATACACAAATTCTCATTAGGAACATCATATAGTCACGGAAAAATTCGCGAGTCTCGGAAAAATTCTCATTAGGAATGCACAGTGTGTATGTTTCATCGACCTAGAAAAAGCATTTGACATGGTGAATTGGGAAAAGCTGATAGAAGTGCTAAGTAAAATAGGATTAGACTGCAAAGACTGGAGGGTAATAGCTGAATTATACGTGAACCAGACCGCCGTAATACAGGTAAAAGTAGGAAAAAGTAAAAAATGTGTGACTGGTAGGGGTGTAATACAAGGATACTGTCTGTCACCAACGCTCTTCAATATTTTTGCAGAAGAAATGATAAAAGAAGCATTTGATGAAGAGAAAAGAGGAACCACTATTGGAGGAAGAACAATACAAAGTATTAGATTTTCAGATGACCAAGCAATATTAGCTAATACTGAAGACGAACTACAGCATCTAATGCAATAATTTGAAAGTGTACGCATAAAATATGGTATGAAAATTAACACAAAGAAAACAAAAACGATGAAAGTCTCTGGGAGAGCAGGAAACGTTGAGGTGATGATGAATGGACATAATGTAAAGCAAGTAAGACTATACAAATACCTCGGTAGCATAATCCAAGAAAATGGAAAATGTGACATGTTAATAAAAGAAAGAATTAGTAAAGGAAAATATGCATTTTACAACATGAAAAATTTGTTAGTAAGAAAATGAATAAAAATTTAAAGAAAAGGCTTATTAAGTGCTATATTTGGAGTATTACTTTACATGGGGAAGAAACGTGGACAATCGGGAAAAGGGAAGCTCAAATGTTGGGGGCTATTGAAATGTGGTTATGGAGAAGAATAGAAAAAATAAAGTGGATTAAAAAACTTGCCAATGATTAAGTGTTGCGAAGAGCTGAGGAAGAAAGGAATATTCCAAAGACCATAAGAAAAAGGAAATATAACTGGATAGGACATGTGCTAAGAGGAGACAGCTTATTGAAAAGAATGATAGAAGGGAAATTGAAGGAAAGCTACCAAGAGGAAGGAGACGACTAATGATGCTTGATGATATCATGGGCACAGGAAGCTAGCGAATATTGAAGGAGGAAACAAGGGACAGAAAAACTGGAGGAAGAGAACTTGTTGACTTACCGTTGAACCTGTCAAAAAACAGAACACTAATGATGATGATGATGAATACTATAAAAACAAAAGCGTGAATAAACGCCACCGCCCACTCCGGTATTAATATTAATCTCTGTAAAACAATCGACGTCATACTCATACTTTGTTTGCCGCATTAAGCCTACGTCTGTTTTGACTTTTTGAATTACTTTTTGATTCTAATTTCATTATGAAAACTAGGTCAAGAAATTATATACAATTTTATATTTTCAACATACGAAAAAAAAACATTGCGTTTAAAATACTAGGTAGTAAAACCGAATGCGGTTTGTTTTATATCCAATACCCCCTACTGCACATCCTTCACTTATAAACATCGCTCTTTTCAAAGCAGTTTGTCCACTAGTTGATTTAGCATGGGTGTCGAGTAAAATATTTATTTTCAGATTTCTTGTATTCAGAGAAAAATGAGAACTGTGAGTGCTGTTTATTAAAATTTTAGTTGCGTCCTCTTTTTCATGGTTACATAAAAGAAAACTATGTTTCGATTCTCTCAAAGTTGCAATATATCGGGTTACGTAAACAAGTTAGTAAAATCATGCAATGCATTGATTATGATACGCTTTCCAACATACCAGAAATCATTACTCAAGTCATTAGTCAACTTATTAGGATAATGGCTGTGGAATAAATCTAGCTCTTGTGCCCTGACCTTTGACCGTATTTTGATGATATCCAACAGAATTGGTTCAGTATACCTCCGGAACAACATACTAAAGTTTTATCGCGATAGAAGCATTTTTAGTCAAGTTACAAAGATAATGGCTGTGGAATAAATCGTGCTCCTGTGTCCTGACCTTTGATCCCATTTCGATGACATTCAACAGTACCGGTTCAATGTACCTCCGGAACAAAATGATAACGTTTTATCTCAATCCAAGCATTTTTACGTACATTATGACGCATAAGGGCAATGGAATGGATCCCACTCCTATGTCCTGATCTTTGACCCCATTTCATCCAATTTTAATAGGGTTTGTCCCCAGGTAGTCCCCTAGCACATACTAAAATTTCATCGAAATCGAATCATTTTTACACAAGCTAGGACGCATAAGGGCAATGGAATGAATCGCGCTCCTGTGTCCTGACCTTTGACTGTATTTCTTCCATTTTCAACAGGGTTTGTTCCGAGGTAATCCCCTACTACATACTAAAATTTCATCGAAATAGAACCATTTTTACGCAAGTTATGACCCATAAGGGCAATGGAATGAATCCCGCTTCTGTGTCCTGAACTTTGACCCCATGTCGTCCATTTTCAATAGGGCTTGTTCCCAGTGGCCTCCTACCACATAATAAAATTTCATCGAAATCGAACCATTTTTACGCCAGTTATCGTGCGGACGGACAGACAGCCGGACAAAGTGGGAGCATATAGGCTACGCTTCTTCAACCTACGGTTGGAAAGCGTAAAAAAGGATCAAAGAACCGTGCAAATAAATGAATTACCTATAAACGAATTTAAAAAGCGATAGAAACTACAGTAAAATATCGAAAGTAGCGCAGAATTTTGAGAAGAAACATGTAACTGAAAAACGTAAAACCGAGGTGTATTTATGCTTTTTCCTGTTTCTTATGCACAGTTGTCAAACACAGCTGACTTCAAGTGTGTTGTGAGCTCGATGGTCACATGTACCAAAGAATTTTTCGAGAATATCTGAAAAATATTTCGTGAATTTCAGCCAATAGCTGGCAACCATACGAAAACGAGATTAAATCACTAGTGATGCGTTTGGAATTCGACTTTGACATTTATTTGAAACTACACCTCCATAAGCGTGCATCCCTTAAGCCTAGGCTACCATTTGATCATAAGATCGTAACAGCGACCAGAAGCCTGCAAGGGCCTAAAAATTTTGACCCGACCCGATAACTGCCGGTTCAGAGTTCGGTTTGGCCCGTCCCGAAAACCCTGACTCATTGTCCTACACGACCAAACCCGAAACCACTCAAAAACTAACTACGATAACTAAGCGTGTCGTCACAAATATTTCTTTCTCATTTGTTGCTAAGGTGATGTCGTCACTTGCACGAAAACACGAAAAGCTAAGCGTGACGTCACAAATATTTGTTTCTCGGTTGTTGCTGTGGTGACGATTCTTTCCGCTGCGCCACAAAAATGGAACAAACGTTTAGACGCTGACAAAGGAAATTATGTTGTTTCAGATTTTGCTGAACGCAGCTGCAGTTGTTATGATTTTTTGCTTTGATACGTTCCCTGAGTACCACATGAGAGAAAAAAAGAACGCAGAATAGTGCTCACTTTTGTGATGGAATGCCTGTTTTTTTTTGTTTGTTTTTTTCTGTTTTAAATTGGTAAGCAAGACGCTGCCTCTCTATGATCTACAGCGCTTTATTTGGTCTTTTACATAAATGTATGTGTTATGATTGCACAAATGCCTGCAGATCTTGATAGGGCAGCTCCTACGCTTAAAAAAAGCATACTAGCTGTGGATTGGACTTTAAAATGTATATTATTAATTAAAGCAAAGGAATAGTGTTTACGCTGAAAGTCGTTTATTCAAGCCTGCTGCTCCTATGTGGGATGATATGAAGAAATTAGCTTTCTACTTCACCCCTAAATCTACAGCCATTAGCGAAACTTTGAAAATCATTACCAACAGTGAGGCTTACAATTATAGTATCTCCCTACAGTTGCCACGAATTGGGAACCAGTTCTTCAAATAACGTCTTTTTCTTCCAAGATACCTCCTGCCACTTATGTGACGCCTCGTGCCTTTGAATGAAAATTGCATTATCATCTATTCATCTATTGTCTACTCAAGTCACCGCATTCAAATTGTCGAAGCGTTCTATTATTCAGATTGCGGTTTTGTGTCTACCATCCTTAGAAAAGCCATCTGGTCGAAAATCGGGAAATGTTTATTCTTATTTCTTTGTTAATTTATCGGATTATTTATATAGCTTTACTATTTTACATATAGTAGGTGTACAGTTTCTCGTTAAGGCATATTATTATTTTCTTTCGAAATGTAAAGTATTTGATGTACAACTTCGTATTTTCTTAAATAGCATAACTACACTAGTGATCTGAAATTTCTTGGCATAGAATAGAAATCAAAGTTTCCAAGCTTTCGCACATCAACCAGATGGCTTTTTCAAGGAAGGTAGACAGCAAACTGCAAACTGAATAATAGAACGCTTCAACAATTTGAACGTGGTGACTTGACTTGAGAATAACGAATAGATGCGAACATAATCAGGTATATCAATGTATGTGTTTTCACTGCACCAATGCCTAGAGATCTTAACAGATTTTCAGCGAGTCGTGCAATGATAGCGTCTCACTGGAGTTGCCACGAGTTTGGAACCATTTCTTCAAATAGTGATTACCTCTTTAGTTTCCTTCCATGATTCTGCGTGCTAAACGAGCATAACGCCTCTTGTCTTTGAATACCTGATTACGTTCGCCTCCACTCATTATTGTCAAGTCAAGTCACCACGTTCGAATTGTTGAACCGTTCTATTATTCAGTTTGCTGTCTGCCTTTCTTGAAAAAGCCATTTGGTTTATGTGCGAAAGCTTGGAAACTTTTATTTATATTCTACACCAAGAAATTTCGGATCACTAGTATAGTTTTACTATTTAAGTAAAGTTGGTGTATTCTTCCTTGTTATTAATTCACATTTCCTTTTTTACTGTGAAGAAAACAATCAGCCGTAGAATATCTTCGATTAAAATTGAGTGATTTATTAACATCTGAGACAGCTGGAGGAAGAAAAACATCCAAAATCATAGTTTTCGTTTTCATTGTCGGAATCTGATTTCTTCCAGAAGCTGCTATTGTTTCGTCATCCATTCATTCTTTCCCTTCAAATCCATCACAGCATTATGTTAAACCTAAAAACTTACAAGCAATTAATGGAAAGGTTGAGTTGATGGAAAGGTTCAGCAATGTCGAATTCTTCGAAATCGTAAAATCACTGTTTCGTCATTTCAAAGCGTCTTTGTCTTGTGACATTTCCTCGCAGCAGAAATCTGTCAGTTTCGAAACGGTTCCTAATCATGTACGTGACAGTTCCATAGTCTTAGGAACCTTTGGATCTGGTTCACTGCCAGCTACCAAGAAGTTCTCTTTCCCTGTTTCGAAAAAGAAAAGAAAATGAGGAACAGCATACGAAATTGGAACTGAATGCGTGGAAAATGGAAATCGTCTAATTCATGCGCAAATAATTCATGAGGCTATGCGAGGAAGTCTGTTGGGTTTTTTAATATTTACCTTACGAAGACAGTTTTTTGTTTCCTTTGTGCACCTAAAAGTGGTTAAGAAATATCAGTAATCAGATTAAGCGCGGATGACACTACGTAACTTCCGAATAGTAATAAGATGAGCAATCTCAAAGTTCTTGATATTAAGGCTCTTAAACAGTATTACGCGTTTAATTCGTGACACTGAAATACTCAACAGTTTCCTCGAGATACACAAATCTCGATTTTCACGATTCATGCATTAATATTTTTCGGAGTATACGATTCAAACATATTAAATGCGTTTCATTTAAATTTTCTAATCTTTTCAGTTCGGTGGTCAAAAAAAACGATTGGTCCAATGCCGATTCGTCCAAAGATATAATTGGTCCAATGCCATTTGGTCCAAAGGATCCGTGCAATGTCCGATTCGTCCAATGGTACAATTGGTCCAACGCCGTCGTCCAATGGTATCAACCTACCAGCGGTAAACTGTTTTTATTTTCCAGAGATAATTTCCGTATATTTGGTAATTGCAAACATTTTACATAAACCTGGTAAAAGGCACTCAATGGAGCATTTCTCAGCTGTTTGCAAAGCACCTAGCCCCCAGGCCTATTTAGAAGATTTTAAGTTACAACCTAGATATTTGGTATTTGTAAACATTTTATAAAACCTTATAAAAGTCGCTCAACAGATCATTTCTCAGCTCTTTACAAGGCACCTAGGCCGCGCACCTTTTTAGAAGATTTTAAGTTACAACCCAGATAATTGATATTTGTAAACTTGTAATAAAACCTAATAAAAGGCACTCATCGGATCATTTCTCAGCTCTTTACAAGACACCTAGGCCTAGGCCTTTTAACACTTTTTGTTCTACTGATGTCATATTTTAAAGTTTACATATTAAGTAAAGTTAAAAATACTAGCACAACATTAGTAAGTTTGCTTGATAGGTAAACGTTATGAATAGGACATCGGTAGAATAAAAACTGTCAAAAAGGCCTAGACCTAGGTCCTGTGAATTAATATTTAGTGCTTAAGTGAAAGCGCAATAATATTAACTTGATTTCATATGTACAAGTTATGAATATGACATCGGTTGAATAAAAAGTGTTAAAAAGGCCTAGAGCCTACGAATTAATATTTCGTGCTTAAGTAAAAGCGCAATATTATTAATTTGATTTGATATGTAAACATTACTAATCTGACATCGGTAGAATAAAAACTAGGCCTAGGCTTTACGAATTAATATTTCGTGTTTAAATAAAAGCTCAATATTATTCACTTAATTTGATATGTAAACGTTATGAATATGACATCAGTAGAATAAAAATTGTTTAAAAGGCATCGGTCCGAACCCCGATTAGTTGCCTCCATTGGCCAGTTGGCGGAACCCCACTGCATGCTACAAACAGAAACGTAAAACTAGTATTTTATATTATTTAATGCAAAAGAGAAACATTGAAGTTGATTGAACGGCTCGTGCGTACATCAGTAACTTCATGCGGCAGCAAGGAAGTATAAGAAAAAAAGGCAATTCCAAAAAAAAAAAAAAAAAAAAAAAGGAAATCTGTAACCACAACATTACACATATGAAATGTAAAATTATTTTACATTCTTTGGACTATCGGCGCTTTCGTATAACATCGGAGATAGAATCAGAACAGATGAGATTTTTATAGCACGAGTAGCACTTCGGACTGATCGGACGGAATTGGACCAACCGTCCCATTGGACGAATCGTACATCAATTAAAATAGCTTCATTTTATAACTTGGAATAGTTTATATTTTCTAAAACCTAACCATAATTATGCAATCCAAAATTTATTTGTCTACTGACGTCATCAAAGTACAGGTCGCGCCATCTTTTTTCTGGTTTCGACACCACCAAAGAAAAAGTTATTGAAATGTAATATAATTATGGTTATGTTTTAGAAAATGTTAAGTATTCCAAGTTATAATATGAAGTTATTTTATTCGATGTTCAAATTTCTATCCTTGGGAACACATTAGTTCTGAAGGAAATGTGTAGAAAAGTTTTTCCATTGGAAATATAGAGAGCACAATTACTTGACGTCCATCTTAATAGTATGGGATAAGGGCGATGGAATGGATCCCTATCCTATGTCCTGACCTTTGACCCCATTTGTCCCATTTTCAATAGGGTTCCCCTCCCGGTGGTCCCCTACCACATACTAAAATTTCATCGGAATCGAACCATTTTTACGCACGTGATGACGCATAAGAGCAATGGAATGCATCCCGCTCCTATGTCCTGACCTTTGACCCACTTCACCCATTTTCAACAGGGTTCTTCCCTCCCCAGGCGGTCCCCTACCACATACTAAAATTTCATTGAAATCGAACCATATTTACGCAAGTTATGAGGCATAAGAGCAATGGAATGGATCGCGCTCCTATGTCATGACCTTTAACCTCATTTGTTCCATTTTCAATAGGGTTCGTCCCCAAGGGGTCCCCTACCACATACTAAAATGTCATCGAAATCGAACCATTTTTACGTGAGTTATCGTGCCAACAGGCGGACAGACGGACGAAAAAGGTGGAGCATGTACACTTCTTCAACCTATGGTTGGAAAGCGTAAAAAAGAGCTAGACTCCCAACGTACGAGTCTAAGCTTTGCTCCAGTTCGAGAAACCTGTGCTAACTGCTTCAGTTGGGAGCATGGGAGCTTGGGTATGCGTCACTGAATTAAAACAAGTTAGTAAAATCATGCAATGCATTGATTATAATACGCTTTCCAACATACCAGAAATCATTACTTAAGTTATTACTCAAGTTATGAGGATAATGGTTGTGGAATAAATCTCGCTCCTGTGCCCTGACCTTTGATCCCATTTCGATGATATTCAACAAAACCGGTTCAGTATACCTCCGAAATAACATGATAAAGTTTTGTCGCAATAGAAGCATTTTTACGTAAGTTATGATGATAAGGGCTATGGAATAGATCCCGCTCCTGTGTCCTAACCTTTGACCCCATTTCGCCTAGTTTCAATAGGATTCGTTCCCGGACAGGCCCTACAACATACAACATTTCATCCAAATCGAAGCATTTTTACATAAGTTATGACGCATAATGGCAATGGAAGTGATTCCACTCCTATGTCCTGACCTTTGACCCCATTTCGCCCATTTTCAATAGGGTTTGTCCCCAGGTGGTCCCCTACCAGATACTAAAATTTCATCGAAATCGAACCTTTTTTTTTTTACGTTAATTATGACGAATAAGAGCAGTGGAATGGGTCCCGCTCCTATGTCCTGACCTTTGACCCCATTTCGTTTACTTTCAATAGGGTTTCTTCCCAGGTGGTCCCCTACACATACTAAAATTTCATCGAAATCGAACTATTGTTACGCGAGTTATCGTGCGGACGGGCATACGCACACAACGCGTGACGTAATGAGGCAGATGGGAATCGCAACCATCTGCTCGAAAGAGTGTGACGTCATCAAACTGTAATAGGATCCACGCATAACGCGTGACGTAATGAGACAGACGGCGTGACCGCGCAGCAACATCTCAATCGCGAGCTTGTGGCGTCATAAGATTTCTAAGCATGGGTAACATTAATGGAACGACGTCATGACACTGAAAACGTAATAATTCGGGGTGGTTATTTAACCCACTAAACGAATTTTCCTAAAGTCGAGGTCAAACAAAATCAATTTTTAATACCAGAAAACAGTAGGTAAACTACTTTCATCAAAATCCTTACAGCCGTTTTTAAAATAAAATTTTCATAGATACAAGAATTGCTCCTTTAAGGTGGACGTCAAGTAATTTTGCTTCCTATATACTTCCAATGGAAAAACTTCTGTACACATTTTCTATACAATTTCGTCACAAGGATGCAAATTTGAACTTGGATTAAAAATAGCTTTATTTTATAACTTGGAATACTTAATATTTTCTAAGACATAACCATAATTATGCAATCCAAAATTTATTTGTCTACTGACGTCATCAAAGTACAAGTCGCACCATCTGTTTTCTGGTTTCAACACTACCAAAGGAAGCGTTATTGTTTCTTAATATAATTGTGGTTATGTTTTAGAAAATGTTAGGTATTGTAAGTTATAATATGAAGTTATTTTAATCGATGTTCAAATTCCCATCCTTGGGAACACACTAATTGTGAAGGAAATGTGTAGAAAAGTTTTTCCATTGGAAATATAGGAAGCACAATTACTTGACGTCCACGTTAACACAGTAGTATGGGATAAGGGTGATGGAATGGATCCCGATCCTATGTCCTGACCTATGACCCCATTTTTCCCATTTTCAATAGGGTTCATCCCTAGGTGGTCCCCTACCACATACTAAAATTTCATCGAAATCGAACAATTTTTACTCACGTTATGACGCGTAAAGGCAATGGAATGCATCCCGCTCCTGTGTTCTGACCTTAGATCCCACGTCACATAAGGGCAATGGAATGGATCCCACTGTTATGCCGTGACCTTTTGCCCCATTTCGTCCATTTTCAATAGGTTTTGTCCCCAAGTGGTCCCTTACCACATACTAAAATTTCATCGAAATCGACCCATTTTTACGCGAGTTATTGTGCCGACAGACGGACGAACAAAGCTTGAGCATATGCGCTTCTTCAACCTACAACGGAAAGCGTAAATGAATAATAATTTGTGCGATTTATGTAAAGAATACGTAGCGAATTAAAAGTAAGTGATATCATTAGTGAACTGTTGAGAAAGACACCATTATCTGAACTATTAAATGAAGTTTAACTACAACTTAGAATGAGTGGAAAACATGTGTCAATATCTCCGGAACTTGAAATTGAACGCAAGAAAAAGAACTGATCATATAGTACAGTATTTGGTGTTTTAGTAATTAACGAATAATTTCGTATATGAAATAAAGTGACCCAACTTATTTTTAGGGGGAACAGCGGGATTTTATCCACCACCGTGAACTACTCTAAGGTCTATAAGCAGTTACTCGTCCCTAATTTGGGGACATTAGTTCCAAAAAAAGGGGAGAGCCAGTGCCGTAATACTAGCACACCATCCATGCCTCAGCCGGTATTCGGGCTCGAAACCATCTCGGGCGTCTGATTGAAAGTCAAAGCTTCGTACCACTCGGCCATCAGAGCGGCAGAATTAATTTAATTGTACTGTTTGCTCTATTTTCATTGAAACAGACTCTTGAGATAAGAAACACTCCTAAAATATTATATGTATTTATCATCTATTAGGAACAATAATTTCCGTCAAGTAATAGAGAGCACACAATTTCCGTTACTTAGTAGTCCAAAACTTTTCCTACAGTATTCAAAACAGAAAAGAACAAAAGGAAAGAATTACGGGCTTGGGAGGGGAGGAGTGTCCTAGCTAGTCCAGATCTTCATTCCAAAATGCACCACTGTGTAGCTCCGGTGGACCAGTGGTCACAGTTGCTGGTTACAGGCTAGTCGTCCGAGATGGGCTTAAGACCCGGACGAGAGATAGGCATCGCTTTTACCCATGGTGCTGCTTCTAGCTTAAGACGAGCTTAAGGTAAGGACGAGACATAGGCAGCGCTTGAACCTACGGAACTGCTTCTGGTTCGAGATGAGTTTAAGATCCGGACAAGAGATAGGCAGCGCTTTAACCCACGGCGCTGGTTCTGGTTCGAGATGGGATTAAGAACCGACGAGACATAGGCAGCGCTTCAATCCACGACGCTGGTTCTGGTTCGAGACAGGTTTAGGAACCGGACGAGACACGCAGAGCTTTAACCAACGATGCTCGTTCTGGTTCGAGATAAGCTTAAGATCCGGACAAGACATAGGCAGCGCTTCAACTCACGGCGCTGGTTCTGGTTAGAGATGATTTTAAGAGCCGACGAGACATACACAGCGCTTTAACTCACGGCGCTGGTTCTGGTTAGAGATTATTTAAAGAACCGACGAGACATAAGCAGCGCTTCGACATACGACGCTGGTTCTAGTTCGAGATGGGCTTAAAAACAGAACGAGACACGCAGCACTTTGACCAACGGCGCTGATTCTGCCTTACCCACCCCCACACACCCTCCTGGGAACCAGTGGCCCTAAATTAGGAATGCGCGACCGCTTATAGCCCTTAGAGAGAGATTTATGTAGAGGATTTTGGAAGGGATTGTCTGACACCAGGTCTTAAACAACCCTCAGAAGTAGGAAATTTGGGCTAGAGTACCCGATGAAAAATTCATACGGAAGCGAAGTAGAAAAGAGAAGGAAGACACCCTTATTTATAACCCCGACGGGGGCAATACTTGAGGTCCGACAGCTTAACGTGCCCATCCGAAGCACGGCAGATATTTATTGGTTTGTGAGTTCGTACCAGCCTTGGATCGATCAGAAAACTTTTCCTAAGGGATATAAGCGTGGCCACGATGGCTTCGAGTCCATTCGTGGCCCCGCTTATAACCTTAAGAGAAGCCCATGGTTGACGTTAAACCGCAAATAAGGGTTTGGGCACTAAATTTTCCCCCACCCCTTCCTGGAACCAGTGGCTCTTAATTAGGAATGGACAATCACTTATAGCCCTTACAGAGAGAGAGAGAGAGAGAGATTTACAGGATTTAAGGAAGGGAGTGTCTGACCCCATGTCTTAAACAACCCTCAGAAGTAGGAAGCTAAGATATTTGGGCTAGACTGCTTGCCAGGAAAGTCACACGGAAGCGAGGTAGAAAGGCAGAGAAAGACGCACTTGTTTATAACCAAGGAGCCAATACCCGAGATCCAACGGTTTAATGTGCCCATTTGACGCACGGCAGATATTTAGTGGTTCGAGCGGTCACACTTACCTGGGATCGATCCTGGAACGTTTCCGTGGCAGTCACGAATATTGACCATTAAGCCATCTGCAGGCCCGCATATAGCTCTTAGAGAAGTCCATAATGATCGCTAAATCGCGAATTAGAAGAAAAAATACGCAACTGTAATGGAACAAAATCTTTGGAGGATGAATACGTATTAGACTGTGTTCCTCGAACCATACCTATCGCAGAGTGATTTCTGTATCTAAAATTCATAGCTAAACGACTGTGACAATCAACACACTACTATGAAATATGCAGAGAATATTAAAACACCCATAGTAAAAAACCGAAACGGAAAATAAAATAATTTTCTTTAAGGTGAACGTCTGGTGATTTTGCTTCCTATACTTCCAATGGAAAAACTTCTGTCCACATTTTCTTCACAATTAACGCATTTCCAAGGGTGAAAAGTTGAGCATCGATTAAAATAGCTTCATTTTATAACTTGGAATACTTAATATTTTTTAAAACATAGCCATAATTAAGCAATCCAACATTTGTTTGTCTACTGACGTCATCAATGTACAGGTCGCCCCATCTTTTTCTGGTCTCAACACCACCAAAGGAAAAGTTATTGATTTTTAATATAATTATGGTTTCTGCTACTTCAAATTAGAAAAATTACGCCATTCTACTACTTCAAACTAGAAAAATTAATGATTTAATTTTTGTCTTGTTTGTTTGATATTTAGAAAAATATCATACATGTACGCACTGCGTAAGTTTAATAAGACTTAGACAAAAATATGTTCTGGAAGCTGATGTATTTGATGAACGGATTTCTCCGATTAAAGGCTAGTTCCAATAAAGAAATAAAGTCGTCTATTTTTGGAAGGCAACAAAAAGAATATCAAATTACTGAAATTTAAAAATTCACTTACCAGAATCTTTCAAATACGAACATTAATAAAACTAACGTCACGTTTATATGTACAATAAAAAATAGGACATCTGATTAAACCTTTAGCATTTATTTTGCTGAAAGCGGCCTAAAAAAAGTAAAACACTTATGACACATCGATAAAGAAATGAGAATATGATTAATTTTGATAAATGCACTTGCCTGAAACAACAAAAGCGCAGCATGCGGAGGACAACGCACCATGTCTGTGTCACAATGATATGTGAAAAATTTACAGTTTAAATGTCTGCTTGTCGAAAATTGAAAAAAAGAGTTGCATTAAACAGGGAAAAGGGGCATCTTTATGAAACATAAAGACATGAAAGAAGTTTTTAAATGAAGCGTTGACCTACCTGAATGTGACCGAGAGTAGAATAAGTAAGAAAAATAAAAGGAAAAGGTAGAAAAGTTTGTGAAACTGAAATCGTTCATTTATCTAAAGCTGATAATGAGCATAATGAGGAAACAGCGACATTTAAGGAAAGGAATTAATTAATGTCGAAACGGTCATTTACATGAAACTGCCGAAGAGGAGGATAAAAACGATTGGGTCGTCCTTATTAGCACACAGATGGCGAGCCGGCGTGTGGCCACCATATTGTTTCACGAAATTACCGATTGAGAAAATACTTTTTCTTCAAATTTGTTTCACAATAGTTAACTATATATAGTTGGCCATCTTATGTATCTCTAATTGCAAAGCAATTCGCCTTCCGCAGAGACCAGAAAGATCTAGCGCTAAGAAATACATGTGTACATAGTCGTCTCTAAGACCTTACGTCCCAGGATAACATAAAAGTTAATACCTTTTAATTCTTGAAATACCGCTGACCGGAATATGTACCGTATGTCCGCGGGAAATCGTCCTGCTGCTGTGATATTGTAATCTGAGATATTGTATACGATATATGTCAGGTGATGCGTAACATCACAGCCTCTCCTTGACAAATGTCAACCCCGCCTTCTCGTGGTGCATCCTGTTCCCACTAAAGGGGCTCTGACGACCGCCAATAGCGGTATAACTATACCATCGGGATTAGAGGAAATTCTATCCCACACTCACCAACCCGCTTGGCCAGCGTGGTGAGTTATGGCCAAACCCCTCCAAAATGACTCCACAACTTAAATCTTGGCCCTCAGTCTCCGGCAGCTGGAATGTACCTGGCCAAGGCAGCGGCCAGTGCGACATGAAGGCAGAGGGTGCTAAGAATCCCCGGAGGACCGGACTAGGCTGCCATGTGATGCTGACCTTGGCAACGTACAATGGACGCTCCCTATCTTCTGATTCAAGGCTTCTTGAATTGGAAGAGGAACTACAAAGGATCAAGTGGGACATCGTGGGGCTAAGTGAGGTAAGGAGAAAAGGAGAAGATCTCATCGAACTGAAAAGTGGACATCTCTTCTACTATTGTGGGACAGATACTGGCAGAACTAGTGGTGTGGGATTTATAATAAACAAGAAACTGAAGGATAAAGTGGTAGAAGTTGAAAGTTCCTCTGACAGAGCTGCACGACTCGTTATCCAACTATCGAGAAGATACCAGGCTCAGATTATTCAAACTTATGCACCCACCACAAGTCATCCTGAAGAAGAAATTGAAGAATTTTATGAGGAAATTCGTCATCTAAATAATAAAGGTAAGCAGCACTTGAAAATAATTATGGGAGATTTCAATGCAAAAATAGGGCAACGGCAACAGAATGAAACTTCAGTAGGTAAATTCGGTCACGGCAACAGAAACCAGCGTGGAAATACTCTCGTTGAGTTAGCAGAGGCAGAAGGGTTTTTCATCTTGAACTCCTTCTTCAAGAAAAAGCCACACAGGAAATGGACATGGAGACATCCAAATGGGACGACAAGTGAAATTGATTTTATTATGTGTAACAAAAAATTCGTCATAGAAGACTGCTGTGTGCTAAACAAGTTCAACACAGGTAGTGACCATAGATTGGTGAGATGTAAGATGCACCTCAACACTAAACTTGAACGTGGCAAGCTCATAAGACAAACAAAATCTATTGACATAACCAACCTTAAAAAACACCATAATACCTTCAAGTTGGAACTGAAGAACAGGTTCTCTGCTTTAGAAGGCCTAACATCGGAAGAAGTGGACATCTCTGAAGTTAACATAAAAATAACCAAAGCTCTTGTGGAAACAGTAACAAAATTAGCTGGGTCTAAGAACAAGTTGCATGTAAATAAATTATCAGGAAAAACGAGAATGTTGATGCAAAAAAGAAGAGAGATGAGGACAACTAAAGAAGATGTGACTTCCAAAGTGGAATATATAAAGCTATGCAAGACAGTACGAAAAAGTATCACTGAAGACGTAAGAAAATTCAACTGTGAACTAGTGAGAAAAGCAATTGAAAACAACCAAAGCCTAAAGATAGCAAAGGGACATCTCAGTAAGGGAAGAAAACAGATTATGGCACTGAGAAAAGAAGATGGTTCTGTAACAAGAAATAGAGGCGAAATTTTGACAAGAGTGAAAGATTTCTACTCCAAATTATATGAAAGGGATGATACATGCACTCCAGACATCATGAAAGATACCAGTACCAGAGTTCCTCCAGTCCTTCCAGCAGAAGTTGCACATGCAATCAAGAACATGAAGCGGGGAAAAGCTCCAGGAGAAGATGGAATTACTGTAGACATCATACAAGAAGCAAGTGGAGAAATCGAAACAGTACTCGCCCAAATTTTCACTCGATGCCTTAATGAAGGAAAGATTCCTGAGGATTGGAACACCGCTGCAATGATCCTGCTACATAAGAAAGGTGACATTGAGGATCTCGGAAACTACAGACCGATCAGCCTCCTATCAGTAGTTTATAAAATCTTCACTAAAGTTCTTTCACACCGCTTGAAGGTAGCACTGGACATGGCTCAACCGAGAGAACAAGCTGGATTCAGGAGTGGCTACAGCACAATAGATCATATCCATGTGCTGAGAGAACTAATTGAAAGAGCGAGGGAATATGAACTTCCATTGTGCATGGCTTTTATCGATTATGAAAAAGCCTTTGATTCGGTGAAACCATCAGCAGTTACAATGGCTCTGAAAACCTGCGGAATTGAAGATGCATACATTAATATTATTAATAACATCTATGAAAATGCAAGTGCAAAGATTAGGCTGTTTGAAAATACAACACACATAAAAATTGGAAAGGGAGTGAGACAAGGTGACACCATATCTCCGAAGCTCTTTAATGCCACATTGGAGGGTGTTTTTCAGTCACTGAGCTGGGAAAACAAGGGGATAAAGATTAATGGAGATTATCTAACCCACCTTCGTTTTGCTGATGACGTAGTCATTTTTGCAACTAGCCCATCAGAGCTGCAGAGTATGATCCAGGAACTTGCTGACAAGAGTAAAGAAGTGGGATTAAAAATGAACTTTCAGAAGACAAAAGTGATGTTCAATGCTTTTACAAGAAATGAAGATTTATCGATTGATGGAGAAAAGCTGGAGATAACAGATACGTACGTTTATCTTGGACAGCAGATATCAAGTGAGGGTCACATTGATGAAGAAATTAATCGGCGTACAAAACTTGCCTGGAGAGCTTTTGGAAGAAACAGCATAATTTTCAAGAGCAATATGCCATTATGTCTTAAAAGAAAAGTGTTTGATCAATGCATCCTTCCAGTGCTTACGTATGGTGCAGAGACGTGGACCTTAACTAAAAGAGACATACAAAGGCTGCAGACAACTGTAAGCAGCATGGAGAGGTGCATGCTTGGTGTAACCAGGAGAGATAAGAAGAGGAACACGTTTATCCGAAAAATGACAAGAGTGGAAGACATCATGATCAAAGTTAAATCCCTGAAATGGCAATGGGCTGGACATACTGCCAGAAGAACAGACCATCGATGGACAGCCGAAATTTTAGATTGGATTCCAAGGGACAGGAAAAGACCCAGAAGAAGACCACATGGGAGATGGGTGGATGAATTTCGAAAGTATGCAGGGGTGACATGGAGGAGACTGGCACAAGACAGACCGTTGTGGAGGAAACTTGGGGAGACCTTCGTCCAGCAGTGGATTGATAATGGTTGACAATGATGATGATGATGATGATATGATTATTGGTTATCGTATATGATTATCAGAAATGCATGCCTATATGGTTATCAGAAATGCATGCGTATGTGATTATCAGGACGACATTACATGATAAAAAGTATCAGCACACCCTTTTTGAGAAGTTGATTTGCACGTATACGTTACAGCTAAAGGCGGTCGAAGAGAAAGGCACAGGGGTAGATGCCTCCCCAGGAATGGCGAAATTTTTAATTTTCTGTGTTTTAACACCCTGCTAAAACTACACATCTGTCTGTCTGTCTATTTTCTGTACTATTAAAGCTTGCAAAATAATCCAAATAGTTCTTGAAACTCTTGACGCCTTTTTTCATAAAGAAATCAATCCCCCCCCCCCCCCGTCAAGGGTCAAGCCAATGTGCAGCAGGAAGAAAAGTAGATTCATTTCCAGAATCTACTATATAGAATGCATTACTACCAATTCAGACCAATGAAGATCTGATTTGCTTGAACACCATCAAATGTCTGCTAAGAGCTATTATTCCAGTCACGACACAACCACGTCAGACAGACCCTTCTCAGCTACGAAAAAGCTGAAAAATGAGTCATCAGCGTCTTACAGGATTAGAATTAATGCATATTCATCGAAATATTGCCCTAAAAAAACTGATGATATTTTGGAGAGATTTGTTTAAATGAGTGGTTGACGTATTGACGTATAACCGTTTAAATGCACACAAGAAGACTCACTTTTGGGTAACACACACTCCATTCTTTATTAAAAAGAGTTATTCCATAATTAATACAGAAATTTAACGTGGACCAGGAACATCAAATAAAGATATTCGCTCTTTCCACGAACTGGAAGACCATGGGTTCGACTCCCGGTGGCGGCCAATGAGAATTTTTCCGTGACTCTCTTACAAACGTAGAAAGAGCAAATATCTTTGTTTGATGTTATTCCATAAATTCGTGAACTTCAAATGACTCTTGAATAGACCTGATCGAAATGCTCATGCAATCATGCAACTCATTAAAAAACTCTGTGAAATCGGTAATGCATATATCTAACATCTCCCCCCATGACACTAAGGTTAGATATTCTGACATTGAATCAAACTGGTGCGTCCTTCCCCCTTTCAAATTTCTGCAAAAGCCACCGGCCACGGCCATGATCCAGGCATGTATAAAAAGACGCACCGCATCAAGCATAAACAGTAGAAAGGGACGAAACTTAGAACTCATTGTTTTTCAGCTTGGCAAGTCAGTTCCCCTTCAATCGATAAATCTTCATTTTTTGTAAAAGCATTCTACATCAGTTTTGTCTTCTCAAAATTCATTTTTAATCCCACTTCTTTACACTTATCAGCAAGTTCCTACATCATACTATGCAGCTCTGAAGGGTAGTTGCAAAAATGACTCTGTCATTTTTGCAACTACCCCTTCAAAACGGGTTAAATAATCTCCATTAATCTTTATCCTTTTGTTTTCCCAGTTTATTGATTGGAAGACATTCGAAAAATTAAAGAAAGGGTAAAATTAAAGAGTTTGGGAGATATGGTGTCACCTTGCCTCACTCCTTTCCAATTTTAATTTGTGCTGTATCCTCAAATAGCCGAACCTTTGCACTTGCATTTTCATAGATGTTAATTAATACACACAATTGACGTGGATTAGGAACATCAAACAGAAGCCATCGCTCTTTCCACGTTTATAAGCGAGTCACGGAAAAATTCTCATCGGTCGCCACCGGGAATCAAACCCGGGGTCTTCCAGTTACGCGCCATGCTCCTGAAAGCGACGCCGCTGTAGTACAGTGGTAGTATGTCCGGTGCGTAGCTGGAAGACCCTGGGTTCGATTCCCAGTGGCGGCCGATGAGAATTTTCCGTGACTCACTTATAAACGTGGAAAGAGCGATGACTTCTGTTTGGTGTTCATAGATGTTATTAATAATACTAATGTACGCATCTTCGATACACAGGATTTCAAAGCCATTGTAACTGCTGACGCTTTACGAAATCAAAGGCCTTTGCTATACACAATGGAAGTTCATATTCCTTCGCTCTTTCAATTAGTGCTCTCAGTACATGGATACGACCGCATGTCACTCCCGCATGCTTTCGAATTTCATCTACACATCTCCCATGTGCTCTTCTGGAACTTTTCCTGTCCCTTGAAATACATTCTAAAATTTCGGTTGGCCATCGGTGACGTGTCTTTCTGGCAGTATGTTCAAACCCATTGCCCTTTGAGGGATTTTATTTTGATCGATTTTGTCATACAAGTCAGTTCCAGAAAATTCAGTCCTGCTGTAGCTGCCCCGATCAACCGTAAGGGATGTTATTGGGAACTGGAAACTCCTAGCTGCAGCATCAAATCAATCGCGACCTGGTAGGATGAGAGAACAGGACCACCAAGTGCTGTAGCGGATGGTGAGACAAAATCGCCCGCCCTCGGTTTAAATACTCACCACTGGGTTCCAAAATGCTTCTGAAAGCAACGCCAGCGCCATGGTGGTTCGTCGAGAGATGAAGGGAATGAGTTTCCATGGGCGAGTAGACCACACAAGCCTAACATTCAGCAAGATCAGCGCCAAGCTTCAGTTAGAGTGGTATAGAGTTTGGCGCCAGTGAAGTCTTTGCCTCTCTAACCAAAGCTTGGGAGGTGAACCCTACCTGTATTGTGCCAACTATGAAGTTTGGTGGTGGTGGGGGGGGGGGGGGGGGTTCATGATCTGGAGCGGTTTTCCATGGTTTGGACGACTAGTTCCAGTCAGTGTTAGAAACAGGTCAAAAATGTCGGGCTCCTGACCATCACATACTTGGACACGACCCAGACCTATCACCTTTGTTCAGGAGCGGGTCGGGTTTCGGGTATTACCCGGACAATACCCGAACCCGACCCGGATCTGACCCGTACAATCAATGTATCATCATTGTCAATCATTATTATCAATCCACTGCTGGATAAACGTCTCCCCAAGTTTCTTCCACAACAGACTATCTTGGGCCAGTCTCCTTCATCAACCCATCTCCCAGGTGGATTTTTTTTCTTTTCCTGTCACTTGCAGTCCAGTCTAAAATTTCGGTTTTCTTTTTTTTTTTTTTTTTTTTTTTTTTTTTTGATTGGAGGTTTAACGACCACCGTAAGCAACTCAGTGAGATATAAACAATCGCCCGTCCCTAATTTAGGGCCACTGGTTCCAGGGAAGGGAGAGAGCCAGCGCCGTAAGACAAACACATCATCCATGCCTCACCGGGATTCGAATCCGCACCCATCTCGGACGAAAGATCAGAAGCCATCGCTTAGACCACTGCGCCAACGGCTTCGGTTGTTCACCGGTGGTCCGTTCTCCTGCCAATATGTCCAGCCCATTGCCATTTCAGGGATTTTACTCTAATCATGATGTCCTCCACTCTTGTCACTTTCCTTATCCACGAGTTCCTCTTTTTACCTTTCTTGGTTACACCAAGCATACATCTCTCCATGCTTCTTTCAATTGTTTGCAGTCTTTGTATGCCTTTTTTAGTTAAGGCCTACGTATCTGCTCCGTACGTAAGCACTGGAATGATGCAAGGATTAAACACTTTTCTTTTAAGACATAATGGCACATGGCTCTTAAAAATTAGACTGTTTCTTCTAAAAGCTCTCCAACCAAGTTTTATACGCCACATAATTTCTTCATCACGGTGGCTCTCGCTTGATATCTGCTGCCCAAGGTAAATTCCGGAATTGGTTATCTCTAGCATTTCCCCATTAATTGATAAATCTTCATTTCTTGCAAAAGCATTGTACTTCTGTTTTGTCTTCTGAACGTTCATTTTTATTCCCATTTCTTTACCCTCCTCACCAAGTTCCTGGATCATACTTTGCAGCTTTGAAATATTATTTCAAAGGCCTCTGAAGGGTTCTCTGAAATATTTTTTCTTTTCAAAAATGAAACGGAAACAATACCGGGTCGAAGTCATGGCAGGAATACCTTGACCCGACCCATTTGACCCGCAAGAAATCGTTTACCTGGTGACCCGTTGACCTGCTGACCCGTCACCCGCTTCCATCTCTGGTTCCAGTATCTGGGAACCTCAACGCAACGGCCTATAATGATACTCTCGACAATTTTGTGTTCCCAACATTATGGTAACAGTATATAATTTATGACTACTAAACTTGCGGTGTTAATATAGAATAAAAATACCAACGTTTCTCGCAATAAAATGTTTATTATATATGGGTCGCCCAAAAGTAAGTGAGAGTCGTGTAATAGCGTCATTGTATATTTACACAGAGCAGTGCATTTGCGCCGGTAGATGGCGTGTCATGTCAGAAAGCACGCTATTATCGGCAGCACGTATCAGTGCGTCTGTGAGATGTTTGCAAGTGCGGAAGCAAATTGACTACGTAGGGTCGTGACAGGGATTCGTCCAAATGATCATATGTAGAGGATTTTAGGAAGGGAGTGTCTGACCACAGGTCTTAAACAACCCTTAGAAATAGGAAGCTAGGAGATTTGGGCTAGAGTGCCGGATAGGAAAGTGACACGGAAGCGAAGTAGAAAGGGGTAGGAAGACGCCCTTATTTATTACCGGGGGCCAGTACCCGGGGTCCGACGGCTTAACGTGCCCATCCGACGCACGGCGGATATTTAGTGGATCGAGCGTTAGTACCTGCCTGGGATCGAACCTGGGGTCCTTTCCGCGGCAGTCACGAGGGTTGCCCACTAGGCCAACCGGATGCCCAGGATTCGTCCAAACAGACCCAGCGGGCAGTTACGCAATTTTTGACGGCAGAAGGTGTCAGTTAAGCCAAAATTTATCGTCGTATGAAGGATATGTATGGGAATGGGTGTCAGTTACGGTGTACAGTGTTCCACTGGTGTAGTGAATTTCGTAAAGGGCGTGTGAGCACGGAGGACATGCCGAGACCTGGGCAAGCACACGTGGCCATCATCATGGAATTGATTGCTGCCGTGGACAACCTTGTGGAGAAGAATCGCTGAATCACCACCCTCGAGCTTGCAGCAACATTGTCCGTACGTAAGGGAACTGTTAACATCATTCTCCATCGCCGATTGGGATCTAGCAAGGTTTGCGCACAATGTGTCCTCAAGCATCTCAAGGAGGAGCAGAAGACTCGGCGAGTGGGAGCTTGCCTGGAGCATCTGCATCGTTACCGTGCAGAGGTGGGGACAGTTTATTTCCAAGATTGTAGCCGCAGATGAAACTTGGTGCCACCACTTCAATCCGGCAGCAAAACAGATGAGTATGGAATGGCGGCATCCTAACTCTCCAGGCCCAACTCAGTCCTCTTTAAGAGCTGGAAAAATGATGCTCACGATTTTCTTCGATGCGAACAGCCCATTGCTGTTGGATTCTCTGGACGCAGGCAGTACGGTCAATGCAATAACATACTGCAATACGTTACGCAACCTCAAAACAGCCTTCAAGCGTAAACGACCCGGTATGTTGTCAAACGGCGTTATTCTGCTGCACGACAATGCCCGCCCACATGCGGTGACAGTGTCCCAAGATTTGATGCGAAGCTCCCGCTGGAAGAGCTTCCAAAATCCTCCCTATAAGCCCGATCTATTGCCCTGCGACTACCACAACATCGGACCACTAAAAAAGCTGTCAAGGGCCGCCGGTTCGCTAATGACGCTGCGTTCCTGGTTCCACAACCACCACGGACCTTCTTCGCTCAGGGTATCCACAATTTCGTGCCGCGCTGGGACACTTGCTTGAACCGACAAGGCGACAATGTGTAGCGGGTATGTAGCCCATGTATCACTCTTACTTCTTGTATGTTCACATATTCCAACCTATAAACCCTTACGGCAAAAAACCGACAGTCCCAGTTTCACTTGGGCGACCCTTATACATCGACTATCGTTTCGCAGAGGGTTTGGTTCGGCATAATCAAGACAAAAGTCGTCTATAGTCCAACACTGTTACGAAAATGACCATAAATGTTTCTTTGGAACCGCTACGCTTGTTGATAAACCTGAATGGACCATCAAGCTTAATATATTAGGAGCTTTCCACGTACACCGGAACTCTTCACGCCTTGTCAACGACATGACGTCGACTCCATTTCTTTCAAGCGCGTGGAAACAACTCATCAAAATCTGTGACCGTCAGAACTCTGATGATGTCACAATGATTTAAATGTTATCGTTCTATTAGTCCTGATGATGCTGAGCCAAACGCTCTACGAAACTATAGTCGATGTATATAATAAACATTTTATTGTGAGAAACATTGGTATTTTTATTCTGTTATGGTAACAGTAAAATCTCTTACCTTTGCCAGAGCACAATGTCCCCATTCACAAAGCGAGGCCTGTGCAAGAATAGTTTGATGAGACAGATGTGGAATAACTTGAGTAACTTGCCCACAGCACCGATCTCAACCCCATGAAACACTTTCAGATGAATTTGAATTCAGATTGTGGGGGAAGCCGAATAGCTGAACATTGGTGGCTGATCTCACTAATGCTCTTATGGCAGAATTGAAGACAATTCCTTCAGCTCTGGACCAAAATCTAGTGGAAAGCCTTTCCAGCAAAGTAAAGGCTGTGATAGCAACAAAGGCTGGATCAACACGATGCTAATCCCTTTCCTATTACAGAGAGTTTTTGGATAGGCAAGTGTCCTGATACTTTTAATCAGACAGTGTTTATTGATATGTAGTTTTTCGCAAAAATAAGGCACACGCAATGAGCCTCACCTGGCGCATGGCGTGTGCCATATAATGGTCATACGACCCGAGGAACTTTAGAGGGATTGTCCGGATACCTTGATCGCAGATAACCTTCACATCACGGAATATTTCGTATATGTTACAAGTAGGTAGCACTGAAACATTGAGACTTTGCAGATACGTTGCGCAATGTAACAGTGATGTTTTAGAAACCTTACGGTTACGTCAAAATGTCCTCAAACGTTGCATAACTTTGAAGCATAACCGATACGTTACAGTGAAAGGTCTTCGTAACTTCAACATACCAACTTCACGTTACTGTTACGTATTTTAAAGATATTTGAAACTTCGTTACATTACTGTTACGTGTTTGAAAGATATTTGTGACATCATCATATTAATGTTACGTATTCACTACGTTGAACATTATAGTTTTAATAAACTTTGTAAAATCACAAAAAAATATTACACTCGACAGCTGTTTCAAAAGCAACAACAGTCGTATTGAGTTGTTTACGTTTTCACAGGTTCAACGCAGTCCGCTGTTCGTTGAAAACAGTGCAGCATTTATATATTGATAACAAAAGAAATAAAAATCAGTCCCAAATGAGGGTGCCGAAAAAAGAAAGAAAATCATATTCGTTATTTCTCTAAATACTTACCAATATGAAATTTCTCAGCTTCAAGTAAAAAAAACAAAAAACGTGCTGGTACCGTATACTAATACAACAACACAGCCATCTACTTAAATTTTATAAAATGCTTTTTAGAATTTTAAAATTATAATAATCAAAACAAAGTTACTTTCAGATGATCTTGAATCACAAAAAAAAAAAAAAAAAAAGGATGACATAATAAATCAACTAACTAGCTAACTCGAGTACGACAGTATCACCAAAGAATATCCCAGCAGCACGTCGAAATACGACTACGAGGGTGCTTCGGTGAAATGGCATAAATGCGCATGCGCATCCACGCCGTTGCCAAACCAAAAATCTTAAATATCGCAAAGAAGTTAACATCAAGGTAGCAGTTATGTACAATGGAAACTATAAAACAGTAGTATCGGTGAATGCTATTTTTAACGTAATCGTAATGTACAAAGAATTATGTTCCAAAATAGATGTTGCTGAAACGTAATTGTAAGATATCTCTGAAAGTGTAATGAAAATGAGAGATTGTAGCATTACTATTACATATCTGAAACGTTTTGTGCTGTATGGGAAGTGTCAGGACACTTTTGATCAGACAGTCAGACAGTGATATAGTGGTGATACGATCGGAGTCTGTAAACATCTATCATTAAAGAAACACTGTCATATAAATAGGAATTCAAATGATTCCAGATCTAACAGTTAATTACTCTCCTTACCGATTAAAAACAAAAAATTTTAGAACAAGGTATGAGCTTTTATTAGTAGTGTGAGAGGGATAATGCATCTTGTTAGATCACAGATACTTTGGTTCTTTAAAGATAAGAAACAATTATAGTTTGTTAGAATGGCTTCAATTCTTTTGTTGGAAGGCTTGTGATTGATGCTTTTCTTATTTAAACCTGTATTAAGCTGTTTTTGTTTAAGTTTCCTTCTCGAATCAAAAAGGAAGGAAACGCATGGAATAGCTTTGTTATAAAGATAAGAACTTAACCATTATTTTCGGGTGATATATATATATATTTTTTTTTTTCTTAACAGGCAGCTCACGTCTCTTCACATGTGAGTGAGAACAATTTGACCGCGGAAGAACAACTGAGGGAAGTGAAAAGTTTTCGTTCTACGATGACAACCAACGAGTGAAAGCTAAGGATTGCTTTTATGAAGCTGACAAGGAAACGGTCCGGACTGTTGTCGCTAGATGCCCAGTGCTTGTTATATCATTCGACAGTACTGAAGGGGTAATGGATGATGGCAAACTTTTAGGTGCTATGGAATATAAATGATGAAATTATAGGACATCAAAGAACACTGGCAGAGACAATATTCATGGAATCTCCATCATTGCTTTTGCGGCCCGTATCGGAATGTTTTTTGTTGTTTTAAGCAATTGGTATGCATTACAAAGTATTCATGAATGGATATATAATATAGCATGTTCAGTAATGGATATACATTGCACTCACTTTACACGTACGGTAAAAATACATGTAGTTATTTAATTATGGAATGATCCAAACAAAAGTAGTTCTCATAGTGAGCATATTTCATGAATACTGTTTCCTCTCAATATTCTCTACCACATTTCCTCAATTATTCCCGATTCAAAACAATACTGGAGAGGTTTTTGGAAGGGTTACTTCCTGATTCACCTATCCTTGTTTGGCTTTTTCCTGCTACGTCGAAAGTTAATGGGTTCCGCCATTTCAGGCGAGGAAAGAATTCTTGATTCGCCTATTCCTGTCTCGCCTAAAACTTTCACCTGCTAGAGGGGAGAGATTCTCCTGGAGCAAAATTCCTTTTTCCCCTATTTTTTTTTCGCTTATTCCTTCTACGTCGAAAGTTAATAGGGCAAGAAAATGCCATTAAATTATTTCGCTTAAAATTTGACGGAGTGATTTAAAAAAAAGATACATCTTTACTTCCCGTGTTTTTTTAATCGAAACACTAACTCTTTCGTGTGTTAAAAAAAAAAGGACAATTTTTCCCGTAAAAAAAAGTGCTAGTTTTATTAAGGATAAAAACTAGCACTTTTTTTTTTACGGGAAAAATTGTGAAACTAGTTTTATTTCTTTAATCAAAAAAAAATTGCCAAGTAGAAAACAAAGCTATGAAAAACATTTATAATTTAAAAAAAGGGAGGGGAAAGGGATGCTCTTACATTATTTCGCATAAGCTTAGACGGAGTGATTTTAAAAAAAAAAATACATCTTTACCTCCAGTAATTTTTTTTTTATCGAAACACAAAATCTTTCGTGCGTTAATGTATAAGATATCAAATGCTGAGTAAAAAGCAAAAGAGACCCTGACATAATTGTTTACCTCTTCGGTTCAAAGGCCAAGAGTACAGAACTATCTGGGAAAGAAACTAGTAAAGTTGTGGTTCTACATCTTTAATATTATCTGAGCCTAATGTGCCAGCTACTTGTCCAGTTCTGGTTCGGAGGGTGGGTGGATAACTAAAATTTCTGTGACACTCATAACAGAATTCAGAAGTCACTAAAAAAGCTGATGTATGGCAGCCACAGTTTAATTTATAGCGACTTAAATGTTTTTTAACCACTTCATTTTGAGTTAAAAGAGCCGCACCGTGCACAAAGGGGAATCCAACGCTAACGAGTTTTTTTACTATCATGATGCTAGTGGGTTCTCAGTAACCTGAGGGGAATATAATAATGTAACTGATATATCCTCAGAGTTTTACAAATATTATTTCTTATGTGCACGTACCAAATATTATGCTACCACTTAAAACCTACAAATAAGACCTAAGCTTATGTCTTTCGCAAGCTGCCCAGAATCAATATGTTGTGTCTAATTGTCTCATTTTATTTTTAAGAGTTTCATTTAATTTTTATAGTCTCATTTTATTTTTAAATTATATACATACTAAATGTGCCACACTTAAAATTTATAGCTTCTAGTTTGCAAAAGTGCTCTTTAGCCTAGATGCCTTGTAAGCATTAGGGCATAACGTGCTGCCTTTTATTTTCATCTGCGGTTTCAAAAATGCACTCCCAGTGTTACGGCTGGAAAATGGTACCTAGTGGAGAGTTCCTCCATATCCTACTTTCGTTTGTAACAATTTTGTTTTCTTATAAACGGATAAAGATCTTTCCAACATGGGGAATTTTTATTATCGGAAATTTCTGCTACTAGGATTTACAAATGTGAACATTCAATAGCAATAAAAGCAGGCCATTTTCGGAAGTGGCTGATGTCCGGTGGGCTCATGTCGTAGTCGGTCAGTGAAGCTGGACTCGTGCCCGGATCCCCTGGTCCTATGGGGTCATGTACTTTCTTCGTTTTTGGCCGAAATAAAAATCTGTATTTGATTACTGATGTGCATCCTGTTTAATTTTTTGAAGAAAATTTTGATACATTACAATATGTTCTTGTCCGTAATGTAAAAAGCTTATCGTTTACCATTATAACAAATCTGTTTGTACGGTTTTGAAGTTAAGCAAACAAGAAGAGTGAACACAAGGAGTCCCATTAAAAAGATTATATATGTTAGTTAGCATTTGGGAGGTTAACACCCCTAAATTTAAACTTTTAAAAACTTTCAAGTGCGTTGTTCGTCGATTGGTAGCGTTGTCTTGTGATTTGAGTTTGAGCTTTGTGAAGCCCATGATAAAGATTATATATGTTATTTTACATTTAACGGGTTAACACCCCTTATATTTAAACTTTTCCAAAATTTTAAGTGTGCTGCTCGTTTGTTGATAGCGTTGTCTTGTGATTTAAATTTTAGCTTTTTGAACCTATGATAAAGGTAATATATATGAGTTTAGGTTTGGGAGTAACCCCCTTAAATTTCACCGGTCCATAAATATTTATGTGATCAATTTTCCTAGACTAGACCGGAAACGTCATCCGACCTTACATATTATCTACAAATCATCCATAGTGGGCAAGTGTCCGGTTGGGCAAATGTCCGGTGGGCTTTTGTCCGGACCACGCGTCAACATCTCTCTATCTTTTACTCTACTTTACCTTTCATTATCAAAGCTTTCTTGAATTCTGCCGTACACCCACATAAACCCCCACCCCACCCCTCACTATAGTTTCTCACGATTTCGATTGGACGACACATTTAATACCTTATTCACGCTGATGACTACCTCTGACGACTAACTTCTGTTTATTACTTTTTACTCAGCATTTGATGTCTCCTACATTAACGCACGAAAGATTTTGTGTCTCGATGAAAAAAATCACGGAAGGTAAAGATGTATCTGTTTTTTAAATCACTCCGTCAAAACTTATGCGAAATAATATAACAGTGTCCCTCCCGCCTCCCTTTTTTTAAATTATAAATGTTTTGCACAACTTTGTTTTCTACTTTGTTTTTCGACTAAAGACATAAGACTAGTTTCAAACTCTAGGGATAAAACTAGCTTTTTTTTTTTTTTTTGCAAGGGAAAAATTGTCTTTTTTTTTTTTTTTTTTTCTTTAACGCACGAAAGATTTAGTGTTTTGATAAAAAAAAAATTTAAGGGAGGTAAAGATGTATCCTTTTTTAAAATCACTCCGCCAAAGCTTAAGCGAAATATTGTAATAGTATTTTCTCGCCCCATTAACTTTCGACGTAGCAGGAATAGGCGATATAAGCATAGAGGAAAAAGGAAGTTTGCTCCAGGTGAATCTATCCCCACTAGCAGGTGAAAGTTTTAGGCGAGACAGGAAGAGGCAAATCAAGAATTCTTTCCTCGCCTAAAATGGCGGAACCCGTTAACTTTCGACGTAGCAGGAATAGGCGAATGCGGAAGACACGGTTTGGGAGTATCCAGGATTAGGTAGTGATATAACCACACTTATAAAATGCAAAGCGGATTAGGTTTTGAAATCGAAGCGCTGAAAACTGATAGTAAACAAAAGACAGCAGACGGAGAAATTTTTCTCTGTGCGGAAAGTTCATGTCTGATGTTACCAACACAGTGTCCGTTATGAATTTAAGCATATTTTTATAGGGACTTCTTGCACTTATTTTTATAGAAAATAATTGTAAGAAGTTATAATATAACATTCATAATATACATTACGTAATATAATGCTCATGAACAAGGCTGTAGTGGCTCCTCCTGTTGTCCATAGCAGCTCAAAGTTTGGATATAAACACATCTTATGATCCTCTATCCAAACAATATACTTTGGTTTTGCAATCAGCGACAACCCCATTTCCGTTTCCTTGCGAGATTTTTTTCTTTGGCACTAAGATGGTATTCAGATATAAGCAACTTCGATTTCATCAGTCAATTTGAAAAAAAACAAATGTGTCAATCAAAAATATTATGAATTTCTGTGACACGCTGTTACGTGTGTGTGCGTGTGTGTGTGGCCAGAGCCTTAACTAGGCTATGGCAAAAAACGAAGGCGCGGTACCGGGTTTCGGTTAATTGAATAAATTGTTGTCGTTGGTTACTGCAAGTTTCAAAACAGCAGAAAGAGCACGAATTTTCTTTATACAAAAAAGGGTCAAATGAAAACTTTAAACAATTTTTTGTCACAATTTATTGAACTAAAGTACTACACACCTGTATCATTTTTCAATATAATCTCCATTTTGTGTAATACAAGTCCTCCCGCGCTTACAAGTGCATCGATTCCTGTAGAAAAAAGTTATTTCGGTCGCGTTTGCAGCCACTCATGCACCATCTTCATGAGTGACTGCATATCATCGGATCTGAAAGTCTTTCCTCCGCGTTTTTGAATCGACCAAAGATGTGGCAATCACTTGCGGGCAAGTTCCGGTGAATACGGCGGATGTGGAAGACAATCAAAGTGCAGATTTTGCGTGACTGCAACAGTTACACGGGCAGTATGGGGATGAGCGTTGTCATGTTGCAATAAGACACCAGTACTCAGTCTGCGTCGTTTGGATTTGATGTCAGATCGAAGATCATTCCTGACAAGATCTGCATACATGTCACTGAATACAGAATCCCTCGGCATGTAGTGCTCCAAAATTTTGCCTCGTTCACCCCAAAAGATAGCCAGCATAACCTTTTCTGCAGTTGACTACGTGCGAAACTTCTTCGGTTTAGGTGACGATGAATGGCGCCGTTCCTTGCTCGCTCTCTTGATTTCTGGCTGATGATTGTGAACCCAGGTTTCATCTCCAGTAACAACTCTCTGTTGGACGCCATCACCTTTTGCTTCAAAACTCCACAAATGTCTTTGACAGGCATCAAGACGTCGTTGTTTCAATTCTGGAATCAGCTAGCGTGGCACCCACCTTGTAGACACTTTATTGAACTGGAGCACTTCATGGATGATGTGATGCGCTGAACAATGACTGATTTTCAAAAGTGCGGCTATTTCATCTACTGTCACTCGACGATTTCCCATCACAATGCCTTCAAATGCTGTAGTGGACTCTGGTGTCACTACTGTGTGTGTCTTTCCGGGTGCAGAACAATCTGTCACAGAATTCACGCCGTTCCGGAAATTCCTAGTCCATTCGTACACTTGCTGGAGTGACAGTCATGTATCACCACGCTGGAACTTCATGCAACGATAAATTTCAATTGGCTCTTCAAAAAAAGGATGACAGAATGTCGCTTCTCTTTGGTGAATATCTCAAGTAAGGTGGCCATCTTTACACTGCTACTATGACATCACTAAGCTTGTCTGCACGGTGCTACCACCTGTAAGAAAATCATTGGTAACAACACTGCAAAGCTACAGGACGATGACACTGTATTTTGAATTTTTTATCGCACTTTTAAGATTTTCATTTGACTCGTTTGATATTTGAGTATTTTCATTAGTTTTTACATACGTGTGTATTCTGCATTTTGGTGGCGACATGAACTGATGTTATTTCTCCAGAAGTTGAACAGCAAATCTCTGAGTCACAAAGCCACGAAACAAATGTTAATCTTTTTCTTGACTTACCAGTGGGTTCAAAGATGGCAGAAATGTATAGAAAGTGATGCACACTACTTTGAATAGGCTAGCATTATTAACAATATGTGCAGGTATTCTGCCACCAGGTTTCACACTTTTTGCTGCTACAAATAAAAATCTTATGAGGGACAAGGCAATACTTTCAGGATGCCCTTTGTAAATGGCGAGCAATAAGTTATTACTGATGATGTTTTTTCTTTAAAAAGGGGGAAACAATTTGGGAAACAATACAAAATTCAAGAATTCAACTACAGTAATGGTTGGCTTCAGAGATTCAAACATCGGCACTGATTATTATCATTTAGAATACGGGACGGAGAAACAGATGAAACCTCTGAATGTTCAGTGGAAGAGGCAAGGAAAAAACATTTAAAAATCATATTGGGCTATGAATAAAAGAATGTGTATAACATAGATGAATCTGATTTGTTTTATACTTGTAGAATGATATCCGATAAATGTATTTCAAATAAAAATGTCAAAGATTGCGAAAAAATGAAAGATAGAATAACAACATTTTACTGTGTAAATACCGATGGTACTGATAAATGAAGTACTGATGTTATAGAAAAATGCAAAAAAAACATTTTTTTTAATTTAATGACTGCGTTTTTAATACGTACGTTCTCAGAACTAGAGATTGGATATATAGATAGGGTTTTCAGGTATTTTTAGAACGATTTCCCAGCAATATAATTAATGTTTAAAATCAAATTATTTCTTTTTTAGCACGTCTTTTGTAAAAAAAGATCGTGCTTATGTTATCGGTTTGTCCGTCCGTCTGTACCCACGGTATCTCGGAAACTATTACTCCGATTTGAAAAATTCTTTGCATTCGAAAGCTTGAAATATGCGAATGATGATCCTTTATTTCGTTTTTTTCTTACAATGTACAGTTTCGCCGCTAGAGGGCGTAAATGCAGATGATGTCGAATTCAAAAATACGTTTTATTCCACATATTTGCTTCTAAACATCCGATTGAAAAAAATCTTTTATCTTTCGATTCCATTTATGTCGAAGAGTATTTTGGATATAGTTTCTTTTTCAAATTACGCATAGATTTTCCGCTAGGGGGCGTAAAAGTAAATTGCATTTTTTCCGATAACTCTTCTTCTAAAACTCCGATTTGAATTTTTTTTTTTAGTGGATACATCTCCTGATGCACAATCTTTTGCATATAATTTCGAATTTTTGGTAAAGAATACTTTGGCCACCAGGGGGCGTAAGCGTTAATTTTCGCTTCTGATGTGTTTGCCATAAAATCTGAGCTTCTAAAATATCGATTGAAAAAATTTTTTCGTGGACTGATGCCACTCACATCGGTACACTTTTTCGGAATATTTTCTTCAAAAATATTCCACAGTTTCTTCCGCCAGGGGGCGTAGATGTATATCTTATTTTTGTCAATATCTCTACTTCTAGGAGTCCGATTTGAAAAATTCCTTCTTTGTTGGATAGTGCTTTCCGTGTGACATGTTTTTCATATAATTTCAAAATTTTCAAGTAATTCATATACTTTCCGCTAGGGTGCGTAAAGGTAAATTGCGTTTCCCCCTATATCTCTGCTTCTAAATCTCCGATCTGAACAATTCTTTCTGCACCGGATACAGTTCCTGATGGGAAATCGCTTGCACGTAATTTCAAATTTTTTGTAAAAAAAATGGTTTGGGCACCAGGGGGCGTAAACCTTAATTTCCGCTTCTGATGCATTTGCAGCAAAATATGAGCTTCTAAATTCTCGATTGAAAATAACATCGTTTGTAGACCGATACTACTCATGTCGACAAACTTTTTAGAAACATTTTCTTCTTGTAATAGTGCACGGTTTCTACGCCAGGGGACGTAGATATATATCTTATTTTTGTCAATATCTCGACTTCTAGGAGTCCGATTTGAAAAATTCCTTCTTTGTCGGATAGTGTTTTCCGTGTCGCATGTTTTTCATATAATTTCAAAATATTCACGTAATTTATAGCCTTTCCGCTAGGGGGCGTAAAGGTAAATTGCGTTTTCCCTGTATCTCAGCTTCTAAGTCTCCGATCTGAAAAATTCCTTCTGCACCGGATACAGCTCCCGATTGGAAATCGTTTGCACATAATTTCTAAGTTTTGTAAAAAAAATGGTTTGGCCACCAGGGGGCGTAAACCTTAATATCAGCTTCTGATACATTTGCAGCAAAATATGAGCTTCTAAATTCTCGATTGAAAATAACATCGTTTGTAGACCGATACTATTCATGTCGACAAACCTTTTAGAAACATTTTCTTCTTAAAATAGTGCACGGTTTCTACGCCAGGGGGCGTAGATGTATATCTTATTTTTTTCAATATCTCGACTTCTAAGAGTCCGATTTAAAAAAATCCTTCTTTGTTTGATAGTGCTTCTAGTGTGACATGTTTTTCCTATAAATTCAAAATTTTCAAGTAATTCATAGACTTTCCGCTAGGGGGCGTAAAGGGTAAATTGCGTTTTCCCCTATATATCTGCTTCTAAATCTCCGATCTGAAAAATTCTTTCTGCACCGGATACAGCTTCTCGTGGGAAAACGTTTGCACGTAATTTCAAATTTTTGTAAACAATTGTTTGGCCACTAAGTGGCGTAAGTCTTAATTTCCGCTTTTGATGTATTTGCAGCAAAATATGAGCTTCTAAAATCTCGATTGAATTTTTTTTTTTTTTTGTGGGCCGATACTACTCATGTCGACAAACATTTTAGGAACATTTTCTTCTTGAAATAATGCATGGTTTCTACGCCAGTGGCGTAGACGTATATCTTATTTTTGTCGATATTTCTACTTCTAAAAGTCCGATTTGAAAAATTTCTTCTTTGTTGGATAGTGTTTCCGATGCGAAATGTTTTTCCTATAAATTCAAAATTTTCAAGTAAATTATGGACTTTCCGCTAGGGCGCACAATGCTAAATTAGGTTTTCTGCTCCTAAAACTCCGATTTGAAAAATTCTTCCTGTATCGCATACAAGACCTGACGGAAAATATTTTTCACGTAATTTCTAATATTGGTAAAGAATGGTTTGGCCACCAGGGGTCATAAGTGTTGATTTCTATTTCTGATGTATTTGTAACAAAATCTGGGCTCCTGAAAACTCGACTAAATTTTTTTTTTCTTGGACCGATACCGGTCATATGGATGAACCTTTTGTGAATACTTTCTTCCTAAAATAATGCATGGTTTTCTTACCAAGGGACGTAAAGTCACATCTTGTTTTTGTCGATAACTCTGTTTCTAAGAGTTCGTAAGCTCACGATTCCGTTTACAGCAATATCTGAGGGATTAAAGACCCAATTGAAAAACTTCTTTCTTCCGTCAGATACTATTGTTTTCCATGCCGGTTCCATTGACTTTGAATAGCTTTGATAAATTTAATTTGCGTCAGAACGGATTCAAAAGACGTGCTTATTACACCCGAAAATTCGTGTCATCTTTCTTGTTAAATGTTCTCTCTGATAGCCCTTTTTCTATATATGAAATCCAAGATAACAAGGCATTTTTTAAAAATGGTAGTGGTATTTTATTCCACTCCTCTTCTACTGCTTTCCATAGCCCAATCATTGTTTTAGGTTTTCGTTGAGAAAGCGCTCTTTTTAGCAGTCCGAAGGCACAATAGTTCTCACATCAGGGGGACTTTGAAGGAATATGAGCAAAATGTATAGACTTGACACCCGTCTCTTCTTTCATTTTTTCAAAAAGAGTGGTAGATTTGGATGTATGACTGGTAGCCTTATCGTGAAGGAGTTCTACTCCTTGAAATCTCTGTGGATAAAGGAATGGTATTTCCACTTTAAATATATAAGTTAAAACATTATTTTGATAATATGTAGAATTGATTTAAACATTATTTTTAACATTTTAGCACGTCTTTTGTAAAAAAAGATCTTGCTTATGTTACCAGTTTGTCCGTCTGTCTGTACCCACGATATCTCTGCAACTATTAGTCCGATTGAAAAAATTCTTTTATCTTACGATTCCACTTATGTTGAAGACTATTTTAGATATAGTTACTTTCTCAAATTACGCATAGATATTCCGCTAGGGGGCGTAAAAGTAAATTACATTTTCCCCGATAACTCTTCTTCTAAAACTTCGATTTGAAAAATGTTTTCTTCAGTTGATACACCTCCTGATGGAAAATCTTTTGCATATAATTTCAAATTTTTAGTAAAGAATACTTTGGCTACCAGGGGGCGGAAGTGTTAATTTTTGCTTCTGAGGTATTTGCCATCAAATCTGAACTTCTGAAATATCGATTGAAAAATCTTTCGCGGACTGATGCCACTCACATCGATAAACCTTTTCGGAATATTTTCTTCTAAAAATATTCCACAGTTTCTTCGCCAGGAGGCGTAGATGTATATCTTATTTTCATCAATATCTCTACTTCTAGGAGTTCGATTTGAAAAAAATTCTTCTTTGTTGGATAGCGTTTTCACTGTGATATGTTTTCATATAATTTCAAAAATTTTCAAGTAATTCATAGACTTTCCGCTACGGGGCGTAGAGGTAAATTGCGTTTCCCCCTATATCTCTGCTTCTAAATCTCCGATTTGAAAAATTCGTTCTGCACCGGATACAGCTTCTGATGGGAAATCGTTTGCACATAATTTCAAATTTTTTTCTAATAAACAGTTTGGCCACCAGGGGGCGTAAATCTGAATTTCCGCTTCTGATGTACACTGGCGGAAAGTGAAAAAAGAACACCAAGAAGGAGACGTCTGATACCAACGAAATTTATACAGCATAATAACGGAATACAGAGGATAACGTGATCAAAACATTATGGCAAAATACAGCCGTATTTGCTGGTAAACTGAAAAATAACATTTCCTTGTAACATGGTTAGTACGAGGTTGAACCGCCATGAACTGCGTCACACTGTGCAATTCTGGCATGGAGTCTGTCGCACAGATGTTGGATGTAAGTTTGGGGTATTGAGTTCCAAGCATCCTCAACCTGGACGCGTAAACCGGGGATGGTCGTGGCTGGCCGTGGAGACCGGATAAGTCATTGTCCCATAAAATCCCACACGTGCTCAATGGGGGACAAATCCGGTGAACGTGCAGGCCATGGAAGTTGTCTCACACCCTGAAGTGCATGTTTCGTTGCACGTGCCGTGTGTGGGCGTACGTTATCTTGCGGAAAAACACTACGATGGACCGACCTTACAAGTGGCACAACAAAGGGCTGAATTATGTTGTTGATGTAGGAGGTGCTGTTTAACGTACCCGGTACAAACACTAGTTGTGTACGGGAGTGATAGCTGATCGCTCCCTACACCAGGAGACCAAGTGTAGGCCCTGTGTGTCGCTGGCGGATGCAAGAACGGTGTAGACGCTCCCCTGTGCGTCTGCGAACATGCATACGGCCATCGGAGGCTCCCAAGCAGAATCTGCTTTCATCGCTGAACACGACAGATCGCCATTGCGTTCTCCAGTGCAGACGTTGGCGACACCACTGCAGCCGTTCCTGACGGTGGGCTGGAGTCAGAGGTACACATGCCAGAGGCACACGTGCACGTAGTCCTGCTTCCAATTGACGGTTGCGGATTGTTCGCACAGTCACCTCAGGTGCAACGGCAGCTCGGATTTGCGTCGCAGTGGATGTTCTGCTTGACAACGCCGCTCTTCTTATGCGTCGAACGGTCCGCTCATCAGTCCGTCTGTGACTCCCGCTTCCACGTCTTCTCGTGTGGGAATGTTTCTCGGACCATCTACGCCACCATCGTACCACCACCGATACTTCCCGTCCAATTCGCTCTGCAATACGACGATACGACCATCCGGCCTCGCGGAGTCCGACTAGACGACCTCGCTCAAAGTCCGATAACTGCTGAAATCGTACACGTCTTCCATGCCCAGGCATTGCAGCTTCTTCAGGGTCTTCGTACGTGTCCGTACGCCGACGACTGATTACATTCACTTCGCCGTACTCCTTAAATACCACCGACTATCATTTGCATATCATGCCGTGCTGTGGCGTAAGTGCTCACCGGTTGGTCACGAAATTAACATCACACCTACGTAAACTGGACCCCATTAACATATGTAAATTTCATGATCGTCCGCCAATTCCTTCTTGGTGTTCTTTTTTCACTTTCCGCCAGTGTATTTGCAGCAAAATATGAGCTTCTAAATTCTCGATTGAAAAAAACGTTGTTTGTAGAACGATAGCACTCATGTCCACAAACCTTTTAGAAACATTTTCTTCTTAAAATAACGCATGGTTTCTACGCCAGGGCGCGTAGATGTATATCTTATTTTTGTCAATATCTCTACTTCTAGGAGTCCGATTTGAAAAATTCCTTCTTTTTTGCATAGTGTTTCCAGTGTGACATGTTTGTCATATAATTTGAAAATTTTCAAATAATTCGTAGACTTTCCGCTAGGGGGCGTAAAGGTAAATTACTTTCTCCTATATCTCTGCTTCTAAACCTCCGATTTGAAAAATTCTTTCTGCACCGGATACAGCTCCTCGATGGGACATCCTTTGCACATAATTTCAAATTTTTGTACAAAATATTTGAAATTATGTGCAAAGGATTTCTGTACAAAATCTGTACAAAATTTGCGCCTTTGATATATTTGCAGCAAAATATGAGCTTCTAAAATCTCGATTGAAAAAAACGTCGTTTGTTGACCGATACTACTCATGTCGACAAACCTTTTAGGAACATTTTCTTCATGAAATAATGCATGGTTTCTACGCCAGGGGGCGTAGATGTATATCTTATTTTTGTCAATATCTCTACTTCTAGGAGTCCGATTTGAAAAATTCCTTCTTTTTTGCATAGTGTTTCCAGTGTGACATGTTTGTCATATAATTTGAAAATTTTCAAATAATTCGTAGACTTTCCGCTAGGGGGCGTAAAGGTAAATTACTTTCCCCTATATCTCTGCTTCTAAACCTCCGATTTGAAAAATTCTTTCTGCACCGGATACAGCTCCTCGATGGGACATCCTTTGCACATAATTTCAAATTTTTGTACAAAATATTTGAAATTATGTGCAAAGGATTTCTGTACAAAATCTGTACAAAATTTGCGCCTTTGATATATTTGCAGCAAAATATGAGCTTCTAAAATCTCGATTGAAAAAAACGTCGTTTGTTGACCGATACTACTCATGTCGACAAACCTTTTAGGAACATTTTCTTCATGAAATAATGCATGGTTTCTACGCCAGGGGGCGTAGAAACAATGCATTATCACTGTATTCAATTTTTAAATCCATACCTCAACATTCAGCTTTGATTTGGGCCACTATAAAAAACTTGCATTACCGGAATATGCAACGTACTTTTGAAACATTGTTTTGGACGTGTTGACATGCTACCTTCCGCAAATTCGTTACAGTTCAAGCACGCAATAGGTCTAATTTATCATTAATGACGGTGATTCAATGTGAGAATCGATGGGGGTTTTTTTATGTTGCTTTTACATCACCTGGCACTTGTCTCCTTTCTTTCATCTCTTGCTCACTAAGGTTCTCTCTCTCTCTCTCTCTCTCTCTTTCTCTCTGCTGAACAATCAGGTTGACAGCAGTTTTAGGGCAAGTAGCAGCTGCGTTTATTCTCAACGTGCGGGTTCAAAACAGTGGTTTTGTTTGCAGCAGACACTGAACACAAAACGCTTCGAGTGCCAGAAATCAGATACGCGAACGCGAATTTTATGTTCCGTATTTACCCTCTTTTGAATCAAAAATCTCCGATTGTAGGAAAATTTTAGATTTCCTGAAAACTAAAGAAAAATAAAACCAAAACAAGAATAATAACTAGCAATTTCTCCCTCCCCCCCCCCCCCCCCTTTTTGTGTGTGACCACTGAATTTCGGTATAAAATTTTCCCTAAGCTTTTCAGAATTGTTATTCATATGTAATTGATTGCACTTACACTGAAGAGAAGATTCCACTTTTCTTCATAATACTCTCTGTTAATTATAGCAATAATTTCGTTTACTAAATACAATAAAAATAAAACCTATTTCTCCTCCTAATATCATCAATTAATTAAAGCAATTATTTCATTTTATGAATTAGAGTGATTGGGACGAATTTTCCAGATTTCAGATTTCCATATTACTTGAATTCTCCAGATTGTCGGCGTTTCGAAACTTCCGATCTGAATTTTTTTTACACATGTGGTTTTTTTTTACCATCTGAATGCTACAAGCGTGACCAAAGCAACAGGTATATTAATTGAATTTTCAGATGCACAATTTTTTGTGCTGGTTTATCTGCATTTCTAAAATTCCTAATTGATTTTTTTAAATTGTTGTTGTTTTCGACTTTCTCTACCGGGACCGGCAAGAAATGCCAGAGTTATTCATCTCGAGCGCGGAAATTTAGTAATTTTGAAGTAATGTGGCAGGTTTGTAGAATGACAGCCTTTTGGATTAGGTGAAGCAGTCAGTGTGGCAATCCTAATTCCCCAAAAAATTTTAAAAAGTCTTTAGTTACCACTGTGGTTGCCAAAGTGACAGCTGATGCGATCAGTGTTATGCTGTGTTTCCAGATCCTTTGGATTTTCATTCGTAGGTTCTCGTTCCCGAGATTTTCTCGAGCACTGTTCTTTAGATGTCTTCTCTAAGCGGAACCTCTAGGTCTTTTAGTTGTGTCAGTTTTTTGTCTACGATTACAATGTCATATCGATTTTGGTCTTGTCGGTAATGATAGGTTTGCCCCACCACATAACGTAACTTTGATTTTCAAGAATAGCTTTTCGTTGGTACACTTGTAATAAGGTGGAATATAGCCTTGGATTAGACTGTCTTTATTGCCAAGCTGTTGGTCTATTGAAGTACTATTTTGATGCAAGAAAAGAGCAACTGGCTAAAATTGGCATTTCCACACATTCCACACGAATCTTCATCTGCAACTTTTATTGTGTTTCCTGTATAGTTCTGGGTGGCAATAATGCGGTCTTTAATCCAAATGAAGAACACTCCGGTTTCCGGATAGAACTGACCTTCCTTTAACCATTCTGGTGAGGAGTTTTTGTCAATGTTTCCGAGATCTAATGATTTTAGATATTTTCCACGCAGAATTTTGCTTTTACAATTTTTTAGGGGGTCTGACCTGTTTTCCGATAGAAGAAGCAGCTGACAGCATTCCGGTTTAATGGGATGAATCCGTCGTTAGCTACATTATTATCATCACTGTGGTGATTTCGTATTTCCCCTGAAAAGTGCTGTTTGAATTGCTTCTTTTGCTTCCGGCAGAGATCTAGAATATCGACTAGTACCCTTCTACCTACTTTTTTTTTCAGGTACAGTCTTTCAAGTGATGAATCTCAATGGTGGCATCTGCATTCAGAGACGACTTTAGATCTTTTGCGGCCCTGGGCGCTAAAAGATTCAGGGGGCTCCCTTCCCCTTTTCATGTCTCAGAAATTTTCATCCGTCTGATTAGCAAAAAAAAAAAAAAAGTAAAGTCGATAAAAAAGTATTTACACTTTTTAAAATTCCGTTCTATCTTCCTATTATTAGAACGTTTTATAAGAAACAACGCGAGTGTAATCCCTTTGTCTGCCCGTGCACATCGAACTTTTTGTTTTTAGAGATATTTCAAAAAATATTTTTGAGGCTCATATGAAATCTAAGAATGGTAAGTTCGGCACTTTAAATACCGCTAAGGTCTGTCAAGTCGAAAATTCAATACAATGAAGTTCTGTTGTGAAGAAACTATTCAACTTAAAGGAAAATATTATTTTTGTGCCTCTCAAATTAGGCTTAACTGTTTCTTCTTAAATACTTAAATTTTTCCAATTAGTTCTTAATTTCCCGCTAAAGGCTAAAAAATTTGGTTTCCACAGATTTTTCAAAAATAAATTTTGCGAATGATCGGATATAAAACTTCAATAAAATTTTCCCATTTTAAATTTCACTACTAGTTCATATTTTTCCCGCTATAGGAGTTCTCAAACTGGAAATTTCGTAAAATTGAGCTTTGCGCTACGAAGAGATTATTTCAGTTACAGCAAACTTTCTTTTTGAGTTTGATACGTTAAGCAAAACTGATTACTTTTAATACCTTTTCAGTTGCAAGTTTCTCGGCAAATTTATCGCTGAGGGAGCTGAAAATGAAATTTCATACATCGCGTGTAAATTGCCATAAAATTTCATAAAATTGGAATGCATTTCAATTATAAAACGTGCTTTTTCCATTGCTTCAGCTTTGGAAAATCACCTTGTTTTGTTTTACATTTTGAGCAAATTAGTAGGAAACGAGCGTGGTATAATATCAAGCAAAAATGAAATATACTTGAAGACATTGGCAACCGGAAAACTCCTCCACATTAAAATATTGGTAAAATTCAATTAATGCACAGTGCTTCACATGAAAAGCAATTTATGCACAGTGCTTCACTTGAAAAGCAATTTATGCACAGTGCTTCACTTGAAAAACAATTTATGCACAGTGCTTCACTTGAAAAGCAATTTATGCACAGTGCTTCACTTGAAAAGCAATTTATGCGCAGTGCTTCACTTAAAAAGCAATTTATGCGCAGTGCTTCACTTGAAAAGCAATTTATGCACAGTGCTTCACTTGAAAAGCAATTTATGCGCAGTGCTTCACTTGAAAAGCAATTTATGCGCAGTGCTTCACTTGAAAAGCAATTTATGCACAGTGCTTCACTTGAAAAGGATGGATGACTTTTCGTGGAGGAATTTAGACATAGACGAATGGTATGGAGCAAGAAAGGTGGACAGTAAGAATTCCATCAGTTACTGCAGGAAAGGGAGAATGTGACAAGTTTCTTGAAAGCATTTTTTTTATTATTTTCATCGGAAAATTAATGTCTGCATTTTTTTTTTGTTTCATTCTGTGAAAAGCGTTAAAACAATACTGGCAATCCAATTATACGTTTTCGGGGCCCCTCAAGCTTTGGGGGCTTAGGCGCGCTCCTACTGCGCCCAATAGGAAATCCGCCACAGTCTGCATTTGATTAAAAGTCTTCTAGTGAGTCTCTCAAATATCTGAAAATCGGTATTTGTCCTCTTAAGGATCCCAGAAGAGTACGTTAATATAGGTGTAGCCCAGGAGTTGATAGCAACAATTTTATTTTTGGAGTGTAATTTAAGTATTTAGAATTTTTTTTAAGGCGACTGGTTTATTTTGTATAATTCCTTTTTCAGTACGTATTCTGCGATGCCACATTCTATTTTGCTCTATAACTAGATACAGTGAAACCACGGTTATAGGTTTTTCTAAGGGATGACCTTAAATGAAGGTATAAATGTAAAAAACGTGCAAAAGAAATTTCGAAAAGATAATTCTATTGTGAAATTTTCAAAGCCCTCAAAACAAAGCAAAAGAACAACAACAGAATTTTAGACTACACAAATTAAAATATAAGACGTACACGCAAACATGAATACCTTTTTTGAAACCTTAAGTAGGCTACATGTCTATTTTGACTTTTGTATTAATTTATTATTCTAATATAAAAACGAGGTTAAGAAATTCTGTAAGATTTCAATTTTCAATATGTAAAAACAATCTTTATATTTGAAATACTAGATAGTAAATCCTAATAGGATTTTGTTTATTCAGTACCCCAATTACACATCCTTTACTTATAAGCATCGCTATTTTCAAAGAAATGCATTACACACATATACATCAGTTAATTTACCATTACTGCCGAGTAAAATATTTCCTAACTTTGCTTGTTTCAAATTTGTTGACCAGAGAAAAAAAGAGAACTATGAATATTATTTACTAAATTTTAGTTTCATCATCTATTTCATGTCCGCAAAAAACACTGTCTCGATTCTCTCAAAGTCGGGTTACGTATAATAGAATCAAAGAACCGTGCATTTTTGATAATCTGAAATTCAAAACTCGACGTATAACTGCAAAAGCGTATAAATGCGGCGGCCTGAAAATGTTGGTTATGTTACGTATAAGCGAATTAAAAGAGCGATAGAAGATACAGTAGAATATAGGGACTAGCGCAGAATTGCATATAAAAGCAAAGAAAATAAAACGTGCAACCGAGTTTCCACTGTACATCATCTTCAAGTTTATTATTGAATTGATTCTCCAGGATGGAATTCTAAGCGATTTTCCTCTTTTGGTATTCGGTATCGCGCGTTTATTGATGCCCGTATCATTCACTGATTTTTTTTATTGGGGGTTTAACGACCACCGTGAGCACGTCAATAAGCTGTAAGCAGTCGCCCGTCCCTAATTTAGGGTCACTAGCTCCAGGGAAGGGAGAGAGCTATTGTCGCAAAACAAACACAACATCCATGCCTCACCGGGATCCGAACCCGGGCTCATCTCAGACGAATGGTCAGTAGCCATCGCTTAGACCGCTGCGCCACTGCGGCGGCCTGAAAATGTTGGTTATGTTAATTAAGCTGTCGAATTACTTTTTTGCTTAAATACACTGGCGGAAAGTGAAAAAAGAACACCAAGAAGGAATTGGCGGACGATCATAAAATTTACATATGTTAATAGGGCCGAGTTTACGTAGGTTTGATGTTAATTTCGGGACCAACCGGTGAGCGCTTACTCCACAGCACGCCATGATATCCAAATGATCGTCGGTAGTATTTAAGGAGTACGGCGAAGTGAATGTAATCAGTCGTCGGCGTACGGACACGTGCGAAGACCCTGAAGAAGCTGCAATGCCTGGGCATGGAAGACGTGTACGATTTCGGCAGTTATCGGACTTTGAGCGAGGTCGTCTAGTCGGACTCCGCGAGGCCGGGTGGTCGTATCGTCGTATTGCAGAGCGAATTGGACGGGAAGTATCGGTGGTGGTACGATGGTGGCGTAGATGGTCCGAGGAATATTCCCACACGAGAAGACGTGGAACCGGGAGTCACAGACGGACTGATGAGCGGACCGATCGACGCATAAGAAGAGCGGCGTTGTCAAGCAGAACATCCACTGCGACGCAAATCCGAGCTGCCGTTGCACCTGAGGTGACTGTGCGAACAATCCGCAACCGTCAACTGGAAGCAGGACTACGTGCACGTGTGCCTCTGGCATGTGTAGCTCTGACTCCAGCCCACCGTCAGGAACGGCTGCAGTGGTGTCGCCAACGTCTGCACTGGAGAACGCAATGGCGATCTGTCGTGTTCAGCGATGAAAGCAGATTTTGCTTGGGAGCCTCCGATGGCCGTATGCGTGTTCGCAGACGCACAGGGGAGCGTCTATACCGTTCTTGCATCCGCCAGCGACACACAGGGCCTACACTTGGTCTCCTGGTGTAGGGAGCGATCAGCTGTCACTCCCGTACACAACTAGTGTTTGTACCGGGCACGTTAAACAGCACCTCCTACATCAACAACATAATTCAGCCCTTTGTTGTGCCATTTGTAAGGTCGGTCCATCATGGTGTTTTGCAGCAAGATAATGCACGCCCACACACGGCACGTGCAATGCAACATGCACTTCAGGGTGAGAGACAACTTCCATGGCCTGCACGTTCACTGGATTTGTCCCAGATTGAGCACGTGTGGGATTTTATGGGACAACGACTTATCCGGTCTCCACGGCCAGCCACGACCATCCCCGATTTACGCGTCCAGGTTGAGGATGCTTGGAACTCAATACCCCAAACTTACATCCAACATCTGTACGACAGACTCCATGCCAGAATTGCACAGTGTGACGCAGTTCATGGCGGTTCAACCTCGTACTAACCATGTTACATGGAAATGTTAGTTTTCAGTTTATCAGCAAATACAGCTGTATTTTGCCAAAATGTTTTGATCACGTTATCCTCTGTATTCCGTTATTATGCTGTATAAATTTCGTTGGTATCAGACGTCTTCTTCTTGGTGTTCTTTTTTTACTTTCCGCCAGTGTAGTATAGCTATACTATTGCAGATATCCGAAATTTCTTGGTGTAGAATAGAAATCAAAATTCCAAGCTTTCGCACATCAACCAGGTGGCTTTTTCAAGGAAGGTAGAACGCAAACTGCAAACTGAATAATAGAACGCTTCAACAATTTGAACGCGGTGACTTGACTTGACAATAACGAATAGATGCGAACGTTATTTAGGTATTCAAAGACACGAGGCGTTATGCTCGTTTAGCTCGCGGAATCATGGAAGGAAAATAAAGAGGTAATTACTATTTAAAGAAATGGTTCCAAATTCGTGGTAACTCCAGTGAGACGTTATCATTGCACGACTCGCTGTTTGTTATGATCTCCAAAGTTTCGCGAATGGCAGTAGATTTTGGGGTGGAGTAGGAAGCTAATTTCTTTACGTCATCCCACATAGTAGCAGCGGACTAGAACTTGAATTCTCTGGATAGGGCCTTGGCTTCTTTGCCGTTCTTTATGTCCCTTTCATGTTCGTTGACTCTAATTCTAAGTGAACGTTTAGTCATTCCAATGTAGCATCGCTTGGAAACGTGAGGATATAGTAGAGGAATGGCATAAACACCTGCTTCATTGGAAGGTGTGGTTTTGTCAGTGTTTCCCTTAAACATCGTATATAAAGACGTCGGAGACCTGATGTCAACACAGAGCTTCATCTTCTTCAGCGCGTTCTTGAGCTGATAGGAAGCATTTGGTGTATAGGGTATTGAGCCCAGTTAGCGTAGCTGCAGCATGGAAATATCAGTACGACTGGTTCGGGTTTTCTCGATGTAGCGATGTACCATGTTCGGGGCGTATTCTGCCTTAGTGGCCAACTCGACGACGTTTGGATATCTACTGCAGTGTAGTTATACTACGTATTTAAGTACAGTTGGTGCAGAGTTCCTTTTTATTTATTTACTTTTTTGCTGTTGACTTATAACTTAAGGTCGTCCATGTATAACAAATAAGCAATTTTCACTGACGCATCTTAATACCCTATTAATACGTTACCCACCTCGATTTTGATTCAACGAACTGGTTCAAAGAAAGGCAAAACAAGAGTGGGCATAGTGAGTTTCTCAGAAAAATGCCACGACAGATAGCAAAATCTTCAATTCATTCAGTACTAGATTTATTTTCCAGTTTTTCATCAGGAATTGAAGGAGATTAGTGACCTTCGGGTGAATTTTGTACACATTCAGAACTTTAAGAAGCCAGACATGCGGTACAGAGTCGATTATTATTGTTATTATCATTATTTGACACATCCTGCTGCTATAACCATGACCAATGTATAACAGGCATATTACTTAAAAACTTCTCGAAGCACTCTTTTTTCGCAGATGTACACTGCTGGCCACCCAAAATGCAACAACAAGAAGGAAGCATCCGATTGGCCTGAAATTCGCAGCATGCGTCGCCCGCGAGAGGACATGCAAACGATTAGCATCGCAAGGCATATGCAAATCATGTGCGCCCGGCAAGCCACCGAGGAGCGCTATAAGAAGGGTGCACAGAAGGCGGGGTGTAAGTAGTGGAAGTGTGTTGTGCTGCCGGACCTGTGCGTGGGAAGCTTACTGATGCCTCGTCGCAGAAAACGGCAGTCATTCCAGCACGTTTCGGAGTTCGACAGAGGACGAAGAGTGGCTTATCGCGACAGCGGTTTATCGAACCGAGACATCGGCGCCAGTGTGGGATGACATCCAGCCACAGTGAAGCGAGTAGGGATTCGGTGGGTGAAGGAGGGACGGACGGAACAACGTGAGCGATTACCGCAGCCACGGCTCACTACCGAACGAGAGAGAGGACCGACATGTTGTGCGGCAGGCATTGACGGCTCGCACCGCCCCATCACGAACGTGAGCGCAAGAATTAGGGTGTGTTGCGCAACAACCTGTGTCAGCACGTACCGTCCGACGTCGTCTGCAGGAGCGGGGACTTGTCGCACGGCGCCCATTGCTCCGATTACTATTGACGCTACACCACCGTCGAGTGCGGTGGTACTGGGCCGTTGAACGCGACACCTGGACTACGGAATGGCACAACATTGTCTTCTCCGACGAATCCCGCTTCTGCCTGCAACACCACGATGATCGGATCCGCGCGTGGCGGCACCGCAGCGAGAGACTGTATGACGCCTGCATTATGCATCGCCATACCGGTCCGTAGCGCCTGGCGTTATGGTTTGGGGCGCAATTGGATATGACACCCGCACCCCTCTGTACGCATCGCCGATACACTCAACAACCACCACTACATCTCCGACGTTTTGGAGCCTGTAGTCCTCTCTTACCTGCAGGACTTGCCAGCGGCCACGTTTCAACAGGACAATGCGCGCCCGCACTTGGCACGCATCGTGCAACAATTCTTCACGGCCCACCAGGTGTCACTGCTGCCGTGGCCCGCCTGTTCCTCCAGATATGTCGCCCATCGAACACGTATGGTCGCTGATTGGCAACCGAGTGGCCAGGCAAGCACCGCTCGCGGCTACGCCTGATGAACTGTGGCAACGTGTGGAAGCAGCCTGGACCGACGTACCCCAAGCCCACATCCAAAGCCTCTTTCGTTCGATACCGCGGCGTATAACGGCCGTTGTTGCCAGCCATGGGGGCCACACGAACTATTGATGTCTGCGTGTTCCGCAAGTCGCACTGGCCTGTAAGCTCAATCGTTTCATCTTTGTATCTGTTGTTATGTGTCCAGTAAATCTGGCTTTGCTATCTCGTGTCCTTCTTGGTGTTGCATTTTGGGTGGCCAGCAGTGTAATTGCGTTAGGAATTGTTCCGCGTTTCTAATTGCTTTTCTCTATTATTCCAGTCTGGATTTCTTTTTTATCATTCTGTTACTGTTGTTTTTTTTGTTGGGGGAGGGGGTTAACGACTACCACCGTGATCAGTGCCACAAGACAAACACAACATCTATGTCTCGCCGGGATTCAAACCCACAACCTCTCAAACGAAGAGTCATGAGCCAGTGCTCAAACCACTGGGCCACCGGGGTGGCTCTGTTGTTTTTCCTAAAACCACTCTCACGCATTTTCCAATATTTCTGATGCCAAATTTTACCGCTAGGTAGCGTAAAATCCCGTTTCATTGTAAAAGGAAAAATACTGATCTTAAAGTTAAAAAAAAAAAAAAAACTTAAAATACTTTATCGGAGTAGGTTAGGGACTTATATCTCTTACAGAATTCATTTTCATCTTTTTTTTTTCTCAGTTTATTCAACATAAGGCTAACTTTTTCCGTCTTTCTTCTTTTTTTGTAGTAATTGGCGTAAATATTTGCTACGTTGTGCTCCAGGAAATGCAACACAAATGTGCTATCACTTACTTTAAATATGCTTTGGCGTTTAATAATGTTTAATTACGTAACTGTTTTACTCAGTTCCTTACAACATCCTGTTAAGAACACACCCTTATTTGCTAATCTATTTCTGTTGAAAATATCATTAATGCGCTTCTGAAGTCAAATTCACACGGATGACGCTACAGGCGACTTCCTTTCACAAACGTTACACAAGCCGTAGGAAGAGAAGGTCAAGTTCAGTGACTTACATCAATAGCACTGCATGAGCGTTACCGTTGATGCGTCACCGTTAAGCGTATCTCCAGGAAGTATGGGCGTTCTCCCTTTAAAGAATCTGGTATCCACCCTTGGAATTCATAGATTGTAAGAAAAAGCTCTTAAAAGAATATTTTAACTGTTTTATCCACTGAAATGTTAATGGAAACTGAATTTGGCGTTTGAGAATGACAACGTTCTGCTTACTGGTCGGTTTGACCGGGATTGTCCCGAAAATTTTCGGGTCTTGTTTCGGCATCCAGGCCACTTGGATGCTTTGTCCCTTTCAGATTTAAATAAAAATATATTATGTAGTAAACCCTCATTAATGAAGATCCCAGCGTAAACCGGACAGCAACCGACCGTGTCGTGAAGGGTGCTGTCTGGATTACATAAATTATGTTTATACCAGTCGTTTAAAGAAAGGCATAAGGAGAAATAATGTGGGTGTTGTGGAGCCCTGCACGGACCGGGCCTTCTCAGTAGTTTAAAACTTACGGGCCGGGCTTACAATTTCGTAAGCGAGCTTGGAAGGGCCTACACTTGCATGTGTACCGTGTAGTCAGGTTGTTGATAAATTTAGGTCATTCTGTTTTTGAAGTCTCTGTCTTTCCCTTCCCGTTAATCATATTTCTTGTTTCTCGCAATTATTCTTCTCTCCTGTTTTGTGCTACTTTTTATTTATTTATTTATTTTGTGCGAGTCTTTTCGTCTTTGATGTTTGGCAATCTCTTTCTCCCCTTTGACTCCATATTCCGTTTATTTCGGAAGTTTACACCAGAAAAACACTTGCTCCGTACGATGATTTGCATTTATAGGAATTAGGAATCAGTTGAAGCTTCAATATGCGCTAGTAAACTATTCTCAGGCTCTGTCTTTATAATTTTCATTTGTTACTTGCTTTGTTTTAAATATGGATGATTATTGTGTTGGGTAAATTAGAGGTTCGAGGAGCAAAACAATCGGAAAATTGTGTTACATTTGGATTTTGGGAGTTGTATACTGAATGTCAAGAATTAAAATCAAAGACGTAACAGAACGAAATCATATTCTGCATAAGAGAGTTTATTGTATTAACTATTAACCATTAAGCATGTTAGTGTGTGTGCGTGTGTGTAACCGAGCGTCAGTTTATATTATGTTCTGGGTAAAAGTGTCAAAGAAGACAGTACTTGACTCGCATAAAAGTGATCTGACCCTACGAAGGGTTCGATTATGAAATGACGATAATTTACTTAAGTTCACTGAATACTATTTACTGCATTTGCCGTATTTCTAGTTACTGGTGAGTTAGTTAACTTGTTTATGTCCTCTTTTACACGAGTTTCAAGTTATTCCAAAAAGTTACAGTACAAATATCGTCTATGTTAAAGCAAGTGACAGTTACGCAAATGAAACCTATGCCGGACCTGAATGGCCGAGCTGGGCTGGGCTGGGCTGGGCTGGCCTGGCCTAGGCCGGGCCGGGCTCGGGCTCGGGCCTAAAAATATTGCATCTAAAGGGCTCTAGGGTGTTAGTTGAGGTGCCGATTTCGATCGCAGCTGTCTTCAAATTGCAGCTGATGCCCCACCTTCTGAAACAGAAACTCTCTTAATAAAAAATTATTTTAAAAAGTTATATTTTTATAAGAAAAAGATAGTTATTGTCATTATTTTAAAAACATTTCTACCCCAGAGGCTGAATGCCTCAGTTAATTTGAATGAAAATATGGGCTATAGTAGCGATGGAATTTATAGTGATCCAACTGCTGTCTGTTGAAAATGTAACACCAAGAAGGACCTGAGATATTGAAGTGCAATTTATGGGGTACATTACTTATGATACAGGATGTAAGTGATTAGAAGTACAGACCTGTAAGGGATATGAAATGCACAACACTTAGAAGTACAGAGACATAAGTGATACGAAATACACAACGATAGCGGCTCGTACGCTGCGTGGCATCGACTGGAAGAGGTTCTGAATGTTGCACTCCGGAAGGTCATTCTATGCTGTCTCGATTCGTACGTAAAGTTCATCCTGGTAACTAGTGGTGAAGCCTGGTGGGCAAGGCGTCGATCTATCATATCCCACATTTGTTCAATGGGAGACAAATCAGGCGAACATGCAGGCCAATGACGGGCATCCAGGAGCTGAAAAACACTCCGCACCACATGTAGTCGGGCACCGTCGCGTTGAAAGATGACACCAGAGGCCGTCTGAAGATATGGCAACAGTTCAGAGCCCACAACTCCCGCGATGTACTGCTGGTTGGTCATGGTTCCTGCAATGCATAGAAGTCGGAAACATCAATGGAACCCAACGTCACCCCACACCAGAACGCCTGGTGCTGGGTCCGTATAACGCTGCATAATGCATGACTATAGCAGCCGTTCAGTACGGTGTGGACGTACAAGGATGCGTTCATTATGATTATTGGGTTGAACCGCGACTTGTCGGAAATTACTATGCGCTGCCATTCATCACATCAGTGTCTGCGTTCTTGACCCCACTGCAGCCGTTGCCGTCTGTGATTTAAGGTCAAGGGAAGTCGAAGTAGTGGACGGCGAAGCAAACGGAGTCGGACAGATCCTGCAGACGACCCTTGATGTGATACAGACGTCCACCGTTACTTTAACCCTTTGAACGTGACTGTTCGGTCCGCCAACGTCATGTGGCGGAGATGACGGTCTACCCGTGCGTTCGTCCGTCGCTGGGCTAAAGACCCATCACATCGGAGCGTCAGACCTTCTGTAACGTACCAGGAGATGTGACGTACCTGCCAGAAGGACGCACACGACATAAAGGCAGATAGGAATCAGAACAAATGTCTGCGTAGCTCAGTTGGTAGAGCGACTTGTTCCGGAATAAGCGGCCTCGGGTTCGAATCCCGGCGTAGACCAAAAATGACGGAGAAATTTACTTCGTTATAATGGCGCCCGAACTATCCGGATGACCCGACCGTTCACAATCTCGCAATGGTGTGATGTTATTTCCACACCGCGAGATAGGAAAAATAAGAGCAGCACTTCGAAAAAAAAAAAAAAAAAAATAAGAGGGAGATGATGTAACGTACCAGGAGATGTGACGTACCTGCCAGAAGGACGCACACGACATAAAGGCAGATAAGAATCAGAATAAAATGTCCGCGTAGCTCAAATGGTAGAGCAACTTATTCCGGAATGAGTGGACCCGGGTTCGAATCCTGGCGCGGATAAAAATGACGGAGAAATTCACTTCGTTATACTTCCACTTCCCACTGACGTCATATTTTCGTCACTGTGCTCGCGTTTTGTCCAACATGAGCGGCAATGGAGCATAAAAAAAGTTCGTCTTTCCTCAGTCAAACACATCGGCCTCGTTCAAAGTCCGTCAGTTGTACGTACGGATGTCGTCTGCTGCGGCGGGGCATACTCAGATACTACCACTACCTTACCGCCACATTTTCCGCGAATCGACTATACCTACTTGTCCTGTGCGTCCTACTTTTTTACCTCCTGCGGGAGAGCCACGAGAGCGATGCTGGATTAAATCATTTCCATATGAGCTGCGGTTGTAATCACTTGAGCCCCCTCACGTGACCTACCCATCCTGTGAGTTTTAATTCGATCACATAGGTTTTTCTGGTACTGCATTTTTGACAAAAAGCAATGTATTTTATAATAGTATCGTGATAATTTGACAACATTATTTAGAGTAACTTATCATAAATTTGTCCCGGCCATTCTAGATTCACATTTGTCCCGGTTCTGAGCTCGAAAAATATAGTAATCCTATTTACTGGGAATGTTTTAAAAAAATCAGGTACTGTTGCTTGAGGGAAAAAATTGTGCTAGAGTGTACAAAAGAAATCTGCACACACACACGCACGCACACACACGCACACACACGCACACACACACACACACACACAAAAGATGGCCGCCCCGGTGGCGCAGTGGTCTAAGCGATGGCCTCTGATCATTCGTCCGAGAGGGGTCCGGATTCGTATCCCGGTGAGGCATGGATGTTGTGCTTGTCTTACGGCACTGGTTCTCTCCCTTCCCTGGAACCAGTGACCCTACATTAGGGACGGGCGACTGCTTATAGCACATTGAGTTGCTCACGGCGGTCGTTAAACCTCCAATAAAAAAAAAACAAAAAAAAAACACAAAAGATGGAGCGGCAGCTTAGCTGCCTCGTCCTTTTTGGAAACTTTATGGAACAAATATCAAATAAATATCAGTCTATCAGTCTAAAACACTGTATCAGGCTGATTTTGTGGAACGTTCCACAATTAACATGGAAAAGTACGGGAAAGTGGTAAAAAAAGGTATACACGCGCCTTACGTCAAAGAAACGGACTTACAAGAATTCTGAAAGACTCTAGGGTGAAATCACGAAACATACTGCGCAAATCCACAACAAACGGTTACACGTCCTTTAATGAAAGAAACTGATATTGCTGAAATTCTTACAAGTTACACTGAACTGTGAATCATTTTACTAAAAGGCTAAGCATTAGTATTTAGCCAGATGAACTGAAATTTAGTGAAAAGTTACTCGCAACTCTAAAACCTCACACAAATTCTGAAGGAAGATGTTCATGCTCCTCACATCAAATAAATTAATAACAATACAACTCAGAAACAGATTATCTCGACCTCAGAAACCTTACACAATTCCTAGAATGCCCAAGCGACTTTCAAGCTCCGAAACGTTACACACTTTCAGAAAACTTTGCACGAGCGCATTACGTAAATTGCGGTTATTCTGCCATTGTTACACTAATCTCCGAAACGTATTACACAAAAGCTCCAGTTTTTCCATGTTCCATGGAAGTTTTCTGAAAAAATGTGTGAACTTATCAGAAAACCCCAGAAGCGTTGCATTGATGAAAAAACCTCATTCATTTGTCTGTCTGTCTGTGCGAAAACTGTGTGCTGTGAATATGGCGATAGCCTCAGACTTTGGCTGGTAATCCACTTAAAATAAAAGGGTCTGGTGGTCATAATTGGGCGACTCAGTGTACATAATTGCAGTAACTACACATTTATATTAGGCACAATTTTTTTCTTGGTATCTGATTACTCTAGCAAATAAGCATATCATTACTAAATTAACTAAGAAATATTACAGCACATCACATAACGAAATACCTCGAGTTTCCCTATTTTATATACCTGTTTCATTTGTATTCATGAAAATTATATAAAATTATATGCTGTTAATCAGTGCAAACTGCTCACTTATTCATATACAGATGCAACAGTGTTACTATAACGTTAGCAAGGGGCAACAATATTGGGGAACTGTGTTCGTTCAAATACCACAAGACGTGCGTCAAAAGGGAGTATGCATCTCAAACGATGGAAATTATGCGGTGGTTTTTATCACCATTTCGTACTTCAACAGTAAAAAAATCAGTCTTGGCCGAAATCTTTAAAAAGTTAGTGATAAATAAACAGAAACCCTAGTTCGTTTCTGTTTATTTATGGACAAAAACTCAATGGTCACGTATATATATCTCTAATTTGCCATAAATTCTTACATATTTTGTACATGAATCTCTTGACTTTCTGCTGAAATAACATTTGCCAGAAATCCTTCTACTACATACAGTGCCGTAGAACTACCTTAGCGTGGATTAGGGACGCTAAGGCACTATTTCTCTAGGCTTGGCGACCCTAAGGGAATTTTTGCAGTTACTTGGAAAGAAAATATGGACAAACATTTATTTTAGATGATCATGTAAAAGGAAAACTGATTTATATACGCAGTGCGTCAAAGAATTTTTAAGACTGGCGCTAGATTTCAGCCTACTGTGGCGCCACCAGTGTAATCGCGAATGCGTTATAAACCGTGACCATCTGCTTGCTTTCTGCCAAAAGTACTGCGCAGTTGTTAAAGTAACTCAAACGAAACGGGCGTTCATTAGAGAAGTAAATTTTTTTTCATGTTGAATTATTAAGATTGAACAAAGGGCTGTAATTAAATTTAACGCAAAACTTGGTAAAAGTGCCTCGGAAACGTACCAAATGATGAAACAAGTTTACGGTGAGTTTTGTTTAAGTAGATTAAATGTTTTTCTGTGGCACAAACGTTTTTTGGACGGAAGAGATACACCAGAAGGTTATAAGCATACCGGAAGACCAAGTTGATCTAGGACACCTGAGATTATTCAAAAAGTGTGTGATTTCGTGGCAAACAATCGATGTGCGTCACTAAGAATGATGGAAGAGTCTTTAAACATCAACAAAGAAATGATTCGAACAATCCTGTATGAAGATTTGGGCAAAACAAAAGTCTGTGCTAAATTTGTTCCACACACGTTAACCAATGAACAAAAATCAAGGAGAAGTGCACATTGCAGAGACATCATTTCAGCCGCTGAAAATGATCCAAACTTCTTAAAATCGATTGTTACAGGTGATAAAACATGGTGTTTTCAATATGATCCTAAAACAAAGCGACAAAGTGCGGAATGGAAGTCAAAAACTCACCACAAACCAAAAAAACAAGAAAAGTTCCATCGAAAATCAAAACAATGCTCATTACATTATTCGATAGTAAGGGTATTATCCACAAAAAATTTGTTCCAAGTGGACAAACAATTACTGGTGAGTTTTATTTAAATGTTTTGAGGCGTTTCATGGGCAGAATTCGTCGCATTCGTCCAGAATATCGAGATGAAAACAGTTGGTGTGTGTTGCACGATAATGCACCCAATCACACCTCACTTCTTGTTCGTAGATTTTTGGCAAAAAACATCGTCTGTGTGTTGAATCATCCACCGTATTCGCCTGATTTAGCACCCTGCGACTTTTCTTTGTTCCCAAAACTTACAATGATGTTAAAAGGGTGTTATATTGATGATATTTCGACCATACAAACAGCTTCGACGCGTGCTTTGGAGGTAATTCCGCAAAGTGAACTGGAACAGGCATTCGAATCATATTAAATCGCTGTAACATGTGTATTGAAGCCGGAGGGACTTATTTTGAATAACAAACCAAAACAAATTATAATTTCTTGTTTCTAATTCATTTTACAGACCCAGTCTTAAAAATTCCTTGACGCACTGTGTATGATACCAAACTCATTCTTTAACAAAACTTTCGAATTGCAAGGAGGATACTAAATTGCCGGATCTGATTACTAGGAGGAAAAACATCACAGAACTACGGTTGTTTTGGCTTTTCACCGTTTGTCTGGGTGGGTGTGGGTTCGAGTCCAAGTAGAGACATGGATAGTGTGCTTGTCTTACAGCACTTTGCTTTTTTCTCTTTTCTGGAGCAAGTGGCCCTAAATTGGGAACGAATGGCTGCTTATATCCCTTAGAGCTCCTCTTAGTGGTCGTTAAACACTCTCCATCTTCCTCCCAAAAGGGTGACAAGTGTTTTATGGTTAAGAAGGGCATTTCAGCTAAACTCGCCATCGGCTTCAACAAAAATAATCCCCTGATCCCAATCTGTGATTCCTTTTGAGTAACGCAAAAGGACGCTCCGGGATCACAAGGATCAGAGGCACTGGCTCCTGTCCAGGGCCGTAGCTACGGCGAGGGCAGAGAGGGATGTTGCCCTCCAGAATGGTTATTCCAGGGTCGTAAATTCGTGCTCTGGTTGATGTAAAAAATTGAAATTGTGACTAAAAAAGAATGTTGCACACTTCAGTATTTTCTTTTTAAAGACTTTGGTTAGTCTCATACAGTATTAGGGCCGCTGGTGGCCTAGTGGTCAACGTTCGTGACTGCCACGGAAAAAACCCTCAGGTTCGATCCCAGACAGGTACGAACGCTTGAACCACTAAATGTCCGGCGTGCGTTGGATGAGCACGTTGAGCTGTCGGGACCCGGGTACTGCCCCCCCGAAATAAATAAGGGCGTCCTCCTCCCCCTCTCTACCTCGCTTCCGTGTCACTTTCCTATCGGGCACTCTAGCCCAAATCTCCCAGCTTCCTATTTCTAAGGGTTGTTTACGACCTGGGGTCATACACTCCCTTCCTAAAATCCTCTACATTTGATCTGATCTGGTCATGCAGTATATTATGCAGTTAAGTAGGGTACAGAGTAATTAATATACACTACGAGGTGTGAACATCTCATATCCATGAAGGGAATTTTCCAAAACAGTGAGAATGGAGGCGTAGGAAACAACATGTCTAACCTCCATGACCTTTCCGAGCACATGTAGTTGGAATCGAAGAACTAATTATTCATCTGTGCTCTGTCGCAAAAAGTTCTCTGAGCGTTTAACCTAGAAAAGAATTTTTCCGAGCCCTACCCTTAAAGCTTCTCCTATTGTTATCTTCACTATCCGATATTCGTTCATTCTGCGCTGGTTTGTTTTTCGTTATGCATTTCAGTGAAGTGTTATGTTATAGGCGATCACATGATGTTTACGCTTTACTTGGAATTTACAACCTGTGTTTCTTGAATATTTACCTAGTTTTTTTCATTTTTAATACGACTAAAATTATGCCTAAAACCTGAAGTGTGATTTTTTGAATTATCATAATACTTTCCTATAGGCGGTGTGTGAGAAAATAAAAACTACAGTCAACTCCGCTTATAGTGAACCTCTGCGGACTCGTATAATTCGCTCACTATGTCCGAGGTTCACTAAAACCGAATTGTCTTCCCTTAACCTGAATTGAGTGGAATGGTGAGCAAGAAAATAAAATATGAACATATGTATCTAAACAATAATATTTTTCTGTATGTAATATACAGGGTGATCCATTTAAACCAGTACCATGTGATTTACTTATAACTTTTTTATAAATAACAACAAAATCATACAGTAAGTTGAGAATTATACATGTGGTATTGGAGAATCATTTAATTAAAGCAAATGTTGGAATTGTCCTCCATTTTCTTGTAAACACAGTTGAAAACGCCGCACCATATTCAGTGATGTCTCATGTAGAGTACGAGCAGTAACATTGCCAATTTCAGTCGTGATTGTTTCACGCAATGCATCCAATGTTTTTGGATGGGTTTTGTAAACTCTATCCTTTAAGTAGCCCCATAAAAAAAACCCAAGGGAAGTTAAGTCCGGAGATCGGGGAGGCCATATGTTTTTTGAAATTAATCTGTCATCAAAGAAGCTGGTTATGAGTTCCATTGAGACTTTCGATGTGTGACACGTAGCGCCATCCTGCTGAAAGTAGCCTTCTGTCAATTCAATGTCATCAAGTTGTTCCACAAATTCATTGAATATGCAGCAATAAATGTTAGTGTTGGCAGTCTCAGAGAAAAAAATGGGGCCAATAATTTTCGTAGACGAAACCGCACACCATACACCAACCTTTTGTGAATGCATCGGTGTTTCACACATAACATGTGGGTTTTTGGCAGCCCAGTATCTGCTGTTTCGCGAATTGACGTAGCCTGACAGATGAAACCAGGCTTCATCGGTAAACCATGTGATGGAGAGAATATCAGATCGCAAATTAAGAAAATTTTGAAACCATTTGCAGTAACTTACTCTCTTTCCCTTGTTTGGTTCCTGCAGCTGATGGATTACGTGCACTTAAAATGGTCGAATATTCGCTTTTTTTTCTACCCTTTGACAAGTTCCGTATGAATATCTTGTCTGTTGGCTTAATCTGCGCAACGATTTCGTCGGAGATCGAAGTAAACGTTGCCGAACATCGTCCACACGCGTTTGGGGCATCGGAGGGTGATGTCTACCGCTACCGCTGAGAAGAGAACCGGTTTGATCCAGTTTTTTTGCCAACGACAGAATTGTCGACTTGCTTGGCACTTTTGGAACTCCAAACTCTCTTCGAAATGCTCGTTGCGTTTTGATGACAGAATTGGTTACCCAATACGATTTCATTAAAAAAACACGCTCTGGAACATAGTACTGCATGTTTCCGAATGCATGCAAGTGAATGAGAACGCAACAACAAACAAATCATGAGCTGAGTTACAGTTACGGTTAACAACCTTTTTCACGGTGGCAGTTTTCATTCTCCAGGAGTTGCTGCTTCTATTGAAAAAAGAAGATCCTTGCGCGATCCCTTGCAAAAATGTAAGGTTTTTTCAGGGTACTGGTTTAAATGGATCACCCTGTATATTCATTAAATTAAGTAAAGAAAATTAATTTTACATTACCGTAATAAACATGAAAATACACTGATATCCACCCAAAATGCACCACCCAGAAGGAAGCATCCGATTGACCTGAAATTCGCAGCATGCGTCGCCCGCGAGAGGACATGCAAACGATTAGCATCGCAAGGCATATGCAAATCATGTGCGCCCGGCACGCCACCGAGAAGCACTATAAGAAGGGTGCACAGAAGGCAGGGTGTAAGTAGTGTAAGTGTGTTGTGCTGCCGGACCTGTGCGTTGGAAGCTTCCTGATGCCTCGTCGTAGAATACGGCAGTCATTCCAGCACGTTTCGGAGTTCGACAGAGGACGAATAGTGGCTTATCGAGACATCGGTTTATGGTACCGAGACATCGGCGCCTGTGTGGGACGACATCCAGCCACAGTGAGGCGAGTACGGATTAGGTGGGTTCAGGAGGGACGGACGGACCAACGTGAGCGATCGCCGCAGCCGCGGCACACCACCGAGTGAGAGGACCGGCATGTTGTGAGGCGGGCATTGACGGTTCGCACCGCCACATCATGAACGTTAGCGCAGGAATTAGGGTGTGTTGCGCAACAACCTGTTTCAGCACGTACCGTTCGTCGCCGGCTGCAAGAGCGGGGACTTGTCGCACGGCGCACATTTCTCCAATTACCATTGACGTTACACCGACAGCGAGTGCGGCGGCAGTGGGCCGTTGAACGCCGCACCTGGGCTACGGAATGGCACGACATTGTCTTCTCCGACGAATCCCGTTTCTGCCTGCAACACCATGATGGTCGAATCCGCGTGTGGCGGCCCCGCGGCGAGAGACTGTATGACGCCTGCATTATGCATCGCCATACCGGTCCGTCACCTGGCGTTATGGTTTGGTGCGCAATTGGATATGATACCCGCACCCCTCTGGTACGCATCGCCGGTACACTCAATAGCCACCGCTACATCTCCAACGTTTTGGAGCCTGTTGTCCTCCCTTACCTGCAGGACCTGCCAGCGGCCACGTTTCAACAGGACAATGCGCGCCCGCACGTGGCACGCATCGTGCGACGATTCTTCACGGCCCACCAGGTGTCACTGCTGCCGTGGCCCGCCTGTTCTCCAGATATGTCGCCCATCGAACACGTCTGGTCGCTGATTGGCAACCGAGTGGCCCGGCAAGCACCGCTCGCGGCTACGCCTGATGAACTGTGGCAACGTGTGGAAGCAGCCTGGACCGACGTACCCCAAGCCCACATCCAAAGCCTCTTTCGTTCGATACCGAGGCGTATGACGGCCGTTGTTGCCAGCCATGGGGGCCACACGAACTATTGATGTCTGCGTGTTCCGCAAGTCGCACGGGCCTGTAAGCTCAATCGTTTCATCTTTGTATCTGTTGTTATGTGTCCAGTAAATCTGGCTTTGCTATCTCATGTCCTTCTTGGTGTTTCATTTTGGGTGGCCAGCAGTGTATATTCATTAAATTAAGTAAAGGAAATAAATTTTACATTACCGTAATAAACATGAAAATAGTCTGTTATGTGCCGCTGCTTGCTGCAAACAATTTTAATAAATATTTTCTCTATATCCTTCTCTAGAGCCTGCGCTTTTGGTACACGCGATTCTACGTTTTCCATACATTCTAGGAACTTTAGCACAGTCTTTACGCCCTCCGACATGTCTTTTACTGTTGAAACACGTTCTTCATTATCGTCCTCGTCATCTTCAGATTCCTATTCTTCCCTGTTGGAACCTCCTTTCACAGCCTCGACAATACCGTGTTTCCCCGAAAATAAGACCGGGTCTTATATTAATATTTGCTCCAAAAGACGCATTAGGGCTTATTTTCAGAGGATGTCTTATTTTTTCATGTATATTTCTTTTTTTGTTTATCTACATTTATTCATGTACAAAAATCTGCATTTATTCAAATACAGTCATGTCGTCTTCTTCTGGAACATCGTCATAACTCTCCAAAACCCGAATTCCGGCATGAATTTCTTGCGACTCCATTTCCTGTAGAACCATTGACCCCAATCTCTCATGTCCAGCAATAAAGCTCTCCCTAAATGAGCAGTTCTTGTCCATGTAGCCTGCTCGTAGTGCATTGGCAACACAGCTGTCACTGATTTTATCCCACGAATTCTTCACCCAAGTCACGGCCTCTTGCAATCTAGGCTTCACAAAGTTTCCACGCTGATTTCTCTCCATTCTATTTTCAATGTAAGCATCGATTTTCATGCGCAAATGATCCTTGAATGGTTTGTTTATTGCAATATCAAGAGTCTGGAGATAGGCAATCATTATTTGATTTATTCTTCTCTCTGCAAGGAAGTTCTTCATGTCTTTAGCGCAGTGAGTGCTGGCTGAATCCCAGACTGGCAGACCTCTTTGGCCACCTCGCAAAACAAATGGCAGGATTAAATCGACCCACTTCCTTATAACTGCTTGTGTGCACCAGGCTTTTTCGGTTTCAAGAACATAAATGCCTGAAAGACTTTCAATCTTATCTTTCTTGCATTTAGTGATGATTAGAGGTGGAGCTTTCTTTCCATCCAGACGAATTGCCAAAACACAGGGAACACGTGCACTTTCGTAACCAGTAGAGGGAATGTAGATTGACGAGGCACCCCTCTGATCAATTGTCGTTTGAGATCCATGGCCCATAAACACTGCAGTTCCATCCATAGCAATCACGTTGGAGAGTTGGTATTTAGAAAAGTCGATGCGATCAACAAAGGACTTGAATGTAAGTGCACGTCTAATAACTTCAGTATCTTCCAGCTCGAACAGTGTTGCCGCTGAAGGAAGCCATCCAGCCAGTGTTGTGATGCTTTGAATTCTTCTGGGGATATTTCTAACTGTGGTGCCATTGCAAGGGCAAATGCTTGAATATCAGCCCTGCGCACAACCAAAGCCTTTGTTCTCCTGTCAGCAATACATTCACAGATGATGTCTTACTTCCAGCTCAGGAAATAATGGTTGCCGACCTGATCCACACTTGCGTTTCTTAGCATTTCCCTCGTAAACCTGTTGACTGAGGTTATCGTACTCCGCTCGCCATTTTCGGACCATTCGGAGATCCAACTTCTTCTCTTTGCAGAAAACCGTAAGATTCTTGCCCCGAGAGTTCTCCACGATTCCTTTCTTTTTTTTTTTTTTTTTGATTGAAGGTTTAACGACCACCGTGAGCAACTCAATGGGCTATAAGCAGTCGCCCGTCCCTAATTTAGGGTCAGTGGTTCCAGGGAAGGGAGAGAGCCAGTGCCGTAAGACAAACACAACATCCATGCCTCACCGGGATTCGAACCCGGACCCCTTTCGAACGAATGATCAGAGGCCATCGCTTAGACCACTGCGCCACCGGGGCGGCGATTCTTTTCTTATACTCGACGGAATTGCTCTTTCTTTTTGCACTCATCTTGTCTGGGGGTCAAAATATTATTCCCTTTAAATCTACCATTAAATCAAGTGTAAATTGAAGAATGTGTTAATTTTTTATCGACACAGGAGTGTCAACAAAAATTATGACATTTAAGAATGTACGTTCGGCCCCAAAATATTAACTCTCCGATTTTTAAAGAATTATTTCAGTCACCGTTGCCAACACAATAACTTGGACAGGGACGAACCCCTTTCGTAATCCATTGAAGGCGGTTAGAACACTTCTTACTTTTTCTTTGAGTTCGCATGTGCCCCCCCCCCAATTCTAAAAACACGCACCGCCTGTTGATGAATAACTTTTCCGCCAAAGATAGCGTTCACCGTTAAAGTTTTTCACGTCGGATTCCCCTTTTCGGAACTGGATGTTACAGCTGCCGAACAAAAGACGGCTTCTTTTCATCTCCCGGTAGCTCTCTAAACTGAACTGAATGCATGCGCCATAATTACAAAAAAACATATCCTCGGCTGAGTTCAAAGTCAATCGGCTTTCTTTCTTACTCTGGATATTCAAGGCAAATTAAACTCGTGAACAGAGTATCCTCCCGTGATTTTGGCACTCGCTTCAGTTTTTTTGAACAGTGATAGGCTGGTTGACTACGGTACTACGTATCGTAACTGGGACTTATTTTCGGGATAGGTTTTATATTTCGAGCATCCGGAAAAATCATGCTATGGCTTATTTTCCGGTTAGGTCGTACTTTCTGGGAAATACGGTAGTTTCTTCAGACGGGATGTCATTCGTTATAACTTCAGAGTCAGCATCGATAAAATCTTCAGCTTCAGTGGAATTCGCACCGATATGCTGAAGCAGGTCCTTGAGAGGCGCATCATCCTCTTCTTCGAATGCCACGCGTCCAGTAGCCAAACCAGACCTCCGGAAACTGTTTTGTATAGTGACAGTTGACACACTCCTCTATGCTTTGTTTCCAAAACGTACAGCATTCAGAACATTAATTGATGTGTTCTGCTTTGATACCAAGGCTTGGATTAAATGAAGCGTTACTTCCCTTCTGTAATAGGTTTCCAAGCTGCGAATCACACCATGATCCGTGGTTGGATGATTGACGTGGTGTTGGCAGGTAGGAACACCAGTTTGATGTGACTGAGGTGTTTAATCCTACCTTTGTCCTTCAATGCACTTAAGGAGTAGTAGGCCTACAATATTGTTCTCAACACATTCTTTCAAGTTTTTGCAGGAAGGTTTGTTTTCAAATAAGTTACAATTTCATGTTCCAAGTTCATTCTTTTCTTTGAAGTTCTATTTTTAGGTTCACTATAACCGAAGTTGAGGGTTCACTGTAAACGAAAATTTTAATGTACACTTCCGATGTTGCGGGTCAGGACCAATGATTTAGGTTCACTATAGCCGAATGTTCACTATAACAAAGTTCACTATATCCAGAGTTGACTGTATATATCCTAGCGGGTAGGGAGAAATAATTTATGTTCAGTATAGCCGATTGTTCACTATAATAGAATCCACTATATCCAGAGTTGACTGTATATGTCCTAGCGGGTAGGGAGAAATGATTTAGGTTCACTATAGCTGAATGTTCACTATAACAGAGTTCACTATATCCAGAGTTGACTGTATGTATTATTTGAGTGGAACTCGAAAGGGCGTAATTTCAAGTCTCGCTTTCCCAGGTAAGAAAAAGTTGCTTCGGTCCTGCTTCTGTCCAATCACCCGAGATGGGCTCGAGCTCAGGCCGAAGCCAGGGTGATTCGCCCGCTCAACGGCACTGACCCCCCTAGAACCACTAGTTCCAAATCAGGTATCGGCGACTATGGCCCTAAATGATCGCGGTGGTCATTATACCCCGGGAAGAAGCAAAAAACAACGCAAAAGATACAGTTTGTAAATACTATGTACCCATAATTTTAACGAAGACGGCATAAGTTACATGTATTCAACGTGACTGATTCATTCACATTATTCACACTGAATATTTGAACCCGTACAGAATGGCAGAACAGTTGTGACGTATATTCTAAATTAACTTTCCTTTTTAGTTTCTTTTCCTATGTAAATTTGAGTTTGTAATGCTTATACTTCCAAACTTAAAGTGACATCTTTTCCCTCAAACGAATACTGTTGGCAACACATTTGAGGTCAGAGCGAACGTGACGTATGAATGTATGAGATAAGAACGATAGATAAAAACAGCTATACAACAGTTACTCGGGTGTGGTGAATAGGTGGTGATGTGAATTATTTTATTTTCGAAGTGGGATCTATGCTATTGATATAGTGGTTGGTATGTGATATGTGAATTGTGTTATACCTTGAAGTGCGATATCTGTTCTATTGAGATAAAGCTGGAATAAAGCGAATTTCCGTAAGTTGACTTCCGTTTGTTATGATTCGTCTGGCCGTTAGGAACTATTGCATCAAATGCTTAGCTAATGATTTAGAAATAACGTAAGAACGACAATATTTCAGTACGAAAAGAACTTCGTTATATTGGCGCCCGAACTTCAAGAATGAGCTGGCCGTTAAAGATCTGGCATCGGTTAGAGGTTCTTTCCACACCGCTAGACAGGAAAAATAAAAGAATCCCTTCTTCAGAGTTTCGAAAACTAAATGTGTATGATGTTATGTTCCACACAGCAAATTGACTGGAATTTCTCCAATGTACGTTCTTCAGCGGATGAGTGCCTACAGCGACACATGGTCCCGGCTAACCCATGGGCCATAGCCCCGGCCCTCTTTCGGGGAGGGGGGATATGTGACGTGCCTGAACCGCAGGATGCACATGAAATAAAGGCAGATAGCAGCGAAAGCGTAGCTCAGTTGGGAGAGCGACTTGTTCCGTAGTGAGGGGACCCGGATTCGAGGCCCGGCGTGGACAAAAATGACGGAATAATTTACATTGAAGTGCCAGAAAAATTGGTACAGAGGAGCTTATGCAAAATACATAGCAACGTCACCTATGCGCGTACTCGGTTGCGTCCGCCAGTCCGTATATAAAGCGACAGACATCCTTTCCAGCTGTCAGTGCTGTTTTCGGCATGAGAATGACAAGTAATTACGATTTAAGCGATTTTCAACGCGGTGTCATAGTTGGCGCTCGTGAGATGGGCCATAGTATTTCGGAAGTAGAAACGAAGTTCGGATTTTCACGGACGACCATTGCAAGGGTGTACCGTGACTACAAGAATTCCGGCAAAACCTCCAACCTACGATTATAGTGTGGCTGAAAAAGACATTGGGTGAACGTGACCATCGTCGGCTGTCAAGAATTGTTTCGCGCGATAGGCGTGCAACACTTCCGCAGATATCATCGTAATTCAATGCTGGAGCCTCAACAAGCATCAGCATCTAGACTGCGCAACGTACCCTGCAGGATATGGGCTTTGGGAGCCGACGCCCAACTCGAGTCCCCTTGATGGGTGCACAACACAGAGCTATGCGCCTCGCTTGGGCACGGCGACACCGCCACTAGACACTAAGACTGGAAACAAGTAGCCTGGTCTGACGAGTCGCGTTTCCATCTGTATCAGGAAGATGGAAGGATTCGTGTGTGGCGCAAACTCCATGAAGCCATGGATCCCGCTCTGTCAACAGGGAACTTCACTGGCTGGTGGAAGTTCCGTAATGATAGGGGGTGTGTTTAGCTGGACTTCACTGGGACTCCTGGTACGTATACAAACGTCTGTGACCAGCCAACGCTATGTGCAAATCCTTTCTGATGAGGTACACTGGTTCATGTCCAGCATTCCTTCTGATGGGTTGGATCTGTTCCAAAAGGACAATGCACCTCCATACAAGTGTCGGTAAGCCTAATTATGGTTAGAGGAGCATTCATCTGAGTTTGGGGTGTTGCCATTCCCACCCAAGTCCCCAGATCTGAACGTGATAGAACACATTTGGGATGTCATGCAACGCTCTATCGAACACAGGAATCCGGACCTCGGAATGCACCCGAATTGTGGAACGCTCTGCAGGAAGTATGTTGTGCATTGCCTACAGCATATTTCCAGAAGCTAGTGAAGTCCATGCCCGTCGTATTTCTGTAGTCCTGCGCTCCCGTGGGGGACCTACCGAGTATTAGACTGGTGTGCCAATTTTTCTGGCACTTCAGTGTACTTCGTTATACAATGTTTAAGGAAGCTTAACATTCTTATGACTCGGACGCAATATTTATTTTTTATTTAGAATTGCTCGAACTAAGTAATTTTAGTAAAACTTCAATAAAAATACTAACTGATAAAAACGACAAATTAAATTCTAAATTGCTTTTGAAAATTTAAAAGCCCTTCTTTCTGGGTTTATTTCATAAACCCGCTCACCGCAAACGCACTTTTTTTTTCTTAGAACTACATCACTGATTACATATTTTCTTCAATTTGTATTTAACCCATTTATGAGCTCTCATTTTGGTGACATGAATTTCTAGCAATTTTTCTGCGTATGATTTCAAGAATCCAAATCGTAAGAACGTGAAATATCTTTTCTTGAAGCTTGACCCTCATAAAGGATTTACTCAAAAATAAGCCTGAAACGCGGCATCTGACGTTTTCCTTATCCTTAACGTAGCAGTTTGCCTCAATTTCCGCTGTTTGCCGCACATCACAGATCTTAGGTGTAAGACCTAATTTAAGTAAATTATCTGGTAATGTTCCATGAACACTTCGCTGAATTTTCATGAATTATTCTCAGGAAAACAAGAATATAAATGAGCTAAGGTGCGTTCCGTAAAACGTCTACTTTAAATAATTACAGTAATTTTGTTGATAAATCGGAACCCCTTCAGCCCCGAACTGCACCACTGCACCGCGAGCGTTGCTTATCAGATTTTTTCTGCTATTTAAGTGGATGGCTAGTCTCTGGCTGTCTCGTGACCTGCGTTTGTTGAATAGAATTAAGCTTCATACTGCGGCAACGTCTAAAAACCAAAACAAACATTTTCTCTATTATTTCAACCACTTTCGTGATAAGCGCAGCAGTAGTGGTTTGCTAAACAGAATGCGTCTATCTTGGAAGCTACTTCTTCTCTTTTTAGGAAGTACCGTGGAAATAACATCTTGGAAGCTAACTTTTTCTCTTTTTGTTACTCTAACTGTTTGTTTTCATGCTTTTCGTGCAAGCAATGACATCATGTGGTTCTTCCTTGCCTAGATAATACATTATACGTCTCATCATTTAGTAATTTTTATACCGGTTATTTCGTTTCACCGCAGCATTTAGAAGGATTCACTGCAAAAGACATGCCCAGCATTTCCTGATGTGTTGCCAAAGGAAGAGTGGAATCCAGCTCCGATGGACAATGAGGTATAACATCCTTAATTACAATGATTGTCTTTAGATAATGCTTCTTACGGCTCATTATTTAGTCGTTTTTGTATAGATAGTTTGCTTTCAATGCCGTATTCAGAAAGATTCACTGCAGTATTCAGAAGGATTCACTGCAAAAGGCATGCCCAGCGCTTCCCGATGTGTTGCACGGAAAGGAAGGGTGGAATCCAGCTCCGATGGTCAATGAGGTATAACATCCTTAATTACAATGATTGTTTTTAGATAATGCTTCTTACGGCTCATTATTTAGTCGTTTTTGTATAGATAGTTTGCTTTCACTGCCGTATTCAGAAAGATTCACTGCAGTATTCAGAAGGATTCACTGCAAAAGGCATGCCCAGCGCTTCCCGATGTGTTGCATGAAAAGGAAGGGTGGAATTAAGCTCCGATGGACAATGAGGTATAACATGCTTAATTACAATGATTGCCTAGATAATGACTCTTACGGCTCATTATTTAGTCGTTTTAGTATAGGCAGTTTGGTTTCACTGGAGGTATTCAGAAGGATTCACTGCAAAAGGCATGCCCAGCACTTCCTGATGTGTTGCACAGAAAGGAAGGGTGGAATCCAGCTCCGATAGACAATGAGGTATAACATCCTTAATTATAATGATTGTCTAGATAATGCTTTTTACGGCTCATTATTTAGTCGTTTTTGTATAGACTGTTCGTTTTCACAGCAGTATTCAGAAGAATTCACTGCAAAAGACATGCCCAGCATTTCCTGATGTGTTGCCAAAGAAAGAGTGGAATCCAGCTCCGATGGACAATGAGGTATAACATCCTTAATTACAATGATTGTTTTTAGGCATATGCTTCTTACGGCTCATTATTTAGTCGTTTTTGTATAGATAGTTTGCTTTCACTGCCGTATTCAGAAAGATTCACTGCAGTATTCAGAAGGATTCACTGCAAAAGGCATGCCCAGCGCTTCCCGATGTGTTGCACGGAAAGGAAGGGTGGAATCCAGCTCCGATGGTCAATGAGGTATAACATCCTTAATTACAATGATTGTTTTTAGGCAATGCTTCTTACGGCTCATTATTTAGTCGTTTTTGTATGGATAGTTTGCTTTCACTGCCGTATTCAGAAAGATTCACTGCAGTATTCAGAAGGATTCACTGCAAAAGGCATGCCCAGCACTTCCTGATGTGTTGCACAGAAAGGAAGGGTGGAATCCAGCTCCGATGGACAATGAGGTATAACATGCTTAATTACAATGATTGTCTCGATAATGACTCTTACGGCTCATTATTTAGTCGTTTTTGTATAGACAGTTTGGTTTTCACAGCAGGTATTCAGAAGGATTCACTGCAAAAGGCATGCCCAGCATTTCCTGATGTGTTGCACAGAAAGGAAGGGTGGAATCCAGCTCCGATGGACAATGAGGTATAACATCCTTAATTACAATGATTGTAATTAAGGATAATGCTTTTTACGGCTCATTATTTAGTCGTTTTTGTATAGACTGTTCGTTTTCACAGCAGTATTCAGAAGAATTCACTGCAAAAGACATGCCCAGCATTTCCTGATGTGTTGCACAGAAAGGAAGAGTGGAATCCAGCTCCGATGGACAATGAGGTATAACATCCTTAATTACAATGATTGTCTTTAGATAATGCTTCTTACGGCTCATTATTTAGTCGTTTTTGTATAGATAGTTTGCTGTCACTGCCGTATTCAGAAAGATTCACTGCAGTATTCAGAAGTATTCACTGCAAAAGGCATGCCCAGCGCTTCCCGATGTGTTGCACGGAAGGGAAGGGTGGAATCCAGCTCCGATGGACAATGAGGTATAACATCCTTAATTACAATGATTTCCTAAATAATGAGCATCTTACAGCTCATTATTTAGTCGTTTTCTTCTAGACAGTTTATTTGCACTGCAGTATTCAGAAGGATTCACTGCAAAAGGCATGCCCAGCACTTCTTGATGTGTTACACTGGAAGAAAGGGTGAATTCTAGAGCCCCGATGATCAACGAGATGTAAAAGTTTAATTACGGAGATTTCCAAAATGCTTTTCACGGCTTATGTCTTACTCGTTTTGCTGCCTATATTTTGGTTTCATTGCAGCATTTAAATGACTTCACTAGCATGCCTAGCACTTCTTGGTGTGTTACACGGTAGAGAAGGATGGAATCCAGCTCCGATGGTTGGTTGGTTGGTTGGGTTGGAGGTTTAACGACCACCGTGAGCAACTCCATGGGCTATAAGCAGTCGCCCGTCCCTAATTTAGGGTCACTGGTTCCAGGGAAGGGAGAGAGCCAGTGCCGTAAGACAAACACAACATTCATGCCTCACCGGGATTCGAACCCGGACCCCGTTCGGACGAATGATCAGAGGCCATCGCTTAGACCACTGCGCCACCGGGGCGGCAGCTCCGATGGAGAACGAGATGTAAGAGCTAAGTTACGGAGATTATGATGTTTCAATTAACCGGCATAACGAAGTTGGTTAAGTCGCTATGCACTGTGTTGGAGGCGGACGTTTCTGGCTGGGATTCGAACCCCGGTCTTGCCGGCCATCTAATCGGAGATTTTCCCGGGGTTTTCCATAGACTCTCCGTGTTTGTGGCAGAGTTGGAAATGGGTCAAAATTATCGAACCCGATCCGCGCCCGTAACTGACCTGGAAAAATCTGCTTTGAACTATAAATTCGAAACTCAATTTATACATATAAACGTAATATATATATTTATCCTAATACCTGCTTGATATTTAATACCTGAAATCCCTTTTTGATAATAAAATTTGATTACTTGCTAAATTTTAGGGCCATCTTTAGTGCCACTATTTTGCGTAATCCAGAAATAATGGCTGACTATGACAGTTACCATGGAGTATATTACAAATGGGAATCGTCATTTACGATTGCACAAATGTATTTTTTTTTTATGTATTTAGATTTTTCACTCTTGCAACGCTTTGATGGAGGTGCGCATACTTTCACATGGTCCGTTAAATTTTTGGTTCCATAATCTTTTATTACACCGACGACATCTTTCTTTGTAATTATACACTTTCAGCATTTTGAACAACAAGCGAGACAAAACAACACAGAATTATTCACCGGTTCCTTAATGAGACGAAACAGTTCCCAGCATTTGCTCTTCCCCTTGTGGTTTTCAACAAGCATGTTTTTGTTGGCCTCGACGCCTTTCTCAATCTCCTTAATATTAAATCCATCCATATTAACAAATAAAGAGTTAATTTCGACATGACTTGTCATGGGAACGGTATGTTAGAACATCAATCTAAAACCTATGAATGCTCAATATAAAAGATGCGAAGTCAAAAGTAACTCTTAGTCATACAGTGAACCTCGCACGGAGAAAGTGAATCAGCTGAGAAGCAGGCGAATGGCGTTTGCTTGTACCTTGCCCTGGACAATCGCACTGTAAAAGAACGCACAGGAAGTATCTTTTTACGATATGGTGTTGGTGGGTCGGACGTAGGTCGGTGGAAATATTCGTTGCCTTAAGAAAGAGAAGACCATATGTTTGCATGGCAAATCATTATTCACTCCGTGGGCACCAGTATCGACTACAGAATTCCACAACGCACATTTTTCTTTGGAATATATTTTTCTCTTTTCAAAAATAAAACGGGAATAACACCGGGTCAAAATCGGGTTAGGAACACCGTGACCCGACCCGTTGGATCCGCAAGAGATTGTCGACCCGTTGACCCGTGACCCGTTTCTATCTCTCGTTTGTAGACGCAACTGCATCAATGGTTCCCTCTGAAGTCGACCCCGGGTGCACTTTGTCCCTGGACACCCCTTTTCCAGAATGACTGGGTTTACTAGAAGATTGTCAATGCTTTGGTAGCAAAACACTTAAAAGACGATTGAAATCTGATGCCCTATGCACCTACGGGACTCTTTCCCATGGTTGACGTTGATGATTTTTCATACCTACAGTACATTTTGTTCTTATTAACTAATCTAAGAGATGCCTCTAATGTTGAAATTATCTAGGATCATATATAGCAGATATAATTGTAGCTTACCCTTAGGACTAACATGGCCACTCATGTGAGCAAGTTGTCTGAGGCTCGGACTTAGTCGTCTGAGATGAGCCTGGGTTCAAGTCGCGAATGAGGCATGGGTGGTGTGTTCGTCAAATGACACTGGCTCTGTCTCCGCCCTGGAACCAGTGGTCCTATGTCAGGGACGGGAGACTGCTTATAACCCTTAGAATTGTTCATTGTGGTCGGTAAACCCCGAAACAACAACAACAACAAGATTTAATATGTTCACTCCAGCTGAGATTTCAAACCAGAACTCATTGTAATCCTTGTGACGTACTCTACAGAAGTAAAGCACGTGTCAAGACGACAAATATGCAGCGATACATTCCGCCCGTGTAGCTTAGTTGGGAGAGCAACTTACTCCGGAGTGAGGGGGCGTGGTTTCGATCTTCGTCACAGAGAAATTTGTGTTTTCACATTGGGGCCCGAACGTAAAAATTGATATACTGGCCTTTGGGTTCTTCGAAACATGTGTGATGTTCATTTCACACATCGTCTGGAATTAATGAAAAATTCGTACTTCGCTTCAAATAAAAAGAATAAATAAATAAGAGGGACATAGTGTGACGTACTCTACAGAGGCAAAGCACCTACCAAGACGACAAATCTGCAGCGTCCGTGTAGCTTAGTTGGGAGAGCAACTTACTCCGGAGTGAGGAGGCGTGATTTCAATCTCCGTCAGAGACAAATTTGTGTTTTCACATCTTGCTGCACCTTCAGTCGTATACTGTACCTGGTCAACTGCGAATTTATTTATTTTTGACGTTTAACGACCACCGTGAGCAAACTTTGGAGACACTAGTTCCACCGAATGGAGAGAACCAGTGCCGTGAGATTGATGTACCGCCCATTCCCGCTCGGACAGTCAAAACCCAGCAACGCTTAGACCACTGCGCCACCGCTGCGTCAGACACGAATTTTTCTACGTAAATTGGAGTGCAAGAATTATTTTTTGCGTATACCCCCTTACCCGACGTGATACCCTAACGCCGAATGATGGCCATGTTCCCATCTCCGTCTTTATCTTTAAACCATCAGTGGCGAACGAATTAACTCGAGTTTAGCAAAATGGGCTGAAATCAGTTCGAACAAATACATTCATCGTCAAAAAAATAGCTGCACCCAGTAGAACGTGTCTGATTGTAATGTTATTAGGGAGGAAGGTAAAGGTTACAAGGAACAATAAATGATTAAACATTGCGACTGATATGGGCAATATTTATTGAGCTACACGCCAATAAGTAATGTTTCTTAGTATGACGTCAGGCCACCATGTTTGCTCACACAGCATGCGAAACTTCTCGACATGGAGTTGTACAGATTCCTAATGGTGTCCTGCGATAAGCCATCCCATGCAGCTTGAATGCAGTTCCTGCAGATTGTGCGATAGAGGTGGAATGTGGATAGGGCGTCTAATTGCATCCCACACATTTCCAGTCGGCGATAGGTCGGACGATGCGGCTGGCCACGGTAGAATGTCATTGACTTGAAGGCGAGCTCTCGAGACAGCAGCAAAATGCGGACGAGCGTTGTCCTGTTGGAAACTCGCACCAGAGTGAGCGTTCAGAAAAGGTAGGGCCACTAGTTGCCGGACCTCATTAACGTAACGTTGGGCTGTCAAAGAATTCAAATAAAAATCCTTTGTAGACTTCTTGGGATAATTTTGTTTTTCGTTTCGGAGTTTAACGACCAACTTGAGCAACTCGATAGCTGTCGTCTGTTCCTAATTTGGAGTCACTGGTTCCCGGAAGGAACAACAACCAGCACAGCAAGACTAGTGAACCATCCATACTACACACAAAAAGCTATTTTAACGATTACACACAACGTCTAGTTGTGTACAACTATGCTCGAAACAGTACTGCACATAAAAAGCTATCACATAAAATACTGCATCCAAACTGAGTTCAGTTGATCTTCACTCTGATATTGTTTTATTTTACACTCACGGATAATGAAATTTGCGCACCAATAAGCATCGGATTGAACTGATATTTTATGGACGTAATGATACAGATGAAGGATATACACATGATGCCAAAAACAGAGCTGCAGGACAATAACAGAGGGATCTGTGGCACGCAGTCCGGTAATCTTCAATAACGCGTCGCACCGCCTCGTGCGGCGATACATGCTGCAATACGGTCCGGCATGGAAGCGAACAGACGCATGATGTTGTCCGGTGTCAGACTGGCCCACACGTGTTGGACGGTGTGCTCCAAATCCCGGATAGTGCGGCGCAGCGGCAGCTGGCGTTTCAACTGGTTCCCCACATACTCGATAGGAGACATGTCCGAGGAGTGGGCAGGCTATGGAGGTGTCTGGCCATGACGTAGCTAGTCCTGGGCAACCCGATCAGTGTGCGGGTGGGCATTATCCTGCTGAAATAGTGCACCTGGAATCCCGGCCAGGACTGGGAGCACATGGGCCGTAGAATCTCGCCCACATACCGCTGGCCCGTCAATGATTCAGGTACCACTACTAGAGGTGATCGGCTATCGTAGGCTATGACTCCGTAGATCATAATGCCTGCTGTGGGGAATGTGTGGCGCTCAATAGCGAGGTTGGGATTGTGTCGTTGACCCGGGGACCTCCACACCCGGACACGATGATTATCTGTCCCCAAAACGAAGCGGCACTCATCGCTAAACACCACACGTCGCCAGTCTGTGGCATTCCACGTCGCTCTTTCCTAGCACCACTGTACATGGAGCCAGCGATGTTCTGGTGTTAATGGCAGCACAGGTAAGGAGCGCTGGGATTGCAGATTCGCAATCGCGAGGCGCCGGGAAATGGTTCGCGGGCAACACAGGAGCCGCTATGCCTGACTGTATAGTGGACCGGGTGCCCGTGGGATCCGTTCGTGCCCGGCGCACGATCCGTCGATCCTCTCTACCAGTGGTCCTCCTGCTCCGCCGTGTTGCAGTGCCGTCACGTGTCCGCTGCTCCCAATACAGACGGACGGTATGGTCAGAACGATCCACGTGGCGGGCTATAAGGCGCGCCGACCACCCTGAGGTTTTCAGCCCGATGATCAGGCCTCTCTCAAAGTTCGTAAGTTGCGTAAATCGAAGTCTCTGGCATCTACCCGGCATTGTTGTCACCCTGCACTCTTGCTTGCGTCGGCCGGTGCTTTTCGCTTTCATGGAGCATCGACTACACGCCGGTTTATAAGGCTGTCGGTTCGTGTTTGCAGCGCCACCACAGGGTGTGCGGTCATGCGCAATAGCCCCAAAAGTGGATCATTTGCGTACCAGCATGCACTCTAGCTATTTGCAGTGTTTCGCGGTTGTAGCATGTTTTCTTCTAGGTGCGCAAATTTCATTGTGAACTGCATCCTGACAAATTTCTGACTGAACTGTATCCAATGTTGCCCGGGTTTATGCTAAGATGTAATCTGTGCATTTTGATTTTCATCATGGTGGTCGTTAAACTCTAAAACGAACATTGTGATTTTTACCGTAGAATCTTTTCGTAAATCACGTAATCACGAAAGATGTTTGCTTTTTATGAACTACGTGTACAAATTTTGTTAACAGTGCAGTATTAGTATATTTAAAAAAAAATGAAAGAAATAAAAGTATGAGTTATAACTTCATAATAGCTCTTTAAAAACTACGTTAGTCGTCTTTCCATTAGTTACTACAATGTTTCTTTCCTCTGCTTTAGCTATTTCCGTATCCCTAGCTGCGCCCATGAAGTTCCTCTTTCAGAAAGAATACGTTTGACGAGCACACTCTGTATAATCATTTATAAATTATAGGTAAAATAATTTTTCCCGGATGGCGCCGGTAGTGATGCACTGCATGTATCTGAAGAGTGACGTACATTCGTCACTAGAAAAGATTCTCACCACCGATAGAATAACAGTGCCCAAATAAGGAAAGTTATTTGACTCCACGGAATTCTCACAAGACCGAAACATTTGCAAGCGCCGATGGTTCCGCACTTACGAACGTTCAAGATAACACATGCACCCTTAGCTGACTCGCTCATAACTTCCTGGTTTCCGTTGGAGCAGGGTAGCATGTAAAAGTTTTTGCTCCTAAGAAGTCACCCGTTTAAGGATTCCAAATTAGATAGAACCGGCCATTTCAACTTGGAGAGCAATGGAAAACAATCTGGCAGATTTCGAAATGTCTGCATGATTCTCCGATTACCTATTACCAACACACATAAATACGCGCACGCGCGCGTAACCAACAGGAACAAGATCAAATTTCGGGGGATGGATCCTCACCCATCTCCCGAAATTTTTGCACTAGTGGTAGCAATTAGATTGTTTTCATACAGTCATTTCAAAGTACGTACTTTTTACGACATAATAAATTAGTTGGTCTGCGTTGTTTTTCGCCTTAGCTTTGTAAGATTAATCAGGTCTCAGCTGTAGTCATTAGAAATGAATTTGAATACATATACATCATTTCACACGCAGGGCCGGATTAAGGAGGGAGGCTTTGGGGGCTAAAGCCCTGGGATGCAACCTCGGCGGAGGCTTAAGATGAATTTAGTACTTTGAACTTACCTTCCTTGAGCTTAGCTATCTCACAGCTTTAAAATAACTTTGGCAAATAGCAAGCCGGAAAATCATTTTTTCCTTGTTTGAGCATTAAAAAATCTAGCTATCTAAAATTATATACACTATATTGACAAAAGAAACCGGAAACCCCTTCAAAAGCAAAGGAACCGATTCACTACGTTGTTAAGATGCGCGGGACAGCTGCAAACGCTATAAAAACAAGCCTGCAGCTGACTGCGGTCATATAAGCCGCGGATGGCTTAGTGGTTAGTGTTTCAGACTATCGATGCTGGGTCCCCAGGTTCGAACCTGGGCTGATCTTTCAGAGATGGTGTGATTTACTAACAATCGCTGAATATCCGCCGTGCATCGGACGAGCACGTTAAGTGACGGCCCCCAGGTTGGACCCACTGGTTAAATGGGTATCCTTTCCTATACACCACCTGAAATTCTCTCACCCCTCTATGTGCAATATCGTACTTGTACGGTGGCGCCATCTACTGTACTCTAATCTCACTACAAACTGTTCTGTCAAAGTCGCTAGACTTGCTCTCATTCCTTCCGTTTCTGTGTCCTGCCCAAAAGGCGATCTCGCTGTAGGTGGCTGGGACCTAAACTCTACTCCCTGTGGACGGAAGTCCTACAAGAAAATGACGCTGATCCTGACAAGCGAACTGCGGTCATATTGCACTCTAAGGTTGAGTGAAAATGTCGAGGCGGGGGAGAACTGACTTTGAGAAAAGAAATATTGTTGGGTGTTATGTTAGTGGGTTGTCCAAAAGAGAACCCGGGAGGCGTTTTAACATACCCAAGTCAACTGTTTTGGATGTACTGAATTAAGTGGAAGACGCATGGCGTGCCTGAAGCAGCAAAACGTACAGGCAGATCAAAGAAAATCAGTGGTCGAGGACGTCGAAGCCTCAGGAGAGTCGTTACAGCTAATCGACGGAATACTGCACAACACCTCAGTGTACAGGTGAATAAAAATGCTGAAACCACGGTATGTACACCTACCATTCGCAGAGAATTTCATTACATGGGTTACCGTGGTCGTGCGGCTGCTCATAAGCCTTTCATCTCCACTCGGAATGCTACTCGTCGTTTAGCATGGTGTAAAGAACACTTTTCGTGGACCGTAGATCAATGGAAATGGGTCCTATGGACTGATGAATCTAGTTACACAATCCATCACTCTGATGGCCGTGTGTGGGTATGGCGGCAGCCGGGGAACTATATTTACCACAGTGTACTGTTCCTACGGTCAAGTTTGTAGCTGGCAGAGTACTCGTGTGACGGTGTTTTTCGTAGTATGGTCCCGGCTCATTGGTTATCGTGGACAAACCTGTTAACCAGCACGTCTACCTCAGTATTGTGGACAATTATGCCCTACCAACTCTGTGTCAATACTATGGAACCGAGCCATGTTGTACCAGCAGGATAATGCACCGAGCCATAAAGCAAGGACTGTTACGGCGTGGTTTGACGATAATTCCGCATCGTGTGTGGACTGACCGGCACAGAACCTTGATCTTAATCCCATAGAGCACCTATAGGATGAATTAGAGTGCCACATAAGAAGTTTGGAACCAATGCCTACTACTAAGCAACAGTTAGCGGCAGCATTGTGTACTCAATGGAAGCGCATGCCTATCGCTGTGTTCCAAAACCTTGTCGAAAGCATGCATGTCTCGAAGGGTCAGTGCATGCATTAAGGCCAAAAGTGGACCAACACCGTATGTCAATAAATGCTATGTTGTGTTTCCCTTTTAGGTGTTAGGTGACTTTTGTCAATATAGTGTACATCAATTCCTGTAACCAACTGCGAGGCTGAACGGTCCTTCTCAAAACTTTCTCTTTTGAAATCACGGCTTCGTTCAGCTATGCACGAAGAAGGTATAAATCCATTAACTTTAATGTCTGTTTAAAATGATGTCCTGCATCGACTGATAATAGAAAAAAAAACTTTAAGTGAATTCTGAGAGACAATATTACGAAAGAAATAACACAACACCAACTTATATCCAGGAGTATTTAAATACAAGGGTGGGTTGCCCCAAAACAACTGAGACGGTTTTTATTTAAAAAAAAAGAAATATGCCTACTTTAATTATCAAGGAAGTGGTCATCTTTTTCGAAATACTGTCCATTGCATCAAATACAGAAGTCCCAACGCCGCCCTGGTGGTGCAATGGTCTAAGGCGCTGGATTATGACCATTCGCCCTAGTTGGGTCCGGGTTCGAATCCCGGTGAAGCATGAATGTTTGTGTTTCTCTTTCGGCATTGGCTCTCTGTGTACATTGGTCATGTAGCATACTGAAAAAACCATGTTTGATATATACTTGTTCATAATATGTTACTTGATCAACACTGGCTCTCTGTGCACATTGGTCATTCAGCATACTGAAAAAAACATGTTAGATGTGTTCTTGTTCCTAATGTGTTACTTGATCAACGCTGGCTCTCTGTGTACATTGGTCATTCAGCATACTGAAAAAAACATGTTTGATGTGTTCTTGTTCCTAATGTGTTACTTGATCAACACTGGCTCTCTGTGTACATTGGTCATTCAGCATACTGAAAAAAACATGTTTGATGTGTACTTGTTCATAATGTGTTACTTGATCATCACTAGCTCTCTGTGTACATTGGTCATTCAGCATACTGAAAAACCATGTTTGATGTGTGCTTGTTCATAATGTGTTACTTGATCAACACTGGCTCTCTGTGTACATTGGTCATTCAGCATACTGAAAAAAACATGTTTGATGTGTTCTTGTTCCTAATGTGTTACTTGATCAACACTGGCTCTCTGTGTACATTGGTCATTCAGCATACTGAAAAAAACATGTTTGATGTGTACTTGTTCCTAATGTGTTACTTGATCAACACTGGCTCTCTGTGTACATTGGTCATTCAGCATACTGAAAAAAACATGTTTGATGTGTACTTGTTCCTAATGTGTTACTTGATCAACACTGGCTCTCTGTGTACATTGGTCATTCAGCATACTGAAAAAAACATGTTTGATGTGTACTTGTTCCTAATGTGTTACTTGATCAACACTGGCTCTCTGTGTACATTGGTCATTCAGCATACTGAAAAAAACATGTTTGATGTGTACTTGTTCATAATGTGTTACTTGATCAACACTGGCTCTCTGTGTAAATTGGTCATTTAGCATACTGAAAACCATGTTTGATGTGTACTTGTTCATAATGTGTTACTTGATCAACACTGGCTCTCTCTGTACATTGGTCATTTAGAATACTGTAAAACCATGTTTGATGTGTGCTTGTTCATAATGTGTTACTTGATCAACACTGGCTCTCTGTGTACATTGGTCATTTAGCATACTGAAAAACCATGTTTGATGTGTACTTGTTCATAATGTGTTACTTGATCAACACTGGCTCTCTGTGTACATTGGTCATTTAGCATACTGAAAAACCATGTTTGATGTGTACTTGTTCATAATGTGTTACTTGATCAACACTGGCTCTCTGTGTACATTGGTCATTTAGCATACTGAAAAACCATGTTTGATGTGTACTTGTTCATAATGTGTTACTTGATCAACACTGGCTCTCTGTGTACATTGGTTATTCAGCATACTGAAAAAAACATGTTTGATGTGTACTTGTTCATAATGTGTTACTTGATCATCGCTAGCTCTCTGTGTACATTGGTCATTCAGCATACTGAAAAACCATGTTTGATGTGTGCTTGTTCATAATGTGTTACTTGATCAACACTGGCTCTCTGTGTACATTGGTCATTCAGCATACTGAAAAAAACATGTTTGATGTGTTCTTGTTCCTAATGTGTTACTTGATCAACACTGGCTCTCTGTGTACATTGGTCATTCAGCATACTGAAAAAAACATGTTTGATGTGTACTTGTTCCTAATGTGTTACTTGATCAACACTGGCTCTCTGTGTACATTGGTCATTCAGCATACTGAAAAAAACATGTTTGATGTGTACTTGTTCCTAATGTGTTACTTGATCAACACTGGCTCTCTGTGTACATTGGTCATTCAGCATACTGAAAAAAACATGTTTGATGTGTACTTGTTCATAATGTGTTACTTGATCAACACTGGCTCTCTGTGTACATTGGTTATTCAGCATACTGAAAAAAACATGTTTGATGTGTACTTGTTCATAATGTGTTACTTGATCATCGCTAGCTCTCTGTGTACATTGGTCATTCAGCATACTGAAAAACCATGTTTGATGTGTGCTTGTTCATAATGTGTTACTTGATCAACACTGGCTCTCTGTGTACATTGGTCATTTAGCATACTGAAAAACCATGTTTGATGTGTACTTGTTCATAATGTGTTACTTGATCAACACTGGCTCTCTGTGTACATTGGTCATTTAGCATACTGAAAAACCATGTTTGATGTGTACTTGTTCATAATGTGTTACTTGATCAACACTGGCTCTCTGTGTACATTGGTCATTTAGCATACTGAAAAACCATGTTTGATGTGTACTTGTTCATAATGTGTTACTTGATCAACACTGGCTCTCTGTGTACATTGGTTATTCAGCATACTGAAAAAAACATGTTTGATGTGTACTTGTTCATAATGTGTTACTTGATCATCGCTAGCTCTCTGTGTACATTGGTCATTCAGCATACTGAAAAAAACCATGTTTGATGTGTGCTTGTTCATAATGTGTTACTTGATCAACACTGGCTCTCTGTGTACATTGGTCATTCAGCATACTGAAAAAAACATGTTTGATGTGTTCTTGTTCCTAATGTGTTACTTGATCAACACTGGCTCTCTGTGTACATTGGTCATTCAGCATACTGAAAAAAACATGTTTGATGTGTACTTGTTCCTAATGTGTTACTTGATCAACACTGGCTCTCTGTGTACATTGGTCATTCAGCATACTGAAAAAAACATGTTTGATGTGTACTTGTTCCTAATGTGTTACTTGATCAACACTGGCTCTCTGTGTACATTGGTCATTCAGCATACTGAAAAAAACATGTTTGATGTGTACTTGTTCCTAATGTGTTACTTGATCAACACTGGCTCTCTGTGTACATTGGTCATTCAGCATACTGAAAAAAACATGTTTGATGTGTACTTGTTCATAATGTGTTACTTGATCAACACTGGCTCTCTGTGTAAATTGGTCATTTAGCATACTGAAAAACCATGTTTGATGTGTACTTGTTCATAATGTGTTACTTGATCAACACTGGCTCTCTCTGTACATTGGTCATTTAGAATACTGTAAAACCATGTTTGATGTGTGTGCTTGTTCATAATGTGTTACTTGATCAACACTGGCTCTCTGTGTACATTGGTCATTTAGCATACTGAAAAACCATGTTTGATGTGTACTTGTTCATAATGTGTTACTTGATCAACACTGGCTCTCTGTGTACATTGGTCATTTAGCATACTGAAAAACCATGTTTGATGTGTACTTGTTCATAATGTGTTACTTGATCAACACTGGCTCTCTGTGTACATTGGTCATTTAGCATACTGAAAAACCATGTTTGATGTGTACTTGTTCATAATGTGTTACTTGATCAACACTGGCTCTCTGTGTACATTGGTCATTTAGGATACTGAAAAACCATGTTTGATGTGTACTTGTTCATAATGTGTTACTTGATCAACACTGGCTCTCTGTGTACATTGGTCATTTAGCATACTGAAAAACCATGTTTGATGTGTACTTGTTCATAATGTGTTACTTGATCAACACTGGCTCTCTGTGTACATTGGTCATTTAGGATACTGAAAAACCATGTTTGATGTGTACTTGTTCATAATGTGTTACTTGATCAACACTGGCTCTCTGTGTACATTGGTCATTTAGCATACTGAAAAAAACATGTTTGATGTGTACTTGTTCCTAATGTGTTACTTGATCAACACTGGCTCTCTGTGTACATTGGTCATTCAGCATACTGAAAAAAACATGTTTGATGTGTACTTGTTCATAATGTGTTACTTGATCAACACTGGCTCTCTGTGTACATTGGTCATTCAGCATACTGAAAAAAACATGTTTGATGTGTTCTTGTTCCTAATGTGTTACTTGATCAACACTGGCTCTCTGTGTACATTGGTCATTCAGCATACTGAAAAAAACATGTTTGATGTGTACTTGTTCCTAATGTGTTACTTGATCAACACTGGCTCTCTGTGTACATTGGTCATTCAGCATACTGAAAAAAACATGTTTGATGTGTACTTGTTCCTAATGTGTTACTTGATCAACACTGGCTCTCTGTGTACATTGGTCATTCAGCATACTGAAAAAAACATGTTTGATGTGTACTTGTTCATAATGTGTTACTTGATCAACACTGGCTCTCTGTGTAAATTGGTCATTTAGCATACTGAAAAACCATGTTTGATGTGTACTTGTTCATAATGTGTTACTTGATCAACACTGGCTCTCTCTGTACATTGGTCATTTAGAATACTGTAAAACCATGTTTGATGTGTGCTTGTTCATAATGTGTTACTTGATCAACACTGGCTCTCTGTGTACATTGGTCATTTAGCATACTGAAAAACCATGTTTGATGTGTACTTGTTCATAATGTGTTACTTGATCAACACTGGCTCTCTGTGTACATTGGTCATTTAGCATACTGAAAAACCATGTTTGATGTGTACTTGTTCATAATGTGTTACTTGATCAACACTGGCTCTCTGTGTACATTGGTCATTTAGCATACTGAAAAACCATGTTTGATGTGTACTTGTTCATAATGTGTTACTTGATCAACACTGGCTCTCTGTGTACATTGGTCATTTAGGATACTGAAAAACCATGTTTGATGTGTACTTGTTCATAATGTGTTACTTGATCAACACTGGCTCTCTGTGTACATTGGTCATTTAGCATACTGAAAAACCATGTTTGATGTGTACTTGTTCATAATGTGTTACTTGAACAACACTGGCTCTCTCTGTACATTGGTCATTTAGCATACTGAAAAACCATGTTTGATGTGTACTTGTTCATAATGTGTTACTTGATCAACACTGGCTCTCTGTGTACATTGGTCATTTAGCATACTGAAAAACCATGTTTGATGTGTACTTGTTCATAATGTGTTACTTGATCAACACTGGCTCTCTGTGTACATTGGTCATTTAGCATACTGAAAAACCATGTTTGATGTGTACTTGTTCATAATGTGTTACTTGATCAACACTGGCTCTCTCTGTACATTGGTCATTTAGAATACTGTAAAACCATGTTTGATGTGTGCTTGTTCATAATGTGTTACTTGATCAACACTGGCTCTCTGTGTACATTGGTCATTTAGCATACTGAAAAACCATGTTTGATGTGTACTTGTTCATAATGTGTTACTTGATCAACACTGGCTCTCTGTGTACATTGGTCATTTAGCATACTGAAAAACCATGTTTGATGTGTACTTGTTTATAATGTGTTACTTGATCAACACTGGCTCTCTGTGTACATTGGTCATTTAGCATACTGAAAAACCATGTTAGATGTGTACTTGTTCATAATGTGTTACTTGATCAACACTGGCTCTCTGTGTACATTGGTCATTTAGCATACTGAAAAAAACATGTTTGATGTGTACTTGTTCATAATGTGTTACTTGATCAACACATGCTCTCTGTGTACATTTGTCATTCAGCATACTGAAAAAACATGTTTGATGTGTACTTGTTCCTAATGTGTTACTTGATCAACACTGGCTCTCTGTGTACATTGGTCATTCAGCATACTGAAAAAAACATGTTTGATGTGTACTTGTTCATAATGTGTTACTTGATCAACACTGGCTCTCTGTGTAAATTGGTCATTTAGCATACTGAAAAACCATGTTTGATGTGTACTTGTTCATAATGTGTTACTTGATCAACACTGGCTCTCTCTGTACATTGGTCATTTAGAATACTGTAAAACCATGTTTGATGTGTGCTTGTTCATAATGTGTTACTTGATCAACACTGGCTCTCTGTGTACATTGGTCATTTAGCATACTGAAAAACCATGTTTGATGTGTACTTGTTCATAATGTGTTACTTGATCAACACTGGCTCTCTGTGTACATTGGTCATTTAGCATACTGAAAAACCATGTTTGATGTGTACTTGTTCATAATGTGTTACTTGATCAACACTGGCTCTCTGTGTACATTGGTCATTTAGCATACTGAAAAACCATGTTTGATGTGTACTTGTTCATAATGTGTTACTTGATCAACACTGGCTCTCTGTGTACATTGGTCATTTAGGATACTGAAAAACCATGTTTGATGTGTACTTGTTCATAATGTGTTACTTGATCAACACTGGCTCTCTGTGTACATTGGTCATTTAGCATACTGAAAAACCATGTTTGATGTGTACTTGTTCATAATGTGTTACTTGATCAACACTGGCTCTCTGTGTACATTGGTCATTTAGGATACTGAAAAACCATGTTTGATGTGTACTTGTTCATAATGTGTTACTTGATCAACACTGGCTCTCTGTGTACATTGGTCATTTAGCATACTGAAAAACATGTTTGATGTGTACTTGTTCCTAATGTGTTACTTGATCAACACTGGCTCTCTGTGTACATTGGTCATTCAGCATACTGAAAAAAACATGTTTGATGTGTACTTGTTCATAATGTGTTACTTGATCAACACTGGCTCTCTGTGTACATTGGTCATTCAGCATACTGAAAAAAACATGTTTGATGTGTTCTTGTTCCTAATGTGTTACTTGATCAACACTGGCTCTCTGTGTACATTGGTCATTCAGCATACTGAAAAAAACATGTTTGATGTGTACTTGTTCCTAATGTGTTACTTGATCAACACTGGCTCTCTGTGTACATTGGTCATTCAGCATACTGAAAAAAACATGTTTGATGTGTACTTGTTCCTAATGTGTTACTTGATCAACACTGGCTCTCTGTGTACATTGGTCATTCAGCATACTGAAAAAAACATGTTTGATGTGTACTTGTTCATAATGTGTTACTTGATCAACACTGGCTCTCTGTGTAAATTGGTCATTTAGCATACTGAAAAACCATGTTTGATGTGTACTTGTTCATAATGTGTTACTTGATCAACACTGGCTCTCTCTGTACATTGGTCATTTAGAATACTGTAAAACCATGTTTGATGTGTGCTTGTTCATAATGTGTTACTTGATCAACACTGGCTCTCTGTGTACATTGGTCATTTAGCATACTGAAAAACCATGTTTGATGTGTACTTGTTCATAATGTGTTACTTGATCAACACTGGCTCTCTGTGTACATTGGTCATTTAGCATACTGAAAAACCATGTTTGATGTGTACTTGTTCATAATGTGTTACTTGATCAACACTGGCTCTCTGTGTACATTGGTCATTTAGCATACTGAAAAACCATGTTTGATGTGTACTTGTTCATAATGTGTTACTTGATCAACACTGGCTCTCTGTGTACATTGGTCATTTAGGATACTGAAAAACCATGTTTGATGTGTACTTGTTCATAATGTGTTACTTGATCAACACTGGCTCTCTGTGTACATTGGTCATTTAGCATACTGAAAAACCATGTTTGATGTGTACTTGTTCATAATGTGTTACTTGAACAACACTGGCTCTCTCTGTACATTGGTCATTTAGCATACTGAAAAACCATGTTTGATGTGTACTTGTTCATAATGTGTTACTTGATCAACACTGGCTCTCTGTGTACATTGGTCATTTAGCATACTGAAAAACCATGTTTGATGTGTACTTGTTCATAATGTGTTACTTGATCAACACTGGCTCTCTGTGTACATTGGTCATTTAGCATACTGAAAAACCATGTTTGATGTGTACTTGTTCATAATGTGTTACTTGATCAACACTGGCTCTCTCTGTACATTGGTCATTTAGAATACTGTAAAACCATGTTTGATGTGTGCTTGTTCATAATGTGTTACTTGATCAACACTGGCTCTCTGTGTACATTGGTCATTTAGCATACTGAAAAACCATGTTTGATGTGTACTTGTTCATAATGTGTTACTTGATCAACACTGGCTCTCTGTGTACATTGGTCATTTAGCATACTGAAAAACCATGTTTGATGTGTACTTGTTTATAATGTGTTACTTGATCAACACTGGCTCTCTGTGTACATTGGTCATTTAGCATACTGAAAAACCATGTTAGATGTGTACTTGTTCATAATGTGTTACTTGATCAACACTGGCTCTCTGTGTACATTGGTCATTTAGCATACTGAAAAAAACATGTTTGATGTGTACTTGTTCATAATGTGTTACTTGATCAACACATGCTCTCTGTGTACATTTGTCATTCAGCATACTGAAAACATGTTTGATGTGTACTTGTTCATAATGTGTTACTTGATCAACACTGGCTCTCTGTGTACATTGGTCATTCAGCATACTGAAAAAAGCATGTTTGATGTGTACTTGTTCATAATGTGTTACTTGATCAACACTGGCTCTCTGCGTACATTGGTCATTTAGCATACTGAAAAAAACATGTTTGATGTGTACTTGTTCATAATGTGTTACTTGATCAACACATGCTCTCTGTGTACATTTGTCATTCAGCATACTGAAAAAAACATGTTTGATGTGTACTTGTTCATAATGTGTTACTTGATCAACACATGCTCTCTGTGTACATTTGTCATTCAGCATACTGAAAAAAACATGTTTGATGTGTACTTGTTCCTAATGTGTTACTTGATCAACACTGGCTCTCTGTGTACATTGGTCATTCAGCATACTGAAAAAAACATGTTTGATGTGTACTTGTTCATAATGTGTTACTTGATCAACACTGGCTCTCTGTGTACATTGGTCATTTAGCATACTGAAAAACCATGTTTGATGTGTACTTGTTCATAATGTGTTACTTGATCAACACTGGCTCTCTGTGTACATTGGTCATTTAGCATACTGAAAAACCATGTTTGATGTGTACTTGTTCATAATGTGTTACTTGATCAACACTGGCTCTCTCTGTACATTGGTCATTTAGAATACTGTAAAACCATGTTTGATGTGTGCTTGTTCATAATGTGTTACTTGATCAACACTGGCTCTCTGTGTACATTGGTCATTTAGCATACTGAAAAACCATGTTTGATGTGTACTTGTTCATAATGTGTTACTTGATCAACACTGGCTCTCTGTGTACATTGGTCATTTAGCATACTGAAAAACCATGTTTGATGTGTACTTGTTTATAATGTGTTACTTGATCAACACTGGCTCTCTGTGTACATTGGTCATTTAGCATACTGAAAAACCATGTTAGATGTGTACTTGTTCATAATGTGTTACTTGATCAACACTGGCTCTCTGTGTACATTGGTCATTTAGCATACTGAAAAAAACATGTTTGATGTGTACTTGTTCATAATGTGTTACTTGATCAACACATGCTCTCTGTGTACATTTGTCATTCAGCATACTGAAAAAAACATGTTTGATGTGTACTTGTTCATAATGTGTTACTTGATCAACACTGGCTCTCTGTGTACATTGGTCATTCAGCATACTGAAAAAGCATGTTTGATGTGTACTTGTTCATAATGTGTTACTTGATCAACACTGGCTCTCTGCGTACATTGGTCATTTAGCATACTGAAAAAAACATGTTTGATGTGTACTTGTTCATAATGTGTTACTTGATCAACACATGCTCTCTGTGTACATTTGTCATTCAGCATACTGAAAAAAACATGTTTGATGTGTACTTGTTCATAATGTGTTACTTGATCAACACATGCTCTCTGTGTACATTTGTCATTCAGCATACTGAAAAAAACATGTTTGATGTGTACTTGTTCATAATGTGTCACTTGATCAACACTGGCTCTCTGTGTACATTGGTCATTCAGCATACTGAAAAAAGCATGTTTGATGTGTACTTGTTCACAATGTGTTACATGATCAAAACTGTCTATATCATTGTAAATTGATCATTTGGCATGCTGTCAACCACGTATGATTTGTACTTGTTGCTGTGTAATTTCTGTCTCCGATTTCTGCCTGCTTGTATGTCTTTTTACCACCAGGTCCAATAAATCATTTTAAAATTAAAATAAACCTCCAATCAAAGAAAGAAAAACAGGTGTCGCAACGTTCCACCCACTTTTTGAATGCCTTCTGGAATTCTTCTGAAGTGTTGTCGCTATGGTTACTACAACGACTACCGTTTTTTTTTTTTTTTTTTTTTTTCTATGACCGTGCCTAAGTCTAACGCAGTATTGCACATTTTTTATGAAACACATTCACAGTGGTTTTGGGACAAACTATGTACATTTTCTTAGTTCAGAAAAAAAAATTTCTTGGTGTTGCAACATAAGAATCTTTTTTATTAGATAGTCCAGTCTGAAAAGCAGGAGCGGTTGAATACAGAAGTCTTCCAGTAAGCCACATTCTTAGGATATTTTGACTAAAATAAACACATGCGCACTTTGCAATGCTACGACTTTGCCTGCAGCTTCAGTGAAATTTCCGAATTCTGCTGATTAGTCGGTAAAAAGCAATAAGCGGAAAGTAGAATCTTATTATTTGTATAAGGAACACAAAGATCGTACTGTACTTGCATAGAGTTAAATATTTATCTCATCTGCTCCTTCCAAAAAAAGAAAAATACAGGGAGTCATTTGGAATACTAATAGCTTTGAAGCCGGAAACTTTTTAGCTTCATACACGTGAAACAAAAGATACCATCTAAAATATCAACCTTCGTATTGTTTTCAAGGTTAGAATCAGTAAAAACAAGGAAATCTGTTTGCATTTCATGCCTTCAAGCTCTGTCGTAAGGGCAAAGTATTTCACAAGTACATAACTGGCCTTCAGAAAATATACTTGAACAACATGCCATAATGGAATCATTAAGTTAGTAATCGTAAAAACAGGGAATTTTATCCTGCATTTACGAATGTTGATTTAATGATTATTCAAGAGGAGGAGTTAAGATAATGTTTTCCCTATGCGTGTCATTTCCTTTCTTGCAAGTGGCTATAGATCGATATTAACTCAGGGTCATTTTCTCCGAACAAGATAAGGATGGCCTTTTTACCTGGTGAACAAAATAAGTTTTGGCGGATGACGAACAAAAATTTATACTTTCACAAAGGTTGCTAGTTTGGGCTTACCAAAGTGTGTGGAAACACCAGTTTGCCCGTGGCATGTCGAACCTGCATCCTTGTGCTCCGGATCTGAATGATTTCCCAATTAAGCGTCACCGACGGAATCTATCGTTGTAACTTTGCCGTCTTGCCATGTGCTTCACCTCTGCAGTACGTCAGAAGTGTCTTAAGACGAATGTAGCATTTGAAGAATGTTGAGAAACAAATTTAATATACCACTTAATTATCGCAAACGATTGGGAAATGGATTGTGACAACATCAGCACTCTTCAGGAATACATTACTGGAAAAGCAATGATGAATGCATGTTTATTTTCATTCTTATAAGCTCCTCTCTGCTTTTCAAAGAAAAACACGTTTTCCACTGGTGGTGATCACGTTATCTTCAAGAAATATCTTGACTTGCCTGTTGCAGTCTCCAGAAAATAAAAGTACATTTTTGAGAGAAATACCTACTGCTGCAAAAATTCTGAAAATTTTCACTCTTATACGTCTAATTTCTAGTAATTGGTATATTCATATGGTGAAAGCTTATGTTACTATTTCAGAGAAAATCGCATCGAGTGTATTTTTCTAGGGCCAACGGTACTGGAACAATCTTGTACAATGATTCTACATGAACTGGCTCGGGTACGGGGTATGGTTCTTAGTTGCCGGCTGTTGTTTGACATAAAATTTGGAAATTTTTAACACTTGTGATATTTTACTTCATTACAAAGGTACTTAAAGGTGGAAAATGCACTGAAGGTAATGTAACGCTCCTCCAGAACTTTCTTTCTAATATAACAACGCACCTCCAGAACTTCCTTTCTGTGCTGGAGACTTTGATATAAAATTTGGAAGTTTTTAACACTTGTGAGGTTGTAATTAATCACAAAAGTACTTAAAGCTGGAAAATGCACTCAAAGTAATATCAAAAACAACGCTCCTCCAGAACTTTCTGTCTGCACTGGAGACTTACTACACTGACTGGCGAATCAAAATGAATTAGTCTAAAAGCAATGCGCGTTGTTGCTCTTTGGAGCTATGCAAGGAGTACCTGAACTGATAATGTAACAAGAAAGTATCCTTTGGGTCACTTCGACTAAGTATCTGGGGGTTGCAAATAGATAATAGACTTTCGTGGGTGGCCAAAACCAACTATCTTACGAAAAGAGCTAGGCCGCCGAGCATCTGGTAAATAGCTCCACATCTCCAGAAGAAGAGCTTCTTTACAACATGCCATTTACTGCTATATAAAGAGGTCATCAGGTCTGTGTTCACATTGTTGTTAGGTTCCATCGAGTCATGTTCGACTCTTGATAACTGTTGAACGAAAGTCCGCCATCTTGATTTGTTCTCACAAGATCTCACAACTCTTCTATGGTCATTCTACATGCGCCTTTAATTCCCTCCAACTATTTTGTACTCTGTCTTCCCCTGCTTCTGCTTCCTCCAACCTAGCCAAGCGTGATTATTTTTTCTAACCTATTATTGGCACGCATTACATGTCCAAAATATGTGAGTTTTTGCTTACAGATCATTGCCTCAAGGGAGCAGTTGGGCTTGATTTGGCCAAATACTCATTGATTAGTTCTTCTTGCACTCCATGGAATTCTAAGTAGCCGTCTTCAGGTCCACAGTTCAAAAGCATCTCTCTTCTTACTCTTACTATTTCTCGATATCCAGCTTTCACAACCACACATTACCACAGAAAAGACTATTGATTTAACAATTCTGTTCTTCGTGGTCATTGAAATGTCTTTATTCTTCATAATCTTCTTTAAATTTGCCATTGCCTTTCTTCCTAGGGATAATCTCTTCCTTATGTTTCCAGCACACTGCCCGTCGTTATCTATTCCGGAGCCCAAGAGAATAAAATTTTCTACGACCTCCGCTTCCTTCCCGTCAATTATGAAATCTCTAAGGTTGAAAGTTGGCATGACTTTTGTCTTCTTAATATTTAATATTAAACCTGATTTTGCATTGCATTTCCCATTTCTACGTTCTTGATGATGTCCTCTAAATCTTCTCTATTTTATGCCAAAATAGTGGTGTCATCTACGTATAATAAATTGTTGTGTCATTTCATCCAGGCCTGCCATACCAAGGATATTTACGCCGTACAAGCTAAAAGTGTTCACATACGCTGCTCCTATCTGAGCAGGAGTATGTAAAGTACAACGAAAAAGATTCGAGGTGGTGTAGAGGAGAACATCCCGAATTATCGCTGGGGATTCGTGGTGGACTCCTATGCGAGATTTGTGGGATAGACTTGATGTCTAATCAGTACGTGAGTTTTCCATCAAACTTACAAGAAGTTCTTCAAAAAAGCGGGTGCTCATTCAAATTAACTTGGTGTGATCGATTATGACCCTTATTTTAATACTGCCCTCCTGGAGGGTGATTGAAGATGGGAACGCTCCATGTTCAGTGGCTAGCCTAAGGCTGGAGGGAATGCAAATCACGGGGGAAGCCCGTAATCGGCCACGAATTGTATGGGCGTCAAAGTGTAATCGGGTTCCCAGTTTCCATCTATTACACAGGCACGAGTAAAGGCGTAACTAGCCCATGATGAATCACAAATTGCATAGGCGTCAAAGTGGAATCGGGCTCCCAGCTGCCATCTACCACACAAGCACGAGTAGAGGCGTAACTAGCCCGTGGTGGACCACGAATTGTACGGGGGTCAAAGTGGAATCGGACTTCCAGTTGTCACCTACCATACAGGCACGAGTAGAGGCGTAAATATCCCGTGATGGGCCACAAATTGTATGGGTGTCAAAGAGGAATAAAGCTCCCAGTTCCTATCTATTACACAGGCACGAGTAGAAGCGTAACTAGCCCGTGATAGGCCACGAATTGTATAGGCGTCAAAGTGGAATCGGCCTACATGTTTTTATGTACCACAGAGGCACGAGTAGGAGGGTAACCAGCCCATGATGAGCCACGAATTGTATGGGCGGTAAACTGGAATCGGGCTCCCAACTGCCATCTACCATACAGGCACGAGCAAAGGCGCAATTAGCCCGTGATTGGCCACGATTCTATGGACGTCAAAGTGGAATCGGGCTTCCTGTTGTCATCTACCCCACAGGCACAAGTATAGGCGTAAATAGGCATGTGTGCGCCTGGGACAAACCACTAAATATTGTTCTCTCATCTGTCTTTTTATCTTTCACACCACAATGGTATCTCTATGGGGAAGGTACAATCAAACTAATTGTACGCCTTTTTCAGGAAATCATTGGCCGATCTGAATCTGATCAAACGTTGTACAAGTGTACAGGGAATATGTAATGCACTCAAATTCAGCGCGGATTCTTCATTGCTTAATCAGAAATTGGACCAAACTTAAACTTTTACCGTTTAGCTGAATTCTCAAGAAAAATCCCACTAATATAAGAACTTGTAATTCTCATTACACCGAAAAACAGCGAATGTAAGTCGGAAAGTATTTCGATTTGAGACCGATTGAGATAAACTGAATTAAAAAAAAAAAAAGATAGTTTGATAAATATTTCGAATTCACAACTGAAGCACACATTAAGTAAGGACTTAAAGCTAGTCGAAAATATAGATACAGCTGAGATGGCGTTTTAGAAGATTGAATTCAAAGCAGTAAGGTCACAAATTTATTTGCGTTCCAAATTTTGAAGACCAGAATGTGCAATGGTCTTCGCCAAGCGGTGTATAGAAAGAATCAACACTGCAAGTAAGGATAGATTTTCTCGATTAATGGATTAATAATTAATGTTTTTGGATTAATGGATAATATGCATATATTTCAGCACCAATGCCTCATCAGGGACACAGACTAGGGCCCGAGGGCAAGACTTAGATCACTGCACCGCCAGCGCGACTTTTGCAAGAAGTACACAATTTCTTTTCAAGGAGTCTCCAATAAATTACATTTTCATATTTTTTTTATTGGTTGAGGGCTTAACGACCACCGTGAGCAATTCAATGGGCTATTAGCAGTAGCCTGTCCCTGATTTAGGGCAACTGGCTCCAGGGAAAGGAGAGAAACAGTGCCGTAAGACAAATACAACATCCATGCCTCACCGGGATTCGAACCCAGACCCACTTGTACGAACGGTCATAAACCAGCGCTTAGACTAGTGCGACACGGAGGCAGCATTTTCATATTCAAAGAACTTTTTTTTATTCTTATTGCTTTTTCAATTTTTATTTTTGCTTCACGTAGAACCTTAAAACATTTTTAAGAGCTTCTGGAAAGGGAAAGAGAGACAGAGTGTGCCGCCGTGGTCTAAGCGATGGCTTCTGATCATTCATCCGAAAGGGGTCCGGGTTCGAATCCCGGTGAGGCATGGATATTGTGTTTGTCTCACGGCACTGGCTCTCTCACTTCCCTGGAGCCAGTGGCCCTAAATTAGGGACGGGCGACTGCTTATAGCCCATTGAGTTCCTCACGGTGGTTGTTAAACCTCTAATTTAAAAAAAAAAGAAAAAAAAAGAGAGACGGAGTGAGAGGGAGAGAAAGTTATATAGGGCATCGAACATCGAAGTAAATCAATGTGGAAATTTAGTTATAATGGCACCCGAAGACTAATAATGTCTCGATTATTACTATTTTTATCACTAAGGACTGACCATGATGATAACTTAGCGATAGCGTTTCTAAATAATGTTTTCCATTACGGCCAGTGGCTAAGTAAATGTGAAATTTTACCAGAGTAAGGAGAGAATGTAAAAACTGCATGCTACGCAAAAGTAAGAAATTACTGAAAAGATTTGCTACACAAAATGTTCTGAAAACATTTTCTCTTGAGTGAATCTAATTGCGACACAAATATGCAACCGGAAGTATGCTCTTGTATACATATTAACAATGTTTCTAAATATTTCGTTAACGGACAAAATAACAGGCGCCATGTAGGACGGAGAGTTTTTAGGAAGCATGTGTCCGCTTTCTAACCAAGGCTACTACAACAGCAAGCGCTCGACGCCAAAGGCCGACCTCGTTGAAGTCCAACATTGACACGTGTTGAACGAGTTCGTTCAAATGTTCTCGAAGCGACAAAACATCGAAAGGATAAAAACAAACGATCCCGTCACCTTGAGAACTATCTCTCTAGGGCGTCTAGAGGGGAATATTAAACAAGGACTGTGTTTTTCCTAACAGTAGCTTACATGAATCATCTTTGTTTGGTGACATCCCTCAAGGTCTTCCAGCCAATCAACTCCACGCATTTTTGCAAGGGTGCTTAGAAAGAAAGGTATCGCAAAAAATTAACTACTTGGAAAGATGCGTAGTAGAAGAATTCTGAGATTTTATGAAAAGTGAAAAGTTACGACGTCAGTTCTGTAATGCGTGGATAAAATGGGTTTTTCTGTAGAAAAATACAAAACAGTTTGATTGTTTCTACATTTTTAACAAGTTAGTAAAATCGTGCAATGCATTGATTATGATACGCTTTCCAACATACCAGAAATTATTACTCAAGTTATCACTCAAAGTTATGAGGATAATTGGCTGTGGAATAAATCTCGGTCCTGTGCCCTGACCTTTAATCCCATTTCGATGATATTAAACAGAACCGGTTCAGTATACCTCCGAATTAGCATGATAAAGTTTTGTCGCAATCGAAGCATTTTTACGTAAGTTATATGCGTAAAGGCTATGGAATAGATCCCGCTCCTGTCCTAACCTTTGACCCCATTTCGCCCATTTTCAACAGGATTCGTCCCCGGTAGGCCCCTACAACATACTAACATTTCATCCAAATCGAAGCATTTTTACGTAAGTTATGACGCATAATGGCGATGGAAATGATTCAGCTCCTATGTCCTGACCTTTAATCCCATTTCGCCCATTTTCAATAGAGTTTGTCCACAGGTGGTCCCCTACCACATACTAAAATTCCATCGAAATCGAACGATTTTTACGCGAGTTATCGTGCGGACGGACATACACACACATTGCGTGACACAATGAGGCAGATGAGAATCGCGACCATCTCCTCGCAGGAGTATGACGTCATAAAACTTTAAGGGGATCCACACACAATGCGTGACGTAATGAGACAGATGGCGTGACCGCGTGCCAACATTCAATCGCGAGAGTGTGACGTCATAAAATTTCTAAGCATGGGTAACATTAATGAGACCACGCCATGACACTAAAAACGTGGTAATTTTGGGTGGTTATTTATCCCACTAAACGAATTTTCCTAAAGTCGAGATCAAGCTAAATCGATTTCTAGTACCAGAAAACGGTAGGTTAATGACTTTCATCAAAATCCTTTGAGCCGTTTTCAAAGTAAAATTTACATACATACAAGAATTGTAATTTTAATAGTTTGGGATAAAGGCGATGGAATGGATTCCGATCCTATGTCCTGACCTTTGACCCCATTTCGTTCATTTTCAATAATGTTCGTCCCCAGTGGTCCCGTACCACATAATAAAATTTCGTCGAAATCGAACTATTTTTACGCACGTTATGACGCATAAAGGCAATGGAATGCATGTCGTTCCTATGTCCTGACCTTTGTCTCCACTTCACCTATTTTCAATAAGGCTCCCCTACGACATACTAAAATTTCATCGACATCGAACCATATTTACGCAAGTTATGACGCATAAAGGCAATGGAGTGCATCCCGCTCCTGTGCCCTGACCTTTGAACCCACTTCACGCATTTTCAAAAGGTTTCGTCCCCAGGTGGTCCCCTGCCACATAATAAAATTTAATCGAAATCGAACCATATTTACGCAAGTTATGACGCATAGGGGCAATGGAATGGTTTCCTCTCCTATGTCGTGACCTTTGATCCCATTTCACCCATTTTCAATAGGGTTCGTCCCCAGGTGGTCCCCTACCACATACTAAAATTTCATCGAAATCGAACCATTTTTACGCGAGTTATCGTGCGGACAGACAGACGGACAAAGCTGGAACATATACGCTTCTTCAAAGTACGGTTGGAAAGCGTAAAAAATGGGTAAAAGCTCATGGGACGGCCAGTAGCTGCTGTTTTTTCCCCCGAAAAGGAGGAACTTGAGATTATTTGGTAATGACTGCAATGCCAATTACGATACAATGTGTTCTATGCGCTTCAGTAGCAACAGTTAAGTAATATACTCAAGTTTGAAACCTATGCCGCAGAAACTGAGCGTCCTGCTTGCTTGCATGGAACTGACAGACACGGATAATCCTAGAAGCTTCCCAGGATTCCAGCGCACACGAATTTCTTTCTCCTTTTCTTTTTTTTTTAGTTATTTTCCATTCCATATACATGTACACTCAACGGACAAACCATTGCATTACAGATACCTACCTAACAGCGTGTTGGTCCTCTTCTAGAGGCAATAACAGCCTGTACATGCCGACGCACCGACTCCACTAGATGCCAGATGATTTTCGGAAGTAATGCCATCCATGGCACTTGCGGCATTGTCAACAACTCCGTCCTAGACGTCGGCTCATGATCCATTAATCTGAAGATTCGCTCCACGCCATTCCAGAGAGCTTCCACAGGGTTCAAATCCGGGGTATTTGGGGCCCACTGGATGGTTCTAATCTCAGATTAGTGTTCCTCGAGACATGTCTGGGTGATTGGGTCACTGTGGGGTGGCGCATTGTTCTGCTGGAACAGACCATCGGCCACAGAATGCGCGGAAGCCATGAAAGTGTGTAGGTGATCAGCCAGCACGTTCTGGTAGCGCGCAGCGGTTAAGAACCTCTCCAGACATACTAAGATACCTATTATGTCCCATGCTAAGGCTCCCCAAACCATCGCAGAACCATCACCTAGATCACACTTTGAGCCAAGTTCCTAGATCACACTTTGAGCCAAGTTCCTAGATCACACATTGAGGTTTTGATGATTGAAAAACATTTTGCACTGCGGCATTACAGAGTTTGGATGATATGGTTTGTCTCATTCTCTTTCCATTTTTTACATATGCTGCATCCTATCCTCAAACAGCCGAACCTTCGCACTTGCGTTTCCATATGCATACAAAGTATATATCACAGATATTTTTTTACGCTTTCCAACCGTAGGTTGAAGAAGCGTATATGCTCCAGCTTTGTTAGTCCGTCTGTTGGCACGATTACTCGCGTAAAAATGGTTCGATTTCGATGAAATTTTAGTATGTGGTAGGGGACCACAGGGGATGAACTCTATTGAAAATGGACGAAAAGGGTCAAAGGTCATGGCATAGGAGCTGGATCCATTCCATTGCCTTTATGCGCATCATAACTTGCGTAAATATGGTTCGATGTCGATGAAATTTTAGTACATTGTAGGGGACCACCTGGGAATGAACCCTATTCAAAATGGGTGAAGTGGGGTCAAAGGTTGGGACATAGGAGCGGGATGCATTCCATTGCCATTATGCGTCATAAAGTTCGTAAAAATGGCTCGATTTCGATGAAATTTCAGTATGTGGTAGGGGACCACTAGGGACGAACCCTATTGAAAATGGACGAAATGGGGTCAAAGGTCAGGACATAGGATCGGGATCCATTCCATCGCCCTTATCCCATACTATTAAAGGAGCAACTCTTGTATGTATGTAAATTTTATTTTGAAAACGGCTCTAAGGATTTTGATGAAAGTCGTTAACCTACCATTTTCTGGTACTAGAAATCGATTTAGCTTGATCTCTACTTTAGGAAAATTTGTTTAGTGCGTTAAATAACCACCCCGAATTACCACGTTTTTAGTGTAATGACGTCGTCCCATTAATGTTGCCCATGCTTAGAAATCTTATGACGTCACAATCTCGCGATTCAGGTGCTGGCGCGCGGTCACGCCATCTGTCTCATCACGTCACGCGTTGTATGTGGATCCCATTAAAGTTTTATGACATTCCCATCTGCCTCATTAGGTCAGGCGTGGTGTGCGTATGCCCGTCCGCACGATAACTCACGTAAAAATCGTTCGATTTTGATGAACGTTTAGTATGTGGAAGGGTAACACCTGGGAAGGAACCCCATTGAAAGTGAATGAAATGGGGTCAAAGGTCGGGACACAGGAGCGGGATCCATTCCACTGCTCTTATGCGTCATAACTAACGTAAACAAGGTTCGATTTCGATTAAATTTTAGTATGTGGTAGGGGACCACCTGGGGACAAACTCCATTGAAAATGGGCGGCCGCCCCGGTGGCGCAGTGGTCTAAGCGATGGCCTCTGATCATTCGTCCGAACGGGGTTCGGGTTCGAATCCCGGTGAGGCATGGATGTTGTGTTTGTCTTGCGGCACTGGCTCTCTCCCTTCCCTGGAGCCAGTGACCTGCTTATAGCCCATTGAGTTGCTCACGGTGGTCGTTAAAATTCCAATAAAAAAAATGGGCGAAATGGGGTCAAAGGTCAAGACGTAGGAGCGGAATCACTTCCACCGCCATGATGCGTCATAACTTACGTAAAAATTCTTCGATTTGGATGAAATGTTAGTATGGTGTAGGGGCCTGCCTGGGGACGAATCCTGTTCAAAATGGGGGAAATGGGGTTAAAGGTTAGGACACAGGAGCGGGATCTATTCCGTATCCCTTATGCATCATAACTTACGTAAAAATGCTTCCATTGCGACAAAACTTTATCATGCTATTTCGGAGGTATACTGAACCGGTTCTGATGAATATCATCGAAATGGGATCAAAGGGCAGGGCACAGGAGCGAGATTTATTCTACATCAATTATCTTCATAACTTGAGTAATGATTTCTGGTATGTTGGAAAGCGTATTATAATCAATGCATTGCATAATTTTACTAACTTGTTATAAAATCGTGGGTGAAAATAAACACCAACCGTGATCTTAAAAAAGAAACAAGGATCGGACACTTTCAAAAGGTACAGATTTTTGCTTGGATATTGTGTTGCTAGCTGTTTTCTAGTTGAAATTCTTCCTTTACAAGAAAGAATAAACCTTTGAATGTAATGCAGTACATTGCTTAGGAATTACGACGCAATGTTTCTGCTCCATAGCCTTAGATTACTGTCAAATCGCAAAGCCAAGCGGAAATTTGAAATCATCAATATTAATACGGGTGACTGTTTGTTGTTACAGGAAAGTAAAATTTTCCGGGACAGCTTTTCCCGAGAACAGCGAGATTTTCCTGAATAACAAAGACAGCAACGGCAGGAAATTAGTGTTTTTGCGTGGTGAGTGATTTTACAAGACGGAAAGGATATAAGTGCCACATGATAAATAGTCGCCAGGAAAAGTTTTACGTATGTGATTAAATAGATTGCTTTACGCCTAACACTTTCCGTCAGAAGCGAGTATTTCTGTTGAAACTTGCGAATGAATGGGCGGATTGCTTCATCGAAATCAGTTGGTAAACATGCGAGAGAGTTTTAACGAGGAAACATTGACAGAACAAAACGAAAAATACTGAAACAAATAAACTGAGATTTCGAAAATTGTGTTCGCATGAGAAAACAAAACTATGTGCAACCGGATGATTCTTTTTTAACTCCAGTCCAGAATATTTTCCTAAAGTTCTTGATAAATAGACCAAACTCGTAGTTTTTTTGTACCCTCTTAAAGTCAAACAAAGATCTTCGCTCTTTCCACGTTTTATAAGTGAGTCACGGAAAAATTCGCCTAAATGTCTGTATTAATTATTCATTTGCCTTCTAATTATTTTTTTCGGTTGCTGCTTACCATCTTTGGTGAATCCCCAGCATTGTGTGGGGCTCCAAGAAGCAACCAGCCAAATTGGCTTGGCAGTTAGCGTGTGTGAGTCTGGAGGAATTCGAGGCCGTTGTTGTGTAGCGGAAGCATATCCGGCGCGTAACTGGAAGGCCCTGGGTTCGACTCCCGGTGGCGGCCTATGACAATTTTTCCGTGACTCACTTATAAATCGTGGAAAGAGCGAAGATCTTTGTTTGATGTTCCTGGTCCACGTTAAATGTCTGTATTAATCCCTCTTAAAGTGTCTACTACAGGAACGGGTTTGCTATTGGGCAATGTGAGCCGTGGCCCAGGGAGCTGCCTATTGAGAGGGGCCAAAATTTAGGAAATTTATGTAACAAAAGCTGTTTTATCTTATTACTATGAAAACAAACAATAAAAAAAAACTTGGAATGAAATGGCGTTTTGCATTTATTTGTATATTTAGGAAGCATGTTTAACAGACAGAACAAATTAGATGGCGAAATTAGTAGGCTAGTGAATTCTTTTTTGAAAGTCATAGCTGCTTTAGGAGGATTACACAGGAATGATGAGTTTTCAAGAAAGTCCCGAAAGGCTGTATATAAAAGAGTAATTTTTCCTACTCTGACGTACGTGAAAAGCTGGGTACTGCAGAAGAGCCATAGGAGTCGTTTGTGTGCTGGATAGATACGTTACTTACTGGGTGGAAAGCTGGATACTGCAGAAGAACCATAGGAGTAATTTGTGTACTGGTTAGATGCGTTACTTACTGGGTGAAAAGCTGGGTACTGCAGAAGAGCCATAAGAGTCGTTTGTGTGCTGTTACTTACTGAGTGGACGTTACTTACTGAGTGGAAAGCTGGATACTGCAGAAGAACCATAGGAGTAATTTATGCGTTGCTTACTGGGTGAAAAGCTGGGTACTGCTGAAGAGCCATAGGAGTCGTTTGTGTGCTGGATAGATACGTTACTTACTGGGTGAAAAGATGGGTACTGCAGAAGAGTCATAGGAGTCTTTGTTTGCTGGATAGACGCGTTACTTACTGGGGGAAAAGCTGGGTACTGCAGAAGAGCCATAGGAGTCGTTTGTGTGCTGGATAGATACGTTACTTACTGTGTGGAAAGCTGGATACTGCAGAAGAACCATAAGAGTAATTTGTGTACTGGATAGATGCGTTACTTACTGGGTAAAAAGATGGGTACTGCAGAAGTGCCATAGGAGTCGTTTGTGTGCTGGATAGATACGTTACTTACTGGGTGGTTTGTGACAAGACACGCTCTGATCATGTGAGGAACCGAGATGTGTTGCAGATGCGTAATGTGAGGTAAACTGTTGTTAGTAAGGTGTAGACTAATATTCTTAGATGGTTTGGCCATGTTGAAGGAATGTGTGATTAGATGCTTAAGAGAATTTTTTCAGCCTAAGTGACAGGAGAGAAAAGTAGAGAAAGGCCAAGGAAATCGTGGGAGGACCAGATTTAGGAACGCCTGTATGAGAAAAAGATTGTGAGAATGAAGTACAAAAGATCTTGTCCAAGACACGTGTTATGCACATCAGTGAAGCTCGAGCTGTGTGTCGAGATCGCTGTAAATGAAGACGTTTGATATATCAATGGTAAGTAAAATTTAGTTCCATCTGTTAAGCGCTTATGTGGTAGTTGGTCTTTCTTTCAAGAGCTTTTTTTTTTGATTGGAGGTTTGAAGACCACCGTGGTCTTCTAGTTGGTCTTTCTTTCAAGAGCTTTTTTTTTTTTTCGATTGGAGGTTTGAAGACCACCGTGAGCAACTCAATGGGCTATAAGCAGTCGCCACTCGCCCGTCCCTAATTTAGGGCCACTGGCTCCAAGGAAGGGAGAGAGCCAGTGCCGTAAGGCAAACACAACATCCATGCCTCACCGGGATTCGAACCCGGACCCCTTTCGGACGAATGGTCAGAAGCCATCGCTAAAATTTCTGCGCCACCGGGGCGGCCAAGAGCTAACCTCTGAATCCCAGAGAACAGCGTAATGATATGCATGCACAAATAAAACTGAGTACGTAGTATAATACAGTTATTACTTAATATTATAATTTTATCAGCACTCTTTCAATTTATTTAATTAAAAGTATCAATTCTTTTCGAAACAAGGATGACAAGAACCACGTGATCAGGTGAGTTCAGTAAGCCAGCGAAGTTACTTCTTTCTTTCAAGGTCAACCTCAGAACCCGAATGAGAGAGAGAGAGAGAGAAAGAGCAGACGTGGCGGCGTATTTCTTTAACAGAGCCCTCTGCGATTCTTAGAAACAGAAATAACGACAAATATAAGATATGCATCTATGCCCCCTGGCGTGAAAAACATACATTATTTTAAGAAGAAAGTATTCTCAATAGATTTCTCGATGTGAGCGGTATCAATCCAGGAAAGAATTTTTTCAGTCCAGTTTTCAAGAGCCCAGAGTTTGCTGCAAACACATCGAAATTTAACACTTATGCCCCCTGGTGGCCAAACTTTTTTTTTTTATCAAAAATTTGAAATTACATGCAAAGGATTTCCCATCAGAAGCTGTATCCGAGAAAGAAAGAATGTTTCAAATCGGAGTTTTAGAAGCAGAGATATCGGAGGAAACGCAATTTACCTTAACGGACCCTAGCGGAAACTCTATGAATTTCTTGAAAATTTTGAAATTATATGAAAAACATGTCGCACCTGAAACTCTATCCAATAAAGAAGGAATTTTTCAAATCGGGCCAACAGAAGCAGAGATCTTGACATAAATAATATATACATCTACGTCCCTGGCGGAGGGACAATGCAATATTTTAAGAAGAAAATACCCCGAAAAGGTTTATCGACGTGAGGGGTATCGGTCCACGAGCGAATTTTTTCAATCGAGATTTTAGCTCAGATTTTGTGGCAAATACACCAGAAGCAGAAATTAACACGTACGCCCCCTGGTGGGCAAACCATTTTTACAAAAAAATATAAATTATATGCAAACGATTTCCCATCAGGAGCTGTATCGGCTGAAGAAAATATTTTTGAATTCGGAATTTTAAAAGTAGTGATATCGGTGGAAACGCAATTTACTTTCACGCCCCCCCCCCCCCCTAGCGAAAAAACTATGCGTAACTTGAAAAAGTGACTATACTTAATATACTTCTTCTACATAAATGGAATCGAAACGTAAAAAAAAAATTCAATCAAACGTTTGGGAGCAAATATATGGAATAAAATGTATTTTGATTTCGATATCATCTGCATTTACGCCCTCTAGCGGTGAAATTGTACATCGTAAAAAAAAACGAAATAATGGATCATCATTCGCATGTTTCAGGCTTCCCAACGCAAAAAGAATTTTTCAAATCGGACTAGTAGTTGCAGAGATATGGTGTCCACAGACGGACGGACGGACAACCCCATAACGTAAGCACGATCTTTTTTTTTTTTTCGTAAAAGACGTGCTAAAAAAAGGCGCTACTTTGGGGCGCCTGCAATATTGCGGGGTCCCGTACTTGGGCTTCTCTGTAAATCTGAAGCTGAATAAAAGTAAACAATTTTATTACTTGATGCATGAACTAGTTACTTTAACTAACATTAAGGTGCGCGTTGTAATAATAACACGTGGTCCGATAGCTGAGTTAGTTTTGTCTGACGAAGTCCACAGGTTGTTTCAATAAACAAGAATTTCCAGTTGGAAGGCAGAGGACGCGTCTGTGTTAAAAGGTACAGTTCCTCGTGGCTCTGGGTCAATGGATGAAGAAGAACAAGTTGTTCAATGACTACGCCATTTTTCTAGCAGAGCAGTTGCATTTTGTTATTTTATTTTTTATTTATTTTTTGTATGATGTTCATATACTGAACAAGCGAAGCGTTGCTTCATGGCAGCCGAATCCATATAATCCCAACACTTGCAATGTTGACGACTTATTTCTTCACGCTTCTTTGGGGGCTGAGGTCATCCAGTTCCGTTGTGTTAAAAGATCATAAAGAGTCATCGAACTACATTTTTAAAAGACTTCCATTTTTTTTTTCTCTTAGATATACAGTAAAACTTCGTTTAACCGATTTAAACTGTGATCATGGTACCCCTGCAAAATCGGAAATCTCGAATATTCGAGAGCGCTCTTATTGGTCAGCAGTCATAGCTAAATAAGGAGGATTTTTTTTTTTTGGAGGTGTAACAACCACTGTGAGCAACTCAATGGGCTATAAGCAGTCGCCCGTCCCTAATTTAGGGTCACTGCTTCCAGGGAGGGAGAGAGCCAGTGCCGTAAGACAAACACAACATCCATGCCTCACCGGGATTCGAACCCGGCCCCCTTTGGAAAAAATGATCAGAGGCCATCGCTCAGACCACTGCGCCACCGGGACGGCAAGGAGGATTTAACTTAATACAAAGTCGCTTATTTATAAACCTACAAAATATGTAACAGTAAAAGTGTGTTCCTAATACACAATCCAGTAAAAATATTATGACCACCCTGATGCAAGAAAACCGTAACCAGAAGCCCCATGGTGTGCATTGCAACGCATGCAAATCAAATCATGTAAGGCATTTAAGAAGTAGTGGCCTAAGTGATGGCTTCTGATCATTCGTCCGAGATGGGTCCGGGTTCGAATCCCGGTGAGGCATGGATGTTGTATTTGTCTTACGGCACTGGCTCTCTCTCTTCCCAGGAACCAGTGGCTCTAAATTAGGGACAGTAGACTGCTTACAGCCCACTGAGTTGCTCACAGTGGTCATTAAACTACCAATCCAATCTAATATTAGGGTATTTAAAACGACACGAACTCGCGGATGGTGTGCAGTTTCGCTTCAAAATGGAAAAAGGACGTGACATAACAGAGTTTGAAACAGGAATTATTGTTGCCTACGGACTAAAGGGTAGGAGCATTACAGAAACGGCTCATATTGTGGGCTGTTTACGTGGTACTGTTGTTAAAGTGTTCCAGGAAAAAAGGAAACAAGCAAGACCTGCAGTAATCGGGGAAATAGTGGATGGCCACAGAGTATTGACGACGGTGGGCAGCGACGGCTATCCCGACTAGTACGATGCAACAGACGGACCAGTGGAACAACTAACTGACCAGAGCATTTAATGCAGGCATATCGAAGAGCGTATCGTGGACCACAGTCCAACGAACTCGGCTGTCTATGGGCTTTCGGAGCTGCCGTCCAGTCAGAGTAGTCATGGTGACGACCAGATATCGACGATTATGGCGCGAATTTGAATCTGAGAGGAGGCATTGGACCATCGAACAGTGGAAGAATCTGAGGGGAAGCATTGGACTTTCGAACAGTTGAAGAATCTGAGAAGAAGCATTGGACCATCGAGCAGTGGAAGAATATGAGAGAAAGCATTTGACCATCGAGCAGTGGAAGAATATGAGAGAAAGCATTTGACCATCGGACAGTGGAAGAATCTGAGAGGAAGCATTAGACCATCGAACAGTGGAAGAATCTGAGAGGAAGCATTTTACCATCGAACAGTGGAAGAATCTGATAGGAATCATTGGACCATCGAACAGGGGAAGAACCTGAGAGGAAGCATTTGACCACTGAACAGTGGAAGAATCTGAGAGGAGGCATTGGACCATCGACCAGTGGAAGAATCTGAGAGGAAGCATTTGACCATCGAACAGTGGAAGAATCTGAGAGGAAGCATTTGGCCATCGAACAGTGGAAGAATCTGAGAGGAAGCATTTGAACATCGAACAGTGGAAGAATCTGAGAGGAAGCATTTGACCATCGAACAGTGGAAGAAAGTCGCCTCTTCAGACGAATCACGTTTTCTGCTTTATCGTGTGGATGGTCGATGGAGAATAAAGTGAAACACCCCTGACAGAAATAATCCCAACACGATGATCGCGAAGAAACAGCAGGAAGTGTCAGTGTGCTCGAGTGCACTGATAAAAATTTTGTGGTAGGTTGCATCAAAAAGTGGTACTACACCAGCTGCACCACTTTCTGAGAAAATGCACACCATGTTGACGAGCGAACAAAGACAACATGGTACAACTTTTCACCACACTGTTGTGCGAAGATGCACCCACACTGTGGTGTAAGGTTGCAACATGTAATTGGTTTTGTTTGCACTACAAAATGATGTATATTTTCTCAAAAAATGGTGCAGTTGATGTAGTACTACTTTTGGTGTACTACATCAACTGCACTTTCGCGATAGGTTGCTAAAATTTCGCGATAGGTTGCTATCGCGAAATTTTTAACATGTTCTCCTGCGAATCATTGGGAGCAATCATCTCCTCGATCACCCGATGAACGCTCCATGCTACCTATCCGTTGTGGCGGATCAGCTACTCAGATTCATGATAAATGGCATGAATTTGATACCTGATCTGGCAAGGGCGTTATCATGGCAAGGGGCATTACCTTGCTGGAAGCAACCCTAGCATGGGTTGCTTCCAGCAAGGTACTGCCCCTTGCCAAGTTACTACGCGTGTGCGAGAATGGTTTAAGTAGCATTCTACTAACTTTATCTTACTATCCTGGCCACCTGTAGGACTATCTTTATTAACAGGTTCGACGTATGGATCCACCGCCGATGACTCTTGATGATCTGCGAGAAGCTCTGGAGTCTCCATGGTATAGCATCTTTACAAAAATGTTCAGAGACCTCATTTAATCAACGCCACGCCGTATATCTGCGGTATTGGTGGCACGAGGAGGTCATACTTCACACTAACAAGTGGTTATAATGTTTTGACTGGACAGTGTATGTACAACATAGAATATCTGCAGTTTCTTATTCGCATGGCTTTTACACTGGTTTAAATAGAAAGTTTCCTTGACGTAGGTTTGAGAGACGTCTATCGTAAAAACCACACGCTTTCGTTTGGTGGATGACATCTCACCGACCACTTCGCAAGCTTTCGATCTGATGTAAAACCAACGCTGTGAACGAAGTAGGCACAGTGAGCTCCGGGTTTGTTGTAGTGATGGATCATTCGTGAACGATTCACTCATAACGAATGATTCTTCGCCGTGAATGGTAAACGGTTTGCTCTCATTACTCATTCAGCCCTCCATTTCTGCGATACACACTGAAGTCACCGAGTGTTTAAAGTGTTTCCAACTGCGTGAGTTTAGTGACAAAATCCCCAGTAAGAAACGTAATGTAAAGAATTAATAAGTGTCAACCGTTATACACTGATAAGCCATTCCATCATGACCACCGTCAGCCTAGAGAAATCAGCGCGCCTGGAGACCGAACGGTGGCACAGGTGAAATTCACAGAGCAGTATATATACAACCCGAGGACCGGCTTTTGGTTGTAGAGTGTTCGGAGTCAGAATGGGAAAAGCTGCCGATTTATCGGAGTTTGATGAAGGACAAATTCTGATGGCACGGAGCCTTGGAACTATAATCTCGGAAACGGCGCGGATTGTGGGTTGTTCACGTGCCGCTGTAGTCAGTACGTATCAAAAGTGGTGCATAAATGGCCAAACGACGAACCGTCGTCTAGTGTCTCGTCCTCAGCTCACTATTGCCAGAGGAGAACGGAGACTGTCGCGCATTGTTCACAGCGACCGCAGGGCCACAGGGCGACAAATCACCCGCAGCTACAACAGTGGTAATCAGGGCAATGTGTCACAGCACACAGTTCATCGTAGCTTTCTGCGCATGGGCCTGCGTAGCCAAAGACCCAGCCGGGTCCCAATGCTCACTGCTCGTCATCGCCAACAACGCATGAAATGGGCCCAAGATCATCAAGATTGGACTGGGGATGATTGGAAGAAAGTGACCTGGTCTTACGAAACAAGGTTCCTGGTGCATCACGTAGACAGCCGAGCGTGGATACGCCGATTACCAACGGAGGCACCTGGATGCACTGTTGGGCGGAAACAGGCTGGCGGCGGAGGTTTCATGCTGTGGGCGATGTTTTCTTGGGACATTTTGGGCCCCACTATCTCAGTGGCACAACCTTTGACAGTAATCAGGTATCTGAACATCGTTGCGGACCAAGTTTACTCATTCATGGCAAATGTGTTCCCTGCTATTGATGGCCATTACCAACAGGAAAATGTGGCATGCCACTCTGCCAGAATCATCAAGGAGTGGTCCGAGGAACATGCTGGTGACTTTCTGTTAGTGGTCTGGCCTCCAAATTCACCTGATATGAACCCAATCGAACATTTGTGGTTCGACTTAGAAAAGTGGGTTTGCGCTGAATCACCACCATCCCGAAATGTACGGGAACTGGAGGACCTGCTGTTGACGTTGTGGTACCAGATATCTCAGGATTCCTATCGCCACCTGATCGAATCGATGCCTCGCCGAGTGGCCGCGCTGTTTCGCGGGATAAAGACAGTCCTACAGCTTTTTAGGTAGGTGGTCATAATGTAATAGCTGATCGGTGTATGATTGAGCAGTCAGCAGTCAGCTAGCAACTAAGAATATGGTGAAACTTAAGAATGAGAATGATAAGCAAGTGCCATTTATTTGAATGGCATTCACGTATGCAATGGTGTTGAAAAGAGCTTGCTCGTGGCGAATCATTTATCGTAAACGATGAATGGTGGAGAGCTCTCGCTTTTTGGGCAGTTTGCCAATAAGAGCTGTGACTAATCATTCAATCCGCCATTACTGCAACACTGACTAAAGTGGCAGCACGTTCAATTGCAACCCCATGGGTTCGAAAACGAATTCCTAATAAGAAAGGTAATTACAAGTAAAACTCAAAGATGCGTAACTGGGCGTAAAAACTTTATTTTAACAAAATGCAAGTTTCCACTTTCACTTGCATTTTGTTAAGATAAAGCTTTTACGCCCAGCAACGGATCTTTGAGTTTTACTTGCATTTACTTTAGAGTTGCGTATTCGAATCCAACTGTCTTCACTCATTAATAATTAAAAATAAAGTAATGGCTAAAATTAATATGTACCAACCGTTATGTGAGTGAGCAATCGGTAGTCAGTTACGAAATAATGGTGAAACTTAAGATTGGCGATGATACGTGAATGTCATTCGTTTGATTAGCGTGTCTGAAACGTTCAGCACGACCAGTGAAAGATGAAGAGCTCGCGCTCTTTGGGGTAGTTTGCCAAAAAGAGCTTTGGCAAGGGTTTATCCAGGAACTTCGAGCTGGTGGGTATGCTGGAAAGGTTTGGGGCTGTTCAAAAAATCTTTGGAAACTGAAAATTGAAATAGTGAAATATTTGAGTTTTAAATCGAGAATTAAAAATGTGGAGAACTCTTCAAAAACGAAGAACTGTTCAATTTTTATAGCTAAAAGGGGTAAAAACCCGGAATCGGTTTTCTAAAACTACACACTGCTATGTTTTTGTGCTGTTTTCATTTTTGTTGAAACAATAAATATTGAAACATGCAAAATTTGTAGCAGACTAATATGAGAGATAGGTACCTAGATTTTGTAGCCGGCAAACTGTCTCAAAACACATGCTTTAACCCTTTAATCGGCTGGAACGAATTGACTCGGGGTTAACAAAATATGCTGAAATCAACTAGAACGAATATATTCGCTGTCTGAGAAGTGGGCTAAACGCGAGAGGAACGGATGAACCTCCCCATCAGAAAGCGTTGCTTTTACCTTACGTTTATGATTCTAAATGGTCTTTTGGGGAAAATGATTATCATTAATCCTTTATGTCTGATAACCTTTTCTGCTAAGGATGCTTAGAAAAGAGCGACGAACGGAAGAAAGAAAGGAAAAGATGTTTCAGTAACCTGTTTCTACCCAGTGGCAAGATGTCCGTGTCCGGGGGACTACAGCTTCCGAATCATTCCTTGGGTAATTCGACAGAGAATAAAGAGACTACACTGAAGAGCAATTGAATTAGAGACAGCTGGCGTTATGCAAATGTGGCGCTGTGGGCGGCCCTGTAAACGGAAACGACATGACGAATGGAGCTATCCGACAATATAAGGAGTGATCCGACGGGAATCAGTAAGAGTCGGACGCAGTATGGGTAAGACGAAGGATCTAAGCGCATTTGATCGTGGGCGAATTGTCGGGGCCCGACGAATGGGTTACTACATCTCGGAAGTCATGCAGGCACTGGGATTTTCACGAGCCACTGTGTCACGGGTGTACCGTGAGTACATCGAATCGGGTAAAACCATCCCTGCAAGGGCCAACTTCCGTGGACAACAGCGTGTGGATGAGCAGGGTCATCGTCTGCTAGCTCGCATTGTAACAGCGGATAGACAGGCCACAGTGCAAGAAATCACACGGCAATTTAATGCTGGTGCACAAAAACGTGTAAGCAGCCACACCATCCAGAACCATCTCCTCGCTATGGAGTACAAAAGCCATCGTCCCGCGAGGATACCGCTGCTGACCGCACATCACAGGGTGCAAAGATTAGCATGGGCGCGGGAACATCGCCACTGGACCTCAGACATGTGGGAAAATGTTGCCTGGACTGATGAGTCGAGATTCACGTTGGTACATGCGGATGGCAGGATACGAGTATAGCGCAAACCACATGAAGCGATGGATCCTTCTTGCCAGCAGGGACTCTTCAAGCTGGTGGTAGTGGCATTCCCGTCTGGGGACTGTTTACGTGGACTGAAATGGAACGTGTGACATCGTCCCTCACAGGTCAACGTTACCGGGATATCCTGGACGACCATTTGCTCCCGTTTGTGCGTCTTCAACATCCCAGTGGGGACCTCATCCTGCAACAAGACAATGCAGCTCCCGAATTGTATCCGAATGGTTGGATGAACACTCCACCGACGTGACCTCGCTTCCTTGGCCAGCTAGGTCACCTGACCTCAATCCCGTCGAGCACATCTGGGATGCCATCGAGAGAGATGACCCCCCCCCCTCCATCAAATCTTCGTGAACTGTGGGAGTTTGTTCGGGGGTCGTGGATCCATATGTCTTCCCAACGCTTCCGGTGTCTTGTGGAGTCCATGCCGAGACTAATCGCCGCCGTCATCAGGGCAAAAGGTGGTGCTACACGTTACTAGACAGGCATCTCTAATTCAATTACTCTTCAGTGTATAAGGGAATCAGACTACATACTGTAAGGCTAAGGTCTGTAAGGGAGCAATTACAACCAGCGACCGATCTGTAGTCGGTACTCCTAAGAGCAAAGAAGGAAAGCAACTGCTTTGCCGTAGCTTTTGGCATAACCGGGTCACTGTGGAGACACTTCCTGTTTGAGGAGCACAGGAAAATTTGGGCAACTTTTGGTTCAGGTACACCGGCCGCTTAAAAGGTTAAGCAAGAAAAAATATATGAAATTGAAATATGGGACTGCTATATGTATAAATTTCAAATAAAAAGAATTTGCATATTAATAAAAGATACTTCAAAGCAAAGCTCAGGAATTCATGTAAATGCTAACTGAATGGACAGATAGCTAAAACGTGTGTGAGTGTGTGTGTGTGTCGCACTTTCAAATAGAAGACGGGGTGTTCAAATTGTTTAGGGTATGGTGTTTAAATCACTTAGCTCTGGTCTTGAGAGCTTAGCGCGGGAAGCTTGCAACGAATGATTCACTAAGAGAGAGTGAAAATCTTACAAATACGTGGAGACAATGTAAATAGAGAAAGTCATTGCTCTTTCCACATTTTTCTTTAATTATCACACAGCAACCGAAAAATTGTACTTCGACATAGCTGGGATCGAACCCCAGATCTAACAGAGAGAGTTATAACAACACGGAGATTGGATCATTCGCGAATGCTTCTTTTGCGTGAATGATGAATGAATTCCCAAGAAGGAATGATTTACGCCATCACTAGTTTATCGGCTTTGTCCTACCACTGGCTAGGACAAAGCCGATAAACAGTGTTTCTTGTCTTTCTGATCAATAAAAGATACTTCAAGGCAAAGATTGGTTGGCGTCCGCGGCATCGAAGAGAGAGAACAGCAAAGTAGAATGGTGTGTGACCATGACACTTGACCACACGTAGAATTCAGGCGGAAAATTCCCAAATTAAAAGAAATCACACCTAACACGGGAGATGTCGATTAATAGAGAGTTTTGAATACATCAACGTCGGTTGACTGAGTTCTGGATACGTGAGAGACGGTTAACAGAGAGTTGCGGGAAAATGAACGTCGGTTAAAGAAGCTTTGCTCTATTGATATGTCGATAACTCCATCACCGTTAAATGAAAAACAAAAGGCTGCTACCGAGTTATTGGATGCAATTAACATTTGTTTTGACAAAAACTCGAATTCAGTGCCCTGAAGGAATTGCAGTAAATTGTACCTGTAATAGCACATAAGCCAAGGGTTTTCTAAACGTCTTTTCTGCTTTAAGTTCATTTTCAAGCACCACATTGAAATGAATATAAATATAAATTTACCCCATCTAGCAAGAAATGTGTGCTTTAGGGAAATCCGAAAATTAAGCCAGTGGTTGCAGCTATGAAATGTAACGTCAAAATGATTTTTTTTTAAACTGGCTTCTAGAAGGAAAAAAACACTGGCAAATGCAAATACTACCTTCGCCATCTATTAGGAAAGTGCAACCAGAAAAATGAAAGATATAGAGGTGCCTGTTTATTAGGTACACCTGATCTCCTAACAAAATGGGTCACTCCAACATGAATACGTCCCGTGAGAGTGTGCGGTATAAATTAGGCAGACCAGATTGTTGAACACCAGCTAGCGTTCGGTTGAGGAACGGAATGGGCAACACGAGTGGTCTGAGCGATTCTGAACATGTCATGATAGTTAGCACCAGGTGTGCCGGTTACAGTAAACTCCCTTCTGGGCTTTGCACGCACATCGGTAGCAAGAGTTTACCGTGAATGGTGGAACACGCAAAAAAATTCCAGCAATCGGAAATCTTGTGAACCAAAACAGCTGGTGGATCAGAGAGGCTAGAGAAGATCGGCGGGAATCGTGCCGGCGAACAGATGGGCCATAACCCTGAGAATCATTGCAGAATTCAACATTGCTGTGTTAAGGTCATTTCCGACGGTGCCACGTATTAGACAGGGTCGCGAATGGCCTACAACATTTGATGACCATGTCGAAGTACCCTTTGACCCCTCTGATCCACCAGGTATTTTCTTCCACAGGATCACCGATTGCTGGAAGTTTTTTTAGTGTCGTACCATTCGCGATAAACACTTGCTACGACGGTACGTAAAAAGCCCAAGAGGACGCCATTTGGGAGATGTTCAACCAGCAGGTCAGGAGGTTCATGCCACGTTCAGAGCCTCTCGTATAGATCAAATATCATGCCACGTTCAGAGTCTCTCATATAGGTCAAATATCATACCACGTTCAGAGTCTCTCGTATAGATCAAATATAATGTCACGTTCAGAGTTTCTTGTATAGATTAAATATCCTGCCACGTTCAGAGTCTCTCGGATACGTCAAATATCATGACACGTTCAGAGTCTCTCGTATAGATAAAATATTATGCCACGTTCAGAGTCTCTCATATAAGTCAAATATCATACCAGGTTCAGAGTCACTCGTATAGATCAAATATCATGCCACGTTCAGAGTCTCTCGTATAGATTAAATATCATGCCACGTTTAGAGTCTCTCGTATAGATCAAATATAATGTCCCGTACAGAGTCTCTCGTATAGATTAAATATCATGCCATGTTCACAGTCTCTCATATAGGTCAGGTCTCTCGTACAGATCAAATATCATGCCACGTTCAGAGTCTCTTATATAGGTCAGTTCTCTCGCATAGATCAAATATTATGCCGCTTTCGGAGTCTCTCGTACAGATGAAATATCATGCCACGTTAAGTCTCTCGTACAGATGAAATATCATGCCACGTTAAGTCTCTCGTATAGACGAAATATCATTTCATGTTCAGAGTCTCTGATACAGGTCAAATTTCATGCCACGTTCAGAGTATCTAGTACAGATCAAATATCATGCCACGTTCAGAGTCTCTCCTATAGATCAAATATCATGCCACGTTAAGTCTCGTGTATATTAAATATCATGTCACGTTCAGAGTCTCTCGTATAAATCAAATATGCCACATTCTGAGTCTCTCTTATAGATCAAATATCATGCCACGTTAAGTCTCGCGTAGATTAAATATCATGTCACGTTCAGAGTCTCTCGTATAAATCAAATATGCCACATTCTGAGTCTCTCTTATAGATCAAATATCATGCCACGTTCAGCGTCTCTGGTATAGATCAAATATTATGCCATGTTAAGTCTCTCGTGTAGATAAAGTATCATGCCACGTTAAAAGTCTCTCATATAGATCAAATATCATGCCACGTTCAGTCTCTCAGATCACTTGTTTTCCCCATTCTGAGCTGATCTATCTGATTTATATTCAACACCGTGCTCACGTGCTGTCTTACGTGCTGGAGTGAGTAACGAGGAGAGATGTACATAATAAATTGGTATCTCGGTGAATAAATAACACTGATCACGATAACAGCTTTCAGACACCGAAAGAATGTTTCCAAATTGAGTTTTAGCAGCAGTGATATATAGGGTCAGTTACAAATATTTCTCTATGCACTTTTCGAGCAGAAGAATGTTTATCGGTAAAGTTCGAAACACAGATCTTTCTCATGATCGCAACTATCCGACCATAAAGAAAAAGAAGAAATCCTACAATAGATTCTAAGGTCGTACACTGAGAAAAGCTGACGGGCGGCCAGAGTGAAACAGTGAAACCTCGATAACGCGAACACTCTTAACGCGAATTATTTTTAACACAGGCATATTTCTTGATTCTCTTCGATGTTCATGCAAACGAAATTCCACTATACTATATGTGCTTCAAAAAATGTGCAAAAGGGTACTTTGCACAGCGAAACTGCGGTATGTGAAAAATAAATAAATATAAAATAGGTATGTATTCTCGAAATTTTTTGAGGTTTTGATTTCAACAGGAGGTTGCCTCTCGCGATGTAAGAAAGAAAGAGCTTTGATTTGAGCAAATCTATAAATTTCGTTCTGAAGGGATGTTCTCACCACGGGAAATTCCTCATAGTTGAGGCGCTTATTGATTTGGTATGATAAAGTTTCTTCTGTCATACACAACACTTTTAATTTGGCAGTTTCGGTTTCGATCCATCATAGTTGCTCCTCTTGATTATGTTCTCACATTAGAGACAAACGTCCGGGCCGATAATTTCAAGTTTTTCAATTTAAAGATATTTCATTCAATTTAAGACTTTTCTTCTATTCTAGGTACAAATTTCTTAGTAAATCTATAAAGTATCTTCCTTCCTGAAACAAAGGTACTCATTCGATTCTCGAAGTGTTTTCTTTCCACTTAATTTTGCATTCAAATTGTGTCTTAATATTCAAATTAATTAAAACTCCAGCAAGTTTTTCGTCTGCTTTTCGGTCAGATGTCGTGGAACTGATCTGATTTGACGAATTATTATCGAATGGACGAGCACTTGCAGAAAACTTGGAGTTTTCATTTTGAAGTCAAGGCGTAAAATGATAAAGAAAATAAACAGACAGAACTGTTATCCACTTTCAAAATCCTTCGGTGCTAATCCTTGCAATCAATGCATGAAACAAAATTTGTATTTTAATAAGAGCGAAACTGATATGCACGTTTTTAGCAGCATTTCACGTTCCAACCTTGAAACAGTGAAGGATTACGGTATTAAAAGAAAAAAAAATGACGCGGACTTTTAGTATTTCCTCATGTTCAGAGAGGGAACCGATGAAAGGGAAACTGTAGGGCCGTGCCAGCGGTGCCGCCGCACTGGGTGTCGAGTACGGAAGGGAAAGGGTGCCGTGCTGTACTTTTTATTTTTATTTTTATGAAATGGTAGAGTATATTAAAAAAAGGAGAAACATAGTGGCCGTCCCGCCCCGATGGCGCAGTGGTCTAAGCGCGAGCTTCTGATATTTCGTACGTAACGACATATCGATAATCCAAACTACTTTTAACGCAAACATGCTTCACCGGGATTCAAACCCGGACCCAATTCAGGCTGTTTCCCTATGTTTTTCTATTTCCTAATATGAAAGGTTTCGAAATAGAAAAACTTCGTTTTTCTATTTTGAAAACTTTTCATAATTATTTAAAGGCATTTATTTGTTCGAAAAGAACGAGTGCATTTGCAGCTTTGACACTCAGAACAAATGTTGAACAATGACATTTGATGAAACAACAGATTTTTCTACGAAGAATTGGAGAAAAAGAATAAATTTTAAGGTCGTCTCGGTGGCCCAGTGGTCTAAGCGCTGGCTTCGAGTTGGGTCCGGGTTCGAATCCTGGTGAAGCATGCATGTTGCGTTTGTCTTACGGCACTGGCTCTCTGCCTTCCCTGGAACGAGTGACCCTAAATTGGCGAAAGGAGACTGCTTATAGCCCATTGAGTTGCTCACTGTGGTTGTTAAAACCCCAACAACAACAACAACAACAAAAATACAGTACGAGTATCGTAATTCGAATCGATGAGCGATGATATCTGGAGACGATTAATGGTCTCGTTGTCACTGGAACAATCCAAATTATCACAACGCTGTATCGTTGCAATTAAGCACAAAAGATAGCGCTGTTTTGGGCGTTGACCTTAGGGTCAACGCGTGCGACTCTCAATTTATTTTATATATTTTTTACATGTGGATGAAAAGCCAGCACACACGCACATTCACAAAAGGGTTGTGGCCGCCCCAGTGGACCTGTGGTCTAAGCGCTATAGCTTCTGACCGTTCATCCCAGATATGTTCAGGTTTGAATCCCCGGTGATGCGTGGATGTTGTGTTTGTCTTACGGTATTGGTTCTCTCCCTTGCCTGGAGCTAGTAACCCAACATTAGGGACGGGCGACTGCTTATACTTATCGAGTTGCTCACGGTGGTCGTTAAACCTTTAAATTAAAAAAGATGGCTTGTGCGAGGCGTCAACAGATATTGTTCCACCGAGTTCCACGGGCGATAAAAGCTGACCCTATACAAAACAAAGAAGCAAACAAATCGAGAACCGAAGGTTCAAAAACGAATGAGGCACACACCTCAGCGTATTGAAATAACTCCTCTTGGTTACTGTTTTCCCTAACATGTATAATCACCTATACGCTAGGTCTTAGGAGCCCTTGTAGACCGGAAAGGTGTGACGCCGTAGGTCCAACCACCTTTGAAAATAGGAATGAGCAGAGGTTCAGATAGAACAGATCAGAATGCAAAAGCTAGGAAGAAATTAGGGTTTAAGAGGATATGCATTAGCTAAGAAAATTGAAAAAGCTTGAAATTTTTCTGTTGATGTGCTCACCCAGTAAAATTCATGAGAGTTCTATATAAATTGCGGAGGCAGTCACTATACTTTTACAAATCATGAGTAAGAACGCAATACTATTTCAAAATATATTAGTGAGGTTCATCCACTTTAATATGTGAAACAGCCTCGTGACAAGTTCGTTATCAATTTTGACCCAGTTTCAAATTAGTTTAAAATAGTTTAAAAAAATTAGGGACAAATTCAAATATCGAATTTTATATTTTGATTTTAATTTTTTTTAATTTTTAACTTTTGTATCTCCAAGCTCCAAGGACTTTAGTGCCACTTCAAAATTTAAGGGCCACACAGTTTAATATTTATATAAACAAGAGGATTGATTATCATCTATCATTTCGAATACCATGTAAGTCAGCTTCATTCCAGTAAATATAAAATCGAGTTACCAAATATGATTTGCTACTGAAAATATTTTAGTTTATTGTATCTCACACGTGTGAATAAATTTGCACCATGTCAAAATTGCTTTAATAATGAAAAGTGTATAATTTTTACCAACTCCAGTATTAATAATCTCTTATTTAAACATTTTCATAGTTAAATTACTTTATCTCCAAATTTCATAATTTTGTTAATTTAATCTGTTCTAATAACACTACTTTATTTGTACTCTTTTATATAAATGGGTTGGTGGCTTTCACTGCTTTCTCAGGGGTCTTGACTTTTGCTGCTTTCTTTGCTGAGGCCTTTTTTCACAGAGGTTTCATTTCTGTCCAGAGGCTTTCTTGGCAGATGCTTTTTTCTAAGCGACTTACATATAGTATTAAGTCTTGTATGGATTTGATTCACACGTGTGAAGAATATCAAAATTGCTTTGAAAATAAAAAGTGTGTAATTTTTACCAACTCCAGTATTAATAATCTCTTATTTAAACATTTTCTTAGCTAAATTATTTTATCTCTAAATTCCATAAATTGGTCAAATTAATCTGTTCTAATAACACTACTTTATTTTTACTCTTTTATAATATATAAATGTGTTGGGGGCTTTCACTGCTTTCTTATGGGTCTTGACGACCTATGCAACTAAACGTGGCGTGCACTTCTATCATATTTTTTCCAACTTTAAACTTAATTTATAGCAAATTGGAGTACAACTTTGTCACCTTTCTTTTTTTGTTTCAGTTATACAGCTGTAGGTAAATTTTACTATCCGTTTTCCAGCAGTCCTCAAAATATGTAGGGATAACAGAAAGAGCGATTTCGAAAACAATTTACTATCCGCTTTCCAGCAGTCGTCAAAATATGTAGAGGTAACACAAAGTGATTTCATTAAAAAAAACCTCACTATCCGTATTCCAGCTGTCGTCAGAATATAAAGAAGTAACACAAAGAGCGATTTCAAAAAAATTACTATCCGTTTTTCAGCAGTCGTCAAAATATGTAGGGGTAACATAAAGAGCGATTAAAAGAATTATTATTCGTTTTCCTGCAGTCGTCAAAATATGTAGAGGTAACACAAAGCGATTTCATTAAAAAAAAAAAACTTACTATCCGTATTCCAGCTGTTGTCAGAATATATAAGGGTAACACAAAGAGCGATTTCAAAAAAATTACTATCCGTTTTTCAGCAGTCGTCAAAGTATGTAGGGTTAACACAAATAGCGATTTAAAAAAAAATACTATCCGTTTTCCAGCAGTCGTCAAAATATGTAGGAGTAACACAAAGAACGATTAAAAAAAAAAAAAAAAAAAGACTTGCACAGCTGAAAAAAATCGCAAAGAAAGGGAGTCATATTTCCCTCCACGCAAATACGAACGTTTTATTTTACTGACATAACAACACGGTTATCCACCCAAGCGTGAAAAATAAAAGCGCCGTGACCATCAAACTAGCTTCCGGAAACGTGCCAGGAGTCAAACATATTTAAATATCTATAAGTCATAAAGAGGAAAAATACAAGAAAATGGAACTAGATTAAAACAGTCTTAAATTATAATAAATACTTTATTCAGAAATAACAAGAGAAAATTATTTAAATAACGACTTTATTAGCCACTTAAATACAATGCCTTGCGTAGTAATCTACGATTTACGTCAGCCAACGGCATCATGTAAAACACAGCTTGTCTTACTCTTGAACTTAAATACAGTTGGTAAAGAAATTATCTCACGTGAATGTAAAACTCGAGAAACCGAAACGTTGCGATTGCCACTTTCCCTTTAGCAAGAAATTTGTGCCATGTGATAAAACACAAACTTGGCGCAGTTGGTTTGGAATAAAATCTCAAGGCGCTGTTAACAAAAACAATTCCACGTGCTTCCCAGTCCTGATAATTACACTGAGATTCCAGTTTATCAGGTTTACCTGCCTTCGTCACATAAATGGCGTATTTCAACACGTAAGGCGTCACGTGAACGCGATGCACAGAAACTACCAGGCAAACCAGCTAATCGTGTATTGGTTAGCATTCGATCCAGGGTCGGAATAGGCAAAACGAGTGATCTGAACGACTTTGAAAGGGCATGATAGTTTATGCAAGGCATGACGATTCTAGAATCTCCCATACATTTATTCTCTCGGGCTTTTCACTCCCAACTGGACCGAGGGGTGTGGTGCAACACGCATAATCAATTCTAGTAATCGGCGATCCTGTGGACGAAAAAAACTGGTTGATTAGAGGGATCAAAGAACACTGGTGGGGATCGTGAAAGCAAACAAAACCCCAGCGACGCGGTAAATCAAACACATTTCAGAACTGGTGTGCCGAGAGTGATTTACAAGCGCACTACGTATTGGACCATCTCGCGAATGTGCTACAGTTGCCGACGACTACAGTATGTCGCCTGACTCTTTCGACCCCTCAGATTCACCAGTTGTTTTCGCCCTTAGGTTCACCGATTGCGGGAAGTTTATGTGTGACGTAACCATTCACGGTAAACATAGGGTACTGTTGTGTGGGAAACGCTCAGGAGAATTGCCGATACGGAGATGCACGAATCGACACGCCTGGCACCAACTATAATGCCACGTTCAAAGTCGCTCAGATCACTGGTTTTTTTTTTTGGTTTTTTTTTTTGGGGGGGGGGGGTCACATCATTCTGACTCACAATCGAAATCAAACGGATATTCGACGAGTTCGCCTCTCTGATTTATAATACACTGATGTGCACAAATTAAGGACGAAGAGGTGAAATTAGCATAACAGCGTAACGAGCAGGCAGAACGGACCGAAAGACCACTCAGGAGATAGACTAGGGTCCGGTACGGTAGGGCATGCGCATATATATAGCATAACGTAGGGGATTGGGGAGTGTCTGAAGAGTATAAAGCACACGGGCGGTGTACGCTCAGCAATTCGGTAAAAGCTAATGCACGGTGTACATCGGTTTGAACGATGTCGAGTTGCTGCTACCATGTGATATGGCCAACAGGCAATCCAGTAGACGACATCTGGATGACTTTACCTGAGGTCGCGTCATTGGGAAGTTGGAAGAAGGTCGAAGTGTGACTAGTGTAACCGAGAAGTTCGAGATCGCTCACAGCATCATTTCACGAGCTTGGAGAGCATTTCAAATGACAGGAACAGCTGTCCGAGAGTTTAGCAGTGGTCGTCCACGAGCAACCCCGGCGGCGGATGACCAGTATATTGTCCTACAGGCGAGAAGAGACAGACGGCAGACAGCGGGAGAAATCGCAAGGCACATGCAACAGGCAACTGGACGTCCGTTATCGCGTTTAACCGTGGCCAGGAGGCTGCACAAAGGTGGTCTATTAGCACGACGACCAGTACGGTGTGTGCCATTAACGCCTGCCCATCGTAGACGGCGGTTTCTGTGGTGCCAGGAACACAAGAACTGGACACATCAGCAATGGGGTCGAGTTCTCTTTACCGATGAGAGCCGATTTAGTCTGACGAGCGATTCTGGACGTATACACATCTGGAGAGAGCAGGGAACACGCAATCACACCTTCAACATCATCGAAAGGGACCGGTTTGGAGGTGGCGGAGTTCTCGTTTGGGGCGCTATCATGCTTGGTAGCCGTACTGACCTCCACATCTTCCAAGGAGGTTCAGTCACTGGTGTCCGCTATTGTACCGGGGTTTTCCTGCCTCAGGTGCTTCTGTTTAGAAGCACCTGAGGCAGGAGGCTGCACAAAGGTGGTCTATTAGCACGACGACCAGTACGGTGTGTGCCATTAACGCCTGCCCATCGTAGACGGCGGTTTCTGTGGTGCCAGGAACACAAGAACTGGACACATCAGCAATGGGGTCGAGTTCTCTTTACCGATGAGAGCCGATTTAGTCTGACGAGCGATTCTGGACGTATACACATCTGGAGAGAGCAGGGAACACGCAATCACACCTTCAACATCATCGAAAGGGACCGGTTTGGAGGTGGCGGAGTTCTCGTTTGGGGCGCTATCATGCTTGGTAGCCGTACTGACCTCCACATCTTCCAAGGAGGTTCAGTCACTGGTGTCCGCTATTGTACCGGGGTTTTCCTGCCTCAGGTGCTTCTGTTTAGAAGTGCTGTGGGTCCTTAGTTCCTCTTCATGGACGACAACGCTACACCTCATCGTACAGTGGCTGTCGCAGAGCTGTTGGAGAGTGAAGATATTCAACGCATGGATTGGCCCGCAAGGTCCCCGGACCTAAATCCAATCGAACACGTGTGGGACATTCTCGGGAGATGCTTGACAGCACGTCACCAGCCGCCAGCAACGATTCCGCAGCTGCGATTGGAGCTACAAGAGGAATGGGTCGCGATGCCTCAACAGCTCCTTGACAACATCGTCCTCAGCATGGACAGACGTTGTAAATCCTGCAACGCAGTCAGGGGGGATCATATCCCCTACTAAAGACGGGATTTTTCTTGGCCGCCGCCTGTCACATGGACGTTTCTGTCTTCTGTCCAATTGTGCTCGAAGCTACCTTTTCAATAAAGTGCCTTTGTATCCTTTGGATTCCTTGTTTCGACGGTTTTGCTCACTTGTCCCATATTCTTACATCTTGGGGATCTTATGGTATGATTTGAGTCAATGTGGAGCACTTCTACACGACGTTACATTCGAAAAACCGTCTCGTCCTTAATTTTTGCACGCCAGTGTATATCGCGTACAGTGCTCACGTGCTGTCTTATATCTACACTGTAAAAAATAAGTCTTATGAATTCGATTCCTAAAAATAACGAGCAGTAAAGTTGCCAGTAAGTGTCCGTCTTTTAACGAAATTTCCGTTTTGAAAAGTTCCCGATTTTTTTCAACTTCCGTATTTTTACAGATTTTCCGTGGTTAGTAATTCCGTTAATTTCAGAAAATTCTGTTTCGAGGTTTTCTGCATTTATACAGAAATTGTGCAAAGTCGAAAAGGTCCCTCTTCCGAGACAAAGGACTGCAGCTGGAGAGTAAACAATGAAGAAAGGCAGTCCGACAAAAACTGGGCATGAGAAGAAAAGACCCGTCTAGCAATGGACGAACAGTGGCTTATCAGATCCATGCGAAGAAAACTCTTGTCAAAATCCAGGATCACCTCAGGTGGGACCTGGAGTTTTGAGCCGGATGGTAAATCAACACCACAGTCGAGTGTAGTATCAGTTGACCCCACAGAAGAGGGGAAGGCAATCGAGCCACAAGAAGTAGTGGACCCAGGATCCATTACCTAAGTTTCAGTACGAACTGGTTAACCCGGAGTCGCCAAGCGACGAGGGGCGGATATTGAAGGGGTATTTTCAAAGCAAAATTGCATACCCTGCTTAATGATATCATTAGCAAAATCTTTCAAAAGTTCTTGATACGAAGCAAGTCCCCGAAGCGAAGAAATCGGCAGCTTGTGGAGACAAAAAGACAAGCAAGTTATGTGAGAAGGGAACTGATCCAAGAGTAGATTATACAGGAAATCGAGAAGGTCTTGTCGGGAATGAGCAGGCGCAACAAAGGTCCCTAACACCGGGGGGGGGATACATCTTTGAGTAGAGGAACCAAGGTAGGCTCAGCAGGCACAGAGTCCAACACGAGAAGGTCTTGTCCAGACGAGGAGGCAGCCAGAGGAACAAGAAGATCTATTAGCAAAGACAGCGGTTTGAGTTCCGGCAGGGGTGCAGTGGTATAAAGCGCTGGCTTATGATCATTCGCCCTAGTTGGGTCCGGGTTCGAATCCCGGTGAGGCATGGATGTTTGTCTTTCGGCACTGGCTCTCAATGTGTTACTTATCCAACACTGGCTCGCTGTGTACATTGGTCATTTAGCATACTGTAAAAACCATGTTTGGTATGAACTTGTTCATAATGTGTTACTTGATCAACACTGGTTCTCTGTGTAAATTGAACATTTCGCATGCTGTCAGCTACGTATGATTTGTACTTGTTGTTGAGCAATTTCTATCTCCTGTTTATGTCTGCCTGTATGTCTTTGTACCACTAGGTCCAATAAATTATTAAAAAACAAAATCGAAGACTTAGTTTTTCAGCCATTACACTAAATAATCCCTTCCCATTTTTCCTAGTTTTATGGGATCCAACGTCGTTTGGGCTGGCTTAACAGAAACCGCGCATCTTACCGCTGCGCCAGAAAGACACAGAAATCGTTGTCACGTTCAAAGTATAACTCTAACTGCGTGATGATGATTTTTTTATTTTGTCATTAATGAGACTGAATTAGTCATTTTACTTTCGTTGAAGCTTATTATTTTGTTGAATAAGTTTGTATTAATTTTTTTTTCTGTAGGAGAACTTATTACAAGCTGCATATTTTTTTTCATTTGGGATTTTTCGAAGCAACAGAATGCTTTAGAACTTGAGATATTTTTAAACAAATAATGATTTCCAATTGTGTTTAAGAAAATTTGAAATGTACTGCTTTACAGTATTATTTAAAAAAATCCATAAATATAAAATTTTCTTTTGACAGCTATTATAGCTTTAGTCCTAAGGGGTTCAACGACTGATACATAGATATCGTGCAATCACCTGTACAATCAGTAAGTACCAGTTTCTTACAGTAACACAATATATAATGGCTGGTGCACAAAATGGGGCAGAGGAGAAGAAATATCCTGTGTCACAATAACCAAAAGCCATGCGCTATGCTGTTCACAATATCCGATGTGGCTTATAGAACTTCAAAATCAGATCGTTCGACAGACAATCGAAATTTAACAGTTAATCAAACCTCAAGTATTCCCGCGAATCGTTCCATTTACTAGAAATTTTTGGTCACATGGATACAGAAAAAGTGTGAACAGAGTTTTTCCGTTAAAATACAAAAGAAATTGCGGAACGGTTTCTGAAAATTCTGAATTTACCTGGCGTATACGAAAAATCAGTGAAATTCAGGTTTCTTTCCGTCATTTCACGGAAAAGGTTGTATCAGAAATATGTTTCGTTAATTCACAAAAGAAATGACCGAAAGTGGTTCGTGAATCTCAGAAAAAATTTTATAGTGTAGGAATGAGCCTATTATGAGACGAGGGAAGGCGCATTTAATAAACTGGTACTTCAGCATACGTAACTACTATAAAAATTAAAGGAATAAGGGATACAACTGAATTCTATGATGTAGTGGGTACTTTTGACAGAAAGATGTTTCACAATAAGCCGCTTCCGCCTAATGGAGTAAGAAAGATGACACAGTGTTCTTGACGGCAATGAGCACACATCTTTCGAAAGAAAGGCGTATCTTTAAATAATCAATGTTTCCCATTCACCGGAAATCTACCAGAGCAGGACTGATATCTCCGTATCCTCTGGCGTAGCGAGTGCATTCTTTGAAAAAAGCATTCGTTCTCAGAATGTTTCATAATAGTAACACAGCTGTAGTTATCATCGCTGCAAAAACCGCGACCGAGGAGACTTCCTTACGAAAAACCTAACAAAATATGTTACCATAACGTTCGGTTTTTCTTAGAATCCAGTTTTTCACTTGGGGAGGGGGGGGGCATAACTACCTCTTAGAAATTGAAAATTATCTGGAGAACTGTTTAAAACCTTCTCTTCCATAGTTTTCACAGGAATTATTGAAAAATGGATTTTCTCAAGTACATGGCTGGCACGCAAGTATATTAAGTTTTGGCACAGAAATTTCGTTGTTTTCTACGTAGCCATCTCTTCAAAAAACTGAAAGTTTTTTGAAAACTGTATAGTGCAAGCAAGTTGGTGGGTCCCTGTAGTGGTGACATGCAAGAAACATGCAGTATTCTCGAATGAAAGTATTTATTTCGAAATTAGCAAATTTATTAATTATTGAAAATTATTGTTCATTTGAAAGTTTCCCAAATGTACTCTGTGGAGTGATAACGTTATCCTCGACCATACCAACCACTACTGCCGGAGAAAAGTGATCTCTCTCTCCAGAATGAAGCAAATAAATAATTGCTTGAAAAACACCACGTCTAAAGTCGTTTATTTCATTTGGTCACGTTGAGTATCGAATATGAAATAATGAAGAAAGTAAATATTGACGAAAAATTACTATGCCTCGAAGTTGTTCATTTGATTTGACTATCATCATTGTCAACCATTATCAATATACTGCTAGACGAAGGTCTCCCCAAGTTTCCTCCACAGCGGTCTGTCTTGTGCCAGTCTCCTCCATGTCACTCCCGCATACTTTCGAATTTCATCCACCCATCTCCCATGTGGTCTTCTTCTGGGTCTTTTCCTGTCCCTTGGAATCCAATCTAAAATTTCGGCTGTCCATCGATGGTCTGTCATTCTGGCAGTATGTCCAGCCTATTGCCATTTCAGGGATTTAACTCTGATCATGATGTCTTCCACTCGTGTCATTTTTTTGATCCACGAGTTACTCTTCTTATCTCTCCTGGTTACACCAAGTATGCACATCTCCATGCTACTTTGAGTTGTCTGCAGCCTTTGTATGTCTCTTTTAGTTAAGGTCCACGTCTCTGCACCATACGTAAGCACTGGAAGGATGCATTGATCAAACACTTTTCTTTTAAGACATAATGGCATATTGCTCTTGAAAATTATGCTGTTTCTTCCAAACGCTCTCCAGGCAAGGTTTATACGCCGATTAATTTCTTCATCAATGTGACCCTCACTTGATATCTGCTGTCCAAGATAAATATAGGTATTGATTTTCTCCAGCTTTTCCCCATCAATCGATAAATCTTAGTTTCTTGTAAAAGCATTGAACATCACTTTTGTCTTCTGAAAGTTCATTTTTAATCCCACTTCTTTACTCGTGTCAGCAAGTTCTTGGATCATACTCTGCAGCTCTGATGGGGTAGTTGCAAAAATGACTACGTCATCAGCAAAACAAAGGTGGGTTAGATAATCTCCATTAATCTTTATCCCTTTGTTTTCCCAGTTCAGTGATTGAAAGACATTTTCCAATGTGGCATTAAAGAGCTTCTGAGATATGGTGTCTCCTTGTGTAACTCCCTTTCCAATTTTTATGTGTGTTGTATTTTCAAACAGCCGAATCTTTGCACTTGCATTTTCATAGATGTTATTAATAATATTAATGTATGCATCTTCAATACCGCAGGATTTCAGAGCCATTATTTTAACTGCTGATGGTTTCACCGAATCAAAGGCTTTTTCATAATCGATACAAGCCATGCACAATGGAAGTTCATATTCCCCCGCTCTTTCAACTAGTTCTCTCAGTACACGGATATGATCTATTGTGCTGTAGCTACTCCTGATTCCAGCTTGTTCTCTCGGTTGAGCCATGTCCAGTGTTACCTTCAAGCAATTTGGCTATATTGAATATCAAATATTAAAGAACGAAAAATGTAAATATTAATGAAAAATACTATGGCCTAAAGTCTCGTTCGTATGATTTGGCCATTCTGAGCATCGAATATGAATGAATGAAAAATGTAAATACTGATGAATTTATAATTTATTTTTCTCAAGCACGTACACAAATTCACAATTTTTAGCACGTCTTTTGTAAAAAAAAGATCGTGCTTATGTTATCGGTTTGTTCGTCCGACTGCGGATACCATATCTCAGCAACTATTAGTCCGATTTAAAATGTTCTTCTTCCGTTGGGAAGCGTCAGATATCCGAATGATGATCCTTTTATTCCAGTTGTTTTACGATGCATGATTTCGTCGCTAGAGGGAGTAAATGCAGATAATATCGAATTCAAAACACATTTTATTCCATATATTTGCTTCTAAACATCCGATTGAAAAAAATATTTTATCTTTCGATTCCATTTATGTCGAAGACTATTTTACATATAGTCACTTTTTTAAGTTACGCATAGATTTTCCGCTAGGGGGCGAAAAAATAAATTGCGTTTCCCCCGATATCTCTACTTCTAAAATTCCGATTTGAAAATTTTTTTCTTCAGCGGATACAGCTCCCGATGAAAATTTGTTTGCATATAATTTCGAATTATTTGTAAAGTATGAATCGGCCACCAGCGGCGTATGTGTTAATTTATGCTTCTGATGTATTTGCCACAATATCTGAGCTTCAAAATTATCGGTTGAAAAATTCGTTCGTGGACCGATGCCACTCACATCGATAACCCTTTTCGGAATATTTTCTTCTTAAAATATTTCATGGTTTCTCCGCCACGGGGCGTAGATGTGTATCTTATTTTTGTCAATATCTTTATTTCTAAGAGTCCGATTTGAAAAATTCCTTTTTTGTTGGATAGCGTTTCCGGTGCGAAATATTTTTCATATAATTTTAAAATTTTCAAGTAACTTGTACACTTTCCACTAGGGTGCATTAAGGTAAACTGCGTTTCCCCCGATATTTCTGCTTCTAAACCTCCGATTTGAAAAATTCTTCCTGTATCGCACACAGCTCCTCATGGGAAATTTTTTCCAATCATTTACAATATTTGGTAAAGAATGGTTTGGCCACCAGGGGCGTAGGTGTTAATTTCTGTTTCTCGTGTATTTAGAGCAAAATCTGAGCACCTGAAAATTCAACTTTAAAAATTATTTCTTGGACTGATACCGAGCACATCGAAAAACCTTTTGAGAATACTTTCTTCTTAAAATAACGCATGTTTTTCCCGCCAGGGGGCGTACCTGCATATCTTGTATTTGTTGATATCTCTGCTTCTATGATTCCGATTTGAAAAATTCTTTGTTGGAGAGGCGTTTCAGCTGCGAAATTTTTTCATGTAATTTCTTAACCCACAAGAATGTAACTAGAGGGCGTAAGTTCACGATTCCGTTTACAGTAGTATTTGCGGGATTAAAAACTTCTTTCTTCGGTCAGATACTATTGTTTTCCATACCGGTTCCATTGACTTTGAATAGCTTCGATAAATTTAATTCGCATTAGAACGGATTCAAAAGACGTACTCATTACACCCGAAAATTCGGTGTCATCTTCCTTGTTTTGTTTTACTTTCAATTACAACCTTACTATTTGCACAAAAACTGGAGAATGTGGTTCCTGAAGTGAACCTTTGACTTCCAGATACGAAGTGAGAAACGTAGTGAATTTTATCAGTCCTCTACCAATGGTGAAATGGCATAATGAGTCTCACTGTACCTGAACATCATATGTCGCATATGGTAAACAGGAGTATTTGAGTTCATACAAGTAAAATGCTTTTTTTAATTAAGATATGATTAATATTCGTATAAATCAATTTGTATTAAATGATAATGTTAAATGAATGGGTGGGGCGGAAGAATCATTTGGAAGAGCCGTTTAATAATAAGCAAGAGACCCACAAGTCTCCATTATGGGTCTGGTCTGACTTAACAGGATTTCTAAAGACGTGATACCAAGCTTAGCCTTTGAAATAAAGACTTAATTCAGTATCTTAAACGTATTTTAAAGTTTTTAATACTTCTCACAAGCTGAAGATGTTCTTAAAGGCCCCCTTTTTCACGCTTTCCAACCGTAGCTTGAAGAAGCGTATATGCTCCAGTTTTGTCCGTCTGTCTGTCTGTCCGCTCGATAACGTCCGTCTGTCCGCTCGATAACTCGCGTAAAATGGTTAACGCTCGATAACTAAAATGGTTAACGCTCGATAACTCGCGTAAAAATGGTTCGATTTCGATGCAATTTTAGTATGTGGTAGGGGACAACCTGTGGACGAACTCTATTGAAAATGGGCGAAATAGGGTCAAAGGTCAGGACATAGGAGTGGGATCCATTCCATCGCCCTTATGCGTCATAACTTATGTAAAATTGCTTCGATTGCAACAAAACTTTATCATATTGTTTCGGAGGTATACTGAACGGGTTCTGTTGAATATCATCGAAATGGGGTCAAAGGTCAGGGCACAGGGGCGAGATTTATTCCACAGCCATTATTCTCATAACTTGACTAAAAATGCTTCCATTAATATTGCGACAAAACTTTAGCATGTTCTTCCGGAGGCATACTGAATCAATTCTGTTTAATATCATGGAAATGGGGTCAAAGTTCAGGGCACAGGAGCGAGGTTTATTCCACAGCCATTATCCTCATAACTTGAGTAATGATTTCTGGCATGTTGGAAAGCGTATCATAATCAATGCATTGCATGATTTTACTATCTTGTTAATTTTTCTTCAGAGCACCATGCAGTGCCAGAGAAAAACTTAAAGACGTAAACTTACGCCATCAAGTTCGAAACTTGCGACAAGAAATTCTGAAAACATGTGTATAGTTTAAGTCATGGTTGCAACAGTCTTATAAAAACAGGAGTTTATCGTTTTTGACTTTTAGTAGAGGACATGGCGCCAAATGAAAACGATATCCATCTGTGCCATCTAACGTAACAATACATACGCGTTTATTCCGCCTAACAAGAAAATTGCGTAACCTAAGAAGTGAAAAAATGCATAGGTAGTCATCATAGATGTTACAGCCATCGACAAAAAAAGAAACGGAAAAGCTTCTATAAGCATAAATATTACACCGCAGCAAATGCAGCTGTACATGTATACAACCAAGTGAAAAAAACTATGACAGGACAAAATGGTGTATATGTCGCTATCTTTCTTGTACACTAGTGGCCAAAATTGTGGAGACAGTGCGATTGGTGACGAGTGCAATTTAATGAATCCCTTTTTCACATGTCTACAATGCTTTCATCTCTGATGTTATTATGTAGATACAATAATTCTGCGAAAGAAGAAATAGACTTATAAATGCGGAGATATCGTATCCACAGACAGCCGCACAATTTGATACCCTAAATGTATCTTTTCTTCTTTCTTTAATAGTGTACATATGGATTTTATTAGGTCTTACAACGGTAAAGCGCTGAAAATAATTAAGAAAGTAATGTTACTACGGGAAGTTAGTATATTTTTCCTTTTCTCATTTATGCCATGCGCTCTATGTCAGAGTCACTTGTAGATAACTTTGCTTAAATTCTGTGCTAAAAAACAATGCAGAATCTTTATCATTCTTGACTCTATATGAACCAAGAAGAATTTTTCACATTTTCGATAAATTGATATATTTCGCTTAAATAAAGAAGCAGATAGACGGCTGTTAAAAGAACAATTGTGCAGCTGGCAAAAAAACAGGTAACATATGAAAAACACGCCGATTAGCCATTACATTATGACCAACCCCAGCCTGGAGACCGAACGGTGGCGCAGGTAAAGTTCACAGAGCATTATATATACAACCAGAGGACCGGCTTTCGGTTAGTAGAGTGTTCGGAGTCAGAATGGGAAAAGCTGCCGATTTGTCAGAGTTTGGTAAAAGACAAATTGTGATGGCACGGAGCCTGGGAACTACGATCTCGGAAACGGCGCGGCTTCTGAGTTGTTCACGTGCCACTGTAGTGAGTACGTATCAAAAGTGGTGCACAGATGGCCAAACGACGAACCGCCCGTCCAGCCATGTGTCGTCCGCAGTTCATCAATGCCAGAGGGGAAGGGAGACTGTCGCGCATTGTTCACAGGGACCGCAGGGCCACAGGGCGACAAATCACTCGCAGCTGCAACAGTGGTGATGAGGGCAATGGGTCACAGCACGCAGTTCATCGGAGCCGCATGGGCTTGGGTAGCAAAAGACCCAGCCGGATTCCCCATGCTTACTGCAGATCATCGCCAACAACGCAGGAAATGGGCCCGATATCATCGAGATTGGACTGTGGTCTGGCGAATTAGGATTTCTGGTGCATCACGTAGACGGCCGAGCGCGGATACGCCGATTACTAACGAAGTCTATGGAACCTGGATGCACTGTTGGACGCAAACAGGCTGGCGGCAGTGGTGTTATGATGTGGGCAATGTTTTCTTGTGACACTTTAGACCCCATTATCCCAATAGCACAATGCCTGACAGCTCTCAGGTATCTGAACATCGTTGCGGACCAAGTTCACCCATTCATGGCAACTGTGTTCTCTGCTGGTGATGGCCATTACCAACAGGATAATGCGCCATTGCCACACTGCCAGAAGCATCAAGGAGTGGTTCGGGAAACATGCTGGTGACTTTGTGTTAATGCTCTGACCTCCAAATTCACCTGACATGAACCTAATCGAACATTTGTGGTTCGACTTGGAAAAGCGGGTTCGCGCTAAATTACCACCACCCCGAAATGTACGGGAATTGGAGGACGTGCTGTTGACATTATGGTACCATATACCCCAGGATACCTATCGCCGCCTCATCGAATCGATTCCTAGCCGAGTGGCCGCTGTTTTGTGGGCTAAAGGGGGGGGGGTCCTACAGCTTATTGGGTCGTAATGTAATGGCTCATTGGCGTAGTCATCATTATTTTATTAACCCGATAGAAGAGAAAAAATAGAATTTTTCCAGTCCTTTCAGTAACGGAAATAGAGAGAAACGTCAACGCCACCTAGCGGAGTAAAATATGTGTGCGTGAAGAGATTAAAATATTGCTCTAGCTTACAACTGTTTGATCCCAGATTTATTTTCCATACCTGCTTTCTACAAACAGCGATGTCAATACAAATACAAAGCACATTTACCGACTTAGACGAAGAATCGTTTACCAGGAGAAGCGGAAGCGTGTAAGGAAAACGGCTGTCTCACATGCGTCTGTCTGATATACAAACAATTTGTTTAACATGATTTTTTGTACAGTAGTCGTTTCCACTAGGGAGAAGAGGAGACAGACAAAATTTTATCTTAAGCACGTCATTTTTTTGGCCTACATGAAAAATCATGTTAAACAAAATAAATGCGAATCAAAGCCAAAGGAATCGAAAATAAGACGTATAAAACTCATTACAGGCCCGCGAAACACACACGTTGCTTTGTATCAAAACGCTCAGCGTCCTCAAGTAAATTCTTCCCAAAACGAACGAATTTCTTCGATCGTCTCACATGACTAAGGACTGTTATTTTTTATTTTATGTGTACTTCATGCGCTGAAAAAGAAATGCTTCAATGATTCCCGTAACAAGCTTTCTCTGCAGACCATAACACAACATAAAGAAAATACGGAGTCCATCCTTACACCGGAAGAAGGATACTGAACTTGGTTGTTCTACACTACATGAGCTCATGAAATTATTCACTCATCTATAAATACTCACACGAAACAATTCAAAAACATTGTGACGCCTATGTTTTGTTTTTCTCTCTTGTTCTACAATCCAGAGGCGGATTGCAAGAAAATCCACAAGGAGGCGCTGGGCCCGGCAATGCTAGGGAACCCAACAAATACAGGTTTCCTTTTTTTTTTTTTTTTTTTGGGTTGGAGGTTTAACGACCACCGTGAGCAACTCAATGGGCTATAAGCAGTCGCCCGTCCCTAATTTAGGGTCACTGGTTCCAGGGAAGGGAGAGAGCCAGTGCCGTAAGACAAACACAACATCCATGCATCACCGGGATTCGAACCCGGACCCCGTTCGGACGAATGATCAGAGGCCATCGCTTAGACCACTGCGCCACTGGGGCGGCACAGGTTTCTTAAAAGAGACAGTAAGGGCTGTCAAAGCACGATCAAGTTAAACTTGTTACAAAGCGCACACACCACACTTCCAAATTATCGTCTAAAAACGTATAGTCTAAAAAACGTCTTTATTTACAATTTAAAAATATGGTTGTTTAAAAGCTTTGGCGAGCACTTTCGCGACCACTATAGTCGCATCTTCAGGCCGATGAGTGAAATCATTTTCGAGCGGCACATGGTTTAAATAGTAACAGACATGAACACAGAGAACACATACACTGACGGAAAAAAAAATCCCCACACCACGAAAAAATAGTTGTAGAGGAATGAAATTGCGGCAATACATTTGTATAGGTAACATATTTAATCGATTAAGGTTTCAAGATCACAGCTTATTGTAAGCGCGGGAAGAGCCATTTTAAAGGTTTCAAGATCACAGCTTATTGTAAGCGCGGGAAGAGCCATTTTAAATGTGAAATGCTGGAACATTAATAACCGGTGTAACCGCCAGAATGTTGAATGCAAGCACGCAAACGTTCATGCATTGTGTTGTACAGGTGCTGGATGTCAGTTTGTGGGATGGAGTTCCATGCCTGTTGTACTTGGTTGGTCAATACAGGGACGGTTAGTGCTGGTTGGGGTGACGCTGGAGTTGTCGTCCAATGATGTACCATACGTGCTCGATTGGTGAAAGATCTGGTGATGTAGCAGGCCACGGCAACATGTCGACACTCTGTAGAGCATGTTGAGTTACAACAGCGGTATGCGGGCGAGCGTTATCCTGTTGGAAAACACCCCTGGAATGCTGCAATATTATAATATGTGTTCTCTGTGCTGATGTCTGTTACTATTTAAACCATGTGCGGCTCTAAAATGATTTCACTCCTCGGCCTGAAGATGCGACCATAGTGGTCGCGAAAGTGCTCGCCAAAGCTTTTAAACATCCATATTTTTAAATTGTAAATAAAGACGTTTTTAAGACTATACGTTTTTAGACGATAATTTGGAAGTGTGGTGTGTGTGCTTTGTAACAAGTTTAATTTGATCGTGCTTTGCAGCCCTTACTGCCTCTTTGCCTCTTCGATTTGTAGCGCGAAAACACCTCTTATCTTTAGACAGATTTCTTAATTTAATTATTTTTTATTTTTTATTCTAAAAAAAAAAAAAAAAAAAGACATTGAGGGGATAAGTTGCGTGTTCTTGATTTTGGGAGCATGTTTCCTCCCGAACTCGAAATATGCCATCTAGGAGTATTATTTTACTAACTTAAATGCAAGTTGACTTAAAATCCTTTCGAAAGTATTATTATTTAGTACCACACTACAGGTGAGCTCAGATGTTGTAGTTTTATTTCTGAAAAATTTGCTTAGACTGTAATCTAACTCTTTAATTCAGTATTTCGCCCATGTCTTCCCCCTGAAATTTCTTTTTCCTCATTTAGTCCGGTTCAAGAGACAATCATAGATCAGATCAGATCATTATGTAGAGGATTTCAGGAAAGGAGTGTCTGACCCCAGGTCTTGAACAACCGTTGGTAATAGGAAGCTAGGAGATTTGGGATAGAGCACCCGATAGGAAAGTGACACGGAAGCGAGGTAGAAAAGGGGAGGAAGACACCCTTATTTATTACCGGGGGGCAATACCCGGGCAAGAGACAATCGCAAAACTGTTATCGTATAAATAAGATGGCACCGGGAAAGTTCTTTTTTTTTTTTTCACGATTCACGCAAATTAAATCAAATTGCCTGAACCGTAAAAAAAAAAAAAAAAAAACATGGATGAAATCCCTCAATATTTGAGTTCTTTAGATGAATTGCCAATGGGATGAAATCTGACTATATGCGATATCAGAACACACATCGCATTTATAGCATAAATGTGAATTAAAGCACTGCCATAAACTAGCTACACACTGATAAGCCAATCATTACATTACGAACACCGCCAGCCAAGAGAAATCAGGGCGCCTGGGGACCAAACGGTGGCGCAGGTGAAGTTCACATAGCAGTATATATACAACCCGAGGACCGGCTTTCAGTTAGTAGAGTGTTCGGAGTCAATGTTTTATCTTCCGAGTGTACTAATGCTTTATCTTCCGAGTGTACTAATGCTTTATCTTCCGAGTGTACTAATGTTTTATCTTCCGAGTGTACTAATGTTTTATCTTCCGAGTGTACTAGCGTATAAACCGATAGATTTTGGAAGAAATTATTTTAAAAAAGGCAGCGTTCGGCTTATACGAGAGCTAGTTAGAAATATAAATAATGAAACATTTTCGAACCCAGCGTACGATTTCAAAACACGACCCATAGCAGTCCTACGGGAATGTTTATGTTATAAGTACAAACTAATCCCGTTTCGAGGGAAATTCACGGATTCCCACGATTTAAAATCATTTAACTGAAGCTACAAAATTTCCAAAATTAATCGACGCTTTCAACTTTCCGTAAACTAAAAAAGAAGACTCGTGAAATCTGTAACCAAGCATGTCATATCTTTCGATTTCTCACCAAGGCTACTCCGGTGCATTTTCACATGAAGAACTCGCAAATGAGCCGAGACAGCTGTACGTATGTTCCTGTCAAGCGACAAGAATAAATTACATAATCTCGTTCTACCTAAACTTATAAAAAAAGAAAAGCACATTCAGTTTACTCTTATTGTATACCCTGTAATGCCGAAACCTACTCAGCTCAGATAGATTTCGTGATGTGATACAAACTCGTCATTTCTAAATACACTGCTGGCCATTAAAAGCGGAACACCACGAAAAACAAAAGATATCAATGCAATATTTATTGTACAGAAAGCAGATGATACAAGGGTGAATCGATTACAAATACAGCACGCTGAGACGAGAGGAACACATAACAATCAGTATCTGGTGTAGCCACAGTTGGCGACAATTACAACTGCTTTACGGCCCGACATGACGAGGAAGAGACGTTGGGTGTGTGTTTGGAGAATATCCGTCCATGCAGCTTCGATATGATACCACAGCTCCTCCGTTGTATCCGGAGGTAGTCGCTGGCGTTCCGGTTGTCCGGTGATCATGGACCAAGGAAGACGTGGCACATGATGGTGATCCAGGAAGTCTTGGACGTTGCGTGCCACATGCGGTCGCGCATTATCTTGTTGGTAAGTGGCACCAGGAAGTCCCTGAAGATATGGTACAACAACAGGCTCCAACACCTCAGTGATGTAACGAAGGTTGTTCAACGTACCAGTAATGTGGACGAGGCGAGTGCTGGAGTGGAATCCAATGGCACCCCATACCATAACGCCGGGTGTTGCGCCGGCGTGGAGCAGCATAATGCAAAACTCACTCAGCCGGTTGCCGCGGTACCGACAAACACGGATTCGTCCGTCATGGTGCTACAAACTGAAGCGGGGTTCGTCAGAAAACACAATGCCTTGCCATTCGCTCCTCCATGCGCGACGTTCATTGCAATCGCAGACGCCGGTGTTGTACAGTCGAAGGTAGCCGAAACAATGGGTACCGTGCAAAAATGCCCCGCTGCTGCATGCGACGTCCGACAGCCCGCGCGGAGACTGGTTGTTGTGACACACATACCCGAACTGTTGAGCTACGGTGGTCGATGAGGCTGTGCTATCCGTCAGAGCAATGCGCAGCAGATGTCGGTCCTCTCGTTCGGTGGCGTGACGGGATCGCTGGGATTCTGCAAGTTCGTGCGTTCGTTCCTCCGCTACCCCACTGATGCCGTATTCTCCCCACTGTGGCCGCATGCCGTCCCACACCAATTCCGGTGTCCCAGAGTGATAATCCGCAAACCCGATATGCCACAATTCTCCCGCGATCGAAGTCGGAAACTTACTGGTAGGGCTGCCGTTGTCTACGGGGTATGCTGCAGCTGTTCGTGGCCAGGAACGGCGAGAAAACACACTTCGAGTGCGTAACACAGGCTCCTTGTTCACCCCTCTTATAGGACTTCTGGGGGGAGTTACTGTCCCACATGATTTCCATTTGTGCTGCCGAGTTAATCATTTACATGCGACCGTGTTCTACCTTTCTGCCAACTTTCGACCCCTGGGATGCGATCTTCCTGGTGTTGCACTTTTAATGGCCAGCAGTGTTTATAGCAACAAAAGAAATTGTTGCTAGAAAACTAGGAGCCTTCCCTGGAACCAGTGGCCCTAAATTGGGGACGAGCGACTGCTTATCGCCCATCGAATTGCTCACGCTCATTAAACTTGCCGCTGGTAATGGTGGAAGGACTGCACATTAATGTTGTTGCATTTGTGTGCCGGATTTCCTCCCCATGTGCCCTCATCTACTGTCAGGATAAAGAACAAAAAGGGATTTGTCTGTGAAAAGTACATGGTGCCGCTCTGTATTCCATGACATGTACTGTTGGACCCAGGTATATCTTTGACGACGGTGAGCTGGTGTCAGTGCGATACATCTTAGCGGCCTCCTTGCTCTGAATCCGTACTCACGAAGACGATTTCGTACTGTTTGAGACATATTGTGACACCAGAAGCATCTCGAAGTTATCCGCGGAGTTGGCTACTGGTCATGCTAGGCCTTCTCCGAGCATTTACTCTCAGGTAGGGATCTTGCCTCCTGTTGGTTATCCTCGAGCGGCCCCTTCTGGGTCGATGTGCAACATTTCCATGCGGTAGAAATCTTGTGTGTAATCGACTTATTATACTTTGCGAAACTCCTAAAGCAACAGCCAGCCACATTGATCTGCCGTGTGCCTGTCTGTAACATGCCAACACCCCTATTTCCGTTGTCAATGCTTAAACCTCGTCTGGATATCATTTCAGGTTAATCCCACACTGAAGACAATACTTCAGCAAGCTTCTAGACCAAGCGGTGAAACGACCCGTTTTGTTGTCATGATGCCAATTTACATATCCCGTAGTAATCATATATTAACCTAATTTTTTAATTACCATAATTTAATTTACCTAATTCTTAATTACTATTTTTATTACCATATCAAATTAATTTACATATAACCTAATTTCGAGTAGTCGCTAAATTTGCATATCACCACGTTTTCCCTTCGAAACTACAATATCCCTAACTTTTTGTGAAAAGTGTATATGATGCTCAGAGCACAGGTATTTGAGTTCTCGAAATTTTCCAAACTTTTTAAGTTTCTGATATTATGGTCTTAGCACACAGAGGGAATTTTAATCTAAAGCTATTCTCAAGAGCTATAAAAGTTGCTGCCAGAACTTATTTGGAACGATAAATGTACGAGGCACTGGTTTCTAACCAATGAACGTACTACGTGACGTGAAATAGATGACGTACTACAGAAGTGACGCATCAATCAAATCGACAATGATGCAGCGATTCGCCTGCCGGCATAGTTCAGTGGGGAAAACAGCCGCTCCGGGGTAGGAAGACTTGGTTCAAATCTACCACCGACAAAAGGTTATATATATATATGTCATATCATTCATCCGAAATAGGTCCGTGCTCGAATTATGGGTGAGGCATGGATGAACCTATTTCGGATAAATGATCCATCCATGCCTCGCCTGTCCTACTACTGCACTGGCTCTCCCTCTTCCCTGGAGCCAGTGGCCCGAAATTTGAGACTGGCGACTTCTGATAGACCAGAGATGAAAGCGGGTCAAGGGGTCTCCGGGTTGACAATTTCTTGCGGGTGAAACGGGTCTGGTCACGGTGTTCCTGACCCGGTTTTATTTCCGTTTTATTTTTGAAAAGAAAAAAAAATATTTTGAAGAACGTTTGAGAGGTCTTTGAAATAATACTTCAGAGCTGCAGAGTATGAACCAGGAACTTCCTGAGAAGGGTAAAGAAATGGGATTAAAAATGAGCTTTCAGAAGACAAAATTGAAGTACAATGCTTTTACAAGGAAAGAAGATTTATCACTCGATGGGGGAAAGCTGGCGATAACCAATTTGTACATTTACCTTCCGCAGCAGATATCAAGCGAGGGTCACATTGATGAATAAATTAATCAGTGTAATTAATGTTGGTTGGACAGTTTTTGGAAGAAACAGTACAATTTTTAATAGCAATGTGACATCATGTCTTAAAAGAAAAGTATTTAATCAATGCATCCTGCCAGTGCTTACGCACGGAGCAGAGACGTGAACCTTAACTAAAAGTGACATACAAAGACTGCAGACAACTTAAAGAAGCATGGTGAGATGCATGCTTGGTGTAACCAAGAAAGACAAGTTAGTAAAATTATGCAATGCATTGATTATGATACGCTTTCCAACATACCATAAATCATTACTCAAGTTATGAGGATAATGGCTGTGGAAGAACTTTCGTTCCTGTGTCCTGACCTTTGACCCCATTTTGATTATATTAAACAGAACCGGGTCCGTATATCTCCAGAACAACATACTAAAGTTTTGTCTCAATAGAAGCATTTTTAGTCACGTTATGAGGATAATAGCTGTGGAATAAATCTCGCTCCTCTGTTCGGACCTTAGACTCCATTTTGCTGATATGCAACAGAACCGGTTCCGAATATTTCCGGAACAACATATTAAAGTTTTGTTTCAATAGAAGCATTTTTAGTCAAGTTATGAGGATAATAGCTGTGGAATAAATCTTGCTCCTGTGTCCTGACCTTTGACCCCATTTCGCTTATATTCAACAGAACCAGTTCTGTATATCTCCGGAACAACATACGGAAGTTTTGTCGCAATAGAAGCATTTTTACGTAAGTTATGATGCATTAGGACAATGGAATAGATCCCGCTCCTATGTCCTGACCTTTGACCACATTTCTTCCATTTTCAATAGGATTCATTGCCAGGTGGTCCCCTACCACATACTTAATGTTCATCGAAATCGAACCATTTTTACGCAAGTTATGACGCATAAGGGCAATGGAATGGATCCCGCTCTTATGTCCTGCCCTTCGGCCCCATTTAGTCCATTTTCAATAGGGTTCATCCCTAGGTGGTCCCCTACCACATACTAAAATTTCATCGAAATCGAACCATTTTTACGCGAGTTATCGTGCTGACGGACAGACGGACATAGCTGGAGCATATACGCTTCTTCAACCTACGGTTGGAAAGCGTAAAAAAGAGAAACAGATTGTCGGTGTCTTGATATGTTAATGCTGAACAATGGATGTGTGCAAAAAAATAATAAATCAAAATAAACAGGTTGTTCACCCTGACGTCGTCTGTCTGTTGCGTGCCGCAAGTGAACGCTCTCCACATCATGACTATGGTGTGGTAATTTGGAGCACGCTCCTACCTTAACAGTGCTTTAATGATCATGAGGTCCAGCACGATCAGCCTACCTTTCAAATTAAAAAAAGAGAAAGAAGAAATGACACGTGATAATGCAGCATTCTGTTCCCCTATTTTAGTTATATGTGTTAGTGTGGATGTATGTCAGCTCACACCCTCTGGAAAGTAGTTAGGAAACGCGACAAGAGCAATCAACACTACCACAGTTAAGAATGTAATTCGATGAAAAGCACTTCATTCGATATAAGGAAAATAAATACTGGCACGAATAATCGTAATGATTAAGTATTTGTAAAGGATATGCAAGGCTCCCTCTGTATACCCGTAGCAAAGACATTGAAAAACATCTGTGAGTGTGGTGATACATCAGATGACCTGCTCTTTTTCACAAAGCATCAAGTAATTTTAGGATATTTCACTTCGGAATTCGGGTCTGGTACGATTCGTCCAACGACGATTGGTCCAATGCCGATACGTCCAATGCCGATTGGTCCAATGCCGATTCGTCCAAAGGGACGATTCATCCAATGGACAATTGGTCCAAAGTTATCGTGCTGACGGGTTCGTCCAATGGCACGATTGGTCCAATGCCGATTCGTCCAATGGGACGATTGGTCCAATTCCGTCCTATCTGTCCGAAGTGCTACTCGTGCTATAAAAGTCTCATCTGTTCTGATTCTATCTCCGATGTTATAAGAAAGTACCGGTAGTCCAAAGAATGTAAAATAATGTTACATTTCACACGTAATATTGTGGTTACAGATTTCTTTCTTTTTTCTTTTTTTTTAATCGCGGTTTTTTTGTTATACTGTCCTTGCTGCCGTATGAAGTTACTGATGCACGAGCTGTTCGATCAACTTCAATGTTTCTCTTTTGCATGAAATAATAAAAAATACTAGTTTTCCGTTTCTGTTTGTAGGATGCAGTGGGGTTCCGCCAACTGCCCAATGGAAACAACTGGTCGGGGTTTGGACAGAGGCCTTTTCAGCAGTTTTTATTCCAGCGATGTCATATTCATAAGGTTTACATATCAAATCAAGTTAATAATATTGAGCTTTTACTTAGGTACGAAATATTAATTCATAGGCTCTAGGCCTAGGCCTTTTTAGGATTTTTTATTCTACCGATGTCATATTCATAACGTTTACATATGTATTAAAATAAGTTAATAATATTGCGCTTTCACTTAAGCACGAAATATTAATTCATAGGCCTGCGGCCTAGGTACCTTGCAAAGACCTCAGAAATGATACGATGAGTGCCTTTTATAAAGTTTTATAAAATGTTTACAAATACCAAATATCTAGGTTGTAACTTAAAATCTTCTAAAAAGGCCCGCGACCTATGTGCCTGTTAGATAGCTGAGAAAAGATATGATGAGTGCCTTCTATTAGGTTTTATAAAATGTTTACAAATACCAAATATCTGGGTTGTAACTTAAAATCTTCTAGAAAGGTCCGCGGCCTAGGTGCCTTGTAAAGACCTGGGAAATGATTCGATGAGTGCCTTTTATAAGGTTTTATAGAATGTTTACAAATACCAAATATCTGGGTTGTAACTTAAAATCTTCTAGAAAGGTCCGCGGCCTAGGTGCCTTGTAAAGACCTGGGAAATGATTCGATGAGTGCCTTTTATAAGGTTTTATAGAATGTTTACAAATACCAAATATCTAGGTTGTAACTCAAAATCTTCTAAAAAGGCCTGCAGCCTAGGGGCTTTGCAAACAGCTGAGAAATGCTCCATTGAGTGCCTTTTACCAGGTTTATGTAAAATGTTTACAATTACCAAATATACGGAAATTATCTTTCAAAAGGATATAAAGAGGAGAATAATTTAAATTATTATTCCTTTCTGCAAAATAAAAAAGTTTACCGTTGGTAAGATGATACCATTGGACGAATCGGCATTGGACAAATCGGCGTTGCACCAATCATACCATTGGACGAATCGGCATTGGACGAATCGGACATTGGACCAATCGGCATTGGACCAATCGTCCCTTTGGACGAATCGGCATTGGACCAATCGTCGTTGGACGAATCGTCCGGGATGGCAATTCAGTGTCACCACAATCATCAAAGATTTTGCCCGTGCCTAATTTAGGGCATTTATCCAGAGAAGGAACAGATCCCTAGCGCTGAAACACAAACTCCTCCACCATCCCTCATTCGTTACTCGAGTCGAAACCAAGCTCGGGCAATTAGCTAGAGGCCCACGCCTGTGAATAGTTGGGCACACAGGAGGTACTTTGGGACTGTTCCTGGAATAACATTTTTACATATTATTATGAAAACCAGTATTCGGCGTAATTACTATTTACACAACTTCAGAAGCATTCTTAAGATTGAACTATTTCTTTTATATTCTGAATTTTCAGCTAAATCGGCCATATACAGAGTGATCACAATTAAAAAGAAGGTGAGATAAGTATAACTATACTAGTAATACGAATTTATTGGCGTAGATAAAAATTGAAGTTTCCAAGCTTACGCACATCAACCAGGTGGCTTTTTCAACGAAGGTAGACTGCAAAACTGTATGATAGAATGCTTCAAACAGCGTACTATCATCCACAGTTTACAGTTTGCTGTCTACCTTCCTTGAAAAAGCCATCTGGTTGATGTGCGAAAGCTTGGAAACTTTGATTTTTATCTACGCAAATAAATTCGGATCACTAGCATAGTTATACTATCTCATGTATAGTTGGTGTAAAGTTCTTTGTGTTAGTATTAAAGAGAAGGTGTTCAGAACTCTTTGTAGAAAGAACTACAAGATAAATCTGAACCAAATTTGGTATACATACTTTTCTGAGTAAGCAGTTTCGATTTTTGAAAAAAACATAGTTCAAAATTCAGCAGCTAGGGTGAAATTTGGCACTGCTATCCCCTTCATTTACATATTACGTAGGTTATCTAACGAATTTGTGTATATAAAGGAGTAGCAAAACGTTTTTCACAAATCTTTGAAAGGTGAAGAAAGAGTCATGGTGTTCACTATACCTGATCGCATCATTCCAACACTTTAGCAAGGAAATTAACTGAACACCATAATACGCAAGATGGTGCACCCCCTCATTTCGAATTAAATGTGCAAGCCTTACTGCAGCAACATTTTTCGAACGAGAGAGTGATTCGCTGAACATTTTCAACGTCATGTCAGCTACGATCACCAGATTTGAACCGCTGTGACTTTCAGAGCTCTCTGTACAACATACTCAAAAAGCTTCACTTATCAAGGCAATGTTTCCAACATAGCTGTCTTAAAAGACAGAATTTCAGAACATGTGAAACAACTCCACTCGGGTGAGTTGCGTTCCGCCGTCGAGTGTGTTGTTCAGCGAATCCAGTTTTTAGAAACGTAGGTGGAGGACACATACAACAGCATCTATGACACTATTTTCAGATTCGTTTGATAACCTAGGTAATATGCAAATTAAGAGGGGCAGAAGCGCCAAATTTCATCTGAGCGGCGGAATTTTGAACTATTTTTTTTTTTTTTTCAAATATCGAAACCGCATGCTCAGGAAAGTATCTGTACCAAAGTTGGGTGAGGCTTGTCCGATAGTTATTCCTACAGAGAATTCTGAACACCTCCTTTTTTTTTAACTGTGATCACTCTGTGTAAGACGTCCCTTGCATTTGAATGAAATTCATCCGTAGATAATATTTGTCCCTTACATGCCTAATAATCAGTTCATTTTAAAGAAAGGGCTGTCAATGATTAATACAAGGGAAAGAGAATATTTCTGAAAGTTTTGATTTGCATGTTTGTCTTCATGTCAAACATTTCCATTCCAAAATGCCATATAAATGAGCGCCGTGAGGCATCGATCGTATATAAATGGAGAGGACGTCATCCCCGTCAGTTAATTGGGTTTACGTGTGGTCTAGTGGTTAGTTGGTTGGTTGGCTGGTGGAATTTTGTGGTGCAAGGGCCATGTTTGGCCAAAGAGCGCCAGACACAAGACAAACAAACAAACAGTGGTCTAGTGGTTAAAGCAACCGCCTTGGGACATATAGTAGCGGAATCGATCCCAATAGGTTGAGTCGCCTTGAACTACTGAATACCCGCTGTGCGTCGGATGGGCTCGTTAAGCAGCCGGCCTCATGGAATTTTAAACCCCGTTATAAATAAGATCATTTGTTACCCGCTCCCCTCCGTCCTTGTTCTGTCTTCTTGAAAGTACTCGTTGTGACGCCATTGTTTAGGACTCCTACCCACGTTGACTCGCACTTTCAATCTGGCACTCCTACTTTTCTGACCTGTCTACCCTGTGTCGTATGTGAGCCTCTAGGTTCAATCTGCGTTTCTGATACGCAGCACAAAAATCCTATGGGGATTTTTGTGCTGCGTCTAAACCTTCCCTGTGAGTGAAAACCCAACGAAAAATTGCTGGGTTTCCATTCAGGTAGGCCGCGTACAGCCTTGTGGTTAAGCAGCCTGTTCCCAACCATATGGTTGGGAGCTCGATTCCAGCCCGACTGCTCAGCAACAAACATCTCTCCCATCTTGGAGACTACGCCTAATCGCGGTTCCGGTGCATTGGACAACGGATTGCAAATAAAGTACATCTGTTCTTCTACCTGGACAGCCGATTGCAAATAAAGTCATCTGCTCTCCTACCTTATTTCCAGGTACCCTTCCTATCGGACACCCTAACCGAAACCTTCTACCCTCGCACTTCCTAGAGCTGTTTGAGACGTGGGGTCAGACACTGTCTTCCTAAAATCTCCAACTTCCCTCGTTTCCCAGCCAATTGGAAAAAAAGTGGTTAGTTCTTGATTTGCGGGAAAACTGGAAGTTCATTATGAACTTTACCTGAAATATTTTATTAGGAATTTTGCAGCTCTTAAAAAATGAGTACCGTAAGTTAAGGTAACTTTGACCCAGGCAGGATAACTTTGTCCCAAAACCGGAAAGTGTTTATTTTGTATGTTGCAACACTGCATTTCTCCTGATTCAGGTAATTTTGACGGGAAAAGTAGGTTGCAGCACTAGTTACAGATGACCTATAGTTAAGTGTAATTCGTTCTTCCAGGGCGCCATACAGTGTCTCTGGTGTAGACAGCTGTTGTTATTAGTAAATACATACCTCCCCAACTTCTATCTGTGTGACTCAACCTCGAAGTTAAATACGTTTTGGTAAGTACATTTTTTATACTTATATAAGTATAGAAGGAGTCAGTAATGTTAAAAATTAAAGTTATTTCATATTCTTTTCTTTGTTGACTTTTGTATGCCTTGGGATTACTTTGGCCCAAGATTTGGGGTAACATTGGCCCAACAGCAATTTTTAAACCTTCTTGGCGCATCTATCATAACACTGCACATAAACTCTTTCCAAAAGTATTTTTATTGCTTTCAGGAACTGAAGGGCCGAAGAAAATAAGAAAGAAACCGCAAATACCAGCTGGCAAAAGCATTTGTTTAATGGTTGTCGTACTTTCTGATGCTGGTCCTTCAAAACCAAAACCCCAGCCTCCATATGAAAGACAAAGTTTCCATCTACGAGTATTTCCTCAAGCGAACATTCAGATGAAAGGAATCTTAATATGCTCTTGGAGTCTGACATAAAGAGTGAAACATTTTCTGATTTACAAAAGCATGCAAGTGATGCATCTATCATACCACCAAAATCTACGATTCAGGATTATGCTGTTGATGATTTTGCAATTGTTTTATTCAATGGTCAAAGTTACCCCGGAAGGATCGTCAGCATCTCAGAAGAAGGACCAACAGTTGATTGTATGGAAAAAAAGCTCCAAAATTTGGAGATGGCCTCAAAAGAAGGATTGTATTCCATACGAATGGCAAGATGCTTTTTGTAAAATAAATCCACCACAAGTGATTTCAAAGAGGAATCAATTTTTTGTTCCCGAGATGAACAATCTGATATTATGTATGGTATATCATGATGTGAATAAATATCCCAATGATGTTTTGCTCTCAAACCAGTGTAATATCACATCAGGGCTAAATTACCCTAAGTCATGGCAACTTTGTTCCAAAATTTCAATAATTTTTGAGGGGCCTTTAAAAACTCGAAAAATTTATACGACCCACTTAAATGTATCCTTTTTTACATGCTGCATACGAAAAAAAATTGCCTCAGTAATAATCGAATATTTTTTTCAAATTTTGCTCTTAAGTTAGACAAAGAATGAAATTTTGGGCCAAAGTTACTCCAACTTACGGTAACATGATTTTGACGCACAAACACGAAATGATTTATTAGATTAAAAAAAAAATAGCATTTTACTGTAATTGTGTGTTATGTTTTATGACTGGCTTTATTACTGGCATTTAAAATTCGTGTTTCGCACTTTTCGAGAAATTTCGGGATTTAATGTTGTGGACGCTATTCTTAATAGATTGCTAAATTCATTGTAGGAAAAAAAAATTCAAAACGGAAATCGATTTCACGAGTAGTTTTTCTGAATACTTCACAATATTGTTTTTCGGCATATTTTGGAGATACTGAATAACTGACGGACCGGTGCATTGCGAATTTTTAAGGAATGATGAAATTTTCGCTAAAGTAAGAACCTTCGAATAACTAATGCTCGATACTAAACTCTCTATTAAATTTTAAGAATACGAAAAAAAGCTTCGGACATCTGTACCAATCAAGATAATTTACCCAAATGAAGTAAAAGCATAAGAAAATGAAAAAAAAGTGCTTGAGTTCCACTTTTATCTAAGAAGTAAAGCATTTTATATTTATAGGTTCTTTTTCATCTTCTTGCAATTTTAAAAAATGCTTGAGTTCTAGCATAGTTTAGAATACCTAACTGTTATCTATGAAGTTAGAATTTTAAATGTTTTCTAAATCTACCTTTTCATGTTTTGTAATTTTAAAAATGGTTGAGTTCCAACATAGTTCAGAAGGCGCTATATTTATCTAAGAAGTAAACAATTCTAAATGTTCCTTTTCATATTTGTACAACTCTTTTAAATGTCTGAGTTCTAACTTAGTTTAAAGGACATAACTTTTATCTGAGAAGTAAACAGTTCTAAATGTTTCTTTTCACATTTTTAAAAATTTTTCGAAAACGTTTTGAATTTGAGTGCTTCCAAAACATTCTTGACGGTCAAACCTTTACGTTCTCTTCAACGATCCAAGTTAGATATGGTAGCTCTTTCTAAAGGTACAGATGCTCATGGGAGAATAGATAGATAGATAGATAGATAGATATACAATATACAGTAGTGAACAAAAGTATTTGGCGAAACACTTTTTCGACCATAATTTTTTTCTGCTGGACCAAATCGGGTCATTTTGGAATATGATATGTATTGATTCGTGGGTTACAATGCGGCGTAGTTTGTATTTCGCTCAGAGCGAATTTGTCTTTCGAAATGGGCCATATTCAAGAGTCTCCAATTATTACCCATTTGTTTGCTGCATGTATTAATGTTTTTCTTGTGATTTTTGTGGGTTTTGTGATGCGTAGTGTGATAATAAGTCAATCTTAGGTTTTCAGAAATGGGTAAAAAGGCGGAGATCCCTTTTGGAGCTCGCCAGGCGGCCGTGAACATGATGGAATCCGGAATGCGCGTCACCGACATTGCGAGGTCCCTGAAGATCCGACACCAGTCCATTTCAGCTATCCTGCAACGTTATAAGAAGACTGGGACCGTCGAGAACAGTCCGCGATGCGGTAGGCCTCGTTCCACTACGTTGCGTCAGGATAGACGCATCCTCCGTCGATCTCGTGCTGATCCCACCTTGACTGCTGTGGACATCGCCACCGAATTCAGCAACAGCGACGACCTGAACGTCAGCCGAATGACCATCTCCCGTCGTTTCATTGCTGGTGGATTGAATGGAAGACCAAGAAACCACTCATCGGAGTCTAGAATCAACGAGCCAGAGTCGCGTTCGCGCGCCGTCATCGACACTGGACCGCGGCGGACTGGAGTAAGGTGCTTTTCACCGACGAGAGCAAGTTCAACTTGTTCGGAAGTGATAATATCCGATACGTACGACGTCCGTGTGGCCAGAGATTCAACCCCCAGTTCATTCAGCCGACTGTCAAGCACGGAGGAGGATCGCTCATGGTTTACGGCGCCTTCTCTCGCAATGGAATGGGCCCCATCATCAAGATTGACGGAATAATGACCGGTCAGAGCTACACGAACATGCTCATCAACGATGTCTTCCCATGGGCAAACCAGAACATGCCACCCGGATGGATCATGCAGCAATACAACGACCCGAAGCACACCTCCATAGTAGCGAAGGCAACCTTCCAGCAGCAACAGGTCACACTTCTAGACTGGCCAAGCCAATCTCCATACCTCAACCCCTTCGAGCACATGTGGGAGGAGCTGGAGAGACGATGTGCGAAGAAAACCTGCCGGAATAGGGCCTAGAAGTTCGACCAGCTGTCTGCAGAATGGGCACGAATTCCGCAGGTCACCGTCGAGAAGCTAGTGGACTCGATGCCGGCCCGTTGTGCAGATGTGATTAAGTCTCGTGGTTATCCCACTAAGTATTAGTTATTGTTTTGTCGTTTTCTCGTACTTGTTTTCTGTTATCGTTGCATTAAATGAATGTGATACACACCTACTTTGTCGGTCAATTTCTATGATCTTTGCGATTAAGCTCGGTACCTGATCTGTGTTAATGTTTCCGATCCATCTGCATATGGGTCATGTTTACAACTGACTAACGCATATCATATCTCAAAATGACAAGATTTGGTCCAGCAGAAAGCAAATTATGGTCGAAAAAGTGTTTCGCCAAATACTTTTGTTCGCTACTATAGACTGTATATTTGCAGGTTATGGTGTGAAGCTTTCTTTTTCGAAAAAAAAATAATTTTGAAGTTTCTTGATTCCACATCATGTTTGCTGTTAGTCCACTTCTTCCTTCATACGGAAACTTAAAAAACATTAATTTTGAAGTTTCTTGATTCCACATCATGTCTGCTGATAGTCCACTTCTTCCTTCATACGGAAACTTTAAAAAAAATTAATTTTGAAGTTTCTTGATTCCACATCATGTTTGCTGATAGTCCACTTCTTCCTTCACACGGAAACTTAAAAAACAAAAATTAATTTTGAAGTTTCTTGATTCCACATCATGTTTGCTGATAGTCCACTTCTTCCTTCACACGGAAACTTAAAAAACAAAAATTAATTTTGAAGTTTCTTGATTCCACATCATGTTTGCTGATAGTCTACTTCTTCCTTCATACGGAAACTTAAAAAAAAAAAAAAAAAAAAAAAATTTGAAGTTTCTTGATTCCACATCATGTTTGCTGATAGTCCAATTCTTCCTTCACACGGAAACTTAAAAAAAAAATAATTTTGAAGTTTCTTGATTCCACATCATGTTTGCTGATAGTCCACTTCTTCCTTCACACGGAAACTTAAAAAACAAAAATTAATTTTGAAGTTTCTTGATTCCACATCATGTTTGCTGATAGTCCACTTCTTCCTTCACACGGAAACTTAAAAAACAAAAATTAATTTTGAAGTTTCTTGATTCCACATCATGTTTGCTGATAGTCCACTTCTTCCTTCACACGGAAACTTAAAAAACAAAAATTAATTTTGAAGTTTCTTGATTCCACATCATGTTTGCTGATAGTCCACTTCTTCCTTCACACGGAAACTTAAAAAACAAAAATTAATTTTGAAGTTTCTTGATTCCACATCATGTTTGCTGATAGTCCACTTCTTCCTTCACACGGAAACTTAAAAAACAAAAATTAATTTTGAAGTTTCTTGATTCCACATCATGTTTGCTGATAGTCCACTTCTTCGCAGAGCATAGGTACTCTTAGAAATCCAAAGATAAGCACAGTCATGACAAAAATGGAAGCAATATGCAGATACATCATTCATTAACACTCTTCTCCAATTCTTATCTCATCCATCACTGACGAACGTTGGTAACTAACAGGGAAAAAAACGATCAGGCACAGAAGATATTTGACATCGACAAATTCAAGTCATTTTAAAGGGGAAGACGACTTTACTTCCGCACTGCGAGAACATCGCAAGCCAGTTTCCGTTCGCACTGCTGCTGCACATGGGAGATTATTAATGATAACCATGCGCGAACATTTTCCAGAGGGAAATTTAGTCAGAAAATTTGGTACAGCAAATCCAGTATGCAATATTCTTTTTCTGTAGCAATGTCCTACTGTTGAGTAGCACGTTTTCTTTCCTTTTTTTCTAGTTGCACATTTATATTGTTTCTGATCCCAATGACAAAAAAGAAAATAATGCCACTTGCAGTAAGTACCCTTTAAAAACAATACCACTTAGATATCTGCATCATTAATTAAGCCTCTGTGGTGAGAAATTAAAAATAATATCAACAGAAATGTTTCTTTTAATGTTTCTTATAACAGATAAAAGAAATGTTTCTCTTGAAATTTCTTATAATAGAGAAAAGAAATGTTTCTTTAGATATGTCTTATAATATTTCGTGTTTATTTTCTGCCAGCAAGCACAAATTTCTATATCGATGCCCATTGCCTTTCATATCTCTCTCTATAAAGCACTTAAACATGTTCAAAAGTTTTTTACATACCGCAAAAATTAAAAACTGAAAAAAGAAAAACATCCTCTTGGAAATGTAATTCATCAGAGACTCACAGAAAAAGGAAATCATATGCGTCCAAAACGGGAAAAAAAAATAGTTTTCTAGAAACTGATACTGGTTATGTGGTGATAGGTAATGTCATTCAGAATCACTCACTGATTCATTTGTTTGTTTGTTTTTTCAGGGTTTGAAATCCACCATGAAAAGCTCTTAGGGCTATAAGCAGTCACCCTTCTCTAATTTGGGGCCACTGGTTCCAGAGAAGAGACACAACCAGGCGCATCAGAATAGCAGACCACTCATCCGGGACTCAAACCCGTGCCTATCTCAGGCAAATAGTCAGAGGTCAGTGAGACTGCTCAATGGTTCAGGTGGTCATTAGTTGCAATATATAGCTGTACATTAGAACGTCTTTATTTCTTTCTGAGAGAAAAAAATGGAATCACAAGATGGTTGCGAATTAAAGATGTTTGAGTTTAAGGCCCTGCAACGTAATCCAAAGAAGATCAACCAGTCCATTCTGTTTCTATGATCAGTTCACTTTCACTTGCTCAGAGAGGTCATTTGCACTTCTTTCTTTGAGGTAGGAAATACTCTGTGAGCATTGACAATTAAGCACAAATTTGCATAAGTCATTTCGCAGTTTTTCATGACGCTTGCGCACAAACTACACTGGCGGAAAGTGAAAGAAGAACACCAAGAAGGAGACGTCTGATACCAACGAAATTTATACAGCATAATAACGGAATACAGAGGATAACGTGATCAAAACATTATGGCAAAATACAGCTGTATTTGCTGGTAAAATGAAAAATAACATTTCCATGTAACATAGTTAGTACGAGGTTGAACCGCTATGAACTGCGTCACACTGTGCAATTCTAGCATGGAGTCTGTCGTACAGGTGTTGGATGTAAGTTTGGGGTATTGAGTTCCATACATCCTCAACCTGGACGCGTAAATCGGGGATGGTCATGGCTGGCCGTTGAGACCGGATAAGTCGTTGTCCCATAAAATCCCACACGTGCTCAATGGGGGACAAATCCGGTGAACGTGCAGGCCATGGAAGTTGTCTCACACTCTGAAGTGCATGTTGCGTTGCACGTGCCGTGTGTGGGCGTGCATTATCTTGCTGGAAAACACCACGATGGACCGACCTTACAAATGGTACAACAACGGGCTGAATGATGTTGTTGTTGTAGGAGGTGCTGTTTAACGTACCCGGTACAAACACTAGTTGTGTACGCGAGTGATAGCTGATCGCTCCCCACACCAGGAGACCAGGTGTAGGCCCTGTGTGTCGCTGGCGGATGCAAGAAGGGTGGAAACGCTCCTCGGTGAGTGTGCGAACACGCATACGGCCATCGAAGGCTCCCAAGCAGAATATGCTTTCATCGCTGAACACGACAGATCGCCATTGCGTTCTCCAGTGCAGACGTTGGCGACACCACTGCAGCCGTTCCTGACGGTGGGCTGGAGTCAGAGGTACACATGCCAGAGGCACACGTGCACGTAGTCCTGCATCCAGTAGACGGTTGCTTATTGTTCGCACAGTCACCTCAGGTTCAACGGCAGCTCGGATTTGCGTCGCAGTGGATGTTCTGCTTGACAACGCCGCTCTTCTTATGCGTCGATCGGTCCGCACATCAGTCTGTCTGTAACTCCCGGTTCCACGTCTTCTCGTGTGGGAATGTTCCTCGGACCATCTACGCCACCATCGTACCACCACCGATACTTCCCGTCCAATTCGCTCCGCAATACGACGATACGACCACCCGGCCTCGCGGAGTCTGACTAGACGACCTCGCTCAATGTCCAATAACTGCTGAAATCATACACGTCTTCCATGTCCAGGCATTTCAGCTTCTTCAGGGTCTTCGCACGTGTCCGTACGCCGACGACTGATTACATTCACTTCGCCGTACTCCTTAAGTACCACCGACGATAATTTGCATATTATGCCGTGCTGTGGCGTAAGCGCTCACCGGTTGGTCCCGAAATTAACATCACACCTACGTAAACTCGACCCCATTAACATATATAAATTTCATGATCGTCCGCCAATTCCTTCTTGGTGTTCTTTTTTCACTTTCCGGCAGTGTAGTTTGTTTCACGTGCTTCAAATTCCACAGCAAAAATAATGGGAGGACCTTAGATTGAATCAGATTATCAGAGAGGTCTTACGCAGTGACTGCCGCTCAAGCAGTTCACGGCCACCCCTGTGGCGCAGTGGTCTAAGCGATGGCTTCTGATCATTCGTCCAAAAGGGGTCCGGGTTCGAATACCGGTGAGGCATGATGTTGTGTTTGTCTTCCGGCACTGGCTCTCTCCCTTCCCTGGAACCAGTGGCCTTAAATCAATGACGGGCGACTGCTTAAAGCCCATTCAGTTGCTCACGGTGGTCGTTAAACCTCCAATAAAATAAAAAAAACGCAGTTTGCGTGGACTAATTGCACTAAACTGCTTTTATTATTACTTATTACTCTTTAGAACGTGCCAACGCAAATATACAAGATAAGTGCTTGTTTATATTGTCTTTAATCTCTTAAATAAACGAATAGAAAAATATAATCACTATGTTTCAGGAAACATTCAATCATTCCTTACGTGTAGCACTAAAATTTCCACTGCAACGTTATGGTACACAAATTACAAAATCTGTAGTGTGAAATGCGTCGCAGAATATGAGTCAATACAGGTTTAATTTCGTCCTGATATAATCCGCTGTTAAGGTCCTGTGGCACTAGAGAAAATTAAGAGGATATCCGTGGCTGGCATAACGCTAAAATAACTCCTATGCCTTTACGAAAATTCATGGGTCTAATTAGGAATATGCTTCGTTAACTTGCGAAAGAAATAACCGAGAAGTGCTCGTGAATTTCAGGAAATGTTTTACAGTGTGGAGATCAAGATATGCATAATCATGAAGAAGCTATTATAATGAGAAAAATGCATAAAGATTTTAAAACGAACGAAACGAAGAAAATTTTTGTGTTTGAAAATTGCTTAAAGAAAAATGGAGATGCCATTACTGAAGAATATTGAAGGTAGATTAGGAAAGTGCTCATTCTGAAGGACACCAAAGATCGGTATTTGCTATCCAGACCGTGATACGAATTGAACTCTACTGGACAAAATTATCTTAAAATCAGAATGATACTTGCTTTCTGCACTTAGGTACTGAGTGCCGACGTTTAAGTTACTAGTGAAATCAGCTCCAAATATTTGTGCATGTGCTCCCGGCTTTTTTTTTTTTTTAATAAGAAATATTTGTTCTGGAACGTCAGTTGTTAAAATTATCATTTAAATTTTTCGAGCAAGGCATTGCAAGTTTCTGTTTGTCGTTATACACTATCTATCAACAAGTAATTGGACACCCCTGCAATCAACGATATCTGCGGTCCTGATACACGTCACGGCCGCTGCCGTTAAATATCGTGTGGGAAACAACAACGCAACCAGTCGCATGCAAGATGCCACGCAGTTCGGAGCTCTCAGATTTTGAGAAAGGTGTAATCGTCGGGTATCACAGAAATGGCCGATCCATACGTGACATATCCAGCGAGTTGAAGTACCCAAAATCGACAGTGGTCTACGTGATTGCTAAGTAGAAGATGAGAGGTGACGGTCGCAATCTGCCCCAGCCCGGCAGACCCTCAAAACTGGGAGTTAGAGACCGACGGGTGCTGGCCAGAGAAATTCGGAAGAGCCGTACCAAATCGATGGGCCACATCCACGAGAAGTTTCAACTGGCTTCCGGGAGAGTTCTTTTGATGAATACCACCCGTAAGAAATCCCATCTGCTCGGTTATCATGGACGTGCTGCCGCCCACAAGCCTTTGATCACCAAGTCCAATAGCGCTGCTCGGCTAACGTGGTGCAAAGAACGTCGACAGTGGACCGTTGAACAGTGGAAACAGGTTCTCTGGAGCGACGAATCAAAGTTCACCCTCTGACCGTTCGGATGGCAGGGTCTGGGTTTGGCGTCTGCCTGGAGAACGCCTCCTGCCGGAATGTATTGTGCCAACTGTGAAGTTCGGCGGAGGTGGAAATATGCTATGGGGGTGTTTCTCCCGGTATGGCACGGGACCCTTGGTCGCAATTCCTGGTAAACTCAACGCCGAGACCTACTGCACCATTTTGGATGACCATGCGCTTCCTACGTTGTGGCAGTTTTACGGGGTGGACCTATGTTACTTTCAGAATGACAATGCCACCTGTCATGTTGCGAGGTCCACCATGGCTTGGTATGGTGACAATGGGGTTAATCGAATGGACTGGCCTGCGTAGAGCCCGGACCTTAACCCTATCGAGCACCTCTGGGACGAGTTGGAGCGTCGACTTAAGTGGGTGCCCCCACCGTCCGAAATCGGTGAAGGAACTGACCTGTCTTCTCCAAGCCGAGTGGAAGAAAATACCGCTAGCCGTCGTACAACGCCTGGTTGAGAGTATGCCCCGGAGGGTCGCAGCTGTGATCGCCGCTCGTGGAGGCTCCACCAACTATTGAAGGTGAATAAACTTCGTTTTACTTTGCTATCACAGGTGTCCAATTACTTATTGGTAGATAGTGTAATATGAAATTATCGAACTATATTTCTTAAAGCTGTTGTTCATTTTTTTTTTTTTTTTTTTACCATTTCTTTCCTTTTCTTTTTTTGTTCTTACTTTCTTCGGAGGTTGTGGGGAACAATATGTGTCTTTTTTCTTACTTTCTTCCGAGGTTATGGGGAAATTATACGTCTGTGTGTTTGCAATCTATTGTTTATCTAATTCCATGAGCACATACAGAGAAAAAGACGTATTTCTTCACTTCTTTTAAGAGTTATTTAAAATTTACAAAACGACTTCTTGCTTTTAATTGTAACCAATTACTACGCATAAATTTTGTGTATTGTTTGTCTACTTACAGGTAATTCAATTAATGCTAATAATTTTGTACGACTATTTTATACGAAAACAAAGATCAAGGAAGTTAAAAAAAATTTGTTTTTGCTCCCCACATAAATTTAGAGTATAGATAGATAAAAAGATAATCGTCCGTTTGATACTGAAATAGGTGTTTCGTAAGGCGGTCCCCAACCAAAAAATGCCTCGCCTTATCTCCCCATAGAAATTCTATGAGAAATCTCCCTCTTTCTGGATGCCTTCTATTTCCATAAAATGTAGAACAAGTAACCTGGAAATGCACCACTAATTGCTCATACAAATCACAACCTCGTATCCAATATCGCGCGAGTGGGGTTGCTGGAAATATTCTTGAACATTGAAAGACACACACACAGAACCACAGTGAGATTAAAAAAATAATAACTGTTAAAGCACCGCTTTTAGCATAACATTTTTAAAAAGTTGGCCCATTAAACTACTTTTTTATCTTCCACCCCGGTTCATTGCGCTACACTTTTCGAACCCGAACGCAGCCGGATCGGTGCAGACCTCAACAACAAATCATAAATATTTACATCAGGTTTAATAATTTCCAAAAGCTCATGTTTAAGTACATTGGTTTTGCGATTATTCAAGAGTAATGTTTGTGCTACTCCAAAAGAACTATCTATATGATGTATATTTAAACATTTCGGAGGAGGGGTCCCGACCCCCAGATCACTCTTCCTGGATACGTGCCTGCATAGTGTTCAATTTGGCGTAGTCCTTATTGGAGTCAGAATCCTTAGTGTCCAGCACTTAATAGATCTACCTTAATCAGCCTGGTCAAGATGTAACAGAACTTAGTTTTAAAAGTATATAAGGTAAATGATCTGAGAGCAGGCTTATGACCACTCGTCTAAGTAGGTCCTGGTTCGAATCCCGTTGAGGCATAGATGTTGTGTATGTCTTACGGCACTGGCTCTCTCCCTTCCTTGGAGCCAGTGACCCTAAATTAGAGACGGGCGACTGCTCATAAGCCCATTAAGTTGCTCACGGTGGTCGTTAAAACTTCAATAAAAAAAAATCGTTGGAGATACATCGTATAAATATAAATCTGCATAATTTGAAGTATCTAACGCAACTAGTTTGATGTTAGTATCTGACTTGTCTCTCTTACGCAGTTGTGTCCATCTGTAGAGTGTTGGAATGAAATATAGAGCTATAAGTTCCTGATTAAAAGTATTTGAAGATTACTATATATGTCTGTTGCTGGCCGCTTCCTTATAAGCACGCAAAATATGAATTGATTTCGTTGAAATATGATGAGGTTCTCGGCTGGTGGTCGTTAAATCCTGCTAACTTATATTTCATTAGCTCATATGCATGCAAAAATTAACCTCACTTATGAACTCACACACAAAAAATATTCACTGTGTTTTATGTAGGGTGCACAATACACACCAGACATGCTGAAAATTTAGAGAAATTTCAGTTCAAGGATGTTATAGAGAGAAATTTGTGTAAATATGTAAAAGAGCATTGCGGTAAATTTCGTTCATCAGACTTACGAGGTTGTAAAGTAATTTATATATATTAGGTATATTATGGAGAGACCGGAGTTATATAGGATACGAGTCAGTGAGAAATGTGTGTATTACACACATAATGAAAAACTTCTTAATATAGTTTCTAACGAAACTAGTGTATGCGGTAAATAAAATATTTTCATTTCATCCGTTACGGAACATAGAGAAGAGAGTGAAGATTTCCGCCGCTTCAAAAATGCTCATTATCGACAAATATATTAAACGGTGAAAGGGATTAAGCTACAGATTCACTAATGAATCTGGCCATAGGCAACCATAGAGGAGGTCTATAGGGGGCATTTGTTCTCCACTGAAAATAGGATCATGCCCCTTCTGTGCTTAGAAGGTACTACAGAGATTTTCACGATAACATAATTCATTGCTTATTTTTCTGTAGAACTTCTGGATGAGCGTTTATGCAGAAAAAATATATAAAAACTTTGGAAATTTCTAAAGGAAAAAGCGAAGATTTACAGTTGAAAGTAATTACGAAGTTTTCCATTGCATTTGAAGAACAGCGTATATATGAACAATATGGAAAAGTAAGAAAGGCCAAGCAATGAAAAATATATCAGCAGCTGGAAAAAGGTCTTTCGAAAATTTTCCCAGAAATTTGTCTTGAGGGTATGCTTTCCTTCGTAATGACTAATTGAGTAATCTCCGGAGTTTCATGGCGATGTGGCACAAGTGGTCAAAAAAGTCAAATGAACAACAAAGATATTTCCTTATTACCCTAACATGCTGTATAATTTATCAATCCATTTTTAGGTCTTCTGGTTTCCAATTAATTTATAAGTTGAGAGTGTGGTAAAAGGGGTTAGATAACAAGAAAGCACAGGGAAATTTGCATATATGGTGTTCGTATAGGTTACTCGTAGTTACAATTTCTGTTTACCCCCTCCTGAAAACCAGGCCCATGAATCATATGACATTTGTTCATTACTAATGCAGTACAGAAATGCGTACATTCGAATCATGCATGTTCTGCAAAACCCTGGACCTTGTGTCACAATACAAGGCCAAAGGAAGTAAAACGATTGGACCATTTTAAAACTCCGTTCTTGAGTTACAGATATTAACACTGAGAAAGAACTGAAAGCAACTGAGCATATATCATTTTGGACCCCTTGAGGACTGGTAGGAGGAAAGTGCAATCACAGACTTCAAAACAATTGCAAATAAATATGTATTAATAAAAAAAGTGACAGAAAAATATACGTACAGTGCGCTTTTGAGTCTTGTTCCTGGACTTTTTAACTATCCATAAGTTTCCGTTCGCTATTACGTAGCTACTTTTCCCTCCTTCACTTTGATAAATACCTCCTGGAAACAACTGGGTTCCATAATGCACCACCGTCGGTAGTCTTTAAATACACTGGGATATTGACTTAAGATGAAATTATCCAAAAAATCCTTATTGTTAATCCAAATCCTGTAGGCAGTCAGGCAGCTTGCATTCACTTATTCCCGAACGGTACCCCTTTCAAAAGTTCTTGACCAGTCCAGCTTGTCCTTGCGCATTCCACAGGTATGTGTAAGAAAGCTGGAAATTTGTCCATTTTGGGATGACGCCTCACCACAGACAGCACCTAGGAGATGATCTTGAAGTGAGCATCCTCCCTCGTCGCCAGGGGCGGACGGGTTATACATTGGGAGACTCAACCTCCTCCTGATACCGAGCAGATAGATAGTCTGCAGAATCGGCAAGCTGGTGAAGGATGGCGTGTAATCCGTGAAGGTGGTGGCGAAATGCGGTGGCCAGGTGCGACGTCTGCTCCATGATGCTGTCCCGATCGGTCATGATGCTTTCAAAGTCACTGTCTGTGTCTTCCGAGGAGCAACTGGTACTTCCTATTCCGTCGTCTGATTGCTGTCGTGACTGGGTACCTGGTAACCTTCGTGGTGAGGACATGCCACTGAGCGAGGAAACCACTGGGAAAAACGTTGCTCCAGTCGACGGACCCCAAAGTAGTTCGTTCTTCACGTCTTTCAGCATTGAGTAGAAACTGTACAAATCTTGATGCTGGAGTCCCGGAGGAGGAGGAGGGCAGTTCTTTTTGCGGGTCTGCACCTCCATGTCCCTAAGTCTCGAAGGGACTAGAACAGTGGCATCCATGTTGTTGACAGCTTTCACGAACCTGTCGATAGCGCTGATCACGGACTGCTGAGAACACGTGAATCGCTGCTCCGTAGGCCGAGCAGGCCTTCGCGCGTTCCTGAGCAGCGATTCGTAGAGGGAGGAATGCACGCCTTCCAAGTTCAGCATTGCAACTCCTACGGCGGACTGACTCGACCGACTGGCATATGCGACTGGCCGTTTGTGTTGGTTGCGACTGCGCGCCACGCAGCGAGCTGAGTAGTGACCCCGAGTCCTCGAAAGACAGGTATTTTGTCGGTCGCCAGGCGGTTACCTGCGCGATGCGTGCCTCGGGGCCTTGCGAATCGTGTATCGATGCCCGACGGCCATACGCAGGGCGGAAGCGACGGTTTTGCTATCGGCGTCCTCACCTGATACACGGAATGTGAAGAGATTGGAGCGAATTCGGTGAAAAAGAAGAGGAAGGCAACTATTTAAAAAAAAAATTACATTTGCTCCTTTAACCTGCTAAAGCTTTCGCGGTAGATAAAGCACATTCACTACAAAATGCACGCAATCCTGTGAGTCAACAGATGGTCCCGATCTTTAACCAGTGCATGATGCTGCCAGGAGAAAAATGAAATTACGCTAACAATACATTTTCTACATTAAAAAAAAAAAAAAGGGAAGTAGGTCATGCTCTAAAATCAAGTACCTTTAATTCCTATTAGGTTAACAAATATTGCATTTTAAACTAATTATTACCAAGAGAAAGATAACGAAGCTGATAAACGATTTTACCCAAATACCTGAGGGTCCTTAATTTTGAGCATCGATTGAATTCCAGCAGGGGCGCATATGGATTTTTTTTTAGGGGGTGGGGTGCGACAGAAAATAAAAGTTTTTGAAGCTCATCAGGACAAAAAAAAAATTAATGAAAAATAGAAGAAAAAATGTATGTATTTTTCTAATGTAAGTTGACGAGTTTTTATTAAATTAAAGCATTTTTTCTAAGGTAAGCCACAGTTTAACAAAAAATGAAATACTTTCAAGGTAGACCAAGGCCCCTTGCCCTCCCCCCCCTAAATGTGCCTCTGAATTCCAGCGGGGAAGTATATAGAGTTTTTTTTCGGGGGGGATGGGGCAAAAAATAGAAGTTTTCGAATTCCATCAGGACAAAAAAAAAAAAAAACAGGTAATTGAAGAAAAAATAAAACATTTTTCGTAAAGTAAGTTGGTGAATTTTTATTAAAAAACTAAAGCATTTTTTTTTCTAATGTAAGTCACAGTTTAAGAAAAAATGAAACACTTTCAAGGGAGGCCAAAGTCCATTGGTGCCCACCTCCCTCTAAATATGCCTCAGGATTCCAGCGGGGATGTATATAGAATTTTTTTTCGGGGGTTGGGGGCGACAGGAAATAGAAGTTTTTGAAACCCATCAGGACAAAAAAAAATTCATGAAAAATTGGAGAAAAAATTAATGCATTTTTCTAATGTAAATTGATGAGTTTTTATTAAATTAAAGCATTTTTTTAACGTGAGTCACAGTTTAACAAAAAATGAAACACTTTCAAGGAAGACTGAGGTCCCTTGGGGCCCACCCCCTCTAAATATGCCTCTGGATTCCAGAGGGGGCGTATATATATTTGAATTCCATCAGAACAAAAAAGTTAACGGAAAATAAAAGAAAAAATTAAAGCATTTTTCCTAATATAAGTTGATGAGTTTTTATTAAATTAAAGCATTTTTTTTTCTAATGTAAGTCAGATTTCAACAAAAAATCAAACACTTTCAGGGTGCGAGTCCGCTTAGTCCCCCCCCCCTTATTACCGCGCTAAGCCCCGTTTGGAAACTTGAGGGCATAAATTTTGTTAATTAATTCCGATCGACTAAAGTGGCAACAATGACATTGGGTTTCCTAGTATAGACGACCCAGTCTCATCGTTGGTACCTGTACGCGTTGTGTTTCATACAAGCTCGTATGAGGTTGTCGCAAGAACTCATATGCCGCAAAGAGATTAAGTTTAAAAACCAACCCTTCAGTATTATGCTCTTTGAATCGTGGTATCTTCAAGAAAAGAAAAACTATACTATAAACGCAAACCGTCTTCACACGATATATAAAAGAGTTTTATGATGGAATAAAAACTTTTATGATAGTTAAAAATTTAAAAGCGTGAGACCTTTCGGGTCCTGCCAACAGCCATCCTCAGACGCAAAGAACACATGCAGTGGAAGAGGCAGCTTATAAATAGATACATGAATGAACAAATGACGTACAATCAGTCGTCATGAGGTATATTGCGCATTTCCAGTCATTAACAACAAAAACATAGTCATTAGCTAGTAGAAACTATGTTGATAAATCTGTAAGCAGATATTTCAAAAGTCGAGGGATGTTTCTTGGCAATTCATCATTACAGCAAGTTTCAGATAATTTATCGATGTACAGGCTTTCACTGAATAACAGCTGAGATTTTGTATGAGGAGCAGTTAGAATTTTAGAATCGTCCCAAATGGGAATGTAAATCCCCTTGGTTAAAAGTCGGGATAAAGCAGTGGAAGTTGAACCATTACGATGGTCATATTGGTGCTCTTTGAGACGGGTTTTAAAGGTTCGGGCAGTGGAACCGATGTAACATTTGTCAGTGAAATCCTGTGTTAGAGATTTAAGAGGAACGAGATATATTCCATGTCTCTGCAGGTCAGTAAGTCGGCCACGGCCTTTTTTTAATAAATTAAAATAAGTTAGAAACCATGATCCCAAAACTCAAATCACGGTGATGGCAAATAGTCTTTAAAGGTCTGACAATTGATGGAACAAAGGGAAAAGAACCAAAAAACTTGCGAATGGGACGATTACCAATCAAGGTGGTAGAAGCAGAGCGAAAGAATCTGCTAGTCAATCTGTCGATCAAAGATTTTGAGTAACCAAAAGACTCCGCCAAATTACGAATGATATCCAATTCAGTCCTCCGAAGTTCATAGGTGGAGGAATGTGAAATGGCACGACGAATTAAGAAATTGAAACCAGAGAGTTTATAAGACAAGGGATGAGATGAAGTGGCGGGAATAATAATGGGACATGAACTAGATTTTCGTATTTTTCCGCTGCTTGACGAAGCTTCCCGTTGGAAGCGAAAGCTTGCAAAATAAATTAAGTTTCTACGCCTAATAACGGATCTTTAAGTCCTTGTTTATATTCACTTCTCAAGTGTTGTTGCCCATTACTTGTCCGATACGAACACTGGAATAGCGAGCGACTGACTCTTTTATGTATACTTCACGACAGGACCTGAACCTTCTGGAATATTATCGATTTACATAAAGCTCTCCAACTTCCCACTGCGCGATCATTCTGGAACATTCTACAAACGTCTGACTCATTCTTGCCGCTTCTCGAACATTCTACACGACACTTCGGTCTCTGTCTGCTATGTTACATGGCCGACTTTTCTAGACATAGCTTTTGGCACACTTACATTTCTATAAACTATTAGTATGTAATTATTATTTGCAAATTGTGTAATTTCATTACCAAATAATTCCATTGCGTTTGAATGGCATTATTAAATAATTAAATTATATCCTCTTCACTGTAATGCATTACAGATTAGTTCCATTACCTTGTGCAAACCATACTTGGGATTACCTTGTAATGCATTACCTGTTACTGCATTATCTTGTAATGCATTACAAGTTCATTGTAATCTGTACTTCCATTACTTTGTAATGCATTCCTGCCCAACTTTGATTGATATACAATGATCTGGATATTAATTGGGCATATTTAGAATTAACTGATGCCTACATCTACCTTGGGCGACAGACAGCAAGCAAGGGCCACCTCAAAGAAGAAATTAATAGGCGCATGAAACTCGGTTGGAGAGCTTTTACAAGAAACCGAATAATTTTTAAGAGCAACTTACCATTCTGACTTAAAAGAAAAGTGTTTAATCAGTGCATCCTTCCAGTTCTTAATTATTGATCAGAGACATCATGGACCATAACTAAAACACTGTCGGATGTTCATTAAAAAATGTTTGATGTACGAATTCAAAGGTCGTAATCCTGGATCTAACCATCAGGCATTAAGGTGAACGTCAAGTAATTTTGCTTCCTATACTTCCAATGGAAAAACTTTTGTACACATTTCCTTCACAATGAGTGTGTTCCCAAGGATGGAAATTTTAACATCGATTAAAATAGCTTCATTTTATAACTTGTAATACTTAACATTTTCTAAAACATAACCATATTTATATTAAAAAACAATAACGTTTCCTTTGGTGGTGTTGAAACCAGAAAAAAGATGGCGCGACCTATACTTTGATGACGTCAGTAGACAAATAAATATTGGATTGCATAATTACGGTTATGTTTTAGAAAATATTAAGTATCCCAAGTTATAAAATGAAGCTATTTTAATCGATGTTCAAATTTTCATCCTTGGGTACGCATTAATTGTGAAGAAAATGTGTACAGAAGTTTTTCCATTGGAAGTATAGGAAGCAAAATTACTTGACGTCCACCTTCAGAAACCACGTTTCCAAATTTTTTGACGAGTCAATAAGCAAAAAAACAGTAGAAAGCATGTTAAGTGATAATCATGAATAGATGGGATCTCAAAAACAACTATATTCAGCTAAAAAATTCAAATTTGCAAGAATAAAATTTAGAGAAACATCTCGTTTACGCTTTCCAACCGTAGGTTGAAGAAGCGCATATGCTCCACCTTTGTTCGTCTGTCTGTATGTCTGTCGTCTGTCCGTCCGCACTATAACTCGCGTAAAAATAGTTCGATTTCGATTAAGTTTTATTATGTCGTAGGGGACAACCTGGGGACGAATCCTGTTGGAAATGGGAGAAATGGGGTCAAAGGTCAGGACATAGAAGCAGGATTCATTCCATTGCCCTTATGCGTCATAACTTACGTAAAAATACTTCGATTGAGACAAAACTTTAGCATGTTGTTCCGGAGATATACTAAACGGGTTCTGTTGAATATCATCGAAATGGGATGAAAGGTCGGGGCACAGGAGTGAGATTTATTCCACAGCCATTATCCTCATAACTTGAGCAATGATTTCTGGTATGTTGGAAAGCGTATCATAATCAATACATTGCATGATTTTACTAACTTGATCCATGGATTCGCCAGGTAAATGCCAAGCATGGAGTTATTTGGATGAAGTTATTGTTGAAAAAGCGAAACAGTTTGAGAAAGAATGCCAAATTCGAGAATTCAGCTACAGTAACAGCTGGCTTCAAAGATTCAAAAATCAGCACGGATTATCGCTGAGAATATGACACGCGAAAAAGTCGAAGCCTCTGAAAGTTTAGTGGATGAGACAAGGAAAAATAGGAATGCTAGAAATCATATTTCGCTATGAATAAAAAGATGCGTATAACAGGGATGAATCTGGTTTGTTTTGTTTCATAGGATGATACCCGATAAATCGATTTCAAACAAAAATGGGAAAGGTTGGAAAGAGTTGAACGATAGAATAAAGACAGTTCACCATGTAAATGCCGATTGTACTCATAAACGAAATATTAATGTTATACATACACCGGTCACTGAATCAGAAACCTTTATGCAGTTGTACGTAAACGTCACTTACGCAGCGTATATCCAAAACATTTGGTCACGTGTGTAGTCATGTGATCTAGGCAACTATTTAAGACCGCTGCTCATCAGTTATCGTCAGTAGTGTTGATCTCAATGGGAAAAAACAAAGGAACTTTCGCAGTTTTCAAAAGGGCTTATTCTGAGTGCCTGTCTGGCTGGAGCGAAGATTTGAAAACAGCAGAGTTGGCTGGTTTCTGAAAAAGTGAGATATCGCGGGTCTTTAATCAGTAGAAAAATAACCCACATTTCTTGTCTAAGAGGCGTAATTCTGACCCAGCGGCCATGGGCGTCCGCTGAAGGGAGGGGAAACGGGTCATTTGCCCCTTCCCCTGGATCAGGCCACTGTAACAGGGTGAAAGTCACGAAAAAGTCCCGAAATCAGAAAACGGTCACGAAAAAGTAAAGAATTTCGTTCAAAGGTCAAGATTTTGTGTGTGTGTGTGTGTGTTTGCGGCGGTGGTTTTAGTTTTAGTGGAAGATGCTCTAAAGCTGATTTGGCGAGCATTGGGGTAAAATTCTCCAGAGCTGATTTGGCAGCTCTGGAGAATTTAAGTTTTTTCGGGAGAGTCCAAAGAGAAGATGTCTTATTCCAAGTATGCCATTACTATGTGAAACACGCTGGACTGCAAAATACAAAAGCATTAGAGTTTTTTCCAATAACTTTGAAAATATTTTTTATCAGTTATGTATACTGGCCACTACAGCTTCAGGTAAAACACGCCAAGAAGCTCATCAGTTGGAATTTGCTTCAAGTACAGCAACATTTCTCGCCTGTCTGGTTATAATTTCAACCTATTCAGTACGACTGGAACACAAGCTCTCCAAGCTGTTCAGCTGGATGTAATGAAAATTTATAGTCATGTCCAGGAACTCTCTCTTTAGTGTATTCCTTGTCCACAGACAAAAAGCAGAACAACAATTCAAGGAAATTTTTTCGAAAGTCGAACAACTGGCAGAAAAATTTAACATTCAGCTAACCCTTCCCAGACAGTGTGGCCGATAAAAATTCTGTTCCAATGTTGGTGTCTCAACAATAGAAGAATATTTTCGTAAATCAGTCTATGTGTCATATTTAGACTCCATCATATCATCATTGGAAAGTCGATTTACTGCACAAAATTTGGGAACTTTTGGCCTCTTTCAACTTCATCTACTACAAATGGAGAAGCTTACAAAGGAAGAATTCATGAAGCATCTTGCAAAGACCATTAAGCTATATGAAATTGAGAACTTAGAAGCTGAAGCAGTCACTTGGTTTGAAATGTGGTCAGGAAGGAAGAAAAAAATATGATGGATGTGAAGACGGACTTCAAGGCTTGCTCAAACACACTGATCTATTTCCTTCTGTTCTACAAATTATCCTTATTGCTCTAACGTTACCAGTAACAACCTGCACAGTGGAGAGGTCCTTCAGCACTTTAAGAAGGGTAAAAACCTGGTTAAGGTCAACAATGGCAGATGAACGTTTATCTGGACTGTGCATGATGAGTCGGCTTTTGAGAATAAACACGAACTCATTCAAAATGTGATTGATAGATTTGGACAAAACCCAAGACGTTTGCAGTTATAACGAAGTAAATTTCTCCGTCATTTTTGTTCACGCCGGGGCTCGAACCCGGGTCCCCGCATTCCGGAATAAGTCGCTCTACCAACTGAGCTACGCAGACATTCGTTATCGCTGCTATCTGCCTTTATGTCGTGTGCGTCCTGCTGGGCAGTGTTACAGAAGTTTTGAAAACGGCTGTGCTGGGATACCTAAGGGTTCATTTCTTCAAGTTTGTCCATTGGAAGTAGAGGAAGCAAAATTACTTGACGTCCACCTTAAAAAGGTTTTGGAACTTTTGTTATTAAAGAAAAATGTCAAAAATGTGAATTGTTAGTCAAATAATTTTTTTTGTCAAATTATATTCAGAAAATGGAAATGAATCTCAAGAGTTATGTACTTCATATAGTAAATGTCAATTATAAATTTCATTTGTATCTTCTTAATAAGTATGGGTATATTTTTTAAAAACTGTATTCTTGAATTTGTTTTTCATTAAACACACACTTCAAATTTTGCTTCAATTAAACACTTTTAATTTTAAGCAGAAGTCTTTTCTTTCCCTTTTTTTTCTTATAATTATTCTTATATGGAGGAATCAAGATTCGAGGGATTCGAGAATTTTTTAGTATTTGGATTCGGATTCGAGAAAATTTAGGATTCGTCCCACCTCTAATAATTACACATGCACGTGTACGTACAAATTCTACTAATCACTTACCATGGGAGCGGAAAAAGTGGTCTAGGAATATAACCTAAGTGTTTATATACGAAATATTTTTTTTCGTATCATGTAATCCTGCGTATTAGTTAATCATCAAAATCTTCTGAATTATAAATTTTCTTTTTTCAAATATTTCACAAAACTTTTTTCCATCAAGGAACGGAACTTTGATTCGTCATACGAAGTCAAAAGTCTAAGTACTGCTAAAACAGATTACATTGAGGAAAAACTGGAGAAGAATAAACATTTCTTTTTTTTTTTTTTTTTTTTTTTTTTTTTTTTGGTGATTCTCTTTCTATTGAAGCCATATCAACAAGATATTTTATTGTCAAATTTACAGCTATTGAGTTGTTATACCTTTTCCACGAAAATATTAAAAAACGAGTCAATAAATGCAAAGTTAACTATTTACGATCTTGGCTGAATTAAACGAGAAAATCAGTGTTATGGGTGCGATCGCCCTGTTTTCCAATTTGGTCTATTAAAGTAAAACTGGCAACATTCCAAAGTAAAACTGCAGCAGTGTAAGGTGACCAGACGCCCTAATTTTTTGGGGAGAGTCCTCAATTCCGTAAAAATTGACTGAAAACGTCAAATGTCCTCAGTTTCTTATTTTTTGTTCCCAATTTTTTAACTCCCCTTCGCCAATTGAAATAGTAGCAATTAAAAAATTTCAAACTTTAAGGATGCTCAGAGAAGTGAACTTTTGTGATATCATCATCACCTTCGAACAAATCCATCTCGATAATCGTGATGTGTTAAATGTATTCAACTAAAATATTTATAGGATACGGAAGAAATCTTATCTTTTCCAGCATCAACTTTCTTGCAATTAAATAAGTAATTGTTGCTAAATTTGTTAGATTCCATACGAATTTAGAAGATGTGAATCCGTTTACTGATGTAAATATGATACGGATGTTAAGTTATATAATATCCGAAAACTTGAAAATTCGTCGGCCTGGAGCGTGAAGAGAGTAGGTGGTGCAGTGGTTGGCATACTCGGGCGCTATCCGGGAGACGCGGGTTCGATTCCCGCTCCAAGACGACGAAATTTTCAAGTTTTCGGATATTATCTGACTTAACATCCATGTCATATTTAATAAAATAAACGGATTCACATCTTCCAAATTTGTATTGTACAATATTGTAATCCCGTATTTCATTCACTGGTAGATTCCGTTGATAGTCCTACAACTTTTGTTCAGTACATTTTTCATTAAACTGTTTCTTCAAGTAAAGTTATTGGACTTGGAATATTCCTTCTCATCAAGACAACATACAGGTATACCGCTCACTGTACACTAATTTTCTGGCTTGAGATATTTTTTCTTTTACAGAATTACAATGAAATTTCAGTACAAAATCAAAACGTGGCTTTGTTTGCATGTACTGCTCTTTATTAGTAACATTCGAAATTTAGCAGAAGTAATATTGTGCATGACAGTACAGTGAAACCTCCATTACCAGGCACCACCGAAAAACGGTGAGCTCCAAGCAAAGACAAGTTTTGATTGGCACAGAACAGCTTCCGTAGGATTAATATTAACGTAACGTCCAAACAGCGACGCCTCTTAACAGGGGTCAACGGACACCCCTGTCAGTCCCGAAAGCGATCTAACGGACACATCGCTTTTAGGATTTTACGGAGTTCTTTCGGCACTTCGGCGAGAGGGAAAATACAGCAACAAATAATATTATTGTTAAAGGAAGTACATTATATTGACAAAAGTCACCGGACACCCCTTCAAAAGCAAATGAACTGATACTCTGCGTTGTTAAGATATGCGGTACAGCTTCAAACGGTATAAAAACAAGCCTGCAGCAGACCGTGATCATATCGCACTGAGGTTGAGTTAAAATGTCGCGGCGGGAGAGAACTAACTTTGAGAAAGGAAAGATTGTTGGGTTTTATATTAGTGGGTTGTCCATAAGAGAAACCGAGAGGCGTTTAAACATACCCAAGTCAACTGTTTCTGATGTACTGAATAAGTGGGAGACACATGGCGTGCCTGAAGCAGCAAAACGTACCGGCAGACAAAAGAAAATCGGTGATAGAGGACGTCAAAGCCTCAGGAGGGTCATTACAGCTAATCGACGGAGTACTGCGCAAGACCTCAGTGTACAGGTGAGTAAAAATGCTGGAACCTCGCTATGTACATGTACCATTCGCAGATAATTTCATTCCATGGGTTACCGTGATCGTGCGGCTGCTCATAAGCCTTTCATCTCCACTCGGAATGCTACTCGTCGTTTAGCATGGTGTAAAGAACATTTATCGTGGACCGTAGATCAATGGAAGCGGGTTCTACGGAATGATTCATCCAGATACACGATCCATCAGTCTGATGGCCGTGTGTGGGTATGGCGACACCGGGGAACGCTATTTACCACAGTGACTGTTCCTACGGTCAAGTTTGGAGCTGGTAGTGTACTCGTGTGACTGTTCCTACGGTCAAGTTTGGAGCTGGTAGTGTACTCGTGTGACTGTTCCTACTGTCAAGTTTGGGGCTGGCAGTGTACTCGTGTGACTGTTCCTACGGTCAAGTTTGGAGCTGGCAGTTTTCGTGGTATGGTCCCGGCCCATTGGTTATCGTAGACAAACCTGTTAACCAGCACGTCTACCTCGATATTCTGAACAATTATGCCCTACCAACTCTTTTTTTTTTTTTTTTTTTTTTGATTGAAGGTTTAACGAACACCGTGAGCGCCTCAATGGGCTATAAGCAGTCGCCCGTCCCTAATTTAGGGTCACTGGTTCCAGGGAAGGGAGAGAGCCAGTACCGTAAGAGGAACACAACATTCATGCTTCACCGGGATTCGAACCCGAACCCTTCACGGACAAATTATCATAAGCCAGCGCTTAGACCACTGCGCCACCAGGGAGGCCTACCAACTCTGTGGCAATACTATGGAGCAGAGCCTTGTTGGTACCAGCAGGGTAATGCACCGAGTCATAAAGCAAGGACTGTTACAGCGTGGTTTGACGATAATTCCGTATCGTGTGTGGACTGCCCAGCACAGAACCCTGATCTTAACCCCGTAGAGCACCTATGGGATGAATTAGAGCACCGCATAAAAAGTTTGGAACCAAGGCCTACTACTAAGCAACAGTTAGCGGCAGCGTTATGTACTAAATGGAAGCGAACACCTATCGCTGTGTTCCAAAATCTTGTCGGAAGCATGTCTCGAAGGGTCAGTGCATGCATTAAGGCCAAAGGTGGATCGACACAGTACTAATGCATGTCAATGAATGCTATATTATGTTTCTGTTCTATAGGTGTCCGGTGACCTTTGTCAATATAGTGTGTGACTCGAGAAGGATGGGGTGGATTACGGCAGGCATAATGGTGTGTTTAAATGAAAAGAAAGGAGTCGAAGTTTAGTTGTACGTGAGGCGAGCTGTGTATGTTTCATTCGGAACCTTGGGGGGGGGGGGGGGGATTGTTTGCTGCTGCTTGAAATGTTTTTCGTTGGCTGCGGTATATCTTTGTTTGGTCCCTGTGGGTCCTGTTTCTATTTTTCGGTACACGGCCAGCTAACTGTGCAGTTCGAATTCACCGTCTGACATTTTTCTAAATTTTTTCTTTCTCTTAGTGTATCCTAGACTTAACCTATTAGCTTGTTATTTTTAAGGGGAAGTTTAAGACAGCGAGTCAGACACCACGTTCCTGAAATCCCCTAGCCCATGATTTTTTTTAATTGTTATTTTGACTTTTATTTCAGCATTGTGCATTTGGTGAAAGCTCTGAAACCGTTTTCCTTATGCGTAAGCTTTGTACAACTATTCTCCTTTTATCCGAAAGGGGTGGACTAGCAATGTTAATCTAAGCCAAACCTCCCAACAACGGTCACCTTTTCCTAGTCCGAGAAGCGACCGCTATTCGGATTTCACTGTACTGTATCTTATTGCTATTTTATACTGTTTCACATGAAAATCATTCTTTAGGTTAATCGCCTAGTCATTTGCAAAAGTTTAAGACCACCTGTTGGTACTAGGAGATTTCTGCCGATTGCGTCAGCTACCGTCTGTATTACTCAACTTCCTATCGGTGTTTCATTACCCTACAGCGGCAGCTGTTTTTAGAGTTGGGGGAAACATGCGAGCGACAGTTTGCTTCTGGTTTTCATACTGAGAGATTTTGTACCTATTTTCTATATAGCGAAAAATAGGCAAAAAAACGTCATTTAGTGTTACTCAGAGAGCACAAATAGTGACTTTATATCATGAAGGGTACTCCGAACATGACATAAACAGACAGATGAATGTGAGCAAGACTGCTGTTCATAATACGATCATGAAATTTCGAGATACGGGTGAATTTAGTGACCGAAAGTGAAGTGGACGTCGAAGGAAAACAACCCCACGTGATAACAATACCATAAGACGAATAGTTATGCGTTCTCCGAGGAGTTCGTGCAAGAAACTCGATACTTTTCTACATTCAAAAGGGTCTGATATTAGTATCAGCACTGTTTCCCGACGTCTTAGCAAAGATTTTGGATTAAAGTCTTATAAAGCTGCACATAAACCTAGACTAACCTCTGTCCTGAAAAAGAAGAGACTCCAATTTGCGAAGCGTCATCAATCGTGGACTGTTGAAAATTGAAGTCAAGTTCTTTTGTCCGATGAACAACTGTGCGCCAATTTGAATCACGTGAAGCACATGTTCAACAACCAAAAGGCAAAAAGGTTTGATGAAAAATTCACCGTTAGCCCCGTAAGACATCCGCCTAGTCAGATGATATGGGGTGTTATGTCGGCATCTGGTACTGCTTCATTATCCTTTTTGCCGACAGGTACTAGATTATCCTTTTGCCGACAGGTACAGCTTCACTATCCTTTTGGACGACAGGAACAAGATTATCCTTTTGCCGACAGGAGTAGTATATATATGGAGTTACGAGCGCAATCAGAGAGAAACGCTCAAAATGAACGAAAATCATAAAAAATACCCACATTTTAAACATAAAAACAGTCAAAATCAATCAAAAATCATCAAAATTGAAAAAATGCTCGTTTCCCTATGGGAGAAATAACGTAAAACGAAAAAATCAACATTTGAGGATCATCATAATATTTATTGATGTTCATAAAAAATGCATTAAAAAAGGGGTACCCAAAATGGATACCCCTTATAGAAAGATTAAAAATTGTTGAAGATTAAAGAAATTCAATTATATAAGCAGGATCTCGTTTTCCACATTCTTTAGTTCCTTTATAAATCATTTTCAAATCACCCATATCATTAATGGCTTTAATTTCTTTATTTGCCATATTCTTAGAAAATCTTTCAGGAAGAAATACTTGAAATTCATTACATTCAGAATCTATTACGGCAGCTAAAATTTTATTTCCAAATTTTGTATGCACTAGTTTAAGTTCAACGACTTTATATTCATAATCTTTTAGTTTAATGCTGCAAGCTTTCTGCTTAATCATATTTATTTAATAGAAATTCAGCATCTTCAATAAACATTTCAGCTTCAAATAATAAGTCTTCAGCTGGTATTCCTTGAGATAAATAATATTCAGTTAGATCTAAAGCCATTTCAGCAAAAGATAAATATTCCTCAAGTTGTTCAAAATCTTCCATTTATATAAGTAAAATAATTTACTTGGTAGTAAAATAATTTGCTTGGAAGCAAAATAATTTGCTTCCAATCAAATTATACATGAGGGCCGAATGCTGATTCAGAATATAAGTTTAAGTGGGTGCTTGCTCAGATTTAAGTCTCCGCGGTTTCCAATACAGTAAGAATTAGTGTGATAAATTTTTTATGTTGCTTGAAACGCTCTGTTGCGTAAGCTCATGTCGCAAATGCTGCCATTTAATTTGTATGAAAACGCTCCTGGGGCATCCCATCAGTATTTTCTACGAAGTTCTCTTCGAACACAAGCTAATTTATCAGTTTATTACGTAAATTACTGCTATCTAAACTTAAGACTCTACATTCATTAAAATTCTACTCTTTATCGAAATTAGAATTGTGAGTGATATGAAATATTATTGGTAAAAGTAACCAACTTTTAAACTAATTCACCTGTCAAACAAAATTTGTTAAAACCCAATTCTATTTTTTTTTCTTGTAGAGAAAGGAAAAGCAGTGCTTTTTGGTTGCACATGGGGCGTGTGCCCCAGTAAAACCATTCCTTAGACATGATTTGCGGTTTTAAATGATTCCACGTTACAGTCACTGCATTTTGCTTTCATTTGTGGAATGTTCGAGCTTTCCATTGCTCGGCGTTCTGATTTTCGCTCTCATAACATTCTGCCCTCGAGGGCCTGGTCACGAAGAAAATTTTATTTGGTTCAATGGATTTAAAACCGTTTCACTGGGTAACCGCATGAAACATCCATTAGGAATCTCAGGAATGGTAAGGCTCTTTTCTTGTATCCTTAATTCTGACGTAAAAAGTCATAAACGTGCTGTGTTCGTTTTGAACTAAAGAGCCCCTTAAACGCTCATTATTTCTGCATGTTGGTCTCTATAATACACGACCTCTCCGTACTGCATAACACAGTAACGTGGCCTGCGTACCAACTGGTGCTGTTCGGCCAGCTGATTCAAACCCACAATGCGATCTGATATTTTAAAATGGTTGACCGATTCGTCATCAAATGAAAACTCGGGGCATTTAAAGTAATTGCCAAGCATTTAGTCTCTTATCAGTGGAACAAAGCAGATCTTATTAACCCCAAAAGAGCGACATTCCATAGGATTTAACTTTGTTGAAATATTTTCCCTCATCGGTTATCAAAATAGAAATTTCATGGCCGGTGAACGAGAATGATAGTATATGACATCAATCTGTCTCTTTGTATTGTTGAGATCGTATCCAGTGTAAGATGTGCTTGCTGTGTTAAACCTTTCAGACTAGTTGTCTCTCTGATTCCCTAGAGCGACAGTCTCAAAGAGAGAGATTCCTCAACTGCTCATATATGTTGAACCCAAGTAAAGAAAGAAATACTACAATGATTGTCCCAAAACAACTAAAACTGTTTTTATAAAAAAATATGCGTACTTTAAATAGCAAGGAAGTGGTCATCTTTTTTCTGAAATACAGTCAAACCCCCACTTAACGGACTGCGATTTAACGAATTCCGCGATTTTACGTACATTTTTTATGGTCCCGACGGAACCACATTGAAATTAATGCTTGACGTTTCCCGATTTAACTAACGCATTTTCTCAATTTAGCGAACATTTTTTATTTTTTAAAACTGAAAACTATGCTAACCAGCACATTCACGTTAAAAGTTAGCCCAAATGCAATCCCTTGGTGATGTTTTCGATGAACATGAGCCGCGGATGGCTTAGTGGTTAGTGTTTCAGACTATCGATGCTGGGTCCCCAGGTTCAAGCCTGGGCTGATCTTTCAGAGATGGTGTGATTTACTAACAATCGCTGAATATCCGCCGTGCATCGGACGAGCACGTTAACTGACGGCCCCCAGGCTGGACCCACTGGTTAAATGGGTATCCTTTCCTATACCCCACCTGAAATTCTCTCACCCCTCTATGTGCAATATCGTACTTGTACGGTGGCGCCATCTACTGTACTCTAATCTCACTACAAACTGTTCTGTCAAAGTCGCTAGACTTGCTCTCATTCCTTCCGTTTCTGTGTCCTGCCCAAAAGGCGATCTCGCTGTAGGTGGCTGGGACCTAAACTCTACTACCTGTGGACGGAAGTCCTACAAGAAAATGACGCTGACACCCTCCCTGTTTTCGATGAACAGATCGGACTAAATGCATCAAATTCTGATGAAGAAGATGAAGCAGAACTGAAAGTTAGTTACTTTAGTGATGCTGGTTACAGTATAGAATGTGCTAAAAAGTACTTGATGTCCTTCGATATTAATGATGATGTTTTTCATGCACTTCATAAAATTGAAGCTGCAATTTATAAAGCTAATCATTCAGAAAAAAGACATAAGCAATCTTCTCTAAAGCATTAATTCTCTGCAGTGTAAAAAGGTAATCAACATATATTCCGTTTTTACAAATTAATGTTCTGTTTCGTGCAGTTTAGGAATACTGAAATCATTATTTAAGAAACTAAATGCTCGGGTGAAAAAATCAACAATCGTATTTTTCTCGAAATTTTAAAGTACGCTTAAATTTTGATGCTGCATATTGAAATCTAATATCTACGAATTATGTATTTAATATGCAAAGTAAATGTGTACGAATTATAACATTTTGATAATAAATTCGTAATTAAAAGTACTATACATAATTTAAATTCGCTGAAAGAAAGAGAACTTAGTTGTTTAATTCTGTTATGAACACTAGCTTAATTTGAATGTTTCATTCGAAAGTCTTCCTCGATTTAGGGAATTCCGCGATTTTACGTACAAGACTGTTGGTTCCTTGAAGTTCGTTAAATCGAGGTTTGACTGTTCTGTCCACTGCATCGAATACAGGTGTCCCAACGTTCCTCCCACTTTTTAAATGTCTTTTGGAATTCTTCTTCTGAAATGCTGTTGAAGCATCCCTGCGCATATGTAATAAGTTCTTGATCAGTCTCAAATTGTCGTCCCCAAAATGTCTTTTTTAAAATGGAGAGCAACCAGAAGTCACGTGATGACAAGACTTGGACTACGTGCAGGTTGGAGCCAGAGATGGAAACGGGTCACGGAACAACGGGTCGACAAATTTCTAAGGGCTCAAACGGGTCGGGTCAAGGTTTTCCTGACCCGATTTCGAACCGGTTTTATTTCCGTTTTATTTTTGAAAAGAAAAAAAAATTTTCAGAGGAAGATGTGCAATGTGAAATTTGGTGTTCGATAATATTTCCCGCTGACTGAAAAATGATTTGTCATGTAATATGAAGGAAGCGTGTCCTCAGAAAGAAAAGTGGCCCTTAATTCTGAGGGGCAACATCCACATTTTGGAAACTTTCGGCTCATCATAAACTTGTGAAAATTGATGTTGCGGTGAAACATATTCTAAAGCTTGATATGTTATCAAGAAAACAGCAAACTCTAAAATTAAACATACAACAAGTGGTTTAATTCAAAAAAATTGACTGTATCGCCATCAAAATTACGTGAAACAGCCTTAACATTACTGCACAGGGACTTTTTGACTCGCGCAAAGGTGCTTTAAAACATGTGTAAAACCGTTAGGTTATGTTTTGCAAATGAAGGACGACATTTTCAATACTTCCTCTAAGTAAGTGAGTAAATTATAAGTTCCTATAATACATTTGTTTGATTTCCATATAACCTAAGATACCCACTGCGGAGAGGTTTTTGAATGCATTATATATACACAGTCAAGTCACACTGTTGTGACCACCGGGCCGCGGATGGCCTAGTGGGCAACGTTCGTGACTGCCACGGAAAGGACCTCAGGTTCGATCCCAGCCAGGTACGAACGTTCGATCCACTAAATATCCGCCGTGCGTTGGATGGGAACGTTAAGCCGTCGGACCCTGGGTACTGCCCCTCCCCGGTAATAAATAAGGGCGTCTTCCTCCCCCTTTCTACTTCACTTCCGTGTCACTTTCCTATCTGGCACTCTAACCCCAATCTCCTAGCATCCCATTTCTAAGGGCTGTTTAAGACCTGGGGTCAGACACTCCCTTCCTAAAATCCTCTACATATGATCATTTGATCATCATTTATTGTGACCACCACCTACATTTGACGTCAACAGTGCGTAGCCAATGAAAGAAGGCACGTGTCGTGAGCTGGCTTGGAGGGTATATAAGATGTGCTGTTGGCATTCTGAAAATATACCACTCGTTGCTGTCATGGATAAAAAGAGCGATTTATCATATTTGCAAAAAGGGATGATTATCAGCTCTCCGGCTAAGGCTGGCAGTATTTTTACAGCGCAGGTTGTGAATTGTTCGCGTGCTGCTGTGGTTAAAGTGTATCGTGATTGAAGAAATGGCATCATTGCGAATAAGCGACGTGGAAACTACGGAGCACCACGCGCCAATGATGTGAATATTGAGCGTTGGCTCCGAAGGTGCATGAGGGCCGATTGACACGCTAAAGTGGAGCAACTCACTGGCCGAATAAACCAGGGGGCTACCGGAAGTGTGTCTAAAACGAGAGTTCAGCAAACCCTGCTGCGTATGGGGCTCCGATGCAGTTTAGCGAACCCTGCTGCGTTTGGGGCTCTTATGGTCACTGCACCTATGATAACGAAGGTGCATCGGCAGAAAAAGGCTTTCATTTGCAAAGCAGTATCGGGATGTGGACCTCCTCTGATTGGCAAAGGATTGTCTTCTCCGATGAGCCACGTTTTCTGCTTCATCGAACAGATGGACGTTGGCGTTTAAGGCGAGAAACATCGGAGAACAAACACTCTTCAACTATTGCTGGCAGAACACATGTTGGTTGGGCCAACATTATGGTCTGGGGAATGTTTTCGTGGCATTCCCTGGGTCCACTCATACCTGTAGAAGGCACTATGGACCGAATTCGTTATGAATCCATCCTTGCAGACCACGTACACCCATACATGCTGATTGTTCTTGCAGAACGACAATGCGACGTGCCACACAGCTAGAAATGTCCGAGAGTGGTTGAAAGAGCATGATGAACACTTCAAAGTACTTACCTGCCCCCACCCCTAACTCCTCAGACTTAAACCCAATTGAACATCTTTGGGACCACCTCGATAGTGTTGTTCGCTCTATGTATCCTCCACCACGCACCGTCCAGCAGCTGTCAGATGCACTGCAATCAGCATGGCTCCACATACCTGTGAACACCTTCCAGCTCCTTATTGAGTCACTCCCAGCCCATCTAGCTGCTGTCCGCGCTACACATGGCGGTTATTCTGGATATCAGCTGGTGGTCACAATAATGTGACTCGACCGTGTGTATATTATAGGTTCAAAGCAGATTTGTTCAGGTCGGGTCCAATTATGTGACGTCCGAGTCGGGTCGGGTCCGGGTCTAAAATTTTTGACCCGTTTCCAACTCTGATTGGGGCATCAACTTAATATTAATTTTCTCCAAATAAGAAACAACAGAACTTGCCGTGTGCTTTGCATTGGGTTGCACATAAAACAAATAGGGAACTCAAGTGGAACGAACTCGTTTCATGCCCAAATGCGCGGTCAAAATTCTGTGAATTGACCATTTTGAAATGTGAACCATATCTTCCATATCTGTAATTAATAGGTGCCTGTCTTCCCGTAAAATAGCACCTACTGTATTGATATTTACCTTTGTAACACTCGTTGAAGGTCTTCCTCCATGCGCGATTAAAGCCGCCGACTCCCCACCATCCATAAATTCTTTATGCCATCTGTAAATTGTTGATTTTTCTAGACATTCATCTTTATAAGCTTCTTGCATAAGACGGAAAGTCTCCCCGACAGACTTCCTAAGTTGACAGCAAAATTTAATTGCGCATAAAATAATAACACTATACTAGTGATCCGATTTATTGGCGTAGGAAAATATACACAAGTGTTTCCGAGCTTTCGCAATTCAACCAGATGGCTTTTTCGTGGAAGTTAAACAGAAACTGCCTCGTTATCAATTTAATTGAGTATCTTTGTTCCTTTTTCACATCCATTTTTTCGAAAAATCACAGTGTGGAAACACTTGCTAGGGGTTCATGAAACAACGCTTTTTAAACTGCGCACTACCGACGACGCATGCGTAATAAATAAGTATGGCCGGTTGCTATGGTTACTAGAACGACTATCGTTTCTTCGAGATTCGTACTAAGGTCGAACGTAGTACTGCACATCTTTTATAAAAACATTCTCAGTTGTTTTGGGAATAGCTATGTAATTTCAGGGGTTCGTCTAATTTCCCTGAATTTAGGAGCCCTATGCCAATAATCATTGATGCTTTTCTTTCACTGTCAGACAGGATGTATTCAGGGTCTACCGAAGGAGCAGGGGGGGCAGTTGCCCTCTCAGAATGGCTACACTAAGGGGTGAAAGATAAAAACGCACAACGTGTTAATAAATATACTGAATATTGTTGGTGTTAAAGAAAGTCATACACTTCAGTATTTTCTTTTTTATACTTTAGTTAGCCGCATAACATATTCCACGCACACAACCGGGGTAAAGAATAAACTAATCTGTGAAGTGTGGTCTCCGTCATGCGTACGAAAGGAACTGTCCAAAACAGCTGAGAGAGGCATGTAGAACAATATCCGGATATGAATGACCTCCGTGACTTTTCCGAATACGCCGTAGAGCAGCTGATGGCCTAGTGGCCAACATTCGGGATTGCTACGGATAAGTCTAGGGATCTATCCTAGGCAGGAACGAACACCATAAGACCGCGGAGTGCCAAGTGGTCAAATCAAATCAAGAGCACTGCTACGTAGAAGACTACTACGTATAGAAGACTCAGAACCGATCCCAGTAGGTACGAATACGCCGTAGGGCCGCGGATAGCCAAGTGCTCAACGTTCGTGACTGCTTACGGAGAAGTCTGAGGATCGATCCCAGCAGGCACGGTACGAACGCCGTAGGGCAGCAGATGGCCAAGTGTTTAACGCTCGTGACTGCTACGGAGAAGTCTCAGGATCGATCCCAGACAGATATGAATACACTAAAGGGCCGCGGATGGTCAAGTAGTAAACGTTCGTGACTGCTACAGAGAAGTCTCAGGATCGATACCAGCAGGTACGAACGCCGCAAGGCCGTGGATTGCCAAGTGGTCAACGTTCGTGACTGCTACGTAGAAGTCTCAGAACCGATCCCAATAGGTACGAATACGCCGTAGGGCCGCAGATGGCCAAGTGTTCAACGTTCGTGACTGCTATACGGAGATGTCTCAGGGTCGATCCCAGGCAGGTATGAATACATTATAGGGCCGCGGATGGTCAAATGGTAAATGTTCGTGACTGCTACGGAGAAGTCTCAGGATCGATCCTAGGCAGGCGCAAACGTTCAAACCATTAAATACCAGACGTGCGTCGGATGGACACGTTAAACCGTCGGACACCGGTTACTGACTCCCCGGTTTTAAATAAGGGCGTCTTCCTCCCCTTTTCTATCTTGCTTCCGAGTGACTTCCGCGTCGGGCACTCTAGCGCAATTCTCCTAGCTTCCTACTTCTAAGGGTTGTTTGAGACATGGGGTCAGACTCTCCCTTCTTAAAATCCTGTACATAAATCTCTAGATCTCACTGAATACGACGTAGAAATGAAGAGCTAATTAGTTTTCTGTGCTGTGTCTCAGAAAGTCTTGCTGAGCGTTTAACCTTGAATGGAATTTTTCCAAACTCTACCCCGAAAGCATCTTCCTATTTTACGTTTACTATATGATACTCGTTCTTTCTGCGCTGGTTCGTTTTTCACTCTGCATTTCTGCAGAATATTCTGTTGTTTGCGTTTACATAACTTTTAGGTTTTAGTTCACAATTTCAGAATTTCGGTTCTGAGTATTGACCAAGTTTTCACATTTTTAGTAAAATTTTGTCCAAAACGGAAAGAAAGGTTTTTGAAAGATCATTCTTTCCTATGACGGACGTATGAGGAAGGAGAGGCTGCGTACCTTTTGAGGGCAAGTGGGAAAAGTTTTGAACTCTAAGAGGGGTAATTTTAAGTTTCTTCTCCCTGTTATTGAATAAATAATGCTCTCGGTGTAGTGCTCTAATAAGAGCACTACACCGAACCGGTGTAGTGCTGTTTGAAGTTGAAGTTAATTAGTGTCTTTAACTAAACTTGCTGATGAATGAATAAGTTAATATCCTTACCTTAATTTGCGAAACTGTGGATCGTGAAAAAATTTTGAAATGTGAAAATTTTGTAATTATTGGGGAATAGAAAATCATGAAAAAACGGGAAAATGGAAAAAGGAAAAAAGATTAAGGGGGGGGGTGTTAATAAGTCACATAATATACGGGAATCGGATTTCATGTTCATGCCTTTGGCGCCTTCCGAAGCAAGATAGGAAGCCCACCATAGCCCAGAAATAAATCGTTTTTTGTTGTTGTTGTTGTTGCTTTGTTTTCCAAATTATATATTGGACGTGTGCCTAGTGTGCCTAGTGCTCTACCCGTTTTTATAGGCTACAAAGAAAGGAGGAGAACACAACAAATAATGTACCTAGGATTTCACATAATTGCCATCATTATGTATGATCTCTTGCCATCTGTCAATGAGTAGATAAAACTCACGCAAGAAAGCTCCTGTGTTTTAGAGTAAAAAAAGTCATGTAATGCGGTTTTCACATCGTCTACATCATCGAAGGTATGGAGAGCGAAGGCATTCTGTAACGATCGAAAAAGGTTGTAGCCCGCAGGTGCTAGATCAGGGAATAAGCCGGGTGAGGTAACACTTCTTAACCAAAGACCAGTAATTTTTGCCGAGTGGTTAAAGCAGCAAGAGGTCTGGCGTTACCATGATGAAGGATCACGCCTTTGCGATTGACGAGTGTTGGCCGCTTCGATGAGTGTTGTTCTGCCATCTGTCCAACTGTTGGCGATAGAAGTCAGCATTTATCGTTCGGTTAGGTGCCAACACCTCCCAGTAGATTATTCCGTGGACATCCCACCAAACCCTCAACAAAACCTTTTTGGGATGCAGTCCTCCTTTTGAGGTCAGTGGAGCAGGCTTCGCACTTTGGCACACAGTCCGTCGACGCTGTATATTACGGTGTTTCTCATCATCTGTTACAATTCGTCCCAAAATGGTTCATTTCTGTGACGAGAAAGCAAAGATACACAGATACGGATTCTCTCCTCTCGTTGCTTTGCAGAAAGTTGGTGCGGAACCCAGTTATCGAAATTAGTGATAACTGGTCATTTCTTATGGCTTTGTCCACGTCCTCGTCAGAATCTACGTATGGACGTCCAGGACGTGGTTGATCTTTACAGCTTCTGTCTCCGTCCCGGAATTTCCGAAACCAACGGCGACATGCGCTATTACCAACTGCATCATCCCCATACACTTGACACATGTTGCGGCAAGCCGCGGCTGCAGTATACTACCTTTATCGGACTCGTACAGTAAATAATGTCTAATGTGCTCCTTATCACATGCCATGTTACACCGTCCGTGATTTCCGTTACGAATGACTAACTCGGACAAACCTAGCGCCTCTATACGATATACTGCTCCACGCTTTATTGGCCGAAAATTCGTCATCGCAGGGTCATCTGTGACGTAATTATTCCAAACGAAGTTTGCATCTATTACAAAACAAGAAAGATGACACCGAATTTTCGGTTGTAATGAGCACGTAGTCTGAATCCGTTCTGATGCGAATTAAATTTACCAAAGCGAAAGAAAAGAGCATCCGAGCCGTCAGTTCTCGGCGGCGGCGGGAGAACCCCAAAGGAGATTGCCGAGTTCCACAAATTCTCTTTGTCTTTTGTCTACAAGATCAAGAGCAAGATAGACAACGCAGAGGACCCCGACGACATCTCTACGAAGCGTAAGAAGCATGACCGTCGCTCTGATATCATCAGGAAGCCCGAATTCGTCACCAAGGTGAAAGAGGTTGCGGACAACTACCCCAGGAAATCAATGAAAACTCTATCCAAAGAGTTGTGAGTTGCTTATGGTTCCACCCACAGTATCATCCACGAGGACCTCTGCTACAGCTCCTACGTTCTCAAGAGGGGTCAGTTCATGGACCAGGCTGTGCAAGAAAGACGTCTGATGAAGGTAAAGAAACTGCTCAACAAAGTCAAGCCCTCCGAGAAAAGTAACGTGCTGAGATTCTTCTCAGACGAGAACAATTTTGGCCAGGAACAGAAGATTAATAGGAGGAACGACAGGTGGTTGTGCAAGAACCCTGATTATGTGCGCAGGGGTCATGCACGCAAAATTTCTTGCCACCCTCATGGTCCTCGGGGTCATCTCCAGCGAGAGAAATGTCATGCCTCCTCACTTTTTTGAGAAGCGTTTAAGGGTCAATGCAGACGAATACATTAAGGTGCTGAGAGATGTAGTGAAACCCTAGATGGACGCCATTGCTGACGGGAGATCTTGCACTTTCCAAATGGACTCTGTCCCAGCCCACAACGCTAAAGCGGTTGAGAAATGGCTTGAAGAGAATGTGCCCTACCACTAGTCTCCAGAGCCCCCCCCCCCCGAGCTTTCCCGACTTGAATCCCTTTGATAACTAATGTGTAGAGGTCTGCACGGGACTTAATTTGGAAAGCCCGGCCCGTGTATTTCTCCTGTTTCTAAGGCCCGAACCGGCCCGTAAAATTTCAACAATTACGAAAACACGAATTTGACACCTGGTGCACTCGGTCATTCGACTCGTGAAGAGTTTTCGTTTTCTTAATTGCTACACGTATTCTGTTAGAATAAACAATAATTCAGAATATTTCTGAGACTTTGTATAAGTCACGTGACGTCCGAGGGGGGGGCTTGTATACTAAAAAATATTGCATGAAAAGGGCAATTTTCACGCCTTTCAAATTTTCTGGATTTTTAAATTATCATTCCCTACCGCCGGACCCAGAAATATCCTTGGGGATAAGGAGCGCGGGAGAGGGGGGGGGGTTAATTCGAAAAGTACGAAATATCCAGAATTATGAGTCCGATCGTTTTACTGGGAGAAGATTTTATGGCTTCATAAGCTGCACCTATCTCTACTGGCATATCATATCGCTGGAACCCAATATGTCTCTCGTGTGTGTGTGGAGAGCGTATTTGTGCCGCTTAAGATGCGAAGTTCCAGACTTTGTGCTATCGTAACTCAAAAAGATTTTTCATTTAGTGCACTGCACAACGTTTACCGGTCGACTGGTTTCAGAACGGGACAGTAATTTAAAATACTTCCAAATATGACTTTTCCTCTTTACATTGTCCACAAGCATTTATTCTCCGGAAGCGATTTTTTCGCGAAAATCTTTCACTTTCTTAAACTCCATAATAAGTATGGAAGAGTATTTATCAGCAACACTGAACTAAGCATATGCTAAGGGAAAACAACGACAGACTGCCCAGCTAATCAGTGTCACAGAAGTTTTGAAAACGGCTGCCTGATAGTACAAATGGGGAAAATACGGCACAGATTTATACACAGAATTAAATTTCTCCCAGCCCATTTCTCCCGTGCAATTTAAGACAACTTAAAAGCTTTTCACACATCTACAGAACAAAGTGCCGCTGACCAGAACGATAAAACAGATCGTATGCGATAGCCCTGGTCTGCGAGCGGGTGGCTCGGTTTAGAAATGCTGCAGTTAATAGCCTGCCCTGAAGCATGAGAGGTGGGTAGAAGTTAAGGAGCGAGCGAGAAGAGACCACATTCACATTGAAAAACTAAGGGAGCTGGCCCACTCCAATTGTTTTGTAAGAGGGGAGGATGTCGTAAAAATTTTATTTTTTTCCATCAGCGGAAATTGTTCAATCTTATCCTGCTGCTCTATGTTGCGAGTTTTTTTGCTCATAAAAAAAAGCTCTGCTCGGCCGGTGTCTGTTTTACATTATATATTGAAGGCCCGGCCCGTTTTCCCAACTTAGAAATGAGCAAAGACCCGACCCGGCCCCGTGCAGACCTCTATAATGTGGGACGTAGTTGAACCTAACCCGTTCAGTCTCAGTTCGGTTGGTTGGTTGGTTGGTTGTTCGATTTTTATGGCGCAAGGGCCATGGTTGGCCAAAGAGCGCCAGAAACAAGACAAACAAATAGTATTAAAAGTGTGGTAAAAAGCTTAAAATCTGAGTGATCATGTAAAACTGAAAAATGAGAACGATGGAAAGGCTAAAAAAGATAATGGAACAAACAGTATTAAAAACATGATACAATGATTAAAATCTAGCTGATGCAGTAAAACTGAGAAATGAGGATGATGATAGGCTAAAATCTAGATACGTTTAAAATAGTCAATTTCTTTAAAAAATGAAAACACGGCAACAGAGTCACAGTGGTCATTGAGGAGCCGCTGCAGTGTAGCGGCGTCCTCGGTCAACAAATGAGAATGAAAGAAATGAAAACGTACATCACGAAAACGAACACAGGTACACAGAAGATGAGTGACAGTGAGTCGGCAGTTGCACGCCTCACACATCGGCGCAGTGTCGCCACACAGCAAAAAGCGGTGAGTGAAACGACAATGCCCAATGCGGAGACGCGCAAGCACCACTTCCTCCCTACGGTTCCGACGATATGAGGATTTCCAGACTTCAAGATTAGGTTTAATACGATGCAGTTTATTTTCCACCTGTTGGTCCCACAGACCTTGCCACGTTCGCTTAATATGGTCGCGTACCAGAAAGCGGAAATCCAGGTGAAACAGTGGCAAGGGTGTGACGACCAAAGAGGAAGCAGATCTAGCAGCCGCATCAGCACACTCGTTACCCGAGATTCCAACATGCCCAGGAATCCAGCAAAACTGAACCTGAAAACCGGCCTCGAGCAAACGACGAAGTAACTGTCTCACATTCACGAGAAAAGGATGGTCACGGCAATCTGCAGATGACAAAGACTGCAAGACACTCAAGGAATCCGTATAGACCATAGCACGATGATGAGAACTCGACTGAACATGAAGAAGAGCGAGATACACAGCATGCATCTCCGCCGAAAACACCGTGGCCTCAGCTGGGATCCGCGCTACTGAAACGTCATCTACACAGACAGCCGCGGATCCAACGACTCCGTGCATTTTGGAGCCATCAGTAAAAATAGGAGTGTAATTAAAATTTAGGTCACGGTGCTCAGCGAAGAGCTGCTGGTACACTGACGCAGGGGTTGAGGATTTATCGAAAGATGTAAAGGTGGTATCAACCATGACACCAAGTGGGTGCCATGGCGGATCCCCAAAGCCCCTGGTCTCTCCAACAAGTGACAAGTCGAGCCCTACATCACGGGCTACGGCCGCCATACGAAGACCGAAGGTTGAAATGCACGAGGGCCGGTTCCCGAATAAACGAGCATGCTGGGGATGAAAAACTGCATCGTATAAAGGATGGCCTGGAAGAGATCTAAGTTTCAGGTAGAAATGAATAGACAGCTGCAGACGGCGTAATTCAAGCGATGGTTCGTTCGCGTCAGCGTATAGGCTGGGAATCGGAGATGTTCGAAATGCTCCCGAACAAAGACGCAGTGCTTGATGGTGAATAGTGTCCAAAGGCCGGAGAACGGAACGACGAGCAGAGCCATACACGATACAACCATAATCCAGTTTCGACCGGATTAAGGAATGGTAAATACGAATCAAAGACATCCTGTCTGCGCCCCACGAGACTCTCGAAAGGATCTTAAGAATAGATAGAGCCCGCAGACAGGAAATCTTGAGCCGCCGAACGTGCGCACGGAACGTAAGCGCACGGTCGACGGTCAGACCAAGGAACTTGGTCTCCGGCAAAAGCTGGTATGGCTGCACGGTCTAAAAACAGCTCTGGGTCAGGATGGAGGCCACGCCTCCGGCAGAAATGGACACACGCTGTCTTGTCGGGAGAAAGAACGAAACCATTGCTATTCGCCGTTTTAAAGATCTGATTAATTGCAGACTGCAACTGCCTTTCAATAAAATTCATGCTGGATGACGAGCAGAAAATGTGTAAATCATCAACATACACAGTAGCCGAAACCGCAGGAGGAAGATTTGTGAGGAGACAATTAATGCGAAGGATGAACAATGTGACAGATAAAATGCAACCTTGAGGAACACCTTGTTCTTGATGGAATGTTGCAGATAGCGTCGTACCCAGGCGCACCTGGAACACCCGATTGCGAAGAAAATTTAAAATAAATGTCGGAAGATTTCCTCGCAATCCGCATGCGTGGAGGTCACGGATAATACCGTGCCGCCACGCTCGATCATAAGCTTTTCAATATCAAAAAATACAGAAACCAGGTGCTGCCTACGCACGAACGCCTCGCGCACAGATGTCTCAAGGTGCAGGAGATGATCGTGAGGTGAACGATGACGGCGAAAGCCGCTTTGTGATGGTGAAAGTACTTGATGATATTCTAAAAAATGAATTAACCGGGAATTAACCATGCGTTCAAGAACTTTACACAGACAGCTAGTGAGAGCAATTGGACGATAACTAGAGGGAGACTTGGGATCCTTGCCAGGTTTGGGAAAAGGCAGAACAACTGCTTTTCGCCAAGACTCCGGGAAACTGTGCTCCGACCAAATACGATTGTAAAGGATTAAGAGATTCTCGAGAGACGACTGCGAGAGATGACGGAGCATGTCATAATGGATGCCATCGGGACCGACCGATGTAGCGCCGGACCGATGCAGAGCCACCCTGAGTTCAACCATGCTGAAGGGGAGTTATATCCCGTGTCGAGAAAAGGCGCAAAGGAGATTCTCTGGCGTTCCGCAGTGGATTTCATTCTTTGAAAAGAAGTAGGATACGCCAGGTCACTCGACACGGAGGCAAACGCCTCCCCTAAACAATCAGCAATCTCCCCGACTCCAGCATATGTGCAGCCGTTGCTCTCGAGAATGGAGATCTGGTGAGAGCTGTAGTTACCCCGGATCTTTCGGATCTTTTCCACACACTTTTCGAACTGGCACGTGAAGTGAGAGATGACACATACTGGATCCAAGACTCCCTCTTGCTACGTCGACGCACCAACCGAGCATAGGATTTTGCTCGTTTGAATTTAACGAGATTAGCATCGGTCGGATAACGCCGAAACATAGACCAGGCCTTATGTTGAGCTCTCCTAGCCGCTGCGCATTCAGGGGTCCACCAAGGCTTCGGACTTCTGGAGAGTGTCGTCGATGTTTTTGGGATAGAAAGATCAGCTGCCTGAAGAATACAATTTGTGACTTCAAGAACCGCTGCGTCGATTGACTCTTGGGTCACCATCGCAGAAGAGATCAAAGCTGACGGCGTGAAGACCTCCCATCTCGCACGCTCCATCCTCCAACGAGGGGGCGGGAGGCAGAAGTTGGCAAGTTGGCATGATGCGAGAGCAAAATCGGATAATGGTCGCTCCCGTGGAGGTCGTTACACACCGTCCACGACCAGTCAGCAATAATTGATGGTGATCCCAAGGTCAAATCGATCGCACTGAAGGATCGTGTCGGTTCATGGAAGTACGTGTCAGCACCGGTGTTAAAAGGCACAAAGAGGCCGAGGACAGAAGAGACTCTATGCGACGACCTCTCGTGCTGATGCTGACACTACCCCACAAATGATGATGGGCATTGAAGTCACCTAGTATTAGAAAGGGTGAAGGCAGCTGATCAACCAATCTCTCCAGTACCGGGACGCTCACATTCTCGTCCGGCGGCAGATAGACACTGCAGACAGTAAGAGGTACAGGCATAGAAATACGAACCGCCACGGCCTGCACAGTTGTGGAAACCGCGACGGAAGATACCGGAACCCTGTGAGGGACGAGAATGGCAACTCCCCCACAGGCTATATTTCCAGACGAGTTATCTGTCCGAAATGCACTGTAGCCTCGAACTGAAAGCAGGTCCGATGGTTTAAGCTTCGTCTCCTGTAGACAAAGGCACACCGGAGAGTAAAATGAAAGCAGATGTTTCACTTCATCAAAGTTCGTCCGAAAACCTCGACAGTTCCACTGAATGATTGAAGCCATGGTTATAAGTGAAATGAAAATGAAAATGATCAAACAAAGTCCGGCTCCATCGCCTCTGCTGGGGGTTCCCCCAGATCTGGAGGCGTGTGACCAGGGGCTAAGATGGGAGAATGTTTTGTCCCAAGTGTCTTACCGGGAGGCGCACGACGTTGAGTCGTTTCCTGAGATTTTGGAGGAGAAGAAATGCTTTTCTTATCCTGGGCTTTGGTCTTTTTGTTAGAAGAAGTGGCCTGACTTCCCTTGTTGGTGGTGGGATGAGTCTGCTTCGGCGAAGTGGTGGGTGGCGCTTTCAGACCCCTAGCTCGAGACTGGAGTGCCTCCAGTCCGACTGCGATGATGTCATTAACATTGAATGGACATTTAAGGGGGATCTCAATGTCGGTCTGAGTGGCAACCGTAGATTTGGCAACCACCACTGAAGCGTATGATCGCCGATCAGATGTAACAGGAACCACTTTTCTTCTGGCCTCAGGATAGGAAATATTTTCCACCGTTTTGATCCTTTGGATTTCCTTCTCCTCCTTCCACTTGGGACAATCTTTGGCTGATGCTGCATGTGAACCCTTGCAGTTCACACAAAACTCAGCCTCGGCCACACATTCCTGCAGAAGATGTTCTGTGGCACCACAGCGTGCACACCTAGGATTACTCCTGCACGACTGCTGAGAATGGCCATAAGACTGGCACCTAAAACATCTCAAAGGGTTAGGGATGTACGGGCGTACCTCGAGGTGGAGATACCCTGCCTTGATGGATGTAGGCAGGGAAGGGCTATCAAAAGTTAAAATGATGTTCCGGGATGGGACGGACTGCCCATTCCGCCTGAATAGAATACGCCGCACACCCGTAACGTGTTGACTCCTCAGTTCTTCAAGTAATTCTTCCTCAGCACACTCAACGAGGTCCTGAGAGGAGACAACACCTCGAGATGAATTTAGGTATCCATGAGGTGTTATTTTGACCGGAGTCTCAAGCAGCGTGGTGGTGTTAAGAAGTGTAGAGCTGTAGGCCACAGTGGACATTTCTACAAGAAGATCTCCAGATTGGAGCTTCTTTACGCTCTTAGGAGAGCTTGCGATGGATTGAAGAGCTTTATTTATCCAAAATGGACTTTTGGCACTCAAAGGCTTTGAAGGGTCCAATGAGTGCACAAAAAAGAAACGAGCATTTGAACAATCAGGGACATGTTTTTTGGCAGAAGGGGATGAGCCTTCCTCTATACCTCTTTTGCTTTTTGGTTCTTGGGAAATTTTGTTTTCATCCATAGAAGTTTTAAGAATTCGTCCGCCGACTTCCCCACCCACAATCGAGCCCAACGAGGGAGAGCCGGAGGTCCGCAAGCCCAAGTGGACGCAGGACACGGCTCTAGGGATAGCAAGCGGATATAGCAAGTTGATAGGGCAGACATGCGCTCGGCATGCACCCAGACTTTCCCATGCCTGGGAACACTCCTTTGGCATGCCCACCCTATCCCCAGACTCACCCTGTCGTACGAGACGACAAGCCGTTAGAGGTCTGGGCTCCACTCGGCCACAGACCTCATTGACTAGGAGTGGGTTAGTTCCCAGCCGCCCGTTTAGGGTGAAGCAGGGAGCAAAGAGGAGTGTTGGCAACTGGCGACAACAACACCCAGGCCTCCAGAAACCTCAGCCTCCAGCATCCCCTTTTCCACCTTACGGGTCACCGCACACGGCAAACGTGCAGGCAGGTCTAGCTAACCAGCTCGGAAAAACAAAGAAAGAAACATGAAATGGAGAAGACAGGAAAGAAAACGAGAAACTAAAATCCTGAGCTGGCGCATAATCACAACCTCAGCAACCTACAACTGAGGCGGGTTCATGTAAAGTGAAAAAACATAAAAAATGTGAAAATCATCACATATAGTACATGTTGGCTCGGGCCGTGGGGACGCCATCCCCCATCAGCTGGATGAACAGCTGTCCCTTCGGTGATGTAATCGTTCAAGACGAAATGACAAAATGATCCGTCACAAGGTCAGCTCGGGCCGTGGGGGCGCCGCTCCCCAAATAACTGGAAAACCAGTTATCCCCGTGCGGGGCAGTCTCAGTTCGGACATGACATTACGTAGATATGATTTTAAGAGACGCAGTGTTGAAACCGAACGCTCACTTTCTGAAGTTGTCCCTTTTAGAGTATACCTATAGTATGTGAAACGATGTTTTTGTATTGGGTAACACCTCACTGTAGCACAGTTTTAAAGCTTTTAATGCATCTTTTGTCCAGTGCTTCTTTTCTTTGCGGGCGATCCTGCTCTACCACAGTTTCAATTCTGCGATTAGTTCTTCTTGCGAGCCATTCAAGTCACTTGCATAAAATTTAGTTGAAATGGTTGCACATTGGGATTTGTTGGGAAAAGTGAGTGAAATCCTAATAAGACAAATTAGTCAATAACGAAGGACCATATTATACCTTATGGGGAGGGCTTGGGCTACTGCCCCCCCGAATACGCTACTGGTATGGCCCAATTCTCCTCCTTCCTTTTCAGTAGAGGCAGTTGTGATATATATCACATCGGACAAGATTTTTACACGCAAAACGGGCATCTGTAAATCGACAGAATGGAAGATTTTACGGTCGCGTTTATGAAATCAGAGTTTCGAAGATTACTATTTTTTGTTTTTTTTGAGGTATTTATGAGGCACTTGTATTTTACAGAAACTGTAAATTTAAGGGTAACAGAAAATGATGTTCTTGAAGGTATTTACTTCTTACACTTTTTAAAATGAATAAAAATTAATTTTTTTTTCACTCATTGGGAGAAAGACCAAAGGGGCAATTCTGGGCTGGCACTCGGGCGGCAAGTGCCCTCGGCCAAGGCCATCTTTATACCTCACCAGGCCTGTCACAAGGATTTGTGACGTCACAATCGTGGTGCTATTGCTTTGCTCTTCGTGGTAACAGAAATGTTAGCGTTCACATCGTAAGAGATATGTTCTCGAGTACTTCTCGGAACTACTATACTGTGCAAATTAATTGGGACAAAGTAAAAAATCACTCTTTTTTCCAAAACTATGCCTTTATATCATTCTATGCCTTGATATACGCTGATAAATACCTGTATTAGTATGAAGTACGTCCTCCTTTAGCAGAAATGAACTCTTGAATTCGCTTTGGCATTGACTCCACTAATTGAGTGCACATATTTTTGACTTCATAATCGTGGAACCACACTTTTATAGCATTCATTATCATGCGTTATTTGGTTGTACAGTCCATTTTACCTAAACGTCTCTTCAAAATATTCCACAAGTTTTCTATGGGATTTAAGTCTGGTGAATTTCCAGGCCAATCAAGCAAATGAATTTGATTTTCCAGCATGCAATTCTTGACCAATTTCTAATTGTGACATGGAGCCAAGTCATGTTGAAATGTCCCGTCAAAAGTTTGCAAGAATGGAACAATCCTATGTTGTAATATTTCCACGTATTTGGCTGAATTCACCATACCTTGAACAGGAACTAAGCTTCCAGTGCCATTTGATGTGAAAAAACCCCAAAACATCTGTTTCAGAAGGTGTTTTATAGTTTGTTTGACATACATGCTCAAGTCTGAAGGGTTCACCGTTGCTTCGTCTAACGACATTTTCTTGGTAACCCTGTACAAATAAATGAAATTCGTCACTGAAAATTACCTTTTTCCAGTCATCAGCAGTCCATGATTTATATTTTTTGGCATGCTAAACGTTTTATCTTCATTTTCGCATTCAAATATTATTTTTTCGTTGGTCTTCTTGCCTTCCGGCCAACTTCCATAAGCCTACGGCGTACAGTTGAATCACTAACACCACAACCACTAGCCAATAAATCTCTTTGAAGGTCGGTGCTTGTTTTTTTTTTTTTGGATTCATTTTACTATTTCTGATTAGATATTTATCGGTTCGTGGAGTTGTTTTTCGTTTTCTTCCACATTTACCTCTCCTTTTTGGAGACGGTGATCCAGATGCATTGTATCACGCAAGCAGTCTTGGTACACTGGATTTTTCTACACCAACTGCAGAAGCGATATCTCTCACTGTCATAGAAGTGTCATCCTTTAGAGCAATTACTTTTGCACGCTTCCTTGGAGAAATATCCATTTTTCAGTACACGAAAGCAACACGTACTCACAGAGAGCAAAAACTAACATCCACCTGTCACACACGAAAGTTCACAATTGAAGCTGAAGTGCCTATTTCCTGTTTAAAACCGGTCAAACCACATTCTGACTATCAAGTTCTAACAGTCACACCACCTCACAGCTGATAAAATCGGTTTATGTGGGTTTCCGACATCAACTGGTGATCACATTACAATTCTGAGAATAAAATAGCTTGTCCCAATTAATATGCACGGTATAGTATTTTGGAATATAATTTCTTCAGAAAGGTAAGTAGTACTCTTAATGCTTTTGTGCGTATAATATTTGTTCAAGTATCACCTGAAAAATTCAAGTTAAATTTGCATCGCGATTGGGAGACAGCATGTGTGGGAAATCTGTTTCTAACTTGTCGACATTCATGTTTTGGAAAAGAGAAGTCGCATCCAGACTGCAATACTACTGTATTTATTACTATATGTGCATATTTATTACTACATGTGCATATTTATTACTACATGTGCATATTTATTACTACATGTGCATATTTATTACTATATGTGCATATTGAAAGTATTAATTTTACAGAAAACGAGAAGTGCATTGTATAATTATATCTGATCGGTGATGCACTATCACATTTAGTGTTGTTGGTTGGTACAGCAGAAATAGAGACCTGTGTGCCTAAACATAATTTTTTAATCGATACGCAAGCTGTGGAGATTCTTCAGCATATTGTGCAGCAGCTTCACTCAAATCGTGAATGCATAGCAATCATGACATTTTATTTTGTGTGTGTGTGTATGTGTCGTAAAAAATCGTGAATACGCTTTCTCCACAGCTATGCTGTAGGTATGACTAAAAGTTAAAAACACGATCCCTGAATCCACGATGAGCAATTTTTTCAGGTAAAAGCACTCTATTGTCATAAAATAAAAGAAAATGTCGAATACTTCTAGGTATCCCAGTTTCCAGTCATCGTAATGTTGTTCGGCATTCTAAAATTACATGTTGTCTTATTTACAAAGCAAGAAGCATTTCAGGATCATCAGTTATTTTGATATATCGTAAATAAGCTATGAGCCTAATACATTTTACTTTATTGCATAGTTCTCGAAGGAAAAAGAAATATGGAAGTTGAAGGAATGAGGTTTTGAATAACTTGACAATCATAACAAGTCTTCAAAATTTTCAAAGATGAAAATTCATCCACAATAAGCCCCAGGACGCAAGAATGAAAGCTACGTGTGTAGTGTTAAAAACAGAATTACTGGTGGCATACAATAGAAGATATATTTTGAAATTCCAAGTTATCAGTTTTAAATTCAGTGAACAACCATTAAAACATGTTATTCAAAACGAAAATTTTGTAATTTTCTGTAATTCTAACATTATTCTTAACTAACTTTTGCAGAATAAAGAAATGATTTTTCATATGACGTCTTCAGAATCATGAACCCATTTCTAACACCACAACGTAATTTCCCTTGTTCCATTTTGCAGCATGCACATATTACGTATCACAAAATGTATAACATTACATCTCGTTTTATTCCGCAGCAATGAGAACATTTATAAAACGTAAAACCCGCACTTCATGAAGGATTAACTAACTTTCGATCAACAATTCTTATTTATAAAATTTCAGTACTGAATACTAATGAAAGAAACATTCCTTACCGTTGAAAATATCTTTTGTAGTCGAGCAGGATCTTCACAATAGACTTAAAACACGCTGTAAATATCCACACAACGTTCACCGGAACAACACAACTGGCCAACAAAAACCGATATGATAACACAACTACAACTACGAAATGAGTCAAATCCGTAGGTCTACTGGGAAAAGAGTAGCCCTACGATTGTGACGTCACGGCAGAATCACGTGACCTTGTTGCAGGGCTGGTGTAGTGTTAAGATGGCCTTATCTCGGCGTGCCCCTGACATTTCATAAAATAGCTGTTTGTTACTCACTATATTGTTCCCTCTCGGAGGAAAAAGAAGGAAACTAATAATATAACGCAAGTGAACCAAACTCCATCTTTCTTTGAACCACCTTTCAACAGTGACAAAAAAAACTCCTAACAGGATGCACATTTACACATGTTACCGGGCAGCCACTCTACACCTATGCAGCTTCTCCTAGGAAGAGAGTTGCAACTTCTATCCAAGCGCGAGAGTGGCATCGGAGCGCTCTCTCTTGGTTTACACAGTAAAATAATATTTATATTTAAGTTTTTCTTTTTCTTTTTAGACGTCTGTCAAAGCATAAATAGTGTTTTTTTTTTTGATTGGAGGTTTAACGACCACCGTGAGCAACTCAATGGGCTACAAGCAGTCGCCCGTCCCTAATTTAGGGTCACTGGTTCCAGGGAAGGGAGAGAGCCAGTGCCGTAAGACAAACACAACATCCATGCCTGACCGGGATTCGAACCCGGACCCCTTACGGACGAATGATCAGAGGCCAGCGCCTTAGACCACTGCGCCCCCGGGGCGGCATAGTGGTTTCATGCTAACATAATTAGATCACAGTTAAGTTAATGAGTGTTCATGGCTTACATAAAAATCATTTTTACACGCTAATTAATACCTAATTTGCATTTATTTCTCCTATACGATAATATATTACACGTACAGTATTTATGAAGCGCACAATTCCTTGAAGGCTCATTCTTTTAGAGCTTTGTTTCTCAAGTAAACGACAACTGAAAAAAAAAATATTAATATTCAGCAAAAACGATGCTAATCGACAGATTGGTATTCCGCCGCCTCGGTGGCGCAGTGGTCTAAGGCGTTGGCCTCTGATCATTCGTCCGTAAGGGGCCCGGGTTCGAATCCCGGTCAGGCATGGATGTTGTGTTTGTCTTACGGCACTGGCTCTCTCCCTTCCCTGGAACCAGTGACCCTAAATTAGGGACGGGCGACTGCTTATAGCCCATTGAGTTGCTCACGGTGGTCGTTAAACCTCCAATCAAAAAAAAAAAAAAAGATTGGTATTCCAAGTTGTCTGTTTACTATTTCCTCACCATTTTCAAGATAACTTTAAGTAACTGATTTTACTGACTTTCAGCTGTTCTCCGGATTACGAACACAGGGACAATGAAGGTACCGGTATGTATCATGTAAGCTAAAGAAACTGTAACCGTGACGTAAACGGCATTGGTTGTGATTTGTGACTTTGCCATGCATGCTTTAGTTTACCTGATATTTAATATAATTTTATTACATTGAAATTGTGTCTTGTTACTTTGTTCAATAATGATTTGGAGGACATGTAAAATATTTTTAAAACTGCGAAGTGCGTACCATCTAGGAAAAGTAAGTTTTGCATTATCAAAGTTACATGCCCTTCATGGTGATGCGATTGCATAAAGTTTTAAAAAGTCTTGCCGGAAGTTTAATAAGCATAATATATAGCTAAATTTTTTATGAAAGGTAATGTTTTCCGACCAACCGAAACGAAGTAAGTGATAGTGTACAGTAAGTAGATAGCACGTGGTTGAATAAGAAAGACCAGCCTGTGCCTGTACACAAACCTGTGATCAGGATTTCCTTACCTGTTTTTGGGAATGGGTGACTACAAGACTTTTTCCGGGGGAGGGGGTGGGAATAAAAGTTAATGAAAAGCAGAAGAAAAGATTAAAGCATTATCTTGTAATGTAAGTTGATGCATTTTTATTAAATTAAACCATTTTTTTTCGAATGTAAGTCGCATTTTAAACAAATGAAGCACTTTCCGGAAGCCTTGGCCCCCTCTATATACGCCTCTGGACGACTACCGATGTGCCAGCTATTATAATTTGCCTTGCATTTGGTTCTGTGTAACAAAAGCTGGCCCCTGTGTTCAGTACCAAGCTATTTCGTGCTTTCCAACAACTACAAAAAAACTACCAACTTCAATTTATCACTAAATTTCAAAAGTAAAAATAAAAAAACACATAAAAAGAATAAAAAACCATATAGAAATTTTTCATAAGACATCACATTCCACAACACTGTTATGGTAATTATCTGAATAAAACTGCATGTCAAAAGTTGGTACTGTACCCTAGGTGACTGCCCTCTTGTCCTGGTGATAGCAAGGTAGAATGAGAGAAGGTAGATCAATGAGTTTGCCCAACCCACTCTGGCTTAGTGTTCTAGGAATCTGTGACATCAGGGGAGCCCTCTTGGAGATGCCCAACTCTCCATCTCCCCAGTGAACTTGTTTTTAGATCAAGGTAGTTAGTTATGTTTCTTTGTTTAATCAACAGATAATTTTACAGGCTGTAAAATTCCCCAACACTGTTATGGTTGTGGAATTTGGTAACGGATGGAGAGCTCCATCTGTTACCAACTGATTTCAAGCCAGTGCTTCCACATCACAAAAATTCAGTACCCTAGATTTCGTCCCAGATTATCCTAGATGTAGTCAAATTACCCTAAATTCGGAAAACAAAATGCTCTGTTTTCAAATTAAAAATATAACTGAGTTTTCTACCAATTTTTTAGCCACAGGTATATAGTTCACAGACTTTACGATAAGCCAGATTTTTTTTTTAAATTCTCAGAGTGGCTTTACTAGATTTCTGTAACCACAGTTTTAATTCAGGTTCTTGCAACTAGCTGCTCCTATAATAAATTGTTGCAAGTACTAGTTATTAGCAATACCTAGACTTTTCTTTTTGGATGGAGTTGCATGGATATTCACACCTTTTCTACATTCATATTCAGAAATGGCCACTGTTTCTCTTTCAACATTTACTCATCAACATGTTGGAGTGCATTTCACTCATACTAAAAATAGTCAGCTTTAATCAACTGTACTTAAAACAATCGCAGAGTTTACTAATGCTATAATACTGAATAATAACTGCCAGAAACTCGTCTTTGGAAACAAAGAAACAGTTGACACGTTTTACTACGCTCACCAAAGTCCAAGCCTTAATCGGGTCAGGCTCTAAACCGTAGGTCAGTCATGGAGATGTACTACTGGTTCATGAAGTAGGTGTCGCATACCATGTCCGACACAAATTTTCACTTTGTCCAAATGTTCAGTTAAGAGTACTTGCAAAAATTAAAAAAGAAAACACATTCTGAAAAACTCACATTACCTACTAAAATACCCTAAAACCCTAAAAAAATAATTTTTACCCCAAGAGGACTACAAATTACCCCCAAACTGTGTAATTACCCTAAAAGTAGAAGCACTGTTTCAAGCAAAGGCTGAAAATGCTATTGCTTGGATCTAAGCTATCGCTGCTGGCAAATGACAACTTTAAGAACGACGAAGCAGGGCCGGCTGGAACATAAGGGCAACCGGTGCAGCCGCCCTTGGCCCCCACAATTTAAGAGAAAAAACAAAATCATTTTTTGTAGAACTTTTAAAAAGTTTTTGTTTCCAATTCGACCCCCCTCCTTTTCGAATAGGTTATCGCTCTTCGTACAGATACTGAGATTTTCAGATTTCAAATGATTATTGTAACCACCTTAATTAAGGTTTTCCGCATTCATAAAATAGCAAATTAAATTTAGTCATTTTGCTGGCCGTACTGTTTATATATTCAACAATTTGTGTATGAACCAAATACTTACATTTAACAAAATAAAAAAAATCAATCACTGCAACATGTATACGGAAAAAAACTATTTTTACAAATTTAATTTAGAAGAGTCCTTAATATTTTCTACACAAAAATATTCGCTACGCAAATATTTTTTTATCATTTCGTGAGGGTTTTTTTAAGTCACAATACTACCTTGACCATCCTCTCCCTGGAAAGAAAATTGTGGACTTAAACACTTTTTAACTCTCTCTTGGAATTTTCAATACATATAAACTTTTTTTAAGCTTAAAGCCAATACGTATTTCTGTAAGATAATCATTATGTAGGGCAGTTTTTGTATGTGTTCTTTATGAACAGCAATTTTTCACATAACGATTTAATTAAAATATGAGATTTATTTTCTAGTGCCCGCAATGAAATTTTGTTCCAAGCGCCACAAAACCTCCACCCGGCCCTGTTACAAAGACAAAATAATAAGCGCCAATTTATTTTTTAATTTAATGGAAATGCAAGCTGAGGCAGAAAATTCGAACACCTGTGAGATGTCTATTAATACTTGCAATTTTGCTAATCCTGAAGAGGAAGGAGCCATGTGCTATTTTGCTGGATATATAGCCTTTCGTCACAAGGATAAAGAATTGGGAAGGTTTTCCTACAGTTAACGGGGAACCAAAATAAAGGCTGGATTGAGACTTTATCAAGAGGTGGTCTAATGATACCAAGCAACATTAGGACAGAAACTGTCAAACAGTTTGAATCAGTTTTTACAGAATTTCATGGAGCTAGCATATATATTCCCAAGGGGCCATAAACAAACTTCAATCGAAATTGAAATTAAACTTCCCCAAAGTTGCCATGGGTGTCATTAAAATCTATGCAAGAGCAAGAACCTTTTTATTAAATGTTATTAATGATGCCAACCAACAAAACTTAATGAGGAAAAAAAACAAGCAACTCCAGGGAGTTAAAAAAAGGAAACAATGGAGAAAAAAGTTCCAAGTTTTAGTAATCAGTAACTTTTGTTTTAATTCTGCAATTCCTATTTTAAAAATTCTGCTTATGTATTCTTAAAAGCTTCTAATTTGAACTAAGAATTACGCATTTCACCATTCTTTACCACCACGACCAAAGACTGCTGGGGACCAACTATGTCACAGGCGTGCAAGGAGAGACTGCCCACTGTTTGTTTACAATCATTGACCTACCTCTGTCATTCTAACTACCTTGTAATGATAGCACCATGTTATCCACAGTATTTTTGCAGATCCATGCAGTGTTGCAAATTCCTGTAGCCAATAATCAACTGATTCTAACCAAAAGTAGGCGGGTCATTCCATGCCAAATCAAACCAAAAAATTTCAATATTCAACCTGACCATCTGAGATGAAACCTTTAGGGACAGGGATCATTCTCCATAATGATATAAATGAGAATATATTTTTTAATTTTTTTATCTCATTGGGTTTTCATGTAATTAATTTTTTAAATTTTGAAAAATCTTCGTTTTTTGGCTTGCATAAACTTTTTCAATCTTGAATTTCTCAAGTTCTATAAGGCCTAGAGAGTTGTTTGACCCCTCATTTTAAAGATAATTTCATAAGTTTTAATTTGATATGCAATTTGACTGTGCTTGGTTAAAAAAATAATTAAAAAAAATTAAAATGTTTAAGATACTGGCTTTTAAAAATTTTGAAAAACATATATGTTTTTTGTAATATTATAAGCTTTAAATCCTGAAACTTTTAGAGTGGGATCGGGAGCTATGGCAAAAAACTTAAAGTTACTGTACAAGTAATAATGGATTATAATTCTCATTTTAGTGTGTTTACATGATAACAGATACAGAGTTTTAAAATCTACATAATACATCATACTAATACATAGTCAAACATAAAACAAGGGAAGGATAGTCCCAACAGGCTAAAAGTTTTACCTGGTAAAATTAATAAGTTTCTTTTAGTTAGCACTCAGAGTTGTAGTAATGCCAAAATAGCAACCTCTTAGTTCTTTAATTTAACAAATAATTTCTTGTTTGCCTTTTTGGTTTCTGAGTCTGTAAGTCGATAAACTCTTCCTGTAGCTGTTGTAGGATCAACTTTTGTTAAAACCTCACTTTTATGCACAACGTCAGTAAATTGTGGGTATCAATGCTTGGGATGAAGCTCACAAAATTTAAAAATTCCAATTCTCTGATAAGGGTAATGCTCCTTAAATAGTACATGTGATTCTTTTAATGTACTTAGAATTAAATACTTTTGAACATGTACACGTTTGCCATCATTTTTGACTGAAACAAAGTCTTTTTTACTAGGCATTTGACGACTAACCTCATAATTTTGATAGAGTTCTTTGACTAGGGCTATACCGTTGCAGGGTCCAATGTTCTTCCAGGCTTTGGGTCAGGGGATGCATTATACCTTTTTCATTTAACACTGTTTTTGCCTTTCTAGCAGTAAAATTAGACACTCCAAATTCAGTTTCAATTTTTTTCAGAGTCCAGCTTTTGGGAAGTGTAGTTAGAACCTGCATTTTAACACTTTTGTCTGTAGTAGCATTGAACTTTTCTTTCAATTGATTAATAATTTCATTGTCATAATTTTTTGCAGCGTCAGATTCAGTGGTACCTGGATTTAAATTAAGTACTTTCTTCGAAAAGCTTCTGTCACTTTTTAATCTTTGCTTCTGGGTATTTTTTTCAATCAAATGTTTTCTTTTAATAGATGTTTCTTCGATAGCAGTCAGACTTTTGTTCAAAGCTTTAATTGTCTCATTTTTCTCTGGAGTTGACAATGTATTTTGAACTGGTACTTCAGGAACATTCAAAATGGTCTTGTGATTCTGATCTGTCTGAATGCAAGCTTTCTTGCTCAGTTAAAATATCTGGAAGCTTTAGTAAAGCTTTACGACACCCATCCCATATCTTGTCATCTTCATGTAAATTGGCATTATGTCTCAAAATATTTTCATTTACAGATCTCAATTGTTTCTCATAATAATTATGACCAGGTTTCTTAAATGGGTTACAATAATATACCATTTGATGTACTGGGTTCACCCATATTGTCACAGAGTCCTAATAATAGAGTAGAGTTAAAGTTATAAATTATAGTACAAGTCAAATTGTCTGAAACAAAAAAAATATCTTATATAATAATAGGCCTTTAAGACTAAATAAAACTGACTGTACTTTTGAACTGGAGAGAGGTCTAGTTGTTCCAAACAAAGATGACAAAAATGGTTAAACTTATTACTTAACAAACACAATACTTATTTCACTTCCACTGAAAAATACTATTAACTTAAATAAAAATCATATTTTTATGTGAAACACTAAGTAACACTGCCAACAACTAACTGTTCACTCACTCAGATCTTGAAGGAAACTAAGCAAACGTTGAGCTAGAGTGGGCATGAGTCACACTCCTGCAAGAACATGAATCAGACAAGTCTGTACAGGCTTGTGCCAGAACACCTGTGATTAGCAGACCATTTACTCACATGCTATCCCTAATTTGTCTGTAGGTTTAGTAAATCATTATCTGTAATAAACCCTAACGTAAATTTGTTACCTTATAGCCAATGTATTTTTTTTTTTTTACCTTACAAAGGTTAAAGTTAGCAATGTAGCCCTAACTGGCATTTAAAACAATACCATTGGTACCATAACTCCTGATCCCATTGAGATCCCACTCTAAAAGTTTCAGGATTTAAAGCTTATAATATTACAAAAAACATATATTTTTTTCAAAATGTTAAAAAAACACTAAATTTTTTGTAATTTTTTTAAATATTTTTTTAATTTTTCACCAAGCATAGTCAAGTTGCATATCAAATTAAAAGTTATGAAATTCTCTTTAAAATGAGGGGTCAAACAACTCTCTAGGCCTTATAGCACTTGAGAAATTCAAGATTGAAAAAGTTCATGCAAGCCAAAAAACGACGATTTTTCAAAATTTTAAAAATTAATTACATGAAAACCCAATGAGATAAAATTAAAAATATATATATGTGCTCATTTATATCACTAGGGAAAATGATCCCTGAAGGTTTAATTGAAATCTGAAATGAAGCCAGGTTGATTTGGCATGGAATCACCCAGGCAGGGCATTTGAAGCAAGACACAATTTATAGTATTCACAGCATTTTGTCTCCATTCATTTCTATGAGTTTTAAGTGTAAAAATTTGTTTATTGTATGAAAGACAGTGGCGGCCCGTGGCCAAAATTGCTGAGGAGGCAAACTACTTTTCAGCCTGGATTCAAATAAATTTATTCAATTTAATGCCATTTTTTTCACATAATTTTTTTAATTTACTTTCTCATGTGCGAAGTATAAAATAAGTAACGTGACCCGTGAAAAGATTTATAAAGATTTTACCGGAGATGCACGTTTTACATGACTTTGAGACCACAAAACCTGTTTATTTAAGATTCCACCCCTCCTTTAAATATATTTTTTCTCAGTCTGAATTGCCCTCTTGGACTATTTGGGAACTGTTAAGCCAGTTTGAATATGAAATATATTGCATCAAAATAGTTTTGTATTAAAGAGATCAACAGAAGATAAAAAGCAAGACTGAACTATACATCTTTTTCATTTCAAATGAAATTCTATATACACTTCTATCTTCACTGACACCAAAAGAAATGTCTTGAAAGCTTCTGCTCACAGCGTTTACCTATACAGCAAGAGAGAAAGCTTACCTTACACTTATATTGTCTTGTATATGAGGTCTATCTTTCATTCTTTCTGTTTGGCGAAGTGATTTATTTTATGGTCATATCATGTCTGTTCTGCTTCCATCCTCTTCACAAGCGCCTTCTCGATGGACAGAACTGATAAACTTGACAACCTTTCTTGCCCAATGGAGTTTCTCTTGTAATTTTTTATCCTCTCCAGGCACGAGAAACTGTATTCCACAGAGGCTGATGTTGCAGGAATTGTTACTACGAGAGAAAGAAGTCTAAACAACTCTGGCAGTGCCTGTGCTAGATTATTATTGTATGTGGCAGATAGAAGTTCTGTTGTACTTTTGGCATTGTTCCACAGATTTCTGTCTGAATACAGAACCTGCAGCTCACTATGCAGTTTGGTGCTGTCAAAGTATTTTTCATAAGTTTGAAGCAGAGCTTTAAAACAGTGTTCAGGAAAAATTCTAGAATGAGTTTCAAAGCAGTGTACATCGACCAACTGAAGAAATTTTAATTTCTCAATGTCAGAAAGCCGGCATTTTAACTGAGTTGTAACATTGTCTATTACCTTATAATACGGTCTTCTGCATTGCACGGTGGGTGAAATATCATTGCTTCCTTTAAATCTTTTTTTTGGAGAACCAACCTCACTGCACACGTTATGATTGAGATCATCAAACTGTCTCGGATCTTGAAAGTACAACAATTTTTCACAGAAGCCAGTAATTCGTTTGTTACAGAATGTTACTTGGGAACAATTTGATTGCAGTACAGAGAAAGTAGCCTCAGTTAAATCAAATATTTTTTTATATGAAAAGAGAAGAAAAACGAAATTAAAATCTTGAAGCCACCGTTTTAGTCCTGCTGCTTTGTGAATTGTCTCATCATCATAGTTGGAATTGTCCTCATTTTCTTCAAATACTTCAATTAGCAGCAACCTGTGGTCAGCTGTGGTAGACACTGAACGAGATTTGAAGTTCCACCTGGTCTGTGTTACACGAGGTGGTCTGGGTCCACCAACAGATTCTAGTAAATGAACACGCTGTGTCGATTTGGAAAATAATGCACAAATTGCATTTAAATTTGCAAAACAAATACGTGATTCCTTCAACACTGACGCTGCTCTGCTCAAAACTAACTTCAGCCTGTGTGCGTAGCAATGAACAAATAATGCTTGAGGGGCATCACACTTCACTTTTGCTTGCAATCCATTCAGCTCTGATGCCATCACTGCTGCACCATCATATGTCTGTGCAACTAGTTTTTCTTTGTAGCTAAATCTTTCCAGCTCACGATCCAGTAATTCTTTAAGCAAAGTAGAACACCAATCAGAACTTACGTCAAAAAATCCCAAGAATCTTTCTACTAGTACTCCATCGTTCACGAATTGAACTATTATTGACACTTGTGCATGGGAGCTAATGTCTGTCGCTTCATCAATTTGCCAAGAAAAACTGGGCATTTTCAATATCTGCATTGATTTCATTCCTAATTATATGAGCAACTGATTCGATTAAATCATTCTGTATTGTTTTTGAAGTTCCTGAAAATGTACTATTCTTCATAAACACCCTCAATGTTTCGTCACTCTTGGAGAGTAAATCAATCATCTTGAGGTAATTTCCCTTATTTTCAGAGACTTCGCTCTCATCGTGCCCACGAAATGGAAGCTCTTGCCGGGCAAGTAGTGTAATATCAGTCAACTTCTTCATTACATCACGATTCTTTTTTACTTTTTCATTATGACGTAAGTCACTTGTTCTCTTCGCTCTGTTGAGAGAATAGTCTGTCCTTGTTTTGCCTAGCAACTCTAATTTAACAACTGCCAGAATGTGATCTTTATACTTTTTGTGCCTGTCTAAAGCACGTGGTAAGTTTTTCAAATCATTGAAGCCTTTCTCTTGCCAGACTTCATTGCCACTCACAGGAAACAGCAAACATGGCCAACAACATAGTTTGTTCGTTGATTCACTACCAGTTAGCCATTGTTCTTTTCTGTACCAGTCAATATTAAAACCTCTGTTTGAAGTTTTGCCCTTTGAAGTCATCTTTTTTATTTCAGGTGTAGGCCTACCATCATTTTTAATTTGATTCTTTTCTTCAAAATCTCTCTTACTGAAAGGCTTTTTCAGTAAGCTCTCCACCATATTAGATATGTTTGAAGCAGAAGCCATGGTCTGACAAACAACTCTTCATAAAACATAAATAAAATTAGTTAAACATTAGTGTGGAAAAAAAGCAACTAGGAAGAATCTGCTATGTAACATTTGGTGGTGAATTATTCGTCTCATCGTTTTCAGTTTTATCCAATAGGCATTTCCAAGCTTCTGGTATATATAGAGGTGTGGAGTCATTGCAGCACAAATGTCCTAGGCTATGTATGATGAGGCTTTCTGTAAATAGCAAGGATGATTTTTTAAAGGGTGTGACCAAGATTGCGGCCTCGTTCCAGTTGGAGAAATATTCACCTCCATTCGATAATCGTGAGAGGGCTGTTGCCTCTGATCCAGTTTTAACATTATATCGATGTTCCCTAATTCTAGTTTCAAGGGAACGGGAGGTCGATCCTATGTACACCTTATCGGCTGCTGTAGATGACTCTGCTTTCAAAGGAATTTTATATATACCAAATTTCTTTGACATTTCGATGGGATCTCTGTCTTTTTTGATCATGGATAGTATGTTTTCTGTTTTAACACCAAAATCAATATGGCTTCTTTTGCAAATATTTTTCACAACAGGTATAATCCGGGGGTTATAATCAAGTGACCCAACGAACCTGTTTTTATTGTTGTCCCGGGATAGTGGTTTGTTGGGCTCTTTTTTATTTTACCAAGTACACTGTTTATGATAGATTCATTGTATCCATGTCTTGCTGCTATATGGTTGATGATGTTAATCTCGCGCTGTCGTGATGAGTGGAAAGAGCAGTGCGTAAATGCCCGATTTAACATAAAATGAATTGCTGATTTCTTATATCTCATCGGGTGGAACGACTCCATAGGAATTATTGTTGTGCATGCAGTGGGTTTTCTGTACACAGAAAATCCACTGCTTTTCTGTACACAGAAAATCCACTGCTTTTCTGTACACAGAAAACCCACCCTTGAAACTAGAATTAAGGAAAATCGATATAATGTTAGAACTGGATCAGTGGCAACAGCCCTCTCATGATTATCGAATGGAGGTGAATATTTTCCCCAACTGGAACGTCAATCTTAGTCACACCCTTTAAAAAATCATCCTTGCTATTTACAGAAAGCCTCATCATACATAGCTTAGGATATTTGTGCTGCAATTACTCCACACCTATATATATACCACAAGCTTGGAAACGCCAATTGGATAAAACTGAAAACGATGAGACGAATAATTCACCACCAAATGTATAAAATCAACCAGCAAAAATAACTTTGGTCCACGACAAATGCACAGAACATAGTTTCCTCCACACTTTACGCTTTTATGTCACAGTGTTTGAACTCTAATGCTTATATACATGAGCTTCGAACTACGTTCCACAGTGTACTAACATCTGATGATGGACCCATAGTGGGTCTGAAAATACTCATGTTTTTTAAGGTATTTCTTAATCTGTATATATTAAATGCTTTTAATTTGTGATACAATTTTAATTTGTGTTAATCGTGCTCAGACGGCGGAATAATCCTATGTGTAACTCATACCACGGAATTTTTGGTGTTGAGAAATTGTTTCTGTTGCTGAGAACATTTGCGATAACGGGCGACCAAGGAACCACATATAGCAACACTCTAATTCTTGTTGTCCTCTGTGAGAGTGTGAGGCACCCCAAACCCCAATTTCTGGACTTTTCCCATATGTTCCAGGTGTCGCACAACTGTGGCCTGATCACAGTCCATCTCAGTGGCCAATTCGTGTGTGGTTTGGCGCTGATCCAAGTAGATGAGATGGTTCAAATGATCCTCATCAAAGGGAGATGGACGACCTGAGCATGGAGAGTCGTTGAGGACAAAATTGACACCTCAGAACGGCTCAAACCATTTGCGGGCTGTCCTCGGAGCAATAGCATCCTCTCCACACACAGCACAAATTTGTCGAGTAGCTTCGGCAGCTGTGGATCCCTTGTTAAACTTGTGGAGGAGCAGATGTCCGAAATGTTCATTCCTCTCTACTTGACACTTCATACTTCCGGACCTGAAAACCAAAGAAAACTATTAGCCACGATCACACAGTGCAATATGATTTCGATACACGACATTACTGGCTACATTTTGATATGCAACTGGCCATATGTACGTTCACTACTGACCTGGGAAACACTCGTGAAATAAAACGGCTTGAACACTTGCAGCAACCAATACATCTTCTTTGCTTCAGTTGCTTGGAACTTCTTGTCCTGGGTGGTATAGCATGCTTGAATGGAAATTGAGAGATGCAGGTTCGATTCCCGCTCCAGGCAATGTAATTTTCAAGCTTTTTAAAAGAGTTGCTGCAAGGAAACGTGAAAATATGGCACATTTGTGCCATCAATTACATTTATATTGCCTTCCATGCATTTGTGAAGAATTATTTCTTCAGGAAGATTTATTTCCCAATTATACGTATGATGTGGACTGATATGTTCGTACGTCTGTTAGTAACGTAAGGTGGCCTTTTTTCATTTCACGAAGAAATATCCTAATTTCAACTGAGCAATCGACAAAACTAGTCGGAATATTTCCCCTGCTGAACCAGATAATGTTACCTAGAATTGCAAGTTCTCAAAATGTCAGAAGAAGCTCATTGTTTGAAGGAACCCAATAATCTTAATATATGTAAACATGGAATAAAATATTATCAAGAGTCAGTCGCACATTTTGAACCTGAAATGTTTACGAAGTTCCTAGGTGTAGGATTTTTCTGGTTCACAATTGTGCCCATATTAACCTATGCAGTGCTTTGTTTATGAGGTGAGTGTTCTTTTGATTTTACCATGTGTCTTGAGATTTAGTTGGAAAGCTTAGATAAGGTCACTCACTAAAAAGAATTGCCTTAGGTGTAGTTTACTGTTCGTGAATCAGCAATGCATGTGTTCCTTCGAACAATGAGCCTCTTCTGCCATTTTGGGAACAAACTATGATGCCCTTGTAATGCTCGTTAACATTATGTGGTAGAGTTTTACCGATTGACTAGTTGAAATTAAGATATTCATGAAATTAAGAGAAACCCCATGTTTCTAATATATGTAAGAGAATATCAGTCAACAGCTGGCATATTTTCTTATTTTCAGGATGTGGGCATTTTTTCCTATTTTGTGGAAGTCGGCATTTTTTCTGTAGGCATTCAGTTTTGATTGTACAATGGCATGACTACATAGTTAACAATATTAGCTAGCCTTCCAATTATTATCAGTGCATATTGCATCCAGTGTCATTCCACTTTGTTTACATGACACCAGAGCACCTGCATTTCTCATGAATTTGGTTTGTTGTTGTAATTGAAGTAGTAATAATTATAAATTTTCTGAAGAATATTAATTTTTCTGTACAAAATTCTATTTATTAATGTTCCAATTCAAACAAAAATCCACACAAAATGTACAGAATTTATGAACTTATCAAGTAGTTCCATTAATAGGGCAATGAAACTAGCAATAAATATTTATAGTATTTATTATTCAGCATTTCATTTCTATTGAACAAATTTTGTTTTTCTTTACAAAACTGCGACTTATTGGTGTTCAAATTAAAACAAAAATTTACATGAAATGTACGGAATTACTTTTTGGGCTGATAATTGGAGTGCTAGCCACAATATTTTTTTACTGCAATTTAAGTTAGAAAAATATTTATAGTGTGTCTCATTTGCAGTTATTTAAAAATGTATTAGACATGAAAGCAAGTCACATTAAACGAATATATATATATATATATACTTAAGAGCAAAACTGAAGACTCAGAAACCCATTTCCAACTAGGTCTTTGTGGAAGTGAGAAAATGCAGAGTTTTTGCTGGTCCTTGATAAAGCCAAGGCTCAGTATTCTCGACACCTTCTACATTCAGTTGTTTTATTTTATATATTTTTTTTTCTTTTCTCCTTTTACTCACACAGGTAGATACATAACCTTTTCTATGTTGTACTAGGTGTGAGTCAAAATTATATTTGTATATTTTTTTTGCTTAGGTATCTTTATAGAATATATATATATATATATATATTTCAGAAAAAAGTGTCACATTAAACATTTTAATGTGATTTTTTTTATACAATACCTTCTTTTCTTTTCAGATAAACACATCATGCAGTGCTTCTTCATTTCCATCATCAGTAAGTTTTTAAGATGTTTTCTTATCATTTTTGTACTCATAAAACCGGTTCTACAAAAGCCCGGAAGAATCCAGTGTTAGTAGAAACAGTGTTAAATTTTTACATAAGGGCGGGTATGTATTTCATAAAAATCCTTCTTTAGTATTAGTTGGCCAGTGGTTAACTTGATACAGTAAAATCTCTGAATAGCAGACACCTGGACTGGATGATTTGTCCACAATTCGGAGGTGTCCGCTATTGAGAGATGCACACCTATCCGCCGAAGCCATTGTGCAATACAAACTTCGTTGCCAGTTTTTTTTTTTTTTGCTCTTAAAAATAAAGTTACATGTATAATATAAAAATATAAATATATGTACTTTATATGTACATATTTATGCAGTAATAAATTCCCAAACCACACTGAGAATACTGTACACGAAATTGAATATGTGTATGTATTTATTGTAATTTAAATATTTTTGAGCTTTTCAAACATGAGGAAAAAGCAATTTACGTACATATGTATATACGTAATTCAATGCATGTTTCTGATTAACAAATGTTTTAAAACTTTAGAAAGGTAAAAAAAAAATCTGACAAAAGCGTTTCCTTTTTTTGTTTTGCCACTTACAGCTTCTTTTTCAATATGAATTTTCAAATTCATCAAAAGTGCCAGTCCCTCAGAATCACCTTTGCTAATAAAAAAAATTTGAAGTTCTTCACTATACTTTGCCGCATCTGCAAAGTTCTTAATGTCGCACACCTCTTGTACAACTCCATCCACCGCTTCTTCTTCAGCTCCTTCTGCAGTCTCTTCAACCATTTCATTCTTGACGGGTGTGTGTGAAGAAATATAATCTTGCAAGTTATCCATTGTCTGTTCAAAACACAGTTCATCATCAACTGCAATAAAATCATTTGCATTTCCCTCGCAGTTCAAACAAGTCAGCAGTTCAGAAATCGAGCACAGATCCTCTTCTGCACTGAAGGTGCATACTGCATCTTCTTTTGCCTGCTGAGACAAACCCTGCCTTTCAGAAACGGTGACAAATGCACTGCAGTTTAACGTTTTCGATTGCGGAGGTTACCCGAGCGACGTCATAGAAAACATTAACGGATTTCAGCAGTTCTTCAGTTTTTTCTCCCCGTGAATCCAGTTGTGTAATGAGATAGCGCAAAAAAAAAACCAATAAAAAAAAAACACTTCCTGTACCACGCTTTGAAGCTGCGTATTATACCCTGGTCGCGTGGCTGGCATACAGAAATTGTGTTTGGAGCATAAAACACAATTTTCACAATTGTCAATTTCAAATTGGCTGGATGGGAAACGACAGCACGCTTCTTCGCTCTTTTTTCATTCTGGCATTGAAAGCTGTCGGTCATTCTATCATTAAAGCGCGTGTCATCCACGCTTTGTTATTTGTGCGCCACGGGACTCCAAGCTTGCTTACATCAATGTTCTTTAAAGCATCTGGGTTTTAAAGCTTTCCCTATCACAAGAGGAGTTGTCACATTCCCCTAACATGTTAGAGCACAACAGCAGTATTAGCCACTCTTCTGATGCCTTGCCTCCGATGCATTCCTCTTTACTCAAGCACAATGTCTTGTTTAGCATTATACGGAAAAAAAGCCTAACTAGTTTCATCTGCATTAAAACCGTGTCTGTCTTCGTAGCCCTCACATATTGTTTGCAGCCTTTCACCACCAGTCAGTCACTTCTTTTGTATCGACAGATTTGGCTTGTCCGCAAATGGCCTTAAAAGAGATGTCGTGGCCTCACCTGAATTTCGCCAGCCACCCATTTGAAGCTTTGTATGCCAAGTTCTTTGCTGATTTCCAGTACTTTCTGTTGCAGCAGTGGTCCACTAACAGGAATGTTCTTCACCTGAACAACTGCAAACCAGTCGAACGCAACGGAATCGATCGCCCCACTCTCAGTCTTCCGCATCTTGACATTCTTCTCATTTTCGTTACTATTTGTTATCCACAGTTTCATTATCTCTTCTTTGTTTCTTAAAATGCCACTGACTTGTGTTTTCCCGAATCCAAAATTTTCGGCAAAACTCCGCCCACTTGATTTCTTTTTTTCAGGGGCATTTATAATTTTGATTTTTTCTTTCAACGTCGGTCATTTCCGTTTTGGTGCCGTAACAAGAACCAAACGAATCCACATGCTCCTCAAATAAAGCTAGAGGAAAAGGGGTAGTGGCCTCACGCAGTCAAAGAAAAGAGATAATGAATGGTCCACTCTCGGAAAGAGTGCCACACAAAGGAGCCAGTACAATAACCGTGCGAGGGGTAAACTCGTTTGGATGGGGGAATTACCGACCTTCACTGCGTAGCAGAGGTCAGCTAGGGAGACACATTTCACAATGACCTGCTAGGAATGTTTTCAGTGTAGTGGGCTTGACATCGCAATAAAATTTCACATACCTTTTTTTCGTACCTTCCTTCAGCGGACACATTTTCAGCTTTATTGACCAAAGTCATTGTCCGTTATTTGGAGGTAAAAACATAGAATCGCCTATACTTTGGGACTGGGGATTACAAAATTGTCTGTTAAATGGAGGTGTCCGCTATTCGGGAGTATCCATTAAGGAGATTTTACTGTATTTGTTTTTCACTATTTGTTAACTTGGGACATTCATACAGCATCTTTGTTTATTCAGAAAATATCTAATTCTGATGTGGAAGCCAAAAACCAGTTGTGTGTTCATGCAGGTATGCTATAATTTATTAACAAAGGGGAGAGAGGGCATAAAGACAGAAAAAAAAACCCTCAGTTTTTCTTGGATGAAAAAAAGTATATATACACTGAAAAGCAATTGAATTAGAGACAGCTGGCGTTATGCAAATGCGACGCTGTGGGAAGCTCTGTAAATGGAAACGACATGACGTATGCAGCGATCCGACAATATAAGGAGTGATGCGACGGGAATCAGTAAGAGTCGGACTAAGTATGGGTAAGACGAAAGATCTAAGCGTATTTTATTTGATCGTGGGCAAATTGTCGGGGCCCGACGAATGGGTCACTCCATCTTGGAAGTCGTGCAGGCACTGGGATTTTCCACGAGCCACTGTGTCACGGGTGCACCGTGAGTACATCGAATATGGTAAAACCATCCCTGGAGGGGCCAACTGCCATGGACAACAGCGTGTGGATGTGCGGGGTCATCGTCGGCTAGTTCGCATTGTAACAGCGGATAGACGGGCCACAGTGCAAGAAATCACTCGGCAATTTAACGCTGGTGCATAAAAATGTGTAAGCAGCCACATCATCCAGAATGATCTCCTCGCTATGGGGTACAGAAGCCATCGTCCCACGAGGGTACCGCTGCTGACCGCACATCACAGGGTGCAAAGATTAGCATGGGGGCAGGAACATTTCCACTGGACCCTAGACATCTGGAAAAATGTTGCCTGGACTGATGAGTCGAGATTCACGTTTGTACACATGCGGATGGCAAGATACGAGTATGGCGCAAACCACATAAAGCGACGGATCCTTCTTGCCAGCAGGGTACTCTTCAAGCTGGTGGGTGTGGCATTTTCATCTGGGGACTGTTTACGTGGACTGAAATGGGACCACTGGTACATGTGACATCGTTCCTCACAGGTCAACGTTACCGGGATATCCTGGACGACCATTTACTCCTGTTTGTGCATCTTCAACATCCCACTGGGGACCTCATATTGCAACAAGACAATGCACCGAGCCATCGCTCCCGAATTGTATCCGAATGGTTGGATGAACACTTCATCGACGTGACCTCGCTTCCTTGGCCAGCTAGGTCACCTGACCTCAATTCCATTAAGCACATCTGGGATGCCATCGAGAGAGATGTTTGAGGCTCTGACCACCCCTATCAAATCTTCGTGAACTGTGGGTGCTTGTTCAGGGGTCGTGGATCCGTATGGCTTCCCAACACTTCTGGTGTCTTGTCAAGTCCATGCTAAGACGAATTGCCGCCGTCATCAGGTCGAAAGGTGGTACTACACATTACTAGACTGGTATCTCTAATTCAATTGCTCTTCAGTGTATGTCAAACAAAAAATATACCCATATACAGTGAAACTTGTGTTGGTAGCCACTCTCATTCCACATTCACCTGTCAAAGTGGGCAGATTTGTGTGGCACGGATGTCATCAGTCACTGATAGAAACAATGTGTAAGATACCTTTATTTGGCAGCCACCTGCAGGACACTGCCACAAGCTTCCATTTTTAAAACATATAATAGAATATACCTGCATTTTATGGCCTCAAAGTGTGAAACTTGTAGGAAAATCTTGTTTAGGAAGTTGCAGAAAGATAAGGTGTGAATTTAAAAATACGAAACACCTGTTCTTTTGTTTTTTCTCACTGACATCACTAAAGCCTGGATGTTTGTGCATATATCCTGAAAATTTTCTAGAAAAGTGCTTTTGGAAAAACAGTTATTTTTTAAATTTAACTTGTAACAGTACCGTGGTACAATAGCAAAACCACCTGTTACAATATTCTCCCCCTTATAGAATTGTGGTACTCAAATGAATCCACTTCCAATCAAAAGAGATTATGTCTACCTTACCATTTGGAAACAAAATATAGAATAATAACAAGATTAAATATCAAGCCTGAACTTAACCCTTCAATACAAAGATTTGACTAAATCAATGTTTGTGTGAAAGAGATGTCTACCATTTGAAACATGATGAACAAGATTTCGTCACAATAGGACTACAAAGGACCCTTCAATATCCCGGAATGCTCCATGACCAAATGTGAGTAACATTCTTAACCTCCTATTATCGATTTATTTCTATATATTATAAACTTTAGGGCATGTTATATGATTATAACCCTTGGTCAAACAAAGACTTTTCCCGAAAGCACTTCAACAACAACGTGAGAAACAGTAAATAATGCAACAACTGAATAGTTGACATTTATGTATAATGTGAATTATAACCACGTAAAAATTTCAACACCTTGAGATGTTTGAAGAATTGATAGAATTAAAAGAGAAATGTTTAGCTGCTCTCCACTAAACGACTGTGTTATCAATGTGAATGTTTCTTTATGTAGGAAGACCATGTTTCCTAAAATCCAAGCTTTCTATTCATAAGGGTCCATGCTTGTAAGGGTTAAACAGAACTTTTTCTGCATATCAAAATCCATGAGCCAGACAAATTATTCGTTGAAAGTGACACCTATCTCTCACTAAGAGATGGGTGCCACATACCATATCTCTGTGTTATGTGATGCCATGGGCGGCGAAACCTAACATTTTCTGGGGGCGGGGGGGGGGGGGTTCAACGTCTCCAAGAATGAAAACAATTTAAAAAAAGTAAGGAGGGAGAGAGAGAAATGAAACAACATAGAGTAGATGAGTACATTTTCTTTAAAGTTGATAAAATATCAATAAACAGAAAGGGAAAGACTTAAGGTTTATTGTTTTTACCTCTTATTTACTCTCAATTTTAAGAAATCTGGGCAGCATAAAAATATATAATCGAGTAGAATGTATTTTACATACCATTGGCAAATAACATGAAACATATCGATAAGAAACATACCTTACGTCTAGGTGCTTGTTGAAATCACAAAGATATTTCAGTTCCAGAACCACAACGTGCAGTAAGTTTGCTGCATGACTCATAATTTCTTTAGAATTATGTCTTTGAATTTATATTTGTCTTTCAATTTACTTATGACAATAAAGGTGATTTTTCACAATTCCTATAATATGGAGACTGTTTATGATATTGCTTTCAATTAAATTATATTAATATTAGCTGATATTGTGCAGCAGTTGAAGGATTGAAATGTGGAAACTTTTTTAAACAAATGAGATATAATTAAATTACTGAGTAAAAGCAAAAAAAAAAAAAAAAAAAAAAAAAAAAAAAAAAGAGCATTGTAAGAAAACTAAATCCCAGATGCCCTATTATGGCCATTAATATGTCTTGTGGTTTTAGCACCAAAATACCACCTGTCAATAGCCTTTGAAGGGTCAAATTCAGATAAGGAGGGGCCATTAAAGTTGATCATCATTTAATCATTTAAGCTCTCCGCTTCCATTGATGATCGAAATTTGTTTTTAATAAGGTTCATCAAGCTGAAACCTCTTTCACAACTTACAGTGGAAACAGGCAATACTGACACTATTGATAAGAGTTTCCCTAAAACTGGAAATCTGTCACTGTTAGACATCACTTTGTTCAACAATTCGCTGAGCTTCATCCCTTGTCCAAGCACCTTAAACTCATACCATTCGTTCTGGAGAAGATTTATGCATGTTTTGCTATTCATATTTGGAGATGATAGTTGTTTTTTGAAATGTTGAGCTAGGGCTCTTTTCTCATCAACTCCAAACTTCTCCAGATCCTTTCCTGTTGGCCACGTGAAGGTATCAAAAACCCTGCAATGTTGAATGATGTTATGATTGTTCAGAAATCTTTCCTGTAAATATTGTGCTCCGCATTGCACCAGGTTTTTTTTTTTTTTGTCAACTTCAAAGGAAGTACTTGAACTGGCATTCAGTCCATGCAGTTGCACTTCTTGATAAATGCCTTTCAGTGTTGTGCTACTGATGAACATGTCTTCATAATGACCAGAAACATCGATCAATGCAGTGAGTGTTGTTACAATACTTTTTATGTGCAGTTCAACAGCACTCGTGAAAAGTTCTTGCCTTTGAAATATGAGAGACAGGTTCTTAAATACAGTAAGATAATCTAACAGAAAGTGTAGCATATGGGCAACCTGAAATCCTTCAGTTTCTTCAACAGACCCTTTGCAACTGCAGAAGCATCACCTTTCTCAATATAGAAATATCTTCAAGATGTACCACCACACATTTCCAATCTTTTACCAAAGCAGCAAGTGCACCAACTTTACTGGCAACCCATCTTACTTTGTAGAGAAATTGAAATTTTAAAAGTTGGCCCTGCAAAATTTCAGATACCTGCTTTAGTTGACGCATTCTCTTTGGTGATGACCGATAAAATTTGTGCAGTTTCTTAAGAACTGTATCAATGTCATCTATGAATTTTACATTTTTTACAGCACTCAACACACTTAAGTTTAATCTGTGTGCAATACAGTGAACACCTACCACATGGCTCAATGTTTGACGAATCTTCTGAACTACACCATTCTCAGCAATCATACTGTATCCATCTGCAGTTGCACTTTCAAGTGGAATGATGGATAAAAATACATCTTTTATTCCTTTGTCTTTCAGATATCTTGCATATAATATAAGTTCTTCTGCACCTCCTTTGTCTGTTGATCCATCCAGCAATAAACTTACAAAATTCTGATATTTTAGTTCACAAATCAGCTCATTTCTTATCCCTGCTGCAATATAAGACACAAATTCTTTACATCTTTTGTCATTGTTATATTCTTTTCTGACTTCAATACGTAATTTTTCTGCCAATAACAATTGCCCTTCCAAGTCGCTAAAAGGTTTATTATTTTTAGCAATGAAATAGGCAATTTAAAAAACAGATTTCATGTGCTCAAACAATTTTTGATCCATTTTTTACACACACTGCAATAGGGGTAGTTTCTGGATGTAATTCTGCATTTTGTGCTACCATGCATTTCTGATGCTGATATGACTTCTCATGTTTTTTAAATGTTTCCTGTTTGAAAGGTCCAACAAAACCCTTTACCACTTTAGAACTGACATCCGCTATCCCAGGAAATGCAGCACATATTTCACATTGTGCTATACCTGTTCTTTCATTAAAAGTAAGCCACAGTAAATCCTTTAACCATGCTGTTTGAAATTTCCTCCTTTTTCCACTGTATGCCTGACTCAGTGAAGGGGAATGGAGGTTCAGATCTTCTGTACTAACTTCCACCTCAGTTTCTTCTAATAAAATGGAAGGCTCAGGATCTTCCCTTTTTTGTGGAATCGCAAAAAAACTTGTTAAACGGGATTGCTTCCCATTTTCCAAATCTCTGCTTGCAGCTGATAGTTTCATTTTTGAAATGAATAAAACGCACAAAGCTGAGGTTAAAAAACACAACAGAATCTTGAAACCAAAATAAAATAAAATGCGTAAGCATGCAACTAAAGTTGAACTATCACCTCAGAAGGGTTCTCTGTTAATGACAACCAGTTTGCAGGTACGCGACCTTTCGTGACGCTATCTGCCTGCAGGGAGAGTAAGGTAGAAGGGGAACAATGAAAGTGGAGCCAGAGAAATAAATGGAATATTTTCCGCTGCAACTCACCCCAGGTCAATGGTTAGTCACATGCTTTGTTTTGCCGACTTGCAGCACGCGAGAGAGGAAGGGTGCAAAAGAAACCGGACGGACAAAGGTCAAAACCAGGGTCGTAGCCAGAGGAGAGCCGCCCGACCTCAATGACCTACCGCCCCCCTAATTTCTATGCCTGGCTACAAGCCTGGTCAAAACGCTTCCTGCACAACTGAATTTCAGCTAACTTTGAAGCTTAAAAGTTCTGTTGCAACATACAAAATCCGAAGAAAAAAAAAATTGATGTAAAATTCAATCTGCTGAACAAAGGCAGTGGTTGTCGGCAAGCGTAATTGCCGAAGCTTCAGCCATCAGCCCGTTCGCTCCCGATAAGTTACGAGTTCCCACTTCCAAGCGCAGAGTGTGCTTCCCCACTAAAGGAGGAATTGCTTTGAGCACGCACACTTGCTATTATTGACGCTTGCGTCCCACTTGTAGGATCAAGTGGCGCGGGAGAAGCAGCTTTCCTTTATTTTTGGATGGCCTTAAAACATTTAACAGAAAAAATTAAAGGCAGTTCCTAGCAGAAAATGGAAAGCCATCTGCAGTTGCACTTTCAAATATTAACTTCCAAGAAAAGGCCTGCGGAATGATTACATCAAAGTACGATTTGACAAGAAATCAGTTTCATGTAAAATAATAAACCACAGAAGTATGGTAATAACTTCTGTGGTTTATTATTTTACATTTATAATGAGGAACGTACTCCACTTCAACCTTTCACTAGGCTACATTGAAGGCATCTAGTTTCTAATACAAGCCACTCCGCATGCTTTAATACGAAGCAATTTCAGAAGTACTGAAAATATTATCACAACTATTACTCATAAATAAAGCATAATAATCAATTATAAAAATCATAGCAAGATATAAAAGTGCATTTAAACAGCTGTTTTTGGAAATGTGGAAATAATAGAAGACTAATAAAAGCCACCTGAGTTATGTATTTATAAGGAGCAAATGGAGGAATAATACGGTATAAAGGCAAGTATTTGTACTGTACAGTGCAATTTGGGAAATAATATGCATATGAGACCAACGAAAGATAAAAAACAAAAACAAAAAAACCCCCGCTGAACTTTTTAACAGGGTGAAAAATCAAAATTCGCAGCAAGAATGCAAACTACTTTCCGTTTCTTTTGTTGACTGCAGCTGCAGAGCATTCATTCTGTAATTTTTAATTTTTTTCTGCTATCATTCTTTCTTGATTTCTTCATTGTCGCTTTTCTTTCTTTTTTCCTCCGATGACAATTTCATTTGTCATGCTGAAAACTTTCCTGCACGACTGCATGATATCAAAGCTTAACAAATACATCATGTAAATGGTGCAACTTTGAGAACATGAATGCTTTTGAACACCATGCATCATTTTTTACAAATTTTCCAACTCGTTCAGTTTCATTTTAGGAAATTCCCCCTCGCTTATGAAGCTTAAATACAACACAAGGGGAATAACATTTAACAACTCAGGAGAGGGGAAACATTGCGGGGGAAAATCGTGATTATGGGAGATAACTTTACTCCGCCTGACTTCCGTTTTTGGCAAAATTTTCAAGCTGAAAAACAAATATTTATGGAATGAAATGATATTTAACAACAATACTGGGTATAAGAAACATCGCGAGAAAAACCCCCCACGATTGTGAGGGGGGAATTGTTTAACTCTGTTAACTTACGCTTTCGAAACACGAATAAACCGTCCCCAAATGGGAAAGACACCCCCCTCCCCCAAGAAATTCTCTTCAGTTTTGCATCAGTCTGGAAAATGACCCAAATGATGGCAAAGCGGAATTCCACGAATACGTGGAAGAATCTCGTTATGAATATGGGATTCACGACTAGTAATTAATAATAATTGAGCCAGCATCGAAAATAGCATTGAAGAAAATAACACAATCCCCCTCCGCTAAACCATTACAGAGCAGTTGGGGAAAAGTAAAGTTATTACCACTGGTGAATTAATTTCTCTTTCACACAGCCTTACACATGCTAAAAAGATTAAAATAAAATAATCCAGTAGGTATATAAATTATTTCGCACGCAGTTGTATAAGTCTGAAGAATTAAATATATTAGAAGCGACATGCGAGTCCCGATTGAAGTGTTTTTAAAGAGAAAAATTATAATTTGGAGTTATAGGAGTATACTACAAAGGAAAAGGATAATTATTTTTATTCTGACCCTGTGTAGTTGTTATAAAGTACCTTCCTGACATTCTAATAATTTTGATCACAATCATACCAGAATACACGCTCTGTACGTGCTTGCAGTGGCAGACGCCACTAACTCTGCGGGGAGCAAGCTCCTCCTACTTTAGCAGATCACCTCGATTGAAGGTCACGACCTGACCCACGGAGGAGACCCTGATAACAGCTGGTGCCTTGAGCGCTTCAGCGCCCTAACTACAGAGCAGCTTTTGTATGCGACAGATACAAACGTGCCGATCTAGTTAGTCACTGGTAAATTGCGGGACTTCCCTCTTCACTCAAAAGCTGTTTGCCATTTTCATCAATTTAATTACAGTAAAAACATTGACAAAGTAGATTTTCCCACTTCAGAATAGGAAAACCACATTTGTTAAATACATAAATTAAACGCAAAAAATTCTTGTTGCCAGCATGAAATTTTTAGGCGCCATGGCGACCTGGCGCCCGGGTTTTGTCGAGCCCTGATCCTACGTTATCCTACCACTGGGCGCCAGCAGCTGAGGACACACCAGGTAGCACAGCCAGTGGCACAAAAAGGGAAACTTGAGTGGAAAGTCATGCTGTACATTTGGTGGAATTGTGAGGGTCTCACAACACTGGGAGCTTGTGCCAGATATTAAGGCTTCAGACAAAATTTCTATGCGAAACAACCCCCGCTACTCAGCGCTCATCAATAGAAAGCGGCCGTGGATAATACCCCCAAGGCACACCTTCAGAATGGTCTGCCTGAAACTACAGTAATTGGCAGGGGTTGGTATACTACGTCATCTTCCACATAGCTATGATTTGGCCCCATCCGAATGCAACCTGTTTCGCTCCGTGGACACTATTTCCTATGAGGAAGGCACTTCTCTTCATTGGTGGATGTGGAATCTCGTATCAGATAGTTTCTGTCAGGCCTCCACAAATTGAAAAAAATCTGGTAGCCAGCAAAAGTTTTCAGTGGCCAGCAACCACCCCCCGATTTTTTCAAGTACAGAACATATTTGAGCCCCCCCCCCCCACGCCCCAACAGAATTGCTGTTCATGCGCTTCTTCCAGCGTAAATAGTGTGGGACTAGGCTCAACTTTCATACCTCCAAAAAAAATTTTTAGTCCAAGGTCTCCCCCCCCCCCCTCCAAATTTGTTTTTGACTGTTACAAATGTATCCAAAAAGTTTTACAAAAATCATTTTACAGAATTTATTTTGAGTCCCTTTTGGAAAATACGAAAGGAACAGGTCTCTAGTGCAGACATGAAACACCTGCAGCATTTTCCCTAGATTCCCGAACTAAAGCATTATTGAAAAAACTCTGATGGAAGAAAAAAATTGCATAAACATGAAGTTATTTTTTCACAGACTGAGGATTTGTTATAGATCAATAACGCATATTTTTTTAGCTGTAGCTCATTGCATGGCTGAAAAGATATTCTAATAAAACTGCTGAAACCATAGTTTCCGATGGCAAACATATTGGTGGACTTCTAGTTACAAGTATAAGTTACTGTATATGCTTTTTTTTAAACATAAATTACATACATTTATTTAAGTGAAAATCAGAAATTATATGAAGTAGACTATACTATTTCAGTAAGAGATCACAGAATGTTTCCAACATGTTGAATAAATACTAATGAGAAATTGTACAACAATATACATAAGTTGAAATGTTTGTGTCCAAAGTTGCACTTTTCATATTCTTACATTAACTAAAAAAGTACTTTATACTGAACACAATTCTGCAAGAAAAACTGTGGTGGTGGTCTAGTCTCATCTCTTGAATTTTGTGGGACATATTTTGTTAACTGAGAAAGAGTAATCGCTAATATAGTAATATGGACGGTGAATTCAGATGTGGCATTGGTAACTTCAAATGTTCACAATTAATAGGGATTTTGAAAAAATATCAACAAGAATTTGTCACATAATCAAGGTTCAAGAAACTGTAAATGAAAATCACATTAACGCATTCTCAAATGTTTGTGCAGTAGTAGTATGCCTTATAAAGGACATCCCACTATGGAAAAAAAAAAAAAATCTCTTAACATTCTATTTTAGATGTAGTTCTTCAAATTCTGTTTTTTCTAATTTTTGTTTCTTAACTACTGGCATATGCCCTTGTGTGTGTCTAGATTTTTTGGATCCAAAGAACCACCTATCAACAGCTTTCTGTGGTTTATAGTCTTTAAGTGGAGGGCCATTCAAGTGAATCATCATGAGATCATTCAAAGTTGATGCTTCCATGGATGTTCTGTTGTTTGTTTTTATCAAATTCATGTGACTGAAACCACGTTCACATGATGCAGTACATGTTGGTAGAACTGCAACAATTTTCAGTAAGTGGCCAAGAACTGGAAATCTCTCTTGGTTAGATAATGTTTTTTGGAGTAAATCTGCAATCTGCAAACCTCGCCCTAAAACTTTAAATTCATACCACTCACTCATTAGAGACTTCATTTTAGTTTCCCATGAGGTTTCATTACGGGAGGAAAGATGTCTTTGAAAGTGCTTGGCTAGAACTTCAATTTCACTTTTTCCAAAATCTTCCAGGTTTTCTTCTGGCCAGACAAAGGTGTCGAACACTGAACAAGCTTTTTGTAAAGTAGTCTCAGACTCTAAAAATCGTTCCTGAAGGTACCTTATCCCATCGCTGATCATTTTGTTCTTGTCTGACTCAAAGCTTTTACTGTCAATGTTTGTAAGTTGAATGCCCAAGTAGTTTCCACTAATAGTTGTCACATTTGTGAATTGGCTTTCATATGAGGCAGGCCCAGATTCCAAGTTCTTAAGTTCATTTAGTGATCTTTTAATGTGTAGCTCAACTTGGCTTAAAAGTAACTGCTCTTTTTGAAAAATCAGCGAAACTTTAAATATTAACAAAAAATCCAGTAAGAAGTGCAGCATTGCAACAAATCTGAAACTTTTCATTTTTTTTACAATTCCTCTGGCTACAGCAGCATCATCCCCCTTCTCATTTGATACATCTTCTAAATGAGCTATAACTACATTATAATTCCTTACTAATGCAGTAAGAGCACCAACTTTGCTTGAAACCCACCGAACCTTCTGTAGATACTGAAATTTCAGAAGCTTTGACTCCAGAATTTTAGCAACACTGTTTAACTGTCTCATTCGTTTAAGCGAGTTCCGGTAAAACTTGTACAGTCTTTTGAGAACAGTATCTAATTCATCTAGATATTTCACATTTTTTATTGAGCTCAGAACACTCAAATTTAATTTATGAGCAACACAGTGTTGGGAAACAACATCTGGGACGTTTCTCTTTATTTTTGTAGTTAATCCATTTTCTTTCCCAATCATATTTGCCGCGCCATCTGTGCCAAGTCCGACCAACCACTGTCCTTCTAACCAACCAATTCCCAAATTTCTCATTTCTTCATCCAAGATCTTGTAGTACCCTTCAGCAGTAGATGACTGAAGAGGTACTACCGACAGGAACACTTCTTTCACTTTCTTGTCTTTAACATAGCGACTATAAATAAGTAACTCTTCTACTGTGGACTTATCAGTTGATGCATCAAGAAGGATAGTTGCATGGTTACACTGTTTAACTTCTGCAATTAGTTCTTGCCTAACCTCATCTGCAATATGTGATATGAACTCTTTACACCTCATATCATTCTGATATTGTTCGACTCACATTTACTTCAAATTTATTTAATAACACAATCAGATTTGAAAAATCTGTAAATGGCTTATTATATTTTGCCACATAATATGCAGTGTTGAAGAGCTTTTCAAGATGGTTAAACATTTTTTCATCCATCTTTTTGTGACACACTGCTAATGGTGTACACTCTGGTTTTTCTACAGCAAGATCATGCTCAATGCAGTTTCTGTGCATTTTTGATAGCTGGTGTATCTTGAAAGTCTCAATTTTAAAAGGCCACTGGAAACCACGAACAAATTTTGTGTTTTTATCTGAAATATTGGTATATTTTGAGCATATTTTGCATGAAGCTTTATCATTTTCAAACACTAACCATGGAAATTCTTCACACCATTTTTTCTGAAATTTTCTCTTGCCATCTTTCTTATTTTCACTTGTCTTTTGAGGCAATCCAAGTTTGTTTTTCTGAGGCACTTGTTAAGTTTGGCCTTTGTCATCATTTTGCGGAGTTCCAAATGGCGGTCGCTTCTGAAAAAATGAAAGTAGACTCTTTTGTTCCATCATAAAACAACTTGAGCATAAAAGAACCATGCCTCGAAGTGAGCTAAGGAAATCAAGCACTTTTAATTTGAAGAAAATAGCACCAAATATTTAAGTCGCATGAAGCTGGTTATAAATTTTTATTATCACAGTCGGAATCCTTTCAAAGCATCAGAACAGCCAAGTAACACGTGCTTCTCCATAAGCAGCACAGAACCCGAAGTCCAGTGGGACAAAGATAGCACACTTGTGATCCTCACAGTCATGGGTACTGGCACCCGAAGTCCTGTGGGACAAAAGATGGCACACCTGTGACGGGGAGGGAGATGACACTCTCAATCTCTTGTTCCTTCTGCTGTGTTACGACGGCGTTTTACGCAAAAAAAAAAAAAAAAAATGAAACAACCATTCACCTTCAAAGATCTGCTTGCTTTAGCATAAGTCTGGGTGCTAAAAATAATAGAGTTGATGAAGAAAGTGAATTTCCTAATTGCATTCCTGCCAACTAATTTTATCGAAAATCTAGAAAACTGCTTAAAAACATATAGAAGATATTTCAAAAATCAAGAGAAGAATATGGTGCAAAAGTCAATTTATGAGTCAATAAATTACGAAGAAAAGCATTTTTAGCTTTTTCTAATAAATAATTAACACACACACAGATATACAGAGTTGTATAATTATATAACGAGACGCCAACCTCTGGAAAGGAGTTCCAGAAATCAACACACGTTGTTTACGTAATCTTACCGTCATAAATTTACTTAAAAAAAAAAACCTTGTAGCTCGTCCTCCCTTTAAAGCGTTAAGGGTGATGCAAGAAATGTATAGTTGCATGAAGTAAGACAAATCGGGATCTCACGCTTCTCTATGATTAAAAGAAAAATGCCCTTTTACCTTGCCATTCCATGCCCCAATCTCTCCATGGTAAAAAAAAATTAAAAAAAATAAAAGAACAGTGGGCTCCGCGATGGTGATTTGCGCTATGCGTAGTGGACTGCGGCTATGTCGTTACAGCCGAAACTCTTAACTCGAAAAAGCGATGACACAAGTTCCGATGATATCCCACTTCGGAAGACGGAGAGCTTTGGTTTACTTTAACAGTGCACAAAAAAAGTACGGAGTTGTTTACAAAAATATCATGCACTCAGAAATTGAAGTGATAAAAGCAAAGCTATTACATTTTTATGCCGAATTACGTAATCACTAAAATACACTGACGGAAAAAAAAATCCCAACACCACGAAAAAATTGTTGTAGAAGAATGAAATGGCGGCAATGTATTTGTATAGGTAACATATTTAATCGATTAAGGTTTCCAGATCACAGCTTATTGTAAGCGCGAGAAGAGCCATTTTAAATGTGAAATGCTGGTACATTAATAACCGGTGTAACCGCCAGAATGTTGAATGCAAGCACGCAAACGTTCATGCATTGTGTCGTACAGGTGCTGGATGTCAGTTTGTGGGATGGAGTTCCATGCCTGTTGCACTTGGTTGGTCAATACAGGGATGGTTAATGCTGGTTGGGGGTGACGCTGGAGTTGTCGTCCAATGATGTCCCATACGTGCTCGATTGGTGAAAGATCTGGTGATCTAGCAGGCCACGACATGTCGACACTCTGTAGAGCGTGTTGGGTTACAACAGCGGTATGCGGGCGAGCGTTATCCTGTTGGAAAACACCCCTGGAATGCTGTTCATGAATGGCAGCACAACAGGTTGAATCACCAGACCGACGTACAACTGTGCCGTCAGGGTGCGTGGGATAACCACGAGAGTGCTCCTGCTGTCATAGGAAATTGCTCCCCAGACCATAACTCCAGGTGTAGGTCCAGTGTGTCTCGGCCGCAGACATGTTGGTTGCAGGCACTCACCTGGCCTCCTTCTAACCAAAACACGGCCATCACTGGCACCCAGGCAGAACCAGTTTTCATCAGAAAACACAACAGATGTCCACTCCGTCCTCCAATGAGCTCTAGCTTGACACCACTGACGTCGCAAACGGCAGTGGTTTGGAGTAAGTGGAATGCACGCTACAGGGCGTCTGGCTTGGAGCTGTCCTTCAAGTAACCGATTTGTAACAGTTCATTGTGTCACTGTGGTGGCAACTGCAGCTCGAATTGCTGCCGCAGACGCAGTACGATGCGCCACCGCCATACGCCGTACACGGCGGTCTTCCCTCTCAGTAGTGCCACGTGGCCGGCCGGAACCCGGTCTTCTTGAGGCAGTGCCTTCCCTTGACCACCGCTGCCAACAATCATGCCCAGTGGCTGCATTCCTGCCAAGTCGTTCTGCAATATTGCGGAAAGAAAATCCACCTTCTCGTAGCCCTATAACACGACCTCGTTCAAACTTCGTGAGCTGTTGCTAATGGCTTCTTCGTCTTCTTAAAGGCATTCTTGACTAACATCAACACCCTACGTCGAATCTCAACGATAACTAACGCTCACGAACGTTACAGCGTGTATTTACAGCAAACCTGCTTTGCATGTTCCGAGGCGCTACTAGCGCCACACGTATGGGCCGAGCGCGAAATTTGCATAGACGTCATCTTACAGATGTACTCTCGCCGCCTACCGACTGTCGTTTATCTAACACAACCCCTTCTTGGTGTTGGGATTTTTTTTCCGTCAGTGTACTTTTTTCTTTACAGTAAACGAAGAAAAGAAAATCTATATGGTTTATTTCCATATCGAACTTTCTTAATGCAGTTGTTTTGTTGATCTGTTAAGTAGGCCAAGAAAGTTGCAACTGGGACAGAAGCTCCTTTATAACAAATATTTTGTGTTAAGCAGAATAGCAGCCAGCCAGCAAGCGTGCTTCCCAGTTAAGATTTGTTCAGCGCAAAGGATTCTGGGGCCCCCTACTCTTCCTGTATCGCGACAGAGTTTTTGTAAAAGCACTGCACTACGACGAGCCAGCCTTTCCCACCGGTCACGTGATGTGTGGTGGAGGATAGGCAGATAGGAGAGAAACTGCAGTTTGTGCGGTCGCACGCATGCCGCTGTTTGCTGATTTCCGTAAAAGATAAATTACAACCATTCCAAAATTTGCTTCATTACATTAAAAAAAAAAAAACTGTACTCATTAAAACTGCTTAAAACATAGTCGCCAGCCAAAATATTTTGGACTCCATTGGCGACCTAGTGACCGCATTTGTGGAGCCCTGGTTTCTGTCCTCAAAACCTGCCGAGTGGTACGGCTGTGGGAATGTGGCTCTAGTGGAACGTTGGCTAAGAACTGTAGGATAACGGCCTGTACTTTGCAGAATGAGGTGACCATGTATGGCTATCCTTCATCATTCAGCTTTTATAGCTGCAAAAGGAACGAAGTTTTGACTCATCTTCCCATTTCTTCTCTATGCAGACCTTGCTTGATATCTGTTGTTCAAGTTAAATGTATTTATCAGTCACATCCAGATTTGCCCCATCAACTTCCTGATTTTCAGTTTTTGTAAAAGCACTGTACACGAATTTGTCAAATGTAAGTTCATTTGTGAACCCCCTTTGTTCATGTCAGCAAATTCCTGGATCATACACCATAGCTCTGAGGGGGTACTCCCAAAAATGCCTATGTCGCCAGCAAATCCAGGGTTGGTTAAATAATCTACATTAATCTTTTTCCTCTTGTCTTCCCAGTTCAATGATTGAAACACATTCTGAAAAAAAAATGGCATTGAAGAGTTTGGGAGACATACTGTCACCTTGTCTCACTACCTTTAAAATTTTTTATAAGTGTTGTGTCCTCGTACAGTCGAACCTTTGTGCTTGCATTTTCATAGATGTTATTAAAGATGGTTATGCATTCATCTTCATTACCACAGGATTTCAAATACATCAAAATTACTGATGATTTCACAGAATCAAAAGCCTTTTCATAATCAGCAAAAGCCAGGATTTTATGTTCATTCTTCCTTTCAAATAGCTCCCGCACGGGGATAACTGGTTTTCCAGTTATTTGGGGAGCGGCGCCCCCACGGCCCGAGCTCACCTTGTGACGGTTTCTATTGCCTCTGCGGCTTTGACGATTACATCACCGAAGGGACAGCTGTTCATCCAGCTGATGGGGGATGGCGTCCCCACGGCCCGAGCCGATTTTCTCTTATTGTTTTGCTTTTTTCGTCTTTCGTTCATATAGTGCCATGTTCCCGCCTCAGTTGTAGGCTGCTGAGGTTGTGATGAGGCACCAGTTCCGGGTTTGTTTCCTCGTTCTCTTCCCTGTCTTTTCTCTTTTATGTTACATTTTCTGTTTTTCCGGAGCTGGTTAGCTTAGACCTACCTGCATGTTTGCCGTGTGCGGTGACCAGTACAGGTGGAAAAGGGGATGCTGGAGGCTGAGGTATCTGGGGGCCGGGTTGTAGTTGTCTCCAGATGCCAATACTCCTCTTTGCCCTCTGCTTCACCCTAAACGGGAGGCTGGGGGCTAACCCACTCCTAGTCAGGAAGTCTGTGGCCGAGTGGTGTCCAGACTTCTAGCGGCTTGTCGTTCTGTTCGGCTGGGTGAGTATGGGGGTAGGGTGGGCATGCCAAAGGGGTGTTCTCCGGGCACGGGAAAGTCTGGGTGCACGCTGAGCGTGTGTCTGCCCTACCACCTTGCTATATCCGCTGACTATCCCTAGAGCCGTGTCCTGCGTCCTCTTGGGCTTGCGGACCTCCGGCTCTCCCTCGTTGGGCTCGGTAGTTGGTGGGGAGGTCAGCGGACGAATCTTTTCCTTCATTCATGGAAACCCCAAGTGTTTCCCATGCTCATAATAATTTAAAGCGCCCTGTGGAGGAAAGTGCTCCTTCCTCCACAAAGAAACTTGTCACATCTAATTGCAATGCTCTGTTTCTGTTGATTAAATCTGGTGACTCTTCACAGTCACTCAGTACCAAGAGTCCTTTCTGGATCAACAAGGCTCTGCAAGCCGTTGCTGGCTCTCCAAAGTGTGAAGAAGCTCCCTTCCGGGGATCTTCTCGTGGAAACTTCTACTCCACGCCACAGTGCCACCTTGCTGGAAACGACCGTTTTGCTTGGCGTTCCTGTTCAGGTTTCTCCACACGGTTATCTCAATTCCTCTCGCGGTGTAGTCAACTCCCGCGACCTGCTTGAATGCAGCGATGAGGAATTGCTGGAGGAACTTGGTGAACAGCATGTCATTGGGGTTCGGCGGATTCTTTTTAGGCGGGATGGGAAATCTATTCCCTCCCGTAACATCATCCTAACGTTTGACTCCCCAAACCTGCCTACTTCCATCAAGGCAGGTTATTTATGGCTTGATGTACGTCCGTACATCCCGAACCCCTTGCGATGTTTCAGGTGCCAGCATTACGGTCACTCCCAGCAGTCTTGCCGTAATGTTGCAAAGTGTGGCTGCTGTGGTTCCACAGAACACTCTTTGGCGGATTGCTCTGCAGAGTCTGATCGTTGTGTCAACTGCGAAGGGACTCATCCTGCTTCTTCTAAGCAGTGTCCAAAGTGGCTAGAAGAACAGGCAATCCAACGCCTGAAGACAACTGAGCATCTCTCATATCCCGAGGCTAGACGGCGGATCGCCCCTTTACAACCAGGCCGGCGGTCCTATGCTTCAGTTGTGGTGCAGAAGACTTCAGTGGCGGTCCAGACTGAGGTGACCATCCCAGCGGGGTGTCCTTATGATTTTGAGGACATCGTCGCTGCTGGTATGGAAGCACTGAAGTCTCGCCGTATTGCATCCAAGGCGACATCAACATCGTCGCCTAAACCTACCTCTATGCCGAAACCATCTACGGCCATCACAGGGACCCAGGTCCAGGGCACTGGGAAGAAGAAGCCGGAAAAGGTAAAACCAGGTTCATCCTCCCGAAACAGAGCAAGCAAAAACCGTCTCTCAACACAGGGGGTAAACACAGCCCTGTGTTACCTCCAGACACTGCGGATGGATTGGAGGTGATGGACGACAGTGAGACGTTCTAGTCGTCTGTCTTTTTCATTCTTTCTTTACATTTTTCATTATGGCCACGCTCATTCAGTGGAATTGCCGAGGTCTGCGATCACGCATTGATGATTTGAAAGGTTTACTGTCTTCGCACACACCTGTGTGCGTGTGTCTCCAGGAGACAAAGCTTCGCATGACGGACACTCCTTTGCTGCGGAGACATTCTTTTTTCCGCAAAGATCACCAGGACGGCGTAATTGCCTGCGGAGGAATGGCCGTCGTTGTTCCTCATGGTGTCCCTGTCACTGCGGTTGCCCTTCGGACGCCTTTGCAGGCAGTGGCAGTGAGACTGTTTGTGAACACTCTGCTCACGGTGTGTTCCATCTATATACCACCAACTGAAGCTGTAGGCCTTTCGGATCTGGAAGATTTAGTTGACCAGCTGCCGCCTCCTTTCTTCATCTTTGGGGATTTTAATGCTCACAATCCGTTGTGGGGTTCTACAACTCGAGACTCCAGGGGCCGTGTTGTTGAGTCCCTTCTCTCCAACACGTCCCTCTGTCTCCACAACACCGAAGTTGCTACTTATTTTCATGAACCCACCCGTTCGTACTCAGCCATTGATCTGTCTTTGAGTTCACCATCCTTATATCCTGACTGGTCCTGGAGCGTATCTGGTGATCCCCTTGGCAGCGATCACTTTCCCATCTTTCTCCGTCTAGCGGGTGGCGGGTACCGTTACCCTACTCGCCCTGCTAGATGGAATATTGATCGTGCCAAGTGGGACGCATTCACGGCTTCAGCGATTATTACTCCAGCTATGGTGACCTCAGGAACGGTCAATGACGCTGTTGCGGCGGTAACGGATTGTGTTGTGCATGCGGCAGAACTTACCATCCCCAGGATGCCGACTAAACTTCCACGTTGCCCAAGACCTTGGTGGAATTCCACTTGCATGGCAGCTCGTCAGGCCCAACATCGGGCTTGGGGTAGGTTTCGTCGGTACCCCACCGACGCGAACCTACTTGCTTTCAAGAAGGCCAAGTCCTACGCGCGATTGGTTCGTAGGCGTAGTCAACGGGAGTCCTGGATACGTTACGTATCCGGGATTAACTCCGCTACCAGCCCTAAGATCGTTTGGGACAGGATCCGTAACATTCGAGGACAGTACCCATCTGGGGAAATCTCCATTCTTGAGAGTGATGGAGGAACGGTTGCTGACGCTCAGGGTATTGCTGACTGTCTGGGCGCCGCTTTTTCTTCAGTGTCCAGCAGCAGCAATTACCCTGCTTCGTTCCGGCAGTTACAGCCGCGGCTTGGACGGTCCAAGATTTCTTTTGGACCGTTTTCTTCCGCGGATTATAACAGCCCGCTGACTGCCGTGGAGCTGAAGACCGCTCTGAATCGGTCCGGCCGGACATCTGTCGGACCAGATAACATCCATTACGAAATGCTGAAGCACCTTTCTCCGTCCTCTCTTGAATGTCTGCTAATCCTGTTTAACAGGATTTGGCTAGAGAATGCCTTTCCCGGGTCTTGGCGTACGGCCATTGTCGTTCCTGTTCCCAAACCTGGTAAAGATCCCACCAACCCGTTGAACTACCGGCCAATTGCTATGACGAGCTGCCTTTGCAAAGTACTCGAGCGCATCATTAACCTTCGTCTCATTTTTTATTTAGAAATTCATCACATTTTTTCGCCTCATCAGAGTGGATTTCGTAAATCTCGATCCACCACCGATCATCATCTTCGCCTTGAGACATCTGTCAGGGAGGCGTTTGTCCGGCGTCAGCATATGGTCTCCGTCTTCTTCGACATGGAGAAAGCCTATGATCGTACCTGGAGATACGGCATTCTCCGTGATCTGCACGAGTGCGGATTGCGGGGAAACTTACCATCTTTCATCGCCGGATTTCTCCAGGACCGGAGTTTCCGTGTGCGCGTCGGGTCGACCCTCTCTGCGGTGTACCCGCAAGAACAGGGTGTACCTCAGGGCTCCATTCTTTCCGTTACGTTGTTCATCCTTCGTGTTAACCATATTTTCCAACTACTTCCTCCCACGGTTCGTGGAACCATGTACGTGGATGATCTGCAGATCTCTTGCGCCTCTGTAAACATGCGTACCATCGAGAGACAGCTCCAGTCTGCCATTACCAAGATCTCTCACTGGGCTTCCCAAAATGGATTTGGCTTCTCGACGCAGAAGACCGTTTGCGTGCATTTTGCCGCAAACGGGGTCTTCACCTAGACCCCAGCCTCCGTCTGGGGTGCTCTACCATCCCCGTGGTGTCAGAAGTCAAGTTCCTTGGGTTAACTTTTGACCGAGCGCTCACCTTCCGGCCTCACATCCAGTCTTTGAAGGTGAAGTGCACGAAGTCATTGGGTATCCTGAAGGTCCTCTCTCGAACATCTTGGGGAGCCGACAGGTGCTCAATGCTTCGCATTTACCACTCTCTCATTCGGTCAAAGTTAGACTTCGGATGCATTACGTACGGTTCAGCGCGCCCATCGATTTTAACACCTTTGGACCCCGTCCATCACCAGGCATTGCGGCTATGTACTGGTGCTTTCCGTACCTCTCCCGTACATAGCCTGTATGCGGAGGCTCATGAGCCGCCGTTATGCATCCGTCGTAAGCAGCTGTCTCTTCAGTTTTACACAAAACTGAAGTCTCTTCCCTGATCATCCCCTGCATGGTTCCATCTTCCAACCGGACTGTGTCCGCTTGTTTTGCAACCGCCCCTCCTGTGTTCCGACGTTCGGGATTCGGATGTCTGCCATAGTGCGCGACGCTGGTCTAAACTTGTCAAGGATTGGTGTGACCACCTTTTTCAACCGTCCTCCTTGGCAGTCCGTTCCAGCAACGGCTGACCTTTCTCTTTGTGTGTGGCCAAAGTCTTCCACTCCTGCTCTGGTGTACCAGCAGCTCTTTGCTGAAATACAGTCTGTCTACCCGGATTTCGTGCCTGTGTTCACCGATGGCTCGAAGTCCGGGGATGTCGTTGGATCCGCTTTTGTGTGTGGCGAAGCCTCACATGCTGAGAGGCTTCCGCCTGAATCCACCGTCTTTTCGGCAGAGATGCGTGCGGTACACCTCGCTTTGTGCCACATACAGTCTCGATCACTTCGTCGCGCTATGGTTTGCTCTGATTCCCAGTCCGTCATCCATGTTTTATCTTCTCCGGAGGACACGGACTCACCTGTCATCCGTAATGTCCGTCGTCTTCTTGGAACTTTGGAGGGTGATGGCTTCCTGGTCCGATTCTGTTGGGTTCCTGGCCATGTTGGGATCCGGGGTAACGAGCTGGCAGATCTCTCTGCCAGGTCTGTTTCCTCCATGTCGCCAGCTCGGCTGCCACTGTCTTTCCGTGATTTTAGACCTTTGATCCGGACATTTCTCCTGGACGAGTGGCAGTCCCTGTGGTCTCAGCAGGGCAGCAATAAGCTGCTTTCTATCAAACCACAGATCGGACTCTGGAAGTCTAGTTTGCGGAAGAACCGTCGTGAGGAGGTTGTTCTTGCGCGTCTCCGCATTGGGCACTGTCGTTTTACTCACCGCTTTTTGCTGTGTGGCGACAGTGCCCCGATGTGTGAGGCGTGCCAATGTCGTCTCACCGTCCTTCATGTTCTGTGTACTTGTGTTCGTTTTTGTGATCATCGTTTTCGTTATTTTCATTCCCATTTGTTAGACGAAGGAGCAGCTACGCTGCAGACTCTCCTTGGTGAGAACTGCGATCTGACGGCAGTGTTCGCATTTTTTACAGAAATTGACTTTTTTAATCTTATCTAGTTTTACCGCTTTCATTTCCATCTTTCACTTTTACCGTTTCATCCTGTTTTTACCCTTGTGTACGTGTTTTACTGTTTTTGTTCTATTTTGATGTCTTTTGTTTGGCGCTCTTTGGCCACCCATGGCCCTTGCGCCATTAAAATCTACTAACCAACCAACCAACCTTTCAAATAGTTCTCTCAATACATGTATATGATTAGTAGTGCAATTGTTACTCCAGAATCCAGCTTGTTCTGTTGTTAAGTCAAGTACAATTTTCCCTTCAAGTGATGCGATAGTGCCTTCCTGAAAATGAAGTGAACAACTGATAGGAGGCTGATGGGTCTACCTTCCTGAGGTCATCAAGGTCCAATTTTTCATGTGGCAGATCAAAGAAGCATTGTTTCAGTCATCAGGAATCTTTCCTTCTTTGAGGCATTTAGTGAAAATTTGGGCGAGTGTAGTTTTATGCTCCGTTGACTTCATGTACAATATCCATTGAAATTCCATCTTCTTCTGGAGTTCTTCAGTTCTTCTCCGTTCTGTGTTCTTAATGGCATGAGCCGGAAGGACTGGAGGTAGTGGCAGAATTTGCGCATGCAGCTAAGAACATGAAACATGGAAAAGCTGATATATATGTACAGGGGTTTATCAAAATAATGGAAACACTTACTGTTTGCAGATAATTTTTTTATTTATAAGCTATAGGCCCAGCTTGGGCTTTCAGAACAGAAGCAATTCGATTTGAAATAGACTTATTAAGTCATGCACATACGATAATGGAATTTGGGACCATTCTTCCTGTAAACTATGTACCATCTGTGCCAGTGAAGTTGGAGGTGGAAAGTAGGATGGACTGACCTTCACTCCAGATATTTCCACAAATGTTCAATATTAATAATATTGAGGTCTGGAATAGCTGTTGTACCTCATTTTTATGCTCTGAAAACCACAACTTGACACGTTATGGATAATGCACGAAGTGTATTAACTGCTTGAAACCTGCGGTGGCCCTTAGGAAACCATGCCTGCAACATTAGGTGCAAGTGCTCCGCAAGAATGAATTAGTACATTGCAAATGTTACACGACCCGGGAGAACAACCAATGGCTCTAACAAATGCCATGATATGGCACACAACAGCATCAGGGATCCACCTCCGTGCTTCACAATGGAAATAAAACGGTCAAATTGGTACGCTTCTGCAGGTTTTTGCCTGACGTACACTTTACCAATGGTAGGAAACAATGTGAAGAACGATTCACCAAATCAGATGACACGTTGCCAGTCTTTACTTCCCAATGTTTATGTGCTTTGCACCACCTTATATGTTTTGTTGCATTGATGTTGGTAATCAGAGGGTTGTGGATTGCAGAACAGCCATAAATACCAGCACGATGGAGTTTTCGAAGAAGTGTTATGACGGAAATGGGATCATTCCGATTGGTGTTCAACTCTTCTGTTATTTGCAGTGCCGTATTTGTGTGCTTCTGTTTTACAATCCGTGCCAATGTTCTCCTATTCCTATCCGATATCTTCGTATGGTGTCCACAGTTTGCACATTTGGTTGCAACCACATATCCTTTTTGATAGGTATTCATAATCTTCGATACAATTCCCCGTGTCACACTACTGTTTGTGCTGTTCTAGTTAGTATAGCCCCTGCAAGGAGCGCATCAATGATCATACCTTTTTTGAGGTCACTGAGATCTGGCGTTGTCGACAATTACTCCACAATAGCTGTTTCACCTGTGACTATGACACCGCTACGTGATAGCCGACATCCTACTTCGGCCCTTTATATACCTCACATCGCGGGTGACGTCGCCCCGTGATTTGCGTACAGCGCATTGCGTGTACTCTAATCGCAGTCAGTGTTTCCATTATTTTGATAAACCCTTGTACATATATATATGTAAATATATATGTGTGTGTTGACAGAATATACATATTGCAACCAAGCTCAGAGAAGAAGAAAAAAAAAAAAAATTTCACCAGCATTTTTGAATTTTTAGGGAAAAGCAGTTTCATAATATTTTAGCACAAAGTTACGGTACAGATTAAAGAGCTTCTAAAATTGTAATAAGTTGTACGGTAAATTTTATGTTTTAATAAAATTTTATATATGGTAGCATATTATATGTTGATTTCTTTTACACCTTTTAAATGATTTTTGTGTTTATTTAAAAAGAGAAAAAAGATTCCTCAGTGGTAAAAGGTTTCATTATTTGCAATTTAAATTTAAGTACAGAACTAGCAATTATATTAAAGTAAAAACAGCTACGAAGCTCTTAAAATTTTGTTATATTGATAGTAAAAATCTACAGGGCACTGCTAGATAAGACAAAATAAAGAACATACTGCTCTGGTTATTTACGTGTAACAGTAAAATTAAATTAACGGTTACAAATTTTATTTGCAGCGCATATGTTAGTATCAGTGTAGATAACACAATGCTGTTCATTACTGATAAATACAGAAAGTTGTGAAAATAAGCCCTTTTTGCCAGTGGTGAAATTCAAATCCACAAATCTCCTTGCTCCAGAGCCAGTTATTCTCCCAACTGAACTATCCCGACTTTGACTTGTCGCTATAACTTGGGGTTCTGACCCTAGGGTCACCTCAGTGTTACATCATATACTGTATATCTCCCCCACCACCCGTAAGAAAAGCGGGCGGGCGAAATTGCAGGTTTAGAATCCGCCCCATACCTGAAGTAGCTTGCTGTAGAAAAGGAACTGTTCTTGCACATGGTGTTTTTACCTTCACCGCTCATGTACTTTTTATATTAGACTTACATTACTGATTATACAGGCTTCAGCTATTTTTCGGACCTTTAACGAAATTACACAGAAAGGATTTGTGAAACAACGAATCACAATATTACTTCATATTATTTATTTCTTAAAACTTTCAGTAGTACTTTCTGTTTATTTGTGTATTCCTTTTTGTAGCACAGGCTTTGGACATGTGTAGTAATTTCCTCGTAAGCAGAAATGCACAAATATTATTTTTGTAGCACAGGTTTTAGTCGCGTGTTGACTGAAAATGGCTCTCCCGTGGCAGGATACAATGGTTTTGTTTCTAAAGGATTCATAGGTATTCAGGGATGCCAACTTTTTCGAATTTTCACTCCATCTTACGGTTTTATGGAAGTCACCTGAAAAACTACGGAAAAGCCCTCGCAAGATCCTGCACGCAATTTCTATTTTTTTTTTTTTTACCGTCTTTTAGTCGGAAAAACGCCCTTTACAGATAGTCCCTTATGCGCCTTCGATGTTCTGACTTCCCCCGCCAACGGAGGCGCAGTTTGTCATGTGATTCCCCTTACAGCCATTTTAGAGTACCATGCGCAAAAGTCGAGAGGGAACTCAGCTCAGCGCCTTTTGCCAACTCTTTACATTGATTGCATGTGGCTTTGTGCTTGTGAAAATTTCGGTGCAAACATTTTAACCCTTTCCACTCGACTGTGGGGTGACACCCGACATTACGAAATCGCCGAATAGCTCACCCGCCACTCCGATGATGCCTTTATAGTTCGCATGTCGGTGGTCGCGAGACATTTCTTTTTTGTCGAATAGGTCAGGTATCACTCGCCACGCCGATGACGCCCCTATAGCTTGCATGTCGGGGCTCGCGAAACATTTCTTTTTCACCGGAAAAAGAAAAGAAACGTCATCTGCGTGTCGGGTGTCACCCGCCATACCGACGACGTCTCTGTGGCTCGCACGTCGCCGCTCGCGAGGAATTTCATTTTCACCGAATAGGTCGGGTGTTATCCATGACGCCTCTATAGCTTGGATATCGGCGCTGGCGAGGAATTTCTTTTTCGCTGAATATGTCGGGTGTCATCCGCCGCGTCTATGACGCCTCTATAGCTCGTATGTCGAAGCTTGGGAGACATTTCTTTTCGCCGAATAGCTTGCGTGTCGGGTGTCATCCTCCATGCCAATGATGGCTCTATAGCTCGCAAGTTGGCGCTCGCGAGACATTTCTTTTTCGCCGAATATCGCACGTGTTGGATGGCACCATTCATGCCGGTTACGCTTCTATAGCTCGCATGTCGACGCTCGCAAGACATTTCTTTTTGCCGAATAGGTCGGTTGTCAGCCGCCACGCTGATGATGCCCCTATAGCTCGCAGGTCGGGGCTCGCGAGACGTTTCTTTTCACCGGATAAAGAAAAAGAAACGTCATCTGCGTGTGGGGTGTCACCCGCCATGCTGATGACGCCTCTATGGCTCGCATGTCGGCGCTCGCGAGGAATTTCTTTTTCGCCGAATAGGTTGTGTGTCATCCACCACGTTTATGACGCCTCTATAGCTCGTATGTCAGGGCTTGCGAGACATTTCTTTTTCGCTGAATATCGCAAGTGTCGGGTGTCACGCGCCACGCCAATGACGCCCCTACAGTTCGCATGTCGGGGCTCGCGAGACGTTTCTTTTCGCCGGATAAAGAAAAAGAAACGCCATCTGCGTGTCGGGTGTCATCCGCCATGCCGATGACGCCTCTATGGCTCGCGTGTCGGCGCTCGCGAGGAATTTCGTTTTCATGGAATAGCTCCGGTGTCACCCGCCATGCCAATAACGCCTCTATGGCTCGCATGTCGGTGTTCGCGAGGAATTTCGTTTTCACCAAATAACTCGTGTGTTGGGTGTTACCTGACACGCCTATGATGCTTCTATAGCTCGGGTTTCGCCGCTCGCCTGGAATTTCTTTTTTTGCCGAATAGGTCTTGTGTCATCCGCCACGTCTATGACGCATATATAGCTCGCATGTCGGGGCTTGTGAGACATTTCTTTTTGCCGAATAACTTGCGTGTCGTGTCATCCTCTGTGCTCATTACGCCTCTATAGCTCGTAGGTCGGGGCTTGAGAGACATTTCTTTTTCGCTGAATATCTATCTCGCGTGTCAGGTGTCACCCTCCATGCCAATGATGCCTCTATAGCTCGCATGTTGGCGCTCGCGAGACATTTCTTTTTCGCCGAATAGCTTGCATGTCGGGTGTCATCCGCCACGCTCATTACGCCTCCATAGCTCGTGGGTCGGGGCTTACGAGACATTTCTTTTTCGCCGAATATCGCACGTGTCTGGTGGCACCCTCCATGCCGATGATGCCTCTATAGCTCGCATGTCGACGCTCGCGAGACATATCTTTTTTTGCCGAATAGGTAAGGTGTCAGCCACCATGCTGATGATGCCGCTATAGCTCGTGTATGTCGGGGCTGGTGAGCTAAAGCTGATCTTTCACTGCTAAGTTGTGGCTTTTACTGCAGAAAAAAATGCGAGTTCTGTGTGAGTATGGGTGAAAAGTTATTTGAGTGGAAAGGGTTAATTTAGATTAAAATGAAACGAAACGTAGCAGTGAAACAGCTATGACAACAAAAAGAATGAAGTCAGATAAAACTTATCGTCAAGTGTATTGCGGTATGTATAGTAAAGAATGGCCTTTTTATGAAGCATCTAAAGTTTTGCTGAATCACGTTTTATAAGCCACGTGGCTGCGATTTTAGCCTGTTGCAAGGCGGCTGCAATGATTGTAGCGTCATGTGGAGAGCAAGAAGCATAAAGATCGTGTCAAAAGATTAAATGGAGATGTGAGTAAAATTAATGTAACTAAAAAACTTCTGACAGCTTATAAAGAATCCTGGAAAAAATATCAAGAGCAGACTAGTGCTGGAAAAATGCAGCAAAACAAGCAAAATAGAGAAGAAATTGAATGTTCACAAGGTGATTTGAAATGGGAAAAAGCTGAACATTTGCAGCAGTTGGATTCCCTCATAAAATGTTAAATGATGCTGAGATGAACATTGAATGTGGCATAAAAAAAAAGACATGGGTGCAATAGAAAGTGGACAGATACTATTGAAAGAAGCATCTAAACTATCTTAAAAATTAGAAAAGAATAGAAGTGAGCAATTAAATATTGAGAAAAGCAACGAAAAATTAAAATTTTTTTGTAAAATAAATGATTAATAATTAGTAGAATCCTGTTATGGTTACAAATTTTTTTATGTATTTAAAAAATGAAATGCTTGCATATGTGTGTGTGTGTATTTCAATGCAAGATGTTTTAAATTTGAGTAGGGTGCATCTATTTCCAAAACATTTTTTGCTTAAGAGTTTGTTCTATACTAATATTTTACCTGCTCTATAAAATGTTTTCTTACACCAAAAATGTATTTTATCTGTTCCAAAAATGCATTTTGTTGCTTCAAAAATGTGTTTCACCCGCTCCAAAAACACATTTTGCTGTTCCAAAAATGTATTTTACCTGCTCTAAAAATATATTTTACCTGCTCCAAAAATGTATTTCACCTGCTCCAAAACGCATTTTGTTGCTCCAAAAATGGTTTTGCAACTTTCCATCACTGGAATATGTTAACATTGACAAACCTTACCTATTTTGCAGAGCCATCGTCTGTTTCATCAGTTCCAGGTTTATGGACCTTTATAGGAAAGAAGTCCAAAATACTAGCAGACTCAGTGACACACTGTGTGTGTGTGTGTGTGTGTGTGTGTGTGTGTGTGTGTGTGTGTCTCTCTCTCTCTCTCTCTCTCTCTCTCTCTCTCTCTCTCTCTCTCTCTCTCTCCATAAGGTGTCCCTTGGTCCTTCGTGCTTAGTTGTTTGTCATTTGCTACTTATTTTTAAATATATTTTTAAATACATATTTTACGAACATTGGAAACTCATTTTAAAATAATGGAGATTTTTTGTTTTTCACCCCCCAATGCTTTCGGTGACGTTTTTTCTAAGTTATTTTATTTGCATCTTCAATATTTTTGGCCACCCCATAAAAAAATTGCTGTTGCGCTACTGAGCAAATCTTTCATTTTCTAACAAAACTCTGTACCCAACCTGAACAGCTAGACTAAAAACAAATATCAGAAAATGTTGGTGGCAACTGAAAATATGTTATCACCTGTCAACTGATATCCAGAAGGGAGTGCATTCCAAAGCCAGTTTGTTGCCTTGTAGCATGTGCCTGCTAAATTGCAGGCGCTGGACACAATTGGAGGCTAAAAAGAGGTGCAGCGATTGGTAAATATGCCCCTCCCTTCCCCCACTGCATTCTGCAAAATACGAAACGTGTAAAGTTGTAAAGCCCGCCAAAATCCTTTCATCATCCGACTGTCAGTAAATGTCATAAATGAATTAAAATGGGTATCTGGATTTTTTGGATGTTTACTGCAGCTAACAAACGTCAAGATCTGATAAGCTATAGTGATACATGAATTTGAATTTTATTTTGCCATGTTACACCATCTAGCATACAATCAAATCTCACATGCAATTTCTGTACCAAAAAAAGATTAACCAAATACTAATTGCACCATATGCAAACACGAGAGAAATACACTGGAGTGCAAAACTTAAGGATCGTTCTTTTTTTTCACCATATCTTCGCAATGAAGCAGCCTGGATAGATGAATGTCATACCACAGATACCCCAGTATGTACCAAACAGGGTAATGAACAAACACATGTGCAAAAATGAATACAAAAGTGTACACTGTGGCTTTACTAAGAAATGGCCGTAAAGCAGTATACACCATGGTACAGAGCCATCGTTTCCACAGATGGATTACAGCAAAGAGGTGGTTGTCAGTAAGGAATGTGATGTCCTCTGACAGCAATGGCTCCATTGGAGCATTTGGCCATATTTCACACGAGGCTGTCGATGAGTTCTTGGGGCAATTTTGCCCATTCCTCCCGTAGTGCACGATTCAGCTGATGGACATTTTGCAGTGGATGTGGGCGTGCCGCAAGACATCTCCCCAGAGTGTCCCACACATGTTCTATGAGATTTAGATCCGGAGAGTACGCAGACCAATCCATATGAGTAATATCCTCACCTTCCAACAGCTCATCTACTGCTCGTGTACGATGGTGTCTCGCGTTATCGTCCAGAAACCCGAACTCGACACCAATGGCACTTCGGAATAGGCGTACATGGGGAAACAGCACCTCATCACAGTAGATGGGTTCCATTTCAACTCGGGCAGGGTCGTACCATCATGGTCTCAGATTTCTCTAAAAAAATTAAGGGGTGTTCCTTGACTAAAATAAGGAGACCCATATTTTTCTTTCGGCAAGAAAAAATTTTCCCTTCGAGATAGAGGGTTTCAAATCTTGCACCGTCAAACAAGCTCTCTAGAAAACGGTTATTTTTCCTAACTTCAGTGAGTCATTGCAGCAGAGTTAAAAAAGATATTGTGTTCTTGTATTTTTTTTACATTGTGTATATAACATATAATAATATATGGTGCTAATATTTGCTACACATCGTTTCACGAACCTAAAAACGCCCGTTTCCGAGTTAGACGCTTTTGAATTCGGTTTGAAAGCCTACAATTTCCCGTGTTCTAAAGGCGCCATTTTGGAAAAATCTCAGGCGCAAAGTACGTACGTTATCTCTTACCTGAATCAAAGCGTTAGATATTCTTTGCCCGAATGATGGAATGAGAGCATTGGGTCAGCTGGCCCTGGTTGGATACATCCACCTCACCCTTCCCCGAGAGTGATGACATGCCTATAAAACTGTCGGGGGGGGGAGGGTAACCAATACATAAAGAAAATTCTTGCTGCTCCACTAACAAAGTTGAGTTGCGAAAGACAGCAGCAGTTGTTTGTTTGTTTACGTTATATACTTAAACATTGCATAAGAAAAGACTATGAAAGAGTAGAAAACTGTTGTGAAATAATTTTAAGAAAAAGAGTGCAGGCACGTGTACCGTAAGTTAATTTTCGATGGCTAAACAACCTCGAGTTTTTCTGGGAGTTGCTAATTGTAGGCTACTGTCAGAAGAGCAGTTGCTGTTTTGTTATAGTTGCTAAAGTTAACCTCAGTTTTTCGTAATAGTAAAATATTCGCTCAGGAGAATTTTGTCCTCTGCGAACGGGGGAGAAGATGCAATGCTCTTGACCTCGCTGCTGGGTTGATAGCGCTGGTCGCTACCGAAACTCTGCTTACCTCCTCTCCAAAACGTAATGGCAATTGTCTAATCTACTAAATAAATAACAATTAACACATACGCGTGCATGCTTATTCATAAAATGTAAGTTGAGTATATTTCCTGTTCAATCAACTGATTTTACCAGTAGAATACATATACAACTTATGCACTTATAATGGTGTAAAGATTTTTATCTATTTAAAACATATTCATAGATTTCAATTTTTTTAAAGAGGGGGGGGGGGTGATTGTGTTCTTAGTGATTTCCACCTGGGCCACGATAAACCATGCACTGCCCATGGCTTCTGTTCCCTTAGAAGATAATCCTGGATCGATGGGAGACCAGCGGAGTTTTGACACCTCCCCACCCCACCCCCTCACGTGATGGTGAGGTGTCTCAAAGTTAGGTAGCTTTCAAAAATGTTTCAACTTAGTTGGCTGGTAACAAGAGAGGGATTCCATTTCAACTCTGGCAGTGTCGTACCATCACGGTCTCAGATTTCTCTAAAAAAATTAAGGGGTGTTCCTTGATTAAAATAAGGAGACCCATATCTTTTCTTTCGGCAAGAAAAAATGTTCCCTTTGAGACACAGGTTTTCAAATCTTCCACCGTCAAACAAGCTCTCTAAAAAACGGTTATTTTTCCTAACTTCAGCGAGTAATTGCAGCAGAATTAAAGATATTTTGTTCTGGTATTTTTTATTACATTGTGTGTATAACGTATAATAATATGTGATGCTAATATTTTTTACACATCGTATGATTAAAATTTTAAAAAATCGTAAACTTCGATTTAAAAAAAAATTGAAATTTTTAAGATTTTTTTTAACTGGTTCAAATGGAGTTTTTTTCTATACTCGTTTTTTTGTTAAAGACATACAAATGTGCACTTTATTTGCAATTTTTTATGTGTCTGTGAAACTGCTAGTTTCCGCAGCGTTAAAAACAGCCGATTTTGAAAAATCTCCAACTTTGCCAGCGATTTTGTCAAAAAAGCCCTTTTTAAAATTCTGAAAATTAAATCCCTGTTTTATTATCAACAGGAGAATATCTGTGTAAATTTTCACAGACCTAAAAACGGCCGTTTCCGAGTTAGACGCGTTTGAATTTGGTTTGAAAACCTACGATTTCTCAGTGTTCTAAAGGCGCCATTTTGGAAAAATCTAAGGCGCAAAGTACGTTTTCTCTTACTCGAATGAGAGTGTTGGATCCGTCCACCTCACCCTACCCTGAGCGATAACATGCCTAAGAAACGGTCTTGGGAAAAAAAATAACAAATCTATATATTTAGAGAATTGAATGTATGTCAATTTAGAACCATCAAACTTGGTATGCTATCTCATGGTACCCTAACTTAGACCGTAGATGGTTTTCGAAGAGGGGAGCCCGGGTCAAAGGGCCCCACGCAAAATTTCCGTAAAATCTAGTTTTCAAATTAGAACCATCAAATTTGGTATACTTTTTCTTGGCACCCTAACTTTGACTAGACGGTTTTGGGAAGGGGTCGGAATCCGGGGTCAAGCCCCCCACCCCTACAAAATTTTCGTAAAATATTTTACAAAGTTAGGGTGCCAAGAAAAAGTATACCAAATTTGATGGTTCTAAATTGGAAACTAGATTTTACGGAAATTTTGCAAGGGGCCCTTTGACCACGGGCTCCCACCCACCCAGGGCTCTACCCCCTTCCAAAAACCATCTACGGTCTCAGTTAGGGCACTATAGTTTACAAGTATATTTTACGGAAATTTTGTGTGTGGGCCCTTTGACCAAGGGCTCCGACCCCTTCCAAAAACAGTCTGCGGTCTAAGTTAGGGTACCATGCTATAGTATTCCAAATTTGGTGGTTCTAAATTGAAAACTAGTTTTTATGGAAGTTTCGTGTGGAGCCCCTTGACCCCGGGCTCCGACCCCTTCCAAAAACCGTCTACGGTTTAAGTTAGGGTACCATGAGATAGTATACCAAGTTTGGTGGTTTTAAATTGAAAACTGTAAATTTGTTTAGCAGACATACATTCAAATCTAGATATATAGATTTGTTATTTTTTTTTTCCAAGACCGTTTTTTAGGCGTGTTATCGCCCAGGGTAGGGTCAGGTGGACGGATCCAACGCTCTCATTCGGGTAAGAGAATACATACTTTGCGCCTGAGATTTTTCCAAAATGGCGCCATTAGAACACGGGAAATCGTAGGCTTTCAAACCGAATTCAAACACGTCTAACTCGGAAATGGGCGTTTTTAGGTTCGTGAAAATTTACACAGATATTCTCCTGTTGATAATCAAACAGGGATTTAATTTTCAGAATTTAAAAAAATGGCCTTTTTGAGAAAATCGTTGGCAAAGTTAGAGATTTTTCAAAATCGGCTGTTTTAAACGCTGCCGAAACGCGGAAACTAGCAGTTTCACAGACACACAAAAAATTACAAAGAAAGTGCACATTTGTATGTTTTTAACGAAGAAAACGAATATAGAAAAAACTCCATCCAAACCTGTTTAAAAAAACTTAAAAAATTCAATTTTTTTTAAAATCACAAAGTTTGCAATTTTTTAAAATTTTAATCATACGATGTGTAGCAAATATTAGCACCATATATTATTATATGTTATACACACAATGTAAAAAAAAAAATACAAGAACACAATATCTTTTTTAACTCTGCTGCAATGACTCGCTGAAGTTAGGAAAAATAACCGTTTTCTAGAGAGCTTGTTTGACGGTGCAAGATTTGAAACCGTCTATCTCGAAGGGAAAATTTTTCTTGCCGAAAGAAAAATATGGGTCTCCTTATTTTAGTCAAGGAACACCCCTTAATTTTTTTAGAGAAATCTGAGACCATGATGGTACGACCCTGCCTGAGTTGAAATGGAACCCATCAGTAGCGGTTTGCGGTTACGGAACCTCCTTCGAAAATGTGGAGCTCAGTACGACCATTCAACATAATGCCTCCCCAGACAAGCATGCCAACACCGCCATACCAATCTGATTCGGTAACGTTAGCCGGTCGATAACGTGTCTTCACTTCTCTCCAGATCAGCTGACGTCCAGAATCACTTGTGGTACTGAAACGACTCTCGTCCGTGAAGAGTATCGCACCCCATTGCTCTATGGTTCAATCCTTGTGGTCCTTACACCATTATATTCGATATCTCTGATGGGTAGGCTTTAATGGGATGCAACGTTCAGGTAGTTGGGCAAATAGTCCACCTTTATGTAGACGTCTGGCAATGGTGAACCGTGATACGGTGCGTCTTGTGGTCATCTGCAGTTGCTTTGCAATATTGCCCAGTGTCTTGCGTCGATATCATGTTTGGCCTGTGGGACCATATATTGGTCATCTCTAGCTGTTGTTTTCCTTGGCCGACCACCACCGACCTTTCTAACAGCTGTTCCTGTCGTTTGGAAGGTCTTCCACGCACGTGAAACAATGCTATGGGTCACGCCGAACTCGTCAGCGACACTCGTCACGGTTCGCCCCTCCTCCCCGCTTTCAGATTATTCGACCACAAGTGCAAAGTCATCTAAATGTCGTCTGCGACACACTAAGAAACCACTCGAACCTTTTTACAACGCCACACACTTTCGCTTTCTGTTTCCCGCCTTGCTGCGAGATGCTCCTTATATCCATGTCAGCGCTGTCATGTGACCTGCGACATCACATTTCAGAAATTTGCATACGCATCGTCTTTTTACTGATCTGCTTGCATTATGCAAATCACTTCGAGCTTGTGTGTTTCACTGTGTGGCTATAATCTGCGGCACTAGTGCCTGTCCTTAAGTTTTGCATGTCAGTGTATAATACATATATGTAAGAAATGCAATAATGTAACTCATAAATGCAAAAATATGAATAATAGTGCAACTAACACAAACACGTGAACCATCAAACATGCAAATACAAATATTGTACAATAATAATTTACATATAATGCAGAGTACAGATGAAGTTGTAGTAATACCAAAACACGTGTGACAATACGAATAGTACTACATATATTACAAGCACTTATTCAATCAACTCTAGTGCAGCATAGCAGGGGGCCAGGGAAAAAGGCTAGTGTAGGCCTGATGAGCTCCTGGCCCCCTAGTAGTAAAAAACAAAAGTGCCAAGTCAAGATATTATCTTCCTATGTCAAGATATTATCTCATTTACATAATTGGAAGTGCCAAATCAAGATATTATCTCATTTACATAATTGGAATTGCAGATAATGAAACCAGAAACATATTAACTGTATATCAAGTATTCCCTTAACTCTCTTTTATATGAAGCATAGTTAACAATTAATCTAATATAAATCAGCAACCCGTTCCAGAGTCAAGGGCAAGTGGCATTGATATTATAATATAAAACGTTTTTCAGAGCTCTGGGGATCACCAAATCGGTATATCCACGAGTGTAATAAGCATGCTCAGGACGACACAGTAATTAGATTTAAATGCTTATTAGCATAGGCACGCTCATGCGTTTACAACATAAGTCCGAATATGTATAGTTTCTCAAAAATCAGTAACTTTTATAATGGTAGAACAAACTATCCACGTTTTTCGATTGATTTAACAATCGAACAAATTTTTTGCTTTTGAAGTGAAAATTCTATTAATATTTCTTCTAGTTGTCATTCCCAAGACTAAAAGACAGTAAGACATAAGTGGGTAAATAAAAGAATAATAAAGTACTAACTTAATTTTAATTGGCAAGCAACTCGAAATCCTGGACAAAACTCAAATGCGGGATCTCCACCCAACTGCCAAGGCATCAACATGTGCATCCCACCGTAAATTTTCATGCAGATGAACTCCCAGAAATTTAACATTTGTCTGAAAAGCCAAAGGAATATCATTCAAATAGATCCGGGGAGTAGTTTCTGTCACAACCCTTTGACGAGAGAAAATAATACAATTTGTTTTAGAAACATTAAAGAATTGCAACAGAACCAAGTGAAATACTCTCTCAAATCATGGTTGACACGTGGTATCAACTCGGACACCGCATCACCAGAAAAAAATAAACTTGTGTCGTCAGCAAATAAAAGCACCTTTGCACTGGAAGAAACATTGAAGATATCATTGACGTAAATAAAAAAGAAGAAAGATGACACCGAATTTTCGAGTGTAATAAGCACGTCTCTTGAATCCGTTGTGACGCAAATAAAATTTATCAAAGCTATTCAAAGTCAATGGAACCGGTATGAAAAACAATAGTATCTGACGGAAGAAAAGTTTTTCAATCGAGTTTTTAATCCCTCATATATTGCTGTAAACCGAATCGTGAGCTTTCGCCCTCTGGTTGCAGACTTGTGCGTTAAGAAAAACATGAATTTTTATGAGAAACATTTCGCATCGGAAACGCTCTCCAAAACCGAAAGAATTTTTCAAATCTGACTCTTAGAAACAGAGATATCGAAAAAAAATTAGATGTGACTTTACGTCCCCTGGTGGGAAAACCATGCAATATTTTAGGAAGAAAGTATTCTCAAAAGGTTTTTCCGTCTGAGCAGTATCGGTCCAAAAAAAAAAATTTAGTTGAATTTTCAGGAGCCTAGATTTTGCTGCAAATACATCAGAAGCAGAAATTAACACTTATGCCCCCTGGTGGCCAAACCATTCTTTACTAAACATTAGAAATTATGTGAAAAATATTTTCCATCAGGTCTTGTATGCGATAGAAGAATTTTTCAAATTGGAGTTTTAGAAGCAGAGAAATAACGCAGAAAACGCAATTTACCTTTGTGCCCCCTAACAGAAAGCCTATGATTTACTTGAAAATTTTGAATTTATAGGAAAAACATTTTGCATTGGAAACACTATCCAACAAAGAAAATATTTTTCAAATCGGACTACTAGAAGTAGAGATATTGACAAAAATAAGATATACATCTACGCCCCTGGTGTAGACACCATGCATTATTTTAAGAAAAATGTTTCTAAAAGGTTTGTCAACATGAGTAGTATCGGTCAACAAGCTACTTTTTTTTCAATCTAGAATTTAGAAGCTCATATTTTGCTGTAAATATATCAGAAGTGGAAATTAAGATTTACGCCCCTTGGTGGCCAAACAATTTTTTTTACAAAAATTAGAAATTATGTGCTAACGATTTCCCATCAGGAGCTGTATCTGGTGCAGAAGGAATTTTTCAAATCGGAGATTTAGAAGCAGAGATACAGGGGGAAACACAATTTACCTCTACGCCCCTAGCGGAAAGTTTATGAATTACTTGAAAATTTTGAAATTATATGAGAAACATGTCGCACTGAAAATACTGTCCAACAAAGAAGGAATTTTTCAAATAGGACTCATAGAAGTAGAGATATTGACAAAAATAAGATATACATCTACGCCCTCTGGCGGAGAAACTGGAATATTTTAAGAAAATATTCTGAAAAGGTTTATTGCTGTGAGAGGCATCAGTCCACGAAATAATTTTTTCAATCAATATTTTAGAAGCTCAGATTTTATGGCAAATACATCAGTAGCACAAATTAACACTTACGCCCTTGGTGGCCAAAGTATTATTTACCAAAAATTTGAAATTATATGCAAAAGATTTTTTATCAGGTGGGGTATCCGCTGAAGAAAAAAATTTCAAATCGGAGTTTTAGAAGAAGAGTTATCGGGAAAATGTAATTTACTTTTACGCCCTAGCGGAAAATCTATGCGTAATTTGAAAAAGTAACTATATCTAAAATACTCTTCGACATAAATGGAATCGAAAGATAAAAGAATTTTTTCAATCGGATGTTTAGAAGCAAATATGTGGAATAAAACATATTTTTGAATTCGACATCATCTGCATCTACGCCCTCTAGCGGCGACATTGTACATCGTAAAAAAAAAAAAAAAGGTAAAAAAAGGGATCATCATTCGCGTATTTCAAGCTTCCCAATGCAAAAAGAATTTTTCAAATCGGACTAATAGTTGCGGAGATATCGTGGGTACAGACGGACGGACAAACCGGTAACATAAGCATGATCTTTTTTTACAAAAGACATGCTAAAAAGTAGGGGACCAAGAACTGATCCCTATGGAACGCCATAATGAACATATTTTACGTTGGAACGAACATCTTGTAACTGAACATACTGCCTCCTCCGAGTTAAATAACTCTAAAAAAAAAAAGTTTTAGCAACTCCCCCGATACCAATGTGTTCAAGCTTTGATAGTAAAATATCATGTCTAACTACACTGCTGGACAATTGCTAAGGACGGATCATAAACGGCTATACAGCGCATAAAAAAGTAAGTGTGGTTAGATGCCAAGTGAAATAAAATAATGTCAGAATGCCAGGACATTACAAGAAAGACAATTTATTGTGCTCTGAAATCCAGAAGGCTTTGGAACGTGTTCAAGGGACAAACAGGCCATTTTGTGCAGAATACGTAAACGTGAAAAAAATGCAATTACCGTCCGCACGCGTTCCGGCGTATGATGTCAATACGGGATATGGCCACCATGGAGGGCGATGCAAGATTCCACACGTCGTGTCATGCTTTGCACAACATTATCAAGCAGCTGTTGGGGTAATTTATCCCATTCCTCTGTCAGTGCACGGATGAGGGTGTCCTTGTTTATTGGAGGGCATTGGCGACCAGCAAGACTCCTCCCCAAAGCATCCCACACATTTTTAATGGGATTCAGATCTGGAGAACGTGCTGGCTATACGAGGCGTTGAATATCCTCGCTCTCAAGACACTCCTGGACAGCGACTGTTCGATGACATGTTGCGTTGTCGTCCATGAAAATGAATCTATCACCGACAGCACCACGGAACATGCGAACATGAGGTAGCAGAACATCATTAATGTATCGTTGGCCAGTCATAGTCCCAGTTGGAAGCACATAGAGGGACGTACGGCCATTGATCATGATGCCAGCCCATACCATGACACTACATGTCGGATATCGGTCCCTTTCCTGTATGTTTGCTGGACAATATGCAGTACCACTATCACGCCAGATCAGTTGTAGTCGACAATCAGACGATAGACTGTATCTACTCTCATCTGAGAAGAGGACAGCAGACCAGTCGTTATTAGTCCAATTGCGATATTGATGGCACCATTGCAAATGGGCGGTACGGTGACGTCTGGACAATGGGATGCACACAACGGGACGGCGGGTGTATAGTCCTCCTTCATGCAAACGTCTGGCGACAGTTTTTCGGGAGATCCGCTTTGCCAGTAGCAGCCATAAACTGATTTGCTACCTCACTAGCTGTGCTGCGCCGGTGTCTTTTTGTTGATAGCACTATGTACCGATCTTCTGCAGGTGTCGTACTGCGAACACGACCTCCCCCGTGAGGTTTGCTACACTCTCCATTTGTTTGAAATGATTTCCAAAACCTTGAAACAACACTGTGACTGACGTCGAACTTCCTGGCAACATCTGTTATTTTTCGCCCTTCTTCAATCTTGCCAATAATACGGCCACGCGTAAAATCATCTAGGTGATGTCGGAAAGACATACTGAAAAATGCAAGTTCGTCAATTGATTCTTTCCCTTTCAACTTTGCGTTTGAACAACAACGGTCAGTACGCGTCAAATCCTTTATATCTCTTATCAGCGCTTATGACGTCACGAACAAGTTCGGCAATCCAAAATTTGCATATGCACAACACGTCTTACTGTATCCCGCACTTATGCTAATTTCCACATTTTCCTGCCTTCCATTTTATGGTTGCTATCGTTGCTATTGTCATCCGTCCTTAGCAATTGTCCGGCAGTGTATATCAAAAGTGCGAGACAAATCACAAAAATCCCAACTACACTGAAACCCTGATCTATATTATACTGCAAAAAATTTAATGCATCAAGAACTGCAGTCTCCATTGAACCACCCCTACGAAAACCATGTTGCTTTTTATTAAGTATATTGTTAGTATCAATAAAAGATAACCGTTTGAGTATTAGCCTTTCTAATATTTTTGCAAATACAGAAATAAGATATGGAACGATAATTTGCAACATTTTGTCCTTGACCCCTTCTTGTGGATCACACTGACCCGACTAAGTGTAAGCGGTGCAGGTATACATCCCATAAGTAAAATACCATTAAAAATATGAGTGCGTGGAATAACAAATTCTTGAGATACAAATTTTACAACCCTGGGTTGAACATCATCTGGTCCGGCACATTTAGAGGGATCAAGTTCATTCATTATCGACAAAAGAACATCATCAACAGGTTTCAGAAAAAATGTCGAACCAGTAGTCAGTGACAAATAGTCTCTGTAATTTTTGGAACACGAAGGAATTATTTATATCAAGGTACCTGGTAGCTTGAGGAAATAAACATTAAAAGCATCAACAACCTCTGTAAGATCCGACGTAGAAATACTTTTATATTCAATTTATTCAATTAAATTTGGTGAATCAGTATTTCTTGATTTTGTTAACAACTCATTAATTGAGTGCCATATCCTCTTGCTATCATATGTGAGGCAAATTGATTATAGTAAAAATTTCTTTTAGTCTGCCTCAATTTAGATTTAAGCCAGTTGCAATACTTACGGAAATTAGCTAAATCAACAGGGTCTGTAGTACGAAGTAATAATTTAAATAATCTATTTTTCCTATCTGTATACCTCAAAAGACTTGGAAATGAACCATGGTTTCCTACAACGCGAATTACGCAAAATAGTACAAAGAGGAAAATTAGTGTTATAATGATCCTAAAAATGTTTCCAAAATACATCAAAAGTTTCAACCATGTTATCCCTTTTAAGTACAGGTGTCCAATCAACACATGATAAAGCATCCCTAAATGACCGAAGACTATTTTGGCTAAAATTTCTTATTAACATGGAACTGGATGCAGAACCAACTCCACTTATCGAGGAATTAATCAAATAAAAATATTGGAAGGTGATCACTAAAGTCAAAAGAAAGTACTCCCGAGAATGAATTATAATTACTAGTAATACACAAATCCAGTACAGAGGAGGAATTTTCCGTAATTGTAGTAGTAATTGTAATAACATTTGTCATCCCAGAAGCAGAAATTATGTCCTTGAATATGCAAGTAACATCATTATCAGCATGTATATCAATATTGAAATCCCCGAAAGAATAGAGTCCTCCCGCAGGAATTAACATCATCCAAAAAATTAGAAAAGAAATTAAGAAAAGAATCAAGTTTACCCTGAGGTGAGCAATAGGTAACACTGATTATAGACTGTTGTAAATCAATTGCAATCATCTCAAAATGTTCATTTATAACTGCATATTTTTCACATAGTGTAAAATTCAAATTTTGTTTAGCATAGATTGCCACACCACTGCCTCGAACCTCTGAATGTGAAGCCATCACAACCCGGTAACCCAGTATATTACACACATGATAGCTATCCGCATCAAACCATGTCTCTGAGACACAAATGAAATCAAGTTGATTATACAAAGTATGTAATAAACTAACCAGAACATCTAATTTACCTAACAAACTACGAGCATTCAAGTGCAAAAATTTATACTGAAAATTATTAGTAACAATAAAATTATGTAGATCACTAATCGAAACATAATCGGACATGCACTTCATAAAATAAAAAAAATGCAAACATACAATTTAGAACTTCAATAAACAATTTACAATCGATGTAAATCCAAATCTAATTTACTCTTAATTTGCACTACATTTGAGCCTTGCTTTCTCTGATAAAATATTCAACCAGTTCTATACCAACAAAATTTAATATCATTAGTTCTCAAAAAATGTGCCATCCAAAAAAGCTCTGTGTTTTGTGTTGTAAGATTTTCATTGAGGTAAATTCTATTTTCACTGTTACAGTTCAAAACAACATCCGACACTTTTAAACCAGATCTATCCCTCTGAAGGAATTCATTTCTAGTTACTCTACTTCTAAATTGAACAATTACCGGAGGCATCCTCCGAGATCCCCTCCTTCCCAACCTATGAATTGCATCAATATCACTCACTGAGAATTTCTCAATACCCAACTTTCCCGCTATACAATAAACCAAATCCATCAAGTCACCATCACTTTCATTCTGTTCCTCGGGAATTCCATGTACTGTATCTCTAAATTTTTGTTTTTTATATACTGTTCAAGATTATTCAAAGTTTCTTTCAAATATTCAGTGTCACACACCTGAGTCGTGACTATCTCCCGCAAGGTAGTAATCACATTTCGTGATTCCTCAGGCAATCTGCTTGATTCCTCGAGTCTTTCCACTCAGACCATCAATGGACAGCCGGAATTTTAGATTGGATTCCAAGGGACAGGAAAAGACCCAGAAGAAGACCACGTGGGAGATGGGTGGATGAAATTTGAAAGTATGCGGGAGTGACATGGAGGAGACTGGCACAAGACAGACCGTTGGGGACTCCTGCATACTTTCGAATTTCGTCCACCCATCTCCCACGTGGTCTTCTGGGTCTTTTCCTGTCCCTTGGAATCCAATCTAAAATTTCGGCTGTCCATTGGTGATCTGTCCTTCTGGCAGTATGTCCAGCCCATTGCCATTTCAGGGATTTTACTCTGATCATGATGTCTTCCACTCTTGTCATTTTTCGGATCCACGAGTTCCTCTTCTTATCTCTCCTGGTTACACCAAGCATGCACCTCTCTCTCCATGCTGCTTTGAGTTGTCTGCAGCCTTTGTATGTCTCTTTTAGTTAAGGTCCACATCTCTGCACCATACATAAGCACTGGAAGGATGCATTGATCAAACACTTTTCTTTTTAGACATTATGGCATATTGCTCTTGAAAATTATGCTGTTTCTTCCAAAAGCTCTCCAGGCAAGTTTTGTACGGCGATTAATTTCTTCATCAATGTGACCCTCACTTGATATTTGCTGTCCAAGATAAACATATGTGTCTGTTATCTCCATCAATCGATAAATCTTCATTTCGTGTAAAAGCATTGAACATCACTTTTGTCTTCTGAAAGTTCATTTTTAATCCCACTTCTTTACTCTTGTCAGCAAGTTCCTGGATCATACTCTGCAGCTCTGATGGGGTAGTTGCAAAAATGACTACGTCGTCAACAAAATGAAGGTGGGTTAGATAATCTCCATTAATCTTTATCCCTTTGTTTTCCCAGTCCAGTGATTGAAAGACATTTTCCATTGTGGCATTAAAGAGCTTAGGAAATATGGTGTCACCTTGTCTCACTCCCTTTCCAATTTTTATGTGTGTTGTATTTTCAAGCAGCCGAATCTTTGCACTTGCATTTTCATAGATGTTATTAATAATATTAATATATGCATCTTCAATACCGCAGGATTTCAGAGCCATTGTAACTGCTGATGATTTCACCGAATCAAAGGCTTTTTCATAATTGATAAAAGCCATGCACAATGGAAGTTCATATTCCTTCGCTCTTTCAATTAGTTCTCTCAATATGTGGATATGATCTATTGTGCTGTAGCCACTCCTGAATCCAGCTTGTTCTCTCGGTTGAGCCATGTCCAGTGTTACCTTCAAACAGTGTGAAAGAACTTTAGTGAAAATTTTATAAACCACTAATAGGAGGCTGATAGGTCTGTAGCTCCTGAGATCCTCAATGTCACCTATTTTATGTGGCAGGATCATTGTAGCATTGTTCCAATCCTCAGGAATCTTCCCTTCATTAAGGCATCGAGTGAAAATTTGGGCGAGTACTGTTTCAATTTCTCCACTTGCTTCTTGTATGATATTTACAGTAATTCCATCTTCTCCTGGAGCTTTTCCCCGCTTCATGTTCTTGATTGCATGTGCAACTTCTGCTGGGAGGACTGGAAGAACTCTGGTACCGGTACCTTTCATGATATCTGGAGTACATGTATCATCCCTTTCATATAATTTGGAGTAGAAATCTTTCACTCTTGTCAAAATTTCGCCTCTACTGCTTGTTACAGAACCATCTTCTTTTCTCAGTGCCATAATCTGTTTTCTTCCCTTACTGAGATGTCCCTTTGCTATCTTTAGGCTTTGGTTGTTTTCAATTGCTTTCCTCACTAGTTCACTGTTGAATTTCCTTACGTCTTCAGTGATACTTTATCGTACTGTCTTGCATAGCTCTATATATTCCACTTTGGAAGTCACATCTTCTTTAGTTGTCCTCATCTCTCTTCTTTTTTGCATCAACATTTTGGTTTTTCGTGATAATTTGTTCACATGCAACTTGTTCTTAGACCCAGCTAATTTTGTTGCTGTTTTCGTAAGAGCTTTGCTTACTTTTCTGTTAACTTCAGAAATATCCACATCTTCCAATGTTAGACCTTCTAATGCAGAGAATCTGTTCTTCAGTTCCAACTTGAAGGCATTATGGTGTTTTTTTAGGTTGGTTATGTCAATACATTTTGTTTGTCTTATGAGCTTGCCATGTTCGAGTTTAGTGTTGAGGTGCATCTTACATCTCACCAATCTATGGTCACTACATGTGTTGAACTTGTTTAGCACACTGCAGTCTTCTATGACGAATTTTTTGTTACACATAATAAAATCAATTTCACTTGTCGTCCCATTTGGATGTCTCCATGTCCATTTCCTGTGCGGCTTTTTCTTGAAAAAGGAGTTCAAGATGAAAAACCCTTCTACCTCTGCAAACTCAACGAGAGCATTTCCACGCTGGTTTCTTTTGCCGTGACCGAATTTACCTACTGAAGTTTCATTCTGTTGCCGTTGCCCTATTTTTGCATTGAAATCTCCCATAATTATTTTCAAGTGCTGCTTACCTTTATTACTTAGATGACAAATTTCCTCATAAAATTCTTCAATTTCTTCTTCAGGATGACTTGTGGTAGGTGCATAAGTTTGAATAATCTGAGCCTGGTATCTTCTTGAGAGTTGGATAACAAGTAGTGCAGCTCTGTCAGAGGAACTTTTAACTTCTACAACTTTATCCTTCAGTTTCTTGTTTATTATAAATCCAACACCACTAGTTCTGCCAGTATCTGTCCCACGATAGTAGAAGAGATGTCCACTTTTCAGTTCAATGAGATCTTCTCCTTTTCTCCTTACCTCACTTAGCCCGATGATGTCTAACTTGATCCTTTGTTGTTCCTCTTCCAATTCAAGAAGCCTTGAATCATAAGATAGGGATTGTCCATTATACATAGCCAAGGTCAGCATCAGATGGCAGCCTAGTCCGGTCCTCCGGTGATTCTTAGCACCCTCTGCCTTCATGTCGCACTGACCGCTGCCTTAGCCAGGTACATTCCAGCTGCCGGAGACTGAGGGCCAAGATTTAAGTTGTGGAGTCATTTTGGAGGGGTTTGGCCATAACTCACCACGCTGGCCAAGTGGGTTGGTGAGTGTGGGATAGCATTTCCTCTAATCCCGATGGTATAGTTATACCGCTATTGGCGGTCGTCAGAGCCCCTTTAGTGGGAACAGGATGCACCACGAGAAGGCGGGGTTGACATTTGTCAAGGAGAGGCTGTGATGTTATGCATCACCTGACCTTCCATCCCTATATATATATTTCTACTTTATATGCATTTCCAGTAAGACTCGCTGAAGTTTGTGCGCTAAACTTAATTCCCTTGTGCAATATTTTCGTGAAGAGAAGGTTCGTTGCTTCGTGTAGTAAACATAACATAGTAAATATTTTCAGAGTATGTACTTCAGCCTACAGTAGTTTGTAACCTATAAGAGGGTAAAAGTCTGGCAGTTTCGAAATCACAATTATCCCCCATAACTATCCTACATGGGAAGTTTATAGATTAAAAAAAATTGTGTTACAACAAATGTCCAATTTCCCAAAGATAGCTTGAATTCACTCAAAGAAACAAGTCTGATTTACTTTGATTTCACTAGGTTAAAAAATGAATTAACTGCTTTTTACTCTTATCCTCTGAATAAACAGTAAAACCCTGCAAATCTTTCAACACTTTGCTTGAACTTGGCTTGGATAAATGCATGAGGAGATTAAATATTTGGTGGGCAATTAAATTGTGAGAATATAAAGCTTTTCACACCATAAACATTGGCAAGATAGATTGTCTGAACTTCTTTTGGTGACAGTTTGAAAGTTATGCTGAAAACTTTGAGTCAAAACTTACATTTTATGACAAAGTAATGGAAAATTAAAAAAAAATAAAAAAAAAATGGCATGATGGAGTTTTGCTACAAAAATGAGGTATGCTTTCTTTTTTTGTGTTCTGTTGTCTGCCAGCAAACCCAAATTCCGCAGTTTGCATGCCTACACATGAAGTTTATGGCATGCCACTGGTTCATATCATATAATGGAAAAACAATAACAGAACTTTGAAAATATATGCATCATTTTTTGATGGTTAGCACTGCTTTCTCATATAAAAATATTTTTTTTGAATCCAACGTAAAGATACCAAGATATTGTATGTAGTGACTAACAGATGGGAAGATAGATAATGTGATGCTTCAAAGCATTGTTTTCTTTTTCTTTCAAAAGGCATGCTAAAGAACCAGACATTGAAATTGATAAATATTAGCTGCAGTGGCCTAGTGGTTAGTTTGCACAACATGAGAAGTAAAAGGTTATTAGCTTCATGTCTGTGTCAGTGCTGAGATGGGCTGAGCCTGAGCCCGAAGCTGAACTGGGATCAGGTGGGCTCGTGCTGTATAATATTTACTACGGTTCAAGCAGGCTTTGGCTCTGAGAGAAAGAGTGAATTTTCTTCTAATTTTTAAATGTGATTTCCTATGATATAGTGTACAAGAGTTTTCTTACACTTCCTAGTTGGTAAAGAGAATTCTCCGGCATCTAGGTCTGGGTGAGGAGCGTGGAGTGAAAACTCCAGTGGGGGTTATTTATTCCAGGCTTGGATAGTAAATTTCATAGGTCGTGCATTAGTGGATTTCTGCAGAGAAAGAAAACCTTCAAGAACTATAGATACTAGATAGTAAATAGCACAATGACAAAGTTTTGCCCCCTGCCTTCACGTGGAAGCTCTCTGCTAATTCTATTCAGCAAAGTACGTAGATTGCAGTGCCTCCCAATCTTTCTGGATGTCCGGCCACCCTGAGTATTTGAGAAGGAAAATAATGGTCAAAGAAAATGGTGCTGCTGTGCTGTAGGAAAATATAGAGGTCCCTTCTCCACTTCCCAGTTGAAAAAGATATCGATTAATTGCAGGGAGAAGAAAGAGTGGAAGTCTGAAAGAAGAGATTATTATCCTTTAATGCTTAAATAGGTTCGTTATAGTCAGGGCTTGAAAAACTTCATGCTGATTCACCAGTCAGTCAAATATCTTACTTGCCAGCTGAAAATCCACAGGGCTGTCGATTTTGTTTCGTGTTTAAAGTTTGCTTTGTTAATGTATACCCATCTCTCGAATATTTTATCGCTAACTTAATTTAAATTATTAGTAATTGTATAATAGCTGAACTTAGTTTTCTTCCTTGATGACGCAAGAATCCTTCAATGTTTCAGAACTTTTCTAACACTTCAGCGCAAACACAGACTTCAGTGTTTGACCTTCAACAGCAAATGGCTAAGTGGCAGCTTGTGAGGCGCGTGTGACTCTTACACTGTCTCTCTTTTCACACAGCATTTGGGGAAATTATTCTACCAGGCTTGCAGCTTCTTGCCTTGTGTTCCTTGTTAAGTCCACTGTGCCTGGAAGTTTTGACTCACGGCATTCGCTGTCCAATTTCTTTCACTGAGAAGCCGGTTTCCATGCTGGAGTGCAATCGCGCATCACTTCTGTGAATTAAGATAAGCTTTATTAAGAAACTGATAGTTTTACATAACCAACAATAAGCATAATAATGTATAAATAATTGGCAATTAAATTTAAATTGCTCTACTGAATTTTTTACTTGTCAACTAAAACTTTTCGCTCGTTGCAGATGACTGTATTTTTCAAGCCCTGGTTATAGTTTTAGGGCTTGTTCATGCCCAGGCTGTGTCTTGCAATATAAAATTGAGGATTGGATGGGCTCAGGTTAACATACTTCGGACTCTGGCTCTAAAAATTCAACCCGAACTCAGCACTGGTCTATGTGCCGTGAAATGCCTATAGTGGTTCAGAAGTAATATTAAGCCATTGGGGCTAGGGTAGTGGATTAGAAAATTTTGAGGAGTATATACTCACTAAAACTTTAGTTCTTGAGTATTTTGCTTTCTATACTTTTCAATCAAGATGCCATATTTCTAGCTCTCTGACACAAAAATTTAATGTGATGAAGGAAGTCGCAAATAAACCTACCCAGGAAATGAATCCCTTCACTGCTCACTTGAATGAATAAGAAGTTCTTAGCAGAATTACCTTGGGAGGGAAGAGGGAGCAAGTGTTTGATATATAAGTGTTGTTTCTGCAGAAGTGTTATGCAGTAACAAAAAATAGCGTGATAATTTGCAATTTAAATAAAAAATTTCCAAGTAAAATTCCCATAATAGTTGTTTTTGATTAGTAATTGCATTAAGAAACTAGGAAGTAAAGATCCAGACTCACGGTTGCCAGGTTGCCACTGGCGATAAACTTCGTCGTCGTGGCGACTAAAAATGCTTGATTAAATCGCCAATTCTGGCGACCTCTACCGGAACGGAAAAAAAAAATATTTATTTAATTTTATTTAACTTGTGCTGTACGGGGAAAAAAAAACAAACTAACTTGTACGGAGCTCTCACGTTTTTGAAAATTTGTACTCCAAATGTTCGGAAATCTCGCGTACAAAAGCTATTCTGCTTGAACAGCAGAAAAGAAAAAAAAAAGTTATTAGAAAAAGGCGAAGACGTCGCGTCGGTTTTTGATCACAAAGAATGCGCCAAGCAAGGATGATGGGTCATCGTGGGAGAAAGAGTTCGCAAAGTTCGGGGGGGGGGGGAGATGAAAGTTTCTTCCCTTTGGGGAATTCGTACTGGGAGAATTTTTTATAAAACAAAAATTCTCCAATTATTTAAATAACCGAATGCAAATTTTACAGTAACCAAGACACGTCAAAATAAACTTCCATGTGAAATTTCGTCAAAATCCGATTAAAACTTTAGAAGTTAGGCATTTCTTTTTATTTTTTATGAATGTTCGCTGAAAGTACTATACACTACGGTATCCAGTGCCGAATTTAGCGTGCACCTGCGGGCTTTTGAGCATCGCAAAGCGGCCGGCTAAAAAGAAACAATTTAATTTACGAATTAATACCGACCGAGTTTCCATCTGCTTTCCGTGTTCGCTTAAAAAAAAAAAATTAATTGGTTAACTTCGCTTTTTGTCATTATTTTTACCAAATGTAGTGTTTTATAGTGTATTCAGTTATTACTAAGTTTGAATTTTAACCAAACTCTATAATCCGGAAATTTCTAAATTCCGGAATCGGCAAAGTCCGGACGATTTCGGATTTTCGAGGTTGTACTGTAAGAGTATTATCATACCTGCCAACTACTACAGAATGTCCGTAGTTTCTACGGATTTAGTTGTCTGACTATGGAACTATGGACTTCACTGTCGAAACTACGGATTCTACGAATTTTCATTTTGCTTAATTCTTTTTTTTTGCTATTGTTTTATGATATACATGACATTCTTAAGAGGATTCGTGGAATTCTGCGGGTTTTTTTTTTTTGTCATCATTTAGATCGTTCTCAGGATCAGTGTAAAACTGAAGACAATTGCGGGAGCGGGGGCGTTTTCCGTCTGGAGACGGTATTTCGTGTTTCAAAACTTTGGAAGACGGTAGTTTAACGGTGTAAAAACATTACCGTAGTAGTAATTCTTTTTCTCCCGATGTTACCTTTGTGTCCAGTTTTCTTGTTAAATATTGTTTTATTGCATATATGTTTGTATTTCAGCTTGAAACTGTAGGCAAAAATTTGCGAAAACGGAGGTTAGACGCAGCAGAAATTTCGCCGTAATGTTCTGGCATCAGGTTCTTCCGCGAAATCGAGGAATCACACCTTTTTCGTTATTATTTTGGTCATTCGCGAGATCAATGCACAAGTGAACATTTTTTGTGTGGGAGGGGGCTGTGTTCGTCGAACGACGGAATTCCGTCTTTACGAAAATTTGGTAAACGGAAGGTCGACGGAGTTCAGATTTTTTCCGCAATCGTAATTCCTTTTTTATCGCGATGTTATCTCTGCGCAGTATTATTTTTAAATAACATTTTACTGCATAAATATTTGTCTTTCAGCTTGAAAATAGCTGGAAAATTTCTAAACCCGCAAGTCGGACGGTGCAAAGATTTCTACTGTAATGCCCAATGCCCCCCCCCCGATGTTCCCACTCTAATCTTCCGCGTTGTTAAACACCCCCACCCCCGTTCCGTCCCATAAGTTTTTGCATTTAAGCTTGATAAGGGAGGGAGAAATTCACGAAAATGGAAGTGACAAAGCTGAAAAATTTGTAAAAATTGATGCATGATATTCTCAAAGTTACACCATTTATCTAAAATAGTTAAAGCTTTGATATCATACACTCATGGTCTCCAGGCTGAAAGTTCTTTCAGCATGATGGATGAAGTTATTGTTATCAGAGGGCATAAAAAAGAAAGGAAAGAAAGGCATCAATGAAGAAATAAGGAAAGATAGCAGGAAGAAAAATTAAGCAATGGATGCTGTGCAGCTGCAGAGTCAACAAAAGACAAACTGACAGCAGTCCACATTCTTGCTGTGTGTTTTGATTTTTCACCCAGTTAAAACGTTCATTTTTTTTTTCCTTCTTTGGTCTCATCTTGACATAAACTACAATTTTAGAGACAGTATGATCATACAGTAAGTGGAGGTTCATGCACTGCGGGTTCACTTGCTTGGATTTCCTGTCTGTCGAGCGTTGTGGGATTTAGAACACATCTGACTGATTTTTACTGGTGGAAGCTTTGAACCTAAATCTCGCAATGTTACCTATCGTGCCCTCGCCAGGGTAATCAACTTTGTGTTTCATACGTGTTAGTTTCATGAGTGTCCTTGTTTGTTGTAACGTTTTGTTGTGTCACATATTTTTTTTTCACAAAGAGATCAAACAAAGATCTTCGCTGTATCCACGTTTATAAGTGAGTCACGGAAAAATTCTCATTGGCCGCCACCGGGAGCCGGACCCAGGGTCTTCCAGTTACGCGCCAGATATGCTTCCGCTACACCACACTGGTCCACATTAAATGTCTGTATTAATTATTCATTCGCCTTTTAATTATTTCTTCAGTTGCTGCTTACCATCTTTGGTGAATCTCCAGCATTGTGCGGGGCTCCAAGAAGCAACCTGCCACATTGGCTTGGCAGTTAGCGTGTGTGAGTCCGGAGGAATTCGAGGCCGCTGTAGTGTAGCGGAAGCATATCCGGGGCGTAACTGGAAGACCCTGGGTTCAACTCTCTGTGGCGGCCAATGCGAATTTTTCCGTGACTCACTTATAAACGTGGATAGAGCGAAGATCTTTGTTTGATGTTACTGGTCCACATTTTAAATGTCTGTATTAATCACAAAGAGATGTATAGTTTTGTAAAAAAGCGACTATGTATGCCGCACAATAATATTGTTTACCACTGACAAACCTCTTGTCAATGTTGGCAGGTATAGTATTCCTGTGCTAAGTACTTTTTTCTTTTTACGCCAGTTCTGATGTTTACAAGATCAGCAAAGATTTTTTTTTTTTTTTCATGTGTTAGACTGCTTTTTTCACCTTACTGTCAGCAGATGATTTATTTCAAGTTTTGTCCGTTGTGTTGTTTCTGTAATATTGTTCATCCAATTCAAATACAGTCTGTGTGGCTTTTAGAAACACTACTGTCTGCAGATGGGAAAATTCAGAGAATTTAATTTGGCAAAATGAGTGGTAACCCCAAATAACCGATAATCTGGATATCATTTCCTGATTTATATCTATGACTTATCACGGTCGGCAAAAAGCAAAGACTTTTTATTTTTTCACATTATCTGCCTTCCCAAGCACTTTTTACTGTAATCAGTGTGCTTTTAATAGTACCTCAAGAAAAACTTCCCACTTCCTAATTTCCGTGTAAGATAAAGTTTCTATGCTGGAACAAAATATTCAGTTTTTTAACGTTCTTTATGTTTTTCAAACTCCTTTTTGAAAAATGTGAAACAGATTCACATTAAACTACATACATGAGTTTTTTACCAAAATACATACTTGTGGTAAAAATAATTGAATCTGATAGGTTTCTTAGACATGGTTAAAAACTCCTAAATTGCAAAAACAGGCAGTATCACAGTTAAAAAAACATGAACAAAACCCATGAAACTTCTTACATGATCATCTTTTGGAATTCCAATTTCTAGCTCAGTTTTCTTAAATCAACTTTTGGTTATATAGTATATATCCATTCAGAGGATCAATGGATTTTTGACATAATCTCATGTGTTGCTGAATGTTCTAGAAAGTTGGAAAAAACTGAAGTGGACATCAGTAGTGTTTTACACTATGTTACTGAACTAGAGTTGGCTGTTTTAAAATCTGCAGATGAAGGGGCAAATTGGTCCTTTTTTAAGGAATCTTTGTCTCAAAATGATGACATGCCATCAACATTTCAAGGTCACCAAATCAGCACAGCATGTAATCAACAAAGATGTGTTGTAGATGATGAAGATATAGGACTGAGTTCTACAGAAAACAGCATTGATTTATTGAAAAAGAATTGCACAAAAACTAGAATTTTTTTTTTAATAATGTCCGAACATCTGTTTTCTGCAAATATATGTTCACTCTTTAGATGAGGTGCTATTTCCCAAATCTGCTGAAGGCCTAAACAATCATGGTGATGATGCAATAACTGATCATGCTTTGGAATAGTGGCTTCAAATCAAGAAGTTAGTTTGAATCCTAACAGAATTTCATGTATTTCAAATGCACAAATTGGAGAATTCAGATAATCTAAAGCCTTTTAAAATCATGAGAGATCCTGTAACTGTGCTTTTAACAGCACTGCTGTTAAATGCTCATGTAGAATGTCTTTGATCAGCAGTTAAAAACACAATTAGGTGAAAGAAGCCTTCTAATGAAAAAGAACAGACTTGAAAGTCGCATTAAGGTCAAAACATTAGGAATAAAAATGAGTAATGTTGACCCTGAAAATGGGATAAAACTATGGTGGGAGGATAGCGTGAAATCTTGTTGACCAAACTACAAAGATTAATTTATGTATTTTATTACTTCAGTTTAAACTTTAAGCATACTATAATTGAAATATGCAAAATAAAACATATTGATATTATAGTAAGCAATTTTATAAAAATAATAGTATGAAATATACAATTCGATTTTTTTTTTTCAAAGTTTGGCCACTGATTTTTTTTTTATGGCCACTAACAATTTTGGTCTTGGTGGCCAATGTCTACTAGCAAAATTTCTAAGTCTGAATCTTTACTAGGAAGCCATTTCTCAACATGAGCTTCATTCAAAAAATGATAATGATGTTGCATCGTTTAAATTTTATCTATGATTTTGATGGAAAGTGTATCTAAACATTGATTTACTTCTTTTTTGTTTAAAGGTTCAGAGAGCTGTAGAGGATATAAGAAATATAGGGATATCAGCCCATATCGATTCTGGGAAAACTACATTAACAGAGAGGCTTCTGTTTTACACTGGACGTATTCAGGAAATGCATGAGGTAATGTATTCTTTTGCAGAAGTTCTAATAATACAAAAATCAATGACTGAATTTGCTTTGTTGCTGAGGTTTGTATTTACAGCTGTAGATAATTTTCCAAGTCTGCTTTATTGGGGTAGAGTTGTGTACCACTATAGTTGTGTACCACTATATCGAGAGGGGAATGTTACAGGCTGTCCCACTCGCTACCGAATCCGGCATTTCTTGAATACACTGGTGGGCAAAAATTAAGGACGAAGAGGAGAAATTAGCATAACAGTGGAACGAGCAGGCAGAACAGACCGAAAGACCACTCAGGAGATAGACTAGGGTCCGGCACGGTAGGGCATGCGCATATATGCAGCATGACGTAAGGGTATAAAGCACACAGGCGGTGTACGCTCAGCAATTCGGTGAAAGCTATTGCACTGTGTACATCGGTTTGAACGACGTTGAGCTGCTGCCACCGTGTGATATGGCCAACAGGCAATCCAGTAGACGACATCTGGATGACTTTACCCGAAGTCACGTCATTGGGAAGTTGCAAGAAGGTCGAAGTGTGACTAGTGTGGCCGAGGAGTTCGGGATCACTCACAGCATCGTTTCATGAGCTTGGAGAGCATTTAAAACTACAGGAACAGTAGTTTTAAATGCTCTCACGAAGAGGAGAAATTAGCATAACAGTGGAACGAGCAGGCAGAACAGACCAAAGTATTCAGGAAATGCATGAGGTAATGTATTCTTTTGCAGAAGTTCTAATAATACAAAAATCAATGACTGAATTTGCTTTGTTGCTGAGGTTTGTATTTACAGCTGTAGATAATTTTCCAAGTCTGCTTTATTGGGGTAGAGTTGTGTACCACTATAGTTGTGTACCACTATATCGAGAGGGGAATGTTACAGGCTGTCCCACTCGCTACCGAATCCGGCATTTCTTGAATACACTGGTGGGCAAAAATTAAGGACGAAGAGGAGAAATTAGCATAACAGTGGAACGAGCAGGCAGAACAGACCGAAAGACCACTCAGGAGATAGACTAGGGTCCGGCACGGTAGGGCATGCGCATATATGCAGCATGACGTAAGGGTATAAAGCACACAGGCGGTGTACGCTCAGCAATTCGGTGAAAGCTATTGCACTGTGTACATCGGTTTGAACGACGTTGAGCTGCTGCCACCGTGTGATATGGCCAACAGGCAATCCAGTAGACGACATCTGGATGACTTTACCCGAAGTCACGTCATTGGGAAGTTGCAAGAAGGTCGAAGTGTGACTAGTGTGGCCGAGGAGTTCGGGATCACTCACAGCATCGTTTCATGAGCTTGGAGAGCATTTAAAACTACAGGAACAGTTGTCCGAGATGACGATGATGGGCAAAACACGTAACAATATTAACAAATAAAGGTAGCTTGATCACGCTAGTTACGTTAACTGAAAACTTTTACAAAAAGTTCATAAGTTGGGAGCTTTCGACCTTATCTTAGGTCTTCATCACGCCAATGGAGGACTAAGAATGTTGCCAGATTCTACATTTGAATTTTTCCTATTTTTGTTGCCAAAACTTAGAATTGATCTCCATATCAACGGAATGTAGAGAGGAGATTCGGAGTTGCAAGTCATTGAGTTGAAAATAATTTCTATGCTTTCACGGCAACGGAGGGCAAAACGGTTGTCAAAAGAAGCAATTCGTTTTGCTTCGTTCCAGTGGGGAACTGCAGATGTGTCTTCCATTGCAGATGTGTCTTCCATGTGTCTTCCATTGCCTTCTACTGGGGATAACTTATACATTGGAAGCACATACAGGAGCATTAACCATAGAATTTTAGAACATAGAAAAGATATTTCGAAAGCCAATCCTAATACTGCCTTGTCTATTTTGACAATGGAAGACACATCTGCAGTTCCCCACTGGAACGAAGCAAAATGAATTGCTTCTTTTGACAATCGTTTTGCCCTCCGTTACCGTGAAAGCATAGAAATTATTTTCAACTCAATGACTTGCAACTCCGAATCTCCTCTCTACATTCTGTTGATCTGGAGATCAATTCTAAGTTTTGGCAACAAAAATAGGAAAAATTCAAATGTAGAATCTGGCAACAATCTTAGTCCTCCATTGGCGTGATGAAGACCTAAGATAAGGTCGAAAGCTCCCAACTTACGAAGTTTTTGTAAAAGTTTTCAGTTAACGTAACTAGCGTGATCAAGTTACCTTTATTTGTTAGTTGTCCGAGAGCTTAGCAGTGGTCGTCCATGAGCAACCACGGCGGCAGACGACCGGTATATTTTCCTACAGGCGAGAAGAGACAGAAGGCAGACAGCGGGAGAAATCGCAAGGCACATGCAACAGACAACTGGACGTCCGTTATCGCGTTTTACCGTGGCCAGGAGGCTGCACAAAGGTGGTCTATTTGCACGACGACCAGTACGGTGTGTGCCATTAACGCCTGCTCATCGGTAATGGCAATTTCTGTGGTGCCAGGAACACAAGAACTGGACACATCGGCAATGGGGTCGAGTTCTCTTTACGGATGAGAGCCGATTTAGTCTGACGAGCGATTCTGGACGTATACACATCTGGAGAGAACAGGGAACACGCAATCACACCTCCAACATCATCGAAAGGGACCGGTTTGGAGGTGGCGGAGTTCTTGTTTGGGGCGGTATCATGCTTGTTAGCCATACTGACCTCCACATCTTCCAAGGAGGTTCAGTCACTGGTGTCCGCTATTGTACCGAGGTTCTCCTGCCTCACGTGCGTCTGTTTAGAAGTGCTGTGGGTCCTGAGTTCCTCTTCATGGACAACAACGCTACACCTCATCGTACAGTGGCTGTCGCAGAGCTGTTGGAGAGTGAAGATATTCAACGCATGGATTGGTCCGCAAGGTTCCCGGACCTAAATCAAATCGAACACGTGTGAGACCTTCTCGGGAGACGCTTGGCAGCACGTCACCATCCGCCAGCAATGATTCCGCAGCTACGATTGGCGCTACAAGAGGAATAAGCCGTGATGCCTCAACAACTCCTTGACAACCTCGTCCTCAGCATGGACAGACGTTGTAAATCCTGCAACGCAGTCAGGGGGGGGGATCATATCCTCTACTAAAGACTGGATTTTTCTTGGCAGCCACCTGTCACATGGATGTTTCTGTCTTCTGTCCAGTTGTGCTCGAAGCTACCTTTTCAAGAAAGTGCCTTTGTATTCTTTGGATTCCTTGTTTGGACGGTTTTGCTCACTTGTCCCATATTCTTACATCTTGGGGATCTTATGGTAGGATTTGAGTCGATGTGGAGCACTTCTGCACGGCGTTACATTCGAAAAACCGCCTCATCCTTAATTTTTGAACTCCAGTGTAATATCAACACCAATGAAAATATTGCAATGGAATTTAAAGTGGACTTACCTCATTTCGTGCGAAATGTGATGACATCACAACATGTACTGGAAGTGGGCACCATTTGTGTCCAGACAGCATTGAACCTGGTGTTGTCCGCCAGTCCGCCGGAGTGCTCCTTAGTGGCAGACACATTCTTAAGTGTGGCGCCATTGAGAAGCAGTCCGCCAGCCAGCCGGACGTGCCTCTCTGCTGCTTTGTTATGCCATTTTGCTGAACATATCTACACAATACCGTTGTTGATAGTGAGTGCTTGTGCTCGTAGTTGTTCGCGTCATGTGAAAGTGTATTGGTATACTCTGGAGGAGCAAGTGTTTATTGTTTGCACTTATTGGAAAACAGAATCGATAAAGTCTTGTCAACAGCAATTCCTGGAGAGGTATGCAAGCACACATCACACACACATCACACACCAGTATGGCCGAAATTCAGTCCTTTTCGGCGACCGTGTCATTTCGAAAGGGGTATGGCCACTGCGCTTGCCCGATCTGATACCTCCTGATTAATTTTTATGGAGTTATCTAAAAGGGAGAGTTTTACCAAAAGAAATCGCAAACCATAGATGCTTTGAAAGCAAACATCACCGAAGAAATTCAGGCAGTGATGGCGGACGTACTCGCAAGGACTGTCCACAATATGGTGTGCCGGGTTCAATGCTGTCTGGATGAAAATGGTGGCCACTTCCAGCACATGTTGTGATGCCATCCCATTTCGCATGAAATGAGGAAATTCCACTTCAAATTTTGTATTAGAAGATTTATCTTTTGTGCATAGCCCTTTTTTTATTGTTGTTGTTGTAGTTGTTTATGTATGCAAAATAAATTTCCATAATACACTATCTACCAACAAGTAATTGGACACCCCTGCAATCGACGATATCTGCGGTCCTGATACACGTCACGGCCGCCGCCGTTAAATATCGTGTGGAAAACAATAGCGCAACCAGTCGCATGCAAGATGTCACGCAGTTCGGAGCTCTCTTATTTCGAGAAAGGTGTAATTGTCGGGTATCACAGAAATGGCCGATCCATATGTGACATATCCAGCAAGTTGAAGTACCCAAAATCGACAGTGGCCTATGTGACTGGCAAGTGGAAGATGAGAGGTGACTGTAGGAATGTGCCCCGACCCGGCAGACCCACAAAACTGGGAGTTGGAGACCGATGGGTGCTGGCCAGAGAAATTCGGAAAAACCGCACCAAATCGATGGGCCACATCCGCGAGGAGTTTCAACAGGCATCCGGGAGTGTTCTTTCCATGAATACCATCCGTAAGGTAGCCCACCTGCTCGATTATCATGGACGTGCTGCCGCCCACAAGCCTTTGATCACCAAGTCCAATAGCGCTGCTCGGCTAAAGTGGTGCAAAGAACGTCGACAGTGGACCGCTGAACAGTGGAAACAGGTTCTCTAGAGTGACGAATCAAGGTTCACCCTCTACCGTTCGGATGGCAGGGTCTGGGTTTGGCGTCTGCGTGCAGAACGCCTCCTGCCGGAATGTATTGTGCCAACTGTGAAGTTCGGCGGCGGTGGAATTATGCTATGGGGGTGTTTCTCCTGGTATGGCATGGGACCCTTGGTCGCAATTCCTGGTAGACTCAACGCCGAGACCTACTGCACCATTTTGGATGACCATGCGCTTCCTACGTTGTGGCAGTTTTACGGGGTGGACCCATGTTACTTTCAGGATGACAATGCCGCCTGCCATGTTGCGAGGTCCACCATGGCTTGGTGTGGTGACAATGGGGTTAATCGAATGGACTGGCCTGCGCAGAGCCTGGACCTTAACCCTATCGAGCACCTCTGGGACGAGTTGGAGCGTCGACTTAAGGGGTGCCCCCACCGTCTGAAATCGGTGAAGAAACTGACCTGTCTTCTCCAAGCCGAGTGGAAGAAAATACCGCTAGCCGTCGTACAACGCCTGGTTGAGAGTATGCCCCGGAGGGTCGCAGCTGTAATCGCCGCTTGTGGAAGCTCCACCAACTATTGAAGGTGAATAAACTTTGTTTTCCTTTGCTATCACAGGTGTCCAATTACTTGTTGGTAGATAGTGTATGAATGAGGACAGCTGGAGTTAGTTCAGTTCACCTTTGAAAATGTGCTTTCCAACTGTGGAAAAAAAGTTTATAGCATCTTGTAATATGCTTCCGTAATAATTTTTCATGAGAGTGGACAAATGCCAATACACTGCACAAGAAATCCGTGGTTGCAATACAGCATGTTTCAGCACAGTATCACATTGGGCATTGCATCTTTGCCAAAGTTGTGGAAGCATCACCAACAATTCAAGGAGACTCTTTTGACTGCAAAAGAGGACACTGGTTGTGATCTCTTGATTATTGACATGTTTTTGAAAGAGGACTGACAAACTTGAAAAAACTACTCATGATGAAACAGATATGTCCAAAGTTACCTCTGTACTCATTAACTGAAAAGATAAAAGACAACTCAAAATGTGGCAAAAGAGCTTCTACAGCATTTTGGAGGTCAAAGATGATGACTTTGAACAGAACTGTTGATGAAACTTAGATTCAGAACTCCGAATCTGGCTGAAAATCCAATCTTTTCAGTCGAAGCATTTAACATCTGTTTGCACCCAGTAGTGCCCCCAAGAAATAAAAAAGTTTGGAAGGCAAAACTCATAATGGTAATGTTTGGTCTATATCACATGCAGGAATGGGCTGATCACAATCAACAGTGTCAAGAAGTATTGGGTCGTTTCATAATTATTGGCTGATTTGGACACAAAGAAACAAACAGCGGTATTGGACGATGAAATGCATTTCGTTCCAAAAACTATCTGCTCTCGGCAGCAATACACTATGCCCAACGTGTTTTTAGTGCAAAAATGCCACGGTGGCAGAAACTGGCATCATGGTGGTCCAAGAAATCGCTAACGGCATGAATCACAGCATCCTTGTTAGTGAACCGTTTGCCCTTCAAGAAGGGATGGCGCACCCTTCAGGGATGGCGCACATGCGGTCGTGCGCCATCCTGAAACTGTATGGGACCAAACGATTGACGAGCGGTGGTTGTTTGCTGCATAATTTCTGGTGACATTCATCCAGCTGACGGTAGTACATGTCCGTTGTGATTGTTTGACCTCGCGGCAAAAACTCATAATGAACCACAGCCTTGGCAGTTCACCACACAGAGATCAGAACCTTCTGTGGGTGCAATCAGGTTTGGGCATGTATTTGTGTGGTTCCACTTTATCGAGCCACTGCACTGTTCGCTTCCTGTTGTCATAAAGCACCCATTTTTCATCAACCGTAAGGATCCAATGCAGAAAGGGAGCGCTAGTCTCATGTTTTTGGAGGGCAATGCATGTTTCCAGACGCCGTATCTGCTGCTGTTCAGTGATTTCTTACGGAACCCAGGTATCCAGATTTTTAACCTTGCCCATAGCTCCCAGGTGTCTGAAAACTGTCGCTGATGATACGACAAGTTCAGCATTGAGCTCACATACTGTGGACGTTGGTTTTTCTTCCACTTTCCGCCTTAACTGTACCATGTCACACACAACCGGAGGACTGGCTTATGGTCGATGGCAACATCATAGTCAAGGAACTTGGAAAACAGTCTACGGACAGTTCTGGCACTCGTAGTGCTGACACCCCACGCTCTATTGACATTTGCGACTGTTTCGGACACATTCCGGCCAAGTTTGAATTCGTGCAAAATCACTAATCTCACGTCACGTCACGTTGCTCCATCATGTCCCCAACTGCTGAGATCTGTGTGAAATACCGTTTTATACATGTGGACTGAACCGATTCACTCTGTAGGGGAGTTTGGTAGTTCCTACTTCTAGGCATCCCTTGCAACCGACTATGCAAATTCGCCTTGCCTGCATCGGCCAATAATTATGCAACGACCCAATATTAGTATCAGGGGCGCCGATTTCAGTAAATTATTGAAGGGGGGGGGGCACGTCTGACAAGATCAGATGCCAGGAGCAAAATGCCCCTTCCATTGTTATAAGGAAAATTAAAAACGGGGGGGGAAAGGGGGGGGGTTAAAAAGATGAACTACAAGATTCGACTTATATTTTAAAATGCAATTGTAATTACTCATCAGCAAATGAACAGGGAAACAGAAATATTCTTTTGGTGAATATTAATATCTTTAGAAATAAAATTCAGCCTGTGATTTTATAAAAAAAAAAAATCCGCAGAGATTTTATTTCCAAACGTATATAAAAAAAAAATGAGAAATTAGCGAGGTTACTCAAGCAAAGAACAAGAAGCACAAAAAATAAATATATAAATAAAGGCGCTTGAGATAAACATAGAAAACGAGTGAAACACACAGTCACATATGGTAAAAGGTTCGTTTAGCGGTAGCTTTCGGTCATCCTACGACGTTGATCACCCGTGATCAAGGTTGAAACGTGGCGCTTGATTTATATCTACGGCACTTGATTTATTTTAACACCCGCAATCAATTTTAAACCATGGCACTTGAGATTATAGGTTTCTGTATTTTTATTTATTTTATTTTTGATAATTGTTTTAAACATTTACCACATATCACGAGAACATGTCAAACAAATTACGGTGCTGACAATCCGGTTTCTTACCAAATGAGCAATGCTGAATATAGGAAAAAAGTTTTTACTTATTTTGCTATTTATTAATTTTTTGGAAATAAATTGCCCCTGGCCTCATAAGGTGGAGCTTGATCCACCTTATGAGGCAAAAGCGATTATTTAATTAAATAGGATGAAAAATATTGGGTGGGCACTGACCCCCACTAAAATTATTGAAGGGGCAAGATTCACCTTGCCCCTCTACAGTCGGCACCTATGGTTAGTATGACTGTAACATAACATTGTACATAAATATACAGTGGAACCTCATTTATATGTTTTCTTAGGGGATCATTTAAAAAAGTTTATAAATGTATAAAAATAATTTCAAAAATGTTGAATACTATTGTAAAATTTTGAATGTCTCCAAAAAGTGAAAAACAAGGGTGCAGGTAGAATTGCAATTCTAGATTATGCTAATTTATAATTTTATAATGTAAGACTCCCCCCCTTCTCTCTCTCTCTCTCTCTCTCTCTCTCTACTTTTTTTCTACCTTAAGTCTATGTCTATTTTGAATTTTGTATTAATTTTTTTTATTCTAATTTCATCATTAAGAAACAAAGTTAAGGAATTCTTTACGATTCCATATTTGCAATTCATGGGAAAAAAACCCCTGCAAAACTGGGCCATAACTCTGGATCTGATTTAGTTTTTTATTCAATGCTCCTATTACACACATTCTTTTCTTATAAGCACTGCTCATTTCAAAGCAGTTTGTCCACTAATTGATTTAACATCAGTGCCAAGTAATATATTCACTAATTTTTACTTGTTTAAAATTTCTTAAATTAACAGAAAAAAAAAAAGAGGGCAGTAAATGTTAATTAGTAAATTTTTAGTTGCATTACCTATTTCATGGCTGGAAAAATGGGGTAGGGGGGGGCACCACACCATATTGAAAGCCCCAAAAGAATTTATGGTACTTTTTACTCAGAGTGTGAAATGTGAAACCAATGTTTCATCCATACCAAAAATAAACATGGCCATCTCTGATGGGATCAAAGTAGTTCAACTTAGAAGTTGCACCAAGAAAAATTCAGCAATGCTGTCTTGATTTTCTCAGAGTTGTAACTTACCATATTGCATATAAAAGAATAAAAAGAACAGTGCATTTTTGATAATCTGAAATTCAAATTTTTACTCATAATTGCAAACGTGTATAAATGAATTACAATAAATATAGAAATTGAGTGAAAAATACACACAGTCATATGCATAAATGAAATTTGTTAAGCAGTAGCTTTTGGTTGTTCTATGACCTTGATCACCTGCGATCAACTGAATCTGAGAACTGGTTGCCAGAATTATAATATAAATTTAAAATGAAGGAACTGTTGCCAAAATTTTGTAAAGAGATTCAAATAAATGGGATTTGGTGAGGGGTCTCTGAATTGCAGTTCTTGGCAAACAAAATTTCAATGCTTTCTTTGAAACATGGAGAAGCTTTGTTGATAAATGAGGTAACTTTTTTTGTTTCTTTCCAAAGGGGAACTGCAGAAGTGTCTTCAAGGGTTAGTAAAGATAATGCTGCTTTTGGAGGACCATTTCACACATCTTGTTTGTGTTCACAGGCTTGTATTGATGCTTTGGTATGCACTTCCAATATATACTGAGAGTCCAGATGAAGTTAAAAAAAAAAGGCATGGCATAAACTCCAGGGGTACGACAGGATCCCTGCTGTCTTTAAGCACACTTTATTGCAGGAGGATTAGGTTTCACAGTGAGAGCGTAGCCCATAGTTTTGAAGAGTTTACAAATCTTAGAAGAAAATGATCCATGAAAAGGGATAGAACAAATGAATAGGTGTTTCTCTTTTAGTATTGGTGTGAGAGTTGACAGATTTTTCGTATGGAATCATGGAAAATTTTGTTAATTTGTAGAAGGTGGGAACTGGTGGGCTTCAGCAATTTTCTTAAATGTAACAATTTCTTCTTTGAGGAATGATTCATTGTTGCAGACCAAGGCGCGATTTCACCGATTAGCAACTAGCAAATAGCTAGTGAAAAATCAAATTTGCTAGTGAAAAAAATCGCAGTAGCAAATATTGCTAGTAAGGTAATTTCTTTATTTAAAGTAACCAAAAATCATTATTAATCCACGAAGTTTACATAACAGTTTCTATTATCACTTGTTAAAACAGCGACGATCAGCGATTCTCTTTCGCCACCCATCCTCCCCATATCTTTCATCCCTTCCAGTGGAAACTGTCGTAGATCGGCCCTGCGTAGAAGCGCATTGAAACTCCTCTCCATCGTGCCTTCATTGGTCTATTACAGAAACTGAACGTGACGTCGGTAATGGTTGCTGTGGCAACCCAGAGCTCCGGGATGGATCGGTTGTTTGACCACCTGCTCTGCCAACCCTCCCTTCTTTTGCCCCACGAACTTTGTCCTCAACTCCTATCGTACCCTAAGCGAAGCGATCGCCTACTTCCACAAGTCTTGATAGTCGTGCATACATCAAATACTGCGCTCTAATGATCAGTGATGAATAAGCAAGAATAATTCCACTTATTTGGATGGTAGACAAAACCGAAAGAAGCAAACCAAAATGTTACTGGAAAATAGCCTGCCAACACTGGCAAAAGTCTTATCCATAGTAACTAGCCTTATTGCGTGGCATAGATAGACGTTTTGTTATGAAACGTGTTCATGAAGGGGGTAAACGATTACGGAAGAAACTTTTGCTTCGTCTGACTTCTGGTTTTGGAAATTTTCCTTGTATTTTCAAGCTGAAATACAAATATCTATCCAGTAAAATGTTAATGAGCAATAATACTTGACAGAGGCAACATCGTGAGGAAAAAAAAATTATGATTACGGAAAAAATCCGAATTCCGTCGACCTTTTAGTTTTCTAGTTTCGTAAAGACGGAATTCCAATAATAACGAAAAAAGCCGGAATTCCTTGAATTCGCGGAAGAATCTCATGCCTGAAGATTACAGAAAAATTTTGCAGCAGCCAACTTCCGTTTTTGCAAATTGTTCTCCACAGTTTCAAGCTAAAATGCAAACATTTATGCAATAAAATGATATTTAACAAGAAAAGCGGACACAAAGACAACATTGGGAGAAAAATTTGCGATTACGGCAAATTTTCTTACTCTGTTTCACTACTGTGTTCAAAAGTTTTGAAGCACGAAATTTCGTCTCCAGATGGAAAACGACCCCCCCTCACCCAAATATCGATCTTCAGAATGATCTAACTGATGACAAAAAAAATAAAATAAAGCGGTATTCTGCGAATTCCCATAAGAATCTCGTGTATATCATAAAAATAATAGCAAAAGAAAAATTTGAAACAAAATGAAAATTTGTAGAATCCGTAGTTTTGATAGTGAGTTCCGTAGTCAGACAACTAATTCCGTAGAAACTACTACTATGGCATTGTGTGGTAGTTGGCAGATATGAAGTTTGTATGAAGTGTGTAGAGGTTTAGCAGAAATTTGTGCGATACTTCCACTTAGAATACTGCATGTTGTGAGGTGGGATTCAGTTTTTTAAAAAGAATACAAGGGGATTGGAGGAACAATTTGTCTGTTGAAACTTTAAATGCTCTGATGACAATTGAAATACTGTAGAAGGGCCACAAGAAGAGATTTTTAATCCACGGTCAGCAATTATAAAGTGGTATGATGACAAAGTCAGACACCCTGAGCATAAACCATATGGGAAGAAATCTGAATTAGAATGTCAGTGAAATATATTCATGTGGTATGGGAATTTGTTAGAAATTAATAGTCACTAAACTTATCTAAGATTCTATTCATTATTCAAAAAGGTAAGTCAAAATATTTATGCACACATTTAAATTTCTGTGTAACTTTATTAGAAAATAAGTTACGATGTGATTTAGTTTTACTTGCTAGTCGTGCAAATGTTTTGCTAGCAAACTATTTGCTCACTAGCAAAATTTGCTAGTGAGCAAAAAAGATGAAATCTTGCCCTGTTGCAGACAATCCTAGCACAATTAATATAACTTTTTGAGGCTGCAAGTTTGTGAGCAGTGGGGAAGTACGATGAGAATGGGATTATGTTCGTTATTGCAGAATGTTTTCTGTAAACAGATCTGTTGAGACGATTCTCCTGTATTTTCAGGTGGATGTCCAAGAAGTCAATGCCTTGCAGTAATTTTTCATTGATGGGAGCTTCAGGGAAATCTTTTCTAATAGAGATTCAAAGTCGGTTCTATTGTGGGGCCAAATGACAAAAATATCATCGATATATCAAAGACAAATGGAAAGTTGTAGATTGTGTTCCATGACTATGTTCTTTTCAATACATTGCATGAAAACTTCTGCCAAAACTGGTGAAAGACTTAACCCATCAGAAGTCCTTTTTGCTGACAGTAATGCTTGTTGTTGTGGTGGAAACAATGTAGATCTCTCAATAAATGAAGTTCGAACTGCTTAACAAACTTCATTTATATATGTGACTGTGTGTTTTTCACTCAATTTCTATGTTTATTGTGATATTGTTGTGTGAAGTCTGAGTTTTCAACCAAAATGAATTACATATAACCAAATTAAAAAGGCAATGGAAATTGCAGGAAAATATCAGGACAAGTGCAGAATTGGATATAAATGTGAAAAACGTGTAACCAAGGTTCCACTGTATTTACAGTCTTAACAAACAATTTATCGTTGTTCTAACTTTTTAGCATGTTATAAGTCTGGAAACAAACATGCCTTTTCCTACAGAACTCCATGAAAGGAATTTAAAACATTAAAAAAGGTAAATGCAAGTTAATTAGAAAGCCAAGAAAATAGTTGGGAGAAAGTAACAAATTGTAAGGTACTTGCTGTGTGGTAAAGAATAGAACAGTATATCAATCCTTCTTGGTAGCTTCAGCTTTGCTGTATTCACTTCTGTTCACTATTAGCAGAACAATTTGAAGCTCAATGAGATAGAAATTCTATTGAAGCCTCTTTCTTTGTAAAACAAAAACACCAAACTCCAGGGTTTGAAAGAGAGATTTAATATAAAGCATTATGTTAAATTGCAGTTCTTTGGTGAAATTTAAAACCTGAATGACTCAGCATTTTGAACAGAAGCTAAATAATACACTATCTACCAACAAGTAATTGGACATCTGTGATAGCAAAGGAAAACAAAGTTTATTCACCTTCAATAGTTAGTTGGTGGAGCCTCCACGAGCGGCGCTTACAGCTCCGACCCTTCGGGGCATACTCTCAACCAGGCGTTGTACGACGGCTAGCAGTATTTTCTTCCACTCAGCTTGGAGAAGAGAGGTCAGTTCCTTCACCAATTTCGGACGGTAGGGGGCACCCTTAAGTCGACGCTCCAACTCGTCCCAGAGGTGCTCGATAGGGTTAAGGTCCGGGCTCTGCGCAAGCCAGTCCATTCGATTAACCCCATTGTCACCATACCAAGCCATGGTGGACCTTGCAACATGACAGGTGGCATTGTCATCCTGAAAGTAACATGGGTCCACCCCGTAAAACTGCCACAACGTAGGAAAGCGCATGGTCATCCAAAATGGTGCAGTAGGTCTCGGCGTTGAGTCTACCAGGAATTGCGACCAAGGGTCCCGTGCCATACCAAGAGAAACACCCCCATAGCATAATTCCACTGCCGCCGAACTTCACAGCTGGCACAATACATTCCGGCAGGAGGCGTTCTGCAGGCAGACGCCAAACCCAGACCCTGCCATCCGAACGGTAGAGGGTGAACCTTAATTCGCCGCTCCAAAGAACCTGTTTCCACTGTTAAACGGTCCACTGTCGACGTTCTTTGCACCACGTTAGCCGAGCAGCGCTATTGGACAAGGCGATCAAAGGCTTGTGGGCGGCAGCACATCTATGATAACCAAGCAGATGGGCTTCCTTACTGCTGGTATTTGTCGAAAGAACACTCCCGGATGCCTGTTGAAACTCCTCGCGGATGTGGTCCATCGATTTGGTACGGTTCTTCCGAATTTCTCTGGCCAGCACCTGTCTGTCCCTAACTCCCAGTTTTGTGGGTGTGCCGGGTCGGGGCACATTCCGACAGTCACCTCTCATCTTCCACTTGCCAGTCACATAGGCCATTGTCGATTTTGGGTACTTCAACTCGCTGGATATGTCACGTATGGATCGGCCATTTCTGTGATACCCGACGATTACACCTTTCTCAAAATCAGAGAGCTCCGAACTGCGTGGCCTCTAGCATGCGACTGGTTGCGTTGTTGTTTCCCACACGATATTTAACGGTGGCGGCCGTGATGCATATCAGGACCGCAGATATCATCAATTGCAGGGTTGTCCAATTACTTGTTGGTAGATAGTGTAGTTCTCAAGCAAAAGAAAGAGAGTCGAAAAACTGACAAACCTTTAAAATTTCTTAAATGGTTTCGGTAAAAAGACTCAAACAATATTAAATATATACACTGGCGGAAAGTGAAAAAAGAACACCAAGAAGGAATTGGCGGAAGATCATGAAAATTACATATGTTAATGGGGTCAAGTTTACGTATGTGTGATGTTAATTTCGGGACCAACCGGTGAGCGCTTTCACCACAGCACGGAATAATGTGCAAATTATCGTCGGTGGTATTTAAGTAGTACAGCGAAGTGAATGTAATCAGTCGTCGGCGTACGGTCACGTGCGAAGACCCAGAAGAAGCTGCAATGCTTGGACATGGAAGACGTGTACGATTTCAGCAGTTATTGGACTTTGAGCGAGGTCGTCTAGTCGGACTCCGCAAGGCCGGGTGGTCGTATTGCGGAGCGAATTGGACGGGAAGTATCGGTGGTGGTACGATGGTGGCGTAGATGGTCCAAGGAACATTCCCACACGAGAAGACGTAGAACCGGGAGTCACAGACGGACTGATGAGCGGACCGATCGACGCATAAGAAGGGCGGCGTTGTCAGGCAGAACATCCACTGCGACGCAAATCCAAGCTGCCGTTGCACCTGAGGTGACTGTGCGAACAATCCGTAACCGTCTACTGGATGCAGGACTACGTGCTTGTGTACCTCTGACTCCAGCCCACCATCAGGAACGGCTGCAGTGGTGTCGCCAACGTCTACACTGGAGAACGCAATGGCGATCTGTCGTGTTCAGCGATGAAAGCAGATTCTGCTTATGAGCCTCCGATGGCCGTATGCGTGTTCGCAGACGCACAGGGGAGCGTCTCCACCCTTCTTGTATCCGCCAGCGACACACAGGGCCTACACCTGTTCTCCTGGTGTGGGGAGCCATCAGCTATCACTCCCGTAATTTGTACCGGGTACGTTAAACAGCATCTCCTACATCAACAACATCATTCAGCCTGTTGTTGTGCCATTTGTAAGGTCGGTCCATCGTGGTGTTTTCCAGAAAGATAATGCACGTCCACACACGGCACACGCAACATGCACTTCAGAGTGTGAGGCAACTTCCATGGCCGGCACGTTCACCGGATTTGTCCCCCATTGAGCACATGTGGGATTTTATGGGACAACGACTTATCTGGTCTCCACGGCCAGCCACGACCATCCCCGATTTACGCATACAGGTTGAGGACGCTTGGAACTCAGTACCCCAAACTTACATCCAACATCTGTACGACAGACTCCTTGCCAGAATTGCACAGTGCGACGCAGTTCATGGCGGTTCAACCTCGTACTAACCATGTCACATGGAAATGTTATTTTTCAGTTTACCAGCAAATACAGCTGTATTTTGCCATAATGTTTTGATCACGTTATGCTCTGTATTCCGTTATTATGCTGTATAAATTTCGTTGGTATCAAACGTCTCCTTCTTGGTGTTCTTTTTTCACTTTCCGCCAGTGTATATATAAGTTCAGAAGCTATTTTTCATAGAGAAAAGCTTTCCATGTATTGAACTCTCTACACGTTAACCTAAAGGAATTTATGTACCAATGCACCGTAAACATTTCTTTAATTTCAAAGTAAAAATCTTCGTAAAAGTTAATACTCAAAAATCTATTTGAGAAGTTAAGGTTATGGCAAACTAGCAATTTTTCTTCACAAAAGCACTTGCCTAATGTTAAAAGAGGCAGTACGGTACAAGATTATTACTGAAATTCATAGGGAACTGCAACCTACTGTTTTTAATAGGTTTAGAATTATATCATGACTGTGTTTTGTTTTAATTCGTTTTCGTGTTGGTGTGCTTTGATTCAAGGATACACATTCCTCAACTTTTTAAATATATTAATTCATCATAGTGTAATTAGGAGGTCTTATTACAACTACGAAACTCTGTGGTGCGCTTCTGGTGACTTGGATTTTGACACTTCAGTTTTGTAATGCCTCTTTTAACATTAGGGAAGTGCTTTTGTGAAGAAAAATTGCTTTTTTGCCATAATCCTAACTTCTCAAATAGATTTTGTGAGTATTAATTTTAGGAATTTTTTTTACTTTGAAGTTCAAGAACTGTTTGCAGGGCATTGGTACATAAATTCTTTTAGATTAATGTGTAGTGTTCAATGCATGGAAAGCTTTTTTCAATGAAATATAGCTTCTGAGCTTATTTAAAATTTCTTTATCCATTTCCAGAGCATGAAAAACTGGACATTGAATAAGAATTTGTTGTGGTTCTTTGAAGAATAATGTTGGTCACAGAGTGGGCTGCTGTTTGTATTCAGACTTTCGAATTTGGGATTTTTGTGATAATATTTAAGAAACTGTTAAGGTTGATAACTGTATTGCTCCACATATCAATTTGTGGCAGTGAGCCTGTGGCCAGTAATAATGAGGTTGGGGTATGGTGCATTGGGATAATGCATTGCTCAGAAATGTTTTGTGGTGAAAATTTGTATCCACTGAAGTGACATGTGAAACTTTCGGTTTGCATTTTCTTGTAAAACAATCAAGAGATCACTTAAGGTACATGCAATTGCTGATCTATGGGTGAAAGGAACTTCAGTTATAAAAAGACAGCCCGGTTACCGTACTTCGGAATAGTATAGTGACCAGGGCTACGTAATGCATTAATATTAAAGTTCTACTGACTGACGTATAAGTCTTTTAGAAGTGCTGGGGAATGGCAATAAGAACGGTTGATGGTTATACTGAAGGACTTAAGATTTAACATGGTAAGCATGTGTGCATTTTTGTTGTAATGGTGAATTGTGTAACACTTTTCAAGCATATCTCTCAACACAGTTAGATTTTCTACTTGCAATCAATAAAGGAGTTATCGCAGTCCAGCATCAGATGTACAAAAAGTGACATTCATGCATACGAAGTAAATCAAAACGACACACAGAAAATAAAAATTAAACTTACTGATGACTTTACGTGCATAACTTATCAGTGATGGATATTTGTAGACAGTGAGAACATGTACTCTCATCTGTGAAAGCTATTTTAATTATTTAGATATAATTTTTCACAGCTTTCATATTTATGTATGCTGGAAATTATTTTATTTGATTGACTCCATAGCTTAAAGAACTTAGTGGACTAAACACTAGACCATCAACATTGCAGATATTAAGCACAAGTGGTAGTGGTTTTTATATTGTTTGTTGTCAGTGAGGTCTGTAATAGCTAGCTGTATGTGTCGTATTTGCTGAGAATAATGCTGTAGTTTCATTTATCTCCTCGGTTTTATATCGGGAATTATGATGCACTTAGAATGAAGTTGTAGGCAAATTTACCACAACAAAACTTTTATTTGATGATAATTCTGACCCTCCTCTGATATGGTAGCAGAAACTGCAGCAGATGCACAGAAAGTTATGCACTGAATGGTAGTCGTCACCACTGCTTCATTGCTGTACTTGTATGACTACTTCTTAATCGGTAATGACCTTCACTCTCCTTTTATTGAAGATAAAGGAGGGGGGTGGGTGGGTATGAAAATGTGTTTCTCACAACCAGGCGTTTGTTATCAATCCCATGCTGTTGGAGGTGAATGTCGTTTAGGCTGTTGTTGACACCTACAGTGGTTTAAGTGTGTTTGGAAAGAGGAAGGCACCATTCTGATTTCATGTGAGAAAATGTACGATAGTGGAAGCACATACAATTTTCTGATTTTTCCTATTTCTGGCTAACTGACTATTACGTTTAAGTCCAAGAAAAAAACCTTTTGTGTTACCCTCTGTAACATGAGATAAGTAAAGAAAAACTGACTGAAAAAATGAGGCATATTCACACATGAGATTCTTCTGTGGATTCATGGAATACCTTTTTTTTTTTTTTTTTTTTTTGTGTGTGTCATTGTTTAGGTTGTTTTTGAGATCAATGCAAAATTGGAGAGACATTTTTAGGAGATAAGTGACGGGGGGGGGGTCATTTTCCATTTAAAAATGGTATTTTATCTTTCAAAACTTTTGAAAATGGAAGTGGACAGAGTAAAGATTTTGCCCATCATAATTCAGGTTATCCTTGAGATCAGTCCATAACTGAACAGAAATGTTGCTGGTAGTGGTGGAGGGTTGTTTCTGTGGCTGAGGATAGGATTTCGTCTTTTGAAAGCAGAAGTTAGACGCAGTTAAGATTTCTCTCATAAACATAATTCCATTTTTCTCATGGTGTTCCTGCTGCCTGGTATTGTCAAACATCATTTTATTCAATAAATATTTGTATTTCAACTTGAAAATTAAGGGAAATTTTCAAAAAATGGAAATCGGACGGAGTGGAGATTTCTCCTGAAACCATACCCCCCTGCAATGTTCCCTTTTCCTATATCCTGTGTCATTCTTAAATGTTATCCTCCCCCCCCCCCCCCATAAATGTTTGCATTTCAGCATGATAAGGTGGAAAGGGTAATTTCCGAAAACGAAAGTGCTGAAGTTGGAAATTTTTTTAAGAATTGATGCATTGTGTTCAAAACCATTCATATTATTAAGTTACGCCATTTATCTAAAACTTTGATATCACGAGTGTTTTCAGTATGATGAATGAGATTATTTTCATCCAAGGGCGAGAAAAGAAAAACGAGAATGAAAAAATGGGAAGGGGAAGATATCAGCAGAAAGAAAAATTAAGCAGTTCATGCTGTTCAGTTGCAGAGTCAACAAAAGACAAATATGGCTGTGGAAGTTAAAAAGAAAGCAAGGCCTGCTCTCAAGATACAATTTGAGCTGATGTTCAAGTATGTAAAACAAAACACAAAAAGAGATACAGGTTAAAACATTTCATTGATATTCAACACTTACAAAACCTCCTTCAATTACAGATTTAAGATAATTTCCTTGCTTTCATTTCAGCGAAAGTTGTCACTGCTTTTGATAGGTCAATCTTCTGAGCTAATGAAGACAGTCTTTTGCCAGTCATTGTAGACCTCGGATAATTTTTGATTAGTTTCAGCTTAGAGAAAGAGCACTCCGCACTTGCCACAGTTACTGGAACTGTCAGAAGGAATCGCAAAGCAATCCAAATGCTGGGGAAATTATCCTGCATTTTCATTTCAAGAAGAAACTGCAATGCTTCTCGAAGGTTAACACATTTACATGTAGTTTTAGATGGCATAATGAACTTGAAGTGTTTTAGCTCTTGTGCTAATTCTGCACTATTTATGTCCGATGAGGCTTGATCCTTAAAGCGGGGTGTGAATCCATGCAGTGAGTTTCCAAGTTCTCCGGCAGACATTTAAAGTTAAATAGGAAACCTCATAATTTAGTGTAGCTGAGCATTTGCTCAAACTGCTCGTTTAAAGCATTTTGAACGTTGTCAACTGTGGCAAAGAAGAAATCTCTTTTAAACTTTCCTTCTGCGGTTTCCACTAATTCATCTTCCACCTCGTAGTTAAGCATCTTTGTACGTTTTCTCCTTCCAGTTTTTGGAAAACGGCCTCTGCGCACAGGCTCTCTGCACTTTTTGCAGCTTTCAGTTTTGCTTCATCGTAGCCATTATTATCTCTGAAAGCCTTGGTAAAGTTAATTGCACCCTCTATCGTAGGTGTAGCAACAATTAAGTCACAGTCAGCATTTTGCATGCATTTGCTGATATTATTCACTTGGTACAGTAGATCATACCACACATGGAGTCCAACTAAGAATTTAAAATCGCATAACTGTTCTGCAAGGCAATAAGTCTCGTGCTTCACTCCTGTGTTGACAGATGAGTTTGTGTTTTCATAGATCTCTATCAAACTATCATACACTTGTTTTGTTGGAGTGCAGATAGCTTTAACCTTCTCGATTCTACTTTCCCATCTTGTTGTACAGAGTGGCTCCACGGTAAGTGTTGGAACATACTTCAAGAGAACACTCCATCTTTGTGTCAAAGCGGAAAAAAGTGAGTATATTCTTTGGAGCACTCCAAAGAGAGTGATTGCTTCAGCGATACTGATGCTGCATCAGATATCACCAAATTTAAGGAATGGCAGCCGCTAGGAAGGTAGAATGCTCGAGGGTGTTCGTCTGCAATCCCTCGTCTGTATAGGTGCAAACTGGAATTTTAGCTAAGTGGCCAGTGGCCAATAAGTCCAAAAAAGTTACGGCCAGAAAAAAAAAAAAAAAAAAGGAGAAGGATGGCTGGTAAGTTAACAAATTTTAGTGGCCAAAAAGAAGTCTCCAGCATGAAAAAAGGGGGGGGGGGCTGGTTAATTAAATCTTTAATGTAACTGCTATTATTTTTTACATGGATGGCTTTATCTGAACCTAGAAGAAGCCACTCACTGCGTTAGCGTAGAATCAAAACTATTTTGTAAATCTTTTTTCCCCTCTGGGTTTACTCATTCCCAAAACATTGATAGTATCGGTAAAAATTTACCATGTATCAGTCAAAATCTTGATGTTTCGATGTTATTGCTAATAAGCTGAAGAATTCATACTTTTCCATCTGCAGCAGTAAATGGTCACATCGATGGGTAAAATCGCTGTTCAATATAACGGTGATTACTCACCAATTCAATTCAAGTAACCAATAAAATCTGTTAATATGCTCTATGTATTGGTGGAAACCTTGATGGTTTTTTTTATGTATCGATTCCTGTAGCATCGAGGGAAGGAACTCTGTTTCGTTGCTGAAACATTGACCTGAACAGCCATTTCACGACTCAAAAATATGATATTCCCTTCCTCTTTACAAGAATGCATGCAACAAAAAGAAATTCATTTACGTTACTCAGAAAATATTTTTTACCAGTTTCAAACGTGGGTAATGAAATCTCGATGTTATTTCGATGTATCAGCTTCTGAAACATTGAAGTTTAAGCCCTTTTAGCACTACATGTAATGCGTGTGTATATGCCAGAAACTCTAAGCCATTTTCGTAGAAATTGCAAGCTTCAAGGGAAAACACGGTACTTTCCATAAATTTTAATATTTTGGGCCGAAATCTTTTTCTGAACTTTATAAGATTTATCTTAACATTTCTATAAATGTAATACATATATATTACATTTCAGATAACTGAATTTTGTTTAGAAATAAACTTTACGTGAAATAATTTTTTGGAAATAGAAATTACAAATGCAAAACGGATTTTTGAAGACTGCTCTTTCTTCTGCAAAAAAAAAAAAAAAAAAAAAAAAAAAAAAAAAAGGAAATATAATAACTCCCTTAATTTTGAATATACCCTACAGATTGATGTGATTCTAAAGTGATTCAAAATCATCGCTATCACTTGGCAAACTTTCACACAACTAGCCATTTCAAAATTTCCTTCCAAGCTGATGTTAATTTAAGGTAATTCAAAACACACATCTGTAAATACTGAGGAACAAGCTGTCAATAAAGTTTGTCCTCAGGTAACACACACATTTGGAAAAAGATGTGGGGAATTTGTAATTTCCTGAGTTTTGCGATTGTGTCTCTTTGGGGAAAATGAAATGAATATTCTGAAGAGTTTCTAGTAATAAAACATATTTCGTTCTCCTCCACGGCAAAGTCCGCAAGAAAAATAAACACGCTGTTGTCACTGGACCACGAATTGCATGTTATTGCATTTTGAATGGGGTTCGAAAAAGAGATTTCCTGTGAACAGCCCTGTCTCAACTGTAGTAGGAAAAGTTTAGGCTAAAATTAGCCTTGCTCCCATAACATGGCGAAAGTGCATGGAAGCTGTGAACAACTTACTATACAATTCTTATTGTATATTCTCATGATTTTTTCAATAATATTGCTGTTTGGTGGTATGATTAGTGGAGATTTCAGTTCAAAACAATATGATTAATAAATAATGTGATCATTCATGCTGATATCTGCTGTCTGATTTGGGAACTACTCTGGTTAAAATTAAGGGCTGATTGTTCAGCCCACTGCACTTTTAGCACAACACGCTCAGGCCAATCCGACCATGTCACACTAAAAGGGTTCTGCAACATCGAGGCTTAAACATGATTAAAAACTTCGACGAGGCTTAAACATGTGGCAAAACTTCGACGTTCAAAAACACCGAGGTTTAAACATGTGGAAATTGAGGCTTAAACATGTGGCAAAACTTCGACGTTCAAAAACACCGAGGTTTAAACATCGATTATTGGTGGCAAAAATTCGACATTCAAAAACATCAAGGTTTTCTGCCATCTCTAGTTAGGACTAGTTTCACTTCCATTTGCCTTTACTTCTGCTTTTGTAATAACAAATGGACAAACTGGCGACCACTAAAATTTAATCGCCGAAGTTGCCAGTTAATTGCCATCTGTCCAGTGGCGAGTGCTAATTTGCACCTATATTCACCTGTACACCTTTATTTTTTCCTTTCATATTTGAAGCATTGTCACATCCTTGGCCTCTTAAGTTGTTAAAATCTAGGTTGTTCTCATGCAAAGTTTCTAAGAAGAAGTTCACTCAGTCCTTTTCCTGTGACCTCATTTGCTCTTTAAACCCTAAAAATTTACCTTTTACAGTGATTTCATCTTTACTGAAATCTGTAAACCTGATAATCACAGAGAGCTTTTCTGAGTGGCTCACATCTGTAGTACATTCCAAAATGAATGAGAAGTATTTTGATTGTTTGACTTTTTTACAGATGTCCATTAATACTTCATTTGCCATCAAATTGATGTTCTCATTTTGTACAGTTTTCCCCAAGTAATGGTCTGCTGTTGAACCATCTTAGATTCTCCGCAGGTGTTTCCGCATTGTATCGTCAAACTGCCCCAAAAGCTTAACAAGTCCAAGGAAGTTCCAGTTATTAACTGTAAAGGGTTTGTCTGACGAGCGCCTGAAAGCAAGATTGTGCACAGACAAAGAACTATTGCCAGGGTATCAACATCCTTGTTGATCCTGAGCCTTTTTCTGTTTCAATCCACATACAATATACTAAAGAATGACTGTGGGATGTCTCATGTTCTTTGAGACGATCAGCGACGTGCTTCCAGTCATCGTAATTAGTTATTTCTAACTGTGATGGTATTGGATGTGACTGTTTTGTAGCAGGGAAAAGTTTGCAACGCAGGCAAAAACATGGTTTGTCTGATTTGAATATATCAGCCATCGCCATTTCAACTCTTCACCATTCAGTAACTTTCTTATGAAGTGTTAGCAGAAAACTGGCAACCTTTGCCATCTGCTGAGAAATCTTTCTTCTCAAGACTTTGACTTAGCAGTCCAATTCCGATCATAAGAACAGGGTCAATGAATGATGAAGTGATATTGCCGGGCCAGTTGGCAGGGTCTGTGAAATCAATATCTGTTGATATTGTTCCTTCTGCATGGTTTTCTAAGTAAAGTTCTGAGCTGTATCTGAAGCATATTTCATTGAACAGTGGGTATCAGAAGACTTTTCTTGCGGCTGGATTTTCTCTTCAGCAACAATCCGAGGGCGATCTGTTGAAGGCTCGGTGACATCAAGCTTATCAGCTGAAAAGCTGTGGATGTGATCAGGATCAGATGCTTGCTGTTCCTCAAGAAGTCTTTGAAAAAGCCTTTGCAAACTTTCAGAGGATCGTTGATCTCCTGCTTGTTCTCTGCCTTCCTTTTCTGGTGCTGATAATCAGATAGTTTTGTTCTTTTCATATTTCAGCACCTGGAAAGAACTTAAGAAACACTTTAAAATCGATGCACATGCTGTTTGAAAAAGGCTAAATATGCAGCCAAATATGCATTGAAACGTCCTCAGGAAGCTCGGATCATATGCACTCAAACGTCCACGGGCTTCTCGTCTTCTCCCCACCTTTTCTCTTTGACCTTCGTTCAGGTCAGACGTTTTCCGTCAACCAATCATAGCAAACCACGCTCTGCCAATTAAAAGAGCATTTGTTTTCGCTCCGGCCAAGCGCCAGATGCCAATGCATATGCACTGAAGAATTAGTTCGCCGAATACAAAAAAAAAAAAAAAAAAAAAATTCAGAAGCAAAAGTTAAAGAGAAAATGCATCATAAATAACATAGGCATAAAAAATGTTTTACAAAAAGTGCCTTGCCGAGGACGGGTATGCTCAAAATCCACAGTGGCCAAATTTTATTGAAAATGTGCAAATATTTTCAAATTATTCCATATAGAAGCTGATATCGAATCAAAATGCAAAAATATTTGAGCATTTGTAAGAATACTGTTATATAGCAAATTTTTATTGACTCATTTAGATTGCATATCTGAATCAACCCACACTATGCTCAGCTAAAATGTGCCATGTGACCTCACTAAACTCTAATCTCTGCTCTTTCTAAAGCACTGGTATATGAACTAGAGGGATATAATATACTGCTTGTTTCTATTCCATGCGCAGAAGTGTAAACTCAGTTCGCTGGTGAGAAAAATGTACAGATTATTCTCCTTCGGGACTCAACATAGCGTACACATAAACACAAAACTTATTTCATTCTGTTCTTGCTATTTGCAGTAAATTTCCGTTACAATATGCTCAAAATTATTGTAAAACATGCAAAATATACGCAACCAAACACCTATGGACCCAGGTTTTTAGACATGCTGAAATATGCAAAGAATGAAAAATATGCCTTGTTCAAGAGAAGTCACAAAGCTAACAAAAACCAATGCAGATGGAAAATTCCCGAAATCAATGAAAGAAAGACGTACTCAAGATTAGCACAGAAAAATTATTGCAGAAAAAATGTTTCTTCAATAATTTTTGGAAGAATGATATTTTATTTTTATTTTTAGTGCACATCTTAAGATTTGTTTCTTTATTACCATATTTCGAGTTTTATTTTTGGCACCCCTACGCCTTTGGCACCCCGGAGCATTTTCCCCGCTCAAAGGCCAGCCCTGCCTACCCTCAGCTCGTAACAACTGGTAGCCTGACTCATCGGACCACGCCACATGTTGCCAGTCTTCCAGGATCCAATCACCATGTTCACGAGCCCAGGTGAAGTGCTTTGTCCAATGTCGTAGTGTTAACAAAGGCGTTTGAATGAGGCGCTATGTCCGATGTCATGGTGTTAACAAAGGAACTCTAGTGGTTCTTCTGCTCCCATACCCCATGGATGCTAAATTGCACTGCACTGACCTGATGAATATGTCTCTGGTACCTCCTGCATTGAATGAGGATGTTATTTGAGCCACTGTTGTTTGTCTGTTAGCATGGACAATCCTGGTCAGACGCCGCTAGTCACGGTCATTCAACACCCATGGCCGGCCACTGCACTGGTGGTAATGCCTTGCATGAGGTATTCTCAGTACACACATAACATCGTGAATTAAGAAATGTTGAATGTTTGCACAACTTTGGGAATTGAATGTCCTATTCATCTGGCTGCCACTACCATGCCTTATTTAAACTCTGATAATTCACATCAGCTTGCTATATTCTTACTGGCGGTTGTTCAACCTGACACATGAGATTACACATCGCAACTGATAAAAATCGTGGCATGTGGAAGCCTTTATACGATGGCGGTGCCAGTTAAAAATTTGCATACTGCTATCTCGTGACTTTTGGCACTTCAGTGTATATGTAGTTCAGGTCATGCATGTTCAAAAGAACATGTAACTTATATGTGAGTTGAACTTTGTACTGAAATCAACTACTGATTTTACTGTACTGAGTAAAATCAGTTTAGAATAAGTTTTCATGACCACTGACCTACCTACATTACTGTTCTCTCTCGAGCCTTTTTACTGGGCGGCCTGCCCAGCTAATTTTCTTTACTGCCCAGCTAAATTTCCTTTAATGAACGTTTTTACAACACACATAATAGTAAGAGTGGAAAATATTCCCACATACACCATAAATATTGGTAAAAACTGGCTGAAATCTGTGTTGAATATCATTTATTGGTAAGTACTCACTTTGTATTCCGAACCACAGAAAAAAACAACTGTGGTTCTGAATTCATTCCTCTGTTTTTTGACATGTTTACTTTATTGGTTCTTGTAAGCTTGATCTGTATAAAAATTAATATTTATTCCTTGGAAGTCTAAAACTTCTGTAAAATAGTAATCGTCCAAAAAATATATTGTAATGATATAAGTAAGATAGTGTTTATAAATTAATTCTCAAATAAAATTTGTATGTAAGTGTTTTAAAGTAAGTTTCTGAATTATTTTAGATTATGATAAATGAACACACACATATTGCTCCGTCAAGAAAACTTGGATGAAATTATGTTTCTTTGTGTTTGAATAACTGTTATGTTAATTTTCCTCATAAACTCATTGTAGTTTGTTTCATAAGAGTCCTCACTGATATAGTCTTAGGGTATATTGAACTGTGTAATTTGTGGCAGTATTATTAGCATCCTTATGTGACAAATTATTATACTCCATGCATTGACTTGTTTAGGTAAAAGGTAAAGATAAAGTTGGAGCCACAATGGATTCCATGGAGTTGGAGCGTCAACGAGGGATTACAATTCAGTCAGCTGCTACTTTTGTCAATTGGAAAGATACCGGTATCAACATAATTGATACTCCTGGTCATGTGGATTTCACCGTTGAAGTTGAACGAGCTCTACGAGTTTTAGATGGTGCTGTCTTAGTTCTTTGTGCTGTGGGTGGTGTTCAGTCTCAGACAATGACTGTACACAGGCAAATGAAAAGGTACAATGTACCATGTATTGCCTTCATCAACAAGCTGGATAGGATGGGTTCTGATCCTTCTAGAGTAGTGGCACAACTAAGGTGAGTATTAAACTTAGAGGAATAATGTTGAAATAGAAATTAAATATGAGTTAATGGTAAGCAATTATTGATCCAAGAGGTTGCTACTAAGCAAAGGTCACTGCTAGTGAGTAAAAACCAAGAAGGTGTAACTGTTACTTGTTAAAAAAAATTCTCGTTTTAGTCTTTCCTTTGGAGGTAGTTGTGCCCTTTCTTTTGCCTTCTGGATTCTATATGTTCATTAAGATTTGTTCCCATGTAGGGATGGACCTGTTTCTAACAACCCATGGGATATGGAAATACTAATTCTATGGAGGAAGTTTTAATATCAACCATAATTCAAGACTTTATTATTTAAATTTCATACAATAAGTTATTTAATGACAGATACTTATATTTTGAAACACACCAATATAGTCGAAACTACAGGGTTTCCCACTCACTACCGAACCTGCATTTATTTAATAATATTAACACCAATGAAGATATTGCAATGAAATTTGAAGTGGACTTACCTCATTTCGTGCGAAATGTGATGATATCACAGCATGTGCTGGAAGTGGCCACCATTTGCATCCAGACAACATTGAACCCCACGCTGTTTGCCAGCCAGCCGGAGTGCGCCTTAGTGGCAGACACATTCCTAAGTGTGGTGCCACTGTCCAGACACGTCAATTCTCAAAATTCCCATATTTGGGCCAGTGAAAATCCTAACACAATACTTGAAGAACCACTTCATTCACAGAAAATTGGTGTGGGATGACCCGCCGTCGCATAATTGGTCCCATCTTCTTCGATACAACCATCACAGCAGTTGCATGTATGGAAATCTTCAACACCTTTGTAAATCAATTGAATGACGAACAACTCTCCATTGGATATTACCAGCATGATGGAGCGACATCACACACCAGTACGGCCGAAATTCAGTCCTTTTTCCGCAACCGCATCATTTCGAAGGGTCTGTGGCCACCGCGCTCTCCCGGTCTGATGCCTCCTGATTACTTTTTATGGGGATATCTGAAAGGGAGGGTTTACCAAAAGAAACTGTGAACCATAGATGCTTTGAAAGCAAACGTCACCGAAGAAATTCAGGCAGTGACGGCGGACGTACTGGCAAGGACTTTCCACAATGTGGTGCGCCGGGTTCAATGCTGTCTGGATGCAAATGGTGGCCACTTCCAGCACATGTTATGATGTCATCACATTTCGCACCACACGAAATGAGGTAAGTCCACTTCATATTTTGTTGCAATGTCTTCATTGGTGTTAATATTATTAAAGAAATGCCAGGTTTGGTAGCGAGTGGGACACCCTGTATATAAATTGTTATAAAATGAAAAGTCACGAAAATACGTGAAATGTACCCTATAAACCTTCCTAACATTGCACATTTTACGGTGTGACCATTCCTAGGGTTTCTCTTGCAAGTTCTTCTGGGAGGTTTTTCATATATATATTTTTTATCTTTCTCCGTGAATGTAGTGTGTTCCCCCAGGAGAGTAAGTTTTTGGTTTTCATATATTTGTTTCTTTGTCATCGAATATACCATCTGTCTTGCACTGTCAACTTCAAAAACATTTTGCAGATAATAATAATATTGAAACACTGTTAAAAGCCAGCTCTATGAGCAGTGTATATATTGCTTGTCCTATACTTTCAGAAGAATTATTACATGTAATCATAATAAGAATTCTTACATGCAATTCTTGGGAAACTGAAAGAAGAGCTGGCTTTTAACAGTGTTTCAATATTATTAGCTGCAAAATGTTTTTTAAGTTGAAAATGCAAGACATGGTATATTCGATTACGAAGAAACAGATATATGAAAACCAAAAAATGTACCCTCCTGGGGGTACGTACTATATTCACGGACAAAGAAATAAATATATGAAAAACCTCCCAGAAGAACTTGCAAGAGAAAAAAGAATAGTCATACCGTAAAATCCTTAGGAAAAGTCACACCGTAAAATGTGCAATGTCAAGAGGGTTCATGAGGTAAGTTTCACATATTTTTATGACAAATTATGTAGTTTGTCATAAAAATTAATAAAATAGTTTCTACAGCAGATAAAAAGAAGCCCATAAAGAAGAACTTAAAGTCATACTTGCAGAGAATAACTATCCTAAAGAAGAAATTGAGAAGCTTCTGAATTTTAATGGTACGAAGAACCTGCAAAAAGCAACAAGTAAAATTCACTAGAAAAATTTCTTATCACAAAGGTTTATTTGAGTCTTTAAAGAGAATTAGTAAGAAGTACAATATTAGGCTAGCTCCAAGTTTAGAGAACAAAGTTAAAAATTTTTTCCCTAAAATAGTTCAAAGAGAAGAAGATATTTTAAAAATGCAAGGAGTAGTCTATGAAGTAAAATGTAGTTGTGGACTATCTTACATAGGTGAAACAGGTCGCAGACTAGAAACTCGTATAGCAGAGCATAAAGCAGCTATAAAAAATTGCTCCAACAAGACTGGATTAGATAGGCATGTTAGAGAAACTGGGCATAGCATGGATTTGAATTCCCTTAAAGTCATCAGTTTCCAAAGCAATTTGCAAAAAAGAAAGCTGAAAGAAGGAATAGAGATTGAGAAAAATCAAAATTCCATCATCAATGACTGCAAAGGATTTTCCCTGCCTAACATCTGGCAGGATTTGTTGAAATATAACCTAAACCGTCAAGGTTAACCGTAACCGCGATAGTGACAGGAATAAGTGACAACAACAAGACAGCCTGAAGAAGGAGAAGAGCTTTCTCCGAAAATTTACAATTTAAATGAAAAATTTTTTTAGTAAAATTCCCATAATAGTTGTTTTAGATTAATAAATGAAATTATGTAGTTTTGATTCAGGGTCTGTTAAAGGTGATTCTTATGTATTTAAAATGATTTATTTGCGTAGTTAGTGTAATCCAAATATAGAGATAAGATATCTACTGTGTGAAAAATACAGTGGTGTGGTATAATAATGAAACTCACATAAAAAATAATGGCAACATTAGAAATGAATAACAAGTCACTGGTTCCTAGGACCATTATGAACAAGAAAATGCTGGTCTGCAGTAGTCATAACTGGTCCTGCTGCTCAAATAATTATTTCAATGATATTTTAAAGACTTGTTTTGCTTCTGTACTTATCAATTGTTTACATAGTAATGGGGAGTTTAAGAGAGTAATAATGAGTGATAATTTATTATTTTACACATAGAAACAAATTTGATTTCAATTTGGGAGAAAAACAGCGTTTAATATATTTTTTTAGCCGATTAAGTTTGATGCAAGGCACGTCATTTGGGGATGTAAACCTTTTTTTTTTATATTTTACCCGATTCCAGCCAGAGTGATACTGTTGGCACAGCATCAAATCTTCAACATCTACTACGTGCGAATGTGGTGCACTGGATGCATTCCCTTTGATAGAATCTATCTTGAAATTGCTTGATCCTTCAATGAATATAAATTCATTATCTGCAAGTTTTGAAATTTGTAAATTGAGCAAAACATTTTATTAGTTTCGAAGTTGTACTCTAACCACTTGAAAGTTCTTGACCATTGCTCTATGTCCATAATAACTATGTCCAGCGTCATAGTTATTATCTCCACTCCCTTTTCGATATTTCAGATTCAGTCTTCTTTTTCACTGGAGGCTCGCCAATTCTGTACCACCACACTTCTAAGTTTAAACTTTTTAAAACATCCAGTTTGTTAAGTGGATAAATTTGATCTTTCGATGGCTGTCCAGATAGCATGACATGAAATAAGCAACTAGCGCTAGCAAGCACGTGGACTTTGTGGAGTCGTGCAGCAAGCGACGACCGAGCGATGCTACACCAGACAAAGTGACGACAGATGACAGAGTGAATGACAGATGACAGAGTGATGCTATTAGCAGCTGGTCAAGAGCAAGGTTGGGAGAGCATATGTAGTTTTTGAAATGATACAGTGCTGACATCAGGAGGCTCTTTGTTTTGTGATGAAAGTGTGTGCTGACTTCCTTATTTTTGCTACTGGTCCCACGGACCACCCTAATTTTTATTCTGCTGTTCCAATCAGAGGTCTCGGACTAGCAGACCACTAATGATTTTGAATGCTGAATAGAAAATGAAAATTCATCAAATATTGAGTTTGCAATTGCAAGCAACTTTAATGCTTTTTATGTATCAAAAAAATGTCTATGCCAACCAGTAAAAACTGAAGAGGTGGCAAAATATAGCAATAGGAGAATGACAAAAGATATAAGTTTTGTGTACTGGCGTAATGAAAATGGCATGGGACATGATATCAACAATAGGTACCCTGATTCTATGCATGGAAATGAAATTGATAGTTTCCATATCAAGACTGATGACTTTGAAGAAAAGCTTCAAAATGTGGCATCTCATCAGATCTTAAAGTCACTGATGCAAAATTCTTTTCTTGAAAGAGAGTCAAAAAGGGTACTGCCTCTCATGAAATAACAAATGAAGTTATTCTGAACATTACAGTTGGCTTCATGTTCACAAAATGATTAAGGTTTCTTATAAATGCACACACACATTCCAAACAATATCTCACATAAAAAAAAGTAACAATTCTGTTTCTATACTGGTGTAATGAAAATGGCATGAACACACAGAAATTTTCCAAGGGGATGGGGGAAGGGGGCATGGGCCGTGGCACACAGAATTTTCCCAAGGTGGGGGTTACCCCCTTAAATTTATTAAGAAAAAATAGTCAGATGCTGTAAGAACTGAGGAGGAGGTTGACTTTTGTACATTTATTCTTATCCAATTACTAGTAACAATAGGCACCCTGATTGTATGCATAGAAATGAAATTGATAGTTTCCATATCAAGACTGATGACTTTGAAGAAAAGCTTCAAAATGTGGCATATCATCAGATCTTAAAGTCACTGGTTCAAAATTCTTTTCTTGAAAGAGAGTCAAAGAGGGAAATGCCTCTCATGAAATAACAGAGGAAGTTATTCTGAACATTACAGTTGGCTTCTTGTTTACAAAATGATTAAGGTTCCTTATAAATGCACACACACATTCCAAACAATATCTCACATAAAAAAAGTTACAATTCTGTTTCTATACTGGTGTAATGAAAATGGCATGGACACAGAAATTTTCCAAGGGGAGGGGGAAGGGGCGTGGGCCGTGGCACACAGAATTTTCCGAAGGTGGGGGTCACCCCCTAAATTTATTAGGAAAAATAGTCAGATGCTATAACAACTGAGGAGGAGGTTGACTTTTGTACATTTATTCTTATCCAATTACTAGTAATGTTGCAGTACAAGAAAGTTAAATGATTAGAAGAAGCAGTAGATGAAATTCTTTTCCTGGTTAGATTTTTCAAAATTTATTTAACAGAACTACTGCCTTATAATTATTGTATGTTATCATTATATGGTACATTACTAAGAAATGGGGTCGAAAAACACGGTCGCCTGGTCTCCCAGGACGACCAAAACAATTGTCAGGGCCACCACGGAAAACATCGCTGAAAAACATGTACCGTAATTTTTGTTGTGTAATTCGCAGATAAACGCCGATTTAAAAAAAAAAAAAAGTTTTTGCGGCCGTTTGATTTAAAAAAAATACCAGCAGGATAATTTTGCAGGAGAGGTATGATTGGAAAAGGAACTCGCTCGGAATTTTTTTTTCTCCGTCCAGGAGTTTGTACGAAACGGAGGGGAAAGGGGTGTCATAATGAAAGAGTATTGTTGGGAAAGACAAAACCCTGACTGTGCTTTTGCCCTCTCTTCGTCAATCGGCCAATAAAAATGTATGCACATCGCTTGCTGCACGAACCTACACAAGCATGCCTCATTTCTGTGCTGTGCTTTGTATTTTATCGTCCTTCGCCATTTTGACCAAAGTCTTTGCTGCTGATATTTTCCTTCATTGCTATTTTTATGATGGCTTTGAAAAGGAAACGTTTCAGTTACTCTGCCGAATTGCCGAATTTGAAGTGGGGGCACAGCTGAAGATATGAGTGTGTCACTACGCTATAGTTTCCAAAAGGTCAGAAAACTAGCGCCAGTGGCACGCGAAAACTAAAACGTAAACAAACCCGTCTGTAAATTCCGCACGAAAATGCACTCATGTCCAGAGCCCCCCCCCCCTTTTTTTTAAACCTGTATTTAAGCCAACACCCCTACTTTGAAAGCAGGATTTCTTCCAAAACCTTTTTCAACTTACACACGAGTATGTACGGTATTTCTATGAATTGTTCTGTATCGGCGTTTCTTCATTGGCAATGTGTAATGCAATTAGAACTGCTGCATCAGCGTGATTAGATTTTGCGCTCTATGGATGCCACGCCACTAAGCTTCTTTGTGTCCGAAGATAAAAATATATTAAAAAAAAGTTTCCTTTAAAAATAAACTTCTTGATTTAATAAGATCGTTTTTTTTTTCGGACTCCGAGGTCTTTAGGTAACGGACTTTCTGTTGAAAATTCCGCTTCTAGATCAGCATTTTTGATGTGCGGATATCATACAGCGATTTTTTTTTCTTTTTCCTCCTGAATGTAACAATCTGCAAATTATTATACACCGGTGCAGATTATACGATGGTAAAAAAATAAATTATGTGAATTGGAGGGTCTGGGGATAAACGACGAAAATTACGGTAATTCAAATTTGCGTGCGCCCCCCCCCCAAAAGTACCTTTTTTTTTTTTTAGCAGTTGGAGATAAGCTGAGGGTAGAACATTTTGTGGACAGAAGTGTACATGACTTTGATATATACACCCCACCCCTTCCCCGCACATGTCCAATGTCTGGCCACTAAAAAATCTAGCTGGCCACCAGATTTTAGAATATTTTTCTACCCCTGATTAAGAAGTATATGTAGATCACGTATAGTGATTTTTTGTTTCAAACTTTGACATAATAATTTTCTGCTCTGTCAGCCCAGGGGGAAGGGGGCATCGTCCACCCATGTGGGTGCGCCACTGATGGGACATGACATCAACAATAGGCACCCTGATTCTATGCATGGAAATGAAATTGATAATTTCCATATCAGGACTGATGACTTTGAAGAAAAGCTTCAAAATGTGGCATCTCATCAGATCTTAAAGTCACTGGTGCAAAATTCTTTTCTTGAAAGAGAGTCAAAGAGGGAAATGCCTCTCATGAAATAATAGAGGAAGTTATTCTGAACATCGCAGTTGGCTTCATGTTCACAACATGGTAGAGATTTTTTTATAAAAAAACACACACACACACACACACACACACACACACACACACACACACACACACACACACAAATAAATAAAGTAAGCATTAAATATGATACTTAAGTCTCAGAAGTGATCTGACCTTATTAATACATTAACTGTAATATTCACTAAAGTAGCAAATTACCAGGACACACAATAGCAATTATATACATACCACTCTCACTTATGTACATGCAACTATGACGTTCGGATGTGTTTATAAGCAGCTCACTGCAAATAATTAAAACTTGTACAAATTCAAACTGAGTATAAATAAGGAGAAAACCAAAGTTATGACTTTTGAGTGAGGAACTGTTAGTACTGAATGCAAGATAATTCCAAATGGCCCAGAGATTGACCAGGTGAATGAGTTTGTATATTTAGGAAGCATGTTTGACAGAGAAAAAAATTAGATGGCGAAATTAATAGACGAGTTAGTTCTTCTTTGAAAGTCATAGCTGGTTTAGGAGGATTTCACAGGAATGATGGGTCCTCAAGAAAGTCCTATATTGCTGTATAAGAAAGTGTAATTTTTTCCTATTGTTGATGTACGACAGTGAAACCTGGGTACTGTGGAAGAAACATAGAAGTAGTTTGTGTGCTGGAGAGATTCATTACTTATGGGGGGTTGTGGCAAGACACGCTCTGACCATGTGGGGAAAGATGTGTTGGAGATGTGTAATGTTAGGCAAAATGTTGTTAGTAAGGTGGAGACTAATATTCTTACAGGGCTTAAAAAATACCATGCATGAGATGCCCAGGGCATGTAAATTATTGGGTAGGGCTGGTAAAAAAGGAATCTAGTAGCACAGTCGGGCAACTAGATTTTAGAAAAAAATAGTTTGGAATGGAGAATTTCCTCCTGCAAGAAAAAAGATGGTCATCACATGTCATTTGTTCATTTAACTACAAATGATTGGAAGTTGCATGATTTTTATTATATGTCTAGGACAGGAGAAAATCATTTCCTTAATAAATGCTCTAGGTTCAGAAATTGGGACCATATGTAATTTTGCTTCAAATGTTTATAGTTAGTGATGGATAGGATTGAGGGCAAGGAGGAGAGCAAACAACAGCAAGATATTGCATAGACCCTGGTGAGGTTGGGTCTCTAGCGTAACCTGAGCTAACGAGGCAAGAGCGTGGAAGCCCTACCCACGAACAAAAACACTGGTGAGGTTGGGTCTCTAGCATAACCTGAGGCAAGAAGCAAGAGCATGGAAGCCTTACCCACGAACAAAACCACTGGTGAGGTTGGGTCTCTAGCGTAATCTGAGCCAGTGAGGCAAGAAACAAGAGCATGGAAGCCCTACCCACGAACAAAAACACTGGTGAGGTTGGGTCCCTAGCGTAACTTGAGCCAGTGAGGCAAGAAACAAGAGCATGTAAGCCTTACCCACGAACAAAAAACATTGGTGAGGTTGGGTCTCTAGCGTAATCTGAGCCAGTGAGGCAAGAGCATGGAAGCCCTACCCACGATCAGAAACACTGGTGAGGGGGTCTCTAGCATAACCTGAGCCAGTGTGGCTAGAAGCAAGAGCATGGAAGCCCTACCCACGAACAAACAGCAGTACTGCTGAAACAAATACGTACATACATATCACTAAGCTGTTCTCTGGGATTCAGAAGTTAGCTGCATAAAGAAAAAATAAACTACCAGATAATTTTTAACTGATTATTTACTCACTGTTGCCGTATCAAACATCACCATTTACAGCAATCTTGGCATACAACTCGGGCTTCACTTACCATCCATCACACAACGCACACAAGATCTTCTATACTTCATACTCATGATCTTTTTCTCATGCAGGCACTCCTGAATCTGATCTTCCCATGATTTCCTTGGCCTTCCTCTGTCTTTCCTTCCAGCCAATTGGGCTAAAAAGTTTTTTTTTTAGTAAGTATCTCATCACTCATTTTTTCAACATGCCCAAATCACCGAAACATATTAGTCTCCACCTTGCTAACATCATTTTGCTTCACATTACACAACTGCAACACATCTTCATTCCTCACACAATCAGAACATGTCTTGTCAGAAACCCCTGTAAGTAACACATTTTTCCAGCACACAAACGACTCTTATGTTTCTTCTGTAGTACCCAGGTTTCACTGTCATACATCAGAGTAGGAACACTTACATTTTCATACCCAGCCATGTGTGACTCCCTTGAGAACCCATCATTCCTGTGAAAACCTCCCAAGGCAGCTATGACTTTCAATGAAGAATTCACTCTCCTACTAATTTCACCATACAATTTGTTCTCTCTGTCAAACATGCTTCCTAAATACACAAACTCATTCACCTGGGCAATCGCTGTGCCATTTAGACTTATATTACATTCAGTACTAACTACCAGTTCTTCGCTCAAAAACAGTAACTTTGGTTTTTCCCTGCTAAGTGTTTAAAAATAAGCCTGCACTATGTGTTCCAGTTTACTGGAAGAAGAGCTAACATCACTAATGCCGATACTTAGTTTACCTAAACAGCAACTTGATGCTTCAGCTACGGTTGATCAAAGTAATGGATATCCAATGTATGTGATTAAGTAATGGGTATCAAAATGTATGGTTGGGGGGGAGAATCCAGCAATGACAGTAACTTCTAGTCAGTAAATAATATTTGAAATTCGCAATTGGTCTGCAGTAGTTACAAATTTGTTTTCCACATTGTTGAGTGATGTAGTTTCAGAATCGGAATCTACGTCGTTCGTAAAATAGAAACTTACACAGGTAGGCACTATGATAAAGTGTACAAAAAAAGTGCTGTCACATAGTTCAGGAATCAAGCATAAATAATTTAATTCTATTTAAACTGTTGCATATTCAAACTATGTTTATTTCATTTCTTGGCAAAACAAGTATGTATTTTAAAAATTCATGAACATGGCAGCATTACTAAATTTCTCAAATACCTGTTTCAGCATTATATTGCCTTTCTTAAAACTTGAGATACACGCTTTTGTGCATTGAACATTTTAAATACAGACACTTAAAATGGCAATACAAAAGATGAATAAAAAGTATTTCAAATTTTTAGCTTAAAAGAAATGAAGTTTCTGATTTGTTAACTTAAAAGATTAATTTTCCTGGGCATTCAGCTTTTGCTACCAGGGCAGGTAAATAATTTCTGCACGTGCCCAGTCAGGCTGTAACATTTCTGATATTTTTCAAGCCCTGTTCTTAGATGGTTTGGCCATGTTGAAAGAATGAGAGGTGAGGTGCTGACTAAGCCCAAGTGGGAGGAAAGGAAGGTAGAGGAAGGCCAAGGAAATCATAAGAGGACCAGATTCAGGAATGTCTGCTTGAGAAAAAAATTATGAGTATGAAGTACAAAAGGTCTTGAGTGTGACATGCGATTGATGTCAGTGAAGCTCAAGTTGTGTGCCGAGATCATTGTAAGTGGAGACGTTTGATACACCAAGAGTAAGTAAAATCTTGTTCCATCAGTTAAATGTTTACTTGGCGGATGAGATTTCTTTGAGAAGCTAACCTCTGAATCCCAGAGAACAGCCTAATGATATGTATGTATGTACAAAGTGCAGATAGTGTCATGGGAAAGACTTGTCATTTAAGACACTTTGAGAGAGGCATGATAGTGTTCTCTAGGTGGTCAGGTGCAAACATCTCAAACTGGAAACCCCAGCTATGCAAGAACAACTGTATCGTTGGTGTATGGTTCATAATCAAAAACAAACAGCCAGCAGACTTCCTGTGGATGGAAACAACTGGCTGATGTTCAAGGGCAATCGTAGCTGGAGAGGATTGTACAAGGTAACAGACGAGCTCCATTGCAACTGCACCGTACAATAGCAAAGCAGACGTTCCCTTTGTGTACCACTCATATCTGCTGAAAACCAAATAAATCCTGTGCAGTAGTGATGGAAGCACCAAAACTGGGCACTTGAGGACTGGAATAAGGGCACCTGGCTCCATGAATCATGTTTTCAGTTAATATTAATACATGGCGATAGATGGGCCAGAATGTGACATCAGCAGCACAAGTTGATGAATCTCAGCTGCTTATCATTAACATGTACAAGCTGCCGGTGGCAGTGGTTTGGGATCTTTTCATGGCTGCCATTGAGTTCCCGAAATCCTCTGCAACATCATTTGGATGCCATGAGCAGAGTTGTATAAAAATAAAATGTATCTGCGTACACAACCATTGAAACAGAAAACTTGCTGCGAACCTGCTAAGCACAAACCACGATAAATGAATCTTTATGGCAAAATATTAAGATATTGGACTACGAACCTCATAAAAGCAAAAGGCTATTTAAAGAAAAATTTCATATCCAGAAGAACAGTTCCATTAATAAACCTTCAAAAATTATAAATGGCATTTTCAACAACTTAATTGAAAAATAGTAGACTTACAAAGTACATGAGGAGCAGATTTTAATTTAATAACTGTCAACTGCAAGAAGAACCTGGCAACCAAATTAAAATTCTTTCTGTGTAAACCAAAACTTTTGATAGAGTTCCTCTTCATTGAGAAACAGGCCTTGATAAAATCTAGAGGCCAGAAAAAAAAAGCAAATAACTCAGAAGATGTAAAAAAATAATTGAATGTTCTGCAAGTCAAAATAGAATTAAGGTATTAATCTGAGTAAGTGTTTTAATTATAGTAAATAAATTTTTTTTAATTTACATGCAAAAACAATCTTGTACGGCGTACACGCATACATCTACATTCTGCTACTCTGGCCATGAGGTATCTTAGCATCATTGCAAACAAAACGCACCTGTACATGTGCATGGATTTGATGGGGAGGGGTACTTCCAGCACAGGAAATACACCATGCCACAAACCTTAGATCATGACACAGTAGTTCCAAGAACACCATATTGGCTTCAAAGTGCTAAAATGGCCTCCACAGTTCCTGGAATTTAATCCGATTGAACACCTGTGCAATGAGATTGTGAAAGCCATTTGGGAAACTGAAAGAAGCCTGGAGAAGTGCATGCTTGGTGTAACCAGGAAAGGTATGAACTGAAATTTATGAAATAGGAAACTGACAAGAGTGGAAGACATTATCAAAGTAAAATTCCTAAATTGGCAATGAGTTTGGACACATTGCTACATGCGATTGTATGAGCCATTTGGGAAACTGAAAGAAACATAGAGAGAAGTGCATGCTTGGTGTAACCAGGAAAGACAGGAAGAGGAATTTATGAAATAGGAAAATGCCAAGATTGGAAGACATGATCAAAGTAAAATCCCTGAAATGGCAGTGGGTTTGGACACATTACTAGAAGAACTGGCCATCATTAGACAATTGAAATATTAGACTGGATACCAAGAAACAGACCATGGGGGAAGTGGGTGGATGAAATTCAAAAGCATGCTATTTGACATAAAGGAGACTGGCTCAAGACTGACAGTTGTTGAAGAAACTTGGGGAAACGTGAAAGGGTTGATAATGATTATATATGTTTATAGAAAATGCATGTTTTATGTTAACCTGTTTAGCCTTTTGCAGTGTTTTATTCTTGGAAGTTCATTCATCATTCTTTCAAAAGTCATTTATGAATGACTGCTCAAATGAATGGCCATTCACTCTGCAACTACCCCCTCCTGGTTGTTGTGCAACACTCATTGAGCAAATCATCTTTGCTCCAAAGCAAGTGTGAGGCCAAGTGCAAATTGACAAACTGCCCAAAAGAACAGGACGGATCACCATTCACAGTTCGTGATGAATGATTTGCAAACAAGCACATTCATAGCTCTTTTGGCAAACCCCAAAAGAGCAAGAGCTTAGGAGACCCATTTACTTGTTCGTTCGTTCATAAATGAATCTTCACTCATCATGTTAATATTCAAGCACACCACTCAAATGAATGGCAATCACATATCATTCCTACTTTTAGGTTTTGCCATTATTTCCTAGTTTATTTTGTTCACTCACATAAAGGTTGACACCCAGGCTCAAAAATTATAGTGCCTGACATATCCAAGGCATGTAAAAATTATGTTCAGGCATATTTTTTTTTTCATACGTGTCAGATCGGGCTTATAAAAAATCTAGCTCTTTACAGGATAAAAAGCTTACAGAAAATGCTTTTGTTTTGGTCAATTTTCTTAATACTCAGAGTCACTCTCCTTCTACTTTATTTAAAAACATTAATGGGATGTGTTTTCAGAAATTGAAGGTCAAGACAGATGATCGTGAAAACTAAATTGCCCACAATTATATTGTGGGCAATTATATTAATATAATTATATATATATATATCATCATTGTCAACCATTATCAATCCACTGCTGGACGAAGGTCTCCCCAAGTTTCCTCCACAACGGTCTGTCTTGTGCCAGTCTCCTCCATGTCACTCCCGCATACTTTCGAATTTCATCCACCCATCTTCCATGTGGTCTTCTTCTGGGTCTTTTCCTGTCCCTTGGAATCCAATCTAAAATTTCGGCTGTCCATCGATGGTCTGTTCTTCTGGCAGTATATCCAGCCCATTGCCATTTCAGGGATTTAACTCTGATCATGATGTCTTCCACTCTTGTCATTTTTCGTATCCACGTGTTCCTCTTCTTATCTCTCCTGGTTACACCAAGCATGCACCTCTCCATGCTTCTTTGAGTTGTCTGCAGCCTTTGTATGTCTCTTTTAGCTAAGGTCCACGTCTCTGCACCATACGTAAGCACTGGAAGGATGCATTGATCAAACACTTTTCTTTTAAGACATAATGGCATATTGCTCTTGAAAATTATGCTGTTTCTTCCAAAAGCTCTCCAGGCAAGTTTTGTACGCCGATTAATTTCTTCATCAATGTGACCCTCACTTGATATCTGCTGTCTGTTATCTCCAGCTTTTCTCCATCAATCGATAAATCTTCATTTCTTGTAAAAGCATTGAACATCACTTTTGTCTTCTGAAAGTTCATTTTTAATCCCACTTCTTTACTCTTGTCAGCAAGTTCCTGCATCATACTCTGTAGCTCTGATGGGGTAGTTGCAAAAATGACTATGTCATCAGCAAAACGAAGGTGAGTTAGATAATCTCCATTAATCTTTATGCCTTTGTTTTCCCAGTTCAGTGATTGAAAGACATTTTCCAATGTGGCATTAAAGAGCTTCGAAGATATGGTGTCACCTTGTCTCACTCCTTTTCCAATTTTTATGTGTGTTGTATTTTCAAATTTTTATATATATATATAATTATATAAATATAATTGTATATATATATTTATATAATATGGGTTTTTACAATGTTGTTTTTGGAATGTTAGTAAATTGTTTTTGCTTATGACTCTTCTTGATAGTATGTGAATTCTGAATTTTTGTGACTGCTGCGTTGCACGTCTTGATCTTCAGGTTTTTGCAAATTTCATTTTAACTTCTTAGGTAATATCTTTTGCTTTAGTATCAGCTCTTTGTAACTAATTTCAATTTACTATTTAGCAGCTTTTGCGCAAATTCTAGTTGAAATGTTTTTATGTTTAATTTTTTTTAATTTTTAATTTTTATTTTATTTGTTTATTTATTTTTATTTGTTTTTTGTTAAGCTTGTTTAGAGTGTAGTTAATGCTCGAGTTTTGGTGTTTTCCTGGGCAGCTTATTTCCTAAAAAGTTTTTCCTATATGGTTTGCTCGGAATTTTGTATGTTCGGCCCAAGTGGCGTTTTTTGGACGATGATAGGATTGGAGGTCAACTCAGATAAGTCGAGTCCTCCCGCTCGGATAGGCTAGCACCCTTTCCCATAGTGTATGAAATCGCTGGCAAAGTTAATCTCAAGTTATGAAATGACAAACGTTGTTTGACATGTAAATCAGCAGATCCTAACCTGTATTCTTCTATTACAAATGATTGCTCCAACAAGTTTTGCAAAGCATAGAATACCATTTATAAGCTTACCTGTACTGTTTGCAGTCTTAGCTATATTGGCCAAAGCAAAAATCCACTTCATCTTAGGATTAATGGTCACAGGTCTCTAGTTAACAAGTACTCAACAGCAGGAGTGAACCCCTCCATTAATGCTAACCAGTACTCTACCTTTGAGTTAGAGCATTTCCATTATCATGGTTTTGACAATGTAAAAATAGAGGTACTGCATATCATACCTGACCTCTATGCTCGACTTGAAATTCTGCAGCATCAATCTCTATGTCCCTATGGTCTTAATTCCACTCTTTCTGACAATAAGCATAATCTGCATAAATTTTCTATCCGTGAACTTTTCTTTCTTGTTACCAACAAGATATGCACTAGAGGTAAAAGAGAACAGAGGTTATTTTGTTCTTCTAGCAAGGTTGATTTTGAAAGCTTGCAAATAACTCTAGGTAGTTTTAAAAATGATGCAAGTTTTGTTAAAAATACTTACAAAATTCTTAAGTCTTTTAAGCACTCTGTCCTAAAAAGTTTTTTCAAATTCTGGAAAGAAACTGCTAATCAAGTCGATAAGCATGTTTTTGTTTTGTTTCTTGACATTCTTAAACATATACTTAAAGATAAAATTTATCTTAAAGAAATTTCCAAAAATTATGTGACCATCAGGTTTCTCAATAAAACCTATGATCATCTCAATATAAGGAAGCTGTTCTACAATAATGCAATTTTTTTTCCCATTCACAGGCGCCAGTCTATTGTTAGTTTTAAATATGTTAAGACCTTAGGGTCCATTGTTAAAAACTACAAACTTAATTCTTCATGCTCCATACCTGTAGTTACTGCATGTTCTTGTGAAGAACATAAAGACACAGTTCACTATGATAAGAACTACAAGCATATTATCACAGGTAACTTGAGCTTTGTTGAAAATGACAAGCTTAGGTATTTATTAGAATATGATACTAAATTTAGACCTTCTTTCAAAATCTCCAAAGAAAGAATTCTAGAGAACTTTACTAAAGATGTTAATAGTACATAATTAAAACCAGTTTAGCATTCAATCAGCCTATAGAGGCCTTCGCAGAATGGAAATATAATGTAATTAATAGCTTCTCTAATAAGTTAGCAGGTCTTGATTTATGTTTGACAGAGAACTTTTTCTCTGGAGAAGCTAAAAGGTCTCTCTCCTCTCTACAAGACCTATATATTTTTACCACTACAGATAAAGCTAGCAATAATTTTGCAATTATCTGCAAGAAATTCTATTTTGAATTGTTAACTATAGAACTCAACAATAGAGTAACTTATAAGCCCGTTAGTTACAGTACCAAGCAGTTAGAAAATCGATTTAAGGCATTCTTCAAGAAACTTAAAATTCCACAAATGAGAAGATATGAGCCTGAATTTCCCTTTCTTTTTGCAACTGTCAAGTTCCATAAGAATCAGGTAAAGTTCAGATTCATAGCTAGTGGAGTAAGGAGTCATAAAAAGAAAATTGATCTAGCTTTTGAAGACATCTTGAAGAAGGTCTTGAAACACATTAGTAACTGCACTAATTTGAAATACAGAGATTTCTGGATAATTAATAATAATTCAGAAGTAATTTCTACTATTCTCGACATTAATCCCATAGATATAAATAGTTATCATTTTGAAAACCTATATACTAATCTGCCTCTTTCAGATATCATCACTACCTTTAAATAGCTGTATGTAGAATTTAAGCTTAACCAATTTGTTAATGTAGGAGCCTGGAACTCTTATCTTAATTGCTGCATAAACAATAACCATATCTTATATAATAACACTCTCTATAAGCAAGTAAACAGTATTCCAATGGAAACTTCCCCTTCCACAAGCGTAGCAAATCTATTCCTGTTCTTTAAAAAATATAAATTCATTAAAAATAGTTCCTCTTATTCTGACAACTACCTTTTCACTTTTAGATATATTGATGATTTGCTCTGTATAAATAATTCAGAAGTTATAGAAAGTGATTTTGCAAATATCTATCCAAGCTCTCTTAACTTATGTAAAACCAACCGCAGTAATCAGGAACTAGAGTTCCTAGACTTAAGCATTAAACTTAACAGAGGTAACACCCCCCCCCCCATCCATCAGCCTTTTTGATAAAAGAGTTAATTTTACTTTCAAAGTAATTAAATATTTGCACTGGAACAATAATATCTCAACCAAAGTAATTGAGAATGTACTAATTTCTCAGGTGCTTAGAATATCGAGAATTTGTAACAACAATTTGGAATTCAATAACCAGATTAGAATACTATTAAAAAGTTTTCTAGAAAACAAAATTCCAACATCTTTCATCAAAAGAACTTTAAGAAAAATTATTCTGAATAATAGAGTAAGGATAGCAGATCTGCTTTTGTCTACCCAGTTAATAATATGATTCTGGCCAATGAAAGCCTCTTTTTGGAAGTTGGTCTGGAGGATGCATATTAACTACAAAAAGGAACCTTAGTGCTTGGACAGGACAGTCCTATTAAATATAAAAAATAAAATAATACAAATAAAATCCCACAAAAAAACTAAAATTTGATTATAAAATAAAAATAAAAAAAAGAAAACTAGGTATTCGCTTACTAGAATAGCTAAATTAAAAAAGCAAAACTAACGTTAAAATAAATAGGATTATGAACTGAAAGTAGAAGTGCACCAAGGTAATTAAATACATATAAAAGTTATTAAATACACTGTGTATTTGATGATATTTTTCATGTATTCTGGAGAGTTAAATTCTACTCTATCTGAACAAACAGGAATGGATTCTTAGTTGCATTTTTCTCTTGATTAAAACTCCGCGGGCAGTATCCTTTACATTGTGTAGAAGCCTCCAAGCACTCCCAAGATGCACCCCAACATCAGGGGAGTGGTCAGGAAAAAGTTAGGAGAGAAAAAGCGGCCATTTTTTTTGACAGTTGTTGAGGCATTGTAGCCTAAGAGGTAGCTCTCTTCTTTGTTCTTATAGCTTAGATGTTGCAAGTTCAATTTATGAACTTTTTAAGCAGTTTTTCTTTTTTTCGCCTCTAGCAATTAGGTGCAAGTAAGTTTATTAACTCTGTTTTATTCTCTTTCACTTTTCTTGGAATTTTAGCGTGTTTTTTAGGACACTTAGGCAAGGTTGCTGGCGGTTTTTGTTCTTATAATCAACGATGTGTTTCTATGTCAGTAAGAGCGTAATTACTACATTATTAAGCACTTTAAGCACTCCTGGAATACTTTGTATATATTGCAACTAATTGTTAAAGTTATATAATCTTCACAAAGCATTTTTTATTTAATCAACATTTTTATTTTTATTCTTGTGAAGTCAGTTGTTGAGGATTAGAGGTTCAATATTCCAGTTATTTAAGGAATCTGTTCTTTTTAAAAAAAATTATTAATTTATATTACATGGCCTTTTTGAATAAGAAGTTTTTCTCTGCAAAGAATACGAATCTGTAATATTTTAGTACTGTTATTCTTGTTTAAATTCTCTCTGAGGTGGATAGGTAACTTGACATTATGTCAAATTGCTGAATAATCCTTGAAATTCATTTAGTCACTCTCTGAACTTGTGTTTTTTTTTTTTTTTTTTTCGTAATCAGTTTTTTTGGTTTTTAGTAGAAGATGACGAGCATGGGTTGAGCCGAGAAAGCTATGGATGCATGAAAAAATATTTTTATCTTGTGTTTCATTACGCAACTCTGAGGAGGACATGATATTCTAAATAACATTATTTGGTGGGCTTACTTGCATCTGGATGGCTTTGCAGAAACCCATTTCCAACTAGGTCTTTGTGGAAGTGAGAAAATGCCGAGTTTTGCTGGTCCTTGATAAAGCCAAGGCTCGGCATTCTCGACACTTACTACATTCAGTTTGCTTTTTATTTTTTATTTTTTTACTCATACCAGTCAGAATATGGGTTTTTACAATGTTGTTTTTGGAATCTTGGTTAGCAAATTGTTTTTGCTTATGACTCTTCTTGATAGTATATATATATATGTATTAGGGTGGCCCATCTTTGCATAGGAAATTTTTTTTAATTAATTATCATTTGTCTCACCCTCTAAAATTGTTCCATTACATGAAAAAGTAATTCCTGTAAAAGTTCATTGCATTCGAAAAATAAAAACACGTGCCTCCAGAGGGCATATTAAAGCGCAAGCTTCCGTTCCCATCCACCGAGTCTCCTGCGTGCATTAGCTTCCCGCGAAGGCCAAATGGAACTTTCTCGGCAAGATGCCAAAAAACAAGCTGTAAGCGGTGTACTATGCATTGTTATCTCAGTTGTGTTTCGGAAATTCCAGTTGATTAAAGCTTCAATGTAACTGGTTTGTTATAGACTACGTCTTCAACGCCATATGGTCATTGCAATGCGAAAAAAGTTTCACGGTTTGAGATATATTGATGCATCGTTTTATTTTGCATTTACTGAGGCAAGTAAAGTTTTTGATTCTTTTTTGAGACATATTGTCACCGTGCTACTTGCTAAGTTTTCTCTGCTACATAATGTTTTCAAAGCATTCCCTAAGGAAAGACACTTCGGTTTATTTGATTGGACATTACATGCCCCAGATTGTTGGAAGCAAGCTCCCATCCAACAGACAAGTGCTGGGAGTAATGTTTTTTAACCTGCGTGAAGTACAATTAACGCTTCGAGAAAGAGCAACGCTGACAATCCAAGAGGTGCTAATTTTCTGGAATAAAGTACGTATTCCAACACAACAACAATATCATTGCATTCAAAAACTAGAAACTGTTTACGAGAATTGGAGATCATTGCAGGAAAATGCAAACGGATCTAGTAAAATTAAAAAAAAAAAGGGAAGATTTATTTGTGTAAAGTTGGATGATCTGTTCGATATTGCCCATTAAAATGCCTTAGAAATGATACCTATTGGAGAAGATGTTTTTAATAAATCAAAGGAAAAAAGGGCGGCCCGGTTTTCTGTGTGGTATTGATGTAAAATTGGCTGAATGGGAAAAAAAGAGCAGGAGAAAGACGATCCAAAGAAATTCAAAGGTTACAGCAAAGCATAGGAAAATTTGAAACAGCAAGAGAAGTAATAGAACTGCAATGTTCAAGTAGTAGCGATGAAGAATCAATCCCAGACGAAGAGCCAATTCTATCGTGCTCTACGGATTCAATCGGGGTGTCACAGCAAAAGAAAAGAAAGATGTATAGAAAATGTTATAACTTCAAAAATTGTAGCCGCTTTTGACAAATGCAAAGTTAGTGATAGGAATGCGGTTCACATTTTAATGGCCACAGCTGAAGCATTAGGTCATGATGTCCATGAACTATCAATAAGTAGATCTTCCATTCAACAATGCAATCAATGTTTACGTCAAGCGAGAGCAGAAAAATTAAAGGAACGATTCAAAGAAGTTGATATGCAAGCAGCTGTCATTCATTGGGATAGAAAATTACTGCCAGCTGTTACCGGTTCTCAGATGGTTGAGCGCCTCCCGGTCATAACTACAAGTGGAAATATAAAACAAATACTGCACATACCACAGTTGCAAGGCTCCACTGGAAAAGAACAAGCCTTAGCAGTATATGAAACACTTACTGATTGGAAGCTTACAAACAAGGTAAAAGCGTTGTTCTGTGACACTGCTGCATCCAACTTTGGCTACTTAAAGGGAGCGGCAATTATTTTAGAGCAGATGTTGGAAAGAGATCTTTTATATATTCCCTGCAGACATCATATTTTTGAAATCATACTTAAAAGTGTTTTTCAGCTGAAAATGCTCTTTTCATCAGGTCCAGATGTGCAAATTTTCAAACGCTTTCAACAGGCATGGCCGAAAATTAATAAACAAAATTTCAAGTCTGGTGTAGAAGATGAAAATGTTCGAAAACTTTTATGTTCAAATATAACAGAAATCTGATCTGTTATAATGCAGCACCTACAAATGCAACAGCCTCGAGACGATTATAAAGAATTCTTAGAGTTAGCAGAAATTTTCATTGGAAACAACACACAGGAAATATCTTTTCGAGCTCCAGGAGCATACCATCACGCGCGATGGATGGCAAAAGCACTTTATTGCTTAAAAATATTTCTGTTTCATGATGAATTTAACCTAACCTTTACGGGAAAAAAAAGCATTTCTGACTTATCCATATTTCTTGTAAGAATATATATTAAGGCTTGGTTCAGAGCACCTTTGGCCCAAGAGGCACCCCAGCCATGACATACAATTTATGAAAAAGCTCGTTGAGTATGAATCTGTGGATCTAGAGGTATCTCGTATCACAGTTCAGAAATTCAAAAATCATTTATGTTATTTATCCCCAGAAGCTTGAGCTGTAGCTTTTTTCGATGAAGAGTTATCTGTTGAAACTAAAATGAAAATGGTACGGAATCTAGGGAAAGACGGTACTCAAGAAAAGGGTGTCAAGCGAATCATGCTAAAAAATGATGATATTCACGGACTAATAGATAAGTCTATTGAGGACTTTATTTCAGAAGACAGCAAACAGTTTTTTGAAAGATTTAATATTCACACAGATTTCCTCAATACAGATCCAGCTTCCTGGCCTGAAAGGGAAGTGTTTAAGAGAGCCTCAGTTGTTGTGCATCAATTAAAGGTGGTCAATGACACAGCTGAAAGAGGGGTTAAGTTGATAAAGGACTACAACAAAATTCTAACGAAAAATGAAGACCAGAAACAATTTCTGTTGCAAGTTGTCACTGACTACAGACGTCGATATCCTGATGCAAAGGAGACTGTAGCCAAAAAAATGGAGTGAGATTGTTATTTGTTTTCCATTTGTTGATATTTCTGCCATTATCTGTACATAATCCGTATTTTATTTCGGATCGTAATGAACAAACATTCCACAAATAACGCACGGTATCATCTTTTGGAATGTTTAATTATTCATTAAAAGCACAGAGAGTTTTTCTTGCAGTAATGAATAGTACAAGTTATCAAGTATTTTATTGTACCCTTGCATTGGTATTATGAAATTTTAACTGCTATTGCCACAAGTTAAAGTGCAGCTGTTGCAATCGAAGCTTCACAACTTTTTTTTTGGCATCTTGCCAAGAATCTTGCATTACGCTAACAGTGAAATAGTTTAAGAAGGGAAAAGAGCCTAAGTGGCGGGAAAATGAAAGCTGTCTCTATAAAAGCATGGCTGGAGGCACGTGTTATTATCGTTCAATTGCAATAAAATTTTACAGGTATTATTTTTTCCTGAATTGGAACAATTTTGAGGGGACTTAAACATTTCAGAAGTTGAATAATTTGGACCACTGTAATATATATTTTTATATAATTATATAAATATAATTATGTGATATCTCTAAAGAAAGTTTGTGTAATAAGCTCTCAAATGGGCCTAATATGAGTTCTGTTGACCATTTTGCTCTACAATTATTTTCATTTGTTATAGGCATTGTTGATACAAAAAATGCCTTTTTTTTTTTTTTAAATTTACAAAGTCCTATAATCAATTCCTGTTAGTAGTTATAATTCTGACTATTAGATAGCTCTAATCCTTCTACTATTCTCTTTTGCGTGCAATATTTCAAATAAACTTGTACAATTCTGTAGTGGACAATGCTTACCTTGACATTCCTTGCTAGTGGTGAGACACATTTCACACACGTGTTTTCTGGTCTTTGTTGATGTTATTGTCCTAAAAGTCCGTTGTATGAGATGAATATCTTTATTTCACACTCTATTCGCTGGGTATACTCAGTGGATCTTCGTTTTAGGATTCAAACACATCAGTTTTTACCGTTCTTTAATACTCGAAAATTTCGCCCATTCTCTGGGCATCCTCAGGAGCGTGGCGACTTTTCCACCAATGTTCGTGGTTAACTTCGCGCTAATGGAGTCCGATACTCCTTGTTGCCATTCGTCGGATATACTTTCTTGGATATATTTCGTTATCAAGCCCTGCTAGTGCCATCTATGTTTCATTAAAATAACTTTTTTTTTTTTTTTTTTTCTTCCCTGTCGCACTCTCGATAATTGATTCACAAACACTGAATACCCAGTGTTTGTTAATCAATCGTCAAGAGCACTAACTTTTAGTGAAAAGGCAGTGCGCTACAACGTGGGAAAAAAAAATACGCATTTCCACCAAAAACCCCAAGAACAGAAGAATACATCCCTATCTTAGAAGATATTGTGCAGCGAGTACTTCCAGAGCATGCTACCGATTTAAGGTTTAAATTATTCAGAATCATGCTCAAAGAATATAACGCTAAGCACAAAAAAAAAAAAAAAAAAAAAAAAAACCCTGCAAGATTAATAAATTGCAGTATGACAGGAAACAACTACTATTAAGTCTTTGCAAAGACCCCAAGATGAAATTCTGCGAAGCGGACAAAACAGGGCAAATAGTTATTATGGACACATTGAAATATAATGATAAAATGCGGACAGCCATCTATGAACTGAAGTGTGATAGAATCAACAAAGATCCCACCGACAAACAACTTACCTTCCTGGCTAATATAAGGAACCTCAGCACGTTACCAACTGAAATAAAAAATGCAAACCCTCCAATGGGAGCAGGGATGCCAAAAATATTCTCTAAAATTAAAACGCATAAAGAAAACGCACTTTTAAGACTGATTCTATCGAAAAAAAACCTCCCCACTCATCAAGCTAAAAAAAGATATACAACTACTATCTATCCCCAATATTCATGAGGAGTCAATATACCTTAAAGAATAGCCACGAGTTTATAGAAAAATAAGTTAATTAATCAAGACCTAGAGCAAATAACTATGGCCTCCATGGACGTTAAGGCGTTATACCCAAATACTCCTGTCGAGCTAGCCATCGACTTAATTATGCGACAACTAAACATCAACAAAGAATTAAACATGTTACAACTGAAAGAATTAAAGAATACTTTATATTTCATCAAGGAAAACAATACATTCCAATTTGATTGAAACATCAATAAACAAACACAAGGTGTACCTAAGGGATCCCCATTATCGGCATTATACGCAGAAGTGATAATGGCATACCTCGAAAAAAAAATTATTCAAGCTCTACCTGAAAAACCAATACTATATGCTCGATATGTAGACGACATTATTATAATGTCAAAACTTAACAAAGCCGAGCTACAGATCTAGCACAGCGTTATAGCAAAATGTGTAACACCATAGAGCTAACTATAGAGTTTGAAGAGGATAATTGCCTATCCTTCCTGGACATTCAACTAAAGAAAAACAAAAATAACTTTTTAAATACTCTGTGTTCAGGAAAGCAACTTACATACCTGTACTGATACCATACTCGTCGCACCATCCAGTGATACATAAAAAAAACCAGCATAGTAAACTTGATACGGCGAGCCTACACACACACATCTAACAACAAGCTAAAAAATCAAGAGCTAGAGTGTATCTCGAAAATATCACAAGAGTATGGTTACCCAAGTAAACTAATTAAGAAATGGATACATGAGAGTAAAAAGCATATGACTCAGAGTAAAGAAGGCCAAAAAGTGCACAACCAAAGGAAGATGAGAAATAAAAAATTTAAATACATAGGTGCTTTCCCATACTTAGCAGGAGTTAGTAAAGAAATCAATAGGCAATGTGCTAAATATGACTTACAACTAGGAAGCTCAGTGAACACATTGAAAAATATGACTGTTAACAAAAAAACAGAGGAAAAAACACTAGAAGAGTCAGGATCCTACGAAATTCCAATTGCACACATACCCCCAATTGCACACATACGCGCTAATGGAGTATCGGACTCCATTAGCGCGAACATTGGAAGTACGAAAAACAGATTAAAAAAAGACTTAAACAACACATATCCAACTGGCAAAAAAAGAAGCCAAAACAGCTTTAGTGCAATTCTGCATAGAAAACCAGACTTTCCCAAAATTCGAGGAAATTAAAATGCTAAAAAAGAATGAAAAATCTGAAAGGCAAATGAGGAGGGAAGAAGCAATTTTAATATTTAAAAATAAAGTAAGGGTATGTAACCAGAACGACCCTAGCACTTTATCTAGCCTGTAGAAAGAACTAATAAGACAAGAAAAAGAACAACAAAAGAAAAACCGACAAAAAAGACAAGAAAACTGGGATAGGAAAAGAAATTTAAAAAAAAAAAAAGTTATTTGAATGAAACATAGATGGCGCTAGCAGGGCTTGATAACGAAATATATCCAAGAAAGTATATCCGACGAATGGCAACAAGGAGTATCGGACTCCATTAGCGCGAAGTTAACCGCAAACATCGGTGGAAAAGTCGCCACGCTCCTGAGGATGCCCATAGAATGGGCGAAAATTTCGAGTATTAAAGAACGGTAAAAACTGATGTGTTTGAATCCTAAAACGAAGATCCACTGAGTATACCCAGCGAAAAGAGTGTGAAATAAAGATATTCATCTCATACAACGGACTTTTAGGACAATAACATCAACAAAGACCGGAAAACACATGTGTGAAATGTGTCTCACCGCTAGCAAGGAATGCCAAGGTAAGCATTGTCCGCTAGAGAATTGTACAAGTCCTATAACTATTGCAGAATTGTACATGCAGGAAGCTGAAATTTTGCACTGATTAATTTCTTTGTAAAGGCTGCAAGTTGTCCAAGTTTCATGAAAATTGAAAGGGTGAAGGTCAAAAGCATTACTCTTTTTTTTTGTGTTAATTTGACATGAAATGATCCACAGCCTAGTTCATATTTCACCATTGGGTGCAGTTTATGAAATGCAGTGAAATATATAGGTGAGTTCAAGTTTCGTTCCTGGGGGCAATTAATTATGAAATGCAGTAAAAATACTTGTTTTTTTTTATATAGTTTCTGAAATGTTCAGAAAAAGTAGTAAATATTTGCATAATGTGTGTGTGTGTGTGTTCATGTTCGGGAATGTAAAATTTTGGTTTGGGCATATATTTGTTTGAACAACATACCTATTTAGTCATGTTATGGTTTTGAAATTTTCTGGTCGGCTGTTATTAATTCTTGACATTGCTTATCTTAATGGGAATTCCTTACCGAACTCAGGCAGGCCGAATAAAGTTAAACATGCTGCGACTTCAGTGTGTGTCACAGTAATAACAGTTTAAATGATTATTCACAACGGTGAGTGCAAACCATTCACTGTGAAGAATCATTCATCATGAACAAATTGTTTGTGAATGTTTCATTGCTATTGCATAAAGGTGTATTAAAATTTAATATGGCAAACTCAAGGGGCAGGCCATGACTTCCCCCTTGAGGATAAGTCCCCTGCCCCACCTCCTCCTTCTAAAGATGTGTTCTTTGTAAGTCCTCAAGTCATCACTTTTTTGTTGTTAATATTACGTCCTATTTGTTTTTGTGTGTACTCACATAACATTTTTTATGTGTAGCATGGTCCACATTCTGGCAGTTCCTTACTCCCTGCCGATCAGTGTGTCACATTTTGTGCAGCTAATCTACCAGCCAAAATATCAAAAGTTTCAAAACAGTAATCTTTCTGTGGTGTGGAACATTTTTAACATATTAAGTTCATTACATGTGCTTAAAATATGAGTAAGATATGACCTTAAATTTCTTACATATATTATCAATTAATTCATTGAGATTTTGTAAAAAATGAAGCTGAGCTCAGGATTCAATGAATTGTGAAAGTATCTGAAGATTAACTGTTCTGTTCGTAAGTAAATTTTTGTTTTAGTCATGATTTATACATGAAAAATAAAAATTGTTTTTATCTCTTTAGATCAAAACTTGGACAGACTTGTGCCCTTGTACAAATTCCAATTGGTCTGGAAAGTGAATTTTCTGGAATCATTGACCTCATTCACCGTAAAGCATTATACTTTGATGGAGCCAGTGGGTAAGTTCTCGTTCAGGATTTTTTTTTTTTTTTTGTATATATACATGAGGCATGTTTAATAAGTAATGCCTCTGCATAAGTGTCTAGCTCATGACTGGTTGCCTAGCAACCAGTCAAACAGCAAATGATACTTTCTGCCATATTAACTTCATTTTACTGTGTAAAAGAACTCCATACATCTATTTGTTCATATTTAATTGCGTTTAAAATGGATAATTCTTTTGCAACTGTGTCGATGGATGTCAAACAACGATAAGTTATAGAGTTTTTAACTCATGAAAATGCACCTCCCAAAGAAATTCATGCTACATTATTGGCAGTTTATGGTTCTGGAACTTTGGATGTAAACACTGTTCATTGGTGGGTAAGAAAATCTAAGGACAGTGGAGGAATGAATGTTGGCTGTAAAGGATTAGCTGCTGAGTGGGATGCCCATAATCACAACTTTTGATTTGAAAAAGGAAAAAGTCAATGAGCTCATCTGGGAAAATAGAAGACTAACTCAAAGAACCATAGAAAATAAGCTGAACTTTAGTTTAGGTAGTGTCAGTGACATTGTTAACATTTCAGAATACAACAAAGTGTGTGCTTGGTGGTTACCGCGTCATGTAACAACCAAATTGAAGAAATCAAAACTTGAAACATGCCAAAGGTTTCTTGCTCGCTATGAAAAATGTGGAAGGGATTTTCTCCAAAGCATTGTGACTGGTGATTGGAGTTGGGCTCACCATTATGACCTAGAAATGAAAAATCAATCGCTCTAATACTGACACCCATCTCCTCCTTGAACAAAAAAAATATTTAAAACTCAAATTTCTGCCGGTAAGTGTGTGCTCACTGTGTTCTGGTGCTACAGAGGCCGGGTGTTCATCGGGAGTACATGGTCAAAGGTACGACTATCAACTCTGAGAACTATGTGCATTCCTTAAAAAAAAGTTGAAAGTAAAGAATAAATCATGTGTGGGGGAAAAAAAGCACATGATTCTGCAACAGGATAGCACCAAACCCTATGTCAATGCTTTCAATTCAGAGGCCATAAAGAAAATTGGGTTTGAAGTTCTTGAACACCCTAATTACATCCCAGATTCTGTGCCATCTAACTCCTAGTTGTTTTTTGCTATCAAGATGCATCTAAAAAAGGAATTCAGTTCACCTGTGACGAAAAAGTTCAGGCCACTACCAGGAAATGGGTCTAAGAACAACCTGAAGATTTTTACAGAGACATGTTTAATAAACTTGTTAAAAATAACTAGAAGTCTGTATCAAGTGTAAGGAGGACTATGAAAAAAATAAAAAATGTGAATTAAAGTAGAAATTCTGAGCTTTGTGCTTGATTTGTTTCAATTTGATACCTTGCCACGGGGCTTGCATATAAATATGGAGGCATTACTTTCTGAACACCCTCTGTATATTTATGACACAGGATGTCCATAATGATTTGTTGACAAGCAGATGGATGCAGTTCCTGATCGGCTGATGTCCTGCTTTCTTGCTACGTATCAGTGCTCACCTGTAAAGGGAAGAACAAAATGACAAAATTTATTGGCACAGAGCTTTGTATTAGGGTTAAATGAAAAGAAATTGCTCCATCTCAACTCTGTTATTTTTTTAAAATAAGGATTTAATAAGCTTTTCTGTGTAAACAAAACGTTTGGTACAGTTTGTAGTAATTGAGAAAAATGCCTTGATTAAGATCTAGAGGCTAGAAACATCTGAACATGCAAAAGAACTCAGAAGATATGAAGAATAATGGAAAACTCTTCAAGTTAAAATATAATTAAGTGTTTTTAATAAGGATATTTTGATAAAAGAAACATGAAAATAATTCGTTCTTTTATTACCTGTATTTACTTTTCCACATAATTGCACTACCATTTTTCACATACTTCTGCCAACAATGGAGAAGTTTCTCAATGCTGTCACGAAAGAATTCCACACTTTGTTTCTGCATCTAAATTGTGCCAGTCCTTTCCACCTCTTCATTTGAGTCGTGCAGATGTCCATGAAGGGTTACCTTCTGTTTGGGATAAAGGTGGTAGTCACATGGTGCTAGGTCTTTTGAGTATATGGTGAGTGTGGTAAGATCCAACTTACAAATTGCTACCATAGTGGTTTGCAAGGTGTAGGGTTTAGTATTGTCATGTTGCAGCAAAATATTCTTGTGCTTCTAAATTTTTCTTGGTCATTGTTTCAAAGTTTTGAGTGTTGACATGTAATTCTCTGAGTTGATGGTGGTCCCAGGTTCAAGGAAACCCATGTGAAAAACATCATCATACATGTGTCCCAAACAACTGTAGCCACGAGTTTTCCTGCTGAGTCTGTTTTTTTTTTTTTTTTTTTTTTTCTTCAGGGAAGGGGTCCCCGCAGATGCACCTTGTGATGATATTCCATAGATTGGCTTTTGGTTTGGGATTCATAATGATGCACCCATGTTTCATCGGCTGTTAGGCAGTGGTAATGCAAGCAATCCAGAACTAGGGGGGCTAAGCATCGTGGAGTGAAGGGCACAGATTTTCAAGTAGCGATGTTGAAGGACTTGTCCCTCTGCAGGAATTTTGCCAAAAAAGTTCCATTTATGTAGGCTTTATCTGATGCTGATGTTATCCCCAATAAAAAAAAAAAAAAGTTTTCAGGTACATATTGTGTGTAGTATTTATTCAGTGTATGCAATACTGTGAACCATGGATATGAACCTCCTTGACCCTTAACTTTTTAACTGGCTGGAATGAATTAACTCAGGGTTGACAAAAATGTTTGAAATCAAATTGAACAGATGTATTTGCTGTTTAAGAATTGGGCCAAATGCTGCTGGAACAAGTAAATGTGCTCATCTGAAAGTGTGCTTTCCTTCTTAACTTTATATTTCAAAGTGTTCATTTATGGGAACAACCGATACTAATTTTGATTGACTGATTATTGACCTAAAAGAACTGTCAATGTCAGATCATGATTTGTTTCAACACAGAGGCATGATGTCAATGACTTCGATCATGGTGGAGAGAATAAAGTACTAGAAAACGAGCACTTGCCATAGGTGAGAGGTTTATGGTCAGTACTGCTGAGATGGGGGATGAGAGGAATTGTTTTAGCTTTTTCATAAAACCCAGCCACTATGTGAATATTCCTGTTTGAGGATCACAGACAAATTTCGGGCACCATTTGGTTTATATATATCGGCCACTGAAAGGCTTAACAAGTTGCTATTTCCTCACAATTTTAGCTTACTTGCGTCATTCTTTTTATTTTTCCTTAATATTTTCTGTCATAAGGCTGCTTATGAATTTTAGTTTGTAACCTGACAACAAGGAATCTCTCTCTCTCTCTCTCTCTCTCTCTCTCTCTCTCTCTCTCTCTCTCTCTCTCTCTCTCTCTCTCTCTCTCTCTCTCACACACACACACACATTTTAAATCTATAATTGTAAAAATGTCTTTTTACTACTCTCTTAGGTATTCACTCGGAGGATTTCCTCCATTTCACAGAATAGTACCACACCAAGTTTTAACAAAATTTCTGTGAATTCAAAAAATCCATGTACATTTATCTGAGTTTGCACTCACCTTGTGTTTTAACTTCTTAAATAATGGGGGAGGCAGGCTAAGGATTGACTCAAAGAAAAGTCGATAGCATGATGCCGGCTGTCATGATGTGAAGAAATTCTTCGCCTTTGTTCTCCAAGTGTGACAAAAGTTGCTGGCAAATTTCAACTCTTGAAGCTATTATCTCTGCCATCATCATGCGAGGAGCCAAACTTGTGTAAACCCCCAATATTGAAGAACATGAATAGTGTAACCCAGATTTTCCTGCTAAATTCCAAGCTTTGTAACAGTTTCCCTATGAGTGAGCCATCATTGTAAAGATTAAAATTAGCAGTCTCCACGTGGCGACTAAATAAAACAAGAGTGGCCAGTAGAAAAAGTTACTTTATTCGCCGCACTCAAAAATTTGCCTGTCCACACGGATTGGTGGCCAGCCAAATTATTTTTTCATTGCTAAAGAATTAATTTGCATTTTTTAAAATACTCCTGTTAATTAGGAAATGCATTTTCAAATTGTGGTGAGGAATACCCCTTTCCTCCACAAATAAATGATTGATCTATTTATAGATTCACTACTTAAGAAAGGGGACGGCTATTCCCTTACTTAAGTTCGGGCACAGAGTAATCATATCAAGAATGTACTCCCAGAATGACTTTAGATATAATTGTGGTGACTTTACAAGCCATCTTCAGCAGCTTGTTTTTTGAACTTAAGTTTCTCTGACAATGTATGGTTTCCCCATTGCTTAGGTACTTTTATTGCTTATCAACAAACAAAAAGGGCAAGGCACTTTTCCTTTTGTTTACAAAAAGAAATTAAAAGTTCAAAATCGGGACTTCATTTTCCGTCACCGTCTTTTTTTCCTCAGCGTCATGATGGATCTTGGGGTAAGAAAAATTCAAAATTTAAAAAATTGCGGAACATATTCATCTATGCTAAAATAATCATTTTTGGGTGGCCAACGGCATGAAGATGCCCAAATTGTATCGAACAAATGTCACGATGTTAAAAACATGAAAAATAAACTTTGCACAAATGTTGAATAGCATTGTTTCACAGATAGTTTCTATTTCTGTTGTATATTTGATGTTTCCCATACTCCATAGTGGATCGACGATTTCTGTAGTGACTACAGAGAATCCGTAGCACATTGAGTTTCTGGTGGTAGCAAACAGGAAAAAATGACAAATCATAAAAATTCTACCAAAACTGGCCGTTTCCTGGGGGAAAAATTCCTACACTGGGTTCAAAAACAGGACATAATCCCACTGAATCAGGACATTTGACAACTCTGCATGCATTCTTATTGTCACTCTCCTATCTTTTCAACACCTGTGAGGATTTATCAATGTTTTTAACATAATATTTATTAGAACACATGAACTTGCTTAACTTTTTTTCCCTGCCTAGTGGTTAGGAATAGTTGCGAGTCTGTAAAACAAGGTGACCAGGTTGGTATCCCGATTTCTCCCAGTTTGAATTATGGTAGTTGTATGGCTATGATTCAGTACTGGCACCAAGCAATGAAGAAGTTAATACGAGTATCATGGGCAATATTCTTGATGACATGACAATGCTCATGCAAAAAATGACTTTAGAAAATAGGCAGCAAATAAAGTTAGTCAAAGTACTGCTTGAAAATTTTGACCCATCTACTGCCATCAATTTATGGTGGAGAAATTTTATTCAACATAGAGAGAGGCCAAATAAAAATGATTAAATTGTTTTCCAATAAAAACTGTCTAGAAAATTTGGTTGAAATTTTGTTGAAGAAAAATATAACTTTTAAGATATTTATGCATTTAATTGCACTGGGCAATAGCCCTCATAACTACTAAGCTTAAATTTACCTATAGCTAAAAAAAGAAAACTAAATATATGAAAGATATACAGTACAGTGATAAAATATGTGTACAACACGAAGTAGTCGTAAGTAAAGTGGCCACTAGATTTTGACCATCCACTGCCCACTTGAAAAAATCACCAATTTTAATCTGTACATCATTGCCTATATAATCATTTCAGCAACCATTTTCTTGTAAATTTGCTGTCACAGGTTGTCCACTTCATTGTTTGTCACACAAATCAGCTCTTCTCAGTTTGCCATCTTTGCATTTTTTGATCCAGTGACACACTCTGTTCATGTCAACACACTGATCTCTATAAACAACATGCATTTATTAGTGAATTTTAATTGGAGAGACTCCTTCAGCAGTTAAAAATTCAATTACGGCATGTTGTTTAAAGCTGACTGAGTGTTTGTGTTCAAGCTTCGGTTTCATGTGCACAGAGCCCATTTAAGAGGGGGGCTAGAGGGGCTGCAACCCCTGGCCTTGCATTTTCAAGGGTCCCAGAATTATGCAGGATGCTCCAGAGTTCTACAGGTTTTTTTTTTTTCATTTTTGCAGATAGCACAGCAAAAACTATTGAAAATACCTTGTGAAAAAAAATATTTCTATTTCTTTCTGCTTTTTTTAGGAGTCCGCAAAAAATGTAGTCACCCCCAGTCCATTCTCAAGTCTTTTGAAAGCATTACAGATGTTTTTTTGTACACATTTGTAATTGGGGGAAATCTTCATACATTAAGAATTCGTTTGAATCTTGATATTTGATCATACTATTTTGCTCACTACTTCGATATAGTTTCAATAAGCTGGGCGGAGGGGGGGGGGAATTAAAGAAGAATTGAATTGGTATCCATTTTTCGACCATGCATTTTTACATTTTCTTGCTACCAATGATTTGTCCATGAATCATGGGATACACACTTCAATATGGCAGGCATATTTTTATGGCTTCCTCATCGTGTTTTGGAAATGTTTTCTCCTAGGTAATTTTATTTATCCACCCATAGTGAAAACCTAGATGTGCCACTGATACTGGGCCCCAAAATATTGTCCAGTCCCCGGGCCCCCTCTCTCTTTAAATGTGCTCTGCATGTGCAGTAGCAAGTGACTTGTGGCCAACTGAGACAAACGTACAGATGCTAGAACATGTCGCAACTTCTAGCACATCAGTGCTGCCATCTGTTGGCAAATTGTAAAGTTGGAGGCATTACTTTTCATTCAACCTATGTATTATCCAAAGTAATCAGTATGCATTCCTGTTGTATCTCCACACCTAAATATTCTATTTAAAAAAAATATTTTTGAACTGTTTGCCACTTGTTGTAGTCTAGATTGCAAAAATTATCCACTTAAAGTAATGCACAGTTTTCTCACTAGGGGCATAGTGAGAAAACATAACTAAATGTTTCTTTTGCTGTCTCTGATGTCACAAATCAGCTTGCAATACTGCTATTTAGTGGCTACCCCTTCATTATATTTACAATAAATTTTACAGTACTTATAAATACTGTGTACTCATTAAATAACCTCTGTGCAAATGAATTGATTGCATTTCAGTAACAAGCATGTGTGCATTTTATGTATGGTGGTTATCCCTTTTTATTTTACATTAATTCATTTTTAGTGAAATCATTCGAGAAGCGGAACCTCCTTCAAACCTGAAAGATGAAATAGAGAAAAGACGACAAGAACTGATAGGTTAGTAGTTGCCATGTATTTGTTATTTTTAAAGTTAATTTTGTGTGCTTGTGTTTAGATATTTTCATCTAGTCTTTTGTATAGTCAGTGAGAGAAAGAGAAGTATTTTTGAGAGTTCTGTCTGCCCTTCTTTCAGGACAAGATGTCTTGAAAGGTTTGAAATTTATTATCATAACTTGTTACTCTTTGAAAAATGAAATCAAGGTTTACACAGCCCCTGTGGAATCCTAGGAAAGTACCGGAATTTGATTTCCCATTTTTCTAGGCCTAAAAAGTCCTTGATTTTTCATGGTTATGTGCATGGTCTTGGAAATTTTTTTTGCAAAAAAAAAAAAAAAAAAAAAAAAAAAAAGGCCAAAATGTTTGGATTGATTGTATTACTTTTTTCTATCTCCCAGCGGCATTTGCTCACGACAGTCATCACTTCCATCCATAGAATGTGGAGACGTCATGTCATTTCTTTCATCTTATGCGGCACTGCAGTGCAAGAAGTTTGAGTGCTATATTTCCAACAACATTGGTTTGTGGTATAACAGTTGTGTGCTGTTGGAGTCGGAATAACGTGTGGAAACTTTCCTGCATGTCCAAGATATATGGGCCTTTCTTTTAACATGCACTGTCCTCTCTGAAAGGAGATTGATATTTGACTTCCCTGCTGCCATTGTGCATGGGAGTAGATGACTATGGAATAGGGAATCTTCAGCACCATGGCAAAAGAAAATTTCTACGCTTTCCAACCGCAGGTTGAAGAAGCATATATGCTTCGACTTTGTCCGCCTGCCTGTCTGTCCGCACAATAACTTGCGTAAAAATGGTTCAATTTCAATGAAATTTTAGTATGTGGTAAGGGACAACCTGGGTAAGAACCCTATTGAAAATGGGCAAAATGGGATCAAAGGTCAGGACGTAGGTGTTAGATCCATTCCATTGCCCTTATGCATCAAACTTACATAACAAGTTAGTAAAACCATGCAATGCATTGATTGTAATACGCTTTACAACATACCAGAAATTGTTACTCAATCAAGTTATGAGGATAATGGCTGTGGAATAAATCTCGCTCCTGTGTCCTGATCTTTGACCCCATTTCAATGATATTCAACAGAACCAGTTCAGTATACCTCCGGAACAGCATGTTAAAGTTTTGTCGCAATCGAATCATTTTTATGTAAGTTATGACGCATATAAGGGCAGTGGAATGGATATCGCTCCTATGTCCTGACCTTTGACCCCATTTTGCCCATTTTCAAAAGGGTTCGTCCTCAGGTGGTCACCTACCACATACTAAAATTGTATCGAAATAGAGCCATTTTTATGTGAGTTATTGTGCATACGGAAGGACAGACAGACAGACGGACGAAGCTGGAGCATATACGCTTCTTCAACCTATGGTTGGAAAACATAAAAAATGCTTGGATTGCGACAAAACTTTATCATGTTGTTCCAGAGGCATACTGAACCGGTTCTGTTGAATGTAATTGAAATGGAGTCGCAGGTCAGGGCACAAAAGCGACATTTATTCTCCAGCCATTATCCTCATAACTCAACTAAAAATGCTTCTATTGCAACAAAACTTTAGTATGTTGCTCCGGAGGTAAACTGAACCAATTCTGTTTAATATCGTCAAAATGGGGTCAAAGGTCAGGGCACAGGAGCAAGATTTATTCCACAGCCATTATCCTCATAACTTGAGTAATGATTATTGGTATGGTGGAAAGCTTATAATCAATGCATTGCATGATTTTACTAACTTGTGTAATATTATCATGGTGCTAAGTTCCAGATTGCTTCATGTAAATTTTATACAGTGCAATTTTCTACGGGGACAGTTTGCCACTTCATTGAAGTTGTTACACATACTGAAGAATAAAATGCATAGTAAATTTTACACCAATGTGCTAAACATAAAACACTGCACTATGATTCTAGCAAAATTTGAGCTCCTAGAATTTTTCGATGAAATTCTGGAAAAGACCTGAAATTTATTTTCTGTAAATATGTATGGGCTCTGTAAGATTAGTTTTAGGAGATCCCCTTCTCATTGTGGAATAAAACCTAAAGCTATAATGATGCAGAAACACATTGAAAAAACATAGTTTTGTATTATTGGATAACATGTTTTGAAACTGCCATTTTGTGAAACACACTGGCTGATCACATTTGTTTTGTTTTGAATGGTTTTTACGTAATTCAAAACTATTTGAGCACATTGTTGCTCGGGTACTTCGATTTAGCATTTGGCCTTGCACATGTCTCTGAAAAATCTTTAAAATAAGTAGTCTTGTTTTGGACATATTCTCGAATTTTCATGTACGGCATCAAGAAGTTTTATTGCTGATTTCAGTGCACTGGAAGAATGGTGAATTCAATAGAGATATCAGACAAAAAGTTAGTCACCTCCATAAAAAACTTTAAAACTAAAAATCTGACGTGATATTTTAAAATACATCAGCCATCATATTGTCCTTTAGCATGATCTGTAACAATGTCTCCTAACATTTTTCAGAGTATATTAGTCATAAAACTGTTACAGTGCAATGATGATCAAATGTGTGTGCATGTAATGTATGCTGATAGAATCAATTGCTGGATGTTGCATTCAGCTGAAGGATATTAATGACTGACTCGAAATCACTAGCTGTAGTTGGTGAGAAGAATTTTCTAAATCAGTTCTTGTTTAATTTTCAAGTTGCATAAAAATCCTTTGAGTGTCATTATTTATGCCTCAATATGAGCAACACTTTCAATAATTGTGTAATTTATAATGATGTCTGTATTTTCAGTAAAGTTTAAAAATTAGTATGATTTTGATATTAAATTTAGATGCTTACATCTTGCATTTCAGTGTTTTAATTGTTAAACCATCAAGGAGACATTTTTAGGAACTTGGTTGTGGTTTATTTATGGTAAGATCAGCTTGAGTAATTGAGATTACATTGATCTTTGTTTTAAATGTTAACAGGCACTTCATGAACAGGTGTTGCAAGCTCAGTTTTGCTCCAAGTGACTTCAGTTTTTAAAGCTCGTGAAAGTTTCTCAACACCACAAACCTGAATCATCACTTTTACCAAACAAGGCATCAGACACTTTCTGAAGCTCTCATCTGTGTACTGTTGACACTGTTTGACACAGTACTTTATAGCTGCCAAGTTCTACAGTTTACCCATAAAATTTATGGAAATTCTACTTGTTTTTAGGGCTATTTTATGGATCACATATTTTACAGATTTCCGTTGTGTTTCCTGGTTAGTGCAGTTTCAAGGGGAGAATAAGTGACCACAACCGCCTGTATGTTCTGATTCCCTTGATTGCAATTTCGTCCACTTCTGCCTTCACAACCATCTCTGCTTGCAGCATGGGGCAAAAAAGACTTTGTTAAAAACACTTTATATTAGGATCAGCAGTGACTGCTAAAAAAGAGAGAGAGAGAGAAATGAAGAATATAAACCTCGCATACATAGCTGCCATTCTTCCATCCTGGGGACAGATTTCCGTCATTTGAAAATTATTGTGAAAACCTGTCATGATTGTCAGATTGTTTTAAAACTGTTTCCTTTTGTGTTTCCTCTGAAAATCATGCAACATTGTATTTCTGTAATCGCTGAAATTGTGGAGTTGCACGAAATGTTTTAAAAAGTAATCAAAATGTTGCAAAAAGTTTGACGCAATTGCATACCTGCCAAATTTTCCAGATTTGCTTTTGTCTTCTGTTCTGAAAGTGCATCTTTATGAATTTTATCACAACTCTGAAAGTTTGCCAGATATCTATCCGCCAGCCTTTTTTTTTTTTTTTTTTTTTTTTTTTGAATGGGCAGAAATTATATGAAATTATATCTATTTTAGCGGGGATAAGAATGTTTCATGATTTTCCACGTTTTTAATTTTTGTGACTTTTTTTTTTTGTCTGCCTGAGTGTATTCCTTATTTTTAATTGTTTCCAATAACATTAATTTCTTATTTCTTTGCAAAAGTGCGACTTCATATTTTTTAAATAATTTTTCTGAATGAAATGCACATTTTTCTGTTTCTTACAGTCTCTCCTTCAAAATAAATGAATTGGAGTTTGCATTTTCACCCTCCCTTCTCCAATTTTTTATGCAAAATTAGATTTCAAATTCGATTCTTAATCTGTCCATGAAGGAATTGGCGTCATTCCCCAGTGATCCCTAAAAATTGTTTTCATGGCAGAGTGAGCTACCACAGTACTGATTTTTGAAATTTTTCAAATTAATTTAACTTAAAATGTATGTTTTGCCATTCCTTAGTCACCTCTTGTTACATCAAAGAACAGACCAAGCATTTTGCCATTTTCTTAATGAAATTAAAGTTAAAATATTCCACCACCTACTCATTGTGCAGGGGAAATGATTGTGTATCATGATATACAGCAATGGACAGTTGAAGTTTCGATTTTGAACTTTAATTTCTTGTCAAACAAAAGGGAAATGCTTGCGCCTTTTATTTCTCATTACAGCCAACAGTGACATAAGGAATGCGAAAGCATTCATTTTCAGCAAAATTAAAGTTTAAAATGCAATATTGCTGCTTCTAACTCTGCCGTGAAAACAACTGTACAGGTCAATGAAATGGCATTATTTGGTTTTTTGTCTATGATACTGTAAAGTTGAGGGAAGGGGGTAATTATATATATATATTCCTTGCCACATTGATTGATAAGGCCCAACTCCTCATGTTGAGTTTGTCTTGATTTTCAGTCTTGAGCTCATTGGCCTTATCCTTTTAATTATAAAAAGGCAGAATTAGCAAGTTTTTGATGGTTTTGACCACTATTTAAACTGTCACTTTAAAATTAGCATAAAAAATAATGGCTGTCATGGAGTAGCATGATGCTTTAGTTCAGAAGAGGTGGACTCCTTTAATAAGGACATACAAGGGATATTTTCTCACAAAGAGTTCATGTTCTAACCTACTTCCAGTGAATATGCATATGCAATATGTTTTCTGAAGGTAGTACATATTCTTGTATGTCACTCTGCCAAATTTCAATGTTATGGATCTACTCACCTTTTTCGTGCAGATGAATTTGTGAACTACTGTAAACCACCACGATTCTGCCAAATGGAGAAATAAAAAAAACTAAAAAAACTACAAGGGGTGATAAAATATAGTAAAACCTCCCTAACAGACAGCTCCATTTAGCAGACAATTTTGTGATGCCCAGTTGCAAGTTATGTGCGATTCTGTATATTTACGTCCAAATAGCAAACCCTCTGAATTATGGACAGTGATCTTCCTCACGAAGCAGTTAAAAATGTAAAATTCTCAAGGGAGGAAAAATCTTTAAATCTTTTCTGCTAATTTTTTGTTTTTGTTTCTCTGGACAAAAGCAAGGTGGCTTTTGGTCCTGAAGATACCCAATTAGAAATCTATTGGTCTGTTGTTTCAATAGCAGTAATTTTTTCTGAGAGTTGGACAAAACAGCTGCCTTTGATTAAGCCTATGAAACCCCTTTGTTGCCTTCCAAATATAATTAAATCCACTGCCCCAAACCCCATTCTTCTTCAATGGCATAAAGCTTAGGCTCCCAATAGGGTATGCAGTTCATATTGCTGCCAATATCTCCCCCTCTTTGCAGAACCAGCATGAGACCTCAGCTCTTTCTGAAATTGAATCAGTTCACTATGGTGTTGTCACTGTTCTTTTGGTTTATTTGTGATTTTGTGGCTTGTTATCGAATGTACAAAACTTTTACTTGGATAACTTTTTGGTTTTGAAAAAGATGACATAGAAAAAATTATTAATGTTCAAAGAAAGTAATTGAAATTTTAAATGTGACTGAAAAAAAAAAAATTAAGTAAGTGTGTGAATTCTTGCTGAATGCCTCAAAGTAGGCAAATAAGTGAACTTTTGATAAAAAGGCAGAGAAATATTAGGAAATTGGTTCATCTATGCTAACAGAAACAGTAAGAATTTTAAAGTGGGCAAAACTGAGAGTGGTGCAATTGATTCTGTGGTTACCAATTGGTCTAATTTCAGTCCAGTCAAAGAGAATTCCTGTTAGCAGCCCTATGATACAAGACAAAGAATTAAGGTCAGGATGTAACATAGCTAACTGATTTGAACGTATTTTGCAGCATGTATAGAAATATGAACATTGTATGTACTATAGGTGAAAATCCTCCAAATACGTGGCGTTAGTAAATAAATAAATAAATGCATCGCTCTTTCCACGTTCCAGACACAGCAATTTTTCGGTTGCTGTGTGTTTCTGGAACGTGGAAAGAGCGATGTATTTATTTATTTATTTAGTATGTACTATATTTTAATTTGCAAATAATGTACACATACTGTATTATTTCTCACTTTTTAAACAATAGTAGAATAATTAAACATTTAATTGAAAAATGTATTGGGTATATAAATAAGTTTTGAGGGATTTGAGATGAACAAAATACTTTGTTGGAGAACAGAAACAATATTTTAATATTAATCGAAGTATGCTCCCTCTGAAGCTACAACTTTACCCATCTTTCGGGCAGTGAACGTATGCTCCGAAGGAAGAATTCCAGTTCCTTGGAAAAGATCCAGTTGTCCAGCCAATTTTTGATGTCTTCATAAGAACTAAACCATTCTCCAGAAAGTGCTGACTGCATCGACCGGAACAAATGGTAATCCAATGGCACAATATTTGGCGAATATGGCGGGTGTGGTAGAACTTCCCAGTCGGATCCTTCTAAGTACTTTTTCACAGGTCGAGAAACGTGGTCTTGCGGTGTCATGCTGTAAGATGACTTTGTTGTGTCTATTCTCCCATTCCGGCCGTTTTTGCGTGAGAGCTGGTTTTAAACGCTTGAATTGGGTTCGATACCGATCACCAGTAATAGTTTCTGACGGTTTCAGCCTTTCATAGTGGATCACACCCTTCTGGTCCTGCCAGATACACAGCATTACCTTTGAGCCATGGATATTGCGTTTTGGTATTGAAGGACCTGGCTTCACCCATGCTTTCTGCCATTTAGGGTTATCGGGCCATATCCATTTCTCATCGGCAGTAATAATACGATGCAAAAACCCCTTTCTTTTTTGCCTTTAAAGCAGCAATTCACAAATGGTTTTTCGACGTTCAAGGTCTCTTTCCCGCAAAGCATGTGGAACCCGATTCCCTTCTTTTTGCACCATTCCCATGGCAGCTAAGCGTTGTAAAATGCATGGTTGACTAACATTTAATGCTGCTGCTAGTTCTTTTTGGGTCTGGCACGGATCCTCGTCGAGTAAAGCTTTCAATTCGGCATCAGCAATTTTTTTGGATGGTCCAGAACGTTCTTTATCACTGACATCGAAATCGTTCCTTTTGAATCGTCTAAACCAATACTCACATGTTTTTATGAATGGGGAATGTTCACCATAGATGTCTGACATTAAGCGATAGCTGTCGCCAGCACTTTTCTTGACAATAAAGTAATGCACTAACACTTCCCGCAAATGCTGTTTTGTCGGGACGAAAGTTGCCATTTTCCATCGAGTAATACAAATACGTCTTCACACCTCAATCAAACGTCATATACTGACTCTGACAGCTGGCGTCTCATACTGCGATAGTGCAGTGTTGCCACCTTAAAGTGCATGTGAGCAGTAATAAGTGTGACACCGAACAGAAATCCCTCAAAACTTATTTATATACCCAAGAATTTAAATTATATATCATACATACATGTTCAGTATGCAGTTTTTTTTGTTCTGCAAGCCTAACTGGTCTCGGAAGTCAAGTTCCTGAATAGCAGACAAATGTTGAGGTCCCAGGATGTTTGCTATTGAGAGGATTCACAGTGCATGTTTTGAAAGGCATACACAGGAGGTTTATGATTACGTGGTGTAGATGCTCGAGAAAAAGACTCTTGTATATTCTAGAGTTGTTAAGCGGCACAGAAAAATTTCATTCCGGCAGATAATCTTGCAATGATGGAGATCATTCTGCACAGCTCTGTGAAACCAGGTGCAAATCCAGAAGTATACGGGGGTTGCTCATATCTAGCTATATAATCCATCTAATCTAATCTAATCTAATCTCTCTATCTCTCTCTCTCTCTCGCCTGCCCGCCCGCTTGAAAATTACAACACCATGAAGAAGGATGTTTGGTAATAGTTTGAAAATTACTGGTTATGTACAATAGGTTTGAACATGCAAATAATTAATTAAAATGTCAGTGAAAACGCACATGCGGTTTCGTAGCAGCGGCCTTTGAACTGTCCAGTCTTGTATATAAAGAACTGGCTCAAACGAGATATATGTTACGATCAGTGAAAAGTCGATATCGAGTCGAAAGGATGTTTCTTGTGTCTCACTATGCCCTGTCACCAAAGAAGGTCGCACGAACACCTGATGAACTTTGAGCGAAGAAGGATTGTTGGGACGAGAGAAGCTGGATTTTCCTACCATAAAATTGCTACTTGTATGGGACAAAATGCCAGTACAGTGATGTAAACATGACGTCAGTTGACAGATGAAGCTCAAATGCACAGAAATCCAGGAAATGGACCACAAAATTGCACAGTTGCATGGGACGACAGACACCTCTACTGTATGGCAATGACTGATTGCACAGCAACATCTACAGTGTTAGTGCAGCAGTAGAGCACCAGCACAGTTCAACGTCATCTGCTTAACAAAGGACTAATCGCTAGCGGCTCATTGCTTCGCATTCCTTTGACCCTCAACTGCAGACGCCTCAAGCCGCAATGGAGCCTCAGACAAACACATCGGCACTGATTGGCAACAGGTCACATTTTCTGACAAGCCATGATTCGTCTTGATGCACCATGATGGTCACATACATGTTTGAAGACATTATGGTGTACCTTGCAGCGTCATACTGGCCCATCGCCAAGTATCTTGGTTTGGGGCGCCATTAGGTTCATTTCATGATCTCGACTAATACGAACTGAGGAAACCCTCAACAGCCAGCGGTTCATCATTGATGTTTTAAAGGCAAAGGTGATACCCTTCCTTCAGAGTTGTCCTGGCACTATATTCCAGCAGGACAAGGCTCGGCCACACGTGGCCCATAATGTCTAAGATCTCTTCTATGGCCTGCACATTCACCAGATATGTCTCCAATTGAACATGTCTGGGACATAGACTTGTTCGATCAGAGACATCAATTGAACACAATGGCGTAACCATGTTTTAAAATCTGAGGGAGGGGGGGGCTCCGATCTCACCTACACACATTATATGTATACATATATATACAATATTATATACATTATACATACTGTATAAGATAGAGTTTGGAACCCCCTCCCTCTACACCACACGCATGCAGGAGCAAAGCAATTGCTGAGGCGCAATCTAACGGTCACAACATAGGCGCATAGCTACCAATTCTTCAGATTTCGGGGCGTCTTTCTGATATTCCGATCGGAAAGTGATTTCTTCCAATTTTTCATTCTCATACTAAAAATCACTATTTTTTTCTCCCCACATCAAGAAAAAAAAAATCTTTATTCCACTTCAAAAAATCCTTAACACGAGATGATTAAAAAGAAAAAAATATCCTTATATCCGCTGTGAAGATAAAGTGCGAGCTGCACGGTTTTCTGCTTACACATGGACTTTTGGATGGATCCGAGTACCTTCCCTGCGCAAGCGGCCAGCTGCGTAACATATGGTTACAATCACGTTCTCTCTCTCTCGCTGTTTTACCACCTCCCCGTTCTCCTTTTCAGATAACGCATTGTTCGTCCCCGGGGTCGCAGCTTCTCAGACGCCAGTGTGGGTGTGTCTTGCATTCCAGCACTCCGAGTTCGAAATGCTATTTCAGAACGTAGTTATCGTAGAAAAAAATTCAAACGGATTTTAAATCTGTGGAATTTTTAAGGTAAGGCTCCGGGAGTTGATGGCATAACTGCAGAGATGTTGAAATATGGTGGTGACTCTATAATTGACTGGTTAACTGAAATTTGCCTGTTGTGCTGCGAGTTAGGAATGGTCCCTTGGGATTGGAAGGATGCTATCATTGTTCCCTTGTATAAGGGAATAGGTGATCAGACTGAATGCAAGAACTATCATGGTGTTAGCCTACTGAGTGTGCCAGGGAAAGTGTTTGGTAAGGTTGTTATTGAAAAAGTATGGGGTCTTACATCATTGAAAGTGTGGGATGTTCAGAGTGGTTTTGTGCCTGGTAAAGGCTGCACTAACCAGATTTTTGCATTACGCACGATGATTGAAAAGTATCTGGCTGTTGGGAAGAAAGTTTTTACTGCCTTCATAGATTTAGAGAAAGCTTACGACAGAGTGAATAGGACACTTTTGTGGAAGGTATTGAATGAATATGGTGTTACTGGGAATCTACTTAATAGTGTAAAAGCCATGTATGCTGGTAGTAGAGCTTGTGTACGAGTGAATGGTGTTTTATCGAAATGGTTTTCTATTGGTGCAGGAGTTAGGCAAGGTTGTGTAATGTCACCATGGCTGTTTAATATATTTATGGATGCATGCATGGGTGATGCCAAAGTAGATGATAGTGGTTTATGTCTTGATGATATCCGTGTGTGCAGATTGCTGTATGCGGATGACACTGTCCTGTTGGCAGAAAGCAAAAGTGAGTTGCAGAGTATGTTGACTCCGATGCACGAAGTTTGCATGAAATTCAAACTGAGTATAAATAAGGGAAGAACCAAAGTTATGGTGTTTGAGAGAGGAATGTGTAGCACTGAATATAATGTAAGCATAAATGGCACTGTGATTGACCAGGTGAGTGAGTTTGTGTATTTAGGAAGCATGTTTGACAGAGAGAACAAGTTGGATGGTGAAATCATTAGGCGAGTGAATTCTTCTTTGAAAGTCATAGCTGCTCTGGGAGGTTTTCACAGGAATGATGGGTTCTCTAGAGAGTCCCGCTTGGCTGTGTATGAAACTGTAATTGTTCCTACTCTGATGTATGGCAGTGAAACCTGGGTACTGCAGAAGAAACATAGGAGTCGTTTGTGTGCTGGAGAAATGCGTTACTTATGTGGGGTTTGTGGCAAGACACGATATGATTGTGTGAGAAATGAAGATGTATTGCAGCTGTGTGATGTGAAGCATAATGTTGTTAGCAAGGTGTAGACCAATATGCTTTGGTGGTTTGGCCATGTTGAAAGAATGAGTGATGAAATGCTTACTAAGAAAATCTTTTCAGCCCAAGTGACAGGAAGGAAAGGCAGAGGAAGGCCAAGGAAGACATTGGTGGATCAGATTCAGGAGTGTCTGTATGAGAAAAAGATTATGAGTATGAAGTATAAAAGTTCTTGTGTACGGCGTGTAATGGATATTAGTGAAGCACGAGTTGTATGTCAAGATCGCTGTGAATGGAGAAGTTTGATACGACAACAATAAGTAAAAATATCTGGAAGTTTGTATTTCTTTTTGGAGCTAACCTCTGAATCTCAGAGAACAGCTTAGTGATATGTATGTATATGTATGAATTTTTAAGCCCAGATCGATACCCAACATGACGAAATTAAGCAAAAGCTGCCAGTTTTGTGAAATTAAAAATGCATTAGGCATGGTTTCGTAACTACTTCTTGGCAATAAATTTGACCTAACAAAAGAATGCTACTGTAAGAGGAAGTTGAAAAAAAAAAAAGTCCGATTTTCATTCGAGCCTGTGCTTCTCCAGCAATGATTTATTTTGCTGGTCCATCAGTCAGTAAGTTTTCTACGCTTTTAAACCGTGCTTTTTTTGTTCGTCACTCAATAACGTGCATAAAAATGTCTTGGCTTGATTCAGCGAAATTAATATGTTGGGGTACTATTTTTTTCCTCTGCAAATTGCATCTCTTTGAGCTGTTACTGTTTTACTACAGCAGTTTTACTAGCATTTTTTTCAAGTGCCAATAAATTTAGTTAGTATTAGTGATTCGCTATGAGCAGCAATATGAAAGGGGGTGGTAAAAAGTACTATAAAACATTCCGTGATGCGTATTCTGCGGAATTCTCGTGTATTGCAAAATCTTGAAAAAATGAAAAATATGCATTTTGCACTGCGTGTCATGTAATTTCAGCGTTTTGCGTGGTGGAAGGAATGATATTACTAATCATATTTCTAGTGCCCAGCATAAATCTAATGTTGACTGCATGGAAAAAAATTATGAAATTAACTTCCTTTGTTAAAAGTTTTAATGAACTGGATGCAATTCGTGCAAAATGTTTGCTCACTTTGTCTTTAGTTGAGCATAATTTACCAAATAGTGTCACTCATTTTTTTTTTTTTTTTATTCGACTGTCTCATCGTCCGTCTCTCCGTAAGATAATGGTTTGTTTTTGAAAACATTTTAGTTTGTTCTGTGACGGTGTGGGATACGATCCTATTGAATTTGGGGGTCAAAGGGTGGAACATCCTTCCCTTGAGATGCAAACCTCCATAAAAATAAATTTTTATCTCTTTATAGATCATAATGATATAGCATAGTAATGAGAAATTCTGTATGGATAATCGAAATAAATGTGCCGATAAATTCAAACATCTGTAGTCATATCAATTTAAAAGTTGATACTTGAGTTAGGTAACATCGTTTTTTAATCGATGTGTTCAGTACATTTAATAAATATGCACGTCAAGTAATTTCATTGGATATATAGATTAAAAATTTCATCGAACATATCGATTTTTTTTTTTTTACTATTTTCGGTTTCTGAAAGTTGGCAGGTATGTAGGCGCCTCTGTTGGCGAATTGTGGAACTTAGCGAACACAACTGTAAAACTATGATAGATAGCGCAGAAATGTAAATTACAAAGTTGTAGAACTGTCTTTGCTTAGAAAATGTAAGTTTATTATTTTTTCTCATGGAAGACGACAAATGGGACCGATACAACACCCCCCTGACCCCCCAGTGGTTACACCTATGATTGAACATGTCTGAGGCTAAGCAACTGACCTGTCAAGGGCCTCTACCAGCCACCACAAGTTAACTCTGGTCTCGCATAGAAGCAACTAGTCAGTATATTCCCCAGAACAGTATCAAAAACCTCTTTCTTCATGTCATGTAGGGGATATTATTGTTGCAGGAGGTGGCTTTACACTACACCCATTTTTGAAGCGAAAAATCTTGTGTAGCACTACAAATGTAATCAGTTATCTCCTGTAACATGGAATCTGTGATATAAATTTCATTTGAATAGCGCTATTTTTTCTTGGTGTTGTAATTGTCATAAACAGTACTGTATATATTGGAGGTGCTTACGTTAATGTTAATAACATCTATGAAAGTGCTGGTGCAAAGTTTTGACTCTTTGAGGGAATGACACACATAAAAATTGGAAAGGAAGTCGGACAATGTGGCACCTTATCTCCTGAGCTCTTCAGTGCCACATTGCAGAATGTTTTTCAGTCACTAAACTAAAAAGACGAGATAAAAATCAATGAAGATTATTTAACCCACCTTTGTTTTGCTGGTGACATAGTCATTTCTTCAAGTATTCCCTCAGAGCTGCAGATTATGATCCAGGAACTAACTAAATAAGAGAAGTAAAGTGGGTTTAAAAACGAACTTGAGGAAAACAAAGTTGATGTAAAATGCAAGAACTGAAGATTTGAAACTTGAAATATGATTGAAGTTACGACTGAAAAAATCTCAGCTGCTTTGTTTGAAATTCTTCGTTAAACGTTAGAAACTCCAGTGAGCCAAATGAAAGTACAATAAATGGGCATAGGAAAAGTGTACCAACCAGTTGAAATAGAACATCGTAGTGTATTAATGTTCACATAGTGCCCCTCCCACTTCTACTTGCCCTGTAAAACTGAGATTAAATTTCAGGGAGGTTTATGCACACACAGATGTGTATCTTATCCAAAAAGTATAATTACTGAATAATGAGAAAGAGATCTTGGCTGAGTGAATGTAAGATTGGGGTATGGAATACTAGCGCAGGGTGTCCACACTCTGGAAAGTCAGGGGAAATCAGGGAAAGTCAGAAAAATGAAAATTGGTCAGGGAAAGTCATTGAAATGCCTGAAATGTTGGTAAAAGTCAGGGAAATGCCTGAAATGTTGGTAAAAGTCAGGGAAAATCAGTGATATTTAAAAAAAAAAAGTCTGGGAAATTTCAATCACAGTTAGACTACAACTAGTTTTAACGCGGCGTCGGGGAGTGATGCCCTCATGGCCCAACACACTTGACTTGGTGTTGCAGACAGTCACTAACTTCCCCTTCCTGCTAATGTAACCTTGTATTTCCTACCTATTATTGTAAGTGTGTTACATTACTTGTTAACATTTCTCTTTTTGTTTTAGGTCAAAGGAGTAGAAGAAAATTTGTGATATAAGTTATACATTGTTAAAAGGCAATTAAGACTGCAGCAATGTCAAAGTGTTGTGTGTTTAATGTACAGTGGTTGGACGAACAATTAAATCCTGAGTTTTCCAGTTGGATAGCTGCTGTGAATGGCAACTATGAATCAGCATTTTGTAAAGTGTGCTCTAAAACTTTTAAGCTTAGCAACATGGGGCGTCGGGCAGTCTCCAGCCACGGAAATGGCCCTAATCATTTGAAAAACATCCGTGCTAAAATGTCTCAGCCCAGTCTTGCTTCTTTTACTTCCTCTGTGAAAAAGAACTCTCTTTGTAATAACGAACTGTAGCCATCAACAAGTTCAGGAAATGTGTGGAATCAGTACTTCTAGAAAATATTTAAGTCTAATGACTCAAATACTAATGTTGTGAAAGATGATGTGAAGCCCAGTGACCTTAATGCTTATGTAGTGAAAGATGATGTAACAAAGTCGGAATTAATATGGGCCATAGAAGTGTTGTCCAAGCGAATGTCTCTGAACGCTTGTACACAGATTAACAAAACATTACAGTTAATGTTTCCTGGCAGTGTAATAACTTCAAAATTTACTTTAGGCAAAAGCAAAGCATCTTATGTGATATGGATTGGTACCACATTTCAAAGAGTGTTTAATGGACGATCTGAAGCAGTGCACTGACTTTGTAATGTGTTTTGATGAATCACTAAACAAAATTGCTCAGCGTGGGCAAATGGATCAGTTTGTTCATTATTGGGACGTCAATCTGCAAAAAGTTTCCACTAGATACTTAAGTAGTGTGTTTTTAGGACGGGCAACAGCTAATGACCTTTTAGAGAAATTCATTACAAGTGCACCTCTTCCCTTGGATAACATGCTAGAAGTGTCAATGGATGGACCTGACGTTAATCTCAGCTTTCTTCAAAAGCTGAATGATAAACTTAGAACTGAAAATCCAGATGGTAAATTATTAGTTGACATTGGTGTATGTGGTCTTCACGTGGTCAATGGAGTTATGAAAACTGGGCTTGAAGCAGTGAAATAGGATATACATCACTTTCTGCGTAACTTGTACTACCTTTTAAAAGATAGTCCTGCTCACTGTGCAAATTATACTGTGATTACTGGATGTAAAGATTTCCCTTTGAAATTTTGCACTGTAAGGTGGTTGGAAAACATTAATTGTTTGACTAGGTCATTGCTTGTCTATGATGATATCAAGAAATATGTTCAAGAATCATCGGTTTCCAGCAAACAGCACATGTTTCTTGCAGAATTCATGGAAAGTCCACTGTTGAAATGCAAATTGGCTGCATTTAGGACTATAGCTTCAGAGTGTAAATCTTTTTTGAAAAGGTTCCAGAGCCCAAAGCCTTTAATTCCTTTCTTACACACTGATTTGCTGGATCTGATGAAAACTTTGATGGCACGAAGCTTGAAGCCTGACAAATTAAGTGAAGCTGATTGTGTCTCAAAACTGTTAACTTCAGATGTATCAAAAAGTGAAAATCTTCTCTCAATTGAGAAAGTTGATATTGGATATAGTGCTAAAAAACTATTTAAAGAAGTGAAGTGCTCAGAAAGGGAGAAATTAGAGCCCACTAAAATTTAAGTTTGTCCGTGGGGTAACTTGTTTGGACCCAAATATTATAGTGCAGCAGCCGAGTCTAGGCAAGAAGAGAGTGGAAATTGTGCTCAAAGTTTTACTTAGTGCAAACAGGATTTCAGATGACTGTGCTGAAAAAGCTAATAAAAACAGTACGCTTTATTGTGTGTAGAAGCTCAATCTGCTTTAAAGTCTCAGTTTGATGAATTTTTAGACAGTCTGATGATTCCATTGGATTAGACAAATTTTACAGTGCTCTACTTGACAACCAAAAACAATTCGGTGAACTTCGGGATGTAATAAAAATTTGTCTCATTGTGTCTCATGAAAATGCTTTAGTGGAAAGTGGATTTTCTGTCAATAAGTCTCTTCTTGTGGAAAATCTCCTTTAAGAATCCCTGATTTGTCAGAGAACAGTTTTTGATGCCATTTAAAATGTGGGAGGAGTAGAACACATTTCCATCAATAGAAAACTTCTTCTTTCTGTAAGAGCCTCCAGACGAAGATATCAGGATTATCTTGAGAAAAAAGTGTTCTTCAAAACGAAGAAGAAAGAAAACTGAAGGAAAAAAAAATTGATCATGAAATAAAGGAATTGAAGGAAAAAAGACAAAGAGTACGGAAGGAACTAGAGTTGGAAGAAGCAGCATTGCAGGCGAAGATTTCAGATTGGGAAAAGAAGAAAAGTGGTGTGTAATGTAAAAACAGTGACTGTGTTCCTACTGTAATATTTTTATAGTAGCTGTTCTGAATATTGTGTATGGGTTTGTTTGAGCGTTTCTTCAATAAATGTAAAACCATGAAAATAAGAGTAAACTTAAAATTAAAAAGGTGTGAGTTGGACAGCTATGGGGAAGGTAGAGGCCGATTAAAAAAAATTAAATGAATCAGTTATTTGGGAAACTTTATACGTCAAACAGAAACACTTTTAAATAATATAAGTTTCTCAATTATCCAATTCAATTTTATTTATTATCATGGCACATATATTGAAAAACTCAAATAAACCTATTTGTGTAAGGTCAGGGATTTCTTATATATTTGGTCAGGGAACGTCAGGGAAATCTGGTTTGATAATTCTGTGGACACCCTGCAGAGGTATAAATGGCAAGATGAATGAGGTGATTGAGGAGATGAATAAGTATGGATTGGATGTGCTGTGTGTAAGGAAAACCAAAAAGAAGAAAATTGGGGTAGAAGAAGTGAATGGAATGGTGAGTGTGAGGTATGGAGTATTGGATAACGTGAAAGGACTGGCTGGTGTAGGTGTGATTTTAAGTGAAAAGATGAAGAACAAATTGATTCACTATAGTTGCGTAAGTGAGAGAATTCTCTGGATTCGTTTGAAAGTGAAACTTCAGAGAATCGTAATTGTTGTAGTGTATGCTCCTTGTGACTCTGAACCTTCTGATAAGAAGGATAATTTCTGGAATGCTCTAAAAGCTGTTTTGAGCCAGTTTGGTGCTAAAGAAAAAGTTATAATACCAGGGGATTTCAATGCTAGAGTAGGTGTGCAGAATGCAATTTCTGACAATGTTCTGGGTAAGTTTAATGATCCTTGTGTGAATGATAATGGTGAAAGATTAATTGAACTCTGTATTGAGAATGGTTTGTGACGATTATGGGCAAAACACGTAACAATATTAACAAAGAAAGGTAACTTGATCACGCTAGTTACGTTAACTAAAAACTTTTACAAAAAGTTTGTAAGTTGGAAGCTTTCGACCTTATCTTAGGTCTTCGTCATGCCAATGGAGGACTAAGATTGTTGCCAGATTCTACATTTGAATTTTTCATATTTTTGTTGCCAAAACTTAGAATTGATCTCCAGATCAACGGAATGTAGAGAGGAGATTCGGAGTTGCAAGTCATTGAGTTGAAAATAATTTCTATGCTTTCACGGTAACGGAGGGCAAAACGATTGTCAAAAGAAGCAATTCGTTTTGCTTCGTTCCAGTGGGGAACTGCAGATGTGTCTTCCATTGTCAAAATAGACAAGGCAGTGTTGGGATTGGCTTTCGAAACATCTTTTCTATGTTCTAAAATTCTATGGCTAATGCTCCTGTATGTGCTTCCAATGTATAAGTTATCTCCAGTAGAAGAAGAGATAGGAATGCAGTAAACTCTTGGGAGGTTCAGGCTTTCAACTTTGTCCCTATCCCTTTGTAGAAGTTTCCAGATGTTTGGGGTAGATTTAATGGCAAGATGGTAACCAAAACTTCTAAAAAGAATCTGTAACTTATAAGCATAGGAAGGATGGTAAGGAACAGAACCACAGAATTTCAGGTCTTCTTTCTTGTGAGGAAGGAGGCATTCGATTTTCGAATGGTTTTCATATTTCTTTATGAGGGAGTTGACTGTAACAGCAGGGAAACCATGAGAGAGGGCTATTGTAGAAATTTTGGAGAGTTCTTCTTGAAGAGAGAGTTGGTTGTTGCAAATGATATGAGCCCTGTGGATGTAGGACTTCAATGCTGCAAGCTTGTAGAGATCCAGGGTGCAAGATTTGTAGGGAATGATGTTAGTGGCTGCAGAAGGTTTTCGATAGACGGAACAAGTAATGGAGAGATCAGCGTTTCTGCAGATAGATACATCCAGGAAATCAATTTTGTGATTTACTTCCTTAGATATAGTGAGCTTAATGGAAGGAAATTTTTCTGTAATGGAGTTGATCAGTATCTGTAGTTCAGACTCGGAATGTGGCCAGCTAATGAAAATGTCGTCTACATATCTTAACCATAGGGAAGGTTGAAAAGGGTGTAGAAGAATGATGGAAACTTCAATATGTTGCATGTAGATTTCAGCAAGCAGAGGGGAAAGAGGTGAGCCCATGGGGAGACCAGATTGTTGCCTATACACAATTTTGTTGAAAACAAAACAACTGTGTTGATGAATAGTGTGGAAACAATCATAAAGATCTTTGATAAGAGGACCGGGGGGTTCAAAATGAAGAATCAATTTCTTCATGAGGAGCATGTAGGAATCAAAATATGGTACAGAGGGAAACAAAGATTCTACATCAAGAGTATACAGATTATCACAAGGAGAAAAGGAATTAGGAAGGTTGTGGATGAAGTTTGAAGTAGAGACAACTGTATGAGGATGGTTGGCTGCCAGGGATTTGCATTTGAGGACCAATCTCTTTTCAAGGTTTACTGCTGGAGAAAAAGAATATTCCACTAAAGGTCTGATGGGGTTACCAGCTTTATGCAGTTTCACTTGCAGGAAGAGCCTGGGAATTCTAAAGTAAGGAGGGGGTGAAATATCACCAAGGAAGGATTGAAGAGTTTCTTTCTTAGCTAATCTGTCAACTGAGTTTTTGAGTGGGTTGGTGGTGTCTGACTGTAAAGAGATGCAGTTAGCAGATGTAAGAAAAGAAAGCACTTTTTGGTTTAGAGTTTCTTTACCAATGATGACTGGGCAACCAACTTTATCTGCTTTGCATACGGCTAGGTCATTTTCCTGAATAAATGACCTGAATTCTTTTAAACAAGAAGAAGAGTACTTGATTGGCACAGAATTTTGCTTGGATAAGATAACAGCAGCGTTGGCACGAAGGATAGGCTGCTGAACAGTCTCAGTTCTGTGGATGGCTGATTCTATATAACAGAAACAGTTTGTGGAAGATTGATAGGAAGAGCAGGTGAAAATTTTGGGCCTAATGATAAGAATTTATCCAAGCTAGGAGGAATAGTGACAGAAGAAAGATTTACATACTTTGGCTTGTCAGTAGAGGCTGATGACGGAGATGTTGCTTGACTATTTTGTTTGGAGAGTAGAAAATTGAATTTCTTTGTATGGCGAGCATATTCATTTACTTCAATTGTTGAGAGGGTTTGGTTGATGCGAACCATGAAAATATCAAGCAAAGCAGGATGAGTGGTAGCAGCCAGTGATTGGTAGCTAATGTAGCAGGAAAGTTCAGTTTTAGCAATGGAGGAACGCAGGTCACGGATAGCGGCAGATAGGAGGTTATGGCTGGTCTGCTGTAGTAACGCACGGCCCCGTCCTTTGAAGATGGGTTTGCAGATCTGAAAAGCTTGGGGAAGAATGCCAGAAGTCTTGCAGGAAACAAGAAAACAAAGGCTGCAAAGAGAATTAGTGACTTGAGTCCGAAGTTTCCGGAAGGAAATCCAATCTTTCGTCCAGTCCAAAATAAAATGCCAGGAAGTTGCGTAGCTTTGAAACATGACGATTATGGGCAAAACACGTAACAATATTAACAAAGAAAGGTAACTTGATCACGCTAGTTATGTTAACTAAAAACTTTTACAAAAAGTTCGTAAGTTGGAAGCTTTCGACCTTATCTTAGGTCTTCATCACGCCAATGGAGGACTAAGATTGTTGCCAGATTCTACATTTGAATTTTTCCTATTTTTGTTGCCAAAACTTAGAATTGATCTCCAGATCAACGGAATGTAGAGAGGAGATTCGGAGTTGCAAGTCATTGAGTTGAAAATAATTTCTATGCTTTCACGGTAACAGAGGGCAAAACGATTGTCAAAAGAAGCAATTCGTTTTGCTTCGTTCTAGTGCGGAACTGCAGATGTGTCTTCCATTGTCAAAATAGACAAGGCAGTGTTGGGATTGGCTTTCGAAACATCTTTTCTATGTTCTAATCTCCTCTCTACATTCCGTTGATCTGGAGATCAATTCTAAGTTTTGGCAACAAAAATAGGAAAAATTCAAATGTAGAATCTGGCAACAATCTTAGTCCTCCATTGGCGTGATGAAGACCTAAGATAAGGTCGAAAGCTTCCAACTTAACGAACTTTTTGTAAAAGTTTTTAGTTAACGTAACTAGCGTGATCAAGTTACCTTTCTTTGTTAATATTGTTACGTGTTTTGCCCATAATCGTCATGTTTCAAAGCTACGCAACTTCCGGGCATTTTATTTTGGACTGGACGAAAGATTGGATTTCCTTCCGGAAACTTCGGACTCAAGTCACTAATTCTCTTTGCAGCCTTCGTTTTCTTGTTTCCTGCAAGACTTCTGGCATTCTTCCCCAAGCGTTTCAGATCTGCAAACCCATCTTCAAAGGACGGTGCCGTGCGTTACTACAGCAGACCAGCCATAACCTCCTATCTGCCGCTATCCGTGACCTGCGTTCCTCCATTGCTAAAACTGAACTTTCCTGCTACATTAGCTACCAATCACTGGCTGCTACCACTCATCCTGCTTTGCTTGATATTTTCATGGTTCGCATCAACCAAACCCTCTCAACAATTGAAGTAAATGAATATGCTCGCCATACAAAGAAATTCAATTTTCTACTCTCCAAGCGAAAAAGTCAAGCAACATCTCCGTCATCAGCCTCTACTGACAAGCCAAAGTATGTAAATCTTTCGTCTGTCACTATTCCTCCTAGCTTGGATAAATTCTTATCATTAGGCCCAAAATTTTCGCCTGCTCTTCCTATCAATCTTCCACAAACTGTTTCTGTTATATGGAATCAGCCATCCACAGAACTGAGACTGTTTAGCAGCCTATCCTTCGTGCCAACGCTGCTGTTATCTTATCCAAGCAAAATTCTGTGCCAATCAAGTACTCTTCTTCTTGTTTAAAAGAATTCAGGTCATTTATTCAGGAAAATGACCTAGCCGTATGCAAAGCAGATAAAGTTGGTCGCCCAGTCATCATTGGTAAAGAAACTCTAAACCAAAAAGTGCTTTCTTTTCTTACATCTGCTAACTGCATCCCTTTACAGTCAGACACCACCAACCCACTCAAAAACTCAGTTGACAGATTAGCTAAGAAAGAAACTCTTCAATCCTTCCTTGGTGATATTTCACCCCCTCCTTACTTTAGAACTCCCAGGCTCTTCCTGCAAGTGAAACTGCATAAAGCTGGTAACCCCATCAGACCTTTAGTGGAATATTCTTTTTCTCCAGCAGTAAACCTTGAAAAGAGATTGGTCCTCAAATGCAAATCCCTGGCAGCCAACCTTCCTAATTCCTTTTCTCCTTGTGATAATCTGTATACTCTTGATGTAGAATCTTTGTTTCCCTCTGTACCATATTTTGATTCCTACATGCTCCTCATGAAGAAATTGATTCTTCATTTTGAACCCCCGGTCCTCTTATCAAAGATCTTTATGATTGTTTCCACACTATTCATCAACACAGTTCTTTTGTTTTCAACAAAATTGTGTATGGGCAACAATCTGGTCTCCCCATGGGCTCACCTCTTTCCCCTCTGCTTGCTGAAATCTACATGCAACATATTGAAGTTTCCATCATTCCTCTACACCCTTTTCAACCTTCCCTATGGTTAAGATATGTAGACGACATTTTCATTAGCTGGCCACATTCCGAGTCTGAACTACAGATACTGATCAACTCCATTACAGAAAAATTTCCTTCCATTAAGCTCACTATATCTAAGGAAGTAAATCACAAAATTGATTTCCTGGATGTATCTATCTGCAGAAACGCTGATCTCTCCATTACTCGTTCCGTCTATCGAAAACCTTCTGCAGCCACTAACATCATTCCCTACAAATCTTGCACCCTGCATCTCTACAAGCTTGCAGCATTGAAGTCCTACATCCACAGGGCTCATATCATTTGCAACAACCAACTCTCTCTTCAAGAAGAACTCTCCAAAATTTCTACAATAGCCCTCTCTCATGGTTTCCCTGCTGTTACAGTCAACTCCCTCATAAAGAAATATGAAAACCATTCGAAAATCGAATGCCTCCTTCCTCACAAGAAAGAAGACCTGAAATTCTGTGGTTCTGTTCCTTACCATCCTTCCTATGCTTATAAGTTACAGATTCTTTTTAGAAGTTTTGGTTACCATCTTGCCATTAAATCTACCCCAAACATCTGGAAACTTCTACAAAGGGATAGGGACAAAGTTGAAAGCCTGAACCTCCCAGGAGTTTACTGCATTCCTATCTCTTCTTCTACTGGGGATAACTTATACATTGGAAGCACATACAGGAGCATTAGCCATAGAATTTTAGAACATAGAAAAGATGTTTCGAAAGCCAATCCCAACACTGCCTTGTCTATTTTGACAATGGAAGACACATCTGCAGTTCCCCACTGGAACGAAGCAAAACGAATTGCTTCTTTTGACAATCGTTTTGCCCTCCGTTACCGTGAAAGCATAGAAATTATTTTCAACTCAATGACTTGCAACTCCGAATCTCCTCTCTACATTCCGTTGATCTGGAGATCAATTCTAAGTTTTGGCAACAAAAATATGAAAAATTCAAATGTAGAATCTGGCAACAATCTTAGTCCTCCATTGGCGTGATGAAGACCTAAGATAAGGTCGAAAGCTTCCAACTTACGAACTTTTTGTAAAAGTTTTTAGTTAACGTAACTAGCGTGATCAGGTTACCTTTCTTTGTTAATGGTTTGTGTGCATCTAATACATTTTTCAACCACAGGTATATCCACACATATACTTGGGAAAATCGTACTCTTGGTCAAAAGAGTGCAATAGATTTTGTTGTCTGCGATCAGCGTTTGAAACACTTAGTTGTTGACACCCGTGTGATGAGAGGTGCGGATGTTGGTTCTGATCATTACTTGGTAGTGTCACGAGTGAAACTTAATGTTGGTTGGAGGAAAAGGAATAGGAAGAGACCCAGGATAGAAAGAATAAAGTTTGATAGGCTCCTTGAAGATCATCAGCGGTATTCTGACTTACTCAGAGATCGACTGAAGGATCTGAAGTCTGGTGAGAGGGATGTAGAAAAGAAGTGGGAATGTTTTAAGAACTGTGTTGTCACTGCTGCTAAAGAGGTCTGTGGCACCACAATAGTGGGTAACAATAGAGGTAACAACTTGTTAATGACATGGCATCCACGCCGTTTCTATCAAACGCGTGGAAGCATATAACCAAAACACGTGACTGTTAACACCATTTATGATGTCATATACAATTTGAATATTTACGTGCCATTCGTCCTGATGAAGCTAGGTCAATACCCAACAAAACCATGGTCGGCTTGAGAAAATAAACATTTGTGACAACTACGTTGTATTATCTTAATCTATATAGAATCGTCACAAGATTGTAGTCTTTGAGATAAGGAATCTTCAGTTTAACGGACTTCCAGACTACACCGGTGCATAAGTATAGGTCTGTGCATCTTAAACGGAAGCCATTTTAACATCCTATTGGCTACTTCAAATTCAACTTTCAACATGAAATATAGGAACGTTGTACAACTAATGTTCCTGAGAAGATATGACCACTTTGAAAAGTATGATCAATCGTTTTTCAAAACTGAGAATAAAGAAGTTCAGATTGCTGAACCATTTGAATTTCTTAGAACGATGCAAAAGACATCGCATCTTACCGAACTTTATATCCTTGAAACGTAACCTAATACCTACTCAGAACGTAGCAAGAGCACTGAGCAATGCTTCTTTTGCGATTCTTAGAGCTATTATTAAGGACACTCGGAAGGACATTGCGAAGGTGGAACATGAACTGTATGATATACATCTTTGGTTAGCTAACAAATTAGCAGATTTTGATACTTTAGACATGAACACTTCTGTTCGTAGTATCAACATGTCATCGAATCACAGAATTTCCCTCGAAAAAAAATTTCAAAATTTGATGGCAGGTAATAAGAATAAGCAGGCTTATACCAATAGTAATAATAACGGAATACTGTATCCAGATAATGAAGTGTTTGTCAACTTGTCCAGTCATAGTCTCACTGAAATTGAGAAGAGGACTTTACGATATAATTCTAATTTTGCTATCTCAAGAAAGATACTGGTATCAGACATAGTTGCTTCAGTTGAGGAATCTCTAATACAAAGCAGTCTCAAATTTGAAGAAAAAGAAATAGTTAGACATTGTATCAGCCAAGTGATAACCGCAAATCACGCTACATTACCTAGACCAAATTTAACCACCAAAGAAATTAATGCGCTTAAAGAATTGCGCTCAAATTCAAATTTAATCATTACTAGAGCTGACAAAGGAGGCCAGGTGGTTGTGTTAGACAAAACTCATTATGATAACAAAGTCAAAAATCTTATTTCGGATGGACTTTACAAAGAAATAAAAATTGATCCTTCAGATAAACAATTAAAAGAAATACAGAAATTGATCAAAAACTCAGAAACTCTGAGCCAAAACATAAAAAACAAACTTAAACCTTCATACGCCCGTTGTGCAAGATTCTATGCTCTCCCTAAAATACATAAATCTGGAATTCCTTTCCGGCCTATAGTAAGTAATATCGGCACAGCAGCATATAAGTTATTGAAGTTCTTATCTTCAAAATTATCTACCTTGGCTACTCCAAACGAAACATCTGTGAAAAATTCCATTGAGTTTACCAATAGACTCAAACGACACCCATACGTAGATCAACTAATGCTATCCTTTGATGTGGTATCTATGTTCACCAATGTTCCAGTAAAAGGAGCTCTGGAGTCCCTAAAATCAAGTCTTGTAGAGCATCATTACAGCCAACCTGAAGTTGAGGAAACAACAAGACTAGTGGACATTTGCATAAAACAGAACAGATTTACTTTCCGTGGAACGTTTTATGAACAGACGGAAGGTCTAGCCATGGGAAGCCCACTGTCACCTATATTATGTGAGATCTACATGCGTCGATTTGAAGAAAAACTTTTCAGACTCGTAAAATTTGACTTATGGATACGATATGTAGACGATACTTTCGTTCTATGGAAGGGAAAACATTCTGAAATTCCGGAATTAGTCAAATTTATAAATTCCATTGATCCCCACATTCAATTCAGCTACGAGACTGAAAACAACAGATGCCTACCATTTCTTAACATCCTGGTAACTCGCCTAAATCAATCGCTCGCAACCACAATTTATCGGAAGCCTTTAGCTATTTTTTCACCTCCACATGCCAAGTCTAATCACCCTTATCAACAAAAACTCAGCACCTTTTACAGTTGCGTATATCGCGCGATACATATATGTTCAGATAAGGACAGTTTGGAAAAAGAACTTTATTTCCTTAAATGTGTTGCAGTACAGCGAGGATACAACCCTTCCATTATAGACAAGGCTCTAACAAAATTCTGGAAACCGAAGCCCATCTCCACATTAACTCCTTTGATGCGCCCATTGCGAGATAATTTTGCCATTATTCCATTTTCCCGTGACATTGCCTTCAAAATTACAAAAATTCTCAAAACCTTCAATTTTAAGGTGATTTTTAAACCCATAAACAAAATTAGACTTTTAGGATCAAAGGAATATGTTAAAGACAAAAACTCGTGGAGAATTTACCAAATTCCATGTGAATGTGGCGCTTCATACATAGGACAGACCTGTAGAGCCTTACGTTTTCGATTGAAGGAGCACAAGACCTACATTCGGAATTGTGACCTAAAGAAGTCATCGATGGCTAAACACTGTTACGAAAAGGACCACAAATTTCTCTTTGAAGAGGCAAAACTTATTGACAAACCAGATTTAACCACCAAACTTAATATTTTGGAAGCTTTCCATATATATCAGAAGTCTTCGCAACTTTTTAATGACATGGCATCCACACCATTTCTATCAAACGCGTGGAAGCATCTAACCAAAACATGTGACTGTTAACACCATTTATGATGTCATATACAATTTGAATATTTACGTACCATTCGTCCTGATGAAGCTAGGTCAATACCCAGCGAAACCATGGTCGGCTTGAGAAAATAAACATTTGTGACAACTACGTTGTATTATCTTAATCTATAGAGGTAATGCTTGGTGGAATAGTGAGATTGAAGAGGCAGTAAAGAGAAAGAAGGAAGCCTATTTGGGAATGTTGCAAGGTAGAGTCTCTGTGGATGAATATCGCTCAAAGAAGCATGAAGCTGCTAAGCTGGTTTGCCAGAGTAAGGCAAAAGATAGGAAAGAGAAGGTGGAAAGGCATGAACTGGCTTTTTGGAAAGATAGGAAGACTTTCTGGAAGTGCATGAGACTCGGGAAAAATAGGGGAAACAAAGTTGTAAGTTGTGTGAAAAATGAGATCGGGAAAATGATCTGGGAGCCCAATGAGTTAAGTGAAAGATGGGGTGAATATTTCTATGAGTTATTAGATCAGGAAAGCAAAGTTGATTCTGAGACAGATGCAGATGCAGGGATCGCATTCCTCCTAAAATTCCTAAAATTCCTAATATTTTGTGACCCTCCTTAAATTCCTAAAATTAGACCTAAAATTTGCTATTCATCCTAAAATTTTTCGTAAGCTTATTTTTATTAAAAACACAACCGTTATTAACGCCAATAAATTTACCATTACGGTAAGGTAAAAAAAGACCTGTTATTGTAGAAACACAGCCTATATGCTGTGCTGCTGAAGGGAGGGAAAATGACGCCATCGAGATGCACTTGCTTCGGGGCGGGCGTTCCATTTTTTTGCCTTCGAACAGTTTTCGAGAGTAACAAGAGATCTAAGGGAAAAGGGGAGGGGTCATTTTCACCCCTGGTTTGCGGTTTGCAGACGAACTCCGTGGCACGCAGAAGATCGTACTTTATTTTTGTACATGCCTTATGGAACCTCCTCTTTCTGCTGATGTTTTGTTATTGTAAACCGCAGGTGGGTGGAAGCAAAGAGGAAACATGTGGTCTCCTTCCGTAACCTCCGGTAATGACGATGGGATGGTAGCTGAGTATTATCTTGGCAGGCAGTAGAGCACGTGATCATTGATCTTCGATCATGCGTCGGCGACAGCGACCTTCGATGCGCAATATATCTCGGCTCCGACTCGCTTTGACTGAACTTGCGTGAGATGCGTATGATAGTTTCTGGTTTTACGTCTTTTATGGTGTTCTCTGTGCTGTGTGCAGGTTCAGTTCTCTAGTGGTGACCTGCTTTTTTTTTTTTTTTTTTTTCCATATCTTCTGACATCCTCGCAGCCAAATTTCGGGAAGTTGTCTGGTTTTGCAATATTGGAACGTGTTTTTGTACTTCCCTTTATTTTCTGGTTAGTAATACAAGTGTTTAAGATGCCTAAATCCAAAACGAAATTTCAAGATGCGTGGCTCGCCAAAGAATTGGACGGAGTGAAGTTGAAAGAATGGTGTTCTGCAACTGAAACAATATTTTCTGCTAAGTGTATATTGTGTTCAGAAATTTTCAACATTTCTAATAGTGGCTTTTCACAAGTAAAAGCGCATCATAAAGGAAAAAAACATTTGCAGAAATTTCAAAGTAAATTTCAAAATAAGTCCATCCTGAAAGCCTTTGGAGGACGGGATCTTCAGCCCAAAACAAATATTAGTGAAGTACTGAGTCATGATTTACAGTTGGCTAAAGCCGAAGCATTATGGGCCATGAAAGTTGCTAAGGACAATATGTCTTTTGTTTCATGCACTGAAACAGTTGAACTTTTCAAAGAAATGTTTCCTGATTCTGCTATTGCAGCCAAAATGCAACTTAAAGAAAAAAAGTTGCTTATGTGATATCACATGGATTGTCAAAATAATTTGAAGAGGATTTGAAAAAAGACATTGCATCTAGTAGCCCACGAAAGGTTACTATAGCATTTGATGAAACTACAAATACACAAGTGAAACGGCAGTTGGATGTGTATCTCAGGTACTGGTCTTCAGAAATAAATTCAGTTTCTTGCCGATACCTAACAAGCGTTTTTCTGGGTCATGCAACAGCAGATATTTTGCTAAAAGAAATTCTTGATGTGTTATCATCCTTCAATATTTCGTTGAACAGAATTATTTGTGTATCCATGGACAGCCCAAATGTAAATAAGTGCTTTTTACGCAAATTCAATGAAGTTGTAAAACAAGAAACAGGCCAGAAATCTTTGGAACTAGGTTTTTGCAACCTGCATGTTGTTAGTAATGCATTTAAAATTTTTGACAAGCTTAAATATAGATTTTGACGAATTTGCTACTGATATGCATTACTTTTTAAAGAGTAGTGCTGCAAGACAGAGAGGATTATAAATCTGTCGAGGATATAACATTGGTCACTGCCAAATTTCTTTTGCGTCATGTCAGCAACAGATGGTTAACCGTTGGTTCTGTAGCCCAGAGGCTCTTGGATCAATGGCTAAATATTACAGAATATTTTTTAAACTTCTTGCCATCTCAAAAAATATTTGAAAAACAACTGCGCAATTCGGCAAGGTATAAAAGAATTCACTGTTTCCTGAAAAATGAGCTTACTCCTTGCTATTTAGCATTAATTTCATTTTCACACCAAAATTTTGAAAAGTTTTCATTATGTTATCAGAGTGAAGAACCAAAAATACACCAGTTATATTCTGATTTAAATACTTTAATGAGGAATGTTATGGCTCAGTTTATCCAAGATGATGTTATAGCAGGGAAATTTGGAGAAGACCTAAAGAATGTAGATTTTGAAAACAAAAATTCATGGAAAAAACTAGGGGAGTTAGAAGTTGGTATGAAGACAAAAAATCTCCTCAGGAATGTTCAGGAGACCAGGCAGAAATTATTTCTCTTAGATTTAAGATCATCACTAATTGCAACCACAAAATATTTAAAGTCAAATTTGCCATTCTGCAATCAAAAGCTAAGAGACATAGAAGTTTTAAAGGTAAAAGAACCAAAGAAAGAGTCAACTCAACTTTCAGTCACTGAAAGACTTTCGGAAATAACCAGAATTTCAAGTGTTTTGCATCTTTCTGAGGAACAAATTGATAGAGTAAGAGAAGAGTGGAAACTTTTAAATTGCGATAAGCCAACTCTAGATGAACTAGTGAAATTTTCAGAGGAAGGGCATATTCCAGTGCGGATTGATCATTACTGGCGTAATATATTTAGTATTAAAGACTCTAGCGGAAAAGAAAAATACTCAAATCTTGCTAAACTCATAAAGTCAATTTTAGTTTTACCTCATGGTAATGCTGATGCAGAAAGGGGATTTTCGGTTAACACTGCTCTGTTAAGGAAGGACAAGGCTAACTTAAAAGACTCAACTATAACATCATTAAGAATAGTTAAAGGGGCCATTAAACACTATGGATGTGTAAGTAAAGTTCCCATAACAAGAAATTTGTTAAATAGTGTTTGTGATTCACATAAATTTTATAAAGAGTATGTTGATAAGCTGAAGGAAGAAGAATCAAAAAAAGGTAAAAGAAAGGAAGCAGAAAGAGAGGGAAAATAAGGAAAAAGCAGCTAGAGAAAAAGAGAAAAGCTGAGTTTGATGACAAAAATAAAAGAAAATGATGCAGAAATAAATAGACTTAAAAACGATAAAGAAGCCTCCCTAGCAATAATTCAAGAGGGAACAGAAAGAATGAGAAAAGCTGTAGAAAAACAAAATACTGTTGAAATAGCAGTTGCCTCTAACTTGATCATACAAGGTTCAGCTGAAATAAAGAAAACTGAAAGTAAATTAGTTGTGGTAGAAGCAGAAAAAGATAGGCTTTATCAGGAAAAGGTTAAAACAATAATATGAAAAAAGTAATTCAGTGAACAATTGTACATAGTTCTTGGTTTTCAATTACCTTTTTAGGATATTATAATTTAATGTGAAACCTGAAAACTTTACTGTGAAAATCGTGAGTTGCTTCTGGTTCAACAGCATATTAATGTTCAAAGTGAAACTTGAATGTGGTAAATATACTTGAATATGACAATAACACGTGAAAAGATAAGAACTGAACATTAGAAGTAAATCATACTTAAACTTTAGACATTAGACATTATGCAAAAAATTTGGGTGTTAACTTCGACCATATATACTAATGGACTGCACATTGGCAATAGCTGCATCAAAGCCGCCATGGCTCAAACATTGGGCACGTGATCATCAGACTCCAAATTTCGTGTAAAAATGCTGTTATGATTACTAATTTACGCTGCAGAACTTCAGTGTTTTCGGTGTATTATGTGAATGCGCCTCATATATAATGAAAACTCTTCAGGTAAGTTTACTTATGAGCTATATACATGCATGATCGGGTTGTTTACATTTTGTGATTTATAATGTGATGAACATTTGCGAAGAATTTGGAACATGCATTCCATTTTTTTTTCTTAAGTTACTATATTTTTATATCAATAGCTGCAAGTTTCTGGTTAAGTAATTGAACTTTATTGACTTAGGTATTTAATTCGTTTCTTACCCATGAAAAATCATAGAACTTTCTTTACTATATCGCTCAGAGCAACCATAAGCACAGCAGGTGTAACCCATCTTTTTGACTGTTGTCATGTGATTTTATGTTGGAGCCAGAAATTTTGATGTCATGCGCAGTCTATCAGTATATATGGTTGAAGGGTGTGAAGCAAACTCTTTACAATGTATACAAAGTTGTTTTACTAGATGTATACAAATATACATCTAGTTTTTATTGAAATACACTCCTAAAATTTTCCTAAAATTTTTCTAAAAATTCCTAAAATTCCTAAAATTCCTACCTAAAATTTTCCAGAAGTATGCTATGATCCCTGCAGATGATGTCAGAGGGAGGGATGGAAACACAGGAGGGATCTCAAGAGAAGAAGTGTGTAAAGCTCTAAAATCTCTTCAGAATGGTAAGGCTCCAGGAGTTGATGACATAACTGCAGAGATGTTGAGATATGGTGGTGACTCTGTAATTGACTGGCTAACTGAAATTTGCCAGTTGTGCTGGGAGTTAGGAATGGCCCCTTGGGATTGGAAGAATGCTATTATTGTTCCCTTGTATAAAGGAAAGGTGACCAGACTGAATGCAAGAACTATCGTGGTATTAGCCTACTAAGTGTGCCAGGGAAAGTGTTTGGTAAGGTTGTTATTGAAAAAGTATGGGATCTTACATCAGAGAAAGTGTGGGATGTTCAGAGTGGTTTTATGCCTGGTAAAGGCTGCACTAACCAGATTTTTGCATTACGCACGGTGATTGAAAAGTATCTGTCTGTTGGTAAGAAAGTTTTTGCTGCCTTCATAGGTTTAGGGAAAGCTTACGATCGAGTAAATAGGACACTTTTGTGGAAGGTATTGAATGAATGTGGTGTTACTGGGAATCTACTTAATAGTATAAAAGCCATGTATGCTGGTAGTAGAGCTTGTGTATGAGTGAATGGTGTTTTATCAAAATGGTTTTCTATTGGTGCAGGAGTTAGACAAGGTTGTGTAATGTCACCATGGCTGTTTAATATATTTATGGACATGTGCATGCGTGATGCCAAAATAGATGATAGTGGTTTATGTCTTGGTGATATTCATGTGTGCAGATTGCTGTATGCGGATGACACTGTCCTGTTGGCAGAGAGCAAAAGTGATTTGCAGAGTATATTGTCTCAGATGTACGAAGTTTGTATGAAATTCAAACTGAGTATAAATAAGGGAAAAACCAAAGTTATGGTGTTTGAGTGAGGAACTGGTAGAACTGAATGTAATGTAAGTATAAATGGCACTGTGATTGACCAGGTGAGTGAGTTTGTGTACTTAGAAGGCATGTTTGACAGAGAGAACAAATTGGATGGTGAAATTAGTAGGAGAGTGAATTCTTCATTGAAAGTCATGGCTGCTCTGGGAGGTTTTCACAGGAATGATGGGTTATCTAGAGAGTCCTGCATGGCTGTGTATGAAAGTGTAATTGTTCCTACTCTGATGTATGGCAGTGAAACCTGGGTACTGCAGAAGAAACATAGGAGCCGTTTGCATGCTGGAGAAATGTGTTACTTACTGGGGGTGGGGCAAGACATGGTCTGATTGTGTGAGGAATGAAGATGTGTTGCAGTTGTGTGATGTGAAGCAAAATGTTGTTAGCAAGGTGTAGACCAATATGCTTTGGTGGTTTGGCCATGTTGAAAGTATGAGTGATGAGATGCTTACTAAGAAAAGCTTTTAAAAGCCCAAGTGGCAGGAAGGAAAGACAGAGAAGAAGGCCAAGGAAGACATGGGTGGATCAGATTCAGGAGTGTCTGCATGAGAAAAAGATTATGAGTATGAAGTATAAAAGATCTTGTGTACGGCGTGTAATGGATATTAGTGAAGCCTGAGTTGTATGTCAAGATCGCTGTAAATGGAGAAGTTTGATACGACAGCAGTAAGTAAAAATATCTGATAGTTTGTATTTCTTTTAGGAGCTAACCTCTGAATCTTAGAGAACAGCTTAGTGATGTGTGTGTGTGTGTGTGTGTGTGTGTGTGTGTGTGTGTGTGTGTGTATTAATTAATTAAGACTTTTCGTGCTTTGAGTTACTAATGATACCAGACAAATAGAACAAAGCACACCCACTACTTTTCACGATTAGTCAAAATCTCCCTTCACTTCCTGTTTCTAAACGTATATTTTTTCTACTTTTGTGCTAAAGTTAAAACAGATCTCCAAATTTGCAGCAAATTTTAATTGTTATGAAAAATTAACAAAAATCTGCACATTTATTACTATAATTTTACAAAAAAATAATACATCAATTATTTTTTATTTATATTCTTTGCCATTTCAAAAAAAAATTGCTCGGGGGTGGGAGGGGGTGTAGTTGCCTCCTACTGGAACCACTACTGCCTTTATCTCCACCTCTGTGCAAAGCAGTTGCATTGATCCCCTCATTATAAAAAACTGACAAATGACTGTTTGGTATATAGCTGAGTCTGTAGGCATTTCAGTCAGCATTGTTGATTTAGTTTGACAAATTCTTTGGGTCAGTGTGTGATGGGTTTCATGAATGTTGACAGATAAGCAAAAGGCATGCTTCATGCTGATTTGTTAGTTTTCTGGTCCTGGATTGCTACAATGCACAAAACATGGATTCATCTCTTTGACCCAGACTAAAAACACGGTCTAATTTGGAAACGTGCATCTTTTCTACCTCTTGAGAAGTTCTGTATTGCTTGCTCTATCAGCCAGCAAAGTGATATAATCAGTTTTTGAAAGCAGAAAGCATCATTGCAATAGACTATCTGAAAGAGGGCACCACTTCATCAGTGCACACTATGCTAACCTCATAACCCAATTTCAAACAGCCTGCAATGGAAAAAGGTGTGGAGAGGTGGCATCCTCTTTCAAGTCAATGCACCATTTTTTGCCATTTCAAAAAAATTGCTCTTGTGTGAAGACAATCAGTCTTCACTCCCAGATTGTGAAGACTGCCTTATAGATTGACTGTAGAATTTAAGTTACTGCAGCATCCACCTTATTCTCCAGACCTTGTGCTTAGTGACCTTTATTTGTTCCCCAAACTGAAAAAAAAAACATTCATTGGAGGTGATATCTGTCTGACTCAGAGGTGGTCACATGTGGGTGTGTGGTTAGAAGACCAAGATGAAAAGGTTTTATTCCTGGTGGAATCAGAGCACTAGAGCATTGATAACAGAAGTGCATTGCAGTGGCCTATCACTGTGTGTGAAAATTAAAAAAAAAAAAAAGTAATGGCACAGTTTTCATGTATATGTTAGAATATGAACTCTTTTTGAACAACCATCATATATAATTAATAGGATAAATAATGGTCATTAATAACCTTATTTAGTAAATTCTATTCACCATGGTAAAAAACGTGTTGAACAGAATTTCCTAAATAAGGTTATTAATGACCATTATTTACCCTATTAACTATTTGCCACGTAATTTTGAGTACAGTATACCTTCTGGGGAAGTGTATCACATCTAAACCATCATATATATACACTTCTCAACACAGAAAGTGCCACACCATGCAGGAATACCCAAAATGGAATGAAACTCACCGTACATGTAAACAAGTAGGTGGAAAAAAGAACTGATTTAATTTCTGTGGGGTTATGTGCATGTGTTAGATGAGGAGACAGTATAATGTGGCCTGAGTCAGTTGGTCGCATGACCACATTGCTGGGTTATACATTCCGCAACATAGCGTGGCATCGAGTGGAATGGTGTCCTGAGGTATTGTTGACTTACGTCCATAATTCACCAACATTATGAGGGGATCATGCAGAGGTGCCATATCATCTGGCAATGACATCCCACATGCTCTCTGTTGGGGTGAAGTTTGGCAATCACAGTGGCCAGGACAGCACATGGACACCCTGTAGGCACTGTCTGCTGGTGTTGGCAGTGTGCAGGAAGACATTATCTTGTTGAAATTGGGCATCGGGAATTCCACAGAGGTATGGCAGCAAAATGGGCTACAGCACCTCATTGATGTGACACTATGCTGTCATTGTACCCACTACGCCTGTAAGCAGTGAACAACTGTTAAAACTGATAGCACCCCAAACATGACACCAGGCTGAAGAGTTGTACGATGCTCACAAATGGCAACCAGATCAGCCTGGTGACCATGTCTCCAGATTACCAATCGGCAATTGTCAGCACTGAGATAGAAGCAGGACTTGTCGCAGAATATGATGTGGTTCCATTTCTCCTGCCACGCATGTCCGGTACAAAATACCACTGCGCAACCTTATGTAACAATGCACTGCGGTGAGTGGCAGTTGTTCCAATGGTTAGCAAGAGTGCAAATCTACCTCAGTCAATCTGCAATTTAACAGTTTGTGTTGATATCGGGAAGTCCATAGCTGCCTGTACACCTCAACAAATGTCGTCTGCTGTGGATTGTGGGGCTACTGTGGTAAAGGTTTCTGTGTGATTTTAGGATTGCCATTAATGTTGCTCAAGCATTCTCACTCGTTTTACATGCTTTCACAGCTGAGATCACTGCAATGCAAGGATGCACACGCCCAGGTGAGGACAACTGAACTTAGTTATGCCAAGTTAATATGCTCTTTCATCTCTCTTACCCGTTATGTAATTGGTTCGTAACTGCAATCATTTACATAACCCAGTTGTTGACACATACCTGCCAATACCTACCAATTTGCATAATGCTCCATCAGATACTAACCTGGTGTGGAGTTTTCTATAATCAATCAGTGTGCTTGATGATTGGAACCAGACAGAGGAAAAGGGTTGTTATTTTGGGGAATTCAAATAATAGAACTGGAAGTGATGATAAGGCAGTTCAAGATGTAATTGGTAAATTTGGAGAAAGCTCATGGCATTTGTGTACTGGAAGAACTGACTACTTTGACTGCATTGTGTTTTTGAACTCCTGGTATCACTCTCTTTAGGCACAGAAACATCTCGAAGTTTACCTAAAGGAAAATTGCTAGAAATAAGAGAAGCAGAACTGACTATATCATAGGGGAAATGTCTCTCTGTGGCATGCATGCATGATACAGATAGTTTTCAGAAATTTGAAGCTTTTTTTTTTTTTAATTAGCGGCAGCTCCTAGGGAATTATTAGTCAAATTGTTGAGCAGCCTTTAAAAATAATAAAATGCATTACAGTTTATAGGATAAATAATGTTAAAGTGAGAAAGGATTTGCAGGTGCTAATCATGGAAGATTATACATAATAGAAACTTCACCCAGTGAAAGCTTTGAGAGGTAGAGTGGAACAGATACTAAATGTGGGCTATTAAGGAGAGCATGTGATGCATCAGTATGTAAGGACAGAAAACTCAAGCAGTTAAATACTACTTAAAATTTAAACAGCTTCCCTTACTTTTCCTGTGCTCTACACTTGATGATCTGTTATTTTGGTTTAATGACAGACCAAGATGATTTTTTGCTAAAATATTATTGTAAACTTTCACACAAAAAATTTAATTTTCTTCTTTGATAAATGCATACCCTGGTTTGTTGTCCGGTAGTTACTGTGAATATTTTATGTTTTTTTTTGTTGTTGTTGTTGTTTTTATTTATTACCACAATTTGAAACTGGTTTGATCTTGCTTTGCTTTTTTCCTTCCAGAAAATCTTAGTAATGTTGATGATATTGTGGGAGACATGTTTTTGGAAGAAAAAAAATTGACTGAAAATGATATTATGGTAAGACTAAATAATTCCTTGATAGAGAAAATAAAAAACAGATGCTTCAAGTAAAATAACCTTTAAAATTAGTATGTTTTTTTCAACATAGGTTTACTTCATAATCAATTTCTTTTTGTATTGTGCACACATGTTTTTAAAACATTTTCTTCCTGAATGAAATTCTGTTTAAAATTATTTTCTTTCTTTGATATATTCATACAATTCTGCCTCCCAAGAAATTCTTCATGCACTTATAAACAGCTGTTTGTGAAAATTGCAACACCATGAAGGAATGATGGTGTAGTCACGTGAAATTTACAGGATATGCAGAGCAGAGTAGGATATGCAAATGAATAGAAGTGCAGAGTCAGACATTCTCTGTACAGTTGAGAGAGGGTTATAAAGAGAGGGATGTTTAGGATGCACATCAGTAGTGCATCGCGGACAGCGAGTTGTAAAAGGGTCTCCAGGATTCAATAATGCCTTGGCAATGACGAAGGATGCAATATTACTACATGACAGGGTTTGAACGGGGATGAATGATTGGTCTGAAAGGGGATGAATGATTAATCTGCATGAAGGTGGATTTTCATACCATGACATTGCAGCACGAATGGGACATAACGCCATGACAGTGATGCACGTGTGTCAGCAGTGGACCGAGGAGAACCAGGTGCACCAACAATCCAGCAGTGGACCGAGAAAAATGTGACGACTCCACAGGATAACCGACACCTTGTCCGCATGGTAGTAACAAACCGTTCTGCATCTTTGCAAGTGTTAGCACAACAGTGGAGCACTGCAACAGGTGTGGCATTGTCTACCTCCACAGTTCGACGCCATTTGCTGCACAGAGGATTGGTCGCACGCATCCCTTTGCTGTGGATTCCCTTGATCCTGAACCATCGACACCTTAGGCTGGAATGGGGTTCTCATTACAGACCTCGGCGCAAGTCACTTTTCTCACTATTTGTCACCTTTTTTTAAATTTGTCACTTTTTGTTACCTTTTTTTACAAAATTTGTCACTATTCTCACCTTTTTCTTAAGTGTGCCAGTATTTTTATTTCAATTTAGCTATAGTTTTGCATTGTTGTATTTTATATCTAGGGAATTTTTTGTCAGATGAAAGACGAAATGTTGAAACAAAAATAAATTGTTTTGTAAACACCCATCCCTGTGGAACAGGTGGGTGGGGTCACGAGTTGTAAACGTGACCTCACCACTCACCTCAGAAGCAAGAGCGGGCTAGAGGCAGTGACGCACATACCGCACCTCTCCCCGTAACCCCGCCCACAGCAGCCAGGTGGTTCTCTCAAGGATTTTTTCAAGTGGAATAAAAATGACGATAGTTTATCTCCGTGGATTTTTCATGAAAATCTCTGAAATTTTGATCAACGCCATAAATCGATAATAGGAATGAGCCCCCCCCCCCCAAAAAAAAAAAAATTCGCTTAAATCAATTAAAAACTTTTTAAACAGGCCATAATTTTTTTTATTTGCTCTTTATCATGTGGCTGGCATGCCCAGAATTCGTAATCAGCATTTTACGGCTAATTCACAAACATTTTTGCCAATTCACTTGAAATTTTTAAGGTCACCATCTCCTAGCCAATTATAGTACATACATACATACATATCACTAAGCTGTTCTCTGAGATTCAGAGGTTAGCTCCAAAAAGAAATACAAACTTCCAGATATTTTTACTTATTGTTGTTGTATCAAACTTCGCCATTTACAGCTATCTTGACATACAACTCGTTCTTCACTGATATCCATTACACGCCGTACACAAGATCTTTTATACTTCATACTCATAATCATTTTCTCATGCAGACACTCCTGAATCTGATCCACCCATGTCTTCCTTGGCCTTCCTCTGTCTTTCCTTCTTGTCACTTGGGTTGAAAATATTTTCTTAGTAAGCATTTCATCACTCATTCTTTCAACATGGCCAAACCACCGAAGCATATTGGTCTCCACCTTGCTAACAACATTTTGCTTTACATCACACAACTGCAATACATCTTCATTTCTCACACAATCATATCATGTCTTGCCACCAACTCCACGTAAGTAACGCATTTCTCCAGCACACAAACGACTCCTATGTTTCTTCTGTAGTACCCAGGTTTCACTACCATACATCAGAGTAGGAACAATTACACTTTCAAACACAGGCATGCGGGACTCTCTAGAGAACCCATCATTCCTGTGAAAACCTCCCAGAGGAGCTATGACTTTCAAAGAAGAATTCACTCTTCTACTGATTTCACCATCCAATTTGTTCTCTCTGTCAAACATGCTTCCTAAATACACGGACTCACTCACCTGGTCAATCACAGTACCATTTATATTTACATTACATTCAGTGCTACACATTCCTCTCTCAAACACCATAACTTTGGTTTGTCCTTTATTTATTCTCAGTTTCAATTTCATGCAAACTTCGTGCATCCGAATCAACATACTCTGCAAATCACTTTTGCTCTCTGCCAACAGGACAGTGTCATCAGCATACAGCAATCTGCACACACGGATATCATCAAGACATAAACCACTATTATCTATTTTGGCATCAAGCATGCATGCATCCATAAATATATTAAACAGCCATGGTGACATTACACAACCTTGTCTAACTCCTGCACCAATGGTAAACCATTTTGATAAAACACCATTCACTCGTACACAAGCTCTGCTACCAGCATACATGGCTTTTACACTATTAAGTAGATTCCCAGTAACACCACATTCATTCAATACCTTCCACAAAAGTGTCCTATTCACTCGGTCGTTAGCTTTCTCTAAATCTATGAAGGCAGTAAAAACTTTCTTCCCAACAGCCAGATACTTTTCAATCATCATGCGTAATGCAAAAATCTGGTTAGTGCAGCATTTACCAGGCATAAAACCACTCTGAACATCCCACACTTTCAATCATGTAAGACCCCATACTTTTTCAATAACAACCTTACGAAACACTTTCCCTGGCACACTCAGTAGGCTAATACCACGATAGTTCTTGCATTCAGCCTGATCACCTTTTCCCTTATACAAGGGAACAATGATAGCATCCTTCCAATCCCAAGGGACCATTCCTAACTTCCAGCACAACTGGCAAATTTCAGTTAACCAGTCAATTATAGAGTCACCACCATATGTCAACATCTCTGCAGTTATGCCATCAACTCCTGGAGCCTTACCATTCTGAAGAGATTTTAGAGCTTTACACACTTCTTCTCTTGAGATCCCTCCTGTGCTTCCATCCCTCACTCTGACATCATCTATGTCTGTCTCAGAATCAACTTTGCTTTCCTGATCTAATAACTCACAGAAGTATTCACCCCATCTTTTACTTAACTCATTGGGCTCCCATACCATTTTCCCAATCTCATTCCTCACACAATTTACAACTTTGTTTCCCCTATTTTTCCTGAGTCTCATGCAACTTCCAGAAAGTCTTCCTATCTTTCCAAAAAGCCAGTTCATGCCTTTCCACCTTCTCTTTCCTATCTTTTGCCTTACTGTGGCAAACCAGCTTAGCAGCTTCACGCTTCTTTGAGCGATATTCATCCACAGAGACTCTACCTTGCAACATCCCCAAATAGGCTTCCTTCTTTCTCTTTACTGCCTCTTTAATCTCACTATTCCACCAAGCATCACCTCTATTGTTATCCACTATTGTGGTGCCACAGACCTCTTTAGCAGCAGTGACAACACAGTTCTTAAAACATTCCCACTTCTTTCTTACATCCCTCTCACCAGACATCAGTATCTTCAGTCGTTCTCTGAGTAAGTCAGAATACTGCTGATGATCTTCAAGGAGCCTATCAACCTTTATTCTTTCTATCCTGGGTCTCTTCCTATTCCTTTTCTTCCAACCAACATTTAAGTTTCACTTGTGACACTACCAAGTAATGATCGTAACCAACATCCGCACCTCTCATCACACGGGTCTCTACAACTAAGTGTTTCAAACGCTGATCGTAGACAACAAAATCTATCGCACTCTTTTGACCAAGAGTACGATTTTCCCAAGTATATGTGTGGATATACTTGTGGTTGAAAAATGTATTAGATACACACAAACCATTCTCAATGCAGAGTTCAATTAATCTTTCACCATTATCATTCACACAAGGATCATTAAACTTACCCAGAACATTGTCAGAAATTGCATTCTGCACACCTGCTCTAGCATTGAAATCCCCTGCTATTATAACTTTTTCTTTAGCACCAAACTGGCTCAAAACAGCTTTTAGAGCATTCCAGAAATCATCCTTCTTATCAGAAGGTTCCGAGTCACAAGGAGCATACACTACAACAATTACAATTCTCTGAAGTTTCACTTTCAAACGAATCCAGAGAATTCTCTCACTTATGCAACTATAGTGAATCAAGTTGTTCTTCATCTTTTCACTTAAAATCACACCTACACCAGCCTGTCCTCTCATATTATCCAATACTCCAGACCATACTCACCGTGCAATGCACTTCTTCTACCCCAATTTCCTTCTTTTTGGTTTCACTTACACACAGCACATCCAGTCTATACTTATTCATCTCCTCAATCACCTCACTCGTCTTGCCATTTATACCTCTAGTATTCCATACACCAATCTTACATTCACTCAGCCGAGATCTCTTTCTCATATGCCGTTTAGAAAGTCCAGGTCAATTCCGTGGTGGACCATCCTTCTCAAGTGTGGTAGGTCCACCATATCCCACACTTGAGTCATTCTTAATATTTCTTTTTGTCTTTTTAATCAGGTAAGTACATCAGTGTGGGGGATTAGCCCACAGCTGAGGGTTCCAGTTGGTCATTCAACCTAAGGATTCTGGAACAAAACCCAGTGAGTTGGGGTCTTTTTGCCAATGTCACACAGAACTAGCTTGCACCTCTCCAAAATTCACAGAGACCCTAGTTGCTGTTGTGTGTGCCATTGTTACCATGTACAAATTTCAGCCAGTTATGTGAAGAATTCAGAAAAATAGGTTTCTCAATTTTTTAGCACATCTTTTGTAAAAAAAGATCGTGCTTATATTATCGGTTTGCCCGTCCGTCTGTAGACACGGTATCTCTGCAGATAATAGTCCGATTTGGAAAATTCTTTTTGCATTGGGAAGCTTGAAATATACGAATGATGATCCTTCATTTCGTTTTTTTTTATTTTTTACGATGTACGATTTCACCGCTAGAGGGCGTAAATGCAGATGATCTCGAATTCAAAATTACTTTTTGTTCCACATATTTGCTTCTAAACATCCGATTGAAAAAATTATTTTATCTTTCGATTCCATTTATGTCGAAGAGTATTTTAGGAATAGTTGCTTTTTTAGGCTGCAGAAGCGTATATGCTCCAGCTTTGTCCGATCGTAGGTTGAAGAAGCATATATGCTCCAGCTTTGTCCGTCCGCCCGCACGATAACTCACGTGAAAATGGCACGATTTCGACGAAATTTTAGATGTGGTAGGGGACCTCCTGGGGACGAACCCTATTGAAAATGGGCGAAGCAGGGTCATAGGTCAGGACATAGGAGTGGGATCCATTCCATTGCTCTTATGCGTCATAACTTGCGTAAATATGGTTCGATTTCGATGAAATTTTAGTATGTGGTAGGGAACCACCTGGGCACGAGCCCTATTGAAAATGGGCGGAATGGGGTCAAAGGTCAGGACATAAAAGCGGGATCCATTCCATTGCCTTTATGCGTCATAACATGCGTAAATACGGTTCGATTTCGATGAAATTTTTGTATGTGGTAGGGAACCACCTAGGCACAAACCCTATTGGAAATGGGGTCAAAGGTCAGGCAGGGCATCAGAGCGGGAATATATTCCATTGCCCTTATGCGTCATAACTTGCGTAAAAATGGTTCGATTTCAATGACATTTTAGTATGTGGTAGGGAACCACCTGGAGACGAACCCTTTTGAAAATGGGCGGAATGGGGTCAAAGTTCAGGACATAAAAGCGGGATCCATTCCATTGCCTTAATGTGTCATAACATGTGTAAATATGGTTCAATTTCGATGATATTTTAGTATGTGGTAGGGAACTACCTGGGCACAAACCCTATTGTGAAAATGGGCGAAATGTGGTCAAAGGTCAGGTAGGGCATAAGAGCGGGATATATTCCATTGCCCTTATGCGTCATAATTTGCGTAAAAATGGTTCGATTTCGATGAAATTTTAGTATGTGGTAGGGAGCCACTGGGGACAAACCCCATTGGAAATGGGGTCATAGGTCAGGACACGAGTGGGATCCATTCCATTGCCCTTGTGCTTCATAACTTACCTAAAATGCTTGGATTGCGACAAAACTTTATCATGTTGTTCCGGAGGTATAGTGAACCGGTTCTGTTGAATATCAACGAAGTGGGGTCAAAGGCCATTGCACAAAAGCCAGATTTATTCCACAGCCATTATTCTCACAACTTGCGTAAAACTGCTTTTATTGCAACAAAACTTCTTCATGTTATTTCGGCCCCGCACGGGGATAACTGGTTTTCCAGTTATTTGGGGAGCGGAGCCCCCACGGCCCGAGCTGACCTTGTGACGGATCAATATTTCATTTCGTCTTGAACGATTATATAACCGAAGGGACAGCTGTTCATCCAGCTGATGGGGGATGGCGTCCCCACGGCCCGAGCCAACATGTACTATATGTGATGAATTTCACATTTTTTATGTTTTTCACTTTACATGAACCCGCCTCAGTTGTAGGTTGCTGAGGTTGTGATTATGCGCCAGCTCAGGATTTTAGTTTCTCGTTTTCTTTCCTGTCTTCTCCATTTCATGTTTCTTTCTTTGTTTTTCCGAGCTGGTTAGCTAGACCTACCTGCACGTTTGCCGTGTGTGGTGACCCGTAAGGTGGAAAAGGGGATGCTGGAGGCTGAGGTTTCTGGAGGCCTGGGTGTTGTTGTCGCCAGTTGCCAACACTCCTCTTTGCCCCCTGCTTCACCCTAAACGGGCGGCTGGGAACTAACCCACTCCTAGTCAATGAGGTCTGTGGCCGAGTGGAGCCCAGACCTCTAACGGCTTGTCGTCTCGTACGACAGGGTGAGTCTGGGGATAGGGTGGGCATGCCAAAGGGGTGTTCCCCAGGCATGGGAAAGTCTGGGTGCTCGCCGAGCGCATGTCTGCCCTATCAACTTGCTATATCCGCTTGCTATCCCTAGAGCCGTGTCCTGCGTCCACTTGGGCTTGCGGACCTCCGGTTCTCCCTTGTTGGGCTCGATTGTGGGTGGGGAAGTTGGCGGATGAATCCTTTAAATTTTTCATGGCTCTCAATGAAATTTCCCATGAACCCAAAACTAAAAGAAGTATGGAGGAAGGTTCAGGTCCTTCCGCCAAAAAATTTGTCGCTGATGTTTCCAATGCTAGATTCTTTTTTGTGCACTCATTGGACCCTTCAAAGCCTTTGAGTGCCAAAAGTCCATTTTGGATCCATAAAGCACTGCAATCAATTGCAAGCTCTCCTAAAAGCGTCAAGAAGCTCCAGTCTGGAGATCTTCTTGTTGAGATGTCTACTGTGGCCTACAGTTCCACACTTATCAACACCAGCATGCTGCTTGAGACTCCGGTCAAAATAACACCACACGGTTACCTAAATTCATCTCGAGGTGTTGTCTCCTCTCGGGATCTTATTGATTGCACTGAGGAGGAACTTCTCGAAGAACTGAGGAGCCAACATGTTACGGGTGTGCGGCGTATTTCTTTCAGGAGGAATGGGCAGTTTGTCCCATCCTGGAACATTATCTTGACATTCAACTGCCCTTCCCTGCCTACATCCATCAAGGCAGGGTATCTCCACCTCGAGGTACGACCGTACATTCCTAACCCGTTGAGATGTTTTAGGTGCCAGTCGTACGGCCACTCTCAGCAGTCATGTAGGAGTACTCCTAGGTGTGGACGCTGTGGTGCCACAGAGCATCTACTCTCAGAATGTGTGGCCGAGGCCGAGTTTTGTGTGAACTGCAAGGGTTCACACCCAGCATCAGCCAAAGATTGTCCCAAGTGGAAGGAGGAGAAGGAAATCCAAAGGCTCAAAACGGTGGAAAATATTTCCTATCCTGAGGCCAGAAGAAGAGTGGTTCCCGTTACATCTGATCGGCGATCATACGCTTCAGTGGTGGTTGCCAAATCTACGGTTGGCATTCAGATCGACGTTCAGATCTCCCCTAACTGTCCATTCAATATGGAGGAAATCATCGCAGCCGGACTGGAGGCACTCCAGTCGCGAGCTAGGAGTCTGAAAGCGGCACCCGCCACTTCACCGAAGCAACACCAGCAAGGGAACTCAGTCCACTTCTTCTGGCAAAAACGCCAACACTAACACCAACACCAAGGTCAAGGATAAGAAGAGCATTTCTTCTCCTTCAAAGTCTCAGCCAAACAATCAACGGCGAGCAAATCCCGCCAAGACACTTGGGACAAAGCATTCACCAATCTTGGCCCCTGGTCACACACCACCAAATCTGGGGGAACGCTCGCCAGAGGAAATGGAGGCTGACCAAGTTTAATCATTTCCTTTTTCATTTCATTTTTACCCATGGGTTCAATAATTCAGTGGAACTGCCGAGGTTTTCGCACCAGTTTTGATGACGTGAAACATCTGCTTTATTTGTACTCTCCGGTGTGCCTTTGTCTTCAGGAGACAAAGCTTAAACCATCGGACCTGCTTTCAGTTCGAGGCTACAGTGCATTTCGGACAGACCACTCGTCTGGAAATATAGCCTGTGGGGGTGTCGCTATTCTCGTCCCTCACAGGGTTCCGGTATCTTCCGTCGCGGTTTCCACAACTGTGCAGGCCGTGGCGGTTCGTATTTCTATGCCTGTGCCTCTTACTGTTTGCAGTGTTTATCTACCACCGGATGAGGATGTTAGCGTCTCTGTTCTGGAGAGCTTGATTGATCAGCTGCCCTCTCCCTTCCTTCTTTTGGGTGACTTTAATGCTCATCATCCTTTGTGGGGTAGTGTCAGCGCCAGTGCTAGAGGTCGTCGCATAGAGTCTCTTCTGTGCTCGGCCTCTGTGTGCCTTTTAAACACCGGTGCTGACACTTACTTCCATGAGCCGACAAGATCTTTCAGTGCGATCGATTTGACCTTGGGTTCACCATCGATCATTGCTGACTGGTCGTGGACGGTGTGTAAGGATCTCCACGGGAGCGACCACTTCCCAATCGTCCTCTGGCACCATGCAAACGTGCCATATTCTGCCTCCCGCCCACCTCGATGGAGGATGGATTGTGCCAGATGGGAGGTCTTCACATCGTCCGCGGTGATATCTTCTGAAATGGTGACCCAAGAGTCAATCGACGCAGCTGTACTTAAAGTCACAACTTGTATTCTTCAGGCAGCTGATCTTTCAATTCGTAAGACATCTACGAAGCTCCCCAGAATTCCGAAACCTTGGTGGAACCCTAAATGCGCAGCGGCTAGGAGAGCTCAACACAAGGCCTGGTCTACTTTTCGGCGTTATCCAACCGAGGCTAATCTCGTTGCTTTTAAACGTGCTAAATCCTATGCTCGGTTGGTGCGTCGACGTAGCAAGAGGGAGTCTTGGATCCAGTATGTATCATCTCTTACCTCACGTGCCAATTCGAAAACTGTGTGGGAAAGGATTCGTAAGATCCGGGGAACCTACAGTTCACACCAGATTGCCATTCTCGAGAGTAACGGCTGCACATATGCTAACGTCGGGGAGATTGCAGATTGTTTGGCGAGGCGTTTGCCTCCGTTTCGAGTGATCTGGCGTATCCGGCCTCCTTTCATAGGATTCAGTCCTCCGCGGAACGCCAGAGAATCTCTTTTGCGCCGTATACCGACACTGGTTATAACTCCCCTTCAGCATGTGTGAACTTCGGGTGGCTCTGCATCGGTCCGGGGCTACTTCTGTCGGTCCCGATGACATCCACTACGACATGCTCCGTCATCTCTCCCAGTCGTCTCTCGAGAACCTTTAATCTTATACAACCGCATCTGGTTAGAACACAGTTTCCCGGAGTCTTGGCGAAAGGCTTTTGTTCTACCTTTTCCGAAGCCTGGCAAGGATCCTAAGTCTCCCTCTAGTTATCGCCCAATTGCTCTCACTAGCTGTCTGTGTAAAGTTCTCGTACGCATGGTTAACTCACGATTAATTCATTTTTTAGAACATCATCAATTACTTTCACCATCACAAAGCGGTTTTCGGCGTCATCGTTCACCTCACGATCATCTCCTGCACCTTGAGACATCTGTGCGCGAGGCGTTCGTGCGTAGGCAGCACCTGGTTTCTGTATTCTTTGACATCGAGAAAGCCTATGATCGTGCGTGGCGGCACGGGATTATCCGTGACCTCCACGCATGCGGATTGCGAGGGAATCTTCCGACCTTTATTGTAAATTTTCTTCGCAATCGGGTGTTCCAGGTGCGCCTGGGTACGACGCTATCTGCAACATTCCATCAAGAACAAGGTGTTCCTCAAGGTTGCATTTTATCTGTCACATTGTTCATCCTTCGCATTAATTGTCTCCTCACAAATCTTCCTCCTGCGGTTTCGGCTACTGTGTATGTCGATGACTTGCACATCTTCTGCTCGTCATCGAGCATGCGTTTCATTGAAAGGCAGTTGCAGTCTAGTATTAATCAGATTTTTAAAGCGGCAAATAGCAATGGTTTCGTTCTTTCTCCCGACAAGACAGCGTGTGTTCATTTCTGCCGGAGGCGTGGCCTCCATCCTGACCCCGAGCTGTATTTGGACCGTGCAGCCATTCCAGTTTTGCCGGAGACCAAGTTCCTTGGACTGACCGTCGACCGTGCGCTTACGTTCCGTGTGCACGTTCGGCGGCTCAAGATTTCCTGTCTGCGTGCTCTTTCTATTCTAAAAATCCTTTCGAGAGTTTCGTGGGGCGCAGACAGGATCTCTTTGTTTCGCATTTACCACTCCTTAATTCGGTCGAAACTGGATTACGGCTGTATTGTGTATGGCTCGGCTCGTCCTTCCGTTCTCCGGCCTTTGGACGCTGTTCATCATCAGGCACTGCGTCTTTGTACGGGAGCATTTCGAACATCTCCGATTCCCAGCCTTTACGCTGTGTCGAACGAACCATCGCTTGAATTACGCCATCTGCAGCTGTCTGTCCACTTTTACTTAAAACTTCGGTCTCTTCCAGACCATCCTTTGTACGGTGCAGTTTTCCATCCTCAGCATGCTCGTTTATTTGCGAACCGGCCCTCGTGCGTTCCAACCTTCGGTCTTCGTATGGCGGCCGTAGCTCGTGATGCAGGGCTCGACTTGTCGCTTGTTGCAGCGATCAGGGGCTTTGGGGATCCTCCATGGCACCCACTTGGTGTCATGGTTGATACCACCTTTACGTCTTTCGACAAATCCTCAACCCCTGCGTCAGTGTACCAGCAGCTCTTCGCTGAGCATCGTGCCCTCAAATCTGAATACACTCCCATTTTCACTGATGGCTCCAAGATGCATGGAGTCGTTGGATCCGCAGCTGTCTGTGTTGATGACGTGTCAGTAGCGCAGATCCCAGCTGGGGCCACGGTGTTTTCGGCGGAGATGCATGCTGTGTATCTTGCACTTCTTCATGTTCAGTCGAGTTCTCATCATAGTGCTATGGTCTATACGGATTCCTTAAGTGTCCTGCAGTCTTTGTCATCGCTGGACTATTGTAATCATCCTTTTCTTTTGAACGTACGAGGGCTTCTTCGTTCCTTGCTCGAGGCCGGTGTCCAGATTCAATTCGTCTGGATTCCTGGGCATGTTGGAATCTCGGGTAACGAGTGTGCTGATGCGGCCGCTAGATCTGCTTCCTCTTTGGTCGTCACACCCTTGCCACTCTTTCATCGCGATTTTCGATTTCTTGTTCGTGATCATATCAAACGAACGTGGCAGGGTCTGTGGGACCAACAGGTGGAAAATAAACTGCATCGTATAAAACCTACTCTCGAAATCTGGAACTCCTCATCTCGTCGGAACCGCAGGGAGGAAGTGGTGCTTGCGCGTCTCCGCATTGGGCATTGTCGTTTCACTCACCGCTTTTTGCTGTGTGGCGACACTGCGCCGATGTGTGAGACGTGCAACTGCCGACTCACCGTCACTCATCTTTTGTGTACCTGTGTTCGTTTTCGTGATGTACGTTTTCATTTCTTTCATTCTCATTTGTTGAACGAGGACGCCGCTACACTGCAGCGGCTCCTCAATGACCACTGCAATACTGTTGTTGTTTTTTCATTTTTTAAACAAATTGACTATTTTAGACGTATCTAGATTTTAGCCCTATCATCATCCTCATTTTTCAGTTTTACTGAATCAGCTAGATTTTAATCTTTGTATCATGTTTTTAGTACTGTTTGTTTCATTATCTTTTTTAGCCCTTTCATCGTTCTCATTCTTCAGTTTTATTTGATCAGCCATATTTTAAGCTTCATCGCACGTTTTTAATACTGTTTGTTTGTCTGTCTGTCTTGTAGTTTTTACCGTATTCATTTCCATCTTTCACTTTTACCGCTTCATCCTGTTTTTAGCCTTGTGTACGTGTTTTATTGATTTTGTTCTCTTTTGCTGTCTTTTGTTTGGCGCTCTTTGGCCAACCATGGCCCTTGCGCCAATAAAATCAACGAACCAACCAACCATGTTATTTCGGAGGTATACCAAACCGGTTCTGTTGAATATCATCGAAATGGGTCAAAGGTCAGGACACAGGAGCGAGATTCCACAGCCATTATCCACATAACTTGAGTAATAATTTCTGGTATGTTGGAAAGCGTATCATAATCAATGCATTGCATGATTTTACTAACTTGTTCAAATTACGCATAGATTTTCCGCTATGGGCGTAAAAGTAAGTTGCGTTTTTCATGATATCTCTTCTTCTACAACTCCGATTTGAAAAACGTTTCTTTAGCGGATATAGCTCCTGATGAAAAATCTTTTGCATATAATTTGTAATTTTTGGTTAAGAATACTTTGTCCACCAGGGGGCGTAAGTGATAATTTTTGCTTCTGATGTGTTTGCTATAAAATCTGAGCTTCTAAAATCTCGATTGAAAAAATTATTTCCTGGACCAATGCCACTTAAGTCGATAAACCTTTTCGGAGTATTTTCTTCTTAAAATATTCCATGGTTTCTCCACCAGGGGCGTGACATATATCTTATTTTTTCAATATTTCAGCTTCTAATAGTCCAATTTGAAAAATTCTTTCTTTATTAGATAGTTTCCGGTGTGCCATGTTTTTCATATAATTTCAAAATTTTCAAGTAATTCATAGACTTTTTGCTAGGAGGCGTAAAGGTAAATTGTGTTTCCCCTATATCTCTGCTTCTAAATCTCAGATTTGAAAATTTCTTTCTGCAGCAAATACAGCTCCTGATGGGAAATCCTTTGCCCATAATTTCTAATTTTTGTAAAAAATGATTTTGGCCACCAGGGGGCAAAAGTCTTCTTCCGCTTCTGATATGTTTCCATCAAAATATGAGCTTCTAAAATCTCGATTAAAAAAAAAGTAGTTTGTGGACCGATACTACTCATGTTGATAAACCTTTTAGGAACATTTTCTTAAAATAATGCATGGTTTCTACACCAGGGGGCGTAGATGTATGTCTTATTTTTGTCAATATCTCTTCTACTTCTAGGAGTCCGATTTGAAAAATTTCTTCTTTGTTGCTTCCGATGCGAAATGTTTTTCATATAAATTCAAATTTTCAACATAGACTTTCAGCCATGGGCCGCAAAGGTAAATTGTGTTTTTTGCGTTATTTCTGCTTCTAAAACTCCAATTTGAAAAATTATTTTTGTATTGCATACAACACCTGATGGAAAATATTTTTCATATAATTTCTAATGTTTGGTAAAGAATGGTTTGGCCACCAGGCGGCATAAGTGTTAAGTTCTGCTTCTGTTGTATTTGCAGCAAAATCTGGGCTCCTGGAAACTCGACAAAATTTTTTTTTTTTCTTGGACTCGTACTGCTCATATGAAAAAAACCTTTTGTGAATTCTTTCTTCCTAAAATAATGCATGGTTTTCCCACCAGGGGGCATAAAGTCACATCTTATTTTTAACGATATCTCTTTTTCTAAGAGTCCGATTTAAAAAAATCTTTCTGTGTTGGAGAGCGTTTCCGGTGCAAAATGTTTCTCATCTAAATTAATAATTTTCTTAACATACAAGTCTGCAAGCAGAAGGTGTAAGCTCACGATTCTGTTAACAGCAATATCTGAGGGATTAAAAACCTGATTGAAAAACTTCTTTCTTCCGTCAGATACCATTGTTTTCCATATCGGTTTAAATTGACTTTGAATAGCTTTGATGAATTTAATTTGCATCACAATAGATTAAAAGACTTGCTAATTACACCCAAAAATTCGGTGTCATCTTTCTTGCTTTATATAGTCCTGCCATGGGGAAAACTAAAGCGAGGAGACGCTGTTGTTGGAAGCCAAGGAAGGACGAAAGCCGGCAGTATTTTCATGTTCTAGTTTTGAGTGGTAGCTAGGCATTTTGTGCGTGCCTTTATTAGCACGTCTTTTGTAAAAAATATCGTGCTTATGTTATCAGTTTGTCTGTCGGTTTGCGGACACCATATATCTGCAACCAATTGCCCCTGATTTCAAAAATTCTTTTTGCATTGGGAAGCTTGAAATGTGCAAATGATGATCCTTTATTTCGTTTTTTTCCCCCCACCAATCACAATTTTGTCTCCAGAGGGTGTAAATGCAGAAATGCCAAATTCAAAATATACTTCAATTCCATATATTTGCTTCCAAACGGCCGATTGAAAAAATTCTTTTACCTTTTGATTCTATTTATGTCGAAAGCTATTTTAGGTATGGTCACTTCTTTAAGTTACGCATAGATCCCCTTGGGGGTGTAAAAGTAAATCGCGTTTCTCCCGATATCTCTGCTTCTAAAACTCTGATTTGAAAAATTCTTCCTGCACCAGATAGAGCTCCTCGTGGGAAATGTTTTTAATGTAATTTCTAATTTTTTTTTAATAAAATATGGTTTGTCCACCAGGGGGCGTAAGAGTTAATTTCTGCTTCGTAGGTATTTGCAGAAAAATCTGAGCTTCTAAAAGCTCGATTGAAAAAAATTTCGTGGACCGATACCGCTCATGTTGATAAACATTTGAGAATATTTTCTTCATAAAATAATGCATGGTTCCTCCACCAGGGGGCGTAGATGTATATCTGATTTTTGTCGATATCTCTTCTTCTAAGAGTCGGATTTGAAAAAATCCTTATTTGTTAGAAAACGTTTCTGGTGTAAAATGTTTCTCATATAATTTCAAAATTTTCAAGTAATGCATAGACTTTCCTCTAGGGGGTGTAAAGGTAAATTGTATTTCCCCCGATATCTCTGCTCCTAAAACTCCGTTTTGAAAAATTCTTTCTACACTGAATACAACTCCTGATGGAAAATCCTTTGCATATAATTTCTAATATTTGATAAAGAATGGTTTGGCCACCAGGGGGCGTAAGTGTTAATTTCTGCACCTGATGTATTTGCAGCAAAATCTGAGCTCCTGAAAACTCGATTGAAAAAATTCTTTCGTGGACTGATACAGCTCGCATCGAACAACCTTTTAAAAATACTTCTTAAAATAATGCATGGTTTTTCCGCCATTATGAGTAAACGCATATGTTATTTTTTTTCAATATTTCTGCTTCTAAGACTCCGATTAGAAAAATTATTTCATTGTTGGAGGGCGTTTCCACGCCGAAATGTTTATCATATAATTTTAAATTTTTCTTAGTGCACAAGGCTGCCACCATAGGGCATAAGCTCACATTTCCATTTACAGCAATATATGCGGGACTTAAAAACCCGATTAAAAAAATTCTTTCTTTGGTCAGATACTACTAACTATCTATGTGTGTGTGTTTCATTCCAAACTAATGCACAATTTCACCACTAGGGGCACAAATGCTTAATCTGTTTTTCTCAATATCACTGCTTTTACATGTCTGATTTAAAAATGCTTTCAACACTGGATTTTATTACCTTGTAGAACACTTTCGACTAGTATATGTGTAATATTGTAGTTCACATTTCTGTCTGTAGGTGGTGTTTATGTACTTCAGTTTGCAGCTGCATCACTGCTTCTAAAAATGCTATTAGAGAAATTTCTTCTTTACTGTATAATACCATTCACTACAACAGAGATGTGGAGCATTTTCCTCTTTAACTAACACAAAGATTTCCCGCTAGCTGCGTAAAGATCGAAACCTTTTTTTTTTTTTTTTACTATGTCTGCTCCTGGGAAACGTATTTGAAAAGTTCTTTTCCCTTAGCATAACCTTTTCCATGAAGAATAATTTTAAACTTTTCTTCAAAAAGAAAAAGTAGGAACTGTACACCAAAAGTCAAGTCACCGCGTTTAAAGTGTTGAAACGTTCTATTATCCTGTTTGCAGTTAGCTGTCTACCTTCCTTGAGAAAGCCATGTGGTTGATGTGCGAAAGCTTGGAAATTTTGATTATTTATTCTACGCCAATAAATTTTCGGATTTTTAGTATATAGTTATACTATTTTGAGTTAAACTTTTCTGTTATGCAAAATTTTTCCGCTAGCAGACATAGACTTATTTAATGTTTCCTTCTATATTTCTCCTTTTAACTGTTTGATTTGAAATTCTCATCATCTCTGGTACCTTCCTTGTATGTTATGGGAAACTTTTTGTTCACCATTTGTTAATTTTTGTAACATATTTTTTAGCCACTGGTAGAACTAAGTAGATGTTTCTATTTCTGGATGTTTTATCGATTGTTGGGACTGATTGATTGTTTTTCAAACCAGTTCCATCAATTTTGAATAGTTTTGATAAACTTAATTCGCATCAGAATGCATTCAAAAGACATGCTTATTACATTCGAAAATTCGGTGTCATCTTTTTTGTTATTCATTAAAAAGCATAAAAGTAATTTACCCTCTACACATTTGATTTTCGAAGTAAATTGCTAAAATTTACTTGAAAAATAAATGATATTTGAAGAGTGAAATTATTTCAGATACACCCTTTATTTTATATCGCCTTGTCTTGTTATTCTTCTTAGACTTCTGTTTAGAATAAATGATCTCTATATCACAAAAAAAAAAAAAAAAAAAAAGAAAAGGAACATATATTTTTAAAGCTAATGGCATAGTTACCATAGTAAACTTTAACACAGTACTATGGTTCACTTCAGTATACAGTAGTACACATCAAGAAAGAACCTTTTCATATTTTTTTTTAATCTGAAACTTTAAAAATTTCTGAATTTTAGGGAAAATTTTCTGAAATTTGATCTTTGGAAGTTGGCAGGTATAGGGCGGTTGCAAACGGTGGTTTGTTTCCAGTGTCATTCTGCATTGGTATGATTTTCGTTTTTTTTTAAGATCGTAAATGACGTGTGTGCATGCGCTGTGTTTTTTGTGAGGTTCAACATCGGCTTGAATTATAGCTGAAAGATGGACAGTCAAAAGCATATAACGATGCTGCCAAAAAATTAAGATCTTGAAGAAGTCTTAATTTTTTCTCAGTGCCATTCATATTTTTACTTGCAGTTAACATTTTTAATTATGAGGGTTGTACCAAAAGTAATGCAAAAGTGGGCATAACTTTTTTATTAACTGACAGAGGTCATTCAATTGCACATGTTGGTAGAGTAACTGTTCCTCTATAGTAACGCTTTTTCTTCGTTGCAGGAAAAAATGTATTCCAAGTAGAAGCAACATGCTGACATTGAGTTCTTGACAAAGGAAGGGTGCACTCTGTCCGACATCCACAGAAGGCTACAGAATGTTTACAGAGATGACACCATTGGCAAGAGCAATGTGCACAGATTGATAAAGAAGTTTTAAAAAGAGGAAACCAGCATTGACGACAAGCCACGCAGTAGGAGACCATCATCTGTGAACAGTGACATGAATAGTTAGTGAGTGGATGAATTGATTCATGTAGAGAAATTAATCACGGTCCGTGAGCTTGTTGCACAACTGGACTGTGGTCACAATGCCATACAGAAGATAGTGGAAGACTTAGGGTGTTGGAAAGTGTGTGCAAAGTGGGTACCTCGGCAGTTGACACCCGATTTGAAGGAGAGAAGGGTAGAAGTCTGCTCTGATTTGCTGGAAGCATTTAAAGCCAATGAAGACATGTTTTTTTTTATCTGGTGACAAGGAATGAAACATGGGTGTATCTTTACAATCCAGAATATTGGAATAAAGAATCAATCCGTGGAATGGTGTCACACCTATTCACTAAGGCCTAAGAAGTTCAAGAGCCAGCGATCAGCTCAGAAAAGTCATGGTGACTGTTTTTTGGGATGACAGGGGTGTCATTCTTGATTTTCTGGAACATGGCTGTATCATGATCAGCAAGCGGTACATTGAGACACTCAAGAAGCTTAGAGAAGCCATAAGAAGGAAGAGAACAAACAGGAATCTGAAAAAGATCCACATTCACCATGACAATGCGAGACCACATATATCTTTGGGAATAAATCAGGTGATCAGCAAATTAGGCTGGTCAGTGTTTCCCCATCCACTGTACAGCCACGCTGTGGCATCGTCCAACTTCCACCTGTTCGGTCCAATGAAGAACAGTTTCCGGGGACAACGATTTGATGGCACAGATGAGATGAAAGTGGCTGTGAAGAAGTGGGTACAACAGTCCACACCTGAATTTTTTCAAAGAGGATTCAAGAGTTGGGTTCAACGATAAGGCAAATGCATCGCTTGTGATGGAGACTATGTTGAATTACTCTACCAACATGTGCAATTTGAACGTTAATAAAAAAGTTATGTCCACTCGTTAATAAAAAAAGTTATGTCCACTTTTTCATTACTTTCAGCACAACCCTCATATTATTTTAAGTTTAATGCGAACTAGTGGAATTTTATTCAATATTTTTTTATTTCACTATCTATTTTATTTTTGGCGGAAGTGCAGAAATTTGAATTGACCCCCCCCCCCCCCAATCCCCCCAATAAAAATTTGGAGGACACAATCTTATATAAAATATTAAGTGAAAGTTCTGATGTTTGTGTTGAAACCCAACCGGGCACGGTTATTGCACATGGTAGTGTGTTGGGTGAGGAGAGTCTGGGTGTGTCCAGGGCTGACTTCAATGGGAACTATCCCCCCCCCCCCATTCATGCAAGGATGTCAAAGAAAAGCACTGGAAAACCAGTGGACAAAGGTAGTCAGCAATGGGAATCAAACCCATCATCTCCTATTCCAAACTGGTCCTTCAAAAATAAACCACCAAAACGTTGCTTACCACGTAACCTGGGGTGGTCCGCAAAGTTGTGGAATTGCTGTCTTCATGTGAATTGGCATCATTTTTAATATAAGCTCAAAAAACAAAATTTCTGTTGAAAAATGCAGGAATAGTGGGCAAATCTGATGGTCTTTTTTTCAGCATTTTTTTGTTTGTTTGTTTTTGTTTTAATTTTCTTTTCTGATTCGATCAAGATTCCGGGGGGGGGGGGGGACACTAAATCGCGAAGAGCTCACTATTTTTCTTTTTTGTTTTTATCTTAAATCTGCAGAATTGCATTTTTTTATTGCTATGTTGCTCTGTGCTTCCATTTTTGATTACATTGATGTTTGAAATAGGTATCTAACCAGTGTTAGACTGTAAAACACATCTGCTAACAAATTAAAGGTTTGGTTAAATGTGTGTGTATGAGTAGTTTACAAGCAAAAATTCATTTAAATCTAACTAAAACAGGCAAATTTGTCGAAACATCGTTGGAAATTGAATTTGTTAATATGATTGTAAAAAAATGCAGGCAGTGGAGAGTTAAAAATGCAAAGGGTTACTGTACTTTTTTTAAACATTACATTCATTCTTCATTATTAGTCTTCCATTATATCAGCCTATTGTAGTTTGTATATGTAATCATTTCTAGAGCATACTTATTTTGCTAGTGCAGTATATATATCGTCAAATGCCATCATGCTGATAAAATAAACTACTGTTTGTGAAAATTGCAACATCATGAAGGAATGATGGTAATCACATGAAACTTACAGGTTATGCAGAGCAGGGTAGAACAGGCAAATGTTTAGAAATGCAAAGCCATTGCGCATGTCTTGACCCAGCAGTGCTGCCTGAACAGTCGAGTGAGGGATATAGAGAGAGGGCTGTTTAGGTTACACACCAGTAGTGCATCGCGGACAGCGAGTTGTGAAAGTGTCTCCAGGATTCAATAATGCTTTGGCAACGACGAAGGGCACACTATCACCATACGACAGAGTTTGAACAGGGACGAAGGATTGGTCTGCGTGAAGGTGCATTTTTGTACCATGGCATTGCGGCTTGGACAAGACATAACACCAGGATAGTGATGTGCGTGTGTTAGCAGTGGACCGAGGAGAACAGGTGCATCGACAATCCGGCAGTGGACCGAGAAATTTGATGACACCGCGGATCGCCGACACCTCGTCCGCATGGCAGTGGCGAACCGTTCCGCATATTCGCAAGCGTTAGCACAACAGTGGAGCACTGAAACAGGTGTGGCACTGTCTGCCTCCACAGTTTGATGCGTCTGTTGCACAGAGGACTGGTTGCACGCACCCCTTTGCGGCAGATTCCTTTGACCCTGAACCATGGATGCCTCAGGCTGCAATGGGGTTTTCAGTGCAGACAATGGCGTGCTAATTGACAATGTGTCGTGTTTTCGGATGAGTCCTGATTCAACTTGGACTACCATTATGGCCTCATACGCATTAGACTGTATTGTGGTGAGCGCCTTCTTCCAGCATGCATTGTTGAGCGTCATACAGGCCGAATGTCAAGTGTGATGGTGTGGGTTGCCATTGGGTAACATTTGCAATTTTGGCTGCTATGACTTGAGGGCAATATCACCAGCAACCACTGCATCAGGGAAGTTGTACAGGCAGAAGTCATACCCTTCCTTCGTGGCACTCCAGGCTCTATATTCCAGCAGGACAATGCCTGACCTCATGTTGGTAGGAATGTTCAAGCCCTCTTCGCAGCACAGCAGATACCGCTTCTTCCCTGGCCTGCACGTTCACCAGACATGTCACCTATTGAACATGTCTGGGATATGGTCACTTGGCAACTGGCCCATCAAAGTCTTCCAGCAGTCAGTACCAGTGATCTGTGGCTGCATATGCGTGCTGCCTGGCAAGCAATTACCCAGGACACCATCCAACGCCTTTTCGATTCAATGCCAATCCGTCTCGAAGCTCTTATTGCAGCTCGCAGAGGCTTCACAAGATACTGATTTTTGCAGGTAAAAATTGTTGTATTGTTCCAAGAATTAAATCACTTGTGTACAGTCATATCAGTAATGTTTGGTATAAAGTTAATTCGAATCGCATGGTTCCTCGTTCTTGGTGTTGCAATTTTCACAAACACTAGTGTATAAAAATATTGAAAGGAATCACCTGCCTATCCAATATATTTTGTTTTTTTACAACAGATAATCACATTAATTAACATATATTCTATCGCAAAATATAAAGTGAATGTTTATCCATATACTGTGTGTGTGTGTTCTATCATTTTAAACAGTTTAGTCTGGTTTTCAATTATTTGAGCAGTCACTATTTAGTCACTAAAAAAAAAAATTGGTCACTTTTCTCACTTTTTCTCCAAAAAAGTCACTTTTCTCACTACTTTTTACAATGAAGTCTGTGCTGAGGTCTGTCAATTCAGACAATGTCGTGTTTTCAGAAAAGTCCCAATTCATCTTGGACTACCATGATAGCCGCAAGCGCATTAGACCGTATTGTGGTGACCACCTTCTTCCAGCATGCATTGTCAAGCGTCATATGAGCCGAATGCTAAGTGTGATGGTGTGGAGTGCCATTGGGTACCATTCGCGATATCGGCTTCTATGACGTGAGGGAAATATCAACAGTGACCACTGCATTAGGGAAGTTGTACAGGCAGAAGTCATACCCTTCCTTGAGAGCACTCCTTGTGCTATATTCGAGCAGGACAATGCCCGACCACATGTTGCCAGGAATGTTCAAACCCTCTTTGCAGCACAGCAGATACCGCTTCTTCCCTGGCCTGCACGTTCGCAAGACATGTCGCCCATTGAACATGTCTGGGATATGGTCACTCAACAACTGGCCCATCAAAGTCCTCCAGCAGTCAGTACCAATGATCTTTGGACTCGTATACATGCCGCCTGGCAAGTAATTACCCAGGACGCCATCCAACGCCTTTTAGATTCAATGCCATGCTGCCTAGAAGTTCTTGTTGCAGCTCATGGAGGCTTCACAAAATACTGATTTTTGCAGGTAAAAATTGTTGTAATGTTCTGAAACTTAAATCACTTATGCACAGTCATATCAGTAATGTGTGGTATAAATTTCATTCGAATCGCCTGGTTCCTTCTTGGTGTTCAATTTTCACAAACAGTATCTAACACATTTTTGCACACAATTAATGAAATATTCCATTGTGTTTCCGTTTTTATTTTTATCAGAATCTGTTTGCCCCCCGGTGGTGCAGTGGTTTAAGTGATGGCCTCTGATCATTCGTCCAAAAGGGGTCCGGGTTCGAATCTCAGTGAGGCATGGATTTGATTTTGTGTTTGTCTTACGGCACTGGCTCTCTCCCTTCCCTAGAACCAGTGACCCTAAATTAGGGACGGGCAACTGCTTATAGCCCATTGAGTTGCTCACGGTGTTAGTTAAACCTCCAATAAAAAAAAAAGGTGTTTTTTTTTCCAGTGCTGACTGTACTTTAAGATTGCAACATTAAATTAGGAATGTTGTGTTACTTTTTTTTTTTTTTTTTTTTTTTTTTAATAACAAGCTACTTAATATTTATTGAGAATATGCAGTTTTAGTATTTCATCACACAAAAGTGATGACAAAATTTATAGTACAGTAAAACCTCTCTAACGGACCCTTCCGAACAGTGGACAGTTTTGTGTACCCCAGTCCCAGGGTATTTACAGTTCTGTATATTTACCTCCAAATAAAGGACAGTGATCTTACTGATAAAACACTAAATGTGTCATTCACTGGCCCTTTGCATTTATTATGCAGTAGCCAAGCTGCCATCAAATATTGGATTTTTGCTCTCAGAAATACCTCAATGGCTATGCCATAGTGATTTAAGACGAGAACCCTACAAAGAATTGTTTAGAGTGGTGAACATATCTACAGAATTTGAATCAATCCAAACTGGCCGCCATCCCTTTGAAAAAAACTTCTTCTGCTGGCTAGCTTGTGAGCAGTAAAGTTATGTTTAATATTTTGATGAATTAGGAAGAGCTAACGGCTTATTTCAGTAGTGCTGAATTAGGCCAATTAAAGTTTGGCACAAAATTCAAAGCAAAGCCTTAAAGGAAATGTTAGACTACAAAAATTACTTGTTCTTTGTGTTTGCAACACCTGTTGTACAGGAATTTGGAAGAATGTACAGCCTTTTTGTTCAGTTAGTGTAATAGTTTTTTGTATAAAGATGCACATTCAAGTTCATCATGGGACATGAGGTTTTTTTATTGTTCTATGGATTTTCTTCTCTTCCTTTTGTAAAACACTAAATTGCCAGCAAGTTACTTTTCCTAGCCTTCAACCTCATGGAATGTTTTGAACAGGAAGGAAAAAATAAATTTATGCAGCACATTATGCCTTTTTCTTCACTAGCAGTAGTTAATCTGCAAAGAATGATTTGGAAAATGAATATTTCTTGGTTAGAAGTTTTTAAAAACCATTGTGGATAGGTTGAGTGTGTAGCAGATATCGCCATCCATAATTATTGACCAAGTTAACAAATAAACTTGTAAGCTAATACGTGGCTATGAACATTCTAAACATTCAGTGAATATGCAATATTCATATCTTATCATTTCTGTTACGTCAAGTTACTGTCAATGTAATATTATGCCTTGCTGGGCAGTGCCCTCGCAAAATTATTGACATAAAAGATCTTTATAAACTCTTCAATGATTAATATGAAATGCCTCTTACCTTGCTTCGATTCCTCCAACCTCAGTGTATTGTTTCAATTTAAATTGTTGTGATGTAGTGATGTAAATATGTTATACAATTATCGACATAAACTTTACTACCATAAAATTGGTTGACGATTCAGAATCAGAACAGCAGAAACACATAAAACTCTAAATTAAGATAGTTAAAATAAAAACGATGATAATGTACGAACCAGACGTAAAACAGGTTTGTACATTATCATAGTTTTTATTTCAACTATTTTAATTCGAGTTTTATATTGAAACAGAGACTAGGCAGACGTGAGATTTCGTGTTGCGACATGGTGTGGTCTCGACGCCATTTTGTTTTGCTTTTTGCACTAGTTGATTTTAATATTTCCTAGTTCGATTTTACGATCACATCTTTTTCATTTCAACTGTTGGGTTGATGCATAAGTTCATGCAGTTTTATTTCACAAGTGTTTCCCAGGGCAGTAGTGACAGTGCAGATGGCCAGTTGTATACTGAAATGTAGCCAGTAATATTGTGTATCTAAATCATATTGCGCTGTGTGATTGTGGCTAATGGTTTTTTGGTTTTCAGGTCCGGAAATATGGAGTTTTGGTTTTCAGGTCCGGAAATATCGACATCTGCCACTCTACGAGTTTAACAAGAGATCCACAGCCACTGAGGCTACTCGACAAATATCTGCTGTGTATGGGGAGAATGCTATTACTTTGAGGACAGCCGGCAAATGGTTTGAGTGGTACCAAGGTGGCAATTTTGACCTCAATGACCCTCCATGCTCAGGTAGTCAATCTCACTTTGATGAGGATCATTTGAACCATCTCATCCACTGGGATCTGCGTCAAACTATTCGCAAATTGGCGACTGAGATGGACTGTGATCAGGCCACAGTGGTGCGACACCTGGAACGTATGGGAAAGGTCCAGAAATTGTGGTCTTGGGTGACTCTTACTGAGGACAACAAGAATCAGCATGTTGCCATATGTGGTTCCTTGCTTGCCTGTTATCGCGGATGTTTTCAGCAACACACAACCCTTTCTGTCACGTATTGTCACTGGAGATGAAAAGTGGTGCCTGTACGTGAATTTCAGGCATCGGAGGGAACGGTTAAGCCCAAACGAGACGCCCACACCACATCCAACACATGACCTTCATCCTGCAAAGATCATGTTGTGTGTCTGGTGGGACATGGAAGGCATTATTTACTGGGAAATGCTGCCGAGGAATGGACTATCAACACTACACACTATTGTGAACTACTCCGCCGTGTGGAGGAAGAAATTCAACACAAATGGCACCATGGAGTCCTTCTGCAACATGATAATGCATGCCCTCATAATGTAAACATGACCAAAATGGCCATTCAGGACATGAAATAGGACATCCTTCCACATCCAGCCTATTTCCCAGATGTCGTCCCTTCAGACTATCAGCTGTTTCGATCTCTGTCGAATTCACTCCATGGCAGAACGTTCAACAATGATGTTGATCTCCAGAATTTCCTTGATGAATTCTTCACAGCGAAACCTGCAAATTTTTTCAAGAATGGCATTGCAGACCTATTCAGACATTGGAACACCATCGTATTCATGGTTTGTACGCTCCTTGAAAACTTTGAAAAGTCCTTGAATCAGGGTGCGCACGCGTGCTTGAAAACCTGGAAAGTCCTGGAAAATCATGATTACGTTTTCAAGGCCTGGAATATCCTGGAAAAACGGTGTTTTTTTAATGCTGTCTTGAAAAGCCTTGAAATTTGAAATTAGTACTTAAAAAAATGCCCTTTTAGGAAATCGTGTTACTGTTACCCCTTCATTTTTTAAAGTTCCTTTTCTCTGTTCTCAAAAAAACCACAGGCAGCGGTTTCTGACGTGCACCAAATCCTAATTTGGCTGGGGGAAAAAAAAAGAAAAAAAAAAGGCACTACTTCCAGTGCAATAAAATTGGATGATTACTAGTAGGTCGAAGGAGAGCTTGATGTCCGTCCGACAACTGAGAACGGAAGGGGAAAGAAGAGGCATTTAGCATTTGCAGGGGGTCGCGTATGCACCAAGTCAGCTGGCATCCACCAGTGAGGAGTATGCCTGAACAACACATTCATCTTCTTCTTGTTTATGTGCATGATACCCTCCCTCCTCTCAAGAGACTTCCGCTACTTATGATAAAAAATAAGAAAACTATCTTTGCGAATTTTTCACGAAAGTAGCTGAAATTTTTACATTCACTGTAATTGGATTACAGAAGCTCACTTCCAAAATTCCAATTGAATCGGTTTAAAACTTTAAAAGTTAGCATTGGTAATTTTTATTATGTGTGCCTCTTTGGACAGAGTGAGCCTCCAGCAAAAGGGTGTTACCATAGCAACGGTTGATTGACAGCTGGGAGCGCCGATCTGAAGCCTTGGGTTGGGAAGAAAGCAAACGCCTGTTTATCACTTCCACAGCTCAAAAGGACTAGGAGAATATTTTCAGAAATCCATTTTTCTGAATTTTGAAAAATAACACAGTAAAATTTTTACAGTAGTTAAGATACATCACAATAAAGTTCTAGTGCAAATTTCGCCAAATTCCGTTAGGAACTTTAGCAGATGCAAAAAAAAAAAAATCCGTTGCATAATCGGATTGAAAAAAAAGAAACAGTAATTATAAATTACGGGAAAAGCAAGTGAATTATTTTTTTTAGATGCCATGGTTTATTTAAACAGAGTGATCCTTAAATTTTTTTTCTGTGATGATATGGACTCTATTTGAATTACAAACATACGTTTTTATTCAGACGTCTTGAGTTACTGTTTTAATAAAAAAATCGTCTATAATTAAAAAGTTTTCAATGGATTTAAGCAATATTCAGCAGATAAACAAACGTATTTCAGTAAATTGCAACATCATGACGTAAATTTGGTAATTTAATTTTGTCGAAAATTGGGGAACATTTTTTTTTTTTTTACAATTTCTATTATAGTTAAAGTGAAGGAGGAAATGTGCAACTTGACAGTTCAGTGAGCTGCAGGTGGTGATTTATGGCGATGTGCCAAATGAAAAGAAGCCATTCCATCAGGTCATTCCAAAGGTTGTGTGTGTGGACGCGTCCTCCTGCTGTTTGATCTTAATCGGAATGTTTTTGTGCAGGGGGGAGGTTGAGAGAAATATCCGTTTCAGCTTTACAGCTTTCACGGCTCTTTTTTTTTTTTTCTTGGTAATAAATAAAAATCATAGTTGCTGCATTCACCATTGATCCGTGTTTGCATTTCTTGAATATAAACAGCAGACAATCTGAAACAGTGTTGGGCGGGTCTTGATGTTCTTCATTTTGCATATGCTGAGTTCAGTTCTGTGGGAATAAGGAATGACTTATACTGTGAATATATACAAAACTGCATATTTTTGAGCTGAAAAAATAGGTCTACTTGTACACAGTAGCTAACGTGTGAACTCAGATGAAGACAATCAGACATACGGACGTCTGATTCCATAAAAAAAAAAATCAACATAGTTTTTTTATTTACGCTACAGGTAAAAAAGCAAAAACATGTTTTTAAACGTTATAAAGGAAAACGGATTTTTGAAACGCAGGACTTGATGATCTTAATTTCTGAAAGTTTCTTTTTTCCACATCCTTTTTTTTCAATTACAATACTGTCATCATCATCATTGTCAACCATTATCTATCCACTGCTGGACGAAGGTCTCCCCAAGTTTCCTCCACAACGGTCTGTCTTGTGCCAGTCTCCTCCATGTCACCCCTGCATACTTTCGAATTTCATCCACCCATCTCCCATGTGGTCTTCTTTTGAGTCTTTTCCTGTCCCTGGGAATCCAGGATACTATGAGTTATATCACTTAGTGATATGGCAGATTTTCGGTTGCTGATATCCGCGATCGTAAGCGGTAGTTGCATTGCGATTGTTGATGATGACAAGATAAATACTGGAGTGATGTAAAATGTTGCATAAACTAAAAAAAAAAAAAAAAGCCCCCCCACCCCCCGAACTTTTATTTGGTCATCATAGCTGATCAACCATTTCATTCCATGAACATCAGCACATTTCAGTCATTTGAACATTGGGGGTATCTGGAAGGAATTCAGCCGTGCTTAAGCGCCCTAGCGCAACGAAAACATGCTAATTTTGGACAGTTCTATTCCCTTCCTCTCTACCATCCCTAATAATTGAGAGTGCATACTGTATTTTCAAATATTCTATTTATGAGCTAGTTTTCGCGCTGTTCGTTATGCTTTTATTTTCGAAATTCCTAACACTTTTGAACTATGGTTGCAGAAACGTTTATGCTTTGGGTTTGTCTGTAGGATAATTCGCATGAAAGCGGTTGAATTTTGGCGAAATTTTAGTATGCTGTTGGGTACAACCTGGAAACCTACCCTCTTGAAAAAGGTCAAAATTAAATTTAAAGGCCAAGACATAAGAGCAGTATTTGTTCTCCAAGCTTAGGAATGTTAACTCACATAAAATCTGTTTGATTGCGACAAAGTTTTGGTATGTTATCAGGGAGGAGAAACCTACCCTTGTAGAAAATGATCCAACTTGAATTCAAAGGTCAGGGCATAAGAACAGAATTTATTCTTTATGGTCTTGTGCTTGATAAACTTGATCAATTTGCATAAAGCACATTCATCCATTTGCATCTTTCATCATTTTTATTACTTAAAACTGAAATTACTTTACAGTATCATGTTCAAATTATTTTTTTAAAGCATAATAATCATCCTGGAATTTTTTTGTATATGGCCTGGAAAGTCCTTGAATTTTTTTGTATATGTCCTGGAAAAGGCCTGGAAAGTCCTTGAATTTTTTTCCCCAAAAGTGTACGAACCCTGTTGAATAAAAAAGTTCATTTTCAAGTCCTTGAAAGTACTTGAAAAAGCTTAAGGCTCTGTAAATAGTACTTGAAATTATGTTTTGTTTTGTAAGTAAGGATATGAAAGAGCATGTGTTAAATAATTGTTTGTGCTAAAAAGATGTATAGGAGATTTCTGTGTAGTTCTGATAAAAACACGAAGCTGATCAAATAGCACAGAACTTGTGTTCAGCCTAGGGGAGTGTGTGGACAGCTGGTGCCTTGGCTATGATATCACTGCAGAGCAAATTAAGTGGAATGATGTACAGAAATAAACAGGTGGGTAGTTACACCAGATGATAACGATTCTTGTGAAATCCGTTTAGTTTGGCGTAATATACAGTAAAGAAAATGAGCGAGCTTTCACTACCAACGGGTAGCTTCTTCAGGCTGGAATAACGTCTAAAGAATATATACAAGAATTTACATGCAAGATAACAATAATATAAACGTAAAAACTTCGTGCAGGCGGGTGAAAGGCATGTGCTAGGCGTGTGCTGTTCGCAGAAACATGCGCCATGCAAAAGGTAAATCAAAAGAAAGTTCATCGTTGCACGCGATCGGGTTGGCTATGATTTCAATGGATTCCCTTATAGCAGTGGCCTTGGCGTTCGTGTAGGAGGCAATTTTCTTCATGTCGCCCCATTGTGGAGTGGCTGAATGTGTTGCAACTTCCTTCGCTAGTGCTGTGTTTACTCTTCCCACTGCAACATCTCTCTTGTGCTCCGCTAATCTTACCTTGAAGGAGCGCTTTGTCATGCCCACATATTCTTTCATTGATCTGTCGGGGTAGATTAGCGGTATAGAGTAGACTCCGGCGTCTGAAAGATCCGTGATAGTGCTTTTTTTTTAAGTCAGGATCCTGTCGAGTGGTTTTGCTCCTCTTATCCCGATGTCAAGACCAAATTTCCGGAGCGAAATAACTGAAATGCTGTATGTAGGGGAAGGATCCAATGTAGCGGGGTGGGTTGTCATATGTCCTGTTGTCAGGGCTGGTTGATTTAATTTTCGTCCTTTCAATAATGGCTTCTATCCTCTGTACGTCATAACCTGCTGTGGTTGCAAGGATTCGCAAATCATTGAGTTCTTTCCGGAGAGTAGGTAGATCAGAACAGTGCGTGAAGGCCCGTTGTGCCCTGTGCTGGAAAAGGGCCATTTTGTGCATCATCGGGCATGATGAGGAAGGCAGCATCACGTTTGGGATGTGTGTTGGCTTGTAGTAAACACTTATTAGCGGCCTTCCGTGTGGTGTCTTTTTGACAAGTACATCAAGGAACGGGAGCGTGTTGTTGGATTCCTGTTCCATCGTGAAATTGATGCTTGGGTGCATAGTATTGAGCCGTTCGAAAAAACGATCGAGATCAATACTGTCATGAGGCCAGATGAAGAAAATGTCATCGGCGTATCTCAGCCATGTTGTTGGGAGCAGGGTTTGAGCGCTGAGGATTTTCTCTTCTAGTGGACGAAGGACAGCTTCAGCAAGCACGGCTGAGAGTGCTGATCCCATAGGGACTCCTTTAGATTGCTTATAGATTTGGTCTTTGAAACGGAAAAAATTAGAGTCTGTGACGAGTTCAATAAGGTGGAAAATCTGAAGGAGCGATTCTTGTTGAAACAAGGCAGAAGCTGTCAGCGCTTGTTTAAGATTGCCAATGGCCTCAGCAATTGGGATGGATGGGTATAAGGACATTATATCAAATGATGTATTTGCAAATTGTGATGTGCTTCTGTTTGCTAGGGTTAGGGACTTACAGGAATTGCTTGTGCTTCATGCGTGGACCCTTTGTCTCCTGGTTGCATCAAAGCATCGAAGTAATGCATCAAAAATAAAAAGTTAAAGCAAACAATAAGTGTCATAGCAGCAGGTGAATACGAAAATAATGTACCCTTTCAAAATATTCCACAAAATAAAATAATTTCGAAAAACAAAACAGAAGGGCAATTCAAAGTTAATAAAATAAACTAACAGGGAGTGTCAGGGTGTAACAGGCAGGTCATTAAAGGAAGGTGTGCCCACCCCAGCTAAAGTTAATGGTCTGAACTTACTAACAAAAATACCTACCTACTGACAGTACACACATATGATAATTCGGCTTTAAAAAGTCCTTGAAAAGTGCTTGAATTTATTTTGCTTGGAAGAGTACAAACCTTGAAACAGGGGGGGGGCACATAATTGATTGATTCCATTTTCCCTTCTGATGTAATACTTTCCTGTAGTGCGGTGAAAAAAATGCAATGAACTTAGGCATCAACCCAATATTTTAATTTAGAGTTTTATGTGTTTCTGCTCTTCTGTTTCTGAATCATCAACCAATTTTACAGAAGTAATGTTCGAGTCAATAATTGTGTAACATATTTACATCCCTGCAATTCATCGCAACACTTTAAATTGCAGCAATACGTTGAGGTTGGAGGCATCGAAGCAAGGTAAGAGGCATTTCATATTACTCATTGAAGAGTAAATATGAAATGCCTCTTACCTTGAGTTATAACGATCTTTTATGTCAATAATTTTGCAAGGGCACCACCTGCCAAGGCATAATATTGCGTCGATAGTAATGTGATGCAACAGAAATAAGATATGAATATTGAATATTCATCGAATGTTTAGAGATATTGTCATCATTTAAAAATTTGCTTAGTAGCTATCTAAAGCTCTTAAAAAGTACAGGGTGTCCGAGAGTTATTGGACACATTACAAAATTATTGGGTTGTCGGAAAAGTCATGACGTATTTTGGCACCCGATGGTGTTTGGGTGGTTTTGGAAGTACTAGAGGCATGTGCAGCTGTGCTATCGCTATGGCATTCGACAGGTGTCAGTTCTAGCTGCAGTCTAACAGGAATAATGAGCGATTTGGTTGATTCGCAGAGATTTGACATCAAGTTGAAGATGGAAGACCAAACTGTGCATTTTCGCCATATTTTACCCTTTTATTTTCGTAAAGGGAAGAACGCGCGTCAAGCTTGTGAAAAGTTGCGTAAAGTGTACAGTGATAATGCTCTACAAGAATGTCGGTGCCAGCGCTGGTTCGCAAAATTCCATGCTGGTGATTTTCACCTCAACGATGCTCCTTGGTCTGGAAGGCCCACCGAGGTTGATGATGACCAAATCAAGTAAAAAATTGATCGAGTCAATCAAGTAAAAAATTGATCGAGTTACACGACACGAGAGATTGCAGACACATTGCACAACCATCATTCAAGCGTTCGCGACCACCTGAAGAAGCTGGGATACGTAAGCAAGCTCGATGTGTATGTTCCTCATGAACTCAAAGAAGCTCAATTGACAGCGCGTATAAACATCTGCGATGTGCTCATTAAACGTGAGGAAAACTATCCTTTTTTGAAGCGACTGATAACTGGGGACGAAACATGGATTGTGTACAACAATGTGCTGCGCAAACGGTCTTGGTCTCGACGTGCTACTTCGCCTCAAATGACATCCAACGCAGACATTCATCAGCGGAAGGTTCTGGTCTCAGTGTGGTGGGATTTTAAAGGTGTCGTGTTTTTCGAGCTCCTACCACAAAACCAAACAATCAATTTGAATGTGTACTGTCGGCAATTGGACAGTTTGAACAAATCCATCATCCAGAAACGTCCAGAGCTTGTTCATCATAAAGGTGTTGTGTTTCATCATGACAACACGAGACCATACACAAGTTTGACCACCCGCCAACAATTATTGGAGCTTGGGTGGGATGTGTTGCCACACCCAGCAAACTCGCCTGACCTTGCGCCATCAGACTTCCACTTGTTTCGCTCTCTTCAACAGTCCTTGTGTGGTATAACGTTCAATTCAGATGAGGCTGTAAATCAGCACCTTGTACAGTTTTTCGCCACGAAAGACAGGTCTTTTTTGTGAACGAGGCATTCTTTCTGCAGCTCACTGAAAGATGGCAAAAGGTCATTGAACAAAATGGGCATTATATCATTGATTGGTCTTTGTTCTTTCTATCAATAAATGACCTCTGCAAAACATAGCTAAATTACGTCATGACTTTTCCGACAACCCAATACATAAAACAAAACATTAAACAGATAGAACAAACTGACTGTACTAACTTACAATGTAACTACGCAAGTTAATAAATTTTGATGTGAGATCCCTTGGTTGCTCATAGTACGTCCAAGAGATACTAAATTTCATGCCATGTATTGGCAGGCATGGGAGTTATGGCATTAATAGCAGCTGTGATATGCTGCTTCAGTTCCTGCAAATCAGTACAAGGCGTCTGATAGACACGATCCTTCACATAATCCCTCATGAAATAATCCAATGGAGTTAGATCTGCAGGGCGAGGAGGCCACGGAATGGGACCACCATGCCCAATCCATCTGTTGGGGAAATGCTCATTTAGGCACTTACGCACATGTGTTGACCAATGCGGAGGCGCGTCGTGTTGGAAAACGATGTCATATTTTTTTTATCTGGGGTATAGCGAAATTTTCTAGCATATCCAAGTAAATACCACCATTTATGGTTTTTTCACAGAAGAAGAAACGGCCAATCACTTCTTTTTTTGATAGGGTGCACCACACATTAACTTTTGGAGAATCATGTTCCAGTTCAATAGCAGCATCAGGCGGTTCACTGCCCCATATCCTACAGTTGTGATGATTCACAATACCTGATACTTGAGATGTGGATTCATCACTAAAAATTACAGTACTGAGAAAGTTTTCACCGTTTTCCACTCGATTCAGCATATCCACAGCGAAATCGTATCGCAGAGTGTGATCATTTAGATGCATCTTTTGCACTATTTGAATTTTATAAGCATGAAACTATAATTTCTTGTGCAAGATATCGTGAAATGTCGATTTTGGAATGCACAGTTCTCTGCTTGCTTTATGAACGGATTTCCTGGGGCTTTGTTGAAAACATTCATTAACTTGGTCAACCGTCTCACCGCTGATGCTAGGCCTACCAGCTCCTCCATGATGTTCCACATTGCCAGTTTCCTTAAACTGTTTCATCCACCGCTTAATTGAATTCGTTGACAGAGGATTATAACCATACTCTAAACGGTACAGTCTTTTAACTTTAATGACAGACTTTAATCCCACAAGCCATAACACACACATTGCCTTCTGCTGTACAGATGACATGACTACTGATTGCCCATTTCTCATACATTTCTCATCAGGCCACACCCAGCGCCATCTATCGGATTCTGGGAACAACAATTTTGCAAAACAAAAATATAGAAACCATGTTAGTAATACACGACATAGAAAAACAGACAATGCTCATAGTTTTTTTTACATAATTTTGTAATGTGTCCAATAATTCTCGGACACCCTGTATATTTGAAAGATAACTGTTTGTAACAGCACTGTTTGAAGAGACTCAAAGTAATGTTTTGTATGTCATGATTTAAAATCTGATTGAAATGGCTTTGGAAGAGTTGAGTGACAAATTTTAGGTCAAGACACTGTTTTAATGCAGTGATACTGTACATATAGGATAGTTTCCATGTGTCACCAAATTCAAAAATTATTTTATATGTAAACAAAAAGTATGTTTTTAAATATTTGTGGAAAATGTTATGATATTGTAATTGAGGACTTATAAAATTTATTGTGAAGCAGATAAAATATTTTTTGGCGTGGAGAAAAGTTGTTAATTAATTATAATCTGTGACATGCGTTTGGTTTAGTAGATCCTTTTTTAATTTTATTTTGCTTTTTTTATTTTTCTCTTTATCTTATAGGCAGGAATTAGAAGAGCATGCCTAGATCGCAAATTTACTCCTGTATTTCTTGGGAGTGCTCTGAAGAACAAAGGCGTCCAACCAGTTCTTGATGCAGTCATTTCATATCTTCCTAACCCTTCTGAAGTAAAGAATTATGCTTTCCGTGGAAGCGAGTAAGCTGTAACTTTCTCATAGTTTGTTATAAAATGATGTGTCATTATTTTGTTGTTGTTTTCAATGCTTTGCTGCACGTGTATTTATTTGTCTTTTGTTTCAGGGAGAAGGGTGAAAAGATACTTATGGATCCCTCAAGAGATGACTCTAAGCCATTTATTTGTTTGGCCTTCAAACTTGAGGTAAGTGTCTATTTATATATGTTTTGTGATAAAACTTATTATATTACACATAAATCATTGTAATTTTCCATGATCTAAAAGGTACCATATGAGATACTGTAGGAAATAGAAAAACTGGCAGTTCATAAGAAAATTGCATTAATAGATATGATCATTTTTTGCAGTATTGCCCAGTAATTTAAGCACTTATTACAATATTTACAAATAGGAAGTATGCAATACATACGTGACAAATAAATGAAGGATTTGGGCAAACATGCTACTTACAGTAATAAATGACTTCGTAGCTTCCCCTTATTACTTTCAGTTACAAGAAACTTAACGAGAATTATAGAGGATAAATTTATTAAGGTACATTTTTGTAATGCTAGTTAAATTTTAAAAGAAAAATTGAAAAAAAAAAAAAAAACCACAGTAGACTTTTGATCACCTGTAAAACTCTTCATGGTCTTAATCACCTCTAAACAGTCACAGCAAAAGTGGTTGCCAAATTTAGATTTTCAAGTGCTTCATTATGGTTGTTGCCAAATGACAGAAACTTCCAAATAATGGGGATTAAATAAGGGCTACCCGTGAATTTAGAGAATGATGGGGATAAAATTAAACCAAACCACTAATGGTCTTTCAATGTGGTCTTCTCTGTTGTTTTTTCTCTAAATTCACAGGTCTTTTGTAGCTAGAAAACTCGTCTAATTTTTCAACCTTAGGTGCAATTTGGTTTAATATTTCTGATTTTTTTCTGATATTTTAATGTGCCATAAATATATGTATATAATTGGTGAATGAAATTCAAAAGCAAGCTGGAGTGACATGGGAGAGAACTGCTGAAGACAAAGGTTTGTGGAAGAGATGGGAAACCTTCATCTAGCAGTGGATGGAGAATGGTTGACAATGATATATATAATAATTCATTGTGACTGATATGATATTCACTCTTCTCATAAAATTTTGTTTTTATCCTTTCCCTTTCCCCTTTAGTTTCTCTGCTTAATTTTTTCATAGACTTTCAGCAATTCTCACAGAATGATCTGTGTAGCCAGTGTAATGCTCATTTTCCTCCAGATTCTTTGAAATTTGAATAATTAAAATTGCTGATATGAAAGTATGTACAGTTTATGATCGTCATTGAAGTTATTCAGCCATCAGTTTTCAGTTTGGGGTTAATATAAAATTGCTGTGTCTCATACTTATTCTTTGGCGAAACTTTTTTTTTTTAGTAAGGTCAGCATTCAAAAATAAATTTCGGAAAATGCATTTGTTTTGCTGCAGGCATGAAGAATTTTCTGAAACAAAAACAAAAATATCTTACAATGTCTGAAATTCAGATTACTAATGAAATAATGTGTAGGATGTCATAAATTTCTGCACCACACACTAATGACAAACTGTTCTTCCCTTTCCTTTTTATTCTTTCCACCCTCAACCTTCCGTATCATGTCCTCTAAAAAAAAAATTAAAAAAAAAAAAAAGGTACATGTATATAGAATCATTATGTTCATCTGTCCATGGAGGCACCATGTCTCTGCAACTCTTCATCTGATTTGAAAGAAAAATTCTTTTTGTAGTCCAAAGTCTGAACTATGATAATGACAATCTATAAGTCTATAAGTTTAGGTCTTCAATGTCACCACTAGGGGGTATAAGTGCCCATTGTATTTCCCCCCAAATCTCTTCTAAAAATTAGATTTTAGAAATTCTTTATACGTTTAACAGGGATCATGATGATGAATATTTTGCATATATTTTACAATATTTTGGCAAAATGCTTTGCCGCCAGGGAGTGTAAGTTCATATTTCTGGTTTTATCATGTTTGCAATTCTTTGCTTCTAGAAACCTAATTGCAACACATATTTTTCAGTCGAGACACAACAGAAAACATTTTATATGTAATTTTTTTCTCAAAATGCTTAGTTTTCATGCCAGTGGCCGTTAATGTAAATCTCTAAAATGATGATACCTCCCGCTCTAAAAAGTTCAATTCAAAAATTCCTTTTGCTACTGATAGCATTTTTGGTGAGGATTATTTTTCATATTTGCCAATTTTTGTACCACACAGTTTTGCAACTGAGGGTTATAAGCATTTGTTTTTATTTGTATCATACTTGGAACCATATCCTTGTTTCTAAATACCTGTTCTGAAATATCCCCTTTGCCTTGGATATCTTATGTTATGAGTAATGTTTTGTGCCTAATTTTTGATTTTTCGTAGCACAAATTTCAGTGCTAATGGCGTAAAGTAACTATTTCTATGTGTGGGTATTTTACCGATTGTATAGAAATCTGCTTGATTTTTTTTTTTTAAACCAAACCAATAGACTATGAAGAACACTGCTTGCTTGCATTGTGTAATAAGTAATTTTTCTTTCTTTCTTTATTTTTTTTAATTATTTTAGTTTTCTGTAGGAGGTGTAAAGTACATTCTATTTTTTGATAAATTTTTTCTTCTAAAAATCTGCTTTGAAATACTTTTTTTCATGCGAGAAAGGATTTAAAAAATGTACTTACTACACCGGATAATTCGATGTCATATTTCTTATTTACTTTTTGTCTTTGTTTTGACAGTTATAATTTCAATGTTTCTCATGTGTGTTCACTGATAGATGTGAGAAGCGAGCTTGGATTTTGCTTGCTAGGTAAATACTTGCAGATTTACTTGCAGTGATGTGAGTAGCTTACTGAAGAATTACACTTTTTGTCATTTGTTCATTTATTTAAGTATTTGTTTGTATACCCTATTGAAATATTTATTACGAGAAAATGATTTTGGTGTCTTTTATTTCTAGGCTGGACGCTTTGGCCAACTGACATACCTTAGAGTTTATCAAGGAATGCTCAAGAAAGGAGATTCCATTTACAACATCAGAACAGGAAAACGTCATAAAGCCTCTCGTCTGGTCCGCATGCATGCAAATGAAATGGAAGATTTGAGCGAGGCGTATGCTGGTGACATATGTGCTGTCTTTGGTGTAGAATGTGCAACTGGTGACAGCTTTGTTACTGACAGAAATCTAAAATTGACAATGGTAATGTATTTATTAGTCATATTTTAAACTGCCTTTAGTTTTCAATTTTCAGTATCTTAGTTAAGTGGCAGCACCAAATGGAGGGATTCATTTTAAAATGGGATGATAAGTGAAGTAACATAAAGTTGTTGCCCAGATTTTAGTTTTTGTCTTTTGTAAATAACAAGACTCGTGCCACTAAACTTCAAGTTTGTAGTGACACATTAGGAAAAAAAAAAAAAAAAAAAGCTTTAGTGTTAGTCATATATTTACTCTATGCAAATAATGGGTAGAAAATACATTCAACAGCATTATCATATATATATCAACAAGTAAGGTAACACATTTATTTTCTTGATATTAAGGAAGGGTAATGAAATGAAATGTGACAGATAAAACCATTTACAGTGTGCAAAAAGAAAATCATGATGGTGGTGCTGCTATCACTTCACAGCTGATTTCAGTTTCAAGATGGAGGCTACTGTGAGAGCATGGTCCAAACCAGGTATCTGTGAAGTTATTCATTTTTTGGAAGCTATAAAGGGATTTCACCAAGTGATGTTCACTGCAAACTGAGTTCTGTGTATGGAGAAAAGATGTCGTAGAAGCAGGCATGTATGGAAATCATGGAACAAATATTCTTCACAAATGCATAGAACAAGTACAGGATTACTAATACGGCAATCTGATAATCCTGGATTGCCTTTACTGTTCAACATGTGACATCTCATTACATCAGAAAACTTTAAAATTACATCGTCCTGGAGCAGGAATTGAACTCACACCTCCCGATTTCCATTTGAGCATGCTATCCATTACCCCGACCAGAGCAAGGAAGTTCCTCCAAGTATCCGAGTTAATAATGTATAAGGGGCGCCCAAATGAAAGTGAGACTTATGTAATAGCGTTGTTGCATAAATACACAGAGCCATGCATTTGCACCGGTAGATGCCGTGTCATGTCAGGAAGCATGCTGTTGTTATTGGCTGCATTTGTCAGTGTGCTGTTCACACGTGTGGAGGCAAGTTGACTACGTAGGTTTGTGACATGGATTCATCTAAACAGGCCCAGCGGGCAGTTATGCAATTTTTGACGGCAGAAGATGATAGTGGAGCCAAAATTTATCGTCGTGTTAAGGATGTGTGTGGGAATCAATGTCGGTCACAGTAGTGTACAGTGTTCCACTGGTGTAGTGAATTTTGTAAAGGATGTGTGAGCACGGATGACATGCTGAGACCTGGACAAGCACACGTGGCCATCACCATGGACAACCTTGTGAAAGAGAATCGCTGAATCACCACCCATGAGCTTGCAGCAACATTGTCCGTGAGTAAGGTAACTGTTAACACCATTCTCCATCGCCGATTGAGATACAGCAAGGTTTGCACACAATGTGTCCCTAAGCATCTCCAGGAGGAGCATAAGACTCGGCAGATGGGTGCTTGCCTGGAGCATCTGCATCATTACCATGCAGAGGGGAGACAGTTTCTTTCCAAGATTGTGGCTGCAGATGAAACTTGGTGCCACCACTTCGATCCAGCTACAAAACGAATGAGTATGGAATGGCGGCATCGTAACTCTCCATGCCCCCCGCTCAGTCCTCCTTAAGGGCTGAAAAAGTTATGCTCACGGTTTTCTTCGATGAGAATGACCCATTGCTGTTGGATTGGCTGAAGGCAGGCAGTACGATCAAGGCAGATTAACATTGGGTATCCAGGCGTGCATACCATCAACAAACAAGGCAAAAAGCAACATTGTGTGCATTAAGGGCACCTTTCTTAAAAACAAGCGAGTGAAGCTTCATGAAATTGTATAAGAGATCAACTTGTTGAAGGCACTTCACAACGGATGAAGTAGTTCATCAGGAGGTGCACTGTTGTTGCCGATTTTGTTTGTTTTGGGATTTAATCCACTGTGATAAACTCTTAAGGTTATAAGTAGTTATGCATCCCTAATTTAGAGTCACTGGTTCCAGGGCAAAGACAGTCAGTAACTTCAAACAAACACACTGCCCATGCCTCATCCAGGGCTCAAACCTGGTCCCATCTTGAATGGATGGTCAGAAGTCAGTGCTTCAGACCACTTGACTACTAGAGTGTCTTATTGGGTTTGGGTAAAGATTTCTTCTGTAGCAGAACTGATAAACTAATTGAATGTTGGGACAAGTGATTCAATAAATTTGGAGATTATGTAGAGAAGACGTCATGTTTATTTATTGTTTTTTTTTTTTGTGTACTTTCAACTTCTTCTGAGTTGACATTGTGAATGAAAAACTGTATTTCCTTAATTTTCGGAAAACCTTTGCACAGTAGGAACCTCCTTAACACACACTCGACGTGTCCATAAGGAGGTTTTACATGGAAGTGTCTCCGAATAGCAGATAGTTTTGTGATCCACAGTTCTGGTTCTGTGTATTTACCTTCAAATAGTGGACCCTCTGAGTAATGGACAGTGATTTTGGTCCCAAGATGATTAACAGCATGAATGTTCAAGGAAAATAAAGATCAAATAAATACTGTGAAGATTTTGTTTAGCTTCTTTCATATAAAATTGGGTATTCATTGTCAATCCAGAAGAGGATTTAGATGCTGTTTTTGAGATTACATATGTAAACAATGATGGAAATGCAAAATTTAAGATTTCATTACAATCGTTGTAGATCTGTGTATCAAAGAGGCAACAAAAACATCACAAGAAAATTACTTGATTGAGGAAACATCTGATCATAGTTGTAGAAGAGGTATGTAATTTTTTTTAAAAATGCTGTACATTGTAATGAAGAGTTACAAAAGTTTTATTTTGTAAACAAAGGGGATACAGAGGAATTGGCACTGTTGAAGAATTAAAACATACATTTTGAAAAACATGTTACAGAACTGAAAAAAAGTAAAAAAAAAAAAAAGCCTTTATCAGATTTGCTGACTGATTTAATTAAATAACGAGCATTAAGTATCTGCATTTTGAAATTCATTGTGTAAAATATTTCGTTGTTATGTACACACCTTTGAATATGCACTAAAATATGTGCATTGTAGTATTCTATTATATTGTTTGAAAATATATACTCTGCATATATTTTTCTGTATAAATGAAAATACTGCACATGTACTGTATATATCCACACATATTACATTACTTCTCACTTAAAAACAATTGCAAAAAAACAAAACATTTAATCAGAAAACATTATTTTAATTATTTATTGTATCTACTGTATTAATATGAAGTATTTTGTATTGTAAGCCTAGCTGAGCTCAGAAGTCAACCTTCCAAATAGCAGACACCTCCCAGTTGTGGACTAATGTTGAAATCCCTGGGTGTCTGCTATTCAGAGGTTTTACTGTATAACTAAAACATGTCTCCAAATGAGTGGACAAAGCAAAAAAATGGGCATGGTTTCCCTTATTTCTTTTTCCCAACTGCTAATCTGCAGAAATTTCTTATCGTCCTAAAAAAACTTTATAGCAATTTTCTTTCTTAAACAGTTAAATTGAAAATATTCATGTTTGGCTGAATATTTTCACGAAGAATAGGTCGTAAGACTTACTTCTCCATTTTCTCTTCAGATTTTTTGTGAAGACACTGTTTGTGTAATAAAATCAACACGTTTGAGAAGACATTAAAAATTTAGTTGGCATGTACATAAGAAAATAATTTTGTTCGTCCCCATCATCTTTTATCTGACTATGCAAATTTATGAGACTTGCTTCATAGCCAATATTTGTGACTTCTTAAAGCACCTTCTCAAAATACACTCTTTGCCAAAAAAAAAAAAAAAAAAAAAAAATCCAGAGCTCTCCGAGAAAGTTGTTTGATCCTGATGAATCTCCGCATGCAAGTACCTTAAGGCTGTAGGATATGCAAATAATTAAAAAATTAAGACCGATGACTAAATAGTGCTCGCCGCAGCGCATGTGAACCATGCATTGAGGAGGGTATATCAAGAGCAAAGCTCACACGCAAGGACAATTGTGACAGTGGATTGCGGTTGCATTAACTTCCACAAACTGTAAGGACGTCTCGACATCAGATCTGGGCACAATAGGAGCAGTTGAGCGAGTTTGAGAGAGGACGTATAATTGGGCTGAGAGATGCTGGTTGGTCAAGTTGCTCTATTGCCAGGCATTTGGGTGGGTGCAGCACGGTAATCAGATGATGGGGCTAATGGATCGAGGAGGAAACAATCCAGCAGCGTGTGGGCAGTGGACAGCTGAGGGCAATGACAGAAAGCAAGGATCGATTAATTATGAGAGCCTCACGAACAAAACCAAATTCATCACTCAACCATCCAGGGCCATCCAGACTGTTGGTAGATGACTTGCTGCATGGAGACTAAGTTCAAGGAGGCCACTCCACCACCTACCACTGAGCAGCAAGCATCACCAGAACCGGTTGCAGTGGTGTCAGGTCCGATCAACGTAGAGGTAGTGTCCGATGGCGTCGTGTTGTCTTAAGTGATGAGTCACGGTTTGCACTTGGTGCCGATGCCCATCCCATACGTGTCTGGAGATGAGCTGGCCAGCGCATGGATCTTGCCTTTACCATGAAGCAAGCCTGCCGTTTTTACAGATATTTGGGAGTTAAAATGGATGAACGGAAAAATGCTGAATTTTACGAAAATTTTTTTTTTCGTTTTTAGTTTCTAAAACATAAACACGTGGTACTGATTCTTAACAGAACATTGCCTTTAAAACTGTGCCTTGGACTTTCCGCTCACCAGAAATCCACCAGGCTCCTTGGCTTTGAACTGGATCTTCTCAGCTTTGCTAAAAGGAAAAAACCTGTTCATTAGTTGACTAACAGCCAGGCCCCAACTCAGCGCGACTATTAATAAGGTGCCTACTGCCTACATCTCCGCAAGCAAGCTTTCCCCTCACTGAAAGAAAGGAGATGGTGAAGTCAGTCTCCCACCACCATTGTTTCAGGACTATGCATAAAAAAAAATGCAAAAACTAACTTTGTGAAATCTTCACGAAACTGGCTGAAATTTTGATCAACACCATGAATTGGTAATAGGAACAGACCTTCCAAATTTTGTCGGAATCGGTTACAAACTTTTTGAATTAGCCATGGAAATTTTTAATCATCGGCCCCATCTCAGCACAAGGATAAGTAAGGGGTGTACATTTCTGCAAGTGACCCCCCCCCCTCCACCACCTCTGCCGAAAGGAAGGATATGGTAAAGTCACAGTCTTCCACTGTTATTGTTTCAGAACTACACATTAAAAAAAAAAAAAAAAAAAAAAGACTAACTTTGCAAAATCTTAACGAAACTGGCCGAAATCTTAATCAACACCATGAATTGGTAATAGGAACAGACCCTCCAAATTAGCCATGGAAATTTTTAATCATCAGTTAACAGAAATGGTATACACAGAAACGGTTAATAATATTTTGAGGGCTAATTTAAAAAGTTTTTAATAGATTCAAGCAATATATTCCTATTAGCGGGTTATGTATTAAAATTTCAGTCAGTTTCATGAAATATTTGCAAAGATACTGTTGGATCTTACCTTTACAGGCTGATGTGGCCGTGGCACCAGGTGAAGTATTGCGTGCAGTAGAGCACCTTATATCTCCACCAAAATAAATAAATTAAAATAAAAATGGATTTTTTTTTAAAATTTTGCCCTGCTCCTCTGCTGCTCAAGGCTAGCAAGGAGTTTTCCTACTTGCGTTGACAACCGAAAATTATGCAACAACAAATTAGTTATTTGATTCCAATAATGAATAATAACTTCCCATAATTAATTATAACAAATTAATTATTAACTTCCCGCAAAACCCGTACCGTGATTGGGCGTAGATGTCTGGATTTAACCCCAGCACGTCCCAATCTACCGAAAAGTCACAGCAACGCACACACACGCTCGAAAAGATACCCAACGCTCATTTCATGCACGCTTGACATTTAATATTCAACAGTATATACACTGCCACCTTTATCCATGAAGTGGCACAAAAATCTGCTGAGATGAATGTATGGCGGGCTGCTCTATCGGCAGCATAATTATGCACAATGATTTAGACATTATAACTGACTAAAACGATAACACTGATTTAACTAACTCTGATTTAACAATTAACACTGATTCAAACACTGTTCACTGATGAGATTCTAGCATGCACAATAAAAAACAACAAAAGAAACATGTGAGAGATTACCCAAAACACTTAAATACACACCGAAAATCGAGAATTTAGTACGAGCTTGGGTACCAGTGATTAAAAATGATATGATAACAACGACTGCCATAATTTAATTATAACTACTATATATATATACATCTCTATACCATTGCACACCCTGCATAAGCTTGAGGCCAAATTAGCAGGGAAGAGCTCTTAGTAACTATGGCCATAACACAAAGAAAAAAACCCCGAATGAAATGTGTTGGAGGCCTCCGATTGCGTACTCCCTTTCACGTTCTACACACTGTTTCACCGTCCGACGGCACTTGTAGGTTGAAATGTTCAGATAAACTCCCACATACCTTGGTGGCAGTCTTTAAGATGTCTTTAGCGCAGAGAAGTGGCAAGAAATCTTCTGCCTTTATTTTGTGTGCAGGCAAAAGTGCACTAATGTTGACCTAATAGCGGTCGAGAAGCCCCCATGTCCAAAGGACTGAGATGTTGCTCCTTTATCGAGGGAACCATTCCCAGCCTTTCTTACTCTGATGTCTCTCTTGCTTCTACCCGTTGTTCCTTTTTTGGCCGCTCAGCAGTCAGCTCTCAAGCTTTGGTTCCATACTCCTCGCCGTTGCGTTTCTCTTGCGTGTTAGTGCAATCGACTCAGTCCTGGGAATGCCGCGCCGCTTGTTTCTCTTCTGCCTCGGTTCTCCCTCTTTGACCCGTCACAAGACTTTTCACCACTTGAAGAGGGATTTATCACCATGTTTTTAACTGTGGGCGGCCGCCGGTTCTTCGCTTATGCTGTTCAGTTCGGAGAAAATGCCACCGCCATAATGTCTCGGCTTCAAGAGGGAATTTTGGGGTGAGTTTTGCAGACTTTTGTTGGAGTCAAAAATGTATAAGACGATTGCCATAAGTCCAAAATAGAGATGGTCTGTCGCCATGTGGCCTTTCACAATTCTTGTTTGCCAGAAGGATACGAATTATGCACTTTTCAACTAATAAAAATTATAACAATGGCAGAGATGAACAAATTAGAGGATCAATTACCGTAATTAATTATAACTATCAGTGCCGCCTTGCAGTTATATCGAAACAAAAATTTATCGCATAAATGAAATATAAAAATTTTCCACGTTAGGCTGCACCCTATAACAATACGTTTTTTTTAATTTTTTTTATCCAAGTCTAATGGAAATCCTGGCCCATCTGCCAGAGACCCCCTCACGCATGCACACCACACACACACACACACACACACACACACACACACACACACACACACACACACAACACGCGCACATCACTGCTTTGGTTATGAGGGCGAAGCGTACGGTATGTTTGCAAGGTGGGGTTGGAGAAATTTTGAGGATTCTTTCTTAACTCATCATTCTTATGGTGGGAATGAAGAGGCACAAAAGTTTATCTGGGTAATAATAGTTAAAACGTATGCCAATAATAAAATTGAGGTAAAAGTTGGATTTAGGTGAAAATTAAAATTTGGGAGATGGGTGGATGCATTTCGAAACAAAAAGTAAATTCAATTATCTTAAGGCCATTATAAATGAAAATATAAATAAAATGCAACACTGATGTTTGAAAATACCCAAAAGTTATTATTGAAGTTTTGCGTTGTTTGAATATACAATGAGTTGAGGCACCTGCAAGTGTAAAATAAGTAATTATTGTTTACATGCGTACCAAATTTGTAAACACTAAAAATTAGATGGTATACAATGTACTCGTGTAATAACTTTTGTAGGCTGTGATGATCAAATTAGTGGTTAAGACAAAATGCATTAAATAAATAAACAAACTTTCCAGGTCGTTTCTGGCCTCAGGCAAGCTAAGGTGGATTAGCATGTGACCCTGCGATGAACTTCAACTGAGTCAACTAATTCTTCACTGCACAAGGTTTGGGTTTGTGAAAGGCCACTTGGCCTGCATTTATTTTAAAAATCTTAACCAAATAACAACAAAACAACAACAAGGTGTTTCCATCAAGCGAAAAAATACCCAAACCAACACTTTGTTTCTGATCAAACACAGTCAGCTTTTCATTTGCAACCCTGAATTTCACATTGGCCACTTTTACTGGCAGTAATCTCGCTTAAACTCAAATCTAGTTGTTACAGCACTATTTAGATTTTGTTCACAACACTTCTATGATGTAAGAGTCAAATTTGTCCCTTTCGGGTGGTCTGCGAACATATTTCACCCAGAAAATCAAGATTTGCAAAAACACATAAATACTCTTGACTTAGGGAACATAACATACATACTGTGGATAAGTTTGGACAGCTGAATGCAATCTCTCCCTCTCTTCATGAATTTATACCTTATTGTATACGCAATATAGATTTCATTTCCTTTCAAACTCACCCCTCAAACCAATTTCCTTAACCAACATTAATTTTAAAATTACAATAACTAAGCAAAAATTTATAAATAACCAAAAGTTACTTCAGTAAACAATCCTACCCTACCAGGAAAATTTGCATTAAAAGTTAATATACTCAACATTCTAGCATTACTTGATACAAAATCACCCTCAACACTCTACTAAACATACTGCACTAAATACCTTACTCAATTACCTCAAAAGTTATTATTACATAATAATGCTGACAAATATACTTAAAATTCACCCTATCATCTGGAAAAATTCAAAATACTTCACTATACAAACTTGCTCTGAGTACTCAATATCCCACCATGTAAATAAAAGGTAAACACTAACTCTCAACACTCCTGGACACAAATTCATACTTATCTGCACTCCCACTGCTCATAACAATTTAAAATTACACCACTAATTCTGACCAGCAATTTATAAACAAATTAATCTAAAAATTCAAACTTGTACCATGTAAGCTTTTAGTAATTTTACCTACTCATGTAGTAAGCCACTGAGGTAACGGGTAGGCAAAACATCTCAGTCAAATCACTCAATTTCACAAAAAACAAAATTCTCACTGCGAGGAAGTATTATTTAGGCTGAAGGTGAGATTGGGTCGTGAATCCAATCAGGCCTATGCACCGAAATGAAGAATAAGTGTGACATATCACCCTGTCCTGCTTTCTTCACTTACTGTTTTGGGACAACACACCTGCACTCGCCTTGCTTGGGATAGCTTCCTACGGGTCTTCGGCTTACCGGGGGTGGAAGAACAATTCCCCAATTGTTTCCATCTATACCCTTTCAGACGCGAAGCATTTTTCCACATAAGGAAAGCACCCTGCAAGAACTTCCTTGCCCCCAATTTTTTTCTCTGGTGCACACAGATTCCAAAAAAAAAACACCATACGAAGACTCACATTATTTCCAGAAATTCTCTTATCTTTTCATTCCCTAGGCACACAGCTTCCAGGAGAATTAACACTACTTTCCAGAAAAATACACTAACATCATTATTTCCCAGAAAAATACATTATACCACTCATTTCCTATAAAAATACTCTATCACTCATTTCCCAGAAAAATGCTTCCCAGAAAAAACATTTAATCACCTTTTTCCCAGGAAAACACACTACATCACAGAACCATTTATTTCCAGAAAATTACACCTATTGAAGAACTATCTATTTATTTCCAGAAATCACCACCTCCTGAAGAATTCCAACATCATACAAGGATAATATATACAGGCCAACACTTTATTAACCTAGTCTGCGTGCATGCCTTTTTTTAAGGTCTCCCACCCATGAAAATTCACTTTCCAGATCCATCAACTGATATTGGAAACTAGGCCACACTACTACAAAATGGTACAGACAATTTTACACCCATTACTTGCCAAACTCAAAAATCACCATACCCTGCCTCCAAGACACAAATTTTAACTACATGGCCCTGTATGTGTATAAATACAAATACAATTTAAATATGATTAAAACTACCAAGCACAAAAAAGTTAATTCTCCTAAATAAAAAAAATTACTGGTTTGAGAGGTTGTTCTTCAAAATAGCTTATAACACAATTGATACTATATACTAATGCCCTACTACATGAAAAATTACATTCCCTGTCTGTTGCCTCTACAAGATTACCAAATTAACTCTTACAACCGCAACAAACATGACTTGCATAAATTATTTACAGTACTCTCATCCTGAATTTTAACACACACTGAGCATACTACAGAGGAGACTCGTCATAGCAGAAAACAAGCGTGCCACTTGGCAAAAAAAACAACAAAAAAACCGTAAAGTACCTATTTGAACCAAACTTTATCATGATTAACGAAATTTTGTTTTTGCAAAAATTATTTTTTTTTTTTAGCAGACCGGTTATTTTAAGTTATTACCGCAGAACCCTGTTATGTCTGCAGTTAGATAACAGTTTTACCTTAAGAGCTGAATGCAACACGCTCTCGTACACAGAAATTCACCTAACTGCCGAACAAGATAAATAATAAAAAAAAAAAGACTTTCCCTCCCCTTGTTTTTCTTCCTGAATTCTGAGCTCAGGTCATACACATAACCAGAGGCAACATTGACCTGACTTACAAAGCATAAATTAGCACATTATCTTTTGCTGGCTTCATTTGAAAAACAAAATAAAAAAAGTCCTCTTCCTCTAGCGGCAATCATCTTTTTTTCTTTCTTTCTGTTTTTCTCCTCCTCTGGGGATGGAGGGCTACAGAGGTTCTCTGTAATTTCATAGCCAGACGTGGCATCCTGGAGAGGAACAAAAATCTTCACAGGCTACCAAGTTCAGATTTTAGCACTAGGGAAGGTGAAGGTTTATTCTCCTTGTTGGCCGCTGGGGATGGTCTCCTCTGGTACGGGTCATCACAGTAACTGGCTGGTCATCACTGGACTTCTGGTCCCAGGGGTAATGGCGAATTTCCTCTCTAGATGATGATTTCCTCTTGAATTAGAATGTAGCATAGGAAGAAACTTTGCAGCTCAGGCATTCAGATCACTGAATTAATTTATCAGCATAATTGGAGGTACAAATAACGGCACGTACCCACGCCAGGATTATGCATTTTCAAGTAGCTGCATCGCCATTCTTACTGCCAGCCAGGCCAAACCCCGGCGAGCGGGATTGTCCGCCACCGGAGGTGTTTTTTTTCTTACGAACTTACATTGTTGTGGCCAGCACAATGAGAAGAGTCAAGAGTAGTAGTGACACTTTCTCGAAAAAAAACTAGGGTGCTTGAAAACCGCTCACCCCCCCATCCCCCCATTGGCTAAACTCTTCCCCTAGTAACCAACGGCTTCGCTGGCCATTGGCTAAGAGTTCTCACCAAAACTCTGATACTGACCACATAGCCTTTACCCATGCCAGCCAGGGTGACCTCTGACCTCCACTCAGGGGGAAACGCTATACCTTCCTAAAAATAGCCTGGCTAAAGGGAACTTTTGGTGACACATTTTAGAGACTTTCTAAAACCTTCCTAAAATGAAATGGTGGTTGCTGAAAGAAAGATTTTGGCTTTTGTACAAATTTACAAAAACACTTTCCCCTCATTCCATGATTAATAGCGAATAATTTTGTTTTCCAAAAGGGTTGATGATAACTTCTTGCTCGCCTTTTCTTATCTAACTTACAAAAGTAAAAAGTAAATTAATCCAAAAGAAAAAAGAAATTTAATTCTTATAATTCCCCCTCTTTTTTTTTCCCCCATGAAATTTTGCTTGTTTGGTCAGGGCTGAGAAATGAATGAACATGGCCATTATTCCCTCACTTCACCGCTTCCTCCAAACCAAATTTTGAAACGTGGACTTTCGAGGATTTTCATTCTATGTATTTTATTTTATTTTATTTTCCCCATAAATCTCAGCGAAGTGAGCAGTTTCCCCAAGATTTACGAACATGAAAATTCTCGACAGGACATCATACATGAGACAGACGAAGGAAAAAGAAACTGAACTTTTTAACCGCACGGGTGAAAAATAAAAACGTGCTGCAAAACAGCATGAATATAATGCGGCGTGAACAAGACAAAAATGTTCACTGAAATTTATTATGTAAATATTAAGCTGGAGCACATCACTGTATTCAGTATATATATATTACATTTAAAAGCAATACAGAATAAATGTAACATCGCTGAGAAAAAAAAAAAATTACTACCGTCGAAATCTATACTCTTTCCGACTTCCGTTTTAGGAAAGTTTTCCTACATTTTGAAGCTGCAAAACAAGTATTTACGGAATAAAATTATATTTAACAACACCACAGGGTAGAAGAAACATCGCAAGAGAAAAGAGTTACGATTACGGGAGGAACCTTCACTCCGCCTAACTTCCATTTCCCAAAGTTTTGAAAGTCGGAGTTCTGCCCACCGACGGAAAACAACCCAACCACCATCACTACCACCACCAATCCTTCCCAAATTTCTGTTCAGTTCTGCATCGATCTCTAGAACCAATGAAATAACGATGGAAAAGGCGGAATTCTTCGAATCCACTGAAGAATATCAGGAAAATTTTGCCTGAATATACAAAAATTTTTTGCGTCAACTTGCCTGAATATCACAGAAATTTTTTTGCGCCAACTTCCGTTTTCGGAATTTTTTTCCATTTCAAGCTGAAATGCAAATATTTATGGAATAAAATTACATTTAATAATAATACTGCGCAGAAAAAACATTGCAAGAGAAAGGGAAATCACAATTACGGGGAAAATTTTCACTCCTTTAACTTCTGTTTTCGAAAGTTTTGAAAAACAAAATACCATCCCGCAGACTAAAAAACGACTTCTTGCCCCCAACTAATCCTTCAAAAATTCTCTTTAGTTTTGCATCGACCTCGAGAATAACCCAAATGATAACAAAAGAAGCGGAATTCCGCGAGTCCGCAGAAGAATCTCATGTATGAAATCATACAAGCTGGTTTTATGGCCACAGTTGAAGAGTTTGCATTGATGGCTATAAAATCTTTTTTACTGGAAGGAATCTATAAAAGAATATATATATATATATATATTTGTGCTTTTTCTTTTTTTCATTTGCAACATTCAGATGCAGGAATATTCATAGGCCACAAAACACAGTCTGCTTACAACCTGCAATTTGACCTCACCAGAGAAAAGATAAGTTTTTTATAATGTGAGGAAATTCTATGAGGAAGGGGAACAAGAGAACTTTTACCATCTCTTGATGATGATGATGATCTAAAAAGCATTACAATCCTTGATTATTGCCACAAATCATCAGAGGACTAGCAAAAAACAGAATCTTGCTAATAGATTTCTAAATGTCTTTGGTGAAGATGATATGGACAAACTTAATTGCTGAATTAAGTTTGTCCATATCATCTTATTTATTGCATATGACCCTTGGGACACCACAAGAAAACCTAAATATCGACTCACAGTGGCACAGAGTATCTGAACACAGTGAGAATGGTTAACTGGTATACCCAACACTCTCAAAACTAGTAAAACCATGCTAATTTTGCCACATAGTAATGCTGCTGTAGAAAGAGTATTCAGCAAACCTGAAGATGGTGAAAACTGCACACAGATCATCGTTAGAAATCTCCAGTGCTGAATGCCTTGTTGCACTGCAGAATAAGAAAAAATTGGGGGAAAATTTCAAACCAACTGATGAACTGAGGAAACAAAGCAAGAAATTTGAAGAAATGAGTAACGTGTTAAGCATTACTCATTTTTTAAATCTCTGTTTTGAAAAAATGTAGAGAGAAGTGACATTATTAATAGCTTACGTGCATTCACTGTTTTGGGTAGGAAATTTGAGAAAATTACATTGCTTATTAGCTTATGTATTCTATTTTTATAAAGCGATTAATTGAAGAGTGACTTCTTCCTCAGCTGACTGCACTCCGTGATTAACTTAAAACAAATATTGTGTACTCCAATTTTACAGGATTTTTTACTGTTGGTGGGAGGATTTTGAAACTAATCTTGGTGGCAGCCCTGCCATGGAGCAACACATGACATGGCTTGCACACCAGGAGCAACTGTCTGGGAGCCATTTGCTACGACAGCCAGACACCCTTGGTAGTCTTTTGTACCACCCTCATGGCTCAATGGTATGACAACGACATTCTATGACCTGTTGTGTTGTTATTCCTGTCGCAGCATCACTCAGCAATTTTTCAGCAGGACAATGCCTGGCCATGCACGGAATGGTTCTCGCAGGCCTACCTCCATAATGTTAACTCACTTCCATAGCCTGCCTGATCACCTGACCTCTCACTGATCGAACATGTTTGGGACATGGTGAGACGCCACCTACGCCCCTCCCGGAATGTCAGCGAACTGGCCCTCAAATTGGACACCATCTGGCATGCTATACCTTAGGACAGTATCCCTGAACTGTATGCGTCTATGCCATACTGAGTAACCTGTATCCGATCTATAGGTGGCACTACAACGTACTGACCTGTTCCCCTGTTGTAGCTGTTTTGTCCGAAAAAATGGCCCAACTGCTCTGGGATTGCAATGATTTCTTTTCCTATAATGTACATTGCACATACCAATTTTCATCTCGATTGGATGATTCCTACTGGGTACTACCCTTTTTTTTTTTCTTTTTTTGCAGGTAGTATATTCTGACTTTGGATCACAAGAAAATTTGCTGCATTTTATATTTTTTATTTTTTGTAAATTGGTAGTTGACTTGTTGAATCATCGAAAAGTATCACTGTGGTCAAAGATGTGAAATTATAAACATTGTCCTGAGATTTGTGATTATAAGCAGAATTTTTTGTAATTATGTTAATATAACTCACAGGGTTCCCACTCAACCTGGAAAACAGGGAAAACCTGGAATTCTCAGGGAATTTGAAAATGGTTCCAAAACTCAGGGAAAATTACCCTTTTTTGTAAAAATCAGGGAAAACTCAGATAAAAGTACCCCCTCTCCCCCCCCCCCCTTTTTTTATAAAAAAACAATGTATACTTTATTTTGCCCAAAAAAACTATTTTTTTCAAGATTTCAAACTTTGGCTTATAATTACTGCCTACCTAGAATTTGGTAGATCTTACTTTCAGTTATATTAAGTATTTCCTTTATTCTCTAAAAAGACATGCAAAATTGAATTTTTAAAATTGCCAGTTTTTTAAGCTTTTGTTCAATTTCTGCAGGCAGTTGTTATGGAACAATTAGGCACAATGGCTCCTGCTTGAAGAAACACTTCACAAGAGAACCAACCAAATGATGGATCAAAGTACTTTGTCTGTTGGTTCTCTTGAAGCATGTTTCTTTGAACAGAGCCATTCCATCATTAAGCTTAGCTGTATTGTGTTATAGAAAAACTGAAACTATTCAACTGACAGATTTTTTCTTACATATGACCTGTTTCTATGGGAATGTATTTACAAATTCCGTTTGTGTAGTATTCACAAATTTCACGGAACTTTGGTACAGAAAATAATGTGCACAGTTAGTTGTTATTAATGAAAATCAGGTAATTTTATAAAGACAAATTATGTAAAGAATTTACAAGTGTGTGCTTTGGTGAGAAAAATGAGTGGAATGAAATGTAACAATTCTTTGCATCATGCCACTCTGGAAAACTTTAAAAACCATCTGGTGAACCTGGAAAAGTCAGGGAATATTTTTATTACTTTTGAGTGGTAACCCTGACTCAGTATTTGTAATGACAAAGCCTGAAAGTCCAAATGTCAATGAAAAGGTTAATTTTTGCTTTTTAATACTTATACGAAGTGCCATTTCCTTTTACATACATACATACATACATATCATTAAGCTGTTCTCTGAGATTCAGATGTTAGCTTCTCAAAGCTCAGCTGACAGATTAAAGCTGAAAACTGATAGAACAAAATTTTACTTACTGTTGACCTATCAAATGTCTCCATTTACAGCAATCACAGTGCACAACTCGAGCTTCGCTGACATTCAAGTCCCCCCCCCCCCCCCAAAGACCCTTTGTATTTCATACTCATTATTTTTTTCTCATGGAGACATTCCTATATCTGGTCTTCCCATGATCTTAGTCTTCCTCTGCTTTTCTTTCCTGCCGCTTAGGCTGAATAAATTCTCTTTATAAGCATCTCACCAACCATTCTTTCAACATGGCCGAATCACCTATGAATATTTGTCTTCACCTTACTAACCACAGTTTGCTTCACATTTCAATTTATAAAAATAATAAATGGAAAGCAAAAGTTATTTGGTGTCTGCACAAGTTAGAGCCACACTTTAACTTCAAAAGTTTGAAAATTAGTGAGTCAGAAAAGGCCAATAGCAAATCTTATTGTACATTTTTGAAAATTCGTTTATTTGGTATAACAGTTGTGTGTTTCTGTTTAGGTGTAATATCTTTTTGTGGAAATCTGTTTCATATTAATTAGCAATACACCAGCAATTGAAAGAAAAGGTTGTACATATAATTTAGCTTATTTTTTTTTCTTTTTTATAATGTATATATGTGCAAGAATTTAATGTGCATATATGATTTTACTTACCCATAATTGAGGGTTTGGTTAATGTACTAGTCTTCTATAGAGAATTTGAACATTTCAGACACACTCTAGCTTTGTAGGGAAATACCTGCTGTATGCAATGCAAAAAGATTATTTTCCTAACTGATTACCAGGAATTAAGATAATTTTATCTTCTTGCAGACAAAAAACACAAAATAAAAAAAAAATCACAGACATGCTTTCTGCTGTCTGATTCAAAATGAGTTCCTTCTCAAGTAGAAATGAGCTAACAAATGTTTACACACACACACACACACACACACACACACACACACACACACACACACACACACACACACACACACACACATGAATTGCATCTGCATTTAGATGAAATGTAAAACTAACCTTGAGCACACTTCTCACTGTGAGATACAAAAGTTATTTTTATGTTTCGTCTAAGTGCAGATGTAAATATTTGTTTTCACATTGTATAACAATGACAATATTCATATATTATGTGCTTCTCAATTGTCTTACTAGGTTGAGTAAACATATATTGACCCTGATCATTCTGCTTGTACTAGCCAGATTGCAAAATTACAAAAAAAAAAAAAAAAAAAAAAAAATTCCAAACTGCTTACTTGTAAATATGACTAAGTAATCCACATATTTTCCAAGCTTTCTTATGCACAATGTGTTGGGTGCTGTTATTGTACCTTTGACTTTGGCAAGATTTTATGTCCGAATGCAAAAGGAAAAAGGCTGAGGAAATTGCCAGTTTTTCAAAAATTATTGTTGAATATCTTAAAACAACCTTCAGACTTTTTATCAAATTTTTGCATCTGTGTGATTGTACAGTTTTAGCAATTGTACAGAAATTCACAGAAGTTATTTCGTGGTCGTGCAAGTTTTTCAGCTGTGTGGTATAAAAAGTGAACCATTTCAGGTTTTAATTGGAATTGTGCTGTACTTTCCATACACAAAACTGCTTCTGTAACCCATGATATTATATGAAATGACACAGTAAATATAATTTTAAGGTGTACAAATTTATTTTAAATATACTATTATAAATCCCCCTTCTTATTGAAAGAATCAACACATTGAAATGCAGAGGTGTGTGTGATCTCTAATTTTACATTTGATCAGTTCTTTATTATTAATGCAGTGAAAGTGATAAAAATGTGACATAGCAGAAACAGAGGCTGTGACAGTGAAGGTAAATATTGCATTTTTTCCCTCCTTTTAGGAATCTATGTATGTTCCTGATCCTGTAGTCTCCATGTCAATCAAACCAAAGAACAAAAAAGATACTGATAACTTTTCTAAAGCAGTAAATCGATTTTCCAGAGAGGATCCAACATTTCATGTTCATTTTGACACTGAGAGTAAAGAGGTAAGAATTTTTTTTTTTTTTTGTACTGTTGGTGCATATACACTGAGTTGTCTTTGCATTGCAACATCGTCTTCTGCAGGAATGGATTGCTCTGTGGCACTGGTGTTGCTCAAGGTTGGAAACTGCCAATATGAGATAATAGAGCATACACGTGGTGATAAGTTTTCAGTTACTTTGAAGAACAGTGGGTTAATGTTAAGATTTTTCAGTCTCGAATGTGGTACAACTGTGCAAGCATGATGTTGAGATGCCAGTTTCTCAACAACAGCAGACATGATGAACTGCTCCCATTCTGTTCAGCAAGCCATGAGTCTTCCATGACTGGCTGAAGAGCAGTTGAGCAGTCAGCCAAAAGGCACACACCAAACAGCCACATGTTATTGATGTATGCAGTGAGCGTCATGTGTCCCATATTCAATTCAATTCATTTATTTTGCTGAGCATAAAAAATTAAAAATAAAAACCAGTGTTATAGTAATAGTTGAAACAATGCACAGCAAGGAAGCAGGGGGAAAAGGCCAGCCAGGGTCCCATGCCGATATGTAATACAGCAGCACAGTGGCCAAACTTAAGGGGTCATTGTCCTGATATTGCTAATTTTTCTTTATGTCCTGAAAGTTCTTAGTTGATACTATTTTGTCCTGAAATTTTTAAAGAATAATAATTCACTTTTGAAATTTGACTTTTTTTTTTTTTAATTGAAAGCTGCTGCAGTTAGCAATAGTGAAAATATGTGTGCAGCAAAAACTTTAGCATTTCTAATATAGGATTTCTACAAGTACTTTGATGTGTCGATGGCATAAAACAAAGAAGAGCTGTGCAAAACTTGAGGAACAAATAGATGATTTCTGAATGCAGAGCAGTCCTTGGTGATTAAACTAGATACATCACACAAACTGTGGGTTGCCTAAGAAAATTTGACAGTTTTGTTAAAGAAAATAATATGAGGGAAGGTAGAGTTTCCCACACATGGGAAATGAAGAACTGGTCAAAACCGCAAAAAAAGTAAGTAAAATTTGACAAGTAATATCCAAATTAAGAGGCAAAAACAAAAAAACTTTTGAATCTACAATAAAATGTACCAGTACAATCATAGTTTAGGTTGCATCCCTATGATCAGTTTACAATTCTGTTGAATATCTGTGATATCCCATTTTGTATAATTTACATACATCATGCATATCACTAAGTTGTTCTCTGAGATTCAGAGATTAGCTCCAAAAAGAAATACAAACTACCAGATATTTTTACTTACTGTTGTCGTATCAAACTTCTCCATTTACAGCGATCTTGACATACAACTCGGGCTTTACTTATATCCATTACACGCCGTACATGAGATCTTTTATACTTCATACTCATAATCTTTTTCTCATGCAGACACTCCTGAATTCCTTGGCCTTTCTCTACCTTTCCTTCCTGCCACTTGGGCTAAAAAGATTTTCTTAGTAAGCATCTGATTACTCATTCTTTCAACATGGCCAAACCACCAATGCATATTGGTCTACACCTTGCTAACAACATTTTGCTTCACATCACACAACTGCAACACATCTTCATTCCTCACACAATCAGACCGTGTCTTGCCACAACCCCCCTTCCCATAAGTAACGCATTTCTCCAGCACACAAACGATTCCTATGTTTCTTCTGCAGTACCCAGGTTTCACTGCCATACATCACCGTAGGAAAAATGACACTTTCATACACAGCCATGCGGTACTCTCTAGAGAACCCATCATTCCTGTGAAAACCTCCCAGAGCAGCTATGACTTTCAATGAAGAATTCACTCGCCTACTAATTTCACCATCCAATTTGTTCTCTCTATCAAACATGCTTTCTAAATACACAAACTCACTCACCTGGTCAATCACAGTGCCAATTAGACTTACATTATATTCAGTGTTACCAGTTCCTCTCTCAAAAACCATAACATTGGTTTTTCCCTTATTTATACTCAGTTTGAATTTCATGCAAACTTCGTACATCCGAGACAACATACTGTGCAAATCACTTTTGCACTCTGCCAACAGGACAGTGTCATCAGCATACAACAATCTGCACACACAGATATCTCCAAGACATAAACGACTATCATCTATTTTGGCATCATGCATGCACATATCCATAAATATATTAAACAGCCATGGTGACATTACACAACCTTGTCTAACTCCTGCACCAATAGAAAACAATTTTGATAAAACACCATTCACTCGTACACAAGCTCTACTACCAGCATACATGGCTTTTAAACTACTAAGTAGATTCCTAGTAACACCATATTCATTCAATACCTTCCACAAAAGTGTCCTATTCACTCAGTCGTAAGCTTTCTCTAAATCTATGAAGGCAGCAAAATCTTTCTTACCAACAGCCAGATACTTTTCAATCATTGTGCGTAATGCAAAAATCTGGTTAGTGCAGCCTTTACCAGGCACAAAACCACTCTGAACATCCCACACTTTCAATGAATGTAAGACCCCATACTTTTTCAATAACAACCTTACCAAACACTTTCCCTGGCACACTCAGTAGGCTAATACCACGATAGTTCTTGCATTCAGTCTGATCACCTTTCCCCTTATACAAGGGAACAATAATAGCATCCTTCAAATCCTGAGGGACCATTCCTAACTCCCAGCACAACTGGCAAATTTCAGTTAACCAGTCAATTACAGATTCACCACCATATTTCAACATCTCGGCAGTTATGCCATCCATTCCCGGAGCCTTACCATTCTAAAGAGATTTTAGAGCTTTACACACTTCTTCTCTTGAGATCCCTCTTGTGCTTCCATCCCTCACTGTGACATCATCTGCATCTGTCTCAGAATCATCTTTGCTTTCCTGATCTAATAACTCACAGAAGTATTCACCCCATCTTTCACTTAACTCATTGGGCTCCCATATCATTTCTCCGATCTCATTCTTCACACAACTTACAACTTTGTTTCCCCTATTTTTCCTGAGTCAAATGTACTTCCAGAAAGACTTCCTATCTTTCCAAAAAGCCAGTTCATGCCTTTCCACCTTATCTTTCTTATCTTTTGCCTTTCTCTGGCGAACCAGCTTAGCAGCTTCACGCTTCTTTGAGCGATATTCACCCACAGAGACTCTACCTTGCAACATCCCCAAATAGGCTTCCTTCTTTCTCTTTACTGCCTCTTCAATCTCACTATTCCACCAAGCATCACCTCTATTGTTACCCACTATTGTGGTGCCACAGACCTCTTTAGCAGCAGTGACAACATAGTTCTTAAAACATTTCACTTCTTTTCTACATCCCTCTCACCAGACTTCAGCTCCTTCAGTCGTTCTCTGAGTCAGTCAGAATAATGCTCATAGTCTTCAAGGAGCCTATCAACCTTTATTCTTTCTATCCTTGGTCTCTTCCTATTCCTTTTCGTCCAACCAACATTAGTTTCACTTGTGACACTACCAAGTAATGATCAGAACCAACGTCCGCACCTCTCATCACACGGGTGTCAACAACTAAGTGTTTCAGACGCTGATCGTAGGCAACAAAATCTTTCGCACTCTTTTGACCAAGTGTACGATTTTCCCAAGTATATGTGTGGATATACTTGTAGTTGAAAAATGTATTGGATACACACAAACCATTCTCAATGAAGAGTTCAATTAATCTTTCATCATTACCATTCACACAAGAATCATTAAACTTACCCAGAACATTGTCAGAAATTGTATTCTGCACACCTACTCTATCATTGAAATCCCCTGCTATTATAACTTTTTCTTTAGCACCAAACTGGCTCAAAACAGCTTATAGCTCATTCCAGAAACCTTCCTTCTTATCAGAAGGTTCAGAGTCACAAGGAGCATGCACTACAACAATTACAATTATCTGGAGTTTCCCTTTTAAATGAATCTAGAGAATTCTCTCACTTATGCAACTATAGTGAATCAAGTTGTTCTTCATCTTTTCACTTAAAATCACACCTACACCAGCCTGTCCTCTCATATTATTCAATACTCCAGACCACACACTCACCGTGCCATTCACTTCTTCTACCCCAATTTCCTTCTTTTTGGTTTCACTTACACACAGCACATCCAGTCTATACTTATTCATCTCCTCAATCACCTCACTCATCTTGCCATTTATACTTCTAGTATTCCATACACCAATCTTACATTCACTCAGCCGAGATCTCTTTCTCATATGCCGTTTGGAAAGTCCAGGTTGATTCTGTGGTGGACCGTCCTTCTCAAGTGTAATAGGCCCACCATATCCCACACCTGAGTCAATTTTAATATTTCTTTGTGTCTTTTTGATCAGGTAAGTACATCAGTGTGGGGGATTAGCCCACAGCTGAGGGTTCCAGTGGGTCATTTTACCTAAGGATTCTGGAACAAAACCCAGTGAATTGGGGTCTTTTTGCCAATGTCACACAGAACTAGCTGGCATCTCTCCAAGATTCACAGAGGCCCTAGTTGCTGTTGTGTGTGCCATTGTTACCACGGAGCGCTCTGAGGAGGCAAACCCATCACTCACTACGACCGCCCGTTTGAAAGTGTAATTTAAGAATAAATATCTTTTTTTTCTTTACTTGGTCTATTCTCTTATTCACTGAAGTAGTGAAAAAAATTTTTTTATTAGGTTGGGGCAGTTCAGCTGGTGTAGATATTTTGACTTTTTTTTTTTTCTTAGTAAAATGCAGTTGGGTCTCTATTTAGCGAAGTCCCATCATTCCACTTAAAAACTTTGTTATAAAGAAAATTGTTGTTTAAATAGAAATGAAGTTGAATCCATGTAGTGCCCATGTGTATATTGATTGGTCTGGCCATTCCAACATTGTACTGGTTCAGTGATAGGAACAAAAGTAAATAAACAAATAAAAAACTCAAGATTTCAGGACATACAATGTGGGTCACAGATAGTCATTATGTAGAATGCACAAATTTTGTACGCAAAAAATTATTTTATTCTATCATATTCAGGTGTTGAAAGTTATGTTTCGCTCATTTAGTCCCAAACTAACTGGACTGAGAATTCATTAGTTCCAAATAATTTTGATCTAGTCTCAAGCAAATTAGTGTGAAGTAAAGCTCTAACTTGGGAAATGCCAGTTATACAGACAATGACATGCACACAAAACACTCTTTCTCTGCTCTACCAATAGGATTCACCTACATCTAACCTCTGGGGCTGTTTTGTTTTTTTTTTCCCCGCTATTCTCCGAATTCCCCAACACCAGAAAGCAGGCAACCTTAGGTAACCTTCTCTTTTTCTTCTAACTTTCTACTTTTCCAGAACACTCGCACTCCACATTGCAGCAGATGCAGTTCTTAAAAGAGACAGTTGGACATTAAAATGTGCAAGATCCAACAGCTATAAATATACAGTAGAGTTTCTATATAATGAACTTCCATTTAACAGAATCTTCTATTTAACAAAATTTTCCACAGAACCTTGACTTTGAACGCATTTACATGACAATTAATCTCCATACTACGAAAATGCATCCAGCTGATCAAAAATCTCTATGTAAATCAGGAAGCATTGATTTCAATTCAAGAAGGAATAATGACTGATCCAGTCCCAATAAATAAAGGTGTAAGGCAGGGACGCTTGTTGTCACCTGGCCTTTTTGGTATTTATGCTAAAGTTATGATGGATCAGGCCTTGGGGAGCACCAGTGAAGGAGTTTGGGTTAATGGAGAGAGAATTAAGGCCATTAAATTTGCTGATGACCAGGCAATTGTTTCAGGATTAGCCAAATCATTACAGCCCATGATGTCAAAAATACACAAAAATGCAGATATCTATGGAATGAAGATAAATAAAAATAAGACAAAACTAATGGTAATAGGAAAGGATCCAAAACAAGCTTTCCTTAAAATTGAAGGACAATGCATCAAACAAGTTAAATAATTTTGCTATTTGGGTCAAATTATTGCTGAAGATGCGTGATGTGAAAAATTAGAATAAGACTGGGGATGGCAAAAACAGCTTTTAGAGAGAATCAAAAACTACTGATAGCCAAAAATATAGATCTAAAACTGAGGAAGAGAATTTTAAAGGCATATGTTTGGCAAGTAGCTCTCTATGGTTCTGAGACATGGACATTGACCAAGAGGGAAGTGAAAAGATGAGATGTGGAGCTATAGAAGATTGGAGAGAATAAGCTGGCTCCATAGAAAGACTAATGAGGAAGTCCTGGAGAGAGTGGGAGAAACCAGGAATCTGATCAACATGTTAAAAAGAAGGTGGTTATGGATGGGACACACATTGCACTATAGAGGCCCGATTCTGAAAGTTTTGGAAGGGAAAATTCAAGACAAGAGAGGAAGAGAACGGCCAAGGAATGGTTTGTGGCACAATTACTCGTAGACACCAATACTAGGACATACTATGACTTGAAGAGAATGGCAGAGAATAGAGAGGAATGGAGAGACAGGGTACATCTACTGAACAACCAGTCCTTGGACTGAGTAACCAAGAAGAAGATTACAAAAATCAATTTCTATATAACATAATTCTTTCTTCAACTAAAAATTACCATTATGTGTTTCAAACATTTTGCTTTGCAATTTTTTAGCATGCAGATGGGAGCAGAGAGTCCTTAATTCCTTATCTTAAAACTTTTGGTTCTGTGAGGCGCATGGAATCTTGTTGGAAGAGGAACACACGGGGATTCGTATCCATGGAGATTTTATGAAGCACATGCTTTTCCAAATCTGGAAAAAAGTCCTTCACAGAAACTGCGTTTCCCAGGGAAAAACTGGTTGTAACTGGTGTGGGCCTGACGCTGTAGAAGTTACATATTCATTCTCATTCAATCAGCACACACTTGTCTCTCCTTTGTTTGCTCAAAGTGTTTGAGAGAAAATGCCTGTCTCTGGTGGGTCAAGTGAAACTTTTATACATACATATCACTAAGCTGTTCTTTGAGATTCAGAGGTTAGCTCCAAAAAGAAATACAGACTTCCAGATATTTTTACTTATTGTTGTCGTATCAAACTTCACCATTTACAGCGATCTTGACTTACAACTCGTGCTTCACTGATATCCATTACACGCCGTACGCAAGATCTTTTATACTTCATACTCATAATCTTTTTCTCATGCAGACACTCCTGAATCTGATCCACCCATGTCTTCCTTGGCCTTCCTCTGTCTTTCCTTCCTGCCACTTGGGCTGAAAAGATTTTCTTAGTAAGCATTTCATCACTCATTCTTTCAACATGTCCAAACCACCAAAGCATATTGGTCTCCACCTTGCTAACAACATTTTGCTTTACATCACACAACTGCAATACACCTTCATTCCTCACACAATCAGATCGTGGCTTGCCACAAACCCCACGTAAGTAACGCATTTCTCCAGCACACAAACGACTCCTATGCTTTTTCTGCAGTACCCAGGTTTCACTGCCATACATCAGAGTAGGAACAATTACTGTTTCATACACAGCCATGCGGGACTCTCTAGAGAACCCATCATTCCTGTGAAAACCTCCCAAAGCAGCTATGACTTTCAAAGAAGAATTCACTCGCCTACTGATTTCACCATCCAACTTGTTCTCTCTGTCAAACATGCTTCCTAAATACACAAACTCACTCACCTGGTCAATCACAGTGCCATTTATACTTACATTACATTCAGTGCTACCCATTCCTCTCTCAAACACCATAACTTTGGTTTTTCCCTTATTTATACTCAGTTTGAATTTCATGCAAACTTGGTGCATCCGAGTCAACATACTCTGCAACTCACTTTTGCTCTCTGCCAACAAGTCAGTGTCATCAGCATACAGCAATCTGCACACACGGATATCACCAAGACATAAACCACTATTATCTATTTTGGCCTCACGCATGCATGCGTCCATAAATATATTAAACAGCCATGGTGACATTACACAACCTTGTCTAACTCCTGCACGAATGGAAAACCATTTTGATAAAACACCATTCACTCGTACACAAGCTCTACTACCAGCATACATGGCTTTTACACTATTAAGTAGATTCCCAGTAACACCATATTCATTCAATACCTTCCACAAAAGTGTCCTATTCACTCGGTCGTAAGCTTTCTCTAAATCTATGAAGGCAGTAAAAACTTTCTTCCCAACAGCCAGATACTTTTCAATCAACATGCGTAATGCAAAAATCTGGTTAGTGCAGCCTTTACCAAGCATAAAACCCCTCTGAACATCCCACACTTTCAATGATGTAAGACCCCGTACTTTTTCAATAACAACGTTACCAAACACTTTCCCTGGCACACTCAGTAGGCTAATACCACGATAGTTCTTGCATTCAGTCTGATCACCTTTTCCCTTATACGAGGGAACAATAATAGCATCCTTCCAATTCCGAGGGACCATTCCTAACTCCCAGCACAACTGGCAAATTTCAGTTAACCAGTCAATTATAGTCACCACCATACTTCAACATCTCTGCAGTTATGCCATCAACTCCTGGAGCCTTACCATTCTGAAGAGATTTTAGAGCTTTACACACTTCTTCTCTTGAGATCCCTCCTGTGCTTTCATCCCTCATTGTGACATCATCTGCATCTGTCTCAGAATCATTTTTTGCTCTCCTGATCTAATAACTCACAGAAGTATTCACCCCATCTCTCACTTAACTCATTGGGCTCCCATATCATTTCCCCAATCTCATTCTTCACACAACTTACAACTTTGTTCCCCCTATTTTTCCTGAGTCTCATGTACTTCCAGAAGGACTTTCTATCTTTCCAAAAAGCCAGTTCATGCCTTTCCACTTTCTCCTTCCTATCTTTTGCCTTACTCTGGCGAACCAGCTTAGCAGCTTCACGCTTCTTTGAGCGATATTCATCCACAGAGACTCTACCTTGCAACATCCCCAAATAGGGTTCCTTCTTTTTCTTTACTGCCTCATCAATCTCACTATTCTACCAAGCATCACCTCTATTGTTACCCACTATTGTGGTGCCACAGACCTCTTTAGCAGCAGTGACAACACAGTTCTTAAAACATTCCCACTTCTTTTCTACATCCCTCTCACAAGATTTCAGACCCTTCAGCCTTTTTCTGAGTAAGTCAGAGTACTGCTGATGATCTTCAAGGAGCCTATCAACCTTTATTCTTTTTATCCTGGGTCTCTTCCTATTCCTTTTCGTCCAACCAACATTAAGTTTCACTCATGACACCACCAAGTAATGATCAGAACCAACATCCGCACCTCTCATCACACGGGTGTCAACAACTAAGTGTTTCAAACGCTGATCGTAAACAACCAAATCTATCACACTCTTTTTACTAAGAGTACGATTTTCCCAAGTATATGTGTGTAATACTTGTGGTTGAAAAATGTATTAGATACACACAGACCATTCTCAATGCAGAGTTCAATTAATCTTTCACCATTACTATTCACACAAGGATCATTAAACTTACCCAGAACATTGTCAGAAATTGCATTCTGCACACCTACTCTAGCATTGAAATCCCCTGCTATTATAACTTTTTCTTTAGCACCAAACTGGCTCAAAACAGCTTTTAGCTCATTCCAGAAATCTTCTTTCTTATCAGAAGGTTCCGAGTCACAAGGAGCATACACTACAACAATTACAATTCTCTGAAGTTTCACTTTCAAACGAATCCAGAGAATTCTCTCACTTATGCAACTATAGTAAATCAAGTTGTTCTTTATCTTTTCACTTAAAATCACACCTACACCAGCCTGTCCTCTCATATTATCCAATACTCCAGACCACACACTCACCGTGCAATTCACTTCTTCTACCCCAATTTCCTTCTTTTTGGTTTCACTTACACACAACACATCCAGTCTATACTTATTCATCTCCTCAATCACCTCACTCGTCTTGCCATTTATACCTCTAGTATTCCATACACCAATCTTACATTCACTCAGCCGAGATCTCTTTCTCATACGCCGTTTAGAAAGTCCAGGTCGATTCCGTGGTGGACCGTCCTTCTCAAGTGTGATAGGTCCACCATATCCCACACTTGAGTCATTCTTAATATTTCTTTTTGTCTTTTTAATCAGGTAAGTACATCAGTGTGGGGGATTAGCCCACAGCTGAGGGTTCCAGTTGGTCATTCGACCTAAGGATTCTGGAACAAAACCCAGTGAGTTGGGGTCTTTTTGCCAATGTCACACAGAACTAGCTTGCACCTCTCCAAGATTCACAGAGGCCCTAGTTGCTGTTGTGTGTGCCATTGTTACCACGGAGCGCCCCGAGGAGGCAAACCCATCGCTCACTACGACCGCCCGCTACCAAGCGTACATCTTGGTGTCATGGCTTCATGTTGCTTTGCTCATCTAAAATACGACTCATATGACAAGGTGACAGCTTTCACGTGTTGATAGTCCAGTGTTAGAGCTCATGTGCAAAAACACTTTTATAGGAAGTGAAACTTTTAGATGGTGTTAATTAAGGATAAAGATGAAAGCTGTGGCTGTAAAGTATTAAAATGGAAGCAGCTGAAAGATGAAGTGTTGAAGAAGATGCTGAGCTCTCCGATTCTTTCAACGTTGGTAGAAAAAGGTTGTAATCGCTGATTATCTTACAGAGAAAGAAATCTTGAAAAGTATTGTAAAATGTAGTGAAGAAACTTTAGTAAATGATGAAGATGATGAAGAGTCTATCAAGGAACTTTCACATGAAGAAATGCTAAAAGCATTCGATATGATTCAATGAGAATTACAATTTCAAGGAAGTGTTGTAAAGATTGAAATGAAACTTTTTTATATAAACATCGGAATGTTCTGAAGTTTACAAAATGTGAACCTTTTATGAACAAAACACTTTTTATAGGAAATTTGTACAGAGTAAAATTACGAAATTTTTTACTGTTTAAAATAAGTACATATATTATTAGGATAATGAAAAGGAGAGGTGTAAGCTTTAGTCTTTGCTTCCTTATCTTCATTAATTTGTTGCTTCAGACAATGTATTCTATAAATATGTGTATAAAATAAGATTTAAACTCATTCACTAAAAGTTTCTGCTCAAAGGTTTAATTTTCCTGATGTGCCTTATGTGGGTACATGAGCTCTAACACTGGACTATCAACACGTGAAAGCTGTCACCTTGTCATATGAGTCGTATTTTAGATGGGCAATGCAACATAAAGCCATGACACCAAGATGTACGCTTGGTGTTTGGCGAGCTGAATGCTATGGTGTTACAGTTTGGGGGCTATTTTCATTGTACAAGGTCTGTCCAGAAAGTAATGAGACTCATTCAATAACAGACATTTAATTAAAGCTATACTTGCATAACATTACAATTCCTCGAAAAAACATCCTTGAACATCAATATCTGCCACGCCGCGTAACTTACCTGAAAGTTGGGAACAGGGATCGCTTTCAAAGCACTCGGCGCGGCAGTTTGCATGTTTGTAACTCCCAAAATGGTGTCCTTTCAGGCTGGATTTGAGTCGAGGAAACAAAATGAAGTCTTCTGGGGCCAAGTCCGGGTCGTAGGGAGGTTGGGGTAGCGTTACCACGTTGTGTTTTACCAGGAACTCTCTCACTCTCAGTGACGCATGGCTCGGCACAGTATCGTGGTGAAGATCCCAAGTGTTGGTGATCTCCGGCCGGACGCGTGCAACTCTGTTCTTCAGCCATTGAAGCACTTCCACGTAAAATGCAACGTCGATTGTTTGTCTGGGTGGTACGAACTCCTTATGGACAACACCTTTACAGTCAAAGACAATAAGCATCGATTTCATCTTTGATTTGCACATTTGAGCCTTCTTTGGTCGAGGAGACTTGGGAGTGGGCCACTCTGAGCTCTGTCTTTTCGTCTCCGGATCGTACTCAAAGACCCACGTTTTCATCACCTGTTATCACTTTCTCCAACAAACCAGGTTCACTCCTCACACGGTCCACAAGCTCACGAGAAATCGACACATGGTTGTTCCTCTGTTCATCAGTCAAAACCTTACAGACCAATTTGGCGCAAACTTTCCTCATCTGCAATTCTTGCGTGATGATTTCATGCATAATGGATTTCGTGAGTCCCACATTCTCTGCTACCAATCTAACACTCAGACGTCGGTCAGAGTCCAAAACCGCTTTCACCTTTTCCACATTGTTCGAAGTGTGAGAAGTTGAAAGGCGCTCTGGGCGTGGCTCATTCTCAACGCTCTCTCTTTCCTCTGTGAATGTTTTGTGTCACCGAAACACTTGTGCTTTCGATAAAGCATCCTTCCCGTAGGCTTTCTGTATCATAGCAAGTGTCTCGGTCGTGGATTTTTCAAGTTTAAGACAAAACTTTACCGCATATCGCTGTTCGACACTTCTGCATTTTGACTGTTACGCGCCGCTCACACAGCTGTCCACTTCGCAAGTGATCCTCACTCTGTAAAAGCTCAGAACCAACTGACGAGACATAGATTGTTCACCTAACATACCCGTCACGCCTGGAGACTCTGCCCTCCGGCCCTTCTGATTGGCCCAGGAAAATTGGTCTCATTATTTTCCGGACAAACCTTGTATGTCCTAGGTCCACTGGTCACAATTAATCAGTGGCTCAACCAAGCAATGTGGCTTCATACTATCAGTGACTAAGTACACCCTTTCACAGTGGCAATGTATCCTAGCCAAACAACTCTGGTGTCTAACATCAAGATAATGTGACATGTCACAAGGCCTAGCTGGTTAGAACTTCACATCAGGAACATGATAATGAGTTTTGCATCGTTATGTGGCTGTCTAACTCATTAGATCTAAACCTAGTTAGGGGCAATTTGTACCTACTGGAATGGGGCATTTGATGCCTTACCTGGCAATGTGCATGTGTTATAGAACACATCTTGGAGCAACACCTAGAGTCCATGACAAGATCTATCTATTTCTCTCTATATACAATAGATTCCGGTTAATTGGGACACATCGGGACCAAAACACTTTATCCCAATAAACTGGTGGCCCTAATTATGTGAAGCTGTGTCCCAAAGAGCTAATCTGGGATGTTCTTCAAGAATTGTCCCAAAGAAATGGCTGCCCTGATGATCTGTTGACGTTTTTCCGATCTCTGAATTAATGGGCCAATATTTTTGGGTCGGAAAAACCATCACCAGATCCACGCACTCTCAATGAGAGTGATAATTTTTTGTCATGAGATGATCTCAAATCCCTTTGGCAAGGAGGGAGTTAGAAAAAAAAATAGATTTAAGAGTCAAGAAAAATCAAGTAAATTCTTTTCATTTATTTTATTTTCTTTCTGATTTCTCTGTGAAGTGTTGATCTCTGTGTATGTAGTTAAATTTATGTGAATAGGTCTAGGTAAGTTAGCCTTGTGATGTCTGTTGCTAGTTAAGGGAGGTGTAACTAGCTGGGAAGTAGATTTAAGGAAGTTTGACATCATGCTATATTGCTGGTTTTTTTGTTGTTCTTTCATGCAATGTTTTTTTTTCTTCCTTCCATTGCATTTTTTTAGTGCACTGTTTACTTTTAGGGAAGAGATATAGTGAAGTTTATTTTAGTGCAGTATATGATGTAGTGTATATGAATTGATTTGCCTTAGTTTCTTAAGTGTATAGTGCAGTTTATATATGTATAGTGTTAGATGTATCAGTTTAAAATTATCGGCGACGCCGCGGCGTTCGGCGTTATTGATTGTCGGGATAACGTAGCGATAAAAAGAAAAATTGTAAGGTTGTAGTTCCGTATTTACCGTCGTTATCGCGATTTCTTTTATTGTATTATTATGTAAGCTTTAATAATGGAAGAGTAATTTGTAAACATGTAGTGTTTGAAGTATTTTATCTTATTGTAGTGGTATCTAATGAGAAAATCGCGTGTTTATGCCATATGTCAGTAGCGTGTATTAAAATCGTCGTTGGGTGTATCGGGCTTAATTTAGTAACCTTTCGTAATTAAAATCTTGCTTAGTATTAATATTTAGTTGGTTTTAGTATGAATCTTACTTGGTATTAACTAGTGATAGTATAATTCAGCGACTGATAGAAAAAGCGGGTCGGCGATCGCTCCGTAACGAAGTGACTTTCGTAAATTAATTGCGCGTGCGCTATCGTCAATGATATTTAATAGTCATTTAGTAAAAGAATAAAATTGTGGCTTAATGCATCAGGGCAAAATAACACATCGTTGCGTTACGCTATTTTTTCGTAATTCCGATCGTCGTACCTGTAGCTAGAGAGAATTCGATTTTTATGCGTTACGAAGTTAATTGTAACGATGTTCGTTAATGTTAGTTAATTTGTTTAATGAATTTTTGTAAAGGTGGTCTCTAAAAGTCTTTGTTCAGAAAGAAAGAACGAAAATGGCTACACTTTCTGGTGTCGCTTTTCTAAAAGCGATAAATTCGTAGAATGGCATCTGGGAGGACGTTTTCCCAGCTCTACCAGTGCAGAAAGTCCGATTTATTTATGCTCTTGTTTACTTCGAAAAGGCATTTTTCGCTTGGCACATGGAACACGTCAGGATTTGGGCGGAATTCTGCGAGGTTCACCGCAGCGCCCGTTTTCGTGGGTCAAAGTTCAAGCCAGCGATTTCTGGGAATTGCGTCTTTCTCTCCGCCTTCTGACTTAACTTCGGGCCAATTGCCTTCCGCCATTTCGGGCGCGTGCGCAAGGGATTCGGCGAGGAGCGGAGAATTTTTGCGTGCTGCTACACACTTCGATACGAGACTTCGTAAGGGAGAGTCCCACAATAAAAAAGAAAAAAAAATCGAGTAAAGGAGGGGAGGACGGACGTCCGGATGCCGAAACTGCCGTAACCTCGTGCGGCCGCGATGGCCCAAGAACGGTAGGAACGATCCTTTTCTTTTCTGTGCTTGACATCGTCCCGAGGCACTAGCGGGCATTACGCCTCGTAACTCGCTCGGTAACATCGCTGCCGCCTGTCGCCGTGTGAGAGAGAGAAAGTCTCCTCAAAGGCCGGCATCGGGAGTAAGTAAGAAAAAAAAACGGAATAAAAGAAAGGAAGGAGAAGAGGGAAAATCCTACCATATCATCATAAGTGCATCAGGCCCCGTTTCCACGGCGTGCCGGCTCTCGTAGCGACAGCACAAACACCAATTTCCAATTCGGCATCAAAAGGAAAATTTAAGGAGGAGGAGAAACAAAGAGAAAAAAAATGAGTACCACCTAAAATTGAAAAAAAAAAAAATGTATGTGTCTTGATCAGAAATGGAATGATGTAAAAGGTTAAAATTCAGGGGTGAGAGAAAAAATGGGGGGAAGGTGAAATAAAAATGGGAGGAAAATAGAGAAATGCAAATGTATGTTTGGAATTAATGGTCTGGCCAGAACCAAAAAAATGTAATATGTCATTGTGTAATTTTTTTTTTTTTTTGTTTGTAAAAATGTCTAGTTAATGCCAGTGACCAAAGAAATGGATTGAAATATATTAATTAGGTTTCCTGTTAGAACAGGGGTTTTTTTTTGTTAGCTCAAATGAGAGGAAAGTGACTTGACATTTTTGTTTGTTTGGTTTTTCTGTACTGTAAAGTAAGAAAGAGGTTTTTCCAGGTAACTGATCAAAATCAGTGTGTTGTAAAAAAAAAAAAAAAAAGAATAAAATGTCACTCTTAACCATCTAAATCTAAATTGTAAAGAGCATTTAGCTCAAGGTTCAACCAGTTATCAGATATGCACATCGAGCATTAAGCTCTTAGCACTCTTTGAGTGAATGATCACATTCTTTAAAGATTTTTTTGTAAGGCAGGCTGGTAACCAAATTGTGCCACTTACCTCCTTCATCCTCTAAACCACACAGGTGAAAACTACTTGGTTTGCAGACCAGGGTTTCTGAGAGGATTATTTAGGACTGTCAACATACTCTGGACTCTAAAATTCATAGCTAAATTCTTTTTATTCGGCCTAGCCACCTAAAGTTTCCTTGTATCAAGTGTTTTTCCAACCTGTGCCTGGGAGCACAAAATAAATTCTTAGTTAACCTGGAACATATGTTTAATCAAATTATTTTGTGTCGTATGTGAATTTCTCTTGTCGGTGGTGGTGGAATCACCTTCCATTTACTGGGAGTTTTTAAGGATCGTACCTGGGGTGTTAGTCGTTGATAAAAAAAAAAATTCTTAATTGGGGTCCCTAGATTGATCACCGGCCATTTTCTTCTTTTTAAAAATAAAATTGTGTAATATTTGCCTTTTTTTAGAAGTAAGTTCATCATCGTAATAGAATAATATCTTAACAACCAAACCACGTCGTATCAAACTGGTTCCCGTGACCAGGATTCCACCCACTGTACCAGAGAGATTCACATTTATGATTTGCTATTTCTGATATTAGGTAATGCTGTGTGAAAATTGTAAAAAGATCAAATTACTCTAGCAACAGTTAAAGGATAAGGTTTTGACATAGAACATAGTTAATTGGGAGAATTTTCTTCATGTTAGGCATTCATTTTCGAAATTTTAGTCAGTATCAAGTGCTCGCAATCATAATTTTTTTTTGAAGTGTGAATTGGCATTTGAATTTTAGTGAATTGCATTTTTGTATTGTGCTTTTGTTTACATTGGTGAGAAATATTGAGGTAATTATTTTCAATTAAGAAAAAGAGTAAGATATAACTTTAGGCTCAGGTAGAAAATAATTATAGCTCACTAATCTTGGGTAAAAGTAATCATTGATAGTAAATCATTACAGTAACAGCAAGCATAGTATAATAACCTTATTTAAATTGTGTAGTGTACTACATAGTTTAGTTGAGTCTATAATGACTATTTTAAGCAAATGGGTTTGTAACTTTCAGTTAGTGATGATAGCCTTTAAAACTAATGCTAGATTTTTTGTTTGGTTATTTGCTGATTTCTTTAAGTGCAATAATTTAAAATGGGTGATATTGAGAATGTGTTGATGAGACAAAATTATGCAGGGAATTAGGTAGGATTAGTGAAGTGTTTTCTTTTCTCGTAATTTGAATTTTGGAATTTATGGTGGATTCTAAAGAGTTACTTCTCTTGGTTTCAAGATGCCTTCAAGAGAATTTATTGCTGCATGCTGGGAAGCACAGAGGTTGTTAAGTGAGGTTAAGGAGTGTATAGATGAGATACCTCAAAGTAGAAAGCAGCGGGATTATCATACACATAATTCCTTTTCTCCCAGGAATGAGAGTAGAGAAAATGATCAGGCATTCTGCTATCAGAGTTCGAGGACAGGGCATTCTTCTTGTGATTATTTTGGGAATTTCTCCAGTAGGAAGAGTTCACAGGAACAAGAAGTGAGAAATTCTAGGTTTTATGGAACCAGAACTAGTTCTTACGGGGAAGATGCTGAAAGTATCTTAACTGAGCAGCCGAGAACAAAACAGAATGTGAAAAGAGGCAGGAAACAAGAGGAGCAGGGAAGGAGTTGGTTCGAGGAAATCCTGCATAAAATGGAAGAGGAGAGATTAATGAAAGAAAGAGAAGAGAAACTCGAGAGGGACAGAATTGAAGCACACAAGGAATTGGAAAGGTCTCTACGAAGAGGCAGGAAACAAGAGGACCAGGAATGGAGTTGGTATGAGGAAAACTTGCGGAAGATGGAAGAGGAGAGATTAATGAAAGAAAGAGAAGAGAAACTAGAGAGGGATAGAATTGAAACACTTAAGGAATGGGAAAGGTATGAGTACCAAAAGACATTAAAGAAGCCAGAATTGGCTAGGCAGAAGGAACTAGAGGAGAAGTTCGAAAAGGAAAGGCTGAAAGTTCTCGAAGAGTGGGAGCAGCGGGAAAATGAAAAAAGATTAAGAAGAAGGAAAGAAAGACTGGAAAGGGGAATGATGATGAAAAAGTTAGAAAAAGAAAGGCTAGAACAGGAACAACTTCAGAAGTTAGAAGGAGAAAGACTTCAGCGGTTAGAAAGAGAAAGACTTCAGAGGTTAGAAAAACAAAGACTTCAACAGTTAGAAAGAGAAAGGCTTCAGAAGTTAGAAAGAGAAAGACTTCAGAGGTTAGAAAAACAAAGGCTTCAGAAGTTAGAAAGAGAAAGACTTCAGCAGTTAGAAAGAGAAAGGCTTCAGAGATTAGAAAGACAAAGGCTTCAGAAGTTAGAAAGAGAAAGACTTCAGCAGTTAGAAAGAGAAAGGCTTCAGAAGGAAGAAAGAGAAAGACTCCGGAAGTTGGAAAGGGACTGGCTGGATCAGTTAAAAAGGGAAAGGCTTCAGATGAAGGAAAGGGTGAAATTAGAGGAAGAAGTAAACAAAAGAGAAGAGATTAGAATGGAACAGGAAAATGTAGAACAGGAAGTGCTGCAACTCCAAGCTGAAGCGATACAGCAGGTTGCAATAAAGGAAGGAGCACAGATTGAAATTGGGGTGGATGATAAAATTCCATGTTCTGAAGCACAAGTCAGTAATCAGTTGGTGGAGATGGGGGTGTTAGAAATAGAAGATACAGGGTCTGCCATAATTATTGACACAGAGGCTGTCACAACAAAGACTTTGGAAGTTATGCAAAGTCAAGTTGAGGAAGATGAGAATGTGCATGCTTTTTCAGGGTGTGTGAGTGTAGAGAAAAATGCAGTAGTTGAGTCACTGGAAGTTGGTGGAAATGTAAAATGTTGTGTAAGAAAGGAGGTTCTTGAATTCAGTGAGGAAGAGACGTTAAATGAGCAAAGTGATGGAGGATTAGTAGAAGTGGCTGTGATAAAAGATGCACTCAGTGAAGTGGAATCCACATTCCATAAACAAACGGCAGGTATCATAGATTGTTCTGAAGCCCTCACCTCTGAAAATTGCATTCAGACAAATGCTAGTCAGGAAAAATTGGAGCAGAGTAAAAATGTTGAAGTGATGATAAACAGTCTGTTCTTCCTGATTCTCATTCCAGTTGCATTAATGCTCGTGACATTGCATAGGAGTTCTTCTCTGCAAAATAAGCATAGGCTTTGTCTGCCAGAGAAATGTAGAGACCATGTGTCAATTTTGAAGTTGAGTATTAAGGCAAATAAGACCACATTTGTCATTTACCTTTATGGGTGGGATATAACAACTCTAACATTCCTACAGTTTCTACTGTGGAACGTAAAAGGGGTGCGTCATAAAAGAATTTTAAGTGTAGCATTTGATTGAATGATAAAAATTTCTTTTATCACTCTGAGGTCCCCTTGGTAATGAATGGAACTGGAAACTGATAATGAATTCCGGATGTATAATAACGAGTAGCATTTCATGCTTGGTTGTGTGTAAATAGTGTATTTTTTTTCCCTAAGGCAATATGCTCTCACGTCGCTTATTTCATTTTGAAAGGGAATTTTATTTTGCATTTGCTGTTTTTCTTTTCATCAGTGTGCAGGCTTCTCATTTCAGCTAGTATGTAAAGATGACGAGTACTAGTAAGAAAATTATAAAAGGGCATAAATTGGTATTTTGAAGATTTTTGTGCATGAGTCAGGACTGAAATGTGAGTATAGCTTTGATTGGACGTGTGTCGTCATTATGAATATACGAAGTGGAGAAAGGAATAATTTTTTTCATTGTTACTTCCTTTTCGAGAAAATATTTTCATTGCAACGATAGGATTTCTTTAAGGATTGTCTGATTTATTGTCTGGTGTGATCAGGATGGTGAACAAGTGGATAGGATTTTTGTTGACAATTGGTGTGTTTACTATTTGGTGTTTTATGGGAATATCATACAATATCATGCCCGAGTTTTTTGAGTGTCAGAGGCAATGGAAGAAATGAGACCTCATTTATCTTCATGTGTTATAGACGTGTCATGGAAACATGATAATTTCAGAGAAAGGACAGGAATGGGTTTTTTTAAGTAATCACAGAGTTCTTTTACTGAGTCATACCTACGAAAAAATTTGATGGTTTGTTTTTCTCTCATGTTGAACATTCAGGGAGTGGGGTATGAAGGTGCATATTAAGTGTAGGTTAGTTTGTGATGTGCCTCGAGATGGTATTGAGGTGAGAGATGTTTCTGGGCAAAGTGAATCCAGGAATAATGTGAGTCAGTGAATCAGATGAGAATTTTGTGAGATTTGTACGTGAAATTATTATGTAACATGAGGATGGTATTTAGGGATAACTAGATGCTTTTTTATTCTCTGTTGTATTTGGTAGCATGTAGTGTTGCACAATGGTGTTCTGGAAGTGACCAGATCAAGGCGAGTCCTGCATAAGTACTCCAAAAGTGAGAATGGTGTGACATTTTACCAGGTATTATGTTGAGTGAAGCATGTTCAGTGCATGGAAAGAGAAAACTGGTGCAGAAGTTTTTCTAAGCCTACAGCCCTTACGGAAAATAGGATTTGCAAATTCTATCCTATGTTGATAGTTTCCTTTTTTTTTTTACTGGTCTGTTTCTGTGAGATAAGCCTTGCATAGTGTTGAAAAAAAAAATTTCTCTGTGTATTTTTTTATGGTGTTTGTGGAATTATGTAATCCATGTTCAGTATTGCATAGCGTTAGAAGTTTTGTTGGTGTAGCTTTCCGTTTGCGTCACGTGTAGGTTTCTTTTGTATCTCTGGTGTGAGTGTGAATACATCTTGTTCTTGCCTTTGGACTTTTAGTTCTTGGAATGAAAGAAAAAAAATTGTTTTTTTTTCTTTTCGCTTCGGAGGAGGATGTGATGATCTGTTGACGTTTTTCCGATCTCTGAATTAATGGGCCAATATTTTTGGGTCGGAAAAACCATCACCAGATCCACGCACTCTCAATGAGAGTGATAATTTTTTGTCATGAGATGATCTCAAATCCCTTTGGCAAGGAGGGAGTTAGAAAAAAAAAATAGATTTAAGAGTCAAGAAAAATCAAGTAAATTCTTTTCATTTATTTTATTTTCTTTCTGATTTCTCTGTGAAGTGTTGATCTCTGTGTATGTAGTTAAATTTATGTGAATAGGTCTAGGTAAGTTAGCCTTGTGATGTCTGTTGCTAGTTAAGGGAGGTGTAACTAGCTGGGAAGTAGATTTAAGGAAGTTTGACATCATGCTATATTGCTGGTTTTTTTGTTGTTCTTTCATGCAATGTTTTTTTCTTCCTTCCATTGCATTTTTTTAGTGCACTGTTTACTTTCAGGGAAGAGATATAGTGAAGTTTATTTTAGTGCAGTATATGATGTAGTGTATATGAATTGATTTGCCTTAGTTTCTTAAGTGTATAGTGCAGTTTATATATGTATAGTGTTAGATGTATCAGTTTAAAATTATCGGCGACGCCGCGGCGTTCGGCGTTATTGATTGTCGGGATAACGTAGCGATAAAAAGAAAAATTGTAAGGTTGTAGTTCCGTATTTACCGTCGTTATCGCGATTTCTTTTATTGTATTATTATGTAAGCTTTAATAATGGAAGAGTAATTTGTAAACATGTAGTGTTTGAAGTATTTTATCTTATTGTAGTGGTATCTAATGAGAAAATCGCGTGTTTATGCCATATGTCAGTAGCGTGTATTAAAATCGTCGTTGGGTGTATCGGGCTTAATTTAGTAACCTTTCGTAATTAAAATCTTGCTTAGTATTAATATTTAGTTGGTTTTAGTATGAATCTTACTTGGTATTAACTAGTGATAGTATAATTCAGCGACTGATAGAAAAAGCGGGTCGGCGATCGCTCCGTAACGAAGTGACTTTCGTAAATTAATTGCGCGTGCGCTATCGTCAATGATATTTAATAGTCATTTAGTAAAAGAATAAAATTGTGGCTTAATGCATCAGGGCAAAATAACACATCGTTGCGTTACGCTATTTTTTCGTAATTCCGATCGTCGTACCTGTAGCTAGAGAGAATTCGATTTTTATGCGTTACGAAGTTAATTGTAACGATGTTCGTTAATGTTAGTTAATTTGTTTAATGAATTTTTGTAAAGGTGGTCTCTAAAAGTCTTTGTTCAGAAAGAAAGAACGAAAATGGCTACACTTTCTGGTGTCGCTTTTCTAAAAGCGATAAATTCGTAGAATGGCATCTGGGAGGACGTTTTCCCAGCTCTACCAGTGCAGAAAGTCCGATTTATTTATGCTCTTGTTTACTTCGAAAAGGCATTTTTCGCTTGGCACATGGAACACGTCAGGATTTGGGCGGAATTCTGCGAGGTTCACCGCAGCGCCCGTTTTCGTGGGTCAAAGTTCAAGCCAGCGATTTCTGGGAATTGCGTCTTTCTCTCCGCCTTCTGACTTAACTTCGGGCCAATTGCCTTCCGCCATTTCGGGCGCGTGCGCAAGGGATTCGGCGAGGAGCGGAGAATTTTTGCGTGCTGCTACACACTTCGATACGAGACTTCGTAAGGGAGAGTCCCACAATAAAAAAGAAAAAAAAATCGAGTAAAGGAGGGGAGGACGGACGTCCGGATGCCGAAACTGCCGTAACCTCGTGCGGCCGCGATGGCCCAAGAACGGTAGGAACGATCCTTTTCTTTTCTGTGCTTGACATCGTCCCGAGGCACTAGCGGGCATTACGCCTCGTAACTCGCTCGGTAACATCGCTGCCGCCTGTCGCCGTGTGAGAGAGAGAAAGTCTCCTCAAAGGCCGGCATCGGGAGTAAGTAAGAAAAAAATCGGAATAAAAGAAAGGAAGGAGAAGAGGGAAAATCCTACCATATCATCATAAGTGCATCAGGCCCCGTTTCCACGGCGTGCCGGCTCTCGTAGCGACAGCACAAACACCAATTTCCAATTCGGCATCAAAAGGAAAATTTAAGGAGGAGGAGAAACAAAGAGAAAAAAATGAGTACCACCTAAAATTGAAAAAAAAAAAAAATGTATGTGTCTTGATCAGAAATGGAATGATGTAAAAGGTTAAAATTCAGGGGTGAGAGAAAAAATGGGGGAAGGTGAAATAAAAATGGGAGGAAAATAGAGAAATGCAAATGTATGTTTGGAATTAATGGTCTGGCCAGAACCAAAAAAATGTAATATGTCATTGTGTAATTTTTTTTTTTTTGTTTGTAAAAATGTCTAGTTAATGCCAGTGACCAAAGAAATGGATTGAAATATATTAATTAGGTTTCCTGTTAGAACAGGGGTTTTTTTTGTTAGCTCAAATGAGAGGAAAGTGACTTGACATTTTTGTTTGTTTGGTTTTTCTGTACTGTAAAGTAAGAAAGAGGTTTTTCCAGGTAACTGATCAAAATCAGTGTGTTGTAAAAAAAAAAAAAGAATAAAATGTCACTCTTAACCATCTAAATCTAAATTGTAAAGAGCATTTAGCTCAAGGTTCAACCAGTTATCAGATATGCACATCGAGCATTAAGCTCTTAGCACTCTTTGAGTGAATGATCACATTCTTTAAAGATTTTTTGTAAGGCAGGCTGGTAACCAAATTGTGCCACTTACCTCCTTCATCCTCTAAACCACACAGGTGAAAACTACTTGGTTTGCAGACCAGGGTTTCTGAGAGGATTATTTAGGACTGTCAACATACTCTGGACTCTAAAATTCATAGCTAAATTCTTTTTTATTCGGCCTAGCCACCTAAAGTTTCCTTGTATCAAGTGTTTTTCCAACCTGTGCCTGGGAGCACAAAATAAATTCTTAGTTAACCTGGAACATATGTTTAATCAAATTATTTTGTGTCGTATGTGAATTTCTCTTGTCGGTGGTGGTGGAATCACCTTCCATTTACTGGGAGTTTTTAAGGATCGTACCTGGGGTGTTAGTCGTTGATAAAAAAAAAATTCTTAATTGGGGTCCCTAGATTGATCACCGGCCATTTTCTTCTTTTTAAAAATAAAATTGTGTAATATTTGCCTTTTTTTAGAAGTAAGTTCATCATCGTAATAGAATAATATCTTAACAACCAAACCACGTCGTATCACTGATTAACCGGTGGCCCAATGAACTGGAATCTACTGTATATACAGGATGATTCACTCGGGACTGATCCTTATTTTTTTAATTAACTCACTATTACAAAGGCACAGTTAATGAAATTAATGTAAAACATACCTTGATGCATGACGAAAAGGAATGTCTCATAGAAAATCCTGGAAGTGCCTTGCAGTGTCCAAATGCAAATTCACCCGGCCCTCCATATTGGCAAATGTGCGATGTAGCATAGCGAAATCGATGACAGCAATTTCACATGTGATATCGTCTTTCACTTCCTCAATTGACCCTGGCTTATTGGCATAAACCTTGCTTTTTAAAAGTCCCCAGAGAAAGAAATCTGAGGTCGTCAGGTCGGAAGACCTAGGCAGAAGCAGGTCTTTGGAGATAATCCTATCCTGGAAAAAGCTGTGAATTTCTGCCATTTCTGTGTGGCACGTTGCACCATCATTGGAGGTGTGGCACGTTGCACCATCCTGTTGAAAGTAACCAACTGCAAGTTCCCAATCATCCAGCAGGTTCACAAACTCATTAAAGATTTCCAAGTATCGTTCGGTATTAACTGTGTCTTTAAAATATATTGACCAAATGACACAGCATCAGGACACCTCACACCAGACACTAATTTTCACTGGATGCAATGGCTCTTCATAAGCGGCATGGAGATTATCACAGACTCACGCCTGTGTATTTTTGCGAGTTTACATAGCCAAATAAATGGAACCATGCTTTTTCAGTAAACCATGTTATGTCCAACTGGGCAGGGTTTTCGGTGAAAAGTTTGGTAAACCATTGAACAATATGCCAATCGCTTTGCAAAGTCTAGTCGCTGTAACTCGTTCACAGCAGTGATATGGTAAGGCTTAATCTTCACCTGTTTGGCTGCTCTTTGGCATGTCGAATACAATTGTCCAGTGTTTTGGGATAGCCGCCAAATAGATTTTCGTGGGGATGCCAAAAACGGCTGCTTCACATTCTCTATTGTGTCCTCTACCATCTGGGGTTATCTGTCCATATGCGGATCCACCAAACTTTCCATTCTCTCCAGCATCTTCACCAAGTTGGCTCTGGTGGATGGTTTGTGCCCACCAACTTTTTTCAGAAACTCCTTCTGACATTGTTTGAAGAAACCGGTTACAGAGTAGTTTGTTGCTAACTGTAAATTTAATTATACATAACAAAATGTCAGTATATTCTACCTAATGTGCAACCCCAATGCCTTGACTATGCATGTGGAACAATGCCCATGTTCCATTCTCTTCCTTAATCATTAAATGCAGGATTCAGTTTCGGGATATTTAAATTGGTTGTGCTTTCCAATCTAGAATACCTTGTGTTTCCTGAACTATACATTATAAAAGACTCAAATAGAAATTGCTTCGCCGCCCCGGTGGCGCAGTGGTCTAAGCGATGGCCTCTGATCATTCGTCCGAACGGGTTCCGGGTTCAAATCCCGGTGAGGCATGGATGTTGTGTTTGTCTTACGGCACTGGCTCTCTCCCTTCCCTGGAACCAGTGACCCTAAATTAGGGACGGGCGACTGCTTATAGCCCATTGAGTTGCTCACGGTGGTCGTTAAACCTCCAATCAAAAAAAAAAAAAAAAAAAAAAAAGAAATTGCTTCGTACTCAGCTTTTGAGAGAATTACAGAGCTTGTAGTATGTAGTAAAATATGAAGATCTGTTGTACATCCATAATATATATAAAAAAATTCTAATTATTTTTGAAACATATTTCTTACACTACGACATGAAAACCAATCTAATTACTACATGTACACATTTAGTTGTGTGCATTATTACTTGAAGCATCGAACTGCATAGAGCTTCAAATGTTTACAGCAACTCATTTGAAAGCTATTTATGCAATATTATTTCCAACATGTGTTGCATTTTTCTGTACTCTGGTGATGTTTACTTTATCATGGGTGGTAAAAAAAAAGAAAAAAAAAGAAAAGGATTCTTGTAATAGATTGATTTGTGACTTTAGATCCCATGATGATATGTTTACTAACTGAGAGATTTCTCAGGAACTGACCCCTTGCTGTTGGCAATAGATGTAGAGATATCTTTTTTATCTTTCACAAAGAGACACCCATATAGTGTAATTGTGCACATGTGCATGCTGTGAAGACTGGAAGATAGAAGAGAAGATACAATGAAAAACTTCAGCAGTTCTGTGAAAGACCAGACATTCTCTCATATGTCTGAAGTAAGATTGGTATAGTTGCGTGTGTGGAGAGCAGATCGACAAATTTTAAAGGAAGTGCTGGTAAATAAAACAAATGAGATAAGATCATTGATCATCTAACCCAGGACTAAGTGGATGAATGTAGTGCTTGGAGATATGAGAAGAATGTTAACGATGATGGGCAAAACACATAACAATATTAACAAATAAAGGTAACTTGATCACGCTAGTTACGTTAAATGAAAACTTTTACAAAAAGTTATTAAGTTGGAAGCTTTCGACCTTATCTTAGGTCTTCATCACGCCAATGGAGAACTAAGATTGTTGCCAGATTCTACATTTGAATTTTTCCTATTTTTGTTGCCGAAACTTAGAATTGATCTCCAGATCATCGGAATGTAGAGAGGAGATTCGGAATTGCAAGTCATTGAGTTGAAAATAATTTCCAGGCTGTCACGGTAACGGAGGGCAAAACGATTGTCAAAAGAAGCAATTCATTTTGCTTCGTTCCAGTGGGGAACTGCAGAAGTGTCTTCCATTGTCAAAATAGACAAGGCAGTATTAGGATTGGCTTTCGAAACATCTTTTTTATGTTCTAAAATTCTATGGTTAATGCTCCTGTATGTGCTTTCAATGTATAAGTTATCCCCAGTAGAAGAAGAGATAGGAATGCAATAAACTCCTGGGAGGTCCAGGCTTTCAACTTTGTCCCTATCCCTTTGTAGAAGTTTCAAGATGTTTGAGGTAGATTTAATGACAAGATGGTAACCAAAACTTCTAAAAAGAATCTGTAACTTATAAACATAGGAAGGATGGTAAGGAACAGAACCACAGAATTTCAGGTCTTCTTTCTTATGAGGAAGAAGGCATTCGATTTTCGAATGGTTTTCATATTTCTTTATGAGGGAGTTGACTGTAACAGCAGGGAAACCATGGGAGAGGGCTATTGTAGAAATTTTGGAGAGTTCTTCTTGAAGAGAGAGTTGGTTGTTGCAAATGATATGAGCCCTGTGGATGTAGGACTTCAATGCTGCAAGCTTGTAGAGATGCAGGGTGAAGGATTTGTAGGGAATGATGTTAGTGGCCGCAGAAGGTTTACAATAGACGGAACGAGTAATGGAGAGATCAGCGTTTCTGCAGATAGATACATCCAGGAAATCAATTTTGTGGTTTACTTCCTTAGATATAGTGAGATTAATGGAAGGAAATTTTTCCGTAATGGAGTTGATCAGTGTCTGTAGTTCAGACTCGGAATGTGGTCAGCTAATGAAAATGTCGTCTACATATCTTAACCATAGGGAAGGTATCCCTCTGTACCATATTTTGTTTCCCTCTGTACCATATTTTGATTCCTACATGCTCCTCATGAAGAAATTAATTCTTCATTTTGAACCCCCCCCCCCCGGGTACTCTTATCAAAGATCTTTATGATTGTTTCCACACTATTCATCAACACAGTTGTTTTGTTTTCAACAAAATTGTGTATAGGCAACAAACTGGTCTCCCCATGGGCTCACCTCTTTCCCCTCTGCTTGCAGAAATCTACATGCAACATATTGAAGTTTCCATCATTCCTCCACACCCTTTTCAACCTTCCCTATGGTTAAGATATGTAGACGACATTTTCATTAGCTGGCCACATTCCGAGTCTGAACTACAGACACTGATCAACTCCATTACGGAAAAATTTCCTTCCATTAAGCTCACTATATCTAAGGAAGTAAATCACAAAATTGATTTCCTGGATGTTTCTATCTGCAGAAACGCTGATCTCTCCATTACTCGTTCCATCTATCGTAAACCTTCTGCGGCCACTAACATCATTCCCTACAAATCTTTCACCCTGCATCTCTACAAGCTTGCAGCATTGAAGTTCTACATCCACAGGGCTCATATCATTTGCAGCAACCAACTCTCCTTCTCTTAAAGAAGAACTCTCCAAAATTTCTACAATAGCCCTCTCCCATGGTTTCCCTGCTGTTACAGTCAACTCCCTCATAAAGAAATATGAAAACCATTCGAAAATCGAATTCCTTCTTCCTCATAAGAAAGAAGACCTGAAATTCTGTGGTTCTGTTCCTTACCATCCTTCCTATGCTTATAAGTTACAGATTCTTTTTAGAAGTTTTGGTTACCATCTTGCCATTAAATCTACCCCAAACATCTTGAAACTTCTACAAAGGGATAGGGACAAAGTTGAAAGCCCGAACCTCCCAGGAGTTTACTGCATTCCTATCTCTTCTTTTACTGGGGATAACTTATACATTGGAAGCACATACAGGAGCATTAACCATAGAATTTTAGAACATAAAAAAGATGTTTCGAAAGCCAATCCTAATACTGCCTTGTCTATTTTGACAATGGAAGACACTTCTGCAGTTCCCCACTGGAACGAAGCAAAACGAATTGCTTCTTTTGACAATCGTTTTGCCCTCCGTTACCGTGAAAGCCTGGAAATTATTTTCAACTCAATGACTTGCAATTCCGAATCTCCTCTCTACATTCCGATGATCTGGAGATCAATTCTATGTTTTGGCAACAAAAATAGGAAAAATTCAAATGTAGAATCTGGCAACAATCTTAGTCCTCCATTGGCGTGAAGACCTAAGATAAGGTCGAAAGCTTCCAACTTACGAACTTTTTGTAAAAGTTTTCATTTAACGTAACTAGCGTGATCAAGTTACCTTTGTTTGATGAGAAGAATGAATGCAAGACCTGAAAAATTTGGCTTTAAGCTGAGTGTCAACTGTCTTGTAGTGTAATGTCATAACACCGTGCCACAGTTATTCAGCCTTCAACAACAGAGCACCTACAAAGATTTGTGCAAAGACCATTCAATGTATTATGGCATGACTGGCCTATGCCCACCAATGCCCACATCATGTACCCTTGTTAACAGCACAAAACCGGGCTGTGATGACCATGGTGGACCATGGAAGACTGAAAGGGGGTATCTTTATCTGACGAATCAAAGTTCCAACTGCAACACACTGATGGGAGGGTATCTTGTGTGTCCAAGATCACACGAGACCATGGACTCCAACTGTCAAGTCGAAGTGTTACAGGCCAGTGTTTTCTGTATAATGTTCTCGGGAATGGTTATGTGGGCCTCTTTATTGCCACTTTTACTTATTGAGACTATCATCACTGTACAAGTCTGAGTTGATGTACACACTGACGTACACGCGTTCATGGCTATGCATTTCCCACATCAGGATGCCTTCATTCGGCAAGAGACATACATACATATATATCAGTAAGCTGTTCTCTGATATTCAGAGGTTAGCTCCACAAAGAAATACAAACTACCAGATAATTTTTACTTACTGTTGCCGTATCAAACTTCTTCATTTACAGCGATCTTGACATACAACTCGGGCTTCACTGACATCCATCACATGCGTACACAAGATCTTCTATACTTCATACTCATAATCTTTTTCTCATGCAGACACTCCTCAATCTGATCCTCCCATGACTTCCTAAGCCTTCCTCTACCTTTCCTTCCTGCCACTTAGGCTAAAAAGATTTCCTTAGTAAGCATCTCATCACTCATTCTTTCAACATGGCCAAACCACCTTGCTAACAATATTTTGCTTCACATTACACAACTGCAACACCTCTTCATTCCTCACACAATCAGAATATATCTTGCTACAAACCCCCTAAGGAACGCATTTCTCCAGCACACAAACAACTTCTATGTTTCTTCTGCAGTACCCAGGTTTCACTGCCATACATCAGAGTAGGAACAATTATGCTTTCATACACAGCCATGCGGGACTCTCTTGAGAATCCATTATTCCTGTGAAACCCTCCCAAAGCAGCCATGACTTTCAATGAAGAATTCACTTGCCTACTAATTTCACCATCCAATTCCAATTTGTTCTCTTTGTCAAACATGCTTCCTAAATACACAAACTCATTCATCTGGTCAATAACTGTGCCATTTAGACATATATTACATTCAGTACTACCCCTCTCAAGAACCATAACTTTGGTTTTTCCCTTATTTATACTCAGTTTAAATTCCATGCAAACTTCGTACATCCGAGACAACATACTCTGCAAATCACTTTTGCTCTCTGCCAACAGGATAGTGTCATCAGCATACAGTCGTTTGCACAACGGATATCACCAAGACATAAACCAGTATTATCTATTTTGACATCATGCATGCACGCATCCATAAATATATTAAACAGCCATGGTGACATTACACAACCTTGCCTGACTCCTGCACCAATGGAAAACCATTTTGATAAAACACCATTTACATGTACACAAGCTCTACTGCCAGCATACATGACTTTTACACTGTTAAGTAGATTCCCAGTAACACCATATTCATTTAATACCTTCCACAAAAGTGTCCTATTTACACGGTCATAAGCTTTCTCTAAATCTATGAAGGCAGCAAAAACTTTCTTCCCAACAGGCAGGTACTTTTCAATCATTATGTGTAATGCAAAAATTTGGTTAGTGCAGCCTTTACCAGGCATAAAACTACTGTGAACATCCCACACTTTCTCTGATGTAAGACCCCATATTTTTTCAATAACGACCTTACCAAACGCTTTCCCTGGCACACTCAGTAGAATAATACCACAATAGTTCTTTCAGTCAGTCTGATAACCTTTTCTCTTATAGAAGGGAACAATGATAGCATCCTTCCAATCCCGAGGGACGATTTCTAACTCCCAGCATAACTGGCAAATTTCAGTTAACCAGTCACCATATTTCAACATCTCGGCAGTTATGCCATCAACTCCCGGAGCCTTACTATTCTGAAGGGATTTTAGAATTTTACACACCCCTTCTCTTGAGATCCCCCCTGTCCTTCCATCCTTCACTGTGACGTCATGTGCTTCTGCCTCTATCACCATTGCTTTCCTGTTCTAATAACTCACAGAAGTATTCACCCCATCTTTCACTTAACTCATTGGGCTGCCATATCATTTCCCCAACCCTGTTCTTCACACAACTTAGAACTTTGTTTTTTCCTGAGTCTCATGCACTTCCAGAAAGTCTTCCTATCTTTCCAAAAAGCCAATTCATGCTTTTCCACCTTCTCCTTCCTATCTTTTGTCTTACTCTGGCGAACCAGCTTAGTGGTTTCACGCTTCTTACAGCGATATTCATCCACAGAAACTCTACCTTGCAACATTCCCATATAGGCTTTCTTCTTTCCCCTTTCTGCCTCTTCAATCTCACTATCCCACCAAGCATCACCTTTATTGTTACCCACTATTGTGGTGCCACAGACCTCTTTAGCAGCAGTGACAACACAGTTCTTAAAACATTCCCAGTTCTTTTCCTTCAGCTCCTTCAGTCGTTCTCTGAGTACACAGAATAACGCTGATGATATTCACGGAGCCTTTCAACCTTTATTGTTTCCATCCTAGGCCACTTCCTATTCCTTTTCCTCCAACCAACATTCACTTTCACTCGTGACACTACCAAGTAATGATCAGAACCAACATCCGCACCTCTCATCGCACGTGTGTCAACAATTAAATGCTTCAGACGCTGATTATAGACAACAAAATCTATCACAATCTGACCAAGAGTACGATTTTCCCCAGTATATGTGTGGAAATAGTTGTGGTTGAAAAATGTATTAGATACACACAAACCATTCTCAATGCAAAGTTCAATTAATCTTTCACCATTATCATTCACACAAGGATCATTAAACTTACCCAGAACATTGTCAGAAATTGCATTCTGCACACCTACTCTAGCATTGAAATCCCCTGCTATTATAACTTTTTCTTTAGCACCAAACTGGCTCAAAACAGCTTTTAGCTCATTCCAGAAATCTTCCTTCCTATCAGAAGGTTCCGAGTCACAAGGAGCATACACAACAACAATTACTGTTCTCTGAAGTTTCACTTACAAAAGAATCCAAAGAATTCTCTCAGTATGCAGCTATTGTGAATCAAGTTGTTCTTCATCTTTTCACTTAAAATCACACCTACACCAGTCGGTCCTTTCACATTATCCAATACTCCAGACCTCACACTCACCATTCCATTCACCTCTTCTATCCCAGTTTCCTTCTTTTTAGTTTCACCTACACACAGCACATCCAAACTATACTTATTCATCTCCTCAATCACCTCATTCATCTTGCCATTTATACCTCTAGTATTCCATACATTAATCTTACACTCACTCAGCCGAGATCTCTTTCTCATACACCACTTAGAAAGTTCAGGTCAATTCACCGCCCTTCTCAAGTGTTGCTGGTCCACCATATCCTGCACTTGAGTCTTTAGTATTTCTTTGTGTTTTTTTTATCAGGTAAGTACATCAGTGTGGGGGATTAGGCCACAGCTGACTGTTCCAGTTGTTCATTCAACCTAAGGATTCTGGAACAAAACCCAGTGAGTTGGGGTGTTTTTGCCAATGTCACACCGAACTAGTTGGCACCTCTCCAAGATTCAGAGGCCCTTGTTGCTGTTATGTGTGCCATTGTTTCCACTGAGCGCACCGAGGAGGCAAACCCATCCCTCACTAAGATCGCCTTGCCATGTCATTTCTCCCATTTGGTAGACTGGTTGAAGTAGCATTCCAGTAATTTCGCAACCCTCAAATGGCCACTCATTCTGCATAGTTATACCCTAGCATCTGTGAGACGAAGTGCAGCAATACATTCAAGCCCAAATCTGCCACCATCAATTCCTAGTGTTTTCACTTTCCTGGAATTATGGGCTGTGATACTACTGAAACATTTCCATCACCTGGTAGAGTTGATACTATGATGTATTGCTGCTGATGTGAGGGCAAAAGATGTGCCCATGTTATTTGGTGGGTGTGCATAATAAATTTTCCTTTTAGTGTACTACCACAGAACTACCATGCTAATTTTTGTCATATTTCTTGTAAACAAAAGACAGTAAAGTACTTATTTTATTTAATATTGCGAAGTAAATGAGTTATACAGTTGGTATTGATATAGACAGAAAAATCTAAACATAGTGTCCAAAACTAAACTTGCTGGAGTTCCTATACTATGTCATCCATAGAAATTCAGTAAACCCTCATATTCATATGTAGCCTGGAATAGTTTGCTACTTCTTTGTGCATTATTCACATGCCTGACCAGTTAGTAAATAATTCCATCATCTGAGATTAACATTTTGACACTAAAAAAATAAATATTTATTAGTATTTTGAAAGATAAAGTATTATTGATGATGAACACATAATACTGTTTAAAGAGTGGTAATAACTTCCAATGAACTATCTGCATGTAAATATCAAATACACTGGAAACTTTGTTTCTTAATTGTAGCCCCAACTTTAGTTGGGATTAGGTCTGAGGATGCATTTGCAGACAGAAATCAGGAGATGGATTGATTTCTTGTTCCAGGACAGTGTAGTTTCCGGTAGTGGTAGACCATTTGTGAATGATTTGTTCACCATGAGTGACTCTTCGCAGTGAAAGATCATTCTATCAACCATTACTGCAACACACACTAAAATCACAGCACATTTAGCTTTCTTCCACTCTGATCATTTTAGAAACAAATTCCCAATGAGAAAAGTAATGTCAAAAATTAATAAGTGTGAACTGTTATGTGAGTGAGCAGTTAGCTGGAAATAATGGTGGAACTTAGGAATGGGAATGATATATGAATGCCATTAATTCCAGTGGTGTGCCCAAATCATTCTCTGTGAGTGGAGATTGATTTGTGAGCAAATGGTGAATGAGTCTCATAAGCTTGTGCTCTTTGGGGCAGTTTGTGTATTTCCTCTCGGCCTCACACTTGCAGGCTCTTCGGTACAAAAAATTATTTGCTCAGTGATTGTAGTGAGACAACTGACCTGGAATGGATGCAAAATTGCACTTGGCCTCACACTTGCAGGCTCTGTGGAGCAAAGAATGATTTGCTTAGTGATTCTAGTGAGACAGCTGACCGGGAATGGATGCAAAATTCTACTTGACCTCACACTTGCAGGCTCTTTAGAGCAAAGAAAGATTTGCTCAGTGATTGTAGTGAGGCAACTGACCAGGAGTGGATGCAAAATGAATGACCTGAGTGAATGTACTCCCAAGAATGAATTGTTTATGCCATCACTAGTTTCCAGGTTTCTAGAGGAATTAGTCATGTGGATGGTGGTTAATTATGTAATGCTAAATAATATGTTAAAAATAATGAGTCTTCCCATTGGCAAGAATGTTCATTGAATTTGAAAACGTAAGTAAGGCAGTGGTTATAGCTTCTAGTCTAGTATCAAGACATTCATTTATTTACACTCCATCCTGTGAAGGTTTCCTGCTCTATTGTTAGCTGTTGGTGTTGAAAGTGTTAAAATCATTGAAACGTTGCATAATTTTTTTTTTTCAAATTCGTTTTATTTTGTATTTGTCTTCACAATCAGAAAGGCTAAACTTACCTAAAAGGTCATTGCTTCATTCCTCTAATACACTTCGTGCACCTTAACGAGAACCTTTTTTATGCAGCTGGCCTTTTTGGGTTGAAACTTTCATCATATCTGCCTGCAGGTTGTTGTTATTATTCCTCAGATCATGAAATATTCATATTTTCATTCACAAGGCACTAAAAATGGTGAATTCTGACTGCTGTTTGACATGCGTGATATCTCGTTAAAGCTAGATACCTACTCACTAGTATGCGAGTGTTGTCGACCTTCATTAAACTCTTTTTTTTTTTTTAATTATTGTTCTGTTTCCTTCTTTCCTTCACTACTCCCTCAGCAACTTGCCTTTAAAAATTCACATTTCTAAAAATGGTACTCCATTCTAAAACACATACTTATACACCAAATAAATACTCACTTATATCACACCTATATTCAATTCTATATCTATTTCACAATTTACTATTTACATACCTCATACTAACACAGTCACATACTACTGTATATATACCACACATTCATACACTCTATTTAAAACCATTATCTACATAATTTATATTACACTATTTACATTTCACGGCAGTCAAACCACTGTCAACTGTGATTTTAATAGCGCTCCATTTACCTCATACCTTGTAAATACCCTGCAGCAAACCCTAACCCTATTCGGCCAGTCAGAACAATCCCCAAGAGCTTTCAACAGCAGCAATGTCATCCTCAGGAGGTTGATGTATCCCTCTGCTCTGCTAACCGCAGATCAAGTGAGCAAATTCAACAAGGTTCCTGCTTCAGTCACGAACTCCGCATCGTTGTATCTCTGGCACCATCTATTTATTGTCAGTGCTGTTCTCTTTTCTCTCCCCCCCTCTTTAATTGTTGTTCTGCTTTAATTAAGGCTTTCCAATGGTCATTTAAGTTGTTTGGGTCATTAATATTACATACTCTTGATCTGTTTTTTTCGATTAACACTGATTCTGCAACTCTCAACTACCTTTCATTTTTACAGCCCTTAATGATTTTAATATCTTCGAATTTCGGACATTGATGGTTTTCTAGACAGTACTGGGTTAATGCTGTTTTAGCTTCTTTTTTATTCCAACTATTCATATGTAGGTGTAATCTATATTTTAACTTGTTCTTAGTGCTGCCTATATATGACAAAGATGGTTTCTGATTTATAGGAATCTCATATACACTAGCTCTATCAAGTTGGCTGATCCAAGTCTTCTAGTTTCTCATATTTTAGCCTGGATAACAGAAAAATATCATCGACATACCTGCAGTATATCAATGGTGGATCTTCCAGTTTACTAATTATTTTTGTTTCTATGTGACTCATTATTTCAGTAAACAAGGTTGACAAAAGGTGACCTCATAGGTCCACCGTAATTTTGTTTGTAGATCACAGTGAATTTGGTCTGTGAAGAATACTTATGAATTCATTGAAAAAATTAAAGAGATTAAACCAGATTTAAGTGAATATCATATGGCTTGTATGGATGTTTGTGCCCTGTTTCCTAGTACCCCAGTACCTCAGGCAATTGACACAGTAGTTGAAAAATTATATCAGTTACATACAATGAATGAAGTACAGATTGAAGAAGTAAAAGAAATTTTATTTTACATATATGAAAATAACATTTTTATGTTCAATGACAAGATCTACAAACAAAATTACGGCAGACCTATGATTTATTTATATTGTTTTGTCAAGTCTTCTAGTTCCTCATATTTTAGCCTGGATAACAGAAAAATATCATCGACATACCTGCAGTATATCAATGGTGGATCTTCCAGTTTACTAATTATTTTTGTTTCTATGTGACTCATTATTATTCCAGTAAACAAGGTTGACAAAGGTGACCCCATATGTCCACTGTAATTTTGTTTGTAGATCTTGTCATTGAACATAAAAATGTTATTTTCATATATGTAAAAAACATTTTTATGTTCAATGACAAGATCTACAAACAAAATTATGGCTGACCTATGGGGTCACCTCTGTCAACTTTGTTTACTGAAATAATAATGAGTCACATAGAAACAAAAATAATTAGTAAACTGGAAGATCCACCATTGATATACTGCAGGTATGTCGATGATATTTTTCTGTTATCCAGGCTAAAAAATAAGGAACTAGAAGACTTGACAAGACAATATAAAGAAATCTATCCATCCATAGAATTGGCAGTGGAACAAGAACAAAATAACACATTGGCATTTTTGGATATTATGGTAATCAAAGCAAATGACAATATACAATATAGAGTGCATCGAAAATCATCATATATTCCTGTGTTAATACCTTTTCAGTCATTGCACCCAATAATGCATAAAAGAAATAGTATTAAAACACTAATTAAAAGAAGTATAACGCACTCATCAAAAGATCAATATCAAAAAGAAGAATTAGAATATATTGAAAAAATTGCACATGATTTTGGCTATCCTAAACAGGTAGTAAGGAAATGGATTAATGAAGTAACTCAAGCAAATAATAAAAAAAGGTACAAATAGTAAAAAACCATTAAGATATGTAGGAGCGATTTCATATGTTGAAGGTATTTCTGCTGAAATTAATAAGCTTTGTGGCAAATATGACATACAAGTAGGAAATCAAGTACATACTATAAAAAATATAGTAATAAAAAATGAAAAGATCAGCCAACTTGATAGAGCTGGTATATATGAGATTCCTATAAATCAAAAACCACCTTTGTCATATATAGGCAGCACTAAGAACAAGTTAAAATATAGATTACACCTACATATGAATAGTTGGAATAAAAAAGAAGCTAAAACAGCATTAACCCAGTACTGTCTAGAAAACCATCAATGTCCGAAATTCGAAGATATTAAAATCATTAAGGGCTGTAAAAATGAAAGGTAGTTGAGAGTTGCAGAATCAGTGTTAATCGAAAAAAACAGATCAAGAGTATGTAATATTAATGACCCAAACAACTTAAATGACCACTGGAAAGCCTTAATTAAAGCAGAAGAACAATTAAAGAGGGGGGGAAAGAGAACAGCACTGACAATAGATGGCGCCAGAAATACAACGATGCGGAGTTCGTGACTGAAGCCGGAGCCTTGATAAATTTGCTCACTTGATCTGCGGTTAGCAGAGCAGAGGGATACATCGACCTCCTGAGGATGACAGTGCTGCTGTTGAAAGCTCTTGGGGATTGTTGTGACTGGCCGAATAGGGTTAGGGTTTGCTGCAGGGTATTTACGAGGTATGAGGCAAATAGAGCGCTATGTAAATCACAGTTGACAGTGGTTTGACTGCCGTGAAATGTAAATAGTGTAATATAAATTATGTAGATAGTGGTTTCAAATAGAGTGTATGAATGTGTTGTATATGTAGTACGTGACTCTGTTAGTATGAGGTATATAAATAGTACATTGTGAAATAGGTATAGAATTGAATATAGGTGTGATATAAGTGAGTATTTATTTGGTGTATAAGTATGTGTTTTAGAATGGAGTGGCATTTTTAGAAATGTGAATTTTTAAAGGCAAGTTGCTGAGGGAGGTGTGAAGGAAATAGAAGAAAAAAAGGGGGAGGGGGTAATGAAGGTCGACAACACTCGCATACTAGTGAGTAGGTATCTAGTTTTAACGAGATATCATGCATGTCAAACAGCAGTCAGAATTCACCATTTTTAGTGCCTTGTGAATGAAAATATGAATATTTCATGACCTGAGGAATAATAACAACCTGCGGGCAGATATGATGGTTTCAACCCAAAAAGGCCAGCTGCATAACAAAAGGTTCTCGTTAATGTGTATAAAGTGTACTAGAGGAATGAAGCCATGACCTTTTAGGTAAGTTTGGCCTTTCTGATTGTGAAGTCATTAATGAGTTGCACGTAAATGGTGCACTTTTTTGGTGATTATTGCCAATGAAAATGCAAATAATGTGTGTTTGTCTTGTTCACAGACTATTGTATCTGGAATGGGTGAACTTCACTTGGAAATATATTCTCAGGTAAGTCTTCCATTGTGCACCCCCCCCTTAACACACTGTGTGTTTAATTTAATTCTTATTGTGACTGCATGTTCTAAATTATTTCCTGTATGATAAAACCATAGAAATTAGGGGGGGGAATTAACTGTATTTCAAATGCTTCTTAGGTCTTACTAATAATAATTAAATCATACTGATATGAACATCTGGAATTTGAAGTTTCTGTCTGCTTTAGGTTAAGGAGTTACCAACACTATTAATTTTGAAATAGTTAACTTGACAATATGTGCATCTTTCAATAATGTTTTGACAGCTCAGAAATTTTCTCAGATTATCATCTTGTATAGATTTCTTTAGTACTTGTTTCATCCATTTATGCACTTAATTTACAAAAGAAAGTGAGATCTTAATTGCAAATAACACTCTGCTGTGTTTTCCAGAATATTATTAGTTTTGAATAATGCCTGATATTTTTGTATGAAAAATATCAGGCATTATTTAAAACTGATGTTATTTCATTTTTGTAATGTTTTATTTTAAATATCAAGCATTATTCAAAACTAATGTTATTTCATTTTTGTAACATTTTTATTTTTCAATCTCTCGTGTCTAAATACTTCCTTAAACAAAGCTAAAGCATTGGAACAGTAGATGTTGATATTTCCACAAATGTTATTTATGCTGAAATAATACGAAAGTACATCTGAAAAATCTGTAACAGACTTAAACTGAAGAGAGGCATAAATATGTTTTGTGGTTGTAATGACTGACTTTATACAAAAAAATTTAAAAAGAAACAGACTGCTAATACATATACAGTCAACTCTCAATTATCTGCCAGCAGTTTATCTGTGACGTGACTTTGCCGTAATAATGTTTTTAGTCGCTAAAATATAGGTCATTTTTGTAAGTCACAGTAATAATTTTGGATTGCAGTATGTAATAGTTTTTTTAGTCGCTAAAATAGGTTTCTAATCATACATTGCTTACTGAAGAAATACATAGTTCAGAGTGAGTTACGAAAAAGTAGCCCCACACAATACGATGTATACAAAATGGACGTTTTAAGAGGATTTAAACAGGTAGCTTTTTAGTATGTATTGTGCTTGCAATAATAAGTACTGGTCTGAATAAAACATAGCAGTATGTTATGTGTGTAATTTGTAGATTAATTTATTTTTCTTGTAAAAATTTGGATTATCTGGGAATTTTATTATCTGTGAAACTTGTGCTGCCCACTATTGTGGATAATTGGTAGTTGACTGCATTTCACCTTAAAAAATATAAAAAAGGAAAACTGTTGCATTATAGTAAAAGATAATTTAACGTAGAGTTGAGGGATTTGTGTAAATGCTAACTGCTATTGACAGCTGTGCTGTATGACAATAAAAATGACTAATACTTAAAAATTAGGAAGTATTCAAATGGAGGGGTGTTGAGATTTTTATGGAGGAATGAGGGTAGGGAGGTATATAAATTCCTGGAGTCATCAGCCACAATCAATGTAGAATTGGTTAGACTGGGGTCCTTTTCATTATTGGTTTGTTTGTTTTCTTCTGTACTTTTCAGTACCTCTGACATAAGAATGGTGGTAGTTAACAAGAGCAATAAGTATAGAATTAACAGTGTAAACCTTTTTTATTAGTTCCCACCCCTTTTCCTTTGGACTTGAAAATATCCTTTGAGATGAGAATGCTCAACAGTGATCAGTAATTGACAGCAAAATGACTGCTCCATCCCCCTTGGACATTGGAGTATCCTTTTGGATGAGAATGCTGTTAGTATCAACAGTGATTAGTATAGGATTGATTAATAGATTGGAATGTTTTCATTCATCACCCCTACCCTCTTTCTTCCTGTCTCTGTAATATTGGGTATCCTGTGACATGAGAATATTAACAGCAATCAGTGTAAGATTGAGTATCAAACTCAGTCTTGCACTGATTGGGACTTTATTCTAACATAATTGTGTTTATTTTAAATTGAAATGTTTAATTTCAGAGCAAATATTATATGATGTCTTATTGGTTGGTGGATAGCTATGAATGTCGTAAAGGCCATTTAATTGAACATGATAAATCACATCATATACTGCTTGTGGCATCAAGAAAACATCATTGTAGTGTGAATTAATTAGGTTCATTTTTGTTGGTACATGTACATGCCATATTTAAAGTCATAGGTAGATAGTATTGTTAGGAAGAATGAACTTTGGTAAGAGTCCTGATGTGTGTTGAGATTTATGATGCCCTAGAAATTATGTGACTTCATTATTCTTTGATGGTGGCACCATATTGTTACTTTTACTGTGGAAAATTCCTTTAAATGTTGTGACACACTATCAGGTGATATTAAGTAGGGTAAAATAAAGACAGTGAGTGTCTCACATGCATCTGATTTGCTGTCAACTACAGTGAGAATTATTCATAGAAACACATTATTTGTAAGTGTGTTTCCCTCTTATTTATACATGTATGTTATTTTGTGACATTGTGTGATTACCAGAAAATTAATTTGTCATTGAAGACAGATATGAAAGGTCCATGTGCATATTCGACAGTTGTCTGATTTCTGGCGGCCCTAAGAATGGGGTAAGAGCTGGGTGCTGGCACGAATTCAACAGCAGCCAATAAGACACATCTGGAGATGTTCATTTCCTTCTTTGTCAAGCACATATGGGAGGGATTTCTGCAGTAGATTGTAACCTGTGATTAAACATGGGTACTCCACAACAATCGTAAATAATCACCACAGTGGTGGGATACCACAAAGCCACCTAAACACTGTCCAAAACCAGCTAAACTCTGTCCAAAGTCACCTAAACACTGTCCAAAGCCACCTAAGCACTGTCCAAAGCCACCTAAGCACTGTCCAAAGTCACCTAAACACTTTCCAAAGTCACCTAAACACTGTCCAAAGCTACCCCTTCACCCTCAGAAAGTGTTGGTTCTTATGTGGTGTTCCACCACCTACGTTATCTATCATTCATTTCTCCGACCAGGTGAGACTATTTATTCAGACTGCAGATGTGCTGAAACATAGCAGACACACAGAAATCTCCATGCCAAGAAGCAACCAGTTTTGTTCAAAAAGCATGGGGTCCTTCTTTTGCATAATAATGCTTGCCCTTTTGTTTCCAAAAGGATCATCCATCAAATCCATAAGTTTGATTACTAAACTCTTCTGTACCCCACATTCAGACCTTGCTCCCATGGATTATCAAGACCTTGCTCCTGTGGATTATCAACTCCTCTGGAATCTGGACTGTTTTCTGGCAGAGAAGACCTTCCAAAATGACTAAGCTGTGTTATGCCATTGTCACCTTTGCCTCACAGACTCCGGAATTTTATTGCTATGGGATCCCCAGTCTCGTAGCCTAATGGCAGAAGTGTGTCAACACAGAGGGAAACTATTTTGACTAGGCAGGTAAGCACTTCCTGTTTCATAGGGTTTGCAGGTGGCACTCCCATTGGACAATTCATCAGCATCACCCAATATTTAGTGATTTGCTTAGGCTATGAACTCTGATCATGCTGACAGTGTAGTTGTCAGAGCCCCAGAACCAATGAGAAACCATTTCTAATTATATCTCATTTTTCAGTATACAGCCTTCATTTACAAATAATCCTTTTGGAACAAATCAGTGTTGTGAACTGCCTTAGTTTGAAACATATTAATGTATTATCATGCAGCAGGACGCAAACAGCACAGAATGCGCGAGTGATTATCATCACACCTGGTTCTGATACTTGAAAACCCAGACAGGTGCAAAGTGTTCATTTAGTTACAGGCCTGTGTGCTTAATTGGTTCATGCATGACTACATTTGTTCTTATAGTTCCTCAGACAATTATAAAGTGTTGTTTCTATCGGAGTGCCATACTCCTTTAACAGCCCAGATCACATGATGAAAAGCACACAATACAAACCAAGAAACTGTTTTTGTTTTATTGTTTTCTTTTTTGCAAAAAAAAAAAAAAAAAAAAGGGAGGGAGGGAAGAAAAGAGATTATCCAATACACTACCAGGGCTTAAAATTCAGGGCGGGATGACAGGATTCCCGCTGAAAAACTTAAACTCTCATCCAAATAAGGTTGTTAGGAAGGAGTCTCCTGCCTTACATAATTTTAAGAAAAAAATATATAAATATAAAATCTTGGGTCCAGTTTTGGACCGCTCACAAAATTTGAACATTAAAAACGTCCTTTGTAATACATGCATTAGAAATGGACCTTTCAGAGTTCTGAAAATTTGCAATCGAATACAGCGTTCATGTCAGGGATATAATCACTTTATGGACACATGAACTGGCTTCCATATGCAGTCGCATGAGAAGTTCATTTTGCATATCGCAGACAGTTACGAATCAGGCACAAGATTCTTTCTCAGATTCATGGAATTCCGCTGTTTTCACCATCATTTTGGTTATATGCTCGAGATCCACGCAAAACTGAAGATAATGTTTTATTTTTGAAGGATTAGTGTGTGTGTATGAGGGGTCATGCTCCATCTGGGAAAAGGTACTCTATTTTTCAGAACTTCTGAAAACGAAAGTTAAACAGAGTGAAAAATTTTCACACAATCATAATTTCTTTTCGTTGCAAAGTTTCTTCTGTCCAGTATTGTTACTAAATATCAATTTATTGCATAAATGATTGTATTTCAGCTTGAAAGTGTTGACAACAATTTCTGGTAACGGAAGTTCAACGGAGCAAAGATTTTCTTGTAACTTTTAGGAGCATGTTTCTTCTGTGGTTTCGAGGAACTCTGCCTTTGTTGTCATTTATTGCATCATTCTCGAGAATTATGCAAAACTGAAAATAATTTTGAAAGGTTGATATGTGTGTGGTGGTGGAAGGGGGAGACGTTTTTCTGCTGGGGACGGAATTTCATCTTTCAAAACTTTCGAAAATGGAAGTTAGACAAACTGCAGATTCAATCCGTAATCATAATTTTTTTCTCATGATATTCCCTCTGCTCAGTATTACTGTAAAATATAATCATGTTCGATAACTGTGTTTCAGCTTGAAAATGAAGGGAAAATCTCCCCAAAACGGAAGTCAGACGGAGTGAAAAATTTTCCGTAATCATTATTTTTTAATTTTTTTTTTTTTTTGCGATGTTTCCACTGTACAGTATTACTGTTAAATTTTACTGTACCCCTGCCCACATAAATAGTTGCAAAGTGAAAAACTGGACATTCCTCATATCAGAAGAATGGTTGAATCGACCAAGTTTCTAGTGTTTGAACTGCAAACATCTCGTAGTATTCAAGAAAATATATTTTTTTTTCAGAGCTGAAGGGAAACATGTTAAAAAATAATTAATTAATTGCTCCTCGTAATGCTAAAACTTGCACATCATAATGTCAAGTGAAGGTTTATTTCATCTTTTCTTAGATGGACTTCAGAATTCTTCTTGAAATTTGAGTGTGTAGTAGAACAGGGGTGCACAACCTCTTAACACCTACGGGCCGATTTCAAATTGACTGAACAACGGCGGGCCGCAGGCCCCCCCCCCCACAAAAGATTAAAAAAAAAACCCAAAACCAAAATATTGAAAAAAAGTAAAAAAAGTAAAAACTAAACTAATGAAGACGTGTACAGAAAGTAATTAAACGAAAGAATCTGCTTAAAAAAAACATGCAGGCGTCGCCAAAACCTTCTTGTTTTTTGTAGGTCTTTAGTGAGAAATTTGACATTGTTTTTTATTAGTCTTTCAATATCTGGTTCAATGTTGGACACAGCAATCCTCAGGTTTCCCTCCAAGTGTTTATTAGTTAGATGAGAATGACTTCTTGATTTCACCTGTTTCATTACAGAAAATGATTGTTTGCATAAGTAGGTGCTTCCAAATAATGTTGCAGTTTTTTGAGCATGGATTTTCAATCTCTTCATTTCACAAGGCAAATAGTTTTTGTAAAATTCTAGTAATAAAACTTCTGCAAATTTAGCCTTCAATTCAGAGTTATTTTGAAGATCAGAAAGCTCTATCTGAAAATCCACGGCCGCTGTTTTAGTATTAGTTGTGAATGGAACCGCAAACACATCAAAAGGTTTCTCAAGTTTTCTGACATCTTGAAATCGATGATTGACTCATTTTGCAGATTTTCTACTAGTGAGGCACATTTAATGAAGTTCATGTATCTTGAGAACTTGCAGCGAAATTACTCATTGTCGGAAAATTCAATAATTGACCAGACTTAAGTTGTGAATTCCATAATGCCAGCTTAACCTTAAATGACTTAATTGAGTAAAACAGGTTGTGACATATCAGATTATTTTTTCCTCGAAGCTTCGTATTTAGCACATTCAGATATTGAGTCATTTCGACTGAAAAAGGTAAATCTGATACCCATTCCTTGTCCTCGAAGTCTGATACCAGATTCTGATCACGACTTTTTAGAAAATATATTATCTCCTCACGGAAGTCGTATACTCGTTTCAGCATTTTTCCAGCACTTAGCCAACAAACTTGTGTAAAATGAATGACGTCATCATACTGGGAATCAAACTGGGACAAGAATTCTTGGAACTGACGATAAGTGACTCCTCTGGAATGAATAAAGTTTATTACTTTGATAATAACTTTCATTACATGTTCCATTTTAATGGTTTTTGCACAAAGGTTCTCTTGGTGTAAGAGGCAATGGCATGCAACAATATCATTTCCTACGTCCTTGCAATCTGTTGCTAAATAGTTCACTAATTCTTGGTTCTTCCCCACCATAGCTGGTGCTCCATCAGTAAAAATACCACATAATTTTTCTAAGTTCAAATCATACTTTACCAAAACTTTTTTTACTTCCCAATAAATGTCTGATCCTTTGGTTGTACCTTTCATAGGAACTAAAGCCAGCAACTCCTCCGTAACATTCAAATTGCAGTCAGTACTACAGATAAAAATTGACAGTTGTGCAGTGTCAAGTGTCGTTTGTGCTTTCGTCTACAGCCATGAAAACCATGTGAAATCCAATATTTTCTCCTTTAATGTTTTTTCAATATCTAATGCCATTTCTTCTGTTCTTCTTGCTACTGTTATACAATTAAGGCTAATCTTTGAAATAATAATTTTTTTCTCTGGAAATACTATATTTGCCACTTTTTCCAAGCATTCTTTAACTAACTAATATCTTTGTATGGTTTCAAATTTTTAACTCAACAAAACTTGCCTTGTCTGCAATTTCCGCATCATCAGTCACTTTTCTGAAAATATTTTGTTGATTTGTTAATTTACGTTGCAATTCTTTAGCTTTATCTTGCCTCATTTGTCCCGTCCATGCATTGTATTGGCCAGCATGTTTTGTATTGTAAAGTCTCTTCACGTTGTACTCCTTCAGTACTGCAATGGTTTCTTAGCAAATTAAGCATGTTGCTTTGCCTTTATTCTCTACAAAAAAATAACTCTCAGTCCATTTCTCCTGAAATACACTGCCCTCGTCACAGACTTTACCCTTTTTAGACATATTCAAAGATGTTATTATTACACAAATCGCATCAAATCGGGAGGCTTACCTTACTACTCTTTCACTCAATAAGAAATACTGGTTGCGCACTTATCACTGTTGTGAGTAAAACCAAACCCCCTTCCTCAGCTGTTCAGTGTTGCTACTGCCACCTAGTAATGACTTCTGATAATTTTCCTGTCTGTTTAAACAGGCAATATTATTTTTTCTTTTATCTCTCGCGTGCATATGTTGTTGGGAGCAAACTTTACTTGCCGTTTCTCTGGGTGATCTTGGGTAGTCTTCATGGGCTTAAGTTAGGTAGGGGGAGACACACTGACCTACCGAGGGGTTATTGGAGAGACGCCTGGTGTTTTTAGAGCGCTGTCCAAGGTGACCTTTGCAAAGCAGGACACCTCATGGTTCATGGCCCTTGGCGACACAAGGATTCGGTGGACGTTGGGTTGTTCCAAGGTACTTACCTTGGGGGCTGTCCATTCGAGAAGAGCAGTTGGTGCGAGATGGAGCCTTTTGCGCTGGGGGAGGAGTTGACTCCTGAGATAGAGAGAATTGATTTTTGGAGCAGAAAACAGCGTAAGAGTCTAATAAGCAGGAGCGAGCTGCTAGGATCTAGGAGGAGATTGGAGCACTGAACGTGGGGACGAGGAATTGACGAGAGAGATGAATTTAACGTAGTGATACTGAATAATCGTATTCACGTCAAAACAACAGCAGCTTGCTGTTACAATATGTTCCAGTAACCTGAGGAGGGGGGGGTGACAGTCCCATAAAAATATTAAAAATTAATTTCATATTTCTATAATTTTCGTTTTTTATATAAATGTTTGATTAATTTCCGTTTGGTACCGCCCTAGGATTTCGTGCGCGCGGGCCACATCCAATCAGGTCGAGGGTCACATGCGGGCCATGGGTTTGCATGGCTGGTGTAGAACAGTCTGAATCTATGAAGCAATGCATGCATGCACGCATGTGTGAACACACACACATTTCGGTATAGTCTTTCAAAAGCCTTGCAAACCAGTTTTTTTTTTTTTTCAGAAGTTAATGAAGATGCAGTTATGGAATATTCACTATTCGGCAGGGGCAATTTAAGCAATGGGCACAGTGAGCCTGGGCCCAGGGTGCCAGCTTTAGGGAGGCACCAAGCTGGAAGAGTTTTTTTTTCTGAATATTTTAGCATCACCACCCAACAAAATTTTTACTTAAATAATTTTTAAAACTTATATTATTTGTAGTTGTCACTCCATATGCGCAGACAGAGAGCATTAACTGAGCAAGAGTGAACATGTTTTTTAAGATTATGGATCCTTTAATCAGTACCCATAATTTAGCAAACAGGAGGAAATCATACGAAGTTGTTCTGGAAAGGTTTGGACTTTTCAGGGAATTGTAAGAGACCAGTGCTTGTGACATACAGGCTAGATCAAATAAACTTGTTCATAGGTACCAATGAGACATAGAAAACTTTCTCAACGAATTTCTATATTTTCAGTCATATATGAATGCCGAAGATTTGAACACACCACAGGATATGTATACTTTCACCATTGATAACAATCTTCAGAGTACATTTCCAAACTTAGAAATAGCTTTGAGAATGTTTTTACCCTTACCAGTCACAAATTGTTCTGCTGAAAAATCATTTTCAGCAGTTTGAAGAATAAAAATTAAAAAAGGACGTTATTGGAAGAAAACAAAAAGGTTTAACTCACTCATGGTAACATGTAGAAAAGGACATAACTGTGGGTATAAACTACTCTTCAGTAACTGACAATTTTGCCCATGCAAAGGCCCGTCGAAAACCGATGATCATGCCATAATTTTGGTGCAGTCAGGCATTGAGTGTAAAAGTGGGAAATTACGTAAGTGTTAATCAAAGTTTGAGTAATTGACAATTTTGCCCATGCAAAGCTCAAAAAGCCCCGTCAAAAACCGATGATCATGCCATAATTATGATGCAAGCGAACATTGGGTGGGAAAGTGGGAAATTACGTAAGTGTTAATCAAATTTTCATTTGCATTGTAAGTGTACATTAAGATTGTTTTAATACAGTCAACTCCGCTTATAGTGAACCTCTGCAGACTCGCATATTTCGTTCACTAAAGCAAAGTGTCTTCCCTTTACCTGAATTCAGTGGAATGGTGAGCAAGAAAATAAAATATGTGCATATGTATCTAAACAATAATATTTTTCTGTACGTAGAGTATATTCATTAAATTAAGTAAATAATTAATTTTACATTACCATAATTAACATGAAAATAGTTCGTTATGTGCCGCTGCTTGCTGCAAACAGTTTTAATAAATATTTTCTCTATGTCCTTTTCTAGAGTCTGTGCTTTTGGTACACTCGATTCTACATTTTACATACATTCTAGGAACTTTAGCACAGTCCTGACACTTTCCAACATGTCTTTCACTGTTGGAAAACGCTCTTCATTATCGTCCTTGTCATCTTTAGATTTGTTTTCTTCCGTGTTGGAACCGTTTTTCACAGCCTTGACACAAAGTTTCATCCGAAATTTCATTCGTTACAGCTTCACAGTCAGCATTGATAAAATCTTCAGCTTCAGTGTGGAATTCGCACTGATCTGCAAGTCCTTGAGATGCACATCATCATCTTCTCTGAATGCCACACGTAGCCAAACCAGACCTCCAGAAACAGTTCTGTATAGTGACAGTTGACACAGTCCTCCACGGTTTGTTTCCAAAACGTACACCATTCAGAACACTTATTGATGAGTTCTGCTTTGATTCCAAGGCTTGGATAAAATGAAGCATTACTTCCCTTCTGTAAGAGGTTTTAACGCTGCAAATCATACCTTGATCCATGAGTTGGAGGACTGACGTGGTGTTGGCAGGCAAGAACACCAGCTTGATGTTGCTGAAGTTTTTTATTCTACCTTTCAACACATTCTTTCAAGTTTTACAAGACGGTTTGTTTTGAAATAAGTTACAATTTCATGTTACAAGAACATTCTTTTCTTTGAAGTTATATCTTTTAGGTTCACTGTAACCGAAGTTGAGGGTTCACTATAAAAACGAACATTTAAATGTACATTTCCAATGTTGTGGGTCGGGACCAATGATTTAGGTTCACTATAGCCGAATGTTCACTATCCAGAGTTGATTGTATTTGCTTCTTTTCCCACATTATTGTGTGTCTCTGGTCCATTATATTGTTTTATAATAATAAATATCATTATCATAGTGTACAGTATTTATTTTTCACAAAATCCTGAAGGTCAATAATTTGAAACATACACAGGTACACTATGCAGGGATCGCATTCGTCCTAAAATTCCTAAAATTCCTAATATTTTGTGACCCTCCTTAAATTCCTAAAATTAGACCTAAAATTTGCTATTCATCCTAAAATTTTCGTAAGCTTATTTTTATTAAAAACAACCGTTATTAACGCCAATAAATTTACCATTACGGTAAGGTAAAAAGACCTGTTATTGTAGAAACACAGCCTATATGCTGTGCTGCTGAAGGGAGGGAAAAATGACGCCATCGAGATGCACTTGCTTCGGGGCGGGCGTTCCATTTTTTGCCTTCGAACAGTTTTCGAGAGTAACAAGAGATCTAAGGGAAAAGGGGAGGGGTCATTTTCACCCCTGGTTTGCGCTTTGCAGACGAACTCCGTGGCATGCAGAAGATCGTACTTTATTTTTGTACATGCCTTGTGGAACCTCCTCTTTCTGCTGATGTTTTGTTATTGTAAACCGCAGGTGGGTGGAAGCAAAGAGGAAACATGTGGTCTTCTTCCGTAACCTCCGGTAATGACGATGGGATGGTAGCTGAGTTATCTTGGCAGGCAGTAGAGCACGTGATCATTGACCTTCGATCATGCGTCGGCGACAGCGACCTTCGATGCGCAATATATCTCGGCTCCGACTCGCTTTGACTGAACTTGCGTGAGATGCGTATGATAGTTTCTGGTTTTACGTCTTTTATGGTGTTCTCTGTGCAGGTTCAGTTCTCTAGTGGTGACCTGCTTTTTTTTTTTTTTTTTTTTTTTCATATCTTCTGACATCCTCGCAGCCAAATTTCGGGAAGTTGTCTGGTTTTGCAATATTGGAACGTGTTTTTGTACTTCCCTTTCATTTTCTGGTTAGTAATACAAGTGTTTAAGATGCCTAAATCCAAAACGAAATTTCAAGATGCGTGGCTCGCCAAAGAATTGGACGGAGTGAAGTTGAAAGAATGGTGTTCTGCAACTGAAACAATATTTTCTGCTAAGTGTATATTGTGTTCAGAAATTTTCAATATTTCTAATAGTGGCTTTTCACAAGTAAAAGCGCATCATAAAGAAAAAAAGTTCCCATAACAAGAAATTCCCATAACAATAAATTTGTTAAATAGTGTTCGTGATTCACATAAATTTTATAAAGAGTATGTTGATAAGCTGAAGGAAGAACAATCAAAAAAGGTAAAAGAAAGGAAGCAGAAAGAGAGGGAAAATAAGGAAAAGCAGCTAGAGAAAAAAAGAAAAGCTGAGTTTGATGACAAAATAAAAAGAAAATGATGCAGAAATAAATAGGCTTAAAAAAGATAAAGAAGCCTCCCTAGCAGTAATTCAAGAGGGAACAGAAAGAATGCGAAAAGCTGTAGAAAAACAAAATACTGTTGAAATAGCAGTTGCCTCTAACTTGATCATACAAGGTTCAGCTGAAATAAAGAAAACAAAGTAAATTAGTTGTGGTGGAAGCAGAAAAAGATAGGCGTATCAGGAAAAGGTTAAAACAATAATATGAAAAAAGTAATTCAGTGAACAATTGTACATAGTTCTTGGTTTTCAATTACCTTTTTAGGATATTATAATTTAATGTGAAACCTGAAAACTTTCTGTGAAAATCGTGAATTGCTTCTGGTTAAACAGCATATTAATGTTCAAAGTGAAACTTGAATGTGGTAAATATACTTGAATATGATAATAACACGTGAAAAGATAAGAACTGAACATTAGAAGTAAATCATACTTAAACTTTAGACATTAGACGTTATGCAAAAAATTTGGGTGTGAACTTCGACCATATATACTAATGGACTGCGCATTGGCAATAGCTGCATCAAAGCCGCCATGGCTCAAACATTGGGCACGTCATCATCAGACTCCAAATTTCGTGTAAAAATGCTGTTATGATTACTAATTTACGCTGCAGAACTTCAGTGTTTTCGGTGTATTATGTGAATGCGCCTCATATATAATGAAAACTCTTCAGGTAAGTTTACTTATGAGCTATATACATGCATGAACGGGTTGTTTACATTTTGTGATTTATAATGTGATGAACATTTGCGAAGAATTTGGAACCTGCATTCCATTTTTTTTTCTTAAGTTACTATATTTTTATATCAATAGCTGCAAGTTTCTGGTTAAGTAATTGAACTTTATTGACTTAGGTATTTAATTCGTTTCTTACCCATGAAAAATCATAGAACTTTCTTTACTATATCGCTCAGAGCAACCATAAGCACAGCAGGTGTAACCCATCTTTTTGACTGTTGTCATGTGATTTTATGTTGGAGCCAGAAATTTTGATGTCATGCGCAGTCTATCAGTATATATGGTTGAAGGGTGTGAAGCAAACTCTTTACAATGTATGCAAAGTTGTTTTACTAGATGTATACAAATATACATCTAGTTTTTATTGAAATACACTCCTAAAATTTTCCTAAAATTTTTCTAAAAATTCCTAAAATTCCTAAAATTCCAACCTAAAATTTTCCAGAAGTATGCTATGATCCCTGACTATGAAATACCCCTACTATATTTTTCATTAATAATAAATATCATTGCAAATAACATAACACAATAAAACACACTCCTGACAAACAGACACATGCACGTCATGAGCCCGCACCATTTAGCAAGAAAATAAATTTGGTTGGGGGGGGGGGTTGCGGGGTTGCCATCTTGTCTTGTGCCCATGTCATCAGACACTTGCTTCATCCCTGCTATTCAAACTGAGATAGCTGTAAAAATTGAAGAGTATATGTGTCAATTTCCAAAGTTGTTTAAGGGTTTTATAAGCAACCATCAGCACACATTTCCATTAGTGTCAAAGGTTCTTCTACAAGTAGGTTTTGTGTTGCATTATACAAATGTACCATGTGAATGTGGCTTTAGCACACAAAGCAGAATTAAGTCAAAATTCAGAGATTCATTGAGCAACAAAAATCTTAATGCATATTTCGGAAATTGGGCCAGATAAACCCTTCGGGGGGGGGGGGGGCTGATCAAAGCTTGCTAACTGACTAACTGTGGCAAGGAATAAAAGACACAAAAAATTCAGGTGCAATTTTATGATACCAATGTACTTACTGCAAGAGGAACAACTCTGTTTTTGTAAAATGAATCATGGTAGTTTGTATTAGATTGAATGTAGTAAATTTTTTGATGTAATTCATCTGTTTGTTTTAAAAACCAAGTATAGCTTATATTGTTTGAAAAATTACTGCTGTTTTCCTAATCTTTTAATATTATTAAGTCACATATTCAAAACTCTCCACCCGAAATTTTCAATCCCCTCCATTTATAAACACAGGTGGGGAGACTACCTTCCATTTCAAATTTGAATTTTAAGCCCTGACTACTCTACAATTACATTTCAAACTCCATGTATGCTTCACTATATATATATATATATATATATATATATATATACACACATACATACATACATGTATATGTTAATCCTCTTAACATTTTGTTTAGTGATAATGAATTTTACATAATATTGCTGAATAATTCTTTTTTCCTTTTTCCTAGCGTATGGACAGAGAATATAATACACCAGTTACCCTTGGGAAACCTAAAGTTGCGTTTAGAGAATCTCTGTTGTCCCCATGTGACTTTGATTACTTGCACAAGAAGCAGAGTGGTGGGGCTGGTCAGTTTGCTGGAGTAATTGGAAAAATGTTGGTACGTTATTTAATCCTTTGCACTGTATTGAATCCTCATTTATTTTGGCAATTTTTTTTTCTTTCCTACCTTAATTAAATCTTTTTGAGTTGGGAATAGTTGATTTCATAATACAGTAGATTCTGATTAATTGGACCATCAGCTATTCGTGGAAGCTGTTATTTGGGACAATTCTTGTAAAACATCCCAAATGAACTCTTTGGGATAAAGCTTTGTATAATTATGGCAGCAGCTTAATTGGGCCAAAAGTGTTCTAGCCCTGATGTGTCTCAGTTAACTGGAATCTACTATACTGGGTGTCCTTAGTCTTTCTCACATTACAAAAATTAATATAAAAAAATGTATGAAAGTTAAAATAAAATGCTTGACAATATAATATAGCAGCACTCATAGAGTTTTTTCTTTTTTCTTCTTCTGTTCTTTAGGTGAGCAGTACTGCTGAATAAGAGGAGCATTTCATCAATAATGGCTTCCATGCAAGAAAAAGCGGCATGCGTGTTATGGTTCCATGAGACCAAAGCGGCGGTTACTATCCATCATCATTTCAGAAAAGAGTACAGACGATCACCTCCAGACCAAAAAAGCATAAAAGGCTTGTGTGAAAAGTGGAAAGCGATGGTAGTGTTGGCGATCTCCCCGAGCAGGCCAACCACCGGTTACATAAGAGATAGCTGCAGCTGTTCAGGAGACATTTCTGCGAAGCCCCAGGAAATCCATTCATCGTGTTTCCTAGAAACTGGGATTCCCCGTGCCACAGTTCACAAAATGTTACACAAACGTCTTCATCTGTATGCTTATAAGGTACAGATAATTCAAGCTCTTCAGCCTGATGGCCTGCCTCGCTGTGCTGCATATGCGACGGAGATGTTGCAGTGCATAGCTCATGTAGTGATTATCTGCATCGTGTCTGTTTCTCAGATGAAGCCACATTCCACATCTCGGGTACAGTAAATAGGCACAATGTGTGAATCTGGGGATCAGAAAATCCCCATTATGTCATTAAACAACAGTGGGCTATCCCAAAAGTGGACGTATGGTGCAGCCTGATGCATGGCAGAATAATTGAACTCTTCTTTTTTACTGAGCTCACGGTAACATTTAACGTGTACCTGGACATGTTAGAACTTTTTGTTGCACCTCAGTTGCATGCACTCCAATCTTCTGTTATTTTCCAACAAGACGGTGCCCCACCACATTGGTCAATAATGGTTTGTAATTTCCTGAATGCCACAATTCCGAACAGATGGGTTGGCTGCTATGGTCTCATGACATGGCCACCTTGATCGCCCAACATATAACACCTCTGGACTTTTTCTTGTGGGGTTATGTGAAAGAACCAAGTTTACTCTAGCAGTGTTCTGGATGTCAAAACATTGAAGAGCAGAATAATGGACGTTATTGGTTTTGTATCTGCTGAGATATTAAACAAAACATGGCGTAAAATCAAATATCGTTTAGATGTCCTCTGTGCCACAAATGCGCCCATGTGAAGGTGTACTGACACTGGAAAAAAAACTTTACTTGTGCACCATCATTGTAGTGCAATCCTTTTTCTTGGCCGCCCTGGTGGCGCAGTGGTCTAAGCGATGGCCTCTGATCATTCGTCCGAACGGGGTCCGGGTTCGAATCCCGGTGAAGCATGGATGTTGTGTTTGTCTTACGGCACTGGTTCTCTCCCTTCCCTTTAACCAGTGACCCTAAATTAGGGACGGGCGACTACTTATAGCCCATTGAGTTGCTCACGGTGGTCGTTAAACCTCCAATAAAAAAAAAAATCCTTTTCTTGTACCTGTAATACATTTTTCATATTAAATTTTGTAATGTGGGAAAGACTTCATGGACACGCTGTATATAAGTATGCAGAGATACCGTTTACTACGGGTTCTCCATAGTTTCTATGGTTAACAACCAAATACTACAGACTACGCATTTAAATAATTTTTCTATGGAGAATTTAGTGTAATATGATTTCATTTCATTGCCGATTAGTATGAAAGGCTGCAATCAAAGCTTTGAGGCTGGGTTCAAAGCAGACACTTTGTCACGGCTTAGTGCACCTGCTGGGCTGAGCGATGTATCAGTACATCTAAAAAAAACAGTGTGAATTCAACATCGATATTACAGTATTTCGACTAACAAAACTACGATTCATTGCCATCGTAATGTATCTACATGTGATGTAACCACCATCACACGCAACTGAGCCGTGACCAAGGCAAAGCACAGTTGTACAAACCTGTTTTTCCAGTCTGAGAGACCCATAAACATCGGGAAATCCTCACGCACGCACGGCTTCAATGTAGTTCCTTGCGTTGTCTCATCGCCGATGTTATTAAGAGGCCTCATGGTCCACACGTTGGATCTCAGCACAGCTTAGGTTGTGGGTTGTTGAATTTTTATGGCGCAAGGGCGATGTGTTTCCAAAGAGCGCCAAGCACAGCTTAGGAAGTATGGGGTAGGTTTTTTTTTTTTTTTTTTTTTTTGCTTTGTTTCATATTTTTTGTGAAACAGTACAAGAGATTTATGGGTATTTAAAATTATATCTAATTCTTTGAGTGTCCGACCAAATCTAGGCACTCAAAACCAAATGTAGGGACTCAAATGTTAGAAGCTCTTTTGATAGAAAAAGTCAAAATGTCTATGTATGGTGAAGTCATCATCATCATTGTCAACCATTATCCATCCACTGCTGGACGAAGGTCTCCCCAAGTTTCTTCCACAACGGTCTGTCTTGTGCCAGTCTCCTCCATGTCACTCCCGCATATTTTCGAATTTCATCCACCCATCTTCCATATGGTCTTCTTCTGGGTCTTTTACTGTCCCTTGGAATCTAATCTATAATTTCGGCTGTCCATCGATGCTCTGTCCTTCTGGCAGTATGTCCAGCCCATTGCCATTTCAGGGATTTAACTCTGATCATGATGTCTTCCACTCTTGTCATTTTTCGGATCCACGTGTTCCTCTTCTTATCTCTCCTGGTTACACCAAGCATGCACCTCTCCATGCATCTTTGAGTTGTCTGCAGTCTTTGTATGTCTCTTTTAGTTAAGGTCCACGTCTCTGCACCATACGTAAGCACTGAAAGGATGCATTGATCAAACACTTTTCTTTTAAGACATAATGGCATATTGCTCTTGAAAATTATGCTGTTTCTTCCAAAAGCTCTCCAGGCAAATTTTATATGCCGATTAATTTCTTCATCAATGTGACCCTCACTTGATATCTGCTGTCCAAGATAAACGTACATGTCTGTTATCTCCAGCTTTTCTCCATCCATCAATAAATCTTCATTTCTTGTAAAAGCATTGAACATCACTTTTGTCTTCTGAAAGTTCATTTTTAATCCCACTTCTTTACTCTTGTCAGCAAGTTACTGGATCATACTCTACAGCTCTGATAGGGTAGTTGCAAAAATGACTATGTCATCAGCAAAACGAAGGTGGGTTAGATAATCTCCATTAATCTTTATCCCTTTGTTTTCCCAGTTCAGTGATTGAAAGACATTTTTCAATGTGGCATTAAAGAGCTTGGGAGATATGGTGTCACCTTATCTCACTCCCTTTCCAATTTTTATGTGTGTTGTATTTTCAAACAGCCGAATCTTTGCACTTGCATTTTCATAGATGTTATTAATAATATTAATGTACGCATCTTCAATACCGCAGGATTTGAGAGCCATTGTAACTGCTGATGGTTTCACCGAATCAAAGGCTTTTTCATAATCGATAAAAGCCATGCACAATGGAAGTTCATATTCCTTCGATCTTTCAATTAGTTCTCTCAGTACGTGGATATGATTTATTGTGCTGTAGCCACTCCTGAATCGAGCTTGTTCTCTCGGTTGAGCCATGTCCAGTGTCACCTTCAAGCGGTGTGAAAGAACTTTAGTGAAGATTTTATAAACCACTGATAGGAGGCTGATAGGTCTGTAGTTCCTGAGATCCTCAATGTCACCTTTTTTATGTAGCAAGATCATTGTAGCGTTGTTCCAATCCTCAGGAATCTTCCCTTCATTAAGGCATCGAGTGAAAATTTGGGCGAGTACTGTTTTGATTTCTCCACTAGCTTCTTGTATGATGTCTACAGTAATTCCATCTTCTCCTGGAGCTTTTCCCCGCTTCATGTTCTTGATTGCATGTGCAACTTCTGCTGGGAGGACTGGAAGAACTCTGGTACTGGTACCTTTCATGGTGTCTGGAGTACATGTATCATCCCTTTCATATAATTTGGAGTAGAAATCTTTCACTCTTGTCAAAATTTCGCCTCTATTTCTTGTTACAGAACCATCTTCTTCTCTCAGTGCGATAATCTGTTTTCTTCCCTTACTGAGATGTCCCTTTGCTATCTTTAGGCTTTGGTTGTTTTCAATTGCTTTCCTTACTAGTTCACAGTTGAATTTCCTTACGTCTTCAGTGATACTTTTTCGTACTGTCTTGCATAGCTCTATATATTCCACTTTGGAAGTCACATCTTCTTTAGTTGTCCTCATCACTCTTCTTTTTTGCATCAACATTTTGGTTTTTCCTGATAATTTGTTCACATGCAATTTGTTCTTAGACCCAGCTAATTTTGTTGCTGTTTCCATAAGAGCTTTGGTTACTTTTCTGTTAACTTCAGAAATATCAACTTCTTCTGATGTTAGGCCTTCTAAAGCAGAGAACCTGTTCTTCAGTTCCAATTTGAAGGTATTATGGTGTTTTTTAAGGTTGGTTATGTCAATACATTTTGTTTGTCTTATGATCTTGCCACGTTCGAGTTTAGTGTTGAGGTGCATCTTACATCTCACCAATCTATGGTCACTACCTGTGTTGAACTTGTTTAGCACACTGCAGTCTTCTATGACGAATTTTTTGTTACACATAATAAAATCAATTTCACTTGTCGTCCCATTTGGATGTCTCCATGTCCATTTCCTGTGTGGCTTTTTCTTGAAAAAGGAGTTCCAGATGAAAAACCCTTCTGCCTCTGTAAACTCAACGAGAGTATTTCCACGCTGGTTTCTGTTGCTGTGACCGAATTTACCTACTGAAGTTTCATTCTGTTGCCGTTGCCCTATTTTTGCATTGAAATCTCCCATAATTATCTTCAAGTGCTGCTTACCTTTATTATTTAGATCACGAATTTCCTCATAAAATTCTTCAATTTCTTCTTCAGCATGACTTGTGGTGGGTGCATAAGTTTGAATAATCTGAGCCTGGTATCTTCTCGAGAGTTGGATAACGAGTCATGCAGCTCTGTCAGAGGAACTTTCAACTTCTACAACTTTATCCTTCAGTTTCTTGTTTATAATAAATCCAACACCACTAGTTCTGCCAGTATCAGTCCCATGATAGTAGAAGAGATGTCCACTTTTCAGTTCAATTAGATCTTCTCTTTTTCTCTTTACCTCACTTAGCCCAACGATGTCCCACTTGATCCTTTGTAGTTTCTCTTCCAATTCAAGAAGCCTTGAATCAGAAGATTAGGGAGCTTCCATTATACGTAGCCAAGGTCAGCATCAGATGGCAGCCTAGTCCGGTCCTCCAGGGATTCTTAGCACCCTCTGCCTTCATGTCGCACTGGCCACTACCTTGGCCAGGTACATTCCAGCTGCCGGAGACTGAGGACCAGGATTTAAGTTGTGGAGTCATTTTGGAGGGGTTTGGCCATAACTCACCACGCTGGCCAAGCGGGTTGGTGAGTGTGATAGCATTACCTCTAATCCGGATGGTATAGTTATACCGCTATTGGCGGTCGTCAGAGCCCCTTTTGTGGGAACAGGATGTACCACGAGAAGGCGGGGTTGACATTTGTCAAGGAGAGGCTGTGATGTTACGCATCACCTGACCTTCACTTGATTAAAAAAAAAAAAAAATGAAATGAAGTGTCGTTGCACATAATGCTCCTTATTTATTTATTTTTTTTACTCTACATTTAATAGTTAATAAATTTTTCTTTGCTGTTTCAATTATCAACTTAAATAAATAATTAAATGTCTAGCATGATGTGCACATTTCAAGAAATTCTGGGATTATTTTGTTTACCTTTTTATGAAGATTATTTTTTTGTTAAGTATCAACAATTAAATTGGTAAGTTAAATGTTAATTTTGTTAAGCATTATTTAATTTATAGATATTACACAAAACACTTGTTTTTTAAATACCTAAATCCAAATATTTTGATTTCTTTATTTCACTACTGATAACTTCAGTTGTTAGGTGGCATCTCTGAGTATGCTCTTAACATTTGAGATGCATTTCTGACAACTAAACAACAACATCTGGGGACACCATTTTGCCTTTACAAATGAAGCAGCATGTCGGGGTATCAGCTCTCTGCTATGTGTTGGTATGGGTAGCTGTTGTGGCTGAAGATTCCATCACAACCAACAGTAAAGCAGTGAGAATTGCCAGTAGTGGATTTTGAGATGGAAAGTGAGATGGGGCCATTCTAGGCTGCAAACTCATTGGAATACTCTTTCATCCAGTTCTTCATCTAGTGGGAGTGTTCAGACACTTTTGTTGAAAGAAAGCATTGTGCTGTGGGGAATGTGTAGCCATACATTATTGTAGGTGGGTTGACAAGCACGTCAGTATAGCTTTGTGAGGTGATGGTGGTCTTAATAGGGAAAATTAACCCTGAGGTGGCACATGCAGCCCCCCCCCCGAATATAACACTTCTCCACTGGCTTGTAACACCCCGATTGGAGATTTGAGGTTCATCACTTCATGTGGTCTATGCCACCTACACAACCTCCCAGCCTCATGTTGTAGTTGAAACCTCAATACACATTGGACTAGAGGTCTGCATGGTTTGGGTCACACTTCTTTTTAGTTTAGAGAACAAAGCAACGGGCTGGGCCGGGCCAAGTCAACCCATTCTTTTTATCGCAGTTATGAGTGTTAAAGTTGACATTTTTCAAACTATAGCGATATGGAGATTTTAATGGTTCAGATATGTAAGTAGAATATCATCGGAGAGACTTCCTAAAATTCTGATGGAGTGGGAGGCTCCAGGAAATAGGAAGACCAAGGAGAAAGTGGTTGTCGGCTCAACACACAATTTGCGCCAAACGTCTCTTGCAGCAGTTGCTTAAAGGGACATGCGATGGGGGGTGGTGCTCCATCCTGCATAAATGTGCACGGATTTACTGCATCCCGTTCTTGCAAGCTAGGGATAATGTACGTTCGTAACATGTTCGCATAATGTGCACCTGTCACTGAAACGGTTTCAAAGGAGGTGCCGCGGACCTCTTCAAAAAAAAAAAAAAAAAGACTGATAATGAAGGAAGCCATGAAACCACACTGTCACTTTCGGCTGATGAAGTGGCGCTTCAACGGCTGCTCGGGGATGTTCCGGGGCCCAGATGCGGCAGTTGTGCGTGTTTATCGCTCCGTTTAGGGAAGAGTGTGCCTCATCAGTCCAAAAAACGCTCATCAGCCAGTTCTCGTCGACATCCGTTTGTTGAAAAACCCATGCGGTGAACTCCTGACGCTGCACGTAATCACCAGCTTGCGGTTCGTGATGCCGTTGCAGTTTGTACGGGTATCTGTGCAGAATTTGTCGTAGTGTTCGCCATACGGTCCCGTATGGAATTCCTGTTTGCCGAGAAACATGGCGAGCACTGGAGTCGCCATGTGCAAATGACATTGCAGTCACATTCATTTCCGGAATAATCGTCTCTGCTGCAGCAGCAGCACGTATCCGTGGTCTATCGCTTCGTGGGCGTGCTGCCAAAGATCCCGTTTCCTCGAATTTTTCATCATTCACCGCTGCGCAGCACTTTTCATCGGTCCTTTCCTAATGCGATCACCTTTCAGTGACCGGTAGGCTCTCAACGCAGCACTCGCACACTCAGCATTGCAATAGAACAATTTCACGAAGAGCGCTTTGTCCGGTAATGACAGCATACTGACACGGACCGCTGTGACTTGTGGTTGTTTCCAAGCTGCTGCTTTTATACCCACTATTCCAGACCTGTTTGCCTATGGTGCCACCTGGCAATGAAAAATGTAAGTAAAATTAGTAAAAATTTATGGGATTTCATAAGAAACCCGATGTCATTCTGATCATTTCTACGCAAACCACGTTGCCCTACTCTCAAAACTCTGCGAGGTATTACGTTTTCAAAATGTGCAAGACTTTAATTGGATCACCCAGTATATGTAGTGCCCAAGCACAATATTATTAACTTGACTTGATGTGTAAATGTTGTAAACATGTAAACATGACATTGGTAAAATGAAACTGATAAAAAACACCTAGGCAAACGGGGCCTATGAATTAATATTTAGTGCATAAGTGAAAGCGCAATATTATTAACTTGATTTGATACGAAGTTGATTGAATGGTTCATACATCAGTAATTTCATATGGCAGCAAGGACAGTATAACAGGAAAAAAGCAATTCCAAAAAAAAAAAAAAAAAAAAAATCTGTGACAATGTTATGCATGAAATGTAACATTATTTTACATTCTTTGGATTACTTGTACTTCCATACAACACAGAAGACGGAATCAGAATGGGGAGATTTGTTTTGCATGAATAACACTTCGGACAGATCAGACGGAATTGGACTAATCGTACCATTGGACCAGTTGTCCCATTGTACAAATTGTCATTGCACCAATCGTACCATTGGATGAATTGTCCCTTTGGACGATCGGCATGGGACGAATCGTACCAGACCCGGTATGATAGTCAGCGCCCGGGAGATGGTCACTCCACCTCAGAAATTACCTCGAATTTTGGATTTACTCAGTCAGCAGTTTCAAGGGTGTACCTGGACTACACAAACTCAGGGAAAACATCCAGCATGCGAGACTGGTATGGCCAAAGAAAAGCCCTGCACAATCATGGACAGCAGTGTCTGACACGCATCGTGATGTCTGCTAGAGCTGAGTTCGGGCTCAATTTTTGGAGCCAGAGCCCACCCGAGCCCAAATTTTATATTGCAGGATAGAGCCCGGGCCCGAATGAGCCCAAAAACTGGATAACCTGTTCAGCCATTAATAGAAAACATCTCCTTTTCCACACTTCCACTATCTCCTCCTGCAATATGGGAAGTGGAGAAGGGACCTCTATCTATTTTTATTGTGCAACTGTACGATTTTCTTTGATCGTTCATTTCCACCTGAAGTGCTTTGAGCGCCCGGACATCCAAAATGATTGGGCGGTACTGCAACTGTATGTTGCTCAAATAATGCTAATATTATATTATCGCGCCATAATGCGCTGTAATATGTACGTTGCTGAATAGAATTAGTAGGGAGCTACTGCTTAAAGATAGGGGATAATTATTGTTGTTATCAACTATCCAATATCTATAGTTCTTGAAAAAGCTTTTTCTTCTCTGCAGAAACACACTAATACGCTGCCTATGGCATTTTCTACCCAAGCCCGAAATAAATAGCCATCTCTAATTCCCGCTGCCCAACCAGAACCAGTTGCACAAGAATTCCTTTTTACCAACTATAAAGTGTCAAATTTGGTAAATCATATAAAATCACATTTTTATATAAAAAAAATTCTCTAAGAGCCCGAGTCCGAACCGCAGTAAATATTCTACAGCCTGAGCCCGATTCGGGCCAAGGTTCAACCCGTTTCAGCTCTGACGTCCACCCAACATGCAACATTGCTGCAAATCACAGTGCAATTCAATGCTGGGGCCAGTAGTAGCATCACCGTTCGGACTGTTCAACATTCCCTGTGTTCTATTGGGTTCCGGAGCAGATGGCCCACCTGGGTGCAATTGCTGACCCCATGACACAAGACTATATACCTCGCCTGATCCAACGAATCACAGTACTTACTATTTCGGGCAGATAGTAGACTCCATGTGTAGTGTAAACCCCACAAGGCAATGGATCCTGCATGCCTACAAGGAATAGGGCAGGCCGGTGGTGGCTCTGTTATGGTGTGGGGTGTTTTCAGCTGGCACGTATTAGGACCACTCATACATCTACCAACCGCACTGACAGGTGGAGGCTACGCAACCATCCTTGGGGATCATTTGCACCCGTTTATATCATGCAACCATTTGAACGGGTGTGACGTTTTTCAATACGACAATGTGCCACCGCATACGTCCACAGTCCCCCAATTATGTCTGGAGAAACATTCCATTGAGTCTGCCATCCTGGCTTGGCCCCCCTGTTCCCTGTATTCAAACTCCATTGAACACATTTGGGATGCTGTTCAAAGTGCCGTCAATTCCAGGAATCTTCCACCAACGAATATTACAGAATTTTGGAATGCTCTTCAGTAAGCATGGTCTTTGCAGAACTACAGAGGAGTCCATGCCCTGCTGTGTTGCTGCTTTTATCCAATCATGAAGAGGACCAATGCTGTGTTAGAGAGGTATCCCGTTTTTTTTTTTTTTTTTTTTGGCACTTCAGGGTGTATCAGCTGTATGACCATGTAAGAGAAAAAGTGATGTGAATGCATGTGACATTGTGTACTGCATTGTGCTGTGTTGCAAAGTAACGCTGCTCTAAATATTCAATATTTGATTTGAAGTGTCCTCTTGCTTTTTCTTATTTTGCATGTGTGTTCATTACCTTTTGTTAAATGATTACAGCCATTGCCTCCCAACAGCAACACAAAGATAAAGTTCACAGATGTTACAAGTGGCACCAATGTTCCCAGGCAGTATATCCCAGCCATTGAAAAGGTTAGATTTTTTTTTATTTAATTTTTATGTGGATATTTGTGTATTGATCATTTTTATTAGTTAATATACTGCTACATCTTTGCCAGTATTATTTATAAAGTTTTGTGTGCTGAAATGTGTTTAAAAAATTCCTTGGTAAATTTATTTACTTGTTATTATCATGTCACATCTGCTTACCCAAACATGTAAAACTCGATCCTTTTCAGACAAAAGAATCGCTTCTGCCAGATATAAGGTTCAACAGACAGGTAGCTTGTTTTCAGGATTTGATTCTCCCACTTGCATGTACATGTATTAGACTACATTTGTTATATTTGACACACAAAAGGACTTTCAGCACATTCATTGAGTTATTCCCCAAATACTAGTGTTTCCATCTTTTCTTTAGAAGAAAAATTTGTCAGATTTAGAAAATTCCTGTGCCAAGACATCCATGTGTAAAGCCTTAGTTCACTTTATTTCATTTTCTTATTATCTTGCCAACAACCAACAATGGATAAATATGTTGGATAACATGTGCGGGTCATTACCAAATGAAGTGCCCCCCCCTCTCTCTCTCTCCCTCCCTCCCTCTCTCCGTGATAAATCTCCATCAGTTAAAAAGCGTTTCCTCTCTCGTCCTAGCATATACCATAAAACATACAATCCCCCCCCCTGGGTTATGGCGAACAACTGGGTGTACAAAACTGGTCTTCACCGCATGCTTGCACAAAAATTATGTTTTTGTCAACCGTTTTTCTCTGAACTGCCGGAGACAATAATACAATACAGCATCACTAATAAAGTTATAAAACATTTCCTGTTTCACCTTTGTTCATTGAATGATTGCCTGGCATCACTTTCCTTTTGTTGAGCGAGCTTAATGATGGCTTTCGCAATGCCCAGAACCATTAGGTACTGAGGCTATTCTTCCTAAATTGTTCATCTCTCTCTGAGGCCGTTCTTCCTAAATTGTTCATCTCTCCCTAAGCAGGGTGCGCACGCGTGCTTGAAAACCTGGAAAGTCCTGGAAAATCATGATTACGTTTTCAAGGCCTGGAATATCCTGGAAAAACGGTGTTTTTTTAATGTAGTCTTGAAAAGCCTTGAAATTTGAAATTAGTGCTTAAAAAAAATGCCCTTTTAGGAAATCGTGTTACTGTTACCCCTTCATTTTTTAAAGTTCCCTTTCTCTGTTCTCAAAGAAACCACCGGCAGCGGTTTCCGACATGCACCAAATCCTAATTTGGCAGGGGGAAAAAAAAAGAAAAAAAAAGGCACTACTTCCAGTGCAATAAAATTGGATGATTACTAGTAGGTCGAAGGGGAGCTTGATGTCTGTCAGACAACTGAGAACGGAAGGGGAAAGAAGAGGCATTTAGCATTTGCAGGGGGTCGCGTATGTACCAAGTCAGCTGGCATCCACCAGTGAGGAGTATGCCTGAACAACACATTCATCTTCTTCTTGTTTATGTGCATGCCACCCTCCCTCCCCTCAAGAGACTTCCGCTACTTATGATAAAAAATAAGAAAACTATCTTTGCGAATTTTTCACGAAAGTGGCTGAAATTTTTACGTTCACTGTAATTGGATTACAGAAGCTCACTTCCAAAATTCCAATTGAATCGGTTAAAAACTTTAAAAGTTAGCATTGGTAATTTTTATTATGGACAAGTATGTGTGCCTCCAGCAAAAAGGGTGTTACCATAGCAACGGTTGATTGACAGCTGGGAGCGCTGATCTGAAGCCCTTGGTTGGGAAGAAAGCAAACACCTGTTTATCACTTCCACAGCTCAAAAGGACTAGGAGAATATTTTCAGAAATCCATTTTTCCGAATTTTGAAAATAACACAGTAAAATTTTTACGTAAGTTAAGATGCATCACAATAAAGTTCTAGTGCAAATTTCGCCAAATTCCGTTAGGAACTTTAGCAGATGCAAAAAAAAAAAAAAAAAAAAAAAAATCTGTTGCATAATCGGATTGAAAAAAAGAAACAGTAATTATAAATTACGGGAAAAGCAAGTGAATTATTTTTTTAGATGCCATGGTTTATTTAAACAGAGTGATCCTTAAATTTTTTTTCTGTGATGATATGGACTCTATTTGAATTACAAACATACGTTTTTATTCAGACGTCTGAGTTACTGTTTTAATAAAAAAATCATCTATAATTAAAAAGTTTTCAATGGATTTAAGCAATATTCAGCAGATAAACAAACGTATTTTAGTAAATTGCAATGTCATGACGTAAATTTGGTAATTTAATTTTGTCGAAAATTGGGGAGCATTTTTTTTTTACAATTTCTATTATAGTTAAAGTGAAGGAGGAAGGGTGCAACTTGACAGTTCAGTGAGCTGCAGGTGGTGATTTATGGCGATGTGCCAAATGAAAAGAAGCCATTCCATCAGGTCATTCCAAAGGTTGTGTGTGTGGACTCGTCCTCCTGCTGTTTGATCTTAATCGGAATGTTTTTGTGCATGGGGGTGGGGGGTTGAGAGAAATATCCGTTTCAGCTTTACAGCTTTCATGGCTTTTTTTTTTTTTCTTGTTAATAAATAAAAATCATAGTTGCTGCATTCACCATTGATCCATGTAAACAGCAGACAATCAGAAATATAGTGTTGGGCGGGTCTTGATGTTCTTCATTTTGCATATGCTGAATTCAGTTCTGTGGGAATAAGGAATGACTTATACTGTGAATATATACAAAACTACATATTTTTGAGCTGAAAAAATAGGTCTACTTGTACACAGTAGCTAACGTGTGAACTCAGATGAAGACAATCAGACATACGGACGTCTGATTCCATAAAAAAAAAATCAACATAGTTTTTTTATTTACACTACAGGTAAAAAAGCAAAAACATGTTTTTAAACGTTATAAAGGAAAACGGATTTTTGAAACGCATGACTTGATGATCTTAATTTCTGAAAGTTTCTTTTTTCCACATCCTTTTTTTTTTTAATTACAATACACTGTTACAGGATACTGTGAGTTATATCACCTAGTGATATGGCAGATTTTCGGTTGCTGATATCCGCGATCGTAAGCGGTAGTTGCATTGCGATTGTTGATGATGACAAGATAAATACTGGAGTGATGTAAAATGTTGCATAAACTAAAAAAAAAAAAAAAAAAAAAAAAAAGCCCCCCCCCCTTCCCTCCCCGAACTTTTATGCGGTCATCATAGCTGATCAACCATTTCATTCCATGAACATCAGCACATTTCAATCATCTGAACATTGGGGGTATCTGAAGGAATTCAGCCGTGCTTAAGCGCCCTAGCGCAACGAAAACATGCTAATTTTGGACAGTTCTATTCCCTTCCCCTCTACCATCCCTAATAATTGAGAGTGCATACTGTAGTTTCAAATATTCTATTTATGAGCTAGTTTTCGCGCTGTTCGTTATGCATTTATTTTCGAAATTCCTAACACTTTTGAACTATGGTTGCAGAAACGTTTATGCTTTGGGTTTGTCTGTAGGATAATTCACATAAAAGCGGTTGAATTTCGGCGAAATTTTAGTATGCTGTTGGGTACAACCTGGAAACCTACCCTCTTGAAAAAGGTCGAAATTAAATTTAAAGGCCAAGTCATAAGAGCAGTATTTGTTCTCCAAGCTTAGGAATGTTAACTCACATAAAATCTGTTTGATTGCAACAAAGTTTTGGTATGTTATCAGGGAGGAGAAACCTACTCTTGTAGAAAATGATCCAACTTGAATTCAAAGGTCAGGGCATAAGAACAGAATTTATTCTTTATGGTCTTGTGCTTGATAAACTTGATCAATTTGCATAAAGCATATTCATCCATTTGCATCTTTCATCATTTTTATTACTTAAAACTGAAATTACTTTAAAAAAATAATTTGAACATGATACTGTAAAGCGTAATAATCATCCTGGAATTTTTTTGTATATGTCCTGGAAAAGGCCTGGAAAGTCCTTGAATTTTTTTCCCCGAAAAGTGTACGAACCCTGCCTGAGGCTACTCTTCTTCAATTGTCCGTCTCTCCCATTCACACGGTTTACGTTGTGTTTCCAACGACATGCCTGCTTATCTCTGGAATGCCTTTAATACTGTTCTCCTCTCTTACAAAGGAATTTTCCTTTGGACTTTGACCAGAAATAGCCATTGAATATAAGTGTCACAAATATATTCATTATTCATCATAACCGTCCATCAGCGTCCATTAATTAATTCACCTTATGTACATGTTCAATGTGTGGATAAATTAGTCATTTATTTTGCAACAACCCTTACACCAACCACAGTGAAGGAGGAGGAGACCATTAACATTAGTAATTTGTATTGGTAAGTGGAAGTTTATCAAGGGAAAACCGGCAAAGACAAACAATCATCAGAGACTTACCCCATTGGGAATTGTGTGCAGAATAGGTTCCTTGTCATCTACATCTGATTTGAAAACTAAGAGAGTGGAGATATGCACTGAGCTGTTGGCTGTGTTCAGTGTTTCAAATATAACATCACTGTTTGGTGATATTTTTTAATGTTGTAGTAGATGAGATGAGATAAGAGCATATTTAAATAGTCATGTTTTCCCCCATTTTTTCCCTTTTCAGACAAAAGCCTTGTAGCAGAATCGCGGCGACGGGCAACGTACTTCACAGATTTATTTTGGTTCTGCAGACAAAAACAACATCCCCAGAACCCCATTAAACCATCTTGCAGACTCCCTATCATAGACGCAAGTTTTCCGCCTTTCAAAATTTTCGAAAATGTAAGTTAAACGTAGTGAGAATTTCTTTCGTAATCGTAATTTTTTCTCGCAAAGGACAATGTATGTCGCAAAATTATTTTGTACTCATTCCCGTAGAAGAATCGTGGCGATGGCCGACGTTCATCACAGATTTATTTTGTTCTCATCCCCGTAGAAGAATCGTGGCTACGGCCGACGTACATCGCAGATTTGTTTTCTACTAATCTTCATAGCAAAATCACGGCGACGGCCGATGCACATCGCAAATTTATTTTGGTCCTGCAGACAAAAATCACATCCCCAGAACACGATTAAACCATCTTGCAGACTGCCTAAGATGCAAGTTTTCTGCCTCTCAAAAATTTCCAAAAACGGAAGTTAAGTGGAGTGAGAATTTCTCCCATAACCTTAATTTTTTTCTAATAATTAACAACATAAAAGTGTTTGCTGATTAGATTTAATTAGTTTCTCAATAAAATTTTGATGTAGGGAAAAAATCCCTACATTCTCATCATCAAGAATTTATATAGCTGAAATAGGCTTAAAAAATTATCAGCATGCGTCGTGTTACGATTTTTCAATCTGAGTGTTAAGTTTTTTGGGTCTGAGAGGTTGGCAGGTCTGTATGTACAAATACCTATCCCATCTCCCTACTTCTTATTTGTTGTGCTGGTCATCATGATATCAGCATATTTATTCAAACTTTAATTAGTAGCTTTCTAAATCCATTTTTTCCCTTTGATCCATATAGGGCTTTATAGCAGCATGTGAAAGGGGAATTTTAACAGGCCACAGAATATCTGGAGTAGAATTCATTCTTATTGATGGTAAGTAGCTTTCTTGAATGAATTACTGAATTATATTCTCAGGGGCTGTGCTGCTGATCACATTCTTCGCAATTTGTGAAAAAAAAAATTGGTTTGACGATGGATAAAAAGTTTTGGCAAAAATATTGGCGATTACTTTTTTTTAATGATATGACCTTTTTTTAATAATATTTTACTACGTAATTATAAAGAATATATAACCTGTTGTTTTGTACCATTATAACACTATGTTTTTATGTTTTTTATATTTTCAATGGAGAATGAAAAAAATGGCTACTTTAAATTACATTTGGCAAAAGAAAAGAAAAAATTGAATTTGGCTGAACGAGTTAGCGAAAACTTTGGAAAAGTTAGAGCAATTGCTGTGCTCTCACATCAGAGTTCCCATTGTATCTTCCAAATAATAGTTCACATTATGGTTAAATAAATCTATTGTAAAGTATAAAAGTACTTTATAATTATTATGCTACATAAAAGCTGAGGTGCATTGTTAAATTCTGAGGAAGAATAAAGCCAGTTAAACATGATGATATGGCAGTTTCAAAAACACAGTTTCTTGTATAATTCTGAATAGAATAATATATCTTTCCCATGTTGAATCTGAAAATTTGCATTTGCCTGCATAAATGCCAGTTTTTTTTAAAGAGAACATAAAAATCAAAGGTATGTTTTTATACAAGTCATCGTAGCTTTTGTTGTTAATATTGTGCATGTATTAGTCTCAATTTTGGGCTACTAAGGAAACTTACTCAATTTTGTAACAAACGAAATTATGTACAGCATCCTGATGGTCCTCAAGTCAATAATACCTCCCTTTTTCACAAAATGCAGAGCTTGAGAGCATTTAAAAACTTTTGAATTTAAAACTTATTAAATATGTATGCAGGGGCTGCACTGGCTTTTATAAAGTTTTCGCCAATGTATTATAACAGTACAAAAAGGTAATCGCTAAATCTTTTTTTCCTTCACCGAAACGATTTCTTTTTCACAAAGTGCGAAGAATTCGACCGGCAGCAATGACCCCTGTGTATGTACAAAATATAATTACAATGTTTTTTGATTTAATATTTTTTTGTTATTGTTTCACAGTGAGAAACTAATACAATATGTATGGATAGATATAGTACACATACAGTATTTTCATTTTAAAATACAGTACATGTGTACATATGCAATACATGTTTAAACCATACATGAGATTCTTCCGCGAATTCGCGGAATTCCGCTTTTTTCGGCATCATTTTGGTCATTCTCGAGGTCATTGCAAAAATGAAGAGAAATTTTTCAGGATTTTTTTTTGGGGGGGGGGGGGGGTCGTCTTTCTATAGGAAAATAAAAAAAGCGGAATTCCGCGATTCCGCTTTTTGTGGAGTAAAAGAACTAAGCGCTTTCTAGCTGAAAGCGTTGTTATTGGAGCAGACGCGGGGGGGGGGGGGCAAGAAGAAATGTTGGAGGGTGGAGTCAGGAGCTCAATTCGTTTACTGCTGTCAACAATGGATGGGATGTCAGTCACTTGAGCATCGCAGCGCAAAGGGTGGAAGCTCCGCCTACTTCGTGCGTTAGGGAAACTACCGCAGCCCTTTCCGTGTCTTGCGGGAAATCGCCACTCTGCATTCTATCAGGGCCAAACTATCTGCTTAATTCTATCCGTGACGTCATCGCCAGAAACTCTCTCTTGTAATTTGCAAATGTACCCGAATGCGTTCCCGCTTTTCTGAGATCGTTCGAGAATCGAAGCACTCGTGAATCTCCGTAATTATTACCTATTTCCCCCGGGATTACGGGTGACTAACAAAAAAATTATGGATATTCAGATTTTCGCTGTTATTAAGAAAGTTTTACTGATTTTGTAAATAATCGACGTAAAAGCCTCTGAACAAAGTTCGTAACACAGCCCTTTGTCTTTTTTTTTTTTTCTTCTTCTCAGGTGGTGGAATTTGTTTTGCTTGTTTCAAAGTGTGAACAGAAAAAAATGCCCGTCGTGCTTCTTTCGCCGTGGCTCAGGATTACGTCTACCTGAAGCATCTGAATAAAGTTCGTGACGCAGCTTTCTTTTCTTAAATTCGTTCTACCCCCCTCCCCCGAAGAGAAAGAATTTGTTTTGCTTGTTTGAAAGCTAAGTGGAAAGGAAGAATTGCGCCACGCCGGAATTATGAGGCCTGGCGGGCTTCTTTTGCCGTGATCCGGAATTACGTTGGTTCGGACGTGCTTCTTTTGCCGTGATCCGGAATTACGTTGGTTCGGACGTGCTTTCGCTGTTGCCCAGAATTGCGTCTGCCCGATGCCTCTGAACCATGTTCGTGACGAACCTTTTTGTTTTTTTTCTAAGGAGGAGGAATGTGTTCTGCTTGTTTGAAAACTTAGTGGAAAGAAAGCACGGCGCCCGGCTAGGATAACGTCGGCCCGAAGCCGCTGAACAAAGTTCGTGACGCAACTCTGTTTCTTACCTTTCTTTTTTTTTCTAAGGAAGAATGTGGTTTTTTTGCATGTTTGAAAGCTAAGTGGGGGGAGGGGGGCACGGCTTTGGGCCGTTATTACGTCGGGCCGAAGCCTCTAAAAGTTCGTGACGCAGCTTTCCTTTTTTTTTTTTTTTTGCATTTTATTTTATTCTTTCTTTCTAAGAAGGAATTTGTTTTGCTTGTTTGAAAGCTAAGTGGAAAGAATGTGTCATGGGAGGCTCAAAAACAGGGTGAAAATCAAGAATTCGGCAGAGAAAATCTCCCCACTTGCTTGACGTTGATGGAGATTCATGTCACCATATTCACAATGCAAGCAAAAAATTTTGCAAGCCATTTTATAAGGTTACATTGAGAAATACTTTATTGACTTCTTCAATGACTAAAAACTAAGCTGTGGATATATGTTTCTAATTCTTGCAAGTTTCTAATTCTTGCAAGTTTCTAATTGCTTGACTAAATTCACAAACTTTCCTAGACAAATACTTTTCACCTCAGGATTTAGCTAGTAAAGATTCACATGTAAGTTTTAAATCTGATTTTTTAAAATATTTCATTTTATTTTGTTCTTAAATCCCTACTTTTCTATTGTGAATATAATAATGTGCTTCACTTTAATATTTACTTACATAATTTACAGAAAATAATTCCATATGGCTAGCATACTCTTAAATATTGTATATATGCTGTATCTGAATTTGCTCACCGCGCGTTCGCGTGTCCCAATTTTCCACCCAGTTAAAAAGTTCAGCTTTTTTTGTCATCGGCCGGTCTCATGTATGTTAAACATGTACTGTATGTAACAATAAAATGTGTTACACTACGAATTTTAAAACACAGGTACTTACTGCTCATTATTTAATTAAATCAGTCAGCAATTTTTTGGTATTAAAAATCTGATAAAAGTGTCTCTTGTGTGAGTGTTTTGGGATCTTTTTGGTAATTTGTAGCAAGTTTTTCAAAATGTATTTTTAAATTATGTGATAGCACTAATCCCCCATATCCCTTTGTTCAGAAAAAACTTTTGTAACTCTTCGCTACACTTTACAGCATCTTTAAGAAATTGCATGCCTCTTCTACAACTGCATCGGTGCTTCCTCAGTCAAATCATTTTTCTCAGTCAAATCATTTTCCTCAATCAAATCATGCTCCTCAATCAAATCATTTTCTTCTGATGCTTTGAAAGCAATGAACTAGTGCACATTATTCATTGCCTCGTCAATACACTGATCATCATCAACTGTAATGAAATCTTTTGCATTTCCTTCACGTTTCAGATACATATTTAGTTGGAAAATGGTGCATCAATCTTCTTTTTTAAATTGACAACAAATACCTCATTTTGTTTGAAAGAAACTGTTTTGCCAACTTCTAAGAAAAGATCAGCCATATTGAAACCACAAACCAGTACATTTTGTAATGGAAATCTGGAAAACGAAAAGTACCCTATTTCCGTCCAAAGAACCTAAACAAAATCTTTGTGACGAAAATTTACCGATTCCCCCCCTTGAACGCTCATGTTTTTAACTGTCTTATGACCAAGATCACTGTCCATTATTTGGAGGGTCTGCTATTAGTATCAGGGTGTGTATGAGTGCTTGAAAATCCTGATTATGTTTTCAAGGCCTGGAATATCCTGGGAAAATGGTGGTTTTTCTTAAGCTGTCTTGAAAAGCCTTGAAATTAGTGCTTAAACATATACAGTATCGAACCGATTATCCGGACAGGTCCAGGCCAGCAGCAGTCAGGTTTCTGGAATTTTCCGGTTTTCAGAACCATTCTTCCCAAGTTGCCACCATTATTTCTCTGATAAAAAGCTGTATCGTTCATGTAAATATGCGGCAGACTCCGCCCTGGTTCCGATCGCGCATTGTACAACAAGGATGAACTCAAACGCATCCTGATCTCCCGATCTTTTTGACATTACACGTGAGATTTTTGCAGCACCGCGGAAAAAACATGAACCACAGAGTACCGACCAACGAAGCAAAGTGATTGGCCTAATTTTCCGAAACGAAGTGGGTCTACATACTCTTTCTTCCTCTCTTCACAGGGAAGTCACGAGTATTCCTGAACAGCCTATGATGTCATTCCAATGATCAACGAATAGAGTGGTGAAGATTTTTTGGCTTTCTTCCAAAAGCAGTCACCAGCGCAATGGAGAATAGCGATGTCATCAGCTGAAAAGGGAAACGTTTCTCTTGAGGAAACCCAACTTTGACGCATGCTCTGATGAACAATAATGCCTCTGTTATTCTGGAAAAAGGCTTTGAGTTTCTGCTGACTGTTCCTTTGGGTGAAAGATAGGAAGGAAGGGGGTGAAGTTTAATGTTTGCCTCAAACGGTGGGAAAGGAAACTGTATCTTGAATTGTTTTTTAATGCTGTTTTGAATATGTATATGTACATACGATGGGGAGATTAAAGGGTATGGACGGTCAGCTGGGAACGACTGGAATATGAAGCTGAGCTTCGGCATGGAACACCTAGGCCTCAAAGTCAAGAAATATCGCAAAAATTCAAATTACACAAAAAAGGTCTGGTTTTCAGGAGTCCGGATAATCGGTTCGATGCTGTATTTGAATTTCTTTTAGAAAACCAGTGTTACCTCTTTTTTAGCATGTCTTTTGTAAAAAGATTGTGCTTATGTTACCGGATTGTGCGTCCGTCCGCCTGCCTGTGAACATCATATCTCTACAACTATTAATCCGATTTAAAAAATTCTTTTTGCATTAAGAAGCTTGAAATGTGCGAATGATGATACTTGCATTCCGTTTGTTTTACTATGCACATTTTTGCCGCTAGAGGCAGAAGATACTGAATTCAAAATATATTTTATTCCATATATTTGCTTCTAAACATTTGATTGAAAAAAAATTCTACTATTCAATTACATTTATGTCTAAGACTTTTAGGAATAGCCACTTTTTCAAGTTATGCATAGATTTTCCGCTAGGGGCATAAAATTAAACTGCGTTTTTCCAGATATCTCGGCTTTTGAAACTCCGATTTGAAAAATTCTTTCTGAACCAGATACAGATAAAATGCTTTGCATGTAATTTGCAAAGCATTTATCTGTATCTGGTTCAGAAATAATTTTTCAAATCGGAGTTTCAAAAGCCAAGATATCAGGAAAAACTCAGTTTAATTTTACGCAAATACTTTGCATGTAATTTCTAATTTTTGGTAAAGAATGGTTTGGCACCAGGAGGCGTAAGTGTTAATTTCTTCTTCTGATGTATTTGCAGATAAATTTGAGGTACTAGTATCTCGATTGAAAAATTTCTTTCGTGGTCCAATACCACTCACGCCGATAAACCATTTCGGAATATTTTCTTAAAATAATGCATAGTTGTTTCTCCGCCAGGGGATGTAGACGTTCTTTTTTTCTTCTCTTTTTTCTGTCAATATCTTTGCTTCTAAGAGTCCGATTTGAAAAATTCAGTCTTTGTCGGATAGCATTTTGGGTGCGAAATGTTTTTCGTGTATTTTCAAATTTTCAACTAATTCAGATGTTCTGCTAGGGTAATCTATGGTATATGCAGAGATGCCAACAACTACGGAAAAAGCTCTTGTACTACGGAAAATGAATGGAAGCTATTAATTTTTATTTTGCTTGTTCTCCTTCCCAACGCAACGGCGGCCACTTGACGATCCGTCATTCGTCTTGCCTGCGATGCTGCCTGCACTTCCAGTTCTGCCTCTCAAAGCTGCTCGGATCTTAGGGCGAGCAGCCGGCACTCGACGAGTGTGGCCTTGCGCTGAGTCATTCTAAGTAAAAACCCTGCCTCCCCAGCATGCAACATTCTGGGTACGTTGAGTGTAGCTCGCTTTGGTGGACGTGGGCGGAGTTCGGCCTAAAGCTCTTTCGCAGTGCAGTGACAAGCTGTTGAAAATCGTTTGGTGCAGAACGTGAGTGTCATTGCCTGGCATCAGAGTTGTTTTTTTTAAATCGTGCGTTGACCATTTATGTCAGTAATTAATATTTTAAAGTTTTTTTCTTGTGTTGCAGAAAAGTATGCTTGGATTTTGTTGCAGAGTTCACCAAAATGCGTAATTACACGTCTAGTACGCATCAAAATTTTACTAACGCGTAAAAATATGCATCAGGAAGTTTTCGCGGCGCGTAGAAATACACGTCGTGAAGCGTGTAAAGTACACATCAACATGTAAAAATACGCATCGAGAAACGTGTAAAATACACATCAACGCACAAAAACACACATTGAGAAATGTGTAACACTACGCATCGGGACAGCATTTCACCTTTTAAAAACGGAAGTGAACGAAAAAAAGATTTCTTCCGTAATCGTAATTTCGTTTTCCTGCGATGTTGCCTCTGTCCACTATTGTTGTTATACATCATTTTATTCCATAAATCTTTGTATTTCACTTTGAAAATGGAGGAAATTTCAGAAAACGGAAATTCGACGGCGCAAAAATTCCCGTGTAATCTTCGCAGGGATCGCATTCCTCCTAAAATTCCTAAAATTCCTAATATTTTGTGACCCTCCTTAAATTCCTAAAATTAGACCTAAAATTTGCTATTCATCCTAAAATTTTCGTAAGCTTATTTTTATTAAAAACACAACCGTTATTAACGCCAATAAATTTACCATTACGGTAAGGTAAAAAGACCTGTTATTGTAGAAACACAGCCTATATGCTGTGCTGCTGAAGGAGGGAAAAATGACGCCATCGAGATGCACTTGCTTCGGGGCGGGCGTTCCATTTTTTGCCTTCGAACAGTTTTCGAGAGTAACAAGAGATCTAAGGGAAAAGGGGAGGGGTCATTTTCACCCCTGGTCTGCGCTTTGCAGACGAACTCCGTGGCACGCAGAAGATCGTACTTTATTTTTGTACATGCCTTGTGGAACCTCCTCTTTCTGCTGATGTTTTGTTATTGTAAACCGCAGGTGGGTGGAAGCAAAGAGGAAACATGTGGTCTCCTTCCGTAACCTCCGGTAATGACGATGGGATAGTAGCTGAGTATTATCTTGGCAGGCAGTAGAGCACGTGATCATTGACCTTCGATCATGCGTCGGCGACAGCGACCTTCGATGCGCAATATATCTCGGCTCCGACTCGCTTTGACTGAACTTGCATGAGATGCGTATGATAGTTTCTGGTTTTACGTCTTTTATGGTGTTCTCTGTGCTGTGTGCAGGTTCAGTTCTATAGTGGTGACCTGCTTTTTTTTTTTCATATCTTCTGACATCCTCGCAGCCAAATTTCGGGAAGTTGTCTGGTTTTGCAATATTGGAACGTGTTTTTGTACTTCCCTTTCATTTTCTGGTTAGTAATACAAGTGTTTAAGATGCCTAAATCCAAAACGAAATTTCAAGATGCGTGGCTCGCCAAAGAATTGGACGGAGTGAAGTTGAAAGAATGGTGTTCTGCAACTGAAACAATATTTTCTGCTAAGTGTATATTGTGTTCAGAAATTTTCAACATTTCTAATAGTGGCTTTTCACAAGTAAAAGCGCATCATAAAGGAAAAAAACATTTGTAGAAATTTCAAAGTAAATTTCAAAATAAGTCCATCCTGAAAGCCTTTGGAGGACGGGATCTTCAGCCCAAAACAAATATTAGTGAAGTACTGAGTCATGATTTACAGTTGGCTAAAGCCGAAGCATTATGGGCCATGAAAGTTGCTAAGGACAATGTCTTTTGTTTCATGCACTGAAACAGTTGAACTTTTCAAAGAAATGTTTCCTGATTCTGCTATTGCAGCCAGAATGCAACTTAAAGAAAAAAAAGTTGCTTATGTGATATCACATGGATTGTCAAAATATTTCGAAGAGGATTTGAAAAAAGACATTGCATCTAGTAGCCCAGGAAAGGTTACTATAGCATTTGATGAAACTACAAATACACAAGTGAAACGGCAGTTGGATGTGCATCTCAGGTACTGGTCTTCAGAAATAAATTCAGTTTCTTGCCGATACCTAACAAGCGTTTTTCTGGGTCATGCAACAGCAGATATTTTGCTAAAAGAAATTCTTGATGTGTTATCATCCTTCAATATTTCGTTGAACAGAATTATTTGTGTATCCATGGACAGCCCAAATGTAAATAAGTGCTTTTTACGCAAATTCAATGAAGTTGTAAAACAAGAAACAGGCCAGAAATCTTTGGAACTAGGTTTTTGCAACCTGCATGTTGTTAGTAATGCATTTAAATTTTTTTTGACAAGCTTAAATATAGATTTTGACGAATTTGCTACTGATATGCATTACTTTTTAAAGAGTAGTGCTGCAAGACGAGAGGATTATAAATCTGTCGAGGATATAACATTGGTCACTGCCAAATTTCTTTTGCGTCATGTCAGCAACAGATGGTTAACCGTTGGTTCTGTAGCCCAGAGGCTCTTGGATCAATGGCTAAATATTACAGAATATTTTTTAAACTTCTTGCCATCTCAAAAAATATTTGAAAAACAACTGCGCAATTCGGCAAGGTATAAAAGAATTCACTGTTTCCTGAAAAATGAGCTTACTCCTTGCTATTTAGCATTAATTTCATTTTCACACCAAAATTTTGAAAAGTTTTCATTATGTTATCAGAGTGAAGAACCAAAAATACACCAGTTATATTCTGATTTAAATACTTTAATGAGGAATGTTATGGCTCAGTTTATCCAAGATGATGTTATAGCAGGGAAATTTGGAGAAGACCTAAAGAATGTAGATTTTGAAAACAAAAATTCATGGAAAAAACTAGGGGAGTTAGAAGTTGGTATGAAGACAAAAAATCTCCTCAGGAATGTTCAGGAGACCAGGCAGAAATTATTTCTCTTAGATGTAAGATCATCACTAATTGCAACCACAAAATATTTAAAGTCAAATTTGCCATTCTGCAATCAAAAGCTAAGAGACATAGAAGTTTTAAAGGTAAAAGAACCAAAGAAAGAGTCAACTCAACTTTCAGTCACTGAAGGACTTTCGGAAATAACCAGAATTTCAAGTGTTTTGCATCTTTCTGAGGAACAAATTGATAGAGTAAGAGAAGAGTGGAAACTTTTAAATTGCGATAAGCCAACTCTAGATGAACTAGTGAAATTTTCAGAGGAAGGGCATATTCCAGTGCGGATTGATCATTACTGGCGTAATATATTTACTATTAAAGACTCTAGCGGAAAAGAAAAATATTCAAATCTTGCTAAACTCATAAAGTCAATTTTAGTTTTACCTCATGGTAATGCTGATGCAGAAAGGGGATTTTCGGTTAACACTGCTCTGTTAAGGAAGGACAAGGCTAACTTAAAAGACTCAACTATAACATCATTAAGAATAGTTAAAGGGGCCATTAAACACTATGGATGTGTAAGTAAAGTTCCCATAACAAGAAATTTGTTAAATAGTGTTTGTGATTCACATAAATTTTATAAAGAGTATGTTGATAAGCTGAAGGAAGAAGAATCAAAAAAGGTAAAAGAAAGGAAGCAGAAAGAGAGGGAAAATAGAGAAAAAAAAAGAGAAAAGAGAAAAAAAGAAAAGCTGAGTTTGATGACAAAATAAAAGAAAATGATGCAGAAATAAATAGACTTAAAAACGATAAAGAAGCCTCCCTAGCAATAATTCAAGAGGGAACAGAAAGAATGAGAAAAGCTGTAGAAAAACAAAATACTGTTGAAATAGCAGTTGCCTCTAACTTGATCATACAAGGTTCAGCTGAAATAAAGAAAACTGAAAGTAAATTAGTTGTGGTAGAAGCAGAAAAAGATAGGCTAATCAGGAAAAGGTTAAAACAATAATATGAAAAAAGTAATTCAGTGAACAATTGTACATAGTTCTTGGTTTTCAATTACCTTTTTAGGATATTATAATTTAATGTGAAACCTGAAAACTTTACTGTGAAAATCGTGAATTGCTTCTGGTTCAACAGCATATTAATGTTCAAAGTGAAACTTGAATGTGGTAAATATACTTGAATATGATAATAACACGTGAAAAGATAAGAACTGAACATTAGAAGTAAATCATACTTAAACTTTAGACATTAGACGTTATGCAAAAAATTTGGGTGTTAACTTCGACCATATATACTAATGGACTGCACATTGGCAATAGCTGCATCAAAGCCGCCATGGCTCAAACATTGGGCACGTCATCATCAGACTCCAAATTTCGTGTAAAAATGCTGTTATGATTACTAATTTACGCTGCAGAACTTCAGTGTTTTCGGTGTATTATGAGAATGCGCCTCATATATAATGAAAACTCTTCAGGTAAGTTTACTTATGAGCTATATACATGCATGATCGGGTTGTTTACATTTTGTGATTTATAATGTGATGAACATTTGCAAAGAATTTGGAACATGCATTCCATTTTTTTCTTAAGTTACTATATTTTTATATCAATAGCTGCAAGTTTCTGGTTAAGTAATTGAACTTTATTGACTTAGGTATTTAATTCGTTTCTTACCCATGAAAAATCATAGAACTTTATTTACTATATCGCTCAGAGCAACCATAAGCACAGCAGGTGTAACCCATCTTTTTGACTGTTGTCATGTGATTTTATGTTGGAGCCAGAAATTTTGATGTCATGCGCAGTCTATCAGTATATATGGTTGAAGGGTGTGAAGCAAACTCTTTACAATGTATACAAAGTTGTTTTACTAGATGTATACAAATATACATCTAGTTTTTATTGAAATACACTCCTAAAATTTTCCTAAAATTTTTCTAAAAATTCCTAAAATTCCTAAAATTCCTACCTAAAATTTTCCAGAAGTATGCTATGATCCCTGTCTTCGGCTTCGAGGAATTTCTGCTTTTTCGTCGTAATTTGGGTTATCCTCGAGATCGATGCATAACTGAACAGAAACTTTGGGGCAGTTGGTAGTGGTGAAAGATGCTTTCCGCCTGAAACTTTCGAAAACGGAAATTTTGTCTTTCAAATCTTTTGGAGACAGTGAAGATTTCTCCCGTAATCGTAATTTTATTTTTCATGCGATGTTTCCTCTGCCTAGTGTTGTTGTTAAATTTCATTTTGTTTCGTAAATATTTGTATTTCACCTTAAATATGGAAGGGAAATGTCTGAAAACGGAAATCGGACGTAGCAAAGGTTTCTCCCGTAACTGTAATTTTTTTCCCCAATGATGTTCCGAACGTGTATCCTGCGTTCTTACATATTCCCCCAAAAAAGGTTTGCATTTCAGCTTGATAAAGGGGGGAGAGTCCGAAAACGAAAGTGACGAAGCTGAAAAATTTGTAAGAATTAATGCATGATATTCAAAAGCATTCATATTCTCCAAGTTACACTACCTTTTATCTAAAATAGTGAAAACTATCATGCATTCATGGTCCTCAAACTGAAAGTTCTTTCAGCATGATGGATAAAATTTTCATGGAGGGGTTTGTGAAGCCTACTGTCGTAGCTGATGGTAATGTTGATCTTAATTTTTCAAATAACAGGTTTTCAAAAAGAAAAATCAAAAGAAAGGACACAACTGGTAATTGGAGTAAAAACAAGAATGTATTTAAGCAAAATCATTTTAAACGAAAATGAACTTTCTAAGTTCTATACATCTGTCGGAAAATTTCACATTGAAGAATGTTCTTATATTCAAGAAAAGATACTGATCTGTGATGAATTCTTAAAGCATGCAGAAGTAGTAGATCCTTCACTTAGAGCCATAACATCATTTACTTCTGTATTACACATAGTCAAATGCCTTCCATTTATAATAACTGAAAATGAACTTGATATACTGGAAGTGGAATTCCTTGTTATCAAGCTGACAAATTAGAGACCATAGCAGTAACAGATAGAATAGATGTCACTTGGTCAGAAATCTTAAAATTAAGAGGCTCTAATGTAGCGGTTAAGTATACTATTCTCTCGAAAGTAATGTTTGCGATACTTGTAGTTCCACACTCAAATGCTGTGAGTAAGAGAGATTTTAGTTTAGTGCAAAAAAATCAAGCCCGTTTCCAACCTAATTTAGGTTTACAAACTGTAGAAGCACTTCTTATTGCAAAAATTAATATGTTCTCCTCTGGGTAAATGTGTTATGAAAAAAGATTTTTGCTAAGGAACTCAAATCTGCAAAACACTGTACAGCGAAATCACTAAAGAAAGCTGTTTAATCAATTGTTTGTTGTGTAAAAAAAATGTTTCAGTCATGGTGTATATTATTTTCCATGTGAAAAATTTGGAATATTTTGATACAGATTTTCATGTATATAAATGAATAAGTAAGTAAAAAAATGCTAATTAAATTAAATGAGTTGTTTTCCTCAGTTAAAATTATTATTTTTGGTATGACTACTGAAAAATGGCCAAAACTACTGAAAATTTGTACGAGTACTACTGCAAATATCTGAAACAGGTTGGCATCTCTGTGTATATTAGCGTAAAGGTAAATTGTGTTTTCCTCAATATCTCTGCTTCTAAAACTCAGGTTTGAAAAATTCTTCCTGTATTGGATACAGCTCCTGATGGGAAATGTTTTGCATATTACTTCTAATAGTTTATAAAAAAAATAAAAAAAAAAAAACAGTTTGGCTACCAGGGGTTTAAAAGTGTTTATTTCTGATGCAATATATTTGCTGCAAAATCTGAGCTCCTGAAAGCTCAACTGAAAAATTTATTTCAAGGACCGATACCGCTCACCTCGGAAAACCTCTTGAAAATATACTTTCTTTAATGCACAGTTTTACCGCCAGAGGGCGTGTGTGCATATCTTATTTTTTGTCAATTTCTCTGCTTCTAAGAGACCGATTTGAAAAATTCTTTCTTGGAGAACGTTTCCGCTGCGAAATGTTTCTGATATGATTTCAAAATTTTCTTAACGCACAAATCTGCCACCAGAGGGCATAAGTTCACGTTTCCGTTTACAATAATATCTGCGGAACTAAAATTCCGCTTGAAAAATTTCTTTCTTCAGTCAGATACTACTAACTATGCAAACTCTGTGTGTGTATTTTCTCCCCCAAAAAATATAAACAATTTTGCCGCTAGAGGTTGCAGTGTGTTTTCTCAATATCTCTGTTTCTACATGTGAAATTAAAAAAAAAAAAATCTTCTAATGCCAGATGCTATTTACCTTGTAGAATACTTTAGGCTAGATATGAAGAATTTTATTGTTCACAGTTCTTTCGCTTGGTGGTGTTTTTGCGCTTCAGTTTGCAGTTGTATCGCCGCTTCTAAAAACTCAATTGAGAAATTTCTTCTTTACTTTTAGTAGAAGTTCAATTTATACATACATACACTTGAACACCAAATTACGTGGGAGATAGACAATGTATATTAGAACAAAGTCCTCTATAATACTGTTACACACATAGTATATGAGTTTCGAATAGACAAGTTGACTTCAATGATAATGGAATATTTATAGTTGAAATTAAGAATATTTCTTTATGTACAGTATATATACATTTAAATGTTGAAACCTCACATAGGTTATATTTAGTGAGACATAAAAATGGAAATGAAGCAAATGGAGCAACACGTATTGCGCTCACCTTACTTCGGTTTCAATCCTTCTGGCTTGCAATCGATCATGCTTCTTGTCTGGTGTTGTACCACGCCATTAAAGGTATTCCACGTTCAAAGTTCAACACAAATATGAACATCAGCACAATTCTACAAGAAGGAGGTGATGAGTTAAAATAATTTTGAGATCATTCTCAAGATTAGATTATGTTGACGCAGCCAGAATTTTAGCAGTTGAAACATTTCGCTGTTCTATGCCAAGCTGTTTATGAAATATCCAAATTAAAAGATTTAAAAACTTAAAATTTTTTTTTAAAAGTCAAGGTACTTGACTTTCCTTGCTCGTCCGAACATGTTTCTGGCAATACTGTGCCCATCTTCAGCGGTCGGTTGTATGAGGCATCCGTATGCTTTTATTGTACTGATTACCTCCTTGTCACCAGTCGACTCATCGCTCATTGGTCCTGTATCCGTGCGTAGGTTAATCATGTGATTTACAACTTTTTGCTATTGTTGCACCATCTGGTGATCTTTCCTGTAATTTCATTATTAATCGTTGTTGGATGAGATATTTTCAACAAATTTAATTTTTATATACTTTTCTTCGGTTTCTTTTTCTTTTGTTATCATGTATCGCCAGGCAAACGGCAATTAAAGTGGTGCTTGTTCATTGCAATTAAATCCTCTGGTTTTCTATCACAACAGACTCAGAATACAATATCTTTTTATGTGTGTTATGTGTAGTATATATTTTTGCATTTTCCCACACAGGGATAGAATTATTGATGCAATATGTAATAAGAGATGTTCGTTGCTCACCCTTTTTCCAATTTCTCTTGTGTTCTTCCATTCTTGTTTTTAGTAGTCTTTTAGTACTACCTATGTAGATATTATTAATATTACTGGTGTCGTTATTCTTCGTGGGTATGCCGTATACTCCTGCTCTATGCATAATTGCATTATTACTGTAATCAGCTGTAAGGAATTTGTTATTATCTATTACAATATCGGCGAATCTTATATTCACTTTATTACATTCCTTTTTCAAAATGCTGCTTAACTTATAGTATGTAAGGTAAACGTCCGCAAAATTTTGAACGTTCTCTTTTCAACGTTATTTTCACACTTAGGTCTGTTAATTCTGGTTTTATAATTTCTATACATCTTCCAAATGTATCTTTTATCATATCCAAATACTGTGGCTGTTTCTACGATCCATTTCATTTCTGCCTCTTCCAAACTTCTATTTGATGTATGGAAAACAGCTCTTCTAATAAATGAATGAAATGCAGCTTCTTTATAATGTTTAGGGTGGATTGAATCATTTGGTATAATTACTGGTACATAAGTCTTTCCTGTATACTGAGTAGTTAATACGTTCTTGATATTTACAAAGCAGAATGTCAAGGAAGGGCAATTGTCCATTATTTTCTTTCTCGACAGTAACCTGCATTGTTGGATAGTATTCGTTATATTTTTGAATAAACCTCATTAAGCTATCTTCTGAGTATTGCCAGATGACAAGAATGTCATCCACATATCGTAGGAATATCATCGGTAAATGTTCTTGTTTGTTTTCCATGTGCTGTAGTACGACTTCTGACAACAGGCCCGAAATTGGGGAACCCATGGGGGATCCAAATTTCTGTCTGTATATTACTTGATTATATCCGAAATAATTGTTTTCTGCAATTAGGTTGAGTGCAGATATAATACTGTTAACCTCTATCTCTGATACTCCAGCTGCAATCAATTTTTTGTTTACAAGATTAATAGCTTCGCGTGTGTGAGTATTCGGGTATAATGCAACGACATCTAGGCTCACCATTATACAATCACCAATGTCTATATTTTTAATTCTCTCAATGACTTCTGTAGAGTCATTTACTGTGTATGCGTGATTTTTTATGAACATCTCTTATTACATATTGCATCAATAATAATTCTATACCCGTGTGGGGAAATGCAAAAATATATACTAAGTATAACACACATAAAAAGATATTGTATTCTGAGTCCGTTGTGATAGAAAAAACCAGAGGATTTAATTGCAATAAACAAGCACCACTTTAATTGCCGTTTGCCTGGCGATACATAATAACAAAAGAAAAAGAAACTGATGAAAAGTATATAAAAACTAAATTTGTTGAAAATATCTCATCCAACAACGATTAATAATGAAATTACAGGAAAGAACACCAGATGGTGCAACAATAGCAAAAAGTTGTAAATCACATGATTAACCTACGCACGAATACAGGACCAATGAGCGATGAGTCGACTGGTGACAAGGAGGTAATCAGTACAATAAAAGCGTACGGGTGTCTCATACAACCGACCGCTGAAGATGGGCACAGTATTGCCAGAAGCATGTTCGGACGAGCGAGGAGGGACTTGTTGACTTTTAAAAAAAAAAATTAAGTTTTTAAATCTTTTAATTTGGATACTTCATAACAGCTTGGCATAGAACAGCGGAATGTTTCAACTGCTAAAATTCTGGCTGTGTCAACTTAATCTAGTCTTGACAATGGTCTCAAAATTATTTTAACTCATCACTTCCTTCTTGTAGAATTGTGCTGATGTTCGTATTTGTGTTGAACTTTGAACGTGGAGTACCTTTAGTGATGTGGTACAACACCAGACAAGAAGCATGATCGATTGCAAGAAGGATTGAAACCAGAGTAAGGTGAGCGCAATACATGCTGCTCCATTTGCTTCATTGCCGTTTTTATGTCTCACTAAATATAACCTATGTGAGGTTTCAAAATTTAAATGTATATATACTGTACATAAAGAAATATTCTTAATTTCAACTATAAATATTCCATTATCATTAAAGTCAACTTGTCTATTCGAAACTCATATACTACGTGTGTAACAGTATTATAGAGGACTTTGTCCTAATATACATTCTTCTTTACTGTTTGCTATTCGGTACAATAGAGATGTTTAACATTATCCTCTTTAAATAATGCAAAGATTTCCCGCTAGCAGCATAAAGGTCGAAACTTTTTTTTTTCACCATCTCTTCTTGTGGGAGACGTATTTGAATTGTTTTTTCTTTTCTTAGCATAGCTTTTTCCATGAAGAATATTTTTCATCTATTTTCAGCTTTCCATTATTCTCAATTCTTCCACTAACAGACATAGACTTATATCATGCTTCCTTTTATATTTCTTCTTTTAACTGATTAGATGTGTGCCCTCCCCATTCTTAAATTCTAGATCTGTCCTTGCTTTATTTTATAATAATTTCAATTGCTATCAATAATAGAATGATTAAATGGAAAGACAGTGCAGAATAGTGATGCAGCTAAAATGACTGACTGAATTAATCATTTTCACACTGAAGGAAAAGATTTTCTGATAGGCCTTGTGGTAACTGCATCATTTAATCATTCTATTTTTGCATTATTGGGTAATTCTCCAGCTAAAAATATTCAGTTTTGCATTATTGGGTAATTCTCCAGCTAAAAATATTAAAAAGAAATGTAAACAGTAAAGCAGCACACTCATCCATTTACAGCTTTCATCATTTTTATTATTTAAAATTTAAATTACTTTTAAAAAATAATTTTACTTATGATACTGTAAAGCATAGTAATCATTCTGGATTTTTTTCGTATATGTCCTGGAAAGTCCTTGAATATTTTCCCCCCAAAAGTGTATGAACCCTGTAGTATGTAAAATATACTCAGTGATGGAAAGATAGCGCCGAATTGTGGCAATTTCATTATCTTGCACCAAACTGCTACAAATTACGAAAAATTATAATATTTGTGCCCAACTGCGCCGAAACGGCAATCCATAGCAATAATTGCCAAGCGAAAAAAAAAATTATTCATGGCAAAAAATGCTGTTTTAAACGTCGAATCGAATGATGCTTTTTTAAGGTCTACACGTAATTTGATGAAAACGACGCTTAATCAACACGTACCGTACCGCCAATCCCCAATTTTCGGAATGTTTTTCAGCTAATTCGTTGTTTTTTCGGCAAAAGTGACGAAAAAACAATGATTTTCGCAATGTAGGAAATTAAATTGTTTTTGCTTATGGAGGAGGAGTTTTGTTGTAATCACGTGGTATGTAGGAGAAACGATGCTGTATGTTTTGAAATCCTGATGAAGATTGTTTACTGATAGTTTGGTGGTCTTTCGGAGTGCTGTGCAATTGAGATTGTTTATATGTCGTTCCCTGCTCTTTGGGATAGCGCAGTTATTTCATTCCGAGTGAGGTGCGCGATTACATAAATACAGCTTAAGGTCAGTCATTAGCTATTTCGTCGATGCGGAGGACGACTGAAAATGGCTCTCCCGTGGCAGGATACAATGGTTCTGTTTCTAAAAGATTCATAGGTATTCAGAGATGCCAACTGTTACGGATTTTCACTCCATCTTACGGTTTTGTGGAAGTCACCCGAAAAAACTACGGAAAAGCCCTCGCAAGATCACTGCACACGATTTCTATTTTTTTTTTTACCGTCTTTTTGTCGAAAAACGCACTTTACAGATAGTTCCTTATGCGCCTTCAGTGTTCTAACTTTCCCCGCCAACGGAGGTGGAGTTTGTCACGTGATACCACATACAGCCATTTGAGAGTACCGTGCGCAAAAGTCAAGAGGGAACTCAGCTCAGCGCCTTTTGCCAACTCTTTACATTGATTGCATGTGGCTTTGTGTTTGTGAAAATTTCGGTGCAAACATTTTAACCCTTTCCACTCGACTGTCGGGTGACACCCAACATTACGAAATCGCCGAATAGCTCACCCGCCACTCCGATGACACCTTTATAGCTCACATGTCGGTGGTCGCGAGACATTTCTTTTTCATCGAATAGGTCAGATGTCACTTGCCACGCTGATGACGCTCCTATAGCTCACATGTCAGGGCTCGCGAGACGTTTCTTTTTCACCGGATAAAGAAAAAGAAACGTCATCTGTGTGTCAGGTGTCACCCGCCATGCCGATGACACCTCTATGGCTTGCATGTTGGGGGCTTTGGAGACATTTCTTTTTCGCTGAATATCTCGCGTGTCTGGTGTCACCCTCCATGCCAATGATGCCTCTATATCTCACATGTTGGCGCTCGCGCGACATTTATTTTTTGCTGAATAGCTTGCATGTCGGGTGTCATCCGCTGCGCTCGTTATGCCTTTCTATCTCGTGGGTCGAGGCTTGCGAGACATTTCTTTTCGCCGAATATCTCACATGTCGGGTGGCACCCTCCATGCCAATGACACCTCTACTATAGCTCGCGAGGAATTTCTTTTTCATTGAATAGGTCGGGTGTCATCCGCCACATCTACGACGCCTCTCTATAGCTCGTATGTCGGGGCTTGTGACACATTTCTTTTTCGCCGAATATCTCGCGTGTTGGGCATTACCCTCCATGTCAATGATGCCTTTATAGCTCACATGTAGGCGCTCGCGAGACATTTCTTTTTCGCCGAATAGCTTGCATGTCGGGTGTCATCCTCTGTGCTCATTACGCCTCTATAGCTCGTGAGTCGGGGCTTGCGAGACATTTCTTTTTCGCCGAATATCGCACGTGTCGGGTGGCACCCTCCTTGCCGATGGCACCTCTATAGCTCGCATGTCAACGCTCGCGAGACATTTCTTTTTTGCCGAATAGGTCGGGTTTCAGCTGCCACTCTGATGATGCCTCTGTGGCTCGTATGTCGGGGTTGGCGAGCTAAAGCTGAGCTTTCACTGCTAAGTTGTGGCCTCTACTGCAGAAAATTTTAAAAAATGCGAGTTCTGTGTGAGTATGGGTGAAAAGTTATTTGAGTGGAAAAGGTTAATTTAGATTAAAACGAAACGAAACGTAGCAGTGAAACAGCTATGACAATAAAAAGAATGAAGTCAGATAAAACTTATCGTCAAGTGTATTGCGGTATGTATAGTAAAGAATGGCCTTTTTATGAAGCATCTAAAGTTTTGCTTAATCACGTTTTGTAAGCCATGTGGCTGTGATTTTAGCCTGTCGCAAGGCGGCCACGATGATTTTAGGTGTCATGCAGAGAGCAAGAAGCACAAAGATCATGTCAAAAGATTAAATGGAGATGTGAGTAAAATTAATGTAACCAAAAAACTTCTGACAGCTTATAAAAAATCCTGGAAAAAATATCAAGAGCAGATTAGTGCTGGAAAAATGCAGCAAAACGAGCAAAAAAGAGAAGAAATTGAATGTTCACAAGGTAATTTGAAATAGGAAGAAGCTGAACATTTGCAGCAGTTGGATTCCCTCATAAAATGTTAAATAATGCTGAGATGAACATTGAATGTGGCATAAAAAAAAGACACAAGTGCAATAAAAAGTGGACAGATACTATTAAAAGAAGCAAAACAAAACATTGCTAACTATCTTAAAAAATTAGAAAAGAATAGAAGTGAGCAATTAAATATTGAGAAAAGCAGCAAAAATAACATTTTTTGTAAAATAAATTATTAATAATAGAATCCTGCTATGGTTAAAATTTTTTGATCTGTTTGAAAACTAAAATGTTTGCATATGTGTGTGTATATTTCAATGCAAGATGTTTTAAATTTAAGTAAAGTGCATCTATTTCCAAAACATTTGCTGCTTAAGAGTTTGTTCTACTACTAATATTTTACCTGCTCTAAAAAATGTTTCCTTACACCAAAATTGTATTTTATCTGCTCCAAAAATGCATTTTGTTGCTTCAAAAATGTGTTTCACCTGCTCCAAAAACACATTTTGCTGCTCCAAAAATGTATTTTACCTCATGTTAATTAACACAGCAATCGGACATCGCCGACTTGGCTGTAATTACTGTTTCACATGTGAATTAAATGTGAATTTTACCTGCTCCAAAAAGGCATTTTGTTGCTCCAAAAATGTATTTCACCTGCTCCAAAAACGCATTTTGCTGCTCCAAAAATGTATTTTACCTGCTCTAAAAATGTATTTTACCTGCTCCAAAAATGCATTTTGCTGCTCCAAAAATGCATTTTGCTGCTCCAAAAATGGTGTTTTGCAACTTTCCATCACTGTATACTGAACCATTTATACTTCAGGACTGGGGATCACAAAATTGTTTGTTAAAGAAGTTTTACTGTAGTAATAAAAATCTGTTTCTAACTAAAATTTAAATTACAATATTCTGAACCATATAATCACAATTGCATCCAAACTTTTGCACAAAATATGTCTTAACCCTTAAACTACAGCGTATGTACAAAATATTAAAAGTTAGAACAGTTAAAACTAAGTAAGATATTAGAAAAAAAAAAACATGCAACCTTTATTGTTAAAAAGTATAAGCAGCATTCCCTCTCAATGAAGGGAAGGGAAAGTAAGAGAGTGAAGCATTTATATTGTACAGCTACAGAACTTCAATTAATAAACTTATCATTAACAAATCTTCATAATTCTTGCTTACCATCATGTCTTATTTTGTGAAAGTGTAAAAAATACTTTATTACATGATGTGGAATATGTTCATGTTTTAAAAATTGTAAAATGGAACTTTTTTTTTTTATAGGTGCACACCATATTGTTGACTCGAGTGATTTGGCTTTCTTTTTAGCAGCACAAGGTGCTGTTGGGCAAGGTGAGTTGCACTTGAGAACTATTTTTATTTCAGTTTTCCAGTGCTGTTTCTTGCACATCATTTTACAGGCACACATGCACTGAAGTGCCATTGAATTAGAGGTAGTAGAAGTTATGCAAATGCTTGCTACTCCCACACATGCCCAGCCAAAACTTATTAAATCAGGGTGCCCACACGTCCTTGAAAACCATGAAAGTCCTTGAATTGAAAAAAAAATTCAAGGCCCGGAATGTCCTTGAATTTCTGTAATTAGCCTGGAAAGTCCTTGAATTTTAAAATCCCACAGCCAAAAAAATCAATGAGAATTTCCGATCTTTTTCCTTTTGTTATTTTTCACTTTTTTTCTGCAATCCCCCATTGACATCAGAAGTCAGAAAGAGTAAACTTCAAAGCAGCTGCGTCACTGGGAGAAAGGGTGCTCTGCGGTCTGATGGGGAGTTAAGTAGGTCAAGATTGGACCCCCCACCCCATCTACTGCGAGAGAAGTTGAGTGTTTGCTACCCCAGAGCACTTGTTCTGCGACGGGGAAAACTATCGTATCGTATCTTTCATTTTCCTCACGGCAAGGTGGGGATTTCCCCTTCTTGTTTTTTCTTTATCTACTTCAAAGCGGGTTCATTTGATGCTGTTGATAGGTGCATTTCACCAGCAGCACGGAATTTTATAATTTTTCAAACACCATTCGTTTGTACCACGTATGAACTGGAATGAATTCTGTTCATCCCGGTTCATACGTGGTGCAAACATTCATTTAATAAAACATTCCATATCTATTTTAGAATTATGTACAGGTATGATGTTTGAAAAATTTAAATGAATATTTCAGACACCATACCTGTACATAATTCTAAAATAGATATTAAGTGTTTGATTGTTATAATTTTGTGTTTGAGAAATTGTGAGTTTTGAACACACAAAGAATTAATGCGATGCATATAGATGTTTTATGAAGATAATGAGTATCATAATACAACACACATAATTCTTGATGTATATATATATTCATTGCGGTTTAGGACATTTGAAAAAATCATCCTTGAATTTTTTTCCCTGAAAAAGAGTGGGCACCCTGTTAAATACAGCCGTTACTCACAGCTTTCCCAATAGTGATCAATTACAGGCATGATTGGTGAGACACATGGTTTGGATGCTTTTGACAGAAGGCAGATTGTAGATGCTCGCAGGATGGGTCACTTCATCTCAGAAATCGTCAACACACTGGAAGTTTCCCATGCAGTAGTATCTGGAATGTTTTGGGAGCACAAAAATTCTTGCAAAAGAACAAGCTCCCGAATGAATTGCAGAAGTGTACCAGCCTTGACAGCTCATGATGCATGTGAACTCATGAGTGCAAGACAATATTGCAGATCATCACTAATTTGAACAGTGTCACATCAGCGCAAGTACAGTGCAGCGTATTCTTAAACATCTAGGGATTCGGTGCCAGCAACCCACTAGAACCCCACTGTTAACTGCACAACTCTGGGCTCAATGCCTTGTGTAGGTAAAAGCACACCAACACTGGGCTCAATGCCTTGCCTGGGTCAGAGCACAGTAACACTAGGCTCTCAATTCCTTGCCTGGGCAAAAGCACACCAACAGTGGGCTCTCAATGCCTTGCCTGGGTAAAAGCACACCTACACTGGGCTCAATGCCTTACCTGGGTAAGAGCACAGTAACACTAGGCTCTCAATTCCTTGCCTGGGCAAAAGCACACCAACAGTGAGCTCTCAATGCCTTGCCTGGGTAAAAGCACACCACCACTGAGCTCTCAATGCCCTGCCTAGGCAATAGCACACCAACACTGGGCTCAATGCCTTGCCTGGGCAAAAGCACACCAACACTGGACCACAGAGGACTGGAAGTTAATAGCCAGGAATGATGAATCCATATCTAAACTGCATCAAACCAATGGGAGAGTGTGAATCTGGCATCAATCTCATGAAGCCATAGACACTTCATGTTAAGTTGGAACAATACAGTCTGGTGGTAGCTCAGTGATGGTCTGAGGCATCTTTGGATGGAATGTTTTGGGACCTTTGGTATGTGTACAGTAGACTTTGAGTGCCCACACATATGTATGTGCATGTCCTAGCTGACCATCTACACCCATTCATGTCCAGCATGCATCACAGTGGCAATGGCATATTCCAGCAAGATAATTGCCCATCCCACAGGTTTCACCTGGCTACTGATATGGTTATAAGAGCATTGTAGTGAATTTGAAACACTTCAGTGACCACCTAGAAGTTCGGATTTAAATTAAACCCTGTCATAACAGGCTATTTGGGCATGTGTTCCATTGGCTACAAACTTGAGTGAATTTTGGGCAGCTTTGGAGGGGGCATGGCTGGTGTTACCTGCAGAACATTTTCATAAGCTATCCACACCTCGTTGTGTGGCCGCCATCATTAGGACAACAGGTGGCCCAATGCGTCACTAGGGAGGTATCTCTAATTCGATGACACTTTAGTATATAGTGGAGTGAAGAAACTTCACTATACAGACTGAACAATGTATAATACAGTGAAATTTTCAAATAACAGTTACTTCTCTGACTGGGGAAAAGTGACCATTGGTCGAAGGTTAGGCGTAAGTTGACAACACTAATCCATTGCATTTGTATATAAACAGAATAAGTTTTATCTATAGCACTAAAGATTCCGAAAAGGTAGTTAATATACATTCTCTAGACCAACTTCCCAAAAAGACTCATTGGCCACAATAATTTTATTAACTGTGATGCAGTTAAATTAGATCTGCTAACCAAACTCTATTTTTAAGGACTATTTTTCTTAAAACTGTTTTAATAAAGTGAGCTGGTACTTGGTTCTCTAGAAAGCTATTTATGAGAAGACTAATGTGTTCAAGGAAATCCAAAGTTTGGTTACAGATTCTGGGAATTCTAAGTACCTGTGAAATAAGGACATTCTCTATTACTTTAGTCCCTTTAGAGCTATAGATAAAACAGTTTCATTATAAAAATAAAAATAACAAAATATTAAAATAAAAAATGCTAATAAAAAGTTTAAAATGCAAAATAGTTATTTGACCTCAAGAATAACTAACATAAAAGTAGTATAAATTAAGAAACATTTATAAGGAACTGAATATTTTCTGTAATTTTACTTTAAGGTAATTTAATACAGGTGAATAACATTAAATACATTTTGGCCGTGTTTGATGATATTTTTCATGTATTCCGTTGAGTTTTTGCTCTCTCCAGACAATCAGTTTATTTTTTTTCATTTGGGAGTTCTTGATTGGTGGATTGCTGTCTTCTGCGGACTGTGTTATTTTGTGTGGTCCTGCTGTTGGACAGCTTTCTTCTCCATTCCAGAGGGTGTTTCGTGGCCAGTGGATTGTTCAATGTTGTATTTTCTGCTTTCTCTTTGAAAAGTAGTTTCCTGGTTCAGTCCTTTCGTTTTTTATTTTTAGTTACTTTCGGAAGTTTTTTTCACGTTTTTATTGTACTTTCTAGTAAAGCATTTTTACAATACTGTGTACATACATATTGCAACTTTTCTTTTATTATTATTTAAGTAATTTTCCAGGTTTAATATTATGTTTCATTTGTGTAATGTCTCACCGTGTCTCGCGGCAATAGTCTAGAAAATTTTTAGTTTTTTGCTCATGGACTCTACTAAATTTCCTGGATTTGTGGATGATGTGTCGTTGTGTGTTAACACTGTCACACGTGTAATTTTTTTTCTCTTGCCTTTGGCTTTGTATATATATATATATATATTTGGCCTTGCTTCCTTGTTGAAGTTTTGTTCTGGTTGCATGCTTTGTGTGTTGAGCCATGTGGCTCTGCTGTTTCTTTTGTTTGTAGGGTGATGTAACATTATATGGAGTTTGGTACTTACAAGTAAAGTATTTTTACAATACTGTGTACATATTGCAACTTTTCTTTTTATTTAAGTAATTTTCTAGGTTTTGTATTATGCTCCATTTGTCAGTCTCAACGTGTCTCACGGCAATGGTCAACAATTTTTTTTTTTTTTTTTCATGGACTGTACTAGGTTTTCCTGAATTTGTGACGATGAGTCGTTGTGGGTTGGGCCATGTATGTATTGTTAAATTTATTCTTAATTTTTACCTTTTCATGACTTAGAAGGTGTTTTTTTGATTTGTGGGGTCTTTTAGCTGAAATACATATATAGCAGAAACCCATATTCAACTAGGTCTTTGTAGAGATGAGTTAATGCTGTGTTTTGCTAGTCATTGATAAAGCCAAAGCTCAGCAGTTTCAAAACTTTCTGCATTCTTGCATGTTTTCCCCTGCTTGTTTGCAATGTCTTTTCTCCTGCTTTTGGCTCCCTTTAAAAATGCTTCTTCTTGTAGTGGGTATATATATATATTTAATAAAGACGTAACTTCCAAAGTGGAATATATAGAGCTATGCAAGACAGTGCAAAAAAGTATCACTGAAGACATAAGGAAATTCAACTGTGAATTAGTGAGAAAAGCAATTGAAAACAACCAAAGCCTGAAGAGAGCAAAAGGACATCTCAGTAAGGGAAGAAAACAGATTATGGCTCTGAGAAAAGAAGATTGTACTGTAACAAGAAATAGAAGCGAAATTTTGACAAGGGTAAAAGATTTCTATTCAAAACTATATGAAAGGGATGATACATCTATTCCAGACATTACGACAGGTACCTGTACCGAAGTCCCTCCAATCATCCCTGCAGAAGTTACATATGCAATTAAGAACTTGAAACGGGGAAGAGCTCCAGGAGAAGATGGAATTGCCATGGACATTATACAAGAAGCAAGTGAAGAAATTGAAACTAAACTCACCCAAGTTTTCACCAGATGTCTGAATGAAGGGAAGATTTCTGAGGATTGGAACTATGATCCTGCTACATGAAAATGGTCACATTTAGGATCTCGGGAACTACAGGTCTATCAGCCTCCTATCAGTGGTTTATAAAATCTTCACTAAGGTTCTTTCACATCACTTGAAGCTAACACTAGACATGGCTTAACCAAGAGAACAAGCTGGATTTAAGAGTGGCTACAGCACTGCAAATCATATCCATGTACTGAGAGAATTAATTGAAAGAACAAAAGAATATGGACTCCCATTATACATACTTTTATTGATTATGAAAAGGCCTTTGATTCTGTGAAACCATCAGTAGTAACAATGGCTTTGAAATCCTGTGGTATTGAAAATGCACACATTAGCATTAGTAATAACATCTATGAAAATGAAAGTGCAAAGGTTCAGATATTTGAGGATACAGCACAAATAAAAATTGGAAAGGGGGTGAGACAAGGTGACACCATATCTCCGAAGCTCTTTAATGCCACATTGCAAAATGTTTTTCAATCATTGAACTGGGAAAACAAAGGGATAAAGATTAATGGAGATTACTTAACTCACTTTCATTCTGCTGCTGATGTAGTCATGTTTGCAACTTCCCCTTCAGAGCTGCAGAGTATGATCCAAGAGCTTGTTGGCAAGAGTAATGAAGTGGAATTAAAAATGAACTTTCAGAAGAAAAAAGTGATGTACAATGCTTTTACAAGAAACAAAGATTTACCAATTGATGCAGAAAAGCTTGAGACAACCGTTACCTACATTTATTTTGGGCAGCAGATGGCAAGTGAGGGTCATATTGATGAAGAAATTAATCGGCATATAAAACTTGGATGGAGAGCTTTTGAAAGAAACAATACAATTTTTAAAGGCAATATGCCATTATGTCTTAAAAGAAAAGTCTTTAATCAGTGCATCCTGCCAGTGCTTACGTATGGGGCAGAGACATGGACCTTAACTAAAAAAGACATACAAAGACTGCAGACAACTCAGAGAAGCATGGAGAGATGCATACTTCATGTAACCAAGAAAGATAAGAAGAGGAACTTGTGGATAAGGAAAATGACAGGAGTGGACAACATCATGACCAGAGTGAAATCACTGAAATGGCAGTGGGCTGGACATATTGCCAGAAGAATGGACCACCGATGGACAACTGAAATTTTAGACTGGATTCCGAAGGACAGGAAAAGACCCAGAAGAAAACACCATGGGAGATAGATGGGTGAAATTCGAAAATATGTTGGAGTGACATGGAGGAGACAGGCTCAAGACAGACAATTGTGGAAGAAACTTTGGGAGACCTTCATCCAGCAGTGGATTGATGATATATTTATATATATTATCGTTAAAGTATGAAATCCGTTATTTCATAGAATAACTAGTTATTTCATGAAATAACTGATCAAGTCAGTTACAGCATAAAACTCACTTGTATTCTACGGTTTAACTAGTTATTTCATAGAATAATGATCTACACCCCATTAAAGTGTAAAATAACCGAGTAAATAAATCCCAAATTCAAAAGGCTGTAAAGTGAGAACCACTGGTCAGAAATAGCACACCATGAAGTTCACTATAAAGTGTTATATAATAATAATGATATTAACTTTTACGTTTCGTTTAAGAATATGGAAAGTATTACTTTCATTTACATGCAATATTTCTGTAATTAATGATAATTTGCTGAACTTAATATATAGAGATTACTGTAGCCGAATATGTTTTTGCGCCAGACTCAGAACATTAACGAGAAACACATTTACCTTCCACCCCTACTAAATTTATGAACTCTTCCAGCCTGTAGGGGTGGACTTGTTTTGTAGACCGTCTAGTGTGTTGTGCAACTGTTGGCATGTTGGTGCCAGTTCATTCAAGTTAGTTGACTACTTCCATGTGCTGGCTGCTGTGCGTCTAACGCTGCTTCGATGTGTCAGATATTGAGAAGTTATTTTCTCAAGTTTCATAATTACGTTAATTTAATTAAGTTTCTTTTGTTAAAGTAAAAATTTTTTAAAACCTCAAGTTGACTTGAACGATGAATTCTTTAAGTGATGGCAAAAAGAAAAGATGCAATGAAAGAAAGGTTTGAATCTTTACTAAGTAAGCGTGATGTGAAAGAGAACAGTTCTTTGCTCACCCATGAAAAGTTATTACGTTTGATAGCTGATGTAAAGAAATCTAAAACATCAGATAAGAAAGTGCCATGTAATTATTGGTTACTTCAACATTATTATGTCCTTGAAGTTCAAGGAGTAGAAAAATTAATAGTCCCCGTGACATGCAAAACCAGATGTAGTGTTCTATTGTTCAAGTGATTCTTTGTTTGACAGTTTATACGAAACTCATTTATCTATTGGGCATGGTGGCAGAGATCGAATGATAAAAGAACTTAATTGTTGTTATAGAAATATTACGCAAAATGATATTAAGATTTTCCTGAATTTTTGCGAGCCTTGTCAACAAAAAAGGAAAACAGGCAAGAAAGGTGTTGTTGTTAAACTTATGGTTTTTTCACATGAACTCAAAATGTCAGACCTTATATAGATTTTCAATCACAACCTGATGGAAACTATAAATTTATTTTAGTTTATCAAGACCATCTTACTAAGTTTGTTGCTTTAATACCTCTTCAAACAAAGAGAGCAGAAGAAGTTGTAGCACAGTTGCTTGATATATTCCTGTTGTTTGGAGCCCCATGTATATTACAGTCAGACAATGGAGGAGAATTTTGTAACAGACTTATTGATGACTTAAAAGTTACCTGGCCAAAGCTTAAAATCAGGACATAGAAAACATGTTGACGACATGGATGCAAGACAACCAGTGCACTTCCTGGAGTAACGGGCTAAATTTTATTCAGTTCATGAAAAACAAAGTGTTTCACTCAGGTATTAAAAGGTCCCCTTACGAGGCTATGTTTGGTTGTGCAGCTAGAGTCGGACTGTCAACAACTCCTATTCCGAAGGGAAGCATTTGATTCACTGGATGACGAAGATCAATTACAAGGTGCTTTGACTGCAATGAGTACTTCGTCTCAACCTGATAATGAAGTGCTGGTTGAAAAAACAAGGTTAAATAATGCCATTAGTAAAGTATGCATAGTTTGTTCACAAGAATGCAGTAAAAACATAGTTTGTTCGAAATGTAATGAGCCTGTCGACATGTCATGTTTGGAAGACTATGTTTTGGAAGACAAAGTTGTACAGAAGATCCGCAAATTGTGTTTTAATGAACTGAATGTTCAGAGGGAAGGAGAAAACTCTAAAGAATGTTTGGAAATTCAAGCTAAGAAGATGAAATTAATGTCAGATAAATCTCATTCTGAAGCCTCTGTGGGGCTTGCAGTCCGTATCCCAGTACCTGAAGTTGACAGAGGAAGGGGTGACATCAGATCTATTTCAGCTGTTATTATGAAAATAACTAAAGAAGGATTTTTTCAATTGGGAACAAGAAACGGCCGCATAAAACAGCTATATTCCCGATCCCAGTTCTGCGTCTGTGAACAAAAACTAATTCAGATCGAAGAAGTGCCTGATATAGAGAAATCGCTCTGGTTGGTTGCTACAGCTAGTTTAGGTACCGGTCAGGGATTTAAAAAATGTTCATGTAAAACGGCAGTGTGCCAAAAAAAAATGTATTTGTTTTAGAATTAATGTTCTATGCAATTCCAAATGCCATTTTAGTCATCTCTGTTGTAACAAATGATTTTATTGTGTCTTTATATAAATAACATTTTGTATGCTGTATAATTTAGTCAAATTGTTTATTTTACACTTTAACTGTCTATCATTAGTTAATTTATAGAATACCTAGTTATTTCATAGAATAACTAGTTAAGTGTGAAATTATTAATTTATTACACGCTTTAACTAACTTGATCAGTTATTTCATGAAATAACTAGGTATTCTATGAAATAACTGAATTATACAATTTAATGGTAACATATATATATATATATATATATATATATATGTTACTATATATATATATATATATATATATATATATATATAGTAACATATATATATATCATCATCATCATCATTGTCAACCATTATCAATCCACTGCTGGACGAAGGTCTCCCCAAGTTTCCTCCACAACGGTCTGTCTTGTGCCAGTCTCCTCCATGTCACTCCCGCATATTTACGAATTTCATCCACCCATCTCCCATGTGGTCTTCTTCTGGGTCTTTTCCTGTCCCTTGGAATCCAATCTAAAATTTCGGCTGTCCATCTATGGTCTGTCCTTCTGGCAGTATGTCCAGCCCATTGCCATTTCAGGGATTTAACTCTGATCATGATGTCTTCCACTCTCGTCATTTTTCGGATCCACGAGTTCCTCTTCTTATCTCTCCTGGTTATACCAAGCATGCACCTCTCCATGCATCTTTGAGTTGTCTGCAGCCTTTGTATGTCTCTTTTAGTTAAGGTCCACGTCTCTGCACCATACGTAAGCACTGGAAGGATGCATTGATCAAACACTTTTCTTTTAAGACATAATGGCATATTGCTCTTGAAAATTATGCTGTTTCTTCCAAAAGCTCTCCAGGCAAGTTTTGTACGCCTATTAATTTCTTCATCAATGTGACCCTCACTTGATATCTGCTGTCCAAGATAAACATACGTATCTGTTATCTCCAGTTTTTCTCCATCAATCGATAAATCTTCATTTCTTGTAAAAGCATTGAACATCACTTTTGTCTTCTGAAAGTTCATTTTTAATCCCACTTCTTTACTCTTGTCAGCAAGTTCCTGGATCATACTCTGCAGCTCTGATGGGGTAGTTGCAAAAATGACTACGTCATCAGCAAAACGAAGGTGGGTTAGATAATCTCCATTAATCTTTATCCCTTTGTTTTCCCAGTCCAGTGATTGAAAGACATTTTCCAATGTGGCATTAAAGAGCTTCGGAGATATGGTGTCACCTTGTCTCACTCCCTTTCCAATTTTTATGTGTGTTGTATTTTCAAACAGCCGAATCTTTGCACTTGCATTTTCATAGATGTTATTAATAATATTAATGTATGCATCTTCAATACCGCAGGATTTCAGAGCCATTGCAACTGCTGATGGTTTCACCGAATCAAAGGCTTTTTCATAATCGATAAAAGCCATGCACAATGGAAGTTCATATTCCCTCGCTCTTTCAATTAGTTCTCTCAGTACGTGGATATGATCTATTGTGCTGTAGCCACTCCTGAATCCAGCTTGTTCTCTCGGTTGAGCCATGTCCAGTGTTACCTTCAAGCGGTGTGAAAGAACTTTAGTGAAGATTTTATAAACCACTGATAGGAGGCTGATAGGTCTGTAGTTCCTGAGATCCTCAATGTCACCTTTTTTATGTAGCAGGATCATTGTAGCATTGTTCCAATCCTCAGGAATCTTCCCTTCATTAAGGCATCGAGTGAAAATTTGGGCGAGTACTGTTTCAATTTCTCCACTTGCTTCTTGTATGATGTCTATAGTAATTCCATCTTCTCCTGGAGCTTTCCCCCGCTTCATGTTCTTGATTGCATGAGCAACTTCTGCTGGGAGGACTGGAAGAACTCTGGTACCTTTCATGATGTCTGGAGTACATGTATCATCCCTTTCATATAATTTGGAGTAGAAATCTTTCACTCTTGTCAAAATTTCGCTTCTATTTCTTGTTACAGAACCATCTTCTTTTCTCAGTGCCATAATCTGTTTTCTTCCCTTACTGAGATGTCCCTTTGCTATCTTTAGGCTTTGGTTGTTTTCAATTGCTTTCCTCACTAGCTCACAGTTGAATTTCCTTACGTCTTCAGTGATACTTTTTCGTGCTGTCTTGCATAGCTCTATATATTCCACTTTGGAAGTCACATCTTCTTTAGTTGTCCTCATCTCTCTTCTTTTTTGCATCAACATTTTGGTTTTTCCTGATAATTTGTTTACATGCAACTTGTTCTTAGACCCAGCTAATTTTGTTGCTGTTTCCATAAGAGCTTTGGTTACTTTTCTGTTAACTTCCGAAATATCCACTTCTTCCGATGTTAGGCCTTCTAAAGCAGAGAATCTGTTCTTCAGTTCCAACTTGAAAGTATTATGGTGTTTTTTAAGGTTGGTTATGTCAATACATTTTGTTTGTCTTATGAGCTTGCCACGTTCCAGTTTAGTGTTGAGGTGCATCTTACATCTCACCAATCTATGGTCACTACCTGTGTTGAACTTGTTCAGCACACTGCAGTCTTCGATGACGAATTTTTTGTTACACATAATAAAATCAATTTCACTTGTCGTCCCAATTGGATGTCTCCATGTCCATTTCCTGTGTGGCTTTTTCTTGAAAAAGGAATTCAAGATGAAAAATCCTTCTGCCTCTGCAAACTCAACGAGAGTATTTCCACGCTGGTTTCTGTTGCCGTGACCGAATTTACCTACTGAAGTTTCATTCTGTTGCCGGTGCCCTATTTTTGCATTGAAATCTCCCATAATTATCTTCAAGTGCTGCTTACCTTTATTATTTAGATGACGAATTTCCTCATAAAATTCTTCAATTTCTTCTTCAGGATGACTTGTGGTGGGTGCATAAGTTTGAATAATCTGAGCCTGGTATCTTCTCGATAGTTGGATAACGAGTCGTGCAGCTCTGTCAGAGGAACTTTCAACTTCTACCACTTTATGCTTCAGTTTCTTGTTTATTATAAATCCAACACCACTAGTTCTGCCAGTATCTGTCCCACGATAATAGAAGAGATGTCCACTTTTCAGTTCAATGAGATCTTCTCCTTTTCTCCTTACCTCACTTAGCCCGACGATGTCCCACTTGATCCTTTGTAGTTCCTCTTCCAATTCAAGAAGCCTTGAATCAGAAGATAGGGAGCGTCCGTTGTAGGTAGCCAAGGTCAGCATCAAAAGTGAAGTTTTTTTTTTTTTTTTTTAAATATATATATATATATATATATATATATATATTTAAAAAAAATATGAATGTAATATTTATAACTTAAAGTCCACTATAGTTTTGCTGGAAACTATGGTCCAGCTTCATCAGGACTAAGCATTTTCATTTCTTGCTTGCAGGGCTGCCAGACCTGTGCCAGCCCGCGCCAAAATGTTATTCCTGCGCCATTCTGCTAAAAAATCGGGATTTTGACAAAATCTGTACCAATTTTGCGCCAAAAGTTAAAATTTACTGGTCATCGATATTTTTATTTTAGCATAATCTTACGACATTCGAAATCGATTCAACGGTTAATTCATACGTGAGATCCTTCTGCGTATTCACGGAGTTCCATTCCTTTTTTTTTTTTTTTTTTTGTCGTTTTCGAGATCGATACAAAAGTGAATAAATCTTCAGGGTGTTAGTTTGAGGGGGGGGGGGGGTCATATTGGGACGTTGTTTTGTCTTTTTAAACATTCGGAAATGGAAGTTAAACGGAGTGCAGATCAGATTTTTCCCGTAATCATATTTTTTTCTCTATCAATGTTGCTTCTGTTCAGTATTATTGTTAAATATAATTTCATTGCATAATTTCAGTTTGAAATTGTAGGCAACGATTTCCAAAAATGGAAGTTAGGCCGCCTGAAAATTTTCCCGTAATCTTCGGCCACGAGATTCTTACGTTGATTCGAGGAATTCCGTCTTTTTTGTTATCATTTGGACCATTAGGAGATCGATGCACAACTGAACTGAAATTTTAAATTTTGGGAGGATTGGTGTTGCTGGTGGTGGTGTGTATGTGTGTGGGGGGTCGTTTTCTTTGTCAGAGGACGGAATTTCATCCTTCGAAAATGGAAAGTAGACGGAAGTAAAATTTCTCTCGTAGTAATTTTTTATTCTCATGATGTTTCATCTACCCAGTATTGTTAGATATCATTTTATTCCATAAATAATTTTCTAAAACAGAATTCGGGAGGAGCGAAGAATTCTTTCGTAATTGTATTATTATTTTTTCCCCCGCGATGTTCCCACTCCTATGTAGTTGTTAAATGTCATCACCCTTGTAAATGTGTGTGCATTTTAGCTTGATAAGGGAGGAGGATATTTCGAAAAACGAAAGTGACGAAGTTTGGAAATTTGTAAGAATTGATGCATGTTGTTCAAAAAAAAGTATTCATTCTCTGAAAATGACACCATTTATATAAAATAGTTAAAGCTCTGATATCAGAATTTGTGGTTCTCAGGTTGAAAGTTCTTTAAGCATGATGGATAAAATTGTCATCTGAGGGAATAAAAAAAACAAAAAAAGAAAAAAAGTAACAGAAAAATAGTAAGGGAAAACTATCAGCAGAAAAAAAAAAAGTAAACAGTGGATGCTGTGCAGTGGCAGAGTCAACAAAAAGACAAATATGGCTGTGCAACTTGCTGAGAAGAAAGTAGGGTTTGCTCGCAAGAGGAAACCAAAGAGCTAATGTTCTAGCAAGTACAAGAACAAAACCAGGAAAAAAAAAGTTTGAAGCTATATGTCTTTTAAAACCACCTTATTTTGTTTGGAATTCAGTAATTTTATAATTGTGAATACAGTGGTGTGATCTAGTTAAATATTTTCATAAATAAATTACAGTGAACGGTTCAGTTTTAATTAAAAAGTACAGCTTTGTTTTTTTCTTTCTCCGTCAGTCTCATGTATGTTAATTAACATCGCTCACGAGCGCTATGGATAAATGAAAGGGTTGTTTATATCGCATAACTTGTAATCAATTATCAGGAATACCGATCTTTTGTTTCTTACTTAAAGTCTGAATTTTGCCCTGTACGTTCAAGGAGCAGAATTTTTAGGTTTTCTTTTTCTCATTTTAACCTATTTTGGGGAACATCTTCACACTCACACTTTTCTTTTTCCAGATGGAAGGTGCGTTCAACCACTTACTAACTCGCAATCGTCTGCTTAATGTCCATGTCCATACATACAGGACCCCATGTATGCAAGAGCAGTGGCTCTTTCAGGCAGCAACAACAAAAAGATTATAAACTGATTTTGCTACTACTGAAGAAGAAGAAGCAATCCCATGCCAAAATGTCACTGCGCAAGTGTTAAGCGATGGAAGCAGCTTTTATCTAACCAACTTTACTAAATCTCACTGTTATCTTATAGTTTTGGTTCCAGTTGTAATTGTTCACAGCAATAATGAAAGTTTGACATTGATAATTACTGGATGAAAAACATTGTATGAAGAATATTATGGCACAACTGCTGAAAGGTGATTTTACAATTTGATTTTTAAAATTACATTAGTTTTCCTTTTATATCGAAGGTGCGCTTTCCTTCAGAAAACCTTAGGAGTTTGTGATGCACACACAAACCACGTACGCATAGCTTGCCAGTTGGTTGGTTTCAGAAATAATCGAAATAATGTATTTTCATCTGAATGCCATTAATCTTAAAAAATATGCTGCTAAAAACCAATCAAACAACAAACAGTAATTACATATTATTTATTCTTCCTAAGTGTATATTCGCAAGCATTCAGTAACAATAGCTACAGTTCTTGGACGCGGCAGCATTTTATTTGTGTTACAGCGAAACAAATGCATTCAGAAGAAAATCCCTGATATTAATATGTTACGCTTAGATTATTGCAGGTCAAAGCAGTTTTCAATAAATTGTGGGGTGGGTAGTATAATTGTTTTCCAATTTATCTCTCTGTAAGGAACGACAGACATGCTAATTAACAGTCTTAAGAGAAGCAGTAAAATGTCAACAAACCTGAATTATAACATTTTTTCATAGTTCATAAAATAATGGTAATTCAGTATATAAACATAACTTAAAGCACAGCATGGACTTTAAGCAATTAAAAATACTATCATTAGCTGCTCCAAAACCTGAGTTATGCTCCAAATTGCAATTTTTTTTGCTCCAAAACCCGTTTTTGCTACAAATTGCATATTTTCTCGCTCCAAGAATTGCTCCACAACATGGATAGGGGCACTAACACCACTGTGCTTGTGACAATGTTGCGAGTTTTACGTGTCAAACATCTCATATTTTATACATATGTCTACCAAGCCTTAAATGGCTGTTCCACAAAGGTGGATCTCCAGAAGGAACTACATTATATCAGACATGCTGCTATCAACAGAGGCTTCAAAAATTTTTTGGTGGACTCTGATATCAAGAAATTTGTTAAACCTCAACATAAATCCACCTTGACCCCTATCTCCCCAAATACTCAATGAAACTTGGCAGTTCTTCCAAAATTCATCACTGAAATTTGTTTCAAAATATCAAAAATCCTTAGGTCATCAAATTTCAAAGTGATTTTTACTCCTGTATCTAAGATGTTTTGCCCTATGAAAAAGGACCCAATTGCTGACAAAAACTCTTGGGGAATCTATTGCATCCAGTGTCAGTGTGGCCTGTCATACATAGTGTGAACTTGAAAAATCTTCCAGAGTCCAGCACTGTTGGGAAAATAACCACCAATTTCTGTTTGATGATGCAAAACAGTTAAATAGACCTAAATCAATATTTGACCTATTTCAGAACCATAATTTCATAGTAAATGATTTATCTTCACCTAGACTTTTTTCAAAATTTTTAGTACTATGTGCTCATCAAAACCAATGACCGCCATGAGATGTTTGACATGTAAAACTAGTAACATCATCACAAGCAAGAAAATAAAATGTTTAGTCCTGATAAAGCTGGACCATAGTTTTCAGTGGAACTACAGTAGATTTTAAGTGATAAATATTGCGTTCACAAATGCTGTTTTCTAAACTAAACGAAAAGTACTGTTTGAGTTGTTTCTTTTGTTTCCGGTAGAAATCTAAAATATGAATTAGCTCTCTTCCTTCTTTTATTTTCAGGTACAATCTTTCCACTGATGATTTGAATGGTGACATTTGTATTTGGTTAAAAGTTTTTCATTTTGTTATTATTATTACTATTAAAATTGGATGTTCCAAGTTGACGAGGCACCATGCATAAATACAGAACATGATGACAAAATAAAACTTTAATGCCTGTTACCTACAAACTTTTCCACCTCACTTGTTTCACTGCAAGATTTTCCGAAATATAAATTTATCTGTTACCGGTGGGGCCAATTTCACATCATCAATCAATATTATTCTAAATCTTTCCCATGGCCTGCGACTATCTACTCTAGGACGTAACACCTGTCATGTAAATGTTTCTTCTCCCATAGAATACATGTGCCAAACCACCTAAGTATGTTTTTATTAATTTTGTCTTCTAAAAAGAAAATCCCAACTCAGATCTAATACCTTCATTTCTAATCCTATCACACCATTGCATCCATCTATCACCCCTCCCCCCACCCCGACATTCTAAAGTTAATAATCACATGTAAAACAGCAAAATGAAAGCAACAGCAGTAATTCTGAATTACACATTTCTTCTTCTTGCTAAAATTGCTCATCTGTGGGTTTTTAGTACTTGTAAATTAGTGTAGATTCCCCAGACAAGTATTTAGTTGTGTTTAATGATTTAGTAGCATTTATTATATAAAATTAAATTTGTTATCATTTTTTCCTTATAGTTTTTGGTTATGGTCAGTGGCACATATTGGAACCCATCATGATGGTAGAAGTAGTAATTCCCATTGAAAACCAAGGAAATATCATCTCGCAACTGAGCAAAAGAAGTGGAGTTATTGTATCAACTGATTCGTATGAAAACTGGGGAATTGTGTGTAGTGAGGTAAATAATATTTAGGTATTCACATGCTGTGTATGTGTGTGTGTGTGTGTGCTTGCTTGCACAGCAAAGGTGGCAAGGGAAAGATTGCTCAGCTCTTCATTCACCACGTAATGCTGTGACTTATATTATTCTGTGCTGTGATATATTCGTACACCCTTTATGCTTCACAAATGTTGACTAATGCAGAATTTTCTCGTGCATAACCTTTATGTAAGCCAATGTGTGTGTGTGTGTGTCTGTCTGTCTGTGTGTCTGTAAGTTGTGATTATTGGTGATTACTAAGTTATCAACGTCCGTGACTGCCACGGAGAAGACTTCGGGTTTGGTTTTATCCCACCAGGCAGGTACAAATGCTCAAATCACTAAATATCCGCCATGCGTCGGATGGGCACTATAACCGTTGGGCCCCAGGTACCCCCCCCCATAAATAAGGGTGTCTTCCTCCCCCTTTCTACCTCGCTTCTGTGTCATTTTCCTGCTGGACACTCTAGCCCAAATCTCCTAGCATCCTATTTCTAAGGGTTGTTTAAGACCTGGGGTCAGACACTCCCTTCCTAAAATCCTCTACATACACTGGTGTGCAAAAATTTAGGACGAAGGGGAGAAATTAGCATAACAGCGGAACGAGCAGGCAGAACAGACTGAAAGACCACTCAGGAGATAGACTAGGGTCCAGTACAGTAGGGCATGCATATATATGCATAATGACTTAGGGGTGGAGTGTCGGAAGGGTATAAAGCACATGGGCAGTGTATGTTCAGCAATTCGGTGAAAGCTATTGCACGGTGTACATCGGTTTGAATGACGTCGTGTCACTGCCACCGTGTGATATGGCCAACAGGCCATCCAGTAGACAACATCTGGCTGACTTTACCTGAGGTGGCGTCATTGGGAAGTTGGAAGAAGGTCGAAGTGTGACTAGTGTGGCCAAGGAGTTCGGGATCGCTCACAACATCGTTCCACGAGCTTGGAGAGCATTTCAAATGACAGGAACAGCTGTCCGAGAGTTTAGCAGTGGTCGTCCACGAGCAACGACGGCGACGGACGACCTGTATATTGTCCTACAGGCGAGAAGAGACAGACGGCAGACAGCGGGAGAAATCACAAGACACATGCAACAGACAACTGGACGTCCGTTATCGCGTTTTACCGTGGCCAGGAGACTGCACAAGGGTGGTCTATTTGCATGACGACCAGTACGGTGTGTGCCATTAAGGCCTGCTCATCGGAGACAGCGGTTTCTGTGGTGCCAGGAACACAAGAACTGGACACATCAGCAATGGGGTCTAGTTCTCTTTACGGATGAGAGCCAATTTAGTCTGACAAGCGATTCTGGACGTATACACATCAGGAGAGAGCAGGGAACACGCAATCACACCTCCAACATCATCGAAAGGGACCGGTTTGGAGGTGGCAGAGTTCTCGTTTGGGGCGGTATCATGCTTGGTAGCCGTACTGATCTCCACATCTTCCAAGGAGGTTCAGTCACTGGTGTCCGCTATTGTACCGAGGTTCTCCTGCCTCTTGTGCGTCTGTTTAGAGGTGCGGTGGGTCCTGAGTTCCTCTTCATGGACGACAATGCTACACCTCATCGTATAGTGGCTGTCGCAGAGCTGTTGGAGAGTGAAGATATTCAACACATGAATTGGCCCGCAAGGTCCCCGGACCCAAATCCAATCGAACACGTGTCGGACCATCTCGGGAGACGCATGGCAGCACGTCACCAGCCGCCAGCAACGATTCCGCAGCTGCGATTGGCGCTACAAGAGGAATGGGCCGCGATGCCTCAACAGCTCCGTGACAACCTCGTCCTCTTTCTATGTTGATTTCCGCCGTCTTTACACGATCATTATTCAAATAACAGAATCAAATAACACATTTGACTGTTTAGATGATTTAATGTGATGAAGTTAATTATTAAATTCATATAGAAAACATTAGAACTTTCAGGCCTGCAACGGACCCATCTTCAGATGTTATTAGCAGAATGGAACTGAGTATGATTTAAATACATTAATGTTATGTGGTTTTCTTGATATTGTGACCTGCTCGTGATGGACATCATATCTGGTGAAAGGTTTGTTAACATCGATAAATATATTACGTGTCAAGCAACGTATTAAAAACTATGTTTGAAGGAAATAATTGGTGTAAGTCTCTATATGTTATAACTCATTAAGCACCATTTTCCAAGGTAAAGGGATGTGACAAGTAGTATCATCATTGCAGCATACTTCACCATATTTGTGAATAAATAGACTTTCTAGTAGTAGGATTGATGCTTTTGAGTAGGGCGTGGCGAGGATGTTGGCTTCGTTCCAGCATGGGTAATGAGATCTTTTGCATGATAGCTTTGATAGGGAAGTCCTTGATGAGTTTGTCTTTATGTTATATTGGTGCTCTTTTAAACGAGCTTTTAATGAGCGAAGTGTAGATCCAACATATATACGATCTTCATCTTGAATGTCTATTGTCTTCAGTGGGATGACATATACTCCATATCGGTTGTCCAAAGGAACAACGTCTCTATCATTTTTTATTCCTGATAGTATATTGTGTGTTCGTACACTGAAGCTAATATTGTGACGATGACAAACATTTTGGAGTATATTGATGATGCTGAGAATGTATGGTAGTGATACCACATATTTAACTGGTCTACAATCTTTTATTAATGTGGTGTCTAATATGCGATTTATTTTCTTTACGATAGAATTAATGATGTCATCTGAGTAGCCATGATGAGATGCAGATATTTTAATTTTGAGTATTTCTTGATTTCGAAATGTTACTCTCGATGAGTGGCTAAATGCTCGTCGTACTTGGAATTGGATGGATGTGAGTTTTTGGTTTAATGGATGAGATGGAATCATGACGGTAGAGGATGTGGGTTTTTGATATACTGAATATTGAACAGTTTGTCTATGAGGTTCTCGTTTTAAATAAAAATCCAAAAATGGTAAGGCATAATTCTTTTCAAATTCCATGGACAACTTAATAGATGGATATTGAGATAATAAGCAGTCTGTGAACTGGTTCAACTCTTCTTTAGTGGAATGGCGAAAAACGAGAACATCATCCACGTAGCGTAAATAAAGTCCAGGGGGAGTTGGAAACGATTTAATTACATAATTATTCAATTCCTGTAAGAGAATTTCTGCTAAGATAGGCAAGAGTGGGGAGCCCATTGGTGCGCCTTCCAGTTGACGATGTATATTGCCATTAAATCGGAAAAACGAGCGGTTTTGTATTAAGCATAAGGTAGAAATAATGGCTTTAATCTCTGATGTAGAGAAAGCTGCTTGTGATTCTAGTTTTGATTCAATAATATTATGCATCGTGTTTATTGGAGCATTCGGAAAAAGGGATATAACATCCAATGAAGCCATCATGAAATTAGCTCCTTTAGATGAAAATTCTTTGATTTTGGCCAGGGCTTGACATGAACTGGAAACTGAGAATTTTGAACATTTTGTTGATGGTGATAGTAATTTAGCTAGAGTATCTTCTAATGTCCTAGTTGGGCTGGCATAACTAGACACTAGTGGTCTGACAGGATGTCCTTCTTTATGTAGTTTTAATTTCCCAAAGAGTTCAGGGACTCTAGGACCCGGAGGCGGATGCATGTTCTCTGAGATGGTAAGTGGAAGAGTATGTTGACTTTTCAACCTACTTAATGCTGCTATTGTAGCTGCTGTAGGGTCAGTAGGTATAATTGCATGTGGAATTTTTTCTAAGGCCTGATTCATCTTTGCATCATAGTCAACTTTATTAAGTATAATAACTTGAGTAGTTTTGTCCGCTGTAATTATAGCAAGTCTCGGGTCTTGTTGGAGTTGTCGTAGTTGTTTTTCTTCTTCTTGATTGCATTTTGAAGTAGGGTAATGTTTTCTTTTTGCCGATGAAGTGATGGCTTTGACCACTTTATATCTTGTTTCTTCTTGGATGGGCTGAGGTAGTGACTTGATTATGTTTTCGACGTCCGGAATAATTTTGTACCTGTTGATTTTTGATACTGGGTAGGCATATTTTAGCCCTTTTTGAAGAGCTTTTATTTGGGTGGAATTAAGCTGAATGTTGCTGAAATTTATAAAATATTTTTGTGGGTTAGTACGGTTTGGTTTAATTCCATGGTTATTTGTTTTATATTTGGTTTCAAGTTCAACTGCTACCAGATTTCGAAGTTTTTTTATATGCATACATTGGATTTTGGATATTTCGGTAGAACATGTAGCTGTAAATTTTATAAGCATTCTATCCAATATTATTGGGTGGATCCATTTTGTTACCTTTAAAAAACTGTTGTATGATTTACGTTGTAGAAAGTCTATGAATCCTCTCTTTTGGCGGATTTCGGAAGACAGCCTGGACAGACGTTGTAAATCCTGCAACGCAGTCAGGGGTGATCATATCCCCTACTAAAGACTGGATTTTCTTGGCAGCCGCCTGTCACATGGGCGTTTCTGTCCAGTTGTGCTCGAAGCTTCCTTTTCGTCACCAGCCGCCAGCAACGATTCCGCAGCTGCGATTGGCGCTACAAGAGGAATGGGCCGCGATGCCTCAACAGCTCCTTGACAACCTCGTGCTCAGCATGGACAGACGTTGTAAATCCTGCAATGCAGTCAGGGGTGATCATATTCCCTACTAAACATTGGATTTTTCTTGGCAGCCGCCTGTCACATGGACGTTTCTGTCTTCTGTCCAGTTGTGCTCGAAGCTACCTTTTCAATAAAGTGCCTTTATATCCTTTGGATTCCTTGTTTGGACGGTTTTGCTCACTTGTCCCATATTCTTACATCTTGGGGATCTTATGGTAGGATTTGAGTCGATGTGGAGCACTTCTGCACGATGTTACATTCGAAAAACCGTCTCGTCCTTAATTTTTGCACACCAGTGTATGATCTGATCTAGTCTTGGTCAGCTTTTTCTCTTCAGACGAATTCTGAGGTAAGTCTTGTCCACTGGATCAGTAGATGGTGAGTACTGAAAGAATGCGGAGACATTCTTAGACAGCATGTCCCTGTGGTCTTAAAGCAGCTAAAAATCAGTAGATTACGAAAATCTATTAGTAGACAGGAATCAAAATCAGTAGAACAGTAACACTGAGCCTGGCAGAAAAGACTCGGTAAAAACGATATTGCGATTAGGGTTGGCAATAACTGCGAAAAGAGGAGAGAGAAAAATGAAGTGTCAGCCTGACATTTGACTTAAAATTGCCTTTTTTAAAAGCATTCCAAAATGTTGGAACAAAAATGTAAGGTGAAAACTTTACTTACATTAAAGTAAAAGGTTACTGCGCAATATATTACTGTAATTTCATAGTTACAAATGAAATTTTAATCCGTGTTTCTAGCCTAATGATAGCGTGCCAATCAGATGATTATGTATGGATTACATTTTAATCACTGTAAGCGTGAAGCAGTTCCAAATATTTTACTTATAACATGAAATCGATTAAAACAGACAAACCATCGACATAATGTTGCGACTTTCAATCCATATGTTTGAAACATTTAATCGCTATGGTTGATGTGGAGTCGCTCAAACATATCGATTAAATGTTCGCTGGTTTTTTTGGGGTTTTTTTACGGATTTCAATTCTTGGAAGTTGGCAGATCTGGCAGAAGTTAAAATGCAGTGTATACAACTTCTGCTGCTGGTTTGGCTATGTTGATGATGATAATTGTGTGACATCAGCAGAAAGCCCGTGAGAGAGCACAGGGCAGGAGGAGCTCTTGTCAGTGACTCACAGTGAACTTGACTTTGTAATTTTGACTTTGGTCTCACAATTCAAGCCATGAAATAATCATGTGCAATATCCAAGCCTAGATCTTGTACCTTTAACTACAGTTTATGATGTCAATTTTTTTTTTTTTGTTGCATATGTGGATTATTCTCTCATATGAAAACTGATTTGACCAACAGAACTGCCTTTTAAATTGCATAAATTCTAATTTACTCGTATTACATTCACAAACTTGAATTATATGTAATGATATTGCAAGATTCATCAACAGACTTTAGTTTGTATATATATTTAAGACTACAGACTTGTGACATTGAGATAGAACAAATTATCATTTATTCACAATTAAATGTTTATTTAATATTGACTATAGCTTCGCTGAGCATTTGGCTCAGCATCATTAGAACAAATGGAGTGTAAACGTTCAAATCATTGTGACATCAGAGTTTTGACAGTCACAGTTTCTGCTGAGTTGTTTCCACGCGCTTAAAAGAAATGGAGTCTACGTCATGTCATTGACAAGCTGTGAAGAGTTGCGGTATATGCGGAAAACTTCTAATGTATTAAACTTGATAATTGAATAAGGTTTTTCAATAAACATAGCATTTTCAAACAAAAATTTATGGTTATTTTCTTGACTATGTTGGGCTATAAATGACTTTCACAGTTCCGTACATAAGTCTTGTGTTCCTTCACATGGAAACTTAAAGCCCTGCGGGGTCTGTCTTATACACTGCTGGACAATTGCTAAGGACGGATCATAAACGGCTATATAGCGCATAAAAAAGTAAGTGTGGTTGGATGCCAAGTGAAATAAAATAATGTCAGAATGCCAGGACATTACAAGAAAGACAATTTATTGTGCTCTGAAATCCAGAAGGCTTTGGAACATGTTCAAGGGACAAACAGGCCATTTTGTGCAGAATACGTAAACGTGAAAAATGCAATTACCATCCGCAGGCGCTCCGGCGTAAGATGTCAATACGGGATATGGCCACCATGGAGGGCGATGCAAGATTCCACACGTCGTGTCATGCTTTGCACAACATTATCAAGCAGCTGTTGGGGTAATTTATCCCATTCCTCTGTCAGTCACGGATGAGGGTGTCCTTGTTTATTGGAGGGCATTGGCGACCAGCAAGACTCCTCCCCAAAGCATCCCACACATTTTCAATGGGATTCAGATCTGGTGAACGTGCTGGCCATACGAGGCGTTGAAGATCCTCGCTCTCAAGACACTTCTGGACAGCGACTGTTCGATGACATGTTGCGTTGTCGTCCATGAAAATGAATCTATCACCGACAGCACCACGGAACATGCGAACATGAGGCAGCAGAACATCATTAATGTAGCGTTGGCCAGACATAGTCCCAGTTGGAAGCACATACATGGACGTATCATGCTTTGCACAACATTATCAAGCAGCTGTTGGGGTAATTTATCCCATTCCTCTGTCAGTGCACGGATGAGGGTGTCCTTGTTTATTGGAGGGCATTGGCGACCAGCAAGACTCCTCCCCAAAGCATCCCACGCATTTTCAATGGGATTCAGATCTGGTTAACGTGCTGGCTATACGAGGCGTTGAATATCCTCGCTCTCAAGACACTTCTGGACAGCGACTGTTCGATGACATGTTGCGTTGTCGTCCATGAAAATTAATCTATCACCGACAGCACCACGGAACATACGAACATGAGGTAGCAGAACATCATTAATGTATCGTTGGCCAGACATAGTCCCAGTTGGAAGCACATACATGGATGTACGGCCATTGATCATGATCCCAGCACATACCATGACACTACATGTCGGATATCGGTCCCTTTCCTGCATGTTTGCTGGACAATATGCAGTACCACTATCACGCCAGATCAGCTGTTGTCGACAATCAGACGATAGACTGTATCTACTCTCATCTGAGAAGAGGACAGCAGACCAGTCGTTATCAGTCCAATTGCGATGTTGATGGCACCATTGCAAACGGGCGGTACGGTGACGTCTAGACAATGGGATGCACACAACAGGACGGTGGGCGTATAGTCCTCCTTCATGCAAACGTCTGGCGACAGTTTTTCGGGAGATCCGCTTGCCAGTAGCAGCCATAAACTGATTTGCTACCTCACTAGCTGTGCTGCGCCGGTGTCTTTTTGTTGATAGCACTATGTACCGATCTTCTGCAGATGTCGTACTGCGAACACGACCTCCCCGTGACGTTTGCTACACTCTCCATTTGTTTGAAATGATTTCCAAAGCCTTGAAACAACACTGTGGCTGACGTCGAACTCCCTGGCAACATCTGTTATTTTTCGCCCTTCTTCAATCTTGCCAATAATACGGCCACGCGTAAAATAATCTAGGTGATGTCGGGAAGACATACTGAAAATTGCAAGTTCGTCAATTGATTCTTTCCCTTTCAACTTTGCGTTTGAACAACAACGGTCAATATGCGTCAAATCCTTTATATCTCTTATCAGCGCTATGACGTCACGAACAAGTTCGGCAATCCAAAATTTGCATACGCACAACACGTCTTACTTTATCCCGCACTTATGCTAATTTCCACATTTTCCTGCCTTCCATTTTGTGGTTGCTATCGTTGCTATTGTCATCTGTCCTTAGCAATTGTCCGGCAGTGTATATGAAAGTCCACATTCACAAGTTAGCTGATAAATTCCCTAGAAATTTATGTCTTCAACAAAGTATTTTGATCCGTAAAAATTCACCTTGTTTATGGGTTTGAAAATAACTTTGAAATTAAAACTTTTAGAATTTTTGTAATTCCAAAGCAAATCGGATAACCGCCCAAATTTTTCATACTGGGAGGTAGGTCTATTGGCATGAGCAAGCAGACAGGCTTCGGTTTTCTAAATTTTTGGACAGCTTTGTCTATAACGGAAGGGCTATATCCTCTGTGTACTGCAATTTGTTTAAGAAAATCAAGCTCTTTCTGTAAGGAATCCTAAGTTGAGCATATTTGTATTGCACAATATACACATGTGAAGAAAGCAGAGGTTTTTTGTTTCCATGGGTGATTTGATTTTGCATGTGAGGGTAAGGAGACAGCAAATGGTTGATGACACTGTACAGGCAGCAAAAAAATTTATTTGACCACTTCAGCTAGCTAGCATCATGAGGAGCCCTCTATGCTGCACAGAACTTGCCTGCCATAGCAGTTTGTCTTGGAATGGACTTGAGATGTCAGAACACATCTGGAAAGATTATTTTGAGTTGAGATTGCAGTACTGAATTGCTTTTAGTTCATTGTTCACCATGGAACATCTCCCCAGGAAACTTTAAAAGTGCATCCCCTATTAGCAGGAATCAACCCCACATCTGATTATCATTCGAGCACACTACCATTACACCACCGAGGACAGTGAAGTTCCAAATAGCTAATGTAAAGCAATTATAATTTAGGAATCTGAATCAACTTCTGATTTGCACTAGTCAAAGCAATCTTATGATTCCTGGTAGTGTCTTAAAGACCAGCTTAACAGATCCAGAACAGATGTAGATCACAAATCCTTGGTTCAGATTCCTAAGCTACAACTGCTTAGCTTCAGTTACTTGAGACTTAACTGTCCTGGGTCATGGAATCATAGCATTTCCAAATGCCAATGAAGAGATGCAGGTTCAATTCCTGCTCCAGGGCTATGTGATTTGGGAGAGGGGGGGGGGGTGATGTTTCACAGTGAATGATAATCTGAAAGCAATTCAGTCATGCAATCTGATATCTGGAAATTATATACCTACCAAAGGTCACGTTGATGTAAATAAGACCCATGGTTCTTCCTTAGTTGGATGGAATTATAACTGGTGAAATTTCCATGTATTTGTGAAGGACATACCTTCTTTATTTTTTGTGAAGATAGCTGGTGAGATGTCTGGCCAATACAGACTGTAGACATTGTTTAAGCTGCCCTTATGGTTTTGCCAAATCATTACTAAGATAATAATTTTGCAACAAAAAGTTAGCATTGACCTGCATACCAAATCCTGAAAATGAGTTAAAACTTTTATTTCATCAAAGCAAATGGATTTCTTTTTTTAATCAGTACAGCTTAATTTCAGTGCACTTTGCTTTGTAGCCAATTTTAAAAAGTAAGACATACACATTATCTGCATATACATGTGATATGTTGAATAGAAAAGGCAGCTCAAGAGATACATGTCTTCATATGCCTGGAGGCAAGAGGGGTGAGACCAATGAATATGCAGTATTGTAGAATGTAGCCCATACACAGATAATAACCAAATTATTAGCATATTTTGCAGGTAGTTTATTTGCTTGTAGATTTAAAGAGCTTTTTTTTAAATGTTTACAATTTTTTTAGACAATTTCTTTTTGCATTAAATTTTCTGGGTGTCTGCCAAATTGTGGAAAATTTGCAAAATGAGCAAATGGTCATGAAAGTCAGGGAAAGGTCATGATTCTAGCAAGAATGAGAATGTTACATGGTTTTTCCATATTTTGAAATTTTCTGACAAAGTTGCACTTTTTTTTTCCTGATTATATTCCACATTTTAAATGTTTTTCTGATCATGTTCAACAAACAACTTATTGTTTCCCTCCCCTCCCCCTAATAAAATGCATGTTTTCATATTCCTAACAGTTTCTTCAAAACTGATCAATGGATCAAACATTTCTGCCTTCCCCCTTTTTAAATGAAATTAAATTTCGAAATTGGTACTTAATCTGTGATGGAATGGATGCCCATTTTCGTGACCGATAAAATTGTTTTCACTGCAAGATAACGATTTTTTTAATATATTTTTTTTATTTAATTCTGCTTAAGGTGCATGTATTTCCATTCCTCAGTTCATTCTTACTATATCAAGGAACAGAAGAAGCATTTTCTCTTTTATTTAAAGCAAAATTAAAAAGCCACCCTGGTGGTGAAGTAAACAATTCTAGATTCAAATTCTGGTGAGACATGGATGTTGTGTTTGTCTTATGGCACTGGCTCTCTCCCTTCCCTTTGCCTGCCCCTAAATTAGGGGTGAACAACTGCTTATAGCCCATTGATTTACTTACAGTGATCTTTTAACCCCACAAATTTTAAAAAAGAGAGAAAATAAATTCAAAAATGTACTTCCCACTCAATTTTCAGAGAAAAGGGACTTTTAGGTAATTGAAGACAGCGATAGATAATTCCAATTTTGAATTTTAATTTCTTTTCAAACAAAAGTGAAAATGCTTGCTTTTTTTAGTTTCTTGATGTGACTGAAGAATGAGGAAAACATGCATTTTAAGTGAAATTATATTTCATCTAATTGTCTCATTTGGGGTCGAAGGTAAAATATTAATCTAGCCATTTCATTGTTGCACATTCAATCATAAAGAACTTATTTTGTTGTCATCGGAATATCTAATGTTCTAATAATTATTTATTGTTTTACTAATTTTCCTTTGAATTATTTATATTGTGGCTCATGTTCCATGGATTTGTGGAGAATTTGTTTCAATGGTTGATACAGATGGGTTTTTGTTTTTTTATGTACATTGTATACAACTCTGCAAATGAGGAACAATTGTAGCACTATCCCCTCGGCTTACATTTAACATCACCTACAGTCCAGCAATTGAATATCATCACCATCTGATCACAGAGCATGTGGTCAATTGACTTATTCGTAGTAGTGCAGAAAAGCAGCCTGATATTTTTCAATTAATTTCTGTATGAAATTTGGTTTTCCATTTTTCACAGCATCTTCCTGCTTTGTCAATCAATGGAGGAAACACTTTATCAGTACTTAACCAGTTTTGCTGCCATCTTTTGTAGCACATAAAGTTGTTCTCACAACAGAGGGGTGGGAGCAGAGGCAGTACCAATTTTTGAACTTTGTTTTTTAAAACAAAATTAAAGCCTCTGCTCACTCTGCTGTGGAAACAACTTCATGCATCCTGAAAGATGTTATCAGTCATCGCATGGACTCTGTAAGTAGCAATTCTGAAGTTTAATATTCTCTTTAAAGGAAGGTAGAGGAAACACTTGAATGGTAAGTCAGATAATATCCGAAAACTTGAAAATTTCATTGTCCTGGAGTGGGAATCAAATCTGCGTCTCCTGGCTAGTGTCCAAGTATGCTAGCCACTACACCACCCAGAATGACCAAGTTTCCGATTAATCTGAATATAACCATCACAGGATTCTCTAGTCGAAGCAACCAGCATTCATATATACGTAGTGCGATCAAAAAGTTCCGAGACCAGGTGCGTGGTGCACCAACAGATGGCAGTATGTGGATGCGCAAGCAGCGATTGAGGGCAGTGATCTTCATGAGTTATTGTGCCGAGTGACATCGTTCTGTGAACATCGGGAGCTGTGCTACACGATATTTGGTGACCACATGCAGAACACAGCTGCGATTTCGGTATGGACTGCAAACTAGAGCAGCAAGCGAACATCAAATTCTGCGTTAAACTCGGCAAATCGGGAATGAAGACGCATGAAATGTTGTGTCAGGCTTATGGCAATGAAGCAATGAGTCGCACAAGGTGTTTTGAGTGGCATTCGCGCTTCAAGAGCGCGGCAGAACGGCACTGGAAGACGACGAGAGGTCAGGGCGACCGTCCACGACCAAACCCCACGAAAATGTGGTCAAAATTAGGGAACTGGTGCATGAGGATCGTCGGAGAACCATTCAAGACATTGCTACCATCGTCAATGTGTCATACGGAACAGTGCAAGAAATTCTGATGCCGATTTTGAACATGCACCGCATTGCTGCAAAGTTTGTGCCAAAGATTCTGAACCCTGAACAGAAGGCGCTCCGTGTCGAACTCTGTCAATTTTTTACAGTGATGTGTCGAAATCTGTCTTTTTTACAGCGATATTCTGCGGCGCCTTAGGGAGGACATTTGCCACAAACGACCTGAAATGTGGCACAGGGGCGATTTCCTCCTCCATCATGACAATGCAGCAGCTCACAGAGCGTTAGCAACATGCCAGTTTTGCAGCTGCAACAGCATGACTACCTTTCCTCACCCGCCGGATTTGGCCCCCTGCGACTTCTTCCCGTTCCCGAAGATGAAGCTCAATTGTCGTAGTTTTGAAACCGTGGACGAGATCCAACGCGAATTGCAGACGGTGCTTGACACGATTCGCAAACAGGACTTTCAGGGAGCGTTCCAACAGTGGCAAAAACGCTGGCAGCATTGTATCGCTGCCCAAGGAGACTACTTTGAGGGAGATCGTAGCCAGATTTAAGCAACGAAAGCACTTTGTTGTATATCGTCCTAGTCTCGGAATTTTTTGATCGGACCTCGAATAGCAAATCTGGAGGACTTAGAATCCTTTCCCATGATTGCTTGGAAGATCAGAATATCAATGAATGAATTATGGGATTACACCATTATACAATACAAATTTAAATGTTTTGAATACATTCATTTGTGTAAACATGACATGAATGGTAAGTCAGATAATATCCGAAAACTTGAGAATTTCGTCGTCCTGGAGCAGGAATCGAAACCACGTCTTCTGCCTAGCATCCAAGTTTGCTAACCAAAATAATATCAAAGTCACGTACACTTCTGTCCAAAAAATAATGCTGTACCCTCAGCCTTTAGCTTATCTTCTTGAATTACCGTAATTTTCGTCATATTATCCGCAGACCCTGGGATTCGCACAATTTTTTTATCTTCATATAATCTGCCCTGGCATTAATCCGCAGTGCATGACATTCAGAAAAAAAAAAAAAAAATCGCTGTATAATCCCCACATCACAAATGTTGATTCGGAAGTAGAATTTCCGTCATAAAGACCACTGAGTCCGAAGAAGTAAGAAAAAAACAATCTTATAATAAAGAAATTAATTTTTAAAGGTAACTTTTTAATTATATTTTTATCTCTGGACATAAATAAAGCTTAGTAATAATTAAATTTTGTGCTCTATGGCATCCATAGGGCACAAAAGATTTAATCACGCCGATGCAGTTCTAGAGTATTGCATTACTGATAAAGAACAATTAATAGAAATACCTATATACTTGCCTGTAAGTCAAGTTTTTGGAGAAAAAAATCCTGCTTTCCAAGTACGTGAGACACAGTGGGAGAAGTATGCAGATCAGTAAAAAAAAAGAGGGCTGGACTTCCGTGAATTCTCCCGCGAAGTTAGGCGACGGGTTTGTTTGTACATTTTAGACCGCAGCTTTTTGCATATCACTGCGCGCTTGTTTTCTGACTTTTTTAAAACTCGCGTAATCACACAATCATATCCTCAGTTGTGCCTCTCCCTTGAAGTTTAAATTCAGCAGTGTAACTGAAACTTTCCAAGACATCATAAATAGCAATGAAAGAAAATATCAGCAGCAAAGACGTTATGTCAAAACGGTGAAGGATGAACCAAACACGAGCAGCACAGCACGTACGAAATCCGAAACATGGGATTATCTGCAAAAACTTTTTTTTTTTTTTTAAATTGGCATTTGTCTACATATTAGCGTATAATCCGCAGAACCTAAATTTTTAACTTTTTTTTTAGCAGATAATCAGCGGATTATACGACGAAAATTATGGTGCATGTTTTTCAGTGATGTTTTCCATGGTGGCCCAGGCAATTTTTTTGGTCGCTCTGGGTGACCAGGTGACCACATTTTCTGACCCCTGACTATATGTTATACCATAGACCTGTCTTGCCACTTTGACCATTTGCTGCTGGAATGCTAGTTAGCTGTGTGGTTTTTAACATCCATTCACAGTCAAGCGTGTGATAAAAAAAAAAGTCCCATATGGCTGTGTATAAAAGTGTAATTGTTCTCACCTGATGTACAGCAGTGAAACTTGGGTACTGCAGAAGAGACATAGGAGTTGTTTGTTTGCTGGAGAGATGCATTATTTATGGTTTGTGACAAGAAATGTTCTGATCATGTGAGGATTGAAGATGTGTAATGTGAAGAAAAAGGTTGTTAGTAAGTTGGAGACAAATAGTCTTAGGTGGTTTAGCTATATTGAAAGAATGAGTGGTGAGGTGCTCACTAAGAGAATTTTTCAGTCCAAGTGGCAGGGAAGGCCAAGGAAATCATGAGAAGACCCAATTCAAGAATGTCCGTACGGAAAAAAATTATGAGTATGAAGTACAAATGGTCTTGTGTGTGACATGTGAAGCTGGAGCTGTATGCTGTGATCGGTTCTAGTACAAAACACCGACAATCAAATTACCGACAAATCAAAATACCGACAGTTCAAAACACCGACAGCTCAAAACGCCAATAGGCCGAAACACCGACAAATCATAACACCGACAGTTAAAAACACCGACAATCATAAAACCGACAGTTCAAAACACCGACAATCCACCGACAGTTCAAAACACCGACAATCATAAAACCGACAGTTCAAAACACCGACAATCCACCGACAGTTCAAAACACCGACAATCATAAAACCGACAGTTCAAAACACCGACAATCATAAAACCGACAGTTCAAAACACCGACAATCATAAAACCGACAATCATAACACCGACAAATCCTAAACGAGACAACCATAACACCGACAATTATATGGATTAATATAATTGTCCGGCGAGTAGAACAACTTTATTCCGAGCGATGCAACAACAGAGTGGGTGGGAAAGGGGATGGCAACACCCAATCGATGGATGTGGTTACCCCCTAGCGGTAAACGACGGAACTTCATACATTTTTATTTTGACCGATGGCAACATATTTTTATTCCGAGCGATGGCAACATCGGAGTGGATGAGTGGGAAGGGGGATGCATAGGTGTTGGATATGTCGATGCTTATGTGCTGCCTCTAGCGGTGAACGATGGAACTTTATTATTTTTATTACGAGAGATGTCAACATGGGACTGGATGCACAAATGGCTGGGTGATAGAAGGGGATGACAACAACCAAACGAGGCTTATGTTCTGCTCCTAGCGGTGAAGGACGGAACTTTATAAATTGTTATTCCGAGTGATGGCAACATCTGAGTGCATGGGTAGGAAGGGGGATGCATAGGTGTTGGACATGTCGATTCTTATGTGCTGCCCCTAGAGGTGAACGATGAACTTTATTATTTTTATTCCGAGAATGGCAGCATCGGAGTGGATGCACAAATGGCTGGGTGATTGAAGGGGATAACAACAATGAAACAATGCTTATGTGCTGCCTCTAGTGGTTAACGATGCAACTGCATAAATTTTTATTCCGACCGATGGAAACATTTTAATTCCGAGCAAAGGCAACATCTGAGTGGATGATTGGAAAGGGGGATGCGGTGTTGGATATGTCGATGCCTATGTGCTGGCCCTAGCGGTGAACGATGGAACTTTATTATTTTTATTCCGAGAGATGGCAACATCGGAGTGGATGCACAAATAGGTGGGTGATAGAAGGGGATGACAACAACCAAACGAGGCTTATGTTCTGCTCCTAGCGGTGAACGACGGAACTTTATAAATTGTTATTCCGAGTGATGGCAACATCTGAGTGCATGGGTAGGAGGGGGGGTGCATAGGTGTTGGACATGACGATTCTTATGTGCTGCCCCTAAAGGTGAACGATGGAACTTTATTATTTTTATTCCGAGAATGGCAACATCGGAGTGGATGCACAAATGTGTGGGTGATAGAAGGGGATGACAACAACCTAACGGTGCTTATGTGCTGTCTCTAGTGGTGAACGACGGACTTTATGAAGTTTTATTCCAAGCGAAGGCAACATATTTTTATTCTGAGCGATAGCAACATCGGAGTGGATGAGTGGGAAGGGCGATGCATAGATGTTGGACATGTCGATGCTTATGTGCTGCCTCTAGTGGTGAACGATGGAACTGCATTAATGTTTGTCCGACCGATGGCAAGATCTGAGTGGATGTGTGGGAAGGGGTTGCATAGGTGTTGGATATGCCGATGCTTATGTGCTGCCCTAGTGTTGAACGATGGAACTTTATTATTTTAATTCCAAGAGATGGCAACATTGGAGTGGATGCACAAATGGGTGGGTGATAGAAGGGAATGATAACAACCAAACGATGCTTATGGAAGAAACTGTACAATTTTCAAGGGCATTGTGTCTCAAATATTTCAATATCTTAGGAACCAGCTATTTCTTCTTTTTATGTGACAAAAATCATGTTTCCATGGCAAGTACCATTATCCATATATTGATAAAAAAAGTCAGTTTATTGTCATTTAATTTGTGGAAGTAATAGTTATAATTGGTAATATAAATTTATTGTTTGCTGTCACCTGCCAGAAAACAATCTAGTATTCTATCCCAAAGTACAGGATCAGCCATAGTTATGTTTGCATGTAGTTCATCTACATACACTGAGTGGCCACTATATTATGACCACCTGACAGTTTTAAGCAAATTAGCTATGGATGCACGCTGTTGCCGCCCAGAGGAGAGGCTAATATAAAAAGGGAAACCTTAGTGCTTGGGACAGCAGTAGAAGTGATATTTTGGTGATGAGATGGGTAAAAAATGCGATTTGACGGACTTTCAACGTGGGATGATAGTAGGAGCTCGGAACCATGGAGCGAGTATCACCGAAACCGCCGCATTCGTGAAGTGTTCCAGAGCAGCTGTTGTTAAAGTGTTTAAAGACTGGACTGTCAGCCAAAAAACTGGGTCTCTTCATGCAACGTGTGGTCGTCATCGACTAGTGACTGCTCGGGCGGAACGGAGAGTGTCCAGACTGGTAACATACAACAGAAGGGCAACAGTGCAGCAAATTACAGAACATCTTAATCCAGGATCTCCTCAAATGATAGCTGCACGCGCTGTTCACCGTACACTGCATCGGATGGGATAGAGGCTTTCCGCATGCTCACATCCTCATCTGGCTACGAGAAAAAATCTGACCTACTGAAATTGACACGGTAATATCAGCAGAATTGCCAGATTCCCTACAAGACCTTTGCTGTTTGAAGTTATTACAAAAAACATACTCCACAGCCCATGTAGTGCACTCAACATGAAAGCTCCTTGCATGGTGGATGGCAAATGCTCCACGAAGTATCCACGGTAACTGCACCAGGAAACTCAAACAGGCCAAGATGGGTATCCTTTGTACAGGAGAAGAAAGCCTGGAGATGGTCGATTCTCAACAAAAATCAAAATGCACATTGGCCAGACCTACCAGGAGATGGATTTAGACAACAGATGGGTGGTTCCACACTCTCCACTGTTGTCCGAAATGTTCCAGGCGCACATAAATGTTGAATTTGCCAGATTGTCAAAGCCATCAAGTACATCTGCAAGTATGTAAGAAAAGGAAGTGATCAAGCAGCTTTTGGGCTTGAACAACGGACAGCAACTGTTGATGAAGTTGAGAGTTTTCAATTGGGAAGATGCATCAGCAGCAACGAGGCAGTTTGGCGAATACTCAGTCTCCCAATTCATTAATGCTATCCGACTGTTGTTCATCTCGGTGTCCACCTTGAAAATGGTCAAAGAGTCTACTTCAATCCAAACAACATTCACTCAGATGTTGCTATTGCTCGGAATAAAAATATGTTGCCGTCGGTCGGAATAGAAATCAATGAAGTTCCTTCGTTCACCTCTAGGGGACATAAACATCCACATATCCAACACCTATGCACCCCCCTTCCCACCCATCCATTCAGATGTTGCCATTGCTCAGAATTAAAATATGTTGCCAGAGGTCGGAATAAAAATTTATGCAGTTCTATTGTTCACCGCTAGGGACAGCACATAACCATCCACATATCCAACACCTTTGCATCCTTTTTCCCACCCATCCACTCAGATGTTGCCATCGATCCGAATAAAAATATGTTACTGTCCCTCGGAATAAAAATTTATGCAGTTCTATTGTTCACCGCTAGGGGCTGCACATAATCATCGACATATCCAACACTTATGCATTCCCCTTCCAATCCTTCTACTCAGATGTTGCCATTGCTCGGAATAAAAATATGTTGCCATCGGTTGGAATAAAAATGTATGCAGTACCATCGTTGACCGCTAAGGGAAGCACATAAGCATCGACATATCCAACACCTATACATCCCCTTTCCGACCCATCTACTCAGATGTTGCCGTTTGCTCGGAATAAAAATATGTTGTCATCGGTCGGAATAGAAATCAATAAAGTTCCATCGTTCTCCGCTAGGGGCAGCACAAAAGCATCCACATATACAACACGTATGCATCCCCTTTCCCACCCATCCACTCAGATGTTGCCATTGCTCGCAATCAAAATGTTACCGTCGCTCAGAATAGATATTAATACAGTTCCATCATTCACCGCTAGGTGCAGCACATGAACATCCACATATCTAACACCTATACATCCCACTTTCCACCCATCTACTCAGATGTTGCCATCGGTCGGAAAAAAATTATGCTGTTCCATCGTTGACCGCTAAAGGCAGCACATAAGAATCGACATATCCAACACATATGCATCCCCCTTCCTGCCCGTCCACTCAGATGTTGCTATTGCTCAGAATAAAAAAAATGGTGACGTCGGTCGGCATAGAAATCAATAAAGTTCCATCGTTCACCGGTAGGGGCAGCACACAAACATTCACATATCCAACATGTATACATCCCCTTTCCTACCCTTCTACGACGATGTTGCCATCGCTTGGAATTAAAATATGTTGCCATCTGACCGAATAAAAAATTATGCAGTTCTATTGTTCACCGCTAGGGGCTGCACATAATCGACATATCCAACACCTATGCATTCCCCTTCCCACCATTGCTCGGAATAAAAATATGTTGCCATTGGTCGGAATAGACTTCAAAAAAGTTCCATCGTCCACCGCTTGAGGCAGCACATAAGCATCCACATATCCAACACCTTTGCATCCCCTTGCCCACCCACCACTCAGATGTTGCCATCGCTCAGAATAAAAACATGTTGCAGTCGGTCGGAATAGAAATCAATAAAGTTCTATCGTTCACCGCTAGGGGACATGAACATACACATATCCAACGCCTATGCATCCCCTTCCCACCCATCCACTCAGATGTTGCCATTGCTCGGAATTAAAATATGTTGCCTGATGTCGGAATAAAAATTTATGCAGTTCTATTGTTCACCGCTAGGGGCAGCACATAAGCATTGACATATCCAACTCCTATGCATTCCAATTCCCACCCATCCACTCAGATGTTGCCATATCTCGGAATAAAAATATGTTGCCGTTGGTCGGAATAGAAATGAATAAAGTTGCATCGTTCACCGCTAGGGGGAAGCACATCTATTCGTTGGGTGTTGTCATCCCCCATACCACCCACTATGATTTTGCAATCGCTCGGAATACAGTTCTTCTACTCTCCGGCTTAGAGTCCATATAATTGTCGGTGTTTTGAAGTGTCGGTGTTATGATTGTCAGTGTTTTGAAGTGTCGGTGTTATGATTGTCAGTGTTTTGAAGTGTCGGTGTTATTATTGTCGGTGTTTTGAACTGTTGGTGTTATGATTTGTCGGTGTTATGATTGTCGGTGTTTCGATATGTCGGCGTTTTGAACTGTCAGTGTTTTGACCGGCATCCCTGTGATCACTATAAGGAAAGATGTTTGATATGTTAACACTAAGTAAATAACCCAGTTCCTTCAGTTTTAAACTTTAATCTAGATGACGAGCTTTCTTTGAGGAGCTATCCTCTGAATCTCAGAGAACAGCTTAGTTATACACTGAAGAACAATTGAATTAGAGATACCTGTCTAGTAACGTGTAGCACCACCTTTCGCCTCGATGATGGCGGCGATTCGTCTTGGCATGGACTCTACAAGACACCCGAAGCGTTGGGAAGCAATATGGATCCACAACTCCTTAACAAGCTCCCACAGTTCACGAAGATTTGATGGAGGGAGTCAGAGCCACGAGCATCTCTATCGATGGCATCCCAGATGTGCTTGATGGGATTGAGGTCAGGTGACCTAGCTGGCCAAGGAAGCGAGGTCACATCGGTGGAGTGTTCATCCAACCATTCGGATACAATTCGGGAGCGATGGCACGGTGCATTGTCTTGTTGCAGGATGAGGTCCCCAGGGGGACGTTGAAGACGCACAAACGGGGGCAAATGGTGGTCCAGGATATCCCAGTAACGTTGACCTGTGAGGGACGATGTCACACGTACCAGGGGTCCCATTTCAGTCCACATAAATAGTCCCCAGATGAGAATGCCACCCCCACCAACTTGAATAGTACCCTGCTGGCAAGAAGGATCCATCGATTCATGTGGTTTGTGCCGTACTCTTATCCTGCCATCCGCATGTACCAACATGAATCTCGACTCATCAGTCCAGGCAACATTTTCCCACGTCTAGGGTCCAGTGGCTATGCTCCCGCGCCCATGCCAATCTTTGCACCCTGTGATGTGTGGTCAGTAGCAGTACCCTCGTGGGACGATGGCTTTTGTACCCTATAGCGAGGAGATGGTTCTGGATGGTGTGGCTGCTTACACGTTTTTGTACACCAGCGTTAAATTGCCGAGTAATTTCTTGCACTGTGGCCCGTCTATCTGCTGTTGCAATGCGAGCTAGCCAACGATGACCCCGCTCATCCATACGCTGTTGTCCACAGCAGTTGGCTCTTGTAAGGATGGTTTTACCGGATTCGATGTACTCACAGTGCACCCGTGACACAAAATCCCAGTGTGCCTGCACGACTTCCGAGATACAGTGACCCATTCGTCAGGCCCCGACAATTTGCCCACGATCAAATGCGCTTAGATCCTTCGTCTTACCCATACTGCGTCCGACTCTTACTGATTCTCGTCGCATCACTCCTTATATGTCGGATCGCTGCATACGTCATGTCGTTTCCGTTTACAGGGCCGTCCACAGCGCCACATTTGCATAACGCCAGCTGTCTCTAATTCAATTGCTCTTATGTGTATGTATCCATGTAATTGCACATTGAATTCAGCAAGCTCAGTTTGTATGGTACAGAAAGTTTGTTACTTTCTGGTGATGATATCCTGTATATGCTACTGATTTCAACAATTGCAAATGAAGTCCTGTCTGTCAAAATGACTGAAAAAATGTATTTTCTCACCTATGTATTATATTAAATTCATTTTTGCAGGTGCCTCTGAACAATATGTTTGGTTATGCAGCTGAGCTGCGTTCATCAACACAAGGTAAAGGTGAGTTTTCAATGGAATACTCTCGGTACTCTCCTGCTGCAGTCCATGTGCAACAACAGTTGATTCAAGAGTATGAAGAAAGTTTAGGAACTAAAGCAAAGCAAAGCAAAAATTGATTATTGTAAATAATAATTTGCCTGTAGATATGTCAATAATTTGAAATGTAATAAATCATTTTAAAGATTCAGTGTACTGTCTATACTGAGCTTAAGTTCACATTATTTAGATAAGAAGTACTTTTTTGTTGTTGTATTTATACATACAATATACACAAAGTTCTGACTCCACCGTATACAGTGTCTCCTTGCATTTTTCATGGGAGGGGAAAAGACCAAGGACAGACTTTTACAGACTCCTGAACAAACTTATCTTCTGCACCACTGGCTGAGGATTAATAACATAGTTCATACGCATCCTGGAATAAAATTTTGACGGCTAATTTAAAAAGTTACTTACCAATTCAGGCGAAATTTGAGAGGTCATGTTGCTATTAACGATTTATGGTGTTCATTAAAATTTCAGCCAGTTTCATAAAATATTCACAAAGATATGTTTTTAACTTTTTTATCCCAGAGATTTGCCCCTGAAACTGAAAGCACGTGATGCATTTGATCGTCAATAACAAATTGTTAACGAATTTTGTTCAGTCAGTGTTCTAATGCTGTGTCTCCTGGACGCGTGTTAAATAATTCGTAACGCTTTTGGTCCGTTTGATTCTACAGATTCCATACATTTCATTGCTTTATTTCTCGACAAATATTTGTGACAGCAATGTACGGCCAAGTGCTGAAATAATCATACTATGAATAAATAATTTGTAATGAACGAATTTGTGAAATCAGCTTTTTTCTTTCTTGCAAGCATAAATTTTTCAGTGGCATATAAGGGAATATGAAATTAACAAGCCTAAATCTCAGGCAAAGCCAGGCAGTAAAGCTAGTAATGTATATAAAAGTTTTGTAGAAATTAAACTCAGTTGCATTTTCAGGGTCAGTTTTGGTATTTCAGTATTTATCAGTGATTCTAAGTTTCTTAATAGCTGCAGCATTTTGCATTCTGCATTAAGTTTGCTCTGGGTTACTGGTTGAACAGGCCTATTTATGGTTTCACCACCATATTTTAAGTAGGAGCATTTGGATTGTATGTCCTGGAATTCTGTGATTGAAAAAGTGTATCAACCATGCAATAAGTAACAATAACTTGTATCAAAGCCAGTGTTAGCCGTGGGAATGATATTCTTCATTAAATACCTGTCCTGTGTATGTAATTATATGCTTTGTAAAAACACCTTTCAAAAGGATAATTGTATTTCCATTTATTTAATAATAATATAGTATCTGTGAGGCTTGTAGTCACAATATTAACACCATTTTATTTTTAAGTCATTTTGTGGCACCATCTAATACCCCTTTGCTTTGAAACCCCACCAATCCATTGACTGCACTGATGTTCATTTTCGTGATTCGGGCGGTCTAGTCTTTCCACCTATTCAGTTACCCCCTTTAGTTAGTTTTGATAAATAAATTCACCCTCCACCCCCTCTTTTTTTTTTTTTTTTTTTTTAACATCACAGATTTTGAAGTACCGTATTTACTTGAATTTAATGCACCCTTGAATGTAACGCACACTGCCAACTTCAGGCTGCGTTTTTAGGAGTCAAAAAATAGACACACACACTCAAGTAAAAAAATACTAACAAATAGGTATTTTACCTTATTTCCAATACATACTAGATCCAATACACACGACTGAAAAAAAAAAAAAAAAAAAAATCAGTCACTGTCAGTAACAGGGCTTTCTACCTCTGATTGTTCATTGTCCGAGCTCACTTCAAACAATGCGTCATCTTCTGTTCCGTCCAAAGAATACGAAATTCTGCACTTCAGAAAGGATTTCCACACAAGTTCATTCGGAATGGGTTCCCAAGCAGCAATAAATCCATTCACACACAGTCGATAGGGGTGTTCTTTTAATGCGGCAGTCTTTGTTAGTTCCGTTTCTCCCATTGAAAGCCAGGCATTCTAAACTCTACGAATGGCAGCCTTAAACGGGCGGTTGATACAAACATCAAGAGGCTGGATTTGTGATGCCATCCCTCCAGGAATAATGACGAGATCACTGTGTTTTTTTTTTTCATTTTTTCTATACTGCATCTGCTACATGTCCTTTAAATGCGTCTAGCACTAGCAGGGAATCCAACTTCAGTAGACCTCCAGGTCATTGTGGCCAAACTTTACTTAACCAGTCTAAAACCAAATTTGCAGACATCCAGCCAATTTTCTGCACTGCAACATAGATTCCTCTTGGAAAAGTAGCTTTTTTGGGAAAAGTTTTCCTCTTAAAAACGACATAGGGTGGAAGTTTATTTCCATCTGCAGTAATACAAAGTATTACTGTCATTCTGATTTTATCGCCACTCGTCGGTAATTTCACTTGTTTTGCTCCAACATTGTGTGTGCACTGTGCAGTTTGAAGGCATATCGAAATAGATTAGCATCTGATCAGCATTGCCGATCTGCCCCAAGTCGTATTGCCCTTGCTTTCGAATAGCGATCAGATGTTTTTGGAAAGCATTCAACTTTTCTTCAAAGTCAGCCAGCAGATTTGGCAGGTTGATGTCCGCCATTTAAGAGAAAATCCCTTTCTCTTCGTGAACCGCGTTATTCAATCACAGGATGCTTCAAGTTTTCCCTGTAGCTGTAAATGCCTTTCTTTAGCTTACACTTTAAGGATTTCTGTTGTTACTGGTAATCCACCTGCCCGCTGTTCGTTTACGAACATGCTTAACTGTTCGTCAATATCGGGAATTTTTTTCTTTTTAGGGCCAGTAAAAGCTTGTCTGGTTGTCGAGGACATCTTCAATCATTCTTTTTGTTTGTGCCACAAACGAACATTCACTTCAGTAACTCCAAATTTTGATTTAGATGTCTGATTGCTATTTTTTCCATGAAAGTGATGACTTTAAGTTTCAACTTTGCTGTGTAATGCTGCCTTTTTGAAGACATCTTTCTGCGCATGTTGACTCGGAAAGAATGACTGCTAAAGAGATCAAGGAGCAAGATTCCCTTGGATTCTGAGGAGAAAGGCGTGCATATCCTAAGCCCTGAGGTAAAATGGGGTTGAAAGCAGAGAGAGGAGCAATGAGTGATTGATGTGCGTGTAGACTCATCATCTTCTGCTCCACCCCCCCCCTGCTGCGACACATTTGCGCTGCATACTTGAAGGAATGAAAAGGCGCGTCAACCATATGTATTTCCAAATGCTCATACTCGATTCTAACGCACATCTTGTTCTTACCACAAAGTTTTTTGGACAAAAAATACTCTACATTTGAGTAAGTACGGTATTGGAAGAAAACGGTAAGCATTGCTAATAGCATTTTAAGATGCATAAAACATTGTTTAAAAATCATTTTGATTTTAAACAACATTCTTTGAAGTATTACTTCCCATTATTATTATTATTATTAATACACTATTTCACAAATAAATGTGGTTGTCATGGTAACATGCCCATCTGCACTTTAAAAAAAATGTATCAATCATTATGGTTATATTTATAAGGAAAAAATCCAGAGTACACAGATTCATGCATCTAGTCTAACCGGATGCCAGGCTACTTTTCAAAAATAAGGAATTACTTTAATGCTGCAGTGTTATAGAACAGAAATAAAATAAGCAGTTGTTCAGTACTGTTTATAGTAATAGTCCAAGCAGAACTTAAAATTAGTTGACAACCTTAAATAAATTTAGTATTTCAATGCTTTATTTGAAAAGGCAATGTTTCCAAGTGTAATTTTTACATTCCTCTGTTGTCATTGTTTGGCCCACTGAGGCCCTTGTGTGTGCCACAAAACTCAACCGACGTAATATCAGAATAATATATGCAATACAAGGACCTCTAGTTTTTCTTGTTGTAGCCATAAAAATGAAATATCACTTCAAAATATAAAAACTAAGAATCCCGTTTTTACTGAAGAAGGCAGTTAGAAGCAAAAAATCTGTTGTCATGTAAGTCCTGAAGAAAGGGCTTAATCTGGCTGGCTGAAGGCCATTCCTAACATAACGTAAGCTATTCAAAAGGTCTATCGTCTGAATTATACTATGGAGGCATTACCTTTAGGAGGCTGCAACATCAACCAATTGTGGCTTCAAGCATTGCCATATGTATGAATATTCAGTTTTCATTGAGGATATGACCGGATGGAATTCTAAGATCCTAAATCTTTCTTTCTCCCCTGCCTTGATTGCAGTCAATGTTCTAGTTCATTTTGCATAACACCAGATACTTGAAAAATCCCTCTGATCTTTATACTCAATTTACTGAAGAAGTTTTGCCAGGTAGTTATGCAGTTTAAACCCAGGGTAACAAGCTCTGTATTCATTTACTTTATCTAATTGCTGGCAATAAGCAATTTGCCAGACATGGTACAGTTTAGTACCTAGGTATATTTGAGCTAAGCAAATGCATATGTGTGGCATTATGTCCTATCATCATTACACTATCATAACTTCCGGAGTATGGGTATGAAAAAATTACAGCCACTGTGCGATTTTATACCTGTGAAAATATACCAGAAATAAATGACCCAAGTAATGTAGTGTGTGCAGACATCTTCGAATAAGCTTCTGATATCAATACAAAATGTAGCCATGTGTATTTTGTTACTGTGAGCACCCATATATATATTGCAGTTGCAACCTCAAATCCTGGGCAGCATGTACTAGTTTTTGGCGTAGGACTACATCTAACTTTGCAGATAGTATGGGGCGACTTACGGCTGACTGCCTGTGACAAAAATACACTCACTTCCAAAAGTTAAGCACGGAGCAGTAAGATGTGAAAAAATGGATTGACACGAAATGCGGCAGGAACGTAGGAAATATGTTTATTAATGAATCAAAACAAAGAAATACAGACAGAGATGAAAATAATATTGAATTTTCAGAAATTATCAGTGACGTCAAATTGGAGTCATTTACAAAGTGAGTAATAAAGTCACAACAAAACCCAACATTAATAGGGTATGTGAGCACCCCTCATCTGCATACAAAGTTTACAATGTCTGACCATGCTTTTTATGATGTGATCAACCACCGCAGAGTCCAGTAATCGCCATTCCTCCTGTAGAGCAGTTTCCAAAGCTGTGAGAGTGGTTGGGGGCAGGAGACGTGAACACACAGCACGGCCGAGGGCATCCCAAAGATTTTCAATGGGATTAAGGTCGGGCGAGTACGCCAGCCACTCCATATGTGCAATCCCCTCACTCTCCAGGTAGTCGTCGACGATGGCAGCTCTATGGGGACGCGCATCATCGTCCATTAAAACGAAGGCAGGACCAACTGCTGCAGCGTACAATCGCACAGTGGAGTCTAGGACTTCATCCCGAAACCGTACAGCCGTCACAGAACCCCGTCTGTAGATGTGGAGGTCGGTGCGATATCCCAACGAAATTCCTGCCCAGATCATGATGCTTCCACCTCGGAATGCATAATGTTCTGAGGTCGATTGCGTGTGCCTTCTTCCCTCCACGCTTGTCATCGGGTTGCAGGGCAAATCTGGACTCATCCGTGAACATAACGTTGCCCCAATCAGACACAGTCCCATTGACATGTTGGCGACACCACTTTAACGTGCCCCTCTGGATTGGACGGATAGAGGAACACAAACCCGTGGTACCCGGGTGTACAGTCTCTTCATGTGTAGCCTTCGACGCATAGTAGTGGCAGATATCGTCTTACCAATGGCCGCCGTAACCATAGATGTCACACGTGTGGACTTCGCTGTTCGATTCCGCTTGGCTACAACAGCAATATATTGGTCTTCCGCGGGGGTCGTAACCCTTGGGCGACCGGCCACAGGTCTGCGGGCAACTGTTTGGCTGGTTAGAAATTATTTCCATAAACCTGAAATGACTGAATGATTCACGCCGAAGAAACCAGCAACATCTGTGATTGACTGTCCTGCTTCAATGCGTCCGACGGCACGCCAGCGCTCAGAATCTTCCAATCATCTTCTGGAAGCCATAAAATCAAGTCTGTCTTCAAAACAAATCCCCCGACAGTTCTCAACACCTTGTAGCAGCACTTGCATGCAACTCCTGTACCCCTTTAGAGTGCTGGCTTCTTATACGACTGCCTGTTTTGCATATTTCTCGGCAAGACACCGTGATGTGCTGTTACCTACCACATTTGCATACTTTCATCTACCGCTGTGGCGAATTGCAGCCTCTCCAATTCCGATTGCCTTCCGGAAATTAACTTCTCCCACTGCGTGCTTAACTTTTGGAAGTGAGTGTAGGTCCCAATTGAAATCATTATAGTGTTAAAAATACATGCCACACACACTAATCGTGTTAGCATATTCGTAAACCGCATAGAGTCCAATTCACTTAGTGTGCAACACACAGCCCCATGCTGCTCCTCTGGCTCCGTGTGTGCGAGGGAGACAATGCTATATTTCTGGGTGTGCCCGCCGCGTTTGACTCTGCTGTTTCAGCAACTGTGGGTGCAACATAATTATGCATGGTGTCGTTTTAAAGCTCTCGACAAGATCTATCCAAAATATACAAAGAACATTTTGCAGTGGTTTGAACTGAACATTTTAAAAATTGTTTTCTTGTGAACTGGTGAACACTTTTGACAATATTGCAGTTTATCTGGAAAACTGTGAGTGAAAAACGACTTGGTATCTTTTTAGAGTTCTCAATGAGATCTATTCAATTATATAAAGAACATACTGCAGTGGTTTAAACTGCATTTTTTTTAACAAATTTTTGTGCAAACGGGTTAACATTTTTGACAATGCTGCTGAATTTGTAGAGAAGGAGTGCAAGCAACAGTGGAGAAAATCAAAAAAGAGGCAAGTGATGAGGAATGCAAGAAGCCCAAGAAGATGGCTGCCTAACAAACTAGAAAGCGTCGAGAACACCTGACGGCAGCAGCCGCCAAACAAAAATCCAATACACCGATCAATCCCATACCCAGCCCATCTCGAACTCTGCTTTGTGTTCACAATGTATCCAGCATTACTCATGGAAATTATGTAAGCTACTTTTCATATCATAGGCCTGTGTTGGCTATAACAAATTAAACGCTTTGAAACCATACTCAACTAGCTCATTTCAACTCTCCAATCTGCAAGTCATAGTCCTACGTTCCAAACTGACAGCTCAATCAGAACTGAACCTACCTGTTTTATGTTACAGGTATCAGATTGATAGTATTGGTATTTTTTACAGGTATCACAGCAATTTTTTACAGGTATCCACTAGAATAAAAAAAAAGGGTGGGAGGCCATTTGTAATGGCGTTTCTTCTTCCTCACAAGTCGCAGATATCGTACATTACGCACCTCAGAAAAAAATTGAAATTTAACATAAAACGTTCAGGTTTTTGTACAGTTCAAGGTGATATTCATAAGTGGTAGACAATGCTGTTTTGGCAAATTACACTCTCCAGTACTGAAAGAATGATGCAATAAAATAAAGGAATTTTTGTTGTTGATGTAACAAAATGCAGTCAGTTTCTGCCATGTACTGGAAGTTTTTGGTTGCAGTAATGATAACACAACACTTGCAGGTAACACCCTTCAAATGCTCCTGGATACATTCTGGTCTGCACACATTTGTGAATCCACTGAGTGTTTGCATTTAGCAATATATACTACAAGGGTGAATCCAAAAGTAAGGTCCAATGCTCTCGTTACGTAGGCAAGCAGAGCTCCACCCGATTGCTATTTGGACATGGGAAGACACGTGGAGGATGCAATCACTAATCTTCTACTAACCGCAGTTGTAAGGGCGTAAACATGGCCGCTCATTTGTCGAAATGCTCCATCGTCGAGAAGCAAAGTGTAGTGAGATTTTTATGGGCTAAGGGTGTGCAACCCACTGAAATTCATCATAGGATGCTTGTGCAATATGGGGAGGACAAGTGTATGAGCCAGAGACGTGTACACATGGATAGAAAAGTTTCAAGCCCGTAGAGCGAATGTGTTTGATGAAGCTCGCTCGGACCGTCCATCGACTTCTCACACAAAAGACCATCTGGATCGCAACGATGCGCTCATTAAAGTAGATCGCCATATTACTGTGAGATTGCCCAAAAGGTAAACTTAGCTATGAATGGTGCGCGACTATCTCAGATATCATAAAGTGTGCACCACAGCAGTTGTCTGATGTACAGAAGCAGGAGTGCCTGGAAATTGGCAGAAATTTTTGCAGTGGTATGAGTCAGATGCAAGTATTCTGGAGAGGATTGTTACTGGGGATGAAACATGGGTCCATCATTACAATTCCGAGAGCAAAAGGGAGAACATGGAGTGGAAACATCCGAGCTTCCCATGCAAAAAGAAGTTCAAAGTTGTCCCTTCGGCACAGAAATTAATGCCGACTCTTTTTTTACAAGAAAGGACCCATCGTTGAACACTATCAAGCACAGGGTGACTCAATTAACAGTCAGTCCTATTTTGACTTGCTGAAAGACTAATTGAAACCAGTAATTTGCACAAAACTACAGGGAGTGTTGCCAAAAAAGTGCTGTTGCTGCACGACAACATTCATCCACGTATGGAATTGGCACCTCAATAATTGCCGAATTGAAGTTTGAGGTGTCTTTGTCCCCTGAAAGATGCTTTGCGAGGCCGCCCATTTTTTTTTTTTTTTTTTCAATTACAGGTTTAACGACCACCGTGAGCAACTCGATGGGCTATAAGTAGTCCCCCGTCCCTAATTTAGGGTCACTGGTTCCAGGAAAGGGAGAGAGCCAGTGCCGTAAGACAAACACAACATCCATGCCTCACCGGAATTTGAACCCGGACCCCGTTCGGACGAATGATCAGAGGCCATCGCTTAGACCACTGCGCCACCGGGGCTGCCCCACCCATTTGAAAGTGATGTCCAGGTACAGGAAGCGGTGCATTCATGGCTGCAGGAACAGCCCAAAACATTCTTCTCTACTTGTAGACAGATATAAAATATGTGTTGAATGACAGGGGGACTGTATTGAGAAATAAGGTAATTGTTATCTGTGTGCCTCTTAGTTTCTTTAATATATGACAACATTGACCTTACTTTTTGATTTACCTTTTTAGTACATTTATTTGCCAAATTATAATAAGTTTGTAAAGAATTTATGAGACTGGACAAATCAGACTGCAACTGCTGTCTCACCATGTTCCAATAAGTTTCATCTGCAAAACAGCAGGAAAGGCTGGTCACCCTGAGTGACATTTACAAGCCATCTTTGATGTCCTGCATTTTTGTTGCTGGGGTGGGGGTAGAAAAATGTTTAATAGGGCTCTAGAACCATACTGATGTATATTTCAGCTTCCGTATATTTATCTGCTGCATCAAAGAATTACCGCAATTCTGCTGTTTAAATTAAGGTTAAGATAAATTTGAAAAATAAGAGCACTAAAAATAAATACATATAATTGTTTAAAAAATTTTGTGTGCCACTAAGTAACATTTTAAATTTACAAATTTATTTCATGCTCAAGTTGTGCAATTATTAATTCTGATAGTTCAAAAATTCAGTTGTATTTACTATTCTAAATCTGGATGTTTTCACTCAATTTCCTGTAGGCTAATATTATAATACATTCATATCATATCATATCATAAAGCTGTTCTCCAAGATTCAGAGGTTAGCTCCTCACAGAAAGATAATCTACCAGATAAACATTTAACTGATGGAACTAGATTTTACTTACTGTTGGTGTATTGGATGTCTCCATTTACAGTGATCTCGGCACACAGCTCAAGCTTCACTAACGTCCATTACACAACGCATGTAAGACCTTTTGTTCTTTGTACTCGTAATCTTTTTCTCGAGCAGTCATTCCTGAATCTGGTTCTCCCATGATTTTGCTGGTCTTCCTCTTTCCTTCCTGCCACTTGGGCTGCAAAAATCCTCTTAGCTAACATTATAATTCTGTCTCTAATTCTACACTGACTTCCAGGATTTGCTCAGCCCAAATGCAACTGTCATGCAATAAATTTAAGACTAACCTCTGAACCACGGTTTGTTGATTTAAACCATCTGATTTAAATCGTGAATAAAAATAATTGACTTAAATCAAACAGAAATCTTCAAATCTCCATTACGTATTTGTAAAGTCCATCAAAATTAAAACTGCATGTGCTCAAATTAACAGTGCTAAATTTAGCACTGTTATTCATTAAACAAAATCAACTTCATGCTGAAACTAAAAACAATATTATTTTAGCCATGAAAGTTAAAATACATTTTGTTGTAAATGTGTTTTTTTCACAAATAATTTTTCTTTGTGCCATTTCTTAATTGCAACATAAAGGCATAATGTAATTCTAAAACTTAACAAAAATGAGATTTGTTCCTGTTCCACGAGATTATTAACCCACAGGCTCCCAGGATCATTAATCTCCTTTCACGGAGGTTAGAAGTTGGGTGTTGTCAATAGCAAAGGAATCTGACCTTTTACATTCACCAATGTTCCCTTTCTTGTACATGAACTCAGCAGGAGGCCCATTCCATCTCAATTCAGGCAGAGCATGTCAGTTGACCCCCTTAGATTCGTTCCAAAAAATTACAGTAGCTACTCCTACTACAGATATGAAATATTCCAAATGGATTTGCTCCAAAAAAATTTATATCACTTGCTGCACCATTTTGAAATTTGGTGAAAAACGCGTTTTTGAAAGGAATGTCAAAAACGGCATATTTTTTAAATGTTATTGCGTTTAAACTATTTGGGCGATTCAGTTCATTTTTGTTTTGTTTTGTTTTGTAGCTAATGAATTGATTTTTAACTTGACATACTTTAAATATGCATGTTATAATTATTAGTAATTTAAAAAAATCCACTTTTTAGGTACAAAATTTTGGTTTTTCTGACATTTAACGATTTTTTTTCTTACACTAAGAAAAGTTTTTTTAAATAAATAAAGATGGCAATGTGTAGTCCACCAATGGTAGTTTTACAGCAAATTTTATTTATTGCCTAACATATATACAGTCTATACAATTCAACTTCAAAATATGCAAAAGTATGAAAATGCACTATTTTCAAGTAGCAATAACTCAAAAACCCCATTTTTTAAAAATCTTAAAACTTGACTTTATGTTGTCCTATTAGTATATTATCAATTAGTGGGGGCAGAATTGTGTGTTTTTGCCTCGTAAATTTTAACGTTTTTTTTTAAATGACACTTCTCCAGCATTTGCAGGTCGCAGAAGAACACTACAAAGTTTTGATTTAAATTAGCTCTGAAAGTTAAAATATAGGCTAGTAGACTAATTATAATACTTAAAGTAAAAAAATTTAAAATATTAATCTAGTAAATAAAAAATATAAAATAATTTTAATTATTATATAATAAATTCTGTAATAAAGTTACAGTTGTTAAATGAACTGACCTAGTCTTAATGCTTAAACAACAAATAAGCTTGTTCTACACCTGTGCAATGCTGAATCAACAGGATCATACATGCACATGCATGACCAGTGTTTGCTCACTGCACAGCTAATCAACTGTCTCACTAGCCCCTCCCCCTCCATGGCCACACCCACCTGTGCTATAACTACTGTGCAGTCTGTTCTTTTGTTTGGAAAAGTAACACTTGATATGTGTTTGTGATTTCTCAGATATGTTTTTTACATTTTTGCTGAATAGGTCTATTTAATAATGTCAGATTATCATAGTTCTGAACGAATTAAGTGTGTGGACTATATTAGAAGACACAAAAAAAACTGTATACAAAAGTAAGAGTGTGAGGTTATGTGGTGTTAGTGATTTAGCTGATTCAATTCAAAGGATTGTAGGTAGGTCTGTTATTGTAAAAAGTAATGACAGTTTGTGTAGTAATTGTGTTGTTTTTTATAAAAAAATTTGGGGAACTTACAAATGAACCTGAACAAGAAATTTCATCTAATGAACCTTTTATTGCAAGTGAGGAGATTGTAAATGCTGTCAACAAGAGTATTAACATTCTTGATGTAAATACGTCGCCATTGAAATCCCCTTCACAAGTTAGGCCTGAGAGGAGGCAAAGTTATGTAAAAAGAAAAAAGTTGAAATTAGAGGAAGTACTAGTAACTGCATCTGTGAAGAAATTAGAAGTGTATAGTGTCAATGATGACATTTCAAGTGAACCTTCTGGTGAAAAACCTGACTGTTATACTTGCAATCAGTGGTTTTTTAACATTAACACAGCTCTTCAAAATTCTAAATACAATGAAAAAGTGCAATTGTTGACACTGTTACCACATACTTTTACTAAAACGCAACTGGAGGCAAAGTTACCTTCAGTATCAAAGTACATCATAGATAAGTCACGTAGTGTTAAAAAAGAAAAAGGAATTTATGCTAAACCTGATCCCTACAGTGGACATCCATTGTCTGCAGATACTAAGGCAATTGCTTTGTCATACTACCTAGATGACAGCAAAGACTGCACAAGAGAGAGTCCAAACAAAAAAGATGTTATATGTGTTAAAGATGGTAATGGTGAGAAAGTTAAAAAGGCAAAAAGATTTATGACAAGATCAATCAAAGAGACATACAGTATATTGAAAAAGGAAAATGAGGGAATAAAAATTGGACTTTCAAAATTTTATTCACTATGTCCAAAGTGGGTGAAAATTCAACCTATACAAGCAGTTTGCACTTGCATTTACTGTAGTAATCTTACACTAATAAGCATAGCTCTCCAAAATGTAACTAATGAAAAGTATACTGAAGAGGCTCTTTTACTTAAGTGTTTGTGTAACAAAACAGACAATGAAGATTGTTGGCTCCAAATGTGTGGTGACTGTCTCGGTACAGATGCACTGACAGCTGATACTCTTGGCTTGTTGAATGAAGAAGAAGTTACATATGCTATTTGGGAATGTAATGACCCTATAAAGAAAACTGTACCTACTGAAAGGTTCCTCGAAGATGCTAGACATTGGATTAATAAAGCAATTCCTCATAATTATATCCGAAAAATCCAGAGAGAAGGAATAGCCAAAGCTAAAATCTCTGCGAAAGGGAGTTCTGTGTGTGTTTTACATTTTGATTTTGCAGAGAACTGGTCAGTTATATTGCCTGATGAGATACAAAGCTATCACTGGCAAAATGTACAAATCTCATTGTATACATGTGTTGCACAAATTGGTCAAGTGAAAGAAAGTTTTGCAGTAGTGTCTGATGATATAACCCATGACACAGCTCATGCTCTCTGTGCCATAGGTCTTATAAAAAATGACATTTCAAAATCGTATCCATTGGAAACTAAGACCTCAGTAGTTTACGTTTCAGATGGAGCTGCCGCACATTTCAAAAATTGACATCAACTTCATGAGTTGTCTAAGGGTAATCCAACTATAGAAAGAAAGTGGATATTTTCAGCTACTGGGCATGGTAAGAGTGCATGCGATGGTATAGGTGGCATATGCAAGCACTATGCTACAAGATTTAATCTACAAAAAGAATCTGTGGAAGCCATAAGAGACACAGCTTCATTTGTTTGTACAATTTCAAATCTTATACATAATACGAAAATACTACACCTCAAAAGTGAAGTTGTTCAAAAATTCAGGTCTTGTAAAGAAAAAGAATGGATCACTGTAAAACCTGTTGTAGGATTACAATCTCAGCATTATTGGTTGGTGCAAAATAATGAAGCTTATATGGCAAGAACAATTAAACATAATGTGCAGAAAGTAGAAATAACAAGCCAAGTAAAAAACAGGTACTCTTTGAGTGATTTCATAGTAGGTCAATTTGTTGGGTGTGTATATAATGATTATTGGTGGATGGGACAGATAAAGAGCATATCTCTAGAGCTCGAAGACATTACTGTGTCGTTTATGCATCCCCATGGCCCAGCTAAAGGGTTCCAATGGCCAGAGGAATGTGGGAAGAGAGAGGATGTATGTGCAGTGCCATTAAACAATGTAGTGCTAAAGGTGAAGGAACCCACTTCCAGCGGACAATCCGCTCGACTCCACATTTTCGATACCAAGGAGCTGAACCAGATCCAACAGATCTGCAGTGTCTGAACTTTATGTAAACTTACTCTGTAATTATTTTAGTATAATGTTTAGGGGGTTGGGGTTGGAGGTTTAACGACCACCGTGAGCAACTCAATGGGCTATAAGCAGTCGCCCGTCCCTAATTTAGGGTCACTGGTTCCAGGGAAGGGAGAGAGCCAGTGCCGTAAGACAAACACAACATCCATGCCTCACCGGGATTCAAACCCGGACCCCGTTCGGACGAATGATCAGAGGCCATCGCTTAGACCACTGCGCCAACGAGGCGGCTTATAGATCTCTCAGCTAACATGGAGTTGTTTACGATTATTTGTTTTAGTGTTACAGAAATCAGAAAATTGTAAAAAGACAAACAGTTCAATGAGTTCTCGGTTTTCCACATTTTCTATGTTTTTCTTTTTGTTCTTTTTTCATTATTTTTTTCTAAATGAGTAACTTAAGTTCACTTATAAAAGTGTTCAGTGGAACTTAAAAAATCAGGGTGGCTTTAAAATTTCATTGTAAAGAACAATTGTATACGTTTTTGTATCGTTTCTATTTGCGACCCGCAAATGCTGGAGAAGTGTCATTTTCAAAAAACGTTCAAAATTTACGAGGCAAAAACACACAATTCTGCCCCCACCAATTGATAATATACTAATAGGACAACATAAAGTCAAGTTTTAAGATTTTTAAAAAATGGGTTTTTTGAGTTGTTGCTACATGAAAATAGTGCATTTTCGTACTTTTGCATATTTTGAAGTTGAATTGTATAGACTGTATATATGTTAGGCAATAAATAAAATTTTCTGTAAAACTACCATTGGTGGACTACACATTGCCATCTTTATTTATTTAAAAACTTTTCTTAGTGTAAGAAAAAAATCGTTAAATGTCAGAAAAACCAAAATTTTGTGCCTAAAAAGTGGATTTTTTTAAATTACTAATAATTATAACATGCATATTTAAAGTATGTCAAGTTAAAAATCAATTCATTAGCTACAAAACAAAACAAAAATGAACTGAATCGCCCAAATAGTTTAAACGCTATAACATTTTAAAAAATATGCCGTTTTTGACATTCCTTTCAAAAAACGCGTTTTTCACCAAATTTCAAAATGGCGCAGCAAAGTGATATAAATTTTTTTGAGCAAATCCCTTTGGAATATCTTATATCAGTAGTAGGAGTAGCTACCGTAATTTTTTGGAACAAATCTAAGGGGGTCAACTGACACATGTTGGTATTCTCTGCCTGAATTGAGATGGAATGGGCCAGGAGGATTATTTTAGTAGGTGGTAGTAGAGGGTGATAAACAGGGCTTGAAATATTTCATTCTGGTTTACCAGTCAGGCAAATAACTCACTTCTCAGATGAAAATCAACAGCCCTGCAGGGCTCGCAAGGAAAACAACTCAGTACTAAAAATTAAACGCTAATTGTTTAAACGTTCAATAATATTCATGAAATTGTAGACATTTTTAATAATATTTTATTGCTAACCCAATTAAAATTTTAATTACGATTTTATAATAACCAAACTCAGTTTTCTCCCTCTAGAGTAGGTGATGCAAGAATCCTTCAATCTTTTAAAACAATCCTAACAGCTCCGTGGAAACACGGGAATTCGTGTTTGACTTACGACACCAATTGATAAGCGAGAGCTCATGACACACGTGTGACTGACTCTTGTGCATAAAAATATCAGTTCTTTAATAAAGCTTATTTTAATTTACAGAACTGATTTGTGATTATGTGCCAGCATGGGGGATTGGTTTCTCTGCGAAAGAAATTGGACAGTGAACACCATGAGTCAAAACATCTGGGCACGATGCGCTTAACAAAGAACATGAGGGAAGAAGCCACAAGCCCAGAGAATGATTTCCCGCAGCGTTTTGGGAAATCATTCTCCGGGCTGGTGGCTTTTTCCCTCATGTTCTTTATTAAGCGCATCGTGCCCAGATGTTTTGACTCGCGGCATTCACTGTCCAATATCTTTCGTGGATGTCTTGTTGCTCATCCTGGAAACACATAAATCTGGCCAATTTATGTGAATTTTCATTTAGGACTGAAAACAATCCAATGCATTTTCTATAAGAGAAAATGAGAATAATTGTGTGATCATTTTTCTTGACCCTATGCAGGAGGGGGCTATATATATATATATGTCATCTGAGAAAAAGTAAGAAATCTTTTCTCGGAAATTTCTTTTTCAAAATTAATCTGTATCTTCCTGTGAGTTTTGTTCTGTGTGTTTCTTTTGGGCAATTTCAGTTTTTTTCCCCCTTTCCTCTATGTTGTCAGTAGGTTGGCGTGAGAACATTTTTCTTTGAGTGGTATCAGTGTAACTTCACTTCATGATTATTTTTTTCCTTCCCTTTTATTTTATTTTTCTGAAAAAAAAATATATATACATTTATATAATAATAAAGTTGTTGCTCTAGTATCTACCATTATTTTTTTATTTAACCACCATCATAAGGAAAAGTATGTGTCAATTATAAAAAAATTAAGAATTATTTGCTGCCCCATTCAGAATTTGTGAATATGTCAGTGTAAAGATGCAATGTATATGATGACTCTGAGATATTCCTTTCCTTCTCGCCCCCCCCTCTTTCTCTCACAATTTGAAACTACCACAGGGAGGTAAATAGAAAGATTCCCCGTCCCCTCTTTATTTATGGCAGGGCGTGCAACAGGCTCAGCATCAGCATGCTCCCTTGCATCGGTACCATAGTGAACTTTACACATACTCGGGTTTTCTCAAAGTTGCTGGGTACGCAAAAGAGTGACAGATTTACTGCTAAGCAGAGCGTTTGCAGTATCCCTTCTCAAAATTTATTGGATGACCAGAGCGGTCAAACTCTTCTGGCCAGAAAGCTACCTACATCCCCATGAGAAAAGTTGTAGGAAGTGGTGAGATATCAAATTTCACGTTTGGAGCCAAGCCACCCCCTGTTGAATGAGGTGATAACTCAAGGCAGGAACCACACCCTTTTCATGTTATGTCGTAAGACGCGGACGTTGGCAGCCGCATATTTGTAGCTAGCACCAGCTTCGCGTGGGAGTAATTTTGTGTGTGTGTTTCGCTTTTTCCCACAATGGCTATGCAGATGAACAGCTGGATAGGAGCGATCCAACTAGGTGAAAGTTGGCATCGTCATAGAGGGCGTTGGCGTTCTTCCTCATCCTGCAGAGAAGCATGTGGTTTGGAAGTTTTTTTTTTTGTTTTTTTTTTGGGTGAAGACTATTTTTCTGGCGGTTAGAAAGCTTCTTCAGAGTCCTCCGAGGGGACACACCAAGTGAAGAGACCTGATGGTCTACCCTTCTGGTATTCCTTTTGCTCATCTCGTAGAATGGAAGGAGAGCAAATTTCTTTAACTCAGAAACCGAAACACCAAAGGCAGAGCGTAAGCTCATAAAATGTGCCTGCCATATACCACCGTGCTGCACGGGTGTAACCGGAGCGACTTTTCTTCGGAGACCCTGGTCAACTAGGCGACCGGAGCACAGCGAGATGAAAGGAAAATTCATCTTGTCCTACCGCCTCTTTCCCAAAAGGGTTAACCTTGTATTCCTAAGGGCTCAGAGACTAGGTGAGGACTCCTACAGTCCCTGCCAGCTAACCGGATTTTGGAGTTGAGTGCCACGTCACAAGTACTTCTCCATCATTACTACTGTTCTGATTTTCCACTTCATGACTACTACTTCCTTACTACTAGTGATTTTTCTTTCTCTGGAGCCAAGAGGGGATCTCATGAAGCGGTAAGCTGCACGTTTAAATCCTCTTCGTCCCACAGAACATTTCACACCTCTAGCCAGCCATGTTGGCCCTTCGGAAGTCAGCTATTTCTTCACTACGAGACCTTTTTTTTTTTCTCACCACCTTCCTATTTGAAAAAACTAAACAAATAAATATATATATGTAAACTAATATATATATTTATTTGTTTGTTCTTGGAGTTACTCCCCAAGAGTGACAGTTGTTTGTTTGTCAGAATGATAATTTTGGTGACCTAACGTAAAACTAATATTTGAAATCTTGGCCAAGATTTCCCATTTCGTAATAAAATTGCATGTATATATTATAACCATGAGGAGCTGCAGCTGAAAAAAAATAAAAAAATCTGGATGATTGATTAACAAAAAAGAAAAAAAAAAGACCCCCCCACCAAAAAAAAAAAAAAAAGAAAAGGGCTTAAAAGGAAAAGAAATTGTTTTAAAATTTATTGTGTGGCCCAAAATTTATTATAAACATTAATGTAACTTATTACCTTAAATTAAAAAAAATTCTTAACCTTTTAGTGTCTCATAACCAGAGCAGCTGTAAATTAAACCAAAAATTTACATTTCAAACTTGCCTACTTTCAGCTTGCTTCTGTGGAGACAGTATTAAATATAAATACTGAATACCACTGGAAGATATATAAAATTTTCATAATTGTCATTAAGTAACTGAGTGAAAAGAGCAGACAGTCCTCCTGTGGAAGTGTGTTTTAGAAATGTTTGATTCTCATATATTGAAATGCTGGTTGTAAAATGAAAAAAAAAAAAAAAAAAAACGTGAAATTTCCTCACCCTCCTAAGTGGTTGCAAAAGCAAAGCTGTGAATCTAATTTCAAAGAAAAAAATGGGTCATAATTGTACAAAAGGTGTTTATATTGTAGTACCAAATGCTTGATAACCACAGTCCTCATTGTCTAAGCAAAATAAATAGAAAAAAAAAAGGGAATTACAATCCCTCATTGAATTTTAATCACAATAAATGCAGACCAACTGGTCTTTTACAAAATTGCATTCTTGGGTGTCCTAATGTGTTGTGTGCTAAATATATGTTAGTCAATAGCATGTGTCCACATTAGCCTAGACTACTGGGTGGATCAAATGTGTGCTATTCTCATTTATTTTGCACGTCACAAACCGCAATAGTTCTTGAGTAACCAAATTGTTTTTTTTTTCCTTTTTTCCTCGGCCATAAAAAAAAAAAAAGAAAAGAAAGAATTACATAATCATCTTGTATTGCAATAACTACTTTTCTTTTTTTTTTAATCACCATTGTGGGAATAAATTAAGCTTATATGTATATATATATATATATATATATGTAAATTTTGCTTGCCTGTTTCTAATAGTCATGTTCTGGGTGAAATTGTGGAAATTTAAACTCAAATTTTCATCAGTCAACTTTAATTTAAATTAGTCTCCTCCCACCCCCACAACACGGAGAAACCGGTTCTTCATCATGCTGGTGCACAGTAACAAATCAGTTCTATGAATTAAAATAAGCCTTATTCAATAACTGATATTTTTATGTATCCAACAATAGGCATAACAACATTTAAATAATTGTCAATTGAATTTAAACTGCTGTATTAAATTTGTTACATGTCAACTAAAATTTGTCACTTGTCACAGACGGCCACATTTTTCAAGCCCTGGGGATAAAGAATTCTCAGTTAGTTTTCTGTTGCATTGTACTGTGTGGGTAAGGGTTTTAGTGCTTAGCTCATTTTAGGACAAGTGTTGAAGTCAGCCTGGCTGGAAGGAAAAAAGATATCATTTGAAACTATTTTGAAGAAATTAAAAATATGAGTGCCCAAGGTTCACATGCTAAGTGCAAACAGTATGAAAAAGAGATCCAGGGACTTATTGCATGCATGAAAAACCATTACTCATTGTGCTCATTAAATACAAATGAAGTTAATGACCGTCAACCAAGCACTTCAAATAATTTAAGATATGCTGAAGTTTATGATGCTTCACCTGCCAAGGAATCCCAGCATAAAAGGAGAACTGTTGTTGGTACCTGAAGCAACCACTAAATCTGCAACAGCACAGGAAATTTTTAAAAATTGAGAATGGATTCATTTATGACACAAACCACAGCTGAACAGAAAAAAATGTTTGATCTGCAAACTGCTCGAATGATATATTCTTCGTTAGGTTGAAAATAAGGAGTTCAAGAACCTTACTGAAATGCTACATCCTGTCTATAAGCTACCAACAGAACAGGATATAGCAGGTTGTTTGTTAGATGAGGTTTTGATAATGAAATAGAGAAATGTTCTCAGTCTTTAAAAGGTAAAATAGTCTGCATGAGTATAGATGGCTGGTCCAATGTCCATAATGAACCAGTTGTTTGTTCTTGTGTAACAACTTCAGATGGTGATGTCTATTTAGTGTACAGTTTTAACACTTCTGGTGTCCCCCATACAAGTGATTACCTTGAACAAATTTCTATGCAGTTTGAAATCAGCAAAAAATAAAAAATAAAATTCCATTGTGAAGTTAGAAGTTTTGTAACAGACAATGCTTCAAATATGATGAAGATGAGGAAAGAAATGGAGAAAAATGTTGATGTAATCACACATGGTTGCACAGCTCACATTTTAAACCTTCTTGCAAAAGATCTACAGATTTCATTCAACATCAAAGAGCAGAGTACACAAATTGTGAAGTATTTCAGAAATCATGATTTTGTTAGATCAGCATATAAACAAGCTGGTGGATTAGCTCTTGTGCTGCCCCAAGATATATGCTGGAATTCCATGTGCAACTGTTTAAGAAGTTACATCAATAACTGGCCAATATTCATGGCAATAGTGGTTAACTGTAAAGATGGTTGGCAATGTTGAATCCAAAATCAAAGAAAATATAATGAATTTGGGTATATTGGCAAAATATCAGCCAACAGGGATTTATTGGCAATATATCAACCAATAGCCAATGGCTCTTGATAGTCCAGAGGAACAATTGCAAAATTTCTTATGCAGTTGTAGAGTAGAAGAGGTTGAAAATTGTATTAAATTACATCTTAGATGAAAAGCAATTGGAGTTGTTTCATGAAAGCTCATTTTTTGACTTTTTTGTTGATCTTCACTTTCAAGCAAAAAAACATGGATGTAACTAAATATGCCTGAAAAAAAGTTGTTATACAATTTGCCAGCAAAAAATATGGAGACACATTCCTCACTATTCTCATTAAACTTCTGACAAAATCTGCACCATTCAGTGAAACGATGATGGAAGAAAAACTGCAGCTTGCAGTAAATTCTTTAGACTGGTGAAATTCCTTTTCCGTAGTGAAAGAGTAAATAGAAAAAAAAACAAAAAAAAAACTGTAAAGTATTTTACAATTACTAACAACATCTGCTTCAGCTGGAATTGAAAGAATTTTCTCAACATTTAACACTGTGCATTCTAAGTTAAGAAATAGGCTAGGAATTCAAAAAGCAGCAAAACTAGTATTTTTGTTCAAACTGCTGAACAAATAGTTTCTCTCATCACTTTTTTTTTTTTTTTTTAATTTCATTTAAAATTTACTTGGGAATTGGTGTTTTTTAATCAAAATATTATTTTGAAGCTTTTGTGATTCAAATTTAATGGGTAAGTTATAGATTTTTTAAAACTACACCAGCAATATAATGACTAACACTTTTTCTGTTTTATGCATGTTGTGCATCTTCAAATTTATCAGAATTATTAACATAGCAATCCGACATCTCTGATTTGCCTGCATTAACTGTTCGTCACATAACATTAATCATATCAGAAAACTTGAAAATTACATCGCTCGAAGACCTGTTTCCACATATTATGAGAATATTTTTTCCACACAGACCTATTTCCACATGTTATGAGAAGAATAATCCTTCCACAGAATTCACTTGAGAAACTCTCTCTCTCAGGTGATTCAGATTTATTTTAAATGTATGAAAAATAAATGCTTTTTGAATACAAAATATGATTTGCATATCAGTAATTATTAAGAAGTTTAGTAGACACAAATCAGTACAGTAAAGATAATGCACAGCATTAAGAAATACAATTCTCTCCTTGTTACATTCTCATTCATTATCCGTAATGCAGCGTCAGTTAAATTTTAAAAATATATACCATCAAGTCTATCATGGAAAAAAATGTTATGTTTCATGTTTACATTTAAGAATGAAGAGGTATTATAAAGTTGGAACTGAAACACAACAGTAATTTAAATCAAATAAATCCGATTTAAATAAAAAGAGTCTGATTTAAATAAAATAAATCCGATTTTTTAAAACCCTGCTCCGAACAGCAGCTACTTTTTCCTGATCTGAGTATTGACCACTATTCAGAGATTTCACTATATCTTTCAGCACAATAAAAGGATCTGCAAGCGCTTATTTGGTGAGAACAGGCTAGGAACAAAAAACTTAAACTGCATGTTGTAGTAGAAACGTACTTAAGAATATAATCCTTGGTTTTTGAAGGTTTTCATATAGAGATATTGCTTTGGTTTTCAGGTTCGACAACAAATACTACTGTCAGCATGAAGGACTTCCGATAGGTTCACCTCTCTCTCTCTCTCTCTCTCTCTACTTCTGGCTGAAGTTTTCATGCAACATATCGAAACAAAACATAGTCATGGAACACAGTCTACAACCTTCCATTTGGCTTCAATACGTTGATGATATTTTTGTAATTTGGCCATACAATAAAACTGACCTTGAATCTCTTCTTGAAAAGATTCCTCTGAAGTTCTCATCAATAAAGACTCGCTGCAAAGCATCGACTACTTAGATGCCCATCTGACATGGCAAGAGAATCATCTCAACAGATCTGTCTATAGAAAACCCTCTGCAATTACAAACATAATCCCATTTTCATCCCACTTCCTCATTGCTCACAAATTTGCCACCTTAAAAACTTATGTTAATCATGCCAGGATCATCTGCAACACTGAATCTTCCTTCAATGAAGAAATTGACAACATAAAGAAAATTGTCGAAGCCCATTAGTTCCCACCTTCTAGAACCGAGAAATTCCTGCAAAATTCCCATTTGAAAAATCTGTCTGCTGTCACAAAAGTACTAATGGAAAAACCACCATTCATTGGTTCCATCCCTTTCCATGGATCCTTCTCTTATAAGATGTGTAAACTCTTCAAAACTATAGGCTGCACCCTCATAGTGAAGCTTAACCCTCCTGCAATACAGTGCCTGCTTAAAGACAGGCATCCTGCCTTACCCCTGGAGTTCATGCTATTCCCATTTCAACTTCCTCTGGTCTCTGTGTATATTAGAAGCACATACTGAAGCATCAATACAAGACTTAGTGATCACAGAAAAAGAAGTTTCCAATGGTCTTCCAAAGACAGCATTATCTGCACTAACCCTTGAAGACACCTCTGCAGTTTCCCTTTGGAAAGAAACAAAAAAGTTGCCCCATTTATCAACAAAGCATCTCTGCGTTCCCAAGAAAGCATTGAAATTTTGTTCACCAAAACTTCAATTTCAGAGACCCCTCACCAAATACCATTTATTTGGATCTCTCTACTAAAATCTGGCAACAGTTCCAGCACCCCAATTTCAAAGTGCAGTAAATACAGATATAGACATTTGACATGGACCAGGAATATCAAACAGAAGTTATCGTTCTTTCCACGTTTATAAGTGAGTCACGGAATAATTCTCATCTTTGGTGAATCCCCAGCATTGTGCGGGGCTCCAAGAAGCAGCCTGCCAAGTAGCTTGGTAGTTAGTGTATATGAGTCTGGAGGAATTCGAGGCCGCCGTGGTGTAGTGGAAGCATATCCGGCGCATAACTGGAAGACCCTGGGTTCGATTCCCGGTGACGGCCAATGAGAATTTTTCCGTGACTCACTTATAAACATGGAAAGAGCGATAACTTCTGTTTGATATTCAAAGTATAGTTCTGGCAACCAGCCCATCCATTCGATCGCGGGTGATCAAGGTCGTAGAATGACCGAAAGTTACAGCTGTTCAAACCTTTTACCAAACGTGACTGTGTTTTCGCTCAATTTCTGTTTATAAAGATATTTTTTAAAAGCATGTACCTTCACAGTTAACTGTCAAGTAATCAAGGTAGTTGCCTTCGATGCACAATCTTGACAAGAAGAATTCCACACAATACAAATTCACCGGCTGAATTTAAAGATTTTATTGTATATGGTTTTGAGGTATAAGAACTTTCAGGTTTCCCTAGAACCCATCGTCAAATACATAAACAACAGAAAAAGAAAGGGAATACATTTAAATAGAATATGTTACGTGACATGATATAAACACAAGGTATAATATATGATATACAGTCACGTGGTTCAAACTTTCTAAACAACATGGTAAGTATCATGAAAGAAAGAATATTGAATGCAGAAATACATACAATACCGCATTGTAATAAATAATAGAAAAATTAGTTTGTTACAGGGGCGGCGGAAAGTGAAGTTCGTTGACCGGGCCCGAAATTTCGAATTGTGGTGCACCCCCTCCCTTCCCGGAACAAACAGAAGAAAAACAATGCCTAAAGGAGCTGTGTTGGGGATTAGGACCATCGACCACTTACCTAGAGGAACTTTCTAAGGAACATCACATTAATTGCACATATGTCAAATAAAAATTAAAATCCTGGCTGAAATTATTGACCAGGCCTGGGCAGTTCTGCCACCACTGGTTTGTTACTAAATTAATATTAATTTGTGTTCTCAGTTTGCAGGAGTGTTTATATCATGCCACGTAACATATTCTATTTAAATGTATTCCCTTTCTTCTTCTGTTGTTTATGTATCTGACAATGGGTTGTAAGGAAACCTAAAAGTTCTTATACCTCAAAACCATATACAATAAAATCTATAAATTCAGCCGGTGAATTTGAATTGTGTGGAATTCTTCTTGTCAAGATTGTGCATCAAAGGCAACTAGCTTGATTACTTTATGACTGTGCACAAATCTGAATATCCTAAAACTGTCAAGTAGTTAATAAACCAGTAAAGATGTAAATAATATTTTTTTATAATTTGAGCACCTCAGAAAGATTCTACGACCAACAGGTCTTGAAAAGGTCCTAAATGGCTGTGTATGAAAATAATTGCTGCTACCCTGGGTACTGCACAAAACACTGGAGTTGTTTGTGCTAACGAGATGGTCACATACAGGAGGCTTGTTGCAAGACATGTTCTGATAATTTTTTATTTTTTTTATTCAGGGTTTAACAACTACTGTGAGCAACTCAATTTGCTATAAGCAGTCATCCGTCCCTAATTTAGGGCCACAGTTCTCTCCAGGGAAGGGAAAGAACTAGTGCTGTAAGACAAACACAACATCCATGCCTCATTCGAACCCTGATCCTTCAAGGACGAACGGTCATAAGCCAGCGCTTAGACCACTGCGCCACCGGGGCGGCATTCTGATCACGTGAGGAATGAAATATGTGTAATGTGAAGCAAAATGGCAGCAATGTGGTGAAAAATATCCTTTGATGGTTTGGCCATGTTTGGAAGAATGAGTGGTGAGATGCTTAAAAAGAGAATTTATTTGGTCCAAGTGGCAGGAAAGAGAAGTAGAGGAAAGCCAAAAAAAAAAAAAAAAAAAAAAAAAAATAATAATAATAATCGTGGAAAGACCAGCTTCAGAAATGCCTGCATGAGAAAAAATAAGGAGTATAAAGTACAAACGGTCTTGTTCATGAGACATGCAATGGATGTCAGTGAAGCTTGAGTCGTGTGCCAAAACCTCTGTAAAAAAATGGAAACATTTGATACACTCATTGTAATAAAATCCGTCCACCAAAAAAAAATAAAAAAAAATCATACAAATAATGTGAAACTTGGCAAATAGCTACAGGGAAGGCAGGCATGCAAATGATTAAAGTTTTGTGTGATTCCACATGTCCAAGACCGGGACTGCAATCACAATCCTTTGGGCTTGTAAGGCACCACGCAGGGGACTCCACGTGCATGTCGAAGTACACGGTAAGAGTCAGGCGAGATCCCCGAGCAATAGACATTCTGAGGAGCCGCCATAGATGTGCATACGGGCAACTGATGAACTTTGAACGAGGCCGTACTATCGTTGGGATGAGAGAGGCAGGGTAGCCAAAGCGCCGAATTGGCCGCCATTTGGACCAGATGGACAGTGCGGTGCGATCGTGTTGGGAGTAATGGACATGGGAAGGCACTCAAACACAGCAGACTGGCTCTAGACAATCCAGACACACCACCAGCAGAGAGGACAATGGGATTGTGAGAGCAGAGAGCGGCACGCACAGATGCAACATCCTTGTCCAATACCCAGACATGTGGCTGCTGGACAAGAGACTCCTGGTCCGCAAGAACCATTTCCAGATGCCTGGCAGAGGCGAATCTGCATTATCAATGACCCTCGCGTTTTCTGTGATTAACACCTGACCATCATTGGCGTTGATTGCAGTGGCGTCGGCAGCGAGCAACATGGAATGCTACGGACCAGCGACGTAGTATTCAGCAATGAATCCTGTTTCTGTATGGGAACAGACTACCACCGTGTCAGTATGTGGAGGACCGCAGGTGAGCGCTACAATCCCAACCTCACTGTACAGCAGCACATGTCTCGACTGCATGCAGGCGTGATGGTCTGGGGAGCCATCATATATGACAGCCCTACTTCCTTCGCCATAATGATCCGAGGGACGTTGACAGCCCAGCACTACGTACAGGAGATTCTGTGGCCCCCATGTGACACCTTTCCTGGCAGGGTGGCCTGGAACCATTTTCCAACAAGATAACGCCCGTCCGCACATGGCTTGGGTTCCCCTGCATCATGCTTCAATGCTTCCGTAGCCTGCCAAATCGCCTAATCTCTCGCCCATCAAGCACGTGAGACCAGATGGGATGCCAGCTTTTTCCATGTCCCAGTGTTAGTGATTTAGAGAGTCAGTTGCAAGAAGTGTGGGCCAATCTGTCCCAGGATAACATACAATGTCTCTTTGACTCCATACCGGATCGTACCACCGCATGCACCTGAACGTGAGGTGGTCCGACGTAGTACTAACGCTGAGCGGAATGCATACCGCATCTCCGTGGGAAATCGTCCTGCTGCTGTGATATTGCAATCACTTCTGTTCTTGGTATGTACAATGTCAACTAAAATCTCATTTCAATGCAATACCTCCATCTTGGTGCACAGATTTTCATGACAATGAGTGTATATAAACACTTAAGTTAAATCTAGTTCCATCAGTTTGAAACTTTAATTAGCTGATGAGCTGTTTTTGAGGAGCTAACCTCTGAATTTCAGAGAACAGCTTAGTGATATGTGTACAGTATTACTTCTCACTGGCAGATTTGCAAATACGGTTCTTAATCAGAGACGCATGCGGCATCACCACAACTCACTGTGCTGCAAAGAATAACCATGTGAAACCATTCTTTTGGTAGCAAATAAATGATGTGATCACTGATTCAATGAGGTTCTTTTAATCCTTTTCATCAACATCCTAATGCTGTGATCCAAGCCAGTCTTTTTACATATGTGTAGTGTTTCAGCACGTTTAGCCAAATATGGCCCACATACCAGTTTTACTAAATAAAAATAATGTTCTGATTATGACAAATAAATAATTATAATTTGTGACTACAGAACTTGTGGTGTTGAGATAGAATGAAAATACTAACGCTTACCATAATAAAAGGTTTATTATACATTGACTATAGTTTCGCAGAGCTATTGGCTTGGCATCATCAGGACGAATGGAGCTTAAACATTCAAATCATTGTGACATCAGAGTTCTGACAGTCACGGTTTTTGGCGAGTTGTTTCCACGCACTTGAAAGAAATGGAGTCGACGTCATGTCGTTGACAAGCTGTGAAGAATTCCAGTATATGTGGAAAGCTTCTAATACATTAAGCCTGATAGTTGAATCAGGTTTATCAATGAGAGTGTAGCATTTTCAAACAAAAATTTATGGTTATAGGAAAAAGTAAAAACAGAAGATACCTGCAACTGAGGATGACAATTCTATCAAAGTCAACAAATTGTGCAATTGACTACCAGATTAGTGGTTCTGCATTGTTACTCATAACCACTGCAATAACACCACGTTGAGACGATCAAGGTCTGCTGAAAATAATGTGTCAGCTTCAAAAAAATATTTTAGCATTACAAAAAATACTAATTAAAGAAATTACTATCAAAATTTAATAAAGGCGGTCATGTCCATTTATAACTAAAATTACTGACACTTCAAGGGGGATATAAACTGAATAATACAGAAGTGAAGAAAGATTTCTCAGGGTGAAATCAAGGTTACAGCAAAATCTAAATCTCAACCATTGAGGCTAAGTGCAACATGTATTAAAAAGTAGTGTATTAAGGCTATACAGAAAATATATGAGAGATGTGTCAAATAGAAAGATACAGAAGTCTACCTCTTAGTAGGTAGCAGAAGTGAGTAACCAAAACAAAATGATTTGATGGTGTAAAATTAGCAATCAGTGATTGATAAAGCAATATGTTGGAAAGCAGAAAATCTTGCAATGGGCAGAAAGAAGTGGCAAAGGTTTGTAACCCCAAAAGTGGAATTTTTCATTATTATGTCATTATCATGTCTGAACACAAAGCTGGCACACGAGAATGATGCTGATGATTTGCAATAAAAGAACTTACTTAACAATGTGAAAATTTTCAAATAAGTGGCGACAGCAACTAAATAAATACATGGCTCTTTCCACGTTCCAGAAACACACAGCAACCGAAAAATTGTTTATCAGCTGCCGCTGTAGAAATGAACCACAGAACTCTCAATATCTAGCAGAGTGTGTTACATTTACACCACGGTGTCCAACAATCCACGGTGCTATGTGTATTTTTAAGTCAGCTTCTGACATCATAAATCCGTAAGTTTGGCTCAGCTACTGAGACGTCTCCATCTGGTGGGCATTAGCGGCACTGGCTATATATATATATATATTCCACAGCGGCGGCTGATGAACAACTTTTTGGTTGCTGTGTGTTTCTGGAACGTGAAAAGAGCGATGTATTTATATATATTTACTTAACAATGCCCCAAACCAGTCAGCCAGAATTCTAGTTTGGTAGCTTTTCATTTTATAGTTCTGCTATGTCCACACAGAACTTCTGATCCATCTCCCACAGAATCTGGGTAGGAAACCATGTACCAAATTTGACAGTCAGTGTATAGATTTTCTTCCAGCTTAAGGATTTGTATATTTCTGGTGGAAGAGTTGGTTCAGTGTCACCAACCACAATGGTCCTATTGCTTTCCCTTGATTCCCCAAATTATGGTTGGTTTATTTAATGTTTCCCCAAATTATGGTTGGTTTATTTAAGTAAGATTATTTTCCATAAGTAAAATGATTAAGATTGTTTTTATTAACAAATAATTTGTTTAGAGTGAGTTTCACACATTACCATATTTCAAAACTTCTGTCATTATTATGCCTGCTTTCTTGCCTACAATCCAATGCATACGGACTCTTATAGCAAAAATTGTTAACATCCACATCTTGAAATGTAAATCAGGTGTCATAATTGGCACATAGATGCTGTATTTTTCAGTTTCCCACGTAGCCATCTTGTTAGACAACTTGAATATTGCCTTGCCTTGGAACAGAAATTGAACCTACATCTCCTGATTTCTGTTCAAGAATGCCACTGTTACACCACCCAGGACAATGAAGTTTCAAGTATAAGACATTTGTATATGCCTTCCATATAATTACGAAGAATTATTTCTTATGGGGAATCATTTCCCATTAATATCTCAAATAAACCAGGCTGTAAAATGTCATTAAAATTTGCTTTTCGTCAGTGCAATTTCTTGGATTTACAAAGTAATATTGTATACCAAACGAGAAAATCATAACTGTACCTCAGTAGTCAAACCATTAATTTTTTTTGTTGTAAATTTAAAAATAAAATGGTGCAACTTGCCACTAATCTGAATCTACTTGTTCTGCATATTTACTAAAAAAGTGTTCTCTGGTATATTTGATCTCAAAACAATACAATATTTTGAAATTTACAACAAAAAAAGAGAAACATTGGGATCACGTACATGGTAAACAAAACATGTTCTTTTCCTCCTTGAATTAGATGAAAATACAAATGTCTTGAAAACAGTAATGTATTTTCATAAAGTTACTGTTCACATATTTTCTAGGCACTTAAAAGCTTGACAAAAAGTCTCGCTAATGAAGGCTGGTCTGACCCAGTAAAAATGCACATGGTAACATTTGAAGCTCAACACGCTTGGAATGGAACATGCTGCGATAAAGACAGACGAAGTATTCCAATTATGATGGAGATGCCCAAACAGTTAATTATGAACCTGTTTTTAACCTTACATATCTGAAAAGGAAATTACTACAGAAGGACGTAAGGAGAAATGTCATTAGGTAGCTGACCATCTGAGACAGTGGTGAGAACAATATCTTATAAATTCTTCTACTGGATTGTAATTATTATAACAAATATTATGGAAGATGCTGTAATCTTGGCTTGTCAAGATTTTTAATGCCTAGAAAACACATGAAGAACAGTATGACTTTATGAAAATACATTACTGTTTCCAGATACTTGTACTATTACACCATATAACTGAGTGTACAATCTTGGATTATGAATAATTTCAAGATTCCTACAAAACACAGTAGAGATGAAAATATTTTTTACAAAGCATAATGAATCACTTTTAAAATTTTTTGATTTTTTTTTTCAAAATACTGATAAAACCTAAACACTTTTTTATTTTCTTATCTACAAAAGAAAAGATTGTGTTGGAATTTCACAAATTTCTTGAGAAAAATAAAGAAAATTCTCTCTGTGGCTACCAGTTTCACACAAAAATATTTTGCTGCACAGTAATTAACAAATTTTCAAATGGTGCATCCTTCTTACAGATGTTTAAAAATTTTCTGTTTGTCTCATGGCACAAATTAACAATAAAAAAAAATACATACTTAGCAGGTTTTTGAAATTTTTGAGAAAAAAAGGGCTTCCTTTTATTTACATTAAGGTTGTTTTTTTTTTCACCATGTTTACCAAGTAACTTTTTTTATATTTTTGAAAGGTTCCACAGTTCCATATTAGCAGCATTTTTATTCTTGCAAAAGAGATCCGTTAATCTAGAAAAATAGGACAAAAAGGTTGATTTGGAAATTTTGCACACTCAATCCTCCCTCTCCCCTAATTCTCCCCCTCATCCACCACGTACATATTTTTTAATGTGAACTTTTACTGTGCAGCACTAATACAATTGTACAAGCACAATGTAAAATATTTCAATTTTACATAAAATATGTGTCATATTGAACATGGATCATCATGTTGAAAGTACATTTGTACATGTACCTAATGCACACAGGTTTCCTCACTTAATTAAAACATTTTCTTCATACTAGAATAAATGAGGATCTCTGACTTTTACTTGCATATTACTTCTCAAACCTTTGTGTAGACTTCATGCTAGATGTTATAACAATAATCACAATTCTTTATAAATGCCAAAAAATCTTTTATCAAATGAGGCATAAAACTACATCAAAAATAATATGCAATGAAGAATTTCAACATAACTGCTATTGTTTTTACTACACATCTGCCTCTAATGTTTCCCTAAATCGGAATATTTTCCTTCCTTAGAACTTAAGAGGAAAAGTATATTGCTACAATATCTCCAGGAGCAAGTAGGTTCTGCTCACTAAACGGGTGGCATAACATGATGAATTTGGGCATAAGCATGTTACCATAAATAACAAGTATTAGAACTTTAAAAAGACCCTTAGGTTATGTAAAATGTTTAAGGTAAGAAAGCTTTCACATTGTCAACCATTATCAATTCACTGCTGGACGAAGGTCTCCCCAAATTGCTTCCACAACGGTCTGTCTTGTGCCAGTCTCCTCCATGTTACTCCCGAATTTCATCTACTCATCTCCCATGTGGTCTTCTTCTGGGTCTTTTCCTGTCCCTTGGAGTCCAGTCTAAAATTTTGGCTGTCCATCGATGGTCTGGCAATATGTCCATTGCCATTTCAGGGATTTTACTCTGATCATGATGTTCCACTCTTGTCATTTTTCTGATCCACGAGTTCCTCTTCTTATCTCTCCTGGTTACACCAAGCATGCACCTCTCCATACTTCTTTGAGTTGTCTGCAGTCTTTGTATGTCTCTTTTAGTTAAGGTCCACATCTCTGCATCATATGTTAGCACTGGAAGGATGCATTGATCAAACACTTTTCTTTTAAGACATAATGGCATGTTGCTCTTGAAAATTATACTGTTTCTTCCAAAAGCTCTCTAGGTAAGTTTTATATGCCAATTAATTTCTGCATCAATGTGACCTTCACTTGATATCTGCTGTCCAAGATAAATGTAGGTATCTGTTATCTCCAGCTTTTTCCCATCAATTGATAAATCTCCATTTCTTGTAAAAGCATTGAACATCACTTTTTCTCTTCTGAAAGTTCATTTTTAATCCCACTTCTTTACTCTTGTCAGCAAGTTCCTGGATCATACTCTGTAGCTCTGATGGGTTAGTAGCAAAAATGACTATGTCATCAGCAAAACGAAGGTGAGTTAGATAATCTCCATTAATCTTTATCCCTTTGTTTTCCCAGTTCAGTGATTGAAAGACATTTTCCAAAGTGGCATTAAAGAGTTTGGGAGATATAGTGTTGCCTTGTCTCACTCCCTTTCCAATGTTTATTGGTGTTGTATTCTCAAATAGCCGAATTTTTGCACTTGCATTTTCATAGATGTTATTAATAATATTAATGTATGCATCTTCAATACCGCACGATTTCAAAGCCATTGTAACTGCTGATGGTTTCACCGAATCAAAGGCCTCTTCATAATCGATAAAAGCCATGCACAATGGAAGTTCATATTCCCTCGCTCTTTCAATTAGTTCTCTCAGTAAGTGGGTATGATCTATAGTGCTGTAGCCACTCCTGAATGCAGCTTTAAGATGGTATATTTATCATGGTTCTCACAGAAAAAAAAAAGAGTAATGTTAAGCAAATAATACTACACCTCTTTTTAGGAGCGTACTTAGAGGCGGCAAGTCTCTCAAAAGTGTTTAATTTTTTTTTTATAAAATGAGACTTATGTTAGAAAAATGCTTTAATTTATTTAAAACTAGCTGTAAAGCCCATTGAAATAAGAATACAACAGGTTCTAGAAATCACTTATTGCTATTCAAGTGTTTATTATTATCTTTTGCAGAGTCATCATAAATAATGAGTATGCATTGAAACATACCCTTGATGTGCTCCACTGTTCATGCATAGAGATACAAAATACAGAAGTGTTTGCCGCATGATAATCTTCCCTTGGTAAGGGACATTGACTCCCTTTCACGTGCTACCCCATGTTTTTTTTGGGGGGGGGGGGGGTTATTACTTGTTTTTTTGTGATTTTTTTAGCATTTATCAATTAAGTCAATGATGGAAAATATCTTTGTACAAGATTTTTTTGGAATCTGGAAGTATTTTTCCTTGTTCTGGCCCATGGACTACTTACTTTAACTGTGACATCATCAAACCGTCGAACTCTTGACAATGCAACATAAAGTTATCCATGGCTAAACACTGATTAATGAAGGTAGATACCTACTTTATCAAGTGTTTGACCTTGAGACTTATTAATGGTCATAGCAAAGGCAAGTTTTACAGCAAATTGATGTAGTCTTAATGTGAATGGGAGGTCTATATCAGTAGGTGCAAGGTCAATTCGTGGAATAAAAACATTTACCACATGCTGAGCTTGTGAGTACTTCTGCAATGATCAAATTAGGTTTTAGTTTTTTAACTATCAGTCTTGTTCCATTGCATAAACCTCGTTTGTCACAAATGTATTGAGTGTTTGTAACAGACCTTCACTGCACCCACTATTTTCTTGCATTCTTTGGGAAGCAACCTCATCAGGATTCAATATGTACAATTGCACATATTTCTGTTGTTCACCATCGTCAGGATGCAATGCTCCTGAATGTGATAGATTGATCCATTTATTCCAAAACAATAAGGCCCATAATCTGATGGAGGAGCCATTTGTGCTCCCATCGACGCAAATGCAAGAGAACTATTAATTGACCATATAATGCTCATGGTGAAAGTTCATAAGTTGTTCATTTAATGGGGAAGTGTGAATGGGATCTAATTTTACTGCTTCTTTTGAGAAAATTTAACAGTGTTTGGCTTTACAAAATTCACAAATCTGCTCAAGAGTGCCACATGAGTGTCTCACTCCAGTCTTTTCATCATCTATAATGTTTAACGTGTAGCATTCCTTTGTTGTTGTCAGTTCATTAATGGCCTCTGAACCCCTTGAGGGCAGCATTCTTTCCTTTGTTTGGAGGTCATATTCTGTGCCTCTGCAATGTGAACATTTCTCATGTGCTGAGATTCAGCTTCAATATGTTGCGGCATCACATTACTTCAACAATCACGCAAGCGTCGAGTATCAGCATTCCTTTCTACTGTCTCAGCGCACGAGAAATGTTCATATTATCTGAGAAATGTTAATGTCTTTTTTTTTTTTTTTTTTCTAGCATGTTTGGCATTGCAGCGGTTAACTTCTTGTCTTTCGACTGCACAGTGCATTGTTACTGCCTAGCTTGCTTGATCACAATTGGCTTTGCGACATTTAGCTTCAATGTCTTTATCTAATGAAAGAGGTAATTTTTACTTTTTGATACGGCATAGGCAAGGTTTAAAACAACAGTTAAGTTTGTGAAGGATAGTAATGTTAGTCCTTGCCCTACTCAGCAACAGTAAAGTGAAACATCTTACAACCTACAATTGTGTGCTCGAACTTTCATCACACCCGGAAAAAAAAAAATTTACTTTGAATGAAAGAAAAATGATGTAAACAAAAACATTAAACAGGAACAGTTATGGATAACATGATGTGAACACTGAATTATAAATGTTTGTCTTCTTCTGTTAAACAGTGTACACAGTTGTTTGTTTATAGTTAAAAAGCGATCCATGTCGTCACAAATCTTGCCTTTTATATAGTAATTAAACAGGAATTGGGTGCGATGGCCTCTGATCATTCGTCCGACAGGGTCCAGGTTCGAATCTTGGTGAGGCATGGATGTTGTGTTTTGTCTTACGGCACTGGCTCGGCTCTCTTCCTTCCCTTGAACCAGTGACCCTAAATTAGGGACTGGTGACTGCTTATAGCCCATGAGTTGCTTGTGGTGGTCATTAAACCTCCAATTCCAAAAAACAGGAACGGTTATGGATAACATGGTGTGAACACCAAAATATAAATGCTTGTCTTTCTGTTAACTGAAAGTTATACTTTCCCAGTTTTCTGTATAACATAGAAAGGCATATTCATATTCTCTATTTCGAATCAGAGAATCGTATGCGAAAGAACGAAAAATTTCTCAACTTCTGCTTTAAAAATAATGACAAAACATGAACAAACTATATTCTGTAGCATATGAGTACAACATCGTTTGCTCTCCTAGCAAGAACGTACGCGGTTGCACTTGTAGTTGTTTGCATGTGAATTACACGCTGCAGCGAATCTTCCTTTCAACAGAACAAAGCTTCACATCATCGCCGTAGCGATGCGTTGGGCCTACCGCAGCGTCTCTTCACACTTACAGGTAAATATTCAAAAATATTTAAAAGACATTTAATTTATGAAATTTCTGCGCCATTTGCCATTCATTTTCATACTCTAAAATCTGTACATTACACTTTCTAAATACTAACATTTTACCGACAAAATAATTTAGGACGTTAATCTACACATTTACCAAAATATGATATAATTATAATGATTTCAATTTACTTCCGATATTGGAGGTTATTTTTTTAATGTGCATTAATGCATTTGCATTTTTGAACTTCCTTTTTTGTTGGTAAAGTTCGATTAACACTTATCGCACGTGGGGCTTGGCTTTCAATTCTTATTTCCGTTATGTGGATGCGGCATGGGGGTTTTTCATTTAGTTGCGGGTCCACCTCATTTTTTTTTTCCCCGTTGGTATTTATCTGGCCTCGTCACTATATGAGTTTTTTTCCTTTGCTGCCTCCTCATTTACTTCAATAATTTTTCATAACCCGAGTACTTTCGTTAATAATCCATTACCGTGTCAGCTGGGCATTTCGGTGGTTCTCGCGGGCTGCTTCTGTTATCGGCTATCGCTTCTTCTTGGGCGTTGTGGCGCCATCTCTTGTTGGTCACTGATCTCATTTTTCGAACTTTTTCATTTTTTTGCTCAATTTTAATTAAATTTCTCCAGCTGTTTCTCAAAATATTAGGGTCATTATGGTTGCAAACTTTTGCCCTATTTTTTTCAATCATTACAGACTCTGCTATTCTGAGGTGTTTTTCGGATTTACAGCTTTTAATGATTTTTATATTTTCGAATTTAGGATATTTTTGGTTAGCCAGACAGTATTGGATAAGTGCTGTTTTTCTTCTTTTTTCTGCCAATTTTTTACGTGTTGTTTTAATCTGTGTTTAAGCTTATTTTTGGTACTTCCTATATAAGCCATTGGAGGATTTTCAGTAATAGGAATTGAGTAAATACCTGCTTTTTCTAACATTTTTATTTTTTTAATTAAAAGAGCATATACGCACTCTGAAAATAGTCAGTTCATCAATGAAGAAATCAAATTCATAAAAAAAATTGCAGGTAGCAGCTTTGGTTATCCTAACCATTTAATAAAAAAATGGAACACAGAAGTAATAAAGAAAATAAAAAATAATGCTGTAGTAAATAAAAAGAAGTCAAATATTTAAATGGTTTTCCTTACATTAAAGGTACTACTACCAATGAAATTAATATTTGTAAAAAGCATAACATTCAAATTGGAGGAAAAGTAAATACCATCAAAAATATGGTAATAAAAAATTATAAAAAAATAAAAATGTTAGAAAAAGCAGGTATTTACTCAATTCCTATTACTGAAAATCCTCCAATGGCTTATATACGAAGTACCAAAAATAAGCTTAAACACAGATTAAAACAACACGTAAAAAATTGGCAGAAAAAAGAAGAAAAAACAGCACTTATCCAATACTGTCTGGCTAACCAAAAATATCCTAAATTCGAAAATATAAAAATCATTAAAAGCTGTAAATCCAAAAAACACCTCAGAATAGCAGAGTCGGTAATGATTGAAAAAAATAGGGCAAAAGTTTGCAACCATAATGACCCTAATATTTTGAGAAACAGCTGGAGAAATTTAATTAAAATTGAGCAAAAAAATGAAAAAGTTCGAAAAATGAGATCAGTGACCAACAAGAGATGGCGCCACAACGCCCAAGAAGAAGCGATAGCCGATAACAGAAGCAGCCCGCGAGAACCACCGAAATGCCCAGCTGACACGGTCCGTGCTAGTCGGAGCAAAACGTCCCCTAGATGACGGTAATGGATTATTACCGAAAGTACTCGGGTTATGAAAAATTATTGAAGTAAATGAGGAGGCAGCAAAGGAAAAAACTCATTTAGTGACGAGGCCAGATAAATGCCAACGGGGGAAAAAAAAATGAGGTTGACCCGCAGCTAAATGAAAAACCCCCATGCCGCATCCACATAACGGAAATAAGAATTGAAAGCCAAGCCCCACGTGCGGTAAGTGTTAATCGAACTTTACCAACAAAAAGGGAAGTTCAAAAATGCAAAATTATAATGGTGTTCTTCAGGAAGACGCTTTGACATCTCTAAGTTCTGTAAAGTGAATACAGTCTGTGGTGGTGTATTAACTTATTCAATTAAAATATAAATGGGTTAAAAGTCCTAAAAAAGTTACTCACGAAAGTGCGTGTTCAGTCCAACGTCAGTAGTTATTGAGTTTCTTTGTCCAAAGTTGCATCCTGCTTCAACATGGTCAGTCGTTAGGGTTAGTTCGAGAGCCATTTCGTCATAAGTTTTACCCTACTTCGGATATGTCCAGTTGTTAGGGTTAGCTCCGTTCTGGCTGTGTCGACATCATATTGAGTTAAGAGTTACTATTTACATACCACTTGAAGTTTCACGTCCTACTTGGCCTTTAGGGCTATCTCGTCAATGTTGCACTCTCTTGGAATTGCTGAGGAAGTCTTCAAGTTTGGTCAGGTTCATAAAAAATTTAAAAGCTTTAAAAGATTCTAGTTAAGATCGTTACTACACCACCTGATTGAGACCGTGGACGGTATGAGGTGGTGTAGTAACGATCTTAACTAGAATCTTTTAAAGCTTTTAAATTTTTTATGAACCTGACCAAACTTGAAGACTTCCTCAGCAATTCCAAGAGAGTGTAAACATTGACGAGATAGCCCTAAAGGCCAAGTAGGACGTGAAACTTCAAGTGGTATGTAAATAGTAACTCTTAACTCGAGAATCTTTAATTATTATCTGGAAACCTTTACCCATTCAATACGATGTCGACACAGCCAGAACGGAGCTAACGCAAACAACTAGACATATCTGAAGTAGGGTAAAACTGATGACGAAATGGCTCTCGAACTAACCCTAACGACTGACCATGTTGAAGCAGGATGCAACTTTGGACAAAGAAACTGAATAACTACTGACGTTGGACTGAATACGCACTTCCGCGAGTAATTTTTTTTAGGACTTTTAACCGATTTATATTTTAATTGAATAAGTTAATACACCACCACAGACTATATTCACTTTACAGAACGTGTAAAACAGAACTTACAGATGTCAAAGCATCTTCCTGAAGAACCTTGTGGTCACGTAATTATATGTGAACTTTATGATAGAATCACAAGAGATATAATGTTATAATGGTGCGTTTCCTGTTATAAGTATTCAATACTTTATTACATATTACAATTATTCTGAATATTTTACAGATTGTTATGCACAAATTCCTATTCATGAACAGAGTTCTCTCAGATAGAAAAAAAGATGGTCATTTTTTGCAATAAACCATGGTAAACCAGCATGTGAATACCAGTGCTACTGTGTAAAGATTATAGATAAAAGCATGTTTGCAGTGACCTTTAAGTAAAGATCTCATCAGCTGAAACAATGTACAACTTTAGCAAAGCAAGCACATAACTTATAAAATTTTTCTTTGTGCAATCAGAAGATATACACCAAGTTTGTAGTAAGCTTCGTACATGTTCCGAATAAAAAAAAAAAAACATTTTCTGGTACATAAAAAGCATGCATCATTTTGTGAGACATACTCAATTCAACTTTGGTTCCCTTAAGCATTTTCTGAACTCAATGCTACATTTCCTCTCTCTCACTGAATGTTCTTGTGGTAACCTGATTTGAGGTCAAAAGTTGAAACATGTTAACAAGACAGATAAGAAGGATGTTCGTGATTGTATGCTTGCTCTTGTTAGATGTCTGCTAGATTGTTGTATTGCTTTGGAGATAGATATTAAGAGAGTTTTAACCTATCACATTGAATGTTGTGCTTATTTGATATTGAAACTAAGTCTATAAAATAATTGAGTTAAGAAAATTTGGTAAATGTGTAGTTCAGCATCCTAAATTATTTTGTCGGAAATGTTAAAGAATTTTAAAAAAGAGACGAACAAATGTTAAAAGTATGCAATCTCACGGCAGATGGTGAAAGAATTTCATTATTATGGTGCATTTTAAAGATTTTTACCATAATATTTACGTGCAAGTACGAAGCTGTGAACAGAAGCTGCGGCAGGCCTGACAAGGCCATAGCGACGACATCAAGCTTTGCTTCGTCAAAACAGTCTCATTATGGTTGCCATTTTGCTGGTGGAAGAGTACAAGATGAAAGGGGAATGTTCTTGCCAGGAAAGCTTTCCAATTTGTACTGCTGTGCTACAGAAAATAAATCATTTTTGTCTTATTTTTTAACATCACAATCTGATAATTTCTTGTTTTTCTTTTTTTTTTTATGTATAACACTTAGTTTTTTTTTTTTTGTTTTTTTTTTTAAATCCAATGTGAATGAATTGCGAACAAAGCTCCAATGTGAATGAATTGTGAACAAAGCTGTCAAAAGGAGCAAAACTTTGATTTTCTGATGCCATATAACTTCCGTTGAAAAGAACGCGGCCTATACTTAATGCTTTTGTAGAAGAAAGAAAGGCATTTGCATACTTTGTTTTGTACCACGGAATGATATGCCTAAGATCAAAGCAATTGTCACCATGTGTTTTGAAAAATTATATCAGAAATGAAGAACTACTTTCTGTAGCGTAGCACCACAAATTGGAATGCTTTGTTCCCAAGAACGTTCCTCATCTCTCTTGTACTCTTACGCCAGCAAAATGGCCACCGGAACAAGACCTTTGTTTCAGTGGAGCCAAGCTGTTGTGTTAGAACTGCCGCAGCTTCTGTTCACATCATCATACTTGCACATAAATATTACGGTAAAAATCTTTAAAATGCACCATAATGATGAAATTTTTTAACCATTTTCCCTGAAAGTACATACTTTAAAATTGGTACATCTCACTTTTTCAAAATCGTTCAACTTTTCTGACGAAATAATTTAGGAAGCTAAACTACACATTTACCAAAAATTTAACCTACCTGTTTAATGATTAATTATTTCATGTTGGATGTTGCGCTTCTTTGATACTGAAGCAGTCTATGAAATAATTGAGAAACATTCAGTAGGCCTATATTGGAAAATCTGTTGTTCTCACTGTTGAAGTACTAAATCATTATGTATGAAGTGAAGTTCTCTTCTGATATGCTGCATTGAATACCTAATGAAACCAATAAAAAGTTGCAATAGTAAGTAGACTTGATTTTCCTACTGTTAACGTCATATGTATTAAGCTTTCCATAGCATGACTTAATGCTACAGAACATTTCAGTACAAAGAGTATTCACATTTAAGTAATGTTAGTGTTCTGGTATAATACATGTGTAATTGATATCTGCAAACCAAATACACTATAAACGTTACAACTTTACACAACTTCGCAGTTCCGAAACGAGTCAAAGAGACAAGTCCCTCAGGTAGAAATTATAGCATTCTATGTGACAGTAACTTTGCATAATTACAGCTCCAAATTATGTGCTAAATTTAACATATAGTACATTTCTGATAACTTGCAGTAGTTGAAATGTGTTGAAAACAAACTAATAAAAGAGATGATTTTTCATTTGGTATATCCATGTGAGTCTACACCATCTTTTCAATGCCAAATAATAACTGTGAAGTACCTTTTGTCCATGTATTATGTTGTTAGGATGAGGTAAATTCTGAGCTAAACTTCCACGTTCAACCCGGAGCTAGTTTTTGAAAGCAATGATAGATGGCACCACGGTATCCCTTCAGCTCTCTGCTCTTATGATGCCTCTCATCATTCAGGTGTCGGAAGCACGCTTCAGGGAATGATGAGTACTCTTCCCGCACACTTGGTACGTGTTTTTTTATGCTCAGATTCCTATTGATAGTGATGATTTTGATGTATTGTTTCGCATCAATACGTCAGAATCATCACGATTGAAAAAACCTCGTATGGCAATGACATCCACTGAGACAGGTTGCGACTTACGGTGGTCATGAAACCTTAAATCCCCCCCCAAGAAAAACAGTTTGCAACTGGTATTCGTATTGCGGACAACTTGTCTCAGAGTTTATGGTAGCCTCGCAATGCGAGGAAGGAAGGAAAGCTTGGCGGTGATGGATTCATCATGGAAGTAGACGAAGTGAAAGTGAGCAAGCAGAAGAACAGCTGCTGTCGTCTCGCGAGGACACCTAGAATATTGGTATCTTTGAACAACATACCAAACGATTCAGGGTGGAGATCTGACCTGATAACAACAGATCTGCAGATACATTGCTATCTCTTATCTTGAAACACGTGAAGCCAGGATCGGAACTTGCCAAGCTGTGGCCACGACCATTTCACCATGAGCCACTCCCTCAACTTCATTGATCCCATGACAGGGGCGCATACACAAGGAGTGGAGAGCAATTGGCATCCCCTAAAACATAAATTAACACAGGGCAACCACAAAATGTACTTGGCAGACCATATTCTGGAATATTTATTCCAATGGAATTGCCGTCTTTCTTCTGAATACTGCTTTGAAATCTTGATTCATGCAATCAAGCAGTTTTTCCCTGGCAGATAAAACTTTTATTCTGCTAGGTAGACAGCTTCATATTCACGAGGAAAGACAATTGTTCCGTCAAAATAAATATTTTACATATATGCCACCATCAACATTCAAAAAGGTCCTTTTAAGGGCCACCCTTAATCCACATTATTTTCTTTCTTTGGAACTTTCACAACACAACGAAACGCTTAACGATGCAGCGATAACATATCGTTATCTATCATCCCTTTGAAAAACTATTTACGGGCCGAAGGTTTACCAAATGCTGTAACAAGAACATCTACCAAACAACCTGAGTGTTCATTGCATAAAAATCAACAATTTTGATTATTCATGTGATATTTGTTAATAATTTTTTCGTGATATAAAGTAAATTTTTGCATGGAAGAAAACTTATTTCATTTCTTCTGGGTTTAACAACACCATCATATCTTACTTCTTTCAATAATCCACATGAGATACATGAAATGCCATTAGATTATCAGAAGATTGGTGTATGGTATGCGATATTTTGAAGACACATAATTGGGCCCATATTCTTCGAGGGGACCATAAACGTGGCAACTGTGCCAGGTGCACAGTGACTTTTGACTCATTCTGTGTACAATGAAGCAAAACATGTAGAATACAATATGAAAACCCTCTGAAATCATACTTTTCTTCTTTGACATGAAATCAGTATCATCATCTGCAATGCACACACTCCATTGGGCTGATGGAGGAGTGGCATTTCTCTATGATGTATAAAGAGCAAAATAATCATACGTGCCTTCATAGCTGTGCCCCCTCCAACAGAAAGGAGTCACAGCTAACAGAAGATCAGAACTATCTCACAGTGACACACTGTGATAGTTCAGCTGCATTTAAAACATAAACCTGCCATAGCTAAACTGTCAAGCTGCCATTTAAAAAAAAAAAAAACCCAGCTAGCAATTGCAATGGAAGGATTTGTGTTAAGACTTCAAAAGTTCAGTTCTAAGCTTCTTTGTCAACAAAGCAGAGTGATAGATGGAACTACCTGAATTTATCGAGTTTTGGAAGAGCATCCAAAAAGACTAGCAAATTTACAGATAGTGAAATGTTGTGTGTGTGTGTGTGTGGGGGGGGCAACAATTGATATAGAATAAATCAGCAACGTTCATTTACAATTAAATATTTTACAAATTGGACATGTCTTGGTGAAACTATAGTGATCTTAAAATATTTATGTGTGAATAAACATTGCTGATTTATTCTATCTCAACATCAGAAGTATTGTAGCCATAAAATTCATAAAATATATTAGCAGAAATGGGTACGACCGCTAAACCATTCCTAAATAGAAATACTTCCATTGTTATGGAACATACAAACTACATTTTAAAATTAAAGAAAATCACGATTTTTATGAACTGAACAGCACTTTTTAAAAGTCAAATAAAAATTCTGGAATACACATGATACATGAATATTTTCCTAGAACAAACAAGCAGAACAACGAAAAAATTTCACTATGGTATACTAATACACATTGTAAACATTTTAATTTTACTTTCATTTACATAAGTTCGTTATTTTTAATGCCATCCCTGAAAACTGCATGCCCAATTTATATGGTGACATTAATTCCATGAACTTGGTGTCAAAAAATATACAATGCAGAAAATTTCCCAACAGGTATTTCACAAAATGAAACCACCTTATACATACTGTGCCAAAAGAACATTTTACCTTAATACGTGGCTAAAGTATCTCGAATATTCCAGATTTAATTCACTTGTGCCAGCAGCATTGAATTTTAAGATGGTGTTCGGAAAACTGCTTAATTTACAGTAACGATTTACGTACGTTCTTCAATGGTGCAACGTTGCATTCATACTGCGTTAAAACTTTCGTAGGGTTAAACTGACTGATAACATCATATAAATAGATCGTAATGACAATTAGAGAGCCAAACCAAATACAGATACTATACAGTACATGGTCTTGTTTTCCCAACGTACGGTGCAACTTCCATCAGTTGTGTTGTCCCAGTAGCAAGAGCTTGCGGTGTGCAGGCCAGCACCAGTTTTCTGCATGATAAAACACGTAACGATGTACTTGAAAGGCTTTTCGTACTTTGTCAGCTGGGACAGAATGTTTTCCACAATGCTGTTGGTCCACTGATTGACCTTACTGTGTTGGTAGGCACTCCCACGAATGGTCTCGTCGATCGCCACTTTTATTATATGGCTTACCTCATCTACAACAAACAGTACCTCCTCGCCGGCACCAGATTCCAATAAATTATCGTCCATGTTGGAATTTATATGAACAAGCAAAATTTCCTATACACAACTGTTACTTCAATAAATTGGAATTTAAAGCTCCAACTCACCCTAATGCATCAATACTAAACAAAATAGAAACAGTCATGACATCACACCACTGTGCCAGTGTTGCCATTAAAGAGCCAAAATGAAACTAATTAATGTGAACAATCACATATATAACGGACTAGAGTGAATATCTGACCCGTGAGACGAAACAACGCAAGAGCCATGTCGAGTGGGTCAATGCTGCTTCCTTTAACCATGGCAAAGCCATGCTTTAACTTAACTATAGCACACTTTCCCTTCTAGACGCTATAACCAGGGCGTCTGCTAGGATGGTTTACCTTGCTTTGACGTCATACGCAAACATTTTGAGGCCTCGCAAACATTTCTAAGGCAGGTGCAAATCAAAAATCGTAAAGCTAACTCACCTGCACAGAGACTTGAACCTGGTCTGAACTAAAAAGAGATTTGTAGAAAAATTGACTGAAGCAAAAAAGTACGTGCTTGCGTTTTATCCCTGTCGTATAAACATGCACTTACACTAAATATTAAAAAAAAAATTCTATTTTATTTTGAAATTGGCAACATCGTTTGGTTGTTTGCCATAAACAAATAAATGGAGTAGGTATAAGTGAATTTATGATTTATACTATTGATGTAAAAAGAATGCAGCGAATGACTTTTACGTATGTAGTTACCATTCGCAATATTAAGTAATCATGTGATTTTGCTCGTTTGATTACGCGGTTTTCAATTACATTTATTTGAACTTTCTTGCATCAACTTCGTAACGGGTTTTCCTAAACTGAACATCTATAATGTAAGCAATGCAGATATATAAATGTATATGTATTTTGTGAACTCATATTTTATATAAATAGTTGGGATGTTGTGAGTAGAGCAGTCAGGGAAGTGGTGTATTCTAGATCACATCTGTGTTTTTGTTTTTTAACTTGTTTGTATACAATTGCACGTGTCATTTGCAGCAGTGAAACCAGGAAAGCGATGTCAGTAATACATTCTTAGAAAACCTATTTTAAGGGTAGTTTAGCAGTTTGTGTAGTGGTGTTATTCCACCGAAACTCTGATCGTACGTAATCGAGTGATTGAAATAAATTTATTGCTTTAAAAATTATTTGAATTTTTTAATGTGTTTTAGCACATTAAAAAAAAAAAATGCAACCAAGTTGAGTATGTCTCATCTAACTGCCTAACCGCACGTGATTATGTACAGTGTGACGTAGATTTACACATGTGTACCCACATGTTTAAACTGGAAATAAAAATAAATCCCTTACAGTTAGTTCACCAGAATAAACACACACATGCTTAGGGCCTAAGTACACATTCTTCTGAGTTATGTTGCAGTTGCATTCTCAGAAAGACCTGGGCATCTGAAGAGCAGTGGTGGCTCTTGTGGTAAAGTGTTGGCGAGGTGAAGAATTGGCCCACAACATATATACTTTTTCTAAAGGTGATATTTTACTTTTTGTTCGTATTCCTTTTGAATGTTCTATTCTGCGGCTACCTAGCACATTTAGATTTTCGAAGATTGGTAAGATGTTTTTTGAAGTTAAAGTGATTTTTGATTTTGTTTTCCTACTTTGTTGTATATATATATATATATTATTAAACAACAGCTCTACAAAATCACAGGAAGATATCGAGCACAGTGGAGGGAAAGAGGTAGACTCTCTAAAAATCTCAAAAAATTTCGGGGGGGAATATATATTTTATCAAAAGAAAAAAAAGTGTGTGTGTGTGTCGGGGGGGGATGGTTCACTCATTTCCTTTATGTCATGCCTTGTAGCCGGAAACTCGCATTTTATGCGTAATTTCTGTATCTCGCAATAGCTAGTGTGAGTGGTCATTGCATTACGCTCAACACCAATCAAATGCCCACTCCTCCAAAAATTAAAAGTAAATAAATTTAAGAGAAAAACTGGTTTTCTCACAAAGTGATTCTGAGTCTAAAATAAAAATAACAGTTCTGTTAGCAAAGGTGCATCCTGCACGCACGCCCTGACCCGTGGGAATAGTATCTAGGAGAAATCAAGCTCTCTCTGGAAGTCATCATCATCATTGTCAACCATTATCAATCCACTGCTGGACGAAGGTCTCCCCAAGTTTCCTCCACAACGGTCTGTCTTGTGCCAGTCTCCTCCATATCACTCCTGCATACTTTCGAATTTCATCTGCCCATCTCCCATGTGGCCTTCTTCTGGGTCTTTTCCTGTTCCTTGGAATCCAATCTAAAATTTTGGCTGTCCGTCGATGGTCTGTCCTTCTGGCAGTATGTCCAGCCCATTGCCATTTCAGGGATTTAACTCTGATCATGATGTCTTCCACTCTTGTCATTTTTTGTATCCACGAGTTCCTCTTCTTATCTCTCCTGGTTACACCAATCATGCACCTCTCCATGCATCTTTGAGTTGTCTGCAACCTTTGTATGTCTCTTTTAGTTAAGGTCCAAGTCTCTGCTCCATGCGTAAGCACTGGAAGGATGCATTGATCAAACACTTTTCTTTTAAGACATAATGGCATATTGCTCTTGAAAATTATGCTGTTTCTTCCAAAAGCTCTCCAGGCAAGTTTTGTACGCCGATTAATTTCTTCATCAATGTGAACCTCACTTGATATCTGCTGTCCAAGATAAACGCATGTATCTGTTATCTCCAGCTTTTCTCCATCAATCGATAAATCTTCATTTCTTGAAAAAACATTGAACATCACTTTTTCTCTTCTGAAAGTTCATTTTTAATCCCACTTCTTTACTCTTGTCAGCAAGTTCCTGGATCATACTCTGCAGCTCTGATGGGGTAGTTGCAAAAATGACTATGTCATCAGCAAAACGAAGGTGAGTTAGATAATCTCCATTAATCTTTATCCACTTGTTTTCCCAGCTCAGCGACTGAAAGACACCCTCCAATGTAGCATTAAAGAGCTTCGGAGATATGGTGTCACCTTGTCTCACTCCCTTTCCTACTTTTATGTGTGCTGTATTCTCAAACAGCCGAATCTTTGCACTTGGATTTTCATAGATGTTATTAATAATGATAATGTATGCATTTTCAATACCACAGGATTTCAGAGCCATTGTAACTGCTGATGGTTTCACTAAATCAAAGGCTTTTTCATAATCGATAAAAGCCATGCACAATGGAAGTTCATATTCCCTCGCTCTTTCAATTAGTTCTCTCAGTATGTGGATATGATCTATTGTGCTGTAGCCACTCCTGAATCCAGCTTGTTCTCTCGGTTGAGCCATGTCCAGTGTTACCTTCAAACGGTGTGAAAGAACTTTAGTGAAGATTTTATAAACCACTGATAGGAGGCTGATAGGTCTGTAGTTCTTGAGATCCTCAATGTCACCTTTTTTATGTAGCAGGATCATTATAGTGTTGTTCCAATCCTCAGGAATCTTTCCTTCATTAAGGCATCGAGTGAAAATTTGGGCGAGTACTGTTTCGATTTCTCCACTTGCTTCTTGTATGATGTCTACAGTAATTCCATCTTCTCCTGGAGCTTTTCCTCGCTTCATGTTCTTGATTGCATGTGCAACTTCTGCTGGGAGGACTGGAAGAACTCGGGTACCTTTCATGATGTCTGGAGTACATGTATCATCCTTTTCATATAATTTGGAGCAGAAATCTTTCACTCTTGTCAAAATTTCTCCTCTATTTCTTGTTACAGAACCCTCTTCTTTTCTCAGTGCCATAATCTGTTTTCTTCCCTTACTGAGATGTCCCTTTGCTATCTTTAGGCTTTTGTTGTTTTCAATTGCTTTCCTCACTAGTTCACAGTTGAATTTCCTTACGTCTTCAGTGATACTTTTTCGTACTGTCTTGCATAGCTCTATATATTCCACTTTGGAAGTCACATCTTCTTTAGTTGTCCTCATCTCTCTTCTTTTTTACATCAACATTTTGGTTTTTCCTGATAATTTTTTCACATGCAACTTGTTCTTAGACCCAGCTAATTTTGTTGCTGTTTCCATAAGAACTTTGGTTACTTTTCTGTTAAGTTCAGAAATATCCACTTCTTCTGATGTTAGGCCTTCTAAAGCGGAGAATCTGTTCTTCAGTTCCAACTTGAAGGTATTATGGTGTTTTTTAAGGTTGGTTATGTCAATACATTTTGTTTGTCTTATGAGCTTGCCACGTTCAAGTTTAGTTTTGAGATGCATCTTACATCTCACCAATCTATGGTCACTACCTGTGTTGAACTTGTTTAGCACACTGCAGTCTTCTATGACAAATTTTTAGATACACATAATAAAATCAATTTCACTTGTCGTTCCATTTGGATGTCTCCATGTACATTTCCTGTGTGGCTTTTTCTTGAAAAAGGAGTTCAAGATGAAAAACCCTTCTGCCTCTGCAAACTCTACGAGGGTATTTCCACGCTGGTTTCTGTTGCCGTGACCGAATTTATCTACTGAAGTTTCATTCTGTTGCCGTTGCCCTTCTTTGCATTGAAATCTCCCATAGTTATCTTCAAGTGCTGCTTACCTTTATTATTTAGATGGGACATTCCACGTCAGATCAATAAAAAAAAATAAGTTTTTGACCTCACCATTTCTGATTTTGATGAAATTTGGTATGAAGCTCACATATGATAAGGTAAGTAATTCTGCCAATTTTCAGATTTTTATTTTGAAAATTGTCCAAGATACACACATAATAAAAATCGAAATTTTCGTAAAAAATGACAAACTCGCACACTTATAAATGGCTGTAACTGTTTTCCTAATTGTAGTACAGTGACAATTGAAACACAGCTGCAAAGCTAAAGCATTGAGCTTTCTATAGATACCATACATGACCTTCTTACAACAGATTAAAGTTTCAAGGTCATCCACTGTGACCTTTGACCTTGAATATCTTAAAACATGCCATCTTAAAAAATCACGAAAAAAATATATTTTATTGCTACAACATTCTTCTACCCATGTGCCAGATATTAGGCTGGCACTGGCAAGGCAGTGTAGGATTAATAGGAGTATATGTCCTCCAGGTTAGGTTCGGACAAATGTACAATAACTGTTTTCCAGATGCATGTATGTATTAATTTCACAATGTGTTACAGGTTATATTAGTGGTGTACACATACAAGTGAACCGCTTGGTTAATAAGGTTGCAAACCAAAAGAATGTGATGCCATCTAGCTAGTGACCATCTCTATTTTGCTTCTCTCCATAAAATATGTCTGACCTGTTATTGTTCGTAGGTCAACCTTCGTAATGACCGCTGTTTTATCCACTTCAAATATATCTGGCTTCTGTGGGTATGTGAAAGACACTGAAGATCCATGTGGGTGTAGAAAAATTATCTTAACTTCTTCTGTATGAATGTTCACATCCAAAACACAACCAACCCACCACTGGTTATCATACTCAACAATAACATAGCCACGAATATCCTCCAGATCCAGTTCTATTGGATTTAGCAATACTGACTCAACCTTGTATTCAGTTGAGTTTGAATACATCTTGGTTTTAATAGCTGTGGGGCTTACTGGTATTACACAGTGAAGTTTTTGAGTACCAGGAATTGGTCGAGTACTAGCATGACGTATCTCAAGGAACTCCTTGTGGTTCTCATAGTCCTTGTCCATGCTGTATTTAAAATGGCACGAAGGAATGTTTCTGGACGCCCAATCATACAGTTGTCGCGGTGTCATAATTTGGTCATTGTATGAACACTGAAGGCTGGCACGTGCAGCTAATCTCTTAATGGTGCCTGCCACGCCATCACATGGCCCCTTTCCATGTGAGGTGGCAAATAAATGCCACTCAGCTGTGATACCAAAATCTACATCATGATGGCACAGATTGACAAAATTTTTCCTGTTCTTATACTGTGAGGCTGCACCGTCTAAGAAGTAATAGATGTGTTCTACTTTCTTGTCAAAATGTGATGATATAAACTGCAACAATTGGCTCTGGAAAAGGTGAACACTGATAGTGTCATGCTTAAGACATTCTGAGATGACAACAAAAGAAACATGATCCAACTGAAGTGTGTGTGAACTTTTGTAGTACACGACGAAAGGGTGAATAGTAGCTTGGGAATTGTTCCAGTGGTATCCTTGGACTGCATCCTGCAGTATGAAGGAATAATTCTCAGCAAAATCGCACAACACAACACACTGATTATCATCAAGGTTTTCTTTCAGATTTGACAGAAAGTATGACTGCTGAATAGCTATAAAAGAATGTGGCAATAGCAATTTCACTTTTGGTTCAAAGGTCTCAAGGAATTCTTCTACAGTGTTACAGACTGTCATAAGTGTTGTGCGATCAGTTGTAGTCCACAATTTATATACAATTTCATCAATCCCATTCATGGTGAATAAGCTACTTATTTGCTCTAGTAAGTGTGCTATACCAGGACAAGAATCACACTTGAAGAAGAAGCATTCTGGAAGAGGAGGGTTACAAGTTATTCTTGCAAGGCAATCTTTGTATGTCCTAACTGGTAATTCATCATTACGAGTTAAGTCTTGCAATTTGCACCCTGCTAGCATAAGTTTTACATTTTCATGAGCACAACACACACAGACACAGTGTGTTCCACTTGCACCAGCCAGCACACAATTCTTTGGGCGTAAACCACAGCACTTTGAAAACCCTACTTTGACATTAGGATTCTTGTCTTTAAATCCTTGAAATATCTCTTTCAAATTTCCTAGAATAAGATGTTTCTGTTTTTGTACTTTTGATCCTGATTCCATCATTGTAACAAAATCTTTTTTTCCTGGTAAACAACGGCTCACTTCATCACTAATATAGTATGCAATAACATTTTCAACTGTGCTGTCACTGAGAGTTTTCCCAGGCCTAGGATTTGGAGTTGCTAAAATACCCTGCTCTTCCACAAGATTTTTAGACTTTTGTGCCATGTAATATGTTACACCAAATTCTTCCTGAATTTTACGAATACTCCAGGTTCTAGGTAATATTGTTAGTATTTGGACTTTAACACTGCTAGAGTCTGTTTCTTGAAATTTTTCTTTCAACTGTGAAATCATGACAAATTCATCAGACACTGTCACAGGATTATCACATTCTGGAACACCTATGTAGTCTTTTATCACTTCACCAATTTTCTGATATTTCTTCTTACTGTACTGTCCAACACCTAATCTTTTTTTTTTTTCACAGGAGATTCGCCTAGAGAAAGTAACATATCATTCAGACTATCCAAAGTTGTCTCTGTCAGTCCATATCTCACTCTTCACCACTCCTTCTGAATTATCTTCACTTAACCGAGGTTGTTCTGCCTCTGCATCTGTTTCAATTATACATGAAGGACCTGGCATTTCAGAGATTGATTTTCTGCATGAACTACATATTTTCTGTTCTAATGTTATATTTGGACATTTCTGAACCATCCAAGGCTGTACTTTTCTCAGATTCTTTCTAAACCTTGTGTGTCCACTTTTACCCAGAGGATTGCAACAAAAAATTTGACTTTTAAAGTCCATTTTGGTTAATGAAACTGCACCTGCAAAAAAAATGATAAATAAATATAGTTTGATAAAAAGAAATTGATTAAATAAAGATAACAATAAAGATAAAATAAAATAACAATTAAACAGTTAACAATGTTACAGATAAATTGATAACCACACACTCACAAGCTCAGAATTGAAATAACAGCAAATGTAAAATGGTGTACCAGTAAGATTTCTCGTTGGCTGTAATAAGAAGCCTTGCCATTGGCTTTAATAAGAAACCCTGTCATTGGCTCTAATAAGAAGCTTTGTCACTGGCTAAGAAGAAGCCCTGCCATTGGCTAAAATGGGTGGAGTTTCAATCTCTGATCTCAAAGATTTGTTGACATTATTTGCTGCTGAAAATTGTGTCTATCAAGTAAAATTGCTGTCACATAGCATATTTCTGATAAATCTGTTGATCTGTTATAATATATACACATTTCATGTATAATAAACACAAATCCTCAACGTAAGAAATATTTATTGCATGGTATGTCCCTATGCCTTACATACAGAAGGGTGCAGCATGACACTCCTATTAATCCTACACTGCCTTGCCATAGCGGTGCCAGCCTAATATATGGCACATGGGTAGAAGAATGTTGTAGCAATAAAATATATTTTTTTCGTAATTTTTTAAGATGGTATGTTTTGAGATATTCAAGGTTAAAGGTCACAGTGGATGACCTTGAAACTTTAATCTGTTGTAAGAAGGTCATGTATGGTATCTATAGAAAGCTCAATCCTTTAGTTTTGCAACTGAGTTTGAATTGTCACTCTACTACAATTAGGAAAAAAATTACAGCCATTTATAAGTGTGCGAGTTTGTCATTTTTTACGAAAATTTCGATTTTTATTATGTGTGTTTCTTGGACAATTTTCAAAATAAAAATCAGAAAATTGGCAGAATTACTTACCTTCTCATATGTGTGCTTCATACCAAATTTCATCAAAATCAGAAATGGTGAGGTCAAGAAGGTGATTGATCTGACATGGAATTGCTCAGATGACGAATTTCCTCATAAAATTCTTCTATTTCTTCTTCAGGTTGACTTGTGGTGGGTGCATAAGTTTGAATAATCTGAGCCTGGTATCTTCTCGAGAGTTGGATAACGAGTCGCGCGTTTGAATAATCTGAGCCTGGTATCTTTTCGAGAGTTGGATAACGAGTCGCGCAGCTCTGTCAGAGGAACTTTCAACTTCTACAACTTTATCCTTCAGTTTCTTGTTTATTATAAATCCAACACCATTAGTTCTGCCAGTATCTGTCCCATGATAGTAGAAGAGATGTCCACTTTTCAGTTCAATGAGATCTTCTCCTTTTCTCCTTACCTCACTTAGCCCGACGATGTCCTACTTGATCCTTTGTAGTTCCTCTTCCAATTCAAGAAGCCTTGAATCAGAAGATAGGGAGCGTCCATTATACATAGCCAAAGTCAGCATCAGATGGCAGCCTAGTCCGGTCTTCCGGGGATTCTTAGCAACCTCTGCCTTCATGTCGCACTGGCCGCTGCCTTGGCCAGGTACATTCCAGCTGCCGGAGACGGAGGGCCAAGATTTAAGTTGTGGAGTCATTTTGGAGGGGTTTGGCCGTAACTCACCACGCTGGCCAAGCGGGTTGGTGAGTGTGGGATAGCATTTCCTCTACTCCCGATGGTATAATAATACCGCTATTGGCGGTCGTCAGAGCCCCTTTAGTGGGAACAGGATGCACCACGAGAAGGCGGGGTTGACATTTGTCAAGGAGAGGCTGTGATGTTACGCATCACCTGACCTTGCATCCCTCTCTGGAAGTACATTTCTATATATCTTGTGAAAATAGCTCAGATAATTTAAACACAGGAGAAATCAGGACAGATGGCCACCTGTGAGATTGCTTTTCCCAACAGAATGCATTTAAATTTTGAAGATGACAATCTGTTTTTTGGTGTAATTGTGACAAGGATGGTAAGCCAGATAATATCCAAAAACTTGAAAATTTTGTCATCCTGGAGCAAGAATCGAACCTGCGTCTCCTAAATAGCACCCGGGTATGCTATCCACTACACCACCCAGAATGACCAAGTCTCAAGTTTCCGATTAATTTTAATATAACCATCGCAGGATTCGCTAGTCAAAGCAACCGGCATTCATGTTTAGCGAATCTGGAGGTTAAGAATCTTATCCCATGATTGCCTGGAGGAGCAGATAAATCATGAATGAAATACGGGACTTGAAAATTTCAAGTTTTCGGATATTAACTGACTTACCATCCTCATCACAATTACACCAAAAAATGGATTGTCATCTTCAAAATTTGTATTATATGGTGTAATCCCGCATTTCATTCATGAGAATGCATTCAGTTTATTTTTATTAATGAGTTCAAATCTAAAAATAGTAATAATTTTTAAATAGTAATAAAACTCAGCACAGTTCTCGCCTAAGCAAAAACTATTGAAGGAACACATTCCAAAAAGGCAGCACACAAATATAGAATACACTGCATACTGATGAAAAAGCTAGTGTTATAATACACTGAAAACGGACACGCTCGCACTGGCCACGGCCGAGGCAAAATGTATAGCCGCCTCAGATGGATATTTTGTCAAGCGCATCAGCTCTGGTCTGTACATTCCTATTCGACAAAATCCCTGCCGTCCTCCAATAGAAACACAGATGCCAGATGGCAGCAAGGTTCGCCTGAAAATCCGTACAGGAAGTGATATGGGGAACCAGTTTTCGCACATCTTCGCGCTGTCTGTTGTGATAGTCTTGTGAATTGCCTCTCTAGGCACTTAAAATATGATTGTTTCAACCTCTTAACAAATAGTATTTAAACTTAATGCTCGTGAATTAAGAATTCATTCTCTGGTTGAAGCTTTTTTTAACAAAATTTTTGAATCCCAACATGAGTTTTAGAATTTCATTTAACATGTTCAATTAAAGGCATATTATATTTTATACATGTAAAAATTTTCTTCATGGGCGAAAAAGTTTTGGTGAGGCTACGCCTCATCTGACGAACTGCCCATGCTGAAGAGGAATATTCTCTTACAATCATGTGTGATAAATGCGAGAAGAGAAGACTTCATGAATAGAAGACTTGTGGTTCTTCATTTTAAAATCCAAAAGAAATATCTACTGTAATATTTCTCATCTTTTTTAAATACTTCTAGTTTTGCCAGTGTCTAATGCCATTGTGGAGAGGGGTTTTTCCTACATGAATCGCAATAGGAGTGACTATTGCAGCAGTCTTAGTGAATCTTCATTGTAAAATTTAATGGGCATATCTGTTGAAGGACTATCTACGGACAAATTTTCACATGATGAGGCTGTAATATTTTTTTTACAAACTATGCAGGCCCAACACACAGCTATATGGCAAAAGAAAAATTTTTAACATTGAAGAGGAGCAGCATTAAAAAAAGTAATAAATAAATAATGTATGTGAAATTTCTTTCTAGTTTGTTTTCGAGCAGGTAGTGGACTGATATCATAGCGTAATGTCTTAGTGCTAACCAAAAGTTTCTCATTGCTGCATAAAACTTAATTTGTATAGCAAATGTTTCTACACATTTATTTCTTCATAAATCAACCCTGGTCGTAGTTGATATAGTTCACGCAGAAAATGCAAAATGTGAACAACAACAAAATGTTGAAATGCAAATTGCATCTTTCTGCAGTGTCAGGATGCACTTTTTAATAAACTCTTTTTGCATTTTTTCTTATGTGATTTTAAATCACATTTGTATCTAGCAGCTTTCTTAATAATCATACATGAGTGATGGACCAGCAGGGGGGATAGGGTATGTAATATCAAAGTCATGTGCACTTCTGTCCAAAAAAAGATGCTTTACCCCTCAGCCGTTGGCTTATAACACCCTGGAAACCAAAAAAAAACCCCAATATATTAGCGTAGTGTACAGTATATACTCTTTCTTAACATGTAAGTACACTTAACGCTGGTATGCACACTTTTAGATAACATTTCTTGCACGTAATATTATGTGAGGATGAGATGAGAGAGGCACACATTCTTCCAAAGTTTTTGGCATGAATTACGTAAAAGGGACAACTTATAAATGAATAATGCTTCAAACACACAATGTTGAGAAAATCAAACAAAGCACGGAATGAACTCTAAAAATAATTCAAAATATTCAACGACCAGAATTACTAAGACAATACAAAAATTCACCAAATGAACCAACAAGATTTACAGTACAGCCCATCAAGCAATTAAACAATAAAAAACTGAAGTATCAGCAAGATTGTGCAACTTGAAAAACGTAATAAGCAACACATTAGAACCATTGGGGAAAATAATGCAAATTGCACAAAGCGTCAAAACCCACCAGTCTGTGGCAGCCCGAATAAAAAAAAAACACCTGTTACCTGCACGACAAAAGAAATTTCAACAAACACAAAGGCAATGCAGTTTAAATATCCGTGCATAAACTAGATGAAAACACTTTAAATTTGTCACGAAACTGTTCTCAGGTCATCAATCTCTAGGGAAATTCACGTAACTCTCTCACATCTGTACAAAACAAAGGAGCTCGAGGCCTTTCACTACACCTTGTAGCATCCTCAGGAGCAGTCACTAGTCTGACCGTGAACACCGGCAAACTGATGTTGAAGTCTCTGTGTTCTTCTAGCCACGCCCATGATGACACGTACATACTGCCACAGAGGCTCCATCTGGTGTCAGTAAACGAATGTTTTCTTGTCTTGATGCAGGGCTGCCAGGGACGACTATTGCTACTAATTTTGATGACAGGCGACTATGACCACTATTTCTTTCAAAAAACAGCCAAAAGCAACTATTTTCAGAAAAACTTGAACTATTTTAATTGTAAGGCTACTATTTTAAAAAAAAATGTAATTTGTGTTGCGTATATCGATGTGCTTGTATAACATCAGTTTTAATATTGATACACGTGAATATCAACTTTGATATAGATATGTATATGTTAAATCCATGGTTCATACACATCCTAGAATTCCATTTTGTCCTGGAGATGTCCTAAAATTCTGTTACATGTCCTGGAATTTTATCCATTCCTGCCTTTTTGTCCCTGCGCGATGTTTTGTAGTTAAGGATTTTTCTACTGACATAACTTATGTCTGACAAATTTCCCTCTCCACCCCCTGCAAAATGTGTGTGTGTGTTGGGGGGAGGGGCTATAAGTTGTCTTGTTTAAGAGGACTGAAGCTGTGATATTAGCATCTTTTGTGTCATGCTTATGTTGTCACTTTGTCTGTCCTGCCGGGGAGACAATATCTCCACAATTATTAGTTTGATTTGTAAAATTCTTTATGTATTGGGAAGCTTAAAATGTGAGAATGGTGATCCGTTCATTCTGTTTTTTTTTTTTTCGATGCACAACTTCACCACTAGAGGGCGCAAATAGAGATCGTATCAAATTTAAAATGATTTCATTTCATATATTTGCTTCTAAATATCCAATTGAAAAAATTATTTTTCCTTTCGATGACATTTATAGCAAAGACTTTTAGTTACAGTCCCTTTTTCAGATAATGCATAAATTTTCTGCTAGGGGTCATAAAGGTAAAGCATGATTTTCCGAATATCTCCGCTTCTAAAAGTCTGATTTGAAAAATTCTTCCAAAGTCGGATACAGTTCTTGAGGTTGAAATGTTTTGCATACAAATTCTCCATTTTGGTAAAGAATGGTTTGGCCACAAGGGGGCATAAATGTTTATTTTGGCTTCTGATGTATTTGCAACAAAATCTGAGCTGGAAACTCCATTGAAAAAATTCTTCCGTGAACTGATACCGCTCAACTCGGAAAGCTTTTTGAGAATACTTCCTGCTTAAAATAGTGCTCAATTTTTCCACCTGTGTTCTTACACATATATCTTATTTTTGTCCATATCTCTGTTTCTAGGAGTGCGATTTGAAAAATTATTTCTTTGTTGGAGAACATTTTCAGTGCAAAATGTTTCTCATAAAATTTCAAATATTTCTTAACACACAAGTGGGCCACTAGAGTGCGTAAGCTCATATTTCCGTTTACAGCAATAACTGTGGACTAAAAACCCGACTGAAAAATATTCTTTTTCGATCCGATACCTAACTATGAAAACTTCTTACATGTATTTTAGTTACAGTTAAAGATCATTTTTCTGTTTCATGGTTTAAAAGAAAGTGCTTTAAGTATTCCATTGAAATATTAGTTTTAAAAATGTCCCAAACTGAAAAGCTTGTTGAACAATGTAGTATAGGAAAAGAAAGTGGAACTGAGTGCCATAAGAAGAGTTACACACAGGAGGTCTGATAAACTTTGAAACAGTAAGTGCTTCAGAAAAATAACTTTTGGCCTTGAGAAGTGGGGTAAGTTGTGAACTTGTGTTTAATATTTGTGAGCATCATAAAACATACTACCTGAGGAAATATGAAACTTACCAGAAAAGTTGTTTAGATCCATTTAAGTGCCACAAGAAAAAAATTAAAAAAGCATTGAGGAATGTGACCTTTGACTTTTCAGAGAAAATTAATAAAATTCCAATGATTGTGAAATCAATTCCTGGACAAAAGATATGTGATGCATGTAGAGAAAAGGTACAGAAACACTCACAATTTTTTAATGAAAATGATGACATTAAAGAGGTGGACACATATAGTGACGGTAATCAGAGTATTTGTAATTTAGAAACATCAATTTCCAAAGAAGAAACATTAGGGAAAATTAATACATCACTGGCAGAGATAGGAAAGTCTTCTTTGAAATTCCATGCCATTGCATCACACAGCAAATCTGCTTATGCAAAAGAAAGGTTGAGTCATCATGTTCTAATTTAAAAAGTAAGGTTAGTAGGGTTATAGAAAAAGAATTTTCTCCACCTGAAAAAGATGCCAAAAAACTGCCAAAAGATTTAAAACAAAAAGCAGATGATATGGACGTGCTTGTAGGTTTACTTAAAGCAAAACTTGAGACTTCAATGACACGGCGAGAAAAAAATACAACTTTTGACGCTTGTTCCTACTTCATGGAGCAGGAAAAAAAATCGTGGAAGAGTTCCATGTAAGTGAATATGCCATCTGTCAAGCAAGATACCTTCTCAGAGACAAAGGAATCATGGCTTTACCTGAACCCAGAAAAGGAAAAACACTCGGTGAAAATATAATTGAATTAGTGAAGAACTTTTACCAAAGTGATGAATACTCTCAAATCATGCCAGGAAAAAAGGACACAGTCAGTATTTCTAAAAATGTCCATGTACAAAAGAGATTATTACTTGCTAATTTAAATGAATTGTATTCTGCTTTTAAATTTGGGTATCTCAACATTAAAATTGGCGTCTCGAAATTCGGCATGCTGCGTTTAAAACGGTGTGTGTTAGCGGCGTCTTCTGGAGCACATTCCATTTGTGTTTGCACAATCCATCAAAATATGAGTCTTCTACTTCATGCTTGTTGTATAGAAGAGACATACCAGGACTTGATTGAATATTAAGTCTGTTCTAAGGATAACAAAGACTGCATGCTGCGACATTGCTCTCAATGCCCATCCAGTGAAAATTTGAAAAGTTTTCTACTCAAAAAATTTGAAGTGTGGGATTCTGAAGATGAAGTGTCATACAGTTCATGGGTATCAACTGACAGAACACAACAGGTGAAATTCACTGTGACATTTCATGAATATTTAGCAACTTTAATTGAGAAACTAGAGAAACTTGTGCCCCATGCATTTATAACTAAATCTCAAGCAAACTTTCTAAAGAAAATGAAAGCAAACCTTGAATCGGATGCAGCTATTGTTCTCCCAGACTTCAGTGAAAATTACTCATACATCATTCAAGATGCAGCACAAGGGTATCACTGGACAAGCGACAGTTGTTCACTACATACAGCTGTAATCTACACACGTGTCCACCACTCTGAAGACCTACTTGTTTCAAGTGTGTGCATCTTGTGTGATGATTTAGAGCATGATGTAGCCTTTGTGTACAAAAAAAAAAAAAAAATCACTCAGTATATAAAGAAAAACTTTCCAGTTGTAAAAAATGTATTTTATTTCAGTGATGGATGTGCTGCACAGTATGAGAACTGCAAAAACTTTCTCAATCTTTGCTACCACAACCAGGACTTCTCTTTAGCATCATCATGGACATTTTTTGCAACCAGTCACGGGAAATCTCCTTCCGACGGCGTTGGTGGTACAGTTAAGCGGCTGGTTATCCGAGCAAGCCTTCAAATGTGCCCTGGTGATGCAATAGACTCAGTTGAAAAAGTCCTCAATTTCTGTGAGGCAAGAGTCAAAAACATAAAATTATGGTTGGTAAAAAAAGAAACACTTTCAGAAACACGTCAGCAGCTAGAAGCCCGATTCTCCAAAGCAAAAACAATTCCTGGTACACATGGCTTTCACCATTTCATCCCTGTGTCTGAAGATTCCATTAGAATAAAGAGAACTAGTTTTGATGAAAATTTCAGCACTATTTTCCACTTCTGGAGTGCAACCACCTGCAGTCAAGATGTCACAGATCTCTACAAACTCTTACATTGCATGTATTTATGACAGTCACTGGTTTTTTGGATTAGTACTTTCTAAACATGTGGAGGAAGGTGATGCAAAAGTAAAGTTCATGCACCCGTATGGCCCAGCTATCATTTCACTGGCCTCCACAGAAAGTAGACATCTGCCACGTTCCCCTGTGTAACATCATTTCTTGTGTTAGTTCTCCCACCACCAAGGGCTCTGGAAGGGTGTACTACTTCCCTGAAAAAGAGGCTGATTTAATACAACGCCAGTACAATAAGATACGACATCTCAGATGAAAAGTAAGATAAATTAAACAAGCTTTTAATGTTGAACTAAAATATTCCATTGGTTGATTATCCTAATTAGCTATAGATACCTACTAATTGTTACACTTCTTATGTTTTTATCACTTACAGTTGAAAATTTTGTGCTCTAGACCAGTTTTTATTTATTTATTTAAGTTATTATGACAAAAATGTTCTTGTCATAAGCTTTCTCTACATTACTAAAATTTGTAATTTATGTTCTATACACTGATAAAAAAATTCTAAAATTTACCTATGAACATTCTTGTCTATTATGATGTATAGTGTCCCGTTTGAAATTATCTGTGCTTAGATAGAATAACTTAATATATAAGTTAAAATAACTATATTAGCAATCAAAATCCCACTATTTTTCTTTCACAGCCTTTTAGACTACACTTTTAGGTTCAATTAAAAAAAAGCCCTCTAGTAACTCCTGTGTCTTATGCCATAATACTCAATAAAGCAACGTGTTTGCACTTAAAAATTTGTTTATAAAAAAATTAATAAATTTTAGTGTCTCTCAGACATAGGCAAGATTTATAAAATATTTTTTCTGAAATGTACATACTCTGCTTGATATGTGGCAAAAATTTGGTAGTGATATGTTTTGATTAGACACAGAACTATGAATTTTTTTCTCAAATACTGTGTCTAAAAGCGGAGTCTTGGATACGTCATCAATGTGCAATTTTCCAAAACTTTGACATTTTATATTTCAGAAACTATGTGGCTTAGAGAGGAAAGAAAATTTTTACATGGATTAGTAACTTGTTGGTAATAACAAGTAAAAAAAAAAGTTTCATGAAAATCTGAGTTGTGAGTGTCATACCCTGGGTGAATTGACATGGAATGAGTTTTTACATTTTTGAGTTTTTATGGGGTTTTTTTTATTCTGTATTTCATAATAATTGAACTAAAGCCAAAGTAGAAAAACAAAGTTTTCTCAAAATCAGTGTAGTATACCATATACATGCATAAAAGTTTAGTAGATTTAAACCTAGTCACATTTTCAGGGACAGTTTTGTTATTTCAGTATTTATCTGTGATTCTAAGTTTCTGATTAGCAGCAGCAGACATAATTTTTAACATTCTGCATTAAGTTTGCCCAAGCGTGTAAGAAGTTGTTTGTTGTAGGTTACAAATTGAACAGACGTATGGTTTCACTATATTTTAAGTAAGAGCATTTGGATCGTATGTCCCGGAAAAGTCCTGGAATTTTGTGATTGAAAAAGCGTATGAACCATGTGAATTGTTATTGATATGTCTTGTTCATTTTATTGCTTTCTGCTTTATTGCAAATATGATGAAGGAAAGTCAATGAGAAGTATAGACTACACCCATATGTGATTAGTGGAACAGCCTACTCAAATCAAGATATTCCCCCGAACAAGTGTCTCGTTTTTCTGTTTGGAATTCGGCAAAGATCACTGTACGGCAGTGCCAGGAGCGAGCACATATCTTGCCTTCGCCATATTAAATACTTGTTTTCTGTGCTTACTGAAGTTTATTTGCAGTTAAATGTATCAATTTAAAGTCGAAAATTTTATACCTAGAATTTCATGAATGATACGTGATTGTTTTTACAGCTTTATTTTCCGAATGACCCGGAAAATTCATGTTTTCGCCAACAGACATTTAAACTCACTTTACATAATCTACAAACTGTTTAGTATAAATTAGGAATTGCTCATAACAAAAAAATTAAGTGGTAATAAAAAAAACACCTGGTGAGACATTTCTGCGTATCTGTTAAAAATAACAAGACGGTACTTTTTGTCATTTGAGTAGGTCGTTCCTCTAGTCACGTGGGTCTAGGTATAGATGTATTTGTATGTGTAAGAACTTATTCCAAACAGCAAAATTAGGATTGATCATTTTTGGAGAGACATATTGTATCAAAAGACATTTGGAGACTGGAAATATCCATCTTTGGCTAAAGTTGTGAAAGCATGCCTTGCTTTATCACATTGCAACTTCGATGCAGAGAGAGGCTCTTCTGTATCACGAAGAGTTCTTTCAGATGAGAAGGCATCTATGTCTGAGAAGATGTTGAATGAGAGATACTCTAAAAATGTATAACAACCAAGTTGCAAAGGTGCTAATAACCAAAGAACTAATAAAATTAGCACTTAATACACATAGGTCATATAGCAACCATTTGGAAGAGGAGCAGAGATTAAAGGAACAGCAACTGAAAGCAGAGAAAGAAAGTGCTGAGAGATTGAAACAAGAATTGCTAAATAACGGATTTGAAGAGCAGAAAGCAAACTATAAAAAAACATGGAAAACAAGATAAAAATTCTTGTTCAAGAAAAAAGAGAAGTACAAGAATAATCAAACTCTGTGCTTAAAAACGCCAGTGAGAGACTAAAGCAAACATTTAAAAAAAAAAAAAAAAACATTCCTACAATACAAGTTTCACATGGCATTTTAGAAGGATCAGAGAAACTCCGATAAAAGGAAAGGCAACATGAACTTGAAGCATTAAAAATGAATAGGGTAGTTCATAAAAGAAAATCCTCCCTAATTGATGCATTTATGCACATAACCTCAAAAAAGGAATAAATCTGAGGTTAATGAGGAAGCTTTTTTGTTAAGCCTACCCTTATAATCACTGATGGCAGTGGCCCTTATAAGCACTGATGGCTGTAATATAAATTCACACTCAATTTTTTGAAATAATTTACTGCATATAACTCTTCCAAATTGCTACCATGGTATAAGAATAATGTAAACTTTAAAGAGGACTCCCCCTCCCCCCAAAAAAATTGCTAAATGATAAAAAAACAGTTTGTTTATACATATTGGAGGGGGGCATCATATAAAAGTTTTTGATGTTCCATGACAATAATTTTCAGAAGAGTTATAATCATTTAAAAAAAATTGAGCTTTGGTTTTATTGTCATCAGTGGGTGTAAGGATAATCTTAGTTTTACTGTTGTTAGAGCTTTGAAAATCGATCGCTGGCGCAGTGGTCTAAGCGATGGCCTCTGATCATTCGTCCGTAAGGAGTCTGGGTTCGAATCCCGGTGAGGCATGGATGTTGTGTTTGTCTTACGGCACTGGCTCTCTCCCTTCCCTGGAACCAGTGACCCTAAATTAGGGACGGGCGACTGCTTATAGCCCATTGAGTTGCTCACGGTGGTCGTTAAACCACCAATCAAAAAAAAAAAAAATCGATCATGGTTAACATCTAGGAAGTTTAACTGTCTGCTGTTTTTATAAAAGTAACCCAAATTAGAAGAAAGTCAAGTTTTTGTTTTCTTATTTCTGTAATTATGAGTTGGAATAATTTTACAGGATAGAGTAATTTCTTTATATTTGTCTCAAAAGCATCAAGGACACTGTGAAGAATGACTGTAACATTATCAAGGCAGGTGTATATCAGTGTAATACTTCTTATCAATTATACCTGACCTACACAGACTTGAGCTTGAATCGTAAGACATTTGTCCATGCCCTAATGAAATGAAGACGTTTCAGACAGGTGTTTTATGTTTACCTTTCAAATATGGGAATCAAAATAAAATGTACTCCTTTACAACATAATTCAAAATCATGTTAAGCACCATTATTATTATTATTATTTATGAGTTAAAGTGTTTCCATTATTGAAGAGGGAGATTACACTATACCTGTTCCATTCCTGATGATAATAAACTGCAAGTTTTCATTTTTTTAGTTCTAGGCTTCGTGTTTTTGTCCCATACTAAACATATTCACAGTGTTTGATATTTATTGTCATAGCATACAAAAGACAAGTTTGAAGCATTTTCAAATGTTCATCTATTCGAATGAAATTCTTGATATACCTCATATCAGATAACTACGATTATTATGTGTACAGAACAAATAAAGTGATCATCCTAACACTGAATGTCCACAACTATGGCCTTTTGAAAGAAGAAATACCCAACAATTTTTTCAACACATTGTATAAAGCCCACTTGGAAAATCTTGAAAATCTTATATTTTTTTACCAACCACAATGCAGAAGAAAGCTCTCTATACTGGCTTGATACAGATGAGATCTAACCTCCAGAACAATGACAACGAAGGAAGTGTTTTGTAATTCCGAATTTTGTATCAGGTTAGTTTATGTAAGTAGTTTTTGATATATAATTGAATTTTTTTTTTTTTTTGGGGGGGGGTGTAATTTTCATAACCTTTATAGTTCTGAGTGTCTTAAGTAGCATTATGTTGAAACTTGAAATGCCCTTTTTGCAGTGTATGGATGTGTGTGTATATATATATATAATTTTTCCCCCCTCCAAAATGTGAACATGTGCTGATTTTGTCACCATGGCTTGCAATAAATAAACAAAATTCACAAATGTTTTTTTTTTTAGGTGTGCAACACCTACATTCTAAAACTCATACACTTTTTTGGGCAACTATTTTAGTCATTAACATAAGTTGATAAGTAGAAGGCTACTACTTAGGCTACTATTTTTACCATTAGTGGCTACTATTTAGGCTACTATTTTTACCATTAGTGGCTACTAAAGCAACTATTTTCTTGGGTGTGATAGACTGACAGCCCTGTTAATGTAATAATTTTCTTTTTACCCCTAATAATATTATTTTTTCTTTTGTTCTTTTTTTCCCTTGCTTCTATCCTGGATTAGTTCTTTTTTTATTAATTCTTTCCACTGTGTTGGCAGACTAAATCAATTGTTATGGCTACAAATGTTACCCTGGTTTTTCTCAATCAGTACAGTTTCTGCCAATCTAAGATGTTTTTTCATTTCTTGCTGAAGCTATTGATTCAATGTCTTCAAATTTAGGATACACTTTATTTTTCAAGCAATATTGGATTAATACAGTTTTATTTTCCTTTTTATTCCAATTTTTTACATGCTGCAGTAATCTATGTTTAAACTGTTAATATGCTGTAGTTAATCTATGTTTAGGCCATTGGTTTTGAGTCGTGTATGGGAATGCGATATACTCCAGATATTTCTAACAATCGTCCTCTTTCACCATTGTTAACCGCGACATCTCTGATGGTATCCACAGAACTTCCCACTCGAAAATTAAATGGTTTTAAAATATTATTGATCTCTGCTGTTATATGTGCCATATATGGAAAGGATGCCACATATTTAAAATCTTTGCTAATGTTAATGTTATTATTTATATTTTTGATACTGTTATTATGACACTTCAATACTTAATTTTCATGGTATTTTTTCTTTACTTCACATATCCAAGTATCCAGTGTTTTTTGTGGGTAACCATATATAGCAATTCATTTAATATAATTAAGTTCATTTTTTACATAAATTTCCTTGGAAGAATAGTATATACTTTTTTATGAAAGTTTTAAGACTATTAATCTTCTGCGATTTGGGATGTGATGACTCCATAGGTATTAAAACTGGTATATATGAAGGCTTATATATACCAGTTCACAGCTTCTCCTTGACGGATGTTGACCCCGCCTTCTCGTGGTGCATCCTGTTCCCACTAAAGGGGCTCTGGCGACCGCCAATAGCGGTATAATTATACCATCGGGATTAGAGGAAATGCTATCCCACACTCACCAACCCGCTTGGCCAGTGTGGTGAGTTATGGCCAAACCCCTCCAAAATGACTCCACAACTTAAATCTTGGCCCTCAGTCTCCGGCAGCTGGAATGCACCTGGCCAAGGCAGCGGCCAGTGCGATATGAAGGCAGAGGGTGCTAAGAATCTCCGGAGGACCGGACTAGGCTGCCATCTGATGCTGACCTTGGCTACGTATAATAGACGCTCCCTATCTTCTGATTCAAGGCTTCTTGAATTGTAAGAGGAACTACAAAGGATCAAGTGGAACATCGTCGGGCTAAGTGAGGTAAGGAGAAAAGGAGAAGATCTCATTGAACTGAAAAGTGGACATCTCTTCTACTATCGTGGGACAGATACTGGCAGAACTAGTGGTGTTGGATTTATAATAAACAAGAAACTGAAGGATAAAGTTGTAGAAGTTGAAAGTTCCTCTGACAGAGCTGCACTACTTGTTATCCAACTCTCGAGAAGATACCAGGCTCAGATTATTCAAACTTATGCACCCACCACAAGTCATCCTGAAGAAGAAATTGAAGAATTTTATGAGGAAATTCGTCATCTAAATAATTAAGGTAAGCAGCATTTGAAGATAATTATGGGAGATTTCAATGCAAAAATAGGGCAAAGGCAACAGAATAAAACTTCAGTTGGTAAATTCGGTCACGGCAACAGAAACCAGCGTGGAAATACTCTCATAGAGTTTGCAGAGGCAGAAGGGTTTTTCATCTTGAACTCCTTTTTCATGAAAAAGCCACAGGAAATGGGCATGGAGACTTCCAAATGGGATGACAAGTGAAATTGATTTTAATATGTGTAACAAAAAATTCATCATAGAAGACTGCAGTGTGCTAAACAAGTTCAACACAGGTAGTGACCATAGATTGGTGAGATGTAAGATGCACCTCAACACTAAACTCGAATGTGGCAAGCTCATAAGACAAACAAAATGTATTGACATAACCAACCTTAAAAAACACCATAATACCTTCAAGTTGGAACTGAAGAACAGATTCTCTGCTTTAGAAGGCCTAACATCGAAAGAAGTGGATATTTATGAAGTTAACAGAAAAGTAACCAAAGCTCTTATGGAAACAGCAACAAAATTAGCTGGGTCTAAGAACAAGTTGCATGTGAACAAATTATCAGAAAAAACAAAACAAAATCCTAGTTGTAAATGCATTTATGGCACCTCTATTCATAGTGATTGTGGAATAACTTTTTTTACGGGTCTTTTAGAGGTTATTTTTAATGAAAGTTGGTTGTCAAATTTTCGAACTAAAGCCTAGTTCGTCATCAGGACTATGTCACTGGAGTAGTTGCTGCCACTCAATTGGAAGAGACCATCCGCAATTATCGTTAATTGTGGTACTTCTTCTTCTTGCTATTTCGATCCCTTCTTCTAGTTTTCTCTTTACTAAGTTTGACTGGTGGGCGATTATTTTCACTGAGTCCCAATTTATGGAGTGTCCACTTGCTTGTACATGTCTGTCTAGCCCTGTTTTGTTCCCAATGTTCCTAATAGCTGCTTGGTGTTCTTTCATTCGGACCTTAATACTTCTCCCTGTTTCTCCTATATAGCTGAGTCCGCAGTTACAGTCGATGCAGTAAATTACTCCTTCCTGCAATTGGATGTCCAATTCTTTCTGCTTTAAAGCTGGCAGGAATTTCTTATTTTGTTATTAAGATCTGGAGCTAGCCTGATATTATATTTTGCTCCGATCCTTTTCAGTTTCTCGAAAAGTCCCTCGTGGTACGTAATTTTGCTGGTGAATTTGAAGTTGGTTTTTTCCTGCTTCTTTTTTGGCACTTGTTTAAATATTTTCTCAACATATGGGGAGGGGTAATTGTTTTCTGCCAACATTTCCTTTAATTCTTCTTTGTGAAGATCTTTTTGAGAAGCTGAAGAGACCAGGATTTCAATTTTTCCAAAAATTGTCTCGCTGTATTCGATTTAATATAATCAGGGTGGAATGAGCAGAAGTCTAACATCTTCCCTGTGTTGGTGGGTTTTCTAAAAAGCTGAGTGAATATTTTCCCTTCTCTTGAGGTCAAGGTTAAATCCAGGTAATTGATGCTATGGCCTTTTTCCTGTTCCAGGGTGTACTTCAAGGTATTCTCTAGTAAGTTAAATTCTTCCAGAATCTGAGAGGGTAGAGATTGGTCCACAGTATCTACTATAATTAGGACATCATCCATGTACCTTACATAGAGAGCAAACAAGGAGGGTTGTATAAGGATTTTTGCCTCTAGCTTACTTATATAATAATTTGCTAGCAGAGGTGCTAGTGGAGAACCCATTGCAAGTCCTGAAGTTTGCCATGTATACCAACATTAACCTGGACCTCCTACTGGAATTCATTGCAGATGACCTTGCGGAAAAAATAGTATTCCATAATCACAATAGAGAAATACTACTTGGCATATATGAACTGCTCCTATTTTCCTTCAAGAATAATTTCTTCCAGTTTGGAAAGAAATATTACAGGCAAACTTCAGGACTTGCAATGGGTTCTCCACTAGCACCTCTGCTAGCAAATTATTATATAAGTAAGCTAGAGGCAAAAATCCTTATACAACCCTCCTTGTTTGCTCTCTATGTAAGGTACATGGATGATGTCCTAATTATAGTAGATACTGTGGACCAATCTCTACCCTCTCAGATTCTGGAAGAATTTAACTTACTAGAGAATACCTTGAAGTACACCCTGGAACAGGAAAAAGGCCATAGCATCAATTACCTGGATTTAACCTTGACCTCAAGAGAAGGGAAAATATTCACTCAGCTTTTTAGAAAACCCACCAACACAGGGAAGATGTTAGACTTCTGCTCATTCCACCCTGATTATATTAAATCGAATACAGCGAGACAATTTTTGGAAAAATTGAAATCCTGGTCTCTTCAGCTTCTCAAAAAGATCTTCACAAAGAAGAATTAAAGGAAATGTTGGCAGAAAACAATTACCCCTCCCCATATGTTGAGAAAATATTTAAACAAGTGCCAAAAAGAAGCAGGAAAAAACCAACTTCAAATTCACCAGCAAAATTACGTACCACAAGGGACTTTTCGAGAAACTGAAAAGGATCGGAGCAAAATATAATATCAGGCTAGCTCCAGATCTTAATAACAAAATAAGAAATTCCTGCCAGCTTTAAAGCAGAAAGAATTGGACATCCAATTGCAGGAAGGAGTAATTTACTGCATCGACTGTAACTGCGGACTCAGCTATATAGGAGAAACAGGGAGAAGTATTAAGGTCCGAATGAAAGAACACCAAGCAGCTATTAGGAACATTGGGAACAAAACAGGGCTAGACAGACATGTACAAGCAAGTGGACACTCCATAAATTGGGACTCAGTGAAAATAATCGCCCACCAGTCAAACTTAGTAAAGAGAAAACTAGAAGAAGGGATCGAAATAGCAAGAAGAAGAAGTACCACAATTAACGATAATTGCGGATGGTCTCTTCCAATTGAGTGGCAGCAACTACTCCAGTGACATAGTCCTGATGACGAACTAGGCTTTAGTTCGAAAATTTGACAACCAACTTTCATTAAAAATAACCTCTAAAAGACCCGTAAAAAAGTTATTCCACAAAAACAAAATGTTAAAAAAATTTTCTTCTTTTATGCAAAAAAGAAGAGAGATGAGGACAACTAAAGAAGATATGACTTCCAAAGTGGAATATATAGAGCTATGCAAAACAGTACGAAAAAGTATCACTGAAGACATAAGGAAATTCAACTGTGAACTAGTGAGGAAAGCAGTTGAAAACAACCAAAGCCTAAAGATAGCAAAGGGATATCTCAGAAAGGGAAGAAAACAGATTATGGCACTGAGAAAAGAAGATTATTTTGTAACAAGAAATAGAGGCAGAAATTTTGACAAGAGTGAAAGATTTCTACTCCAAATTGTATGAAAGGGATGATACATGTACTCCAGACATCATGAAAGGTACTAGTACCAGAGTTCTACCAGTCCTCCCAGCAGAAGTTGCACATGCAGTCAAGAACATGAAGCGGGGAAAAGCTCCAGGAGAAGATGGAATTACTGTAGACATCATACAAGAAGCAAGTGGAGAAATCGAAACAGTACTCGCCCAAATTTTCACTCGATACCTTAATGAAGGGAAGATTCCTGAGGATTAGAACTACGCTACAATGATCCTGCTACATAAAGAAGGTGACATTGAGGATCTCAGGAACTACAGACCTATCAGCCTCCTATCAGTGGTTTATAAATTCTTCACTAAAGTTCTTTCACACCACTTGAAGGTAACACCGGACATGGCTCAACTGAGAGAACAGGCTGGATTCAGGAGTGGCTACAGCACAATAAATCATATCCACGTACTGAGAGAACAAATTAAAAGAGTAAATGAATATGAACTTCCATTGTGAATGGCTTTTATCGGTTATGAAAAGGCCTTTGATTCGGTGAAACCATCAGCAGCTACAATGGCTTTCAAATCCTGCGGTATTGAAGATGCATACATTATGACGATTATGGGCAAAACACGTAACAATATTAACAAAGAAAGGTAACTTGATCACGCTAGTTACGTTAACTAAAACTTTTACAAAAAGTTCGTAAGTTGGAAGCTTTCGACCTTATCTTAGGTCTTCATCACGCCAATGGAGGACTAAAATTGTTGCCAGATTCTTTGGTTACCATCTTGCCATTAAATCTACCCCAAACATCTTGAAACTTCTACAAAGGGATAGGGACAAAGTTGAAAGCCTGAACCTCCCAGGAGTTTACTGCATTCCTATCTCTTCTTCTACTGGGGATAACTTATACATTGGAAGCACATACAGGAGCATTAGCCATAGAATTTTAGAACACAGAAAAGATGTTTCGAAAGGCAATCCCAACACTGCCTTGTCTATTTTGACAATGGAAGACACATCTGCAGTTCCCCACTGGAACGAAGCAAAACGAATTGCTTCGTTTGACAATCGTTTTGCCCTCCGTTACCGTGAAAGCATAGAAATTATTTTCAACTCAATGACTTGCAACTCCGAATCTCCTCTCTACATTCCGTTGATCTGGAGATCAATTCTAAGTTTTGGCAACAAAAATAGGAAAAATTCAAATGTAGAATCTGGCAACAATTTTAGTCCTCCATTGGCGTGATGAAGACCTAAGATAAGGTCGAAAGCTTCCAACTTACGAACTTTTGTAAAAGTTTTAGTTAACGTAACTAGCGTGATCAAGTTACCTTTCTTTGTTATGCATACATTAATATTATTAATAACATCTATGAAAATGCAAGTGCAAAGATTCGGTTGTTTGAGAATACAGCACACATAAAAATTGGAAAGGGACTGAGACAAGGTGACACCATATCTCCGAAGCTCTTTAATGCCACATTAGAAAATGTCTTTCAATCACTGAACTGGGAAAACAAAGGGATAGAGATTAATGGAGATTATCTAACCCACCTTCGTTTTGCTAATGACGTAGTCATTTTTGCAACTACCCCATCAGAGCTGCAGAGTATGATCCAGGAACTTGCTGACAAGAATAAAGAAGTGGGATTAAAAATGAACTTTCAGAAGACAAAAGTGATATTCAATGCTTTTTTCAAGAAATGAATATTTATCGATTGATGGAGAAAAGCTGGAGATAACAGACACGTACGTTTTTCTTGGACAGCAGATATCAAGTGAGGGTCTCATTGATGAAGAAATTAATCGGCGTACAAAACTTGCCTGGGGAGCTTTTGGAAGAAACAGCATAATTTTCAAGAGCAATATGCCATTATGTCTTAAAAGAAAAGTGTTTGATCAATGCATTCTTCCAGTGCTTACGTATGGTGCAGAGACTTGGACTTTAACTAAAAGAGATATACAAAGGCTGCAGACAACTCAAAGATGCATGGAGAGGTGCATGATTGGTGTAACCAGAAGAGATAAGAAGAGGAACTCGTGGATCCAAAAAATGACAAGAGTGGAAGACATCATGATCAGAGTTAAATCCCTGAAATGGCAATGGTCTGGACATACTGCCAGAAGGACAGACCATCGATAGACAGCCGAAATTTTAGATTGGATTCCAAGGGACAGGACCCAGAAGAAGACCACATGGGAGATGGGTGGATGAAATTCAAAAGTATGCGGGAGTAACATGGAGGAGACTGGCACAAGACAGACCGTTGTGGAAGAAACTTGGGAAGACCTTCGTCCAGCAGTGGATTGATAATGGTTGACAATGATGATGATGGTATATGTTTTCTGAAATTCTGACCATATTATTTTCTTTGTCCAGTAAGTGTATGTGTACTAAATGCATTTGTTTTCTTTCTTGTTTCATATTTATTCACAACTATTTGCTATTATGCGCTTCTATTTTATTACTTTCAGCTTTTTCTATAAATTTTTAAAATCCTAATTTTACAAACACTCAGATTTAATGAGCAAAAGTACTGGTCCCATTGTACTCACTGTAAGCAAGTTCAACCTGTAATATCATATCTTTGTAAAATTAAAGTACTGGGAAACCTTGAAGACATCTTTTCTTAGAAGAAACGATTGAGAAAACAGTGTGTGAAGTAAAAATGGACAGCCATTTTTTTAGCAAAATGAAAAATGTTCAATTTTCTTAGTTTTGTATTTTCTCATCCTACTGAAACTTAGGAAAATTTCGAAGTGTTTGGCTTATAATCGAGCCATCAAATCTAAATCTTCTAATTGTGGAATTATTTGATGATGAGCAACACTTCATACCACGCATATATGTAGGCAGCATTAAAAACCGACTACAGCATTTCAGCTGCAAGAAATTAACTTTTGAAACTGAAATGGCTTCATTAATTTTGGCGATGTCCTTGCATAATCATTGTGAATTGCACTTCATGTACCATTGTCAGTCGAATTGCACTTCATTACAATATAGTTTGAAAAATCTTCTTTTGTGTAAAAATGGTGTGTATATACTGACTCCCATCCTTCTCTATATTCTCATGATTTTGTCATGTCCTTAAAGCACGAAAAATAAATATGAGGCAGTGGTACGGAAATTCATTTCCATTTTGGGTGGAATAGAACAAAGGCCTATATAGACTTCAAAAACTCCCATGGTGCTTCATTGAAATTTTAAGTTAAATGAAGTAGGGGGTGCACTGGGGGAGGGATAAGAACTTTCCAACCTCTCCATCAAGAAAAATGTTGGAGGTATAGGCTCCTGAACATTCCAAGGGAAAAAACCCAAAATTTTCTTTATTTCTCCTTGAAAAAGATCAGTGCACAAACTATTATTCTCCAGTTTGTGCATTACCCCAAAATTTTTGTGCTGTAGTGTTCCTGATGAAGTCCTTGTTTAGTTGATGATATCTTTATAATTTCACGTCTTTGCTGAGAATTTCATCATAATTTTGTATGTTTGTTCAGACAGAAGGTTTTCATTTGCAACCATATATCCTGCTGTAATCACTGTGTTATGTTTGTACAATGTGAGGATTTTCTAATGTCGATATGATCAAGCATTTGTGTAATATTTTTTTTTTTTTTTTTCATTTTGAACTTTTACTTTCAATGGACTGTTATTTTTGAAGCAGATAAACTTTTAATATTGTCATTCTTTTTCTTTACAGCTGGAAGGTGCACAATTTTTCAGCACTTCTGATATATCTAGAATGCATTCATTTTTAAAAGTCCATGCCTTCTGCTGGAGCCATATTGAGTAATATAAATCATAGTCTCATTAGTAGAAGTGAAAAAAAATTCAGAAGGAAAGTGTGGAGGTAACTTTCTTTTCACTAAATCTGGGTTGGGTGTGTGTGTGTGTGTTTATCTAAAAAAGATCTGAATTCATTTTATCATTGTGTCAAATTATTGTTGTATTGGAAAGAAAAGAAGGATTTTAATTATTTAGTTAGTTATGTAAATGAGATGTGATGATGATAGTTCATGATGACACTTTAAGTGGCTTGTGATGTTTAGTGGTACTTACAGTGTTGCAGCACTCCAGAAATGTATCCAAGAAAACTGTACTAAAAATGACAAAGGCAGTTCATTCAATTGACCACGTCACAGAACACATAAATGCACTGAACTCATGAAATTGGATTTTTTTTTTATTGGATTTTTAACGACCACTGTGAGCAACTCAATGGGCCATAAGCAGTCTCAATGGGCCATAAGCAGTCGCCCGTCTCTAATTTAGGGTCACTGGTTCCAGGGAAGGGAGAGAGCCAGTGCCATAAGACAAACACAACATCCGTGCCTCACCGGGATTCGAACCCGGACCCCGGTCGGACGAATGATCAGAGGCCATTGCTTAGACCACTGCGCCACCGGGGCGGCAAATTGGATTTGAAAAGTCTAACTAGACTACCATTATTTTACATTGTTTTTCCTTTTAATAATAATAATAATAATAATAAACTTAGCTAGATACAAAAAAAAAAAAAAAAAAAAAACTATTGCTTCATTAACTGTAAATATATATACCCAAATTATCAAAAAGAGAATTTTAGAAGTCTTGTGTAAATTTTGTAGAGTAGTTACTCAAAATCCTGTCTGTCATTCTGCAGTGCTGAATCTTGCTAGGACTGCTTCAGTAAGTTCAAAATAAGAAAGAAAAAAACAAACACACTTATTTTACCTTTATTTCTCAGGATGTGGCGAGTGGGCAGGTGATTACAGCACCTTCCATGACAACAAAACACACAGGAATGGCTACAGGCCATATGTTTTTGTGGAAATGTTGCAGTTAGTTTATGTTTTGGTGTTGCAGTCTAGTATGAAGGTAGCCCTGGTGCATGCTCCTACTTGCACAGCAAGTACGGATAATATCTTCCAGGCATAATTGGCATGTAGGCTAATTAGAACCACCAATCCATGTAAATGACATTTTCCAGAGAGGACGAGAACTACTCTTGTCTTCTGCATAAGGCTGGTCAGCCGAACACTTATCTCTTTGCCATCCATACATAATGGAAAAGAGGTGCTCAAATGTTTTTGAGCATCTGCTTATCAGTTCTTTTTACTCTCCCCCAACTTTGTGTTTTAGTGGAGCAATTATTTGGGAATCAGGAGAGAAAAAATGTCTATGTGTGCTTGAAAATTTGGAAAAAGGCTGTCTTGGGCTTTCTCTTGTCTCTTTAGCTAGGATTTTGGTCAAGTAGCCCATGGCTGCTGTGAGGAAAAAAATTCTCACCCCAAAGTTATCACTGGACATGCTGCAAAGCAACGATGTCTCTACTTCAAAATCAGAAGTGAAAAAAATATTATGATAATGCTCACATAAATTCATGCACAAGCACTCTACACAGATTTTGACTGCTGGAATCTGTGACTGCTAAAATTCGAAACTTTCACCAAATAATTACCGTATATACTCGCGTATAAGTCGAGAAATTTGGGACAAAATGAGAGCTTCAAAGTAATGGGGTCGACTTATACGCGGGGTCTAAAAAAATCGTAAGTCCAAAAGTTCTTCCTGTGAGGCAAAAGGCAATCCATCCCCCCCCCCCCCCCCCCAAATGCTGATGCAGTATTAATTACGAAATCGCAACCCTCTGAAAAGAAAAAAGAAAGAAAGAAAGAAAGAAAAAACGCCGATGTGGTAGAATTACGAAATCGCAAACCTAAGAATTTCTCCGCGCTTTGAGAAGTCTCCTCTCTCCTGGCGCTGCGTATCCACAGCGCAGTCACAGCCGCGCATAGAAAGCTCCGCCCTTCCGACTACCAGTTGATTGCACTGATCTTCGACGTAACGGCAAAGAATATCACGTGAAGCGTTTTTCTTTGGTAACGGAGCCATGCGACAGCCAGTGTTAGGTGTTGCTTGTTCTTTATCGCACGTGTCTCGCTTCTCCTATTATGGGTGACACGGATTGTGTAAAGAAACGGATGTCCTATAACGCAGGATTCAAGTTGAAAGTGGTTTCTTTTGCAGAAAATACTAACAACTGTGCTGCTTCACGTCAATTTGGCATTAACGAAAAACTGATTCGAGATTGGCGTTAAAAAAACCGGACTTGGTGAAAATCCCAAAATCGCAAAAGGCGCTGCGCCATGGAACGACATCTTTCCCAGAGCTGGAAAGTGTCTTGAATGATTGGATTGTGGGCTGCAGACAAAATGGTTACATTGTAAGCAGGGTGCGCACGCGTGCTTGAAAACCTGGAAAGTCCTGGAAAATCATGATTACGTTTTCAAGGCCTGGAATATCCTGGAAAAACGGTATTTTTTTAATGCTGTCTTGAAAAGCCTTGAAATTTGAAATTAGTGCTTAAAAAAATGCCGTTTTAGGAAATCGTGTTACTGACTGTTACCCCTTAATTTTTTTAAGTTCCTCTCCTCTGTTCTCAAAGAAACCGCCGGCTACAGTGGTGTTTCGGATGTGCCCAAATCCTAATTTGGCTGGGGGAGGAAGCATACTTCCAGTACAATAAAATTGGATGATTACTATTATAGCAGGTCTGTTAGGGAAGGGGAGCTTGATGCATTCTCTAGCCCTGAGCTTGATGTCCGTCCGACAACTACTGAGAACAACAGAAGGGGAAAGAAGAGACATTTAGCATTTGCAAGGGGTCGCGTGTTTACCAAGTCAGCTGGCATCCACCAGTGAAGAGTATGCCTGAACAACACATTCATCTGCTCCTTGTTTATTGCATTAAGACGCTTGCTTCCGGCCCACCCCTCAAGAGACTTCGGCTACTTATGATAAAAAATAAGAAAACTATCTTTGCGAATTTTTCACAAAAGTGGCTGAAATTTTTACACTTACTATAATTGGATTACAGAAGCTCACTCCCAAAAATTCCATTTGAATCGGTTTAAAACTTAAAAAGTTAGCATTGGAAATTTTTATTATGTGTGCCTCTTTAGACAGTGAGCCTTGAGCAGAAAGGGCGTTACCATAGCAACGGTTGATTGACAGCTGGGAGCGCTGATCCGAAGCCCTTGGTTGGGAAGAAAGCAAACACCTGTTTATCACTTCCACGGCTCAAAAGGACTAAGAGATATTTTCAGAAATCCATTTTCCGGAATTTTGAAAATAACAGTAAAATTTTTACAGTGGTTAAAGTACATCACAATAAAGTTCTAGTGCAAATTTCGCCGAATTCCGTTTGAAACTTTAGCAGATGCAAAATAAAAAAAAAAAAATCTTCCGTTGCAAAAATCGGATTCAAAAAAAAGAAACGGCAATTATAAATTACGGGAAAAGCAAGCAAATTATTTTTTTTAGATGCCATGGTTTATTTAAACAGAGTGATCCTTAAATTTTGAAATTTTGTTTCTGTGATATGGACTCTATTTTAATTACAAACATACATTTTTATTCAGGTCTGAGTTACTGTTTTAATAAAAAAATCTATAATTAAAAGTTTTCAATGGATTTAGGCGAAATTCAGCAGATAAACGTATTTTAGTAAATTGCAACGTTATGACGTAAATTTGGTCATTTTGTCGAAAATTGGGCAGCATTTTTTTTTTTACGTTTTCTCCTATAGTTAGGGTGAAGGAGGAAGACACTTCAGTGAGCTGCAGGTGGTGATTTATGGCGATGTGCCAAATGAAAAGAAGCCGTTCCATCAGGACATTCCAGAGGTTGAGTGTGCGTGGACGCGTGCTCCTGCTGTTTGAACTTAATCGGATATGTTTTCCGGAGGGGGAGAAATATCCGTTTCAGCTTTACAGCTTTCAGGCTCCTTTTTTTTTTCTTGGTAATAAATAAAAACCATAGTTGCTGCATTCACCATTGATCCATATTCGCATTTCTTGAATATAAACAGCAGACAATCGGAAACATGGTGTTGGGTGGGTCTTGATGTTCTTCATTTGTATCTGCTGAATTTTGTTCTGTGGGAATACGGAATGAGTTATACTGTGAATACATACAAAACTACATATTTTTGAGCTGAAAAAATATGTCTACTTGTACACAGTAGCTAACGTGTGAACTCAGACGAAGACAATCGGACATATGGACGTCTGATTCCATAAAAAAATCAACCCATTTTATTATACACGACAGGTAAAAAAGAAAAAACATTACATGTTTTTAAACATTATAAAGGAAAGCGGATTTTTGAAACACCATGACTTGATGATATTAATTTCTGAAAGTTTTTTTTTTTTTCGATTTTAATTTCTGAAATCTTTTTTTTTTTTTTTTTTTCAATTACAATACACTGTAACATGATACCTGTGTGTTGTATCCCTTAGTTGTATGGCAGATTTTCAGTTGGCCGATATCCGCGATCGTAAGTGGTAGTTACATTGCTATTGTTGATGATGACAAGATAAATACTGGAGTAATGTAGAATGTTGCATAACGTAAAAAAGAAATCGCCCCCCTTCGAACTTTTATGCGGTTATCATAGCTGATCAACCATTTCATTCCATGAACATCAGCACATTTCAATCATTTGACCATTGGGGGTCTGACGGAATTCAGCAGTGCTTAAGCGCCTAGCGCAACGAGAACATGCTAATTATGGACAGTTCTATTCCCTTCCCCCCTATCATCCCTAATCCATTTGCATCTTTCATCATTTTTATTGCTTAAAACTGAAATTGCTTTTAAAAACTAATTTGAGCATGATACTGTAAAGCGTAGTAATCATCCTGGAATTTTTTGTATATGGCCTGGAAAAGGCCTGGAAAGTCCTTGAATTTTTTTCCCCCAAAAGAGTACGAACCCTGTGTAAGGCGAACTGGTATACGTTTGCGAGCAATGAAGCTCGCAAAAGATGAAAAGTTTGCAGCCGCAAAAAACACTTTTCATGCCTCACCAGGTTGGTGCACAAGGTTCATGAACCGCTATGGGTTGTGTCTACGCCAGCGCACCAAAATTGCACAAAAGTTACCTCGTGACCTCGAAGCAAAGATAATGGAATTTCAAAAGTATGTACCGTAATTTTTGGGCTAAGAGCCGCAGCTCTTACGTTACTAAAAGTGAAATTTTTTGGGTGAGCGGCCCTTATGCCGAATTTGTTTTCGATAAGACTTTCTTCCCTCCCCCCCCTTTTTTTTTTTCATGCAGATGCTTAGTAAATTTTTTCAAACCACGCCTTTTTTTGTTCACGAACTCGACTGTGATCATGTCCCCCCCCCCTTCTACTCATACGTTAGACAATAACTCCGCTGTCCTGATGTTGGTTTAGGAGGGAAAGTGGGGGAGAACAGGAATGCCTGACTCAAACGCCCTTTGCATGGGGGACGGAATGGGGACATAAGCACACAGACGAGTAGCGTAACGTCCGAGGCTTCTGTGGATAGCGCGCCCAGCGGTAACGGCTCAGTGCGCAGTAAATGAAAGTAGGTCAAACCACTTGAAAGAGAGAAAGCGCACCGCCGTTTCGAAGTGTTAACGGCAGATCAGCGAACACGTGCGAAGCAGCTGGTAAAAGGAAACGTCTCTACATGAGAAAAAAAGCATAACATAGAAGGAACATATTATTAAAGAAAACATTAATCGAAAGCATAACAAGCGATAATTTATAAGTTAATTACTTCTAAGACGGATTCTATTGCGGTGAACAGAGAACCATCCTGTAGCAGACATCCACATTGAATGGAATTTAGACAATTGTGCGGTTTTACGAGCAATGCGATATTCTAACGGATCTTAAGATTAACTGTGATTTATATTGATTATATAAATGGTTCTGAGCATTTAATAAAGGCAAACAAATAACATCATTAGCATGATTAATAAAAAATGTATAAATAAAAATGTTTGCCAGTATGAAAAAATAAGTGTGTAAAGCAGATCGACACTGAGTTACAGAATTAGCCTTTGAAGTATACATATAATCACGTTGGGCGTGAGTTAATTCATGAAAATAAGGAAGATAATTTAGCTTTCTGAGCAGCACCACGACTTCACAGGTGCGGCCCTTACGGCAACTTTTGCTTCCAAGATTGCAAAAATTCTCACCTGCGGCTCTTAGTCCAAAAATTACGGTAATTCAAAAGAGAAAAGAGACTGCTTTTGAACTTTCCCAAATAGGGAACATGGATGAAACCGCCATGTGTTTCGACCTTCCGGGAAATAAGACAGTGAACCAAAAGGGGGAAAAAAATATCTTGATCAAAACGACTGGCGACGAAAAATCCAGTTTCACGGTTGTTCTTTCCTGTTTGGCCGACGGCAGTAAGCTACCTCCGGTAATTATTTTCAAACGCAAAACTCTGCCGAAAAGTGTTGTCTTTCCGTCTGGTGTGCTCGTTCGTGCCCATGAAAAAGGATGGATGAACGAATCCGGAACAATTGACTGGTTAAAGAATGTGTGGAACAAAAGGCCAGGTACACTTTTGAGGAAACCTTCTCTTTTGGTGTGGGATATGTTTGTTGCACACCGTTGTGCAGAAGTGAAAAAAACTGCAGAAAATTCAAAAACAACTCTTGCTGTCATCCCAGGTGGGTTGACATCTGTTCTTCAACCACTAGATGTCTGCCTTAATAAGCCTTTCAAGGACAATGTGCGGAGGTATTGGGCAGATTGGGTAAGTTCCGATTTGCCGACCGAAACCAAGGGCGGAAATCTAAAGAAGCCGGATATCGTTTTGATTGCGCGATGGGTCAAGGATGCTTGAGATGCGATACCTGCGGAAACGGTCGTGAAATCATTCAAGAAATGTTGCATTAGTAACAAACTTGATGGCACAGAGGATGATGAGATTTTTATGAGTGATGATGACAGTGATTCTGATGACACATACATAGATGGGAATACTGATGTTTATGATGACGCGCCGATGACAGAGAAAGACTTTTTTTTAACTGTTTGGCGAGTCTGACTCGGAATCGGATTTTGAAGGGTTCCGATGAAGTTTTTGGGTATGCAAATTAAATTTAGTATTATATATATAATTTTTTTCGTTTTCAAATGTTTTTGAATAAATTCATTGAAATTTTTTTTTCTCATTCCGGGATCGACTTATACGCGAGTTTCCGATTTCTTACGATATTTTCCTCTGAAACTGGGGGATCGACTTATACGCGAGTATATACGGTATATATCAGCCACATATCATGATTGATTCTTTCCCTTTTTTTTACTTGATATAGGAAATCTGCTATTATGTTGTGTCATATTATCGGCCTAAAACAAAATGTGGCCATATGACAGGAATAGGTATAGTTTAATACATGGTGCATACAGGTTGCATAGTTTCAGTTGTTTAAACATCACAGTCCCAGGTGGTGTAATGGATAGTATACTCGAACGGAAATTGGGAGATACAGGTTCAATTCCCGCTGCAGGGCAGTGAAGTTTTCATGTTTCAGGGTTCCCACTCAACCTGGAAAACAAGGAAAATCTGGAATTCTCAGGGAATTTGAAAATGGTTCCAAAAATCAGGGAAAACTCAGGGAAAATTACCCTTTTTTGTAAAAGTCAGGGAAGATTACCCCTTTTTTTTGTTGTAAAAATCAATGGATACTTTATTTTGCCAAAAAAAACTTATTTTTTCAAGATTTCAAACTTTTGCTTGCAATTACTGCCTGCCTAGAATTTGGTAGATTTTACTTTCAGTTATATTAAGTATTTCCTTTATTCCCTAAAAACAAAATAGATGCAAAATTGAATTTTTAAAATTGCCAGTTATTATGCTTTTGTTCAATTTCTGCAGGCAGTTGTTATAACATGGAACAATTAGGCACAATGGCTCCTGCTTGAAGAAACACTTCACAAGAGAACCAACCAAATGATGGATCAAAGTCCTTTGTCTGTTGGTTCTCTTGAAACATGTTTCTTTGAACAGAGCCATTCCATCATTAAACTTAGCTGCATTGTGTTATAGAAAAACTGAAACTATTCAACTGACAGATTTTTTCTTACATATGACCTGTTTCTATGGTAATGTATTTACAAATTCCGTGTGGGTAGTTTTCACAAAAATTCACAGAACTTTGGTACAGAAAATAATGTGCACAGTTAGTTGTTATTAATGAAAAGCAGGTAATTTTATAAAGACAAATTATGTAAAGAATTTATAAATGTGTGCTTTGGTGAGAAAAATGAATGGAATGGAATTAAATGTAACAGTTCTTTGCAACATGCCACTCTGGAAAACTTTAAAAACCACCTGGAGAACCTGGAAAAGTCAGGGAATTTTTTTATTACTTTTTAGTGGGAGCCTTGTGTTTTCTGAGAGATGTTACATGGATGACCAGTAACAGCTACAAGCAAATTTAGAGTTTATAATCTGATTGCTAGGAATATTCTACTTTCACCAGATGCTCGATTCTGAATAGAGAGAACAGGTAAAGTGGAAATGGGGGAACAAAAGTGAGTGACGCAACTGCAAAACATGCTTTATATAATGCTGTTCAAGTTCATGGAAGAAAGGATGGGAAGGAAAAAGTAAGCATCCTTTTCATGCTTAACAGTCGTCATGAACTTTGGGAAAGCTGACCTGCTTTTTGAAGACCCCAAGGATAAAACTCCCACAAAAAGCAGAAAATGCAAAAGATGACATTTGAATTCTTGAAATTTTAAGATAAAGCAAATTGCTAATCTAAGATTCTATCATGTTGTGGAGAAGTTATGTAAGTGGTGTCCCTTTTATTTCTAGATTCCTTGTTTTTCAAAATGGTTGAAGTTTTAGCAACTTCATTGACAGAATTGACTTAGAAAATGAAATTCATACATCATTCTGAAATGTAATATATGACATCACATAGCAACCATATTTAATGCTTTTTTCCTGGAACACAGTTCATTATCGGCACATATTATCCCCTGAGAAAATTTTTGGCTATGAGAGAAAGGTTTTTTTTTTTTTTTTTTCCATAATGTAAAGTTACTTTGTACATGAAAAAAAAAAAAAATTGCAGCCAACACAGATACTCAAAAATGCTAAAAAATAAAAATCTATTAATATACTACTTATAGTTTTTACAGTAAAGCAAATGTAATATAAAATACTTGTTACTCCCACTCTCTCTAAATAAAATAAGCACTTGCTACATACTACCATACAAATGAAATTAATTCTTATTAAGAAATTTTAACTAATAGAAATGCACTACATTTTAACTTACTGATATCTTATGCTATATCATTCTGTTGCGTCAAGTTACTATTGATCTAAAATTAGGCCTTGACAGGTGTAATCTCATGAAAATGTTGACACAAAAGTTTGTTATAAACATTTTAATGCATATCACAAAATGCCTCTTACCTTGCTTTGATGCCTCCAATCTTGATGTATGGCTTCGGTTTAAATCACCATGATTCATTGTAGTGATGTGTAAAGTATTCTTCATTAAAAATTGGTTGACAACTCAGAATCAGAAGAGCAAGAATATATGAAAATGTAAATTAGAGCAGTTGAAATAAATATGATGGTACCATAAAATCAAACTAAAAACTGTTAAAACCAAAGAAAGCAGGAGGCAAAACAAAATGGTTTCGAGACCACATCCTGTTGCAACATGAAGTCACTCATTTGTTTAGTCCCAGTTCCAATATAAAAGTCAAAGTTAAAAAATAGTTAAAACACAAACTTTGATAACGCATGAAGCAACCGTGAAAAAGTCGAAAAATGAAGAATGCCAGAGGTAAATCAAATGTCATTGAGACTACACTCTCTCACTTTGCAAAATCATCTGCATTGGCTAAGTTCCATATGCATCTCAGCCGCCTTAGTTTGGGGCTTTACTCAGTGGTAGTGATGTTACATTAATTGGTAACACGTCGTTATCACTGTGGCTTCACAAAGTTTGCAGCTTAGTAGAGCCGGAGGGATAACGACGCATTACCAATGAATGTAACATCACTACCCAGTAGTGAAAATGGGATTTTTCGCTGCCGGAACGCAACGTACAACTTGTAGTGTTGTCGCCAAAACCCGTCAAAATGAGATCGCCATGTTTTGTCTATTTCTGACTCCATAGTCAGAATTCATCAAAAAGGCTTAACACAGTATCGACGGGTATTGGCGACAATACTACAATGGTACAAGTGAATGCATTAAAAATGTAATATTCGCAAACACATTTCCTGTACACATAAAACCATATATGGAAATTTCGTTATTAAACTTTTAAAATGAAATAGTCACATTTAGCTAAAGTCAGAGCTGTTTTCTTTATTCAGAAGTACGTTTCTTATGAGAATGACCACGCGAATGTGTGCCGGTGCAATTAAAGGTATCACCCTTTTTGAAGGTGTCTTCAAATAACAAACATCGGAGAAAAAACGTCAGCTCGTATTTGAGGCAGAGATATGTAAGTAACTACTGTATATGGGGTGGCAAAGTAAAGAAATTCGGCTTTGTCTGAAATATCCATTTATTTAGCTGCACTATCTATTATAACTTCGATTTGAAAAAAAAAATCATTTCCTAAAATAATCTCCAAAGTTTTTGTTTCAACAAGTCTTCTTGCATCTTTTCTTCACGTTCTCTGCAAGCCAAAAAACTGCATTTCTCCTTCCGTCACTCAACCATTTCCGTACGTACGGCTCGGGATTGAAGATCTTTGAAGGAGGTCCATTTATTTTTATGAACATGAGGTTGCTGACGTGTGTAATGTTTAAAGCATTTCTTAAATCAGTTATTATCAAATTCATGGTGCTAAAACCTCTTCCACACTCAGCTGTTGATATAGCAACTGCAGCAGCAGATTTTAATTAGACTTTTAAATGATGTGAAACTTTTTTGGTTTCCTTGAAATGTCTGAACTCTTCAATGATTTTCCTTTCTTCCTCCAATCCGAATATTTGGCATAAACTTAGAACCTCTCTTTCTTCGTATAAAATATCTATGTCGGTCGGCCAAAAAGACGAATACAAAACCTGAAGTTGTTTTACAATATCCTCGCTGCTGAATAAGCTGGCAGATAAATTGTTGGCAACACTCCGAAAAAACTGAACACGGTTTATTTTCCTGTCAGACTTATTTCCCCTTGAATGTAAGTCCACCTCTTTGAACACCATATTTTTTACGGCATCTGATGCTACTAAATAAAACTTGTCAAAACCACCATCAGCTAAACCTTGGAAAACTTTCACTGTAAGGGAAATATGCGAATGTTCTTCTGGTAACGATACAGAATTTCCTTGAAGACGCAGTGACAATGAACTAAGTTCCTTTAAGGCGGTTTTCATTAGTGCCAAATTTTCCAGGAAGCATGTGCTCGTAAGTCTTTTCAGTAAGCCAGAAAACATGTTTCTGTCTTTTCTATCCCTTGAAGCATCAGCAGATGCAGCTTTAAAATGCAAAGCCAAGGCTGGAAACATATTCCAGACAGCAGATACTGTTCGCTCACTAGATGCGACCCATCTTGTTCCAAGAATTCTCCGGACTGAAGAAAACAGAACTGCAATTTCTTCAGCACAGTGATGCAACTCGCGAGCGTTCTTTGGTGAAGCGTGATACAAAGAGTATAATTTATCGCAAAACGATTTAAAACTCTTTATGCCGTAAACCTCTTTAATTACGTCCCCAACAGCAAGTTCTAACTTATGATTTGCACAGTGCCATATAATAAGTTTGGCAATTTTTTTAAGCTGTTGAGCCACACCAGATATGGAACCTGCGAAGTTTGCAGCTCCGTCGGAAGTGAAAGATATCAGATTATTTTTAATAAGCTCTATTGGAAAGTACTTCACCAAGCAGTTCATAATTGATTCAGTTATTGCTGTTGCTTTCAAATCATATAATTCAACCAAGTATAAAAATAGAGTTTGGACATTTATATCATCCAGATCTATGGACATTCTTATGCAGATTATGAGTACTGAGAGTCGGCTTACAGTTGTACACTCATCAACCAAGATACCGAATTTTATATTTTGGAAGACGATTTCTTCACAGAGCTTTTTACGCATGTAATTTCCTACCGAATCTCAAATATCCGTACATGTCTTCATAGACTGCAATATCCTTCCCATCTCAGTGCCATTTTTCTTTTGAAGATCAATCAAACCAGGAAAATCGACAAAAGGTCTATTGTTCTTTGCAATGAAATATGCGGTATTGAATATTTTGTACGTATTGTCCACTTTATTTTTATTTATTTTTTCAACAATATTTTCAAAGACGCCTTCAGAATGTTTTGCGTTCATTTTGGAAGTTTCTTTATGAGCGTGACTTTCTCTGTGCTCCTTTATTTTTTTCCTTAAAGCCGTATTTTGCTTCTTCTTATTGTCAGCCGTAGATCTAACTTTGCAATCTATCCACTCCTTAGAAAGCCTTGCACTAGTTAAAAATTCTGAAACGTTCATATTCCCGGCGGTTTTACTGATGGCCCATCCTAAACACCCATTTTTTAAAACAAGCCAAGAGTACTCTTTCAAAAAAATACTTACTTTGATCCTCAGTCCAACACTCGGGTTTACCATTTGTTGAGCTTTGCCGAGATTCGGATTCTTCTAATGAACTTCCATGCAGTGATTTCCTTTGACTGTTGTATTTTTGGCGATTTTCTTGATGATACTTCACATGGAGTCCGAGCTTGAACAGGGGGGAGGTTTCCAAATTCCGGAGTTCCGTTTGTTTCCTTTTGACTCATATTTTTTCCCAAAGAAATCTGTTAGTGTTCTTTTCATTATTTTCAGTTGTTTTCTTTTCTCACACAAGAACAAATTAAAACTTACAACAACGACTACAATATCAGTCAAAAAGTCACGTCCTACCATGGCAGGAGCTGGAGTTGAAGTGACAGCATGTGTAGAAAGCTCGTTGCCAGGTTACAGGGACTGCAAAGTCATTTTATGGCAAGAGCGGAGAGAGGTTGCAAGGCCATCGAGCAATTAGCTCCTGTCATGACCTTCGTTCTCACGCAAACACTTCGCACTCACCGTGGAATTAAGCGGCGTTGCAGTCATCACCATGGCGGGAAATCATGAAGGAGGACGGCGAAGAGAAAATATTTTGAGAACTACAGCTACAACTCCGGTAGTACCTACACAAATGCCGAGTGAGCTTTATTAGAGGAAAATAAAAAAAAAAATTGAAACGACGAACAGTTAATACTAGATGGTGTTATTAATTGAAATGTATAATGCATTACGAAATGTTTTATGAAAATTAAATGCTCCCTTTCTTTTGGTGTCGATAACGGAATGCCGGAACGCAGGGTTTTGCTCCCGGAATGCCGGAACGTACGGTTTTGCTTCCGGAACGCCAGAACGCAGGGTTTTGCTCCCAGATCGGCGTTCTGGCCCATTTCCACCACTGTCACTACCACTGAGGAAAGCCACAAACTAAGGTGGCCGAAATGCATATGGAACTGAGCCAAAGCAGATGAGTGATTTCGCAAAGTGACAAAGTGTAGTCTCGACGACATTTTCAAAAACATTTAAATATGTGCAAGAACTATGCCATATTGCATGTATTTATTTACTTGGCACAAAGCACGGCTACATTAATGTAAAAATGTTACACAATTACTGTACATCACATTATTTCAGGTTTAATATACAGTTTTCGGACGTGACCTTATGCTGAAAATGCATAATAGAATAAACTCGGATTTCAGAAAATATCTCTACATTTCATAAAGAATGAAATAATAAGACTATTCACAATGTTAACGAATATGTCCGGTACGCATGAATGGACCTTTATCTCTGGTGCAACAGTTCAACCCTTCGTTGTAATTCAGAAATTATCGACTGCAACATTAGCAATTCAACATTTAAACACGTAAAGGCAACCCAACATAAGATCCAAGATTGGACCTTGGACCAAAGTCAAAAGTATAGACACCACGAACGACTAAAAGACCACACAACAACACAAATCATGATACTAAAAAGGTAGATAGGTGGTAAATCCATATTTCCATGCATACAATAATGCCATCAGACCATTTTCAGCATAAGTCATGCCATCCTCAGTGGTACAAACTGTTGTTAATCCTCATCGTATGAATGTGCTTACAACAATTCCGAATACATGTCAGACATATCCGCTACACCCTTCGGTAACAAAACACAAAGCCTCATGGGATCAAAGGACGTCAGAGGCGCCATCTAATGCTCAAGCATGGCGTTGTTGTTCATTTGAGTAATCAACTTTATCATTTTGTTTTTTCCTTTTTTTGTATGGTAATTGTTTCTTCTTCTGTTTCTCTTCAACCTCTATCAGGTATTTCCATGCATATGGTAAATCCATAGGTACATTATTATTACAGTTCCTAGTCTTTTCAATAACAATAGCTTTGGAAATAAATTGTTGATTATACTTTTTGTGAGATGTTATTAATTTAATGTTGGACCAATCTGGTGTTAAATTAATTCTCGTGGCAGTATTGCATTAGAGATGTCTTCATCTCCTTATGCCAATTTGATATATGCTCATTCAGCCTACACTGTGGACATCTCCTTGTGCTGCCTATGTAAGATTTCATTTGTACTCCTTCATCATTAACTGTAAGTATTTAGTATATTCCAGATCTTTTAAGGATGGACATCTTATTGTTAGTCAATAATTTCCCATTGTTAAGTATTGTTTCTGCCAGCTTAATATTGTAAGTAGCACATTCTTTCTTAAGGACATCGTTCAACGAAGGTAAGTATAGGAATTTTATGAAATGCTTTTTTTCATTTTCATTAACTATAGGTTCTTTATTTTTTAGTTTGTTCTTTATATTTATGTACAAAGACTGTATCAAACATTTACTGTAACCAAACTCTTGGGTCAATGACTCGACTCATTTGATTTCATTTTCTTCAGCCTTTTTGGAACATTTGATTTACCTCCGGCATTCTTCATTTTTGACTTTTTCATGGTTGCTTCATACATTATAAAGTTTATATTTTAACTATTTTTTACTTCAACTTTTACATTGGAACTGGGACTAAGAAAATGAGTGACTTCATGTTGCGACAGGATGTGGTCTCGACACCATTTTGTTTTGCCTCCTGCTTTTTTGGTTTTAACACTTTCTAGTTCGATTTTATGGTACCATCATTTTTATTTCTACTCTAATTTAGATTTTCATATAGTCTTGCTCTTCTGATTCTGAGTTGTCAACCAATTTTTAATGAAGAATACTTTATGTCAGCAATTGTATAACATGTTTACATCACTACAATGCATCATGATGATTTAAATTGAGGCTATACATCAACGTTGGAGGCATCAAAGCAAGGTAAAAGGCATTTCATGATACTCATTAAAATGTTTATAACAATCTTTTGTGTCCCATTTTCGTGAGATTACCATCTACCGAGGCCTAATTTTAGATTGATAGTAATGTGATACAACAGAAATGATATGGTATGAATATTGGATATTCATCAAATATTTAGATAGTTCATAGCCACATATTAGCTTACAAGTTACTCAGTTGACGTTCATAGCCACATATTAGCTTACAAGTTACTCAGTTGACTTGGTTCAATAGTCATGACTAACTACACCCTAAAGCTGAAATAAATCAGAAACCGAGACTAGAAAAGTATTGATTGTTGGAAAATTTGCCAAACATTGCTTCTTGCAAAACTTTCATTCACTGCTATGCCAGAATAAATCAAGCAGGAAAGTATGGAATACAGCAGAGATTTTTAACGAATGGCTTGTCAAATTTAATGCAAAAATGAAAATAGAAACAGAAAAATCCTCCTTTTGGTTGACAATTGTATGCCTCATAACAAGCCCACAACCTTAGATTGCATGTGTGTGGTGAATTTTCCACTCAATTGTACAGTTGTTCTACACCCTTTGGATCAATTGTTCATAAAAGCTGTGAAAACTTGCTACCATAGCTTGCTAACGAAGGAATGGACTCCCCTCTCCCCCAGAAAAAACAATAAAAGATAGAATTTCTAGAGCATGGAGAGAGATCAGCCAAAATGCAACATCAGTTGTTAAGAATGTGCTGCATGACTGAATCTAATAAAAAAGGATTCAAAGCAAACTGCGTGTTGAGCCTGAGACATGGAAATCAGTTGCTAAGTCGACTTCCATTGATAATTATGTGTAACAGAAAGCTTTTTTGTTTTCAGATGATGATGTGTGTACTTCTGATGAAATGACTTATGTAGGCATCATCTAATGAATAAAGGGCAATAAAAATGAAGTAAATGTTCAAATTAGTGACAAAGAAGATGCTGCAAACTCTTTGCTGAATGTTAGCACTTCAGAAGCACTTTTTTGCATAGAAAATATTCATCCTTTTGTGTTGTCACAAATGAACGTTCCAGATGATATGTTTTCTGACATGCATCCTTTGCAGAACTTTTTTTTAAATATCTGCAGTTCCATATTGCCTCTTTAAAAAAAAATCACTGATTTTCTATGTAAACAAAAGATGTCTAAATACAAGAGAGAGGCAAAGGTTTAATTTGACAGTTTTATTATATATATTTCTATTATTTTAAGTAAAATTTTTTAGATTAAAACTTTTGATTTGAAATGTTTTAAGCATATGTAGATTGAAATTGTTTGGTAAAATTTTAAATTTTGTTTGGTATGAAATTGTGTTCTAATGAAATATTTTGGGGGTCCCATGAAGTTTGTTCTAATGGGAATCAAGTGTATATCTATTATATTTTTAATCAAAACATAAATGGATTAAGGATGAAAACATAAATGGATTAGGATTAAGGCTAACAAAATTATGATTACTTCATAAGTAAGAGCAACAACCATCATATAAAAATGGCTTATTTTATAGTCTGTTTTACTGCCTACATGAATTTATAATTTTTAATTACTGCCTACATAATTTTATAATTTGCATTGAAATTCATATTAATTTATGTTCCAGATGTCTGCAAAAGTGAAACGTAAGGTTACTGTAGAAAATAATAAAGATAATGCAGATCAGCATCGTAGGCCTAGTGTTTTTGAAAGGCTAGGTCCTGGTGCTGTGAGTGTTGGGAACACACAACAACAAGAAGTAAGCTAAAGCTTCAGTATTTTAACTTATCAGATTTTAATTGATATTCCAAAATTACTCTTTATTGACTCCCCCACCTCCCTCCCTCTCTCTGTGTATTGAAATATACTCACTTTGCTTATTTTCACAGCATATTTAAATATATATCAGGGCTTGAAAAATATCTAAAATATTGCATGCCTAACTGGGCATGCACAGAAAAAATTGACCTCTCATAAATGTTAGATTTGCAGAAAAAATTGTCCTTTGACGCAAAAAATTAGGAGTCTCATTTTTTTGGGTTAAAAAATACAACGAAGTTTTTTAGCAGCTCAAGTACACCCATTGCTAACTGTACATAACATTTGGTACAAAACATCATATTGCCACAATATCTAATCCAACATCACAAGGCAGTTACAGAAGTGATACACTGAGTGATCACTGAATTATGGCCACCTACCTAATACTTCATAGGACCTCCTTTCGTCCTTAGTTCAGCAGCTATCCGACGTGGCATCGATTCAATAAGATTCCGGAAGCAGTTGGGAGATATGGCCAGCCAAGCTGTGTGTAATGCAACCCTCAATGCAGGTATGGAGGTGATTAGTGTATCCAAACACCTATCACCTCCATACCTACTGTTCCATAGTGTCTCATAAGTGCTCTATGGCATTGATATCAAGGGAATTTTGAGGCCAATTGATATGCTGCAAGTCTGAACTGTGTTCGTCAAACCATTTCTGCACAACATTGGGTCTGTGGCTTGGTGCATTGTCATCCTGGAAGATGCTGTCGCCTTTCGGGAAAGAGTGCAACATTGCTGTGTGTACATAGTCAGCAAGCAATTCATGATAGTGGGCACCAGTCAAACTTTGCTCCATGTGTACCAGGGGACTAAGTTCCTGCTAGGTAAACATGGCCCACACTATACAACCGCCTCCAGTGGTATGCACAGTGGAGACCATGCAGGATGTATCGAGTGCCTCGTGTTGTTTGTGTCAAACACGTACATGACCATCCATGGAGTGGAGTAAAAAATGCGACTTATCAGACCAGCATACACAGTTTTCCAGTCATCCGACATCCAACTTACATGACCTTTGCACCAGGCAAGTTTTTTTGCACCGTGGTTTGGAGAGGATATTGTCAGGGACATCTGCTGTTGTAGTCCATATGTGCAATGCATGGTCATGACAGATACTGTTCCGGGTTGAACTCTGTCATACTGGGTAGTCAACTGTTGAACAGTGCTGCGTCTGTTGGTCTGTATGAGTCATCGGACCAGGCGCTCACCTCTCACATCAACCTTTCACTGTCCTGTGCAGTTTTGCCTCCGGGTCATTGTTTGACCATTTAGTTGCTAGTTCTGATATACTTTAACTACAGTGGCTGACAAAAACCCCACCAGTTCAGCTGTTTGGGAAATCAAGGCACCCACTGTCTGAGCTCCCACAATCTGTCCTTTCTCAAAGTCCGATAAATCCTTCCGTTTACTCATCATGCTCTGAATTTTACTACCTACTGTTCACACACACCTCATATGTGCTCTGTTGGTCAACTAATCGCTCCCTCTCGTAAATCACATGATCAATGGGCTGCATCCACTTTTGATGGGGTGGTCATAATTCAGTGATCGCTTGGTCTACATATACACTGAAGAGCAATTGAATTAGAGACAGCTGGCGTTGTGCAAATGTGCAGCTGTAGGCGGCCCTGTAAACGGAAACGACATGATGTATGCGGCGATCCGACAATATAAGGAGTGAAGCGACGGGAATCGGTAAGAGTTGGACGCAGTATGGGTAAGATGAAGGATCTAAGCGCATTTGATCGTGGGCAAATTGTCGGGGCCCGACGAATGGGTCACTCCATCTCGGAAGTCGTGCAGGCACTGGGATTTTCACGAGCCACTGTGTCACGGGTGCACCGTGAGTACATCGAATCCGGTAAAACCATCCCTGCAAGGGCCAACTGCCGTGGACAACAGCATGTGGATGAGCGGGGTCATCGTCGGCTAGCTCGCATTGTAACAGCGGATAGATGGGCCACAGTGCAAGAAATCACTCAGCAATTTAACGCTGGTGCACAAAAACGTGTAAGCAGCCACACCATCCAGAACCATCTCCTCGCTATGGGGTACAGAAGCCATCGTCCCACGAAGGTACAGCTGCTGACCGCACATCACAGGGTGCAAAGATTAGCATGGGCGCGGGAACATCGCCACTGGACCTTAGACGTGTGGAACAATGTTGCCTGGACTGATGAGTCGAGATTTACGTTGGTATGCAGATGGCAGATGGCAGGATATGAGTACGGCGCAAATCACATGAAGCGATGGATCCTTCTTGCCAGTAGGGTACTCTTCAAGCTGGTGGGAGTAGCATTCTCGTCTGGGGACTGTTTACATGGACTGAAATGGGACCCCTGGTAAGTGTGACATCATCCTTCACAGGTCAACGTTACCGGGATATCCTGGACGATCATTTGCTCCCGTTTGTGCGTCTTCAACATCCCACTGGGGACTTCATCCTGCAACAAGACAATGCACCGTGCCATCGCTCCCGAATCATATCCGAATGGTTGGATGAACACTCCACCGATGTGACCTTGCTTCCTTGGCCAGCTAGGTCAGCTGACCTCAATCCCATCGAGCACATCTGGAATGCCATCAAGAGAGATGTTCGAGGCTCTGACCCTCCATCTAATCTTCGTGAACTGTGGGAGCTTGTTCAGGGGTCGTGGGTCAGTATGGCTTCCCAACGCTTCCAGTGTCTTGTCGAGTCCATGCCGAGATGAATTGCCACCGTCATCAGGGCGAAAGGTGGTGCTGCACGTTCCTAGACAGGTATCTCTAATTCAATTGCTCTTCAGTGTATATCTTTGACTGCAACAGTAATACAAAATCTTTGGTTTGCAAAGACAGGAGAAAACCATCCTTTTTTTTTTTATTATTGTAGCAAATTCAGTAATCCAATTTCATTTTCCAAATGTAATTGCCTGTCCCAGTAAATTCCTTTTTCTACGTGCCCAGGCCAATAAGCTGCATGCCCCTGGCATCTTGTGTAGGGTAGTTTTCAAACCCTGATATACATGTTTGTTTACTTTCACAGTACATTAAGTATATTAAAATATACAGTAGATTCCAGTTAATTGGGATACATTGGGACAAGATCACTTTGGTCCAATAAAGCGGTTGCCCGGTTATGTGAAGCTGTATCTCAAAGAGCTAATTTAGGATGCTGTTCAAGAATAAACGGCTGCCCCGGTTCAGAGTTCACCAAAATGCGCAATTACGCGTCTAGTATGCATCGAAATTTTACCAACGCGTAAGATTATGCTCCAGGAATTTTTCTCGACACGTAAAAATATGTGTCAGGAATTTTTCTCAACGCTTAAAAGTATGCATCAGGAAATTTTTCTCTTCGCACAAAACTACTCTTCGAAGAATTTTACCTATTTGTAAAAGTGCACATCGGGACGGTATTATGTCTTTCAGAAATGGAAGTAAACGAAATAAAGATTTTTTCCATAATCATAATTTCTTTTTCCTGTGATATTGCCTCTATCCAGTATTGTTGTTATATATCATTTTATTTTATATTTGTATTTCACTTTGAAAATGGTGGAAAAATTTCTAAAAACGGATATTCGACGCCGAAAATTTTTTGCTGTAATCTTTAGGTGAGTGCTACAGCTTCAAAGAATTTCTCCTTTTCCGTCATAATTTGGGTTATCATCAAGATTGATGCATAACTGAACATTTTGGGGCAATGGGTAGTGGTGGTGGATGATTTCCGCCTGAAACTTTCTAAACTTTCGAAATCAGAAGTTTCACCTTTCAAAACTTTCGAAAACAGAAGTTAGACACACTGAAGATTTATCGCGTAATAATTATTTTATTTTTCACGTGATGTCTCTGCCTAGTGTTGTTGTTAAATATCATTTTATTTCATAAATATTTGTATTTCGACTTGAACATGGAGGGAAAATGTCAGAAAACGAAAATCAGACGTAGCAAAGATTTCCCCCATAACTAATTTTTTTCCCCAATAATGATCAGAGCATCATGTATCCTTTGTTCTTAAATATTTTCCCCTAAAAAGTTTTGCATTTGAGCTTAATAAGCGGGGGGGGGGGGTTTGTCCGAGAACAAAAGTGACGAAGCTGAAAAATTAAATTTGTAAAAATTGTTGCATGGTGTTCAAAAGTATTTATATTATCAAAGTTACACTATTCATCTTTTATCTAAAATAGTGAAAACTATCAGGTATTCATGATGGATAAAATTGTCACCCAAGGGCATTAAAAAAAAAACAACAGTAAAGAAATGGGAAGGGAACAAAGGTATCAGCAAAGTGAAAATTTAAGCACTGGATGCTGTGCAGCTGCAGAAAAACAAATGTGGCTGTGGAACTTGCTGAGAAGTTTATTAGATATTTTTAGATGCCATAAGAACCTCAAAAGTAAAGTACAATGTTTTCACTTTTTGAACACATTGCTGTTCCATGTGGTCATTACAAAACATGATAAATTTAATGTTGTTGTTTTAAAATATGAATATTATATTTATTTCTAAAACAAGAAACAAAATGGATCCAAATTCTAAATACATTGAGCAGTAGTGAAATATTTTATGTGAAAAAATATGGATTGATTTTTCATAATTGCCTAGCATTTTCGTAAGTATTTTATTTCATATGTTAATTTTTCTAAAATTCTCTCGACTTTTGAAAATTACTCTCTAAATTTTTTCAAAGGAGTAAAAATACTCCTTTAATTTTTTTTTTTTTTTTCTGCAAACTCTGCCCCGGTTAATGGGTGACTCAGTTAACCAGAGTCTACTGTATATATTTACTTACTTTCACTGTATGTTAAATGTATTTAAATGTATATATTTGCTTACTTTCACAAGTACATTAAATATATATACTTTACAGTACATTAAATATATTTAAGTATATCATGAGAATAAAGCAAATGACCAAAAATACAATTTTGTAAATCTTTGAAGATTTCTGTTAGTTTTAACACAGGCTGTATATTTTCACAATTTATTTAAAAGTAGTGAGTTTAGATCTTTGTATTCCCATTCATGTCTAAGAATTAATTATTTTCAAGTACCCCCCCCCTCCCCTGTTTGTTTCGGTGTTTAATTATCACCATGGGCAACTCGTAAGGCTGTAACCTGGCTGACATATCTAATTCAGTTTCAGGGAGGGGAGAGAGTCAGTACTGTAAGACAATCACACCACCCATGCATCACCAGAGACTTGAACCCAGGCCCATCTTAGATGATTAATTAGAAGCATCTTCCTCAGACTATTCGCCTGCCAAGACAGCAAAGCATGGCTGTTAAATATAGGTGGTCCTCAACTTTTGTATGCTTGATTGGTTAGTTGGTTAGTGTGTTTAGGGGCGCAAGAGCCTCGGAGGGACAAAGAGCACAAAGTCTAATGATTGAAAATATGTACAAAGAAAGATCGACAGACAACAATGATATAAAACAGAACAAGCAGTGTAAAAGGCCGATAAAACAACAACGAACTATATAACAACACCGGTACAAAGAATAATATGATGTAACATAACAAAAACAATATTAAAAGATAACAGATTATGAGATAAAACCAGAACAATTGAAAAGGTGTGACAACGATGTGATAAAACATAATATAAAAGGTGTAAAAGGCTGATAAAACAGAAACAAGCTACAGAAAATGAAAAACACAGGTAAAATGAAGACATGATAAAACAGAAGACGCGTCACACTGATTGTTTAAAAAACGACTCAGGGTCAATGAGTCATCTGCTAGAATTGGTAAAACAAAATGACGAGAGCGTTGATGAACAAAACGACAACATGAACGTAAAATATTAACAACAGTTAAAGGCACAGTGCATGTCCCACACATAGAGGTAGTGTCACCACACAGCAAATAGCGGTGGCTGAAATGACAATGCCCAACGCGGAGACATGCGAGTACAACTTGGTCTCCCTACGGTTCTGGCGACATGATGAATTCCAGCTACCAAGAACTGGTTTGATACCATGCAGTCTATTGTCCACCTGTTAGTCCCACTGACCCTGCCACGTTCGCTCGATATGATTATGAACATTAAAACGCAAGTCACGATGAAACAGTGGCAAGGGTGTGACGACCAAAAAGGAAGCAGATCTAGTAGCCACATCAGCAGACTCGTTCCCTGGAATTGCAACATGCCCAGGAATCCAGCAGAATTGGATCTGGACACCAGCCTCGAGCAAAGAACAAAGTAGCCTTTGTACGTTAAAAAAAAAAAGGGGGTGGTAATTGAAATTCAAAGATGACATATATTTATACAACTCACATTTTTGGTACAGTTTAACTTACATAGACATGACAAAAGCTAATAGACACCTGATTTGTTAATAATATTTATTTTCTGTCTGTATGGAATGCAAGAAGCTGTAGTTGTGGCTGGATTTAATATCTGGTAGCCATATCCTTTGCAGCACGTAGGGCTCTCATCCTGTCTGGCATTATGGAAATGAGATCAGCAAAGGTGCTCTGTGGAATTTGAGCCTACGATTCACGTAACAAGGCCAGCAGGTGTTCCTTGTTGTTGGTTTCTGTGGCATCCGTTGTAATTTTCCATCCAGTGTGGCCCACAGGTGTTCAATTGGGTCCATATCAGGGCTCTGGCTTGGCCACAACAGTTTCTGGATGGTGTTTTGTTCCTGCCATGTTTGGCTATGTTTTGTCCCTATGACATGGAGCTCCTTCTCCATGAACAAATAGGTGGTAGCCTTTGACATCTGACCACTGGGGAATATTGGTAGCAGGCCCCTCTCAAGGATGGCTATGTTATTAGGTGTGCAACTTAATTCTCGGCCACAGGCACGACACGTTGACTGCAAATTATAGCAAATCAAATACGTATCTAATCAGGGAAATAATCCCTGTCGTGTTGGATTCATTTGAGCCATCGGTCAGGGAGTTGCCGAATGCCACTGCAGAAAAAGAGGGCTGTTTCGAGTTGATAAAGTCATCAATACTTGTGTGGACCTCCTCGACAGAAGTGAATGTGTATCACTTAGGTGATGTTGCAGGGAGCGAAAGAGGTGATAATCAGACGAGGCGAAGTCTGAAGAATACGCCGGGGGGTACAAAATCTCCCAACCCAGGTTGGTGATCGTGTTTAAAGTCGTTTTCGCGGTGTGAGGATGTGCGTTATCCGAAGCAATAGGACCGACCTTCTGCTTTTGCCGGTGTATAGTCTTTTTGCCTCCGTTGAGTCACTCACACGAATGAGTTGCTGACAATAACGCTCAGCATTGACTCTTTCACCAAGTTTGAGCAACTCATAGTGTATGACACCGCGCTGATCTCACTATATACGCAGCAACAACTTCCTGGCATGGATATTCAATTTGGCAGTACTGGTGGTAGGCTGACCTTGATAAACCCACGATTTGCGCCGCTTAGGTTTATCGTAGAGGATCCACTTCTCATCACAGGTCAAAATCTTGTGAAGGAAATCCTTCTTCTTGAATCTGGAGAGTGAGGACACCGCAACATCGTAGTGCCTAGACTTGTTATCAGCTGTGAGTTGATGGGGCACCCAACGGCCCTCCTTGTGAATCCGTCCAAGCTTGTGCAGGCGCTTTGCAATGGCTTGCCGTGTTGCTCCGAGTTCCTGGGCGAGCTCTGACTGTGTGTGACAGAGATCCGCATCCAGCAGTTGTTCCAGTTCCTCATCGTCAACTTTCTGTGGCAGTCCCGGACGTTCTGCATCACGGAGATAGAAATTTCCCCTGCTTAATCCATTTGAACCACTTATTACACATACTGTAGGACACAGCAGCCTCACCCAAAGCAGCACAGATCATTTGCTGGGCTTCCGCGGCACTTTTTTTTCAGCTGAAACGCGAACAGGAGGTAGTGCCTCAAATGTTGCTTCTCAAACGACATTGCTTTCACCGTCAACTTTCGTCCCTTCTGTAACTACAGCTGTGAGCGGTTTCGTTGCCTGGAAAGCTGTTGGATGGCGCTGCAATCAGCCATTATGGCATACAGCTATTTACATTTACCGATGTTCTATGATCACTTGCAGTTAGGGGACGAGAATTAAGTTGCACACCTAATATTTTTGTGCATTGATGTTGCCTTCACATTCTATGAGGACTGAATAACCAATCATCCATATTGCTACCCATATTATGACTGAAAAACTGCCATGTATCACAGTTGGTTGTTGGTGCTTGAAGCTGAATTCTTGGCTGAGCAATCACCACACTCATGCCCTGCCACTGTCTGAAAATTGTGCAAATCGGAACTCATCAGAGAATATCAGTTGGCTCTAGGTGCTTTAAGCTGAATTCTTGGCTGAGCAATCGTCACACTCATGTCCTGCCACTGTCTGAAAATTGTGCAAATCGGGACTCATCAGAAAAGATGACAGTGTGCCAAAATGCTAAGGGCTCTCATTCATGTCTGCTGCCCATGCCAACCTGCAACAAATATTTGCTTCTTGCAAAAGAAGTTTACATCCAGTCGCTCTTCTATGATAGCCAAGTCAGTGAAGATACTGCTGAGCAGGTCTAGAACTAACTTTGAGCTAGGGTTGGAAAAATAAGCTCTAGATCTAGGAGCCAGCTCCAAAATTTAGAAGCCAGGTGAAACGAAAAGCAAATTTCAAAGTATCATGCATAAACGTAATGCTTGGTGATGATGTCGGAACAAAGAGTAATAATATAAGTGTATTAAGCACTGCCTATTACGCAAACTGCTTATTGCTAAATGAAATTCAAATCTGGTATATAAATCTCAGGGATCTGTAGATTTGATAAAAATCCAAACAAAAAAGAATGTGATATTTCAGGATAATTACAAGTTTTCGTTATTGTACAAGGAAAATTAGAAAATCATAAAAACAACAGGTTGAAGAAGTTAATCTTTCAAAATTTCCTGAATTTTAAATATATGGAACCTCAAGTTTAGTTGAATTTTTCTTTTATCTAAAAATGTTTTACAGAACCAAACTGCTAACAAAAAATATAAAACAAACAATCTGTCATACAGTTTTATAAACTGATGACTTAGAATTATAAGAAATAATAAATACCTTCCCTTTGCTGGTGTGATGTTTTCTAATGAGATTCCAGAGATACCAACCTGTTTCAGGTACTTTCAGTGGTACTAGTACAAATTTTCAGTAGTTTCGGCCATTTTTCAGTAGTCATACCAAAAAGAATAATTTTAACCAAGGAAAACAATTCATTTAATTTAATTAGCATTTTTTTACTTACTTATTCATTTATATACATGAAAATCTGTATCGAAATATTCCAAATTTTTCACATGGAAAATATTATACACCATGACTGATACATTTTTTTTACACAACAAACAATTGATTAAACAGCTTTCTTTAGTGATTTCGCTGTACAGTGTTTTGCAGATTTGAGTTCCTCAGCAGAAAATCTTTTTTCACCCAGAGGAGGACATATTCATTTTTGCAATAAGAAGTGCTTCTACAGTTTCTAAACCTAAATTAGGTTGGAAACGAGCTTGATTTTTTTGCACTGAACTAAAACTCTCTTACTCACAGCATTCGAGTGTGGAACTACAAGTATCGCAAACATTACTTTCGAGAGAATAGTATACTTAACCGCTCCATTACAGCCTCTTAATTTTGAGATTTCTGACCAAGTGACATCTATTCTATCTGTTACTGCTATGGTCTCTAATTTGTCAGCTTGATAACAAGGAATTCCGCTTCCAGTATATCAAGTTCATTTTCAGTTATTATAAATGGAAGGTGTTTGACTATGTGTAATACAGAAGTAAATGATGTTATTGCTCTAAGTGAAGATCTACTACTTCTGCATGTTTTAAGAATTCATCATAGATCAGTATCTTTTCTAGAACATATGAACATTCTTAAATGTGAAATTTTCCAACAGATGTATACAACTTAGAAAGTTCATTTTCATTTAAAATGATTTCGCTTTAATACATTCTTGTTTTCTCTCCAATTACCAGTTGTGTCCTTTCTGATTTTTCTTTTTTGAAAAACTGTTATTTGAAAAATTAAGCTCAACATCACCATCAGCTACGACAGTAGGCTTCACAAAATCCTTGGATGCCATGACAATTTTATCCATCGTGCTGAAAGAACTTTCAGTTTGAGGACCATGAATGCGTGATAGCTTTCACTATTTTAGATAAAAGGTAGTGTAACTTGGAGAATATGAATGCTTTGAATATCATGCTTCAATTCTTACAAATTTTTCAGTTTCGTCACTTTCGTTTTCGGACTTTTCCCCCTTTATCAAGCTGAAATGCAAACCTTTTTTGGGGGAATATGTCAGAACACGGGATACACGTTTGGAACATTGTGTGTGTGTGGGGGGGATTACAGTTACGGAAGAAACCTTTGCTACGTCCGATTTTCGTTTTCGGACATTTCCCTTCCATATTCAAGGTGAAATACAAATATTTATGAAATAAAATGAAATTTAACAGCAATACTAGGCAGAGGAAACATTGCGTGAAAAATAAAATTACGATTACGGAAGAAATCTTCACTGTTTCCGAAAGTTTTAAAAGACGAAATTTCCGTTTTCGAAAGTTTCAGGCGAAAAGCAACCTTCACCACTACCAATTGCCCCAAAATTTCTGTTCAATTATGCATCGATCTCGAGGATAACCCAAATTACGACGAAAAAAGCAGAAATTCTTCGAAGCTGAAGATTACACGAGAATTTTTGCGTCGTCGAATTTCCGTTTTCGGAAATTTCCCTCCATTTTCAAAGTGAAATACAAAGATTTATGGAATAAAATTATGTATAACAACAATACTGGACAGAGGCAACATCGCAGGAAAACGAAATTACGATTATGGAAGAATTCTTTATTTCGTTCACTTCCATTTTGAAAGGCGAAATGCTGTCCCGGTGCGTATTTTTGCGCGTTGGTAAAATTCTTCGATGCGCAGTCTTACGCATGATGTGCGTTTTTGCACGTTGATGTGCATTTTACGCGTTTCTCGATGCCTATTTTTACGTGTTGATGCGTACTTTATGCACTTCAAGACATGTATTTCTACGCGTCGCGAAAAATTCCCGATGCATATTTTTACGCGTTGATAAAATTCTAGATGCGTACTAGACGCGCAATTACGCATTTTGGCGAACTCTGCTATGAAATCCAAGCATACTTTTCTGCAACGCAAGAAAAAAACCCTTCAAAATATTAATTACTGACATGAATGGTCGACGCACGATTAAAAAAAAAACCCTCCGATGCCAGGCAATGACACTCACGTTCTGCACCAAACGATTTTCAACAGCTTGCCACTGCACTGCGAAAGAGCTTCAGGTCGAACTCCGCCCACGTCCACCACAATAGTGAGCTACGCTCAACGTCCCCAGAATGTTGCATGCTGGGGAGGGAGGGTCTCATCGAGTGCTGTCCGGGCTCGCGCTAAGATCCGAGCAGCTTCAATAGGCATAACTGGAAGTGCATGCCTCTGAATGACGGATCGTCATGGCCTCCGTTGCATTGGTAAGGGGAACAAGCAAAATAAAAATTAATAACTTCCGTTAATTTTCCGTAAAAAAATCACGGTTTTCCGTATTTCGTAGTACAAGAGCTTTTTCCGTAGGAACTACGGAATCTCCATAGTTGTTGGCATCTCTGAGATTTCGATGTTTTAAAAAATGAGTTACTTTGAGATTTTGATAATAGTGCAAATTTTTATTTAGTTGCAATAGTCAAATGAGCTTTTCCGTGACAAGAAATGCAGAAGAAACTTGAACTATTTTATTTCATTCAGAACTGAAGCATCATTCTTTAGTTTAAATGCTTTTGGATTTTTAAATATAATGGTCAGAAAGTATAAGGAATAATTTGAAATCCATATTTTTTTTTATTTTACATTTAGTCAATTGATTAAACTTTAACTCCCTCCTTCGAAAGATGTTTTGCCTGATAGACATTATGCTCAGCTCTTACTATTTCCTTCAGCAATTATGTTGTGCTAGGGGCTTCACCAGGTGATTATTTAGGTGACTGAGTTGATGGAGGGGTGGGGGGTCATGTCAACTTTGCAAACAACAGTAATTTTACCTCATTTAACTTGATTTGTAAAACAGGAATCCATATATGGATTCCTGTTGAAACTCAATTTGCTAATTGACCACAGTTTAAAGAAAAATCTAGTGAATTTATGAAAATGTAATTGGAGCATTTTCATTGATATAATTAAACCCCATAAAATTAAAGTGAGAAAAATGGCAAGGGTTCTTGTAAAGCACAAGAGAAGAAAAAAAAAGCTCTTCACCTCATCAATCTAATATGAAACTATTTGGAAGAAAATAACAGCTAAGAAGAATTGCGACCATCAGCCTCCAGAATACCGTGTAATACGGCTTTGGAAATGAAGCAGGGGGAGTTTAAAATACGTAAACATATGGTTCTAGAAAAAAAAATCTGAGATAAAGCCATCTGGAAGTGAAAAATATAAGTAAAATAAAATGAAATGAGACTGTCAACTTCTGATATGCAGCATGGCCGCAGAAATGGAAGGGAATGTTGCAAACGCTTAACAAATATGGATTTTGTAAAAACCAAAAAAAAAAACCCAGCAGTAATCTAACTGAAATGAAGCTATCTGGAAGCCAAAAAAGGCAAAAATTGCAATCAACTTCTGGAATGCCTCATAATGCGACTGTGAAAAACAGAAGACGTGTAAAAAAAGACGTGTGAATGTGTAAAAATATGGTTTTTGAACAAAAATAACGAAGAGGAAGAACAAAAAAAAAAAAAACGCCTTATCAATCTAACTGAACACTGAAGTGTAGCTATCTGGAAGGAAAAGAAAAAAAGAAAAGCAGCGATGTCAACTTACGGAATGCCGACAGTTGCGAAAACAGAGAAAACCCTTTAAAAATATGTTATGACTCTTGTACAAAAAAAAAAAAAAAAAAAATCACCTTAATTTAACTTTCAGTAAGATTAAAATTTAGGTCTCCATGCCAAAAAAGAAAAAAAAAAAAGGAAAAATTGCGACCATCAGCTCCCGAAATGTTTTTATGCACTTTTAACCATCACACACATCAAATGTGCATTTTGTATTAAAAGTGCATAAAAATATCAATTGCGTAACATAAAATGGGTGGGGTATCTATTGATTACAGCTTTACATCTTAAACATGAGCCAAAGTTAAAAATGCATGGCAATGTCCTTTCCTTTGTTTTAAAATTTAAAGAAATCTTAAAAAAAAATTAATTTTAAGAAAATAGAAAAACAGTCTCCACATCTTTCCAAGAATCTGCAACGGGTGTTGCCGCACGGTCATGCTTCTTCTGCTTCCGCGATCTGACCAGGTTAGTTACGTGACTCAGAGGGTTTCTTCGCATTTCTCTGCTTTAAACACACGGATCAGGATAAAAGCTTACAGAATTTATAAATGCGATCAAAGCAGAAAATTTCAGAGTTTGATTTATTAAATTACAATTTGTTGAAGTTGCATTTTGTATCTATGAACTCAAAGTAATGACCCCAAATTACAAAATTTGAAGTAAAAGAAAGTTGGGGCCAGGACCAAATTTCTAGGCGACCTGGCACCTGGTAATTTTCCAGCCCTGCTTTGAGCTATTAAGTATTTCCCTTGAAGATATGGAGGAGACAATCCTCTTTGAAGATATAACTTACACAACCTTGGTGTAGGTTATGAAGACATGGACAAATTGTTCTATCTCATTCAGAGCCTGTGTCCAGTGAAGATCTAATTGTCATACAAGAAGTTTTGGCTGTAAAGAAAATGAATGAAACCTTTGTGCTCATTGAAATGGAACTTAATCATCAAGAAATTTATGAACAAAATTCAGGTGCATAGAGCAGTTAATAGGGATGCAGCTTACTGTAGATTCCTATGCCGAAAGAAGAGCTAGCATTGAATGTTACAGATTTTTCAAGAAAGTTAATAAGGCAGAGATGCCAACAACTACGGAATCTCCGTAGTTCCTACGAAAAAAAGCTCTTGTACTACGGAATACAGAAAACCGTGTTTTTTCTACTGAAAATTAACGGAAGTTATTAATTTTTATTTTGCTTGTTCCCCTTCCCAGCGCAACGGCGGCCACTTGACGATCCGTCATGCTTGTGATGCTGCCTGCACTTCCAGTTCTGCCTCTCGAAGCTGCTCAGATCTTAGCGCGAGCGGCTCGGCACTCAATGAGTGTGGCCTTGCGCTGAGTCATTCTAAGTGAAAATCCCTCCCTCCCCAGCATGCAACATTCTGGGGACATTGAGTGTAGCTCGCTTTGGTGGTGGGCGTGGCCGGAGTTCGGCCTGAAGCTCTTTCGCAGTGCAGCGGCAAGCTGTTGAAAATCGTTTGGTGCAGAACGTGAGTGTCATTGCCTGGCATCAGAGTTTTTTTTTAAATCGTGCGTCGACCATTCATTTCAGTAATTAATATCTTGAAGTTTTTTCTTGCGTTGCAGAAAAGTATGTTTGGATTTTGTTGCAGAGTTCGCCAAAATGCGTAATAGCGCGTCTAGTATGCATCTAAATTTTACCAACACGTAAAAATATGCATCAGGAATTTTTCACGACGCGTAGAAATACACGTCTTGAAGTGCGTAAAGTACGCATCAACATGTAAAAATACACATCAACGCGCAAAAACACCATCGAGAAATGCGTAAAACTATGCATCGAAGAATTTTACCAACGGGTAAAAAAAAAATATTCATCGGGACAGCATTTCGCCTTTCAAAAACGGAAGTGAACGAAATAAAGATTTATTCCGTAATCGTCATTTCGTTTTGCTGCGAGGTTGCCTCTGTCCAGTATTGTTGTTATACATAATTTTATTCCATAAATCTTTGTATTTCACTTTGAAAATGGAGGGGAAATTTCCGAAAACGGAAATTCGACGACGCAAAAATTCTCGTGTAATCTTCAGCTTTGAGGAATTTCTGCTTTTCGTCGTAATTTGGGTTATCCTCGAGATCGATGTATAATTGAACAGAAATTTTGGGGCAATTGGTAGTTGTAAAGGATGCTTTCTGCCTGAAACTTTCGAAAACGGAAATCTCGTCTTTTAAAACCTTCGGAAACAGTGAAGATTTCTCCCGTAATCGTAATTTTATTTTTCACGCAATGTTTCCTCTGCCTAGTATTGTTTTTAAATTTCATTTCATTTCATAAATATTTGTATTTCACCTTGAATGTGGAAGGGAAATGTCCGAAAACGGAAATTGGACGTAGCAAAGGTTTCTCCCGTAACTGTAATTTTTTTCCCCGACGATGTTCCGAACATGTATCCCGTGTTCTTACATATTCCGCCAAAAAAGGTTTGCATTTCAGCTTGATAAAGGGGGGAAAGTCCGAAAACAAAAGTTACGAAGCTGAAAAATTTGTAAGAATTGATGCACGATATTCAAAAGCATTCATATTCTCCAAGTTACACTACCTTTTATCTAAAATAGCGAAGGCTATCATGCATTCATGGTCCTCAAACTGAAAGTTCTTTCAGCATGATATATAAAATTGTCATGGCATCCAAGGGGCTTGTGAAGCCTACTGTCGTAGCTGATGGTGATGTTGAGCTTAATTTTTCAAAAAACAGTTTTTCAAAAAGAAAAATCAGAAAGGACGCAACTGGTAATTGGAGTAAAAACAAGAATGTATTAAAGCGAAATCATTTTAAACGAAAATGAACTTTCTAAGTTCTATTCATCTGTCGGAAAATTTCACAATGAAGAATGTTCTTATATTCAAGAAAAGATACTGATCTATGATGAATTCTTAAAACATGCAAAAGTAGTAGATCCTTCACTTAGAGCCATAACATCATTTACTTCTGTATTACACATAGTCAAACACCTTCCATTGATAATAACTGAAAATGAACTTGATATACTGGAAGCGGAATTCCTTGTTATCAAGCTGACAAATTAGAGACCATAGCAGTAACAGATAGAATAGATGTCACTTGGTCAGAAATCTCAAAATTAAGAGGCTGTAATGGAGCGGTTAATTATACTATTCTCTCGAAAGTAATGTTTGCAATACTTGTAGTTCCACACTCGAATGCTGTGAGTAAGAGAGTTTTTAGTTAAGTGCAAAAAAATCAAGCTCATTTCCAACCTAATTTAGGTTTAGAAACTGTAGAAGCACTTCTTATTGCAAAAATGAATATGTTCTCCTCTGGGCAAGTGTGTTATGAAAAAAGATTTTCTGCTGAGGAACTCAAATCTGCAAAAAAACACTGTACAGCAAAATCACTAAAGTAAGCTGTTTAATCAATTGTTTGTAGTGTAAAAAAAAATGTATCAGTCATGGTGTATATTATTTTCCATGTGAAAAATTTGGAATATTTTGATATAGGTTTTCGTGTATATAAATGAATAAGTAAGTAAAAAAAATGCTAATTAAATTAAATGAGTTGTTTTCCTCGGTTAAAATTATTCTTTTTGGTATGACTACTGAAAAATGGGCAAAACTACTGAAAATTTGTTGGAGTACTACTGAAAATATCTGAAACAGGTTGGCATCTCTGATAAGGTGCCATTAGCATGTGAATTATTTTTTCCCAACATTAAATCAGCTTTGTATGTGTTTGTGTGGCTGTACTAAAGATGAAAAAGGTACGCTGAAATAACTAGAATTTATGGCAAGAAATAAGATTGGGATATTTACTTGAATGGTTTTTTATTTTTCAACACAACAAACAGTTTTGTTTGTTGGAACAGGTGAGTTTGATGTTAATTATCATGAATCCCTAATCTGGTAACTCAATCAGGATGGATGAATTTGAACTAAATTGGGATGGTGACTTAACAGTCATGATACTGGATACCATTTATGTTGAATGATATGGGGCTGTGTGAATATACACTGTGAGATAAACATGAAGTGTGACTTTTTTGGCCATTATGTTTTATAGGTATATGAAATATGCAAGATGCTGAGTTGATTTTTGCTGAGAAAATTAATAATTGCTTTTGTTGAATTCAAGTGCTGTGATAATAGATGCAACTGTGTGTTGTTTCTTGCCGAGTATTCTTATATACTTTTACATACTTTCAAACACTAGGAACAGAACCCATGTGACATATTAAGTCTACTGTTTGACTTTGGTGCATTTAACTTTCTTGCACCTTTTTTATGAATGTATTATATGCAATAGCAGTAGACTGCCTATATTTAAAATTATGCAGTGAACCAAGACTCCAATTGAGATTAATCTCAAGTTTGACGTGAATTTTGTCTACAATTACATTGGCTTTGGTTTTAACTTGCCCAGAAAGGTAATTTTGTTTTCTTTGTCAAGTACTACAGTATGTTTGTAAACCTCTTTGATCTCTTGTATCTTTGCTACTGTCATGATGCTTGTAAAAGGAATTTCCAAAGTTAATGGGAAATAAAATGCGGAAAGTTAATACTTTTTCATCATCGTTTGGCCAAAATTTTCTTCAGTAAAGAAAGAATAAATATTGGTGTGAGTGCAATATTTTTTTTTCTGCCTAAGTTTCAGTAAAGCTTCCATGAATACCCATCATGTTAGAAACAGTTTTATTGCACTTTTGAAAATTAACATATTTAAAAATTGTGGTTTAATATTTTTGAGTTTAATAACATTAAAAAAATTCAGTGATGTGACATAAAATGGGATGATATTTCCATACTTTGTTTGAAGTTGTCCACATTTTTGTTTGAACTATTAAATATAATTTTTTTAAATTCCGGAATTTCTTTATTCTTCACAGCGTCACAATAGGGCTGAAACACATGAGAAATGTAGAAACTGGCTACGCAGTGGAGTATGTTCATTTGGAAGTAGCTGCCGTTACATGCATGATCCATTTCAAAATTCTTCTTCAAGACGCAACAAATCAGAGAAGTAATTTATTATAATCTCTCTCTATATATACACTGTATGTCTGTCTGTCTCTATGTATACTGCTAAAAAGGCATTGTGTTAGACAAAGTTATAGCCAACTTAAAAAATCATTAGCCAGTTTTTTTAACAGTTAGGTGATTTTTTTAAACTCAAAGATGTTAAAGATCTCATAATAACTTTTAACCTCCCTAATGGTGATTGTCTTGCAGTGGTGGGGAAATGTGTGTGTCAAATGCCTATGTAACTCTACCACAGTTGTGCATCAAGAAATGCAAATTCAGTAGAGTAAGAACTAGTTAAATGGGCAGTTTTAGTGAGAGATGGGTTTGCCCCCTCAAGGCGCTCCATGGGCAACAATGGCACACAGAACAGCAACAAAGGCCTCTGTGAATCTTGGAAAGGTACCAGCTAGTTTTGTGTGTAATTGGCAAATAGACCCCAACTCAAAGTGTTTTGTTCCAGAATCCTTAAGTTGAATGACCAACTGGAACCATCAGCTGTGGGCTAATTCCCCACAATGGTGTACTTGCCTGATTAAAAAGACACAAACAAAGTATGCTCCGAACTTAAGTGTGGGATATGGGGACCTACCACACTTATTTCACCCATTCCCCAGAAATAGGTTGAAATAAACATACTATTGAATCAGGTTAATAGACCCATTTTCCTCAGAAGGCCTCTAACATCATTGCAGAACGCTAGGTCGTCGTCCATAGACAAAAAGGGCAGCAAATCCTTTTCTCTGCTACGATAAAATGTAATGTTGGTTCCAGAATGAAGTAAATTTTTTTTTCATTCAACCTGGAGACCAGCATTTCAGAAGACTCCTCAGACACGTTCAGATCTCCGATGAGGTCACTCAGTTCATTTTGGTAAAAACATTGAGTACTTGATGAAGTTCCTACAAAATCACTTTCACTTTCTACACTTCTGTTATCTTGTAAATCATTAGACATGTGTGTTTCATCATCCTCTGGTGGCTCTGGTAGATGGTTGAAAGATAAATTTAGGTGAGAACAAAAGATAGAACATTTGAGTGTGGATGAGGTCTTCTTGCTGAATCTAGGTCAGGATGTGTCCACTAGCTTTGATTATTTTGATTGATGCCTTTAATATTGACAAGGCAAAAATAACAGTTATCATGGTATTTTGGTTCCCTCCAACCCATTGGTACTCCAAATTTCAGGCAACTCCTCTTTCCATTTGTCCATTGTCGTAAATGCTCATGTGCAAGTTTTGCATACTATGTGGGTAGCCCCCATAGCAGCAAAAGTTCGTGGTCAGTCTGCGACAGATATCATTGTGCCACGAAATAATCTGCGGGAGGTCACTGTGCAAGATAACTACTAAATGCGTAAAACAATATAAAATGCACAGACATATTTTTCTGCCTAAAAGAATGCCTAACCCAGGTACTATAGCAATTGCAATGCTAATTAGGATCAAGAACATTCTGGTTCTCTGTATCTGGAATTTTGCCAGTATTTAACAGCGATAAAGAGCAGAGGCATCACTAGAAAAAAATTGTCATAAAAGGAGAAATCTTCTCTCCGTTCTACTTCCGTTTTGGAACATTTTCGCCATTTCCCATCTCAAGTGCAAACATTTATGCAATTAAATGATGATTAAACAATAATGCAGCAGCACAGCGAGTGGAGGGTCATTAGAGAAATAAATTTTTGCTCCGTACAACTTTGGTTTTCAGAAAATTTTCCTCGATTTTCAATCTTAAATACAAACATTTATCTAATGATATTATATTTAATGACCGTAGAGGGCTGAGGGAATATCACAAGAAAAAAATTCAAGATTACTGGGTTCCATCAAATTTTCCTTTTTGAAAATTGTTGCCTCCATTTTTAAACCAAAACACGAGTATTTATGCAATAAAATGATATTTAACAACAATACCGGATAATCCTCTCTACAAGCATTAAGGCAATGTCGGGAGAAAAAAATTATGGTTACGAGAGAAATCCTCACTCCGCCTAACTTCCGTTTTCGGAAATTTTGAAAGGCAGAAAATTTGCACCTATGATAGAGAGTTTACCAGGTGGTTTAATAGGGTTCTGGGGATATCGTTTCTGTCTGCAGGACCAAGATAAATCTGCGATGTGCATCGGTCTTTGCCGCGATTCTGCTACAAAGACGATGTGCATCGGTCTTCGCCGCGATTCTGCTACAAAGACGATGTGCATCGGTCTTCGCCGCGATTCTGCTACAAAGACGATGTGCGTCGGTCTTCGCCGCGATTCTGCTACAAGGATGATGTGCGTCGGTCTTCGCTGTGAGTAGCCTATAAAATAAACCTGTGATGTACGTCGGCCATTGCCATGATTCTTCTACACGGATGAGTACAAAATAAATATGCGATGTACGTCGGCTATCGCCGCGGTTCTGCCACGGGGATGGGTACAAAATAAATGTGCGTCGCCCATCACTGCGATTCTGCTATGGGAATGGGTACAAAAGGAATCTCTGATGTACGTAGGCAGTCGCCGTGATTCTTCTACGGGGATGAGTACAAAATAAATCTGTGGTGTACGTCGGCCGTCGCTGTGATTCTGCTACGGGGATGAGTACCAAATAATTCTGCGACGTACGTCATCCTTCGCGAGAAAAAAATTACGATTATGGAAAAAATCCTCACTACGCCTAACTTCCGTTTTCGGAAATTTTGAAAGGCAGAAAATTTGCATCTATGATAGAGAGTTTACCAGGTGGTTTAATAGGGTTCTGGGGATATCGTTTCTGTCTGCAGGACCAAGATACTTCTGCGATGTGCGTCGGTCTTTGCCGCGATTCTGCTACAAGGATGAGTAGCCTACAAAATAAACCTGTGATGTACGTCGGCCATTGCCACGATTCTTCTACATGGATGAGTACAAAATAAATCTACGATGTATGTCGGCCGTCGCCCCGGTTCTGCCACGGGGATGGGTACAAAATAAATCTGTGTTGTATGTTGACCGTCGCCGTGATTCTGCTACGGGGATAAGTACCAAATAATTCTGCGATGTACGTCATCCTTCGCAAGAGAAAAAATTACGATTACGGGAGAAATCCTCACTACGCCTAACATCTGTTTTCGGAAATTTTGAAAAGTGGAAAACTTGCATCTATCATAGTTAGTCTGCAAGATTTTTTAATAGGTTTCTAGAGATATCGTTTCTGTCTGCAGGACCAAAATAAATCTGCGATGTGCGTCGGCCTTTGCCGCCATTCTGTTACGAGGATGGGTAAAAAATGAATCTGCGATGCACGTCGGCCGTCGCCGCAATTCTGCTATGGGGATGAGTACAAAATAAACCTGCGATGTACGTCGCCTGTCACCACGTGATTCTTCTACGGGGTTGAGTACAAAATAAGTCTGCAATGTACGTCGCCGTGATTCTGCTACTGGGATGAGTACAAAATAAACCTGTGATGTAAGTCACCCAGTCGCCGCGATTCTTCTATGAGGATGGGTACAAAATGAATCTCCGATGTACGTCGCCTGTTGCCGCGCTTCTGCTGTGGAGATAAGTACAAAATAAATCTGGGATGTACGTGGGCAGTCGCACAGTGATCCAGATGCGCAAAAAGCTGGCCAAAAATATTTTTCTAAAGAATAACTTTGAAATTTGCACCCAAAACAGTGATTTTAAGTTTCATTTATTTAAAAGACATAAAATATACCTGGTATAGTAAAAGAATTTGCAGTTTTAACCCTAAAGAATGGCACTACATGAGAGATGACTCTGGGCAATTTTGACACTTCTGGTATTTCAGTGAATTTAATCAACTCTCCTGCCCATATGAACTTGATATTTATGAAAATCAGTACTGTACAGTAATATACACTGTTTTGCATCCATTCCGGTACTTAGGAAGGTAGTGAATCATATTATTTAGTTCCAAAACTACATTGTACTGCAAAAAAATTATAAAGAGACCTTTTCTTCGCTTTTAAAATAAAACGTTGTAACTTTCCATTTAAAATAATAAAAAAACATTAAGATCTTTAGATTATTACAAAAGTGACATTAGAAATTTGTTTAATCCAGAAAAGCGACTCTGAAACATATTATTTCAGAATTTAAGGTAGTTACTGCTCACAAAAAAAAAAAAAAAAAAAAAAAAAAAAACAATCTTACCTCTTATCTCGACTAGGTAAAATAAATGTCAAAAAGCAGAGCAGGCTTGCATTTGAAGGTACAAGAAGTTTTGTCCTAATATTCCAGTATTCCAATTCATAGGTTAATTCAAAAATGAAAAGGACTGGGTCAATTTGACCCTGCGTCATTTAAAGGTTAATTGTCCATTTCAAGTTTGGATTCTTCTGTATCACTTTCTTTGTGATCATCATGTAATATGAGTAAGTCGCAAACAACTTGTGGTAGCTCCTTGTATTTCTTTTTCGGAAATTCTCCGCTGCTTGAAATGAGTGGATCAGAGCTTAGCAGTAACCTACGAAAAAGATCATCATTTGCGCTAATTCTGGAGAGTTTTCTTGTATGTTATTCATGAAATCGTCTGATATCCTTGTTTCAAGCTTCAAGGGCCTCTTCCAAGAGTTCACCGATAGGTAAAATAGCTGCTTTTGCAACAAGGGGTCCATTTATGAGGATCTCTTATGCACGGTTGGCGGCATGTTAAACCAAGGATACAGAGAGACGAAAAGATGAGCAATACTTTTACAAAATTCTTCAAATTTTGCATAATTCATCTCCTGACCACTGGAAATTACCTTCAGAATTACGCTAAACTGCTTAATGAGATTTTCGTCGATACCTGTAATCTCGGCAGAGATTTTAACATTTTGAAAAATCGTCTCGCTGTATTGCCGTCATTTGTATTTCCGTAACCAGGCTTTGGGACATCAATTATAAGCCCTAATCAATTTCTGATCTCTTCCTGGATGGTTTTCTTTTTCTCTTCCAGTTTCTGTATGCTTCCATCCTTGGAACTAACTTTCCATTTTTTGCAATCTAATCGATATTAGATATGTAAAAGGCATTCAAAAAACCTAATACTGTAGTTGCATAAAGTGTGGATAATCCAAACTCGAAACGTGAGGAATCTTGCACCTTCTTTGTAACTAGATTTAAATTATTAATTTCTGATACCTTTGCACCACAAATGTAACATCTCATAGATGATGTATTCGTTAAACTGTTACATATTTTTCCATCTATCATTGTTAAAGTTAAACAAAAATTTACAATTCCATATCTACTCTGAAATGCCTGAAGTTTTGAAATTTGGTCACTAATATTTTTCTTCTCTTCTGAAATCACTTGAGAGGTTTCACGTGCCCACTGAAGTCAAATGGGCCTACAAAAAGCTGTAGATGACATACGTGGATTTTCCCACACCGTTTCATTATTTTCGTTATTTATTAAACGTAAGGGTACCAATGATGACTGAAAAACACTGTCATCACTCATGTCACCTTCTTCCGTCCAAATTTGTTTGTGATGGGAATGACTCGAACTGCCATCGAATCCCCATTTACAGTACGACATATAATTTTTATCCCCAGTTGTGTCGAGATCTGGCGAAACCTGAAAAATTCTTGAACACGTATGGTTCAGTAAAGCCTGAAGTTTTACTTCACATACTCTCTCAGTTACACTGATATATTCTGCGTATGCAGTAGACTTTGCCTTCATCACTGAATAATAAGACGAATACAAATTATGGTGATGCGATTTTGACAAATGTGTCCTAATAATACAGACTTTTTGACAAATGTGTCCTAATATTTAAAAAGAGAGCTTCCTCAGGAGAAAGTTATGTTTGTTGTTTATCATCCCTCTTCTTCCAAGACTCAAGGATTCTATTAGCTCTCATTGGAGTGGTGGTTGTGGCTCCTTTCAGAAGTTTAGCAGCTGAATCATCTCCTTCCGATCTTAGACTTATTGCAGTTGCACAGGATAATTCCACAGAAGATGCTGTCGACCTGAGTTCCTCGGTTTTACGTCTTTTACTCCTTTCACTAGACTCTTCGAATCGCTTTTTGGGACGACCACGTGGTGTATGAAATAAAGAACAAGCAATGTTTCTATATATTATACTTGGAAATTCAATCACATTTCCCAGCCATTTCGAATTTTTCTTCATAAAACGCGCATTAGTGCTGTTGCTTTCTTTCCATCGTTTGTAATATATACAAAAATAGTTCTTCGCCATGTATTTACGCAAATCTTCTATAGCTGCATCATCATTGCTTAAATCAAAATTTTATATTAAGTAGTCAATGACATGTTCTTGTTGCACTTTCCACTGCTCCTCTTTCTTATGCAAAATCTTCATATGCAATTCATTGCGGGTTACAACAACAGCCATTCGAAAACACTTATAATGAAATAAACCTAGAAGAATAAGACTAGTGGATGAACACAAAAGTGCTTTGTGGCTATGCAAATTCAACACAAACCTACCAACACTGAGGGACAAATCAGGAGACACGAATTTGCTTCATATCACCAAGGTCATATGTGGTCACGTGAAACTTATGTGGGTGCGCATGCACTGAAACAGAGTTATCTCGCGTAGTGGCAGAGAGGGGCATGAAATTCTTTTATAGGACACTTATATGATCTGTTTTCTATGTTTGAAAACAAAAATGAACGCATGACTCCGTGTCACTCTTAATAAAAGTCGACGTTTAGAGTCAAACAAAAATAAAATGTAGTAAACTTTTAAATACATGGTTTCTACAATAAAGGAAATAAAAAATACAAATTTCTTAGTAACATTTTGTTAAGAGTACATCACTAAATGGTAGAATTTTTTAAATTTTATTTTCCTGTCAGTTCACTAGTATCATGGATGCATTAAACATTACGTTAAAAACAACCGCAAAAATCATTGTACCATTTACCCTAAATCTCAAGTAGGAAAAAGCATAACAAATGCAATTTATGTCGGTGAAAACAGTATTTATAGGAGGTATGACATTCTAAAAGTTATTAAAACCTATTTTAACAATAATATTTGAAAGTGGAAAAAACGATTTTTGGCCAGCTTTTTTCCCATCCGGACCACTGTGCATCACCGTGATTCTTCTACGGGGATGAGTACAAAATAAATCTGCGATGTACGTCGGCCGTCGCCTCGATTGTGCTACGGGGATGAGTACAAAATAATTCTGCGCCATACGTCGTCCTTCGCGAGAAAAAAAATTATGATTACGGGAGAAATCCTCACTACGCCTAACTTCCGTTTTCGGAAATTTTGAAAGGTGGGAAACTTGCATCTATGATAGGGAGTTAGGGAGCTGCAAGACAGTTTAATGGGGTTCTGGGGATATCGTTTTTGTCTGTAGGACCAAAATAAATCTGCAACGTACGTCGTCCGTTGCCGTGATTCTGCTACGGGGTGGGGAGCCCATGAATTATTTTGGTCTCCAAGCTAGACATCAAAATAACCAAGATATTCCCTCTTCACAAACTCGGAAATAGGTTTCCAACTTTCGTTTAGGGCGTACTTGCCACAAATGTAGCAAAAGACATCTGGATGGTTCAAGCAGCTTCTTCGTGAGGAAGCCATGGCATCTACTCAATCTGCGAACATAAACAGATCACATTACATTCTCTAGTTGTATAGTTGTTCACAAACTCACAATTGGACTAACAGGCCCGTGCACGGGCTTTACAATCATAAATTAGAATATTACATTCAATATTAAAATTATTGTAATTTTGGTTCACTTAATTCCCAGAGCAACACAACACAGACTCCATCCACATTCAGTGGATTCCACTCGCTATCTGCTTGTTTCTGTTCTTGGCGAGCTTCACTTCACAGGATCATCACCAAATTTGGCATACCTACATACACCAGGGAACCATAATGTTCCTTTATTTCTCTGAACAATCACTAATTAAAAATATAAATATTTATTATATTTCTGCACATGAGCATCTAAGGTGGACATTCCATATCTCCAAAATTAGAGCTGATGCGGCCAAACCAATGCCATTTTTGGAATCAGTGTCCCAAATATATCCAAAAATAGGTATAACTTTCAAAGCACAAAAAAAAAAAAAAACTTGGGCTGTGTAAAATCAGTTCCAGCATAAAGGGGGAAATTGTAGTAGTTTTTTACTAAGCTGTGTTTCTCATATTTCTGTAACAAAATTGCAAGATTATAAATCTTGTCAAACATGTATGAAATAAAAAAAAAAGTAGAATATGATTAGCAAAAGCTGAGAATTAAAATAATCTGGGTAACAAAGCAGGAAAGCATTGTGAATAATGCAAATTTAGTGAAATAAAAAAGTCACTGTCAGTACTAATTATTGACATGGCATATTGCAGCACACACAGAGACATTGATGTGTACACAGCATATTTGAAAAACTAACCATAAATATGATTTGTCAGAAAAAGTTTATAATTAATTCACTTGAAGCTTTATCTTATAGATTTTTAAGAGCTTCAAAAATTAGTGACTTGGAACTTAATTTTTTTTTTTTTTTTTTTTTTTTATCTGCGAAAGCAGTGATTGGAAAACTACTTTTAAAAAGTACTGCTGCAGTTACATTCTTGAAAAAGTAGCTTGCTGCAGCTACTACTTTTCTGGAAAAGTAGCTAGCTGCACTATTTTTTTTCTTCTGAAAATTGGTACTTTTGTTACTCTTTAGCTACTTTTTTACTTTTAGGTTTAAGTTAAAAGTACAAATTCTGGTGATGATCTTTATATGTACATACATTCTTACATATGGCATTATCGAGAGCTAACTACCAGGATATATTATACAAATAAATTCCCTTAGAAATTTACCTCTTAGCCCTGATTATCATATGTAACACATTTTAACATATTAATTCCAAAGCTGCTGATATATGAGTGTTAAAATATGTAGTAATACTTAGCGAGAGGTGTATTTTTTGAACGTTAAATGTAAAGGTATCCATCATGTGTTTTTGTAGCTTTCTATGCATACAAACAAAAACACTGGTTTTGTTAATGATTTTTAAGAAGGATGTTGCACTTCAAAGTGCAATATGTAATAGATACATGCTACTTCTGAACAAATGGAAATGGGGAGAATAATTTCTTTCTCTCCCTGTAAGCAGTGTAATAAAACATTAGCACATACCAATGCTTTATTATACTGCTTGTAGGTAGAAGGAAAATTTTCTCCACATAGCCACACATGTGTTTTTGGATATAGTTTCATCACCTGTTATGTAATCTTTTTAAACAGTGTTAAAGGTTATATGTACTTTAAAGGTTATCTTATATATACACTGAAGTGCCAAAAAAACTGGTACAGATGAGCTTATGCAAATTACATAGCAACGTCACCCATGCGCCTACTCGGTTGCATCCGCCAGTGCATATATAAAGCGATAGACATCCTTGCCAGCTGTCAGAGCTGTTTACGGCATGAGAATAACAAGTAATAACGATTTAAGCGATTTTCAACGCGGTGTCATAGTTGGCGCTCGTGAGATGGGCCATAGTATTTCAGAGGTAGAAACGAATTTCGGATTTTCATGGATGACCATTGCAAGGGTGTACCATGACTACAAGAATTCCGGCAAAACCTCTAACCTATGATACCAGTGTGGCCGTAAAAAGACATTGGGTGAACATGACCATCATCGGCTGTCAAGAATCGTTTCACGTGATAGGCATGCAACACTTTCGCAGGTATCATCGGAATTCAATGCTGGAGCCTCAACAAGCATCCGCGTCCAGACCGTGAAACGTACCCTGCATGATATGGACTTTGGGAGCTGACGCCCAACTCGAGTCCCCTTGATGGGTGCCCGACACAGAGCTATACGCCTCGCTTGGGCACAGCAACACCGCCACTGGACACTTGATGACTGGAAACATGTAGCCTGGTCTGACGAGTCACGTTTCCAACTGTATCGAGCAGATGGAAGGATTCGTGTGTGGCGCAAACTCTATGAAGCCATGGATCCCGCCTGTCAACAGGGAACTGTACCGGCTAATAGGGGGTCCGTAATGGTATGGGGTGTATTTAGCTGGACTACACTGGGACCCCTGGTACATCTACAAACTTCTGTGACCGGCCAACGCTATGTGCGCGCATCCTTTCTGACGAGGTACACCCGTTCATGTCCTGCATTCATGCTGATGGGTTGGGCCTGTTCCAATAGGACAATGCACCTCCACACAAGTGTCGGGACGCCACATTATGGTAAGAGGAGCATTCATCTGAGTTTGGGGTGTTGCCATTCCCACCCAAGTACCCAGATCTGAACGTGATAGAACACATTTGGAATGTCATGCAACGCGCTATCAAACACAGGAATCCGAGACCTCGGAATACACCCGAATTTTGGATGCTCTGCAGGAAGTATGGTGTGCATTACCTACAGCATATTTCCAGAAGCTAGTGAAGTCCATGCCACATCGTATTTCTGCAGTCCTGCGCTCCTGTGGGGGATCTACCAAGTATTAGACTGGTGTACCAGTTTTTCTGGCACTTCAGTGTATATATATATACAGTATATACATATCATTAAGCTGTTCTCTGAGATTCAGAGGTTAGCTCCTTAAAGAAAGACCATGTGTCAAGTATGCATTTAACTGATAGAACTAGAATTTACTTACTGCTGGTGTATCAAATGTCTCCATTTGCAACGATCTCTGCACACCTCTCGAGCTTCATTAACATCCATCACACGCTGCACTCAAGACCTTTTGTACTTCATACTCATAATCTTTTTCTTAATTAGACATTCGTGAATCTGGTCCTCCCATGATTCCATTGGCCTTCCTCTACCTTTCTTTCCTACCACTTGGAATGAAAAAATTCTCTTAGGCAGCACCACATCAGTAATTCTTTCAACATGGCCAAACCACCTAAGAATATTAGTGTCCACCTTACTAACAACATTTTGCCTCACAGTACACATCTACAACACATTTTCATTCCTCACATGATCAGCGCATGTCTTATCACCCCCCTCCCCCGTAAGTAACACATCTCCCCAGTACACAAACGACCCCTATGTCTTTTCTTCAGTACCCTGGTTTCACTGCTGTACATCAGGGTAGGAACAATTACACTTTCATACACAGCCATTTGGACTTCTTTGAGAACCCATCATTCCTGTGAAATCCTCCTAAGGCAGCTATGACTATCAATGAAGAATTCACTCGCCTATTAACTTCGCCCTCTTAATTTGTTCTCTCTGTCAAACATACTTCCTAAATAAACAAACTCATTCACCTGGCCAATCTCTGTGCCATTAAGGGTTATCTTGCATTCAGTACAAACAGTTCCTTGCTTACAAACCATAATTTTGGTTTTTCCCTTATTTATACTCAGTTTGAATTTCATACAAACTTTTAACATCCAGGACAACATGCTCTTCAACTCACTTTTGCTCTCTGCAACAGGACTGTGTCATCAGCATACAGCAATCTGAACACACAGATATTACCAAGACATAAACCAGTGTTATCCATTTTGGCATCACGCATGCATGCATCCATAAATATAGTAAACAGCCAGGGTAGCATTACACAACCTTGCCTGACTCCTGCACCAATAAAAAACCATTTCGATAAAACACCATTCACTCGCACACAAGCTCTAGTGCCAGTGTACATGGCTTTCATACTATTAAGTAGATTCCCAGTAATACCATATATATATATATATATATATATATATATATGTACAGTATATATATACACTGAAGAGCAATTGAATTAGAGACAGCTGGCGTTATGCAAATGTGACCCTGTGGGCGGCTCTGTAAACGGAAACGACATGATGTATGCAGCGATCCGACAATATAAGGAGTGATGCGATGGGATTCAGTAAGAGTCGAACGCAGTATGGGTAAGCCGAAGGATCTAAGCGCATTTGATCGTGGGCAAATTGTCGGGGCCCGACGAATGGGCCACTCCATCTTGGAAGTCGTGCAGGCACTGGGATTTTCACGAGCCACTGTGTCACGGGTGCACTATGAGTACATCGAATCCAGTAAAACCATCCCTGCAAGGGTCAACTGCCGTGGACAACAGTGTGTGGACGAGCGGGGTCATCGTCAAATAGCTTGGATTGTAACAGCAGATAGACGGGCCACAGTGTAAGAAATCACTCAGCAATTTAACGCTGGTGCACAAAATCGTGTAAGCAGCCACACCACTCAGAACCATCTCCTCGCTATGGGGTACAAAAGCCATCGTCTCACTAGGGTACTGCTGCTGACTGCACATCACAGGGTGCAAAGATTAGCATGGGCGCAAGAACATCGCCACTGGACCCTAGACATGTGGGAAAATGTTGCCTATACTGATGAGTCGAGATTCACGTTGGTACATGTGCATGGCAGGATACGAGTACGGCGCAAACCACATGAAGCGAAGGATCCTTCTTGCCAGCAGGGTACTCTTCAAGCTGGTGGGGGTGGTATTCTCGCCAGGGGACTGTTTACGTGGACTGAAATCGGACCCCTGGTACATGTGACATCGTCCCTCACAAGTCAACGTTACCGGGATATCCTGGATGACCATTTGCTCCCGTTTGTGCATCTTTAACATCCCACTGCGGACCTCATCCTGCAACAAGACAATGCACCGTGCTATCGCTCCCAAATTATATCCGAATGGTTGGATGAACACTCCACCGATGTGACCTCGCTTTCTTGGCCAGCTAGCTCACCTGACCTCAATCCCATCAAGCACATCTGGGATGCCATCGAGAGAGATGTTCGAGGCTCTGACCCCCCTCCATCAAATCTTCGTGAACTGTGGGAGCTTGTTCAGGGGTTGTGGATCAGTATGGCTTCCCAACACTTCCGGTGTCTTGTCGAGTCCATGCCGAGACGAATTGCCACCGTCGTCAGGGCGAAAGGTGGTGCTACACGTTACTAGACATGTATCTCTAATTCAATTGCTCTTCATTGTATTTATATATATCATCATCATCATCATCATCATTGTCAACCATTATCAATCCACTGCTGGACGAAGGTCTCCCCAAGTTTCCTCCACAACGGTCTGTCTTGTGCCAGTCTCCTCCATGTCACCCCTGCATACTTTCGAATTTCATCCACCCATCTCCCATGTGGTCTTCTTCTGGGTCTTTTCCTGTCCCTTGGAATCCAATCTAAAATTTCGGCTGTCCATCGATGATCTGTCCTTCTGGCAGTATGTCCAGCCCATTGCCATTTCAGGGATTTAACTCTGATCATGATGTCTTCCACTCTTGTCATTTTTCGGATCCACGAGTTCGTCTTCTTATCTCTCCTGGTTACACCAAGTATGCACCTCTCCATGCATCTTTGAGTTGTCTGCAGCCTTTGTATGTCTCTTTTAGTTAAGGTCCACGTCTCTGCACCATACGTAAGCACTGGAAGGATGCATTGATCAAACACTTTTCTTTTAAGACATAATGGCATATTGCTCTTGAAAATTATGCTGTTTCTTCCAAAAGCTCTCCAGGCAAGTTTTGTACGCCGATTAATTTCTTCATCAATGTGACCCTCACTTGATATCTGCTGTCCAAGATAAACGTACGTGTCTGTTATCTCCAGCTTTTCTCCATCAATCGACAAATCTTCATTTCTTGTAAAAGCATTGAACATCACTTTTGTCTTCTGAAAGTTCATTTTTAATCCCACTTCTTTACTCTTGTCAGCAAGTTCCTGGATCATACTCTGCAGCTCTGATGGGGTAGTTGCAAAAATGACTACGTCATCAGCAAAACGTAGGTGGGTTAGATAAACTCCATTAATCTTTATCCCCTTGTTTTCCCAGCTCAGCGACTGAAAAACACCCTCCAATGTGGCATTAAAGAGCTTCGGAGATATGGTGTCACCTTGTCTCATTCCCTTTCCAATTTTTACGTGTGTTGTATTTTCAAACAGCCGAATCTTTGCACTTGCATTTTCATAGATGTTATTAATAATATTAATGTATGCATCTTCAATACCGCAGGATTTCAGAGCCATTGCAACTGCTGATGGTTTCACCGAATCAAAGGCTTTTTCATAATCGATAAAAGCCATGCACAATGGAAGTTCATATTCCCTCGCTCTTTCAATTAGTTCTCTCAGCACGTGGATATGATCTATTGTGCTGTAGCCACTCCTGAATCCAGCTTGTTCTCTCGGTTGAGCCATGTCCAGTGTTACCTTCAAGCGGTGTGAAAGAACTTTAGTGAAGATTTTATAAACTACTGATAGGAGGCTGATAGGTCTGTAGTTTCCGAGATCCTCAATGTCACCTTTCTTATGTAGCAGGATCATTGTAGCGGTGTTCCAATCCTCAGGAATCTTTCCTTCATTAAGGCATCGAGTGAAAATTTGGGCGAGTACTGTTTCGATTTCTCCACTTGCTTCTTGTATGATGTCTACAGTAATTCCATCTTCTCCTGGAGCTTTTCCCCGCTTCATGTTCTTGATCGCATGTGCAACTTCTGCTGGAAGGACTGGAGGAACTCTGGTACTGGTATCTTTCATGATGTCTGGAGTGCATGTATCATCCCTTTCATATAATTTGGAGTAGAAATCTTTCACTCTTGTCAAAATTTCGCCTCTATTTCTTGTTACAGAACCATCTTCTTTTCTCAGTGCCATAATCTGTTTTCTTCCCTTACTGAGATGTCCCTTTGCTATCTTTAGGCTTTGGTTGTTTTCAATTGCTTTCCTCACTAGTTCACAGTTGAATTTTCTTACGTCTTCAGTGATACTTTTTCTTACTGTCTTGCATAGCTCTATATATTCCACTTTGGAAGTCACATCTTCTTTAGTTGTCCTCATCTCTCTTCTTTTTTGCATCAACATTTTCGTTTTTCCTGATAATTTATTTACATGCAACTTGTTCTTAGACCCAGCTAATTTTGTTGCTGTTTCCATAAGATCTTTGGTTACTTTTCTGTTAACTTCAGAGATGTCCACTTCTTCCGATGTTAGGCCTTCTAAAGCAGAGAACCTGTTCTTCAGTTCCAACTTGAAGGTATTATGGTGTTTTTTAAGGTTGGTTATGTCAATACATTTTGTTTGTCTTATGAGCTTGCCACGTTCAAGTTTAGTGTTGAGGTGCATCTATTATATATATATATATATATATATATATATATAATAGATGCACCTCAACACTATATATATATATATAGAGAGAGAGAGAGAGGTGCATCTTATATATATATATATATATAAGCATTTTACAACCCTTATTTTCACAGTGCTGTGTTTCAACTTTCTACATGTTATAATTGGAGTTCCTGGGATAGGCGACACATTTAAAAACCCATTGCAAATCCAGAACAAAAAAAAATTAAAAAGTATGTAATTGCCATGGAGATAAACAGTTGCTAGGTCTCATCCATTCCTGTAAACAGTTCTTTTAAAGCAGAGGTCACCAAACTTTTGGAGAGAAGGGCCAAATGAAAAATTTGGGTAAAGCTCGGCAGGCCAGATTTAAAAAAATGGTAATTCAAAGAACAATTAATGCAGATATTGTAAATTTTCAACGAACTAATTACTAATACAGTGGATCCCGCTTAAGAAGTTTTCGTCGGGACAAAGCGAGGAAAACTTCTTAAACGGGAAGTGTCTGCTTGGGTTTTGTAAGACTTTAGCGATTAAAAATGTTGCATAGATTAAATACAGAAATTACATTTTAGTTAATTTTAAAGTAGCATAAAAAATTTCACAGCTCACCTATTTAAACTTGAATATGAGGATTGAAAGCTACATTTATTATGCTACAGGATTATAAAAATACTTATCTAAAACCGTTTGTTTCTTCCTTTTTTCCTCTAGATTCACAAAGTACGTATCCATTTCCTTCAAATTTCTCATTATGTCTGCAGGAACACGTTCGTGGGTTTCAACAAAGCGGCGAAAAGTTTCTAATGCTTTACCAGCTTCAGCTGAAGTTGGAATTGGCCTGCACTCATCTTCTTACATTTGTTTCTGGTTCATAGTCCTCTTGCGTTTCGATGTCACAAATATCGTCGACATTTTGCATTTCAAAAGTGGGAACATCTTTGTCAACATTTACAAACTCTTCAAAGGAAGATTTGAAGTTTAGTTTTTTTTTTTTTTTGCAAACTTTCCCAAGCTTCATTGTTGTCATAACTGTTTTCTTCATCAGAAAAACTAAGCTCGTCAGCTTTGAAACCAGCTTTCCTGAAGCAATTTGTGATCGTTAAAGACGATACCTTTTCCAACGAAAAAACAATAAAATGCATGCACCTAATAAATTCAATTTGTGTACATCTGGTGTAACTTGAGTCTGATTCAAGCTTCTGCAGTAGCCAATAAACTAAACGTTTCCTGTAGAACTGTTTCATGGTTTTAATTATTCCATTGGTTGTAACATTGAAGTGGAGTTAGGTGGCAGGAAAACTACTTTTACATTTTCCAGATGATCCATGTTCTTTGGATGGGCTGTGCAATTATCCAAAAATAACAAAACTTTTCTATTTTCTTTGGCCATTTTCTTCTGAAACTCCATTGAAAAGTCTTCAAAAATTTGAACTGTCATCCATGCGTTTTTGCTATTTCTGCAATTGCATGGAAAAGTTTTCACATTTTTGAAGCACCTTGGGTTCTTCGATTTTCCAATGACCAATAAAGGCAACTTTTCTGTTCCATCCATATTAGCTCCTACCAGAACTGTCAATCTTTCTTTATTTACTTTGACTCCGTGGCTGCTATCTCCTGTGAAAGCGTAGGTCTTGTGAGCAATAAGGTTGTAAAACAAAGCACACTCGTAAGCGTTGAAAACATCTTTTGCTTCGTATGCTGACAACAGTTCTGGTAAAACATTAGATTTCCAATCATCCACTTCTTCGATGTTACCACTTTTTGATTCTCCACAAACAGTTTTATAAGTCAGTCCTGCTCTTTTCCTAAAACGGTCGATCCATCCATTAGAAGGATTAAATTCAACATTTAATTTCTTGGAAATCTCTTCTGCTTTCTCACGAAGAATTGTCCCGTTGATCGGAATGTCAGCGTTTCTTGCTTGTTTAAACCACACAAGAAGTTTTTCTTTGACATCCTCGTATTTACCCTTTTTAATCTTTTTTATTTTTAATGAATGGGAAGCATTTGCAAGCACAGTGTCCCGTCCTGCCACTATACCGTTGAGGGTTCTAACTGGTAAATTTAGTTCTTTTGCTATCTGCACGCGGGTTTTCATCAAATTTCGTAATAATGTTTTGTTTCTCAACCACAGATAAAGCTTTTCTTTTGATGCCTTAAGACGCCATATTTCTAGCTACGCATTTCAATAATAAAACTAAACGTTTAACTCCACGTATGCAATGTGCAGCATCTCAGCCTAACTCTGACCGAATGACTAACTTTCAGCAAGTGTTTCCTTTCCCAGCCTTTCCCCAGCCCCAAAGATAAGGCGATTGTGATACACAAAGGGCAGACGCAAAAACTCTGACAGAATGACTAACTTTCAGCAAGTGTTTTCTTTCCCCAGCCCCAAAGATAAGGCGATTGTGATACACAAAGGGCAGACGCAAAAGAAGTGGAGGGAGTAAACATGACCCCTGCGCTGACCGTGGGAAGCCAGTAGGGGCTTCGCTTATTACATGTATGGGGAGATCAAAGAAACGTTTCCTCCCAACTTCTTTGACATGTACTTATCTGCTGGAGGAGTTCCAAAATTGTATGTTTTTACTTAGAAACTTGTGGCACTTACAACTTCTTAAACAGGAAAACTTGAAACATCGTTACTTCTTAAGTGGGAAAAATTAACATTAGCACTAGGGGAAAAAAAATTGGGACTCTAAAAATAAAACTTCTTAAGTGGGATCCACTGTATATGTCAACGTGTAAGTAATTTTATATGTTCTGTAATTTAAAAAAGTTTTCAAATAAATATTTCAAGATATTTATACACATCTAAAACAAACACAAAGCTAAGCTTACTAAATGACTTCATGACATCTTAAACTAGACAAAAAAACAATGAGAAGAATGGTATTGTTTCTGGAATGCCGCTTCAAATTGTATTCATTTAAACTGGCGACAGTTTCCTTGCAGACTAGACAGAGAGATTTCTCTGGACTCAACAAAAAGGTAATCCACTTCCCATTGCATTTTAACCATGTGGCATGCAGTGTCCACTTTTCTCTTTTTGGGTAGGGACATATCAAAATTCAACAATCAAACTCAAATAATGAAAAAATCAAGAAAAACATGTGTATTGGGTCAAATAAAATTTGCATAGTGGCGCTTAATCTCTGTGGTTGAGATACTGTCCGACTGAAATACTACTGGAAAAATGAACATGGATGGGAGCAGGTGTGGGAGTAAGTAGTTGTGTTCCTCAGTTCTAATCTATTTTTAGAACAGTGCAGGGCTACTGTGGCTATCCCCACTCGCCAAAGAAAGGGAGAGAGAATATGTGTGTGAGTCAGCAGATGCTGCTGCTGGCCGCGGTTGGGCTGTGAGTCACAGCACTGAAAATGCTCCCTCACTCTTCTGAAAGGCACTTTAGTAGTAATAATAAACAGGTTTTAAAAGCGAAGCATCAATCAAAAGTTGCTATGATATCCGGCCGTGCTGTGACATATAGCAACTCTCTTTCTTAGTCAGAAAAAAATTAAAATATGTAAAATGGATTTTAAAATTGTAAAAATAGAAATTTTCTGGTGGGCTGGATCCCGGTTTCCAGAGGGCAGGATTTAGCCCGTGGGCCGTAGTTTGGTGAACCCTGTTCTAAAGGATGAAAAATGCTTAAAGTTTAAGAATTGTTTGCAGGTTTTTTTGTTCTGGATTTGCAGTGGTTTTTTAAATGTGGAACCTATCCCAGGTACTCCCAAGTATAACATGTTCAAAGTTGAAATACAGCACTGTGGAAATGAGTGTTGTAAAATGCTTAATTTTACATTTGGCACGTGAATTTATGCTTAAGTTATATGATATTGCCTAACCTTAACCTTATATATACAGGGTTTGTCCAAAATAATAAAAACACCTCGCTGAAAACAGGGACTTTGGTATGTGCTGCTTTTTGAGTAAAACAAACATATAACTATATTTTTTTTTGTAAAAAAGTGTTGCTTATAATCTCAAGGGTCTGTGTGATTGCATTGTAAATCCGTGTTTGCATAATAATTTTGTTCCAGTTGAAGGCACAAGTGGCCTGTCGGAGTTCCAAAGAGGGCAGATTGTAGGAGCCCGTCTGGTTGGTACGTCGGTAACCACAGTGGCACAGGTATTGCGGGTATTGAGAGCTACCATGTCAAAGGTAATGACAGCGTACAATGTTCACGGCATAACATCATCTGCAAGACACAGCTGTGGAAGGAAAACCAAACTCACTGCGAGAGACAGGAGAACATTAAAGAGGATTGTGACTGCAAGGAGGAAGACCATAGTGATGAAAGTGACTGCTGAGCTTAATGCACGTCTCCAGAACCCAGTATCGACCCATACCGTGCGAAGGGAATTGCATAAGCACAGTATTTACTGCAGAGCTGCGATTTCAAAACACCCGGTGACACAGGTTAATATGAAACAGAGCCTACAGTGGTGCCAGGAACATAAAACGTGGACTGCGGATCAATGGAAACATGTCTTGTTTTCCGATGAATCAAGTTTCTCACTATTCCTCACCACAGGACGGGCTTACGTGTGGAAAACCCCCGCAGAAGCCTACAACTCAGACTCTCTCCTTCCTACAGTGAAGCATGGGGGCAGTTCCATAATGGTTTGGGCCATGATCTCGTGATTTGCAGCAGGTCCCATTATCACCTTACACGGACGGATCACTAGCGGTGACTATGTCACTCTTTTGGCCGACCATGTGCATTCAGTAGTGCAGACATTGTTTCCGTCAGGGGATTGCACCTTCCAAGATGATAATGGCCCGATTCACAGAAGTCGAACTGTTCAATCATGGTTTGAGAAACATGAGGATGAAGTTGCACACCTTCCCTGGCCTGCACAATCACCGGACTTAAACATCTGAGCCCCTGTGGTCTGTGTTGGAAAACAGAGTGGGATACCGTTATCCTGCTCTGGCATCTCTCAAGGAATTGAAGCAGTTTCTGCAGGAAGAATGGTACAACATACCACCATCCAGGACATTTTTCGACTTTTTTTTTTTCATTCCAAGGAGGATTCAAGCAGTTTTAAATGCCAAGGGTGCTCCCACACCATATTAAGTGCGTAACATCTATTGTTTCAAGGTGTTTCCATTATTCTGGACAACCCCTGTATATGTTCAACAGGCGAAAGAGTATAAGTAGAAAAAGGATTGATGGTTTGGCTAGCTTACACAATGTGAGTCAATCCTGGTACATGATTGCACGCAGTGCACATTGAGTTCTTGTTCCAATCAATAGTGCTTCAGGAAACCTGGAAATGTCAGGTGAATCGAAGAATATATTTTTCGACTTTTTTTTTTTAAGTAGCGTAATTTTCCTCTATGAGCTACTTTATTTTGTCAAGTGCTACTGCTACAACTACATTTTTCTATTTGTAGTGGGGCTACATGCCACACTACAGTAAAAGTAGCATGCTACTTCCAATCACTGTGTAAATGTAACATATGTGATCAGTTTTTAAAATGTATCCTTCATATAGGTGGTGAAATGTTTCTTAAAATTGGTTACAAATTTCATTATCTTGTTAATTTATTCTTCTTCACATTATTTATCATGTAAATGCACACTTTTTTGTTGTTTTTATTGAAAAAGGGAAATACCAGAAAAAGACTTACGGCACAAAGTCAGAAATAAACGAGACGATAATAAAGAATCCAGGACTCGCTCTCTGTCCCCTAAGGTAAATATAAATAAGATTTTTATTAGAAATCATATGATGTTTTTCACATGGCCTATTTTAACATTACTTGTATTCTATTTCCAAAATAAGTACAGCAGTATTTTAGTACTATCCATGTAAGAAATGAGTAGACACATAAAAATCATACATGAGATTCTTCCACGGATTCCCGGAATTCCGCTTTTTTGGTCATCGTTTGGGTCATAGTGAGATCGATGCAAAACTGAAGAGAAAATGCGGGGGGGGGGGGTATTAATTAGTTGAGGATGCTGTTTTTTCGGCAGGGTATGGCCTTTGATCTTTCAAATCTTACAAAAACGGAGGCTAAACAGAGTGAAGATTTCCGCTATAATCGTAATTTCTTTTATTCGATGTTCCCCTGTCCAGTATTGTTGTTAAATATGATTTTATTCCATATGTAATTTTTTTCAGCTTGAAAAATTGGAGGAAAATTTTCCGAAAACGGAAGTTAGACAGCGCGAAAATTTCCCTGTAATCTCCAGGCTCAAGATTCTTCCGATAATTTGAGAAATTCTGCCATTTTCATCATGATTTCTGTGATTCTCGAGATAGACAGAGTGAAGATTTCTCCCGTAATCTTAATATTTTTTCTTGCGATGTTCCCTCTGTCCAGTATTGTTGTTAAATACCATTTTGGTCCATAAATGTTTGCATTTCAGCTTGAAAATGGAGTAAAAATTTCTGAGAACGGAAGTCGGAAGGGGTGAATATTTCGTCCGTAATCGTATCCCCCCCTGCGATGTTTTTCTGTCCCATGTTCTGTTTGTTAAATGTCAATAATTGATGTGCTCCATTTTAATATTTACATAAGCTTCAGTGAACAATTCTCTCTTGCTCATGCTGCTTTATATTCATACTTTTTCACGGCATGTTTTCCGATTTTTTATTCGGTGAAAAAGTTCAGCTTTTTTCTTTAATCGTCAGTCTCATGTATGAAAAACATAACTACAGTACATTTGTAAGAAATAATGTAATTTTTTAGAGAAAACTACAGCTTGATGTGAATAGAATTGTATTTAGTCAGAAGTTATCAGAAATAGTTGCCCACTGTGTGAAGTACTAGTTTCTTGAAACATATTTATTTTTTAGTTAAAAAGTGCTGCATTTAACTTGTTGCCATGCAGCCATGTTCTCAGGAAACTTGAAAATGCATACACTAAAAAATAATATGTTTGTATGACTGCCAGGTATTTGTAAAGATTCATTGTTTTGTTATTTCTGTGATACCATATTTTATATTGTTACCGAATATATTGTTACTGAATTGCCAAAATCATTTCTAGAACTGATTTGTAAATCAAAAAGTAATCAGTATCTCAATAAATTTGTAAAAAAAAATAAAAGGGGGAGGTGTATAATTCCACTTTGCTTGATGCATTGTAACTTGAAATCAGCTCTACAGTTATCTCACTTACATACCAGAAATGGACTTAACTGAAAAAGTTATGCAATGCCTACATTTATAGCTCACATATTAAATTATATTTGTTAATGTTAATCTGAAGAGACAAGAAAAGGATCATGAAAATTGTATAAAATGCAAGTTAGAGAAGTATCATTACTGACACAAAAATTCAATAAGGTTATGGACTGGATATAACAATAGAAAAGTAGACCATACCAGGAAACCAAGAAAGAGAAAAACAAAAAGAGACCCAGAAAATATATCTGTGGAAGACCAGTGAAACAAATTCAAAAACACTGTAGAACTATCTGGTGACAAACTGCTGAAAATATTTTCTTTTGAAAAAGACAGGAAGGCTATCATAGTACATTAGATCACATGACCATTCTTGGTTTATTGCATTATAGTAATCTCAAGCCTGATTTTACAGATCACTCTTGGATAATTCTCTTTTAAGTTACCTCTTCATTCTGGTTGGATAATTGAATATTCCCACCTAGTTCTTTACCTATTTCTGCAAATTCTTGCACTAATTTGCAGGTTTACAGGATAATTAAGGGTTGTTTTTTTTTTAACTGTAACAGTTTCATTAGTAAAGGAGGGGGGGGGTTACATAAGATGATTATCAATTACTGTTTCAGTACAGTTATTAGAAAATAATTGGAACAGCAGCACTAAAATACATGGAAAGGGTGATTCCCCATGCACATAGATTTTTAGTTTTTGTAATTTCTTGTCCAGAAACCATCCAACTATGCCACTTTCTCTAAAAATCTTTTTCTAGTTTCTGGTGGTTTTAATGTGAAAATTTTCAACTTTGTAATATTTTAATACTTAAAAAAATAATAGTTGCAGATATTTACATGAAGTCAAAACTCTTTTCACTATTGACAAAACAGTATATAACAGGAGCTATTAATTTTATCTTTTAGTTGAATGGTTACAGTTCTTAACGGCACTTCTGAAACCATGGCTGTTCAATGTATTTTTGGATGTATATGTGCATAAGCCTAAATAGATAGTTCTGGTTTATGTATTGGAAATTTCCATGTGTGCAGCTTACAATATGCTGATTGCCCAAAGCTGTTGGTTGAGACCAAAAGTGAGTTCAGAATATGTTGTCCTATATGATCAATATTCTTTTGAAATTCAAACTGAGTATAAATGAGAGAAAAATGGAAGTTTTGGCTTTTGAGGAAGGAACTGCTAGTACTGAATGTGAGGCCAGTCTAAATGGTAGAGAGATAGACCAGATGAATGAGATTGTGTATCTAGGAAACATGTTAGACAGAGAGAAAGGTGAGATGGGGATATTTGTAGGTGAGTGTGAATCCGACTTTGAAAGTCATAGCTGCTTCAGGAGGATATCACTAAATCTGATTGATTGTCAAGAAGGTCCCAAATGTCTGTGTACAGGGTGTCTACTGGTCATGAAAAAGTCATGAAATTGAGCAGGTGGTCATGATTTTTTTTTTTTTTTTTATGCATCAGCACCTGAATGAAGACAAGTTTGCACACCTAGAAGAAAACACGAACCGGCAGCCTTCTAAACCGATATTTAGTCGACGCCCCATGACATATATATGTACAGGGTGATCCATTTAAACCAGTACCCTGAAAAAACCTTACATTTTTGCAAGGGATCACGCAAGGAACTTCTTCTTTTTTTCAATAGAAGCAGCAACTCCAGTAGAATGAAAACCGCCACCGTGAAGAAGATTGTTAACCGTAACTGTAACTCAGCTCGTGATTTGTTTGTTGTTGCGTTGTCATTCATTTGCGTGCATTCAGAAACATGCAGTACTCTGTTCCAGAGCGTGTGTTTTTAGTGAAATCGTATTGGGTAACCAATTCTGTCATCAAAACGCAAAGAGAATTTTGAAGAGAGTTTGGAGTTCGAAAAGTTTCAAGCAAGTCAACAATTCTCTCAATGGCAAAAAAACTGGAACAAACCAGTTCTCTTCTCAGCGGTAGCGGTAGACATCACCCTCCAATGCCCCAAACGCGTGTGGACGATGTTCGACAACGTTTACTTCGATCTCCGACGAAATCGTTGTGAGATTAAGCCAACAGACTGGATATTCATACGGAACTTGTCAAAGGGCAGCAAAAAAAAGTGAATATTCGACCATTTAAAGTGAACGTAATCCATCAGCTGCAGGAACCGGACAAGGGAAAGAGAGTAAGTTACTGCAAATGGTTTCAAAATTTTCTTAATTTGCGATCTGATATTCTCTCCATCACATGGTTTACGAATGAAGCCTGATTTCATCTGTCAGGCTATGTCAATTCGCAAAACAGCAGATGCTGGGCTGCCGAAAACCCACACGTTATGTGTGAAACACCGATGCATTCACAAAAGGTTGGTGTATGGTGTGCGGTTTCGTCTAGGAAAATTATTGGCCCCATTTTTTTCTCTGAGTCTGTCAACACTAACGTTTATTGCCACATATTCAATGAATTTGTGGAACAACTTGATGGCATTGAATTGACAGAGGGCTACTTTCAGCAGGATGGCGCTACGTGTCACACATCGAAAGTCTCAATTGAACTCATAACCAGCTTCTTTGATGACAGATTAATTTCAAAAAACATATGGCCTCCCCGATCTCCGGACTTAACTTCCCCTGACTTTTTTTTATGGGGCTACTTAAAGGATAGAGTTTACAAAATCCATCCAAAAACATTGGATGCATTGCGTGAAACAATCACGACTGAAATTGGCAATGTTACTGCTCGTACTCTACATGAGACATCACTGAATATGGTACGGCGTGTTCAACTGTGTTTACAAGAAACTGGAGGACAATTCCAACATTTGCTTTGATAAAATGATTCTCCAATACCACATGTATAATTCTCAACTTACTGTATGATTTTGTTGTTATTTATAAAAAAGTTATAAGTAAATCACTTGGTACTGGTTTTGAATGGATCACCCTGTATATAAAAACATATGGCTTCATCAAAAGCTGTTGTTGTTAAGAGGGAATATTTGCAACTTTCTGAATCTTTTAAAAAACAACTGGAACAGTTCAATCCTAAGGAGGACAAACTTGTTCCATTCTTGATGAATTTACTACAAAGTGGGAACCATGACTATCAAGTCCTCACAGAAGCTGCTATGCATGTTTCATGACAATGCTGCAGTTGAAGCAGGCTTTTCTGTTAACAAATAACTTTTAATTGAAAATTTAGAAGAAGATGCAATTGTTGCAGAAAGAAGTGTTTACAGTGCAATACAATCATTATGTGGTTTAGCTAATAGTGAGAAAGAACTGAATGTGGACATCACGAAATCAATTATATTAGCTGTCAAAAATGCTTCAACAAAAAGAGTAGAAGCCTTAAAAAAGAAGAAATCTGATAAAGATGAAGTGGCCAATCGTAAAAGGAGAGCAGTCCAAGAACTAAATGAACTCAAAGATAAGAAAAGAAAGCTTATAGAAAATGCAAAAGAAGAAGCTGAAGTTCTAGATTCTGAGATAACAAGTTTAGCTAAGATACTTAAGCACTGAGTCTTTCACTGTGAAATTTCAGTCTCCATAAATTTTGTACATTCATAGTTTTTATGTTGCCTTAATAAAAACTCGTAAGTTTTTACAGCATTACCATGTTAAAAGAATTTGTGTATTAATAGATGTAATGATAAATATTTCTGAAAATAGCCATACCCCATCCTAGATGAGAGTTGAATATTTTTATTTCTTTAAACACATAGAATTTGGTGAATGGCATAGTGCAAGCCATACATAATTACATTATTCATGTTAAGCAATTTTAGTGACATAAGAATTACTTTAAGCTTTCATCGCGACTGGCTTTTGATTAGGAATTCATTAAAAAGCCCTCCCCCACCATTTTTGCAGCAATATTATATACACATCAGTTTTGCCTAAACTATTGTCGCATGGAATTAATTTCAGTGTTTGTAAAAATAAAAAAATAGCGTGGGATCTCAAGCCAAGGGTACTAGATTATGAAACTAGAATGGTTGTCATTGTGCCACGCATTGTCGAGAAGTCATGAATTTAACTGAAGATGTCATGAATTTGGTTAATTGGAAATCAGTAGACACCCTGGTGTATGAAAGCGTAATCTTTTTCCTACTCTGATGTCCATCAGTTTCATCTGGGTGCTGTAGAAGAGACACAGGAGTCATTTGTGTGCTGGAGAGATGCAGTACTTGGGGTTGGGTGGCAAGACCCATTCTGATCATGTGTGGAACAAAGATGTGTAGCAGATTTATAATGTGAAGCAAAATTTTATTAGTAAGGTGGAGACAGATGTTTTGAAGCGCTGTAGCCATGTTGGAAGAATGAGTAATAAATTGCTAACTGAGATAATTTATTCAGCCCCAGTGGTAGGAAAGAAAGGCAGAAGAAGGCTGTAGATCTTGGGGAGTGTCAGAATTGGGAATGTCTTAGATTGAAAAAGATGAGTGTGCAGTACAAACAGTCTTGTGTGAGACATGTGATGGTTGTCACTGAGGCATAAATTGTGTACCTGGATCGTGGGAAATGGAGACATTTGATACATCAACAGTAAGTAAAATCTGATGCTCAGTAACTTTGGTGTGGCAGATGATCTTGCTTAGAATAGCTGACCTTTGAATTTCAGTGAACAGCCTAGTGTTACATGTATAAGTATGTATGAATCAGTATGCTCTCCTGGTTGAACCATACCCTGTACTTTCTTTGACAGGTAAGGCCGTTTTTTCATAGTGAACACCTTATAAGCAGTACAGAGAAGGCTAATAGATCTGTAGGTCTTGAATTTTTTTTTTTTTTTTAATTGTGATTCCAGCTTGCCTTTTGTGAGATACAAATGTATGGCATAATGATGCACTTAAACATCAAGTCATCCATCCATTTGCCTGTCTGTCAACACAATATCTGTCAGTTGGATTCAGAAAATGCCTTTTTGCTTGTGATTACTGTCTGATGCACTGTTTTCCCTTTAGGTGGTGTAAACCCATTTTTATACACAAATAGCTGTGCTTCTAAAAGTCAAATTCAAAAAATTCCTTCTGAATTTTATTGCCAAAATTTTGAGCAAATGTTATGATGGGTTTACAAATCATGATTCCAACAGTTCTTTTTTCATCTGGAACTGCAGTTATGCCCAACATTTTTTGTGCATTTTCCAGCTTTCTGTGATGCAGAGTCATCTTTCCACTGTATTTCAATTTTGATATGTAGTTAACATTGTCTCACACACTGAGTGGCCACTTTATTATGACCACCCCCTCAGTACTTCGTTGGGCTACCTTTTGCCTTTAATACTGAGTCGATTCTTTGTGGCATGGATTCCACGAGATGTTGATAGGTGGTTTGTGGAATCTGAGACCATGCTTGATGAATAGCACTTTCCAGGAGTGTGAGATTGCAAGGTTGTGGATCCAGCTGTTTGATGGCTCGTTCAACTTCATCCCACAAATTCTCAATAGGGTTGAGGTCTTGAGATTGTGGGGGCCACCTAAGCAAAGTAAACTCACCGGCATGTTCCTGAAACCAATCCTGTACAATACGAGCACTATGGCAGGACGCATTATCTTATTGAAAGTAGCCATCGCCATTGGGATAAACATGACAGGATGCACTTGGTCCGCAACAATGTTTAGATATGATGTGCCAGTCAGACGTTGATCAACATGAATTAAAAGGCCCAAAGCATGCCAGGAAAACATTCCCCAAACCATAACGTTGCCTCCACCAGCTTGAAGGGTTGTAGCAATGCATTTGGAGTCCATGCTTTCGTGCTGCTTCCGCCAAATTCTCACTCGGCCATCGATCGGCATGGTGCAACTGAAAATGTTATGCATAGGACCACATAATTTGTTTCCAGTTATCGACTGTCCAATTCTTGTGCTCCTATGCGAATTGGAGAGAAGATCAAGGAGGCGGCTTTGCAGAATAACAAAATCCATGAAGTTGCACAGTGGTGAACATAAAGAATTGGATGAAGCATTGTTTACGTGGTTTCACCATAATCGAGCTAAAAATATTCCTGTTAGTGGACCGATGATAAAAGCTAAAGCCAATAAATTAAGGGTTGAAAGGCAGATCGAGAATTTTAATTGTTTGAATGGTTGGCTAAACTGATTTAAAACTAGAAGAGGATTTCTATGCAAAATACATGTTTGGGGAATCCGCATTATTAGCACACAAGCGGTTCAGAACTGGTCTCCTATCCTTTCAGAAATTCTAGCTCTACACAACACAGAAGACATTTACAATGCAGACGAAATGCGTTACCTGCGCTTTCACACCTTTTCATGGATAGCCTTTTACAACTAAAGTCTGACTGGACTTTAGTAGTAAAAAGGTGATCCATGAAAATGTGGGAAACACAGTAAAGAACATTTAACTTTTCTATGTTGCACCAGTATGGATGGTAGTCATAAATTAAAGCCATTAGCGATTGGAAAATCACAAAGGCTGTTCTGCTTTCATTGTACTTAGCTACTGTGCACCTATGAAGCTAATAAGAAGGCGTGGGGGATAATGGCGTTATTTATCAAGCTGGTGAAGGCTTTCGATGTTCAAATTGGAATTGAGAACAGAAAAATAGTGCTATTCATCAATAATTGTCTTGCACACCCAAGTCCCAAAGATGTTCAATTGGATAACACTGAACTGATATTATTGCCCCCTAACTGCACTAGTGTACTTCAGCTTCTTGATCAAAGAGTTATGATACTGATAAAGCAAAAATACCGGACCATTCTGGGAAATGACGTGATCAGGCAGATGTCATTAGATGATAAACCAGTGAAGTGGAACGTCCTTGAGGCCATTAAAGCTCTTGCCATGTCAGGGAATGAATTGCCAGGAAAGCGCATTGAAGCATGCTTAGGACATGCTGGCTTCATTACCAAAAATGATTTGAATAAGAAAATCGTTGTGGACAAACCTGCAGAACAAGAAGCAGACGAATGGAACATCATTGCCAAAAAGATGGGATTGACATGTAGCTTTCAAGACTATGTCACTGTTGACACAGATGTATACCCTGGAATGACATGTCTGATACAGAAATCATGGAATTAGAAGAAGAAGATCAGGATGATGAAGAGGATAGAATTGAAAGACTACCATCTCAGTCAGAACTTATGCAAGCTTTAAACAAAGTCGAGCACTTTTATAGTGCATCAAATGCACCTACTGAAGAAACAGCAATTTTCCGTAAAGCCGAGAGTTACCTGGTGCAATCACCAATATCAAAGAGGAAACAAAAGACTTTTGATTCTTATTTTTTATAAAAATGCCAATCTGAATTTAAAAACACAACATCAGGTAGATTATACGTATTGTTCTTTTACGCATGTATGGTTTTCTATATGTGCTGGAGTTCAGACAAGGTTGTGTAATGTCACCATGGCTGTTTAATATATTTATGGATGCATGCATGCATGATGCCAAAATAGATAATACTGGTTTATGTCTTGGCGATATCCGTGTGTGCAGATTGCTGTTTGCTAATGACACTGTCCTGTTGGCAGAGAGCAAAAGTGAGTTGCAGAGTATGTTGTCTCGGATGTACGAAGTTTGCATGAAATTTAAACTGAGTATAAATAAGGGAAAAACCAAAGTTATGATTTTTTGAGAGAGATTACTGGTAGTACTGAATGTAATATATGTCTAAATGGTACAGTGATTGACCAGGTGAATGAGTTTATGTGTTTAGGAAGCATGTTTGACAGAGAACAAATTGGATGGTGAAATTAGTAGGTAAGTGAATTCTTCATTGAAAATCATAGCACTTTGGAGGGTTTTCACAGGAATGATGGGTTCTCAAGAGAGTCCCACATGGCTGTGTTTGAGAGTGTAATTTTTCCTACTCTGATGTATGGCAGTGAAACCTGGGTACTGCAGAGGAAACATAGGAGTTGTGGCAAGACATGGTCTGATTGTGTAAGGAATGAAGACGTGTTGCAGTTGTGTGATGTGAAGCAAAATGTTGTTAGCAAGGTGGAGACCAATATGCTTCGGTGGTTTGGCCATGTTGAAAGAATGAGTGATGAGATGCTTACTAAGAAAATCTTTTTAGCCCAAGTGGCAGGAAGGAAGGCCAAGGAAGTCATGGGTGGATCAGATTCAGGAGCGTCTGCATGAGAAATGGATTATGAGTATGAAGTATAAAAAGTCTTGCGTATGACTTGTGATGGATGTCAGTGAAGCCCGGGTTGTATATCAAGATAGCTGTAAATGGAAAAGTTTGATACAGCAACAGTAAGTAAAAATTATCTGGTTGTTTGTATTTCTTTATGAAGCTAACCTCTAAATTTAAGAGAACAGCTTAGGGATATGTTCACTGGTGTGCAAAAATTAAGGATGAAGAGGAGAAATTAGCATAACAGCAGAACGAGCAGGCAGAACAGACCGAAAGACCACTCAGGAGATAGACTAGGGTCCGGTACGGTAGGGTATGCGCATATATGCAGCATGACGTGGGGGGGTCGGAAGGGTATAGAGCACACGGGCGGTGTACGCTCAGCAATTCGGTGAAAGCTATTGCACGGTGTACATCTGTTTGAACGACGTCGAGGTGCTGCCACCATGTGATATGGCCAACAGGCAATCCAGTAGACGACATCTGGATGACTTTACCCGAGGTCGCGTCATTGGGAACTTGGAAGAAGGTCGAAGTGTGACTAGTGTAGCCGAGGAGTTCGGGATCGCTCACAGCATCATTTTGCGAGCTTGGAGAGCATTTCAAACGACAGGAACAGCTGTCCAAGAGTTTAGCAGTGGTCGTCAACGAGCAACCACGGCGGCGGACGACCAGTATATTGTCCTACAGGCGAGAAGAGACAGGCTGCAGACAGCGAGAGAAATCACAAGGCACATGCAACAGACAACTGGGCATCCGTTATCACGTTTTACCGTGGCCACGAGGCTGCACAAAGGTGGTCTATTTGCACGACGACCAGTACGGTGTGTGCCATTAACGCCTGCTCATCGGAGACGGCGGTTTCTGTGGTGCCAGGAACACAAGAACTGGACACATCAGCAATGGGGTCGAGTTCTCTTTACGGATGAGAGCTGATTTAGTCTGACGAGCAATTCGGGACGCATACACATCTGGAGAGAGCAGGGGACACGCAATCACACCTCCAACATCATTGAAAGGAACCGGTTTGGAGGTGGCGGAGTTCTCGTTCGGGGCGGTATCATGCTTGGTAGCCGTACTGACCTCCACATCTTCTAAGGAGGTTCAGTCACTGGTGTCCGCTATTGTACCGAGGTTCTCCTGCCTCACGTGCGTCTGTTTAGAGGTGCTGTGGGTCCTGAGTTCCTCTTCATGGACAACAACGCTACACCTCATCGTACAGTGGCTGTTGCAGAGCTGTTGGAGAGTGAAGATATTCAACGCATGGATTGGCCCGCAAGGTCCCCGGACCTAAATCCAATCGAACATGTGTGGGACCTTCTCGGGAGACACTTGGCAGAGCACGTCACCAGCCGCCAGCAATGATTCCGCAGCTGCGATTGGCGCTACAAGAGGAATGGGCCGCGATGCGTAAACAGCTCCTTGACAACCTTGTCCTCTGCATGGACAGACGTTGTAAATCCTGCAATGCAGTCAGGGGTGATCATATCCCTTACTAAAGACTGGATTTTTCTTGGCAGCCGCCTGTCGCATGGACGTTTCTGTCTTCTGTCCAGTTGTGCTTGAAGCTACCTTTTCAATAAAGTGCCTTTGTATCCTTTGGATTCCTTGTTTGGACGATTTTGCTCACTTGTCCCATATTCTTACATCTTGGGGATCTTATGGTAGGATTTGAGTCGATGCGGAGCACTTCTGCACGACGTTACATTCGAAAAACCGTCTCGTCCTTAATTTTTGCACGGCAGTGTATGTATGTATGTATGTATGTTTTGATATTTTTTTATTATGTAGTACTGTTATATTTAGTGTTATGTAGTGTGTTCATTAGTATGTGCATGTATTTAGCATTTGTATGATCTGGCTAAAACAAGAAATCTGTTACAACAACATTTTTTTCGATTTTTGTCAGCTCTCGTAATGTCGGACTTTTACTGTACTATGATTGTTGGCGTCAAAAGTTAAAAGTTATCAGTGGTAAAAGGCAATTTTCATTTTCACACTAACAATAACAACTGCTGGAAGAAATTTGTCTTTCACATGCATCTGATACACACATGATTTAAAGAGAAAAAAAAAAAATTGGCAGTTGAGACGCAGACAAGAGAAAGCTCTCTTTCAGTGTTCAAAAAGCAGATGAGAGGATGAAAGTTTTTAAATTATGTAAAATTTAGCATGTAGTCAAAAGCAGAAACCTTGATCATTGTTCCAAAGTTTGTGAACTGATTTGTTCTAACTCTTACATACTGTCAGTTTTTGCAAAGTACACTGCTGGACAATTGCTAAGGACGGATCATAAACAGCTATATTGCGCATAAAAAAGTAAGTGTGGTTGGATGCCAAGTGAAATAAAATAATGTCAGAATGCCAGGACATTACAAGAAAAACAATTTATTGTGCTCTGAAATCCAGAAGGCTTTGGAACGTGTTAAAGGGACAAACAGGCCATTTTGTGCAGAATACGTAAACGTGAAAAATATGCAATTACTGTTTGCAGGCGTTCCGGCGTAAGATGTCAATACGGGATATGGCCCCCATGGAGGGCGATGCAAGATTCCACATGTCGTGTCATGCTTTGCACAACATTATCAAGCAGCTGTTGGGGTAATTTATCCCATTCCTCTGTCAGTGCACGAATGAGGGTGTCCTTGTTTATTGGAGGGCATTGGTGACCAGCAAGACTCCTCCCCAAAGCATCCCACACATTTTCAATGGGATTCAGATCTGGAGAACGTGCTGGCCATACGAGGCATTGAATATCCTCGCTCTCAAGACACTCCTGGACAGCGACTGTTCGATGACATGTTGCGTTGTCGTCCATGAAAATGAATCTATCACCGACAGCACCATGGAACATGCGAACATGAGGTAGCAGAACATCATTAATGTATCGTTGGCCAGTCATAGTCCCAGTTGGAAGCACATAGAGGGACGTACGGCCATTGATCATGATGCCAGCCCATACCATGACACTACATGTCAGATATCGGTCCCTTTCCTGTATGTTTGCTGGACAATATGCAGTACCACTATCACGCCAGATCAGTTGTCGTCGACAATCAGACGATAGACTGTATCTACTCTCCTCTGAGAAGAGGACAGCAGACCAGTCGTTATCAGTCCAATTGCGATGTTGATGGCACCATTGCAAACAGGCGGTACGGTGACGTCTGGACAATGGGATGCACACAACAGGACGGCGGGCGTATAGTCCTCCTTCATGCAAACGTCTGGCGACAGTTTTTCGGGAGATCCGCTTGCCAGTAGCAGCCATAAACTGATTTGCTACCTCACTAGCTGTGCTGCGCCGGTGTCTTTTTGTTGATAGCACTATGTACCGATCTTCTGCAGGTGCCGTACTGCGAACACGACCTCCCCGTGACGTTTGCTACAATCTCCATTTGTTTGAAATGATTTCCAAAGCCTTGAAACAACACTGTGGCTGACGTCGAACTCCCTGGCAACATCTGTTATTTTTCGCCCTTCTTCAATCTTGCCAATAATACGGCCACGCGTAAAATCATCTAGGTGATGTCGGGAAGACATACTAAACTTGCAAGTTCGTCAATTGATTCTTTCCCTTTCAACTTTGCGTTTGAACAACAACGGTCAATATGCGTCAAATCCTTTATATCTCTTATCAGCGCTATGACGTCACGAACAAGTTCGGCAATCCAAAATTTGCATACGCACAACACGTCTTACTGTATCCCGCACTTATGCTAATTTCCACCTTTTCCTGCCTTCCATTTTATGGTTGCTATCGTTGCTATTGTCATCCGTCCTTAGCAATTGTCCAGCAGTGTATATGGTGAATCAAGCATGTAATTCTGTTGGCCAAATCATTTAAGATATTGGCTTCTCATTCCAAAGAGTTATGCTCTCAAATCCTTGGGGATATCTATGTGTTTTCAGTTGCATATTTAATATTAGCATTGCACTTTTGTTTGAGTTAGTAATAATAAATCAGGGATAGACATATCTCCAATCCTCTGGTGTGTCAAAATTTAAAATAAGTACATAATTTGATTGTTAGAAATTGAAAGTGCCAAATTGTTTATAAAATATGTATGTTCACAGTTTTTATGTATGATTACAAAATTTTCCAGCGAAAAGGCACCAAACGGAGTGGTAGCAGGAGTAGAAAAGGAGAGCATGAAAGTAAAATAAAGTCAACAGTGGTAGTTACTAGACCTCGTTCACCAGCTACAAAAAATGCAGAACCTCAAGACAGGGAGAAGAAAAAAATTGATGGAACCTGGGAAGACGACTCAGATGGTATTTCAGAATTCTTAATTTAAAATCTCATTTAAGTGTTTTGAGCTTTTCTGCCTAAAATAATAATAATAATAAATTGTTATGAAATATAAAGAAATTATTCACCACAAGTTTCAAAAATCATAGAAGTGGGAAGATCAAAAGAAGTAGTAGAGATTGTAAAAAAAAAAAGTCACTGTTCTGCTGTGGTAAAATATGTAAATGCCCAAACGTGTGTTGAATGGTAATTCATGCAGGGATTGATGTGCAAACCCGAATACCTGATAAAAGGACTGCTTTCCATCAGAGGCTATCAGGACAGCATGGGGTATTCATGCTTAAATTAGTAATAACTGTTTATTCTCATCACATCACAAAGATGTGTATGAGAATTAGAATGATGGAAAGCCATTTGGAAGTCAGATGCCAGCGAGTCTTGATGGATACCCATTAGGAGGTTAGGGGCCAGCCAGTCATAATGGAGAGCCATTAGGAGATTAGAGGCCAGCCAGTCATGATGGACAGTCATTATAAGCTCAGAGGCTAGCAAGTCATGATGGATAGCCATTAGGAGGTTCAGAGCCAGCCAGTCACGATGGATGGTCATTAGAAGGTTAGAGGCCTGCAAGCCATGATTGAGAGCCAGCCAGTCATGATGGGAACCATAAGAAGGTTACAGGCTAGTCATGATGAAGAGCAATTATGAGGTCAGTCAGTCATGAAGAGACATTAGGAGGTTAGAGGTTAACCAGTCATGCTGAAGAACCATTAGGAGGTTAGAGGCCAGTGAGTCACGATGGGAACCATTAGGAAGTTAGAGGCTAGTCATAATAAAGAGCAATTATGAGGCCAGTTAGTTATGATGGATGGTCATCAGAAGGTTAGAGGACAGCAAGTCATGATTGATAGCCAGTAGGAGGTTAGAGTTCAGCCAGTCAGTATGGGAACCATAAGGAGGTTAGAGGCTACCCAGCAAAAACAGTCTTGCTGGGCCAGCAGTGGGCCATTGCTGGCAGTGCTGGCTGCCAGCAATGGCCCAGCATTATGTTGCCGCTGCCGAACCGTCAATAAAATGTCCGGGCGGCCAACAGAAGGGCCAGCAGTTCAGGCCAACAGCTGGCCAACAGTTGGCACCCCTTTAGTTGTCATATGCCACAACAGGGCCATCAGTGGTCCATCACAGGCTGTAGCTGCCACAAGTGGCCCTTCAGTGGCCCAGCAAGCACGTGCCAGAAATGATGGCTAGCCTAATGTGGTCCGCTAGTAGGCCGTTAGTGGCAGCCAGCAACCACGTGACTTAACTGGTGGCTTGCCGAATCTTGTCCGCCAATTTCCCAGTATTAGCCATAATAATAATAAAAAAAGCAAGGATAACCGCAGTTTCCTAACGCGACAATTTTTTTTCTGCCCTTACGAAGCTCCAACGCACTGCGATGGGGAAATTTTCTCGACAGACCGGAAAAACGCCGTTTGCGTCTGACTAGATTCGATCCTAGGCCGTTTACGTGGAAGCCGCGCTCGCTACCGACCGGACTAATTCACAACGCTTGAATACGTTCTGGAAGCTATCTGTTTGGTATGTAATTTGTAATCGAATGCTTCCCTCTTTCATTTTATAATATTGCGAGGTATTTCTCATAAAAGTCAGTTTTATATAATTGATAAATTAATTTTTTCAACGTAACGATAGTTTTTTTTTTGTTTTTTTTTTTTACGTTAAGGGAACTTCACTTACTTTCAAGGCGTGTACATACTTAGAGTCGCTTTCCAAAGTTTTGTACTGTCCTTGCCGTCTTGAAAAGAGATTGTTGAATAAATATATATTTACCCGGGTTCATGTCACATTCTGTTACATTTTTAACGTTGTGTCTTTCCTTTCCGTTGTCCGAAGCTACATTTGTTTTAAAGAGTAAAATATATTTTATTTTACTTCTCGTTATTTTTAGAAGCGAATTCCTCCCAGTCTTGTGTATTCAACCCATGGATGAGTACACCACATAGCGTTGCTCTTTTTTTTTCTTTCAAATAATAAATAAATTTTGTACGCGTATAATTCTTTTTTTTTTCCAACAAACGCTATTTTAATGGTTTTCCAGGATATGTGTTTCAAGCGGTTTCAAATTTTTTTGTTATTCATCCACTCCATTCCATGAATTGTTATTCATGGGAATGGAGTGGGTGCATTTCATGGCTGTAATCTAGTATTTCACGGCTTAATCTGATATCTTCGTCGACGCAAAATTTCATTAGGAAATTAATTCGCCTCTCCACATATGGATTTTTTTCTTAACATCTACTAAAATAACACGATGGCGATAGCGTCGTCTTCAACTAACTGGTACCATGAGAGACAAAGCAAGTGTTGCTTCTGTGCATGCGCAGTCCCGATGCTTCCACCTGCTGTTGGGGGTTGCATTGGTTGCCAGCAACGGGCCACTAGTGGCACTTGCTTGGAGGCCCACAATACACGGCGATGCTGCAGGGCCATCAATGGCTCGCCAACTGATAGCGCTGCCACCAATGGACCACTATCGGGCCGTGAGCGGCAGATTTCAGCCAGCAGTGACCCATCACTGCCAGCTGGTGGCCAGCAGTTTCCCAGCACTTGTGTTTTTGCTGGGTAGTCATGATGGAGAGCAATTATGAGGCCAATCAGTCATGAAGAGACAGTAGGAGGTTAGAGGTTAACTAGTCATGATGAAGAACCATTAGGAGGTTAGAGGCTATTAAGTCATGATGGAAACCATTAGGAAGTTAGAGGCTAGTCATAATGGAGAGCCATTGTGAGGACAGTCAGTTATGATGGATGGTCATCAGAAGGTTAGAGGCCAGCAAGTCATGATTGAGAGCCAATACAAGGTTAGAGGCCAGCCAGTCAGGATGGGAACCATAAGGAGGTTAAAGGCTAGTCATGATGGAGAGCAATTATGAGGCCAGTCAGTCATTATGAAGAGACAGTAGGAGGTTAGAGGTTAACCAGTCATCATGAAGAACGATTAGGAGGTTAGAGGTTAACCAGTCATCATGAAGAACGATTAGGAGGTTAGAGGTTAACCAGTCATCATGAAGAACGATTAGGAGGTTAGAGGCTAGCCAGTCAGAATGGAGTACCATTAATTAAGAAATTACAGGTCAATTAGTCATGATGGGAACCATAAGGAGGTTAGAGGTAGCCAGTAATGACAGAGAGCAATTAGAAGGCTAACAGCCAGCCAGTCAGGATGAAGAGCCGTTAGGAGTCAGCCAGTCAGTCATATGGGTAGCTTGATACTGTGATGTCAATCATTTTGTAACCTCAAAGCTCTTGATCAAATTTTAATCAAGTGAGGAGCAGTCACACAGCAACCTGTTCCAGGCTGTTAAAGAGTGACAACCCATCTAGGTGCCCATCAACACATTTCATAATTTCTCAGATGGAATCAGAGGTCAACTGTGTCTGGTCGTATTTGAACCATATCTCAGCCACAAGAAGCTAAATGTCCATCTCCTCTGTAATCAGAAGTCTCTGTAGCTGCTAACTTTCTGTGCGTAGGCCTGCTGTATGCATGCCATTATGCACTGACTGCAAGCATGCCTACTTAAGATAGCATCACAGCCATGTTGGTACGACCTCAGAACAGTTGTGTAATGTCTTGTTTGTTCACAGATGAGATAGGTTTCTTTCTAAAATCAGACAGCAGACATGCATTAATCTGAATCTGCTACACATTGTGTAACATCATTAAAAGTACCGCTTTTTGTTGTGGTATGTGATTGTATAAGCTAATTTTTCATTAAGTGACTGTACTGTGATGTACTTACTGTCCTCCTTGTTTTTCTTTTCTTTTTTTTTTTTTACTGCTGTAAAGTACTCTCAATTCATCTGTGTGTGTGTGTTTGTTTGGTGCGCTTTATGATATTGGTGCAGTTGGTTTAAATTTTATCCCAATGGATGATAAGACATGTCCACACATTGCAGTCAAGTTCACATCCGGAAGAACAATATGGAAGATTACAGAGCTTAGTGCAATTCATTGGTACAAAAATTTCATGTCGAAAAGGGAAAGGGGAACAAAATGGAGGAACTAATCAAAACACCAGGAGATGCCACTTTTTTTTTTTTTTTTTTTTTCTGTCAATTTGGTTACTTTAGCCAGTATTTAGGAGCTCCATTGCAGTTGTTTTTGTTTTATTCCTTGCCTAACCCTAATGAACCATATAGTTCCATTTAATTAACTCTTTATTTTCTTTCTTTTTTGAGTAATTTTGTACTGCTCATTTTCTTTATCAGAAAGTTCTGAAAGTAGTTCTCTTGGTCTTTTTATTGATCTGTCTTTTGAGAAGTCATACAAAATTGCTTGAATTAGCTTTTTACTAGGATGCTTACCCAATTCTTCATAGAACTTACATGATAATTCAAGGATCCTTTGAAATACTGGAATAAGATTGTATTATTTAGTAGTTCTGTTCTTTTTTTTTTTAATACCTCTTGGGGGATTTAGAATCTTTGTCAATAGGCCAGAGTTAAAACTTCAATTTATGGTCTCAGACAGTATCCCCAGACTGAGCAGCCATATCAGGTCTTGTAAAGGATAATTTAATTTATGGTACTTAGGGAGTACCCCTTATAAAAGAGAGATTTAAGAGCTCCTCTAGGTTTTCTCATCTTAGTAATTACACTTTGGATGTGTGGTTTCTGTGTGAGCTTATTGCCAATTATTTTCCCAAGATATTTTGTTTGTTTGGCCCATGGAATGCTTTGATTAATAATTTTAATTTCTTTAATTTTCTCATTATGCTGCTTAGGCCAGCAGCTTATAGCTTGAGATTTTTGGGGATTTATTTTAGTTCTCCATTTAGTGTAGCAAGTTTCTAATTCTTTAAGGCACCTTCCCATGCATTCAGCACTTTTGTTTCTGTTAAAGTGTTTTGCAATTATTTCTGTGTCATCAGCACAAAGTGCTAGTTCAGTGTTTCCAATTTTTGGCATATCACAAAGATATACTAGGAAAAGTAAAGGCCTTAAACAGGATCCTTATGAATCACCTGCTTTCATTTGGTATTTATTAGAAACTGACTCATAAAATATCTTTGAAATCTTTCATGGCATTCATTTTACGGTAACAACTGCAATGATATTTCCAGTTCTTTTTCCAGTAGCAATAACAACCCACTGAATTGTTTTAGTATGAACTGTGCTATATATTTCCTTTTGAAATACCATTGCAGTTAGATTAACAGATCAGGTTTCCTTCACGCAGTTGTTTATCAAACAATTTGAAGTGGATTAGATATATAGTTCAAACAAGCAATATTACCTCCGTGAACTAGATTTTACGTGGTATGATGATTATTATCATTAGAACATTAGCTGTAGTTATCTTACTGTTACACACGTTCGAAATGTTAATGTAGTGGTTGCCCGATGAGGACTCAATTAGGTTTAAGTATTCAAGGATATGTCTCAGTCATACTCACCCATTTTCGGTTGACAAACACTGTGGATACATAGAATGCAGCACTACATACATACATACATATCACTAAGCTGTTCTCTGAGATTCAGAGATTAGCTCCAAAAAGAAATACAACTACCAGATATTTTTACTTACTGTTGTCATATCAAACTTCTCCATTTACAGCGATCTTGACATACAACTCGGGCTTCACTGATATCCATTACACGCCGTACACAAGATCTTTTATACTTCATACTCATAATCTTTTTCTCATGCAGACGCTCCTGAATCTGATCCACCCATGACTTACTTGGCCTTCCTCTGCCTTTCCTTCCTGCCACTTGGGCTAAAACGATTTTCTTAGTAAGCATCTCATCACTCATTCTTTCAACATGGCCAAACCACTGAAGCATATTGGTCTCCATCTTGCTAACAACATTTTGATTCACATCACACAACTGCAACACATCTTCATTCCTCACACAATCAGACCGTGTCTTGCCACAACCCCCGTAAGTAACGCATTTCTCCAGCACACAAACGACTCCTATGTTTCTTCTGCAGTACCCAGGTTTCACTGCCATACATCAGAGCAGGAACAATTACACTTTCATACACAGCCACGTGGGACTCTCTAGAGAACCCATCATTCCTGTGAAAACCTCCCAGAGCAGCTATGACTTTCAATGAAGAATTCACTCGCCTACTAATTTCACCATCCAATTTATTCTCTCTGTCAAACATGCTTCTTAAATACACAAACTCACTCACCTGGTCAATCACAGTGCCATTTATACTTAAATTATATTCAGTGCTACCAGTTCCTCTCTAAAACACCATAACTTTGGATTTTCCCTTATTTATACTCAGTTTGAAGTTCATGCAAACTCTGTACATCCGAGACAACATATTCTGCAAATCACTTTCGCTCTCTGCCAACAGGACAGTGTCATCAGCATACAGCAATCTGCATTTTGGCATCACGCATGCACGCGTCCATAAATATATTAAACAGCCATGGTGACATTACACAACCTTGTCTAACTCCTGCACCAATAGAAAACCATTTTGATAAAACACCATTCACTCGTACACAAGCTCTACTACCAGCATACATGGCTTTTACACTATTAAGTAGATTCCCAGTAACACCATATTCATTCAATACCTTCCACAAAAGTGTCCTATTTACTCTGGTCGTAAGCTTTCTCTAAATCTATGAAGGCAGCAAAAACTTTTTTACCAACAGCCAGATACTTTTCAATCATCGTGCGTAATGCAAAAATCTGGTTAGTGCAGCCTTTACCAGGCATAAAACCACTCACAACATCCCACACTTTTTCTGATGTAAGACCCCATACTTTTTCAATAACAACCTTACAAACACTTTCCCTGGCACACTTAGTAGGCTAATACCACGATAGTTCTTGCATTCAGTCTGATCACCTTTTCCCTTATACAAGGGAACAATGATAGCATCCTTCCAATCCCGAGGGACCATTCCTAACTCCCAGCACAACTGGCAAATTTCAGTTAACCAGTCAATTACAGAGACACCACCATATTTCAACATCTCAGCAGTTATGCCATCAACTCCCGCAGCCTTACCATTCTGAAGAGATTTTAGAGCTTTACACACTTCTTCTCTTGAGATCCCTCCTGTGCTTCCATCCCTCACTGTGACATTATTTGTTTCTGTCTCAGAATCACCTTTGATTTCCTGATCTAATAACTCACAGAAATATTCACCCCATCTTTCACTTAACTCATTGGGCTCCCATATCATTTCCCGGACCTCATTCTTCACACAACTTACAACTTTGTTTCCCCTGTTTTTCCTGAGTCTCATGTACTTCCAGAAATACTTCCTATCTTTCAAAAAAGCCAGTTCATGCCTTTCCACCTTCTCTTTCCTATCTTTTGCCTTACTCTGGCAAACCAGCTTAGCAGCTTCACGCTTCTTTGAGCGATATTCATCCACAGGGACTCTACCTTGCAACATCCCCAAATAGGCTTCCTTCTTTCTCTTTACTGCCTCTTCAATCTCACTATTTCACCAAGCATCACCTCTATTGTTACCCAGTATTGTGGTGCCACAGACCTCTTTAGCAGCAGTGACAACACAGTTCTTAAAACATTCCCACTTCTTTTCTACATACCTCTCACCAGATTTCAGCTCCTTCAGTCGTTCTCTGAGTAAGTCAGAATAACGCTGATGATCTTCAAGGAGTCTATCAACCTTTATTCTTTCTATCCTGTGTCTCTTCCTATTCCTTTTCCTCCAACCAACATTAAGTTTCACTCATGACACTACCAAGTAATGATCAGAACCGACATCTGCACCTCTCATCACATGAATGTCAAAAACTAAGTGTTTCAGACACTGATCGTAGACAACAAAATCTATCACACTCTTTTGACCAAGAGTACGATTTTCCCAAGTATATATGTGGATATACTTGTGGTTGAAAAATGTATTAAATACACACAAACCATTCTCAATGCAGAGCTCAATTAACCTTTCATCATTATCATTCACACAAGGATCATTAAACTTATCCAGAACATTGTCAGAAATTGTATTGAAATCTTTGCTATTATAACCTTTTCTTTAGCACCAAACTGGCTCAAAACAGCTTTTAGCTCATTCCAAAAATCTTCCTTCTTATCAGAAGGTTCCGAGTCACAAGGAGCATACACTACAACAATTATGATTCTCTGAAGTTTCACTTTCAAACGAATCCAGAGAATTTTCTCACTTATGCAACTATAGTGAATCAAGTTGTGCTTCATCTTTTCACTTAAAATCACACCTACACCAGCCAGTCCTCCTACATTATCCAATACTCCAGACCACAACTCAGTGTGCCATTCACTTCTTCTACCCCAATGTCCTTCTTTTTGGTTTCACTTACACACAGCACATCCAGTCTATACTTATTATTCTCCTCAATCACCTCATTCATCTTGCCATTTATACCTCTAGTATTCCATACACCAATCTTACATTCACTCAGCCGAGATCTCTTTCTCATACACCATTTAGAAAGTCCAGGTCAATTCCGTGGTGGACCGTCCTTCTCAAGTGTGGTAGATCCACCATATCCCACACTTGAGTCCGGATATTGATTTCTTTTTGTCTTTTTAATCAGGTAAGTACATCAGTGTGGGGGATCAGCCCACAGCTGAGGGTTCCAGTTGATCATTCAACCTAAGGATTCTGGAACAAAACCCAGTGAGTTGGGGTCTTTTTGCCAGTGTCACACAGAACTAGCTGGCACCTCTCCCAAGATTCACAGAGACTCTAGTTCAAATCAATCTATCTTCATTTTACCATGACTATTGGATAATATTGCCAAAAAACAGGAGTTTCATTATGAGATATAATATGCACGAAGTTAAACGAGGTGCGTAGTTAAAAATGAATACTTATTCATTTTAAACTAGTATTCATTTTTAACTACACACTTCGTTTAACTTTGTGCATATTATATCTCGTAATGAAACTCCTGTTTTTTGGCAATATTATCCAATAGTCATGGTGAAATGAAGATAGATTGATTTGCCAATATGTAGTGCTGCATTCTATGTATCTAGAGTATTTGTCAACCAAAAATGGGTGAGTATGACTGAGACATATCCTTGAATACTTAACCCTAATTGAGTCCTCATCGGGCGATCACTACATTAACATTTCGAACGTGTGTAACAGTAAGATAACTACAGCTAATGTTGTAATGATAACAATTTGAAGTGGGTTGGCTGTAATTATGATGCAAGCTGTAGGTTATAAGTGTGGTGTGTTATATAGAACTGATTTGTTTTTCTTTCTTCCTTTTTTTTTTTTTTTTCGCATATACTCCTTTGATATTCTGGAATTCTAATAACCAAGTACTGTTAAGTTTTTGTACTGTAGGTTGCCAGTCTTTTTTAAGTTCATGTTTGTTAACTAATTCTTCAAGAAAAGGTTATTTCAGAAGATAAAGCTGATGTATGCTTGCCTTGCCTTAGAAACAGCGGGATGATATTACTTCTACCGCTACCCCTCCTCCCCGTTTTAAAACATAATACTTGTGGACATTAGGTAACGTTTTCGAGAAAGTGCCTCAGAATGTGTGTGTACTTACTGAAAAAGTCAGTTTATGAGCTTGAACATTCGCATGTTGGCAGATGTGCTATATAATACTTTGTTGGGAACATTTCATATCATTTAAGCTATACGCATTGTTCCTACAAATCAGGTATTATGTGCCGTAGAGGTACTGTAATTTACTTTAATCCATTTAGCTAACTCTTCAGAAAACTAGTAAAATAGCATCATCTTGGAGCTTGCGATGTACTATGGATGTGATGCACATGTAAAGACAGCAAGTAGCAATGATAATCCCTTGCCGGCGTAGCTTAATTGGGAAAGCATTTGGCTCTGGAGCAGAAAGTTGAGGGTTTGAGTCACAGCACTGGCAAATTTGGGTTTCATGTTGGTGCCTGAACATAAAGATGAATCTACCGGCTGTTAGGTTCTTTGAAAAATGTGTGATGCTTCTTCCACACTTTGTTTGGAATTAGTGAGAGTTGATTCTTCTACAGAGAGTTGCTTCAAGCATGGTTTGGAGCGACCACAAAACCTGCAATTTCATGCCCCTGCCTTTCTCAGGGAAAGAATGGGGAGAATATGCCAGCGTACTACAGATTGTGATGCACATGTCAAGACGGCAAGTAGCAGTGAAAAGCCCTTGCTGCCATAACTTAATTGGGAAACGATTCAGCTGTGGAGCAGAAGGATATTGCTTTAAGTTGCATCTCCACCAAATTTCAGTTTTACAAACTCCAAAATATTTTTGCGCCTTCCGTTTTAATTGGGAGTTTTCTTCATGGATTTTTGTGGTGTTTATAAGTGCTTGTTTATCTTATGCACAAAATACTTTATTGTTTATATATTAAGATAATACAATGTAGTTTCTCACCCCACTTCGCTCTCTCTCTCTCTCTCTCTCTCTCTCTGTTTCTTTCTCTCCATCTTTCTTGTAAAATGCAGTCTCTCTTTCAACATTTCAGTGTACTTCTCCCTGTCTCTCCATCCTTCCTGTTTCTCCACTTCCGCTCTTTCTACTTCACTGTCTCACTCCACTTCTCTCTCTCTCTCTCTCTCTCTCTCTCTCTCTGCTCTCCCTGTCTATTGCTCTTTCTCTCTGTGTATCTCTCTCTCCCTCTTTCTTTATCTTTCCATTTCATTGTCTCACAGTACTTCTCTCTGTCTGTCACAAATATTTATTTTTTAAAGCCGACCATGGTTTTGCTGGGTATTGACCTAGCTTCATTAGGACGAATGCCCGTCCAGATGAAGCCAGGTCAATATTCTGGGTATTGACCTAGCTCCATTCGTCCTTACGAAGCTAGGTCAATACCCAGCAAAACCATGGTCGGCTTGAAAAATAAATATTTGTGACAAACTATGTTGTGTTATCTTAATATATATATAATTGTCACAAGGCTGTATTCTTTGAGAGAGATCAAGATACTTTATTGTTGTTTTAAACTGTTATGTTTATGATTCTACAGATTGGCCACTTGATAGTACTCAGTTGGATTACAAAGAAGAGCTTACACTTGAAAGAAAAAGACAACAACTTCAGAGAGAGTTGGAACTAGAATATCAGAAAGAGAGAATGATGAATGAAAATGTCACTATCACAAAGACGGTTAGTTTCACACAAAATATGTTTTTCATTCTTAATGTTTATATTTAGACTTTTTTATTTTTGTCTTTTGTTCCCATGATTTCTGTACTTTCCAGGATGCCTTAATGTTTGTCTCCATTGTTTATTTCCATATCAGATGTTCTGGACCGTAGATATATATTTTAGATAGTTGTCATTTCTGGAGAAACACCCCCCTCCCTCCTCCTCCTGTTTCTCTTGCTCTGTTTTAATAAAATTGCACATAGATTAAACACTTACTCAAAAACACCATGCTAAAACAAAAATTCTTTCAAGAGTATGATTCTGTTTATATATTCTAAAATTCTACTTTAACTTTAATAGGTTTCATACATTCTTCATATCTTCTGAGTTATTTTGCATTTTCTTATATTTCTGGCATGTAGATCTTTATTAAGGCCTGTTCTCAATGATTAGAAACTGTATCAAAGATTTTGCTTACATAGAAAGTATGCAAATTTTGTTGCTAGGTTCCTCATATCTTACGGCCAATTGTTAAATTAAAATTCTTCATGTGTGTGTTTTGTTAGTCTATTGTATTCCAATTAAGTTGCTGATGATGCTAATTATAAGTTTTGTACGTTCATCAATGAAACAGGTTTTGTGGGTGTAGAAACTTCTTTACACATTCGCTGCTGCTATGCTATTTTAACAGCAAGCATGCTGTGCCGGTAAAAAACACGAGCAAATCTCCCAAGATGGCACAAGGCGTCACACAGCACCGCGGATGAGCTTCTATGCATTTGATCAACCTAGCTGTGTGTTCACATCTCATAGCTTTGAATGACTCCGCCAGTCTAAAATTCTCCGGACTCACAAGTAGGCCTGGAATTCTCCAGACTCACAAGTGAATAACTGCCAAACCGCATGGCAGGTTGCTTCATGGAGCCCCGCACAGTGCTGGGGATTCACCAAAGATGGAAAGCAGCAACTGAAGAAATAACTAGGAGGCAATGAATAAATAATTCATGCACTCGACGTGGATCATGAACACCAAACAGAAGTCATCGTTCTTTCCATGTTAATAAGTAAGTCACAGAAACATTCTCATCGTGACTCACTTATTAACGTGGAAAGAGCGATGACTTCTGTTTGGTGTTCATGATCCACTTCGAGTGTATGAATTAATTATTGTTATAGCTTTTGTAGTAGGTAATAGGTTGGAAAAGATTAGTGTCAATCATCCCTGTAAATGATCACTTTGAATAACAAAGCTAAGTGTGTGAAAGCAAGGCCTTCTGCTGTGCAGTTTCACTCATTCCAGCCAGTTAAAGGGTTAAGTATATATTTTTTTTCCTCTTTTACATGATCTCACTTGACATGCAATGCTGGTTTAGATGAACTGATATTTCATCAGCATAGAAAAAAAGATTTCTTTAGCATGAACCAGCAACTTATTTTTTTACTTATTATAAAGCAACTTTAGGATAATTCTTAATGATGACATATCACGCTTCAGTTACATAAAAATGGCAAGTGTTGGGACGACGTTTCGTTAGCAACTTCTACCTTCATCAGCCATGGAATGAAACATGTGGTTTTAGCATCAGTTACCAGATTGCAAAATCGCTTTCCAAATCATAGGTATATTAAAACGTGCATCTGTATTACAGGTGTTAGGGGTAAGGAAGATTCCAATGCTTTCGCGGTACCTGAGGGCTTTCCGATTGAATGAACGGAGCGATGCGTTTAACATTTTGCCAATCGGAAATCGCGGACGCATCGTTGATGGTTAAAATTGAAAGCGAGGAGGAGGGGTTTCCTTTCTTAGCATCAGCGATATGTTCCACCAATCGCCGGTTGATGCTTCAGTAAGTACTACCGATATAGTGGGTAATGCTTGTGGAAGTGGTGACAGGGATAACTCTAGGGGTTTATTGGGATCTCTGTCTTTAAGGATAAGGTTAAGAAGATGTGGAGGTAGTTTAACAGCAATCCTGTAGCCAAAAGACTTGAAAATGGAACAAACTTTGTGAGTGAAGGCCAGGCTGAAGGGCAAAGTGCCCACAAACTGATGAGTGGTGGAAAGTTTAGGTAATAAACTGGTAGATCTATTCTGTGATTCAAATTTCTTAATTAGCCTATGTACTAACAGGGGTGGAAAGCCATGCAATTTACCAATGTTGGTGATATTCTGATATTCGTTTTGAAGAGCAGAAGGGCTGTTGCAAATAACGTTAGCTCTGTGGATATACGCCTTTAAAGCAGCCAATTGGTATTCACCTTACAGATAATCTGTATAATTGATTTGTAATTAATTGTGTTACGTGTCTCACTGCCAATTATTCTCACTATGACGAAGCAACTTTTTTTTTTTTTTTACTTATTAGTGCTACTGCTTAGTCCCATTTATTTTAAGCAACTGGAACATCTGTCCCATCTTTTGTTTTAACTGTGCAGATGCTGGAAATGGGACAGTGGAAGGTATAGTGGGGAAGAATACTTTTGCTGGGGAGGGGGTGATCTTGAAGTATTCTCTCACTTCAACTAGAGACAAGGAATTTTGGTAAAAGTGAGGTATTGGGCAATGGGTGAATCTCCTCCCCTCAGTCTTCCTCATCTACATAGGCAGAATATCCTCCCCATTAAAGAAAGAAGTCTTGGGATTAAAGAAAGGGTAGTTTGGGATAACAGTGTCATGACTTCAGACATTTGACAGATGTAGAAATTGTGGATTTTGTGATTAACAACAGAAAAGTGGAATGACAGAATTTATCTAATACTGAAGAAGACAGTGATGTAAAAGTCCCTGGCACAACTTAGAAATTTTCAGAAGCTTTCAATGTGTTGCAAACTATACATTGTTTTGTAATGAAACAGTACTTCAGCTCCTTTAGAAAATATGGGTGAACTGGAAAAATTCTTGAGGCATTGTTCTGATAAGAAAGAAACCCACTTTTGATAACAAAATTTTAAAAATCCTGCTCTAACTATAAATGTGCTTAAAAACTTTCATGAACACACACTGCTATATATGTACTGCTTTACAGTATCCAGTGCTGTAGCACTATGTATAATTTTTTCTTCGTTGTGAGAAGTTTTTGAAAAAAGTAATGTAATTAATGTTTTAGAAACTAAAAAGTATTTACATACTTTTTCTTCAATTGTAGTGTATAATTTTACATTTTTTTAGTTCAATTAATTACAAATCAATTATACAGATTATCTGTAAGGTGAATAAATTTTTAGGTCCTTGAGTTGTTTGTGTTAACAAGGTTCATGTGTACCAGTTAACACTGCAGTTGCATATATGGCTGCTTAAAAATGTTATTAAACCATTAAACAGAAGTCTTTGCTCTTTCCACGTTTATAAGTGAGTCACAGAAAAATTCTCATCGGCCACTACCAGGAACCCAGGGTCTTCCAGTTACACACTGGACATGCTACCACTGCACCACAACACCCTCAAATTCCTCCAGACTCCCATGCGACGAACTGCAAAGCCACTTGGCAGGTTGCTTCTTGGAGCCCCGCACAATGCTGGGGATTCACCAGAGATGGTAAGTAGCAACTGAACAAATAACTAGGAGGCGAAGGAATAATTAATACAGGCAATTGACGTGAATTAGGAACATCAAACAGAAGTCTTTGCTCTTTCCACGTTTATAAGTGAGTCATGGAAAAATTCTCATTGGCTGCCACCGGGAAGATTGGAAGATTCCCGGTGGCGACTGATGAGAATTTTTCCGTGACTCACTTATAAACGTGGAAAGAGCGAAGACTTCTGTTTGATGTTTCTAATCCACGTCAATTGCCTGTATTAATTATTAAACCATTGCATGAATCTACAAATGAAAAAAAAAATGATTTGTATTCTACAATTGTCTGGAATATAATGCGTTTTATGATCAGTGTTTACCAATATTGCACTATATTCTAAAGATAATCTCAATTTTTTTGCATGAGAAGCTTATTTTTATTTACTTTGATGTGCTTTAAGAAGGACAGGATTTGATTCTGAAATGGGCTGTTTTTCAATTTCAGGTGTCTTTCAGTGAAAGTAGTAGTAGTAGCAGCAGTAGTGAGAGTGGAAGTATTTCAACGACTTCAGATTCTTCTAGTAGTAGTAGTGATGATGACAGTGATGACAGTAGTTCATCTTCATCTTCCTCTTCTTCGAGTGCATCACGACCTCCCAAAAAGAAAAGCAAAAAGCCTGCTAGTACAAAAGAGGCAGAAATGTCAATTGACAGTAGTTCACATCAGAAACCACAAGATGACTATGATAAAATAAAGAGTAGACGAGCAGCAAAAATTGGTATCACTACTCGTTCTCCCATCCCAAGTCCAGAGCCACCAAAGTCAGGAAAAAGAGGAAGGGACAGAAGAGCTGCTGCTTCCCCACCACTACCTTCACCGAAACACTCTCGTTTCGCACAGGAACCTGTTGGAAGTGGTCGTGTAAAGTCACGAGTGAAAGGGCCACACACACCCAGCCCACCCCATTCAAGAAAACAAAGACAATGGTATGCATGCATTTCTTTTTATGATGTTGAAAAGATTTTTACATTTCAAACTGTTCTACATGTTACATTTCAAGCTGTTGATATGTGATTGTCATTATGATAAGACTACTGTAAACATATTTAAAGCATGAAAAATAGAACTAAATTGCACACAGATGTGCCTCAAATAAAATGCTTTGTCATCTTTTTGCATGATTAGGCATGTTTCCAGCTCGTCCTGTTTCTTCAACATGATATTGAGATGGTGCATCTCAGACATTGGCAATGTACCTTTTTCTTCACTCAACCATGTACTTCATTAAAAGTGAACATTGTATTTGTTACATGCCAAACCTAATTCTGAGCTGCATCTGTCTACTCAGCACTGTGAAATCTTTCTTTAGGTGAACACAAAATTCTTAAAGTGAGTGAGTCTACCTGCTCATCAAATATCACCCTCTGCAGCTCTGAAGTTTAAATGACTTTATGGTTTAGAAACTAACAAAAAGTGATTAAGTACCTGCTGCCAATGAAAAAAATATATATAATAATTCAAAAATGTCATTTTTGGCACATAGCTGTTGTATTTTCACTTTTCCCATGTTGTCATCTTATCAGAAAACTTGAAAATTGCACTGCCCTTGAGCTGGAATCGTCATCTTTTTGCATGATTAGGCATGTTTCCAGCTCGTCCTGTTTCTTCAACATGATATTGAGATGGTGCATCTCAGACATTGGCAATGTACCTTTTTCTTCACTCAACCATGTACTTCATTAAAAGTGAACATTGTATTTGTTACATGCCAAACCTAATTCTGAGCTGCATCTGTCTACTCAGCACTGTGAAATCTTTCTTTAGGTGAACACAAAATTCTTAAAGTGAGTGAGTCTACCTGCTCATCAAATATCACCCTCTGCAGCTCTGAAGTTTAAATGACTTTATGGTTTAGAAACTAACAAAAAGTGATTAAGTACCTGCTGCCAATGAAAAAAATATATATAATAATTCAAAAATGTCATTTTTGGCACATAGCTGTTGTATTTTCACTTTTCCCATGTTGTCATCTTATCAGAAAACTTGAAAATTGCACTGCCCTTGAGCTGGAATCGAATCCATGTCTCCCAATTTCCACTTCAGCGTCTACTGCTACAGCACCGAGGACATTGAAGTTCCAAGCAGCTGAAGCTAAGCAGACATATATTAGGAACTTGATTACCATTAATATTTTCAACTTTTCTGAATTGATATGTTGGGGTGTTTCGTTGATGAGGATTAAAAAACTTAAATTTAAACATTTAAGAGTTAACCAAGTTAAATGTTTATAGGCTGGTGATCTACCTAGTGTGAACAAAGTATAAAATAAAAGAACTGAAAAAAAAAAAGTCATATCACATTAGGTTAATTACAAAAAATAAAAAAGATGACACCAAATTTTCAGTTGTAATGTGCATGTCTTTTGAATCCTTTCTGACATGAATAACATTTCAAAGTTATTCATAGTCAAAGGACACCATCAAATATATATATATATATCAACTGCATTTCTACCTAGTATAATTGATAAAACATGTAGAAATACACTGGTCACAAATATGAGGCATACTTACAATGACATTATTGATGAGTGTCTGGGGCAACTCATCCCATATTACAAGCATCACGTTACAAAGGTCTGCCAGTGTGTTCTGTGGTATGGAGTGTGATTGTCCAGACATTGATGTACAGCTTCCCAAATGTTCTCAATAGGATTACTTGGTCAGGAGACCTCGGAAGCAGCTGTAGCAATTCAATCCTATGCTCTTCCAGCTTCTGAAATACGCTTCAGGCACTGTGACTAGTTGCATTGCCTCCGAGAAAACAGAATTCAAGTCCAGTAGCAGCGTAAAACAGTGCCACAATGGGCACAACGATTTCATTTTGTTACACTCAGGCATTCATGTTGCTTTGACAAACATACAAGTAAGTACGGCCATTGAAACATACTCCTGCCCAGACCAGAACTTACTATTGCTGGTATGGTTGGACAGGCTTGGCGTAGTGTGGTTTCATTCATATGCCAGATCTGCTTCATACATGTCCTTGTTGAGTATCAGGATAAAGAGCAAAATGGGATTCATGTGTGAAAAGTATATCGTTCCACTCTATATTCCATGACATGTACTGTCAGATCCAGGTATATCTTTGATTATGGTGAGCTGATGTCAGTGCTGTACATCTCAGTGGCCTCCTTGCTCTGAGTCTGTACTCATGGGGATGGCTTTGTACCATTTGAGTCAGGGTTGAGTTTCTTCCCGGACAGTGGAAGAAACTGGGAAAAAAACTGAAGAAATGGAAGAAACCTGTGAAAAAACAGTAACAATTTCTTTTGTTTCAATTTACTTCCGATATTGGAGGTTATATTTTTTAACGTGCATTAATGCATTTGCATTTTTGAACTTCACTTTTAGTTGGTAAAGTTCGATGAACACTTACCGCACGTGGGGCTTGGCTTTCAATTCATATTTCCGTTATGTGGATGCGGCATGGGGGTTTTTCATTTGGCCACGGTTCCACCTCTTTTTTTTTTTCCCCGTTGGAATTTATTTTGCCTCATCACCAAATGAGTTTTTTTTCCCTTGCTGCATCTTCATTTACTTCAGTACTTATTCATAACCCTAGTACTTTCGGTAATACTCCATTACCGTCTTCGAGGGACGTTTTGCTCCGTGTCGGAGCAAAACGTCCCCTAGAAGACGGTAATGGATAAGTACTAGGGTTATGAATAAGTATTGAAGTAAATGAAGATGCAGCAAGGGAAAAAAACTCATTTGGTGATGAGGCAAAATAAATTCCAACGGAAAAAAAAAGAGGTGGACCCGTGGCCAAATGAAAAACCCCCATGCCGCATCCACATAACGGAAATATGAATTGAAAGCCAAGCCCCACGTGCGGTAAGTGTTCATCGAACTTTACCAACTAAAAGTGAAGTTCAAAAATGCAAAATTTATTTTGTATTAATCAATTTAAATTTTACAACAGATAATAAATTAGCACTAATTATGTAAATGTAATTTGGTATTTTGGGTCTTTATTGAGGAAATTTTTGTTACAAACTATGGGTTCTGACCATTCTGGGAAAATTTGCCTTACATTTTGGGGAATTTCAACTTGATCACCTTGCAAGTGGCAACATTATCAGCCAGTTTGGATTTTGTAATCTAGTGTTTGTTTGAAAGGGAACCACCAAGGGGAAGGAGGTTTTCTTTGTTTCGTCTCGTTAGTTGCATGATTTAGTCAGTTGTGAGTAGACAGTATAATCTATTTTTTTCAATAGTTTGAAATAAAAATTCTGCCTAATGATAAAAAAATATGAATAAAGGAGGTAGAAGGAAAGACCCAGTCTGGTCAATGTTTCAAGAAATAGAGGTAGATGGCAAAGTAAAGGCTAAATGCAAATTATGTGGTTATTTCAGGGCGTGCAAAAGCCCGTCCGCGGCGGTCAAGAATTCATTGCGGACGATTAATTTCCTGACCACGACTTCTGCGCTGACGGCCCTTTTTTTCGCAAGCTTGCAGTATGATTTTGATCAGAACATTTTTATATTACATTTTTTTTTTTTTTTTTTTTTTTTTGGCAATTTAAAATTTGTACATGCTAAGTGCCACAGTTTTACGAAATTACGCATTCTCTTAAGCGATTAGCCATTCTTTGTTTTGGCGAAATAGTTCCTCGGCGACATCCTCCCTTCCAAAATTTTAACGTACTAAGAGCCAATGTCCTTCTTTCTCATTTCCTCTCATAAAGTTTTCCCATGTGAATTTTATGCCTGAAGCGGGGGTGTAAGGGTAGCGACTTTGCAGTTGTTGTTTTTTCCTTTCCTCCTCTCTCGTTTATCTCCGTCTCCCCAGTCATCCCTTGTTTAGTTTCATTGGTTAATACTGGAGTGACCCAGTATTAACTAATGCAACTAAACAACGGTTGCTTCTTCCCTTCACGTGTGACCTTGACATCTCACACGTGTTATGCCCGCCGTAATGTTGGCTTCCCGTGCATTACCGTTTTCCGCATATTTCCTGGCGTCCTTGACGATGATCGTACCTAATGCCGCACGTGCACTGTTCTATCTCTCATCTTTTGCCATTTTGCAGTTGAAAATTCTGGATTCCGTGTAACAAGCTTTTTGCTATGAAAGCAGAAATGTATTTATTTTCTGTATGTACATAAAAAAAAAAATTCAGTAAAGTGACGATATTTAATACACACATATTTCTCAATGTATCGAGATTAAAAAACATGTTTTATATATGTTATTCTTTTTCAGTTAAATCCATTCAATAGTGGTTTAACTGTTGGAACTCTTTACATGTTGTAGTTCCTTTGTGTGAAATGCAATTTCTCAGTTGGAAATTATTAGTATTTACTACGAACAAATACCTCAGTAATCAAATGTAATTCAAGGAAAAACTTTCCACATACCTCTCAGTTGTAAGTGGTCGATGTTCGAATCTTTGTATGGCTGTTCTCATCAGGCTCTTGAGTTTAGACTTTTAAGAATTTAATTGGCACATTTTCTTCATGGGTCCCGAAACTAGATAGACAAATTCATCGAATAAATTAATTTGTCTATCCAATTTCGGGACCTGTGAAGAAAATGTGCCAATTAAATTCTTAAAAGTCTAAACTCAAGAGCCTGATGAGAACAGCCATACAAAGATTCAAACATCAACCACTTACAACTGAGAGGTAGGCTACGTGGAAAGTTTTTCCTTGATTTACATTTGATTACCGAGATATTTGTTCACAGTAAATACTAATAATTTCTAACTGAGAAATTGCATTTCACACAAAGGAACTACAACATGTAACAAGTTCCAACAATTAAACCACTATTGAATGGATTTAACTGAAAAGAATGACGATATTTAAATTCTACGTAGTTATGGTATTTATATGAGTCTGACGGGCTACTTTCAAAGGAGGACGGGTACATTTTTAGACAAACCGTCCTCGAGGATGAGCAAAATTTCCAAGATTTTTTGTGCCCTGAGTTATTTGCAAAGTACAAAAGCATGAAGAATGTGGGATCGTATAAAAGCATGTAAGCACCAAAGCAAGATCAGTGAATGCAGAAGCCCATCATTTGATGATGCAATCCTGACAGCTAATGTTCAAGTGGATTCAGCAGAAACTGTCTCCCAGCCAGCACCAGACAGTATGCCAAAAAGAATAAGAACACAACATAGCATCAATGAATATATTTATATGACAAACACTTCTGAAAAAGATGAATTGGATAAGTTGGTAGCTAAGTTTTTCTATGGTTCTAACCTACCATTTGCTGCTGTAGAGAATGAGCATTTTAAAAATCTTATAGCAAAGCTTAGTCCTGGATACAATCCACCAACTAGAAAAGCTCTTGCAGGTAATATTTTAAATGGAGTTCATGCGGAACTTCAAAAAGATATGGTTACCGAACTGAAGGGAAGAGCATCAACGTTATTGGTAGATGGCTATAGTAATATCCACAATGAACCAAATATACACTGGCGGAAAGTGAAAAAAGAACACCAAGAAGGAATTGGCAGACGATCATGAAATTTACATATGTTAATGGGGTCGAGTTTACGTAGGTGTGATGTTAATTTCGGGACCAAACGGTGAGCGCTTACGCCACAGCTCAGCATAATATGCAAATTATTGTCGGTGGTATTTAAGGAGTACGGCGAAGTGAATGTAATCAGTCGTCGGCGTGCGGTCACGTGCGAATACCCTGAAGAAGCTGCAATGCCTGGACATGGAAGACATGTACGATTTCAGCAGTTATCGGACTTTGAGCAAGGTCATCTAGTCGGACTCCGTGAAGCCGGGTGGTCGTATCGTCGTATTGCGGAGCGAATTGGATGGGAAGTATCGGTGGCAGTACGATGGTGGCGTAGATGGTCCGAGGAACATTCCCACACGAGAAGACGTGAAACTGGGAATCACAGATGGAGTGTTGAGCGGACCGATCGACGCATAAGAAGAGCAGCGTTGTCAAGCAGAACATCCACTGCGACGCAAATCCGAGCTGCCGTTGGACCTGAGGTGACTGTGCGAACAATCCGCAACCATCTACTGGATGCAGGACTACGTGCACGTGTGCCTCTGGCATGTGTACCTCTGACTCCAGCCCACCGTCAGGAACGGCTGCATTGGTGTCGCCAACGTCTGCACTGGAGAACGCAATGGCGATCTGTCATGTTCAGCGATGAAAGCAGATTCTGCTTGGGAGCCTCCGATGGCCGTATACGTGTTCGCAGACGCACAGGGGAGCGTCTCCACCCTTCTGGCATCCGCCAGCGACACACAGGGCCTACACCTGGTCTCCTGGTGTGGGAAGCGATCAGCTATCACTCCCGTACACAACTAGTGTTTGTACCGGGTACGTTAAACAGCACCTCCTACATCAACAACATCATTCAGCCCGTTGTTGTGCCATTTGTAAGGTCGGTCCATCGAGGTGTTTTCCAGCAAGATAACGCACGCCCACACCTGGCACGTGCAATGCAACATGCACTTCAGGGTGTGAGACAACTTCCATGGCCTGCACGTTCACCGGATTTGTCCCCCATTGAGCACGTGTGGGATTTTATGGGACAACGGCTTATCTGGTCTCCACGGCCAGCCACGACCATCCCTGATTTACGCGTCCAGGTTGAGGATGCTTGGAACTCAATACCCCAAACTTACATCCAACATCTGTACGACAGACTCCATGCCAGAATTTCACAGTGTGACGCAGTTCATGGCGGTTCAACCTCGTACTAACCATGTTACATGTAAATGTTATTTTGCAGTTTACCAGCAAATACAGCTGTATTTTGCCATAATGTTTTGATCACGTTATCCTCTGTATTCTGTTATTATGCTGTATAAATTTCGTTGGAATCAGACGTCTCCTTCTTGGTGTTCTTTTTTCACTTTCCGCCAGTGTAGTTGCCTGCTTGCATGCAGAAGGTAAAACATATTTCATGGAAGCTATTCACACTGGTTCTGAATCCAAGACTGCTAACTATTTAACTGATGAAAGTAAAAGAATTATACAAACTGTAAAGGAGAAATACAATTGCTCTGTGAAAACAGTTGTTTCAGACAATGAAAAGAAAATGTAGAAAATGCGACAACAGCTTGAGAACTGTCAAGATTTGGATCTGACAACATATGGATGCTCAGCACATTATCTGAACTTAGTTGGACAAGATGTCACACCTAATAGTATTATCTCTTGTGTTGTAAAAATGCAAAAATATTTCCGAAATCACCACTGTCCAGGTGCATTATTAAGAGAATGTGCTGACATTGTGAAACCACAACTACCATGTGACACCAGGTGGAACAGCCAGTCGACTTGCATGGAAATTTTCCTAAGGAATCATGGTGCATACTTAACTATTGCAAATGAACATTCAGAAGAGATGGATAGTACAGTTGTTAACAATATTAGGGACTTTTAATCTATACAGCCAAGCAAGGGATCTTGTTAAGCAATTGAAGCCTGTGGCCAGTGCATTAGATTGTTAACAAAGTGACAAAGCAAGCATGGCCGATGCATGCCATATATGGCTTGGCTTGATAGAAGCAAAGGGACTGGGCCCATACATGCAAATAGTTCGTGCTAGCATTAAATATCCCCAAGTGATGCACTCTGTACGATATGATAATTTACAAAGTCATGGATTCAGTGAGATTGACTATGTACCGAATTATGTCTGTAGAATAAAAGTTTATACCGTCTAGGCACGTTAGAAAATATTTTAATTTTTCGCTAAAATACACTAGCGCTTTCGAAACTATTTAATTATATGGTTTCATCATCAGGTGTAAAAATAATACAGATCCTTTCAAATACACACTACTTAAATGACCCCTTGAGGTTATAACGGCAAGTAATATATCTTACATGATGGTTATGAGCAGGAACACTGATGCGCATGTTTGATTTAATTATCAAATTGTTGTCAAAGTTAGCTATAAAGTGAAGTTGCGATTTTTGATGAAGATGAGATATTTTACATTGCAACATGCTATAGTTTTTGTTAAGATTTCTTCATCAGTTCACGAAAAATAGTCTCTTCGTTAATAAGGTGCCTCCAAGAATGGGGTAGAATAATAGAAGATTTTTCATTACAGCAAGCATTTGTAAAGCTATGTATTATGACTGTTTCGCCATATCGAAGAGTCCAATCATTAGTGTATCCCGTTATAAGGGTTATGTTGTTCCATAACGGATGGAATTGTTTGTCCATAGTTCCTTTAAAGAAAATGAGGCTCATTATCTTTTGACTAGACATGATGTACTAAACTTTCTCTTCCTCCTGGGGTTCTTTGTGAACCCCATAAAGATTCTTGGCAGCCTCATATTGTGGAATTCTGTGAGTTCATGTACTGAGACAAATATAACCAGTAACTCATTTGCTTTTTTGCATTCCTGGTCCTGAAACCATGGGCAGCACTGAAATTACTTATCTGATTTCAGCAATGGATAGACTGCAGCCAACACTCTGTGTTCTTGAAACAGCTTTAACCACACCCAGTGGATTCTTCAAGATAATTCAGAATAAATTCATAAATGTTGTACATCTCCTCAAATCCTTCACAATGTAGGTAGTTGGATGCACTCACCAGTTACAAATGTTTACAGGTGATCAAGACCCAAGCCAAATTGAAAGTCTTTTGTGTTTTTTTCAACTTTTTTTTTTTTAATGAAACTAGCAGGGCATATCCAGCTACCTTCATTAATGTGTGTATTGCATACTTATTCTTTTTTGATGCATTTAAAATTCTTCATAAATTTTGTTGAATAACTTAAAATTGCTAAAGTTAGTCATTGCTTAAACTTGCTGTTTGAGTGCAAAGTGCACTTAACATGTGTTTTCAATCTTTGCAAGCAGAAATCGTGTGTGTGTTATTTCTGCCTCAGATTTATTATCATTGTTTGACCTCTTTTAATTTTTTTTTCAGGGAGCAAAGCAGTTCAGCTGATAGTCGTTCTGCAGATGCTCGCCAAGCCCGTGGGAAACGCCACAAGAAAAAAAGAGATGTTCCAAGAAATGATGTAAAGTGTATTCTAATTACATTTATACATACATAGTGCTTAAAATTAAGTTTATTGTTTAGATTTATAATAAAACTAACTCTTTCAGCAGTCTCCCTGGGAAATTGCTTTAGCAGGGTGCTGAGAAATGTTAGCTGGGCAGTACTGTCCTCTCCCTCCCATTTTCATTTTACTTCTAACGGTATTTGGAAGTTATTCCCTCTCAATTCAGAAAGATGAATGAAAATGCTAATGAATGACAAGAGAACAAGAATATGATATGAGTGCTTATAATTTTTAATTTCAGAGGCTTAAAGATTTTTCATGTAAGCGGAAAATTTGCTGAAAAATAATAGGAGTGGCGTATGCAGAACATTTGCATGCTTTCTTCTCTCTCTCTCTCTCTCTCTGTCTGTCTGTCTGTCTGTGTATATATACACTGCCGGACAATTGCTAAGGACGGATGACAATAGCAACGCTAGCAACCATAAAATGGAAGGCAGGAAAATGTGGAAATTAGCATAAGTGCGGGATACGTAAGACGTGTTGTGCGTATGCAAATTTTGGATTGCCGAACTTGTTCGTGACGTCATAGTGCTGATAAGAGATATAAAGGATTTGACGCGTATTGACCATTGTTGTTCAAACGCAAAGTTGAAAGGGAAAGAATCAATTGACAAACTTGCAATTTTTAGTATGTCTTCCCGACATCACCTAGATGATTTCACGCGTGGCCGTATTATTGGCTAGATTGAAGAAGGGCGAAAAATAACAGATGTTGCCAGGGAGTTCGACGTCAGCCACAGTGTTGTTTCAAGGCTTTGGAAATCATTTCAAACAAATGGAGAGTGTAGAAAACGTCACGGGGGAGGTCGTGTTCGCAGTACGACACCTGCAGAAGACCGGTACATAGTGCTATCAACAAAAAGACAACAAAAAGACACCGGCGCAGCACAGCTAGTGAGGTAGCAAATCAGTTTATGGCTACTACTGGCAAGCGGATCTCCCAAAAAACTGTCGCCAGACGTTTGCATGAAGGAGGACTATACGCCCGTCGTCCTGTTGTGTGCATCCCATTATCCAGACGTCACCGTACCGCCCGTTTGCAATGGTGCCATCAACATCGCAATTGGACTGATAACGACTGGTCTGCTGTCCTCTTCTCAGATGAAAGTAGATACAGTCTATCGTCTGATTGTCGACGACAACTGATCTGGCATGATAGTGGTACTGCATATTGTCCAGCAAACATACAGGAAAGGGACCGATATCCGACATGTAGTGTCATGGTATGGGCTGGCATCATGATCAATGACCATACGTCCCTCTATGTGCTTCCAACTGGGACTATGACTGGCCAACGATACATTAATGATGTTCTGCTACCTCATGTTCGCATGTTCCGTGGTGCTGTCGGTGATAGATTCATTTTCATGGACGACGACGCAACATGTCATCGAACAGTCGCTGTCCAGGAGTGTCTTGAGAGCTAAGATATTCAACGCCTCGTATGGCCAGCACGTTCTCCAGATCTGAATCCCATTGAAAATGTGTGGGATGCTTTGGGTAGGAGTCTTGCTGGTCGCCAATGCCCTCCAATAAACAAGGACACCCTCATCCGTGCACTGACAGAGGAATGGGATAAATTACCCCAACAGCTGCTTGATAATGTTGTGCAAAGCATGACACGACGTGTGGAATCTTGCATCGCCCTCCATGGTGGCCATATCCCATATTGACATCTTACGCCGGAACGCCTGCGGACGGTAATTGCATTTTTTTCACGTTTACGTATTGTGCACAAAATGGCCTGTTTGTCCCTTGAACACGTTCCAAAGCCTTCTGGATTTCAGAGCACAATAAATTGTCTTTCTTGTAATGTCCTGGCATTCTGACATTATTTTATTTCACTTGGCATCCAACCACACTTACTTTTTTATGCGCTATATAGCCGTTTATGACCCGTCCTTAGTAATTGTCCAGCAGTGTATAACATGACTAGTTAAAAGCCTTGCTTGATTTTGGCCATGTTGAAAACCATTCTTCCAGCTGGACCTTTGAAGGTTCTTTTAGGTGGATCGTGGTGCAAAGCGGACTTGCCTCTAGGAAATCATTGTTGAAATCACACATAAAGGTTACAGATTGCTACAACTAAGCAATAAAATTAGAAGAAAATCAAGGAATACAGTATTAAATAAGCTCAATTAAAAAAGAAAAGTATATTTAATATTTACACGACTGGGGCACCTGGGTGGCAAAGAAAAACAGCTAAGCAGTGCACCTAGCCAAAAGACTTTAGATAGAATACTTATCTTTTTTTATGTTCTTGATATCTTGTGGATAATCTACATGTTAATAGACCGGTCTGCATAATCACTCCTTTGTAGAACATTGAGCTTACTGGGACGAAATACATGGAAAGCTATTAAAAATGCTGCTACTTCATGATATATGATATTTGCTGAAGTGAAATGCACATACTTTTTTTATGGTGCAATGAATTATGGGCCATCATTTTCATTAGCAGAAGAAAGTTTCTCTTTCTGTTCATTTTCAACAGCCTGTTGTTTTCGACTGTTTTGTGTCTCAAATAACTTGCTAACACAAGTTAAGTTATTCTTCAGTCAGCAAATGCTTTTCCATTTGTGATGTGAATTATTGTACCATTCTGTGTTATTTTACAGTTGTTTTTTTTTATGATTCCTATACTCCATCTGTGACTATGAAGTAAAATTACTTCTTCCTTTTTTGTACTGTAACATAATTATGTTTATTGTGCTCTTTAATGCTTAAGTTATTGTGAACAAGGTCAACATATTTCACATTTTTTGCCTTGGATTTAAATACTTATTTTTCTTCTTTCATGTTTTTTTGTGTGTGTGTCCGTGATGTGAAAGTATTGTGCTCTGATTATTCAGTTACTTTATGTCTATGGAATATGTGTGCTTTGTTTCTACTTTTCTTTTTGAAATGGCCAATTTTTTCTTCTCTGCTGTCAAAAGTAATATCCCAGTGATTATGACTTTATTTTTTCATTATGTGAAAATGTGCATATGAAGTAGTGTTTATTAAGAGATAACGTGTTCAGTGTTTTAAGTTCTTTGCTTTGGGAATGGGGAGGAGTTTCAGTTTTCCCTTTCTTTCTTTTCATTTTCTTCTCTCTTTTTATTTAAATATGTTAATCTTTTTGCAGCTATGTTGTTGTTGTTTTTTCTTTTAAGGATGAACTTCCAGTTGTGAGTAAACAAAAGCATATAATGGAATTATACAAACTTTTATTTGCACTGCTGATGGGAATATAACTTTCATAGTATTTCATTGTACGCATTTTGTGCACTGTTGATTCTGAGATGTTCAGTTCAATAATTTGATGAACTTTTGCAAAGGTTTCTTTTTACTGTTATCTTTACATTCAGAGATATTAAACAGTAAAAGTACATCCAATTATTGTAGGCAATCAGTGTAAATGTAATTGTGCAGTGATACTCTTTTGAATCAGTTTGGTCTATAAGATTTATTACTACTTGACGTTTTTTGTTTTGTTTTGTTCCATCCTCTGTAGGAGAAGAGTGACTAAAAATATATCTGATATGATGTTTTTATGCTACACTGGGGAATCTGAAATAAAATGCCCCCCCCCCCTCCCCTTCCAGTCTCAAAATGTTTATCATATGCAGTATTTCATCAAATGTACGAGGAGTAGAGATTTGTACTTTCCCTGAACTGGAAAGATAGGAAAACTGAATATTTAATTGGAAAAAGTCAAATAATGTAATTTCTACTGGGAAAATCACTAGTTCCTGAAAGTTGGGGTTAAGAATTACACTCAGAGACTTTAAAAACTCACTTTCACAGCATTGCATGAGAAGGTTATTTTAAAGAAAAAATTGCACGGATTTCTGTTCGCAGAGAATTCCAAGGTTAAAAAAATAATGTATTCTGTGTTGTGTATATTCTTCTTGCGATTCCCTGTACTGTAAAATTGTAAAATTAGGCCACTCAGTAGTGAACAGGTAGAGAAACCTTATCAGCCAAAGATTTATAGGTTAATTGTTGGTCTTGTATTTGCTCATCAGTTTTGGTTCTTATCCTTTCTAGGACAGTAACCCTTAATTAGTGGAGTTAGAATTTTCAGTACATTATAAATATTACCTCTGGGTATTGTGGGTTTTTGCTACTCCCCCCCCCTCTCAAATAAAAAATGCATTAGAAGAAAAAAATGAAACAGGATTTTCTAGTAAGTTGATTCTTGTTAGAACAAATTTCATTGGACCACCAAAGTATTTCTTTATAACAAAATCGCAGAAATAGAAATTTTACTGGACTGTTTCAATCCATATGTACAAAGGCCGTTCCATGAAAACTGAGAGTAATTTTTTTTTAGTTGGCAACAGTGCGAAGGGGAAAAATAACCATGCAGACGACTAACTGAATTAAAGAAGTATCTATGGCAACAGTTCTGGTTTTATTATTGCACGGTTGTTTAAGGTACATCTGCATTTCACCATACAGCTATGGAGGTGAGTGATTCAGAGTTAAGAAGTGAAATGCATTGTGCAAAAAAATTGTGCTGTTGCTTGGGGGAAAATGGCTCCAGAAATAGTTGATTTAATGAAAAAACTTAAAAAATAAATGTTTGGGTGAGTCAATGATTTTTAGATGGCACCTTGATTTCAAGAAAAGGTCGTTTGTCAGCAGAACTTGCTCCTAGACCTGATTAACCTGAAAGTGTTGTTACAGAGTGTATTGTTAACACTGTTTGGGCAATCCTGCAAGAAGATCAACGAATGACGTGTAAAGACATATTGGCATCAACTAATATTTCGAAAATGTTTGCATTCCGCATTCGCAAGCACAACTTCCTCCCTATAGTTCTGACGAAATGAGGATTTCCGGATTCCAAGAATAGGTTTAATACAATGGAGTTTGTTTTCCACCTGTTGGTCCCCATACATGAGATTCTTCCGCGGATTCGTGGAATTCAGCTTTTTTTTTTTTCATCATTTGGGTCATACTCGAGATCAATGCAAAACTGAAGAAAAATTTTGAGGGGTATTAAGTTGGGGATACCTTTTTTTTTTTTTTTTTTTTGGCAAAGTATGGTTTTTAATCTTTCAAAATTAAAAATATGGCAGCTAAACAGAGTGAAGATTTCCCCCATAATCATAATTTCTTTTATTCGTGATGCTCCCCTGTCCAGTATTGTTGTTAAACAAAATTTTATTCCATAAATGTTTTATTTCAGCTTGAAAAAATGGAGGAAAATTTTCCGAAAACGGAAGTTAGAAGGCGCGAAAATTTTCCTGTAATCTCCAGGCACGATATTCTTCAAGAATTTGAGGAATTCTGCCATTTCCATCACAATTTCTGTGGTTCTCGAGATAGATGCATAACTGAGCAGAAATTTTTGAGGGATTGCTGGGGGTGAACGACCCCCACCAATCCCTGAAAAATTAAACGGAATTCCAGCTTTCAAAGCTTTTGCAAATGGAAGTTAGACAGAGTGAAGATTTCTCCTGTAATGGTAATTTTTTTCTCGCACAATTTTCCTTCTATCCAGTATTGTTGTTAAATACCATTTTAGTCCATAAATATGTGTATTTCAGCTTGAAAATGGAGTAAAAATTTCTGAAAACGATAGTCAGAAGGGGCGAATACTTTCCCGTAATCCCCCCCCCCCCCCAATGTTTCTCTGTTCAGTGTTCTTTTTGCTAAATGTCAGTAATGTTACATTTCATGTGTTTTATTTTAATATTTACGTAAAATAAATTTTAGTGAACAATTCTGTCTTGCTCAGGCTGCGTTACATTCATACTTTCTTGCGGCGTGTTCCGATTTTTCACCCAGTGAAAAATTTCAGCTTTTCTTTTGTCGTCAGTCTCACGTATGGGACCCACAGACTCTGCCACATTTGCTTGATATGATCGTGAACAGGAAAGCAAAAAGTTAGTGTTGCAGATGAATTATTTACAAAGTGTTTGTGGTAATTTGGTCCATACATTGAAACTAGGGCAGCTTTTAGTAATTTTCAGACTGATTTATGTCCAAACTGTGCTCTGTTTGACATTATAAACATTCATTTACCATTTGTTCCAACTACAGTCAAACCCCTATTTTAGTGGACTGCGGTTTAACGTACATTTTTTATGGTACGGATAGAATGACATTGAAATTAATGCTTGGTGTTTCCCGATTTAACGAACGCATTTCCTCAATTTAGCGAACATTTTTTAATTTTTGTTAAACCACCAAACTACCCAGGTAGCACAGCCTTGCAATCTAACGTAGGCCCAACATTGAGCCACCGATTTTTAGGAATAGAAGGCGGTGGCTCAGTGTTGGGCCTAGGTAGAATTGTGCTACCAGGGTATGTTAACCAGCATTTTCACATTAAAAGTTAGCTAGAAAGAGAGCCTCGCGTAACAGGAAAATTTTACGCATGCAGTTAACCAGCATTTCAAAGAACACTCTCTGCAACCCAGCTTGACGGAATCATAAATCAGTTCGCCTTTTCTGTGTCTATCAAGCGTAAGCTTCTTATAAAATGAAGCAAATGACCAACAAGTTCCAAAGGACCGGCAACATTTTCTTGCATGGGTGGGAAGCAGGAAAAGAAAGGCAGTATGGGGGAGGAAATCTAGGGTACCCTGGGAGATTCTTGTTTTCAGCGACAGACAGAACAACAGCTTTCTGTGAACTCAGGGGACACACACTGTACGTACCCATTCCTGAAACTCTTTAATTCTTCCCCAAATTGTGCTTCTTCTTTTCTTCTCAGTGTTAAATCTACAGGTCAAATTAAACAACATCTTGTTTTGCAGCTTAGAATACTGAATTTGTTATTTAAGAAGCTAAATGCTTGGAAAAAAACGACTATCGTATTTTTCTCGCAATTTTAAAGTACGCTTAAATTTTGATGCTACATATTGAAGTCTAATATCTACGAATCATGTATTTAATATGCAAAGTAAATGTGTAAGTATTATAACATTTTCAAAAATAAATTTCGTAATTAAAGGAACTAAATAACATAAATAATTTAAATTTCACTGAAAGAAAGAGAACTTAGCTGCTTACAAACCCTTTTCTGAAAACTAGCTCAATTTGAATATTGCATTCGAAAGGCTTCGTCGATTTAGTGAATTCCGCGATTTTACGTACAAGACTGTTGGTTCCTTGAAGTTCGTTAAATCGAGGTTTGACTGTATAACATCATCTCCATCGTTAGTATTGGGTCTTATACAATATGTCAACTGCTGAACCCCAGGATTTGCAAACTGCCTCCAAGACAGGCAGAGAAAGAATAAAAACTGCAAACTTAATAAATCTTGATATCTCTGCTTTCATTTCATTTTAGAGCTTGTTTTAAGAGAGCTTTAATCTGGAAAAAATGTTTCACTTGACCTATTTTCTTGCATATTTCCATAGATCCAAGTGACAAAAACAGTGTACTCAAAGAATATTTTCTTTTTCTTTGGAGTGACACATGGGGAAAGCCTTTACAAATTCAATGAAATTGGAAAGATCTTCCAATTCTTTCTCCTGCTTAGAACTGACATGAGTTCCTGGAAATATTAATTATTCAAAATTCAATAAAATACCTGCTCTTCTTATAATTATGTCAACAATCTCCTCATTTTCAAAATATACACTGTATTATTCTAATAGATTAGCTATGTAGCCTGTTATCTTCTGATTATCACAACATAAGGGAGCTATGACAGAGTAATTCTGAGTGGAGCACAGTTTTTCGAACTCTTCACTCAGTCTGATTTCCATTTTCGGAAAATTTTCCTCCATTTTGAAGCTGAAACACAGTAATTTATTGAACAAAATCATATTTTACATTAATACTGAACAGAGGAGAGGGAATCACGAAAAAAGAAAATCAAATTATGGGAAAAATCGTCACTCCATCTAGCTTTCGTTTTCGAATGTTTCGAAAGACTGAATTCCGTTTACAGCCGGCCGGAAAATCCCGCTCCCAATTCTTTTTGCTCTTGAGAATGATGCAAATGATGACAACAAAGGCAAAATTTCCCGAATCCGTGGGAGAAACTCATGCCTGAAGAGTACAGGGAAATTTTCACTCCGTCGAATTTACGGTTTCGGAAAATTCTTGCCTTCTGTTTCAAGCTGAAATACAAACATTTATGCAATAGACTGATATTTAGCAACAATACTGGGCAGAGGCAACTTCGCAAGAAAAAGAAATAACGATTACAGGAAAATTTTTAAGTTTTGGAGAACGGAATACTGTTCCCAAACGGGAACAACCCCACACACATACACACAAATACGCAATAATCCCCTTCCCCCAAATTCTCTTCAGTTTTGTACCGATCCCAAATAATGAAAAACACAAAATTCCATGAAAGAATCTCGTGCCTGATTTGTAACAGTTTGCCACGTGCAAAGTGAATTGTCCAGGCCGCTATGTATGGAAGCTGATTCACGTGTCCATAAATTGATTATATTCCCAATATGAGCAATGTATTTGACTGCAATTTTCGTAACTCAGGGAAGGATTAATTTTTAACGCATGTAATTTTATGAAGGATACGCTTTTAAAGCTTGAATTTAGTAAGTAGTTAAATTACGGACCCAGATTATATATATATATATGTATATATATATATATTACCTTAAACTTTTCTAAGGCGGGAGACTCCTTCTTTGCAACTTTACTTCGGTGGGAGTTTAAAACTTTGGGCGGGAATCCCGCAATCCCACGTGTCCTGCTGTTGCTGACTTGAGGTGATTTTTTTCAAGATTTACCCCTAACAAACACTCTCCTTGGCAATATGTGGTTTAACACGGCTTGGTGCCTCCCATTTTCACAACATACTAGCGGGGAGGGGGAATGGGTCTTCCAAAAAGTGCAGGGAGAAACAATCAGCTCCCATCCCAAATGGTAGGGGGAGGGGTGATTGTGTGGTGCTCCAGGCAGAAGGGCGGGGAGTGTAGACTAGAGGAGTTACTGGCAGATCACGAGTGAGGCGCTGCGCTGTGCTCACAATTGTAAGATAAAAAAATTTTCTACAAGGGGTTGAAATTTAAGATTTAACAAAATATGTTCTACAAATAAAAACGTCCTATAAGGAAACTAAAATCTAAGATAAAAAAATATATTCCGCAAGGCATTGAAATCGTAGATTAAAAAGAAAATGTTCTGCAAGGGGGGACTTTGTTCTGCGATGCACGTCGCAGTTTTAAGTACGGTACTTTCTGTTCCTGGGCAAACAAGGTTGTGTACTGTCACCATGAGTTCAACATCACTTTATTGATAGAAAAGAATATGTACTAAAGCTGAGACAAAACTGGCAAAAACTACTCAGGTGAACATGGTATGTACAGATGAGATGAAAATATATACAAATGAGTGAAGGGCGACTTGCATCTCGCAGGCTGCAGATGCTGAATAATAGTAGGTAATACGAGCAACAATAAGCTGAAAAGTCAGCAGGCATGATGTAGATGACCTCTCAGACTAAGAGGTGTATCGTGTTATGCACAAGCTGTAATCATTGCTGGTTGGAGACCAGGTGGTGTAAAACATCTCTAAGCAAAAGGAAGTCTGCACTCTTGTGAGGCCAACTTGTAAACAAGCAGTCAGGTGGGCATGGAAGTGATTGCAAAGAGTAGCACCAACCTGGAACATGGAGACTGCCAGGGTAGCAGCATTTTGATGAAGGTGGAAAACATAAATTGTGTGCTTCACAAAAACATAGAGGGAGGCACATTCTGGTGGTAAGACAGTCTCAAGAAAATGGTGGTTAGAATCAAAGGAGGCAGTGCTGGGATGGATGCATTGAGCAATCGTAAACATCATTTGTAGCAGCGGCAGAAGAACTGAGCAGTAAAGATAAGCATGATGTACATCAGCTGTAGTAGAGCAGAAGGAACAAAGAGGGGAAGGATGAAGGACAGGAGAGATATGTGAAAAAGAACAGTGGGAACAGGGAGCCAACAGTGAATGATCATTCATTTGTTTAGTTCAAGAGGGGATGAGAGTGAGTTTGTGGAGGTGAACCAGACAGCAGGGAGAGAGAGAGAGAGAGAGAGAGAGAGAGGAGGAGGAGGAGATAGAAGAGGCTGGAGAAGAAAGAACGGAAGGAGAATGAAGAAAGTTATAGAAAAGTTCGTAGAGAAAGCGAAGAAAAGAGAGGAAGTCGCACCAAACAGGAAGAAACAAAGGAAGGGGAAGGGGAGCAGCAGGAATAGAGAGATCACCAGAAGAAGCAGCGAGGGAGGGGAAGAGCAAAATGATGGAGGAGTGGAGAGTGTCATAAGTAGTGAGCGATTCCAGAGTGTTAGGGAGACAGGACGAAAGAGCAGAAAAAGGTTTGCAGGAAAGATCAGGGTTAATTAAATCACAGACTGTTACTATCACAGCATAAAGCCAGGAAGGGAAATCGTGAAAAGGAAGGCGAGAAGGATTAGGATGTTGGAGAAAACTAGAGGTTATAGAGGTATGACAAGAAGATCCAAAGTGGGGGGGGGGGTAAGAGCCTCAGATTAAGTAGAGGGAAAGTGGGTAGGGACAAAAGAATAGCGGTCCATACGGAGAAAAGTCAGGAGGGAGAAGGAAGGGTCAGGGGGGGGGAGTGAGAATGTTGAGTAAGTTCTGGGCAGAAGGGATTGGTAGTGCCACCATAGCTGTTCCATATATTTATGGACACATGAATGGATGATGCCAAAATAAATGATGCTGGTGGTTTATGTCTTGGAAACTTCAGTTTGTGCAGGTTTGCTGATGACATAGCAGTGATGGACCATTTCTGAACAGTTAATTCACAAGGAATGACTGTTCACCACGAATAGTGAATCTATATATATGTATATATCATCATCATCATCATTGTCAACCATTATCAATCCACTGCTGGACGAAGGTCTCCCCAAGTTTCCTCCACAACGGTCTGTCTTGTGCCAGTCTCCTCCATGTCACCCCTGCATACTTTCGAATTTCATCCACCCATCTCCCATGTGGTCTTCTTCTGGGTCTTTTCCTGTCCCTTGGAATCCAATCTAAAATTTCGGCTGTCCATCGATGATCTGTCCTTCTGGCAGTATGTCCAGCCCATTGCCATTTCAGGGATTTAACTCTGATCATGATGTCTTCCACTCTTGTCATTTTTCGGATCCACGAGTTCCTCTTCTTATCTCTCCTGGTTACACCAAGCATGCACCTCTCCATGCCACTTTGAGTTGTCTGCAGCCTTTGTATGTCTCTTTTAGTTAAGGTCCACGTCTCTGCACCATACGTAAGCACTGGAAGGATGCATTGATCAAACACTTTTCTTTTAAGACATAATGGCATATTGCTCTTGAAAATTATGCTGTTTCTTCCAAAAGCTCTCCAGGCAAGTTTTGTACGCCGATTAATTTCTTCATCAATGTGACCCTCACTTGATATCTGCTGTCCAAGATAAACGTACGTGTCTGTTATCTCCAGCTTTTCTCCATCAATCGATAAATCTTCATTTCTTGTAAAAGCATTGAACATCACTTTTGTCTTCTGAAAGTTCATTTTTAATCCCACTTCTTTACTCTTGTCAGCAAGTTCCTGGATCATACTCTGCAGCTCTGATGGGGTAGTTGCAAAAATGACTACGTCATCAGCAAAACGAAGGTGGGTTAGATAATCTCCATTAATCTTTATCCCCTTGTTTTCCCAGCTCAGCAACTGAAAAACACCCTCCAATGTGGCATTAAAGAGCTTTGGAGATATGGTGTCACCTTGTCTCACTCCCTTTCCAATTTTTATGTGTGTTGTATTTTCAAACAGCCGAATCTTTGCACTTGCATTTTCATAGATGTTATTAATAATATTAATGTATGCATCTTCAATACCGCAGGTTTTCAGAGCCATTGTAACTGCTGATGGTTTCACCGAATCAAAGGCTTTTTCATAATCGATAAAAGCCATGCACAATGGAAGTTCATATTCCCTCGCTCTTTCAATTAGTTCTCTCAGCACATGGATATGATCTATTGTGCTGTAGCCACTCCTGAATCCAGCTTGTTCTCTCGGTTGAGCCATGTCCAGTGTTGCCTTCAAGTGGTGTGAAAGAACTTTAGTGAAGATTTTATAAACTACTGATAGAAGGCTGATAGGTCTGTAGTTTCCGAGATCCTCAATGTCACCTTTCTTATGTAGCAGGATCATTGTAGCGGTGTTCCAATCCTCAGGAATCTTTCCTTCATTAAGGCATCGAGTGAAAATTTGGGCGAGTACTGTTTCGATTCCTCCACTTGCTTCTTGTATGATGTCTACAGTAATTCCATCTTCTCCTGGAGCTTTTCCCCGCTTCATGTTCTTGGTTGCATGTGCAACTTCTGCTGGAAGGACTGGAGGAACTCTGGTACTGGTATCTTTCATGATGTCTGGAGTGCATGTATATGATGTCTGGAGTGCATGTATCATCCCTTTCATATAATTTGGAGTAGAAATCTTTCACTCTTGTCAAAATTTCGCCTCTATTTCTTGTTACAGAACCATCTTCTTTTCTCAGTGCCATAATCTGTTTTCTTCCCTTACTGAGATGTCCCTTTGCTATCTTTAGGCTTTGGTTGTTTTCAATTGCTTTCCTCACTAGTTCACAGTTGAATTTTCTTACGTCTTCAGTGATACTTTTTCGTACTGTCTTGCATAGCTCTATATATTCCACTTTGGAAGTCACATCTTCTTTAGTTGTCCTCATCTCTCTTCTTTTTTGCATCAACATTTTCGTTTTTCCTGATAATTTATTTACATGCAACTTGTTCTTAGACCCAGCTAATTTTGTTGCTGTTTCCATAAGAGCTTTGGTTACTTTTCTGTTAACTTCAGAGATGTCCACTTCTTCCGATGTTAGGCCTTCTAAAGCAGAGAACCTGTTCTTCAGTTCCAACTTGAAGGTATTATGGTGTTTTTTAAGGTTGGTTATGACAATAGATTTTGTTTGTCTTATGAGCTTGCCACGTTCAAGTTTAGTGTTGAGGCGCATCTTACATCTCACCAATCTATGGTCACTACCTGTGTTGAACTTGTTTAGCACACTGCAGTCTTCTATGACGAATTTTTTGTTACACATAATAAAATCAATTTCACTTGTCGTCCCATTTGGATGTCTCCATGTCCATTTGCTGTGTGGCTTTTTCTTGAAGAAGGAGTTCAAGATGAAAAACCCTTCTGCCTCTGCAAACTCAACGAGAGTATTTCCACGCTGGTTTCTGTTGCCGTGACCGAATTTACCTATATATATATATATATATATATATATATAAAGAAGATACCTAAGCAAAAAAATACATATATAATTTTGACTCACACCTAGTACAACATAGAAAAGGTTATGTATCTACCTGTGTGAGTAAAAGGAGAAAAGATAAAAAAATAAAATAAAACAACTGAATGTAGAAGGTGTCGAGAATACTGAGCCTTGGCTTTATCAAGGACCAGCAAAAACTCTGCATTTTCTCACTTCTACAAAGACCTAGTTGGAAATGGGTTTCTGCAAGGCCATAGATGCAAGTAACATTCCCACCTAAAATAGTTTAAAAAATATATATATATAAGTCATGTCCTCCGTAGAGTAGCATGACCTAGCACTAGTTAACAATTTCGCTTGCATCCATTAACCTTCATGGCCCGACCCATGCTCTTCATCTGTTACTATTAAACAGAGAGAAGAAGATTAAAGAGAACTCAAGCTGTGAGAGTGACATAATAAATAGAAATGATTTTCAGCTATAACGAAATTCCAAGTTCGTTTGAGAGAGAATTTAAACCTGAAAAACAATGCAAAAGAAATCCAAATTTTACATTGCAATTAAAAAAGGAAATGTTAATTTATAACGAACAGATTTTTGAAAGAAAACTTGAGTCTAAAACCCCCTACTCTACAACTTATGACAGCACGAAAACGAGAATAAGTTAAAGATAATAATTAACTAAAGAAAACTTTGTGAAAGTTATATACCTTAAACAGTTAGTTGCAATATGTACAAAGTATTTCAGCAGTGCTTTAAGTGCATAATTAATTAGTTATTAAGAACTTTACTACTTTGAAAAAACAGCGCATAGACAGCGCATAGAAAAGGAACAAGCTTAGCCATCTTCTGTTCCTAGGTACCCCAAAAGACGCTCAAAGTTACAAAGAAAAGTAAGAGTTAAAACCCGCATAAATGTTAACAGACAAACCAATGCTTAAAAGCTGAAAAGCTAAAAAACGACAGAGAAAAGGTACATAAAGTACAAACATTGAACTTATAAAACCTAGAACCCAAAAACAAGGAAGAGAGCTTACCTCTTGTGTGACAAAAACTTTTCTCCTCACAAGAGGAGAACATGGCTGACCTCTTCCGCCACTCCCTAGAGCTGGGGGCAGTGAGGGTGGGGCTGATGGCCTCCTCATACAGCAAGAAACCAACACGCGGAGATTTTAACCAGAGAAAAAAATATATAAACTTAAGACTGTGGATCTGTATGATCAGAATGAGCAGAATTAACTCTCCAGAATACATGAGAAATATTATAAAATACACGAGCAGTTTATTTAATAATCTTTGCATGTATTAAATCACCTTAGTGAGCTTCTATAGATTAATCAGAATCTTATTAATTTTAATGTTGGTTTTACTATTTTTAGTATAGCTATCCTAGTGATGAATAACTAGTTTTCTTTTTTATTTGTTTTTATTTTCTTTTATAAACAGATTTTTAAGCTTTTTTTGTGATTTTGTTTATATTATTTAATTTTTTGTTTTAATAGGACCGTCATATCCATAGCACTAAGGTTCCTTTAGGTAGTTAATAGGCATCCTCTAGCCAACTTCCTTACGGCTTTGATTGGTCAGAATCATATTATTAACTGTAGAAAATTAAAGCAGATCTGCCAACCTTACTCTATTATTCAGAATAATTTTTCTTAAAGTTCTTTTGATGAAAGAAGAAGGAATTTCGTTCTCTAGAAAACTTTCTAATAGTATATTAATGTGGTAATTGAAATCCAAATTGTTGCTGCAAATTCTTGAAATTCTTAGGACCTGAGAAATTAGTACATTCTCAATTACTTTGGTTGAAATGTTATTATTCCAGTGTAGATATTTAATTACTTTGAAAGGAAAATTAACTCTTTTATCAAAGAGGCTAATAGATGGGTTACCTCTGTTGAGCTTAATGCTTAAGTCTAGGAACTCAAGTTCCTGATTACTGTGGTTGGTTTTACATAAGTTAAGAGAGCTAGGATAGATATTATCAAAATCACTCTCTATAACTTCTGAATTATTGATACACAGCAGATCATCAATATATCTAAAAGTGTAAAGGTAGTTATCTGAGCAGGTGGGGTGATTTTTAATGAATTTATATTCCTTAAAGAACAGGAATAGATTAGCGATATTTGTGGACGTTGATGTTCCCATTGGAATACCGTTCACTTGCTTATAGAGAGTATTATTATATAAGATATGGTTATTTTTTATGCAGCAATTGAGATAAGAGTTCCAAGTTCCTACATCAACAAATTGGTTAAGTTTAAATTCTGCATACAGCTCTTTAAAGGTAGTGATTATATCTGATAGAGGCAGATTAGTATATAGGTTTTCAAAATCATAACTATTAATATCTAGGGGACAAACTTTGAGTATAGTAGAAATTACTTCTGCATTATTATTAATTATCCAAAAATCTCTGTACATCAAGTTAGAACAGTTTCTAATGTGTTTCAAAACCTTCTTTAAGACATCTTCAAAAGCAAGATCTATTTTCTTTTTATGACTCCTTACTCCACTAGCTATGAACCTGAACTTCACAGGATCCTTATGAAACTTAACCGTTGCAAAAAGAAATGGAAATTCAGGCCCATATCTTCTAGTTTGTGGAATTTTAAGTTTCTTGAAGAATGCCTTAAACCGATTTTCTAACTGCTTGGTAGAATAACTTACGGGCTCGTATGTTACTCTATTATTGAGTTCCATAGTTAACAATTCAAAATAGAACTTCTTACAGATAATTGCAAAATTATTGCTAGAAGTTCTATTTTGAATTGTTAACTATGGAACTCAATAATAGAGTAACATACGAGCCCGTAAGTTATTCTACCAAGCAGTTAGAAAATCGGTTTAAGGCATTCTTCAAGAAACTTAAAATTCCACAAACTAGAAGATATGGGCCTGAATTTCCATTTCTTTTTGCAACGGTTAAGTTTCATAAGGATCCTGTGAAGTTCAGGTTCATAGCTAGTGGAGTAAGGAGTCATAAAAAGAAAATAGATCTTGCTTTTGAAGATGTCTTAAAGAAGGTTTTGAAACACATTAGAAACTGTTCTAACTTGATGTACAGAGATTTTTGGATAATTAATAATAATGCAGAAGTAATTTCTACTATACTCAAAGTTTGTCCCCTAGATATTAATAGTTATGATTTTGAAAACCTATATACTAATCTGCCTCTATCAGATATAATCACTACCTTTAAAGAGCTGTATGCAGAATTTAAACTTAACCAATTTGTTGATGTAGGAACTTGGAACTCTTATCTCAATTGCTGCATAAAAAATAACCATATCTTATATAATAATACTCTCTATAAGCAAGTGAACGGTATTCCAATGGGAACATCAACGTCCACAAATATCGCTAATCTATTCCTGTTCTTTAAGGAATATAAATTCATTAAAAATCACCCCACCTGCTCAGATAACTACCTTTACACTTTTAGATATATTGATGATCTGCTGTGTATCAATAATTCAGAAGTTATAGAGAGTGATTTTGATAATATCTATCCTAGCTCTCTTAACTTATGTAAAACCAACCACAGTAATCAGGAACTTGAGTTCCTAGACTTAAGCATTAAGCTCAACAGAGGTAACCCATCTATTAGCCTCTTTGATAAAAGAGTTAATTTTCCTTTCAAAGTAATTAAATATCTACACTGGAATAATAACATTTCAACCAAAGTAATTGAGAATGTACTAATTTCTCAGGTCCTAAGAATTTCAAGAATTTGCAGCAACAATTTGGATTTCAATTACCACATTAATATACTATTAGAAAGTTTTCTAGAGAACGAAATTCCTTCTTCTTTCATCAAAAGAACTTTAAGAAAAATTATTCTGAATAATAGAGTAAGGTTGGCAGATCTGCTTTAATTTTCTACAGTTAATAATATGATTCTGACCAATCAAAGCCGTAAGGAAGTTGGCTAGAGGATGCCTATTAACTACCTAAAGGAACCTTAGTGCTATGGATATGACGGTCCTATTAAAACAAAAAATTAAATAATATAAACAAAATCACAAAAAAGCTTAAAAATCTGTTTATAAAAGAAAATAAAAAACAAATAAAAAGAAAACTAGTTATTCATCACTAGGATAGCTATACTAAAAATAGTAAAACCAACATTAAAATTAATAAGATTCTGATTAATCTATAGAAGCTCACTAAGGTGATTTAATACATGCAAAGATTATTAAATAAACTGCTCGTGTATTTTATAATATTTCTCATGTATTCTGGAGAGTTAATTCTGCTCATTCTGATCATACAGATCTACAGTCTTAAGTTTATATATTTTTTTCTCTGGATTAAAATCTCCGCGCGTTGGTTTCTTGCTGTATGAGGAGGCCATCAGCCCCACCCTCACTGCCCCCCAGCGTCTAGGGAGTGGCGGAAGAGGTCAGCCATGTTCTCCTCTTGTGAGGAGAAAAGTTTTTGTCACACAAGAGGTAAGCTCTCTTCCTTGTTTTTGGGTTCTAGGTTTTATAAGTTCAATGTTTGTACTTTATGTACCTTTTCTCTGTCGTTTTTTAGCTTTTCAGCTTTTAAGCATTGGTTTGTCTGTTAACATTTATGCGAGGTTTTAACTCTTACTTTTCTTTGTAACTTTGAGCGTCTTTTGGGGTACCTAGGAACAGAAGATGGCTAAGCTTGTTCCTTTTCTATGCGCTGTCTATGCGCTGTTTTTTCAAAGTAGTAAAGTTCTTAATAACTAATTAATTCATACATGAGATTCTTCCGCGAATTCGCGGAATTCCGCTTTTTTCGGCATCATTTTGGTCATTCTCGAGGTCATTGCAAAAATGAAGAGAAATTTTTCAGGATTTTTAGGGGGGGGTCGTCGTTCTATAGAAAAAAAAGCGGAATTCCGCGATTCCGCTTTTTTGTGGAGTAAAAGAACTAAGCGCTTTCTAGCTGAAAGCGTTGTTTTTGGAGCAGACGCGGGGGGCAAGAAGAAATGTTGGAGGGTGGAGTCAGGAGCTCAATTCGTTTAATGCTGTCAACAATGGATGGGTTGTCAGTCACTTGAGCATCGCAGCGCTAAGGGTGGAAGCTCCGCCTACTTCGTGCGTTAGGGAAACTACCGCAGCCCTTTCCGTGTCTTGCGGGAAATCGCCACTCTGCATTCTATCAGGGCCAAACTATCCGCTTGATTCTATCCGTGACGTCATCGCCAGAAACTCTCTCTTGTAATTTGCAAATGTACCCGAATGCGTTCCCGCTTTTCTGAGATCGTTCGAGAATCGAAGCCCTCGTGAATCCTCTTCCTACGGAGGATGCCAAAAAATACGGAATCTCCGTAATTATTACGGATTTCCCCGGGATTACGGGTGACTAACAAAAAAAGTATGGATATTCAGATTTTCGCTGTTATTAAGAAAGTTTTACTGATTTTGTAAATAATCGACGTAAAAGCCTCTGAACAAAGTTCGTAACACAGCCCTTTGTCTTTTTTTTTCTCAAGTGGTGGAATTTGTTTTGCTTGTTTCAAAGTGTGAACAAAAAAAAAAAATGCCCGTCGTGCTTCTTTCGCCGTGGCCCGGGATTACGTCGACCTGAAGCGTCTAAATAAAGTTCGTGACGCAGCTTTCTTTTCTTAAATTCGTTCTACCCCCCCCCCCCCCCGAAGAGAAGGAATCTGTTTTGCTTGTTTGAAAGCTAAGTGGAAAGGAAGAATGGCGCCACGCCGCGGGATTATGTAGGCCTGGCGGTCTTCTTTTGCCGTGATCCGGAATTACGTTAGTTCGGATGTGCTTCTTTTGCCGTGATCCGGAATTACGTTGGTTCGGACGTGCTTTCGCTGTTGCCCGGAATTGCTTCTGCCCGATGCCTCTGAACCATGTTCGTGACGAACCTTTTTTTTTTTTTTTTTCTAAGGAGGAGGAATGTGTTCTGCTTGTTTGAAAACTTAGTGGAAAGAAAGCACGGCGCCCGGCTAGGATAACGTCGGCCCGAAGCCGCTGAACAAAGTTCGTGACGCAACTCCGTTTCTTTCCTTTTTTTTTTTTTTTCTAAGAAAGAATGTGTTTTGCATGTTTGAAAGCTAAGTGGGGGTGGTGGTAGGGAGGGAGGCACGGCTTCGGGCCAGTATTACGTCGGGCCGAAGCCTCTAAAAAGTTCGTGACGCAGCTTTCCGTTTTTTTTTTTTTTTTTTTTTTTTTTTTTTTTTTTCTTCCTAAGAAGGAATTTGTTTTGCTTGTTTGAAAGCTAAGTGTAAAGAATGTGTCATGAGAGGCTCAAAAACAGGGTTAAAAACAAGAATTCGGTAGAGAAAATCTCCCCACTTGCTTGACATTGATGGAGATTCATGTCACCATATTCACAATGCAAGCAAAAAATTTTGCAAGCCATTTTATAAGGTTACATTGAGAAATACTTTATTGACTTCTTCAATGACTAAAAACTAAGCTGTGGATATATGTTTCTAATTCTTGCAAGTTTCTAATTGCTTGACTAAATTCACAAACTTTCCTAGACAAATACTTTTCACCTCAGGATTTAGCTAGTAAAGATTCACATGTAAGTTTTAAATCTGATTTTTTTAAATATTTCATTTTATTTTTGTTCTTAAATCCCTACTTTTCTATTTTGAATATAATAATGTGCTTCACTTTAATATTTACTTACATAATTTACAGAAAATAATTCCATATGGCTAGCGTACTCTTAAATATTGTATATATGCTGTATTTGAATTTGCTCACAGCGCGTTCGCGTGTCCCAATTTTCCACCCAGTTAAAAAGTTCAGCTTTTTTTGTCATCGGCCGGTCTCATGTATGTTAATTATGCACTTAAAGCACTGCTGAAATACTTTGTACATATTGCAACTAACTGTTTAAGGTATATAACTTTCACAAAGTTTTCTTTAGTTAATTATTATCTTTAACTTATTCTCGTTTTCGTGCTGTCATAAGTTGTAGAGTAGGGGGTTTTAGACTCAAGTTTTCTTTCAAAAATCTGTTCGTTATAAATTAACATTTCCTTTTTTAATTGCAATGTAAAATTTGGATTTCTTTTGCATTGTTTTTCAGGTTTAAATTCTCTCTCAAACGAACTTGGAATTTCGTTATAGCTGAAAATCATTTCTATTTATTATGTCACTCTCACAGCTTGAGTTCTCTTTAATCTTCTTCTCTCTGTTTAATAGTAACAGATGAAGAGCATGGGTCGGGCCATGAAGGTTAATGGATGCAAGCGAAATTGTTAACTAGTGCTAGGTCATGCTACTCTACGGAGGACATGACTTATATATATATATTTTTTAAACTATTTTAGGTGGGAATGTTACTTGCATCTATGGCCTTGCAGAAACCCATTTCCAACTAGGTCTTTGTAGAAGTGAGAAAATGCAGAGTTTTTGCTGGTCCTTGATAAAGCCAAGGCTCAGTATTCTCGACACCTTCTACATTCAGTTGTTTTATTTTATTTTTTTATCTTTTCTCCTTTTACTCACACAGGTAGATACATAACCTTTTCTATGTTGTACTAGGTATGAGTCAAAATTATATATGTATTTTTTTGCTTAGGTATCTTCTTTATAGAATGTGAATTCTGAATTTTCAAAACTGCTGCGTTGCGCGTTTTGATTTTCAGGTTATTTTGCACCCTTCGTGTTAAATTCTAAAATTTTTTCCTTAGTCTTCAGTTTTGCTCTTAAGTATATATATATATATATATATATATATATAGGTCTATATATCATCATCATCATCATCATCATTGTCAACCATTATCAATCCACTGCTGGACGAAGGTCTCCCCAAGTTTCCTCCACAACGGTCTGTCTTGTGCCAGTCTCCTCCATGTCACCCCTGCATACTTTCGAATTTCATCCACCCATCTCCCATGTGGTCTTCTTCTGGGTCTTTTCCTGTCCCTTGGAATCCAATCTAAAATTTCGGCTGTCCATCGATGATCTGTCCTTCTGGCAGTATGTCCAGCCCATTGCCATTTCAGGGATTTAACTCTGATCATGATGTCTTCCACTCTGGTCATTTTTCGGATCCACGAGTTCCTCTTCTTATCTCTCCTGGTTACACCAAGCATGCACCTCTCCATGCCACTTTGAGTTGTCTGCAGCCTTTGTATGTCTCTTTTAGTTAAGGTCCACGTCTCTGCACCATACGTAAGCACTGGAAGGATGCATTGATCAAACACTTTTCTTTTAAGACATAATGGCATATTGCTCTTGAAAATTATGCTGTTTCTTCCAAAAGCTCTCCAGGCAAGTTTTGTACGCCGATTAATTTCTTCATCAATGTGACCCTCACTTGATATCTGCTGTCCAAGATAAACGTACGTGTCTGTTATCTCCAGCTTTTCTCCATCAATCGATAAATCTTCATTTCTTGTAAAAGCATTGAACATCACTTTTGTCTTCTGAAAGTTCATTTTTAATCCCACTTCTTTACTCTTGTCAGCAAGTTCCTGGATCATACTCTGCAGCTCTGATGGGGTAGTTGCAAAAATGACTACGTCATCAGCAAAACGAAGGTGGGTTAGATAATCTCCATTAATCTTTATCCCCTTGTTTTCCCAGCTCAGCAACTGAAAAACACCCTCCAATGTGGCATTAAAGAGCTTTGGAGATATGGTGTCACCTTGTCTCACTCCCTTTCCAATTTTTACGTGTGTTGTATTTTCAAACAGCCTAATCTTTGCACTTGCATTTTCATAGATGTTATTAATAATATTAATGTATGCATCTTCAATACCGCAGGTTTTCAGAGCCATTGTAACTGCTGATGGTTTCACCGAATCAAAGGCTTTTTCATAATCGATAAAAGCCATGCACAATGGAAGTTCATATTCCCTCGCTCTTTCAATTATATATATATATATATATATATATATAGGTCTCTCTCTCTCTCTCTCTCTCTCTCTCACACACACACACACACACACACACACACACACACACACACACACACACACACACACACACACACACACACACACTCACACTCACTCACTCACCCACTCTCACTCACTCTCACTCACTCACACTCACTCACTCACTCACTCTCACTCACTCACTCACTCACTCACTTTTTGGTACCTCAGATTCGTTATATATATATATATAACGAATCTGAGGTTAGATATGTTATACATTGACAGTAAGTGAAATCCAGTACCTTCAGGTTTACACTTTAATTTGGCAGATGATCTTTCATTGAGGAGTGAATCTCAGAGAATTGCTTTGTGCTATGTACATCAAAGATCAGTCAGCATTAGTATATGCAAATATTTATTATTGTTTGGTAATGTAATATCAATTTCTTTTGTGTGTTGGTGAGATGTCTTTTCTTTCTTCCAGGCCTATAACAAGACTGATCGTGCTCCTACTCCACCTCCCCAATTAAGTAGCCCAAACAGGACAGCTTTGCTGCCAAATTCCCAGTTTACGAAAAAAAATCGGCCAAAGATGGACGACTTGGTCCCTAAGTCACGTCAGAGAAATAGAGACTCGCCTCCGCTACTTCTGTCCAGAATGTCTGGCCATTCAAATTCACCATCCACTCGAGTTGCTGGTGGTCATGGACATCATTCACTAGAGCGTGACAGAACTTCTGATTCCTTATTGGACCGTTCTAAAATGCACATGAGAAAGCCCCCAGATGATATCTCTCAGCCTAAGCGATCAGACAGCAGAGAACAAATGCCTAAAAGATCACGATTTTCACCTCGTAGAGATGGATATCGAGAAACCCTTTCTCCACCAAGGGGGAAAATGGAAGGTGATGGATTTCTAGGCGGCAACTCAAGAAAGCCTTACTCATCTCCTGTTTTGCACTTAGAAAAAAGGAGACGATCGGAATGATCGAAGGCGCCGCTCACCTTCTCCAGTTAGAGGAGGGAAAGATCTACGAGACCGCAGGAATTTTCCTGGGGAATTTGATAAAAGCGAGAACTTCGTGAGCCATCGCCTCGAACTGGCAGGGATAACCTTCACAGAAATGTGGACTCACGTAACTATCCAAGGAAGGATAATGATGTCGGGAAAAGAGGCATGTCTCCAGATGTGAAGAAGGGAAGAGATGAGAAAGGCAGAGACAGAGGGCCTAGAGACAGAAATATTGAACATGATCCACTCTTGTGGAATGAAGATCATGTAAGTATTCTCAATTTCTTTCCATTCTGTTTTACTTAAAATGTCATCTAGTTTGGGTGAATACATAAGCATGTTTATTTTAGCTCTAAAAAGTGTTTTCTGAAACCTTCTGTATTTGTATCTGATTAAGCTATTAGGAATAAACTCGTACAAGACAATGTTATGTAATTTTTAGACTTCCCTTTTAACAAGTTTGCTACTGCTGTGTTATTTTAACGGCAAGCATGCGGTACCAGTAAGAAATGCAGGCAAATCTCCTGTGACACCTCAAGGCATCACCAGGTCTCATAAATGAGCTTTTATGCATTTGGATCACCTTAGCCGTGTGTTCGCATCGCATAGCTTTGCATGATTCCGCTATTCTAAAAAACGAGAATATTTATCCATAATTGATATTCGTAATTATAACCTTCTGGAACTCAGAGATAAACAGGTTTACAGCATATGCATTGCTTTCCCTAACTAATAGATTGTAAAATTCTTCAGTTGCGAAAAGATTGAAAAAATAGATTACTCAGTACCTGATGTATTATTTTTCAGTCCTGGTACATTAGTGAATAGAATTCTTCTCATGATATCGGGACAATCAGATCAAAGTGTAGTCAAAATCTGTTGAGGCAGAATATGAGAGAGAACATCGCATACCTCATTTTCACTTTCACTGCTGGTTGTGCTACAGCTACTAAAGGAATATGTTTCTGTACTTGACAAATTATTGGGATCATCTCCTATTTCCACAGCATGCTGTTCTCACCAAGGAACTTTGGTTGAGAGGGATCGGCAATAGTGTGTCCAAATTTATCCAATATTTCCACAAAACTAAGTATTGAAATCAATTTGGGTTTCCTTGAAATCCCTTTCGGCTCCTCAATAGGCCACCCTATTACATATAAACTCTAAATAGCAAATGCTTTTTATTGCCACTCAATCATTTATTTATTGGTAGTTCCCTTCACCACAAAACCAGCAACATTCAAATCAAAATAAACATTGCAGGGAAAAGTGAATGATGTGTTTTATCTATGATTAGTCTTCTTACTTTCCCTTCCCTAAACCATGTGTGAAAAAAATTCGATACCCCAAAACCGTGGTCATTTTTGTACAGTTGGGGACTCATTCGCTGTGCCAATTACAAAATAGATAACTCTCTTCAAGTGCCGAAGGTTTTAGAAACAAAATTGTCAAGCCACGATCATGATGCCATTCAGCGTCATTTCTGTAAAAAATGGTTAAAATTACTTGTGCTGTCAAGGACATGTAGTGATAACTTTTATGTTTGATGACAAACAAAATGGTGCCTGTCATTTCTGAAATTGATCAACATTAGTAACTGCAGTACACTTCATTTAAGACTTTCAGTCTTGGATCTTATCCAATTATGACTCTCAAAATAGCATTATATTTTAATCTGTTTGATGATGCTCCATGCTGATGATAAACCAAGCAAACCTGTTAACTTTCTCTTGATGAATTTGTCAGAGTTTCTACATTTGTGATTAGCACTTTTCATTATTCTAGGAACTTGTTGCTCTGTATCAGAACTTTGTCTGGATAAGACACTAACAAAAAATGTGATTTAAAAAAGAAAGATGGATGCATCATGTTGATATGACAACATATTCAATAAAGCTACATTCTCAGAAATCAGCAAGGCAAGGCTAATTAGTTCTCTACAAAACATCTGCTAAATCATACATGCTAGAATCTTCATATTGTGTGTACTTCAGTTATGTAAGAAAAGAACATATTTCTGAGAATGAACTAGTAATGGTTGTAAATCAGCACCATTAGGTAAAAATGGAGTTTTTTATTCTGTGAAGTCTGCAGAATTATCCTACCTGTAGCACAGCGCAAGAAAATATGATTAGTTAAAAAATTTATAATTTTGCAAATTAAAAAAGTATGTGATAATTTTACAATAAATCAATCTTTGTCTGGAGTCTTTTGGTAATAATTGATTAATATATGTGAACAAACGAAAGACTAATATGACCCTTTTTGCACCACAAACCCTGGTTTGTCAACTCCCAAAAGTGTAAAAATATCTGATATTGTTAATGTTAGTCTAATTTGTTGTTGTTTTAAAGTATAAAATAGAGATGGTACTGAGAAAGCATGCATGTATTTGTTTGTTTTTTATTGAGTTTCCTTCAAGGTACACAGTAAGTATTTCAGTTGTATGTTAAAAGCTGTTGTTAAAGAAGAGGTTTTTGGAATAAGAATGTAATATTGTGTACCTTGAAGGAGACTTAATGGAACAAACAAATACAAGGAAGCTTTCTCAGTACAATCTTTGTTTTGTACTTCAAAACTGCTGTGATGGATTAAAAACTAACGATTCAATAGGTATTTTTACGCTTTCGGTTGAAGATGAAGCAGGGTTTGTAATGTAAAATGAGTTGTATTTTTTGGTTCTCCATAGTTACCACAAGAATCGTTTGGTCTGCTATGAAGCATGGGAAACATCGAATATAATTACAGAAATTAAAAATCTCAGTGAAATAAGGTTATTAAAATATCTGTGTAAAGTTTATTTTCATGTTTTCAAGTTGTAACACTTATCAAACAGTTTTGGGATTGTTATTGGATGTCTTTAATATCATGAAAGACATTTCTTTAATGTTTTCAATATATTTTGGATGCCTTCATGCCATCCGCCAGCCAAGAATGAATGATCAGGAAATGATTGTTTTGGCCAGGATGAGAACGTTCTGTGACTTTCGGAATTTCAAATTTTTCTGACCAAGCTGTGTATTTGTTTTTCTGTCACATTTTTCTTTCTTTATGAGTATATTTTTAGTTTTTATATTTTTCTGATCATGTACCTTGCTTTTAATATCTTTAGTAATAGTGAAAAAAACACCTTCATACTTTTTAAGAATTTTTTCTAATGAAATGCATGTTTCCTTATTTATAACAGCATCTTCTCCAAAACTATAATTTTAGAGCAAGCATTTTTGCCCCTCCTCCTCTTTTCTAAAATGCAATTAAATTTCAAAATCTGTAACTAATCTGCTTGCAATGGAATCTTAGCCATTTCTGTGAGATATAAATTATTTTCATGGCAGAGTGAACAATGCAGTACTGACTTTTCATATTTAATTTTGCTTAAAACATGTCGCAGGTATGTTAATTATGGTAAAATGTGCTACTGCTTGTTTACTGTGCTGAAAATATGACTTCATTTGGAATGAAAGATGGATAGGAAAGGTCTGAATTTGAACTTTAATTTCTTTTGTGAATAAAAGAAAAATCTGTGCTATTTTTGTGTGTTGATATAACAAACAGTTACTGAGCAATAAGAAACAATGCATTTCACAAAAATTTAACTTTTAAAAGCCATAATGCCACTCCTCAGTCTGTTGCGAAAACAACTGTAAAGGTCACGAATATGCAATTTCTAACAAGGATCAATGAAGTAACAAATCTTTTCAATTTGAATTTTGCTTTGATAAAAAATTGCTTATTCATATGGTCACCTTTACTTATCCTGAAATTTCCAACATATTATTTCAAAGTATTAAAATATAAACAAAATTTAGTTTAATCGTTGATTGCGGTATATGAAAGCATTTCAAGAGTAATGGCGCATTTATGGTCTAAATGTAGATTTTATATTTATATATTTTTGAGTTTTATATATATATATATTTTCTATAATTTGCTTCAATATATGTTTTGCTTTAATAAATCAATTGAAGCCAAAGTAGAAACAAATTTATTTCAAAATCATTATGGCATAGTATGCATAAAAGTTTTGCAGAATTAAAAACCCTGTTATATAGAAATTTTCAAAGCAACTTGAAAATCTTCAGAAAACTTAAAAATTACATCACTCTGGAGCAGGAATCGAACCGCATCTCCCAATTTCCGTTCAAGTATGCTAATTGTTACACCACCCAGAACAATAAAGTTCCAAGAACTTTGTTTTCCTGGGAGGTGGATGTAACATGAAATTCCAAGAACTTCATTGTCCTGTTTGGTGTAATGGTTAGCATACTTGAACAGAAATAAAGGAGACACTGTTTCAATTTCCACTACAAGGCAATGTAATTTTAAAGGTTTCAGCGGAGTTGTAACATGGAAGACCAGTAAACCACAGGCAATTCAGTACATATTTAATTCTGATTGCTTTGAAAATTTCTATTGCATTCCCATGTATTTCTTCCTCAAATTCTACCCTGTTATATATTTCAGTGACAGTTATGGTAATTCAGTTTTTATCTGTGATTCTAAATTTCTTACTTGGTGCAACTAGCATCATTTTAAACATTGTACAGGGTGTTCAAAATGTCCCCTAGGGGTTTCGATTGACAACTGCACAAAAACGAACAGATCTACAGCAATGTGGTTTGCGGCATTTGAAAGAGTAAATATTTGAGTTTTTAATGCCATATCTTTCCAACAGATGGCGTTACATGCTCACAAATACCGACTCCGACTGCAAAACGACTGAAAATGTCGTCACCGCAGGAGAAAGCAATGTGCATGTGTTGGTTTTTTGAGATTATGTCTGTGACTATGGTACAAAGAAATTACCGTTAGACATATGGGGAAGATCCACCAAGTAATTTCAGTATCAGACCTTGGCAGAAGACATTCTTGGATACTGGTAGCATCCTGGACTGGCAAAGAAGTGGTTTCCTTCCCCCTGTCAGTGAAGAAACTGTGCAGAGCATACAGGAGGTTTTCGCTCGCAGTCCTAGCAAGTCCACGAGAAGGGCCTCTTTACAACTGAGTGTTCACGATCCACATTGATGGGAGTGCTTCACAAACGCCTGAAATTAACCGCATACAAAGTGCAACTCCTACGCCAGATTAAACCGAAAGATGGACCTCAGCACTTAGCATTTGCTTATGATATGTTGGAGTGGCTGGAAGTTGATGAAAGTTTCCTATGCCGTATAATGTTCTCGGATGAGGCAAACTTTTACGTGCACGGAAAAGTCAACACTCAGAACATTTGTATATGCGGTAGTGAAAACCCACATTCAGTCAGGGAGCACATCACACGCAGTCCAAAGGTGAATGTTTGGTGTGGGCTCATGCATAATCGTGTAATTGAGTCATTCTTCTTCTCCGAGCCCACAGTGCAAATGAATAATTACCTGGACATGCTTCAGAACTTTGTGGTTCCTCAACTACAGGATTTGCAACCAAATGTCATACTGCAGCAAGATGGCACTCCCACACATTGGGGACTTGATGTTTCTGAATACCTGAACCGTGAATTTCCCGACAGATAGATTGGCAGATATGGTCGTCTGATTCCTTGGCCACTCCGGTCCTCAAATATCACTCCTTTAGACTTCTTCCTCTGGGGCTATGTCAAGGACATGGTTTACCGGGAAAGATTAAGCAGCCTTAAGGAGCTCGAAACAGTGCATTACAGCAGTGTTTGATAGAATCGATCCTGACATGTTGGAGCACACATGGCAAGAAATTGAATACCGACTGGATGTGTTAAATGCCACCAAAGGTGCACATGTAGAGGTGTATTAAGGTAAGATTATTAAACTCGAATATTTACTCTTTCAAATGCCGTAAGCTTCATTGCTGTAGATCTGTTTGTTTTTGTACAGTTGTCAATGGAAATCCCTAGGGGACTTTTCGACCATCCTGTACATTCTATGTTATGTGTGTTCAAGCCTGTAGGGGTTTTTTTGTTATAGGTTACAGGTTAAACAGACGTGTGGTTCATTATATTTTAAGTTGGAATATTTTGATCTCATGTCCTTGAAAACTGTTGAACTGTGGGCTCGGAGAAGAAGAATGACTCAATTACATGACTAAGTCCTAGAATCCTGTGATTGAATAATAGTATGAGCCATGCATACATACTGCCCGCTCCAGTGGTTCAGTGGTCTAAGTGCTGGCTTCTGGCCATTCGTTTGAGATTGGTCTGGGTTCAAATCCTGGTGAGGCATGGATGTTTTTATTGTGTTTGTCTTATGGCACTAGCTTTCTCCCTTCTCAGAAATCGGTGGCCCTAAATTAGGAATGGGCGACTGCTTATTGCCCATCAGGATGCTTATCTTGGTCATTAAACCCCCACACAAAAGAATTAATACATACTATGCAGAGTTCGCCAAAATGCGTAATTATGCATCTAGTACGCATCGAAAAGTGTTTTTACGCATTGAAATTTTGCCAATGCGTAAAAATATGCATCGAAATTTTGTCGACGCGTAAAAATACGAATCGAGAATTTTAAGCTGAAAAATGTTTATTTTCAAATTTTTATTCGAATTTTGTGTTTCAAACATATGATCAGCGGTATCCTTTGTTACCTCAGGCGAGATGTCGCGTTGTACGTGATCCATACCTGGCCGTGGTTTGCTTGGTGCAACCGGAGCTACGGCGGCGGGTCCCGCCAGCCGGTCAGGGAGACATCGTTCCTTACCTTGACGTCATCGAGAGCGCAAATGCATGGGCTACAGCTCACAAATCTATTGTCATTGCTGCTACAGCTCATGCTCAATCAGCTGAGTGAAGTACGCTTTTGCAATGGCAATTCCGGAGCAGGTCGTGGAGTCGTGATTTGTACTTCGTCATGACGGTGGTACGTGGTCGTAATTTGTAGAGATTGAAACAGCTTTATCAGACACTGTAGTATTGAATAATGTGTCGAAACAGTGTACTTTAACATCTTTTTTTTTTTTGGCAAGACTTAGTCTAATGGTGTAGAAAAGAAACAAACGGCAGAGGAAGGAAACAATGAAAGCTGCAAAAAACTAGCGGTGGAAATATGAAAGCAGCCAACGAACATGGACACTTCATTAGAAAATGAAGAATGCATTGATAAAGACGATGTTTCCTGTGTTACATCGACGTCAAAGTTGGAAATTCATCCTTATTTTTTAACAAAATGGTACAAAAAATTTTCAGGGATTACTTTCAATGTGCTTGTAGTGTTTACATTATTTATGTATTATATATATATATTTTTAACTAAAAAAAGAAGCAAAACGTCCAAATACATTCAGTAATAATGAATTTTTTAATATGAAAAAAACCAGGATTGTTTTTTTATAATTTTCCGGTGTTTTCGCAAGTTTTTTTATTTCACTCATTAAGTTTTCTAAAATACTCTTCACTTTTAAAAAATTACTCCCTAAATTTTTTCAAAGGAGTAAAAATACTCCTTTAAATGATTTTTTCGGCGAACTCTGACACTATGTATGTAGAAGCTCAGCAGGACGTAAACCTACTGATTCTGTAGGCAACATCCAGTTAGAGCAGTGTCACTGGTATGCAAATGATACAGTTGAATGTTTCAAAATAGCTATCAGATGGTTGTGTATGTTGGGTGAACTATGTATGTATTAGTGTGCTATGCAACAAATAACTTCATCACCATAATATCTTGAGTTTGACCTTTCTGTCTTTATTTCAAATGCTGGCTGGCATCATTTTGTAGTGGGCAATGACAGAGTTGCCATTTTCTATCGTGGCAACAAAACATGAACCAGGAGTCATTAATAAGCACTATTATTTTCTACTGCTTGCATTACCAGGCTTCTCTGGCACAGTGCCATTATGACCAAATGATATGTTAGGCAAGTTCTACAGTAAATGCAGTACACATGCAGAGAATCAATGACCATCTAGTAATTTTGCAGTTTGGAAGAAACAGGTTCATACCACTGTAATTTCAGCATGTAATTTCCTGCATGAGTGTGGCATGGTACTTACACATTATGTTTGGTGACAAACTAGCTGTCTTTCATTGTAGCAGATACACATTAACCTGGTGGTGTTGGAGCAATGTCAGTTGCCACTAAGCACAAAAACAGGGGTGTATTTTCATTTAGTAGCACTAGGTTGCTAAGGTACAGTGCCATTCAAGTTTTTCTATGGCTTATGTCTTATGTGCATGTTCTCAATGCTGGCCATCATTTGTGGGCTACTGGAAACATCTGTACCCTCATTTACTCCTTCCTGACAAAACCAGCTCTGTAGGTGTAGCACTGTAAGAGGTTTATGGTCCACACAATGTAGCACTGCATTTCTACATTGTCCAATCTGATTATTTGTGTCTTCTGAAAGTATACTAATTTTTCATATTGTCTGAGGTTTCTTCCCAGTGGTGTGTATGTAAGGTGCAATATCTTCTATATGCAGTGCTAATAATTTATGTGTCCAGTGTATATTTTCTCTGCATTGCATCTCTCAAAACTAGTGCAAATCCTTCAAAATGCTGCATTATCTCTTTTATTTTTTTCTCTCTCCAATCTTCACCTTTGGAGAGGGTGGTGGTGTTGGCTGTTGGAGTATTTTATGAAATGAGTGTTACATGGCACATATTTATCAATGTATTAGGTAAATTGACATTAGAATGTAGCCAGGAATCATTGCTTGTTCTTCAGATGCACTGTGCGTTTTTCTTTCACAGAACTGTATACTCCAAATGGCACGCTTAACGTTTCTATATAAAGAAGTAATACTTTGCAGTTATTTGTATTTTTTATCTTTCGTAGTGGGGTGAATGCCTTGCCTAGAGAAAGCGGAACAAAATATTACAAAATATGCAGTGAAGAAAGATAGGAAAAATTTCGAAAATATTTCTCATTTGAGAAATTCAATTTTGAACAAACGAATGTGGAAGTTTGATGTTTTTGTGTTTCAAAAGCTGTCACTTAAAATTTTTTGGAGTAACTTCTGTGTTTTTCTCTTATGAAATGTGTATTGATATATTCAACTGATCTGAAAAATAATATCTTCTGTGTGAAAGTTTGCACCCTATTCTCTTCATTATCAAATAAATACACTATGTAGAAAAAAGTATTTTGACACTTCCGTGTGTACAAGTAAATGTGCATTTGGAGAACTAGATGAGCAAGCTTGGGGTGTGCAAGGTGTTGTATATGAGAGGAAGCGTTGGCAAGCCTGTCAGAATGCATTGGAAATGACTGTGCTGTGCAAAGCTGAACTAACGAACTTTGAAAGGGGGCATGGTGGTTGGATACCACCAGAGTAAGCAATCAATGCAACGCATTGCTGCTGTTCTGGGATTCCCAGAGTCTACAGTTGCTGATGTTCTTCATTGATGGAAAACAGCTGGTGCTTCTACAGTGATGCTGTGCTCTGGAAGGCTGCACAAACTGAGTGATCGTACTGAATAAAACTGTCTGCAGAATGGGAAGAAGGCATGTGTGTCTTCCACCACATAACTAGCCGGAGACATTGTACAAACTACTGAAACAGCTGTTTGCATCAGAACAGTCCGTCAGGAACTACATTCCGGCAGTTACTAGGCTAAGGCAGCTGCACGCAAGCTCTACATCACTTCAGGCAATTCCAAACTATAAAAAGCTGTGGTGCCTTGCTCGCCCTTCATGGATAATAGAAAAATTGAAGAAGGTTGTGTGGAGTGATGAATCACATGCTACTCACCCTTTTGTTCAGATGGACATGTTTGGGTGAGGCATATTTACCCAGGTAATACTGAGGCAGACTGCATTGTTTATGCGATCAAGTTTGGAGGGGGAACTGTAATGGTGTGAGGCTGTTTATTCTGAGAAGGAATCAGTCTTTTGGTTGCAGTGCTCTCTTACAGCAGCCAGGTACAAAGAGATTCTGAAGAATTCCACACTCCCTGTGCTGTTGTGGTACTTTAGTACTGATCCCTGCCTGTTTCAGCAAGATCTGTCTTGGTCTAGTTTGAGCAGCAGGATGTCCAAATATTGGATTGGCCAGCCCAAAGTCCTGATCTTAACCCAATAGAACATCTGTGGGATGAGCTAAAATGCCAAGTTCAATCTCAACTAGTAAGACCTTCTCCCATGGCAGTTCTGGCAGAAGATTTTCAGAAAGAATGGAGGAAATTTCTGATACAGACCTACCAGCATCTTGTGAAAAGAATGTAAGGGTCACGGCAGTCATAATGAAAAAAAAAAAAAAATGGGCTGACAGTGTACTGACTTTGGCTAACAAATGCTCTGGCTTCCATTCTACCTAAGTGTCTGAATGGATATTAACCATTGTTCTACAGTGATAGTATGTCTCATACGCTTGGTTGAATACCCCCATACAGGACAGAAATTCTCTACACGTGATTCAAGATTTCAGTAAGTTCCTAAAAAAAATTGAGGAAAAAAATTCTCAATTTTTAAAAGCATTTAAAATTTTTTCACAGTAGTTTGCATGTGGGAACAGGATAGTGTGATGAATCCCCCATCTCGTGCTGTGGTTTGTATCTGTTCCATGTGCAATACATTCAATAATTTTTGAGCTCTTATTGTGCCCAATTTTGTGTGGTTGAGTGATTTTGTATTTTTGTATTTGGCAAGCAGAAAAAAAGCATTACTACTTTTACACATTTTTTTATTTAAGTGTTCCTTTATGAAAAAAAATTCAATTTTATGTATACATGGTATCAGGAATCTTGGAAGTCTTTTGTTCCCACAGAAAAAATCTTCACGCTCAAATTCTGCAAATCATGCTGGAGATGGGAGAGGTTGGCAAGATGTACCGCAGTTGCCACCAAATTCAAGGGGTGATCGACCCAGAGACAAAGAACGTGACAGGAAGAAAGGAAAAGAGAGAGATATGCCACATAGAGCTGTAGAAGAAGGAGACAAAGCAAGGTTGCCATCACCAATAAGGTTAGCTTCATGAATTACTGTCAGTATATAGAAAATTGTGTGTCCTTACAAAATATATGCCATAAATAGTGTTACTTTTCTTTTCATAAGAACATGAGGTTTATCTGTCTATAACCAGCTTGTCACAAAAGATATTACACTAGATAATCATGAATCCTAGTACAATTAAACCTGTGTAAAATAAAGTTGAAGTGAGAGTGCAAAATATTGGATATACATGAACTTTGTTGTATCCTAGCAGATCAAAAATGGTTATTTTGGGTATATTACATTAATATGTCAGATTAAAACTAGTCAGTTTCAAACTGTTTATCGATTAATTCAAGGTAAATAATACTCAATTCAGTTATATTTACCACAAATACGTATTTGGGTAAAAATGCTATATATTTAAACGTAAGTCTGTTTCATTAATATCTCTTGGAACATAATGTCATTATTCCTTTTTCAACATTCTTCACATTTTCAACTCTTTTTGGACACGAGACACTGGTTGGTAATATTTTGCTTACTTGCTATTTAAATTGCTAATTGTTCGTAGATTTAAAACCATCAATAAAAACCTAATGTTCAAATTTAAAACTTTCTATTTGCTATTGCTAAAAAATTATTTACAAAGTGTCATTTTCATAGGATTCATTTAAAAGTTCAAAAGTTCTTAAAAACTGTGAAGCAATTATTTCAAGTAACACTTATCTGCCTCATTTGATGCTCCAGTATCATTTTGAGTTCTTCTTGATGATGCATTTGTTCACATAGTCCAGAAAAAAGTTCATTAAGATTTTTAAAATCTAACTTAAGTTTCTGAACTGATTGATGAATCCCATTTTCGAAGATTTGTGTGAAATCCAGACAGAAAGAAACCTTTTCTTGCTGGCTGTCTTGTCACCACTGTATTGGTGCCTTATCACTGGTCAACCGAGTGTGACTTCACTGTTTATTCGTGGCCTGTTCTCATTGGTAGTTGTGTTGGAGAGGTCACGTCTCCTATGGCGCCATCTATTGTGAGGTTTTGAATATCATTTTTTTTATGGATTCGTTTTCTTTTCTTTTCTTTTCTGTTTCTTGCTCTCTATTTTATAAGTAATTTCCAAGGATATGGAAGGTCTGTGCAACTATTATTATTACACATTTTTTTTATGTTTTTTTTGAATGAGAATACATACATACATATCACCAAGCTGTTCTCTGAGATTCAGAGGTTAGCTCCACAAAGAAAAGACAAACTACCAGACACTTTTTATCTGATTATTTACTTACTGTTGCCATATCAAACTTCTCCACTTACAGCTATCTTGGCACACAATTCGAGCTTCATTGACATCCATCACACGATGCACACAAGATCTTCTATACCTCATACTCATAATCTTTTTCTCATGCAGACACTTCTGAATCTGATTCTCCCATGACTTTCTTGGCCTTCCTCTGCTTTTCCTTCTTGCCACTTAGGCTGAAATTTTTTTCTTAGTAAGCATCTCATCACTCATTCTCTCAACATGCCCAAACCACCTAAGAATATTAGTCTCCACCTTGCTAACAACATTTTGCTTCACATTATACAACTTCAACACATCTTCATTCCTCACACGATCAGAACGTGTCTTGCCCCCCCCTCCCTCGTAAGTAACGCATTTCTCCAACACACAAATGACTCCTATGTTTCTTCTGCAGTACCTAGGTTTCACTGCCATACAACAGAGTAGGAACAATTACACTTTCATACACAGCCATGCGGGACTCCCTTGAGAACCCATAATTCCTGTGAAAACCTCCCAAGGCAGCTATGACTTTCAATGAAAAATTCACTCTCCTATTAATTTCACCATCCAATTTGTTCTCTCTGTCAAACATGCTTCCTAACTACACAAACTCATTCACCTGGTCAATCACGGTGCCATTTAGACTTATGCTACATTCAGTACTACCAGTTCCCTGCTCAAAACACCTAACCGAGCATCAAAAGAAGATGAAATCAAATATTCAGAAGCTATTCTCATTCACATTTTGTGAATGAGAATAGCTTCTGAATATCTGATTTCATCTTCTTTTGATGCCCGGTTAAATGTTTAATATAGCTAAAATCAGGTTCTGGCAGTATTGATTTAATTCTGCTTCTTCTTTTTTATTCCAGTTTTTTATATGTTGTTCTAGCCTATATTTCAGACTGTTTTTAGTACTTCCTATGTATGATTTCCCTTTTGTTTTATTTGTTGGGTGTAATTTTAGTATTTGATATACACCTGCTTTATCTAGAATTGAGGTTTTGCTTTTATTCTTAATAAGAATATCTTTTTGTGTTCTTACACACTGTCCTAAATCATTGCAGAATTTTTTGCATATCTTTTTCATGGGTTTGACAGTTGTTTGGTTTTATGGTAAGAACCACAATATTTTTATCATCAATTCTTTTTCTTGGATTTTTAGTTTCATAAATGATCTTCTTTATAAATTTTTTATCATATCCGTAAGCTTTAGCTGTCCTATCCATTATCCATCTTATTTCTTATTCTCTTGCTTGTTTTCAACTGGGGTGTGTAAATGCTCTTTTCACATAATTCCTTATAGCAATTGTAAATAGAATTTTTAATTTTGTACATTAGGTTTTTATTAGAGGTGGGACAAATCCTAAATTTTCTCCAATCCGAATAGGTTCATAAATCCCTCGAATCCTTCACATAAGAATAATTATAAGAAAAAAAAGGGAAAGAAAAGACTTCTACTTAAAATTAAAAGTTTTTAATTCAAGCAAAATTTAAAGTCTGTGCTTAATGAAAAACTAATTAAAGAATGCAGTTTTTCAAAAAATATACCCATACTTATTCAGAAAATACAAATGAAATTAATAATTTGCATTTACTGCATGAAGTACATAAGTCTTGAGGTTCATTTCCATTTTCTGAACATAATTTGACAAAAAAATATTTGAGTAACAATTCATATTTTTGACATTTTTCTTTAATAACAAAAGTTCCAAAAGCTTTTTAAATCAAAGCAAGTGTAGAGGTGGGGAGGATTATTTCAAGAGTTATTGTAGATAAACACTAAACATGGAACACTAAATTGAGTAAATTCTTTCCAGAAAATCTCTTTCAGGGCAATGTAAAAAAATCAGAAATCTTTAACGGAGATCTCATGCTGACAAAAATTCAAACGAATATCGCTCTACAACAAGCACCAAATGGCAAGTTTTTTAGGTTAAGATTCAAAAGATTCGAATGAAGTAAAAAAGCATGAAGATTCGAGTTTTCAAATCTCTAATCTTTTTCAAGATTCGTGGGATTCAAGGATTTAAATGTCCCATCCCTAGTTTTTATTTATGGTTTTAAATTAGCAATTTAACAATTAGCAATTTAAGTAATAAGTAGGCAAAATATTATCAACCGGTGTCTCATGTCCAAAAAGTTGAAAATGTGAAGTGTTGAAAAAGGAATAAAGACATTATGTTCCAAGATAGTAAATAATACTTATTGATTAAACCTATAGTTACACTAAAAATATGAACAAGCATAATATTTGCCCTTTTTAGGTATCTATCACCTGCAAAGTGCGTATATTTACGTGCAATTCACTAATGATATTCTTTAAAAACAACCATTCACTTACCCGAAAGATCCCGGTCATTTTTCATCTTGTAACACTTCCAGCACGTCAATTATATTGTTGTTGGCTTTCTGAGGTTGAACTGACTCTTTGATTATGATTTTTCTTCTTCCGGGGAGATGAAACGTCGTACTATCTTCTTTTTTTTTTTTTTTTTTTTTATTATTTACTGAACAACACACGCAGGTTTCTTTCTGCCATATGAAACGTAACTATAGCTCATCATAACGATAAAAAACCTCACACATACACACACTATAGCCACTCATTCATACATTCCGTTAAAACCACTATGTACATATTTACACTATATACATTCACAGGCAGTTAAACCATTTGTCAACTGTGATTAAAAAAATGCTCAATCTGTTTCAAACTCCGTGTTAACCCTATTGCATGTGCCAACCTCATTCAGCCCGTCATACACAACCCTCTAGCACTTTCAACAGGCACTGTCTTCTTCAGGAGGCAGCTGTGTCTCACCCGCCTACCACAGCTCAAGTGAGCTGATTTATTGAGGCCCGGGTCTCAGTCGCAATCTCTGCATCTCTGCATCTCTGGCGCCATCTATTGTCATTATTGCTCTTTTTCCTTTTCTTTTCTCTTAGCTGTTGCTCTATTTTTATTAAAGCACTCCATTGTTCAATTAAGTTGCTAGGCTCATTAATGTTGCATAATCTTGATCTGTTTTTTTCGATTAATATTGATTCTGCAATTCGCAACTGCCTTTCGTTTTTACAGCTCTTAATAATTTTAATATCTTCAAACCTTGGATAATGATGATTTTCCAGACAGTATTGGGTTAATGCGGTCTTAGCTTCTTTTTATTCCAATTATTTATATGCTGGTTCAATCTGTATTTTAATTTGTTCTTGGTGCTGCCTATATATGACACAGGTGGTTGTTGGTTTACGGGAATTTCATAAACTCCTGCTCTATCCAATTGGCTGATTTTTTCATTTTTTATTACTAAATTTTTTATAGTCTGTACCTTATTTCCTACTTGTATATCATATCTGCCACAGATTTTATTAATTTCAGCTGACACGCCTTCAACATATGATATTGCACCAACATATTTTAATAGTTTTTTATCAGTCTTGCCTTTATTATTAGCCTGAGTTACGTCATAAATCCATTTCTTTAATTCAAAAGATTCGAATGAAGTAAAAAAGCATGAAGATTCGATTGTTGAAGCAATATCATATGTTGAAGGCGTGTCAGCTGAAATTAATAAAATCTGTGGCAGATATGATATACAAGTAGGAAATAAGGTACAGACTATAAAAAATTTAGTAATAAAAAATGAAAAAATCAGCCAATTGGATAGAGCAGGAGTTTATGAAATTCCCGTAAACCAACAACCACCTGTGTCATATATAGGCAGCACCAAGAACAAATTAAAATACAGATTGAACCAGCATATAAATAATTGGAATAAAAAGAAGCTAAGACCGCATTAACCCAATACTGTCTGGAAAATCATCATTATCCAAGGTTTGAAGATAATTAAAATTATTAAGAGCTGTGAAAACGAAAGGCAGTTGCGAATTGCAGAATCAATATTAATCGAAAAAAACAGATCAAGATTATGCAACATTAATGAGCCTAGCAACTTAATTGAACAATGGAGGGCTTTAATAAAAATAGAGCAACAGCTAAGAGAAAAGAAAAGGAAAAAGAGCAATAATAACAATAGATGGCGCCAGAGACGCAGAGATGCAGAGATTGCGACTGAGACCCGGGCCTCAATAAATCAGCTCACTTGAGCTGTGGTAGGCGGGTGAGACACAGCTGCCTCCTGAAGAAGACAGTGCCTGTTGAAAGCACTAGAGGGTTGTGTATGACGGGCTGAATGAGGTTGGCACATGCTATAGGGTTAACACGGAGTTTGAAACAGATTGAGCATTTTTTTAATCACAGTTACAAATGGTTTAACTGCCTGTGAATATATATAGTGTAAATATGTACATAGTGGTTTTAACGGAATGTATGAATGAGTGGCTATAGTGTGTGTATGTGTGAGGTTTTTTATCGTTATGACGAGCTATAGTTACGTTTCATATGGCAGAAAGAAACCTGCGTGTGTTGTTCAGTAAATAATAAAAAAAAAAAAAAAAAAAAAAAAGATAGTACGACGTTTCATCCCCGGAAGAAGAAAAATCATAGGCAAAGAGTCAGTTCATCCTCAGAAATCCAACAGCAATATAATTGACGTGCTGGAAGTGTTACAAGATGAAAAATGACCGGGATCTTTCAGGTAAGTGAATGGTTGTTTTTATAGAATATCAATATGAACAAGATATTCAATAAGCAAAGCATTGAGTTAAATGTAAAAATGTAAAAATATTATTTCAAAAAATTCAAATTTCACCTGTTACATTTGTTTTGCTGTTTACATGTTATGTTTGAAATGTGTGCCAGTTGTTGCTTGTTTTGGATGTGTTATGATGGCATCTGGTAAATTTTTTTTCAAGAAGCTCTTAAGATTTATGAATTTTTAATAGCAAGTCTGTTTGAAATTATTTTCCATAGTGAGGTTTTCTTCCTCACTTGACTGATCATCATTCTTGCCCCTAAGTATGCTCCACTGTGTTCACATCTGTGTTTAGCAATTATACTGAAAGCCCCTTATCAATGTTTACACTTAAACTTGAAAAGAAACATCAGAAGAGGTTCCTCAGTTGAAATTACCTTTATTACTTTCATTTCCTCTACTTTCGATCTCATTTAGGGATTCATTTTCATAGTTCACGTGAAAGCCTTTTCCAGATCTTGCATGTTTTGAGCAGTTTTGAACTTTTTCTATTGAAACAACTTTCTCTCCAAGGGCAGCTTAGCAAATCAACTGCCATTCTAGTGTCAATAACTGTGACTTCATCTTTTTCTAAATGAGTAAGAACTTTCTGAAAGTACACTTTTCGTGTTAAAAACTTCCATATTTTTCATTATTCCCTGATCCATTGGCTGTGGTTTGCTTGTTGTGTTAGGAGGAAGATGAACAGAGCAGTTGATTATAAAACTACATTAGTTGTGTAGGCCGTACAATTAGCTGTATGGTCAGAGCTAACAGATGTATTTGATAAATGCCAACACAAAGTGGATTTAAAATTTATTTATTTTTATGATAAAAATTTAGAAATGCTGCAAAAATCCAGGGAAAATTACTATAAGAAATGATGAAAGTTGAAGAACAGCTAGAGGAGAATGAGAGGAATCCAAAAAAGGTGCACTAAGTCATCAACCGAAAAGTCACGGGAATGTAGGGAGTGTCAAAAGTCCGTGCACCAGGATACGTTTCCCCAAGTTCGACTCTAGAACCACAACCTTCCACTTCAACTGCAGAAATTAAGCCCGGACAGCAAAAACAGAAGGAGATTGATGTCATCGATCTAAATTTTCACACCGAGCATGCAATACCAACAACGTACATCGCCACTCTTCACAACTTCGCTGGATAATGAATGCACCTAGTCTTACCGTAAATACTGTTACAAAGTAATCAATGAGATAACAAAAGAAATTTAAAGATATTTTAATATGCCTGTGATGTGATGTAAGTAGTACACTTGTGAATATGTGGCACCATTCACTTTTCCAAATGACATCCTTTTGCCTTCACACAGTCCCTCAGTCTCTGTGGCACTAATCAATAGCTTTATACAGGGTCTCCACGGGGAAAGCTACTACTGCCCGCACCAAAGAGTGTTTGAGACTGTCAATACTGGGGTGTCTCCTTCTGCAGGCCATCTCCTCCAGTGTGACCCACAAGTTGTGGTCCAATGGGTTGAGGTCTGGGCTGCTTGAAGGCCAATCAGCTGGAGAAATGAAGTCTGGCAAATTTGCTTGAAGCCACTCCTGGGTTGACTTGGCCTTGTGGGCAGGTGCGGAATCCTGCTGAAAGCTCCACTGTCGGTTTTGGAAGAGGGTGTGACTCACGCTTTTAACTGCTGGCACCAAAACCCTGTCCTAGTAGACTTTGGCAGATGTTTTCACTCCTTTCTCACAGAAATGGTGCTCCATGGTACCCTCATAAGAGACTCCCTACCAAACCATGACAGAAGCAGGATGATCGCCCCTCATGATCCTTGGAGCTTTCTCCTGAACTTTTCGTGAGGTTGACGCATACACCCTGTCATTTTGGCCTTTGAAATCCTCTTCAATAGTGAACATTTTTTCATCAGAGAAAAGGACCTGTCTGTGGCGATTGTCTGCGTAACTCAGCAGCAAACGTTTTGCTTTTAGCACCTTCTGCCACTTCAGTTGTGGGGTGAGGAAGTTCCCTGTATGTATGCCGCCTGTAAGCTCTCACCCTTCGGTCACTCCGCAGCATGCATGACATCGACATTCTTGAAATGTTCAGCTCACGAGCCACCACTGATTGTTTTCTGACAGGATTTCATCGAATACGGACTGGCAGTCCTCATGGTACAGAGCCGACCCTTTCTGGGGCAGTCAGTGACGGTCCCAGTCTCAATGAACGTTTTTATGGTCCGGTAGACAAAAATTTGGCTGATTTTCATCTTGTTCAACATGTTGAAAATCTTGGAAGTTGATTTTCCAACTTTGTGCAGCGCTATTACAGCAACACAATTCTCATAATCGCCCCACTCCATGGCAAGTACCTCGTGAAACACGTTATCTCCTCTGTGACTGAACGCACAACAATTCACTTGCTGCTTCATGCCTCCTGGCTGGTCCGTGACATTGCACACAGGTCGCGTGCCATCTGTCAAACTTTTGTAACAGTATTTATGCTAAAACTGGGTGTTATGTCTCAAACCTTTACACTGCTGATGCATTCTGAATCTAGACTAGAACAAGAGCAATGACAAGAATAGTACATTAGGCCCAGGACGTATCACCAAATTTATAACAAGGCAACTAAAGAATTTGAAAAATTGTTTTTGAACAATGATTTCTTCAAAAACAGTTTTAGCAATAACTACTGACAGCAATGATACTATGCCTTCTACTTCTAGTAACATTAATTTATTTGTAATCAGCGTAAGTTACTATGAATTGTATATAGTATAAGTTGCTTTTAAGTAAATAAAGTAAAACATTTCTTTCGTTTTATTTCTTAAAAATTTTATATCTGAAAAAAATGAAAGGGGCACAGTAGTAACTGTACCGTAAACTACAACGTAGGGCTACGTAAACTGTCCTTTGCTAAATACTTTAAGGACGTAGAACTAGTAAGATAGTGCCATGAAATAGTGACAGTTGACGTAGTTCTACATTGTAGGTTGTGGCACAATTGCTACTGTCTCCTTTTGATTTTTTTTTCTTTATGATATTCCCTCCTGTTATTGTTGTTAAATATAATATATATTTACAGAAACTGAAAATTAAGATTCTTGGGAGTCCTTACAAAATTGTTTTGGTGTTTAAAAAGTGCTTAACAGTGATTATTTGTAAGCGAGGTACGCTTGTGATAGTTGATATTTTTGATTTTGCTGAAGCTTACACCAGATGTTCTCTGTAGTGCCACAATAAAAAGTGAAGTAGCGTTTTTGAAAATTTCGCCATATTGCTGAGTTGTGGCTATTTTCGTAGGGGAATAAAGGGCATTTTCCTGTGCCGTAACCGAAATATGGTGAAATGTACATTTAATTTATGAAAAACTTCTGAAAGGCGCGAAGGTTTTTCTTTCACTGTTGGCTTATACGATACTGGTACTAAGATCTAGATGCAATAATTTCTTGGCAAATTGCTGTTTAGCAGGAAATAGACCTGCAGAACTTGGGTTTTTATGAGGAATTTTTAAAAATTTAAAGCTAAAATTCATTTAGACAGGTGCCAAACTTTTTGATGTGAATTATGTTTTAGCATCGTAACTAGGTTGTTATTATTACACCAAAACAATTATGGCAACTGTAAGAAGTTTTCCAGAAATTCACTCAAAAAACCAATTTCGAGCAAATTTAGCCATTTTAGAAAGCTACATATCTCAAAACTTCAGAGTCATAAAAATATAATATTAGTATCAGAAGATTGTCTAATTGTCATGTAACATCATCCTTTTGGCACCCATCTCAGTTGTTTTTATTATTTTTATTTTTTTAGGAACTATTTGGTACATCAAAATATTCAAAAACGTCCAATTCTTTGTTGTATTTTAAAAATATATTGAAACTTCGGACAAATGCCTTGACTTTTTTTTTCAATTTAAATTTTGCATTTCATTTTCAAAAATAAATAATCAACTACAAAATCTTTGTCACATGTCCGAAGTTTTGAAAAATTTCTGCACCGTGGATTTTCTAAATAAACATAAAATTGCAAAAAATCATGTTTGTAACAACTGTTTCTTGAACACAATATGTAAGAAAGTGTGCAACAATATTCAATACGTAAATATGATTTCTAAATAAAATACAGGTATCTGACATTTTTTATGTTTTCTAAATAACATGTGGTAGAGTTTATAGTGAAACTAGCAATATAGTTACTAAATAAGGCAACCTAACCAATACTTCAATGACAAAATAGGTAATTTTATTATCATACACAAGCAGATGTGCATTCAAATAATACTCTTTATAGGCTTGTGTAATATTTACAAGTTACAGTTGCCAACATATATGCTTAGAATCTTTGTTTCTGTCATAAGCAGGTAGCTGAAATATATCATCATCATCATCATCATTGTCAACCATTATCAATCCACTGCTGGACGAAGGTCTCCCCAAGTTTCCTCCACAACGGTCTGTCTTGTGCCAGTCTCCTCCATGTCACCCCTGCATACTTTCGAATTTCATCCACCCATCTCCCATGTGGTCTTCTTCTGGGTCTTTTCCTGTCCCTTGGAATCCAATCTAAAATTTCGGCTGTCCATCGATGATCTGTCCTTCTGGCAGTATGTCCAGCCCATTGCCATTTCAGGGATTTAACTCTGATCATGATGTCTTCCACTCTTGTCATTTTTCGGATCCACGAGTTCCTCTTCTTATCTCTCCTGGTTACACCAAGTATGCACCTCTCCATGCTGCTTTGAGTTGTCTGCAGCCTTTGTATGTCTCTTTTAGTTAAGGTCCACGTCTCTGCACCATACGTAAGCACTGGAAGGATGCATTGATCAAACACTTTTCTTTTAAGACATAATGGCATATTGCTCTTGAAAATTATGCTGTTTCTACTATAGATTAAAAATGTTTTCACTGTTTGCTGTTCCTGAACTTCTTTTTTGAACTTTTGATACAAGTCTTTTAAATCCTTCTCTTCCTCATTTGATAGTAGAAAGGGAACATTCCATTTATTCCAACAAGTCCAAAGAAGATGACACTCTTGTTGGTATGTTCAATATCTGGATACCTAGGCCAATCATATTGATTTACTCCCATTTTACAAGAAACTTTACTTCATGCATCTTAGTAACAGTGTCTCCCTGGAACAAAACTTTCCAGATATAACAGGTCCCATAGTACACTGCCGGACAATTGCTAAGGACGGAGGGCAATTGCAATGATAGCAACCATAAAATGGAAGGCAGGAAAATGTGGAAATTAGCATAAGTGCGGGATACAGTAAGACGTGTTGTGCGTATGCAAATTTTGGATTGCCGAACTTGTTCGTGACGTCATAGCGCTGATAAGAGATATAAAGGATTTGACGCGTATTGACCGTTGTTGTTCAAACGCAAAGTTGAAAGGGAAAGAATCAATTGACGAACTTGCAATTTTCAGTATGTCTTCCCGACATCACCTAGATGATTTTACGCATGGCCGTATTTTTGGCAAGATTGAAGAAGGGCGAAAAATAACAGATGTTGCCAGGGAGTTCGACGTCAACCACAGTGTTGTTTCAAGGCTTTGGAAATCATTTCAAACAAATGGATAGTGTAGCAAACGTCACGGGGGAGGTCGTGTTCGCAGTACGACACCTGCAGAAGATCGGTACATAGTGCTATCAACAAAAAGACACCGGCGCAGCACAGCTAGTGAGGTAGCTAATCAGTTTATGGCTGCTACTGGCAAGCGGATCTCCCGAAAAACTGTCGCCAGACGTTTGCATGAAGGAGGACTATACGCCCGCCGTCCTGTTGTGTGCATCCCATTGTCCAGACATCACTGTACCACCCGTTTGCAGTGGTGCCATCAACATCGCAATTGTACTGATAACGACTGGTCTGCTGTCCTCTTCTCAGATGAGAGTAGATACAGTCTATCGTCTGATTGTCGACAACTGATCTGGCGTGATAGTGGTACTACATATTGTCCAGCAAACATACAGGAAAGGGACCCATATCCGGCATGTAGTGTCATGGTATGGGCTGGCATCATGATCAATGGCCTTACGTCCCTCTATGTGCTTCCAACTGGGACTATGACTGGCCAACGATACGTTGATGATGTTCTGCTACCTCATGTTCGCATGTTCCGTGGTGCTGTCGGTGATAGATTCATTTTCATGGACGACAACGCAACATGTCATCGAACAGTCGCTGTCCAGGAGTGTCTTGAGAGCGAGGATATTGAACGCCTCGTATGGCCAGCACGTTCTCCAGATCTGAATCCCATTGAAAATGTGTGGGATGCTTTGGGGAGGAGTCTTGCTGGTCGCCAATGCCCTCCAATAAACAAGGACACCCTCATCCGTGCACTGACAGAGGAATGGGATAAATTACCCCAACAGCTGCTTGATAATGTTGTGTAAAGCATGACACGACGTGTGGAATCTTGCATCGCCCTCCATGGTGGCCATATCCCGTATTGACATCTTACGCCGGAATGCCTGTGGATGGTAATTGCATTTTTTTCACGTTTACGTATTCTGCACAAAATGGCCTGTTTGTCCCTTTAACACGTTCCAAAGCCTTCTTAATTTCAGAGCACAATAAATTGTCTTTCTTGTAAGGTCCTGGCATTCTGATATTATTTTATTTCACTTGGCATCCAACCACACTTACTTTTTTTTATGCGCTATATAGCCGTTTATGATCCGTCCTTAGCAATTGTCCAGCAGTGTATTTCATTTCTTCTATTTCTGGCTGGTATTGCTTCCATTAGTAAGTTGTGCTGTATCTCAGCAATTGATCTACAAGTTCCTTTAAAGTACAGTTGCATGCGTCTATCACAGATTCTATACATCTCTCCCTCATCCTCTTCATTATCATCATTACTCACATCCAGGTCATCATCTACAACTTTTGTGTTGGACTTATCTGTTTGTGTGTGTTTGTGTGTGTGATGCTAACATAGAAAATTGTGACATTACCTGAAATTTTGTTAGGCACTCTTTAACACTGAAATATTTCTCACCATGTTCTTTATTAACAGAGCTCTTCATTTTCTTCACTAGAGCTTCAGAACTAACTTTTCTTCCACATTTTTCTCCATTCATAAAAGCATCATATATATATATTTCTTTTGTTTCTAGGACAGTTTGTGCTCGTTTTTTTTTTTTTTTTTTTTTTTAAGCCCATTGCATGAAATCATAGATTTTGTCCCTCGTACGAGCTGTAGATAGCGCTGTATTTCTTTGCAGTGATGTTGATAGAAATGTTAGATTTTAGCTTTCAATCTTCATTTTCTTGACATACATCTTCACCCTACCTCTTGTTGTACTGGCAAGGCCGGATTTAGAGGAAATTTGCCCCCCCCCCTTTGCTATTTGCTACTCATTATTTTTCTTTTATATATTGATATTTTGTTAGAAATTTTCGGATGATTTAAAAATCAAATTTTTGCATTTTATTTCGATAAAATCTTTAAAAAGTGCCTTTATTTTTATTATTGCTTATTATGTATGAAATTTTAAAATGAACATATAAAATTTAAACAAGTAATGTAATCACTTGTTTAAATTTTGTACATTCATTTTAAAATTTCATACATAATAAGCAATAATAAAAATAAAGGCACTTTTTAAAGATTTTATCGAAATAAAATGCAAAAATTTGATTTTTAAATCATCCGAAAATTTCTAACAAAATATCAATGTATAAAAGAAAAATAATGAATAGCGGGGGGGGGGGATTTCATCTAAATCTGGCCTTGCCAGTACAACAAGAGATAGGGTGAAGTTCATGTATGTCAAGAAAATGAAGACTGAAGCTAAAAGCTAACATTTCCAATATTTTAATTTAAACAAGTAACGTAATCACTCACATACTTAGGAAAATCGTACTCTTGGTCAAAAAAGTGTGATAGATTTTTTTGTTTATATCGGCATCTAAAAAACACTTAGTTGTTGACACTCGTGTGATGAGAAATGCAGATTTTGGCTCTGATCATTACTTGGTAGTGTCACGAGTGAAACTTAACGTTGGTTGGAGGAATAGGAAGAGGCCTAGGATGGAAACAATAAAGGTTGGAAGGCTCCTTGAATATCAACAGCATTACAGTAATTTACTCAGAAAACGACTGAAGTGGCTGAAGTCATGTTAGAAAAACACCAGAATAGTGGGTAACAATAGAGGTGATGCTTGGTGGAATAGTGAGATTGAAGAAGCAGTAAAGAGAAAGAAGCAAGCCTATTAGGGGATGTTGCAAGGTAGAGTTTCTATGGATGAATATTGCCGCACGAAGCAGCTAAGCTGGTTCACCAGAGTAAGGCAAAAGATAGGAAGGAGAAGGTGGAAAAACATGAATTGGCTTTTTGGAAATATAGGAAATCTTTCTGGAAGTACATGAGACTCAGCAAAAATAGGGGAAACAGAGTTGTAAGTTGTGTGAAGAATAGGGTTGGGGAAATGATATGGGAGCCCGATGAGTTAAGTGAAAGATGGGGTAAATACTTCTGTGAGTTATTAGATCAGGAAAACAATGGTGATTCTGAGGCAGAAGCAGATGATGACACAGTGAAGGATGGAAGGACAGGGGGATCTCAAGAGAAGAAGTGTGTAAAGCTCTAAAATCTCTTCAGACAGGTAAGGCTCCAGGAGTGGATAGCATAACTGCTGAGATGTTGAAATATGGTGGTGACTCTGTAATTGACTGGTTAACTGAAATTTGCCAGTTGTTCTGGGAGTTAGGAATGGTCCCTTGGGATTGGAAGGATGCTATCATTGTTCCCTTGTATAAGGGAAAAGGGGATCAGACTGTCTGCAGGAACTATCATGGTATTAGCCTACTGAGTGTGCCAGGGAAAGTGTTTGGTAAGGTCATTTTTGAAAAAGTACAGGTTCTTACATCAGAGAAAGTGTGGAACGTTCAGAGTGGTTTTATGCCTGGTAAAGGCTTCACTAACCAAATTTTTGCATTACGCATGATGATTGAAAAGTATCTGGCTGTTGATAAAAAAGTGTTTGCTGCCTTCATAGATTTAGAGAAAGCTTACGACCGAGTAAATAGGACACTTTTGTGGAAGGTATTGACTAAATATGGTGTTAATGGGAATCTACTTAATACTGTAAAAGCCATGTATGCTGGCAGTGGAGCTTATGTATGAGTGAATGGTGTTTTATCAAAATGGTTTTCTATTGGTGCAGGAGTCAGGCAAAGGTGTGTAATGTCACCATGGCTGTTTAATATATTTATGGATGTGTACATGCGTGATGACAAAATAGACAGTACTGGTTTATGTCTTGGTGCTATCCGTGTGTGCAGATTGCTGTATGCTGATGACTCTGTCCTGTTGGCAGAGAGAAAAAGTGAATTGTAGAGTATGTTGTCCCAGATGTACAAAGTTTGCATTAAATTCAAACTGAGTACAAATAAGGGAAAAACCAAAGTTATGACTTTCGAGCGAGGAACTGGTAGTTCTGAATGGAATATTAGTGTGAATGCCACAGTGATTGACCAGGTGAATGAGTTTGTGTATTTAAGAAGCATGTTTGACAGAGAGAATAAATTGGATGGTGAAATTAGTAGGTGAGTGAATTCTTTATTGAAAGTCATAGCGACTTTCGGAGGTTTTCACAGGAATGATGGGTTCTCAAGAGAGTCCCGCTTTGCTGTGTATGAGAGTATAAATGTCCCAATTCTGATATACGGCAGTGAAACCTGGGTACTACAAAAAAAAACATAAGGAGTTGTTTGTGTGCTGGAGAAATGGGTTACTTATGGGGGGGGGGGAAGACACATTCTGATTGTGTGAGGAATGAAGATGTGTTGCTGTTGTGTAATGTGAAGAAAAATGTTGTTGGCAAGGTGGAGACTAATATTCTTAGGTGGTTTGACCATGTTGAAAGAATGAGTGATGAGATGCTTCTAAGAAATATTTTTGCCCAAGTAGCAGGAAGGAAAGTCAGAGGAAGGCCAAGGAAGTCATGGGTGGATCAGATTCAGGAGAGTCTGCATGAGAAAAAGATTATGAGTATGAAGTACAGGAGGTCTTGTGTACGTCGAGTGATGGATGTCAGTGAAGCCTGAGTTGTGTATCAAAATCAATGTAAATGGAGAAGTTTGATATGGCAACAGTAAGTAAATAATTAGTTAAAAATGTATCTGGTAGTTTTTATTTCTTTGTGGAGCTAACCTCTGAATCTCAGAGAACAGCTTAGTGATATGTGTGTATGTATGTACGTTATCACACAATCAATTAGTAATGTGTCAAGGTAAAATGATAAACTTACCTTTCAGTGTGCTTTTCAAAGTTCAGTGACATTTATTGAAGTTCTCCAATGATGAGTGACAACAGGACATACCTGATTCATGCCTGTGCTCCTGCCCTTGCCCCCCCCCCCCTCCCCCCAATTCACAGTACTGGAATTTTGTTAGCAATGGAAAGGAAATGAACAACGGGTGTTTGGCTGAGGTGACATGCTACATCATTTCTCAAATAAAGAGCAGGAAATCTCAAACTGCATACCATAGGACTTCTCTCTGAATTTTTGGTTATAAATATAGTACTGCAAAAAATAATTAATGTTTAATTTTTGCCAAATTTTGCAGTTGTATAATTGCACAAATCAGAGGGAAAATTTACTCCCTCAAAGATTCACACATGGCCTGTAGCCTGCTCACCCCCCCCCCCTAAATATGGCACTGTGTACTGGCATTCTCTACATTATTAGTATGCTGTAAGATGATGTCAAGCATCTTCTGCAGTAGTATGGGTAAAGATGATGCGTGTCAAGAAAATGAAGATCGAAGCTAAAAATCAGGCATTTCCATCAACATTGCTGTAAGGAGGTACAGCATCATCTACAGCTCATATGAAGGACAGAATCTGTGGTTTCATGGGCTGAGCTTTAAAGAAAAGGAAAAAACAGCACAAACTGTCCCGAAACAAAAGAAATATATATATGATGCTTTTATGAATGGACAAAAATATGGAAGAAAATGGAGAGCTCTGTTAACAAACATGGTGAGAAATATTTCATTGTTAAAGAGTACCTCACAAAATATCAGGCAATGTCACAATTTTCAGTAATTAGCATAGCACAAAAAGAAACAGAGCCTCCATGCATATTTGAACAGAAAAGCAGATAAGTCAGACACAAAAGTTGTAAATGATGACATGGATGTAAGTGATGATGATAATGAAGAGGATGAGAAACAAATATTTAGAATCTGTGATAGACGCATGCTACTGTACTTCAAAGAATTTTGTAGATCAATTGCTGAGATACAGCACAACTTACTAATGGAACCAATACCAGCCAGATACAAGCCAGAAATAGAAGAAATGAAATACTCTGGTGTATACTACACTAAAACCTGTTACATCTGGAAAAGTTTGTCCCAGGGAAACACTGTTACTAAAATGCATGAAGTCAAGTTTCTTTGTAAGGTGGGAGTAAATCAATATGATTGGCCTAGGCGTCCAGATATTGAACATATCAATGAAAGTGTTATCATGTATGGCCTGTAGGAATAAGTGGAATACCCCCTTTCTACCTATCAAACGAGGAAGAGAATGATTTAAAGGACTTGTATCAAAAGTTAAAAAAAGAAGTTCAGAAACAACAGAACAGTGACAACTTTTTTAAGCTACAGTATATGTTTTAGCTACCTACTTACATTAGAAATGAAGGTTCTAAGCACATATGTTAGCAAATGTCATTTGTAAATATTACAAAACAGTTAGCCTATAAAGTATCATTTGAATGTATGTCTGTTTGTGTATGATAACATTTCTAGTATTACCTATTTTATCATTGAAGTATTTGTTTGGTTGCCTTCTTTAAAAAGCATAAAAAGTGTCAGATACCTGCATTTTATTTAAAAATCATATTTATTACTCATAGAATGTTTTTTCAGACTTTCTTACATATTGTGTTTAAGGATATTTGCTACAAACACAATCTTTGGGTGTGAGGCTCACAGTTTGTGGATCAATGAATTTCGTTGAGTCATTAACTGTCAAGTGTGTGTATCTCTTATATATGTTGGCGCAGACGATATGCAGCCCATTGATCCATCTTACCGTGGGATCGCGGGTTACATGCTTCAGAAAGATAGAAAGCACAAAAGTGTCAGATACCTGCATTTATTTAGAAAGCATAAAAAGTGTCAGATACCTGCATTTTATTTAGAAATCGTATTTATTACTCATTGAATGTTTTTTCAGACTTTCTTACATATTGTGTTTGAGGATATTTGCTACAAACACAATCTTTGGGTGTGAGGCTCACAATTTGTGGATCAATGAATTTTGTTGAGTCATTAACTGTCAAGTGTGTGTATCTCTTATATATGTTGGTGCAGACGATATGCAGCCCATTGATCCATCATTACCCATTGATCACGGGTTACATGCTTCAGAAAGATAGGGATGAGGGTGGCAGAAGACTGTGAGTTTCCTGAGCAGACCTCCACATGGAACTTCTGCTTACCATTTTTGTACATGTGTGCAGTCTGTGAAATCGTTTCAAAGAAGAAAACTGAATAAACATGTAAAATGCCCTTTTAACAGTTGTTTCAAAGAAGAAAACTGAGAAAATCATGCATCATAGGCTATGTAATTGAATTTTGCTATCAAGCAGCCGTGGTGACATCTAGTGGCAGTGCATTCCATTCTCTAAATGAACCAAGAAGTTTCATGAAATACTTTGGAGTTCTTTTCTGGTGTTGCCAAAGAATGTCATCCTCATGTCTCGTGCAAAACATTAATATTTTTATTGAAAGTTTGTATGCAGCATTTTGTTAGATTGTTTCTAAGCGTGAGACTGGATGAACAGATGTGCCGTAGAGTTCTATCATTTTTTGTTGTTGATCATTAACATGCATTACTTGAAAAACCCTGAGAGAAATATATTGTATTTGTCTCTTTTTCTAAAATGTTATTGAGCTTATGGATCCTCTAGTTAGAGTATGTGGATATAAAGATTCTGTTGTCATAGAAAATTTTCATGTTCTACTGTCTATCATTAATGTATCATAGGGAGATTTTAAAAGAACCTGAAGTTTTTATGCTTTTTTTTTTTTTTTAAAGAAAGCGAGGATCTGACAACAGCACTACCCTCCCCCAGCCTTTTTCCTTCATTGGCATTATATTATTTCTTCTTTCTTTTTCTTCCTGTTATTCTACACTGCAATTTATATTTAGTCAAGTGTATTTGTTGTACATGTATTACAGGAGAAAATACAATTATTTATGCTCATTGAACTAAGATTCTTGTTGTAAATGAATTTATGGCACCTCTATTCATATTGTACTGTGGAATTAACTTTTTTACGGGTCTTATAGAGGTTATTATTCAAAAAGTTGGTGGTCAAATTTTTGAACTAAATCCTAGTTCGTCATCAGGACTACGTCACTGGAGTAGTTGCTGCCACTCAGTTGGAAGAGTCCAACCGCAATTATCGTTAATTGCGGTACTTCTTCTTCTTGCTATTTCGATCCCTTCTTCTAGTTTCCTCTTTACTAAGTTTGACTGGTGGGCGATTATTCTTACTGAGTCCCAATTTATGAAGTGTCTACTTGCTTGTATATGTCTGTCTAGCCCTGTTTTGTTACTAATGTTCCTAATAGCTACTTGGTGGCCGCCCCGGTGGCGCAGTGGTCTAAGGCGATGGCCTCTGATCATTCGTCCGAAAGGGGTCCGGGGTCGAATCCCGGTGAGGCATGGATGTTGTGTTTGTCTTACGGCACTGGCTCTCTCCCTTTCCTGGAACCAGTGACCCTAAATTAGGGACGGGCGACTGCTTATAGCCCATTGAGTTGTTCACAGTGGTCGTTAAACCTCCACTCAAAAAAAAAAAAAAATAGCTGCTTGGTGAAAGAACAGCAAGCAGCTATTAGGAACATTAGGAACAAAACAGGGCTAGACAGACATATACAAGCAAGTAGACACTTCATAAATTGGGACTCAGTAAGAATATTCGCCCACCAGTCAAACTTAGTAAAGAGGAAACTAGAAGAAGGGATCGAAATAGCAAGAAGAAGAAGTACCACAATTAACGATAATTACGGTTGGACTCTTCCAACTGAGTGGCAGCAACTACTCCAGTGACATAGTCCTGATGACGAACTAGGATTTAGTTCGAAAATTTGACCACCAACTTTTTGAATAATAACCTCTATAAGACCCGTAAAAAAGTTAATTCCACACTAAGATTCTTTTTGATGCAGAGCTGTTCAACCTTGTTACTTTCATTGAGTAAATTTTATGAAATTTTAATATTTGTAACTGTTCTACAGCAGAAACTAAGCATTCCAAATCATTTGTTTTTCTCACTAACTTTTTGTTTTCTTTTTGTTTTACATTGTGTTACATATTGCTGTGTCACAGTTTTCACAAAACACTTTAGAAACCTTGCACATATTTCTGTTTCATAGTATTTTCAGCCACACATTTTAAGAAGTTTATTTTCTGACCTTTTTTTTTTTTTCCAATTCAGCAGCACCCTTCTGATTCCAACGATAAGTTTCTTATCAATTGAGAGAAAACAGCTCAAAATCAACACTGTCTTTACAGCAGTAATTGACACTGATGATGATTTTCTGTTCTTTGATCTTGTGATTGGAAGATTATAGGATAACATCAAAATTGAAATGTTTGAAATGCTGACATAAATGCCAAGTGTTATTCTTCTGCTGTTCTTTAAGTATGGAAATAGACTTCAACTGCTATACAAGAAGCTGTGGGTGAGACTGATGAAATCATTCATGCTGTTTTAAAAATGGCTGGGGTGGCCATGTTTTGAGAAGAAAAAGGAATTTGTGGGAGTTACAAGCACAGAGCAGTTTGGTCAGCGAACTGAAATAAGACCTATAGTGAGAAAAAATGGTTGTGTTAACAATAATGTGAAGGAGAATAAATTGAAGATGGAGTTGCACAGGATAGAAGACAGTGGTACAAAAAATAATCCGTAACAGTGACCCCTCCTAAATGAGTGACTAATCACACTGCAGAAGAAGCTATTTTGTAAATAGAATGCATAGTGTTTTGATCAATACTGTTTAAAAAATATAATAATAATGAATCTGTGTTGTCCATGAGCATAAAAATAGGCAAAGAAACATATATATTAATATATCTCAAAAATTGATGTGGATTCTTGGGATAATTTTGTGTAGTTCTCAAAATAGGATGAGAAATACCACCTTCCAATTGCACTATACTTCAGGTATCCAAAACAAGAGCAAGAAGTATAAAATTAAATTGCAAACTATTTTTGTTATTTTAAGGATAAAATATGCTTTGGATTATTTGAAAACCAGTGATGAAATCCATCATCCTACAGAAATGTCAATCCCAAGAAAGAGAGAAGAAGGCAACTTGATCATTTGGTGAAAGATAAATTTATGTATTCGTGGCTGATAATGCTGTCGTGAAATTGTCACATGCTATTGTTCCAGATTGTTTAGAATGAACTGGTATACAATTCTTCAATCACTCAAGATTTAAATTAAATGTTTAAAAGCAAATCACTAAATTTCCATTTTTTGTAGCTAATTCTGCTCAGAAATACTGTCAACTGCTAATAGTACAGATTGATTATTATGATGTTCCCAAAGTTCTGTTGCACTGAAAATTTAAATTGAATGAAAAGTTAAACATAAAAAAGAAAGGAAATATTTATTAGAACTACTGCATGTTCCCTATTATTTAGAATTTCATTATCACCAGTGAATGCCACATAGAAAGCAGCATGTCCGAAGCATGATCTATCGTTCAAATTGTACTTGAAGATTATATACTGCCGTGTATAAGAAACAATTGAAGTGTACAATCTACAAATCAGCTTTCTAGGCTTTGAGAATGCTATATTGATTCTTATAGTGATGGGTCATGTTGAAGGCAATTAACACGGCGCTGGAGTTGTACTCGTCGCCTCTGATGTTTGGTAACAAAGCTGTGATCTGGGTGCAGCTGCATCCAGAAGCACTCAAAGATGAACAGTTTCAGTTGTATCAGCAATGTTTCTAACACTTTCAGTGATGATGTTACTACAGTTTAATTCACTGTACTGAGGCAACATTGCAACTGTGGATAGATATGATGAAGGCCTTTGTGCTACCAAGGTACACATGTAATATGAATCTGAAGCTGGTGCAACTTGGAAAACAAAATGTGTATCTTAAGGTGAGTTAAGTGTTTGAAACATTTTTTAACCTTAGTGGATACCCACCTTTTACTTTCTTTTTCCTTTTCTAATTTATTCCCAATTAATTGTAAATAATACCCTTCTGTGTGAAACAAACCTCATAATGAGTTTTCAGCATAAAAACTAAATTTCTATAATAGGTAGACAACTTAAGGATGGGGTGTTCAGTAATAACTTGAATTTCATGGGGAGGCAGAAGTTTAAACATAAATAATATTGTTCGTACATAAGTAATATATGTAGTCATGTAGAAACAGTAGTAATAAAGTAAAATAGAGATGCTGTGGTGTTGTCAGCATGGTGTGGTATTATGGCAGTTGCATTGTGGAATTTTCCAGCAAATTACAGTAGTTGCCTTCACATTATCAATCAGTCATTGTAAAGTGCCCATTCAAGGTGTATATTTGAGTCACTAACACACTGAACATGAGTGATTGTACTGCAGTGGTGACGTATTTCTTTAATTTTTGAATCTGCATGGAAAAGGCTTGCCCGTGCATCCTCAGAAGGAAAAGTCTGGTAGTCAAAGTTAGACAGCCTAATGATCAGAGGTGTGTGCTTTTGGCTGATTGCCCAAGTTGGGCCTAGGTTCATGTCTTGAATGATACATGGATAGTTGATTTTTACTATATGGGTCATTCCATGCCAAATCAACCAAAAAATTTCATTATTCAACCTGACCATCTCAGATTTCAATGAAACCTTCAGGGATCGTTCCCCCTAATGATATAAATGAGAATATAATTTTAAATTTTTTTTATCTCATTGGGTTTTCATGTAATTAATTTTTAAAATTTTGAAAAATTGTCATTTTTTGGCTTGCATAAACTTTTTGAATCTTGAATTTCTCGAGTTCTATAAGGTCTAGAGAGTTGTTTGATCCCTCATTTTAAAGAGAATTTCATGAGTTTTAATTTGATACGCAACTTGACTATGCTTGGTGAAAAAAAAAAATTTAAAAAGGACATTTTTTTAAGATAGAGTTTTTAAAAAAAATTGAATTTTTTTTTTTTTTGTAATATTATAAGCTTTAAATCCTGAAACTTTTAGAGTGGGATCTCAATGGGATCAGGATCTATGGCAAAAAACAAAATTACTGTACAAGTAATAATGAATTATAATTCTCGTTTTAGTGTGTTTACTTACATGATAACAGACACTGAGTTTTAAAATCTACATAATACGTCATACCAATACATAGTCAAACATAAAACAAGGGAAAGATAGTCCCAACAGGCTAAAAGTTTTACCTGGTAAAATTAATAAAAGTTTTTTTTAGTTAGCACTCAGAGTTGTAGTTACGCCAAAATGGCGACCTCTTAGTTCTTTAATTTAACAAATAATTTCTTGTTTGCCTTTTTGGTTTCTGAGTCTGTAAGTCGATAAACTCTTCCTGTAGCTGTTGTAGGATCAACTTTTGTTAAAACCTCACTTTTATGCACAACTAGTATGTCAGTAAATTGTGGGTATTTGAAAGATGGAGAAGGGCCATGTAGTTCCAAAAAACTTATTTTTACTTCATCTCCTTCTATTCCTAACACACAACCTAACCACCACTTGTCTGAGTATTGGCATGTAACAAAGCCAACAATGTGTTTTGTGTCCAGATCATCATCAGTGTCATCAGCTGAAACTATTTCTACACTTGATTCCTCTGAAAATGAGTAGCTTTTCACTAAAACTCTAGTCTCATTCACAGGACTGTAACTGTGAAATTGTTGAGTACCCTTTATTGTTGTTGCTGCTTCAAACCTACTCTTCAAGGTCTTTTCCTCTGCCTCGTATTCGTCTGTAGTGGAATACAAAAACTGATGTTGACAATATTGTCTTTAGCCCAATCATAAAGTTGGCGAGGGGTCATAATTTGATCATTGTAGACCATTTGTAGACTAGCCAATGCCGCTAATTGTTTAAAAGTTCCTCTGACACCATCACATGCATTTTTTCCATGTGACGATGCAAAAAGTTCCATTCCGCCTTGATGCCAAAATCTTTCTCATGATGGCAGAGATTGAGAAAGTTTGATTTGTTTTTGTACTGTGATGATGCTCCATCTGAAAAGTAATTCAGCTTTTCAGGTTTATGGGGCAGATTCTGTTTATGAAAGTCAATCATGAGGCGTTGAAACAAATGCACAGCAACTGTATCATGCACCATACAATCAGAAAGAATAACTAAGCTCAGGTGCGCCAACTTTTTGGTTTCCTCCTCAACATACTATATAACAAACGGATGTATTGTTGCTTGAGCATTGTTCCAATGAAAGCCTTGTGAAGAATCTTGAAGCACAAATGCATAATTTTTAGCAAAATCACAAAGTACGGTGCATTGGTTTTGAGGTAGATTTTCTTTCAAGTGTCGCAAATAGGAAGACTGTTGAGTAGCAATGAAAGAGTGTCTTAAAAGTTTTGGCAAACTCTTTTTGGCAATCTCTGAAACAAATAATCCCAAAACCCTTCTGTTGGATATATAATAGTTTCCAGGACACCCTTGTTATCAATCTGCATCCATTGTTTGAAACTCACATTTTCAATGCTATTAAGCTCAAAAGCCTCTTTAATCAGAGCCTTCAAATCATCACTTCCTGGACAATTAACACAATTTGCGAAGTAACAATTTAGATGTTGGCATTTTGCAAATTATATTGCTTGTTACATCTTTGTATGTTTTAATCAAGAGTTCACCATTTGTCAATTCAGGTATTTTACACTGAGCCATCATTAATTTGACATTCTGATGTATTGTGCAAACACACACCAAATGTGTCCCACTGGACCCAGGAAGAACACAATGCTTGGGACAAAGCTCACAAAATTTAGAAATTCCAATTCTCTGATCAGGGTAACACTCCTTAAATAGTACATATGATTCTTTTAATGTACTTAGAATTAAATACTTTTGAACATGTACACGTTTGCCATCTTTTTTGACTGAAATAAAGACTTTTTTTACCAGGCATTTGATGACTAACCTCATCATTTTGATAGAATTCTTTGACTAGGGCTACCATTGCAGGGTCCAATGTTTTTCCAGGCTTTGGGTCAGGGGATGACATTATATTTTTTTCATTTAACACTGTTTTTGCCTTTCTAGCAGTAAAATTAGACACTCCAAATTCAGTTTCAATTTTTTTTAGAGTCCAGCTTTTGGGAAGTGTAGTTAGAACCTGCATTCTAACACTTTTGTCTGTAGTAGCATTGAACTTTTCTTTCAATTGATTAATAATTTCATTGTCATAATTTTTTGCAGCGTCAGATTCAGTGGTACCTGGATTTAAATTAAGTACTTTTGTTCGAAAAGCTGCAGTCACTTTTTTAATCTTTGCTTCTGGGTGTTTTTTTTTTAATCAAAATTTTTCTTTTAATAGGTGTTTCTTTGATAGCAGTCAGACTTTTGTTCAAAGCTTCAATTGCCTCTTTTTTCTCTGGAGTTGACAATGTATTTTGAATTGGCACTTCAGGAACATTCAAATGGTCTTGCGATTCCCAGCTGTCTAAATGCAGGCCTTCTTGCTCAGTTAAAATCTCTGGAAGCTTTAGTAAAGCGTTACGACACCCATCACATATCTTATCATCTTCATGTAAATTGGCATTATGTCTCAAAATATTTTCATTTACAGATCTCAATTATTTCTTATAATAATTATGACCAGGCTTCTTAAATGGGTTACAATAATATACCATTTGCTGTACTGGGTTTACCCATATTGTCACAGAGTCCTAATAATAGAGTAGAGTTAAAATTATAAATAATAGTACAAATCAAGTTGTCTGAAACTATTAAAAAAATATCGTATATAATAATAGGACTTTAAGACTAAATAGAACTGACTGTACTTTTGAACTGGAGAGAGGCCTAGTTGTTACAAACAAAGGTGTCAAAAATGATTAAACTTATTACTTAACAAACACATAACACTTATTTCACTTCCACTGAAAAAAACTATTAACTTATAAAACATATTTTTATGTGAAACATTTTAAGTAACACTGCCAACAACTAACTGTTCACTCACTGAGATCTTAGAGGAAACTAAGCAAATGTTGAGCTAAAGTGGGCATGAGTCACACTCCTGCAAGAACGTGAATCAGATAAGTCTGTACAGGCTTCTGCCAGAACACCTGTGATTGGCAGACTATTTACTCACATGCTATCCCTAATTTGTCTTTAGGTTTAGTAAATCATTATCTGTAATAGACCCTAATGTAAATTGGTTACCTTATAGCCAGTGTATTTTTTTTTTTTTTTTTACCTTACAAAAGTTAAAGGTAGCAATGTAGCCCTAACTGGTATTTAAAACAATACCATTGGTACCATAACTCCTGATCCCATTGAGATTCCACTCTAAAAGTTTCAGGATTTAAAGCTTATAATATTACAAAAAACATATATTTTTTTCAAAATTTTTAAAAAACACTATCTTAATTTTTTTTAATTAACATTTTTTCACCAAGCATAGTCAAGTTGCATATCAAATTAAAACTTATGAAATTCTCTTTAAAATGAGGGGTCAAACAACTTCTCTAGGCCTTATAGAACTGTAGAAATTCAAGATTGAAAAAGTTTATGTAAGCCAAAAAAGGACTATTTCTCAAAATTTTAAAAATTAATTACATGAAAACCCAATGAGATAAAAAAAATTTTTAAATATATTCTCATTTATATCATTAGGGAGAATGATCCCTGAAGGTTTCATTGAAATCTGAAATGGTCAGGTTGAAGTGACTGGTTGATTTGGCATGGAATCACCCATGTAGTACTGATTCCGCCCCTTTCTTCCAGTGGCCCTGAATGAGAGATAGGTGACTTTTTATAGCCTTTAGGTACTTATGGGTGTCATCAAACCCTGAAGGGGGGGGGCAACAGGATATGTTATGGATCCACATTTTCCAGTGAAACTTTCTTGGAAAGTTGAGAAAACTCTTTTATATTAGAATCACAGTGTGGTTGTGCTCCATCTTGTTAAAAGAGGGTTCATGAATCAATTTCCCTTCCTTGCAGACCTGCTTCAAGGTTTGTATGGCCCTTAAATTGAAAAGCCCAGCCCAGCTTATTTCAGAATTTTAAACCACACTCTCTGCTGCTTATTGAAAATGTTGCATAGCTTCCTGTGGAGAAATAAAGCTGCTGGGACGAGCTGAACTACCCCAGTAGTAAAAGGGATGTAACACAGAGAGATGTGTCATTTCTCATAGGAATATCTCTCACAGATTAGGATTTAGACTTGAATACCTACTTCTGTTACAAATGTAAACCCATTTCCTCTTCCAAACCTAAGTGCAAACAAGGTACTGTAGTCTTGATCCTTAAATACACTCATGGACAATGAAATTTGTGCACCAAAAAGGAAGCATCAGATTTAACTGAAATTTTATGGACGTAATGATACAGATGAATGATACACATGATGGCAAAAACAGAGCTGCAGGACAATTAAAGAGGGATCTGTGGCACGCAATCCGATCATCTTCAATAGCGCGTCCCACCGCCTCGTGCGGCAATACAGTCCGACATGGAGGCGAACAGACGCCTGATGTCCTGCTGCAGCCGACGTTTCAACTGGTGCCACGCATGCGCAAGGGGATATGTCTGGGGAGCGTGCAGGCCATGGAAGTGTCTGGACATGACGTAGGCAGTCCTGGGCAACACGAGCCGTCTGCAGGCTGGCATCCTGCTGGTATAGCGCACCTGGAATCCCGACCAGGAATGGGAGCACATGGGGCCATAAGATCTCATCCACATACTGCTGGCCTGTCAATGATCCACGTACCGCTACTAGAGCTGATCGGCTATCGTAGGCAATGGCTCCCCAGACCATAATGCCTGCAGTGCAGGGGGTGTAGCGCTCCATAGCGGGGTTCGCATTGTGCTGTTGACCCGGAGACCTCCATACCCGGACACGATGATCTTCTGTCCCCAAAATGAAGCAGCACTCATCGCTAAACACCACACGTCGCCAGTCTGTGGCATACCACGTCGCTCTGGCATGGCACCACTGCACACAGAGTCGGTGATATTCAGGTGTTGATGGCAGCACATGTAAGGGGCGCTGTGATCGCAGATTTGCTTCCACGAGGCATCGGGAAATGGTTCATGAGCACACCGGAGTCACTGCATCTGCCTGTGTAGTGATCCGTCGATCCTCTTTACAGAGTCGGCGATATTCTGGTGTTGATGGCGCACGATCCGTCGATCCTCTCGGTCCATCCGGAGCCGCTCCACCATGTGGCAGTGCCATCAAGTGCCCACTGCTCACTGCTCCCAACACTCGAACGGTATGGTCAGAATGATCCATGTGGTGGGCTACATGGCGCACCAACCACCCTGCGGTTCTCAGCCCGATGAATAGACCTCTCTCAAAGTCCGTAAGTTGCAAAAATCAGTGTCTCTGGCGTCTACCCGGCATTTTTTTCACTCTGTACTCTTGCTCGTGTGGGCTGGTGCTTTTCACTTTCATGAGGCAACGACTACATGCCGATTTATAACTAGTTCGTGCTTGCAGCTCCACCACAGGGTGTGTGTGTCATGCGCACTCACACCAAACACAAACCTGGATCATTTGCATACGAGCACCAACTCTAGCTATTTGCAAAGTTTCGCAGTTGTAGCATGTTTTCTCCTAGGTGCACAAATTTCATTGTCCGTGAGTGTATATCAGCAAATACTTTGAACTTCCTCCTCACTGTTGTAGCTACATATCATTCCAGAAGCTCTTCTGATTTCATAAAACTAAAAAGCCAGTTTATGTAAACATTTTTCAGAAAATAATAAAGCCATGTGTGTTTTATTGCTAACTCTGCATATCAAGACATCGCTCAGAAATAACAGTCAGGTGTTGTGTAATGTTGTGTAACGTCCAACGATCCTGACTACTGTAAAATCCCTGGTAATTATCACATTTTACATGAAATTTCTATAGCAGTCGAGCCGACTGCTGCCGCTGTTACAGGTATAAGTTGTCATAAATGAGCTTCTTTTCCAAATATGAATTTCAAAATACTCTCACAAAGTTCTGAAGTAACTGCATCATATGTAAAAATTGTGTGTAGGGTAGTTACTAAAATCCCAACTGCTGCTGTGGCCATAGCATTAAGGGAAATTAATGCCAACAAAGTGAAAATAGTATTTGATTTTAACCTTTAAAGGAATAAACTGGCCCATATCAAACTCTCATCTTATAGCCTGGCTATTTGATTTCAGCTGTAAATTAATCAGTGCTTTTTCACCTGATTATTTAGTCAGTCTGCCTTCACTTTGTAAAGAGAAACATTTTCATTTAATCCAGAAACAAAATGCTGAACCTTACAGTACATGCCTTGCCCAAGCCCAGAATTTTTCACTTACTTGATGAAAATGAAAGCCCTACTCTCTCCCTTGGGCTTTATGGATTGGGCCAGGCCAGGCCAGGCCAGGCCCATGCAGACCTTCTAGGCCTGCTTACATTCTCATCATATCAAAGTAACTCTACTGACATCAATGATGGTGTTTTCTGTTAAGAAAATTCTGTGCCAATTCACACTTTAAGAAGTGTGAAAAGTTTTTTTTTTTTTTCCTTTCTTCTTGCTTGGTGCTGAAGTCATCTAGGGAGCAAGCTCTTTGGCTCCTTGTCTGTTGGGCCTGCTTTCAGACTTTTGTCGAGGCCTGGATGTCATATTCATGCTTGCAGCTCTGATTTTACCTAATTTTAGGGACATTTGACTCCTTCTAGCTTTAGCCTTAGTAGGTTGTAGTAAAAACATGCTAGTTATGCTAAGAAATTTTAGAAACACTGAAGCATTCAACCTAGCTTAGGTCTTGTTCACCTGTAAACATTTGGAGCAAGATTATTTGATCGATTTGCATTTCCAAGTTCTTCATTACAGTTGATGCCAAATAATAGGAAGACTTTCTAAATGATGGGGATAAAATATGCAGGGATCGCATTCCTCCTAAAATTCCTAATATTTTGTGACCCTCCTTAAATTCCTAAAATTATACCTAAAATTTGCTATTCATCCTAAAATTTTCGTAAGCTTATTTATTAAAAACACAACCGTTATTAACGCCAATAAATTTACCATTACGCAGGGTGCGCACGCGTGCTTGAAAACCTGGAAAGTCCTGGAAAATCATGATTACGTTTTCAAGGCCTGGAATATCCTGGAAAAACGGTGTTTTTAATGCCGTCTTGAAAAGCCTTGAAATTTGAAATTAGTGCTTAAAAAATGCCCTTTTAGGAAATCGTGTTACTGTTACCCCTTCATTTTTTAAAGTTCCTTTTCTCTGTTCTCAAAGAAACCACCGGCAGCGGTTTCCGATGTGCACCAAATCCTAATTTGGCTGGGGGGAAAAAAAGAAAAAAAGGCACTACTTCCAGTGCAATAAAATTGGATGATTACTAGTAGGTCGAAGGGGAGCTTGATGTCCGTCCGACAATTGAGAACAGAAGGGGAAAGAAGAGGCATTTAGCATTTGCAGGGGGTCGCGTATGTACCAAGTCAGCTGGCATCCACCAGTGAGGAGTATGCCTGAACAACACATTCATCTTCTTCTTGTTTATGTGCATGCCACCCTCCCTCCCCTCAAGAGACTTCCACTACTTATGATAAAAAATAAGAAAACTATCTTTGCGAATTTTTCACGAAAGTGGCTGAAATTTTTACATTCACTGTAATTGGATTACAGAAGCTCACTTCCAAAATTCCAGTTGAATCGGTTTAAAACTTTAAAAGTTAGCATTGGTAATTTTTATTATGGACAAGTATGTGTGCCTCTTTGGACAGAGTGAGCCTCCAGCAGAAAGGGTGTTACCATAGCAACGGTTGATTGACAGCTGGGAGCGCTGATCTGAAGCCCTTGGTTGGGAAGAAAGCAAACACCTGTTTATCACTTCCACAGCACAAAAGGACTAGGAGAATATTTTCAGAAATCAATTTTTCTGAATTTTGAAAATAACACAGTAAAATTTTTACAGTAGTTAAGATACATCACAATAAAGTTCTAGTGCAAATTTCGCCAAATTCCGTTAGGAACTTTAGCAGATGCAAAAAAAAAAAAAAAAAAAAAAAAGTTGCATAATCGGATTGAAAAAAGAAACAGTAATTATAAATTACGGGAAAAGCAAGTGAATTATTTTTTTTAGATGCCATGGTTTATTTAAACAGAGTGATCCTTAAATTTTTTTTTCTGTGATGATATGGACTCTATTTGAATTACAAACACGTTTTTATTCAGACGTCTGAGTTACTGTTTTAATAAAAAAATCATCTATAATTAAAAAGTTTTCAATGGATTTAAGCAATATTCAGCAGATAAACAAACGTATTTTAGTAAATTGCAACATCATGACGTAAATTTGGTAATTTAATTTTGTCGAAAATTGGGGAGCATTTTTTTTTTTTACAGTTTCTATTATAGTTAAAGTGAAGGAGGAAGGGTGCAACTTGACAGTTCAGTGAGCTGCAGGTGGTGATTTATGGCGATGTGCCAAATGAAAAGAAGCCATTCCATCAGGTAATTCCAAAGGTTGTGTTGTGTGGACGCGTCCTCCTGCTGTTTGATCTTAATTGGAATGTTTTTGTGCATGGGGGGGGGGGGGTTCGAGAGAAATATCCGTTTCAGCTTTACAGCTTTCACGGCTCTTTTTTTTTTTTTTCTTGGTAATAAATAAGAATCATAGTTGCTGCATTCACCATTGATCCATGTTTGCATTTCTTGAATATAAACAGCAGACAATCAGAAACATAGTGTTGGGCGGGTCTTGATGATCTTCATTTTGCATATGCTGAATTCAGTTCTGTGGGAATAAGGAATGACTTATACTGTGAATATATACAATACATATTTTTGAGCTGAAAAAATAGGTCTTGTACACAGTAGCTAAAGTGTGAACTCAGATGAAGACAATCAGACATATGGACGTCTGATTCCATAAAAAAAAATCAACATAGTTTTTTTATTTACACTACAGGTAAAAAAGCAAAAACATGTTTTTAAACGTTATAAAGGAAAATGGATTTTTTGAAATGCATGACTTGATGATCTTAATTTCTGAAAGTTTCTTTTTTTCCACATCCTTTTTTTTTCAATTACAATACACTGTAACAGGATACTGTGTGTTATATCACTTAGAGATATGGCAGATTTTCGGTTGCTGATATCCGCGATCGTAAGCGGTAGTTGCATTGCGATTGTTGATGATGACAAGATAAATACTGGAGTGATGTAAAATGTTGCATAAACTAAAAAAATTAAAAAAATAAAGCCCCCCCCCTCCCCCCGAACTTTTATGCGGTCATCATAGCTGATCAACCATTTCATTCCATGAACATCAGCACATTTCAATCATTTGAACATTGGGGGGTATCTGAAGGAATTCAGCCGTGCTTAAGCGCCCTAGCGCAACGAAAACATGCTAATTTTGGACAGTTCTATTCCCTTCCCCTCTACCATCCCTAATAATTGAGAGTGCATACATTGAGAGTGTTTCAAATATTCTATTTATGAGCTAGTTTTCGCGCTGTTTGTTATGCTTTTATTTTCGAAGAAAGAGAGGGAAAATAAGGAAAAGCAGCTAGAGAAAAAAAGAAAAGCTGAGTTTGATGACAAAATAAAAGAAAATGATGCAGAAATAAATAGGCTTAAAAAGATAAAGAAGCCTCCCTAGCAGTAATTCAAGAGGGAAGAGAAAGAATGAGAAAAGCTGTAGAAAAACAAAATACTGTTGAAATAGCAGTTGCCTCTAACTTGATCATACAAGGTTCAGCTGAAATAAAGAAAACTGAAAGTAAATTAGTTGTGGTGGAAGCAGAAAATGATAGGCTAATCAGGAAAAGGTTAAAACAATAATATGAAAAAAGTAATTCAGTGAACAATTGTACATAGTTCTTGGTTTTCAATTACCTTTTTAGGATATTATAGTTTAATGTGAAACCTGAAAACTTTACTGTGAAAATCGTGAATTGCTTCTGGTTCAACAGCATATTAATGTTCAAAGTGAAACTTGAATGTGGTAAATATACTTGAATATGGTAAATATACTTGAATATGATAATAACACGTGAAAGGATAAGAACTGAACATTAGAAGTAAATCATACTTAAACTTTAGACATTAGACGTTATGCAAAAAATTTGGGTGTGAACTTCGGCCATATATACTAATGGACTGCGCATTGGCAATAGCTGCATCAAAGCCGCCATGGCTCAAACATTGGGCACGCCATCATCAGACTCCAAATTTCGTGTACAAATGCTGTTATGATTACTAATTTACGCTGCAGAACTTCAGTGTTTTCGGTGTATTATGTGAATGCACCTCATATATAATGAAAACTCTTCAGGTAAGTTTACTTATGAGCTATATACATGCATGATCGTGTTGTTTACATTTTGTGATTTATAATGTGATGAACATTTGCGAAGAATTTGGAACATGCATTCCATTTTTTTTTCTTAAGTTACTATATTTTTATATCAATAGCTGCAAGTTTCTGGTTAAGTAATTGAACTTTATTGACTTAGGTATTTAATTCGTTTCTTACCCATGAAAAATCATAGAACTTTCTTTACTATATCGGTCAGAGCAACCATAAGCACAGCAGGTGTAACCCATCTTTTTGACTGTTGTCATGTGATTTTATGTTGGAGCCAGAAATTTTGATGTCATGCGCAGTCTATCAGTATATATGGTTGAAGGGTGTGAAGCAAACTCTTTACAATGTATACAAAGTTGTTTTACTAGATGTATACAAATATACATCTAGTTTTTATTGAAATACACTCCTAAAATTTTCCTAAAATTTTTCTAAAAATTCCTAAAATTCCTAAAATTCTTACCTAAAATTTTCCAGAAGTATGCTATGATCCCTGAATATGGAGGACTATCAGTATTGCAATTTGAAAAGGTGGACATTTCAATGCTCTCACAAAAACATAAAGCCCTTTTGTTGACAAAAGGAACAGATTTCCCATCATTCTTTCATTGAAGAACTGCTGAAATATCTGAGATTCAGTAATGCCAAGGAAAGTAATTGCTTTCGTCAACAAAAGGGCTTTGTGTTTTTGCAAGAGCATTGAAATATTGAAACTGCAATACCAATAGTCTTTATTTCTGCCCCGTCATTTGGAACTCACGTTATCATTTGGCAACAACCATAATGAAGAACTTGGAAATCGAAATTAAAAAACTAGGCTTGCTTCGAACATTTACAAATTATTGAGACCTAAGCTTGGTTGAAAGCTTCTGTGTTTCTAAAATTTCTCCACATAACTAGCTTGCTTTCCTACAACCTATATTTATCTGTTATGTATGTACTACATTATTTCTATTATTAGACTTGAATGCCCATGAAAGTAATTAAACTAAAAAAAAAAAAAAAAAAAAAGGAATATTGGCATTATGAGTACATGTGAAATTCTTCAAATGTGTAAAATATTGGGAATGCTTACCTATATTCAGTTCAATAGAATGATCTCTGTGTAATGCAAATAAGCATTTTCCCACCTTGTGAGAAAATCATTTCCAAGCAAAAGGTGGATAATATAAGGGAATCTAGGTTTTGTTAATGCTTATTACATTCCAAATTCATTCCGATTTTGTCTACTGAAAACGGACACGCACAAATGTGTATTTATGCCTCTCAGCTGGAGAATTGCTCAACTGAGCAAAGCAGGAAATTTTGTATGCCTATTGATCTAAAGAGAATTTTGAAATTTGTCTTTTAAAGACAGAGATATTGTGATGAGTATAAACTTGTGCAACCTAATGGAATAGTTGCACACTGGAACATGTGGAAATTATATTGAAAACCCTGTGCATTTTTTCTGTACTTGTTCTAAAAAGAATTTAGTCCAGCATGTAGAAACAAAAAAACGTTATTTCTTTGAATAAAGCTGATGTTGAAAATTGGCTTCCTAGTTTCTTAAATTAAATACTTAACTAAACTTCTGATGCGTTTTTTTCTTCTAGGAAATATTTATTTTAAATCATAAATTTTTAAAGAAAACTATTCTCCTTCATCAGGTAGTTGCTTTTTATCACTCTTTTTCCTTCACTATCATGGTTACTGTTAACCTTGATGGTTACAGTTTTTTTTTTCACCAAATCTTGTCAGATGTTAGGCAGAGACAAACCTCTGCATCATTACAGCAAAATAAACCTATCTTGTTGGAGCAACATCTAAACCTGTTGCTCCAACAAGACAGGTTTAGATAGGCATGTTAGAGAAACTGGTCACAACATGGACTGGAATTTCTGTAAAGTCATCAGTTTCCAAAGCAACTTTCAAAAAAGAAAATTAAAAGAAGGAATAGAAATTGAGAAGAATCAAAATTTTATCATCAGTGACTGCAAATGTTTGTCCCTGCCTAACATCTGGCAAGATTTGGTGAAAAATAACCATAACCATCAAGGTTAACCGCAACTGCAATAGTGAAAAAGAATTTCAACAAGGGACTGGCTGATGAAGGAGAAGAGTTTTCTCTGAAAATACGCGATTTTAATTAAATATTTCCCAGAAGGATAAAAAACCCATAATAGAAGTTTAATTAAGTATTAACTCCCCCCCTCCCCCCCAAAAAAAACATTTTCCATATGCATTTGGATCTCTCCCCCTTCTCTAGGAGGAAAATTTTAACTCACGACTGGAAAATTCTGTGAAAACGTAGAGGCATGCATGGTTTGATGTATTTAATAGAAAAGAAAGGTTTCAGTCTAAGTGCTGGAAATAGCATTGTTATGTCCACAGGCAGACAAAATGGTAATAGATAGAAATCATACATACTCATATGTTTCATACTTTATGTATCTGAGAACATGCTGAAAATTAGGTATTTAAGTAGATGTGTCAATTTATAAGGAAAGTATCAGGGCATTTCTTTAATTTTAGAGTCTCTTGTGAAGTTCTTCCTACAGTATTGAATAAGAAAGTGGAAAATATAATGAAAATCGTGGCATTTAGTAGGAGGTTGCAGTAGTTAAGGTTGATGGGAATACGTACTATTAATAGACTGCTGTGATATCACAGGGGTTTAAATCATTCTTACTATGATTTTGCACCTATGTGGACAGTAAAAAGGAACATAAGGAAATACAAGGATTGTAATTCACATGTAACCATTAAATGTAGGAAGTAAGAATTTAACGCACTGTAGTAACATAAAGAAATTAGAAACACAAGTATACTTTCAACCTCCCTAAGGTCTTGATCACCTGCAAAAAAAAACAAAAAAAAAAAAACGTGAAGCATGACTAGTTGCCAGATTTCGAAATCTTGAATAACAGATTTTGAAACTTGGAAAAGAAAATCTGGCAGTCAGTCTCACTCCGTTTGTTTACAGATGATGAAGACCTCAGGGAGGTTGAAAGTACTTCCGTGTTTCTAATTTCTTTTCATAACTATGGAATATGATGAATTATTCCATGAGTGGTTATCGTGTCTTCAGTGTTTGTTTATCCTTACATCGATATTTAGAATTAATCTCAATTTTAACAATTTTCAACATTCTTTTTCTACCGTGGTGTTATTATCAGTTAGATACAATTTTTAAGTTTGGGCAGAAAAATCAAAAGGAATTAATTTTTAGTTACTGAGCAATAATTGTAATTCAGCTTGGACAAGGTTTTTAATTCACTGAATTCAGAGAAGGGTGTTTCATTGGTGTATTTACTATTAGCAAGTGTGTCAGCTGTTTTAATGTTAAGTATTTTACATGCTTTCTGATCATAGGTTGAAGAAGTGTTCTTGTGCTTAAATTGTTTTGTCTGAATGCATTGTGGTTTGTGAAAAAATTCTCTAAGTTTGGCAGATGCATGCACATTTCTTTTTGAATACTAGGTGTCAGAATCTGTGAAAAGTAGTTCAAATGGTTAGTTATATTCTTATAATTCCTGCAAATGAAACTCATAATTTTCTCCTAACAAAATATCTTGTTTCTTTCCTTGATTCCACTGATTCATACTAAGGCCATCTCTTGTTCATTTGTAATTCACCTTATTTGTCACGTTTGTACTATAATATAGTTCACTGAAGCCAGCCACTACCATGCAGTTTGCGTGCACTCCTGCATGCTTCAAATGCACATGGAGAACAAACTGGGTAATTGTTTTTATAGTTGTAGAATTAAAACACAGATTAGTAAATCTGGCAGTGTTGTAAACTTCACTGAATTGGTAGACTTTCTGTTGTAGCAGTATTTTAAAGAAGAAAACAGCATGAAATTTTGCATTGCAGCATGGGTAGAAGTGGGATCTGTGCCTCTGAAATGGATTAAGCATCCAGCCAATCCAGACTGTCAAGAGTGAAGATTTAAATGTTGGATTTATGATGACTTATGTGAAAATGTACACACTTATTGTATTTCACATTTTATATAAAATATAACTGAGGGACAAAAACATGGAAGTGGTGTGTTTTACCTTGAAGTGTGCAAAATGTTGTACTCTCGTAATGTGTGGGACTTCTTACTTCTTTTCTCAAAATATTTATGTGAGTTAAAAGAACTCAAGCTTGAATTTATAGAAAGTTAGTTTGTATTCCATTGCTAATTGTCCTGACCATACGAATTACTTCATTTGTACCTGAGAATTTTTTTTTTTTTACCCTACTTTTACTAAATATGGGTGGAACAAGTGAAGAATTAAAGTGTATGTTAAAAAGCAGCATGAAGTCTTTTTTTTTTCCCTGTTCATTGTTTCATGTGTAAAAATTACCCTTGTAATTTCATACCCAAAAATTGCGGTTGGCTTTTTATGCGTCATTTAATTTTCAAAAGTAAGCTTAAATTGTTCAGTTTTGTGTTCATAAAGTACTGAAATAAATTAGGAGTTGAGAGTCAAGTATTGGGGAAAGTACTCCTGAAGGAAACTAAGCCCTCCACCCCACCCCACCCCACCCCACCCAAACACCTACACCACAGTTTGTATGCTCCTTGAAAACCTTGAAAAGTCCTTGAAAAAGAAAAGTTCATTTTCAAGTCCATGAAAGTACTTGAAAAATTTTTAGACTCCGTAAAGAGTACTTGAAAAACATATTGTTTTGTTTTTTAGGTAATGATATGAAAGAGCATGTGTGTGTAAAATTATTGTTTGTGGTGAAAAGTTGTATAGGAGATTTCTGTGTAGTTCTGATTAAAAAGCTCAGAACTTGTGTTCAACTCAGGGGAGCGTGTGGACAGCTGGTACCTTGGCTATGGCATCATTATGGAGTAAAATGTCAGCCATGGGAGTAAAATAAGTTGAATGATGTACGAATATTTGTGAATCGTGATGGGCTTCTGTTGACTGGTTTTAGGGGTACAATCCTTGCTGGAGGGTGAATACAAAAATAATGTACCTTTTCAAAATATTCCACAAAATAACATTTTGAAAAACACCAAAACAGAAGGGCAGTTCAAAGTTAACAAAATAAACTAGCAGGGAGTAACTGGCAGGTCATTGAAGGTGTGCCTATCCCAGCTAAGTTTAATGGTTTGAACTTGCTAAAATACCTTTTGGTAATTTGATTTTAAAAAGTCCTTGAAAAGTGCTTGAATTTATTTTGCTTGGAAGAGTACAAACCTTGTACACCCATGCATGAGGATTGATTTAGCATAGTAATGTCATGTTTGGAAAAAAAAAGAATGTATCAGCTGGTGGTGCTAAATAAGTTTGCTGTTTCATCTAAATGACATACATCTCAACAGGATACCTTTTCAGAATTTGGTGGTCCATATAATAGGGTATGACTTTTGAACCACCTGACTTCGTTTAACTTGACTTTTTTCACTCTTTTGTAATTGTGTGGTACCCATTTTTCATGTACAGTATGCCTAATTTTTTTATCTTTTATTTATTTATTTTTATTTTCATTTTATTTAAAAACATTTTTTTTTTTTTTTGCTGTTTCATGCTATATGATAAATTGCATTGGATTACAATTTTACTCAAAGTGAACATCGTTGATTTTTTTTTTTTTTTTCAGAGGACGATCACCACTTCATGGCCATCATCCTATCCCAGAAGTGGACGTACCATTGCCATCGCAAAGAGGCCGCATGTACGACCCTGATATTCCTCCTGGGGATAGAGAATATGGATATCCGTATGATGCTCATCGTGATCCAATGTATGTGAATGAAAGGCTGCTGCCTCCAGAATATGAGCCCGATATGTTAAGAGGCCCCCCAGTGTATGGTCCCGAAGGGTACCAAGAAGGAGGCCGATATCGAAGAGATCCTCCTCTTAAAGAACAGGGTCCATTACCTCGTGGTGACAGGGTTGGTGGCTACAACAGTCGAGATGGTGTTTCTTCTAGAGACATGCTTCCTGCAAGAGATATTGAAAGGAGGAATGATGGTGAGTCAGCATGCATGTTATTTTTAAATGTATTTTGAAAGTCCACTCAGAAATTTCTCTTTAAGCCCAGCAATTTTTGAGGAGTAGGGTTTCAGGTGTGCTAGAGAGCATTTGAAGTTGCAAAGTGTCTTCACTTCCTCATATATAGTGGGTTTTTTACACTAAAAACGATTCTTCAAATAAGACATTTAATTTATCAGTAGGTTTTTACTGATCTCTTGTGCCCCTCAATTTTTTTAAGCTGTGATTGAAAACATACCTATATTCATTCTTAAATTTAAAATTATCTTTTATTTTGGTATGCATACATCTCCCATAATTATTTTCAAGCAGCACTTGAAAATAATTATGGGAGATTTCAATGCAAAAATAGGGCAACGGCAACAGAATGAAACTTCAGTAGGTAAATTCGGTCATGGCAACAGAAACCAGCGTGGAAATACTCTCGTTGAGTTTGCAGAGGCAGAAGGGTTTTTCATCTTGAACTCCTTCTTCAAGAAAAAGCCACACAGGAAATGGACATGGAGACATCCAAATGGGACGACAAGTGAAATTGATTTTATTATGTGTAACAAAAAATTCGTCATAGAAGACTGCAGTGTGCTAAACAAGTTCAACACAGGTAGTGACCATAGATTGGTGAGATGTAAGATGCACCTCAACACTAAACTTGAACGTGGCAAGCTCATAAGACAAACAAAATCTATTGACATAACCAACCTTAAAAAACACCATAATACCTTCAAGTTAGAACTGAAGAACAGGTTCTCTGCTTTAGAAGGCCTAACATCGGAAGAAGTGGACATCTCTGAAGTTAACAGAAAAGTAACCAAAGCTCTTATGGAAACAGCAACAAAATTAGCTGGGTCTAAGAACAAGTTGCATGTGAACAAATTATCAGGAAAAACCAAAATGTTGATGCAAAAAAGAAGAGAGATGAGGACAACTAAAGAAGATGTGACTTCCAAAGTGGAATATATAGAGCTATGCAAGACAGTAAGAAAAAGTATCACTGAAGAAGTAAGGAAATTCAACTGTGAACTAGTGAGGAAAGCAATTGAAAACAACCAAAGCCTAAAGATAGCAAAGGGACATCTCAGTAAGGGAAGAAAACAGATTATGGCACTGAGAAAAGAAGATGGTTCTGTAACAAGAAATAGAGGCGAAATTTTGACAAGAGTGAAAGATTTCTACTCCAAATTATATGAAAGGGATGATATATGCACTCCAGACATCATGAAAGATACCAGTACCAGAGTTCCCCCAGTCCTTCCAGCAGAAGTTGCACATGCAATCAAGAACATGAAGCGAGGAAAAGCTCCAGGAGAAGATGGAATTACTGTAGACATCATACAAGAAGCAAGTGGAGAAATCGAAACAGTACTCGCCCAAATTTTCACTCGATGCCTTAATGAAGGAAAGATTCCTGAGGATTGGAACACCGCTACAATGATCCTGCTACATAAGAAAGGTGACATTGAGGATCTCGGAAACTACAGACCTATCAGCCTCCTATCAGTAGTTTATAAAATCTTCACTAAAGTTCTTTCACACCGCTTGAAGGTAGCACTAGACATGGCTCAACCGAGAGAACAAGCTGGATTCAGGAGTGGCTACAGCACAATAGATCATATCCATGTGCTGAGAGAACTAATTGAAAGAGCGAGGGAATATGAACTTCCATTGTGCATGGCTTTTATCGATTATGAAAAAGCCTTTGATTGATGAAACCATCAGCAGTTACAATGGCTCTGAAAACCTGCAGTATTGAAGATGCATACATTAATATTATTAATAGCATCTATGAAAATGCAAGTGCAAAGATTAGGCTGTTTGAAAATACAACACACGTAAAAATTGGAAAGGGAGTGAGACAAGGTGACACCATATCTCCGAAGCTCTTTAATGCCACATTGGAGGGTGTTTTTCAGTCGCTGAGCTGGGAAAACAAGGGGATAAAGATTAATGGAGATTATCTAACCCACCTTCGTTTTGCTGATGACGTAGTCATTTTTGCAACTACCCCATCAGAGCTGCAGAGTATGATCCAGGAACTTGCTGACAAGAGTAAAGAAGTGGGATTAAAAATGAACTTTCAGAAGACAAAAGTGATGTTCAATGCTTTTACAAGAAATGAAGATTTATCGATTGATGGAGAAAAGCTGGAGATAACAGACACGTACGTTTATCTTGGACAGCAGATATCAAGTGAGGGTCACATTGATGAAGAAATTAATCGGCGTACAAAACTTGCCTGGAGAGCTTTTGGAAGAAACAGCATAATTTTCAAGAGCAATATGCCATTATGTCTTAAAAGAAAAGTGTTTGATCAATGCATCCTTCAGTGCTTACGTATGGTGCAGAGACGTGGACCTTAACTAAAAGAGACATACAAAGGCTGCAGACAACTCAAAGAAGCATGGAGAGGTGCATGCTTGGTGTAACCAGGAGAGATAAGAAGAGGAACTCGTGGATCCGAAAAATGACGAGAGTGGAAGACATCATGATCAGAGTTAAATCCCTGAAATGGCAATGGGCTGGACATACTGCCAGAAGGACAGATCATCGATGGACAGCCGAAATTTTAGATTGGATTCCAAGGGACAGGAAAAGACCCAGAAGAAGACCACATGGAAGATGGGTGGATGAAATTCGAAAGTATGCAGGGGTGACATGGAGGAGACTGGCACAAGACAGACCGTTGTGGAGGAAACTTGGGGAGACCTTCGTCCAGCAGTGGATTTATAATGGTTGACGATGATGATGATGATGATGATGACATTGCAATATATGTTCATCAGCAGATAAAAGATCACATCTGAAATGACAGTGGGTAAAATGAAATACATTCACAAAGTCCTCATATTTTTTCACTCACTGTTTCAAAAGAATTGTTGTTTACAGTAATGTAATTTGACTTAGTCTCAGCAGTGATTGAAATGCATGGTGTTCTTTGTTTTTCTATTTCCTCTTAAGTAATAGTTCAGGTTTTCTTCAGCCAGAAAGCGTGGGCTGAGTTTTGGTTGCCACATTTATTTTACATTGCTTTGGAGTACTGTTAATAAGAATTAATATGAATTAGCATGATTCAGAATTCATGACTGTTCTAGACATTCTGGGAAGTTTTTATTATTATTGTTATTATTATTATTGCCAGTGCAGTCATAATTAGAAAAATAACAACAAAAAATCATACTATTTCAATGTTATCAGTTGTGAGAAGCCATCCGTTGTTATTCAACATTCTCTGATTTGTTGGGGGAAAAATTCCAGATTTGTAGTCAGAATCATTCCATTTCAGCTCAGGCGGGGCATGTCAGGTGACAATTTTAGATTTGTTCCAAAAAATTACAGTAGTTACAACTACTAGAGACATAAAATATCCTGAAGGGATTTTCCTAAAAAAAAAAAAATGTCTCCAACTACAGTGTTTTGAAGTTTGGCTAAAATCTAGCGATCTTTGAAAAATGGGGAAAATGCTGTATTTTAAAATGAGCGCTGCTTCAAAAAATCTATTCACTTAATTTTTTTTTATTTTGTAGCTATTGAATTAAATTTTAACTTGGCATAGTTTGAATAAGCCTGACTGACATTATTAATAAGGAAAAAAACATTCTTGCAAAACAATTTTTTTTTTTTTTTTTTTTGCATTTTCGGAAATTTGTTTTTCCTACTAAATAATTATTTTTCAGGTAAGAAAGGATGGCAATCTGAAGTCCCTCAATGTTAGTTTTACAGCACATTTTATTTTAAACCTGGGATGCATGCAGTCCATAAAATTTAATTTTAAGTTATGCAGAAATTCAAAAAAGCTCAATTTTTGAATGGCATTAACTCAAAAACCCCATTTTTAAAAATCTGAAAATCTGTCCATTTGATGTCCTCTTAGTTGTTAATAAATTGCTCATTGCAGAATAGTGTATTTTTGCCTGGTTAATTTTATATTTTTTTTTAAAGATTGCACGTTTTCAGCCTTTCAGTGTTGTTGCGTAATACAGCACAAAATGCAATAGATTGTTCATATTTCACTGAAAACATTGTTTAATCAGGTTTAAAAGTTAAAACATAGGTTACTGATGTTTGATTAGTACAATTACATTTTATTCTGAAGTTCAACACAAAAACATACACTAAAATGTGCAGAGCATCACATTATTATACTATAGCATCACTGTAATTCAATAACATGCAATTTTTTTTGACACTTGGTATTATTGCAATTTTTTTATTAATTTTACTTTCATAAAAAATAATTTTCACAAATAGCCTTTTAGATGATAAACAATTTCTTAGCAGTATATTAATAAAGTTACCTGTAAAAGGTTTATATAGAAGGATTAGGCACAGTAGATGTGGTTGATTTTTCTCAGCTCCTGTTGGTCAAAAGTATGGAGTCGTGCAGATAGTCCAAGTGGAGTAGGATTCCTTACTTTAAGCAGCACATTTTATAATGCATTGGACATTCATCTTTCTTCTTTCCAGATTCCTCTGGCCACTGGAACCCTTTAGCTGGACCATGGGGATGCATAAATGACACAGTAATGTCATTGAGCTCTCGAGATATACCTGTAATCTGCCCCATCCACCAATTATTGTCATAAACACACCCAACAAACTCACCTACCTGGAAATCACTTGCTGAGTAATGTTTTTTCACCTGGCTGGATGTTTCAACTTGATGTTTAATAGTACGTCCCGTATAGGAATCGTTATTTTTAACCAACCAGTAATGTTTTGATTGTATTCCTACAACAGGTTTTACATTAGCCCCCATTCTTTTTCCTTACAAGACCTGTAGGCTTGAACAGTTTTACCTTCAATAATCAGTAGTGTTATATTTTGTAAAAGATGAGAAAGTTTAGCAACAAATGAAGCTGCATCTCTTATGGCTTGCACAGACCCTCTTTGGAGATTAAACTTTGTTGCATAATGCTTACATAGCCGACCTATAGCATCACATGAACTTTTACCATGCCCAGTTGCTGAAAAAATCCACTTTTTTTCCTCAATTTGATTATTTTTAGAAAGTTCATAAATTTGGTATTTATTTTTGAAATGTCCAGCAGCCCCATCGGAAATGTAAACAAGTGATCTAATATTTTCTAATTGGCACGACTTAGAAATTTCTTGTTTTATAATCTCTATAGCACAGAGAGCATGAGCTGTGTATGAGCTGTATCATCAGACACTACAACAAAACTTTTTATCACTTTTTCAAGATATGCAACACATGGGAATAGTGAAATCTGAACATTTTGCCAGTGGTAACTTTGTATTTCATCGGGCAGTATCACTGTCCAATTTTCAGCAAAATCAAAATGTAAAACTAAAATGTCAGAACTTTCTTTCATAGAGATTTTTGCTTCAGCTATTTCTTCTCTTTGGATTTTCCTGATTATGAGAAATTGCTTTCTGCACCCAATGTCTTACATCTTGCAGAAACTTTTGTACAGATACAGATTTTCTTATGAGGTCACCACCTTCCCAAATAGCAAATGTAACTTCTTCATTCAAGCAGAGTTTCAACTGTCAGTGCTTCTGTGCCGGGGCAGTCACCACACTCTTGGAGCCAACAATCTTCATTGCTTATTCTGTCACATAAACACTTCTGTAAAAGAACTTCTTACTCAATTCGTGTGTTTGTTATATTTTGGAGAGCTGTACATATAAGTTTCAGATTACTGCAATAAATACAAGTGTATTGGCTGAATTTTGACCCACTTTGGACATAGAGTGTAAAACTTTGAAAGACCAATTTTTATATTTGGGTTGCCTTTTTTTGGTAACCTGTGTGCCTCTTTGATTGATCTTGTCATAAATCTTTTTACCTTTTTAATTTTCTCACCATTATCATCTCTAACACAAACAACATCATTTTTGTTTGGACTATCCCTAGTACAGTCTGTACTATCATCTAGGTAGTATGACAATGCCAGAGTTGCAGCTTCTGTAGACAATGGATGCCCACTGTAGGGGTCAGGTTGAGCATAGATTCCCTTTTCTCTTCTAACCTTGCGTGATTTATCTATGAGGTACTTTGATATGTAGGTAACTCTCCCTTCAAATCAGTTTTACTAACAGTCTGTGGTAGCAATGTCAGTAATTGCACTTTTTCAGTGTAGTTACAAGTATGAAGTACTGTATTAATATTAGAAAACCACTGATTACAAGAAGAACAGTCAGGCTTCTCAAGAGACAACTGACTTGAAACACCAACTAACTATATGTCTTCTAATTTCTGCACAGCTAAAGTTGTTAGTGTTTTCTCTAATGTCAACTTTTTCCTCTTCACATAAGCTTCTCTCCTATCCTCCCTAACTTCTGAAGGGGCTTTAAATGGTGACACATTAACATCAAGCATTGTAATACTGCTATTTAAAACATCCACAATCTCATGACTGGGAATGAAAAAACCCTCTCTCTGATGTGGGAATTTCTTCTTCAGTTTCATTTGCACATTCCAAAATTTTTCTTTTGTAAAAAGCCCCACAATTGCAACACAAATAATCATTTCTATTTACAAAGACAGGTGGACCTACAATCCTTTGAATTTCATCACCTAAATCACCAACACCACAGAACCTAACAAGCTTAGTTTTGTACACAACTCTTTTGTGTCTTTTAATGTAGTCCACACATCTAACTCTCTCAGAACTATGATGATCACATTATAAATTATTCACTGAACAATACTGAACATCACTCATCAACAGACAAGAGCAAACTGGAGTGGGAGAAAGGTGGGGAATTAGTAAATGAAGGACCTGCTGATTGGCTGTTCAGTGAGCAATCAATGGACATGTTTGTACTTGCAAAAGCCTGTCATAACCTGTTGTTTCAGCATTGTGGCTTGTGCAATTTCATTACAAAATGCTATAAATTTATGAGCAGTATCAGTAGATTACAGTGGATGATTACAAAATTAACAAGTTTAACAAAATAAATAATTTAAAAATATATATAGGGAGAGGGAGAAAGTATGAGGTTGCAAATAATTTCCCTAGAAAAGAAATGAAACCAGCAAGAACATACTGCCATGTTCTGCAAATATTTTTTAGTATATGTTTTTGTGCTGAACTTCAAAATATAATGTAATTGTACTAATCAAACACCAGTAACCTATGTTTTAACTTTGAAACCTGATTAAACGATGTTTTCAGTGAAATATGGACAATCTATTGCATTTTGTGCTGTATTATGCAACAATGCTGAAAGGCTGAAAACGTGCAATCTTTAAAAAATATATATAAAATTAACCAGGCAAAAATACACTATTCTGCAATGAGCAATTTATTAACAACTAAGAGGACTTCAAACGGACAGATTTTCAAATTAAAAAAAGATGGGGTTTTTGATTTAATGTCATTCAAAAATTGAGCTTTTTTGAACTTCTGCATAACTTAAAATTAAATTTTATAGACTGCATGCATCCCAGGTTTAAAATAAAATTTGCTGTAAAACTACCATTGAGGGACTTCAGATTGCCATCCTTACTTACCTGAAAAATAATTATTTACTGGGATTTTTTTCCTTATTAATAATGTCAGTTACGCTTATTCAAACTATGCCAAGTTGAAATTTAATTCAATAGCTACAAAATAAAAAAAAATCAAGTGAATAGATTAAGTAGTTTTGAAGCAGCGCTCATTTTAAAATACAGCATTTTCCCCATTTTTCAAATATCGCTAGATTTTAGCCAAACTTTAAAACCCTGTAGCTGGAGAATTTTTTTTTTTTTTTTTTTTTTAGGAAAATCCTTTCAGAATATTTTATGTCACCAGTAGTTGTAACTACTGTAATTTTTTGGAACAAATCTAAAATGGTCACCTGACACATTTTGGTACTGTCTGCCTGAATTGAAATGGAATGACTCGTCAGACCCCCTGGCCACTATGAGCATTAAAATTTGGAATATTCAAGCAAAGCAAACTGAATTTGCTTGTTCTACTTACTGGTCATCCATGTAACACTTTTCAGAAAACTTGAAAATTTTCATCGTCCTGGTGCGGGAATTGAACCCTGCATCTCCCGATTACCGGTCGAGCATGCTACCTATTACACCACCCAGTACAGTGAAGTTCCAAGCAACTGAGACGTAGGAATCTGAAAGTCCTCAGATTTTCACTAGTCAAAGCATCCATGCTTCTTCATAGGGCTTGACCCAATTCCCCATAGGGTTTGACCCAATTCCCGTCCGGACGGATGTAGGTCGGAGGTCACCAGTACCACATATAAATCAATGAAGAAAAAAATATTCTTCATAATACGTGGAAAATTCACAGAATATTCAAGCAAAGCAAACATAATTTGCTTGTTGCACTTACTGGTCATCCATGTAACACATTTCAGAAAACTTGAAAATGTTCATTTACTTGCAGTTTCCTATATCTCAGTTGCTTGGAACTTCGCTGTCCTGGGTGGTGTAATGGTTAGCATACCCGACCGGTAATTGGAAGATGCGGGGTTCGATTCCCGCTCCAGGATGATGAAAATTTTCAAGTTTTCTGAAAAGTGTTACATGGATAACCAGTAAGTGGAACAAGCAAATTCAGTTTGCTTTGCTTGAATATTCTGTGAATTTTCCATGTTAATTATGAAGAATATTTCTTCCTTCATTTATTTATTAAAATTTGGATATTAGTGCCCAAACTGAAATCTTGGAAGTTCAGTATGGGCATTGTTGTAATTGTTTTCATTTAATTGTGCAGATTTGAGGTCAGGTTGATAATGCAACAGACTTTTCTGTAGCTCTTTATTGTGCATTCTGAGATAATACTCAACACTCAAACTTGAGTGTTGGCTGTTTACATCAAATACACTCAGGTGCAAACGTTAAGTTACAAAAGTCTTTTTTCATCATCATAATAAGAAAAGGAATGAAGCATATGGTCCGAGACTTTTACAGGGAGTATAACAGATTGTGATGGATATGTAAAGTAAAACATGACCACATGATGACAGACGTATGACATTCCAGTGGGCATTGCACATCTACTCGAGGAGCCAATAGTCGTGAAGGGCAGACAGGAACAAGGGTATAAAAGAAATTTGTTGTTGTGAAACTGCAAGTAAAGGACATGCAGTCTTGCAAATGTCACACAGACACCATTTAAGCGATGGCGGGCGATTGGGAGACTGGAGGCTGAGCAATTCCAAACAGAGGTGTCTCAAATGGCTGTCAACGGGCTCTGAAAACAGTTCCAAAACGCAAGAAGTGTTTGTAGACAACCTGTACCAGTTTATCCCAGGTCAACTTCTGCCCCTTATGACCACTTTCTTGCCTTAACTGTAAGACACAGCAGAAGCATGACATCTCGTCAGTTGGCTTCAGAGCTGACAGCAGCAGCTGGACGATCAGTATTTCACTGGACAGTGACCAGAAGGCTTCAGGACAGCAGCCTTTATACTGAAGACCTGTAATGTGCATGTTGCTAATATTTCCCCACAGCAGATAATGATTATGTTGGGTGGGTACTACAACATCTGCACTTGACATGTGAATGGTGATCTAACTTTCCTTCACAGATGAGTCACATTTCTCTCGGCAAATGGATTCCCAACTTTTATTCATCTGGAGCGAATGTGGCATGTGTTACCATCCATCAAACATCTGAGAAAATGATACATATGGATGCAGTGGTTGTATGATGTGAGCAGGTATAATGTGTAACGGACGAACCGGCCTGCACCTATTTTCCAGGAGTTACATTGATTCTGTCCACTATCAAAATGAGATTGTAGCACCTTATGTTAATTTGTTCACAGCTGCTGCCAGCCTAGAACTTGTTTTAATACAAGATAACGCCCGAATCCGTACTACTCGACTGATGCTGGAATACCTTGAAAGTTCCGTGCATCCATGCGTGCAACTTTAGCCGTTGGGGTTGAATGTTTGTTCAAGCTTGATTATGTCTTGTTTATTGGATGTTGAGCTGTTGCCATAATGATCTTGGTTCTTTGCTTCATTGTTGTATAGAATGCATTCATGTTGTTTAATATGTCGGACATAGCTTAATTGTTGTTCAATTTACACAAGATATGTTCTTAGATTAATTGTCGTGTAGGGTGTGTTCATCTTGTTCACTATATCAGAGAAGATAAACACACTGCACAACAATTAAGCCAAGAACTGAAATCATTATGGCAACAACTCAACCTCCAATAAACAAGACATAGGAGGCAGGATAAAAAGCTGTATAAGCACGATTCAATCAATGCACAATTAGCCAAACCACATTTCAAAAATGAAGTTTATTTGCAGCTAAAACCACTAGTTGAAAGAATCTGAAGGTGAAATCTTTCGAGGTCACTGTGACCCCATCCTCAGGCCTAACACTCTAAGGTACGAAACTACGGTATATATTGTATATACATCGTGAAGAATCAAAATGCATTAGTATCACAAAACATGTTTCCATCAGAAAAGTTCAAATTATTAACTCAGTGTCGTAGTGAGCGACGGGTTTGCCTCCTCGGGGCACTCCGTGGTAACAATGGCACACACAACAGCAACTAGGGCCTCTGTGAATCTTGGAGAGGTGCAATCTAGTTCTGTGTGACATTGGCGAAAAGACCCCAACTCACTGGGTTTTGTTCCAGAATCCTTAGGTTGAATGACCAACTGGAACCCTCAGCTGTGGGCTAATCCCCCACACTGATGTACTTACCTGATTAAAAAGACTAAAAGAAGTATTAAGAATGACTCAAGTGTGGGATATAGTAAACCTACCACACTTGAGAAGGACGGTCCACTACAGAATCAACCTGGACTTTCTAAACGGCATATGAGAAAGAGATCTCAGCTGAGTGAATGTAAGATTGGTGTATGGAATACTAGAGGTATAAATAGCAAGATGAGTAAGGTGATTGAGGAGATCAATAAGTATAGACTGGATGTGCTGTGTGTAAGTGAAACCAAAAAGAAGGAAATTGGGGTAGAAGAAGTGAATGGCACAGTGAGTGTGTGGTCTGGAGTATTGGATAATGTGAGAGGACCGGCTGGTGTAGGTGTGATTTTAAGTGAAAAGATGAAGAACAACTTGATTCACTATAGTTGCGTAAGTGAGAGAATTCTCTGGATTTGTTTGAAAGTGAAACTTCAGAGAATTGTAATTGTTGTAGTGTATGCTCCTTATGACTCGGAACCTTCTGATAAGAAGGAAGATTTCTGAAATGAGCTAAAAGCTGTTTTGAGCCAGTTTGGTGCTAAAGAAAAAGTTATAATAGCAGGGGATTTCAATGCTAGAGTAGGTGTGCGGGATGCAATTTCTGACAACGTTCTGGGTAAGTTTAATGATCCTTGTGTGAATGATAATGGTGAAAGATTAATTGAACTCTGCATTGAGAATGGTTTGTGTGTATCTAAAATATTTTTCAACCACAAGTATATCCACACATATACTTGGGGAAAATCGTACTCTTAGTCAAAAGAGTGTGATAGATTTTGTTGTCTACAATCAGCGTCTGAAACACTTAGTTGTTGACACCCGAGTGATGAGAGGAGCGGATGTTGGTTCTGATCATTACTTGGTAGTGTCACGAGTGAAACTTAATGTTGGTTGGAGGAAAAGGAATAGGAAGAGACCCAGGATAGAAAGAATAAAGGTTGATAGGCTCCGTGAAGATCATCAGTGTTATTCTGACTTACTCAGAGAACGACTGAAGGAGCTGAAGTCTGGTGAGAGGGATGTAGAAAAGAAATGGGAATGTTTTAAGAACTGTGTTGTCACTGCTGCTAAAGAGGTCTGTGGCACCACAATAGTGGGTAACAATAGAGGTGATGCTTGGTGGAATAGTGAGGTTGAAGAGGCAGTGAAGAGAAAGAAGGAAGCCTATTTGGGGATGTTGCAAGTTAGAGTCTCTGTGGATGAATATCGCTGTAAGAAGCGTGAAGCTGCTAAGCTGGTTTGCCAGAGTAAGGCAAAAGATAGGAAGGAGAAGGTGGAAAGGCATGAACTGGCTTTTTGGAAAGATAGGAAGTCTTTCTGGAAGTACATGAGACTCAGGAAAAATAGGGGAAACAAAGTTGTAAGTTGTGTGAAGAATGAGATCGGAGAAATGATATGGGAGCCCAGTGAGTTAAGTGAAAGATGGGACAAATACTTCTGTGAGTTATTAGATCAGGAAAGCAAAGATGATTCTGAGACAGACACAGATGATGTCACAGTTGGGATGGAAGCACAGGAGGGATCTCAAGAGAAGAAGTGTGTAAAGCTCTAAAATCTCTTCAGAATGGTAAGGCTCCAGGAGTTGATGGCATAACTGCAGAGATGTTGAAATATGGTGATGACTCTGTAATTGACTGGTTAACTGAAATTTGCCAGTTGTGCTGGGAGTTAGGAATGGTCCCTCGGGGTTGGAAGGATCCTATTATTGTTCCCTTGTTTGTATGAGGGAAAAGGTGATCAGACTAAATGCATGAACTATCGTGGTATTAACCTACTAAGTGTGCCAGGGAAAGTGTTTGGTAAGGTTGTTATTGAAAAAGTACGGGGTCTTACAGCATTGAAAGTGTGGGATGTTCAGAGTGGTTTTATGCCTGGTAAAGGCTGCACTAACCAGATTTTTGCGTTACGCATGATGATTTAAAGGTATCTGGCTGTTGGTAAGAAAGTTTTTGCTGCCTTCATAGATTTAGAGAAAGCTTACGACCGAGTGAATATGACACTTTTGTGGAAGGTATTGAATGAATATGGTGTTACTGGGAATCTACTTAATAGTGTAAAAACCATTTATGCTGGTAGTAGAGCTTGTGTTTGAGTGAATGGTGTTTTATCAAAATGGTTTTCTATTGGTGCAGGAGTTAGACAAGGTTGTGTAATGTCACCATGGCTGTTTAATATATTTATGGACGTATGCATGCGTATAGATAATAGAGGTTTTTGTCTTGGTGATATCCGTGTGTGCAGATTGCTGTATGCTGATGACACTGTCCTGTTGGCAGAGAGCAAAATTGATTTGCAGAGTATGTTGTCTCGGATGCACGAAGTTTGCATTAAATTCAAACTGAGTATAAATAAGGGAAAAACCAAAGTTATGGTGTTTGAGAGAGGAAGGGGTAGCACTGAATATAATGTAAGTATAAATGCACTGTGATTGACCAGGTGAGTGAGTTTGTGTATTTAGGAAGCATGTTTGACAGAGAGAACAAGTTGGATGGTGAAATCAGTAGGCGAGTGAACTTATCACCAACCCCTTCTTCAAAGTGCCCTTATCAGATGACGTATGGTACAGACCAGATCTACGTAGATGTTCCGACTACTTGCCCTCAAGGTCAGCTTTTTCTTGACAAAATCTGGCTGGGTGTATTTTTCCGCAGCCTCCCCAACACAAAGCTGACGGCGTATAGCGCTGCATTTCGACAAATTGTTCCAAAAGAGGCTGTTGCTCACGTGGGTAGAAGAACCAGTCAAGTAATTGCTTATCTTGCAACTCCTGCTTTTGCTTCTCGAGTTCTGACCGAAGGCATCTCCATCGGCGATCACCATCTCCTTGCGACCCCACTCACACAAGCACCTACTACAGTCAGTTTCGCCCTGTTCCTCCGGAAGTATCCGACGACCTATTGCTCTCCGTCGCTCAGAATTCTGGACGTACTGTCGGATCGTTCATCACATACTCCTCCTTTCCGGGAGTCCCTGGGGACAGTTATTTCTTAGGATTTTGCCGTAACGTAGTGTGATCTTTCCCTCGGAGGAAGCCATGTTACGTGTTCCATCGGTACTCAATGTACGCTGTAACACTCATATTAGGCGCATTGACATCACTGTGGGCACCCTTTGTTCGGTATGTAAGAGCACTGGTCACGCTAGTGCGCTATGTCCTCATCGGGCAGCTACTGCCTCCAAATCTTCAGTACATCCTACTCAACGGTCAACTGGACCCCCGGCATCTTCATCTGGTGCCTCTCACCAGCGGCAGTCGAGTTATTTCGAAAATATGCATAAAGCCGTTGGTCAACGCGTGACCTCGTCGCAACCTTCCACTTCCAACTCAGCTTCTACACTCCAAACATGCCCACAGCAGGAGAATTCTTCGACTGGAGACCAGTTGAACGCTCCTCTGCTTTCTACAATTACTCCACAGCACCCTTCAGAGCCCGATAATGGGGTCAAAGCGCCTGATGCCTTCACAGTGCCAGACAATCCTGCCTTTAGTCGTGAGCAACAGAGAGTACGCTCAACAGAGAGTAGTCGTCGGACTACTCAACATCACAATAAGAAGACATACGCATCTCCCACCTTTCAAGGAGGACGTGATCGCTCGGAAAGCCGTTCACTCGTATCTGACGCTTCTAGCATCTCCATCTCTGACGACAGCACACTGGTCCCACTTACTCTAGAGGATTTCATACAGCAACTGGAAGATTCCTCACTACCACAGACACCGATTTCTGGTGCGGAGTTATACTCCTATCTCATCGGTCCTCATAGTAAAACCTTGTCTCATGATTTTCTCCAATCCTATCTCACGGAGCTGGCAGCAACTATGACGCAAGTGGCGGTTGTTCGATCTCACCTCCAAGCCTTACCATCCACATCGTTCGCCAAAAGCGGATGTCTCAAGAAAGTCTGCGATCGTCTCTCTCTGCTCCAACAAGCCGCTGACAAGCTCCTTGAACCGCCGTCGGACATTTCCGTTCAAGATAACAACACTGAACTGTAGGGGGTTTGGGTCCCCTCTGGTGAACTCGCTTGCTTGTGAGGATCTCCATCACCTCACAGCAGACATTCTTCTGCTCCGAGAGACAAATTGCCTGTCTACAATGCCCTTCAATCGATGACATACGTGGAACTATCAGTTCCACCATGCTTTCCGACACTCTACAATCGGCGGTCTGGCCATCGGCATCCGCACTCAGTTCCGTCAAGTTCTATCTTCAGTGACGGTGCAGCATCTCTGCCGTGACTTGCTGCAGCGCCTTACCTTTGTTCTGGACGAGCGTCATTATGTCGTTTTCAACATCTACGTCCTGTGCACACCTCAACATCACACACTCCTTTTCATGGCGCTCCGTTCAGCTCTTCAGTCAACATTGCCGTCGGATCTTGTGTTGATCGGCGGTGATTTTAATTGCACGCTTGACCCTGATCTTGATCGTGCTCCAATTCATAAGGAAACTCGCTTACGTCTTGTGGAGCAATTACACTTCCTCATCACGGAGTTTGATCTTCGGGACGTTTTTTGTCAAATTTATCCTACAACGGTCTCCCATATGTGGAGGTCCTCAGCTGCCACCTCGTCATCTTCCGCTAGACTTGACCATTTCTACGCAACCGCTGCCCTTCTGCCCGTGGTCACGGACTGTCAGCATCTACCCACCACCTCTTCTGACCATTGTGCCATTGTGGCCACCTCTTCTTTCCGTCAACGCTCCGAGTTTCACTCCTGGACATTAGATACCTCTCTCCAGGAAGACCAGGCTTTGTGTTCGAACGTCCGGAATCTCCTTCACTCTTATCACCCTGGACTGTCCACTGCATCCTGTGCACTAAGTTACTGGCTGGATGTCAAGTCACACCTGCTCCACTTTCTCAAGAGCCACCGTTCACAGTTGCCAATCTGCACACTATGGAAGAACACAATCTCCGACAAGTGTATTTGGTAGACCTCCATTCTCTTCTGTAACCTTGAGCCCGGCAGGCCGTTTTACGACTTTGTCTCCAGCACTTAGAGGATCAGCGCCGTTCTTCTCATTGACTCCGTGTGCTGCGTCTGCCTGACGGTCATGTGGCTTCGGACCCAGATGTGCTTTGCTCCCATGTTCGTCAATACTTCTCTGACAAGTACAGTGATACCCCTCCACCTTCTGCTTCTGCATGTAATACTTTACTTTCTTCTCTCCCTCAAGTCCCCTCTCACCTCTCCGCTTCTCTTCTGCAGCCTATCTCTCCATCTGAACTTAGGACTGCACTTTCCTCTCTCAATCCCCGAGCCGCCCCTGGTCCTGACGGCCTCCCTCTATCATTTTATCTTATCTTTTTACCTTCTCTCCTTTCTTTCCTTCTCACTGCTTACTCTTCTGCCTTTGCATCTATCTCCTTTCCGAGGGGCTTCACTGTTGCTCGTCCGATTTCACTAATAAATCTTGATTACAAACTGTTCACTAAAATTCTCTCTCGCCGCCTAAATCAAGTTCTTCCGTATCTTCTCTCTTCCAACCAGTCCTACACAGTACCTGGTCATTCTATCGCTACTAACCTTTACCTCCTTCGTGATCTTCTGTATCTTGCCCGGACTTATTCTGAATCTCTTGCTCTACTAAATTTTGACCAACGTGCAGCTTTTGATAATATCTCCCATTCATTTCTCTCAACTACTTTACACGCTTTTGGCTTTCCTTCTGTCTTCGTTACCACTATTCTTGCTCTCTATCGCGACGCCGTCTTTCAAGTCAAGACAGCCGCCTTTCTGACAGCACTCATTTCTTTCCGTCGTGGAATACGACAGGAGTGTCCACTTTCTGGGCAATTATTCGCTCTGGCGTTCGAGCTTTTCCTACGCACAGTACATCGTGCATTTCTTGCGACTCTTCCTCCTCCCACGGCAAGCACCAGGCACTTCTCTATAACCCTACTCCGCCTACGCTGACGACACGACTTTCTGGGTCCGGATGGAGTCGCAATTTAATACCCTCGCTCATGTATATGCACTCTGCTCTTCTTGCTCCTCAGCGATGCTCAACACTACCAAGAGTGCCGGCCTGTGGTGTGGTGCCTAGGAGTCCAGGACGGACTCCCCATGGGGCGCCTCCTGGACTGCCTCTTCTCAGAAATTTCTTGGTGTACACCTGGGAGCTCCCATAGCTGCCGGAAACAACACGTGGGCTGCTCTTCGTAATCACCTTGCTCGATCGGCTGCCTTCTGGCGGAAAGCTCAGTTCAGCGCCTCTTACGTCGCCCAGGCACGCCTTGCTCGTACATATCTTCTGTCCCCTTGTCTTCATGTGTGGGCAGCTGCTCGCATGCCAGCTTACTATCTTGCTGAAGTCACACGGATCGTTTCTACTATGATCTGGTCAGCTCATCATTGGATACAAGTCTCAACTCTAAGTCGTCCGATCTCCACTGGTGGTATTGATAATTGCGCTCCTGGATGTTCGCCAGTTCTACAAAGCACACCAGATAATATCCCTTCTGCTTCTACTCTGCGAACCAAGATCTGCAGCCTCTCTTCTCTGCGACGTGATGATTTCTCCCCGGAACCCCCGCTTCAAATTCACAACTTTTCTATTGATGGATCGCTTTTCTCTCCTCCGCTCTTGTCTTTCCCCCATTTATTCAGAGGCGCTTTCCTTTCTTCGCTCTCTGCCACTACTCCGTGCCCCACCCACTTCCACCTCAGAACTTCTAACTGAACCCCTCTTCTACTCCTCCGTCCTCCATCCTCCTAACGCACCGTATTTCACTGACCTTTCCTGGCTCCCTGCTGGGATCATATCCATCCGAGACTTACTTTCCTCCAATCTAACATGGAAACCCTTTTCCAACCTCTCTCCTTTCCTTCCACGCACCTCTGCCTCTCTTGCACTCTAAGATTCTCTCCGCTCCTAGATCATTACTCTTTTTCCTGCTCTCGCTTCTCCGGCTGACCTCTTTCTCGTTTCTTCTGCTTCTCTTCCCCTTCCTTTTTTCTTCCTGTTCGTGGCTCATTTCTTCCGATCTCCAGTTTCACTGTCCGTACTCTCTATCGTTTTTTCCTTCAGGATCCATCGCCACCCGCACCCTAGCTCATTTCAGGAGTGCCGCCTGCCGCTCTTCCGAGTGTGTGGTCGGCAACAGCTTCACCCATTTCGACACCAGATGAAAGGAATATTCACTGGCTCTTCCTTCACCGCCGCCTGCCACTGACGGCCACGTTATTTCGGATGACGCTGGCAGCCGCACCCACCTGCATCTTCTGTTCTGAGCATGCTGATGTTCTACACATCTACCAGTACTGCCCGGCGATCCTTCCTTTACTACACTTAGCCTTTACCGTTGCCAAGTGTCTCTGTGCCAAAGAGCTGCCTTTTTCTTCGTACAGTATGTTGCTGGTTTCTTGTTCGCCACCGATGCCTTTATCTGAGCCATGCGCATACATCTTTGTACTCGCAAAGCATGTGATTACTGCTTCTATCTGCAACTCCATCATACCTCTAATGCGCCTACGTTCCTTCAAGCAAGAGATACACTCTGTGCACAATTCCGCAACCGGCTGACCTCACGGCTCCGACTGGCGTTTACCGCAGTCCGGGCCACTGACCAGAGCCTGCAGTTCCTGAGTGTATGGTCACCATTACACCGCTGGTTTTCCGGGCCTTCTGCAGCCCTACATCTTCTGATTTGACTTCCATCCTGTACGTCGGGACCTTCCCCGCTTTGATCTTTGTGATGAACCCTGGACTGGCTCACCGGATCCGGAGAGTATCTCCCTAAGCTTGTCAGACTTAGTTCCTCTGTACATTCTTCATATTCCCTTCTCCAGTTTATCTTTTTACTGTTAGTGTTTGCAGTGTATTCACGTGCACTTACTTTGTGGTGCCCTCTTCTGAATAAGTTATCTTTGTAGTGATTTCTTCTGTGTGCCTCACATTGTACCTGTATATTCAATGTTTTTATTTCGTCATATATCTTCTGCTCATTCGTTCGTCATATTGCTCATATAAATTGTACATACACATCCTGTATATATTTTGCTGTTCATTCTGGACATATACATATTCCTTGGTACTGAACAGTGTTTGCTCCGTTTCGGAGCCATCCTACAAGCTCATTCTTTACTGTCTGCATCATGCATATCTCAGTCACACACTTTTTGTACACATCTTGTATATAGTACACATTTTCAATTGCATCATTATGTTCTGCGTCATTTGTATTTATTCTCATTGCATTGTATGTATATCTCACTTGCTGCACATAGTTCGTTCCCTGTTCCTATATGGCTTCATGCACATCTGTATATACTTCGCCTAAATTGTACATTTATTCAGTCGCACGTATATCTTTTCCATTATCACACCCTGCACTGTTGCACTTATGTTGTATCATCGCTCATCTATCTCACTACCACTGTATTATATATACACCTCTCATACTGTAAATAGCACACTTCTTGTATACATACTACGGTGCCGCCCGGTGGCGCAGTGGTCTAAGCGATGGCCTCTGCTCATTCGTCCGAAAGGGGTCCGGGTTCGAATCCCGGTGAGGCATGGATGTTGTGTTTGTCTTACGGCACTGGCTCTCTCCCTTCCCTGGAACTAGTGACCCTAAATTAGGGACGGGCGACTGCTTATATAGCCCACTGAGTTGCTCACGGTGGTCGTTAAACCTCCAATTAAAAAAAAAAAAAAAAAACATACTACGGTAATTATGTTTTGTAGTCCGCTCATCTATTTCACTTGCAAATATACCCCTTGCATAATGTAAATTGCACACACTTTGTATATATCTGACTACAGTTATTATGATTTCAGGCATTGTAAAGGCACATGCCGCCTACTGCCTTCGTTCCCCGTAAATTTCGCTCAGAATAAAACATTTTGAAAGTTTGTGTGCTGGAGAAATGCGCTACTTACGGAGGGTTTGTAGCAAGACACGTTCTGATTGTGTGAGTAATGAAGATGTGTTGCAAATGTGAAGCAAAAGGTTGTTAGCAAGGTGGAGGCTAATATGCTTCGGTGGTTTGGCCATGTTGAAAGAATGAATGATGAGATGCTTACTAAGAAATTCTTTTTAGCCCAAGTGGCAGGAAGAAAAGGCAGAGGAAGGCCAAGGAAGACATGGGTGAATCAGATTAAGGAGTGTCTGCATGAGAAAAAGATTCTGAGTATGAAGTATAAAAGATCTTGTGTACGGCGTGTAATGGATATCAGTGAAGCCTGAGTTGTATGTCAAGATCGCTGTAAATGGAGAAGTTTGGTACGACAACAGTAAGTAAAAATATCTGGTAGTTTGTATTTCTTTTTGGAGCTAACCTCTGAATCTCAGAGAACAGCTTAATGATATGTATGTATGTATGTATGTATGTATGTCAATACCAAATTCTCCTGCGGTATGTTCAGAAGTAAGGATCTCCATGGTTGAGGAACACTGAATGCTACTTCATCGTTACAACAAATATCCCGATATTTTAATATATACACTATCTACCAACAAGTAATTGGACACCTGTGATAGCAAAGGAAAACAAAGTTTATTCACCTTCAATAGTTGGTGGAGTCTCCACAAGCGGCGATTACAGCTGCGACCCTCCGGGGCATACTCTCAACCAGGCATTGTACGACGGCTAGCGGTATTTTCTTCCACTCGGCTTGGAGAAGACAGGTCAGTTCCTTCACCGATTTCGGACGGTGGGGGCACCCCTTAAGTCGACGCTCCAACTCGTCCCAGAGGTGCTCGATAGGCTTAAGGTCCGGGCTCTGCGCAGGCCAGTCCATTCGATTAACCCCATTGTCATCACACACCAAGCCATGGTGGACCTCGCAACATGACAGGTGCCATTGTCATCCTGAAAGTAACATGGGTCCACCCCGTAAAACTGCCAAAACATAGGAAGTGCATGATCATCCAAAACAGTACAGTAGGTCTCGGCGTTGAGTCTACCAAGAATTGCGACCAAGGGTCCCGTGCCATACCAGGAGAAACACCCCCTTAGCATAATTCCATCGCCGCCGAACTTCACAGTTGGCACAATACATTCCGGCAGGAGGCATTCTCAAGGCAGACGCCAAACCCAGACCCTGCCGTCCGAACGGTAGAGGGTGAACCTTGATTTGTCGCTCCAGAGAACCTGTTTCCACTGTTCAACGGTCCACTGTCGACGTTCTTTGCACCACGTTAGCCGAGCAGCGCTATTGGACTTGGTGATCAAAGGCTTGTGGGCGGCAGCACGTCCATGATAACCGAGCAGATGGGCTTCCTTAGGGATGGTATTCATTGAAAGAACACTCCCGGATGCCTGTTGAAACTCCTCGCGGATGTGGCCCATCGATTTGGTGCGGTTCTTCCGAATTTCTCTGGCCAGCACCCGTCGGTCTCTAACTCCCAGTTTTGTGGGTCTGCCTGGTCGGGGCACATTCCGACAGTCACCTCTCATCTTCCACTTGCCAATCACAAAGGCCACTGTCGATTTTGGGTACTTCAACCAGCTGAATATGTCACGTATGGATCGGCCATTTCTGTGATACCCGACGATTACACCTTTTTCGAAATCAGAGAGCTCCGAACTGCGTGGCATCTTGCATGCGACTGGTTGCGTTGTTGTTTCTCACACGATATATAACGGTGGCGGCCGTGACATTTATCAGGACCGCAGATATTGTCAATTGCAGGGGTGTCCAATTACTTGTTGGTAGATAGTGTATATGTATAAATTTTATATGTATTAAAATATCGAGATATTTGTTCTAACGATGAAGTAGTATTCAATGTTCCTCAACCATGGAGTCCCTTACTTCTGAATGTACCCCAAGAGAATTTGGCATTGCTACTGAGTTAATATTTTGAACTTTTCTGATGGCAAGATGTTTTGTGATATTAATGCATTTCGGTTCTTCACAATGTATATATATACCGTAGTTTTGTTCCTTACAGTGTTAGGGCTGAGGATGCGGTCACGGTGACCCCAAAAGATTTCTCCTTTAGGTTCTTTTAACCAGTCTTTTTAGCAGTAATTAAACTTAATTTTTTAAATGAGGTTTGGCTAATTGTGCATTGATTGAATCGTGCTTAAACAGCTTTTTATCCTGCTTACTATTATTTCAGCACAAATTGTTTGCTACCTCTTCAAACAAGACATAATCAAACTTGAACAAACATTGGACCACAATGGCTAAGAATGCACAAATGGATGTAAAAAAGTAATAGTTAATTGAAAAATAATGTTAAACAGTAGCAATATTGATTAAAAAAAGTTTTCTCTCTCATTTCACCAATGCAGGTTTATGTGTAATGTTTCTTACATTCTACAAACATAGATCCCATTTCTCCCACAGTACACTTTTGGAAATACAGCCAATCGAAATCAGTGCTTTTTATATGTGAAGAAAATTAATCCATTTTAAAGTACAAGTTAGGTTCAAAAATTTCCCAGGAATAGTGCGCAACTGTAGGAATAAAGAATCACATGGGGGATTTTCCAGTTTCGGAGATTGGCAACACCCATGACATTGTCTAATGGGAAACTGTGTCATCCCATTTCCTGTCTGTGTGGAACCCCATTAGTTTCTTTGTTTACAGTTTGTTTAGTAACTCTGGAGTTGAAAATGTCAGCAACTGAGCAGCGTGTAAATATCAAATTTTATATTTTGCTTTGAAAATTGCTATCTCTGTGGCCTCCGTCACCTCATGGAAACAACGTGAATGAAATGTCCATGAAAATAAACACTCCACTCCTTTTTCATCATCATTTGTGCCCTCCCTTCCTTCATTAAATCTCTTGTACCACAAACAAACAAAAAAAAGATACTTCAGCTTATGATAGTTTTGTCACCATACTCACATATTGCAACATTTGTAATATTTCTGTATGCATTTTTCCAAGGCACACGCAATATTTGATGTTCACATGTGGCTCAGTGGTATGCTCTATTCTGGCCACTAGAAATGAGATTATCAACCTTCTTGAAGCAATAATTAGAAAATGATTACATGCAGCACAATCAGACTCTCATGTGTCCTTGCACATGACACCCTCTACTTGCATTCCAAGCACTGGTGTTGCTTAATCTACAATATAAACTACCTGCCTGTCTCCAAACTTAATTGTTGGCTTGTAAAGCTAAGTTTTACTGAATTTAACAGCAAAAATTCGCTTAATTTATGCTGTGTTGCTTCCATTATTTTGTGGTGATGAACTGCTAATATTTTTGTTATATTATTCGAAGCTCCATTGGCTACATCTTTTCATGAAGATAACTGTCACGTGTCAATTATTTGGGAGGCTGTTGTTAAATATACAGTAGATTCCAGTTAATTGCGACACATCAGAGCTAATAGACATTGGCCCAATTAAGTGGCTGCCCTAATTAACCTGGATCTTAAAGTACTTCAGGTAAGTTTATGTGTTACTCAGACTTTCTGTTTGATGCTTCCTTTGTACACTTACATTTCACAATTTAGTTTGCTTTAACTGTCCATTCTTATGCTATACCTTTGTGCTGATTCAATTAGATTACTTGCCAGATGTACCTATTGACGAAAGGCATGCGTACGAAGAGCGATGGGCTCGAAATAGGCCTATGCGAGAAGAGTGGGATCCTTACAGTGGGCTACCACCCCCACATCCCCCTTCGTGTAAGTTAATTTGGTTATGTATTCTCCATTAACTATTTGTTGTGACACATCTTAAAATAGTTTTATTCATATATATATTTTTAATGTTTGCTTTCACCAAAACTGACATTGTGAAAGAAAGAAAAAAACAATAAATCATTATATATGTTTTTTCATCACATCTAAAATTAGGTATTTTATTTCTTTTGGTAACAATCATTGTGCTGAATAAATATGGTTTCTCTGGGAGTCTACTCAATAGTGGGAAAGCCATGTATGCTGGCAGTAGAGCTTGTGTACAAGCAGCGGTTGCTCTGGCTTTTTAAAGTTTTTGCCAACCCATTCACCAAATTCAACGTCGCTTTGCCAAATGTAATCTGAAGTCACCATTTTTTTTTTTTTTCACTTTCCTCTGGAAATATGAAAAACATAGTGTTACTATAGTACAAAAACAATAGGTTATGTATTCTTTACAATTTAGCAGCACAACATTATTATTAAAGGTGTTATCATTAAAAAGATAATTGCCAATATTTAATTGAATATATGTCATCATGCCATAAGATTAATTAATCCTTATTACTAGTATTTATGCACGACTTAATAGTGTTTCTATTCACAAACTGTATGAGTAAATGGTGTATTGAAATGGTTTTCTATTGGAGCAGGAGTCGGACAAGGCTGTGTAATGTTACCATGGCTGTTTAATACATTTATGGATGTGTGCATGTGTGATGCCAAAATGGACAATACTGGTCTGTGTCTTGGTAATGTACATGTGTGTAGTTTGCTGTATGCTGATGACCCAGTCCTGTTGGCAGAGAGAAAAGTGAGTCAGAATATGTTGTCTCAGATATATGAAGTTTGTATGAAATTCAAACTGAGTATAAATGAGAGAAACCCTAAAGTTATGGTTTTTGAGCAAGGAACTGTTAGTACTAAATGCAAAATAAGTCTCAATGGCACAGTTATTGACCAGGTAAACGAGTTTGTATATTTGGTAAGCATGTTTGGTAGAGAAAAAAAAATTACATGGCAAAATTAGTGAGTGAATTCTTCTTTGGAAGTCATAACTGCTTTAGGAGGATTTCACAGGAATGATGGTTTCTCAAGAAAGCCCTGACTGGCTGTTTATGAAAGTGTAATTGTTCCTACTCTGATGTACGGCAGTGAAACCTGTATAATGCAAAAGAAGCATAGGAGTCGTTTGTGTGCTGGAGAGATGCATTACTTATGGCAGGTTTGTGGCATGACACACTCTGATCATATGAGGAATGAAGATGTGTTGCAGTTGTGTAATGTGAAGCAAAATGCTGTTAGTATTCTTAGGTGGTTTTGCCATATTGAAAGAATGAGTGATGACCAAGAGAATTTATTCAGCCCAAGTGGCATGAAAGAAAGGTAGATAAGGCCAAGGAAATCCTGGGAGGACCAGATTCAGGAATGTCTGCATGAGAAAAAGATAATGAGTATAAAGTACAAAAGGTATTGGTGTGTCATGTGATGGATGTTAGTGAAACTCGAGCTGTGTTCTGTAAATAGAAATGTTTGATACAGCAACAGTAAGTTCTTTCTGTGAGGAACTAACCTCTGAATAACAGAGAACTACTTAGTGATATATATGTTAAAAAACACCATAATACCTTCAAGTTAGAACTGAAGAACAGGTTCTCTGCTTTAGAAGGCCTAACATCGGAAGAAGTGGACATCTCTGAAGTTAACAGAAAAGTAACCAAAGCTCTTATGGAAACAGCAACAAAATTAGCTGGGTCTAAGAACAAGTTGCATGTGAACAAATTATCAGGAAAAACCAAAATGTTGATGCAAAAAAGAAGAGAGATGAGGACAACTAAAGAAGATGTGACTTCCAAAGTGGAATATATAGAGCTATGCAAGACAGTAAGAAAAAGTATCACTGAAGACGTAAGGAAATTCAACTGTGAACTAGTGAGGAAAGCAATTGAAAACAACCAAAGCCTAAAGATAGCAAAGGGACATCTCAGTAAGGGAAGAAAACAGATTATGGCACTGAGAAAAGAAGATGGTTCTGTAACAAGAAATAGAGGCGAAATTTTGACAAGAGTGAAAGATTTCTACTCCAAATTATATGAAAGGGATGATATATGCACTCCAGACATCATGAAAGATACCAGTACCAGAGTTCCTCCAGTCCTTCCAGCAGAAGTTGCACATGCAATCAAGAACATGAAGCGAGGAAAAGCTCCAGGAGAAGATGGAATTACTGTAGACATCATACAAGAAGCAAGTGGAGAAATCGAAACAGTACTCGCCCAAATTTTCACTCGATGCCTTAATGAAGGAAAGATTCCTGAGGATTGGAACACCGCTACAATGATCCTGCTACATAAGAAAGGTGACATTGAGGATCTCGGAAACTACAGACCTATCAGCCTCCTATCAGTAGTTTATAAAATCTTCACTAAAGTTCTTTCACACCGCTTGAAGGTAGCACTAGACATGGCTCAACCGAGAGAACAAGCTGGATTCAGGAGTGGCTACAGCACAATAGATCATATCCACGTGCTGAGAGAACTAATTGAAAGAGCGAGGGAATATGAACTTCCATTGTGCATGGCTTTTATCGATTATGAAAAAGCCTTTGATTCGGTGAAACCATCAGCAGTTACAATGGCTCTGAAAACCTGCGGTATTGAAGATGCATACATTAATATTATTAATAACATCTATGAAAATGCAAGTGCAAAAGATTAGGCTGTTTGAAAATACAACACACATAAAAATTGGAAAGGGAGTGAGACAAGGTGACACCATATCTCCAAAGCTCTTTAATGCCACATTGGAGGGTGTTTTTCAGTCGCTGAGCTGGGAAAACAAGGGGATAAAGATTAATGGAGATTATCTAACCCACCTTCGTTTTGCTGATGACGTAGTCATTTTTGCAACTACCCCATCAGAGCTGCAGAGTATGATCCAGGAACTTGCTGACAAGAGTAAAGAAGTGGGATTAAAAATGAACTTTCAGAAGACAAAAGTGATGTTCAATGCTTTTACAAGAAATGAAGATTTATCGATTGATGGAGAAAAGGTGGAGATAACAGACACGTACGTTTATCTTGGACAGCAGATATCAAGTGAGGGTCACATTGATGAAGAAATTAATCGGCGTACAAAACTTGCCTGGAGAGCTTTTGGAAGAAACAGCATAATTTTCAAGAGCAATATGCCATTATGTCTTAAAAGAAAAGTGTTTGATCAATGCATCCTTCCAGTGCTTACGTATGGTGCAGAGACGTGGACCTTAACTAAAAGAGACATACAAAGGCTGCAGACAACTCAAAGAAGCATGGAGAGGTGCATGCTTGGTGTAACCAGGAGAGATAAGAAGAGGAACTCGTGGATCCGAAAAATGACAAGAGTGGAAGACATCATGATCAGAGTTAAATCCCTGAAATGGCAATGGGCTGGACATACTGCCAGAAGGACAGATCATCGATGGACAGCCGAAATTTTAGATTGGATTCCAAGGGACAGGAAAAGACCCAGAAGAAGACCACATAGGAGATGGGTGGATGAAATTCGAAAGTATGCAGGGGTGACATGGAGGAGACTGGCACAAGACAGACCGTTGTGGAGGAAACTTGGGGAGACCTTCGTCCAGCAGTGGATTGATAATGGTTGACAATGATGATGATGATGATGATGTATGTAACAATCACTGTGCACCATAATTATTCTAAATTTAAAAATTTTCCAAAGCTGATTCAAAGAATATATTGTTTTTATGATAAGCTTCTCAATGAGTTTCTTAAAAATAGTTGTTTTGTTTTATTGCATCATTTGGTATACTTTTTGTGTACTTAAGAAAACAGAAACCAGGCCACCACTTTGATCTGGTTTCTGATGATTTAACTTCACTACAGTATCATCTTCAGAAAGGATGCCAGATGGGGCAGCTTCATCACCTACATTATGAAAGTGATCGACTGTGGGAACCTCAATAAAATGTTTTATGTTCTGGCATTTGCAACCACAAACTTCTTAATAGTGTAAAAGCCATGTATGCTGGCAGTAGAGCTTGTGTACAAGTGAATGGTGTTTTATCAAAATGGTTTTCTCTTGGTGCAGGAGTCAGACAAGGTTGTGTAATGTCACCCTGGCTGTTTAATATATTTATGGATGCATGCATGCATAATGCCAAAATAGATAATACTGATTTATGTCTTGGTGATATCAGTGTGTGCAGACTACTATATGCTGATGACACTGTCCTGTTGACAGAAAGCAAAAGTGGGTTGCAGAGTATGTGGCCCCAGATGTATGAAGTTTGCATGAAATTCAAACTGAGTATAAATAAAGAAAAAACCAAAGTTATGGTTTTTGAGGGAGGAACTAGTAGTACTGAATGTAATGTAAGTCTAAATTGCACAGTGATTGACCAGGTGAGTGAGTTTGTGTATTTAGGAAGCATGTTTGACAGAGAGAACAAATTGGATGGTGGTGAAATTAGTAAGCGAGTGAATTCTTCATTGAAAGTCATGGCTGCTTTGGGAGGTTTTCACAGGAATGATGGGTTCTCAAGGGAGTCTCTCATGGCTGGGTATGAAAGTGTAATTGTTCATACTCTGACGTATGGCCATGAAACCTGGGTACTACAAAAGAAACATAGGAGTCGTTTGTGTGCTGGAGAAATGAGTTGCCTACGAGGGGTTTGTGGCAAGACACATTCTGATTGTGTGAGGAATGAAGATGTGTCGCAGTTGTGTAATGTGAAGCAAAATGTTGTTAGCAAGGTGGAGACTAATATGCTTCCGTGGTTTGGTCATGTTGAAAGAATGAGTGATGAGATGCTTACTAAGAAAATCTTTTTAGCCCAAGTGGCAGGAAGGAAGGGCAAGGAAGTCATGGGAGGGTCAGATTCAGGAGTGTCTGCATGAGAAAAAGATTATGAGTATGAAGTATAGAAGATCTTGTGTACGGCATATGATGAATGTCGGTGAAGCCCGAGTTGTATGTCAAGATCGCTGTAAATGGAGAAGTTTAATATGGTAACATCAAGTAAAAATTATCTGGTAGTTTGTATTTCTTTGTAGAGCTAACCTCTGAATCTCAGAGAACAGCTAAGTGTTATATAAGTAAGTAATTAATATGAAAGTCAATTTTAAAAAGAAATATTGTATTTCTGGGTTCCCATGATCCTTAAAAGTCCTTAAAAAGTGCTTAATTTTTTTAGGGTGCTTAAAAGTCCTTAATTTTTGCCAGAAATTCTCTGAAGTGCTTGGAAAATATTTATTTTTCTTTCCTAATTGTCTGCATGAAAAGCAGAAGCTCCAATGTAGTGCATACAACTTTTGCTATGTTGATCGTGTGACGTTGGCAAAAACTTCATGGGAGAGCATTGGGCAGGAGGCGCTTTCATCAGTGACTCATGACGAACTTAACTTTGACTTTGTAATTTTGACTTTGATTTACAATTCAAGCCATGAAATAATTATGTCCAAATCTAGATCTTGTAACTTTGACTACAGCTTTATGTTTTACATTATTTTTGTTGCATATGCGATTATTCTTTCATATGAAAACTGATTTGGTCAGTAAAACTGTATTTTAAATTGCATATATTCTAATTTATTACTTCCACAAACTTGGATTATATGCAACAATGTTGTGAGCTTCATCTACAGACTTTGGTTTGTATAGATAAATCATGTGTAAAAGTATATTTCTATATACAAGTTGTATTATATGTGTGCAATTTGTAAGGTCCTTAAAAATTTTCATACGACGCTTAAAAGTCCTTAAGAAGTGCTTATGGTTTTTGGGAGAAAATTAGTGGGAACCCTGTGTACAACTTTACTGATCTGCCAATCACTACCATCATCATAATCCATCTGCCACAAGGCTGATGAAGATGGAAGTTATGTCTTAAGCAGGGATCGCATTCGTCCTAAAATTCCTAAAATTCCTAATATTTTGTGACCCTCCTTAAATTCCTAAAATTAGACCTAAAATTTGCTATTCATCCTAAAATTTTCGTAAGCTTATTTTTATTAAAAACAACCGTTATTAACGCCAATAAATTTACCATTACGGTAAGGTAAAAAGACCTGTTATTGTAGAAACACAGCCTATATGCTGTGCTGCTGAAGGGAGGGAAAAATGACGCCATCGAGATGCACTTGCTTCGGGGCGGGCGTTCCATTTTTTTTGCCTTCGAACAGTTTTCGAGAGTAACAAGAGATCTAAGGGAAAAGGGGAGGGGTCATTTTCACCCCTGGTTTGCGCTTTGCAGACGAACTCCGTGGCACGCAGAAGATCGTACTTTATTTTTGTACATGCCTTGTGGAACCTCCTCTTTCTGCTGATGTTTTGTTATTGTAAACCGCAGGTGGGTGGAAGCAAAGAGGAAACATGTGGTCTTTTTCCGTAACCTCCGGTAATGACGATGGGATGGTAGCTGAGTTATCTTGGCAGGCAGTAGAGCACGTGATCATTGACCTTCGATCATGCGTCGGCGACAGCGACCTTCGATGCGCAATATATCTCGGCTCCGACTCGCTTTTGACTGAACTTGCGTGAGATGCGTATGATAGTTTCTGGTTTTACGTCTTTTATGGTGTTCTCTGTGCAGGTTCAGTTCTCTAGTGGTGACCTGCTTTTTTTTTTTTTTTTCATATCTTCTGACATCCTCGCAGCCAAATTTCGGGAAGTTGTCTGGTTTTGCAATATTGGAACGTGTTTTTGTACTTCCCTTTCATTTTCTGGTTAGTAATACAAGTGTTTAAGATGCCTAAATCCAAAACGAAATTTCAAGATGCGTGGCTCGCCAAAGAATTGGACGGAGTGAAGTTGAAAGAATGGTGTTCTGCAACTGAAACAATATTTTCTGCTAAGTGTATATTGTGTTCAGAAATTTTCAATATTTCTAATAGTGGCTTTTCACAAGTAAAAGCGCATCATAAAAGGAAAAAAAAAGTTCCCATAACAAGAAATTCCCATAACAATAAATTTGTTAAATAGTGTTCGTGATTCACATAAATTTTATAAAGAGTATGTTGATAAGCTGAAGGAAGAACAATCAAAAAAGGTAAAAGAAAGGAAGCAGAAAGAGAGGGAAAATAAGGAAAAGCAGCTAGAGAAAAAAAGAAAAGCTGAGTTTGATGACAAAATAAAAGAAAATGATGCAGAAATAAATAGGCTTAAAAAAGATAAAGAAGCCTCCTAGCAGTAATTCAAGAGGGAACAGAAAGAATGCGAAAAGCTGTAGAAAAACAAAATACTGTTGAAATAGCAGTTGCCTCTAACTTGATCATACAAGGTTCAGCTGAAATAAAGAAAACAAAGTAAATTAGTTGTGGTGGAAGCAGAAAAAGATAGGCGTATCAGGAAAAGGTTAAAACAATAATATGAAAAAAGTAATTCAGTGAACAATTGTACATAGTTCTTGGTTTTCAATTACCTTTTAGGATATTATAATTTAATGTGAAACCTGAAAACTTTCTGTGAAAATCGTGAATTGCTTCTGGTTAAACAGCATATTAATGTTCAAAGTGAAACTTGAATGTGGTAAATATACTTGAATATGATAATAACACGTGAAAAGATAAGAACTGAACATTAGAAGTAAATCATACTTAAACTTTAGACATTAGACGTTATGCAAAAAATTTGGGTGTGAACTTCGACCATATATACTAATGGACTGCGCATTGGCAATAGCTGCATCAAAGCCGCCATGGCTCAAACATTGGGCACGTCATCATCAGACTCCAAATTTCGTGTAAAAATGCTGTTATGATTACTAATTTACATTGCAGAACTTCAGTGTTTTCGGTGTATTATGTGAATGCGCCTCATATATAATGAAAACTCTTCAGGTAAGTTTACTTATGAGCTATATACATGCATGAACGGGTTGTTTACATTTTGTGATTTATAATGTGATGAACATTTGCGAAGAATTTGGAACATGCATTCCATTTTTTTTTCTTAAGTTACTGTATTTTTATATCAATAGCTGCAAGTTTCTGGTTAAGTAATTGAACTTTATTGACTTAGGTATTTAATTCGTTTCTTACCCATGAAAAATCATAGAACTTTCTTTACTATATCGCTCAGAGCAACCATAAGCACAGCAGGTGTAACCCATCTTTTTGACTGTTGTCATGTGATTTTATGTTGGAGCCAGAAATTTTGATGTCATGCGCAGTCTATCAGTATATATGGTTGAAGGGTGTGAAGCAAACTCTTTACAATGTATACAAAGTTGTTTTACTAGATGTATACAAATATACATCTAGTTTTTATTGAAATACAATCCTAAAATTTTCCTAAAATTTTTCTAAAAATTCCTAAAATTCCAACCTAAAATTTTCCAGAAGTATGCTATGATCCCTGGTCTTAAGTCTCTTTTAAATTAAACTTTCTTACGAAATTTAAACATGCTCTAAAGCTTTTATACTTATTATTGGACCATTTATGGGTATGCCAGAATTTTGCTGAAAAGTAAACTTTTTCAATTATACCTCATCCAAATCAACTTTCTTCCATTTCCTCAATTTTTCATTACCAGTGGCATTGCAGCCAAATTTTTAAGCAGTGCAGAAACAGTCACTTAAAACACTTGCTCAAGGCTTTACTCAGATAAATTTACTTAATTCTGTTTTAACTGGAAGAACTTTTTTAATTAATCTTCCCTTCTTCTGAGTTCTTTTGGTGTTACAGATTCTTCTGGCCTCTGGATTTTTTATCAAAGCCTGTTCTCAATGCATGGGTTCTCCTGTTCTCATGCTGTGTATTGAGAACAGACCTTAACAAAAATCCAGAAGACAGAAACGTTTATAAAACCAAAAGAACTCAGAAGAAGGAAAGATTAAAAATTGAAAGTTCTTCAAATCAAAATAGAATTACAAAACAGTCAAAGATGCAAGTCCATACTTTTTTTGCACATTGCAGCAATTTTTTTCACCATTTTTTAACTCTCTTAATGATAGTTACTTTGTTGCTTATGGATAAAACTTTTCTTTAAGACATTTTGTTACTTAAAGAAGTTTAATATTTCCTACTTGACAGCTGTATTAGACTGGCTGCTATTTAACTACATACATAAAGCAAAAGCAGAGCTGATCCTTCTATTGCAACATTCACTTGGAAGGTGAAAGGAAGGAATGGGCACAATTCTAGGAATTCTTAACTCCTGTTTCTCCTTAAGCAATGTTCCCATTGCATCGATCTACTGCTCTGTAATTGTTACCCGGAAATCCTCGTTGGCATGCGTGAACCACACCCATTTTCTTTTTGCCTAGGAGTAGGACACCTGTTTTCAACTCTGCTGATGTAATACTGTTATCATGTCAGCAGAGTTTAAAACAGTTATTATTCTTATCACTAAATTTGATTTATTGATAAGAATTATAATTCCTGTTATTGTTCTTTATCAATAAATTTAATTTAACCATGTGTACAATATTGTCACATCTTGTGTTGAAACTTCGTTCTTGCATGCTTAAACTTCAAGCTTTAAATATTGATATCAGACATCTAATTTTCTCTCCATTCTGTAGAAGTAATACCATAATTTTTTTTAATAGCATCCTTAGAAGAGGACCGATATGGAATGCCTAGGAGACGAAGAGGCTCACCTGACTGGCAGATGAGAAATGATGATAGAGAATTACCAATGTCCCCTGCAAATCATCGGTTAGTGGAAATTGTTTTCTTTTTGTAATTTCTTTTTAGTATAACCTATACAAAATGTGGCATTATCAATTGCATCATGTGTAATTTTGTAATCATAGCAATATCAGGTCCACTTCAGTGCAGTTTCCTGTAGTTGCAGTAGATGTTTATTCATGTTGTTTTATTTATTTATCTAATCACAAATTGGTTTACAGCTGACATGTATTTCTTACCAATTCAGCCGATGTGTATCAGTCTTTCCATGAGGGAAAAGGTGATCAGACTGGTGATCATGGTGTCAACCTTTTGAAGTGTGCTAGGAAAAGTGTATGGAAAGGCCATTATTAATAAGGTACAAAGCTGTACACATCAGGAAATTTGTGAGATGTACACAGTGTTTTCATGCCTAGTAAGGACTACTCTAATAAAATTTCTGCATTTTTTAGTGATTATTGAAAGCATTTGTCTGCTGGCAAGCCTATTTTTGCTACCTTTCAAGATCTGGTGAAAACTATAACTAAGTAAACAGGATACTTCTGTGGTAGGTCTTGAATAATTATGGTGTGGCTGGAAATCTGTTTAAGAGCATGAAAGCTATGCATGCTGGCAGTGAAGCATATGTACAAATAAATGGTGTTTTACCATAATGACATTTTATTGGTTCAGGAGTCAGACAACATTATATAATGTCACCATTACTAGTCAATCTACAGTAGAGCTCCCTCATAATGAGGAGCTTGGCACTGAGGAGGGAAACCTTTGCTAAATCTGTTTTTGGGTGAAAATCCTCACCATGAGAAAACATGCATACATGATATATGCATTTGCATTTAGATTATAAATCCATAACAGTTGGGTTTACTTAAAAGATTTAATTAATGTACTACATTAGTAGTATAGTTAGCTAATTAAATCTTTCAAGTATGTTCAACTTGACAGTCACGTAAGAAAAATTGACGTCTATTTAACTACACAAAACACATGAAGCAAAATCGGCACCAATCCTTCCAGTGGAATGCATACTTGGAGGGTGAAAACAGCAATGGACACAATTCCAGGAATTGGTATCTCCTTTTTCCTCTCCACCAATATCCCATTCCATTACTCATCTATCCCTATCTGCAGTCATTCCCCAGAAATTCACTTATATGAGCATGAGCCCCATCCATCATCTTTTTGTTAGGAGCAGATGACTTGTTTTCAGTTCTGCTGGCACGAAACACCCAAGGCATAACAACCTTGGAGTGGGTTATAGAGAGAGAGAGTCTCTTGTGCAACTCACTGGTTGAACATTTGATGTACATCCTCCCCATTGCTGTTCTATTAATATACTTCAACTAGCACACAAGGTTTCCCCTGCACTGTTGCGATTTCATGCTATGTACCAACCTTTCTATTTCTCCATTCCAGAGCAGTATGCAGCAATTTTCTCTTCCTCGTTAAATATGGAGTTTTATTAAATTTTGTTACTTTGCTTGTTAAAAGTGATCATCTAAGCTTTTTTCTCCCACATTAAATCTGAGGAATTCATTAAATTTTGCTTGCTAAAAATGATCAAATTAGCTTTGAATTACCATTATACCAAACAAAAGTTCCTGTTTTTCTAGTTAAATCTGAGATCTCGCTAAATGCGGACTTGTTATAAAACAGGCTATATTGTATTTAGGGGTTCATGCTGCCAAAATATATAGTGCTGGTTTATGTCTTGGCAATTCCCATGTGTGCAGGTTTATCTATGCTGTGCCACAGTACTATAAGCTGAGAGAAAAATGATTTGTAGATAATGTTATGTTAATTTACTAACTCTGTATAAATTTCAAACTGAGTATAAATAAGAAAAAAACCCAATGTTATGGACTTGGTGTGATGAACTGTTAGTATGGATGCAGAAACAGTCTATGTGGTACAGAATTAGACTAGGTAAATGACATTAGTATGTAGGAAACATTTTTGACAGAGAAAACGTATGGTGAAATTAGTAGGTGAGTCAATTCATCTTTGAAAGTCATAACTGCCTTAAGAGGATTTCACAGTACTAATGGGTTCTGAAAAATGTCTTGAATAGCTATGTGTGGAAGTGTAATTGTTCCTGCTCTGATGTACATTAGTGAAACCTGTGTGCTTCAGAACATTGTTACTTCAGGCACAATTTCAAGAAAATGGGCACAAAAACTGAGGCTAATATTTTGACATTAATAAAGAACAAAATCTCTATTTTTTTCATGAAATGCCAGAACAATGTTACACATTAAGTAAAAGTTTGAGAAAACTTCTATTTATCTTTTCATTATTTTATACAGGGTTCACATAAATTTCATGATTATAAATTTTATAAGAACTATTTTTCACACTGTAATACCTGTGCATAGTTAGGTCACAGGATCTGCAGCTTGCTAGGCGGTTTTTTTTTTTTTCTTAAAATGGCGAAAGGAGTTAAATTTAATGGGGACTATGGTTTATGTTGAAGTGCAAATAGTAGTGACAGAGTTCATAGGCTCACACCTGTTTTAAATGAAGTTCCTGAAAGAGAAAAAGACAGTTTGATTTGAAAATGCAGATCTTTTTGTGGGGATATGTTCAAGTTTACTGCTTTACCTGCAGTGAAAAACCACTAAATTCAGGTATTGCTATCCTTCCTAGCCAGTGACGTTTCTGGTAGTCATGGAATTATGTTACTATTTGTTTTTACTGAGTTTTTTTATTTTTTTATTTGAGGTTTAACAACCACCGTGAACAACACAATGGGCTATAGGCAGTCGTCCGTCACTTATTTAGGGCCACTGACTCCAGGGAAGGGAGAGAGCCAGTACCGTAAGACCAACACAATATCCATACCTCACCTGGATTCGAACCTGAACCCCATCTTGGACGAATGGTCAGAAGCCATCACTTAGGCCACTGCGCCACCGGGGCGGCTTTTTACTAAGTTTCTTGATTGTGTGTGGAATTTTTAAGAATTCTGTATGAAGTAATCGGGCATACACCATTCTGGAAGATTTTGAAATCATGTATGATACTGATTGTGCAAGATATCACTTGTTACCCAATGAGGAAACTGTAGCTATTTTTTTTTCAATTTTAATTTAGTTGAAGAATTTATGAATTTCTTCTGCTTTGAGAGCTTTTTATTTTCTTGTAGACATTTCTGGTTTTTAGGTCAATATTAAAACCTGTTCACAATGCTTGACTTCACCCTACAGATGTTGTTGACATAGAATGCCTTTTGAAAATAAAGATATATCTGAGTAAAACCAATAAGTAGAACTTTTCAACAGTAGCTTTGTTGCAAAGATTACAAATTCACTGTTTAGCATAATTATGTTGTTGTTGTTTTTTTCTTTCTTTTCTGTTTTTTCTTAATGCAATGTTATTTTTGTTAGTCAGGGAAATCACCCACCACTGCCACCTGGTCAGCGTCCTGAACAAAGAGGTTCACGATCACCACCACCGAAAAGAATGGGAGATTCAAGTAGAGGCTCTTGGGGTGAGCGACCTGGCCGTAACAGCAGCAGAGGCAGTGACAATAGGCATGATCTTCAACAAAAGGTAAGCTTGTTGTCTGAAACTGCTCTGAAATTTTTTAGGTACAGGTCTTTCAGATCCACCCTATCTGTCACATGATCAGAATGTGTCATGAATCATGGGCTCACAGCTGAGGTGGCCGAGTTGTCAGATGCGCTAGTTTCTGGCTAGTTGTCTGAGTTGGGCCTTGGCTCAAGTCCAACGTAAGGCGAGAGTGACTTGCTTTTCCTATGATTTTGGCTTTTTCCCTTCTGTGTAACCAGTGGCACCAAATTAAGGCTGCTTGCATGCAGTCAACCTTTGATGTACCACTGCTGTTTGTTTCATCACACTATGGCATAACATCAAGGGTGGATTATATCAGATTTTCAAATTAATTTTAAGTAACCCAAATTTTGTTAATTACGATTCACTGAAAATCATCAGTGGCATCATAGCACATGTTAATCAGAAAATAATGCAGTTAATGTTGCATACTTAGTGCACACTGTAGTTCGAAGTGTCCATTTCCATCTTGGAAGCTTCTGATTTTCACGAAATGCTGAAATTTGCTTTGCATGGTAGAAAGACAAAGTTAACATCTTAATTATAAAGAAATGAATAAAAAATCATGCTACATTATTAAAACTTTATCTAGTGACACTGTGCAAAATCATTTTGCGTACCTAAGTTTCTTTTCAAAACCCTGTCTATTTTCATTTTTTGTTTCAGATTTCAATCCAGTTATTTTCAGAGCATAATCTAATTTAACAATTGGATTTGAAATATCGCCATCCTGCCGGATGTCTTCAAAGAATCTTCTTTTAAAAGACACTGATTCACATCTTTGACTGAGGCAGTGTCTTTAAATTAAAGTTTGCCACAATTCACAGTCTGAAATATCAGGAAGGGAATTCTCAGACAGCTTGCAGGTTGCGGTACATCAAGTATATTTTGTGTTAGGAAAGGCAAGTTGGCACAGTAATATGCATTGGTGGTTAGCAGGTGCCAAGGGTGTGGCAGTATTTCAAGGGATGTTTTGTATAGAGCATGTCTGTTCTGACCAAAGGGGCAGCAGTAAATTGAGGGGCCGTCCATCAAGGGTTGACTGTACTTACAAGTTGGTCATGGTAGCCATTATACTCTGAAACTACTCACACACAGACTGACCAACCGATCGAAGCTTAAATAAATGTTTTTGTTTTTGTTTTTCATAGGATTGATTTTCTCTCTTACATACTAATAAAAAAAATATAAAATGGCTATGCAGAACTCCTTGTCATTAAGTTGCTTGATAGGTTCAAACTATGTTGAATGAGATTTGGGTGAAACTCGTTTTTAATGAAGCTTATACAATGATCACAGAAATTAAGGAAGAAATATTCTTCATGCATTCATGGGACTTCACGAGTACATTATTTTCAGCAGTCAGATTGTGTATTGCTTTTAGTTTACTGTCTCCATGTAACCAGGGTCATAGCTTGGGGGCTGCCAGGGGATGCCCAGCCTGCCCTATGAAAGACTAAATGAACATAAACATAATTAGCACATGCCATATCTGTAATAAAAATTTACGAAAAACTTCAGTATCACACTTAAGTGCTATATATCGATCTGACAGACAAAAAGCTCATAAATCAGCTGACTGAAGATCATGTCCACCGAGACATCAATATGAAAATTGGAAGTTTTAAAACACTAAAATGTTTTTACAGAAGCTTGTTTAAGGCATGGCAATACAGTTTGTAAGCCAATTTGTTGCTCATACCTCCATGATAAATGGTTGCAATCATACACCGTATGACGGTCCATTTCCCAGGACTCATTTCGATTACTCATTTTTGAAATGCTTTGCAGTCAATGAGGTCTGTCGCAAAAGTTTAGGCACAAAGAAGTATCAACAATAAAACATAAAAACACTAAGCAAAGGAGTTTGGAATTTGTGTTCTGTTGCTTCGAAAAAAATAAGAAGCGAAAGAACACAGACTTTGAAAAGCAAGGGAAACACTTGAAACTAATCACAGTATGCAATGGGAAACCGATACATGCAAAGGGTGTAATAGTTATACACATTATTGCGTGAAATAAGGGGAATCTACAGAAAAAAACATGCCGTTATTGGACATGAATGGTATTTGCAGACACCTATATCGGTTCAAAAACATGTTTCTCGGTGAAATAAATTAAATTCTGTAGAATTTCCGGTTAATACAATTTTTAATTAATAGTTTATTAACTATTCATCAGGTAAAATATAATTAGGATGTTGCCTTATCTCTGCCTTGAATGATTTTCTTTTGAAATTCTCAAAAACATTTCATCCGTATTTTTTTTTTTTTTTTTTTTTTTTTTTTGTCTACTTGCCTAAAGGAGACAAACAACAGTATCATATTATATAAAGGATACGTTTGTTGAATTTCAACCAAACTGACTATAAACATTTTTTTAAACAAAGTTTGGAAATATCAAATTTAGTCATGATTCACTAAAGAGTTTTTTAATGATCTTATCCTAAAAAAATAAAAAGAAAAAAAGAAAAGAAAGAAAGACAGACAGAAAGAAAGAAAGAAAGAAAGAGAAAAGAAAAGAACATTCTGAGGATACTTCTTTCTTTTGGTACCCTTAATAACACCAAAAGAGGAGGTGCTACCAGGATATATATATATATATATATATATATATATATATATATATATATATATATATATATATATATATATATCAGGGCTCAGTTTCAACCGGTAGTTAGTAGCAAATAGCTAGCAAGCAAATGCATTTTGCTAGTGATGAAAAGTGGTTCTAGCAAAAGTTGCTAGTGGAAAAATTTTGAATGTTTCAGTGTGAACTGTAAAGTGCCACTGCATTGTGCATGTGAAATATTTTAAACACATACAAAAAGGAACAACTGCTTTCTGGAAGCAAATGTTTCTTGAAAAGCAGAAACATTATAAAAACATTTTGGCACTAGTAGAAATATCCAGTATATTTCCCTTATCTACTTCTGCATGTGAGGTTAGGTTCAGTTTCATGAAGACAATCCAAAGTGATTGGAGTGGCAGTTTAAACTAAAAACACTTAATGCTCTCGTGAGCATTGAGGTTCAAGTTCTGTCCAAAGGCAAGTTTGACCCCAGGCCTGCTGTTTTAAAGTGGTATGATGAAAAGACCCAAAACCCAGATCATGAACCATATGAAAAATGACTTAAGATTTTGAATAGTGTTCTTGAATTTTGTAAAGTTAAATGAAATTTTTTTTTAATATTTGCATTCAAAGTAAATTGTTAGAATTAATTTGTCAGGTCATGAAAAGGCAAGTTATATCTAAATATTTGTAATCTTTTCAGCATTGCAATGCGACAGTTACAGGGGTGAAATCAAAATTTGTCATGATTCACTAATGGAGGGGGACGTGTTAAAGTTTTTTTTGTATAATGTTGATAAACTTTCACTAGTAGATAATGCAATTTGCTAGTAAAAATAAGGCCACTAGCAAATGTTGCTTCTGCTAAAAAAAAAAAAAAAATGAAATCAAGGCCAGATTTATGCAGTATATACAGGGTGTCCGAGAATTATTGGACACATTACAAAATTATATAAAACAACACATTAAACAGATAGAAAGAAACTGTACTAACTGGCAATGTAACTACACAAGTTAATAAATTTCGATGTGAGATCCCTTGGTTGCTCGTAGTACGTCCAAGCGATACTCAATTCCATGCCATGTATTGGCAAGCATCTGAGGAGTGATGGAATTAATAGCAGCTGTGATACCCTGCTTCAGTTCCTGGAAATCAGTACAAGGCGTCTGATAGACACAGTCCTTCACATAACCCCACGTGAAATAATCCAATGGAGTTAGATCTGGAGAGCGAGGAGGCCACATAATGGGACCACCACGCCCAACCCATCTGTTGGAGAAATGCTCATTTAGGCACTTACGTACACACGTAGACCAATGTGGAGGAGGCGCGCCGTCTTCTTGGAAAACAACGTTGTCATATCTTATGATCTGGGGTATAGCGAATTATCTAGCATATCCAAGTAAATGTCACCATTTATGTTTTTTTTCGCAGAAGAAGAATCGGCCAATCACTTCTCTTTTTGATAGGACGCACCACACATTAACTTTTGGAGATTCACGATCCAGTTCAATGAGGCAGTTCACAACTTTTGGAGAATCACATTCCAGTTCAGCATGAGGCGGTTCACTGCCTCATATCCTACAGTTGTTACGATTCACAATACCTGATACATAAAATGTGGATTCATCACTAAAAAATACAGTATTGAGAAAGTTTTCGTCCTTTTCCACTCGATTCAGCATATCCACAGCGAAATCGTATCACAGAGTGTGATCATTTACATGCATTTTTTGCACTATTTGAATTTTATAAGCATGAAACTTTAATTTCTTGTGCAAGATATCGTGAACTGTCGATTTTGGAATGCACAGTTCTCTGCTTGCTTTACGAACGGATTACCTGGGGCTTCGTCGGAAACTTTCATTAACTTGGTCAATAGTCTCACTGCTGACGCTAGGCCTACCGGCTCTTCCACGATGTTCCACATTGCCAGTTTCTTTAAACTGTTTCATCCACTACTTAATTGAATTTGTTGATGGAGGATTACAACCATACTCTAAACAGTACCATCTTTTAATTTTAATGGCAGACTTTAATTCTGCAGGCCATAACACACACATCGCCTTCTGCTGTACAGATGAGACATGACTACTAATTGCGCATTTTTCATACATTCCTCATCAGGCCACAACTAGCGCCATCTATCTGATTCTGGGAATTAGAATTCTGCAAAACAAAAATATAGAAACCGTGTTAGTAATACGTGACATGGAAAAAGAGACAATTCTCATATTTTTTTGTACATAATTTTGTAATGTGTCCAATAATTCTTAGACACCCTGTATATATACACTGGTGTGCAAAAATTAAGGAGAAATTAGCATAACAGTGGAACGAGCAGGCAGAATGGACCGAAAGACCACTCAGGTGATAGACTACAGTCCGGTACGGTGAGGCATGCGCATATATGCAGCATGACGTGGGGTGGGGGGTCAAAAGGGTATAAAGCACACCAGCGGTGTACACTCAGCAATTCAGTGAAAGCTATTGCACGCTGTACATCGGTTTGAACGACGTTGAGTTGCTGCCACCGTGTGATATGGCCAACAGGCAATCCAGTAGATGACATCTGGATGACTTTACCTGAGGTCGCATCATTGGGAAGTTGGAAGAAGGTCAAAGTGTGACTAGTGTGGCCGAGGAGTTCGGGATCGCTCGCTGCATCGTTTCACGAGCTTGGAGAGCATTTCAAGCGACAGGAGCAGATGTCCGAGAGTTTAGCAGTGGTTGTCCACGAGCAACCACGGCGGCGGACGACCAGTATATTGTCCTACAGGCGAGAAGAGACAGACGGCAGACTGCGGGAGAAATTGCAAGGCACATGCAACAGACAACTGGACGTCCGTTATCGCATTTTACCGTGGCCAAGAGGCTTCACAAAGGTGGTTTATTTGCATGATGACCAGTACGGTGTGTGCCATTAATGCCTGCTCATCGGAGATGGCGGTTTCTGTGGTGCCAGGAACACAAAAGCTGAACACCTCAGCAATGGGGTCGAGTTCTCTTTACGGATGAGAGCCGATTTAGTCTGACCAGCGATTCTGGACGTATACACATCTGGAGAGAGCAGGGAACACGCAATCACACCTCCAACATCATCGAAAGGAACCGGTTTGGAGGTGGCGGAGTTCTCGTTTGGGGCAGTATCATGCTTCGTAGCCGTACTGACCTCCACATCTTCCAAGGAGGTTCAGTCACTGGTGTCCGCTATTGTATCGAGGTTCGCCTGCCTCACGTGCATCTGTTTAGAAGTGCTGTGGGTCCTGAGTTCCTCTTCATGGACAACAACGCTACAACTCATCATACAGTGGCTGTCTCAGATCTGTTGGAGAGTGAAGATATTCAATGCATGGATTGGCCCGCAAGGTCCCCGGACCTAAATCCAATCGAACACGTGTGGGACCTTCTCGGGAGATGCTTGGCAGCACGTCACCAGCCGCCAGCAACGATTCCGCAGCTGCGATTGGCGCTACAAGAGGAATGGGCTGCAATGCATCAACAGCTCCTTGACAACCTCATCCTCAGCATGGACAGACATTGTAAATCCTGCAACACAGTCAGGGGTGATTATATCCCCTACTAAAGACTGGATTTTTCTTGGCAGACGCCCTGTCACATGGACATTTCTGTCTTCTGTCCAGTTGTGCTCGAAGCTACCTTTTCAATAAAGTGCCTTTGTATCCTTTGGATTCGTTGTTTGGACGGTTTTGCTCACTTGTCCCATATTTTTACATCTTGGGGATCTTATGGTATGATTTGAGTCAATGTGGAGCACTTCTGCATGACATTACATTCGAAAAACCGTCTCATCCTTAATTTTTGAACCCCAGTATATATATCAGAAAAATGACAAGAGTGGAAGACATCATGATCAGAGTAAAATCCCTGAAATGGCAATGGGCTGGACATACTGCCAGAAGGACAGACCGTCGATGGACAGTTGAAATTTTAGATTGGATTCCAAGGGACACGGAAAAGACCCAGAAGAAAACCACATGGGAGATGGGTGGATGAAATTCGAAAGTATGCGGGAATAACATGGAGCAGACTGGCACAAGACAGACCATTGTGGAAGAGGCTTAGAGAGACCTTCGTCCAGCAGTGGATTGATAATGGTTGCCAATGATGATGATGATGAGATAGATATATATGTAACTGCATTTATTTTTTCATGGCAGCCCCCTGCATCACAGCCTGTCCTTGACAAATGTCAACCCCGCCTTCTCGTGGTGCATCCTGTTCCTACTAAAGGGGCTCTGACGACCGCCAATAGCGGTATAACTATACCATCGGGATTAGAGGAAATTCTATCCCACACTCACCAACCCGCTTGGCCAGCGTGGTGAGTTATGGCCAAACCCTTCCAAAATGACTCCACAACTTAAATCTTGGCCCTCAGTCTCCAGTAGCTGGAATGTACCTGGCCAAGGCAGCGGCCAGTGCGACATGAAGGCAGAGGGTGCTAAGAATCCCCGGAGGACCGGACTAGGCTGCCATCTGATGCTGACCTTGGCAACGTACAATGGACGCTCCCTATCTTCTGATTCAAGGCTTCTTGAATTAGAAGAGGAACTACAAAGGATCAAGTGGGACGTCGTGGGGCTAAGTGAGGTAAGGAGAAAAGGAGAAGATCTCATCGAACTGAAAAGTGGACATCTCTTCTACTATCGTGGGACAGATACTGGCAGAACTAGTGGTGTTGGATTTATAATAAACAAGAAACTGAAGGATAAAGTTGTAGAAGTTGAAAGTTCTTCTGACAGAGCTGCACGGCTTGTTATCCAACTCTCGAAAAAATACCAGGCTCAGATTATTCAAACTTATGCACCCACCACAAGTCATCCTGAAGAAGAAATTGAAGAATTTTATGAGGAAATTTGTCATCTAAATAATAAAGGTAAGCAGCACTTGAAAATAATTATGGGAGATTTCAATGCAAAAATAGGGCAACGGCAACAGAATGAAACTTCAGTAGGTAAATTCGGTCACGGCAACAGAAACCAGCGTGGAAATACTCTCGTTGAGTTTGCAGAGGCAGAAGGGTTTTTCATCTTGAACTCCTTCTTCAAGAAAAAGCCACACAGGAAATGGACATGGAGACATCCAAATGGGACGACAAGTGAAATTGATTTTATTATGTGTAACAAAAAATTCGTCATAGAAGACTGCAGTGTGCTAAACAAGTTCAACACAGGTAGTGACCATAGATTGGTGAGATGTAAGATGCACCTCAACACTAAGCTTGAACGTGGCAAGCTCATAAGACAAACAAAATCTATTGACATAACCAACCTTAAAAAACACCATAATACCTTCAAGTTGGAACTGAAGAACAGGTTCTCTGCTTTAGAAGGCCTAACATCGGAAGAAGTGGACATCTCTGAAGTTAACAGAAAAGTAACCAAAGCTCTTATGGAAACAGCAACAAAATTAGCTGGGTCTAAGAACAAGTTGCATGTAAATAAATTATCAGGAAAAACGAAAATGTTGATGCAAAAAAGAAGAGAGATGAGGACAACTGAAGAAGATGTGACTTCCAAAAGTGGAATATATAGAGCTATGCAAGACAGTACGAAAAAGTATCACTGAAGACGTAAGAAATTTCAACTGTGAACTAGTGAGGAAAGCAATTGAAAACAACCAAAGCCTAAAGATAGCAAAGGGACATCTCAGTAAGGGAAGAAAACAGATTATGGCACTGAGAAAAGAAGATGGTTCTGTAACAAGAAATAGAGGCAAAATTTTGACAAGAGTGAAAGATTTCTACTCCAAATTATATGAAAGGGATGATACATGCACTCCAGACATCATGAAAGATACCAGTACCAGAGTTCCTCCAGTCCTTCCAGCAGAAGTTGCACATGCAATCAAGAACATGAAGATGGAAAAGCTCCAGGAGAAGATGGAATTACTGTAGACATCATACAAGAAGCAAGTGGAGAAATCGAAACAGTACTCGCCCAAATTTTCACTCGATGCCTTAATGAAGGAAAGATTCCTGAGGATTGGAACACCGCTACAATGATCCTGCTACATAAGAAAGGTGACATTGAGGATCTCAGGAACTACAGACCTATCAGCCTCCTATCAGTAGTTTATAAAATCTTCACTAAAGTTCTTTCACACCGCTTGAAGGTAACACTGGACATGGCTCAACCGAGAGAACAAGCTGGATTCAGGAGTGGCTACAGCACAATAGATCATATCCACGTGCTGAGAGAACTAATTGAAAGAGCGAGGGAATATGAACTTCCATTGTGCATGGCTTTTATCGATTATGAAAAAGCCTTTGATTCGGTGAAACCATCAGCAGTTACAATGGCTCTGAAAACCTGCGGTATTGAAGATGCATACATTAATATTATTAATAACATCTATGAAAATGCAAGTGCAAAGATTAGGCTGTTTGAAAATACAACACACATAAAAATTCGAAAGGGAGTGAGGCAAGGTGACACCATATCTCCGAAGCTCTTTAATGCCACATTGGAGGGTGTTTTTCAGTCACTGAGCTGGGAAAACAAGGGGCTAAAGATTAATCGAGATTATCTAACCCACCTTCGTTTTGCTGATGACGTAGTCATTTTTGCAACTACCCCATCAGAGCTGCAGAGTATGATCCAGGAACTTGCTGACAAGAGTAAAGAAGTGGGATTAAAAATGAACTTTCAGAAGACAAAAGTGATGTTCAATGCTTTTACACGAAATGAAGATTTGTCGATTGATGGAGAAAAGCTGGAGATAACAGACACGTACGTTTATCTTGGACAGCAGATATCAAGTGAGGGTCACATTGATGAAGAAATTAATCGGCGTACAAAACTTGCCTGGAGAGCTTTTGGAAGAAACAGCATAATTTTCAAGAGCAATATGCCATTATGTCTTAAAAGAAAAGTGTTTGATCAATGCATTCTTCCAGTGCTTACGTATGGTGCAGAGACGTGGACCTTAACTAAAAGAGACATACAAAGGCTGCAGACAACTCAAAGAAGCATGGAGAGGTGTATACTTGGTGTAACCAGGAGTGATAAGAAGAGGAACTCGTGGATCCGAAAATGACAAGAGTGGAAGACATCATGATCAGAGTTAAATCCCTGAAATGGCAATGGGCTGGACATACTGCCAGAAGGACAGATCATCGATGGACAGCCGAAATTTTAGATTGGATTCCAAGGGACAGGAAAAGACCCAGAAGAAGACCACATGGAAGATGGGTGGATGAAATTCGAAAGTATGCAGGGGTGACATGGAGGAGACTGGCACAAGACAGACCGTTGTGGAGGAAACTTGGGGAGACCTTCGTCCAGCAGTGGATTGATAATGGTTGACAATGATGATGATGATGACATTTATTTTTTTTTTTTTTTTGTCTCCCTACATTACTAATAGTTTCCCCTGGAATTTACCACTAGCTATGGCCCTGCATGAAACATCTTCTCAGAAAACTTAAAATTTACATTGTCCTAGGGCAGGAATCAGACCCTCATCTCCTGATTTCCATTTGAAGTTACTGTTATATCATCCAGGACCATACAGTTCCAAGCAACTAAGCAAAGCAGTTATAGCTTAGAAATGTGAACAACTTCAGATTTGTGCTAGTCAAAGCAATCCAAAGAAGGCTTCCTCAAAGCATCAGTGACCCTTTCTAATCCAAGAACAAATGTATGCCATAAATACTGAGTGCATGACAAATCATCGCAGAAATTAAAGAATATTCGTTAAAAGTATGTGCAAAGTTTCACTGGTACATTATTTTCAGCAGTAAGTTTGTGGTACTGAATTTCTTTTTGTTCATAATGTAATTTTTAAAGTTTTCTGAAGAGGTACAGAGTGAACAGTGATCTAAAAGTAATTCAGTGCCACAACGTGATTGATAACATACTGGTGAATTTCCCATGTATTTGTAAAGAATATATCTTCCTTAATTCATACATATGATAAAGATGTTCTCTGAGATTCAGAGGTTAGCTCCTCAGAGAAATACAAACTACCAGATTTTTACTTACTGTTGCTATATCAAACTTCTCCATTTACAGCGATCTTGACATACAACTTGGGCTTCATTGACATCCATCACACACCACACACACGACCTTGTATACTTCATACTCACAATCTTTTTCTCATGCAGACACTCCTGAATCTGATCCTCCCGCTACTTCCTTGGCCTTCCTCTGCCTTTCCTTCCTACCACTTGGGCTAAAAAGATCTTCTTAGTAAGCATCTCATCACTCATTCTTCCAACATGGCCAAACTACCAAAGCATATTAGTCTCCACCTTGCTAACAACATTTTGCTTCACATTACACAACTGCAACACATCTTCATTCCTCACACAATCGGAGCGTGTCTTGCCACAAACCCCCCAGTAAGTAACGCATTTCTCCAGCACACAAACGACTCCTGTGTTTCTTCTGCAGTACCCAAATTTCACTGCCACACATCAGAGTAGGAACAATTACACTCTCATACACAACCATGCGGGACTCTCTTGAGAACCCATCATTCCTGTGAACACCTCCCAAAGTCGCTATGACTTTCAATGAAGAATTCACTCGCCTACTTATTTCACCATCCAATTTGTTCTCTTTGTCAAACATGCTTCCTAAATACACAAACTCATTCACCTGGTCATTCACTCTGCCATTTAGACTTATATTACATTCAGTACTAACAGTTCCTCTCTCAAAAACCATAACTTTGGTCTTTACCTTATTTATACTCAGTTTGAATTTCATGCAAACTTCGTACATCCGGGACAACATACACTGCAAATCACTTTTGCTGTCTGCCAACAGGAGAGTATCATCAGCATACAGCAATCTGCACACACGAATATCACCAAGACATAAACCAGTATTATCTATTTTGGCATCACACATGCATACATCTATAAATATATTAAACAACCATGGTGACATTTCACAACTTTGTCTGACTCAAGCACTAATAGAAAACCATTTTGATAAAACACCCTTCACTCACACACAAGCTCTACTGCCAGCATACATGTGTTTTGCACTATTAAGTAGATTCCCAGTAACACATAGGAATTAAGAAATTTTCCTTAATTCTTATGATTGATATTTGATATGCTAATTTGTGACTGTTCTTGGATTTGAAAAGGGTTGTTGAAGTCATGAGGAAGTCCCTGATTGCTTCAACTAGTGCAAAACTTGAAGTTGTTCAGATTCCTGAACTGCAGGGCGGGTCACAAAACCAGCCCCAAATTCAAAAGACAGTTATTCAGTTTTATTTGTTCATAATGTACCTACATTTCAGTTACATTTGGTACGGCAAATAAACAGTTCTCAGGATAATGTACCTACATTTCAGTTACATTTGGTATGGCAAATAAGATCATTCTCAGGATCAATGTAAAACTAAAGACAATTTGCGGGATGGGAGGGGGGCATTATCTGCCAGGAGACGGTATTTCGTGTTTCAAAACCTTCAAAAACGGTAGTTAAACAAAGTAAAAAAATTACCATAATCATAATTTTTTTTCTCCCAATGTTGCCTTTGTCTCCAGTTTTCTTGTGAAGTATGATTTTATTACATAAATGTTTGTATTTCAGCTTGAAACTGTTGGTAACAATTTGCGAAAACGGAGGTTAGATGCCTCAAAAAATTTCCCCGTAATCATCAAGCATCAGATTCTACCGTGAAATTGAGGAATTCCGCCCTTTTTGTTATTATTTTGGTCATTCGCGAGATCAATGCACAAGTGAACATAATTTGGGGGGGGGGTCGTCGAAGGATGGAATTCCACCTTTACGAAAATTTTGAAAATGGAAGGCCAATGGAGTTCAGATTTTTCCCGCAATCTTAATTTCTTTTTTCTCACAATGTTGCCTCTGCCCAGTATTATTGTTAAATAACATTTTACTGCATAAATATTTGTATTTCAGCTTGAAAATGCGGGAAAATTTCCAGAACCGGAAGTCAGACAGTGCAAAGATTTATCCTGTAATTGACCCCTTTCCCCCCTGGCATGATGTTCCCAGTCTTCTGTATTGTTAAATACCCCTGTCCCATAAGTTTTTGCATTTAAGCTTGATAAGGGAGGGGAAATTCACGAAAATGGAAGTAACAAAGTTGAAAAATTTAAAAATGGATGCATGGCATTCGAAAGTATTAATATTCCCAAAGTTACACCATTTATCTAAAATAGTTAAAGCTTTGATATCATGCACTCATGGTCCTCAGTCTGAAAGTTCTTTCAGCATGATGGATGAAGTTGTTGTTATTAGAAGGCATAAAAAAGAAAGGAAAGAAAGGCGTCAATGAAGAAATAGAGAGAGAAAGATATCAGCAGAAAGAAAAAAATTAAGCAATGGATGCTGTGCTGCTGCAGAGTCAACAATAGGAAATCTGACAGTGAAAATTTTCCACATATGTGGAGACCACGTGAATAGGCAAAGTCAATGCTCTTTCCAGGTTTTTCTTTAATTAACACGCAACAACCAAAAATTTGTTATCTGGACACTGCTGGGATCATACCCCAGAACTTTCGATTTACTAGCTGAGTGCGTTCGCCTTACGCTACGGTGGCCAACAATCCATGGCGTTATGTGCGACAGTAGTCCACATTCTTCAAACTTTCAAACTGGCAGTAGTCTGCATCCTTGCTGTGTGTTTTGATTTTTCACCCAGTTAAAACTTTCAGCTTTTTTTTTCCTTCTTTGGTCTCATCTTGACATAAACTACCATTTTAGAGGCAGTATGGTCATATGTTAAGTGGAGGTTCATGCACTTCGGGTTCACTTGCTTGGATTTCCGGCCTGTCTAGCATTGTGGGATTTAGAACGCATCTGACTGATTTTTTACTGGTGAAAGTTTCGAACTTAAATCAAATTTACCTATCATGCCCTCTCCAGGGGAATCAACTTTGTGTTTTGCACATGTCAGTTTCATTAATGTCCTTGTTTGTTGTAACGTTTTGTTGTGGTGCATATTTCTTTTTTACAAGGCGATGCATAGTTTCGTAGAAAAATGTCTCTGTGTGTGCCGCGCAATATTACTGGTTACTACTGACAAGGCTCTTGCCAATGTTGGCATTTATGTAAATTGACCTACAAATATTACCTGTCTGCTGGGATAGGTGGTTTGTTGACATGTTGGGGTTTCTTTTGATACAGTTCGCTGTGTCTGCGACAGCTTCTGGTGTGCATACAGTTTGTTGTTCCACTCTCTATGCATTGATTACAGAACCAGTTGTATGTCATTTCTTCACTAAGTCCTGGATCATTGATTTTGCAGGAACATTGGCACCGGGATATTTTGCTTTAAATTGTTCATGTACCAAAAAATAAATAAATAAATAAATAAAACATATGTGAACATACTCCTCTACAATAAAAACACATTGTTCAAATGAATATGGCAGGACTCACATGCAGACAACTGCAGACTGTCTCCTGGAGCATGGAGGATCACTGAAGTCATGTGTGACAGCTTCGAATAATTTCCAGCAGCAAACTACAAAATGTAACTTTACAACTGTAACCCAAACTGTGTTCGGGGCCAGTTTTATATGTGTCACCCTGTATAATTGCATAGTTTCAGTTGCTTGGAACTTCATTATACTGGGTGGTGTCAGGTAGCATGATTGAATGAAAATCAGGAAATGCAGTTCAATTCCCACCCCAGCGGGATATGATGTTCCAAGTTTGCTGAGGAGATGTTACCCAGAGAACAGTGCACTAAAAGCAATTGAGTATTGTAATCTAATTGCCATAAATAATGTGCTTATAATGAAATGAGAAATAAATTGTAGCAAACATCGTTAAGCAATCAGCGATGCTTCATATTTTTTATTTTATCCCTTTCCAACATTTTCACACTAAAACTTTAAGAGATCAAAGCCCTGAACGATTGTGGAAGCAAAAATATTTCAGGGTAAAAATAAATAAATAAAATTCAGTCATAAATCATTTAGTTCCGGATCTGGTTACTTGAAAATGGTCATTCTGAATGAAAGGCCTTACAGACATCCTGATCTCTTTCCAAAATGACCTCTTTAGGTCACCTGATCTCAGCCGAAATTACTTTTCTTTTCCCAAAATTCAAGAACTGCTTAAATTCTTTTTTAACTTAAAGAGCTTTCCATTATTCTTCACATCTAAGATCTTTTAATCATTGAGAACAGGCCTTGATAAATGCCTGTAGATACAAAAGAACTCAGAAGGTGTGAGAATAATGTCAAAGCTCTTCAAATTAAAATAGAATTTCAGTATATTAATCTAAAGAAAGCATGCAAGTGTTTTTAATTCAAGAACTGCCTGTGTTAACATTATTTTAAGACAATTGACCACCTCTAGAGAGCTGTGACTGACACTGTGAAGGATCTCATTGAAGATGACTTCCAGCAGTTCTTTGAGGAATAGAATGACCACCTCTAACAGCGTGGTGCTTCCAAAGCTATTTTGAAGGGGATCATGGTGAAGTGTAAAATGTGGAGAATAATGTTTCTGCTGTCATTAACCTCATTGCTTTTGTGGCAGACCTTGTATTTGGTGCATTGAAATTATAAAGCTACCCCTCCCCCTCTCAATTTATTCATGGTGCAAGATGAAACAACATTTTTCAGTACCCCACTCAAAAGTTTGATGCAGTTTCTGTATCTTCTGCTCCAAGCTGCAAAGTCCTTAATCAGGCATTCTTTGGAGATATGTTCAACCCAGTGTTTGTTAGTGGAAACAATTTCTGATTGTCTTAAAATCTCCTACCACAAAGCTCATCCGTCATAATTGGAAACAACCAAAAGTCACTTAGAACAAAGTGTGACAAGTATTACAGTTGTGAGATTAAAGCAGTTTTCTTTCCACCAAAATAATTACATTCTTGAGGAACACTCCTGGTATCCATCCAGCTGAAATCTTGCTCATTTTGGGATCTTCATGCAGAATCGTATGTACAAAGCCAACAGATATGCCTGAAGATGTTGCAGATTCATCCATCGGCAATCTCATGGTGTGTATTTGTATTGTCCGTAAGGATTGTCTCAGTCTTTGAAACTCTAAGCTCAGAACAACCGCATTGTGGTCTTGTTTTTATTTTACAAGCCTGTTCATATCCTTGATAAAAGTTACACAATTGGTTATATCCATTTTTCATGAGACTTTTGCAAAAATTTTACGATGCATTTTGCTAAGAGTTTTCCCAGTGAAATGCAAATACTAGATTTATCACTTGCAGTTTCTGATTGCTAAAATATATCATTTCCAGTATATGTGACATATAAAACTAATAAATATTTTAAATAACAAATTCTAAAAAAATGAATGCGTAAAATGTATGACTTCCAGAACAAAGGTACAAATGATTCTGAAAAAGAAATGCCTAAAATTCGTCATGAACTACTTTCCTTCACGCTGGTTGTGATCAGGTTGCATACAAACAAAGCGGAAAGAAACACTCGAATCGGGAACCACGTTTTTCATTTTGTATCGCGAAAGACAGGCACACACACATATGCAAACTTCCTTTTATTTTTATAGATTAAGCAAGTGTTGAGCTAACAGATGCAGTCTTTCCATTTCTTCGTTTTTCAATTCAAACGATTTTTTTAATTGTTAGTGAGCCAACTTTCATCTAGTTTTAATTGAAATTCCTCAATGATACGGAATTTCGGAAATCGGAAGGCGTCAGAACCTGACCATGGACAATGTCCAATCGCATGCCAAAAATTATGGTGATCGAATGTCTCATGTCGTAGCTATGCCCAAACAATGAATTGTCCCAAGTCTCGTAAAGAGAGCTACGCTCGGCATTCGGCCTCGCTTCGCTCGATTAACACATTTCTGTGAAAGAAGTTAGGAGATTGTATCTTTAAAGGATCTCATGTTTCTGCTGGATTATTTTTTTTTAAATCTCTGATGTATTTACTGTATGAGTACTTAAATGGTAAATGGTGGCATAACTTTTGCTACACACACATGACAAATTTAACTTCATTTTGTTTTCTTAATAGGCTGTATTTTTATTTCCAAAAATTGTTTTTATTTCTATTTCACTTGATCATACGTTGGAATTCTTGCTTCTGTTGTTGGTGTTAACATTTTGGATTTTCACCACACTGAAAGATGCTTATTTCTTTTGATAAGGTTTCTCCTCTAGCTATCCAAACAGTTTTTGTCTCAGAACTGTTGTATGCAATTTTCCTTTTGGCTATCTTGAAAGTGTTCTTTCACCATAAAATTCTATTGAGTACTGCAGCATGAAACACGTTATAATACAGCCTATGGAATTAACTAAGATGTTCATTATAATCTTCAACAATCATGGCGTGTTAATCTGTGCATTGTTGCTAACAGTGATAATTTCTGATAGCTTTGATTACTGTTCAACATTAGGTACAATTAATTCTATTTTTCATAATGTTGCTCGATCCCACATTTTTTTGCAGTACGATAATGGGCAAAACACGTAACGAGAAATTACAAATAAAGGTAAGTAGATCATGCTAGTTGCGTTAAGAGATTAGAATTTTTTCAAAGAAAGTTCGTAAGTTAGGAGCTTTCAGCCTTGTCTTAGGTCTTCATCACGCCAATGGAGAACTTAAGATTGTTTCCAGATTATGCATTTGAATTTTTGTTAATAAAGATTGTAATTTTTGTTACTAAGATTGTTTCCAGATTATACATTTGAATTTTTGTTAATTCAAATGTATAATCTGGAAACAATCTTAGTCCTTCATTGGCGTGATGAAGACCTAAGACAAGGTTGAAAGCTCCCAACTTGCGAACTTTCTTTGTAAAAATTATAATCTCTTAATGTAACTAGCATGATCTACTTACCTTTATTTGTTTTCTGCAGGATTTTGTAATTTGAAAATAGGTTGATTTCTCTTGCATGTGTCTTTCTTTCCCAGTATCTTTTAATTTTAACAACTTGCTTTGATGCTTTTGCTGTTACTAAAGAGCACATTCATCCCAACATCTTGGTTTTGATATTTAGCAATCTGCAGATACAAGAAAGAAGAAAGCTTTTCAACTGAAGTAGCTGCACATTGAGCAGTCTTTCCAGTGATGTTCTATTTAATCCCCCTTCCCCCATTCTGTTTGAAAACGTTACTCCCACCCTATCTTATAGTTGTATACCTTGTGGGTTATTTTCCTCTGTACCAGAAAAACAGTGCGGTATGTTGGTTACGAGGCTCATTCAAGAAAGACTTGCATGGAAATTTGTAAGCATGTATGTACAAACCTGAACTACATAAGGTTGTTGTCCTTTTCAAAGTAATCTCCTCTGGAAGCAATGCACCTGTCCAAACATTGTTGCCACTTTTTCAAAGATTTGCCGGAAGCTATCTTTCTGCATCCCTTTCAGAGCCTCCTCTGAAGCTTTGACTGCGTCTTCTATTGATGTAAACCTACGTTCTCGCAAGTACTTTTTGAGAGGGGGGAGCACTGCTAAATATGGACTGTATGGAGGATATGGAACCGTTCCAATATTTTTTCGGCCAAGAAGGTAGTGACTTTCTGTGCCACATGAGGACGAGCATTATCAAGGTTCATACGATCCTTAAAAGTCCTTAAGAACTCCTTATTTCAACCCCCTTCCCCCCACACATTTTCCCCATTATAGCCTTCATTACTTACCTTGTGTGACCTTACCAGTGGGATCAAAATCTGTGTTGTGTGTCTTTTCAGGGGTCAGAAGGTCAAAGGTAGGGGTAGGGGGAGGTTCTGTTTGACTTCTTCAGAATTTATGGTGTCAGTTGTCTCATGTGGTCTGATCTATGTAGTGTCTACTGCTCTATACAACTCACCTTGCTTCATTGTCGCTGTGTCTCCTGCTTGTCCTTTTTATTCGGCGTGCATTTCATTTTGTTCTTTGTGGGCAAAGTAGTTTATATTTGAGGCAAAATGCCTGGTAAATGGCCACTAGTGCTGTTTAATCCCCTACATATGTATATACAGTAAAACCTCGAAAATCCGGCTTCCAGAAATCTGGCACTTCCCTGCTTTCATTTTCGTGAGAACATCCGATGTTTCACGAATAACCACACACATGAGATTCTTCCGCGGATTCGCGGAATTCCGTTTTTTTTTTTTTTTTTTTTTTTTTTTTTTGGTCATCATTTGGGTTGTTCTCGAGATTGATGCAAAACTGAAAAGAAATTTTGAACGATGAACGATTAGTTGAGGGGGAAGGTTGAACTGGGGATGGTATTTTGTTTTTCAAAACTTTCAAAAATGGAACTTAAACGGAGTAAAAATTTTCCCCGTAATCGTGATTTCTTCTTCTCACAATGTTTTTTCTGCACAGTATTAGTGTTAAATATAATTTTATTTCATAAGTATTTGCATTTCAGCTTGAAAATGGAAGATAAATTCCAAAAACGGAAGTTGACGCGAAAATTTCCCCGTGTTCTTCAGTGGATTTGAAGAATTCCGCCATTTTCATTGTCATTTTGATGGTACTCGAGATCGATGCAGAACTGAACAGAAATTTGGGAGGGATTGGTGGTGAGGTCGTTTTCCGTCGGTGGGCGGAATTCCAACTTTCATTACTTTCAGAAACGGAAGTTAGACGGAGTGAAGGTTTTTCCTGTAATCGTAATCCTTTTTTCTCACAATGTTTCTTCTACCCAGTAGTGTTGTTAAATATAATTTTATTCCGTTAATATTTGTTTATGGAGAAAAAATGGAGGAAAACCTTCATAAAACGAAAGTCAGACAGGGCATAGATTTCGCCGTTAGTTGTAAAAAAATTTCTCCGCGATGTTACACATTTATCCTGTGTTGCTGTTAAATATAAAATATATATATATATATTAATCACATCATACCAACCACATCACTCATAGAAAGCAAAATAAAATTCGGCAACCAATCAAGACGCCCCGAATCCAAAAATTTGAAGCCCCAAGCCCGAAAGTGAACCTATAATCACTGAAATCATGAGACCCCTCTGAAATGTGCAATGCAGCATATAAAGATAGAGGTATCAAGTATATTGTAGTAATATTAAACACAAATCAAACAAAATGTCCAATCAACAAGACTAACCACATTCATTCTCAAACAGAGTGAAGCCTAATTAAAGCCAGGTCAACAGCACCAAATACAAATAAAAACTCTAAAATGGTAAGTATACTATACTTACATACTTATAGTATACTGATCAGTAATGGCTGTTGATTGGACATTTTGTTTGATTTGTGTTTAATATTACTACGATATATATATATATATATATATTTATTGAATCTTTAATATTTACATAATATATACATAATAAATGTTCAGTGAACAATTTTGTCTTGCTCATGCCGCGGTATATTCATGCTGTTTCGCAGCACCTTCTTATTTTTCACCCGTGCGGTTAAAAATTCAGCTTTTTTTTTTTTTTTTTTTTTTTCCTTCGTCAGTCTCATGTATGTAACCATGGAAATATCTCGATGTACCGTCTCAACAACACATCGCAAGGTCGTCTGATCTCAGTGTGCGAATTGCCGAGAGCTGCCTATGTGTAACATCGAAAGGTTCCTCAAATTCGTCATCTCGTTGGGCCGCGCTGAAGTGACGCGGCCCAATGAGGCGACTAATCGCCGTGTACGTTTGAAATGCGTGTCGAACGTGTGATGATGATCTGTGCTCGGTGGTGGAAGTATGTGGATTCGATTGTGTAATGACATCTTCATCGGCCTTCATGATGCATCGCGGTAATAGCCTTTGCGATGCATCTTAGTTTCGTCAGTCAAAAAACCGTAACATCGATGTAAAATTCGCATCGGGTTTTCACAATGTATCGATACAACGCCCAGCCCTAGCGGTTGCTCTGAGTTTTTTTCAAGGTTTTGCCGAATTCAACTTTATTTATTTTTTGACACAGGTATATAATGAATAGTACAAAAAGGTAATCGCCAATATTTTTGCCAAAACTTTTTTTCGCAAATTGTGAAGAATGTGATCGACAGTATGACCCCTGCATATGTATAAAGCATAGACATGCAAATTTTCGTTAAAGTGACCTGTTATGTGTAAGTACAAGCTTTACATAATTCCTATTACACAATTTTTGGATAGCTTCAGAAATCCGGAATTTTCATAAATCCAGTCCCGTTGATGCTGGATTTATGAGGTTTTACTGTATACATACACACACACACACACCTGGTGATATTCCAATGACGCAAAATATCAATTGGAGTGTAGGTCCTTAGATAGTCCTTATTATTTTTTTTTCCACAGAAAAGGGTATGAACCCTGAATTTATACAATTTTTTTGGTGAATTGTGGGTGCTTCTCACAGATATGTGTGATCAGCTTTGTCAAAACAGACACATAATAATCCACATTAACCATGGTATTCGGCGGCACGACATTCTGGCACACCGTTCCTCAGTAATCAAAGAAAGTGATTGCCGTTATCTTCCCGGCAGACTTTTCATATTTTGCCTTAGGAGATGATGTGGCTTTCCATACAGGGAGGGCTCTGTTGTTTGCACTCTAGATCATAGTGACAAAGAAAAGTTTCATTGCCTGTGATCAGTGACTTCGAGTAATCCTCGTTTGAAGGAATTTCTTGCTTCAAAAAATCCCACACTCAACATGTGCTTGTTTTTGTTCAGGCATCAGTAACCGACGAATCCATCTTGTACTGACTCGTGTCATGTGTAGCTTCGCACTGAGTATGGTGTTGGCACTTCCAACTGAAATTTGTAAATGTTCTGCCATTTGTGTCACTGTGAGCCGACGATCCTCACGAATAATCATGGCTGCAGTACCTCCCATCTGATCAGTAATGGCTGTTGGTGATACCCCAAATCCACCTTGTTCCTGAAACGATTCACGGCCTTCACGAAATTCCTTTAGCCACCACTGTGCTGTACCGTGTGGCATCACACTCTCACTATACGCACCAACATATCGTACGCTTCTGTATTCATTTTTACTAAGCGGACACAGAACTTCAAAGCTGCACGCTGTTCCACTGGGATGATGTTTTGGTTCCAATATGTAGGGGATGTAAGGTCAGGTGATGCGTAACATCACAGCCTCTCCTTGACAAATGTCAACCCCGCCTTCTCGTGGTGCATCCTGTTCCCAGTAAAGGGGCTCTGACGACCGCCAATAGCGGTATAACTATACCATCGGGATTAGAGGAAATTCTATCCCACACTCACCAACCCGCTTGGCCAGCGTGGTGAGTTATGGCCAAACCCCTCCAAAATGATTCCACAACTTAAATCTTGGCCCTCAGTCTCCGGCAGCTGGAATGTACCTGGCCAAGGCAGCGGCCAGTGCGACATGAAGGCAGAGGGTGCTAAGAATCCCCGGAGGACCGGACTAGGCTGCCATCTGATGCTGACCTTGGCTACTTACAATGGACGCTCCCTATCTTCTGATTCAAGGCTTCTTGAATTGGAAGAGGAATTACAAAGGATCAAGTGGGACATCGTGGGGCTAAGTGAGGTAAGGAGAAAAGGAGAAGATCTCATCGAACTGAAAAGTGGACATCTCTTCTACTATCGTGGGACAGATACTGGCAGAACTAGTGGTGTTGGATTTATAATAAACAAGAAACTGAAGGATAAAGTTGTAGAAGTTGAAAGTTCCTCTGACAGAGCTGCACGACTTGTTATCCAACTCTCGAAAAGATACCAGGCTCAGATTATTCAAACTTATGCACCCACCACAAGTCATCCTGAAGAAGAAATTGAAGAATTTTATGAGGCAATTTGTCGTCTAAATAATAAAGGTAAGCAGCACTTGAAAATAATTATGGGAGATTTCAATGCAAAAATAGGGCAACGGCAACAGAATGAAACTTCAGTAGGTAAATTCGGTCACGGCAACAGAAACCAGCGTGGAAATACTCTCGTTGAGTTTGCAGAGGCAGAAGGGTTTTTCATCTTGAACTCCTTCTTCAAGAAAAAGCCACACAGGAAATGGACATGGAGACATCCAAATGGGACGACAAATGAAATTGATTTTATTATGTGTAACAAAACAGAAAAGTAACCAAAGCTCTTATGGAAACAGCAACAAAATTAGCTGGGTCTAAGAACAAGTTGCATGTAAACAAATTATCAGGAAAAACCAAAATGTTGATGCAAAAAAGAAGAGAGATGAGGACAACTAAAGAAGATGTGACTTCCAAAGTGGAATATATAGAGCTATGCAAGACAGTAAGAAAAAGTATCACTGAAGACTTAAGAAAATTCAACTGTGAACTAGTGAGGAAAGCAATTGAAAACAACCAAAGCCTAAAGATAGCAAAGGGACATCTCAGTAAGGGAAGAAAACAGATTATGGCACTGAGAAAAGAAGATGGTTCTGTAACAAGAAATAGAGGCGAAATTTTGACAAGAGTGAAAGATTTCTACTCCAAATTATATGAAAGGGATGATACATGCACTCCAGACATCATGAAAGATACCAGTACCAGAGTTCCTCCAGTCCTTCCAGCAGAAGTTGCACATGCAATCAAGAACATGAAGCGGGGAAAAGCTCCAGGAGAAGATGGAATTACTGTAGACATCATACAAGAAGCAAGTGGAGAAATCAAAACAGTACTCGCCCAAATTTTCACTCGATGCCTTAATGAAGGAAAGATTCCTGAGGATTGGAAAACCGCTACAATGATCCTGCTACATAAGAAAGGTGACATTGAGGATCTTGGAAACTACAGACCTATCAGCCTCCTATCAGTAGTTTATAAAATCTTCACTAAAGTTCTTTCACACCGCTTGAAGGTAACACTGGACATGGCTCAACCGAGAGAACAAGCTGGATTCAGGAGTGGCTACAGCACAATAGATCATATCCACGTACTGAGAGAACTAATTGAAAGAGCGAGGGAATATGAACTTCCATTGTGCATGGCTTTTATCGATTATGAAAAAGCCTTTGATTCGGTGAAACCATCAGCAGTTACAATGGCTCTAAAAACCTGCGGTATTGAAGATGCATACATTAATATTATTAATAACATCTATGAAAATGCAAGTGCAAAGATTCGGCTGTTTGAAAATACAACACACATAAAAATTGGAAAGGGAGTGAGACAAGGTGACACCATATCTCCGAAGCTCTTTAATGCCACATTGGAGGGTGTTTTTCAGTCGCTGAGCTGGGAAAACAAAGGGATAAAGATTAATGGAGATTATCTAACCCACCTTCGTTTTGCTGATGACGTAGTCATTTTTGCAACTACCCCATCAGAGCTGCAGAGTATGATCCAGGAACTTGCTGACAAGAGTAAAGAAGTGGGATTAAAAATGAACTTTCAGAAGACAAAAGTGATGTTCAATGCTTTTACAAGAAATGAAGATTTATCGATTGATGGAGAAAAGCTGGAGATAACAGACACGTACATTTATCTTGGACAGCAGATATCAAGTGAGGGTCACATTGATGAAGAAATTAATCGGCGTACAAAACTTGCCTGGAGAGCTTTTGGAAGAAACAGCATAATTTTCAAGAGCAATATGCCATTATGTCTTAAAAGAAAAGTGTTTGATCAATGCATCCTTCCAGTGCTTACGTATGGTGCAGAGACGTGGACCTTAACTAAAAGAGACATACAAAGGCTGCAGATAACTCAAAGAAGCATGGAGAGGTGCATGCTTGGTGTAACCAGGAGAGATAAGAAGAGGAACTCGTGGATCCGAAAAATGACAAGAGTGGAAGACATCATGATCAGAGTTAAATCCCTGAAATGGCAATGGGCTGGACATACTGCCAGAAGGACAGATCATCGATGGACAGCCGAAATTTTAGATTGGATTCCAAGGGACAGGAAAAGACCCAGAAGAAGACCACATGGGAGATGGGTGGATGAAATTCGAAAGTATGCAGGGGTGACATGGAGGAGACTGGCACAAGACAGACCGTTGTGGAGGAAACTTGGGGAGACCTTCGTCCAGCAGTGGATTGATAATGGTTGACAATGATGATGATGATGATGTAGCTATGCTATTTAAAAAACAAAAACAAAAAACAAGTTAATAAAATCATGCAATGCATTGATTATGATATGCTTTCCAACATACCAGAAATCATTACTGAGGATAATGGCTGTGGAATAAATATCGCTCCTGTGTCCTGACCTTTGACCCCATTTCGATGATATTAAACAGAATTGGTTCAGTGTACCTCTGGAACAACATACTAAAGTTTTGTCGTAATTGAAGCATTTTTCATTTTTACATAAGTTATGACGCATAAGAGCAATGGAATGAATCCCTCTCCTATGTCCTGACCTTTGACCCCATTTCGTCCATTTTCAATAGGGTTCGTCCCCAGGTGGTCCCCTACCGCATACTAAATTTTAATCGAAATTGAACCACTTTTAGGCGAGTTATCGTGCTGACGGACGGACAAAGCTGGAGCATATACACTTCTTCAGCTTACGGTTGGAAAGCGTAAAAAATACATACAAAGACTGCAGACAACTGAAAGAAGCATAGAGAGATAGGTGCTTGGTGTAACCAGAAAAGATAACAAGTTAGTAAAATCGTGCAATGCATTGATTATGATACGCTTTCCAACATACCAGAAATCATTATTCAAGTTATTACTCAAGTTATGAGGATAATGGCTATGGGGAAATAAATCTCGCTCCTGTGCCCTGACCTTTGACCCCATTTCGATGATATTCAACAAAACCGGTTCAGTATACCTCCGGAACAACATACTAAAGTTTTGTCACAATAGAAGCACTTTTAGCCAAGTTATGAGGATAATGGTTGTTGATAAATTTCACTCCTGTGTCCTGACCTTTGACCCCATTTCGATGCTATTCAAGAGAACCGGTTCAGTATACTTCCAAAACAACATACTAAAGTTTTGTTGCAATTGAAACATTTTTACATAAGTTATAATGCATAAGAGCAATGGAATGGATTCCACTCCCATGTCCTTACTTTTGACCCCATTTCACCCATTTTCAATACGGTTCTTTGCCAGTTGGTCCCCTACCACATACTGAAATTTCATTGACATCGAACCATTTTTGCACAAATTATGACGCATAAGGGCAGTGGAATAGATCCCGCTTCTATGTCCTGACCTTTGACCCTATTTCGCCCATTCTCAATAGGGTTCATCCCCCAGCGGTCCCCTACCACATACTAAAATTTCATCGAAATCTAACCATTTTTACGTGAGTTATCGTGTGGACGGACATACAGACAGACAAACAAAGCTGGAGCATATACGCTTCTTCAACCTATGGTTGGAAAGTGTGAAAAAGCATGCAAGTCTTTCTTGAACAGGCTCATATTTTCGAAATCATTACACAAATATTTATTCATTGAAGCTCCAACTCTTGAGGCAAATTTCATCATTACCTCCTGACTGGAGCATACCTGCCAAGTTTTACAGTTTACCCGCAAAATTTGCGGAAATTGCTGTGCCTGTATGTTCTGCTTTACCTGATCCCAATTTCGCCCACTTCTGCATCCTCAACGGTCCCTCCTCGCAGTGTGGTGGGAAAAAAAAAATTGTAAAAACACTGTAGGATTAGGATACTGTAATTGCTGAAAAAATGAGGGAGAGAGGATGAAAAACATTAACCTCGAATAAGACTTGAATGGTAATACAGCTTGTTGGCACAAAAATTTAAAGACAAAACCGTAAAGTAAATAGTTACTGCGGCCGCAATAACTTCACAGCTGCAAAATAATTTTTGTTTTATCTGTGTATGTATTCTAATAATAGCATTCTAATGAAGTAATCAAACAGAAGTCATCGCTCTTTCCACGTTTATAAGTGAGACTCGGAAAAGTTCTCATCTACTTATAAACGTGACTCACTTGTAAACGTGGAAAGAGCAGTGACTTCTCTTTGATGTTTCTAATCCCAGTGATGGAAAGTTTTCGCCAATTGCGCCGAACTGCGCCAATTTCATTATCTTGATCCAAACTGCTACAAATTACGAAAAAATTTTATATTTGCGCCAAAACGGCAATCCACGGCAAACATTTCCGAGCGAGTAAAAGGTTTTCACGGCAAAAAAATGCCGTTTTAAACGTCGAATCGAATGACGCTTTTTTAAGGTCTACGCGTAATTTGGTGAAAACAACGCTTAATCAACATGTACTGTACCGCCAATCCAAAAATTTTGGAATGTTTTTCACCTACCTTTGAATTCGTTGTTTTTTCGGCAAAAGTGACGAAAAAAACAACAATTTTCGCAATGTAGGAAATTAAATTGTTTTTGCTTATGGAGGAGGAGTTTTGTTGTAATCACGTGGTATGTAGGAGAAACGATGTTGTACGTTATGAAATCCTGATGAAGATTGTTTACTTATAGTTTGGTGGTCTTTCGGAGTGCTGTGCAATTGAGATTGTTTATATGTCGTTCCCTGCTCTTTGGGATAGCGCAGTTATTTCATTCCGGGTGAGGTGCGCGATTACGTAAATACAGCGTAAGGTCAGTCATTAGCTATTTTGTCGATGCAGAGGACGACTGAAACTGGCTCTCCCGTGGCAGGATACAATGGTTCTGTTTCTAAAGGATTCATAGGTATTCAGAGATGCCAACTTTTACGGATTTTCACTCCATCCTACGGTTTTACGGAAGTCACCCGAAAAAACTAAGGGAAAGCCCTCGCAAGATCCCTGCACGCAATTTCTATTTTTTTACCGTCTTTTGGTCGAAAAATGCACTTTACGGAGAATCCCTTATGCGCCTTTGACGTTCTGATATCCCCCGCCAACGTAGACGGAGTTTGTCACGTGATTCCCCATACAGCCATTTGAGAGTACCGTGCGCAAAAGTCAAGAGGGAACTCAGCTCAGCGCCTTTTGCCAACTCTTTACATTGATTGCATGTGGCTTTGTGTTTGTGAAAATTTCGGTGCAAACGTTTTAACCCTTTCCACTCGACTGTCGGGTGACACCCGACATTACGAAATCGCCGAATAGCTCACCCGCCACTCCGATGACGCTTTTAAGCTCGCATGTCGGTGCTCGCGAGACATTTCTTTTTCGTTGAATAGGTCAGATGTCACTCGCCACGCCGATGACGCTCCTATAGCTCGCATGTCGGGGCTCGCAAGGTGTTTCTTTTTCACCGGACAAAGTAAAAGAAACGTCATCTGTGTGTCGGGTGGCGCTCGCGAGGATTTTGTTTTCACCGAATAGCTCCGGTGTCACCCGCCGTGGCGATGATGCCTCTATGGCTTGCATGGTGGCGCTCGCGAGGAATTTCGTTTTCACTGAATAGCGGGCGTGTCTTGTGTTGCCCGCGACGCCTATGTCCCCTCTATAACTCGGATGTCGGCGCTCGTGAGGAATTTCTTTTTTTGCCGAATAGCTCGGGTGTCATCCGCCACGTCTATGACGCCTCTATAGCTCGTATGTCGGGGCTTGCGAGACATTTCTTTTTTGCCGAATATCTCGCGTGTTGGGTCTCACCCTCCATGCCAATGATGCCTCTATATCTCACATGTTGGCGCTCGCGAGACATTTCTTTTTCACCGAATAGCTTGCGTGTCAGGTGTCATCCGCCGCGCTCGTTATGCCTCTATAGCTCGTGGGTCGGGGCTTGTGAGACATTTCTTTTTCGCCGAATATTGCATGTGTCGGGTGGCACCCTCCGTGCCGATGACGCCTCTATAGCTCGCATGTCGGTGCTCGCGAGACATTTCTTATTTGCCGAATAGGTCGGGTGTCAGCCGCCAAGCTGATGATACCTCTATAGCTCGTATGTCGGGGATGGCGCGTATGTCAGGGCAGGCGAGCTAAAGCTGAGCTTTCACTGCTAAGTTGTGGCCTTTACTGCAGAAAAGAAAAAAAGAAAAAATGCGAGTTCTGTGTGAGTATGGGTGAAAAGTTATTTGAGTGGAAACGGTTTATTTAGATTAAAACGAAACGAAATGTAGCAGTGAAACAGCTATGGCAACAAAAAGAACGAAGTAAGATAAAACTTATCGTCAAGTGTATCGCAGTATGTATTATAGTAAAGAATGGCCTTTATATGAAGCATCTAAAGTTTTGCTGAATCACGTTTTATAAGCCATGTGGCTGCGATTTTAGCCTGTCGCAAGGCGGCCACGATGATTTTAGGCGTCATGCAGAGAGCAAGAAGCACAAAGATCATGTCAAAAGATTAAATGGAGATGTGAGTAAAATTAATGTAACCAAAAAACTTCTGACAGCTTATAAAGAATCCTGGGGAAAATATCAAGAGCAGATTAGTGCTGGAAAATGCAGCAAAACAAGCAAAAAAGAGAAGAAATTGAATGTTCACAAGGGGATTTGAAATGGGAAGAAGCTGAATATTTGCAGCAGTTGGATTCCCTCATAAAATGTTAAATAATGCTGAGATGAACATTGAATGTGGCATAAAAAAAAAGACACAAGTGAAATAAAAAGTGGACAGATACTATTAAAAGAAGCAAAACAAAACATTGCTAACTATCTTAAAAAATTAGAAAAGAATAGAAGTGAGCAATTAAATATTGAGAAAAGCAGCAAAAAATTAGATATTTTTTTTGTAAAATAAATTATTAATAATAGTATCCTGCTATGGTTACAAATTTTTTGATCTATTTGAAAACTAAAATGTTTGATATGTGTGTGTGTATTTCAATGCAAGATGTTTTAAATTTGAGTAAAGTGCATCTATTTCCAAAACGTTTTCTGCTTAAAAGTTTGTTCTATCTACTAATATTTTACCTGCTCAAAAAAATGTTTTCTTACACCAAAAATGTATTTTATCTGCTCCAAAAATGCATTTTGTTGCTTCAAAAATGTGTTTCACCTGCTCCAAAAACACATTTTGCTGCTCCAAAAATGTATTTTACCTGCTGCAAAAATGTATTTTACCTGCTCTAAAAATATATTTTACCTGGTCCAAAAATGCATTTTTTTGCTCCAAAAATGTATTTCACCTGCTCCAAAAATGTATTTTACGTGCTCCAAAAAATGTATTTTACCTGCTCCAAATATGCATTTTGCTGCTTCCAAAATGGTTTTGCAACTTTCCATCACTGTAATCCACGTCAATTGTGTGTATTAATTATTCATTCGCCTCCTAGTTATTTGTTCAGTTGCTGCTTACCATCTTTGATGAATCCCCAGTATTGTGTGGGGCTCCAAGGAGCAACCTGCCATGTAGTTTGGCAGTTAGTCGTATGTGAGTCTGGTGAATTCGAGGCCGCTGTGATGCAGTGGTAGCATGTCCGGCATGTAACTGAAAGACCCTGGGTTCAATTCCCGGTGGCGGTCGATGAAAATTTTTATGTGATTCACTTATAAACCTGGAAGAAGTGATGACTTCTGTTTGATGTTCCTAATCCACGTCAGTTGTGTGTATTAAATACATAAGGTAATTATTGCATTTTAATTGCTGTAAGCATGAAATAGTGTCAAATGTCTTAATTTTAGCATATGAAATGTATTAAAGCGGGTGGTCGTAGTGAGCGATGGATTTGCCTCCTCGGGGCGCTCCGTGGTAACAATGGCACACACAACAGCAACTAGGGTCTCTGTGAATCTTAGAGAGGTGCAATCTAGTTCTGTGTGACATTGGCAAAAAGACCCCAACTCACTGGGTTTTGTTCCAGAATCCTTAGGTTGAATGACCAACTGGAACCCTCAGCTGTGGGCTAATCCCCCACACTGATGTACTTACCTGATTAAAAAGACAAAAAGAAATATTAAGAATGACTCAAGTGTGAGATATGGTGGACCTACCACACTTGAGAAGGACGGTCCACCACGGAATCGACCTGGACTTTCTAAACGGCGTATGAGAAAGAGATCTCGGCTGAGTGAATGTAAGATTGTTGTATGGAATACTAGAGGTATAAATAGCAAGATGAGTGAGGTGATTGAGGAGATGAATAAGTATAGACAGGGTGTGCTGTGTGTAAGTGAAACCAAAAAAGGAAATTGGGGTAGAAGAAGTGAATGGCACGGTGAGTGTGTGGTCTGGAGTATTGGATAATATGAGAGGACAGGCTGGTGTAGGTGTGATTTTAAGTGAAAAGATGAATAACAACTTGATTCACTATAGTTGCATAAGTGAGAGAATTCTCTGGATTCGTTTGAAAGTGAAACTTCAGAGAATTGTAATTGTTGTAGTGTATGCTCCTTGTGACTCAGAACCTTCTGATAAGAAAGAAGATTTCTGGAATGAGCTAAAAGCTGTTTTGAGCCAGTTTGGTGCTAAAGAAAAAGTTATAATAGCAGGGGATTTCAATGCTAGAGTAAGTGTGCAGAATGCAATTTCTGACAATGTACTGGTTAAGTTTAATGATCCTTGTGTGAATGATAATGGTGAAAGATTAATTGAACTCTGCATTGAGAATGGTTTGTGTGTATCTAATACATTTTTCAACCACAAGTATATACACACATATACTTGCAAAAATCGTACTCTTGGTCAAAAGAGTGTGATAGATTTTGTTGTTTACCATCAGCGTTTGAAACACTTAGTTGTTGACACCCGTGTGATGAGAGGTGCGGATGTTGGTTCTGATCATTACTTGGTAGTGTCACGAGTGAAACTTAATGTTGGTTGGAGGAAAAGGAATAGGAAGAGACCCAGGATAGAAAGAATAAAGGTTGATAGGCTCCTTGAAGATCATCAGCGGTATTCTGACTTACTGAGAGAACAACTGAAGGATCTGAAATCTTGTGAGAGGGATTTAGAAAAGAAGTGGGAATGTTTTAAGAACTGTGTTGTTACTGCTGCTAAAGAGGTCTTTGGCACCACAATAGTGGGTAACAATAGAGGTGATGCTTGGTGGAATAGTGAGATTGATGAGGCAGTAAAGAAAAAGAAGGAAGCCTATTTGGGGATGTTGCAAGGTAGAGTCTCTGTGGATGAATATCGCTGTAAGAAGCGTGAAGCTGCTAAGCTGGTTCGCCACAGTAAGGCAAAAGATAGGAAAGAGGAAGTGGAAAGGCATGAACTGGCTTTTTGGAAAGATAGAAAGTCCTTCTGGAAGTACATGAGACTCAGGAAAAATAGGGGAAACAAAGTTGTAAGTTGTGTGAAGAATGAGATTGGGGAAATGATATGGGAGCCCAATGAGTTAAGTGACAGATGGGGCAAATACTTCTGTGAGGTATTAGATCAGAAGAGCAAAAATGTTTCTGAGACAGACGCAGATGATGTCACAATGAGGGATGAAAGCACAGGAGGGATCTCAAGAGAAGAAGTGTGTAAAGCTCTAAAATCTCTTCAGAATGGTAAGGCTCCAGGAGTTGATGGCATAACTGCAGAGATGTTGAAGTATGGTGGTGACTATAATTGACTGGTTAACTGAAATTTGCCGGTTGTGCTGGGAGTTAGGAATGGTCCCTCGGGATTGGTAGGATGCTCTCATTGTTCCCTTGTATAAGAGAAAAGGTGATCAGACTGAATGCAAGAACTATTGTGGTATTAGCCTACTGAGTGTGCCAGGGAAAGTGTTTGGTAAGGTTGTTAATAAAAATGTACAGGGTCTTACATCAGAGAAAGTGTGGGATGTTCAGAGTGGTTTTATGCCTGGTAAAGGCTGCACTAACCAGATTTTTGCATTACGCATGATGATTGAAAAGTATCTGGCTGTTGGGAAGAAAGTTTTTACTGCCTTCATAGATTTAGAGAAAGCTTACGACCTAGTCAATAGGACACTTTTGTGGAAGGTATTGAATGAATATGATGTTACTGGGAATCTACTTAATAGTGTAAAAGCCATGTATGCTGGTAGTAGAGCTTGTGTACGAGTGAATGGTGTTTTATCAAAATGGTTTTCTATTAGTGCTTGAGTCAGACAAAGTTGTGAAATGTCACCATGGCTGTTTAATATATTTATGGACGCATGCATGCGTGAGGCCAAAATAGATAATAGTGGTTTATGTCTTGGTGATATCCGTGTGTGCAGATTGCTGTATGCTGATGACACTGTCCTGTTGGCAGAGAGTAAAAGTGAGTTGCAGAGTATGTTGACTCGGATGCACGAAGTTTGCATGAAATTCAATCTGAGTATAAATAAGGGAAAAACCAAAGTTATGGTGTTTGAGAGAGGAATGGATAGCACTGATTGTAATGTAAGTATAAATGGCACTGTGATTGACCAGGTGAGTGAGTTTGTGTATTTAGGAAACATGTTTGACAGAGAGAACAAGTTGGATGGTGAAATCAGTAGGCGAGTGAATTCTTCTTTGAAAGTCATAGCTGCTCTGGGAGGTTTTCACAGGAATGATGGGTTCTCTAGAGAGTCCCGCATGGTTGTGTATGAAACAGTAATTGTTCCTACTCTGATGTATGGCAGTGAAACCTGGGTACTGCAGAAGAAACATAGGAGTCGTTTGTGTGCTGATGAAATGCGTTACTTACATGGGGTTTGTGGCAAGATCTGATTGTGTGAGGAATGAAGATGTATTGCATTTTTTGTGATGTAAAGCAAAATGTTGTTAGCAAGGTGGAGACCAATATGCTTCGGTGGTTTGGCCATGTTGAAAGAATGAGTGATGAAATGCTTACTAAGAAAATATTTTCAGCCCAAGTGGCATGAAGGAAAGGCAGAGGAAGGCCAAGGAAGGCATGGGTGGATCAGATTCAGGAGTGTCTGCATGAGAAAAAGATTATGAGTATGAAGTATAAAAGATCTTGTGTACGGCGTGTAATGGATATCAGTGAAGCACGAGTTTTATGTCAAGATCGCTGTAAATGGCGAAGTTTGATACGACAACAATAAGTAAAAATATCTGGAAGTTTGTATTTCTTTTTGGAGCTAATCTCTGAATCTCAGAGAATAGCTTAGTGATATGTATGTATGTATGAAATGTATTAAAATCAACAATAGATATGCATAATAAATTAACTTTTAATTGATATATTCGGTACAGTAGTCAGTTGAATTTCGAGTAGGCCTTCACTGAAACATATCGATTAGGCCTTCACTGAAACATTCCGATTAAGCATTCATTGAAACATATTGATTAGGCGTTCACAGTTACAAATTAATTTTTTTTTTCTGTATAGTATCCTAATTATAGTGTTTTAATGAGGTCATTGTGCATCAATTGCATTTTAATTTCTGTAAGCATGAAATAGTGTCAAATGTCTAAATTTTAGCATATGAAATGCATTAAAATCGACAATTCATTTGGATAATAAATTGACTTTTAATCGACATGTTCGGTACAGCAGTCAATTGAACATATCGATTAGGCGTTCACTGAAATTTTTTTTTAAGGATTTCAATTTTTGGAGGTTGGCAGGTCTCCTTTAAGTAAAACTTAAAAAAGAGATGGTTACCCATTCTCACATGTGGACTGCTTTCATACAGAAAATGATTTTACTATCTTTTCCCATTTTAATCTAATTTAAAGAATCTGTGAAATTTTTATTTGAGTATCCATATTGTTAAAATAAATATAAGGATGGGAAATTCTGATAGTTTTGCATAGATACTGTGATTGAACATGTAACTTTACGAGTGTTACATTTACACAAGTGCATGAGCAACTCTATGGTTGTCAGTGTTTCTATAGATGAGTGTAAGCAAAACATTAATTATGTAACAGCTTTGATGTAAATTTTTACAGTTTCTTGGAACATACTGTCAACCCCCTCCCCACCACCACCACCACCTCCTCAACCACTAGCGTATTGTGCAAAATTATCTGATTTCATGTATACCCATTGTTGAGAATTTCTTGTATGACTGTATTAATTTTCTGACTAGAATCAAGATGACAGAAAAGGCAGGAATGGTAGACGAGATCACCGTGACAGAAGTAGGAGAAGAGACGGTGCTCCAGTGGCTGAAAATAAACCTCCGTTGAACAAAGATAAGCCTGGTGGTAACAAGAGGCCACGTTCACCTTCTCCTTTGGTAAAAGACAACAAGAAAAGGAAAGAAGATATTCCTTCATTAGAGTCTACACCTGTTGCTGATAAAAGTATGTCTTGAAATATCCGAGTTTTATTTTTACTATGATGTTCAGGTGCCAGATGTTTCAGATATGTATCGGAATGCTTTACCTTTATTGCAAGATATCAGTCAATTCATTTCTCAGTAGTACACATCTGGTTACTTTGAGTTGTCATGAATTTAGAGACAAGGAGCTGTCATGACCTTTGAAAATTTGACTAGGGATCTCCTTACATAAATTTAAAGCAACTGATTCTGATAGTCGAATGAAACTACTTTAGTAGGGGATGGAGGTGAAAAGAATAGAGTACTTCCAGTACGTCTACCTACTTTTGTTTAGGAAGTGATCCTTGGTATTCTTCAATCACCTGCTGAAAAATGCAAGGTCCGGTCAAAAAGTTCCGAGACTAGGTCGATATACAACAAAGTACTTACATTACTTAAGTCTGGCTATGATCTCCCTCAAAGTAATCTCCTTGGGCAGCGATACACCGCTGCCAACGTTTTTGGTGCTGTTGGAACACTCCCTGGAAGTCCTGTTCGTGAATTGTGTCAAGCACTGTCTGCGATTCCCACTTGATCTCGTCCACGGTTTCAAAATATTGGCCCTTGAGTTTCAGCTTCATCTTCGGGAACAGAAAGAAGTCACAGGGGGCCAAATCCAGCAAGTAAGGGGGTGAGGAAGGGTAGTCATGCTTTTGCGGCTGCAAAACTGGCGTGTTGCTAACTCTCTGTGAGCTGCTGCATTGTCGTGATGAAGCAGGAAATCACCCCTGCGCCACATTTCAGGTCATTTGCGGCGAATGCCCTCCCTAAGACGCTGCAGAACATCGCAGTAAAAAATTATGGGGATGGTCTGGCCCTGGGGGACGAATTCACTGTGCACAACTCCACGAATGACGAAGAACACGATGAGCATGCTTTTGGTTGCGCTCCGGACCTGTCAGGCCTTCTTCGGTCGTGAAGATGCCGGGCTCTTCCACTACGACGACTGTTGTTTGGTCTCCGGGTTGTAACCGTAGACCTAAGTCTTGTCCCCAGTGATGTCCCATGACAAGAATGTTGCTTCATTCACCACCTGCTGACGAAGATCTTGACAGAGTTCGACACGGATCGCCTTCTGTTCGGGGTTCAAAATTTTTGGCTCAAACTTTGCAGCAATGCGGCACATGTTCAAAACCGATGTCAGAATTTCTTGCACTGTTCCGTATGACACATTGACAATGGTAGCAATGTCTTGAATGGTTCTCCGGCGATCCTCATGCGCCAGTTCCCTAATTTGGTCCACATTTTCGGGCGATCACCCTGACCTCTCGTCGTCTTCCAGTGCCGTTCTGCTGCTCTTGAAGCACAAGTGTCACTCAAAACACCTCACACAACTTATTGCTTCATTGCCATAAGCCTGCCGTAACATTTCATGCGTCTCCGTTTCCAATTTGCCAAGTTTGACGCAGAATTTGATGTTCGCTCGCTGCTCTAGTTTGCAGTCAATACTGAAGTCGTAGCTGTATTCTGCGCGTAGTCACTAAATATTGTGTAGCACAGCTCCCGATGTTCACAGAACGACGCCACTCGGCACAATGACTCACGAAGGTCACTGCCCTCGACCGCTGCTTGCACATCCGCATACTGCCATCTGTTGGCGCCCTACGTACCTAGTCTCGGAACTTTTTATCGCACTACGTATTGTGAAATGTAGTGGCAAACCTACATATTGCTAAGCTGTTCTGAGATTCAGAGGTTAGCACCTCAAAGGAATAGCATCTGCCAAATCAAAGTTAATTATGATGTTGGACTTTACTTATTGTTCACCTATCAAACATCTCCATTTACAGCAATCTCAGCACAACTCGATCTTCACTGACATCCATCACAAGTCTCAAACAACACCTTTTGTACTTCACACTATTTATCTTTTTCTCATGCAGACATTTCTTAATCTGGTCCTGCTATGATTTCCTTGCCCTTGCTCTACCTTTTTTTCTGCCACTTGGGCTGAATAAATTCTCTTAGTAAGCATCTCACCACTCATTCTGTCAAACATGGTCAAACCACCTAAGAATATTTTACTTCATCTTACAACCAGTGCTTTTTTTTTTTCTAAAATGAAGTTTACCGGTGCTTTCTCACCCCATCCCCTTACGGAGCTCGATTGTTTTCACCAGTGCAGTGTAAATGATAATAATAATGATTATTATTATTACATTTAAATTAAATTATTTAATAATGATAATTATCAAATTTAAATTATTTAATAATAATAATAACAACAACAATAACATCAACAAATATGAGTACCTTATATCAAAGTAGATTACAAAAAAACTATCAGTGCATTGCTACTGACATTTTCATGTGTCCATGCCTTGCTCTTAGTGTCAGTTGCTAGATGTCTACTTTTCAGAAACTAGGAATTTGTGTAAGGTAAAGGTCGAAACACATGTAGAGGAGGACCGACCAGCTTAATGAACATCAGTGAACTTACGCTCTTCAGGCGTATTGATGCCCTTGTTGGTGTTACAATCAAATTCATTTGCAATAAACCATGTTCATACTCACTGGTAGAAATTGGTATGCTGTTTATTATGTTTATAAGAGACAACATGGCAGGTGGTAATTTCTTGTCTACTTAGTAATCACAGTAACTTCGTAAGATCTGTCTTCCTGGAAGCTCAAGTCGCCGACATAAATTCATTTCTTCCATCTCACCAAATGTTACATTCCCCTCGATGTTGTGTGGCCAACATTTAGGATCTAAAACATTTGTCCATTTAGGTATTTGTGTGTCATTGTTTGACAAAAGACAGTTTTCCATGCATTGTTTTGCTTATAGCCCATTGAGTTGCTCACAGTGGTCGTTAAACCTCCTCCATGCATTGTTTTAGGCTGCTGCTGAGAGCTAGCTAGCCTTGCTAAATTTTCAGAATTTTTAGTGCCTTCCTTGAAAATGTTTACCAGTATGCATACCGACACATACCGGCTGAAGAAAAGCCCTGCTAGCAACAGTTTGCTTCACAATGCACATCGGCAACACATCTTTGTTGTCACATGATCAGAATGTGTCTTGCTACAAACTCCCCCTTCGTTCCACACACGGTCAGAATGTGTCTTGCTACAAACTTCCAGTAAGTAATGCATCACTCCAGCACACAAATGTCTCTTCTGCAGCACCCAGGTTTCACTGCTTTACAGCAGAGTAGGAACGATTACACTTTCATACACAGCCATTGTGGACATTTTTTGAGAACCCATCATTCCCATGAAATCCTCCTAAAGCAGCTATGAGTTTCAAAGATTAATTCACTTGTCTACTAATTTTACCATCTAATCTGTTTTCTCTGTCAAACATGCTTTCTAAATACACAAACTCATCTGGTCAGTCACTGTACCATTTAAGACTGATCTTTGATTCAGTATTAATAGTTCTTCCCTGAAAAACCATAACTTTAGTTTTTACTTCGTGTATACTAAGTTTTAATTTAATGTGAACTTTGTACAGCTGGGAAAACATTCTCATGATGGCCAACCTACCATGAAATGATATTCATACATTTTTAATTATCATGGTTAAGCTCCTCTAATCCCCCCACCCACCTTAGCCTTGAGTAGGCAATAAAGTGGAGATGCTAGTTTGAAAATATCAGGATAATTGATTAAATGATAAAATTATTAACATGTCACACACTAGACAACAGAATTCCTGAGTAGTGAGACATAGCTTTCATGTTTATTTTCTTTGGCAGCAGCTCCCCACTCCACCCCCACTACCCTTTAATCTGTATCTTTAAATTAGTGATGAGTGTGTTACAAAAGCCACTATCAAACTCTTGGGACATTTATTTTTATCCATAAGAAAGAGTTTTGCATTTATTTCTAGGTTACTTTACCTAGTAGTATTACAAAACTCTATGTTTCTCTTTGTGTTAACACCTTACATTTACTGACCATAGGTAAAATAAGCGCAAGCACAATTGCAGACTCATAAATAATCTAACAAAAGAAGAAAATGTCAGCATAGAAAGCAAACGGGAAAAACTAGCTGGCCCCCGGGGACCACAGACACTGGTTTCTGGCTGATCCAGGTTTGAGTCCCAAGTAAGGCATTGAAAGATGTGGCCCTAAATTAGGGTTGGGTGACTGTTTATGACCCCCAGAGTTCATTATGGTGGTCATTTGAATGTTTTTCCACCAAAACAACAGCAACAACCACAAAATACACTGGCAGCTTTTAGCAACAGTCAAGCTCAAAAGTTTGGGGCAATTCATCTCTCACAAAGAAGTTCTACTGCAAAACTCGTTACGATGATTGTCTGTTGTCTGTTGGATGAGGACACAGCTGCCACAAGTGTTGTCTCTTACAAAATCCTGCCAATTCCTGTAAGTGAGTTCATGTGTGCTACTGTTACTTGTCCATAACTGGGGGATTCTAAATATTCATTTGGGATGTTGTGATTGATGTTCAAGTCTGTATCTGAGAGAGTCCACAAAAGAGAGGAGGAATGTTTGTTGTATCATCCATTGTAAAACTGTAGACAGTGATCGTAATTTAGAGGTGTCTGTAAAGGGAAGTTTCACTGTAATAAGTTCTGGTGTGTAAAGTGAACTGCAGATTACTTATATAGAACAAATCAAGTTTGTATCAGTTTATAAGTGTTCTGTAACCTAAGGTGAACAGCTTCTTGTTTTCTAAAGTGAATTTTAAAATTTCTGTAATGTGTCACCAGTTAGAACTTTTTGAAATGAGACCTGGTCAATAAATTTTTGTGTTTAGGCTCTTTTTTTTTTAACTTTTATGTCCAAAATAAGAATAGATCTTTTGAAGAATATATGTTCATGTAAACTATGAAACATGTGTATTACGTGGCCTATATACTGTATTAAGAATGGGTTATAAGTACAGTGTACTTGTATATACTGTTTCACTTGTTGTATTTATTTATGCATCATCGGGTCAACCCTCTATCGTATCTGGCCTAAACTTTCTAACTTTCGTGATAAAAAAACTTAGTAATTGTCAACAGAAATCCAATGACTAGTGAAAAAATCAAAATTAAAAATCATATCATAACTTACAGTATATCATCATCATCATTGTCAACCATTATCAATCCACTGCTGGACGAAGGTCTCCCCAAGTTTCCTCCACAACGGTCTGTCTTGTGCCAGTCTCCTCCATGTCACCCCTGCATACTTTCGAATTTCATCCACCCATCTCCCATGTGGTCTTCTTCTGGGTCTTTTCCTGTCCCTTGGAATCCAATCTAAAATTTCGGCTGTCCATCGATGATCTGTCCTTCTGGCAGTATGTCCAGCCCATTGCCATTTCAGGGATTTAACTCTGATCATGATGTCTTCCACTCTTGTCATTTTTCGGATCCACGAGTTCCTCTTCTTATCTCTCCTGGTTACCCCAAGCATGCACCTCTCCATGCTGCTTTGAGTTGTCTGCAGCCTTTGTATGTCTCTTTTAGTTAAGGTCCACGTCTCTGCACCATACGTAAGCACTGGAAGGATGCATTGATCAAACACTTTTCTTTTAAGACATAATGGCATATTGCTCTTGAAAATTATGCTGTTTCTTCCAAAAGCTCTCCAGGCAAGTTTTGTACGCCGATTAATTTCTTCACCAATGTGACCCTCACTTGATATCTGCTGTCCAAGATAAACGTACATGTCTGTTATCTCCAGCTTTTCTCCATCAATCGATAAATCTTCATTTCTTGTAAAAGCATTGAACATCACTTTTGTCTTCTGAAAGTTCATTTTTAATCCCACTTCTTTACTCTTGTCAGCAAGTTCCTGGATCATACTCTGCAGCTCTGATGGGCTAGTTGCAAAAATGACTACGTCATCAGCAAAACGAAGGTGGGTTAGATAATCTCCATTAATCTTTATCCCCTTGTTTTCCCAGCTCAGCGACTGAAAAACACCCTCCAATGTGGCATTAAAGAGCTTCGGAGATATGGTGTCACCTTGTCTCACTCCCTTTCCAATTTTTACGTGTGTTGTATTTTCAAACAGCCTAATCTTTGCACTTGAGGGGATGCCTTGCTGAGCATATAATCCTGTTGAGCTGTCCCTTCATAGTCTGTCGTAATGCAAAGTCGTAACGAGTTTTGCAGTAGAACATAATCCTTATGTGAAGAAAACAAGGCAATAATGAAGTTACGTGTAAGGAAAATTGAAGACTGGAATATTGAAAGAAAGGATTTTTTATACCATATTAATCCCCTAACTAGTATTATAGTCAGCAGGTGTTATTTTTTGAAGTTGATAATAAAAAATAATAGTAATGTTCAATGTCGAATGAACAAAGGAAATTTTTTAAAACACCCAAAAAAAAAAAATAATAAATAAATAAATAAAGCGTGATGAGCATGACAACAAAGATTACCAAAGTAGGTTAAAATCCATTAAAATCTTCTGAAGTAGGTTAAAATATATACCAAAAAACCTCTATTGAAGTAGGTTAAATCATTATATATCTTCCACCGGAGCATATTGAAACACGATAAAAAACCTGTACTGAAGTAGGCCGAATTACAATAACCCATATATTGAAACAGGTTGACCTTGACGACATATCCACTCCCTTCCGACCAGTTTTGACTGTCTTAACTGCAGTCATTATCAAGGCTCGTCTTTTAGTGCAACTGCACCTAATCACTGAAGCTTGACTAGGCTCTTCATCCTGGTTTTTACATGTCAGAGAAAACTGAGCACGCACATGGCAGGGGGTGCGTGTATTTGGTTAGAAAGTGCCATCTATCGTGCTTTTGGTGCCTTTTTTGATACTTTTTTCTTCTGTATTCCTCTTCCTCTTTTTTGGCATTAGTATTAGTTTTGTTTGGTATTTATCTTCTTTTTCTTTTCTGTTCTGTCTTAAGTTCTTTTTCAATAAGGTGATTCCATGCATAAGTTAGATCGGGTGGTGTATTTAAGTTGCAATTCTTTTTCCTGGTCTTTTCGATAATCACTGCTTTAGAAGTTAATATTTGATGATGGGTCTTTAGTGTTGTTAATAATTTAATATTCTCCCAGTCAGGATAAGCCTGGTTCTGTATACAATGTTGTATTAATGCTGTCTTCTCTTCTCGTTTGTTCCAATTTGAGATGTGTTCATTAAATCTTGTACCCAATCGTCTTTTGGTACTACCGATATATAACTTACCAGGATGATTGTCTTCGTTCGTTGGGATAGCATAGACTCCAGCTGTGTTTAATATTATAGACCTTCATGATTTTTGTCAGATCTTTTGAAATATCCATCACTGTCTCAGCAAGATCCATGTTATGCTTCTGGCATTCCTTTTTAAGGATATCAGAAATAGGTGGAATGTACAGAAATTTTCCTATATATTTTTTTATTTACAGTAGGTGTCTTATCTGTACTATCATTCTGATTTTTCAGTTTTCTGTAAATTGATGTAATAAGGAATTTTTTTATAGCCAAAATTTGTAGCTAAGTTTATTTATCCAATTTAGTTCCTTCTTTTCAGATCCACTTTCAGATGAGTGTGAGATAGCTCTTCGGATATAAAAATAAAAAGCTGAAACTTTATATTTCCATGGGTGATTGGAGTTATATGGAATGATAGCTGGAATGTAAGATGATTTTCGAAAAACGGAGTACTGCACTCTGGTGTTTTTGTTAAATAAAGATATATCCAAAAAGTTTAATTGTTGGTTTACTTTTTTTCGATTGTAACTTTAATAGTAGGGTAGAAATTCATTTCCAATGGAAGATATATCTTGATTTCACCTACTTCATTAGAGGTTTTTTTTGGTATATATTTTAACCTACTTCGGTAGGTTAAATCCATTAAAATATTCCATAATTTTGTTGTCATGCTCATCCTGCTTCAATTTTTTGGTGTTTTAAAAAATTTCCTTTGTTCATTCGACATTGAACATTACTATTATTTTTTATTATCAACTTCAAAAAATAACACCTGCTGGCTACAATACTAGTTAGAGGATTAATATGGTATAAATAATCTTTTTTTTTTTCGATATTTCAGTCTTCAATTTTCTTTACATGTAACTTCATTATTGCCTTGTTTTCTTCACATAAGGATTATGTTCTACTGCAAAACTCGTTGTGACTTTGCATTACGACAGACTATGAAATGACAGCTCAACAGAATTATATGCTCAGCAAGCCATCCTTCAGCAATTTTACACCTGATAAATAATGTAAGTTATGATTTTTTATTTTGATTTTTTCACTGGTCTTTGGATTTATGTTGACAATTACTAATTTTTTTATCATGAAAGTTAGTAAGTTTAGGCCATATACGATAGAGGGTTGACTCGATGATGTATAAATAAATACAACGTGTGAAACAGTATATGCGTATATACTGTACTTATAACCCATTCTTAAGAATAGATCTTAATGAGTTTGGCTGTGAATGTTTCTCAGCACATTTATTGCAATTTCATTGGCACTTTAGTTTGTTTACTGTACACATTATCCAGCGTAATGAAAGTAAATAACATGTACAATTTTTGTTTTCTTTTTCTTTTAGTCCAAAATTTAATTTTATATTCAAAGCATGGCTCTCTTGTGATTTCTTTACAAGAGAAATTATGTTTGATTGTGCAAGCTCTATTTCATAATATTTTTTAGAGAATAGTTTACCTCTATTTTGGATAATAATAGAGTTTTTACAAATTGTTAGTTGATCATAATTTATGCTTCTAGACTTGCCTCTGTCAAAACGACCTCGAGAAGAACCCAAAGTGGAGCGGAAACCTCCAGTTCCTGCCCCCGGTGTTAAAACAGGTTTGTTGTTTCTTTTTTTTTCTTAATGTCATATAGGTCCACAATTTCTTATAGTGTCTAAAACTGCTTCTTGTGTGTGTTTATGTTTGTATTTGTGTGTGCATGCATAGCTTTCTCACATCCTTTCTGTCTGAAAATGAACTCTTTTTTGTGAAATGAGTTGACTGTTGCAAATAAATAAATAATGTTGTAGAAGTTTATTTTCACATTTTGTATGGTATCTGGGCTTAGTACAAGAGCAGGGCTGCCAGTGGCGACTATTGCTACTATTTTTGATGACAGACGACTATAGCTACTATTTTTTAAAAAACGTAATTTGTGTTGCGTATATCGATGTGCTTGTATAACATCAGTTTTAATATTGATACACGTGAATATCAATTTTGATATAGATATGTATAGGTCTAATCCATGGTTCATACACATCCTGGAAATGTCCTAAAATTATGTTACATGTCCTGGAATTTTATCCATTCCTGCCTTTTTGTCCTTGCACGATGTTTTGTTGTTGAGGATTTTTCTACTGACATAACTTACGTCTGACAAATTTCCCTCCCCACCCGCTGCAAAATGTGTGTTTGTTGAGGGGGGGCTATCGGTTTTCTTGTATAGGAGAACTGAAGCTGCGTTATTAGCATCTTTTGTGTCATGCTTGTGTTGCCACTTTGTCTGTCCCGCCGAGGAGACAATATCTCCGCAATTATTAGTTCAATTTGTAAGATTCTTTTTGTATTGGGAAGCTTAAAATGTGAGAATGGTGATCCGTTTGTTCTGTTGGTTTTTTTTTGTTTTTTTTTTTTTGGTTTTTTTTCGATGCACAACTTCACCGCTAGAGGGCACAAATGAAGATCGTATTGAAGTTAAAAAGCATTTCATTTCATATATTTGCTTCTAAATATCCAATTGCAAAAATTATTTTTTCTTTCAATGACATTTTTAGTGAAGACTATTTTTGTTACAGTCCTTTTTTCAAATAATGCATTAATTTTCTGCTAGGGGCCATAAAGGTAAATCGCTATTTTCCCAATATCTCCGCTTCTAAAAGTCCAATTTGAAGAATTCTTCCTGAGTCGGATACAGCTCTTGAGGTTGAAATGTTTTGCATACAAATTCTCATTTCTGGTAAAGAATGGTTTGGCCACCAGGGGGCATAAATGTTTATTTTGGCTTCTGATGTATTTGCAACAAAATCTGAGCTGGAAATTCAATTGAAAAAATTCTTCCATTAACCGATACCGCTTAACTCGGAAAGCTTTTTAAGAATACTTCCTTCTTAAAATAATGCACAATTTTTCCACCAGAGGGCGTACACATAAATCTTAGTTTTGTCCATATCTCTGTTTCTAGGAGTCCGATTTGAAAAATTCTATCTTTGTTGGAGAACATTTTCAGTGCAAAATGTTTCTCATAAAATTTCAAATATTTCTTAACACACAAGTGTGCCACTAGAGGGCGTAAGCTCACATTTACGTTTACAGCAATATCTGCGGACTAAAAACCCGACTGAAAAATATTCTTTTTTGATCCGATACCTAACTATGAAAACTCCTTATTTGTATTTTCTACACAAAGTAATGCACAATTTCGCCGCTAGATAGAGGACACAAATATTTCATCTATTTTTCTTAATATCTGTACTTCTAAATGTGCGATTCAAAAAATTATTTTAACACCAGATACCATTTTCCTTATATAACACTTTAGGTTTGTGTTTGAGGAGGTTTGTGGTTCACAATTCTGTCGCTAGGTGGTGTTTGTGTACTTCTTTTCGCAGGCTATCTCTGCCCATAAAACCCCTATTGAGAAATTTCTTTTTTTACTGTATGCCATTCGCTATAATTAAGATGGAGAGTGAATAAGATTTTTGCTACAATAAGAAGATCCTCTTCAAATAATGTACAACTTTCTCCCTAGGGGTTGTAAAGGTCAAAAAGTTTTTCTTGTTATCTCTGCTTCCGGCAGACGTATTTGAAAAGTTATTTTTCCTTAGCATAGCTTTGGTATATAGAATGCTTTTTCTCCTGTTTCTATTATGCAAAATTCTTCCGCTGAAACCATAGTTATATCATGTTTCCTTCTATATCTCTCCTTTTAACTGATCGATTTAAAAATATTTTTGACTCTAATACCTTCCTTCTGCTATGGGGAAACTTTTTTTCTCCATTTGTTAATTTTTGTAACATATTTTTTAGCCACTGGTGGAAGTAAATAGCTGATTTTGTTTTGTGTGTGTGTGTGTGGGTGGGGAGCTGAAATTTTGTAATGAATACTTTATATAAAAATTTGCCATAAAATAAGATTGCTTTCTAATATCAGAAACTTAAATCTAGTTGTTTCTTAGTATTTTCTGATCTTCTCTAATTAGATTTTTAATCATGCCCAGTTAAATTGCCACACTGAGAAAAACGTTTTGTTAATTCAACAAAAAACTTCAGTCGATATACAGTCAACAAAAAAGTTTCTTAAATTAACAAAATTGTTTCGATGAAAATTATTGTTCATTCTACAAAATTTATTGTTATCATGACAGAACGTTTTGTTCATTTAACAAAATAATGTTGTCGATTTTGGGGAATTTCTTAGATCCAACAATATGTATTATTATTGTGATAAAACGTTTTGTTGGTGCAACCAAACGTATTGTTATCGTGACACACTAATTTCTTGCTTCAACAAAATTTAGAGTTATGTAGCTGGGCCACTTTGTCCCTAAACTTTCTTCCCGACGGCAACTCTTTGCCGGTGCCCTTCACAAGCCCCATTTTTTTTTTCGGGGTGTCCGCCATTATTTCCCCCACATTATTTTAATTTTTCTCACCGTATTAACTTTCTAGAGGTGTTTAAAGGAATTTGGACGGTGATACGTTACGAGGAAATTTTTTCAGGGCCAGCGAAAAATCGTTCACCGAGTGGATTTGAACCTGAGACCGTTAGTTTATTCACTAGGCATGCTACCCATTTGGCTACACCTGCTCTTGCAAGCATGTTCATTTCTGCAAATTCAGCATTTCAAGGTGGGTTTTTTACCTTCTGGAATGTTCACGGATGATTTGTACTTGACATTGCCACGTGTTGACACTATTTTGGTGCGTATGTAAAATGTTTCTAAATCCAATTTATTTTTAAATGTTTTCCTTAGTTTTTTGATGAAACAAATTATGGACATTTTTGGTTAGACAAAAAAAAAAAATATATAATCGTATCATGCAATCTTTGATTGCCGCACAAATTTTGAAACACACTGTATATATAACCTATATATGAAATCAAGCTCTATACATAAATTAAAACTCTTATCATTACCTAATGTGCAATTTTTTATTTGTGGTCAGGAACCGCATGCCATCATAAGAAATGTATTATTGCTTTAGCACAAATCTGGGTTTAAATTTAATATGTGCCCCTGTGCATTTAATAAGATGCGGATTCTGTCGTGTTCATTGTGAGGCCAAATTATCACTAAAATTCATTAAATCCAACCAAAATATATCGCACAATAAATGCTAGCATAAAAATATGTCGGAATTATTAAGATATATTAGAAATTCTTACCTCTGAATGTCTCTATCAGAGTTGACAGCTACCAGTCTTCTAACAATACACTCACTTCGTAGTCAGCCATAAGTCAAAGCAAAATCTTAACGGAAAACGAGATTCTTCTGGTCAGTGGTAGTCTGGTAGGGCCCGTATGGAGTAGTTAGTAATCACACAAGCTTTGGGGTAAGGTCAATGCCACCTCCATATAGTTGAATTAACAAAATATAGCCAATGAAATAATTTTGTGTTGCCAACAAAACAATTCTGATGGAGTTTTGCTACAGCAACAAAATAAATCAACAAAACAGCTCAACAAAATTATTTTGTTGTTTCAAACAAACTTTTTATCTCAGTGCATGATCATTAATGAATATAATTGCACACAACCCTTGGACATAAGGTTTTCCCGTTATTCTCTTTCATTTCACTTTGGAAATTTTTGTGCATACTTTGTTTGCTGGCGAGTAAAAATGTAAAACATAGCTACAGCATCGATATTATGTTGAAAATTCCTTCCATAAATAAAATGTGACACAAATACTTGCTACCATGATTATGTGTTTAAGATATAACAATCCCTTTGGTCCTTTGAAAAAGTTCTAGATATTTCACCTTTTCTTACCCTTAAATTTCCAATGTAAGCATTATTTCAAAATAATTAAATGCAAATATTATTTTATGTATTGATTGTGTGGTATATGAAAGCATTTCAAAAGAAATGCCACATGCCTATGTATTTTTGAGTTTTATGGGATTTTTTTATTATGTAATTTGCTTCAATAATTGAACTAAAGCCAAAGTAGAAAAATAAAATTTTCTCAAAATCAGTGTAGTATCTGTATATAAAAGTTTAATAGATAATAAACCTGGTTACATTTTCAGTGACAGTTTTGGTATTTCAGTATTTATCTGTGATTCTTAGCTGCAGCAGACATCATTTTTAACATTCTGCATTAAGTTTGCCCAAGCATGTAGAAATTTGTTTGTTGTAGGTTACAAATTGAACAGACGTATGGTTTCACTATATTTTAAGTAAGAGCATTTGAATTGTATGCCCTGGAAAAGTCCTGGAATTTTGTGATTGAAAAAGCATATGAACCATGCGAATCGTTATCGATATGTCTTGTTCAGTTTATTGCTTTCTCCTTCATTGCAAATATGATGGAGGAAAGTCAATGGCAAGTATAGACGAGACCCATATTTGATTAAAGGAACGGCCTACTCAAATCAAGATATTCCGCCGAAAAACTGTCCCGTTTTTCTGTTTGGAATACGGCAGAGATTGCCATACAGCAGCGCCAGGAGCGAGCACGTATCTTGCCTTCGCCATATTAAAGACTTGTTTTCTGTGCTTACTGAAGTTTATTTGCAGTTAAATGTATCAATTTCAAGTCGAAAATTTTGTACCTAGAATTTCATGAATGATACGTGATTGTTTTTACAGCTTTATTTTCCGAATGGCACGGAAAATGCATGTTTTCGCCAACAGACATTTAAACTCCCTTTACATTATCTAAAAACTGTTTAATATAAATTAGGAATTGGTCATAACGAAAAAATTAAATGGTAATCGAAAAAACACCTAGTGAGACATTTCTGCATATCTGTTAAAAATAACGGGACAGTATTTTTTGTCATTTGAGTAGGTTGTTCCTCTAGTCACATGGGTCTAGGTATAGGATGTACTTGTATGTATAAGAATTTGTTCCAAACAGCTAAATTAGGATTGATCATTTTTGGAGAGACATATTGTATCAAAAGACATTTGGAGACTGGAAATATCCATCTTTGGCTAAAGTTGTGAAAGCATGCCTTGCTTTATCACATTGCAACTTCGATGTAGAGAAAGGCTCTTCTGTATCACAAAGAGTTCTTTCAGATGAGAAGGCATCTATGTCTTAGAAGATGTTGAATGAGAGACTAACAATTCGAGATATTCTAAAAATGTATAACAACCAAGTTGCAAAGGTGCTAATAACCAAAGAACTAATAAAATTAGCACTTAATGCACATAGGTCATATAGCAACCATTTGGAAGAGAAGCAGAGATTAAAAGAACAGCAACTGAAAGCAGAGAAAGAAAGTGCTCAGAGATTGAAACAAGAATTGCTAAATAACGGATTTGAAGAGCAGAAAGCAAACTATAAAAAGCATGGAAAACAAGATGAAAATTATTTTTCAAGAAAAAAGAGAAGTACAATAATAATCAAACTCTGTGCTTAAAGAAGCCAGTAAGAGACTAAGGCCAGCATTTAAAAAAAAAAACATACCTGCAATACGAGTTGCACATGGCATTCTAGAAGGATCAGAGAAACTCCGATAAAAGGAAAAACAACATGAACTTGAAGCATTAAAAATGAATAGTTTAGTTCATAAAAGAAAATCTTCCCTAATTGATGCATTTATGCAGAAATCCTCAAAAAAGGAATAAATTTAAGGTTAATGAGGAAGCTTTTTTGTTAAGCCTACCCTTTATGCATTGATGGCAGTGATATAAATCAACACTCAATTTTTTGAAATAATTTACTACATATAACTCTTCCAAATTGCTACCATAGTATAAGAATAATGTAAACTTTAAAGAGGACTCCCCCTCCCCCAAGAAAATTGCTAAATGATAAAAAGCAGTTTGTTTATACATTTTGGAGGGGGGGTCATATAAAAGTTTTTGATGTTCCATGACAATAATTTTCAGAAGAGTTATAATCATTTAAAAAAAATTGAGCTTTGGTTTTATTGTCATCAGTGGGTGTAAGGATAATCTTAGTTTTACTGTTGTTAGAGCTTTGAAAATCGATCATGGTTAACATCTAAGAATTTTAACTGTCTGCTGTTATAAAAGTAACCCAAATTAGAAAAAAGTCAAGTTTTTTGTTTTCTTATTTCTGTAATTATGAGTTGGAATAATTTTACAGGATAACGTAATTTCTTATTTGTCTCAAAAGCATCAAGGATACTGTGAAGAAAGACTGTAATATTATCAAGGCATGTGTATATCAGTGTAATACTTCATATCAATTATACCTGACCTTACCAGACTTGAGCATGAATAGTAAGACAGTTGTCCATGCCCTAATGAAATGAAGACGTTTCAGACAGGTTTTTCACGTTTACCTTTCAAATATGGGAATCAAAATAAAATGTACTCTTTTACAACGTAATTCAAAATCATGTTAAGCACCATTATTATTATTACTTATGAGTTAAAGAGTTTCCATTATTCCATTATTGATGAGAGAGATTACACTATACCCATTACATTCCTGATGATAATAAACTGGCCGCCCCGGTGGCGCAGTGGTCTAAGGCGTTGGCCTCTGATCATTCGTCCGTAAGGGGTCCGGGTTCGAATCCCGGTCAGGCATGGATGTTGTGTTTGTCTTACGGCTCTGGCTCTCTCCCTTCCCTGGAACCAGTGACCCTAAATTAGGGACGGGCGACTGCTTATAGCCCATTTGAGTTGCTCACGGTGGTCGTTAAACCTCCAATCAAAAAAAAAAATAATAATAATAATAATAATAAACTACAAGTTTTCATTTTTTTAGTTCTAGGCTTCGTGTTTTTGGTTCCATACTAAACACATTCACAGTGTTTGGTATTTATTGTCATAGCTATACAAAAGACAAGTTTGAAATATTTCCAAATGTTCATATATTCGAATTAGATTTTTGATATACCTCATATCAGATAACTATGATTATTATGGGTACATAACAAAACAAGTGATCATCATAACACTGAATGACTACAACTATGGCCTTTCAAAAAAGAAATTCACAACAACTTTTACAACACAGTGTATGAAACCCACTTGGAAAATCTAATATTTTTTTACCAACCGCAAATGCAGAAGAAAGCTCTCCGCACTGGCTTGATACAGATGAGAACATCTGACCTCCAGAACAATGACAAAGAAGGAAGTGTTTTGTAATTCTAAAGTTTGTATCAGGGTAGTTTTTGATATATAATTTGAATATATATATTTTTTGGGGGGGGGGGGGTAATTTTCATAACCTTTATAGTTCTGAGTGTCTTGAGTATCATTATATTGAAACTTAAGATGCCCTTTTTATAGTGTATGGATGTGTGTATATATATATCCTCCCACCAAAATGTGAACATGTACTGATTTTGTCACTGTGGTTTGAAATAAATAAAAAAAATTAACAAATTTTTTTTTGGTGTGGAGCACTTACATTCTAAAACTCATACACTTTTTGGGTAACTATTTTAGTCATTAAGATAAGTTGTTAAGGCTACTATTTAGGCTACTATTTTTACCATTAGCAGCTACTAAAGCAACTATTTTCTTGGGTGTGATAGGCTGGCAGCCCTGTGAGAGCTTAGGAAGAATTACAAGAATTTAGTTAATATCAAGTGTGAAATAGTTGAAATTCAGCAGTGTTTTACTGTAAAAGCAAGATAGATTCTCTTTCATCAGAAATTTTGACCTGGCATTTTTCTTTAGACACATGTATTTTATTTTTCTGCATCATATTTTTGTATTTCACTTTTTTTTTTTTTAGTTATTTCACTTTTTTTTTCTATTTTTGAAATACAAAAATATAGTTGCTATATATAGCATATTAACAAATGCTATATATAGCAACTACAGTGAGAATATTTAAAAATTTCTTGATATATTTTAGTTTAACCATATTTGTTTGTAAGGTGTGTTCTATACATGTTCTAATAACTGATATATTCTGAAGAGAAACAGACAGGCATTCTTTGCACGATCTCATGTAATGGGCACATTTGACAGGAAAGTACAAGATTTGATGTGTATTGAATCTGTGTATCCAATACCTATATAAGTTACAAATACCTATTGCATATTTAAAATATGCATCATGGAAATGCCTGCTCCAGAATAACATGTTCATGTGTTTTTGATGTCAGGAATAACCAGGCAGATTGTGCAGGTTTGTGATGGGGAACAGTACCATAAATTGAAGATTAAAAAAAAAAAAAAAAAAAAAAAAGATTGGAAATTGAAAAAGTTTAAAAAAATGGCTTATTTATAGAATTAGGTGTCATTGGGAGTGATGTAATGGTGCAGAAAGGAGAAGTAAGTTTTTTCCAAAACAGTTGTTGCTGATTTATCTGAATTGTTGAAAGACAAAGAAATGTCTTTACCTTAGTTCAGGTAAAACTGAACATTGTGGATTCAGTTTTGTTTGTTCATGTTTTCTGAATTGCCACGAAAGGTGGGTGAACTTTAAAGATGACAAGGAGAAAGCAGGCTTCTTTGAAATGTGACTCTACTGAAGAAAATTTTATATTTGTTTTCTAGAATGGCCAGCATGAGACCTTTGTTTTCTTCTTTTAAGAAAACTGAAGTGACATATCAGGAGAACAAAATTTGTGTATTTTAAGCTTGTTGCTAGAGTATAGAATTTCACCACTTTTTTTTTAACCATAAAGTTGAAAAAAAATTTAAAGGAAAAACATGTCATTTTAGGCCAACAAGTAGTAAAAAGATAAGTTATGTAACCTGAACATGATGCCTCCAGTAGCACTCAAAACCACAGCAATTAGTGGAGTTTTGTCATCATTACAACAGAGAGCAATGTGACAAAAGGCAAATTTATTTGTAATAAGACAGAATCCTCCAAGAATGATTCAAAAAAGTTGAAGAACAAATGAGTCATTTCCTTTGTAGTTTAATATATCCATAAGAGAGTAAGATGTACTTGTGTTCTTAAGTCATCTGATATTTTTATCTTTACGTAATCAACAAAGAAACTGAAGTGTTACCAATTAAGGCTTTAAAGGATGTGGCAAGAACTTGCAGCTGGGACAGTCAACCTTTTTTGAAAATGGTAAAGATTTAGCAGAATAAGTACCTAATATCAGTTGTTATCAGAGACTTCTAATAGAAGATAAAAGGTTGCTTTCACATAGTTTGGACTTTTTGTTGTGCTGTTTGTTCTTTTAATAAAATATAGTTGCATGAAGTTTTCCACAGTTCTTGTGTTCTGCATTACCAGTTTCTTTACATAATTTTTCATATTTTGGTATGAATTCTAGCTGACATTTCATCATCATTAACAGTTGTTGGTCCACTTCAGCTGATTACTCCCATGTCTCATTCACAATTCTATGTGTTAGACTTTTTTTTTTTCTTTGTTGTTTCTGCAGTCATTTAGGTTTTTGGTTCTATTTATGCAGTGCTCTCCTATTCCATCTTCCAATTTCATATTGAGTTAAATGTTCATTGAATCTGTTGTTGGTCAATTCTAGCACAGTTGCCACTTTCAAGTCTTTATTTATTGATGGCTAACTGAATTGTATCTGGTCCTTGCCAAGGTTATGGTGCAATCGGTGTACAGCGCTGCCATTGATGCTCTATAGCATATAAATCACCTCAAAATGAAATTTGGATGGAAAGAATGAAGGTTGAAAGGCTCCCTGAAGATCATCAGCGTTATTCTGACTTACTCAGAGAACAACTGAAGGAGCTGAAGTCTTGTGAGAGAGATGTAGAAAAGAAGTGGGAATGTTTTAAGAACTGTATTGTCACTGCTGTTGAAGAGGTCTGTGGCACCACAATAGTGGGTAGCAATATAGGTGATGCTTGGTGGAATAGTGAGATTGAAGAGGCAGTAAAGAGAAAGAAGGAAGCCTATTTGAGGATGTTGCAAGTAGGGTGTGTAAAAATCATGACTTTTTTAAAAAAAAGTCAAAGAAATCCGATTTTTTTTATTTAAATCAGATTGTTTAAATTTAAATACATTTTTTTTATTTAAACTGATTTGTAGGCTTAATCCTATCCATTAGCAACAAAAGATAAACATTAAAACAAAAGCAATTAATTGCAAACATTTAATTAACTGGAAATTAATAACACAAATAATTATTCATGCATTTTTCCAGTTGCAATAACATTTCTACTGCAAACATGAGACAGTGTAGGTATAGGTAATCAGTTAATTTTTAAGCACTTTTTCCATTTAAAGATCTAAATAAAAGGAAGTTTAGCAGCCTTTTCTACCCCCAACCAATTCCTGAGTTTACTGTGCACTAGTCCAAAAGTAGAGAACATTCTTTATACTCCAGCAGATGTAGCTTTGCATGTGCAAAGTGCTTCAATAGCTTCAAGTCATTTTCCAGAAACACAGTCCTTTAGCATACTAATGACCTCCACCAGTCCAGTGTGTACCCTACATCCTTTCTTTCCAAGTTCAATCTTTTCAGTAAAATAGCACCAAATCGGATCTTTTTTTCTCCCAGCAGACATATTTGTAAAGTACCTGAGAACATACAAGGCACTGGCTATTATTAAGTAGAAAATACAAATAGTGTACTCTGTATAAAGCTGAGTACAGAGGAACAAAGGCAAACAATGAACAACAACAGACCCTTGTACTAGTCTAGAAGAACAACAACCTTGTGATCTGACAGGTCATTGAGCAGAAGATAAAAACCTGTTCCCAAACTAAAGGGACTGTTCCTTCTTCTTCTACCCCTACAACTTGCATTGCAGTTACCCCCTTTGACCCTGAAGCTGAAGAGATCACTCCTTAATCTCTATTCACATGGCTAATCCCTACTTCTAGACTCCAGATTAAGATACATATGCCCTCTGTACCCTGTCAACATGTAGCATGTTTTGAGTTTTGTTTACCAGCATGAAAGTTCTTCCACAAGGATTTAAAACTTATTTTTTCACTTCAGCCACTTTGACTGATCATGTTAAAACTAATGCTTAAATCCAGTTTTGTTCAAAATTTTAAATGGTGATATGAAAAGCAAAAAAAAAAAAAAAGAAAAAGAAGAAGAAATTTATGATTAAATCATAAAAATAAAAAATATATTTGATTAATCAGTGATTTAAAAAAAATCACTTGATTTAAATCGTGCACACTCTGGTTGCAAGGTAGAGTTTCTGTGGATGAATATCACTGTAAGAAGTGTGAAGCAGCTAAGCTGGTTTGCCAGAATAAGGCAAAAAAAATAGGAAGGACAAGGTGGAAAGGCATGAATTGGCTTTTTGGAAAGATAGAAAGACTTTCTGGAAGTACATGAAACTCAGGAAAAACGGGGGAAACAAAGTTGTAAGTTGTGTGAAGAATAGGATCAGTGAAATGATATGGGTTCCCATTGAGCTAAGTGAAAGATGGGGTGAATACATCTGTGAGTTATTAGATCAAGAAAGCAAAGGTGATTCTGAGGCAGAAGCAAATGATGTCACAGTGAAGGATGAAAGCACAGGAGGGATCTCAAGAGAAGAGGTGTGTGAAGCTCTAAAATCTCTTCAGAATGGTAAGGTTCCGGGAGTTGATGGCATAACTGACAAGATGTTGAAATATGGTGGTGACTCTGTAATTGACTGGTTAACTGAAATCTTGCAGATGTACTGGGAGTTAGGAATAGTACCTTGGGATTGAAAGGAAACTATCATTGTTCCTTTTATAAGGGAAAAGGGTGATCAGACTGATTGCAAGAACTATCGTGGTATTAGCCTACTGAGTGTGCCAGGGAAAGTGTTTGGTAAGGTGATTATTGAAAATGTACGGGGTCTTACATCAGAGAAAGTGTGGGATTTTCAGAGCAGTTTTATGCCTGGTAAAGGCTGTACTAACCAAATTTTTGCATTACGCATGATGATTGAAAAGTATCTGGCTGTTGGTAAGAAAGTTTTTGCTTCCTTCATAGATTTAGAGAAAGCTTATGACCGAGTAAATAGGACACTTTTGTGGAATTTATTGAATGAATATGGTGTTGGTGGGAATCTACTTAATAGTGTAAAAGCCATGTATGCTGGTTGTAGAGCTTGAGTATGAGTAAATGGTGTTTTATCAAAATGGTTTTTTATTGGTGCAGGAGTCAGAAAAGGTGTGTAATGTCACCATGGCTGTTTAATATATTTGTAGATGTGTGCACGCATGATGCCAAAATAGATAATACTAGTCTAAGTCTTGTGAATATCCGTGTGTGCAGATTGCTGTATGCTGCTGACCCTGTCCTGTTGGCAGAGAGCAAAAGTGAGTTGCAGTATATGTTGTCCGGGATGTATGAAGTTTGCATGAAATTCAAACTGCGTGTAAATAAGGGAAAAACCAAAGTTGTGGTTTTCGAGAGAGAAACTGTTCGTACTGAATGTAATATAAGTCTAAATGGCACAATAATTGACCAAGTGAATGAGTTTGTTTATTTAGGAAGCTTGCTTGACATAGAGAATAAATTGGATTGGGAAATTGGTAGGCAAGTGAATTCTTCATTGAAAGTCATGGTTGCTTTGGGAGTTTTTCACAGGAATGATGGGTTCTCAAGAGAGTCCTGCATGGCCGTGTATGAAAGTGTAATCGTTCATACTCTGATGTTTGGCAGTGAAACTTGGGCACTGCAGAAGAAAAGTCATTTGTGTGCTGGAGAAATATGTTACTTATGGAGGGTTTGTGGTAAGACATGTTCTGATTGTGTGAGGAATGATGATGTGTTGCAGTTGTGTAATGTGAAGCAAAATGTTGTTATCAAGGTGGAGATTAATATTCTTAGGTTGTTTGACCATGTTGAAAGAATGAGTGATGAGATGCTTCTAAGAAAATATTTTCAGCCCAAATGGCAGGAAGGAAAGGTGGTGAAAGGCCAAGGAGGTCATCGGAGGATCAGATTCAGGAGTGTCTGATGACAAAATGATCATCAGTGTGAAGTATAGAAGATCTTGTGTATGACGTGTGGTGGATGTCAGTGAAGCCCGAGTTGTATGTCAAGATCGCTGTAAATGAAGTTTGATACGGCATCAGTAAGCAGAAATTATCTGGTACTTGTATTTCTTTGTAGAGCTAACCTCTGAATCTCAGAGAACAGCTTAGTGATGATGATGATAATGATAAAATGAAAAACAGGACTCATAAGTATTAATTCTCCATATCCTTTGGGGCCCGCCATCTTATTTCCGTTTTTTTTTTTTTTTTTTATCTGTGTGAAAGAATGTCAAAAAATAAATAAATGAAAAAAAAGGGAAAGTAAAAACTTCTTTTAATGAGAAGTGGACTCAATAATGTAAGGGGCCATAGTAAGAGATGGGAAAATATGCACTACATTTGGTTTTCATTTGCTAATGTAAGAATAAATGTTATATATTTCTGAAATTCTCTGATATTTTTAAAAGGATCCAGAATATATCTCACAAAATACCCACTTTTAAAAATTATGGCTTCCTAGACCTAGCTTGATGACAGTGCATTGCTGTATTCTAATTTTTACCACAGTAAATTATTTTGTTGTGAGTAACCCCTCTTCCAAACCCCCCAAAACATGAAAATGTTTCACCTTTTGTGTATTGTATGTGTGTGAATCTTTTTAGCAGTGTAGTGGTAATATCTATTTAATAAATGAATATGGTAAAAATCTTAGTTAAAAGTTTGTGATATATCTTTATAAACTATGTTAATTGTCTTTCCATCAGGTGCAAAAATATTTCTTTTCACTCCCATTTCACTTCTTCTGTTTGCATAACTCTATCTACAACCATGAATTCCCTCTTTCGGAAGGAGTGTAATGCAAATGACTTTTGACAAGCACACCAGATATAATCTCTTATGAACTGCTGGTAAAACAATTTTCCAAACTCAAAACTGGTAGCGAAGCACTGAATGCATCAGGAGTGTGTTCTAAATTCATTGCCACCAGATTGTGACCACCACTGCAATAACAATTCCCTAATGAGGGGATCTTGTTTTGCATCTTATGATGCACACATGACTGAAGGAACACCGATGGGTTCACCTCTATCTTCAGTCCTTGGGAAGCAGTACTTAGACCGCTAGAAGATCTCGTCCTTTTAAACTGTATCAAGAAACCCCGAGTGTGGATCCGCTACGCTACGCTGACGACATATTCTTCATATGGGAACATGGACTAGACAAATTAAATAATTTCATGTGCAAGATAAACCACCTACACAATCACAATACAATAAAGTTCACCATGCAGCCTGAAAAAGATGGGACGTCGAATTATCTTGATGTTGCGCTCAGAAGAAATAGAACATCCAGCTTCAATTTTAACGTTTATTATAAACCGACCACAGTACTGAACCTTGTCCCTCCTGATTCGCACTGCCCAAAAGAGTATAAACTTTCCACATTTCAAGCATGGTTCTATAGAGCGCATAACGTATGCAAACCCGACCACCTAAATAATAAAGAAATTGATAATATTTATAGCAAAGGTCTAAAGGCTGGATATGAGAAGGATGACATAGACAGAATGCACAGGACTGTAAGAAATCATATAATGTCAGCAATAACAAAATCTCCTAGTAGGACAATGAGATACGCACGATCCATCACATGTATCCCAGGCTTTACATATTGGTTAAAGAATTTATTACACAAATACAACATATCAATAGCAATGAAGTCCCCGACCCCGTTATCACATATAATATCAAGCTGCAAGGAGAGACAGTGCGAGAAAAAAAGGCGGGTGTGTGCACTATATCGTTAGTATATCCTGACAACATGGAAAAGATATATATCGGAATGACAAAGCGATCCTTGGACACTAGATGTAAAGAGCACATACAAAGTGTGAACCAGGACATGCAGAATACAATCCTCGCCAGAGAAGTCATGCATTGCTCGGCTGCTCCTGTATAGAATAATATTAGAAGAATTGCGCCTTACACGAATTTGAAAGAGACTGCCGTCAGGAAAACAGTGGAAATCCTATCCAGCAAACTGGCATGCAATGATATAGTCTCTACTGAACTACCAATGGTTTGGAATGTATTATTAAAAGATGAAAACATATCATGGCGCACTGTATAATTACGTGATAAAAAAAAAATCATGTTATATGCTTGTGATGTCACCATGTTATTTTCAAAAATCATCTTCGTTCTTTACGTGTTCCAATTCCCTGCATTTTTATGTCTACCATTACCTTGAAAAAGCCTCCCAGTGGAGTGCGAAAGCTTGGCAAATCTTTGTGCTGACTACACCGCAAAAATAAAGGGATTTAATATGCTATATGCATTTCATTATTAACAATTTGTTATTTTGCCCTGATGCATTAGGCCACAATTTTATTTTTACTGAAATATTATTAAATATCCTTTTCCCGTGAGGATACGCACAATTAATTAGCTAAAAAACAACCTTGTTGCGGAACGATCACCAACTCTTTTTTTATTTTCTTAACAGACGCTGAATTATACTACACTAGTTAAACTTAAACATTAGCCGCCCCGGTGGTGCAGTGGTCTAAGTGCTGGCTTATGATCATTTGTCCTTGAAGGGTCCAGGTTCAAATCCCGGTAAGGCATGGATGTTGTTTTTGTTTTACGGCACTGGCTCTCTCCCTTCCCTGGAACCAGTGACCCTAAATTAGGGATGGGCGACTGCTTATAGCCCAGTGAGCTGCTCATGGTGGTCGTTAAAACTTCAATAAAAAAAAAACTTGAACATTACTCATACTAAACACTAATCAAAATTTGCTGCTAAGCAAGATTTTAATCATGAAAAGTTACTAAATTATGATCGATACACAACTAAGATTTTAATACACACTACTGACATAAGGCATAAACACATGTTTTTCCTCATTAGGTACAAATACAATACGATAAAATACTTCATACACTACATGATTACAAATTCTCTTTTCATTATTAAGCTTACATGATAATATAATAAAAGAAACAGCTATAACAATGGTAAATATAGAACCACAACCTTACGATTTTTTTTTCATCATTACATTATCTTTACAATCAATAACGCTGCGGCATCGCCAATAATTTTAAACTAATACATCTTATACTATACATATATAAACTGCAAGATACACTTAAGAAACTAAGGCATCAAATTGATTACATATATGAATGCAAGCTACACTAAGGAACTAAGGCAAATTAATTCATATACACTACATCATATACTGCACTTAAATAAACTTTGCTAATATCTCTTCCCTTATTTCAAACACTGAGATATAATGAACAGCACACACACACACACACACACACACACACACACACACACACACACACACACACACACACACACACACACACACACAAAAGCAATGGAAGGAAGGAAGGGAAAAAAACATTGCATGAAGGAAGAAAGAAAACCAACAACATCATCATGGTATGATGTCAAACTATTAAATCTACTTCCCAGCTAGCAACAGCCATCACAAGGCTAACTTACCCTGACCTATTCACATAAATTTGACTACACGCACAGAGATCAACATTCCACAGAGAAAATCAGAAAGGAAAGAAAATGATTAAAAGAATTTACCTTATTTTTCTTGACTCTATTTTATTTTTTATTTTTTCCCCCAAACTCCCTCCTTGCCAAAGGGATTTGAGATCACCTCATAAAAAAAAAACTCACTCTTATTGAAAGTGCATGGATCTGGTGATGGGTTTTCCAATCCAAAAATATTGGCCCATTAATTTAGAGATCAGAAAAACATCAACAGATCAGCTTCACTTGTCCCTGGGGATGGTGAGGACCAGTGTCCAAGGAGGCTATTCCTCCATGGCAAAAAGGTACTACCTCTCCCAAACCCCTTATTATTATTATTATTATTATTATTATTATTATTGTCAACTTTTTTGACCAGAGCTAGTGAGCAAAGTTTGGTGGAGATTTTCATCTCAGCACTGGAAATTTAGGAATTTTCTAGTTTATAGAGCCAGTCTGTAGAAGGACTGCCTTTTGGATTGGGTGAGGCAGTCTGTGTGGCAACCCTGATTCCTGAAGATTTTTTTTTAAAGTTATTAGGTACCACTGTGGTTGCCAAAATGACAACTTCTCATATTTTGAGATTTTCTTAGGCATTGTTTTTTGAATGTTTCCTGTAAATGGAATCACTAACATCTGTTAGTTGTGTCTTCTTCAGTTTTTTGTCTACAACTACAATTATTGTTGTTATTATTATTATTATCATCATCATCATTATTATTATTATTTATTATTACTACTACGTTCAAAAAGTTCCAGAACTTTTTGAATATTTGCCAGATGTCAGTGAATTACATCATTCCCCGCTGAGAAAGCAAAGAGCATCATGTGACAGACCAGCCAGAACCAGTTTGATCCAGATCCAACATGTACAGCGTATGTGCATAGTTCACGATTACAGGCATTCGAAGCTCTCCGTCACAAGGACAACGATGTCGAATTTTGAACAGCGTTCAAGTGTAAAATTTTGTGTTCTGCTCGGAAAATCTTTTGCTGAGACTTTTCAAATTATTAAGTCCACGTATGGTGAGAGTGCAATGAGTTGAACTAGAGTTTATGAGTTGCGTCGACGATTTGGAAACGGGCGACAGAGTATCGAGGATGATGAGAGGTCAGGATGACCTTCAACATCCACAACGGATGAACAAATCATCATTGTCAAAGAAATTGTGAAAAATGACCGTTGAAAAACTGTTGCAGCGATTTCAGAAGTTGCCATGCCATTTTAACAGAGAAACTGGGCTTGCATCACGTGTGCCAACAAATTATTCCCAAAAACCTGACACAAGAGAATATGGATGAGTGCATGCAAGTTTGCAGGGATAACATCAATGCAGTGGATTCAGATCCCGATCTCTTGAATCGATTGATCACTGGTGATGAGACTTGGTGCTTTCTGTTCAACCCCCAATCCAACCGACAGTCAAAAGTGTGGAAATCACCGTTGTCACCACGACCAACAAAGCTCAAGGCTGACCGCTCCAAAGGAAAGGTCTTGTTAACAGTTTTCTTCAATTGCAAGAGGGTCGTAACAGTCACTAAAGAAGAATACATCAATGTCCTGAAACATCTCTGAGAATTGTAAGACCCAAGTGACCCGATCTTTGGAAGACCAACTCGTGGGTGCTCCATCACGATAATGCGCCGGTTCACACATCCCTCCTGGTGTCTTATTACCTGTCCAAACATCACATTCCCATTCTTCCACAACCAGCTTATTCCCGTGATCTCGCTCCCATGTGACTTTTTCCTCGGATGAATAATTTGCTTAAGGGGCAACACTTCTCAAGTTCCGAAGAAGTGCAACAAGCTGCGACAGAGGCACTGGAGGATGTGGCAAAAGAAGGCTTGCATTTAAATCTTTGTATGAGCTCCAGCAAAAATGCATAGTTGCACAGGGTAACTATTTCAAAGGAAACACTGCATAAACAGGTATTATCTGCACTCATTCTTTTTTAATATAAAAAGTTCCAGAACTTTTTGAACGTAGTAATGTTATTATATTTTACATTCATATGTGTAAAACTAATAGAATGCACAAATGAAACACTTTCCTTGAGAGAGAAAAAACTGTGATTTGGCCTTGTTTCTTTTGAACATACACTGTTTTAGGCATGTACATCTCTTGACTTTTTTTTCTTGAACATTATCCTCAACTGATGTCTTTTGGTCAGGACATCAATAGTGCCTTCATGTTGATCCGTGAACTGAACCATTTACATTTGTATTTCATGGATAAATAAATATTTTTGACTTCTGAAATTGTTGAACATGAGTTCATTTGTAATCCCATTTCATTTGTTTGTCCATATCATAGTTTGGGAAATAAAAATATTAGTAGTAAATGACAAAAGGGGCTTGACTGACATCCATTGACTTACATCTCTCTATAATCCAAACATTGCTTTAGGAACATATTCTGATGTTATTTTATCGGCTATTGTGTGTTATTCACAAATTTGTGATTGCTGTGATTTCAAAATTGTGAGTTTATTGGAAAATGTGTGTGTTATTGTTGTCATATAGATTATGTACATTTTAATGTTTCCCATGTTGCCATCCTTCAGAAAACTTGAAAATTACATTGCCCTAGAATGGGGTGGAACAGAGAAAAATGGCTGCATGGGAAACAGTAAAATGTATGGCATCTACGTATATGCTGACAATTATATGTTTATGCCTTTCATGTAAATGCGAAGAATTAATTCTTCTGGAGATTTACTTTCCATTCATTTCTATGGAAAATGTGTGTTTCTTTTAATTGTTAGTCCATACTACAGTTTGGAATAAATACAACAGAAATAGAGATCACCTACAGTTTAGGCCAAGCTACTCGTGGTGATCAAAGCTACCAAGTGTCCCGTATTCCATCTGATTTCTGAAATATTTTCTGGAAATCCAATTTTTCTACAAAAAATCTGGTTTTATGGTTTTCTTGGGGTTTTTTTTCTTTTATTTGTTTATTATGCAATGTATTTTTTCCTCATTAATAATATGAACCATTATTTTTCTCCAGCATCAACTCTGGCTGTGGGAGTTGGTAATGAAAAGAGACAAAAAAAATTTTTTGTTGATCCACGGCACTTCAAGTGCCAAGGTCGTGAGCCCCGCAATGGTAACAAGACAATCAGTTGCTTGGAAATTGAAGTACTGGTTTATGACACCATATCCACGGTGCTTGTGTGGTGGCTCGTGCAGGGATGGGAATTCTGTGCCAAAACAAAAATCTTGCACCACCTTGCTACAAAAAGCAGATTGTGCGCCAGAACCGCCGTGCCCTTTGTCATCGTCGGGACTTCAGCACAGTAAATTCTCTGCGTACACCGTTCCTTCTGATGCTGAGTAAGAGCATGTGGTGGGTAGAAAGATTAAGAGACTCCATGTACTATGGATTTTACATAGTTACTATGGAAATCTTCAGTCCGCTATGGACCACAGGAAACGTCGAATATGCTATGGAAATTGCAAATCTCAGTGAAATAACGTTATTAAACATCTGTGTAAAGCTTATTTTAGTATTTTCAAGATTCTAACACTTGTTAAACATTTTCAGGAATGTTCCTTTGGTGATCTCAATACCATAACATTTCTTCAGTGTTTTGTTTTGTTTATTTTGTTCTTTGGATGTTATAATTGGTATAAATGTCTGGTCATGTGATGGAGTCTACACGGCCCCTGGAATCCTTGTAAAATTCTGCAACTTAATTTCCCTTTTTTTCCAAGCCTTTGGAAAGTCAGTTTTTTTTTTTTTTTTTTTTTTGCATTTTTTGTGAAAGGATGTGGAGTAGTACTACTTTCTTTCCAGCAATGGAAAATTTTAAGAAAAAGGTCAAGAAATGAGGATAGGGTAGGGAGTGATTGAAAAAACCGGGAAAAGTTGGCAAATCCCACAAATGTTCGTAATCACACTGAAAATGACTGCTTTAGCAGTAATGAGAATTCCATGTCGTTTTCTATTTCCGCATATTAAATTTTTCCGACTTCCTATTTTTTTTTCTCTCTCTCTCTCTCTCTGCCTTATAATATTTTTATTTTTTCATGTTTTCTGTGTGTATGAGATCATGTTCCTTGTTTTTAATATTTTTGGTAATAGTGAAAAAGAGCGACTTCATATTTTTTACGAATTTTTTTCTAATGAAATGCATGTTTCCCTATTTCTTGTACATACTTCTTCAAACTCCAAAACTAATCAATATAGAGCAATCATTTTCACCCCTTTCCTTTTAATTAAACGAAATTAAATTTCTAGATCGGTATGTAATCTGTCCGTGGTAGAATCCACGGCATTTCCGTGCCCCGTAAAATCATTTCACGGCAGGGTGAGCAACGCAGTATCGATTTTTCACATTTAATTTTCCATAAAATTTGTGCTTTTCAGTGTCTTACTCTTCTTCTTAGTCGTGCATGAGATTGTTCAGGGGATTCACGGAATTTCACTTTTTCTGTCTTCATTTGGATCATTCTCAAGATTGATGCAAAACTGAAGAGCTGTTGTTGTTGTTTTTTTTTGGGGGGGGGGGGGCTGAAACCTATAATAAATAATTTTATTATTTTTAAATTGTGAATGCGCGCTGATATCCCAGTTTTTGATTTTGAAAAGTTGGCAGCTCTGGGTGATTTTTGCCACTTGAAATGATTTTTAATAAATGTATATACGTTTTTCTTATATGCATGCTCAAAGTATTATATTCTTCTATTCTGCGTCAGGAACATGGCACTCTTAGCAAGTCGTGAAATGCTTCCTTGTTATGCAATCAGTAGAACTTGTGGTACTTCTCATTTTCATCTTGTATTTCTTTAAGTATTTATGTGGACACAGGAGATCCTTTTTGATGCTGTGTTTTTCATCTGTTAATGCTTCAAGTTTGGATAATATGTTGATGTCATAATTGAAAGTGTAATATTTTCTATGTGTTTCTGTATCATGCATTTTGATATGATGTCCAAAATTTTGCAATTTGAATTTTTAAGTGTAGCTGCACTTTCTGGTAGCACTGCAGCAAAATCAGAAGTACAATTAAGAAAATTTATTTTCAGAGTTATTTGATTAGCATATTACTTTTCTGCCATTTCTTTGCTTTACTTCTCCCCCCCCCCCTTCCCCCTCTTCTCTCATGTGTTGACATTTTTAGACCTATTAGAAGTTCAGTTCTGTGAATGCTAATGCCTTTAAAATGAACTTCATTGTAAGATTTTGGTGAAAAATATGTTATCATTGTTATTTTAAATACAGCATATTGGAAAAGTGTTGCAAGCATGCATTTCTACTCACATGTAAATGTTTATTTTAGTTAAACCAGAACCACCTTCACCTAAGGGAAACACAAATTCAAGGTCTTCACTTCAAGACAAAGTAGATACCTCTCAAAAAAATGTATGTAATTCTGCAAAGCCTCCTGTGAAGCCACCAGAAAAAGAAGAGAAAAAGCAAAGCGTCCTGGTAAATGTCATGTTGTTACCTAAAATAATCTTATATTGCACTTTTAAACAAATTTTATGTTTTATACTTCCTGATGATTGTGGGTTTCCTCCAATTATTTATTTATTTATTTATTTATTATGATGCATGTAGAATGGACAACAGGATATCATCTGTAAGGTAGCAGACTAATGGGAATCACAGACCATGACGACAACACAGAGCCAACAGATAAATTCCAGGGACTAAGATTCCATCGAACTAACTTTATTCCTACAATTCTCACACAACTTTACACAACTTCACATGCTTAAAAAAAGATGACGTTCATTCGCTTGTGACAAATTCCTCACCTATGTACATACATACATATCGCTAAGCTGTTCTCTGAGATTCAGAGGTTAGCTCTACAAAACGAAATACAAACTACCAGATAATTTTTACTTACTGTTGCCGCATCAAACTTCTCCATTTACAGTGATCTTGACAAACAACTCTGGCTTCACTGACATCCATCACACGCCGTACACAAGATCTTCTGTACTTCACACTCATAATCTTTTTCTCGTGCAGACACTCCTGAATCTGATCCTCCCATGACTTCCTTGACCTTCCTCTGCCTTTCCTTCCTGCCACTTGGGCTAAACAGATTTTCTTAGTAAGCATCTCGTCACTCATTCTTTCAACATGGCCAAACCACCGAAGCATATTAATTAGTCTCCACCTTGCTAACAACATTTTGCTTCACATTACATAACTCAGAGATGCCAACCTGTTTCAGATATTTTCAGTAGTCATACCAAACAGAATAATTTTAACCGAGGAAAACATTTATTGCCGCCCCGGTGGCGCAGTGGTCTAAGGCGCTGGTCTCTGATCATTCGTCCGTAAGGGGTCCAGGTTCGAATCCCGGTGAGGCATGGATGTTGTGTTTGTCTTACGGCACTGGCTCTCTCCTTCCTTGGAACCAGTGACCCTAAATTAGGGACGGGCGACTGCTTATAGCCCATTGAGTTGCTCACGGTGGTCGTTAAACCTCCAATCAAAAAAAAAAAAAAAAAAAAGAAAAAAAGAAAACATTTATTATTGATTTAATTTAATTAGTATTTTTTACTTACTTATTCATTTATACACATGAAAATCTGTATCAAAAAATTCCAAATTTTTCACATAGAAAATAATATACACCATGAATGATAATTTTTTTTTTACACAACAAAAAATTGATTAAACAGCTTTCTTTAGTGAATTAGCTGTACATTGTTTTGCAGATTTGAGTTCTTCAGCAGAAAATATTTTTTCATAACACACTTGCCCAGAGGAGAACATATTCATTTTTGCAATAAGAAGTGCCTCTATAGTTTCTAAACCTAAATTTGGTTGGAAACGGGCTTGAGTTTTTCATACTAAACTAAAACTTTTCTTACTCACAGCATTCGAGTGTGGAACTACAAGTATTGCAAACATTACTTTCGAGAGAATAGTATACTTAACAGCTCCACTACAGCCTCTTAATTTTGAGATTTCTGACCAAGTGACATCTATTCTATCTGTTTCTGCTATGGTCTCTAATTTGTCAGCTTGATAACAAGCAATTCTGCTTCCAGTATGTCAAGTTCATTTTCAGTTATTATAAATGGAAAGCGCTTGACAGAAGTAAATGATGTTCTGGCTCTAAGTGAGGGATGTTTTCTTCTACATGTTTTAAGAATTCATCATACATCAGTATCTTTTCTTGAATACAAGAACATTCCTCAATGTAAAATTTTCCATCAGATATGTAGAACTTGGAAAGTTCATTTTCAATTAAAATGAGTTCGCTTAAATACATTCTTGTTTTTATTCCAATTACTAGTTGTGTCCTTTCTGATTTTTCTTTTTTGAAAAACTGTTATTTGAAAAATTAAGCTCAACATCATCATCAGCTACGACAGTAGGCTCACAAATCCCTTGGATGACAATTTTATCCATCATGCTGAAAGAATTTTCAGTTTGAGGACCATGAATGCATGATAGCTTTCACTATTTTAGATAAAAGATAGTGTAACTTGGAGAATATGAATGTTTTTGAATATCATGTATCAATTCTTACAAATTTTTCAGCTTCATCACTTTTGTTTTCGTACTCTCCCCCTTTTATAAAGCTGAAATGCAAACCTTTTTGGGGGGAATATTTAAGAACACAGGATACACGTTCGGAACATCGTTGGGAAAAAAAATTACAGTTACGGGAAAAACCTTTGCTACGTCATGTTTCCGTTTTCGGACATTTCCCTTCCATTTTCAAGGTGAAATACAAATATTTATGAAATAAAATGAAATTTAACAACAATACTAGGCAGAGGAAACATCGTGTGAAAAATAAAATGACGGTTATGGGAGAAATCTTCACTGTTTCCGAAAGTTTTGAAGGGCGAAATTTCCGTCTTTGAAAATTTCAGGCAGAAAGCATCCTTCACCACTACTAACTGCCCCAAAATTTCTGTTCAGTTATGCATTGATCTCGAGGATAACCAAAATTACGACGAAAAAGAAATTCCTTGAAGCCGTGGCATTACACAGGAATTTTTGCGCCAACAAATTTCTGTTTTCGGAAAATTTCTCTCCATTCTCAAAGTGAAATACAAAGATTTATTGAACAAAATGATGTATAATAACAATACTGGACAGAGATAACATTGCAGGAAAACAAAATTATGATTACAGAAAAAAATCTTTATTTCGTTCACTTCCGTTTTTGAAAGGCAAAATGCTATCCCGATGTGTATTTTTATGCGTCGGTAAAATTCTTCGACGCGTAGTTTTATGCATTTCTCTATGTATTTTTATGTGTTGATGCATACTTTACGCGCTTTTTAACGTGTATTCCTACGCTTCGCGAAAAAATCCTGATGCATATTTTTGCGCAATGGTAAAATTTTGATGCATAAACACACTTTTCAATGCATACTAGACACGCAATTACGCATTTTGGAAAACTCTGCGCATAAAAACAAAATCCAAGCATACTTTTCTACAACGCAAGAAAAAAACTTCAAAATATTAATTACTGACATGAATGGCCGACGCACGTTTTAAAACTAAAACTCGGATGCCAGGCAATGACACTCACGTTCTGCACCAAACGATTTTCAAGAGCTTGTCGCTGCACTGCGAAAGAGCTTCAGGCCAAACTCTGCCCACATCCACTAAAACCAGCTACGCTCAAAGTCACCAGGATGTTGCATTCTGGGAAGGCAGGGTTTTAACTTAGAATGACTCAGCGCAAGGCCACATTCATCGAGTGCCGGTCCGGTCACTCGTGCTAAGATCCAAGCAGCTCTGAGAGGCAGAACTGGAAGTGCAGGCAGTGTCGCAAGCAAGACGAATGACAGATCATCAAGTGGCCGCTGTTGCGTTGGGAAGAGGAACAAAGCAAAATAAAAATTAATAACTTCTGTTTATTTTCCGTAGAAAAATCATGGTTTTCTGTATTCCATAGTACAAGAGCTATACCATAGGAACTATGGAGATTCCGTAGTAGTTGGCATCTCTGCATAACTGCAACACATCTTCATTCCTCACACAATCAGAACGTGTCTTCCCACAAACCCCCCATAGGCAATGCATTTCTCCAGCACACGAACAACTCATTCTTCTGTAGTACCCAGGTTTCACTGCCACAATCAGAGTAGGAGCAATTACACTTTCATACATAGCCATGCGGGACTCTCTTGAGAACCCATCATTCCTGTGAAAACCTCCCAGAGCAGCCATGACTTTCAATGAAGAATTCACTTGCCTACTAATTTCACCATCCGATTTGCTCTCTCTGTCAAATGTGCTTCCTAAATACACAAACTCACTCACCTGGTTGATAACTGTGCCATTTAGACTTACATTACATTCAGCGCTACCAGTTCCTCTCTCAAAAACCATAACTTCGGTTTTTTTCTTATTTATATTCAGTTTGAATTTCATGAAAACTTCGTACATCCAGGACAACATACTCAGCAACTCACTTTTGCTCTCTGCCAACAGGACAGTGTCATCAGCATACAGCAATCTGCACACACAGATATCACCAAGACATAAACCAATATTATCTATTTTGGCATCACACATACACACATCCATAAATATATTACACAGCCATGGTGACATTATACAACCTTGTCTGACTTCAGAGGTTAGCTCTACTCTTGGCTGCACTGAAGGAGATCTAAACAGGGATGGAAGGTGAAGGTAACGATTTTGTTTTACATTGTTTCAGGATTTAGTGGCTTCAGTGAGCATTGAAGAATATACTGTGTAGCTTCTCTCTGATTTAGGATCGCTGTTTCCAAGGAAGGAACAGCATGATACATTTTTTAACCTTGCAAAACCTATAACCCTAGTGAAATGGATGATGTGATATTGTGTATCAGACTACAGTGTGGTGGCAGTGATGCCTTATGGATTGGGTTTGCAATGAATATCTTTGAAAAACATGTCCCTTTGCTTGTGTTTGTGTGCTTGAGTCCTCTGGAGTTTTATTATTTTTTATTTTTTTCAGTGATTTCCTGTCAATACTTTTTGACTCCATTGTGAGGAATTTTGTACGGGTTTAAATGATGAATCAGTGAAAGCATCTGTATTTCAAAGATGACAGTTAATTGTACGCATTGTTTGTGCCCATTGTTTTTTTTTGTTTTTGTTTTCTCTCTCTCTCTCCAAAAGATTGTTTTCTTTTAGCATTAACTCTGATGTGGAGGTTTATTAAAGAAACAGTTCTTACTTGATGTTCAACCATTGGAAAATTATTACAGTTGGGTATTAGTAAGATTGAGAATCTTGCTGACATTGGGAATGTTAATCTAGAGTTTTTATGCAGTGGCTTAAGGAAAACTAAGAAAAATGGAACAAATTGTATAAACTGAATAAGAATTGAATGCTTAAAGAACAGACACATTGTTTCAGATTTTTAAAAAAAATCCTGTTTTTATTACAATGCAAGATTACATACTTCATTGCTTGTGTTGTTAATATTTCTCAAGGACTTCCCTATGGAATTAGCACTTGTTTCATTTTTTTTATGAACATTTGTTTCACTTTTGATTTGTTTCCTCTTGTAGTGGTTATTTATTTTGGGAGCTTAGTAATTATCTGTCATGTCTGCAGTCTGTAGTCATTTTTTATCATCATGACCAATCTCCAGTCAGCAAAGAGAGAGAGAGAGAGAGAGAGAGAGAGAGAGAGAGAGAGAGAGAGAGAGAGAGAGAGAGAGGAAGGAAGGAGAAATAAATTATAAATTCAATATTTCTTTAAAGAAAGAAATAGAAAAAAACAGTAGAAAAAGAAATAGCACAGCTTAACGGAAGACAGAATTAACTGTGAAATGCATCTAAATCTACCATTGTGTGGAATAGGTAACTGTAACGCGCAAATAATGAATGTTAACACAACTTATTAATGTATGTCATCTTCAGTCCTCCTACTAAAACTCTCAAATTTAAGCAAATGTGCTTGATATATCTGAAATCTTACTCTGATGGTATACCATGTACGTATTTGCGTAGGTTAATCATTCTTTTCATTGATTTCACTGAAATTTTAAAGATTGAACAAGAACTGAACTTGTGAAAAACTTCGTAAACTCTAAACATTTGAATTATTGTACTATGTGTGCAGTTTGGTTCTTTCTTACATTTGTCATTGTTGAGAATTTTTAATGTATAAGGCTATGAAAAGTACATGAAACTTACATTCTGTATTCAGTGTGTTATACAATTTTTGATGCCCAAATTTGAATGTTGGAGAGAGTCCTGGGGGGAAAAATGAGAGGTGCTTGAAAAGTCTGAATTTTTTTCTTTAGTAAGCTGCATGAAAATTGTGTTTCTATCTTCTTACACAAGCATAAAGCAGAGAGCTTAAAAAACCATATATGCATGAACAAAAGTTTTTAGTACACAACGATAGTAGCACCAGAAAAACACACTTTTGCGAGCAACTGCTTTCTAAACCAACTGTGCAGTTTGCGAGCATGTACATACATACCTGCCAGCTATTATGAAATAACCGTAGTTTCTACAGATTTAGTTGTTTGACTACGGAACTATGGAACTCACCATCAAAACTACGGATTCTACAAATTTTCATTTTTATTTTTTATTTTTATTTTGCTATTAATTATTTCGTGTTTTAAAAATTTCGAAAATGGTAGTTTAATGAAGTAAAAAATTTTGCCATAATCGTAATTTTTTTTCTCCCGATGTTGTGTTTGTGTCCAGTATTCTTGTTAACATGTTCACTGCGTTATGACCCACCTGTGAGTCCTAACGTGCTAACTTCTACATTTTTCAGCGGAGAAAAAAAGTTTATATACATAAATTTGTAGTGGATATCAGTCACTTTATGTATATGTATATATCTTTAAACAACCCACCAGTGGGTCGTAATGTACTACAAAAAAATCGCCAAAAAACGTCGCCACAGTGACCGTGTTAATTGTCATTTTAAATTGGTGTAAAACTGAAGAGAGGGGGGGGTCGTTTTTCATTTGGTGACGGTATTTCATGTTTCTAAACTTCCAAAAATAGTAGTTAAATGGAGTAAAAAAAATTTTGCCTTAAACATAATTTTTTTTTTCTCTCCTAACGTTGCCTTTGTGTCCAGTAGTCTTGTTAAATATAATTTTATTACGTAAATGTTTGTATTTCATCTTGAAACTGTATACAACAATTTGTGAAAATGGAAGTTAGGTGACGCGAAAATTTCCTCTTCATCTCCTTTCGCGAATTTGAGGAATTCCGCCTTTTTCGTTATTATTTTGGTCATTTGTGAGATCGATGCACAAGTGAACAGAAATTTTTGGGTAGTTGGTGGTGACGGAGGGGTTCATCGGGGAGACGGAATTCATTTTTACGAAACTCAAAAATGGAAGGTCAACGGAGTTCAGATATTTTCTGTAATCGTAATTAACTTTCTTCTCGCGATGTTGCCTCTGTCCAGTATTATTGTTAAATAACATTTTACAGCATAAATATTTGTATTTCAGCTTGAAAATAGGAGGAAAATTTTCAAAATCGGAATTTGGACAGAACAAAGATTTCTCCCGTAACCCCTCCACACACACACACACACACACACACACACACACACACACATCTGCGCGATGCTCCTACTCTCCTGCATTGTTAAATATCCCCTGTCTCATAAGTTTTTGCATTCAAGCTTGATAAGGGAGGGGGAAATTCTCCCAAACGGAAGTGACGAAGTTGGAATATTTGTAAAAATTGATGCCTGGTGTTCAAAAGTATTAATATTCTCAAAGTTACACTATTTATACAAAATAGTTAAAGCTTTGAAATCATGCACTCATTCATGGTCCTCAGGCTGAAAGTTCTTTCAGCATGATGGATGAAATTATAATCAGAGGGAATAAGAAAAAAAGGAAAGGAAAGCGACAATGGAGAAATAGGGAGAGAAAGTTACAAAAAAGTAAGACAGTAGTACACATTCTTGCTGTGTGTGTTTTGATTTTTCACCCAGTTAAAACATTCAGTCTCCATCTCCCCCCCCCCTTCCCCGCATCTCATTTTGTCATAAACTGCAAGTTTAGAGGCAGTCTGATCATATGGTAAGTGGAAGTTTGCGCACTGTGCTTTCACTTGCTTGGATTTCCCATCTGTCTAGGGTGTAATTCTGAACACATCTGACTGATTTTTACTGGTGGAAGATTTGAAATTAAATTTCACTATCGTGCCCTCACCAGGGAATGAACTTTGTGTTTTGCACGTATTAAGTTTGTTTCATTAGTGTCCTTGTTTGTTGTAATGTTTTGTTGTGGTGTGTATTTCTTTTTCACAAAGAGATAGATCATTTTGTAAAAATGTGTCTATGTATGTCACATGATAATGCTAGTTACTACTGACAAGGCTCTACCCAATGTTAGCAGGTATGTACATATCGTGTGCATGGAGCTAGCAATGTGTTTGTCCGTTATGTAGGTGGAGAGAGCACATAGCATTTCCCTCACCATTCACATAGAAATGTTGTATTATCTCAGCTCATTGTTGTCCCCACAAAGCCTCCCCAACAAGCTGAACAGCTGTAGCAGGGTGTCTACTGGTCATGAAAATCACGAAAGTCACGAATTCAGAAAAAGATCATGAAACTCATGAAAAAGTCGCAAATTTTGCTTTGGGTTATGAGTTTCTTTTTATTTTTAATGATCATTCATTTTCTGGTGACAATCTAAATAATTTTTCATGCACACTGACCACATAAGATGTAAATGTGGGTTTCATCTAATGATCCAAGTATAAAAAAATAATAATAATAATAATAAAATAAAAAAAGGAAGGTCACATGCAAAAGCAAAAATCTTTTTAGCACAGAAATATATGTGAAAATATATCTGTATTCCATGTACAGAAGTGGTTACAATGAAAATATGCCGATAATAGCATTACAATGCCTACGATATGAAGAATTATTTCTTCAGGGAAATTCATTTCCCAATTGTATATTTACAAAATATTGAGATCAATTTAGCAATTTAAATTATGCTGCTTATGAAGTCATGACATTGTAGTGGTATAAATGTTAAAGAAAGGTGTGTTTTGAAATCATATAACACAAAGGTAATTTCAACTTATTTTAGGCACTGTCAAAGTATAATGAGTCAGTTTTTTGTTACTAGCAGAAGAGCAGGTGGCACTTTTTCGTAGAAAAAACCCCACAGAGATTGTGTGTGTGTGTGTGTGTGTGTGTGTGTGTGTGTGTGTGTGTGTGTGTGTGTGTGTGTGTGCTGTGTGCAGGTTCAGTTCTCTAGTGGTGACCTGCTTTTTTTTTTTTTTGTTTTCATATCTTCTGACATCCTCGCAGCCAAATTTCGGGAAGTTGTCTGGTTTTGCAATATTGGAACGTGTTTTTGTACTTCCCTTTCATTTTCTAGTTAGTAATACAAGTGTTTAAGATGCCTAAATCCAAAACGAAATTTCAAGATGCGTGGCTCGCCAAAGAATTGGACGGAGTGAAGTTGAAAGAATGGTGTTCTGCAACTGAAACAATATTTTCTGCTAAGTGTATATTGTGTTCAGAAATTTTCAACATTTCTAATAGTGGCTTTTCACAAGTAAAAGCGCATCATAAAGGAAAAAAACATCTGCAGAAATTTCAAAGTAAATTTCAAAATAAGTCCATCCTGTGAAAGCCTTTGGAGGACGGGATCTTCAGCCCAAAGCAAATATTAGTGAAGTACTGAGTCATGATTTACAGTTGGCTAAAGCCGAAGCATTATGGGCCATGAAAGTTGCTAAGGACAATATGTCTTTTGTTTCATGCACTGAAACAGTTGAACTTTTCAAAGAAATGTTTCCTGATTCTGCTATTGCAGCCAAAATGCAACTTAAAGAAAAAAAGTTGCTTATGTGATATCACATGGATTGTCAAAATATTTTTGAAGAGGATTTGAAAAAAGACATTGCATCTAGTAGCCCAGGAAAGGTTACTATAGCATTTGATGAAACTACAAATACACAAGTGAAACGGCAGTTGGATGTGTATCTCAGGTACTGGTCTTCAGAAATAAATTCAGTTTCTTGCCGATACCTAACAAGCGTTTTTCTGGGTCATGCAACAGCAGATATTTTGCTAAAAGAAATTCTTGATGTGTTATCATCCTTCAATATTTCGTTGAACAGAATTATTTGTGTATCCATGGACAGCCCAAATGTAAATAAGTGCTTTTTACGCAAATTCAATGAAGTTGTAAAACAAGAAACAGGCCAGAAATCTTTGGAACTAGGTTTTTGCAACCTGCATGTTGTTAGTAATGCATTTAAAAATTTTTTGACAAGCTTAAATATAGATTTTGACAGATTTGCTACTGATATGCATTACTTTTTAAAGTAGTGCTGCAAGACGAGAGAGGATTATAAATCTGTCGAGGATATAACATTGGTCACTGCCAAATTTCTTTTGCGTCATGTCAGCAACAGATGGTTAACCGTTGGTTCTGTAGCCCAGAGGCTCTTGGATCAATGGCTAAATATTACAGAATATTTTTTAAACTTCTTGCCATCTCAAAAAATATTTGAAAAACAACTGCGCAATTCGTCAAGGTATAAAAGAATTCACTGTTTCCTGAAAAATGAGCTTACTCCTTGCTATTTAGCATTAATTTCATTTCACACCAAAATTTTGAAAAGTTTTCATTATGTTATCAGAGTGAAGAACCAAAAATACACCAGTTATATTCTGATTTAAATACTTTAATGAGGAATGTTATGGCTCAGTTTATCCAAGATGATGTTATAGCAGGGAAATTTGGAGAAGACCTAAAGAATGTAGATTTTGAAAACAAAAATTCATGGAAAAAACTAGGGAGTTAGAAGTTGGTATGAAGACAAAAAATCTCCTCAGGAATGTTCAGGAGACCAGGCAGAAATTATTTCTCTTAGATGTAAGATCATCACTAATTGCAACCACAAATATTTAAAGTCAAATTTGCCATTCTGCAATCAAAAGCTAAGAGACATAGAAGTTTTAAAGGTAAAAGAACCAAAGAAAGAGTCAACTCAACTTTCAGTCACTGAAGGACTTTCGGAAATAAACCAGAATTTCAAGTGTTTTGCATCTTTCTGAGGAACAAATTGATAGAGTAAGAGAAGAGTGGAAACTTTTAAATTGCGATAAGCCAACTCTAGATGAACTAGTGAAATTTTCAGAGGAAGGGCATATTCCAGTGCGGATTGATCATTACTGGCGTAATATATTTAGTATTAAAGACTCTAGCGGAAAAGAAAAATACTCAAATCTTGCTAAACTCATAAAGTCAATTTTAGTTTTACCTCATGGTAATGCTGATGCAGAAAGGGGATTTTCGGTTAACACTGCTCTGTTAAGGAAGGACAAGGCTAACTTAAAAGACTCAACTATAACATCATTAAGAATAGCTAAAGGGGCCATTAAACACTATGGATGTGTAAGTAAAGTTCCCATAACAAGAAATTTGTTAAATAGTGTTTGTGATTCACATAAATTTTATAAAGAGTATGTTGATAAGCTGAAGGAAGAAGAATCAAAAAAGGTAAAAGAAAGGAAGCAGAAAGAGAGGGAAAATAAGGAAAAGCAGCTAGAGAAAAAAGAAAAGCTGAGTTTGATGACAAAATAAAAGAAAATGATGCAGAAATAAATAGACTTAAAAACGATAAAGAAGCCTCCCTAGCAATAATTCAAGAGGGAACAGAAAGAATGAGAAAAGCTGTAGAAAAACAAAATACTGTTGAAATAGCAGTTGCCTCTAACTTGATCATACAAGGTTCAGCTGAAATAAAGAAAACTGAAAGTAAATTAGTTGTGGTAGAAGCAGAAAAAGATAGGCTAATCAGGAAAAGGTTAAAACAATAATATGAAAAAAGTAATTCAGTGAACAATTGTACATAGTTCTTGGTTTTCAATTACCTTTAGGATATTATAATTTAATGTGAAACCTGAAAACTTTACTGTGAAAATCGTGAATTGCTTCTGGTTCAACAGCATATTAATGTTCAAAGTGAAACTTGAATGTGGTAAATATACTTGAATATGATAATAACACGTGAAAAGATAAGAACTGAACATTAGAAGTAAATCATACTTAAACTTTAGACATTAGACGTTATGCAAAAAATTTGGGTGTTAACTTCGACCATATATACTAATGGACTGCACATTGGCAATAGCTGCATCAAAGCCGCCATGGCTCAAACATTGGGCACGTCATCATCAGACTCCAAATTTCGTGTAAAAATGCTGTTATGATTACTAATTTACGCTGCAGAACTTCAGTGTTTTCGGTGTATTATGTGAATGCGCCTCATATATAATGAAAACTCTTCAGGTAAGTTTACTTATGAGCTATATACATGCATGATCGGGTTGTTTACATTTTGTGATTTATAATGTGATGAACATTTGCGAAGAATTTGGAACATGCATTCCATTTTTTTTTCTTAAGTTACTATATTTTTATATCAATAGCTGCAAGTTTCTGGTTAAGTAATTGAACTTTATTGACTTAGGTATTTAATTCGTTTCTTACCCATGAAAAATCATAGAACTTTCTTTACTATATCGCTCAGAGCAACCATAAGCACAGCAGGTGTAACCCATCTTTTTGACTGTTGTCATGTGATTTTATGTTGGAGCCAGAAATTTTGATGTCATGCGCAGTCTATCAGTATATATGGTTGAAGGGTGTGAAGCAAACTCTTTACAATGTATACAAAGTTGTTTTACTAGATGTATACAAATATACATCTAGTTTTTATTGAAATACACTCTAAAATTTTCCTAAAATTTTTCTAAAAATTCCTAAAATTCCTACCTAAAATTTTCCAGAAGTATGCTATGATCCCTGCTCATATGCACAAAGTTGAGCATTTCAACTTATTTTAGGCTTAGTTGAAGTATGATGAGTCAATTTTTTAATAGCGGAAGAGCAGGGAGCACTTTTTACGTTGGAAAAAGATGAGGGGGTGCCCACCTCTTTAATTATACTTACTGCATATATGTGTGTCCGTGCATACACTGCTGCTTTGGATAGGGCTATATATAATAATATATCAAGGCAGAGATAGCTTTAAAAAATGATCATGAAAATTGTTAATTGGTCATGAAATTGTATTTCCCAAATGTAGCAGACACCCTGTGTAGCTATCATGATGTTATTGCCTGCAGGTACAATAAAAGGAGTATATGTTTTCGTATATTGTGTAACAAAAAGGAAAACAGAAGTCTTTGGCCCTTATACCCTAGCATTTGCATGTATTTTTGTTTGGGGAAATCCCCCTTTGTCATTTTGCTTCATTTCATAACTTTACAGTCCCTAACCCCCCCCCCCCCCTACACAGCGTGTCCGAGAATTATTGGGCACATTACAAAATTATATAAAACAAAACATTAAACGGATAGAAAGAAACTAACTGTACTAACTTACAATGTAACTGCACAAGTTAATAAATTTCGATGTGAGATCCCTTGATTGCTTTGCTCGTAGTACGTCCAAGCGATACTCGATTTCATGCCATGTATTGGCAAGCATCTGAGGAGTTATGGAATTAATAGCCGCTGTGATACGCTGCTTCAGTTCCACTCTCTCGCTCTATATGTATACAGCGTGTCCAAGAATTATTGGGCACATTACAAAATTATATAAAACAAAACATTAAACAGATAGAAAGAAACTGACTGTACTAACTTACAATATAACTACACAAGTTAATAAATTTCGATGTGAGATCAATTGGCTGCTTTGCTCGTAGTACGTCCAAGCGATACTCGATTTCATGCCATGTATTGGCAAGCATCTGAGGAGTTATGGAATTAATAGCCACTGTGATACGCTGCTTCAGTTCCACTCTCTCGCTCTATATGTATACAGCGTGTCCAAGAATTATTGGGCACATTACAAAATTATATAAAACAAAACATTAAACAGATAGAAAGAAACTGACTGTACTAACTTACAATGTAACTACACAAGTTAATAAATTTCGATGTGAGATCAATTGGCTGCTTTGCTCGTAGTACGTCCAAGCGATACTCGATTTCATGCCATGTATTGGCAAGCATCTGAGGAGTTATGGAATTAATAGCAGCTGTGATACACTGCTTCAGTTCCTGCAAATCAGTACAAGGTGTCTGATGGACACGATCCTTCCCATAATCCCATATGAAATAATCCAATGGAGTTAGATCTGGAGAGCGAGGAGGCCATGGAATGGGACCACCATGCTCAATCCATCTGTTGAGAAAATGATCATTTAGGCACTTACGTACACACGTTGACCAATGCGGAGGCCCGTCTTGTTGGAAAATGACATTGTCGTATCTTTTGATTTGGGGTATAGCGAAATTTTCTAGCATATCCAAGTAAATGTCGCCATTTATGTTTGTTTGTTTTTTTTGCAGAAGAAAGGGCCAATCACTTCTCTTTTTTGATAGGGCACTCCACACATTAACTTTTGGAGAATCACGTTCCAGTTCAATACCAGCATGAGGCGGTTCACTGCCCCATATCCTACAGTTGTGACGATTCACAATACCTGATACATGAAATGTGGATTCATCACTAAAAATTACAGTATTGAGAAAGTTTTCGTCATTTTCCACTCGATTCAGCATATCCACAGCAAAATTGTATCACAGAGTGTGATCATTTACATACATCTTTTGCACTATTTGAATTTTATAAGCATGAAACTTTAATTTCTTATGCAAGATATCGTGAACTGTGGATTTCGGAATGCACAGTTCTCTGCTTTGCTTTACGAACGGATTTCCTGGGGCTTCGTCGGAAACTTTCATTAACTTGGTCAACCGTCTCACTGCAGACGCTAGGCCTACCAGCTCCTCCACGATGTTCCACATTGCCAGTTTCTTTAAACTGTTTCATCCACCGCTTAATTGAATTTGTGGACAGAGGATTACAATCATACTCTAAACGGTACTGTCTTTTAACTTTAATTCTGCAAGCCATAACACACACATCGCCTTCTGCTTTACAGATGACATGACTACTGATTGCGCATTTCTCATACATTCCTCATCAGACCACACCTAGCGCCATCTATCGGATTCTGGGAATAACATTTCTGCAAAACAAAAATATAGAAACTATGTTAGTAATACGTAACATAGAAAAACAGACAATGCTCATAGTTTTTTTTTTTGTACATAATTTTGTAATGTGTCCAATAATTCTCGGACGCCCTGTATATGTATCAGTAATAGTCATTTATTGTCATTATATTTTTTGCCCTTTGCTGTTTCTATAAAATACCTTAAGGTTAGCCATTTTACTGATAAATTTACGGAATGCAAATTCATAGGTACTAACATGCATGAGTTTTATCAGTAATATATGTGATTTTTTTTTTTTTTTTCAAATCACCAGTTCATGATGATTATTACGCCTAAAAGGTGAACATAGAGAGGTTCAATTCATGATTTTTGCTAGTGCTCTAGTGGTTGGACTCAGTGTTTTTTTCAGGACTTTTTGGCCAGGGGGGGGGCAAATGGAACCTTAGAGGGGGCAAGTTTTCCATTTGATATAAGTATATATATAATTTTAACTACTATATTTATATGTATATATAAGTAATTACTATATATCTAGCACAGGGACGCATTTACAGGGGAGGGGGCCTTAGCCCCCACGGAAAATGTTTTTTTTTTTTTTTGGAACATTAACTTAAATTTTGTTCCAGATAGTGGATTTCAAAAACTTCCTCTTTTCGTCTCCCCCACCCCCAAGAAAAATTCAATATACATCCCTGATATATATAGTAATACATTCAGGAATAACAAATTTTTTCCAGCTAAAGGAGGGGGCGAGTCCGCAGGGTTGAAATTTTTATCTATTAAAATGCATTCAACGCACTCTTGTTCCTTAATCACGATTCCCAGATAATTAGGTTTGATTAGTCTACTTATTATATTTTGAAGAATACCATGTGTCGTAATACACTTTTTAATAAAATAAACTATAACTAGTACCATTTGAACAAATATTTAAAAAAATATAATTGGAGAAATATTTGTAGCATAAAAAGAAACGAAACTTCCTTTTTCATCATAGCCTGAATTTATTCAAATTTGGCTCGGTAACCTAATTTTGTTTGGGGTGGGGGGGGGTCGTTTCCAGGAGGGCTTCGCCCCCTGGATGTATGCCTGAAAGAAACACTGGTTGGACCTGAAACTATGTTAGCATTTGTCACATGATACATCAAAAGTGGTGGTTATGAAGGAAGCATCATGGAGAGAGTTATTGTTCTTGAAAAAAGGAAAACTAATTTAATTTATATTACATGTTTTAATATGTGACTGAAAAACCATGCAATCAAGCACATCCAAAAAAATTGTGGGGAGTGTAAGCAAATATTGTTGCACAGGGTGCCATGAATGCTAAAGCTTCACCTGAGTCATACATTGACATAGCAGAGGGTAGCAGGGCCGCAGTGGTGGTGCCCAAAGAAGCATTGGACCACAGTGGGGCCCAAAGAAGAAAAGGCTAACTGGAGATACATATTGCTAATAAATGCTTGAGAGAGACCTCACAAAATGACATGGATATATCAGTTGTATAAATTCACTAAGGAGTCTGGATTGATAGAGGGAAGATTTCTCTTGGGTATAATTGTGTAGTTCATTACTTTAAAAGCAAAGCCTGATACAAATATTTTTGTTTTTAAGTGAAATTTTGACTGAAAGTAAATATGCAAAATGCTGTAAATTAATACTACAGTGTGTTTCAATGTACTTCTAGTTTTTCCTGTAAAGAGGGACACATGTAGACCTGAAGATTTGTTGAAAAGATATGGAATGATAGGTAAGTTACAAGTTATTACAAATCTGTTTTTATTGGTTTAAACAACTGATGTTGCCAAGCTTTCATGCACCAATGGGTGTCTTTATTGAGACAGACTGATAGTAACCTATGTGGAGAATTAGCACATGCAGAATTAGAATTAGCTGGCACCCGAACAATACACTGAGTTAGCTTTGCACTAGGAACACTTCCTGTTTTACATATTCGGAGCGATAACGGAGTACCACATGATATCAACGTCACGTGCGGCTACTATAAATTATATACCCCTGTACCCAGTCCATAAATGTTCGCCAGTAATGGGGAAATGTGGCAACATAAGCCAATTCGACTGCAGCCAGATAGTTGGGGTCCGGAGGATAGGTGCCAGTATTTCAAAAGCAGCCACATTTGTTGGCTGCTCCTTTAGTACTGTATCAAGGGTATGCCGGGACTGGATTAACCATGCACAGACATACAGCAGAAGGGCTCATGTTGGTCAACCACGCACAGTTAATCCTAGAGGTGAGCATTGGGTGCAACGACTAATATCTCAGCAATGACATGCAGCAGTCACCCGGCTCACCCACCAGCACTGCAGTTCAATCTATTTCCACATGCACGATGCCTTGCTTCATTTGGGATTCCACAGCAGGAGACCAACGAGGCTACCCATGATAACACCTAGTCATCATAAACCAGCACCCCGCTGGGTATGGACCCTCGACACATGGAAGAAGGTCATCTGGGGTGATGGGTCCCGTTTCCTGCTGCCTGATGTGGGTTCGTATGTGGCGTAAGCAGCATGAAGCGCTATCCCCCTGGTTACACAGTTGTGGTTCAACAGGCCTGTGCAGGTGATGTTCTGGTGTGGGGAGCTTTTTCCTGGAAAGCTCTTGGTCCGTTGGCTCTTATCTTACAAACACTGAATGGTGGACGCTACTGGGACCTGTTAGTCGGCCATCGCCATCCATACCTGCAGAAAGTTTACCTGGACCACAGTACCATCTTGCTACAGGACAACGCACCATGACATTGGGCTTGTATAACTACTGAGTAGTAGGAGGAACACAACAATGTATTCGCCACAATGCCCCCCCTCCCCCAACTCTCCTGATGGTTACCCAATTCAACGCTTGTGCGATATGCTAAAACAGGGTGTGAGAACTGATCCTCCTCCGTAGAATTAGTGTGAACTGATGGAAGTGCTGAAGCGGACATGGGGTCAAGTAATGCATGGAGGATGTTCAGCACCTTGTAAAATCTGTTCCTAAGCATCTGCGAGCCATGATTGCACAGAAAGGTGTACCAACACATTATTAGGTAGGTGTTCTTAATGCAAAGCTAACTCGGTGTATTTATGCCAAAGTTTAATCTACTAATGTAGCAGACTCGCATGATAATCGGTGAATATGTAGAGACAAGTATAGCAGTTATTTTTAGAAAGTTATTTAACACTAGTAGATAACTCAGTGTTAGAATAACTACAGCTTATGCCATAACTATTCATAATTTACGTGCATACAATTACAATAATAATAAGTAGCTTACCTTTTGTTGTAAGGCCAGCTCCTTTGGTATACATTTCTCTGCACGTTTTGTTATCATCTTACATGAAAAATGGAAAGAATTAATAAAAATTGAACAAAAAAGCCTAAAACACAGAAGAAGAAAATGAAGATTTTACTAAAGTTTATAATAGATGGAGCCACACGGTGGAGGGTTTGTAGGCGAGGAAGGCGATCATTTCGCTCACTCACACTGGTAGGAGGAGAGATAACATCTGGAACGCCTCGTGAAGATGACCCCGGCAGGGGGTGGAAAGTACTTGAGGCAGTCTACGTGGGAATAGCTGAGGTGTGATGACTGAATGCTATGGATGTTGTGGAGAAGTGTGGGGAATGGGAATTGACGGAATGACATAGAAGGCAATAAGATAAGTTGTGTGTAAATAGTTGTATATATGTTTTTAGTGTTTTTGTTGTAATATTTGTGCGCATGTAAATAGGACGTTTGTTTTAGTTAGTCAATGTCAGTTCGTATTGGGTTAAAGAATTTTGGTTTTTGTAAATGTTAATTAGCCAACTTAGGTTGGGTTTTACACGTCAGTAAGAGTGTTTTTTAAGGGAAATAGATGCTCTTAGGGCCAAATGTCATTGCTGCAGTACACTTCAAGGGCTTATTCATTTGTCTGGCATTGAATGTGATGAAGACATAGCAGGACCACCGTGCCGGAGGCTTGAACCAACGGTAGACTACAAAAAGAACAAAACATGCAGAGAAATGTATACCAAAGGAGCTGGCCTTACAACTAAAGGTAAGCTACCTATTATTATAGTAGATAACTGTTCAGTGCAGAAACAAAATTTCAGCTGTTAGCCTTTTGGAGAGGTGGTGAGCTTAGGTGCTAGTTTGGACATGTTTGAACCCTGTTTCCTCTGCCCAGTTACCTCCTTCAGCCTCAGTACTTCTTCCTTCCCTTCCCAAGTGTTACCAGATTCATGTTCAGACTTGTTACACAACAAGTTTGAGTGGCAACATTATTTTGTAGGCTATTGGACAGAATGAGTAACCTATAAAACCTTTATTTTTTGCTTAACCCGATGACTACAAAATTTCATTTTGTGGAAAAACTGTATGTGGTAGACAAATTTGAGCATCATTTTTAAAATCGCCATATCCAAATTAACAAAGAACAGGCAGCAAATCTCAAACAATAAAACTGTTGTAGAGCTGTGTAATTATTCCAGTCAGTAATAAGTTGTGCTTGAGTAGTAGTTGCGTTTTTCAGGCATAAGTATTAGTTCAAAAGTTTTTTTTTTTTTTTTTTTATATATATTATTAAAGAAGTTTTGCTGTTACTGTCTATGTGTAGTAATTTTCACACTTTATACATTTTGTCTGTGTTTCAGATGACAGGTCTCAGGGTGATGATGATTTTAGTGACTGGAGTGATGGAGATGATGATTTATTAAACAGAGATGATTTTAATGAGGTAAAGTTTTACAGAAAAAATTTTTATGTTGCAGTCTCAAACCACATTCAAACTAGATTGAGGTACTGCCCCAAATATTGGAAGATGGCTTCTCAGTTATAACATGTGTGGCTAGCTTTTGCAAGTACATGATTGTAGGTAAGACAATCAACCCCCCTGTGCCAACATAACACTTCAGAAAATCTGGATATGTCCCATGATTTGAAAAATATTTTTTTTTTTTTTTAAGCAGCATAATTTTCTACTACCAGCTACTTCTGTTTTGTGTTACTGTTACAACTACATTTTTCTATTTGTAGCAATGCTACATGCCACTCTGCTGTGAAAGAAGCATGCTACAGTTGCAGCGCTACTTCCAATCTTTGCTTGACCCTATGTTCCACTTGTCGAATTCGGCAGCTAAGTTTTTAATGCACAAATTGTTTGTCATGTACTTCATACGTATATATGTGCCGTTTCAGCTAAATTGGTCATGAAGGTCCTGTGAATATTTCTTGTGATGTAAATGATGTAATGTGATGTAAATTAAAAATATGGGTGTTATAATGTTGTGCAGAGAGTTTCATACTATGAGGGTCATTCAGAAAGTAAAGAAAGGTTGGTTATAAAAGCTTTTAAAATTTTCAAATATTTTATTTACTATTTTTAAGTCATACCTTAGCCTGTTTTATTGCATAGTCATCCTGGATATTGAGGCATTTGTGGTATCTTGGAATAAGTTTTAAGTATCCCTCCCCATAGAATTCTGCCACCTGTCCTTTCAGCCAGTCCATAACAGCCTCTTTTTAGTGCGTCGTCGTATTCAAAATGTTGTCCACCAAGGAACTGCTTTAAATTGGGGGGAAAAGTGGCAGGTGCCAAAGTCCAGGCTGTAAGGTGGATGCTCAAAAACTTCCCAGTGAAACTCATCAAGCTGCTCCTTTCTCTTCCCGGCAGTGTGCGAGCAGCCGTTATCCTGTATGAAACAGATTCCTCATGAGAGCTTGCCCCTGCGGCAGTTTTGAATGACTTGCCGTAGATGTTTCAGAAAGTTGCACAGCAGGTGTCAGCATTTATGGTTGCACCTCTTTCCAAGAAATTGATGAGTAAGACACCTTTCCAGTCCCAGAATGCACTTGCCATGATTTTGTTTGACTTTTTGCTGCTTTTCTGGTGATTGAGGGTGATGCCACTCAAGTGATAGTCTTTTGTTCTTGGGGAGGGGGTAGCGTGAAGTCCACGTGTCATCCCCTGTAACAATTTGGTCAAAAAACTCATTTCCATCTTCAATGCAGCTCCCAGTCCCTGAGTTCTGTAAGTATCTGTTGGATCCATTGTGGTTAAATTTTGTTAAAGTTCAGCTGTTCAGTCACAGTTTGGTTCACAAGTGTAAGAGAAACTTCAGTGCATTTTTTCATGCACTTCACTAATTGTAAAGGTAAAGCATTGATTCTCATTAATGATGTCATCATACTCTTGTTTGGGTTTATCCGTGATGAGAGAGGGTTGCCCTGACTGCTCCTCATCATAAACGTTTGTTCTTCCATTTTTAAACATTATGCACCACTTCCTGATGCTGGATTAATACGTAACCTCCTCCCTACACTTGAACAAGTCTCCAATGAATGTCAATAGTGCTGGTGTTTTCAGCAGTCAAAAAACGGATAATTGATCGAACTTTGCATTCAGCAAGATGTGCATGTTCATTTTGAAAGACCATAACTAACCACATACGGGTAATACACGCCCGACTATGGTGACAGGAGTGCACTGGGCCCGTACAACCTTGATTGAGTGCCAGCTGGAAACCTGCACAGGTGCTATGCATAAACGTTCTTTGCTTTCTGAATGACCTACGTATATGAATGTTTGCTAGCTGATCAAGCATGCATGTAAACCACTGCCTTAATTCATGGAAGCTTTTACATACATATCATTAAGCTGTTCTCTGATATTCAGAGGTTAGCTCCACAAAGAAATACACATTACCAGATAATTTTTATTTCCTCTTGCTGTATCAAACTTTTCTATTTACAGCAATGTTGACATACAACTCGAGCTTCACTGACATCCATCACACGCTGTACACAAGATCTCCTATATTTCATACTCATAATCTTTTTCTCATGCAGACACTCCTAAATCTGATCCTCCTATGTCTTCCTTGGCCTTCCTCTGCCTTTCCGTCCTGCCAGTCTAAAAAGAGTTTCTTAGTAGGCATCTCATCACTCACTCTTTCAACATGGCCAAACCACCAAAGCATATTAGCCTCCACCTTGCTAACAACATTTTGTTTCACATTACATAACTGCAACACATCTTCCTTCCTCACACAATCAGAACGTGTCTTGCCACAAGCCCCCCCCCACACACACACACATGTAGGTAACTCATTTCTCCAGCACACAAACAACTCCTATGTTTCTTCTGTAGTACCCAGGTTTCACTGCTATACATCAGAGTATGAACAATTACACTTTCATACGCAGCCATGCGGGACTCTCTTGAGAACCCATCATTCCTGTGAAAACCTCCCAAAACAGCTATGACTTTCAAGGAAGAATTCACTCGCCTATTAATTTCACCATCCAATTTGTTCTCTCTGTCAAACATGCTTCCTAAATACACAAACTCAGTCACCTGGTTAATCACTGTACCATTTAGACTTACATTACATTCAGTACTACTAGTTCCTCTCTCAAAAACCATACTTGGTTTTTCCCTTATTTATACTCAATTTGAATTTCATGCAAACAACATACTCTGCAACTCACTTTTGCTCTCTGCCAACAGGCCAGTGTCATCTGCTTCTTTGGGGCACCCTGTAGGCAACAATGACACACAGAACAGCAACAAGAGCCTCAGTGAATCTTGGAGTGGTACCAGCTAGTTCTGTGTGACAATGGCAAAAAGGCCCCAACTCACTGGGTTTTGTTTCAGAATCCTTAGGTTGAATGCCCAACTGGAACTATCAGCTGTGGGCTAATCCCCTACACTGGTGTACCTACTTGATTAAAAAGACACAAAGATACATTGCTCATAGGGGCTTTTATAATGTCCAGAGTCAAAATTGGAAGTAGACAAACATTTCTGTTTTGATCGGATGGAAGGATTGCTGAGATAGTGTTTCTGTTTTGATTGATTGAAGGATTGTCGATTAGATGCAATGGTTATTCTGTCTGTCTATCTCTACAATGTGCATTTTTAAAAGATAGATTGGATTAGATTACTGTGCATTGCACTAGGCACTGCTTATTTTCTTGGAAGTGAAATATTTTACTTTCTTGTAAGTAAAGCTTATTCTTTGTTTAGACTTGTAAGCTGTTCATTGGAATTAATGAATGCACAACAATAATAGCTAAAACTGAGTGATCAAGCAAAACCTTTTTGTAGAGGCTTTAGGAACAAGGTTGATTTAACTTCCAGGATATTTGTTTTGAGACTTAAACATACTTTAGGAAAATTCCACCCAAAGAGAATGAGGTTCCAAACTAATTTTTTCTCTCAACAGACTGATTGTCAACACTGATATCGCTTATGCTCCAATATTTCCAAGTGCCATCTTATTTACATTTCATGTACTGCACTATGGCTGATGCTTAATGATTTTAGCAGCAACTTCACTGCTGTATAGCTTCATACTGGTGGACTTCCCCATAGTTGAAGCATATCTTTATATACAGTCTCTTACAGCTCTCTTATGATCACACATTTCTTTGGGTAAGCAGTTCTAAGTAAATAGACAAACTCATGAATTAGCATCTGCATAATGAAATAGGAGGAAGGGATTATGCTGGGTCTCCATACATTTTCTGCACCTTTGCACATTTTATGATTTTCTGCCTATTTAAAAGTGCCATATAATCACTAATAGCTAATTTTATGTCATCATTCCACCATGCTTCTAGTTAACTGTGAAGTGTGTGTTGTTTTTCTTTCATATTAAATCAGGTTTGTTTCCAGGTTAATAAATTTTACAAGTACTGGAAAAACACATGTAGTTTTATTTTTATGAGTGTGTGTGTGTGTGTGTGTGTGTGTGTGTGTGTGTGTGTGTGTGTGTGTGTGTGTGTGTGTGTGTGTGTGTATCACAAGAAATAATTAAAGAAGTATTAAAAAGCTCTATGGGCTGTATCTTTCTATACACAGATGTTTCGAGCCCCCTGAATGACCATCAGAGTGCATTGTCAATGTTGAACTGATTGTCTTGCCGCTGAAGGCTTCTGAACTGTGTTCATTTATTGTTGCCAGATTCCTCTGAAACCTGACTGTTGCCATTCTCATGGGATAATGTTCAGATGGTGGATTATGAAAGAAACCTAAATAAAAAACTCATAAAAGAAAGCATGTACATTCTGAAAAAGGAGGCTATAAACCAACCATCAATTACCATAAGCCACATCTTCAACACATATTGACCAGTCCCCTAATAGGGACAAAATCTCAAAAACTTTTCCACACTTATTTATTATGAGCATGAGAATGGCAACAGCCAGGTTTCAGAGAAATCTGGAAGCAACAAATGAACACAGTTTCATAGAAGCCTTCTGTGGCAAGATAATCAGTTAACATTGATGATTTGCCCTAATGATGTAAACTGTTGGTATCACAGTTTACTTTACATCAGTAGCATATTTCACAGTATTACCAAATATCTGGTCTGACATAAAAGGATACTACCTAAGGAAGACGTAATTCTTCCTTGGTATTGTTCAACTCTTGTATGCTTCAACAGTTCTTCTCTGAAAGAACACTGCAAAAATTGTTCTTTTTCTGTCAACAAAAGAGCTCTATGTTTTTGTGTCAACATTGAAATCTGTTCCTCTTCAAATTACAATACTGATAGCCCTAATTGCTTGTATATTTCTACCATTTGGAAATCCCTCCTATTGTTTAGCAAAAACCTTTGACCATATATAGTGATAGACTATGCACTGGTTATAGCTGCCACTGATGCTTTGTGGTCCTAACTAACATGAGAGGTGTGGCATTAGGTAGAAGTTAGTGATTTCGTGCTATCCAATTTCAATGCTTTCCTATGGCCTGTAGGCTACTTTTAGGTATTACCACTTAGTAATGTATGTATGTTACAAGTGTGGTTTTCACGAATGATAAACCTAAGGATATATCTTAATATATAAAACGCTAAGCCGTTTCTTTCTGGCCTTAGTTATGGATTTCTACAGCACCAATTTTCAGGATTTTTTTTTTTTAATGAAGACTGTGACTGTAGATGAGCACAAAAATCTAAAAAGTCACGATTTTTTATTCCGTCTATTTTTTATTTGCCCTCAAAAGTTTTAATGTTTTTTTCCCTTCTCACACTCTTTTTGGGCATATGCTTCGAGTTTGTGTACCATATACATCGTCGAATTCGTGATGTCACATCATGGCGACTGGGCATAAACACACGTTGTTAACACGTTAGCTAATGTTAGTTTTAGTTTCAGTTCCATGTTGTGACCTCACACTTTGACGACGTGTTGCATATCATTGGGAAGATGAACCAGCACTATGTTTTGACATCACACTTCGATCTGTCACGAACAACAACGAGGCACGAACACAAGTCACTCAAACTCAGACCAAAGAATATAAAGCTTCACATAAAGAACGTCAACTCTTGTTCATTAATAAATTGTCATTTATAAAAAGTTAATTGCAACCATTTCGATGTTACAGGTTGAGTGTTAGGGTGAAAGAGGTCATTTGTTTAGTGTGTTTTCTTGTGTGAACCAGCTGCATTCTACTTGATACTTCATGTCAAGTGATGTTCTCCTTAATAAGTTCTGATACAGAACTACAGCATTTCCAGTGTATTACATATAATGTGAACAATTCTGACATGTGTAGTGAAAGCATAAACATGTACGGCAAGGACATTGCTGTACTCAGAGTAAGTTTATTCAAATATATGTGTGCATAGATAGGCTTGATTTATATACTGTGATTAGAATATTGTGATGAATATTTGTGAAAAATCTAAAACACATAGTTTCACTTTTTTTAATCATGAATAATTATGTTATCTTGTTAATAGGCACACGTTTTCTAGATTGGGAATTAAACCTCAATATTGATGATTGTTTCTTCCCGTACATGATAACCATTACTGCAAATATGAAAATTGTGGGTGGAATAGTCGCCCTTCCTAACTGTAATAAAAATTAATGGAAAATTAGAATCACTTATTACTATAAATACATATAATTTCTTAAATCATTTAATTTATTTCTAACTGGTGAAAAGTTGTAGAATTTTCTTTTCACATTGTTGCCTAATATGACGTGACATTTCCCTTTTTGGATGTTGGAGCCAGAAATTATGACATCATTCACAGTCTGCCTGTATGTACGGTCAATGGCAAGAACCAATATGAAGTACTTGAAAATTCAAATCTGGCAACAAGTCTTGGTCTGACAGTACTTGAAAATTCAAATCTGGCAACCAGTCTTGGTCTGACAGTACTTGAAAATTCAAATCTGGCAACAAGTCTTGGTGTGACAGTACTTGAAAATTCAAATCTAGCAACAAGTCTTGGTCTGACAGTACTTGGAAAATTCAAATCCGGCAACCAGTCTCACTTTCAACCAGGTTTGTCTACCAAACCTGATGAAAGTTGTCTGTGGTTTTTTTTTTCAGTTCTTTCCTGACTTAACGGTGTGTATATCCGACCATCTTCATGTATTTGTTGTGTGTGTGTATTGCATACCTCTGATTGATGCTTTATATTATTATTATTATTTGGTGGCTTGTTTAGGTGGATATTGGTGATGACTTTGATAAATCCAAAAATAAGAGTGATGCACCACAACAAGACAAACCAAAAAAAGATTCTAGCCCCCTGAGGCAGCACCCAAATCTGCTGCTGATAACAACTCTAGAGTGCCTGCTGGTGATCAACTTGACAGTGCCAAAGTTAAAGTTAAGGATGTTGTTGCACCACAGCCATCACTCAACAGAGATGGAAGCAAGGAAAGGTAAATGACACCCATAAATGTGATGATGCTGATAGTTCATAATTTACTCTTATTCTTATGCCAAGGTCAATAACTTCAAGGTGAATGAAACTAAAATTTTAATGTACCATTGTGCGTAAGCTTCAGTCATATGGCCCATGAAACTTGGGATTTAAGTGATGCATGCAGCTTCCCAGATGAGGCAAGTGAAGTGCTGCCTCACCAGAAATTTTTCGTCCATGAAGAAAGTTTTTACATATGTAAGATACAATATGCCTTTAATTGTGCATGCTAAATGAAACTCTGAAATTCTCATTGTGATTTGTAAATTTTGTTAAAAAAGGCATCAACCAGAGAATGAATCCTGAATGTATGAGCCTTAAATTTATAAAGTTTAAATGCTATTTTTGCAAAGAGGTTGAAATGAGCATATGTTGAGTGCCTACAGAGGTGATCATCTGAGTGGTCTCTTTTACAACAGACAGGAGATGACGCTGAGATGGAAAAAAAAAAAACGATTCTCCAGACTTCCTCTACGGATTTTGAGGTAAAACTCGAACACTGCTTAAAATCAACTGGCGTCTGTGTTTCTATTGAAGAAAGGCAGGGATTTTGTCCAATAAGAGCGGGCAGACAAGAGCATAGCAAAGCAGTTACTGAGGCAGCAATACAGTTCGCCTCAGTCAGTGAGAGCACATCTGTTTTTATAGTGTATTATCCACAGCTTTTCGTCAAAGTGTTCACTGTTTTCTGTATTTGAGTGCTGATTTTTTGGAATGTACTTTTTCTGCAGTTCCTGGTTATGCAAAAATTGTGCTGAGTTTTTCTTTCTTAGTATTATTAGTCATAAATTTTGATTTATTAGTAATTAATAAAAAAATATATTTTTAGAATTTAACTGATAAATAACAAGAAATTGAATGTATTATGTTGTGGGAAAAACATATTTTACAGGTAATCACCTGTTCTGATTTCTACCATGTTTAAGTTACATGACCTGTTTTGACAAGATATATAGGAATGTGCTTCCAGCTTGATTTCTCCTAAACACCGTTCCCATGGATCAGGGCCTTAATTTGTGGCCTGTGAGCCTTAAATGTGATCTACATGAAGGGTTCACCTTCCCAAAGAGATATGTTGCTTTCTTTCTGGACTCAGAAACATTTTTTCAGAAAAATAGTTCTTCTTTATTAAAATTATTTCCTTTGAAGTTTTAGAGGGGTGAACATTCGATTGGTGTTGTGCGTGATGCAATAACCACTCATTAACTATAGCTAGATAAAGAATTTAAGCGCAAAATGTGTGCTTGTGCGCAAATGTGTGCTTTTGAGGTAAAACTCGAACACTGCTTAAAATCAACTGGCGTCTGTGTTTCTATTGAAGAAAGGCAGGGATTTTGTCCAATAAGAGCGGGCAGACAAGAGCATAGCAAAGCAGTTACTATGGCAGCAATACAGTTCGCCTCAGTCAGTGAGAGCACATCTGTTTTTATAGTGTATTATCCACAGCTTTTTCGTCAAAGTGTTCACTGTTTTCTGTATTTGAGTGCTGATTTTTTGGAATGTACTTTTTCTGCAGTTCCTGGTTATGCAAAAATTGTGCTGAGTTTTTCTTTCTTAGTATTATTAGTCATAAATTTTGATTTATTAGTAATTAATAAAAAAATATATTTTTAGAATTTAACTGATAAATAACAAGAAATTGAATGTATTATGTTGTGGGAAAAACATATTTTACAGGTAATCACCTGTTCTGATTTCTACCATGTTTAAGTTACATGACCTGTTTTGACAAGATATATAGGAATGTGCTTCCAGCTTGATTTCTCCTAAACACCGTTCCCATGGATCAGGGCCTTAATTTGTGGTCTGTGAGCCTTAAATGTGATCTACATGAAGGGTTCACCTTCCCAAAGAGATATGTTGCTTTCTTTCTGGACTCAGAAACATTTTTTCAGAAAAATAGTTCTTCTTTATTAAAATTATTTCCTTTGAAGTTTTAGAGGGGTGAACATTCGATTGGTGTTGTGCGTGATGCAATAACCACTCATTAACTATAGCTAGATAAAGAATTTAAGCGCAAAATGTGTGCTTGTGCTCAGGAAGGATGATGTAAAGTAAAACTGGTTAACCATTCTCTCCCCCCCCCATTAAAATATAAAAAAAAATTTCCCTCTGAAAGTGTTTCCTGCCGTGCCTGATGTCTTCCAATGATTTTGTTGAACTATCATTGAATAATATATATAGATATAAAATATCATCATCATCATCATTGTCAACCATTATCAATCCACTGCTGGACGAAGGTCTCCCCAAGTTTCCTCCACAACGGTCTGTCTTGTGCCAGTCTCCTCCATGTCACCCCTGCATACTTTCGAATTTCATCCACCCATCTCCCATGTGGTCTTCTTCTGGGTCTTTTCCTGTCCCTTGGAATCCAATCTAAAATTTCAGCTGCCCATTGATGATCTGTCCTTCTGGCAGTATGTCCAGCCCATTGCCATTTCAGGGATTTAACTCTGATCATGATGTCTTCCACTCTTGTCATTTTTCGGATCCACGAGTTCCTCTTCTTATCTCTCCTGGTTACACCAAGCATGCACCTCTCCTTGCTTCTTCTTTGAGTTGTCTGCAGCCTTTGTATGTCTCTTTTAGTTAAGGTCCACGTCTCCGCACCATACGTAAGCACTGGAAGGATGCATTGATCAAACACTTTTCTTTTTAAGACATAATGGCATATTGCTCTTGAAAATTATGCTGTTTCTTCCAAAAGCTCTCCAGGCAAGTTTTGTACGCCGATTAATTTCTTCATCAATGTGACATTCACTTGATATCTGCTGTCCAAGATAAACGTACGTGTCTGTTATCTCCAGCTTTTCTCCATCAATCGATAAATCTTCATTTCTTGTAAAAGCATTGAACATCACTTTTGTCTTCTGAAAGTTCATTTTTAATCCCACTTCTTTACTCTTGTCAGCAAGTTCCTGGATCATACTCTGCAGCTCTGATGGGGTAGTTGCAAAAATGACTACGTCATCAGCAAAACGAAGGTGGGTTAGATAATCTCCATTAATCTTTATCCCCTTGTTTTCCCAGCTCAGTGACTGAAAAACACCCTCCAATGTGGCATTAAAGAGCTTCGGAGATATGGTGTCACCTTGTCTCACTCCCTTTCCAATTTTTACGTGTGTTGTATTTTCAAACAGCCTAATCTTTGCACTTGCATTTTCATAGATGTTATTAATAATATTAATGTATGCATCTTCAATACCGCAGGTTTTCAGAGCCATTGTAACTGCTGATGGTTTCACCGAATCAAAGGCTTTTTCATAATCGATAAAAGCCATGCACAATGGAAGTTCATATTCCCTCGCTCTTTCAATTAGTTCTCTCAGCACGTGGATATGATCTATTGTGCTGTAGCCACTCCTGAATCCAGCTTGTTCTCTCGGTTGAGCCATGTCCAGTGTTACCTTCAAGCGGTGTGAAAGAACTTTAGTGAAGATTTTATAAACTACTGATAGGAGGCTGATAGGTCTGTAGTTTCCGAGATCCTCAATGTCACCTTTCTTATGTAGCAGGATCATTGTAGCGGTGTTCCAATCCTCAGGAATCTTTCCTTCATTAAGGCATCGAGTGAAAATTTGGGCGAGTACTGTTTCGATTTCTCCACTTGCTTCTTGTATGATGTCTACAGTAATTCCATCTTCTCCTGGAGCTTTTCCCCACTTCATGTTCTTGATTGCATGTGCAACTTCTGCTGGAAGGACTGGAGGAACTCTGGTACTGGTATCTTTCATGATGTCTGGAGTGCATATATCATCCCTTTCATATAATTTGGAGTAGAAATCTTTCACTCTTGTCAAAATTTCTGCCTCTATTTCTTGTTACAGAACCATCTTCTTTTCTCAGTGCCATAATCTGTTTTCTTCCCTTACTGAGATGTCCCTTTGCTATCTTTAGGCTTTGGTTGTTTTCAATTGCTTTCCTCACTAGTTCACAGTTGAATTTCCTTACGTCTTCAGTGATACTTTTTCTTACTGTCTTGCATAGCTCTATATATTCCACTTTGGAAGTCACATCTTCTTTAGTTGTCCTCATCTCTCTTCTTTTTTGCATCAACATTTTGGTTTTTCCTGATAATTTGTTCACATGCAACTTGTTCTTAGACCCAGCTAATTTTGTTGCTGTTTCCATAAGAGCTTTGGTTACTTTTCTGTTAACTTCAGAGATGTCCACTTCTTCCGATGTTAGGCCTTCTAAAGCAGAGATAAATATATATATACAGGGTGTTTCATAAAGAATGTCCCAATTTGAAAAGTGGATATCTCAGCAACCACGAACCACTGATGAATGCAACTCGTATCATATCTACTGGCGTGGCCCAGAGTTTGTTATGACTACCGCTAGATGGCAGCACGAGCGTCCAAACAGCCTCTACGCTTAGGAGTGAGAAGATGACGTCGAGGCAATAGAAGGCGTTTTGTGTGCTCGAATTTAGCAAGACCAAGTCCGTGATTACCGTGCAGTGTGCGTTTAAATGACGTTATGGCAGTGCTCCACCATTGGCCAAAAACATTCGTCATTGGTATCAACAATTTGAAGAAACAGAGTGTTTATATAAGGGAAAGAGTCCTGGACAACCAACCACCACAGCGACGAATGTGCAACGAATTCATAAGGCGTTTCAGCGAAGCCCACGGAAGTCTACTTGTCGTGCGAGCCACGAACTTGCCATCCCACCAGATGGAGACGTCTCAGTAGCTGAGCCCATCTTACGGATTTATGATGTCAGAAGCTGGCTTAAAAATACACATAGCACCGTGAATTGTTGGCCCCCGTGGCGTAAAGGTAACGCACTCGGCGCGATACAGAGAGTTCTGTTGGTTCGATTCCACAGCGGCGGCTGAAATACAATTTTTTGGTTGCTGTATGTTTTTGGAACGTGGAAAGAGCGGTGTATTTATTTATTAACTGTCGCCACGTATTTGGAATATTTTCACCTTGGTTCTCGCCCTTTGGATTTAACTGCTATAATATATATAGCTAGTGCCGTTAATGCCCACCAGATGGAGACGTCTCAGTAGCTGAGCCCATCTTATGGATTTATGATGTCAGAAGCTGACTTAAAAATACACATAGCACCGGGGATTGTTGGCCACCGTAGCGTATATGTAACGCGCTCGGCTAGATATCGAGAGTTCTGTTGGTTCAATTCCACAGCGGCGGCTGAAATACAATTTTTCGGTTGCTGTGTGTTTCTGGAACGTGGAAGGAGCGATGTATTTATTTATTAACTGTCGCCACGTACTTGGAATATTTTCACCTTGCCATCCCTCATGTGACTGTTTGGCGTGTTTTACGATGACGTTTGCTGCTGAAGCCGTACAGATTGCAGCTGGTGCAAGCTCTTCGTAGAGGTGACAAAACACAATGAAAAGATTTTTGTGCAACTCTGTTAGAGGACATGGAGGACGACACCGTCGTACAAAGGTTGATTTTTAGCGATGAAGCAACCTTACATGTAAGCGGGAAAGTTTTGTGCCACAATGTTCTCATATGTGGACTGGAGAACATGAAACTCTCCAACATGAACATGATTCACCAAACCTGAATGTTTTGAAACTCTCCAACATGAACGTGATTCACCAAAACTGAATGTTTTTTGCACGGTTTCTGTTAGAAAGGTTTATGGCCCTTTCTTTTTGCGGACAACACGGTTACGGGCAACTTCTATCTTGGAATGCTGAAGGACTGGCTACTTCCACAGCTGCAGGACAACTCTGAAGATTACATTTTGCAGTAGGATGGCGCTTAGCCACATTGGAACCTCCAAGTTTGTCGGTTTCTAAACGACACATTGCCTCAGCGTTGAATTGGGCACAGGGGACCCCATGACTTGGCACTACATGCTTGGCCTCTGAGATCTCCAGATATCACACCATGTGACTTTTTTTTTTTTATGGGGATACGTAAAAAACCGTGTTTGTGTTCCCCCTTTACCCGCTGACTTGGATGAGCTCCAAACAAGAATCACGGCCGCAGTAAATTCTGTTACTGAAGACACTCTCCGACGCATTTGGGATGAATTCAGCTATCGGCTTGATGTTGTCCATGCAGCAGGTGGAGGGCACATTGAGCATTTGTAATTGTGGTGAGTGAAACTTTAGACCTTCCTTCATACTTGGCTCTTTGTTTTGTAACTATCCCACATTTGCCGTATTGAATATACTACTTTGAAATCGGGTCATTCTTTTTGAAACACCCTGTACATCAAATCCTTCTCTACAAAATTTGGTTTCAGTTATTTTTCATAACATATACAATCGTGGCCAAAAGTCCTGCACCAGTAGACCAAAAGTCAATTTTTAATGTTTGACGTCAACTTATACATACATACATATCACTAAGCTGTTCTCTGAGATTCAGAGGGTAGCTCCAAAAAGAAATACAAACTACCACATATTTTTACTTACTGTTCTCGTATCAAACTTCTCCCATTTACAGCGATCTTGACATACAACTCGGGCTTCACTGATATCTATTACATGTCGTACACAAGATCTTTTATACTTCATACTCATAATCATTTTCTCGTGCAGACACTCCTGAATCTGATCCACCCATGTTTTCCTTGGCCTTCCTCTACCTTTCCTTCCTGCCACTTGGGCTAAAACGATTTTTTAGTAAGCATCTCATCACTCATTCTTTCAGCATGGCCAAACCACCGAAGCATATTGGTGTCCACCTTGCTAACAACATTTTGCTTCCCATCACACAACTGCAACACATCTTCATTCCTCACACAATCAGGCTATGTCTTGCCACAAGTAAGTAACGCATTTCTCCAGCACACAAACAACTCCTATGTTTCTTCTGCAGTACCGAGGTTTCACTGCCAGACATCAGCGTACGAACAATTAAACTTTTATACACAGCCATGCGGGACTCTGTAGAGAACCCATCATTCCTGTGAAAACCTCCCAGAGCAGCTATGACTTTCAATGAAAAATTCACTCGCCTACTAATTTCACCATCCAATTTGTTCTCTCTGTCAAACATGCTTTCTAAATACACAAACTCACTCACCTGGTCAATCACAGTGCCATTTAGACTTACATTACATTCAGTGCTACCAGTTCCTCTCTCAAAAACCATAACTTTGGTTTTTCCCTTATTTATACTCAGTTTGAATTTCATGCAAACTTCATACATCCGAGGCAACATACTCTGCAAATCACTTTTGCTCTCTGCTAACAGGACAGTGTCGTCAGCATACAGCAATCTGCGTAATGGTAAATTCAGGAATACATATGCATCATTTTAAAGGAAATTTTATGCTGAGTTCAAGTATTTTTACAGAATGGTATTACCAGTAATAGAAGTGAAGTTACAAGCTAAAATGTGCAAGTGAGAAAACAAATACAGTTCTAAAAAGCCGTTCGCTCCCCTCTAATCCACTGTAGCTTTCTCCGACGTCCACCAGTGAGATATAAAAAGATGTAGAATCGTCTGCCGACTTCGAACACAGCTGCTTGTAGTCAGTTGACGGAAGTTTATGCAGAATTCCTGGTGATATTTGAATTTTGGAATGTCAAAGACACAAAAATTGGTCCTGCCTCTTCAAACCAGGACAAAAATTATTACTTTGCATGAACGTGGATTCAGTAGTTGTAAAATTGCTGTTAAATGTGGCTGTGATCATTTCACTGTCTTGTGCACCATTAAAAGAGTTGCCGAAAATGGATGTGTGGGAAACAAAAAAGAACAGGTCGATCAAGGCTGAACGTGATGATCGCATGTTGATTTGTTATTCCTTAAAATCAAGGTTTAAAACGGCCACTGATTTAAGAAATGAGTGGGAGAATGAAGTAGGCATTATTGCATCTGTACGTACAGTTCGTCTTCGGCTGCAAGAAAATGGGCTGACTGCATGAAAACAAGGTGTGTACGGTCCTTAAAAGTCCTTAGGAACTCCTTATTTTCGTTGGATGCTCCTAAGGGCCCTTATAAAGTACTTAAAAACTCCTTATTTTTTTAAATGTTTTTAAGGGCCCTTAAAACAGGCGTGAAAATCTTTCTGAAATCCGCAGTTTTCTGCTGGTTTTTTTTTTTTTTTTTTTCATTTTCTAGCAGGTTCAAATGCTATTTTATCTAATCATGGTTCGTACACATCCTGGAAAAGTCCTGGAATTCCATTTTGTTTTGGAAATGTCCTAAAATTCTGTTACATGTCCTGGAATTTCTTATGATAAATTAGAATAAAGCGATTTTGAAACCTGGAATTTTATCCATTCCGGCCTTTTTGTCCCTGTGCGATGTTTTGTAGTTGAAGATTTTTCTACTGACGTAGCTTACGTCTAACAAATTTTCCTTCCCACCTCCTGCAAAATGCGGGGGAGAAGGCTGTTGGTTTTCTTGTCTGTTAGGAGGACTGAAGCTGCGTTATTAGCATCTTTTGGCATTGTTGCTTATGTTATCACTTTGTCTGTCCGACCGGGAAGACCATATCTCTGCAATTATTAGTTCGATTTGAAAAATTCTTTTTGTATTGGGAAGCTTAAAATGTGAGAATGATGATTCATTTGTTCCGGGTTTATTCCAATTCACAACTTCGCTGCTATGGGGCGCAAATGAAGATCATATTGGATTTAAAATGCATTTCATTTGATACATTTGCTTGTAAATATCCAATTGAAAAAATTATTTTTCCTTTCGTTGGCATTTATATAGAAGTTTATTTTAGTTATAGTCCGTTTTTCAAGTAATGCATAAATTTTCCACTAGGGGGCGTAACAGTAAATCACAATTTCCCCAATGTCTCCGCTCCTTACAGTCCGATTTTAAAAATTCTTCCTGCGTTGGATACAGCTCTTAAGGGGAAATGTTTTGCATATGATTCCTCATTTTTGGTAAAAAATGGTTTTGCCACCAGGGGCGTAAATGTCTAATTTTTCTTTTGATACGTATTTGCAATAAAATCTGAGCTCAAAACTCGATTAAAAAATTCCTTCGTGGACCGATACCGCTCACCTCCAAAACATTTTTGAGAATACCCCTGCTGAAATAGTGCATAATTTTCCCACCAGGGGACATACAGGTATATCTTATTTTTGTCCATATCTCTGTTTCTAGGAGTACGATTTGAAAAATTATTTCTTTGTTGGAGAACATTTTCGGTGCGAAATGTTTCTGATATAATTTCAATTATTTCTTAACTCACAAGTGAGCTACTAGGGCGTAAGTTTACGTTTCCATTTACAGCAATATCTAAGGGACAAATAATTTTCCGCTAGGGGCATAACGGTATTTGCAATAAATTCTGAGCTCGAAACTCGACTGAAAAAATACCTCCGTGGACCAATACCGCTCACCTCCGAAACCTTTTTGAGAGTACCTCCTGCTTAAATAGTGCATAATTTTCCCACCAGGGGTATATATTTTATTTTTGTCCATATCTCTGTTTCTAGAGGAGTACGATTTGAAAAATTCTTTCTTTTTTTTTGAGAAAATTATTGGTGCGAAATGTTTCTCATATAATTTCAAATATTTCCTAATGCACAAATGTGCCACTAGAGGGCTTTTAAGTTCACGTTTCTGTTTACAGCAATATCTACGGGACTAATAACCCAATTGACAAATATTCTCTTTCGACCAGATACTACCAACTATGAAAACTCCTGTGTGTGTTTTCTTCTCAAAATAATGCACAATTTCGCCGCAAGAAGGCGCAAATATTTAATATATTTTTCTCAATATCTGTACTTCTAAATTTCCGATTTAAAAAATTCATTTAACAACAGATACAATTTACCTTATGAAACACTTTAGGTTTGTATTTGAGGAGGTTTGTGGTTCACAATTCTGCCACCAGGTGGTGTTTATGTACTTCCGTTTGCAGCCTATCTCTACCTCTAAAAACTCTATTGAGAAATTTATTTTTTTACTGTATGCCATTCGCTATGATAAAGATTGAGAGTAAATAAGATTTTTGCTACAATAAGAAGATCCTCTTCAAATTTCGATAACAAATCAGGCTTTTCTAAAATTAGTGATATCAGTTGTGAATTCACAGGTGACAAAATTGTAAATCATCTACAGAAAATTAAAGAGTTTACTGAAAAAGAAGTTCTTCCACTTAAACATGATTGCCAAAAATTTATTGTAACTATGTTTTCAAATCTTATTGAAAAATGCCCAGTCAATTATTCAATTCTACGCCATATAGTTTGCTTAGACCCCTAAAGAATGGCAAACAATGATAGTGATTGTTTAGCCAAGATGAAAAAATCCATTCCATCAGAGCGAAGTTAAAAAATTGGAAGAGCAACAATGTGAAAATATTTTATTGCAATTTAGGGGCTTCTTAATGAATGAAGTAAGAGACTTTACTAATTTTTCTGATTTTAATGCCTCTGAAACCAAGTTAGATGCTTTCTTAGCTAAATACTTATCAAGAGGTTTTGCCAATCTTTGGAATGTGATAAAAATGTTGTTAGTATTATCACATGGCTAAGCAACAGTCGAAAGGGGGTTTTCTGTTAATAGGTAGACACAAGTAGAAAACTTAAAAGAAAATTCTTATATAAGTCAAAGAATTGTTTATGATCATATTAATTTTTGTGAGGGGATTCATAATGTAGAGCTTACGAAGGAGTTGCGAGCTTCAGTGTCTTCTGCTCGCCATAGATATATGCAACATTTGGAAGAGCAAAAGAATGAAAAGAAAAAGCCTGTAATCTGAGGAAAGAGAGAAAAACAGTGATGACTTAAATATGTTAAAAACTAAAAGGATTTAATTCAATTGGAAAAGTCTGCTGATAACATGGCTGAACAAGCAGAAGGGAAAAAATCCAAAATGGGAGGTGGAATGCCATTTTATCCTTGTAGGAAGAAAAATGACTTCAGGTCGGCCATATTGTGTGCCCAGGGTCCCACGGAGAGGGGAAGGAAGTTCTTTCCTTGGTGAATTCCATGCTGAGGCAGGAGTTTACAGAACATTGGGATGTCTTACTGGCGCAGAAAGTTTAAAGCAGCGAGAGACAGCTGAGGAGGGAAGAGAGATTTACCACATGGCCTCTTGCTCCGAAGATTGCACATTCGGGATTGGCTGAGCGCTATCCGGGCTTCAGCAAGTTTAAGCGGGGAAAAGTTGTAACGAACTTTTAGGATACCTTTCTCTTTTTGCTCGAACAGGAAGAGGACGTTCATTTTGTAGTCGTCGCTTGAGATGTACGTACGCTAGTCGACTGCGGCTGACTAGAGAGTAATTAGGTGCCTACCTGCGGGTTAAGGCCACTAGAGTATATACGTTGCATTACCTGTGGGTAATTGATTATAACTGTGTAATACTACTAAATGCCAGACTGCGGTCTGCCAGGGAAATACTCCACCCACCTGAGTGAGAAATCTAGCCACCTGTGAAGAGCATATAATTATGTATAAATAACTTCCTGATGCTAAGTGCATACTCATAATGCAAAGACTGGACTGTGAATGAACTATGTTCGTGCTGGAATGTCGACTTGCTCAAGTTCAAGAACCATTTTTATCGTTTGACATGTATCTTCAACCTACTCGTCACCAAAGTTGTAAATAAACCTGTACATATTTTTCAGCTCTAAGTCTGTACTCTACAAGTCATCTTTTCCTTCACCATGCCTCTGAGGAGAAAAACAATGTAAGTTTGACCGGGACTGAAATATCCTGGTCTGGTGGCAGCGAATTACCATAAGCAAATATATTAAAAATAAGTATAAGCATAACACCCCACAAGGGCGATTATGACAGCACAGTTCTTTTTTGGACACCCTGTAAATAGAAATTTCAAAACGGTTTTTGATGAATGTGATGCTGAATATAGTGAGTTGGTTCTGCATTATCAAATCTGTTAGTTGACTACTGTACTAGAAAATGTTTAAAAGAAAATTTTCTGACTTCAAAAAGAACTGTATTTCTTTTTAGTGAAAGTACAGAAATGTGTTACTCATCAAATTAAAATGGTGTTACTTTTTATAGCTCACTGGCTTTCATAATTCATATCATGCAGCATTTGAACGTGTTAATATTGCTGTTAAAGGAAAAGACCAAAGTATCTGTAATCTTTACAGTCATGTGGCTGGTTTTTGTAACAAGCTGTCATTGTTAAAATGAAATCTAGTCATTGTTAAAATGAAATCACTTTGAATCTTGCAAGGAAATTTTTGATGAACTGACAGTATGTGGTGAAACTGTAGATTTTTAAGTGTTTGTTCCTCAGTTAGACACTCTTATTAAGAACTTTGTTGACAGGTATAAATAATTTGATGAACTAAAGTCAAGCATATATCTGTTTAGCAAACTGTTGAATATTGGCACTGAAAGAACAAACCCCGTTTATCAAATGGAATTATGTGAACTTCAAGCACATTAATTTATTAGAGCTGTATTACAGACTGCAGTAGAATTGTTTAAACTTTTTTTTACTTAGAAACACCCCAAAATAAGAGATTTGGGAAGTACTTATACATACAAGAGGGTGTTTTCGGACATGAAACATATAAAGTCAAAACACAGGAACAGTATGAATGATTCTACTCTTAAAATAATTTGACATTCAATGACAAACACCAAAATGGACTGCCAACCACTTTTAGTAGAGTTCAATTTTCCAAAGTGCTCTCATGAATGTAATTTTTCTTTCAAATTTTAAATTTCATCTGTTCTAATATTGATTTTTCAAAAGAGTTTGAAGGTTGAATTAATCAAGCAGGACATCTTTATATTTTCATCACCTTAATATATAATTAAAAAAAAAATGAGGCCCACCATCTAAGTCTATTAAAAATGTTGGCCTGTGTATCTATAGAAGTTGGGTAGTACTGCTATATGCATAATATCATTTTGGTTATTTTCAAAGGGGCACAGTGCTGTAATGAATGTTCTTTGCAGTAATCTTTTAGCAGACCAAAGCCCTCTCAGTTACAGAAATGAACGTAAATGAAATGGCCGTGTTCTTGCATAGCAGAGTTTTTTTTTTTTTTTTTTTTTTTTTTGGATACATGGCATTGTAGAAATGTCACTGTCACTGCTTAGAATGTCATTATTAGGGTTATTCTAAATGGTGGTTATCCTATACTTTGTAACTGTTCTGAATGTGAACCATGGGAAAACAACCAGAACATTGCCTTTATGGGTCATAAATGGACACGATGCATCTATAGCAGTGGGAAAATGTTACAGTTTGTGGTTAAAAACATTGTTTATCTAATAATGATTTAAAAGTGAAATTGTGTCTGCTCATATGCAATCTTATTATATGGGACATTCCACGTCAGATCAATAAAAAAAAATAAGTTTTTGACCTCACCATTTCTGATTTTGATGAAATTTGGTATGAAGCACACATATGACAAGGTAAGTAATTCTGCCAATTTTCAGATTTTTATTTTGAAAATTGTCCAAGATACACACATAATAAAAATCGAAATTTTCGTAAAAAATGACAAACTCACACACTTATAAATGGCTGTAACTGTTTTCCTAATTGTAGTACAGTGATAATTGAAACACAGCTGCAAAGCAAAAGCATTGAGCTTTCTATAGATACCATACATGACCTTCTTACAACAGATTAAAGTTTCAAGGTCATCCACTGTGACCTTTGACCTTGAATATCTTAAAACATGCCATCTTAAAAAAATCACGAAAAAAATATATTTTATTGCTACAACATTCTTCTACCCATGTGCCAGATATTAAGCTGGCACTGGCAAGGCAGTGTAGGATTAATAGGAGTATATGTCCTCCAGGTTAGGTTCGGACAAATGTACAATAACTGTTTTCCAGATGCATGTATGTATTAATTTCACAATGTGTTGCAGGTTATATTAGTGGTGTACACATACAAGTGAACCGCTTGGTTAATAAGGTTGCAAACCAAAAGAATGTGATGCCATCTTGCTAGTGACCATCTCTATTTCGCTTCTCTCCATAAAATATGTCCGACCTGTTGCTGTTCGTAGGTCAATCTTCGTAATGACCGCTGTTTTATCCACTTCTAATATATCTGGCTTCTGTGGGTATGTGAAAGACACTGAAGGTCCATGTGGGTGCAGAAAACTTATCTTAACTTGTTCTGTATGAATGTTCACATCCAAAACTCAACCAACCCACCACTGGTTATCATACTCAACAATAACATAGCCACGAATATCCTCCAGATCCAGTTCTATTGGATTTAGCAATACTGACTCAACCTTGTATTCAGTTGAGTTTGAATACATCTTGGTTTTAATAGCTGTGCGGCTTACTGGTATTACACAGTGAAGTTTTTGAGTACCAGGAATTGGTCGAGCACTAGCATGACGTATCTCGAGGAACTCCTTGTGGTTCTCATAGTCCTTGTCCGTGCTGTATTTAAAATGGCATGAAGGAATGTTTCTGGAAGCCCAATCATACAGTTGTCGCGGTGTCATAATTTGGTCATTGTATGAACACTGAAGGCTGGCACGTGCAGCTAATCTCTTAATGGTGCCTGCCACGCCATCACATGGCCCCTTTCCATGTGAGGTGGCAAAGAAATGCCACTCAGCTGTGATACCAAAATCTACATCATGATGGCACAGATTGACAAAATTCTTCCTGTTCTTATACTGTGAGGCTGCACCGTCTGAGAAGTAATAGATGTGTTCTACTTTCTTGTCAAAATGTGATGATATAAACTGCAACAATTGGCTCTGGAAAAGGTGAACACTGATAGTGTCATGCTTAAGACATTCTGAGATGACAACAAAAGAAACATGATCCAACTGAAGTGTGTGTGAACTTTTGTGGTACACGATGAACGGGTGAATAGTAGCTTGGGAATTGTTCCAGTGGTATCCTTGGACTGCATCCTGCAGTATGAAGGAATAATTCTCAGCAAAATTGCACAACACAACACACTGATTATCATCAAGGTTTTCTTTCAGATTTGACAGAAAGTATGACTGCTGAATAGCTATAAAAGAATGTGGCAATAGCAATTTCACTTTTGATTCAAAGGTCTCAAGGAGTTCTTCTACAGTGTTACAGACTGTCATAAGTGTTGTGCGATCAGTTGTAGTCCACAATTTATATACAATTTCATCAATCCCATTCATGGTGAATAAGCTACTTATTTGCTCTAGTAAGTGTGCTATACCAGGACAAGAATCACACTTGAAGAAGAAGCATTCTGGAAGAGGAGGGTTACAAGTTATTCTTGAAAGGCAATCTTTGTATGTCCTAACTAGTAATTCATCATTATGAGTTAAGTCTTGCAATTTGCACCCTGCTAGCATAAGTTTTACATGTTCATGAGCACAACACACACAGACACAGTGTGTTCCACTTGCACCAGCCAGCACACAATTCTTTGGGTGTAAACCACAGAACTTTGAAAACCCTACTTTGACATTAGGATTCTTGTCTTTAAATCCTTGAAATATCTCTTTCAAATTTCCTAGAATAAGACGTTTCTGTTTTTGTACTTTTGATCCTGATTCCATCATTGTAACAAAATCTTTTTTCCTGGTAAACAACGGCTCACTTCATCACTATTATAGTATGCAATAACGTTTTCAACTGTGCTGTCACAGAGTTTTCCCAGGCCTAGGATTTGGAGTTGCTAAAATACCCTGATCTTCCACAAGATTTTTAGACTTTCGTGCCATGTAATATGTTACACCAAATTCTTCCTGAATTTTATGAATACTCCAGGTTCTAGGTAATATTGTTAGTATTTGGACTTTAACACTGCTAGAGTCTGTTTCTTGAAATTTTTCTTTCAACTGTGAAATCATGACCGATTCATCAGACACTGTCACAGGATTATCACATTCTGGAACACCTATGTAGTCTTTTATCACTTCACCAATTTTCTGATATTTCTTCTTACTGTACTGTCCAACACCTAATATTTTTTTTTTTCACAGGAGATTCGCCTAGAGAAAGTAACGTATTATTCAGACTGTCCAAAGTTGTGTCTCTAACAGTCCATATCTCACTCTTCACCACTCCTTCTGAATTATCTTCACTTAACCGGGGTTGTTCTGCCTCTGGATTTTCTGCATGAACTACATATTTTCTGTTCTAATGTTATATTTGGACATTTCTGAACCATCCAAGGCTGTACTTTTCTCATATTCTTTCTAAACCTTGTGTGTCCACTTTTACCCATAGGATTGCAACAAAAAATTTGACTTTTAAAGTCCATTTTGGTTAATCAAACTGCACCTGCAAAAAAAAAAATGATAAATAAATATAGTTTGATAAAAAGAAATTGATTAAATAAAGATAACAATAAAGATAAAATAAAATAACAATTAAACAGTTAACAATGTTACAGATAAATTGATAACCACACACTCACAAGCTCAGAATTGAAATAACAGCAAATGTAAAATGGTGTACCAGTAAGATTTCTCATTGGCTGTAATAAGAAGCCTTGCCATTGGCTTTAATAAGAAACCCTGTCATTGGCTCTAATAAGAAGCTTTGTCATTGGCTAAGAAGAAGCCCTGCCTTTGGTTAAAATGGGTGGAGTTTCAATCTCTGATCTCAAAGATTTGTTGACATTATTTACTGCTGAAAATTGTGTCTATCAAGTAAAATTGCTGTCACATAGCATATTTCTGATAAATCTGTTGATCTGTTATAATATATACACATTTCATGTATAATAAACACAAATCCTCAACGTAAGAAATATTTATTGCATGGTATGTCTCTGTGCCTTGGGATGTAAGGTCAGGTGATGCGTAACATCACAGCCTCTCCTTGACAAATGTCAACCCCGCCTTCTCGTGGTGCATCCTGTTCCCACTAAAGGGGCTCTGACGACCGCAAATAGCGGTATAACTATACCATCGGGATCAGAGGAAATGCTATCCCACACTCACCAACCCGCTTGGCCAGCGTGGTGAGTTATGGCCAAACACCTCCAAAATGACTCTACAACTTAAATCTTGGCCCTCAGTCTCCGGCAGCTGGAATGTACCTGGCAAGGCAGCGGCCAGTGCGACATGAAGGCAGAGGGTGCTAAGAATCCCCGGAGGACCGGACTAGGCTGCCATTTGATGCTGACCTTGGCTACCTATAACGGACGCTCCCTATCTTCTGATTCAAGGCTTCTTGAATTGGAAGAGGAACTACAAAGGATCAAGTGGGACATCGTCGGGCTAAGTGAGGTAAGGAGAAAGGAGAAGATCTCATTGAACTGAAAAGTGGACATCTCTTCTATTATCGTGGGACAGATACTGGCAGAACTAGTGGTGTTGGATTTATAATAAACAAGAAACTGAAGGATAAAGTGGTAGAAGTTGAAAGTTCCTCTGACAGAGCTGCACGACTCGTTATCCAACTATCGAGAAGATACCAGGCTCAGATTATTCAAACTTATGCACCCACCACAAGTCATCCTGAAGAAGAAATTGAAGAATTTTATGAGGAAATTCGTCATCTAAATAATAAAGATAAGCAGCACTTGAAGATAATTATGGAGATTTCAATGCAAAAATAGGGCAACGGCAACAGAATGAAACTTCAGTAGGTAAATTCGGTCACGGCAACAGAAACCAGCGTGGAAATACTCTCGTTGAGTTTGCAGAGGCAGAAGGATTTTTCATCTTGAACTCCTTTTTCAAGAAAAAGCCACACAGGAAATGGACATGGAGACATCCAATTGGGACGACAAGTGAAATTGATTTTATTATGTGTAACAAAAAATTCATCATCGAAGACTGCAGTGTGCTGAACAAGTTCAACACAGGTAGTGACCATAGATTGGTGAGATGTAAGATGCACCTCAACACTAAACTGGAACGTGGCAAGCTCATAAGACAAACAAAATGTATTGACATAACCAACCTTAAAAAACACCATAATACTTTCAAGTTGGAACTGAAGAACAGATTCTCTGCTTTAGAAGGCCTAACATCGGAAGAAGTGGATATTTCGGAAGTTAACAGAAAAGTAACCAAAGCTCTAATGGAAACAGCAACAAAATTAGCTGGGTCTAAGAACAAGTTGCATGTGAACAAATTATCAGGAAAAACCAAAATGTTGATGCAAAAAAGAAGAGAGATGAGGACAACTAAAGAAGATGTGACTTCCAAAGTGGAATATATAGAGCTATGCAAGACAACACGAAAAAGTATCACTGAAGACGTAAGGAAATTCAACTGTGAGCTAGTGAGGAAAGCAATTGAAAACAACCAAAGCCTTAAGATAGCAAAGGGACATCTCAGTAAGGGAAGAAAACAGATTATGGCTCTGAGAAAAGAAGATGGTTCTATAACAAGAAATAGAGGCGAAATTTTGACAAGAGTGAAAGATTTCTACTCCAAATTATATGAAAGGGATGATACATGTACTCCAGACATCATGAAAGGTACCAGAGTTCTTCCAGTCCTCCCAGCAGAAGTTGCTCATGCAATCAAGAACATGAAGCGGGGGAAAGCTCCAGGAGAAGATGGAATTACTATAGACATCATACAAGAAGCAAGTGGAGAAATTGAAACAGTACTCGCCCAAATTTTCACTCGATGCCTTAATGAAGGGAAGATTCCTGAGGGATTGGAACCACGCTACAATGATCCTGCTACATAAAAAAGGTGACATTGAGGATCTCAGGAACTACAGACCTATCAGCCTCCTATCAGTGGTTTATAAAATCTTCACTAAAGTTCTTTCACACCGCTTGAAGGTAACACTGGACATGGCTCAACCGAGAGAACAAGCTGGATTCAGGAGTGGCTACAGCACAATAGATCATATCCACGTACTGAGAGAACTAATTGAAAGAGCGAGGGAATATGAACTTCCATTGTGCATGGCTTTTATCGATTATGAAAAAGCCTTTGATTCGGTGAAACCATCAGCAGTTACCACGGCTCTGAAATCCTGCGGTATTGAGGATGCATACATTAATATTATTAATAACATCTATGAAAATGCAAGTGCAAAGATTCGGCTGTTTGAAAATACAACACACATAAAAATTGGAAAGGGAGTGAGACAAGGTGACACCATATCTCCGAAGCTCTTTAATGCCACATTGGAAAATGTCTTTCAATCACTGAACTGGGAAAACAAAGGGATAAAGATTAATGGAGATTATCTAACCCACCTTCGTTTTGCTGATGACGTAGTCATTTTTGCAACTACCCCATCAGAGCTGCAGAGTATGATCCAGGAACTTGCTGACAAGAGTAAAGAAGTGGGATTAAAAATGAACTTTCAGAAGACAAAAGTGATGTTCAATGCTTTTACAAGAAATGAAGATTTATCGATTGATGGAGAAAAAGTGGAGATAACAGATACATATGTTTATCTTGGACAGCAGATATCAAGTGAGGGTCACATTGATGAAGAAATTAATCGGCGTACAAAACTTGCCTGGAGAGCTTTTGGAAGAAACAGCATAATTTTCAAGAGCAATATGCCATTATGTCTTAAAAGAAAAGTGTTTGATCAATGCATCCTTCCAGTGCTTACGTATGGTGCAGAGACGTGGACCTTAACTAAAAGAGACATACAAAGGCTGCAAACAACTCAAAGAAGCATGGAGAGGTGCATGCTTGGTATAACCAGGAGAGATAAGAAAAGGAACTCGTGGATCCGAAAAATGACGAGAGTGGAAGACATCATGATCAGAGTTAAATCCCTGAAATGGCAATGGGCTGGACATACTGCCAGAAGGACAGACCATAGATGGACAGCCGAAATTTTAGATTGGATTCCAAGGGACAGGAAAAGACCCAGAAAAAGACCACATGGGAGATGGGTGGATGAAATTCGTAAATATGCGGGAGTGACATGGAGGAGACTGGCACAAGACAGACCGTTGTGGAGGAAACTTGGGGAGACCTTCGTCCAGCAGTGGATTGATAATGGTTGACAATGATGATGATGATGATGTCTCTGTGCCTTACATACAGAAGGGTGCAGCTTGACACTCTTATTAATCCTACACTGCCTTGCCATAGCGGTGCCAGCCTAATATCTGGCACATGGGTAGAAGAATGTTGTAGCAATAAAATATATTTTTTTCGTAATTTTTTAAGATGGTATGTTTTGAGATATTCAAGGTCAAAGGTCACAGTGGATGACCTTGAAACTTTAATCTGTTGTAAGAAGGTCATGTATGGTATCTATAGAAAGCTCAATCCTTTAGCTTTGCAACTGTGTTTGAATTGTCACTCTACTACAATTAGGAAAACAGTTACAGCCATTTATAAGTGTGCGAGTTTGTCATTTTTTACGAAAATTTCGATTTTTATTATGTGTGTATCTTGGACAATTTTCAAAATAAAAATCTGAAAATTGGCAGAATTACTTACCTTGTCGTATGTGTGCTTCATACCAAATTTCATCAAAATCAGAAATGGTGAGGTCAAGAAGGTGATTGATCTGACATGGAAATTGCTCATATTCATTTGAGTTTTGACTTGGATACACAAGTACACTCTGTAGCATTAACGGGATTTTGCATGTAATCTGCAGTATTGCAGAGTTAATGATGAAGGAAGCCAACAGTTCTTAAGCAACAACTCTCTATCACGTGGTTCGTATGCTCCTTGAAAACCTTGAAAAGTCCTTGAATAAAAAAGTTCATTTTCAAGTCCTTGAAAGTACTTGAAAAAGTTTCAGTCTCTGTAAATAACTTGATTTTTTTTTTTTATTTTTTTTTAAGTAAAGATATAAAAGAGCATGTGTTAAATAAATGTTTTTGCTAAAAATATGTATAGGAGATATCTGTGTAGTTCTAATAAAAACACCAAGCTGATCAAATAGCGCAGAACTTGCTGCATTCAACCCAAGAGAGTGTGTGGACAGCTAGTGCCTTAACTATGATATTGCTACAGAGCAAAGCATCAGCCATGTGAGTAAAATAAGTGGAATGATGTATTCACAAATTGTGATGGGCTTCTGTTTACTGGAGTTAGGGATGAATTTTTGCCGCAGAGTGCCAGGAATTGCTTGCGCTTCATGCATGGACCCTTTGTCTCCTAGCTGCATCAAAAATTGCATCAAAGTTGTGCATCAAAAGTAAAAAGTTAAAGCAAACAATAAGTGTCATACCAGCAGATGAATACGAAAATAATATACCCTTTCACAATATACCACAAAATAAAATGATTTTGAAAAATACCAAAACAGAGGGGCAGTTCTTCAAAATTAAGAAAATAAACCAACAGTGGAGTATCAGGCAGGTCATTGAAGGTGTGACTGTCCCAGCTAAGATTAATGGTCTGAACTTACTAAAATACCTACCTACTGACTGACTGACAGTACACACATATGATGATTCGAGTTTAAAAAGTCCTTGAAAAGTACTTGAATTTATTTTGCTTGAAAGAGTACGAACCTTGTATCACTCCTGGGGAAAAAGTCATCTTTAAGTCTGATAAAGTATCTAAGGAGATTGCTTATTTTTAAATAAGTTGAAGTACGTAACACTTTTGTAATAGTTTCTTTAGATTGTAAACTGATATTTTTGAAAATGTTGAGCAGCTTATTTTGATCCAAGCATTATTGTGGGAAAGATATTTACTCATAGAAATCAATAAGAAGCCAATCCCCTGAAGAATTAATTCTCCATATTTGCATGAAAGTCATATACAAATACAGTAAAACCTATGTGAGACAGAGTCTGTATAAAATGGAAACCTGCCCAAAACAGAATATTATTATTATTTTTTTTTCCCCGATATGAAATATAGAAAGTGGCGTGCTATTTAATCTGTCTAAAATGGAACTTGGCCTAATATGGAAGTAAAAATGGCAGGAAAGATGAACCTTGTAATAATGGGAAGTTTCCAGGTGTTCCCATGCCATTAAGTATTATACTTTAATTGAATATAAAACATTGCACAATAAAGTGTAATACTGAATTCACATAAAAGTGTAATACTGAATTCACATAAAAGTGTAATACTGAATTCACATAAAAGTGTAATACTGAATTCATACTGAATTCACATTCACATTCACAGCCTTTGTTTGTTGTGAGTTGCATTCATTTGTTTGCCTCTTGGCATTTCGCCAAAGAAAAAGTCGATTTGGATACAAAGGTTAAAAGTTATTGAAATGCACAAAAAAGGAAGTAAGTTTCGTGTTGAATCTGTTATTAACATGACAAAAATTGAAATGTCTACAATTTCATTGTCTTCCAAAGATGCACCTGTTTAATGCAGAAACCTGTCTAAAACGGAAAATAGTAACAGTCCTTCAGATTGCATCTTAAGCAGGTTTCACTGTATCGTTATCAGCACAGAGGGATATTTTCTTTTCCTCCAGTGTTGAACATCTTTTCCCCATCAGCACATATTTGCAATTCCTGAAGTATAAGCCAGAAACTTGTCTTGCTGAAACATAAAGAAATTGCTACCTGTGGTTATCTGCAAATTCTTTTTAAAGCTCTGAAATCAGATTCATCTGACTGTGACCAACAGGCTGAGTTTGAATCATGAAGAGAAGATCCACCTCTTTCTTTAGACTTCACTGTTGGCTCTCTGCAGTTTGCTAGAATGTAGGATGGGGGTTAGGATGCATTCTCTCCTTACCAGATTTGGCAACCAGACATGAACTAGTGAGAGCCATGATTCATTTCTCTTTAACACCTTTCCTTATTGAGTGAGTCTCGAAGTACAATTTGTGTATTTCTGCCACAACAGTAAAAACAAAATTTCCTGCTGAAGTAGGTGCCCATTCCAAATATTCTAGGCCATAGAACTGCATCATAGCTAAAATCATATGACTGGGGAATGTGGAAATCCAGCTATAATTTACAGGGTGTGTACTGGTCATAAAAATCATGAAAGTCACGAATTCAGAAAAAGGTCATGAAAGTCAAGAAAAAGTCGTGAATTTTGCTTTGGGGTCATGAATTTATTTTTAGTAATTGTTTATTTTCTGGCAAAAATCTTAGTAATTCTCCATGCCCTGACCACATAAGAGTAGATGTTGTTTCCATCTAACGATTTAAGTGTTAAAAGAAAGCAGCATTTGTTTCCTCCTCCAAAAAGAAAACTAATAGTGCAAAAAATGTCTTAGCATAGACTTACATGTGCATAATATTGTGTACAAAATGTTGAGATCAATTTACATTTATGTTGCTTATGGAGTCAGGACATTTTTCAGGTATAAATGTTAAAGAAGGGTGTGTGTAATGAAATCTTGTAGCAAAATGGTGAGCATTTCAACCTACTTTTAAGTGCACTCAAAGTATGAGTAGATTTTTGTTACTAGCAGAACAGCTGGGGGCACTTTTTCCACGAAAAAAAGAGGGGACATAGTGCTCCCCCTCTCTAATGTGTGTGCGTGTATGTACATGTACATATATCACAGCCTGGACAGGTATATACACAGTGCATCAAATAATTTTTAAGACTGGGTCTGTAAAATGAAATAGAAATAAGAAATTATAATTTGTTTTGGTTTGTTATTCAAAATAAGTCTCTCCGGCTTCAATACACTTGTTACAGCGATTTAATAATGATTCAAATGCCTGTTCCAGTTCACTTTGCGGAATTGCCTCCAAAGCACGCGTCAAAGCTGTTTGTATGGTCGAAATATCATTAAAAAAAACACCCATTTAACGTCATTTTAAGTTTTAGGAACAAAAAAAGTCGCGGAATGCTAAATCAGGCGAATACGGTGGATGATTCAACACACAGACGTTATTTTTCGCCAAAAATCTATGAACAAGAAGTGAGGTGTGACTTTGTGCATTATCGTGCAACAAACACCAACTGTTTTCATCTCGATATTCTGGACGAATGAGACGAATTCTGCCCATCAAACGCCTCAAAACATTTAAATAAAACTCACCAGTAATTGTTTGTCCATTTGGAACAAATTCTTTGTGGATATACCCTTATTATCGAAGAAAGTAATGAGCATTGTTTTGATTTTCGATGGAACTTTTCTTTTTTTTTTTTTTGGCTTGTGGCGAGTTTTTTGACTTCCATTCCGCACTTTGTCGCATTGTTTTAGGATCATATTGAAAACACCATGTTTCATCACCAGTAACAATCGATTTTAAGAAGTTTGGATCATTTTCAGCGGCTGAAATGATGTCTCTGCAATGTGCACTTCTCCTTGATTTTTGTTCATTGGTTAACGTGTGTGGAACAAATTTAGCACAGACTTTTGTGTTGCCCAAATCTTCATGCAGAACGGTTCGAATCGTTCCTTTGTTGATGTTTAAAGACTCTTCCATCATTCTTAGTGACGCACATCGTTTGTTTGCCACGAAATCATGCACTTTTTCAATAATCTCAGGTGTCCTAGATGAACTTGATCTTCCGGTATGCTTATCATCTTCTAGCGTCTCTCTTCCTTCCAAAAAACGTTTGTGCCACAGGAAAACATTTGACCTACTTAAACAAAACTTACCGTAAACGGGTTTCATCATTTGGTACGTTTCCGAGGCACTTTTACCAAGTTTTGCGTTAAATTTAATAACGGCCCTTTGTTCCATCTTAATAATTCAACATGAAAAAAATTTTACTTCTCTAATGAACACCCGTTTCGTTTGAGTTACTTTAACAACTTCGCAGTACTTTTGGCAGAAAGCAAGCAGATGGTCACGGTTTATAAAACATTCGCGATTACACTGGTGGCGTCACCGGAGGCTGAAATCTAGCGCCAGTCTTAAAAATTCTTTGACGCATTGTGTATATACTGAAGTCTTTTAAAAGTGATCATGAAAATTTCTTATTGGTCATGAATTTGTATTTTCCAAATTTGGTAGACACCCTGATGTATTATATTCAGTATCCCACATTTTTTCCCTGTTCTTCCGGTATCACGTTTGCACGCGTGTGTGTTTCTGTCTGTGTGTGATGCTGGATGAAGGTCGCCCCAAGTTTCTTCCACAACTTTCTGCCTTGTGCCAGTTTTCTCCATGTCTCCAGCATGCTTTCAAATTTCAGTATATATACATATGTATCAGGAGAGATATCCAAAGTAAAATAATAAGTTAGGATTTCTGGTGAAAAGTGTTTATTTTTATATATGATTTTTTTAACTGTAAAAGTTGTAACCATGTTATTTAAAGCCAAAACATAAGTATTAATTTTTTTTATTGGTGTGCAGAAATAATAGCAAAAGTAACTGATATGTAAGCTTAAAGAATTCAGAGGTTATCAGAAGCATTTGGAAATTTCTTTCAACATGTTTTATGAAGTTAAAGGCAACTCAAAGTATGTTTTTGTTTTTTGTTTTTTTAAGGGTCAGTGAAGAGTCAGTCCCTTCAAACAAAGAGAAAGAACCAATCCAAGAACTGAAAGAATATGAAGCTATTGATTCATTTATGGTCAAAGATGAGACTGGTGGGTGTATATTTTGAGGAATTTTATCACTTAAAGAATTCTGCTTAATTTTATTTTTTGTTTTTAAACTAAATTGTTATCTCGAGAACAGAATGTTTTGTAATTACAGGATGTAAAAGGGCTAGAATCAATCAGCTTGTTTTTCTTGAACACTCACATGTTTGTTTTGTTTTGTGATGAAATTATGTGTATGTGTTACATCTGGTTTTAAGATTACCAAAATTTCTTTCTGCCTGTTGTTTGTTGTATGCTATTTGCATTTGCCGACGTTCTACGATCGCTTGTGGTTAGGGGCCAAGAATTAAGTTGCACACCTAATATGATGCAGGTGCTAACTAACAGAATTTGTTCAGTCCAAGTGACATGAATGAAAGATGGAGATAAAGGCCAAAGAAATCATGAGAAGACCAGATTCAGAAATGTCTGTAACAGAAAAAGATAGTAAGTATAAAGTACAAGAATCTTGTGTGAGGCAAGTGATGGATGTCAGTGAAGACCAAGTTGTGTGCCTAAATTGCTGCAGAGACTCCAAGTACTACGAATTATCGGTAGTCACTATGGAAATTGTTGGTCTCTTGCAGATTACGAAAATCATCAAATATACTCTGGAAATAAAAAAATATCAATTAAATGGCATTAAGTGTGTGTAAAGTTCATTTTCGCTTTTTCAAGTTTTTAACATTCGCTGAAAATTTGGTGGTGTTCCTGGGATACTTTTTATATCATATAATTTCTTTGATGTCTTTTTGATATTTTTTGGATGTCTATAATAGCTGGTATAATGACAGTTCACACAGCCCCTGGAATCTTAGAAAAGTCCAAAAATTTTGTTCCCCTTTTTGCCAAACTTTGGAAAGTCCTTGATTTTTCCAGTTTTTGTGTAAAGTTCTGGAGTAGTTCTGGATTTTTTTTTTTTTTTTTATATGCAGTTAAATTTGTTATGAGTGCATTTACTGGCAATATGGACATTTTTACTACTGAAAAATGCTAACAACTATGGGTTTTTGTTGTGTTTTCCGCTGAAAATTTCCCATGAGGGTTGCAAGTCTGTGTTACTGTAATGGAGAAGTTTGATACCATCAACAGTAAGTAAAATCTAACTCTATCAGTAACTTTGATTTGGCAGATGATTTTGCTGTGTGCATCTAACCTCTGAATCTTGGAGAATAGCTTAGTAGTACATATATAGATAGGCCCCAATATATGCATGTATGCCTTTATTGGAGCCTATCTAAAAGCAGAACAATGCAAAAAAAATACAGTTTTTCTGTTTTGAAAAGTTGCAAGTTTTGCAGAAGGCCACTGCAGTGGTCAAATGGTCAGCGATGGGGAAGGTGGAAGGGTTCTGGCCAGTGGCATGCCCAGGGGGCGGGGGTAACCTCTCCCCCTCAAAAAGAAAAAATTGGGAACCTTTCAATATGTCAAAAAAAAAATATATTTATTGTCAGTAAATGCACTCATAACACAAATATATGTAGTAAATGCACTCATTTCAAAACATATAATCATAACACATTTAATTGCATAAAAAATAAATTTCATAACCCCCGCTCCCCGGAAAAATTTCTGGGCACGCCACTGGTTCTAGCTAATCAGCAAAGTTAATCCTAGATTTAAGTCACAGATGAAGAAGCATGGTGTGTATGTGTGTCCTAAGCCTTGTTCGGACTCCTTCTGGAATCAATGACCCTGAATTAGGGAAGAGGCCCATGGGAGTCACTGTACCCTGAAAAATAGAAAAAAGTTCTGTAGGATTAATTAATATGATAACTAATCACATCAGTATGTGACTGGAAAATATTTTATTTCATGTGAAAGATAAGTACTGAAAATAAATACAATTCGGAACATGAAAATGTTCATCAACTTCTGTTACCCGCATCATTGTTAACTCTGCGTCCAACGGAGGAACTACAATGATGTTTTAAATAAAAGTTACAAATAGTTGAAAATACTATTAAATGAAGCTCACCTGGTGAAAATGCAAACTTGACGTCTTTGCTAAATGAATGTTAAGGCTTCGTTCATTCATCCATGTTGTTTTCACTTGTGCAAATGGCAAGTAATGTGAATATTTTACAAAAGCAATAGGAATAACAATGATTAAAATTGAAAAATGAAGTACAGAAACTCTGGTGAAATGAAGTTAAAATCCTGAGGCTCTTAAAATGAATAGACAAATTTTAAAAACTCAGAAATAATGCTGTTTTCATCCCCCGTAGTTGCCAAGTTTATTTCAGAATGTAAACCAGTGCCATCCTCAGCGGTCTTTGAACAGTCAGCCATTTGTGCCTGTTCGGTGCTACACCTGTCTAACTGCACTATCCATCTGCCACGTAGATGCTTTTTTCCTTGTTGCCTGCATTGTCATATTTGACTTGCACGCCACCTGGTGGTTGATTCTTTAACGTCTATCCTTGTTGCAACAGGTTACACCAGGTGAGCTTCATTTAATAGAATCTTCAACTTTTATTTAGAACATCGTTGTAGTTCCTCCGCTGAACACAAAGCTAACAATGACACGAGTAACAGAAGTTGACGAGCGTTTTCATGTTCCAAATTGTATTTATTAAAACCATGCATATTGATTACTATTTCGTTTTGGCAAGGTCCTAGTTGTGGATTGAAATAGGAGATTCAAGTTATAGTGAAAATAGGTTTTATTAAAATCTGATAAAAACAGCAAGAAGAACATTAAAGGAAACTTTTGTGTAAGTGCTAATAGAAATATAGCTAAAAATAAAATTGATACTGGATATTACTTACAGAAGCATTGTTCACTTAATGTGGTAGGTGAAATTGAATATTTAAGCAAAGTATTTTAACATTGGGTATAGAACTTGTTATAATATTAAGTAGAAATCAGACTCATGCTTTGGTTGATTTCTTTGTGTTTACAACATCAAGAAATAACAGGTTTCCTTCCACTAAAAAAATAGAAGGAAGAAACTTGAACTTGAAACTTGGTTGTAAACATCTCATTTTTTTACTTCATTTAAAATGCACGAGGTTTATGGTTTTAGACTTTCATTCTTCATTTCAAGCCAAAATGTGACACTTTTGTTTTGCTCTTAAATTGATATACACAAACAGAATGAGAGAATAGCAATTTCACACATGAGGCTGCACATCGTTCTCTCATAACGCTTTAAATTTTTATATTTGCTGCATGCTAGCAGAAACTTTGTGCATTAGCATAGTTTGGGAGTAAGCATTTCAGATTGCAATGAACATGTCATAGTTTAAATGGGACTGTGGTATTGATACACAAATTCAGTAAATTTTGAATCGTGAGAAATCTACAAAGTGTTCATCTGCCTCACAGACTATCAGTTAATTATGTATGAATCTCACTTTGGGGACTTGCTACCCCCCCTTTCATTTCTGTTTTTTTTTTTTAGTCTGAAATATTTTGTGATTTGTTAACTGTATTGCTACTAAGTGTGTTACTTTTTTTTATTGTTTTTTTTTTAATATTTTGTGATTTATTTCCAGATACTGATGACTATATTACTACTGAGTGCGTCGACTACGATCCCATCAGCGATGACGAATTGGAGGCTCTGATAGAAGAACCTGATGACCAAACAATTGTCAAGAAACAAGAGGAAAAAAATGAAAATTGTGGTTAGTATATGAAGTAAACACATCAGTTGGTGTGTGAATTAGCATGGGCCAAAGCTTTTAATTTAGTTTTTGCAACTTGAAAATTGCTAGACAACTTCATCTCATCTCAAGGTTCGAAACTGTGAAACTATTCAGTGCCTTGATATTTGCATTTCTTTTCTTTTTTTTTTTTTTTTTTAGAATTTTACTTTTCAATTTCATTTTATTTCATGTAATATATTATTTTCTAGTGTCATAAAACTGATGAGCTTATATAATATATATTCATCACCTAAGTTTATAGTGAACATTTCACGTTCCTGTATGCATTTGATAAGTTCTTATTTATGTTGTCAGCACGATGTATATAGTTGCGAAGAAAAATGTAAATCAGCATTGTTTAATAGACGTTTTTTCACAGCCTACAACACTTCCGTGATTTGCCTTAAACATACTAAAATATAATTTTACAGAAATAAAAAATGTGATACTGGTAATTTATATTTTGTTATGAATAAAATAAAAGTTTCTATCTGAAGTTTACTTCATGCATGATTTATTATATTTTGGATTTAAAAACAGTTGATAGGTGCTAGAGCAGCCGTCTCTTCCCACCTAGTGTCCTAAGCCATCTGCTCATGCAAAAGCTCTATGTTAAATTCAGAGACGCTAAAGAAAATGATATCAAATGAGCTCCCTAATAAATATGTGTAAACACCTAAGTTGAATGTCAGCGAAACCAATTTGTGGCACAAGTGTTCCTTCAGGGGACCTAAAATAGCTCTATTGTAATCAATAAGATGTAGAAGTGTAGTTCTAACTGAATGTATGGTGTGTGAAATGTAACACAGAATTATCTGTAGTTCTGTCCTATGAATCAGTAGAAAAATCAATCAGGTCTTATGATGAGGCTACTATGGAGCACTTGCTTGTCATCCCACCTTCTCACCTTGTTTTGATGATTGAGTTTGTTACTGTTGCTGTGTTGCTGACAGAGTGCTGGCTGCCTGTTGACTTTTGCCTTGTGTTGTTTTTTCACTTGCTTCTATTGTGAATTTATTTTTACGGTTCACACAAGTAGGCTCACACAGTTACACCCTGAATTTTTCAGAATCTGTTGTGTTTTAAGACTAGTTTTGAACCTTGAGATGCGAGGTCCAACCTCATTTTAGGTCTGGATTTGAGCCTCAAGATACGAGGGCAACAACTTCATCTCAAGGTTCAAAACTGAAATTCCTGACCTCATTTTAGGACTGTTTCAAACCTTGAGATATGAAGTTGACAACCTCATCACGAAGTTGAAACTGTAAATGAGGTCATTTAAGCACTAGTTTTGAGCCTCAAGATTGGAGGTTGATGACCTCATCTCAGTGTTTGAATTTGAGATTGTCAACCTCAGTTTAGGACTAGGTTTGAAACTAATCCTAAAATGCAACAACGTCTAAAAAAATCAAGGTGTGACTAAGGGGGCATGCTCCTGAAATACAAAAATGAATTCACAGTAGAAACAAGTGAAAAAACTAAACCTAACATAAGCAAAAATTAACAGGAAGACAGCAAGTCATCGATCAACAACAACAACCAAACAAGTAACTTAGCTATCAAAAAGAGATTACAAGATGGAATGATATACAATTGTTCCATAGCAGCCACACAGTAAAACCTAATTGATTTTTTTATCAATGTGTAGGACTGAATTCAAGATAACTCTGTGTCCCATTGTAATCACCATTTCTCCCATTTGGGGGATGAACAGAAAATGACATTTACTTTTCCCCATACATTTTCATCTCATGAATAAAATTAATTCAGAAATAAGTTAATGTACAGGAAAAGGCACAAATTAACCAAGTAAGTATGCAGAGATAAGACTTGTGTGCATAAATGTGTGAGGAGAAAATGACAAAGCAGTAGAATCAACCACTAAATTTTTTAAAATTCAACTTAAATGTGGTAGGCTCAGTGTTATATATGTAATTTTAATTGGCTTAATAGCTGGATATGAAGTTCTCATAGTTATTAGGAGACCCTGATTTTTTGGTGTACTTATATAGGGTATGTATACATTGCAATGCAGTGAAAAAGCTATAGTTAAACACCATGTATTTTTGCATGTTTTTAATGTTGTTGATTGCACTTGGCTTTCTAGGACCAACCATTAGTTACCTGTTGACTAATAACAATACCAGTGTTGTTATGCCGGCTAAATGTGTTAAGTTACACTACAACATGACAACTTCACTTCTTCTGTAAAGACCTTAAAATTTCTTGTCATTGTGTAGCAGTTTTGTGTGTATTTCTTTTTTTAACTTCTTTCGTAATTAAGACATGATTTTGAGACCTATTTTCGAAGCCAGATTTGGGTGGAGGTAAAAGATGGGTTGCCCTGGGCATTTGACCAAGTTGGCGGGTCAATAGAGGTAACAAAATAAAACCAGATATCATCGTGAATAACAACCATTTTCAGTTGACTACTAGATGAGCACCTCCCAAAGTCTTCCACAAATCTTTGCCTTGAACAGATCTCTTCCATGTCACTCCAGCATGCTTTTGAATTTCATACCCCTGTCATTCATGTGGTCTACTTTTGGGTCATTTCCTGCCCCTTGGTATCCAAGGTACTTCAATTGCCCAACGATGGTCAATTGTAACACTGTGTCCACTTGAGGGTCTTGATGTCATCCACTCTTGTCATTTTCCTGATCCATGAGTTCTTTTTAAAACTATATACATATGTAAGAAGTATTACTACACACACAAATACATGCACATCTGTCCTTTAAAGAGTTTGTGAATCCTTTCATTAGTGGTTAGATAGTATAGATTAATACTGATTTGTATTGAATCATTGTTTATGTTAGTTTCATTTGCACCCTGTTTTGTTTCTTTTACAAATCTTCTTTCTATTAGTACTTTACTTCTGGTTTGCTCCAACTGTGGTACTCATTGCATTCACTTTTTTCCCCTCATCACTTTGCAAGTGGACTAATGACTCTTTCATCTCTTCATTGCTTTTCTGTGTGCCAGGAGTTTTGGCATCTCTTTGCATAGGACTGTCTCTAAGTGTTTTTTGTGGGACTCTTTGGCCGCCAAAGACATTCTTTTAGAGTTTGCACCTAAGTTTGGAGCTGTCAGTGGTATTACAGGAGAGGCTTTTGTACTAGAAGTTTACAGAGATCAGAAAATTAGATTTATTGGTTTTATCCAGATATATTTTTAAGTTTTCTTTCATTGAAGACTTCACTTACTTCACTTTTGCTGTATCCTCATAGTTGTTTTATTTTCTTCAGACATTTCTGGCCTTTAAGTTGAACTCCATCTGATTAGATTATCCAAAGCAATCAGAATTGTGTATTGTTTTTTTTGTTTTTTTGACTTGCCTGTAGTTTACTGGTCCCCCATGTAACATCTCCTGAGAAAACTTGAAAATTGAATCACTCTGGAGCAGGAATTGAACCTACATCTTCCGATTTGCATTAAAGCATGCTATCCGTTACACACCTATGATAATGCTGATTGGAACTTCATTGACCTGGGTTGTGTATGGTAATGGTAAGCATGCTCAAATGGAAATTGGGAGATATAGGTTCAATTCCCGCCCCAAGGCAATGTAATTTTCAAGTTTCCTGAGATGTCATGTGGAGGCCAGTAAACTACAGGTAAACCAGTACACAATTCTGATCGCTTTGAATAATCTAGTGAATTTTCCATGTTTTTCTGAGGAATATTTCTTCCTTAATTTCTGTACTGTTTAAGTATGCAGGCGTGAAAAGTTTTTGATGATAGTGATGTTTTCATAATGATCTGTAGGCAATTGAATGTACATTTGAGATTTGTAGTGGTATAACCCCTCCACATCCCCACCCACACCCCATGGAACCTACCTTCCTGTCTTAGTTTAGGGTTGTTCATGCCATATATGAAGTATGGCAGTACTTATTTAGATTTTAAATCATTAATTGATTAAGAAACTGTGACAAGTTGAACGACTTAATATAAAAGAGCAATTGCATACCTGCTAACTACTACAGATTTTGTTGTCTGACTACGGAACTCGCTATCGAAACTATGGATTATACAAATTTTCATTTATTTATTTATTTATTTATTTATTATTTTTTTGCTATTATTTTATGATATACATGAGATTCTTAGGATTCGTGGAATTGCATGTTTTTTGTCATTTAGATCATTGTCAAGATTGATGCAAACCTGAAGAGAATTTGGGGTGGGGAGGGGAGGTTGTTACTAGTTAAACGGAGTAAAAAAATTTGCTCTAATCGTAATTTTTTTCTCCCGCTGTTGCCTTTGTGTCTAGTATTCTTGTTAAATTTCATTTTATTGCATAAATGTTTGCATTTCAGTTTGAAACTGTAGGCAACAAGTTGCGAAAACGGAAGTTAGACGCCGCTAAAATTTCCCCTTAATGTTCAGGCATAAGATTCTTCCGCGTATTTGAGGAATTCTATCATTTTCTTTATTATTTTGGCATTCAAGAGATCAATGCACAAGTGAACAGAAATTGAGCGACAGGGGAATGTTCATTGTAGGACGGAATTCCACCTTTATGAAACTTTCTAAAACGGAAGGTCGACGGATTGTTTCTGTAATCGTAATTTCTTTTTCTAATTTTTTTCGCGATGTTGTCTCTGTTCAGTATTATTGTCAAATAACATTTTACTGCATAAATATTATTTCAGCTTGAAAATAAGGGAAAATTTCCAAGACCGGAAATCGAACAGAGCAAAGATTTCTCCCATAATAGTGCCTCCCCCTCCCACACGCGATGTTTGCACTCTTGCTTTTTTTACAAATTTTGGATTTCCAGTTTGTCAAGTGCTGTGGAATTCTGAACTCATTCAATTTTTACTGGTGGAAGTTTTGAACTTAAAATCTCGCCTTGTTACCTATCCTGCCCTTTCCAGGGAAATCAACTTTGTGTTTTGTGAGTGTTAAGTTTGTTTCATTAGTGTTCTTGTTTGTTGTAGCATTTTTTTTTTTTTTTTTTTTGTGGCGCATATTTCTTTTTCACAAAGAAATGGATCGTTTTGTTAAAAAGTGTCTATGTGCACCACGCAATAATACTAGTTACTATTGACAAAGTTCTTGCCAATGTTGGCAGGTATGCAATTGATATATGAAACTTAAAAAATCACATTTTTTATATTGTGCCATCATTCACACAGTAAAGAAAAAATTGACCAGGCAGTCCTGTCTGCATGTTGCTACACTACAATCTTCATAGGCTATATGGATGTTTCTGATCACTTTCCTTTGTACCAATAAATAAGAAAAATATTATATTTTGTGGACTGTATATGAGTATTAAGACCATGAAATGAAAGCACATTGTGTCAGAGAAGAACACTCAGTCTTAACATTTTTGAGAATCAGAATTTGTTGTGATGTTACCATTTACAATAATAGCTTTTTAGTTTATGAAGTTTCAGTTAATCTGTAACATGAATTTTGTACAGAAACATGTTTCATTTCTTCACCACTCTGTAGAAATTATTATGAGGCATTTCTACTTTGAAGTTTTTCTATAGATTCCCATATGGTTTTTTGCTGTTGGTACTTATCAATCACTGTTGTCGGCAAGTTGAGGTATTTCATAACATTCACATCCCGTGTCTCCTAAGCTTCTATATGACACATCTGATTGGTACATTACAAGGTGTGTTAAAAAAATTTCCAGACTGGTTGCATAAGTTCAGAGACATAAGACACAACAGAAGTAGTTTGGCATAGATTGACTTTGGAACATACTAAGTAAGCATGTGTGATGAGTCACATCTCCCATGCTCGTCTGTTTTTTTTTTTGTTTTTTTTTTTTTACAGTAGTGCTTTGTTCTTTTGTGTGTGAAGCTGTTTGTTGTTCATTTGTCATGTCGGAAAAAAATTGATCAACGAATTTGCATCAGATTTTGTTCAGAAATATGGTAAAACTTGCAAAGGCACATACTTCAAGTTACATAAAGTCGATGGGGAGGATTGTATGAGTCGTGCACAAGTTTATGAGTGGTATAAATGTTTTAAAAATGGTCGTGAAAGTGTTGAGAGTGATGAATGGTTTTAGATGTGATGTGTTTTGTTATGAATTTTTGTTACCATTACTGATTGATCCATCTGTTGAAGATATAGCTGATAGATTTTGTTTGCTGGTTAATAATAGTTCCCCTCTTGTCTGTCTATTAACTAGCCAACAAAATCTATCAGCTACATCTTCAACAGATGGATCAATCAATAATGGTAACAAAAATTAATAAGAAAACACATCACTTTTAATTTCTAGAGATAATGAGAATGGCAACAAACAGGGTTTGTAGGAATCTGGCAATAGAAATGGGCAGAGTTCAAGAACCTTATGAACATATAACATCAGTAAAGCATTGATAACGTGACCTGGGAGACAACAACGAACACAAAATGCCTGCACATAAAATAAAATAACCCAGAGATAAAGTATCATTTATAGTGTATTATTTCTAAGTGATTTGTTTATTGATTTACATGTCTTAGTGCCTCTTTCAGACAAAGTTATTTGAATTCTGAGAATTCTCAGTTAAAAATGCCATCTTGTGGTTCTATTGTTTCACAAGTGCTTTCATTTTTATGCAGTGGCTGTGGTGATGCATGAAAAGGCATGTGTGTTTGTGTGTTTTGTAGGATGACTTTTGGCTGCTGTCTGTATTCACTCATGTCTAACATTGTGTGCAAGAAATGTGATGCCTTAATGAAAATTCTGTTGTCAGTAGAAAGGAAACTGGTTGTTCTTTTTATTTATCAATGCAAAGGAAAGTGCACAGATCTTAATGTTATAGAAATACTGACTTTTGTTGTTCCACTCATAAATTCTACCATCGTAGAGAGGCCTAGTAATTTGGGGAATGTATTCTCTTTCAACATGTTCACTGGTATTGTTCATAATGTCTGGTGTGATTCAATTCTCCCCACATGCATTTTTTCATCTTATATTTTTAGTTTATATTGGTATCTTTCTGTTTCAAAAGGGCAGTTTAGACTCGTGCTTGTGTTAGTGGCATACCTGTTGCATGAGTCTCAACTGGCATGTAGTAACTGTTCATGCTATATCATCCATTGGTAGCACCATTCCATTTGTTTTTGATGATGTAATGGGTGATTTGATAGTGTATAACAATGCAATCATCTGAGTGATACTTTGTATTGTCATGCATTTCTTCATCTTATATTTTTTTGTTTTGTATTGCACTCTTCTTTGTTGATCACCTAATGATACTTTGCCATTCTTTGATCACCTCTTTGTTTAATCTTACATTGTTCTGAATGGCTGGTTTTATTAATCATTCATTGAATTTCTTTGTTTTCATTTAACACTTGTATTATGTGTTGCCCAGTTTGTTTGTTTTTTCTGTTAGATACATGTTGAGATTTTTTAGTGTTAGTAATAATCATCTTTTTATCACTACTGTCATTATGATGTCTGCAATTTTTGTTATCCAATGAGAAGTTTGGTTCTTTGCTTCTTGCAGCATATCCATTTTTGTTATAAAGGTCTGCCCCCCCCCCCCCCTCTATCTCTCTCACACACACACACACACAGACAGAGTTAAGGTTTTGTGATATCTTATCACACTCTGTAAAGTGAGATGTTCCAAACGTTCTCAGCTTGACCAGTTGTGGAAAAATATGGTAGGCCTATTTTTCCACATAGTCCCCTTGAAGATCTACATATGTTTTCCAATTATGCTCCAAGGCCCTTATGCTCTCCAAATTAAAATGATTTGTCAAGATTGTCAAAACAGGCTTCGATAGCATCAATAACGTTTTCTTCCATCCCAAAATGCACACTTGACAAGCTGTTTTTGAGATTTGGGAACAGATAGTAATTAGAAGGGCCAAGGTCTGATGAGTGGGAAGGGTGTGGTAGCAGTTCAAACCCACATTCATGGATGTTAGCTATGGCAGCTGTTGGTTTGTGGCTTGGAGCATTATTCTGATGAAACAACGCCCCTTTAAAAAGGTCAGCTTTCCTTGGTATGTAGCCATCAAACACTGCCAAAGGTATCTTAGTAGGTTCGAATAGTCCAGTGATGGTTTAACCCTTTGTATGCTAATCCATCATCACCCATCCCCTCCACATCCCAGAAAACTGTTGCCATCTCCTTTCCAGCAGTAGTGACAAGCTTCACCTTCTTCGGAGGACATGATTGCCCGCATTTCATCTACTGTTATAAATCATTAATACAAACACTTGACGTAGATCAGGAACACCAAACAGAAATCATCACTCTTTCTACGTTAATAAGTGAGTCTCGGAAAAATTCTCGTTGGTCGCCTCCGCAATGAGAATTATGAGAATTTTTCTGAGACTCACTTATTAACGTGGAAAAAGCAATGATTTCTGTTTGGTGTTCCTAATCCATGTCGAGTGTTTGTTTTAATTATCTATTCCCCTCCTAGTTATTTGTTCTGTTACTGCTTTACATCTTTGGTGAAATCCCAGCATTGTTCAGGGCTTCATGGAGCAACCTGCCATGTAGTTTGGCAGTTAATCACATATGAGTCTGGAGAATTTGAGGCCGCTGTGATGCAGTGGCAGCATGTCGGCACTGGAAGACCCTGGGTTCGATTACCAGTAGCGGCCGATGAGAATTTTTCCGAGACTCACTTATTACATGGAAAGAGTGATGATTGCTGTTTGGTGTTATGAATCATTGCAGAAATTCTTTTGGATTGGCTTCAAACAATGCAAGATTGTCTCACATCATGTTCTGTCTGATCAGCTTTTTTCTCTGGTGTCAGGAATCTTTGAACTCAATGGGCAGCAATCTTTGTCATTGCCAGACATTCTTTTGGAATGTGGTCAGCTGTTGTTTTTTGGCATGTGCAGTGTCTCGGTAACCTGCCTGCCCATTAAACATCTATTTTGCAGTACTGTTTCATGCACTATTTACATTTGCCTTAGATGGTGTACCTGAGTGAGGGCAATCTTCCACTTTCATTCCCTGACATTTGAATTCTGCTGCCCATTTCTTAACAGTACTGTATAAAAGGTCATTCTCAACCTAGTGTTGCCACCATATCTTCATGGATGTCCTTAGCTCTAACCCCTTTTTTATTCAAATACTTAACTTGTGTAAGCTTTAGGAGTTCATCAAGTTTTTAAATCATGTAAAGACGGTGTGTGTTCTATTCATTCTACATTACCACACAAAAATCATATTATTCTTCAAATACTTCATCACTGCTGCGAGCTTTTGCTTCTCCATTTTTCCTTCCTTGTTTCATGTAGTTGTCTTTTAGGACCTGCAGAAAATGACAAACATAACTGTCAAGATGAAAACTGGTTTTGGGGCATATAAAAAACTTGTTATATACAAACTGATCACGAACTTAACACTATCCTTTCATGGTCAGGCTGAGAATTTTGGGGACACCTAACATTGATGCCCGTGTTGAACTAATTATGAAAGTTCAGTTATTAATGGAAGTTTTCATGCTAATTAATCAAGCTTGTGTTATGATTAATTATCATGAACATTTTCATTTAATCGTCACTAAAGTATGTCTGTGCTCTGCATAACCAAAGTACATACATACATATCATTAAGCTGTTCTCTGAGATTCAGAGGTTAGCTCCACAAAGAAATACAACTACCAGATAAATTTTTAACTAATTATTTACTTACTGTTGCCATATCAAACTTTTCCATTTACAGTAATCTTGACACACAACTTGGGCTTCACTGACATTCATCACACGACATATACAAGACTTTCTATACTTCATACTCATAATCTTTTCCTCATGTTGACACTCCTGAATCTGATCCTCCCATGACTTCCTTGGCTTTCCTCTGCCTTTTCTTCTTGCCACTTGGGCTAAAAAAAAAATTCTTAGAAAGCATCTCATCACTCATTCTTTCAACATGGCCAAACCACTGAGGCATATTAGTCTCCACCTTGCTAACAAAATTTTGCTTCACAGTACACAACTGCAAAACATCTTCATTCCTCACACAATCAGAACGTGTCCCCCCCCCCCCCCGTAAGTAACGCATTTCTCCAGCACACAAACAACTCCCATGTTTCTTCCCCTCTGAAGGTCCAAGGTCTGCTGAAGGCAATACAAATCTTCTCTCTGCATCCCCTTCAGCCATCCACTATGCTGCTTGGCTTCCATGCTGCAATAACTCCTTCTGAACTTCACAAACCAGTCCACGATTTGTGCTTGCATCTACAGCTTTCTCAGCGTATACTGAACAAAATTAACTCTCATGCTCCTGCAGTGGTTTTCTCAAGATTAAACATGTACACTGAAGAGCAACTGAATTAGAGATACCTGTCTAGTAACGTGTAGTACCACCTTTCGCCCTGATGCCGGCAGCGATTCATCTCGGCATGGATTCGACAAGACACCGGAAGCGTTGGGAAGCCATACGGATCCACGACCCCTGAACAAGCTCAAACTGTTCACGAAGATTTGATTGAGGGGGTCAGAGCCTCGAACATCTCTCTCGATGGGATTGAGGTCAGGTGACCTAGCTGGCCAAGGAAGCGAGGTCACGTCGGTGGAGTGTTCATCCAACCATTCGGACACAATTCGGGAGCGATGGCACGGTGCTTTGTCTTGTTGCAGGATGAGGTCCCCAGTGGGATGTTAAAGACGCACAAACGGGAGCAAATGGTCGTCCAGGATATTGCGGTAACATTGACCTGTGAGGGACGATGTCACACGTACCAGGGGTCCCATTTCAGTCCATGTAAACAGTCCCCAGACGAGAATGTCACTCCCACCAGCTTGAAGAGTACCCTGCTGGCAAGAAGGATCCATCGCTTCATGTGGTTTGCGCCGTAATCGTATCCTGCCATCCGCATGTACCAACGTGAATCTCGACTCATCAGTCCAGGCAACATGTTTCCAGGTGTCTAGGGTCCAGTGGCAATGTTTCCGCACCCATGCTAATCTTCGCACCCTGTGACGTGCGGTCAGCAGCGGTACCCTCGTGGGACGATGGCTTCTGTACTCCATAGCGAGGAGATGGTTCTGGATGATGTGGCTGCTTACATATTTTTTTGCACCAGTGTTAAAATGCAGAGTGATTTCTTGCACTGTGGCCCATCTATCCGCTGTTACAATGCGAGCTAGCCGACAATGACCCCGCTCATCCACACGCTGTTGTCCATGGCAGTTGGCCCTTGCAGGGATGGGTTTTTTTTTTTTTAGATTGGAGGTTTAACGACCACCGTGTGCAACTCAGTGGGCTATAAGCAGTCGCCCGTCCCTAATTTAGGATCACTAGTTCCAGGGAAGGGAGAGAGCCAGTGCCGTAAGACAAACACTACATCCATGCCTCACCGGGATTCGAACCCGCACCCTGTTCGGACGAATGATCAGAGGCCATCGCTTAGACCACTGCACCACCGGGGCGGCACAGGGATGGTTTTACCGGATTCGATGTACTCACGGTGCACCCGTGACGCAGTGGCTCGTGAAAATCCCAGTGCCTGCACGACTTCCGAGATGGAGGGATCCATTCATCGGGCCCCGACAATTTGCCCACGATCAAATGCGCTTAGATCCTTTGTCTTACCCATACTGCGTCCGACTCTTACTGATTCCCGTCGCATCACTCCTTATATTGTCGGATCGCTGCATACGCCATGTCATTTCCGTTTACAACGCCACATTTGCATAACGCCAGCTGTCTCTAATTCAATTGCTCTTCAGTGTACAACAGGAATATGACCTTGTAGGTCATCATGTCCTGGCTCAATTAACCACACATGTGGGATGTCTGCCAACACATGTTGTTTGGTGCAGTGTTGCCACCTTATCCCAACAACACAAAATTCTAGAAAAAAAAAAAAATCAATGATTTTATTGTTACAGCCCAATATGTGGATCTTCTGAAAGTTATGAATAGGCCTAATACATATGTAGCTCATGACTAACTGGGCCATGTCGTTGGCAATTTTTAGCATCATCTGTCTTCTTGTGGCACAATCTGGCCTTCAAAGAATAAAGACCACTTTATGAGTTATGAAGAAATCATATTAAGGGGCTGTAACTACTGGTGAGTTTGTGACTATAGACTACAATTTGCTCTTAGCCTGGTGCTAAATTGTACATACCCCAATTTATCAGTTGTCAGCTTCTTGTCTGTGGGAGAAGCATGTGCTCTAAGACCACAAGGTTGATAAATGTACATCAAAGGTTCTATGTTTGTATGGTCTCCAGTCATTCTTGATCTACTGCTAGATGAATCCATCTCATGTTCACAATGATGTTTAAACAGATTTTTTTTTTTTTTGTTCCCATGTTTAACTACTTTTTTAAGTACCTAAGTCCAAGGAGATAAGGAGTCACCCATCTCTAATTGGGACCAACTGGTTTTAGGAACCATCACCACATAGTGTTATTTTAAATACACCAGACTGTGAATACTCAAAAAACACTTACAACGTAGTAAATTCGTTTATTTTAAATAGCATAGCAAATCTGTCATATGGAATAGTATTAGAAGAATTGCCCCTTGCATGAACTTTAAAGATACTTCCATCAGGAAAACAGTCAGAATCCTCCCCAGTAAACTAGCATGCAATTATGTGGTCTCTACTAACTTACCAATGGTTTGGCATGCATTATTAAAAGATGGAAACACATCGTGGCACATTGTATAATTGCGTAAAGAAATTCATATAATACTGCTCGTGATGTCTCCCACATTATTTTCGAAAAATCATTTTTGTTCCCTACATGTTCTAATTCCATGCATTTTATGTCTACCATTGCCTTGAAAAAGCCTCCCAGTGAAGAGTCAAAGCTTGTCGAATCTTTGTACCGTACGTGTTACTCCACAAAAATAAATGGATTTACTACACTATAAGCATTTCTTGAGCATGCAACATCCATGTCTAGTCAGAGATTCAAACCCAGGCCCACCATTGTTATGAGTTAGAAGCCCATGTAAAGCTCTAGGCTACTGAATCAATGGGTGACCAGATAGTTTTCAAAGTAGTTCCATCATGCATACTGGTTTCATTTACCCATCTCCCATGTGGTCATTTTGTGTTCTCTTAGTGTCATGTGAAGTATTTCATTCCTAGTAACGTTTCCTTATAACATCCAGATTACAAACAGAAATCTTTCTAAATACAGTGTAACTTGTCTAATTCGAATGTTTTTAATTTGAATTCTTGGTTAATTGGAATTTATTTGGTCCCTTGAATTTTCTATATAAATAATGTTAAAAAAAAAAACCTCTTTAATTGGAACTTTTTTTTTTTTTTAATTCGAAGAAAATCCCATATCCTTATTCTCGTATTTTCATCAATTACCTTTTAAAATGGGTACATACTTACTGTTCTGGATGAAGCAACAAGTTAAACCTGAAACTACAGCCACCTGCTTCGGAAAAGCAGGCTTCCAGCACCCCGATGATGAGTCTCAACTACATCAAGGTCATGGTGGCGAGGAGATCATACCCACTGTGAAGTACTGGGAAGACGTAGGCCATGATGTACTGTACGAGGCTTTTGGTTGATGACAATTTAGCTGTTTGTGGTGAGCTCACAGATGATGAGATCTTGGCTGATGTTATGAATAATAAGACCTGCTGTGTATCTTCAGATGAAGAACTGGAATGGCCAGAATTTCCGGAAGAGCACCTTCCAAATTCAGTACAGGCCTTGGTTCACCTTCAACAGTTAAGGAAGTTTGTTGAGGGACAGCAGAATGTAAGTGGCTCTCTGTTTCATTCACTCGATAAACTTGAGGAGTTTACGCTTACCTATAACATAAATTCTAAGAAGCAGGCCAAAATTTCACTTTTTTTTTACAAAAAATATGTAAATTTACCGTACTGTACTTTTTCTTATGAATGTTATGAATAAATATGCTGTTTTTTTACAGTACTTGATTGTGCCCTTGTTCAAATTTGCCTAATTCGAATTTGTAGATAATTCGAATTATTTTTATGGTCCCTTCAGCTTCAAATTATCCAAGTTACACTGTATAATGTTTGATCAATTGGTAATGCACAATAAGATGTAGCTGCTTTATTATTTCAGATACCTTGTAACCCATGCTGCACAAATGTTAAATACAATTCTCTGCCCAGGTGAAAATGTCACTGAATTTAAATTTAAGATCCACTGCTCTTGTTGCCTTTTTTCCAGCACTTTAGTAAAAATCAAGAGGTTAATCTGTGCACCACTATTTCATGCATTAAACAAGTTCCTTATCACTGTCGAACACCTTCCACACACATTTCCACGAAACATAAAGAAATCGGAGGGAGCAGTGTCTGGGCTATGTAAGGCATACAAGGCACAATTCTGCACCCAAGCTTTCACATCTTTGTCAGTTCCATTTGCTTTGTGTGTGGCCTTACATTATCCTGATGAAGCTTGATGTCCTGCTGATTGAATGCTGGTCTTTTGGTTTCTGGAACTCATTTAAGCTGTTCTGGGGACAGGCAATATCTTTCTTTGTTGATAGTTGTTCACTTTCCAAGATATTGATAAAAATGATTCAATTTTGATCTCCCAGAAGAAAGTAGCCATGAATTTGGTTGGTGATTTGGACGTTTTAGATTTTCTTTGCAGGTGAGGTCAGATGTTTTTATTCCATGGATTGACATTTAGTTTGTTGGCCATAATGAAAAAGCCATGTTTCATCACATGTGATGATCCAATGAAAGCTCTCAGGACTGACACCACCAAATGTCTCCAGATCATCATCCCGGATTATATTCCTTGTAGCCATCTCTGTCGTTGGAGCAACTTAGGCACCCGCTAAGAACAGATATTTCTTTACCACAGTCTGTAGATGATGGTTGAAACACTATTCTTTGACCCCTATAATAATGATTGAATATAGAATCAACCATGTAATTAACTCATCACTAGATGAATTGGTGAATCAAATGAATTAAACTACCCATTGATGTTTGTACATCATCCATTAATTGTCTCATGATTATGCACCTGTCTTGTTGAATGAGCTGGTCAGTGAGTTCTTCATTTTCACTATGTCGGATAGATGTTGGTCTTCCTGCACTGGGCTTATCCTTGATGCTAAAATCACCTTCTGAAACCATTGGAGACATCTCTGTCTGGGTTTATCCTTGATGCCAAAATCACTTTCTGAAACCATTGGAGCCATCTCTGGATGACTTCAATCCATTGTCTGGTCCTCATAGGCAACCAGAAGTTCTGGACGTATATGATAAATTTGGGCACGAGCACATTGTTGGAAAATAAGTCATAGAAACATCTCACAGCAGATGCAAACATTTTTCACATGCGAAGAAAACATTGTTTATTATTTCACTACTTTGCTTTGAGTGTTGACTGTCCCAGGGCAAATAGCTGGTGAGAAAAGCAACTCACAAATATTCACATTTCGTCTTGCTACATTCCATCTTTACAAGTATGTATTCATGCTTCTCTGATACTCCATGTTTATTTTTTAAGTGTTATACTTTGAAAACTCCATTTATTTTCTATTCTGTGTGTTGTGCATGCTCAAGTATTAAGTAAAGATATACTTCTAAAGTATAAAATGTCATCTTCATCTATATTGGATTACCTTATATAAGGTGAGTCATTTATGTTTGAATACAATAATTTTCGAAGTATCATCATCCATTCAATAAAAGCGCTATATATTACTGAAGTTGAGTGTACGAGGGTCATAACAAAAGTTGTGCACACTTTAATCTAAAACGGAAGCGGATGACGCAATCGGGAAAATGATTGTGCCATGTCAAGATCAGACTCTCAGTAACGCAGTGGTGTCAGAATGATGCACTATGATTTTCTGTGTGGATGTGGGAGGGTTTGGAAATGGAAGCATGCAGCTCCTCAGGTTGAGTCACGTCATTAGACCAGCACTCGTATGCAAAAATAGAAACTCTGCTGGGAAAAATCTCCAACACAGGTCCACACTGCCTTGCAAGAAGTTTCTGGGGAAGGAACTCTTGATCAAAGCACAGTTTCTTGCTGGGCATCGCGCTTTCGGGAGGGCCGAAGCAGCATCAAAGATGATCACTGTTCAGGCTGAACTCAAACGGCGACAGACAGAATATCTGTCACCATTGTTGCATCGCTTCTCCAAGAGAATCACTGTTTGACAGTAGAGGAGATTGCTCATGAAGCAAATTTGTCCACCATGTCTGTTCACCGGATTTTGACTGACTCACTGGGAAAAGAAAAATCGTCACGCGCTGGGTGCCCCATCAACTCACCCCGGAGCAGAAGGCGGCCAGAGTGAGCATCGCACAGGATCACCTCCACAGGTTCCAAAGGGAGGGCAACACCTTCCTAAACAGAATTGTCGCAATTGATGAGACTTGGACCCATGATTTTGAGCCAGAACTAAAGTCACAATCAGCAGAATGGAGGCATCCAAGTTTCCCACACCTCTCAAAGTGTTGTCGACAGCAATCCAAAGTGAAGCAAATGATGATTTTTGCATATGATAGATACTCAGGGTGTTGTGGTCTCTGCTGTAGTGCCGGTAGGGCAACAGCAGAGACCACAACACCCTGAGTTGTGCATGATTGTGCATTGGCAAAATGTCAATGCACAATATTATTGTGACATTCTGAAGACAAAGTTAAGACCGAAAATTCATCAAAATCACCCCAACTGGTTGGAAGCGGGAGAGATCTTTTTGCATGGCAATGCATCGTGTCATGGTGCAGCTTCAGTACGGAGACTTTTGTTGAAATATGGCTGGGAAACTTTATCCCACCCACCATACAGCTCTGATCTCAGTCCACCTGACTTTGATCTTTTCCCAAAGTTAAAAACGGCTCTGTGCCATCCGCTACGAATTGCTGGATGAACTGTCATTGAATGTGACAAGTAATATGACAGAAGAACAAAGATGACGTACTACGTGGTATCCAGGATCTACCTCACCACTGGCATACTGTCATTAGCAGCGGAGGGGAGTTCATTGAATGGCAATAATGTTAGTTTTCTCAGTTACTTCACACACTTTTCTCAAAAATGGACAGTGTGCAGAACTTTTGTTAGGTCCCCTCGTAGAAGTATAAACATCTCGGTTTTTATATCACACTGCTACAATACATGTAAAGCTTCCTTATTTAAACAATTTTACGTAACTTAAGCACATTTTTGGAAGTTTTAGTACTTGTTAGTTTTGAATGGATTGATGTGTCCGACTGATCACCTGATTTGAACAGGAATTCTATCTCAGACCACTGACAGAAATGGCTGTCACTGTGTCCAGTTTATGTCCTATTACCTATGAACAAATGAAAAATTATATTCATTGCAGTATTAGGTATTTAGTGTACAACAAGTAGTCATCGTAAATTCTCCACTCTCTCTCTCATGCCTGCATGCATGTGACTAATTGTTCATTACCTATTGACCATCCCTTGTGATTTTCAGTAACTTATTTTTAAGGAAATGTTTTACCAGGACTGAGTGCCATGTTTGAGTTATAAAAATCAGGAAAATATATCAGTGTGGGTGATCAGTCCATAACTGATGGTTCCAGTTGGTCATTCCACTTAAGGGTTCTGGAACAAAAACCCAGTGAGTTCGGGTCTTTCAGCCAGTGCCACACAGAACTAGCTGGTACCTCAACAATATTTATACTGAAGCTTAAATTAGCTTCTTTCTTTCAGGAGCTAATGTCTGAATCTAAGACAGCAGCTTTATGATATGTATATATCTTGTTATAACTGTTGCTATCATGGTTATGGCTAACCTTGACAGTTGCAGTTGGTTGTTTTTAGTTATATGTGAATGCTGTGCTTGCTTCTTGCTTTCACAGCACATGTACATGACTAGTGCTACTGACTGTTGTTACAGATACAAAAAGACAAAACTTGGAGAATATTAATTAAGACTTTCATATCCATAGCACTGCTCTGCACAGAGTAACTCACATTTTTGTGGTCTCAGTTGAAATGATTATCCGGTACTTTCATAGCTGTAGTAGCCTCTGCACTTATTTTCATGTAACAGTTGGGATAATGCTGGTATATGCTCTGTATTACACTGCCGGACAATTGCTAAGGAGGGATGACAATAGCAACGATAGCAACCATAAAATGGAAGGCAGGAAAATGTGGAAATTAGCATAAGTGCGGGATACAGTAAGACGTGTTGTGCATATGCAAATTTTGGATTGCCGAACTTGTTCGTGACGTCATAGCGCTGATAAGAGATATAAAGGATTTGATGCGTATTGACCGTTGTTGTTCAAACACAAAGTTGAAAGGGAAAGAATCAATTGACGAACTTGAAATTTTCAGTATGTCTTCCCGACATCACCTAGATGATTTTACGCGTGGTCGTATTATTGGCAAGATTGAAGAAGGGCGAAAAATAACAGATGTTGCCAGGGAGTTCAACGTCAGCCACAGTGTTGTTTCAAGGCTTTGGAAATAATTTCAAACAAATGGAGAGTGTAGCAAACGTCACGGGGAAGGTCGTGTTCGCAGTACGACACCTGCAGAAGATCGGTACATAGTGCTATCAACAAAAAGACACCGGCACAGCACAGCTAGTGAGGTAGCAAATCAGTTTATGGCTGCTACTGGCAAGCAGATCTCCCGAAAAACTGTCGCCAGACGTTTGCATGAAGGAGGACTATATGCCCGCCGTCCTGTTGTGTGCATCCCATTGTCCAGACATCACCGTACCACCCGTTTCCAATGGTACCATCAACATCGCAATTGGACTGATAACGACTGGTCTGCTGTCCTCTTCTCAGATGAGAGTAGATAAAGTCTATCGTCTGATTGTCGACGACAACTGATCTGGCGTGATAGTGGTACTGCATATTGTCCAGCAAACATACAGGAAATGGACCGATATCCGACATGAAGTGTCATGGTATGGGCTGGCATCATGATCAATGGCCGTACGTCACTCTATGTGCTTCCAACTGGGACTATGACTGGCCAATGATACATTAATGATGTTCTGCTACCTCATGTTCACATGTTCCGTGGTGCTGTCAGTGATAGATTCATTTTCATGGACAACAACGCAACATGTCATCGAACAGTCGCTGTCCAGGAGTGTCTTGAGAGTGAGGATATTTAACGCCTCCTATGGCCAGCACGTTCTCCAGATCTGAATCCCATTGAAAATGTGTGGGATGCTTTGGGGAGGAGTCTTGCTGGTCGCCAATGCCCTCCAATAAACAAGGACACCCTCATCTGTGCACTGACAGAGGAATGGGATAAATTACCCCAACAGCTGCTTGATAATGTTGTGCAAAGCATGACACGACGTGTGGAATCTTGCATCGCCCTCCATGGTGGCCATATCCCGTATTGACATCTTACGCCGGAACGCCTACAAACGGTAATTGCATTTTTTTCACGTTTACGTATTCAGCACAAAATGGCCTGTTTGTCCCTTGAACACGTTCCAAAGCCTTCTGGATTTCAGAGCACAATAAATTGTTTTTCTTGTAATGTCCTGGCATTCTGACATTATTTTATTTCACTTGGCATCCAACCACACTTACTTTTTTATGCGCTATATAGCTGTTTATGATCCGCCCTTAGCAATTGTCCAGCAGTGTGTTATTATTGATGTATCATCCACTAAACTCTGGCTCAGCTTCAAAACAGTATTCCAAAAAATTTTGCACTCTGGTATACCGAGCACTGTGTATGCAATTTTATGTTCTGCTGAGTCATCAGAGACTGCTGTCATGTTCAGCATGTTACTCATTTCTTGATTTCGTTTTTGCCCTCAGTTTCTTTTTCTGGCATTGTTTTAGATTAAACAGTTTTTCCTGTATCAGTGTGTGCAAAATGCAAAGGTTTTTCTCTCATGCTGCCGGAGAAAAACTATTTTAGGTTTCCCAGCTTTTTGAAAACTTCTTATTTGTAGGTAAAATTCACTCCAAAATACTAGCTTCCTAGTTCATTAAATTAAACACTAAATAATAATTGTTTAAGAATTAATTGGAATATTTTTAAATTTTAATTGCAGTTTTTTTGGAGAAAACTCTTCTTCTTTTTCAGGCTGTTACTTGTTATCACTCTTTTTTCTCGTGGTTGCGATTAATCTTAACAGTTGTAGTTGGTTATTTTTCACAGTGTCTTCCTAGATGTTAGGCAGCACAAACCTCTGCATTCACTGATGATGGAATTCTTCTCAGTCATTGGTGATGGAATTAAAAGGACTTGAAATTGAGAAGAATTAGAATTCCATCATCAATGACTGCAAAAGTTTGTCACTGCCTAACATCTGGCAAGATATAGTGAAAGTAAGTGTAACCATCAAAGGTTAACTGTAACTGTGATAGTAATGGTAAAAAAAAAGAGTGACAAGAAGCAACAGCCTGAAGAAGTTTTCTTAGAAAATTTGCAATTAAAATTCAAAAATAAAATATTTCTAGTAATTCTCAATTATTTAGTGTTTCTTATTTGTTTCCAGCTTTATATTTATGTGTTACATTTTCAGTATAATTGCAGATGCTTTCTTGCCTCTTTAAATGAGGCTTCATCCTTTACACCCCATAAAATAGCCATTGGGAACTGCATCCTTCATTTAATTTTGATACTTCAGATCTCTGCATTTGTGTAACTTAGTATTATCTTCTCCAAAACAGTAGGAATAGCAATCATATAAAATTTTGGCAGATTTTGCAGTAACTTTTCCTCCCTGTTATATGCTAATTTTACTGATTTCAGACTTTAGAATGGCAAATACAATGTTTTATGTTCTTTTATCTGAGCTATGTCTTTCTTTGGGGCTCAACAAATGTGTCCAGACCTAGGAGCCAGGTCAAGACTGTATATAAGATTTTTTTGGGTGGTGGGGGAGTATCCAACAGGAATTGGAAGTTTTTAAAATCTATCAGGAAAAAATAAACATTAATGAAAAATAAAAGGAAAAAATTAAAGCATTGTTTTCTAATGTATGTCACATTCTAAAAAAAAAAAAAAAAAAAAAAAAACACTTTGGGGGCAAGGCCCCTTGTCCTCCTTTAAATATGTCCCTAAGCTAGGTGAAAGGAAATCAGATTTCAAATAATAATGTATGAATGTAATGTGTGGCAATGATCCTGAATGAAAAGTGATAAAAGTATACTTGTTGTCAAATTTATCTTTTTACCCAAACCACTTATTGCAAAATAAAGTTCCAATTTGCTCCATGGTTGTTTTCTTTTCCCATTCTTTAGTTGCTGCTCTCAAAAAATTTAAATTTTAGATTTAGATTTTATTAGTCGAATTTGTACATATTAATTCATAGTACCATATTTACCTTCGTATAATCTTCAGACCATAAAATTGAGAAGAAAAAAAAGTTTCTTCGTAAGATCTGCATCACAGATTGTGAAAAAAAAAGAAAATAATAATAAATCTAACACATAATTTGTAGCGACATATAATCTGTATATCATTAAATTCTAAGAAAAACATTTTTTTTTACTTCATATAATCCTTGGCAGTGTGTCTGCAGATCATGAAATTTAGAAGAAAAAAGATCATCGTATAATTAATCTACACCTGTCATGTTGATCTGAATCGTAATTTCTGACAAAGAAAAGCCATGTTTCATTGGGTAGCTGACCGAGAAGTCCAAAGAAGCAAAGAAATTATCGCTATATTAAAAAAAGGAAACTGTAATTTTTTAAGTATTTCTCTGTTACTTTTAAGTAAATAAAGAACTAAAATCTTGGGCTTTTGCATTACAGTAGTTCATTGTTAGACCTGAAAAGTCTGTAGAAATTTTGGCAATCCATAGTATTTGACTCTTTTCTGAATATTTTTCATTTGAAAAATGAACAAAAACTATTTCTAATAAGATTAACGCTGCAAAACTAATGAATGCAATTTACAAATTGATTATGTTCCGTGGAATAGCTCTGCAGGCTTCTCACAGAAGAATGTAGGCTTCTGCGAGCACAAATAATACCACCTATTTTCTGTCAGAATGCATGTAAATTTAAAAATATATATATACTCTTTTAATCGCTTTCTAGTCCTCTATCATCGTATCACATTACATTTTTTTTTTTTTTCTGTTACTGTATTTTTGGTACTTTACCTGTAAAACCACCTCTCCTGACAATTAACACACAAATGTTATAAAACTCTGAATATTTTTGTTTTTTCATTAAAGTCATAAATTTTGGTTCTGTGGATAAGTCAGTGACTTATCCACAGAACCAAAATTTATGACTTTTTAACAGACAATGCATGGATTACATGACAGAAATTATGGCATTTACTGCAAATTATGAAATCTGAAGTAAACAAAAATTTAAACACCAGTTTCCTGGGTAACCTGGCTCCCGGGATTTTTTATCCTTGTCTTTCATATTGCTGTAACTGTGGTTTACTTAAATTTAGAAATAAACAGCAAACTACATTTATGTTTTTGATATCTTTGTCTCCCTTCCACTGAATGTCTGACATTTGGCATCTTTGCCATATAAAATGAAGGCCAAAGATTCATTTTTGGGTTAGGTAGATGTGAGCACTATCAAACATTTCCATATATTTTTGTGTTTTCATAGTTACAGATTTTTTAATGGGTAGCGTAATTGTTACTTAAATTTTGCATTATTTCTTTCCTAGAAGTCATGTTAGACTAGTTTTTATGTGTCCTGTCATGTGATGCTTTTTGTCCCCTACGATTTTGGCAGTATCCTCATTTTTCTTTTCTTGTGAGGCTGAAGCTCATTTTTCATATCATTTAGTTGGCATAGTGTGATCTCTTATCTGACATTTCTTCCTCAAGTCACTGACTTATCACAGACTGTGTCCATACATAGATTCTTTGTGTTCTCATGACTTCACCATGAATGGTGGTATGGTGTATTGTGAGCTTGAAATAAATGAGTCGATCTAATTTGTAAGTTAGGTGATCCAGTCTGATGTGTTAAAACTCTAAACACTTTTTGTTTGTTTGTATTTTTTTATGTATGAACCGATGGCTTTTTAAGAGCACTTTTATGCAGACGCTTTTTGCGGACGGCAAAAGACGTCTCGTTTTTTGCCGTCGTTGCCTGTCTTTTTATGCGGACGCTTCGTGCCGCGCGCTTCGCCGACGGCAGATTGTGTGTTCAGTGCTGCCAGTGACTCTTCGCATTCTGTGCAGAGTGGAAGATGGATCCGTGTGTGATGTATTGTTTGTATCGGCGCAAAATATCGCAACCTGTTGTCGAAGACAATAACATTTTCAGCAGTTATTTAATTTATTTTTTATATATATATTTTTTTCAAATTTTTTTCAAAACCTGTGTGCTTTCAAAACACCTGAACATGATGCCCAAAATTTTTGATTTTTTCTTTTTCAATTAAAAATTTTGATTTGTTTCTGATTTTCATTACCAGGGCAGTTCAAATTTGTAAAAATTCTTGTAAAAGACGCAAAAACTTTTTTTTTTTCCAACACCACTGGGGCACTTAGGCTTAAAAATTTGCAGTGATGTACGTCTTGGGTACTTTCGAGTTTTCTACCCCCAACCGATACGAATTATTATTATTTTTTTATTCTTATTGTGTCTAATATCTTTGTATACATGGCATGGTCACAAGTAAAATAACTGTAATTTGACTCTCCCAGATTTTTCTCTCTCACCTTTTACATACACATTGTATGTAAAAGATGAGAAAGCTATTCCTTAAACAGCAATTTTCATTGGCAATTTGCACCAAAATCGTACTCGAACGCTGGATGAATTAAAAGAGAAGAACAGTTGCATCATTCACAATAGTGTACTTTTTTTTTATTCAAAGCTAAAACAGCGTCAGCAAAGCGACGGGTTAAAAGCTAGTAATAAATAATATTAAGATTAAACAATAATAATAACAGTTTGAACTAACCAAGATTATATTTCTCTTTAACATCCAATCCTTCGAACTCCGGGTTAAATAGAGTGCATACTTCAATCCACTGATTTTTTTTTCAGGTTTTAATTTTTGGAGTCCTCCGATGATGAATCCCAAATTGCTCTATTATTTTTAATAGCATCTATAAAACGTTCTGTTTCAACATCATCCATTTCTTGTAAAATATAACAATGTCACTTCAACTAGCACAATGTAATCCCACGGCATTGAACACTGATGGACTGATGGACAGTGGACACTTTGCAGACCAGTTACCAGCGACCCTTGGATTGCAGATGGGGGGAGGTTGATTTATTACAAGTCGACGGCAAAAAACGTGGCGTCTGCATAAATAATCCCGCTCACCACCATGTACTTGGAAAAGCTGAGTGTCTTTTTGCTGCCCGGCGTCCTGTAGAACACGACGGCATGTTTTTCACAACGCGACATCAGTGCATAAAAGGAACAGCTTGTCCCCATTGCTTTACAGAACGGATGTTTTTTGCTGTCACCGAAACGCGCAGCAAGAAACGCTTGCATAAAAGGGGCCTAAAAATTATGTGCATGAAAATTATATATTTTCATATATCTCTGATGTGGCAAAGTATGAGGTTGAAAAAAAAACCTAACCAAAATTGAGTTTTTGTGAAAACGTATGCTTACTACTTGTAATTTTGTTGGACTTGTTCATCTATAAGATTGTCTCTCTGTAAGAAAATTTTGAGTGAAACTAATCAGTGAAATCACTGAAACATGAACTAATGCAAAAGAAAAAAATGTTTTTAAGGACAATGGGTTTTCATTGCTTCATGTTTCAGATGAATACCACTGTATTCAGCTTTTCAAAATGAGGTGGGAACTCGAATAAACATAGCAGCTTTAAAATCAGAGTGAACAATGAGGAAATGAAAGGCTTAGAAGAAGTGATCTTTTACCATAATTATTACTTTTTTTTCCCCCATTTTCAGTTATGTGCATAAGTACTGACACTTATCTGCTGTCATTAGCTATGCAGTTTAATTTCTGTGTATTTCATTGTTTGGATGCTATAATGTGTGTGTGTGTGTGTGTGTGCGCCTTCACAACATGTATTGTTATTTTATTTTCATTTTCTGCTATCGTCACTGATTTCTGTTTTTAATATTTGTCGCTACTGCATGTAACAGCTTTTTACATCACAAAGGAAAAGCAGTGGAGTCTCAAAACTAGTGTGTGAAGGAGAGAGAGAGAGAGAGAGAGAGAGAGAGAGTAAGAAAACATGAGTGGTTGACTTGTTTTTTTCTTAGGTTAGTGGTGACCAAAATATGCCACCTTGATTACACCTAGGGATGCTTTAAGTTTGGCTGGACTGTATGTACCTTCATGATAAACTTGTTACAAATTCCCAAAAACCTAAGAAAAAAATAGTGTATGAATGATGTAGCTTTCCATGTAAATTGAAAAGTGATCACTAAAAATCCCAGTCTCATGACTTGAGGTGTGGGTGTTCTGGGGAAAAGTGGAACTTCTGTTAATTTGTTAGAAAGGTGGGCCTACAGTATTAATTTTAAATTGGAATTTGTTAAGTAACTTGTCAATGTATCATTTGGAAACATGCAGTTTTGAAAGGCAAAATATGGAATTAAGACCATAAATCTAAGGTTTCTGTAACACTAGTGAAAACTTTTTTGAGGAAGGTTGACACACAAAGAAATTGTGGTGTGAACTTCAAGTGTCTTTTTTGAAAATGGGAGAGTAAGCATTTATGGATTGCTAATGAAGGTGAAAATCATAGCATATTTTAAACAAAATCTACATAATTCAGGCATGTGATTCTTTCGCTAATTAGCGGAATTCCGTGAATTCACTTTTTAGAAAAAACAGAAATCTGCTAAACTTGTCATTTGCGATCTCAGGCTTTTGACAAAAGTTTGTGATTGCTGATATGTTGAAGGGAAAATCGGGGCAAAAGAGAGAAATATTCATTGGGTAGGCGGCGATATTTCAGTCGTAATCTTTCTGATGCTGCTTGGCTGACCGGCAGCTCCAGACTGACACTTCTGTTGCTGCTCAGCCAACAAGGTGACATCACTTCAAACGTCTCAATTTGCTCAAAGCCGTTTTTTAGGGGAATACTCCGCTGTTTCAGTTCACCTCCGTCCTTTCCATTGCTATTTGTTTTTTTTATTTGCTGGGGGGCAAAATCGGTTGAGAGATTGGGCGAAGCCCTGAGGCGTCGTACGCAAAGAAAAGAAAGAAAAGTTCTGCTCAGATGTGATTAGACATTTACGTTACGAACCTTCTCTCTCACTGGTGGGCGAAAGTGTCATAGGTGTCCAGAGATGCCTAGCATTGCGGATTTTTCCCACAGAATTACGGGTGACTAACGAAAAATTACGGAAATTCAGATTTTCGCTGTTATTAAAAATGTTTTACTGGTTTTGTAATTAATCAATGAAAAAACCTCTGAACAAAGTTCGTGACGCAACTGCTTATTTCTTTTTTTCCGAGGAGGAGGAGGAATTTGTTTTTCTTGTTTGAAAATTAAGTGGAAAGAAAGCACGCCGCTGGGCCTGCACTACGTCGGCCCGGTGTGTTTCTTTCGCCGTGGTGTGATTACATCGGCCCAAAGCCTCTGAACAAAGTTCGTGACGCAGCGCTCTGTTTCTTTTCTTTTTTTTTTTTTGCTTGTTCAAAAGCTAAGTGGTAAGAATGCACCAAAAATAACCTTGGAAAGCACTGCGCCGGGCCGGGATTACGTCGGCCGGAAGCCTCTAAACGCAGTTCGTGATGCATCCCTTCGTTTTTTTTTTTTTTTTTTTTTTTTTTTCTGAGGAGGAGGAATTCGTTTTGCTTGTTTGAAAGCTAAGTGGAAAGAAAGCTGGGTGCCGGGCCGCGATTACGTCAGTCCAGCGTGTTTCTTTCGCCGTGGCCCGGGATTGCATTGGCCCGAAGCCTCTGAACAATTGTGTCACAGCTGTTTGTTTCTTTTTTTTTTTTTTTTTTTTTTTCCGAGGAGGAGGAATTTGCTTTGCTTCTTTTAAAGCTAAATGGAAAGAAACCATGGCACCTGGACTGGAATTATGTCAGCCAGAATTCTCTGAACAAAGTTCGTGATGCTGCTCTTTGTTTCTTTCCTATTTTTTTTTTTTTTTTTTTTTTTTTCGAGGAGGAGGAATGTGTTTTGCTTGTTTGAAAGCTAAGTGGAAGAAAGAATGCACGGCGCCGGGCTGGGATCGGGGCCTGATTTACACAGAATGGGGCCCTAGGCACAGCACAAGATGAAGCCCCCCTCCACATTTTTGAAATAGTAAGTACATTTGTCACTACTAAATATTATCAATTAATTTAAAAGTTGATTTAATAAATGGGATACTGCACGTGGAAAAATAGTAAAGGATATATACTTTTATTAAATCTTAATTTCAGTTAGTAAATTCCCACTTAAAAATGTAGTTGGGTAAGTAAAACACTTTAATAGTTCAGTATTGCTATTTTTGCATTTAATTTTACTTGCTTTAAACACTTAGCAATTAATTTACTTTTGCACACTTTTTCATGAAATTTTACTTGCTTAAACACACACACACACACAATAAAATTAGCAATAATAATTTTTTGATTTTCGCATTTGTCACATTCGTTTTATTTATGTGTATCTTGGAACAGCTTTTGGTGTTTTCAGTTAATTGGATGCTTAGACAATCACATGCCTGATAATTCAGTTGTATATGAAGATTGTACCTGCTGCCCTTTGGACTCACAAGCTCCCAACAGTCCAGATACCGTGCACTTTGGTGTGCTCAAGTGCTTGGAGATCCCTTGATCGTTATCATCGATTTCTTATCTGAAAATATTAAATAGAAAAGCTTGCTACCCTCAACAGTTTGTTGTTTCTGTTTTTTCTGCTTTGCATGCCTCATGGATGACATTCGCTGCACTAACATTAGCAGGGGTCACGCTGTCTTCACAATCTGCAAAAAAAAAAAAAAAAAAAAAAAAATGGTGATTACCTTTTTGTGCTGTTTTAACACTTCGGCTGAAAAAAATTGAATTTGGTGAATGGTTAGCAAAAACTTTTAAAAAGTCAGAGCAACTGCTGCATTAGTTTCTGACCACTCTATTGATAGTGAATTTTGTTCCACACAAGCACCATGTTACAGGCCCAACTACACTGGCGTGCAAAAATGAAGGATGAGACGGTTTTTCGAATGTAACGTCCTGCAGAAGTGCTCCACATCGACTCAAATCATACCATAACATCCTCAAGATGTAAGAATATGGGTCAACTGAGCAAAACCGTCCAAACAAGGAATCCAAAGGATACAACGGCACTTTATTGAAAAGGTAGCTTCGAGCACAACTGGACAGAAACGTCCATGTGACGGGCGGCTGCCAAGAAAAATCCCGTCTTTAGTAGGGGATATGATCACCCCTGACTGCGTTGCAGGATTTACGTCTGTCTGTTCATGCTGAAGATGAGGTTGCCAAGGAGCTGTTGAGGCATCGCGGCCCATTCCTCTTGTAGCGCCAATCGCAGCTGCGGAATCGTTGCTGGCGGCTGGTGACGTGCTGCCAAGCGTCTCCCGAGAAGGTCCCACACGTGTTCGATAGGATTTAGGTACGGGGACCTTGCGGGCTAATCCATGCGTTGAATATCTTCACTCTCCAACAGCTCTGCGTCAGCCACTGTACGATGAGGTGTAGCGTTGTCGTCCATGAAGAGGAACTCGGGACCCACAGCACCTCTAAACAGAAGCACGTGAGGCAGGAGAACCTCGGTACAATAGCGGACACCAGTGACTGAACTTCCTTGGAAGATGTGGAGGTCAGTACGGCTACCAAGCATGATACCGCCCCAAACGAGAACTCCGCCACCTCCAAACCGGTCCCTTTCGATGATGTTGGAGGTGTGATTGCGTGTTCCCTGCTCTCTCCAGATGTGTATACGTCCAGAGTTGCTCATCAGACTAAATCGGCTCTCATCCGTAAAGAGAACTCGACCCCATTGCTGATGTGTCCAGTTCTTGTGTTCCTGGCACCACAGAAACCGCCGTCTCCGATGAGCAGGCGTTAATGGCACACACCGTACTGGTCGTCGTGCAAATAGACCACCTTTGTGCAGCCTCCTGGCCACGGTAAAACGTGATAACGGATGCCCAGTTGTCTGTTTCATGTGCCTTGCGATTTCTCCCGCTCTCTGCCGTCTGTCTCTTCTCGCCTGTAGGACAATATACCTGTCGTCCGCCGCCGTGGTTGCTTGTTGACGACCACTGCTAAACTCTTGGACAGCTGTTCCTGTCGTTTGAAATGCTCTCCAAGCTCGTGAAACGATACTGTGAGCAACCCCAATTCCTCAGCCACACTAGTCACACTTCGACCTTCTTCCAACTTCCCAATGACGCGACCTGGGGTAAGTCATCCAGATGTCATCTACTGGATTGCCTGTTGGCCATATCACACGGTGGCATTAACCGGACGTCATTCAAACCAATGTACACTGTGCAATAGCTTTCACCGAATTGCTCAGCGTACACCACTTGTGTGCTTTATACCCTTCTGACACTGCCCCCCTCCCCACGTCATGCTGCATATATGCGCATGCCCTACCATACCGGACCCTAGTTTATCTCCTGAGTGGTCTTTCGGTCCGTTCTGCCTACTCGTTCCGCTGTTATGCTAATTTCTCCTCTTCGTCCTTAATTTTTGCACACCAGTGTAGAAGGTTAGACAGTAGCATGACTGTGAATGCAAGATGACTTGATTGACAGAGTTTAACTGATTACAGTTTGTTGGATAACTGCAACTGCAGAGAGAGTGAATAAGTGCTCACTGCAGAGAAAGCAAACTTTGCTCTTTATGTGGTAATTAGTCATCAGCTGTTTCTCGGAGAAGCATACACATTCACTGGCAAGAAGGAAAAAACACTTTTAGTTACTGTTTGACCGTGAATGGATGAGAATGTTGAAGTTATGTACATTTGTAGGATTATTTTTTAACTGTATGTGTCTCACATTTTCATTGGATATACATCATTATTGTCTGTTAAAAATAGTTCTATCTTCAAAGAAAACTAAAGGCAATGTTCCTTTTAGCCTTAGTTATTTCAAACGAACTTTGAATATTTTTTGTTACATTGTCAACATAAGTAAGCACATTTGTTTTCTTTTTTACATCCAACACAGTTTGATTGATAGTAGGGTGCCACATAAGCAATTGCCCTGTACATGGCATTTTGGTGGCATTGAAGATTCCTAGGCTGAGGATTGGGGATGTGATATGTAAATGGAAAAGGACTGTGGCTGAATCTGCCAAGAAACATCCCAGTAAACCCCCAAAGTTAATAGAACATGACATGGAGAGCTCTGTGGAAGACTACCTGCTTAGGATGTAAATCCATATTGTCTAAATCATGTAAACCATATGTGAGAGTATTGAGACTGATGTTATCTCCAGTAAAGTGCAAAGACACCATGACATGGGTTACCATGGTCGAACAGACACCCACAAGACATCACAACTAATGCCACATGGAGATTAGCGTAGTGTATTGAATGTCAATCTTGAATAGTAGATCAGGGGAAGGCTATGCTGTGGATTGAAAAGTCACGATACACAGTCTACCAGTCTGTTTATCGTTTGTAGGTGTGGTGGATGCTGGGAAGAAGGTATCTTCTGGATTGTGTCCTGACAATGAAATTCAATGGAGGCAGCATGATGGTAAAAAATATTCTGCAGTGTAGTACTTAAGAGTTTGGGAGATATGATGTCACCTTATCTCGCTCCTTTTCCAATTTTTATATGTTCTGTTTCTTAGATAGTCGAACCTTCTCACTTGCATTTCCATAGATGTTATTAATAATGTAACATATGCATCTTTAATACCACAGAATTTCCAAAACAGTGCTTACTTGTGTAAAGTGCTGTTTGCTCATATTAAAGCTATCAGAAGACAAGTTAAATTGAGGGATTGTAACATTTCAGTATGGTGATGTTTTCTTCATGCTGCTGGTTTCTGGACTTGGTTTTTATGTTAGCCAGGGTTTCAATCTTGCAGAATACGATATCTTTCCATCATTTAGTGCCTACACTCTACTAAAACCTTCTTGTGGAAATTGTTTTGCCATTTCTGTAGTTCACAAGTCTGTTAAGTCATCCTTTGCAGTGCCATCATCTGCCACAAAGGATTATGAATATGTAAAGCATGCTTCAACTGTTCTGTACCAAAATAATTTAGGGATTTTAATTTCCCATGTATTCAAATCAGTCGGAATTTGATCTTGAATGTAATTTGGCATGATGTCCAAAGAAGAGGGTGTTACTTTTTAGTTCATTTCAGATTGATGCTGCACTTTAGACTTCGGCCCCTGTCGTCTGCTTCAGCCAATGCGCCGCTGGAATGACAGGAGAAACGTTTCGCGATAGGTGGCTCTGGAGCTGCATCGCCGTTTTCTCCCGCTCTGTGTGTGTTATGTAATCGCTCTTTGCTAAGTGTGTGAGACATGAATCCCGTGTACTTACTTCTGTTTGCCCTGTTCTAAGCGATACGTGACTTGTGTTTTTTCCAGCGTGTGTTGTAGCTCTGTCACTTGCTATGTGGAACTGGAGGCGTTTCTTCGACAAAGTTGGGAAGGATGAAGAAACATGTATTGCTCGGTGTGAGCAGAAGGGATTGCTTCCAACCGAACGAAGATGTTCCGCAGGTCATCCAATGAGTTTGCGAGTGGATATGTATCATCATTTAGGACAATTCAGGTGTAGGAAGAATCACGCTACAGGGAAAAGTGAACAGTGTTCCCATTTACTTGGGACGTGGTTTGAAGCTGCTTGTATTCCTCTTGATAAGTTGATGACTCTTGTATATTGTTTAGCCAAAGGATTGTCCTACAATGATGCAGTTGAGGAATCTTCCCAGGGTGAGGTTTCCACATCCTCTGCGACAGTTAGCGACTATTATCAGTCTTGCAGAGAACTAGTCTCAGAGTTTATGGTAGGCTACGAACAAGATGGACAGCTGGTGTAATAGTAGCAGTGGATGAGGCAAAGATTAGCAAGCGGAAGTATAATCGTGGTCGTCTCGTCGAGGGCACCTGGATCCTTGGCATCTTTGAACGAAATTTGAAACGATTCAATTCAGGGTTGAGATCTGCCCGCAGAATAACCGCTCTGCTCACACATTGCTGCCGCTCATCCAGTAATATGTTCAACCTGGAACTACTGTCATGACAGATGGGCTGCATACCACAATCTCCCATCCTGTGGTTTCCAACATCTGTCAATAAACCACTCGCTCAGTTTCATCGATCCGACTACTGGGGCGCATACGCAAGGTGTTGAGAGCAATTGGTGGCCCCTCAAACCCACACTATGTAATGGAATTCACAAAGACCATTTGGAAGACCACATTCTCGAATATTTATTCCGACAAAATTGTCGTCTTTCATCTGAACACTATTTTGAGGTGATGATTGCTATCATCAAACAGTTCTTCCCTAGTATGTAATGTTTTCCACTTAAATATTCGTACTAGATAATAGACAGGTTCTCAATGAGGAGGAAACACTTCTTTTCCGTCGTTTTAAATATTTAACAACACCTGAACTACTCACATTCCATAAAGGCCCTTTTCAGGGCCAGCCATATTACAAAATAAACCAAACCCCTTTCTTTCAAAAATAACCCACGCCACATATTTCGCGTCCTTTACACTCCTCCCGCACAACAGACACACGGATTACATAATGCACGCAGCGAAGGAGCAAAAAACGTCGACGCAGCTGCAGCGCCACCTATCGCAAAACTTTTCTCGCGTCATTCCCGTAGCACGTTGGCTGAAGCAGACGACAGGGGCCGAAGTTTAAAGTGCATCCCAAATTTGTGCATGCAGATTTTGTGTTGTTATGTAGATTCATGATATCTCAACCAGATTTTTTCCGTACCATTTCTAGTTTTCTCAAAACACAATTCATATGGAAGGCTGTTTCAGTGTCATACCTCTCCTGTCTTGAATTTTCATATTTATTGGTATGGAAGTCAAATTTTTGTGATAATTAGAATAAGTCCAATATTTGGAATTATATATGAAGTGTGCTGTGTCATATGAAGTTGCATGACTAATTTCATTTTGAATTAGATCCTGTTTAATCCTAGTTGCAGTTTCTTTCTCAGAGAGTTTGTGGGATAGTCCCCAGTAATTATGGACAAACCACAGCAGGATCTTAAAAATGCAGAATATTCTTTATACACATAGTTTCCTTCAGTGACCTAGCATTTAGGGTGCCATTTTCCTACAACAAGAGCCTGGGTTTGAGTACTGACCGAAATGCTAATGTGATTCTACTTCAATTCATATTTTGTCACTTCCCTAGAACTTCAAAATTATTGAACTTTAAATTGAGAAAAGGCGGAGAACAAATGTTGAAAATCACCAATGCACATCGTGATAAACTAAAAGAGGTTGGGGAATAAAACTGTACTGTGGACTTTTGCAAGCAATCATACCTGGTAGTATTCAGATTTCTGTTTGCATGCTCTGTGCTTTTGACACGTTTGAACTGCAGTCCAGTCTTGTGCAAATCCTATTTTGTATTCAGCAGTGCAGCTTGCTTTTTTGCAGGCATAGTCCAACTACATCGAACTAATAACATGCTAGGCTGCCCTTGGCCTTCAAAATAGCATTGATTTGATGTGGAGTGGATTCGGAGAGGTACTGTTATCGTTCTATGTCTATGTTCTGCCAAGCAGATGTGACTGCATCCATCAGTTGCTGAATGTTTGCTGGAGGGGGATTTCTGTTGCAAATTGCTCTATCAGTCACATTCCACAGGTGTTCAATTGGGTTAAGATTTGTGGACTGTGGGGGTGATTTTCAGTACTTTGAACACTATTTTGAGGTGATGATTGCTATCATCAAACAGTTCTTCCCTAGTATGTAATGTTTTCCACTTAAATATTCGTACTAGATAATAGACAGGTTCTCAATGAGGAGGAAACACTTCTTTTCCGTCGTTTTAAATATTTAACAACACCTGAACTACTCACATTCCATAAAGGCCACGCAACCTGGAAAACCGGGAAAACCGGGAATTCTCAGGGAATTTGAAAATTGTTCCAAAAATCAGGGAAAACTCAGGGAAAATTGTGTTTTTCCGTAAAATATCTGTTGGCGTTCGCGAAGAGAGGCAGTCATTTGTTCCTGAGTAGGTGCCCCGGTTCTCTGCGTAGACTGGGAAAAAAATTATGAAGAAGCTATTTTCTCAATTTTTTAAATAACCGACTGAAATTTTTACAGTGGGCAAGATATATTAAAATAACGTTCCATTTTAAATTTCGCCGAAATTCATTGGAAACTTTAGAAGTTGAGCTTTTTTTTTTTTTTTCTCCTTTTGCATGTTCTACGTGTCTTTTATCAAACCGTACAAAAACATTTTATTTTGCCGGATGTTGGTCATCCTAATAAATCCCCCCTTCCCCTTCAACAGCAGTGTGGATGAATGTTGCAAATTGAGGGCACCTAATTTATTTTGAAAAAGGTTCGTATCACTTACGAACTAAAACTTAAACTTTCGTAATTCTGTAGCAGAATTGGTGTACTTGGAAAAGTATGTACCTTCAAATGTTAGAACAGGGAAAATATTATGAAATAGGAAGATTCTTCAAAGAGGGGGAAAGATTTATTTTTTTCATAGTACTTACGAGTATTTTGACAAAAAATATATGAAAAATACCATGCAATGAAGCTGGTACTATTGCATACCTACCATATTTCCCAGATTTCACGGCCGTTTTCTAGATTCGTTGTCTTCCGGTTTTACGGCCGTAAAGAGATTTTTTTTTATTCTGTCATATTTCTATTTCATAATGCATGAAGAAATTTATTTATAGCTATTTTAAGACGATATTCCAATTACTGCAAGAGCTGGCTGGTTGCGAAAAATAGGGGTAGTCCGACGCCCGGAACCATAGATTTTCACATCTGGGTCATTCCACGCAAAATCGTCAGATATTGAAATAATTTTCCACCAACACATCTCCGATTCGTGCGATTTTATTTTATTTTTTTTTTTTTACAGGTAGCTGCCTCCAAGTTATAAAAAACCCTGAAAGTTTCAATTTTTTTTTGTTTCTGATAGATTAGAAGATATTATTTTTTGAATTTTTGTGCATAGTAGAACCGTTTTCCGTAAAAACGCAAATATCTCCGTTATTTAGAATAAGAAATATAAAATTCATCATTCTCTCGTAATTTTTCCCAAGGTTTCAGCTTATACATAGGGAAAAAAAAAAAAAATTGCGAGTACAAAAGTTAGACGGGGTAGAAATTTTCTTGTAATCGTAAATTCTTCTTCTTGCGTTGCTGCACCTCACAAGATTTGCATAAATTATTCATTTCACATCTTTACCCTCACATTGCCGGAAAAAAAAAAAAAAAAATCTACCTAGTTACTACTGATGAAAATCTTTGCCGTGCGTGCTCTATTGGTTTCAGGTTTGTCAGTGCAGGCGCTAAAGCCTCTGTCTCCGTTTTGGATGACGTTATTTGTGGGGAGTTACTGCAAATGACCTGAGTGGGCTCCAGACCTTTCTCGCACTTTGCCTGATCAACATCGCACAAATGTATTGCCCTTCGTAAAGATATTGTTAAGTATAAACATGCCACTCGCCGCAGGATGATAAATTATGTTCACAAAAAAGTGTTAGGAGGATTTTATGAGCACACATGCACACAAAACTTCCTCTAATTGTTTCCCGTACAAGTAATTTGACGTAGCGTGGAAATGAACTGTGACCTGCGAGAAAAGTTCAGTACTAATGTTTGCGTCACAAACGTAGCCAATCAATTTTAAGACTTCCGGATTTTGGAAGTACTAATATGAACTGTAGCCTCTCAGGCAAAATGGTATTCCGTATTAACTGTTAGTTTTCCCCACTTGTTGCTTCCATTATTTTTCTTTTATCCCTGGGTTTAATTTTTTTTTTGCCGTTATGGCATTAGGATCTCTGTGTGCCAGCTTATTGGTTATGAAATTTAACAGCACAATGCCTAAATATCCTATGCTGCGTTATTTAGAAGCAAATAGCAGAGGTGCCAACTATTACGAATTGTCCGTAATTATTACGGTTTCGACTGTCAGATTACGGAATTACGGACAGGTTGGAAGAATTACGGAATTCAGTGTGTTTTGGAGAATCCCAATTTTGTATCCTTTTTTTTTTGTTAAACCCTTTTAGTGCGACGCTGCCGATTTCTCGGCCTTCGATTTTGATCCACATATTTTCCGAATCAGACTGCGGATTTCGGTGTCTCAATGATCATATAATTTGTCAATCATATCGTTTTGAAATGGAATGTCCATGAATCATATCGTCAAACAGCGATATTATCGGAAGAATGGTACCGTAATTTTCGTCGTATAATCCGCGGATTATCTGCTAAAAAAGTTAAAATTATAGGTTTTGCGGATTATACACCGATGCGGTTAACACGCCGATTGCCGCCCCGGTGGTGCAGTGGTCTAAGGCGCTGGCCTCTGATCATTCGTTCGTAAGGGGTCCGGGTTCGAATCCCGGTCAGGCATGGATGTTGTGTTTGTCTTACGGCACTGGCTCTCTCCCTTTCCTGGAACCAGTGACCCTAAATTAGGGACGGGCGACTGCTTATAGCCCATTGAGTTGCTCACGGTAGTCGTTAAACCTCCAATTAAAAAAAAAAAACACGCCGATTTAAAATATATATATATATATATATATATATATATATAACACCTTCCGATTTAAAAAAAATCTGCAGCGTGATTGTGCAGGGAAATGTGTAATAATTGGAAAAGGAACTCCCTCGGAAGAATTTTCCTCAGTTCAGGAGTTTGTACGGAGCGGGGAGGAGGGGGAGGAATGTCGTAATGAAAGATCGGGATAGTTGTGGGGAGGGACGGCAGGGGTCATTTTGTTATCGTTGAGGAGAGCTCTGACTGTCGTGCCGGCTCTGTTTTTTGGCTAAAAGCCAAAGAAGTACGCACAGCGCTTGCTGCACGAACCTATGCGTTTCTCCTTTCGGATTTCATGTGCGTGACCTTGTATCTAGTTTGCTTTCGTTGTTTTGGCGAACGTCGCTGCTGCTGTTTTCCTTCATTGCTAATCATGATGTCTCTGAAAAGGAAACGTTTCAGTTACACTGCCGAATTTAAACTTGAAGTGGTGGACAGAATTGAGGATATGATCATGTCACTGCGCGATAGTTTTGAGGTCAGAACACAATCGTGCAGCAACATACGGAAAGCCTCTGTGTCGCGATCTAAAACGTAAACAAATCCGTTGGTAAATTCCGCGGGAGAATTCACGGAAGTTTTTTATTGGCCCACGTATAAGACGATCTCTCAACTCTGAAAGCAGGAATTCCTCCAAAAACTTTCGACTTATACGCGAGTACATACGGTATTTCTACGACTTGTTCTGTATCAGCCTTTCGTCATTGGCAGTGTAATGCAATACTGTGGAGCTACATCGGCGTGATCTATGGATGCCACACCCTTTATCTGTTCGGAGATAAAAATATAAAACAGTAACCTTTAAAAATGAATTTCTTCATTTAATAAAATAGTTTTTTTTTCTCTTAATTCTTCGGACTCATGTGTTTCTGGAACGTGGAAAGAGCGACGTATTTATTTATTTACTGACGCCACGTATTTGGAGGATTTTCACCTTGGATCTCGCCCTTTGGAATTAACTGCTATAATATATATAACCAGTGCCCTTAATACCCACCAGATGGAGACGTCTCAGTAGGTGAGCCCATCTTACGGATTTAAGATGTCAGAAGCTGACTTAAAAATACACATAGCACCGTGGATTGTTGGCCACCGTGGTGTAAAGCTAACGCGCTCGGTTAGATATCGAGAGATCCGTGGCTCAATTCCCCGGCGGCGGCTGAAAACAATTTTTCGGTTGCTATGTGTTTCTGGAACGTGGAAAGAGCGATGTGTTTATGTGACCGACTTTTCTGTCGGAAATTCCACTTCTGATTCAACATCTATGATGTGCGAATTATACGGCGATTTTTTTTCCTAAATGTCACAGTCTGCGGATTGTACGAATGATTTTTTTTTTTATGGGAATTTTGCGGTTTGCGGATAATACGACGAAAATTACGTGTAATATGCCGTAAGTGTCGTCGTAAAAGAGTTTGCGCTTGCTATCGGTTCCCCACGCAATTTCTCCGTGTGACAGAAGAAAGGTTACTTTAGCCAAAACGTTTCCTACTGCAGTTGAGGCAGGGCTGTTCACTTGGAATTGTTGGTGTATTATAAAACGTCGTACTGTCGGAAATCACTTTTTCGAGCCCCGTTCGAAGTGCAATAACGAGCCGCGCGGGAGAACGAAGTGCGGTGTTTTATTACTAGAACTCTTCACAGTATTCATTTCTTTTTCCTAAACAAACAGACACAATCGCAAAACTCCGTGAAATACGAATCCCCCTCTTTTTATATGATATGATTGGAGGTTTAACGACCACCATGAGCAACTCAATGGGCTATAAGCAGTCGCCCGTCCCTAATTTTGGGTCATTGGTTCCAGGGAAGGGAGAGAAGCAGTGCCATAAGACAAACACAACATCCATGCCTGACGGGATTCGAACCCGGACCCCGTTCGAACGAATGATCAGAGGCCATCGCTTAGACCACTGCGCCACCTTTTTCCAAACTCGTGTTAGCAGAGGATGACTTTATTGACAGCTTGTTCCTCAGACTAGGGAGACGTGCTTTTTCCTACTGCGTGAAATTTTTTTCTAAGATTATTTGAAATGGCTTGTAGTGAGAGTGAAAGTTTACCAAGTGATGGTGATGAATTTGAATCAACTGAGAGTGATATTGGCCAAGCAACATCAAGCCAGAAAACTAGCCACAGTGCCATGCACACCATATCTTCTTCAGAAGGTGAAGATCTTCATAGTGAATCTTCAGATCATGAAAGTTCTGAAAGGGAATGGGAGGATGTAATAGAGGGAAGTGATGAACAACCTCAGCATCCTTTTGATTGTCATGAAATGCAGGGGCCCAAACATGCTCTTGCAACTGATGTGGCACCTATTGCATATTTTTACTTGTTTTTTACCAATTTCATCCTTGGAATTATTGTTCTGAAACAAATAAATATGCAAAGAGGTTTTTCCAGGGACATCCAAATCTTTCTCTCAAATCTTGAGCAAGGAAATGGAAAATGCTGAAATAAAGGTTTCCTTGCGTGCCTTCTAATATGAGAGTAATCAGTAGCCCATGTAGGATGAGATGAGATGATTGCCGAAGGCATATCCAGTCAAAACAAACACCAGGATTGTGTAAAATTAAAGACTCGATCAAAGCCTTTGGATAATTTTTTTGCAAAAAAGAATGAAAATAGCGTGATAAACGCTGAATTGCTGTTTACTGCAATCGTTGTGGAGCATAACCTACCTATAGCAATCTGTGATCATGCTGGTCGCTTCTTTCACACTATGTTCCCAGACTCTGATATTGATGAAGCTGGATATCCTTGAGCAGATGTGGCATGGAATGAAATATCTAAGATGAAGGATTCATCTGGCCTTCCCAAGTATTCTGCATTGCCTAAACTAATGTTGGCAATATTGACTATCCCTCACAGCAATTCCTCTACGTAGAGAATATTTAGTATAGTAAGGAAAAACCTCACATACTTCTGCCCAACAATGAGCACCAAAACATTATGTGCCCTTCTTATACAGAAAAGTAAAGCATTTTCCTCAGGTGAGCTGTGTTATAAAAAGTTTTCTGAAAAAGAATATACCACTGCAAAACAAGCAACAAGGGAGTTTTTATGTCAGCAATGACATGAGGTAAGTACAATATTGATAATTTAATTTCATATTTTTTGTGAGGATAGTGTAAACATATAAAGTTATTACACATTTCACGCATTAATTTCTCATGAAATACCCATTCCACGCGTTATCGATGAGGCTTCGTAGGTACGGTGATTACCGATAGGCACCTCATACAAGTATTACAGGTTACACAGTAATACTATAATATTGTCCTTAACTTTGAAAAAAAATGGCGTGTTACATTACTGAAAGTTTGTGTTCGATTACTGAAACATTACTGTAAAATACCCTATTAATTACTGATGCGTTCTGCTAGAGGTTGGCCCCTCCGAAATAGCATAGATTCGATGTTCTCATTGCCATGTGCAAGAACTAACGTTAGCTAAAATAATTACAATTTTGATTTTTAAATGTCAGCAGTATTTTCCCTGATTGCTAGAAATTGTTGGGATGGTACTGGCACACGTTTTTTCCTCAGACACAGAAATGCTGTCACGATTTCTGTTCTCTCTCTCTTCTTTTTTTTTATTTTTTAATAACTGTTTTACTTTGCTTTGTCTTTAAAGATTCTAAGTAAACTCCAATAGAAAATACAAATTGGTAGATCGATTTGATAGAACCGCTCTAACAAAATGTTAAGAGACTGTCAGACACTCACCATTTTATCATTCCCATTAGACTTCAATTTCAGCAAACGTTTCTGTGTTGTTTAATATTTATGTAAAATAAGCACTTAAAGGATTTAAAGCTTCATTCAGCATTGTATCATTTAAGGGCAATTTATTCTCTTCAGTCACAATTCTCCCAGCTTGCATTTTTAAACCTAACTGGAACTCTAAATGTTGTGAGTCGTTTAAAATGTTATTTATATACTTGTGTGCACTTAAAATACAGATAAATCAGTTGTATAACTTCACCTAATCGACTGAAATATTTCATTATATGTAGAATTTAAATTAAGTCTTTGTTCAAATATTCTTTAAAACATGTAAATACATGGTTTACATGTTTTAAAGAATATTTGAACCAACGGTACCAAAAATAAATAATGGTACCAAAAAAATAATATGCCTCATGCATTTAATTGTTATTAAAAAAGCAGGTAATTGTATAAAGGACAGTTATTTAAAGAATTAACAAATGTATGCTTTCGTAAGGAACGAAAGAATGTAAGGAAATGCAACAATTTGTCGCAATGTGATTTGATTTGCCGCTCTGGAAAAACTCTCAGGACCACCTGGAAAACCTGGAAAAGTCAGGGAATTTTTTTCTACTTTTGAGTGGGAACCCTGTTGAAGTCACCATCATTCTCCATGAACCACTCACTGTGTGGTGATCTAGCTTTGTTGCATGGCACACTGTCATGCTGGAAGTAACTCTCCCCATAAGGAAACACCATGCAGATATATAGGGGCACCTAATCTGCAGTGATGTTAAGATACCTCGTGGCATCTAAATGCTGATATGGAAGTATTAAGGAACTCAATGCCTGTCCTGAAAACAGACCCTAGACTATTACACCACCTCCACAAGTTTGCACAGTTAACGCTTGGCAATTGAAATCCATCAATTTATGCTGTTGATGTGCATTAACTGAAAACATGATTCATCAGACCAGGCATTCTTTTCCCCATCCTCAAGGCTTTTTTTAACAGAGACGAGTAGTACACAAAGGAAGCATCCGCTGTTAAAAGTGTGTGGTGGGCTGTGTATACTGAAGTTCTCTCTATTCTGCTGTTGTACTACTCAGTTACTTGACACAGTGGAGCTCATCTGTTACCTCGCACAATCCTCCCCAGCCACCGTCGCCCTCAAACATCTACCATTCCTCTCCGCTCACAGGAAAACCACTGACTGCTTGTTTTGTTTGTACACCATTCATTGTACTTCCTTGATATAGTTGTCCTTGCATCATCCTAGAAAGTTTGTCATTTCTGAGTCCTAAATGCCTAGAAGCCACTACCATACCTATTTCTCTACGGCCACTATTTATGCTTTGTATATGTCTGAACACTTTGCAGTGAGCTGTTTATTAATCCATCTCACTATCTTAGTTGTGTACATAAGTAAAAATTGCACATTTCTGATTGTTATTGGGCATTCCTAATAATTTGCTACTTCAATGTGTATGATCTGAAAGCCACAGTCTGATACAGCATGGTAAAAGCATTGGGCAGAAGATCAGTTCTTTATATTCACTTGTACTTTTATTAAGCTTCTTTGGCATTTTGTCATGTAACCATGTACTTATTACCCAGTGGTTGTTGTGCCTTTGAGTTGTAGCTGTTTGGTACATTAAATGCTACTTGTAGCACTTTTGAGGCTTTGTGAGGGAGCATTTGTAATGGCTGTCTTTGTTCTTGGATTCACAGATGTTGTTGAGATCATGTAAAATTATATCACTATAGAATTAAGAGCCCACATATGTGCAGTACCTTTGTTTTTATGGCATTGCAGCAAATGAATTTTAGCTGGAATTGTTCTACTACTGTTTGTATTATATAGGAATATGTATTTCTCAAACATTTGTTGCCTGTGGTGTGTAAAACTGTTTTTGTTTTGTTTTCTCCCTGTTTTATAGTCATAGGAACATTCAGTTGGAATCTACCTGCAATGAAAAGAAAACAAAAATTAGCTTCTTCTTTCATGAAAAATAGAATAAAGATGTAGGCAATATAAAAATTCACCATGTTATACTAAAATTTCAAACTGTTGCTAGACATCGGAAGTTCCGAGTTGTAACACAATTATGTACATGTATATTAGCATCCAGTGATAATTTTATGATCTTACATTATATATAATTTTCTAGTTAATTTTAAATATTGTTATTAATTGTTGGTTTTACATTGCTAAGCAGATTTTCACTTTTCATTTCACTCATTTTTTTAGATGCAGTCAATGTACTGTGATAAGTTGAGTGATTTATAAGAGTAGTATAATATATATATATAGCATTCATGTTTTTAACTGCCTTACAACCATATTGTGATTCCCAGTCCAATAGCCTATGTAGTTCTGTATTGTTTCCTCAAATAGTGGACCCTCCGAATAATGGACAGTGATGTGATCTTGATTATAAGATAGTTAAAAATATGAATGTTCAAGGGGGAAAATCGGCAAATTTTTTCCACAAGGATTTTGTTTAGCTTCTTTGGACAAAAATAGGGTACTTTTTTGACGAAAAACACGAGTCCTTAATGAAAAGGTTCTCTGTTTGTAATAAAACTTTCTGCATGTCTTCAGGTCTCCGTGTAAGGCATGAGGAGGAAACTCATTGATAACTTTAAAATCTCCATATATAAAAACTTTACTCTAAAATCCTTAAAAATGCTGTAGTCCCTACTAAAATGAAATATGATACAGCAAAAACGAATTGAGTGAACATACATCTGATTTAAAAAAAAAAAAAAAATTAAAATTGGACGTATTCGAACAAATTTAAACGAATTGGGATAAAATAAAAAATAATACATCAAAAAACGAATTGGGAGAACGTACCTTTCACTGTAGCACCATTCGTTGGGTGATTACGTTGTTCCAACCCCGTCTTCAATATGACGGGATTCTCTCAAGGCATGCACCACACTGAAATTCTATTCTCAACCTAGTATATCACAAAACTTCACAAAAAAGGAATATGAAAATAACCCACACAAGCACCAACTTAAAACACTAAAATTCTCAAGTACGAAAATGGTCGAACTCTTGTCGGGTATGACGTAAAAACACAGCTGAAACATTACACTACTGCCTTAAAACGAAGTGGAAAAAGGTATTAAAAAATACAAAAACCTCCCGAAATGTCAAACCATGGTGACCTAAATAAACATAAAGAAAGATGACTTTCTGATATTCATTTCCTATGAAATTTTGGTAATATATGCATTACTATCATCAGGGACAATGTCTGCTGTGTCCTTTGTGATTACACTCACTCTGCCACTTTCGACTAAACCGCTGCCTCAACTTCGTCAAAATCTTTGACATTATTTTGGGCTGTTGCCACTTCATGATCTCGAAAAATCGGAGTTTCGTGCGCCGATCTTTCCCGCCGACTCTCAGCTCCCAGCGCTTCTGTCCGCAACCTTCCCCTTCTATTTATCGTACTCTCTTGTTTCTCTCTCACCAATATTTTCCAGGTGAGTGGTAGATCGATACCAGAATGTATATTGCAGTTGTTCTTTTTGTTTTTTTTTTCTATTAATATTGCTTCTGCATAACGGATCATATTTTCTGTTGGTTGTTGACACACTATATTTATTTCATCAAATAATGGTTTAGCTGCAGTTTTTAAGCAATATTGTGTTAGTGCTGTCTTTTCTTCTTTCTTCTTCCAATTAATACTGATATGTAGATTGAGTCGTTTTTGCAATTTATTTTTTGTGCTTCCTATGTATGTTAATTTTTTTATCTGTTCCTGGGGTGCCAATAGAGATGCTGTATACTCCAACTTTATCCAATAGGTTATTGAACACAAAAGTGTTTAATCAGTGTATCTTTCCAGTTCTTACTTATGAATCAGAGATATGGACCTTAACTAAAAAAGACTTACAGAGGCTGCAGACAACTCAAAGAATGGACATATGCAGGTTTGATTTAATCAAGAAAGATAGAAATAGGAACTCATGGATCAGGAAAGGAACAAGAGTGGAAGGCATCATAGTTAAAATTAAGTCCCTGAAATGGCAATGGGCTGGACATATTGCTAGAAGGACTGACAATATTTGACAACTGAAATGTCAAACTGGATTCCGTGGGACAGGAAAAGATTTAAAAGACCATGTGGGAGATTGGTGGATAAAATTTGAAATGATGCTGGAATGTTGTCCTTCATTCAGCAGTGTATTGGTAATGGTGGATGATGTTGCACATACACACATGCATGCGAAGGTAAGCAGACAGAGAAAGAGAGAGAAAGAATTAAGTTTTAGAGCAATTTGTTTTTCCTTCCAGTGCTTTTTTTGCCAAGACTTAAAAAAAATCTTATATGGAATAAAATTAAGTAGAAAACTACTTCCAGTAAAAACATACAGAAATTACATTGTAGAACATTTAACTAACAGTGTGTCCTAAGGCATTGTCACTGATTGTAAAAATTTATAAATCAGCTGAGCTGATATCCTTGTAGGGTGTTGTGAGCTTCAGTCATAAAATTTTAATTATTCAGCACATGGTTTTTGTTGTATTTTTTCGGTATGATATTGTTTTGCCAATAATGAACCCTCCTCATGTTAAAACCAGAAACTGATTGAACTGCTTTTAGGTGTCATAGTGGTGTTTAAATGTCAATTCTAAGTAAAAATGCAATAATTTTTTGGAGTAAAATGTCCATGATTAGGCGATTATTGTTACATTGGAGATAACTTCTTTCTTAAAGGGGTTTAATTTTTCCCATTTTCTCAGTCAGTGATTATAATATTTTTTAGTTCTTCCTTTTTGACAACAATTTGCTCTCTCTTTTGAAATTACTATTTTGCTTATCTGGTTTTTTTTTTTAATACCGTATTTTTAAATGGTGTTTATCCTTTATCGAAAGTTGTGCTGCTGTGATTGCGAAATTTCTGTACTACAAATTGAATTAAGAACAAATTTTGAAGATGACAATCCGATTTTTGGCGTAAATGTGACAAGGATGGTAAGTCAGATAATATTTGAAAACTTGAAAATTTTCATCGTCCTGGAGCGGGACGATAAAAATTTTCAACTTTAAAAAAAAAAAAAATTCAAGTTTTCAAATATTATCTGACTTACCATCCTTGTCACATTTACGCCAAAAATCGGATTGTCATCTTCAAAATTTGTATTATATGGCGTAATCCCGTATATCTTTCATGAATTAAGAACTTCTGAAATAATCATTTGCATTGTATTATGCAGCAATATAACACTTAAATCATTTTTCTCATTAATATTTAGGAATTGTTGATGCCCTTGATGTAAACTGGTCTACTTTAATGAGTGAATCTAGAACAAAAACAGATTTTGTTCCTGGTTTTGCTCGGAAAAGGTTTAAGGCTGCTCATGTTTTATCTCGAATTGGTTTCTCCCAGACTTTGGCTGGTCCTGAAATGACTGAAAAGGTCCTGAAATTCTGTCAAGAGCAATTGGATCAAGAATTAGGTTTGTAAAAACTATTTTTTTGTATCTGTATTAATTTTTTTTTTTTTTTTTTTTTTTTTTTACGATTGCTTCCATGCTAAAGACTAAAATTGTTTCTGCAGAAGGTGCTGTTCATATGAACACAAGATCAGTACTTGAAATGTTTTTACTCAAGTTTAGTCAAGCATACTACTTAAATGAGATGTATACAGAGGTGTAGCATTAATTGAAAAAGTACAGAAATGTGTGGGGCCTTTACATCTTCAATACCTTTCCCATCTTAACCCACACCCATTCTGCCTCTCCCCTTTTTATTTTCTTATATTTATAGTATAAAAAAGTAGTGATCAGTCAAAATCAGACTTTTGGATTTACATGGTTTGGAATTCACAGAACAGGATTTCACCTTTTTGGTAAGAAGGACTGAAATGTTGGGGCCCAAATTGGCGCCGTTTTTGGGGTGCAAAAACTAAAATTGGCCCCATGTGATCAAGTAAGATGTCGTTGAGAGTGAAAACTAATTTAGTTTGCAATGGTGGGAGCCATTTATTACAGGGAGTCTTACATCCTGAGATCTTTGGATAGGGGCAGTTTGGGTTACAGCCTAAACAATTATGTAGTCCACCTGAAAATGAGCAGTAGAACAGCATGTAGATTTATTGATTTGATGGATTTTTTCCACCTGTGTGAAACAGGCCTGAAGCTCCAGAGGAAAAAATAATATTCTCTGCTTCTGGTGTAAATAAGGGACACTCGTAACTGGACTCAATTCACTGAGACTCACAACTAGACTCCTTAATAATGATTAGATTAATTAAATTCCCAATTACAATAATTTCCCCACTGCAATATCCCCACTGAATGTTTTTAACAACACTTGAAAAAGGAGTTTCAATGAACTGTCAAGTGAGAATTGATTTAGAGACTAGCTCTACCTTCAAACAAACATGGGGAATTAATGCCACTAACTGTGCAGTTTCTCTGTTGCATTTTTTTTATTGGAAAAGAATTATAAGGCATTTGCATTTTAAAAAGAAAACAAATTATGCTGTATGGGGTTTACCAGAACATGTACTGGCTAGAAAAAAAAAAAAAAAAAACTACTAGAATGCCGTTCTGGTCCATTCCAGCCCCACTATACCACTGGATGTATGTGTAGTTGTGAATTGTAATGTATTATCATTAGTACTGTAACATATTATTAATTTGCATGCTGCTAACCAGTTTGATTTTGCTAGATGGTAAAGTTTGTACAGAAAAATTGAGGAATTTGGACATAATCAGAAATGCTGTGTAATCATAGCTGAGAAGCATTTACTAAGGTGAAGACAAGATTCGTTTTAAACAATAGATGCAGTGTGGTGTCCTGTAAAATTTATGGGATTCATTGTGTTCACAAATGATCTGCATATTGTGCTTTCTGAAGAAATGAGAGTAATCATGTGCAAAATATTGAAATAAGCAATATTGGAAAAGAATAATGATATTTGATTTCTCAAGCATGTGTGAATCCATATTGGGTTTAAAATAGTCCTCTTAACTACTGTCCATGTGAAAAATCCTCAGAATTTGTACAAATTGAATCATCTGGGAGAGAGAATGAGCTTATTTTGTTACCAATTAACATTTTATCATTGTAGTTATTTTTAAGGATAGATGCTGTATTGAATGAACATAAGGATAAAGAACATGCTTTATTGTTCAACCTTTTTCTTTAATGAAAGACTGACCACAGAGGTAAAGACCATTGTGCACAGAATCGTGGTGAGTTTTATCCCCTTCCCCATAATAGAACTGCTCAAAATTAGTTTGTTTTCCTTATTATTTGCAATTTTTAGGATATATATAACCACATAAGGAATTCCAAGCTTTTGAAGTGGCAGGAATGAATGGGTTTACTAAGCAGAGGGAGTGTGAGAGAGTGAGCATGGCATGTGACTAGGCTGAACAGGAAGTACTAGGACTGGGATGGCGAACCTATGGCACGCGTGTCACTTGGTGGCACACCGGGATAAAAGCATTAACATTAAATAAAAATTTAGGTTTTTGTAAACAGTATTTTGTTCGACAGCATCTCTGTAGTGTATTCAGGCAAATAACTGAGCCCTGACAATAAAATTAATCTAGCCAAGAAGTGTCCCCCAAAGAGGTAGTAAATCAACCTTACTTCATTTAATCACCTTATGCATTTAATTCCCAAAAGCAAGATGCACTTAAGTCCGAACTGTCTTGGTTCACACTTAAGTGCGTCTTGCGTGATGTTGAAGACAACAGGTGATGAATGGGCTACTTACGAACCCAACATAAATGCCTTGGCTAGCAGCATTTAGCAAAAAGTTTCACACTAATGTAATTATGTGAGTATGATTTTTCGATTATCTTCTTATGAATTAATTCAGGTTTAAATTGAAATTGTCTTAGTCTTAAAACACACTTACTTACCTATCTGTGAATGTCATGTTTATCGAAAAAAAAAAAATGTTTCATGACAAAATGTTAATTGAAAAAAACGCAAACAAGATGTGGCATTGTGGCACACTAGCACTTGAAAGCAGTAAAGCAAACTTTAAGTGGCACACTAGACACTTCAAAGCAATAAAGCAAACTTTAAGTGGCACACTAGACACTTGAAAGCAGTAAAGGAAACTTTAAGTGGCACACTAGTCGGAAAAGGTTCGCCATCCCTGTACTAGGGCAAGTCAAAAGTTTGTCTCATTTGCAGCTAAAAAATTGAATGATACAAGAAAATCATACGTACTCACCTCATTCTGCAAAGTATTGGTTGTCTTTTCCATAGACCTTCACCAGCTTTCTACCTACCAGAGCCACAACCCCATGGGAGTGCCATTCTGCAGGTTTCCACAGAAACTCTCTGATGCCAGATTCCACATCCACCACTGAAGCAAAGTGCTCTCCTTGTAGGAAATAGGCCTTGGAGTGAAACAGGTGGTAGTCAGATAGGGACAGGTTCCGGACTGTATTGAGGATGGATCTGAACTCCTTCCAGTTGCTGTAATTTTTGGGGCATTGTCTACTACTTGCAGCAACACCTGCTTCCTGTTGATGAGCACTGGATGATGTTGGCACAGAGCATCGCAGATCTGCTGCTGTTTTCTGTGTAGAGGTTCTTTTCCACAGCTCGGTTACCTAGCCAAGTTTCCAGTACACAACATCCTCACAATTGCACTAAATGCACAGCATGACTTTCCTGTTGAGCTTCCCTCTTTGCATCAGTGGCACTGGTTCCCAGGGATAGGATAACATAGGAATGTCTAATTTTCATCACCTGTGATAATATGACACCAAAGCCTGTTGTGGATCTGTGACAGAAAGCAAATTGTTGTTCCACCTGCTGGGGTGTCAATGCATGGGGCACCATTCGGTGGCACATGGAGGAAGAACCAAGCTGATGCAGGTGACGAACGATATGGTGGATTGGGAAAACCCCCATTTCAGCTGCCAATCGATATGCACTGATACTGGGGTTCGTTAACGCAGTTTTGACCAGGTTGTCAGTGGTTAAACAGAGGTTATCGCTCTTTCCACGTTTATAAGTGAGTCACGGAAAAATTGACCTCTATTTGATGTTCCTAGTCCAGGTCAAATGACTGTCAGTGGTTGTTGGATGTCCAAACCTCCACTTGTCTTCAAGACTGGTGGTCCCAGCATTGAAATGCTGGAACAGTATTAGTGCAGTGCTGCTGTGCACTGTTTCCTTGCCTTCAACTATGCAACTTACTCTCACTGCTGCTGCACTTAACCTGCTTTTTCCAATAATGGCATAGGAGCTCCCAAACAGCACGTTTATTGACTTACGTCCTATGCTCACCTGATAATGCATTGCTGCTCTGTGCCCAATGCACATCATCTGCCTTGTGTGTTCCACATCACTGTGGTGCCCAGTCAACACCTGTATGTGTGTTCAACAGGAATGGAGGCCCAACATTGTGTTTAACTCAAATTAGGACAAACTTTTGACTCGCCCCCAGTAGTTATCACAACCTTGTTTTTTGCACTGATGGAAAACTCTTAAGATTTGGGACTAAAAGATTGATAACTTTTATGAACACCTTTCTAGGAGTACATAAAAAAAAGTGTTGCACATTAATGTGCAGCACTTTTTTTAAACAAAAGTTTAGCTAGTTTATTGTGAAAGTTTTACGTCAGCAATGCGTGGTTGTACATCTATTCATAATTCAATTGCTGGACAAGGTCCATATTTGGCAGAAGACCATCAAAACATTATGCAGGTATTACCAATGGTTAGCGCTCTTACCTTGGAGGCACCAATCCCAGAAGAACCAATTGATTCTGCACAATTATCACAGATGCAGTACAGTATCTAGTGCAGTATAATCTATTACTGTCAAAATGCCCATCTTCTTTCTTTCTGCAAAAAAAATGTATTTGATTGATGTATGTGTAATTAGGCATATTAATGCATTGGCAACATTTTTTTAGCATATTGTAATGGATGACTATTTTTGATTTCAGCTGAGCAAAATAAGAAGTCTGAGAATGGCCCTACAAAAATGAAGAAATTTGTGATGGAGCATCATGTTGCAGCATTTCATGTTGCCATATCAGAAAGCAAGAAGGAGAGAGCTGATGCTTTCAATTATCTGGGTCCTAACCGGCGAGCCTTGTGTGCCCGTAAAGATTTACAGATTAGAAAGCTCCTATGTCAGCCTATCAATAAGGTAAGTTCTATTCAATCTCCTCATGTGTGTGTATATATGTGGCTTGGAAGACAGAAAATCATAAGTTCATAATAAAATTCCAAACATCAGTTGTTGTTGTTTTTTTTGTTGCATGATGTGTGTGTTTCACATGGATATTATTTAAAGAGATAAGGAATGATGAGAATTTTTTAAAGGAAGCTTATCATTAACTTTGACACACAGGGTTTTCATGTTATTACTCATTGCAAGAAAAGCTGAATTTATACCAATAGCACTCACTGTCCAAAGCAAATTATTGGAATTGGGCCAATACACATTTATACTGAGCAAAAATGAAGTTATGTGACAGGAATCCAAAAGTTAAACTATAAAGGGGATTAGCAACATCAAGGAGTAGATGGACAATGAGTGAATGTGTACAAAATGGATAAAATCAATGGGGGGAGGGAGGACATATTATAATCTGATAAAGATGGGACAAAACAACAGCTGAACAGTTAGCCAGAAAAATGGAAGATGGGCAGGTGATGTCAGGGGCAGATCCAGAAGCTTACCTTGGGAGCGGGGGGGGGGGTTGGGCAGTTGCTCTGGCCTAAAAAATGAAAGAAAGTCTGTTAAAGGGTCACACGCACACAGCTGTGCAATACCGCTCCTCCTCAGTACTGCATGGCTTATTGTGCATTTTTTTCATCATAAAAAATGTTCTAAATTTTAAAATCACAAAGGTACAGCAATGGAAGTAACTGCACATTCCTCTTTGCAGACTCCATGATTCAATTCTGCTAAACACATTTACTCGCCAATTAGAAATGCAATTTAAATTTTTCTGTTTCCAGGAAGCATGTTTAGTGTTTGAAATGAAAAATTTCTATTTGCCCCTTTCTCAAAGAATGATCTCACTGCTGAAAAGAAGCCAATGAAGCTGACAACTGCATGCCAATAGTAATTATTCAGATTTTCTATTCGTCCCTTTCTAAAAGAATGAGCGCACTGCTGAAAAGGAGCCAATGAAGCTGACAACCACATGTCAAATAGTAATTATTTAGATTTTGTATTCACCCCTTTCTCAAAGAATGAGCGCACTGCTGAAAAAGAACCAATGAAGCTGACAACCACATGTCAAATAGTAATTATTCAGATTTTCTATTCACCCCTTTCTCAAAGAATGAGTGCACTGCTGAAAAGGAGCCAATGAAGCTGACAACCACATGTCAAATAGTAATTATTCAGATTTTCTATTCATCCCTTTCTCAAAGAATGAGCGCACTGCTGAAAAGGAGCCAATGAAGCTGACAATCGCATGTCAATAGCAATTATTCAGATTATCTATTTACTCCTTTCTCAAAGAATGAGCACACTGCTGAAAAGAAGCCAATGAAGCTGACAACTGCATGTCAATAGTATTTATTCAGATTTTTTATTGTCCCTTTCTGAAAGAATGAGCGCACTGCTGAAAAGAAGCCAATGAAGCTGACAACTGCATGGCAATAGTAATTATTCAGATTTTCTATTCGTTCCTTTCTAAAAGAATGAGCTCACTGCTAAAAAGGAGCCAATGAAGCTGACAACCACATGTCAAATAGTAATTATTCATATTTTCTATTCACCCCTTTCTCAAAGAATGAGCGCACTGCTGAAAAGGAGCCAATGAAGCTGACAACCGCATGTCAAATTGTATAACTTGACAAGTGAAAAAACGGGAAGGGGCAAAGAAAATGCTCTCAAAATAAGACTGAAACACTGCAGTTGGGAATGTTTTACAGGTTTTTGTTTATAAAATGTCATGTAGTGACATTTTGTAGCGTGTGGTTAAACAACAATGTCATTAGCATGATATTTGTAACCACACACATGAAAAAAAGAACGAACACTTAGAAGCATTTGCTGTAGGGTCAGCGTAGACCCCACATGTGTGGTTGAGGGTTAATAAATCTGAGGGTCATACTGTTATGTGCAATGTCTGTTTCATCATCAATATATAGAAAAGAAATATTCACCTAATGTCAGTTATAGCACAGTTCCCTTGCAGCCTGCAATTCACAGGGAATTTCAAAATGGTTCCAAAACTCAGGGAAAATTGCAGTAAAAAAAATCTGGGAATTTTTTTATTAGATGCTTACCATTTTGCCAAAAAAAAAAAAAAAAAAATTATTTTTTCAGTCTTTTGTTTGCCATTACTGCCTGCTTAGAATTTGATGATCTTATTTTCAGTACATTACATTATTCTTTAATTCTCTAACAAATTACCAAAACTGAATTTTAAAAATAGCCTGTTAAGTTTTTATTTGGTTTCTGCAGGCTGTTTGTTTTGTGCCTTGTGATGTGGGGCAATTTTTAGTGACAATAGTCTCATGCACTCCTGTTTGGAGAAACACATCACAAGAAAACCCACTATCCAGTGGATCAAAGTCTCTTTGTTGGTTGGCTCTCTTGTGATGCATTTCTCTAAACAGGGCCTTGTTTGGTTATTAAGTGTTGCTGCAATGTGTGTTATAGAAAAAAAGAAAAACTGAAGCCTATCAACTGACAGATTTTTTCTTCCATATGCAGACGTGCCAACTCTCCAGGTTTAAGCAGGAGACCGGATTTTCAGCCCTTCCTCCCACCCTTCGGATGAATGTCAAATTCTCCTGAGTTTCACTGAGAATTAGTTGTTAGGGTGGTTAAAATTGCATCAACCACCATGATTTTGAACCGCATGTAAAATATTTTTCTTTCTGCGTCAATGCAAGGCTGCATTACAGTCAACAGTTTCGTACTTTTCCTCTCCTATCTGCAAAAATCTAAGCGTTGGCTTCTGACCAGTCATGCCAGATGGATCAGAAAAAATTTCCTTTAAAAAAATTTCTCCCAGTCCGATTGTCAAACAAAGAGCTCACCTGTTCTGGCACAAGACTGCCGGGGAGGGTCAGTAATTGATTGACAGATGAGAGCTGCCCTGCCTTCTCCTTGCAGTTCAGTCTCTCAACCCCTCGCCTCAACAGAGCTGCCCCCATTCTAAGTAACGATAAACAGTTGAGTTGCGGCAAATTCACTTAACGACAAAAGGGAGTAGTTACAGTTGGCCTTGGCTTGTAACAAAAGGCATTATTGGTACGATGCTTTTTGTTGTCTTCGTGCACAACCAAAAGAAGAAACGAAAACAGCTGGCTGCTGTTTTATTTGTAAAGAACAACAACATGTGGGCCATTTTACGTTTTCATTATCTTGCTGGAACCAACATATCTGAAAGCAAATTTCAGTAGGGATAGGCGGTGTTGATTTTCACGTGTTTTTTTTCTCTCCAGATAATATGTGTTATGCATTTCAGTGTTATAAATGTAAGTCAGTCAATTGTATAAATATCAGTTATTTGTAGAATCTACAAATGTATGCTTTGGTGAGAAACTGCTAGAACAGAAGGAAATGTAACAATTGATTGCAACGTGATTTGAGTTGCTGCTCTGGCATAAAACTTTCAAACCCGCCAGGGATAATCATTTTTTGTTTTTGTTTTAAACTTTTAAGTGGGAACACTATAACATTGCTGTATTTACTTGCTTTCCTCAGTATGGAGTTATTTCACTCTGAACACAATGAGTGGATCATTGAAAATATAATGTTTCTAAAGTTCTGTTTATTGAAAGTGTGTTGTATATACATGGTGATTGTAAGGCCAGTTTTATTATTAATAGTAGTAGTGGTGGTAATAACAGTAGTAGTTGTAGTAGTAGTTGAAGTATTTTATTATTTTGGGTCTTTACATATTCAAAATTTATGTTTAAAAAGCCTAAAAGGGGTTGGGTGATCAGCACTGTGAGTACAAACAGAATCCCATAGTGAAAAATCTACAATCTTGTGTGCTTGGTTTACTTTGTATAATTTCATCAGACTTAGTATGTATATCCAATTCAAAACAATTCAGCCCATTTTCTTGAGGGTGAACTAGATAAAGCAAGCTTTTTGAACCTTTCTCACGTTTGCATCAGTTAGAAAGTTTTATTTGTATTGTGCGTTGTTGTTTTTTGTGTGTGTGTGTGTGTGTGCGCGCGTGAGAGCACACGCCTGCTGGGTTAGGTCATTTCATGCCAAAATCTTTTTGATGGGTGTTACATTCTAAATGCATGATTTCTATTGTAAAGGTGCCATTGAGTTAATCTGGAGTATGAGAAATGGGATCACTTACAAAACTAAAACTACAGGTAACTTTCTTATGAATTCATTCTTAATAAGGATGCATTTCTGTGTTAATTATTGTTTTACATAGAATTAATTCTTAATACAACTATTTGCAACAATGTCAAGCTTCCCATCTTTTGTCTGAAGCAACTGAAAAATTGTGAGCCACCAAGTGACAATAGAGATATCCACTTCTGCATGGGCTTTCTGAAATCTGGACAGTAATGTGAGTTCTTGCCCATGGTCTAACTAAGCAGAATAATAGCTGGAACAGGAAATATCCTTTGAAACAGGATATCTATTCCACCTATTTTCATGTTCATTTATACTGTGGGCTTTGAAGGTATATCATTGGTTGTTCTTGACAAACATTATTTATTTTTTAGTAATGACATATTTTGTAAATTATTTCCTGAATTTAAAATTTAATTTATATGTACTGACCTGTCTGTAGATTTCCAATTACAGCAAGTGATTGAATAATGAATAAGTTGTAGGAGAAATGAGAAGATTGTGTGTGTGTGCATGCGTGTGTGTGAATGAATGAATGAATGAATAAGACAATTTCTGATAGAATCAGGTTTGCTTGCATTTATTTTCTGCTTGGTACATTTGTCATGAAATTCCAGTTTTATCACTGGGTAACTTTGTTAAAACTAATTTGTGCAGCGATTGTTCTCAGTTGGCAATTTTTGCGTTGAGCAGGTAATGAATATTTAATTTTCTAAAGCCAATCTGTTGTAAGATCATTTTGAGCCCTACTGCCCCTTTCTCCCTTCCTTCCCAGAAGTTCAGTATAATGCATTCTGATGTTAGCATGCATTTACTCCAGAGAATTAAATGTATGCTAACATCCCTTCTGTGTTATTGTTACAAATTCTATGTGTTTTAACCCAATAAAAGTTGTCATTACAAAAAAGTTACAAATTCTACGTGTTTTACCCAAAAAAGTTGTCATTACAAAAAAGTCCTGTATGATAACCAAGTTTTAAAATTATTTTTACTGTTTTCCTTATTCTTTGTTGCTTAAAATTTCCAATTTTTAACTCCATTTTGTTTGTTTATTTAACTTTTAGCTAGTGGATCAAACACCTGCTACATACAGACAACAGTCTAATGTTGACAAAGACTTGTATAAGAAAAGTTTAGAGTTGTTGAATCTAAGAAAATCAGAATATCAGGCAAGAACTGTTGATGTATGCTAAATTGTATGTTCTTATTATTGAATGAATGATTTCAAAACTGTAATATAGTTCACACATCCTCATTTTAAATAAATGACCTATGAAATCTGTATTTTGCAGTCTTTTCTTTTTCTCAGACTTTTGTGTGAATTTATAGCACATTTACATAAATTTCAACATTTTGTGGTTCTTTTTCAAGATGCTTTATTGGTACTTATGATCCCTGTAGTAGAAAAAAATGCCATAATGTTGTTTAAAATTTATGTATTGTTTTAAAAAAAGTCACTCATTGAACTAGAGATGGGCTTAACAATGTTTTTCCTGTCACAGTGACAGTTCCACAGAAGTAATGGTGATCTTAAACAGTGACAAAATCACCATTTATGAAAGCTCTGGCAGAGCTACAAAGAAGCCAGAACCAGAATAACAGCAGAATGTAGACATACACGTGTATGCTTTACACGGATAGTTTCCAAATTATTAGCAACTTTTGCAGATAGTTTTTGCTTGTAGATTTAAAAAAAAAATCTTACTTACAGCAATTATAACACTTACTTAAGGCTTTACTCAGATTACTATACTTAATTCAATTTTAACTTTAAGAACTTTCAGTTATTTTTCACATCTGAGATCCTTTGTTTTTACAGATGTTTCTGACCTCTAGATTTTACCAAGTCCTGTTCTCAACGTGTAGGAACTTTATCAAAACTTTTGTTTACACAAAAAGAATTTAAATTTTAATTCCCGGTTGGTTCCTCTTGCAGTTGCAGTTATTAAATTAAAATCTTTTCCTTATGTGTTTTGTAAGTCTGCTATTTTTGAATTAAGTTGTTTAAAATGCTATTTATAAATTTTGAAGGTTCATTAATGGAACTGTTTTTCTGGATATAAAAACTTTTTTTAATTAGTCTCGTGTTTTTATGAGGTTCATATTCCAGTATTTTAATATTTTGCCATGAAGGTCCCTTTCACACACAGTGCTTGCTGCACATTCAGTTGAAATGTACTTATTTTGTCCTCGTTGGAATCTGTAATTTCTATTAATTATTTATTGTTTTATTAATTTTTCTATAAATTATCTTATTGTTATCGTGGTTCACACTTCATGGGTTTGCAACAATTTTCCTGTTTCAATGGTTGTACATGCAGATTCATTTTATTTTTATACAACTCTGCCAGAGCTATGTGTCACCACCTCACTTGTAACAGTGACAAAATCACTGTTACAATTGGCTCACTTTGAATTATTTGTTTGTGGACAAACACCCAGTGAAAGCCAAAACAAAAAGTACTTTGAGCATGGAAAAAAGTGGAGAATAAAAGAAAGCTCACATCACTAGCAACCTCTATGATGATTAAACGGAAAAGGAGACAAAACTATGTAGATATGGTGACATGGTAACACCAGAGCTATGTCATAAGAGTGATTATGAACACCAAGCATTATTTGGACATGGCAAACGGTGACATTCTTATCAGTGAATTAGGAACTGTTACTTTTTTCTCATTGGTTGTAAGAATGACAGTGATTTTTCAGTAACAGTGATATGATTTCTAACCCATCTCTGCACTGAACACGTGTACATTTGTAGTTGATCATTATTTATTAACAGAGAGAACCACACATTAGTGGGAATCTACTTAATAGTGCGAAATACATGTATGCTAGCAGTAGAGCTCGAGTACAAGTGAATGGTGTTGTATCCAAATGGTTCTATTGATGCAGGAGTCAGACAAGATTGTGTAATGTTACTATGGCTGTTTAATATATTTATAGATGCATGATACCAAAATGGACAATACTGGTTTGTCTTTTGGTAATATCTGTGTGTGTGCAGATTGCTGTATGCTGATGACACAGTCCTGTTGGCAGAGAGCAAAAGTAAGTTGCCGAGTATGTTGTCCCATATGAACAAAGTTTGTATGAAATCTAAACTGAGTATAAATAAGGTAGGGAAAAACCAAAGTTATGGTTTTTGAGCAAGGAACTGTTACTACTGAATGCAAGATAACTTAATGGCACAGAGATTGACTGGGTGAATGAGTTTGTGTATTTAGGAAGTATGTGCGACAGAGAGAACAAATTAGATGGTGAAATTAGTAGGCAAGTGAATTCATCTTTAAAAGTTATAGCTACGGTAAGAGGATTTCACAGAAATGGTGGATTCTCAAAAGAGTCCCAAATGGCTGTGTATGAAAGTGTAGTTGTTCCTACTCTGATGTATGGCAGTGAAACCTGGGTACTGCAGAAGAGACATAGGAGTCATTTGTCTGCTGGAGAGATGTGTTACTTATGGGGGAAAGGGGTTGTGGCATAACACTGATCATGTGAGGAATGAAGATGTGTTGTAGTTGTGTAATGTGAGGCAAAATGTCAATAAGGTGGAGACTAAAAATATTCTTAGATGTTTTGGCTATGTTGAAAGAATGAGTGATGAGATGCTTACTAAGAAAATCTTTCAGTCCAAATAGCAAGAAAGAAAGGCAGAGGAAGGCCAAGGAAATCATGGAAGGACCAGGTTGTTCAGGAATGTCTGCATGATAAAAAGATTATGAGTGTGAAGTACAGAAGGTCTCTTTTACGTTGTGTAATAGATGTCGGTGTAGCTCTAGCTGTGTGCCAAGATTGCTGTAAATGGAGACATTTGATATGGCAACAGTAAGTAAATAATCAGTTGAACATTTATTTGGCAGATTGTCTTTCTTTGTGGTGCTAACCTCTGAAACTTAGAGAAAAGCATATGTATGTATATAAAGAGTACAGATATAAGATCCAGAACAAAATTTTTTAGACATAGGTGAAAAGATACTCAATTTAAAATTGAAATGGGCTGGCCGTGTAGCCAGAGTGGAAAATAATAGATGGACTAAAATCACGGGCGGCGGAAGGTAGGGGACACTGGGGTCCGGACCCCCCTCCCCCTGGAATTTCTTGGTCCCCTCACTGGGGGATATTTCCCATGAAACGCATCTTAAAAATTAGTGGTTCACAAGGGATTTAATGTTTTTCTTTCTTTTTATTCTTCATAAAAATTTCGTGGAGACTGTCACCACGTTTCGCAGTTTTCTGGAAAATGAATGCTCCAAGTACAATTTTGAAAACTAATTTTGCACAAGCAAGTTGAAAAGTTAACTCAGCATTGTGTTCCTCACTTTGAAAAAAAAATGGTTAAAAATTCTCAAGTGGTAATGGGCTGGATATATTTCTAGAACTAACCACCGATAGGCAATTGAAATATTAGAATGGACGATACCAAGGGAAGAAAGAAGGAAACCCAGAAGACCACCTGATTCGAAAGCATGCTGGAGTGACTTGGAATAGAAATGCTCAAGACAAAGTTGTTGAAAAGACTTGGGGAGACCTCCATCCAGCAGTAGATTGCTAAAGGTTGATGTTGATATGTACAAGTAAATACATATATATCCTACAGGTTTTTTTATCTCCTTTTTTATTGTTTTAACTCCTGGAGAAATTGGACCCCCTCTGTAATTATTGAGTTTGCCGCCCATAACTAAAATAATAACAGAATGGAGACCATATAAAGGAAAGAGAGGAGTAGGAAGAAGACCAGAGGGAAGATTGATGGATGATATAAACAAAACTGTGGGAAAACTGTGGAATAGACAAGCTCAGGACAGGAACATTTGGAAAGAGATGAGGGAGGCCTATAGCCTCAAGTGGCTATAAAAAGGGTTGGAAGAAGATGATGTATGTATGAGGATGACATGTAGGCCCACTTTAATGAAGATGCAAGCTGTAAAACTTCTTGGGGTACTTATTTTAATAAAATTGAAAAAGAGATTGTTGTTTTTGCTATGGCCAGATGCAGATTTAAACATTACACTGCTCTGCCCAAGAAAAATCAGATGCCCCCAAGTAAAGGTATTTTAATGTAAAACATTCACTATTAATTTGAATTTCATATTTAAATTATGTATTGATTTTTTTTATAACAAAAATTGTCAACATATTCTCAAGAAGAATTCTGTAAATTTTTTAACACATTCATTATTTAAAACTGGGCATTAAAATAAAAAATTTAAATGTCCTTTGCTTGCAAGCTTAGTTTGCACAGTTTTAAAATTGACTACATTTCAAATATAAGTTTTATATTTACAAAGGAAATTGCTTGATCGTAACATACTTTTGAAATATTTCCCTGCATGTTTTTGGATTTAAATTTACAACATATGCAATATTATTTTTGGAATTTTTGTTTTAAATAAAATACTGCTACCAGTGTTCATTGTAAATCAATTGAATGATAGACAGAAGAAGGGAATGAGTGAACATAAGTTTGTGAAGTTACTTATAGCTGAAAGATCTTTTTGTGCGCATGTGTGTTTGAGGCACAATCTTTTACTACATCTACAAATGCCAGTGTTTCTACAATGCTTGAATTAAGTGACAAAGTTGTCAATGCACTCATTCTATCCTGAGAACTAGATGTCTTCAAATATTTATGGATTGTTTTTGGTTTGCACAGGTAAAGAAATCCATCAATGTTCAAAAAAAGTTGAATCTGTTCCTTTTTTCTCTAATCAATTGCAACACATCCACAACAGAAACACTTACTTAAATCTGACTCTGGCCTATCTAAATTATGCAAAAATTTTTTAGCATAGCAACGTTCTTGTTCAAATTCTGGGCCTGAATCCTGAATGTAAACTTTCAGTAGATTTTTGGCTTTTCGGATAATATTATCTGGACATCATTAGATAACCACTTTAAAAACCCAAGCATGCTTTCCACATTGGATGCAGTTTACTAGAGTCAACAGCTTGGAAAGCAATAGGAAGATTGGAAATTGACCAGAAACAACAGATAGAGAAGCAGATGCAGTTGGAGTACCTCAAAGCGTCGCCTGTAGAGTGTGGAGGCATTTCCAAGAGACTGGAACAGCACGAAGAAGACTAAAGCCTGGTTGGCTAACATCAACAACAGTACAAGACAACCGATATTTGGTTTTACTGGCGCATAGGAATCACTTGCAGACAAAATGTAACTGAACTGCAATGCCTGTTTATTGCTGGCATAGGAAAACGTGTATCCACACAGACTATATGTAGTCGGTTGCACCAAAGATTGTATACCTCGTGAGTATGATGGTATGCATGTCTCTCTCTCTCTCTCTCTCTCTCTCTCTCTCTATATATATATATATATATATATATATATATATCATCATCCATTATCAATCCACTGCTGGATGAAGGTCTCCCCAAGTTTCCTTGGAATCCAATCTAAAATTTCGGCTGTCCATCTATGGTCTGTCCTTCTGGCAGTATGTCCAGCCCATTGCCATTTCAGGGATTTAACTCTGATCATGATGTCTTCCACTCTCGTCATTTTTCGGATCCACGAGTTCCTCTTCTTATCTCTCCTGGTTACACCAAGCATGCACCTCTCCATACTTCTTTGAGTTGTCTGCAGCCTTTGTATGTCTCTTTTAGTTAAGGTCCACGTCTCTGCACCATACGTAAGCACTGGAAGGATGCATTGATCAAACACTTTTCTTTTAAGACATAATGGCATATTGCTCTTGAAAATTATGCTGTTTCTTCCAAAAGCTCTCCAGGCAAGTTTTGTACGCCGATTAATTTCTTCATCAATGTGACCCTCACTTGATATCTGCTGTCCAAGATAAACGTACGTATCTGTTATCTCCAGTTTTTCTCCATCAATCGATAAATCTTCATTTCTTGTAAAAGCATTGAACATCACTTTTGTCTTCTGAAAGTTCATTTTTAATCCCACTTCTTTACTCTTGTCAGCAAGTTCCTGGATCATACTCTGCAGCTCTGATGGGGTAGATGCAAAAATGACTATGTCATCAGCAAAACGAAGGTGGGTTAGATAATCTCCATTAATCTTTATCCCTTTGTTTTCCCAGTTCATCCCTTTGTTTTCCCAGCTATATATATATATATATATATATATGGGATGTAAGGTCAGGTGATGCGTAACATCACAGCCTCTCCTTGACAAATGTCAACCTCGCCTTCTCGTGGTGCATCCTGTTCCCACTAAAGGGGCTCTGACGACCGCCCATAGCGGTATAACTATACCATCGGGATTAGAGGAAATTCTATCCCACACTCACCAACCCGCTTGGCCAGCGTGGTGAGTTATGGCCAAACCCCCCCCCCCAAAATGATTCCACAACTTAAATCTTGGCCCTCAGTCTCCGGCAGCTGGAATGTACCTGGCCAAGGCAGCGGCCAGTGCGACATGAAGGCAGAGGGTGCTAAGAATCCCCGGAGGACCGGACTAGGCTGCCATCTGATGCTGACCTTGGCTACTTACAATGGACGCTCCCTATCTTCTGATTCAAGGCTTCTTGAATTGGAAGAGGAACTACAGAGGATCAAGTGGGACATCGTGGGGCTAAGTGAGGTAAGGAGAAAAGGAGAAGATCTCATCGAACTGAAAAGTGGACATCTCTTCTACTATCGTGGGACAGATACTGGCAGAACTAGTGGTGTTGGATTTATAATAAACAAGAAACTGAAGGATAAAGTTGTAGAAGTTGAAAGTTCCTCTGACAGAGCTGCACGACTCGTTATCCAAATCTCGAAAAGATACCAGGCTCAGATTATTCAAACTTATGCACCCACCACAAGTCATCCTGAAGAAGAAATTGAAGAATTTTATGAGGAAATTTGTCATCTAAATAATAAAGGTAAGCAGCACTTGAAAATAATTATGGGAGATTTCAATGCAAAAATAGGGCAACGGCAACAGAATGAAACTTCAGTAGGTAAATTCCGTCACAGCAACAGAAACCAGCGTGGAAATACTCTCGTTGAGTTTGCTGAGGCAGAAGGGTTTTTCATCTTGAACTCCTTCTTCAAGAAAAAGCCACACAGGAAATGGACATGGAGACATCCAAATGGGACGACAAGTGAAATTGATTTTATTATGTGTAACAAAAAATTCGTCATAGAAGACTGCAGTGTGCTAAACAAGTTCAACACAGGTAGTGACCATAGATTGGTGAGATGTAAGATGCACCTCAACACTAAACTTGAACGTGGCAAGCTCATAAGACAAACAAAATCTATTGACATAACCAACCTTAAAAAACACCATAATACCTTCAAGTTAGAACTGAAGAACAGGTTCTCTGCTTTAGAAGGCCTAACATCGGAAGAAGTGGACATCTCTGAAGTTAACAGAAAAGTAACCAAAGCTCTTATGGAAACAGCAACAAAATTAGCTGGGTCTAAGAACAAGTTGCATGTGAACAAATTATCAGGAAAAACCAAAATGTTGATGCAAAAAAGAAGAGAGATGAGGACAACTAAAGAAGATGTGTCTTCCAAAGTGGAATATATAGAGCTATGCAAGACAGTAAGAAAAAGTATCACTGAAGACGTAAGGAAATTCAACTGTGAACTAGTGAGGAAAGCAATTGAAAACAACCAAAGCCTAAAGATAGCAAAGGGACATCTCAGTAAAGGAAGAAAACAGATTATGGCACTGAGAAAAGAAGATGGTTCTGTAACAAGAAATAGAGGCGAAATTTTGACAAGAGTGAAAGATTTCTACTCCAAATTATATGAAAGGGATGATACATGCACTCCAGACATCATGAAAGATACCAGTACCAGAGTTCCTCCAGTCCTTCCAGCAGAAGTTGCACATGCAATCAAGAACATGAAGCGAGGAAAAGCTCCAGGAGAAGATGGAATTACTGTAGACATCATACAAGAAGCAAGTGGAGAAATCGAAACAGTACTCGCCCAAATTTTCACTCGATGCCTTAATGAAGGCAAGATTCCTGAGGATTGGAACACTGCTACAATGATCCTGCTACATAAGAAAGGTGACATTGAGGATCTCGGAAACTACAGACCTATCAGCCTCCTATCAGTAGTTTATAAAATCTTCACTAAAGTTCTTTCACACCGCATGAAGGTAACACTGGACATGGCTCAACCGAGAGAACAAGCTGGATTCAGGAGTGGCTACAGCACAATAGATCATATCCACGTGCTGAGAGAACTAATTGAAAGAGCGAGGGAATATGAACTTCCATTGTGCATGGCTTTTATCGATTATGAAAAAGCCTTTGATTCGGTGAAACCATCAGCAGTTACAATGGCTCTGAAAACCTGCGGTATTGAAGATGCATACATTAATATTATTAATAACATCTATGAAAATGCAAGTGCAAAGATTAGGGTGTTTGAAAATACAACACACGTAAAAATTGGAAAGGGAGTGAGACAAGGTGACACCATATCTCCGAAGCTCTTTAATGCCACATTAGAGGGTGTTTTTCAGTCGCTGAGCTGGGAAAACAAGGGGATAAAGATTAATGGAGATTATCTAACCCACCTTCGTTTTGCTGATGACGTAGTCATTTTTGCAACTACCCCATCAGAGCTGCAGAGTATGATCCAGGAACTTGCTGACAAGAGTAAAGAAGTGGGATTAAAAATGAACTTTCAGAAGACAAAAGTGATGTTCAATGCTTTTACAAGAAATGAAGATTTATCGATTGATGGAGAAAAGCTGGAGATAACAGACACGTACGTTTATCTTGGACAGCAGATATCAAGTGAGGGTCACATTGATGAAGAAATTAATCAGCGTACAAAACTTGCCTGGAGAGCTTTTGGAAGAAACAGCATTATTTTCAAGAGCAATATGCCATTAAGTCTTAAAAGAAAAGTGTTTGATCAATGCATCCTTCCAGTGCTTACGTATGGTGCAGAGACGTGGACCTTAACTAAAAGAGACATACAAAGGCTGCAGACAACTCAAAGAAGCATGGAGAGGTGCATGCTTGGTGTAACCAGGAGAGATAAGAAGAGGAACTCGTGGATCCGAAAAATGACAAGAGTGGAAGACATCATGATCAGAGTTAAATCCCTGAAATGGCAATGGGCTGGACATACTGCCAGAAGGACAGATCATCGATGGACAGCCGAAATTTTAGATTGGATTCCAAGGGACAGGAAAAGACCCAGAAGAAGACCACATGGGAGATGGGTGGATGAAATTCGAAAGTATGCAGGGGTGACATGGAGGAGACTGGCACAAGACAGACCGTTGTGGAGGAAACTTGGGGAGACCTTCGTCCAGCAGTGGATTGATAATGGTTGACAATGATGATGATGATGATATATATATATATATATATATACATATATATACAGAATGCCAGCATATAGAGTGGGCTGATGACTGTAATGATCCAAAACGTGAACAGTTACGATCCGTTGTTTTCATGAATGAGGTGTGGTTTATGTACAATCAGATAATCGTCGTGTCCTCTTCTGGCATAAACTCAGAATAACCCAGCCTTCATACGGTAAAGAAATGCCATTGGTTGTAGTGGTGTTATCCTCATGTGGTCACGCATCTGCATTTGCCGTCGTACAGACCCCAGCATCATCCATGGACCCTGGCGGCTGTCTGATATCAAGCTGAGTTATACCCTATGCTGCAGCAGTTGGGGATACATTCCTTTTTGTGGATGATAACATCACACACGTCCACATCAAGCCCAGCTTGGTGCAACAGGAATACAGAGATGCTGTTTACTATGGATTATCCATAGTTTTTACGGTTAACAACCACATACTACGCATCACGCATTTAATACATTTTTCTACAGAGAATTTAGTATAATACAATTTCTTTTCATTGCCAATTACTACGAATGGCTGCAATAAAAGTTTTGAGGCTGAGTTCAGAGCAGACGCTTTGTCACAGCTTAGTGCGCCTGCTAGAGCTGGGCAATGTATCAATACATCGTGAAAAATCAGGGTAAAGTTAACATCGATGTTACGGTGCTTCAACTGATGAAAATATGATTCATCGCCATCATGATGTACTTGCACGTGATGTAATCGCCGCAGAACCATAGCCAAACACAGTTCTACAAAACGGTTTTTCCTCTCCGAGAGACCCGTGAACTTCAGGAGACCCTCACGCACGCACGCACTGTCTCGTTCCAGACACTACATCAGGGGATTGGTGACATTGAAGATTTGTATGTCAGCCGAACAGTCGTTAACATCGTAACTTCGCGAGTGAGGCCATCACGATGCAGACACGATGTTCAAACAGGTTTCTTATTTGGCCTCCGTGCATTGATGATGCTATTACGAGGCCACGTTGGATCTCAGCGCAGCTTAGAAAGTATGTGGCAGCGGGCGGGGTTTTTTGTGTGTGTGTGTGTGTGTGTGTGTGTGTGTGTGTTTTTTTGCAAAACAGTAGAAAGAGAGGTATGGGTATTTACAATTAAATATAATTCTTCGAGTGTTTGACCAAATCTTGGGACTCAAACGTTAGAAGTTCTTTTGGTAAAAAAAGTCAAAATGTCTATGTATGGTGAAGTATGCTTTGATCAAAAAAATTTAAAATGAAGTATCATTGCATATAAAGCCCCTTATATATTTTATCTTTTACTCTACATTCAATAGTTATTAAAAAAATTTGCTGTTTCAATTATCAACTAATAAATAACTAAATGTCTAGTATGATGTGTGCATTTCAAGAAATTCTGGGATTATTTTGTTTACCTTTTTATGAAGATTTTTTATTTTGTTAAATATCAGCAAGTAAATAGGTAAGTTAAATTTTAATTTTGTTAAACATTATTTAGTTTATAGATATTACACAAAACACTTGTTTTTTAAATACCTAAATCCAAATCATTTGATTTCTTTATTTGACTAATGAAAAATTGTCGAAACTACTGATTTTCTCCTTGTGCACTACTGATAACTTCAGTTGTTAGGTGGCATCTCTGGGAATAGGGCATCAACCGTGTGGCCTACATTTGCATTGTTAATGCCTTCAGTTTTCTCAAATGCCTTCTGTGTTGTCACATTTATGTTTTCAAAACCAGTCTATCGTGTGTCTGTCCACGCGCAGTTGCTACTGTAATATTCACCATTTTTTTTTTAGCAGTGTATATTGCCAAATTCAAACATTTATGGAAACTTGGAGGAATGTACATTTCTCAAAGGGCAGTGGTGTCATTGTATGTCACAAAAAAATCATTGCACATCTCTTAAGCTATTGAACACAAAAATAATTTTTCCAGTCCAGTTCTTACAAATGCAGACATTGCATCAAACATAAAAATACTTTTGCACAGCCTAGAGGGAACAAGGGTAGGGAATGGCCTAGTGGTCATTGTTCGTGACTGCTACCAAAAAGTCTCAGTGTTGTTCCCAGGCAGGTATGAATGCTCGAACCACTAAATATCCACCATGCGTAGTATGGACGTGTTAAGCCGTCTGACCTCAGGTACTGGCCCCCTGGTTATAAATAAGGGCATCTTCCTGGTCGGGCACCCTGGCACAAATTTCCTAACTTCCTGTTTCTAGGGGTTGCTTAAAGACTTGGGGTCCGACACTCCCTTTCTGAAATCCACTACATAAATCTCTTGAGGGTACACAATATTGAATTTGTTCAAAGTGCAACGATCATTAGTACCCATGGTTGAAGCTATCTGTTCTGAAAAAGATTTCAAATCTGACTTATTGAGATGTTGTGCCTGTAGCAAGCCCAAGTGTTGCAATAACGTACCTCCTTTTTTTTTTTTTTTTTTAAAGTTGTGCTAATGATAATTAATGATTCATGTTTGTTAGTAATGTTATACTAAACATCATACTAAGCCTCCCTTCAGCAAGAGTGGTCATAAGCTATTGTTTCTGGCTAGTCATCCGAGGTGGGCCCGGGTTTCAGTCCCTAACGTGGAATGTGTGGCGTGCTTGTCCCTTAGCATGAGCTGTGTCCCTAATTTGGAACCATTGGTTCCAAATTAGGGACCAAAGACTGCTTATTTCCCTCAGGGTTGTTCATGGTTGTCACCCAGTCTAATTTAAAGTACTGGTTCCAGGAGGAGAAGATAATCAAGACTACACCAAACACACTGTTCACATGCAGAAACGTTGCTAGACTTCGAAATCAGGATGGGCGAGTATTATTTTTGCTGGGGCAAGTTCGATAGCAACTTTAGTTACTAAACACTGAAAGAACAAATTTAATTCTTTTTACTACTGGCTATAACAAAGGAATTCATGCAGTCTCCCCTTGGTCACAAACACACACATCTGGATCTGAATAGGAGAAGGAGATCTACTGGTAAACCAACAAGATAACATGGTTTCTGGTGGTTTAAGATACAAGTGTTGGTAGAAAATTAACTTCAGCATATTATTTGCTGTGAATGCATTGTCTTAAATCGCTTTTCAAAATTTTGCATTTTCCTTATGAAAGTAGTGCTACACTTGAACAATTTCTTTAAAGAAGAATATCCTTCTTTACCTAAATCAAATTTTAACATTGTGGCACACAGGCGCAATGCCTTCCCCATCTTTAACTGCCTTCCTTCAAGCCAACTATCTTGTCTTGCACTCCTCTTCTCCAAAGCAGTGGCCAGCCACATCCTGTTCCCTCACTCTCCTGGAGCAGTCTTAATAGTGCCAGTGTAGCTTTAGACTCCACTTTCAGTGTCGGAATCCCCTGCTTAGTAATACAATCAAACAGCAGAGCAATTAGTAATAACCTCCCTCATTCCTGTCCATCCTCCTCATTCACCCCTGGCCATGCTAACATGAAAAAAGGGTTAAACTAAGGAATTGGAAGAGTGGAGAATAATTCAATTTCTGTGGCCCTATGGATGCCATTTTAATAACTTTTCTACATGAAGTAAACAACCACTTCCTATAGGAAAAGTACACAGGGCTTCGTGATTAAAAACACAAAACTTAATATTTTTGGCAAAAGTCGAGATCTTAAAGTTACAAAAACTGGCACACCTTACACTGGGTGGGCAGTAGGGTGTGCAAGAAACATTTCAGGATTAGCTGTTGGTGACATCCCCTGTTCACATGATACTAAATGTTCGGTCATAGGCCTGGTGTCATAAAGGAAAATCTGGGGTGATATGCTGATTTGTCTAGGTTCTTTCTTGGGGGGGGGGTAACAACGACTCCAACCCAGCTAGGACGAATGGTCAGCAGCCAACGCCTGAGATTACGCGGCCATTGAGACAGCTGTCTAGTTTTATAATTCATGTGTAGTAAGTAAAACTCAGATGTTCAATCAAAATGCTTAGTTTGCCTATTTAGCCACTTTGAGGAATAAAAGCATATTTTCATATTTAGTACATATTGTTTCATATATCCTGAACATTTTATAGAAAAGTACCGTTGAAAAACGAAATTTTCGTTTTTAGTCTTAACTTTTTAATAGCATTGTGCTACAGCAAAACCACTTGTTAAAAATTTCTATCCATATTACAAAATGGCAGTACTCAAATGAATCCCTTTTCAATCAAAAGAGAAAAGTTTAGTCTACTCTATTTGTAACGACTGCAACAGCAATGTGTTTGGCTCAAGCAGTGGTGCAGTCTTGAAAAGAGAAGTGGCCTGGCACTCCAAAGACCAATCCAAGCATTATCGAGTCCAGCAAGTATTCGAGGTGGGAGGCGGGGGGGGGGGTATATGCATATATATACTGAAGAGCAAAGCTGAAAACTAAGGAAAAACGTTAGAATTTAAAACGAAAGTTGCAAAATAACCTGAAGATCAAAACGCGCAACGCAGCAGTTATGAAAATTCAGAATTCACATTCTATTAAGAAGAGACCTAAGCAAAAAATATATATATATTTTGACTCATACCAAGTACAACATAGAAAAGGTTATGTATCTACCGGTGTGAGTAAAAGGAGAAAAGATAAAAAATAAAATAAAACAACTGAATGTAGAAAGTGTCGAGAATACTGAGCCTTGGCTTTATCAAGGACCAGCAAAAACTCTGCATTTTCTCACTTCCACAAAGACCTAGTTGGAAATGGGTTTCTGCAAAGCCATAGATGCAAGCAATAAGCCCACCAAAAATTGTTTTAAAAAATATATATATGTCATGACCTCCGCAGAGTTGTATGACCTAGCTCTAGTTAACAATTTAGCTTGCATCCATAACTTTCATGGCCCGACCCATGCTCTTCATCTGTTACTATTAAACAGAGAGAAGAAGATTAAAGAGAACTCAAGTTGTGAGAGTGACATAATAATTAGAAAAAATTTTCAGCTATAACGAAATGCCAAGTTCGCCTGAGAGAGAATTTAAACCTGAATAGCAATGCAAAAGAATTCCAAATTTTTACATTGCAATTAAAAAAGGAAATATTAATTTTTTAAAACTCAGATTTTTGAAAGAAAACTTGATTCTAAAACCCCCTACTCCACAACTTCTGACAACACAAAAACGAGAATAAATTAAAGACAATAATTAACTAAAGAAAAGCTTTGTGAAAGTTATATGACATAAACAATTAGTTGCAATATGTACAAAGTATTTCAGCAGTGCTTTAAGTGCATAATTAAGTAGTTATTAAGAACTTAACTACTTTGAAAATACAGCGCAAAGTAAAGGAACTATGCTTAGCCAGCTGCTGGGCCTAAGTTTCCTAAAAGACGCGCAAAGTTACCAAGAAAAGAAAGAGTTAAAACCCGCAAAAATGTTAACAGACTAGCCAGTGCCTAAATGCTAAAAAGCAAAAAACAACAGAGAAAAAAAGTACAAGAAGTACAAACATTGAACTTATAAAACCTAAAACCCAAAGACAATGAAGAGAGCTTACCTCTTATGCAACTAAACTTTCTCCACACAAGAGGAAACATGGCTGACCTTTTCCCCAAACGTCCAAACACCTCTGCCACTCCCTAGTCGCTGGGGGCAGTGTGGGTGGGGCTGATGGCCTCCTCACACTGAAAGAAACCAACTCGCGGAGATTTTAACCAGAGAAAAATATATATACTTAAGACTGTGGACCTGTATGATCAGAAAGAGCAGAATTAACTCTCCAGAATACATGAGAAATATTATAAAATACACAAGTGTATTTAATAATCTTTGCATGTATTAAATCACCTTAGTGAGCTTCTATAGATTATTCAGAATCTTATTAATTTTAATGTTAGTTTTACTATTTTTAGTATAGCTATTCTAGTGAGTGAATAACTAGTTTTCTTTTTTATTTGTTTTTATTTTCTTTTATAAACAGATGTTTAAGCTTTTTTTGTTATATATATATATAGTCTGGTACCCAGTTCACTGGTTGTTTCTGAGGTGGTTTCGATAAACAAAAGATCTACAGATTTGTGCAGAGCCACCATGAAACAAGAAAGATGACACCGAATTTTCGGATGTAATGAGGACATCTTTTGAATCCGTTCTGGCACGAATTAAATTTATCAAAGCTATTCAAAGTCGATGGAACCGATTTGGGAAACAATCAACTGGTTCCAACAATCGATAAAATATCCAGAAATAGAAACATCTATTTAGTTCCACCAGCGGTTAAAAATCATATTACAATAATTAACAAATGGCGAACAAAAAGTTTCACATACTACAAGGAAGCTACCAGAGACAAAGAGATTTTGAAACCTAACAGTTAAAGGGAGAATATATAGAAGGAAACATAATATAAGTCTGCATCTGCTAGCAAAAAAATTTTTGCAAAACAGAAAAGTTGAAAATAGGCGAAAAATATTCGTCCTGGAAAAAGCTATGCTAAGGGAAAAGAACTTTTCAGATGCGTCCCCTGGGAGCAGATACCGCGGGGGAAAAAGGTTTCGACCTTTACGCAGCTAGTGGAAAATCTTTATGATATTTAAAGAGGATAATGCTCTGTTGTAGCGAAAGGCATACAGTAAAGAAGAAATTTCTCAATAGCGTTTTTAAAAGTGGCGATACAGCTGCAAACTGCCGAAACCCCACCTATCGACAGAACTGTGAACTACAAAATTCCTTATGTACTAGCCTAAAGGGTTCTACAAGGGAAATGGCATCCGGTGTTGAAATAATGTTTTTAATCATGCATGTGAAAGCAGTGATATTGAGAAAAACAGAATAAGCATCTGCGCTCCTAGTGGCGAAAGGGTGCGCTATTTTCGAAAGAAAGTACACACACAGAGTTTGCATAGTTAGTGGTATCTGAACGAAGAAAGAAGTTTTTGAATCGGGTTTTTAGTCCCGCAGATTTTTCTGTAAACAGAAACGTGAGCTTTCGCCCTCTGGCGGCAGACTTGTGCACTAAGAAAAGTTTTAATTTATATGTGAAACATTTCCCCATGGAAACGCTCTCTAACGAAGAAGTAATTTTTCAAATCGGACTCATAGAAGCAAAGATATCGACAAAAATAAACTATGACTTGACGCCTCCTGGTGGAATTAAGAAGAAAATATTGCCAAAAGGTTTCTCAATGTGAGCGGTATCGGTCCACGGAATAATTTTTTCAATCGAGTTTTCAGTAGCTCAGATTTTGATGCAAATACATTAGACGCAGAAATTAACACTTACTCCCCCTGGTGGCCAAACCATTCTTTTTAAAATATTACAAATTATATTCAAAGCATTTCCTATCAGGAGCTGTATCCAGTGCAGGAAGAATGTTTCAAATCGAGTGTTGGAAGCAGACCTTTACGCCCCCTAGCGGAAAGTCTATGCATTACTTGAAAGTTTTGAAATTTATGAGAAACATTTTACACCGGAAGTGCTATCTAACAAAGAAGAAAATTTTCAAATCCGACTTTTAGGAGCACAGATATTGACAGAAATATGATATACATCTACGACCAAAGATGGAGGAAACCATGCATTATTTTAAGAAGAAAATATTCTGAAAAGTTTATCGACATGAGCGGTATCGGCTCACGAAAGAATCTTTTCAATCGAGCATTTAGAAACTCAGATTTTACTGCAAATACCTATGAAACTAAAATTAATGCTCACGCCCCTGGTGGCCAAACTATATTTTACAAAAAATTACAATTAAAACACTTTCCCAATAGGAGCTGTATCCCGTGCAGGAAGAATTTTTCAAATTGGAGCTTTAGAAGCAGAGATACATAGGAAAGCACAATTTACCTATACTCCCCCTAGCGAAAAGTCGATGAATTACTTGAAAAATTTGAAATTATGTGAAAAACATGTCGCACTGGAAGCTCTATCCCACAAAGAAGAAATTTTTCAAATCGGGCCATTAGAAGTAGAGATATTGACAAAAATAAGATATACATCTACGCCCCTGGTGGGAAAACAATGCATTATTTTAAGAAGAAAATATTCCGAAAATGTTTGTCGACGTGAGTAGTATCGGTTCACGGAAGAGTTTTTTCAATCGACATTTTAGAAACTCAGATTTTGCTCAGAAACAAATAGACCCTTATGCCCCCTGGTGGCCAGACCGTTTTATAGCAAAAATTCGAATTTATATGGAAAGTATGTCCCATCAGGAGTTGTATCCGCTGAAGAAACTGTTTTTCAAATCAGAGCTTTAGAAGCAGAGATATCAGGGGAAACGCAATTTACTTTTACGCCCCCTAGCGGGGAATCCATGCGTAACTTGAAAAAGTGACTATATCTAAAAGAGTCTTCGGCATAAATGGAATCGAAAGGTAAAATAATTTTTTGAATTGGATGTTTAGAAGCAAATATATGGAATAAAAAGCTTTTTGAATTCGATATCATCTGCATTTACGCCCTCTAGCGGCAAAATTGTGCGTCGTAAAAAAAAAAAAACGAAATAAGGGATCATCATTCGCACATTTCAAGCTTCCTAAGGGAAAAAGAATTTTTCAAATCGGACTATTAGTTGCAGAGATATCGGGTCTACAGACGGACGGACAAACCGATATCATAAGCACGATCATTTTGTACAAAAGAAGTGCTAAAATTAAATAAAGAGAGAGAGAAGAAACAGAAAAAAACTCAGTTATATATATATAAGGTTTGTGTTAAAAAAGGTGTTGGTTTAAATGGGTGAAAATTGAATAAATAAATTTTAAAAAGTCTGATTCAGTTAGGTAAAAATTAGCCTGGCAGCACCAGGCATTGACTACACCCCTGGGCTTATGCATTACACTGAGTTTCATAATAAGTGAGGATGTTATTTCCTGACATTGACGAATTATTATCAAGTATGAAAAAAGTTATCTTAAAAAGGTCCTTCTCGAATTCGAAATGGCTCCAGAATTAAATCTCCCTCCACAGCCAGTTTTAATGAGGTAAGGAACATAGATTTCTGCTACAGTTTATTATGCTTCACACATGGAACGAATTTCAGATATCGTGATTGCCCTTCCAGATGTGGAAACCTCCATGATCGTTAAGAGCCAAATAACTCTTTAGAAAACTAACTATATCATCAGTGAACTGGCTTTTATTTATACTTGTTTTTCCAAGCTTCCAACAGCTATATCCACCCTAAAAACAAGGGATGAAACTTGAGTAAACTTTTTCAAAGTGATAAAAAGGCATCAAGAAAGGTATTGAAAATATACCTGGTGTAAAGCTTTACAAATATATATATATATATATATATATATATATATATATATATATATATGGGATGTAAGGTCAGGTGATGCGTAACATCACAGCCTCTCCTTGACAAATGTCAACCCCACCTTCTCGTGGTGCATCCTGTTCCCACTAAAGGGGCTCTGACGACCGCCAATAGCGGTATAACTATACCATCGGGATTAGAGGAAATTCTATCCCACACTCACCAACCCGCTTGGCCAGCGTGGTGAGTTATGGCCAAACCCCTCCAAAATGATTCCACAACTTAAATCTTGGCCCTCAGTCTCCGGCAGCTGGAATGTACCTGGCCAAGGCAGCGGCCAGTGCGACATGAAGGCAGAGGGTGCTAAGAATCCCCGGAGGACCGGACTAGGCTGCCATCTGATGCTGACCTTGGCTACGTACAATGGACGCTCCCTATCTTCTGATTCAAGGCTTCTTGAATTGGAAGAGGAACTACAAAGGATCAAGTGGGACATCGTGGGGCTAAGTGAGGTAAGGAGAAAAGGAGAAGATCTCATCGAACTGAAAAGTGGACATCTCTTCTACTATCGTGGGACAGATACTGGCAGAACTAGTGGTGTTGGATTTATAATAAACAAGAAACTGAAGGATAAAGTTGTAGAAGTTGAAAGTTCCTCTGACAGAGCTGCACGACTTGTTATCCAACTCTCAAAAAGATACCAGGCTCAGATTATTCAAACTTATGCACCCACCACAAGTCATCCTGAAGAAGAAATTGAAGAATTTTATGAGGAAATTTGTCATCTAAATAATAAAGGTAAGCAGCACTTGAAAATAATTATGGGAGATTTCAATGCAAAAATAGGGCAACGGCAACAGAATGAAACTTCAGTAGGTAAATTCGGTCACAGCAACAGAAACCAGCGTGGAAATACTCTCGTTGAGTTTGCAGAGGCAGAAGGGTTTTTCATCTTGAACTCCTTCTTCAAGAAAAAGCCACACAGGAAATGGACATGGAGACATCCAAATGGGACGACAAGTGAAATTGATTTTATTATGTGTAACAAAAAATTCGTCATAGAAGACTGCAGTGTGCTAAACAAGTTCAACACAGGTAGTGACCATAGATTGGTGAGATGTAAGATGCACCTCAACACTAAACTTGAACGTGGCAAGCTCAAAAGACAAACAAAATCTATTGACATAACCAACCTTAAAAAACACCATAATACCTTCAAGTTGGAACTGAAGAACAGGTTCTCTGCTTTAGAAGGCCTAACATCGGAAGAAGTGGACATCTCTGAAGTTAACAGAAAAGTAACCAAAGCTCTTATGGAAACAGCAATAAAATTAGCTGGGTCTAAGAACAAGTTGCATGTAAATAAATTATCAGGAAAAACGAGAATGTTGATGCAAAAAAGAAGAGAGATGAGGACATCTAAAGAAGATGTGACTTCCAAAGTGGAATATATAGAGCTATGCAAGACAGTAAGAAAAAGTATCACTGAAGACGTAAGAAAATTCAACTGTGAACTAGTGAGGAAAGCAATTGAAAACAACCAAAGCCTAAAGATAGCAAAGGGACATCTCAGTAAGAGAAGAAAACAGATTATGGCAGTGAGAAAAGAAGATGGTTCTGTAACAAGAAATAGAGGCGAAATTTTGACAAGAGTGAAAGATTTCTACTCCAAATTATATGAAAGGGATGATACATGCACTCCAGACATCATGAAAGATACCAGTACCAGAGTTCCTCCAGTCCTTCCATCAGAAGTTGCACATGCAATCAAGAACATGAAGCGGGGAAAAGCTCCAGGAGAAGATGGAATTACTGTAGACATCATACAAGAAGCAAGTGGAGAAATCGAAACAGTACTCGCCCAAATTTTCACTCGATGCCTTAATGAAGGAAAGATTCCTGAGGATTGGAACACCGCTACAATGATCCTGCTACATAAGAAAGGTGACATTGAGGATCTCGGAAACTACAGACCTATCAGCCTCCTATCAGTAGTTTATAAAATCTTCACTAAAGTTCTTTCACACCGCTTGAAGGTAACACTGGACATGGCTCAACCGAGAGAACAAGCTGGATTCAGGAGTGGCTACAGCACAATAGATCATATCCACGTGCTGAGAGAACTAATTGAAAGAGCGAGGGATTATGAACTTCCATTGTGCATGGCTTTTATCGATTATGAAAAAGCCTTTGATTCAGTGAAACCATCAGCAGTTACAATGGCTCTGAAAACCTGCAGTATTGAAGATGCATACATTAATATTATTAATAACATCTATGAAAATGCAAGTGCAAAGATTAGGCTGTTTGAAAATACAACACACGTAAAAATTGGAAAGGGAGTGAGACAAGGTGACACCATATCTCCGAAGCTCTTTAATGCCACATTGGAGGGTGTTTTTCAGTCGCTGAGCTGGGAAAACAAGGGGATAAAGATTAATGGAGATTATCTAACACACCTTCGTTTTGCTGATGACGTAGTCATTTCTGCAACTACCCCATCAGAGCTGCAGAGTATGATCCAGGAACTTGCTGACAAGAGTAAAGAAGTGGGATTAAAAATGAACTTTCAGAAGACAAAAGTGATGTTCAATGCTTTTACAAGAAATGAAGATTTATCGATTGATGGAGAAAAGCTGGAGATAACAGACACGTACGTTTATCTTGGACAGCAGATATCAAGTGAGGGTCACATTGATGAAGAAATTAATCGGCGTACAAAACTTGCCTGGAGAGCTTTTGGAAGAAACAGCATAATTTTCAAGAGCAATATGCCATTATGTCTTAAAAGAAAAGTGTTTGATCAATGCATCCTTCCAGTGCTTACGTATGGTGCAGAGACGTGGACCTTAACTAAAAGAGACATACAAAGGCTGCAGACAACTCAAAGAAGCATGGAGAGGTGCATACTTGGTGTAACCAGGAGAGATAAGAAGAGGAACTCGTGGATCCGAAAAATGACAAGAGTGGAAGACATCATGATCAGAGTTAAATCCCTGAAATGGCAATGGGCTGGACATAGTGCCAGAAGGACAGATCATCGATGGACAGCCGAAATTTTAGATTGGATTCCAAGGGACAGGAAAAGACCCAGAAGAAGACCACATGGGAGATGGGTGGATGAAATTCGAAAGTATGCAGGGGTGACATGGAGGAGACTGGCACAAGACAGACCGTTGTGGAGGAAACTTGGGGAGACCTTCGTCCAGCAGTGGATTGATAATTGTTGACAATGATGATGATGATGATGATATATATATATCAAGATGCTCTCTAGTAAGCTGGTTTGGAAAAAAAATGAAAAAAAAAATTATAAAATTCTTCACGGAGGAAATATTGATTGTCTCCCACTTATATTGCTTGCTTCAAATATGCACTGATAAACTCCAAGGACTCGTAAAGGGCTTTTTCTATATATAAGCATTTTTACTTTCGAAAATACAAGAAAGTATTTAGTTGTCATGTGGCATTGTGAAAATATTCAAGAGTGAAATGTAAAGATTATCTACTCGTATATTATGTAAGTATATGAATCTTTCAAGAAAACTTTCAGGTATCTTGAATGAATTTCTTCTATTTTAGCACATATTTCCTGATTTTTTAGTGCATAAAAACTTGTTTCTTTTGTAGGTTGTAGGTTTTTAATACTTGAACATCCAGGCTTCAGTAATAAGCTCAGTCTTTCAAAGAGATGTCATTTCAAGAAAGTTTGAACACACTATCATTCTACCAATAAAGTTGTATTGATTAAATTTGGTGTTATAAAAATGGTGTCTATTATCATATGGCTACATTGAGAAAATTCACTGCTTACTATGAAAAAGTTTGTCACCATTTGAACCTTGGAACCAGTGGCGATGCCAGTCCCTCAGAAGTGAGGGGCTATTACGGGTCTAAGTATTGTACTGGGGGCAGGGCCGGCTGAACCATATGGGCAACCAGGGCGGTCGCCCTGGGCCCCGCGCCTTTAGAGGGCCCCGCAGTTGAGAAAACAAAATAATTTTCGGTAAAAAAAAATGTAACTACATTTTTTTTTTTTTTTTTGTAACTTTTGGGGTGCAAGGCCCTTAAAAATATATTTTTGAAGTTTTTTTTGTTTGTTTCCAATCTCCCCATTTTCGAATACATTATCCCCCCTGTTCGTCGTACGGACACTGAGATTTGCAGATTCCAAATGATTTTCGTAACCACCTTAATCTTTTCCGCATTCATAAAATAGCAAATTAAATTTCCTCATTTTGTGGTACCCTAATTTTATATATCCAACAATTTGTGTGAAAACCTGATACTTAAATTTAAGGAAATAAAAAGAACAATATCCAAGTTACTTTCGGACTACACATGGAGGTCACTTTTCCAACATTACAAGAAATTGAAAAAAAAAAAAAAAAAAAGGCAACATTCATATATGAGTGCGTATAAATGTTTAGAATGCCACTAATTTGTCAGTTACTCCATTGTGCATTAAAAATCAGTCACTAAACATGTATCATGGGGAAATCCTGTTTATACCAATTAATTTTAGAGGGATCCTTATTATATTTCCTATACAAAAATATTCGCAATGAGAAAATATTCGCTAAGCAGGTATCTTTTTATCATTTTGTGAATAAGCTGTTATAAGAGTCACAATGCAACCTAAACCTCTTCTCCCGGGAAAGAAAATCGTACATTTTAACACTTTTTACTTTCTCTCTCTCTCTCTCTTTCTATCTTTCTTTATCTCTTTCCCTCTCTTTCTCTCTCTCTCTCTCTCTTTCTATCTTTCTCTATCTCTTTCCCTCTCTCTTTTTCTCTCTTTCTATCTCTCTCTCTCTCTCTCTCTCTCTCTCTCTCTGAACTTTCAGGCCGTATTATGGTCTTTTTCTTAAGCTTAAAGCAAATACTTTTTTGAGATAATCGTTTTGTCTTTACGGTAGTGTTCATGTGTCTTCCTCACGAACGATAATTTTCAGAAACGACTTTATTGAAATATGAGATCTATTTTTTAGTGCCCACAATGAAATTTTGCTCTGGGACCCGCAATGAAATTTCGCCCAGGGCCCCGCAATAGCTCCATCCGGCCCTGAGGGGGGGGGGGGGGGCTCAAAATCCGAATTGCTTGGCAGAAAGTTACGTTCACGTAGATTTTACTCAACATCGATGATGCTATGTCCGTCACAAAAAGGTTTCAAGTACATTGTTACGTAGCATTTAGGGAGTCATGTTTAAAAATCTCTGTAGCTTTTAATAAATTACTAATTCTTTTCAAGTTCAGCTTGCTGACATTTTTTTGTTAACCTTTTCCAATATTTGTTGTCCTAAAGTGGTATTTTAGTTTGTATCCTGATAAAGAATCTCTCTCTCTCTCTCTCTTTGTCTCTCCTATCTGTCTCTTCCTTCTTCTCTCTCTGTCTCTTCCACTTCTCTCTCTTTCTCTCTCTCTCTCTCTCTCTCTCTCTCTCTCTCTCTCTCTCTCTCTCTCTCATCTTTTAAAACTATAATAACAAAAATAGTGTCTTTCTATTACTCTCAGGCGTTCGCTCAGAGGATTTCCTCCATTTCACAGAATAATACAACACTAAATTTAATTAAAAAAAAATTATATAAAACAAATTCTGTGAATTCGAGAAACTCACATATGTTTATCCAAGTTCTCTAAAATCTTAAATGGTTGCACTCACCTCGTGTTCTAACTGCTTAAATAATTTGGGGGAGGGGGGCTAAAAGGTGGACTCAAATAAAAGTTTTGCAGGCTGTGAAACCCACACGTAGCATTCTGTCTGATTGAACTTGATTTTCATGTTCTTGAATGATTTTGAGATGTTTCATTACGGCATGCGTATTTCCCTGAAATTAATTGGGGGGGGGTGACCATCCTGAGACGACAGTTGCCCTCCCATAACAGTCATACTGGGGGTGTAAATTCATGTTCTGAGGGGCGTGAAATATAGAATTACACGTGTGAATAAATTTACTGAAAATGGTTATCAAAAAGGAGAATCATACGCTATCTCCAGTATTTTATTTTTTTACAAACTTCGGTTACTGCGTATAGTATTCCACGCAGCTAACCAGTACACAGTAAGGCAGTGTAGGCGTGAACCCCTCTTGTATGAAAGGAATTGTCTGAAAAAGCAGATGAGGCATAAGAAACAACATTAGGATATTACTAACCTCCGTGACCTTTCGGAATACGGCGTAGGGATGAGGAACTAACTAAGGATCTGTGCTCTGTCACAAATCACTTGTCCAAGAGTTTAACCTTAAACGGAATTTTTCCAAGATCTACCCCAAAATTTTTTTGTTGTTTTGTATGGGGGTTTAATGACCACCATGAGCAACTCAATCGGCTATAAGCAGTCGTCTGTCGCTAATTTAGGGACACTGCTTCAGGGAAGGGAGAGAGCCAGTGCCGTAAGACAAGCACAACATCCATGCCTCACCAGGATTCGAGGCCGGACCAATCTCGGGGGAGCGGTCATAAGCCAGCACTTAGACCACTGAGCCAAACCCCGAACTCATCTTCTTATTGTTACTATCGCTATTTGATATTCATTCGTTCTGTACATTGTTTTTCATTCTGCATTTTTGCTGCGTACTGTGTTATCGGCGTTCACATGACTTTTAAGTTTCACTTGATATTCACAACCGTTGGCTCTTGTGGGTATTTATCTAAGTTTTTACATTTTTAGCAATGTTATTTCAAAAACCGGAAGTGAGTTTTTTAATGGATAATAATACTTTCTTATAACGGAGCTGTGCGAAAGTAAAAGCTGCTGGCTATTTGAGCTTGAAGGAACGTAATTTGAAGTCTCGTCGTCCCAAATAAGAAAAACTTAAAAATTGCCTCCCAGATAAGAAAAGAGAAAGCTTACGACCGAGTAAATAGGATACTTTTGTGGAAGGTATTGAACAAATATGGTGTTTCTGGGAATCTACTTAATAAGTGTAAAAGCAATGTATGCTGGCAGTAGAGCTTGTGTACCAATGAATGGTGTTTTATCAAAATGGTTTTCTGATGGTGCAAGAGTCAGACAAGGTTGTGTAATGTCACCATGGCTGTTTAATATATTTATGGATGCATGATGCCAAACTGGACAATACTGGTTTATGTCTGGCTAAAATCCGTGTGTGCAGATTGCTGATGACATAGTCCTGTTGGCAGAGACCAAAAAGTGAGTTGCAGAGTATGTTGTCCCAGACGTATTAAGTTTGCATGAAATTCAAACTGAGTATAAATAAGGGAAAACCCAAAGTTATGAATTTTAAGAGAGGAACTTTCAGCACTTAATGTAATATGAGTCTAAATGGCACAGTGATTGACCAGGTGAATGAGTTTGTGTATTTAGGAAGTATGTTTGACAAAGAGAACAAATTGGATGAAATTAGTAGGCGAGTGAATTCTTCATTGAAAGTCACGGCTGCTTTGGGAGGTTTTCACATGAATGATGGGTTCTCAAGAGAGTTTCGCATGGCTGGGTATGAAAGTGTAATTGTTCCTACTCTGGTGTATGGCAGTGAAACCTGGGTACTACAGAAAAAACATTGGAATCATTTGTGTGCTGATGAAATGCGTTACTTACTGGGGGGGGGGAAGATACTTTCTGATCGTGTGAGGAATGGAGATGTGTTGCAGTTGTGTAATGTGATGCAGAATGTTGTTAGCAAGGTGGAGACCAATATTCTTAGATGTTTTAGCCATGTTGAAAGAATGAGTGATGAGATGCTTACTAAGAATTTTTTTAGCCCAAGTTGCAGAAAGGAAAGGCCAAGGAAGTCATGGGAGGATCATATTCAGGAGTGTCTGCATGAGAAAGGCATTATGAGTAAAAAGTATAGAAGATCTTGTGTGCAGCGTGTGATGGATGTCAGTGAAGACCGAAGATACGGCAACAGTAAGTAAATAATCAGTTAGAAATTTATCTGGTAGTTTGTATTTCTTTGTGGAGCTAACCTCTGAATCTCAGAGAACAGCTTAGTAATATGTATGTATGTATGTATATATAGGGTGATTCCTAAAGTCCTAAGTCACCTCAATAACTTGGCAACAAAGACAGCTAGAGTTATGGAAGTAAGGTATGGTATAGTAAAATAACCATGCGCTATTGGATGAGAGGAACTGCAGCGCCCCTAGTGGCAAAATGTGGAAGTTAGCACTCCTATCTCGGACACCATGAGAGATCAATTAGAAACTTGTAGAGCATCAACGAATTAGTAGGAAACGACATATGGTAGAAACGGCTGGGGTAAGTAGAATTCTGGAAACGTGAACTTCAATTACGATTTTCGACTACGTATCGTCGCTCCGTGTGAGAACGTGACACCTGTTATGCTGGCGAACGTACAACGGGAAGTTCTGTCTCGCGTTCAAATGTGTATTGTGGAAGATGGTGGCCATATTGAACCCTATTTACGTTAAACGCGACGTTATGTAAGTATTGCTGTTGCATTAAATACGACCAATGCACTCCATTTGTATTCATGCCTGAGTATAATAAACCTTGTGTTTCCCTCACGTTTCCAGCCTTCTACTTACCCCCACAGTCGTTTCTACCATATGTCGTTTCCTACTAATTCGTTGATGTTCTACAAGTTTCTAAATTGATCTCTTTCCCGTATCTCTCATGGTTTCCGAGATAGGAGTGCTAACTTCTACATTTTGCCAATAGGGGCGCTGCAATTACTCTCCTCCGATAGCGCATGGCTGTTTTGCTATACCGTACCTTACTTCCATAGCTCTAGCTGTCTTTGTTCTCAAGTTATTGAGGTGACTTAGGACTTTAGGAATCACCCTGTATATAAGGAAAACTTAAAAATCACCTCTCAGATAAGAAAAACTTGATCCCGCTGTGAGCGATGGTGAAAACAGACCTGCCGCATCTATGGCGCAGTGGTTTAAGCAATGGCTTCTGACCCTTTGTTCGAGGCACGGATGAGGCATGGGTAATGTGCTTGTTTCACGGCACTGACTCTCCCTCTCTGGAACAAATGACCCCAAATTAGGGACGGGCGCCTGCTTATAGCCCCCAGAGTTGCTCACGGTGGTCGTTAAAATCTAAAAAAAAATGCCTTATTCATTTTCTTTCGAAATGCAGTCAAACTCGGTTATGACGATATCGAAGGGACCGCGAAATTCATGCCGCTGTAAACGAGTAATTGTACTAACGGAGAAAAGAGATTACTGATTAATTCATGGAGATTTAATTAATATCACTCAATAACTGACATCGTAAGCGAGGTATCACTGTGACCCAGTTCATTGCATTTATCATTTGACACTTCTCCATTTCAGTAGCTATGGCTTGAGTCGGGGGCGGGGGCGTCAGAATTCCAGGTGAGGCAGAGTGGAGTGTTTGTCTTATGCGCTGGTTCTTCCCTGAAACCAATAGCCCTAAATTAGAGACAGGCAACAACTCCTCGTAGACTCGGATGCTTGTAGGCGTCGACGCATCCCTCTCCTTCATAAAAAAAAAAAAAAAGACCCTGCAAAACTTGAACTCATTGGAGGTTCTGTGTTAACATGGAGGTACAATATCATGTCCTTCTCCAAACAGTATGTTATTGACATCCAGGGTCAAAATTTTCAAACTGGTAAAAAAAAATGTGGGTACACCTAACCAACCTGAAAACAAAAAAAATTGTATACATCTTCGAAAAACAGGTGCATTGTGGCAAATACAAATCAAACATTTATGCAATGATTAGAAAGCTAAATAGTGTGAAATAAATATTCTTCACGTAGTACTTCGTAATACATCTGAATTATTAACACAACAATCATACATCTCTGAGTTGCGTGTATTATACTGTTTCTCACGTAACATTAATCACATCAAAAACTTGAAGATTGCATCGCGCTGTAGCGGGAATCGAACCCGCATCTCTCGCGATTCCCGTTCGAGCATGCTATCCTTTACATCACCCAGGACGATAAAGATGAAGTCCCAAGTATCTGCGTTAAAAACCAGAATAGTCTATGATTTTCGCGCATTATGTGAGGAATATTTCTTCTACGCTATTTACCTGAGCGGCTGGAGATTTACTTAACTACACCATGATGAAGCGGAATTTGCTTTCACTGGCGAAAATCAGAGACTATTCTGGTTCATAACACAGATAGTTGGGACTTTATCGCCCTAGGTGGTGTAACGGATAGCATGCTCGAACGGAAATCGGGAGATGCGGGTTCGATTCCCGCTCAAGTCTTCTGATGTGATTAATATTACGTGAGAAAGAATATAATGAACTCGAAGATGTCTGATTGCTGTGTTAATAATTCAGATTAGAAAGCTACTTTTTAAAAGTAGCTTGCTTCAGCTGAAACTATACTTTTTTCCAGAAAGTAGCTAGCTACACTATGTATTTCCATCACTCTGATCATCATATGTAATACATGTTAACACACTGAGTGCCTTATATTCCAGATTAGTTGATATGCTGAGGGTATTCAAATAAAAACGCTATCAACAAGTGTCTGCAAATTCATTTTCTTTGCTAAGAGAATGGAATCTTGCTATCAACAAATCTCTAGCTCCATCATCTCGTACGCACTGTCTTCTGAGACTGACTGAGAAGACTTCCCTCTAAATAGTATACAGTGAGGAAGATAATATTTTATGGTTAACAGTTTGTTTGACTTTCACAATGTAAGTCAAGTCAGGTGATTGAAATTTTGACTTACACAGTTTTCCCTATTTTAGCCCCCTGTCACAGAGATGTACAAGGCTTAGCGACGCTAAGGCACTATTTTTTCTAGGTTTAACACCGCTAAGGCACTTTTCGTGGTTACGTGGCAAGAGAATCTGGGCAAAGGAACTTTTTTTAAATGATCATAAATGCAAAAATAGGGAAAACTGTGTCCTATATGCAAACATGTACTACAGAAATGGCCGCCCTGGTGGTACAGTGGTCTGAAGTGTACACTTCTGACCATTCTTCCGAACTAAAGCTGAGTCCCAACTCCGGATGAGTCATGGGTGGTGTCCATAAGCCAAAGCAAGAAGGTTAGAATAAGATATCTGGAGATGTCCTTGTTAATGTAGCAGTACAACTTTGCGCGAAGGCTGTAACCGCGAGCGACAGCCGTCAAAGTGTGGGAAAGCTGATTGTTTCCAATGCTATTGCAACGCATTGTGTGTTGACCGAATCGCCTTCTTTCGTCGCAAATGTTTCGAATTTCGCATCATAACTTGCTTCCCATGTGTGAGAAAATGCTAAATTTATGAAATTCTTAATTATTTTGAAGCCTCTTCCTATTTTTATTTTAAATTGAAAATCACGAACATTAGTGCGAATTCAAAACAAAATATAACATTAAAGTTGAAAACTTTACTCGTGTATGAAGCATAATTCATTCCGGTTTGATATTAACACAGTTTCTGCAACCAAAATACACGCAATTACAAAATACACCCGTTGAAATTACATAGGTGTTATGAAATTACATAGGTGTTATGTAATTCCCACACCTGGCGGCTTCACGGTTAAGATAGTCAGGGCATCTCCAGAAGTATTATTCTAACCTCCTTGAGCCAAAGGTGCTGGATCTATCTCTCTCCTGGAACAAGTGACCCGAAATTAGGAACGGGTGACTGCTTTTAGCCATACGGGTTGCACATGGTAGTTCTTAAACCCAGAAATGAACTAACAAAAAATATTGTGCAGATTGATTTACACAGTTGAATCACGCAGTAGGGTGTCTCACAAATCATAAGATTCTATCACAAGGAGAATGTGAACTCCCTTGTCAAGACGGCAGTCAAAATAAATTTATAAGAGATGGCTACTAGGTGGGGTTAAGATTTCAGTACTCGAAGTGAAAACGGTGCTGATGTACATTTATATTAAACAATTCGCCACTGGTATCGGCTCTAATAAAAGTAATCCCCTGAACTCACTCTCTGCCTCCTTACGGGAAACACAAAAATCTTCCACATGTACCTCATAATCTTAGTAAAAACGGTGCATTAGGCATATTGAATTGAGTTACTTAACAAATATTTAAAATCGTATAGCCATATTTAAATACAAATTTTATAATCTTAGGATATGTCTCTCAAGTTACATTCTTCCTGTTATTTAAAATTGCTTAGATTACGTAGTTTATTTTAATATAAATTGATATTAGTAATTAATGAAAATTAAAAAATAGTAATAAAAACAATGAATCAGATTTTGAAAATTTTGAGGGTAATTTTTTCCTAGTCCGTTCACCACTAAGACACCTTTTTTTATTTAAAACTACATCACTGTCCTGTCCCAGCCAATAACGTTTAAAAAATCTGGCAACGACACGTGATTTGAATTTTTTTTTTCTTTTTTTTTTTAAGTACTTCGATTTGTAGTTTAATTTTCCGCTATAAACTACAGGGTGTCTGATAATTATTAGACACATTACAAAATTATGTAAAAAAAAAAAAAAAACTATGAGCATTGTCTGTTTTCTATGTCACGTGTTACTAACACGGTTTCTAAATTTTTGTTTTGCAGAATTGTTATTCCCAGAATCCAATAGATGGCGCTAGGTGTGGCCTGATGAAGAGTGTACGAAAAATGAGCAATCATAAGTCATGTCATCCGTACAGCAGGAGGCGATTTGTGTGTGTTATGGCTTGCGGAATTAAAGTTCGTCATTAAAGTTAAAAGACGGTACCATTTAGAGTATGGTTGTAATCCTCCGTCAACGAATGCAATTAAGCGGTGGATGAAACAGTTTAAAGAAACTGGCAATGTGGAACATCGTGGAGGAGCCGGTAGGCCTAGCGTCAGCGATGAGACGGTTGACCAAGTTTATGAAAGTTTCCGACGAAGCCCCAGGAAATCCGTTCGTAAAGCAAGCTGAAAACTGTGACCGATGCCTTCGCATTGGTCACCGTGTGTACGCAAGTGCCTAAATGAGCATTTCCCCAACAGATGGATTGGGCATGGTGGTCCCATTCCATGGCCTCCTCGCTCTCCAGATCTAACTCCATTGGTTTATTTCATGTGGGATTATGGGAAGGAACGTGTCCATCAGACACCTTGTACTGATTTGCAAGAACTGAAGCAGCGTATCACAGCTGCTATTAATTTCATAACTCTTCAGAAGCTTGCCAATACATGGCATGAAATCGAGTATTGCTTGGACGTACTACGAGCAACCAAGGGATCTCACATCGAAATTTATTGACTTGTGTAGTTTCATTGTAAGTTAGTACAGTCAGTTTCTTTCTATCTGTTTAATGTTTTGTCTTATACAATTTTGTAATGCGTCCAATAATTCTCGGACACCCTGTATTTTGTAGTTTTCTACTGCTAAACTACATTTTTTTTCTAATTGTAGCGGTGGTACACGCCACGCTACTGTAAATGTAGCTTGCTAAAGTAGCAGCGAAACTTCTGGTCACTTCAGTTATGTCGCGTACAACTAGTACTCAATTAAAAACACGATACCAAAAAAAAAAACAAAAAAAATCTTGATTGTGTTTTCCTGTATCCAATACAAAAAAGCAATGTTTTATTCCTCCTTTTAAATGTTGATCTGTCGTGCCACCAAACAGGTAGACAAAGCTGGCAGGAAAACAGTGATTATGCATACGTCAGTTTGACACAGAAGAAATTCCATTCCGCCTCTTAACTCCATTTTGGTTGGTTGGTTGGTTGGTTGGTTGGTTGTTTGATTTTTATGTCGCAAGGGCCATGATTGGCCAAAGAGCGCCAGAGACAAGACAGACAAACAAACAGTATTAAAAACGTGGTAAAAAGCTTAAAATCTGACTGATTATGTAAAACTGAAAAATGAGAACGATGGAAGGGCTAAAACTCCATTTTGTGTGCAGCAAATGCTACGAAACTGCTTTGCGAGTTTGTTTTTTTTTCTTTTTTCCTGTTACATTAAAACTTCAGAATTCCAAACCTATTGACAATTTCTCGGAACATTGCAACCTTCAATTATTTAAATCAAGGGCAAACAAATTACGTTTGCGCAATGCCATATTTATAGGAAGGACAAGGAAATTTCATCTATTCCTCGTTCGTTATCAGCTGCCCAGAACAACAACAAAAAAAGAAAGTTTTTTGTAAATTCAAAGACGGGCTATAAAACGTAAAACAATATGTGAAAAAAAATTGATTGAAACCATGTTCTTTAAATATATCTACAACAGACATTAATAAAATTCGGAAGGAGTAGTCGCCATCTGGAAAAATAAAAGTTGCTCTGTTTTGACCGCACGACTGAAACTTTTCCTTCCTTGTTGATATCTGCGATCCATTCATGCCGCCGATCATATTTTTTTAACACTCCGTCCCATTCGTAGCTAGTTAATAAGAGAAACCGAATCTTATACGTTCCGAATCTTGAAAGAAATAAATTGTTTCAAACGATAACGAGCTGTTACCTATTATTACATGTTGGCTGCACTGGGAAATGACCCAAGCTCACCTACGTTTCCGGGAGTTGCCTTTAAAGAATGTAGGCGGTTGTTTGGCTGGGAATGTGGCTAAGACAACTCGAACAATGGACAGCCCTGTGAAAGTGGGTCACCCGGGAGGTCATGTCTTGTGGGAAACTTTTAGGAAAGTATTTTGTTCCGCTGAACGCGCAGATTTCTGATACGAGCCTTTGCTTTTGACCTAACATAATAAAAAAACCTCCCCGCCTCCTCTCTGGAATTTAATATATTATGCAGCTCATCCTTCTCACGCAGCATGCAATCTGCGGGTAAATACGCGAACAAGTCTTTTATGTAGAAAACGACGTTTCTATATTATCGTTTTGACTGTGGACATGATATCACCGCTTCGTAGAGTAGTATTGGGAAAATTACATTTTCAGGCGCGCAACAAGAATTTTTTTTTCTAGGGGCAGTTATGACCATGGGCGTCCATAGCTTAATTTTCAGGTGGGGGCAAACAGAAATTTTAACTACGAATAAAACATACATGCGCCGTATGCAAATTTCCACTGTGTCATCATGTTATGTAGCCGTTTTCCCTGCACCCGCAACACATGAACTTAAATTGGAAACCGGAACACCCAAAATTTCTTTGTCGTTAAAATGAATTATAATCGGGTAGAGTACGCCTAAATCAATAACCAGGGCCGGCCCTAAGCGGTCATGTGGAGGGCGGCTGGCCGATAGACTGCCTTTATTTTGCTTTACCTTTTTTTATATGAATATATATGTTATGTTTATATGATAATAACCTGAAATACACTGTTTCATAAAATACATATTTGCCTGTTTTTCTTTGTGAATTAATCACGTTTGTTTCATCCATATTATTACATAAAAGCGAATTCCTAATTGCAATATTTTATAGCAGTTCTCATTCTCTGCCGTTCTTCTAAGCCAGTATATTTAGCCTTTCTATTTTTGAAGTCTGTATCATTGTGTCTCTTCCTGGAAGTATCTTTTGAAGTCTATATCTTTGTCTCTCTTTTTAGTTGGTACAACATGTGATTTAGCAATTCTCATTTTACCCGTATGAGATGAAGAGACTGAATACAGGAAAAATACTCCAATTATTCAGAGAAAAAAAGAAAATTGGGATTTCAGTGAGGAAGGAAATACGTTTGTTGTTGTTGTTGTTGTTGTTGTTTGTTTGTTTGTTTTTTAATTTCATTTTCGAAGGATTTTGAATTATTTGTTAACCTAATTGCTAATATAACAAAAAGAGAAACTAAATAAAAATGTGTACACTGCAAAATTCAGGTAACTCCTCAATCCCTGCTTTTCTTTAGATACCCTAGTACATACAGTGCTATCTTAATGGGTTAGTTTCGAGCCTCGCATTAATCAAGGGACTCCAACTTAATGTTTTAATTGATAGGAAAAAAGAAATTTTCCGAGAACTTTAAAATATAAAATCAGTATTTGGGAATTTTCCATGCATAATAGTTTGAATCCCCCCCCTGGCTCTATGAAGGAAACATACCCCGTCCTCATTTCTGATATCCATTCCACAGTCGCTTTTCAAAATTTTATTTTTCTGTTGCCTGTTCTGATGAAAGTTTTTGGAAGTATTCCCATAGGAAGCATTATTTCCTGATGTGCATTCTTACAGTATTCTCCCTCGAAATACAAACTGGCAATTTGTGCAGGTTTTCATTGAATTTTTGGAAGATAATTCTATAAATAATGCTATCACTATGTGGACTGCGTGCTTCAAGAAAAGTTTGTAGGGGGAGGGGGGTATGTGTGTAAAAAAACATTTTAATTTCATCTAAAGGCGGCAAGACCTCCACCTTGCCCACGCATGAACAATATCGCGGGCCGGCCCTGCTCAACACATAAAAACTTAATTGGAAACCGGAACACCCAAAATTTCTTTGTCGTTAAAATGAATTATAATCGGGTAGAATACGTCTAAATCAACAACAGTAAATGGTTGAAATCTGGTTTTAATGGCGTAGAATACAAACTACTGCGTAAAAAGCAAGCTTTCGCCACTCACGGGTGGCTTCTTCAGGAAGCAAAGCTAAATGTGAACACTAAATTAGAAATACAAACAGTTCCAGAAGTTTTCAAAATTTAAACATAGAATAAAATAAAACTGCTTAAATAATGACATCGTCACGCGTATGTGACACTTGATGCATGATTTAGCGTTTGGGGATGCCCAGGATCAAGTTCCATCCAAAAACACCCTCCGAAAACTCGAGCTTGACATAGGTATCAAGGCTCCAAAAACGATTGACTCACACTTTAAAAACCAGTTACCACTAATCTTCAGGACGCTGGAGTATACGCAATCCCTCTTGAGTACCCTGACGGCTCAATCAAGGAGTACATTGGCATGACAAAACGCTCGCTCAAAGTACGACTCCAGGAGCACAAACGTGACGAAATGTACAGAAGACTCACAACGGCACTAGCGAGAGAGATCAAGAACCATGTCGCCACACTTAGGTGGCAAGAAATCCAAAAAGTAGCCCCAAGCACAACGGCTAGAGCCACAGCTAATAGGGAGACAGTAGAAATCCTGTCTAGCCCCGACGTCTGCAATGTAGACGCCTCTATTGAGTTGCCTTACGCCTGGCACTCGATCCTGGGCATCCCGAAACGCTAAATCATGCATCAAGTGTCACATGCGCGTGACAATGTCATTGTTTAAGCAGTTTTATTTTATTCTGTGTTTAAATTTTGAAAATTTCTGGAACTGTTTGTATTTCTAATTTAGTGTTTACATTTAGCTTTGCGTCCTGAAGAAGCCACCCGTGAGTAGCGAAAGCTTGCTTTTTACGCTGTAGTTTGTATTCTACGCCATTAAAAACGGATTTCAACCATTTACTGTTATTTCTTTGTCGTTCTTTTTATCCTTTTGACCATGTGAGTCCCAGGCGTTCCGAAACCGTTGAGATCCTTCACTTGGTCATAAAGAATGAAAAAATATTCTCACACACAAGACAAATTTCTGGGAAAAGTTTTGAGAGATCTTTGTCCAGCAGTGAACAGCTATTACAGAAGATGATATCTTTTTCATTTATTTGCCTTTCATACTTTTTCATAATATGTATACGTTTGTACCGTTCAACATGCAGTGGGAAATTTCGTTTTTACTTTCTGTTGTGAATTTCCATTTTACTTTCTGGTGTAAATTTCCATTTTACTTTCTGGTGTAAATTTCCATTTCAACATGCAATGGGAAATTTCGTTTTTACTTTCTGTTGTAAATTTCCATTTTACTTTCTTTTGTAAATTTCCATTTCAACATGCAGTGGGAAATTTCGTTTTTACTTTCTGTTGTAAATTTCCATTTTACTTTCTGTTGTAAATTTTCATTTCAACATGCAGTGGGAAATTTCGTTTTTACTTTCTGTTGTAAATTTCCATTTCAATATGCAGTGGGAAATTTCGTTTTTACTTTCTGTTGTAAATTTCCATTTTTTTTCTCTGCCCATTTTTACTGCATACATACGCATCCAGAAGTTCTACAGAAGAATCAGGAATCAGAATGAGTGTTATCTCAAAAATATCTCTGTAGTATCTTCCAAGAACAGAAAAGTCGTGGTCCACTTTCCAGGGGAGGGCAAATGCCCATTCTTGCCCCCTCCCCTCCTTCTCCTATATGGGCGCTCATGGTTATGATATCAATAAAGGCTAAACTGCAAAAGAAATGCGTGGTATAAATTCTCGGAAAATTCCTGAAAATTCCGTGCAGTAAAGTTGCCGCTAGGTAGGGGGGGGGGGGCGTCTCTTAACGAGATTTCCGTTTTAAAAATTTCCCTTTCTTCGAACTTCCGTATTTCGGCAGAATTTCCGTAGGCTGTTTATTTCAGAAAAATCCATTTCGTGTTTTTGCGGAATTATACAGAAATTTCCCAACACCTCCGGTTTTGAACTTAGCAGCGCTTTTACCATAGGTTCTTTCACTGCGTACTAAGTCGACGAGCCCTTTTGTTTCGACCCTAATGGGATTTCAATCAGAAATCTTTTCAATAAGATGAGCGCGTACTGTCGTTGCACCAGTAAGACCAGTGACGAAGAGTCACTTATAAGGTAAGGTAGGACTCTGATCGCTGGATGCTGAAATGTTTTGTGTTATTAATATGGGTGAATGAGTCATTTTGTTTTGTGGTTGAGCTTATTATTTTTATGAATACGTTTGTAATAATTTTATTTTTTCTGTAGGAGGACTTAATACAAATTACGTATTTTTTATATCGTGATATTTTGAAGCAGCAGAATGCTTTCGAACTTGAGAACTTTTTAAACTGACTATGATTCTGCTGAAGATTATTAAAAAGAGATTTAATTTTAAGGTGGAAGAGGCGTTGGGAGAGTACCAGTTTGGATTTATAAGAGGAAAGGGTACTAGGGATGCGATTGGCACCCTGAGATTTTTGGCTGAAAGAATGATCGACAGGGGGCGCTCCCTCTACATGGGGCGCTCCCTCTACATATGTTTATCAGAAGTCCTTCGACAAAGTGCCTTGGACAAAACTTTTCCCAATTCTAGAGAGATTAGGGATGGATGATAATAATAGTATCCAGCTTATCAAACATTTCTATATAAATCAGGAAGCATTGATTTCATTTCAAGAGGGAATGACTGATCCAGTCCCAATAAATAAAGGTGTAAGGCAAGGATGCTTGTTGTCACCTGGCCTTTTTGGTATTTATGCCGAAGTTATGATCGATCAGGCCTTGGAGAGCGCCAGTATAGGAGTTTGGGTTAATGGAGAGAGAAGTAAGGCCATTAAGTTTGCTGGTGACCAGGCAATAGCTTCAGGATCAGCCAAATTTTTACAGCACATGATATCAAAAATGCGGATATCTATGGGATGAAGATGAATAAAAAGTAAGACAAAACTAATGGTAATAGGGAAGGATCCAAAACAGGCTTTCCTTAAAATTGAAGGACAATACATCGAACAAGTTAAATCATTTCGCTGTTTGGGTGAAATTATTACTGAAGATGTGAGACGTGAAAAGGAAATCAGAATGAGTTTGGGGATGGCAAAAGCGGCTTTTAGAGAGAAGCAAAGATTACTGACAGCCAGAAATATAGATCTAGAACTAAGGAAGGTAATTTTAAAGGCATATGTTTGGCCAGTAGCTCTCTACGGTTCTGAGACATGGACATTGACCAAGAGGGAAGTGAAAAGGCTGGAGGCATTTGAGATGTGGAGCTATAGAAGAATGGAGAGAATAAGCTGGCTCGATAGAAAGATTAATGAGGAGGTTCTGGAGAGAGTCGGGAACCTAGGAATCTGCTCAACATGTTAAAGAGAAGGAGAATGTCATGGATGGGACACACATAAATTCGGTTCGTTTGATCCGGTACTGAAAGTCCGAACGCCGCAGCCGTTGTGAAAAGCTGCACAAACAGTCACAATTTAGTTGTGCCTCCCGCATAAAGATAACATTGGGGTATGATGTTCATTTTATTTTACTGAGAAGTGTATTACACTTTCATAACTATTGCATATATTTATAATTTAATAGTTATATCATCATCATCATTGTCAACCATTATCAATCCACTGCTGGACGAAGGTCTCTCCAAGTTTTTTCCACAACGGTCTGTCTTGTGCCAGTCTCCTCCATGTTACTCCCGCATACTTTCGAATTTCATCCACTCATCTCACATGTGGCCTTCTTCTGGGTCTTTTCCTGTGCCTTGGAATCCAGTCTAAAATTTCGGTTTTCCATCGATGGTCTGTCCTACTGGCAATATGTCCAGCCCATTGCCATTTCAGGGATTTTACTCTGATCATGATGTCTTCCACTCTTGTCATTTTTCTGATCCACGAGTTCCTCATCTTATCTCTCCTGGTTACACCAAACATGCACCTCTCCATGCTTCTTTGAGTAGTCTGCAGTCTTTGTATGTCTCTTTTAGTTAAGGTACACGTCTATGCACCGTATGTAAGCACTGGGAAGGATGCATTGATCAAACATTTTTCTTTTAAGACATAATGGCATATTGCTCTTGAAAATTATACTGTTTCTCCCAAAAGCTCTCCAGGCAAGTTTTATACGCCGATTAATTTCTTCATCAATGTGGCCCTCACTTGATATCTGCTGTCCAAAATAAATGTAGGAATTGGGTATCTCCAGTTTTTCCCCATCAACCGATAAATCTTCATTTTTTGTAAAAGCATTGAACATCACTTTTGTCTTCTGAAAGTTCATTTTTAATCCCACTTCTTTACTCTTGTCAGCAAGTTCCTCGATCATACTCTGCAGCTCTGATGGGGTAGTTGCAAAAATGACTACGTCATCAGCAAAACGAAGGTAAGTTAGATAATCTCTATTAATATTTATCCCTTTGTTTTCCCAGTTCAGTTATTGAAAGACATTTTCCATTGTGGCATTAAGAGTTTAGTTGATATAGTGTCACTCCCTCTCCAATTTTTATGGGTGCTGTATTCTCCAATAGCCGAATCTTTGCACATGCATTTTCACAGATGTTATTAATAATATTAATGTATGCATCTTCAATACCGCAGGACTTCAAAGCCATTGTAACTGCTGATGGCTTCACCGAATCAAAGGCTTTTTTCATAATCGATAAAAGCCGTGCACAATGGAAGTTCATATTCCCTCGCTCTTTCAATTAGGTCTCTCAGTACGTCGATATGATCTGTTCTGCTGCAGCCACTAATGAATCCAGCTTGTTCTCTCGGTTGAGCCATGTCCAGTTTTACCTTCAAACGGTGTGAAGGAACTTTAGTGAAGATTTTATAAACCACTGATAGGAGGCTGATAGGTCTGTAGTTCCTGAGATCCTCAATGTCACCTTTTTTATGTAGCAGGATCATTGTAGCGTTGTTCCAATCCTCAGGAATCTTCCCTTCATTAAGGCATCGAGTGAAAATTTGGGCGAGTACTGTTTCGATTTCTCCACTTGCTTCTTGCATGATGTCTACAGTAATTCCATCTTCTCCTGGAGCTTTTCCCCGCTTCATGTTCTTGATTGCTTGTGCAACTTCTGCTGGGAGGACTGGAAGAACTCTGGCACTGGTACCTTTCATGATATCTGGAGTACATGTATCATCCCTTTCATATAATTTGGAGTAGAAATCTTTCACTCTTGTCAAAATTTCGCCTCTATTCCTTGTTACAGAACCAACTTCTTTTTTCAGTGACATAATCTGTTTTCTTCCCTTACTGAGATGTCCCTTTGCTATCTTTAGGCTTTGGTTGTTTTCAATTGCTTTCCTCACTAGTTCACAGTTGAATTTCCTTATGTCTTCAGTGATACTTTTTCGTAGTCTGTCTTGCATAGCTCTATGTATTCCACTCTCTTCATTTTTGCATCAACATTTGGTTTTTGTATTCCTCATCTCTCTTCATTTTTGCATCAACATTTTGGTTTTTCCTGAAAATTTGTTCACATGCAACTTGTTCTGAGACCCAGCTAATTTTGTTGCTGTTTCCATAAGAGCTTTGGTTACTTTTCTGTTAACTTCAGAAATATCCACTTCTTCCGATGTTAGGCCTTCTAAAGCAGAGAATCTGTTCTTCAGTTCCAACTTGAAGGTATTATAGTGTTTTGTAAGGTTGGTTATGTCAATACATTTTGTTTTTCTTATGAGCTTGCCACGTTCGAGTTTAGTGTTGAGGTGCATCTTACATCTCACCAATCTATGTTCACTACCTGTGTTGAACTTGTTTAGCACACTGCAGTCTTCTTCTATGACGAATTTTTTGTTACACATAATAAAATCAATTTCACTTGTCGTCCCATTTGGATGTCTCCATGTCCATTTCCTGTGTGGCTTTTTTCTTGAAAAAGGAGTTCAAGATGAAAAACCCTTCTGCCTCTGCAAACTCAACGAGAGTATTTCCACGCTGGTTTCTGTTGCCGTGACCGAATTTACCTACTGAAGTTTCATTCTGTTGCCGTTGCCCTATTTTTGCACTGAAATCTCCCATAATTATCTTCAAGTGCTGCTTACTTTTATTATTTAGATGACGAATTTCCTCATAAAATTCTTCAATTTCTTCTTCAGGATTGCTTGTGGTGGGTGCATAAGTTTAAATAATCTGAGCCTTGTATCTTCTCGAGAGTTGGATAACGAGTCGTGCAGCTCTGTCAGAGGAACTTTCAACTTCTACAACTTTATCCTTCAGTTTCTTGTTTATTATAAATCCAACACCACTAGTTCTGCCAGTATCTGTCCCACGATAGTAGAAGAGATGTCCACTTTTCAGTTCAATGAGATCTTCTCCTTACCTCACTTAGCCCGACGATGTCCCACTTGATACTTGATCCTTTATAGTTCCTCTTCCAATTCAAGAAGCTTTGAATCAGAAGATAGGGAGCGTCCGTTATACGTAGCCAAGGTCAGCATCAGATGGCAGCCTCGTCCGGTCCTCCAGGGATTCTTAGCACCCTCTGCCTTCATGTCGCACTGGCCGCTGCCTTGGCCAGGTACATTCCAGCTGCCGGAGACTGAGGGCCAAGATTTAAGTTGTGGAGTCATTTTGGAGGGGTTTGGCCATAACTCACCACGCTGGCCAAGCGGGTTGGTGAGTGTGGGATAGCATTTCCTCTAATCCCAATGGCATAGTTATACCGCTATTGGCGATCGTCAGAGCCCCTTTAGTGGGAACAGGATGCACCACGAGAAGGCGGGGTTGACATTTGTCAAGGAGACGCTGTGATGTTAGGCATCACCTGACCTTACATATATATTGGGTGTGTGCAAAAGTTCTACCCGTTTTTGTAATAGATGCAAATTTTGATCGGAGTTGTTACGTCACAGATGACGCTGCGATGCCGAATTTTTGGCCAATAAAGCGTAGAGCAGTAGAGCATATAGAGGCTCTAGGTTTGTCTGAGCAAATCATTCGTAACGGAAATCACGGACGGTTTAACCTGGCATGCGATCAGGAGCACATTAGACATTATTTACTTTACGAGTTCAATAAAGGCAGTACTGCAGCCACGGCTTGCCGTAACATCTGTCAAGTGTATGGGGAAGATGCAGTTGATGATAGCACATGTCGCCGTTGGTTTCGGAAATTTCGGGACTGAGACAGAAGCTGTAAAGATCAACCACGTCCTGGACGTCCATTCGTGGTTTCTGACGAGGATGTGGACCAAGCCATAACAAAATGATCCACAGCCAACCGTTCAGGAATTAGCGGAAACGTTGTCTGTACACAGAACAACAGTCGAAAGACGGATGCATGCGCTTGGGTTCATCACCAAGTTTAATGACTGGTTCGGCACCAGCTTTCTGCAAAGCAACGAGAAGAGAGAATCCGTACTTGCGTTTCTTTGCTTTCTCGTCACAGAAATGAACCGTTTTCGGGACGAATTGTAACGGGTGATGAGAAATGGGTACTGTACCGTAATGTAAAGCGTCGACGGACTGTGTGGCAAGGTGCGGAGCCTGTTCCATCGACCTCAAAAGGAGGACTGCATCCCAAAAAGGCTTTGTCGAGTGTTTGGTGTGATGTCCACGGAATAATCTACTGGGAGGTGTTGGCACCTAACCAAACGATAAATGCTGACCTCTACTGCCAACAGTTGGACAGATTGCAAGAACAACTGACATCGAAGCGGCCAGCACTCGTCAATCGCAAAAGGCATGATTCTTCATCATGATAACGCCAGACCTCATGTTGCTTTAATCACTCGGCAAAAATGACTGGACTTTGGTTGGGAAGTGTTACCTCACCTGGCATATTTCCCTGACCTGTCACCTAGAGACTACTACCTTTTTCGATTGTTACAGAATGCCTTTGCTCTCCAAAACTTCGATGATGTGGACGATGTGAAAACGGCATTACATGACTTTTTTGACTCTGAAACACAGTTTCTACATTCAGTTGTTTTATTTTTCTCTTTTTACTCACACCGGTCAATACATAACCTTTTCTATGTTGTACTTGGTGTGAGTCAAAAATTTTTTTGCTTCAGTCTCTTAATAGAATATATATATATATATATATATATATATATATATATATATCATCATCATCATCATCATTGTCAACCATTATCAATCCACTGCTGGACGAAGGTCTCCCCAAGTTTCCTCCACAACGGTCTGTCTTGTGCCAGTCTCCTCCATGTCACTCCCGCATACTTTCGAATTTCATCCACCCATCTTCCCATGTGGTCTTCTTCTGGGTCTTTTCTTGTCCCTTGGAATCCAATCTAAAATTTCGGCTGTTCATCGATGATCTGTCCTTCTGGCAGTATGTCCAGCCCATTGCCATTTCAGGGATTTAACTCTGATCATGATGTCTTCCACTCTTGTCATTTTTCGGATCCACGAGTTCCTCTTCTTATCTCTCCTGGTTACACCAAGCATGCACCTCTCCATGCTTCTTTGAGTTGTCTGCAGCCTTTGTATGTCTCTTTTAGTTAAGGTCCACGTCTCTGCACCATACGTAAGCACTGGAAGGATGCATTGATCAAACACTTTTCTTTTAAGACATAATGGCATATTGCTCTTGAAAATTATGCTGTTTCTTCCAAAAGCTCTCCAGGCACGTTTTGTACGCCGATTAATTTCTTCATCAATGTGACCCTCACTTGATATCTGCTGTCCAAGATAAACGTACGTGTCTGTTATCTCCAGCTTTTCTCCATCAATCGATAAATCTTCATTTCTTGTAAAAGCATTGAACATCACTTTTGTCTTCTGAAAGTTCATTTTTAATCCTACTTCTTTACTCTTGTCAGCAAGTTCCTGGATCATACTCTGCAGCTCTGATGGGCTAGTTGCAAAAATGACTACGTCATCAGCAAAACGAAGGTGGGTTAGATAATCTCCATTAATCTTTATCCCCTTGTTTTCCCAGCTCAGTGACTGAAAGACATTTTCCAATGTGGCATTAAAGAGCTTCGGAGATATGGTGTCACCTTGTCTCACTCCTTTCCAATTTTTATGTGTGTTGTATTTTCAAACAGCCTAATCTTTGCACTTGCATTTTCATAGATGTTATTAATAATATTAATGTATGCATCTTTAATACCGCAGGATTTTCAGAGCCATTGTAACTGCTGATGGTTTCACCGAATCAAAGGCTTTTTCATAATCGATAAAAGCCATGCACAATGGAAGTTCATATTCTCCTCGCTCTTTCAATTAGTTCTCTCAGCACGTGGATATGATCTATTGTGCTGTAGCCACTCCTGAATCCAGCTTGTTCTCTCGGTTGAGCCATGTCCAGTGTTACCTTCAAGCGGTGTGAAAGAACTTTAGTGAAGATTTTATAAACTACTGATAGGAGGCTGATAGGTCTGTAGTTTCCGAGATCCTCAATGTCACCTTTCTTATGTAGCAGGATCATTGTAGCGTTGTTCCAATCCTCAGGAATCTTTCCTTCATTAAGGCATCGAGTGAAAATTTGGGTGAGTACTGTTTCGATTTCTCCACTTGCTTCTTGTATGATGTCTACAGTAATTCCATCTTCTCCTGGAGCTTTTCCCCGCTTCATGTTCTTGATTGCATGTGCAACTTCTGCTGGAAGGACTGGAGGAACTCTGGTACTGGTATCTTTCATGATGTCTGGAGTGCATGTATCATCCCTTTCATATAATTTGGAGTAGAAATCTTTCACTCTTGTCAAAATTTCGCCTCTATTTCTTGTTACAGAACCATCTTCTTTTCTCAGTGCCATAATCTGTTTTCTTCCCTTACTGAGATGTCCCTTTGCTATCTTTAGGCTTTGGTTGTTTTCAATTGCTTTCCTCACTAGTTCACAGTTGAATTTTCTTACGTCTTCAGTGATACTTTTTCTTACTGTCTTGCATAGCTCTATATATTCCACTTTGGAAGTCACATCTTCTTTAGTTGTCCTCATCTCTCTTCTTTTTTGCATCAGCATTTTCGTTTTTCCTGATAATTTATTTACATGCAACTTGTTCTTAGACCCAGCTAATTTTGTTGCTGTTTCCATAAGAGCTTTGGTTACTTTTCTGTTAACTTCAGAGATGTCCACTTCTTCCGATGTTAGGCCTTCTAAAGCAGAGAACCTGTTCTTCAGTTCCAACTTGAAGGTATTATGGTGTTTTTAAGGTTGGTTATGTCAATAGATTTTGTTTGTCTTATGAGCTTGCCACGTTCGAGTTTAGTGTTGAGGTGCATCTTACATCTCACCAATCTATGGTCACTACCTGTGTTGAACTTGTTTAGCACACTGCAGTCTTCTATGACGAATTTTTTGTTACACATAATAAAATCAATTTCACTTGTCGTCCCATTTAAATGTCTCCATGTCCATTTCCTGTGTGGCTTTTTCTTGAAGAATTAGTTCAAGATGAAAAACCCTTCTGCCTCTGCAAACTCAATGAGAGTATTTCCACGCTGGTTTCTGTTGTCGTGACCGAATTTACCTACTGAAGTTTCATTCTGTTGCCGTTGCCCTATTTTTGCATTGAAATCTTCCCATAATTATTTTCAAGTGCTGCTTACCTTTATTATTTAGATGACAAATTTCCTCATAAAATTCTTCAATTTCTTCTTCAGGATGACTTGTGGTGGGTGCATAAGTTTGAATAATCTGAGCCTGGTATCTTTTCGAGAGTTGGATAACGAGTCGTGCAGCTCTGTCAGAGGAACTTTCAACTTCTACAACTTTATCCTTCAGTCTCTTGTTTATAATAAATCCAACACCACTAGTTCTGCCAGTATCTGTCCCACGATAGTAGAAGAGATGTCCACTTTTCAGTTCGATGAGATCTTCTCCTTTTCTCCTTACCTCACTTAGCCCCACGATGTCCCACTTGATCCTTTGTAGTTCCTCTTCCAATTCAAGAAGCCTTGAATCAGAAGATAGGGAGCGTCCATTGTACGTTGCCAAGGTCAGCATGAGATGGCAGCCTAGTCCGGTCCTCCGGGGATTCTTAGCACCCTCTGCCTTCATGTCGCACTGGCCGCTGCCTTGGCCAGGTACATTCCAGCTGCCGGAGACTGAGGGCCAAGATTTAAGTTGTGGAGTCATTTTGGAGGGGTTTGGCCATAACTTACCACGCTGGCCAAGCGGGTTGGTGAGTGTTGGATAGAATTTCCTCTAATCCCGATGGTATAGTTATACCGCTATTGGCGGTCGTTAGAGCCCCTTTAGTAGGAACAGGATGCACCACGAGAAGGCGGGGTTGACATTTGTCAAGGAGAGGCTGTGATGTTACGCATCACCTGACCTTACATCCCTATAGAATATATATATATATATATATACAACTACGAGTATTAAATTCGTAATGCATATATACGGTAGAAAGACAGATGGGGGCGCAATATTTTGTTGTCTGCCCCTGGCGCAGAAATACCTAGTTGCGTCTTTATGTACAACAATGCAGATATGTTAAATCTTTAAAAAGTTTTGAATTCTTTATAAAATTATTCTTAAAATGATGTACGGTTTATTATATTTGGAATTGGCGTTACTTTTCAAACTTCGGTCAAATACGTAAAATACATGTTTATACGAAGGGTTTCACCAAGCTGTAGGTATCTTTCTCGCTTTCTTAGCTGCGAAACTGGTAATAAATATCGTCCTCCAAACTAAGTTTGCATGCAAGGTCACTATCTGTTGTTAAAAACTGTTAAAATACTAATAATAAGTTCAATAATGATTATGTCATTCCTGGAAACAATTTTTAAAAACGGGACCGCAGCGCCTGCTGTGTGGTAATCAGTTCCCGGATGAAGATTTTTTTCTTCCAAATAAGTGATAAAAATGCTAATTAAAGAGTTTAGAAGCAGGTTTGGCATGTAAGAAACCTTACTGTTAGTAAAAAAATATTTAAAAAATAGCGTGTTAACGAACTATGTTCTAATCAAACTGAAAGTTAACCAGCCGTGAGTTAACTAACCGGTTTGGGATCGGTGGGCAAACCCTGCAGAAACGAGGCTTTGCGTGTGCAGGAATTAAAAGCAGTGATAAAAAGGAATGTGGAACCAGAGTTATATCTTTTTCTAGGGAATTACCTTAAAGAACGTTTAAATTTAAAAATGTTTAAAAGAAATTTCAAAATGTTGAATGCTATTGTAAAATGTTGAATGCCTCCAAAAGGAAAAAAAGGGGGATAGCAAGGACCTGTAATTTTAGATAACGCTAATTTATAATGCAAAACAAACATACATGCATACTTTGTTTGCAACCTTTAGCCTATGTCTATTTTGAGTTTAGTATAATTTTTTTATTCTAATTCGCGTAGAGTGACCTAAAATTTATCCAGCGCTAAAAAAATTTAAAATTGCTCCCAATTTTCTTCCGTTCTGTGAAATATAATTTCATTGTGAGGTTTCCAATCGCAGCCTACTAAAACTATACTTAACCACATATTATAGAATGAGGTAGAAATTTTATTTATATCTATGCAGTGTTGTATAACATAAAAAAAAAAACGCAGGAGAAACAAAACAAAGTACATGTTAGCTTTCGTTTCGACTTTACCAGGATATTTTGCGACACCATTCCACATTAAAAGTTCTAGACTGATTCTTATGTTTTTGCAACTTAGAATGGTGTAGCAAAATATCCTGGTAAAGTGGAAACGAAAGCTAAGATACTTTGTTTTGTTTCTTCTGTCTACTAATGTTTCGTTTCTACTGTGGTTTTTTTTATGTTATACAACACTGCATAGATATCAATAAAATGTCTACCTCATTCTATGTGGTTAAGTATCATTTTAGCAGGCTGCGATTAGAAACCTCACAATGAAATTACATTTCACAGTACGGAAGAATGTTGGGAGCAATATTTGGTCGATGTGAGCCCAAGTCTTCCTTTTTTTTTTTTTTTTTTTTTTTGACTTCATCCCTTAATAAACTGAAAGGGTATTTGTTCTAATAAGAAGTACACTTTGTTCACTTTACTTACACGAGCGATCCTTACACCTTAAGGTGGATCCACCTAATATCTTTGCCTTGTATTTCTAATGGGTAAATTTTTGCAGCCATTTTTTTGAACATCGATAAAAATAACTTCATATTATAGCCTAGTATACTTAATAGTTTCTAAAACTTAACCATAATTATGTTAAAAATCAATAACTTTTCCATTGATAGTGTTTAGACCAGAAAATAGATGGCGCCACATCTACATGTGACTTACTAAATGCTATCACGTCGCATTTTTTTCAAGAATTTTATAAAATTTCGGAATGGAATCAGAATTTGAGTGTATCCATGCGACAGTCTGGAATGTTTAAAATGATTTGAGCCACTTAGATTAAATGTTCTGATAATAATTTAGCTGAAAATGTTAACAGAATTGTAGATGCTGCTGATTTATAATTCCGAAATAAACCAGCAAGCTCACTCTGCAACATTTTCCGCTAAATTAATTTTTGAATATTTAATCTAAATTCCTCGAATCATTCTAAACATTCCGGACTATCGATGCATGGATGGACATAAGTGTTGATTGCATTAATTGTGAAGAAAATGGCTGCAGAAATTTTCTCATTGGAAATACAAGGCAAAGAATTTAGGTGGATCTACCTCAACTACACATACTAAAATCAGCCGCTCACTGGCTGACGACGCGATAGCGATCAGCACGGAACTGCAGTTTTACGCACGCGCAGTTCAGCGTGCATCTGCTCATTCATTACTGTTCTCCAAAGCTTCCCCAAGGCGACGAGTTGACGAGAGACGCCTGTCTCACTCACCCACGCGGTTTTCAGTGCGCTCTAGGGAACGGATATGGAAGGCTGTAATGTGTTAGCCAGTTATTCAACTATTGTAGTGTCTCACATTGCATTAAAAAAATCTGGAGACTGGCTACTAACGTGGATCTTCTTTCGGAATTTTTCTAATTAAAAAAAAATATTTTTTTTTTCATTTTTCGTGCTGGGGCTTAGCCCCGGATGCCTATAATGACCTGACTCCACTGCTAATTTCATTAAGAAAAAATAGATTAAGAAATTCTGTACGATTTCATGTTTTCAAAATATGAAAAAAGGGGGTGAAAAAACCTTGCTTTTGAAATACTGGATAGTAAAGCAGAATACGAGTTTGTTCTATATTCAATACCGCTATTACACATTCTTTATTTACAAGCATCTCTCGTTTCAAAGCAGTTTGTCCACTAGCTGATTTAGCATTACTGCCGAGTAAAATATTCACTTCCATTTGCCAGTGGCGGACTGGGACAAAAAGGCCCCGGGTGCTGCTTACTCAGGGCATATGTAGATGATTTTAGGAAGGTACTGTTTGACCCGAGGTCTTAAACAACCCTTAGAAATAGGAAGCTAGGAGGTTTGGGGTAGAGTGCCCAATAAGAAAGTGACACTGAAAAAGGGGAGGAAGACGTCCTTATTTATTACCGGGGGGGCAGTACCCGGGTTCCGACGGCTTAACGTGCCCATCCGACGCACGGCCGATATTTAGTGGATCGAGTGTTCGTACCTGCCTGGGATCGAACCTGAATCTTCTCCGTAGCAGTTGTAAACGCTGACAACTATGCTGTTTACTACTAGGTGCCCGGACGTGTGCGTGTGTGTGTTTTGCCGAAATGCGAAAGGTTAGGAATATACGTGAACGAGGGTTCCCTTTGAAGTCGGCGTTGTACGTTCCTGTGATGGTAAGTCGGGTGATGTATTTTTTTCTTACCTACGAAAAGTAGCAGGAGGCTGTGCGTTTGCATCCCGCACTGCTACATCACGTGTAATGTTGAATGAAGGACTGGTATAGCGCTTCCGATGGAAGACAAACTGGAATGTATAGTTCGGATCAGTTGGGACTGGTAGCTCTGCCACCAGTCAAAACTTGGTTTTCGACAAGCTAAGTGAAGAATATCTCATTTTACACGATTCAACATATGACATGGAATACCTATGCAGGGCCCGACTTACACGGAATTGGGCCCTAGGCACAACCCAAAACGAGGTTCCTTCCACTCGACATTTACTTTACGGAGTCGAGTAGGTAGTGTGACCATTTTGGGCGACTGTATTACAATCCAGCTTAATAATTTAATAAACACAATACATTTATAAGACTGACATTAAATTACGGTAGTACCTGGTAAAAATATTGTTTTCTCCTAGATTTTTATGCTGTCCTACTGATTTGCATCTGAAAAGACTTGAACCTTCATCGATGAAGCAGTTGTGTGTGACAAAGCCATATGACGGGTAAAATTCAATTGGACATTGGATTTTTTGCCAGGTGTGTCTAAACTATACTATTACCATATTAACCAGGGGTGCATTTAAGAGAGAGGTTTGGGGGGATTCAAACCCTACCCGAATTAAGTCCAAAGATTTTTCAAATATAACTTTTGGGAGCTAAAATGTCAAAATGTTTAAAAATTGCTTCAGAACCATGCAGTATTTGAAATTGAAGTATATAGTTGATCTTAGTAAGCCATAATTACAAACATACACATACTGCTAGTTTTTATTACACAACACGACAATTTTTTGTTTAATCTCACACAAAAACCCTCCCCAAATTATCTGGAAAATGTTACTGATATTAACTAGAAATAACACATTATTATATTGCCAGTACTTGCTTGTGTTTTGCCAGCGATTTATATATAGTTACTCCACATCACATCTACCCACGTATAAATATTTTGAAAAAAGGAAAGTTTTTTTTTTTTTAACCAAGATTTTGGGGCCCTTTCAATTTGAGGGCCCTAGGCATGTGCCTTGCGTGCCTAGGCGTAAATCAGGCCCTGTACCTATATGTACATGGAGATTTATTTACATACAGTGCATCAGGGGTGCACAATGATTTGCGTCTCTTGACTAATGCCGTTCACCGCAATAATGCGTACACGCTTTTGAACGTATAAAGTGATGACTCTTCTAGGTCTATTTAGACCACAGTTCTTATCGTAATCAAGCCGTCAAAGTTCGGTTGACATGACGAAGACACTGTCCGTCCTTCTCTTTTGGTCCAGAGAGTCACGGTAGTTACAGCGAATAAATGAACAAGATCAGATGGAATAGTTTACCTCTCTCTAGTATATAACCTGGTGCACTCAGCCTGTTAATGCTACCTTGAGAGACACAGCTGCCATGGTTACTTTGCTGCTACTGAACCTTCTTATGACCTCGGCCATTCGGGAGCATCTCTGCAGCTTTGCGCCAATCAAAGCGGCGCGTTCCCGCGGGATGCTTGCCTCTGACCTCATAATTCCTATGCAACTGTCATCTCTCTTCGCTGAGGACCCACCCTTCTTCTTCGATGCTGTAGCTTCGCTACCACGACCTCTCGGCCGAATAACTCAAAATGGCTTCCTCTCGTCCATTTCCTACTTTCCAACCAACTTATTTTCTACTGAAATCTGATTTGGGACGTGGGTGTGCTTCTCACATCGCCACAGTTCCTTCTCCCCAATCTCTTGAAATGTTGGCAGAACACAAGTCAGAACAAGAACAAGGGGAGACGTCTCACCAGGATTCTTGGCGTCCTCTCGAGGTGTAACTTGAGATGGGAGTTTTAATGATCCGGTGGTGTTATTACAGTATACTCTCGCTAATCCGGCCATTCCTTGCACAGAGGGGTGCCGGATTACTGAGAGTGCATAAAAATTCAGTTAAATTCTTCATTAAATTTAATGTTACAATTACAAGTTTACTATGTGCAGTACATAGTAAAAAGCGTATAAATGAATATTTATACGCTTTTTCCATTTATTTAAAAAAAACATAAATAAGAGACAAGCATGTGATAATAGTAAAAGCACATGATCAGCACGTACTATACTGTCTCATTTACAAGTATAGTAAATTATATTCATATCTCACTGTCTCATTTACAATTGTAGTAAGCCGCCCCGGTGGCGCAGTGGTCTAAGCGATGGCCTCTGACCATTCGTCCGAAAGGGGTCCGGGTTCAAATCCTGGTGAGGCATGGATGTTGTGTTTGTCTTACGGCACTGGCTCTTTCCCTTCCCTGGAACCAGTAGCCCTAAATTAGGGACGGGCGACTGCTTATAGCCCATTGAGTTGCTCATGGTGGTCGTTAAACCTCCAATCAAAAAAAACAAAAACAAGTGTAGTAAATTATAATCATATTATCAGTACAGTAAAGCACAATACGTATATTACGTACTATACACAGTAAAAAAAGGTACAATTGCAATACAGCACAGGTGAAATCTTGCGTTTTCTACTCAGTGTGGTCACTTCGAAACATGTCACAGATTTTTGTCTTCTTTAATAAAGATGCTTTTTGTAATATTCTCAATTATTTTGATGATCCTTCTTACTTTCATTTTAAATTGAATTACATAAACGTAAAAATTCATTCCGGTCTAATATTAACAGGATTTCTGCAACCAAAAACCACGCAAGGAGAAGGAGGCCGGAATATGGAGAGGCCGGGTTATCGAGGGCCGGATTACAGAGAGTCTACTGTATTTATGCCTTATGAGGTTTTTGCAGTCGCAGTGACTCATTCCATCTGTTCCTGGCATGTTTGTCATTTAATTTTACTCAGACTTTATTTTTATGAATTCCTGTCTGATGTTGCATCGGGGATTAAATGGTCTTCTAAGCTATGGTAGGAAAGTTTTCTCAGCGGGCTTTTCCATTTTGGGAACAGACTGGACTGTACTCTTTGGGGATAGGTTGGGGAAAGCAAGGAGAAAGAGGGATGGCAGAGGTTGAGAGTTGAGAGGAGTTTCATTTCTCACACGAGATGCAAGTGAGGTGGCGAGATGCAAGGGAGATAAATGGATGAACACGAGACGTGAGGGAGATGGACTCCCTCGCATCTCATACTATACGCACCTAGCAGTGGAAGAGACAAAAATAGAGAATTATTTCGGCCAATTTGAGTCGATGTGAGTTTTATGAATTTTCAAGATTTTTTTTTTAATATACACTGCTGGCCACACAAAATGCAACACCAAGAAGGATACGAAATAGCAAAGCCAGATTTACTGAACACATAACGACAGATACAAAGAGGAAACGATTGAACTTACACGCCCGTGCGACTTGCGGAACACGCAGACATCAATAGTTCGTGTCGTGTGGCCCTCATGGCTGGCAATAACGGCCGCTACAAGCCGCGGCATCGAACGAAAGAGGCTTTGGATGTGGGCTTGGGGTATGTCGGTCCAGGCTGCTTTCACACGTTACCACAGTTCATCAGGCGTAGCTGCGGGTGGTGCTTGGTGCTTGCCGGGCCACTCGGTTGCCGATCAGCGACCAGACGTGTTCGATGGGCGACATTTCGGGAGAACAGGCGGGCCACGGCAGCAGTGACACATGGTGGGCCGTGAGGAATTGTTGCACGATGCGTGCCACATGCGGTCGCGCATTGTCCTGTTGAAACGTGGCCGCTGGCAGGTCCTGCAGGTAAGGGAGGACTACAGGCTCCAAAACGTCGGAGATGGTGCGGTGGCTGCTGAGTGTACCGGCGATGCGTACCAGAGGGGTGTGGGTGTCATATCCAATTGCGCCCCAAACTATAACGTCAAGCGACGGACCGGTATGGCGATGCATAATGCAGGCGTCATACAGTCTCTCGCCGCGGTGCCGCCACACGCGATCCGACCATCGTGGTGTTGCAGGCAGAAGCGGGATTCGTCGGAGAAGACAATGTCGTGCCATTCCGTAGTCCAGGTGCGGCGTTCAACGGCCCACAGCCGCCACACTCGCCGGTGGTGTAACGTCAATGGCAATTGGCGCAGTGCGACAAGTCCCCGCTCCTGCAGACGTCGTCGAACGGTACGTGCTGACACAGGTTGTTGCACAACACACCCTAATTCCTGCGCGAACGTTCGTGATGTGGCGGTGTGAGCCGTCAATGCCTGCCGCACAACGTGCCGGTACTCTCGTTCGGTGGTGTGCCGCGGCTGCGGCAATCGCTCACGTCGGTCCGTCCGTCCCTCCTGCACCCACAGAATTCATACTCGCCTTACTGTGGCAGGGTGTCGTCCCAGCGCGAGCGCCGATGTCTTGGTACAATAAACCGCTGTCGCGATAAGCCACTATTCGTGCTCTGTCAAACTCCGAAACGTGCTGGAATGACTGTCGTATTCTGCGACGAGGCATCAGGAAGCTTCCCACGCACAGCTCTGGCAGCACAACACACTTCCACTACTAACATCTCGCCTTCTGTGCACCCTTCCTATAGTGCTTCTCGGTGGCGTGCCGGGCGCACATGATTTGCATATGCCCTGTAATGCAAATCGTTTGCATGTCCTCTCGCGGGCGACGAATGCTGCGAATTTCAGGCCAATCGGATGCTTCCTTCTTGGTGTTGCATTTTGGGTGGCCAGCAGTGTATAAACTTAGCGAATATATACTTTGAGTTCGTTATTTTGGTGTGTTTTGATTTCTAGGGCAGATGGACGTAAAGGCCCGGATGCAATCGCACCCTAGCATTCCAGACCAGTGTGTTCCTGCCCTTTGCTTGCTTCAAATTTCTTGAATTCAGAAAAAAGAAAACTGTGAACGCTACTTGGTAAATTTTTAGTTGCACTAGTTATTTCATGACTGGAAAAAAAAAAAACAAAAAAAACGCTGTCTCAATTCTCTCGAAGTTGTGACGTACCGGGTTTCCTATAAAAGAATCAAAGAGCCGTGCGTTTGATAATCTGAGAAAAAAAAATATAACGAATAAACGGAAAAAGCGTGTAAATGAATTGCGTGTAACTGAATTGAAAAAGATGAGACTAGTGCAGAATTATGTATAAAAGTGAAAAACTTGTAACTGTAAAATGCATAACCGAGATTCCACTGTTACTGGAATTTACGGTTCTATCAGAGTGATCGTGGTCCTATACTTTATCTCAGCGCTTTACTATTCCTGTAGTTTCATCCACATCTTACTGGTAAACCAGGGACGTCGCTAGACTTCAAAATGAGGGTGGGTGAGTAATTTCTTTTTGCTGGGGCAAGTTTGAAAGCAACCTTAAGTTCGGGCGCCAATATAACGTACAAATTTGTCCACGCCGGACAACGAGTCCGGATCCCTTCACTCCGGAGTAAGTCGCTCTGCCAACTGAGCTACGCGGACAAACTTGTACGCTATATTGGCGCCCGAACTTTCAGGTGTGATGTTCTTTCCACACCGCGAGACAGGAAAAATGAGAATCCCTTCTTCAGTGCTTCGAAAAAATAAATCAATGTGATGTTACGTTGCACACACCAGATTGTCTGGGATTTCTCAAATGCACGTTCTTCATCCGATGACTGCCTACAGTGACACATGGTCCCGGCTTTCCCGTGGCCATGCCCTCGGCCCTCTTTCAGTGGGGGGAGGTGGAAGGGGAGATTTGACGTGCCTGCCCTGCAGCACATGTGATAAAGGCAGATAGCAGTGGTAGCACATGCCAGTGTAGTGTAGTGGATAGCACTCGGAGCTCCGGAGCAGAGAGTTGTGGGTTCGAATCTGGCATAAAAATGATGGAGAAATTTACTTCGTCATAGCAGTTAACACTAGGATATTAACTGCGACTGGGAGGGGAGAAGTTAGCCGAAGAAGGGGAGATAATGGCTTGGCGGTCATTGTAATGAGCTTACTCCTTTCTTTGTAGTTCCTGTTTTAAAATACTCATTCAGAAATCGTTTGTCTGGTGGTTGGCAAGGTTGAAAAGGTGTGGGAGTGGAGGGCTACATCGTGATGGAACGCCGAAAGTTTCCTTTTGTATCGGCTTCAAAAACATCATGATGGAACGCCGGGAAGGTTCCACGACACATGGCACCCCATTATCGCGCGGAAAAATACTGATAAACAAGAGATTTCATATCTGTGAAATGGTTTCACAACCTTAACAGTGTAATCAGGTTAGCTTTGCCCTGAGTATAGTTTTACTTTGGTCTCGTATGATTTCCGCTTATTCAGAAACAGGGGCAGGTAGACGAACAGATTTCAAGGGGCAGGTAGACGAACAGATTCCATTACATCACCCTTACAAAGGGGAAAGGTTTCATGTCGCTGTGTACAGCGGGGTCAGAGAAACAGTTTCAGCTTTTTCACTACCATCCACGAACACCTCGCAATTTGCACTTGGAACCGTTAATGGTTGAAATCCCTGTGGCCTACATTGCATAACAAAAATACCAAGAAAAGTATACTGTGGTTAACCATTAAAAATGTTCAAGACAAAATCTAGGAATCTTAGGCTTTTAACTCATGTTCTTATGAGAACAATAGAAAATACAGTGAGTTATTATGAGAGCTCTGCAGATAATTTAGTAGTTTGAAGAATGCACTATGTATTAATAATCAGAAGTATATTGCTACAGTTTCGTGTTTTAACGGATTTCATAATGATTCGCTGTCATAATTATTTGACGGCCCATTCAGATGTCTTAGCCTTGGGGCCCACTCAAATATCTTAGCCTAGAGGCCCACTAAGGCCTTAATCCCACTCTGGCTGTGGCTTTTGACTCCATTTTCTGTGTCGGAGTTCTCTACTTACTATAATAGCATAAACAAACAGTACAGCAGTTGGTAATGATCTTCCTCGGTGAATACCTATCCAACTTCCTCATTCACCCTTGGGCATACTAACATGAAAAAAAGGCTTTATTAAACTAAGTATTTGGAAGAGTGGAGAACAGATGAATTTTCATGGCCCTGTAGATGCTATATTGATAAACTAGTACTACGGAAAAGTAAAAAACGCACTTTCTAGGGGAAAATACGTACAACTATTCGACGAAAACACGAGACTCATAGAATATTCAAAGCCAACAGAATATAAATTCTGAATTTGCTTGTAACGCTTACTGGTCATCCATGTAAGACCTCTACGAGGAATACCTCTTACTTCATTGATTTATACACTGAAGAGCAATTGAATTAGAGATACCTGTCTACTAACGTGTAGCACCACCTTTCGCCCTGATGACGGCGGCAATTCGTCTCGGCGTGGACTCGACAAGACACCGGAAGCGTTGGGAAGCCATACGGATCCACGACCCCTGAACAAGCTTCCACAGTTCACGAAGATTTGATGGAGGGAGTCAGAGCCTCTAACATCTCTCTCGGTGGCATCCCAGATGTGCTCGATGGGATTGAGGTCAGGTGACTTAGCTGGCCAAGGAAGCGAGGTCACGTCGGTGGAGTGTTCATCCAACCATTCGGATACAATTCGGGAGCAATAGCACAGTGCATTGTCTTGTTGCAGGATGAAGTCCCCAGTGGGATGTTGAAGACGCACAAACGGGAGCAAATGGTAGTTCAGGATATCCCGGTAACGTTGAACTGTGAGAAATGATGTCACACATACCAGGGGCCCCATTTCAGTCCACGTAAACAGTCCCCAGACGAGAATGCCATCCCCACCAGCTTGGAGAGTACCCTGCTGGCAAGAAGGATCCATTGCTTCATGTGGTTTGCGCCGTACTCGTATCATGCCATCCGCATGTACCAACGTGAATCTCGACTCATCAGTCCAGGCAAGATTTTACCACATATCTAGGGTCTAGTGGCGATGTTCACGCGCCAATGCTAATTCTTTGCACCCTGTGATGTGCGTTCAGCAGCGGTACCCTCGTGGGACGATGGCTTCTGTACCCCATAGCGAGGAGATGGTTCTGGATGGTGTGGCTGCTTACACGTTTTTGTGCACCAGCGTTATATTGCCGAGTGATTTCTTACACTGTGGCCCGTCTATCCGCTGTTACAATGCGAGTTAGCCGACGATGACCCAGCTCATCCACACGGCAGTTGGCCCTTGCAGGGATGGTTTTACCGGATTCGATGTACTCACGGTGCACCCGTGACACAGTGCACTGTAAAAAAATTACTGTAGATTTTACGGTTTTAAACCGTTTTCCAGGGTGCCAACATAAAACCGTAAAATCTACAGTTTTATGCCGTGTAGGAGCAAAGCTATAGCTTTGCTCCAACATAATCAACACATTCGTTCCAGCCAAATTTTTGTGTTTTCGTGATTATTTGGACTGTGACTCGCTCCAGCCAAATTTTGTGCTGTTTTCTTCATTAAATGCGGTTTTGGAGCAAAGCTATAGCTTTGTTCCATCACTGCATAAAACTGTAGATTTTACGGTTTTGTGTTTGCACCCTGGAAAACGGTTTAAAACCGTAAAATCAACAATTTTTTTTTACAGTGTGGCTCATAAAAATCCCAGTAACTGCACGACTTCCGAGATGGAAGGACCCATTCGTCGGGCCCCGACAATTTGCCCACGATGAAATGCGCTTAGATCCTTCGTCTTACCCATACTACGTCTGACTCTTACTGATTCCCGTCGCATCACTCCTTAAAATTTGAGGATGTTCAGATTCCTAAGCTAAGTTTGCTTAGTAACAGTGCTTGGAACTTCACTGTCCTGGATGGTGTAACGGTTAGCATACTCGAACGGAAATTGGGAGAGGCGAGTTCGATTCCCACTGCAGGGCGGTGAAATTTTCAAGTTTTCTGAGAGGTATTACATGGATGACCAGTAAGTGGTACAAGCAAATTCAGAATTTATGTTCTGTTTACTTTGAATATTCTATCGATTTCCCATGTATTATGAGGAATATTTCTTCCTTCATTGATTTACGAGACTCGTTATTACTTGGACTTGGCAAAGTCCAGATTATATTTTAAAGTTAAAAAAATTTAAAAAATGGCACATCTTGAACTGATTGGGCGGCAGGGTGAGCAAGAAAGATTTCAGAGTAGGGTCCAGTCATTTTACCCCTTATCCTCGCACCCTCTTGGCGACGTCCCTGATGGTAAATGATACTTTTCGGAGATTTATGATCTTTTTTTACCACACTCCATGGAATCGTTTCATTGGCATTAATGACGATCAATTCTCACACTTCTTTCTTTGGAGATTTCATAATTGCGGGTGCGTATGCAAGTTTTCGCAGCGAATGCAGCTGCAGTTTCTAAATCCACTTAAATGTTTAGACCTTTTCGACACGTTTAATAAATAAATAAACACCATCAATAATTTTTTGTTCATTTACTTATATAATGAGAAAATACTGCGCTGCATGTCTGAGGAAGAAATGTTCCGCCATTATGTATAAAGTCCCCACATGCGTTGAACGACGTATGCAGATTAGTTCTTTGAAATATATATGTGTTTTTCTCATTAGCTATAGATACGTTTTGGATGTTTATGCAAAGTGTGGGTCTAATCAAATGGGTTTCGCATTACAAGCAGCAACTAAAATGGAGATACCACCAACAGTCTGAACGAGGTCAGCATGATTTATCATCATGCCTGCCGGCAACGGTGTAGAGGCGTGTTCTCATATTTTTACTTTCCGCGGAAATTCATTCGGTGGATGTGGCGAAATTAAAAAAGCAGATAATGAAAATGAATGTGCGCGGTCCTCGCCTATCGTGTTTTTGTTTTGTCACGAGGGTTGCTCAAAGTACGGCGAGAACGGGGGATAGAGTGGGGGAGGCGAGGTCACAGTCTTCTGACTTTGGTTGTTGAGGGTGAATGGCGACCCGGAGGAAGTGCAGATGGGCTCAGAATTAATTGCTGTGTGTGTGTGTGTGTGTGTGAAGTGTTGAAATGCTTGAATGTGTGTATCACTTTGCTATCTTTCTCCCACTCTGAGTAATAATTGCAAAATCTTGATACGCCGTGCTGGTTTCAGGGTATGATTGGCCAAAAAGTGATAGACGGTTTCCTTGGAAACAAATATGGCGGAAATTGGGATGGGGAAACTGTTCAGAGAAATAAGTGAAATCTCTTCGCCCTGTAACTCATGCAATCACATCTCAAAATGCAACATCCTGCATTGTGTCTCTGTACAAAAGGCGCGTCGTTGTTAATAATACCCAGTTTATATCATCATCATCATCATTGTCAACCATTATCAATCCACTGCTGGACGAAGGTCTCCCCAAGTTTCCTCCACAACGGTCTGTCTTGTGCCAGTCTCCTCCATGTCACACCTGCATACTTTCGAATTTCATCCACCCATCTCCCATGTGGTCTTCTTCTGGGTCTTTTCCTGTCCCTTGGAATCCAATCTAAAATTTCGGCTGTCCATCGATGATCTGTCCTTCTGGCAGTATGTCCAGCCCATTGCCATTTCAGGGATTTAACTCTGATCATGATGTCTTCCACTCTTGTCATTTTTCGGATCCACGAGTTCCTCTTCTTATCCCTCCTGGTTACACGAAACATGCACCTCTCCATGCTGCTTTGAGTTGTCTGCAGTCTTTGTATATCTCTTTTAGTTAAGGTCCACGTCTCTGCACCATACGTAAGCACTGGAAGGATGCATTGATCAAACACTTTTCTTTTAAGACATAATGGCATATTGCTCTTGAAAATTATGCTGTTTTTTCCAAAAGCTCTCCAGGCAAGTTTTGTACGCCGATTAATTTCTTCATCAATGTGACCCTCACTTGATATCTGCTGTCCAAGATAAACGTACGTGTCTGTTATCTCCAGCTTTTCTCCATCAATAAATAAATCTTCATTTCTTGTAAAAGCATTGAACATCACTTTTGTCTTCTGAAAGTTCATTTTTAATCCCACTTCTTTACTTTTGTCAGCAAGTTCCTGGATCATACTCTGCAGCTCTGATGGGGTAGTTGCAAAAATGACTACGTCATCAGCAAAACGAAGGTGGGTTAGATAATCTCCATTAATCTTTATCCCTTTGTTTTCCCAGCTCAGCGACTGAAAAACACCCTCCAATGTGGCATTAAAGAGCTTCGGAGATATGGTGTCACCTTGTCTCACTCCCTTTCCAATTTTTATGTGTGTTGTATTTTCAAACAGCCGAATCTTTGCACTTGCATTTTCATAGATGTTATTAATAATATTAATGTATGCATCTTCAATACCGCAGGTTTTCAGAGCCATTGTAACTGCTGATGGTTTCACCGAATCAAAGGCTTTTTCATAATCGATAAAAGCCATGCACAATGGAAGTTCATATTCCCTCGCTCTTTCAATTAGTTCTCTCAGTACGTGGATATGATCTATTGTGCTGTAGCCACTCCTGAATCCAGCTTGTTCTCTCGCTTGAGCCATGTCCAGTGTTACCTTCAAGCGGTGTGAAAGAACTTTAGTGAAGATTTTATAAACTACTGATAGGAGGCTGATAGGTCTGTAGTTTCCGAGATCCTCAATGTCACCTTTCTTATGTAGCAGGATCATTGTAGCGGTGTTCCAATCCTCAGGAATCTTTCCTTCATTAAGGCATCGAGTGAAAATTTGGGCGAGTACTGTTTCAATTTCTCCACTTGCTTCTTGTATGATGTCTACAGTAATTCCATCTTCTCCTGGAGCTTTTCCCCGCTTCATGTTCTTGATTGCATGTGCAACTTCTGCTGGAAGGACTGGAGGAACTCTGGTACTGGTATCTTTCATGATGTCTGGAGTGCATGTATCATCCTTTTCATATAATTTGGAGTAGAAATCTTTCACTCTTGTCAAAATTTCGCCTCTATTTCTTGTTACAGAACCATCTTCTTTTCTCAGTGCCATAATCTGTTTTCTTCCCTTACTGAGATGTCCCTTTGCTATCTTTAGGCTTTGGTTGTTTTCAATTGCTTTCCTCACTAGTTCACAGTTGAATTTTCTTACGTCTTCAGTGATACTTTTTCGTACTGTCTTGCATAGCTCTATATATTCCACTTTGGAAGTCACATCTTCTTTAGTTGTCCTCATCTCTCTTCTTTTTTGCATCAACATTTTCGTTTTTCCTGATAATTTGTTTACATGCAACTTGTTCTTAGACCCAGCTAATTTTGTTGCTGTTTCCATAAGAGCTTTGGTTACTTTTCTGTTAACTTCAGAGATGTCCACTTCTTCCGATGTTAGGCCTTCTAAAGCAGAGAACCTGTTCTTCAGTTCCAACTTGAAGGTATTATGGTGTTTTTTAAGGTTGGTTATGTCAATAGATTTTGTTTGTCTTATGAGCTTGCCACGTTCAAGTTTGGTGTTGAGGTGCATCTTACATCTCACCAATCTATGGTCACTACCTGTGTTGAACTTGTTTAGCACACTGCAGTCTTCTATGACGAATTTTTTGTTACACATAATAAAATCAATTTCACTTGTCGTCCCATTTGGATGTCTCCATGTCCATTTCCTGTGTGGCTTTTTCTTGAAGAAGGAGTTCAAGATGAAAAATCCTTCTGCCTCTGCAAACTCAACGAGAGTATTTCCACGCTGGTTTCTGTTGCCGTGACCGAATTTACCTACTGAAGTTTCATTCTGTTGCCGTTGCCCTATTTTTGCATTGAAATCTCCCATAATTATTTTCAAGTGCTGCTTACCTTTATTATTTAGATGACAAATTTCCTCATAAAATTCTTCAATTTCTTCTTCAGGATGACTTGTGGTGGGTGCATAAGTTTGAATAATCTGAGCCTGGTATCTTTTCGAGAGTTGGATAACAAGTCGTGCAGCTCTGTCAGAGGAACTTTCAACTTCTACAACTTTATCCTTCAGTTTCTTGTTTATTATAAATCCAACACCACTAGTTCTGCCAGTATCTGTCCCACGATAGTAGAAGAGATGTCCACTTTTCAGTTCGATGAGATCTCCTTTTCTCCTTACCTCACTTAGCCCCACGATGTCCCACTTGATCCTTTGTAGTTCCTCTTCCAATTCAAGAAGCCTTGAATCAGAAGATAGGGAGCGTCCGTTGTACGTAGCCAAGGTCAGCATCAGATGGCAGCCTAGTCCGGTCCTCCGGGGATTCTTAGCACCCTCTGCCTACATGTCGCACTGGCCGCTGCCTTGGCCAGGTACATTCCAGCTGCCGGAGACTGAGGGCCAAGACTTAAGTTGTGGAATCATTTTGGATTGGTTTGGCCATAACTCACCACGCTGGCCAAGCGGGTTGGTGAGTGTGGGATAGAATTTCCTCTAATCCCGATGGTATAGTTATACCGCTATTGGCGGTCGTCAGAGCCCCTTTAGTGGGTTATATAACGATTTATAAATATCTTCCCAGTCAACAATCCTAGACATGATTTTAGCACCTATGGCCAATGCATACTTAATTCTATTGTTAGATTTTATGAACGAATCAGCATGCTGCTAATTTAGGGTCAGTTTCAAGTATTGTACTTAATTTCTCAGAAACGTAAATGCAATGATAAATCAGAAATTCTTTGCCAACATTTCTGTCATATTGCACTGTTCTGGACATTTCAGAATAAACGAAAGAAAGGCGAATCTTGAACCCTTTTTACCAGCTGGAACGAATTAATTCGGGGTTAGCACAATCGGCTGAAATCAGCTCGAACGAATTAATTCGGGGTTAGCACAATCAGCTGAAATCAGCTCAAACATTCGCTAAGAAGTGGGCCGAACCAAGACCGTCTAGGAAACACAAGGCCATATGACATTAGAGAGATGAGTCATCACCCCTTTATAGCTTACAGGCCAGGGCACCGGATTGTGACGTCACTAGGGTAGTCCGTAGTCGGAGAGAGAGTGAAACCAACGATGCAAGTCAAGCGTTATTTTGAGTTTCACTGCATTTAATAAGGATTTCTGTGTTAGATTTTTTTAAATAACACAGAGTTTGCACGTTTGTTTTATAATTTTTCAGAATACAACAAAGAAAGAAATTACAGCATAAATCTAGCGTAGTAAGAATTTTGACGTAAAAGTGTAAGCAAGACAGATTCGTCTACCTAATGAAATCATCGCTGTCATTTCATTGGAAGTGATAAACCATTACTGTAATCGAAACTATAAACTGTCGTCATTGTTCCACTTGAAGTTATATATATATATATGTTCACCGAATCATTCTTGTACTTGAAAGATTAGTTTGAGGGTGCATTACGAAGTACCACCGTCGTTTCAAAAGATGTTAGTTGACGAATTTAAGGAATCAGATTTTTCATTTATTGCGAACTTACGGCTACGAAATATTGATTAATGAAATAATTCCTCTAGTGATAATGTATTTTCGTGTTAGACAGTAACTAGCAATTTATGTGCAATCCATATTCACTAATATATAAAAAAAGGTGAAGAAAAGAAACTGAAATTTTTCCTGTGTGTTTTTAAATTATTGCCAAAGGCTCAATAAAACACTTTAACATATATACACTGAATTGCTGCTTGGTCCACTGATTGTATCAAATAAATTAAGATTTTAAGAAAATTACGCAATTGTAACAGTATTAAATGTACCATAACGGCATTTTAATGACGTAGCAAGTTTTCCTAATTTTAGTACCATCTAGTTACATGTTTGGACAGCTTCATTTTAGTAAGCAAATGAAAAGTTTATAATTTTTGTCTTTCAGAGCACTATTTAAAAAAGTTACCTTGTCAAAGTTTAAAACATTAAGCATATTAGTATCATTAAACAAAACTATTGAGATCCAGAATACAAACATTATTTTTTATCTGGAAAAATACGAGTACTTATTGGCATAAATTTCCTGAAATTGGATTTTCAAGAAGTTTTCAGAAAAACTGCCAATGTACAAATAATTGTTTGTGTAACTTTTTATGTATCACAAACGCAATTTAATTATTTGTCCCTTAGCTGTTCCTGGAAGAATTTCAAAGACAATTTTCTAAGAAAATCTGAAATTTGTTCTAATAAGTTTTTAATAAAGTATTTTTCCAGATAAGAACTATATTTTTTTAAGAACCTAACAAACGCACTTGCAGTTATTGTACTGGATAAATCTAAACGACTGTTTTGGTACTATAGGATGTTTTTCAGAAGGTGTGCATGTCTCATTATAAAATGACTAACTTGATGTACCATTTTCTCAGAAACTATAAAAAACAAAGGCATAAAATTCTGTGCAAATGTTTTGTCATTACTAAAGCTATTGAAAAGACGTTCTTCCTTTTTTTATGGTTTTGGGTTCAAAGTAAACTATAAGGGGGTGATGGATGAGTTCTCTCTGTTTGTGACGTCACTCTCATGATACATGGACTGACACGTCGGTGTTGTGTTTGACGTCAAACGCGACAGCGTTGGAAACCAATCGGAAGTCTTGGTTTCCGCGTGACGTCACTAAAAGAGGGAACTTACACTGATAAGCCATTACATTATGACCGCTTATCTAATAAGCCGTAGGACGGACCCCCTTTAGCCCGGAACACATCGGTCACTCAGCGATGCATCGATTCCATGAGGTGGCGATAGGTATCCTACCAAATGTCAACATGGTACCATAATGTCAACAGTAGGTTCTCCAGTACCTGTACATTTTGGGGTGGTGGTGATTTTGCGCGAACCAGCTTTTCCAAGTCGAACCACAAATGTTCGATTGGGTTCATGTCAGGTGAATTTGGGGGCCAGGGTATTAACAGAAAGTCCCCAGCATGTTCCTCGAACCACTCCTTGACAGTTCTGGCAGTGTAGCATGGCGCATTATCTTGTTGGTAACGGCCATCACCAGCGGGGAACACAGTTGCCATGGGTGAACTTGGTCCGCAACGATGTTCAGATACCTGACAGCTGTCAGGGATCGTGCTATTGGGATAATGTGGCCGGAAGTGTCCCAAGAAAACATCGGCCACAGCATAACACCGCCACCGCCAGCCTGTTTCCAAACAACAGTGCATCCAGGTGCCATGGCCTCCGTTGGTAATCGACGTATCCGCTCTCGGACGTCTACGTGATGCACCAGGAATCTTGATTCGTCAGACCAGGCCACTTTCTTCCAATCATTCACCGTCCAATCTCGATGATCTTGGGCCCATTTCATGCGTTGTCGGCGATGACGTGCAGTGAGCATGGGGAACCGGATGGATCTTCGGCTACGCAGGCCCATGCGCAGAAGTCTGCGATGAACTGTGTGCTGTGACACTTTGCCCTGATCACCACTGTTGTAGCTGAGGGGGATTTGTCGCACTGTGGCCCTGCGGCGTCTGTGAACGATGCACGACTGTCTCCGCTTCCCTCTGGCATCAGTGAGCTGCGGATGACACACGGCTGGACCACGATTCGTTATTTGGCCATCTGTGCGCCAGTTTTGATACGTACTCACTACAGCTGCACGTGAACAACTCACAAACCGCACCGTTCCCGAGATCGTAGTTCCGAGGTGCCGTACCACCACAATTTGTTCTTTATAAACCTCCGATATATCGGCAGCTTTTCTCATTTTGAGTCCGAACACTATTAACCGAAAGCCAGTCCTCTGGTTGTATATACCGAGTGATCCAAAAGTCTTGCACATTTTGAAAACGTAATAACTCGCGGTGTTTTGAGAGTAGAACAGCGCGGTTTGCGTAGAAATGATCAGAATGACATCGGGTTTTTTTAAAAAATCACATAAATTTTTACTCCTTTTACTTACATTTTTCATCTCTAGATGGCGCTATAGGCAAACAGGTCTGGGATAGTGGGTATAAGAGCAACAGCTGGGAAGCAACCACAAGACACAGCGGTCCGTGTCAGTATGCTGTCATTACCGGACAAAACGCTCTTGGTGAAATCGTTCTATTGCAACGCTGAATGTGCGAGTGCTGCGTTGAGAGCCTACCGGTCACTGAAAGGTGATCGCAGTGGGAAAGGACCGATGGAAAGTGCTGCGCTGCGGCGAATGGTGAAAAATTCGAGGAAACTGGATCTTTGGCAGCACGCCCACGAAGCCGTAGACCACGAACACGTGCTGCTGCAACAGACACGATTACGCAGGAAATGAATGTGATTGCAATGTCATCCGCACATGGCGACTCCAGTACTCGCCATGTTTCTCGGAAAACAGGCATTCCATACGGGACTGTATGGCGAACACTACGACGGATTCTGCACACATACCCGTACAAAGTGAAACGGCATCACGAACTGCAAGCTAGCGATTACGTGCAGCGTCAGGAGTTCGCAGCATGTTTTTTTCGACAAATGGATGTCGACGAGAACTGGCTGATGAACGTTTTATGGACTGGTGAGGCACACTTTTCCCTAAACGGAGCGGTAAACACGTACAACTGCCGCATCTGGGCCACGGAACATCCCCGAGCAGTCGTTGAAGCGCCACTTCATCAGCCGAAAGTGACAGTGTGGTGTGTATTCACGGCTTCCTTCATTATCGGTCCTTATTATTTATTTATTTTTTTTTTGAAGAGGTCCGCGGCACCTCCTGCGTAACCGTTTCAGTGACAGGTGCACGTTAGGCGAACATGTTACGAACGTACGTTATCCCTAGCTTGCAAGAGGCAATGAATCTGTGCACTTTTATGCAGGATGGAGCACCACCCCACATCGCACGTTCAGTTAAGCAACTTCTGCAAGAGACGTTTGTCTCAAATCGTGTGTTGAGCCGACACTTTCCGAAGGCCTGGCCTCCTCGGTCAGCAGATCTGACACCCTACGATTTCTGGCTCTGGGGTTACCTAAAATCACAAGTGTAAAGATGTCGCCCCATTTCATTGGCCATGCTGAAAGATGCCATTCGACACCATGTGGCGGCTATACCACCCGACATGCTCTTCAATGCCGTCCATGGTGTTTTCTCTCGTCTGCAGGCAGTGCTGGAACAGGACGGCCATCGCATTGAACCCCTGGTACAATGAGGTGTCTAACCTGGTACAATCAGATGTCTATTTTTCTCGACACTTCTAACCTGTGGTTGCTGCGCCATCTGGCGATGAAAAATGTAAGTAAAAGGAGTAGAAATTTATGTTATTTCATAAAAAACCGGATGCCATTCTGATCATTTCTACGCAAACCGCGTTGCCCTACTCTCAAAGCTCCGCGAGTTATTACGTTTTAAAAATGTGCAAGACTTTTGGATCACCCGGTATATACTGCTCTGTGAACTTCACCTGCGCCACCGTTTGGTCTCCAGGCGCGCTCATTTCTCTAGGCTTGGGGTGGTCATAATTCGTATATCTCCCTAATGCGGGTGGAACGAATGAACCTTGTGCGTCAAAATGTGTTTCTTTCCCCTTACCTTTGTAATTCGAGGAGGTAATTTAGAGGGATAGGTGGTACATTTTTGCTCATCGATTACCTCCTAAACGAGCTATAACAATGGCAAAGAACCTAGGTGTGTGAGTCACTTGATTCTACCCTGTGACATGATGTCCGTGTCAGGGGGACTACGCTCTTTCTCATTATGCCTGATTCATAAAAAAGAAAAGACTACAGTACAGGGCCGTAGCCAGAAAGAACATTCGGGCAGGGTTTCTGAATTTGAAAATTAATTTTGCGCAATCATATGAAAATTTATTATTATTTATTTTTTGATTGAAGATTTAACGACCACCGTGAGCAACTAGATGGGCTATAAGCAGTCGCCCATTCCTTACTTAGGGCCACTGGTTCCAGGGAAGGTAGAGAACCAGTGTCGTAAGACAAACACAACAATCATGTTTCACCAGGACTCGAACCCGGACCCTTCACGGACGAATAGCCTATAGTTAGCGCTTAGACTACTGCGCCACCGGGGCGGCAAAATTTATCTTGAAATGCAGATGTTAAAATTTTTTCTGTCACATGTTATTAGCGCACAAAATTTTTCTATTTAATACTCCCCATTTTTCAAATACTGACTTACATGCTATAGTACTTACACAAATATATTTAAGTACAGCATTTCGTAGAGGGTTTGAACCCTCAAAACCCCGCCGTGACTACGACAATGGAAGACTAGAAGCGATCTCTTATCGTCTGTTCCATGTTTATGGTCTGTACTGCTAAGGTGAGAGGAGGGAAAATGAATGCTTTGCCGTAGCTTTCGTAAAATTCGGTTGCTATGTGAACATATCTTTTCGGAAAAAAACCAAAGAATTCTGGGTACCGTTTGGTTCAGGTATACTTTCGCTGCTTAAAGGGTTAAGGATATTTCCTTGACCTGCTCGAGGATTGAAACCTTACACTAGTTAAGCATTTCAGATCGTGACAGATGGGAGAGTTATCACAGTAACGAGCTGCAGGCTAAACTTATGAATCGGGTCCAGGTTCGAGTCTCTGATGAGGCATTGGTAGTGCGTGTGTGTTACAGCGCTGGTTCCCTCCCTTCCTTGAAGCCAGTGGCTCAAAATTAGTGACGGGCGACTGCAGTGAGGTAAAGGTGGAGGCAAACCACGGGCCTTCTAGCATACAGATCTTCCTTACGAAGTGATCTGCATGTAGATCTCCTGGACCCCAGGTATCTGGAGCTCAGACGATTTCAACGGCGATTTGTCTGTCATCTATACTTATTACTTTTAGCTAGCTATTAAGGCCTGTTATTGGTTCTCCTGGAGTGTTTTGAGCCTAGGCCGACACTGAACTGGTCGTCAAGACACAATCCCGGATTCTTGATATCATGCTGTGGATATTTCAGTTTCACTGTGTCCTACTAATGTCCTCCCGATGGCTATCCATCAGTCAAAATCATCGAAACAAGTTTAGGTGTTCGTCTGCAGGTTCTTCAAAACCTGCTGACAGGCTTGAAGCGTGCGAGGTGCCTTAGATGTTCACGACGGTCGTTTCCCTTCCCTCTCAGAAAAAAAAATCAAACATGATGGCTTTTCCGTCCACGGCAGAGGTACAGCGAAGTGTTGTGCGGTTTCTGTACACCATTGGGGCAAAAGTGATTGGACACTAAGTTGAGAAACAGTATTGTATTTACATCAGTTGCTAGTAGGTCTTCCATTTGTAGAGATTACAGCAGCCACCAGTCGAGGTAAACTGTACACATGTCCATGGAGTACGGAGAGTGGAATGTTCCCCGACCAACTCTGTCAGTGAAAAAGGCCGTGTTAGTCTAAACCTTATCCGTCGTTCAAGTTTGGTGTTAATGGGATTGAGCTCCGGGCTCCAAGCAGGCCAGTCCATCCACTTGACCTGATTTTCTTCATACCATTCCATTGTAGCCCGGGAAACATGATGCTAGATTGTCATTCTTGAAGAATCAATCGTCGTGTCCGTAGAACTGCCACAACATTGGGAGCATTGAGGTATCCAGGATGTCTCTATACAGCACTGAGTTCATGTTCCCATGAATAACATCCACTGTACTCACACACCATACCAGCTGAAACAGCCCAATGCCATAACTCCACCGCGTCAGGGCTTCACAGTCTGTACACTCCGAAAGCAGACGTTCTCCGCGTAACCGCCAAACCTTGACACGTCCATCAAATAGGAATAATGTGAAGCGGGTTTCGTGGCTCCATAACACCTGCCGCCATTGCTCCAATATCCAATTTCTGTGCTGTTGACACCATTGTAGCAGCCTGGCTTGCTCCAATATCCAATTTCTGTTGACACCATTGTAGCAGCCTGGCTTGCTCCAATATCCAATTTCTGTTGACACCATTGTAGCTGCCGCCATTGCTCCAATATCCAATTTCTGTTGACACCATTGTAGCTGCCGCCATTGCTCCAATATCCAATTTCTGTTGACACCATTGTAGCTGCCGCCATTGCTCCAATATCCAATTTCTGTGCTGTTGACACCATTGTACCAGCCTGGCTTCATGGGTCTTCACGATGAGAGGTTTATGAGTGGCTGCTGTATAGGCCTCTCTTAGAAGTGTCCGCTGCAACTTTTCCCGCTGCAACTTTTCCAGAGGGTCCGCTGCAACTTTTCCAGAGGGGGGCAAACGGGTATAGTCCCTCTCCAGTACGACGAAATTTTCAAGTTTTCGGGTGTTATCTGACTTACCATCCTTGTCACATTTACACCAAAAATCGGATTGTCATCTTCAAAATTTGGGTATACTCCCACTATCATAATTATTACTTACATTTATAGTACTCCTGCGCCCTTATACGGCATTGTGAGGGTTGGGTAAGGTGAGTGCAGCGAGCCCCTACAGCTAGAGGGTGGGTTCGGAGCACTGTTAGCTCCTCCACCCCGAAACGATTTTGAAATTACACCATTTCAAAAGGATTTTTGAGGCGATATCATGAAATGGGAACTTGGACACATCTTTCTTCCTACAGTCAATATTTAGTATTGAAATAACGGAAAATAATAATAAATATGTCATTTACCAATTACTGGCCACTAATTATTTATATCTGAGTCAAAAGTTTAACCTTACTGCAGGCTTTTTGCTAAATTTAATAATCAACTTAATACAGTCTTTTTGTATGAAAACATTAACTTAGGGTTACATAAACAATCGTACTGCTCCATTGTCCTTTATTGAGTATAAGTATAACCCACCCACCCCCTTTTTTTTTTTTTTTTTTTTGGTAGACATTGAACTTTTCATACCGTTTTCAATTTTCTGTTTCTTGCACTTTAGAAGAGTTACTATGGAATAAAAATTGCAAAGTCTTGGGTTTTGTCCAAATCCATCAATCACATTTTGAATGAGTTCATGTTTATTCTTAAAAACCTTTTTTCGATGAACACTCATCATGCACTGTCCAGATAAACGTTCGTCTGCCATTGTTGACCTTTTCATAATGCTGAAGGACCTATCCACTGTGCAGGTTGTTACTGGTAATGTTAGAGCAATAAGAATAGCCTGTCGAACAGAGGGAAATACACTGAAGAGCAATTGAATTAGAGACAGCTGGCGTTATGCAAATGTGGCGCTGTGAGTGGCCCTGTAAACGGAAACGACATGGCGTATGCAGCGATCCGACAATATAAGGAGTGATGCGACGGGAATCAGTAAGAGTCGGACGCAGTATGGGTAAGACGAAGGATCTAAGCGCATTTGATCGTGGGCAAATTGTCGGGACCCGACGAATGGGTCACTCCATCTCGGAAGTCGTGCAGGCACTGGGATTTTCACGAGCCACTGTATCACGGGTGCACCGTGAGTGCATCGAATCTGGCAAAACCATCCCTGCAAGGGCCAACTGCCGTGGACAACAGCGTGTATATGAGCGGGGTCATCGTTGGCTAGCTCGCATTGTAACAGCGGATAGACGGGCCACAGTGCAAGAAATCACTCGGCAATTTAACGTTGGTGCACAAAAATATGTAAGCAGCCACACCATCCAGAACCATCTCCTCGCTATGGGGTACAGAAGCCATCGTCCCACGAGGGTACCGCTGCTGAACGCACATCACAGGGTGCAAAGATTACCTGCATGGGCGCGGGAATATCGCCACTGGACCCTAGACATGTGGAAAAATGTTGCCTGGACTGATGAGTCGAGATTCACGTTGGTACATGCGGATAGCAGGCTCTTCAAGCTGGTGGTGGGGTGGCATTCTCGTCTGGGGACTGTTTACGTGGACTGAAATGGAACCCCTGGTACGTGTGACATCGTCCCTTACAGGTCAACGTTACCGGGATATCCTGGACGACCATTTGCTCCCGTTTGTGCGTCTTTAACATCCCACTGGGGACCTCATCCTGCAACAAGACAATGCACCGTGTCATCGCTCCCGAATTGTATCCGAATGGTTGGATGAACACTCCACCGACGTGACCTCGCTTCATTGGCCAGCTAGGTCACCTGACTTCAATCCTATCGAGCACATCTGGGATGTCATCGAGAGAGATTTTCGGGGCTCTGCTCCCCCTCCATCAAATCGCTGTGAACTGTGGGAGCTTGTTCAGTGGTCGTGGATCCGTATGGCTTCCCAACGCTTCCGGTGTCTTGTCGAGTCCATGCCGAGACGAATCGTCGCCGTCATCAGGGCGAAAGGTGGTGCTACACGTTAGTAGACAGGTATCTCTAATTCAATTGCTCTTCAGTGTAGATCAGTGTGTTTGAGCGTGCCTTGAAGTCCGTCTTCACATCTATCATCTTGTTTCTTTCTTCCTGACCACATTTCAAACCAAGTGACTGCTTCAGGCTCTAAGTTCTCAATTTCATATAGCTTAATGATATTTACAAGATGCTTCATGAATTGTTCCTTTGTAAGCTTCACCATCTGTAGTGGATGAAGTGGAAAGTGGCTAAAAGTTTGCAAATTTTCAGCAGTAAATCGGCTTTCCAATGATGTGATGATATGATGGAGTCTAAATATGGCACATAGACTGATCTACGAAAATAGTCTTCTATTGTTGAGACACCAACATTGGAACGGAATTTTTGTTGGCCACACTGTCTGGGAAGGGTCAGCTGAATGTCCAATTTTTCTGCCAGTTGTTCGACTTTCGAAAACATTTCCTTGAATTGTTGTTCTGTTTTTATTTGTGGCCATATGGAATACACTTAAGAGTTTCTGGACATGATTATACACTTTCATTACATCAAGCTGAACAGCTTGGAGAGCTTGTGTTACAGATTCCAGTCGTGCTGAATAGGTTGACATTAAAATCAGACACACGAGAAATGTTGCTGTACTTGAGGCAGATTCCAACTGATGAGCTTCTTAGCGTGTTTTACCTGAAGCTGTATTGGCCAGTATATACATAACTGATCAAAACTTTTTCAAAGTTATTGGGGAAAACTAATGCTTTTGCATTTTGCAATCCAGCTTGTTTCGCTTAGTAATGGCACACTTGGAATAAGACATCAAGCCGATTACCTGTGAAGAATTGTTTAGTAAAAACGCCCTTCACTATCATTGTTTAGCCACCTCCTATGTCTTTGAGGTCCTCCGTCTGAACAAAGAAGTTTGCATTCCCTTTGCGCTGGAACCTTTACGATTCGTGAGACGCTCCCTACTGGGATGTATGGCCTCATCTGTACAGATTTTTCGTTTTGAGATTTAATGACCACCACCAGCAATTCTGCTGACTATAAAAAATCGGCCGCCCTAATTCACTCAGAATTTGTGGTAAAGCACAGATTCTGAGTCAACGGCCAAGCGCGCCATCCATGCCTCATCCGGGTACCTGGTCCAGCTGGGACGAATGGTCAGAAGCCAGTCCACGTTCGGTCAGAAGCCAGTCTTCAGTCCACTCGACCGCCGGGTGGCTGATCTTGCAGTATGAACATTCGGTTAAGATACAAGTATGTTTGCATACAGAACACAGTTTTCCCTATTTTTGCATACATGATCACCTAAAAAAATTCGATTGTCCTGCTTTTCTTTACAATTAACAGCTAAAAGCGCCTTAGCGCCGCTAAGCCTACAGAAATAGTGCAGAAGGCACACTAAACCTCCTTCTACATCACTGGATGTAACCAAGGAGGTTAGAATAAGATATCTGAAGATGCCCTCATTAATAAAGCAGTACCACTTTGTGCCAAAGCTTAGAACCGCGAGCGGCGGCCGTTAAAGTGGGGTAAATATCAAGCCTATTGCAATATCTTTTGTGTTGGCTGAATCGCATCCTTCCGTTGCAAATGTTCCTAATTTTGCATCGTAACTTGCTGCCGATGTGAGAGAAACTGCTGAATTTACAATTTCTTAATTATTTTCAGGCACCTACCTGTTTCTATTTTAAATTGAAATTCATGAAATGTTAGTGCAAGATCAAAACGAAATATAAAGAACAATCACAAATTTCCGCACTTTGCAGCTTCACGGTTAAGAGACTCAGGGCATCTCCTGAAGTATGATTCTAACCTCCGTGGGTGCAACCAGGAAAGGTAGGAAGAGGAACTCGTGGATCAGGAAAATGACAAGAGTTGATGGCGTCGAAGTAAAGACTCAAGGGGCAGTGCTGGACATATTGCTAGAAGAATTGACCATCATTGGATAACTGAAATACTATACTAGATTTCAAGGGACAGGAGACCACCTGGATGATGGGTGGATGAAATTCGAAAGTATGCCAGAGTGACATGGAAGAGAATTGCTCAAGACAAGGAGTTGTGGGAAAGACTTAGGGAGACCATCCATGGTACTGCAGCGAGAGAGGGAGACAGAGATAAAATCATATGTCGAGGATTTTAAGAAGGGAGTGTCTGACCACAGGTCTTAAACAACCCTTAGAAATAGGAAGCTAGGAGATTTGGGCTAGAATGTCCGATAGGAAAGTGACACGGAAGTGAGGTAGAAAGGGGGAGGAAGACGCCCTTTTTTATTACCGGGGGCTCAGTATCCGGGGCCCAACGGCTTAACGTGCCCATCCGGCGCACGGCGGATATTTAGTGGTCCGAGCGTTTGTACCTGCCTGGGATCGAACCCGAGGTCTTCTCTGTGGCAGTCACGAACGTTGACCACCAGGCCACCCGCGGCCCCGAGAGAGAGAGAGGATATGGGACCCTTCTCGAAACGCGAAATCTTAGCAACGTCACTAACTGCAAATGATGGTGTGATACCGGATAACACCGTAGAGTGTCCATGCGTTGTTTTTACTTGAGCCTGGAACTTTTGCTCAATATAAACGGAACGAATATTTTTGGGATACGATTTCAAATCAAATTGTGCAAGAATGCTGTATGGGGAAAAAAATTTGCCAAAATAAATTTATATGGATTTTGGGAAATATTCGCAAAATGATTGCAATATTATTCCGAAATGTTTTTTTTTTATTTCTTTTGCTTCGTAAACTTTTTCCATTGGATTATAAACACCTTTTCCCACATTTTCCGACAGTTTTTCCGGTTTTTCTTCTTTGTCAAGAAGCAGAAACAAAACGTCACATTCTATTAAGTAAACCCACTGTTGTGGAATTACTTTAATTTCGTTCTGCCGTGAAACTTCACAGCTCCTGAAACCCCCTTCAATTTTATAGTCATCTAGACAGGGACGTTGCTAGACTTCGAAATCAGAATGGGCGACGGGTGGGCGAGTATTATTTTTTGGTGGGGCAAGCTTGATAGCAACTTTTTTTCTACAAAATACTGAAAGAAAAAAAAATTTAATGCCTTTTTTTTTTTTTTTTTTTGAAGGTTTAACGACTACCGTGAGCAACTCGATGGGCTATAAGTAGTCACCCATCCCTAATTTAGGGTCACTGGTTCCAGGGAAGGGAGATAGCCCGTGCCGTAAAACAAACACAACATCCCTGACTCACTGGGGTTCAAACCTGAACAATCTCGGACGAATGGTCATAAGCCAGCGCTTAGACCACTGCGCCACCTCGGTTGCTTTAATGCTTTTTCACTACCACCTACTAAGGAATTCGTGCAATCCCCACCCCGTCCACCTGGACACACATACATACACAGATCTGACTAGTTACGCAACTGGTGTTAGATACAAGCGTTGGTAGAATGTCGCCTTCAGCTTTTCGCTTGCTCTGAATACATTGTCTTAAATTGCTTTTCGAAATTTTGCATTTGTGCTTACGAAAATGGTACTGTACTTGAACATTTGTTTAAGGGAAAATGTCGTTTTTGTTTACCTAAATCAAATTTTAACGTCTTACCACGTAGACATAGTATCTCCCGGGCTCCCTCCTTAACTTTCTTCCTTCAAGCCAGCGACTTTGCCCTGTACTCCTCTCCTACAAAGCAGTCGTCAGCCACTTCCTACACTTCCACTTTCCCATGGCAGCCAGTCTTAACAGTGCTAGTATAACTTTAGATTCCACTTTCAGAGTTGGAATCCCTATTTTGTAATGAAAACAAACAGTGCAATTAGTAGTGACCCCCTCAGTGAATTCCTATTCACGCTTCTCATTCGCCCCCTGACCACACGGACGTGATGAAGAGGCTTAAACTAAGGAATTGGAAGAGTAGAGAACAATTAAATTTTCATAGTTTTGCCGGTGCTATTTTGATGACCTTTTTTGGAGACGTAAACAAAGCACTTCCTAGCGTGAAATACATAGGGTTAAATGAAATATGAAACAAGACTTATTACTTGGCAAAGTTGAGATTATATTTTAAAGTTAAATATACTGAAAAATGGCCCATTTTGAACTGGATGGCAAGACAAATTTCGGGGTGGCCCACCCTCGCATCCCCTTGGCGACGTTCGTGCATCTAGAGTAATCAAATTACTGTAAAATTTGTTCGTGGGAAAAAAAATCCCTTTGATTGGAAAAAAGTTCTATAGATAAATAGAAAATAAAGAAAAGTCGCATTTTTTTTTGTCTCCTACATGTGCAGCTTTGATTCGACACAATTATTAATAAATGATTTGTCGATTTACAGTCCTATTTAGGAACTTGATTACTTTCGAGAGTTCAGATTTATATAACAGTAAAGCGATTGGACAATCATCTGGATAAGTAAATAGCAGCATTTCGAGAAATTTAGTTTTTTTTTTTTTGGGGGGGGGTAGAAATGATTTAATAACGTGTTGTTAAAAATGAACAAATGCATTGTGTCGTATTATTTATTAACTGTGGTGTAAATGACCAAAAGCTAATAGAAATTTCAAAATACCTTTACCCCTCATTTTATTCATTAATTATAATCTGAATGAGCATATTATCTAGGCATTATCAGTGTGAAATGCAAAGCATGTTCGCACATTTTTAGAACGGTTTTGATAATAAATTACAGAAAATAAAAGAAGTTCAAAAAATTGAAACTGGTAACATCGTGTTAAATGAATGTGAAGTAAACATCTGCTGGGGTTAAATATAATCTGCTAAGGAAATGGCGCACGTAAACAAGCTATGGATATAGAAGGATATGTTTTTGCTCTTTATGAAGAAAAATGCTCGTATTCTGTAATTAAAAATCGCTGTGAAAATTATGGAATTAGCATTTCTAAATGTAAAAAAAAACAATATTGTTAATTATGGTGGAAAAAAATCGTAAAACATTGCTTGAAACAAGAAAAAGAACACCAAACGAATATCCAAAAAAGGACTATTTACGGCTATTTCAAAATTTCAAAAGTAAGGTCTCTGGTCTAAAAAGAAAATCCACCGATCCGAAAATCCACCAATCCAAAGTGCAATCGCTAAGTCGTTAAAAATCTATGTATCAACTGTAAACAAGGTAATAAACAAACATTTGAATCTTAAAAAAAAAAAAAAAACCCAAAAAAACGATGTTTATCGCTTTTTGCCTAGGTGCGTGTGCGTGGCTGAGCGCAGAACACGGAATAGACTTAAAAAACTATACTAGTAAACCGAATTTTTTGGCATAGAATATAAACTGAAGTTTCCAAGCTTTCGCACATCAACCAGATGGCTTTTAAAATAAACGAATATCCAAAGAAGGTACTATACTTTTGCTTTTTTGATTATTGATGAAGTGTTCTATTATTCAGTTTGCAGTTAGCTGTCTACCTTCCTTGAAAAAGCCATCTGGTTGATATGCAAAAGCTTGAAAACTTCAGTTTATATTCTACGCCAAGAAATTCGGATTACTAGTAGTATTTTAAGTGTAATTGGTGTACAATTCCTTGTAATTAATTACGGAATTGACTTCTTTATGAAAATCACTTAGCCGGAGACAGATTGAAACTTATTGATTATTGATGAAGCATGGGTCTACCTAAACGACTGTAACAAAAAAAAGAGGATTTATTACCGCAAGAAAGCTGAAAAATATTTACAAACTTGGTTCCAAGAATCCAAAGAAAGTTTCAGTAAAGGATTCATGATTATTTCTGGTTTCTCGTACAATGGGAAATTAAAGTTAAGAAAAGCTGAAAAGAATGTTAAAAATTAATTCCACATATTAACAAAATTATGTTTTAACACCTATATTAAAGAGGAAATACCATTCTTTTATTCACAGAGCCTTCAAAGAGTAGAACTCCATCAGGATAAGGCTACCAGTCAGACATCCAAATCTACCATTCTATTCGTATTTCTTGAAAGAAACGAAAAAAGTGAAAAAACAAAGTGTAATATTTCTTCAAAGTCCCTTGATGTGTCACCAATGGACTATTGAGCCTTCGGACTGCTAAAAAGAGCGCTTTCTAAATGCAGACCTAGAACAGTGATTGGACTATGGAAAGCAGTGGAAGAGGAATCGAATAAAATACCACTACCAATTTTAAGAAATGCCCTGTTATCTTGGATATCTCGGAAATTTAGATGTCGGTTCATAGTCCAGACAAAATGCTATTAGAATATTTAGGGAAGAAATGATTTTATTTTAAACATTAATTATATTGCTGGGAAATCGTTCTAAAAATGTGTGAACATCATCTATAAGTGTAAATCATTGCTGATACTGATTTAATTTACAATAGGTTTTTTATTTAAAATCAAATTTATGGATATGTTTTATAAATTTCTCATAAATTCTGAAATCACTTCTAGTTTTGAAGATCTGAAATTAGTTAATATGATTCACTGAATGAAAAAAAAATCTGCCGGTCTGTTAACTACAAATTTTTGTATCAGAACATCTGAAATCTACTGCTGTAGTGATTCAAAATGAAAGCAATTGAATATCTAATTGCTTTCCTTTGGCGAATTTATCGTAAGTTGTCATTTAATATGATTTAGTTAAGAAAATCTTCTTAATTCTTAAAATAATCTCTATATTCGTAACTCCCACTATCCTCGATATCTTTTCTGCAAAGAATAAATATTGATATAAAATAAATTTGGGTACCCCCCCCCCCCCCCAGCCCAGCAGGAGTCACCATAAATTGTAGTTTAAAATAACAATCTGTCAATTATTTTAGCTATTAACAGTCAAATTTTAATACTTGATATTGAATTCAATCATGTATTTCTTCATACATCTGTATACACATGCAAGCCCGTTCAGTTTTGTGCTGTGAAGACTTCTCACTAACAGCTATCACGCTTCGAACGAATTTTGCGCCAATGCGGAAGATATTGGATTTAAAAACGCTCCACTGCTTTCGTGAGCAGTTCGATTTGGGCTTACGCAGCTTCTCTCTTGAGCAATTCGTTCTATTTCGCAGATCATTGAAACAACTAGCAACTACTTTTCATAAAATCTCCTAAACGACACTGCCTGAAATGAGATTTGATCAGCTAAAACATCATAAAATTGGTGCTTGCAGGGGAAACATATTCCATCTAGGGTCATTACTTTGTTAGCAGTTACGTTTAGAGAAAGAAAATTATGACCTTACCGCAGCGTTTTCCCGATCTTCTGGCAGCCACGGTGAATTCCTAATCCAGTATTTTGTGACCATCTCAGCACCGAAAATGGCAGAACAACGTGGACGAAAATGAAAACAGATAAGAACAGGAATTCAGGTTCCTAATATTTGAAATTAAAGATTGTTAAGATGTCGCGTATTTAATACGTGAAATTTTGCCAACGTCAAACTCGTGGCGAATATTATAAAGCGTTCCCGTGATTCCAGTCAGCTCGTGGCGGGCGTTTAACATTTGTTCAGCTTGTGTTTTCGTCAGATGGTACAACGAAGCTGAATGGAGGCGCAGATGGACAAGCGATTCGAAAAGTAAGCTAGCCGTTTTGGGTGAACTCGCAAAACTAATCGCGTGTATCTTGCTTTCCTACACGTTTAAATCCACAAATTTTATCCCATTTAATTCCTGGAAATTAATAACATGAATGAACCATTTAAAAGAAAAAAATCTATCCACCTCACTAAAAATCTAAATGTAATAATACTATTAATGAGCGTTGAATGTATTTCCATCAATGCGGAAAAAATCACAGCTTTAGACTTCAAATTACGAATGTACTTTCTTTCGTGCTCCAAAGTTTCGCGCTCAGAATATATGCAGTTTTTACGCTTTCTAACCGTTGGTTGAAGAAGCGTATATGCTCCAGCTTTGTCCGTCAGTCCGTCCTGCGCACGATAACTCGCGTAAATATGGTTCGATTTCGATGAAATTTTATTATGTAGTAGGAGACAACCTGGGGACGAACCTGTTGAAAATGTGCAAAATGGGGTCAAAGGTCCGGGACATAGGAGCGGGATCGATTTCTTCGCCCCTATGCGTCATAACGTACGTAAAAATGCTTCCATTGCGACAAAACTTCATCATGTTGTTTCGGAGATGTACTGAACCGGTTCTGTTTAATATCATCGAAATGGGGTCAAAGGTCAGGGCACAGGAGCGAGATTTATTTCACAGCCATTATCCTCATAACTTGACTAAAAATGCTTCAATTCAGACAAAACTTTAGTATGTTTTTCCGGAAGTATACTAAACCGGTTCTGTTGAGTATCATCGAAACGGGGTCAAAGGTCAGGGCACAGGAGCGAGATTTATTCCACAGTCATTATCCTCATAACTTGACTAAAAATGATTCGATTGAGACAAACTTCATCATGTTATTCCGGAGGTATACTGAACCGGTTCAGTTGAATATCATCGAAACGGGATCAAAGGTCAGAGCACAGGAGCGAGATTTATTCCACAGCCATGGAGCGAGATTTATTCCTCATAACTTGAGTAATGATTGCTGGTATGTGGGAAAGCGTATCATAATCAATGCATTGCATGATTTCACTAACTTGTTGCTTTCTCATACCTCCGTTATAGGAAGGTGTTATCGTTCAAAAAACGCACTCCCAGATTTTGACGTCATTTCTCTAAAAACGTGAAAACTAGGTAAATATTTAAGAGTTAAAAACGTAAAAATTATGTAAACGCCAACCAACCAACAACACCCTGCAGAAATGCAAAATGAAAACGAACCAGCACAAAGCGAATGTACACTGTGAAACACATTTTGAAAATTATGAGCCACTTCCCGTGATTCCTATCGTGAATTAACGACGCATAATTTCTGACACAATCTTTCCCGTGAAATGACAGAGAAAGCCCTGAATTTCACAGATTTTTCGTTCGTCAGGAAAATCGTGAATTTTCAGAAACTTTTCCGCAATTCCTTTCCTATATTAGAGGTAACTTACCGTTTTTAAGATGTGTAGACCGAAAATTTTATATTTATAGAAACTTTCCGTGATTCCTTTCGTATATTAACGGGAAAATTCTGTTCTCATTTTTCCGTATCCAAGTGACGGAAAAGTTCTTGTAATAGGCTTGAGTTTTGATTAACTATTAAATTTCAATGGTCGGTCGAAGAATCTGATTTTGAAGTTCTAAAGCAAGATAGAATATTGTCGATAGCGTATCGCATGAAATTTTGGTTACTCTGGCACCGAATATTTCTTCCACCCCCCCCCCTTAATTTTGTGCACCCGCTATTGTATATTGTTTGCCGTAAGAAATCGGGTACTTAAATTATTGTACAGGTGATTGAATGATGTATATGTACTGTACCAGTTTGTAAACCTCGTGAAATGAAAACTATTTACAAGAAAAAATTTTATATTTAGGAGTTTTGTTAAATAAATCTATAAAACAGTACATTGTACTTTTCCTTAAAGATAACTGAAGGTCATTGCCAGTCTTAAAACTTCTCAGGTTCCAAAGCATTCTGTTACTTAGAAAAGGCACGACAAAATAAGCAAAAAAACCCCCGTATTTTGTAATAAATTCTCCTGCAGAAAAAATTTTATTCTTACGAGCCTATTCAGAAATATAATGAGCTGCAACAGAAAATAAAATCACTAATTCACCCGCATTAATAGCAAAAAACATTTTATCACTGAACGATTAGAGTACCTTTCTGGCTCAATGGATATCAAGCGCATCTTTCGTTGAAGACGCACGAATGAAGACGCAAAATAAAATTATTATTCACCCGCATTAATAGCAAGAAACATTTCATCACTGAGCGATTAGAGTTCAGTTCGATACGAGTTTCACCTGGTGCAAACGGAGAGTATCAGAATATGTCGCAACTGAATTCCAGAATTTCTGTACAAATACGAAAATACCCGAAACGGACTTTTTTGAGAGATAAACGGAATTGCTACTGAAATCCTGCCAAAATAATTAAGTTCGAAGAAACGGAAACTTTTAAAAACGAAAATTTCGTTAAAAGACTAACACTTTGCCGCACGTTATTTTCAGAAATTTTCTCTGAATTCGCACCTTCTTTTTTATGCTTTTCAGCCACAGGTTGAAGAAGCGTATATGCTCCAGCTTTGTCCTCCTGTCTGTCTGTCCGTACCATAACTCGCGTAAAAATGGTTCGACTTCGATGAAATTTTAGTATGTGGTAGTGAAGAAGCTGGGGACAAACCCTGTTGAAAATGGGCGAAATAGAATCAAAAGGTCAGGATATAGGAGCGGGATCCATTTCATCGCTCTTATGCACCATAACTTAAGTAAAAATGCTTCGATTGCGACAAAACCTTATCATGTTGTTCCGGAGATATACTGAACTGATTCTGTTAAATATAATCGAAATGGGGTCAAAGGTCAGAGCACATGAGCGAGCTTTATTTCACAGCCATTATCCTCATAACTTGACTAACAAGTTAGTAAAATCATGCAATGCATTGATCATGATACGCTTTCCAACATACCAGAAATCATTACTCAAGTTATTACTCAAGTTATGAGGATAATGGCTGTGGAACAAATCTCACTCCTGTGCTCTGACCTTTGACCTCATTTAGATGATATTCAACAGACCCAGTTCAGTATGCCTCCGGAACAACATACTAAAGTTTTGTCGCAATAGAAGCATTTTTAGTCAAGTTATGAGTATAATGGCTGTGGAATAAATCTCGCTCCTGTGCCCTGAACTTTGACCCCATTTCGATTTTATTAAACAGAACCGATTCAGTGCAGCTTCGGAACAACATGATGAAGTTTTGTCGCAATCGAAGCATTTTTACATAAGTCATGACGCATAAGGACGATGGAATGGATCAACTCCAGTGTCCTGACCTTTGACCCCATTTTGCCCATTTTCAAAAGGGTTCCTTCGCAGGTTGTCCTCTACCATATACTAAAATTTCGTCGAAATCGAACCATTTTTACGCAAGTTATCGCGGGGACAGACAGACAGACGGACAAAGCGGGAGCATATACGCTTCTTCAACCTACGGTTGGAAAGCAAACTTTAGTATTGCGACAAAACTTTAGTATGTTGTTCCGGAGTTATACTGAACCAATTATGTTTAACATAATTGAAACGGGGTCAAAGATCATGGCACAAGAGCGAGATTTATTATTATCAGCCAGTATCCTCATAACTTGAGTAATGATTTCTGGTATATTGGAAAGCGTATCATAATCTATGCATTGCATGACTTTACTAACTTGTTTTACAGTGTACGCAGCTAACTTGTCTTTAAAAAAGAAAATACTAAAGTGAAAAACTTTATTTTTAGTTACAGTTTTCACTAAATTTATTCACACGGTGGGCGTTTCTATTTGTTACGACCTGAGTATCATTATTCTGGGAGATCGACCCTCAGTTCTTGCCCCTCCTATCTACGACCTTGACTTCCAGCGAGCATATGAAGTGCAGTAAATTTGTTTATACACAGAATTCCATGGTTATGCTGTTGGAGGCAAACCACAAAACTACAATGGCGGAAAGTGAAAAAAGAACACAAAGAAGGAGACGTCTGATACCAACGAAATTTATACAGCATAATAACGGAATACAGAGGATAACGTGATCAAAACATTATTGCAAAATACAGCTGTATTTGTTGGTAAACTGAAAAATAACATTTCCAGGTACCATGGTTAGTACGAGGTTGAACCGCCATGAACTACGTCACACTGTGCAATTCTGGCATGGAGTCTGTCGTACAGATGTTGGATGTAAGTTTGGTATATTGAGTTCCAAGCATCCTCAACCTGGACGCGTAAATCGGGGATGGTCGTGGCTGGCCGTGGAGACCGGATAAGTCGTTGTCCCATAAAATCCCACACGTGCTCAATGGGGGACAAATCCGGTGAAAGTGCAGGCCATGGAAGTTGTCTCACACCCTGAAGTGCATGTTGCGTTGCACGTGCCGTGCGTGGGCGTGCGTTATTTTGCTGGAAAACACCACGATGGATCGACCTTACAAATGGCACAACAACGGGCTGAATGATGTTGTTGATGTAGGAGGAGGTGCTGTTTAACGTACCCGGTAAAAACACTAGTTGTGTACGGGAGTGATATCTGATCGCTCCCCACACCAGGAGACCAGGTGTAGGCCCTGTGTGTCGCTGGCGGATGCAAGAAGGGTGAAGACGCTCTCCTGTGCGTCTGCGAACACGCATACGGCCATCGGAGGCTCCCAAGCAGAATCTGCTTTCATCGCTGAACGCGACAGATCGCCATTGCGTTCTCCAGTGCAGACGTTGGCGACACCACTGCAGCCGTTCCTGACGGTGGGCTGGAGTCAAAGGTACACATGCCAGAGGCACACGTGCACGTAGTCCTGCATCCAGTAGACGGTTGCGAATTGTTCGCACAGTCACCTCAGGTGCAACGGCAGCTCGAATTTGCGTCGCAGTGGATGTTCTGCTTGACAACGCCGCTCTTCTTATGCGTCGATCGGTCCGCTTATCAGTCCGTCTGTGACTCACGGTTCCACGTCTTCTCGTGTGGGAATGTTCCTCGGACCATTTACACCACCATCGTACCACCACCGATACTTCTCGTCCAATTCGCTCCGCAATACGACGATACGATCACCCGGCCTCGCGGAGTCTGATTAGACGACCTCGCTGAAAGTCCGATAACTCCTGAAATCGTACACGTCTTCCATGTCCAGGCACTGCAGCTTCTTCAGGGTCTTCGCACGTGTCCGTACGCCGACGACTGATTACATTCACTTCGCCGTACTCCTTAAATACCACCGACGATAATTTGCATATTATGCCGTGTTGTGGCGCAAGCGCTAACCGGTTGGTCCTGAAATCAACATCACACCTACATCAACTCGACCCCATTAACATATGTAACTTTCATGATCGTCCGCCAATTCCTTCTTGGTGTTCGTTTTTCACTTTCCGCCAGTGTATCTTCCAATTTTTATCCCCACCGCAATACCGAAACCATTAGACTAAAGCCAAGCCTTTCTGCAGCTTTTGCCGGTTTGCAATGAAGCCTTCTGGCTTTTGCGATAAAACTGAACCGTCGAAACTTTGATGATCTTCCACAGGTGTTTGGGCCCCTTTGAATCTCCTGTGCATTTACGCTTTTGAGAGGCATCCACCAAACAGCCAAAACGTTATGAACACCTGCCTGATGTACTGTTCTTAATAGAAATTGCAACATCATAAAGAAATGCTTGGATTTGTATGAAATGTGCAGGGTGGATAGGGCCCCACGGGAGATGCAAATGATTACAATTGCAGCGCACAAGCAAATGTGAGCCGCTCAACGCCGTCGGAAACGTCACACCAGGGAGTATAAAAGAAGGCGTACAGGTTTTTAAGCTTGCTATCGCTAAACTCGATCTACGCAGTTGTTAGCATATAAACATGCCGCGTAGGAGGACAAGACAACCATACGAACACTTGATGGTGTTTGAAAGCGGTAGAATCGTTGGACTCAAAGAAGGTGGTTTATCATTCCATGATATTTCTGCACTCGTAAGGCGTAAAGCAACTACCGTTATGCGTGCATGGCGTCAATGGACAGCAGAATGTTCTACGAGTCGTCGTGCAGGGTCTGGAACTCGAAATCGCACTACCGAGCGAAAAGACAGGCACTTGCACCGTATGGCAGTGACGTTGCGCACGGCACCAATCACGAAACTTGCGCAGCAATGGAGGATGGTCACACATCGTCCGATGTCTGCAAGCACTGTTCGTCGCCGATTGCTGTAGGGAGGCCTCGTTGCTCTCTGTTCATTGGTCCGACTTCCCTTGACTTTGAACCATAGGCACCAGCGATTGAAATGGTGCCGCGAACGTTGAAACTGGAGTGCTGAATGGGAGCACATTGTGTTTTCGGACGAGTCCAGATTCAGTCTAATGCATCATGACGGGCGAATCCTTGTTCGCAGATAACGTGGTGAACGGCATCTGGGAGGCTGCGTTGTGCAGCGCCATACCGGTCCCACGCCGAGCATGATGATGCGGAGCGCTATTGTGTTTTATTCACGCACTCGCCTACTACGCGTTACAGGCACACTGAGCAGCCAACGCAACGTCACGAAAGTGCTACAAGCTGAATTTCTACCCTTCTTTCAGACGATACCGCGAGCTCTCTTCCAACAAGACAATGCCCGACTCCATGTTGCTCTTATTGTCCAAGACGTGCTCTGTGCACAGCAAGTCGCTCGTCTTTCCTGGCCTGCCCGCTCGCCAGATTTGTCTTCTATAGGGAACGTCTGTGGTGTCATCGCGCAACGACTGGTTCGCCTGGCCTCACCGCTTACCACAACCAACGAATTGTGGATGCGTGTAGAAGCAGAATGGAATGTAATACCGCAGACAACCATCCAAACTCTGTTTCATTCGATCCCACGGCATGTGGGGTCGGTTATCACAGCCCTTGGTGGATTTACTTATTACTAATTTTTTGGCCTTCCTCATGAAAAGCGGGTATGTAATTGTGATCGTTTGCAGCTTGTACCATAACTAATTACTCCCACAAATTTCACTGTGATTGCTTGTTTCTTTCTTGGTGTTGCGATTTCTATTAACAGCAGTGTATAATGTTGGTCCTCCACGTGCCACCATAACAGTTCTAACCTGGCGAGGTACGGTTCTATAGGTGCCTTGCACAGTTCCCAACGTGCGCGAGTTGAACAGGCCCATACCATAACCGAGCCTCCACTAACCTTAACAGTTTCTTGTTGACTGCTGCCGGATGAACATGAACGGATGCAGATGGTCTGCTAGGATAGGCACGTAGCATGGTCCATTCAGAGATGCATCTAGACGTACCACAGTTCCCAACGTGTGCGAGTTGAACAGGCCTAGACCATAACCAAGCCTCCACTAGCCTGAACAGTTCCTTGTTGACGTACCTGGTCCATTGCTTCATGCCGTTTCCGCCAAATCCTCACCCTCTTGTTGGTGCGAAATAACTGGAAATGGGACTCATTTGACCAGAAGACCTGTCTCTAAGGTCCAGTATAGACGTTCTTTTTCCCACCCGAGGCATGCAGTTCGGTGATATGGCGATAGCAATAGGACAACGATGGGTCAACGGCTCCTATTGCAGCTAATGTTCGCCGGATGGTTTTGAGGGAGACGTTTCTGCTATCTCTCTTGTTGAAGTTGGTGGTGATATCTACCACTGTCGCTCTCCGTTTGGTTGCAACTATGCGAGACAAACCTCGACGGCAAAGTTCATTCACTACCTTTCTCCGCCCACAGCGCTATCCACGATGTGATGTTATTCCGGAAATGGCATATTCCCGATACACTCTTGATGCTGTCGAAAGGGGGATACTGAAATTCTTGTACAATTTTCGCGGTAGAGTGACCCATGCGTCTGGTACCTGCTATCATCCTTCTTTCAAACTCTGTTAAGGTGGATCCACCTAAAATCTTTGCGCCGCCCCGGTGGCGCAGTGGTCTAAGCGATGGCCTCTGATCATTCGTCCGAACGGGGTCCGGGTTCGAATCCCGGTGAGGCATGGATGTTGTGTTTGTCTTACGGCACTGGCTCTCTCCCTTCCCTGGAACCAGTGACCCTAAATTAGGGACGGGCGACTGCTTATAGCCCATTGAGTTGCTCACGGTGGTCGTTAAACCTCCAATCAAAAAAAAAAAAAAAAAAAAAAAAAAATCTTTGCCTCGTATTTCCAATGGGCAAATTTCTGTAGCCATTTTCTTCACAATTAATGCGTTTCCAAAGAAGAAAATTTGAACATCGACAAAAATAACTTTATGCTATAGCCTAGTATATCTAATATCTTCTAAAACTTAACCATACTTATATTAAAAATCAATAACTTTTCCTTTGGTGGTGTTGAGACCAGAAAATAGATGGCGCGACGTATACATTGATGACGTCAGTAGACAAACAAATGTTGGATTGCTTAAGTATTGTTAAATTTTAGAAATATTAAGTATACTAGGCTATACTATGAAGTAATTTTTATCGATGTTCAAATTTTCATTCTTGGGAACACATTAATTGTGCAGAAAATGGCTACAGAAGTTTTCCCATTGGAAATACAAGGCAAATATTTTAGGTGGATCCACCTTAACTCACGACGTTTGTCCATACTGACATTGGATTACCGCTACGTTAATGCTGTGATGTCTTCCTACCTACAGGGGTTGGACAGAATAATGTGAACACCTAGAGAAGAAGGTTTTACGTACCGAGTAGGGTGTGAGACCTACTTCGGCATTCAAAACCGCCTGAATCCTCCTTAGAATGGACACATGCAAATCCTGGATGGTGGTTAGTGGGATGGTACACCATTCTTCATGAAGAAACTGCTCCAGGTCCTTGAGAGATGGCGGATAACGGGATCTTACTCTATTTTCCAACACAGACCACAGTGGCTCGAGGATTTTAAGTCTGGTGATTGGGGAAGCCAAGGAAGGTGTGAGAATTCGTCCTCATGTTCCTCAAACCATTAATGGACATTCCCAGCTCTGTGAATTGGGACGTTATCGTCTTGGCAGATGGCATTCTTTGCAAGAAACAATGCCTGAGCCATTGGATAGACTTGGTCTGCCAAAATGGTTTCATACGTACTGCCAGTCATTCATCCTTTCAATGTGGTCAGGGCACCTGCTGGAAACCACGATATGACCGCCACCATGCTACACTGTTGGGAACAGATAGTCTTGGTTGTACGCTTCTGACGGTGTTCTCCACGCGTAAGCACGTCCTACGGTGGGGAATAGTGTGAATGTGGATTCATCCGACCACATTACAGGCTTCCATGCATCGGCAGTCCACGTTGTATGCTCCTGGTACCATGCAGTCGCCGTTGTGCATTCATCCAGGTCATCAGAGGTTTTGCAATGGTAGCTCTGCCATGAATATCTTGTTTATGCAGTTCCCTGCGCACATTTTTCGTTGATACCGGGGTCTGGAGATGTAGATTGAGCTCCGCACTAATTTTCAGCGCCGTGATTTTCTTATTACGGGTAACAATCCTCTGTAATGCTACCTGTCTCTATCAGTCAGGGTGGTTTTCAGCCCGCTCTTGTGTTTCGCTGACGAGGTTTTACCACGAACACGGTTAGAGAAGGAAACGGGTCACGGGTCGACTGTTTCTTGCGGACCCAACGGTCGGGTCAAGCTGTTAGTGACCCGGTTTTATTCCCGTTTTATTTTTGAAAAGAGAAAAATATATTCTAGAGAAAAATGCGCGCTGTGGAATTATGTATTCGATACTGGTCTCCACGGAGTTATTAATGATTTGCCATCCAAAAATATTGTTGTCTCTTTCTTAAAGCAACGAACATTTCCACCGAACGACGTCAGACCATACACAGACTCCATATCGTAAGAAGATCCTTCCTTTGCGTTTTTTTACAGTGAGATTGTCCAGGGCAAGATACAAGCAAACGCCATTCGCCTGCTTCTCAGCTGATTCACTCTTTCCGTGCGAAGTTCACTGTATGACTAAAAGTTACTTTTCACATCGCATGTTTTACACTGAACATTCCGAGGTTTTCGATTGATGTGCTAACATCCCGTTCCCATGACATGTCATGTCGAAATTAACTCCTTATTTCTTAATATGGATGGATTCAATATTAAGGAGGTTGAGAAAGGCGTCGAGGCCAGCAAATACGTGCTTATAAGATAGTACAACTATACTAGTTATCCGATCCGAATTTATTGGCGTAGATAAAATCAAGGTTTCCAAGCTTTCGCACATCAACGAGATGGCTTTCTCAAGGAAGGTAGACTGCAAACTGGATAATAGAACGTTTCAACAATTTGAACCCGGTGACTTGACTTGACAATAAACGAAGAGATGCGAACGTAATTATTCAATAAAAACACGAGGCATCATGTTCGTTTTTCGCGCGGAATCCTTGGAGGAAAACAAAGGGCATTCATTATTTGAAGAATTGGTTCCAAATTCGTGGTAATTCTAGCGAGACGCTATCATTGCAGGCCTCATCGTTGGTAATGATCTCCAATGTTTCCCGAATGGCCGTGGATTTAGGAGTACAGTAGGCAGCTAATTTCTTTATGTCATCCCACATAGGATCGGAGGACTTGAACTGGACATCTCTGGATAGGGCCTGGTTAATTTGCCGTGCTTTATGTCCCTCTTATGTTCGTTGACCCTAATTCTAAATGAACGATTGGTCATCCCAATGTAGTATCGCTTGGAGCCATCCGGATATTGTAGAGGAATGGCATAAACATCTGCTTCGTTGGAAAGTGGGAGCTCGTCAGTATTTCGCTTAAGCATAGCGTACAAAGATGTCGGAGATCTTATGCCGACACCGAGATTCATCTTTCTAAGCGCGTTCTTGAGTTCATAGGAAACATTTGGTACGTAAGAAATAGACCCGAGATAGTGTAGCCGCGGCATAGAAAGATCAGCATGCCTCTTTTTATTTCTTTCGATATATCTATGTACCATGTTCGGATCGCATCCTGCTTCAGTGGCCAAATCGATAACGCTTTTTAATTCGCTTAGACTAGAAAGAACATCGGAGGAGATGTTGAACGCTTTTCTGATTCGAGAACGGAAGAAAGCTGTCTTGTAATCAGCAGGGCAGAATGAGCTACGGAGCATCTGGTTGAGAACGGAAGTGGGTTTGTAATAGACTTGTGTACGGAAGCGATTTTCAGGCGACTTACTCAGTAAAACATCCAGATAAGGCAATGCATTATTGTGTTCTAACTCCATAGTGAAATTGATCGTAGGGTGTACATCATTGATTTTATCCAGGGAAACCGGGAGAGTCTCCTTTCCATGAAGCCATATGAAAAATACGTCGTCAGCATATCGGAGCCAAGTGGTAGGCCTTGGGCTAATGCTGGTGAATACGTGCTGCTCGATTGGGCGAAGGATGGCTTCCGCGAGAATTGCTGAAAGTGAAGATCTCATCGGAGCGCCATTTGTTTGTTTATACACTGCTGGCCAACTAAAATGCAACGCCAAGAAGGACACGAGATAGCAAAGCCAGATTTGCTGGACACATAACAACAGATACAAAGGTGAAACGATTGAGCTTACAGGCCGTGGGACTTGCAGAACACGCACACATCAATAGTTCGTGTGGCCCCCATGGCTGGCAATAACGGCCGTTACACGCCGCGGCATCGAACGAAAGGGGCTTTGGATGTGGGCTTGGGGTATGTCGGTCCAGGCTGCTTCCACACGTTGCCACAGTTCATCAGGCGTAGCCGCGGGTGGTGCTTACCAGGCCACTCGGTTGCTGATCAGCGACTAAACGTGTTCGATGGGCGACCTATCGGGAGAACAGGCGGGCCACGGCAGCAGTGAAACCTGGTGGGCCGTGAAGAATTGTTGCACGATGCGTGCCACGGCAGCAGTGACACCTTGGGGCGTGAAGAATTGTTGCACGATGCGTGCGACGTGCGGGCGCGCATTGTCTGTTGAAACGTGGCCGCTGGCAGGTCCTGCAGGTAAGGGAAGACTACAGGCTCCAAAACGTCGGAGATGTAACGGAGGTTGTTGAGTGTACCGGCGATGCGTACCGGAGGGGTGCGGGTGTCATATCCAATTGCGCCCCAAACCATAACGCCAGGCGACGGATCGGCATGGCGATGCATAATACAGGCGTCATACAGTCTCTCGCCGCGGTGCCGCCACACGCGGATCCGACCATCGTGGTGTTGCAGGCAGAAGCGGGATTCGTCGGAGAAGACAATGTCTTGCCATTCCGTAGTCCAGGTGCTGCGTTCAACGGCCCACTGCCGCCGCACTCGCCGCTGATGTAACGTCAATGGTAATCGGAGCAATGGGCGCCGTGCGACAAGTCCCCGCTCCTGCAGACGACGTCGAACGGTAGGTGCTGACACAGGTTGTTGCGCAGCACACCCTAATTCCTGCGCTAACGTTCGTGATGTGGCGGTGCGAGCCGTCAATGCCCGCCACACAACATGCCGGTCCTCTCGTTCGGTGGTGTGTCGCGTCTGCGGCAATCGCTCAAGTCGGTCCGTCCGTCCCTCCTGCACCCACCGAATCCATACTCGCCACACTGTGGCTGGGTGTCGTCTCACACGGGCGCCGATGTCTCGGTACGATAAACCGCTGTCGCGATAAGCCACTATTCGTCCTCTGTCGAACTCCGAAACGTGCTGAAATGACTGCCGTATTCTGCAACAAAGCACCAGGAAGCTTCCCACGCACAGGTCCGGCAGCACAACACACTTCCACTACTTACACCCCGCTTCCTGTGCACCCTTCTTATAGTGCTTCCTCGGTGGCGTTCCGGGCGCATTTGATTTGCATATGCCCTGCAATGCTAATCGTTTGCATGTCCTGTCGCGGACGACGCATGCTGCGAATTTCAGGCCAATCGGATGCTTCCGTCTTGGTGTTGCATTTTGGGTGGCCAGCAATGTATATTTTTCCTCGTAAACTATAGTAGCTAGAATTTGAGACTAAGTCCATTAATTTGAAGATGCTGCGCAAGATTCTTGCGAATAAAGTGCTGAGTTATATATAGCCTCTTTTAACGTTCTGATGGCTTCCGGCACGGGGACCGAAGGATAAAGAGAAACCACGTCGGAACTATCGATAATGTCACGCTGTTGGACAGAGATTTGCTTGATTTTCGTGATAAAATCTTGAGTGGAAGTTATTATAAAGTCCGATTCAGGGAGGTGATTGGCCAGAAATTTGCAAAGTGCCTTCTCTAAATATTACATCGGTGCGAATCTCCTTGATATGATGGGTCTCAATGGATTATCGGGCTTGTGGTGCGTAAGTCTTCCGAAGAGCTTCGGGATCTGGGGGCCTGGTGGTAATTTGGCGGCTCTCTTGAGATCCTCCGGGATAGCGGTCAACCTGGCAGCTTTTTTTTTTCAGGAATACTATAATTAATCATTCATGTCCGAATAATTACCCATCTGTGCAAAAAAAATTATTCACTTCGTCGTTTGTTAAGCAGAGAATTTGTGTTCTGTACCTCACATGTCGATTTGTTCTCTATTTCATGCATTTCATGTTTTAAAAATATTTTCCTATCGGAAAAAACAACAAAAACATTCCAGCGTTATAACCCCTATGTTTTTATTGACTTTCTTTAGCGGTGTAGTTAGTTGCTTGTTCCCTTGATGATGGGTGTGCTGGGTAAAGGGTAAAATCCGATAATCATATAAAAACACTAAATTGGGATTATTATTATTATTATTATTATTTGAGGTTTAACGACCACCGTGAGCAACTCAATGGGCTATAAGCAGTCGCCCGTCCCTAATTTAGAGTCACTGGTTCCAGGGAAGGGAGAGAGCCAGTGCCGTAAGACAAACACAACATCCATGCCTCACCGGGATTCGAACCCGGACCCCTCCCGACGAATGATCAGAGGCCAACGCCTTAGACCACTGCGCCACCGGGGCGGCCAAATTGGAATTAGCTCAGTGTAAGGGGAAAACCTGTTAACTCCCCAAATGTGATCGGAGGGTCGGGAATAAAAGCACGACAAATAATAATGCTGTATGGCACAAGAATTCTACCCTGTGATATTTTACACCATAAAATTACTAGACTGCTGACATGATTTACACAGACAGAATGAATATAGGGCGAATATTTTTCGTGGTTAGGGGGTTCAGTAGGTGGTACCCGCAGCGAAATGATTGACTGCAGTAAAAATCAGAATATACAGGTGCATCTTAAACGTTATACAAGGGTAGCTCCGGGCACAGTTGACCTCAACCCTACTATTCAGATGCACAAAATAAGCACAGTACCGCTGATTTCTTTTTTCAATAATTTTATTAATTTTCGAATGGAACCAAAATTTGAGTCTATCGATGGGATAGTCTGGAATGTTCTGAATCATTTGAGCCACTTAGATTAAATGTTCTAACAATAATGTAACTGAAAATGTCAACAGAACTGTAGGTACTGCTGATTTCTAATTCCGAAATAAGTTGTTTGTATATTACCGTCATCAATGTACAGGTCACGCCATCTATTAGCAGGTCTTAACATTACCGAAAGAAAAATATTTTGTTTTAATATAATAATGGTTAAGTTTCAGCAAATGTTAAGTATGCTTTGCTGTGATTTAAAGCTATTTTTATCGATGTGCAAATTTTGCTTCATTGGGAATAAACTAATCGTGAAGAAAGAATATACAGAAGTTTTTACCATTGGAAACATAGGGCAGAATATTTAGGTCAACCCACCTTAAACAAACCTATTTTATACGTATAGTAGGTTTGTTTTAAAGAAAACATATAATGCAATAATATCATGATTATTTACCATTGCTTGTTATTTTTCGTTTTTCTAGTCTCTGTACTGGGAACTTGCAACGTGCCGGGCAAAGCCCGTTCGAGTGTAGAATGCCATCACACTTCATAATGGAAAGGTTTTTCAACGCTTTCATTTTCTTTTGAATTTCATCTAATTGAAAGAGAAGAAATTTTGAAACAATGGATAAAATACATTGAGGATCTGTATTCAATAAGGGAGAGTACTTGGAATCAAAAAATCAGAATAAATTCGTATGAGCTCCGATTTCAAAATCTGTAAATAAAAAGCTGGAAAAAAATAGATTATACGAGCTAGATGGAATTGATAATAAAATGTTTTCATGCCTCCTCTGTAATGAAGGGATACTGTCCACTGATGAAAGAAATCTTTAATTTTCTGTAAGGTCTTTAAGTCTTGCCAAAAAATAGGAAAAAATAAAAACAAAAACGAACAAATTTGTTATTAAAAAGAAAATTTCTCGAAGACGCTCACATTGCAAAACAATATCTTTAAGGAAGAGCGTGCTGAAACTAGAGAATCACCTTAGAAAGGTGCACTCTCTGATGAAAAGAATAAGTGAATTAAAATGCAACTTCAGAAGTAAAAAGGGGAGCAACAAGGTATGTTATATTACATCTCAGTCTAATAATAGAAAAATCGATAGTTGTGCAAAAGAAAAAGTCCCTCTGGTTCACAGTCTTCGAGAAAATGTTTGACAGTTTCGTGGCCAAACTAGTGAAGTTTCAAGAAAGCACTGGATTAGATGGGGAAAAAAACTAGATAATCCTGCAGCAAACAATCTACTTTGAAAATAATCATCAAAATGGATTTTAATAGAGCAAAGAGTTGGACCAGATTGTATAATCTCTCTCCACTGTTTCGCGGCAATTCTTTTGCAATTTGTCTGGCAAGAAACCGAAAATGAATGAAGGTTTTCAATCGATGGATGAAATGCAAAAAAATCTGCTTTCTGCTGACGATAGAATATTGTCTGGATTAATGACATGCACATTAATCGTACATACACTATATTATCAAAAGGTATTCGGATACCAAAACGCAATTAGTAGTTAGTCAGGCCACCTTTTGCTTATATGGCAACAGCAAAGCGTCGAGGCATCATGTCAACCAATTTCAGGCAAGTCTGGTCAAGAATGGCTCACCATTCGTCCTGCAAAGCTGCTGGCAGAGGGAGAGCGAAGACCGTTGCTGTGTTATCCGTTGCTCCAGCTCATCCCAGAAGTGTTCCGTGGGGTTAAGAACAGGACTCTGAGCAGGCCAGTCTAGCAATTCCACCTCATTTTCAAGGAACCAGTGCTGCAGACGCCATCCACCCAGGGAGCACGATAGTGTTGGAAGAGACAAAGGTCACTGCCACATTGTTGGTAAGGCAGAATTATCCTGAACGTCGAGATACACTTCAGAGTTCGTGGTTTATGGTATAATAACCAATGGGCCGAGTCCATCCATTAAAAGAAACTCCATACCATGACGGAGCCTCTGCCGAACTTAACAGTTGGAAGAACACGGGCCGCAGAAAACCGTTCGTAGGGCTGTCACCAAACCCAAACACACCCATCAGATTGGGAGAGTGAAAGGCGTAGCTCAGCACTCCAAAGAACTACTTCCCAGTCGCCCATAGTCCAGAAACGACGGGAGACACGTCACTCCAAATGGAGCTTCGCATTCACGGTAGTGATGTGCGGATTGTGTGCCGCCGCTCTACCATAATTACCCATACTGTGCAACTCTCTGCGGATAGTTATGGTACTATCCGAGCCATTACAAGCATTTCCTACTTCAACAGCAATGGAAGCAGCACAGGAAGAACGGGATTTCTTAGCATTTCTCACCATGGCTCTTCTGTCCGTTCTGTCAGTTCATATGACCTTCCTGAACGTTGTTGTGCTGTAGTTCCATCGACCTGCTTCCACCTCTTCACAGCGTCGCTTTCAGTCGATTTTGGTATGTTTAGTTTAGCAGCAATGCTACGTATCTAAACGTTATATGACGTGCCTGCCCCGCAGGACGCACACGACATGAAGGCAGATGGCAGCGAGAACGAATGTCTGCGTAGCTCAGTTGGTAGAGCGACTTGTTCCGGAATAAGAGGACTCGGGTTTGATCCCCGGGCGTGGACCAAAATGACGGAGAAATTTACTTCGTTATAGTTACTCAAATGACATCTTATGACCAGCCCACGCTGGATCCCTGAAAGTTCACGTCCACGCGACATATCCACTCAAAAGTACTAATAAATGGACAGAATATCTCAGCTTTATATACCTACCTGCTCACTCATTGCACACCTTCCTGCGCAACCGTTCTTTGCACTTATGAAAATATTTGGTAGTGTCCGAATACTTTTGATAATATAGTGTATGTGACGTACTACGCACATGTCAAGACGGCAAAGTTGCAGCGATAAATTCCATCGGTGTAGCTTAATTGGAAAATCATTCGGATCCGGAGCATAAAGATCATTCGGATATCCGGAGCAAGATGCGTGTTTTCATACAATGTTGCTGATCTTACGAAACCAAGATAAATTAAATAAATATTTAGGAAATAAAGTATTATACTTTCTCACAAATTGACTATAATTTCTTTTCTTTTTTTAAGCATTTCAGGCAGCTTCTTGATAGTGCAAGATAGCCTGACTAAATAAAATTGAAATTAAACTTAAATCTTTGAAACATCCATGTTTGGTCGTTTTTAATAAAATTTATTCATAATGCATTTCAACAAATTTTTAAACATTTCGGCGTTGCACATTATTAAACATAAATTGGAAATTTCACGAACTCCCTAATAATTTTCAAATTCGGCGCCTATGGTCCAAAGTAAATGCAGGCATCGGTTACTTCTAGATTTGCTTCATCAATCCCTAAATCTTGAGTTCTTGTAAAAGCATTTTATATCAATTGTTGTATGCTTACAAGTATGCAGTAAAAAAAGTTAAGAAAACGAAAAATAAATCCACCTTCTAGAATGGGATATGTCGTGCCAAACGTTGATATGAACTTGCTTCACTTGAGGTAAACTACTGAGCAAGAATAATCATTCTCAAATATTGAGATAGCTCGAACATATATTTTCTCCAAATAGCGAGAAAATTATGTATAGGCAAGCAAAGCACAGCAGGTCTGTTGCTCACGGTAGCAGTTCCGAGTTGAAAAAAGTATTTCCAATCGGAAAATTTCTGTACACACCGACCACTGAATTAGAACCTTCTATGCAGATATACGTAAATGACACTCGCGCAGCATTTATACAAAATGCGTTGTCCGGTGCATCAACATCACCACGTGATCTGGGCAACTACACTGCTGGCCACCCAAAATGCAACACCAAGAAGGAAGCATCCGCTTGGCCTGAAATTCGCAGCATGCGTCGCCCGCGAGAGGACATGCAAACGATTAGCATTGCATAGCATATGCAAATCATGTGCGCCCGGCACGCCACCGAGAAGCACTATAAGAAGGGTGCACAGAAGGCAGTGTGTAAGTAGTGGAAGTATGTTGTGCTGCCGGACCTGTGCGTGGGAAGCTTCCTGATGCCTCGTCGCAGAATACGGCAGTCATTCCAGCACGTTTCGGAGTTCGACAGAGGACGAATAGTGGCTTATCGCGACAGCGGTTTATCGTACCGAGAGATCGGCGCCCATGTGGGACGACATCCAGCCACAGTGAGGCGAGTATGGATTCGGTGGGTGCAGGAGGGACGGACGGACCAACGTGAGCAATTGCCGCAGCCGCGGCACACCACCGAACGAAAGGACCGGCATGTTGTGCGGCGGGCATTGACGGCTCGCACCGCCACATCACGAACGTTAGCGCAGGAATTAGGATGTGTTGCGCAACAACCTGTGTCAGCACCTACCGTTCGACGTCGTCTGCAGGAGCGGGGACTTGTCGCACGGCGCCCATTGCTCCGATTACCATTCACGTTACACCGCCGGCGAGTGCAGCGGCAGTGGGCCGTTGAACGCCGCACCTGGACTACGGAATAGCACGACATTGTCTTCTCCGACGAATCCCGCTTCCGCCAGCAAAACCACGATGGTCGGATCCGCCTGTGACGGCACCGTGGCGAGAGACTGTATGACGCCTGCATTATGCATCGCCATACCGGTCCGTCGTCTGGCGTTATGGTTTGGGGCGCAATTGGATATGACACCCGCACCCCTCTGGTACGCATCGCCGGTACACTCAACAGCCACCGTTATATCTCCGACGTTTTGGAGCCTGTAGTCCTCCCTTACCTGCAGGACCTGCCAGCAGCCACGTTTCATAGGACAATGCACGCCCGCACCTGGCACGCATCGTGCAACAATTCTTCATGACCCACCAGGAGTCACTGCTGCCGCGGCCCGTCTGTTCTTCCGATATGTCGCCCATCGAACACGTCTGGTCGCTGATCGGCAACCGAGTGACCCGGCAAGCACCACCCGCGGCTACTCCTGATGAACTGTGGCAACGTGTGGAAGCAGCCTGGACCGACATACCCCAAGCCCACATCCAAAGCCTCTTTCGTTCGATGCCGCGGCGTGTAGCGGCCGTTATTGCCAACCATGAGGGTCACACGAACTATTGATGTCTGCGTGTTCCGCAAGTCGCACGGACCTGTAAGCTCAATCGTTTCATCTTTGTATCTGTTGTTATGTGTCCAGTAAATCTGGCTTTGCTATCTCGTATCCTTCTTGGTGTTGTATTTTGGGTGGCTAGCAGTTTATTTAAGACTGCTGCTCGTCCTTAGTGTTGATCACAATGAAAAAAAAACAAAAGATGTTTGGTAGGTCGATAAAGATCTTATTGTGGGTACCCATTTGACTGTAGCGACGATTTTGGAAACTGAATGGTTTCTCAAAAGGTGAGATATTCTGGATCTTTAATCAGTGGAAAAATAACCCACATTGCTTGTCTAAGACCCCTAACTGTGGCGGCGCGACTAGAATCTGTCAGAAATGAGATCGCCATCGTTTGAGAAGGCTTGTACGAAGAAAGAGGCTTGTGCAGCAATTGATCAAAGCATTCAATAAAGGCTGTTACCGACTATGAATGCTGTTATCAATGAAGGCTGGTATCGACTATGAAAACTATGAAGGCTGTTACCGACTATGAAAATTGAAGAGGATTGGTATTGAAAAGGATTGGTTTTTGCGCAGGGAATTGAAGAGGATTGGTATTGAAAAGGAATGGTTTTTGCCCAGGAAATCGAAGAAGATATATCTACGAAGAACGCAAAAGATCGTCAATAGTAGTGTCAAGAACACCGTAATTGGGCACTGGAAGACTGGGAAAAAGCCATGTGGTCCGCTTAGTTGAGGCCTTGTTCTGCACCGACGGTAAGCAGAGAGTTTGGCGAGATTCCCATGATGCAATGGGCCCAACCTCCTTTGTAAACACAACTTAAGTTTCTGGAGGTGGTGAGAGGGTGTTGGACACGTTCTGTTGCCACGGAAAGAGTCCCCTGATATTGATGGAAGAGCGGGTATCCTTCAATAGTTATCTGCCAATCAAGTCCATCGTGCAAATGTTGAATTTTTATCCAGCAGGCGATGGCCGTTTTGTAGACGACAGTGCTTCTCTCCGTCACGTAAGAGGTGTTCAGCAGTGGTTTAGCGACCATGACAGCTACTTCCACCATTCTTTCTGGCCACCACACAGCCCGGATCTGGACCCTTTTGAGAATGTATGGGACATGTTAGAAAAACAGATCCGCGGGCAGAGCCTTCTTCCATCAAATCTAAGCTAATTAAAATACTGATTGGTGAAAACAGATGTACTCCAGTACTCCAGGACCTTGTGAAATCCATGATAAATAAACGGCTGTAATTTGGACTAAAGAAAGATAAGATCATATGTACAGGATTTTAGGAAAGGAGTGTCTGACACCAGGTGTTAAACAACCCTTACAGGTAGGAAGCTAGGAGATTTGGGCTAGAGTGCCCGACAGGAAAGTCACACGGAAGCGAAGTAAAAAGAGGGAAGAAGACGCCCTTATTTTTAACCGGGGGGCGGGGGGCGGCAGAGCCCATCCAACGCATGGCGGATATTTAGTGGTTCGAGCGTTCGAACCTGCCTGGGATCGAACCTGAGACCTCTCCGTAGCAGTCACGAACGTTGACCACTATGCCATCAGCGGGTACTAGTAGTCAACGTTCGTGAGCACTGGACCCCGCGGATGCGTGACAGCGACTACATGACAGCGACTTCCACCAATAGCGACTTCCACCAATAGCGACTTCCACCATCTTCTTTTTTTTTTTTTTTTTGATTGGAGGTTTAACGACCACCGTGAGCAACTCAATGGGCTATAAGCAGTCGCCCGTCCCTAATTTAGGGTCACTGGTTCCAGGTAAGGGAGAGAGCCAGCGCCGTAAGACAAACACAACATCCATGCCTCACCGGGATTCGAACCCGGACCCCGTTCGGACGAATGATCAGAGGCCATCGCTTAGACCACTGCGCCACAGGGGTGGCCCATTGAGAATGTATGGAACATGTTAGGAAAACATATCCGCGGATAAGTCTAACCTATAAATAAAAGTTTCTAATTCTGTGACCGGTATGTGTAGAAGTTAAACATATCGCTTACTGCTGTTGGATTGTATCTTCCTAAACGCCGACATAAGGTGATAATTTTCAATGAAAAGATTTCCTTTCTTTCATTTCCTTTTAAATTTACATAAAAGACTTTCGTAATATGAATGGTTTTTAGTGAAACCTAATTTCATAAGTTTACTTTGTGCTTTCATAACATATTTCCAATTTTTTTAAATGTTGCTGCACTTTGGGTATTTATTGCTAAAGGGAGTGCAACATGTTACAATAGTTTAAGTGTTCTTTTAAGAACCATTCTTCAGTGAAGTTGATAACTTGTGCGTTTCTCGGAGAGAAATGATTTCACGCCCGGATGTTATATACAATGCAACCATGAAATTACATATATATCCAATAGAATGTTAATTGGATTTTTCGGGAGCTTAATTAACTTGTTCACACTTTTGACAGAGGATCAGTTGTTTTGAAGGGTCGTGACCTAAGTCAAAAGTACTATTGGAAACAGGCACGGGAACATTCAGTGCTTACGTACCCGAGAGAAATCTCCCGAGAGGTCGGAAGTGCGACTGCGTGTCGAGCTTGGCTGTCAGAGATAAGACAAAGTTCCCACGTCGTTATCCACATTTCTGTCCAAGACAGTTTAAACTGCATGTCAGTGCTGTTGCCTCACCTTCAAAAAAAAAAAAAAAAAAAAAAGAGTATATAAGAGAATGATCGATGACAGATGGTGCATTCCAATGACATGTTCACAGTCCCCTAGCTGAGATCACATTGATGAAAAGGAATTATACGGTAGCAACCACCGAGACAGCTACGTGACAGTTGTCATTCTCTTTAGTGAGAACCCTTTGCCTTTAATCGATCACGACAGAAAAGAAAAAAAAAAAGAGAGAGAGAAATACTGTCGTACGCTGGTTGAATAACATTAATTATTTTCGAAGCGAAGCTCCGCAAATGGTGGTCAAAAAAGAATTGATTCTGATCTTGGACGCTTTGTATTTAACCGACTTTTTTTTTTTTTTTTTTGCTTTGGGATTTAACGACCACCATGAGCAACTATAAGGGCTATAGGCAGTCAATCACCCGTCCCTAATATGGGGCCACTGGTTCCAGGAAAGGGACAGTCCTAAGGAAGGCCCCCGCCCATGCCTCATGCGGAACATAAATCCGGACCCATCTCGGACGAATGGTAAGATACCAGCGCCTCAAACCACTCGGCCAGCACGATATTTGCATAAACGCATTTGCGGCGGCGGGTATGTCACGTGTTGTAACTAGTTCAAGTCGCGCACTGCAGTCAGTCAAAAGGATATAAATTGGTAGTCGTTGCTGTGAATAGCTTTGCATGTCGTCGTTCTGTCTGTGGTTGGGACGCCTAAAAGATGAACAGCCATAACCGGCTAATTATAGAACTTTTGCTTTACGAGTTTGAACTCTGCCATGACACTGCTCAAGCAACACGAAACATTTGTCATTCGAAAGCGGAAGGTTCCGTGGACTACAGCACCGCAACCAGATGGTTCATGAAATTTCGCTCAGGTGACAGAAACCTCGACGGTCAGCCAAGGTCAGGTAGGCTGCGAACCGTGGATTCGGAGGCCGTGCGCCAGGCCGTAGAGGCGAATCCGACAACCAGCACTCGGAGATTATCAGGCGAGCTGGGCATATCACAGACCACCGTGGTTCGTCACCTTCAGGACCTCGGCAAGGTATACAGGAGCTGCTGCATTGTCCCTCACGAACTGACGCCAGCTGAAGCAAACCGCCGAGTGGAAGTGTGCACGCAATTCCTAGAATTCCCGCGCGATGTAAGGTCAGACCATCAACGCCAACCTCTAATCTGAAGAGCTGGAGCGGATGTATGCTGTTTTGGAGGAGAAGTACCCGCCACTGGTGAACAGAAAGCGCGTTCTCCAACAGCAGGACAACGCTCGGCCTAATACCGCGCGAACAACCCGGGCAAAACTCCAGGAAGTTGAGGTCATCGAACTGATGCCACACCCAGCATATAGTCCGGATCTTGCCCCGTCGGATTATTACTTCTTCCGGACCATGGCCCACTTCCTTCGCGGGCGGTACTTCAACAACCAGGAGGAGGTGATAGTTGGGGTGAGAGTTTTTCATCTCGAAGGATAAGAACTGATACTGCTGAATCGAAGAACTAGCAGATAGATGACTAAAGACGGTGCAACACGATGGCCTATACTGTGAATACTAGTCAGCTTTCGTCGTAAAGGTATACGTATGAAGACATAAAGTGATTCAAATATTGCAAAACTTTCGAGTCACCGACTGTATAATTCACCAAATTTGTCTAGTATGTGTAAGAAATACTGTATTGAAGTATCCGTATAAATAAGGCGTTGTGTGTGTTTCTGTCTGTTTTTTTTTCTTCTAGGTTTAATTACCACTGTAAGTTATTGAATGGGCTATAAGCAGTCGCCTGTCCCTGATTTAGGGTCACTGGTTTCAGGGAAGGGTGAGAGACAGTGCCGTAAGATAAACACGTCCCCTATGCCTCATTGGCGCCGTATCTAAGCGCTGATTTATGATCATTCGTCCAACTTGGGTCTCGGTTCGAATCCTGGTGAGGCATGGATGTTGGGTTTGTCTTACGGGCACTGGCTCTCTCCGTTCCCTGGAACCAGTGGCCCTAAATTATGGACGGGAGACTGCTTTTAGCCAATTGAGTTGCTCACGGTGGTCGTTAAACCCCCAATCAAAAAAAGTATGCCTCATTTGGAACTCGAACTAGGGTCCAATTGGCGAACGATCAGAAGCCATCGCGCCACTGGGAAGGCCAACCTGCCTGTAAGTACCATTTCCTTCAAACCCTAACCATATACTTTTCCTGTCGGTGTGAAGCTTAACGAGAACCACCTCCTAGGGTTTCTAATGTTCTTAGATTTTAAGGGTGTAGTTACAAGGAGTGCTCAAATGAAAAGGTACAAAACGACACTGTGGGTATAAATGAAAACTTTATTCAAAGTATACACCATAGGCCGTAGCACAACGATACCATTGATTAACGAGCCGAAGGATTCCTTGTTCCCAGAATTCCTGTGGCCGTGACGAGACCCAGTCCTGCACAGCGTCCTTGAGTTCGTCGTCCGAGTGGAAGCCCTTCCCTTTCAGATGTTTTTTCAGGGGACCAAACACATGGAAATCGCAGGGCGACATGTCCGGGCTGTAGGGCGGATGGTCAAGCTGCTCCCACTGGAACTTGGTCAGTTCCGCGTGTGTGACCCTGGAGACGTGTGGACGCGCGTTATCATGGAGCAGAACCACACCCTCCGAGATGAATAGCGGCCGGTTTAACACCTTCCGCTGTCAGAAATCGGATAACGCCTAGCTGCTCCTCAATCGTCCGAATTTTTTTGCAATGTAAGCGCCATCCTGTCCTCACACGCACTGCCGCGTCAATTGGACCGCGCTCTTTATGAGAGCCTCTGCTCTCTCCTGCGCATGCGGGTGCCCGCGCATGCTCCGATCCACACGACGACCCCAATCGCATCCCTAGATGTGTCGCTACGTTCTCCCATAGCGGCATAGGCAAATATGTTAACGGTTACGTTCTTATGACGTTTCGTTCCTTTTCATTTGAACACTCCTAGTAAATTTGCAAAGTCAGTTTACCGAGAACTGTGAGTCATTAGCTCACACTGCTCTGAGGTTTCTTCCAGTAAAGTCGAGTGTGTGAAAAACCCGTTAACCGTAACTGTAAAAGAGAGTAGTAGTGCTGTGATGTGAAATGAAAAGTGCTGTGAAGTGAAATAAAAAGAAAACATGGTGTATACAATTTATGAACACATACCAATGACTAAATGTAATGACTATTATGTTTTTTGTCACCAAGTGAGACCTGAACTGAAAGTATTGCATTTGACATATACAGGGTGTTCGTAAACTGTTTTGACAAAAGAAGAGGGGTGAGAGTCCTTATCAAGACGAATAATATTTGCAATGGAACCTAGGGTCGCATTCCACTCTGAGTGTCAGAAAAGAGTAACTTCGAAATACGTCCAACAAGCACAAGTCGTCACCTGAGACGTCATTTCTTTCGTGCCGGAGAAGTAGCACATCGTCTGAACATCACCGTCAGGCATTTACCGTATGCAAATTGCCAGAGAAAAGACATCGACAGTTGCAGCTGATTGGCTTATCAAGGTGCAGTAGACACTTCCTGAATGCCACATATCCCGCACCATGGATTGGACGTGGCGGACCTGTGGCATGGCCTCCACGCTCACCGGACTTAAACCCACTGGACTTCTTCTTCTGGGGGCACATGAAATCATTGGTGTACGAGACGCCTGTGGACTCCGTGGAAGATCTCGTCGCGAGAATCGTTGTTGCAACGGATAGGATAAACACGACACCAGGAGTCTTCGAGAGGGTGCGCCAGTCTTTCATTCGCCGGTGTGAATTGTGCAACGGCACCCGTGGCCGCCACTTTGAGAATGTACTTTGAGTCTGTCCTTGATCTCCATAAATGGGATTGTGCAAATTATGATGTAGTTAATTCTCTTTCTTTGCACTGCTGAAAGTTCAACTTGGACATCTAACATTACTCTTTTCTGACACTCAGAGTGGAATGCGATCCTAGGTTCCATTGTAAATATTGTTCGTCTTGAGGGGTACTATCCCCTTCTTCTTTTCTCAAAACAGTTTACGAACACCCTGTATACTGTATTTCTACTCTATATTCTACAGTTTTATGTTAGTGTTGTCATGTAGTGAATATCATCCAAATATATGTATAGTATGGATAATAACTCTGGAACTCAGGTACGTTGTTAAAGAGGAACGCATTATGTAGAAAATACTAACTATATTAGTGATCCGATTTATTTTCGTAGAAATATATACCTAAGCGTTTCCTAGCTTTCGCACATCAACCAGATGGTGCCGCAGTGGTCTAAGCGATGGCTTCTGATCATTCGTACGAGACGGGTCCGGGTTCGAATCCCGGTGAGGCATGGATGTTGTGTTTGTATTACGGCACTAGCTCTCTCCCTTTTCTGGAACCAGTGGCCCTGAATTAGGGACGGGCGACTGCTTATAACCCATTGAGTTGCTCACGGTGGTCGTTCAAACCTCCAATAAAAAAAATGGCCTTTTCCAGGAAGTTAGACAGAAACTACCTGTACGTTGGTGCCAACTTCCTGGATACAATGGGTCTCAATAGGTTGCCGGGCTTATGGTGCTTAAAGTCTTCCGAAGAGCTTTGGGATCTGAGGTCGTGGTCGTAGTTTGGGGGGTTTCTTGAGATCGTCTGGAATAGCAGGTAACCGGGCAGCTCTTTGTACCTGTGCAATCCAAGAATTTAGAGGGTTCCTTTGAAAGGCTATAGAACCAGAGTCAGTGAAAAAATCTTCAAATTTCTTATTGTAATCTGCTGCTCCCATAATCGCTATCTGACCAGATTTGTCCGTTAGAGTCAGCATTATGGATGGGTCATTGGCCTCGGAATTATAAAATTCTTAGGTATTTTGGTAGGATTGTATCACAATCGTAATTTAAAAGAACAAAGCTGGCGCTGTTCGTCTTAGGTGTCTTCTGGAACTCGCGATATTATGCTTTCCAATTCAGAAACGACGCTTTTTGGGTTCGATCTGGTTCAGAAGCAGAACTTTGGTCCAAGCTCCAAAACTTTTGTTTCATCCTGGGAAAGCGTCTGGCTGGAAATATTAACGAATGGAATGGCGAAATCTTTAGGTTTTAGAGTCTGGGAAGATTTAAGGTAGTTCAGTTTTTTGTTTTGGGCGGAGGATAAGGAAGATTGGAGTCTTTCAACTAACATATTTACACGAGGGTCAAGATGATCGGGTCGCACAGTCTGTAAAATTTCATATACAAATGACATGACGTCGTTTCTTTTCAGGTTCACTACCATGATAGGGTATGACGAAGAAATTTGTCCTTTTTGTTGTGAAGTTAGGCAATTTCTATCTAACTTCCTTGAAAAAGCCATCAGGTTGATGTGCGAAAGCTTGGAAACCCTTGTGTGTATATATTAGTACGCCAATAAATCGGATCACAAGTATAGCTATTATTTTCTCAGGTATGTTTTTTTTTTTTTTGATATCTTGATGTCTGACATTATATCAAAAATTACAGCCTAAATACAAACACATGTTTGTGCTTCATTTTGGTACTTGGTATTTACTGCGTATGAGGCAAGTGCAGCAAAGCTATCTTTCGCCTTTATTTTTCTATCAAGAACACCCGCATTAAGTAGAGCTTTATTCATTACTGAAAGCCTCGGATAGTTTAATACTCAGTGGCCTTAATTAAGCAATGATTGACTAACCAAGATGCAATTAATGAGTCGGTACTTACTCAAACTTCAACGTTTTATTCAGTCCTTCAGGCACTAGTTAGAGCGGTTTATAATACCACTCGTAACGTGACACACTTCAGATTTATTAAACATGGTAATCCTGTAAGAATCAACTTCCAATAAATTCAGTCTTCACAAACAGAGACTCAAAACATTGAACAAGAACACTTGGTGAAAAATGTTCTACCTGTAATTTCTAATTTTTGGTGGGGAACGCTTTGGCCACCAGGCGGCGTAGGTGTTTATTTCTGCTTCTGATGTATTTGAAGCAATATCTGTGCTTTTGAAAACTCGATTTAAAAAAGAAATTATCGTGGAACGTCACTGCTCATCTCCATAAACCTTTTGAGAATATCTTCTGCTTAAAATTGTACACAGCTTTCCCGCCAGGGAGCGTAGATGTATATCTTACTTTTGTTGATGTCTCTGCTTCCAAAAGTCCGATTTGAAAAATTCTTTTGCCGCCCCGGTGGCGCAGTGGTCTAAGAGGTGGCTTTTGATCATTCGTCCGAGATGGGTCAGGGTTTGAATCCCGGTGAGGCAGGAATGTTGTGTTTGTCTTATGGCTCTGGCTCTCTCTCCTTACCCTGGAACCAGTGGCCCTAAAATAGGGAGGGGCGACTACTTATAGCCCATTGAGTTACATAGTCGTTAAACTTCCAATTAAAAAATCTTTCTTTATCGGAAAGCGTTAACGGTGCGAAACGTTTGGCATGTACATATTAATATTCGCAAACTTTCCTTAACGAACAAGTGTACCACTAGAGGCCTTAAGCTCACGTTTCCGTTTACAGCATGTTTGCAGCAATAGCTGCGGGTACGAAAACACCGATTGAATTTTTTTTTTTTTTTTTTTTGTCGGTCAGGTACTACTAACTATGAAAACATTTTGTATTTGTTTCCTTTCCAAAATAATGCACAATTTCTCCGCTGAAAATTCTTTTAATACCGCATACCATTTACCTTGTGGAACACTTTGTGAAGTTTCTTGTAGTTCACAGTTCTGTCCCTAGGTGGTGTTCGTGTGTTTCTGCTCAGTCCGCCTCTAAAAACCCTACTGGAAATTTTCTTTTTTATACTGTATGCCATTCGCTACAATAAAGAAATCCTCTTTAAGTAATGCACCACTTTCCCGCTAGGAGAGTGAATGTCAAACGTTTTCCCCGCTATCTCTGCTTCTCGAAGACGTATTTGAAAAATTATTTTTCTAGTGGGGTGTAACCGTGGCTTCCATATTTATCAGAAGTGAAGTTCAGTAGCCATTTTTAGATATAGTGAATTACAATAATTTCCTTTCATTTCCCGCCATTTTGATGAGCTGGGAAGCAAACGTCAATGTACTTCTTTTCCCACGCGTCGCAGCAGGGGGGGTGCTAGATTTATGTGAAACTGGACATTATTGCTTTTCCGCTGTCCCGAGCAAAACGATCGAGTAAGAAGAGGGGGCAACGAAGCAATTAAAGAATCTTGCGTTTTCAGAGAGAAGGTTTTTCTAGGGTGTGGCCACGCTTTCTGGGAATGAGGAGGATCTTCACTCTTCGGACGAGGGGACAGTTTTTTTTAGGGGGTTGCTCTCCAAGCAAGGGAACAAGGCCTTGACTCGGCTGGCAGGAATCGAGGGAGAAGGAGGAGTTTTAGCGAGGTGAAAAGGCCTCGCGGGTTTGTCGAAACGGATGAAGTAGGAAAATTGAGACCGGTCGGGAAAAGATAAGCGGAATTCGGCGAGCTGACGATTAGAGTGAGAAGGACACAGAGGTGTTAATATAATAAGGAAAGAGTGAAAATGACGGAGAGGGTTAATAAGCAATGAGGTTGATGATAATAGACAATGGGAATCGGGACAAGGCTTAAAGACATTCCCCGCAACATCTGAATAAAAGTCATACTTACTACAAAAATTCAGCTTCAGTCGATTCTCTTTTATATACTTGGTATTTTATTTATCAGCTCTGGTCGGAAGAATTACGGGTTAAACCCCCGATACAGAACTTACTGCAAAGGAAACATCAAATGAACCCTTCACACAGGGCGCTGTAGTACAACTCAGCACCAAGCCCTGTAACAGGGGTATCTTGGGTCCGAGATCTGGGCCATCTCCCCCTCCAACCTCCGCCCTGAGTATTGTTTTTAAGTGCGAATTTTAATTTTCAATTATTAAATAACAAAAGTAATTTTTATAAATTTTAGGTGCATGCTATTGCTAACATAATACCTAATAATTATGAGGATTAGGATTTTGACACCTCATCTTCTGAATACAATATTTGCACATGAACTCCATTCTTTTTCCTTTTACGTGAACTTGAGTGTAACGTTTTCATATTTAAAAAGAATGTGTTTCTCTATTGACAAAACAGCCAAATTTCTCAAGTGTACGTGTGCTTACGTTGGCTCTAAGATGCCTTGATTCTTTTTAATGCAGAAAATCTTCTATCGGCATTTGCAGTTGTAGATGGAAACTTTAATATTTGGTCTGCTAATTTGTACACCTCACTAAACGCAGTCCAATTTATTCAATTTCATGTGACAAGTAATGTCTCTTACCGATTTGCTTTTGTATTCATCAAGGGAATAAAACACTTTCAGTTTATTTTTGAGTCGAACTGTATCAAAATTTGAAGCGTAGGATTATTTAAGTTCTGACGATAGATGTTCAGGAAAGCTTTCACAAAATTTATCAAAGCTGTTCGAATCCAACAAAGCCACGAATTTAAGGTATAATGTCACTGATTTAATTCATTGACACTTCACACAACTGAACCAACTCTCGCGAAATACGTGATATTACGGGCGGAAGCATGCGAGTGATTAATGTAGTCCTAAGTCTAAGTCTTCCCTTTGTGGAAGTAAGTAGCCCATTCACCCTTCACCCGCTCATTCATGTTGTCATGGAAACGCTGGCTGGCGATCGTATCGAAGGTCTTCGAATCAGAACAGCGAAGACTAGTAGAGCTGGTTGCGTCACGATGACGTCATCACTCCACTAGGAGCCCCGTTGGTCTTCCCTGGCCAGACTGATTCTCTTAGTCAAAAGAAGCGAATCGCACGTGTTTTTTTCGCAGCGAAAGCATCGACATATTTTAATACAGTTGATAATTGACTTTTATTTGTGTATATCTAATTGACTTTTATTTGCGTATTCGTTGGGCTTCCTAGAATATACGCCACTGTCTTTTTCCTTAGTGTAGCTTTTGCTATGAAGAATACTTAATTCAAACACTCGACGTGGATCAAAACATCAAACAGAAATCATCGCTCTTTTCAAGTTAATAATCGAGTCTCGAAAAAATTCTCATGAGAATTCTGTTGCGAATGTTTCCGAGACTCACTTATTAATGTGGAAAGAGCGATGATTTCTGTTTGTTGTTCCTGATCTACGTCGAGTGTATGAATTAATTATCCATTCGCCTCCTTGTTATTTGTTCAGTTGCTGCTTTCCATCTGTGATGAATCCCCAGCATTGTGCGGGGCTCCATGAAGCAACCTACCATGTAGTTTGGCAGTTAATCACATGGGCGTCTGGAGAATTCGAGGCTGCTGTGGTGCAGTGGTAGCATGTCCGGCGCGTAACTGGAAGACTCTGCGTTCGATTCCCGGTGGCGGCCGATGAGAATTTTTCCGAGACTCACTTCTTAACGTGGAAAGAGCGATGACATCTGTTTGGTGATGAAGAATACTTTTCGCACATTTCCAACTTTATGCAAAATTCTTCAGCTAAGGGGCGTAGAGTTATATTGTGTTACCTTCTATACTTCTTCTTTTACCTTTACGATTTGAAAATCTTTTTATCTGTGATATTCCTTCTGCTATGAGAAACTTTTTGTGCACCATTTGTTAATTTTCGTATCAATTTTTTCACCCGCTGGTGGAAGTTTCTATTTCTGGATATTTTATCGATTGTAGAAATCCAGTTGATTTGTTTTCTAACCGGTTCCATAAACTTTAAAAGCATTTATTCACGTCGGAAATGATTCAAAAGGCATGCTCATTACAAGCGAAAATTCGACGTTATCTTTCTTCTTCTTCTTCTTCTTTTTTTTTTTTTTTTTTCGACATGGGACTACGTCTAATCCACGGATAGTATGGGGCGACGTACGGCCAACCGCCTGTGGCAAAAATAGGTCCCAATTGAAATCATCAGAGCGTTAAAAATACGTGCCGCACACCAATCGTGTTAGTATGTTCGTGAACAGCATGGAGTCCGATTCGCATAATGCGCAGTACATGGTGCGCGCGAAGCTCCCCTCACTCCCTGTGCTCCGGGGAGATGGTGCAATATTTCTGGGCGTGCCGCCGCGTTTGACCAAATCTATCTCGGCAACCGTGAGCGTAACACGACTGTGCGTGCTATCGTTTTAAAGCTCTCGACGAGATCTATTCAAATATACGAAAAACATTTCACAGTGGTTTGAACTGAACATTCAAAAAATTGTTTTCGTATGAACCGTTGAACACTTTTGCAAAGATTTGCGGTTTATCTGGACAACCGTGAGTGCAAAACGACTGTGCGTGGTATCGTTGTAAAGCTCTCGGTGAGATCCTTTCAAATATATAAGGAACATATCGCAGTGATTTAAACTAAAATTTGTTGGATGTTAGCGTGCTTTGCTCGTTTCTTTTTTATTTTTCATCGGACACCTGCTGCAAGTGTTTACGTTTGCGATGATGCAGAACAGAACAATTAGCATTGCGTTGCAAGGAATTATGGGATCACGACCCTGGACAATTGTTGAGAAGAAGTGAGGAGATAGCGCCCCTTCGCTCTCAGTGTGTGAACATGCTGTATTTGTTGTTCTTACAAAAATTGCTCTAAAAGAGTATTATCATTACCTAAAAGGATTATCGAGGGATTATACAAAGTGTGTTGTATGAACTCCTAAAAGGAATATTAATCATGGTAAGACTGTTTAAAACAGACGAAATAACCTTAAAGCACGGTGTCATTATTGTTAATAATAACTCATTCATTCTATGTTTATTATATATCCGTTAACTTACAATAGCGTCTTAGTTGTGTGTTTAGTCAAGAATAAGTAGCAAAAAAAAAAGTTAAATCGGGAGTCTGTCGATTATGAACATAGTTACCGTTGCAAATCTTTTCTTAGGTTTTAACTTACACCATCAAAATTTTCAAAAATTGTTTTCGTGTGAACGGGTTAATATTTTCGACAATGCCGCGGAATTCGCAGACTGAAAGCAAGCAAAAGTGTAAAAAATCAAAACGAGAAGCAAGAGCAAGTGATGAGGAATGTAAGAAGCCCAAGAAGACAGAGCACCACGTTGGGTAATTCGTGTATCGATGTGCTTTGTGTTCGCAACGTATCCAGCATTATTTGTAAAAATTATGTAAGCTGCTTTTCATATCATAGACCTGTGTTGGCTATAACAAATTAAATAAACGCTTTGAAACCATACTCGACTAGCTCATTTCAATTCTCCGATTTGCAAGTCGTAGTCCTACGTTCCAAACTGACGGCTCAATCAGAACTGAGCCGACCTGTATTTTATTTTTATTTTATTTTTTTTATTTTTTGCTGTAACGGGTTTGATATACTATAAAAAATACTGCTTACACTGCGTATTTTAAATTATACGCAGATCTCTAGGAGGAGTAAATGCATTTGCTGAATTTTTTCTTCTAAAAATCTATTTTGAAATATTTTTTTAATTTCAGAAAGGCGTGCGCATTATACTTGCGCATCGGTGTCATCTTTCTTGTTTTTCCTTGTGACTGGATTTTTTTAATTATTAAAAAAAAAAAAAGGGCGCTTGAAAAACATTATCATTTTAATAAATTTTCCGTTAAAAATATCCCGCAGAATAATTTAAAAATTAGAAACGTCCTTGTCCGAATCGTTTTATTCTGAAAATCACTTGAAAGCGCCATTAAGAATTGGGGACAATATCTTTCGGTTTTGCGTAGATATTTTTTTGTGACGCATCTTTTAGGCTTCTTCTTTGTTTTTCATGCTCCCCCCCCCCCTCCTCTTTCCTTCCCTCCCTTCCCGCTCTGCAACTTTGAGTGTGTATTATGCAGAAGCAGCCGGATCCTCAAGCGGATTTCAATGACTCGAAGTTCAGCTTAAGGAAAACGAGGCACGCGTGTTTATCTACCGGCTGGAAATGAGAAAAATCGAAATCTGTAATCAGTGACATTGCGTTCAAATTACTTCCTCAAGTTCCACCACAGCAATCACTTGCGTTCATTCTCCAGTTGAATATCGATTGCCACGTGCCTGTGAAATTCGCTTTCCGTCTTCACGAGGAAAACAGAGTAACCCATATTCCAGTTAAGCGACCTATTAAAGAACGGGAAGCCGATGAGTTTCTGCCTTATATTGGATTCGCTCATCATTGCGGACGTCTTGATTACTATTAATCACAATCAACAATAACTGTTATCAGTCCACTGCTGGATGAAAGTCTCCCCAAGTTTCCTCCACAACTGCCTGTTTTGATCCAATCTCCTCCGCGTCACTTAAATACTGATCCAGACCTACCAACCTCTCAGACCCAAAAAACGTAACACTCAGATAGAAAAATCGTAACGCTACGCATGCTGATCATTTTTGAAGCCTATTTCAGCTATATAAATTCTTGGTGATGAAAATGTAGGGATTTTCCCCTACATCAAAATTTAATTGAAAAACTAATTAAATCTAATCAGCAAACCCTTTTATGTTGTAAATTATTAGAAAAAAAAATTACGATTACGGGAGAAATCCTCACTCCGCCTAACTTCCGTTTACGGAAATTTCGAGAAGCGGAAAACTTTCATTTTAGGGAGTCTGCGAGATGGCATTTTTGCCTGCAGGAGTCTATAAATTCCATAGACTTCATTTTAGGAGTCTATGGGATGTCGTTTTTGTCTGCAAGACCAAAATAAATCTGCGATGTGCATCAACCGTCGCCGCGATTCTGCTACGAGGATTAATAGAAAATTAATCTGCGTTGTACGTCGGCCGTAGCCGCCATTCTTCTTCGGGGGTGGGTACAAAATAAATCTGTGATGTTCATCGGCCATCGCCGCGATTCTGCTAGGGGGATGAGTACAAAATAAACCTGCGATGTACGTCACCGCGATTCTTCTACGGGGATGAGTACAAAATAAATCTGCGATGTACGTCGGCCGTTGGTGCTATTCTTCTACCGGGATCAGTACAAAATAAACCTGTGTTGTACGTCGCCCGTCCCCGCGTTTCTGCTACGGGGATGAGTACAAAATAAACCTGCGATGTACGTCATCGCGTTTCTTCTACGGGGATGAGTACAAAATAAACCTGCGATGTACGTCATCGCGTTTCTTCTACGGGGATGAGTACAAAATAAACCTGCGATGTACGTCATCGCGTTTTTTCTACGGGGATGAGTACAAAATAAACCTGTGATGTACGTCATCGCGTTTCTTCTACGGGGAGGAGTACAAAATAAACCTGCGACGTACGTCGGCCGTCGTCGCGATTCTGCTACGGGGATGAACCTACAAAATGAACCTGCGATGTACGTCGCCGCGATTCTTCTACGGGGAGGAGTACAAAATAAACCTGCGATGTACGTCGCCGCGATTCTTCTACGGGGAGGAGTACAAAATAAACCTGAGATGTACGTAGGCCGTCGTCGCGATTCTGCTACGGGGATAAGTACAAAATGAACCTGCGATGTACGTCGCCGCGATTCTTCTACGGGGAGGAGTACAAAATAAACCTGCGATGTACGTCGCCGCGATTCTTCTACGGGGAGGAGTACAAAATAAACCTGAGATGTACGTAGGTCGTCGTCGCGATTCTGCTACGGGGATAAGTACAAAATGAACCTGCGATGTACGTAGCCGCGATTCTTCTACGGGGAGGAGTACAAAATAAACCTGTGATGTACGTCGGCCGTCGCCGCGATTCTGCTACGGGGATGAGTACAAAATAATTCCGCGACGTACATTGTCCTTCGCGAGAAAAAAAATTACGATTACGGAAGAATTTCTCACTACGCTTAACTTCCGTTTTCGGAAATTTTGAAAGGCTGAAAACTTGCATCTATGATAGGGAATCTGCAAGATAACCATCTTCTACGTTTTCAGAATTTTTGAAAGGCGGGAAACTTGTTGAATGATTCTCGGATAGCGAACTGAGAGGAAGGCTTCGGAACCTAGAAGCAAGAATAATAAATAAGTGAAATCAAAAATGGAAGTTAATAGGGTTCTGGGGCTGTCGTTTTTGTCTGCAGGACCAAAATAAATCTGCGATGTACGTCGCCCGTCGCCGCGATTCTGGTACAAGGATTCTGTCTGAAAAGGGGAAAAATGGGGACAAACATTTTTAAAAAATCGTATTTTTGGCTGCAAAATCGTATTAGCGTACTGCATCATGATTTATCGTACTAAATACGATAAAATCGCAACACTTGGCAGGTCTGCTGATCAAACGTCCACGTGCTGTTACAGAATTCATTTGTTTATACCTTGTAGCAACTCTTTGTGGAAAATACGAAGCAAATAAATATTCGATACAGTTGCAGTCTCATATTATTTGTTAACTTATTCGTTATACATGTAGGTCGTCCCGGATTGATCTTAGATTATTCGTAAAGATATTCGCTCTTTCTTATTCTTTCTACGATACTGACTAATTTCTGTTCTATTTCACTTATTTATTATTCTTGCTTCTAGGTTCCGAAGCCTTCCTCTCAGTTCGCTGTCCGAGTATCTCCTATCGCCCCTAGCCAGAGTTGGAAACGGGTCAACAATTTTGAACCCGGACCCGACCAGAACCTGACCCGGAAAAATGTGCTTTGAACTTTAAAAATGCAAAACTCAACTTATAATTATACATAAACATGCATATATATATATATACTTAAGAGCAAAACTGAAGACTAAGGAAAAAATTTTAGAATTTAAAACGAAGGGTGCAAAATAACCTGAAAATCAAAACGCGCAACGCAGCAGTTTTGAAAATTCAGAATTCACATTCTATAAAGAAGATACCTAAGCAAAAAAATACATATATAATTTTGACTCACACCTAATACAACATAGAAAAGGTTATGTATCTACCTGTGTGAGTAAAAGGAGAAAAGATAAAAAAATAAAATAAAACAACTGAATGTAGAAGGTGTCGAGAATACTGAGCCTTGGCTTTATCAAGGACCAGCAAAAACTCTGCATTTTCTCACTTCCACAAAGACCTAGTTGGAAATGGGTTTCTGCAAGGCCATAGATGCAAGTAACATTCCTACCTAAAATAGTTTAAAAAATATATATATAAGTCATGTCCTCCGTAGAGTAGCATGACCTAGCACTAGTTAACAATTTCGCTTGCATCCATTAACCTTCATGGCCCGACCCATGCTCTTCATCTGTTACTATTAAACAGAGAGAAGAAGATTAAAAGAGAACTCAAGCTGTGGGAGTGACATAATAAATAGAAATGATTTTCAGCTATAACGAAATTCCAAGTTCGTTTGAGAGAGAATTTAAACCTGAAAAACAATGCAAAAGAAATCCAAATTTTACATTGCAATTAAAAAAGGAAATGTTAATTTATAACGAACAGATTTTTTGAAAGAAAAAACTTGAGTCTAAAACCCCCTACTCTACAACTTATGACAGCACGAAAACGAGAATAAGTTAAAGATAATAATTAACTAAAGAAAACTTTGTGAAAGTTATATACCTTAAACAGTTAGTTGCAATATGTACAAAGTATTTCAGCAGTGCTTTAAGTGCATAATTAATTAGTTATTAAGAACTTAACTACTTTGAAAAACAGCGCATAGACAGCGCATAGAAAAGGAACAAGCTTAGCCTTCCTCTGTTCCTAAATACCCCAAAAGACGCTCAAAGTTACAAAGAAAAGTAAGAGTTAAAACCCGCATAAATGTTAACAGACAAACCAATGCTTAAAAGCTGAAAAGCTAAAAAACGACAGAGAAAAGGTACATAAAGTACAAACATTGAACTTATAAAACCTAGAACCCAAAACAAGGAAGAGAGCTTACCTCTTGTGTGACAAAAACTTTTCTCCTTACAAGAGGAGAACATGGCTGACCCCTTCCGCCACTCCCTAGACGCTGGGGGGCAGTGAGGGTGGGGTTGATGGCCTCCTCATACAGCAAGAAACCAACGCGCGGAGATTTTAACCAGAGAAAAAATATATAAAATTAAGACTGTGGATCTGTATGATCAGAATGAGCAGAATTAACTCTCCAGAATACATGAGAAATATTATAAAATACACGAGCAGTTTATTTAATAATCTTTGCATGTATTAAATCACCTTAGTGAGCTTCTATAGATTAATCAGAATCTTATTAATTTTAATGTTGGTTTTACTATTTTTAGTATAGCTATCCTAGTAATGAATAACTAGTTTTCTTTTTTATTTGTTTTTATTTTCTTTTATAAACAGATTTTTAAGCTTTTTTTTGTGATTTTGTTTATATTATTTAATTTTTTGTTTTAATAGGACCGTCATATCCATAGCACTAAGGTTCCTTTAGGTAGTTAATAGGCATCCTCTAGCCAACTTCCTTACGGCTTTGATTGGTCAGAATCATATTATTAACTGTGTAGAAAATTAAAGCAGATCTGCCAACCTTACTCTATTATTCAGAATAATTTTTCTTAAAGTTCTTTTGATGAAAGAAGAAGGAATTTCGTTCTCTAGAAAACTTTCTAATAGTATATTAATGTGGTAATTGAAATCCAAATTGTTGCTGCAAATTCTTGAAATTCTTAGGACCTGAGAAATTAGTACATTCTCAATTACTTTGGTTGAAATGTTATTATTCCAGTGTAGATATTTAATTACTTTGAAAGGAAAATTAACTCTTTTATCAAAGAGGCTAATAGATGGGTTACCTCTGTTGAGCTTAATGCTTAAGTCTAGGAACTCAAGTTCCTGATTACTGTGGTTGGTTTTACATAAGTTAAGAGAGCTAGGATAGATATTATCAAAATCACTCTCTATAACTTCTGAATTATTGATACACAGCAGATCATCAATATATCTAAAAGTGTAAAGGTAGTTATCTGAGCAGGTGGGGTGATTTTTAATGAATTTATATTCCTTAAAGAACAGGAATAGATTAGCGATATTTGTGGACGTTGATGTTCCCATTGGAATACCGTTCACTTGCTTATAGAGAGTATTATTATATAAGATATGGTTATTTTTTATGCAGCAATTGAGATAAGAGTTCCAAGTTCCTACATCAACAAATTGGTTAAGTTTAAATTCTGCATACAGCTCTTTAAAGGTAGTGATTATATCTGATAGAGGCAGATTAGTATATAGGTTTTCAAAATCATAACTATTAATATCTAGGGGACAAACTTTGAGTATAGTAGAAATTACTTCTGCATTATTATTAATTAGCCAAAAATCTCTGTACATCAAGTTAGAACAGTTTCTAATGTGTTTCAAAACCTTCTTTAAGACATCTTCAAAAGCAAGATCTATTTTCTTTTTATGACTTCTTACTCCACTAGCTATGAACCTGAACTTTACAGGATCCTTATGAAACTTAACCGTTGCAAAAAGAAATGGAAATTCAGGCCCATATCTTCTAGTTTGTGGAATTTTAAGTTTCTTGAAGAATGCCTTAAACCGATTTTCTAACTGCTTGGTAGAATAACTTACGGGCTCGTATGTTACTCTATTATTGAGTTCCATAGTTAACAATTCAAAATAGAACTTCTTACAGATAATTGCAAAATTATTGCTAGCTTTATCCGTAGTGGTAAAAATAAATTGGTCTTGTAGTTTGGAGAGTGACCTTTTAGCTTCTCCAGAGAAAAAGAGATTTCTGTCGAAACAAAAGTCCAGACCTGCCAACTCACCGGTGAAGCTATTGATTATATTATATTTCCATTCTGCGAAGGCCTCAATAGGCTGATTGTACGTTAAACTGGTTTTTACGATGTACTTATTTACATCTTGAGTGAAGCTCTCAAGAATCCTTTCTTTGGAAATTGTGAAGGAAGGTCTGAAATTAGAGCCATACTCTAATAAATTCCTAAGCTTTTCATTTTCAACATAACTCAAGTTTCCGGTGATAATATGGTTGTAATTCTTATCATAGTGAACTGTTTCTTTATGTTCATCACAAGAACAAGTAGTAATTACAGGAATGTAGCTCGAAGAGTTAAGTTTGTAGTTTTTAACTATTGACCCTAAGGTCTTAACATATTTAAAACTTACAATAGACTGGTGCCTGTGGATGGGAAAAAAAATTGCATTATTGTAGAACAGCTTCCTTACATTGAGATTATCGTAGGCTTTATTTAGGAACCTGATGGTAACAAAATTACTGGAAAATTCTTTAAGAGAAATTTTATCTTTAAGAATATGTTTAAGAATGTCCAGAACCAAAGCAAAAACATGCTTATCAACATGGTCAGCAGTTTCATTCCAGAATTTGAAAAAACATTTAAGGACAGAGTGCTTGAAGGACTTGAGAATTTTGTAAGTATTTTTAACAAAATTAGTGCCTGTTTTAAAGCTTTCCAGAGTTTTTAGCAAGTTAGCAAAATCAACTTTGCTTGATGTGCGAAATAACCTCTGTCCTCTATTACCTCTAGAGCAGCTCTTATTATTAACAAGAAAGAAGAGTTCACGAATTGAAAATTTATGCTGATTATGCTTATTGTCAGATAGAGTGGAATTAAGGCCATAGGGATAAAGAGACTGATGCTGCAAAATTTCAAGGGATTCAGTTTCTAGCCGAGCATAGAGGTCAGGAATAATATGTAGTACCTCTATTTTCACTTTGTCAAAACCATGAGTATGGAAATGCTCTAATTCAAAGGTAGAGTACTGGTTGGCGTTTGTGGAGGGGTTCACTCCTGAATTAGAGAACTTGTTTACTAGAGACCTGTGACCATTAATCCTAAGATGAAGAGGATTTTTACTTTGGCCAATATAGCTAAGGTTGCAGACAGTACAGGTGAGCTTATAGATGGTATTGTAGGCTTTGCAAAACTTGTTGGAGCAAAATACATATATAATTTTGACTCACACCAAGTACAACATAGAAAAGGTTATGTATCTACCTGTGTGAGTAAAAGGAGAAAAGATAAAAAAATAAAATAAAACATCTGAATGTAGAAGGTGTCGAGAATACTGAGCCTTGGCTTTATCAAGGACCAGCAAAAACTCTGCATTTTCTCACTTCCACAAAGACCTAGTTGGAAATGGGTTTCTGCAAGGCCATAGATGCAAGTAACATTCCCACCTAAAATTGTTTTAAAAAATATATATATGTCATGTCCTCCGCAGAGTTGTATGACCTAGCACTAGTTAACAATTTCGCTTGCATCCATTAACCTTCCTGGCCCGACCCATGCTCTTCATCTGTTACTATTAAACAGAGAGAAGAAGATTAAAGAGAACTCAAGCTGTGAGAGTCACATAATAATTAGAAATAATTTTCAGCTATAACGAAATGCCAAGTTCGTTTGAGAGAGAATTTAAACCTGAAAATCAATGCAAAAGAAATCCAAATTTTTACATTGCAATTAAAAAAGGAAATATTAATTTTTAAAAAACAGATTTTTGAAAGAAAACTTGAGTCTAAAACCCCCTACTCTACAGCTTATGACAGCACGAAAACGAGAATAAGTTAAAGACAATAATTAACTAAAGAATACTTTGAGAAAGTTGTATGACTTAAACAGTTAGTTGCATTATGTACAAAGTATTTCAGCAGTGCTTTAAGTGCATAATTAATTAGTTATTAAGAACTTAACTACTTTGAAAATACAGCTCATAGAAAAGGAACAAGCTTGGCCATCTTCTGTTCCTAGGTACCCCAAAAGACGCGCAAAGTTACAAAAGAAAAGAAAGAGTTAAAACCCGCAAAAATGTTAACAGACAAGCCAGTGCCTAAAAGCTGAAAGGCTAAAAATCAACAGAGAAAAAGTACATGAAGTACAAACATTGAACTTATAAAACCTAAAACCCAAATACAAGGAAGAGAGCTTACCTCTTGTGTGACTAAACTTTCTCCTCACAATAGCAAAACATGGCTGACCTCTTCCGCCACTCCCTAGTCGCTGGGGGGCAGTGAGGGTGGGGCTGATGGCCTCCTCATACAGAAAGAAACCAACTCGCGGAGATTTTAACCAGAGAAAAAATATATAAACTTAAGACTGTGGATCTGTATGATCAGAAAGAGCAGAATTAACTCTCCAGAATACATGAGAAATATTATAAAATACACGAGTAGTGTATTTAATAATCTTTGCATGTATTAAATCACCTTAGTGAGCTTCTATAGATTAATCAGAATCTTATTAATTTTAATGTTGGTTTTACTATTTTTAGTATAGCTATCCTAGTGATGAATAACTAGTTTTCTTTTTTATTTTTTTTTATTTTTTTTTATAAACAGATTTTTAAGCTTTTTTTTTGTGATTTTGTTTATATTATTTAATTTTTTGTTTTAATAGGACCTTCATATCCATAGCACTAAGGTTCCTTTAGGTAGTTAATAGGCATCCTCTAGCCAACTTCCTTACGGCTTTGATTGGTCAGAATCATATTATTAACTGTGTAGAAAATTAAAGCAGATCTGCCAACCTTACTCTATTATTCAGAATAATTTTTCTTAAAGTTCTTTTGATGAAAGAAGAAGGAATTTCGTTCTCTAGAAAACTATCTAATAGTATATTAATGTGGTAATTGAAGTCCAAATTGTTGCTGCAAATTCTTGAAATTCTTAGGACCTGAGAAATTAGTGCATTCTCAATTACTTTGGTTGAAATGTTATTATTCCAGTGTAGATATTTAATTACTTTGAAAAGGAAAATTAACTCTTTTATCAAAGAGGCTAATAGATGGGTTACCTCTGTTGAGCTTAATGCTTAAGTCTAGGAACTCAAGTTCCTGATTACTGTGGTTGGTTTTACATAAGTTAAAAGAGCTAGGATAGATATTATCAAAATCACTCTCTATAACTTCTGAATTATTGATACACAGCAGATCATCAATATATCTAAAAGTGTAAAGGTAGTTATCTGAGCAGGTGGGGTGATTTTTAATGAATTTATATTCCTTAAAGAACAGGAATAGATTAGCGATATTCGTGGACGTTGATGTTCCCATGGGAATACCGTTCACTTACTTATAGAGAGTATTATTATATAAGATATGGTTATTTTTTATGCAGCAATTGAGATAAGAGTTCCAAGTTCCTACATTAACAAATTGGTTAAGTTTAAATTCTGCATACAGCTCTTTAAAGGTAGTGATTATATCTGATAGAGGCAGATTAGTATATAGGTTTTCAAAATCATAACTATTAATATCTAGGGGACAAACTTTGAGTATAGTAGAAATTACTTCTGCATTATTATTAATTATCCAAAAATCTCTGTACATCAAGTTAGTACAGTTTCTAATGTATTTCAAAACCTTCTTTAAGACATCTTCAAAAGCAAGATCTATTTTCTTTTTATGACTCCTTACTCCACTAGCTATGAACCTGAACTTCACAGGATCCTTATGAAACTTAACCGTTGCAAAAAGAAATGGAAATTCAGGCTCATATCTTCTTGTTTGTGGAATTTTAAGTTTCTTGAAGAATGCCTTAAACCGATTTTCTAACTGCTTGGTAGAATAACTTACGGGCTCGTATGTTACTCTATTATTGAGTTCCATAGTTAACAATTCAAAATAGAACTTCTTACAGATAATTGCAAAATTATTGCTAGCTTTATCCGTAGTGGTAAAAATAAATTGGTCTTGTAGTTTGGAGAGTGACCTTTTAGCTTCTCCAGAGAAAAAGAGATTTCTGTCGAAACAAAAGTCCAGACCTGCCAACTCACCGGTGAAGTTATTGATTATATTATATTTCCATTCTGCGAAGGCCTCAATAGGCTGATTGTACGTTAAACTGGTTTTTACGATGTACCTATTAACATCTTGAGTGAAGCTCTTAAGAATCCTTTCTTTGGAAATTGTGAAGGAAGGTCTGAATTTAGAGCCATACTCTAATAAATTCCTAAGCTTTTCATTTTCAACAAAACTCAAGTTTCCGGTGATAATATGGTTGTAATTCTTATCATAGTGAACTGTTTCTTTATGTTCATCACAAGAACATATAGTAATTACAGGAATGTAGCTCGAAGAGTTAAGTTTGTAGTTTTTAACTATTGACCCTAAGGTCTTAACATATTTAAAACTTACAATAGACTGGTGCCTGTGGATGGGAAAAAAATTGCATTATTGTAGAACAGCTTCCTTACATTGAGATTATCGTAGGCTTTATTTAGAAACCTGATGGTTACAAAATTACTGGAAAATTCTTTAAGAGAAATTTTATCTTTAAGAATATGTTTAAGAATGTCCAGAACCAAAGCAAAAACATGCTTATCAACATGGTCAGCAGTTTCATTCCAGAATTTGAAAAAACTTTTAAGGACAGAGTGCTTGAAGGACTTGAGAATTTTGTAAGTATTTTTAACAAAATTAGTGCCAGTTTTAAAGCTTTCCAGAGTTATTAGCAAGTTAGCAAAATCAACTTTGCTTGATGTGCGAAATAACCTCTGTCCTCTATTACCTCTAGTGCAGCTCTTATTATTAACAAGAAAGAAGAGTTCACGAATTGAAAATTTATGCTGATTATGCTTATTGTCAGATAGAGTGGAATTAAGGCCATAAGGATAAAGAGACTGATGCTGCAAAATTTCAAGGGATTCAGTTTCTAGCCGAGCATAGAGGTCAGGGATAATATGTAGTACCTCTATTTTCACTTTGTCAAAACCATGAGTATGGAAATGCTCTAATTCAAAGGTAGAGTACTGGTTGGCGTTTGTGGAGGGGTTCACTCCTGAATTAGAGAACTTGTTAACTAGAGACCTGTGACCATTAATCCTAAGATGAAGAGGATTTTTACTTTGGCCAATATAGCTAAGGTTGCAGACAGTACAGGTGAGCTTATAGATGGTATTGTAGGCTTTGCAAAACTTGTTGGAGCAATTATCCTCAACAGAAGAATACAGGTTAGGATCTGCAGATTTACATGTCAAACAACGTTTGTCATTTCATAACTTTAGATTACCTTTGCCAGAGAGTTCATACACTATGGGAAAGGGTGCTAGCCTAACCGAGCGGGAGGACTTAAAATATCTGAGCTGACCTCCAATCCTTTCATCGTCCTTAGAACTCCACTTGGGCCAAAACACACAAATTCTGAGCAAACCAACTAGGAAAAACTTTTAGAAATAAGCAGTCCAAGAAAATACCAAACTCGAGTATAAACTACACTCCAAAAAGGCTGCATCCAAAACATACTAAAAATAAAAATTAGAAATAAAAATAGGAGTGAATTGTAAACAAAAAAAAAAATAATAATAATAATAAAACATTTCAACTAGAATTTGCGCATGAGCTGCTAAATAATAAATTGAAATTAGTTACTTAAGAGCAAAACTGAAGACTAAGGAAAAACTTTAGAATTTAAAACGAAAGTTGCAAAATAACCTGACGATCAAAACGCGCAACGCAGCAGTTTTGAAAATTCAGAATTCACATTCTATTAAGAAGACACCTAAGCAAAAAAATACATATAAAATTTTGACTCACACCAAGTACAACATAGAAAAGGTTATGTATCTACCTGTGTGAGTAAAAGGAGAAAAGATAAAAAAATAAAATAAAACATCTGAATGTAGAAGGTGTCGAGAATACTGAGCCTTGGCTTTATCAAGGACCAGCAAAAACTCTGCATTTTCTCACTTCCACAAAGACCTAGTTGGAAATGGGTTTCTGCAAGGCCATAGATGCAAGTAACATTCCCACCTAAAATTGTTTTAAAAAATATATATATGTCATGTCCTCCGCAGAGTTGTATGACCTAGCACTAGTTAACAATTTCGCTTGCATCCATTAACCTTCCTGGCCCGACCCATGCTCTTCATCTGTTACTATTAAACAGAGAGAAGAAGATTAAAGAGAACTCAAGCTGTGAGAGTCACATAATAATTAGAAATAATTTTCAGCTATAACGAAATGCCAAGTTCGTTTGAGAGAGAATTTAAACCTGAAAATCAATGCAAAAGAAATCCAAATTTTTACATTGCAATTAAAAAAGGAAATATTAATTTTTAAAAAACAGATTTTTGAAAGAAAACTTGAGTCTAAAACCCCCTACTCTACAGCTTATGACAGCACGAAAACGAGAATAAGTTAAAGACAATAATTAACTAAAGAATACTTTGAGAAAGTTGTATGACTTAAACAGTTAGTTGCATTATGTACAAAGTATTTCAGCAGTGCTTTAAGTGCATAATTAATTAGTTATTAAGAACTTAACTACTTTGAAAATACAGCTCATAGAAAAGGAACAAGCTTGGCCATCTTCTGTTCCTAGGTACCCCAAAAGACGCGCAAAGTTACAAAGAAAAGAAAGAGTTAAAACCCGCAAAAATGTTAACAGACAAGCCAGTGCCTAAAAGCTGAAAGGCTAAAAATCAACAGAGAAAAAGTACATGAAGTACAAACATTGAACTTATAAAACCTAAAACCCAAATACAAGGAAGAGAGCTTACCTCTTGTGTGACTAAACTTTCTCCTCACAATAGCAAAACATGGCTGACCTCTTCCGCCACTCCCTAGTCGCTGGGGGGCAGTGAGGGTGGGGCTGATGGCCTCCTCATACAGAAAGAAACCAACTCGCGGAGATTTTAACCAGAGAAAAAAAAATATATAAACTTAAGACTGTGGATCTGTATGATCAGAAAGAGCAGAATTAACTCTCCAGAATACATGAGAAATATTATAAAATACACGAGTAGTGTATTTAATAATCTTTGCATGTATTAAATCACCTTAGTGAGCTTCTATAGATTAATCAGAATCTTATTAATTTTAATGTTGGTTTTACTATTTTTAGTATAGCTATCCTAGTGATGAATAACTAGTTTTCTTTTTATTTTTTTTTATTTTTTTTTTTATAAACAGATTTTTAAGCTTTTTTTTTGTGATTTTGTTTATATTATTTAATTTTTTGTTTTAATAGGACCTTCATTTCCATAGCACTAAGGTTCCTTTAGGTAGTTAATAGGCATCCTCTAGCCAACTTCCTTACGGCTTTGATTGGTCAGAATCATATTATTAACTGTGTAGAAAATTAAAGCAGATCTGCCAACCTTACTCTATTATTCAGAATAATTTTTCTTAAAGTTCTTTTGATGAAAGAAGAAGGAATTTCGTTCTCTAGAAAACTATCTAATAGTATATTAATGTGGTAATTGAAGTCCAAATTGTTGCTGCAAATTCTTGAAATTCTTAGGACCTGAGAAATTAGTGCATTCTCAATTACTTTGGTTGAAATGTTATTATTCCAGTGTAGATATTTAATTACTTTGAAAGGAAAATTAACTCTTTTATCAAAGAGGCTAATAGATGGGTTACCTCTGTTGAGCTTAATGCTTAAGTCTAGGAACTCAAGTTCCTGATTACTGTGGTTGGTTTTACATAAGTTAAAAGAGCTAGGATAGATATTATCAAAATCACTCTCTATAACTTCTGAATTATTGATACACAGCAGATCATCAATATATCTAAAAGTGTAAAGGTAGTTATCTGAGCAGGTGGGGTGATTTTTAATGAATTTATATTCCTTAAAGAACAGGAATAGATTAGCGATATTCGTGGACGTTGATGTTCCCATGGGAATACCGTTCACTTACTTATAGAGAGTATTATTATATAAGATATGGTTATTTTTTATGCAGCAATTGAGATAAGAGTTCCAAGTTCCTACATTAACAAATTGGTTAAGTTTAAATTCTGCATACAGCTCTTTAAAGGTAGTGATTATATCTGATAGAGGCAGATTAGTATATAGGTTTTCAAAATCATAACTATTAATATCTAGGGGACAAACTTTGAGTATAGTAGAAATTACTTCTGCATTATTATTAATTATCCAAAAATCTCTGTACATCAAGTTAGTACAGTTTCTAATGTATTTCAAAACCTTCTTTAAGACATCTTCAAAAGCAAGATCTATTTTCTTTTTATGACTCCTTACTCCACTAGCTATGAACCTGAACTTCACAGGATCCTTATGAAACTTAACCGTTGCAAAAAGAAATGGAAATTCAGGCTCATATCTTCTTGTTTGTGGAATTTTAAGTTTCTTGAAGAATGCCTTAAACCGATTTTCTAACTGCTTGGTAGAATAACTTACGGGCTCGTATGTTACTCTATTATTGAGTTCCATAGTTAACAATTCAAAATAGAACTTCTTACAGATAATTGCAAAATTATTGCTAGCTTTATCCGTAGTGGTAAAAATAAATTGGTCTTGTAGTTTGGAGAGTGACCTTTTAGCTTCTCCAGAGAAAAAGAGATTTCTGTCGAAACAAAAGTCCAGACCTGCCAACTCACCGGTGAAGTTATTGATTATATTATATTTCCATTCTGCGAAGGCCTCAATAGGCTGATTGTACGTTAAACTGGTTTTTACGATGTACCTATTAACATCTTGAGTGAAGCTCTTAAGAATCCTTTCTTTGGAAATTGTGAAGGAAGGTCTGAATTTAGAGCCATACTCTAATAAATTCCTAAGCTTTTCATTTTCAACAAAACTCAAGTTTCCGGTGATAATATGGTTGTAATTCTTATCATAGTGAACTGTTTCTTTATGTTCATCACAAGAACATATAGTAATTACAGGAATGTAGCTCGAAGAGTTAAGTTTGTAGTTTTTAACTATTGACCCTAAGGTCTTAACATATTTAAAACTTACAATAGACTGGTGCCTGTGGATGGGAAAAAAAAATTGCATTATTGTAGAACAGCTTCCTTACATTGAGATTATCGTAGGCTTTATTTAGAAACCTGATGGTTACAAAATTACTGGAAAATTCTTTAAGAGAAATTTTATCTTTAAGAATATGTTTAAGAATGTCCAGAACCAAAGCAAAAACATGCTTATCAACATGGTCAGCAGTTTCATTCCAGAATTTGAAAAAACTTTTAAGGACAGAGTGCTTGAAGGACTTGAGAATTTTGTAAGTATTTTTAACAAAATTAGTGCCAGTTTTAAAGCTTTCCAGAGTTATTAGCAAGTTAGCAAAATCAACTTTGCTTGATGTGCGAAATAACCTCTGTCCTCTATTACCTCTAGTGCAGCTCTTATTATTAACAAGAAAGAAGAGTTCACGAATTGAAAATTTATGCTGATTATGCTTATTGTCAGATAGAGTGGAATTAAGGCCATAAGGATAAAGAGACTGATGCTGCAAAATTTCAAGGGATTCAGTTTCTAGCCGAGCATAGAGGTCAGGGATAATATGTAGTACCTCTATTTTCACTTTGTCAAAACCATGAGTATGGAAATGCTCTAATTCAAAGGTAGAGTACTGGTTGGCGTTTGTGGAGGGGTTCACTCCTGAATTAGAGAACTTGTTAACTAGAGACCTGTGACCATTAATCCTAAGATGAAGAGGATTTTTACTTTGGCCAATATAGCTAAGGTTGCAGACAGTACAGGTGAGCTTATAGATGGTATTGTAGGCTTTGCAAAACTTGTTGGAGCAATTATCCTCAACAGAAGAATACAGGTTAGGATCTGCAGATTTACATGTCAAACAACGTTTGTCATTTCATAACTTTAGATTACCTTTGCCAGAGAGTTCATACACTATGGGAAAGGGTGCTAGCCTAACCGAGCGGGAGGACTTAAAATATCTGAGCTGACCTCCAATCCTTTCATCGTCCTTAGAACTCCACTTGGGCCAAAACACACAAATTCTGAGCAAACCAACTAGGAAAAACTTTTAGAAATAAGCAGTCCAAGAAAATACCAAACTCGAGTATAAACTACACTCCAAAAGGCTGCATCCAAAACATACTAAAAATAAAAATTAGAAATAAAAATAGGAGTGAATTGTAAACAAAAAAAAAAAATAATAATAATAATAAAACATTTCAACTAGAATTTGCGCATGAGCTGCTAAATAATAAATTGAAATTAGTTACTTAAGAGCAAAACTGAAGACTAAGGAAAAACTTTAGAATTTAAAACGAAAGTTGCAAAATAACCTGACGATCAAAACGCGCAACGCAGCAGTTTTGAAAATTCAGAATTCACATTCTATTAAGAAGACACCTAAGCAAAAAAATACATATAAAATTTTGACTCACACCAAGTACAACATAGAAAAGGTTATGTATCTACCTGTGTGAGTAAAAGGAGAAAAGATAAAAAAATAAAATAAAACATCTGAATGTAGAAGGTGTCGAGAATACTGAGCCTTGGCTTTATCAAGGACCAGCAAAAACTCTGCATTTTCTCACTTCCACAAAGACCTAGTTGGAAATGGGTTTCTGCAAGGCCATAGATGCAAGTAACATTCCCACCTAAAATTGTTTTAAAAAATATATATATGTCATGTCCTCCGCAGAGTTGTATGACCTAGCACTAGTTAACAATTTCGCTTGCATCCATTAACCTTCCTGGCCCGACCCATGCTCTTCATCTGTTACTATTAAACAGAGAGAAGAGAAGATTAAAGAGAACTCAAGCTGTGAGAGTCACATAATAATTAGAAATAATTTTCAGCTATAACGAAATGCCAAGTTCGTTTGAGAGAGAATTTAAACCTGAAAATCAATGCAAAAGAAATCCAAATTTTTACATTGCAATTAAAAAAGGAAATATTAATTTTTAAAAAACAGATTTTTGAAAGAAAACTTGAGTCTAAAACCCCCTACTCTACAGCTTATGACAGCACGAAAACGAGAATAAGTTAAAGACAATAATTAACTAAAAGAAAACTTTGTGAAAGTTATATGACTTAAACAGTTAGTTGCATTATGTACAAAGTATTTCAGCAGTGCTTTAAGTGCATAATTAATTAGTTATTAAGAACTTAACTACTTTGAAAATACAGCTCATAGAAAAGGAACAAGCTTGGCCATCTTCTGTTCCTAGGTACCCCAAAAGACGCGCAAAGTTACAAAGAAAAGAAAAGAGTTAAAACCCGCAAAAATGTTAACAGACAAACCAGTGCCTAAAAGCTGAAAGGCTAAAAATCAACAGAGAAAAAGTACATGAAGTACAAACATTGAACTTATAAAACCTAAAACAAGGAAGAGAGCTTACCTCTTGTGTGACTAAACTTTCTCCTCACAATAGCAAAACATGGCTGACCTCTTCCGCCACTCCCTAGTCGCTGGGGGGCAGTGAGGGTGGGGCTGATGGCCTCCTCATACAGAAAGAAACCAACTCGCGGAGATTTTAACCAGAGAAAAAAATATATAAACTTAAGACTGTGGATCTGTATGATCAGAAAGGGCAGAATTAACTCTCCAGAATACATGAGAAATATTATAAAATACACGAGTAGTGTATTTAATAATCTTTGCATGTATTATATCACCTTAGTGAGCTTCTATAGATTAATCAGAATCTTATTAATTTTAATGTTGGTTTTACTATTTTTAGTATAGCTATCCTAGTGATGAATAACTAGTTTTCTTTTTTTATTTGTTTTTATTTTCTTTTATAAACAGATTTTTAAGCTTTTTTTTGTGATTTTGTTTATATTATTTAATTTTTTGTTTTAATAGGACCTTCATTTCCATAGCACTAAGGTTCCTTTAGGTAGTTAATAGGCATCCTCTAGCCAACTTCCTTACGGCTTTGATTGGTCAGAATCATATTATTAACTGTGTAGAAAATTAAAGCAGATCTGCCAACCTTACTCTATTATTCAGAATAATTTTTCTTAAAGTTCTTTTGATGAAAGAAGAAGGAATTTCGTTCTCTAGAAAACTATCTAATAGTATATTAATGTGGTAATTGAAGTCCAAATTGTTGCTGCAAATTCTTGAAATTCTTAGGACCTGAGAAATTAGTGCATTCTCAATTACTTTGGTTGAAATGTTATTATTCCAGTGTAGATATTTAATTACTTTGAAAGGAAAATTAACTCTTTTATCAAAGAGGCTAATAGATAGGTTACCTCTGTTGAGCTTAATGCTTAAGTCTAGTTTTATTTTTTTATCTTTTCTCCTTTTACTCACACAGGTAGATACATAACCTTTTCTATGTTGTACTTGGTGTGAGTCAAAATTATATATGTATTTTTTTGCTTAGGTATCTTCCTAATAGAATGTGAATTCTGAATTTTTCAAAACTGCTGCGTTGCGCGTTTTGATCTTCAGGTTATTTTGCAACTTTCGTTTTAAATTCTAAAGTTTTTCCTTAGTCTTCAGTTTTGCACAGTACTCGCCCAAATTTTCACTCGATGCCTTAATGAAGGGAAGATTCCTGAGGATTGGAACAACGCTACAATGATCCTGCTACATAAAAAAGGTGACATTGAGGATCTCAGGAACTACAGACCTATCAGCCTCCTATCAGTGGTTTATAAAATCTTCACAAAAGTTCTTTCACACCGCTTGAAGGTAACACTGGACATGGCTCAACCGAGAGAACAAGCTGGATTCAGGAGTGGCTACAGCACAATAGATCATATCCACGTACTGAGAGTACTAATTGAAAGAGCGAGGGAATATGAACTTCCATTGTGCATGGCTTTTATCGATTATGAAAAAGCCTTTGATTCGGTGAAACCATCAGCAGTTACCACGGCTCTGAAATCCTGCGGTATTGAAGATGCATACATTAATATTATTAATAACATCTATGAAAATGCAAGTGCAAAGATTCGGCTGTTTGAAAATACAACACACATAAAAATTGGAAAGGAGTGAGACAAGGTGACACCATATCTCCGAAGCTCTTTAATGCCATATTGGAAAATGTCTTTCAATCACTGAACTGGGAAAACAAAGGGATAAAGATTAATGGAGATTATCTAACCCACCTTCGTTTTGCTGATGACGTAGTCATTTTTGCAACTACCCCATCAGAGCTGCAGAGTATGATCCAGGAACTTGCTGACAAGAGTAAAGAAGTGGGATTAAAAATGAACTTTCAGAAGACAAAAGTGATGTACAATGCTTTTACAAGAAATGAAGATTTATCGATTGATGGAGAAAAACTGGAGATAACAGATACATATGTTTATCTTGGACAGCAGATATCAAGTGAGGGTCACATTGATGAAGAAATTAATCGGCGTGCAAAACTTGCCTGGAGAGCTTTTGGAAGAAACAGCATAATTTTCAAGAGCAATATGCCATTATGTCTTAAAAGAAAAGTGTTTGATCAATGCATCCTTCCAGTGCTTACGTATGGTGCAGAGACGTGGACCTTAACTAAAAGAGACATACAAAGGCTGCAGACAACTCAAAGTAGCATGGAGAGGTGCATGCTTGGTATAACCAGGAGAGATAAGAAGAGGAACTCGTGGATCCGAAAAATGACGTGAGTGGAAGACATCATGATCAGAGTTAAATCCCTGAAATGGCAATGGGCTGGACATACTGCCAGAAGGACAGACCATAGATGGACAGCCGAAATTTTAGATTGGATTCCAAGGGACAGGGAAAAGACCCAGAAAAAGACCACATGGGAGATGGGTGGATGAAATTCGTAAATATGCGGGAGTGACATGGAGGAGACTGGCACAAGACAGACCGTTGTGGAGGAAACTTGGGAGACCTTCGTCCAGCAGTGGATTGATAATGGTTGACAATGATGATGATGATGATATATATATATATACACTATATTGACAAAAGTCACTGAACACCCCTTCAAAAGCAAAAGAAAAGGATCCTTTGCGTTGTTAAGACGCGCGTACAGCTGCAAACGGTACAAACACAAGCCTGCAGCTGACCGCGATCATATCGCACTGCGAGGTTGAGTCAAAATGTCGTGGCGAGAGAGAACTGACTTTGAGAAAGGAAAGATTGTTGGGTGTTATATTAGTCGGTTGTCCATAAGAGAAACCGAGAGACGTTTAAACATACCCATGTCAACTGATTTGAATGTACTGAATAAGTGGAAGACACATGGCGTGCCTAAAGTAACAAAACGTACCGGCAGACCAAAGAAAATCAGTGATAGAGGACGTCGAAGCCTCAGGAGAGTCGTTACAGCTAATCGACGGAGTATTGCATAAGACCGCAGTGTACAAGTGAGTAACAATGCTGGAACCTCGGCATGTACACGTACCATTCGCAGAGAACTTCATTCCATGGGTTACCGTGGTCTAGGTGTCCGGTGACTTTTGTCAATATACACTGCTGGCCACCCAAAATGCAACACCAAGAAGGAAGCATCCGATTGGCCTGAAATTCGCAGCATGCGTCGCCCGCGAGAGGACATGCAAACGATTAGCATTGCAGGGCATATGCAAATCATGTGCACCCGGCACGCCACCGAGATGCACTATAAAAAGGGTGCACAGAAGTAGGGGAAGTGTGTTGTGCTGCCTGACTTGTGCGTGGGAAGTTTCCTGATGCCTCGTCACAGAATACGGCAGTCATTCCATCACGTTTCGGAGTTCGACAGAGGAAGAATAGTGGATTATCGCGACAGAGGTTTATCGTACTGAGACATCGGCGCCCGTGTGGGACGACATCCAGCCACAATGAGGCGAGTATGGATTCGGTGGGTGCAGGAGGGACGGGCAGACCGACGTGAGCGATTGCCTCAGCCGCGGCACACCACCGAACGGGAGGACCGACATGTTTTGCGGCGGGCATTGACGGCTCGTACCGCCACATCACGAACGTTAGCGCAGGAATTAGGGTGTGTTGCGCAACAACCTGTGTCAGCACGTACCGTTCGATGTCGTCTGCAGGAGCGGGGACTTGTCGCACGCCGCTCATTGCTTCGATTGCCATTGACGTTACACTACCGGCGAGTGCCGCGGCATTGGGCCGTTGAATGCCGCTCCTGGACTACGGAATGGCACGACATTTTCTTCTCCAACGAATCCCGCTTCTGCCTGCAACACCACGATGGTCGGACCGGCGTGTGGCGGCACCGCGGCGAGAGACTGTATGACCCCTGCATTATGCATCGCCATACCGGTCCGTCGTCTGGCGTTATGGTTTGGGGCGCAATTGGATATGACACCCGCACCCCTCTGGTACGCATCGCCGGTACACTTAACAGCCACCGCTACATCTCCGACGTTTTGGAGCCTGTAGTCCTCCCTTACCTGCAGGACCTGCCAGCGGCCACGTTTCTAGAGGACAATGCGCGCCAGCACATGACACGCATTGTGCAACAATTCTTCACGGCCCACCAGGTGTCACTGATGCCGTGGCCAGCCTGTTCTCCCGATATGTCGCCCATCGAACACGTCTGGTAGCTGATCGGCAACCGAGTGGCCTGGCAAGCACCACCCGCGGCTACGCCTGATGAACTGTGGCAACGTGTGGAAGCATCCTGGACCGACATACCCCAAGCCCACATTTAAAGCCTCTTTTGTTCGATGCCACTGCATGTAGCGGCCGTTATTGTCAGCCATGGGGGCCACACGAACTATTGATGTCTGCGTGTTCCGTAAGTCGCGCGGACCTGTAAGCTCAATCGTTTCATCTTTGTATCTGTTGTTATGTGTCCAGTAAGTCTGGCTTTGCTATCTCGTGTCCTTCTTGGTGTTGCATTTAGGGTGGCCAGCAGTGTATATATACATATATACTGTATATATATACACACACACAGGGCGTTAAAAAACTTGCTCCACATCAGTGTTAAGGATTTTCTACTTAATTTTGACGGCGCTATAGTCAACATTTTTGGATTAACTATAACTCGTATGTTTAATTTCAGTTTTTGCTATTTCCTTGATAACATATCAAGCTTCAGAATATGTTTCACAGCAACACCAATTTTCGCCAACTTCTGATGAGTTGAAAGTTTCCAAAATGTGGATGTTATTCCATCATTGCCCCTCAGAAGGAAAGAAACACTCTTGAAATCAACATTCACATTTCGGAAACTTTCAACTCATCATAAGCTTGTGAAAATTGGTGTTGCTGTGAAACATATTCTGGTTTCTTAACGAGACGAAGCAACTTCCAGAATTCACTCTTTCCCGTTTTGTGTTCATCGAGAACGCATTTGTTGGCCTCGACACCTTTTCCAATGTCCGTAATATTAAATTCATCCATATCAACAAATAAGGCATTAATTCTGACACGACATGCAATGGAACGGGATGTTAATAAGTCAAACGAAAACCTCTGAATGCTCAATGCAAAAGATGCGATATGGAAAAGAACTCTCAGGCTTACAATGTGACACGCGGGGTGTGAGAGAGTGAATCACCAGAGAAGCAGGTGGCATCCGTTTGCCTGTATCTTGCTCCGAACAATCGCAGTGAAAACAAACGCAAAGGAAGTATCGGTTTACGATATGGTATTGGTGAGTCCAGCGTCTGCGCCGTATCGTCGGTCGGTAGAAACCTTCTTTGCTTTAAGAAAGAGCTGGTAATATTTTTGTATGACAAATAGTTTTTCACTCCGCTGGCACCAAAATTGAGCACAAAATTCTACAGTGCGCATTTTTCTTTGAAATATATATTTTTTTCTATTCAAAAATAAAACGGAAATAAAACCGGGTTGAGAATGGGTCAGAAATACCTTGACCCGATCCGTTTGACCTGCAAGAAATTGTCAGCCCGTTGACCCGCTGACCCGTGCATGACCAGTGTTTCATTCAGGGAGTTTTTTCCGGGGGGGGGGGGGGGGGGGGGGGGGGCAATTATAAATTTCGAGGGGGCTTAAACTTGTTGACTGATTATATACATATAATCACAATTTTGTTATATATTTATATATATATACTGTATGCATAAAAATTTTAGATAGAGTACAAAAATTTTCGTATGGTATTAATCGCAAATGCACATTCTAAGATATCTCCGCATACAAGTGATTAAAAATGTAAAATTGTTATACCTTTGCTTTAGTTCAGTAATTGACTACGGATTTCACCATGTGGTGGTGTAAAATATTGAAGACCCTAGTAAAGGTAAGGCTGTGCTGAAAAAAAATCCCCCCCCCGAGACATTAGTCGTGGTAAAAATGTCCTCGCCTTACTACAAGCGTGTTTCTGATTGTTCAGGAATCATTACAGTGTTCCTTGAAAACGTATAGTGTAAGCCATTCCCCTACCATTTGGTTTCAGCTCTTTTAGATTATTTAGATTAGCAAATAGTTGTAAAAAAAGCCAAAAACTATCTAACCGTTTCAATGCCAGTTTCAGGTGCCTCGAATTATTATTATTATTATTATTATTATTTGTCACAGTGTAAACCTCCACCGCCAGAAAAAAAACATACCTTACTATGGGAACAATTTATAATATTTTGTTATTGTTAAAAATTCGGTAGCAAATATTTTGTTGTATTGGAAGCACTAACGTCACGTTAGCTACACTGAGGCTTAACGGTGTATATGAAATGTCGGCATCCAGAAGACTGAAATAAAACTGAATGCCAGCTTCCAAAATATGATGGTATGTTGCAGAGCAAACATCTCTACTGTTACTGTGGGGAATTAGGTATTTATTGCGGAAGTAGTCGGAGTTGTGAGTGCTTGAAAGATTTCCCTTTCAGCGAAGACTGTTTAACTTTTTATTGAAGAATGATGGAAATTTCAGATGGAAGTCCATGTGGAATTTTTTTATTATTATATTTTCTCTCACTTAATTTTTTAAATTAATTTCACTAAATATTCAGTTATAAACGAACACAATTACACTAAATATAAGGGGAGATCGCCCAAAAACCTACGGGGTAGGGCATTAATAGATTGGGGGGGCTAAGCACCCCCGAGAAGGTACCTGAATACATCGCTGCCCGTGACCCAGTGGCGAAACTCCCACCCCCGCAGCCCCGCAGCTACGTGGGGCCGCAGACGACGAAGGGGCGTACTTCAGCTGCCAGTTACTATGAAAAAATCCGAGCTGCCCCGGTGGCGCCGTGGTCTAAGCGATGGCCTCTGACCATTCGTCCGAACGGGGTACGGGTTCGAATCCCGGTGAGGCATGGATGTTGTTTTTGTCTTACGGCACTGGTTCTCTCCCTTCCCTGGAACCAGTGATCCTAAATTAGGGACGGGCGACTGCTCATAGCCCATTGAGTTGCTCACGGTGGTCGTTAAACCTCCAATAAAAAAAAAAAAAAAAATCCGAACACGCACAAAATAAAAGAAAAAAATAAGTTACCCAAAGTTTCATATTTTACTTTAAGATGTATTTATATTTACCTAAATAAATGTCAGGTTTCACTTTTACGCAACGCCAGATATCTTGATAGCCCAACTGAGTTAACAAGTTTGAGGGAATTCGTGCTGTAGCGAACAGATTTGAATTTCTTATGCCTCCTACTTCTGCAGGAGCTACGGATGAAGATCTTGTGATATGTGCAAACCGATTAGTAAACACATGCCCAAGTGGTATGACAAGCAAGTTAGCAGACGAACTGCTAGGTTTCCAAACGGCACTCTGCAGTCGCGTAGCTAAAAAAACGACCATTTTACAGATAGAAAATCTACTCCTTGTAGAAAATCCTACAATTGTCAGTGAGTTGCACTAACCTATTAACGCCCACTGCTTTTCTTAACACTACCCGTCACAGTAGCATCCGCAAAGAGGTTGTTTTCCAGATCAAAACTTAACAAAATTACCATGTTACAAGACAGACTGCAGGGATTGTGACTTTTAAACCTAGAAAGGAAGTTTTCCAAAAGAATGGACCTCCATGCTGTGCTTGATGAGTTCAACGAAACGAAGTCTAGAAAGGGTAGGCATAAAAACATGAAAATTTCCCCTTATCGGGTAAAATAATATTTTAACTATTTGCACTGTAATGTAATAATAATTTATATGATATCCTACCTATAGTTAGCAGTTATAGCGCATAGTACATTGGTACACGTCACATACACGCATATTGTATTTCCATACCCACCATTTTTTTCCTTGCCGGCGCTACTGAAGCTTTGTCGTGCTTACAAATGAATACCTGTAGCTACGTAAGACCATAATGCGTTCTTACGGAGTAGGACACTGAATTGTACAGTATATTTGTAAGCAGCCATATCTACTAGCAACGATGACTAAAGTCATATGGTTATTAACCTTAAACATTTAAATATATTTTACCGAATTCGTTTCTTGCGATAAAAGGTACATTCATATTCAGGCATCGGCTCGCGCAGCGTGTTAACCCTAATTGGCTTATTGATAACCTTGCAGTAAGTACTTCTGTTCCGAAAATTACTTAAAAGTTCAAACTATAGGGCTTTGGGTAGTCCCCTTATTTTTCCAGACACTTTCTCCGAGTTCCTGACTCCCCCCTCCCCTCCCACTGGGAATAATACATCCTCCCTCGTGTTCGAAATCGTGGAGAAATTGCTGTGTTTAGGGGTGCTTAAGTAAATCTTACGGCGCGAGGGGGTGGGGTAAGTCGCGCCAGTTACTCTACTGCCGTGACCCTTTCCCATCTCTGCCGTAGACTTTTTCTCTCTCTGACCCCTGCTTAGAGTTCTTAGCTACTCCTCCTGTGTGTCTATTCTTTCTCTCCGTTCCAAGGGGAGAGTGTTTCTCCCGCCGACGCTCTGAAGCACTAAAACAATAACTCCAGTCCCGAATCGTCTTTCGGATGACACTGCCCATGATTGCAGCGTATACCAATGAAGCGATTTTGGCACTTAAAGTTTTCTAAAACGACCTTCCATACAGAAGAAACAATTCCCCGGGAAACTCACTTTTGCAAGTGTAATTACTGATGCCGCCTTAGATAACGTATTCGAACACCCCAAAATGCCTGCTGACCTTACGTGAAAAAGAATCAATTCTAAAATGCTTTAAAATGCTACATCCGCGTAACAATGCTTTTCGAATTTCATCCAAACAGCTCCCACTTCTGGGTCTTCTCCTGTCCCTTGGTATCCATTCAGATGTTTCAGTTGTGAGAAAACACAAATTTGTCAGTGTCGGAGATCGAATCCGCGACACCCTCACTCCGGAGTAAGTTGCTCTTCCAATTAAGCTAGACTGACGGAATGTATCGCTACAGATTTGTCGTCTTCACAAGTGCTTTACCTCTGTAGTACGTCACAGATGTCCAATTGTGATCTCTTCTTCCAGCAATGTGTCCAGCCCCATTGCCACTTGAGGGACTTCACTTTGATCAGAATGTCAACTCTTGTTAGTTTCCATATCCATGTATTCCTCTTCCTGTCTGTCTTGGTTATACCAAGCATGAATCTCCCCATGCTTCTCTGAATTGTTTGTAGCCTATGCATGTCTTTTTTTTTTAGTTAAGGTGCACGTCCGAGGCCATAGCTAGAGATAAATTTTAGGGGAGGTGAGAAAGACTTTACACACTTCGTTAATTAAATTTAATTTGAATCCGGCATGTTTTCAAATTTCATTCACACATCTTTCGCATGGTCTCCATTTGGTCTTTTATTACTTACCCCTTGGTATCCAATCAAGTATTTCAACTGCCCAGCGGTGGTCAGTTCTTATAGCGATATGTCCATCTCGTTGGTACCGGGGGCCGCCCCACTAAAGCAGATTTTTCCTTTTCAGATGGCCAATATCTTAATAATTAATGGATTTATTTTTATAAATTTATACTAATAAATCCACAGGTTTTCGTAAAAGTTTCAGGGCTTGAAAAATGCCACGCCCGAGGTGCCCGGGGCGGGTGTAGGAAAACTGGCTACCGGAGAAGTTGCCACCGTAGAACTCGCCACAAAGTATTTAAGGGGCCGTATAAAAATTGCGTTTTTGACAGCATCGTGGCCACGTACCCAGTGGTTGGTTATCTAATTCACATAAATTTTCCGTAATTTCTTATTTTCTTAATTGCAAATCTTGAGCCGCGGGTAGCCTAGTATTCAGAGTTCGTGACTGCCACGGAGAAGACCCGAGGTTCGATCCCAGGCAGGTACGAACGCTCGAACCACTAAATATCCGCCGTGCGTCGGATGGGCACGTTAAGCCGTCGGACCCCGGGCACTGGTCCCCCGGTAGTAGATAAGGGCGTCTTCTACCCCGATTCCGTGTGACTTTCCTATCGGGCACTCTAGCCCAAATCTCATAGCTTCCTATTTCTAAGGTTTGTTTAAGACCTGGGGTCAGACACTCCCTTCCTAAAATCCTCTACTGATGATCTAAAAAAAATGTCTTAATTGTGATATTTAATATAGTTCTTTATAAAAAATGTTTATAATCTACAACTCAACAAAAGAATTTCAGGGTTTATAAACTACGAGGGGACGCTGGTGAGTTCTCGAGGCAGCGGGTGGCCTAGTGGGCAACGTTCGTGACTGCCACGGAAAGGGCTTCAGGTTCGATTACAGGCAGGTACGAACGCTCGATCCACTAAATATCCGCCGTGCGTCGGATGGGCACGTTAAGCCGTCGGACCCCGGGTACTGGCACCCCTGGTAATAAATAAGGGCGTCTTCCTCCCCCAGGCTACTTCGCTTCCGTGTCACTTTCCTATCGGGGGCTCTAGCTCAAATCTCCGCGTTTCCTATTTCTAAGGGTTGTTTAAGACCTGGGGTCAGACACTCTCTTCCTAAAATCCTTTACACATGATCATGGTGAGTTCTCGGCCTCACCAAGAAGAAAATGGGCTGGAGCCATGAAACTTACAGATTATTCCACATATTCAGGCTGAAGTTCAACACAATTGGAACAGAGTTTCTGGAGTTTCTTTAACCCTTCCAAAAATAATTATTAAGTCTGATCTGTCAAATACTGCTCTGCTGCTGATATCACCTCCGAATCGTTCAAAAAATGCTTCCTTTTCACACTCTTTTTTTAAAGGTTTGGGAACAGGAACTAGTCTTTAATTCATACACTCGACGTGGATCAGAAACACCAAACAGAAGTCATTGGTTTGGCAGTTAATCTCCTGTGAATCTGTAGAATTCGAGGCCGCTGTGGTGCAGTGGTAGCATGTCCGGCGCGTAACTGGAAGACCCTGGGTTCGATTCCCGGTGGTGGCCGATGAGAATTTTTTCCGTGACTCACTTATTAACGTGAAAAGAGCGACGGCTTCTGTAAAGTTGGAATACTATTCAGCATTTATTGTTTGGCCCTTCGGGATATAACCAGTCAGTAAAACGCCTTCCGAATCTCAAAAAAAAAAAAAAAAAAACCGTTGCCATGACCATTCCTGCAGACCTTTGAGTCTTGAATTTTTTGGCTGTGGAGAACCGGAACTGTTGTTTCTTCTCTGAATTGTAGTGATGTAATTACGTTTCATCAGCAGTGACCAGTCGCTCCAAAAAAAAAAAAAAAAAAAAAAACGAGAGCTATTAGTCTGAAAATTGGCACTTTACAGCTCCCGCTGCAAAATGATGCTACAATCAGAGGAAGCTGGTTAGGCCGAGAACTTTTCAACATCCCCTCGTACAGCTCAACAAATTCTCTGCGGGCATGTGCTAACGCGGGAAACCTGTTCGTTGGAGAAGGAGGTGGGCTTAATACCAAAAAATGTAAAATACACTCACTTCCAAAAGTTAAGCACCCAGTGGGAGAAGTTAATTTCCGGAAGCCAATCGGAATTGGAGAGGCTGCAATTCGCCGCAGCGGTAGATGAAAGTATGCAAATGTGGTAGGTGACAGCGAATCACGGTGTCTTGCCGAGAAATATACAAAACAGGCAGTCATATAAGAAGCCAGCACTCTGAAGGGGTATAGGAGTTGCATGCAAGTGCTGCTACAAGGTGTTGAGAAATGTCGGAGGATTTGTTTTAAAGACAGACTTGATTTTATGGCTTCCAGAAGATGATTGGAAGATTCTGAGCGCTGGGGTGCCGTCGGACGCATTGAAGCAGGACAGTCAATTGCAGATGTTGCTGGTTTCTTCGGCGTGAATCATTCCGTCATTTCACGTTTATGGAAACAATTTCTAAATAGCCAAACAGTTGTCCGCAGACCTGTGGCCGGTTGCCCAAGGGTTACAACCCCCGCGGAAGACCGATATATTGCTGTTTTAGCCAAGCGGAATCGAAGAGCGACGTCCACACGTGTGACATCTATTGTTACGGCGGCCATTGGTAAGACGATATCTCCCACTACTGTGCGTCGAAGGCTACACATGAATGGACTGTACGCCCGGGTACCACGGGTTTGTGTTCCTCTATCCGTCCAATCCAGATGGGCACGATTAAAGTGGTGTCGGCAACATGTCAATTGGACTGTGTCTGATTGGGGCAACGTTATGTTCACGGATGAGGGCAGATTTGCCCTGCAACCCGATGAGAAGCGTGTACGGGTGTGGAGGGAAGAAGGCGCACGCAATCAACCCCAGAACATCACCGAACATCATGCATTCCGAGGTGGAAGCATCATGATCTGGGCAGGAATTTCGTTGGGATATCGCACCGACCTCCACATCTACAGACGGGGTTCTGTGACGTACGGTATCGGGATGAAGTCGTAGACCCCACTGTGCGATTGTACGCTGCAGCAGTTGGCCCTGCCTTCGTTTTAATGGACGATAATGCGGGTCCCCATAGAGCTGCCATTGTCGACGACTACCTGGAGAGTGAGGGGAGTAGCCGGCGTACTCGCCTGACCTTAATCCCATTGAAAATCTTTAGTATGCCCTCGGCCGTGCTGTGTGTTCACGTCTCCCGCCCCCCATCCACTCTCACAGCTTTGGAAACTGCTCTACAGGAGGAATGGCGATTACTGAACTCTGCGGTGGTTGATCACCTCATAAAAAGCATGGTCAGACGTTATAAACTTTGTATGCAGATGAGGGGTGCTGACATGCCCTATTAATGTCGGGTTTTGTTGTTTGTTGTGACTTTATTACTCACTTTGTAAATGACTCCAATTTGACGTCATCTTATAATTTCTGAAAATTCAATATTATTTTCATCTCTGTCTGTATTTCTTTGTTTTGATTCATTAATAAACATATTTCCTACGTTCCTGCCGCATTTCGTGTCAATCCAAGCAGTACTTCTCCTTTTTTTCACATCTTACTGCTCCGTGCTTCAGTTTTGGAAGTGAGTGTATAAAGAATTTCTGGTCCAATCCGGTGGGTTTCAGCATTTACGAATTACAACTCTACAAAATTTTTGCGGGCATCTGCTACCACAGGAAACCTGTCTGTGGGAGGGAGATACCCCCGACATGTTTCCTGCGTTTGCAAGTGCCCGCAAAGACGTTGAGCTGTAGTTCATAAACTAGGAAATACTTCTGTTAAGTCGCAGATTACAAACATTTTTCATAAAGAAATACATTAAATATCGCAATTAAGAAAATAAGAAATTACGGAAACGTTATGTGACTCAGATAACCAACCTCTGGAGACGTGGCCACGAAAGGCATTTTTTATACGGCCCCTAAAAATTTTTGTCTCTAGTTCTCCCGTTGGCCGGTTCTCCGATGTTCAGTTCTCCGGGGACCAGTTCTATGCTTTGTCTTTGGCCCAAAACTCATGGAAATGTCTAAAATTCCTATTAAAAATAAAATATTAAAAAAGAAATGTTTGCGAACACCAGTTGCTCAAGTAGTGGGAAATATAGCCACATGATATTTGCCTATTCAGGAAAAATTTTATGGCATTGAAATTGCAATGTGGACAGTTCTCCGGTGACCACTTCTCCGTACTCGGCCCGGGACATGCAAATTATTGGCCTGGGCAGGTAAATAAAAATCTAGTGGCAACAAAATTTAAAAGTAAAAAAGTTTGGAATAGAATTTCCTACGACAAGAAAAAGACAGGATCGCACGTCGTGTCTCATTTCCCTGCTAACCGCCGGAAGTAGGATTATTGTTACTGAGTGCCAAGGACAGAAGAATATCACTTCTTTAATTATAATATGCTCTAGGTCCGGAAATTGGAACCACATGTAGTTTTGTTTCACATGTTGTTTATAGCCAGCGACGGGATGCATGCCTCTGATGGAAAGATTCCGGTGTTTAGTGACAAAGAGCGAAAACTTTAACGAAAGGAAAATGGCAGATCACTAACTTTCTGCAATATCTGTTTCGTCATCATATCATTTTGTACCAATTTAAGCATTATCTTGAAACTTGAGATATAAGCTTTTGTGCATTGAACGTTTTGAATACAGACCCTCTAAGCAGAAAGGCAAAATATGTAAAAAACGTTCATCATATTTTTTAACTTAAAAAGAAGTGAGGATTCTGATTTGTTTTTTTTAAATATAACTTTTCCTGGACATCCGGTTTTTACTATCCGGGTAAGTAAATACAGTAGAGTCTCTATATATAAAAAACTTCCATTTAACGAAATTTTCTGCAGAACCTTGACTTTGAGCAACATTTACGTTTAAATTAATCTCCATATTACGAAAACCAATTTCTATATAACGAAGTTTTTTTTCCGACTAAAAATTACTATTTTGTGTTTCAAAAATTTTGTTTTACAATTTTTTAGCACGCAGATGGGAACAAAGCGTCCTTAATTCATTATCTTGAAACTTTTGGTTCTGTGAGGCCCACGGAATCTTGTTGGAAGAGGGACGTCACGCAGGGAGTCGTATCCACGGAGACTTGACGAAGCAGCAGCTTTTCCAAATTTGGATAGAAAGTCCATCGTAAAAAATGTATTTCACAGGGAAAAACCGGTTGCAACTGGTGTAAACCTGACTCTGTAGAAGTTACCTATTTATTCTCATTCAATCAGTACTCGCTTGTGTTGTTTGCTCAAAATGCCGAAAAGAAAATGCCTGTCTCTTTCGGATAAAGTGAAACTTTTAGAATATGTTGATCAAGGATAAGGAAGAAAGCTGTATTATAAAATATTAAAATGGCAGTAGCTGGAAGACAATGGAAGTGTTGAAGAAAGTGCAGAGTTCTCTGATTTTAACGTTTATGAAAATGCTGTGATCGCTCATTATCCTACCGAGAATAACATCTTGGAAAGTGTTATAAAATGTACTGCAGAAACATGAAGATGATGACGAAGAGGCTATCAAAGAAACTTCACATGAAGAAATGCTAAAAGCATTCGATACGATTCGACGAGAATTACTATTTCAAGAAACAGCTGCAAACATCGAAATAAAACATTTTTGTAAACATCGGAATGTTCCGATGTTTACAAAAATGTGAAACTTTTTACGAACAAAACATTTTTTATAGGAAATTTGTACACAGCAGAATTACAGATTTTTTCACAGTTTAAAATTAGTTCATATATTATTAGAATAATGAAAAGGAGAGGTAAGTTTTAGTCTTTGCTTCCTTCTCTTCATTAATTTGTTTATTCAATGTATTCTATTTCCATGAATATATCTATGGAAAAAAATTAAACTCATTCACGAAAAGTTTCTACTCAAAAGTTTAATTTACTGTCCAAATTAAACTACATTAGTAGTATAAAAGGACTGATCCGGCCGCAAGGATGCATCCTTCTAGAGAAGGAGCAAGGGGCGTGGCTTGCGGCATAAGGATGGGGGTGTGGGTGCTGCATAAGGATGGGGGCGTGGTGCGTGACCGAAGGATGTGGGGGCGTGGCAGATGACGCTAGTGCGTTGGGTCGATGTGCTGCCCCCTAGCGGTGCTTCTTCGAACTTTATTATTATGTTAGATCTTTGTTTTTGAGCGATGACAACGACCGAGTGGGGGAAAGGAAATGTGCTGCCCCTAGCGGTGCTTCTTGGAACTTTATTATTATGTTAGATCTTTGTTTTTGAGTGATGGCAACGACCAAGTCGGGGAAAGGAGATGTGCTGCCCCCTAGCGGTGCTTCTTGGAACTTTTAATGGACCTTTGAGAGATGGCAACGACCGAGTGGGAGAAAGGGGGTGGATATAGGGGGATGTCAACTCGATGTGCTGCCCCCTAGCGCTGCTTTTTGGAACTTTTAATGGATCTTTGAGAGATGGCAACGACCGAGTGGGGGAAGGGGGGTGTACGTTGCCCCCCTAGCAGTGCTTCTTGGAACTTTCGATGTATCTTTGAGAGATGGCAACGACCGAGTGGGGGAAAGGGGATGTGTACGTTGCCCCCTAGCGGTGCTTTTTGGAACTTTTCTCGGGAGATTTATTGGACGTTGACAAATTTTGGGGAAGTCTTTCCAATATTTATTTTTTAATTTTCTCGGGAGATTTACTGGACTTTGTCAAATTTTTGAAGGAAGTTTTTTTGTCATTTCCAATTTTTTTTACTCATATTTTTTTTGTCCTATTTTTTCTCTCTAATTTATTTTATTAAATTTATATTTTCAGGAATTCCCTGAGGTATTATAATTTTTATAGACGTTGCAGTATTTTTTTTATTTTCTCGGGAGATTTACTGGACTTCGTCAAATTTTTGAAGGAAGTTTTTTCAATCGAAGCATTTCCTCAAATTTGTTTTATTAAATTTATATTTTTAGAACTCCGTGAGGTGTTATAATTTTTATAGACGTTGCATTATTTTTTTCGTTCTTATATTTTTCTTCCCTACAATTTTAATTTAGGCGAGGAAAGGCTTTGTTGGAAAAGCTTTCGTTCCCGTTGATTCATGTTCCGCCATTTTAGTTTCACCACGTTGTCATTTTGTCCGACATGTGTTTTGGGATGACTCACCATTTTCTCTTTGACTCAGAAAACTTTGTATGACACGTGTTTTGGGAAGAGTGACTATGATGTGTGACGCATGTCGTGATAGCAGACATGACATCAGCCAATGCCATTTCCTCCGTGGGGTCGGCGGTTGACGTCATTTGAGATTCTGTAGCCACATTAAGTTCCAAGACTGATTTTTTTTTCAATAACTTGATCATTTTGCAACGAATTTATTCCTTATTTTTTCCTCATAATTTCCGATTTTATATTCATAATTTTTCAACGTAACGATTTTTTTATTTTCTTTGAGGAGACTTCACGCATTTTCAACGGACGTTCCAACATAAAAACGTTTTCCAAAGTTTTGTGCTGCAGACATAATCTTAAAACACGATTGTTTATTAACGTATTTACGTGTTCATGGCATTTTTTTAACGTTGTACCTTTTTCCACCGTACAAAGCCACAATTTTTTAGGCATAGTTAAAATGTTTTTTTTTATTTCTTCATGATTATTCAGTGAAATGTAACCCTTTAATGCATTATCTTAATCTTTTTTTACTAAATGCTTGCATACTCGTTAAATTTCTCGATGTACCAACATTATTTTATTTTCAAACTAACAACTACTTTTATCGAGGCTTTATTTTTTCTGTCTATGAAGAATTTTTTAGTTTATTCTCTCAAGATATGAAAATTAATTATAACGAAATCCTTTCACTTTTCTATCGATAAGAATTTACCTTAAAATAAGTCCTGAGCTATAGTTCGCTTTGTCTGGTTAGAGATGATTCATCAGTATAATGTTTGTGACCAGATAACGTCTCCGTGCAGTTACTGCCTGAAGCGATGACGCATGGGTGACGGGTACGTCGTGATGTCATCCTTGTGAACTTGGAATGTCATCATACTGCTTGAAGCGATGACGCACGATGACGGGTTTTTCGTGATGTCATCTTTGTGAACAGATGCCAAAAGAATTTCAGAAACTGTTTCAACTTCGAACCAATGGCGTTTCTTCCATTGTCGGGGGGTCAAAAAGGCATCCTGTTTGCTATAAAACTGGCGTTGTTCATTCCTCCTCCTCAGTTTTTCTGCTGCTTTGGTTTAGTACCTACGTTTAGTTTTCAACTGCGTTTAGTTATCGACTGTCTCGCTGTCTGAATATTGTGACGTGTTTTGGAATGGAATCTAAAAACATTTTTTCATCAGTTTCTGAAATCGAAGAGGTAAGCGTTCTTTTATTAGCATGCAATGTTTTTATTTATTGTTAGGTCCCCGAAGTTGTTTGAATTAGAATGTTGTTAGAATTTCGTGAGAGGATTCCCTTAAGGAAAAAATATACTAGTGTATTAGAAACAGTATGTGAGTTCTTTAGCGTACGATTAAAGTTAGATTTTCAGGAAGGAAAATTCATGTTAGTGGAATCGTTTAAACATAGTTCTTTTTTTAAAGTATTTTAGGAATCCATGTTTTTACGATAGCTCTCATAAAAATTTATTCTCAACGTAGGAATTTTCCATTTTAATTTCCATGAAGATGCGTTGATATAGGTTTAAAACATGTTAGCGGTATGTGAGTTCTTTTGCATACGATTTAATTTAGATTTTCAGGAAGGAAAATTCATGTTAGTGGAATTGTTTAAAACATAGTTCTTTGTTTTCAAATATTTTAGGAATTCATATTTTTACGATAGCGCCCATAAAAATGTATTCCCAACGTAGGAATTTCCCATTTTAATGTTTATTTCATGAAAAATGCTTTGATAGGGGAGAGGGTTAATTTTTTTATTATTATTCTTTCACAGAAAGAATGGTGGCTGGAAGATGAACAGCTATTTTTGCAAAATTCAGAAGTGTTTCAGGCATTAGAGGAAATTCCAATGTCGCAAGACCTACTTTCCTCATTTGTGTCTGACGTACCCCCTTCCCCTTTCACTTGTAAGATCTGTCAGAAGGTCTTCACTTTGAAACAAAATTTGCAGAGACATGCCAAAATTCATTCTGGGGCACTTATTCCGTGTATGTTGTGTAGGAAGAGTTTTTCTAGAAATGCGTACTTGCAGATACATATTCTTAAATGTCATTCGAGAATGCAGGTGGGGGCGGGGGAACTCGTTAAATGCGTCTTCGGCAGGCCCCTCCAATGCAGCGGGCCCCTCCAATGCAGCGGGCCCCTCTAATGCAGCAGGCCCCAGTCATGAAGTTGTTGCAGGCCCTTCAAATACAGCAGGCCCCAGTCATGAAGTTGTTGCAGGCCCTTCAAATACAGCAGGCCCCAGTCATGAAGTTGTTGCTGGCCCCAGCCACGTTGTTGAGGACCCCAGTTCCAAAGCTCCCATTGTTCCTCCATTGAATATGGGGGCTTACATCCAAGTGCAGTCGGTGGCTCAGAACCGTCTACAAACATTTAAGATTGTTCCGGACGGGGAAACAGCGGTCTGTCTCTCCACATTTTTGAATGGCATCCAAAATTCTTCTGTAAGCATTCTAGAACATGCACTGGCAGCCCAACCATCCATTAAAGTAAATGCATTTATGCAGGCAGCTTTTAAAAAGCCTAAACCCGATGACCCGGAGGAATTTGATATATGTTCTCGGAATTTAAGAACAACTAATAAGCCAGTGTATCGGTCGACAAATCTCGGGGAATTTTTCGATATCATGTCCAGGAAACTACTCACTGAATGTTCTGAATGCGAACTGAAAGGATCAGGCTGGATGTTTTCTCACGTGGAGTGGTTCGAACTCCGGGTTAATCGGTTTAGGCCATTGAAAGAAGGTTCCTTTATTATGCTTCCCAGCCATATTCAGAAGAAATATTCTGTCGTGAACGTTAAAAATTCAGACGCCTTCTGTTTCAAATATGCAGTGTGGACCCCACGTCTTGAAAATCAAAGGAGAGACCGAGAAAGAGTAGCCTCTTATCTTAACGATCCTTATTTTGAAGGCGGCTACAAGTGGGATTGCGTGGACTATCCCGTCAAAATTTCCGACATTCCAAAATTTGAAAAGACCAACAACATGAGCATTAACATTTACGGGATAGATGAAGCTGGTAAAATATTTCCCATTAAAGTATGTGAAGAAGAGCTGGCGGACCACAGAGATTTGTTGTATTTAGAAAACGGAGGTTGCAACCACTTTGCTTACATTACGAATTTTGAGCGGCTTATTTCCAGTCAATTGTCAACATTAGGAAGAAAAGTACACATCTGCAAAAAATGTTTTAAAACTTATGATACGAGGTACAATGGAGAGCAAAAATTAAATGAGCACAAGAAATTATGCAATAAAAACAAGACTGTCCTCATCAAGATGCCAGAAGACAAGGAATTAACTTTTAAAGATTTCAAATTCAGTCAGCGGGTTCCTTTCGTTGTGTACGCTGATTTTGAGAGCGTCTTAAAACCAGTTCAAGGTCCGATCCCGAATCCAAGCGAGTCCTTCACCACGCCAACCCAATCTCATGAAGTTATATCATATGCTTATTTCATAAAAGATGTGGAAGGTCGTTATGATGTTTTCCGAACTCATAGAGCAGAGCAGGGAGTTGTGAGTCATTTCCTTCACACACTCAAAGAAGATGTGGAAGTTATTGAAAAAAATTATAAAATAAATATCCCTATGATTGCATTGACGGAGGCTGAAAAAGATGTCTATCGGAAAGCAAGCATATGTCATATTTGTGGTGAAGGTGGATATAACTCATGCAGCAAATCCAAAAAGAAAGTGGCGGACCACGATCATCGTACTGGAAAATTCAGAGGACCCGCACATGCTTCCTGCAATATAAATTTCAAAAATCCTTCCTTTGTTCCAGTTCTGATGCATAACCTTTCGGGATACGACTCGCATTTTATCATCAAGGAATTAGATTGCCTTCCAGGAGAAATTAGCGTGATCCCCGAGTCGACCGAGAAATTTATTTCTTTTTCTAAAAAGATGGGTGGGCTTGAAGTTCGTTTCCTGGACAGTTTTCGATTCATGCCAAGCAGTTTATCGAAATTAGCAAATAATCTTCCGAGAACGCATTTTAAAATTACACGACAGCTTATTCCTCATGATGAAGAATTCAATCTTCTCACGCAGAAAGGCATCTTTCCCTATGACTACATTTCGTCGTATAACAAGTTACAGGAAACTTCTTTACCTCCCCAAAAGGATTTCTTCAACAAATTAACGAATTGTCATATAACAGATGAAGAATATGAGCATGCCAAAAAAGTATGGGCGGTCATGAAGATTCAGAATTTAGGCCAGTATGCAGATGTGTACTTAAAAACAGATGTGCTCATTTTGGCCGACGTGTTTGAAAATTTCCGAAATATTTGTCAGGACACTTATACTTTAGATCCTGCCTGGTTTTTCAGTTGTCCTGGCTTAAGTTGGTCCGCCATGCTCAAATGTACTAAAGTTTCTCTCCAGCTTTTAAGTGACTACGATATGCTACTTTTTCTGGAGAGCGGAAAGCGGGGTGGCTTGTGTATGTGTGTGAAGCGGCATGCTCAGGCTAATAATAAGTATCTGAAAAATTTTGATGCCTCCAAAGAAACCAGATTCATCTCTTATCTCGATTGTACGAACCTTTATGGGTTTGGAATGCATGAGTCACTTCCGGTGAATAACTTCCGGTGGCTTTCCGATGAAGAACTGAAGCAGTTGGATGTCACGTGTATAGCGGACGATGCCAGCACGGGATACTTTCTCGATGTTGACATCAGCTATCCTGACTCCCTTCACGATCTTCATTCGGATTTGCCTTTCTGTCCGGAAACGGAAGTAGTACCTGGAACCAGGCAGGTCAAATTATTAACTACTTTAAATAAAAAATCCAGGTACGTGGCTCATTATCGTCTTCTCAAACAGGCAGTCAAAGCGGGTCTCGTCATAACAAAAGTGCATCGAGGAATAAGCTTTGATCAAAGCAAGTGGTTGCAACCTTATATTCAGCTTAATACTGAAATGAGAAAGAGGGCAAAAAATGAGTTTGAGAAAGATTTTTTCAAATTGATGAACAATTCCGTTTTTGGCAAAACAATGGAAAATATTCGCAACCGAACCAAAGTTGAGCTGGTGTGCGAAGACAAACGACTGGAAAAGCTGCTCAGTAAGCCCAATTTTAACGACCGCTCCATACTAAAAGATGAAGCTGATGGAAATTTTCTTGTGTCAATGCATTTTAATGTCACTCACCTCACCTTCAACAAACCCATTTATTTGGGAGTCGCCATTTTAGACATCTCTAAAACTAGAATGTACGACTTCCATTATGAAGTGATGAAGCCTTTATATCGTGACAACATTTCCATTCTTTATATGGATACTGATAGTTTCTTCTATCACATCAAGACAGAAGATCTATATAAAGATATGGAAAACATTAAAGATGAATTAGACACGGGTGATTTTTGCACAAGCCACCCGCTCTATTGTCTGAAAAATAAAAAGTAAGTGGGAAATTTAAAGACGAGACCCAAGGAAGAGCCATAAAAGAATTTGTTGGTCTTAGACCGAAGATGTAGGCTTTTGCTACAGAAGAAGAAGAAGTCAAAAAAACTAAAGGCGTGAGCAAAACAGTAGTTTCCCAACAGCTTCGTTTGAATGATTTCAAGTCTTCACTCATTCATATGCAAGAAAAGAAGAACATGAGCTATTGCATTCGAAGCATGAAACATTCGGTTTTCACTGTTGCCACAAACAAAACATCTCTTAGCCCATATGACAACAAGCGAGTCGTATCCCAGGACAATATTCATTCTCTTCCTTATGGGCATTATTCGTTAGAATCGGAAGAGCCTCCCCGGAAGAAATTTAAAACAAAATAGCTGCCTGTATTCGAACCACTCCATGTCGATAAACTGCTTGGCATGGGGGTCCACACGGCACACTTTGCCCAGGAAGAGAATGAATAATTCAAGTCTTCACTCATTATTCGAGAAAACTTCCCTCAAGAAAAAAAAAATTCTCTGCTCTATGAAATGCCTCCGTCATTTTTGCTGCTGCTCGCTTGGATTCATAGAAAAAAATTTCGTCTCAAAATGTTTGTTTTGCTCACGTGAAGATATTTCATCTCAGTTGCATATATATTTCGTCTCAAAATTTTTACTCTGCTCATGCGAAGATATTTCGTCTCAAAATTTTTACTCTGCTCATGCGAAGATATTTCGTCTCAATTTACTCATGCGAAGATATTTCGTCTCAAAATTTTTACTCTGCTCATGCGAAGATATTTCGTCTCGATTTGCTCACGCGAAGATATTTCGTCTCGATTTGCTCACGCAAAGACTCAAAATTTTTACTCTGCTCGCATACATTCTTTTCCTGTTGGAAGAAATTTGTCATGAAAAACCTCCTCTCAAATGACGTCATTTTAAAAATGTGTGGAGACAGTCCAATGTTTTTCTTTTTTTTTCAAATTTGTTGCTGATCATAGTTTTAACTGTCTGTACAGAAATAACGAGTGATCACGTTGCTTTGAATCTGCGTTCCTCAGGGAGTGAACCCCTTTCGGAACAAATCATTTTGAAAAGAACAGAAGTTCAGCTTTCGGGGTTGTCAAAGATGCATTTAGCGAGAAAAAAATTACAAGAGAAGGAACTTTAAAACCAGTAGAGGTTTTTTTTTTAATATAAATTGAGGGATGTTGTTACTTTAATATTGTGTCTTCATGTACGCATTTCTAGAAAATTTCTTTGTCAACGTAATTTGGGGGGGGGTAATTTTTCCCCAACATTTCAAAAGGGTAGGACCTTCTGACAGAACGAGCAGGTGGGGAAAGGGGGAAAAACTGCTTACTCATCTCTCGGAAACCTGACGTCATACGCCTTATTGCAAGCCTGCCTGCCTGCCTGCCTGCCTGACTCATTATCGCTTCGGTGCTTGGTGTGAGTGTGTTGACCTGAAAAAAAATGTCTCTTCGTCATAACAAGGAAAATCTGAATTTTCGTTACTCTCAGCTCTTCTCCCTTGCTCAAGCGATTCATTACTATTCTCGTTTGGAAGATGAAGTAGAATATTTGAGTGGTGAATTCTCAAAAATAAAAATTTTCGGAAAGTGTTATAACATTCCTAGACAGCATGTTGCCTTCGGGGACCTCAATCTGAAATACACTTTTAGCGGTTTGACATTAGAACCTCACCCTTGGACCCCATTGCTTCAAGAAATCAAGCTCGCTGTTGAGAAAGAATGACTTTCAACTTTGTTTTAATAAACAAATACCGAACTGGAAAAGATGGCGTCGGATATGGACAATGAATCAGATTTAGAACCTTTGTCGTGCATTGCTCTCGGGCAAGAAAGAGATTTTGTTTTTAAGAGAAACGGATTTAAACCAGTTTCATTAACTCTGAGATCAGGATCTGTACTCCAGATGCTTCCGCCAACAAATTCTTATTGGAGTCATGGTCTACCGTGGCAAAAGAACGCTCAGCCCACTGTTTCAATGTCCGGAATGTCTCTTGCCTTATCGTGAATTGCCTAACAACATCATGGAGCATGATTCCATGAATATTAAGTTTAGCACTCACTGCGCCGTTGCTATGCTGCAGCCTGTGGTTGTAGCGGAATCTTTCGTTGCTGCTTCGAAGGAACTCATCTCCAAAGAATTTTTAGAATCTCTGGACATTACGAACTTGTTGAAAACGGTTCACGACATGCACATAGCCCAATACGACTTGTATTGAGTTGGAGGAAACAGCAGCTGTTGAAAAAAGTCCTTTTTAGGGATCCTAAAAATTTGGGTAAGGGAGGTAAATTACTGAAAAAAAAAGTGAGAATTCAAGTTTTTAAAAAAAAAAGTAAATATTTTTTTTGGAAATGTTTAAAGTAATTTTTTTTCTATTTCCAGAGCCTAAATTTAAGTGTAAGTATTTTATTCATTCTAAGATATAAATTTTGTGAAATTATTTTTTTTATTAACCTAAATTTAAGTGAATATATGTTTTTTTATTGAAATGAGTCAAAATAATAAGTTTCAAGAATTTTAAAAGTAAAAGAAATTTCTTTTTAAAATAGTAACAGAATGAATTGATTTAATGGGGAACTAGTATTTTTTTGCTAAAGACTTTTCTTAAGGATATTTGGGTATTTATTAAGGGAAATGGGCCTGATGTTTTCCATCAGGCGGCCAATCGGGGGATTTCCGACTGGTCTGAGAGCAATGCTTTACAGTATTGAGCCGAAACCAGAGTACACGGCTTATTTTCGGGGAGTTTGAAATGTTTCAAACTGACTCGCTTTATTCTTTTAGTTGAAAAAGAAGAAGCGCTCTCACTGAAGACCCCTCTAGCCTGGGAAAACTAAAGCAGTTGTGTTTTATAAAAAATTATTTCCTTAGACATTTTTAGTACATCCAATTTTCAACTTTCAGGAACTTGCTGTGACTGTTTTTACTACATTCTATTTCCAACTTTTTCGAAAACGAACTTCAACAGATTTTTACTCGTTTCGAAATAGTCTTTTTATGTATACTAGTTTTCCCATGTTATTCTATGAGAATTTCCCTGCTTTTAATGAAATGTGTTTTCTCAAAGCTGTCCATTAAGAAAAAAATGAAGTGTTCCATTTTTAACCCTAAGAAAGAATGAACTGTTCCGAAAGTGCATACATTTAAAAAAGAGAAAAAAATGACACTTTTGTTCAACTAATTTTTTTTAATATGGAATCCAATGAACATTTTTACATATTTTCTTAGAATTTGTCTTTTTTCGTTTAGAAGTTACAACAGAATTTCCTTCTTGTACAGGAACTTTCAACATTTGTTTATTTTTAATGTACTTTTTGGGTAAATTAATGTCTTTTAATGCTTTTACAAATTCAGGAGGTATGTACAGCTTAGATCCCTTGCTTCGAAACATAGAGTCTATGAGGTCTACTATATTCGTGTTTTTTACAATGCGTCCATTATATTTAAATTCGGCCTTGGGACTCCAGTCAATAATATCAGAGTTCGTTTTAAAGACGTCCAGCACATTTCTTGCATTTCGTTTCAAGTTAGAAGGAACGGACTGAACGATAAGGTCTTCCACAACATCTTTTACTTTCTCGTCTTTGACATGTTCTTCTTTCACTGGTTCTTCAGTTCTCGATGGGATTTCGTGAGATGCAACTGGAGGATTAAAACTGGAAACATGAATGCGCTTATTCAAGACTTTATTATATAATTTCACTTTTACTTCGTCAGACTCTTTGCTTAGGAGAATTTTTTTCATTTCTTTGTCCAAGTCCGTTAGCGTTTCGTCTGTGGGCATATGACGGGAAATCCGTTCTTCGGGAATCAGAACCATTTTCTTGGCAAATTCCATTATTTCGTAAGCAGAGTCGTTAATACACTGAGAGCAGCGGGAATCAACACACCTAAAAATCCCCCTTTTTGAATAAGGAGTTTCCTCTTTTTATACAGAGGTGTCTTTTTTCGAGAGAGAGCTCGCAAGGTGTGCTTATGCCGTTGCAATGAATGTTTCTGGGTGGGAGTAAGCGGAACATTTCCTTTTAACGTATTCATACAAACTTCACTTAGTGCTTTAATTCCACTTTTTCTACACTTCGATATTAGGTCTTTTAATACTTTTTTGGACAGTGTTGAATCATACATAAAAGTTGGACCTGCTGCTTAGACAGCGTCATGATGAAAACTGAGACTTATTTCATTTCACCGAGGTTGATATATTACTTGAATGTCTCCCGGAAGTATCTGGGAGCGTAACCTTAATTCTTCCTTTGTCTCAGGTTTTAGATCAATCAATAAATAGCTGTAAGGGGATTTTGTGGCATCCATATACACTTCTTGAAAAAATTTAAGTTTGCTAGGGTACAACTGCCTCCCTAAATGAGTGATTTGATTCATATCTCTTCGTGATTTAAACAGAAACAAGTAATGAGCATTCAGGGAAATTTCTCGCATTTCTTTACCTTTATGAAAAATATTTTGAGTAATGAATATCACGGACACATTGAAATGATGACTCCCTCTAGTGAACAAGTGAGTCAATTTTTTATCACTTCCGCATTCAGTCATGAGATCGTCAATGACAAACAGCGTTCTTCCTTTCACATAATCACGGAAATTAGAGGGGATGCCTTCCACAAATGTCACGTTTTCTATTTCATCATACAATGTTTGGTGAACCCCATAGAACCACACCACGTCTTCGGGAGGGGGAGAGATGACTTCCCCTTGATGCTGAAGTAAGCGCTTTACAAACTGGGTCTTTCCACTTCCCGTAGGACCCGCTATCAGAGCTGTGAAAGGATGTTGTAGTCTGGGCACTTCCATGTTGTCAACTGAGGTCAATCAAGAACTTACAAAATAATTTAAAGACACATAAATTAGAGTTGAAATCAATTTTTATTTTAAATTCTAAATTTTGTTACAATTCCAAATTTATTTCGAACAAAATAATAGACACGCACGTCGTTTGTTTCAGATTTCCATCGAAAATTTCTTACAATGGAGTACAAGCTTTTTCCGCGACATCTAGAATAAAGGAAGAAAATACAAAATTGACCACATACGGCCGTAAACAAACTTTGAAGAGGTACATCATTAAAATTCATAGTTTCAAACTTGGAGACAAATTGAGCAATAGGTCCTTGAAAATATTCTGGAGAATGTCCGAAAGAATAAAAAAATTCCATTGTTTTTGGGTTTGACATATACATAGCCAACCAGTGTTTTCCAGGATTTCCATGTCGGTCTGTATTCACAACAAGGCATGCTGGGAACTTGACAATTCTCTTGGGAAGGCGGTCACAGGCAAACACTCCGAGGAAGGAACGTCGGGTCACGTGATCTTGCTTTAAGGACTTGGTTATTTGTATACTGTTCATTTCTTCAATTGGAGAAATCACAAAGAATATTTCTGGACTTGGAAATTTCAATAATGTTCTGGAACTCTGCGTAGATTAGCACAGAAATGGTTTTTACCAAAGCTTTTCCAAATTTGATTTTCACTCTTAAATTTCCTTGATGGATCAGGTTCAAATGTCCTCCATCGCATAGGTCCGGACTGAGATCGAATGCATAAAGAGTGTATCCCTCGGAAAATTCCGCACGATCGATAAATATTCCACGGTCCTGACCCAGTTTCTCGGTGCCTTGAAATAGACTGTGGAAGGAACGAATTGTGCTTCCCTTTTCAAAATTGGGTTCTAGAAGTTTATGAGGAACTGGCTGTCCGTCAACGTACACGGCGATAAAGTTGACATCATAATGCTTGAATTCAAATGGGTTGGATTTATATGTACCATTAAAAGCGTCGTTGTCTACACATCCAATAACCAGTCTTTTGGGCATTTGTCCGAGGAATACGTTGTCTTGCACGAAGGACATACTTCCTTGAGAGACGGAATACACTTTGCATAAAACTCGATCAATGGGATACTTGGCAGGAGATTTTTCTAATGCTTTTGCATGACCGATGGCAACTCCAGGGTTGACTTTCACTTTTCTCACAAAAATGGATGCGTGTTCGATGAGAACTCTGTAACTGGGGATCTCGGAGGAGGAAACAAGGCAGAAATCAGGTTTACTTCGAACCAGTTTGATTTTCATATCCACTAAATTGAGCAGCAGTCTGTTTTGATAAAATAAATCACAGTGCAAGGTTCCAATCATATCCAGCGTCTTGCTTTCTTTTATGAGTTCGTAGCGTTGATGTAATCCCTTGTTTGTTGCATCATTCGTGGGATTACTTTCGTGTAGATGTCCGGCTGTATCCTTGTAAAAACCTTCACATGATAAATAGGATTTCTTTGCTTCTTCTCCGTAATTCAGTAGAGTTTCGATATAAGCTCTGTAGGGATACGTGTTGCTTGATGAGGAAATCACTCTTTCGTTTAAACTGATGTCGACTTGAGAAAACAGAGAATGAAGAAAACAGTTAATGGGACCCACGGGCTCTTTTTCAGGTAGGGAAGAATTGTCAGCTTTCACAATTTTAATTTTCACATAGAGTTGGCTGGAAGACAAATCCATGTATTCTTCTCCACTCCCAGAAATATTAAATTCCAGAGGTCCTCCATCTCGAATGTTGGCCAAGGGGTGATATTCGATCCATTGTCCTTTTTCTATGCTCGTTTGGGTAGGCGGTAAAGCAAATAAATCCAATTCCGACTTGAGACATACGGAAGAATGACTGTGAATCATAGCCATGGTTTACGGATCAAAAATATCGCGTGCGGTCCTCTTGGCTTTCTTTGAACGAATGATACGTTTCTTCGTTTTTCTCTTTCTTTTAACGCTTCCCCAACATTTTCTTCACTTTAGAAGCTGCTTTATCAGTGAGAATTTGTCCTGCTTCTTTAGCTCGTTGTTTGGCTGCCGTTTTCACATCTTTACCGAGAATGACGTCATTGGCGAGATCCATACCCGTTCGTAAGACTTGTTTTCCGAGCGTTTTAGCACCTTGTTTAAATAACGGTACTCTCTAAATAATGAACGAAAAAGTCCTCCAAGTCCATAACCTTTTTGTAGTGGCACTCCTTGATAGTAAACTATTCCTTTTCCAGTTTGACTGACGTAATAATCTTCGAAGGATTTCGTACAGCAGCGGTATGGTTCGTACATGATTAGAGATGCTTGAGACGAAAGTGAAGTGTCACTTTTTGAAGCTCTTCGGCGTAGAATGTCCCTTCCAGCTCTTCGTTCAATAAATCTTTTACTTTGTACACGGGAGGGGATCTTGGAATGAATTCACTCACCACAAACACTTCTTCCGTCCAATTTGATTCGTATCCTTTTTCAAACGTTAATTTGGTTTTAGAAATCCTTACGTGATCGCCGACTTGGAATTTATAGGAGGGTTTTTCCCTCTTGAAACCACTATATAGATTGTCAAACACTTGCTTTTCATTGTTTTCGTTCACTTCCACAGGCTTCATTTTTATACTTCGATGGGGAGAATGATTGTAACTGTGGACCAAATCGTCGAGCACGTCGATGAATCTGAAGGTGTTTTGACTTGTAAAGTAGCGCCACATTCTAGTTTTCAACGTGCGATTGAATCTTTCCACAACACTTGCTTTTGTCTCGTTGTTCGTCGTAAAGAAATGCACCTCGTGCTGTTTTAAAAACTTTTGGAATTCTTTGTTCTTAAATTCCGTTCCTTTATCAGTTTGCAGTTTTAAAGGTTTTCTCTGTTCGAAAATCTTGGAAAACGCTTGAACGATGTGGAACCCCGACTTTTGTTTTAGGGGAATCACCCACGCATATTTGGAAAATATATCAATACACGTCAACAAGTAACGAAATCCATTATTATGTTGACTCAAACTGGGAAGGTCAACCAGGTCTGCTTGAAACTGTTGATCTATTTTATTCACCAACACTCTGTTTCTCGGAAAATGACGTCTCGTCGGTTTGTGGAGGGTGTACGTTTTCTCCCCCTTCAGCCATTTTTCCACGTCTTTTTTCTTGACGCCTTCTTTCTTGACAACACGGAATAAAGCATTCACCCCACCGAGACTTCCTTCTTTTACGGCTGTAAGATAAGTCTGTTTCATTACATCCTTCATTACAACAATTCAACGAGAGATGTTCCACCGTAACAGAAAAATTCATGTTCACACCAACTCGTTCACAACTCAAATAACGTCGACTCCCCCTCACACTGCATTTTTAAATAAAATTCCAAGAATTTTATTAAAAATGCTTCCCCTTTCAAACATATTTTCTCAATGGTTTCGCTGGGACCACGAGATCATTTTTTATGAACCTGAGAGGAAAAAAATACTGCAACTTCTAAAAAAATTCCTAACACCTCAGGGAATTCTTGAAAATATAAATTTAATAAAAAAAACATATTGGAAAGACTTCCTTCAAAAATTTGACAAAGTCCAGGAAATCTCCCGAGAAAATTAAAAAAATAAATATTGGAAAGACTTCTTAAAAATTTGTCAACGTCCAATAAATCTCCCGAGAAAAGTTCCAAAAAGCACCGCTAGGGGGCAACGCACACATCCCCTTTCCCCCACTCGGTCGTTGCCATCTCTCAAAGATACATCGAAAGTTCCAAGAAGCACTGCTAGGGGGCAACGTACACCCCCCTTTCCCCCACTCGGTCGTTGCCATCTCTCAAAGATCCATTAAAAGTTCCAAAAAGCACCGCTAGGGAGCAGCACATCGAGTTGACATCCCCCTATATCCACCCCCTTTCTCCCACTCGGTCGTTGCCATCTCTCAAAGGTCCATTAAAAGTTCCAAGAAGCACCGCTAGGGAGCAGCACATCTCCTTTCCCCGACTCGGTCGTTGCCATCACTCAAAAACAAAGATCTAACATAATAATAAAGTTCCAAGAAGCACCGCTAGGGGCAGCACATTTCCTTTCCCCCACTCGGTCGTTGCCATCACTCAAAAACAAAGATCTAACATAATAATAAAGTTCCAAGAAGCACCGCTAGGGAGCAGCCCATCGACCCAACGCACTAGCGTCATCTGCCACGCCCCCACATCATTCGGTCACACGCCACGCCCCATCCTTCTGCCGCAAGCCACGCCCCTTGCTCCTTCTCTAGAAGGATGCATTATTGCGGCCGGATCAGTCCTTTTATACTACTTACATTTTACGGTATTTTTCATTTATTTGATTACTTTTTTACAATTTAAGTTCATTTCTATTTAACGAATTTTCTTTATAACGAAGTTTTTGAGTGGAATGATGGGACTTCGTTAAATGTAATTTCTGCATATGCCTGGCTCGGCGTCTAACTTTTCAGATATATTTCAAGCCCTGAGTTTTCATAGCTACTAAAATTTGCTGTAAATTTGGAGATGAAATGTTCTGTTCTGACACCAGAAAAAAAAAAAAAAAAAACAGCGACAAAAAAAACTAGAATTTCAGAAATAGAGAAAGATGAGAACGGAAGTAAAAAGAAGCTTTGACTGATCACGAAAAGCAAGTAGTGAGCTCTGTTATGTTATGATTTTTTTTTTTAAATATTGTCTGGCATCATCAGTAATTGGAGCAGGGAAAATCCCCCTGTTGGGTAGACTTTGAAATGTGTGCGAGATAGTATGGGTGACAGTTTATGTCCCAGTCGAGGTACGTGAATCACGTACCTTGATTGAGTCATAAACTGAAACTACTAACAAATTCCTAAGCTGAAAAGTTTTCTATAAAATTAACCCATCTGAACAGAAGGGATAAAACTTTATTTTGAAAGATCTTATCCACGCGTGACATTTAGAAAACACCAAGTTGGTTTCCTCCAAAAGCGGGAAATTAAACGCTATGAAAATAGTGCTGGTTTCTCAGTTCTCCTTCGCAGTTTGTGATTTAAAAATTTCGAAAAATTTTTCTAATGGAAAATTTAAAAAATTCTTGCCAGGAATTGGCAACTTTGCTAGTTTATAGTGCGTGTGTGTATGTGCCCTCCACAAAACCTTTCTCTATTTTTTTCAAAGCGTAGGAACTGCACCGCCTAATATGAGCTTCTAGATTTACTACTGCATCTCATTTCCATTTGAGGGTCTTTATTTGAATACAATGTCATCCACTTATTTCATTTTCATGATCCACGCGTTCTTTTTTCCCAATATTTTCTGGAGCTTGCTTCTTACCATACCCTTTTTCAGTTGTCAGCAGCCTCTGTGTGTCTTTAATAAACTAGTGTCTGAAGTTAACGTGACAAATACAAATTCGTGAATATAAACTGGTGTCTGAAGTTAACGTGACAAATCTAAATCTGAGAATATAAACTAGTATCCAAAGTTAATGTGACAAATACAAATCCGATAATATAAACTAGTGTCTAAAGTTAATGTGACAAATACAAATCTGAGAATATAAACTGGTATCTAAAGTTATTGTGACAAATACAAATCCGAGAATATGAACAGGTATCTCAAGTTAACGTGACAAATATAAATCCGAGAATATAAACTAGTATCCAAAGTTAATGTGACAAATACAAATCCGATAATATAAACTAGTGTCTAAAGTTAATGTGACAAATACAAATCTGAGAATATAAACTGGTATCTAAAGTTATTGTGACAAATACAAATCCGAGAATATAAACTAGTGTCTCAAGTTAACGTGACAAATACAAGTCCAAACTGTGTCGAAAGTTAACATGACAAATGCAAATCCGAGAACATTATGGTGTCGAAAGTTAAGGTAACAAATCTAAAAATCCGAGGATATAAACTGGTGTCTAAAGTTAACGTGACAAATACAAATCCGAGAATATGAACTGGTATCTCAAGTTAACGTGACAAATATAAATGCGAGAATATAAACTAGTATATAAAGTTAATGTGACAAATACAAATTCGAGAATATATCCGAAATGAAACGGACGATTGTAAAGATTTTTCAGAGACATGTGAAAGCGGAAACGCTAAGTCGACGTATCCAAGCAACATTGTGCTACTCCTACAGAGATAATGAGAAGGACGACATTTTTCATTCGGTTTTTATTTTTTTTTTAACTGTTATCATCAGCACTTTGAATTTTTGTTTGGGGATTTAATGACCGCCGTGAGCAGCTCAATGGACTATAAGCAGTCGTCCGTCCCTAATGTAGGACAGTGGCTCCAGGGAAGGGAGAGAGCCAGTGTCGTAAGAAAATTGCAGCTCACGACGCGAACTCATGGGCGCCCATAACTTAATTTTTAGGAAGGGGCAAACAGAAGTTATAAAAAATTAATTTTTAGGAAGGGGCAAACAGAAGTTATAAAAAATTAATTTTTAGGAAGGGGCAAACAGAAGTTATAAAAAATTAATTTTTAGGAAGGGGCAAGCAGAAGTTATAAAAAATTAATTTTTAGGAAGGGGCAAACAGAAGTTATAAAAATTTAATTTTTAGGAAGGGGCAAGCAGAAGTTATAAAAAATTAATTTTTAGGAAGGGGCAAACAGAAGTTATAAAAAATTAATTTTTAGGAAGGGGCAAGCAGAAGTTATAAAAAATTAATTTTTAGGAAGGGGCAAACAGAAGTTATAAAAAATTAATTTTTAGGAAGGGGCAAGCAGAAGTTATAAAAAATTAATTTTTAGGAAGGGGCAAACAGAAGTTATAAAAAATTAATTTTTAGGAAGGGGCAAACAGAAGTTATAAAAAATTAATTTTTAGGAAGGGGCAAACAGAAGTTATAAAAAATTAATTTTTAGGAAGGGGCAAGCAGAAGTTATAAAAAATTAATTTTTAGGAAGGGGCAAACAGAAGTTATAAAAAATTAATTTTTAGGAAGGGGCAAGCAGAAGTTATAAAAAATTAATTTTTAGGAAGGGGCAAGCAGAAGTTATAAAAAATTAATTTTTAGGAAGGGGCAAACAGAAGTTATAAAAAATTAATTTTTAGGAAGGGGCAAACAGAAGTTATAAAAAATTAATTTTTAGGAAGGGGCAAGCAGAAGTTATAAAAAATTAATTTTTAGGAAGGGGCAAACAGAAGTTATAAAAAATTAATTTTTAGGAAGGGGCAAGCAGAAGTTATAAAAAATTAATTTTTAGGAAGGGGCAAGCAGAAGTTATAAAAAATTAATTTTTAGGAAGGGGCAAACAGAAGTTATAAAAAATTAATTTTTAGGAAGGGGCAAACAGAAGTTATAAAAAATTAATTTTTAGGAAGGGGCAAGCAGAAGTTATAAAAAATTAATTTTTAGGAAGGGGCAAACAGAAGTTATAAAAAATTAATTTTTAGGAAGGGCAAACAGAAGTTATAAAAAATTAATTTTTAGGAAGGGGCAAGCAGAAGTTATAAAAAATTAATTTTTAGGAAGGGGCAAACAGAAGTTATAAAAAATTAATTTTTAGGAAGGGGCAAACAGAAGTTATAAAAAATTAATTTTTAGGAAGGGGCAAGCAGAAGTTATAAAAAATTAATTTTTAGGAAGGGGCAAACAGAAGTTATAAAAAATTAATTTTTAGGAAGGGGCAAGCAGAAGTTATAAAAAATTAATTTTTAGGAAGGGGCAAGCAGAAGTTATAAAAATTAATTTTTAGGAAGGGGCAAACAGAAGTTATAAAAAATTAATTTTTAGGAAGGGGCAAGCAGAAGTTATAAAAAATTAATTTTTAGGAAGGGGCAAACAGAAGTTATAAACTATGAACCACATACGCGGATGAGCCATTACATTATGACCACCCCTAGCATAGAGAAATGAACGCGCCTGGAGACCGAACGGTGGCGCAGGTGAAGTTCACAGAGCAGTATTTATACAACCCGAGGACCGGCTTCCGGTTAGTAGGGTGTTCGGAGTCAGAATGGGAGAAGCTGCCGATTTATCGGAGTTTGATGAAGGACAAATTGTGATGGCACGGCGCTTCGGAACTACGATCTCGGAAACGGGGAGGCTTGTGGGTTGTTCACGTGCCGCTGTAGTTAGTACGTATCAAAAGTGGTGCACAGATGGCCAAACGACGAACTGTTATCCAGTCGTGTGCAGCTACCAGAGGGGAGGGAGACTGTCGTGCGCTGTTCACAGTGACCGCAGGGCCACAGTGTGACAAAAAACTTGCAGTTACAACAATGGTGATCAGGGTAGTGTGTCATAGAACACAGTTCATCGCATGGGCTTACGTAGCCGAAGACCCAGCCGAGTCCCCATGCTCACTGGCCCCGGAGCGAGGAGGCGCAAATCCGATTTTCGTCACCGACAAATTTATGAATTTCACATACTCCTTTAAAGTATAAACTTTACAGTGGTATTTAACATTTTTAAATTTCGTTAACACGCTTTTCTATTTATAAGTTTTTAAAGACCATCCTCTATATTTTTAAAATAGGGCAACGGCAACAGAATGAAACTTCAGTAGGTAAATTCGGTCACGGCAACAGAAACCAGCGTGGAAATACTCTCGTTGAGTTTGCAGAGGCAGAAGGGTTTTTCATCTTGAACTCCTTCTTCAAGAAAAAGCCACACAGGAAATGGACATGCAGACATCCAAATGGGACAAGTGAAATTGATTTTATTATGTGTAACAAAAAATTCGTCATAGAAGACTGCAGTGTGCTAAACAAGTTCAACACAGGTAGTGACCATAGATTGGTGAGATGTAAGATGCACCTCAACACTAAACTCGAACGTGGCAAGCTCATAAGACAAACAAAATCTATTGACATAACCAACCTTAAAAAACACCATAATACCTTCAAGTTGGAACTGAAGAACAGGTTCTCTGCTTTAGAAGGCCTAACATCGGAAGAAGTGGACATCTCTGAAGTTAACAGAAAAGTAACCAAAACTCTTATGGAAACAGCAACAAAATTAGCTGGGTCTAAGAACAAGTTGCATGTGAACAAATTATCAGGAAAAACCAAAATGTTGATGCAAATAAGAAGAGAGATGAGGACAACTAAAGAAGATGTGACTTCCAAAGTGTAATATATAGAGCTATGCAAGACAGTACGAAAAAGTATCACTGAAGACGTAAGAAAATTCAACTGTGAGCTAGTGAGGAAAGCAATTGAAAACAACCAAAGCCTAAAGGTAGCAAAAGGACATCTCAGTAAGGGAAGAAAACAGATTATGGCTCTGAGAAAAGAAGATGGTTCTATAACAAGAAATAGAGGCGAAATTTTGACAAGAGTGAAAGATTTCTACTCCAAATTATATGAAAGGGATGATACATGTACTCCAGACATCATGAAAGGTACCAGTACCAGAGTTCTTCCAGTCCTCCCAGCAGAAGTTGCACATGCAATCAAGAACATGAAGCGGGGAAAAGCTCCAGGAGAAGATGGAATTACTGTAGACATCATACAAGAAGCAAGTGGAGAAATCGAAACAGTACTCGCCAAAACTTTCACTCGATGCCTTAATGAAGGAAAGATTCCTGAGGATTGGAACACCGCTACAATGATCCTGCTACATAAGAAAGGTGACATTGAGGATCTCGGAAACTACAGACCTATCAGCCTCCTATCAGTGGTTTATAAAATCTTCACTAAAGTTCTTTCACACCGCTTGAAGGTAACACTGGACATGGCTCAACCGAGAGAACAAGCTGGATTCAGGGGTGGCTACAGCACAATAGATCATATCCACGTACTGAGAGAACTAATTGAAAGAGCGAGGGAATATGAACTTCCATTGTGCATGGCTTTTATCGATTATGAAAAAGCCTTCGATTCCGTGAAACCATCAGCAGTTACAATGGCTCTGAAATCCTACGGTATTGAAGATGCATACATTAATGATATTAATAACATCTATGAAAATGCAAGTGCAAAGATTCGGCTGTTTGAAAATACAACACACATAAAAATTGGAAAAGGAGTGAGACAAGGTGACACCATATCTCCGAAGCTCTTTAATGCCACATTGGAAAATGTCTTTCAATCACTGAACTGGGAAAACAATGGGATAAAGATTAATGGAGATTATCTAAGGGCCTTCGTTTTGCTGATGACATAGTCATTTTTGCAATTACCCCATCAGAGCTACAGAGTATGATCCAGGAACTTTCTGACAAGAGTAAAGAAGTAGGATTCAAAACGAACTTTCAGAAGACAAAAGTGATGTTCAATGCTTTTACACAAAATGAAGATTTATCGATTGATGGAGAAAAGCTGGAGATAACAGACACGTACGTTTATCTTGGACAGCAGATATCAAGTGTGGGTCACATTGATGAAGAAATTAATCGGCGTATAAAACTTGCCTGAAGAGCTTTTGGAAAAAACAGCATAATTTTCAAGAGCAATATGCCATTATGTCTTAAAAGAAAAGTGTTTGATCAATGCATCCTTCCAGTGCCTACGTATGGTGCAGAGACGTAGACCTTAACTAAAAGAGACATACAAAGGCTGCAGACAACTCAAAGCAGCATGGAGAGGTGCATGCTTGGTGTAACCAGGAGAGATAAGAAGAGGAACTCGTGGATCAGAAAAATGACAAGAGTGGAAGACATCATGATCAGTGTTAAATCCCTGAAATGGCAATGGGCTGGACATACTGCTAGAAGGACAGACCATCGATGGACAGCCGAAATTTTAGATTGGATTCTAAGGGACAGGAAAAGACCCAGAAGAAGACCACATGGGAGATGGGTGGATGAAATTAGAAAGTATGCGGGAGTGACATGGAGGAGACTGGCACAAGACAGACCGTTGTGGAGGAAACTTGGGGAGACCTTCGTCCAGCAGTGGATTGATAATGGTTTACAATGATGATGATGAAAGACCATCCTCTATAAAAACAAATAACCCAAGTTTCACTGTAGATTCTGTTGCTTGTCTCATGATTTATCGTGATTTAATTCAATTGTCTCACCGCTATGGCAATGAAATGAATAAATTATTTTCTCACCGTCGTGTGGGAAAACAACTTACGGAAGATGATTTGTTTCCATGGTTCGTAACATCCATGGAGGCTTCATTTACATTTTAATGTCCCGATAAGAAGCAGTAGTTAATGTGCTCGCTGAGTAAATATTGTTTCTCGAGTATAATTATATAAATGAGGCTCAGTACCTAACACTGACTCTCCCCTTTCTGAATAATCCAAAATTTCTTCCAGTGGCTTTGGGAGATTCTTGCTTAGGAAACACAGCTCCTGATTTAATGGTGAAACAAACCCTTAGTTAATTAAACTAAAGTCGATGCGGCGTAGGATTGGAAATTCTTTTTCAGACATTTGCTCCTCCGCATCGGCGGTGTTCAGGAACGCGGGATCACGTCAGAAGCTGTATGTCTCTTCAACATGACCTAGCGATCTTGGTTAAAGAATCTCAAATATCCTGCAGATCTCTGCTGCGCATTGCTTTCTCGATTCCCAGGTTCTTCTCTTTATCATGAGCACCTACCTTCTTTAGCATGCAAAATGTGCTACAAAAATGAGGGTCATACGTTACTTCTTCATCAGCTCATTCATCAGTCTGTACATGTCAACAGTTGAATTTAAAAATATATATATCTGTATCGGATTGAACGAAGTATTATTAACAAAACCAAGATATTCCCTGAATTTTCGCGCGTTTCCTATTATCCTTTAGCGCTAGTACACTGTAAAAAATAAGTGGCGTGAATTTACGGAATCCTTCCCAGGTGAGATTCGATCCGAAGTCGTTTGGGTAGGCTCAACGGAAACCGCACGTCTTACAGCTAGCTGTACCTGAAAAACACCGAAATGGTGCTCGCGTTCAAGGTAGAACTCTAATTTGGCGATGAAGAAATGTTTTTTGTCATTAATGCAAGTGAATTAGTCATTTTTTTCTATTGACGCTCATTATTTTTATGAATAGGTTCGTAATAATTTCTTTTTTTTTCTGTAGGAAGACTTGTCACAAATTAAGTAATTTGTCCATTATGATTTTTAAAGCAACAGAATGATTTTAAACTTGCGATCTTCAGGTGATATGTACTGTTTTATACGAGAGGATGCTGATAAGTTCTCGGCCTCACCAAGAAGGAAATGGGCTAGAGCCATGAAACTTGCAGACTATTCGACATATTCACCCCGAAGTCAGCGCACTTGGCACAGCGTTTCTGGAGTTTCTTTAACCCTTCCAAAAAAATTTTGAAGTCTGATCATTCAAATACTTCTTTGCTAGTGATATCACCTCCGAATCATTCGAAAAATGCTTCCCTTTCGAACTTTTTCTAAGGTTTGGGAACAGGAAATAGTCCGACGGAGCAAGTTCTGGTGAGTAGGGTGGATGGATAGATCCCTCAAAACATCCATTGTCTTGCCAGCCTTGTGAGCCGGCGCATTGTCCTGCAAAAACAGAACAGCTTTCCGCAGTTTCCTCGCCTTTTTTTTTTTAACTTCAATGCCTCCTTTAATCAGCACAGCAAGTTAGAATACTATTCATCATTTATTGTTTCGCCCTTCGGGAGATAGTCAGTCAGTAAAACGCCTTCCAAATTCCAAAAACAGTTGCCATGACCTTTCCTTCAGACCTTTGAGTCTTGAATTTCTTTGGCCACTGCAGGGACTGTTGTTTCGTCTCTGGATTGTAATAATGTAACCACGTTTCATCAACAGTGGCAAATCGCTTCAAAGGTATCACCATCCAGGAGCGGAAACAGAAGGGAGTGGGGCGCCCTCCCCTCAGGACCAAGGAAAAGCTTCGATTTGCTAGGTTTTAATAAAAAATTGAACAATTTTTCGTGAAAGAAAGAATTACTTGAAAAAGCATATTACTTTCCTTAATTAATTGGAAGAATTATAGACACTTTTTTGAGAAAAAGATAAGGTCTTCCCACTGCGCGTGCTTGTCATTCTGACTCGTGCTGTTGTGTTGGTTGCATCTTTTGCAAGTGAAGTATGCCTCGGATAAAAGTTCGGAAGGAATTCGAGCAGCTGGAGGAGTTCGAGAGGGACACATCATCGTGCTCCGGGAAGCGGGATGGTCTTATCGCCGTATTGCACGTCATACCGGTCGTGCGGATAACACCATAGCACGCTGTTGGCGGCAGTGGATAGAACAAGGCACGCTGTTGGCGGCAGTGGATAGAACAAGGCACGCTGTTGGCGGCAGTGGATAGAACAAGGCACGCTGTTGGCGGCAGTGGATAGAACAAGGCACGCAGCAGCAACAAGAAGGGTCTGGAAGACCTAGACAAACCACGTAGAGAGAGGACCAACGGGTTGTCTGACATGCGCGAAGTGACCCAACAACCTCGATTGCAGATATTCAGAGAGCAGTGGTGCCCTCCCTGCATCGTTCGATTAGTGCCACCACCATTGGCAGACGGCTGCACGACGTAGGACTACACGTACGCAGACCGTGAACACAATTGCATTATCGCCAAAGACTACAATGGTGTCGTGCCAGACTGTCATGAAGCCACGCAGAATGGCAGCGGGTGATCTCGAGTCCCGCTTTTGTCTAACGAATCCGTGTGTGGAGGCACTGTGGTCGGTGCCAAGATGAACGGTTTGTTGTCGAGCGTCATACGTCCAGAAGGCCTGGTGTCATGGTGTGGGGTGCAACTGCTTACGATGCCGGATCACCTTTGGTGTTCATTACAAGCACTTTGGTAGCCTAACGTTACGTTAATGAGGTCCTGCAGCCAGTGGCTACCTTTTCTGAACGCTCACTCCGGTGCGATTTTCCAACAAGACAGCGCTTTGCCCGTATACTGCTGCTATTTTGAGAGCTTGCCTTCAAGGGACTGGCACTCTGTGGGATGCTATTGGACGCGCTATCCACACTCCACCCCTACCGCACAATCTGCAGGAACTGCGTGAGAAGATTCAAGCTGCATGAGATGGTTTATCGCGGGACACCATTAGGAACCTGTACAACTCCATGCCGAGACTGTGTGAGCAAACATGGCGGCCCGACGCCATACTGAGAGACACTAATTGGCGTGTAGCTCAATAAATATTGCCCATATGAGTCTCAATGTTTAATAATTTATTGCCCCTGGTAGTCTTTACCTTCCTGCTGAATAGCATTGCAATCCGACACGTCCTTCTGGGTGCAACTATTTTTTCGACGATGAGTGGATGAGTGTACTTAATATGGCTTCTGCCATAGTTTAGTAAATATATACTTTTGAGACTTCCATTTCTTCTTCAGATCAGATCATATGTAGAGGATTTTAGAAAGGGAGTGTCTGACCCCAGATCTTAAGCAACCCTTAGAAACAGGAAACTAGGAGATTTGGGCTAGAGCGCCCGATAGGAAAGTGACACGGAAGCGAAGTAGAAAGAGGGAGGAAGACGCCCTTACTTATTACCGGGAGGCCAGTACCCGGGGTCCGACGGTTTAACGTGCCCATCCGACGCACGGCGGATATTTAGTGGATCGAGCGTTCGTACCTGCCTGGGATCGAACCTGATGACCTTTCCGTGGCAGTCACGAACGTTGCCCGCTAGGCCACCCGCGGCCCTCCATTTCTTCGTTCAATGTTATTACAATAATAACATTCATTTATCCACGTAAGTACCGCTCAGTGTTAGGAATTAGGAAACCTTGTTGCTTGTTGTTATGACTTAATTCCATTTAGCATGTACCGGACTGAGGCTCGATGTGTTTGTGAGTGACGCGAATAAATACTACGTGTTGTATGTAAATAAATGTATACTCTCAAGCCACTTGTTTTATTTCACACCCACAAGGATCTTGGCATGCGAAAGGTACATAATCTAAATTGTCTACAAAGAGTACCATTGTACTCTCTCGATGTTTTTAAACCAAAGATTTAAGTCCATTTTATTGCACTTTACCCACGTGTACTCTACACGTATCAGTTTCACCGATTAAACTGATGTGGTTTGCAAATCTAAGATCTGAATATGAAGATGAATGAAAACACACTGTGGGGATCTCCATTTTTCCTCTCTTCATGCAATTAGACTCCTGCAGGTTAAGTGATAGATTTTGGAAGGCAGTTTAAGCTCTTTTTCTTATTATAAATGTCAAAACCCATCTCTTCGGCTGTTGTTTAAACGAAGCTACTCCCCTACTTGGCTAGTTAAAAGCATTTTCTCTCACAGCTGGAAAACTGTAAATAAGTGATGACTGACCCAAATGCTGTCGACAAGGGTACACCAAAATCAATTTAACTTAATAAAAACAAAATAAATATTTCAAGTGAAAGTATAAGCAAAGTTTTTTTTTCTTGTGAAGAAGACTTGTAAAACTCGAATAGATGGCTGGGAGTTTGCCTTTCATAATAAGATTTTTTGATTTCAATTTCATTGTAATTTGTTTCTGACGTTCTTTATGAAGAATTGCAGAAGAAGCCGCATATAACGAGCCCGATTTCGTATTTAACAAAAGTTTGTTTGGTATAATGTTAAATCAAAGCTAATTTTATCGTTGAGCAAAGTGTAACGAAGTCTCCGGATTTAACTAGGGAGGGAAAAGTTAAGATAATCATTTTTAACAAGCAAGGTTAACAAAATTTAATGAAATTCCATGTTTAATGAAGCAGAGAAAATCTCTCCAGGAATAAAGGAATAGAAATTTTACTAGCTTGTTCGTCGCATTTGATAGTCCTACCGAAGACCCACATAATGCATATGTTACTGTAAAAACCCAAACACTGGTAAATCCTGGCATTTACCATGCTAAGGTGATAACAGTCCAAAAAATACTTGTAAACGTTTGCATTTCGGACTTTTACTAAACCATTTCGGTAAATGAACAACACCAACTGGTAAAAATGCGTTTTGTTGGTTAGTTTTAAAAAATTGAAACAGTCATTTATGTTGCATAATTTTTTTATATGATATCTGTTGTTCTGAGCTCATAGTTTTAATTATCATTGCTTATTTAAAAAGTGTGTAATTAGAATAATAAATTAGAATAGCCTTATATTATTAGATGAAACTATATTTTTCACTGTTATACTGATACATTATAATAATTTGCCTTTGTCAATTTAAATTTCGAACGCAATGTCCAGAATAACATTAAACACGACTGCTTTATTATTTTACTGCATTTAATTAATGTATAACAAGGAAATTTTCATGAAATAAAAGCAACTTATTAAGCAGGATTTCCTTCAACATTATCAAATTATAGTTAAATTTACTTGTTACAGCAAGGTTTACTGTTATGGCATTTGGAGCTACAAAGTAAACTGGCTGATTTGCACAAACACATCTGTAACGTATACTCTAGAATCACTTTCCTTTTGAATTTTACTATCTCTGGTTATTTTATTTTACTATGTAAATTATCTTCTTACTGAACGAGATGTTATTTCTCCCGCTGAATGAGATCTGGCAATGAGTGTAAGTCATGACGTGGTGGTAGCCAGTATAAATAGGCGCGTTCAACGATACCTAGGAGAGCTTTTTGTTGATGTGCGTAGAGAGAGCTTTTGTTGATGTGCGTAGGGAGAGCTTTGGTTATATGCGTAAGGAGAGCTTCGTTTATGTGAGTAGAGCTTCGTTCATGTGCAAGGAGCTACGTTTTATTGAGTAGCTGTGTGTCCGGTGAAGTGTATGTTGGATCATATCAAGAGTTTCTCTAATAAAAAGTTGTTCTAGTAAGTACGTTTTTCTCAGTTCATAGTTTTGTCAGATCTCTGTCTGGCTGTTAGGTTTATTTCATTAGTTGTTATTATTAACAACCAGCATTAAGACTTTATTCATCTTAATTACTACTACAACATTACTAGCAGTTAAAAGCTTGTTCATTATTATTACTACACTACTAGCAGGCAAGTTTATTCATGATATAATTAACAACACAACACCCATTAGAAGAACCATTAGTAGAAGAAGCTTTATTCATTATACATCTTCGTGGTACACTTCTTTGAACAGCTGCATTTTTTGAATCCTTGTCCACCAACTAAAGAAAGCTTATGAACCACTTCGCGTACACTTATTTTTTCCTTTCCGACTTTTCGATACTTAAAAATTTTCTTTGCACAAGGTAAATTGGTTTCTTGTGTGCAACGCTTATAGTTTACCGAACTTAGTACCAAGTTCATACGTTTGACTCATCGCTTATTTCGGACTTTTATCAATTGGTACTGGTAAATGCTACCATTTACCGAAATGGTCTGGTAAAAGCCCGAAATGAAAGCGTTTACAAGTATTTTTGGACTTTTACCACCTTAGTATGGTAAATACAAGGATTTACCGGTCAAATCTAGGATTTACTAATTTTCGGGCTTTTAGAGTAACATACACATGTGTACATACAATGTAATGTAGTATTTCAGATTTGATGCCATTTCTTCTCCGTCAAAAATCAAATTCGATTTATTCTTCATTTGATTTAGTTTGTCTGTTATGATGAACTATATAGTGCTCGAAAGACACACTGCAAACTGGAATAAAACCGGGTTACTGAAACATCCGTCTCCGGGGGCGTGGATTTTATTTTATGCGTAGCACAGCCGAAGATTAAACAGCCTATGAGAAATTACACTTCTACAGTCTCTCACTTGGTAGCATAGAATAACAATACTAATACCTCGGATAATAACTGAGCTACACCCTTGCCGCGGGTGGCCTAGTGGGCAACGTTCGTGGCTGCCACGGAAAGGGCCGCAGGTTCGATCCCAGGCAGGTACGAACGCTCGAACCACTAAATATCCGCCGTGCGTCAGATGGGCACGTTAAGCCGTCGGACCACGGGCACTGCCACCCCCTCCGGTAATAAATAATGGCGTCTTCCTCACCCTTTCTACTTCGCTTCCGTGTCACTTTCCTATCGGGCACTCTAGCCCAAATCTCCTAGCTTCCTATTTCTAAGGGTTGTTTAAGACCTGGGGTCAGACACTCCCTTCCTTAAATCCTCTACATATGATCATATGAACATGAGCTACACCCGATACTGGTGTAACGAGGAGGAGGAGGGCGTGTCCTGTAGGCTGAAGACGTAATAGTGGCGTATCTTGCGTCCTGTAGGCTGAAGACTACCAGTGGCGTATCTTGCGTCCTGTAGGCTGAAGACTACCAGTGGCGTATCTTGGGTCCGAGACCTGTGCTCTCCCCCCCTCTCCCAAACACAGAGCACTGTTTGTTTTTTAAATTGCGCAGTTTAATTTCTGATTGTTAAGTAATAGAAGTAATTTTTTTCTATGTTTTAGGTACATGCTATTGCTAACATGATACCAAATAATTATGAGCATTAAGATTTGAACACTTATTTGTACATGAACTCCATTCTTCTTCTGAATATTTTATTTGCTCATTAACTCCAATTTCTCTTTCCTGTTGTGTGAACTTGCGTGTTACATTTTCATTAAATATTTCTTCCGAGTACTTTTTCATATTTAAAAAAAGAATGTTTTTCTCTACTGACAAAACAGCCAAGTTGCTCGAAGGTATATACCCTTGTGTGGCTCTAAGATATATCTTGATTCTTTTTAACGCAGAAAAACTTCTTTCGGCAGTTGCAGTTGTTGATGGAAACTTTAATATTAGGTATGCTAATTTGTATACCTCACTAAACACTATGTCCGATTTATTCAACTTTATGTAACAACCTCTTACTGATTTGTTTTTGTATTCATCAAGGGAATAAAACACCTTCAATTCATTGTTTAGTCGAACTGTATCAAAATTTGAAGCATAGAGTTCTTTAAGTTCTGACAGTAGATGTTCAGGGAAACTTTAGCAAAATTTTTCAAAACAGTTCGAATACAACAAAGCCATGATTTTAAGATATAATATCTCTGATTTTAATTCATGGACACTTCATACAAACTGAAACAACTCTCGCGAAACACGTGCTTTTATGGGCAGGAGCATGCGAGTAACTGAGGTGGTCTTAGTCTTCTCTTTTCAGGAGCATGCGAGTAACTGAGGTGGTCTTAGTGAGGTGGTCTTAGTCTTCTCTCTTCAGGAGCATGCGAGTAACTGAGGTGGTCTTAGTCTTCTCTTTTCAGGAGCATGCGAGTAACTGAGGTGGTCTTAGTGAGGTGGTCTTAGTCTTCTCTTTTCAGGAGCATGCGAGTAACTGAGGTGGTCTTAGTCTTCTCTTTTTAAGAGCATGCGAGTAACTGAGGTGGTCTTCTCTTTTCAGGAGCATGCGAGTAACTGAGGTGGTCTTCTCTCTTCAGGAGCATGCGAGTAACTGAGGTGGTCTTAGTCTTCTCTTTTCAGGAGCATGCGAGTAACTGAGGTGGTCTTCTCTTTTCAGGAGCATGCGAGTAACTGAGGTGGTCTTCTCTTTTCAGGAGCATGCGAGTAACTGAGGTGGTCTTAGTCTTCTCTTTTCAGGAGCATGCGAGTAACTGAGGTGGTCTTAGTCTTCTCTTTTCAGGAGCATGCGAGTAACTGAGGTGGTCTTAGTCTTCTCTTTTCAGGAGCATGCGAGTAACTGAGGTGGTCTTAGTCTTCTCTTTTCAGGAGCATGCGAGTAACTGAGGTGGTCTTAGTTTTCTCTTTTCAGGAGCATGCGAGTAACTGAGGTGGTCTTAGTCTTCTCTTTTCAGGAGCATGCGAGTAACTGAGGTGGTCTTCTCTTTTCAGGAGCATGCGAGTAACTGAGGTGGCCTTAGTTTTCTCTTTTCAGGAGCATACGAGTAACTGAGGTGGTCTTAGTCTTCTCTTTTCAGGAGCATGCGAGTAACTGAGGTGATCTTCTCTTTTCAGGAGCATGCGAGTAACTGAGGTGGTCTTAGTCTTCTCTTTTCAGGAGCATGCGAGTAACTGAGGTGGTCTTAGTCTTCTCTTTTCATTTTTCAAAACAGTTCGAATACCACAAAGCCATGATTTTAAGATATAATATCTCTGATTTTAATTCCTTGACACTTCATACAAACTGAAACAACTCTCGCGAAACACGTGCTTTTATGGGCAGGAGCATGCGAGTAACTGAGGTGGTCTTAGTCTCCTCTTTTCAGAATGAACCGTTTCCTAAAGCAATGGCCCATTCCCCTCTAGCCGTTCATTCATGTTGTCATGGAAACGCTAGCAAGCGATTGTATGGAAGGTCTTCGAATCAGAACAACGAAGACTCTGGAAGAGCTGTTTGCGTTACGCCATTGGTCTTCTCTCGCCAGACTGAGTCAAAGAAGCGAATCCGCACGCGTTTTTGTTCGCAGCGAAAGTATCGACGTATCTTAATACCCTTGATAATTGACTTTTATTTGTGCATATTTAATTGACTTTTATTTGCGCATTCTCTGGGCTTCGCAGATAGCCTCGAATATACGCCACTGACGTATACATAACAGAACTACTATCATTTAATGGAGCTACCCGGTAAGAAAGAGCGGGAGATGAGGCACGAGCTAAAAATCATCATCAGCCATAACTCAAGAATCAGCTTGTAGGGCTTCCTTCTACAAAAAAAGGTTTAGGCTCGACTAGTTACTCCAGTACAGGCTCTTGAGTCGAGTAAAGAAATGGAGGGACATTAAGTGGAACCTAGCTTCTCACGATAGGAAAATTGATAGACAGAGAGAAATTGGTAGATATAGCTACTGGTGTGCATCGGAGGACCGACTGACATAGGCGTGTGTATAAGAGATTAGTGATTCAGTTGAGAGAGAAGTTACGGACATCGTGGATAATACTTATGATTTATCGGAGTGTATGAAAGGCCGAATTGTGGGCGTGCGAAGGGTTGGTGCATTCATTTCGGAAATGGCGTTACACCTGTGTTGTTCGAGGGCCTCTGTGGTTAAAGTGTACCAAGAGTGGTGCCAAAATGGCGAAACAACCAAGTGAGGACTTTAATACATAGAGATTCAGTATCTCTTTTAGAATTGCTATTACGCACGTTAAAATACGGACATGTGATTATATTGGAGCAGTTATTTATGACGTTTATTATTGAAAAAATAAAGACTAAAAGAAAGCAAGAGCAATTACTAACATATATTCGTCCAGAGGTCGTTTTTGTTCGCATACCACCGTAGTTCCTCGAGTTGTTTGGTCTCAAGTGTTCAGCGGCTATGCATTGCAAAATGTCCGATGGTGACTTTAGTATGGTGTTTAGCAATGTCAAGGTAGTATTCGACCCAAGGAATCTTGTTATATATTGTATTGTAAGCTCAAACGAATAATATAACTGAGAATGAAAACCCTGTAATGCACTATGTCACAGGCAGGTTAAAAGGCTAACAATGAATAATCCAAAAGAACTATAGCGAACAAATGTCAAAGGCTGATAGTGAACGAATTTAAAAGAACAAAATTAAATGTGGATGGTCAGAAGAAACGACGAATGAACTATTTACATAATGCGTGCACCACCTCCTCACGTCCACCAGCGTTCCCGGACGCGTTTCACCCTAGTCTGTTCCTAGGCGTTTTCAACGGGAAATGAAACGTCTGTTGGTAAGTGACTACGTTTCGTACTTCAAGAAGTCATGATGTACATTGCGCATGGGTCAGTTTTCCTCCTATATGGTGGTTCCATCTGGTGTCATAGTTTGATTTTCCTGTATTTGTCGTTTTCTTTTGGTTTAATTTTTATGCTCCTCTTTTAATCTTTTCAAATTCCTCCAGGCATATGAAAGGTCATATGGTGAACTGTTATTGCAATTTGATGTTTTGGTCTCCTCTATTAAGATGGATTCAGCAATCTGGATGATCTTCCAGTTTTTTTGCTGATTTATCAATTTTATTTCTTCCCATAGTGGTGTGCATTGATTACATTTATACAGAAATCGATAAGTGCAGTCTCATTTTCTTTCCTGAACCAATTGCCGATGTGTTCCGATAATCTTATCCTGATATTTCTTTTGGTGCTTCCTATATATTGGAGGACTTTTTTTATGTTTAACGACCACCATGAGAAACTTGATTGGCTATAAGCAGTCGCCCGCCCCTAATTTAGGGCCATTGGTTAGAGGAAAGGTAGAGAGCCAGTGCCGTAAGACTAACGCAGCATCTATGCCTCACCGGGATTCGAATCCCGAACCTCTTGGACGAATATTCAAAAACCAGCGCTCAGACCAGCGCGCCACCGGGGCATCTCCTCCAACTGGGGATGTAATTAAAAGTGCGTCAAAAGGTAGATTATATAGGTGAGCGACGGTTGCCTCGCCTTTTACAGGCAGCACAGTTTTGCAGTTGACGGCTCAATACAATACGGATCAACCAGAAACAACATCCCGAGCGAATGCGTTGACAATGTTGGGCTGCAGGACCAGACGGCCTATACGCCATCCTTTCCTAACAAGAATGTATCGACGTAAACGACTCCTTTGGTGCCAACAGAATACGTATTGGACGATAGAAAATTGGAAGCGAGTGTGCTTCCCTGATGAATCCTTGTGTACACTCCATTTTTCCGTTGGTCGATTCTGTATTTGGAGCCAGCAGCATGAGGGTACGGATCCCTCAAGCCTGACATCGATTATTCAGTAAGCTGGGAGCAGGTTGTTCCATATGGAACATGTTTAGCTGTCGTGAATTCAAACCTCTGCTGCGTGTGGACCAACGTATGGACGTCGGCCACTACTAGGGACTGTTATGGACCATGTACACCCCAGTATTGGTCAACCACCCAGAGGCGGATGGATTCTTTAAGGACGGTAATGCCCCATGTCATCGGGCCCACCTGGTGCAGGAATGGGTAGACGAACACAGTGCTCATATGAGACACATCGAAAAGCTCTCAAACTCACCTGATCTCATGCCAATTGAACATCCGTGAGAAGTTGTGAAATGCAAGGTGAGGCTCTTCGATACACACCAGCTCTCTCCATACCGGAGCTGTGAACCACAATACAAACAGTAGTGTAGCAGATTTCCAGTTGCATTTCACAACTTCTCACGGATGTTGCGAAGTGCAACTGGAAAGACACCTGGTGGAGTTGAAACCACCCCGGGTGGCGTCCATTCTCCAGGCAACAGGACGTCCCTCGAAATATTAGGTTGGTAGTCATAATTCAGTGAGCTCTGAGTGTTTACCATAAGCACGATTGAGTGGTTGTCAGTCATCGCCCAAAAAGTGAAAAATTCGGGGTAGTGGAGACGTAACCTTCAGTATGGCAAGCATAACGAGAAACAGCTAAATTTAACATAAGTGAAAATTCAACAAAAATGGGAAGTAGAAAAGGCAGTACACGATACACTGTCTTGGACATAACTTCTGTGTCTCCTGTTATTTTTTACATTAATTTGTATGTAAGGCAACAAACTCACACCACCACACTACCCAGGGTGACACAATCTCATTCTTATTGTTGCTTGAAGAAAAGTGTACCCTGGCCGGTGTTACAACTACGCTATTGGAATAGGAATCAGGAAATGAGAAAAAAGATTCTCTCTTCAGAAACACAATTTTCAAGTTTCCTTAGAAACTCTCTAAGTGAGAGATAGCTTTTGATTGTATTTTTAAAAATAAAATCAATCGAGAAATGTTCGAATACACTAGTGCTCAAAAGTAAAGAACGATCTACAGAAACGTATATAGCTTCAACTTCCACTGTGCATGGCTTTTATCGATTATGAAAAAGCCTTTGATTCGGTGAAACCATCAGCAGTTACCACGGCTCTGAAATCCTGCGGTATTGAAGATGCATACATTAATATTATTAATAACATCTATGAAAATGCAAGTGCAAAGATTCGGCTGTTTGAAAATACAACACACATAAAAATTGGAAAGGGAGTGAGACAAGGTGACACCATATCTCCGAAGCTCTTTAATGCCACATTGGAAAATGTCTTTCAATCACTGAACTGGGAAAACAAAGGGATAAAGATTAATGGAGATTATCTAACCCACCTTCGTTTTGCTGATGACGTAGTCATTTTTGCAACTACCCCATCAGAGCTGCAGAGTATGATCCAGGAACTTGCTGACAAGAGTAAAGAAGTGGGATTAAAAATGAACTTTCAGAAGACAAAAGTGATGTTCAATGCTTTTACAAGAAATGAAGATTTATCGATTGATGGAGAAAAACTGGAGATAACAGATACATATGTTTATCTTGGACAGCAGATATCAAGTGAGGGTCACATTGATGAAGAAATTAATCGGCGTACAAAACTTGCCTGGAGAGCTTTTGGAAGAAACAGCATAATTTTCAAGAGCAATATGCCATTATGTCTTAAAAGAAAAGTGTTTGATCAATGCATCCTTCCAGTGCTTACGTATGGTGCAGAGACGTGGACCTTAACTAAAAGAGACATACAAAGGCTGCAGACAACTCAAAGAAGCATGGAGAGGTGCATGCTTGGTATAACCAGGAGAGATAAGAAGAGGAACTCGTGGATCCGAAAAATGACGAGAGTGGAAGACATCATGATCAGAGTTAAATCCCTGAAATGGCAATGGGCTGGACATACTGCCAGAAGGACAGACCATAGATGGACAGCCGAAATTTTAGATTGGATTCCAAGGGACAGGAAAAGACCCAGAAAAAGACCACATGGGAGATGGGTGGATGAAATTCGTAAATATGCGGGAGTGACATGGAGGAGACTGGCACAAGACAGACCGTTGTGGAGGAAACTTCGGGAGACCTTCGTCCAGCAGTGGATTGATAATGGTTGACAATGATGATGATGATGATGTATTGCGTAGAAAATCGGCGAACATGAAAATTTCCCTACGCGGAAGACTACTTCGCATTTACTTTTGACGCAGGTAAATCGGAATATGAAAGCCACGATTGTGGAAAAAGACGTGTGAGTCTACTTGCACCTTGTTACTGTTCTAGGCAACCTTGTGGCACGTCAAGCTGATTATACATACCACGAAGACATCGTGCGGATGTTTTTCAGCTGTGGAGAGCGATTGCTAGGAAGTTAACAGGTTAGTCCCAGTCGGAAGGTCCCAGATGTAACGTACCAGGAGATGTGACGTACCTGCCAGCAGGACACACACGACGTAAAGGCAGATAGTTGTCAGAACAAACGGCCGCGTAGCTCAATTGGTAGAGCAACTTATTCCGGAATGAGGGGACCCGGGTTCGAATCCTGGCGCGGATAAAAATGACGGAGAAATTTACTTCGTTATACAGACCATTGACTGTTCCACAAATGTCTTGTCAAGACTCTGGAGATCTCAAGTTCCAAAGCATTATGTTCTTTCTGACAAGTTAGTAAAATCATGCAATGCATTGTTTATGATATGCTTTCCAACATACGAGAAAACCTTACTCAAGTTATGACTGTGCAATAAATCTCACTCCTGTGCCCTGACCTTTGACCCCATTTCGATGTTATTCAATAGAACCCACTCAGTATACCTCCGGAACAACATACTAACGTTTTGTCGCAATAACAACATTTTTAGTCAAGTTATGAGGATAATGGCAGTGGAATAAATCTCGCTCCCGTGCCCTGACCTTTGACCCCATTTCGATTATATTCAACAGAACCGGTTCAGTGTACCTACGAAACAACATGCAAAGTTTTGTCGCAACCGAAGCATTTTTACGTAAGTTATGACGCGCAAGGGCGATGGAATGAATCCCGCTCTTATGTCCCGACCTTTGACCCCATTTCGTCCGTTTTCAATAGGGTTCGTCCCCAGGTTGTCCCCTACCACATACTAAAATTTCATCGAAATCGAACCATTTTTACGCGAGTTATCTTGCGGATAGGCAGACAGACAGATAGACGGACAAAGCTGGAACATATACGCTTCTTCAACCTACGGTTGGAAAGCATAAAAAATGAAGATACAAAAAATACTTAATGTGAGATAAGTCCTCCTACAGAAAAAATAAAATTATTACAAACTTATTCAAAAAAATAATAAGCTCCAACAGCAAATAAAATGACTAAAAATCATCATCGCGCAATTAGTTTTACCATGAACGTGATTCCGTTTTCCGAGTCTTTCTGGCTCAGTGGTTAAGACGCACGTTATCTGTTGAACAAACCCAAACGACGTGGGTTCGATTCCCACCGTTGTGGAAGGATTATCTGATGTAAGAGCTGAAAAATTCATCATCTTCGATTTTGCGAAATTTCTGAATAAATGCTAAAAAATCTGAAATGGACTTTTCTGAAATAAACGGAATTTTTAACTATGGAAAATCTGTAAAAATAAAAACGGAAATTACGTTAAAAGACGGATACCTGCCGGCAACTTTGCTGCACGTTATTTCCAGAAATTTCCTGTAAATATACACCACTTATTTTGTACAGTGTGGCTGTGAGCCATCTTGCCGGAACCACAGGTTTTCTCTTGCATGCTTGAAGCAACGCTTTGCGTTTTATGCCTTCATTCCTATTTTTAATGAGAAATTCCTTCTTTGATGCATGGTGTTCCGGGGTTGCTCTTCGATTTTTACTGCCGAGGGAGCTCCAAATTTATGTTAACATTGAAACCCTGCTATTTCGTGACATTTTGGCTAAATTCAATTTATAACGAAGTGAATTTCTCCGTCATTTTTATCCGCGCCGGGGTTCGAACCCGGGTCCACTCATTCCGGAATAAGTTGCTCTACCAATTAAGCTACGCGGACATTGATTCTAATTGCTATCTGCCTTTATGTCGTGTGCGTCCTTCTGGCAGGTACGTCACATCTCCTGGTACGTTACATCATCTCCCCCTTATTTTTCTTTTTACTTTCGAAGTGCTGCTCATATTTTTCCTATCTCGCGGTGTGGAAATAACATCACACCAATGCGAGATTTTGAACGGTCGGGTCATCCGGATAGTTCGGGCGCCATTATAACGAAGTGAATTTCTCCGTCATTTTTATCCGCGCCGGGGTTCGAACCCGGGTCCACTCATTCCGGAATAAGTTGCTCTACCAATTAAGCTACGCGGACATTGATTCTAATTGCTATCTGCCTTTATGTCGTGTGCGTCCTTCTGGCAGGTACGTCACATCTCCTGGTACGTTACAAATTGTGTTTGCGCTAACGATCTCTCCGTCGCAAAAGCTTTCAAATACGATGTCGTTTAACATAAATTTTATATTGAAGAAATAAATTTAACGGACATTTTCATTTTTCAACTCCCCTTCTCCCTCAAATGCGGGAGAAACAAAGTACGCAATCACCAATTGCCTCTGTTCACTTGTTTCTATTCCTTTTTGTTGCATTGCAATATCTTCATTAGATCAAAAGATATTTTAGTATCTAATGAATCGTGAAATACCCCTTATATATAGTGTAAATGCAGCATGCAGTAGAAAGTACATTCAATTTTCATTTACTTTTGAATCTGCTGTAAGTGAAAGTCTTTTTGAAGTACAGAGGATGTTCAAACATTTTTAGAACTTTTTGATAAGAAATTACAGGAAAGAAAAGAAGTTCGAAGAATTGAAACTGGCAACAGCGTGGTAGATCAATACGAAAGAAACATCTGATGCAGTTAAATATCGTCTGCCAAGGAAATGGCGCACGTAAACAAGATATGGATATCAGGTTATGTTTTTGCTCTTATGAAGAGAAATATTCGTATTCTGCAATTAAAAATCGTTGTGAAAATCATGGAATTAGCATTTCTAAATGTAAAATAAACAATATTGTTAATAATGGTGAGAAAATGGTCAAGCATTGCATTTAACAGGAAAAAGAACACTAAACGGATATCCAAAAAAGGTACGTTATTTTACGACTATTTCAAAAGTAAGGTCTCTGGTTTTAAAAGAAAATCCACCGACCCAAAAAGCAATCGCTAAGTCGATAAAAATCATCTCTGTATCAACTGTAACAAGGTGATCTCTCGGCTGAGTTAAAGATTTGAATCTGAAAAAAAAAAAATAATAATTTTCACGACCTTTTGCCCAGGCACGTGGCTGAGCGCAGAACACAGTCTTCTTTATGAAAATCACTTACTCGGAGAGAGGAGGAAATTTATTGTGACTATTGATGAAGCATGAATAAAGGACTGTACAAAAAAAAGTTGGATTTACTATAGTAAATGAGCAGAAAAAGACTTACAAATTTGGATCCAAGAATCCAAATAAATTTTCAGTAAAGGATTCATGATTACTGCTGATTTCTCGTACAATGGGACATTAAAGTTAAGAAAAGTTGAAAAGAATGTTAAAATTAATTCTATTCTGCATATTACCAAAATAATATTTTAACTCCTGTGTTTAAAGAGGAAATACCATTCTTTTATCCACAGAGCCTTCAAAGAGTAGAACTCCATAAGCATAAGGCTACCAGTCATACATTCAAATCTACTTCTTGAATAAATAAAAAAAGAGACAGGTATCAAGTCTATAGCCCTTTCTCATATTCCTGCTAAGTCGCCTAATATGTCACCAACGCACATAGGCGTAACCACTTGGGGGGGGGGAGTCCGGGCGTCAGGACTCCCCAGATTTTCAGAGTCCGGGATTTCCAATGTAAAGGACTCCCCAAATGTTTCGGGAATATAATGATATAATGCATATGATGTGAACCAAAAAAATTTAATAATGTAAGATTGTAATTTTTCGTAGAATGCAAACACGTGTATAATGTGTACTTAATAAAGCAGCGATATCGATTTCTAATAAGCAAATGCAGTTCTACAACTTTGTAATTTACATTTTTGCCCTATCTGCCATAGTTTAACAGTTGTGTTCGCTAAGTTCCACAATTCGCCAACAGAGGCGCCTATGTCGTGCACGTTAGATCGCGCCTCAGCAACTGCTTTGCTTCTGGGTGTGTGTGTGCAGGGGGAGGAGGTCCCAAACTCTATCTACTAACAATATTGCATCATCATCATCATCATCATCATCATTGTGAACCATTATCAATCCACTGCTGAACGAAGGTCTCCCCAAGTTTCTTCCACAACGGTCTGTCTTGTGCCAGTCTCCTCTATGTTACTCCCGCATACTTTCTAATTTCATCCATCCCATCTCCCATGTGGTCTTCCTCTGGGTCTTTTCCTGTCCCTCGGAATCCAATCTAAAATTTCGGCTGTCCATCGATGGTCTGTTCTTCTGGCAGTATGTCCAGCCCATTGCCATTTCAGGGATTTAACTCTGATCATGATGTCTTCCACTCTTGTCATTTTTCTGATCCACGAGTTCCTCTTCTTATCTCTCCTGGTTACACCAAGCATGCACCTCTCCATGCCACTTTGAGTTGTCTGCAGCCTTTGTATGTCTCTTTTAGTTAAGGTCCACGTCTCTGCACCGTACGTAAGCACTGGAAGGATGCATTGATCAAACACTTTTCTTTTAAGACATAATGGCATATTGCTCTTGAATATATTCTCTTTCTTCCAAAAGCTATCCAGGCAAGTTTTGTACGCCGATTAATTTATTCATCAATGTGACCCACACTTGATATCTGCTGTCCAAGATAAACGCAAGTGTGTTATCTCCAGCTTTTCTCCATCAATCGTTAAATCTTCATTTCGTGTAAAAGCATTGAACATCACTTTTGTCTTCTGAAAGTTCATTTTTAATCCCACTTCTTTACTCTTGTCAGCAAGTTCCTGGATCATACTCTGCAGCTCTGTTGGGGTAGTTGCAAAAATGACTACGTCATCAGCAAAACGAAGGTGGGTTAGATAATCTCCATTAATCTTTATCTCTTTGTTTTCCCAGTTCAGTGATTGAAAGACATTTTCCAATGTAGCATTAAAGAGCTTTGGAGATATGGTGTCACATTGTCTCACTCCCTTTCCAATTTTTATGTGTGTGGTATTTTCAAACAGCCGAATCTTTGCACTTGCATTTTCATAGATGTTATTAATAATATTAATGTACGCTTCTTCAATACCGCAGGATTTCAGAGCCATTGTAACTGCTGATGGTTTCACCGAATCAAAGGCTTTTTCATAATCGATAAAAGCTATGCACAATGGAAGTTCATGTTCCCTTGCTCTCTCAATTAGTTCTCTCAGTACGTGGACATGATCTATTGTGCTGTAGCCACTCCTGAATCCAGCTTGTTCTCTCGGTTGAGCCATGTCCAGTGTCACCTTCAAGCGGTGTGAAAGAACTTTAGTGAAGATTTTATAAACCACTGATAGGAAGCTGATAGATCTGTAGTTCCTGAGATCCTCAATGTCACTTTTTTTATGTAGCAAGATTATTGTAGCGTTGTTCCAATCCTCAGGAATCTTCCCTTCATTAAGGCATCGAGTGAAAGTTTGGGCGAGTACCGTTTCAATTTCTCCACTTGCTTCTTGTGTGATGTCTACAGTAATTTCATCTTCTCCTGGAGCTTTCCCCCGCTTCATGTTCTTGATTGCATGTGCAACTTCTGCTGGGAGGACTGGAAGAACTCTGGTACTGGTACCTTTCATGATGTCTCGAGTACACGTATCATCCCTTTCATATAATTTGGAGAAGAAATCTTTCACTCTTGTCAAAATTTCGCCTCTATTTCTTGTACATATACAGTGTATGAATGTGTGATCGGGCCCTCCCAGATTTTGAAACATGGTTACGCCACTGCCAACGGACTGCTAGAAATGGAGCTTTCTAAATGCAGACCTCAAAGAATGATTGGAGAGCAGTTGAAGAGGAATGAAACAAAATAACACTACCAATTTTAAGAAATGCTCTATTATTTTGGAAATCTAGATGTAGGTTCATAGTCCAGAGAAAGGGATATCAGACAGAACATTTAAAAAAGAAATAATTTTATTTTAAATGTTAATCATATTCCTGGAAAATTATTTTAAAAATGGGCGAGCATCCTCTGTGTAACAGTTCATAGACGTGCTGATAAGTTTTTGGGTTTTCCCATTTCACATACTCCTACACCGATAGCAATTTATTCATGTCAAAATCGATTTTTATATACGTGTCGAACCAAATATCATAATTGTGGCCTGATTATTTCATTTGGTTTTGCAGGTCTGAAGTGACAATGGTGTAGAACAGCACAGATTTCACCGCGAAAGAGTGCAGAGCAGAGATGAAATATCTTTACCTAAAAGGAAACTCAGCGAAACAAATTTATGATGAAATGTCGGTGCCATTAGGTGACGAGTGCCCTTGCTACTCCACAGTCAAGAACTGGGTTGTAGGTTTAAAACAGGACATTTGAGTACCGAAGACGAAGAATATTCTGGGAGACCAGCTCAGAATTCCAGAAAACGCAGATGCTATTCATTCCATGTTCCAGAATGATCGAAGAACATCCACTAAAAAGATAGCAGGGACCCTAGTGATATCCCGAAAACGAGTAGGCAATATTATTCACGAGATTTTAGACATGAGAAAGCTCTCATCCAAATCACTTTCCAAATGTCTCAATGCTGACCAGAAACGTGATCAAGTAATTGCTGATCAAGTAAACGTGATCAAGTAATTGCTGATCAAGTAAACGTGATCAAGTAATTGCTGATCAAGTAAACGTGATCAAGTACTATACCGTGCAAATTAATTGGGACAAGCTATTTTATTCTCAGAATTGTAATGTGATCGCCAGTTGATTCGGAAACCCACGTAAACCGGTTTTATCAGCTGTGAAGTGGTGTGACTGTTAGAACTTGATAGTAAGAATGTGGTTTGACCGGTTTTAAACAGGAAATAGGCACTTCAGCTTCAGTTGTGAGCTTTCGTGTATGACAGGTGGATGTTAGTTTTTGCTCTCTCTGAGTACGTGTTGCTTTCGTGTGTTGAAAAATGGATATTTCCTCAAGGAAGTGTGCAAAAATAATTGCTCGGAAGGATCACACTTCTATGGCAGTGAGAGATATCGCTTCTGCAGTTGGTGTAGGCAAATCAAGTGTATCGAGGCTGCTTACGCGATACAACGCATCTGGATCATCGTCTCCAAAAAGGAGAGGTAAATGTGGAAGAAAACGAATAACAACTCCACTAACCGATAAATATCTAATCAGAAATAGTAAAATGAATAAAAAAAAACAAGCACCGACCTTCAAAGAGATTTATTGGCTAGTGGTTGTGATGTTAGTGATTCAACTGTACGCCGTAGGCTTTCTGGAAGTTGGCCGGAAGGCAAGAAGACCAACGAAAAAACAATATTTGAAGGCGAAAATGAAGATGAAACGTTTAGCATGGGCCAAAAAATTAAACTGCTGACGACTGGAAAAAGGCCATTTTCAGTGAAGAAACTCATTTATTTGTGCAGGGTTACCAAGCAGATGTCGTTAGACGAAGTAATTGTGAACCCTTAAGACCTGAGCATGTCAAACAAACTGTAAAACACCCTCTGAAACAGATATTTTGGGGGTTTTTCACATCAAATAACACTAGAAGCTTAGTTCCTTTTCAAGGTATGATGAATTCAGCCAAGTATGTATATTACAACGTAGGATTGTTCCATTCTTGCAAACTTTTGACGGGGCATTTCAACATGACTTGGCCTCATGTCACAATTCGAAATTGGCAAGAATTTCATGCTGGAAAATCAAATTCATTTGCTTGATTGGCCTGGAAATTCACCAGACTTAAATCCCATAGAAAACTTGTGGAATATTTTGAAGAGACGTTTAGGTAAAATGGACTGTACAACCAAAGAACGCATGATAACGAATGCTATAAAAGTGTGGTTCCACGATTATGAAGTCAAAAATATGTACACTCAATTAGTGAAGTCAATGCCAAAACGAATTCAAGAGGTCATTTCTGCTAAAGGAGGACATACTTCATACTAATACAGGTATTTATCAGTGTATATCAAGGCATATATAAAAACATTGTTTTGGAAAAAAGAGTGATTTTTTACTTTGTCCCAATTAATTTGCACAGTATAGTAATTGCTTCACAAGCCATTTTGGACCAATTTCTGCGGGATCTTGTGGGATTTTTGGACCGTCTCGTAACTATGGATGAAACGTGAATCTATACATATATCTGATCCAGAAACCAAATGACAATCAAAAGAATGTAGACACAGTGGTTTCCCACGTCAAAAGAAGTTAAAGGCATAGAAGTCATCAAGCAAGGTGCTGGCGACTGTCTTCTGGATGAAATTTTGCTGGTAGATTATCTGGGAAATGGTACATCACGGCAAAGTACCACGTTGCACTTCTAGATCAACTGAAGCAGCTACTGGACTCCATACGTCGAGACAAGCTTTCGATAGGGATATTGTTTCTTCAAAACAATAACTCTCCTAACAAAGCGGCCGTTACGGAGCAAAACTTGGCTGAAAAAATGAAAAAAAAAAAAAAAACACAGCCTTTTGGCGGGACAAAGACTTCTTTCGTTAATTTTTCTCCAAAATTCATTTTAAAAAATGAGAGACATACATAATTGACTGACATGAATGAGTTTAAATACATTGAGAATGCAAAACAACCATACATACCTACTAAATTGTTTTTGAGTTCATTCAGAAGATTTATATGATAGGGTGTAAGATGAGTGAAACTGTGACTGAGCTTCCAGTATTTCTTCATAATCTGAGTTAGACTGTGAGGAGGTGATTCTTAAGAGAGTCGGTTCATCAGTAAGTGTAAGTTGGTTTTTGAGATCCCGCTTTTTTTTTTTTTTTTTTTTTTTTGATTGATTGAAAGTTTAATAACCACCGTGAGCAACTCAATGGGCTATAAGCAGTCGCCCGTCCCTAATTTAGGGTCGCTGGTTCCAGGAAAGGGAGAGAGCCAGTGCCATAAGACAAACACAACATACATGCTTCACCGGGATTCGAACCCGGACCCCTTTCGGACGAATGATCAGAAGCCATCGCTTAGACCGTGCGGCTTTGGAGATCCTGAGTGTCATGGTTGAAAACACTTGTTCGCATGCATATGAAGATGCAAACATTGCCATATACGTATATTTCGTCATGATTTACCAAGTTGGGAAATTTGATTTCGGCATGGTTTTATATAAATTCAGTTTTCCCCTTCATTTGAGAGTTGCACTGCAGTTCAGTCGGTTCTAGCTGTATACATCCTCACCGCTGCCAGTCGGTCGCGATGTCGAAGTCCCAACACCCTTATCCTCCCAGACGTCAGTGGACATTTTCTGATTCAACATGGTTGGTGTCTTTTTTGAGATTAAATAAAGAGGGGTTGCAGGACGTGTCGTAAGCAAATTAGAAAAGGGCACTTTTAGAAGATGAAATGGATCCTATCTTGAGACTGTACCCTGAGATTAATGAGGAACATTTCAGAAAAGAGCAAGCAATGTTTTCCAGATTAAATTATGTGTCATGCCTAAGAGAAGAAACAATTTTAAATTATTTATCCCGCGCGGGGCCGAACTGAACGCACAGGTGGGCCGTATTTGTCCCGTTGACCGTAGTTTGCCCAACCTTTATCTAAACGGTCGTGACATGACAATGTGTGTGTAAAGAAGGCTCTTGGTTCTTCCTTTTTTAACTTTGTAGACTCAATTAAAACCTTTCGCTGATCAGCTGCATTATCGTAGACTTGAATTTCAATTTTTTAAAGAATTTGAGGGAACACCTGCCACCACTGACGCTGCCTATGCCTTCAGTAATGTAATTATCCCGTTTTAGCAAAACTCAATGTATTCAAAAAAGAGAGCTTTATCTAAAACTGTTCGTATTTAAAATCAAGAATCAGGACAATATTGATTTATGTAATCGGAAATGTGTAATTCCGGTAAAGGAGATGATGCATCATTTTGATAAAAAAATCCTCGAATTTAATTCGGCCAATCAGCCGATTCAAACTATTTATCATAATAATGGAAGCTTATAATTGTCACTGAATTTCGTTCGGTATGTTTATTAGTTGTACCGTTTAAAATCGACTTGCAGAAAGCGCGTGAGCTGCAACTCGTTAAACTTGCCAGCGATGACGCGATTTTAAATATTATACGATTAAAGCCATCTGATATACAGAGACAGGGCTCAAATGACATCAGGAGGCGTTTAAAAACTCGGTTGAAAAACCCACTTCAGAAACGAGGCCATGGTTATTCGAAATTATGAGAGTGATGAATGTCATGTGTTTTAGTCTGCCGAAATGTTCGCAAGAGAAAAATACAGAGGCTTTTCTGTAGAGTATTCCGACAAGTTGGAAACTGGATTTCATCACTTGGACTCATAAAAAAACAAAGGTTAGCCTGTGCAGTATCATGACGGAGAAATTCGCGCCGTAAAAAATTCAAGGCTTAACCATATGCTTCAAAATACCGTACGTGTTTCCCTTGTGTATCTTTTTAAAAATATGAAAATGTGATCTTCCCTTGCGCTCGACGGACGCGTAGCACTTGTCCGATATACTACAGCTGTTTATTTTTATCTTTTAGTGAAATGTGCTGAAGGAGTTAGTACCCCAGATGCCAGCTCGAGCTTGTAAATCAGGGCAGAAGGAACTTTTTTAGAAGGAAAAAATAATTTCCTCCTGATGGCATTGCGGAAATAAATTATGTAATTAATGATTTAGATTTTGAAGAGTTACTTTTCAGATCTAGATTCTAGCTACGTTCCTTTAGAGTAAATCACTACGATATGAAGCAGCGGCAACAAATTACTGTGAAAAGTACTGCGATTTTTTTTAGTACCAAATAAAAAGTACTGTGGTTGTTTTTTTTTTTTTTTTAATTGGAGGTTTAATGACCACCGTGAGCAACTCAATGGGCTATAAGCAGTCGCCTGTCCCTAATTTAGGGCTACTGCTTCCAGGGAAGGGAGAGAGCCAGTGCCGTAAGACAAACACAACATCCATGCCTCACGGGATTCGAACCCGGACCCCTTTCGGACGAATGATCCGAAGCCATCGCTTAGACCGCTGCGCCACCGGGATGTCGTATTATGTTCCAAACAGTTAAAGTTTTTTTTTTGAGGGGCGTTAACGATCAATCCCCCCCCAAGAAATCTCGATGGGCTATAAACAGTCGCATGTCCCTAATTTAGGATCGTTGGTTCTAGGGAAGGGAGAAAGCCAGTGCCGTTAGAGAAACACAACATCATGCCTCACCGGGATTTGAACTGGAACCCATCTAGAACGAATAGTAGAAGCTGCTTTAAGTTTTTTATTACAATCGTTGTACAGTACATTTACAGCGTCACCATTTACGTCAGAAGCACGATGTGAATGTATTTTATACATATACAGTAAAACCTGTCTGAGACTGAAGCTGAATATAACTGAAGCCTGCCCAAAACGGAACTTTTTTCATAATGACTAAGTTTTCGTGCTAATACGATGAACACATGTATTAACCAATCATACTGTTGAAGCACGATTCAAAAAAACATTTAAGCCCTAGTTCAGAAGTAAACTAAAAATGAATTTATTTACACTCTAAAAGGCTAAAAACTTTAAAAGGCAAGATCTTTCGCAGGAAACATTGGCCGCATCATCAGGTTGAACAGTTTGCCAAAAGTACAGAAGCAAGCGGAAAGTTATAAAGTCATAAGCATTCCCAAGAGTACATGGGCCCCTTATGAAATTGCCGGATTACAAAATTACTCACCTCTCAAGTTTTCTGAAGATTGACGTCATATGCTTGGTCTAGGTAGAGACTGAATTAGGTCCCTCAAATAGGATTCAAAAAGGCAGGGGAATCATCATTTAAACACTGGTTTCCGAAATGGGAAATGAATAGTCTCAGACAACAATAACGATTGTCAATTTCTGGCTGACTCAAGAAGTTTAACACCATCCCAGTCTGGATAATGTAGTCCAGTAGATAGCACTTTAGTAAGTGCTGTGGTAACTGTAGTAGACCGTATTTAATATTCATGTTCAGAGACTCAGGTTCCAATTCTTCGAGACGTAAAATCTATGTACACAAGATTTCCATGGTTGGGTGAGATTGAGACAAGGGGAATGCAGTAGACGCCATTTCTGGAACAAAGTGGAATAGTATCTCTATCCCTCAGTAACAGGCTAAATATACTAGAGGTACGAACACCAAATGCAATTTTTTTTTTTTTTTTTTTTTTTTTTTTTTGGTCCCGAAACGAGAAAGATAGAAAATTACAGAGGAGGTGTACACGCGTTTTTATAACGATTTTTCAGCAATATAATTAATGTTTAAAATAAAATTATTTCTTCCTGAAATGGTCTATCTGATAGCCCTTTCTCTGGACTACAAAACTACACCTACATTTCCAAGATATCCAAAATAACAGGGCATTTCTTAAAACTGGTAGTGAATTAATTCCACTCCTCTTCCACTGTTTTTCATAGTTCAATCATTGTTTTAGGTCTACGTTTAAAAAACGCTCTTTTTATCAGTCCGAAGGCACAATAGTCCATTGGTGACACATCAGGGACTTTGAAGAAATACGAGCAAAAGGTGAAGACTTGATACCCGTCTCTTTTTTAGGTCTAAGCGCCCTTTGTAGCAGTCCGAAGGCACAATAGTCCATTGGTGACACATCAGGGACTTTGAAGAAATACGAGCAAAAGGTATAGACCCGTCTCTTTTTTAGGTCTGAGAGCTCTGTTTAGCAGTCCGAAGGCACAATAGTCCATTAGTGACACATCAGAGGACTTTGAAGGAATATGAACAAAAGAGATACACTTGATACCCGTTTCTTTTTTAGGTCTGAGCGCTCTGTTTAGCAGTCCGAAGGCACAACAGTACATTGGTGACACATCAGGGGACTTTGAAGGAATATGAGCAAAAGGTATAGACATTATACCCGTCTCTTTTTTAGGTCTGAGCGCCCTTTGTAGCAGTCCGAAGGCACAATACTCCATTGGTGACACATCAGGGACTTTGAAGAAATACGAGCAAAAGGTATAGACCCGTCCTTTTTCTTTTTTAGGTCTGAGCGCTCTTTTTAGCAGTCCGAAGGCACAATAGTCCATTGGCGACACATCAGGGGACTTTCAAGGAATATGAGCAAAAGGTATATAGACATGATACCCGTCTCTGTTTTCATTATTTCAAGAATAGAGTGGTCGATTTGGACGTATGACTGGTAGCCTTATTCTGATGGAGTTCCACTCTTTGAAGGCTGTGTGGATAAAGGAATGGTATTTCCTCTTTAAATACAGGAGTTAAAACATTATTTTGGTAATATGTAGAACTGTTTCTCACTGAGAAAACAGAAAAACTGTACTGGTGATCCGATTTATTGTCGTAGGAATATATTAACAAACGTTTCAAAGCTTTCACACATCAACCAGATGGCGTTCGTAAGACAGTTAGACAGAAACTGCAATTTGAATAATAGAACGCTTTAACAATTTGAACGCGGTGACTTGACTCAAGTCACCGCGTTCAGATTGTTAAAGCGTTCTACTGTATTATTCATCGGGCTGATGTGAGAAAGCTTGGAAACGCGTATTTATATATTACTACGCCAATATATTGGATCACTAGTATAGTTTTACTATTTCCTACATAACTGGTGTACTGTTCCTATTAATTTGTTTTTCACATTCTTTTCATCTTCTCTTTACTTTAATTTCAAACTAATAATCATGAGAAACCAGCAATAATCATGAATCCTTAACTGAAACTTTCTTCTGATTATTAGAACAAAGTTTGTAAGTCTTTTTCTGCTCTTTTGGGATAATAAATCGACCTCTTTTTTTGTTACAGTCGTTTAGGTAGATCTGTGCTTTAGCAATCGGCACAGTAAATTTCCATCTGTCTTCGGTTAAGTGATTTTCATAAAGAAGTCTACACTGTGTTCTGCGCTCAGCCACGTGTCTAGGCAAAAGGCGATGAACATTTTTTTTTCAGATTCGAATTTTCAACTCAACCGAGAGAACACCCTGTTTACAGTTGATACAGAGATTTTTAACGCCTTAGCGATTGCTCTTTGGATCGGTGGATTTTCTTTTAAGACCAGAATCCTTACTTTTGAAATAGTCGTAAAAAGTACGTACCTTCTTTGGATATTCGCTTGGTGTTATTTTTCATGTTAAAATCAATGCTTGACCATTTCCCCCTTTCTTATTGATCATCATCATCATCATCATTGTCAACCATTATCAATCCACTGCTGGACGAAGGTCTCCCCAAGTTTCCTCCACAACGGTCTGTCTTGTGCCAGTCTCCTCCATGTCACCCCTGCATACTTTCGAATTTCATCCACCCATCTCCTATGTGGTCTTCTTCTGGGCCTTTTCCTGTCCCTTGGAATCCAATCTAAAATTTCGGCTGTCCATCGATGATCTGTCCTTCTGGCAGTATGTCCAGCCCATTGCCATTTCAGGGATTTAACTCTGATCATGATGTCTTCCACTCTTGTCATTTTTCGGATCCACGAGTTCCTCTTCTTATCTCTCCTGGTTACACCAAGCATGCACCTCTCCATGCTGCTTTGAGTTGTCTGCAGCCTTTGTATGTCTCTTTTAGTTAAGGTCCACGTCTCTGCACCATACGTAAGCACTGGAAGGATGCATTGATCAAACACTTTTCTTTTAAGACATAATGGCATATTGCTCTTGAAAATTATGCTGTTTCTTCCAAAAGCTCTCCAGGCAAGTTTTGTACGCCGATTAATTTCTTCATCAATGTGACCTTCACTTGATATCTGCTGTCCAAGATAAACGTACGTGTCTGTTATCTCCAGCTTTTCTCCATCAATCGATAAATCTTCATTTCTTGTAAAAGCATTGAACATCACTTTTGTCTTCTGAAAGTTCATTTTTAATCCCACTTCTTTACTCTTGTCAGCAAGTTCCTGGATCATACTCTGCAGCTCTGATGGGGTAGTTGCAAAAATGACTACGTCATCAGCAAAACGAAGGTGGGTTAGATAATCTCCATTAATCTTTATCCCCTTGTTTTCCCAGCTCAGCGACTGAAAAACACCCTCCAATGTGGCATTAAAGAGCTTCGTGTCACCTTGTCTCACTCCCTTTCCAATTTTTACGTGTGTTGTATTTTCAAACAGCCTAATCTTTGCACTTGCATTTTAATAGATGTTATTAATAATATTAATGTATGCATCTTCAATACCGCAGGTTTTCAGAGCCATTGTAACTGCTGATGGTTTCACCGAATCAAAGGCTTTTTCATAATCGATAAAAGCCATGCACAATGGAAGTTCATATTCCCTCGCTCTTTCAATTAGTTCTCTCAGCACGTGGATATGATCTATTGTGCTGTAGCCACTCCTGAATCCAGCTTGTTCTCTCGGTTGAGCCATGTCTAGTGCTACCTTCAAGCGGTGTGAAAGAACTTTAGTGAAGATTTTATAAACTACTGATAGGAGGCTGATAGGTCTGTAGTTTCCGAGATCCTCAATGTCACCTTTCTTATGTAGCAGGATCATTGTAGCGGTGTTCCAATCCTCAGGAATCTTTCCTTCATTAAGGCATCGAGTGAAAATTTGGGCGAGTACTGTTTCGATTTCTCCACTTGCTTCTTGTATGATGTCTACAGTAATTCCATCTTCTCCTGGAGCTTTTCCTCGCTTCATGTTCTTGATTGCATGTGCAACTTCTGCTGGAAGGACTGGAGGAACTCTGGTACTGGTATCTTTCATGATGTCTGGAGTGCATATATCATCCCTTTCATATAATTTGGAGTAGAAATCTTTCACTCTTGTCAAAATTTCGCCTCTATTTCTTGTTACAGAACCATCTTCTTTTCTCAGTGCCATAATCTGTTTTCTTCCCTTACTGAGATGTCCCTTTGCTATCTTTAGGCTTTGGTTGTTTTCAATTGCTTTCCTCACTAGTTCACAGTTGAATTTCCTTAAGTCTTCAGTGATACTTTTTCTTACTGTCTTGCATAGCTCTATATATTCCACTTTGGAAGTCACATCTTCTTTAGTTGTCCTCATCTCTCTTCTTTTTTGCATCAACATTTTGGTTTTTCCTGATAATTTGTTCACATGCAACTTGTTCTTAGACCCAGCTAATTTTGTTGCTGTTTCCATAAGAGCTTTGGTTACTTTTCTGTTAACTTCAGAGATGTCCACTTCTTCCGATGTTAGGCCTTCTAAAGCAGAGAACCTGTTCTTCAGTTCTAACTTGAAGGTATTATGGTGTTTTTTAAGGTTGGTTATGTCAATACATTTTGTTTGTCTTATGAGCTTGCCACGTTCAAGTTTAGTGTTGAGGTGCATCTTACATCTCACCAATCTATGGTCACTACCTGTGTTGAACTTGTTTAGCACACTGCAGTCTTCTATGACGAATTTTTTGTTACACATAATAAAATCAATTTCACTTGTCGTCCCATTTGGATGTCTCCATGTCCATTTCCTGTGTGGCTTTTTCTTGAAGAAGGAGTTCAAGATGAAAAACCCTTCTGCCTCTGCAAACTCAACGAGAGTATTTCCACGCTGGTTTCTGTTGCCATGACCGAATTTACCTACTGAAGTTTCATTCTGTTGCCGTTGCCCTATTTTTGCATTGAAATCTCCCATAATTATTTTCAAGTGCTGCTTACCTTTATTATTTAGATGACAAATTTCCTCATAAAATTCTTCAATTTCTTCTTCAGGATGACTTGTGGTGGGTGCATAAGTTTAAATAATCTGAGCCTGGTATCTTTTCGAGAGTTGGATAACAAGTCGTGCAGCTCTGTCAGAGGAACTTTCAACTTCTACAACTTTATCCTTCAGTTTCTTGTTTATTATAAATCCAACACCACTAGTTCTGCCAGTATCTGTCCCACGATAGTAGAAGAGATGTCCACTTTTCAGTTCGATGAGATCTCCTTTTCTCCTTACTTCACTTAGCCCCACGATGTCCCACTTGATCCTTTGTAGTTCCTCTTCCAATTCAAGAAGCCTTGAATCAGAAGATAGGGAGCGTCCATTGTAAGTAGCCAAGGTCAGCATCAGATGGCAGCCTAGTCCGGTCCTCCGGGGATTCTTAGCACCCTCTGCCTTCATGTCGCACTGGCCGCTGCCTTGGCCAGGTACATTCCAGCTGCCGGAGACTGAGGGCCAAGATTTAAGTTGTGGAATCATTTTGGAGGGGTTTGGCCATAACTCACCACGCTGGCCAAGCGGGTTGGTGAGTGTGGGATAGAATTTCCTCTGATCCCGATGGTATAGTTATACCGCTATGGGCGGCCGTCAGAGCCCCTTTAGTGGGAACAGGATGCACCACGAGAAGGCGGGGTTGACATTTGTCAAGGAGAGGCTGTGATGTTACGCATCACCTGATCTTACATCCCTCTTATTGATAATATTGCTTATTTAAAATTTAGAAATGCTAATTACATGATTTTCAGAGAGTTTTTTAAATACAGAACACGAATATTTCTCTTCGTAAAGAGCAAAAACCTATCCTTCTATCCACAGCTTGTTTACGTGCGCCATTTTCTTACAAGACAATATTTAACTACAGCAGATGTTTTTTTCGTGTTCATCTAACACGCTGTTGCCAGTTTCAATTCTTTGAAATTTTTTTATTTTCTGTAATTTCATATCAAAAACGTTCTGAAAATCTGTGATCATCCTCTGTACGTAGCATTTAACTTGTCTAAAACGGAACCTGAAACGTAAACGTAAATAGCGAGAGAATAAATGAACATTGTAATAACACAAAGATGTTTCTGTATCGCCAACTATTCTAATGAATAGTGGTCTAAGCGATGGCTTCTGATCATTCTTCCGAGATGGGTCCGGGTTCGAATCCCGTGATGCATGGATGTTGTGTGTGTCTTACGGCGCTGGTTCTCTCCCTTCCCTTAAACCAGTGGCCCTAAATTAGGGACGGGGGACAGCTTATAGCCCACTACGTTGTTCACGGTGGTCGTTAAACCTCCAATCAAAAAAAAAAAAAAAAGGGGGATACAAAATATTGTACGATATACTGTAAAGATGAATTCACAAGGAGCAAATTTGCTTGAGGTTGAAGATAACATAATTAAACAGAGAGAGAGAGACACACACAAACACACACTGAACGATACCTACTCTCTAGGTTCTCTTCAAGCACGTAGCGCGACTCTAGTTTAGATCACGTGACCAGCGTTGCTCTCTTTGCTGAATACAACGTACAAAGTCTTCGCAGCTGGCTGTTTCGTACGGATTTAATTATATAACATTTATTCATTGAGCATCTCGTTCAAAATCCTATTTTTGAGAGTTCCGTGCGCTTGTTTGCTTCTTGCAATGCCGCTAAAGAAGAACGTTCCCAATGTGGATACAAATGTTAAGTTATGAAACGCGCGAAAAGAAAGCGCGACTGTCAAGCAGTGAAACTAAGTGCCAAAGATACACAAATTTAGGATATTTTAAAGCGAAAAAAAGAGATGACGAAGCAGTGGCGTGAAGGTAAAAGCTCAACGGTAACGTTGCGACCGAGTCTTCTAATGAAGATGTTGACGAAATTATCGAGCGACATCAAATCGGAGAAAAAAACCAATAGCAGTGAGGATGATGAAATAGTTGCGGTAAATATAGAAAACACATCTAGAACAAAAAATCATAATGAAGAATATCTTGTACATTTTTCAACCAAGCATTGCAAAATATTCAAGATATTCGAGATTTTGCACTTCTCCGAGGTGACAATTATTTCAATTAATGAGCAACGCATGTGCTCTCACAGAGCGTCATATTGTGTTACTGTATAAAACTCAATGTTGGATTATTTAAAAATATAGAATTTTGGGATTTTTAGTTGATTAAGGTACGTACGAACAATACATTCTCTTAAGTAATCACTATGTAGCATATGTTATTAGCATGACAAAAATTCAAATGTTTACATTTCATTGGTTTCCGTGGATGCACCGGCATAAAATGGAAACCTGTTTAAAACGGAAAATATTTCCAATCCCTTGCATTTCGTATTAGACAGATTTCACTGTGTAATCATTAACCATTCTCAATCTACTGCTGTATGAAGATCTCCCCAAGTGTCCTGCACAACATTTTATCGCCAACAATTCTCTTACAATCATCATAGTATTTCAACTGTCCAACGGTTGTCAGTCGTCTTAACAATATGTCCAGCCCGTCGCTACTTGAGGGGCATTACTTTGATCATGGTGTCATCCACTCTTGTCATTTTCCTGATCCGTGGGTTACTTTTTCTGTCTTTCATAGATACACCAAGCATTCATTTCTCCATGCTGCTTTTGGGTTGTCCCTCCTATATGTATTTTTTAGTTAAGTTCCATGTCACTGATCCATAAATAAAAACTAGAAGGGTGCATTTCTTTTAAGACATAATACATACACCGAGTGCTTACTGAATTGCTATCACCCCTATGCAAAGTAAGTTACACCCGATAATGGAATCATAAGGAGGAGGAGGATAAAGAGACGTATATAAGAGCTTGATGATTCAGTTGATAGAAAAGTTACGGACGTGATGAAAGCGAAGTTACGGACGTAATGGGTAAAATAAAGGATTTGTCGGAATTTACGAAAAGGCTTAGTTGTGGACGCACGAAAGGTTGGACAGTCGATTTCGAAAACGGTGACACAACTGCAAATGGCGGCAAGACGGTGGATTCCAGAGGTGAAAAACAGGTTAGTCGCCTTGTATAGGGAAATCGGCGCAGCATAGTTTCGCTGTTGACGGTGCAGCATAGTTTCCCTGTTGACGGCGCAGCATAGTTTCGCTGTTGACGGCGCAATACAAAATGCGTTAACGAGAAACAATACCTCGCGCACGATATGCACGCTGGCGAGGACGGGCTAAAACACCAGACGGTCTGTACGCCATTCTCTCCTGCCAAGAGTATATCGACGTGAACGACTCTCCTGGTGCACAAGAGCATGCGGATAGGACGATAGGGGATTGGAAGCAGGTGTGCTGCTCCGATCAATCACGATATGTACTCCATTCTTTAAAATTCAAGACGGTTGAGTCCATATCTGGTGTCAGAAGAATGAGGCTATGGATCTCTTATGCACGGCATCGACTATCCAAGCAAGTGGGAGCGGATGTATGATATGGGTCATATTTAGCTGACATAAACTGGGAACCGTAGTGTATGTGGACCAATATATGGATTCCGGCTGCTATCATGGGCTGTTTACGAACCTTGGACAATAGAAATCAAGCGAAGGCTCACATTGATGAAGAAATTAATCTGCGCATAAAATTTGGTTGGACAGCATTTGGGAGAAACAGTACAATTTCAAGAGTAGTATATAATTATGCCTTAAAACAAAAGTGTTTAATCAATGCATCCTTCCAGTTCTTACGCACGGAGAAGAGACATGGACCCTAACTAAAAAAGACGTACAAAGGCTGCAGAGAACTGAAAGAAGCATGCTTGATGTAACCAGGAAAGATAAGAAGAAGAACTTGTGGATAAGGAAAGTGACAAGAGTTGAAGACATCATGATTAATGTACAATAAAATTTCCTGGAATGGCAATGGGATGTCCTGACATTTTGCTAGAAGAACGGACAACCGATGGACAATTGAGATATTAGAATGGATACCAAGGGACAAAAAAAAGACCCAGAAGAAGACCACGAGGTAGTTGGGCGGATTTCAAGACAGACAGCTGTGGAAGAAATTCGGGGATACCTTCACCCAGCAGAGGATTGATAGTGGTTGACAATGATGATGATGATGTTATACATACATATGTCTTAAATTTACCTTTCGTCCTTTCTTTATGGATTAACTGCCTCCTCCCCCCCTCCTTTATTCTGCATCAATAACTCCCCACGTTTCTTTTTTTCACAGGATCAAATCATCTTGCCCGTTCATTTGTACTGTATCCGCCTTTGACCCAACTGGGACGATCAGACAGAGTACAGTGCCTCTGACTCCCCGGCAATCGGGACGGGTGAAATGAACTGAAGTCTTGTCACAGCAAACGTGTTGTCTTGGAAGGAATGGACTTCCAAGGTTTCCGTATCCACTAAAGAAGCAATTACGGTTTTTTTGTTTTGTTTCGTACAAAACAAAAGTAGTTTGATTGCTTTATTTTCGGGGATTAACTGCCACCATTAGCAACTCTAAAGGTCATAAAGTAATCACCCAACCCAATTTGGTGTCATGGGTTCCTAAGAGGAAGGAGAGCCAGTGTCATACGACAACCACACCATCCATGCTCACCCGGAACTCAAATCCGGACCTAAGTTGTGACGACTAGAGGCACGGAGAGATGCATGCTTGATGTAACCAGAAACATTGAGAGATATGCAGGTCTGTAGCTAGTGGTAAACTCAAGGAAAGGCTATTAGTAATGTAGGGTGGGCTAGAAATGTGTATACACTGAAGTGCCAGAAAAACTGGCACACCTGTCTAACACTTGGTAGGTCCTCCACGGGAACGCAGGACTGCAGAAATACGACGGGGAATGGGCTCCACTAGCTTCTAGAAATATGCTGTAGGAAATACACACCATACTTCCTGCAGAGCGTTCCACAATTCGGGTGTATTCCGAGGTCTCGGATTCCTGTGTTCGATAGCGCGTTGCATGGCATCCCAAATGTGTTCTATCACGTTCAGATCTGGAGATGTGAGTGGGAATGGCAACACCCCAAACTCAGATGAATTATCCTCTAACCATAAGGTGGCGTCCCGACACTTATGTGGAGGTGCATTGTCCTGTTGGAACAGGCCCAACCCATCAGCATGAATGCAGGACATGAACGGGTGCACTTCGTCAGAAAGGATGCGCACATAACGTTGGCCGGTCATAGACGTTTGTAGACGTACCAGGGGTCCCAGTAAAGTCCAGCTAAACACACCCCATACCATTACGGACCCCCCACCAGCCGGTACAGTTCCCTGTTGACAGGCGGGATCCATGGCTTCATGGGGTTTGCGCTACACACGAATCCTTCCATCTGCCCAATACAGTTGGAAACGTGACTCCTCAGACCAGGCTACTTGTTTCCAGTCATCAAGTGTCCAGTGGCGGTGTTGCCGTGCCCAAGCGAAGCGCATAGCTCTGTGTCGTGCACCCATCAAGGGGAACTCGAGTTGGGAGTCGGCTCCCAAAGCCCATATCGTGCAGGGTACTTTGCACAGTCCGGACGCTGATGCTTGTTGAGGCTCCAGCATTTAATTCCGTTATTACCTGCGAGAGTGTCGCGTGAAACGATTCTTGACAGCCGACGATGGTCACGTTCACCCAATGTCTTTTTACGGCCACACTGGTATCGTAGGTTGGAGGTTTTGCCGGAATTCTTGTAGTCACGGTACACCCTTGCAATGGTCGTCCGTGAAAATCCGAACTTCGTTTCCACCTCCGAAATACTATAGCCCTTCTCACGAGCGCCAACTATGACACCGCGTTGAAAATCACTTAAATCGTTATTGCTTGTCATTCTCACGCCGAACACAGCTCTGGCAGCTGGCAAGAATGTCTATCACTTTATATACGCATTGGCGGGCACAACCGAGTACACGCATAGGTGACTTTGCTATGTATTTTGCATAAGCTCGTCTGTACCAGTTTTTCTGGCACTTCAGTGTATACTCTAACTGGACAAAACATACGAGATAAAGGATCATGATGTGCAGTTGACATGCGCCTCCCCCGTGCAGAGTGGAACATGCCCAAACCGAACGCAGGCTATAAATAGGCGGACAGCAGGGCTTCCCAACAGTGCATCGGAATCGAACATATACCGTTGGAAAGCCCTGGGTAAACGTTTTGATCTGAGCGATTTTGACCGTGGACGCACTGTAGGAGTAAGACAGATGGGTCAGTCTATCGACCAAATGGTAAAAACCCTATGGTTGCATAAGAGCGATCGTATCAAGGGTGTACCGCGGGTATACCATCGACAGACGTACCAACGCCCAGAGAGATAGCGGTGGCCGACCACACGCCGTTGATGATAGCGGTGGACGTAGACTATCCATGTTCGTACAGATCGACCGCTTGGCAACGACTACGCAAATCACATCTAGGTTAAATGTCGGAAGCAGTGTAAGCGAGCGAATGGTGCGGCGGCCGTTTTCAGCTCTACAGAACTGACAGGTGGGTGCGGATGTGGCGTCGGCAGCATCTGGCCATGAGACCGTCGTGACAAGTCGGTTTTGTTCAAAGCTCGGTGATAGTTTCGGGAGCCTCTTCATGGGCCACATCAGGTCTCTAAGTGTGTCTGGAGAGGTCCTTAACGGCTGCGCGCTACCAGCATGTGCTGATTGATCACCTTCACGCTTTCACGGCATTAGCGCATTCTGCGGGCGATGGTCTGTTTCAGAAGGACAGTGAGCCGCCGCTACGGGCCGCAATCACACAGGCATGGCTCGAGATACACTCATATGAGTTTGGAACCATGAGGTCCTCAAGGTTGAACCCTGTGGAAGCTCTCTGGGAGGCCGTTGAGCGGGACATCAGATCCATAGATCCTGGACCGACGTCTTGGGCGCAGTTGTGAACAATGCTGCAACAGACATGAATGGCATTAACACATTATTAGGTAGGTATCTCTAATGTTTTTTCCATTGTGAGTTGTAACGAAGTAAATTTCTACGTCATCTTTGTCCACGCCAGGTCCCCTCAGTCCGGAATAAGTTGCTCTACCAATTGAGCTACGCGGACGTTCGTTTTCGCTGCTATCTGCCTTTATATCATGTGCGTCATGCTGGGCAGGCACGTCACATCTCCCCCCCCGAAAGAGGACCGTGGGCATGGCCCACGGGTCAGCCGTGACCATGAATCGTCGTAGGCAGCCATCCGCTATAGAACGTACTTGAGAACTCCCAGTCAATCTAGTGTGTGGAATGCAACGTCACACACATATATTTTTCGAAGCGCTGCTCTGATTCTTCCTATCTCGCGGTGTGGAAAGAACATCACACCATTGCGAGATCTTGAACGGCCGGGTCATCCGGAAAGTTCGGGCGCCATTATAACGAAGTAAATTTCTCCGTCATTTTTGTCCACGCCTGGGCTCGTACCCGGGTCCTCTCATTCAGGAATAAGTCGCTCTACCAAATGAGCTAGGCGGACGTTCGTTATCCAGAAGAGAATGCCACCCCCACCAGCTTGAAGTGTACCCTGCTGGCAAGAATGATTCATCGCTTCATGTGGTTTGCGCCGTACTCGTATCCTGCCATCCGCATGTACCAACGTGAATCTCGACTCATCAGTCCAGGCAACATTTTTCCACATGTCTAGGATCCAGTGGCAATGTTCCCGCGCCCATGCTAATCTTTGCACCCTGTGATGCGCGGTCAGCAGTGGTACCCTCGTGGGACGATGGCTTCTGTACCCTATAAAGAGGAGATGGTTCTGGATGGTATGGCTGGTTACACGTTTTTTGTGCACCAGCGTTAAATTGCCGAGTGATTTCTTGCACTGTGGCCCGTCTATCCGCTGTTACAATGCGACCTAGCCGACGATGACCCCGCTCATCCCCACGCTGTTGTCCACGGCAGTTGGCCCTTGCAGGGATGGTTTTACTGGATTCGATGTACTCATGGTGCACCCGTGACACAGTGGCTCGTGAAAATCCCAGTGCCTGAACGACTTCCGAGATGAAGTGACCCATTTGTCGGGCCCCGATAATTTGCCCACGATCAAATGCGCTTAGATCCTTCGTCTTACCCATACTGCGTCCAACTCTTACTGATTCCCGTCGCATCACTCCTTATATTGTCGGATCGCTGCATACGTCATGTCGTTTCCGTTTACAGGGCCGCCCACAGCGCAGCATTTTCATAACGCCAGCTGTCTCTAATTCAGTTGCTCTTCAGTGTATTACAAATGGTTAGGCATCTGAAAAATTGACTGATAATTATACCTCTAAAGACTCTACAAGAAATATTGGAGTGCCAATCAGTTAAAAAAATAATGTCAAAACCGAAATCTCTTCGTTTATCATAGATATTAGTACAGGTGAAGTCCTCTTGTAATATAAGAGTAATGTCCAGATAGTTTATTATATTATTTGTCGTCTCATTACGCTCCAATGAGAGTTCTTCTGGATATATTCGAGCTGCTTTAGTATGAAAATCTACATATTTGAGAACAATGACGTCGTCAATATACCTGAATACCTGCCGTGAGTCAATTTCAGTATTATTTCTATATTTATCCTCATAATAGCACAAATAAAGGTTGGCCAAAATACTTAAATATATATATATATATACTACTCTACGGAGGACATGACTTATATATATATATTTTTTAACTATTTTAGGTGGGAATGTTACTTGCATCTATGGCCTTGCAGAAACCCATTTCCAACTAGGTCTTTGTGGAAGTGAGAAAATGCAGAGTTTTTGCTGGTCCTTGATAAAGCCAAGGCTCAGTATTCTCGACACCTTCTACATTCAGTTGTTTTGTTTTATTTTTTTATCTTTTCTCCTTTTACTCACACAGGTAGATACATAACCTTTTCTATGTTGTATTAGGTGTGAGTCAAAATTATATATGTATTTTTTTGCTTAGGTATCTTCTTTATAGAATATATATATATATATATATATATATATATGGGATGTAAGGTCAGGTAATGCGTAACATCACAGCCTCTCCTTGACAAATGTCAACCCCGCCTTCTCGTGGTACATCTTGTTCCCGCTAAAGGGGCTCTGACGACCGCCAATAGCAGTAAAACTATACCATCGGGATTGGAGGAAATGCTATCCCACACTCACCAACCCGCATGGCCAACGTGGTGAGTTATGGCCAAACCCCTCCAAAATGACTCCACAACTTAAATCTTGGCCCTCAGTCTCCGGCAGCTGGAATGTACCTCGCCAAGGCAGCGGCCAGTGCGACATGAAGGCAGAGGGTGCTATGAATCCCCGGAGGACCGGACTAGACTGCCATCTGATGCTGACCTTGGCTATGTATAATGGACGCACCCTATCTTCTGATTCAAGGCTTCTTGAATTGGAAGAGGAACTACAAAGGATCAAGTGGAACATCGTCGAGCTAAGTGAGGTAAGGAGAAAAGGAGAAGATCTCATTGAACTGAAAAGTGGACATCTCTTCTACTATCGTTGGACTGATACTCGCAGAACTAGTGGTGTTGGATTCATAATAAACAAGAAACTGAAGGATAAAGTTGTAGAAGTTGAAAGTTCCTCTGACAGAGCTGCACGACTCGTTATCCAACTCTCGAGAAGATACCAGGCTCTGATTATTCAAACTTATGCACCCACCACAAGTCATTCTGAAGAAGAAATTGAAGAATTTTATGAGGAAATTCGTCATCTGAATAATAAAGGTAAGCAGCACTTAAAGATAATTATGGGAGATTTCAATGCAAAAATAGGGCAACGACAACGGAATGAAACTTCAGTAGGTAAATTCGGCCACGGCAACAGAAACCAGAGTGGAAATACTCTCGTAGAGTTTGCAGAGGCAGAAGGGTTTTTCATCTTGAACTCCTTTTTCAAGAAAAAGCCACACAGGAAACGGACATGAAGACATCCATATGGGACGACAAGTGAAATTGATTTTATTATGTGTAACAAAAAATTCGTCATAGAAGACTGCAGTGTGCTAAACAAGTTCAACACAGGTAGTGACCATAGATTGGTGAGAAGTAAGATGCACCTCAACACTAAACTCGAACGCAGCAAGCTCATAAGACAAACAAAATGTATTGACATAACCAACCTTAAAAAACACCATAAAACCTTCAAGTTGGAATTGAAGAACAGATTCTCTGCTTTAGAAGGCCTAACATCGGAAGAAGTGGATATTTCTGAAGTTAATAGAAAAGTAACCAAAGCTCTTATGGAAACAACAACAAAATTAGCTGGGTCTAAGAACAAGTTGCATGTGAACAAATTATCAGGAAAAACCAAAATGTTGATGCAAAAAGAAAAGAGATGAGGACAACTAAAAAAGATGTGACTTCCAAAGTGGAATATATAGAGCTATGCAAGACAGTACGAAAAAGTATCACTGAAGACGTAAGGAAATTCAACTGTGAACTAGTAAGGAAAGCAATTGAAAACAACCAAAGCCTAAAGATAGCAAAGGGACATCTCAGTAAGGGAAGAAAACAGATTATGGCACTCAGAAAAGAAGACGATTCTGTGACAAGAAATGGAGGCGAAATTTTGACAAGAGTAAAAGATTTCTACTCCAAATTATATGAAAGGGATGATACATGTACTCCAGACATCATGAAAGGTAATAGTACCAGAGTTCTTCCAGTACTCCCAGCAGAAGTTGTGACGTACCTGCCAGCAGGACGCACACGACATAAAGGCAGATAGGAATCAGAATAATCGTCTGCGTAGCTCAGTTGGTAGGGCGACTTGTTCCGGAATAAGCGGCCGCGGGTTCGAATCCCGGCGTAGACCAAAAATGACGGAGAAATTTACTTCGTTATAATGGCGCCCGAACTATCCGGATGACCCGACCGTTCAAAATCTCGCATTGGTGTGATGTTATTTCCACACCGCGAGACAGGAAAAATCAGAGAATCCCTTCTCCAGCGCTTCGAAAAATAAAAATGTGTGATGTTGCATTCCACACACCAGATTTACTGGGAGTTCTCAAGTGCACGTTCTACAGTGGATGGCTGCCTGCAACGATTCATGGTCACGGCTGACCCGTGGGCCATGTCCCCGGCCCTCTTTCGGGGGGGGAGATGTGACGTACCTGCCAGCAGGACGCACACGACATAAAGGCAGATAGGAATCAGAATAATCTTCTGCGTAGCTCAGTTGGTTGGAGAAATTTACTTCGTTATAGAGTTACACATGCAATCAAGAACATGAAGCGGGGAAAAGCTCCAGGAGAAGATGGAATTACTGTAGACATCATACAAGAAGCAAGTGGAGAAATCGAAACAGTACTCGCCCAAATTTTCACTCGATGCCTTAATGAAGGGAAGATTCCTGAGGATTGGAACAACGCTACAATGATCTTGCTGCATAAAAAAAGGTGACATTGAGGATCTCAGGAACTACAGACCTATCAGCCTCCTATCGGTGGTTTATAAAATCTTCACTAAAGTTCTTTCACGCCGCTTAAAGGTGACACTGGACATGGCTCAACCGAGAGAACAAGCTGGATTCAGGAGTGGCTACAGCACAATAGATCATATCCACGTGCTGAGAGAACTAATTGAAAGAGCGAGGGAATATCAACTTCCATTGTGCATGGCTTTTATCGATTATGAAAAAGCCTTTGATTCGGTGAAACCATCAGCAGTTACAATGGCCCTGAAATCCAGCGGTATTGAAGATGCGTAAATTTATATTATTGATAACATCTATGAAAATGCAAGTGCAAAGATTCGGCTGTTTGAAAATACAACACACATAAAAATTGGAAAAGGGAGTGAGACAAGGTGACACCATATCTCCCAAGCTCTTTAATGCCACATTGGAAAATGTCTTTCAATCACTGAGCTGGGAAAACAAAGGGATAAAGATTAATGGAGATTAGTTAACTCACCTTCGTTTTGCTGATGACGTAGTCATTTTTGCAACTACCCCATCAGAGCTGAAGAGTATGATCCAGGAACTTGCTGACAAGAGTAAAGAAGTGGAATTAAAAATGAACTTTCAGAAGACAAAAGGGATGTACAATGCTTTTACAAGAAATGAAGATTTATCGATTGATGGGGATGGAGATAACCAATACCTACATTTATCTTGGACAACAGATATCAAGTGAGGGTCACATTGATGAAGTAATTAATCGGAGAATAAAACTTGCCTCGAGGGTTTTTGGAAGGAACAGTATAATTTTCAAGAGCAATATGCCATTATGTCTTAAAAGAAAAGTGTTTGATCAATGCATCCTCCCAGTGCTTACGTATGGTGCAGAGACGTGGACCTTAACTAAAAGAGACATACAAAGGCTGCAGACAACTTAAAGTAGCATGGAGAGGTGCATGCTTGGTGTAACCAGGAGAGATAAGAAGAGGAACTCGTGGATCCGAAAAATGACAACAGTGGAAGACATCATGATCAGAGTTAAATCCCTGAAATGGCAATGGGCTGGACATACTGCCAGAAGGACAGACCATCGATGGACAGCCGAAATTTTAGATTGAATTCCAAGGGACAGGGAAAGACCCAGAAGAAGACCACATGGGAGATGGGTGGATGAAATTCGAAAGTATGCGGGAGTGACATGGAGGAGACTGGCACAAGACAGACCGTTGTGGAGGAAACTTGGGGAGACCTTCGTCCAGTAGTGGATTGATAATGGTTGACAATGATGATGATGATGATGATATGAAACAACCGAGATGCAGAAAGTGTCGAAAATGCCAAGCCTTGGCTTTCTCAAGACCAGAAAAACTCTGCATTTACTAACTTTCACAAAGACCTAATTGAAAATGGGTTTCTGCTGAGTCATAGGTGTATGATTAAGTCCCCTAAAATTCCAAATTAACTTACCCTCTATAAGGGTGCGGAAACATTATAATTAAGCATACAAATGTTTAAAAAAGTTTTTGCTTACATCTGTTTTCTCAACTAGCCCAAATATACTCATCATCTCCACAAAAACCAGAAATACTTATGCACAGAGTTCACATATATTGTGTAAAAAAGCTTAGACATTCCCATGAAACGGGGGAACATCACTACACATTTTTATTTTATTTTAGGGAGTAACACTTAAAGTCAAAATACCCCACTTGTAAGACAACAAAAAGATACAGATCAACCAAAAACCACCCGATACAAGGATAATATTTGAAGACAAAAGCACCAAAAACACTGCAATGCGGCAAGGCCTACACGTGGCTAGCAATCCCAGCTAAGTTCCTAACCAGAAACCGAAGCATAAAACAAATAACAAAAAATCAAATCGCGACAGTCCCCTACCAAAAAAGGTTGATAAAAAATAAATTAAAATACAAAGAACACAGGAGCATATATATATATATATATAGCAAAAGCAAATAATGTGAGACAACATAAACCAGTGAAAAGATTTGAAATTCATTAGCGCCAGAAGCTGCATAAGAGAAAGATCAAATAACAATAGGGCAAAACAAAGCAAAACTTTGAACAAGAGAAATAAAAATAATAGAAAAACCAACAGTCACCAAATACTCCATCGGAACCAGGCTAGCTTCAAACGATGCAAAGCACCGAATAAAAGAATGCAGGGAAGCATATTGATGACTGGCCTCTTGTCGGCTTCGTCAAGGGCAAGCAACAAGAAAACACTCACTAATCTGCTAAGACCAGAGAATTGTGGGTTTCTGCTATTTTAGTTTGCTAAAAGGACCAATTAAATTTAGGGGAATAATGTCAATAAAAGGGATAACTAATAAAAACCCGTACCCAGCAAACTAAAACACATTTGCCCGACCTCACAACAAAAATTAAAAATGAAGAAAGAAAAGGCCTTTGATTCGGTGAAACCATCAGCAGTTGCAATGGCTTTGAAATCCTGCGGTATTGAAGATGCATACATTAATATTATTAATAACATCTATGAACATGCGAGTGCAAAGATTCGGCTATTTGAGAATACACCACCCATAAAAATTGGAAAGGGAGTGAGGCAAGACGACACTATATCTCTCAAACTATTTAATACCACATTGGAAAATGTCTTTCAATCACTGAACTAGGAAAAAAATGGGATAAAGATTATTGGAGATTTTCTAACTCACCTTCGTTTTGCTGATGACGCAGTCACTTTTACAACTACCCCATCAGAGCAGCAGACTATGATCCAGGAACTTGCTGACAAAAGTAAAGAAGTGGGATTGAAAATGAGCTTTCAGAAGACAAAAGGGATGTACAATGCTTTTACAAGAAATGAAGATTTATCGATTGATGGGGATGGAGATAACCAATACCTACATTTATCTTGGACAGCAGATATCAAGTGAGGGTCACATTGATGAAGTAATTAATCGGAGAATAAAACTTGCCTCTAGGGCTTTTGGAAGAAACAGTATAATTTTCAAGAGCAGTATGCCATTATGTCTTAAAAGAAAAGTGTTTGATCAATGCATCCTTGAAGTGCTTACATATAGTGCAGAAACGTGGACTTTAACTAAAAGAGACATACAAAGACTGCAGACAACTCAAAAAAAAAAAAACATGTAGAGATGCATGCTTGATGTAACCACGAGAGATAAGAAGAGGTACTCGTGGATCAGAAAAATGACAAGAGTGGAAGACATCATGACCTGAGTAAAATCCCTGAAATGGCAAAGGGCTGGACATACTGCCAGAAGGACAGATCATCGATGGACAGCCGAAATTTTAGACTGGATTCCAAGGGACAGGAAAAGACCCAGAAGAAGACCACGTGGGAGATGGGTGGATGAAATTCGAAAGTATGCGGGAGTAACATGGAGGAGACTGGCACAAGACAGACCGTTGTAGAAGAAACTTGGGGAGTCCTCCGTGCAGCAGTGGATTCATAATGGTTGACGATTATGATGATATATATAAGTAAAATGATTCGATTAGGAGGATCGCTTGGTTCACGATGGAATATAAACAGGGTCACTTCGCGCGCGATTTTCCACAGGGTCACTTGGCGCACGGTCGCTTCCCGCCGGTAATCGCTGTGGCGGTTTTTACTGGGCACTCGGACGCTTCGTTTCAGGATCATAACGAAAACATCATGTCTCGTTACTTCCCATAATGCTTTAGAGAAAATTTTGCATTGTTTCTGCAGTCTCCAGGATGTCTTTTGCATGTTTCTGGCCGGCTGACAAAGCATGCGGAACAAAACGAGGACCCGCCCCCAATCTTGGACTAGAATTTGACGAATTCTCTCCTTGTTAACACTGAACTCACATCCCAGAGGTCATACAACGATCACTTTTTATCATTTCGTGAACTTTCTCAGTAAGTTCAGACGTGCGCATTGAAATCACGGGCGTCCGGGTTTTTAGTCATCTTCCAAATCTTTCCGCCCATCCTCGAAACGTGCGTACCACCCGAATATTTGTACACGAGATAGGCAATTACCCCCATACGCATCACGCGACAATTCAACTGTCTGGGGATGCAGTTTTACCGATTTTCAAACAGAACCCGATGTTTGTTCTCTGCTCCATGACAAAGCGGTGACAATGTTTTTCCACCGAATGACGCCATGCACAGAGTAAATAATCATCTGCGCAATTTTCACTCAAACGCTGTTGCCACCGCATAGCTAATAAATGACTTTTCAAAACACCATGTCTTCCCGATCCGTGCTTATACCGGGATTGTTTAGGCTTTCCAACTGTAGGTTGAAGAAGCCTATGTGCTCCAGCTTTGTCTGCCTGTATGTATGTATGTCTGTCCGTCCGTCCGCACGATAACTCGCGTAAAAATGGATCGATTTCGATGAAATTTTAGTACGTGGTAGGAAACCACTGGGGACGAACCGAACTGAAAATGGACTGCCGCCCCGGCGGCGCAGTGGTCTAATCGATGGCCTCTGATGATTCGTCTGAAAGGGGCCCGGGTTCGAATCCCAGTGAGGCATGGATGTTGTGCTTGTCTTACGGCGCTGGCTCTCTCCCTTCCTTGGAACCAGTGACCCTATATTAGGGACGGGCGACTGCTTATAGCCCACTGAGTTGCTCACGGTGGTCGTTAAACCTTCAATAAGCCGCCCCGGTGGCGCAGTGGTCTAAGGCGTTGGCCTCTGATCATTCGTCCGTAAGGGGTCCGGGTTCGAATCCCGGTCAGGCATGGATGTTGTGTTTGTCTTACGGCACTGGCTCTCTCCCTTCCCTGGAACCAGTGATCCTAAATTAGGGACGGGCGACTGCTTATAGCCCATTGAGTTGCTCACGGCGGTCGTTAAACCTCCAATCAAAAAAAAAAAACCTTCAAAAAAAAAATGGACGGAATGGGGTCAAAGGTCAGGACATGGGAGCGGGATTCATTCCATCGCCCTTATGCATCATAACTTGCGTAAAAATTGTTCGATTTCGATGAAATTTTAGTACGTGGTAGGGAATCTCCTAAGAACAAACTCTCTTGAAAATGAACACAATGGGGTCTAAGTTCAGGACGTAGGAGCGGGATCTATTCCATTGTCCTTATGTTCCATAACTTATGTAAAAATGCTTCGATTACAACAAAACTTTATCATGTTGTTCCGGAGGTATACTAACCTGGTTCTGCTGAATATCATCGAAATGGGGTCAAAGGTCAGGACACAGGAGCGAGATTTATTCCACAGCCATTATCCTCATAACTTGAGTAATGATTTCTGGTATGTTGGAAAACGTGTCATAATCAATGCAATGCACGATTTTACTAACTTGTTTAAAAACATCAAATTCATTACTTAATTGCCGCATTGGATGTAATGCGATATCGTTGTTTGTGTCCTCTAGAATAAGCAATCTAAAAAAAATAAATTCCGACGAAATGTTTTTGAAAACTTTAAAAGAAAATTATTTAAGGCAAACCGAAAGCAACATACTGATTAATTTTTATACGATGAATGGTTAATGAGTTACTAATTTAAAATCGTACTAACCGGACATTCCGCGGGATTTAATTTATTCCTCAGAGAAACGTGTTTTTGAACTGATGCAGGTGTCTGAGAATATCATTCATGTCTATAACGGTAAGGGTTTTTTTCTTCTGTTGTATCAAAACTTTTGAGACATATAGATTCTCCTCGTTTCACGGCATAACTACGCATAATTATGGACCTTATTCATGTGACGTCAGAAGTGAATTTCTGCGGACCAACATGGCTGCTGACTCAATGTTTTCTCTATTTGATTATCCCTTACTGTTGGTTAATATTTACAATCCTAACGTCATGGATTCTACCGAAGAATTAATAGAGCTACAGGGCGAAGAAGAAGAAATGAACTTCTTAGAAGAACAAATCAAGGTTGCAAAAATATACCAAGACAATTTTGTGTTCGATGTTTATTTCGCATGACGCAGGATAACATCGCTGTTAGTCATCATGAAGTTTTTAATGTAGCATTTCTCGTACACGCCATATTAAATTTTCATGTTCTTACTGCCAGACATTGGTGAAATATCTGAAACATAAACTTGAGTATCTTGTTTTGCAAAACAAAAACATTTAGAAGCTCAGACAAATACGTAATAAGGAACCAAGCTAGGGTTCACACGCTAGGCAATCTGCTTAAAAATTAAATGAATGCGTAACATTAAATAAAAGAGAAATTATAGATATGTTTGTTTTATTCTTTGAGGAAAGTAGAACTTAATCCATAATTTACCGATCCAAATATTCCATCAATTTTCGCCTACCTTTATTCTCTTTTTTGAAATTGAAATTCGAAGGAATACTACGAGATTTCAACTGCCTTTGATTCGTAGTGTCATAATATCCAAAAGCTTTTTCGTTTAAGTGGACAGAAACATATTGGAGAGTGCACATCGGAATGGAAATCACCGCGTTTCATTTTACACAGTCATTCCCTTAATAATTTCGTCTTTTTCAGCGGAAAATTAAAGAATGTTTTTCTTTCGTCTACACAATTTAAGTTGAGATTGAGATTGGAGGTTTAACGACCACCGTGAGCAACTCAATGGGCTATAAGCAGTCGCCCGTCCCTAATTTAGGGTCACTGGTTCCAGGGAAGGGAGAGAGCCAGTGCCTTAAGATAAACACGCCATCCATGCCTCACCGGGATTCGAACCCGGACCCCTTTCGGACGAATGATCAGAGGCCATCACTTAGACCACTGCGCCACCGGGGCGGCCAATTTAAGTTGCAGGATCTATTAGCACAACCATACGATGAGCAAAAGCTAGACATGTCATTAATAAATTTACGAAAATCGCGATTTTCCTGAATCCTTGCAACATAACGCCGTGTTAAGCAATGGGAAAACGCATGTAAACAAACTGTTGTTGGTCCTCTGCCACGGAAAGGCTTTCCCATGATGCAATGCGAGGTGAATAAGGTCCATGCCCGTTGCATGTACAGAGAATGTTCACATATTTTTAGAACGCTTTTGACAAGAAATTACAGAAAATAAAAGAATTAAAAAAAATGGAAACTAGCAACAGCGTGTTAGATGAACACGAAAGAAACATCTGCTGTAGTTAAATGTCGTCTGCTAAGAAAATGGCGCACGTAAACAAGATGTGAATAGAAGGTTATGGTTTTGCTTTTAGTAATTAAAAAACGCTGTTAAAATCATGGGATTAGCATTTCTAAACGTAAATTAAGCAATATTACACTGCCGGACAATTGCTAAGGACGGATGACAATAGCAACGATAACAACCATAAAATGGAAGGCAGGAAAATGTGGAAATTAGCATAAGTGCGGGATACAGTAAAACGTGTTGTGCGTATGCAAATTTTGGATTGCCGAACTTGTTCGTGACGTCATAGCGCTGATAAGAGATATAAAGGATTTGACGCGTATTGACCGTTGTTGTTCAAACGCAAAGTTGAAAGGGAAAGAATCAATTGACGAACTTGCAATTTTCAGTATGTCTTCCCGACATTTTTTTTGATTGGAGGTTTAACGACCACCGTGAGCAACTCAATGGGCTATAAGCAGTCGCCCGTCCCTAATTTAGGGTCACTGGTTCCAGGGAAGGGAGAGAGCCAGTGCCGTAAGACAAACACAACATCCATGCCTCACCAGGATTCGAACCCGGACCCCTTACGGACGAATGATCATAGGCCAGCGCCTTAGACCACTGCGCCACCGGGGCGGCCTTCCCGACATCACCTAGATGATTTTACGCGTGGCCGTATTATTGGCAAGATTGAAGAAGGGCGAAAAATAACATGTTGCCAGGGAGTTCGACGTCAGCCACAGTGTTGTTTCAAGGCTTTGGAAATCATTTCAAACAAATGGAGAGTGTAGCAAACGTCACGGGGGAGGTCGTGTTCGCAGTACGACACCTGCAGAAGATCGGTACATAGTGCTATCAACAAAAAGACACCGGCGCAGCACAGCTAGTGAGGTAGCAAATCAGTTTATGGCTGCTACTGGCAAGCGGATCTCCCGAAAAACTGTCACCAGACGTTTGCACGAAGGAGGACTATACGCCCGCCGTCCTGTTGTGTGCATCCCATTGTCCAGACGTCACCGTACCGCCCGTTTGCAATGGTGCCATCAACATCGCAATTGGACTGATAACGACTGGTCTGCCGTCCTCTTCTCGGATGAGAGTAGATACAGTCTATCGTCTGATTGTCGACGACCACTGATCTGGCGTGATAGTGGTACTCCAATTGTCCAGCAAATATACAGGAAAGGGACCGATTCTGACATGTAGTGTCATTGTATGGGCTGGCATCATGATCAATGGCCGTACGTCCCTCTGTGTGCTTCCAACTGGGACTATGACTGGCCAACGATACATTAATGGTGTTCTGCTACCTCATGTTCGTATGTTCCGTGGTGCTGTCGGTGATAGATTCATTTTCATGGACCACAACGCAACATGTCATGGAACAGTCGCTGTCCAGGTGTGTCTTGAGAGCGAGGATATTCAACGCCTCGTATGGCCAGCACGTTCTCCAGATCTGAATCCCATTGAAAATGTGTGGGATGCTTTGGGGAGGAGTCTTGCTGGTCGCCAATTCCCTCCAATAAACAAGGACACCCTCATCCGTGCACTGACAGAGGAATGGGATAAATTATCCCAACAGCTGCTTGATAATGTTGTGCAAAGCATGACACGACGTGTGGAATCTTGCATCGCCCTCCATGGTGGCCATATCCCGTATTGACATCTTACGCCGGAACGCCTGCGGACGGTAATTGCATTTTTTTCACGTTTACGTATTCTGCACAAAATGGCCTGTTTGTCCCTTGAACACGTTCCAAAGCCTTCTGGATTTCAGAGCATAATAAATTGTCTTTCTTGTAATGTCCTGGCATTCTGACATTATTTTATTTCACTTGGCATCCAACCACACTTAATTTTTTATGCGCTATATAGCCGTTTATGATCCGTCCTTAGCAATTGTCCAGCAGTGTATTAATAATAGAGGGAGAAATCCTCAAGTATTGCTTTGAATAGGAGAAAGAACACCAAAAGAATATCCAAAGAAGGTACGCACTTTTTACGACTATTTCAAAAGTTAGGATTTTGGACTTCAGGCTCTACGAGACCCGCCATCTTGTATTGCTGCTTTCTCTTGTTAACCAATGGGCAAGCGCATTTCACAAATTGCTGGGGCAATTTTCCACATTTTGGAACACCGTTTGTGGCTAACGCAAGATATATGATAAATAAAGAGTTCCCTGGTTTCAGATTTTCATTTTGGACTTTTTAAGTATTTTTTATTAAATAATAAAACTATGGAAGACACCTTGGTACGACTTTCGCTGCAGATAAAAAATGAAGGGAAAGGTCAATAAAAATTCTGAAACCAGGGAACTCTTTATTGATCATATATCTTGCGTTAGCCACAAACGGTGTTCCAAAATGTGCAAAATTGCCCGAGCAATTTGTGAAATACGCTTGACCGTTGGTTAACAAGAGAAGGCAGCAATACAAGATGGCGGGTCTCGTAGAGCCTTAAAAAGAAAATCCACCGATCCAAAGAGCAATCGCTAAGTCGTTAAAAATATCTGTATCTACTGTAAACAGGGGGAGATATAAACAAAGATTTGAATCTGAAAAAAAAATCATACAGTTCACCCTCTTTTGCGTTATAGACAAGTGGCTGAGAGTAGAACACAGTATATACTGCTTTTTAAACATCACTTAGCCGGAAACAGATGGAAATTTATTGTGACGATTGATGACGCACTGATTTACCTAAACGACTGTAATAAAAAAAAAGGTCGATTTACTATCGCAAAGGAGCAGAAAAAGATTTACAAACTTAGTTCCAAGAATCCGAAGAAAGTTTCAGTAAAGGATTCATGATTATGGCTGGTTTCCCGTGCAATGGGAAATTAAAGTTAAGGAAAGTTGAAAAGAATGTTGAAATTAATAAAAAAATTCAAAAATAATATCTTAACTCCTATATTTAAAGAAGAAATACCATTCCTTTATGCACAGAGCCTTCAGAGTAGAACTCCATAAGGATGAAGCATACATCCAATTTACCATTGTATTTCTTGACAAAAAAGAAAAAACTGACAGTTATCAATTCTATAAGGTCGTATCAAAACAATATGACCACCTCCGGAACCACAGTGTACCCGCCCAGGCACGTCACAGAATGCATGTGAAGAGGTTGACCACGCGGAGATATAAGCGGCCGCCCTGGACTGATGAGTCATTTTGGTTACCGTGAGCACTGTGGGCAGAGGTAGTAATTTGACGGACGTTCAAAGAGGAATGATCATCGGCTACTGCGCCAAGGGTGGAAGCATTTCAGAAACAGCAGACTTCGTGGGCTGTTCGCGAGGTGCTGTAGTAAATGTGTACCAAGAACGGGCCGTTGGCACACTGAGTACCTCCTGACGGCATAACAATGGAGTCCCAAAGTCCATCGACCCCAGGGGAGAACGTCGCCTGTGTCGACTGGTAAAGAGCAATCGACGTGCAACGGTGCAGCAATTGACCACGCAAATTAACGCTGGGGCACCCAGGTACGTATTCCCGATAACCGCAGAGCGAACCCTGTTACGCATGGGTCTCCGGAGTCGACGCCGCGTCAAGGCGTCCATGTTAACCCAGGTCCATTGCCAACGATGCCTTCAGTTCTCATGGGACTATCGTCATTGGAAAGTGGAAGAGAGGAAAAATATTGCCTTCTTCGACGAATCGAAGTTTCTATTCCACAGAAGCGACCGTCGGTGGCAGATACGGCTTCAGAAACACGTGAATCAACAGCCGGACGCGTTTGTCGGTCAAGTACAGGCCGGCAGTGGCAGTGTGCGTGTCTGGGGATGTTCTCCTGCTATGACCTGGGTCCGCTGGATGGGTCCCTGAACTCTAATGGCTACCTGCCCATCCTCGTTGACCACATGCATCCCTTTATGTTGGACGCTTACCCTGGTGGTGATGGTGTCTACCAACAGGACACTGCTCCTTGCCATGTCGCTCATTGGATGCATGAATGGTTCCAGGAACACCAAAGCGATATCTCCGTTCTCTATTGGTCGGCGAAATCGCCCAACTTCAATCCCGTAGAGCACTTGTGGGACTATTTGGATCGACAGGTACGACATGCCGACCTACAACCACGTCATCTCTGAGACCTCCGTGCTCTGCTCCAGTTTGAATGGGCACGTGTGTCTCCTTCCAGGGCCTCTATGCGTGCATGCCACGTCGTTTCGCAACTGTCATTCGGGTCAAGGGAACCACCCTTGACCTGGATGCAACTGTCATCTGGGTCAAGGGAACCACCCATGTTCCTATTATTAGGTAGGTTTGTCATATTATTCTGATACGACTGTGTATACTTCTCGCTCGTATTACTTCAACGTCCCGTGATGTGTCACCAACGGACTATTGTTCCTTCGGACTGCTAAACAGAACGCTTCCTAAATGTAGACCGAAAACAATGATGGAAAGCAGTGGAAGAAGAGTGGAATAAAATACCACTACCAATTTTAAGAAATGTCCTGTTATGTTGGAAATCTATTATATGTAGGTTCATAGTCCAGAGAAAGGACTCTCAGATAGAACATTTAAGAAAGAAAGAATTTTATTTTAAACATTAATTATATTGCTTGAAAATCGTTCTAAGAAATACCAATAAAAGAGTGTGTAACGTACCAGGAGATGTGACGTACCTGCCAGAAGGACGCACACGACATAAAGGCAGATAGGAATCAGAATAAAAGGTCCGCGTAGCTTAATTGGTAGAGCAACTTGTTCCGGAATGAGGGGACCCGGGTTCGAACCCCGGCGCGGATAAAAATGACGGAGAAATTTACTTCGTTATAAGTGTATGAACACAAATACAGCTTAAAAATTGGTGCACACTCCACGGCCCTATCCAGAAAATATCTGGATGGAACTTTTTCTCCAATGTGGAATCAGACCAAAACCCTCACAACACATAAATATAAGTCTTCAGTATTAGTGGCTGAGAGCCTACATAGCCTTGATCTAGGTGATTCATGCTGTAACGATTACCTTCCGACACAGCTACTCTTAGCATGGAGGCTTCTGTTGAACCACGTGAATGACTTTAAACGCTCTAATGGTCTTCTAACTTAATCGTGGAGGATGGGGTGGGGGCGGAAAGTTCCAAACTAAGGGGAGTGGGGCATGTGGGGGGGGCGGAGTGCTAATCGAGGAAAACGATTTCATTGGCGTCATGCACCATCATGAGATGTGTGAAAACACAAGTTTGTCCACGACGGACATCTAATCCGTGTCCCCCTCACTCCGTAGTAAGTCGCTCTCCCAACTGAACTACGCGGACAGAATATCTCGCTGCAGATTTCTCGTCTGACACATGTTTCCACCTTTGTAGTACGTCACAGATGTCATTTTATTATTGGTGTCTTTGCATTGTAATTACTGATTCACTCATATTTGTACATAATTGATGATTTCATCCTATGTGCAATGATTCGCTCAGTGACCTGAAACATGAGCAGACCTAACCGTCGTACCTGTCGATCCAAATTGTTTTTAAGACCTGGGGTAACCATGGTACGAATTGCAGTGTACATACAACCTGATGAAGAAATCAATGGTGTTCTGAAACTTCTTGTGGGGATTTTAATGTTGCTTTTAAATGTATAAAGTGCTTTTGAACTTCTCATTAAAGGAAATTATACCTTGCTGAGACGGCTGATCTTGACGAAGTGTATACTATAGCACGAAACTATGATCTGATGAGTTTTAAAACTGTGTGAACATATTGTGTGTTTGTTTCCCATCGCTCTGTGTGATGTAGTTTGAAATATTTCACTTGCTCTTCAATGTTTGTGTTCTTCTGCTTCTTATTTTTACGAGGCAAAGGAAAACAATCTCCAAACCCCGTGCTTCAAGCAACACAAATTCCAAACTCCTTCGCTTAGTGATTTTTCGTTCTGTCCTCGATATTTATTTGTACCTAAACTTTTGCGATAGTCCTCACTGAATGCAAAGTTTTTTAAAAAGAAGTTAGTAAAATCATGCAATGCGTTGATTATGATACGCCTTCCAACATACCAGAAATCATTACTCAAGTTATGAGGATAATGGCGGTGGAATAAATCTTGCCCCTATGCCCTGACCTTTGACCCCATTTCTATTACATTAAACAGAATTGGTTTAGTATACCTCCGGAACAACACACCAAAGTTTTGTCGCAATAGAAGCATTTTTAGTCGTTATGAGGATAATGGCTGTGGAATAAATCTCGCTCCTGTGTCCTGACTTTTCACCCCATTTCGATGATATTAAACAGAACTGGTTCAACACATCTTCGGAACAACATGGTACAGTTTTGTTGCAATCGAAGCATTTTTACGTAAGCCATGACGCATAAGAGGAACAGAATGGATCCTGCTCCTATGTCCTGACCTTTGATCCCATTTCGCCCATTTGCAATAGGGTTCATCCCGAGGTAGTCCCCTACCACATACTAAAATTTGATCGAAATCGAACCCTTTTTACGCACGTTATGACGCATAAGAGCAATGGAATGGATCCCATTCCTATGCCCTGACCTTTGACCCCATTTCGCCCATTTTCAATAGGATTCGTCCCCAGTTGGTCCCCTACCACATACTAAAATTTCATTGAAATCGAACCATTTTTACACGAGTTTTCGTGCGGGCGGACAGACGGACAAAGCTGGAGGATATACGCTTCTTCAACCTACGGTTGGAAAGCGTAAATGAGTAATCGTAATGAGTACGGGAAAATGGACGGACATACGGTGTACGATTGATTGCAATAGTTTATCATGGAAGTAAGAGCGACAAATTGATCAACGACTTGTATTGCTGTGTCTTAAGCAACCTTGTGTAAAAACACTTCAGTGTTTAAAGACTTCCAATTTTCATATTGATGGTTCGACGGACATGATCTTTAATCTGCTGATTTATGGGCTTTTCGTCTCAGTCAGGTATATATACACGGTCCTATCAGAATAATATGACCATCCCGAAATCACAGTGCACCCGCCCCGGCGCGTTACAGAGTGCACGTGACGAGGTCGACCACACGGAGACACAAGCGGCCAGAACGATAAGCCGTAGTGAGCTACGTGTGGACAATGGGCATTTGGCTGACGTCCAAAAAGGAATGATCATCGGCTACCGCGCCAAGGGTGGAAGCATTTCAGTAACAGCAGATTTCGAGGGCTGTTCGCGAGGTGATGTAGTAAGGGTGTACCAAGAATGGACCGCGGGCACACCGAGTATCACCCGAAGTCATAACTGTGGAGGCCCAAAGGCCATCGACCCCAGGGGAGAACGTCGCCTTCGTCGACTGGTAAAGGACAATCGACGCGCAACAACTGACCACGCAAATAAACGCTGGGGTACCCAGATACGTGACCCCGATAGCAGCAAAGCGAACCCTGTTACGCATGGGGTCTCCTGAGTCAACGCTGAGTCAAAGCACCCATGTTGACCCAGGTCTATCGGCAACGACGCCTGCAGTTACCGTGGAGCTGCCGTCATTGGACAATGGAAGAGTGCAGAAAGGTTGCCTTCTCCGACAACTCGAGGTTTCTACTCCACAGAAGTGACAGGGAGTGGAGGATACGGCGTCAGACACATGAGAACCAACACCCAGACACGTTTGTCGGTCAAGTACAGGGTTGCGGCAGTGTACATGTCTGGGGTATGTTTTCCTGGTATGACCTGGGACCGCTGGTAGCAATGGATGGGTTCCTGAACGCCAATGGCTACCTGTCCATCCTCGCTGACCACATGCGTGCGTCCCTTCATGTTGGAGGTTTACCATGGTGGTGATGGTGTCTACCAACAGGACACTGCTCTCTTCCATCTCGCTAAGGGTGTGCGTGACTGGTTCCAGGAATAGGACAGCGATGTCTCCGTTCTCCCTAAGACGGCGAAATCGCCCGACTTCAATACCATAGAGCCCTTATGGGACTATTTGGATCGACAGGCTCGACGTGCCGACCCACAATCGCGTCATCTCAGGGACCTCCGTGCTCTGCAGCAGTCCGAATGGGCACGTGTGTCTCGGGCCAATTTCCAGGGCGTCCATGCCACCCGTCTCGCCGCTGTCATCCGGGCCAAGGGTGATTATTCCCATAGGTGGTCACATTATTCTGGTACGACCGTGTACAGCGTAGCACTTAAATGAGAGATTGAAATTTTTTTCGTTGACTTTTACTCCACATATGGCATGTGCTAATTATTTTTACGTTCGTTGAATCTTTCTTAAGGGTGGCTGAGCTTCCCTGGAGTCCGCCAAGCTACGGCCCTGGAGATAAATGCCTTTACATGTGACTTATCGGCCTCCGAGACTGCCTTCCTTTATTGTTAGACCACGAGCGAGTACAGAAAAAATCTTCTAAATTATTCTCCGTCGATTTATTTAGCGTGATTGTTGCTTAATGTAGACATCTGAAGAAAAGTTGGGACCAACTATCTAGATTAACGTCAAGTAATTCAAAAACAAAACAAAACAATTTTTATGTTCGCAACAATTAAATGTTTTCGTTGTCATTAATGCATTGCCATCGCTCTAAATGGACTGTTGTTCTTCTTCATCGGGATTTATGTTCTAAACTCAGGGCAACTTAATTCAGTATTGTACCATTATCGTTTGCGTATAGGCCGTAAACAGTTCTGTTCTGTTCTGTTCTTTTTTTTTTTTTCCACAAATGATCTATTAGCGCTTGACAAATGACAGAAGCAATTTCCCAGTAGTTTGACGTCAGCATTAGCTCGTGCTTGTCACGTGTTAAGCAAATGAAAGTAACTTGTTTGATATTTCACCATAATTGCATAAGTGTGGAAACAGCTGTATCAAGAATTGTGATTGGTGTTTCCTGACCGAATTTCAATGAGCTAAATTTGAAAAAAAATAAAATGAAGCATCTTTCGCCAGATAGGAAATACGAATATTAAAATTTCGTAACTGATTTTCTATTAACGAACATTGTCTGAAACACATTTAGCACAGTGTAAAAAAATCGGAAATTCACGAAACATTTTCCGTGATTCTTTCATGAATTGACGAAGCATGTTCCTTATACAACCTTTCCTTTGAAGTGACAGGAAGAACGGCTGAATTTCGCAGATTTTTCGTTCGCCAGGAAAATTCTGAATTTTTAGATATCTTTCCGCAATTCTTTTCGTACATTGACGGTAAATTGCCACTTTAAAGAGGTGTTAATGAAAATTCTGAATTCTCACAAACCAGATCAGATCATATGTAGAGGATTTTAGGAAAGGAGTGTCTGACCCCAGGTCTTAAACAATCCTTAGAAATAGGAAGCTACTAGATTTGGGCGAGAGTGTCCGTTAGGAAAGTGACACGGAAGCGAGGTAGAAAGGTGAAGGAAGACGCCCTTATTTATTACCGGGGTTGAGTAAAACATCAGATTCTATGTAGAGCATTTTAGGAAGTGAGTGTCTGACCCCAGGTCTTAAACAACCCTTGGAAATAGGAAGCTAGTAGATTTGGGCGAGAGTGTCCGATAGGAAAGTGGCACGGAAGCGATTTAGAAATGGAGAGGAAGACGCCCTTAGTTATTACCGGGGAACCAGTACCCAGGGCCCGACGGCTTAACGTGCCCGTCCGACGCACGGCGAATATTTAGTAGTTCGAGCGTTCGTACCTACCTGGGATCGAACCCGAGGTCTTCTCCATGGCAGTCACGAACGTTGACCACTTGGCCACCCGCGGCCCAATTCTCAGAAACCTTTCCTCAATTCCTTTTATATATTAACGGGAAAATTCTGTCCTCACTTTTCCCGTATCCGTATGACGAAAAATTTCCGATAACACGAGCGATTTGCGGGAATACTTGAGGTTTGATTAACTATTAAATTTCAATCGTCTGTGGGAGGATCTTATTTTGAAGTTCTGTACCGAGATACGATATTCCGGATAGCATATCGCATGAAATTTTGGTTTTCGTGGAACCAAATATTCCTTTTTCTTCCCCATTTTGTGCATCAGTTATTGTTTATTGTGTTACCGTAAGAATCCTGAGACTTAAATCATTGTACAGGTGATTGTATTAGTCTATGGATTCCTTAACACAAAAGCTGTCATAGCTATCAAGAGTAAAGTTTACAATTAAGAGTTTTGTGCAATAATACAGGGTGTCCATAAGGTCTTTCCCACATTACAAAAATTAATATAAAAATGTATTACAGGTACAAGGAAGGGATTGCACGATTTTGATGGTACACAAGTAAATTTATTTTCCCAGTGTCAGTACACTTCCACATGGGCGCCATTTGTGGCGCCCGGAGGACATCTAAGTGACATTCGATCCAACGCCATGTTTTGTTTAACATCTCAGCAGAAACAGAACCAGTGACGTCCGTTATTCTGCTCTTCAACGTCTCGAAATCCGGAACACTGCTAGAGTGAACTTGGTCTTTCACATAACCCCACAGGAAAAAGTCTAAAGGGGTTATATCGGGCGATCGAGGTGGCATTGTCATGGGACCGTCGTGGCCAATCCATTTGTCCGGAAATGTGGCATTCAGGAACTCACGAACCATTATTAACCAATGTGGTGGGGCACCGTTTTGTTGGAAAATAACCGAAGGTTGGACTGCATACTACTGAGGTGCTACAAAAAGTTCCAGCATGTGCAGGTACACGTTACATGTTACCATGGGCTCTGTAAGAAAGAAGGGTCCGATTATTCTGCCATGCATCAGGCCGCACCATACGTTCACTTTCGGGCTAGCCCTCTGTTGTCCAATGACATAATGGAGACTTTCTGATCCTCAGATTTGCACATTGTTCCTATTTACTGTACCAGAGACGTGGAATGTGGCTTCATCTGAGAAACAGACACGGAGCAGATAATCACTATCATGAGCTATGCGCTGCAACATCTCCGTTGCAAAGGCAGCGCGGTGAGGCCGGTCATCAGGCTGAAGAGCTTGAAATATTCTGAAGAGCTTAAGATGGTGGTGCATGGAACCATCACCAGCTAGCACAGTGCCACGCTGATAGCTTGGGTCCATGGCCTCGTAGGGTCTGCGCCACACCCTAACCCTACCATCAGCTCGTAACAGCTGGTATCATGACTCATCGGACAACGCCACATGTTGCCAGATGTCTGATGTCGTAGTGTTAACAGAGGCACTCTGGTGGGTCTTCTGCTAATATACGCTGTTAAAATTTTGTGGAAGGTTGCACCAAAAAGTGGTGCTACACCAGCTGCACCATTTTCTGAGAAAACATACACCATTGGGTTGTGCAAACAAAACTGAACAAAATGGTGCAACTTTGCACCACGTTATGATACAAGGTTGCACCACATTATGGTGCAAGTTTGCACCACGTTATGATACAAGGTTGCACCACATTATGGTGCAAGTTTTCACCATGCTGTTGGGTTTTGTTTTGCACTACATAATGGTGTATCTGTTCTCAAAAAGTGGTGTATGGTGTAACACCAATATTTGGTACAACCTACCAAAAAAGTTTTAACAGTGTACCTCATGGATTGTGACGTGCCTGCCCCGCAGGACGCACACAACATAAAGGCAGTTAGGAGCGAGAACGAACGTCTGCGTAGCTCAGTTGGTAGAGCTACTTATTCCGGAATAAGAGGACTCGGGTTGGATCCCCGGCGTGGACCAAAATGACGGAGAAATTTACTTCGTTATAATGGCGCCCGAACTTCCCGGATGACCTGGCCGTTATAGATCTCGCAATGGTGTGATGTTCTTTCCACACCGCGAGACAGGAGAAATAAGATAATCCCTTCTTCAGCGCTTCGAAAAATAAATGTGTGTGGTGTTGCATTCCACACACCAGATGGACTGGGAGTTCTCAAGTGCACGTTCTTCAGCGGATGGCTGCCTACAACGATACATGGTCCCGGCTCTCTTTCGGGGGGGGGGGGTGACGTGCCTGCCCCGCAGGACGCACACGACATAAAGGCAGATAGCAGCGAGACGAACGTCTGCGTAGCTCAGTTGGTAGAGCGACTGATTCCGAAATAAGGGGACTCGGATTCGATCCCCGGCGTGGACCAAAATGACGGAGAAATTTACTTCGTTATAGGATCCTAAATTACGCTGCACTGACCTGATGGATATGTCTCTGGTACCTCCTATACTGAATGTGGATGTTATTTGAGCCACTATCGCTTGTCTGTTAGCATGGACAATCCTGGTCAGACGACGCTGATCACGGCCATTCAGCACACGTGGTCGACCATTGTGCTGTCCACGGTGGGTGGTTATGTCTTCCATGAGGTATTCTCGGTGCACACGTGACACCGTGGATCGAGGACTGTTGAATGTTCGCACATCTTCGGGAATTGAATGCCCCATCCGTCTGGCTCCCACTACCATGCCTCCTTCAAACTCCGATAATTCACATCGGTTTGCCATAATCCTACTGGCGGTTGTTCAGTCTGACTCGCGAGATTACACCTCGCTACTGATAAAAATAGTGGCATGTGTCAAAGCGCTTATACGAAGGCACGCTAGTTAAAAATTTGCATAATGTCATCCCATGACTTTTGGAACTTCAGCGTACATCTACTTATTTTGTTTTCTGTAAGTTCATTTTTAAGCCTACATCTACCTGTCAGCAAGTTCCTGGTCCATACGCTTCAGCTCTGAGGGTGTACTTTCAAAATGACTATATCTTCAGCTAAAAGGAAGGTGGGTTACATAATCTTTCTTATTTTATTATTGGAGGTTGAAAGACCACCGTGAGCAACTGAATGGGCTATAAACAGTCGCCTGTCCCTAATTTAGGGTCAGTGGTTCCAAGGAAGGGAAAGGGCCAGTGCCGTAAGACAAACACAACATCCATGCCTCACCGGGATTCGGTTCGAATCCGGACCCCTTTCGGGCGAATGATCAGAGGCCATCGCTTAGACCACTGCGCCACGGGGCGGCTTCATAATATTCATTGATCTTTACCCCCTTGTCTTTTCAGTTCAATAATAATTGATAGATATTGTATTTGCAATGTAGCATTCATGTGTTTATGAGATATAGTGTCACCCTGTGTTATTCCCTTTCGAATTTTAGTCAATAGTCGAACCTTTGCACAATTTTTGAATAGTCGAACCTTTGCACAATTTTTTGAATAGTCGAACCTTTGTACAATTTTTGAATAGTCGAACCTTTGTACAATTTTTGAATAGTCGAACCTTTGCACAATTTTTGAATAGTCGAACCTTTGTACAATTTTTGAATAGTCGAACCTTTGCACAATTTTTGAATAGTCGAACCTTTGTACAATTTTTGAATAGTCGAACCTTTGCACAATTTTTGAATAGTCGAACCTTTGCACAATTTTTGAATAGTCGAACCTTTGCACAGTTTTTGAATAGTCGAACCTTTGCACAATTTTTGAATAGTCGAACCTCTGCACTTGCATTTTCACAGATGTTATTAATAATATTAATGTAGGCATTTTCAACCCCGGAGGGTATCAAAGACATTTTAACCGCTGTGATGTGTGTGATAGTTTCCCAGAATTCATAATCATTAAGAGTCATATATAGTGGAGAGGTATATTGTTTCATTTCTGCCGCAGAGCAATGAACAGTTTATACACAGAAGTTGGACGTATCATTCTAGCCCGAATCCGACGTTCAAGTTAATCTCATAGGGCCTCTTTTGGATTGAGATCGGGCCTTTGAGATAGCCACTCCAAATTCTGTATACCCATATTCTCAAACCATGTCGAAATGGAGCGTGAGGGTGTACTTGTAAGAGATGTCTTGCTGGAGCAAGAATGGCCTGTATCTTTAAAACTGGTAAAATGTAAGCAGTGCGGTGTTGTTTGTAATGTCCTGGTACTTCGTGGCGTTCATTTTTCCATCCACAACCACCAACGGTCCGAGTACATACCACAAGGAACATTCGCAGACCATGACACTGCCACCACCAAATTTAGCAGTTGGGATGACATATTCTAGCAGATACTGTTCATCGGGTATACGAAACACCCAGCAGCGTCGATCGGTTTTAAAAACGGTGTAGTGGGATTCACCACTCCATAACACTCTTTTCCACTGGTCAAGAGTACGTGAACTATGTGCTTTGTACTAAGCATGTCGCTTACTCGCATTCCTACGACTTATTAACTGCTTGTTACAGCAGCTCGTCCTTGGAAATTTAACTTGTGCAATTCCTTACGAACTATCTTAGTACACACACACTAACCCATGCTGAATCCTTAAATTCTTTGATGACGATTTGTGTAGAGGAATGACAGTACCCACGGATAACACGTTTCAGAGTTGTCTTGTCCCTTTCCGTCAATTTACTTGGCCTTCTTGAACGTACCTTGGCAGTCGTAAGTCCCTCACGTTTCCATTTACTAATAACGTCTTGAATAGCTGACCGTGGATGTTGTAATTGTTTTGCAATCGCACGCATGTACAGGTTGCTGATATGGCACCCTATAATAACACCTCGTTGGAAATCAGCAACCTCAAGATGTATGGCCATGTTTTACGAATGGACGATATACGACGTCTCAGGAGCTTACCTACAGTTTTAAAGGAAATCTAGCACACGTGATCTATTGGTATGTTCCAGTTTGTTGCGGAAGAGGGGTGTCCGGAGGCTTTTTCCCACATAAGGTATATATACACTGCTAGCCACCCAAAATGCAGCACCAAGAAGGACACGAGGGCATATGTAAATCATGTGCACCCGGCACGCCACCGAAAAGCACTATAAGAAGGGTGCACAGAAGGCGGGATGTAAGTAGTGGAAGTGTGTTGTGAGGCCGGACCTGTGCGTAGGAAGCTTTCTAATGCCTCGTCGCAGAATACGGCAGTCATTCCAGCACGTTTTGGAGTTCGACAGAGGCCGAATAGTGGCTTATCGCGACAGCGGTTTATCGTACCGAGACATCGGCGCCCGTGTGGGACGACATCCAGCAACAGTGAGACGAGTATAGATTCGGTGGGTGCAGGAGGGATGGACGGACCAACGTGAGTGATTGCCGTAGCCGCGGCACATCACCGAACGAGAGGACCGGCATGTTGTGTGGCGGACATTGACGGCTCGTACCGCCACATCACGAACGTTAGCGCAGAAATTAGGGTGTGTTGCGCAACAACCTGTATCAGCACGTACTGTTCGACGTCGTCTGCAGGAGCGGGGGCTTGTAGCATGACGCCCATTGCTTCGATTACCATTGACGTTACACCACCGGCGAGTGAGGCGGCAGTGGGCCGTTGAATTCCGCACCTGGACTACGGAATGGCACGACATTGTCTTCTCCGACGAATCCCGCTTCTGCCTGCAACGCCACGATGGTCGGATCTACGTGTGGCGGCACAGCGGCGAGAGACTGTATGACGCCTGCACTATGCATCGCCATACCGGCCCGTCGCCTGGCGTTATGGTTTGGGGTGCAATTGGATATGACACCCGCACCTCTCTGGTACGTATCGCCGGTACACTCAACAGCCACCGCACCTTCTCCGACGTTTTGGAGCCTGTAGTCCTCCCTTACCTGCAGGACATGCCAGCGGCCACGTTTCAACAGGACAATGCGCGATCGCACGTGGCACGTATCGTGCAACAATTCTTCACGGCCCACCAGGTGTCACTGCTGCCGTGGTGCGCCTGTTCTCCCGATATGTCGCCCATCGGACACGTCTGGTAGCTCATAGGCAACCGAGTGGCCCGGCAAGCACCACCCGCGGCTACACCTGATGAACTGTGGCAACGTGTGAAAGCAGCCTGGACCGACATACCCCAAGCCCACATCCAAAGCCTCTTTCGTTCGATGCCGCGGCGTGTAGCGGCCGTTATTGCCAGCCATGGGGGCCACACGAACTATTGATATCTGCGTGTTCCGCAAATCGCACGGGCCTGTAAGCTCAATCGTTTCATCTTTGTATCTGTTGTTATGTGTCCAGTAAATCTGGCTTTGCTATCTCGTGTCCTTTTTGGTGTTGCATTTTGGGTGGCCAGCAGTGTAAATAAATGAATTGATTTTACTTATAACCAATGTGACGCTGCGAAATCTTCAGGTTTTGAAATTAATTCTAGTGCAGCATCAATATTATTTAAATGTTGGTATTTTCGCCATCTTTGATGGGTTTTTGAGAAGAGATGGTCCCCAGTTGCTTTGCTGCGGTGAAGAGTATTGAGCAGTGCAGCAGTGGAGTTAAGGACAACTAAGAGCATTAAGGTGATTCCACCTAAAATGTCTGCCCTATGTTTCCAATGGTATAACCTCTGTACATATTTTCTTCGCAATTAAAGTATTTCCAAAGATGAAAATTTGCACATCGATAAAATTGACTTTAAGTTATATACTTAATGGAATACTTAATGCTTGCTGAAACATAACCATAATGATATTAAAAATCAATCATTTTTCTTTGACAAACAAATGTGGGATTGCTTAATTATGGTTATGTTTCAGCAAGCATCCCATGCTATAACTTAAAGTTAGTTTTATCGATGTGCAAATTTTCATCCTTGGAAATACTTTAATTGCGAAGAAAATATGTACAGAAGTTGTAAACATAAGGCGGTGATTTTTTTTTTTTTTTTTTGAGATTTAACGACCACCGTGAGCAACTCAATGGGCTATAAGCAGTCGCCCGTCCCTAATTTAGGGTCACTGGTTCCAGGGAAGGGAGAGAGCCAGTGCCGTAAGACAAACACAACATCCATGCCTCACCGGGATTCGAACCCGGACCCCTTCCGACGAATGATCAGAGGTCAACGCCTTAGACCACTGCGCCACCGGGGCGGCGGTGATTTTTGGTGGAACCATCTTAACCCTTTACAGTCTGGAACGAATTTACTCAGGATTATCGAAGCATTAGAGAGAGGGAAAGACCCACCGCAGGGTCAAAACACTAGCCCTGTAACACCAAATTCAGTACACCAGTCCAAATCTCTGAGCCTTCTATTGGCGACCTCGTCCACCAGGATCATACAGTGTTGCAAACTCTTGGAAAGAACCTGTGGTTAAAAAGTAATAAAACCGCATTGCAGACCAAGTGATTTTTTTTTTTTTTTATTGGAGGTTTAACGACCACCGTGAGCAACTCAATGGGCTATAAGCAGTCGCCCGTCCCTAATTTAGGGTCACTGGTTCCAGGGAAGGGAGAGAGCCAGTGCCGTAAGACAAACACAACATCCATGCCTCACCGGGATTCGAACCCGGACCCCTTCGGACGAATGATCAGAGGCCAACGCCTTAGACCACTGCGCCACTGGGGCGGCCCAAGTGATCCGTGGGACGTGTCCATAAGCAAGAGGCGCTTCCTTATGCGCCTTTCGGTAGCACATATCATGGTCAAATGTAAATTTGCCATGGACTATTTGTATTCTTTCTTAATTTTTCGATAATTGATCATTGATTAAAAATCAAGAAATTTGTTTCTTTAGCACGTCTTTTGCAAAAGAGATCGTGCTTATGTTACCCGTTTGTCCGTCCTTCATAGCGCTGCAAACGTTAGTCCTATTTGAAAAATTCTTATTGCATTGGGAAGCGTAAGATGTCCGAATGATAATCCTTGCACTCCGTTTTTTTCTTCCGATGCACAATTTCGCCGCTAGATGGCATAAATGCAGATGATATCGAATTCAAAATACATTTTATTCCATATATTTGCTTCTAAACATCCGATTCAAAACATTCTTTTACTTTTCGATTCCATTTATGTAGACTATTTCAGGTACAGTCGCTTTTTCTAGTTACGCACAAATTTTCCGCTAGCGGCGTAAAGGTAAGCATCTCTGCTTCTAAAACATAGATTTGAAATATTCTTTCCGCACCGGATACAGCTCCTGATGGGATATACTTTGCGTATAATTTCTAATTTTTGGAAAAGAATGGTTTGGCCACCAGGGGGCGGAAATCTTAATTTCTGCTTTTGATGTGTTTGTAGCAAAATCTGAGATTCTAAAATCCCCACTGAAAAAATTCTTTCGTGGAGCGATTTTGCTGCAAGTACCTCAAAAGCAGAAATTAAGATTTACGCCCCCTGGTGATCAAACCATTCTTTTCCAAAAATTAGAAACTATATGCAAAGCATTTCCCATCAGGAACTGTATCCGGTGCAAAAAAAAATTTGAAATCGGCGTTTTAGAAGCTGAGATATCGGAGGAAGAAGTAATTTACCGTTACGTTCCTTACGGAAAATCTATGCGCAACTAAAAAATGTGACTATACCTGAAATAGTAAAATCTGAGCTTCTATAATCTCTACTGAAAAACATCTTTCGTGGACCGATACCACTCACGTCGATAAACCTTTTCGGAATATTTTCTTCTTAAAATAATGCATGGTTTCTCCACGAGGGGGCGTAGATATATATCCTATTTTTGTCAATATCTTCACTTCTCATAGTCCGATTGGAAAAATTCCTTCTTTGTTGGATAGCGTTCTCGGTGCGAAATGTTTTTCGTGCAATTTCAAAAATTTCAAGTAATTTATAGACATTCCGTTAGGGGGGCGTGAAGGTATATTGCATTTTCACCGATATCTCTGCTCCTAAAACTCCGATTTGAAAACGTCTTCCTGTATTGGATACAGCTCCTATTGGGAAATGTTTTGCATATAATTTATAACATTTGGTAAAGAACAGTTTGGCCACCAGGGGACGTATGTCCTTATTTCTGCTTGTGATGTATTTGCAGCAAAAACTGAGCAACTTGAAAACTCGATTGAAAAAATTCTCTTGTCGACAGATACCGCTCACGTCGAAAAATCTTTTGAGAATGATTTCTTCTTAAAATAACGCCTAGTTCTTCCGCCAGGGGACGTAGATGCATATCTTATTTTTGTCGATATCTCTGCGTCTACGAGTCCGATTTTAAACATTCTTTCTTTGTTGGAGAGCGTTTCCGTTGCGAAATGTTTCTCATGTAAATATTTTTTGTAATGAACAAGAGTGCCACCAGAGGGCGTATTCCGTTTTCAACAGTATCGACAGGGCTAAAAATCCGAATGAAAAACCTGTTTTTTCTGCCATCGTAACTGTGCAAACTCTGTTTGCGCATTTTCTTCCCTAACTATGTATTATCCAATTTCTGCTCTAGGGGCTGCAAATGCTTTATATGTTTTTCTCAATATCTCTGATTCTACATGTGCGATTTAAAAAGTTCTTTTAACACCGGATGCCATTTACCTTGTCGAACACCTTAGGTTCGCGTATGAGGAATTTTATAGTTCACAGTTCTGTAGGCAGATGGTGTTTGTGGACTTCAGTTTGCAGCTGTATCGCTGCTTCTAAAAACCTATCGAGAAATTTCTTCTTTAGTGTATGCCATTCGCTACAATAGAGATGTGGAGCATTATTCTTTTTAACTAATGCAAAAATTTCCCGCTAGGGGCGTAAAAATTGAAACCTTTTTTTTTTTTTTTTTTTTTTTTTTCGCTATCTCTGCTTCCAGGAGACGTGATAGCGAAAATATGCGAATTTCCCCATATTTTAAAATTTTCCATTATACAAAATTTTTACGCTAGGAGGCGTAGACTTATGTCATGTTTCTTTCTATATTTCTTCTTTTAACTGTTGGATTTGAAAATCTCTTTGTCTCTGATACATTCCTTGTGCTATGAGAAACCTTTTGTGCGCCATTTGTTAATCTTCGTAACATACTTTTTAGCCGCTGGTGGAACTAAGATGCTGTTTCCATTTCTGGATGTTTTATCGATTGTAGAAACCAGTTGTTTATTTTCCTAACCGGTTCCGTTGACTTTGAATAGCTTTGATAAATTTAATTCGCCTCAGAACGGCTTTTTTTTTTTTTTGATTGGAGGTTTAGCGACCACCGTGAGCAACTCAATAGGCTATAAGCAGTCGCCCGTCCCTAATTTAGGGTCACTGGTTCCAGGGAAGGGAGAGAGCCAGTGCCGTAAGACAAATACAACATCCATGCCTCATCGGGATTCGAACCCGGACCCCTTTCGGACGAATGATCAGAAGCCATCGCTTAGACCACTGCGCCACCGGGGCAGCCAGAACGGATTCAAAAGACGTGTTCATTACAACCAAAAATTCGGTGTCATCTTCCTTGTTTGTTTTTTTCAACTTAAATGAAAAATCTGTTTAGAGGTTATTTTAAGATCATTGGGCTGGGGGGGCTTCACATACGGTTGGATTGGCTTCAGACTCCCTCAATGGTCAAGCAACGCCCCTGTCTCCTACCTTGTTTTCATCTAAGTTTGCTTGATCTGACTGAGTGTCAGTGATGCCACGTGGAGCAAAAATTCGTGAAAGTTCAGGCATGACATTACGTTCCGAAAGTAAACGGAATAACAACCAAAAAATTTCCATAAGAGACAGTACACAAAATACAGAAAGTTGTATAGGTAATATACGTCGCAGTAATATATACAAGCATGGTACACTCTTTGAACACTGTAAGTCCAAGATCTGGGTCAGAATCGCGACAGACACTATCCCGACAAGCCAAAATCCCGACTACCCAAAATACCGACAGCCGAAATACCGACAATCCAAAATACCGACAATCCAAGATCCCGAAAGTGAAACACCTGATGAGCTCATGCCTTAATTAAATGTTGCATTTGGAATCCATTATAATCTTTCAAATTCTTTTTGACGTGATATTTTATATTTAGCTAATAGCATTATTTGATCAATATTTAAATAATATATGATCAATTATTTGATTTATTACAAGAAATTTGGAAATACTCAACTCTTACTGAAATTTTTCAAATTCTTTTTCACGTGATATTTTATTTTTAGCTAATAACATTATTTTATTTTTAGCTAATAGCATTATTTGCTCAATATTTATATAATAATATTTGATCAATTATTTAATTTATTTTAATAAGACATACTGAAATTTAGAATTTCGGTTGTCGGGATTTTGGGTTGTCGGGATTTCTGCTGTCGGGATTTGGGTTTGTTGGGATTATGTCCGGATCCGGTAAGTCCAGTGCCCTGGAATTTTTCCATGTATTTCTAGAGCTTGTGCTCCTAATTGGATCCTTTGTTCTCAAAAGACGTGTGCATAAGGGTTCGGTGGCTACACTCTATTTTTTTTTTCTTCCAGTTATGAAGAACATCACGATCTGAAACAATGCAGTGGTTTTTTTTTGTTTTATGTATGACGGTTAATGGTGGTGGAGCGTTCAAGCCATTTATAACCCCCCCCCCTCCGCCTCCGTGTGATCCCCCACACATCATATCTGAGGCAGTGTTGTGATATGTGAGATCGAATTCATTACCCTTTCACTTCCTTTCATCGAGCTAGCCCCGTGCGCGACACGGAGATCCGTTTTTCATTGTATTTCCGAAGTGATGGATGAACGTACTCAACTTTGAAACTATTTCTCCAACTTCCACATCTGTCTGTATATTACTCTAGCAAAAACGGGGGTGTGAAGAATGAAAAACTAATTTCATTGTACGTCTTGAAGGTGACGAGACAGCCTTTGGTGTCAGAAACCACACCCCAGAATGGAGAGGAATGATGACAAAGCTTTTGCGACAGGAGGGCGATGACATCATCAACCGAACGAAACATTTCTTCGCATCTAGCATCTGCATTAACTCCATCGTCATCACCGCCAACTTTGGTTAAAAAAAAAATAAAAAAATGCCACAGCTTTATGGCAGCTAAGTTGTTATGCGTGCTCGGCAGAATGGAGGCGTGGGTGCTGGTGACCTCTGCCGAAGACGGGTCACGTGTGTCCTGTCCCACGGGGAAGGTCACCAGAAGTACATTATCAAAAAGAAGCAGAGTTTATGAGGAGATTGCAAAAAAAAAAAAAAAAAAAAAAAATGAAGGAGGCTCAAGGGAAAAACTCTTACGGAACTGGAATATTTTTATAACGGTGTTATGAATGAGGGTCAGACTGAATGATGTACATACTGAGAAAGAGTTGCTTTTCTTTTTTGCATCTTCCAGAAGGAAAACAAAAAACTGATGGAAGCAGATATAGAAATTCCTATAAAAACAAAGACAAAAATAAATCCAAAACTAACAAACGACAGATGCTCAAGATGCTACAAAACTACTCACTTACGTTAAGTGAAAAACAACATCTGAAGTTAAATCAGTGGTATCGGAGCCGTATCCGTATGGAAACTCAGGAAAGCATTCCTCCTGTAAAAATTGTGTTACGCGTCTGGGCTGTAAAGTAGAACTGAGGAGCCCCCGACTCTACGAAAACGAATTTAACTTTCTTGCTATCCTGTGAACCGATTCTTATGCTACGACCATGCACAGAAATTTTTTCGGAGGGCTAAGAAATTTATTTTTTTATACAATTAAATGTGTTATGTGTGCATTTACTGACAATATATTTCTGTTATGAGTACATTTTCTGACAATGTATTTTTGAAATATATAAAGGTTCCAATTTTTTTGTTGGAGGGGTAAACACCCAACCCTTGGGCACGCCACTAGGGACCATTCCCTTAGAGCTTTTCTTTTTTTCTTTTTCGAATTTGCTAACTCAGGAAAGAAAAATGCATAAATAAGATTTATTTTAATTATATGGCTCCTTTTTAGCGCTTTTCGTAAGAAAATACTGATCTGACAGTGCACGTCGACTATTTTTTTTTTTTTTTTTTTCGATATTCGGAAATTCTTTCTGTGGCTGAACACACATCACAAATATCATTTAAACACGTTATAAATTTGGCTCTATTACGCTCAAATATTCATTTTGTCCGTAATTTTATCGCAAAGAGCTCTGAAATTTTGATGAAATGGCATTATGAAAAGGTTATATCAGTTAACTAAAAAAACATCTTTGATGGATCATGCGAAATGGTGTTACTTGCGCATTTTACATCTACTCTAATGTTGCATTTAGCTCAGAACATTCAATAGCTTTTGTCTTCGTTTGATTGCACTTTGACCCAATGTTACACTACCACCTTTTACAAGCTTGTGGCGTTAAGTCAGAAAATATTTAACGAGGAGAAATCAAATTTACCTGAGAATGGAGAAACTCAAAAGGGAGGATAATTAAATTATACGTCACAAACACGAACCTGTAATCTCACTCAGCAAGTATTGTATTTGCAGAATTCAGTAGGGCAGTCCAACAAAAATGTCGCCGTTAAGTTTTGTTTAGGCACTAATGTGAAATTCACGGATTTGTCAGTGGTGGGGATCTGCGCCTCCTCGCTCCGGGGGCAGTTGTTCTAGCCGACTAAACTACACAGACGGAATGAATTACTGCCAGAGGCGTAACTAGGCATTTCTGCGTCAGGGGCAAAGCTCAAGATATTGCGCCCTATCTTTCTTATATATTATCAACAACAATCATTATCAGTCCATTGCAGGATTAAAGTCTCCTCAAGTTTCTTCTACAACGTTTTGTCTTCAGTCAGTATCCATGTCACTCTGGCATGCTTCTGAATTTCGTCCACCCATCTCCCACGTGATTTTCTTCAGGGTCTTTACCGCCCCCTGGTCCAGTATTTCAATTGTTCAACATTGGTCGATTCTTCAAGTAATGTGTCCAGCCCATTGCCATTTAAGGGATTTAAATTTGATCATGATGTTATCAACTCCCGTCATTTCCCTGATCCATGAGTTCCTCTTCCCTTTCTCATTTATACCAAGCACGTACATCTTCCATGCTTCTCTCAGTAGTTTGCAGTGTCCGAATATATTTTTTGGTTAAAGTTATTTTTGCGTAAACGATTGAAAATGGTTTGTTGAGTTACCCCCAGTTATTCAGCTAGTTCTTTTTGCGTTTGAGACGAATCTCCATTCAACAATGCTTGCAGTTCCTCCTATGCAACCTTCTGCGGGGCGCCGCTATGTTCTCGATCGCCAACATCAAAATCACCTGCTTTAAACCGTCTAAACCAAAACTCACACGTGCTGTTCCGTACAATATTCTCCCACCAGAATTGAACAGATCGATGCACACGTATTTGCAGCACTTTTTCCTTGATGAAATTCGTAACGAATGCAGCGTCGAATAAATGCAGTACCGCTTGCCATCTTTCACCTACCGATGTGCAAGTGCAGTTTGACTGTAGGGAAAACTTCTGTGTCAAATTTTATACACTGGACCAGTTACGGTCACATGACAGCAACGCGGGGGAATGTCGGGTTAGTAAATTAGCTGTATACGTGACACAAAAAACACTTTAAAACTTATTTGTACACCTAATACAAGTGAGTAATTTGTGGAAGAGACTGGGGAAAACCAGCAGCGGATTGATAATGGTTCTTGTTGTTGGTGGTGATGATGATGATGTATACATTACTGATGTAACACTATTAAGAAGAGGCAGAAGCAAAAACAATTTTTTTAAACTCATACCGAAAAAAATATAGAAAAACTCATATACTGACAGGCATGAGTAAAAAGAGGATAAAATTATAGCAAACTGAATGTAGAAAGTGTCGAGAATGCCGAGCCTTGGCTTTATCAAGGACCAGCAAAACTCTGCATTTTCTCACTTCCACAAAGACCTAGTTGGAAATGGGTTTCTGCAAAGCCATAGATGCAAGTAATAAGCCCACCAAGTTTTTTTTTTAAATATCATAACCTCCTCAGAGTTGCATGACGAAACACAAGATAATATTATTTTTGCATGCATCTATAGCTTTCCTGGCCCAACCCATGCTCGTCATCTGCTACTAAAAAACAGGAAAACGACTACAAAAAAAAAAAAAAAAAAACACAAGTTGTGAGAGTGACTGAATGAATCAAAAGGATTATTCAGCAATAACACATTGCTAAGTTATCTAGCCGCCTAAGAGAGAATTTAAACAAGAATAGCAATACTAAAGTATTACAGATTCTTATGCTTTGCAGTGAAAAACCACTTATTCAAAATGCCATATAATAAAAAATAATATTTTTTTTTTTTTAAGAATAGATTCCTGAAAGAAAACTAGAATATTGAACCCCAACAACTAACATCACAAGATCAAAAATTAAAAAATGATAATAACAAACAAAAAAAATGCTTTGTGAAGATTATATGACATTGACAATTAGTTGCAATATATACAAAGTATTCCAGGAGTGCTTTAAGTGCATAATAATGTAGTTATTACGTTCTTACCGACATTGAAAACACATCGTTGACTACAAGAACAATAAAACGGCCAGCTACTTTGCCTAAGTGCCCTAAAAAAACTCGCTAAGTTTCCAGGTAAAGTGAAAGAGAAAAAACACAAAAAGTTAATAGACTTGCTTGCACCTAATTGTGTATATTAGCATATATATGCATAAACATACATTGTTGGACAAAAACAAAAGTAAAAATAGATGTGTCACATCCCACTGTTATCTCTATCGAGGAGGCACATTCAAATTGTGACAGTTTGCATGACTTTTCCCAACTGCTTCGGACTTCGGAACTTAGGTATCACACCAAATGGACCGAATGGAGCTGGAAGTCGAGGCTCGCAATGACAGTAATGGTTAAATTGCCCCCAGAGAATATTCAACAGTGTGATGTCACCCTTTTCTTGTAACGTACGTATAACCTTGCCTTGAATTTAGAATGTGAGAAACTAACATCCCCAAACCAAAGCTACCAATACTGGTAAAAAATATTAGAAACAAATTCTGTAAATAGACAAAGGACAAAGTACGGCGCAAAAAAAAAAAAAAAAAACTGTATCAGAAGCTGGTGCAAAAGTTTCAATCCCAGTTTTAATTAGATCGTAAGCAGCTATTTTTGCGCTCTCTCCTGAGCTGCGCCCGGGGCAGTCGCCCCGCCTTCCCCGCCCTAGTTACGCCTCTGATCACTGCAGAGTTTTCTTCCTGACACCTCTACAGTACGTTACATCATTTCCCTCGTAATTTTTTTTTCTGCGAAGAAAGAATTTTCATTAATTCCAGACGATGTGTGGAACAAACCTCACACACTTTTCGAAGAACCCATCGGCCAATAGATCCATTTTTCACAATCGGGCTCCAAAGTGAATTTCACAAATTTGCCTGTGACTCCACGCTCCGGAGTCATGATCATAATGATGTAATGTAGAGGATTTTAGGAAGGGAGTGTCTGAACCAGGTCTTAAACAACCCTTAGAAATAGGAAGATAGGAGATTTGGGCTAGAATACCCGATAGGAAAGTGACATGGAATTGAGGCAGAAGACGCCCTTATTTACTACCGGGGAGCCAGTACCGGGGTCCGACGGTTTAAAGTGCCCATCCGACGCACGGCGGATATTTAGTGGAACGAGCATTCGTACCTGCTTGGGATCGAACCTGATGCCCTTCCCGTGGCAGTCACGAACGTTGCCCACTAGGCTACCCGCGGCCCCCACCCTCCGGAGTAAGTTATTCTAACCGACTGAACTACACCGACGGAATGCATTGCTGCAGATTTGCCGTCTTGACACGTGCTTCACCTATATAGAACGTCACGTCATTTCCTCTCTTAATTTTTTTTTCTTAGCGAAGAAGGAATTTTCATTAATTCCAGACGATGTGTGGAAAAAAACCTTACACATTTTTCGAAGAACCCATAGACCAGTAGATCCGTTTTTCACAGTCGGATTCCAGAGTGATATTCACAAATTTGCCGCTGACGGAGATTAACGAAACCGCGTCTCCTCGCTCCGGAATGAGTTATTCAAACCGACTAAACTACACCGACAGAATGTATCACTGTAGATTTGTCGTCTTGACACGTCTTCATCTCTGTAGTACTTCACACTAACTCGTAACAACTGAATTTTTACAGTTGGTCAATCCAGCACTATTTCTCTCTCTCTCTCTCTCTCTCTCTCTCTATCTCTCACTCATTCACTCACTCTGTCTCTCACTCACTCTCTCACTGTCTCTCTCTCACTCTGTCTCTCTCACTCTCTCAATCCCTCTCACTCACTCACTGTCTCTCTCTCACTCTGTCTCTCTCACTCTCTCAATCTCTCTCACTCACTCTGTCTCTCTCTATCAGTCTCTCACTCTTTCTCTCTAACTCCCTGTCTCACTCTGTCTCTCACTCTCTCTCTGTCTCTCACTCTCTCTCTCTGTCACTCTCTCTTTCTCTCACTCTGTTTCTCTCTCACTCTGTCTGTCTATCTCTCTCACTCTGTCTCTCTCTCACTCTCTCTCTGTCTCTCTCTCTGTCTCTCTCTCACTCTCTCTCTGTCTCTCACTCTCTCACTCTGTCTCTCTCTCTCTCTCACTCACTCACTCTGTCTGTCTCTCTCTCTCTCTCTCTCTCTCTCTCTCACTCACTCTGTCTGTCTGTCTGTCTCTCTCTCTCTCTCTCTCTCTCAGTCTGTCTCTCTCTCTCTCTGTCTGTCAACAGTTTTTCCATAAATAGTTTAGATAATACTTTAGAAGAATTTTGGAGCCCTATTAGCCCAGGTGCATTGTATCCCCTGAATTCTCAACTTCCATCTCCTCTGGTTATGCCATTCGTATGCGATAGTAAAGTTGCTCACTAGCAGGCAAACGATGACAAATAACGATATGAAACAAATGGAATTGGTGTAAGTGCCAGATGACCGATCCTGTCAGCTCTATGTAAGCACTCCCTAGCGGCCAATTCTCAGTTCTCCGAAAATATGATAGGTATCGCAAAACTGTCAAATTCAAAGTTGAAGAGCACCATTCGTTTTCTACGAATCGGTCACAAAATGTGGGGTCTACGGGCGAATCTAGGCTGTTCACTGATGACGTAAGAGTATCTATCCACGTGATCTTTTAATCTGCGCAATATTATTAGATTAATGTCTAGAGGTGGCGATAGCCCTAAATGAAATAGAGCATACATCTTGACACTGGAATTTTCCCAAATCCCCGTTCGTACGAAAACGTGATTAGGTCGTGCGAGCGGATGAATTTCAACTGAGGAAATCAGCCCAGCAATTTCGTCTGAACAGGAATGGAGGCGATTTCCAATGTCAAGACGTATCCTCTCCATCATTTAGGGGTTCTCCTATCTCCAAACAGCAATCCTACGATACTGCAAAATGATCTTGGATTACTTTCCCTCCTCAGTATACATCCTAAACTCATCCGTTGACTTCCACTTTTTATGACCGATTCATAGCAAGCAAAAGATGCTCTCAAACTTTGTAACTGACATTTTTACTCTATGTATTATACTTTCGAAGTTCGAGACGCTACGTTCGCGAATTCACAGCTTGAGGCACTGAAGTCGAGCTGATGGCGTCAGCCATTTTGAAAGTGCTCAATCCCATTTGGTTCCACGTCATTGTGAGCCTCCTTTCGTCTGTGTAGCAGAAGCTGTGCGCGACTTTACTATACACACAGCATACTTCATGCTGCTCAGTGACGTCACTGACACGTGCTTTGGGGCGCATTCACTTATAGAAACAGAAGTAGTCATATTGATCTGGGGCCCACGTTAGGTTACTGGTGGTTTCCAAAATTAAAAAAAAAAAAAGGGGGGGGGAATAAAGAGCAGCAGGTACATTTTCAATCAATTGTCGTGTTCCAGAAAGCAACTACGCCAGCCGTATATATACAATCATCGTCTAAAAAAAAAATTGCTGCACCCAGAAGGAAGCAACCGACAGGAAAGAAACTTGGTAGGTAGGTGTGTGGAGGCACCGTGGTCAGCGGCAAGAGAGACATGCAAATGATTCAAGTATCACGCTCGACCGCGCATGTGACGCCAGCCAGGAGAGGTCGTAGCGCTGTTTTTTTTTATTGGAGTTTTAATGACCACCGTGAGCAACTCAATGGGCTACAAACAGTCACCCGTCCCTAATTTAGGGTCACTGGTTCCAGGGAAGGGAGAGAGCCAGTACCGTAAGACAAACATAACATCCATGCCTCACCGGGATTCGAACCCGGACCCCGTTCGGACGAATGATCAGAGGCCATCGCTTAGACCACTGCGCCACCGGGGCAGCTCGTAGCGCTGTGCCTGACCGGCTGTATGAGGTTGTCCCGTTGGGCGTGCTTGCCATTTTGACTCTTGCTGTTGTATTGGTTGTATCCTTTGCAAGTGAGGCATGCCTTGGAGAAAAGTTCAGAAGCAATTGGAGCAGATGGAGGAGTTCTAGAGGGGCGGCATCGTCGAGCTCTGGGAAGCGGGATGGTCTTATCGCCGTATTGCGTGCCATACCGGTCGTGCGGATATCACCATAGCATGCATTTGACGCCAGTGGATAGAACAAGGCACGCAGCAGCGACAGGAAGGATCTGGGAGACCTAGACGAGCCACGGAGAGAGAGGACCGACGGGTGGTCCGACATGCGTGGAGTGACCCAACGGCCACGACAGCGGATATTCAGCAAGCAGTGGTGCACTCCATGAATCATCTGATTATTGCCAGCACCATTGGCAAACGGCTGCATGACGTAGGATTACACGCACGCAGACCGTTATGACGACTGCACTTAACACTATTGCATCGTCGCCAAAGACTGCAATGATGTCGTGCCAGACATTCATGGAGTCACTCAGAATGGCAGCGGGTGATCTTCAGTGACGAGTCTCGCTTCTGTTTTGGAGGAGACGATCAATGAATCCGTGTGTGGAGGCACCGTGGTCAGCGCCAAGATGAACGGTTTGTGGTCGAGCGTCACACGTCCAGAAGGCCTGGTGTCATGGTGTAGGGTGCAATTGCCTACGATGCCAGATCACCTTTGGTGTTTATTAAAGGCACTTTGACTGCCCAACGTTACGTTAATGAAGTCCTGTAACCAGTGACCCCACCTTTTCTGAACTCTCACTCCGTTGCGATTTTCCAACAGGACAACGCTCGTCCTCATACTCTTGCTGTCTCGAGAGCTTGCCTTCAAGGCACTGATACTCTCCCATGGCCAGCCGCATCGGCCGACCTATTGCCGATTGAAAATGTGTGGTATGCTATTGGATGCGCTATCCACACTCCACTTCTACCGCACAATCTGCAAGAGCTGCGAGAGAAGATTCAAGCTGCATGGGATGGCTTATCACTGGACACCATTAGGAACCTGTACAACTTCATGCTGAGACTGTGTGAGTAAACATGGCGGACCGCCGACATACTGAGTGACACTACTTTTTGGCGTGTAGCTCAATGAATATTGCCCATATCAGTTTCAGTGTTTAATCAATTGTTCTTGGTAACTTTTATCTTCCTCCTGAATAGCATTGCAATCCGGCACGTCCTTCTGAGCGCAACTATTTTTTTGGCGATGAGTGCACACATATATATATATGTTCGGTGGAGTCACATTATTGTGACCACCAGCTAATATCAAGAGTAACCGCCGTGCGCAGCGCGGACAGCAGCTATACACGCTGGGAGTGACTCAATAAGGTGCTGGAAGGTGTTTACAGGTATGTGGAGCCATGCTGACTGCAGTGCATCTGACAGCTGCTGGAGGGTGCGTAGTGAAGGATCCATAAAGAAAACAATAAGATCGAGGTGGTCTCACACATGTTCAATTGGGTTTAAGTCTGAGGAATTAGGGGGCCAGGGAAGTACTTGGAAGTCTTCATCGTGCTCTTCCAACTACTCTCGGACATTTCCAGCTGGGTTACAAGTCGCACTGTCGTGCTGGAAGATCGCGTCCGCCTGAAGGAAGACAATCAGAATGTATGGGTGTACATGGTCTGCAAGGACGGATTCATAACGAATTCAATCCATAGTGCCTTCCACAGGCATGAGTAGACCCAGAGAATGCCACGAAAACATTCCCCAGACCATAACGCTGGCCCCACCAGCTTGAGTTCTTCCAGCAATGGTTGAAGAGTGTTTGTTCTCCGATCTTTCTCGCCTTGTACGCCAACGTCCATCCGTTCGATGAAGCAGAAAACGTGACTCATCGGAGAAGGCAATCCTTGGCCAAACAGCGGAGGTCCAATTCCTATACTGCCGGGGAAATGTAAGCCTTTTCTGCCGATGCACCTTCGTTAGCATAGGTGCAGTGACCATCCGTCTGCATCAGAGCCCCATACGCAGCAGGGCTCGCTGAACTGTCGTTTTAGACACACTTCCGGTTGCTTTCCTGGCTCATTCGGCCAGTGAGTTTCTCCTCTGTTGCGTGTCGATGTTCACCTTTGAAGCCGACGTTCACCTCTCACATCAATGGCGTGTGCTGCTCCGCAGTTACCACGTCGCTTATTCGCAGCGGGGCCAATTCTCCAATAACGATACAATTTAACCTCAGCAGCACGCGAACAGTTCACAAACTGCGCTGTTTCAGAAATACTGCCACCCTTGGCCCGAAAGCCGATAATCATCCCTTTTTGCAGATCTGATAAATCGTTCCTTTTGTCCATGACAGCAACGAGTGATATGTTTTCGGAATGCCTACAGCACACCTTATGTACCCTCCAAGCCAGCTCACGACACGTGCCTTCTTTCATCGTCCGCGTGTTGTTGACGTCAAAAGTAGGAGGTGGTCACAATAATGTGATTCGACTGTGTGTAATATACAGGGTTCATAGGAAAGTACCTTTAGCCTGAAATAACTTCCGAACGGAGAGAGGTACAGTTATGCAAGTGAGATGGCGGTATAGTAAAGCGACTACGCCCAATCGAATGCAACCAATAGCAGCGCCCCTAGTGGCGAAATGCGGCAGTTAGCCATTGCGAATCGAAAACGAAAAGAGATAGAGCAAAATTTCTAATTACAAAGTGTTAGAACATCAATTAATTAGTATAAAACGACATTTGTTTCACACGGATAAGATAAATTGTTGCCTGAATACCTTAAAATGTCCGAAATCGAGGCGCGACGATTCGAATCTGCATATTCAGATTTCGCAAATGTAGCCGTATACAAATGCAGGTTGTGACGTTGTACCGAACCTACGATATAAAAACCAGTACCAGGATGTACCCTGATCAGAAGTTTAGGTCTACGTACGCTGTGTGAGAATGGCGAGCTTCACTCACTCCCAATATTGCAAGATGGTGCTTATTTACGGCTAATGCCAACGAAATGTGGCGCTAGCTGCACGGGAATATGCCGTTCGTTTTCCAGCTGGGCCACATCCAAGTGCGGTTAACATCACAAGTGTAGTGAGACGGCTCAGGGAGACAGGAAGCACTAAAAGTCGTTCTCGTTCTGGCAGACCTTTTTATCACTGTGCGCCAGTTTGCCTCTTTCGTTTTTCTTTTGTCTGACGTCATCAAACTGTATTGACATAAGTACGCATTTATGCAATAAATTGTGTGTATTTGCTCTGTTGACGTCCCTTCAAACGTTCACACAAGAGGTCACGCATCGATTTCGGACATTTTACGGTATTCAGGCGACAATTTATCTTATCTGTGTAAAACAAATGTCGTTTTGTACTAATTAATTGATGCTGTACAACTTTGTAATTGGAAAGTTTGCTCTATCTCTTATCGTTTTCGATTTGCGATGGCTAACTTCCGCATTTCACCACTAGGGGCGCTGCTATCGGTTGCATTCGATCGGGCGTAGTCGCTTTACTATACCGTTATTTCACTTGCATAACTGTACCTCTCTCCGTTCGCAAGTTATTTCAGGATAAAGGGACTTTCCTATGCACCCTGTATATAAATATACGTACAAACAGAATATACGAGCGTCCTTGAGAGAATGTATCGACCCAGTTGTGTGCTTCTTTACGCATGAACATGCTCAGCGTAGCAAGCGCTGGGTATCGCATGCACATGTTCAGCTCAGATTGCAAAGGGTGACGTCACTCGAGGAGTGTAAGATCGAAGAGCAGCGTGTTGTTGTGGGTTTTCTTTGGTAAAAAGGACTTTCTGCGAAGAATATTGATACGGAAATGTTTCCTGTTTAGGGTGAGAAATATTTGTACCGTAAAGTGGCACACAACTGGGTCGATAAACTCTCTCAAGGACACTCAAAAGTTTCTGATAAAGACCGACCTGGTTGTCCTGTTCAGATTGCAACTGAAGCAACTGTGAGGCGGGTGCAGGATATGATTCGAGCGGGCAGGTGAACAATCGTAGACAGTGTTGTAGCAGTAATGGCGTGTTCTTATGGTTTAGATACAGAATAATGCACGATCGTTTGAATTCCCAAAAAGTGTGCGCACAGTTAGTGCCCAAAAAACTGGCTAAGGAACACAAAATGAACCTAATGGGCATGTCCTTTCAACATCTGTCTCAGTACGCATTTGAAGGAGAAGGGTTACTTAACAGAATTGTTGCGCAGGACGACGAAATTACGAATTTCGCCATCAACAGGAAAGGTTCCGTTTACAGTGTTTTGGGATTCTCAAGAAGTGTTGTTAGCCCATATCCAGAAGCGAGGTGACAGTGTGAATGATGCATCGCACTGTGAAATTCTGTTGATACTTCGGGATGCAATTCGAAGAAAACGTCGAGGCCTACTGACCAGAGGAGTACAACGACAGACCTTATACTGCTCGATTATCCCAGAAGAAAATTGAACAGTTAGGCTCGGAACTTCTTGAACATCCGCCTTACAGCTCCGACTGAGCCTCGAGCAGTTTTCATGTGTTCGGTCCGCTAAAAACTCACCTAAGCGGCAAACGTTTCTCTGATGACGAAGAGGTTGAACGCGAAGTACGAATGCGGCTAAGACAGAAGACCTCAACCCCATCGAACACGTCTGGGACGCAATGGAGAGACGCACTGGTGTTCGAAACCCCTCCAGAAAACAAGTAGGGCCTCTTCCGTGCTTTGAGGAAGAAGTGGGTTAATTTGCCTCAGGAACTCCTACGTGGTATGCGAAAGTATTCCATCACCTGCAAAACTGGGAATTTTTAAGTTTAACTCTTTTTTAAACTATCTAATTTTCATAGTTATTTCACCGTTTATATGTCATTAGATGCGAAATTTCATGGAGATTTCAAAAAATATCTAAGTTTTTCCCGGTAGCTACTTCTGTTCTTCAGATATGACTAAAATATGGGGTTTGACAAACACATTGAAATTCACGGTAGATGCGTATCAGTTGTTACACCCAATCATGGGAATTCTTTTACCTGATTGGCTGATTCCCAACGCTATCCTAAGGAACTCCAGCCTTTATTATGGTTGACGCAGAGCTACTAGAGCATTGCAGTGGTCGGTTCTTGTTGTTATTAGGGTATAATTTGTGTACATTCTCAATAAGGATTAAAACTGCAGAATTGTCCACAGTGGACAGAGTAAAAATAGTTGCTCTGCATGAAGAGGGATATTCTTCAAGACAAATCGCTGAAAGAGTGGGCTGTAATCAATCTACAGTTATTAAGCTACTGAAGAAAGTAAAAGACACTGGTGATCTTAAAAATATGCGATGCAGTGGAAGGCCCAGATTCACTACAACCAGGCAGGACAAAGTGCTCAGAAAGCTAAGCTTGGCAGAAAGGAGGCTCAATTCACCTGAATTGCTTTAAAGATGGTCTGAAGTGACTGATGTTACTGTTTGTACATCTAGTGTTAGGAGGAGGATGCTTCACTATGACTTACATGGCTGTAAAGGCAGACGTACACCCCTGTTAACTGCAAATCAAAGACAACATAGATTTCATTGAGCAAAACAGCATGTTTCATGGACAACCAAGCAATGGAAAAATGTTCTTCTCAGTCATGAATCTGAATTTTGCCTTAATGGGAATCAGAGTAGTGCCTATGTTAGGAGATTCAAGCATGAAGAATTCCATCCAAGTTGCTTAGTGCCTACTGTTAAGCATCTAGTGAAGGTCATGGTTTGGAGCTGCATGTGTGCACATGGCGTTGAGAACCTCCATATTGTCGATGGAACGGTAAATGCCCAGAAATACATCTGGATATTAGAAAACAAGATGCTACCATTTTCTAGAAGACTTTATGACTGCAATTTTATTTTTCAAGATGACAATACTCCCTGTCATCGTGCTAAGGTAGTGAGAAAAAAATGGTTTCGGGAAAAAAATGTTCAGCATCTTGATTGACCACCACTATCACCGGACTTAAACCTGATCGAAAATTTGTGGTTCAAAGTGTCGCATGAACTATCAAAAAAGGAGCCAACAACCAAAATTCAACTCAATTAAGATGTAATTCAAATTCGGAATCGTACTGTTCAAACCAATCTTTTACAAAACCTTGTTCATAGTATCCAGCAAGATGCAAAGCTGTGATTAAAGCCAAAGGCTGGGAAATAAAATATTAAGTACATTTCACAATTTTGCTTCATAAAATTTCTGTATTTAGATGCTATTTCATTCCTTGTGAATTACAAAAACGATTTATCGCTGTAAACCTAAGTATTGGTAAGAACCAAAGTTATTTCTTGCTAATTGTAGGTAAGAAGTTGAAAATGCTGTTTAAGCAGGGTAACATTTTTTTCGAGCCAAAGCACACACACCACATGCCTAAATTATCTTTTAAAAAACGTAGGATTTAAAAAACGTCTTTATTTACAATTTAAAAAGCATGGTAGATAAAAGCTCTGGCAAGCACTTTTGTGACCACTATGGCCGCATCATCAGGCCTATGAATGAAACCAGATTAGAACGGTCCAAGGTTAAATAGTGACAGATAGGAGCACAAGTAATACACGTATTACTTGTGCTCCTATCTGTCACTATTTAACCTTGGGTCGTTCTAATCTGTTTTCACTCATCGACCTGATGATGCGGCCATCTGTATTACTTGTGCTCTTATCTGTCACTATTTAACCTTGGGCCGTTCTAATCTGTTTTCATTCATAGGCCTGATGATGCGGCCATGTGTATTACTTCTGCTCCTATCTGTCACTATTTCACCTTGGGCCGTTCTAATCTGTTTTCACTCATCGACCTGATGATGCGGCCATGTGTATTACTTGTGCTCTTATCTGTCACTATTTAACCTTGGGCCGTTCTAATCTGTTTTCACTCATCGGCCTGCTGATGCGGCCATGTGTATTACTTCTGCTCCTATCTGTCACTATTTAACCTTGGGCCGTTCTAATCTGTTTTCACTCATCGGCCTGATGATGCGGCCATGTGTATTACTTGTGCTCCTATCTGTCCCTATTTAACCTTGGGCCGTTCTAATCTGTTTTCATTCATAGGCCTGATGATGCGGCCATGTGTATTACTTCTGCTCCTATCTGTCACTATTTAACCTTGGGCCGTTCTAATCTGTTTTCACTCATCGACCTGATGATGCGGCCATGTGTATTACTTGTGCTCTTATCTGTCACTATTTAAGCTTGGGCCGTTCTAATCTGTTTTCACTCATCGGCCTGCTGATGCGGCCATGTGTATTACTTCTGCTCCTATCTGTCACTATTTAAATTTGGGCCGTTCTAATCTGTTTTCACTCATCGGCCTGATGATGCGGCCATGTGTATTACTTGTGCTCCTATCTGTCCCTATTTAACCCTGGGCCGTTCTAATCTGTTTTCATTCATAGGCCTGATGATGCGGCCATGTGTATTACTTCTGCTCCTATCTGTCACTATTTAACCTTGGGCCGTTCTAATCTGTTTTCACTCATCGACCTGATGATGCGGCCATGTGTATTACTTGTGCTCTTATCTGTCACTATTTAAGCTTGGGCCGTTCTAATCTGTTTTCACTCATCGGCCTGCTGATGCGGCCATGTGTATTACTTGTGCTCCTATCTGTCCCTATTTAACCTTGGGCCGTTCTAATCTGTTTTCACTCATCGACCTGATGATGCGGTCATGTGTATTACTTCTGCTTTTATCTGTCACTATTTAACCTTGGGCCGTTCTAATCTGTTTTCACTCATCGACCTGATGATGCAGCCATGTGTATTACTAGTGCTCCTATCTGTCACTATTTAACCTTGGGCCGTTCTAATCTGTTTTCACTCATCGACCTGATGATGCGGCCATGTGTATTACTTGTGCTCTTATCTGTCACTATTTAACCTTGGGCCATTCTAATCTGTTTTCACTCATCGACCTGATGATGCAGCCATGTGTATTACTAGTTCTCCTATCTATCACTATTTAACCTTGGGCCGTTCTAATCTGTTTTCACTCATCGACCTGATGATGCGGCCATGTGTATTACTTGTGCTCCTGTCTGTCACTATTTAACCTTGGGCCATTCTAATCTGTTTTCACTCATCGGCCTGATGGTGCGGCCATAGTGGTCGCGAAACTGCTTGCCAGAGCTTTTATCTACCATGCTTTTTAAATTGCAAATAAAGACGTTTTTTAAAAGATAATTTAGGGATGCAGTGTCTGTGCTGTGGCTCCAAAAAATGTTACCGTGCTTTTACAGTATTTTCAACTTCTTACCTAAGTATTGGATAAATTATCCTTTTCATAATAATTGCAACTTCGTAATGATTTTTGCAATGCATCTTAAGAACAGAAGTAGCTACAGGAACAACTATGACATTTTTGATATTTCCACTAAATTTTGCATTTAATGACATATACACTGAAGAGCAGTTGAATTAGAGACAGCTGGCGTTATGTAAATGTGGCGCTGTGGGCGACCCAGTAAACGGAAACGACATGACGTATGCAGCGATCCGACAATATAAGAAGTGATGCGACGGGAATCAGTAAGAGTCGTATGTAGTATGGGTAAGACGAAGGATCTAAGCGCATCTGATCGTGGGCAAATTGTCGGGACCCGACGAATGGGTCACTCCATCTCGGAAGTCGTGCAGGCACTGGGATTCTCACGAGCCACTGTCTCACGGGTGCACCGTGAGAACATCGAATCCGGTAAAACCATCCCTGCAAGGTCTAACTGCCGTGGACAACAGCGTGTGGATGAGCGGTGTCTTTGTCGGCTATCTCGCATTGTAACAGCGGATAGACGGGCCACAGTGCACGAAATCACTCGGCAATTTAACGCTGGTGCACAAAAACGTGTAAGCACCCACACCATCCGGGACCATCTCCTCGCTATGGGGTACAGAAGCCATCGTCCAACGAGGGTACCGTTGCTGACCGCGCATCACAGGGTGCAAAGATTATTATGGGCGCGGAATAATCGACACTGCACCCTAGACATGTGGGAAAATGTTGCCTGGACTGATGAGTCGAGATTCACGTTGGTACATGCGGATGGCAGGATACGAGTATGGTGCAAACTACATGAAGCGATAGATCCTTCTTGCCAGCAGGGTACTTACTCTTCAAGCTGGTGGGGGTCGCATTCTCGTCTGGGGACTGTTTACGTGGACTGAAATGGGACCCCTGGTACGTGTGACATCGTCCCTCACTGGTCGACGTTACCGGGATATCCTGGACGACCATTTGCTGCCGTTTGTGCGTCTTCAACATCCCACTGGAGACATCATCCTGCGCCAAGACAATGCACCGTGCCATCGCTCCCGAATCGTATCCGAACGGTTGGATGAACACTCCACCGACGTGACCTCGCTTCCTTGGCCAGACCTGACCTCAATCCCACCGAGCACATCTGGGATGCCATCGAGAGATATGTTCGAGGCTCTGAACCCTCCATCAAACCTTCGTGAACACTGGGAGGTTGTTCAGGGGTCGTGGATCCGTATGGCTTCTCAACGCTTCCGGTGTCTTGTCGAGTCCATGCCGAGACGAATCGCCGCCGTCATCAGGGCGAAAGGTGGTGCTACACGTTACTAGACAGGTATCTCTAATTCAATTGCTCTTCAGTGCGAATGATGAAATAACTATGCAAAGTAGTTACTTAAAAAAATTTCCAAACTGAAATGTGTCTCCTCCTGGTTATCGGTAAGCATTGTCTAACCATGTCCTTTAGAAATTTGTAACTTCTGAGTAAAGACTAATTGCGATGTAACTTGTGCCTCATCTGCTATGGTCATCCGCGGTAGGACAATACATCGATTCGACGTCGAATTTTTGATCGATTTTTGGTCGATATGAAATGTCGAATATAGATGTCAATGTCCATTTTTGTTGCGTCTCTTCGACGTCGAATTTTAAACCTATTAAGTCGATATCAAGTCAACACTAGACGATTCGACCTTTCGAGAGAAACATATACACCGTTGCTACGTAGTATGGACATTGATTCTACGTTGATCTTACGCAGATTCTACATTATATTTAGTCATCGATTCTAGTATTGTTGTAATGTCGAATCTACGTTTACTCTACAATTTAGATGTTGAAACATGAAATTCTAAACTTTTAATCGTGGCGTAAAACATAGAATGTATGCGTATTTGCATTACGATTCTACGACGCTGTCTACGATTAAAAGATCATATAGTTTTTTTTATTGTTTCAACATCCAAGTGTTTTCGGACGCATTCACAAAGACATATAATTCTCAAAAATTTCACAGAATTTTTGGTGATCTGTCAGCATCGCTCTAGGCCTATCCCTAATTGGTATATACGCATGTACAAATTAGATATCTTAAAAAGTAATTCTACTTAAAGGAACGAGACTCCACTTCTTATAAACATACTCAAGCAACGAAAACAACTTTTAACTTACCGGCGAAAAAGGAGAGAGGTAAATAAGATCTCGTCTTACAACAGAAATGATACAAAACACCAACACCCCAGCATCCAAAAAGTTTGTTTGGCGTTTGCAAAGGCGCATGCGCACGATGCTTACAGATCGCATAAAAAAATCGATTATTCGACCTAATGGAACTAAAGGATAAACTGCGTAAAACCGTTTACATGTATACTAAAATTCAATGTAATGATTCCGTCTCATCGATTTTGCGTCGAAAACTATGCCTCGACGTATTATCGATCTGGTAACCGAAATTCGATGTCGATTCGACATTACTGTGCTACCGGGGATGTATTGTTTTTCCTATACAGGCAAAAATGCAGTCTGTTCTTAGGTTTTGGATAGCAGTGTATATACACTATATTGACAAAAGTCCCCGTACACCTAGAAGAGAAACACAGCATAGCATTTATTGACATACATTAGTACGGTGTCGGTCCAACTTTGGCCTTAATGCATGCACTGACCCTTCGAGACATGCTGTCGACAAGGTTTCGGAACACAGCGATAGGTATGCGCTTCCATTCAGTACATAATGCTGCCGCTAACTGTTGTTTAGTAGTATGCCTCGGTTCCAAACTTCTTATGCGGAGCTCTAACTCATCCCATAGGTGCTCTGTGGGATTAATACCAGGGCTCTGTGCTGGTCAATACACACACGATACGGAATTATCGTCAAACCACGCCGTTACAGTCCTTGCTTAATGGCAAGGTGTATTATCGTGCTGGTACCAACAAGGTTCGGTTTCGTACTATTGCCACAGAGTCGGTAGGGCATAATTGTCCAGAATATCAAGGTAGACGTACTGGTTAACAGGTTTGCTCACGATAACCGATGGGCCAGGACCATACCACAAAAAACACCCCCATACGAGTGCACTGCCAGCTCTAAACGTGACCATAAGAATAGTACACTGTGGTAAATAGCATTCCCCGGCTGCCGCCATACCCACACACGGCCATCAGACTGATGGATCGTGTATTTAGATTCATCAGTCCATAGGACCCGTTTCCATTGATCTACGGTCCACGATAAATGTTCTATACACCATGCTAAACGACGAGTAGCATTCCGAGTGGAGATGAGCAGCCGCACGATCACGGTAACCTATGGAATGAAGTTCTCTGCGAATGGTACGTGTACATACCGAAGTTCCAGCATTTTTACTCACCTGTACACTAAAGTCTTGTGCAATACTCCTTCGATTAGCTGTAACGACTTTCCTGAGGTTTCGACGTCCTCTATCACTGATTTTCTTTGCTCTGCCGGTACGTTTGGCTGCTTCAGGCACGCCATGTGTCTTCCACTTATTCAGTACATCCAAAACAGTTGACTTGGGTATGTTTAAACCCCTCTCGGTTTCTCTTATGGACAACCCACTAATATAACATCCAACAATCTTTCCCTTCTCAAAGTCATTTCTCTCTCGCCGCCACATTTTCACTCACCCTCACAGTGCGATATGATCGCGGTCCTGTTTTTTTTTTTCAAATGAAGAGGATTTTAGGAAGGGAGTCTCTGACCCCAGGTCTTTAACAACCCTTAGAAATAGGAAGCTAGGAGATTTGGGCTAGAGTGCCCGATAGCAAAGTCACACGGAAGCGAGGTAGAAAGGGAGAGGAAGACGCCCTTATTTATTACCGGAGGGCCAGTACCCGGGATATGACCGCGGTCAGCTGCAGGCTTGTTTTTATACCGTTTGCAGCTGTACCGCACATCTTAACAACGCAGAGGATCCGTTCATTTGCTTTTGAAAGGGTTTCCGGTGACCTTTGTCAATATAGTGTATAAACTGAAGAGCAATTGAATTAGAGACAGCTGGCGTTATGCAAATGTGGCGCTGTGGGCAGCCCTGTAAAAGGAAACGACATGACGTATGCAGCGATCCAACAATATAAGGAGTAATTAATACAGACAATTAACGTGGACCAGGAACATCAAACAAAGATCTTCGCCCTTTCCACGTCTGTAAGTGAGTCACGGAAAAATTCTCATTGGCCGTCACCGGGAGTCGAACCCAGGGTTTTTCCGTGACTCACTTATAAACGTGGAAAAAGCGAAGATTTTTGTTGGATGTTCCTGGTCCACGTTAATTGTCTGTATTAATTATTCATTCGCCTTCTAATTATTTTTTCAGTTGCTGCTTACCATCTTTGGTGAATCCCCAGCACTTGTGCGGGGCTCCAAGAAGCAACCTGCCAAATTTGCTTGGCAGTTAGCGTGTGTGAGTCTGGAGGAATTCGAGGCCGCTGTGGTGTAGCGGAAGCATATCCGGCGTGTAACTGGAAGACCCTGGGTTGGACTCCCGGTGGCGGCCAATGAGAATTTTTCGTGACTCACTTATAAACGTGGAAAGAGCGAAGATCTTTGTTTAATATAAGGAGTGATGCGACGGGAATCAGTAAGAGTCAGGCGCAGTATGGGTAAGACGAAGGATCTAAGCGCTTTCGATCGTGGGCAAATTGTGGGGCCCGACGAATGGGTCACTCCATCTCGGAAGTCGTGCAGGCACTGGGATTTTCACGAGCCACTGTGTCACGGGTGCACCGTGAGTAAAACCATCCCTGCAAGGGCCAACTGCCGTGGACAACAGCGTGTGGATGAGCGGGGTCATCGTCTGCTAGCTAGCATTGTAACAGCGGATAGACGAGCCACAGTGCAAGAAATCACTCGGCAATTTAACGCTGGTGCACAAAAACGTGTAAGCAGCCACACCATCCAGAACCATATCCTCGCTATGGGGTACAGAAGCCATCGTCCCACGAGGGTACCGTTGCTGACCGCACATCACAGGGTGCAAAGATTAACATGGGCGCGGAATAATCGCCACTGGACCCTAGACATGTGGGAAAATGTTGTCTGGGCTGATGAGTCGAGATTCACTTTGGTACATGCGGATGGCATGATACGAGTACGGCGCAAAGCACATGACGCGATGGATCCTTCTTGCCAGCAGGGTACTCTTCAAGCTGTTGGGGGTCGCATTCTCGTCTGGGGACTGTTTACGTTAGCTGAAATGGGACCCCTGGTACGTGTGACATCGTCCCTCACAGGTCAACGTTACCGGGATATCCTGGACGACCATTTGCTCCCGTTTTTGCGTCTTCAACATTCCACTGGGGACCTTATCCTGCAACAAGACAATGCACCGTGCCATCGCTCCCGAATTGTATCCGAATGGTTGGATGAACACTCCACCGACGTGACCTAGCTTCCTTGGCCAGCTAGGTCACCTGACCTCAATCCCATCGAGCACATCTGGGATGCCATCGAGAGAGATTTTCGGGGCTCTGATTCCCCTCCATGAAATCTTCGTTAACTGTGGGAGCTTGTTGATGGGTCGTGGATCCGTATGGCTTCCCAACGCTTCTGGTGTCTTGTCGAGTCCATGCCGAGACGAATCGCCGCCGTCATCAGGGCGAAAGGTGGTGCTACACGTTACTAGACAGGTATCTCAAATTCAATTGCTCTTCAGTGTATATGTCACGACTAAAATTTAGGTAGACATAAAATGCACCACTTTTTGGTTCACATATTCGTCTAACAGTAAATTATTGCTCAAAGGATATGAAATAATTGAAATTATGAAACGAAGTAATAGGGTTAGCAAACTGGCATTTATTGGACCAGGCAAACAAAATGGATAACCAAACGCTATATATTTTTATTTATTTTCGGAGTTAGCGGCTCAAACGACCTGCGCGAATAACTGAGTTATAAGTAGTCGCTCATCCTTTATTTAGAGCCAATGGTTTAGCTAAGGGACAATAGAACCAGAGCCGGAATAGCAAACATAACATCTATGTCTTACTTATTTTTCCTAATAATAAATTGCTATTACTTGTTTTGTCCAAAAGTTCGCTCATTACGTCCTATAATTCAATAGTTGTTATTTTTTTCTTTCTCTTAGTCGGAATGTGAATAAAACTTATCGAACGCAACATAAAGGTGACCTTTACGTTTGGAAACCAATGCATTATTCCACAAAAGTTAGACGAACCGCTCTGGGATTCCCACCTTTCTATTCTTTTCTTTCTTTGGAGGTCGTATATTCTGAACTTCGTTAAACGAAGTCTGCGATGTCTAAATAAAAGATGTGATATTTCAGCACACTCCGTTGTTGCCTCATGGATTTTGAATGCGAAGAATAATTTATTGCGCATTTCATTTTGCTTTTCGTTACGTGGCAGCTTAATTCGAAGAATTTTTTTTTTTTTCATCAGCGTCCCTTTTTTTGAAGAATTTATGAATAAGCTCGTTACATTAAGAGCGACTTCGAGATGACTTTCATCCTAAAAAATGGGGTGGGAAAGAAATCGTGCTCTGAAAGAGCACAGTTCCCGTACAAGGTCACTTGGGCCACAGGCGACTAACCCTACAGTGTCATCCGATGACCTTGACACTAACGCAATGGCTTGCATTCCCAGAATAACTGCCTTTATTTTTTATTCTTCAATGTTCTTATTATTTCTCGCTCTCTCTTCCCTTTTAATTCATTTTATATTGTTGTGCCTGAATAGTGAATAACAAAGAGTAGGAGATCTGCTTCGCTGACGTCATGTGACGTCATGAGTGGCAACACAAAGGAAGTCTTGTGATGCCGTGCAACATCGAGTAGTTGTACTGAAGCTTACGCAACATCATCGAGCCTAATTGCTCGCTACTCACTATGAGCAAACAAATCTCCGGGACTTACAACTAGCAAAGTGAAAATCAAGCATACGCACGAAGCACTTTTCTTGTCACGTCAATCTCTGAATTGATTTACCATGTCTTCGAACGGCAAATTAGAAGCATACGGCACTCACTGAGAGAAAAAAAAAAGGCAGACGGTTTTTTTTTTGTTTTTTGCCGATGTGAATAGGTCCCTTTGTTTTTGTAGGAAATCAAAGACTTGCGTCGTGTTTAGTGTTATTAAAATTTAACTATCGGAGACTGGCCATCCGTATCCACAGCGGATTTTCCCCGAGGTAATAATAGCATGCATACATGCAGTGACGTACACAAAGGAGGGAGCCCCAAAATTTCCTGGCCGCCCCGATGGCGCAGTGGTCTAAGCGACCAGGGCCGGCTGGACGGTGAACACCCGTTTCCCCTAATCCGTTTCCCCTAATTCCCGTTTGCCCTAATCACGTTTACCCCAATGGCGTTTCCCCGAAATCGCTTTTACCCGAATTCCCATTTCCCCTAATTTCGTTTCCCCTAATTCACATTTGCCCTAAACACGTTTACCCCAATGGCGTTTCCCCGAAATCGCTTTTACCCCAATGGCGTTTACCCGAAATCGCTTTTACCCGAAATCGCTTTTACCCGAAATCCCATTTACCCTAATTTCGCTTACCCTAATCTCGTTTCCCCTAAATCTCGTTTCCCCTAATTCACGTTTGCCCTAAACATGTTTACCCCAATGGCGTTTCCCCTAAATCGCTTTTACCCGAATTCCCATTTTCCCTAATTTCGCTTACCCTAATCTCGTTTCCCCTAAATCTCGTTTCCCCTAATTCACGTTTGCCCTAAACATGTTTACCCCAATGGCGTTTCCCCTAAATCGCTTTTACCCGAATTCCCATTTTCCCTAATTTCGCTTGCCCTAATCTCGTTTCCCCTAAATCTCGTTTCCCTAATTCACGTTTGCCCTAAACACGTATACCCCAATGGCGTTTCCCCTAAATCGCTTTTACCCGAATTTCCATTTTCCCTAATTTCGCTTGCCCTAATCTCGTTTCTCCTAAATCTCGTTTCCCCTAATTCACGTTTGCCCTAAACACGTATACCCCAATGGCGTTTCCCCTAAATCGCTTTTACCCGAATTCCCATTTTCCCTAATTTCGTTTGCCCTAATCTCGTTTCCCCTAAATCTCGTTTCTCCTAATTCACGTTTGCCCTTAACACGTTTGTCAGTGTCAAAGTTTCCCCCAAAAACATTTACTGTATCAAGTTTGTTCTAATTCTCCTTTGCCTTGATTCGCGTTTTCCCAAGTTCATGTTTTCCGTAATTCATGTTTGTCATGATTTTCGTTGAGCGAAATAAAACGTTTCTTTTATCGCCAAAATTCAGGGGGAAAATCGGATTTATCGTCAAATTTAGGAGAAAAATCGTTGTATGTAATGTTTTATCGTCAAATTTAGGAAAACATATGTATTTTTAATCATCATCATAAACCATTATCAATCTACTGCTGGATGAATGGAGATCTCACCAAGTTTCTTCCACTACGGTCTGTCTTGCCCCAGTCTCCACCATCTCACTCACGCATGCTTTCGAATTTCATCCACCCATCTCCAATGTGATCTTCTTCTGGGTCTTTTCCTGTCCCTTGGAATCCAGTCCAGAATTTCGGTTGTCCGTCGGAGGTCCGTTCTTCTTGCAACATGTCGAGCCGATTGCCTTTTCAAAGATTTTACTCCGATCATGTCTTCCACTCTTGTCATTTTCCTTATTCATGAGTTCCTTTTCTCATCTCTCCTGGTTGCACCAAGCATGTATCTCTCCATGCCTCTTTCAGTTGTCTGCAGCCTTTCTATGTCTTATTTAATTAAGATCCATGTCTCCCATCCATATGTAAGAACTCGAAGGATACATTGATTAAACACTTTTCTTTTAGAGACATAATGGCGTATTGCTCTTTAAAATTGTATTGTTTCTTCCAAAAGCCCTCCATCCATCCATCCATCCAAACAAGGGCGAGCGAAGGACATTTGCCGCGCCGTGTAAGAGAATATTTGTAGCACGTAGTTTGTAAAACAAATTGGGTTTGTGTTTTCTGTTTGTCCGTCCGTCCGTCCGTCCGTCTGTGGACACAATATCTCTGCAACTATTAGTCCGATTTCAAATATTCTTTTTGCGTTGGAAAGCTTGAAATGTGCGAATGATGATCCTAGATGTCGTTTTTTTTTATACGATGCACAATTTCGCTGCTAGAGGGCGTAAATGCTGGTGATTTTGAATTAGAAATACATTTTATTCCATATATTTGCTTCTAAACATCCAATTGAAAAAAATGCTTTAAACTTTCGATTCCGTTTATTTCGAAGACTATTTTTTAGGCATAGTCACTTTTTCATGCCAGGGGACGAAAGGTGGGGAGAGGGGAGGTGTCTAGTACGCTAAGAACTCTTAAAAAGTGGGCCTTCTGCGTTCACAATTCTATTTCTTGCTTTAATAAAAGTTTAGTGCGATGTAGTACTTTATCTGTGGGGGCGTGACGGATACAATGGCTGCGTTAAGGACTAACCGTATAATGGTCTTCATCATGTGCACTTCTTTACACTTTTGTTGGCATGATTATCGAAGTCATCAACAAGAAACGAAAGAATAATTCTCTTGCGATATCAAGAATCACCGTTTTAATTCCGTTAATAAAAATTAGGACAAATATAAATTAGGGCAAACGCGAATTAGGAAAAACTTGATCCGTGCAAACGTGAAATAGGGGAAACGCGATTTAGGGGAAACGAGATTAGGGCAAACGAAATTAGGGGAAATGGGAATTCGGGTAAAAGCGATTTCGGGGAAATGACAATGGGGTAAACGTGTTTAGGGCAAAAGTGAATTACGGGAAATGAGATTTAGGGGAAACGAGATTAGGGCAAACGAAATAAGGGGAAATGGGAATTCGGGTAAAAGCGATTTCTGGGAAACGCCATTGGGGTAAGCGTGTTTAGGGCAAACGTGAATTAGGGGAAACGAGATTTAGGGGAAACGAGATTACGGGGAAACGAAATTAGGGGAAATGGGAATTCGGGTAAACGCGATTTCGGGGAAACGCCATTGGGGTAAACGTGATTATGGCAAACGGGAATTAGGGGAAATGGAGTAGGGGAAGGGAGGCTACTCGGGCTGGACCATAGGGGTAACCGGGGCGGTCGCCCTGGGCCTCGTGCCTTTAGGGGGCCCCGCAGTTTAGAAAACAAAATAATTTTCGGTAAAAAAAAAATTTAACTACGTTATTTTTTTTGTGACTTTTGGGACGCAAGGCCCTTAAAAATATATTTTTGAAGTTTTTTTTGTTTGTGTCCAATCTCCTCATTTTTGAATACGTTACCCCCCCCCCTGTTCGTCATACGGACACTGAGATTTGCAGAATAAGAGATGAACTTTTATTTACAATTTCCATCATCAGGCTATCTTGTGAATAAGCTGTTATAAGAGTCACAATGCAACCTAAGCCTCTTCTCCCGGGAAGAAAATCGTAGATTTTAATACTTTTCACTTTCTCTCTCTCGCTCGCTCTTTTTCTCTATTTCTCTTTTACTCTATCTCTCTTCCTCTCTCTCTTTTTCTCTTTCCCTCTCATTTTTCTCTCTCTTTCTATCTTTCTCTAACTCTTTTCTTCTCTCTTTCTCTATCTCTCTTCTACTTCTCTCTCTCTCTTCCCTCCTCTCTCTATTTCTCTTTCTCTCTCCCTCTCTGTGTCTCTCTCTCTGAACGTTCAGTCCGTATTATGTTTTTTTCTTAAGCTTAAAGCAGCAAATACTTCTTTGAGATAATCGCTTTGTCTTTACGGTAGTGTTCGTGTCTTTCTCACGAACGATAATTTTCAGAAACGACTTTATTAAAGTATGAGATTTATTTTTTAGTGTCCACAATGGAATTTTCCTCTGGGTCCCGCAATGAAATTTCGCCCAGGGCTCCGCAACAGCTCCATCCGGCCCTGTAAGCGATGGCCTCTGATCATTTGTCCAAACGGGGTCCGGGTTCGAATCCCGGTGAGGCAAGGGTGTTGTGTTTGTCTGACGGCACTGGCTCTCTCCCTTCCCTGGAACCAGTGACCCTAAATTAGGGACGGGCGACTGCTTATAGCCCATTGAGTTGTTCGCTGTGATCGTTAAACCTCCAATCAAAAAAAAAAAAAAAAAGAAGAAGAAATTTCCTGTGTCCTGATGTTTGATTGCATGAGCGTTTCCCACGTTTTATAACATTTTGAACTATACATCAGTAGCGTAGCTGGTAACGTCCGGGCCCTGTTGCAGAATCATGCAGCGGGCCCCAGCTGTTCCGTAGAAATGACGTATAGTTACGTCAGATATGCCTTGTTGCATTGACGGCATTTTCTAACATACTGTAACGATAGCTCATGATGCAGAATATAAGGTTCTCTATTTGCCAATATTCGGATCAACATGAACGGAAGGATCTCCTTGCATTTTTAACACTAGACGAGACTACAGATGAGCATGGGCTTGTTTTTTAAAGCCCGGCCCCGTAATAGCATTATACACTGACGGAAAGAAAAATCGCAACACCAAGAAGGGGTTGTGTTAGATAAACGACAGTTGGTAGGCGGTGAGAGTACATCTGTAAGATGATGTCTATGCAAATTTCGCGCTCGGCGCATACGTGTGGCGCTAGTGGCACCCCTCGGAACATGCAAAGCAGGTTTGCTGTAAATACGCGCTGTAACGTTCGTGAGCGTTAGTTATCGTTGAGATTCGACGTAGTGTGCTGATGTTGATGTTAGTCAAGAATGCCTTTAAGAAGACGAAGAAGCCATTATCAACAGCTCACGAAGTTTGAACGAGGTCGTGTAATAGGGCTCCGAGAAGGTGGATTTTCTTTCCGCAATATTGCAGAACGACTTGGCAGAAATGTAGCCAATGCGCATGATTGTTGGCAGCGGTGGTCAAGGTAAGGTACTGCCTCAAGAAGACCGGGTTCCGGCCGGCCACGTGGCACTACTGAGAGGGAAGACCGCCGTATACGGCGTATGGCGGTGGCGCATCGTACCGCGTCTGCGGCAGCAATTCGAGCTGCAGTTGTTCCCACAGTGACACAACGAACTGTTACAAATCGGTTACTTGAAGGACAGCTCCGAGCCAGATTCCCTGTAGCGTGCATTCCACTTACTCCAAACCACGGCCGTTTGCGACGTCAGTGGTGTCAAGCTAGAGCTCATTGGAGGACGGAGTGCAGATCTGTTGTGTTTTCTGATGAAAGCCGGTTCTGCCTGGGTGCCAGTGATGGCCGTGTGTTGGTTAGAAGGAGACCAGGTGAGCGCCTGCAACCAACCTGTCTGCGGCCGAGACACACTGGGCCTACACCTGGAGTTATGGTCTGGGGAGCAATTTCCTATGACAGCAGGAGCACTCTCGTGGTTATCCCACGCACCCTGACGGCACAGTTGTACGTCGGTCTGGTGATTCAACCTGTTGTGCTGCCATTCATGAACAGCATTCCAGGGGGTGTTTTCCAACAGGATAACGCTCGCCCGTATACCGCTGTTGTAACCCAACATGCTCTACAGAGTATCGACATGTTGCCGTGGCCTGCTAGATCACCAGATCTTTCACCAATCGAGCACGTATGGGACATCATTGGACGACAGCTCCAGCGTCACCCCCAACCAGCATTAACCGTCCCTGTATTGACCGACCAAGTGCAACAGGCATGGAACTCCATCCCACAAACTGACATCCAGCACCTGTACGACACAATGCATGAACGTTTGCGTGCTTGCATTCAACATTCTGGCGGTTACACTGGTTATTAATGTACCAGCATTTCACATTTAAAATGGCTCTTCTCGCGCTTACATTAAGCTGTGATCTTGAAACCTTAATCGATTAAATATGTTACCTATACAAATGTATTGCCGCCATTTCATTCCTCTACAACTATTTATTCGTGGTGTTGGGATTTTTTTCCCGTCAGTGTATATGGCTGGCCTGGGCCCGGACCGGGTTTTAACATGTGCAAATTTTCCCTATGCGGAAAAGGGAAAAAATAATGCATATAATTTTATTCCTATTTACATTTTCGTGGTCAGATAAGAGTGTTAGTGCTTCCAGTTAATGTCAAACCCCCAAAAAGGAAGATGATCAAATGATCATATGTAGAGGATTTTAGGAAGAGAGTGTCTGGCCCCTGGTCTTAAGCAACCCTTAGAAATAGGAAGCTAGGAGATTTGGCCTAGAGTGCCCAATAGGAAAGTGACACGGAAGCGAAGTAGAATGGGGAAGGAAGACTCCCTTATTTATTAACGGGGGCCAGTACCCGGGGTCCGACTGCTTAACGTGCCTATCCGACGCACGGCGGCTATTTAGTGGATCGAGCGTTCGTACCTGCCTGGGATCGAACCTGAGGTCCTTTCCGTGGCAGTCACGAACGTTGTCCACTAGGCCCCCGCGGCCCCCAAAAAGGGAGAAAGAATAATTATTATTATTATTATGTGCATCATGTTCAGGTAATATACCTTTCATTTTGTTTCCCAAGTGTATCAAGTGAATTCGTTTACCTTATTAACTATATTTAATTTGTTTCATTCAAATTTAAACAAGGCTTTTGAACGCTTAAATTGCATTATAAAATTATTATAAAATGTATGTAATTTCTGCATGACATGAGAATTGGGTATTCCTGTTTTGCTGACGGATTTGGACCGATTTAGTATTGAGCAAATGTGCGCTGCATATACAGGTCGTAATGATTTTTAACGCAACTTTAAAATATTAGCTGTTTTCTGAAACACAAACTTTGTTTAATGCAAAAAAAAAAAAATAATAATAACAATAAATAAAAAACAAGCGATTCCGTGATTTCATTTAAATTCTACAATATGAAGCAATCTGAGACCATACTCCACAATATCAAATTAAAGCCTTGTATTTATTTAGGTACCGGTGCCGAATGATGAAGAAGCAAAATTTCGTTTATTTTCTTGGTTGCGCATGATTACAATCTGTATTTTAATGGGAAAACCGTTGACGGTATATTAGGCTGATATTTTTTGTACATTTTTAGCACGTCTTTTGTAAAAAAAAGATCGTGCTTATGTTACCAGTTTGTCTGTCCACCCGTCCATCCGTCTGTACCCAAGATATCTCTGCAACTATTAGTCCGATTTGAAAAATTCTTTTTTCATTGGGAAGCTTGAAATATCCGATTGATGATCCTTCGTTTCGTTTTTATAAATGCAGATGATGTCAAATTCAAAAATACGTTTTAATCCACATATTTGCTTCTAAACATCCGATTGAAAAAAGTATTTCATCTTTCGATTCCATTTACGTCGAAGAGTATCTTAGATATAGTTACTTTTTCAAATTATGCATAGATTTTGCGCTAGGGGTGTAAAAGTAGATTACATTTTTCCGGATAGCTCTTCTTCTAAAACTCCGATTTGAAAAATATTTTCTTCAGCGAATACACCTCCTGATGCCAAATCTATTGCTTATAATTTCACGTTTTTGGGAAAAAATACTTTGGCCACCAGGGGGCGTAAGCGTTAATTTTTGCTTCTGATGTATTTGCCATAAAATTTGAGCTTCTCTAATATCTATTGAAAAAATTATTTCGTGGACTGTTACCACTCACATCGATAAACCTTTTCGGAATATTTTCTTATTTAAATATTCCACAGTTTCTCCGCCAAGGGGCGTAGATGTATATCTTATTTTTGTCAATATTTCTACTTCTAGGAGTCCGATTTGAAAAATTCCTTCTTTGTTGGATAGTGTTTTCAGTGTGACTTATTTTCATATAATTCCAAAATTTTCAAGTAATTCATAGTCTTTCCGTTGGAGGGCGTAGAGGTAAATTACGTTTTCCCCTATATCTCTGCTTCTAAATCTCCGATTTGAAACATTCTTTCTGCACCGGATACAGCTCCTGATGGGTAATCGTTTGCACATAATTTCTAATTAAAAAAATGGTTTGGCCACCCGGGGGCGTAAATCTTAATTTCAGCTTCTGATGTATTTGCAGCAAAATATGAGCTTCAAAATTCTCGATTGAAAAAAAACGTCGTTTGTATACCGATACTACTCATGTCGACAAACCTTTTAGAAACATTTTCTTCTTGAAATAATGCATAGTTTCTACGCCAGGGGGCGTAGATGTATATCTTATTTTTGTCAATATCTCTTCTTCTAGGAGTCCGATTTGAAAAATGCCCACTTTGTTGGATAGTGTTTCCGATACGAAATGTTTTTCTTATAAATTCAAAGTTGTCAAGTAAATCATAGACTTTCCGCTAGGGAGCACAAAGGTAAATGTCGTTTTCTGCGCTATTTCTGCTTCTAAAACTCTGATTTGAAAAATTCTTCCTGTATCGCATACAAGACCTGATGAAAAATATTTTCCCCATAATTTCTGTTTGGTAAAGAATGGTTTGGCCACCTTGGGGCATAAGTGTTATTTTCTGCTTCTGATGTATTTGTAGCAAAATATGGGATCCTGTAAACTCGACTAAAATTTTTTTCTTGGACCGATACCGCTCATATGGAAAATCCTTTTGAGAATACTTTCTTCCTAAAATAATGCATGGTTGTTACACCAAGGGACGTATAGTCACATCTTATTTTTGTCGATATCTGTTTCTGAGAGTCCAATTTGAAAAATTCTTTCGGTGTTGGAGAGCGTTTCCTGGTGCGAAATGTTTCTCATATAAATTCATATTTTTCTGAACGCATAAGTCTACAACCAGAGGGCGTAAGCTCACGATTCCGTTTACAGCAATATCTGAGGGATTAAAAACCCGATGGAGAAACTTCTTTCTTCCGTCAGATACTATTGTTTTCTATACCGGCTCCATTGACTTTGAATAGCTTTGGTAAATTTAATTTGAGTCAGAACGGATTCAAAAGACGTGCTTATTACACCCGAAAATTTGGTGTTATCTTTCCTGTTTTTAAATATCAGGGATATTTTATATTATGCCGCGTTGGTTAGTATTGACGGTGGCAGAATACATATATTTTCGGTTCTAGAAGGTGTAAAACGTCGATTATGTTACTTCTGTTTAATTGATGAGAAACAGTAATTTTACAACAATAAGAAAATAAGCATTGATGTATGAAATATATAAATGCTATTACCGAAGTAAAATTTCTTGTATTGTTTAAAAAAAATAATTTTTCGAAAAACGCTCTTTATTGATTCACTTTTAGCGTGTTTCCTATACTTCTAGAACAAAAACATCATTAGAGTATGTCGTACCTCATAGTCTCTCGTAACTTTTCAAAGACAGAATTGCGTCTAAAGCTTGAGAATTAAATCTCGATCTTCTTTCTTCTAACACCCTGTCCACTGCACTAAAGGACCGTTCACTTGCAGTGCTGCTAGCTGGTAAACACAATGCGCGTCTTGCAATACTGGCTAATTTGGGGAATTTTGAGTTTTTCCGCCAAGTCAGAAAATCCTTAGCTTCTCAGTGATCGACTCCCACTTTCAAATCGATGCAGTTATCATCTAAATTAAATTCATCTTCCAGCTCTTCAAACATACTTGATGACGTATGTTTCTGTGTGGGCAGTTCCTGTATTGTCGATGCTGAAGCTGATGTTTCCGCTTTGTTAGTTTCGTCGATCATAGAACGTGTTTGTGAATGCACATGTTTCCCTTCATTTTCCGAAAACATTTTTAACGATTTGAAGTTCGGAAGTAGAAAGGTTGCCACTTCATGTAAATCGTTAGCATCTATTTTGCTGTGCAACCATTTTTGTTTTTTTCTTCAGTACTATTAAAATATCTGAATCTTTTGGGGAAACGGCGCAGTGCTTCATGAGCAAGTGATGCCAGAAGAGTGCCATATGTAAAAGGGGATGTAAATCTCTCTCAAGATGGCTAGTGGCTTCCTCAAACCGTTTTAGAAATTTTGTCAAAACAGACAAAATATCAGAATTTAATCCTTCCGTAGGAAAGGCTTCATTTTTGATAGCCAAAACATCCTTAATATCCTTTACTGGCCGTTTACGGATTTTAGCATAGCTCACTAAGTATTCCAGCGAGTTTCGACTTCTTGATAAACACATTTTTTAAACTGCGACACAGTTCCTGATTTTTTAAGTAAGTAACAAGTGATTTACAATTTTCTACACCTGTTTTAAACTCTGGTAGTGCTTCAGTTGCTTCTGTAAAACTGTGTTTCAGTGCAGTGTTCAAGAATTGGCAGGAACAAGTTAAACGACAAAAACATCTTAATGCCCAAACTATGTTTGCCCCTTCATCACTGACAAATACTACTTTTGTCGCAAGCATAAAGCAATCAAATCCCACATTTTCAAGGATTTGCAAAAGTTCTGAATTTATTTTTTCCCTGTCTTTGGTACATGAGGAAATGCAGTAGTTGTTAACACCACACTTCTCAAAACGAAGTCATTATCTACAAAGTGACAAGTAACAGCCATATATGCTTCATTCCTAAAGGGAGAAATCCACATAACAGTTTTTATAGCGCCACCAAACTTACGTATCACTTCGTTCATTTGTACAGTATAACCTATTCTAATCTTATAACGTCACCTGAACTTTTGACGTGTCTTGAAAGTGTAGTCCTGTGAAGCACCACATCTTGCGCTGGAACTGATTCTTCTGTTGCACCTGTATCAATTAAACACTGTGCTACCTCCAGAATACTTTGTCCTTCGATAATATCAAAAGGTCGCATATCATTACTGCTGACTTTTGCACAATCTTTCAGTACTTTCTCCTTTACTGTGGCAGATACTTTTTTCTTTCTTTATTTAAGAAATTGTCCAAATTCGTTAAATTCGGTTGTTTACAGCAAGCTTCAGTGCGTCGGATAAGTCTGCTAGATCCCATTGAATACGTATGCTTTAATATCTATTTACATTTTATACTAAAATGAAGGAACAATTCGCACGTTACGTTCACAAAATACTCATATGCTGTCTGCGTGCGATGAATTTAAAGCCATGTCCTCCAAAATTGCAAAATAAAAACTTTATTTACAATCTAAAAGTATAGTTAAATGCAAGAACTTTCGAGCCATCTAATGTCTCATCATCAGGTATTATGTGCAAACTGAAACATGGGGAACACGAGTCTTTATACTAGACACAAAGTGATCAGATTTCCCTGGTGGTGGCCAAAAGTCTATACAGGTGATGCCATTTCTATAGACCAAAGTTTACATGTAATAACACAGATTATAATTAAAATAATCTAAAATTGGAAGTGAAAAAATAAAACTTACAGGGGTTACACGTCATCATTTTTTGTCCCGGATATGGATTTAAGTAACTTTCTCCGTTGAGATGGTACAAACGTAGGAAGTTCTTGGTTGCAGCATGAGTCCCCATACTTCAAAATGAACAGGCTTTCAGCAAGGAAGACTGTCTGTTTGTTGAGTCTGGAGTTCAGCACCTGTACACCCTCCCAGTCCAGAACATATCCTTCTCGGTAAATAGTCGTAATAAGCGCCGTATTTACACGGCCTGTGCGAAGAGCATACTTATGTTCAGAAATGCGGATATTAATCGTCCTTAAGGTGCAACCTACGTAGGAGCTAGAGGGACCATCTGGGTTTTGATTATTTAACGGTATTCGGTAGACCCCCGGCCTCTGTAGGTTCGGAATCCCATCTCTGTCATTCCGGACCATAGAAAAGACGCTTCTTGTGGTCACATTAAAATTCAAGTTGTGTCTATGACAAGCTTTCTTAAGAATAGAGATAACAGGAGGATAATAGCCAACTTTACCTACATATTTAGTTGAGTTTGGTTCGTTGCACAGTGTAGTAAATTTTAACCTGTGATAGTCAAGCAACAATCTCCGAAAGTAGTTGGTAGAATAACCCGACAGGTGAGCTAAATTTAGGATTTTAGATAACTCTTCATTCCTAAGTGATCTACAAGAAGAATGTGAATAGGCTCGTTTCATCAAAAAACGAAATGCTGCAGATTTGTGATCTTGGGGAGTGGGTTGATGATACCGTAATAATACAGGGGGTGAAGGTTGGTTTTCTATAAACCGAAAAACTTAGTTGATTAGAGGTCTGGTCCCGAACCAATAGAAAGTCTAAAAAAGGTAGACGTCCATGTTCATCAATTTCTTGAGTAAATTTGATGGTAGGAAACTGGGAAGAGAGTAGTTCAGACGTCTACCTTTTTAGACAAATATTGATGACGTGGAACCCCTGTAAGTTTTATTTTTTCATTTCCAATTTTAGATTACTTTAATTATAATCTGTGTTATTATATGTAAACTTTGGTCTGTAGAAATGGCATCACCTATATAGACTTTTGGCCACCACCAGGGAAATATGATCACTTTGTGTCTAGTATAAAGACTCGTGCACCCCATGTTTCAGTTTGCACATAATACCTGATGATGAGACATTAGATGGCTCGAAAGTTTTTGCATTTAACTATACTTTTAGATTGTAAATAAAGTTTTTATTTTGCAATTTTGGAGGACATGGTTTTAAATTCACCGCACGCAGACAGCATATGAGTATTTTGTACATTTTATACATTGAACGTACTGAACTTTTTTATTAGTTTCCAACTCAATTACTTCTTCGAAATAATTCCATACATCAGATTTTTCGCGTTTATTCGGGGAAGTCGTTTATCTTCCGGCATCGATTTTCCGTATTGTATTTTCTCGCTCATTGTTAGTGAATCATTGCGCTGCAGTGATTGTCGCAAGCTGAACTGAAATAATACGTCAGACCTCAGAGAAGATATAACCTTTGCACCTAATCGAAACCAAATCCACTGGAAGGAGTTTCACTCCTTTGCTCTTTGAATGATCTCCAGTAGTTTTGGTTCCGATTCTTAACCGAAACCAAAAGGGGTTTTTACTCCTTTGCTCTTTGAATGATTCGTCGTGAAGGGAGAAACAAAAGGAGGTGAGTGTTTGGGATTTTTAGTTGGCACAGGATATCCCTCCCTCCTCTTAATCCCCCTCCTAATCCCCTTCCCTAGCAGCCCTGGGTAATTGGCCTTTGGTCTGGCCTCCCAAAGGCCAATTACGCAGGGCTGTCGGCTCACATTCATGTTTTACATGAATGACTGGAAAATACGATTTTTCATATTTTAGCTGCCAGAACTTTACATTTCAGTCTAGGAAAAAAATACATAGTTGCTACGTAAAACACTCACAGACGTTTTGAAGTTATGAAATGCAAGCGAAATACGCAATTAATTATAACTGAGAACTTCAGGCAAAGAACAAATGAGAGACTAAACCCGAAAAATTCAGTTGTGCGTTTCCCATTGCATTAGTTAATTCGGTTAGCAATGTTAAATAAAATTAATTAGAAAAGTTAACGGAAGAATTAACTTGGGCCCTGGTTTTAGTCAAATATTTGATATAAGAGCCCGCCCGGGTCCGTGCTCTTCTTTAAACGGGACATGGTTACACAGATGTTTCTTATTAATACGGCAGCAGGTGGTAGCCCATTGACTATGTAGACGACTACAATGTATGACGGTATGCAGTCCCGCAACCAGAAGTTTCTTAAGGCGAGGGGGGATTCTTGGTTCACTGGTGAAAGCCTCATATATACATCGATGAGCCATTATATTATGACCACCTACTTAAGACGCTGTAGGATCCCTTTTAGTCAGCAAAACAGCGGCCACTCGGCGAGGCACCGATTCGATGAGGTGGCGATAGGTATCCTGGGGTACCTGGTACCATTATGTCAACAGCAGGTTCCTCAGTTCCCGTACATTTCGGGGTGGTGATGATTTAGCGCGAGCCCGCTTTTCCAAGTCGAACCACAAATGTTCGATTGGGTTCATGTCAGGTGAGTTTGGAGGCCAAGGCATGAACAGAAAGTCACCAGCATGTTCCTGGAACAACTCCTTGAGGATTCGGGCAGCGTGACAGGGTGCATTATCCTGTTGGTAATGGCCATCACCAGCAGGGTTGCCGTGAATGGGTGAACTTGGTCCGCAACGATGTTCAAGTACCTCACAGCTGTCAGGGATTGTGCTATTGGGATAATGGGGGCTAAAGTGTCCCAAGAAAACATCGCCCACAGGATAACACCGCCACCGCCGGCCCGTTTCCACCCAATAGTGCATCCAGGTGCCATACCCTCCGTTGGTAATCGCGTATCCACGCTCTGCCGTCTATATGATGCACCAAGAATCTTGATTCGTCAGACCAGGCCACTTTCTTCCAATCATCCATGGCCCAATCTCGATGATGTTCATTTCATGCGTTGTTGGCGAGGACGTGCAGTGAGCATGGGGACCCGTCTGGGTCTTCGGCCACGCAGGCCCATGCGCAGAAGGCTGCGATGAACTGTGAGCTGTGGCACTTTGCTTTGATCACCACTGTTGTAGCTGCTCGTGATTTGTCGCACTAAGGTCGCTGTGTACAATGCGCGACAGTCTCCGCTCCCTCCTGGCATCAATGAGCCGCAGACGACACACAGTTGGACGACGGTTCGTCCTTTGGCCATCTGTGCATCGCATTTGATACGAACCCACTACAGCAGCACGTGAACAACTCACAAGCCGCGCCGTTTCCGAGATCGTAGTTCCGAGGAGCCCCGCCATCACAATTTGTCTTTTATCAAATTCCGATAAATCGACAGTTTTTCCGATTTTGGCTTCGAACACTCTACTAACCGAAAGCCGGTCCTCGGGTAATATATATACTGCTCGGTGAACTTTACCTGCGCCACTTTTCGGTCTCCAGGCGCGCACATTTCTCTAGGCTCGGGGTGGTCATAATACAATGGCCCATCGGTGTATATATCATTGTCAACCGTTATCAATCCACTGCTGGATGAAGGTCTCCCCAAGTTTTTTCCACAACGGTCTGTCTTGCACCAGTCTCCTCCATGTCACTCCCGCATGCTTTCAAATTTCATCCACTCATCTCCCATGTGGTCTTCTTGTTGGTCTCTTCCTATCCCTTGGAATCCAGTCTAGAATTTCGGCTGTCAATCGATGGTCCATTCTTCTGGCAACGTGTCCAGCCTATTGCTATTTCAGGGATTTTATTCTGATCATGATGTTTTCCACTCTTGTCATTTTCCATTTCCATGAGTTCCTCTCCTTATTTATCCTGGTTACACCAAGCATGCATCTCTCCATGCATCTTTCCGTTGATACGTTCTGATCATGAGAAGAACGAAGATGTGTAATGTGAAGAAAAATGTTGTTAGTAAAGTGGGAATAAATACTTTGTGGTGGTTTGGCCATGTTGAAAAAATGAGTGGTGAGATGCTTCCTAAAAGAATTTATTCAGCCCAAGCAGCAGGAAAGAAAGGTAGAGGAAGGCCAAGGGTACATTGAAGGACCAGATTTAGGAAATGAGAAAAAGTTAATGTATATGAAGAACAGAAGGTCTTGTGTTATGCCAGTGAAGTTCGAGTTGTTTGCCGAGATCGCTGTAAATGGTGACGTTTAGTACATCAACAGTAAGTAAAATCTAGTACCATCAGTTTTAAACTTTTATTTGACAGCTGAGCTTTCGTTGAAGAGCTAACCTCTGAATCTCAAAAAACAGCTTAGTGATATGTATTCATGTCAGAAGCGTAGGGTGACTTAAAAAATATCCGGTGCTAAATATTTTTAAAATTGCCTTTAACCTTCTTCCGCAGTGTGAAATGTAATTTCAGTGGATTGTCAGGTTTCCAAAGGTCGCATGCTGAAATCATACTTAAAATGAAGTAGAAATTTTATTTATATACATATGCAATTCTACATAACATAAAAATACAGTAGAAGCAAAACAATAGCGAACAGTAAAAGCAAAACAGTAGTAAACAGTAGAAACAAAACAGTAGCAAACAGTAAAACGAAACAGTAGTAAACATTAGAAAAAAACAGTAGTAAACAAAACAGTAGTAAAAAGTTGAAGCAAAACAGTAGTAAACGGTAGAAGCAAAAAAGTAGTAAACAGTAGAAACAAAACAGTAGTAAACAGTAGAAACAAAACAGTAGCAAACAGTAAAACGAAACAGTAGTAAACAGTAGAAAAAAACAGTAGTGAACAAAACAGTAGTAAAAAGTTGAAGCAAAACAGTAGTAAACAGTAGAAGCAAAAAAGTAGTAAACAGTAGAAACAAAACAGTAGTAAATAGTAGAAACAAAACAGTAGCAAACAGTAGAAACAAAAAAGTAGTAAACAGTAGAAATAAAACAGTAGCAAACAGTAGAAACAAAAAAGTAGTAAACAAAACAGTAGGAAAAAGTTGAAGCAAAACAGTAGTAAACAGTAGAAGCAAAAAAGTAGTAAACAGTAGAAACAAAACAGTAGTAAACAGTAGAAACAAAACAGTAGTAAACAAAATAGTAGTAAAAAGTTGAAGCAAAACAGCAGTAAACAGTAGAAGCAAAAAAGGAGTAAACAGTAGAAACAAAACAGTAGTAAACAGTAGAAAAAACAGCAATAAACAGTAGAAGCAAAACAGTAGTAAATAGCACAAACAACAGTAGAAGCAAAACAGCAGTAAACAGTAGGAGCAAAACAGTAGTAAACAGTAGAAACAAAACAGTAGCAAACAGTAAAACGAAACAGTAGTAAACAGTAGAAAAAAACAGTAGTAAAAGTTGAAGCAAAACAGTAGTAAACAGTAGAAGCAAAAAAGTAGTAAACAGTAGAAACAAAACAGTAGTAAACAGTAGAAACAAAACAGTAGTAAACAGTAGTAAACAGTAGAAGCAAAACAGTAGTAAATAGCACAAAGAACAGTAGAAACAAAACAGTAGTAAACAGTAGGATCAAAACAGTAGTAAACAGTAGAAACAAAACAGTAGAAACAAAACAGTAGTAAACAGTAGAAACAAAACAGTAGTAAACAGTAGAAACAAAACAGTAGTAAACAGTAGAAACAAAACAGTAGTAAACAGTAGAAACAAAACAGTAGAAACAAAACAGTAGTAAACAGTAGAAACAAAACAGTAGTAAACAGTAGAAGCAAAACAGTAGTAAATAGCACAAACAACAGTAGAAACAAAACAGTAGTAAACAGTAGAAACAAAACAGTAGTAAACAGTAGAAACAAAACAGTAGTAAACAGTAGAAACAAAACAGTAGTAAACAGTAGAAACAAAACAGTAGAAACAAAACAGTAGTAAATAGCAGAAACAACAGTAGAAACAAAACAGTAGTAAACAGTAGGAGCAAAACAGTAATAAACAGTAGAAGTACAACAAAGTATGTTCGGTTTCGCTTCCAGTTAACCAGGATATTTTGCTGTAATTCTACATTAAAAGTTCTAGATTGTTTCTTATGTTTTTGCGGGAAGCAAATATTTGGTCCATTCTGGCATAAGTCTTTAGTCTTTACCTGCGTTTTTCTTCATCTTAATAAACTAAATGGGTGTTCCAATAAAAAAAGTCCCTTGTTCATTTTACTTACACGAGCAAACCTTACAGCGTAACCCACAAACGAAAATCAGCCGCTCACTGTCCGATGACGCGGAAGCAAAGTTGGCACCGTTAAACTGAAAGGCGACCAGCCCAGAAAGACAGTTTTACGCATGCGCAGTTCAGCCCGCATCTTCTCATTTTCCGGAACTTCGTCGATGCAGCCAAGGTGAGAAGTTAACGGATGCCGCTTCTACCACCTCGTCTAAAGCCGTGGATCGTGATGAAAGATGATCCACGGCTTTAGTGAACGGCAATGGAAAACTGTAATGTGCTGCCCAGTTTCTCAACTGCTGAAGTGGCTCACATTTGCATTCAGAAAATCTGGGAACTGGTTACTACTACGGATTTTCTTTCGGAATTTTGTTCAATTAAAAGAAAAAACTAGGATACCCATTATGACCCGACGCTACTGATTTATGTATAAAACAACAGAAGGATCTTATTTCAAATTTTATCAAAACAGCTTGAAAATTACATAGTCGAAGGTGAAGTGTTCGTAAACGTAAAGTAGGAATTATCCGTGCTTAATGGGCGCATTGTCATCACATTGTATGTTCGTCTTTTCCGTCATAGGCTGCAGTTTATTGCTCTGGGCACTATAAGTGTGGAGACAGGAAGCGAATTTGTACGGCGAAGTGAACTTTTCTTCATAAGGGACGATCAGTACTTGGTTTTATTGCAGGAATAGGCTCGGGATGGTGGCATCTTTATGACTAGAAGCAGTGGCATACCGGAAAAACTCGAGGCACCCCCTGCAAAAACTGTTTTCGAGGCCCATTAGCTTTCAGTTACTCAAAATTTTAATTCCATATTATTAACTAGGTTTTACGGGTGTTTTAATAAATCAAATTATTTGGAACCTTCGAGTATGTTTCGTAAAATCAAAATTATTTCACTTTACTGCGTGAAACACAAATGTGTGCGCTATTTTTAAAATAACTGCCCTGGTTACCGATACAAATTACTACAAAATACTTACGCCAAAGTCAATCATATCATGCAAAATTTATTAATTTTGAAGAACAAAGGCCTGCTTTTTGAAATGCTTCACGATTGCACACACAAAACATGCAACTGCCGCGTGGCAGTGTCTAATGACATTTCTGATTTATGCGAAATGTCACAACATGGGTAAGCAAATAATTAAGTAATGATTAAGAACTGTAGCATAAAAAACGCAGAACTACTTAAACTACGTACTCTGGGAAATAAAAAACACACTTAACATAATACCACAAGGTGAAAATCCTTCAAATACGCGGCGTCAGTAAATAAATAAATGCATAGCTCTTTCCACGTTCCAGAAACACATAGCAACCGAAAAATTGTTTTCAGCCGTGGTTCAATTCCACGGCGGCTGCTTAAAACAATTTTCGGTTGCTATGTGTTTCTGCAAAGTGGAAAGAGCGATGTATTTGTTTATAATACCACAATGTTTTGCATATCGTAAAAAAAATCATTTGATTCTGTTATAAAAAAAATGACACAGGTCTCTGATTTTTCGCTCCCGCGAAGAACACATTTTAGTTCATTGTATTCGGAAGGATGCATAGTTATGCGCAAACAACTGTAATACATAACACCTTATCCTCATTGGTACAAAAACTCCGCTCTTTGAACTGATATTTTTGTTCGCATTCTCTTGTTAACATACCTGCATAGAAACTGTTGCAAGAGCTGTGAACTTGATGCCCCTTCTAACTACAAGTGCTATTATAAGGGGCCTCAAGTTCTTCTGAGTAGCCGCTTTACCTTCATCCAGTTTTTATGAACGAAAACTATCTCTAAAGATTTTGCGTATTGACCGAGTAAAACAAAAATGCTTTTCTTCTTAATACTTCATTCAAAGCTGCCTTAATTCTTGGCTATTTCTTTAACCAGTTTTATAGGAAGTTTCCCCCCAAAAAATATGTAAAATCTTTTTGCTCAGGCTAGAGGCCCTTTTAACCATGAGCCCCCCCCCCCGCACTGTGGGGGTTGCGGGCGCTATCAGTACGCCCCTGACTAGAAGGCTACTCATGCATTAGGGCAGAAGTTTATCTGGAGACAGAGCAGCTCTTAGAGGAGTGCGATATGTGCGGTCGCACAGGGCGGTACTTCTTCATTTTTCGCAAATATTTCAGTATTAGCTGGAGAGCTCCGAAGCTCCGAAAGAGACTTTTTTGTTTGTTGTTTGTTTGTTTTGTTTATTCTGTCTTCAGCTTTAACTACACAGGAAAGTACTGGTCCCGTGACCTGCAGCCATGGTGACGCAGCTATTTTAGCAATCTCTTCTGAATGGGTGAAAGGACAGGCTGCAATCAAACTGGTAATGACGCAATGCTTAATGACGTAGCTTAAAAGGGGGCTATGGTACTTTTTTCTTTAGAAATTAAGCCCTGAGTGTATGTTTTATATCTAGTGAAGAGGGAGGGAGGGGGTTAAAGCAAAAGGCCCCACAGCTAGGTTCGCATACGGTCCAGCGGCTGCTAAGGGAGGCTTTGTCAAGAGGCAGCGGCGTAGCGGTTTGAATGATAAGAGAGAGAGAGAGAGGTTATCAGTTTTCGTAGCGGAGAGAAGGAGGAACGGAGAACTATTGGAAGGATTGCACACTTGACAGGAAGAAAGGTCCGTTAAAGTTGATTATTCCTCGATCCTAAAATCCGAATAAATTATTAGGGGTATGCAAAAGTTTCCGCCGTTTTAAGGAGAAAGAAGACAGGAACAGTTAGGAAACTAGTACACATTTATTCAGCGAAATATTGTCTGTTAGCATCAATGACCTTTTGCCATTTTTCAGGCAGCAAATGAATGCACCTGAGATAGGACTCGGGTTTTGAGCTGAAGAACGCAGTGACGAAACTTTCCACTTCTGGAACTGTGGTGAACCGCTGTTGGTCTAGGGCATGTTGCATAGAACGAAAGAAATGAAAGCCTGAGGGTGTAATGTCCGGGGAGTAAGCCGGATGCGGTAAAACCTCCCAGTGTAACTGTTCAAGGGTTGATTTCGTGGTGGCACCGACATGTGGTCTGGCATTATCGTGTAATAGGATGACTGGGCGGCTTCCTTTACCTGTCCATGGGCGTTTTTGCTCGATTGAGGCGTTCAGTTTCATCACCTGATCCCTATATCGTTGTGCAGTGATTGTTTCACCCAGTTTCAACAGTTCGAAGTACAGCACTCTGTGACGCACCTGCCAGCAGGATGCACACGACATAAAGGCAGATAGCAGTCAGAACGAACGTCCGCATAGCTCGATTGGTAGAGTGACTTATTCCGGAATAAGTGGATTCGGGTTCGATCCCCGGCGTGGACCAAAACGACGGAGATTTTTACTTCGTTATAACTCCCACGCCACACACAGCAGCACCTTTCCCCCGTGGATATCCTATTTCGCAGTGGATGTTGATGGCTGTCCTGGGTCGACCCAGGACCGCTTGCGAACGGGGTTGTCGCAATAGACCCATTTTCCATCCCCGGTGAAAACCTACTATAAGAAATTCTTCCCTTGAAACCTCTTCAGCAAAGACATGCAGATGCCCAATCGTTGACCAATATTACGCTCCGTTGAAGTATCAATATTACCAATCTTCTGGATCTTCTCCAATGCCTGTAGACGCCGTACCACCGTCGATTGAGCCACTTTTGAACGTTTCGCCCCAGTTGCGTGGTTGGTTGTGTGGCATCCTCTTGCAACAGCTATTCCATGTCCTCCTCTGCGAGTTCCTACGGTCTACCTGTACGTGGCTTGTCTTCCAAGCTTAGATCACCTTTCTTAAACATGGCAAACCATTCTCGACATGTCCGCTCACCCATAACCGTTTCGTCATAAGCCTGACCGTATGCTTCACTCGCACTTTTCCCTAAATTAAACATGAATAACAAACAGTGCGCAAATGAACTTTATCGACCGCCATGCTTGGCTTCATGTACGAACTGACAGCACGGGTCGCCGGCCGGTTAAACTCCTACAGCTCCTGCTAGCGGGGGCGGTGGAAACTTTTGCATACCCCTAATAGAATAAAACATCTAAATGATCAAAGCCTTATAATACTTATAGTTCACTACAATCGATAACTGTCAAAATTCTAATAAACGAGTTTTTAATCGATTAAGAACATGAAAAAAAATCTGAGTAGGCCTCTGCGCAGAAGTAGTATTACAGGGCTATTCATTGAATTACACTGGTCTGCAAAAATTAAGGACGAAGAGGAGAAATTAGCATAACAGCGGAACGAGCAGGCAGAACGGACCGAAAGACCACTCAGGTTAAGACTAGGGTCCGGTACGGTAAGGCATGCGCATATATGCAACATGACGTAGGGGGTGGGGGTGGGAGTGTCGGAAGGGTATAAAGCACACAGGCGGTGTACGTTCAGCAACATTCGGTGAAAGCTATTGCACGGTGTACATCGGTTTGAACGACGTCGAGTGGCTGCCAATGTGTGATATGGGTCAACAGGCAATTAAGTAGACGATATCTGGATGACTTTACCCGAGGTCGCGTCATTGGTAAGTTGGAAGAAGGTCAAAGTGTGACTAGTGTGGCCGAGGAGTTCGGGATCGCTCACAGCATCGTTTCAAGAGCTTGGAGAGCATTTCAAACGACAGGAACAGCTGTCCGAGAGTTTAGCAGTGATCGTCCACGAGCAACCACGGCGGCGGACTATCGGTATATTGTCCTACAGGCGAGAAGAGACAGACGGCAGACAGCGGGAGAAATCACAAGGCACATGCAACAGAAAACTGGACGTCCGTTATTGCGTTTTACCGTGACCAGGAGGCTGCACAAAGGTGGTCTATTTGCACGACGACCAGTGCGGTGTGTGCCATTAACGCCTGCTCATCGGAGACGGCGGTTTCTGTGGTGCCAGGAACACAAGAACTTAACACATCAGCAATGGGGTCGAGTTCTCTTTACGGATGAGAGCCGATTTAGTCTGACGAGCGATTCTGGACGTATACACATCTGGAGAGAGCAGGGAACCCGCAATCACACCTCCAACATCATCGAAAGGGACCGGTTTGGAGGTGGCGGAGTTCTCGTTTGGGGTGGTATCATGCTTGGTAGCCGTACTGACATTCACATCTCCCAAGGAGGTTCAGTCGCTGATGTCCGCTATTGTACCGAGGTTCTCCTGCCTCACTTGCGTCTGTTTAGAGGTGCTGTGGGTCCTGAGTTCCTCTTCATGGACGACAACGCTACCCCTCATCGTACAGTGGCTGTCGCAGAGCTGTTGTAGAGTGAAGATTTTCAACGCATGGATTATCCAGCAAGGTCCCCGTACCTAAATCCAATCGAACACGTGTGGGACCTTCTCGGGAGACGCTTGGCAGCACGTCACCAGCCGCCAGCGACGATTCCGCAGCTGCGATTGGCGCTATAAGAGGAATGGGCCGCGATGTCTCAACAGCTCCTTGACAACCTCGTCCTCAGCATGGACATACGTTGTAAATCCTGCAACGCAGTCAGGGAGGATCATATCCCCTACTAAAGACTGGATTTTTCTTGGCAGCCGCCTGTCACATGGACGTTTCTGTCTTCTGTCCAGTTGTGCTGGAAGCTATCTTTTCAATAAAGTGCCGTTGTATCCTTTGGATTCCTTGTTTGGACGGTTTTGCTTACTTGTCCCATATTCTTACACCTTGGGGATCTTATGGTATGATTTGAGTCGATGTGGAGCACTTCTGCACTACGTTACATTCGAAAAACCGTCTCGTTATGTAACGTACCAGGAGATGTGACGTACCTGCCAGAAGGACGCACACGACATAAAGGCAGATAGGAATCAGAATACATCCCGGCGTAGACCAAAAATGACGGAGAAATTTAATTCGTTATAATGGCGCCCGAACTATCCGGATGACCCGACCGTTCAAAATCTCGCAATGGTGTGATGTTATTTCCACACCGCGAGATAGGAAAAATCAGAGAATCCCTTCTTCAGCGCTTCGAAAAATCAAAAAAAAAAAAAAAAAAAAAAAAAAAAGGGGGAGATGATGTAACGTGCCAGGAGATGTGACGTACCTGCCAGAAGGACGCACACGACATAAAGGCAGATAGGAATCAGAATACATCCCGGCGTAGACCAAAAATGACGGAGAAATTTACTTCGTTATAGTCCTTAATTTTGGCATGCCAGTGTATGTTTCAGTGCCCTGTGTGCAGGGTTCGTTGGACCTTCGTTTGTAGAGAATTTCTAAGTTTCGGGGTTTAAGCTGTATTATTCCCTGATGATGAAACAAATAAATAAAACATCTCCTAAATTTAAGATTCTTTCTTTTGCAGTGAAAAATATGTTTATTCTATGAATTTATGGGAAACATATTTCAAGCTTTGTCTTGGTTTGTTTGCGTTTCACTATATTATTAACACTTTGATCTGTTTCTCTATCAAAATGACTGTTCTTCAGTTATCTCCTTGCTAATTTTTTTATTTCCGGCTTTTCATTCTGCTTTTATGACAGCATTTTCCTCGATCGCCATCTCTGTTTCACTCAAAAGAGAAAAACCCTTGCTGACTGCCCTCTCTCTCCGCATCGAACCCAATCCCTTGCGTTCTTCCTTCCTATTCCAGCTAATCTGTACCCCGGGCCTTTTCTGCTCTGCCCGAGCTCCTCTCAGAAAACGCAGAAATTCCTTAATTGGCTATTGCCTTCTCTATGACAGTTACTTCCGCGTGCCCTCTACCTTAGCGTTAAACAAAAGATGTGAGAATGTCTCGATACTTCTCTCAAAATCATTGCCCACTTTCTCCCTCGCATAGCAATAAAAAGCCTTGAAAATCAAACTAGGCGATATCTTCGTATACGGGACGCAGCCGCACAGAATGGTAGAAAAAGGAAAAAAGGGACCGTCTCATAACTGACGCTAAGGGGAGATGATTCGAACTCACCGTACTCAAAATGGCTATTATAGTTTAATCCTGTTGAATCTACACTGCTGGCCACTGAAAATGCAACACCAAGAAGGAAGCATCAGATTTGTCTGAAATTCGCAGCATGCGTTGCCCGCGAGAGGACATGCAAACGATTAGCATTGCAGGTCATATGCAAATCATGTGCGCCCGGCACGCCACCGAGAAACACTATAAGAAGGGTGTTCAGAAGGCGGAGTGTAAGTAGTGGAAGCGTGTTGTGCTGCCGGACCTGTGCGTGGGAAGCTTCCTGGTGCCTCGTCGCAGAATACGGCAGTCATTCCAGCACGTTTCAGAGTTCGACAGAGGACGAATAGTGGCTTATCGCGACAGCGGTTTATCGTACCGAGACATCGGCGTCCTTGTGGGACGACATCCTGCCACAGTGAGGCGAGTATGGATTCGGTGGGTGCAGGAGGAACGGACGGACCAACGTGAGAGATTGCCGCAGCCGCGGCACACCACTGAACGAGAGGACCGGCATGTTGTGCGCGGGAATTGATGGCTCGCACCGCCACATCATGAACGTTAGCGCAGGATTTAAGGTGTGTTGCGCAACAATCTGTGTCAGCACGTACCGTTCGACGTCGTCTGCAGGAGCAGGAACTTGTCACACGGCGCACATTGCTCCGATTACCATTGACGTTAGGCCACCGGCGAGTGCGGTGGCAGTGGGCTGTTGAACGCCTCACCTGGACTACGGAATGGCACGACATTGTCTTCTCCGACGAATCCCGCTTCTGCCTGCAACACCATGATGGTCGGATCCGCGTGTGGCGGCACCGCGGCGAGAGACTGTATGACGCCTGCATTATGCATCGCCATACCGGTCCGTCGCCTGGCGTTATGGTTTGAGGCGCAATTGGATATGACACCCGCACCCCTCTGGTACGCATCGCCGGTACACTCAACAGCCACAGCTACATCTCCGACGTTTTGGAGCCTGTAGTCCTCCCTTACCTGCCGGACCTGTCAGCGGCCACGTTTCAACAGGACAATGTGCGCCCGCACGTGGCACGCATCGTGCAACAATTCTTCACGGCCCACCAGCTGTCACTGCTGCCGTGTCCCGGCAAGCACCACCCGCGGCTACGCCTGATGAACTGTGGCAACGTGTGGAAGCAGCCTGGACCGACATACCCCAAGCCCACATCCAAAGCCTCTTTCGTTCGATGCCGCGGCGTGTAGCGGCCGTTATTGCCAGTCATGGGGGCCACAAGAACTATTGATGTCTGCGTGGTCCGCAAGTCGCACGGGCCTGTAAGCTCAATCGTTTCATCTTTGTATCTGTGGTTATGCGTTCAGTAAATCTGGCTTTGCTATCTCGTGTCCTTCTTGGTGTTGCATTTTGGGTGGCCAGCAGTGTATGATGCCCAAGTTACAGTAGACAAATCCAAGGCACACAGTAGCCATGGCAACTGAAAAATCTCACCTTGCGCTTGAGTTTTCAAATTTCATTTTGAAAATGTTATTTCAAATTCCTTTCACAAAATTTGAATTTCTATTATGAAGCATAACTTTATTAAGGCAACAAATGGAGTATACGGGGTTTTTTTCTGTTTGCGTCTCTTTTGCAGACTAATTACCGCATAATCAGAATAATGAAGATGCCAACATCAATTTGATACCAAAACCAGTTGAGTTACGCATTCTACAGCGATATTGTCAGTAGTTTTTCATGCTGAAGTTCCATAGTGCAACACAAGAGAGATGCGTTGGCTCATTTGGAGCGTGGAACAGAATGTTCTTAGTCATGACATTGATTTCACGTGGGGTGCTTATGAGTGTATTTATTAATTAGTGCTGTCATTCAGTGTTATATGTACATCAGAAGACGAAGCTGATATTTTTAGAACGAAAACCTATTTTGAAATGCAACTATTAATACAAGTATGTAATATGTTCCCGAGTTTCAGTTGCAGATTTTGCACTGAATTGTTTGAACAATATATACACGGTCGAGGCACATTATTGCGACCACCAGCTAATATCCAGAGTAACCGCCGTGTGCATCGCGGACAGCAGCTAGACGGGTTGGGAGTGACTCAATAAGGTGCTGGATGGTGTTCACAGGTATGTGGAGCCATGCTGACTGCAGTGCATCTGACAGCTGCTAGAGAGTTCTTGGTGGAGGATCCACAGAGCGAACAACACGATCGAGGTGGTCCCACAGATGCTCAATTGGGTTTAAGTCTGATGAATTAGAGGGCCAGGGAAGTACTTTGAAGGCTTCATCATGCTCTTCCAAGGACATTTCTTGCTGTGTGACATGTCACACTGTCATGCTGGAAGATCCCATTCACCCCAGGGAAGACAATCAACATGTATAGGTGTACGTGGCCTGCAAGGATGGATTCATAACGAATTCGGTCCATAGTGCCTTTCACAGGTATGAGTGGACCCAGGGAATGTCACGAAATCATTCTCCAGACCATAACGCTGCCCCCACCAGCTTCTGTTCTTCAAGCAATGGTTGAAGAGTGTTTGGTCTCCGATGTTTCTCGTCTTATACGCCAATGTCCATCCGTTCGATGAAGCAGAAAAGGTCACTCATCGGAGAAGGCAATCCTTCGCCAATCAAGGGAGGTCCAATTCCGATACTGCCTTGCAAATGTAAGCCTTTTCTGCCGATGCACTTTCGTCATTATAGGTGCAGTGACGATCCGTTTGCATCGGAGCCCCATACGCAGCAGGGTTCACTGAACTGTCGTATTAGACACACTTCCGGTAGCCCCCTGGTTCGTTCGGCCAGTGAGTTACTCCACTATAGCATGTTGATCGGCCCTCGCGCACCTTCGAAGCCGACGTTCACGTCTCGCATCAATGTCATGTGGTGATCCGCAGTTTCTACGTCGCTTATTCGCAATAATGCCATTTCTCCAATCACGATACACTTTAACCACAGCAGCACGCGAAAAGTTCACAAACAGCGCTGTTTCAGAAATATTGTCACTCTTAGCCCGAAAGCCGACAATCATTCCTATTTGCAAATCTGATAAATCGCCCCTTTTATCCATAACAGCAACGAATGATGTGTTTTCAGAATGCCTACAACACACCTTATATACCCTCCAAGCCAGCTCACGACACGTGCCTGTTTTCATTGGCTACGCGCTGTTGACGTCAAAAGTAGGAGGTGGTCACAATAATGTTACTCGACTGTGTATAAGGCATACACTACTGTTTGTGAAAATTGCAATACCATGAAAGACTGACGGTATTAGCATGAAACTTTCTGGATATTATAACGAAGTAAATTTCTCCGTCATTTTTGTCCACGCCGGGGCTCGAACCCGGGTCCCCTCATTCCGGAATAAGTCGCTCTACCAATTGAGCTACGCGGACGTTCGTTATCGCTGTTATCTTCCTATATGTCGTGTGCGTCCTGCTGGGCAGGCACGTCACATCTTCCTCCCCCCCGAAGGAGGGCCGGGGCCATGGCCCACGGTTCAGCCGTGACCATGAATCGTCGCAAGCAGCCATCCGCTGTAGAACGTGCACTTGAGAACTCCCAGTCAATCTGGTGTGTGGAATGCAACGTCACACACATTTATTTTTCGAAGCGCTGAAGAAGGGATTCTCTTATTTTTCGTATCTCGCGGTGTGGAAATAACCTTACACCATTGCGAGATCTTGAACGGCCGGGTCATCCGAAAAGTTCGGGCGCCATTATAACGAAGTAAATTTCTCCGTCATTTTTGTCCACGCCGGGGCTCGAACCCGGGTACCCTCATTCCGGAATAAGTCGCTCTACCAATTGAGCTACGCGGACGTTCGTATCGCTGCTATCTGCCTTTATGTCGTGTGCGTCCTGCTGGGCAGGCACGTCACAATATGTACTACAAGTTGGGTCATGCAAATGATTAAAATGTCAGTGAAAATGCGCATGCAGTTTTGGATTAGCGCCCTCTGCACTGTCCGGTCTGGTGTATAAAGAGCGGGTTCAAAGGAGATGTTGCAATCAGTGAAGACCCTACATTGAGTCGAAAGGATGTGTCTTGTGTCTCACTAGGGCCCATCGCTGAAGAAGGAAGCATTATGAACACCTAACGGGCTTTGAGCGGGGAAGGATTGTTGATTAGAGAAGCTGGATTTTTCTACCGCGAAATCGCCACTCGTACTAGGGGACGAAACTCCAGCAAAGTGATACGAACGTGGCGTCATTGGATAAATGGGACTCGGACGCACAGCAATCCAGGAAATGGGCGCAAAATCATACAACTGCACAGGATGACGGACACCTTGACCGAGTGGCAGTGCCCGATTGCGCACAACTATATCCACGGCGTTAGCGCAGCAGTGGAGCAGTCCCAAGACCAAGACATCTGAGTGTCCCAAGGCCAAGACATCTGAGTGGTCCAAGGCCAAGACATCTGAGTGGGCCCCAAGGCCAAGACATCTGAGTGGTCCCAAGGCCAAGACATCTGAGTGGTCCCAAGGCCAAGACATCTGAGTGGGTCCCAAGGCCAAGACATCTGAGTGGGTCCCAAGGCCAAGACATCTGAGTGGGTCCCAAGGCCAAGACATCTGAGTGGGTCCCAAGGCCAAGACATCGGAGTGGGTCCCAAGGCCAAGACATCTGAGTGGGTCCCAAGGCCAAGACATCTGAGTGGGTCCCAAGGCCAAGACATCCGAGTGGGTCCCAAGGCCAAGACATCGGAGTGGGTCCCAAGACCAAGACATCTGAGTGGGTCCCAAGCCCAAGACATCTGAGTGGGTCCCAAGGCCAAGACATCTGAGTGGATCCCAAGGCCAAGACATCTGAGTGGATCCCAAGGCCAAGACATCTGAGTGGGTCCCAAGGCCAAGACATCTGAGTGGGTCCCAACGCCAAGACATCTGAGTGGGTCCCAAGGCCAAGACATCTGAGTGGGTCCCAAGGCCAAGACATCTGAGTGGGTCCCAAGGCCAAGACATCTGAGTGGGCCCCCTTAAGAATTCATGACGGGGAATCATTATGATGTTCACTAAAACACGAAACTGTATCTATATGTTTGTGATAATTAATACTTAGTGCATTTTTCAAACTAATAAATTATATGAGGAGTTTCCGTAAGTCACTGTATTTTTCATTGTTCTCATAAGAACATGAGCTAAAAGCTTAAGCTTCGTAGATTTTGTCATGGATTTTCTAATGATCTAGCATTGTATACTTTTCTTAGGGCACCTTTTTTGTTATAGAATGTGAAACCACAGGTTACTTGTGAATTAACAGTTCTAAGTGCAAATCGGGAGGTGTAGGTGGATGGTAGTGAAAAACCGAAATTCTCTCTGACTCGCGAACTCCGCTGCACACAGCGACATGAAACCCCTTTGGTGAGTCACTGCCTTGAGATCTGTTCCTCTTCCAGCCTTTGTTTCTGACCACGTGGAAATCATACGAGACAAAAGTGAAACTATTTCATTAACCTCTCTGTCTATCTGTCTGTCTCTCTCTCTCTCACTATCTATCTATCTATAAAGGCCTTTCCATAAAAAATGAGAGTAATTTCTTTTGAGTTATTAACAGTACGAAGGGGTAAATAACCACGCAGACGACTAACTGAATTAAGGAAGTATCTATGGCAACAGTTACTAGTGTGCCACACGATTCTGGTTTTGTTATTGCGCAGTTGTTTAAAGTACGTCTGCATTTCACCATTCAGCTACGGAGGTGAGTGATTCAGAGTTAAGAAGTGAAATGCGTTATGCGATAAAATTTCGCTATCGTTTGGGTGAAACGGCTCCAGAAACAGTTGATTTAATGAAAAAGCTTACAAAGACAAATGTCTGGGTGAGTCAACGATTTTTAGATGGCACTATGATTTCGAACAAAGGGCGTTTGTCGGCAGAACTCGCATCTAGACCTTGCCGACTTGAAAGTGTTGCTCAGGAGGGTATTGTTAACACTGTTTGGGCAATCCTGCAAGAAGATCGACGAATGACGTGTGAAGACATAGCGGCGTCAACTAATATTTCAGAAACGTCGGCATTCCGCATTTTACGCGACAAATTACAGCTGCAGCGTGTGTGTTCCAAACAGGTATCTCATCACCTGACGAGAGAACAATTGTTAACCAGAGTTCAGGTGTGCCATGAGTGGAAACAAATGATTGCAAAGGATCCAAACTTTCTAAACACAATAATAACTGCCGATTAAACATGGCTCCACTATTTTGACCCGCTCGCGAAGCGCCCAATGCGCGTCTGGAGAAACACAGGCTCGCCTTCTCCAAAAAAGTTCGCCAAACTAAATCAACTGGGAAGGTGATGATGATAATTTTCTTTGATCATAAAGGTGTAGTCTACCAGCCTGCCGTTCCTCCACTAATTACTGAATTTTACATTTCAGTCTTGAAGCGTATGAGACGACACATATCGATTAAGCGATCGGAACTGGTGGGCAAGTGAACAGTACACCGTGATAACGCCTGATCACAAGTGGCTGCTTGTGTTCAAAAGTTTCTTACGAAATGCAGTATTGAAATCATGCCACAACCTACCTAAAATCCCGACCTCGCCCCGTGCGATTTCTGGTTGTTTCCAACAATGAAGGAGAAGTTTTGTGGAGCAACATTCAACACAGATGCTGACGTTATTCAAGCTGTACAGGGGTCGCTAAAGCAGCTTTCACAAAATGTCTTTGCCGTATGCTTTGAAAAGTGGACTGAACGATGGGACCGTTGCATATCATCCGAGGGAAGAAGATACTTTGAGAAAGAATAACATATATTTTGCTGTACCTATATTTCTTCATTTTGTGTATTTTACTCTCTGTCTTTATGGAACGCCCGTTGTATATACTATTTGCTCAGGTATGTCTCCTGGGCCCTTGGTGATGGTGGGCCCCAAGGCTATAGCTCCTATAGACCCCCCTCTTTAATCCGGCCCTGAATGAGCTCGATATTGGGCATAAAGGAACGAACGTCTATACTCGTACTATGCACCAGAGACGAATGAACGAGTACTTGAAGTTATTACATCTTTACAAAAGTCATCGTGGAGGAATTTGCAGTGGGCCTTGCAGTAAGGGAACATGTTAAAGAAATGCTTTTTAATGGCCTTGATTTACTCTTATCAAAAAGGAAAGGCAGATTCACTGATATTGATTAACTCTTGTTTGCTGTCACGAGCACTGAAGTAGATATGAATTTAGAGGTAATGAAATGTTTGGGAACTCGGCACATTAAACTTGAAACAGCAGCAGATTTGTCTGTAGTCACTTCTTCCAAATCAATGACGCAAGAAAAGCAGTTTGGTGGTATTTAACGAAATATTTAAAAACAGGGTTTCTTTTTATGGCACTTACATCTTACTAGCTACTTCTAAAACATTTATTAATACCTACAGCATTGCAAATTCAGATCTACCTTCCCTATTCTAACCAGAATGAACCTCCCGCAAAGAGTTCCCTGATGTGCCACTAGCGAATGAGAAATCTAATTTTACTTGCATTCGAAAATGAAATAACAAATTCAGTACATATGGAAAATTCCATGATCAGAAACAAGGACGTTTGCAGCTGTTTGGATCTCTCGTTTTATCTGTACTTTTCAATTACTTGTTAGTTGTTATTTGATATCCTGTTCCTCATTTTATTCAGACCAAAATAATGATTGGTACAGGAAATATCCAGATCTTGGTATGAAACTGTTCATGAAATGTATCCGTACTAACAGGTAATTTGTCAAAATATTTCAAAAGACTTGTCAGTTTCAATGTGGTTCGATTTTGTAATCCAATAAATAATATTAAATGAAACACATTGTTTATCTACATGCCTTCCGAATACATTTGCAGCCCCAACTTTGTTTGCCCCTTCTAAATATTCCTTAGCGCCTTCCTCCATTAGATTTAGCTGTAGCTACGACCAAAATAACTGTAGAATTCAAAACGTTTTTTTCTTATCAAAAAATATGGACCAGTAGTCACAGGAAAAGCAAAGAATATCTAACTGAGAAGAAGTTAAGGCTCGGCGAGATGTAACTAGCGCCGACATATCCTGGGATAGAAAGGTGCAGTGCACAGAAACCAACATACAGGCTGATGCCGGTGGGTTTTTTTTTTTTTTGCCTCAATCTTGGCAAACAGCCAGCCAAGCTACTCACCGCACGTGATTGTTACCTTCTCGGTAGCATAATAACTTCGCAAATCGGATGTTAGTTTTGTTGCGCCAATTGCTTTAGTTAAGGCTTTTGTTTGCTCTTCAGTTTTTCAGAAATGCTAAATGCTACTGATTGTTTGCATTGTGTACTGATTCTTAGGCCTAACCATAATATCTGCTAAAATTTAATGTCTGTAGTATTGTTAATTGTTTTTGCATATTTGCTTCACCAAAATAAGGGACAGGCGGGATATCAGAAAACAGCAACAACAACAAAAAACCTGCTCTAAGCAAATAGTCATCAGGTCGAAGAACAATAAACCAGGTCAGTTCAATCGTGGACTAAAGGAAAGCTCCACTGCCGTAGTTCCCTAACGCCTTTTGCTCTTGAATGTTTGCTTTCCGGCAGAACACATAAGCTCCCAGCCTGAGGGGGCGCTGTTGTCGCCTGTTTCACGTTATCTCAACGAGAGTTGACGTTCTTCACACGAAAAGAGTGTAAGCAATTAATAGCCTTAATCGATCAAAAAAATCATTTATATACCACATGATCCTATACTTGATTAACTGATCTGTTTGCATTAAGAAGTCTGAAAGAAAATATACTCATAGTCTCGTGGCACACCAGGAATTCAACATTGGTGTTCCGAGGATCATCTCCCAACAAAAACACTGAAGAGTAATTGAATTAAAGACAGCTGGCGTTATGCAAATGTGGCCCTGTAAACGTAAACGACATGACGTATGCAGCGATCCGACAATATAAGGAGTGATGCGACGGGGATCAGTAAGAGTCGGACGCAGTATGATTAAGACGAAGGATCTAAGCGCATTTGATCGTGGGCAAATTGTCGCGGCCCAACGAATGGGTCACTCCATCTCGGAAGTCGTGCAGGCACTGGGATTTTCACGAGCCACTGTGTCACGGGTGCACCGTGAGTACATCAAATCCGGTAAAACCATCTCTACAAGGGCCAACTGCCGTGGACAACAGCGTGTGGAAGAGCGGGGTCATCGTCGGCTAGCTCGCATTGTAACAGCGGATAGACGGGCCACAGTGCAAGAAATCACTCGGCAATTTAACGCTGGTGCACAAAAGCGTGTAAGCAGCCACACCATCGAGAACCATCTCCTCGCTATGGGGTACAGAAGCCATCGTCCCACGAGGGTACCGTTGCTGACCGCACATCATAGGGTGAAAAGATTAGCACGGGCGCGGGAACATCGCCACTGGACCCTAGACATGTGGGAAAATGTTGCCTGGACTGATGAGTCGAGATTCACGTTGGTACATGCGGATGGCAGGATACGAGTACGGCGCAAACCACATGAAGCGATGGATCCTTCTTTCCAGCAGGACACTCTTCAAGCTGGTGGGGGTGGGTCTCTCTCGTCTGGGGACTGTTTACCTGGACTGAAATGGGACCCCTGGTACGTGTGACATCGTCCTTCACAGGTCAACGTTACCGAGATATCCTGGACGACCATTTGCTCCCGTTTGTGCGTCTTCAACATCCCACTGGGGGCCTCATCCTGCAACAAGACAATGCAGCTCCCGAATTGTATCTGCATGGTTGGATGAACACCCCACCGACGTGACCTAGCTTCCTTGGCCAGCTAGGTCACCTGACCTCAATCCCATCGAGCACATCTGGGAAGCCATCGAGAGAGATGTTCGAGGCTCTGACACCCCTCCATCAAATCTTCGTGAAATGTGGGAGCTTGTTCAGAGGTCGTGGATCCGTATGGCTTCCCAACGCTTCCGTGCCGAGACGAATCGCCGCCGTCATCAGGGCGAAAGGTGGTGTTACACGTTACTAGACATGTATCTTTAATTCAATTGCTCTTCAGTGTAGATATCTGACCATGTCACGAACAGGCTACAATAGGCGACGACATTAAATTAGGGACGGGGAATCATGGAGCCTATTAAACTCTTAAACGGGGGTGGAGGGGGGGATAGGAATCAAAACCTACAGTTTCTTGAGAAGAAGTTTGATCTCAGTTATACTTGATGTGCATTATTTCATACGCACCGATGCAACAGTTGGCTGAAGTGTTGTTACCTTAAGCATATTGTTTGTAATAAAATCTCCGATACCATGAATTTCATTAAATCATTTGCTAGACCGGGTTAAGGACAGTAGCCCGTGGCTGAGATGGGGAACCGTTCCCCTTCCCTTTCCTGGTAGACGGACCTTGAGGATGGTATGCATTTGTTTTCTAATGTTTTATACTAAATTTTCTATAGGTTATAAAACGATTAAAAAATTCTTTAAAAGAAAGGACGTTTTAAGTCGGAACGAGGCACGATAATTCTGTCTTCAAGGACACATTATGTTTAAAATTCATATTTGGAATGTTACTTGTATTTAATTTAGAGTGGCGTATTCGAACTCATTAATAATAATATTCTGATTCAAAAATCGCACTTTCGGATTTTGGCGCAATTTTTCTAAAAATACGAAATCTCGGAAATACCCCGAGAGATATTTACCGTGGAAATATCAAGTAAAAGCTAAACAATTTGTGAACGCCGACAACACAGCACTCTGGAGAAATGCAGAATGAAAAACGTATCAGCACAGAACGAAATACGTAGTGAACGTAACCATAGGAAGATTCTTTCGGATAAGTTGAAAAAATTCTGTTCACAGTTAAAAGCTCAGAGCGGTTTTCTCCGACAAAGTATAGTTGACTGATTAGCCCTTCATTCCCATGGCGTATTTGGAAAGTCGGGGAGGTTAGATATCAGGCAAAAAATCAGATTTCCCCTTCAGTTTTCTTCCTTTTATAATTAAGTCTGTATTTAAAAATCGCATTAATACATGAAATATCGTGCAATTTAAAATTCCTTCCGATAAAACAAAATCTTGTTTTCTACTTTGATTATTAACCATCAAGAATTCTGAACTCCGGGAATGCCGGTTAAACTCTACTCCCTTGTTCAGTGGGAGAACGAAAAAGTTTAACGAATCACCAGCGTTATTAAAAAAAAAAAGTTGCCCTGAAGTTCCTGAAATGTACTGTGTTTTCATGAAAAGAGCAGGAGTGCTTTCTATTTCATTTTCGTATAATAAAATCAGTCTTTCTTTAAGAAAGGAAATAGAAGAGAGAGAGAAAGGAATGATGTATATTTTTATTCTTGTGTTCTTTGATGCATAACGTAAAGGCTATGGTTCTTGCGGAATTGATACCAATGCAGAGGTGTCCAAATCAATATAGGTGGCGCATTGGTCTGAGCCCTGGCTTCGCATCGTTCTTCCGAGATGGGTCCGGGCGCGAATCCCGGCGATGCACGGATGTCCTATTTGTCTTGCGGAATGAGCTCTCACACTTTACCGAGCATCTCTAAATTAGGGACGGGCTACTACTTGTACCCCATCGAGTTGCTCACGGTAGTCGTTGAACCTTCACTAAAAAAAAAAAAAAAATGTTTATATCAGTAAAACATTTTATGTAAAAAACCCATATAATATAGACACAAAATTCCAAGTTTATATCATTAGATTTTTTTGATATAATCTTTTTACAGTAGCTTGTTCAAATAACATCATCACTTATTTTACAAATTCGCAATAAATTTTATGATCTGACCAAACGAATGCACAAAGTAAAAATCCTCCAAATACGTGGCGTCAGTAAATAAAGAAAGACATCGTTTTTTCCACGTTTTATCAACACATAGCAACTGAAAGATTGCATGCGGTCACCGCTGGGGTTCCGATTCCCAGATCTCTTGATATCTAGCCGAGCGCGTTAGCCTTACGCTACGGTGGTCAACAATCAACGGCGTTATGTGTGTTTTTGTGTCAGCTTCTAACATCATAAATCCGTAAGATGGGCTCAACTACTGAGGCGTCTCAATCTTGAGGGCATTAACGGCACTAGCTATTATATATTAATTATAGCAGTTAAATCCAAAGGGCGAGATCCAAAGTGAAATCCTCGAAATACGTGCGGCGTCAGTGAATAAATATAGACATAACTCTTTCCACGTTTTATCGACACCATATAGCAACCGAAAAATTGGTATGCGGTCACCGCTGGAATAAATACATATCCTGCCAAGAAATGGTTCCAACATTCATGTTAGTAATGTCCGCGTCTTTTACACGCCTCTCTTGGTTGTTTCGGACAATTCCATCCATGCGTATGAGGGCCAACACGTGGCAGAGTACGTTACTCTGCTCCCTTGTTAGCTACAAGGAATACTCTATGCGGCTAACTAAAGCCTATTAAAAAAGAAAATAACAAAATGTATGTTTTTGAGCTACAATTTTCAATAACTTTATACGCACGTTGCGCATTTCTATTTTTTACGCTCCTCATAGCATGAATTTACGCCCCTGGTGTTACCATTCTCGGAGGGTATCCTCTTCCCCCATCGGGTAGTAACGGACCTGTCTTTTTGGGTAAGGGGAGCAGTAGTACCTGCTTTCCATGATGTTACAGTTTTTAATCCATCGTGAAACGTTGCTTTGCGTAAATCACTACATTCCACAAACATTTCGGTCTAGCGAAAATGGAAATACGTAAATATATGCACAATTGTATCAGATTAACATGACCACTCCCCCGGAATCACAGTGTACCCGCCCAGCAGCCCCACAGAGTGCACCTGACAAGGTCGACCCCACGGAGATTATAAGAGGCCGGACAGGACAGATGAGCCATAGTGTGTAACGTGAGCACAATAGACAGAGGTAGTAATTTGACGGACGTTAGAAAGGAATGATCATCGGCTACCGCGCCAAGGGTGGAAGCATCTCAAAAACAGCAGACTTCGTGGGCTGTTCGCGAGGTGCTGTAGTAAGGGTGTACCAAGAATGGACCGCTGGCACACTGAGTACCTCCCGACGTCAAAACTGTCGAGCCCCAAAGTCCATCGACCCCAGAGGAGAACGTCGCCTCTGTCGACTGGTAAAGGGCAATCGACGCGCAACAGTGCAGCAATTGATCAGACAAATGAACGCTGGAGCACCCAAGTGCGTGTCTCTGATAACAGTAACGTAAACCCTGTGGCGCATGGGTCTCTGCAGTCGACTCTATGCGTCAAGGCGCCCAGGTAAACCCAAGTCCATTGGCAACGACGCCTGATTTTGCATGATACTACCGTCATTGGGCAGTGGAAGAGTGGGAAAAAGTTGCCTTCTCGGACGAATCGAGGTTGCGACTCCACAAAAGTGACTCGCGGTGGCGGATATGGCGTCAGACACACGTGACGTGCTTGTCGGTCACGTACAGGCCGGCGGTGACAGTGTGCATTTCTGGGGGATGTTTTCCTGGTATAACATGGGACCGCTGGTACCAGTGGAAGGGTCCCTGAACGCCAATAGCTATCTGTCCATCCTCGCTGACCACATGCATCCCTTCATGTTGGACGTTTACCCTGGTGGTGATAGTGTCTGCCAGCTGGACAATGAACCCTGAAATGTTGCTAAGGGGGTGCGGGACTGGTTCCATGAACTCGACAGCAATGTCTCTGTTCTCCCTAGGACGGAGAAATCCCATAGAGCACTTGTGAAACGATATGGATCGACGCGTTCGACGTGCCGACCCACACCCACGTCATCTCTGGGACCTCCGTGCTCTGCTGCAGTTCGAATGGGCACGCGTGCCTCTGTCAACCTTCCAGGGTCTCATTGCGTCCATGCTACGCCGTCTTGCCGCTGTCATTCGGGCTAAGGGTGGCTATTCCCATTATTAGGTAGGTGGTCATATTATTCTCATGCGACAGTGTATATATATCATCATCATCATCATCACAATTTGGAATACGATCATGCAATCTATATACCATTATCCGCAACGATCGTGACAAAATTGACAAAGGGAAAAAATGGGGTGTGTATGTTATTCCTATGCTCGACACTATCTCTGGTGAACTAAATAATCATTATGTGGATTCTACCAAAATAAATTTGGATTTGAGATTAAATGAACACAGATACGATCTAAAAATGAATCACCAAAGCACCTCTTTTGCAAGAACCATAAGTGCTGGAAACTCCATGCCAGACTGGGACAACGCTAAGATCATAAACACACCTAACTCTGTTTATTCCTTGTTATTTACAGAAAGCCTCTATATTTCGGCTTATAATACACGTTGCTGTAATGACTATTATCCTTATGTTTTACCTGAACCTTGGAGCAATCTTGTTGGGAAGGACAGCACAATAGCAATTGTTTCTGTTAAGTGATCTTCATTGACCAATTATGCTTTTTTTTTATTGTCTTGTTATTTGGTATATCATGTGACATCGACATTACCTTTCCCATGATGCATCTACTCCACGTACTTAAGACTAGCATGTAACCACATGGTGAAATCACATCTGATGAAGGTGTCAATGTAACACCGAAAGTGTTTTTTAAACTGTATATAGATTTCGTTTTTTAGCTGAATAAATATCATCGTGCAAGAAGACGGATTTCTTTTAATACTACTATTAGCAATCCACTGCTGGACGAAGGTTTCCCCAAGTTTCCTCCACAACGGTCTGTCTTGTGCCAGTCTTCTCCATGTCACTCCCGCATACTTTCGAATTTCATCTACCCATCTCCCATGTGGTCTTCTTCTGGGTCTTTTCCTGTCCCTTGGAATCCAATCTAAAATTTCGGCTGTCCATCGATGGTCTGTCCTTCTGGCAGTATGTCCAGCCCATTGCCATTTCAGGGATTTAACTCTGATCATGATGTCTTCCACTCTTGTCATTTTTCGGATCCACGAGTTCCTCTTCTTATCTCTCCTGGTTATACCAAGCATGCACCTCTCCATGCTTCTTTGAATAGTCTGCAGCCTTTGTATGTCTCTTTTAGTGAAGGTCCACGTCTCTGCACCATACGTAAGCACTGGAAGGATGCGTTGATCAAACACTTTTCTTTTAAGATATAATGACCTATTGCTCTTGAAAATTATGCTGTTTCTTCCAAAAGCTCTCCAGGCAAGTTTTGTACGCCGATTAATTTCTTCATCAATGTGACCCTCACTTGATATCTGCTGTCCAAGAAAAACGTACGTGTCTGTTATCTCCAGCTTTTCTCCATCAATCGATAAATCTTCATTCCTTGTAAAAGCATTGAACATCACTTTTGTCTTCTGAAAGTTCATCTTTAATCCCACTTCTTTACTCTTGTCAGCAAGTTCCTGGATCATACTTTGCAGCTCTGATGGGGTAATTGCAAAAAATGACTACGTGATCAGCAAAACGAAGACGAAGGTGGGTTAGATAATCTCCATTAATTTTTATCCCTTTGTTTTCCCAGTTCAGTGATTGAAAGACATTTTCCAATGTGGCATTAAAGAGCTTCGGAGATATGGTGTCACCTTGTCTCACTCCCTTTCCAATTTTTATGTGTGTTGCATTTTCAAACACCCGAATCTTTGCACTTGCATTTTCATAGATGTTATTAATAATATTAATATATGCATCTTCAATACCGCAAGATTTCAGAGCCATTGTAACTGCTGATGGTTTCACCGAATCAAAGGCTTTTTCATAATTGATAAAAGCCATGCACAATGGAATTTCATATTCCCTCGCTCTTTCAAATAGTTCTCTCAGTACGTGGATATGATCTATTGTGCTGTAGCCACTCCTGAATCCAGCTTGTTCTCTCAGTTGAGCCATGTCAGTGTTATCTTCAAGCGGTGTGAAAGAACTTTAGTGAAGATTTTATAAACCACTGATCGGAGGCTGATTGGTCTGTAGTTCCTGAGATCCTCAATGTCACCTTTTTTATGTAGCAGGATCATTGTAGCGTTGTTCCAATCCTCAGGAATCTTCTCTTCATTAAGGCATCGAGTGAAAATTTGGGCGAGTAATGTTTTGATTTCTCCACTTGCTTCTTGTTTGATGTCTACAGTAGTTCCATCTTCTCCTGGAGCTTTTCCTCGCTTCATGTTCTTGATTGCATGCGCAACTTCTGCTGGGAGGACCGGAAGAACTCTGGTACTGGTACCTTTCATGATGTCTGGGGTACATGGATCATCCCTTTCATATAATTTGGAGTAGAAATCTTTCACTCTTGTCAAAATTTCGCCTCTATTTATATATATATGTGTAAGTATGTAGTTTTTTTTTTAAATTCCATGTTTTCTGTAATGCAGGAAAAAATACTTGTATGTGAAACAGGCGTTTGAATTTTCTTCTTGTTTGTTTTCATTCCGATCGTTGAGAGCAAATTTATTATTAAAGATCTGGATTTTGAACACCAACCTCTTGGCCGAAAATGGAATGTGGGTAACATTTAAATCATACGTTTGAGTAACTCCATACGAAAGGAAAGAAATGCGATACTTTTCAAGTGTTCCAAACTATTGAAATCAAGTGAGCTTATAGAGTAAAAGCCATTTGTCGGAGGCTGGATTCGAGCCCGCATCCTTCTGCTCCGGAGCTGAATGCTTTCCTAATTAAGTTATTCGGACAAGGGTTCTTCACTGCTACTTGCTGTCTTCATATGTGCGCCACATACATCCCCCCTCCCACTTCTTGAGAAAGACGAGGACACGAAATCGCAGGTTTCGAGTCCGCGGCAAACCATGCTTTTGGAACTCTCTGTAGAAGATGGAATTCTTATTAATTCCAGGCAATGTGTGGAAAAGATCAGCACGCATTTTTTAGAAGAATCTAACTGCCAGTAGGTCCATTTTTACGTTCGGGTGCAAATATACCGCAAAAGACATTTGCCGGTAGTAGTAATCGAACCAGCATCATTCTACTTCGGAGCCGAATCCTTTCCCAATTAAGCTACACCGACAAGACCTCTTCACTGCTACTGGCCGTCTTCACATGTGCGTTTCTTTAGTAGTACGTGAAAGCTTTGTAAGCAACCATGGCAACAAATCTTTCATAAGTTCATAAATATGGAAATTCTGTTAAGTACGAGCAATTATGTGAAACGCACCTGCGAGATTCTATAATGATCGGTTTTACGTCATACACGAAGCAGTTTCCACTTGTCGTTGGATAGCCTGAAGAAATCTCAACTCTCCCTGAAGAAAAAAGGAAAAAAAACTACAGTATCAAAGAACATTCACAACTGATTTCGGGAAAATATTATACATACTTAAATCAACATCGCTTTAACATTTCATTGTTCATTGAAGTAACTGAAGTTACCGATTTTTATTTGAGTGCCTTCACATACAACGGAATATATCCATGTGTGATGTAAGTACTTTAAGTTCGTTCATTAAGGTGTTATTTAAGTTTGTTTTGCTGGAATTGAAGTTTTGGAAATTTATTTCGACAAAAATATAGTGTCAGAATCATTACTTACGGACTGATCGAGAAATCGTGCTTTTTGAATTTCCTTGAAAAGCAGATACAAATTTTCTTTCGTTCCAATTATATTTCGCTAACCATTTCAAACATCCGAAATTTTTCATATTGAGATTCTTGAGTTGGCTTTTGAATCTTTTTAATCTATGTTGAAGAATTCCAACGGAACAGTTAGAAGCTAAAATTGTTTTTGTTTTTAAAGAAAGATATACAATAAGCTTCGAGAATTTTACCAGAATATTCCTATTGAACAGCGCATGTAAAGATTATAAAGAAATTTGGGGTTGGAAAAAAAGTAATGACTGCAAATGCAAGGCAACAGAAAAGTACTAATTACAGTACTAGTGCAAATTTTTCCAAAATGTACTCGCTATTGTTTGTCATGACCTGCTTCTATCGTCCGGGCAGTTGTTGGATACCGTCCCTGTAGAATTGTGACGGCGTGGGAGCAAAGAAGTGAGTAAATGCGAGTTGGACATTGTCCCGGTTGGCTAACCGCTGTGGCCGCCCCGGTGGCGCAGTGGTCTAAGCGATGGCCTCTGATCATTCGTCCGAAAGGGGTCCAGGTTCAAATCCCGGTGAGGCATGGATGTTGTGTTTGTCTTATCTTACGGCACTGGCTCTCTCCCTTCCCTGGAACCAATGACCCTAAATTAGGGACGGGCGACTGCTTATAGCCCATTGAGTTGCTCACGGTGGTCGTTAAACCTCCAATCAAAAAATAATAATAATAATATCAAGAGTCACTCATAATACAAATTTAAATTCGTTGGCTGAATTTAAAGATTTTATTATATAAGAACTTTCGGGTTTCCCTAGAACCCATCATCAGATACAGAAGAAGGAATAAGTTTAAATAAAGTGTTACGTGAACATAATATAAATATCATATGTGACATAATGTCACGTGGCATCAAATTGTTAAACGACGTGGCATGTATTATGAAATAAAGAAAATAGAATGCAGGTATACATAAAATACTGCATTGTAAAAATAAAAGAAGGTTAGTAGGTATAAATTAATTTTGTTGTTCTCATCGGGAAACATAACAAAGAGCACTTTAGCAGAAATCGAGATTAAGTGATTTCGTCCTCAGTTTGCCTCGTATTCGGAACTGTAAATAGTTTCCAGATTGTAGGTACAGATACTGGAACAATTTTACAGTGATTATCTTCTAAACCAAGTCCAAATATCAGCACTAAATAAAGGTCTAAAATTCGCCTTCCCGAACCCCAGAATTAATAGGTTGAAACTCATTCCGCAAGCAGAAGCAATCATTTCTCATCTGCCGTTAAGAAAACAAAACGAAGCACAACATTGAATAATCAATTCGATTAGGAAATTTCATGTTCAAAGACACAATACGGATTTGACTCGTCTTACAGAAGAGAAGAAGCAACTTTTAGAATTACGCAACGATCCTAATATATCGATCATATCCGCCGATAAAACCTCGCAAATTATTATTCTGAACAAAATAGACTATCGGAAGAAAATGCTAGAGGCAATTGATACTATCCCGCACGTCACTCTTAGTGTGAACCCTATTAATGCCACCATAGCGGCCATACATCAATTGAAGAAAATCTCAAGCCTCCCAACGGCCATTTCACAATGCTTATACTGCCCTCCAGGTGCACGAATTCCTGAACTTTTTGGTAAACTAAAGACTCATAAACCCGGACACCCATTACGCCCGCTAGTATCTGGATTTGCAGCACCAACCAGACCTATAGAGAAGGCACTAACTAATATCCTTCAACCACAAGTTAATAATTAACTCTACTCTGTTAAAGGCACAGTACAAGCTACTAACAAGATCAAATCCTTTAATGCGAATAACTCAACCTTTATTATGGCTTCTCTCGATGTCATTTCTTTGTTCCCTAATGTTCCGATAAAAACCTGTACATGACATCATTCAGACAAAACTACTTGAACTAAAATACGAACCAGAAATGATCCAATCCATCATAACAGTCTTAAAACTAGTTCAAAACAGATCATATTTTCAGTTCGACAACATTATTTATCGCCAAACTGAGGGCGCCCCAATATGATCACCACTATCTCCGATTCTAGCGGAAATTCTACTGCAGCACATAGAAAATAAAGTGCTACAAGAATATCAACAACCTCCGTGCTTTTACATAAGATATGTTGATGATGTACTTCTCTTCTGGGATCACGCACCAGCTGACCTACGAACTTTTGCTGAACACTTATCATCCCAAATTCCTACTATAAAATTCTCCATTGAACAGGAAAATGAAGGTAAATTGCCATTCCTGGATTTTTTGCTTGAACGAGATGCTGTTACTTGCACCTTGCAACACTCTGTATACAGGAAACCCACTTCTGTACCTACATTGATCCTGGCTTCTTCAGCACATCCAAGAAGCTATAAACTCTCCTCAATCTCATTCCTTCTACGCAGAGCGATCACGCATTCATCTAGTTTCAGCAGACGTAAATGTGAAATTAACAAAATATTCAACATCACCCTCAACCATGGCTTTCCCACCTTTATCATAAAAAAGCTCTTAAGAAGCTCCACCAAGAAAACTCAACTACTCTCCAGAGGGACCAACAACCTCGTAGATATATAGGTTCCATAGATTATTATTGAACCATAACACCTGTCCTCAAAGCCATTTGCAGAACCTTTCTCCTGGAATTCGGAATACGTACTACAAACATTTCTCAGTTAATTAGAAAAGATTGAGACCAGGAAACAAAGCTAAGCAAATTTGGCGTTTACAGCATCCCCTTAAAAAATATTGATGCTAACACTTCCGATAGTTAATATATAAGATCTACAAAACGTACACTAGCAACAAGACTGAATGAACATAAATACGCCAAAAAGAATGGACTTCAAAATTCTGCATTGTCTCGACTCGTGTGCGATGGCCTGCACTATCCAATTCGGAATGATGCTTCCATCATCGTAACACCTAGTGCTGTCTCTTCATTGCTGTTCACCGAGAGCCTTGTAATTGCTACTCAGAGACATTTATGCTGTAATGACAATGTTCCAGTATCTGTACCTACAATCTGGAAACTATTTACAGTTCCGAATACGAGGCAAACTGAGGACGAAATCACTTAATCTTGATTTCTGCTAAAGTGCTGTTTGTTATGTCTCCTGATGAGAACAACAAAATTAATTTATACCTACTAACCTTCTTTTATTTTTACAATGCAATATTTTATGTATACCTGCATTCTATTTTCTTTATTTCATAATACATGCCACGTCGTTTAACAATTTGATGCCACGTGACATTATGTCACATATGATATCTATATTATGTTCACGTAACACTTTATTTAAACTTATTCCTTCTTCTGTATCTGATGATGGGTTCTAGGAAACCCGAAAGTTCTTATATAATAAAATCTTTAAATTCAGCCAACGAATTTAAATTTGTATTATGAGTGACTCTTGATATTAAGATCGTGCATTGAAGGCAACTACCTCAATTACTTTGAAAAAAAAAAAAGATTTTCCAACAGATTTTCGTAATAAAGTTAGCACGTCTTCTTTTACAGTAGGACGATAAATTTTATGAAATGATAAGATACTTTTTTCTCCGACATCTTGCCCCCGCTGTCAAAAATGAGTTCCGACGCCACAGTCCATTTTATTTTTTTCCTAAAGCTACTCGAAAAACATTTCCTTTCTTCTTTTACTATGGATTCTGTTGTTAGTTTATGTAATGACTAAGTAAATTCGCATTGAAAATATTATTAGGGTCTCCGTGGTTCATTTATTTAACGAAGCATTTCTCCGTGCTGCTTGAGAAAGAGGAACATGAAGTATTGTTCGAAATTCACGTAGTGAGACTCTTTTTTACTTTCCCACGCCGCCGGAAATGAAACCTTACTTCATTTCGCATTCTTGCATCTGCGATCTGTAAAAAAACCAAAACTATCTAGCTTTGAAATAACAGTGCTAAACTGATGTTTATTACAAACATCAAATAGTTTGCAACATATATAGATAACATGCTAACGTTGTCTTTTAATTAACATTGTTTTCAACACACAGTGGTTGGTTACCGAAGGATAAACCAATATTGTTATTTGTACGATAATGTAATCAGTTTTGAAAGGATTCGTCGTTGAGCACGGGCACCTCGGCACACTGTCTGAAATATGTTACAGAAAAAAATAATAGTATTGCGTGTCAAATTCATTTCCTGTAACAATGGCAAGCCTTTCTTACAGAACAATAGGCCACTGTCATTGGTTTATGTGTCTCTGTAGTTAACAGCACTAGATATTTTTCGATGTTTTTTTTATACCTAACGTGTTTCGAGAACTGTTCATGCGGTTATCCAATTACTACTCAGAAACAGGGGCATTGAAAGTGACAGATAATTAAAAAAGTAACGAAGAAGTTAGCTTATTGTGGTAGAACAACGTAAATAGAATACCTGTGTCATTGGGTAGGATTTTAACATAGATACTAATAAAAAAAAGAAGTTAGTAAAATCATGCAATGCATTGATTATGATACGCTTTCCAACATACCAGAAATCATTACTCAACTTATGAGGATAATGGCTGTGGAAGAAATCTCGCTCCTGTGCCCTGACATTTGACCACATTTCGACGACGTTCAACAGAACCGGTTCAGTGTACCTCCGGAACAACATACTAAAGTTTTGTCGCAATCGAAGCATTTGTACGTAAGTTATGACGCATAAGAGTGGTGGAATAGATCCCGCTCCTATGTCCTGACCTTTGACCCCCATCTTGCCCATTTTCAATAGGCGCTAGTTATCGTGCGGATGGACAAAGCTGGGCAATATACGCTTCTTCAACCTACGGTTGGACAGCGTAAAAAACGAAATAAGGCCAGCCCTCCCCAAATCAGAAAACACCCACAGTAAATACCGCATATACACTCGTCGCCGGGTTTTTTGGGGGTTTTTCATTTTTATTTTTTTGTGACACCCGAGAAATACGCTCGTCTAACACAGTGGAATTGCTCATACAGTTAATGGTAAGATGCGTAATACAGTGGAATTGCTCATACAGTTAATGGTAAGATGCGTAATACAGTGGAATTGCTCATACAGTTAATGGTAAGATGCGTATTACAGTGGAATTGCTCATACAGTTAATGGTAAGATGCGTAATACAGTGGAACATCGGTTATACGTTTTTCTAGAGGATAGTCTTCAAAAAACGTATAAACGCAAAAAACTACAACATATAAATAAAATTTCAAAATGTTAAATCTTATTGTAAAATTTGGAATGCCTCCGGAAAGAAAAAAGAAATGAGGGGAGCGAAACTCGTGTAATTTTAGGTTATGTTAATTTGTAGCGTAAGACATATGTGATACAGTACTTTGTTTGCTACCTTAAGCCTATGTCTATTTTGAGTATTGTGTTATTTTTTTTATTCCAATTTCATTATAAAAACTAGGTTAAGAAATTCTGTACGATTTGACATTTCCAACATATGAAAAAAAAAAAAAACCACCCTTATCTTCGAAATACTAAGAAGTAAATTCGAAAACGATTTTGTTTAAATTTAATATGCAATACAATTACCACGGTCCCACTTAACTTGTATGGGGCCTCGGGCAGATATTTTAAGGGGCCCTCACATTTAAAATTTTGAAGTATTTTTGCATAGAATTTTTTATTTATTTTGTACTGATATATTTCTAAAACAGTGCTCAAGATTTAATTCATCTTGACTCCTGACTTATTTGCCTTTATAAATATGAAATAGTCTAATCATTAAAGATATTTTTTTATTTTATTCACACAATGATTTTTGTTATATTGTATAAATTAAAGTGTTTCGCTTTGCACAAATCCTTATCTTAAAAAATTAGCCTATATATATTCACATGTTAAACAGCTTTCTTCAGATTTTATTTTCTAAAAAGCTATATGTAATATTATAATCAATTTTCTCTCATGTCACTATTTACGCAAAGTAACGAAAGGACTGAGAGATGATTTTAGCCTCTTCAATAACGAAGAAGAAAGACGACACCGAATTTTCGGTTGTAATGAGCAAGTCTTTCGAATACGTTACGATGCGAATAAATTTTATCAAAGTTACTGAAAATCAGTCGAATCGGTTAGGAAAAAAAAAGCCCCCAAAAAAACCGGGCTTCTCCAAGAATAGAAGCAGCTACTTACTTCAAAAACCGGCTAAAACATATGTTACGTACATTAACAAATGGCGTACAAAAAATTTTCATAGCAGACAAAGCGATTTTCAAATCGAACAGTTAAAAGAAGAAATATAGAAGGAAACATGATATGACTCTACGCCTTCCAGCGGAAGAATAATGGAAAAGTTGAAAATAGGTGGAAAATATTCTTCACAGAAAAAGCTATGATAAGGAAAAATAACTTTTCGAATACGTCCCCCGGAATCAGAGATAGCCAGAAAAAAGGTTTGACCTTTACGCTCTCTAGCGGGAAAGCTGTACATCAATTAAAGATGATAATGTTAAATAAATAAATACATCGCTCTTAATCACGTTCTAGAAACACACAGCAACCGAAAAATTGTTTCTCAGCCGCCGCTGTAGAACGTGGTTAAGAGCGATGTATTTATTTATTTACTGTCGCCACGTATTTGGAGTATTTTCAACTTGGATGATAATGCTCCACATCTTATTGTAGCGAATGGCATACACTAAAAAAGAAATTTCTCAATAGTATTTTTAGAAGCGAAGATACAGCTGCAAACAAAAGTACACGAACACCACCCAGCGACAGAACTATGAACTATAAAACTCTTCAAATACAAACCTAAGGTGTTCCACAAGGTAAATGGCATCCGGTGAATGAAAAAAAAAAAAAAAACCAGGTTAAATTTTAGAGCTCCCTAACGGCGAAATTGCGCATTATTTTGTGTAGAAAATGCACTCAAAATAGTTGTCATAATTAGTAGTATCTGAAAGAAAAATAATTTTTTCTTTCGGGTTTTTAGTCCCGCAGATATTGCTGAAAACAAAAACTTGAACTCATGCCCACTAGTGACGCACTTGTGCGTTAAGAAAAATTGAAATTATGTGAGCAACATTTCACACCGGAAATGCTCTCCAACAAAGAAATAATTTTTCAAACGGGCTCTTAGAAGCATAGATACTTTCAAAAATATATATACGACCCTGGAGGAAAAACTAAACACTATTTTAAGAAAAAAGTATTCCGAAAAGGTTTTCCGAGGTGAGCGGTATGGGTACACGAAAGAATTTTTGTTGTCGAGTTTCCAGAAAGTTAGATTTTGCTGCAAATACATCAGAAGCAGAAATAAACAGTTACGCCCCCTGGTGACCAAACCATTCTTCATGAAAAATTAAAAATTATATGTAAAACATATCTCATGGCGAGCTGTATCCGATTCAGGAAGAATTTTTCAAATCGGAGTCTTAAAAGTAGAGATACAGATGCCGCAAGTCTGCTTTTCGCCGTCTAGCGGAAGATCTATGAATTATTTGAAAACTTTGAAGTTAGAAAAGAAAAATTTTGCACAGGAAATGCTCTCAAAAAAGAAAAAAATGAAGAAGAAGAAAAGAGAAAAATTGGACCCTTAGAAGCAGAGATATCGACAATAAGAAGATATATAGGTACGCCCGCTGGCGGGAAAACTATGCATTATTTTAAGAAGAAAGTATTCTGAAAAAGTTTTTCGAGGTGAGCGGTATCGGTCCACAAAAGAATTATTTCAGTCGAGTTTTCAGAAGCACAGATTTTACTGCAAATGCATCTGAAGCAGAAAAACACACTTACGCCCCCTGGTGGCCAAACCATCCTTTACCCAAAACTAGAAATTATACGTAAAACATTTCCCATCAGGAGCTGTATCTTATGCAGGAATAATATCTGAAATTCGAATTTTAGAAGCAGAGACATAGAAAGCGCAATTTGCCTTTACGTCCCATAGCGGAAAATCTATGCATTGTTTGAAAAAGATACTGTACCTAAAATACTCTTCGATATGCAGAGTGTGAGTCGAAAACTTTGCAATATTTGCATAAACGCATATGCGGGTATGTCATCTGTTTAAACTACAATATTTTAAGTCGCGCACTGCAGTCACCCAAAAGGGATATAAAGTGCTGTCGTTGCTGTTAACAGCATTGCATGTCATTGTTCTGTCTGTGGTTGGGATGCCTAAAAAATGAACAGCCACAAGCGGCTAGTTAGGGAACTTTCACGTTAGGAGTTTTTTTTTTTTTTTTTTTTTTGATTGGAGGTTTAACGACCACCGTGATCAACTCAATGGGCTATAAGCAGTCGCCCATCCCTAATTTCGGGTCACTGGTTCCAGGGAAGGGAAAGAGCAAGTGCCGTAAGACAAACACAACATCCATGCCTCACCGGGATTCGAACCCGGACCCCTTCCGGACAAATGATCAGAAGCCATCACTTAGACCACTGCGCCACCGGGACGGCACTTTACGAGTTTGACCTCGTCCATAACGCTGCTCGAGCAGCACGAAACATTTGTCATGCGAAAGGAGAGGATTCCGTGGACCACAGCACCGCAACCAGATGGTTCAAGAAATCTCGCTCAGGTGATAGAAACCTCGACGATCAGCCAAGGTCAGGTAGGCCGCGTACCGTGGATTCGAAGGCCGTGTCCCAGGCCGTAGAGGAAAATCTGACAAGCAGCACTCGGAGATATCCAGGCGAGCTGGGCATATCACAGACCACCGTGTTTCATCACCTCAAGGACCTCGGCAAGGTCTACAGGAGCTGCCGCATTGTCCCTCACGAACTGACGTAAGCTGAAGCAAACCGTCCAGTGAAAGTGAGCACGAAACTCCTAGAAAACCCGCGCGATGTATGTTTCATCAAGAGAATGGTTACGTGCGATGAAAAGTGGGTCTATTTCCGTAATCCTAGCAGTGGTTGAGCCCGGGCCAGCTTCCAGAACCTGTAGCCAAACGTGGGCGCTTCGAGCACAAGGTGATGCTCTGCGTCTGGTGGAATTTCGAGGGGATAATCTACTACGAATTTTTTCCAGACGGCGGGACTATCAACGCCAACTTCTACTCTGAACAGCTGGAGCGGATGTATGCCATTTTAGAGTAGAAGTACCCTGTACTAGTGAACAGAAAGCGCGCTCTCCTACAGCAGGACAGGGCTAGGCCTCATACCGCGCGAGCGACCCCGGAAAAAACTCCAGGAACTTGATTGCATCGGACTGATGCCAGACCCAGCATATAGTCCGGGCCTTGCCCCGAAGGATTATCACCTGTTCCGGTCCATGGCCCACTTCCTTCGCGGGCTGCACTTCAACAACCAGGAGGAGGTGGCAGCTGGGGTGAAGGTGTTCTTCTCTTGGAAGGACAAGAACTAGTACCGCCGCGGAATCGAAGAACTGGCAGACAGATGGCTAAAGATGGTGCAACACGATGGCCTATACTTTGAATGCTAGTCAGCTGTCGTCGTAAAGGTACGTATGAAGACATAAAGTGATCCAAATATTACATAACTTTCGACTCACCCTCTGTAGAATCGAAGAACTGGCAGCCAGATGGCTAAAGACGGTGCAACACGATGGCCTATACTTTGAATGCTAGTCAGCTGTCGTCGTAAAGGTACGTATGAAGACATAAAGTGATCCAAATATTACATAACTTTCGACTCACCCTCTGTACAATCGAAGAACTGGCAGACAGATGGCTAAAGACGGTGCAACACGATGGCCTATACTTTGAATGCTAGTCAGCTGTCGTCGTAAAGGTACGTATGAAGACATAAAGTGATCCAAATATTACATAACTTTCGACTCACCCTCTGTAGAATCGAAGAACTGGCATCCAGATGGCTAAAGACGGTGCAACACGATGGCCTATACTTTGAATGCTAGTCAGCTTTCGTCGCAAAGGTACGTATGAAGACATAAAGTGATCCAAATATTGCAAAACGTTCGACTCACCCTCTGTAAATCTGTTGAATAAGATTCCAATAATTTTTTGCATCATTATGTAATGAAGTGTTTTAGCACTTTTCGAAAGCAGCCGTTAATTTTTCCATTGTAGTTAAACTGCCCTCCCCCATGACCCTGTGATAATCAGGAGTAACCTACTAGGTATTCTACACTAATAAGCGTCGCTTTTTCCACGGCTGTTTGTCCACTAGTTTATTTACGTATTGCATTAGCGCCGTGTGAAGTAAAAAAAAAAAACGCTGTCTGAATTCTCTAAAAGTTGTAACATTCCGGGTTGCGTATAAAAGGATCAAGAAACCGCGTATTTTTTGATAATCTGAAATTCAAAATTTAACGTATAATCACAAAAAGCATATAAATGAATTAAATATAACCGAGTGAAAAGAGCGGTAGAAAGTACAGTAAAATATCTGGAATAACGCAAAATTAGGTATAAAAGTGAAAAAACGTGCGTGTAACTGAAAAACGTATAACCGAGGTTTCACTGTATTCTGATTTATATATTTGCCGCATTGTCGTTCACGAAGTGTATCATGTGATGGATACTGCTTTTTATCTTTGAAATTTTTTTTGTTTACTATCATTACGTTGTAACGTATACTCTATATTCACTTTCCTTTTGATTTTACTATCTCTGGTTATTTTATTTTACTATGTAAATTATCTTCTTACTGAACGAGATGTTATTTCACCCGCTGAATGAGATCTGGCAATGAGTGTAAGTCATGACGTGGTGGTAGCCAGTATAAATAGGCGCGCTCAACGATACGTGAGGAGAGCGTTTGTTGTTGTACGGAGAGCGTTGGTTTATGTGAAGGAGAGAGTTTGTTGTTGTACGGAGAGAGTTTGTTGTTGTATTGAGAGCTTCGTTCTATGTGATTAGGTTGATTCTTCATTATTGTGATACGAGTAGTGTGTGTGCGTTGGATGATGCAAGAGTTATCTAATAAAAGAGCTTTTTCGTAAGTACGTCTTTCTCAATTCATAGTTTTTGTCAGATCTCTGTCTGGCTGTTAGGTTTATGTCATTAGTTGATTATTATTAACAACCAGCGTTAAGACTTTATTCATCCTAATTACTGCTACAACATTACTACCAGTTATAAGTTTGTTCATTACTATTACTACACTACTAGCAAGAGACTTTATTCATGATCTTAATTAACTAGTAACAACAACCATTTGAATTCACTATTAGAAGCTTAGTACAAGCATATTATTCAGTAGTAGAAGCATTATAAAACATTACTAGCTTAGTTAAAAGCTTTATTCATTATAACGTAAATTTTGATTCTCTCTCCTTATACTTTCTGGACTTAACGTCATGCCTGATATATTTCTGGACTTAACGTCATGTCTGATATACTTCTGTACTTAACGTCATGTCCGAACGTCATGTTTCTGTTTCTTAGCATAATTTGTTTACGAAAGCTTCATATATGTTTTGTGGAAATTTATCATTGGAAATTTAACCTTCGTGCTTTGTGAATTGGCCTCAACTCATGTGCCTCTAAATGCTCAATAAAGGTGTTTGTGGTCTTCAAATTGTAAGTAGTTATTTCAATTACAATGCCTTTTTTATACTGCAAGATCCTTTTTTAATCGGCATATAGAACTGGGTTGGAGGGTATTTGAAAAAAACTGTACAATGCTCAAGAGTTTAAAAGAAAAGTGCTTAATCACTGGATCCTTCAGGTTCTTATTTCAGGAGCTGAGACATGGCCCTTAACTATAGAAGACTTACAGAGGCTACAGGGCTCTGTAAACAACTCAGAGAAGTGTACATAGATGCACATTTAGTATAACCAGAAAGGATAGGAAGAGGAACTTTTATGGAACAGAAAATATCAGGAGTTGATGACGTCATGACCAGGGTAAAATCCCTGAAGTGGTAATGGCCTGGACATGTTGCTAAAAGAACTGTCCACCGTTGGACAGCTGAAATAATGGCCTGAATTCCAAGAGACAGGAAAAGATCCAGAAGAAGACCACATGATGTCAACACATGGTGGATGAATTTTGAAAGCCTGTTGGTTGTGGAAGAAATCAGGGAAGACCTTCATCCAGCAGTGGATTGATAACGGTTGATGATGATGAAACCCAGTATAAATAAATGCACATATGCACCACGTATAGCGGCAAAAATTAGCACATGTCTTTAGCCATCAAATTCAAAATCCGAATCTCAGAAGTATCGATGTTGTGCAAAACGTAAAAAGACTCTTACATCTCCCAGAGGGAAATACTGTGCATTACAAAGTAGGAAGCACAAGAATCGACATCCCCGCGCTAGTGCTATCTGATGAAATTTTTTTGCAAATCCGAGCTGTAGATCCGGCGATATCGTGTCTATCGCGCGGATAAACTGTGTCTGCAACGTATAAATGGGAGATCAAAGTGGTTCCATAGGCACGAACATTTTTGAAAAGATATGCTAAAAGTGCTTAGGGACTGAAAATGCATTCAGGAGAGGCCCTCATGGAAGATCGGTACATGCAATTAAAATACATACTAAAGCCATCAGAAAACAAGCAAACAACCCTGCTCAAAACGAAGACTTATTGAACCCTTTCTTCCTTCTCTTGTTTTTTCACGTATGATTGGCTACATCATCATAACTTACTTTTATGAATATTAATGTCATTCGTCTTTTTATTTTCAGTAAATTTTGCTATGAACGCATGAAGAAATGAAAATTAAATAGCGTGAGAAATAGAACAGTTAACTTTTTCTCATTTTTTAGGAAGTGCTTTGTAATCTATGTGCTCCATGATTTTGCCTTATTGTTTTATTAACTGTTAAATTGCAGGGCGTTAATATTTAAAAAAAAATAAAATAGCGATCTATTACTTGGAAACACGCTGACAGAAAAAAAAATGGGGATTCACAGTGCTCTGGTGAAACTCTAGTAGTGTTGTTGAACTGAAACTTGAGCTTAATATTAGTCGGGTGAGAGAGGAAAAGTGATAAGGGCAATTTATGACAGAGAAAAGTGACATATGGACAGCCCTGTTTTGTTATTTGTCTGAGAATATGTACGTGTGCATTCACATGCTGACACTTTTCCACGGGTTTCTTTAGAGGAGGAATAATCAGTGAGAGGAAGAAGAAATTTGTGTTTCTTATACTGGAGTCCGTGGTATCAAATTACGTTCTCTCTCTTTCTCTGGGAAGAATTTTTTTCCTTATCCTAATCGGAACTCCTTATTTACTCTTGCAAGATTTTGATTAAGACTCATCATGTTCCACAATTAGAAGCTGGCCTTGATATCCATGTTGGGGGATTCCAAAACCTGAAAACTCCTTACCGTCGTCAATCCGTCGGGAGCACAAGAATTTAAAAAGGAGTTGACCGTGACAGCAGACAGGCCACAAAATGCAAATGTGCATCTTGTCAAAGCTGCGACCTTGCCAGCTTATTGATGGTCTTGGAACTGGCCAGCCACATGTATGCTATAGGCACGGAAGCTCATTTTATGACTAAAGAAGCGGGTACTATGTTTTCTGGAGTAGTTGTGGTCTGCCCTAGACTCACATATTAAACCACCCGTAACTCCTGTGCAACTCTATTTAAGAACCACTCCTTGAAAAGAAGGGAAAAACAAGCGAAACAACTTTACGGTTTGACCTCAGACAAATTTCGTGGAAGCGCAATATTCTTTTTTTTGTGGTGCTAGCTGTCTGTCTATCCAATCACACGAATCAGAATTCTGCGCAGTCTGGATATTTAGCATTTTATTGTTTTATCCACGGGCGTGGAATCGTATGAAAAAGGGGGGGGGGGTTACCCCGTCAATCAGGAACGTAGCAAGCTTTTTTTATATGGGAGGGCGATACTTCAAATTACGCCCCTTTAATTTCAAAAGTTCCTTAATTCCAGTAAGCAGTTCTTACTTTTTCATACCTTCGTTATAGGAAAATACAGGGTAATTCAAAATGATTTAGCTGATTTCAAATCACTATATTTTCGAAGTTTAAAAATATAGAGAGAGTAATGATACATCAATCAAAAGAAAAATTGCCCGTGCTTTATTGCTCATAAGTACTCTTCCTTTTCTTACACTAGCAACGTCGAGATATTGTTAATGACTCCAACACAGCAACACTGTGTTTTTTGAACTTGCCCAGGGTTCTAGGCGATGGTGGCATGTACACAGTATCCTTAACATACACCCAAAAGAAGAAGTTGCACGGTGTAAGTTCCGGTGACCCAGGTGGCCTGCTGTTGAGCACCAAACCATGGGATCTACTAGAGATGAGTTCAGGCTCAATTTTAGGAGGCCGGGCCCAGCCCGCTTTCTTTCATTACATGTGTTTGCTAAGCCCGGATTCTGAGAAAATATTACTTAGCAAGGCTTGCATTATGCACAGGCCAAAGCCATGGCCCAATCAAGGATTAGTTTAAAAATCATCAGTTTAAAAAGTTTACTTCGGCTAATCCACTTCATAATATTAATATGTTCTTCGAAACACTATGCATAAAAGTAAATGTTCTAAAATGTGGTATAGAAAATAAATAAATAATCGATGCACATGCCGTTCGACTATACCAGAGGAATCTGTGAATTTGCCGAAAACTGAAGATAAGAAAATCTTTTAGAAACACAAAATATTCCATTCGTTATTTCTTTTGGATTTCTAAATTTACTTTTATTTTGAATAAATTGCATTACAAAACGTACAACTCTTCACAGACAGGCGCACGTGTTTTAAAGTTTTACTCTAGAATGCTAAACTTTGCAATATAATTTACATATATTCTAACTGGTAAAGATAGTTTACAGTGATGTAGTAGAGTAAAAAAAAAAGCATGTAAGAAAATTTCCAAAACAAAAAAACAAAACAAGAAAGATGCCACCGAATTTTCAGGTGTAGTAAGCACGTCTTTTGAATCCGTTCTGAGGCAAATTAAATTTATCAAAGCTATTCAAAGTCAATGGAACCGGTATGGAAAACAATAGTATCTGACGGAAGAAAGACGTTTTTCAATCGGGTGTTTAATCCCTCAGATATTGCTGCAAACGGAATCGTGAGCTCTTAGAAACAGAGATATCGACAAAAATAAGATCTGATTTTACGTCCCCTGGTGGGAAAACCATGCATTATTTTAGGTAGAAAGTTTTCTCAAAAGGTATATCCATATGAGCGGTATCGGTCCAAGAAAAAAAAAATTGTCGAGTTTTCAGGAGCCCAGATTTTGCTACAAATACATCAGAAGCAGAAATTAACACTTATGACCCCTGCTAGCCAAACCATTATTTACCAAACATTAAAATTATTTGAAAAGTACTTTCCATCATTTCTTGTATGCGATTTAGGACGGAATTTTCAAATCGGAGTTTTAGGAGCAGAAATAACGCAGAAAACGCAATTTACCTTTGTGGCCCCAAGCGGAAAGTCTATGATTTACTTGAAATTTTTGAACTTATAGGAAAACATTTCGCATCGGAAACACTATCCAACAAAGAAGGAATTTTTCAAGTCGGACTTTTAGAAGTAGAGATTTTGACAAAAATAAGATATGCATCTACGCCCCCTGGCGTAAAAAGCATGCATTATTTAAAAAAGAAAATGTTCCTAAAAGGTTTGTTGACATGAGTAGTATCGGTCAACAAACGACTTTATTTTCAGTCGAGATTTTAGGATCTCATATTTTGCTGCAAATAAATCAGAAGCGGAAATTAAGACTTACGCCACCTGTTGGCCAAACCATTTTTTATAAAAATTAGAAATTATGTGCAAAGGATTTCCCACCAAGAGTTGTATCTGGTGCAGAAATAATTTTTCAAATCGGAGATTTAGAAGCACAGATATAGGGGGAAACACAATTTACCTTTACGCCCCCTAGCGGAAAGTCTATGAAATACTTAAAATTTTTTTGAAATTATATTAAACACATGTCACACTGAAAACACTATCCAACAAAGAAGGAATTTTTCAAATCGAACTTCTAGAAGTAGAGATATTGACAAAAATAGATATACGTCTACGCTCCCTGGCGTAGAAACCATGCGCTATTTTAAGAAGAAAATGTTTCTAAAAGGTTTGTCGACATGAGTAGTATCGGTCTACAAACGACGTTTTTTTCAATCGAGAATTTAGAGGCCGCCCCGGTGGCGCAGCGGTCTAAGCAATGGCTTCTGATCATTCATCAAAAAGGGGTATGGGTTCGAATCCCAGTGAGGCATGGATGTTGTGTTTGTCTTACGGCACTGACGCTCTGGAACCAGTGACCCTAAATTGGGGACGGGCGACTGGTTAAAGCCCATTGAGTTGCTCACGGTAGTCCTTAAACCTCCAATAATAAAAAAAAAGTCCATGAAGGGCTGCAAATGGTCACCCAGCAGAGCAACAAAGTGATTACCGGTTAATGAAGTATTTACGAGCACCAGAGGGCCCAAACCGTGCCACGTAAAGTCACCACACACATGTATGGAACCACCACCAGCTTGCACAGTACCTTGTTGACAGCTTGGGTCCATGGCCTCATGGGGTCTGCGTCACACCTGAACCCTACAATCAGCTCGTAACAACTAGTAGCGTGGCTCGCCAGACAACTCCACATGTTGCCAGTCTTCCAGGGCCCAATTACCTTGTTCACGAGCCCAGGTGAGGCGCTGTGTCTGATGTCGTGGTTTTAACAAAGACACTCTGGTGGGTCTTCTGCTCCCATACCCCATGGACGCTAAATTATGCTGCACTGACCTGATGGATAAGTCTCTGGTACCTCATGCATAAATGTGGATGTTGTTTGAGCCAGTGTCGCTTGTCTGTTAGAATGGGCAATCCTGGTCAGTCAGCAATCGTGGTCGGTCACTGCGTTCTCTACGGTGGGTGGTAATGCCTTCCATGAGGTATTCTCGGTATACATACGTGGCACCGTGGATTGAGGAATATTGAATGTTCGCACAACTTCTAAAATTGAATGTCCCATCCATCTGGCTCCCGTGCCTGGTTCAAACTCCGATAATTCACGTTGGCCTGCCGTTATCCGGTTGTTCATCCTGACTCACGGGATTACACCTCGCAACTGATAAAAATCGTGGTATGCGTCGAAGTCTTGACGGCAGCTCCAGTTTAAACATTTGCATACTGCTATCCCATGACTTTTGGCACTTCAGTGTAAATGTTCTTTGTATTTTTGCACGTCTTTTGTAAAAAAGATCGTGCTTATGTTATCGGTTTGTCCGTCTGTACCCACGATATCTCTGCAACTATTAGTCCGATTTGAAAAATTCTTTTTGCATTGGGAAGCTTGAAATATGCGAATGATGATCCTTCATTTCGTTTTTTTTTATTTACGATGTACAATTTTGCCGCTAGAGGGCGTAAATGCAGATAATGTCGAATTCAAAAATACGTTTTATTCCACATATTTGCTTCTAAACATCCGATTGAAAAAATTCTTTCATCTTTCGATTCCATTTATAAGTATTTTAGATATAGTTACTTTTTTCAAATTGTGCATAGATTTTCCGCTAGGGGGCGTAAAAGTAAATTACACAAATCTTTTGCATATAATTTCTAATTTTTGGTAATAAATACTTTGGCCAAATGCTAATTTTTGCTTCTGATGTATTTGCCATAAAATCGGAGCTTCTAAAATCTCGATTGAAAAAAATTCTTTCGTAGACTGATGCCACTCACATCGATAAACCTTTTCGCAATAATTTCTTCTTAAAATATTCCCCAGTTTCTCCGCCAGGGGGCGTAAATGTATATCTTATATTTTTCAATGTCTCTACTTCTAGGAGTCCGATTTGAAAAATTCCTTCTTTGTTGGATAGTGTTTTTAGTGTGATTGGATTGGGTTGAAGGTTTTAACGACCACCGTGAGCAACTCAATGGGCTATAAGCAGTTGCCCATCCCTAATTTAGGGTCACTGGTTCCAGGGAAGGGATAGAGTCAGTGCCGTAAGACAAACACAACATCCATGCCTCACCGGGATTCGAACCCGGACCCCTTTCGGACGAATGATCAGAGGCCATCGCTTAGACCACTGCGCCACCGGGGCGGCGTTTCCAGAGCGACATGTTGTTCATATAATTTCAAAATTTGCAAGTCATTCATAGACTTTCCATTAGGGGGCGTAAAGGTGAAATGCTTTCCCCTATATAACTGTTTCTAAATCTCCGATTTGAAAAATTATTTCTGCACCGGATACAGCTCTTGATGGGAAATCCTTCGCACGTAATTTTTAATTTTTGTAAAAAATGGTTTGGCCACCAGGTGGGGTAAGTCTTAATTTCCGTTTCTGATTATTTGCAGCCAAATATGAGCTCCTAAAATCTCGATTGAAAGAAAAGTCGTTTGTTGACCGATACTACTCATGTCGACAAACCTTTTAGGAACATTTTCTTCTTGAAATAATGCATGGTTTCTACGCCAGGGGGCGTAGATGTATATCTCTACTTCTAAGAGTCCGATTTGAAAAATTCCTTCTTTGTTGGATAGTGTTTCCGATGCGAAATGTTTTTCCTATAAATTCAAAATTTTCAAGTATATCATAGACTTTCCGCTAGGGGGCACAAAGGTAAATTGCGTTTTCTGCGTTATTTCTGCTCCTAAAACTCCGATTTGAAAAATTCTTCGTGTATTACACCTCGCAACTGATAAAAATCGTGGTATGCGCCGAAGTCTTGACGGCAGCTCCAGTTTAAACATTTGCATACTGCTATCCCATGACTTTTGGCACTTCAGTGTAAATGTTCTTTGTATTTTTGCACGTCTTTTGTAAAAAAGATCGTGCTTATGTTATCGGTTTGTCCGTCTGTACCCACGATATCTCTGCAACTGATGGAAAATATTTTTCACATAATTTCTAATGTTTGGTAAAGAATGGTTTGGCCACCAGGTGTTAATATCTGCTTCTGATGTATTTGTAGCAAAATCTAAAACCCTGAAAACTCGACTAATTTTTTTTCTTGGACCGATACCGCTCATATAGAAAAACCTTTTGAGAATACTTTCTTCCTAAAATAATGCATGGTTTTCCCACCAGGGGACGTAAAGTCACATCACATTTTTGACGATATCTCTGTTTCTAAGAGTCCGATTTGAAAAATTCTTTGTGTGTTGGAGAGCGTTTCCGGTGCGAAATGTTTCTCATATAAATTCATGTTTTTCTTAACACACAAGTCTGCAACCAGAGGGCGTAAGCTCACGATTCCGTGTACAGCAATACCTTAGGGATTAAAAACCCGATTGAAAAACGTCTTTCTTCCGTCAGATACTATTGTTTTCCATGCCGGTTCCATTGACTTTGAATAGCTTTGATAAATTTAATTTGCGTCAGAACGGATTCAAAAGTCGTGCTTATTACACCGGAAAATGTGGTGTCATCTTTCTTGTTTATTCTTTTTTAGCTATCCAAATACAGTAGATGGGGGAGGGCTGATTTGTAATGTCGCTTAAAGACCGAAAATTTATAGTCAGGCTACTGGATACCCGAAACGAAAACAGTTTCTCAATCAAACTGTTATAAACACAAACACCGTGCTTAAAATAATCCAAAACGCAATGCATAGCGACGCTTTATATTTCGTAATCAGTACTCGCTAAATAAAGGAAAATAATAAGCGAATTCCCTTCAACAGGTGTTATTTTCAAGCAAAGCGGCATAATTCGTTATGGGTTTAAAGTTTTCTTGACGTTAATGACGGTGAAGTACACGTGCTTTGCCACAAGTTCATAAAATTATGGTCTGCCGCGATCTGCAGGAGAAGAATTCACAAATCGAGGGACTGCACGGTCTTAGCCTGAATCATCGTTGGGAATGAAAGACAAATATGTCACGCCTGTCTTCATCGGGAGATCATAAATTTATGACTCATTAGGCGTACGCTAGGCGGCGTTCTTCCCCACGACGATGGATGATGGCTCATGCAGTGAGCGGAGTGACAGCTCATCCAATTTCAAAGCGCCTGACTTCCTCCTGCTGGTGAACCTCGCTCTCCGCAACTGTAGACGGTCGGAGCTGGTGAATGAATGTCGTTCAGGGCACAAAGGGAGGAAACTGTAACAGTAAGGGGCGTAGTTCGGTCGCCGTCAACTGCAGCAAAAAGATAGCGGAGGGTCGACGATTTCAGAAATGTTGACCCACCGACCTCTGTGGCCCTTTTCGTGACACTGCAACAGTCGTAAAAATGTGGGATACTCATTAGAATATTTATACGACCGGATTTTTTTAAACGCGTTTTTCGACATACATATAAAAATATGACTTTTGTTATTTGTCTTCTTTGTCTGTCTGATCGTCTGCGTTTCGATGAAAAAACATCGCACCCTGGAAATGGCATTGCAAAATCCTTTACGCGTTTGAAAAATGTAAGAGTGACATTTTCATAAACCATTTCAAGTCTTTGGGTTACACGCAAACTGCGTAATTGTTTATAAAAGGAAGAAATTCAAAGTTCAGTCAAACGAATCGGTCGTAAAAATACAATTGTAGGCAGGAGAATGTTTATTTTTTTACCGGAGGTTTAACGACCACCGTGAGCAACTCAATGAGCTATAAGCAGTCGCCCGTCCCTAATTTAGGGTCACTAGTTCCAAGGAAGGGAGAAAGCCAGTGCCGTAAGACAAACACAACATCCATGCCTGACGGGATTCGAACCCGTACCCCTTTCGGACGAATAATCAGAGGCCATCGCTTAGATTACTGCGCCATCAGGGCGGCAAGTAGTGTTTTACCATTGGGCCAGCCTTGGCTGTGGATTAGGGCGCATCATATTGAGGAGCATTAAAATTTTGGAAATAAATTACAAAGGCCGCTCTACCTTATTGCGGAAAACAAAAGAATGAACGAAAGTGCCGTCCCGGTGGCGCAGTGGTCTAAACGATGGCTTCTGATCATTCGTCCGTGATGGGTCCGGGTTCGAATCTCGGTGAGGCATGGATGTTGTGATTGTCTTACAGTACTGGCTTTATCCGTTTCCTGGAGTCAGTGACCCTAAATTAGGGACGGGCGATTGCTTGCTGCTCACGGTGGTCGCTAAACCACTCAAGAAAACAACACAACGTACAAAATGAAAGCTTGCAAGGAAATATCATTTTGCAAATTTTGAAGATGACAATCCGATTTTTGGTGTATATGTGACAAGGATGGTAAGGCAGATAATATCCGAAAACTTGAAAATTTCATCGCCATGGAGCGGAACACGAATCCGCGTCTCCCAGATTTACACCAAAAATTCGGATTGTCATCTTCAAAATTTTTATATATGGTGTAATCCCGTATTTCTTTCATGATAATTTTGCAATTCTACAAGTAATAATAACGCAAGGAACTGTAAACCAACTATACGTAAAATAGTATAACTATGCTAGTTATTCGAATTTATTGGCGTAGATAAAATAAAAGTTTCCAGGCTTTCGCACATCAACCAGATGGCTTTTTCAAGGAAGGTAACAGCAAACTGGATAATAGACCGCTTCAGCAATTTGAACGCGATGACTTGACAATAAACGAAGAGATGAGAATGTTTTTTTTTTTTTTTTTTTTGAGATGTGAATTTCGTTAAATAATTACATTCGCATCTCTTCGTTTATTGTGAAGTCAAGTCACCGCGTTCAAATTGTTGAAACGTTCTATTATCCCAGTTTGCAGTTAGCTGTCTACCTTCCTTGAAAAAACCATCTGGTTGATGTGCAAAAGCTTGAAAACTTTGATTTTATTATCTACGCCAATAAATTCGGATAACTAGTATAGTTATATACTATCTTATCTGCAAATAATACTGAGTAATATAATGCAGCTAATACTTAATACACAACTAGATTAATTATTTTTAATAATTAAAAATATCAATTCACTTAGAAACAAGGAAGACAAGAGAGAGGAAGATATCGTATGGGATGGGGGTGGGGGCGGGGTGTGTGTGGATCGGCTTACTTCACGAAGCATATTTCCACAAGATCAAAGCCCCTAAAATAGGGTGGATTAGAGACCTACACGGGTCGGGCTGATCTTGATTAACACAGACCAAGTAATGTAACCTTTCTTCTTCGAATCAGGTTCGGATCGCAACAACATTATAGTCATCTTACATACAAATTGGGCCCAAGCACGATTTTTTTCTCTACCATAAATTACTTTTTTTTTTGTTGAAGTTCGTTTTTAGAAACTCGGAAATAAGTCTCAAATCCTGGAGCTAATGACTGGTGCACGTCTTGTATATTATTTAAGGACTATTGAGAGCTATTAACGATCTTTTTTGACAACTAGTGCCAGAATGGTGGGGGGGGAGCTAACGGGGCCTTGGGGTCCACCATTACCAAGGGCCCAGGAAGCATGCCCCTACTCCGCAAATAATACACAGCATATGTACACCGATAAGCCATTACATTATGGCTACCTACCTAATATGCTGTAGGACCCCCCTTCAGTCCGCAAAATAGCGGCCACCCTGCGAGGCATCGATTCCATGAGGTGGTAATAGGTATCCTGGGGTATCTGGTACCATCATGGCAACAGCCGGTCCTCCAGTTCCGCAGTTCCCGTACATTTCGGGATGGTGATGATTTAGCGCGAACCCGCTTTTCCAAGTCGAATCGCAAATGTTCGATTGGGTTCATGTCACGTGAATTTGGAGGCCACAGCATTAACAGAAAGACACTAGCATGTCCTCCCCCCCCCCCGCCAGAACCACTCCTTGATGATTCTGGCAGTGTGGCATGGCACATTATCCTGTTGGTATGGGCCATCACCAGCAGGGAACATATTGTTACAGTGGACAACCCCCCCCTCCTAAAACCTGAAGAAAACTTTAAAATTTGTCCGCCATGTCGCGTATTGTATGAGGCAGCTAGGAATCACAGTTCGGCAGGCTCACATGTTCTTTTACAGTTCAGTTTTTTTTTATTTATTTCTCATTTACGTTGTTTTTTCTTTCGGCTGTTCTCTAAATTAATTAACAAAATTGCGGGATAATTGGGAAGTCGCTCCAATGCTTTTGAAGGCAAGAAACGCAATATTTTTGCCATTTTGAATTGCTAGACCTCACACATAGCCCTGAAGTGAAACATAAAAATTCCTATCTCAAGTGTCTTAGAGGGGCTGCAAAACGAACGAGGGAAATGTGCTTTCGAATGCGGATGGAAGCAGCAATGTTCGAAGTGGTTTTTCACTTTTCTTTCTTTTCTTCTTTCCGCTTGTAGCTTAATGCTGTGGTCCGTATGTTTACTTCAGTGGGTGGGCCAAGAGACCCTCAGCAGACACATAACTGTCAGCGAGAAGGATACTCTGACTGATGTATGCGAGGGACAATGGGCAATTACGAGTTTAGAATCGCCGAAAAGAATAGGGGGTGAATTCGAGCGTCGTTTTCGGTCGGCAGTTGCCGATATACGCTTAAGGAAAAAGCACGTCTGATTTCGCTCGGCCGAGAAAGTTAATCTCAGGGCTGGCGGTCGCAACTCGATAAAAAAAAATGGAAACAAAACCTGCGAGTGGCATATTTGAACTGCGTACTCAGGCAGGGTAGATGTTATGCTAACGGAAAGGAACTGACCAAATTGGGAATGAACGGTCAAAAAGGACGGAAGGTAGCGACGGACGGAATCTACTGTAGCCGCAGCGGAAGTGAGGGGGTTCCACTCTCCAAGCAGTTGATGGTCAAATTTATTTCTTCACGACAACAGAAATCATTTCCCAGGAACACAGAAAATCAATCTTGGAAACCGCAACAGCAGATGTGAGAGGGCCTATTTTACTTAACGGCCACCTTCAAATCGTCACGAGAATAGATCAGTGTGCACTCTAATCATTGCAACAAAGTGCGGCGTGATATTACCATTTTAATTGTGTGCTTCATTTACATCAAGCGTCAAAATGAAGTGTTGAATCATCGGTGCTGCCACATGGTGCAAGTGTCTGTGTGTGTGTGCGCGTTTTTTTTTTTTTTTTTGTTGTGTGATATTATGTGATGCACGCTGGATTTGCACAGCAAAGTCACGAAACTGTAAGTAGATGAATATTTCCTTTTTCTTTCTTCGCACATCTGCGAACTTGTGCCATCACGACCCCCAAAGCTGCATGGACATAGATGCAGTAATGCTGAGTGACTGAACCTCAGAGGAAATACCTGCACATACAGATTTCAATTTCTTACAGGGCCCATTTCCTGATTATTTTTTTTACATGAATAAGGGAGAAGGTGTGGCCACAAATTCCGCTGGGCGGGACAGTTTCTTTTAACTTTGGTTCAGGACCAACGTCAGCGGGGCAGGGTTCTGCATGTGCATGCTTATTAGATTTAGTTAATTAACTTTGGCAGTATTTCGCACCTATAATCTTATACCGCAAATTAACGTGCTTGTGTATTTTGTGTCGCGAGTATTTTTAATGTGATCATTTGCATATAATTTTTTTCATTCTCTAAGCAATTGTATATGAATATCACCTGCAGCTCTATTTAGTGTGTAAACGAGTAGTATCTCTTGTTCAGATAGTCCGGTGGAGACTCAGTCGGCTGCGTTATCCGACAGTAAAGTGTGACACCGTATGCTGCCCACATATGAGGGGCAATTGTCTATGAGCCTAGAGAGCGCCGGATCTGTTTAAATCTCGCAGAACGTTATTAAATGTTGTGTTGTGTATTTGAGAATCATGTGTTATTTGCGAAAGTGAGTGTTGTACTGGCTGGTTGGGGATTGAATGTACCGGAGTAAGATCCGGACCACTACACTCAGTCACGAATTGGTGATTGCGGGTGAACCTCATCACAACTCTGATCCCAAAGTATCATTTTTTTTTTAGATTATTTTATTTTTTATTTGTTGTTGTTATTTTGTTCACAAGGTGGATTCACCCAAGCCTTATGCTTCGGGTCATTCTTCAACTTTCATTTTTTATGTTCTGGTGTGAATCTTTGAGTGCAGCAGTGCACCTGAGATTCTCACCTGGTGCCGTGGCCAACTAAATTGTACTTCAGGTTCCAAGCACCGTTACCGGCCGACTCGGCAGGAACACTGCTAGTGCCGTGTAACAATATGTAGATGCCATGAATGGGCGAACTTGGTCAGCAACGATGTTCAGATACCTGACAGCTGTCAAGGATTGTGCTATTGGAATAATGGGGCCTAAGTGTCCCAAGAAATCATCGCCCACTGAATGTTTCCGCCCAATAGTGCATGCATCCAAGCGCCATAGCTTTCATTGGCAGTCGGTGTGTCCGCCCTCGGCCATCTGCGTGATGCACCAAGGAATCTTGATTCGTCAGACTAGGCCACTTTCTTCCAATCATCCACGGTCCAATCTCGATGACCTTGGGCCCATTCCATGCGTTGTTGGCGATCACCAGCAGTGAGTATAGACCAGTGAGAAAGACCCGGCTGGGTCTTCGGCTACGCAGGCCCATGCGCAGATGGCTGCGATGAACTGTGTGCTTGGACACATTGTCCTGATCACCACTGTTGTGGCTGCGAGTGATTTGTCGCACTGTGGCCCCTGCGGTCGCTGTGAACAATGCGCGACAGTCTCCGCTCCTCTCTGGCATCAATGAGCTGCGGACGATACATGGCTGGACGACGGTTCTACACTGCTGGCCACCCAAAATGCAACACCAAGAAGGAAGCATCCGATTGACCTGAAATTCGCCGCACGCGTCGCCCACGAGAGGACATGCAAACGATTAGCATTGGAAGGCATATGCAAATCATGTGTGCCCGGCACGCCCCCGAGAAGCACTATAAGAACGGTGCCCAAAAGGCGGGGTGTAAGTAGTGGAAGTATGTTGTGATGCCGGACCTGTGCGTGAGAAGCTTCCTGATGCCTCGTCGCAGAATACGGCAGTCATTCCAGCACGTTTCGGAGTTCGACAAAGGACGAATAGTGACTTATCGCGACAGCGATAAGTCACTATAAGTCAGCGATAAGTCACTATAAGTTAGCGATAAGTCACTTATCGACAGCGATAAGTCACTTATCGAGACATCGGCGCCCGTGTGGGACGACATCCAACCACAGTGAGGCGAGTATGGATTCGGTGGGTGAAGGAGGGACGGACGGACCGACGTGAGCGATTGCCGCAGCCGCGGCACACCCCCGAACAAGAGGACCGACATGTTGTGAGGCGGGCATTGACTGCTGGCACCGCCACATCACGAACGTTAGCGCAGGAATCAGGGTGTGTCGAGCAACAATCTGTGTCAGCACGTACCGTTCGACGTCGTCTGCAGGAGCGGGGACTTGTCGCACGACGCCCATTGCTCCGATCACCATTGACGTTACGCCACCGGCGAGTGCGGCGGCAGTGGGCCGTTGAACGCCGCTCCTGGACTACGGAATGGCACGGCATTGTCTTCCCCGATGAATCCTGCTTCTGCCTGTAACAACACGATGGTCGGATCCGCGTGTGGTGGCACCGCGGCGAGAGACTGTATGACGCCTGTATTATGCATCGCCATACCGGTCCGTCGCCTGGTGTTATGGTTTGGGGCGCAATTGGATATGACACCCGCACCCTTCTGGTACGTATCGCCGGTACACTCAACAGCCACCGCTACACCTCCAACGTTTTGGAGCCTGTAGTCCTCCTTTACCTGCAGGACCTGCCAGCGGCCACGTTTCAACAGGACAATGCGCGCCCGCACGTGGCACGCATCGTGCAACAATTCTTCACGGCCGACCAGGTGTCACTGCTGCCGTGGCCCGCCTCTTCTCCAGATATGTCGCCCATCATACACGCCTGGTAGCTCATCAGCAACCGAGTGGCCCGGCAAGCACCACCCGCGCCTACGCCTGATGAACTGTGGCAACTTGTGGAAGCAGCCTGGACCGACATACCCCAAACCCACATCCAAAGCCTCTTTCGTTTGATGCCGCGGCGTGTAGCGGCTGTTATTGCCAGCCATGGGGGCCACACGAACTATTGATGTCTGCGTGTTCCGCAAGTCGCAAGGGCCTGTAAGCTCAAGCGTTTCATCTTTGTATCTGTTGATATGTGTCCAGTAAATCTGGCTTTGCTATCTCGTGTCCTTCTTGGTGTTGCATTTTGGGTGGCTAGCAGTGTATATATAGAGAGAAGTAAAATAGTTTTAAATTTTTGTCTCGAATGATTTCCACTCGATCATATACAGCGGTTAAAAGATGAACAGATTTCAATGCAGGGACTCACGAGGGGCAAACATTTCGTGTCTCTGTGTAGAGAGGCATCAGCGAGACAGGTTTTAGCTTTGTCACCTCCATCCACCCATACAACCCTGTTTGCACTTAGCGAAATCCATTGTGACTTCACATTGCATAAAGAAAAAGATGCACCCAGAAAAGTATACCGTGATAAACTATTAAAAATTAATCTAGGAATCTTAAGCTTTTAACTCATGTTCTTGTGAGAACTGTGGAAAATAGATCACATCTGCAGGTGATTTATTACGTAGGTCAATTCAAACGTTTTGCAAACTGCGCAGGCGCTGCTCGTAGGATGATGCAATCCCTCCAGTCGTTGCTCCAGTTGTGAGTCAGAAGGTATACAAAGTTGTGTTTACCTTTGCTGGCTGATTTGTTCCTGTTCCGAAAAATTCTTACTAGAAATGGAGGAAGAAAGTGAGTCAGTTCAGATCTCGCATAGCGACCAGAGATGGTATTAATACATTAAAATTGAAACTTTGCGAGGGAAATCCCCAACCGAAATTCATAAAGCTTTGTGTGAAGTTTGTGGGGTTAGTGTAGTGGATCGTAGTACAGTGTCATTCTGGGCTTCTCGTTTCCACCAAGGTCGGGAAAGCGTCGAAGATGACCCAAGAAGCGGCCGGCCATTACATGCAACGGACGACGCTTCTGTTGTTATTGTCAACAGCACAAAAGCGTCATCCGTTGCTAGTATCCCAACTGAAAAACTACAGAAGAGAAAAGTAGCTACCAAATGAATTCCGCATAATTTGAGTGAAGAAGTGTCCTGACTGGAATACATGACGTACCTACCAGCACGACGCACACGACATAAAGGCAGCTTGTAGAGCGACTTGTTCCGGAATAAGCAGACTCGGGTTCGATTCCCAGCGTAGACTAAAAATCACGGAGAAATTTACTTCGTTATAATGGCGTCCGGATGACCCGACCGTTCAAAATCTCGCAATGGTGTGATGTTATTTCTACACCGCGAGATAAGAAAAATCAGAGAATCCCTTCTCCAGCGTTTCGAAAAATAAATGTGTGAGTACTCATGGAGTTTTTTAACTTTTATATACACTGAAGAGCAATTGAATTAGAGATACCTGTCTAGTAACGTGCAGCACCACCTTTCGCCCTGATGACGGCGGCGATTCGTCTCGGCTTGGACTGACAAGACACCGGAAGCGTTGGGAAGCCATACGGATCCACGACAGTTAACAAGCTCCCACAGTTCACTAAGTTTAATGGAGGGGGTCAGAGCCTCGAACATCTCTCTCGATGGCATCCCAGATGTGCTCGATGGGATTGAGGTCAGGTGACCTAGCTGGCAAAGGAAGCGAGGTCACGTCGGTTGAGTGTTCATTCAACCATTCGGATACAATTCGGGAGCGATGGCACGGTGCATTGTTTTGTTGCAGGATGAGGTCCCCAGTGGGATGTTGAAGACGCACAAACGGGATCAAATGGTCGTCCAAGATATCTGGGTAACGTTGACCTGTGAGGGACGATGTCACACGTACCAGGGGTCCCATTTCAGTCCACGTAAACAGTCTGTAGACAAGAATGCCACCCCCACTAGCTTGAAGAGTAGCCTGCTGGCAAGAATGATCCATCGCTTCATGTGGTTTGCGCCGTACTCGTATCCTGCCATCAGCATGTACCAACGTGAATCTCGACTCATCAGTCCAGGCAACATTTTTCCACATGTCTAGGGTCCAGTGGCGATGTTCCCGCGCCCATGCTAATCTTTGCACCCTGTGATCTGCGGTCAGCAGCGGTACCCTCGTAGGACGATGATGGTTCTGGATGGTGTGATTGTTTACACATTTTTGTGCACCAGGGTTAAATTGCCGAGTGATTTCTTGCACTGTGGCCCGTCTATCCGCTGTTACAATGCAAGCTAGCTGACAATGATCCCGCTCATCCACACGCTGTTGTCCACGGCAGTTGGCCCTTGTAGGGATGGTTTTACCGGATTCGATGTACTCACGGTGCACTCGTGATACAGTGGCTCGTGAAAATCCCAGTGCCTGCACGACTTTCGAGATGGAGTGACCCATTCGTCGGGCCCCGGCAATTTGCCCACAATGAAATGTGCTTAGATCCTTCGTCTTACCCATACTGCGTCCTACTCTTACTGATTCCCGTCGCGTCACTCCTTATATTGCCGGATCGCTGCATACATCATGTGGTTTCCGTTTACAGAGCCGCCCACAGCGCCACATTTGCATAACGCCAGCTGTCTCTAATTCAATTGCTCTTCACTGTATATTAATTACACTTGTTTGCACATAACAACGCATCCTTCAGAATAAAATGAACTAAAAGGTGTTCTTTGCGGGAACAAAAAGAAGAGACCTGTGCCGTTGTTTTATATATACAACAAAGTCAAAGAAAAGACTTTACTATGTGTAAAACATTATGTCATTATGTTAAGTGTGTTTGTTTGTATTCAAGAACAAATAATTTAAGTGATTTTACGCTTTTTGTGCCATAATTGTTGTTAATTGTTGCCTTTTTATTTGCTTACTTATAATATGTATTTTCGTATAAATCGGAAAAGGTCAATGAATGAAATACGGGTTGACACCATTGTACATAATGTACAATACAAATTTGGAAGATGTGAATCCGTTTTTTGGTGTAAAAATGACATTTTACGTCAATAAACGGATTCACATCTTCCAAATTTGTATCGGGAAAGGTCTTTAGACTACACTGTCACACAGCAGTTAATTTTTTTATTTTTTTTTTGTGAGTATGATCGTGAGTCATTTCAAAGAGACTGGCCTTAGTTCTCTAAATGAATGAAATTTGAATGATATGATTAACTTTGGAGTAAGTGTTGTGTATTGGTATAAAACTAGGGCAATCATTTAAATTACAACTTGCATATTGTTTTACACATAATAAAGTGTAACAATCTTGGTTTTACGAAACATATTTGTATATTTCAAAGAATTTGAATTATTAAACGCCTGTGAAACCTAGTTAATGACATGGAATTTAAAGTTTTCAGTAATTGAGAGGTACACCACTGTAAAATTTTGCGTTTTAAGGGACTTCAATAATTTAATAAATACATCGCTCTTTCCACGTTCCAGAAACACATAGGAACCGAAAAAAATGTTTAACGTGGAAAGAGCGATGTATTTATTTATTTACTGACGCCACATATTTGGAGGATTTTCACGACTTCAATAATGATTCTCGGTCATAAGTTCTTTGAGGCCCCGCTCGGATGTTTTTTAGCCTAGGGGCCAACTAAGGCCTTAATCTAACCCTGTCGACAGCTGAGAATGTTATCACCCGAGAAGGCGACTGAAGTGAAGTTCTGCACGAAAGACAGGCTTATTGCAAAATAAGTGTACCAATAGGAATCTGTAGCAACCACTCTTCAAGAAAATTAAAAATAATTCCTGTGACTGGGAGGATATCAGTACAAAAGAGGAAAGATTCGTTGAATTGGCTCATTACATAATTTTACCATATGATGAAAGTCACACTGATATGTTATCGTTTTGGAAATTAAATTCAAGCCAGTGTCCACAACTAGCTAGAGTCACTGAGAGAGTCGTCTCAATCCCTAACTCCAGTTCAAGCAGCGAAAGAAATTTTTGGTCTGCCGGAAGGATGTTCGAGGAAAGAACTAATTTGGAGTCTGTAGACAGCGTTTTGTTATTTTATGATAATTTGCCACGAAGAATTTTATGCTCATATTAACAGAGGTGACTTCAGATCTTTTAGGGCACTAGGCACTAAAAGATTCAGCTTCCTCCCCTCCACTCCTTCCTACCTCCGAGGAAATTTTCATCCGTCAGATTAAAAAAAAAAAAAAAAAATAAAGTCAAGAAAAAAGTTTTTAACTTTTTGTAAAATGCCATTCTATCTTTTTAGTATTAGAACATCTTGTAAGAACAGTTGTCTGTCCGTATACATCGAACTTTTTTGTTCTTCAAAAAATTCCAAAAATTAATTTTGCGGCTAATAGGAAATCAAAGGATATTAAACTTCGACACTTTTAAACATCCCGTGTACTTCCTGAATTTACCCCTAAGGGTTGTCAAAGTCAGCGTGGGGATCAAACCCGTATGCTTCTGTTCCGGAGCCGAATGCTTTTCCAATTAAGCTGCACCATCATAATTTATCGCTGCAACTTTGCCGTCTTGACATGCGCTTCGCTTCTGTCACGCTGTTTTTTACACATAATTCTGTGGCAATGACAGCTGTATTTCATCTATTTTTATTTTTGAACAAGATGTCCTAATTTTTAGCCCAAACAACTACATTTTGCTTACTGTGGAATTTCAGTGAAGTCGAAACGCTCCGAACTCATGAATAGCAGACGGACAACATATTGTCGATTGTTATTACTCTGCTATTTGAAAGATTTCAAAAAAAATTATGGGATGAGTGTTGAACAACTAACAGATACTTGGGTAAGGGAGTGTTGTATTAAATTTTGGCCCATAAGAAAAACGGACAAAAAATATGCATTCATAAAATATTAGTTGAGCATATTGCCTTTGCAATTAGCTGATAAGCAGAATAAATATACAATTTATTATTCTAGGTGTAAAGATTTTTATCTGCATAAACCATGTTTAAAGATTTCAATATTTTGGGGGAGGGTCCTCCTTAATGATTTTGCACACGGGACACTATGAATCCCGCACCGCCCCCGATAGACAGACTGACCGACAAAGCGAGCGGGACATTGCTAGTCATTACTTCTATGCATTACAAAATATAATTTTTCGTCGCATTGCCCAAATGGCCAAAGCTGCAGGTATCTGGCTAATCGTACGAATTGATTTTAGGTTCTAGCCCCACTGCAGGAGGAATGGGGATGTGACTACCTCCCCGGGCGTCATTTTTAGTGATTTTGCATCTGGCTAATTGTTCGAATTGAGTTTAGGCTCTAGCCCCTCAGGAGAAATGGAAATGTGACTGCCTCCCCGGCAGTCATCTTTAGCGATCTTGTATCTGGCTAATTGTCCGAATTGAGTGTAGGCTCTAACTCCTCAGGAGGCATAGGAGTGTGACTGCCTCCCAGGTTGTAATCTTTAGCAATTTTGTATCTGGCTAATTGTCCGAATTAAGTTTAGGCTCTAGCCCCTCAGGAGGAATGGGAGCGTGACTGCCTCCCAGGCAATCATCTTTAGCGATTTTGTATCTGGCTAATTTTACGAATTGAGTTTAGGCTCTAGCCCTTCAGGAGGAATGGGAGGGCTGCAGGAGGAATGGGAATGTGACTGCCTCCCGGGACGTCATCTTTTGCGATTTTGTATCTGGATAATTGTTCTAACTCAGTTTATGCTCTAGCCCTGCAGGAGGAATGGGAATGTGACTGCCTCCCGGGACGTCATCTTTAGCGATTTTGTACCTGGCTAATTGTTCGAACTCAGTTTATGCTCTAGCCCTGCAGGAGGAATGGGAATGTGACTGCCTCCCGGGACGTCATCTTTAGCGATTTTGTACCTGGCTAATTGTTCGAACTCAGTTTATGCTCTAGCCCTGCAGGAGGAATGGGAATGTGACTGCCTCCCGGGACGTCATCTTTAGCGATTTTGTACCTGGCTAATTGTTCGAACTCAGTTTATGCTCTAGCCCTGCAGGAGGAATGGGAATGTGACTGCCTCCCGGGACGTCATCTTTAGCGATTTTGTACCTGGCTAATTGTTCGAACTCAGTTTATGCTCTAGCCCTGCAGGAGGAATGGGAATGTGACTGCCTCCCGGGACGTCATCTTTAGCGATTTTGTACCTGGCTAATTGTTCGAACTCAGTTTATGCTCTAGCCCTGCAGGAGGAATGGGAATGTGACTGTCTCCCGGGACGTCATCTTTAGCGATTTTGCATCTGGCTAATTGTCCGAACTCAGTTTATGCTCTAGCCCTGCAGGAGGAATGGGAATGTGACTGCCTCCCGGGACGTCATCTTTAGCGATTTTGTTCCTGGCTAATTGTTCGAACTCAGTTTATGCTCTAGCCCTGCAGGAGGAATGGGAGTATGACTGTCTCCCCGGGCGTCATCTTTAGCGATTTTGCATCTGGCTAATTGTCCGAATTGAGTTAAGGCTCTAGCCCCTCAGGAGAAATTAGGAGTGTGACTGCTTCCCCTCAAGTCATCTTTAGCGATTTTGTGTCTGGCTAGTTGCCAGAATTGAGTTTAGGCTCTAGCCCTTCAGGAGGGATGGTAGTGTGACTGCCTCCCGGCTGTCATCTCTAGCGATTTTGTATCTGGCTAATCGTCCGAATTGAGTTTAGGCTCTAGCTCCTCAGGAGAAATGGGTGTGACTCCCGGCTGTCATCTTTAGTGATTTTGCATCCGAATTGAGTTTAGGCTCTAGCCCTTCAGGAGGAATTGGCGTGTGACTATTTCTCCGGCAGCCAGAGGTTTCAGATTAAGTACGGATCCATATAGACTTAGATGCTGACGGTGTCATTAAACCCCGAAAAGGAACATGTTTTCAGTCTAAGTTCTGCAACCGCAATACATAATAAGAGTAAAACATTATCACCCTGCTTCCTTTATCTGACGTTTGGGCCGTTTCCGGTGCGGCGGTGCATACTTGTAACAGTCAAGGGCTATTGCGGTGCTATCTGTGACATGCAGTATCTATCAAAAATGAAACTGTGGTTACAATGAATAAGAGACGAGATTTGACTCCTTCCCCCCGCCCCTTGGTAAAGGGCATAGTTACCAGACACAGAACAAAGTGTGGCAACATGCGAGGAACGACAACTTTTTCGCCTGTTTATGGGGTACCGTGAATAAAGGGTACTAAGAGTGGATGGAAAAGAGACACATCGCATAACCATCGGGTGGGTGTGTTGGACGGCCACTGCTGATTAATGCTCGAGGAGAGACACGTCTCGTCAGTCCATCTCCGCAATCATCTCTCCTTATCCGGGACAATGGGCGTGCGCCCATTGTCCTTGATATTACCTTGGATGATACCCACAGATGCTACCTTGGCATAGCTGATGAGTGAATCCACAGCTACATTGAAACGATCCATCCGCCGTATGGGCTTATGGTGTAACCGCAGTACCCCTCACAACAGCAAGGCATCGGGGACAACGGCTGAAGTTTTCTAGAAAACATTGGGAGTGAACCGTGGAAGACTGGATGGAAGTTACTTTCTCCGGTGAGACCCGTTTCTCACTGTACCCAGTGGATGGACGGTGGCGGCTGAAGCGAACTACTAGATGCCGTGACCCCACGGATATACGAAGATGGCAAGTATGTAATACACTGCGGGATGTTTCCCTGAGTCACTCCCTCTCTGTCCCCTGATGACAGAGGATCTCCCTCTCTGTCCCCTGATGACAGAGGATCTCCCTCTCTGTCCCCTGATGACAGAGGATCTCCCTCCCCAACAACCTGCATATAATCATCCGAGCTGCTCATGGAGGTCATTAAAACACGAAACCAAGGTGAACCCAAGTTCCAGTCCTGAATGAGGCATGTGTAGTGTGTTTGTCTTACTGCACTGGTTCTGTCCCTTCTCTGGAGCCAGTGGCCTCAAATTAAGGATAGCCGACTGCTCATAGCGCATAGAGTTGCTCACATTGGTCGTTAAACTCGTAAAAAAAATAAACCACGAAAACGAAATAAAAAAGAAATGCCTGAAAGAAAAAATAGAAAGGAGGAATAATGCCAACGGCTTGCATATTTTGTTTAAGGAAATAATTTCCATTTATTTCTTGTGAACTGTGAGGTATACCTTCCTTTAGAGTTTGTGTCTTCTTATGTTAATTTAGTTACTTCTTGGCTAACCATTTTCTAACTAAACAGCACAACACTTCCCCGAATTTTTTTTACATTTTGGAAACGTTGACCGTGAGTCAGAAGAACATAAAATGACGATGTTGAATGAATAGAATGTGCAGCTTTAAAACGTCTTCCTTTACTTGGTCCACTCGCATAAAGTTCAAAGCAGCACAAATATAATCCACACACACACACACGGGTCCCACGCTTCTCGCTGGTCTCAACACAAATCTGAGTGGTATGACAAAAATACTGATTCGTGATACTAGGGGTGTTCAAATGAAAAGGTACGAAACGTCATAAGAACGTAACCGTTAACATATTTGCCTATGCCGCTATGGGAGAACGTAGCGACACATCTAGGGATGCGATTGGAGTCGCCGGCGTGGATCGGAGCATGCGCGGGCGCCCGCATGCGCAGGAGAGAGCAGAAGCTCTTATAAAGTGCGCCGTCCAATTGACTACTTGTTGAATTCCTCCAGCACAGACGAACCATTAACTCCGATGTGTACTGTGAGACACTCCGAAGCCTACGCAGGTCCATCAAGAACAAAAGACCGGGGCTGCTCACGGAGGGTGTGGTTCTGCTCCATGATAACGCGCGTCCACACGTCTCCAGGGTCACACACGCAGAACTGGCCAAGTTCCAGTGGGAGCAGCTTGACCATCCGCCCTACAGCCCGGACATGTCGCCCTGCGATTTCCATGTGTTTGGTCCCCTGAAAAAACATCTGAAAGGGAAGCGCTTCCACTCGGACGACGAACTAAAGGACGCTGTGCAGAACTGGGTCTAGTCACGGCCACAGGAATTCTGGGAACAAGGAATCCTTCGGCTCGTTAATCAATGGGATCGTTGTGCTACGGCCTATGGTGTATACTTTGAATAAAGTCTTCATTTATACCCACAGTGTCGTTTCGTACCTTTTCATTTGAACACCCCTAGTATATACACTAATCTGATTATCAGCTAATATCCAGAGCAACCGCCGTGTGCTGCGCGGACAGCAGCTAGACGGGCTGGGAGTGACTCAAAAAGGTACTGGAAGGTGTTCACATGTATTTGGAGCCATGCTGACTGAAGGGCATATGACAGCTGCTGGAGGGTGCGTGGTGGATCCATAGACCGAACAACACGATTGCGGTTGTACCACAGATGCTCAATTGGGTTTAGGTCTGGGGAATTAGGGGCCCAGGAAAGTACTTTGAAGTCTTCATCGTGGTCTTCCAACCACTCTCGGCCATTTCTAGCTGTGTGACACGTCGCATTATCGTTCTGGAAGATCCCATCCACCCCAAAGAAGACAATCAGCATGTATGGGTGTACGTGGCCTGCAAGGATGGATTCATAACGACTTCGGTCCATAGTGCCTTCCACGGGCATGAGTGGACCCAGGGAATGCCACGAAAATATTCCACAGACCATAACGCTGCCCCCACCAGCTTGTATTCTTCCAGCAATGGTTGAAGAATGTTTGTTCTCAGATGTTTTTAGCCTTATATGCCAACGCCCATCCGTTTGATGCAGCAGAAAACGTGACTCATCGGAGAAGGCAATCCTTTGCCATTCAGCGGAGGTCCAATTCCGATTCTGCCGTGCAAAAAATGTAAGCATTTTCTGCCGATGCACCTTTGTCATCATAGGTGCAGTGACCAACCGTCTGCATCGGAGTCCCATACGCAGCGGGGTTCGCTGAACTGTCGTTCTAGAAACACTTCCGGTAGCCCCTGGTTCATTCGGCCAGTGAGTTGTTCCCCTGTTGCGTGTCGATGTTCACCTTCGAAGCCGACGTTCACCTCTCACATCAATGGCACTTGGTGTTTCGTAGTTTCCACGTCGTTTATTCGCAATGGTACCAGTTCTCCAATCACGATGCACTTTAACCACAGAAGCACGCGAACAGTTCACAAACTGCGCTATTTCAGAAATACTGTTACTCTTGCCTCGAAAGCGGATAATTATCCCTTTTTGCAACTCTGATAAATCGCTCCTTTTATCCATGACAGCAACTAGTGATATATTTTCAGAATGCTTACAGCACACCTTATATACCTTCCAAGCCAGGTCACGACATGTAGAGGTGGTCACAATAATGTGAGTCGACTGTATATATACACTGAAGAGCAATTGAATTAGAGAATACCTCTCTAGTAACGTGTAGCACCACCTTTCGCCCTGATTTCGGCGGCGATTCTTCTCAACATGGACTCGACAAGACACCGGAAGCGTTGGGAACCCATACGGATCCACGACCCCTTAACAAGCTTCCACAATTCACGAAGACTTGGTGGAGGAGGGTCAGAGCCTCAAGCATCTCTCTCGATGGCATCCCAGATGTGCTCGATGGGATTGAGGTCAGGTGACCTAGCTGGCCAAGGAAGCGAGGTCACGTCGATGGAGTGTTCATCCAACCATTCGGATACAATTCGGGAGCGATGGCACGGTGCATTGTCTTGTTGCAGGATGAGTCCCCAGTGGGATGTTGAAGACGCACAAACGGGAGCAAATGGTCGTCCAGGATATCCCGGTAACGTTGACCTGTGAGGGACGATGTCACACGTACCAGGGGTTTCATTTCAGTTCACGTAAACAACCCCCAGACGAGAATGCCACCCCCACCAGCTGAAAGAGTACCCTGCTGGCAAGAAGGATCTATTACTTCATGTTGTTTGCGCCGTACTCGTATCCTGCCATCCGCATGTACCAACGTAAATCTCGACTCGTCAGTCCAAGCAACATTTTCCCACATGTCTAGGGTCCAGTGGCAATGTTCCCGCGCTCATGCTAATCTTTACACCCTGTGATGTGCGGTCAGCAGCGCTGCCCTCTTGGGACGATGGCTTCTGTACCCCATAGCGAGGAGATGGTTCTGGATGGTGTGGCTGCCTACACGTTTTTGTGCACCAGCGTTAAATTGCCGAGTGATTTCTTGCACTGTGGCTCGTCTATCCGCTGTTACAATGCGAGCTAGCAGTCGATGACCCCGCTCATCCACCCGCTGTTGTTCACGGCAATTAGCCCTTGCAGGGATGGTTTTACCGGATTCGATGTACTCACGGTGCACCCGTGACATAGTGGCTCATGGAAATCCCAGTGCCTGCAAGGCACTTTCGAGATGGAGTGACCCATTCGTCGAGCCCCGACAATTTGCCCACGATCAAATGCGCTTAGATCTTTCGTCTTACCCATACTGCGTCCAACTCTTACTGATTCCCGTCGCATCACTCCTTGTATTGTCGGATCGCTGCATACGTCATGTCGTTTCCGTTTACAGGGCTGCCCACAGCGCCACATTTGCATAACGCCAGCTGTCTCTAATTCAATTGCTCTTCAGTGTATACTGTATATACAGTACCCAATCTTAGCATAAATACTGTAACAAACGTTCGACAGATGGCGCGCAACCGGTGTACAATGTAACCGACGAACCAGGAGACATGAAGCAGCAAGTGAATCATTGCGCGTTCAGTCACAGAGGAGATCACGTATTTCGTGAAGTACCTGGCATGGAGTCCGGCGATTATGAGAACTGTATTGCTGTAAAAGGGCTACACACAGTTGGAAAATCAGCTTCCGAGATTTTCAAGATTCTGAAGAAGCTGAAAATTAGCCGAATTTTGTATACCGGACCATAAAAAGGTTCTATGAGACTGGAACCGTCGCTGACCGACCCAGAAAGGGTTGGCCATGTACCGTGAAGAATGCTCGGCTGGCGAAAGCAGTGGCAGTCCGGGTTCGACAAAATCCTGTCAGAAAAAAAAAAAATCAGTGATGGCTTGTGAGCTGAACATTTCAAGAATGCCGATGTCACACGTGCTGCGGGGTGACCTAAGGGTGAGAGTTTACCAGCGGCGTACAGAGCACTTCTTCACGTCACAACTAAAGCAGCAGAGGGTGCTAAAAGCGAAACGTTTGCTGCAGCGTTACGCAGACAATCGCCACAGACAGATCTTTTTCTCTGATGGAAATATTTTCACTATTGCAGAGGCTTTCAACTAGAAAATGACAGGGTGTATGCATCAACCTCACGAGAAGCTCAGGAGAAAGCTCCAAGGATCATGAGGGGCCATCATCCTGCTTCTGTCACGGTTTGGTGGGGTGTCTCCTACGAGGGTATCACGGAGCTCCATTTCTGTGAAAAAGGAGTGAAAACATCCAGCAAGGTCTACCAGAGCAAGGTTGTGAAGCCAGTGGTCAAACATGTGAGTCACACCCTCTTCCAAAACCGACAGTGGAACTTTCAGCAGGATTCCCTCACCTGCCCACAAGGCCAAGTCAACCCTAGAGTGTCTTCAGGAGAATTTGCCATACTTCATTTCTCCAGCTGATTGACCTTCAAGCAGCCCAGATCTCATCCCATTGGACTGCAAGTTGTGCGCCACACTGGAGAACATGGCCTGAAGAAAGAGACATTCCAGTATTGACAGTCTCAAACGTTCTTTGGTACGGGCAGTAGCAGCTTTCCCTGTGGTGACCCTGCTTAAAGATATTGATGAGTGGTCACAGAGACTAAAGGACTGTGTGAAGGCAAAAGGACGCTATTTTAAAAAGTGATTGGTGCCATGTATTCACAAGTGTACTACTTGCACTGTATATATAGTGTAAGTAGTACACTTATAAATATAATTACACTGATGTCCAAGATTAAGGTCACAAACACATATTCTGTGATATCTTGAAAACTAAATGGTTTATTGCAATAAAATTTGGTAGATAGAAGCCTCATACTATGAGACATGCAATAGCAACATAACAAATGAACAGGAGGTAAATTACGTGCCATATTCTAATTAGACCAAAAAACGGTCCAAACATGATGCAAATAGGGAGTGTGGCCACCCCGCACAGCTTTGCAAGTCGCACAACGAGCCCATATACTGTAAATAAGGTTGTCGATAACAGCTTGTGGCAACAATACCATTCTTCTAAAAGCGCGGATTTTAACACTTGGAGGGTCGTGGGGGAGGGGGTTGACGTCGGGCAATGGCTATTCCTAGAGCATCCCAAACATGCTCTATAGGATTTAGGTCCGGCGACTTCCCTGGCAACACCATACGTCGAATATCCTCTCCCTCCAGAAAATCGTTGGCAAGCTGAGCTCTGTGTGGTATTCCGTTATCGTCCATAAAAATGAAGTTCGGTCGAACAGCTCCTCGGAAAAGCCTCACCTAAGTTTCAAGAACCTCATTCCTATAGCGCTGTGCGGTCACAGTGCCCCCCTCAAAGACGTGCAATGGTGTACGGCCGTCCAACATGATGCCTGCCCACACAAGGATTCCACTTCCACCAAAGTGGTCGATTTCCCTTATGCTGGAGAGATGATAATGGGCCCCACGCTGTCTCCAGATGAAGATTATATCGAGAATAATGTTGGAGGGATGATAGTGGGCCCCACGCTGTCTCCAGATGAAGATTAATCGAGAATAATATGGTAGGGATGATAGTGGGCCCCACGCTGTCTCCAGATGAAGATTAATCGAGAATAATGTGGGAGGGATGATAGTGGGCCCCACGCTGTCTCCAGATGAAGATTATATCGAGAATAATGTTGGAGGGATAATAGTGGGCCCCACGCTGTCTCCAGATGAAGATTAATCGAGAATAATGTGGGAAGGAGGATAGTGGGCCCCACGCTGTCTCCAGATGAAGATTAATCGAGAATAATGTTGGAGAGATGATAGCAGGCCCCACGCTGTCTCCAGATGAAGACTCGTCGAGAATCACTTTGTGTTCTGAATCTCGACTCATCCCAGTAAAGTACACGGCACCAATCTTGCTGTATCTAAGAAAGATGTGTTTAACTCCACGAAAGATGGGCTCTTATCTGCGATCTGGTGAGAGGTACACACACCACTGGTCGCCGGGCGTAAAGGGCCTTCTTTTCTAGGCGTCTGTATACAGTTTGCCTCGAAATTGTTATTCCAGTCACAGCAGCGACGTCCTGAGAGAGGTCTCTAACCGTCAACCGTCTATTGTGTTTGACAGGTAATGCCACGTAGCGATCCTCCGCAGGTATCTTGGCTCTTGGACGGCGTTGGCCGGGCCACCTGTTGATGGTACTCGTTGTTCGGAATTGATACCATAACCTCGATACCACCTTTCGTGACACCTGTAACCATCGAGCGACCTCGGCTTGAGACTGGCCAGCTTCAAGCCTGCCGATGGCTCTCCACCTCAGTCCATCGTCTAAACGATTCTGAGCACTCTTTCCAACTGAAATCAGTCAATCTTGTGATTTTTCTTGCATGAAACACAACTCTGAAGACGAAATTCGCAGATGCAGAAAACGGACACTTTCACGTTCTCTTACCAAACTCACTCACCCTGTTAACCGTTTAACAAACAGTGGATGCTTACATTAGGTTCAGATCAGATCAGATCATGTGTAGAGGATTTTAGGAAGGAACCCCAGGTCTTAAACAACCCTTAGAAATAGGAAGCCAGTAGATTTGGGCTAGAGTGCCCGATAGGAAAGTCACACGGAAGCGAGGTAGAAAGGGGGAGGAAGGCCCCTTATTTATTACCGGTGGGTGGGTGGGGGTGACAGTACCCGGCGCCAGACTGCTTAACGTGCCCATTCGACGCACGGCGGATATTTAGTGGCTCGAGCGTTCGTATCTGTCTGGGATCGAACCCGAGGTCTTCTCCGTGGCAGCCAAGAACGCTGACAACTAGGCCACCCGCGGCCCTTACATTAGATTCGCCGTTTCCCAAAGTACATATGAAAGCAATTTTAAAGATTTTACTAGTTGCTATTTTGAATTATTGTAAACAATGTGCTTGTGACCTTAATTTTGGACATCAGTGTATATATCATCATCACTGTCAACTATTATGAATCCACTGCTAGATCAAATTCTCCTCAAGTTTCTTCCTCAACAGTCTGTCTTGAGCCAGTCTCCTCCACATAACTATGGCATATCTTCTCTTATCCATGTCCTCCATATGCCCATAAATAAATTATACGTTCCCTGTGCTTTTTTGTGTATCACAGTGACCGGGGACAACTTACCGCACGCTAAGCGGACGGTAAACGCTTTGTTTCCTTCTCTCTGAACGTCAAGACATTCTCCTATGTCCCTCTGTTACATTAGGACTTTGTGCCCGAAAGTGTTTATACCACACGCCGCAGAAAAGAGAATGCCTCTCGTGCGGTGGTCTGTTTTTCTACGCTGGGGGGGGAATGAGAATGTTCCGAAGTCCCAACATCTCTCGAGAAGGAAAGACATAGTCAAATGACTTCACCTATGTGATGGAGATTTTGCTCAGTCACTGAAACCACTGAACATAAACGGAATTATTTGGTATCCCGTGTGTCATGCAACAAATCTAAAAATTTAATGTGCATGTATGTGTATATATATACATACAACTCTGCGGAGGTCATGACATATATACTTACAAAATTTTTTGGGTGGGCTTATTACTTGCATCCATGACTTTGCAGAAACCCATTTCCAATTACGTCTTTGTGGAAGTGAGAAAATGCAGAGTTTTTGCTGGTCCTTGATAAAGCCAAGGCTCAGTATTCTCGACACTTTCTGCATTCAGTTGTTTTTTCTTTGTTTCTCTTTTTACTCACACCGGTCAATACATAACCTTTTCTATGTTGAACTTGGAATGAGTTAAAAAATTTTTTGCTTCAGTCTCTTCTTAATAGAATGTGAATTCTGAATTTTCATAACTGCTGCGTTGCGCGTTTTGATCTTCAGGTTATTTTGCAACTTTCGTTTTAAATTCTAAAGTTTTTTTTATGTTTTCGGCTTTGCTCTTTAGTATATATATATATATATACACTGACGGAAAAAAATCCCAACACCAAGAAGGGGTTGTGTTAGATAAACGACAGTTGGTAGGCGGTGAGAGTACATCTGTAAGATGACGTTTATGCAAATTTCGCGCTCGGCACATACGTGTGGCGCTAGTAGCGCCCCTCGGAACATGCAAAGCAGGTTTGCTGTAAATACGCGCTGTAACGTTCGTGAGCGTTAGTTATCGTTGAGATTCGACGTAGTGTGTTGATGTTAGTCCAGAATGCCTTTAAGAAGACGAAGAAGCCATTATCAACAGCTCACGAAGTTTGAACGAGGTCGTGTAATAGGGCTACGAGAAGGTGGATTTTCTTTCCGCAATATTGCAGAACGACTTGGCAGGAATGTAGCAACTGTGCATGATTGTTGGCAGCGGTGGTCAAGGGGAGGTACTGCCTCAAGAAGACCGGGTTCCAGCCGGCCACGTAGCACTACTGAGAGGGAAGACCGCCGTGTACGGCGTATGGCCGTGGCGCATCGTACTGCGTCTGCGGCAGCAATTCGAGCTGCAGTTGCCACCACAGTGACACAACGAACTGTTACAAATCGGTTACTTGAAGGACAGCTCCGAGCCAGACGCCCTGTAGCGTGCATTCCACTTAATCAAAACCACTGCCGTTTGCGACGTCAGTGGTGTCAAGCTAGAGCTCATTGGAGGACGGAGTGGAGATCTGTTGTGTTTTCTGATGAAAGCCGGTTCTGCCTGGGTGCCAGTGATGGCCGTGTGTTGGTTAGAAGGAGGCCAGGTGAGCGCCTGCAACCAACCTGTCTGCGGCCGAGACACACTGGACCTACACCTGGAGTTATGGTCTAAGGAGAAATTTCCTATGAGAGCAGTAGCACTCTCGTGGTTATCCCACGCACCCTGACGGCACAGTTGTACGTCGGTCTGGTGATTCAACCTGTTGTTCTGCCATTCATGAACAGCATTCCAGGGGGTGTTCTCCAACAGGATAACGCTCGCCCGCATACCGCTGTTGTAACCCAACATGCTCTAGAGAGTGTCGACATGTTGCCGTGGCCTGCTAGATCACCAGATCTTTCACCAATCGAGCACGTATGGGACATCATTGGACGACAGCTCCAGCGTCACCCCCAACCAGCATTAACCGTCTCTGTATTGACCGACCAAGTGCAACAGGCATGGAACTCCATCCCACAAACTGACATCCAGCACCTGTACGACACAATGCATGAACGTTTGCGTGCTTACATTCAACATTCTGGCGGTTACACCGGTTATTAATGTACCAGCATTTCACATTTAAAATGGCTCTTCTCGCGCTTACATTAAGCTGTGATTTTGAAACCTTAATCGATTAAATATGTTACCTATACAAATGCATTGCCGCCATGTATAGAAATTATAAAACTAGTATTAACAGACCTAAGTGTGAAAATAACGTTGAGAACATCACAAAGCTTTGCGGACGTTTACCTTATATACCACAGTTAAGCAGCATTTTGAAAAAGGAATGTAATAAAGTGAATATAAGATTCGCCGATATTGTAATAGATAATAACTAATTCCTTACAGCTGATTACAGTAATAACGCAATTATGCATAGAGCAGGAGTATACGGCATACCCACGAAGAATAACGACACCAGTAATATTAATAATATTTACATAGGTAGTAATAAAAGACGACTAAAAACAAGAATGGAAGAACACAAGAGAAATTGGAAAAAGGGTGAGCAACGAACATCTCTTATTACATATTGCATTAATAATAATTCTATCCCCGTGTGGGAAAATGCAAAAATATATACTACGCATAACACACATAAAAATATATTGTATTCTGAGTCCGTTGTGATAGAAAAAACCAGAGGATTTAATTGCAATGAACAAGCACCACTTGAATTGCCGTTTGCCTGGCGATACATAATAACAAAAGAAAAAGAAACTGAAGAAAAGTATATAAAAATTAAATTTGTTGAAAATATCTCATCCAACAACGATTATTAATGAAATTACAGGAAAGAACACCAGATGGTGCAACAATAGCAAAAAGTTGTAAATTACATGATTAACCTACGCACGGATACAGGACCAATGAGCGATGAGTCGACTGGTGACAAGGAGGTAATCAATACAATAAAAGCATACGGATGTCTCATACAACCGACCGCTGAAGATGGGCACAGTATTGCCAGAAACATGTCCGGACGAGCGAGGAGGGACTTGTTGACTTTTTTAAATTTTTTAGAGTTTTTTAAATCTTTTAATTTGGATACTTCATAACAGCTTGGCATAGAACAGGGAAATGATTCAACTGCTAAAAGTCTGGCTGCGTCAAAGTAATCTCGTCTTGACAATGATCTCAAAATTATTTCAACTCATCACCCCCTTCTTGTAGCATTGTGCTGATATTCGTATTTGTGTTGAAGTTTGAACGTGGAATACCTTTAATGGCGTGGTACAACACCAGACAAGAAGCATGATCGATTGCAAGCCAGAAGGATTGAAACCGGAGTAAGGTGAGCGCAATACGTGTTGCTCCATTTGCTTCATAGCCGCTTTTATGTCTCACTAAATATAACCTATGTGAGGTTTCAACATTTAAATGTATATATACTGTACATAAGTGACACCATATCTCCGAAGCTCTTTAATGCCACATTGGAGGGTGTTTTTCAGTCACTGAGCTGGGAAAACAAGGGGATAAAGATTAATGGAGATTATCTAACCCACCTTCGTTTTGCTGATGACGTAGTCATTTTTGCAACTACCCCATCAGAGCTGCAGAGTATGATCCAGGAACTTGCTGACAAGAGTAAAGAAGTGGGATTAAAAATGAACTTTCAGAAGACAAAAGTGATGTTCAATGCTTTTACAAGAAATGAAGATTTATCGATTGATGGAGAAAAGCTGGAGATAACAGACACGTATGTTTATCTTGGACAGCAGATATCAAGTGAGGGTCACATTGATGAAGAAATTAATCGGCGTACAAAACTTGCCTGGAGAGCTTTTGGAAGAAACAGCATAATTTTCAAGAGCAATATGCCATTATGTCTTAAAAGAAAAGTGTTTGATCAATGCATCCTTCCAGTGCTTACGTATGGTGCAGAGACGTGGACCTTAACTAAAAGAGACATACAAAGGCTGCAGACAACTCAAAGCAGCATGGAGAGGTGCATGCTTGGTGTAACCAGGAGAGATAAGAAGAGGAACTCGTGGATCCGAAAAATGACAAGAGTGGAAGACATCATGATTAGAGTTAAATCCCTGAAATGGCAATGGGCTGGACATACTGCCAGAAGGACAGATCATCGATGGACAGCCGAAATTTTAGATTGGATTCCAAGGGACAGGAAAAGACCCAGAAGAAGACCACATGGGAGATGGGTGGATGAAATTCGAAAGTATGCAGGGGTGACATGGAGGAGACTGGCACAAGACAGACCGTTGTGGAGGAAACTTGGGGAGACCTTCGTCCAGCAGTGGATTGATAATGGTTGACAATGATGATGATGATGATACTGTACATAAAGAAATATTCTTAATTTCAACTATAAATATTCCATTATCATTGAAGTCAACTTGTCTATTCGAAACTGATATACTACGTGTGTAACAGTATTATAGAGGACTTTGTCCTAATATACATTGTATTGCCGCCATTTCATTCCTCTACAACTATTTTTTCGTGGTGTTGGTATTTTTTTTCGTCAGTGTATATATTAGGTGTACAAACAAGTTTTACAGCGTTTTAAGACAACGCAACATGTAATTTGAGAGAAAACAACAATACCTTTACGAATCAAAATATGCACCGTCATTATCTATCACCTTCCACCATCGGTCGGGCAGCTGACGGATTCCAGCCTTGAAGAATACTTAGTCGAGTGACGCGATGAAGTCGTCAACCCATTTTTACACTTCATCACATGTCCGGAACCGTACAGCAGACAAACCATGTTGCATCGATCGGAACAAATGGTATTCTGAAGGGGCTATGTCGGGATTTTTTTTTTTTTTTTGATTGGAGGTTTAACGACCGCCGTGAGCAACTCAATGGGCTATAAGCAGTCGCCCGTCCCTAATTTAGGGTCACTGGTTCCAGGGAAGGGAGAGAGCCAGTGCCGTAAGACAAACACAACATCCATGCCTGACCGGGATTCGAACCCGGACCCCTTACGGACGAATGATCAGAGGCCAACGCCTTAGACCACTGAGCCACCGGGGCGGCGCTATGTCGGGATTATAAAAGCCGGGTGTTTCAAAACTTCCCAGCCAAGTGTCAATGACGTTTCCTTGACCGATTTCGCGACATGCCGCCTAGGGTTGTCATTAATTTCACGGGACGCAATCCTTTGGCTGTGAATGGATGTTTCCGACAGATTTCTTGGTTCAATCGCAGCAATTGTTGCTTGTAGTGATCAGCAGTAGCAATTTGACCCTGTTCCAATAGTTCATAATAGAGCACCCCCTTCAAATACCACCAGATGCACAGCAGAACTTTTTTGGAGTGAATATTGCGTTTTGGTGTCGAAGTCATTGCTTCACCGGGGTCTACCCAGTGTTTTTTTTTTTTGCTTTTGGGATTGTCGTGCCATATCCACTTTTCATCACCTGCAACGATTTTCCACAGGAAAGACTTTCTGTGTTGTTTATTCAACAGATTCAAACACTTCATGACACGCTCATCCTTGTTACTCCGGCTCAGGTCATGTGGCACCCATTTTCCTTCTTTCTGAATCTTTACCATTGCGCGTAAACGATTGAAAATGGTTTGTTGAGTTACCCCCAGTTGTTTAGCTAGTTCGTTTTGTGTTTGAGACGAATCTTCATCCAGCAATGCTTGCAGTTCCTCATGTGCAACCTTCTGCTGGGCGCCGCTACGTTCTCGATCGCTAACATCAAAATCATCTGCTTTAAACCGTCTAAACCAAAACTCACACTTGCGTTTCAAAACAATATTCTCCCCAGAACAGAAAAGATCAATGCACATGCTTTTGCAGCACGTTTTCCTGGGTGAAATTCGTAGCGAATGCAGTGTCGAATAAATACTGTATCGCTTGCCATCTTTCACCTATACCGATGTGCAGGTGCATTTGACTGTTGGGCAAACTTCTGTGTCACATTTTATACTCTGGACCAGTTACGGTCACATGACACACAACGCGGGGAAATGTAGGATATGTAAATTAGCGGTATACGTCCCACAAAAAAAAAACGCTTTAAAACTTATTTGTACACCTAATATATTTTGGAAGAACATATGCTCCCACTCAAAAAAATTTAGTTAGGCGCTACTGGAGGTCCATTTAAACGTCATTTTTTTCTGAAATTTTAAATTTCGACTGCTGTATTATTCATTAAAAACGCTTAAAGATATGATTAATTAAACATGATCCTTTTATATTTATATTTACACTATTTTATATCTATTTTTTTAAAATGTGGCTTGCCATCTAATTCCTGTAAAAATCTTGGCCCAGTGCTCTACAGAAGTTGAACAGTATACTGATTTAAACGACAGCTATCACAAGCTAAAATTCTGCAGAACATATGCTGTTTCGTCACATTACTCTGCTTTATGTCGTAGGAAGGAGGTATATACATGATCTGGCCACTTTCATTGGATTTTCAATGGGGCAATGACCTGTTGCCCGCTCCCCTTCGTGTCTGTTTGGAAACTTCCAGTTGGTCTATATTATAAATGCAAAGGAAACGGAGATATAAAATGGTTAAGACAGCAATGGACCTTACATACAACACGCGTCAATCTTTTCTTTATTTCGTGTTCGTCATGCACAGGTGAGGTTCGCGGAAAAATCTAACACCTATGGTTGCGCGAATTCATTGAAATAAAATGCACCTCCTTATAACTAGGTGCTCGTATGTTCATCAACCCTATCTAGCCGACTCCCACGGTTGCCCTGGGCACAACAAGCTTTGCATATCCGTCAAAGTTGACCTTATCAGAGATCCACTTGTGCGTTAACGAGTTGACTTTTCTATTTAAGTGGGAGGCTTCTTAAGCAGCCTGGGTGCTGCCGATCGTGGAGGAGGAGTTGCAGTAAAATGAGTGCCCTTAAGCGTGTATGACAACGCGGTCCTTTACGATCTATTTTAATTCTTTTTTTGTTTTATTTCTTTTCTTCTTTTTTAAGTTCCATCAGTCGTCATTCCCACTAACTATTTGCATTTTCTGGTGCAACAGGTGAGGATGTAGGAAGTCATTCATTAACCCCAAATGAGGTCGGTCTCCCCGCCCCTAAAGCAAACTGGGTTTCCACCGGAGATCTCCTCCGAAAGATCGCGAAAAATGTTTGCGATGCAGATAATGAACGCACACATCAGAATTGAATGCGTTTGTTGTAGTAGAAGTCTGCGCAACGCCCCAAATGCAACAAAGCGACAACAAAATGAGGGAACACGCGAAACACAAACTAAGGTTGTCGACTCTTTCAGCAAGTTATTTCAGAATACTCCTCCTTCTTTACGGCTTTCCGGGTTTTGTTAAAAATTTAGTATAAGGTCGCTTTCTCAATAGCACAACCTCGTTCGATTCTTCTGCTTTGAGTGGAGTCCGTTTTCTTTGTGATAACGATTTAAAAGCATACGGTTGTCACCAGTGACGCAACCAGGATTTTCACAAGGGGGGGGGTGTCCAGAAAATATCTTCTCGTAGAAAAAAAAATGTTTGTGTGTGTGTGTCGACCTCGTATAGATTAATACTAACACTAGAAATACACGGTCGAGTCACATTATTGTGACCACCAGCTAATATTCAAAGTAACCGCCGTGTGCAACGCGGACAGCAGCTAGACGGGCTGGGAGTGACTCAATAAGGTCTTGGAAGGTGTTCACAGGTATGTGGAGCCATGCTGACTCAGGGTATTTTACAAAACTGCCGTGCAAATGTAAGCCTTTTCTGCCTATGCACCTTCGTTAGCATATCTGCAGTGACAGGGACCAACCTTCTGCATCGGAGCCACATACGCTGCACGGTTCGCTGAACTTCGTTTTAGACACACTTCCGGCAGACCCCTAGTGAGTTCGTATCGATCGGCCCTCACGCACCTTCGAAGCCGACGTTCACCTCTCACATCAATGGCACGTGGTGTTCAGCAGTTTCCACATCGGCTATTCACAATGTTGCCATTTCTCCAGTCACGATACACTTTAACCACAGCAGCACACGAACAGTTCACAAACTGCGCTATTTCAGAAATACTGCCACCCTTGGCCCGAAAGCCGATAATCATCCCTTTTTGCAGATCTGATAAATCGCTCCTATTATGCAACGAGTGATATGTTTTCGCAGTGCCTACAGCAAACCTTATATACCTTCCAAACCAGCTCACGACATGTGCTTTCTGTCAATGGCTACGCGCTGTTGACGTCAAAAGTTGGAGGTGGTCATAATAATGGGACTCGACTGTGTATTGTAATGGATTGGACACTGACCTGTACTTCGTTGAACCTCCTTGGTTGGAGACTTGAGATTTACAGGATGACTTTAAGGTCAGAAAGCAACTCTTACAGCTAACACCATGCTAGCACTTTTTTGTCCGTCCATCTGTACGTCCGCCTGTCTTTGATAAATATCTTGCTAACCGTTGGAGATAGATATGAAATTTTGTGGATGGTTTTTACGGACTGCACATAACTGTCACATCATGTTTGCACTTTGTGTGTCCGTTCGTCTGTCCGTCTATCCCATGTTATTGCTCTGATTCCGTGAATGTGTTATACTGAATAAAAAGAAATGAAAATTGGGCAACCTTCGTTTACAATCATGCTCAGGAAATTCGACGGCTAACACACCCAGAAAACTGGAGACACACTGCCGGGTCTATGAATCCTGAGAGGATGTACAGTAAAAAAAAGTTGAAAAATTCTCGCTAGTGGGAGGGTCCGGAGTAGCTGAGATTACCGTGTGATGAATGGCCAGCCTCAGAAGTACTTCCAAATTTGGAGGTTGTGAATTCAGAAAGGCGAAAAACTATCGTGTCTGTAAATTGAGAAGGTTTTCGAGTATTCTACAAAGATCTCTTCGTATAGCAGAATAATCAGAGTCATGGCGTGGATTTTTGTTTTTACAGGAGTGCAAAGGCCAGACGAACTGAAAGATGTTTCGGTGAGTTAAGTGTAGATCAAGTCGAAAAGGCCAAAAGGGTAATGTTGAAAGAAGTCCAAAGACAGAGGTTTGGCGAAAATAGATAAACTTCTCTGAAAACCTTTAGCGACGCAGATGGACTGCTTAGGGTCAATTCGAGAATCACCTTGAGGAAAGACTCAGAGGCATTTCGTCATTCCATAGTACTGCCTTCAAGCATCACATAGTGAAAAAACTAATTTGGGAAAAACATGTTGAACTAGACCATGCTGGTCTGCAGGTAATAATCTCGACTCTTCGTGAAAGTTATTGGATAATAAAGTGTATAAAGACGATACGGCAAGTTATTAAAGAATGTGTTAGATGCAAAAGGTATACTGCTTTTCCTTTGGAACCACTTAGTGCCCCTCTTCATGAAGATAGAGTTAGAGAGGCCTTTGTCTTCGAAGTGGTTGGCATCACCTTAAGTGGACCGTTATTTCTGAAAAATGATGAAAAGGGTTGGATTGTACTGTTCATCTGTGCGGTTTCTGGCACTTCGAAGATTTATTGCACACAGAGGACGTCCAACAACCATTTATTCCGACAATGGAACAAACTTAATAGGAGCACTTAAAGAGTTGAAATCTATTCATTGGGACAGAGCAATTCCGGGTTTTTAACAATACCCGGAATTGCTACGGAGAAAAGAATTCAGTGGAAGTTCAATTCACTCTCTGCCCCTTGGTGGGGAGGATTCTGGAAAAGGATGATAGGGGCAGAGAATTCGACAGGATCTCATAAAACGCTTCAGAATCGAATATCTGGGACAACTCAGAGGATTTTCAAAGGCCCAACATTGCTGAAGGGGACGTGGTCTTAGTGGGTGATAACAAGACTAAGAGACTCAATTGGCTTTTTGCTAAGGTGCAGAAACTTATTCCGGGCAAGGACGGTAAAGTCCGTGTTGCGGAAGTTAAGACCAAGACAGGGTCTTTATTGTAGCCGGTGAAGAGACTTTATCCTCTAGAGATTCGATAGAGCGAGCGCTCCTCCTTTCAGGTCCCTGAACCTCCTGAAGTATCGAGACACATCGAAGGGGGACCTATTTCCAAAAACCTTTCACAGCACCCAGTGTCAGAAAAGCGGGAAGAAGCGACAGGTGGTGGAGACGTGCGATCCCGTTACGGACGAATCTTGAAGCCAATGCGGCGAATGGACTTATGGCATATGTGTTTGAGTTTCGCGACTTGATCCCGAAGCTCAGAGGTGGGAGGATTTCGAAAGAAGAAGAACATTTCCAATTCCGAGCAGCTGTGGAGAACGATTTGATAGAGGACGCTGTCATTTCTAGCGTGTGAACAGAGAAGAAGAAGTTGGGCGAAGTGAACTCGAGATGGAACATCAACTGTAACCAACGCCGATGTATTCTATTTTTTCGAATATAGCTAGAGTGTGTAGTCACGTGAGTGTGTAAATATATATTCGATGTTCTTATTGTGAGTTGAGTGAATCATTGTGTCAACTTCGGATTTATGCGAATGATATATTTGCTGTGTGAAGGATATCCAACGGCAGCATCGAAAGTGCTGTTGTCGGCTGGTTCAATCGTCCTCGACCCCAGGGATATAAAAGAGTCTTAGTTCATAATATTAGATGCTGTCATCTAATATTATGAATTTTTCTTCAACCCTGCGTAGGCCTGATTCGAATGAACTTATGACGTAACACTACTTGACACTCCATACTTCCGGACCTGAAAAACAAAAGACCGTTAGCCACAATCACACAACGCAATATGATTTAGATACACGATATCACTGGCTACATTTTGATATACGACTGGCCATTTGCACCGTCACTACTCACCTGGGAAACAGTCGTGAAATAAAACGGCATGAACTTTATGCATCAACCCAATATTTAGGAAACAAAGACAAATCTGAGGTACTGACATTCCGATATGTGCATGTTTTGATTAACCGCCTTTCAATTAATACTTTTTTGTTGATATGATAAAATGGAAACTCCCGCATTTAACAAACAGATTACTTTTATCGGATCTCGATGTTATTCTATTTTTCTATGCACTTCATTTGTGCTCATTTTAGTGTGAATTACTGTTTTAAATTTCAGTTTCTTTCCTTTCCCCGTTTTATATTTCTTTTGAGAAGAGTTTACTTGTTTATCAACATAGTTTATTTTGAGCACATTGCATCTCCCTAACAAATTGTAATCTGAAACACAAAATATTGATAAAATATCTATAAAAGAGAAAATGAACTTTCTGTGCGAAAAGGGTTCCAAAAAGGGTTCAGGCCCAGACACTTAAACGTAAGCAGACGGCCTTGTAAAAGACCCGTACAATCTTCCCCACAGCACGACCGTCACTTTCTTCAAGTCAGATTTCCCTGTCATGTTTATGACTTTTGGACATAGTAGATCCGTTTTGTCTTCTAGTAACTAAATACTTTAGGAATAGTTGCTTTTCAGAAACCAGTAAATTATTTGGTATTAGATCTGCCAATTACAAGTGATCTTGGGCTTTTGCGATTTTTACATGAGTTACTGCCGCCGAATAATCCAAGCCCGCTCTATAAATAAAGGACTAGGCAAAGCGTCATCAGACCCACGTGATTGTCGAATTTGTTTATAATGGGTATATTGCCCCTGTTTTCTTCTCAAGAAGGTTCGTAATTTTTTGACCAGTGTGTTTTCAACGCACAGTGTGCTATGCGTATGAAGCACCTTTTTGAAAAGGATTACTAGTACATAACGCAACTTTTTGAAAAAAGAACGGCATGAACTTATGCATCAAAGATTACAAGTGTATAATTGTACCCTTCTGAAAAGAATTATTAGTGTATAATGCAACTTTTTGAAATGGATTAAAAGTGTATAATGTACCTTTCTGAAAAGGATTATAGTGCAAAATGCACCGTTTTGAAAAGGATTACTATTATATAACGCAACTTTTTGAAAAGATTACAAATGTATAATGTACCTTTCTGAAAAGAATTATTAGTGTATAATGCAACTTTTTGAAATGGATTACAAGTGTAGAATGCACCTTTTTGAAAAGGATTATAGTGCAAAATGCACCTTTTCGAAAACAATTGCTACTGTAAAATGCACCTTTTTGAAATTTTTTTGTTTTTGTTTGGGGGTTTAACGACCCCTATGAGCAACTCGATGGTCTGGCTATAAGCACTCGCCCATCCCTAATTTAGGGGCACTAACTCCAGGAAAGTCAGAGAGCCAGTGTTGTAAGACAGACACAACATCCATGCCTCACAGGATTCAAAACCCCGACCCATCTCGGACGAATGATCAGTAGCCATTGCTTAGACAACTGCGCCACCGAGGTGGCTGAAAAGAATTACGAATGTATAATACACCTTTTTGAAAAGGATTACTAGTGTATAAGGCCCTTTTCTGAAAAGGTTTACAAAAAGGTGCCTTATACACTAGTAATCATGCACCTCTTGAAAAAGATTACTAGTGTATATGTACTTTTTTTAAAAGGATTAATAGTGTATAATGCACCTTTTTCAAAAGGATTGTTAGTGTATAATGCAACTTTTTGAAAACGATTACAGTGTATAATGCACTTTTTTGAAAAGGATTACTGATGTATAATGCACCTTTTTGAAAAGGATTACAAAAAGGTGCCTTATACACTAGTAATCATGCACCTCTTGAAAAAGATTACTATTGTATTATGCACCTTTTTGAAAAGGATTACTATTGTATTATGAACCTTTTTGAAAAGAATTACTGATGTATAATGCACCTTTTTGAAAGGATTACAGTGTATAATGCACCTTTTTGAAAGGATCATAGTTTTAACACACCTTTTTGAAAATGCCTTTGACCGAATTCCGAAGAATAAATAATTGTGTGTACTAGTAGAAACTTATGGAATGAAAGGCGAGCTAATGAAATCAATCTGAAACCTGTACACTAAGTATTATACTTTGTAATCAGGATGGACAGAAATACTGGTAAATGGTTAGAAATTAACTCCACAATAATACAAAAATGTGGAGTGTTCGTTTGCAACACATATGGAAAATTGATAGCATCCCAAACCATCACCCCGGACAGAGGAGCCGTATGAAGCTCACGTATGGCAGAAAGACCAGCCCGATGACCACTTCGTCTCCAGTCTCTCAATCAGCGATCGTCGGTGCTGAGAAAAAAGCGAGACTCGTCGCTGAACACGACATGGTTTTATTCGTCCCGAGACGCGTGACTGATACGGCATCACTACATCCTTTAGCGCCTTTGTTCTGCGGTGAGTGGACAGTCGTCTCAATGGATGGCGAGAACATAAACCTACCTCAGCCAATCTGTGATTCACAATCCGTCTGTCGATACAGTAATGTGCATAGCTGCTTCGCCGAATGTCGTGCGCTGTGGATTGTGGAGCTACTACACCTTGCTGTCTGACGTGCACCTACGAACCGCACTACAGCAACGCACGTTATCTTCCTCGAAACACTGGCGTCACATTCGGCCGACAGTTGCTGCATTCCGACGGGTTTCCGCAGCAACGCGAAGCATATACCAACTAGCAGGAGCTCTGGTAAATGTGTCCTTGTGATAGCGGGATTCCCGATAACGTCACCCAGGCTTTCTGACTCCCCACACGTGCTTTCGCGAGATCACTCAAGGCCATCTTGAAAATACAAGGCCATTATAATAGAGAGATGAGTTTCCTCTTTTAGTGACATCACGCGGAAACCAAGGCTTCCGATTGGTTATCAGGCCGTGTAACACGAGAGTGACGTCAGAAACGGAGGGAACTCATCTCCGTAACGTCATGGCCTTGTACCTTTTAGACAGCTTTGGATCACTCCAATGCAGAGGTCCTCGCGCCGAGATGTGAACGACCAAACTTAACGACGCCGAGACGTTTTGCCGATTCATCTCTCTCACGTGATTGGTTCGCAACTGCAATCATTTACATAATACAACTGTTGACACATACCCACCAATATGCATGGCGCTACGACTAATACTTCCTGGTGTGGCATATACTATCTCGAGCAGCTTATATTCAGATGATATGAACATGTGTGGAATGAGAGATGAAATATTACTTTACATAGGTTGAATTCTGAGGTACCAGGCCGCAAACCAAGGGACAGACCAAGGATAAGACGGGTTAAAAATGTAAAATCAGTTGTTTATTGTGGCTAATGTCTGAAAGCTGCACAGGGACACATGAACATAACGCACATTTTTCTTAAATAAAACTAGCTCATAGCCAGTGCCATGCACGAGTAAAAAAAGCTATGACTGAAATATTTTATAAAATTACTCAGCAACGCGAAGAAAATGAAAAAAAAAACACGACATAACACCTACGTAACAGAACAAACGTCGCAGACAGTTTTTCGAGCGCGTGCGTGTTGCCACAGATTAAACCGTTTGTGTTACTAACTTTATTTTAATTTTCGCTATTTCTCCTTGATTTTACCTATCGTGCGATAGCGGTGAGCTTAGTTCCGATTTCGGCCACCGGATAAAAGCAGAATGGCGCTGCGAATACTGAATGACGTCAGAACGTTGACGTCAGTTTCTCCTTGATTTTATCTGTCGTGCGATAGCGGTGAGCTTAGTTCCGATTTCGGCCACCGGAAAAAAAGCAGATTTCGCTGCAATTATTGAATAAAGTCAGAGCGTTAACAACAGACGTAACCTATTAAACAGCTTTTATGCTTCGGAACTATCCAGAATTCTGAATATTTTATAATTTGATAACTTGACATTTCTTTAGAATGTTTTTATGTATTAAAAAAAGTATTTGCGACTCTTTTGATCTTGTCTTTCAGAGCATGCGTGTAGAGATGATTAGAGCTTTTCAATCTGTTTTCTTTCAATTTTTATCCATTGTTTATCTCAATATAAGATTCTTGCGAATTTTTCGTATCAGTGAACTTTCATTTTACCTGAGTTCCTAAAATGTTCTTCCTGTCGAGCGCTCCTGGAGATTCGGATATTTTTTTTTCTCCCACAGGCAATCTACCATTATCGGAAGCTGCCAACAGATAACACAGAAATTGGAAGAGAAGGGACCTCTGGCAGAATGACGTAAACACTTTTGTTTACTGCGGAACAGTTTTTTTTTTTTACCGCTGTTAGGTCAGCGAGGTCAACGAATGTTCTGGCCTTCTCTATCATTTCGACCAAAGCAAAAAACAAAAATTGCTGTCCTAAATCAATACTTTATCACAGGGAGAAAATCTGCTGAAAAGCGGTCGATAGCGCCCACTCATAAAATATCGCTACAGATCGAAATAAAGTACAACAAGCACTTTTACGCGATGTTAAAAAAAAAAGTTTCCAAATGAAGTTGCATGGAAACAAAAATCGAAATTCTAGAATATTCTTCAAATAACAGAAATTGCAGCGCCGATTCGCAAAACAATATAACTCCGTCTACCGGTTTATGGGACACTCGCTGTTTTCTTTAAAGCTTTCCGATATCAAGCAATTTCCTGTATAACTCGCTTATTATTAAACAAACTCAATGTTTCTTTCATATCAGCAGATCGCAGGCTTTGTTACAATGATACCTTTACGGCCAACGCTATATCTACGTACCTCCATGCATTTGACTTAACGTTTTTACAGGTACAGGAAAAACAGATTCGATTATATTTTAGCTGTGACTCTGGGAGCAGATACACAGGCCGCCACGTAGGTGGGGCTGATGAGATTGCTATTAATTTCTTTATAAGATTTTATCCAAATTGCAATCAAGATTCGGAAAGTTCTAGCGACATCGATAATGTCAGTGACGCTAAAATGCCGCGGAAGAACATAATGTATGCTTCAAGTGGCACAACATGTATTATATCATTCACCCAAGGTAAACTGAAGCATAAATAAATAAAATAAAATAATAAATATTACAGATAGACTTCAGAAACTGTATCAAGCTCTGATAAACATACTTTCATTGCTTCTCAGCATCTATTTTTCGATGGCTGGTGCATTGAACTCAAACTCGAAAAAAATGCGTAAACACTTCAACTTCAAAACGCAGCGATATTTCTGCGAATTTTTGAAAACATAAAATTAGAGAGGTGGAAAACAACCCCTACGAGCACCTAAAGTCGTTATAATCCAAATCAAATTTAGAGTGTATTATTGTGTTAGGTACGGAACAACTACCTCCGCTACGAAAAGTAGTCCTTAGAGCAGGGTTAGGCAACGAACAGATATACGCCAGCTACTTAACAAAATGACAAACTGCCGAAAATCTATACTGCTATGTATGAAGCAGAGTAGGTCTATATATATACTGTATATACACTGTAGAGTCACATCATTGTGACCACCTCCTACTTTTGACGTCAACAGCGCGCAGCCAATAAAAGAAAGCACGTGACGTAAGCTGGGGTGTGCTGTAGGCATTCAGAATGCATATTACTCGTTGCTGTCACGGATAATAGGAGCGATTTATCAGATTTGCAAAAAGGGATGATTATCGGCTTTCGGGCTAGAGGTGGCATTATTTCTGTAACAGCGTAGTTTATGAACTGTTCGCGTGCTGCTGTCTCTAAAGTGTATCGCGGTTGGAGAAATGGCACCATTGCGAATAAGCGACGTGGAAACTACGGAGCACCACGTGCCAATTCTGTGAGAGGTGAACATCGGCTTTGAAGGTGCGTGAGGGCCGATCGACACTCTACAATGGAGCAACTCACTGACGGAATGAACCAGGGGGCTACCAGAAGTGTGTGTCTAATACGACAGTTCAGCGAACCCTAATACGTATGGGGCTCCGATGCAGACGGATGGTCACTGCACCTATGCTAACGAATGATGCATCGGCAGAAAAGGCTTACATTTGCACGGCAGTGGTGATTGGCAAAGGATTGCCTTCTCCGATGAATCACATTTTCTACTTCATCGAACGGATGGATGTTGGCGTACAAGGCGAGAAACATTGGAGAACAAACACTCTTCAACCACTGCTGGAAGAACACAAGCTGGTGAGGGGGCAGCGTTATGGTCTGGGGAATGTTTTCGTGGCATTTCCTGGGTCCACAATACTTGCGGAAGGCACTATAAACTTAATTCGTTATGAAACTATCCTTGCAGATCAAGTACACCGATACATGTTGATTGTCTTCCGTGGGGCGTGTGGGATCTCTGAAAAAGACAATTAGACGTGTCACACAGCTAGAAATGTCCGAGAGTGGTTGGGAGAGCACGATGAAGACTTCAACGTAATTTCCTGTCCCCCTGATTCCCCACACTTAAACCCAATTAAGCATCTGTGGGACCACCTCGATCGTGTTGTTCGCTCTATGGAACCTCCACCACGCACCCTCCAGTAGCTGTAAGATACCCTGCAGTCAGCATGGCTCCACATTCCTGTGAACACCTTACAAGACCTTATTGAGACACTCACAGTCCGTCTATAGCTGCTGTCCACGCTGCACACTGCGGTTGCTCTGGATATTAGCTGGTGGTGGTCACAATAATGTTACTCGACCTTGTGTATATGTACGTAAAGCAAAGTGGAAAAATGCGAGTGTGTTCATCCGCGAATTGTTCGACCACTTCTTTTTTAAATCACCTAGAGATCTGAAAATTGGCTTGTTGAGAGGGCTTAAGGTCCGTATACCTGGAAAAATTAAAATAAAAAAATCGAAATGACGGTTTGGAACATTGTCTGATTGAAATTTTCGTGAATTGTTCAACCACTTTTAAACGACCTAGAGCCTCCCCGGTGGCGCAGTGGTCTAAGCGATGGCCTCTGATCATTCGTCCGAACGGGGTCCGGGTTCGAATCCCGGTCAGGCATGGATGTTGTGTTTGTCTTACGGCACTGGCTCCCTCCCTTCCCTGGAACCAGTGACCCTAAATTAGGGGCGGGCGACTGCTTATAGCCCAATAAGTTGCTCACGGTGGTCGTTAAACCTCCAATCAAAAAAAAAAAAAAACGACCTAGATATCTGAAAATTGGTATGCTCATTGGTTTTAAAGTCCGGATACCTAGAAGAGTCCGAAAACCAAAAAAAGACTAAATATCGTCTTTGAAATATTTTCTGCTTAAATTTTTCTACCACTTCTACACCTAGAAAGGTCTGAAAACTAAAAAATTCAAAAGGGTGGCATAGCTCTACTGTTCAAAACATTGATAGGTTTAAAGATAATTATTGCCAGAAACCTTGAAATGCTGAGAAAAATCTATGAAATTTTGATTTAAAATTAAGGTGCACCAAACCCAGCTTCCATTTTATGTAAAACCGTACGCACTGACACGCCACGATCTTTTTTCTAAATCGTAAAACAGTTACGGATCTTAAAGTACTTTTCTTTCTCTTAATTACTTTTCTCTTTCTTTAATTTTATGTTCAAAAAACGATTTTAAAAATAAATAATAAAAAAGTAATTTAAAAACAGTATATACTCTATATTGATGACACCCCTCAAAAGCAAATACTCTATATTGATGACACCCCTCAAAAGCAAATACTCTATATTGATGACACCCCTCAAAAGCAAATGAACGCACCCGCTGCGTTGTTAAAATGCGCGGTACAGGTGCAAACGGTATAAAAACAAGCCTACAGCTGTCCGCGATCATATCACACTGTGAGGTTGGGTGAAAATGTCGCGGCGGGAGAAAACTGACTTTGAGAAAAGAAAGATTGTTGTGTGTTATATTAGTAGGTTGTCCATAAGAGAAACCGAGAGTCGTTTAAACATACCAAAGTCAACTGTTTCGGATGTACTGAATAAGTGGAAGACACATGGCGTGCCTGAAGCAGCAACACGTACCAGCAGACCAAAGAAAATCAGTGATAGAGGACGTCGAAGCCTCAGGAGAGTCGTTACAGCTAATCGACGGAGTACTGCACAAGACCTCAGTGTACAGGTGAGTAAAATTGCTGGAACCTCGGTATGTACACGTACCATTCGCAGAGAACTTCATTCCATGGGTTACCGTGGTCGTGCGGCTATTCATAAGCCTTTCATTTCCACTGGAAATGCTACTCGTCGTTTAGCATGGTGTAAAGAACATTTATCGTGGACCGTAGATCAATGTAAACGGGTCCTATGGACTGATGAATCCAGATACACGATCAATCAGTCTGATGGTCGTGTGTGGGTATGGCGGCAGCCGGGGGAACGCCATTTACCACAGTGCACTGTTCCTACGGTCAAGTTTGGAGCTGGTATTGTACTCGTGTGGGGGTGTTTTTTGTGGTATGGTCCCGACCCCTTGGTTGTCTTGGACAAATCTGTTAACCAGCACGTCTACCTCTATATTCTGGACAATTATGCCCTACCAACTCTGTAGCAATACTATGAAACCGAGCCTTGTTGGTACCAGCAGGATAATGCACCGAGCCATAAAATAAGGTTTTAAAATCGCTTTATTATTATTCATCATAAGATACATAAGAGGGAGACGTACAGCGTTGGGGGTCTCACTAGGAAATATTTCAAACTGTTAAAAAATGATGGTATATACACTGCAATGACAATGGGGATAAATAACAAATGCTGCAAGCACAGCTTAGTGCAAAAAAAAAAAAAAAAAATGCAGGAGAAGTGACAGAGAGAAACCCATCGTGTCACATGACACCGGCTGGGCATGATGTACAGGATAACACAGGCCAAACAATAGTGCAAAATGAGAAAAAGAAACAGCACAAACACCGCCGTGAAGGTGCGAAAAGGAAAACATTAGAGCACTTGTCTGAAGTAATCGAAGACCCAGAAGCAGTAGGGAGCAGTGCTGGCTTAAAATCAGAGGGAAGGAATTCCTTGTGGGAAAATAGCTGGATGTCGAGACGAATGCTGTAGTCCAAGAGTAGTCATACAAGCCATTGAACGGGCGAAGGCACGCTGAGGTATATTCACTAAAACGTGTATGGTGACAAGCACTAGGAAGGCAAACGGCCCTCTGGGGAAAGCAGCTTAGTTAACCACTAACGATGGGTGGAGTACAAAGACGGAAGACAGACGCAGACACAGGCAGCAGGAAGCCTTCTATGAGCAGTACGCAGTTCAGAGCAGAGAGTCAAGGCCAGTCACGATATGTAAAAAGTAAACATGCCCAACGTGATACATTTTTATGGTAAAACAGTAAAATATGCACTTACTAGCTCGGGAAAGTGGTTGAGAAGATATAGCACACTATTTTGCACAAGCGAAGCACAAATTAAAGGAGCAATAGGCACTATAAACAAGCAAATAGGGCGCACACTGCCTATCTCGGCAGGGCGTATTTAATAGATAAAATTATGATGGAATATCGGTGAAACATGCATATTCGAACTCGGACAACTGGTTAGGGAAAAACCACACACTTTTATGTACGAGTGAAGCACAATTTGATGGAGCAATAGGCACTTGAAACAGGCAAACAGGGCACACACTGCAGATCTCGGAAGGGCGTGGTCCGCAGGTAAAATTATGATGGATAATTGGTAAAATATGCACTTGCCAACTCGGAAAAACGTTGAGAAAGATAGCACAAACCTTTACACACGAGTGGAGCACAAATTTCAGGAGCAGCAGGCACTTTAAACATGTAAACAGGGCGCAAAATGCAGAGCTCTGAAGGGCGTGACCAGCAGCCATAAAGCAAGGACTGTTACGGCTTGGTTTCACGATATTTTTGAATCGTTTGTGGACTGGCCAGAACAGATCCCTTGTTCCAAGAATCCAAAGAAAGTATTCCATAGAGTCTCTATGGGATGAATTAGAGCGCTGCATAAGAAGTTTGGAACCAAGGCCTACTACTAAGCAACAGTTAGCGGCAGCATAATGTACTGAATGGAAGCTCATATCTATCGCTGTGTCCCAAAACCTTGTTGAAAGCATGTCTCGCAGGGTCAGTACATGCATTAAGGACAAAGGAGGACCGACACCGTACTAATGTATGCCAATAAAAGCTGTGTTGTGTTTCTCTTCTAGGTGCCCGGTGACTTTTGTCAATATAGTGTATATAAAAGTATATATACTGTTTTAAATTCCTGAGGATTGGAAAAACGCTACAATGATCCTGTTACATAAAAAAGGTGACATTGAGGATCTCAGGAACTACAGACCTATCAGCCTCCTATCAGTGGTTTATAAAATCTTCACTAAAGTTCTTTCACACCGCTTGAAGGTAACACTGGACATGGCTCAACCGAGAGAACAAGCTGGATTCAGGAGTGGCTACAGCACAATAGATCATATCCACGTAGTGAGAGAACTAATTGAAAGAGCGAGGGAACATGAACTTCCATTGTGCATGGATTTTATCGATTATGAAAAAGCCTTTGATTCGGTGAAACCATCAGCAGTTACAATGGCTCTGAAATCCTGCGGTATTGAAGATGCGTACATTAATATTATTAATAACTTCTATGAAAATGCAAGTGCAAAGATTCGGCTGTTTGAAAATACAACACACATAAAAATTGGAAAGGGAGTGGGACAAGGTGACACCATATCTCCGAAGCTCTTTGATGCCACATTGGAAAATGTCTTTCAATCACTGAACTGGGAAAACAAAGGGATAAAGATTAATGGAGATTATCTAACCCACCTTCGTTTTGCTGATGACGTAGTCATTTTTGCAACTAGCCCATCAGAGCTGCAGGGTATGATCCAGGAACTTGCTGACAAGAGTAAAGAAGTGGGATTAAAAATGAACTTTCAGAAGACAAAAGTGATGTTCAATGCTTTTACAAGAAATGAAGATTTATCGGTTGATGGAGAAAAGCTGGAGATAACAGACACGTACGTTTATCTTGGACAGCAGATATCAAGTGAGGGTCACATTGATGAAGAAATTAATCGGCGTACAAAACTTGCCTAGAGAGCTTTTGGAAGAAATAGCATAATTTTCAAGAGCAATATGCCATTATGTCTTAAAAGCAAAGTGTTTGATCAATGCATCCTTCTAGTGCTTACGTATGGTGCAGAGACGTGGACCTTAACTAAAAGAGACATACAAAGGCTGCAGACAACTCAAAGCAGCATGGAGAGGTGCATGCTTGGTGTAACCAGGAGAGATAAGAAGAGGAACACGTGGATCCGAAAAATGACAAGAGTGGAAGACATCATGATCAGGGTTAAATCCCTGAAATGGCAATGCGCTGGACATACTGCCAGAAGGACAGACCATCGATGGACAGCCGAAATTTTAGATTGGATTCCAAGGGACAGGAAAAGACCCAGAAGAAGACCACATGGGAGATGGGTGGATGAAATTCGAAAGTACGCGGGAGTAACATGGAGGAGACTGGCACAAGACAGACCGTTGTGGAAGAAACTTGGGGAGACCTTCGTCCAGCAGTGGATTGATAATGGTTGACAATGATGATGATGATGATTATGATGATGATACTGTTTTTAAATTATTTGTATAGGTCTAGTCCATAGAATATATAATATGTAAAATCTTTATAGCACTTTAATATAGTAGCCTACTTGTATTAACTTATGTAAGAAAAAACTGGTGAATGCTAAAAATAGGATTCTTCGTTATTTGCATATTTTTTAAGTAGATTAAAGAAAAATAGAGTTTGAACTCAAACAAATTTTATGTTTGTGTTCAAATATATATGTTTTTACTATGCCTGAATATGAATAGTACTTTTAAAATACTATTGAAGGCATAAATAAATAAATGCCACCAATCAACTTAAAACTTTTAATTACATGAAAATATCAAAGCTGAACAGAAGATAACATATAATGAAATAAAAGTACCGTAGTTTTCAGCGTATGTGTAAGTTGAGACTTCTTTCTTCAGACGTGTGGACCTCGACTTATGCGCCACATCTATTGAAATTTCTCAGTGAGAAAAAAAAATATTGTGCCTTGTATTCTGTCGTGATCCAAGCACTCTGAAAGGCAATATTACGTTCTTAAGAAATCATTCTGAAAGTGTGAAAATGTAATATTCCGATTACTAAGGTTTAAAAGCAGCTGAAACGGGGTTTTCCGTTCCACAGAACCCTTGAAATCGCCGTGACCGATTTGGAATGGCAGCTGTCGTATGTTAATTTCAACCATTTCGGGATCCCTCGAAGACCCCGTGGGCAGCATTCACCTGGTTTTGCAAAACCGCCAAAGCTGCAATGAGTGCATCTTACTTATCTCGCAATGATTAAACCTCTGAAACACACCACTACCACGCAATTGATTGACTGGTGCTAAGTGTGCCGACAGGCGGCGGCGCATGCGCTTTAAGAATAGCAATGACTAGCTGCTAGCGAAGGCAGTCTTGTTTCGCTCCACCAATCTTTCAATTGTATCTCCGAACTGAATTAAAATCAACTATTGCTTTCGTTTATTATACCTATAAACACCCAGATCTCTTTCTTTCTTTCTCTCTTTTCCTCTCTCTCTCTCTCTCTGTCTGTCTGTCTGTCTCTCTCTCTCTCTCTCTGTCTGGAGCGCTTAACATCGCAGTAAAGTCTGCATTGTTGCGCGATCATGTATCAATCAATTCGTTGTGTGCTCTTGAGATGTCAAAGTGATTGCCGGCTATATAATAGCACCCCATCACTTTTAGATGTCAAGGTGATCGCGACTAATTTAAAAACATTGAATTATCAATGTGATTCGAGTTCTAGTTTTCCGATCTACAAAATTCGAATTGAATTCTAAATATCCCAGCATGTTGAGTTTGCACGCGATCACACTGAGATGTCAAGGTGATCGCGGGCTAATTCAAAAACATTGGGTTATCAATGACTCGAGTTCTATTTATCCGATCTACAAAATTCGAATTAAAATCTTAATATCACGGCAAGTTGCGTTTGTATATTAATTTAATTTAGCACAATTAGAATATCAATCTGTACGCTTTAACTATTTTTTTTACCTTTTTAATTTAACTAACTTTCCGAGTTTAGTGCTGACTGACTATGTTATCATCATCATCATCATTGTCAACCATTATCAATCCACTGCTGGACGAAGGTCTCCCCAAGTTTCCTCCACAACGGTCTGTCTTGTGCCAGTCTCCTCCATGTCACTCCCGCATATTTACGAATTTCATCCACCCATCTCCCATGTGGTCTTTTTCTGGGTCTTTTCCTGTCCCTTGGAATCCAATCTAAAATTTCGGCTGTCCATCTATGGTCTGTCCTTCTGGCAGTATGTCCAGCCCATTGCCATTTCAGGGATTTAACTCTGATCATGATGTCTTCCACTCTCGTCATTTTTCGGATCCGCGAGTTCCTCTTCTTATCTCTCCTGGTTATACCAAGCATGCACCTCTCCATGCTGCTTTGAGTTGTCTGCAGCCTTTGTATGTCTCTTTTAGTTAAGGTCCACGTATCTGCACCATACGTAAGCACTGGAAGGATGCATTGATCAAACACTTTTCTTTTAAGACATAATGGCATATTGCTCTTGAAAATTATGCTGTTTCTTCCAAAAGCTCTCCAGGCAAGTTTTGTACGCCGATTAATTTCTTCATCAATGTGACCCTCACTTGATATCTGCTGTCCAAGATAAACATACGTATCTGTTATCTCCAGTTTTTCTCCATCAATCGATAAATCTTCATTTCTTGTAAAAGCATTGAACATCACTTTTGTCTTCTGAAAGTTCATTTTTAATCCCACTTCTTTACTCTTGTCAGCAAGTTCCTGGATCATACTCTGCAGCTCTGATGGGGTAGTTGCAAAAATGACTACGTCATCAGCAAAACGAAGGTGGGTTAGATAATCTCCATTAATCTTTATCCCTTTGTTTTCCCAGTTCAGTGATTGAAAGACATTTTCCAATGTGGCATTAAAGAGCTTCGGAGATATGGTGTCACCTTGTCTCACTCCCTTTCCAATTTTTATGTGTGTTGTATTTTCAAACAGCCGAATCTTTGCACTTGCATTTTCATAGATGTTATTAATAATATTAATGTATGCATCTTCAATACCGCAGGATTTCAGAGCCGTGGTAACTGCTGATGGTTTCACCGAATCAAAGGCTTTTTCATAATCGATAAAAGCCATGCACAATGGAAGTTCATATTCCCTCGCTCTTTCAATTAGTTCTCTCAGTACGTGGATATGATCTATTGTGCTGTAGCCACTCCTGAATCCAGCTTGTTCTCTCGGTTGAGCCATGTCCAGTGTTACCTTCAAGCGGTGTGAAAGAACTTTAGTGAAGATTTTATAAACCACTGATAGGAGGCTGATAGGTCTGTAGTTCCTGAGATCCTCAATGTCACCTTTTTTATGTAGCAGGATCATTGTAGCATTGTTCCAATCCTCAGGAATCTTCCCTTCATTAAGGCATCGAGTGAAAATTTGGGCGAGTACTGTTTCAATTTCTCCACTTGCTTCTTGTATGATGTCTATAGTAATTCCATCTTCTCCTTTAGCTTTCCCCTGCTTCATGTTCTTGATTGCATGTGCAACTTCTGCTGGGAGGACTGGAAGAACTCTGGTACCTTTCATGATGTCTGGAGTACATGTATCATCCCTTTCATATAATTTGGAGTAGAAATCTTTCACTCTTGTCAAAATTTCGCCTCTATTTCTTGTTATAGAACCATCTTCTTTTCTCAGAGCCATAATCTGTTTTCTTCCCTTACTGAGATGTCCCTTTGCTATCTTTAGGCTTTGGTTGTTTTCAATTGCTTTCCTCACTAGCTCACAGTTGAATTTCCTTACGTCTTCAGTGATACTTTTTCGTGCTGTCTTGCATAGCTCTATATATTCCACTTTGGAAGTCACATCTTCTTTAGTTGTCCTCATCTCTCTTCGTTTTTGCATCAACATTTTGGTTTTTCCTGATAATTTGTTTACATGCAACTTGTTCTTAGACCCAGCTAATTTTGTTGCTGTTATACATTTTGCAAAATATCGGTCTATCTAAACGCTCTAACCTACAATAAAAACTGAAATTTTGAAAAGTCAAAGTGAGCAAAATTGCATCTAAGAGCGTATGTCGCCCTAGTAGCACATTGTCAAGAATTTAAATAGTTCCGATTTGTAATACCAGATGTCGCATTATTTTGTAGGAAAACCTTAGGTATGAAGCTTCAAACTAACCGTCGAATAGGACAGTCTAAAGCAAGCCGTGAAGACAAGTGTGCCGGAGAAAAAGTAATTTAACGCAAAAAATCAAAAGTAAAAGTTATTAAGGTAAGTTTACACGAAAACAACTTTCCGAGTTTAGTGCTGATTATATAACACATTTTGCAAAATATCTATCTATGTAAACGTTTTAATCTACAACTAGACGAAACCAGTCGGAATCGACGGTCAGTTTTTTTTTTTTTAAGTATGAACTCATATGAAACAACAAATGTGAACTTTATTTGATTGACAAATTCATTCAACCACTTCAGTAAAGACAATAGTCCAGGTTCGTGATTTTTTTCTTTTTTTGACTGCCGCGAGCAACTCAATGGGCTATAAGCTGTCGCCCGACCCTAATTTAGGGTCAGTGGTTCCAGGGAACGGAGAGAGCCAGTGCCATAGGGCAAACACAACATCCATGCCTCACCGGGATTCGAACCCGGACCCTTCACGAACGAATCATCATAAGCATGAGCTTAGACCACTGCGTCACCGGGGCGACCAGGTTCGTGAAGAGTATCACGACTGCACCCTTCTCAGTCGTAAAATGTGAGGCGGAAATCCACTCACCCCGATCGTGTGCAACAAAAATTCAACTGGATAGCGTACTCTTTCACTCTCATCTTCAGTCATAATTGTGTATGTAAATGTTGTTGGCATAAGATTCGCGTTGCGAATACTCTTGACCCGTCGGAATAAACGGTTAGTTTTCTTTTTTTTAAAGAAACTCATATGAAACAACAAATGTAAACTTTATTTGATTGACAAATTCATTCAACCGCTTCAGTAAAGACAATAGTCCAGGTTCGTGATTTTTTTATGACTGAAGGTTTAACGACCACCGTGAGCAACTCAATGGGCTATAAGCAGTCGCCCGTAATATTTTCATTAACAGTGGTCAACGGAATGTTTATTTACATCTTTACATAATGCAAAACGTCTTACCTACGTGAATAAACTGGATAGGATAAATATTAAATTGTATATATACATCACACAATCCAACGGCATAACGCAATCAGGTCTTCGAGAGTGTTCGCTGTTCCGATGAGAAGAACTTTGAATGCCTGCTAGCGTTGCTTTGCGCAACGGTTCGCTCAGAAAAATAGACTTTGCATGGGAACTTTGCCGCCCCACAACGCCCGAACCGTTGCCGCAATCTTATTTTTTCCCTTCGACTGGCACATCTACATGGTAAGACCTTTATTTTGATACCTCAACCATATATTTACGTTCAGCCGTTCTCTCAAAATACGACTCACAGTAAAAAAACCTTATAGGATTAATGTGTAGATTTCAGTATTGTTATATATTTCAGTACCTTATATAATTAATATATAGATTTCGGTATCGTTTGTGGACTGGCTAGTACCGAGCCCTAATCTTAATCCATAGAGCACCTCTGGGATGAATTAGAGCGCCGCATAAGAAGTTTGGAACCAAGGCCTACTACTAAGCAACAGTTAGCGGCAGCATTATGTACTGAAGGAAGCGCATACCTATCGCTGTGTTCCAAAACCTTGTTGAAAGCATGTCTCGAAGAGTCAGTGCATGCATTAAGGCCAAAGGCAGACCGACACCGTTTTAATGTATGTCAATAAATGCTATGTTGTGTTTCTCTTCAACGTGTCCGGTGACTTTTGTGAATATAGTGTAGGTGTCGTCCATCCCTAATTTAGACCGCTACTGTCTGTGTGCGATTCACGGTGATGAATTGCCTACGTACCTGTCTAGGGACATGGCACTTCTACATGAAGAAGATAATAAGATTTAAGCGACTCTGGAAGAGGCATGTTAGTGGGCGCTATACGGGATAAGTGCAAACCTCCCATATATGGCAAACCTTCTCAGCTATGTAAGCTTAGGAATAACTGTTTCGAGAGTGTACAATGAGTGGTACGTAAACAGTAAAACAGCTGTCAGCAGTCGTCCTGTGGGTGGAAGCGACTGGTTGATGTTCGAGAGTAACGGCGGCGATTGGAGAGGATTGTACGAGGTAACAGACGAGCTCCATTACGTTAAGTAAATACGCGGTAGAATAGCGGTATCGAGAGGAGAGTCGAAACCGCTGAGTAGGCGTATCCGGTATCGAGAAGAGAGTTTCAGCACTCTCCTCTCGATACCGCTGAGCAGGCGTATCCGGTATCGAAAGCACAGTTTCAGCACTCTCCTCTCGATACCACCGAGCACACGTATCCGGTATCGAGCGGACAGTTTCAGCACTCTCCTCTCGATACCGCTGAGCACACGTATCCGGAATCGAGAAGACAGTTTCAGCACTCTCCTCTCGATACGGCTGAGCACACGCATCCGGTATCGAGAAGACAGTTTCAGCACACCGCTGAGCAGGCATATCCGGTATCCAGATGAGAGTTTCAGCACTCTCCTCTCGATACCTCTGAGCACACGTATCCGGAATGGAGAGGACAGTTTCAGCACACTCCTCTCGATTCTGCTGAGCAGGCGTATCCAGTATCGAGAGGACAGTTTCAGCACTCTCTCGATACCGCTGAGCAGACGTATCCGGTATCGAGAGAACTGTGCTGAAACTCTCAATACCGGATACGTCTGTTGGTATTGCCTATTTGCTGCAGCCCGCTGCACCTTGCTGCAAATAGGCAATAACAGCAGACGTATCCCTCGCATACCACTCATCTCTGCTATAAACCGACAAATACCTCTGCAGCAGGCACAGTAGCACCGAAAGCATGCAGGTTGCCTTTTTCCGATGAATTACTTTTTCAGTTAACACACTTCGATGAGAGCCAGAACATCGCGTCAGCAGCATCAGGTGATGGATTCCGACTGCCTAGAGTTAACTGTACAAGCTGGTGCAGGTTGCGTAATGGTCTGGGGTCTGATTTCATGGAGATATTAGATTCCTTAATTCCTCTGGAACAGCAGTTGTATGTGACTAGGTATCTTAACACCATTGCAGACCAGACTCAATCATTCATGTGCATGGTGTTTCCTAGGGGATACTGCTACTTCCAACAGGATAATGCGACATGCCACAAAGCTGTAATGGTCACACAGTGACTCCGCGAGGACAACAGTAACCCCAACGTATATCCCATGCAGTATCCAGATTTCGCAAATGAACACCTGTCAGGTCAGATTGAGAGAGCTATTAGTAAAAAATATTTTTTTTCAGCGAGCGTTTGGCAATTGACAGACGCAATCATATTTGATTGGCTAAAAAACGTGTAAAACGACATCAGGACTTCGTTGAATCCATGCCACATCAAATCAAGGCTGTTTTGAAGGCCAAGAACGGCCCAACGCATTATTAGATAGATGTCCGTAATAGTGGTTCGAACAACTACTTGGGGGGAAGGGATGGTTAAGAACCACCATGAACAACTCAGCGTGCTATAAGCAGTCTCCCGTCTCTAATTTAGCGTCACTTGTTCCAAGGAAGGGAGAAAGCCATTGCCTCAAGCAGGACCGCAGCTAGGTCTCAGAACCACGGGGAGGCTGAAGACTGATCTGTGGGGGCTCTGTGTTCAATGACAAATTATGTTCATCCACGAATACAGATGCAACTTTTGCTTTGTATTTTCCTTCCTTTCGTTAATTTACTTCACTAAATTTCCCAATGCTGAAAAGCATTGGGAAATTTATTTTTCAGTAAAAAATAAATAAATATATAAATAAAGTTCAAAATATGAAGAGGAGGAGAGGGAAGAAAACTGGACCCACATGAAATATATAAAATAAATCGCATTATAAGAATTTGTTTGACGGTGGTTGAGTTGCAAGGTCATTTTCACTGCAGGAAAGGTAACTCCGAACTAGCATGGAAAAAAAACGAATTATTTATTTTTTACACTGCTGGCCACCCAAAATGCAACAACAAGAAGGACACCAGATAGCAAAGCCAGATTTACTGAACACATAACAACATATACAAAGATGAAACGATTGAGCTTACAGGCCCGTGCGACTTGCGGACCACGCAGACATCAATAGTTCGTGTGGCCCCCATGACTGGCAATAACGGCCGCTACACGCCGCGGCATCGAACGAAAGAGGCTTTGGATGTGGGCTTGGAGTATGTCGGTCCAGGCTGCTTCCACACGTTGCCACAGTTCATCAGGCGTAGCCAAGAGTGGTGCTTGCCGGGACAATCTGTTGCCGATTAGCGACCAGACGTGTTCGATGGGCGATATATCGGGAGAGCAGGCTGGCCACGGCAGCAGTGACACCTGGTGGGCCGTGAAGAATTGTTGCACGATGCATGCCACGTGCGGGCGCGCATTGTCCTGTTGAAACGTGGCCGCTGGTTGGTCCAGAAGGTAAGGGAGGACTACAGGCTCCAAAACGTCGGAGACGGTGCGGTGGCTATTGAGTGTACCGGCGATGCCTACCAAAGGGGTGCGGGTGTCATATCCAATTGCGCCCTAAACCATAAAGCCAGGCGACGGACTGGTATGGCGATGCATAATGCAGGCGTCATACAGTCTCTCACCGCGGTGTCGCCACACGCGTATCCGACCATCGTGGTGTTGCAGGCAGAAGCGGGATTTGTCGGAGAAGACAGTGTTGTGCCATTCCGTAGTCCAGGAGCGGCGTTCAACGGCCCACTTCCGCCGCACTTGCCGGTGGTGTAATGTCAATGATAATCGGAGCAATGGGCGCCGTGCGACAAGTCCCCGCTCCTGCAGACGACGTCGAACGGTACGTGCTGACAAAGGCTGTTGCGCAGCGCACTCTAATTCCTGCGCTAAAGTTCGTGATGTGGAGGTGCGAGCCGTCAATGCCCGCCGCGCAACATGCCGGCCCTCTCGTTCGGTGGTGTGCCGCGGTGCGGCACTCGCTCATGTCGGTTCGTCCGTCCCTCCTGCACCCACCGAATCTGGACTCGCCCCAATGTGGCTGGATGTCGTCCCACACGGGCGCCGATGTCTTGGTATGATAAGCCGCTGTCGCGATAAGCCACTATTCGTCCTCTGTCGAACTCCGAAACTTGCTGGAATGACTGCCGTATTCTGCAACGAGGCATCAGGAAGCTCCCCACGCACAGGTCCGGCAGCACAACACACTTCCACTACTTACACCCCGCCTTCTGTGCACCCTTCTTATAGTGCTTTTCGGTAGCGTGCGGGGCGCACATGATTTGCGTGTGCCCTGCAATGCTAATCGTTTGCAAGACCTATCGCGGGCGACGCATGCTGCGAATTTCAGGCCAATCGGATGCTTCCTTCTTGGTGTTGCATTTTGTGTGGCCAGCAGTGTAGTTTACTATTCTGGTTCCTTTCCGTAAATCCACACAAAGGCATGTAGAAGTTGTTGATGCCGAATTTCGGGTCTTTCTTCTCCATCGTGCATTCCCCTTGACTGGTGCTCGGCGATATCTTCTTCTTATCGTGGTCAACAGCCAAATCCCCGTTTCTCGCTGAAAAATCAAAAGCCCTCAAATTCCGCAAATTCCCGCCAATAAATACTTTTCCTCCCACACATACACCACTCCCACTAACTACAAAACAAAACAATGAACAGGAAGAAGCTGAAAGCTATTTACTCTCTCTCTCTCTCTCACACACACAAAGGTTTCTCTTTAGCACTGTTTTACATCGCCAAGCGGGTTTTATTTGGCTAAAACGTTCCCATGACAGCACTTCTTGTAGGGAATTAATCATCTAGAAGTTTTTTTAACAACAGCTTATCGTCTCATAGTCACTTACAAAGTTTCGTGCGTACGCGAAACTATGCTTCCCCCTTCGCCTCTCTGTATCTTTTTGGGGAGAAGGGGCCTTTGTTTTTATATTTTACGCCCCTCCCCCGAAAAAAATATTTCTTTCTTCACTGATCCCTAGTAGCAACATGTCCGGTGCCCATGTGGCAACAAATCATTGGCGCAGTTGTTCGTACTAATTTACTTCCAGAAGTAATTTCTTTTCAGTTATTCATTGTTCGTACTGTATCATTTTAATTTTGCATTTTGGGAAACGTGCAACATACGAATAAGTAAGGAAATGTTATTTATGATTACAATGAAATACAAAAAAATTTTCATGAACCACCGAAAATAAGATTTCAGATAATTTAAATCGTCCAGTTTCCAGGGGGCTTGCTTGTCTTTCAGGGAAGAAGGGGGGGGGGTGAGCCTTATCTAGCCCCTACTAGCTACGGCCCTGGACTCAAGACGAACAAAATATCCATGCCTCGCAGGATTCGATCCCGGATCCATCTCGGATTATTGGTCATAAGCCAGCGCTTAGACCACTGCGCCATCCGCTGCTTCATTGCACACAAATATGTGTTATGTCGTTCGCAAAAAATTTTAAAAGCACATGAAGTTTCCTTCAAAGTAATCAATAAAGCTGCATTTTGTGTTACTCGTAAAAGTAAGTCGTTTACTCATGGAGGACTTTTTAAGAGAAAATTTTTCGCATTGTACCGATAAACTTTATGATAGTGTTCCGAATGAAATAGATGCTCTCGCCAAAATTCAAGGTGTGAAACAATCGGTACTGAGCACCCACCTTCGTGTAAGTTCTGCGGTTAACATGTAGAGGACGAGTTGAGATGTGCTTTGTGCAAATGCGACATCATTAATTTTACTCGTGACGAGAGTACAGATACACAGGGTGATGCCCGATTAGTATTAATTGCACGACTTTATTCATCGTATCGGAGAAAGGGTTTGTTGTGCCCTTTCTCCGATGCTTGGAACTACAACGCATTAAGATAATTTCAAGGTCTTTTGCACGTTCACTTAGTTCAGAAATGGGAAGACCAAACTGTTCCCTGCGGATATTAATGAGTCACCTGCAATGATAGGTAAAGACATTGGTTTAGTTCAGCTACTCCAAGAAAAGTTAGACTTTCATTGCGTCATCCAATCAGAAGACATCATGCTCTAAAATGTCTATAAATGTTTTAAATAACGTTGTGTTCAAAAGTAATAAGTACACAGTAGAATCTGCTTTTAACGAGGAGCTCGGGACCGCTACAGAAATCCTCCATAAATTGATTTTTGGGTGAAAAATCCCACCACCTAAAAAGATGTATACCGGATAATATGCATATATACACTGAAGGGTCAGAAAAACTGGTACACCAGTCTAATACTTGGTAGGTCCCCCACGGGAGCGCAGGACTGCAGAAATACGACGGGGCATGGACTCCACTAGCTTCTAGAAATATGCTGTAGGCAATGCGCACCATACTTCCTGCAGAGCATTCCACAATTCGGGTGTATTCCGAGGTCTCGGATTCCTGTGTTCGATAGCGAGTTGCATGGTTTCCCAAATGTGTTCTACCACGTTCAGATCTGAGGACTTGGGTGGGAATGGTAACACCCCAAACTCAGATGAATGCTCCTCTAACCATAATGTGGCGTCCCGACTCTTGTGTGGAGGAGCATTGTCCTGTTGGAACAGGCCCAATCCATTAGCATTAATGCAGGACATGAACGGGTGTACCTTGTCAGAAAGGATGCGCACATAGCGTTGGCCGATCACAGACGTTTGTGGACGTACCAGGGGTCTCAGTAAAGTCCAGCTAAATACACCCCATACCATTACGGCCCCCACCAACCGGTGCAGTTCCTTGTTGACTAGCGGAATCCATGGCTTCATGGGGTTTGCACCACACGCGAATCCTTCCATCTGCCCAATACAGATGGAAACGCGACTCGTCAGACCAGGCTACTTGTTTCCAGCCATCAAGTGTCCAGCGGTGGTGTTGACGTACCCAAGCGAGGCGCATAGCTCTGTGTCGTGCACCCATCAAAGGGACTCGAGTTGGGCGTCGGCTCCCAAAGCCCATATCGTGAAGGGTACGTTGCACAGTCCGGACGCTGATGCTTGTTGAGGCTGCAGATTTGAATTCCGATGATACCTGCGAGAGTGTTGCACGCCTATCACGTGAAACGATTCTTGACAGCCGAAGATGGTCACGTTCACCCAATGTCTTTTTACGGCCACACTGGTATCGTAAGTTGGAGGTTTTGCCGGAATTCTTTTAGTCACGGTACACCCTTGCAATGGTAGTCCGTGAAAATCCGAACTTTGTTTCTATCTCCGAAATACTATGGCCCATCTCACGAGCGCCAACTATGACACCGCGTTGAAAATCGCTTAAATCGTTATTACTTGTTATTCTCATGCCGAAAACAGCTCTGACAGCTGGCAAGGATGTATTTCGCTTAACATATGCACTGGCGGACGCAATCGAGTACGCGCATAGGGGACGTTGCTATGTATTTTGGATAAGCTCGTCTGTACCAGTTTTTCTGGCACTTCAGTGTATATACACTATATATTATACACTCAATGGACAAAACATTGCAGATACCAACCTAATAACGTGTTGGTCCTCTAGCGCGAAATAGCAACCTGCGCACGACGAAGCATGGGCTCCACCAGATGCGGGAGGGTTTTCGGAGGAAACGCCAGCCACTCCTGTTGCAGTATTGTCCATAACTCCCCCCAAGATGTCAGACTAGGATCCATGGATCTGATTTTCCACTCCATGGCAACAGATCCATGGATTCTAGCTTGCGCCCCGGTGTTGGGGTGGGGGCGCATTGTCCTTTGAAACAGAGAATCGGCCGCAGAATGCGCGAAGGTCGTAAAAGAGTGTAGGCGATCAGCCAGCGCATGCTGCTACCGCGCAGCGGTAAATGGCCTCTCTGGACACACAAAGGGACCTAATACTTCCCATGAGAAGGCTCCCCAAACTATCACAGAGCCACCAGTGTCTTGAACAGAGCTGACCTGGTTAGACGAGACCATGGCATTGTACTGTCGACGCCCCACCCGCACCTTCCCTTCAGCTCAGTACATCTAAAACCGGGATTCATCTGACCACACGATGTGGCGCCACTCTGAAGAGGTCCAATTCTGATGTTCCCTGCAGAAGGCGAGGCATAATATCCGATGACGATCAGTCAACAGTGGCACAGGAGTAGGGCGTTGGCTTCCCTAGCCAAGGGTACGGAGCATGTGCCGTACCGTTCGCTAGCTGACGCTGCTTGGGTCTCCGAACATTTGACATGGATGAGAATAGTATTCGTCAACTCAGGTCTTTAATAGCGAGTGGTCGGCCAACGCTTGCTCTCTGGGATCTGGTAGGTCCATCGATGGTATACTCGCGGTACACTCTTGATAGGGTTGCCCTCTGGTACCCTAGGGTTCTTACCACTTCTGTGACAGAATAATCCATCTCTCTTGCACCAACAATGCGTCCAAGATCAAAGCCTCTCAGATCACCAAGTATACCCATATTCTTTGATTGCGATACTCAATTGGGAAGCCTTTGCTGTCCGCCTATTTACACTTCTGGCCACCCAAAATGCAACACCAAGAAGGACACGAGATAGCAAAGTCAGATTTACTGGACGCATAACAACAGATACAAAGAGGAAACGCTTGAGCTTACAGGCCCGTGCGACTTTCGGAACACGCAAACATCAATAGTTCGTGTGGTCCCCATGGCTGGCATTAACGGCCGCTACACGCCGCGGCATCGAACGAAAGAGGCTTTGGATGTGGGCTTGCGGTATGTCGGTCCAGGCTGCTTCCACACGTTGCCACAGTTCATTAGGCGTAGCCGCGGTTGGTGCTTGCCGGGCCACTCGGTTATCGATCAGCGACCACACGTGTTCGATGGGCGACATATCGGGAGAACAGGCTGGCCACGGCAGCAGTGACAGTTGGTGGGCCGTGAAGAATTGTTACACGATGCGTGCTCGTACGGGCGCGCATTGTCCTGTTGAAACGTGGCCGCTGGCAGGTCCTGAAGGTAAGGGAGGACTACAGGTTCCAAAACGTCGGAGATGTAGCGGTGGCTGTTGAGTGTACCGGTTATGCGTACAAAAGGGGTGCGGGTGTCATATCCAATTGCGTCCCAAACGATAACGTCAGGCGACGGACCGGTATGGCGATGCATAATGCAGGCGTCATGCAGTCTCTCGTCGCGGTGCCACCACGCGCGGATCCGACCATCGTGGTGTTGCAGGCAGAAGCGGAATTTGTCGGAGAAGACAATGTCGTGCCATTCCGTAGTCCAGGTGCGGCGTTCAACGGCCCACTGCCGCCGCACTCGCCGGTGGTGTAACGTCAATGGTAATCGGAGCAATGGGCGCGGTGCGACAAGTCCCCGCTCCTGCAGACTATGTCGAACGGTACGTGATGACACAGGTTGTTGCTCAACACACTCTAATCCCTGCGCTAACGTTCCTGATGTGGCGGTGCGAGCCGTCAATGCCCGCCGCACAACATGCAGGTCCTCTCGTTCGGTGGTGTGCCGCGGCTGCGGCAATTGCTCACGTCGGTCCGTCCGTCCCTCCTGCACCCACCGAATCCATACTCGTCTCACTGTGGCTGGATGTCGTCCCACACGGGCGCCGATGTCTCGGTACGATTAACCGCTGTCGCGATAAGCCGCTATTCGTCCTCTGTCGAACTCCGAAACGTGCTGGAATGACTGCCGTATTCTGTGACGAGGCATCAGAAAGCTTCCCACGCACAGGTCCGGCAGCACAACACACTACCACTACTTACACCCCGCCTTCTGTGCACCCTTCTTATAGTGCTTCTCGGTGGCATGCCGGGCGCACATGATTTGTATATGCCCTGCAATGCTAATCGTTTGCATGTCCTATTGCGGGCGACGCAAGCTGCGAATTTCAGGCCAATCGGATGCTTCCTTCTTGGTGTTGCATTTTGGGTGGCCAGCTGTGTATCTACGTTCGGTTTGGGTCTGTTCCACTCTTCCCGGGGGTGCTCATGTCGACTACCCCATAACCCCTATCTCCAATGTTTTGTCTACTGAGTGTATATTCATAACAATTCGACTTGAAAGCTTTAATTAGTAACTACAGTAGTACAGTCAACCTTTGATGTACCTCCACCGTTTGTTACATTTCATTGTGGGGTTACATCAGGGGTGTCATTATATCAAATTTGCCAATTATTTTTAAATAATCCAAATTTCGTTAATAAGTGTTCACTAAGTCATAATTAGCATTAAGTTAACAAGTTAGTAAGATCATGCAATGCATTGATTATGATACGCTTTCCAACATACCAGAAATCATTACTTACGTTATAAGGATAATGGTCGTGGAATAAATCTCGCTCCTGTGCCCTGACCTTTGATCCCATTTCGATGATATTAAACTGAATTGGTTCAGTGTACCTCCGAAACAAGATACTTAAGGTTTGTCGCAATAGAAGCACTTTTAGTCAAGTTATGAGGATAATGTCTGTGGAATAAATCTCGCTCCTGTGCCCTGACCTTTGATCCCATTCCCATGATATTCAACAGAACAGGTTCAGTATACCTCCGGAACAACATACTAAAGTTTTACCGCAATAGAAGCATTTTACGTAAGTTATGACGCATAAGGGCGATGGAATGGATCCAGCTCCTATGTCCTGACATTTGACCCTAGTTCACCCATTTTCAATAGGGTTTGTCCCCAGGCTGTTTCCTACCACATACTAAAATTTCATCGAAATCGAACCATTTTTACCGAGTTATCGTGCGAACAGACAGACAGACAGACGGACAAAGCTGGAGCATATACGCTTCTTCAACTTAAGGTTGGAAAGCGTAAAAAACCGTATTAATTAGACAAAATGCTGTTTTATGGTGTGTACTTAGTGCGCCATGTAGTTTGAAATGTCCAGTTTCATCTCCGAAGCTTCTAGTATGCATTCATAACGGAAATTTGCTTTGCATAGTAGGAAGATAAAAGTAGTACTTTGGTTATAAGGAAATGAATAAAAAATCATGTTATGTTACTAAAACTTTACCAAGTGAAAATTAATAGTATTACACAAGATTTTTTTACATACCTTAGTTTCCTTTTAAAAATTATCTGTTTTAATCTATGTATCAATTCTATTAGGTTCTTTACTGTCAGTCCTATTTTGAGAGAACGGCTGAACGTAAAGGTATGGTTGAGGTATCAAAATAAAGGTCTTACCATGTAGATATGCCAGTCGAAGGAAAAAATCAGATTGGGACATGGGTTCGGTCTTGTGGGGTGGCAAAGTTTCCATGTAAAGTCTTTCTCTCCTTTGTTGAATGAATGAAGACAGAAAACATTGTGAATGAAGACAGAAAACATTGAAAACAGTGCATTTCATTAATTTTGTTCGTTAAAAATGAAAATCTGGGATTTCGCTAAAGAAGGGCTTGTTATAAGAGGATTCTACTGTTATCAATACAGTATTCACTCGTACATCACTTACACACCGCAGATAAGGGCCGTAGCAAGCTTTTCTTATCTAGGAAGGCGAGACTTGTAATTACGCACTTTCTAGTCCAAAATTACGCCCCTTCGAGCTCCACTCAAATAATGCATGGTTTTACTTTTCCACACACCGCCGTTATAGGGAAGTATTATGATCGTTTAAAAATCTTACTTCAGGTTTTTGACTGAATTTTATTCAAAATGAAAAACCTAAGTAAATGCCCCAGATCCACAGGTCGTAAATACCAAGTAAAAGCGTAAACGTTATGTGAACGCCGACAACACAACACTCCACACAAATGCAGAACAAAAAACAAACAAGCGCAGAACGAATAAGTATCGGATAGTGAACGTAACAATAGAAAGAAGTTTCAGGGGTAGGGCTTGGAAAAATTCCGTTCAAGGGTGAACGCTCAGAGAACTTTCTGCGACATAGCACATATGAATAATTAGCTCTTCATCCCAACAACATGTTCGGAAAGGTCATGGAAGTTAGGCATATCAGCACAATGTTTTCTGTCTTCATTCACTGTTTTGGAAAATTCCCTTAATGAATAGGAAATCTTCAGACCTCACAGTGTATGTTAGTCTGTATCCTGGTTAACTGCATGGAATACTGTATGAGACTCCAACTGTAAATTGAAGAAGCGCATATTCTCCAGCTTTGTCCGTCCGTCTGCCTGTCCGCACGACAACTCGCGAAAAATGGTTCGATTTCGATGAAATTTTTGTATGTGGTACGGAACAACTTCAGGACGAACTCTGTTGAAAAAGAACGAAATGGGGTCAAAGTCAGAACATAGGAGCGAGATCCATTCCTCGCCCTTATGCGTCATAACTTACGTAAAAATGCTTCGATTGCGACAAAACTTTATCCTGTTGTTCTGGAGGTATGCTATACCAATTCTGTTTAATATAATCGAAATGGGGTCAAAGGTCAGGGTACAGGGGCCGCGGGTGGCCTAGTGGGCAACGTTCGTGACTGCCACGGAAAGGACCTCAGGTTCAATCCACTAAATATCCGCCGTTCGTCGGATGGGCACGTTAAGCTGTCGGACCCCGGGTACTGGCCCCCGGTAATAAATAAGGGCGTCTTCCTCCCCTTTCTACTTCGCTTCCGTGTCACTTTCCTATCAAGCACTCTAACCCAAATCTCTTAGCTTCCTATTTCTAAGGGTTGTTTAAAACCTGGGGTCAGACACTCAATCCTCTACATATGATCTGATCTGATATGGTGAGGGCACAGGAGTGAGATTTATTCCACAGCCGTTATCCTCATAACTTGAGTAAAAATGCTTCTATTGCAACAAAACTTAAGTATGTTGTTCCGGAGATATACTGAACCAATTCTGTTTAATATAATCGAAATGGGGTCAAAGGTCAGGGCACAGGAGCGAGATTTATTCCACAGCCATTATCCTCATAACTTGAGTAATGATTTCTGGTATGATGGAAAGCGTATCATAATCAATGCATTGCATGATTTTACTAACTTGTTTAGTTCTATGTACAATTTCTATTTTCTACATCCCCCAGAGCATGAATTTACGCCCTTGGAATGACCTTTCAGGAAGGGCAACCGCCCTCCCTGCTCTCCTGGTAGCTACGGCCCCTACCACTGATTCAAAAGACTCTTAGGAGAAATGGAATCCAATTATGGTGACCTTGTGATGTATTGCAGCGTTCGGTGGCTGAGTACAGGAAATATTCTGACTCATTTTGTCAACTGCTTACTTGGAGTTATTGCCTTTCCCCATGAAATACAGAAAAGACAATACTGAGTTGGAAAGTGGTAAATTGCTTGTAAACCTCATGTTTCTAACAGACGTAATAGACATTTAAATGCATTCAGTGTCAAGCTTCAAGGCAAAAGGCTGAACGTATTAGATTTATATGCGGGACAGAAGTCGTTTTATTAGACACTGCAGCCCTGCGAGCAAGTTGTTCAGAAAGGATATCTGCGATATTTCCTGAAACTAAAAGCACTGATTAATAACGAAGAATTATTAGGGTCTCATTTCGAATAGATAAACAACACCTCTGAAGGAAGAGCTTGCGTCGTGATTCCACGATTTTTGGCCCTACGTTAGGGACAAGAAACTGATTTATAACCCTTTAACTACTAACATGAGTCGCTCATTGTTATGACTAGATGGAGGTGTTAATCCCACCGCTCGTCAATAAATTTTAATACATGTGGTGGTTTTGATTCCATTCACACAGAATATTATTATTTATAGTAGCGTCAGCCAAACAGATTTGGCAATTATCATCACAGTACTAAGTAGGTGGATTAATGAATGCTTTCTTAAAACTAATGAAAGAAGATATGTGAGTCATAAAAGTAAATATTTACTAAACTGTGGCGGCGGCAATAGTAAATTTTCCAATGTTTCGTTTTTCAAAAAAAGAAAAATACATTTATTATTATTATTATTATTATTATTCAGATTTAGACAAACGTAAGAAACGACCCTGACACCGATGAAATGTAATGTAGCTACGAAAGTCCTACTGCGCATGCGCAAGCCAAAATCCGACCTCAAGATAGAAAGGAAAGCTGAATCGCAAGTGTGGTAGTGAGGAAGACTGGCAACTTTTACTCTAGGATATTTCACTTCGTGCTATACATTCTCAGGTTCGATTCCAAGCAGATACGAACGCTCGAACCTCTAAATATCCGCCGTGCGTCGGATGGGCACGCTAAGCCGTCGGACTCCGGGTACTGGCCTCCCGGGTACTGGCCTCCCGGTTACAAAAAAGGACGTCTTCCTTCCCCTTTCTAACTCGCTTCCAAGTCGCTTTCCTGCAGTGCCTTCTTAACACTTCTGGAGGCACTGGGCCGTCACATTTTTCGGGGCCCTTGATCTTATATATATCATCATCATCATCATTGTTAACCATTATCAATCCACTGCTGGACGAAGGTCTCCCCAAGTTTCCTCCACAACGGTCTGTCTTGTGCCAGTCTCCTCCATATCACTCCCGTATACTTTCGAATTTCATCCGCCCATCTTCCATGTGGTCTTCTTCTGGGTCTTTTCCTGTCCCTTGGAATCCAATCTAAAATTTCGGCTGTCCATCGATGGCCTGTTCTTCTGGCAGTATGTGCAGCCCATTGCCATTTCAGGGATTTAACTCTGATCATGATGTCTTCCACTCTTGTCATTTTTCGGATCCACGTGTTCCTCTTCTTATCTCTCCTGGTTACACCAAGCATGCACCTCTCCATGCTGCTTTGAGTTGTCTGCAGCCTTTGTATGTCTCTTTTAGCTAAGGTCCACGTCTCTGCACCATACGTAAGCACTGGAAGGATGTATTGATCAAACACTTTTCTTTTAAGACATAATGGCATATTGCTCTTGAAAATTATGCTGTTTCTTCCAAAAGCTCTCCAGGCAAGTTTTGTACGCCGATTAATTTCTTCACCAATGTGACCCTCACTTGATATCTGCTGTCCAAGATAAACGTACGTGCCTGTTATCTTCAGCTTTTCTCCATCAATCGATAAATCTTCATTTCTTGTAAAAGCATTGTACATCACTTTTGTCTTCTGAAAGTTCATTTTTAATCCCACTTCTTTACTCTTGTCAGCAAGTTCCTGGATCATACTCTGTAGCTCTGATGGGGTAGTTGCAAAAATGACTATATCATCAGCAAAACGAAGGTGGGTTAGATAATCTCCATTAATCTTTATCTCTTTGTTTTCCCAGTTCAGTGATTGAAAGACATTTTCCAATGAGGCATTAAAGAGCTTCGGAGATATGGTGTCACCTTGTCTCACTCCTTCTCCAATTTTTATGTGTGTTGTATTTTCAAACAGCCGAATCTTTGCACTTGCATTTTCATAGATGTTATTAAAAATATTAATGTATGCATCTTCAATACCGCAGGATTTCAGAGCCATTGCAACTGCTGATGGTTTCACCGAATCAAAGGCTTTTTCATAATCGATAAAAGCCATGCACAATGGAAGCTCATATTCCCTCGCTCTTTCAATTAGTTCTCTCAGTACGTGGATATGATCCATTGTGCTGTAGCCACTCCTGAATCCAGCTTGTTCTCTCGGTTGAGCCATGTCCAGTGTCACCTTCAAGCGGTGTGAAAGAACTTTAGTGAAAATTTTATAAACCACTGATAGGATCCTGATAGGTCTGTAGTTCCTGAGATCCTCAATGTCACCTTTTTTATGTAGCAAGATGATTGTAGCGTTGTTCTAATCCTCAGGAATTTTCCCTTCATTAAGGCATCGAGTGAAAATTTGGGCGAGTACTGTTTCAATTTCTCCACTTGCTTCTTGTATGATGTCTACAGTAATTCCATCTTCTCCTGGAGCTTTTCCCCGCTTCATGTTCTTGATTGCATGTGCAACTTCTGCTGGAAGGACTGGAAGAACTCTGATACTGGTACCTTTCATGATGTCTGGAGTATATGTATCATCCCTTTCATATAATTTGGAGTAGAAATCTTTCACTCTTGTCAAAATTTCTCCTCTATTTCTTGTTACAGGACCATCTTCTTTTCTCAGTGCCATAGTCTGTTTTCCCCTTACTGAGATGTCCCTTTGCTATCTTTAGGCTTTGGTTGTTTTCAATTGCTTTCCTTACTAGTTCACAGTTGAATTTCCTTACGTCTTCAGTGATACTTTTTCGTACTGTCTTGCATAGCTCTATATATTCCACTTTGGAAGTCACATCTTCTTTAGTTGTCCTCATCACTCTTCTTTTTTGCATCAACATTTTGGTTTTTCCTGATAATTTGTTCACATGCAATTTGTTCTTAGACCCAGCTAATTTTGTTGCTGTTTCCATAAGAGCTTTGGTTACTTTTCTGTTAACTTCCGAAATATCCACTTCTTCCGATGTTAGGCCTTCTAAAGCAGAGAATCTGTTCTTCAGTTCCATTTTGAAGGTATTATGGTGTTTTTTAAGGTTGGTTATGTCAATATATTTTGTTTGTCTTATGAGCTTGCTACGTTCGAGTTTAGTGTTGAGGTGCATCTTACATCTCACCAATCTATGGTCACTGCCTGTGTTGAACTTGTTTAGCACACTGCAGTCTTCTATGACGAATTTTTTGTTACACATAATAAAATCAATTTCACTTGTCGTCCCATTTGGATGTCTCCATGTCCATTTCCTGTGTGGCTTTTTCTTGAAAAAGGAGTTCAAGATGAAAAACCCTTCTGCCTCTGCAAACTCTACGAGAGTATTTCCACGCTGGTTTCTGTTGCCGTGACCGAATTTACCTACTGAAGTTTCATTCTGTTGCCGTTGCCCTATTTTTGCATTGAAATCTCCCATAATTATCTTCAAGTGCTGCTTACCTTTATTATTTAGATCACGAATTTCCTCATAAAATTCTTCAATTTCTTCTTCAGCATGACTTGTGGTGGGTGCATAGTTTGAATAATCTGAGCCTGGTATCTTCTCGAGAGTTGGATAACGAGTCGTGCAGCTCTGCCAGAGGAACTTTCAACTTCTACAACTTTATCCTTCAGTTTCTTGTTTATTATAAATCCAACACCACTAGTTCTGCCAGTATCTGTCCCACGATAGTAGAAGAGATGTCCACTTTTCAGTTCAATGAGATCTTCTCCTTTTCTCCTTACCTCACTTAGCCCGACGATGTAACACTTGATCCTTTGTAGTTCCTCTTCCAATTCAAGAAGCCTTGAATCAGAAGATAGGGAGCGTCCGTTGTACGTAGCCAAGGTCAGCATCAGATGGCAGCCTAGTCCGGTCCTCCGGGGATTCTTAGCACCCTCTGCCTTCATGTCGCACTGGCCGCTGCCTTGGCCAGGTACATTCCAGCTGCCGGAGACTGAGGGCCAAGATTTAAGTTGTGGAGTCATTTTGGAGGGGTTTGGCCATAACTCACCACGCTGGCCAAGCGGGTTGGTGAGTGTGGGATAGCATTTCCTCTAATCCCGATGGTATAGTTATACCGCTATTGGCGGTCGTCAGAGCCCCTTTAGTGGGAACAGGATGTACCACGAGAAGGCGGGGTTGACATTTGTCAAGGAGAGGCTGTGATGTTACGCATCAGATGACCTTACATCCCTTATATATATATATATATATATATACACCCAAGAGCAGAGTCAAAGACTAAATTTTACACCAAAGAATTTAAAACTAAATTTGAATAATTCTGATGATTTGTTCAGACCCTCTCACAACTTGTGATTTTTGTAATCGTTTCTCTGTTTTTTGTGGCAAATGACGAGTGTGGGTTGGGCCAGGAAAGTTATAGATGCATGCAAAAACTTTGACTAAATTATTCTTCATGCAATTCTGAGGAAGTTTTAACAATTAAAAAAAATTTGGGTGGGCTTTAAACTTGCATCTATGGCTTTGCAGAAACCCATTTCCAACTAGGTCTTTGTGGAGGTAAGAAAATGCAGAGTTTTGCTGGTCCTTGATAGAGCCAAGGCTCGGCATTCTCGACACTTTCTGCATTCAGGTTTGCTATTACTTTATTTAATTGTTTACTCATGCCTGTTGGGCTTTGAAGTTTTCTATATTGTTTTAGTTCTTGTTAAATATTTTTTTTACTGTCTCTACTTAGTAGTATAAATATATACATACATACATATACAACGGGATGTAAGGTCAGGTGATGCGTAACATCACAGCCTCTCCTTGACAAATGTCAACCCCGCCTTCTCGTGGTGCATCCTGTTCCCACTAAAGGGGCTCTGACGACCGCCAATAGCGGTATAACTATACCATCGGGATCAGAGGAAATGCTATCCCACACTCACCAACCCTCTTGGCCAGCGTGGTGAGTTATGGCCAAACACCTCCAAAATGACTCCACAACTTAAATCTTGGCCCTCAGTCTCCGGCAACTGGAATGTACCTGGCCAAGGCAGCGGCCAGTGCGACATGAAGGCAGAGGGCGCTAAGAATCCCCGGAGGACCGGACTAGGCTGCCATCTGATGCTGACCTTGGCTACCTATAACGGACGCTCCCTATCTTCTGATTCAAGGCTTCTTGAATTGGAAGAGGAACTACAAAGGATCAAGTGGGACATCGTCGGGCTAAGTGAGGTAAGGAGAAAAGGAGAAGATCTCATTGAACTGAAAAGTGGACATCTCTTCTACTATCGTGGGACAGATACTGGCAGAACTAGTGGTGTTGGATTTATAATAAACAAGAAACTGAAGGATAAAGTGGTAGAAGTTGAAAGTTCCTCTGACAGAGCTGCACGACTCGTTATCCAACTATCGAGAAGATACCAGGCTCAGATTATTCAAACTTATGCACCCACCACAAGTCATCCTGAAGAAGAAATTGAAGAATTTTATGAGGAAATTCGTGATCTAAATAATAAAGGTAAGCAGCACTTGAAGATAATTATGGGAGATTTCAATGCAAAAATAGGGCACCAGCAACAGAATGAAACTTCAGTAGGTAAATTCGGTCACGGCAACAGAAACCAGCGTGGAAATACTCTCGTTGAGTTTGCAGAGGCAGAAGGATTTTTCATCTTGAACTCCTTTTTCAAGAAAAAGCCACACAGGAAATGGACATGGAGACATCCAATTGGGACGACAAGTGAAATTGATTTTATTATGTGTAACAAAAATTCGTCATCGAAGACTGCAGTGTGCTGAACAAGTTCAACACAGGTAGTGACCATAGATTGGTGAGATGTAAGATGCACCTCAACGCTAAACTGGAACGTGGCAAGCTCATAAGACAAACAAAATGTATTGACATAACCAACCTTAAAAACACCATAATACTTTCAAGTTGGAACTGAAGAACAGATTCTCTGCTTTAGAAGGCCTAACATCGGAAGAAGTGGATATTTCGGAAGTTAACAGAAAAGTAACCAAAGCTCTTATGGAAACAGCAACAAAATTAGCTGGGTCTAAGAACAAGTTGCATGTGAACAAATTATCAGGAAAAACCAAAATGTTGATGCAAAAAAGAAGAGAGATGAGGACAACTAAAGAAGATGTGACTTCCAAAGTGGAATATATAGAGCTATGCAAGACAGCACGAAAAAATATCACTGAAGACGTAAGGAAATTCAACTGTGAGCTATAGTGAGGAAAGCAATTGAAAACAACCAAAGCCTTAAGATAGCAAAGGGACATCTCAGTAAGGGAAGAAAAGAGATTATGGCTCTGAGAAAAGAAGATGGTTCTATAACAAGAAATAGAGGCGAAAGTTTGACAAGAGTGAAGATTTCTACTCCAAATTATATGAAAGGAATGATACATGTACTCCAGACATCATGAAAGGTACCAGAGTTCTTCCAGTCCTCCCAGCAGAAGTTGCTCATGCAATCAAGAACATGAAGCGGGGAAAGCTCCAGGAGAAGATGGAATTACTATAGACATCATACAAGAAGCAAGTGGAGAAATCGAAACAGTACTCGCCCAAATTTTCACTCGATGCCTTAATGAAGGGAAGATTCCTGAGGATTGGAACAATGCTACAATGATCCTGCTACATAAAAAAGGTGACATTGAGGATCTCCGGAACTACAGACCTATCAGCCTCCTATCAGTGGTTTATAAAATCTTCACTAAAGTTCTTTCACACCGCTTGAAGGTAACACTGGACATGGCTCAACCGAGAGGACAAGCTGGATTCAGGAGTGGCTACAGCACAATAGATCATATCCACGTACTGAGAGAACTAATTGAAAGAGCGAGGGAATATGAACTTCCATTGTGCATGGCTTTTATCGATTTTGAAAAAGCCTTTGATTCGGTGAAACCATCAGCAGTTACCACGGCTCTGAAATCCTGCGGTATTGAAGATGCATACATTAATATTATTAATAACATCTATGAAAATGCAAGTGCAAAGATTCGGCTGTTTGAAAATACAACACACATAAAAATTGGAAAGGGAGTGAGACAAGGTGACACCATATCTCCGAAGCTCTTTAGTGCCTCATTGGAAAATGTCTTTCAATCACTGAACTGGGAAAACAAAGGGATAAAGAATAATGGAGATTATCTAACCCACCTTCGTTTTGCTGATGACGTAGTCATTTTTGCAACTACCCCATTAGAGCTGCAGAGTATGATCCAGGAACTTGCTGACAAGAGTAAAGAAGTGGGATTAAAAATGAACTTTCAGAAGACAAAAGTGATGTTCAATGCTTTTACAAGAAATGAAGATTTATCGATTGATGGAGAAAAACTGGAGATAACAGATACGTATGTTTATCTTGGACAACAGATATCAAGTGAGGGTCACATTGATGAAGAAATTAATCGGCGTACAAAACTTGCCTGGAGAGCTTTTGGAAGAAACAGCATAATTTTCAAGAGCAATATTCCATTATGTCTTAAAAGAAAAGTGTTTGATCAATGCATCCTTCCAGTGCTTATGTATGGTGCAGAGACGTGGACCTTAACTAAAAGAGACATACAAAGGCTGCAGACAACTCAAAGCAGCATGGAGAGGTGCATGCTTGGTATAACCAGGAGAGATAAGAAGAGGAACTCGTGGATCCGAAAAATGACGAGAGTGGAAGACATCATGATCAGAGTTAAATCCCTGAAATGGCAATGGTATTGGTATTGGTAACTGTGGGTACCAAAATGGTACCCAGTTTATTGCTATAACGAAATACAAACATGGGAAATTCATTGAAAGTTGCAGTACAGAAAACAAAAGCGCGGCAATGTATATATATCCACGATGCAGCAGAAAGTTACACAGAAAGGAAATGATTATGCACACGAACAATGATTGGCATAACAGCATGTGAAACGATATGAAAAAACACATTTGCACAAGTATATGAAAGTACTATGCCAGCATGCATCAACCGAATGGAACTTAAATGTGGTTAGAGCGCAATACATTATTGAGTAACTCATCAACATTATAAAAATAACATAGGTAACAAATGTACCACTATAGTAAACCACGATAGAGGAAAGCACTAACACAGCACAAACTCACAATTATAGGAAAATTTAAAAACAAGATACAAATTGAGGAAACACCAAATAAGATAATAATAATGTGAAACTGGGGAGATCACACAAGTTACGAGACCGATTATTTGTGAAAACACAGCCAAAACACACAATTATAGCAAATTGAAAATACATTACTTGTGAAACACAGCCAAAACACACAATTATAGCAAAATCAAAATACATTACTTGTGAAACACAGTAAAAACTCACAATTATAGCAAATTTAAAATATATGGCCCTAATGCAGGAAACAACAGAGCAATACGCGAGATAGGATAATGGGGAGATCACACAAGTAACGAGACTGTGGAGGAATCAATGCGAAACCAGGAAGATCCAGGCGACCACAAGGTGGAAAACGTCGCCAAGGAACCGTGAGTCGATGCTGAAAGATACTCAGTTGTAAGACGAGATAAAAAGGCGGCACGAAAATCCGTGACCAAACGTGATTGAGCCTCTGAAACAGATGGATAAGAGCCCAGAAAACGAATCGAGAGGTGGTACGCATAAATAACAGATTTAGCAAGAACGAACAAATAGGAACAAATGGAAGGTCGGTGAGGCGTAATGCTTCCTCGAGGAAGAAGATAGTTGAAATCATGTAAGCTGTGGAGAGTGGAACAGGAAAGTGAAACGATCTGATGGATGAGAGTAAACAATGGCTGTAGGATCTCGTAGGTATTATAATAATGTAGAAGATCACCGATTTGTCCACAAAAAGGGCAAAGAGGACTAGAAAGAATTCCCTGACGATGGAGAATGGTTGGAGTGGGGAGTCGACCGTGGAGAAATCGCCACTGCACATCTTTCTCCAGCGGTAAACTAAGAGTAAGGGTGCAGAACACACCAAGTGGCTGAAAAGGTAGATGGTGGAAGAGAGGAAATAGGTAACGGCGGAGAATTGTGAAGGAGAAGATGACGGTAAAGACAGCGAGAAGTGACGGAATGAAGTAGATAGGGAGAACCAGAGAGTGAAAACGAAAAAGGTAAAGCAAGAGGGGCGGACGCGCAAGCAACAAGTCCATCAACAGTTGCTATATCGGGAAATGACCGACGAAGAGCACGTTGAAGAAGGAGAAACCGAAAATGCTCAATAGGATCAGCAGCTAGAGCTACCGAAATTTGAGAGAGAGAACGCCACCGAAGAGTCGGGGTGACAAGTTGCTTGACAACAAAAACACCCTCCCGAATCCAGGAGGGAAAACAAAAATATGAAGAATCCGATTGAGTCAAAACGGAAGAGTAGAAGAGTGGCTCATTTAACAATTCAAGGAGGCCAGAAGGAGGAAGATGAACCGGGGTTAACGCTCGCCAAAAATCAAGAAATTCCCTATATACCTCCGGAAGACGTTTAGGCAACAGAGGCAAACGATCCATAAGGAGAAGCGTCGCAAAAGTGATAACTGGGTTACGAGGACTTAGAATGACATCAACAGAACTAATAGCAGCAGTAGGAACAGAGCAATAAAGCGAAAAAATGGAAACAAGGCGAGCAGTACGATATCGGAGATGGACATCAGAAAGTGCCACCCCTCCATGAGACACTGGAAGCGTGAGCGTCCGTGTAGACACCCAAGCCTGCTGATGCCACATGAAGCGGGTGATGGCTGACTGAATTTTACGAAGAAAAAAGAAGGAGCTGCTTGTGTAGACCATGTATATGTCAATAAAGGGAGAAGAAACGTAGAGACAACCCGGGCTTTACCCCAATACGACAATAAAGCCCTAGCACGACTCCAGCGGGATAAAACATTTGAGAATTTTTGGAGAAGCGGTGTCCAGGAACCAGAGGATAGGAAAGAAGGGTCACCAAGAACTACACCAAGAAACTGCTGCGTCGTTCGAGACCAAGTGGCTCTCCAGGGGCGATAAGGGCGTGCTCGCCACGCACCGCACCAGAGCCCGGTGCTCTTGTCTCTGTTCAACGCAGCGCCGGAAAGTTGTGCATACTGAGAATAAACAGATTCCAGGGTCGAGAAACCGGACTGCGCTCGGATGAGTACCGTCAGATCGTCTGCATAAGCAACCAGGACAGAAGAAAAATGACGAGATTTGGGTAGTAAAGAACGAGGCGAAGGAGCAAGAACAGAACGGATTTGGCACAACAACGGCTCAAACGCCAAAGCAAACAACTGCCTGGAAAGGGGACACCCCTGACGAATTCCAGTAGCAAAAGGAATGGAGCTCGTTAAAAATGAGTGAGTCCGAACGTGAAGAAAAGAATTGCGATAAAGGTTTAAAAGAAGTCTGCAAAAATTATGAGGAATACCAAATGAAAGAAGCACCCGAAAAAGGTAGGCATGAGAGACACGGTCAAACGCCTGGCGCTGATCCAACGAGAACAAGGCCAGGCGTTCAACCTGTCGATCAGCAAGTACTAGAAGGTTTCGAAGAAGATGTAATGTTGATTGAACAGATCGACCCGGAATTGTATACGTTTGGTCCGAATGAATAATGTCTGGCAGTATGCCATTCAAACGACGAGAAAGAATCTTAGTGAAAAGCTTGTAATCGCTGTTCAAGATGCTAATAAAACGCCAATTGTCTATATTGAGGAGACAGCCTTTCTTCGGGAGAAGACGAACGACGGCAACGGTAAAAGATGAAGGGAAAGCAGTGCGAAATAGAAGATTGTTAAAGCAAGCTAGAAGAAAGGGAGAAAGCTGAGGTAGAAAAGTACGATAGAATGCAACTGGGATACCATCTAAACCGGGGGCGGACTGATAGTTTAAAGAGGAGAGAGCTGAAGATAATTCCGAGAGAGTAATTGGGGCAAGGAGAGAAGAATGAAGATAAGACGGAACTTGAGGAAGGCCTGTGAAGAGAGTGGAGGATGGATCAGGAGGCGAAGAGGAAGAAGAGAAATGTTCAGTAAAATGAGAAACGAGAAAAGGGGAAAGCTGTGAGGGATCATCAGAGACAGAGCCATCAGGAAGGGTTAAATGGGTGAGCGAAGGAGAAGAAAGGATGTCCCTCTCAAATTCAAGAAAGGCGCTCGCATCCTGGATGTCTGAAGAAACATCCTGTACATGAAGGCGAACAAGAGCTTGCGACGCCTGGCTTTGAAGTAGGCCCCGGATAGCCGAGGACCGTGTACGATAGGCGGCAGACGTAGGTGAAACACAAGCTAACTCTAGACGAAGGCGATCAACGATCGTGGATTCCGAGAGGCGAGTGGAAAGAGAAAATCTCTTGCAGAAAGCAACTAATGTAGTTTTAACGGAGATCCATTCCGACACAGGGTCCGAGGTAGAGTGAAGATCAATTTCAGCAGCCTGAAGATAAGCTGATAAATGGGAACAAAAATCTGAATCAGTAAGGAACGAAATGGGAAGAGACCATAACCTGAAGAACGGTTTGAAGACAACAGGGAGAAATACAGAAAGAATGCAAATGGAATGATCAGACGAAACACACGGAATGTGTGACGCAGCTTGAAGGTGTGTACTAAAATGGGACGAAACATAAAACCGATCAAGTCGTGCTTCGGCCAAAGAAGCAGGATTGGAAGAGCACCAAGTAAAATCACAGACAGAAGGATGAAGGCAACGGAAAGCATCAACAAGGTTGTAATGGGGCAAAAGGTCGGATAAAACCTGAACAAGAGAAAAACGAGATTCGACACAGTGTGACCGATCAAGAGTAGGGTACAACGTGCAATTGAAATCACCACCAAAGAGAACAATATCAGAGGGGGCGACCGTGGCAAGATGAACATAGATGGAGTCTAAAAGGGAAATTGCATCGTCATTTCGCTGCGGTATATGAATGTTAAGAAGATGAACACCCAAAGCCCCGAGACGAAAGGAGAGATATAAGAAAATTCCCTCAGTCTTCGCGACTTCGACAATTGATGACATAGCTGGGTAAAGGCGTTGATGAATTCCAATGGATACGCCGTTTCCGAGACGGGTGGAAAAGCAGTGAAAGAACCTATAGGGCCACGGGCGCCAGCGATGAAACGGCGTAACGGGAATGCAATTTGTTTCCTGAATAAATAAAACATCAGCATCAACAGGCACTAAGTCTGCAAAGACCAGAGAATTTGCGAACGGGTTCGCAAATCCTCTAGCATTGAGAGAACAAAAAGTGATCGGTTTAGGGAAGAGAGCTAAAGGCCATCGGTACGAGGAAGTAAGGTATCACATATACGCTTCTCAGCGAGCTCCTTCAAGGAGGCGAGACGGCGCGTGTAACGTCTCAAAAAGGCTGATACCGAGGATCGGTGGCACACAGAGATTTAAAAAGTGACACATAAGCTTCGAATTGCGTTACCGCTGCATACAGATCCAGATCAGGTGAGTGAAGGAACTCTTCAGAACCAACAATCGTACGTGCAGGTTGAAAAAGACGTAAAAGTTGCTGTCTGGACAGTGGTCCAGGAACTTGAGGAAACGTACCAACGGCCCGTAGAACCTCAGCATCAGAGAGAGGAGTGACAGGACCTGAGCGGAGTAGCATACTGTTTGAAGAATCATCAGGTGGAGGAACATCGGAACCGGAAACCTCGGGAACACTAGATGAATCCTCAGAATGTGGCACAGAAAGTTGTTTTAACTTTTTCTGTTTTACAGCGCCTTTGGAAGTTCCAACCCGCTTCGAAGAAGAAGCTAAGGCGGATGTATCCATTAGTGGATCAGGCTCACCTCCCAAGTCAGGAGACGAGAAAACGAACGTGGCCGAAGAAGCAGTACGTAGCTGAGCTGCAGTAGTGGAGACTGGTACAACAGCCGAGGCCTCAGATGTTGCAGCAAGGGTATGGTAGACAAGGTTGTAACTGGAGATCCGATATCCGAGAGTCCAGGAGAAGAGCCAGACGGCTGACCCGCCAAACCACCACTCAACACACCCGGATCGGAACACTTCGCTGTTGACACATCTGTAGTCGAAGACAACTCTGTCAATCTTGAAGGTGGATGCACAATCGTATGGCTCGGGAGTGGAGGAAAGGCAGCATCGTCCGTGACGGAAATGTTCGGCTGACGGAGAAACGAAGAATTTGCGTCAGGCAAACTACCGGTAGTGGGGATAGTAGAAAGACCAATGTGGTCAGCAGTGGAATGCGAACTTGATGAACGTCCACGTCGAACGCGGTCGCAGGAGGCAGTGGTGTGTTTCTGAGTTAAACAGTGTGTACAATAGTGTGCAGTGAAAATCTTGAAACTGTACGTTCTTGCGCCAATTTCAACAGTAGCTTCTGTAGGGCAATCCGCCAACGCTTTCTCGGTGGGAAAGACGACCAATAACTGACGGCGAGGTCCGGTAGCATGTGCAAATCGAGTTCCGCGGGGAGCGTCAGAGAGGCGACGGACCTTGCCAACAATTTTACAAACATGACTGACAAGGAGAGGAAGAGCATTATCTGGCACTTCCTGTGGAACAGGATAGAACGTGGTGTTCACCGGTCGCTTGGAAAGGGGCGACGGGATGAGATGGTTTGTCCCAATCGAAAGTCCATTTGCAAGAAAAAAGTCAGCATCCTCCTTGTGATTGAACTGTACCGAAATACCCCGAGGAGTACGGGAAATTCCTGCAATGGACGCAGACGACACATGTCCAGAGAGGGCTTCCATGTAGCGTGGCAATGGAGTATTTGGTAAAGCATGAAAGAGCACACCTCTATCCAGGAGGTTATGGAACTCACGGCCAATCTGCGAATTGTCATCTATCGTTACCTTCACCTTATGGTTGGATACCTGAATAACAGGTGTTACTTGCAAAAGACCAACTGGATGAGAGGAATCGGACGTAAAAGTAGCGCCTCGTTGCACTTTAGAGGCAAATGACATCCTCGGAAGTGAAGTCTGGTCGGATCCGGCAGGCACAGAAGGCTGTGAGGGAAGAGAAGCACAAGCCGAAGGCAAGGCAGTGGAATCAGTAGTACCCAGGGAGGGCACCGAGGCAGACGCAGGATCTGAAGAAATCGCAGCCAAGTCCAGTGAAGGCACCGGTGCAGGAGTACTAGAAAGCTGGGAAGGCATCTGAGCAGACACATCTGAGCAGACACATCTGAGGACGAGAGTATGTTAACTTCCATGGACGTGGGAAGTGTGACGTGACGCGCATCCTCCACGCCCATAGATGATAAGGAAATACCGGAAGCCGCCATGTTGGCAGCTTCCAAACGTAAACAAACGAGCAAACGATAAGAAAACGGATGAATATGAACTAATATGAGGATGAGAACGCTAGAAAAGTAGCTCAAAACGTACACAGTACCTTTAGACAGCCGGGCCACGCAACAGGTGAGTGAGGGACGAGGTATTCCACACTAAAATGTATTAAATATTGGAGCCACCAACACTACGTCTATCACGAACGAGCAATGGGCTGGACATACTGCCAGAAGGACAGACCATAGATGGACAGCCGAAATTTTAGATTGGATTCCAAGGGACAGGAAAAGACCCAGAAAAAGACCACATGGGAGATGGGTGGATGAAATTCGTAAATATGTGGGAGTGACATGGAGGAGACTGGCACAAGACAGACCGTTGCGGAGGAAACTTGGGGAGACCTTCGTCCAGCAGTGGATTGATAATGGTTGACAATGATGATGATGATGACATATACAACATATGGTATTATTACAATGTGTTATTTTTTTATTCACACATGGTATTATTACCATATGGTATTATGTATATAAAACATATGAGAATTCTTACGTATATTCCCCACCATCACAATGTTATCTCAGAGAAGAAACATTTAATGTCCAGTAACTTTTTAAATACCACTTGAATGAAAAATGGTGCATGACAAAATTGTAGGACTCTATTAATAATCCAGTCCCTGTAATGAAGCCCGTAAAACTTTTTGTTCTGACTAATCAAACCAGTGTTACCACTTAATACACATAAGAGCTGACCATAAAAACTTCGGTAGACATCACCATATTCTGAAGCTGTTTTTCTAGACGCCATTTTCCAAAATGGCGGACGTAAAATTGGAATGTAGCCTATCTCGGCTCCTAAATAAAACCTGTGGAGAAGTGCATTTAGAGTGAAAATGTGTTTTTTACCTTAAAGAATTCAAACTGAAGGTGTACAATATCATACAGGTGTTATATGTTGGATAAACATGTTTATTTTATTTTGTGATGTAGGAATTGGACCTCATTGAAACAAATATTCAAACTAATTTTGTAAAAAAACTTATATTGATACATACATACATAAATACACACAAAGGAAATAAAGAAGCATTTTGGTCTATGTAAACACTCAACTTGTTTAAAACAAATAAGGGTAATGGAAGATTACTTAACAATGTCTTCAACTATGATCGTTTGCATTGTTCTCCACATTTACAGTACTCTGCGCGTTACATATTTTACTTTACATTTGCATCTCTAAGTAATGCAAGTTGTACATGTGCACTGGACAAGCAGTTCCTAAGGCAAAGTGTTATGATATAGTTTTGGCTTTAGAATACCATTTGACGTTTTGTACCATCCAAAGTCTGTTGGTTGTAGCGTTTCGTCAGAGCATGGTCCACTAGAAAGAGTAAGTATTCCCGAAGAAAAAAAACAACATCGACTCAAATGTCCATTTCTAAGTGAGAATGATGAAGGAGGTACTCGAACTACAAAGAGGCTGTAAACTTCTGGTAAATTTTAGGGTGTCCCATAGTTTCTCGAACTACAAAGTGGCCTGTAGTTAACTTCTGGTAAATTTCAGTGTGATCTACTTGTAACAATTGCATTTTCTCTAGATATCATAATTCATACCATAAGTAGTTAATACTATCAAATTAATAAAACATAGGCAGAGTACCTTGAATACTATTAAGATGGCTTTCCCAATCACCTTCCCTGTCCTCTGCTATTAGAAACTTCATCAGGTTGACTAGAGAAAGCATCCCAGTATTTACACATCTCGAACCTTTTGGCACCCTCATTAGAAAATTGTTTGAAGTCCTCATGCAACTCTGGTATATCAGAAAAAAGTCCTTTAAACTCACTAGGGGATGATTTTACATTTTTCTCTATGAGTTTAGCCCTTGTGTTTTCTGCCTGCTTGATAGTTTGAGCGTATTTTTTTTACTCCTAGACTTCCAAAATGCAATCCATTTCATCTTAAGTAGTACTTTCGGAAGAATGAGGAATCCTTTGAGAGATCTGTAATAATGGCTTCCATTCATCACCGACTTCGAACTCTATCCCAAACACCTTGCACTCAATTAGAGCATCCTGACAACCACTGCCCCGCAGATATTTTCCAATAACGTGCATGACAATTTTTGCACAGAGAAAATTTCCAAGCATTCAGATAGGATGGTCATTATGATATCAACAATAGTATGGTGCACAGCCTTATCCGAGATAATGGGCAAAGCTGATTGGTTTAGTTGTGAACAGACAGTCTGTATGTTTTTCAATGCTAAAAAGAGGGTTGCATGCTCTGTGACGGGTTTTGGAAGGAATGGCAAAAATCCCACTTGCATACGAGGAGGTGTTGCTGTTGATACCAAAGATCGACATCCAGACTATGTTGGAACAACTTCCGCGTTTCCTTCTTCAGAAATTCCATATTTGATGAGGCTGAATGCAAACTCAGTTTGGTCATGTCGCTCTGATGTGTTTTCTAGGGAAAACACATAGATTTTCCTGAACAATAAAACAGTCCGATAGACTTGGCTTGTGAAGGGGTCTCTTTTAGTTCAAAGAAGTCTGGCATGGCAGCTCTTTATGTAAATACTGATATCGTTGATTTAAATTGCTCTCAGATATCTTTGGCTTACTTGGTAACTTTGTGGAACCAGAACATACTTGAAAAAAAAAAACACTTACAATATCGTGGGAATCGTGAGTACCTCATATTGTTGATCGATCTTCGTGATTCAAAATTGTCAATGACCGTAATGGTGAAGTTTTCGTTATCAAAATGACTAGGCAAGGTTATATTTCCTTCTCCGCTTGCTTGTACAGCGTACGCTGCTAAGTTATGTCTTTTTCTCAATACTTCGTTGTAGCTAACTGAAACTAATGCTTTGTTCATGCATGCAATTAAATCTCGGCTTTTGCATTTGTCATATATACTATGACCAATCATGACATGTAGCTGTGTCTGCTTTTTCCGTGATGAAGAGAGTAATAGAATATTTGGAATATAACCTTTGCACAAACAGCCATTTTTTTTGTCACTGAATGCAGGAGTACTACTTTCATCATTACATTCACCATCTGCTTCGTTGTGCTTTTCTGTTGGATCTTGCTCTGGATTATATTCATCTTCAAGAGTGATGGTGTTTGACATTAACAGTCCCTTATTAATGTTTAAAATGCTGACAAAAATGTTAACATTTCATCTGGAACCGGAGTTGCGTTCCACGAGATTTTCAGTTCTTTAGAATCAGAGAAGTTGTCTGCAAGTCCAAATTTTACTTCATTTAAAGCATCTCTGATGTCCTTCGCAGCTGATTTGATGCTCTGAACTTTTCGTACACGTCGGATAATTTCATCAAACCATAGACTTGAGGAGTATACCATCAAGGGTTCGTTTTTACTTACAGATGAACTGAAGGATATGTCTTCTCCATAGTGTCTTTGCAGTCTAATTTTCACTTCATTGTTTCTTATTAAGTTTCCTCCTGCTGTTTTGTTTAGCAGGTCACGGATTTCCGACAGTGTGAAACCGCATCCTTTTTTGAGCTTAGGACCTATAATTTGGTTAACTCGTTCAAATGCATAATCTTTTGCTGACATTGGTTTTTGTTCTTCAGGATGTCTCATTACATACTCGTAGGATTTTAAATGTCCTTCAAAACATGTTTTCTGGTTAAATATGTCGGAACCAAATACTCCAGAAGCTGATTCTAAATCTGCCACATGGGCGTAAACATCATCTTGAAAATGAAGTGCAGCAGCTAATAAGTTCTTTACTCCTACTGTTTCATTTATCGAAACTTCTCTCGAATGCCTTCATGGCTTTGCTGTCCGCAGATTACATACCTTACATGTGTTGGTTGTATAACTGAAGAAAGAGGCGGTCGAGGTGAAACTTCTGGTCTAAGCGATGGCCTCTGATCATTCGTCCAAAAGAGGTTCGGGTTCGAATCCCGGTGAGGCATGGATGTTGTTTGTCTTACGGCACTGGCTCTCTCCCTTCCCTGGAACCAGTGACCCTAAATTAGGGACGGGCGACTACTTATAGCCCATTGAGTTGCTCACGGTTGTCATTAAACCTCCAATAAAAAAAAAAAAAAAAAACTTCTGACCTCATTTTACGTGATGTTATGAGTACATCATGTGTATCATGTGTTGTGCTTTCCTCTTCACTACGCTTTTCCGATATTTTATCAATACTTTTTTCAAAGTATAAGATTTGTAGCACTGATTAGACGCATGATAAGCAAAATTACATTTTTGTTTTCACACAATTAAGTCTTTTGGCAACCACATCGTCTCTAGTATCGGCTACCTCCCGTATTCTTTTTCTCCCGTTTTCTCTTGTGCTTACTGTTGTTTTAGCATCGGTAGTCTGACAAATAATGCACTTTTTCACATCGAGTGAAACTTGTGTGTCTTCCGAATGCACAGAAGCAAGAGCAGTTCCTATACCTTGTTCAAAAGCCATTTATCTTCATTAAAAACATAGCTTTCCTGAAACATAGAAGTTTAATCATATTAAAGCATGTTGTGCCTGTTTGCAATAAGCTTTATGTAATAATATATCAAAATAAACTTGTATGATATTGTACACCTTTAATTTGAATTCTTTAAGGTAAAAAACATATATTTTGACTCTATATCCATTTCTCTACGGGGTTTAGGAGCCGAAACAGGGTAAATACCAATTTTAGAAAAACAGCTCCAGAATATGGTGATGTCTACCCAAGTTTTTCTGCTCGTCACTTATGTGTATTAAGTGGTAGCACTGGTTTCATTAATCAGAACAAAACTTTTTACGGGACTTCATTACAGGGACAGGAGTATAAGTGTACCAATGGACTCCATTTAGTTGCTTAGTAAATTACAACAAAATTGGTGCTGAAAGATGCAATGCTTCTTCCCCATTCTACAAATTATTCAACGATAATTAAATTAAAAAAGCAGAAGAAATAAACCAACCAGCGCCATTTCCGGACAATATGACGCATCGGACAAAAACGCCAACATGCCCCCCCCCCCATTGTTACTTATTTAAACAGCAACTATTGAATATACACTGGCAGAAAGTGAAAAAAGAACACACAGAAGGGATTGGCGGACGATCATGAAATTTACATATGCTAATGGGGTCGAGTTTACGTAGGTGTGATGTTAATTTCGGGGCCAACCCGTGAGCGCTTACGCCACATCACGGCATAAAATACAAATTATCGTCGGTGGTATTTAAGGAGTACGGCGAAGTGAATGTAATCAGTCGTCGGCGTACGAACACGTGCTAAGACCCTGAAGAAGATGCAATGCCTGGACATGGAAGACGTGTACGATTTCAGCAGTTATCGGACTTTGAGCGAGGTCGTCTAGTCAGACTCCGCGAGGCCGGGTGGTCGTATTGCGGAGAGAATTGGACGGGAAGTATCGGTGGTGGTACGATGGTGGCGTAGATGGTCCGAGGAACATTCCCACACAAGAATACGTGGAACCGGGAGTCTCAGACGGACTGATGAGTGGACCGATCGACGCATAAGGAGAGCGGCGTTGTCATGCAGGAGATCCACTGCGACGCAAATCTGAGCTGTCGTTGCACCTGAGGTGACTGTGCGAACAATCCGCAACCGTCTACTGGATGCAGGACTACGTGCACATGTGCTTCTGTCATGTGTACCTCTGACTCCAGCCCACCGTCAGAAACGGCTGCAGTGGTGTCGCCAACGTCTGCATTGGATAACGCAATGGCGATCTGTCGTGTTCAGCGATGAAAGCAGATTCTGCTTGGGAGCCTCCGATGGCCGTATGCGTGTTCGCAGACGCGCAGGAGAGCGTCTCCCCCTTCTTGCATCCGCCAGCGACACACAGGGCCTACACCTGGTCTCCTGGTGTGGGGAGCGATCAGCTATCACTCCCGTACACAACTAGTGTTTGTACCGAGTACGTTAAACAGCACCTCCTACATCAACAACATCACTCAGCCCGTTGTTGTGCCATTTGTAAGGTCGGTCCATCGTGGTGTTTTCCAGCAAGATAACGCACGCCCACACACGGCACGTGCAACGCAACGTGCACTTCAGGGTGTGAGACAACTTCCATGGCCTGCACGTTCACCTGATTTGTCCCCCATTGAGCATGTGTGGGATTTTATGGGACAAGGACTAATCCGGTCTCCACGGCCAGCCACGACCATCCCCGATTTACGCGTCTAGGTTGAGGATGCTTGGAACTCAATACCCCAAACTTACATCCAACATCTGTACGACAGACTCCATGTCAGAATTGCACAATGTGACGCAGTTCATGGCGGTTCAACCTCGTACTAACAATGTTACATGGAAATGTTATTTTTCAGTTTGCCAGCAAATACAGCTGTATTTTGCCATAACGTTATGATCACGTTATCTTCTGTATTCCGTTATTATGCTGTATAAATTTCGTTGGTATCAGACGTCTCCTTCTTGGTGTTCTTTTTTCACTTTCCGCCAGTGTATGTATACATATAATCTGGGGGGGGGTGTCCGACCACTGTGTATGTGTGATCGGAGCCCCCTCCCACAGATTTTGAAACATGGTTACGCCACTGCGCTCAAGCCTCACCCACACTCCGGTTCGGGAGAGAAGTCGGCTTTTTTTCCTACGAGCAAAGTTTGAAAAAAAAAAAAAAAAAAAAAAAAAAAATAAGGAGGAAGGACTTCCAACTGTCTGCATAGGTGCTTCTTCTTTTCTTTACATAAAAAGAATTAACCTTCTGGTGAGTGGTGAAAGTGTTTGATTTTTTGTAAACCCATAGCACTCTTGGGGAGTTGGGGGCCCCAGGCATCTGCCCCGTTGGCTCACCCCTTAAGACGGCCATGCTTTCCTGTCGAGCAACCTAGCTGAAATCTCTTAAATTCTACTTCTAAGGGTTGTTTAAGACATGGGATCAGACACTCCTTTTCTAAAATCCTCTACATTTGATCAGATCTGATCGTGTTATACATCATTTAAAAGCCCTTATCACGTTATGTAAAAATCACGTTTATGTAAAACGTGATGCAATAATGTTTAGCGATAATTTTGTAAAATATATTGTTGAGTAAAACTGATATTAACCACTGTTGCGTCACTTCATGGGACAGAATTAAAAATTCAGATTTCAACAATGGCCTGACTATTTCCGTTACCCATTTCCGTTACATCGAAATTTCACCGACGAGATTTAAAGATGAATAGCATCAAAATTCCAGCGCTGTCTGAAATAAGCAAATATTCGCGTTAAGTAAGGTGGTTAAGATGGTTTTCGAAGGGCGTCAAGATAAACAAAAATATCAGAAAAAAAACTTGTAATCGAGTTTGAGAAATTTCTTTTCTATTCACGTATGAAAAACATTAAGGGTTGAAAATTTGCAGCTGTTCTAGTTCATCTGCAAGAAGACAATAATTTGTGTTATATTTACGTATTTCTAATGTGCGAAGGAATAAAAGAATTACAATTATCAAATACCGATTCCGTGACAGCAAAAATGCATTCGGATAAATATTTATTAATATTTCTTCTCATGAGTACTCATTGTTGAAACATGATATCTTAATTTTCTTCTAAAAATCATTATTTGATAATATGACAAAATACATAGCATTTCTGTTTGAATTTTGTGTTGGCTATAAAAGTGAACACCAAATTATTTTTACCCTTTTTTCCTCTTTTTATTATTAATTACACTTCGTTTTTCACTGTAGCAATATTACCGGCACTTTCTTTAAAACCACGTTGCGCAATTTTTAAGTGTACTGTTATTTTTCTAAGTTTGAAAACATCTTGTTTAGTACATTGTTTCCGACAGAGTGATGAATATTTAAGTGTACTGTTATTTTTCTAAGTTTGAAAACATCTTGTTTAGTACATTGTTTCCGACAGAGTGATGAATATTTAAGTGTACTGTTATTTTTCTAAGTTTGAAAACATCTTGTTTAGTACATTGTTTCCGACAGAGTGATGAATATTTAAGTGTACTGTTATTTTTCTAGGTTTGAAAACATCTTGTTTAGTACATTGTTTCCGACAGAGTGATGAATATTTAAGTGTACTGTTATTTTTCTAAGTTTGAAAACATCTTGTTTAGTACATTGTTTCCGACAGAGTGATGAATAGTTCTTTTTTAACTGTGTCAGTGGATTTTTACAAAACCACTATACAAGTTTTCAGCTTTACATTAATAAAAAAAATTGTATTAGCACCGTGTCGTTCCAATTTCACTTTGTATTCCATTCCGATGACCCTGCAGTAATTTAGAGTCATTATCGTACAATAATTGACAAATCTTACAGAAAAGTCTTGCTGTATTGACATTACAAAAGAAAAAAATGTCGTAGTGGTTCCAACACTTATTTATTACGTGTCTTTAAGGCATATGCCATCTCTCTCTCTCTCTCTCTCTCTCTCTCTCTATTTTTTGTTTTGTTTTCTAATGATTCAAATAGAAATTCTGAAGATTTTTCCCTCGCAAAAAAAGGCTTTCATTTCTTCTACTACACTGATGTCCAAAATTAAGGTCACAAACACATTTTTATAATAATTCAAAATAGCAACCAGTAAAATGTTTAAAATTGTTGTCATACATTCTTTGGGGGAACGGTGAACCTAATGCAACCCGGGTACTAGCCCCCGGTAATAAAAAAGGGCATCTTCCTCCCCTTTCTACTTCGCTTTCGTGTCACTTTCCTATTGGGCACTCTAGCCCAAATCTCCTAGTTTCCTATTTCTAAGGGTTGTTTAAGACCTGGCTGGGGTCAGACACTCCTTGCCTAAAATCCTCTACATATGATCATTTGAACCTAATGTAAAGACCGCGGGTGGCCTAGTGGACAGCGATCGTGACTGCCATGGAGATAACCTCAGGTTCGATCCTGGGCAGCTACGAACGCTGGAACCCCTAAACACCCGCCGTGCGTCGGATGGGCACGTAAAGCCGTCGGACCCCGGGTACTGCCCCCCTTCCCCGGTAGTAAATAAGGGCGTCTTCTACCTCAATTCCGTGTCACTTTCCTATCGGGCACTCTAGCCCAAATCTCCTAGCTTCCTATTTCTAAGGGTTGTTTAAGACCTGGGTCAGACACTCCCTTCCTAAAATTCTCTATATATGATCTGATCTGATCTGAACATAATGTAAGAATCCACTGAGTGAGTTTGGTACGAGCACATGAAGTGTCCGTTTTTTGCATCTGCAAATTTTGTCTTCAGAGTTATGCTTCTTTCAAGAAAAATCACAAGATTGACTGATTTCAGTTGGAATGAGTGCTCGGAATCGTTTAGACGATGGACTGAGGTGGAGAGCCATCGGCAGGCTTGAAGCTGGCCAGTCTCAAGCAGAGGTCGCTCGATGGTTACAGGTGTCACGAAAGGTGGTATCGAGGTTATGGCACCAGTTTCGAACAACGGGTACCATCACCACCAGGAGGCCCGGCCAAGGCCGTTCAAGAGCCAAGATACCTGCTGAGGATCGCTACGTGGCATTAACTAGTTGTCAAACACAATAGACGGATGACGGTTAGAGACCTTTCTCAGGTCCTCCCTGCTGCGACTGGAACAACAATTTCGAGACAAACTGTATACAGACGCCTAGCAGAGAAGGCCCTTTACGCCTGGCCACTAGTGGTGTGTGTACCTCTCACCAGATCGCAGAAGAGAGCCCGTCCATCGTAGAGCCAAACACATCTTTCCTGAACACAGCAAGATTAGGGCCGTGTACTTTTCTGTGATGAGTCGAGGCTCAGTACACAATGTGATTCTCGATTAATCTTCATCTGGTGACAGCGTGGAACCCGCTATCATCCTCCAACATTATTCTCGATTAATCTTCATCTGGAAACAGCGTGGGACCCGCTATAATCCCTCCAACATTATTCTCGATTAATCTTCATCTTGAGACAGCGTGGGGCCCGCTACCATCCCTCCAACATTATTCTCAATCAATCTTCATCTGGAGAGAATGTGGACCCGCTATCATCCCTCCAACATTATTCTCAATCAATCTTCATCTGGAGAGAATGTGGACCCGCTATCATCCCTCCAACATTATTCTCGATTAATCTTCATCTGGAGACAGCGTGGGGCCCGCTATCATCCCTCCAACATTATTCTCGATTAATCTTCACCTGGAGATAGCGTGGGACCCGCTATCATCCCTCCAACATTATTCTCGATTAATCTTCATCTTGAGACAACGTGGGTACCGCTACCATCTCTCCAACATTACTCTCAATCAATCTTCATCTGGAGAGAGTGTGGACCCGCTATCATCCCTCCAACATTATTCTCGATTAATCTTCATCTTGAGACAACGTGGGTACCGCTACCATCCCTCCAACATTACTCTCAATCAATCTTCATCTGGAGAGAGTGTGGACCCGCTATCATCCCTCCAACATTATTCTCGATTTATCTTCATCTGGAGACAGCGTAGGACCCGCTATCATCCCTCCAACATTATTCTCGATTAATCTTCATCTTGAGACAACGTGAGTACCGCTACCATCCCTCCAACATTACTCTCAATCAATCTTCATCTGGAGAGAGTGTGGACCCGCTATCATCCCTCCAACATTATTCTCGATTAATCTTCATCTTGAGACAACGTGGGTACCGCTACCATCCCTCCAACATTACTCTCAATCAATCTTCATCTGGAGAGAGTGTGGACCCGCTATCATCCCTCCAACATTATTCTCGATTAATCTTCATCTTGAGACAACGTGGGTACCGCTACCATCCCTCCAACATTACTCTCAATCAATCTTCATCTGGAGAGAGTGTGGACCCGCTATCATCCCTCCAACATTATTCTCGATTAATCTTCATCTGGAGACAGCGTGGGCTTACTCTCATCCCTCCAACATTATTCTCGATTCATCTTCATCTGGAGAGAGTGTGGGACCCGTTCTCATCCCTCCAACATTATTCTCGATTTATCTTCATCTGGAGACAGCGTGGGACCCACTATCATCCCTCCAACCTAAGGGAAATCGACCACTTTGGTGAAAATGGAATCCTTTTGGGGGCAAGCATCATGTTGGTGGGCTGCACACCCCTGCACGTCTTCGATGGGGGCACCGTGATTGCACAGCGCTATAGGAATGAGATCCTTGAACCTTATATGCGGCTTTTTCGTGGAGCTGTCGGACCGAGCTTCATTTTTATGGACGATAACGCGAGGCCACACAGAGCTCAGCTTGTCGACGATTTTCTGGAGGGAGATGATATTCGCCGTATGGTGTGGCCAGCGAAGTCGCCGGACCTGAATCCTATAGAGCATGTTTGGAATGCTCTAGGAAGAGCCATTGTACGACGTCAACCCCCTCCCAGGACCCTCCAGGCGCTAAAACTCGCGCTTTTAGAAGAATGGGATTTGTTGCCACCAGCTGTTATCAAACAACCTCGTTTACAGTATGAGGGCTCGTTGTGCAACGTGTAACGAACGCTGTGCGGGGTGGCCACACTCCCTATTAGCCTGACCGTTCTCGAGATATGATGCATCATATTTTGACCGTTTTTGGTCTAATTTGCATATCGCACGAAGTTTACCTACTGCTAATTTGTTATGTTGCTATTGGATGTCTCATATTATGAGGCATCTATCTACCAAATTTTATTGCAATAAACCATTTAGTTTTCAAGATATCACAGAATATGTGTTTGTGACCTTAATTTTGGACAGCAGTGTAAATTCTTGAACAACAGATTGAATCTACTTTAGTGTGTGCTAGAGAACTTCAGTTATATTTTATTCCATCATTATTTTTTACCATTCTTTGCGTTTTTCGAGGACCGATTTCAGTACGCAAGTTCTGCGTACACCATATGCATATAATGGCTACGTGTGTTCTCATGTTTTCATCGTTGTTTTGTTATTAAGAAAAGTGAAGGTTATTTTTTTATGAGGAAAGTGAGGGATAAAAAAAAAGGTATGTTTGAAGAAAAGTGTAATATTTTTGTCACACTAAAATTTTAAGCAGAGATGAAATGCTGAAATGGTATTGAGGATAAATGAATTTTGACACAAGCTGTTTAAAATTTAAACATCTGATGCGGTAAAACCAGAATCCCGGACGGCGCGGCCTGCTGCATATTTGAGTACGTCTGCTCCTCTTTTTTTCTGCTTCACAAAGGAGAGGAGAACAAATGCTAGTCTGTTTAAATACATAATTAAATCTATCAGCATTTAAATCATGACTAACCGACAAAAAAATCCTAAATAGTACGTTTGTAAGATTAGCTTTATTGTTAAGCGGAACATTTTAGGGAACATAAAAAGGTCTGTTCCGCTCTGTTTCGATATTTCAATAGTTAAAAGGCCGTCAGCAAAGCTTTCGCTGATGCTTGTGTCCGGGACAGCTAACAACAGACTCGCACGGTATTATGACAACACGTGACCTCACAGGCATAGTTAAGTAGGTGGATTTTTAAATATTCCTAACTTTGTTTCGCTCGGCGTGTTAGGAAAAGCAAGGTGGGAGGAGAAGCAATAAAAAGAAAGCAGTCGGTGCCGAAATGATGAGCAGTAGCAGAAGTGTTTGCCCGCGGAGTCTGAAGTAGTTCGACAACCCTCCATCGGCTCCGACTCGGACACCTGACACCTGCGTCAATTGTTCGAATGTTGCCCTTCCTTTGTTCAATAGAAAAACGTGAACTGGAAAGTTGAAAAACCTTTCTTTGCTCTCCGGGCGCTGCGAGTTTTAAGAAGAAAAATGCAAAATAGCTCACGAATCCCATTTCCCACTCTTCCAAAGAGGAGGAATTGGAGCTTTGCTGCTCAGGGTTGTTTCCAAACCAGCGGAAAATTAAATTTTTGAACACTACACTATTACCCGAATGCTTAAAAAGAGAAATTTCGCAATGGCATAGAGTTCCGCTGCCACCCATACAGTTTCTGTAATGGAGACAGGCACTTGGAAAATAGGACATTAAAAAAAAAAAAAAAAAAAAAGAACGGTGGTGGATCCAACGAATCGATGAAGCTGCATAAGAGATTATGCACTGAATATGAATAACGTAAAATGGCGAATTCTGAAAAACCTTTCCTCTAACTAAAACTAGTTTTATTTGTGTTCGATTGTGAGCACGTCACGATTTCTCGAAACGTCTAGCTAAGGATGAAACGTCAGAGAGAAACTTTCGTAGACATCACGACTCGAATGTTGAAAAAAATGTCCCCCGAGGATCCGTGTATTACGCTAACATCTTTCATAAAAAAAAGATAGATAGATAGATAGATAGATAAAGAGATGATTCCGGAAAAGAAAAAAATGTCGTGGTTTCCACTTTAGGTAAAAGAAAAAGAAAGTGGAAGGGAAAGAAAAGGTGATGCCACCAAACTCGAGGGTGATGGCCATTGCCTACCGCAATTTCGAAAAACTGAGGGAGAAAAAGACGATGATGCCACTAAGGATTCAGGTATGGAATAAAAATGAAGAAGTAGAAAAAGTGAGAGACAGACAGTAAGAAGAAGAAAGCGATGCCATCATCTCAGTGTAGTTCCTATATCTTAGGTAACAAATAAAAAAAAATGAGAGAGACAGAGAGAGAGAGGAGAAGTGATTCCGCAAGACATTTGGCTGTGAAGCCCGCAATTTTTTTAAAACAAGAGAGAGAAGATAGAAGCGGGAAAAAGTTATGATCTAAAGGACTTGGGTCTGATTCCCACATCTTTCGGAATTAAAAAAAATGAGAGAGAGAGAGAGAGAGAGAGAGAGAGAGAGAAGAGACCAAGTTGATGCTCCTAAAGTATGAGGTATGGTTCCCACATCTTTTCGAATAAAAAGAAAGAAGAAGAGCGAGAGAAAACGGAAAACATTTCTTTATGCTACAAAAGATTCGAGTGCCTCTCTCTCTCTCTCTCTCTCTCTCTCTCTCTCTCTCTCTCTCTCTCTCTCTCTCTCTCTCTCTCTCTCTCTCTATCTATCTATCTATCTCTCTCTCCTTCCTTCCCTCTCTCTCGTGACCACATGATTTGAAATAAGAAAAGAGATGAGACCACATCTTTTGAAATAAGAAAAAAGAGAAGGAAAGACACGGAAAGAAAAAAAAATGCTGAAAAAGCAATGCGTGTGATTCCCACATATTTTGGAAACGGAAAATATAGAAGAGGAAAGAGGGAAAAAGAGAGTAAAATTAGTGAACAAAAGACGTGGGTGTGATTCCAAAACGTTTAGGAAAAAAAAACAGAGGGGGAGACGAAGAATCAATGTACCTGTGATGCGCAGTACAGGCGAGGGCGTGAATGTAACGCAACAGCGACCCAGACCATCACGCTCGGCGTGGGATCGGTATGGTGCTGCCCAATGCAGCCTTCCAGATGCCGTTCAGCACGGTATCTGCGAACAAGGATTCGCCCGTCGTGATGCATTAGATTGAATCTGGACTCATCCGAAAACACGATATGCTCCCATTCAGCTCCAGTTTCGACGTTCGCGGCACCACTTCAATCACCGGCACCTATGGTTCAGAGTCAAAGGAAGTCGCATCAATGGACAATGAAGCATGTACATAGATTACATTTTTAAAATCCCTGTCTTTGTTAAAAACAATGGCAATTATTAACAAATAATAATAATAATTAATTATTTAGTTCAAACTTACCATTCTGAGATTTTAGTACTCATTCAACATACACTACTGGCCACCCAAAATGCAACACCAAGAAGGACACGAGATAGCAAAGCCAGTTTAATGTACACATAACAACAGATACAAAGATGAAACGATTGAGCTTACAGTCCCGTGTGACTTGCGGAACACGCAGACATCAGTTGTTCGTGTGGTCCCCCATGGGTGGCAATAACGGCGGCTACACGCCGCGGCACCGAACAAATAGGCTTTGGATGTGGGCTTGGGGTATGTCGGTCCAGGCTGCTTCCACACGTTGCCACAGTTCATCAGGCGTAGCCGCGGGTAATGCTTGCCGGGCCACTTGGTTGCCGATCAGCGACTAGACGAGTTCGATGGGAGACATATCGGGAGAACAGGCGGGCCACGGTAGCAGTGACACCTGTTGGGCCGCGAATAATTATTGCACGATGCGTACCACGTGCGGTCGCGCATTGTTCTGTTGAAACGTGGCCGCTGGCAGGTCCTGCGGGTAAGGGAGGACTACAGGCTCCAAAATGTCGGAGATGTAGCGGTGGCTGTTGGGTGTACCGGCAATGCGTGCCAGAGGGGTGCGGGTGTCATATCCAATTGCGCCCCAAACCATAACGCCAGGCGACGTACCGGTATGGCGATGCATAATGCAGGCGTCATACAGTCTCTCGCCGCGGTGCCGCCACACGCGGATCCGACCATTCGAGGTGTTGCTGGCAGAAGCGGGATTCGTCGGAGAAGACAATGTCGTGCCATTCCGTAGTCCAGGTGCGGCGTTCAACGGCCCACTGCCGCCGCACTCGCCGGCGGTGTAACGTCAATGGTAATCGTAGCAATGAGCACCGTGCGACAAGTCCCCGCTCCTGCAGACGACATCGAGCGGTACGTGCTGACACAGGTTGTTGCGCAACACACCCTGATTCCTGCGCTAACGTTCGTGATGTGGCGGCGCGAGCCGTCAATGCTCGCTGCACAACATGCCAGTCCTCTCGTTAGGTGGTGTGCCGCTGCTGCGGCAATCGTTCACGTCGGTCCGTCCGTCCCTCCTGCACCCACCGAATCCATACTCGCCTCACTGTGGCTGGATGTCGTCCCACACGGGCGCCGATGTATCGGTGAGATAAACCTCTGTCGCGATAAGCCACTATTCGTCCTCTGTCGAACTCCGAAATGTGCTGGAATGACTGCCGTATTCTGTGACGAGGCATCAGGAAGCTTCCCACGCACAGGTCCGGCAGCACAACACACTTCCACTACTTACACCCCGCCTTCTGTGCACCCTAATTATAGTGCTTCTTGGTGGCGTGCCGGGCGCACATGATTTGGATATGACCTGCAATGCTAATCGTTTGCATGTCCTATCGCGGGCGACGCATGCTGCGAATTTCAGGCCAATCGGATGCTTCCTTCTTGGTGTTGCATTTTGGGTTGCCAGCAGTGTATAATGTTTCGTTAAGTTCTATTAGCCAGCTGAATCTCTAATAAACTATTTTCAGGAGAGAGTTTGGACTTAACTGACAGATTCGGGTTCAGAAGCATGAATTAATTTTTTTCCGAACTGTTTCAAGTTCAGTAAAAATCGGGTATGTAAAGTTTCGTAACATCGAAGTAAAATTTTTAATAAATGACGTGTGAATCAGATGAGGAAAGTGGTGCAGTGGTTTCTCTTGAAGCAAACTATTCGCTAAAATGACCCTCAGGTGCACCGTTCATTTATATTGATTGATCTTGCTGTGAAGGGATTTTCTCGGCGTCAACACTCTTCTGCGGAACGACCATTCTGTAAAATGAATCTTCCGGTTAAACAAAAATTTTAATCAAGTGAGTTTTCTGTGAATTGATCTGTCGGTCAAATGAGCGGTACGCGAGGCCCTCTGACACATCCATAAGCCTCACTCTACCGGTTCTTGGAACTTATTAATTTGCGCAGTTAAGCAAAAAAAAAAAAAAAAAAAATATGCGCAAATTTCTGTTGATAAGAATGTTCTTCATCAAGCCATTGCTTTATTACTGAGCTATGTCATTCAAGATTTTTCTGCAAAATAATCTTGATATTCTCAAAGAAATCATTAACCTCCTGTGAATATGGGTTTCGTCGAAACCCTAGAGAGGCTTTTTGTTCTTTAAAAACACCGAAAAAATGGTGAAATCATACCGACTTAACTGCCGTCTGTCTCTAATGAATACATGAACCAAAATATACCTACATTTAAGAAGAAGAAACAGAATATACAGGGTGGTCCATAATTATTGAACTATTTTTAGAAAATTATTTCCAAAATAACTACGCCACTCACAGATATAAGATTTGCAGCATTTGAAAGGTAAATATCTAAAGTTATTTTATGACACAAATTATTGAACTTTTGTATGTGCCTCCTTAGCTGCATGGAGGATATACAACCTGTAATCAATTTACGTTGAAATAAATCGATATTAACAGCAGCACCAATGGCGTTCACGATCCGTTTCTTTAGGTCCGTTAAATAACTGATCTTTGTTCTGTATCCTATATGGCTCGGGCAAATCCCTATAAAAAATGAAAACGGCTTATAAGCACACCGGACAAAATATTTGTCACCCCCTGGTAGAACTTACCTAATAACGGGTGACGGCGCCTCTTGCTTTGATAACAGCATGGATCCGGTGTGGTAGAGACTCCGCAAGGTTGTTTATGTATTGAACATCAATTTGCAGCCACTCGCGCTTCAACTGACCCCCCGAAGTTCCGCCAGAGTACGTGGGTAACTATTCCGGCGTTTCACCTTCCGTTCCAAATGATCCCACAGATTTTCAATAGGATTTAAATCTGGGGATTTGGCGAGCCAGTCGAGGTGAGAGAGTGCTGCTGATTGTTTGTCGTACCACTCAGACACAGTTTTAGTCATGTGCTCACGGCAGTTGTCGTCTTGGAAGACAGGAGTGGCAATGTGATGCTGCTCCTGGAGATGTAGGACAAAGGGCAACACTTCCGTCATTCAGAATACGGAGGTACGTATGCTGGTTCAAATTCATCGTCACTTCAACGAGAGGGCCCATTTCGTGGTACGAAAGACATCCCCAAAACATCACAGAACCCTCCAGCATGAACAACATCTTCGACACAATCAGGATTTAAGGCTTCTTTGCGATGCACTCGTCGCCTCCCATCATTGGAGTACAAACAAAAACGAGACTCATCAGACCAAATTACTCGTTTTCAATCCTCTACAGTAAAGTTTTGGTACCTCTGAGCCCATTGATAACGTGCGACTTTGGCTGTTAAAAGAGACCTCTTCCGTGGTACTCTGCTTCAAACGTCCATCGCATGCAGTTCTCGTCGCAATATCATTTTGGAAATTGATTAGAGTGGACTTTCATTGACTGTTTGGAGCAATTGTTGCCGGGTTTGAAACCGATTTGCAGTTACTAGGCGTGAAACGTGGCTGCGGTCCCTGTTGGTGAGAATCGTTTTCCGGCCACAGTTAAGCCGCCGATTTTCAGTTGACTGTGAACTACATCCCTGTTTGTAAACCCGCTGGACCGTACGCTTTGACACACCAAAACATATGGGCGACTTCATTCTCTTTGCGCACGGCCAAACACGATGGCTCCTTTTTGCCACTCAATAACGTCTGTCCTACGACCCATATTGCAGACTAAATTCAACACACACGTTGCTCTTCACCACTGCAAGAGACAGAAATGATCCCGTATACCACATCAGCGCTATTTAGCTCCCAACAATGCTATCACGGCGCCCTCTGTGCAACTGGTAACTTCCTACTGTCATTTCTGTTATGGATGACTAATTTTTTGTCCGGTGTGCTTATCAATTGAACGGGCTGGCCGTCTGATTGGACTATCTCAGCTAATCAAACGTCCTGGGAAGACAGTATACAAGCAGGCGCAAAGTCTTACTTTCTGTGGGGTGGAACTCCATCTTGTTAAAAGACGATACCTAGCTGAAGTCCTTCGACTTGTGGCATAGCAAAATTTTGTAACGTATCTAAGAAGACATTTATGTTGATAGATTTTTCCACGAAGAAAACATACCAATACTGCAGTTCTGGGTAAGCATACACCAAACATTTGCGTTAGGTTATCGCGAACATGAGTTCGCGAGACATGTGCGTTTTCCGAACTCCACATGAGTACACGTTATACCTATTAACTACTCCTGATATGTGAAATGTCGGCTTATCACTAAAACGTACACATTCAAGGAAATTTTCGTCATTATACACAGTGTGGCAAAGAATTTTTAAGACTGGGTCTGTAAAATGAAATAGAAACAAGAAATTATAATTTGTTTTGGTTTTCTATTCAAAATAAGTCCCTCCGGCTTCAATACACTTGTTACAGCGATTTAATAATGATTCGAATGTCTGTTCCAGTTCACTTTGCGGAATTGCCTCCAAAGCACGCGTCGAAGCTGTTTGTATGGTCGAAATATCATAAAAATAACACCCTTTTAACGTCATTTTAAGTTTTGGGAATAAAGAAAAGTTGCAGGGTGCTAAGACAGGCGAATACGGTGGATGATTCAACACACAGACATTATCTTTCGCCAAAAAACTACGAACAAGAAGTGAGGTGTGACTGGGTGCATTATCGTGCAACAAACACCAACTGTTTTCATCCCGATATTCTAGACGAATGCGACGAATTCTGCCCATCAAACGCCTCAAAACATTTAAATAAAACTCACCAGTAATTGTTTGTCCACTTGGAACAAATTCTTTGTGGAACAAATATTTTGTTTGTCCACTTGGAACAAATTCTTTGTGGAACAAATATTTTGTTTGTCCACTTGGAACAAATTCTTACTATCGAAGAATGTAATGAGCATTGTTTTGATTTTCGATGGAACTTTTCTTGTTTTTTTGGCTTGTGGTGATTTTTTGGACTTCCATTCCGCACTTTGTCGCTTTGTTTTAGGATCATATTGAAAACACCATGTTTCATCACCTGTAACAATCGATTTTAAGAAGTTTGGATCATTTTCAGCAGCTGAAATGATATCTCTGCAATGTGCATTTCTCCTTGATTTTTGTTCATTGGTTAACGTGTGTGGAACAAATTTAGCACACACTTTTGTTTTGCCCAAATCTTCATGCAGGATGGTTTGAATAATTTCTTTGTTGATGTTTAAAGACTCTTCCATCATTCTTAGTGACGCACATCGATTGTTTGCTACGAAATCACGCACTTTTCAATAATCTCTGGTGTCCTAGATGAACTTGGTCTTCCGGTATGCTTATCATCTTCTAGCGTATCTCTTCCGTCCAAAATACGTTTGTGCCACAAGAAAAAATTTGATCTACTTAAACAAAACTCACCGTAAACTTGTTTCATCATTTGGTACGTTTCCGAGGCACTTTTACGAAGTTTTACGTTAAATTTAATAACAGCCCTTTGTTCCATCTTAATGATTCAACATGAAAAAAATTTGACTTCTCTAATGAACGGCCGTTTCGTTTGAGTTACTTTAACAACTGCGCAGTACTTTTGGCAGAAAGCAAGCAGATGGTCATGGTTAATAACGAATTCGCGATTACACTGGTGGCGCCACCGTAGGCTGAAATCTAGCGCCAGTCTTAAAAATTCTTTGATGCGCTGTGTATAGGAAATCCTTTAAGTTATAGGTAATGTAGCGTAGAAGTCTCTTCGACTTCTACGCTGTTTTAACACATCAATACACTAGGAAATAGTTCCATAAATGAAAGAAAACCTTAACGGCCAGACGAAACAACAGAAGTCAACTTACGGAAGAACTTTATTCAGGCTGTAGAAGACACTTCCATCTGAACGATTACATCACAATGTACAACACGCACCACACATGATCACAACACTCCTTTCAATAATCATCAGTTTATAATTCAACGCTCTTAATAATCGCTCTCTTCAACGCACCCAAGCAATCGATCCGTCTTTTTTTTTATCTCTTGTTCTTGTCTTATATCAGACATAGTCACGTGCATTCAACCTCAATAGTGTTGCCAAACGTATTCGTTTGAGAGAAAAGATATTTCGTTAAGCGTGAAGAATACTAAGAATAAACTCAAGATTTACATAGGGAAATAAAATAAAAAAGGAAAGTTAATCCAGAATATACGTCACAGCAACTTTGAAACGGCGAGGCTTATCCTTTTCTTCCAAATGTTGAACAATCTTGATTTTGTATAATTCTAACCATAGTCTTTTATACAAAATTCGCGTCATTGTTGTGCGTTGCAATCCCAATTGTGCAGTAGCTTGTTGGGCCCGAGAAAATTTTTTCCATTCTCGTTCCACGACGTCTTCCAAAGCACTAGGGCGTCCGGTCCACGGCTTGCCCAAAACACTCCTAGTTTCTAGAAATTTATCTTTCCAATGCTTAATTCTTTTAGCATCAGAAGGATTACTGCCTAAACACGTGTGAATATTTCTTGCACTTGAAACTGATCTCGTTTCAAAAACCACGCCACACGAATCGCTTTTTCTTACACATTCGGTATTCTAGCTTGTAGTATGAACAACTATAGAGCCATCTTCACACAATCATAGACAATAAAACTTCCGATGTGTACCTTTCAAATGCTGCAAATTTTATTTCTCTAAGTGATGTAGTTATTTTTAATATTTTTTCTAAAAATAGAGCAAGGCTTTTAGAGCACAACGAAGCGAGCTTAAAGTTACAAAGAGGATCCGAGCAATGCGAGATTCTAAAATCACGTCTGCTTGGACTAAGTAAGAAAATTAGTCTGAACATTAAGCCTTCACTGCTTATGCTGGAAAGGCCGAGTGAGAGGAAACGGACTTGCCAACTGCTGTAAGTCACAAAGAAAGAGGATGATAGCTACCGACAAGTTACTGTTGGGTGTTCCAAGTTAAAATAAATATCTTCGGGTAAAGAAGAGCAACAGAACACACAAGGAAAAAATTGGTAAAGAAGTTTGAGAATTTCATAAACAGCAGTTTTATTGGGCATTTCACGCAGAATCGTCTACCGTGAACGGTGCGACGTTCCAAGTCACTCAGATCACTCGCTTTTCCCATTCCGGCCCTAAGTCGAACACTAGTTAGTTCTCGACTAGCTGGCTTTTCTGGTTTGTACAGCACACTGCACTCATGTGCCACCTTATGCGTGTAGTGAGCCATTTATGTGACAAGGGCAGATGTACTTAGTAAACCGGGATATCAGAGTAAACCACAAACAAAAATAGGGGCAACCTATATACCTGTCTCCCACCAGAATTCCTTATTTATTTTTGTTTGTGGGTTTAACGACCACCGTGAGCAACTGAACGGACTATAAGCAGTCGTCCATCCCTAATTTAGGGTCACTGATACTAGGGAAGGGAGGCAGCCAACACCGTAAGATAAACACAACATCCATGTCTCACCGGGATTCCAATGAGGTTCAACGAGAAGTTAATGCTCTCGTACATACAGCCCAAGTTATCAAAACGTTTTTGGAACACGAGAATGCGGTTCAATGAGTTGGTAATGCTCCTACGCACACGCAGCCAGATGTGTCAAGAAGTGGTTCCAGGAACAGGAAGATGAAGTTCAGTGAGATGACAATGCATCTGTACAACCAGGTATGTCAAGAACTGGTCGGGAGAACATGAGAATCAGGTTCGATGAAATGATTACGCTCCTGTACGCACAACCAGATGTGTGTGTGTTGTAGGAGCAGCATGAGAATTTTTTGAGGAGTGTGAGGTTCAGTGAGATGGTAATGTTACCATACACAGAGACAGATGAGCAAAGTCGTAATTTGAGAAACGTGAAAATGAAACTTAATGAGAGTATAATGCTCCCATACACACAATCAGATGTGTCAAGACGTAATTAGAGGAGCACAAGAATGAGGTTCAATCAGAAGACGATACTCTCATACACACACTAAGTCGTTGCCGGATTTACTGTGTCAAGTCGTTGCTGGAGGAAATTGGAAATTGAGAATGAGGTTCAATGAGATGTCAATAGTCTAACGCACATACAGCCTTATGTGTCAAGACGTTTCTGGAGGAACGCAAAAACGAAGTTCAGTGAGATGATATGCTTCCACACAGTCTGATGTGCCAAACCGTGATTTGAGGAACATGAGAGAGCTTCAACAAGATGATAATTCTTCTATACAAAGTGACAGATGTGCCATCGGTGATTTGAGGAACATGAGAATGAGGTTCAACGAGGTGATAATTCTCCTATGCACAGTGACAGATGTGCTAAACCGTGATTTGAGGAACATGAGAATGAGGTTCAACGAGATAGTAATTTTTCTTCATTCAGTGAAGATGTGCCAAAGCGGGATTTGACGAACGTGAGAATGAGGTCCAAGGAGATAGATGTGCTAAAGCATGATTGAGAAACGTGAGAATGAGGTCCAACGAGATGAACATTTTCCTATACACAGTGACAGATGTGCCAAACCGTAGTTCCAGAAACATGAGAATGAGGTTGAAAGACTTGATAAAGTTCATGATGTGCTCAGGCCAAGATGTGCCAAACCATCATTGGAGGAACATGCGAATGAGGTTCAGCGAGATGACAATTCTCTTATACAAAAAGACAGATATGTCAAACCGTGGTTCCAGGAACATGGGTTTATAATGTTTAATGTTAAGTTAGTGAAAATCACTTTAACTATATGTTAACTTTATTCCAACCACACGTCATTGTCACTGTACACTTCACTGTCACTTTATAACTAACAGGTTGCTTCCCGAATGAGTTCACTCATAATACCTAAAAACTTATACACATATCGAAATACTTCATAATAAACCATAAAAATTCTTAAATAGGTCTAAGAAATTTACAGTTAAATCGTATGTATTACACATCACATAAGTACACTAGCGTGCAAAAATTAAGGACGAGACGGTTTTTCGAATGTAACGTCGTGCAGAAGTGCTCCACATCGACTCAAATCATACCATAAGATCCCCAAGATGTAAAAATATGGAACAAGTGAGCAAAACCGTCCAAACAAGGAATCCAAAGGATACAAAGTCACTTTATTGAAAAGGTAGCTTCGAGCACAACTGGACAGAAGACAGAAACGTCCATGTGACAGGCGGCTGCCAAGAAAAATCCATAGTAGGGGATATGATCCCCCTGACAGCGTTGAAGGATTTGCAACATCTGTCCATGCTGAGGACGAGGTTGTCAAGCAGCTGTTGAGGCATTGCGGCCCATTCCTCTTGTAGCGCCAATCGCAGCTGCAGAATCGTTGCTGGCGGCTGGTGACGTGCTGCCAAGCGTCTCCCGAAAAGGTCCCACACGTGTTCGATTGGATTTAGGTCCGGGGACCTTGCGGGCCAATCCATGCGTTGAATATCTTTACTCTCCAACAGCTCTGCGACAGCCACTGTACGATGAGGTGTCGCGTTGTCGTCCATGAAGAGGAACTCAGGACCCACAGCACCTCTAAACAGACGCACGTGAGGCAGGAGAACCTCGGTACAATAGCGGACACCAGTGACTGAACTTCCTTGGAAGATGTGGAGGTCAGTACGGCTACCAAGCATGAAACCGCCCCAAACGAGAACTCCGCCACCTCCAAACCGATCCCTTTCGATGATGTTGGAGATGTGATTGCGTGTTCCCAGCTCTCTCCAAATGTGTATACGTCCAGAGTCGCTCGCCAGACTAAATCGGCTCTCATCCGTAACGTAAAGAGAACTCGACCCCATTGCTGATGTTCCCAGTTCTTGTGTTCCTGCCACCACAGAAACCGCCGTCTCCGATGAGCATGCGTTAATGGCACACACAGTACTGGTCGTCGTGCAAATAGACCACCTTTGTGCAGCCTCCTGGCCACGGTAAAACGCGATAACGGACGCCCAGTTGTCTGTTGCATGTGCCTTGCGATTTCTCCCGCTGTCTGTCTCTTCTCGCCTGTAGGACAATATACCCGTCGTCCGCCGCCGTGGTTGCTCGTAGACGACTACTGCTAAACTCTCAGACAGCTGCTCGGTTGTTTGAAATGCTCTCCAAGCTCGTGAAACGATGCTGTGAGACATCCCAAACTTCTCGGCCACACTAGTCACGACGTCGAGTTGCTGCCATCACACGGTGGCAGCAACTCGATGTCGTTCAAACCGATGTACACCGTGCAACAGCTTTCATCGAATTGCTGAGCGTACACCGCCCGTGTGCTTTATACCCTTCCATCAACCCCCCACGTCATGCAGCATATATGCGCATTCCGTACCGTACCGACCGAACCCTAGTCTACCTTCTGAGTGGTCTTTCGGTCCGTTCTGCCTGCTCGTTCCGCTGTTATGCTAATTTCTTCTCTTCGTCCTTAATTTTTGCACACCAGTGTAGTAGTTGATCAATCATCCACATCATAATACCCTCATCTAGTCACAACTTCAGCATATAACTTTCACTTAAGCAAACAATATTAACAGCGCTCTAAACAGCCACCAAAGACTCAGTGTGTTCGCAAGACATAGTGCTCAAAGCATGCCTAATTCTCAATGCATAGTCAATAGCGAACAAGTGCTATCAAAAACAAGTGAATTCGCCAAAACTATGGTGACAGTGATTCGAAACAGCAGTTCTTACCTTCATCATACGTTATTGACTCTTGACATGTTGTCAGGATTGCCAAACTCAAATTCATCGGACAGGAATCAGTGGAGTTAAACTTAGAAAAATCTTTAACGAGAAGCAGACAAACTAACATAAGGTAAGAATTATAAAGAAGACTAAATTATAGTGAGCGTCACCGAGTATGAGGGACAATGAAATGATAATGCTCCAACACACAGCCAGATGTGTAAAGTCGTGGTTGGAAGACAAGAGTCAGTATGGCCCATGTCCTTCCCAGTCACCAGATTGGAATTTCGTCTAGCTATGTTGATTGGTTTTTGTGAAAAAGGTAAGGAGAAAATTCTCACCGTGTTTCTCACTCACAGAGTTTGAAGCTGATCATCGTGAATTGTCTTCTAACATACACTCTGCCCCTTGGGGCGACTGTTCAGGATTTGCTTGCTTCCATTCCAAGCAGAATACAAACCAAACCGTATTTCGAGCTAATAGATGTCCAATGCTAAACACACAACGGCCACTGAATTAGAAAACTTTAAGCAGATGTACATAAACGTCACTTACGCTGGGCTTATGCAAAATACGTGGTCACATGCATCACCACGTGATCTAGGCAACTATTTAAGACAGCTGCTCGTCAGTAGTGTTGATCACGATGGGAAAAATCTAAGTATCTTTCGGAGTTCGATAAAGGTGTGGCTAGAGCGACGATCTTGAAAACAGCAGCGCTCATTGGTTTCTCAAAAGGTGAGATATCCTGGGTCTTTTAGCGGTGGAAAAATACAACATTGCTTGTCTAAGATGCGTAACTGTGGCGCGACGACTATTTGTCAAGAACAAGATCGCCGTCGTCTGAGAAGGCTTGTTCGGAGAAACAAGACTTTCTGTGGGCAGCGTTTGACCGAAGAATTCAATGAAGGCTGTTCCCGACTCCGTATCTCAGCGAACTATGAGCAGGGAATTGAAGAGGATAGGTATTGGCAATCGCGTGCCTTTACTGAAGCTACTGATTTCTGCAAAGAGTTGGAAAGTTCGTCTACAGTGGTGTCAGAAACACTGTTACTGGACACTAGAATACTGGAAAAAAATCACGTGGTCCGACGAATAGCGGTACACTTTGATCTGTACCGACTGTAGGCAGAGTGTTTGGCAAGAACCCCATGAAGCAATAGATCAAGTTTTTCTTATAAACACAACTCAAAGTTCCAGAGGTAGTGTCATGATGTGAGGCATGGTACGGAACGGTTCCTCAGATATAGGTCGGGTGTCCTCCAAAGATTACACAGCCCAACAAAAAAAATACAATTTCTGGTGCCTCGGAAGTTAGATCTATTATTGGGTATAATTGGGGCGCTGATTCCAAAAATAGCATCAGTTTTTCCTTATCAGCTCTAGTTTTGCAGATAGGGCATACCCTCCCTATATCCTGATATGCAGAAATATTGTTATTTTATGTGCGTAAAGTCAGTGTACACTGAATAGCAATAGAATTACAGATACCTGTCTAGTAACGTGTAGCGCCACCTTTCGTCCTGGTGATGGCGGCGATTCGTCTAGGCATGGACTCGACAAGACACCGGAAGCGTTGGGAAGCCATACGGATCCACGACCCCTGAACAAGCTCCCACAGTTCACGAAGATTTGATGGAGGGGTGTCAGAGCCTCGAACATCTCTCTCGATGGCATCCCAGATGTGCTCGATGGGATTGAGGTCAGGTGACCTAGCTGGCCAAAGAAGCGAGGTCACGTCGGTGGAGTGTTCAACCAACCATTCGGATACAATTCGAGAGAGATGGCACGGTGCATTGTCTTGTTGCAGGATGAGGTCCCCAGTTGGATGTTGAAGACGCACAAACGAGAGCAAATGGTCGTCCAGGATATCCGTAACGTTGACCTGTGAGGTTGACCTGTGAGGGACGATGTCACACGTACCAGGAGTCCCACTTCAGTCCACGTAAACAGTCCCCAGACGAGAATGCCACCCCCACCAGCTAGAAGAATACCCTGCTGGCAAGACAGATCCATCGCTTTATGTGGTTTGCGCCGTACTCGTATCCTGCCATCCGCATGTACCAACGTGAATCTCGACTCATAAGTCCAGGGAACATTTTTCCACATGTCTAGGGTCCAGTGGCGATGTTCTAGCGCCCATGCTAATCTTTGCACCCTTAGATCTGCGGTCAGCAGCGGTACCCTTGTGGGACGATGGCTTCTGTACCCCATAGCGAGAAGATGGTTCTGGATGGTGTGGCTGCTTATACGTTTTTGTGCACCCGCGTTAAATTACCGAGTGATTTCTTGCACTGTGGCCCGTCTATCCGCTGTTACAATGCGCGCTAGCCGACGACGACCCCGCTCATCCACACGCTGTTGTCCACGGCAGTTGGCCCTTGCAGGGATGGTTTTACCGGATTCGATGTACTCATGGTGCACCCGTGACACAGTGGCTCGTGAAAATCCCAGTGCCTGCACGACTTCCGAGATGGAGTGACGTATTCGTCGGGCCCCGACAATTTGGCCACGATCAAATGCGCATAGATCCTTCTTCTTATCCATACTGCGTCTGACTCTTACTGATTCCCGTCACATCACTCCTTATATTGTCGGATCGCTGCATACGTCATGTCGTTTCCGTTTACAGGGCCGCCCACAGCGCCGTATTTGCATAACGCCAGCTGTTTCTAATTCAATTGCTCTTCAGTGTATATTGTTATTTTAGTCAGTGTATATTGTTATTTTATGTGCGTAAAGTCAGTGTATATTTTTATTTTATGAGTGTAAAGCCAGTGCCTAATAGTCTAATTGGGAGTTTTTAAACAACTATACAACCAGATAACGTAATGTGGTATAATTTTGTTTGTAGATTGACTAGACGCCACGGCTTCCCCACGAAGTTGCTTGAATCACCCAGATGTCTTTTGCCACATTTGTGGTGAGTACACCCTTAAAGAAAGTAGGAAACCTATTTCTGAGTTTGTCAAGAGGACATATCTTGGTTATTTTGGTGTTCAGCTTGGAGACCAAGATAATCGCGGGCTCCCCATATTGTATGCAAAACTGGCACGGAGCATTTACTGCAGTGGATAAATGGAAAAAGGAGCTCTCTAAAATTTGGAATACCAATGGTGTGGAGGGAACCTAGAAACCACCATTATGACTGTTAATTTTGTCTTGTCAACATCAAGGGCATCAATCGAAACAATCGAAGCAACTGGACATATCCTGACCTCGATGCAGCAAGACGACCGCATCCACACTCAAATGAGGTACCCATTCCATCTTTCATCCACCTATACCAGAGCTGCCAGAGGATGAGGAATCAAGCATGTCTGATCACATACAATATAACAGCAGTGGCGAAAGTGGCAGTGATTTCGTAGGAACTTCATCAAGTGCTCAACCTTTTAACCAACATGAACTGAGGGATCTCATCAGGGATCTGAACCTCTCAAATGAGTCTTCAGAATTGTTGGCCTCTAGGATGTATGAAAAGAATTTACTTCAAACTGGAACCAACATTACGTTTTACCGTAGCAGAGAAAAGGATTTGCTGCCATTTTTCTCTACGGACAACAACCTAGTGTTCTGCAATGATGTCAGTGGCCTTCTCAGGAAAATGGGCATATCATCATACATGTGAAATGAATAGCCCCTTTTCATTGATAGCTCCAAGCAGAGTTTAAAATGTGTTATTTTACGCAACAGCAGCAGATATTGCTCAATTCCAATTGGTCACTCAGCCAGTATGACAGAGACGTACGAGACAATCTCTCTAGTCGTGGAAAACCTGAAGTATCAAGAACATCAATGGATGATTTGTGTAGATCTAAAGATGGTGAACTTTCTCCTTGGTCAGCAAAGTGGCTACACAAAATATCAGTGATTTATATGTCTTTGAGACAGCAGAGCCAAACACGACTACTGGATAAGAAAAGTGTGGCCTATCGGAAAAAATACGGTAGTTGGAGAACAAAATGTCATTAAGGAACCTTTGGTAAGCACAGACAAATTCATCCTGCCACCTTTACATATCAAGCTAGGCCTTATGAAGCAATTTGTAAAGGCGTTGAACACAGCAGGGTTGTGCTTCGGCTATTTATCACGTACATTCCCTGGACTAAGCACGGAAAAACTGAAAGCAGGGATTTTTCGATGGTCCACTGTTAAGGCAGTTTATAAACGATCCATATTTCATAGATTCAATAGACAACATTGAGTCTTGTACCTGGACTTCGTTTGTTCTATTTGTCAAAAACTTTCTTGGCAAACATAAGGCAGACAACTCTGAATTAGTGAAGGAAACATAAGGCAACTACTCTGAATTAGTGAAGGACATGCTCTCCAATTTTAATAAGCTCGGCTGTAATATGAGCATCAAGGTCCATTACCTACACAGCCACCGAGATCGCTTTCCAGAAAACCTTTGTGATTTAAGCGAAGAGCAAGGTGAAAGATTTCACCAGGGCATAAAAACTATAGAAGACAGATACCAGGGTTGGTGGGATATGCACATGATGGCAGATTACTACTGGAACCTTCAGCGGGACTGTCCTCGTAGATCTCACTCTAGAAGGTCCTATAAAAACTGATCAGTTTATATGCTCTTGTGTTTAAATATACAGATTTAGTAATATGTGCTTGTTTCAATAGTATGTTATTAAGTATCAATATTTGTCAAGATCATGTCAAAAATAGTCATATAAAAAACGTTTCTCATATGTTGAATGACTAATCATTTTATATGCTCTTGTGTTGAAATATACAGATTTAGTAATATGTGCTTGTTTCAATAGTATGTATGTAGTATCAATATTTGTCAAGATCATGTCAAAAATAGCAGATCATGCGATGTAGGATCCCGAAATTTGACGGATGACCGGTGGAATCAGCATATAAGGTGGGTATGCCCTATCTCCAAAACTAGATCTTATAGGGCAAAACTGATGTCATTTTCGGAATCAGCGTCCCAAATATATCCAAGAACAGGTTTAACTTTTAAGGCACCAAAATGTGTGTTGGGCAGTGAATTATCTGTACATTGTTGCCGATCATGTCCATCCTGATACGTTGACTTTTTATCCAGCAGGTGACGACTGTTTCGTGGACGACAATACTACTGTCCATCGCGCAACATGTGTTCAGCAAGCATTACAGCGACTACCACCGTTTTCCTTAGATACATGTACTTGGAGTGCCACTTTTCCAAAACAAGAAATCAACGCTGCCAAAGTTTTGTACACCACCGGAAGTGGTACTTTTCGGCTCTCTAAAAGTGGCACTCCAAGTACATGCTGGAGTGCCAGTTTTTCACAATCGAAAATCAGCACTGCCAGAGTTTTGTACTAGTTTAGTACAAAACTCTGGCAGTGCTGAAAGAAAATTTTGTACGCCACCGGAAGTGGTACTTTTTGGCTCTCCTTTGTGGCTCTCGAGCGTGTACTTGGAGTGCCACTTTTCCAAAATCGAAAACAAACACTGCCCGAATGTCGTACTAGGTTTGTACAGGTTTGGACACCCATAAGAAAATTTTGTACACCACAGGAAGTGGTACTTTTGACTCTGCTTTGTGGCTCTCGAGCATGTACTTGGTGTGCCACTTTTCCAAAATGGAAAAGAAACACTGCCAGAATATTGTACTAGTTTTGTATAGTTTTGTACATCCAAAAGAAAATTTTGTACACCACCGAAAGTGGTTCTTATTGGCTCACCAGTATGTACTCAGAGTGCCACTTTTTTATAATTGAAAATAAACACTGCCAGCGTGTTTGCATCCTAAAGAAAATTTGTACTCTGCCAGAGGAGGTTCTTTTCACCTCTCCTTAGTGGCTCTCCGGCACCGTGAATTGTTGGCCACCGTGGTGTAAATGTAACGCACTCGGCTAGTTATCGAGAGTTCTGTGGTTCAATTCCACAGCGGCGGCTGAAAAACAATTTTTCGGTTTCTGTGTGTTTCTGGAACGTGGAAAGAGCGATGTATTTATTTATGCGCTCTTGTACTGCCCTTTTTCTAAAATCGAAAATGAGCACTGCCAGAGTGCTGTACGAGTTTCGTACGGTTTTGTGCACACGTTTTTGTACACCACCGGGAACTGGTCACTTACTACCCCTAAGCAAACTAGCATATGTTTTCCTAAAAAGCCATTGTACAAAAGTTTCTCCAAAAATGAAAATAGACACCACTAACATTTTGCATTATGTTCTACCGTGAAAATTAAAATTATTTTCCTGAACAGAATAGTACTTTTCTACTTGGTGTACCGCTAAACATGTACTTGCAGTCCAAAATATAAAAGGTCGTTGTATTTTTTTTTTCAGCTCGAAATGAAATTTTTTACTTTACCGGATATGGTACTTTTCATCCGTCTTAGTTCAGTAGCAGACATGCATTTCTTGTACGCTTTCCACAAATCCGAAATATTCACACACGTTTTCTAGTAGTTTTGTCATGTTTTTAAGTGCAAGAAACGTGCTCCATTTTGAAATATAAGAAAACATTTTATAAGTTTCATCAGTGGTAAAAATTTGATGATCCCTGAGAGTGTGTGAGCAGATTACAGTTCTTAATTTCCAATTTTTGTCTTACTGAAGTTTTTTGCTCCTGACTTTTATCTTTTTTTTTTAATTACAGATTTGTACATTTTGAGATTGTATAACTGCTATCTTTAGTTGTGGATAACCCTATGACTCTATTAATAACTGGTAGAATTTTTGCTTTTCGGAGCAGTAGCTTAAATAGTTAACTAATTTTATTAATGTTCCTAGTTTGTTGCATATAAAACACACTTTTGTAATAACTTAGTAGTCAAACGGCCAAATTGAAAGAATGAGCAAAAGGATTTATGTTTAAAATCTCCCTGCTCTTAATTTTCCACTCAATAAAAGTTCGAAGTCATCTGAATAAAACATCGTCACGTTGTGATTCATCATTTGACACAAAATAGCTCTTAGATCGAAATAGATCTCAATGAGTGGCCACTTTATTATGACAACCTCCTCAGTACTTCGTTGGGCCACCTTTTGCCTTTAATACTGCGTCAATTCTTCGTGGCATGGACTCCACGAGATGTTGATAGGTGGTTTGTGGAATCTGAGACCATGCTTGATGAATATCATTTTCCAGGAATGTGAGATTGCAGGGTTGTGGATCCAGCTGTCTGATGGCTCGTTCAACTTCATCCCACACATTCTCAATGGGGTCGAGATCTGGAGATTGTGGGGGCCACCTAAGCAAAGCAAACTCACCGGCATGTTCCTGAAACCAATCCTGAACAATACGAGTACTATGGCAGGACGCATTATCTTGTTGAAAGTAGCCATCGCCATTGGGATAAACCATCCACATGACAGGATGCACTTGGTCCGCAACGATGTTTAGATATGATGTGCCAGTCAGACGTTGATCTACACGAATTAAAGGGCCCAAAGCATGCCAGGACAACATTCCCCAATAAAAACGTTGCCTCCACCAGCTTGAAGGGTTGTAGCAATGCATTTGGGGTCCATGCCTTCGTGCTGTTTCCTCCAAATTCTCACTCGGCCATCGGCATGGTGCAACTGAAAACGTGATTCATCGGACCACATAATTTGTTTCCAATTATCGACTGTCCAATCCTTGTGCTCCTGTGCGAACTGGAGACGTTTTCTCTTGTTAACTGCAGACAGCAAAGGTGTTCGAACAGGCCTTCGGCTGCCATATCCCATCCGATGCAGTGTACTGCGAACAGTGCGTGCAGAGATCATTTGAGGGGATCCTTGATTAAGATGGTCTGTAATTTGCTGCACTGTTGCCGTTCTGTTGTCTGTTACCAGTCAGGACACTCTCCGTTCCGCCCGAGCAGTCACTAGTCGATGACGACCACACGTTGCACGTAGAGACCCAGTTTTTTGGCTCACAGTCCAGTCTTTAAACACTTTAACAACAGCTGCTCTGGAACATTTCACGAATGCGGCAGTGTCGGTGATACTCTCTCCATGGCTCCGAGCTCCTACAATTATCCCACGATGAAAGTCCGTCAAATCGCAATTTTTACTCATCTCGTCACCCAAAAATCACTTCTACTACTGTCGCAAACACTAAACTTTCCCTTTTTATACTATCTTCGCCCTCTGGCGGCAACAGCATGCAGTCATAGATCATTTGCCCAAAACTGTCAGGTGGTCATAATAAAGTGGCCACTCCGTCTGTAGCAACAATACGTATTCGCTTAAATCTCTTTCTTTATATCAATCCCCCACAATTATTTGAGATCTCTCTCTCTTTCTCTCTCTCTCTCTCTTTCTCCACCATTCCCCCCATTATTTACAATCAACGTTGTCTATATATATATACCATGTATTTTGCTGTGAGTCACTGTCAGTGTCGCTAAAATGTACAAGCTTTTTAGAGAAGTAACCAACTGTTCAGTGGAAATTTTTTAGTTTACAAGCAATGAAATTTTTATAAGAAAGCAGCAACTCGAAAGGAGGGTTAAGTTACACGTCACAGACTGAAAATCAAGCAATTTGAATTTCTGCTCAATGTTTTTTCAATCTAGTAGTTTTCAGTTTAAACAAAAATTTTAAAATTAAGCATTGCTTTGTAGAAATAAGAGGATATTCAGTGAAACTTCGGTTATACGTATTCCAGTTATATTTTTTGACATTTATACGTAATTCTGCGTTAGTCCCGATATTTTACTGTAGTTTCTAAGCTTTTCCAATTCGGTAATACGTAATTAATTCATTTATAAGCTTTTTTCGATGTACATAAAATTTTAAATTTCAGATTATCACAAACAAACAGTTCTTTGATTCGTTTATGTATACCTAACCGGTATATTACAAGTTTGAGATAATCGAGACAGCATTGCTGAGTTCTTGGTGTAGCCAAAGTTGAACCTTGATCCCATCAGAGAAAGGTATGTTGTTTACTTTCGGTTTGGATGAAAAATTTATTTCGCAATCGTTGCTCTGAATAAAACGTGTTGTTAGGCAAGCTACAGCTTCGTTGTTGTTGTTGTTCAGCCATGAAACAGATGGTGCAACTAAAAACTTAATATGTAACGTTCACAGTTATGTTTTGTCTCTGATTTTGAGAAATTTTAAACAAGTAAAGATTAGTGAATATTTTACTCAATACTATTGAAAAATCATTTTGTAAAGAATTTGCTTTGAAAAGAGCGATGCACATAAAGAATGTGTAATAGGTGTAAGAAAATAAAACGGGGTTTACTACCGAGTTTTTAAAAAGTAAAGATTTTTTTTTCATGTATTGAAAATGCGAAATTGTACAAAATCCGTTTGTCAATTTCGCATCTGTTTGTATATAACCATATCCAATAACGATCACTAATGTCTTATAGTTGTTAATCTTAAACATTTAAATGTATTTTACCGAATTTGTTTCAATGCGATAAAATGTATATTCATGATCATGCATATGTCAGCTTATAACGAAGTAAATTTCTCCGTCATTTCTGTCCACGCCAGGGTTCGAACCCGAGTCCACTTATTCCGGAACAAGTCGCTCTACCAATTGAGCTACGCGGACGTTTTTTATTCTGATTCCTATCTGCCTTTATGCCGTGTGCGTCCTTCGGGCAGGTACGTCACATCTCCTGGTACGTTACATCATCTCCCCCTTATTATTATTTTTTTTTTTCGAAGTGCTGGAGAAAGGATTCTCTTATTTTTCCTATCTTGCGGTGTGGAAATAACATCACACCAATGCGAGATTTTGAACGGTCGGGTCATCCGGATAGTTCGGGCGCCATTATAACGAAGTAAATTTCTCCGTCATTTCTGTCCACGCCAGGATTCGAACCCGAGTCCACTTATTCCGGAACAAGTCGCTCTACCAATTGAGCTACGCGGGCGTTTTTTATTCTGATTCCTATCTGCCTTTATGTCGTGTGCGTCCTTCGGGCAGGTACGTCACATCTCCTGGTACGTTACAAGCTCACCGTGTTAAATCTGACTGGCTGATTGATAACCTTGCATTATGTGCTTCTGTTCCAAAATTTATTTTAAAAGTTAAAACTACTTCCTTTACTTTTCCAGTCTCTCTAACTTCCTGACATCCCCATTCTCCCAACACAAACACCGTGAAAAACACATCCTCCCAAGTGTTCGAAATCCTGTAAAAATAATGATGCTTAGGGGTGCTGAAATAAACAATCCGGGGTGGCACCAGTTGTGTTGTTATGCCACTGCGAGTGTGCCGAGGTGTTTTGCGACTAACCCCCCCCCCCCCACCTTGCTCAGCATTGCTGCTGGACTGGAAGTGATCTTTTCTTCCTTCACTACAAAAATGAAGGCTCCAACAATTTCTTAGTTCATACAATACAACCGCAGGGTAATTTGCGACCTTGTACAAATGAAAATTACGTATAATGAACACGAGAACAGCTGGCTGTATATAATGAGCAGGAGTAAAAATATGTAATCAACTGGGAAAAGATAGCAGTGTTTACTTTCGAATTTTGAAAGATGGCACTCTAAGAGCATGCTGGAGAACCAAAGAAAACCATCGCCGGAGGGGTACATAACTTTTTTGGGGTGTACAAAACTGTACAAAACTAGTACAACATTCTGGCAGTGTTTATTTTCGATTTTGAAAAAGTGGCACTCCAAGTACACGCTCGAGAGCCACAAAGGAGAGCCAAAAAGTATCACTTCCGGTGGCGTACAAAATTTCTTTTGGGGGTACAAACCTGTACAAACCTAGTACGACATTCGGGCAGTGTTTGTTTTCGATTTTGGATAAGTGGCACTCCAAGTACACGCTCGAGAGCAACAAAGGACAGCCAAAAAGTACCACTTCCGGTGGCGTACAAAATTTTCTTTTGGGTGTACAAAACTGTACAAAACTAGTACAAAACTTTGGCAGCGTTGATTTTTTATTTTGGAAAAGAGGCTATCCAAATACATATACATCTACCTGCTTTTACTGGTCACAGCAAAGCTCTGATCTGAACCATATTGAGGATGTATGCGACATGTTTGAAAAACAGATCCATTCTTTCCCGTTAAATCTGAGGCAGTTAATGGATTGTCTGGTGAACGCCTGATATCCTGTGTGATGTAACTACAGCGGCGAAGCACACACGTGTCAAGACGATAGACCTGCAGCGATACATTCCGTCGGTGTAGCTTAGTTGGTTAGAGCAACTCACTCCGGAGCAAGGAGACGCGATTTCGATCTCCGTCTCCAACAAATTTGTGTTTTCACACCTGTAGATGTAGATGCATTCCAACACCTTGTGGAATCAGTTCCAAACCGTATATGTGCTGTAATTAGTACTAAAGGAGATCGAGACCGGTATTGAATAAAAGTTTCTAATCCAGTGTCCGGTAGGAGTATTTTTAAGTACATTTTATTTCTGTTGTTGGTGTTTGCATTGTTTTTGTAGAGAGTAAAATCAGTCAACAATATTATACCTCCGAAATACTTTAAACGTTTACCCACGACTAATTCTCACTTGTAAGTATTTAAGAATTTTGGAAGCTATGCTTTTACCGGATCATATGCCAAGTATATACAGAAGATAACCACCAACTGTTATGCGGAGTGCAGAGAATGTGTGCCCCATTAAAAGGTAAATGGAAATGGCGATGGACGGACACGAAAGAAGAAGAAAGATTAATTGAAGGAACTGGGTTCTGGATGTCGAGCGGAATTAGAACAGAAGGCATATCGAGGGCAATTTGTCCCTAGAATTACACAACGGAAATTTCCGAACGACGGGCGATGAATACTGTGAGCTGAGGTATTTGATGGATTACTCTAGCAACAACTCTTTTGGTAATTTAAGAGCGATTCGCGGAAATCTCGTGACTGAGCGAATTCAGGGAAACGTGCGAGCATCACATGGCAGGCGATGAAATCAACAAACATGGCAAACGTATTTGTCAGTTCTCAAAACGCTGAAGAAACAAAAACCGTTTTATTTCACGTGTTCGTTTACGTAAATGTTTCTTCTCAATTAAGTATTATTATACTTAATTGAGAAAAATATTTACGTCTCCAAACCTCCTTGATTAGCTCCTTATTTAGGTTTATTTTGTGATTTTCGGTAGTACTGCGAAAGCGAATTTAAGACTCAGAACTGAAATATGGACGTAATTTTTCGTCACCATTTTTTCTTAATATGTGACACCCTTAATTTAAGCTGACTGTGATGGAACTACAGTTAAAAATTCAAGGTCTTGAAGTTGTAGTTATATACAGATAGATAGTGGTAATTCATTAATATGAAGCCGAGATTTTTACTGAGATTTTTAAATTCAGTAGTAACATAACGAAGGCTTGCTGTTTGAGCCGTTGTTCTTAGATCGCCTATAAAACCTGTGCAATAAGATAGTCTGTCCCTAATGTTCTGACGTCACTCAGTACTTGCAGCGCCATCTGCTTTTATCCGGTGGCCAAAATCGGAACTAAGCTCACCGCTATCGCACGATACATAAAATCAAGGAGAAATACTGGAAAATAAAATAAAGTTAATAAGACAAACGACTTCATCTCTGGCAATCCGCAAGTGCTCGAACTGTCTGCGACGTTTGTTCTGTTACGTAGGTGTTGTGTCGTGTTTTATTTCATTTCCTTTGCACTGCAGAGTAGTTTCATAGAAAAGAACAAAATTGCAGAGTAATTTCATAAAAAGGAATACAATTTCAGACTAATTTCATAGAAGGGAATCAGCGTTATTATAAAAATTTCAGTCACAGGCTTTTCAGTTGAGAAATATTTAATTTCGTATGATAGCCATGTTACTTATGTGTGACTGTTAATTCAGTATGCTGTATCGTTCAACATCTATTTTCTCAAAACTCTTAATTTGCTGAAGCTAAAAATTTGGTTGCATTTACTTTTTTCTCCCTGCGTATTTCTTTACATGGTTCCTTAAGTTGATATCAGCTTTTTTCATTATTTCCTTCTTTGTAACTTCATTTTAATATTCTTTAAACGCTGAAAACTGATTTTTTTAGAAAGAATTCTGAATAAGTAAAAAAAAAAGTCATTTTTATCTGCATGATCACCAGCAGTTGAACACACTGTATTTCTTTACTTTCAACTAACTTAAGAATTTATTATGGTTTGTTTTATACGCTTATTTGACCCACACCACGGCAAAGCTTCTTCTGCATGAGTTTTTCACCCCGTAACAGCAGAACTTGATTTTATAGTAACCAGAATGAGATCTACCAAAAAATACAAAGGCTGCTCCATAAAAAACGGAGAGTATTTTTTTTAGTTGGCAACACTACGTAGGGGGGGGGCATAACCATGCAGACAACTAACTCAATTAAGGAAGTATCTCTGGCAACAATTATGAGCCGTGGCAGACGACTCTGGTTTTGTTATTGCGGAGTTGTTTAAGGTACGTCTGCATTTCGCCATACAGCTATGGAGTTGAGTGATTCAGAGTTAGGAAGTGAAATGCGTTGTGCGATGAAATTTTGCTATCCTTTGAGTGAAACGGCTCCAGAAACAATTGATTTCATGAAAGAAGCTTACAAAGATAAACGTTTGGGTGAGTCAACGAATTTTAGAGAACACCATGATTTAAAAAAAGGGCGTTTTATCGGCAGAACTCGCTCTTATACTCACTTATATGTGCCTGTGTGTGCTAGCATTCTCATAATCGCTCTGTCGATATTTTTTTATGAATTGTGGTTTTCAGTCGTACTGATTCGTCAAATTCGTGTAAAGTAAATTAAACTTAGAATTGTGAAAATAGAGAGATAGAAGATGCATTCACTCTTTTAAAGGTTGCATGGCATTTAAAGTACGAGATTTGTGCCGAAAGTAATGCAAAAGTGGGCATAACTTCTTAATAACTGACATAGGTCTTTCAAATTGCACATGTTAGTAGAGTAACCATTCCTCTATGTTAACCCTTCTTCTTCACTGCAGGAAAATAATGGACTGCAAGCATAAGCAACGTATCGTCATTTCGTTCTTGACCAAGGAAAGATGCAGGCTGTCCAACTTCCACAGAAGGCTACAGAATGTTTACGGAGATGACACCATTGACAAGAGCAATGTGAACAGATGGATGAAGAAGTTTAAAGAAGGGGAGCCAGCATCCAGGACAAACCACGCAGTGGGAGACCATCATCTGCAACCACTGACACGAATCTTCAGCGAGTGGATAAACTGATTCGCACGGAGAGACGAGTCACAAACCGTAAGCTTGTTGCACAAGTGGACTGTGGTCACAATGCCATTCAGAAGATTGTGGAAGACTTAGGGTATCGGAAAGTGTGTGCAAAGTGAGTACCTCTGCAGTTGACACCCAATTTAAAGGAGAGAAGGGTCGAACTGTGCTCTGATCTTCTGGAAGCGTTTAAAGCCGATGAAGACACATTTTTTTCCGATCTGGTGACAGGAAATGAAACATGGGCGTATCTTTACGATCCGAAAACGAAGAATCAATCCATGGAATGGCGTCACACCTCTTCACCAAGGCCTAAGACGTTCAAGAGCCAGCAATCAGCTCATAAAGTCATGGTGACTGTTTTCGGGGGCTGACAGGGGTGTCATTCTCCTTGATTTTCTGGAACGTGGTCCTACTGTGACCAGCAAGCGGTACATTGAGACACGCAAGAAGCTTAAAGAAGCCATAAGAAGGGAGAGACAGAACAAGAATCTGAAAAGAATCCACATTCACCATGACAATGTGAGACCATGGTGAATGTGGATTCTTTTCATACTCTTGTTCTGTCTCTTCCTCCTTATGACGAACGGGTCAAAAATTTCGGACCCGGACCCGACCCGATCCCGACCCGTAACTGGCACGGACAAATCTATTTGGAACTACAAATTCGAAACTCAATTTATATATATATATATAACTATAGTTACAAAAGTCACCGGGCACCTAGAAGAGAAACACAACATAGCATTTATTCACATGCATCAGTACGGTGTCGGTCCACCTTTGACCTTAATGCATGCATTGACCTTTCCAGACATGCTTTCGACAAGGTTTTATAACACAGCGATAAGTACGCGCTTCCATTCAGTACATAATGCTGCCGCTAATTGTTGCTTAGTAGTAGGTCTTGTTTCCAAACTTCTTAAGCGGCTCTCTAATTCATCCCATAGATGCTCTATAGGACTAAGATCAGGGCTCTGTGCTGGCCAGTCCACACACGATAAGGAATTATCGTCAAACCACGACGTAACAGTCCTTGCTTTATGGCTCGGTGCATTATCCTGCAGGTACCAACAAGGCTCGGTTCCATAGTACTGCGACAGGGTTGGTAGGACATAATTGTCCAGAATATCGAGGTAGACGTATTGGTTAACAGGTTTGTCTCCGATAACCAATGGGCCAGGACCATTTCACGAGAAACATCCCCACACGAGCACACAGCCAGCTCCAAACTTCACCGTAGGAACAGTACACTGTGGTAAATAGCGTTCCCCCTTCGGCCTCCATAACCACACACGGCCATCAAACAGATGGATCCTGTATCTGGATTCGTGAGTCCATAGGACCCGTTTCCATTGATCTACGGGTCAGGATAAATGTTCTTTACACCATGCTAAACGACGAGCAGCATTCCGAGTAGAGATAAAAGGCTCATGAGCAGCCGCACGACCACGGTAACCCATGGAATGAAGTTCCCTGCGAATTGTACGTGTACATACCGAGGTTTCAGCATTTTTACTAACCTGTACACTGAGGTCTTGTGCAGTACTCCGTCGATTAGCTGTAACGACTCTCCTGAGGCTTTGACGTCCTCTATCACTTATTTTCTTTGGTCTGCCGGTACGTTTTGCTGCTTCAGGCACAATATGTGTCTCCCACTTATTCAGTACATCCGAAACAGTTGACTTGGGTAAGTTTAAACGCCTCTCGGTTTCTCTTATGGACAACTCACTAATATAACAGCCAGCAATCATTCCTTTCTCAAAGTCAGTTCTCTCCCTCAGCGACATTTTCACTCAACCTCACAGTACGATATGATCACGGTCAGCTGCAGGCAGGTTTTTATACCATTTGCAGCTGTACCGCGCATCTTAACAACACAACGGATCCGTTCCTTTTGCTTTTGAAGGGGTGTCTGGGGACTTTTGTCAATACAGTGTATATCATCATCATCATGGACGAAGGTCTCCCCAAGTTTCTTCCACAACGGTCTGTCGTGTGCCAGTCTCCTCCATGTTACTCCCGCATACTTTCGAATTTCATTCACCCATCTCACATTTGGTCTTCTTCTGGGTCTTTTCCTATCCCTTGGAATCCAGTCTAAAATTTTGGCTGTCCATCGATGGTCTGTCCTTCTGGCTATATGTCCAGCCCATTGCCATTTCAGGGATTTTACTCTGATCATGATGTCTTTCACTCTTGTCATGTTTCTGATCCACGAGTTCCTCTTCTTATCTCTCCTGGTTACACCAAGCATGCACCTCTCCATGACTCTTTGAGTTGTCTGTAGTCTTTGTATGTCGCTTTTAGTTAAGGTCCACGTCTCTGCACCACACGTAAGCACTGGAAGAATGCATTGATGAAACACTTTTCTTTTAAGACATAATGGCATATTGCTGTTGAAAATTATACTGTTTCTTCCAAAGGCTCTCCAGGCAAGTTTTATACGCCGATTAATTTCTTCATCAATGTGACCCTCACTTGATATCGGCTTTCCAAGATAAATGTAGGTATTGGTTATCTCCAGCTTTCCCCATCAACCGATAAATCTTCATTTTTTGTAAAAGCATTGTACATCACTTTTGTTTTCTGAAAGTTCATTTTTAATCCCACTTCTTTACTCTTGTCAGCACGTTCCTGGGTCATACTCTGCAGCTCTGATGGGGTAGTTGCAAACATGACTACGTCATCAGATAAACGAAGGTGAGTAAGATAATCTTCATTAATCTTTATCGCTTTGTTTTCCCAGTTCAATGATTGAAAGACATTTTTAATGTGGCATTAAAGAGTTTGGGAGATGTAGTGTCACCTTGTCTCACTCCCTTTCCAAATTTTATAGGTGCTGTATTCTCAAATAGACGAATCTTTGCACTTGCATTTTCATAGATGTTATTAATAATATAAGTGTATGCATCTTCAATACCGCAGGACTTCAAAGCCATTGTAACTGCTGATGGTTTCACCGAATCAAAGGCCTTTTCATAGTCGATAAAAGCCATGCACAATGGAAGTTCATATTCCCTCGCTCTTTCAATTAGTTCTCTCAGCACGTGGATATGATCTATTGTGCTGTAGCCACTCCTGAATCCAGCTTGTTCTCTCGGTTGAGCCATGTCCAGTGTTACCTTCAAGCGGTGTGAAAGAACTTTAGTGAAGATTTTATAAACTACTGATAGGAGGCTGATAGGTCTGTAGTTTCCGAGATCCTCAATGTCACCTTTCTTATGTAGCAGGATCATTGTAGCGGTGTTCCAATCCTCAGGAATCTTTCCTTCATTAAGGCATCGAGTGAAAATTTGGGCGAGTACTGTTTCGATTTCTCCACTTGCTTCTTGTATGATGTCTACAGTAATTCCATCTTCTCCAGGAGCTTTTCCTCGTTTCATGTTCTTGATTGCATGTGCAACTTCTGCTGAAAGGACTGGAAGAACTCTGGTACTGGTACCTCTCGTAATCTCTGGAGTACATGTATCATCCCTTTCATATAGTTTTGAGTAGAAATCTTTCACCCTTGTCAAAATTTCACCTCTATTTCTTGTTACAGAACCATCTTCTTTTCTCAGAGCCATAATCTGTTTTCTTCCCTTACTCAGATGTCTCTTTGCTCTCTTCAAACTTTGGTTGTTTTCAATTCCTTTCTTCACTAGTTCACAGTTGAATTTCCTTACATCTTCAGTGATACTTTTTCGTACCGTCTTGCATATCTCTATATATTCCACTTTGGAAGTCACATCTCCTTTAGTTGTACTCATCTCTCTTCTGTTTTGCATCAGAATTTTGGTTTTTCCTGATAATTTGTTCGTATGTAACTTGTTGTTAGTACCAGCTATTTTTGTTGCTGTTTCCATAAGAGCTTTGATTAGTTTTGTGTTAACTTCAGAGATGTCCACTTCTTCCGACGTTAGACCTGTAATATGTATATATACATAAACGTAGTATATATATTCATCCCAATAGCTGCTTGATATTTAATAACTGAAATCCTTTTTTAATAATAAAATTTGGTCACTTTCTAAATTTTAGTGCCATTCTTAGTGTCATTATTTTGCGTAATCGAGAAGTAATGGCTGACAATGACCGTGACCATGGAATATATTACAAATGGGAATAATTATTTACAATTACACAAATGTAGTATTTAAAAGTTTTTAGATTGTTCACTCTTTCCAAGCTTTGATGGAGGTGCGCATACTTTAATATGGTCCGTTAGATTTTTGGTTTTATAATCTTTTATTACACCGTCGACATCTTTCTTTGTAATTATACTCTTTCCACATTTTGAACAAAAAGCAAGACCAAACAACACAGAATTAATTACCGGTTCCTTAATGAGACGAAACAATTTCCAGCATTCGCTCTTCCCCTTGTGGTTTTCAACAAGAATGTTTTTGTTGGGCCTTTCTCAATCTCCTCAATATTAAATCGACCCATATTAACAAATAAAGAGTTAATTTCTACATGACTTGTCAGGGGAAGGGGATGTTAGCACATCAATCGAAAACCACTGAATGCTCAATGTAAAAGATGCAATGTGAAAAGTAACTCTTAGTCATACAGTGAACTTCGCACGGAGAGAGTGAATCAGCTGAGAAGCAGGGAAATGGCGTTTGCCTGTACCTTGCCCTGGTCAATCGCACTGTAAAAGAACGCAAAGGAAGTATCTTTTCACGGTATGGTGTCGGTGTATCTGACGTCGGTTGGTGGAAATCTTCGTAGCTTTAAGAAAGAGACGACAATAATTTTGCATGGCAAATCATTATTCATTCCGTGGGTACCAGTATTCGACTACAGAATTCCACAACGCGCCTTTTTCTTGCGAATATACTTTTCTCCTTATCAAAAATAAAACGGGAATAAAACCGGGTCAAAATCGGGTTAGGAACACCTTGACCCGACCCGTTGGATCCGCAAGAGATTGTGGACCCGTTGACCCGTGACGCGTTTCCATCTCTGCCACACACATCTTTGGCAACAAATCAGGCAATCGGCAAATTAGGCTGGTCGGTGCCCCCATCCACCGTACAGCCGGTATCTGGCGCTCTCCGATTTCCACGTGTTCGGTCCAATGAAGAACAGTCTTCGACTACAAAGATTTGATGACACAAACGAGGGGAAAGTGGCTGTAAAGAAGTGAGTACAAGAGTCCACACGTAAATCTTTTCATAGAGGATTCGAGAGTTGCGTTCAACGATGGCGCAAATGCATCGCTTGTGATGGAGACTATGTTGAGTAGTACCTTTGTATAGAAAAAGAGTTACTCTACCAACATGCGCAATTTGAACGACCTCTGTCTGTTAAAAAATAGTTATGCTCACTTTTTGCATTACTTTCCGTACAAACCTCGTAGGTTAGATCTCATTAAAATAAATTTCACAGGAGAATACTAACATGGTTTCGTTTAGTGTAGATCACACTCACCGATATTACGTTTGACGCTGATCAGAATGTTTGCGAATCTTTCTCTGGCATTGTACAGAAGTGTTCATTATCACAAGATTTCACAACACATCTCCTTCCATATTTTAATTTCAGACACCAGGCGTTGTCTCCTTCTGAGGAACCGTTTTTTTTCCAAAGTGCAACTCCTTGAAATTTTGCAAACATTTCATATAGAATGTGTTTGTTAATTCTTCTTGGAATAATTATACATAATACGTTGTTTTTGCCAAAAAACAACGACATTTTTTCATTCGCCTTTGTTTTCCTTCTTCCTTCTCTTCATAGAGAAGGAGACACAGAGGTAAATCTTCCATAGAGGCTCACGGCAACAATTTGGCCCCGAATATCTCAATAGAACAGCGCGGCCAGTGGACGGACGTGGAACTAAAACGTCGTAACCGCAACCGTGAGAATCTGTCCTTTTTTTTTTTTTACTTTTCTATTGATTAGAGGTTTAACGACCACCGTGAGCAACTCATTGGGCTATAAGTAATCGCCCGTCCCTAATTTAGGGCCACTGGTTCCAGAGAAGGGATAGTGCCAGTGCCGTAAGCTAGACACAACATCCATGCCTCCCCGGGATTCGAACCCTGCTGCGTCATTTTTTATTGGTTTTTTAACGACCACCGTGAGCTTCAACAATTTTTTATTTGGAGCAAACATGGACAGGAAGATACACATGGCCTGTGCTTAACAGTTACCAAAAGATAAACAAGTAGATGACCTATTTACAATGACGATGAGATATTTACACTATGTGGATGCACTATATACAAAGTAAGCAAATTCATAACACTGACAATACTTGACTGAAGGGTTGACTTACTCTATGTACAACATATGTTCGCAATGTGCATCAGCAGAGTGCCATCTCTAATAGGTGAACACCAGCACAAGGTATAACTATAAATTTTACAGTGCAAAAACAAACATGTATATTTTGAGCAATCTTGAAAAAAAAGAAGAAAAGAGCAGAAGGCTTATACTTTTCAGTATCTGAAAGATAAGCGAATAAATAATCTAATTACAATGATGGTGTGAACTCTATACAAATTTAATGCAATATCTCTATTGTGAAACGCTGTCAAATTATAAAAAGAACTATTACTTAGGCTTAAACAAGTGCCTCAATCACAGTACTATAGATTAACTTGTAATGAACAACAACATATGTACACAAGGTGCAACGGCATAGGGAAGACACTAATAAGGAATTACAATTCCATGGTACAACTGTACATTTCACAGCGCAAAGAGTAAAGTATATTAGTACAAACAGAACTTGCGTTTTACAGAAAATTTATACTTCGGGTACAATACAAATAATGAAAATATGAAACTGACTCTTTGTACAGCAAATGTGCAATACAGCGCAGAACATTATGTAATAGACTGATTATTTCCTGGTAGGCACATGTGACATGAGAAAAACCACACTGTGTAACATTAACATATAATTGAAATACTATCAAAACGTTTGCTCCGCACCATGAGCATAAAACTTAAGACATCTAATCTTAACCCAACATGCGCAATGTGCCGAACATAAATTTTACAGTGCAATTAGGAAAGTACATTAGTATATACACTACTGAGCTTTTGGAATAGCAACTATACTTCAGGTATAGTACAAATATCTGAACGAGGAGCAATTACTCTTTGTACAACAAAAGTGCTAAACCTCGCAGAACATTGTGTAATCGACTGATCATATACCTTTATGTACATGTAACATGATCAAAAGCCCCACTGTGCAAAATTAATAATTAAATTTAAACACTAACAAACATTTGCTCAGCACCGTGAGCATGAACCAGAAATTATAAAGCCCGGCAGACATAAGGAAAGCGTTGAACATAAAACTTTAAACTTATTCTAAGTGCCTGTGGTGTAAAAAACAAAACAAAAAAAAACTCACCTACAGGACCTTGTTGGTGAGAAACATGCAGACGCGCAGTAACATTAGGCAGCAATGATGAAGAGGGCACCTAAGAACACGTTAATCACAAAACTATACTTTAGTTAGTCCAAACAAATTCACAGAAGTCAGAACAATAGTCTAAGGTCTTCTGATGGACCAGAAAACCATTGACCAAAAGGTGACCACACTGACATAAAGTGTGGGATTCGATTCGTAGCCTTAGCAACAGTGAAAGCAAGCCTCAAGCGGGAAATCAGTCTGTTCCGAAACTGACTGCACATCGCAGCTCCCGCCTGAAAGATGGTAGGCTGTATAGGGGTAGAACGAAGCAGTTGATAGTAGCAAAAAATCACATGTTTTGCTAATATGAAAACATAAGCACATGACTCTGATATAGGAATAGGCAGAGTACTGGAACTGAGTAGCGTGCTATAGGCTGAGAAAGAGAGATCAGTAGTACTAAGGCACTGTGCAGTAGTGAAGGTCAGGTGTAACAAGGGAAGAAGCACTGTGCAATGTTGATATACATGATCTACATCCGCAATCGTAGAGCAAAACATGCAGTTAGGCCAATCAACAAGCGTCATCCTGAATAATTTGGTAGGAACTGGTAACCGCCGATGAAGAAACAACCATTGAATGTTTCTTTCTGCTGGAACAGATAGTGGTGAATTAGACATGGACCACACTTGTGAAAGGGCGACATTCGGAACATCTGGAATCATCAATGGTGTAGCATACAGTGGATCAATGAGACAACGGTAAAGAGACGAGATAGAAAAACTGGAGAGAGGAAGTGATGAGCCCCGAACGGAAAGGAAAAAGGGAAGAGGAAGAGAGGCAGAGGGAACAAGAGTTAACCCAGCTTGAGATGCAAGGTTAGGGAAGAGGGTAATGATTGAAGAACGGAAGAAATCATACAGCGAAAGAGAGGAAGAGGTAGGGGGAGGAGGGGGAAAAGATCAGAGAAGGGTTTCCAAGAAAGATCTGGAGAAATTAGATCCTGAACAGATACTATTCCGGCGGGGAGCCAGGAAAGGTCGGTAAAGTAGGGAGCATTAGGGGGATGAAGGATGGAAGAAAAGAACAGGGGCTCAGCTAATAGTTCAGTGGCGGAAGCCGGTGGAGCACGGAAGAGGGGTGGAGAAAGGAAAGGACCTCTTTGTAGAAAGGGGAAAGTTTAGAATGGAAAAAAGGAGATTGATCCATTAGAAGATACATGATGAAAGTGATTCGGGAATTCCTAGGCGATATCATAACATCTCTAACGAGCGTAACTGGCGACTCTGGTGCACTTAGTAGCCGCAGGAAAGAAACCACTTTATGTGCTTTATAGTAGGTGCGAACGTCCAGCTGTGAAATACCTCCATCAGTGACTCGACGACAGAGAGTGGAGACCTGGATCCAATGGTACCTGTTCCATATTATCGTTGAGATGATTCCAGTGATTTCATTGAGGTGATAAATGGACATACGTTCAGTTGACCATGCATATAGGCATGGTGAAAGAATATAAGTCTGAGCTATTCTAGCTATTGAGAAGTAAGAAGTACAAAACTGGGAACCTCGCCAGAAGGCAGCAGTTCGAGTAAAGCGTGTTCTGAGAGCATTCCATGTTTCATTTTGAGCAGAAAGACGGACTCCGAGATGGACCCCAAGGAATTTTTGGGATGAAGCAGTCCATGAGGCGCCCAACGGGGTGTCAGTCCTAGAGGCCCACTCTCCGCTCCATAGACCTGCATTCTTGGATGTATTAAGTGATGCCGCTGAACATGAAGAATAGTGATCGTAAATCTGGAGCAAGATGTCGAATTGAGCGTCTGTCCGTACACAAAAGGTCGCGTCATCGGCATATGCAGAGTATGTCACAGAAAAGTGCCTAGTACTTGCAGTAGGCGGTGGCAGTGCATCTATAAAGGCTCGATGGACAGACCGAGGAAACGGCTCAAAAGCAATGGCAAAGAGCTGCCCAGAAAGTGGGCAACCCTACCGAATGCCTCGCCGAAAAGGAATAGGTGCAGTCAAGAAGGCGGTCGTCTTGACATGGAAAGCAGCGTCCTTATAAAGGGCAAGAATAGAGGTAACAAAAGCACGAATGTGAGATATTGTCGAAAGCAGCTCTTTGGTCACGATTAAAGAGGGCAAGTGGTTCAGAGTTAGTACAATCCAGATGTAGGAGATCTCGAAGGAGATTGAGATTAGAAGTGATGGACCAGGTTCCTGGTCGGTCCATCACTTCTAAGAAGAAATGGAAGAACTTGGTTGAGTCGACTGGAAAGGAGTTTAGTGAAGAGTTTATAGTCAATGTTTAGTAGCGAGATAGGACGCCAGTTTCCCAAGTCAAGCAGATCGCCTTTCTTGGGGAATAACACCATATGAGCCTCTGTGAAACCCCTCGGAAGAGAAGAGGAAGAAAGAGCAGCATTGAAAGCGGCGAGAAGAAATAGAAGCAACGAAGGGAGAAAAGTACGGTAGAAAAGGAGCGGAAGGTCATCTGGACCTGGGACCGCACGGGAATTTAGAGAGGCAAGAATGGTCCGAAGTTCAGTCTACCAAATAGGTTGTAAAAGGGAATCAGAGAGATTGGACTTGGGGAAGAGCAAAGAGTAAAGTAGCAGAAGCAGAAACAGAAGGCTGAGGAATTTCACTGTATTTGATAGTAAAATATCGACGAACCTGAGAGCAAACTGCATCCGGATCAGAGATGATTTCACCATCAGGCCGCCGAAGTAGTCGAAGCTGATGCGACGAGCGGCGTTTTTCTTCTAACGCGGATAGAAACTCAAAGGAGCAGTCCTCTGGTGATAGATGTTGTAGACGGAGACGAAGAAATACCTGACGTGCACGAGGCTCAAGAAGTGCTCTAAGATCCGCTTGGTAAGCTGTATACATGGGATGACTCGCACCAAGCTGTAACAGGATGTTTCGGAGATTTTGCTCTTCCATGGAGCGCTTCGTGCCTTCGGAGAAAGAATGACGTCTGAGAAGATAAATTAGGTAAGATTTTACCTCGAGCCAGTAATTGATGGCACAAGGTGCAGTGGACAGGCCCTCTCGCATATGATCAAGAAGATCTCTGATCTCGGTGCACATATTCTCATCAGCTAGGAGAGAAGTGTCCAGTGTCCGTGACCGAGGCCTAACATGCAGACGAGATGAAGAGCTACAGGAGATAGTGATGGCACAATGATCCGATGAAGCTGTAGGAGAGTGCATACAATCCGTTGTAATGGGCAATAACGGAGCAGAAGCGTAAAATCGATCCAGCCTGGTAGAAAGAGAGGAGGATGCAGATGCAGCTCTCCAGGTGTGTGAAATGGATGTCGGATGCAATCGTCGGAACACGTCATGTAAATCAAAATCAGACACTAATGATCGCAATTGCTCCACAAGACGTGAACGATGTTCAATCCTCGAAGGAGCGCGATCGAGCTCTGGTTGAAGTGTACAGTTAAAGTCTCCTCCAATGAGCACATGATCTGATGGTAATGCTGACTGAAGTGCAGTGCGGAGCGACGAAAATAACAACGTTAGATGTGTAGATGAACATGAAATATATATGCTGAAAACTAAATATCGTTGTCCATCTAGGACGAAAGTGAGTCGCTGCAATAAATCTCGGCACAGGTTATAAACTTTAACAGAGGAGAGTGCTTGACGAAATCTATTATGTACACCAATCGCTAAACCTCCAAGAAGAGAGAGCCTATATGCGTGATGAAACTGATAGTCCCATCTCCTCCAGCGATGGAAGGGTGAAGTGGATAGACAATTTGTCTCTTGCAAAAGTAGGAGATCTGCTTTGAGGTGGTGGACGTCTTCATACGCTAAAGCATTCGCCAAAGGGTTACACATACCCCTACTATTCAGTGAGACTGTCTTGAACAGAATAGTCTGATGATGGTTGGAGGATGTTGTCGGCTGCGTTCTGTAACTTGGCGAGACGGCTACGGAACTTCTTTGCCCAGTAGGGACCACCCAGATCGGTACGTAAATGATAATGTATCGCCAACATTTGATTCATGGTGTCAGACAGACAGTGGGAGTAACCTTCCAAAAAATTGCGAGACAGCTTGTCTCTACGGGGACTTATTAGGAACGCATACACCTTCTCCCCAGACACAGGTGTCTGTGGAAGAGAGGATGCCTCTAGAATTTGCAAAATGTTTTCACAGGAGATCGGAATAATTGATCCATCATCTGTATCAGATTCCATAGAGCCTTCAGACGTGAGCATCTGACTACTAGAACGATCACGTCCTACCCTAAGGGTGGTTGTAATTCTAACCTTTTTATTCTGAGCGCGTGAAGTTCTACGTCGCTTCGCCCGTCCACGACTTTGTGCTGTAACCGGAATTGGAACTTACGGCAATTTAAATGGAACTGAAGAAACAACCTCAACGGTCGGTGCAGCAGTATGACGGGAATCGTCATCAACCATCTCTATAGGAGACTTTTGATTAACAAGTGATGCCTCTATCGACTGAAGAGATGATTGGGGCGTCAATGCATCACCCGAGGTCGAGGGTTTACCCGTAGACGTCGGTTGACCAACGGCTGTCTCACTACTTCTGGTAGACGTCGGTTGACCAACGGCTGTCTCACTGCTTTTTGTAGACGTCGGTTGACCAACTGCTGCATCACTACTTTTTGAGGAAGTCTGCTGTTGCTGGTCTTTAGCACCAGAAGAGGATGCCGATTGACGTGACAAAGAGGAAGAAGGTCGTGCTGTTGACTTGGAAAGAGTGTTCGCATTATGAGGGCATAGAGCGCGGGGATGTCCCGTGCCTTTACAATTCGGACAGACGGAGCCTACTGTGATGAATATCTCTCTAATGTGCGTGCAACAGCGTACACGTAAAGTGGGTGGAATACGCAGCATGTGCTCCTCTGAAGGGAAGACCACACGAACATTGCGGCGAAACCTGAGTAAGTATCTATCTTCTGGCACCTCTGGAAACGAAGAGTAGGTAGTTACACCTCCAATGATCCGGTCATAAGGAAGAAGAGCGGCAATCAAGAAATCATCTGAAACCTCAGGTGGAACTGGTGAGAAGCTTACAACAACGGAAATCTGTGAAACAGGTTCGGCATGGATGTGACGATCACCAATTGAGATGCCCTTGGTCAGTACATGTAGGGAATGGGCAGGAGTAGAGAAGTAAACAACTACTTTGTAAGGCTTCCTGCCCACATGAGTTATGGCTGATGCATTAACAATCTCTCGAAGAGCAGCAGTATATGCAGTGAGTTTTGTATGTCTCAGGCTCGGAAATACAACACCATTCTCCATAGTTTGAAGGAATTTCAGCCCAGAAGGGGTATCTTCTTTAAGGACAACCTCAATGACTTCGGCATTATGCGTCATCTCATATTGTCCAGGAGAAAAAAAGACTGGGAAGGTCCCGACTTAGATGCGGTTACGTCAGCATATGAGAGGGTAGTTGTACGTTGCTTTGGAGATGATTCCTGCATGGAGTGCGAAACATCCATGGCGTCATCATTAGCTTTTAGAGAACACATCGTATCGCCGCTGGGAGACTTTGAAGAAGAGGCGGTATCCGATGGTAAGGCAGCAACAGAAAGCTGCAAGAAGGAGTGGTTTATCGAGATATACTCGTCATTAGTAGTAGTATTTAGAGAAGCTGTTATCGGGAGATCATCATTTCCGGTAGTAAGGGTTAGGACGTCATTCTCCCCGGAAGCCGCCATTTGCAATGGCGAGGAAAAGCTTAGCCCTCAGCCAGCTTGGCCAAGGCAGAAAAATAAGGTAAACTAATCAAAATAAGCACTTACCAGCTCGGCAGGCATATAAAAAGAAACATGGAACCTTCACACACAACACACACACGAAATAGGACACTGACAACGAAGAAAAATAACACACCAACGAAAACTTGAGGAGCACAGATAAACACGACTAACCCACCGTGAGCAACTCAATGGGCTATAAGCAGTCGCCCGTCCCTAATTTAGGGTCACAGGTTCCAGGGAAGGGAGAGAACCAGTTCCGTAAGACAAACACAACACCCATGCCTCACCGGGATTCGAACCCTGACCCCTTGCGGACGAATAATCATAGGCCATTGCTTAGACTATTGCGCCACCGGGGCGGCCCCTGATGCATCTCGGACGAATGATCACAAGCCAGCCGCCCCGGTGGCGCAGTGGTCTAAGGCGTTGGCCTCTGATCATTCGTCCGTAAGGGGTCCGGGTTCGAATCCCGGTCAGGCATGGATGTTGTGTTTGTCTTACGGCACTGGCTCTCTCCCTTCCCTGGAACCAGTGACCCTAAATTAGGGACGGGCGACTGCTTATAGCCCATTGAGTTGCTCACGGTGGTCGTTAAACCTCCAATCAAAAAAAAAAAAAAAAAAATCACAAGCCATCGCTTAGACCACCGCGCCACCGAGGCGGCCCCTGATGCATTTTGGACGAATGATCACAAGCCATCGCTTAGGCCACTCCGCCACCGGGGCGGCCCCTGATGTATCTCGGACGAAAGATCACAAGCCATCGCTTAGGCCACTGCACCACCGGGGCGGCCCCTGATGCATCTCGGACGAATGATCACAAGCCATCGATTAGACCACTGCGCCACCGGTACGGCCCCTGATGTATCTCGGACGAATGATCACAAGCCATCGATTAGACCACTGCGCCACCGGGCCGACCCCTGATGCATCTCGGACGAATGAACACAAGCCATCGAATATACCACTGTGCCACCGGGGCGGCCCCTGATGCATCTCGGACGAATGATCACAAGCCATCGATTAGACCACTGCGCCACCGAGGCGGCCCTGGATGCATCTCGCACGGAGGATCGATCACAAGCCATCGATTAGACCACTGCGTCACCGGGGCGGCCCCTGATTCATCTCGGACGAATGATCACAAACCATCGATTAGACCACTGCGCCACCGGTGCGGCCCCTAATGTATCTCGGACGAATGATCACAAGCCATCGCTTAGGCCACTGCGCCACCGGTACGGCCCCTGATGTATCTCGGACGAATGATCACAAGCCATCGATTAGACCACTGCGCCACCGGGCCGACCCCTGATGCATCTCGGACGAATGAACACAAGCCATCAAATATACCACTGTGCCACCGGGGCGGCCCCTGATGCATCTCGGACGAATGATCACAAGCCATCGATTAGACCACTGCGCCACCGGGGCGGCCCCTGATGCATCTCGGACGAATGATCACAAGCCATCGATTAGACCACTGCGCCACCGGTACGGCCCCTGATGTATCTCGGACGAATGATCACAAGCCATCGATTAGACCACTGCGCCACCGGGCCGACCCCTGATGCATCTCGGACGAATGAACACAAGCCATCGAATATACCACTGTGCCACCGGGGCGGCCCCTGATGCATCTCGGACGAATGATCACAAGCCATCGATTAGACCACTGCGCCACCGAGGCGGCCCTGGATGCATCTCGCACGGAGGATCGATCACAAGCCATCGATTAGACCAATGCGCCACCGGGGCGGCCCCTGATTCATCTCGGACGAATGATCACAAACCATCGATTAGACCACTGCGCCACCGGGGCGGCCCCTAATGTATCTCGGACGAATGATCACAAGCCATCGCTTAGGCCACTGCGCCACCGGTACGGCCCCTGATGTATCTCGGACGAATGATCACAAGCCATCGATTAGACCACTGCGCCACCGGGCCGACCCCTGATGCATCTCGGACGAATGAACACAAGCCATCGAATATACCACTGTGCCACCGGGGCGGCCCCTGATGCATCTCGGACGAATGATCACAAGCCATCGATTAGACCACTGCGCCACCGGTACGGCCCCTGATGTATCTCGGACGAATGATCACAAGCCATCGATTAGACCACTGCGCCACCGGGCCGACCCCTGATGCATCTCGGACGAATGAACACAAGCCATCGAATATACCACTGTGTCACCGGGGCGGCCCCTGATGCATCTCGGACGAATGATCACAAGCCATCGATTAGACCACTGCGCCACCGAGGCGGCCCTGGATGCATCTCGCACGGAGGATCGATCACAAGCCATCGATTAGACCACTGCGCCACCGGGGCGGCCCCTGATTCATCTGGGACGAATGATCACAAACCATCGATTAGACCACTGCGTCACCGGTGCGGCCCCTAATGCATCTCGGACGAATGATCACAAGCCATCGCTTAGGCCACTGCGCCACCGGAGCGGTGGCCTAAGAGATGGCTTGTGATCATTTTTTAAAGAGTTGACAACTCTCTCGGCGGTGCTACTTATGCACGAGACAGACGCTATGGTAGTTTCATGTCCGACCACAGTAGCGCTGTTCAAAAAAGCGAGAGTTGTACCTCTGCATCTTCTCCTCTGTGCCTTCTCTTGCAGCCATCATCACGTGGGGTTTCGGAGACTCTGAATGGGTTTTCAGCACAGGCGCGTGCGTGTGATTAACATGCAGGACGTGGGATGACACTGCATTCCAAATGATCTCTTTGCCTAAAACACGCTGACAACACGAGTAAATAATGTGGCAACGAGCTTTCTTCGTAGTGTTAACTGATATATTGCGATGGTCTAATGTGTCTTAGAGCAAAAAATATCTCTTTAATGAACAGTGTTTGACTGAGCATATTACTCAGGTAAAAGGAAAAATCCTTGAAGAGAATCTAAATTTTACACTTTTTTCTGTTAGACGCGAATGTCGGTCAGAATATTTACTTCCTTCAGAAATACTTCTTCTTACAAAGGAAGTGTCATGTGCATTTATCCCATTGTAAAAAATGTAAATTCACGATACTTCACAGCTTGGGAAACAGTAATTCGCCTCGCCAATGGCGCAGTGGCCTAAGCGCTGTCTTATAACCATTCGTCCGACGAGTGTCCGGGTTCGAATCCTGTGAAGCATGGATGTTTTGTTTGTCTTACGGCAGCACTGGTTCTCTCCCTTCCCTGCAACCAGTGACCGTTAATTAGGGACGGGCGACTGCTTATAGCCCATCGAGTTTCTCACGGTGGTCGTTAAGCCTTCAATATAAAAAAAAAAAACAATATTTCCTAGAAGTCATTTGCTGTTGTTATTTTTTTCGTATGAATTTTGCCGACAAATTGTCATTCAGTATCTGATCGACATTCTATTTTCATGAAAGTTGATTCATAACGCGGCGTTGGTCAAAATAGGTTAGTAATAACATCGTCTAGATCAGTGGTTCTCAAACTTTCCTTTACCACGGACCACTAGGTGTAGATCGTCAACCTAAGACGGACCGCCTACCTCAGCATCTCTTCCATTCAGGTATCAAAATGTTGGAATAATGATTTAACATCTCATTAAAATGCATTATCACCATAAAAACTTTATATTAAAGTTATTTCATTGTAGAAAAGTTAAAAATAGGTTAATAAAGGAGTTCTTTTTTTTTTTATTATATTTTATAACATAAAGGAACATGTTAAATCTCTGAACACGACATTAAACAGAAAGGAACAAACCACATTATCATGATTTAGAACTAAGCATCTCAAATCAATGAAAATACTTGATGACACAAAAGTGTGTACAAAACGTAAAGCAAAAGAATCAACACCAAACTACATATTTCAATATATAGGCGTCAATAAGAAAATAATTCAAGATGATGAGCAAAAATTAATAAGTTTATTAAAAAATGTAACCTCATGGAACTGTTTAAGACCAACGGATAAGAAACAATAACAGCATAATTATTTTTAGAATTAAAATGGTATTAGCACATTTCAAGAAAGTAAATAAACGAATAAATTTTTTATTCTCCATTTTAATGTGAAGAATGGCGTTGCTTCCAATCTTTGACCAGTTTAGTTACATCAGCGGTAGTGAAAGATAGTTTCAGTCTTAAGTCAGGCTCAACATTAACCCTGTTAATTTTCACACTTTTTAGTCCAACCAGGGCAGAAAATTCTATTTCACAATTGTGCGTTGTGGGAAACTGTACATGGATCCAGAAGTTTGTGAGGGATTTCTCATAAAATGTGATTTTTAGTGCTCCATCCGACGCCAATTCAATAAGCTGATCACATATAATACGAGCTGAAATGTGGAAAGACCCGATTTCAGATGTAGCCCTGAAAGGATTCCTAATCCATACCTTACTTTTATCAGGCTCTGGAAAATATTTTTTTACGCTATCTTGCAGAATTGTTATATGTTTCTGAAGTAATTGCACTAATTAATCGTCGATTAGTTCTCCTGAAAACGGCAAAAACTCATCAAGAGCAGAAACTGAATCATACTCCCCACGACCAAGCCGTTTACTCTAAAGTTTATATTTCTGTAAAAATGCTTTTATTTTATCTTGCACTTTAAAAATGGTTACATCGCGCCCCTTAAATTGTCAGATTTAGGCTGTTTAGGATGCTGAAAATATCGCTGAGATATGCCACCTACACTGGCCGTTTGAAATCATGGAAAAGAGATTTACTTACTTCATCAGTGTCATGAAGGAAACTCTGATTTTATCCCTCAGCTCCAAAACTCTTAAAAGCCCCTTTTCCCTTGACAACCATCGTACTTCGGTGCGGAAAAGTAAATATTTGTGCACACTTCCCATTTCTTCACACAATACATTAAAAAGGCGAAAGTTCAGTGACCGTGATTTAATTAAATTAACCACTTTAACTACTTGTTTGAATACAAGATCCAGTTCAGAAGGCATTCCTTTTACCGATAACTGTTTTCAATGGATAAAGCAGTGAGTTGAACTACATTCATCCACGGTCTAAGCGATGGCTTATGACCATTCGTCCGGAAGGGATCCGGGTTTGAATCTCGTGAGGCAAGGATGTTGTGTTTGTCTTATGGAACTGGCTCTCTCCCTTCCCTGGAACCAGTGACCCTAAATTAGGGACGGGCGACTACTTATAGCCCATTGAGCTGCTCACGGCGGTCGTTAAACTTCCAATAATAAAAAAAAACTACATTCAGGCACTGACTCTTTACCTTTGTTATAAAACCCTTTCTTTTCCTACACAAAGCTGGCGCATTGCCAGTACTGATTGTGACACATTTACCATACCAAAAATATCATCTCAATTACTGTGGATTTTTAACGATAAACAAAACAAAAAATCATCATGAACTTCATTTTCGTAAAAGTATCTTACATATGCTAAAAGTTGACACAAGTTTTCTACGTCCGCGCTTTCTTCCAATTGTAAAGCAAAATAATTACTACAACGCACACGTGTGATTAATTGCTCCTCCACATTGGATGCCAAAGATGTTATGCGACGCTGAGTTGTACATTCGACAAAGGAATCTTGTTTACTGCTCGCCCTGCCTTTTCCCCAAGCACCATCAATTTACCCGCTGGCTTTACCGATCCAATAAAATCCCATTTGCAGATAATCTTCATCATATTTCCTGTTTACACATCTCTTTTGTGTTTTGGCGATAACAGAGCAACTGGTTTAGTAACGATCGTCGCCGCGCCGATGATCGTCAACCAGTGACCTTAAATTAGGGATGGGCGACTGCCTATAGCCCAATGAGTTGCGCACGACGATCGTTAAACCTCCAATAATAAAAATAAAAAAACGATCGTCAATGTTTTTAGTTTTAGCAGGCTCCTGTAGAAGTCGTATCGATTTCACTTACATCATTTCAATGAACCTCTGTTAAGCCACCAACCCATTCTGGATATAAATTATAAATGACACAATAATAATGTCAATAGTATACAATATTTAGGTAAACAAACCCCCCACACACAAAACACATAAGAATAACTAACTGCAGAACGCAAAGGGCTACTCAGTACTACAGATGGGTCGTAGATCACGTCACTGATATTTTGTCACTGATACGAGTATGTCACCGTCACCGGCTGTAACTTGTTTGCTGAAATATCATTGACAGAATCTCTGTCGGCGCCACGTGCTGCTGTCTTCGGCTGAAACCTCCAGCTCTGCAGTTCCTGCTCTTTGGAGCCGGGTTTGGTGCCACTGAGCTGTGACAGTGGTTTCCGTGGAGTATCCTTGTTTGCGTCACCGTAACTTCGTTCTCCAGCTACTGGGATTACAACATTACGGTAAGATTGCATGCTGACAGCGTATTTGACCTTGATGGCATGAGCCGCGTGGTGGTGGAGTAGGTATACTTCCATCTTAGTGCAATAGACCACTGCACAAGCCGCTTATCTTAAAGTTGCATAACTTGTGTGTTACAAATACAGATTTTCCATACAGAATTTAGAAAATTTCGCGGACCACCTAGGACAGTTTGAGAACCACTAGTCTAGAACCACAAGACAACAGTTTGAGAACCACTAGTCTAGAACCGCGAGACCACAGTTTGAGAACCACTAGTCTAGAACCCCAAGACCACAGTTTGAGAACCACTAGTCTAGAACCCCAAGACCACAGTTTGAGAACCACTAATCTAGAACCACAAGATCACAGTTTGAGAACCTAGCCACGGACCACAGTTTGAGAACCTAGCCACAGACCACAGTTTGAGAACCTAGCCACGGACCACAGTTTGAGAACCTAGCCACGGGCCACAGTTTGAGAACCACTAGTCTAGAACCACAAGACCACAGTTTGAGAACCATTAGTCTAGAACCACAACATAGTTTCCAATCCATTTCGTCAAACCTTGTTAGCATTTCAAACGATGGTTAGTCTGACATTGAAGTGCATACACTGCTCGTCAGAGATATTTCCCCATCCTGTAAGGATTGGGGATAGAGGGGTGAAATTGAGCATTTAAGTAGGAATACGTAAGTGTTTACCTTGATGTTATTTTCAGCCACGTACAGTGTTTATTAGATGAGATAATGCAGCACAGTGAGTACGCCTCAGTAAATGGTTACACCGCCGCGAATGGCAACACAGGCAGCAATACGGCGTTGCAATGAGTCATACAGTCAACGGATATCGTCCTGAGGAATGGAACACCAATCACGGTTGACTTGCTCCCATAATTCATCGACATTGTACGCAGGCAGATTCCATTGCAGACGACGTCCAATGTGGTCCCACAGGCTTTCGATTGGGATAAATCCGGAGATCTTGCTGTCAATGACAGTGTTTGAACATGGTGCAAACATTGTCTGGAGACCAGAGCGGTGTATGCACGGGGGTTATCTTGCTCGAAAATGGGGCGTTGATGCAATTCAGGAATGGTGTCAAAATGGGCAGCAGAACCTCGCCCACGTATCGTGCAGGTGTCAGTGTGCCCGTGATGCGGACAAGAGGTGACTTGCTGTCATGCGCAAAAGAGCCCCATACCATAATGTCTGCCTGATAGGCGGTGTGGCTAACGCGAACGAAACCGGGATCCCTCCGCTCACCAGGGTGTCGCCAGACACGGGTTCGTCGATCGTCATCACCCAAACAGAAACGGGATTCATCACTGAAGACCACAGTGGTCCATTCGTGATCCCAGTTTGCATGACTTCAGCACCAAGCCAGACGAGCGCTGCGATAACTGGCCGTTAATGGCAGTCGACGTAACGGTTGCCTACAGCGCAGGTTTGCCACATGTAACCTTCGGTTTACAGTTCGGGTCGTTATGGCGACGTCCATGGCCGATTACACAGCACGTCGAATATCGGCTGCAGTGCTTTCTGGTGATGAATGAGTGTGTTATTCAGTGCCTGCTACTGATGCTAATGGCTGTGGTTAATTTTTTTATACGATATGTAACTCTTCAGATGTCATTAATTTTATTTAAAACTAGCCTGTTGTACCCGTCGTTGACGGGCTAGTGATAGTATAAAGTAAAATCTATATCGGCAATTAAATTAAGACTGGTAAATCAAGGTTTATACAACTTTGTAGTACAACTTCCCGGAATAGAATATTTGGATAAAAAATGTATTTGAATTATTTAGTAGTTGCCACGTCCAATGTAAATAATTCACGATAAATTTGAGCCATTTCATTTTTAGAATTACGTTAAAACAACGTTCTATTTTCTAGCTCACAACGTCGTCACAGTATGATGACCTTCTGACGTATGAAACTTTTGAATTAATAACGCAGATTGAAAAACTACGTTCTATTTTCTTTTTTTTTTCTTCTCCGCCCTCAAGATCATAATACAATCGGCAAACAACGCTTACAAAAAAGGGCGTAATAAATGTATTTACGAATGAAAATAGTCGTAACGGAAATTCTAAAAAAGAAAGGCCTAAAATTTATGGTGAACTACTTTTCTGCACGTCTTAACGTTCGGTGTGATCAGGTTGATGTCAACAAAGCGGAAAGACACACTCAGATCGGGTAGAAACGCGTGATATTAATTAACTAAAAATCAAATTCAAATAAAAAAAAACGCTTCGAGGTGCACCAGAAGATGTCTACAGGTACCTTCATAAGAAATTTCGTCTCTCTAGGTCGCCTAATTCTATGTGAAATCCGACCGACAGACACACATATAGTCTGTTATAAATATATACATATATAAGAGAAGATGGGTGGACGGAACATTAACAAAAAAAGGACTCCAAACTTTGGATTCTTTTGTATTCCAAAAAGTGCAGAAACTTCAAAACAGTTGTAAAATTAATGAGTATGTATCCAAAGACGGGTTGCACTCCTTTACAGCTTGTAGTAAAAGCATTGAAAACTTCTTTCTTTCAGTTTTTCGTAAATAATAGTTGTGTCAAACTTGCCCCTCCCCATCCCAATTAATACTCGTTAGTGGCCTACCCGTCGCCCACTCTGATTTTGAAGTCTAGCGATATCTCTGGTTTACACCGCGGTCTAGCTGAAGTGCAACTCAGTCGATGAAACGTCGACACGTGTGAGTGGGTAAACTGACTTATAAATCTTTACGAATTGGTGCATCACAGTTCTTCTAAAAACGGTTTCGTTGCTTCTTGAAGCGTCCTCCTATCAAGAAATCATATTAAAAGGGATATCAACACTTTTAATACGACTTTTTAATAGTTGATTATTCGTACTCAGTGGTCACCGAAGAGCTGAATATGATGTGAATCTGAGTGCGTATTAGAGCTCAGTGGTCTAAGGCGCTGGCTTAGGATCATTCGCCCTAGTTGGGTCCGGGTTCGAACCCCGGTGAGGCATGGATGTTTATGCTTTGTCTTTCTGCACTGACTCTCAATATGTTACTTGTCCAACACTGGTTATCTGTGTACATTGGTCATTTAGCATACTGGAAAATCCATGTTTGATCCATGTTTAATTACAAAACTGAAGAATGAGTCAGAGTCACCTAAAGCTGTCTTAGAACAAGTTAGGTATCGTGTTGAATGGACGAGGCACCAAGAAGCCATTAAACGAAGAGAAGAAGAAGAAGCTGAGCGTGAAAGAATTCAGTATGCTCAAATTGACTGGCACGATTTTGTTGTGGTTGAAACTGTGGATTATCAACCAAATGAGCAAGGTTTGTTTCCACCTCCAACAACTCCAGAAGAAGTTGGAAAGAGAGTTCTTCAGCGGCAGCGAATTGAAGAGGAAGGGGTTGAGGAAGTAGAAATGGAAGTAGAGTCTGAAGATGACGACGAAGATAGTGATAGAGAGGAGGATGAGACAACTGATAAACCAGGAAAAGAAAAATCCACAGTGAACGAGGAATCTTCTTCATCATCCTCGTCATCCTCTGAGGATGAGGGGGAAGAAGAGCCTGAGAAACCACAAAGTCCTCCACCTCTGCCGCCAAAAGAACCTCCCACAATGTGTTCACAATGTGTTACATGATCAACAGTGTCTATATATCTGTGTAAATTGATCATTTGGCATGCTGTCATCCATGTATGATTTGTACTTGTTGCTGTGTAATTTCTGTCTCCTGTTTATGTCCTTGTACCACCAATCATCCAAAAAAAAAAAAAACCCTTCAATCAAAAAAAAAAAATCCGCTTTTGAACAGTTAGGATTTCTCCTTCGATCCAACCGCTACTTTTCCGCTTAAAGGCGTTTTGCTCTCTAAAAATCACAAGTTCGTCCAGCCCTCAGATAGCTGTCCCTAAATTAAAGGTAGTTCACTGAAATTATTTCTAAAACTTCTTGATGCTGTACAGAAAACAGAAGTTCGTTTTCTTAAAAGCCTGCTAGGGCCGTGGCCTAAGCGATGGCTTTTGATCATTCCAAGATGAGTTCGGGTTCGAATCCCGTTGAGGCATGGATGTTGTTTTTGTCTTGCGCACTGGCTCTCCCCTTTTCCTGAAATCAGCGGTCCTAAATTAGGGACGGGCTACTGCTTATAGCCTACTGAGTTGCTCACGGTGGTCGTTAACCCCCCCCCCCCAAAACCCCTACAGTCTCACAGGTAGTCTTTATTTAATACTATTTCTCTCACAGGGATGCTGGTAAAGCTTTGTGTTGCTCTTTTGTGTATCATCATGGATAGAGATCTCAAGAGCTGTTTCTTATCTCTTGCTCCACCTGCTACAGTTTCTCGTCTAGCTTCAAGAAGCACGTTCACTTAAAACAAACTCACTTTATGTGCAGTTAAATAAGTCAATTTTCAGTTCCTCTAAGGAAGCATATGGCTTTACTTACAACAATTCGATGTAATATGCGTATATACAATAGTTCTTTGTACAGGCCAGTACCGAAAATAGATTGGGGGGGGGGCGACAGAAACAGGAAGTTTTTTGAACTCCATCAGAACAAAAGAAAAGTTAAATGAAAACAGGAAGAAAAAATGAAAAAAAAATTCTAAAGTAAGTCGCATTTTCGCAAAAATAAAAAAAAAATGAAACACATTCTTGCGGGGCAGAGGGGGGGGGGTGCAAGGCCCCTTAGCACCTCCTTCTAAATACGCACCTGGCACAAGTTCTTCCCGATTTGTGTAAGGGTTACGTTCCCCAAACCTGTCCATAAGTTGAAAGTTTACATAATTAGGAAACCACGCAAAATATATATATAAAACTAAACTTAAATGCACAACTGTTATTGTGTACAGTATATACACATACACTATATTGACAAAAGAATCCAGATACACGATCCATCAGTCTGATGGCCGTGTGTGGGTATGGCAACAGCCGGGAGAACGTTAATTCACCACCCTGTATTGTTCCTACGGTCAAGTTTGGAGCTGGCAGTGCACTCGTGTGGGGATGTTTTTGGTGGTATGGTCCCGGCCCATTGGTTATCGTGGACAAACCTGTTGATAAGCACGTCTACCACGATATTCTAGACAATTATGCTCTACCAACTCTATGGCAATACTATGGAACCGAGCCTTGTTGGTACCAGCAGGATAATGCACCGATCCATGAAGCAAGGATTGTTACGGCGTAGTTTGACGATAATTCCTTATCGTGTGTGGACTGGCCAGCACATAACCCCGATCTTAATCCCATAGAGCCCCTATGGGATGAATTAGAGCGCCGCATAAGAAGTTTGGAACTAAGGCCTACTACTAAGCAACAGTTAGCGGCAGCATTATGTACTGAAGGAAGCGCATACCTATCGCTGTGTTCCAAAACCTTGTCGAAACATGTCTCGAAGAGTCAGTGCATGCATTAAGGCCAAAGGTGGGCCGACACCGTACTAATGTATGTCAATAAATGCTATGTTGTGTTTCTCTTCTTGGTGTCCGGTGACCTTTGTCAATATAGTGTACATTTGGCACTGATGTTAATGGCTCTAAGAACGGCCAACAGCGAGCCCTCTTGTTGTTGATTTGGAAGAAATTAGATTTATATTCTGAATTTGTTGCTTTTGGTAGATGGTAGCTAGTTCGCCAGCCACTATACAGAGTCATTGTAGTAGTCTAATTGAAGAATAGTTCCGTATAACTCTTTGACAAAATGGTACTACACCATGTTTTATTCTGGAGTTGATCTTTTTACTCGGTATGAGGTATGGTGAAGTTGTTGTTCTAAAACACATTTTTATGGCATTACACTTTTCACAGTCAAATCTTTAAGTAATTCTCGTATTCTCGTAACCTTACTAATTTTTTGCTAGCTTCTGCTGTGATGAACTCTGCTCTTTTACGCTATCCAACCGTAGGTTGAAGAAGCGTATATGCTCCAGCTTTGTCCGTCCGCACGATAACTCGTGTAAAAATGGTTCGATTTCAATAAAATTTTATTATATGGTAGGGAACCACCTGGGGACGAACCCTATTGAAATTGGACGAAATGGGGTGAAAGGTCAGGGCATACAGTACGAGCGGGATCTATTCCATTGCCCTTATGCGCCATAACTTGCGTAAAAATGGTTCGATTTTGATGAAATTTTATTATATGGTAGGGGACAAACTGAGGACGAACCCTATTGAAAATGGACGAAATGGGATCAAAGGTCAGGACATACGAGTGGGATCTATTTTCCATTGCGTCATAACTTACGTAAAAATTCTTCGATTGCAACAAAACTTTAGTATGTTATTCCGGAAGTATACTGAACAGGTTCTGTTGAATATAATCGAAATGGAGTCAAAGGTCAGGACACAGGAGAGAGATTTATTCCAGAGCTATTATCCTCATAACTTGAATAAAAATGCTTCGATTGCGACAAAACTTTAGTATGTTGTTCCGGAGGTATACGGAACCGATTCTGTTGAATATCGTGAAAATTGAGTCAAAGGTCAAGACACAGGAGTGAGATTTATTCCACAGCCATTATCCTCATAACTTGAGTAATGATTTCGGTATGTTGGAAATTTTTTTTTTTGATTGGAGGTTTAACGACCACCGTGAGCAACTCAATGGGCTATAAGCAGTCGCCCGTCCCTAATTTAGGGTCACTGGTTCCAGGGAAGGGCAAGAGCCAGGGCCGTAAGACAAACACAACATCCATGCCTGACCGGGATTCGAACCCGGACCCCTTACGGACGAATGATCAGAGGCCAGCGCCTTGGACCACTGCGCCACCGGGGCGGCTGTTGGAAATCGTATAATAATCAATGCATTGCATGATTTTTGACATCGCAGCCACAGACATCGCGAAAATGAGGACTTAAAATCTAATGTTGTTAATCTCAGTAATTACGAATTAAATGAAATACAGAGTCTAGCTTCGGAGAGAGGAAACCAAATTCGCATATCCGAGGCACAAAGTTAACGTCTTTCAGACAGTCTCACAAGTAGAGCATATTATCAAAAACTTACCTGAAGCCGAACATGATGTTACACGCTTACATATTGATAGACTACTATGAAGAGGCAAACCACAGCCACAACTTAAACTATCATTAATATATAATGAAGAAAAACAGCAGCTAGCCGAGCTTAAAAATAATAATGAAATTTCAATTTTGGCCGCGGACCAGACGCATGAGATGGTCATATTGGATAGCTCATGCTATAGGGATAAAATGATTGAAGCCATATCTTCTATTCCGCACAAAGTAGTTGAGCGTGAACCAGCAAAAGCGACATGTGCAGCATTAACTCGATTGAAGAATTCTTATAACTTCCCTGAAGGTTTTTCTAAAGATTTTATTCCCCACCTGGTTGTCGTGTGCCCGATATCTTTGGGCATGCTAAGCTAAATAAAGAGGGGCTACCTATTAGATCTTTGTTCGCGGGCTTTGTTAGCCTTACCCGACCGCTTGAAAAAGCTCTTGCTCTATATATTTGGCTAAGTTAGGAGAGAGCTCCCCGTATTCTATTCAATGCTCCACTAGGGCAATAGAAAAGATCAGAATGATTCAGCCACATGCTGGTCCTTTCATTTTGGCCTCTCTAGATGTAGTTTCACTGTACCCTAATGTACCTGTGGACGCAACTCATCATGTCATAGAGGCCAAACTTGCTGAAATTAATGTTCCCACCACTGAAATCTCAGCTATTATGAACGAACTTCGTTTAGTCAAACGGCGTTCGTATTTCAAATTTCTTGACAGAATCTACTTACAAACCGAGGGTTCCCCCATGGGTTTCCCACTTTCCGCAGTTTTAGCAGACATTCTGCTACAATACATTGAGAACAAAGTTGTCAATGAATTCCCTTTAGTTCCCAGTTTATACCTTAGGTACGTCGACGACATCCTTGTGTCCTGGCCTCACTCAAAGGATGATTTAAAATAATTCGCCGACGCAATATCGTCAATATTTCCTACTATCGGGCTCACGATAGAACTTGAATCAAATTTCTCTCTGCCTTTTTTGGATTTTCGTTTTATTTCGTGATTCAAATACTCACTCACTGTCCTTTGTGTCTATCAAAAGCCTACCGATTGTAACAGCCTTATCCCGTTTAATTCTTCACATCCAACTCCACAAAAAATTTCTGCTATCAATTTTCTTTTTAGAAGAGCCTTCACGCATTCTTTAAGTGATAGTCATTTACAGTCCGAGATACAGTTCATTTTTAAATTAGCGGATAAACATGGATACCCCAGGATGATAATTAATAGATTATACACTAGAATATCAAGTGAACGAACTATTAATCTGAAGCCAGATACAAGGCCTAATAAACGATTCGTAGGAGCATTGGACTAGCACCCCCATATCACTAACACACTATCTCGTATCTGTTCAAAACATAATATACAATTCGGCACCCGCTCGAAGAACCTCCTATCATCAGTTAAAAAGGATCGAGCAACAACAGATATTATTAACAACTGGGGTGTGTATAATATTCCACTGCTGGACCCCTCAACTGCAGAACATGTTAACAACTACGTTGTCTCGACACGAAGAAATTTGGGTATCCGTGTCCAGGAACACAAATACGATATCCGAACCAACAGCAATAATACAGCTTTATAAAGAATTGTGGTAAACGGAATTCTACAACCAGACTGGGAAAACATTAGACTACTGGACACTCCAGCATATACACTGAGTGGCTACTTTATTATGACCACCCCTCAGTACTTCGTTCGGCCACCTTTTTCCTTTAATACTGCGTCGATTCTTCGTGGCATGGACTCCACGAGATATTGATAGGTGATTTGTGGAATCTGAGACCATGCTTGATGAATAGCACTTTCCAGGAGTGTGAGATTGCAGGGTTGTGGATCTCACACTCCTGGAAAGTGCTGTCTGATGGCTCGTTCGACTTCATCCCACAAATTCTCAATGGGGTTGAGATCTGGAGATTGTGGGGGCCACCTAAGCAAAGCAAACTCACCGGCATGTTTCTGAAACCAATCCTGTACAATACGAGCACTATGGCAGGACGCATTATCTTGTTGAAAGTAGCCATCGCCATTGGGATAAACCATCCACATGACAGGATGCACTTGGCCCGCAACGATGTTTAGATATGATGTGCCAGTCAGACGGTGATCAACACGAATTAAAAGGCCCAAAGCATGCCAGGAAAACATTCCTCAAACCACAACGTTGCCTCTACCAGCTTGAAGGGTTGTAGCAATGCATTTGGGCTCCATGCTTTCGTGCTGTTTCCGCCAAATTCTCACTCGGTTATCGGAATGGTGCCACTGAAAACGTGATTCATCGGACCACATAATTTGTTTCCAATTATCGACTGTCCAATCCTTGTGCTCCTGTGCGAACTGGAGACGTTTTCTCTTGTTAACTGCAGACAACAAAGGTGTTCGAACAGGCCTTCGGCTGCCACATCCCATCCGATGCAGTGTACGGCGAACAGTGCGTGCAGAGATCATTTGAGGGGATCCTTGATTAAGATGGTCTGCAATTTGCTGCACTTTTGCCCTTCTGTTGTCTGTTACCAGTCTGGACACTCTTCGTTCCGCCCGAGCAGTCACTAGTCGATGACGACCACACGTTGCACGTAGAGACCCAGTTTTTTGGCTGACAGTCCAGTCTTTAAACATTTTAACAACAGCTGCTCTGGAACATTTCACGATTGTGGCGGTTTCGGTGATACTCGCTCCATGGCTCCAAGCTCCTACAATCATCCCACGTTGAAAGTCCGTCAAATCGCATTTTTTACCCATCTCATCACCCAAAAATCACAGCTACTACTGTCGCAAGCATTTAGCTTTCCCTTTTCATACTAGCCTCGCCCTATGGTGGCAACAGCGTGCAGCCATAGCTCATTTGCTTAAAACTGTCAGGTGGTCATAATAAAGTGGACACTCAGTGTATACATTTGCTGCATTTTGTTGAAAGTATGTACATCGAAGCTTTAGGGGACAAATGCTGTAATGACTACTTGCCTGTGGACATATCAAGAATTTGGAAAGAGCGTATTACTAACCTGAACTTTAAATTATAGTAATATATATTTACAATTCCAACAATATATAAAATTGATCATGACTTTGTATTTGTAGCGAATCCTTGTATTGATATGTTAAACTATTAACTTGTGAAATTATACCCTTTACACTGTTATAATGGCAACGGTCACGACCCATGCGACGTTTGCTGACTTATACCCATAATGTATCGTTGCACTACTATATAAAGGAGTACTACATTGCCTCTGTTCCACCTGATGATGAGGTAAATGTTACCCCGAAAGTGCTAGTGGGGTATTTTAACTGTAAATATCTTTCGTATTTTATTAAATATCGTACATAGACGGTGAGGTTCTCATTTCATTTGACGTATTGTGCGAAGTCATCCTTTTATTGTTATGATTTTACTAACTTGTGTTGTAGATGAGGCTGTTCTATACTGCTCACGGCTGCTCCAACTCATAGCACTGTTTCTTATCATGAAGAAGATCTCAAATATTGATTTCCAGTCAGTCCTGTCTCTCGCCCATTCAGAATCTGTATAGCCTTTTTGGACAAGTGGACCTTTAGAATTTATTCTTAACTGAAAATTTACTGTTGCCTTTAGGTAGTGAATCAACAACATAATGAAAGTCCAGTCTTGTTTAGTTGACATTTTCTACTTTTCTGCTCAAGATGGCTATGACAGTAGAAATGTCTGGGTATTTTCATTATACGTAAATACATGACAGCTCTCACTATTTCTCTATAAATTCCATTGTCCTTAAGAATTTTTTCTTCTTAACTGTTCTTTATGTAGTTGGTTCTTATTAGAATTTATTCTTAACTGATTAAGAAAAGTTCCATCTTCTCTTTCTCTTTGAATATATAATAATATTCAAGTAGAAAGAGAAAAAGAAATTTTATTACTTTGATTAAGATAATATGTAATATGGCCTAAATATTTGTTTTTAAATTAATTCTGCAACAAATTTGTAGTGTTCTATATAAATTTCTTTTCTGTGCTATTTGATGAAATCAATATATCACCTACATAAATCGGCTAAATATGCAGTTTGTTTTCTATCCTTAAGTGATAGTAAGCAAGGATCTGTTATACAAGTATTTTATTGTTGTTCTATTCCAATTTCTAGCACTTTGTTTGAGCCATGCATATTCTTTTACAATTTGCAAACTGTTTGTTCTTTTCCTGTTTTTTTTTTTTTAAACAAAACCCTCCGGTTGCTGCATGAACACATCCTCTTTCAATCTTTCATGAAGTATATCTGTTTTGATATCCAGGTGATGAATGCGTAACATTTTGTACTTGCTGCAACATTTAAAAGCGTTCTTAAAGTGGGGTGCGGGTGAAAAAGTTTCTTCAAAGTCTAATCCCGGTTGTTGTGTACATATCCTTTTGCCACAAGTCTTGCTTTATCACTTTCGACTTTACCATTTGCATTATATTTTCCTTCAAAGTCTCATTTATTTTTGATAACTTTCTTTCCTTTGGAAGATCTACCTAAATCCATGTTTCAGAAATCCAACCATTTCCCTTTTCTACACTCTCCATGTTTTGGATTTCTTTTTAAATTTTATGGATCTTATTTATATTGAACTCTTACAACATATGCAAATCTCTCTAATGGTTTTCTTTTATTTCTTCTTGAAGAACTACTTGGAATTTCTCAGGTTCTCCTCTATCGCTATTATCTAATACAGTTTCTGATCACTTTACTTGATTTTTGATTAGTATTTTTTGTTCCCTTTTTGTTTTCCTTTCAGTGGGCTTGCATTTTATTTCAACTTACTTATTTTCAGCAAATTTTATTGATCTGGCAATCAGTATTCTATTTGTATCTTTACTTAACACTGTGCGTCCATTAGGTCTTTCATCACAACCTAATAGGATTTCCTCTTTTGCTCTAATGCCCAATTTTCTCCTTTGTTGTTTTGGTACATATATATAAGCTTTTGACCCAAATATTTTAACGGGACCAAGATAAGGAGCAAGTTCTTTCCCTAATCCTAAAGAAGATTTTCTTGTTTCTTGTGTTGGAACTCTATTTGATGTATAAATTGCTGTTATTACAGCTTCTGTCCAATATTTTCCCTCTATGTTAGCATCCAACATAATTTGTTTTTACATTTCTGTCGAAAATCTGTTTTCTCTTTCAGCTATTTTATTTACCTGAGACAAGTACAGTTGTTTTATGTTCTATTCCTTGTTTCAAAATCTTTTTCCATAATGATAATTAACACAGCAATCAGACATCTCTGAATTGTCTGTATTTACAATTCTTCACATAATATCAACCACATTAGAAAACTTGAAAATGCCATCACCCTGGAGTGAGAATCGAACCCGCATAGAGGAATATTTCTTCCACATTATGTACTTTTCCATAATGTTCTCCTCCATCATGTGTTTTTATTTGGGAGGGGGGGGCATTTTTACATCTTCATTTTGTGCTAAAGATACGTATTGTTTATATTTTACAAATGTTTCACCTTTCCATTTTACGCTTTCCAACCGTAGGTTGAAGAAGCGTATATGCTCCAGCTTTGTCCGTCCGTCCGTCTGTCGGCACGATAACTCGCGTAAAAATGGTTCGATTTCGATGAAATTTTATTATGTGGTAGGGGACCACCTGGGGACAAACCCTATTGAAAATGGATGAAATGGGGTCAAAGGTCACGGCATAGGAGCGGGATTCATTCCATTGCCTTTTATGCGTCATAACTTGCGTAAATATGGTTCGATGTCGATGAAATTTTAGCATATTGTAGGGAACCACCTGGAAATGAACCCTATTGAAAATGGGTGAGGTGGGGTCAAAGGTCAGGACGTAGGAGCGGGATGCATTCCATTGCCCTTATGCGTCATAACGTGCGTAAAAATGGTTCGATTTCGATGAAATTTTAGTATGTGGTAGGGGACCGCCTGAGGACGAACCCTATTGAAAATGGACGAAATGGGGTCAAAGGTCAGGACATAGGAACGGGATCCATTCCATCGTTCTTATCCCATACTATTGTACGTCTAGTAATTTTGCTTCCTATACTTCCAATGGAAAAAAACTTTTGTACACATTTCCTTCACAATTATTGTGTTCCCAAGGATGAAAATTTGAACATCGATTAAAATAATTTCATATTGTAACTTGGAATATTTAATATTTCCTAAAACATAACCATATTTATATAAAAAATCAATAAATTTTCTTTTGGTGGTGTTGGAACCAGAAAAAAGATGGCACGATCTGTACTTTGATGACGTCAGTAGACAAACAAATGTTAGATTTCATAATTATGGTTATGTTTTAGGAAATATTAAGTATTTCAAGTTATAAAATGAAGCTATTTTAATCGATGTTAAAATTTTCATCCTTGGGAACGCATTAATTGTCCAGAAAAAAGATGGCGTGACCTATACTTTGATGATGTCAGTAGACAAACAAATGTTGGATTTCATAATTATGGTTATGTTTTAGAAAATATTAAGTATTGCAGGTTATAAAACGAAGCTATTTTAATCGATGTTCAAATTTTCATCCTTGTGAATGCATTAATTGTGAAGCAAATGTGTACAGACGTTTTTCCGTTGGAAGTAGAGGAAGCAAAATTACTTGACGTCCACCTTAAAAGAGTAATTCTTGTATGTACGTAAATTTTACTTTGAAAACGGCTCTAAGGATTTTGATGAAAGTCGTTAACCTACCGTTTTCTGGTAGTAGAAATAGATTTATCTTGATTTCGACTTTAGAAAAATTCGTTTAGTGCGTTAAATAACCACCCCGAATTAACACGTTTTTAGTGTCATGGCGTCATTCTATTGATGTTTTCCATGCTTAGAAATCTTATGACGTCACAATCTCACGATTGATATGTTGGCGCGCGGTCACACCATCTGTCTCATTACGTCACGCGGTGTGTGTGGATCCTATTAAAGTTTAACGACGTCACACTCTTGCGAGCAGATGGTCGCGATTCCCATCTGCCTCATTACGTCACGTGTTGTGTGCGTATGTCCGCCCGCACAATAACTCGCGTAAAAATGGTTCGATTTGGATTAAATTTTAGTATGTGGAAGGGGAACACCTGGGAAGGAACCCTATTGAAAGTGAACGACGTGGGGTCAAAGGTCAGGACATAGGAGCGGGATCCATTCTACTGCTCTTATGCGTCATAACTAACGCAAAAAATGTTCGATTTCGATTAAATTTTAGTATCTGGTAGGGGACCACCTGGGGACAAACCCTATTGAAGATGGACGAAATGGGGTCAAAGGTCAGGACGTAGGAGCGGAATCACTTCCATCGCCATTATGCGTCACAACTTACGTAAAAATTCTTCGATTTGGATGAAATGTTAGTATGTCGTAGGCACTTGCCTGGGGTCGAATCCTATTGAAACTGGGCGAATGGGATCAAAGGGTAGGACACAGGAGCGGGATCTATTCCATAGTCCTTATGCATCGTAACTTACGTAAAAATGCTTCGATTGCGACAAAACTTTATCACGTTATTTCGGAGGTATACTGAACCGGTTGTGTTGAATATCATCGAAATGGGATCAAAGATCACGGCACAGGACCGAGATTTATTCCACAGCCATTATTCTCATAACTTGAGTAATGATTTCTGGTATGTTGGAAAGCGTATTATAATCAATGCATTGCATGATTTTACTAACTTGTTTATAATAAGTCGACGCAAATTTGGCAGCTATTGTCGGGTATAAATGTGATGAAATATGAGGAACCACTGGGACTGATTTCACTCGTGGGACCACAAATATCTGTGTGTACTAACTGTAATACAGCTTTTGCCTTAATCCTTTCGCGGCCACAGCGCCCAACGCGCCCTTACATGAAAACAACCACAAGCGCCCTAGTCGCCCTGATAGCATGTGCAAAATTTCTTCACCTCCCCCCCCCTTCTTCGAATTTGCACGACGTCCAAGGGATTAACAAAAGTGAACCTCAGCCGTCTCATTGTTGTCGCTAAACCAAGAAGTGAATCAGGAGTTGGTTTGTCCCGATGCTATATTATTCATCTTTCTAGCATCGTTCAGTAGAACTCGTGCTTCGTTTGTCTGTGAGATTTTGGATTGTCCCAAAAGCGTATTTTATTGCGGAAAATTTGTCGTAAAAATTAATTCATTTTGCTCAATCCAAATAAACAGATTATAACAGCGTATTTTTTACAAGAAAAGGGAAAAGTAAGCAAAATTTTCCACCTGCTACTACCCGTCCCATCACGTCTACGATTGGAAGCTTCTAGTGGTGACTCAGCCCTAATCTTTCCTTTGTTATTAAGAAAGAGAGGGAGAAGTGAAATTCGGAAGGAAGCGGTAGACATTTTCAAGCGTTATGGTATTCTGAGTGGCAAAATATTTCAGAATCGTGGTAGTTGAAGATTGGTTTCTGTGTATGTTTGCCTTTTACGCAGAACTCACAGATCTCTTCCGTTGTTAGCTGGAAAGAGTTAATCCACTTGCTAGCTCCCTTTTCTCCATTTGTTTTATCATTTCAGTGTTCTTATGACCTAGTCTTGTACGTCACAAATCCAAACAGTTTTTGTTTTCACATGTTGTGGCCAGACTTGCCTTTCCATCTACTTCTTAGAGCTTGTACAAATTATCTGAGGCATTTATTATGCCTACATCTCCAATAGCATCCCTATACTAAATTGTGCGCTTCTTATTCTTGAACAGAAATTCATATCCCTTTTCTGTGGCTTTTCTAACCAACAAAAAATTAGTGTTTAAATCAGAAAGATACTGTATATCCTTTACTTCCACATTTTGGGCTTTATCTGAGAATCATCAGTAGCAATGATCGGCTCCGATTCGCCTATTGAAATGTCCTTAAACAATGTAATATAATTCGTAAAATGACATTCTCGGGGACAGTGGAGCTGAGCATTTCTTTCGTGGAAGGGGTGAGGATTTATTTTTACTTAAAGTCTGGTTATCATGAGTCGAGCTATCCGTAAGACAGTGAGTGCTTATCATTTTTTAATTACGGGTTTAACGACTCCAGTGTGCGTCTAAGACTATAGAACAACAACAAAAAAACTAACGCCGTAGGACAATACGTGCCTCATCCGGGACTCGAACCCGGATCACACTCTGTGTGTGTCTGATTACTGAGAGAAGATGGCTCCTAAAGGGCGTCACATACTACGTCGGAAGGGAAACGAACTTTTCGCATCGGAACACTTCGGAACGGAAACGAACTGAAGTAAAAATCCTCTAAATACGTGGTGTCAGTGAATAAACAAAGACATCGCTCTTTCCACGTTTATCAACACATAGCAACCGAAAAATTGTTATCCGGCCACTGCTGGGATCGTACCCGAGATCTCTCGATATCTAGCCGTGTGCGTTAGCCTTACGCTACAATGGCCAACAATCAACGGCGCTATGTGCCTTTATCTGTCAGCTTTTGACATCACATATCTGTAGAATATCTGTCAGCTTCTGGCATCACATATCCGTAGGATTTCTGTCAGCTTCTGACAACACATATACTACGGAAATGTGATGTCAGAAGCTGACAGATAAACGCACATAGCGCCGTTGATTGTTGTCCACTGTAGCGTAAGGCGAACGCACTCGGCTAGATATAGAGAGATCTGGGATACGATCCCAGCAGTGGCCGGATAACTATTTTTCGGTTGCTATGTGTTGATAAACGTGGAAAGAGCGATGTTTTTGTTTATTCACGGAAACGAACTTTTCGCATCGGAACTCTTCGTAACAGAAACGAAATTTGTCCATACACTTTGTCGGAATTACGCAGACGAAATCGGAATCACTCACATTTGGAAGATTTCGACTGCGTTGGAATGACTGTTTCGTGCAGTGTAATAATACAAATGTTGTCACATTATTTTATTTACTTAACTGGTATGATTCACACGATAAGTGATAATAGCAATGAGGAAGAAGCAGTGTAGGTTGTGCAGGCCGAGGTTGATAATTAAATTCTATAACAAAAAAAAAAAAAAAAAAAAAAAAAGGATATGTTAAAATGATCCCACAGTAGCGAAATGTATGTATTTTTTATTAAATATATTTTTATTAAATCTAAGCATAAAAATAATATTTCACTTACCAGATTCAGTGAAATTTCCTGCCTTTCCCTCCCACACGTTTTGTCTCTCATCACACTATTGCAATAATGTTTATGACCAATGTCGTATGTGAAAATAGGAATTTGTCGGTGACGGAGATCGAGCCCACATCTCCTCGTTCCGGGGTGAGTTGCCGTTACCGATTAAGCTACACCAACGGAATGCATCGCTGCAGATTTTTTGTCTTGACACGTACTTCACCTCCGCAACACGTCACACGTACAAAACAGGGAGCTACTGCATGGAGATAGAGGGTAAATTACCGTCGACAAGCTGTCAACTATCCAATATCTATCGTTCTTGAAAAAGCGTTTTCTTTCTCTGCAGAAACACACTAATGAGCGGCCTATGGCATTTTCTACCCAAGCCCAGAATAAATAGCCATCTCGAATGCCCGCTCCCTAACCAGAACCAGTTGCCGAAGAATTAATTCCCTTTACCAACTATGAAGTTGCCTTATTTGATAAATCATATAAAATCCCATTTGTATATAAAAAACTCTCGCGCTCTCTCTTTGTCTAAGAGCCCGAGCCCGAACCGCAGTAAATATTCTGCAGCCCAAGTCCGATTCGGGCCTGGGCTCTTCTTAGGGCTATCGGGCTCAGCCCGTCTCAGCTCTGATACCGGTCCACTTCGAACACTGCAAATTTAAGTATTTCTTATTATGCATGAGAAAGCCAAACTGGGGCCTCCCCGATGGCGTAGTTGTCTAAGCGCTGGCTTATGTCCAGTCGTCCGAGAAGGATCCAGGTTCGAATCTTGGTGAGGCATGGATGTTGTTTTTGTCTTACGGTACTGGTTCTCTCACTTACCTCAAACCAGTGACCCTAAATTTGGGACGGAGAACTGTTTATAGCCCATCGAGTTGCTAACGGTGATCATTAAACATCCAAAAGAAAAAAACTGAGGGTAAAGGATTATGCGGTAGTAAAAAACGTTATTTTTCAAGAATGACTGTCAAAGGGCGTGGACAAGTCCGATGCTGTGCGCAGGGTCCTCCTGATGACTCTAAATCTGCCACTGATGTGACGGTGAAAATCGCTTGAAAATTACTAAGATATCCTACAAAAATTTATGAAAGCTATCACGGACAGCACAAATATACGTGTAGAAGCACCCAAACACACACACACACACATGCCTATATATGTGTGTGGGCTTACAGCTGCTGTATTCAGTGCTGCATTCAGAGTTTTTTTTTCCAAGGGGGCAATTACAAATTTCGAGGGGGCTAAACTTGTTGACTGATTATATACACATAATCAGTTTTGTTATTTATATTTATATTAATATACATAAAACTTTTAAATAGAGTACAGTAAAAAAATTTCCTTGTGCTCGTATATCGCAAATGCAAATTCCAAGAAATCTGCACATACAAGTGATTAAAAATGTAAAAATGTCATTACCTTTGCTTTAATTCAGTAATGAACCACGGATTTCATCATGGGATGGTGTAAAATATTGAAGACGCTAGTAAGGTAAGGCTGTGCTGGAGAAAATCCCCCTAAGATATTAGGAGTGGTAAAAGGGCCGCGGATGGCCTAGTGGGCAACGTTCGTGACTGTCACGGAAAGGACCTCAGGTTCGATCCCAGGAAGGTACGAACGCTCGATCCACTAAATATCTGCCGTGCGTCGGATGGGCACGTTAAGCCGTCAGACCCGGGTACGGGCCCCCCGGTAATAAATAAGGGCGTCTTCCTTCCCCTTTCTACTTCGCTTCCGTGTCACTTTCCTATCGGGCACTTTAGCCCAAATCTCCTAGCTTCCTATTTCTAAGGGTTGTTTAAGACCTGGGGTCTCTTCCTTAAATCCTCTACATATGCGATGATCATCAGGAGTGGTAAAAATGTGCTCTCCTTACTACAAGCGTGGAATCATTACAGTGTTACTTGAAAACGTATGGTGTACGCCATTCCCCTGCAATTTTGTTTCTAGCCCATAGAGTTGCTGACGGTGATTAGCACATAGTAGTAAAAAAAAACCAAAAACTAACTAACCGTTTGGATTCCAGTTTGAGGGCCTCGATATTTTTTTTTCAGTGTGAAAACCACCACCGCCAGAAAAAGGAACACCGTATTATGGGAACAATTTCTAATGATTTGCTATTGTTAAAAATTAGATATCAAATGTATCCAAGATTCCGTTTTTTGTACGTGCCATACACCAAAACTCAAATGCTGTCGAGACAAGATGCATAATATCGGGCATGAAAATGGATGAGTGAACAGTCATAATTCTATCCAGCAGAATAGGGTGCGCTTGTCTTGCAAGCCATGAATAAGCAGTATATAACTTCCTGTTAAGGAAGTCAATGAGACTTCGTTTACTGCGAATAAAATTTAGCAAACGTTTTCGTTCGGCAATGGACAAGATGCGAGCGTCCCTTGTTGAAACTGAACTCCTATTGATGGTCAAGAATTTTGGGGTCAATTGTAGTTCTTTGCAGTTAAGCAAAGAAGTCAAGTGCGTACCCTCACAGGCGAGCTTGCGGAACAAAATGTTAATAGCTCGTTCCATAAGAAAGGATCGAAAGGTAATACAAAAGCCCTTACAGTACCATAGGCAGCATAGGTATCCAAGATTCCGTTTTTTATTCGTGCCCGTTGATATACACCAAAACTCAATGCTGTCAGGACACGATGCATTAAAACGACGCTGCCTATGGTACTGTAAGTGGTTGATGCATTAAAACCCCGCTGTCGAGACACGATGCATTAAATTACCAGTGGTCAAAGTGGCACAGATCTATATGCATCGTGTCTCGACAGCGTTGAGTTTTTTTTCTTTGTTTTTTTTTAGGTATCAAATGTTTTGTTATATTGGAAGCACTAACGTTAGGTGAGCTGCACTGAGTCTTAACCGTATACATGGAAAGTCGGCATCCAGAAGACTGAAATAAAACTGAATGCCAGCTTCTAAAATATGATGATGTATTGCAGTGCAAACATCCCTACTCTGTGGAATTAGGTCTTTATTGCGAGAGTAGTCCGAGTTGACAGTGCTTGAAAAATTGCCCCTTCAGCGAGGAATGTTTAAGGTTTTATTGAAGGATGATAGAAATTTCAGACTGAAGTCCACATGTGGATGTTTTTTTATTATTATAATATTTCCTCTCATTTTTTAATTTTGTTTTTAATTAATTTCTCCAAATATTCAGCTATAAACGAACACAATTAGGCTAAATATAAGGGAGAGATCGCCCAAAACCTACGGGGGGGGGGGGGAAGTCATGGATTTTCCGGGGCTAAGCACCCCCGAGAAGATGCCTGAATACATCACTCACTGTATTCCTCTTCTTGGAAATAACGCTATGGATCTCGACCGTTAACATACATTCTTACTCCTGAATTTCGCTCAAAAAGAAATAATGCTCCAAACAGGTCAGTTGTTTTCAGTTATTTTCCAAAGGTGTTGAGGCGTCGAGAAAAAAAAAAAGAGGTAATTTCATTATTGAGATTGTTTTCAACGCGTATCTGGAGTTACTGGACTGTGGAATGTTTAAGCAAGTATTACGGATGCTGCAATTTGCTTACCTATTTATTTTTTCGCTGCGTAACAAAACGCTCTAATTTCCCGCTTTTTTTTTTTTTTTTTTTTTTTGTAATGATAAGCTTCACACCTGCTTGGTATCACAACAAAGAGCCTTTTTGATTCAAGTATTCGGAATCTTTTAAGTAGTTGAGTAATCCCTGTTTTCCACGCAAATGTTAAGTGTGAGACTGAGGACCAAGTGATTCATTTTTATTCATTTTCCGTCGTCTCTTAAAGCAAAGTGCACAGGCGGAAAATAACGAAGTAATGAGTAAATCTGCAATTCATTCTTCGCTCACAGACTAGTTTTTTGTTTTGCAAGTTAATCGGTGCAATGAGACGCATTCCAGCACGGCATCTGCTATGTGCTAAACATCTGAGGTACTAAGAATTAAAGAAGGCGGAATTTTACAGTGTCACTCCAAGGAACAACGATTTTTTTTTTTTCACTTGTGACGCAACATACTTTTCTGTGGTTTCCTGTTACGGTATTATAAGCTTTTTTTTTTTTCTTTCTTTCTTTTTTTTTTTTTTTTTCAGCGGTCATCTATCTGCCTTGCAGTCGTAACTGGCCAGGATGCCTTTGTTACGGGAGTACGGTAGTTAATTCCCAGTCATGTTCTCAGCAAACGGCATCGTCTGTAAGTTCTACAAGACAACCGCAACCTCCGTTCTGATAACATGACTTCTAAGAAACGAAGGAGAGGCCAGCGTTACTTTCATTTCCGATTAGCATTGCATCCATTGGTTGCAGGTGTTTTAACAATGAGAGATCAAAAATAACTTTTGTAGGTAGAAATATTTGAGGCTGCATGGTGGCGCAATGATCTAAGCGCTGGTTTTCGATCATTCGTCCAAGATTGGCCCAGGTCAGAGTTGGAAACGGGTCCAAAATTTTTGACCCGGACCCGGCCGTCAAATAATTGGACCCGACCCAGACTTGACCTGGACAAATCTGCCTTGAGCTATAAATTCGAATATATCATCATTATCAATCCACTGCTGGATGAAGGTCTCCTCAAGTTTCTTCAACAACGGACAGTTTTGGGCCAGTCTCCTCCATTTACCCATCTCTCACGTGTTCTTCTTCTGGGTCTTTTCATGTCCCTTGGAATCAAATCTAAAATTTCGGTTTTTCATCGGTGGTCCGTTCAGTTTTTCTTTCCGGACTTTTTGCCCGGGGGGGCAAATGAAACCTTAGAGGGGGCAAGTTTTCCTTTTGCTATATATTTATATGTAATTTTAACTACTATATTTATATATATATATATATATATAAGGGGATGTAAGGTCAGGTGATGCGTAACATCACAGCCTCTCCTTGACAAATGTCAACCCCGCCTTCTCGTGGTGCATCCTGTTCCCACTAAAGGGGCTCTGACGACCGCCAATAGCGGTATAACTATACCATCGGGATCAGAGGAAATGCTATCCCACACTCACCAACCCGCTTGGCCAGCGTGGTGAGTTATGGCCAAACCCCTCCAAAATGACTCCACAACTTAAATCTTGGCCCTCAGTCTCCGGCAGCTTGAATGTACCTGGCCAAGGCAGCGGCCAGTGCGACATGAAGGCAGAGGGTGCTAAGAATCTTCGGAGGACCGGACTAGGCTGCCATCTGATGCTGACCTTGGCAACGTACAATGGACGCTCCCTATCTTCTGATTCAAGGCTTCTTGAATTGGAAGAGGAACTACAAAGGATCAAGTGGGACATTGTGGGGCTAAGTGAGGTAAGGAGAAAAGGAGAAGATCTCATCGAACTGAAAAGTGGACATCTCTTCTACTATCGTGGGACAGATACTGGCAGAACTAGTGGTGTTGGATTTATAATAAACAAGAAACTGAAGGATAAAGTGGTAGAAGTTGAAAGTTCCTCTGACAGAGCTGCACGACTCGTTATCCAACTATCGAGAAGATACCAGGCTCAGATTATTCAAACTTATGCACCCACCACAAGTCATCCTGAAGAAGAAATTGAAGAATTTTATGAGGAAATTTGTCATCTAAATAATAAAGGTAAGCAGCACTTGAAAATAATTATGGGAGATTTCAATGCAAAAATAGGGCAACGGCAACAGAATGAAACTTCAGTAGGTAAATTCGGTCACGGCAACAGAAACCAGCGTGGAAATACTCTCGTTGAGTTTGCAGAGGCAGAAGGGTTTTTCATCTTGAACTCCTTCTTCAAGAAAAAGCCACACAGGAAATGGACATGGAGACATCCAAATGGGATGACAAGTGAAATTGATTTTATTATGTGTAACAAAAAATTCGTCATAGAAGACTGCGGTGTGCTAAACAAGTTCAACACAGGTAGTGACCATAGATTGGTGAGATGTAAGATGCACCTCAACACTAAACTTGAACGTGGCAAGCTCATAAGACAAACAAAATCTATTGACATAACCAACCTTAAAAAACACCATAATACCTTCAAGTTGGAACTGAAGAACAGGTTCTCTGCTTTAGAACTCCTAACATCGGAAGAAGTGGACATCTCTGAAGTTAACAGAAAAGTAACCAAAGCTCTTATGGAAACAGCAACAAAATTAGCTGGGTCTAAGAACAAGTTGCATGTAAATAAATTATCAGGAAAAACGAAAATGTTGATGCAAAAAAGAAGAGAGATGAGGACAACTAAAGAAGATGTGACTTCCAAAGTGGAATATATAGAGCTATGCAAGACAGTACGAAAAAGTATCACTGAAGACGTAAGAAAATTCAACTGTGAACTAGTGAGGAAAGCAATTGAAAACAACCAAAGCCTAAAGATAGCAAAGGGATATCTCAGTAAGGGAAGAAAACAGATTATGGCACTGAGAAAAGAAGATGGTTCTGTAACAAGAAATAGAGGCGAAATTTTGACAAGAGTGAAAGATTTCTACTCCAAATTATATGAAAGGGATGATACATGCACTCCAGACATCATGAAAGATACCAGTACCAGAGTTCCTCCAATCCTTCCAGCAGAAGTTGCACATGCAATCAAGAACATGAAGGGGGAAAAGCTCCAGGAGAAGATGGAATTACTGTAGACATCATACAAGAAGCAAGTGGAGAAATCGAAACAGTACTCGCCCAAATTTTCACTCGATGCCTTAATGAAGGAAAGATTCCTGAAGATTGGAACACCGCTACAATGATCCTGCTACATAAGAAAGGTGACATTGAGGATCTCGGAAACTACAGACCTATCAGCCTCCTATCAGTAGTTTATAAAATCTTCACTAAAGTTCTTTCACACCGCTTGAAGGTAACACTGGACATGGCTCAACCGAGAGAACAAGCTGGATTCAGGAGTGGCTACAGCACAATAGATCATATCCATGTGCTGAGAGAACTAATTGAAAGAGCAAAAGAATATGAACTTCCATTGTGCATGGCTTTTATCGATTATGAAAAAGCCTTTGATTCGGTGAAACCATCAGCAGTTACAATGGCTCTGAAAACCTGCGGTATTGAAGATGCATACATTAATATTATTTATAACATCTATGAAAATGCAAGTGCAAAGATTAGGCTGTTTGAAAATACAACACACATAAAAATTGGAAAGGGAGTGAGACAAGGTGACACCATATCTCCGAAGCTCTTTAATGCCACATTGGAGGGTGTTTTTCAGTCGCTGAGCTGGGAAAACAAGGGGATAAAGATTAATGGAGATTATCTAACCCACCTTCGTTTTGCTGATGACGTAGTCATTTTTGCAACTAGCCCATCAGAGCTGCAGAATATGATCCAGGAACTTGCTGACAAGAGTAAAGAAGTGGGATTAAAAATGAACTTTCAGAAGACAAAAGTGATGTTCAATGCTTTTACAAGAAATGAAGATTTATCGATTGATGGAGAAAAGCTGGAGATAACAGACACGTACGTTTATCTTGGACAGCAGATATCAAGTGAGGGTCACATTGATGAAGAAATTAATCGGCGTACAAAACTTGCCTGGAGAGCTTTTGGAAGAAACAGCATAATTTTCAAGAGCAATATGCCATTATGTCTTAAAAGAAAAGTGTTTGATCAATGCATCCTTCCAGTGCTTACGTATGGTGCAGAGACGTGGACCTTAACTAAAAGAGACATACAAAGGCTGCAGACAACTCAAAGAAGCATGGAGAGGTGCATACTTGGTGTAACCAGGAGAGATAAGAAGAGGAACTCGTGGATCCGAAAAATGACAAGAGTGGAAGACATCATGATCAGAGTTAAATCCCTGAAATGGCAATGGGCTGGACATACTGCCAGAAGGACAGATCATCGATGGACAGCCGAAATTTTAAATTGGTTTCCAAGGGACAGGAAAAGACCCAGAAGAAGACCACATGGGAGATGGGTGGATGAAATTCGAAAGTATGCAGGGGTGACGTGGAGGAGACTGGCACAAGACAGACCGTTGTGGAGGAAACTTGGGGAGACCTTCGTCCAGCAGTGGATTGATAATGGTTGACAATGATGATGATGATGATATATATAAGTAATTACTATATATCTAGCACAGGAGCGCATTTAAAGGGGGCCTTCCCCCGGAAAATGCTTCATTTTTTTTTGGTTAAAATGCGACTTACATTCGAAAAAAATACCTTAATTTAATAAAAATGTATCAACTTACATTAGAAAAAAAAATGCTTTAATTTTTCTTCAATTTTTCATTAAATTTAATTTTGTTCCAGATGGTGGATTTCAAAAACTTCCTTTTTCGTCCCCCCTTCCCCGAAGAAAAATTCTATATACTTACCTGATACAGTAATTACTTCTTCAAACATTTCAGGAATAGCAAACTGTTTTCAGCTAAAGAAGGGAAGAGGGAGGTTCCGCAGATTAGAAATTTTTATCTGTTAAAATGCATTCAACACACTCTTGTTCCTTAATCGCGATTCCCAGACAATTAGGTATGATTAGTTTACTTATTATATTTCGAAGAATACCATGCGTCGTAATACACTTTTTAATAGAATAAACTATAACTAGTACCATTTAAACAAATATTTAAAAAAATAAAATTGAAGAAATATTTGCATCATAAAAAATAAACGAAACTTCTTTTTCATCATAGCCTGAATTTATTAAAATTTGGCTCGGTAACCTAAAATGTCTCCGAGAGGGATGGTCGTTTCCAGGAGGGCTTCGTCCCCCTGGATGTATGCCTGAAACAAACACTGGGTCCGTTCTCCTCGCAACATGTTCCACTCTTGTCCATTTCCTTATCCAAGAGTTCCTTTTTTTATCTTTCTTGGTTACACCAAGCATGCATCTCTCAATGCATCTTTCAGTTGTCTGAAGTCTTTGTATACCTATTTCAGTTAAGGTCCACGTCTCTACTCCGTATGTAACCACTCGAAAGATGCAGTGATTAAACACATTTCTTTTAAGACATAATGGCATATTGCTCTTAAAAAGTGTACTGTTTCTTCCAAAAGCTCTCCAGCCAAGTTTTATACGCCAGTTAATTTCCCCATCAATGTGACCCTTGCTTGATATCTTCTGCCCAAGGTAAATATAGGACATATATCGTTGTTCAATTTTCGCTAAGTTGCGATGAACATACTTTTTACGTGGCTACGATATTTTAATTCGGTTGACATTAAATGTCTGTAAATACTGTTTCACACGTTACGCAAGTTCAGCTATCGGGAGATTGCAAAAGGACGTTAACATAGTATTGGCAATTGAAGTCAAGTATAATAATAATAAGTATCTGTACTTACAATATTCATAGTGGGTGTCGGGGCTTCATATGTGCGTCATCTAAGAATAAGAATTCCTTCAATTGTGAAGTTAAAATTCATGATATTGTAAAATCTGCACCAGATAAAATTAAACAAGATGAATTTTTTACAATGCAAAAAAATCCTTTAACATCGATGAAATAAGAAACTGAATTAAAACCTTGTTGAATTTTTTAAAAACGAACTACAATCCCGAAGAGGAGACAATCCTGACCGCGAAGCACCCTGATACATAAAGAAAACTGAAGATGAATTATACTTTTGCCAAAACCTCAAAAATAAACAATCTTGAAAAAGAAAATACAAACATACAAATCTCCCGAATGCGAAGCACCAAACTAGTTTCTGCTAACATTTATAGCCATCATTGCAGTGGTAGGTGCACGGACATTAGGATTACCGCACTCACTCGCTCAGGTATGCAGCTTAACCCTAATTTATGTTCAGCCCTGTCGTGTAGATATTTGCGCATCATGATTTGGGTTCCACTGCACATATCAATGGTGTCGCCATCTGTAGTCAAACAAAAATATACTAGTAGCTTTTACGTAGAAATATTCAATTGTATTTTTAAGTAATATTTGATGTCACATGTTTTTTGTTAATGTTTTTCCTCTTGAAATGTTTTCTCTCCTGTTCAATAAGGTACCTCCATGCAAACTGAAGCTCTACTGGACTATTAATGTTACAGTTGTATCTTTTGGTTTTCTCAATGACTAAAGCCTCGGAGGTTAGAATCTGGGCATGTGATCTATGTGATGTTAGAATTTTTGTGTTAGTCCAATCAGGAGTTACATGATTTTTGATACAATGTTGTATTAATGAAGTTTTTTCATCTTTTCTTGTCCAGTTCGTAATATGTTCATTTAATCTAGTCAAAAATCTTCTACGCGTACTTCCCATATATACTTTGTCTTTTTGGTTATCATCCGTAACTGTTGGAATGACATAAACACCAGATTTATTTAGAATTGATCTATTATTAGTAGTAGTAAGTATGCTTCCATTGTCAATAACTGTTTCTGCAATGTTAATATTGTTGTTGTAACATTCTTTTTTTAACATAGTACTAATAGGAGGTAAGTATGGAAATTTTCCATAATATTGCTGTATTTCTTTTTTAATGTTATTATCGAAACGATGTATATTGGCCGTAATGTTGTTATATAAAGATTTGACTAATCCTTTACTATATCCAAATTCTTCTGCAGTTTTTTCAATCCATTTTAGCTCTTTGATCTCCAATTCTTTATTGGATGAGTGTGTCATGGCTCTTCTAATATAAAACTGTACAATCAGTGTATAAAGTATGAAGACAAGGACAACAAGATCAAGATTGAGTTTATAAAACTATATGCAATTTTGGACAGACAGCAAGAAAAGTGTAAACTAAAACACTTTCGTAAAATTGAAAATCTAATAAATGACAAGCACCAGAAAAACCATAGAATAGAGATTAATAATCAAAATCTTTATATTAATGAATCTAGTTTAGAACTATCAAATCTGCAAATGAAAGCACTTGAAAGAGGTATAAGGTTTGCGTATCGACAAAAAGTGCCAAAAACGGAATGCCTCATTCCGCAAATTGAGAACGTCATCCAAAGATTGCCTAATGCAAATAAAAATCCTACAAGATTTAAAATGGTCCGTGCCATCAACAACATGTACAACACCAATGAAAATACAAGAATCACATATGAGCGCGAAGCCCTAATGAAGTTGAGAAATAACCCTGCTATAAAGTGTATTATGGCGGACAAATCTAAGCAGATTGTCATCTTAAATACAGATGAATATAATAACAAGATGACAGAAGCAATCAATAAGTTGAATGCCATCATAGTCAATAAGGACCCTGTTGACAGTATAATTAGGAACTTGGCTAATATAAAAAATCACAGTGACTTACCTACAATTATTAAAAGCAAATGTATTCCACCAGTAGGTGCTTGTACACCAAATATTTTTGGTAAAATAAAAACACATAAGACTGGCGAACCTATTAGGCCTATTGTTAATAAGAATTTATCTCCAACTATTAACTTAGAGAGAGCACTATTTAACTACATCAAACCATTCTACAATAGCCATGAAGCCAGTATTACTAATGCTACTGAATTTATCAACAAGTTAAAAACAATTAAAACCTCCAATTTCACAATGGCCAGTTTAGATGTCATCTCTTTATATCCCAATACTCCAACAGATGTCGCTATTGACTTAATTAATTCCAGATTGGATGAAGAAAATCTTACTGATAAAGTCAGAAACAGTATTGTATCTGCATTATTTTTTGTTGCAAATAATAATTATTTCACATTTAATGGGATAATTTATAAACAGCAATATGGCGCCCCTATGGGGTCCCCAATTTCAGGGCTACTGGCCGAAGTCGTTCTGCAAGATATTGAAAACTGTATATTAGATCATTCTAATATATACTTACCATATGTATATCTCCGATATGTAGATGATATTTTACTGTTTTGGCAGCACTCCAATCTTGAAATGGATAATTTCATTGCTAAATTTAACAATTGTTATCAATCTATACAGGTTAGTAAAGAAATTGAGGTTAATGTCCAGCTAAACTTCTTGGATATATCTATACAAAAGGATAACGGAATTATAGAATATTCTGTATACCGGAAGCCATCATATGTACAGGCAATTATCCCAAGAGATTCTACACACCCTTGGAAATATAAGACTGCAGCATTCCGCTTTTATATTAAAAGAGCCATGACACACTCATCCAATAAAGAATTGGAGATCAAAGAGCTAAAATGGATTGAAAAAACTGCAGAAGAATTTGGATATAGTAAAGGATTAGTCAAATCTTTATATAACAACATTACGGCCAATATACATCGTTTCGATAATAACATTAAAAAAGAAATACAGCAATATTATGGAAAATTTCCATACTTACCTCCTATTAGTGCTATTTTAAAAAAAGAATGTTACAACAACAATATTAACATTGCAGAAACAGTTATTGACAATGGAAGCATACTTACTACTACTAATAATAGATCAATTCTAAATAAATCTGGTGTTTATGTCATTCCAACAGTTACGGATGATAACCAAAAAGACAAAGTATATATCGGAAGTACGCGTAGAAGATTTTTGACTAGATTAAATAAACATATTACGAACTGGACAAGAAAAGATGAAAAAACTTCATTAATACAACATTGTATCAAAAATCATGTAACTCCTGATTGAACTAACACAAAAATTCTAACATCACATAGATCACATGCCCAGATTCTAACCTCCGAGGCTTTAGTCATTGAGAAAACCAAAAGATACAACTGTAACATTAATAGTCCAGTAGATCTTCAGTTTGCATGGAGGTACCTTATTGAACAGGAGAGAAAACATTTCAAGAGGAAAAACATTAACAAAAAACATGTGACATCAAATATTACTTAAAAATACAATTGAATATTTCTACGTAAAAGCTACTAGTATATTTTTGTTTGACTACAGAAGGCGACACCATTGATATGTGCAGTGGAACCCAAATCATGATGCGCAAATATCTACACGACAGGGCTGAACATAAATTAGGGTTAAGCTGCATACCTGAGCGAGTGAGTGCGGTAATCCTAATGTCCGTGCACCTACCACTGCAATGATGGCTATAAATGTTAGCAGAAACTAGTTTGGTGCTTCGCATTCGGGAGATTTGTATGTTTGTATTTTCTTTTTCAAGATTGTTTATTTTTGAGGTTTTGGCAAAAGTATAATTCATCTTCAGTTTTCATTATGTATCAGGGTGCTTCGCGGTCAGGATTGTCTCCTCTTCGGGATTGTAGTTCGTTTTTAAAAAATTCAACAAGGTTTTAATTCAGTTTCTTATTTCATCGATGTTAAAGGATTTTTTTGCATTGTAAAAAATTCATCTTGTTTAATTTTATCTGGTGCAGATTTTACAATATCATGAATTTTAACTTCACAATTGAAGGAATTCTTATTCTTAGATGACGCACATATGAAGCCCCGACACCCACTATGAATATTGTAAGTACAGATACTTATTATTATTATACTTGACTTCAATTGCCAATACTATGTTAACGTCCTTTTGCAATCTCCCGATAGCTGAACTTGCGTAACGTGTGAAACAGTATTTACAGACATTTAATGTCAACCGAATTAAAGTAAATATAGGATTTGGTTATCACCAGTATTTTCCCATCAATTGACAATTCCTTGTGAAAAGCATTGTACATCGGTTTTGTCTTCTGAAAGTTCATTTTCAATCCCATTTCTTTATACTTCTCAGCAAATTCCTGGACCATACTCTGCAGCTGTGAAGCATTATTTCAAAGAACTCTGAAGGGTTATTTGAAATATATATTTTCTATTCAAAAATAAAACGGAAAAAAACCCGGCTTGAAATCGTGCCAGGAACACCTTGACACGACTCGTTTGACCCGCAAGAAATTGTCGACCCGGTGACCCGTTTTCATACCTGTTCCGGGTTCGAATTCCGGTAGGGCATGGCTGTTGTGTTTGTCCTACGTCACTGGCTCGCTCCCTTCCCTGGAAACAGTGACCCTAAATTAGGGACGGCCGACTGCTTATAGCCTATCGAGTCGCTCACGGTGGTCTTTAACTTTTGCGCTCGCCAAGACTTCGTATAAAAGCAACAATAAATATTATTGAAATACGTGTTGCCGCCCCGGTGGCGCAGTGGTCTAAGGCGTTGGCCTCTGATCATTCGTCGGAAGGGGTCCGGGTTCGAATCCCGGTGAGGCATGGATGTTGTGTTTGTCTTACGGCACTGGCTCTCTCCCTTCCCTGGAACCAGTGACTCTAAATTAGGGACGGGCGACTGCTTAAAGCCCATTGAGTTGCTCACGGTGGTCGTTAAACCTCAAAAAAAAAAAAAAAAAAAAAGAAATACGTGTTTAACTTTCCTGGTGCTTCAAGTAGGTAGGGAGGGCCAGGGGGCCTCTCCCCCCCTCTCGAAAGTGTTTCATTTTTTTAATGTTTTAGGTTAAAATGTGACTTACATTAGAAGAAAATGCCTTACTTTAATAAAATTGAATCAACTTCCATTAGAAAAAATGCTTCAATTTTTTCTTCTATTTTTGATTAACTTTTATTTTGTTCTGGATGATTTCAAAAATTTCCATTATTTTTTCGTGCCCCTACCTCCGAAAAACGTTCTATATACGCCCCTGGCTTCAAGTATTTTCTTTTATTGGGGGTTTAAGGTCAGTTCTTTGTCAAACTGCATTAATATGGAGGTCTAAGTTATAGATACAAAAAATCGAGAGATTACCCTGTTTCTTTCTACATTACAGTCGGACGTCAATACATCGAAGTCGATGGTTCCACTTAAAAAATTCGGTATATAGAATCTTCGATATACAGAAACGATTTTCTTTATACATACGAGTATGTATTGTGCAGTATATTGTATTTAGAAACACATTTCCTAATTAATGCACTATTTCTTATAAATTACTTAAATGAACATGAATCACATTATGTACAAGTTATGTTCATATAGATCAGGGGTCGGCAACCCCTGATCTACCCGTTTTTATAGTTCTACCCGTTTTTTTATATTTCAAAGAAAGGAGGAGAACACAACCAATAACGTGCTTACGATTTCATATAATTGCCATCATTCTGTATGACCTCTTGCCGTCTGTCTATGAGTAGGTGAATCCTACGCCAGAAAAACTCCTGTGTTTTAAAGTCATGTAATGCCGTTTTCACATCATGGAAGTTTTGGACAGCGAAGGCATTTTGTATCTATCGAAAAAGGTGGTAGTCCGTAGGTGCCAGGTCAGAGGAATACGCCGTGTGAGGTAACACTTCCCAACTAAAGTCCACTAATTTTTGCCGAGTGATTAAAGCAGCATGAGGTCTGGCGTTACCATGATGAAGAATCACGCCTTTGCGATTGACGAGTGCCGCTTCGATGTCAGTTGTTCTCGCAATCTGTCCAACTGTTGGCAGTAGAGGTCAGCATTTATCGTTCGGTTAGGTGCCAACACCTCCCAGTAGATTATTCCCTGGACATCCCACCAAACACTCAACAAAAGCTTTTTTGGGGGATGCAGTCCTAATTCTGAGGTCGAGGAAGTAGGCTCCGCACCTTGGCACTCAGTCTGTCGACACTTTACATAACGGTACAGTACCCATTTCTCATCACCCGTTACAATTCGTCCCGAAAACGGTTCATTTCTGTGACGAGAAAGCAAAGAAACACAGGTACGGATTCTCTCTTCTCTTTGCTTTGCAGAAAGCTGATGCAGAACCCAGTTATCGAACTTGGTGATGAGCCCAAGCGCATGCATCCGTTTTTCGACTGTTGTTCTTAACGGCAACGTTTCCGCTAATTTCTGAACGGTTGGATGTGGGTCATTTTGTTATGGTTTGGTCCACATCCTCGTCAGAAACCACGAATGGACGTCCAGGACGTGGTTGATATTTACAGCTTCTGTCTCCGTCCCGAAATTTCCGAAACCAACGGCGACATGTGCTATCATCAACTGCATCCTCCCCACAGAGTGACAGATGTTGCGGCAAGCCGTGGCTGCAGTACTGCCTTTATAGAACTCGTACAGTAAACAATATCTAATGTGCTCCTTATCACATGCCATGTTACACCGTCCGTGATTTCCGTTACGAATGACTTACTCGGACAAACCTAGTGCCTCTATATGCTCTACTGCTCCACGCTTTATTGGACGAAAATTCGCCGTCACAGCGTCATCTGTGACGTAACTACTCCGATCGAAATTTGAATCTATTACAAAAACGGGTAGAACTTTTGCACACAACCAATAGGTAATTAAAAACAAGAAAAAAATGTACTGAACATACCTTGAAAAAAAATAATTTGTTTTTATGTTGTTTTCCTATGCATCTACATTTGTAAACCAGAGTAACATGGAGGAGACAGGCGTGGAAAAAAACTTTCTAATGTATTTGTGTAAAAAATGTTTCTAATGTCTTATTGCAGAAGGAATTTCGATGATAATTCATCATAAAAGTGCTCACACTTATTAAGTCCGTAAAATACACCGTCAGAGGAACTTTTTAGGCGAATTGAAGACCACTGCGTATTGTATCAAACACGGCCAACCCTTCTTTTTTAGAGGGTTCGTCTGCGTCATACACTTCAGCCTCTTCGTTGTCAGTCTGTTTTGCCTGAAATGAGCTTACTATGTGATCGTCCGTCGGGTATTCTGAAACAGTTACGTCTTCGTCAATGTCAAGAAAATCAAGGGAAACTCCTCCCTGATAAGACCGTTGGTCTGCAAGTCCTTCCAACATTCCTCGACTTGTGGCAGTGAGTTTGCCAAACGATTGGAAAACTCACTGCCAAGGCACTACCGTTCGCCAAACAATTGGCAAACTCTAGTGCCTTTCCTTTTATAAGAGGACCTGAAATTGGCATGTTTTTGTCACGAACAATTTTAATACACTTTAAAACAACGTCTTCCACTTTTCCAAAATGACACAATTTAGAACGTTTCTCGCCAGGTACGACATCTTCATATTTTTTCATAACGAACTCCCTGTTTCTTATAATTGTCGACACTGTACTTGGGGATGGGGGGGGTACCAAATTTAACAGCAATATCTTTTTTGCGATTCCACTGTCAGCGTTGTTCGAGAACTACCACCTTTTCCATAACACTCAGTCGGTTAGAGAGATTTTTCCATAACACACTGTCGGTTAGAGAGATTGAAACAATCGCGAACACACACCGTCGTTTAGAGAGACTGAAACAATCGGGAGCATAAACCGTCGGTTAGAGAGACTGAAACAATCGCGAGCACACACCATCGGTTAAAAAGACTGAAACAATCGGTAGCACACACTGTCGGTTAGAGAGACTGAAACAATCGGGAGCACACACTGTCAGTTAGAGAGACTGAAACAATCGCGAGCACACACTGTCGGTTAGAGAGACTGAAACAATCGGGAGCACACACTGTCAGTTAGAGAGACTGAAACAATCGCGAACACACACCGTCGGTTAGAGAGACTGAAACAATCGGGAGCACACACTGTCGGTTAGAGAGGCTGAAACAATAGGGAGCATACACCGTCGGTTAGAGAGACTGAAACAATCGGAAGTACACACTGTCGGTTAGAGAGACTGAAACAATCGCGAGCACACACTGTTGGTTAGAGAGACTGAAACAATCGCGAACACACACCGTCGGTTAGAGAGACTGAAACAATCGCGAGCACACACTGTTGGTTAGAGAGACTGAAACAATCGGGAGCCCACACTGTCGCTTAGAGAGACTGTAACAATCGGGAGCACACACTGTCGGTTAGAGAGGCTGAAACAATCGGGAGCACACACTGTCGATTAGAGAGGCTGAAGCAATCGCGAGAATACACCATCGGTTAGAAAGACTGAAACAATCGGGAGCACACACTGTCGGTTAGAGAGACTGAAACAATCGGGAGCACACACTGTCGGTTAGAGAGACTGAAACAATCGGGAGTACACACTGTCGGTTAGAGAGACTGAAATAATCGCGAACACACACCGTCGGTTAGAGAGAGTGAAACAATCGGGAGCATACACCGTCGGTTAGAGAGACTGAAACAATCGGGAGCACACACTGTCGGTTAGAGAGGCTGAAACAATCGGGAGCACACACTGTCGGTTAGAGAGGCTGAAACAATCGGGAGCATACACCGTCGGTTAGAGAGACTGAAACAATCGGAAGTACACACTGTCGGTTAGAGAGACTGAAACAATCGGGAGCACACACTGTCGGTTAGAGAGGCTGAAACAATCGGGAGCACACACTGTCGGTTAGAGAGGCTGAAACAATCGGGAGCATACACCGTCGGTTAGAGAGACTGAAACAATCGGAAGTACACACTGTCGGTTAGAGAGACTGAAACAATCGCGAACACACACCGTCGGTTAGAGAGACTGAAACAATCAGGAGCTCACACTGTCGATTAGAGAGGCTGAAACAATCTGGAGCATACACCGTCGGATAGAGAGACTGAAACAATCGGGAGTACACACTGTCGCTTAGAGAGACTGAAACAATCAGGAGCACACACTGTCGCTTAGAGAGACTGAAACAATCGGGAGCACACACTGTCGGTTAGAGAAACTGAAACAATCGGGAGCACACACTGTCGGTTAGAGAAACTGAAACAATCGGGAGCACACACTGTCGGTTAGAGAGACTGAAACAATCGCGAGAATACACCGTCGGTTAGAGAGACTGAAACAATCGGGAGCACACACTGTCGGTTAGAGAGACTGAAACAATCGGGAGCACACACTGTCGGTTAGAGAGACTGAAATAATCGCGAACACACACCGTCGGTTAGAGAGACTGAAACAATCGGGAGCATACACCGTCGGTTAGAGAGACTGAAACAATCGGGAGCACACACTGTCGGTTAGAGAGACTGAAACAATCGCGAACACACACCGTCGGTTAGAGAGACTGAAACAATCGCGAGCACACACTGTCGGTTAGAGAGACTGAAACAATCGCGAACACACACCGTCGGTTAGAGAGACTGAAACAATCGGGAGCACACACTGTCGATTAGAGAGGCTGAAACAATCGGGAGCATACACTGTCGGTTAGAGAGACTGAAACAATCGGGAGCCCACACTGTCGCTTAGAGAGACTGTAACAATCGGGAGCACACACTGTCGGTTAGAGAGACTGAAACAATCGGGAGCACACACTGTCGGTTAGAGAGGCTGAAACAATCGGGAGCACACACTGTCGGTTAGAGAGGCTGAAACAATCGGGAGCATACACCGTCGGTTAGAGAGACTGAAACAATCGGAAGTACACACTGTCGGTTAGAGAGACTGAAACAATCGGGAGCACACACTGTCGGTTAGAGAGGCTGAAACAATCGGGAGCACACACTGTCGGTTAGAGAGGCTGAAACAATCGGGAGCATACACCGTCGGTTAGAGAGACTGAAACAATCGGAAGTACACACTGTCGGTTAGAGAGACTGAAACAATCGGGAGCCCACACTGTCGCTTAGAGAGACTGTAACAATCGGGAGCACACACTGTCGGTTAGAGAGGCTGATACAATCGCGAGAATACACCGTCGGTTAGAGAGACTGAAACAATCGGAAGTACAAACTGTCGGTTAGAGAGACTGAAACAATCGGGAGCAAACACTGTCGGCAAGAGAGACTGAAACAATCGCGAGCACACACCATCTGTTAGAAAGACTGAAACAATCGCGAACACACACCGTCGGTTAGAGAGACTGAAACAATCGGGAGCCCACACTGTCGGTTAGAGAGACTGAAACAAGATGAATCTGTTTTGCAAAGAAGGAAGGTTACTTGAGGAGAGGATGAGAGACAATTCCCCTCCTCCTCTACGCGACCAGTGGTCTTCGCAGTGACCTTGACCACCCCTTCCTTCTTCCTCTCGCGATATCTCCGTTTTATTTTTTTTTTCATTTGTTTTTTTTATAACACCGTCATTATGTGGGGCAGAAATCCCGATTAGTCGGGGGAAAATTTGATACCTTGAAATGTAGAAATGTACTTCGATTTATGGAAACAGTTTTTCTATGTAATGATCACGAGGATTCACAAAACTTCGATATATAGAAAATTTCCATATATCAAAATTCGATATATGGAGGTCCGACTGTATTAATGCTACGCATCTTTCGCATGCCAAGATCTCAGTGGGTGTGAAATGAAACCAGTGATTCGAAGGTATACATTTATTTAAGTACAAAAATTTGCATTTATTTGGGTCACTTGCGACTATACCGAGCCACAGTCCAGTAAATACTAACAAGGGAAGTTCCCCATAGCGATCCCTCCGATTTTCGTGAAAGTGGCAAAATAGGTTCAGACCCATGTCTTAAGTGTAACCCTGACGGGTTTTCATGCGCAAATGCGCGCATGTGGAGTTATTCAAGTTTCAAGTGTCGACGAAAGTGTCATTGTCTTGCTGTTATTAAAGGCTAAAACACCGATCTGTCCAATAGATGTGTCAAAAAAAAACTTGTTTAAACACCATAAAACTTGAGGCAAAGCTCAACAGATGTTTCAGAAGCCAGCAATCAGCGAATTGTATGTGTTGTTTTGTGGCAAAAAAAAAAAAAAAAATATGACTCAAGATACTGAAATGAACTGTAATTGAAGGATTCACAGATTATTGCATTATTCGTCGAAGTGATAATGGGGCTGTACAATGAAATGTACGCAGAAAGCTGATTACTTGCTACCGAAACATCTGTTGAGCTTTGGGAGAGAGCTAGTGCCGTAAGACAAACACAACATCCATGCCTCGCCGGTATTCAAACGCGGACCCCTTACAGACGAATGATCAGAGGCCATCGCTTAGACCACTGCGCCACCGGGGCGGCCCGACCCCTTTCCGACGAATGATTAAAGGACATCGCTTAGACCACAGCGCTACCGCGGTGGCGGAAGAAACTTGGGTAGACCTCCATCCAGCAATGGATTGATACTGATTGACAATGATGATGATGATATATTCGAATTTATGGTTCAAAGCAGATTTGTCCGAGTCAGGTTCGGGTCGGTTTCAGTTTGGGTCCAATCATGTGACGGCCGGGCCCGGTTCCAAAATTTTTAACCCCTTTCCAACTCCGGTGTAGTAAGAGCTCCACTGAGAATTTTGTCAACTGTTTTCAGCTCAAAGCCTCCCTCTGCCGATATTTCCACCTACTATTTTAGTTATTTTTTTTAGTAAATTACAACAGTGACGCTTTTGAAGGCGCAAGGACGCACGTGTAACAAAATAATGTAACCATCCCAGTGTCCATCATTCAAGTGTCGCTAGGTTTGTTCTGATTGGTCGTGGTGCTTTCCTTTCTTGTTACGAGGAAGTAAATTATTTAGCTAACCTTGTAAATCAGGAAAGATTCTCTTTCTCTCTCATTCCTATGAGTACTTGCTTGTGAAAGTTAACTCTGAATTAAAAAAACACATAGGAATGCGTGGGTATGTTTGTCTGCGTGTGCTTGTGTGAGAGCACACGTGTGGGAAAATGTTGCTCCAAAACTTACCGAGCACTTTTTACGCGTCGCAGTTTGTTGAATAGAAAATAGTACGCATTGTCTGAGGAAACGCATGCGTGAGTGACATATTGCTTTGAATGATTCTTGTTCTATTCATCACACAGCTATTTTTGGAAACTTTGAATAATTTCCCTGCGTCAGATAGAAAGATGAGAAAAAAATAACAGTAATATCGTTACACTTATTTCCAAAACTTAAGGACAAAAGCCACAGAAAAATCGCGATAACTCAGAAAATGCATGATGAAATGTTATGAAATTTGGTGAATTCTGTATCATGTCGTAAGTTAGCGAAAACCCATTTCGTAAGAAACACTTCATTCCGACGAAAATGACAAGATACAGGTCCAGGCGAAATATAAGATGCCAAAATACCTGAATAGGGGTATGGTCACCCCTCATAGCAATGCAAACCTCACAGCTATGTTTCATGCTGTTGATGATGGTGCTTAGCTTAGTAGGTAGCAAAGATCATTATAGACCTAAATCAAGCTGTTCTTTCCGTGTAACATAACCACAGAAATTTGAAAATTTAATTGTTCTGGAACGCGAATCGAGCCCGCATCTTCCGATTTCCACTCAAGTATGCTAACTCTTACACCACCCACTAGAATGAACTCCAAACAACTGAGGCATTAATCTGAAACGTCAGACTTTGATGTCACTGCACCAGTCGAAACAAACGTGTCTCATCATAGTGCAAAGTTAGATCACGAGCAAATGAGTGAATATACACTATATTGACAAAAGTCACCGGACACCTAGAAGAGAAACACAGCATAGCATTTATTGACATACATTAGCACGGTGTCGGCCCACCTTTGGCCTACACGTGTCTTCACGAGCTCCGTGTTTGAGTGCTTCACGTACGTGTTTTGTGTGTCTCATCATTGTTCTTCTGTGTGTGTGCCAAAGTTAAAAGTCTGTGCTTTCGTTTAAGATCCCTCACGAGTTGGTGAGTGCTCATTTTTTCATTATCAGTGTTTTAATTTCCACACCGGGCTGGTCGTTTTTCTTCGTTAACCTTTGCCATTGATTATGGCATCTGCCGATGAGGGCGCTGTTCCTGCCCTCATCGCTGCAGCTCCTCGCGTCACCTCCTCAAAGTCAGTCGCAGCCGACCAATCATTTTCGCTTGCTAGTGGAGAGCCTCTTAATTTTACTCCTGTCATCTGCACCTCTTCTCCTTCCCGGGTCTCCGACTCTTCCATTGAGAACGTGGATGTGACGTCCCTGGCCTCTGCTGGCCATTATGAATTCATGGACGTCTCTGATGGCGTTGCTAATCTGCCGTCTACAGTTTCTACTGCCTCTTCTTCCAGTACATTGTCTAATGCTGCGTCAATGCCTTCCCGAGGAGGCGCTTCTGCATGCACCTATTCTGCGGCTGCCTCTGGTATTCCACCGGCTTCCTCCTCGTCTCGTCTTCCCCCTATGGATTCTTACGTTACTCTCAACGGTGACACCATCTTATTAGAATTCCCGAGAACTCTCCTGCGGGTCAACGTCTTCCTTCTACCCTCGAGTTGGGGGTTTGTTTTGATGCGCTGCCCAACACTCTTTTAAAGCAGTACAGCTCCGCTCTCGAGATGACGCTTCCTTATGGTGCCATCACCCACCTCACCTGAAAGCCACGAACTGTGATTGTTCATTTTTCGAAGAAAGAATATGCTGAGCTTGTCTTGTCTCGAGGCCTATCAATTGGCAGTCGTCACCTCTTAGCCGAATCCATCGCCCAGCGTCTTGTTCTGGTCTCTCTACATCCGGCCGGAGATCTCTGATGATATGCTGTGTGCTGTCAATTCAAAGAAGCATGGAGAGGTGCATGCTTGGTATAACCAGGAGAGACAACTCAAAGAAGCAGGCTGCAGACAACTCAAAAAAGCATGGAGAGGTGCATGCTTGGTATAACCAGGAGAGATAAGAAGAGGAACTCGTGGATCCGAAAAATGACGAGAGTGGAAGACATCATGATCAGAGTTAAATCCCTGAAATGGCAATGGGCTGGACATACTGCCAGAAGGACAGACCATAGATGGACAGCCGAAATTTTAGATTGGATTCCAAGGGACAGGAAAAGACCCAGAAAAAGACCACATGGGAGATGGGTGGATGAAATTCGTAAATATGCGGGAGTGACATGGAGGAGACTGGCACAAGACAGACCGTTGTGGAGGAAACTTGGGGAGACCTTCGTCCAGCAGTGGATTGATAATGGTTGACAATGATGATGATGATGATGCTGTGTGCTGCACTTAGTCGATGCGGCAGAGCAGTTGGTCCAGTGAAGACTCCCTTCTCTTCCCCCTCAGACCCCGATGATAAACATATCTCTGGCCTCCGCAGAACTACTCGCATCATCTTCCCGTCGGAAGAGCATCTCAAAAAGTTTCCACGGTTCCTCGATGTTCGTTGCGGTAACGAGCGCCGCCAGACTGAGCTCCTCACCTCTGCTCATTGCTCACGCTGCAAGGCTTACGGCCATCAGCAGGCTCATTGTCCCAATGCAGAGCCACTGACTCCTGCAGCTCCAAGGCAGCATTCTACCTCTTCCTCCATTTCTGCTGCCATGTCTCTTCGTGCGTCTGCACCTCCTGTACCCAGTTCTGCCGAAAATCTGATTAAATCCTTCGATCAACACGTGTCTTCCGATGTTGCTTTCTCCACTGTCGGATTTTCCTCCGCTTGACTCCTCCTTGCCTTCCCGTGTTCTCTCTCCATCAGAGGACATCACGGCTGATCTTCAAGCTTCATTCACAGTCGGCACTTTTGCTCCCGGCAATGAGGTGGACCTATAGCGATCAATGCAAACTGAAGTTTTTCGCTAAAACTAATTCGGCACTTTTGCTCCCGGCAATGAGGTAGACGTATTAGCGATCAATGCAAACTGAAGTTTTTCGCTAAAACTAATTAATAAGGTTTAATCAGCGAGTAGTCAATGAGCACGTGATAGTTCCTGTCAGAAAGTCGGTATTATTATTGCTATTATCATACGTTTTTTTAGCGAAGTGTTAATATATACACTATCTACCAACAAGTAATTGGACATCCCTGCAATCGACGATATCTGCGGTCCTGATACACGTCACGGCCGCCGTTAAATATCGTGTGGGAAACAACAACGCAACCAGTCGCATGCAAGATGCCACGCAGTTCGGAGCTCTCTGATTTCGAGAAAGGTGTAATCGTCGGGTATCACAGAAATGGCCGATCCATACGTGACATATCCAGCGAGTTGAAGTACCCAAAATCGACAGTGACCTACGTGATTGGCAAGTGGAAGATGAGAGGTGTCTGCCGGAATGTGGCCCGACTTGGCAGACCCACCGAACTGGGGGTTAGAGACCGACGGTTGCTGGCCAGAGAAATTCGGAAGAACCGCACCAAATCGATGGGCCACACCCGCGAGGAGTTTCAGCGGGCATCCGGGAGTGTTCTTTCGATGAATACCATCCGTAAGGAAGCCCATCTGCTCGGTTATCATGGACGTGCTGCCGCCCACAAGCCTTTGATCACCAAGTACAATAGCGCTGCTCGGCTAACGTGGTGCAAAGAACGTCGACAGTGGACCGTTGAACAGTGGAAACAGGTTTTCTGGAGCGACGAATCAAGGTTCACCCTCTACCGTTCAGATGGCAGGGTCTGGGTTTGGCGTCTGTCTGGAGAACGCCTCCTGCCGGATTGTATTGTGCCAACTGTGAAGTTCGGCGGCCGTGGAATAAAGCTATGGGGGTGTTTCTCCTGGTATGGCACGGGACCCTTGGTCACAGTTCCTGGTAGACTCAACGCCGATACCTACTGCACCATTTTGGATGACCATGCGCTTCCTATGTTGTGGCAGTTTTACGGGGTGGACCCATGTTACTTTCAGGATGACAATGCCACCTGTCATGTTGCGAGGTCCACCATGACTTGGTATGGTGACAATGGGGTTAATCGAATGGACTGGCCTGCGCAGAGCCCGGACCATAACCCGATCGAGCACCTCTGGGACGAGTTAGAGCGTCGACTTAAGGTGTGCCACCACCGTCTGAAATCGGTGAAGGAACTGACCTGTCTTCTCCAAGCCGAGTGGAATAAAATACCACTAGCCGTCGTACAACGCCTGGTTGAGAGTATGCGCAGCTGTAATCGCCGCTCGTGGAGGCTCCACCAACTTTTGAAGGTGAATAAACTTCGTTTTCCTTTGCTATCACAGGTGTCCAATTACTTGTTGGTAGATAGTGTATAATCAATAGGTGACTGCAAGTTTATTAATCCATATATGACAACTTACATTCCCATATTCTTAAGCTAATGAGCAAAAAGGTCCTAATCCACTATGTTTGTTTTTCCGTATTATTTGCCAAAACAAGACCAATAAATTGTTTTACATGTTAATTTGTCTAATATATTATCATGAATGTTTCTATAGTTACAAATTGTGTGCTCAACCCTCGATATATGGGAATAATATTTTTCTACGGCAGGGATTCAGCAATTCTTTATCATATGTTTTAAAATCTAGACGGTCTAAACCCATTGAGGCACACGGCAGACCCTTTGACTGTCAAAGGTAAATCTTCTGTGTGAATCACAATACACTCGACGCCCCATCCCCCCTTTGGATACCAATATTTCGTGGGGTGAACCCCTACAGGGACCCGCGCGACAATAATAACATCCACCAATCTTTTCTTTCTCAAAGTCAGTTCTCTTCCGCCGCGACATTTTCACTCAACCTCACAGTGCGATACGACCGCGGTCAGCTGCAGGCTCGTTTTTTACGCTTTCCAAAAGTAGGTTGAAGAAGCGTATATGCTCCAGCTTTGTCCGTCCGTCTGTCGGCACGATAAATCGCGTACAAATGGTTCGATTTCGATGAAATTTTATTATGTGGTAGGGGACCACCTGGGGACGATCTTATGACGTCACAATCTCGCGCTTGATATCTCGGCGCGCGATCACGCCATCTGTCTCATTACGTCACGCGTTGTGTGTGGATTCTATTAAAGTTTTATGACGTCACACTCTTGCGAGCAGACGGTCGCGATTCCCATCTGCCTCATTACGTCACGCTTTGTGTGCGTATGTTCGTCCGCACGATGACTCGCGCAAAAATCGTTCGATTTCGATGAACTTTTAGTATGTGGAAGGGGATCACCTGGGAAGGAACCCTGTTGAACGTGAACGAAATGGGGTCAAAGCTTAGCACATAGGAGCGGGATCCATTCCACTGCTTTTATGCGTCATACCTAACATTAAAAAGGTTCGATTTCGATTAAATTTTAGTATATGGTAGGGGACCACCTGGGGACAAACCCTATTGAAAATGGGCGAAATGGGGTCAAAGGTCAGGACATAGGAGTGGAATCACTTCCATCGCCATTATGCGTCATAACTTACGTAAAAATTCTTCGATCTGGATGAAATGTTATTATGTTGTAGGGGCCTGCCTATTAAATGCACTGTCAAAAAAATTGTAGATTTTACGGTTTTAAACCGTTTTCCACGGCGCCAACACAAAACCGTAAAATCTACAGTTTTATGCCGTGTTGGAGCAAGGCTATAGCTTTGCTCCAAAACCGCATTTAATGAAGAAAACAGCACAGAATTTGGCTAGAGCAAGTCACAGTCCAAATAATCACGAAAACACAAAAATTTGGCTGGAACGAATGTGCTGATTGTGTTGGAGCAAAGCTATAGCTTTGCTCCAACTCGGCATAAAACTGTAGATGTTACGGTTTTGTGTTGGCACCCTGGAAAACGGTTTAAAACCGTAAAATCTACAGTAATTTTTTTACAGTTGGGCGAAATGGGGTCAACGAATCCTATTGAAAATGGGCGAAATGGGGTCAACGAATCCTATTGAAAATGGGCGAAATGGGGTCAAAAGTTAAGACACAGGAGCGGAATCTATTCCATAGCCCTTATGCATCATAACTTACGTAAAAATGCTTCCATTCCGACAAAACTTTATCATGTTGTTTTGGAGGTATACTGAACCGGTTCTGTAGAATATCATCGAAATGGGATCAAATTTCAGGGCACAAGACCGAGATTTATTCCACAGCCATTATCCTCATAACTTGAGTGATAACTTGAGTAATGATTTCTGGTATGTTGGAAAGCGTACGTATCATAATCAATGCATTGCATGATTTTACTAACTTGTTATACCATTTGCAGCTCTACCGCACATCTTAACAATGCGGCGGATCAGTTCATTTTCTTTTGAAGGCGTGTCCGGTGACTTTTGTCAATATAGTGTATATATATAGAGAGAGACTTCCTGAAGCGTAATTTAATGCAGCAGGTGGTCCGAGTGTGTCCTACCAACAATACCGTACCTGACTCAACTTACTTAGTGAAAGGTCGCCAAACTGTTAACTGGGAAATCCCAATTATCCTGTGTAAATAATTTTCTTAGATTTTAAAGGTGTAGTCTACCAGCTTGCCGTTCCTCCACAAATTACTGTCAATGCTGAGCATTACATTTCACTCATGAAGCGTCTACGACAACACAATCGATTAAGCGACCGGAATTAGTGGGCAAGTGGACCCTACACCATGATAATGCCCGCCCGCAAGTGGCTGCTTGTGTTCAACAGTTTCGTACGAAATGTAGTATTGAAATCATGCCAGTCCTACAGTCGTGAACTCCCCCGTGTCATTTCTGATTCTTCGCAACAATGAAGGAGAAGTTCCGTGGCGCAACATTCAACACAGATGCTGACGTTATTCAAGCTGTACAGGGGTGGCTAAAGCAGCTTCCACAAAATGCCTTCGCCACATGCTTTGAAAAGTGGACTGAACGATGGGACCGTTGCATATCATCCGAGGGAAGATACTTTGAGAAAGAATAACATATACCTATATTTCTTCATTTTGTGCGATTTTACTCTCAGATTTTATGGAACCGCCGTTGCATTATTAGATGCATTCCAACACCTTGTGGAATCCATGCCAACCCGCATATGTGCTGTAATTCGAACTAAAGGAATAAAAGTTTCTAATTCGCTGGCCGTTATGCGTACTATGAACTAGAATGATTCGTGTTGGTAAAAGCTAGACCGAATTTATGTTATTAATGTCAGAAAGTTCACCTCCTCCCTAAAGCGGCGAATGGGGTGTGTGTAAGACACGGTTTCAATGTTAAAGCTAATTTTATTTCTCTTTGGCATTTTGCTTTGTCGTCGGAAGGCAATGAACAAAGAAAGATTGTTCTTAGTTAACCTACATCATCAATCTATTATAATCATCCCCCTGAACTTCTGGACGTTCGTGAGTTTCTAGCAGTGTCCTCGACTTTCTTCACAAGACTGACGGACTTCTCCTTTTGTCTCGACTCTCTGTAAATTAAAATTGATGGAGAACGACATTAAATCGTTGGCACTACAAAGCTCCTCTTTAAGTTTCACCAAAACACCACGAAGCCAAAGAATTTTGTGTCCAAGAAGGAAAGCTAACTTTCATTGCCAGTTTCTCAATAAAGTTCTGATTACCATTAATGGCAACGGAATTTACTAGAGTTCCTCAGGTCATGAATTTTCTTGTGCTTCCTCAGAACTGGAAGTACACTGTCATAACAAAATAACATAACAAACACAATATAAATTTACAAAAGGTTAGATTAGAGGTATTTCGTGCTGAGATGTAGACAAGAAGAAAGCTGTCGAAGCACGGTGAATTTTCATGAAGCAGCCAAAGCACGTAAACCACACTTTAAATATTCCTTCTAAAAACGTAGGATCTAAAAAACATCTTCATTTATTTATTTATTTACAATTTAAAAAATTATGGTTGATAAAAGCTCTGGCGAGCACTTTCGCTACCACTATGACCGCATGCCATTGAGTGAAAGCTCTGGCGAGCATTTTCGCGACCACTATGCCATCATCAGGCCATTGAGTGAAAACAGATTTGAGCGGCACAGGGCTATTTTCACTCAATGGCCTGATGAATGGCATAGTGGTCGCGAAAATGCTCGCCAGAGCTTTCACTCAATGGCATGCGGCCATAGTGGTCGCGAAATTGTTCGCCAGAGCTTTATCTACCATAATTTTTAAAATTTTAAATAAATACTTTTTGAGATCCTACGTTTTTAAAAGGAATATTTAAAGTGTGCTACGTGTGCTTTGGTTGCTTCATAAAAATTTACCGTGCTTCAACAGCTTCGACTTCTTATTTACAAAAGCCATTACATATTTTCCTGTAATGAAATGAATACAGTTAAACTCGTTCATATTGAGCACGGATGCATCGAATATATCTACACCAAAGAGCCAAAACATTTTGGTCAGCGCCATTGGCGAAGGAAAGGGAATGGCTCAGGGGGTTCAATCCCCCCCATTGGATATCAAGGCAGATTTTTCTCTTGAACGCCGAATCACATGATTTCTTTTCCTCTTTAAAAGCCGAATTTTAAATCTTGTTCATTAAAAATATCAAGATGAATCTGAAAAATCTATAAAAACGCTGACACAAATCAAATTTTTTTTCCAGCGAAGTCGCGGATTCTTTCGAACCCCTTTGAATTCGTTTCAGTGGTGCATTTTTCCACGTGCGAGCAAAACACACCTACAGCCCACAGGGTTCACTCGCTGTGGCTCACACTTCTGGAAGATGCCTTTATTAACAATAAGACAAGAGGAAAGACCACAACGACTGCGATAGAATCCTTATCAAGCTGTGAAGCTGCTGCTTTTTTTGTTTTTACGCTTTCCAACCGTAGGTTGAAGAAGCGTATATGCTCCACCTTTGTCCGTTTGTCTGTCTGTCTTGTTGCCTCGGAACTACTTCGTATTTCGGGCCACATTGTTTTGGCGGTTTAATTAATTACAAACACCAGCTGTAACTTACTTTTAATTTCCTTTTTTATTTAATCTAAATTAGATATGATGAAGAGACTATCGTGCTGATTGATACACAAGTAAAGAAGATGATAGCTGTCTAAGCACGAACACTTTAGCTCAAACCAATTACAACACTCAAATGAAGCTAAGACGTATCACCGGTATCAAAAGTATACACAGTTAAAACCATGACGACACAAATAACTCATTCCATTGAGGTTTAAAAAGGTTTAATGTTAAAAACTTGCGAGATCTTTCGAACCTACGACTTATAGGTTCATCATCAGGCACCAAAACTCGCAAGGTGCACATGAAACGTAGTGGTTATATACACGTGTGGTTATGGGCAAAGACCGCGCATGCGTACAAGTCGGAACAGTATGAGGTCATAAAATACATACATTTAAAATAACCTGTAGGGTAAAAACACATAATGGTTGTCATAAAAAATATAAAATGAAGGTCAAAATTCCCTCGCCTGAGTTTTATATATGTACAATAAAATCAATGGTTGTCTAATCTTGTTTCTTGGTTTTTCAGTAGGTATCGCCAAGGTGCTGGTATATTGGATGGAGCTTCATCATTACAACATTGTTCATTCAAATGATAAATATACAAGCTCTCGAGAAACAACAGGCCATTTTTAGTTTTGGTCGTCGATAACAGTTTTACATTGTCCCAGTCAGGATAGTGCTCTCCTTTTAGTACCTCTCGCGCTAAAGAAGTTGTTAAGGCATGTGTACGAACACTGTATTTGTGTTCTGTAATTCGTGTCTTTAATGATCTACAAGTGGATCCCACGTAAGAAGTAGACTGTGAGGTAGTTGAGAAAGAGTTCAGTGGTACCGAATAAACGCCGTATTTATCTAAGATTGATGTCGGATCTCGGTCTGATTTGGTTAAATTGAACAAACTTTCCGAAGACACACCAAAGGAACAATCATATTTTTTGCATGAATTTTGTAAGATCGGTACAATGGTTGGATGGAAGGGAATGGATGCCACGTATTTTATGGTTACTTCATCACGTATTGGTTGTAACGTTGTGGAGATCCGTCGTTGATACCTGCGTAACAATTTTGTAAATAGATATCCGGGATAACCGGAAACCTTTGTTAGATTGAAAATCCTGTGTAATTCTAGTTTTAAAGATCTTTTGGTGGATGAATGACTATAAGCCCTACAGATTAAAGATGAAATAGAACTATGTTTATAGGGAAGTGGTGTGTACGAATTATATGGAATGAGGGTAGGTGAACAAGTGGGTTTTAGGTAGACGGAGGTTTGAATGTCATTAGATGGGGTGCGTCGTAATAAAATATCTAAGAACGGAAGGGAGTTGGAGGTTTCTAACTCTTGGGTGAAGGAAATAGTGGGAAAGACGGCTGATAAAGAGGCAGCAAAAGTGTCTAATTCACTAAGTGAGTATTGCCAAAAAACTAAAACATCGTCGACATATCGTATATAGAGTAATGGTTGGAATATACCATTATGAAAAACTGTATGTTCGACGTGTTGCAGTACTATTTCTGCTAGGACGGGGAAAAGAGGTGACCCCATTGGGGTACCGAAATCCTGGCGGTAGGTGATGTTATTAAATTTAAAATAAGTCCGGTTCTTGATAAGGTTCAGGGCTGAAACTATAGCAGTGGATTCAGTAGAAGAGAGGTTTAAGGATGGAAGTAGTGGGGTAACCAGGTCAATGGCTACATCCACAGGGACATTGGGAAACAGGGAAACTACATCGAGACTGGCCATTTTAAATGGAATACCCGATGTAGCGGAATGGATCTGTTCCAGGGCGGACTTAGAACTCTTAATTGAGAAAGGTGAAGATGTGGTTAAGGGGGAAAGGACTGAGGCAAAAGATTTTTCCAGATTTCGGGTGGGGTTAGTATAGCCTGATACTAAAGGACGGATGGGGTGTTCCGGTTTATGAAGTTTAATTTTGCCAAACAAATCTGGTATACGAGGACCAAAAGGAGGTTGCATATTATTTGAAATGGCTGGAGGTAGTAATACACTACCTGAAGCTCCATCCAATATACCAGAAGAAGCTCATCCAATATACCAGCACCTTGGCGATACCTACTGAAAAACCAAGAAACAAGATTAGACAACCATTGATTTTATTGTACATATATAAAACTCAGGCGAGGGAATTTTGACCTTCATTTTATATTTTTTATGACAACCATTATGTGTTTTTACCCTACAGGTTATTTTAAATGTATGTATTTTATGACCTCATACTGTTCCGACTTGTACGCATGCGCGGTCTTTGCCCATAACCACACGTGTATATAACCACTACGTTTCATGTGCACCTTGCGAGTTTTGGTGCCTGATGATGAACCTATAAGTCGTAGGTTCGAAAGATCTCGCAAGTTTTTAACATTAAACCTTTTTAAACCTCAATGGAATGAGTTATTTGTGTCGTCATGGTTTTAACTGTGTATACTTTTGATACCGGTGATACGTCTTAGCTTCATTTGAGTGTTGTAATTGGTTTGAGCTAAAGTGTTCGTGCTTAGACAGCTATCATCTTCTTTATTTGTGTAATCTAAATTATTTTTTCTTTACTCCCTTTCCTGTCTCATACCCCCCCCCCTTTTCTCCATTGGAGCATAAAGTCCAGGTGGTCAAGGGGATTTGTGGCGCTTCCTCGGACACCCTTGGGAATGAACAAGGAATTTCTCTTCTTTTCACTCTTGTGAGGAGAAGCACGGCATTCACGAAATTTATGAAATGGCCCCAGTTGCTGATAGGACAAAACCTCCCAGTATTTCAGAAATGCAGATGCAAAGTCCGAACCACGGTCAGATGAATAAGCAAGTTTACGTTTTACGACCATCTCCTCTAGAAGTAGGCACCAGCAAAAGTCGTAAAATACACCTCGGTATCACAAGAAAGTCGTAACTCTGTCAGAGGGAAGCCCCAGCAATCTTTCGCTATTCATCAGGCCACAGAAAATATGTCCCATTTAAAGTTCTAACGAAGTAAATTTCTCCGTCATTTCTGTCCACGCCAGGATTCGAACCCGGATCCCCTCATTCCGGAATAAGTCACTCTACCAATTGAGCTACGCGGACGTTTTATTCTGATTTCTATCTGCCTTTATGTCGTGTGCGTCCTTCTGGCAGGTACGTCACATCTCCTGGTACGTTACAAAGTGCGGAAACATCACCTGCCCAATACTCCAGCTGTTGCTAAAGGGTGGCTGAGTGGCTCAGGGGGCCAACCAATAACCACTAAGGTCAAGCACTGGTCAACTCTGCTGACCAATCCAGGTACCAGGCGGAAAACTCCCAGAGGGCTGAGGGCACGCCTCTATCACGTAGGGAATTAAAGATAGTCAGATATAGAAGTATATGATGTAACTTTAGAAAGTAATCAGGAGCATAGATACATCGGGGAGACGAGACTCAGTAGGAGTTCAAGAATGAAGCAAAGTTCTTAGCAAGTATACCTGAAGAATCTTACCCTGTCACGTGAGGGATCCCGACGAGCATCAGCCCAACAGACGTAAGGTAAGATGATGTTGTTTTTCCCAATTCCAGTTCCAATGTTGTGTGTATATATGCATATGCATGGTCGCTATGCCTCCTCGTAGACAGATTGAGGGATCGATTTTAAATTTAAGCTCAGGAGTGTAACCAGTGTTTCTTTCAGGCATACATCCCGGGGGGGGGGGGGAATCCCTCCCGGAAACGACCATTCGCCTCCCTCCCCCGAGACGTTTTAGGTTACCGAGCCAAATTTTAATAAATTCAGGCTATGATGAAAAAGGAAGTTTCGTTTCTTTTTATGCTACAAATATTTCTCCAATTATATTTATTTAAATATTTGTTCAAATGGTACTAGTTATAGTTTATTCTATTAAAAAGTGTATTACGACGAGTGGTATTCTTCAAAATATATAAAGTAGACTAATGATACCTAATTGTCTGGGAATCGTGATTCAGGATCAAGAGTGCAAAGAGTGCGTTGAATGCATTTTAATAGATGAAAATTTCGAGCCTGCGGACCCCCCCCCCTCCTACTTTAGCTGAAAAAAGTTTGTTATTCCTGAAATGTGTGAAGAAGTAATAACTATATCAGAGATGTATATAGAATTTTTCTTCGGGGGGGGCGAAGATAGGAAGTTTTTGAAATCCATCATCTGGAACAAAATAAAAGTTAATGAAAAATTGAAGAAAAATTAAAGCATTTTTTTAAATGTAAGTCGATACATTTTTATTAAATTAAGGCATTTTTTTTGCTATGTAAGTCGCATTTTAACCAAAAAACATGAAAGTGACACATTTTCCGGGGGGGGAGGCCCTCTCTAAATGCGCCCCTGTGCTAGATATATAGTAATTACTTCTAAAATATATATATGAATATAGTAGTTAAAATTATATGTATATATATGTATATATATATACTAAAGAGCAAAGCCGAATACATAAGAAAAACTTTACAATTTAAAAAGAAAGTTGCTAAACAAACTGAAGATCAAAACGCGCAACGCAGCAGTTATGAAAATTCAGAATTCACATTCAATTAAGAAGAAAACTGAAGCTAAAAAATTTTAAACTCATACCAAGTACAACATAGAAAAGGTTATGTATTGACCGGTGTGAGTAAAAAGAAAAAAAGAAAAAAAAATCTGAATGCAGAAAGTGTCGAGAATACTGAGCCTTGGCTTTATCAAGGACCAGCAAAAACTCTGCATTTTCTCACTTCCACAAAGACCTATTTGGAAATGGGTTTCTGCAAAGTCATGGATGCAAGTAATTAACCCACCTAAAAATATAAATATATATGTCATGTCCTCCGCAGAGTTGTATGACCTGGCTTTAGTTAACAATTTAGATTGCATCCATAACTCTCCTGGCCCGACCCATGGAAAACTTGCCCCCTCTAGGGTTCCATTTGCCCCCTGGCCAAAAAGTCCTGAAAGAAACACAGCATTGAACCAGTCAACATGGCTAATTTTATCCTTTTAATTTAACGTAACTTTTATTTAGCCTCCATCTGAAAGCTGTAATTGCTTAATTCAACATACTTTTCTTATAATAAACATGTTAATTATTTAACCTGGTGCAGCAAACTTTTCTAGGCTGTGCATATTTTTCTAATTCATAATTTGCGGCATATGGGTTTTTTACTAATACCTCGTAACGAACCTATATGAAACACAACGCCACGTCCGTAAACTTTGAGATTGGGTTCCCTAAATTTAGGGGGAACGCAACCTCACTGTTTATCCAGTTAGACGATGAAATAGGTATTCCGCGACCACCGCACTACTCGTGTATAAATGGTTCATTCGATGAAATTTTAGTATATAGTAGGGGACTACCTGGGGACGAACCCTATTGAAAATGGGTGAAATGGGGTCAAAGGTCAGGACATAGGAGCGGAATCCATTCCATCACCCTTATGAGTCATAATTTACGTAAAAATGCTTCGATTGCGGAAAAACTTTATCATGTTGTTCCGGTGGTATGATGAACCGGTTTTGTTGAATATCATCGAAATGGGGTCAAAGGTCAGGGCATAGGAGCGAGATTCATTTCACAGCCATTATCCTCATAACTTGAGTAAAACTGCTTTTATTGCAATAAAACTTTAGTATGCTGTTCCGGAGGTATGCTGAACTAATTCTGTTTAATATAATCGAAATGGAGTCAAAGGTCAGGGCGCAGGAACGAGATTTATTGCACAGCCATTATCCTCATAACTTGAGTAATAACTTGCGTAAAAATACTTCGATTGTGACGAAATACAATACGTTGTTCCGTTACGACTTTGGAAGCAGTTCCGCCAAAAATGTTTTTTGTCAGCAATTGCGGGCAGTGCGCATGCGTGAGATTCGTCAGCCATTATTTTCGCTCGATAACTTCCGTGAAAATTTCCCGATTTAAATGGGATTTCTAATTATAAAACGGCTTACGTGTTGTTGCTCTTGATAATAGAAATAGGTAACACGGGCACAAAGAGATTTAATTTTGATATATGTGAAACTCAAACGTTATACCATAGTTTAGTCCCCTCAAATTCAAGGCATTTACCTATGATTTCTGGTATGTTGGAAAGCGTATCATAATCAATGCATTATTTGATTTTACTAACGTGTTTGTTTTTTATTTTGTTTTGTTTTTAGCCCCAATATCGAGAAATTATCAAAAAAATCTATCAACGCTTCCTGTCTCAACAGCCTTTCCGGAAAGTACATTTTCTACTCCCAGGCGCCAGAAAATGTATCTTTGAAACACAGCGCCCAATTCTCAACTTGCATTGCTGACCGTTCGTGGAGAAGTAGAAGTAAATACAGGATCCATATTTTGAAGACAATGGCGGTGAAGCGCAGTTAGTTACCTTGTACAATAATGCTGAGATATGCAAGTACAATTTTATTAAAGTGCCAGCAAAATTTACATTTTCAATATTCTGCTGTGTTATTTATATCATAAAATAACTGATTTTAAAATTGCGCCTTTATAAAAAAAAAACTCCGATTGAATACTGAGAGAGAAGTACTGTATTCTACTTTACATTAACCACATTTAATAAATATATAGCCCTCCATATTACATAAGGCTTTGTATCAAAATTTTGTAAATCGGTATTTTAATGATCAATAAATTGTTAATTTATTAATTAATTTATATAATTATTCTAAATAAAGAATTGTTGATAACCAAAGCTTAATCATTAAATCATTATCCTAGTTCAGCAATTATTTTAGGTATTGGGATATGAAACTAGTTCAGCCCTTCCCATAGTTTCTGTGCTCCTGGTCAGCGCGTTTTTATGAACATCGAAATGACTGCAGGTATATATATTTTTTTTTTTTTTGATTGGAGGTTTAACGACCACCGTGAGCAACTCAATGGGCTATAAGCAGTCGCCCGTCCCTAATTTAGGGTCACTGGTTCCAGGGAAGGGAGAGAGCCAGTGCCGTAAGACATACACAACATCCATGCCTGACCGGGATTCGAACCCGGACCCCTTACGGACGAATGATCAGAGGCCAACGCCTTAGACCACTGCGCCACCGGGGCGGCATATTTTTTTCTTTTTGATTGAAGGTTAACTGACCACCGTGAGCAAATCAATAGGCTATAAGCAGTCGCCTGTTCCTAATTTAGGGCCAATGGTTCCAGGGAAGGGAGAGAAACAGTGCCGTAAGACAAACTCAACATCCGTGCCTCACCTATATTCGAACCCGGACCCTTTTCTGACGAATATTCATAAGCCAGCGCTTAGACCACTGCTCCACCTCGGCGGCACGACTGCAGGTAAACGGCGGCAGTTATGAAGTTCACGAAACGGTATAAATAACATCTGATACTGAGCTCTGTTAATCAGTGTCATTCTTATTCTTCAGATGGAAAACGCAGCGGAGTTTGACAAAGGCTAAGTTGTAATGACATGACGATTGGGTCAGAGCATTTCCAAGAAGGCAAGGCATGTGGGGTGCTCACAGTTGTTAATACCTTCAAAAATTGTCCTCACAGTTGTTAATACCTTCAAAAATTGTCGCCACAGTTGTTAATACCTTCAAAAATTGTCCTGACAGCTGTTAATACCTTCAAAAATTGTCCTCACAGTTGTTAATACCTTCAAAAATTGTCCTCACAGTTGTTAATACCTTCAAAAACTATCCTCACAGTTGTTAATACCTTCAAAAATTGCCCTCACAGTTGTTAATACCTTTAAAAATTGTCCTTACAGTTGTTTATACCTTCAAAAATTGTCCTCACAGTTGTTTATACCTTCAAAAATTGTCCTCACAGTCGTTAATACCTTCAAAAATAGTCCGAGGGTGAAAAAGCACGAACCTCCGACAAGGTCTGTGCCCACTAGTGGCGTAACTACCACCCCCGGAGCCCCTTCAGCTGCGTGGGAAAAGGCGTAGCGTAGGTAACGAACGGGCGTACTGCTGCTTGCTGCTAGTTATGATTTTATGAAAAAATTGGAACATGCACAATAATTAACCCAAGGATTCATATTTCGCTTTCAAAAATAAATGCTTAGTTTCACTTTTAAAACACTAAATATCTTACAGATTGAAAGTGTTCGGCTCTTTGACTTCGGGTTGTAATACGATTTCTCTGCAATGGGTTGTAAATAACTCGATCGCTTTCTGAACTCGAACGATTATATTCGCTGTCTGAGAAGTGGGCCGAACGAGACAGGAACTGGTGAACCTGCGCATCGGAAAGCGTTGCTTTTACCTTATGTTTGTTGATTTGGGGAGTATAATTGTCATTAATATTTGCTGTCTGATTACCTTTTCCGCTAAGAGTGCTATGCTAACAAACCTAAGAAAGATGAGAAAAGATGTTTGAGTAACTTGTTTTTACCCGGTGACATGGTGTTCGTGTCCGGGAGACTATTGCTTCCGAATTATTCCCGGGGTAATGGAACGGAGAACAAATGGCCATAAAGGAATCAAACTACATATTTTAAGACTAAGGATTGTAAGGGAGCACTTACAACCAGCGACAGATTTGTAGTCGATACTCCTGAGATGAAAGAGGGAATAGAATTGTTTGCTGTAACTTTTGTTATAACCCGGTCACTATGGGAACCCTTCTGTTTGAGGAACACAGGAAAATTTGGGTAACCTTTCATTCAGGTGCATCGGCCGCTTAAAGGGTTAATTCACGAAAAAAATCACGGGTCAATTTTAGAATGCTTGTAACAGTGCGCCGAGTGCCAACGTAGAGAACAAACGCGAGAGTCCAGTGGGCGCGAGGACATCGACACTGGACTGTTAAGAACTGAAAAAATACCGCCTGAATGGACGAATGAAGGTTCTTTTTACATCATGTATAGATGATAGTATCCAAACTTGGGGCAATCAATAAGTGGCCATGGAACCATCCTGACATTTGTCAACAGTACAGATCGATGGAGGATGTGTGATGGTGTGGAGAATGTTTTTGGTTCATACTTATCAAAGGACATCAGAACGCCTTGGCGTATCTCAACATCGTTGCCGATTAAAGTCACCCTTCATGGCTACGATTTATCCTCAAGCAGATGGAGACGCTCATCAGGTAATGTACCCGATCACAAGGCTCATATCGTCACCGAATGCCGAATGGTTCCATAAACATGCCGACGAGCTGATCTTGCTTCAGTGACCTTCACAGTCTCGGGATTTAAACCCCATCGAGCATCTCTGGGATGAGGTGGAACAAACTGCTCGCTGCACGACTGTGCAGTCGTCCAATTTGTCGCAACTTTGCTTCTCAGTCATTTCCACATATTGCTACATTTCTGAACAACTCTTCCAGCATCTCGTGCGCGTGTTATAAAGAAGATTTTAACCCTAAATGGGAAAGAACTGCACATACGCATACACATAAGTGATTGTTGTGCATAAAATAAAAAATATGTATGACTAACATACAGGAAAGCATGGCGTTGTGCTTCATTCTACCTTCGTCACTGGCGTGGGGAGATAAGAGTGTCGCCCGTGAATTTGTACGAAAAATAAGTTGTAATTTCCCTTCTGACTCTTAGTAAGCTTATACCTTAAGAAAACGTGACATACACTATATTGACAAAAGTCCCAGGACACTCCATCAAAAGCAAATGAACGGATCCGCTGCGTTGTTAAGATGCGCAGTACAGCTGAAAACGGTATAAAAACGAGCCTTCAGCTGACCGCGATCATCTCGCGCTGTGAGGTTGAGTGAAAATGTCGCGGCGGGAGAGAACTGACTTTGAGAAAGGAAAGATTGTTGAGTGTTATATTAGTGGGTTGTACATAAGAGGAACCAAAAGGCGTTTAAACATTTCCAAGTCAACTGCTTTGGATGTACTGAACAAGTGGAAGAAGACACGTGGCGTGCCTGACGCAGCAAACTTTCCGGCAGACCAAAGAAAATCAGTGATGGAGGACATCGAAGCTTCAGGAGAGTAGTTACAGCTAATCGACGGAGTAGTGCACAAGATCTCAGTGTACAGGTCAGTAAAAATGCTGAAACCTCGGTATGTACACGTACCATTCGCAGAGATCTTTATTCCATGGGTTACCGTGGTCGTGTGGCTGCTCATTTCCGCTTGGAATGCTACTCGTCGTTTAGCATGGTGTAAAGAACACTTATCGTGGACCGTAGATCAATGGCAACGGGTCCTATGGACTGATGAATCCAGATACACAAACCATCAGTCTAATGGCCGTGTGTGGGTATGGCGGCAGCCGGTGGAACGCTATTTACCACAGTGTACTGTTCCTACGGTCAAGTTTGGAGCTGGCAGTGTACGCGTGTGTGGGTGTTTTTCGTTGTATGGTCCCAGGCCTTTGGTTATCGTTTACAAACATGTTAACCAGCACGTCTACCTCGATATTCTAGATAATTATGCCCTACCAACTCTGTGGCAATACTATGGAACTGAGCCTTGTTGGTATCAGCACGATAATGCACCGAGCCATAAAGTAAGGACTGTTACGGCGTTGTTTGACGATAATTCCGCATCGTGTGTGAACTGGCCAGCACAGAGCCCTGATCTTAATCCCATAGAGCACCTATGGGATGAATTAGAGCGCCGGATAAGAAGTTTGGAACCAAGGCCTACGGCTAAGCAACAGTTAGCGGCAGCGTTATGTACTGAATGGAAGCTCATACCCATCGCTGTGTTCCAAAACCTTGTCTAAAGCATGTCTCGAAGGGTCAGTGCATTCATTAAGGCCAAAGGTGGACTGACACCGTACTATTGTATGTCAACAAATGCTATGTTGTGTTTCTCTTCAAGGCGTCCGGTGACTTTTGTCAATATAGTGTATATCGGAAAATAACGTTATAACTCACGTTTAACAGATAACAATTTTTTTAATATCATTACCGGTAAAGAATTCAAACACTTAAGTATTTGTTGTGGGGACAACCGAACGTTAGCAAAATAGGTTATTTTCAACAGTATATGTGTTACACACCTCCGAATTGGGGCCTGGAAATTTTTATGGGGTGTTGAGGAAACTGGGAAAGGGGGTTGGATGGATGTTAGAGGTGTGAGGAATCCCTGCCTGGTGGTCCCTATAGAGTACCAAAGCAGTTGGCGGCTATGCTATAACAATTATACAAGGTGCACGCGTGCGTGTTTTCTGTCATTTTATGTGTTGCACACTGTTCGCCTTTTTTTTTTTTTTTTAATATTACTTACCGTCAAAGTGCTTTAAAGAGCTACTTCTTTTTCGCGTAACAGAGTTTTACTCTAATTGAAACCAAACGAAGCTAAAACTACTTCCTGCTAAATTTAAGCAGCAAAATTTTCAGAACCATAGCACGGGTAATTTCGCGAGATAATATACTTTACCTACCATCATCATCATCATGGTCAACCATTATCAATCCACTGCTGGACGGTCTCCTCAAGTTTCTTCCACAACGGTCTGTCTTGTGCCAGTCTCCTCCATGTTACTCCCGCATACTTTCGAATTTCATCCACCCATCTCCCACGTGGTCTTCTTCTGGGTCTTTTCCTGTCCCTTGGAATCCAATCTGAAATTTCGGCTGTCAATCGATGGTCTGTCCTTCTGGCAGTATGTCCAGCCCATTGCCATTTCAGGGATTTAACTCTGATCATGATGCCTTCCACTCTTGTCGTTTTTCAGATCCACGAGTTCCTCTTCTTATCTCTCCTGGTTACACCAAGCATGCACCTCTCCGTGCTACTTTGAGTTGTCTGCAGCCTTTGTATGTCTCTTTTAGTTAAGGTCCACGTCTGTGCACCATACGTAAGCACTGGAAGGATGCATTGATCAAACACTTTTCTTTTAAGACATAATGGCATATTGCTGTTCAAAATTATGCTGTTTCTTCCAAAAGCTCTTCAGGCAAGTGTTATACGCCGATAAATTTCTTCATCAATGTGACCCTCACTTGATATCTGCTGTCCAAGATAAATGTAGGCATTGGTTATCTCCAACTTTTCCCCATCAATCGATAAATCTTCATTTCTTGTAAAAACATTGTACATCACTTTTGCCTTCTGAAAGTTCATTTTTAATCCCACTTCTTTACTCTTGTCCGCAAGTTCCTGGAACATACTCTGCAGCTCTGATGGGGTAGTTGCAAAAATGACTACGTCATCAGCAAAGCGAAGGTGAGTTAGATAATCTCCATTAATATTTATCCCAGTTCAGTGATTGAAAGACATTTTCCAAAGTGGCATTAAAGAGTTTGGGAGACATAGTGTCCCCTTGTCTTGCTCCCTTTCCAATTTTTATGGGTGCTGTATTCTCAAATAGCCGAATCTTTGCACTTGCATTTTCATAGATGTTATTAATAGTATGCATCTTCAATACCGCAGGATTTCAAAGTCATTGTAATGCTGATGGTTTCACCGAATCAAAGGCCTTTTCTTAGACCTATCATGTAAGGAGCTAAATGCAAGATGCATTCTTTCTTAAAATGTAGATTGTTTTATGAAAAATACGTACATTGAATTCACGGAAAACCAGGAAGAAAAACAATTCCTGTTAAATTTCCCTTTGCCTAGCGTCATTTCGTATGAAGATGGCCTCAGCTTGATTAAAAATTTCCTTATTGGTCGATGAAGATTAAAAAGAATTGGCGTTATATCAGCGGTAGGCAAGTACTTCACACATACATAGATAGATAACTTATCTAATTCTTGGAAGAGATTCTACTTTGAGGCAGCTGGAATGTAGAATTACCGGCGGCTTGCGTGACGGCTTCGCTTTTGTTTCTGCTTTTTTTTTTTTTTTTGCTTTTGTTTTCTCTCTTGTTAAAGCATAAACAAACCGCTCTGGCGTTGTTATGAAATCATTTCTCTCGCGTGTGGCGTCTTTCGCATTTAGCGTTATCAGACTCCTTGCTCTCTACGCATACGCATTTCGGACGAGATTTACGTGTACGACACCTTCGTCTCTGGGATAATTAAAGAAGGTCCTCTGTGCATCTTTTTGATGTTTGTGAACCCTAAGGACACACCCCACTTCATTTCGTGGAGTAAATGGGGCTGTATAAAACATAAAATAAACAAATAAACGTAATACGGCAACATATATATTAGTCGCGAGTGCTTTGAAGGGACGTTCGAAAACCATGGGTTCCAAAATTCGAGTTATGAACTGTAAGGCAGACTTGGTCCATAATTAGTTGCATTCCATTAACATGAAATACTTGAAGAGTAGCTAAACAGGTGGTGTGCTAGCTCCTAACGATCGGATTCGAATCCGCGTGAGCCATGAGGGGGATTCTAGTTTTGGCCTTCCTCCGGGCAAGCTACCGTGCATTCCAAAAGATGACACCTTCTAGCCTAGAGTCCTTGATTAATTTGTTTACTTAGGGGTTCAATGACCACCGAGAGTATTTAAAGACTATAAGCAGTCGCCCGTCCCTAGTTTGAGGCCGCTTGCGTTGGTGTGGAGAGTGGGCCATGCCTTTAACCCGGTCGCAATTATCCAGAAACCAGCGCCTCTGACTACTCGGCCACCAGGACGGATACTTGAATTCCTTCATCCCAAAAAGTGAATCATCTTTTTCATACAAGAGTTAGCCGACCCGGTGCGCAGTGGTCTAAGCGATGGCTTCCGATCATGCGTGCGAGATGGTTCCGGGTTCGGATCTCGGTGAGGCTTCGACATTGTGTTAGTCTTACGGCACTAGCTCTCACCCTTTCCTGGAACCAATAGCCCTTAATTAGGGACGGGTGTCTGCTTATAGCCAATTTGAGTAACACACGGTGTCCGTTAAACCTCCAATAAAAAAAAACTACATACACTGACGGAAAAAAAATCCCAACACCAAGAAGGGGTTGTGTTAGATAAACGACAGTTGGTAGGCGGTGAGAGTACATCTGTAAGATGACGTCTATGCAAATTTCGCGCTCGGCGCATACGTGGGGCGCTAGTAGCGCCCCTCGGAACATGCAAAGCAGGTTTTCTATAAATACGCGCTGTAACGTTTGTGAGCGTTAGTTATCGTTGAGATTCGACGTAGTGTGTTGATGTTAGTCCAGAATGCCTTTAAGAAGACCAAAAAGCCATTATCAACAGCTCACGGAGTTTGAACGAGATCGTGTAATAGGGCTACGAGAAGGTGGATTTTCTTTCCGCAATATTGCAGAACGACTTGGCAGGAATGTAGCCATTGTGCATGATTGTTGGCAGCGGTGGTCAAGGGAAGGTACTGCCTCAAGAAAACCGGGTTCCGGCCTGCCACGTGGCACTACTGAGAGGGAAGACCGCCGTGTACGGCGTATGGCCGTGGCGCATCGTACCGCGTCTGCGGCAGCAATTCGAGCTGCAGTTGCCACCACAGTGACACAACGAACTGTTACAAATCGGTTACTTGAAGGACAGCTCCGAGCCAGACGCCCTGTAGCGTGCATTCCACTTACTTCAAACCACTGCCGTTTGCGACGTCAGTGGTGTCAAGCTAGAGCTCATTGGATGACGGAGTGGAGATCTGTTGTGTTTTCTGATGAAAGCCGGTTCTGCCTGGGTGCCAGTGATGGCCGTGTGTTGGTTAGAAGGAGGCCAGGTGCGCGCCTGCAACCAACCTGTCTGCGGCCGAGACACATTGGACCTACACCTGGAGTTATGGTCTGGGGAGCAATTTCCTATGACAGCAGGAGAACTCTCGTGGTTATCCCACGCACCCTGAACCCTGACGGCACAGTTGTACGTCGGTCTGGTGATTCAACCTTTTGTGCTGCCATTCATGAACAGTATTCCAGGGGTGTTTTCCAACAGGATAACGCTCGCCCGCATACCGCTGTTGTAACCCAACATGCTCTACAGAGTGTCGACATGTTGCCGTGGCCTGCTAGATCACCAGATCTTTCACCAATCGAGCACGTATGGGACATCATTGGACGACAACTCCAGCGTCACCCCCAACCAGCATTAACCGTCCCTGTATTAACCGACCAAGTGCAACAGGCATGGAATTCCATCCTACAAACTGACATCCAGCACCTGTACGACACAATGCATGAAAGTTTGCGTGCTTGCATTTAACATTCTGGCGGTTACACCGGTTATTGTTGTACCAGCATTTCACATTTAAAATGGCTCTTCTCGCGCTTACAATAAGCTGTGATCTTGAAACCTTAATCGATTAAATATGATACCTATACAAATGTATTGCCGCCATTTCATTCCTCTACAACTATTTTTTCGTGGTGTTTGGATTTTTTTCCGTCAGTGTATATACAAGTTATCGGTATTGGATCAGCATTTGAAAAGAAAAATCATTTATCACACATTGTGTAATAATTCGATACCTTTGTGAAAACACAAATTTGTCCGCGACGGCCATCGGAACCGTGTCCCGTCATTCCGGAGTTCAAAATATCTTTATTGGTGTAAAAGCACTATACACAACGTGACCAACACTTATGTCTCAAACTAAAAAACGTTGTGACAGAAATTAAGATAAACAAAGTGGTGACTTGATAAAAGGATGAACAGATAAAAGCACGATAAAACCATCTCAAAAAAGGCACTAGTCACAAAACGTGTTGTTTGAAATCAAAAGGTAAATAAAATATGTAACAATGCAACTTAAAAGGTCGACAAAATGGAAAGAAATCAGCAGAGGCCAAGCTGTAGAGAAACACAGTACTGGACAACAGCACGTAAAGAGGCGCATGGACCAACTGCTCCAGTCGGACGGATTTCAAAAAAAAAAAAAAAATAATAATCGCAAAGGTACACGTTAAGAACTCACACACAGAAACACAACACTAACTAAAACAAGGGGAAAACAGGACTTAACAACACAGCAAAAGGCATTACGGGAAAACACTGAACAAATTTCAACAGGCTGAACAAAACATAACGCAAGATGCAGAGATAGGTGCAAGTGCAATTACATAGTAAAGCAACACAAACGAGAAAAACAACCGGTTGTACCATATAACCAAAGTCCTGTAGAAAAAACACAAGCAATATTAAGTGAGGAAAACCACACGTTGCAAGGGTTGTTGAAAACCAGTAAACATCACTCGGTAAGATAGCGAAACACAAGCACGGTGCAATCTCAGTGTAAAGAAAGGGCATTCAATTTACAAAGCTCGACAGCGTCAAGCGAGAGCACAACACACATATATCAAGACACTAAACAAAGAAAAAAAAACTGAGAAAAAAAGGCATGAAATTCAACACAATAATAACAATACACAAAACAAATAGCAATAAAACAAAAAGGCAAAAATTCACAATACGAAGGTAAAGTGCTGGCCTATTGCATCGGGCAAACGCTCTCTCGAAAAATTAGTATGTAGAAGCAAAGGTACACAAAACGGGAAAGACAACAATGGCATGTACAAAGGTTGAAACGCCGCCCCGGTGGCGCAGTGGTCTAAGGCAATGGCCTCTGATCATTCGTCCGAAAGGGGTCTGGGTTCGAATCCCGGTGAGGCATGGATGTTGTGTTTGTCTTACGGCACTGGCTCTCTCCCATCCCTGGAACCAGTGACCCTAAATTAGGGACGGGCGACTCCTTATAGTCCGTTGAGTTGCTCACGCACGGTGGTCGTTAAACCTCCAATCAAAAAAAAAAAAAAAAAAAAAAAAAGGTTGAAACAGTATCAGACCATACCGAGAAGAGTAATCACGAAAAAACCCGTGCAAGAACTAACAATCTTCGCTAAACATAAACAACCTGCAAATTTTTAGTGGAATGACTGCAACTGTGGAAGACGAAAAGCGAACAAGAGGGTCAACATATTAACTGATAAAGTAAACACCCGAGAGGAAAAAAAATCAGCACAACAACTATCACACAACACTATACAAGTAGCAATGTAACACAAATAAAGCAAATACTCATAGTAAGAAAGCAAAGCATTCAAATCACTCAGTGCAGATAAAAAAGGAAGTGTGTCGACCTCAGTGCAGATAATAAAGGAAATTTGTCGTCTTGACACATGTTTTCACCTCTGTAGTACGTCACAACCTTTACTTAAACATCTAGAGAAAACAACAAGAAATTGCGCATAGCCAATGCTGGTGAAACACAGATTAGGAGCAAAATACTAGGTAAAAAAAAAAAAAAAAAATGGTGTGAATTTTCGGAAAATTTCTGAAAAATACGTGCAGCAAAGTTGCCAGTAAGTGTCCGTCTTTTAAGGCTGTCTTTGAATGACTGTGAGAAAAATTCTATCCTATATCTGCAATGTAAATTCTTTTGCGTACATTTTCTCGAAGACTATTTATTACTTTGTAGTGTTTGAAATTTTGAGAACAAATAAAAACGACCTATAGCTAATACGTGCCGCAGTTCTTACTCCGAAAAAAATGTTAGAATTTTTTTTTTTTTAATCAATTTATCTGACTCGAAAGTATACCAATTTGGGCGCTAGATGGCGCGATAAGTTAGTTTAGAGGTGTTTGGTTGGTTGGTTGGATTGGAGGTTTAACGATCACGGTGAGCAACTCAATGGGCTAAAAGCAGTCGCCCGTCCCTAATTTAGGGTCACTGGTTCCAGGGAAGGGTCAGAGCCAGTGCCGTAAGACAAACACAACATCCATGCCTCACCGGGATTCGAACCCGGACCCCTTCTGGACGAATGATCAGAGGCCATCGCTTAGACCACTGCGCCACCGGGGTGGCTTAGAGGTGTTTCAGTCTGGAAGAAGCGAAATCTCTCACCTGATTTTTGGAATTATCTAAGCCAAATGAAAATAATTAAATGGAGCCAAAAGTGAGTCTCGTCGCTCATAAATCATCTTAAATCCTAGTGTACGTTCATTTTTTGAAGAGAAACTGTGTACATTAGCAGAGAACGCCTGAATTTGAGCTACAGAAACTCCGCCTACCTACTAAGCTCCGCCAGCACACAATGTCCCTGGTTAAAACGTAACAGCTCGTATTTTGTTTTCTCATTTTGGAGCCAACGAGAGATCGCTTCCATTCTGAATATGGCGAGGTCTGCAGTGCTTCGCTGACGCCAACTTCTGGGACAGTCACTCAAAACATAAAAGCGACGCCCAAGGAGTGATTTTTTGCGCCATCTATCGCAGAAGATGAACCCTAACACTCATTCAAACACAACCTTAACGAAATTACCGTTTTAAAAAGTTCCCGATTTTTTTAACTTCCGTATTTTCACAAATTTTCTTACTCAGTAATTCCGTTTATTTCAGAAAAGTCCGCTCAAGTTTTTCCGTACTTACACAGAAATTTCGCAAAATTGAAAACACTGAATTTCTCAGCCCGCGTTACGCCAGATAACCCTTTCGCGCTGGTAGTTGAGATCCAACCGAGGTGGATCTACACAAGCCACGGTCTTGACCAGTGGAGTGGGCCAGAAAGTCGTAGGAGTCGCACCATGTTCAAGGCAAAACTAATCTTGTGATGATAAAGTTCAATTTTTTTCTTCTTCTTACTTAATGCGAGTGATTTAGTCATTTCATTTTATGTTGGAGTTTATTTTTTTTTTAATGCGTTTGTAATAATTTTATTTTTTCTCTGTAGGAGGACTTATCACAAATTAAGTATTTTTTTCGACGTTATATTCCGAAGCAACAGAATGATTTGGAACTTGAGATCTTTTTTATTTAACTGGCGATAACCTTGAATTATCTTTAAGAAAATGTTAAATGCGCTGTTTTATTAATTCATTAACTTCTAAATATAAAATTTACTCTTGATAGTTTTAATAGCTTTTGTTTTAAGGATTCCACAGACTGATACATAGACATCGTACAATCACCGGCACAATAATTTAAATACCCGGTTTCTTACGGTAACACAATATACAGAGGGTGAGTCGAAAGTTTTGCAATACTTGGATCACCTTATGTCTTCGTAAGTATCTCTTCACGACGAAAGCTGACTAGAATTCAAAGTATGAGTCATCGTGTTGCACCGTCTTTAGCCATCTGTCTACCAGTTCTTCCATTCCGCGGGGGTACCAGTTCTTGTCCTTCGAAGCGAAGAACTCCTTCACCCCAGCTGCCACCTCCTCCTGGTTGCTGAAGTGCTGCCCGCGAAGGGAGTAGGCCATGGACCGGAACAAATAATTATCCGAAGGGGCAAGATCCGGGCCATATGCTGGGTGTGGCATGAGTTCGATGCCCTCAAGTTCCTGGAGTTTTTTCCGGGTCGTTCGCGCGGTATGAGGCCGAGCGTTGTCCTGCTGTAGGAGAGGGCGCTTTCTGTTCACTAGTGCAGGGTGTTTCTCCTACAAAACGGCATACATCCTCTCGAGCTGTTCAGAGTAGACGTTGGCGTTGATGGTCCGACCGTCTGGAACAAATTCGTAATGGATTATTCCCTCGAAATTCCACCAGACGCAGAGCATCATCACCTTGTGCTCGAAGCGCCCACGTTTGACAACAGGTTCAAGGAGCTGGCCCGGGCTCAACCACTGCCGTTGTGTGTTAAGATTACGAAAATTGACCCACTTTTCATCGCACGTAACAATTCTCTTGATGAAACGTACATCGCGTGATTTTTTTAGGAGTTTCGTGCAAACTTCTACTCGGCGTTTGCTTTAGCTGGCGTCAGTTCGTGAGGGACAATGCGGCAGCTACTGTAGACCTTTCCGAGGTCCTTAAGATGACGAACCACGGTGGTCTGTGATATGCTCAGCTCGCCTGATAATCTCCGAGTGCCGGTTGTCGGATTTGCCTCTACGGCCTGGCGCACGGCCATCGAATCCACGGTTCGCGGCCTACCTGACCTTGGCTGACCGTCGTGGTTTCTGTCACTTGAGCGAAGTTTCTTTAACCATCTGGTTGCGGTGCTGTTGTCCACGGAATCTTCCCCTTTTGCATGACAAATGTTTCGTGTTGCTTCAGCAGCGTTACGGCAGAGTTCAAACTCGTAAAGCAAAAGTTCCCTAATTAGCCAGTTCTGGCTGTTCATCTTTAGGAGTCCCAACCACAGACAGAACGACGAAATGCAATGATGTTCACAGCAACGACTACCACTTTATATCCCTTTCGATTGACTGCAGTGCGCGACTTGAACTACATAGTTTAAACACGTGACATACCCGCAGCAGCACATACGTTTATGCAAATATTAAAAAAATGTCGGCTCACCCTCTGTACAATAGCTGGTGCAAAAAATAATAAAGGCTGCCCGGTTGGCACAGTGGTCTAACAGATGGCTTCTAATCATTCGTCCGAAAGTGGTCCGGGTTCGAATCCCAGTGAGGCATTGATGTTGTGTTTGTCTTACGGAACTGACTCTCTCCCTTCCCTGGAGCCAGTGGCCCTAAATTAGGCACGGACGACTGCTTATAGCCCATTGAGTTGCTCACGGTAGTCGTTAAACCTCCAATCGAAAAAAAATGGTGAAGAGGAGAAGAAATATCCTGTGCCATAGTAACAAAATTTCATGCCACATGCTATCTACAGAACTTCAAAATCTGTTCCTTTGACAGACGATTGAAATTTAACTGTTAATCAAATCTCAAGTATTCCCGTGAATCTCTACCATTACCGGAATGTTTTCATCATATGGGATAGGAGATTGGGGTTTTTTCGCTACTGTAAGAAAGGATTGCTGAAAGGTTTCTGAAAATTCAGAATTTTCCGTTAACACTTACAAACGGAAATTTAGCGTCAGTATAAGGAACGAATTGCTCAAAGATTTCTGAAAATTCAGAATTTTTCCGTTAACACTTACAAACGGAAATTTAGCGTCAGTATAAGGAACGAATTGCTCAAAGATTTCTGAAAATTCAGAATTTTCCGTTAACACTTACAAACGGAAATTTAGCGTCAATATAAGAAAGGAATTGCCGAAAGGTTTCTGAAAATTCAGTTTTCTTGGCGCACGAAAAAATCCGTGAATCTTGGGTTTCTTTCGGGCATTTCACGTAAAAGGTTGTATCAGAAATATGCTTCATTAATTCACGAAGGAAATGACGGAAAGTGGCTCGTGAATTTCAGAAATTTTTTTAGAGTGTATGATCTGCCCCCCATGTGATGTTTGGATCGTTTCCGGCGAGGCGGTAAAGACGTATGAAAGTCAGAGTCGTATGCAGCGCAATTTGTGATATGTACGGGTCAATCGGAGTTGAAACGGTGGTTGCGTAAGGTAAGGAACGAAATTTGCTCCCATTTAAAAAAGTCATGATCATCAGATACAGATCAAAAGGGTGGCAGTATCAGGGAGAGGCGAGGTTTGTCTGCTGTTCGCGGTATTACCGCTCCCTGTCGGGTATCAGCGAAACACTACTACGTCTTATTCGCCGTAGTGGGTAAAAGTTAAAAAGGTCAAAATTCAATACTAATCACTTCACCCCCAAAATTTCGCCTAGTGGTGTCTACAATGAATTTGGATTCCCTAACTAAGGGACTCCAAGCTCAGGGTCGACAAATGCATCGCGTTGTGTTTCATATGAATCAGCATGGGGTTTCCATGCTCATTCATATGCCGCAAAGAAGTTAAAATAAAAAATTGCGTGAATAACAATAATAAAATCACAAATTTAACTCTAATGAGATTTGGAGAAATGATCTGAGTGACACGTGAATTAAAATTTAACTGTTTATTTCTTTTTAGAATATGGTCTTAAAGCTAGGTACAATATACGGGTGAGGTTGCTTGCTTTAGCTAAACAATTTAGTTTTAATTTCAACCGGGTATAATGCACTTAATATTATATAACTGGCTTTAAACTTTAGTTACTGGTTTAAACTCGGCACGGTGCGCCAGAGGAAAAAATTGTTAATGCACTATGTTAGAGACTTTCGGGTAACTAGACCTGCATAGCACATGCAAAGCTATGAGGCACGAATCAGAAATGTGTAAGAAAAATGTCATCATACCCTCTTTTCCTTGAGAAGCCCCGATCGCGAAACTGGGTTGCCGGCTGGTCGTAGAGTCAGCTCTCCATCTTAATTGGTTGTATCTGGACTATACTTTAAAATATTTACTACCTCATTTCTCTATCTAGAAAACATCTCTCCTCCGAAACCGCTGAGACCTCTCTTCTGCTCAGGCTGCAATTCTCCAGTGTTCCCTCTGTCGTTATTTTAGAATCTGTGTGCAGTCGTCTCTCCTCTTAGTGTTCATTCAGTTCATAATTCTGTTTTTCCCGTGTCCGGTGTCCATCTTGGGGCGTGACGGCCTGGCCGTTCGAATCGCGTCGAGTTATGTCGTTGGCCCTCACAGATAGCCCTGCTATGCGATTCGCTGGCCATCCGTTCAGTTCGGGTCACTTTCCCAAAAATTATGTCTTCTTTCAGCTGTCAACTTGTCCTCGCACCTTTTTGGTTAATTGACCGCGCCTAGCTACTTAGAAGCGAAGATTGTCACGTAGGTATTTCCGGCGACGTGACTTATCTCAAATTTGGTCGCTACCCTGGACAATGCAGAAATGCTCGCAAGCTTTGCTTGAGAAAAGGGAGTGACGCCCCCAAAAGGATTTATTGCGCTCCTGCTATTCTTTTCAGCTTCTTTGAGTTTCGTGAGAAAAAAACTGTGAATGTCTTCATTTCTCTTCCTTCCCATCTGGGATTTTCATCAAGTGTCCGTGAGAAAAAAATATAATTTTCCCCTTTTCATTTGGCTTGAGTGCAATTAGAACTGATCTAATTATCAACCTAAACTTTCGGGTAGCCTGGCTCAGCTTCACCGGAAAGTAATTTTTAATCATTGATATTCTATTTTGGCAATTTAAATATTTATTTCCTACCGCCTTAGAGTAAAAATTAAAAAAATAACAAATGATCAAAATTATACGGATGAAATTTAAATGTTACGGGGATATAGAAAATTCCGCGGTAACAGCGGGCTAATGTAATTAAAGTGTACCAATGGTGGATGGAAAGAGAAGCAACGTATAACCAGCTGGTGGGGGTCAGACGGCCACTGCTGCTTAGTGCTCCAGAAGAGAGGCGGCTCAACCATACTGTCCGGAACAATAGGCAAGTTTCCTTGACACAGCTCACCATGGTCTTCGGCTAAGAGCACAGAGGGGTGCTCCACGTTTGTCCAAAGCTATGATGCAGTGATCCCTCCACCGTATGATCCTACAGTGTAAACCCATGACCACAACACCCTTCACCACAGCACGCCATCAGTGACAACGATTGTAATCGGTCAGAAGACATTGGGAGTGGACCATGGAAGACTAGCAGAAAGTTGTCTTCTCTGATGAATCACATTTCCTGTTGCATCGAGTGGATGGAGAGTTTGGAGTAAAGCGAGCAGCTCCGGAGAGAAGATGGTACAATAAGTCATAACCTCACAGGTAGAGGCAGGGGTGCGGGGGTGTAATACTCTGGGGGATGTTTTCCAGGAACACTCTCGGTTCCCTGATAACGACAAATGGCCACCTGAACGACACTGTGTACCTGACCACCACTGAAGACCAGGTTCATCCACTAATGTTGACAATCTTTCCAGACCAAGATGGGGTGTTCCAACAGGACAACGCCACCATGTACCTATCCATCATTGCAGACCAGGTTCATCCGTTTATGCTGATAGTGCTCTGGATTTACATGAGGTGTTCCAACACGACAACAGCACCATGTACCTGTCCATCATTGCTGATCAGGTTCATCCGTTTACGCTGATAGTGTTTCAGATTGAAAAGGGGTGCTCCAACAGGACAACGGCACCATGTACCTGTCCATCACTGCAGACCAGGTTCATCCGTTTATGCTGATAGTGTTCTGGATTGACATGAGGTGTTCCAACACGACAACAACACCATGTACCTGTCCATCATTGCAGATCAGGTTCATCCGTTTATGCTGATAGTGTTCCAGATCGAAATGGGGTACTCCAAAAGAACAACGCCACCATGTACCTGTCTATCATTGCAGACCAGGTTCATCCGTTTATGCTGATAGTGTTCTGGATTGACATGAGGTGTTCCAACACGACAACAGCACCATGTACATGTCCATCATTGCAGACCAGGTTCATCCGTTTATGCTGATAGTGTTTCAGATTGAAACGGGGTGCTCCAACAGGACAACGGCACCATGTACCTATCCATCATTGCAGACCAGGTTCACCCGTTTATGCTAATAATGTTCCAGATCGAGATGGGGTACTCCAACAGGACAACAGCACCATGTACCTGTCCATCATTGCAGATCAGGTTCATTCGTTTATGTTGATAGTGTTCCAGATCGAAATGGGGTACTCCAACAGGACAACGGCACTACGTACCTTTCTATTATTGCAAACCAGGTTCATCCACTTATGTTGATAGTGTTTCAGATCGAGATGGGGTGTTCCAACAGAACAACGCCACCATGTACCTGTCCATCCTTGTAGACCAGGATCATCCATTTATGCTGATAGATCGTCGACCTCCGAAAGGTAATAACCACAAAAAACGAAGTCTCTATCTCACGGAGCGCAGAGTTCACGTTCGTAACGCAATCTTCTGGCACTAAAGTTCTTTGCTTGCAACAGGATGTCTTCCTGGTATGACCTAGGACAGCTGGTACCACTGGATGGGTCCCTGAACGCTAATGGCTGCCTGTCCATCCTTGCTGACCACATGCATCCTTTCATGTTGGACGTTTACCTTGGTGGTGATGGTGTATATCAACAGGACAATGTGCCCTGCCATGTCGCTAAGGCGATGCGTGATTGGTTCCAGGAACATGAAAGCAATGTCTCCGTTCTCCCTTGCCCGACGAAATCGCTTGACCTCAATCCCATAGAGCACTCGTGGGACTATTTGGATCGACAGGTTCAATGTGCCGGCCCACAACCACGTCATCGCCGGACCTCCGTGCTCTGCTGCAATCCAAATGGGCACGTGTGGCTCCGGCAATCTTCCATGGCACTCCATTTGCCGCTGCCATCCGGACCAATGGTGATTATTCCCATTGTGGTCATATTATTCTGATACGACCGTGTACTTTTCAAATAGTTAAGAACGCTACAACCTATCGGTAACTTTGCTGCATGTTATTTTTACGATTTTTTCATGAATTCACACCACTTATGTTTAACTGTGCATACTGTGGAGATTACAAGAAAGAGTAAATAAAGACCCATGCCTAGGTTGAAACTGTAAGCATTTTCGTTACCATTTTTTGCTCTAGCAATAATTACTTGAACCCTGTGTAACAGTGTAGAAGTTAAGCGAAGAAGGGAGGATGAACAGGACAGTAAAAAAAAATATATGGCTTATTAGAATCTCTTTAAATATCGAGAATCCTCTACTCCACGGAATCTAGTTACGGCTTTGTCAAAGGTTATCTCTACATATTTGAGCGTGGATCGATTCCCAACTTCCCTTCTTAACTTATGCTTACTCATTCAAAAAAAAAAAAAAAAAAAAAAAAAAAAAAGAATTTGGGGAAACAAAAACAGATAATTCCATACATCTTGCGATGACTTATCTATCCCTTGAAGCCATCTGGATACTGATGACATTGCTCATTCGAGGAGTGCTGGTTTTTCCTTTTTCCGTTGGCTTTCTTTTTTCTCTGTTAGGGAAATTGTTGTGAATGCTATGTCATCTAAAGTATGCTTTCGTTTGCTAAAAAGCAGCGCATTTCTAGAGATGGATAAGCACTTTTTTTATTAAGAACCTATCGTACCTTTGACTACATTTTTATAGCACTCGCAGCAGGAAGAAGGTTCGAAAGTACAGACTGACGTGTTTGTTTTACTAGATAAATAACACGATAACTAAATTCGAATTACAACAGTAAGCGATATTTTACCTTCGGTAAGACAAATGCCAGCAAAAAACGCATCGCTCTAACTGAAACGTAAAAAATGTAAACGCAGCTGTCTATGAAGTGCTGTGAGCAATTTTTGTACGTGGAGCAAGCGAAATTAATTTTTACTGGACGAAACTCGTCGGCATCGACGGTTTTTTTTTTCCTTTTTTTTTTTTTTTTTTTTGAAAAGAATAAACGCATATGAAACCACAAATGTAAGCTTTATTAGATTGACAAATTCATTCAACCACTTTAGTAAAGACAATATAGTCCAGGTTCGTGATTTTTTTTTTTTTTGTGCTGAAAGTTTAACGACCGCCGTGAGCAACTCAATTGGCTATAAGCAGTCAGTCGCCCGTCCTTAATTTAGGGTCACTGGTTCCAGGGAAGAGAGAGAGAGAGAGAGAGAGTGCCGTTAGGCAAACACAACATCCGTGCCTCACCAGGATTCGAACCCGGAACCTTCACGAACGAATCATCATAAGCCAGCGCTTAGACCACTGCCCCACCGGGGCGGCTAGGTTCGTGTTGAGCATCACAACTGCACCCTTTTTCAGTCGTAAAATGTGAGGCGGAAGTCCACTCATCTCGATCGTGTGCAAAAAATTCAACTGGATAGAGCGCACTCTTTCACTCTCATCTCCAGTCACCACTGTGCTTGTAAATGTTGTTGGAATGAGATTCGCGTTGCGAGTATAGTTCACCCGTCGGAATCAACGGTTAGTTTTTTGTTGTTGTTTTTTTAAGAATAAACTCATATGAAACAACAAATGTAAACTTTATTTGATTAACAAATTCATTCAACCACTTCAGTAAAGACTTTTGAGGAGGTTCGTGATTTTTTTCACTGAAGGTTTAACGACCACTGTGAGCAACTTAATAGGCTATAAGCAGTCGCCCGTAATATTTTCACTAACAATGGTCAACAGAATGTTTATTTACATCTTTACATAATGGGAAACGTCTTACCTACGTGAATAAACTGGATCGAATGAATATTAAATTGTATATATACATCACACAGTCCAACGGCATAACGCAATCAGGTCTTCGAGAGTGTTCGCTGTTCCGACGAGAAGAACTTTGATACCAATGCATGCTAGCGTTCTTGCAACGGTTGGCTCAGAAAAGAGACTTTGGACTATCTCAGTCCCTCCATGCCCCCGCCTTCAACAGCGCGTGAGTCAACTGCAGGCGATCGAATGTCAATCGCACGCTTCTCCCACATAGACTTTACATGGGAAATTTGCCGCCTCACAACGCCCGAACCGTTGCCCCAATCTCATTTTTCTCTTCGACTGGCACATCTAAATGATAAGACCTTTCTTTACATTCAGCCGTTCTCTCAAAATAGGACTCGCACTAAAAACCCCTATAGAATTAATATATAGATCCTCAAAACGGAATATACGAATAAAAGTGTCCTTAACTTTTACTGCTCAGCAGCAATCTAATGGAATTATTCATAATCACAGTTTTTCTCGGTTTCAAGAGGTTTGTGGGGATGGAGAGGTTAGTGATCATTATGAACAAATTTAAGGCTTATATGAAGTTATCCTTCTCTAACTTAAGTTGGACGTCTAGTAATTTGCACCCTCTACTTCCAATGGAAAAATGTCCTCCCTATTTCCTCAGCGAAGAAGATTTCCCATACATTAAAATCGGCCCACTGATAAAATATATCCGATCTTAGATTGTAAGATCGTTTTTTTGTTTCTGTTTTTTGCAAAAAAACTTTCCTCAACGATATTGCCTGAAAGATGAAAAATGAACACCCAGAAGGAATAGCGGTAGGAAAGTCATGTTATATGTTAATTGTTAAGGACAGCAGAAACTGTGATCCAAGTTAGAATGCCATTGGATGATATAATAACGTCACTGCGGACGACAACATGCAAATATACGCAGCTCGTATTTAAGGACTGGGGCGTGCAGAACGAAGTCATTCAGAGCCGCGGATGGCTTAGTGGTTATCAAGTCAGGCTGTCAATGCAAGGTCCTCAGGTTCAAGCCTGGGCTGATCTTTCAGAGATGGTGTGATCTACTAACAATCGCTGAATATCCGCCGTGCATCGGACGAGCACGTTAAGTGAAGGCCCCCAGGCTGGAACCACTGGTTAAATGGGTATTCTTTCCTATGCCCCCCCTGAAATTCTCTCACCCATCTATGTGCAATATCGTAATTGTACGGTGGTGCCATCTACTGTACTCTAATCTCACTGCAAACTGTTCTGTCAAAGTCGCTAGACTTGCTCTCATTCCTTCCGTTTCTGTGTCCTGCCCAAAAGGCGATCTCGCTGTAGGTGGCTGGGACCTAAACTCTACTCACTGCGGACGGAAGTCCTACAAGAAAATGACAAATTCTGTGAACGAAGTCATTCGTGTGGCGTCGTGTTGCTCAGTGCTCGTTGAAGAAGCTAGCATGCCTGGACGACGCAGGCGCGCAATACTGTTTTCAGTTATCGGAGTTCGAGCGAGGCCGTACAGTTGACCTGCGAGAAGGAGGTTGGTCCTTCTGTCAAATTGCGGACGAGAGGTATCGGCAGTGGTAAGACGGTGGCGTTGGTGGTCAGAGGAGCATTCGCACACTCGCAGACGTGGTTCCGGGCAGCACAGAGTTACGGACGCACGAGAGGATCGGCGTATCAGGAGGGCGGCGTTTGCAGAGCGGACGGCAACGGCATCATAAATTCGATCCTCTGTCATACCAAGGTTGTCTACCGATAATGAATCATTTGTTGGAAGCAGGAATACGTTACCACTGACCCCTGGTCACCGTCGATCACGTTTGCCGTGGTGCCGAGAACGAGTTCATTGAAGGGAAGAATGTTGGTGTGTGGTATTCACGTGATGAAAGCCGATTCTGCTTGGGAGCGTCTGTCGGTCGTGTACGCGTCCGAAGGCGACAAGATAAGCGATTTCTGCCATCGTGCATGTCCGCCAACAACACACAGGCCCTACTCCGGGCATCATGGTGTGGGGGAGTGATTGGCTATCACTCTCGTACGAGTCTGGTGTTTGTAATGGGTACACTGAATAGCAGTACGTACGTCAGCGACATCGTGAAGCCGGTCGTCCTGACATTTTTGAGTGGGATCCAAAATGCGATATTCCAGCAGGATAACCCCCGCCTATACTCCGCCCGGCTAACTCAACATGCTCTTCAGGCTCCGTATCAACGCCCTTGGCCAGCACGCTCTCCGGACTTGTCTCCAATCGAGCCTGTCTGGGACTGGATGGAACAAAGACTCATCCGTGAACGCCAGCAGGTAGCGACCATCTCTGAATTACGCGTCCAAGTTGAAAGCGCATGGGATGCTATCCCCCAGCGTGATATTTGTACGACCGAATGCATGCCAGATTGGAAGCTTATATTACTGCTGAAGGAAGTGCAGCACCTTATTAAAATGTGCCTTCTCTACACTGTAATACGCAAATAAACATTGAATCACTTCACACGTGTGATCACTTTCCTTTCTTAACAGGTTGTTGCTACGACATAAATCTCATAGATGCAGCTGCAATTTTTGATGGTGTTCTTTTTTCACTTTCCGGCTCTGTATATTAAAAATCAATAACTTCACTTCGATGTACTGGTAAGGAACAGTGGCGTCACCTGTAAGCAAGTATCATAACTACATCGAAGTAAAGTTACAGATTTTTTAATATGGTTCAGCAAAGTTTTTATTACTATGTAAGTTAGGATGTTTTTTTATCAGTGAGCCAATTTTGATGCATGGGAATTTTTTTTTTCGCTGAGAAAACAGGGTCGAATTTTTGTGCAATTAGAAGTATAGGGAGCAAAATCACTAGACGTCTGTCTTAAGACCGTTGTTTACGAGGGGATAGATCTGGCACCGTTAGCCAATCACACATCCATGCCACATCCAGGGCTCGAGTCATTGACCAATCAGCTAAAAACCTACATAACGCATAGCACTATTTTTTGTTTGTATGTGTGTTCGACAACCATCCTGTGCCGCTCGATGGACTATGAGCAGTCGGCCGTTCTTAATTTAGGGCCACTGATTCCAGGGGAAAGAGCCAGTGCCATGAGACAAACACAACATCCATGCTTCACCGAGATTCGAACCAAGAGTCCTCTCGGACGAATGGTCAAAAGCGAGCGCTCAGACCACTGATCCAACTGGGCGACATAGCTCTACTTAACCTTCTTTTTCAGTTTCTGTTCTGTTGTGAAAATTTAGTTACTTCTCGCTGAACGTCTCATTACACGGCACGTTTCTTCCTCAGAGAACTTTCTCAATTTGGCTACACTGACAGTCAGTCGAAGCAGCCTATAATGTCAGTATTGAATGCAGTAGAGTGTGAAGAGAGAGTGTGTTCAGAGAGAATGTGAGCTCAGTAGTTGAGATGGGGAGTTGTCGAGAGATTTACGTATTGTGAAAACACATACCTGTCCGCGACGGCCCCGTGTCCCCGACAGGTGTCGAACCCGTGTCCCCGACAGGTGTCGAACTCATGTCCCCGACAGGCGTCCAACCCGTGTCCCCGACAGGCGTCGAACCCATGTCCCCGACAGGGGTCAAATCCGTGTCCCCGACAGACGTCAAATCCGTGTCCCAGACAGACGTCAAATCTGTGTCCTCTCACTTCGGAGTAAGTCGCTCTCCCAGCTGAGCTATGCTGGCAGAATGCCTCGCGGCAGATTTGTCGTCTTGATACATGTTTTCACCTCTGTAGCACGTCACATTATTTCCCTCTTAATGTGTCATTTTTTTATTTTTACCTTTCAAGCGAAGTAGGAATTTTCCATTAATTCCAAACAATGTGTGGAACAAACACACATTTTTCGAAGAACCCAACGGCCAGTGGATCCATTTTCCACAATCGGGCGCCAATATTAAGACACATATGTGTCCGCGACGGATATCGAACTCGTGTCCCTTCACTCCGGAGTAAGTTGCTCTCCCAGCTGAGCTACGCGGACAGAATGTCTAGCTGGAGATTTGTTGTCTTGACACATGGTTTCACTTTCGTAGTACGTCACAGTAAGATAGAGGACGAGCGCCTGCTTATAACCCATTGAGTTGCTCACGGTGTACGTTAAACCCCAGAACAAAAAACAAGTTAGTGAAATCATGCAATGCATTTATTATGATACGCTTTTCAAGGTAAAAGAAATCATTACTCAAGTTATTACTCAAGTTAGGAGCATAATGGCTGTAGAATAAATCTCGCTCCTATAACCTGACCTTTGACCTCATTTCGATGATATTCAACAGAACCGGTAAAGTATACTTCCGGAACAACATGATAAAGTTTTGTCTCAATCGAAACATTTTTACGTAAGTTATAACGCATAAGGGCGATGGAATGGATCCCGATCCTATGTCCTGACCTTTGACCCCATTTCGTCCGTTTTCAACAAGGTTTGTCCTTAGGTGGTCCCCTGGTACCCTACCACATACTAAAGTTTCATCGAAATCGAACCTTTTTTGCGTTAGTTATGACGCATAAGACCAGTGGAATGAATCCCGCTCCTGTGTCCTGACCTTTGACCCCATTTCGTTCACTTTCATTAGAGTTCCTTCCTAGGTGTTCCTCTACCACATACTAAACTGTCATCGAAATCGAACGATTTTTACGCGAGTTAACGTGATGGCGGACATACGCACACAACGCGTGACGTAATGAGGCAGATGGGAATCGCGACCATCTGCTCGCAAGAGTGTAACGTCATAAAACTTTAATAGGATCCACACACAACGCGTGACGTAATGAGACAGATGGCGTGACAGCGCGCCAACATTCTCAATCGCGAGATTGTGACGTCATAAGATTTCTAAGCATGGGTAACATTAATGGGACGACGCCATGACATTAAAAACGTTATAATTTGGGATGGTTATTTAACCCACTGAACCAATTTTCCTAAAGTCGAGATCAAGCTGAATCGATTTCTAGTACCAGAAAACGGTAGGTTAACGACTTTCATCAAAATCCTTAGAGCCGTTTTCAAAATTAAATTTATATACATAAAATAATTGGTCCTTTAATAATATGGGATAAGGGCGATGGAATGGATCCCGATGCTATATCCTGACCTTTGACACCATTTCATCCATTTTCAATAGGTTTCATTCCCAGGTGGTCATACTAAAATTTCATCGAAATCGAACCATATTTACACAAGTTATGACGCATAAGGGCAATGGAATGCATCCCGCTTCTATATCCTAATCTTTGACCTCACTTCACCCGTTTTCAATAGGGTTCGTCCCCAGGTGGTCCCGTGCCACATAATAAAATTTCATCGAAATCGAACCATATTTACGCAAGTTATGATGCGTAAGGGCAATGGAATGCATCCCGCTCCTATGTCCTGACCTTTGACCCCACTTCCCCCATTTTCAATAGGATTCGTCCCCAGGTGGTCCTCTACCACATACTAAAATGTCATCGAAATCGAACCGCTTTTACGTGAGTTATCGTGCGGACAGACAGACAGACAGACAGACGGACAGACGGACAAAGCTGGAGCATATACGCTTCATCAACCTACGGTTGAAAAGCGTAAAAAATCATTCATTAGAGACGTGTGATGTAGGAAAAACCTGCACTTCAAAGTTTACGGTATAAGACGAATCAGGCTAGATGTCCAGCATTTCTAAATATGGCAGCCGCCCCGGTGGCGCAGTGGTCTAAGGCGCTTGTCTCTGATCATTCGTCCGTAAGGGGTCCGGGTTCGAATCTCGTCAGACATGGATGTTGTGTTTGTCTTACGGCACTGACTCTCTCCCTTCCCTGGAACCAGTGACCCTAAATTAGGGACGGGCGACTGCTTATAGCCCATTGAGTTGCTCACGGTGGTCGTTAAACCTCCAATAAAATATATATATATATATATATGGTAGTTAGATCTCAGTGATCGAGGCCGTGCCTTTAAAATCCTCTAATTGCGAGGCAACCACCGGCTTTGTACTGTGTGGAAGGCCGACGTTTCGGATGGGTGTTCGAGCCCCGGTTCTGCTGGACATCTAGTCTGTGGTTTTTCTGAGGTTTTCCGCAGGCTCTCCGTGTTTGAGGGCGCGAATGCATAGATCAGGGATGGTGAACCTACAGGTGTCACTGTGTGGCACACGAACACGATTCGGGTGGCACGTAGGTATGAAAACATTAAATAAAAGTTTAGATTTTTTGAAATCAATGATTTTTCTACAGCATGTCTGTAGTGTGTTCTTGCAAATAACCTAGCTCTGACAAGAAAATTATTTTAGCCAAGAAGTGTCTTCCAAAAAGGGTAATAAATCAACCTCACTTTATTTAATCACCTTGTGCATTAATTCTCAGACAAGCGTCACGTGCATATGATTATTATTTTTCGTGTTATCATTCTGCTCCTACGGACTTCCTCCACGAGATGACCACACTCTCAAGCCTCCCACTCTTCGGCTCCCCCACCTTTGCGGAAGGAAGAGAAAACAAATTACACAGGAAGACGCGCATGAGACCGCGAGTTCCTGTGAGAACTGTAAGTAATCTTGAACAATGAACTGAGAGATTTCAGCTTTATAACTTAACAACACTGCGACGCCAGTTCAATGATTCAGTTTGCATGTGAAGGTTGATTTGTTTGCAGCTTCTGCGTATTTCTCTTGTGTATTGGAACTGTTTCTTTGCTGGTGTTTTTTGTATTCGGACTATGCAAAAAAAAAAAAAAAAAAAAAAAAAAACAGAAACTTCATAAAGATAGTGGCCGAGTATTTCAAGAGCAGTGGACATCGGAATTCTGAGTGATTGAAAAACCAATAAAGCTTTCTGTTGCCTGTGTACGGAAATAGTATCTCGCACATTCAATTTAAAGCGTCATTTCGAGGGGAATCACGAAAATGTTTGTCCCATGTCGAAAGAAGGGAGTACATTTCACAAAAAGAGAAACAATATAAGAAAAAAGAACAATCAAATTGCTTAGCATCGTTTTTCAGGCCTAGGAATAATATCACTGCGGCTAGTTTTCATCTATCTCGCTGTATATAGTACAGCATGGGAAACCGCTTTATGACGGTGATTTTTTGAAGGCGGCTTTCTGAGCCATGTCCGACATATTATTTGAAGATTTTCCCAACAAGCAGCAAATTGTGAACAGAATTAAGGAAATGCCAGCCAGCAGGAACGCTGTAAAAGATAGAATATCAAGAATGAGTGAAGATGTTTCTGACCAAATTAAATCTGATTCGTACAACGCAGATATGTTTTCCATATGGGTTTGCGAAAGCACCGATGTGACGTCACAAGCAAGTAGCTGTTTTTATTAGATTTCTTTGTGGAAATGTAAGGAGGGCTGAATTAATTAAATTGCTGAGTTTGCCAACTACGATCACAGGGAAAGATATGTGTGAAGTGAAGCAAGAATTTGTAGTAAAAATGGGGATTGACTTAAATAAAATAGTGTCTGTGACTACTGATGGCGCCCCAAATATAGTGGGTAAACATATTGGGTTTATAAAATTTCATGGCGAAGAATTTCATCATCCATATTATGCAATTCCATTGCATTTTGGCGCAAAATTAACATTTTACTTTCGAAAAAATACTTGGTACTTTTGAAAAAAAAATTAAAAGAACTTGGTACTTTCGATAAAAAAAAACCCTTGGTACTTTTGATAAAAAAAAACCTTGGGACTTTTGAAAAACCATTTCATAGTTTTGAAAAAATACAAAATTCTTTGTACTTTTGAAAAAATCATGTCCATAGTTATTACGATTTGCGAAATAGTATAAAAAAAAAACATTTTTCGTTCTTCCGGAAATTACAGATAATCTTTCGATCATACAATTATTTAAATGAAAAAAAAATCAGCTTTTCTTGAATTTATATGTATTTTGTACCATGCAGAATCTATCCAAACTGTGAATTTTAGAACCTAGTTATTCTTTACTTCGCAAAATATCTCCAATGAGAAATTATAGATGTTAAAAGGATTTCCGGTCCTTCTGTCTGGTACTGCCTATTTAGTTCAAATTCTCACGGCTGTAAACTCAGCGAATCATTATTGTTGTATTCATTATTATTGTCATTGTTACTATTATGCTTGAAGTAAAAATTTTCTTACTTATTTATTTTTACTCGGTTCAAAAAATTTCCTTACCGGCGAGGATATTTCATAATTACCAACTGCTGTTCTTATAAAATGTTTTGCTTACCAAATTTCGACAATGAAAATTTATGAAGTGGAAAATTAGTAATTTTTATAAAGATTTACTTTCTTAAATTAATACGCTTTAAGAAATCTACTTCATTGAAAAAATCTGTATTTCTTTGGCCGCACCATTTAAAAATTTAGGTATTGCTGAACATTTCTAATTAGAAAGTTATGAACGGAGACATTCCGAATTGCCAAATATTCCTTGGGGGAAAATTCAGCGAGACAAAAATTTTCCCCAAATTCAAGTATTGGTTACCAGCTTGAAATTTCTTGAACTTCAGACTTTTGGATTTCTGAAGCGAAGTTTGCTGACCAACTGAAAATATAAAAGCTGCATATTTTGTGTATTTTTTAATTATCTATGGTCACTTAAATAACAACAAAAAAATCAGTATACAGGAAAAAACATCACGTAATTAATAGAATCAGCATTATTTAACAGGTAATGGAAAAGTGACCAGGAATTTATTTTTAGTCGTTTTCTGAAAGGAAATGGCTGGAAATAATTATACTTAAACATATATGAAGAGTTTTTTACGTTTCTGTTTCTTTAATAGCATTCCTCAGATATTTTAAAAATAAATTTGTAACTGGTCTCTAAGTTGAATTGAGAAATGAAAATCCGCAGATTTCAAAAAGTAGGAAGAAAAAATCTATCTCTGGGAATTGCTTCTTGAAACTACATTTATTTTCTTCATTTTGTACCCTTTTTGTTTAGACGTTATTTTTTAAAGTTTTTGGGAAACTATGATTTTTGGACTTCAGTAATTGTTTCGAAATTTTGGAAACCAGCTTTTCTGTTCCAGAAATACTGTCCGAGGGTTTCAGAAAATTGTAGTTTTCGAAGAGAAAAAAAGAATTCAAGTCGTTTTTAAAACCATTTGGGTTTAAGTTTAAATTATTTTTCAGAGCTTTTTCTGAAAACTGAGCTTTTTTTGCTGCTTAAACCTTTTACAAACTTATGAGTTTGTGACTTGAATTGCTGTTTCGGTATTTAAAAACTTCTCTTTGAACTACACTTAAAATCTTTTGGAACACAAATACATAATCCAGTAAGTTATTTTAATTATTTAAAGTTTCCACAAAACTGATTCTTAGACTTGAATTATTACTCTTCAAAGGTTTCAGAAAAACTCTGTTTAAACTTGCTTTTGATAAAAATAGGGTTTATTTTAATTTTAATTACTATTCACATTTTTTTATCAAACCACGCCATCTTTATAGTCCTTTTTTCTATTATTTACTTTTACAGAAACTGTGTCTTTCTGCTACGCTCTTAGACATTAACTCAGAGGGCTTCATCCATTTTACAGAATAGTTAAACATTAAATTTAGCAGAAAATTTACTTTGCTATACAAAATCTCTGTGAATTCGAAACACTGACGTTTATCCAAAGTTCTCCAAAATCTTAGATGATTGAACTTGCCATGTGTTCAACAGTCTTAAATATCTAACAGCTTAAATATGGGTTGTAATTATTTTTGCTTAAATATGAGTTTGAATTATTCATTTTTTAATTGTGTGATTTTCATATTTCCTTTATTTATTTATTTTTGCCTGAAATATTGGTGAAGCATTTAAAGAGAAGTGAATTCTTATTATTTTTTATTTCTTTTTGATTGGAGGTTTAACGACCACCGTGAGCAACTCAATGTGCTATAAGCTGTCGCCCGTCCCTAATTTAAGGTCACTGGTTCCAGGGAAAGGAGAGAGCCAGTGCCGTAAGACAAACACAACATCCATGCCGCAACGGGATTCGAACCCGGATCCCTTTCGGACGAATGGTAAGAGGCCATCGCTAAAACCACTGCGCCACAGGGGCTGCCGGTGTGTTTCACCTAAATCGTAGCGGGAACTCCACCTAAACTTAGGTGCCGCAAAAGTTAAGTTAGGGTCAGCAGATAGCATGCTAATAGAACTTATACACTCATGCATATTATGCATTATACAAAAATGAAAACTGCAGATGTAGAATTTACGAAAAGGGTAAAGTTAAAATAAGATGTTTATTCTGCATAAATGCTGCTTTAAACTAGCACATGTTTTCGGTGTAAGTGATTAAATTTATTTAAATCATTTTCTAAGAGTTGTTACTACTAGCCTGACTTCTAACAAACTTTCAGTTAAATTTTTATCACGGTGCCCGTATTGAGAAATTTCCCATTTAAGATGGGAAGGGTTATATAACCTCGCATAGAACATGCAGTACAGGGAAAGCCGCGGATGGCTTAGTGGTTAGTGTTTCAGACTATCGATGCTGGGTCCCCAGGTTCAAGCCTCGGCTGATCTTTCAGAGATGGTGTGATTTACTAACAATCGCTGAATATCCGCCGTGCATCGGACGAGCACGTTAAGTGGCGGCCCCCAGGCTGGACCCACTGGTTAAATGGGTATCCTTTCCTATACCCCACCTGAAATTCTCTCACCCCTCTATGTGCAATATCGTACTTGTACGGTGGCGCCATCTACTGTACTCTAATCTCACTACAAACTGTTCTGTCAAAGTCGCTAGACTTGCTCTCATTCCTTCCGTTTCTGTGTCCTGCCCAAAAGGCGATCTCGCTGTAGGTGGCTGGGACCTAAACTCTACTATCTGTGGACGGAAGTCCTACAAGAAAATGACGCTGACCCCCCCCCAGTGTAGTACAGGGAACTGACAGTGAAAATTCATCTTACCAAATCTTTCTTAAGTCGACGTCGTCTCGGATGTTCTCTCGGGTCGGGGTCTCCTCAACCTAAATTCTTAGAAACATTTCTTCCCTAACACTAGATACCAACTCCCAAGCGTCTACTTCTCAAACTTACTTCTTTCTCCCCGCATCCTCGCTCTCTTAATAGCAGTCCGAAAACTCTTCTCTCTCTCTCTCTCCTACCCCCCCCTTCCCATTTTCCCCCGAAAACCAATTCCCTTATATTTTCTTATTTCTCAGTTTCACTTCTACAAAGGGGAGGTGGTTTAAATTTGTGGGTATTGCCGAGAATTTTGATTGGAAGTTACCTTGTTTTCCGGGCCCGCGATTGGCTAGCAAACTTTCTGTGACATTCCAAAGGGGTACAAGGGGTCGCCATTAGCTTGCCTGTTCTGTCACTATACGTAACTTTCCTTGTGGAATTTTAGGGATTTAAAAGGCCTGGCACTCGCAAAAACAGAAAAGAGACCCACCTACTCGTTTGCTTGAATCGAGGGTGATGGCCAACTTCCGTACAACTCAAATTTTGTGCCATTTCGTGCGATTTCCACACATGTGGAGGAAAATTTTTTCAACAACGTGCGAGTTCTGTACAAGTTCATTTTTCAACAAGGTGCTAGTTCCGTACAAAGGAGTAGAGGGAATTCGGCCCATCATATATAAACGGTTGATTTGATTAATGAGATAGTTTTAATAACAAATAATTGACTAAATTGAAAAATAACTACAATTTTGAGATATTGCTCTAATTTTTTATGAAATCATTGTGAAATTTATTGCTTATTTTAACACAAATGACAAAATTTCAAAGATGTAATTATATATGAAAACAAGCGTGTGTACATGTGATGATGGTTTCTTGCATTATATTGGCGTGTTTTCCCTTTCACACTTTATCCGTTCTTAGGGCTGGCAGCGTAATGCTGGCGTGTTTAAAAATAGCCGGGATTATCCCTTTGTCTTTTATTAATGCAATCAATTTTTTCTTACATTTTTTGTTTTAAGGAGTTTTCTTTACATTTTTTAATTTTAAACTTTTTTTACATTGTTTTTCAATTTTTTACAACTGCTCAAGTTTTCCAATGAAGGGCAGAGCGTTTAAACATTTTTTCATGGTCTCTGAATCAAGAGAAGGTTCTGCGTAATAATCATCTAAGATTCTGTTTATTCGTTTGTCAAGATTGATGTATTTCTTAAGGTGTGTTTTCTTCTCAAGCTTTAGGTCATGTCTCTTTTTCAAAAAACGATTATATTCTGCCTCTTCTTTAAAACATTTTACCAAACTCTTAATTTTTAGGTGCGGCTTGTTCATTAATCAGTTTAGTTTAAACCTGTACGGAACTCGCAGTAGATAATATACCTTTTAAGTTACTGTATATGCACGGAAATCTCACGAAATGGCACACAATTTGAGGTGTATGGTAGGCAGTCACGACCGAATCGAGTGCGTACGCTGGGTAAAAGGGAAAGTGGCATTATATTTTTATATCGCTGTTTTGTGAAAGAGTGGATGGTTGTTCCTTCCTAGCCCTGCCCTGTGCAAGGAACTTCTGGGCGATAGACAACTGTTGTTCGCGTCACGTACAGAGTTTCCTATGTTTTTGTTGTTCTGTCCCTTGCGCTAAAGAAATACAAGTTAGTAAAATCATGCAATGCACTGATTATGATACGCTTTCCAACATAAAAGAAATCGCGCGCAGACAAACCCTCCTCCCTACCCTGACTATTGATTTGTTCAGTATACCTCCGGAACAACATTCTAAAGTTTTGTCGCAGTAGAAGCAATTTTAGTCAAGTTATGAGGATAATGGCTATGGAATAAATCTCGCTCCTCTGCCCTGACCTTTGACCCCATTTCGATGGCATTAAACAGAATTGGTTCAATATATCTCCGCAACAATATACTAAAGTTTTTTCGCAATAGAAGAATTTTTACGTAAGTTATGACGCATAAGGGCGATGGAATGGATACCACTCCTATGCCTTGACCTTTGACCCCATTTCGTCCATTTTCAATAGGGTTCGTCCCCAGGTGGTCCCCTACCACATACTAAAATTTCTTCGACATCGAACCATTTTTACGCAAGTTATGACGCATTAGAGCAATGGAATGGATCCCGCTCCTATGTCCTGACCTTTGACCCATTTCGTCCATTTGCAATAGGGTTCGTCCCCAGGTGGTCCCCTACCACATACTAAAATTTCGTCGAAATCGATTCATTTTTACGGGAGTTATCGTACGGACGGACAGAAGGACGGATAGACAAAGCTGGAGCATATACGCTTCTTCAACCTACGACTGGAAAGCGTAAAAAAGGGTGTTTATGGGGTTGTCAGCTGCGAAGGAAATCCCACCTTGACGAGTAACTAACTGCGACTTCGGGTTTTACCGAGAAAATGTGTTCCAACATTTCCACTCCGGGCCTAATGCCAATTTATGAAATAACTGATAGTGCTTAAATTTAGTCTTCCCTATCAATTAATATAAAATGAAAAACAGATTATTTAAATTAAATTGTGAATTCTATGTAATTGGGTTCCTTAAGAAAACCAGAAATGGGGGGCATTAAATATTTAAATCGCCGGTTATTTAAAAATCATGATGAGCATTTAAATTAATTGTTAATGCGAAATCGTAAGATTTTGCGGTAATACATTTTTTTTTTTTTTTTTTTAGGTTTGAATTATTGTTCAGAGATTTTGGCGAAAACTGAGCTTTTATTACTGCCCAAATTTTTTTGCCTTTTACAAAGCTATGATTTTGTGACTTGAATCGATGTTTAGATGTTTAAAAAGTTCTTTATAGACATGAACCATATTTCAAAACTTTTAGAACACACTCATATAATTCCGTAGATTATTTTAACTCTTATTTAAAGTTTAAGAGACTGATTTTTAGACTTAAATTATTTCTCTTCCAGGTTTTTAGAAAACTTCTGTTTAGACCAGCTTTTTATAAAAGCATGGTTCTTTTGTTTTTATTTAAAATACTATTTAAAAATTTTTATTAAATTAGACCTTCGTTATAGTCCTATGCTTTTTCTTTTTTTCAATTTACGCTTGACTTACTACTTAAAGATTTGGGAAAATTGTGATTTTAAGATTTTTTTGTTTGTTTATTTATTTATTCATTCATTTATTTATTTATTCGCTTAAAACACCGTTAAAGCATTTAAAACTGAATTCTTAAAGGGTTTTTTTTCTCCTTTTTTTCCGGTTTGAGTTATTATTCAGGACTTTAAAGAACAGAAATTATTTTAGTTTTGCTGATTTTGAAATAATTAATTCAGTGATGATAGCATGTTATATTTATGCGAAAATTGCTAAATTAATGTGAAGCAGAGAAATAATATTCAACTTCCGAATGAAATAAATGGTTGTAATAGGAAACTTCGGTACATTTATGTTTCTCAGTAAGGGTCATTAAAATTATCCCCTTTGCCTCTCTTCGATTTATTGTTGAAATATTAAAAAAAGAGTCTTTTCACGAATTTTGTCATGCACATCCATCACAGCATCCAAGGCTTCGCAGACTTGATCATAGCAATCAGCTCACGACAACGGACTCTTTCGCAATCTATTATTTAACCCAGACGAGAAGCATAGTTTTCATCATATCATATGCTTAACTCACTTTTGTGAATAAATAAATACCTAAGAATTTTGGCGCTTTAGTTTAGTCTGGACGGCCGTCAGACGAGAAGCACCAAAACCACTCGCAAAACAGAGTTCATACTAGCGGCTGGGTAATAAAAATACGTTTCTCCGCATGCAGGATAAAAGAGAACGGCAAAAAATCAAAGGAAAAACACGCACGAGCACAAACCCTCTGGGCCCTGATGTTTATTTTTTCCTCCCATCCTTTTGATGTGCTTGGCGAGGCTACTGAACTTTATCCGAAGAGGTTTTCCAGACAAGGTCACAACGACCACATGGCTGGCGTTGGAAAAGCGATGGCTGAGATCAGCGACTTTGCCGGAGCACGTGCGCAATGGCGGTCGACTGACTGATTCTCCTCCCGCTGCTGCGCGCCGGGGAGGATTTTGGAGTCCATTGGATGGAGGAGACAGGCGAAGGCGCAAGTGACGACGCTAACCTCCCCTACCCCCTCTCTTGTCTGTATGTGGTATGCAACTGGTTTCCGAAAGCGCTGCGCCTTGTAATTTCCGTTATTTACAGAAGCGTGCAGGCGCTGTTGTGGCACAGGGAAACTGCTTCCAGACTATTGATTACCTTTGAAATCGATATTCAATCTTTTCAGTCGGCTTCAGCGGTTGAGCAGTTTAACAGTGTGAATAATAGAATCAGAGGGGCGCATCGTACCGTGTCCGTCAGTAGTTGCGCTTAAGATGCTGTGAATGACTGCTACAGTGAAACGTATTTGCAGGGTTCCTGAAAGATGGCATTCACTGAAAATGATGTATTGTGTGATCAATAATCAACAAAATATTTCGGACTCGGTATTAAAAAAATTGCAATCTATTATTTATGACACATAAAAACAGTCGTGATAAGCTTTAAATCTCAAGAGGGGGAGGGGGGAGGGGGTATTCGCCCTCTAGAACATCTATGAATGTTTTAGAATGTCATCTAAATTGGCCGAGAAGCCACTAACGTGGCGCAGCCCCCAGGGACGCCGCCAAGGGGAGCCCACTCAGTTCAAGAACAGCCAATCTTAATTTGCCGCCCCGGTGGAGCAGTGGTCTAAGCGATGGCCTGTGATCACTCATCCGAACCGGATCCGGGTTCGAATCCCGGTGAGGCATGGATGTTGTGTTTGTCTTACGGCTCTGGCTCTCTCCCTTCCCTGGAACCAGTGACCCTAAATTAGGGACGGGCGACTGCTTATAGCCCATTGAGTTGCTCACGGGTGCTCGTTAAACCTCCAAACAAAAAAAACAAAAAACAATCTTAATTTTTTTTTTTTACTTTAAATTGTATACTATGCTAAGAAAGAATAAGTCTCCTGTTTTTCGTTGTGCTACCTTACGTACTTCCCCTAAGAATTGCGTTGTTTACTTCTCCGTAGAAAAGTTATCAAAACAGATTCCGCAGGACCGTGAAAATTCCGTTGTTCTCCACTCTTCTAAATCCTTAGTTTAAGCTTTTTACGCTTTCCAACCGTAGGTTGAAGAAGCGTATATGGTCCAGCTTTGTCCGTCTGTCTGTAAGTCTGTCCGCCCGCACCATAACTCGCGTAAAAATGGTTCGATTTTGATGAAATTTTAGTATGTGGTAGGGCACCACCTGAGGATGAACCCTATTGAAAATGGGCAAAATGGGATCAAAGGTCAGGACATAGGAGCGGGATCCATTCCATCGCCCTTATGCGGCATAACTTGCGTAAAAATGGTTCGATTTCGATTAAACTTTTAGTATTTGGTAAGGGACCACCTGGAAACACAACCTATTGAAAATGGGTAAAATGGGGTCAAAGGTCAGGACATAGGAGCGGAATCCATTCCATTGCCCTTATGCGTCATAACTTGCGTAAAAATGGTTTGATTTCGATGAAATTTTAGGATGTGGTAGGGATCACCTGGTGACGAACCCTATTGAAAATTGATGAAATGGGGTCAAAGGTTAGGACATAGGAGCGGGAACCATTGCATTGCTCTTATGCGTCATAACTTACGTAAAAATGCTTCGATTGCGACAAAACTTTATCGTGTTGTTCCGGAGGTATACTGAACCGGTTCTGTTGAATATCATCGAAATGGGGTCAAAGGTCATGGCAAAGGAGCGAGATTTATTCCACAGCCATTATCCTCATAACTTGATGAAAAATGCTTCTATTGCAACAAAACTTTAGTATGTTGTTTCGGATGTATACTGAACCAATTCTGTTAAATATCATCGAAATGGGGTCAAAGGTCAGGACACAGGAGCGAGATTTATTCCACAGCCATTATCCTCATAACTTAAGTAATAACTTGAGTAGTGATTTCTGGTATGTTGGAAAGCGTATCATAATAAATGCATTGCATGATTGTACTAGCTTGTTTATGCTTTCCAACCGTAAGCTGAAGAAGCGTATATGCTCCAGCTTTGTTCATCTGCCTGTCCGCACGATAACTCGCGTAAGAACGGTTCGATTCAGATAAAATTTTAGTATCTGGTAGGGGACCACCTGGGAACGAACCCTATTGAAAATGGGCGAAATGGGGTCAAAGGGCAGAACATAGGATCGGGATCCATTCAATTGCCCTTGTGCGTCATAACTTGCGTAAAATGGTCCGATTTCGATGAAATTTTAGTATGTGGTGGGAAATAACGTGGGAAGGAACCCTATTGAAAATGGGCGAAATGGGGTCATTGGTTAGGACATAGGAGCAGGATTCATTCCATCGCCCTTATGCATCATAACTTACGTAAAAATGCTTCGATTGAGACAAAACTTCATCATGTTGTTCCGGAGATGTACTGAACCGGTTCTATTTAATATCATTGAAATGGGGTCAAAGGTCAGGGCACAGGAGCAAGATTTATTCCACAGGCATTATCCTCATAACTTGACTAAAAATGCTTCTATTGCGACAAAACTTTAGTATGTTGTTCCGGAGGTATACCGAACCCATTCTGCTTAATATCATCGAAATGAGGTCGAAGGTCAGGGCACAGAAGGGAAATTTACTCCACAGCCATTATCCTCATAACTTGACTGAAAATGCTTCTATTGCGACAAAACTGTAGTATGTTGTTCCGCAGGTATACTGAACCAATTCTGTTTAATATCATCGAAATGGTGTGAAATATCAGGGCACAGGAGCGAGATTTATTCCACAGCCATTATCCTCATAACTTGAATAGTTTCTGGTACGTTGGAAAGGGTACCATAATCAATGCATTGCATGATTTTACTAACTTGTTTTCATGTTAGTATGGCGAAGGGGTGAATGAGAAAGGTGGGCAGGAATTCGCTGAGAAAGGTTGTTACTAATTGCTCTGCTGTTTGTTTGTGCTACTAAGTAAGGAATTCTATCACTGAAAGTGGAGTCTAAAGATACACTGACTGTTAAGACTGCTCCGGATCTGTGAGGAATCAGAACGTAGCTTAAGACTGCTTTGGAGAAGAGAAATGCAAGGCAAGATCGCTGGGTTGAAGAAAGGGAGTCAAGGAGAAAAAAGGTATTGTGTTGGGTGTCACGACGTTAAAATTTGATTTAGCTATACAAGCAGAACATTTTTCTTTAAAGAAATTATTCAAGTACAGTTCTATTTTCATAAGCAAAAGTGCAAAATTTCGATAATCAATTAAGACAATGCATTCACAACAAGTACAAAAGTTGAAGGCGACATTCTACTAACACTTGTACCTTACACACCTAACCTAATGGTCATTGTCATCTTGTTGGTTTACCAGCGGCGTAACTTGTCATACACATGTGCGTGCGTGTGTGTGTGTGTCGAAGTGGCGTTGCACGAATTCCTTTCAATCCGGTAGTAAAAATCATTAAAATTTCTAACATGCAGTGTTCCGTAACTAAAATTGGCCGCCCCGTTGGCACAGTGGTCTAAGCGCTGGCTTATGACCATTCGTCTGTGAACAGTCCGGGTTCAAATCCCGGTGAGGCATGGATGTTGTGTTTGTCTTACAGCACAGGTTATCTCTCTTCCCTGGAACCAGTGACCCTAAATTAAGGACGGGCGACTACTTATAGCCCATTGAGTTGATCACGGTGGTCGTTAAACACCAAATCAAAAAAAAAAAAAAAAAAAATTGGCGTCAAACTTGCCCCAGAAAAATTAATATTCGCCCACCCGTCACCCACCCTAGTTTCGAAGCCTAGCGACGTTCCTGCGCAGCCCACGTAACTTTCGCAGCTACACGTGAGCCCTTCCATCTTAGGAGACTGTAAGCCAATGGTGTAACCATGTTTCAAATATCTGAGGGAGGAAGGGGGGTCCAATCATACATACACACATTTTATATGTATACACTGAAGAGCAATTGAATTAGAGACAGTTGGCGTTATGCAAATGTGGCGCTGTGGGCGGCCCTGTAAACGGAAACGACATGACGTATGCAGCGATCCGACAATATAAGGAGTGATGCGACGGGAATCAGTAAGAGTCGGACGCAGTATGGGTAAGACGAAGGATCTAAGCGCATTTGATCGTGGGCAAATTGCCGGGGCCCGATGAATGGGTCACTCCATCTCGGAAGTCGTGCAGGCACTAGGATTTTCACGAGCCACTGTGTTACTGGTGCACCGTGAGTACATCGAATCCGGTAAAACCATCCCTGCAAAGGCCAACTGACGTGGACAACAACGTGTGGATGAGCGGGGTCATCGTCGGCTAGCTCGCATTGCAACAGCCGATAGACGGGCCACAGTGCAAGAAATCACTCGGCAATTTAACGCTGATGAACAAAAACGTGTAAGCAGCCACACCATCCAGAATCATTTCCTCGCAATGGGGTACAGAAGCCATCGTCACACGAGGGTACCACTGCTGACCGCACATCACAGGGTGAAAAGATTAGCATGGGCGCGGGAACATCGCCACTGGACCCTAGACATGTAGAAAAATGTTGTCTGGACTGATGAGTCGAGATTCACGTTGGTACATGCGGATGGCAGGATACAAGTACGACGCAAACCACATGAAGCGATGGATCCTTCTTGCCAGCAGGGTACTCTTCAATTTGGTGGGGGTGGCATTCTCGTCTGGGGACTACTTACGTGGACTGAAATGGGACCTCTGGCACGTGTGACATCGTCCCTCACAGGTCAACGTTACCGGGATATCCTGGACGACCATTTGCTCCCGTTTGTGCGGCTTCAACATCCCACTGGGGACCTCATCCTGCAACAAGACAATGGAGCTCCCGAATTGTATCCGAATGGTTGGATGAACACTCCCCCGACGTGACCTCGCTTCATTGGCCAGCTAGGTCACCTGACCTCAATCCCATCGATCACATCTGGGATGCCATCGAGAGAGATGTTCGAGGCTCTATCCCCCTCCATCAAATCTTCGTGAACTGTGGGAGCTTGTTCAGGGGTCGTGGATCCGTATGGCTTCCCAACGCTTCCGGCTTCTTGTCGAGTCCATGCCGAGACGAATTGCCGCCGTCATCAGAGCGAAAGGTGGTGCTACACGTTACTAGACAGGTATCTCTAATTCAATTGCTCTTCAGTGTACATACATATACAATTTTATATACATACTGTATAATATAGAGTTTGGGACCTCCTCCCCCTACACACACACATGCAGGAGTAAAGTAGTTGCTGAGACGCGACCTAACTTGCACGACATAGGCGCCTCTATTGGCGAATTGTGGAACTTAGCGAACACAACTGTAAAACTATGATAGATAGGGTAGAAATGTAAATCACAAAGCTGTAGAACTGACTTTGCTTATTAGGAATCGGTATCGCTGTTTTATTAAGTGCGCAATATACACGTGTTTGGATTCTAGAAAAATTACAGTCTTATATTATTAAATTTAGTTGGTTCACATCATAAAAAAGTGTGCATTGTATCATTATATTCCCGAAAATTTTTGGTGGGGTCCTTTACATTAGGGATACCAACTCTGAAAATCAGGGGCTCTTGACCCCGCGACCCCCCAGTGGTTACACCTATGTTCTAAGCTCTGGACAAAATATACTTTTCTTTCAGACAAATATTCAAAATATTCACCCACAGCAGCATTCGAGTGAAAGCAAGATGGCGGGTCGCATGAAAAAGTTGTTTTAAACTTGATTGCTATCACTGAATAAAAGCGTTTCTAGTTGGTTCTGCTGCTTTGAGACAGTTGTGAATGAAGAAAAGAAATTTGACTGGGTATAAGATATTTCTAATGCTTAATGTGTTATGTTACTGTCTTAAGGAGAAATCTGTACACACCGAAGAGCCAAAACATTATGAACACTTGCCTAACATGATGTTGGTCCACCATGTGCCGCCAAAACAACTATTACCTGGCAAGACATGAACGCTACTAGATTTCTGACGGTGTCTTGTGGTATCTGGTACCAACATGTCACCAGCAGATCCCTTAACTCTTGAAAGTTACGAGGATGAGCCGCCGCAGATCAGATTTGCTGTTCCAACACAAACCACAGATGCTCGATTGGATTGATGTTTGGGGAATTTGGAGGTCAAGTCTTCCTCATTTTCAGCGAACCATTTACGAACAATCCGGACCGTGTGCCATGGCGTGTAGTGCCTACTTTCTGGTGAAAGAAAGCACTACTAGAGAGAAACACTGTTGCCATGAGAAGATGAAACTGCTCTGCAATGATGTTTAGGTAGGTGGTAATCCACTAAATGACCACTTTGAAGAAGTGACTCAAACTTATCTCACGTTTCTTAGTTCGTAGCCATTGTTATAGTCCTTTCAGCAGTTAATCAGTGTGACGTATATTCTAGATTAACTTTCCTTTTTTAGTTTCTTTCCCTATGTAAATCTTGAGTTTATTCTCAGTATTCTTCCCGCTTAACGAAATATCTTTTTCTTCAAACGAATACGTTTGGCAACACAATTGAGGTTGAATGCACGTGACGTATGCATGTAATAAGATAAGAACAAGAGATAAAAAGCGACGACTGATCTGTTGTAAGAGAGAGGTGTTGATATTATTGAGAGCGATTATTGAGGTGTGTTGATAAGAGCGATTATTGAGAGAGGTGTTGATATTATTGTGAGGGTGTTGATATTATTGAGAGCGATTATTGAGGTGTGTTGATAAGAGGGATTATTGAGAGCTATTATTGTGAGCGATTATGATGAGCGTTGTTAAGAAAGTGCTGTACGAGAGAATTGAAGAGTGTTGAGATAAATGTGTGGAGAGTGTTGTGATTCCATTCCGAATAAAGGACTGTTTCCGTAAGTTGACTTCTGGTTATATGTTTTGTCTGGCCGTTAAGGTTTGTTTCATTTAGGAACAATTTATTAGTATGTTGATATTTTAAGTTAGCGTAAAGGTCAAAACTTCCTTTACGCCACATTAGTCAGAAAGGATTAGTGCGAAATAATCCACTAAATGACCACTTGGAAGAAGTGACTCAAACCTATCTCACGTTTCTTAGTTCGTAGCCATTGTTATAGTCCTTTCAGCAGATAATCAGTAAGAAAGGATTAGTGCCAAATATTCCACAAAATTACCACTTTGAACAAGTGTCTCAAACATCTCTCTCGTTTCTTAGTTCGTAGCCGTTATTATAACCCTTTCAGCAGGTAATCAGGCAGAAAGGAGTAGTGCCAAATATTTTTCTAAATGACCACGTTGAACAAGTGACTCAAACATCTCCCTCGTTACTTAGTTCGTAGCTATTGTTATAGTTCTTTCGGTAGTTAATCAGTTAGAAATGATTAGTGCCAAATATTTCTCTAAATGACCACTTTGAACAAGTGGCACAAACATCTCTCTCGTTTCTTAGTTTGTAGCCATTGTTACACCCTTTCAGCAGTTAATCAGTCAGAAAGGATTAGTGCCAAATAATCCACTAAATGACCACTTTGAAGAAGTGACTCAAACATCTCTCACGTTTCTTAGTTCGCAGCCATTGTTATAGTCCTTTCAGCAGTTAATCCGTCAGAAAGGATTAGTGCCAAATATTTCTCTAAATGACCACTTTGAACAAGTGGCACAAACATCTCTCTCGTTTCTTAGTTTGTAGCCATTGTTACACCCTTTCAGCAGTTAATCAGTCAGAAAGGATTAGTGCGAAATAATCCACTAAATGACCACTTTGAAGAAGTGACTCAAACATCTCTCACGTTTCTTAGTTCGCAGCCATTGTTATAGTCCTTTCAGCAGTTAATCAGTCAGAAAGGATTAGTGCCAAATATTTCTCTAAATGACCACTTTGAACAAGTGGCACAAACATCTCTCTCGTTTCTTAGTTTGTAGCCATTGTTACACCCTTTCAGCAGTTAATCAGTCAGAAAGGATTAGTGCCAAATAATCCACTAAATGACCACTTTGAACAAGTGATTCAAACATCTCTCTCGTTTCTTAGTTCGTAGCCATTGTTATAGCCCTTTCAGCAGTAAATCAGTCAGGAAGGACTAGAGTCCATCATCCTCCTAAATAGCCTTTTTTGGTTAAGAAGACTAAAGAAAAAAACAACGCTTTCAGATGTGAAGGTTTAGTCGTTCCAGTTGTGTCCGGTCCACTTCTTGGACAGATAATATATTCGTTCGAGCTGAATTCAGCCCTTTTTGCTAAACTCGAGCTAACTCGTCCAAGACTGTTAAACGTTAATACACAAATGTCCGGGCAGTATGCCATTGATTCTCGTTCTGAAAAATATGAGACTAATTTCCGTTCACAATGCATATGCCACGCAAAATGTGTCTCTGATGATAGCAGAATTCTAAGTTTGATGCCCAATTCACGAGCAGCAATCCTTGCAACATATTTTTTAATTGTTTTGGGTCGTAGTTTAACGACCACCATTAGCAACTCAAAGAGTTACAAGCAGTCGCCCTTTCCAAATTCGGGAGAAGTGGTTCCACAGCTGTAAAGCAAGCACACAACCCATACTTCATCCATGATTCGCTTCCAAATTGGACTACCAGCCAGGAGCCTAACTAAATCTCTGACCAGTCGCGCACCGATATGGCTCTCCAACATTGTTGCCGCATCGCATTACTATGCTAGCCGATGCATTTCAAAACTGAATTGTCAAATGAAGTTTGCCTTTATTAAAATAATCTGAGGGGATAGTCAGTAAAAATAATACGGATTTCACTTCTGAATTTAGCTGCAAAATGCAATTAAAAATAAGCAATTGTATTTCAAACATCAAAATCCCTTCCCGGTGACCGAGTGGTTTGAGATGCTGGTTTCGAGTCCCGGATGAGGCATGGGTGCTGTCTTTGGCTCTGTCCGTTTCCTGGAAACAGTGGCTCCAAATTATAGAAGAGTGGCTGCGTCGCTAATTTAGCCCTAAGAGTTGCTCATGTTGGTCGTTAAACCCCAAATGAAGTAAACTATATACGAAGAATGAGGAGAGAGAGTGGGAGAAAGAGAAAGAGGGGGACAGAGAGAGAGGGAGAGAGAGAGACAGAGGGACAGTGAGAGAGGAGGGAGAGAGACAGAGACAGAGGGACAGTGAGAGAGGAGGGAGAGAGAGACGGTGACAGAGGAAGGGAAGGAGAGAGAGACAGAGAGTGAGGGAAGGGGAGAGAGAAAGAGAGAGGAAGAGAGAGAGGAGGGAGAAAGGTTGGGAGAGAGAGGTAGAGAGGTGGGGAGGGAGAAAGGTTGGGAGAGAGAGAGAGAGAGATAGAGAGGGAGTAAGACAGGGACAGGGAGAGAGAGAGAGAGAGAGAGAGAGGAGGAAGATAGAAAGGTTTGAAGAGACAGAGAGTAATATTTTTTCGCTTTCTGAACGGAATTTTTCACGCATGAATTATCTGAATTATCTTGTCAAGTTGAGAACTAGGATACGTCACATTTGGATGCCTCGACTTCCAAAGGCGTGAACACATCCTGAATGCATAAAATGCATTCAGAATTGTTAAGTGATCGTACTTTAAATTCATGAAATGATACATTTAAAATGCAAATACTTTTTTTGATAATACTCAAGGGGGGGGGGGGGGAGATTCTCTAGTTGTGTAAGTCGACAAAAAACTAACGGGGGCATCCAGATTTAAATGTAGGTTGTTAATCAGAATGCAAGACAATGGAATCAGCTTAAATTTATGATTGTTCTTTGTAGCGAGGGGATTTGTCGTCTGAATGTGATTACATCTCAAACAATCCTTCGGCACATATGGACGAATTTACTGAGACAATGCCCGTACTATTTACAGTTCTTTTTTTTTCTTAATGGGAATGCCATTTCTGTGTCTCTGTCCTTGATTCATGTATACAGAAACCAACTGACCGTTATTAATGATCTTCGGCATGTAAAGACTTTTTCTTTTTTTTTTCTTTTCGGTGAAAATCCGAAACGGCACTTTGGGCAGATTTTGAATAACATGCTGAAGGATTGTGCGAAGATTAGTCACGCTCTGTGAATCGAGTGCGAATAGAAAAATTCAAACGTAGTAGAATATGAGACTCTCGTACGAATACAAATCTAGAGTAGCACCTTAAAAAATGCCCCGCCTTGTAAAATCTGTATATGTATTTGTTAAGAGAGCATCGTGAAATTTTAATGAATCCCAGTGTATCGAGTGTTCATAATTAAAGTTAAATTTTCAAAGAGCGCGACAGGTGTAACTATTGCTCGGAATTACGTCAAATTTGATATTAAAATTCCTGAGGCGATGTAATTTTTTCTGACTGAAAAACGATAATTAGTTCCAGAACTCGTCTCTAGGAAGTGTGAAGACACAAATTTGTCGGTGACGGAGATCGACAAATTTGTGTCTTCACGCTTCCTCGCTCCGGAGCCAGTTGTTCTAACCGACTAAATTCCACCAACGGAATATAGCGCTACAGATTTGTCTTGACACGTGCTTCACCTCTGTAGTACGTCACATAGGATAAGTGGCACTTTATCACAGTAGAGAAAAATACAAAACAAAACAAAAAAATACAAAAAAAAATTATTATTATTTATTTGTAAGCACATCCCTTCAGACAATAGATTTGCTAGTAACAGAGACTGCTATGGCATCATTGTGCGTTAACATCATAGTGCATTAAAAGTGACAATTTCAATCTTGCAAAGAATGCTTTACCAAAAAAATCATAACTTACATTAAAAACATCCGGACCTTCTTCAAGTGAGTTGTGAAGTCCATACATTTTGCATAACGGTTAATTTTTCCCAGCTTCAGTCCTGCTGAATGCCACTGCAAATACTTCATATTGTGTCTTTGGTGAACGTGACACGTGGAAATTTAATCAGTTTACAATTAGAATGTCATCCATCTCGCCAATGCAAGCAGAAATGCTTCAGAAACAGGCGCGTACTAATAGCCCCCACAACCTGCACGTTGCGGGGGGGGGAAACTCACGGCTAAGAAAGCCTCTATCCTCAGCAAAAACATTTTAGATATTTTTTTTGCGGAAATTCATGCGAATAAAGAAATAACCAGCAAATTTCTACGACAGCTTTGAAAGAAGAAGTTCATATGAATAAAGAAATAACCAGCAATTTTTTACGACCGTTTTGAAAGAAGTAATTCATGCGAATAAAGAAATAACCAGCAAATTTCTACGACAGCTTTGAAAGAAGTAATTCATATGAATAAAGAAATAACCAGGAAAATTTTACTACAGCTTTGAAAGAAGTAATTCATGTGAATACAGAAATAACTAGCAAATTTGTACGACAGCTTTGAAAGAAACGTAATTCTTGGTTGTTGTTTTTTCTCGCGGTTAAAATTTATAAAAACTGGATGACGGGAAAGCGGTTATTTCAGAAGACCTGAGGCCCCTCTGTATTATTACGACAGTCACAGCCATAGCAAAAATTCCTATACATGCATATTAACAAGAGAACGTAAAAGAAATATCAGTTGAATGAATGAGGATAAGCTGTAATACATAACACAATTGTTTGCACGTAACGACACATGCGTCACAATATATGAACTGAAAGGTGTTATTCACGGGGAGTGTCAAGAGGGGAAAAGTTTTACTATGTAAAAAATCTTGTAGAATTATGTTAAGTGTGTTTTTTATGTATAATAGAGTAAATAATTTAAGTAGTTTTTCCTTTTTTGTGTCACAGTTCTTAACTGTCACTTATTTATTTGCTTACTTATGTTCTGTGTTTTTGTATAAATTGGAAAAGGTCATTATTAGACACTGTCACATGAAAGTTACGTGCTTTGTATGTGTGATCGTGGAGCATTTTAAAGAGGATGGCCTTAGCTATCTAGAAGAATAAAATTTGCGTGATATATCGAACTTTGGCGCAACTGTTTTGTAGTACTTTCTATTGGTATAAAATTAGGGCAACTATTTCAATTACAACGTGCACATTTGTGAAACACGCAGTAAAACAATAAGTTCAATAATTTTGGTTTTGCGCAAAATACCTGTAGGCTTCCAAAGAATTTAAATTATTAAAACGCCTATAAAGCCTAATAAATAATATGTAATTAAAAATTTAAGTAAGTTAGGGCTCACAGATTTTTGCAAAAGGGCCTCGAAGAGATTTCTTGCAAGGGGGGGGTCCGGTTTTCTGGTACGTCACTGCTCAGAAAACTTGAAAATTACATCGTCCTGGAACGAGAGACGAACCTGAATCTCCCGATTTACTTTCGAGTGTGCTACTTTTACATAACAAGTTCAAGTTTTCTGCATGATTTATTTGGCATTCATGTGCCCGTAACACCTATTTCTCTATCTCTCCGTTGATGACATGGTACAAAAACTTAAATTGGAGAGCCTTTCATCTCAAATGTAGAGAGGTCATTTTGAAAAATGACAGGGTAAGCAGTCGGGATATCTGCGATATAAAACCCCATTACATCTGTGAAAAGGTGTCGTAGGAACCTTTTGCGTGCTTCTTCAGTTTCATTTATTAGTGTTACGAGGCTAGGGCTCCAAATGGTCGCATACTCCGAGCCAACCTAAGAGTGTACCACTATGTAGGGTGAGAAACAGCTACCTCCGCAACGAAAAGTAGTCCCTAGAGTTTTGTTCGAAAACCACTAGAATTATTGCTCAGAATCCATTTTGTTTGCTCAACAGTTTATCAGGCAAAATTCCTATCTAAAAAAAAAATTCTAGAAATTAGAGCGCTTTTGAAAATAAATTTCTTATGACAAGTTGCTGAATTAAGAGCTTCGCACTTTCGGCTGTTTTTGCCCAATTGGGATACAACTCGGACAGGGGGAAGGGGTGATAGACCTATCCCAACATTACAACACAGAGACAATAAATTGACAATCGGGAAAACTCAAACGGTGCGTTACTTAAACAGGAAGTAGGGGTAGCAGTTCGGCCTCCACCAGACCTCCACTGACAATCACCACTGCTTGCGAGATGTGTGGGTGGCTGGGGGAATCAAAAAGGAAACAGTAGAAGAGCACATTAACGCGGATGGATACCATTCTTGCGTTCCACGACGAGTGGTGATAAGGTTCCCCCGCCTTTACCAACAGTACACTTTTAGGGTAAATTGGAGTATAGTGAAGGTCTGGCAGTAGTTTCAAAAATGCGAGTAAGGTGCCTGAGGATTGGAAAAACACTTAAAAAATCGCATAATGAATCCAAGATTTCTATAGGCTGAATGTACAATTCTTTGGATATGGTTTGTAAAGTTTAGGTTGGAATCAAATGTAACTCCCAAGTCATGGCCATTTCCAGTTCAAAGCGAGGAAGAAATAGCAGTGCGAATACTTTTCGTGCACAATGGTCAGGTGTAAAGCAAGTGCTGAATATGGGAAGCCTTGTAAGGATAACAGTGCAGTATTTCTCTTAGAACTTTATGGACCGGGCTTGAGGGCTAGACTGAGAAAAACGTCGTACACTGCTGTTTTTCACGACATTTGATATCCTGCCTTTCTCAAAAGCTGACATCCTGCCTTTCTCAAAAGCTGACATCCTGCCTTCCTCAAAAGCTGACATCCTGCCTTCCTCAAAAGCTGACATCCTGCCTTCCTTAAAAGCTGATATCGTGCCTTCCTCAAAAGCTGACATCCTGCTTTCCCTGAAAGCTGACATCGTGCCTTCCTCAAAAGCTGACATCCTGCCTTCCTCGAAAGCTGACATCCTGCCTTCCTCGAAAGCTGACATCCTGCCTTCCTAGAAAGCTGACATCCTGCCTTCCTAGAAAGCTGACATCCTGCCTTCCCCAAAAGTCAACATCCTGCCTTCCTCAAAAGCTGACGTCCTGCCTTCCTTAAAAGCTGACATCGTGCCTTCCTCAAAAGCTGACGTCCTGCCTCAAAAACTGACATCCTGTCTTCTCAAAAGCTGATATCCTGGCCTCCTTTGTGCCTACATACTGCGTGGTCTAATGGCAGACTGGCTTACGTCTTCTGCCAGGTTTGAAGTCTAAAGACTGTCTCTTCAGACTTTTGAATCATTTTGCACAAACCATTTGCAATCATTTCCCTAGTTTGTAAGCCCTTTAACCTTCTGAACTTGCACAGTGCGGTTAAGGCACATCTATTTTTCTGGCGAAACAGCTTTATGGTGACAGTGCTATCGCGCTTAAAATCGTTGATTACTCACTTGCAGCGAAATAACGCATTCGGTAAATATTTTCTTTTATAGCAGATATGATTTTTATGGAACTTTGTGGAACTTTTTCAGGAACTTTGTAAGATGTCCTTAGTATCTCATGACTAGATTTTTCATTCCGAAGGAAGTGCTGTAAAAGTGAAGAGCAAAAAAATGAAATGCAAATTCGTCTCAGTTTATATAAAGCCAATTTACATTATGTTATCAATTGACCTTAACTCAATCTTCAACCGAAACACTCGTGCACTATAGCGATGGACTGGAATCCTAGTCACACTAAGAGGACACTCTTGGAAGCTAGATGCATCAGGCAGATCTTTGCTGCAGCACAGTTTAGATGGTGTAACGCACTACAGAGGTGACGCATATGTCAGGACGGAAAGTAGTAGTTTGTGACGTATATTTTAATTTAACTTTAATTTTTAGTTCCTTTTCCTATGTAAATTTGAGTTTGTTCTCTTTCACACTTTCCAAACCTAACGTGATATCTTTTCTCTCACATGAATGAGCTTGGCAACACTTTTGAGGTCAGAGAGAGTGACGTATGAATGTGATAAGAACGCTAGATAAAAAGGACGATACAGCAGTTGTTACGTGTATGTGTGGGTGTGGAGGTGTTCGCTATGTGTAAAAACTTGATCATATGTGGTTCTATTGTAGATCTACTGAAATATTGCTGAACCAATAAAAGGTTATCGTAAGTTGATTTCTGTATATGTTTCGTCTGGCCATAAACTATTGCATCGTATTCTTATGTAGTTCAACATTTCTTAGTCGTGGTTTTAGACATAGCGTAACACCAATCTTGCTCACGAAAAAGACTTGCGTTATATTGGCGCCCGAACTTCCAGGATGACCCGGCTGTTAAGTTTCTCGTAATGATGCGATGTTCTTTCCACACGGCGAGACAAGAAAACTGAGAATCTCTTCTTCAGTGCTTCGAAAAATAAATCAGTGTGATGTTACGATCCACACACCAAATTGTCTGGTATTTCTCAAATGCACGTTCTTCAGATGATGATTGCCTACAGCGACACATGGTCCCGGCTGACCCATGGGCCATGCAAGGAGGTTAGAAGTAAGAGGAGGTGGCAACAGCCCCTCTCCCTGTGCTTCTGGCGTGACGCCACTTTTTATCAGCTGACTACGCCAATGCGCCCAACCTAAGAATCTCCTGTATATCTCTATGGAGAAATCGCGATTTTGAACAGGTTTTTCGGACCCTTACTTTACCCACACAGGCATGAAAAAAATTGAGGCTGAAATATTTATTCCCATAATAAAAAATTTCCAGAAAAAAAACAGGAAAATATGTGTTGGTATCTCTTTAAAAAATTAAACAAAATAATGATTTTTTGAGCGGAAGTGCATGTGCGCATGGTTACTTACTGCCCATGTGCAAGTAATCATGTTTAAAATACATGTATAACCAAAAGCCTAATGTTAAGAAATAAGAAGTCCGAAATATTCCTTCTTTCCATCCTTGGTTTGCATGCGCTAAGCAAAACTGCTTAAGCCACAGGAAGTGACGTCACGTTCCCGAACTCTCGCAGCGCAGACTCCCACCACCTCAGAGAGACGACAGAAACAGCTGATCTGTTTTGGCTTCACTCAAAACGGGTCCCTTCACCACCTCTTCTTCTAACCTCCTTGGGGCCATGCCTCCGGCCCTCTTTCGGGGAGGGGGGTCTGACGTGCCTGCTCCACAGGACGCACATGAGATAAAGGCAAATAGCAGTGAGAGCAGATGTCCGTGTAGCTCAGTTGAGAGAGCGACTTACCCCGGAGTGAGGGAACCCAGATTTGATGCCTGGCGAGGACAGACTTGAACGTTATAAGTTATAAGCCCTTGCCGCGTAGTTTAATTGGGAAAGCATTCGGCTCTGGAGCCGAATGCTTTCCAAACTCTCTCATCTTCTTAAACTACAATTACAAAAATTGTGTGTTTCTATTACTCTCTTAGAAATTCGCTCAAAGGACTCCCTCCATTTTCCAGAAATACAGACACTAAATTTAACAAAAAAATCGTATTATAAACAAAATTTCAGTGAATTTGAGAAATTCACGTGCGTTTACCCAAGTTCCCTAAAATCTTAGATGGTTGCACCCATCATATGTTCTAATTGCTTATATACTTTGGAGGGGGGCTAAGGAGGGGGGGGGGCTCAAAAAAAATTGGGGTGAGCTGAAGCCTACTGTAGGCCACCCATAGCATCGTGCCTGGTGTACAGTGGACGTGATTTAATCTTATGGTGTTAAAAATGTACGGACCTTAGCTTCTCGTGTTCGTTTACTTTCATTTCAGTGTTGCCAGACCATGGGAAACTTCTTGTCTTCAATCTCCCGATTAACAAGCGAATAACCGTAACCTCGAAAAGAAGATTACTTCTATAGTTGTACTTCTACTGATAGCCAATATATTCCCACACAGCGACTGACGCTATAATAACAAAAATAGCTGATCAGAAACATTCCAAAAACCAAAACGCCATTTAGAGCCTATTATGAGAAATTCATCTAAATACACCGGATAAAAAACTAGTCACCCCTGGCAGAACTTACCTAACAACGGGTGATGGGGCGGCGCCTCTTGCCTTGATAACAGCATAAATCCTGTGTGGTAAAGAGACCACGAGGTTGTGGATGTATTGAACATCGATTTGCAGCCACTCGTGCCTCAATTGGTCCCGAAGCTCCACCAGAGTACGTGGGTGTCTTCTCCGGCGTTTTACTTTCCGTTCCAAATGATCCCACAGATTTTCAATAGGATTTAAATCTGTGGATTTGGCGAGCCGGTTGAGGTGAGACAGTGTTGCTGATTGTTCATCTTGCCACTCATACACAGTTTTAGCCCTGTGCACACGGCAGTTGTCTTGGAAGGCAGGAGTGGTGATGTGATGCTGTTTCGGGAGATGTAGGGCAAAGGGCAACACTTCGTCATTCAGAATGCGGAGGTACTCCTGCTGGTTCAAATTCCTCGTCACTGCAAAGAGAGGGCCCATTTCGTAGTACGCAAAACATCCCCAAAACATCACAGAACCCTCCAGCTTAAACAATACCTTCAACACAGTTAGGATTCAAGGCTTCATTGGTCTGCTTTGCACTCGTCGCCTTCCATCATTGGAGTACAAACAAAATGAGACTCATCAGACCAAATAACTCGTTTCTAATCCTCCACAGTAAAGTTTTGATGCCTCTGAGCCCATGGATAACGTGTGACTTTGTGACTTGCTCTTAAAAGAGGCCTCTTCCTTGGTACTTTGCTCCAGATATTCATCGCGTGCAGTTCTTGTCGCAGTGTCCTCTTGGAAATTCGTTGGAGTGGACTTTCATTGACTGTTTGGAGCAATTGTTGCCTGGTTTGAAACCGGTTTGCAGTTACCAGGCGTGAAACATGGCGGCTGCCCCTGTTGATGAGAATTGTTTTCTGGCCACAGTTACGTCGCCGATTTTCAGTTGACTGCAAACTACACCACTGTTTGTACACCCGCTGAACAGTACGCTTCGACACGCCAATAAATTCGGCGACTTCATTCACTTTGTGTCCGTGGACACGGTCAAACACGATGGCTCCTTTTTGCCACTCGTTAACGTCTGTCTTACGACTCATATTGCAGATTAAATTCAACGCATAGTTACTCTTCGCCACTGCACGAGACAGAAATGATCCCGTAGACCACGTCAGTGCTGTTTATCTCCCAACAATGCTGTCGCGGCGCCCTCTGTGCACACGGTAATTTCCTACTATCATTTATGTTAGGCGTGAATATTTTTTTATCCAGTGTGCTTATAAGATTACTGTATACATACTTCTCCGTAAATTATACTATGGGGTGTTCAGAAAGTCCACTTACGAGTTTAAAAAATTATTACAAACACAATTTATGTGATAATTAGATTATACTTGTCGCAATATGCTGAGTGATTACCAAAGTTTTTATTGACATTACATTTATCTAATTCCAGGTACCCCATCGATGTGAGTATTTTTGTTGAATTAAACGAATGGCTGTTCCTCAAGAAAAGGCGTAATACGTAGCTTTGTTTGTTGAAAGAAAATCGGATAGGCAGACTCATAGAAATTACAGGACTAAGTACGGAAAAGATCCATCGTCACATCCATTGATTCGCAAGTGGCACAAGAAAAGGCGCAATACGTAGCTTGGTTTGTTGAAAGAAAATCGGATAGGCAGACTCATAGAAATTATAGGATTAAGTACGGAAAAGATCCACCGTCACGTCCATTGATGTGGTACAAGAAAAGGCGCAATACGTAGCTTGGTTTGTTGAAAGAAAATCGGATAGGCAGACTCATAGAAATTACAGGACTAAGTACGGAAAAGATCCACCGTCACGTCCATTGATGTGGCACAAGAAAAGGCGCAATACGTAGCTTGGTTTGTTGAAAGAAAATCGGGTACGCAGACTCATAGAAATTATAGGATTAAGTACGGAAAAGATCCACCGTCACGTCCATTGATTCGCAAGTTGCACAAGAAAAGACGCAATACGTAGCTTGGTTTGTTGAAAGAAAATCGGATACGCAGACTCATAGAAATTACAGGACTAAGTACGGAAAAGATCCACCGTCACATCCATTGATGTGGCACAAGAAAAGGCGCAATACGTAGCTTGGTTTGTTGAAAGAAAATCGGATAGGCAGACTCATAGAAATTACAGGACTAAGTACGGAAAAGATCCACCGTCACGTCCATTGATGTGGCACAAGAAAAGGCGCAATACGTAGCTTGGTTTGTTGAAAGAAAATCGGATACGCAGACTCAGAAATTACAGGACTAAGTACGGAAAAGATCCACAGTCACGTCCATTGATTCGCAAGTGGCACAAGAAAAGTCGTAATATGTAGCTTGGTTTGTCACAATAGGCTATCGTTTCATATGAAATGTATTCAGATTTTTCCACTTAAATTAGTAGCTACTAAAAAAATGAAAGTATCGGAGAAATTTTTAAACAAGAAAGATGACACCGAATTTTCGGGTGTAATAAGCACGTCTTTTGAATCCGTTCTGACCCAAATTTATCAAAGCTATTCAAAGTCAATGGAACCATTATGGAAAACAATAGATCTGACGAAAGAAAGAAGATTTTCAATCGGGTTTTTAATCCCTCAGATATTGCTGTAAACGGAATCGTGAGCTCACGAACTCTTAGAAACAGAGATATCGACAAAAATAAGATGTGACTTTACGTCCCCTGGTGGGAAAACCAGTCATTATTTTAGGAAGAAAGTATTCTCAAAATGTGTATCCATATAAGCGCTATCGGTCGAAGGACAAAAAAATTAGTCGAGTTTTCAGGAGCCCAGATTTTGCAACAAATACTTCAGAAGCAGAAATTAACACTTATGACCCCTGGTGGCTAAACCATTCTTTACCAAACATTAGAAATTATGTGAAAAATATTTTCCATCAGGTCTTGTATGCGATACAGGAAGAATTTTTCAAATCAGAAATAACGCAGAAAACGCAATTTACCTTTGTGCCTCCTAGCGGAAAGTCTATGATTTATTTGTAAATTTTGAATTTACAGGGAAAACATTTCACATCGGAAACACTATCCAACAAAGAAGGAATTTTTCAAATCGTACTCTTAGAAGTAGAGATATTGACAAAAATAAGATATACATCTACGCCCCCTGGCGTAGAAACCATCCAGTTTTTCAAGAAGAAATTTTTCCTAAAAGGTTTGTCGACATGAGTAGTATCGGTCAACAAACGACTTTTTTTCAGTCGAGATTTTAGAAGCTCATATTTTGCTGCAAATACAACAGAAGCGGAAATTAAGACTTACGCCACCTGGTGGCCAAACCATTTCTTACAAAAATTAGAAATTATGCGCAAACGATTTCCCATCAGGAGCTGTATGCGGTGCAGAAAGAATGTTTCAAATCGGAGATTTAGAAGCAGAGATATAGAGGGAAACGCAATTTACACCTACGCCCCCTAGCGGAAAGTCTATAAATTACTTGAAATTATATGAAAAACATGTCACACGGAAAACACTATCCAACAAAGAAGGAATTTTTCAAATCGGACTCCTAGAAGTAGAGATATTGACAAAAATACGATGTACATATACGCCCCCTGGCGGAGAAACTGTGGAATATTTTAAGAAGAAAATATTCCGAAAAGGTTTATCGATGTGAGTGGCATCAGTCCACGAAAGAATTTTTTCAATCGATATTTTAGAAGCTCCGATTTTATGGCAAATACATCAGAAGCAAAAATTAACACTTACGCCCCCTGGTGGCCAAAGTATTCTTTGCCAAAAATTTGAAATTATATGCAACAGATTTTCCATCAGGAGATATATCCGCTGAATAATTTTTTTTTCAAATTGGAGTTTTAGAAGAAGGGTTATCGGGAAAAACGTAATTAACTTTACGCCCCCTAGCGGAAAATCTATGCGTTATTTGAAAAAGTAACTATATCTAAAATACTCTTCGACATAAATGGAATCGAAAGATGATTTTTTTTTCAATCGGATGTTTGGAAGCAAATATGTGGAATAAAACGTATTTTTGAATTCGACATCATCTGCATTTACGCCCTCTACCGGCAAAATTGTACATCGAAAAAAAAAACGTTTCAAGCTTCCCAATGCAAAAAGAATTTTTCAAATCGGACTAATAGTTGCAGAGATATCGTGGGTACAGACGGACTGACGGACGGACAAACCGATAACAGAAGCACGATCTTTTTTTACAAGAGACGTGCTAAAAAGTGCCTATTTGTATTATCTGTAAGTACTGGAAACATCAGTTATTCAGAGCGAGAAATTATGAATGCCAGAAAATAAGGGAAAATTCCAACGACGGATGCTCATTACTTAGGAGTATCTGCGCACAAGCTAGCATTTCCACAAACGTTACGCAACAACAGATAGTACAGATGTTTTATTTATCCGCAAGCCAAGGCAACAAAGGTTCATTCATCATGTAGCCGTACAAGAGGATGAGGTCGCGTGTGTATGTGTGTTGTCAGAGCGGCTGACCCTTTTCTTTTTCCGTAGTTAATGCGCGTGACGTCATCGGAATGTAGCTGATGGATTCCACCTGCAGGAATAAACGGCTGTAAAAAAATTAGGTGTCGAAAAACGTCCCTGCCGGATTTTGAACTTTTGTGCCGCTTTTAACTGTAACGCAGTTCAAAGCAGAAAACAAAATGATAATGTTAAACAAATGATACATATCTGCTAATTTAATCAGATTCCTGTTTAGAGCAGAGGTTATCCTTTTATGTTTAGTGCGTAGTAAGTAGCCCTATAAAGATTAAGCTATCTATCATATTGAGAGTAAATCCCGGACATTCACACCGGAACTGTTTGACCGTTCAACTCTTCGGCCATAATAAAATAAAAAAAAAAAAAAAAAATTCTATAATCCGTGTTACTCGTATAAGTAAATCATTAAACGTAAATTGGAATGTAAATAACGTTGGTCTAAACTCTAAACCATTGCTGTCCAATTTCTATGGAGCTGCGTGTTAAGGTTTTTAAAACAATTTTATGGAGGGTCGCATTTTTTAAAAATATATATAAGGTGATGTAAATATGTAAATATAAAGATGTCTTGCTTAATTTATCAAACCTTTAAGCTCTCTTAATTAATATCAGAACAGCTGAAATGTAAAATTTAAAAAAATATATTTATTGAGAGCACTGTGGACAATTAAATTCCCCTGCAAGTTGTTGCCATCCACTTCGAAGCTTACCGTCGAAAGTGGAAGCAACTGTTCAAGACTGGCACATATCCAGGATTTCTGTGCGTGTGGGCGGGGGCGGGGGGTCCAGAACAATTGCACATGTATACATATGTATATATATATACATATTGAAATCCTGTGGTATTGAAGTTGCATACATCAATATTATTAATAACATCTATGAAAATAGAAGTGCAAAGATTCGGCTATTTGAGAATACAGCACCCATAAAAATTGGAAAGGGAGTGAGACAAGATGACACAATATCTCCCAAACTCTTTAATGCTACATTGGAAAATGTCTTTCAATCACTGAACTGGGAAAACAAAGGGATAAAGATTAATGGAGATTATCTAACTCACCTTCGTTTTGCTGATGACGTAGTCGTTTTTGCAACTACCCCATCAGAGCTGCAGAGTATGATCCAGGAACTTGCTGACAAGAGTAAACAAGTGGGATTAAAAATGAACTTTCAGAAGACAAAAGTGATGTACAATGTTTTTACGAGAAATGAAGATTTATCGATTGATGGGGAAAAGCTGGAGATAATAGACACGTACGTTTATCTTGGACAGCAGATATCGAGTGAGGGTCACATTGATGAAGAAATTAATCGGCGTATAAAACCTGCCTGGAGAGCGTTTGGAAGAAACAGTATAATTTTCAAGAGAAATATGTCATTCTGTCTAAAGTGTTTGATCAATGCATCCTTCCAGTGCTTACATATGGTGCAGAGACGTGGACCTTAACTAAAAGAGACATACAAAGACTGCAGACAACTCAAAAACATGGAGAGATGCATGCTTGGTGTAGCCAGGAGAGATAAGAAGAGGAACTTGTGGATCACAAAAATGACAAGAGTGGAAGACATCATGATCAGAGTAAAATCCCTGAAACGGCAATGGACTGGTCATATTGCCAGAAGGACAGACCACCGATGGACAGCTGAAATTTTAGACTGGATTCCAAGAGATAGGAAAAGACCCAGAAGAAGACCACATGGGAGATGGGTGGATGAAATTCGAAAGTATGCGGGAGTAACATGAAGGAGACTGGCACAAGACAGACCGTGGTGGAAGGAACTTGGGGAGACCTTCGTCCAGCAGTGGATTGATAATGGTTGATGATGCTGATTACTTTGAAAACATCCACTAAATTGAAATTTCAAAAACGCGCGCGCGTTTCTGTGTGTATATACTATGTGTGTGTAGGCACACACACATTTGTATGTATGTATGTGGGTGTACAATATTTCGTTTTTCTAATTCCGAGAACACATAGAGACCGAGAAAAAGCGGTCTTCACGCATTTTAAGAGTCGTTTAAAATTTTTCAAACGGCTTCTTGCTTTTTTCATAGTAACTAATTACATAACGTTAGTTTTAATCCACCCGACTGTTAATACTCAAGAAACTAATATAGCGTATTAAATCCGTTTATTTTTGCGGTGTAATAAGCACAAAGATCGCCAAGCTTTCGCACTCCGCTAGGAGGCTTTTTGAAGGCAATGGTAGGCATACAAATGAAGTATGACGAAGCAAATTCCTCCATCATTTTTATGTTAGAGGAGGGCTTCGTACCCCCAACTCTCGGCTCCGGAGCTCCGAGTGCTATCCGCTATACTACACTAGCCTCGGCTCCTGAGCTCCGAGTGATATCCGTTATACTACACTAGCCTCGGCTCCTGAGCTCCGAGTGCTATCCGCTATACTACACTAGCTTTGGCTGCTGAGCTCCGAGTGCTATCCGTTATACTACACTAGTCTCAGCTCCTGAGCTCCGAGTGCTATCCGCTATACTACACTAGCCTCGGTTCCTGAGCTTCGAGTGCTATCCGTTATACTACACCAGCCGAGGCTCATGAGCTCCGAGTGCTATCCGCTATACTACACTAGCCTCGGCTCCTGAGCTCCGAGTGTTATCTTCTATACTACACGAGCTTCGGCTGCTGAGCTCCGAGTGCTATCCGTTATACTACACTAGTCTCAGCTCCTGAGCACCGAGTGCTATCCGCTATACTACACTTGCCTCGGCTCCTGAGCCCCGAGTGCTATCCGCTATACTACACTAGCCTCGGCTCCTGAGCTCCGAGTGTTATCTTCTATACTACACGAGCTTCGGCTCCTGAGCCCCGAGTGCTATCCGCTATACTACACTAGCCTCGGCTCCTGAGCTCCGAGTGCTATCCGCTATACTACACTAGCCTCGGCTCCTGAGCTCCGAGTGTTATCTTCTATACTACACGAGCTTCGGCTGCTGAGCTCCGAGTGCTATCCGTTATACTACACTAGTCTCAGCTCCTGAGCACCGAGTGCTATCCGCTATACTACACTTGCCTCGGCTCCTGAGCCCCGAGTGCTATCCGCTATACTACACTAGCCTCGGCTCCTGAGCTCCGAGTGCTTTCTGCTATAATACACTAGCGTGCGGTCTTACTGCTAATCTGCCTTTATCTCATGTGTGTCCTGTGGGACAGGCACGTCACATCTCGGAATTAGAACACGTAAAAAAACAAAGTTGATTTTTTTGGAAATAGCGTGGGTGACATCACGAGCATATTACATGAATTTTTATCGCGCATTTATACGGTACTCCGCGATGTGTTTCCATCTTTTAATAACGCATGCCAAACTATTGGAAGTTCAGTAGAGACAATATCATTGCATGCTAGTTTGCTGGAGAGGATTTCGACCGTTTCCCTGATGGCAGTCTCTTTAAAGTTCGTGTAAAGGTCAATTCTTATACTACAATTCGATACAGGAGCGGTCGAGCAATGCATGAGTTCTCTGGCAGGGATGTATTTATTCTGCATGTCCTGGCTGACATTTGCGCACGTGTTCTTTACATCTAGTATCCAAGGATCGCTTTGTCATTTTTTTTCTAAATTACGTAATGTTTCTGAAAATTCTGAATTTTCCTGGCGTACGAAAAATCCGTGAGATTCGAGATTCTTTCCATCATTTTACGGAAATGATTGCATCAGAAATATGCTTCTTTAATTCGCGAAAGGAATAATCACGGAAAGTGGCTTGAATCTTTTTTTTTAACCCTGTACATGTGTGTTTCAAGTTTCGGTGTTGATTTCCATTCTAGTGTAGTAGTGATTCTTTATTACTTCATGATTAGTAGAAGACACCTAAGGAGGAGTCACCTGTAAACTTTTTTATTGGGTTGGATAGGAAGTAATGTCCGATGACGAAGTACCCGAAGTCGAAGACCCGGCCACGTCCGCCACGGCTCACATTGGCCACTGAGATTGCGCAGCACACCGGCATGACATCAGCAGAATGCTCTGTGAGTTTCGTCGCATTAGCACTCCCGCAAGTTCTGTAAGCAACATTGCCCAGTGTGTACGCCAATGCCATATCACATCGTCAGCGGTGTCGTTGGTTCCATCGGTTTCGAGCGGGATAGTTTGACCTGTCAGACCGCCCCAAAGCCATGATCATGATCATATGTAGAGGATTTTAGGAAGGGAGTGTCTGACCCCAGGTCTTAAACAACCCTTAGAAATAGGAAACTAGGAGATTTGGGCTAGTGCGCCCGATAGGAAAGTGACACGGAAGCGAAGTAGAAAGGGGGAGGAAGACGCCCTTATTTATTACCGGGGGGTCCAGTACCTGGGGTCCGACGGCTTAACGTGTCCATCCGACGCACGGCGGATATTTAGTGGATCGAGCGTTCGTACCTGCCTGGGATCGAACCTGAGGACCTTTCCGTGGCAGTCACGAACGTTGCCCACTAGGCCCACCGCGGCCTGCGCTCCAAAGCCAGAAGACCCGTAACAGTGAATATGGACGTGCTGAAAACCTTAATGGAGACCAACCTACGTGTGACAACGCGGGAGTTGGCCGAACAACTTGGGACTACCCACACGAGCAATATCGCGCACCTACGCACTGTTAAAAATTGGTACTTAGAATTAAGCAAAATGTACTCGTTTTTGAGTACATTCTAGGCTTATAATAGCTCCGAGTACTTGTGTCTCATTTTTGAAAAAGACACGTACTCATTTCTGAGTACATACAGAGAATCAATTGTGAGTATATCTGGTATTTCTAATATGAAATATATGTTCTAATTTTTGAGTACATATATTTCATATATATGCACTCAAAAAAATCCATATATTTAAAATATATGTGCTCTAACTTCAATCAGTTTCTGTGCCCTTTCGGGCAGGGCACAGAAACAAGTTAGAGTTATTCTTTCGATTATGACAGGATAGTTTGTAAGTCAGCGAGAGCACATTAGATGGCGCCACCGTACGATTTTGCACATATAAGGCAGAGAGAAATTAGGGGAGGGCGGGGGAGCTAAGGAACTTTAACCGGGGGATTCCTACTCGGGGGTCGTCACTTAACGTACTCGTCCGATGCACGGCGGCTATTCAGCAATTGTTAGAAATACACCCTAGCAGGCTAGGTTTGAACCTGGGGTCCCTCCAACTGTAGTCTGAATCTCTAACCACTAAGCCATCCGCGGCTCGACTTCAAATTTGGAAAACGTGTACTCCATACATACTCATTTATTCATAGAATCAACTGGAAGTGTATTATTCGATGGCACATCTTTGATAATAGATATACTCGTTGTCAATGAATCGAAGTTCTCGAAACTGTTTTTGCACGATAAAAAATGTATTTAAAAGCTGATGATAAATTAAAACATCACAGTTAAAAAACATAAGACCTTTCGGAACCGCATCGGTCCCATCCACAGATGTAACACAATCACACAATACATGAAGGAACAATGATATAAATACATCAGGAAATTAGTCATGTGATGAGGAGGCGAAGTTTATATGCGCAGATGAACCGAGAAGAAAAAGGCTTAATTGATGTTATTTACAAATGTTAAAGTTCAGAATGGAGTTGTTTCTGGCTGTCAATGCGAGTTTCCATGCACTAGGAATAATAGTAGGGTAATCATCATTACAGCACGCAGACCCAAATTCGTAAATAATTAAGCTTTCAGCAAACAGAGTATTAGGCTTCGAAGTTAGGGTTGGTTCCAGTAAGGCTGGTGAGAGCCTTTCGAAGTAAGTCGAAATAGTGCAGTATTTTAAGAACCCATTTTTACTCTGTATTTGTGTTCTTTCAATCTGGTCTGTAATGAGCGCATGGTAGATCCCACATAGACAGTGTTAGCAGGCGGTGAGCTCGTTGAAAATAGTGAAACACAGTAAACACCGTACCTTTGGTCCTTATCTTTAGGTGGTCTTTCGTTTCTGACCAATGAAAAAATGCTTTTAGTCCGATTGACTTCGGCATTCGGACTAAAAGCATTTTTTCATTGGCCTGTGTTTTAAACAAAGTTAAGAGACAATTTATGTCTTCTCTTAAGAGGGAACATAATAATACTAGATATGTTGGAGCCTTGGATTATGTACCTGATTTGGTTAATGTTTTGAAAAACTGTTGCCGACCTCTTAATTTTGACTTCGGCATTCGGACTAAAAGCATTTTTTCATTGGTCAAAAACGAAAGACCACCTAAAGATAAGGACCAAAGCTACGGTGTTTACTGTGTTCCACTATTTTCAACGAGCTCACCTCCTGCTAACACTGTCTATGTGGGATCTACCATGCGCTCATTACAGACCAGATTGAAAGAACACAAATACAAAGTCAAAATGGGTTCCCAAAATACTGCACTATCTCGACTTACTTCGAAAGGCTCTCACCAGCCTTACTGGAACGAAACACGCATTCTAACCACCCTAACTTCGAAGCCTAATACTCTGTTTGCTGAAAGCTTAATTATTTACGAATTTGGGTCTGCGTGCTGTAATGATGATTACCCTACTATTATTCCTAGTGCATGGAAACTCGCATTGACAGCCAGAAACAACTCCATTCTGAACTTTAACATTTGTAAATAACATCAATTAAGCCTTTTTCTTCTCGGTTCATCTGCGCATATAAACTTCGCCACCTCATCACGTGACTAATTTCCTGATGTATTTATATCATTGTTCCTTCATGTATTGTGTGATTGTGTTACATCTGTGGATGGGACCGATGCGGTTCCGAAAGGTCTTATGTTTTTTAACTGTGATGTTTTAATTGTGCTTAGTAAAGTCTTTTAATTTATCATCAGCTTTTAACTACATTTTTTATCGTGCAAAAACAGTTTCGAGAACTTCAATTCATTGTCTTGCTCAGCACGAATGTTTTTCGATCTCTTATACTCGTTGTCACATGCTGGGCAAATGGACCGCACAATTTTATGACAAATATAGTGATGAAGCGGCAATATATTATTTATGAGATTGACACTTAAAGATACTTTATGCATAATTAAATTACTTGTGATCAGTGACTTTGTTGTACTAATTATTTATGTGTGTCACTTTACGCATTTATTAAACAATTTCTCTTGAAATCTATAATATCTAAAATCAAGTAATACGAGATTATATTTATATTTGTAGAAGCAGTTATTTGTATGGTTACTTATATTTGAGCATGTCATGTACTAGTTTACGATACGATTGTACTTAAAAAAAAAACGAGTAAGTTCAGGTTCTCATTATTAAGTAGATTTTTTTTTAACAGTGCGTCAAATTGGGAAGCGGGGAGTTTTGGGTACCCCATCAACTCACAGTTGAGCAGAAAGCAAATCGCATGAGTGCATGCGTTTCCCTGCATGCACGTGACCAAGTTGAACCTTTCTTAGACCGCATTGTGACAGGTGACTAGAAATTGGTCCTCTATGACAATACCGGGGCCCGGAAACAGTGTTTGTACCCAAAAAAAAAAAAAGAATCCCATGCCGACCCCAAAGCCGTCTTACACCCAAGTAAGATCCCGCTGTCTGTTTTGTGGGATATGCGGGGGTGTCCTGCTTTTAGCATGTCTTTTGTAAAAAAAAGACCGTGCTTATATAACCGGTTTGTCCGTCCGTCTGTACCCACGATATCTCTACAACTATAAGTCTGATTTGAAAAATTCTTTTTGGATTGAGAAGCTTGAAATATGCGAATGAAGATCCTTCATTTCGTTGTTCTTTTTACGATGTGCGATTTTGCCGCTAGAGGGCGTCAATGCAGATGATGTCGAATTCAAAAATACGTTTTATTCCACATATTTGCTTCTAAACATCCGATTGAAAAAATTATTTTATCTTTCGAATCCATTTATGTCAAAGAGTATTTTATATCTAGTAACTTTTTTAAATTACGCATAGATTTTCCGCTAGGAGGCGTAAAAGTAAATTATGTTTTTCCCGATAACTCTTCTTCTAAAACTCCGATTTGAATTTTTTTTTTCTTCAGCGGATACACCTCCTGATGAGAAATATTTTGCATATAATTTCAAATTTTTGGTGCGGACTTTTCCTACCAGGGGGTGTAAGTGTTGCTTCTGAAGTATTTGCCATAAAATCTAAGCTTCTAAAATATCGATTAAAAAAATTATTTCGTGGACTGATGCCACTCACACCAATAAACCTTTTTCAGAATATTTTCTTCTTAAAATATTCCACAGTTTCTCCGCCAGGGGGCGTAGATGTACATCTTATTTTTTGAGCTGCTGCCGGACAACATCACTATCACCGCCGCTGTGTACTGCCGTCAGCTCGACGACCTGCAAGCATCGCTTACGTCGAAACGACCAGAAACGCAAGGGCATCCTTCTACAGCAGGATGGAGGGACACCTCACACAGCACGGGTGACCTGTCACAAGATCAGGGACCAGGTGCTGGAAGCTGCTACCGCACCCAGCCCATTCCACGGACATTGCCCAACGACTACACCCTTTCACATCGTTGCAACATGTCCTGGACGGACAGCGGTTCACCAACAGAGACGATATCGAACGTACATTTACTCACTTCTTTGCGTCCAAACCGCCACAATTCTACAGGGACGGTGTCCAACAGCTGCCCAGACGATGCGAGAAGATCGTGACAAACGATGACAACTACATTTTGGACTGATTTGTACGTATTTGTATATACCATAATTAGCGCTTTTTCGTTGCCTTGCATTTGCAGACAGTACTTTCTTTTCAGCCAGTAGTACCTTCATCTTGACAAAGAAGTTCCTGTTCTCTTCACACTGGAACCTTAGAGCCCTTTGTGCACGTGAGAGGCCTTACTACGTGATCCTAGGGTTTAGTCTCATCCATGTAATGTTAACAAGTCGGTTAAGATAGGAGTATGTTTGAATATAAAACACAGTGTTCCGAATTTTGCATAGATGATAACCAGTGGCGTTTACAGGGTCCAAGACCTAGGCTATCTCACCCCCCCCCCCCGTCGCCCGTCCCCAGTACTGCTTTTTTTTTTTTTTTTTTTTTAATTTCAAAGTTTATTTTTCAGTTGGTAAGCAATAGAAGTAACTTTTTCTCTAAATTTTAGTTACATGATGTGTTGCCATGATACCAAATGATTATAAGGATTAAGATTTGAACACTTGTTTGAACATCAACTCCATTCTTCTTCTGAATACTTTATTTGTACGTGAACTTCAAAAGGAAAGGATCTTCTTCTTTCCTTTTGTGTGGACTTGAGTGTTACGTTTTCATAAAAGTTTCTTCCGAGTACTTTTTTCATATTTAAAAAGAATGTTTTTCTCTTTTGACAAAACAGCCAAGTTGGCGAAACGTGCATGTCCTTGTATGGCTCTAAGATATATCTTGATTCTTTTAAATGCTGAAAAACTTCTTTCGGCAGTTGCAGTTGTTGATGGAAACTTTAATATTAGGTCTGCTGATTTGTACACCTCACTAAACACAATGTCCAGCAATTTATTCATCTTTATGCAAAAAGTAATGTCTCATACTAATTTCTTCTTGTATTCATCAAGGGAATAAACAACATCATTTCTTTTTATAGTCGAGCTGTATCAAAATTTGAAGCATAGAGTTCTCTAAGTTCTGACAGTAGATGTTCAGGAAAGCTTTCACAAAATTTATCAAAACAGTTCGAATCCAACAAAGCCACGACTTTAAGTTACAATACCGCTGATTTTAATTCATTGACACTTCACACAAACTTAAACAACTCGGGCGAAACACATATTGTTACCGGCCGGAGCATGTGAGTGACTAATGTAGTCCAAGTCTTCTCTTTTCTGAGCGAACCGTTGCCAAAGCATTCCTCTTCACCCACGCTCATTCTTGTTGTCATGGAAACGCTAGCTGGCGATCGTATCGAAGATCTTCGGATCAGAACAGCGAAGACTGACTGGTAGAGCTGTTTGAGTTACGAAGACTCCGTTCCGCCGCAAGGAGGCCCGTTGGTCTTCGCTCGCCAGCGGCCAGACTGAATCTCTAAGCCAAAAAAAAAAAAAAAAAAAAAGAACCCGCACTTGTGTTTTTTTCGCAGCAAAAGCATTGATATATCTTAATACTGTTGCTAATTGGCTTTTATATGTGTATATTTAATTGATTTTTATTTGTGCATTCTATGGGCTCCGCAGTTAGCCTAGAATATACACTGAAGAACAATTGAATTAGAGACAGCTGGCGTTATGCAAATGTGGCGCTGTGGGCGGCCCTGTAAACGGAAACGACATGACGTATGCAGCGATCTGACAATATAAGGAGTGATGCCACGGGAATCAGTAAGAGTCGGACGCAGTATGGGTAAGACGAAGGATCTAAGCGCATTTGATCGTGGGAAAATTGTCGGGGCCCGACGAATAGGTCACTCCATCTCGTAAGTCGTGCACGCACTGGGATTTTCACGAGCCACTGTGTCACGGGTGCACCGGGAGTACATCGAATCCGGTAAAACCATCCCTGCAAAGGCCAACTGCCGTGGACAACAGCGTGTGGATGAGCGCGGTCATCGTCGGCTAGCTCGCATTGTAACAGCGGATAAACGGGCCACAATGCAAGAAACTACTCGGCAATTTAACGCTGGTGCACAAAAACGTGCAAGCAGCCATACCATCCAGAACCATCTTCTCGCTATGGGGTACAGAAGCCATCGTCCCACGAGGGTACCGCTGCTGACCGCACATCACAGGGTGCACAGATTAGCATGGGCGCGGAAACATCGCCACTGGACCCTAGACATGTGGGAAAATATTGCCTGGACTGATGAGTCGAGATTCACCTTGGTACATGCGGATGGCAGGATACAAGTACAGCGCAAACCACATGAAGCGATGGATCCTTCTTGCCAGCAGGGTACTCTTCAAGCTGGTGGAGGTGGGTCTCTCTCGTCTGGGGACTGTTTACGTGAACTGAAATGGGACCCCTGGTACGTGTGACATCGTCCCTCACAGGTCAACGTTACCCGGATATCCTGGAAGACAATTTTCTCCCGTTTGTGCGTCTTCAATATCCCGCTGGGGACCTTATCCTGCAACAAGACAATGCAGCTTCCGAATTGTATCCGAATGGTTGGATGAACACTCCACCGATGTGACCTCGCTTCCTTGACCAGTTAGGTCACCTGACCTCAATCCCATCGAGCACATCTGGGATGCCATCAAGAGAGATGTTCGAGGTTCTGACCCCCGTCCATCAAATCTTCGTGAACTGTGGGAGCTTGTTCAGCGGTCGTGGATTCGTATGGCTTCCCAGCGCTTCCGGTGTTTTGTCGAGTCTATGCCGAGACGAATCGCCGCCGTCATCAGGGCGAAAGGTGGTGCTACACGTTACTAGACAGGTATCTCTAATTCAATTGCTCTTCAGTGTATACCACTGATGATAACCTAAAAAGAATTCACTTCTGCTTTTCTTTCCAGCTAACCACGAAAAGTGCCTTAGCACCGCTAAGGGTCTTCTACACCACTGTCAGAGTGAAATAATATGACTTAACTGTTATCGTTGAATGCCTACAGCATGTGTGTAAGGAACTTAAAGTAAAACAAAAATGCACTAAGAAAATAGCACGTTCTAATCACCAATAAAACTAGTCTGATATTCCTCAATACAACCTATCTACCCTTGAAAAAGAATAGCTCATGCCCGCTCTTTCTTCTTAGTGCCGGCGTCAGTAATCAATGAAGTAAAGGACGTTTTAATTTTCTTTCTACCCTCGGGTGTCAAACGTCAGACCACGCTCTCTTTCATTACTCAGTGGCTTTTCTTGTTTTTACGTTTCAGCTTTTAACCCGACGAATTTCAGAAATTCTTTTCTGGAAGTTTCTGTCGGGCTACCAGTTTCTTTTTGAGTAACGTTTCGTTCCTGCGCAAAAGATTATGTAACGAGACGCGAAACTATCCCAATCTTTAATCTTCAACAAGAAACCGCGATACAGGTGGATAAGATTTGCCCAAAGACTGGCGGAATAAATTTATAGCACAAGTAAACATCTGCTCTTCAGAAAATGATTCATACCTTTATCGGAATTTATCATGAAGTGCTATCGGAAGTTCGTGTTGTTTCAGTATCAAAAATAATAATAATAAAAAAAAAGACATACTTTTCTTCTATGCTCGTGAGATTCTCTTGAAATTACTGAAGATTTATTAGAAGCTTAGCCATAAACTGTTTTCGAACACACAAACAAATTGATTTATGACAATTTACTTAATAGTTTGTGACAGGGTTGGCAAGTTTTTGCCAAAGGTGGAAAAACCCGTCCTGGCAAAAATAGTGATTTAATGTGTTTATTTACGGGACATATAATCAAGTTATTTTCGTTTCCTGCAAATGATTTTAAAGGAAAAATAAATAAATTTTGAATTTTTAAACCTTGATTTAAGGGTTAAGTATTGTTTTTTTTTTTTTTACATAAAATACATTTTTATCACTTTGAAACTGATTTAAGGAAATACTAGTACAAAATACAAATTATGCGTTTGTAAAGGTATAATTTTGTTTACCCCATTCGTAAGGATGAAAACATTCCCTCATTCAAAACAATAATCAAAGTCAAAAGCTATTAACAAACTGCTCATGTTTATATACTGAGAAATTAATTATTAACAATATTTCAAACATCCCCTCCATACTTGAAATTCCCCTCCGTGAAGTTCAAGTCCTGACTATGTTACTTCGGCTAAAATCTTTCTTTCTGAAAAAAAAAAAAAAATAGTAAAAAAGCATATCAAAACTCAAGTCTACTAAACGAAGATTTCAAAAAACGTATGACATTAAATTAATCAATGTAGAAGTCGGTTCATAATTCATATAAACCCTTGTGTCTCTTAAAAAATTTATGACTGACAAAATATTGCATTTTTAAAGACAATTTTAATGAAATAGAAACCCCAGCATAAATTATAATTAATTCCCAAAAATATTTATTTTAATCAACTACTTATATCGTTTCTTAATAATTTCTAAGTAATCTTAATTTCTTTCATTCACTGATGAAACAGATTCTTGAAACACTAATTTTTTTTCAACATTGAAATTGTTTTATATTCTGTTTTAAATTATATTTTTAATTAACAAAATTAATAAATGATATTGAGTGATAATAAGAAAATAGTTTTCACTGTTGATGTGATTATAAATCATTGCTATGTAAAGTGCATTATTGTGTTTAGTCTAGCGTATTTAGCATTTTTCCATTTTTGCCGGTTTTTTCCATTTTTGCCTGGTTTTTACCAGTCTTTGCCACTGTCCCCGCGAAAATACCTTTCTGCCGGGAAAATAACCAACCCTGGTTTGTGACGGGAATTACCTGTACAGTCGAATTCCGTTAGAATGAATTTCATGGGATCAACGAAATGTTTCGTTATAAAGAAAATCGTAAAAACGAAATTTAAAATTTTACCGAACAGTTTTTGCGCATCTATTTTGAAAATTTCATATCACAAAGTTTTAATCTAAGAGATTTTGCTTATCGTAAAATAAAAATACTAGAATATAACGTAATAATGGTGTCAAATCAAATTGAACGTACATTTGTCAGTTTTATTTTCACGTCATTTGTTTGTAGAAAATCAGTTGTTGTTTTTTAATATCTGCAGCTACAGAAAAATGGCAATTGCAGATATTAGGAAGGTTCTACAAAGAATTCGTATGGGGAAATATATCGTCCGAAACGTTAATTTCTTGGCTCGAGTTAGAATAAAATCCCCGTCTAATCACATTAAACGCATCACCTGCACTGTGTAAACTTATTAGAGCAGCCACTTCTCCTGCTTCATTCATGCTTTCCCCAGGAGCATTACCTCCGTACCACAAATCGTTTTTGCGACGACGCTATGCCGTTCCTTGAAACGATTTAGTCATCCAACACTAGGTTTGAAGTCTTCATAGGCAAAAGCAGGGGCAAACTGCTATGTTTTGTTTTTTCACGGAATTTCTGTCCACTAACTGGCAAACTTCGGGAACTGACATCTTGGAGCCACGTTGACATCGCTAAGTCAACATCTTAAAATTGCAACTGCCATTTCTGCTTTTTTCTAGCCCGACGCTTTGGTAGCTGGTCAGTTTTTCTCAATCGTCTGAAAAATCATCATTTAATGGATTGAGGTTCACCTACTGTAAAATTTTTGAGTTTCTGCTTTTCACGTGTATGTGCTTTTGAGTGTGTGTGTGTGTGTGTGTGTGTGTGTGATGAGATCTGCATTTTACTTACTACTTTTTGGTTTTTACGGTTACAGGAATTTTTCGAACTGCAGTTCTGGAAATTTCAGCTACAGCAAAAACACTTTTTTCCATTAGAAAGTATTTAAATAAAAAAATATTTTCTCATTCTTTAATTTCGCCGATTTCATAAATTTGCACTGAAATTCTTGCCATCTTGAACATTTTTCGTTTTTTTTTTTTTTTTCAAGAGATTTTTTTCGTAATTATTTTATTACTGATAGGTAAGTCTTGAAAAAAAAATAATTAATTAATCTTTGGTACATTTGAATTTCCGTTCTTACTTAAAGCAGAGAAACTATTGAAAATTCTGAATTCAGTTATCTCAACAAAATTCATAAAAACGGAATAAAGATTTTGACAGCCCCTCTCAAAGAAGGTGCCTTGTCTTTTGATTCTCAGTAACGGAAGTAATTTTGTTTTTACATCACATGAGTTAAATGTTGTTAAATATTTCTTCAATACAAAAGTCTGCAATGGTTCGTAGACTTGTATTAAGAAGATGTTAATTTTTTATTTTCTTGTTATTGTTCTTTTTTTTAGAGATGGGGGGTACCTTGATAATTTTTCGCAAAAGTGGGCCGCTCAAAATCAGCTTCTAGAGCCGTTTATGGATCGCCATTCCGCCACTGGTGATGCCGTATATTTTAGCAGCAGCAGCAGCACTCTTTTTAACTCCTGAATCAACTTCATCCGTGACTTTTTTCTTTGCTTTCGAAGAGAATTGACATTTTTACGAAGAACTCATTTCAAAAGTCGAGCAAATAACAACGTAAGAAACAGGAACGAGTTTAGACAGAGACCCTGCAGTAGGACTGGATACAATGGCTCCACAACATTCCTTTTGCCCTCAAATCGACGCACAACGGGAGGCTGGAAATGACTTGCCTGGGAAGGACGCACGTTTACTGTTTAACAAAAGATCACGAGAATGCGAATTCAACATTTTCGCTGGAGTTGAAAATTTTCTAATTAATAAATTTTCTTGGAAATATACTGTTTCGTTGAAAGGAAAAATTCGTCAAAATAAATTTCGTTATACTGAAATCAAAATAAATTTCATTATCGCAATGGGTGGCGCAGTGGCCTTCGGGTTCGAATCCCGGTGAGGCATGGATGTTGTGTTTGTCTTATGGTACTGGCTCCCTCCCTTCCCTGGAACCAGTGGCCCTAAATTAGGGACAAGCGACTGCTTATAGCCCGTTGGGTTGCTTACGGTGGTCGCTAAACCTCCAATCAAAAAAAAAAAAAAATTTATCGCAATGGGATTTTTCTTCGGGATTGGCCTTATTTTCGTTAAAGCGTTTTTTTTGTCTAACGGGAATAGACTGTATATAACTTTCTGCTTTTGCATAATGCCTCAAGGAAATTTTTGGTTATCTCTCGTTATACTTTCCGAACTTAACTTCAGATGGGAAATCCTAAAATTTGTGAGGTACTATAATGGTGACGCACATGCCAAGAGGGCAAGTAGCAGTGACATTCACTTGTGAGTGTGGCTTAATTGGGAACGTATTCGGCTGCGGAACAAAAAGATACGGATTTGAGTTCCGCTGCCGGCAAATTTGTGTTTTCACAGAGATTATTTCTTTTTTTTTTTTTTTTATTGGAGGTTTAACGACCACCGTGAGCAGCTCAATGGGCTATAAGCAGTCGCCCGTCCCTATTTTAGAGTCACTGGTTCCAGGGAAGGGAGAGAGCCAGCGCCGTAAGACAAACACAACATCCATGCCTCACCGGGATTCGAACCCAGACCCCGTTCGGACGAATGATCAGAGGCCATCACTTAGACCACTGCGCCACCGGGGCGGTAGAGATTATTTCCTTGTGGCATTACTGGCCGGCAGTCAAGTCAGAGATGACTTCGAAAAATACAGGATCGATGGTCTGAACTGAGTGTTGTTTTTATAAAAAAAATACCGAAAATACAAATAAAACTCAAAAACACACTGCTGTTGTTTTTTCGAGGTTTAGCGACCATCGTGACGAACTCCAAGAGTTATAAGTAGGGATACGTAAATTTCACAAAAAAAAAAAAAAATTAAATAAAATATTTCGCGTTTATTCGCAAAAGCTGAAGACACAAAAAAATTGTTTTCCAAAGTTTACTTTACTTAGTTTACTGTTTTTCAAAGTTTGCTTAGAATGTTTTTCAAAGTTTGCTTAGAATGTTTTTCAAAGTTTACTTGCTGTTAGGCTAAGTACCAAAATACTTAGGCCGCCCCGGTGGCGCAGGCCTCTGATCATTCGTCCGTAAGGGGTCCGGGTTCGAGTAGGCATGGATGTTGTGCTTGTCTTACGGCACTGGCTCTCTCCCTTCCCTGGAACCAGTGACCCTAAATCAGGGACGGGCTACTGCTTATAGCCCAGTGAGTTGCTCACGGTGGTCGTTAAACCTCCAATAAAAAAAAATAAAAAATACTTAGTTAAAAGCTAAAGACATTGTAGTAGTCTCTATATTCTCTTCCTTTAGCCTTTGCCTTCTGTCAGTAATAACGATGTTGTACATACTGAAATATCTCTCAGTATCCACCCTGTCGACGAGACTATGGAGGCTTTGAATAGCTGCCTTTGCATAGTTTAAGTAGCAGCATTTTGTTGCTCTTAAAATCTGTATGACTTTAACAGGAGTCTCTTATTGGACCACTGTAAGTAGCTGTCTGTGAAAATGATTGTATCCATCGATGAGCTCATGCCGTGGTATGTCTTTAAAAAATGGTATTTTAGAGCTTTCCAATGATAAATTTGTGTTCAAAGATTATATAGGTGCGGTCGCGGCTACAGATGGACAAAATAGTCTGCCAATATGCTGGTAGGCTTCATTTGTTGCGTGGGGTGTTATGTGAAGAGTTGATTTGCCCTTCTAAATGAGCATTTCCAAATTTGCACATCACGATATTTGTATCGCTTAAATACAATCCCTCGTGGTCAAACTATTTCACTCTATCAACTAATTCCTTCTCAGGGCGGCCCATATTGATATACGTCTATCAAACGGATAGCGAGAGCGTTGTAGTTTGTAGTCTACTGCCGAAATGCAAAAACAAAAATGTGCCCATTCATATTCTTTCAAGTCCAGCCAGCCAGTGCGACTGGCTGGCTGACTCGCCGAGAAGGAAAGAGGCGTGTTCTGGGGTTTCCCGGGTAAGGCACGCTGAGTAGGACACACACGGCGCAAGTGCTGCGCGAAATTACGTCCTATTTTCGCTTTCAAAAACGTTAATTATCGAGATGTCGCGGAAAAGTAGTTAAAATCAAATTTTCGTATTTATTCGCTTATATTGGCAAATTTCGCATTTATTCGCATCTATTTCGTAAATACGAAAATTACGTATCCCTAGTTATAAGCAGTCGCCATTCCCAAATTTGAGCCCTGTTTCCAGGAAAGGAAGACAGTCCCTGTCGTAAGACAAACACACTAACCATGCCTAGTCTGGGACTAGTGGCGGACTGGCGATTCTTAAACGGCCGTGGAAAGGGTGTTTTTTCGTCCCACCTTTGACAAAACTGATCAAAGTACGCCAGCCCTGAAATTAACGGTATGTCAGCATTACCATTTCGACACAAGTCTACGAATTACTGCAGAGTTTGTACTGAGGCAATAATTAACTAAAATTTTACTGATTTCTTTTGTACCGCAGCATGAAATAGTCCTAGTTAAATTTAATGTAAGAAAAAAATAGCTTGCGTTGCTGAAGCATTAGACAAGGCTAAGTTCTCTGTGAGAGACGGCTGAGGTGAAGCCGGTGGCGCAATGGTCTAAACGCTGGCTTGTGCCCATTCGTCTGAGATGAGGCCGGGTTCGAATCCCGGTGAGGCATGGAAGTTGTTTCTGTTTCACGGCACTTGCTCTGTCCCTTCCCTCGTACCAGTGGCCCAAAATCAGGGATGGGTGACTGCTTATAGCCCACTGAGTTGCTCACGGTGGTCGTTAAACCTTCAACCCCCAACTCCCCCTCCAAAAGGACTGTTGGAAATTTTATTCCATTATTAGGAATTTTATTGCGATCGCTGAATCCAGAATTGTAATATTAGTTTCTTGTGAGAAAGAAAATCCAAATTTGCCAGTGGGACTTTTTTGTTGTTGTTGAACTTGCGGATCATAATAAACAAAACATTCACGAAAAACTATCTTGAAAAAGATGAAGATTTCTGGAACCGCAAGAATTTCAGAGCAAATTTATTATGCAAGAGAAAGTAAAGAACACGAAAATTAATTTTACCAAATTGCTTTCAAACGGAAGCAGGACTTTTAAGAATTCGCATAACTATAAGGCCGTGGCGACGCCAGCTGCTCAGTGCTTGGGGGGAGGGGGAGGATAGGGGCTTAGCATCATACGGGGGAGGGAGCACTAATCTAGAAGTACTTGGCAGAAATTTTGGCAAAAAATTCCGTTTATTTAGAATTTTACAAGACCCTGATGATGTGATATCCCCTGCAAAAAACGTTTTCTAGTACATACTGCACGTAGTATTTATTCAGTGTACACTGAAAAGCAATTGAATTAGAGATACCTGTCTAGTAACGTGTAGCACCACCTTCCGCCCTGATGACGGCGGCGATTCGTCTCGGCATGGACTCGACAAGATACCGGAAGCGTTGGGAAGCCATACGGATCCACTACTCCTGAACAAGCTCCCACAGTTCACGGAGATTTGATGGAGGGGGTCAGAGCCTCGAACATCTCTCTCGATGGCATCCCAGATGTGCTCGATGGGGTTGAGGTCAGGTGACCTAGCTGGCCAAGGAAGCGAGCGAGATCACGTCGGTGGAGTGTTCATCCAACCATTCGGATACAATTCGGGAGCGATGGCACGGTGCATTGTCTGTTGCAGGATAAGGACCCCAGTGGCATGTTGAAGACGCCCAAACGGGAGCAAATGGTCGTCCAGGATATCCGGGTAACGTTGACCTGTGAGGGACGATGTCACACGTACCAGGAGTCCCACTTCAGTTCACGTAAACAGTCCCCAGACGAGAATGCCACCCCCACCAGCTTGAAGAGTACCCTGCTGGCAAGAAGGATCCATCGCTTTATGTGGTTTGCGCCGTACTCGTATCCTGCCCTCCGAATGTACCAACGTGAATCTCGACTCATCAGTCCAGGCAACATTTTCCCACATGTCTAGGGTCCAGTGGCGATGTTCCCGTGCCCATGCTAATCTTTGCACTCTTAGATCTGCGGTCAGCAGCGGTACACTCGTGGGACGAAGGCTTCTGTACCCCATAGCGAGGAGATGGTTCTGAATGGTGTGGCTGCTTATACGTTTTTGTGCACCAGCGTTAAATTGCCGAGTTATTTCTTGCACTGTGGCCCGTCTATCCGCTGTTACAATGCGAGCTAGCCGACGATGATCCCGCTCATCCGCACGCTGTTGTCCACGGCAGTTGGCCCTTGCAAGGATGGTTTTACCGGATTTGATGTACTCACGGTGCACCCGAGACACGGTGGCTCGTGAAAATCCCAGTGCCTGCACGACTTCCGAGATGGAGTGACCCATTCGTGTGGCGCCGGCAATTTGCCCGCGATCAAATGCGCTTAGATCCTTCGTCTTACCCATACTGCGTTTGACTCCTTACTGATTCCCGTCGCATCACTCCTTATATTGTCGGATCGCTGCGTACGCCATGTCGTTTCCGTTTACAGGGCCGCCTACAACGCCATATTTGCATAACGCCAGCTGTCTCTAATTCAATTGTTCTTCAGTGTATGTAGCACTGGAGACTATGGATACGAATCTCTTGCAATTTTAGCTTATTTACGTCGCTTATCTTTTTAAATCTCTTTTTAATGTTTGCTGTCATACACAGTGCGTCAAAGAATTTTTAAGACTGGCGCTAGATTTCAGCCTACGGTGGCGCCACCAGTGTAATCGCGAATGCGTTATAAACCGTGACCATCTGCTTGCTTTCTGCCAAAAGTACTGCGCAGTTCTTAAAGTAACTCAAACGAAACGGCCGTTCATTAGAGAAGTAAAATTTTTTGTTTAATTATTAAGATGGAACAAAGGGCTGTTATTAAATTTAACGCAAAACTTGGTAAAAGTGCCTTGGAAACGTACCAAATGATGAAACAAGTTTACGGTGAGTTTTATTTAAGTAGATCAAATGTTTTCCTGTGGCACAAACGCTTTTTGGACGGAAGAGAGACGCTACAAGACGATAAGCATATACCGGAAGACCAAGTTCATCTAAGACACCCGAGATTATTAAAAAAATGCGTAATTTCGTGGCAAACAATCGATGTGCGTCACTAAGAATGATGGAAGAGTATTTAAACATCACCAAAGAAACGATTCGAACCATTCTGCATAAAGATTTGGGCAAAACAAAAGTCTGTGCTAAATTTGTTCCACACACGTTAACCAATGAACAAAAATCAAGGAGAAGTGCACATTGCAGAGACATCATTTCAGCCGCTGAAAATGATCCAAACTTCTTAAAATCGATTGTTACTGGTGATGAAACAGTGTTTTCAATATGATCCTAAAACAAAGCCACAAAGTGTGGAATGGAAGCCAAAAAACTCGCCACAAGCCAAAGAAACAAGAAAAGTTCCATCGAAAATCAAAACAATGCTCATTACATTCTTCGATAGTAAGGGTATTATCCACAAAGAATTTGTTCCAAGTGGACAAACAATTACTGGTGAGTTTTATTTAAATGTTTTGAGGCGTTTGATGGGCAAAATTCATCGCATTCGTCCAGAATATCGAGATGAAAACAGTTGGTGTTTGTTGCACGATAATGCACCCAGTCACACCTCACTTCTTGTTCGTAGATTTTTGGCGAAAAATAACGTCTGTGTGTTGAATCATCCACCGTATTCGCCTTATTTAGCACCCTGCGACTTTTCTTTGTTCCCGGATCTTAAAATGACGTTAAAAGGGTGTTTTTGATTATATTTCGACCATACAAACAGTTTCGACGCGTGCTTTGGAGGCAATTCCGCAAAGTGAACTGGAACAGGCATTCGAATCATTATCAAATCGCTGTAACAAGTGTATTGAAGCCGGAGGGACTTATTTTGAACAACAAACCAAAACAAATTATAATTTCTTGTTTCTATTTCATTTTACAGACCCAGTCTTAAAAATTCTTTGACGCACTGTGTAAATCTGGAATTCTAGTTTAGATTCTTTGTCCGGTTACGAAAAGGGAAACTCTCTGCCTCTCTCTTATTTTTAAATTATCAATACAATTGCAGAAATGGTATCTTTCTATTACTCTCTTGTTCATTCGCTCAGAGGAGTTCCTCCATATTTCTCAGAAACACGAACGTTATATTTAACAAAAAATACTCATTCTATGTAACGAAATATCTGTTAATTCGAAAAATTCACGTGCATTTATCCAAGTTCTTAGATAGTTGGACTCGCCATGTGATTTAACTACTAAAATATTTATGGGTGTAGCCCACTCCAGCCCATTGTATCGTTGCGCCTGCTGTAAAGCCAAAAACGTAGTAAATCAGATGCAGATCTCGTTATAAAGAAAAGCATGCACGTACACATATATGTAAAACAACCCAAAAGTCTTACCGTAGGTGAAAATGAATGCATTAACGTATCCAACCAATTTCGAGTTCCTATCCTACACAATGGATAGTGTCTTGACGATTATGGTATATATTATTCTTGCGACGATTATAGTATACGTTAAGATACATAATACAGCGTAGTTTGTCACAAATAAACTACGTTGTATTATCTTAATACGTATGGATATCGTATTTGATTACACTATATTATTCTATTATGCAAGCATCGCAGAGCACATTTAAGAAGACAGGGGGCCCGGGGGCTGGACAGTATTTTGGGGCCCCAGTATTAGTGGCACACCTAGAATTTCACTGTGGGTGGATGAATAAAAGTACCTTGGAGAAAACATTCCCAAAATATGAAGAGAATGCGGAAAAAATATACCCGCCATGTTGAAGTACGTATCCCATGATTCATGGGCGAATCAGTGGTAGCAAGAAAATGCGAAAAATTCCTGGTTGAAAAATGGGTACCGGTTCAGTACAGCTTTAACCCCCCCCCTCAAGGTTCAGCTTGTTCAAATTATATCAGAGTAGTTGGCAAAATAATATGATCCAAATATCATGATTCAAACGAAATCTTAAATATGAAAATTTCCCCCAATTAGAGATGTGTACAAAACAACTGTAATGCTTTCGAAGGATTTGAGGATGGACTATACTTTTCGGGTGACTATACTTTTTGCGAATTCCTCCTAAAAAAGCGAAAAGAAATAAAAAAAATTTTTCACGAGGTAGTTTCTTATAGTTCTTGCTGTGTTATCCGTAAAAAAAAAAAAGAAAAAGACTGTAGACTGTCAATTCTTCAAGCATCCTGAATAATTCTGGAGCCCCTTGAAAATGCAGGGCCCGGGGCTGCAGCCCCCCCCCCCCCGAACCCCACTTAAATGGGCTGTGTATCATCGCAATTAGTAGTTAGTCGGTCCACCTTTTGCTTGCATGACAGCTGCAACACGTCGAGGCCAGTGACGCATATTCGAGGCTAGCTGCGAAGCCCAGAGAATGCACAAATAAAAGTTAATTAAATACACACAAATAAAAGTCAATTATCAACGGTATTAAGATGTCAATGCTTTCGGTGCGAAAAAAACACGAGCGGATTCGCTTCTTTCGATTATGAGAATCAATCTGGCGAGCGATGATCAAGGGCATCAACATAACGCAAATAGGCCTTATCTTAAATTCATGGCTTTGTTGGATTCGAACTGTTTTGATGAATTTTGTGAAAGTTTCCCTGAACATCTACTGTCAAACTTGAAAAACTCTATGCTTCAAATTTTGATACAGCACGACTAAAAAATGAACTGAAAGTCTTTTATTCCCTTGATGAATACAAAACAAATCAGTAAGAAACATTACTTGTTACATAAAGTTGAATAATTGGACATAGCGTTTATTGTGGTGTACAAATTAGCAGATCAATATTAAACTGTTCATCAACAACTGCAACTGCCGAAAGAAGTTTTCCCGTATTAAAGAGAATCAAGATATATGTATCTTAGAGATACACAAGGACATGCACATTCGAGCAACTTGGCTGTTTCATTAGTAGAGAAAAACATTATTTTTAAATATGGAAAAGTACTCGGAAGAAACATTTTTGTGAAAACGTAACACTCAAGTTCCCACAAAAGGAAAGAAGAATGGAGTTCGTGTACAAATGCGTGTTCAAATCCTAATCCTCATAATAATTATTATTTTTTTTTTTTTTTTTTGATTGGAGGTTTAACGACCACCGTGAGCAACTCAATGGGCTATAAGCAGTCGCCCGTCCCTAATTTAGGGTCACTGGTTCCAAGGAAGGGAGAGAGCCAGTGCCGTAAGACAAACACAACATCCATGCCTGACCGGGATTCGAACCCGGACCCCTTACGGACGAATGATCAGAGGCCAACGCCTTAGACCATTGCGCCACCGGGGCGGCCATAATTATTTGGTATCATGTTTTTTTTTTTTTTATTCGAGGTTTAACGACCACCGTGAGCAACTCAATGGGCTATAAGCAGTCGCCCGTCCCTAATTTAGGGTCACGGGTTCCAAGGAAGGGAGAGAGCCAGTGCCGTAAGACAAACACAACATCCATGCCTCACAGGGATTCGAACCCGGACCCCGTTCGGACGAATGATCAGAGGCCATCGCTTAGACCACTGCGCCACCGGGGCGGCGGTATCATGTTAGCAATAGCTTGTACCTAAAATTTAGAAAATTTTTTTTTACTTCTATTACTTAAGAATTAAAAAAAAAACTTCGCAATTAAAAAAAAGCAGGAATGGGGGGAGCCCAGCTCTCGGACCCAAGATACGCCACTGGTCGAGGCATGCTGTCAACCAGTAGCGTAACGTGGGTCCGCCGCCCCGGTGGCGCAGTGGTCTAAGGCGCTGGCCTCTGATCATTCGTCCGTAAGGGGTCCGGGTTCGAATCCCGGTCAGGCATGGATGTTGTGTTTGTCTTACGGCACTGGCTCTCTCCCTTCCCTGGAACCAGTGACCCTAAATTAGGACCGGGCGACTGCTTATAGCCCATTGAGTTGCTCACGGTGGTCGTTAAAACTCCAATCAAAAAAAAAAAAAAAAACGTGGGTCCGAGACCTGGGGTATCTTACCCTCCCCCTCCCCTCCCTCAGTACTGTTTCTTTTAATTGCGAAGTTTAATTTTTAATTGTTAAGTAACAGAAGTAATTTTTTCTAAATTTTAGGTGCATGCCATTGCTAACATGATACCAAATAATTATGAGGTTTAAGATTTGAACACTTATTTGTACATGAACTCCGTTATTCTTCTGACGTGTGTTTTTTTTTTTTTTTTTTTTTTTGATTGAAGGTTTAACGACCACCGTGAGCAACTCAATGGGCTATAAGCAGTCGCCCGTCCCTAATTTAGGGTCACTGGTTCCAGGGAAGGGAGAGAGCCAGTGCCGTAAGACAAACACAACATCCATGCCTGACCGGGATTCGAACCCGGACCCCTTACGGACGAATGATCAGAGTCCAGCGCCTTAGACCACTGCGCCACCGGGGCGGCAACGTGTGTTTACAGTGCTCCGTGATTCAGAGCTCGTTTGGTAGTTTCTACGGTGTTTTAGGTTCTGAAAAAAGTGTGACTTACCATTAAGGTAAGTGTCTTCGTTATATCAACTTCCAAGTTGGTGAGTAGAATCCATTTTTTTGGGGGGGGGGGTAGGCATTATTTACCTTCTGACCGAGCTATCTGGACGTCCTATGGGCGCCGCCATTTGCATTGATGACGACCCCCGGAGTGCGGGATCGGAGTCCAATCAGCAGACCCGATCACCTGCAATCCACTGCCTTCCCTTCCAATTGTGACGCTGCTGCCCAACCTTCTCCTTCTGGCGGTACGGCTCTGCCTTTTCTTCCTGGCAGTGCTCCGTCACCCTCAACGAGTGGAACTTCCAGAATCGACTCTGGTCGTCAAGCTTTGCCTTCCCCAGTGCCTCAGCGCTTACTGGCTGATCCTCTTCTTGACCGCGTCTTGGTTCCTGGTTCTGCTGGAGCCCCTCCGACTTTAACAACCCTGAAGAAGCCATCTGTGTCGTACTCAGCGGTTGCTGCCTCGAACCCAATACAATGACCCACTAAAGTATTATATCCTGGTGCTGCGGCGCTCCAATCATGCATTCAGCGACATGGACACAACCTTGTACTGGAACTCCCGTCTGATTCCCCAGCGGCGGACTCCTTTATATCTACACTTGATAGGGTAGTTTGTTTTGAATCCCTGAATACTGTTAAAATGAAGGAATATGCCACAAAGCTTAAGCAGATGTTCTCCGCCTCTGCCGTTTCACATATGTTACGGCGTGGCAGGACCATAATCGTGTATTTCACCAAGGCAGAATATGCGCATTCGGTGTTTACTACTGGACTCACCGTCGGTCACCACCATATATTTCCGGAGCCAGTAGCGCAACGCCCAATTAACGTCTCCTTCTATCCAGTACCCCAGAGGTATCTAATAAAATACTGTTCGCAGTCCTCTCCACTGTAGGACGAGTTGTAGGAGACATCAAAACCTAGTCGGCTGCGCCGAGAGACAAGGATGACAGGGATATTTGCAGCGCGCGCCATGTTACTCGAGTCCTTTTTTCTTCACAGGATAATATCGCACAAATCCCCACACAACTTACCATAAAGTGTGCTGAACACACCCGTCGAATTGACTTCCTGACGGAGTTCCATTGCAGTGCTTGCAAGACCTCTGGACATTTTTACAAAAACTGCCTCAGCTTTACCACATCCTTTCCGACAGAACGTCCAGATGGATCCCCAATATCATCAAGACCTGAGGTTCCGCTAGATCTTACTACAGAGGCAACCTCTGCACAGTTGCCTCCTGCTGTCGAGTCAGACACTCCACCTCCACTGACGGCGGCGAATTATCCCTCGCTACCCGAGGTGGGTCCTCAAGCACCTGAAGTTTCATTGAAACCTGGTTTCGTCAGCGCGCTTTCAGACACGGAAATCTCATTCATAGATACAAATTTTGAAGATGACAATCCGATTTTTGGCGTAAATGTGACAAAGATGGTAAGTCAGATAATATCCGAAAACTTGAAAATTTTCATCGTCCTGGAGCGGGACTCGAACCCGCGTCACCCAGAAAACGCCCTGGTATGCTAACCACTACACCACCCAGAACGACCAAGTTTCAAGTTTCCGATCAATTTGAATTAAACCATCACAGGATTCGCTAGTCGAAGCAACCGGCATTCATGTTTAGCGAATCTGGAATTTAAGAATCTTATCCCGTGTTTGCCGGGAGAAGCAGATAAATCATGAAAGAAATACGGGATTGCGCCATTTTCCACGCTGTATAATGTTGTATTTTGATAAATCCATAGAGCCTATCCCTTGAACTTCATGTTAACCGCTATTTTCCCTATTATACTATTCTAGATTAAGTAATGTTGTAATTATATTTTGTATATACAGAGCACAATGTTTATATCACGTGTAAATGGACTCTTTTAAATTAAGTGCCACATTCTCGTACCCGCATTTTGATTATTGTTTTCTTGCAATTCTTATACCCCACATTTTGTGCTTTTTTGATCCATATCCGAAATACTGTCTGTTCACTATTTATGTTTTTTTGTATACCACTGAAAATCTATCGCACCCAATTCGATGTCGCACTTTTTTTTTTTTTTGATTGGAGGTTTAACGACCACCGTGAGCAACTCAATGGGCTAAACAGTCGCCCGTCCCTAATTTAGGGTCACTGGTTCCAGGGAAGGGAGAGAGCCAGTGCCGTAAGACAAACACAACATCCATGCCTGACCGGGATTCGAACCCGGACCCCTTACGGACGAATGATCAGAGACCAACGCCTTAGACCACTGCGCCACCGGGGCGGCTTCCATCTTTAGTACGCCTCTAAAGTTTCTTATGTGCGAATGTACGTTTCCGCAACTTTCTCATGTTATATCTGTTATTTTAACACCTAATTAGTATATTGTCCCTCATGATATTGTCCTGTACCATACACATCTGCCTGTATAGATATCCCTGTGCAACCTTATGTTTTTATCATTTATTGTGTTTTTGTTTTTGGGGAACGTTATTCCCCTCATTGTACATTTTCATCGTCATTTCACCTTGTTATATTTTTTCGCCTGTCAAGCTGACAGATCGTTACACAACTTTCACTCCAAGAATCTAATTCTTGAAAAACACTGTGCTATACTCATACCTTTTCTCGATGTAATGTTTTCCTTAGTATCTGTTGTTTGATTGTTCTATATGACACATGTTCTCTTTGTTGCACTTATTTAAGCATAATGTTTGACCTGCATCATGTGATTGCACTCTATGTCAAAAATGTATGACTTTTTCAGTATATATATTCTGTGCTGATGATAACAAATGCTTTATGTCGAAGTAAACACTGAGAGTTCAGTGTTTACTTCGACATAAAGCATTTGTTATCATCAGCATACCTACAAAACTTCGCCATACGGCAGTCTTCGTTTCCTGCTCTTTCTTATCATGTTTTTGTTTCTCTGTATTTACACAGCATGTATCCCTGCATATCTTTGTCTAATGCCACGATTTTTGTTCTGTGCACTATCTCCATGTATCAATCACCACATAGATTTCATCATTTTGTGTTTCGTTAAATGGAATGATATTCCTTTCATTGTATTTATTTACATTGTCATGTTAACCGTTGATGTTTATGCTTTCGAATGTCAAATCGACAGACTGCCATGTATTTTACTCCACCAATAAATTTGTTGAACACATGAACTCCATTCTTCTTCTGAATACTTTATTTGTATATAAACTCCATTTTTCTGAATGCTTTATTTGTACATGAACTCCATTCTTCTTTCCTTTTATCTGAACTTGAGTGCTACGTTTTCATAAAATGTTTCTTCCGAGCACTATTATAAAAATAATGTTTTTTTCTATTGACAAAATAGCCAAGTTTTTCGAATGTGCATGTCTTTGTGTGGCTCTAAGATATATCTTGATTCTTTTTAATGTAGAAAAACTTCTTTCGGCAGTTGCAGTTGTTGATGGAAAGCTTAATATGCGGTCTGCTAATTTGTACACCTCCCTAAACACTATGTCCAATTTATTCAACTTTATGTAACACGTCATGTCTCTTACTAATTTGTTTTTGTATTCATCAAGGGAATTAAACACCTTCAGTTCATTTTTTAGTCGAGCTGTATCAAAATTTGAAGCATAGAGTTCTTTAAGTTCTGACAGTAGATGTTCAGGGAAGCTTTCACAAAATTTATCAAAACAGTTCGAATCCAACAAAGCCACGAATTTAAGATATAATATCTCTGATTTTAATTCATTGACACTTCACAAAAATTGAAACAACTCTCGCGAAACACTGTTATGGGCAGGAGTATGCGAGTGCCTGAGATAGTCTAAGTCTTCTCTATTCTGAGCGAACCGTTTCCCAAAGCAATGGCCCATTTCCCTCTACCAGCTGATTCATGTTGTCATGGAAACGCTTGCAGGCGATGGTACGGAAAGTTTTTGCTTCAGAACTGCGAAGACTCTGGAAGAGCTGCTTGCGTTAGGCAGTTGGGTTTCCTTCGCCAGACTGAGTCAAAGAAGCGAATCCGCACGCGTGTTTTTTCCGCAGCGAAAGCATCGACATATTTTAATGCCATTGATAATTGACTTTTATTTGGGTATATTTAATAGGCTTTTATTTGTGCATTCTCTGGGCTTCGCCGCTAGCCTCGAATATACGCCAGTGCTGTCAACCAATTTCCGGTAATTCTCGACAGGAATGGCTCGCCATTTGTCATGCAAAGCTGCTGCCAGAGTGGAGAGCGAAGACGGTTGTTGAGGTCGATTTTGTATCCGTCAGTCCAGTTCATCCGAGAGGTGTTCTATGGGATTAAGATCAGTACTTGAGCAGTCCAGTCTAACAATTCCACATCATTTTCAAGAAACCAGACGCGCCGTGCAGTGTGGCAAAGAGCTCGATCTTGTTGGAAGAGACAGCGGTCATTTACATAAAACTGCCACATCGTTGGTAGGGCAGAATTATCCAGAACATTGGGGTGCAGTTCGGGGTTCATGTTGTGTGGTATATAACAAACGGATTGAGTCCCATACACGAAAAAGGACTCCCTACCATGATGGAACCTCCGCCGAACTTAACAGTTGGAAGAACACAGTCCGACGAAAATCGTTCGCCGAGCTGTCCCCAAATCCAAACATGCTCATCAGATTGAAAGAGTGAAAAGAATGACTCAATACTCCAAAGGACAGCTTTCCAGTCACCCACAGTCCAGGAACGACGGGAGATACAGCACTCCAAACGGCGCTTCGCATTTACAATAGTGATATGTGGTTTGTGTGCCGCTACTCTGCCATAATAACCCACACTGTGCAACTCTCTGCGGATAGTTACGGTACTAACAGAGCCATTACAAGCATTTCCTACTTCAGCAGCGATAGGAATGGAAGAGGAAGAACGGGATTTCTTAGCATTTCTAACCATGGTTCTTCTGTCACGTTCTGTCAGTTCATATGACCTTCCTGAACGTTGTTTTACTATAGTTGCACCGACCTGCTTCCACCTCTTCACAGCGACACTTCCGGTCGTTTTTTGTGTTTAGTTTAGCAGCAATGCTCCGTATGGAAACGTTACTCAACTGACATCCTATGACCAGCTCATGCTGGAACTCGGAAAGTTCACGTCCAGGCGGCATAACCGCTTCAAAGTCCCTGAGCTACAGATCAAGAACCGAAAGTTCAAAATTTTTTATGCACACACACACACTTCAATAATTTTGGAAAACTCCTTCTGGTTACTGGGTCCTTAAAAGGTTTAGTCACCAACGCACGCTAAGACGACATATATACAGGGTGTACGACTCGCTACCGAACCCGGCATTTATTTAATAATATTAACACCAATGAAGATATTGCAAAGAAATTTGTAAAAGACTTACCTCATTTCGTGCGAAATGTGATGACGTCACAACATGTGCTGGAAGTGGCCACCATTTGCATCCAGACAGCATTGAACCCGGCGCACCATGTTGTGGAAAGTCCTTGCCAATACGTCCGCCGTCACTTCCTGAATTTCTTCGGTGATGTTTGCTTTCAAAGCATCTATGGTTCACGGTTTCTTTTTGGTAAACTCTCCCTTTTAGATATCCCCATAAAAAGTAATCAGGATGCGTCAGATTGGACGAACGTGGTGGCCATAGACCCTTCGAAATGACGCGGTCGCCGAAAAAGGACTAAATTTCGGCTATACTGGTGTGTGATGTCGCTCCATCATGCTGGTAATATCCAATGGAGATTTCTTCGTCGTCCAATTGATTTACAAAGGTGTTGAAGATTTCCATATATGCAGCAGTTGTGATGGTTGTATCGAAGAAGATGGGACCAATTATGTGACTCCGGGTTATCCCACACCTGACACCAATTTTCTGTGAATGAAGGGATTCTTCATGTATCGCGTTGGGATTTTCACCTGCCCAAATACGGCAATTTTGAGAATTGACGTATCCGGACAGGTGAAATCACGCCTCGTCCAAGAAGCACTTGTGGTCCAGAATGCCCGGATTTTCCTGAAGAAATGTTTGAAAATATCGACATCACTCGTTTCACGTGGTTTGGCTCTTTCAGTTCGTGGACCACGGAGATACATACCGCATAAAGCTTCGCTTTTTTCACATCACGTTGACAAGTGCGTTTGGACAACCCTGTTTTCTGTGACAGTCGGCGAAGTGACTTCCTAGGAGACGCAAGTAGTCGGTTCTTTACATTATGGATCGTTTCCTCGGACATTTGTAGACGACCTCCTCCAGGGTCGTCTAATAAAGTCCCCATGGTCTCCAATTTCTTCGACAATGCCCAAATGGTGGACTTACTCGGCGGATGTCTGCCTGCAAACCTCTCCAGGAATTGCCGTTGGCAAGACTTTATCGATACTGTTTTCCAATAAGTGCGAACAGTAAGCACTCGCTCGTCCAGAGTATACCTATACATTTTCACACGTACACGAACAGCCACGAGCACGAGCACTCACTATCAACAACCGTATTGTGTAGACACGCTCAGCAAAATGGCATAACAAAGCAGCAGAGAGGCTCGTCCGGCTGGCTGGCGGGTGCTCCTCAGTGGCGCCACACTTAGGAATGTGTCTACCACTAAGGAGCACTGCGGATGGCTGGCGGACAGCGCCGCGTTCAATGCTGTCTGGACGCAAATGATAGGTACTCTCAGCACATCCCAGCAAAAACACACGTGCTGGAAAACTGCTGGCCACCAGCTGGCAGTGATGGGTCACTGCTGGCTTAAATCTGCCGCTCAAGGCCCGGTAGTGGTCCGTTGGTGGCAGCGCTATCAGTTGGCGAGCCATTGATAGCCTGCAGCATCGCCGTGAATTGTGGGCCTTCAAGCAAGTGCCACTAGTGGCCGTTGATGGCAACCAATTCAATCCCAACAGCAGGTGGAAGCAACGGGACAGCGCATGCGCAGAAGCAACACTTGTTGTGTCTCTCATGGTACCAGTTAATTGAAGACGACGCTATCGCCATCGTGTTATTTTAGTGGATGTTAAGAAAAAATCCGTATGTAGAGAGGCGAATTAATTTCCTAATGAAATTTTATGTCGACGAAGATATCAGATTAAGCCGTTAAATACTAGATTACAGCCATGAAATACACCCACTCCATTCCCATGAATAACAATTCATGGAAAACCATTAAAACAAAGTTTGTTGAAAAAAAAAAAAAAAAGAATTATACGCGTACAAATTTTATTAATTATTTGAAAGAAAAAAAAGCAACGCTATGTGGATATAATATACTCATCCATGGGGTGAATACACAAGACTGGGAGGAATTCGCTTTCAAAAAATAACGAGAAATGAAATAAAATATCTTTCCTCTTTAAAACAAATGTAGCTTCGGACAACGGAAAGGAAAGATACAACGTTAAAAATGTGACATGAACCCGGGTAAACATATATTAATTCAACAATCGCCTTTCAAGACGACAAGGACAGTACAAAACTTTGGAAAGCGACTCTAAGTATGTACACTCCTTGGAAATGAGTGAAGTTCCCTTAAGGTAAAAAAAATATCGTTACGTTAAAAAAATTAATTTATGAATAATAAGAAACTGACTTTTATGAAAAATACCTCCCAATAGTATAAAATGAAAGAGGGAAGCATTCGATTACACATTGCATACAAAATAGACAGCTTCAAGCATGTAGTCGTGCGTAGCAAATTGGTCCGGTCGGTACAGAGCTCAGCTACCACGACATCGGCCCGGGTTCAAATCCACTCATATACAAGCGGGCGTTTTTCCGGTCTGTTGAGAAAATTTCTCCAGCGCCGTGCGTTAATTCACAAGTTTCGTAAAGGTAAAAAAAAATTGTAGCTTTGGGAAATTGCGGTTGTCCTTGATTTTTTTTTTTTTTTTTATTATTATTATTGCTACTACTGGGAAATTGGCGGACAAGATTCGGCAAGCCACCAGTTACGTCACGTGGTTGCCGGCTGCCACTACTGGCAAACTAGCGGACCACATTAGGCTAGCCATAATTTCTGGCACGTGCTTGCAGGGTCACTGAAGGGCCACTTGTGGCAGCTACTGCCTGTGATGGACAACTGATGGCCCTGTTGTGGCATATGACAACTGATGGGGTACCAACTGTTGGCCAGCTGTTGGCCTGAACTGCTGGCCCTTCTGTTGGCCGCCCGGACATTTTATTGACGGTTCGGCAGCGGCAACATAGTGCTGGGCCAGCAAGACTGTTTTTGCTGGCATGTTGTGATGTCATCACATTTCGCACGAAATGGGGTAAGTCCACTTCAAATTTCGTTGCAATATCTTCATTGGTGTTAATATTAAATAAATGACTGGTTCGGTAGCGAGTGGGACACCCTGTATAAGTTATATCGTCGTGTTATTATAGTAACTTCACAGCTTTATATACGCACCTCCCCACTCACAGCGCGCCTTTCTGCGGAACTTTCTCTGCACGTATGCAAATATTTGATAGCGTCAGAACACTTTTGATAATATAGTGTATATTGTATTGATTATTCAACTTCAACTGCATTAGCAAAAGAAGGTTGAGGTACACGAAATCAGCTGAAAGGAATGGTGTATAAGTTAAGTCAAGAGGGAATTGAGTTGAATCAGAAACAATGTTTGGCTCAACAGAACATTTGATACGCTAAGTTCTTTTTTTGTTTGTTTCTTTAGAAACCGTCAAGTGTCAAACAAACTTTGCCGTTTTAGCATAACTTAGTTTTCTTCGTACAAGAATGGTGAAAAAACTTACATATACAGTGGAATCTCAGTTATATGTTTTTCACTTTGAATACGTAATTCTGCGCTAGTCCCGATATTTTGTTGTAGTTTCTGTCGCATTTTCAATTCGATTATACGTAATTCATATATACGTGTTTTTGCGATTATACTTTAAATTCTTAATTTAAGATTATCAAAATATACGCGGCTCTTTGATCCTTTTATACATAACCTAATAAGTTACAACTTTAAGAGATTTGGAAACAGTATTTTTTTTGCAGCCATTAAATAGATGAGCAACTAAGAATTTACTAAATAACATGAATAGTTCTCTAAATTCAAGAAATTTGAAACATTATGGAATATTTTACTCAGTACTAATGCTAAATCAACCAGTGGACAAACGGTTTTGAAAACAGCGGTGCTTAGAAGTAAAGATTACGTAATAGGGGTATTGAATACAAAACAAAATCGCATTCGGATTTACTGCCTAATATTTCAAAGTAACTTTTTTTTTTTACATGTATTGAAAATATAAAATCGTACAGAATTTCTTAACCTAATTTTTATAGTGAAATTAGAATAAAAGAGATTAATCTATTTTGCCATTTAATGCAAAAGTCAAACTAGTCATAGGCCTAATGTAGTAAACAGAGTATTCGTGCACGTATGTACTGTATTTTTAGTTTATAATGTATTGCATTATAAACTAAAATTAGAGTTTTAAACCCATTCTTTCCCTTTTTTGTTGGCATTAAAAATTTTAAAGTAGTGTTTAGTTAGCATTTTTTGAAATTGCATTTATATCCTTTCCAAGACCATCCCCTAGAAACACGTATAACCGAGGTCCCACTGTACACACTTCCTTTCTTGAGTTAGCATAAGTCCTATCGGCACAGAATATCACAGTCCACCGGGAATTCTCTCAATATCACTGTGGTCCAGTCCGCGCCTGTCCGTGGCTCAAACCCAAGCCTAGAGGTCTGCACTGGCCAGCGCCGGGCTTTTCTGTTTCATTAGTTAAGTGAAATTCAAACCCAAACCTAGAGGTCTGCACTGATCAGCGCCGAGCTTTTCGGTTTCATTAGTTAAGTGAAATTCAACCCCAAACCTAGAGGTCTGCACTGGCCAGCGCCGGGCTTTTCTGTTTCGTTAGTTAAGTGAAATGCAAGCCCAAACCTAGAGGTCTGCACTGGCCAGCACCGGCTTTTCTGCTTCCTTAGTTAAGTGAAATTCAAACCCAAACCTAGAGGTCTGCACTGGCCAGCGCCGGGCTTTTCTGTTTCATTAGTTAAGGGAAATTCAAACCCAAACCCAGAGGTCTGCACTGGCCAGCGCCAGGCTTTTCTGTTTCACCAGTTAAGTGAAATTCAAACCCAAACCTAGAGGTCTGCACTGGCCAGCGCCGAGCTTTTCGGTTTCATTAGTTAAGTGAAATTCAACCCCAAACCTAGAGGTCTGCACTGGCCAGCGCCGGGCTTTTCTGTTTCGTTAGTTAAGTGAAATGCAAGCCCAAACCTAGAGGTCTGCACTGGCCAGCACCGGCTTTTCTGCTTCCTTAGTTAAGTGAAATTCAAACCCAAACCTAGAGGTCTGCACTGGCCAGCGCCGGGCTTTTCTGTTTCATTAGTTAAGGGAAATTCAAACCCAAACCCAGAGGTCTGCACTGGCCAGCGCCAGGCTTTTCTGTTTCACCAGTTAAGTGAAATTCAAACCCAAACCTAGAGGTCTGCACTGGCCAGCGCCGGGCTTTTCTGTTTCATTAGTTAAGTGAAATGCAAGCCCAAACCTAGAGGTCTGCACTGGCCAGCACCGGGCTTTTCTGTTTCATAAGTTAAGTGAAATTCAAACCCAAACCTAGAGGTCTGCACTGGCCAGCACTGGGCTTTTCTGTTTCATTAGTTAAGCTAAATTCAAACCCAAACCTAGAGGTCAGCACCGGGCTTTTCTGTTTCATTAGTTAAGTGAAATTCAAACCCAAACCTAGAGTTCTGCACTGGCCAGCACCGGGCTTTTATGTTTCATTAGTTAAGTGAAATTCAAACCCAAACCTAGAAGTCTGCACTGGCAACCGCCGGGCTTTTCTGTTTCATTAGTTAAGTGAAATTCCAACCCGAACTTACAGGTCTGCAATGGCCAGCACCGGGCTTTTCTGTTTCATTAGTTAAGTGAAATTCAAACCCAAACCTAGAGATCTGCACAGGCCTGGGCCAGGCATTTCTGTTTCATTAGTTAAGTGAAATTTAAGCCCAAGCCCAGAGATCTGCACAGGCCTGGGCCGGGCTTTTCTTTTTCATTAGTTAAGTGAAATTTAAACTCAAGCCTAGAGATCTTCACGGGCTTGGGCCGGGCTTTTATTTTTTCATTAGTTAAGAGAAATTTTCAGGGCTCGGATCGGGCCAGGCTTGTACTGGAATGTTCAGCATTTTGCTCCTGCTTTAACTATTAACTGTCGGCGTGGGGACAAGTAGAGCCAAAGGTTTTGAAAAAATATGCTCAACCTTCTGTATTTTAATTATTTTTCTTAAAATTACGTTTACTTTAAATCTCATAAAAATTTAATAAAACAATACCTCATGTTAAACCTATAATATTATAGCATTTGGGGTCAAAATGACCCCATGTCGCTTATAGGGTGTTTTTCTAGCAATGCCGGACAGCCGTACAAACAATTGGCATGAAAAATACTGTATAAAAGTTTTTCCGAAGTGAAAAAGCTTACCTGATTTAAATTTATAAAACAACTTGGTGAAATTTTTGATTAAAAAATAATAAGAACGAAGAGGTGAAAGAAAACAAGAGAATACCGCGTGACATATTACGTTGTACTATTTACCGCAACCTAGAAAAAGAAGCGATGCCGAAGAGCCTCAAGCTTGAGGTCAAGGAATTTTGTGACGGGGAGTGGGGGGAGGGGTTGAAGACAAAAAAATGTTCCCCATGATGTACCTAAGAGGTATAGACAGAAAAACTTTCAAAGCCTGTTATGCGCCAAAAAAGTAGTTTGTGCAGGCTATTCAAAAACCCTTAGTGTTGACTGCGCGTCAGAAAACTAATGCCTTTTTTATTTTTATTTAAATGACATATTGCCTTAGCAAGCACGTAAAATGTAAGTAAAGAAATATTTCTGCAACATCTTAGGCTATATTCTTATTGATAAATACTATTTTTCGTTCACTATCGTAATGTAAATCATTGATTTTTAAGTATCACAAATAGATGCAAATCAAGTGGTGATTCGTGCTGAAGATAACTCAAAGATGAAATACAAACAATCATGGCACGATTTTTTAATGCAATAAAAGATGATATATCTATACAAGTTAAAAAACTCCTTGAGTACTTTCGGAGTGACGGTCACTCCATCCTCAGATGTGAATAACAATACGAATGTTGCACATATATGTGTATTAAGATCATGTCGCATTATAGGTAAGAGACCGATAATGCCGTTGCCACTGCACCATTACAAATTGTAACACAAATTGTGAGGTGGGGAAATTCACAAGAAGCACACATGGCTTTGATCGTATCCAGAAACTGTCAATACTATAAATTCAAAATAATTTAGTTATTATTAAAGTTCAAAGTGGCTAAGTGATTTTTCCAGATATTTGGTAATTCACTTGGGCTATGATCGTTGCAGCATTGGTTACCATACGCTGCGATGTACATGCTTTCAGTCACAAGTAGAGAGTACACAGAGGCGGGGGTTAAAAGAAGCCTAATATTAGTCTAGTCTGGTTTTAGGTTACCACTGCTAACATTTCTTGCGAGTGCAGCAAGTGGAGGGCTTAGCGATGGGCTTCCCACTTTCAGCCGTTCTTGCAGAAATTCTTCTACCGCAATTCGTGAACAAAGTTCTCAGTCAATTTCTGCGTCTTCCCGAATTTAATATCAGGTACGTCGACGACATCCTGGTAATTTAGCCTCGTACACAGGATGATTTAACTAGGTTCGCCGACGCACTTTCTTCGGTACTCCCGACTATCAGGCTCACGGTGGAGTTAGAATCAAACTATTCATTACCATTTTTAGATTTTGTATTCAACGTGACCCTGCAACTGGTAGTTTGTCATATTCTGTTTATCGTAAGCCTACAGCCAACAATAATTTAATTCTTTTAACTCATCACACCCTGTGCAACACAAATTACACTGTTCAACAAATTTTAACTTTTTTTTTTTTTACAAAACCGAAGTTAGCTGTCCTTTTTAGATTTTTGGTCGCTCAACACGAAAATCACAGTTAAAATACTCTCATATCTCAAATTTCCGAGAAAATCGACCATTTGTGCTTCACATATACACTGACGGAAAAAAGAAATCCCAACACCACGAAAAAATAGTTGTAGAGGAATGAAATGGCGGCAATACATTTGTATAAGTAACATATTTAATCGATTAAGGTTTCAAGATCACAGCTTATTGTAAGCGCGAGAAGAGCCATTTTAAATGTGAAATGCTGGTACATTAATAACCGGTGTAACCGCCAGAATGTTGAATGCAAGCACGCAAACGTTCATGCATTGTGTCGTACAGATGCTGGATGTCAGTTTGTGGGATGGAGTTCCATGCCTGTTGCGCTTGGTCGGTCAATACAGGGACGGTTAATGCTGGTTGGGGGTGACGTTGGAGTTGTCGTCTAATGATGTCCCATACGTGCTCGATTGGTGAAATATCTGGTGATCTAGCAGGCCACGGCAGCATGTCGACACTCTGTAGAGCATGTTGGGTTACAACAGCGGTATACGGGCGAGCGTTATCCTGTTGGAAAATACCCCCTGGAATGCTGTTCATGAATGGCAGCACAACAGGTTGAATCACCAGACTGACGTACAACTGTGCCGTCAGGGTGCGTGGGATAACCAGGAGAGCGCTCCTGCTGTCATAGGAAATTGCTCCCCAGACCATAACTCTAGGTGTAGGTCCAGTGTGTCTCGGCCGCAGACAGGTTGGTTGCAGGCGCTCACCTCGCCGCCTTCTAACCAACACACGGCCATCACTGGCACCCAGGCAGAACCGGATTTCATCAGAAAACACAACAGATCTCCACTCCGTCCTCCAATGAGCTCTAGCTTGACACCACTGACGTCGCAAACGGCAGTGGTTTGGAGTAAGTGGAATGCACGCTACAGGGCGTCTGGCTCGGAGCTGTCCTTCAAGTAACCGATTTGTAACAGTTCGTTGTGGCACTGTGGTGGCAACTGCAGCTCGAATTGCTGCCGCAGACGCGGTACGATGCACCACGGCCATACGCCGTACACGGCGATCTTCCCTCTCAGTAGTGCCACGTGGCCGGCCGGAACCCGGTCTTCTTGAGGCAACACCTTCCCTTGACCACCGCTGCCAACAATCATGCACAGTGGCTACATTCCTGCCAAGTCGTTCTGCAATATTGCGGAAAATAATCCACATTCTCGTAGCCCTATTACACGACCTCGTTCAAACTCCATGAGCTGTTGATAATGGCTTCTTCGTCTTCTTAAAGGCATTCTTGACTTACATCAACACACTACGTCGAATCTCAACGATAACTAACGCTCACGAACGTTACAGCGCGTATTTACAGCAAACCTGCTTTGCATATTCCGAGGGGCGCTACTAGCGCCACACGTGTGCGCCAAGCGCGAAATTTGCATAGACGTCATGTTACAGATGCACTCTCACCGCCTACCAACTGTCGTTTATCTAACACAACCCTTTCTTGGTGTTGGGATTTTTTTCCGTCAGTGTATATCAATGGGATGTTATAATAGTTGCACTCATAAGTCAGCTCGGCAAACATTAAATTGTGGTCCGGGGGAATTGATCACGTGATCATAGCAAAGAAGCTGTTGGAACCGGATCCATCCAGTCTCTTTTCTTCGCTGGAGCGTATGTATCAAACTGCGTCAGTTTTATCGCACTGCATGTTTCTGTTAGTGTTGGTTAATGAATTTATTTGAATACGTCAATTTTATTTCATTCACGTTTTATTGCGTTTCTGTTCGAGTGTTGGCTTTCACTACAGTGATAATGCCCCGTAAATGCATTAACAATCCAGATAACTTTTGTTTTATTTGTGGTGACGTGATTTGTGGCTCCACGAAGCGACCATTGACTCCAGCAGTGAAAAAAGCATATTTCATGTATTTTGGGTATTGTGTGGGAGACCAAGATAAATCTTGGGCTCCACATGTGTGCTGTACAACATGTTCATCAATTCTGAATGCTTGGATGCATGGGAAGAAAGTCTTAATGCGCTTTGATGTGCGTGACATTTGGCGTGAACCAACAAACCACTCAACCGATTGCTATTTCTGCATGATACCTTCTTTGAAGAAATGAATAAATACGAAGAAGAAGAGAATTATTGAATACCCTACAATGCCATCCGTTATTTGCCCAGTGGCCCATGGAGAGGGATTGCTGGTTCCTGATCCCCCAGTTAACGTTCAGGGAAATAGTGATAGCGATGATGATGAACTTATAGAATTAGTTGACATACAAGCTCATCCTTACACCAGTCATGCAGATCCTATATATGTGCCACCATCTTCCTTCAGTAAACTACACAGAATCACACAATGTGAGATCAAACAGGGAATATTCATTGGACCACAGATATGCCAGCTCTTGGGAGACCAACAGTTTGAGTGTATCCTTAATCCTGATGAGCAACATGCTTGGCAATGTTTTCAGAATGTTGCAACATGTTTCCTGGGAAACAAGAGGGTTGACAATTACATGGACCTGTGGAAGAACTATTACGTGCTTATGAAAAACTTGGCTGCAACATGACACTCAAGATGCACTTCCTACATTCACATAATGATGTCTTCCCTGAGAACAGTGGTGCTTTCAGTGATGAACATGGAGAGCAATTCCACTAGGACATTTCTGCAAAATGGAACAATGATGCAAAGGAAAGTGGAATGCTGCAATGTTTGCAGATTTTTGCTGGATGCTTCAGAGAGATGCATCGGATGTTCCCCACAAGCGGCAGGCAAAACAGCAACGCATATAAAGTAGATGAATTCGTAAAATTGTATTCCTAGTATTTGTACATTCCATTGAAATATATGTAATCTATGCAAAATATGAATGGTCAAATTAATTCGGAACCTAGCTAAGAGAGGATTTTTACTGTTATTTTCGTGTTCAGCGCCCAAATATCTATAAAGAAGAACCGCTTCCATTCTTGTAAAAATTTCATTGTTGAACAGTGTAATCAGCTATCAACTTCCTGTTTAGAAGGGCGTATTCAAATTCACCCCCAGTATAATCCTTAAATACGGAAATCCAGTTTATTTTCGATTTGGAAAGCAAGTATGGTTACCCTACTCACTTAGTACATCGCGTCTTATGTAAAATACAGAATTCCAGATTTACTACTTTGAGTGCGAAGCGGAAATCTGAGAAGAAATTTGTTGGCACATTGGAATACCATCCGGGTATTGCCAGCATATTGTCGAGAATTTGCTCACGACACGGTTCGCAATTTGGAACTCGAACTCAGAATCTGTTTTATCGTATTAAGAAAAATAGAGACAAGACAGAGACATTGCAGAAATGGGGTGTGCATAAAATTCCTTTGGTGGATCCTGTAACTGGGGAGCACACGAGCAATTACGTGGGTCCAACAAAAAGAAGCTTAGGATTAAGAGTACAAGAACACAAGTATGATATTCGAGTTGACCATAAGAACACTGCACTCGCAAGAAATGTTAGCAGTGATAACCTAAAATCAGATTGGAGTATACAGAAGCGGCGGATTAGGCTTCTTTTAACCCCCGCCTCTGTATACTCTCTACTTGTGACTGAAAGCATATACATCGTAGCGTATGGTAACCAATGCTGCAACAATCATAGCCCAAGTGAATTACCAAATATCTGGAAAAATCACTTAGCCACTTTGAACTTTAATAACTAAATAATTTTGAATTTATAGCATTGGCAGTTAACAATTTTGTGAATAATATCAAAACCATGTGTGTGTTACTTGTGAATTTCCCCACGTCACAATTTGTGTTAAAATTTCTAACGGTGCAGTGGCAATGGCATTGTCGGTCTCTTACCCATAAATGCAACATGATCCTATTATATACACTATATTGACAAAAGTCACCGCACACCCCTCCAAAAACAAATGAATGCGTCCGCTGCGTTGTTAAGGTGCGCGGTACAGCTCCAGACGGTATAAAAACAAGACTGCAGCTGACCGCGGTCATATCGCACTGTGAAGTTGAGCTAAAATGTCGCGGCGAGAGAGAAATGGCTTTGAGGAAGGAAAGATTGTTGGTGTTATATCAGTGGGTTATCCGCATGAGAGAATCCAAGATGCGTTTAAACATACATAAGTCAACTGTTTTGGATGTACTGAATAAGTGGAAGACACATAGTCTGTCTGAACAGCAAAACGTACCGGCAGACCAAAGAAAATCAGTAATAGGGGACGTCGACGCCTCAGGAGAGTCGTTACGCTCATCGACAGAGTGCGGCGCAATACCTCAGTGCACAGGTGAGTAAGAATACTGGAACCTCTGTATGTATACGTACAATTCGCAGAGAACTTCATTCCATGGGTTACCGTGGTCGTGCGGCTGCTCATAAGGCTTTCATCTCCACTCGGAATGCTACTCGTCGTTTAGCATGGTGAAAAGAACATTTATCGTGGACCATAGATCAGTAGAAACGGGTCCTATGGACTGATGAATCCAGATACACGATCCATCAGTCAGATGGCCGTGTGTGGATATGGTGGCAGCCGGAGTAACGCTATTTACCACAATGCACTGTTCTTACGGTCAAGCTTGCAGCTGGCAGTGTACTCGCGTGGGGGTGTTTTTGTGGTATGGTCCTGGCCCATTGGTTATCGGGGACGAACTTGTTAACCAGCATGTCTACCTCGATATTCTGGACAATTATGCCATTCCAACTCTGTGGCAATACTAAGGAACCGAGCCTTGTTGGTACCAGCAGGATAATAATGCACCGAGCAATAAAGCAAGGACTGTTACGGCGTGGTTTGACGATAATTCCGTATCGTATGTGGACTGGCCAGCACAGAGTCCTGATCTTAATACCATAGAGCACCTATGGGATGAATAATAGTGCCGCATAAGAAATTTGGAACCAAGACCAACTACTAAGCAACAGTTAGCGGCCGCATTATGTACTGAATGGAAGCGCATACTTATCGGTGTGTTCCAAAACCATGTCGAAAACAAGTCTCGAAGGTTCAGTGCACGCATTAAGACCAAACGTGGGCCGACACCGTACTTATGTATCAATAAATGCTCTGTTCTGTTTCTCTTCAAGGTGTCCGGTGACTTTTGTCAATATAGTGTATATGTGCAACATTCGTATTGTTATTCACATCTGAGGATGGGGTGACCGTCACTCCGAAAGTACTCATGGAGTTTTTAAACTTTTATATACACTAAAGAGCAATTAACAAGTTCCCACAGTTCACGAAGATTTGATGGCGGGGGTCAGAACATCGAAATTATCTCTCGATGGCATCCCAGATGAGCTCGATGGTATTTAGGTCAGGTGACCCAGCTGGCCAAGGAAGCGAGGTCACGTCGGTGGAGTGTTCATCCAACCATTCGGATACAATTAGGGAGAGATGGCGCGGTGCGTTGTCTTTTTGCAGAATGAGGTCCACAGAGGGATGTTGAAGACGCACAAACGGGAGCAAATGGTCGTTCAGGATATCCCGGTAGCGTTGACCTGTGAGGGATGATGTCACACGTACCAGGGGTCCCATTTCAGTCCACGTAAACAGTCCCCATACGATAATGCCACCCCCACCAGCTTGAAGAGTACCCTACTGGCAAGAAGGATCTATCACTTCATGTGGTTTGCGCCGTACTCGTATCCTGCCATCCGCATGTACCAACGTAAATCTCTACTCATCAGTCCAGGCAACATTTTCCCACATGTCTAGGGTCCAGTGGCGATGTTCCTGCGCCCATGCTAATCTTTGCACCCTGTGATGTGCGGTCAGCAGCGGTACCCTAGTGGAACGATGGCTTCTGTACCTCATAGGGAGAAGATGGTTCTGGATGGTGTGGCTGCTTACACGTTTTTGTGCACCAGCGTTAAATTGCCGAGTGATTTCTTGCACTGTGGCCCGTCTATCCGCTGTTACAATGCGAGCTAGCCGACGATGACCCCGCTCATCGCCACGCTGTTGTCCATGGCAGTTGACCTTTGCAGGGATGGTTTTACCGGATTCGATGTACTCACGATACACCCGTGACACAGTGGCTCGTGAAAATCCCAGTGCCTGCACGACTTCCGAGATGGAGTGAACCATTCGTCAGGCCCGACAATTTGCCCACGATCAAATGCGCTTAGATCCTTCGTCTTACCCATACTGCGTCCGACTCTTACTGATTCCCGTCGTATCACTCCTTATATTGTCGGATCGCTGCATACGTCATGTCGTTTCCGTTTACAGGGTCACCCACAGCGCCACATTTGCATAACGCCAGCTGTCTCTAATTCAATTGCTCTTCAGCGTATATATATATATATATCATCTTTTATTGCATTAAATGATCGTGGCATGATGGTTTGTCTTTCATCTTTGAGTTACCACAAATAATTTTATTTACAAATTTGGAAGATGCGAATCCGTTGTCCTGAAACGTTAATCGAATCCGCGTCTCCAGGATCGCGCCCGCGTATGCTAACCACTACACCACCGAGAACGCCCGAGTTTCAAGTTTCCGTTTAATTTGACTATAAGAATCAAGTTGACCTAACATTCATGTCACATTTACAGTAATAAACGGATTCACATCTTCCAAATTTGTATTGTACAATGGTGTAATCCCGTATTTCATTCATTGATACTCTGAGCCTCTGGAAAATCACGGAAATGAATTAAAAACACCTCCAGATTCGCTGTATATGAATGCCGGTTGCTTCGACTATTCAAATTAATCGGAAACTTGAAACTGGGTCCTTCTGGGTGGTATAGTGGTTAGGATACCTAGGCGTTATCCCAGAGACGCAGATTCGGTTCTCGCTCCAGGTCGACGAAATTGTCAAGTTTTCGAATATTATCTTATAACGAAGTGAATTTCTCCGTCATTTTTATCAGCGCCGGGGTTCGAACCCGGGTCCACTCATTCCGGAATAAGTTGCTCTACCAATTAAGCTACGCGGACGTCTTATTCTGATTCCTATCTGCCTTTATGTCGTGTGCGTCTTTCTGGCAGTTACGTCACAATCTGACTTAACATCCATGTCATATTTACATCAATAAAGGAATTCACATCTCCCAAATTTGTATCGTACAGTGATGTAATCCCGTATTTCATTCATAGCTTTATTTATTCTAGAAATTTCGTTTATTTAATTTCTGCTGTTATTGATATCAATGTTAGTAGAATATGACAAATTCCTATAATAAAAATTTCAAGTCCATTGCACTCACACACATAGAGACGTAGCCAAGGGAAAGGGGGGGGTCCTCGGGGCTAGACCCACCTTGAGAGGGATTGAGTACGAATTTAAAGCGATATATATATATATATATACATGAGGCTATCACCAATGAACCAAATCCATGGACTCCTTAAGAAATTTCTGGCTGTGCCAGTGCTTACGCAACATAACTTATTTTTTCTTAAAATGTTTGGGTCATTTTGCCCACACGTCACTTATAACGTTAGTATTTTTCACGTGGTCAGTTAAAGGTTAGCCGATCCAGTGGCACAGTGGTTTAAGCACTGACTTATGACTGTTCGTAAGTGAAGGGTCTAGGTTCGAATCTCGGTAGCCGCCCCGGTGGCGCAGTGGTCTAAGGCGCTGGCCTCTGATCATTCGTCCGTAAGGGGTCCGGGTTCGAATCCCGGTCAGGCATGGATTTTGTGTTTGTCTTACGGCACTGGCTCTCTCCCTTCATTAGAACCAGTGACCTTAAATTAGGGACGGGCGACTGCTTATAGCACATTGAGTTGCTCACGGTGGTCGTTAAACCTCCAATAAAAAAAAAAAAAAAAAGAATCTCGGTGAGGCATGAATGTTGTGCTTGCCTTACGGCGCTGGGTCTCTCCCTTCCCTGAAACCAGTGACCCTAAATTAGGGACGGGCGACTACTTATAGCCCATTGAGTTGCTGACGGCGGCCGTTAAGCCATCAATAAAAAAAAAGTTAAAGATTAAAAAACAATCTCTTCGTCTCACGAAGCGGAAACTGACTAGTTGAACAATGAAATAGCGAACTCCACGAGGTAAAACGGCCCAAATTGCAACCGGATGCGTTGATTAATTACAGCTGAAATATGCAACCCATCCGGGCTGTAAGATGAGAGTCTGAGATGAGACGGTGCATTTCTTTTATGGTTGAAATCAAATTTCGTTTTCACTTCGTTGACCTTAGTTACTAAAGCACGTGGCTGTTTTTCTTTTCCAAGAAATGTTTACATGAACAAAGTTTGCGATACGAAAGCAAAACCAACTTCTAGGGCCATTCGTTGTTACATCGGAGATGAAGTTCGAAGTCTTTGTTCACATATTTGGGGAACGAACGAGGGCTTACTACAACAATAGTAAGTACTTATATAATATATTAAACTGCACATTACCAATTGCTCCTTTTAAGATATCATGTTAAAAGACCCAACAAGGGCACGTAACTTGTTAAACAATTCTTTCCTTCGGGGTGCTCGCCTTTGAATCCGATTTTATAAAAAAAGTGTATAACAGAAGATATGATAGTAAGGTGGTTTTACTATTGAATATGATACAGTAAAACAAATTTAGTATGCTCAGCATGATTTTGTGAATGAATGAACTTAAGTAAACAAACTTCTTTTAGTACGGATAACGTCGCACGTGTTTCCGTAAAGTCGTATGTAGGAATGGCTGGTTTAACACTCTCAATCCAAGGGATAATGAAATTTGTGAACGCTACAAAAAATTCACGATGCATCAAAGAGAAGGAAGTGATTCTTAATGGTCATATAATTTTATGTGGAATTGAAAAGAAAGATAGAAAAGAAATCCGCATTGTATTCAATCCACCGCAATAACGTCATCGCCTCGTTCGATCAACGGTGTTTTAGACAGAAATAATTGTGGAATTTCTGTAAAGTCTTTTGAGTACTCTCGTAAAGCAGGCAGAAGTTGAACGTATAAGCACTGTGTAGTAGTAATAATTTACTGTAACAGGTAATTTTTATTTTTACATTTTCAGACAAGTCATATAGAAATAACAGCAGGGCTGTAGCAAGAATTAGTAAGACCTTGGGGAAAGTCACATTTTGGTGCCCCCTCTAAAATTTTTGAACATTCTGTTTCTAAAACAGTGTTTGTTCTTTTTTTTTTTTTTTTTTTTTGAGTTGGTAATTGTTGATCATCATTCTGTTCTCAAACAGATTTTTTGAACTGGTGACTGTTGATAGAACATTGCAAATCTTGTTCCTTAATGGAGTTTAAATTCATATGGATAACAGCAACTACTTGTTTTCAAGAGCATGTAAAAACACGGAATTTTAAATTATTGCTATGCAATAAAAATATGTTGTCTTGCTTATTATTAATTCAAATACGTTACTACACTGCTAGCCACACAAAATGCAGCACCAAGAAGGAATCATCCGATTGGCCTGAAATTCGCAGCATGCGTCGCCCGCGATAGGACATGCAAACGATTAGCGTTGCAGGGCATATGCAAATCATGTGCGCCCGGCACGCCACCGAGAAGCACTATAAGAACGGTGCACAAAAGTCGGGGTGTAAGTAGTGGAAGTGTGTTGTGATGCCGGACCTGTGCGTGAGAAGCTTCCTGATGCCTCGTCGCAGAATACGGCAGTCATACCAGCACGTTTCGGAGTTCGACAGAGGACGAATTGTGGCTTATCGCGACAGCGGTTTATCGTACCGTGACATCGGCGCCCGTGTGGGACGACATCCAGCCACAGTGAGGCGAGTATGGATTCGGTGGGTGCAGGAGGGACGGACGGACCGACGTGAGCGATTGCCGAAGCCGCGGCACACCGCCGAACAAGAGGACCGGCATGTTGTGCGGCGGGCATTGACTGCTCGCACCGCCACATCACGAACGTTAGCGCAGGAATTAGGGTGTGTTGCGCAACAATCTGTGTCAGCACGTACCGTTCGACGTCGTCTGCAGGAGCGGGGACTTCTCGCACGGCGCTCATTGCTCCGATTACCATTGACGTTACACCACCGGCGAGTGCGGCGGCAGTGGGCCGTTGAACGCCGCACCTGGACTACGGAATGGCATGACATTGTCTTCTCCGACGAATCCCGCTTCTGCCTGCAACACCACGATGGTGGATCCGCGTGTGGCGGAACCGCGGCGAGAGACTGTATGACGCCTGCATTATGCATCGCCATACCGGTCCGTCGCCTGTAGTTATGGTTTGGGGCGAAATTGGATATGACACCCGCACCCCTCTGGTACGCATCGCCGGTAAACTCAACAGCCACCGATACATCTCCGACGTTTTGGAGCCTGTAGTCCTCCCTTACCTGCAGGACCTGCCAGCGGCTACGTTTCACTAGGACAATGCGCGCCTGCACGTGGCACGCATCGTGCAGCAATTCTTCACGGCCAACCAGGTGTCACTGCTGCCGTGGCCCGCCTTTTCTGCCGATATGTCGCCCATCGAACACGTCTGGTCGCTGATCGGCAACTGAGTGGCCCACCAAGCACCACCCGCGGCTACGCCTGATGAACTGTGGCAACGTGTGGAAGCAGCCTGGACCGACATACCTCAAACCCATATCCAAAGCCTCTTTCGTTCGATGATGCGGCGTGTAGCTGCCGTTATTGCCAGCCATGAGGCCATTGATGTCTGCGTGTTCCGCAAGTCGCACGTGCCTGTAAGCTCAATTGTTTCATCTTTGTATATGCTGTTATGTGTCCAGTAAATCTTGCTTTGCTATCTCGTGTCCTTCTTGGTGTTGCATTTTGGGTGGCCAGCAGTGTAGTTTAGTAGCATTTCACTGGAAAAATTTGAAATGCAGGGCACAAACGTTTGTACTACTTTGTGAAAAACATAGCTGGAACCTTGGGAACGACACTGCAAGGCGCAACAATATGAATTGTTCTTCTTCACGGAATTCTCCATTATACTTCTCTCTAATTCCAGAATGAATGCATAAATACCCCAAAACAAGCCAGCCGAACCTAAGCAAAGATTTAACAACAGTTAAGAATGTTATCGGTACTATAGTAATTCTTCCTTTCACCGCTTGAGGGAGAGCGGACCGCTGAGATTGTCAATTGGCAAAGTTATTATGGGCTGAACACATTGGCTTCCTCGAGCCTCCTGGGTCGGCGATTACAGCGGAAAATTGACGCATCATGCGTTTGGGATAGGGACATCCCAAGGAGATGCAAAGGTGGTTTGGAGCTTATCCTGAAAATTTTCTCTTCCACCTTGCCACCCATCAAGTTCAGGATGTGCCATTTTTCTACTTTTTTTAAACTTTAAAATACTGTATAATCTGGACTTTGACAAGAAATAATGATTCTCGCGTTTATGCTCGTGTATCCTACGTGTTTCCGGCTAGGCAGTGTGTAGTTTACTTCTCCTTAAAAAGATTATCAAAATAGCATCTGCACGAACAATAAAATTCAGTTTTTACCAAGTCTTCCAGATCCTTAAACATTTTCTAATGTTAGTATGGATAGGTGCGAATAAGGAGGGTGAATAAGAATTCTTATGGGTACTACTTTCTCTGCTGTTTGTTTCTTTTTCTAAGTAGAAGATTCCAAAACGGAAAGCGAAGTCTAAAGCTATGTCAGTGTTCTTAAGCCTGTCCTAGGGCAGTGAGAAAGCAGGATGACGCTGGGCAGGCCAGGCCAGACCATAGGGGAGGGGGGGGTCGATGCTGTAGTACCGAGCCCAGGCCTCTAAAGGCTCAGAGCCCGTTTATAAGGTAACTTTTTCTATTTATTATTATATGGCGTCCGAATATTTTTATAATAATATTTTATGGTGTCCGACACCATAAAATATTATTATTTTATAATAATATTTATGGTGTCGGACACCATATATATATTATTAGTTTATGGTGTCCAAATATTGCACCAGGGTTGGGAAGTTACGCGTAAAAAAGTATTTTCTACGAGGGGAGAATATGAAAAATTGTCCACGGCCAAAGAAAGATTGAAGAGTTGCAACTGGTCGGGTTGTCGGGAAGCAGAGGAATGGTGGGTGGGGGCAGGTGAGGAAACGAAAATATGGATTATGTGGTTAGTGGCAGAGCAGAGGTGGGGACCCGGAGATTTTATTGCACTAGGGCCAGAGCTCGCTGTCCACATCCGTGCCGCTCGGGGACTACATTGGAACAGATAAATGCAAGGTAAGGTTGTTGACTTGAAGGAAGGGAGTTAAAGAGGAGCAAGGTATTGTCTGTGTGTTTTTATTTTTCTTCACCCATAATCCTCGAAAACCTTTCTTTTTTCAGACCCTTCTCCTAGACATAAAATTTTCTTTTAATCAGTGCAGGTGCTGGTGCTGGTGGCAGTGTATCCGTTTAGGGCCACTGGTTCTAGGGAAGGGAGAGAGAGCCAATGCGGTTAGACAAACACATCATCCAATTCCTCACCGCCCGATTCAAACCCGAGCTCTTCTGGGATGAATTGTCAGAAATCAGTGCTTAGACCACTGCACCACCGGGGTGGCTCGGTAGATTCCCTTCCTTTAGAGCTTACTTTGACTCCACTGATGCAGTACTGATCGTTCAGCTGAACAAGTGCGCATGCACACATTGTTAAGCTAAGTGTCACGGTTTAGAATTCAAAGATTAAAAAAAGGGGTGGGGGAAGACACATCAATCTGCTTCAGATTCTTGTGTAGCCGCAAGAACCAATGCGAATATATCCTGCCTGCTCCGAGCGTACTATTTGAAAGTTTGTTTACTTCCTATTTTCAGATTTCCAGAATTAAAATTAATTTTTAGCACTCAAAACGCTGATGTCCAGTCTTTCATGTACATAAACTGCTTTTCCCGCGATACAGAACTGCCGTAGGTTCAAAAATGTTAAATTCCAAATAGTGAAATGCTGATCGGGCACTGAACTACAGTTCGTGAAATCTGAGGGACACTGAGATTCATATCTGATGTTATCAGTTGGCCGAAGAGGTGATCGACTAATCTCTAATATTTCAGGTACACATCCTAAGTTCAAGCCCTACGTTATACGTACACATCTTTCATATTTTTTTAGAGGTTCTCATTTGCTATATATTTTCGTGCAGCCCGTAACCTTAAAATTTTTAATGGGAAATTTTAACTTTCCAATTTAAAATCTTCATGAGCATCGGAAAATCTCAGGCACATAATTATATCTGTTGGCATCAAAACACTATCCACGTTTCCTGGAGGTAATTTTCAGCGTTTGAAATTTAAGCAGCATTGATTTACTAACATTACCGATAGCATTAGTGAAACGTAATTATCCTGATCCGAACTTTTCGCCAAAGCATCTTTTGCTAGCATATTACTATTCTGAAAGCAGAGAAAACCTTTCGAAATACACTTACGGCTCATTCTGAGATCAGACATCGTGACGTCATGTGTTCAGGATACTGGTTGCCTTCTTTATTCAGTATTCTTCGTTGAAACCCATTTTGCTGACCATCGTCCTCTATATGTTTCAAACACAATAAAATTAATATTACATTTTCTGAACTATACTGTTTTCTATTAAATTTGAAAACTAGAACCTCATGCTAAAACTGCTGATATAGCCTCGACAGTTCCTCATTCTAGTGAAATAGACGGCCGTTAGATGGTGCTGATGACTTGTGCTCTCTAGAAGATTCCGTCCGTACCGAAGGGGAGGGGCGGTTAACGAGAGTTTTGTGAAGTGATTGCAAATGCCAGCCAGTGAAGTATGCATCATAAATTCGTATGCTCTCATTGACGCCGGGTAGTTATTCTGTGTAGGAAGTAGTTATACGGGAAATGTTCGTCAGTTAAAACCGCGACAAACATTCTGAAGTTTATTCCTGGTGCTTTCTGTATAACGCAAGTATTTCAGGATTACCCTTTGGATATTGCAAAATGTGTGTGTGCAGCAGTGTGTGTGGCCATTGACACTATAATGTAGAAATATCAAAGTAAATTCCCAAGTGGTGTCAAGTAGTGGGTAGTTGAACTTATCGCGTTTGTAGAGTCCTCATTAACGCAAAGGAAAGCATTTTGGGATATAAGATATTATCCGTGATTTCTGCATTTCGTTCCATGTATGATTTGTTGACTCGGGTGGTTATTGGAGTAGGTTTAAATTAAAGTACCAGCGGCATCGCCGGAGAGAAATAGAAATTATCGCATTGCTCCCCAAGGATTTGAAAAGAATTTTTTTTTGTATGGGCAAATGAGAATTAAGTGAAATGTGATGAACTGTGACCTTAAGTTTTATTCTGTAAAGCCGGTATACGGAAAAGTATCAAGTATAGCATACTACTGTGTTTTGAGCTTCTTACTGAACCTCTCCAATGATAACTGCAATGGTTGCAGGATATTTTGAGGCCAGCGGAAACGAGGTATATTCTTCAGGGGCTGATGCCTACACTGAATTCTGCTACGGCGTTCAGGATATGTGTAATCAAATGCCTTGTGCTTTCCATGGTAAGTGAAGTTTCACAATCATCTGTGAATACTGTTGAGTGCTGAAACGAACTTAGCCAATATCTATTAGTTAAGTTCCCTTCATTTATGTCATATTAACAACTTTGATCTAATGTGGAAATAGTCCAAAGGCAGTGTCTTGCTTATTTATCCATAATTTCTATATTACTGTTTTTACCCTCATCTTCCAAATTCTGTAGTTTCTTGATTGTTATATGCTCAGCTTGATAATTCACATGAGGTGTTTGTAAAACAGTACACTAGTAGGGCATATATAAAAATTTGTAAACACAAAAGGAACTTTTACTAAATCACTGTATAGGTATTGCAGTATGAGGTAGTCACTATTCTCTTAGAATATTTTCTAATACCTTAATAGCTGTCAAGCAACATGCACAGGTGTATAATTAAGTTCCTTTCATTTGTTTTGTACTATCAGTTTCCTTGTGTAAATAGTCCAAAGATGGGTATTTTTATCTGAGGCATTGATTTCTGCATTAGCTATTTTCATCTACAAATATATATTCTTTCAAATTTTGTTATTCCTTTCCATATTTTGTAGCTTTTTAAGTATTTTACTCTTGATAGTGGCAGCATGAAGTTTGTGTTAAATGTAAATGATAATAATGTGAAATGCTATGGACACAAGCATATACCAAATTAATGTATAGGTAGTGCATATTATAGTGTGTATTAACACAAGTATATTGCTATTCCCTAGTATATTTGGAAATTTTGGTTTCCACTAGTTTGATGAGTATCAAAGAACGTACAGGTTTGTTTGGCCTGTGTTAAAATTTTCTTGAATTCTTTCAAATCTGCTGTTAAAGAAGATGAATCAGCATCAGGTGCATGGGCACAGTTCAGTTTAATTGTAATGATTGGAAGATAGTGATGTGCACTTTCTTTGATGCAGCCATTTGGTATGCAACTATAAAAAGTATTTGCCTAATGAAGATTCATAACCTGAAGTTTTTTTGTTTTTTTAAGGTATAGTTTTTTATGTATTGAATCTGTTGATCATCTTGATTTAGTTATTCAGAAATTTTGGTCAGTGCATTTTTGAGCAAGACTTGCTTTTCACTCATAGTTCAAAAGTTTGGCATTTGAATTTTTATTTCTAGGGCATTAACATACATGACAGAAGTATGTTTTTTCATCTAGTAGTTGAATGTTCATTTGCCGCCGTGGTGGCGCAGTGGTCTAAGCGATGGCCTCTGATCATTTGTTCGAACGGGGTCCGGGTTCGAATCCCGGTGAGGCATGGATGTTGTGTTTGTCTTACGGCACTTGCTGTCTCCCTTCCCTGGAACCAGTGACCCTAAATTAGGGACGGGCGACTGCTTGTAGCCCATTAAGTTGCTCACGGTGGTCGTTAAAAATCCAATCAAAAAAAAAAATCATTTTAGACCTGCTGTTTCAGTAATTGCAAAAACACTTTTGGCTGCATCAAATTTTTCACATGTGGAGTATTCAGTTTATCGTTTTTGTTGTACTTACCCAAAAGATAATTTTGTAGCTCTTCTGCAGCTAGAGATCCTTTATAATGTCTTGAAATATGCTGTTCAGGTAACTCTACAACTCACCCCCACTCCCCCTCAAAAAAATAATCAGATTGCTGCCCTGGTGTCATAGTGGTTTTAGGTGCTTGCTTCTGACCATTCGTCCAGGTTCAAATCCCTGTAAGGCATGGATGAACATTGTGTTTGTTTTACGCCACTGGCTCTCTCCCTTCACTGGAACCAGTAGCCCTAAATTAAGGATGGGCAATTAGATATAGCCCAGTAAGTTAATCAACAAAACCCCAACCAAAAAATTAAAAAGAAATCAGACCATCTATTTAAAATTTTTTTTTTCACAGAGTAAATTTGGTTTCCATATATTTATATATATATATACATACACGAGAGTTGTACCGAAAGTAATGCAAAAGTGAGCATAACTCTTTTATTAATGGGCAGAGGTCATTCAAATTGCATATGTTAGTAGAGTAACTGTTTCATTATACAAAGGTACTACTCAACGTAGTCTCCATCTCAAACAATGCATTTGCACCATCGTTGAACCCAACTCGAATCCTCTTTGAAAAAATTCAGGTGTGACCTGTTGTACCCACTTCTTCACTGCCACTTTCACCTTGTCTATGTCATCAAATCGTTGCTCCCCAGGGACTGCCCTTCATTGGACCGCACAGGTGGTAGTCGCCGCCCCTGTGGCGCAGTGGTCTAAGCGATGGCCTCTGATCATTCGTTTGAACGGGGTCCGGGTTCGAATCCCAGTGAGGCATGGATGTTGTTTGTCTTACAGCACTGGCTCTCTCCCTTCCCTGGAACCAGTGACCCTAAATTAGGGACGGGCGACTGCTTATAGGCCATTGAGTTGCTCACGGTGGTCGTTAAACCTCCAACCTAAAAAAAACAGGTGGTAGTCGGAGAGAGCCAGATCTGGGGGAGGGGGGGGCACCGACCAGCCTAATTTGCAGATTGCCTGATTTGTTGCCAAAGATGTGTGTGGTCTAGCAATGTCATGGTGAATGCGGATCCTTTTCAGATTCTTGTTCAGTCTCTTTCATCCTTATGGCTTTTTGAGTGTCTCAATGTACCGTTTGCTGGTCATGGTACGGCCATGTTCCAGAAAATCGAGGAGAATGTCATCCCAAAAAACAGTCGGCATGACTTTCTGGGCTGATCGCTGGCTCTTGAACTTCTTAGGCCTTGGTGAAGAGGTGTGACGCCATTCCAAGGATTGATTCTTCGTTTCTGAATCTTAAAGATACTCCCAAGTTTCATCCCTTGCCATCAGATTGGGAAAAAAATGTCTTCCTTGGCTTCAAATGCTTCCAGCAGATCAGAGCAGACTTGCACTCTTCTCTCCTTCAAATTGGGTGTGAACTGCCAAGGTACCACTTTGCACAGACTTTCCGATACCGTAAGTCTTCCACCATCTTCTGCATGGCATTGTGACTACAGTCCAGTTGTGCAACAAGCTCACGGATTGTGACTCGTCTCTCCGTGTGAATCCATTCATCCTTTTGCTGACTATTAGTGTCAGTGGTCGCAGACGATGGTCTCCCACTGTGTAGCTTCTCTTCAGTGCTGGTTTCTCCTTCTTTCAACTTCTTTATCCATCTGTGCACATTGCTTTTATCAATGATGTCATCTCCATAAACATTCCGTTAGCCATCTGTGGATGCCGGGCAGCGTGCACCCTTCCTTCGTCAAAAACTCAATGATGACACGTTGCTTCTGCTTGGAATCCATTATTTACTGTGATGAAGGGGTTACTGTAGAGGAAGAGTTACACTACCAACATGTGCAATTTGAATGAACTCTGTCAGTTAATAAAATCGTTATGTCCACTTCTGCATTACTTTCAATAAAACCTTCGTATTATGTTTTAAGCTTAGAGTTGTAGCATGAGCAGAATGTATTTTCCCCAATTTTCTCTTTGCAAGTAAATGAAAATTTTTTGTTTCACAAAGTAAAATTTTTACTCCATTTACCAATTTGATTGGAGAACGTATTGCACAGTCGAAAGGTGACTTAAGAGTTCTAAGAATTTACTAGGCTATTTTATCTAGTGAAACATATATAAATAATTGCCCACTTGCATTTCGGTCTTAAACATCCAGAACAAAAGGTAGAATTTACATTTAGTAATTAGACATTTCTAACACCAGTTGTGGAGATGTTTTTACAACTGTTTTTCACTTGCAGTTGTATTTCTTAGATATAGCAGAGTCCAAACCACTTTGTAACAGCATATTTTACACTTAAAAATAAGTGGAAATTTAATAACATTTTTTTTTGTTTTTTAGTCTGCTGACTGTCACACCAAAATTAATTCTTGGACTTCAACTAAGGGGTGACTGGTGCGACATATTTTAGTGACTGGTACGTGACATAATTTGTGACGGGTGTGACGTTATTGAACGTCTAACTTTAGGTGTCTCACTTTGGTACTGAGGTAATGCTTGACATTGCCACAACTCTGTTTAATGAAAAAGACCTCATGTTGTATATCAGATAACACAAAGAAAAAAAAAATTTTTTATGCCATAATGATGTAAGCAGACCAGGAAAGAGGTGTGGAATCAATAAAGGACTCACTATCAGGGAGGTGCAATTTAATGCAAAAGAGACACATGCTGATGACTTATAAGTGATGCTTTCATACAGTTCAAAAATTAAAATCGGAACATTTTAATTAAAAAAAATTAAGCTTTACGACCTGTGCCTTAAATACGTGATGCTAATTTCCTAAACACCATGGAATTATGTGCTTGCAAATTTACATTTTTTAATACAATCCTTGGTCAGCAAAATTCCAATTTCTCAGTTTCCTTCAAATGAAAAAAAAAACTTTTGAGTGTTTCACTGAACCCAGAAAGTTAGTTTAATTAAAAAGGTAAAAAATAATTGAAGCGTATAATTTAATAGTCATATTGTGCTAAATTAAATAACATTTTAAATATACAAATGCAACTTGCCGTGATATTGAGATTTTAAATCGAATTTTGTAGTCGGAGAAATAGAACTAAAGTCATTCATAATCCAATGTTTTTAAATTAGCATGCGATCATCTTGACATCTCAATGTGATGGCATGCAAACTCAACTTGCTGTGAAATTAAAAATTCAATTCGAATTTTGTAGACCAGAAAAATAGAACTAGAGTCATTAATAATCCAATGTTTTTAAATTAGCTTGCGATCACCTTGACATCTAAAAGTAATCGCATGCTATTATATAGCAGGCAATCATTTTGAAATTGCGAGAACGCACACAAATTGTTCGATAAGTGATGGTGCAGCAATGCGGATGTTGCTGCGACGTCAAGCATTCCAGAGAGACAGACGGATCTGGGTGTTTATAATTGATATATATCTCCTCTTACAAATTAATAGAAGTGCAGTCACCTTTACTTTACCTTTTTGACTTCAGTATGATAATAATAATGCTTCAATATGGCCACTCAGAGCTATTGTATAAAGGTGTGGAAGGGTATGTATGATGATCAGACACTCACAACTAATTGTTCGTTGACCAAAACCTGTAGCAACTTTTTCTCCAAAATATAATGTGTGTTTCTCCAAAATACAATGCTCTTTTGTGATGTATGTGTGCAGGGCAATGAGAATATTTAATGAAAAAATGTAATTTATATTGAGCTGACGTCATTGTTGAACAGCATTCATATGTTGCTATTTGCAGCAGGGCTAGAACTGGGTATGTCATGTAAAATTTCTTTTATTTGTGATTGTCACTTGTTCATCCAGTTTTCATAGTTGTGAGAATGTGAGGTATATGAAGTTCATAAGGGAATATTTATAATGATTTAGGTGAAAAGTAGAAACAAACTTATTTCTTGAAGGGAAAGTAGTGCTGAGGGGGAAACGAAAAAGGATAATTAATTTTAACAGTTGGTTAAAGACTTAAAGTGCTATGGGGAAACACTAAAATGTATAACTTTGGCAAGAGCATCATTGAAGTTAGATTGATTGTATTGGTTTTTGACTAAGATACCAGCAGAGAAGTTTTTAAGGATTTTCTGTTTTTATCATTTAGAGTAATTTTAGTATCAGCATGCTATGTGATTCTTCAATCAATTGCAGTTATTTGATTCTTTTTGCAGTGAGTATTTTATGTGGCAAATTTTATGGAATAGTTTTTGGTTACTTTTATTTTATTCTTAAAATAATTCAATTTGTATTGTTCTAGGCTTCTAGAAAATAAGGGGGTTTGCAATTGATTTTTTAAGAGATCCTATACCAACCTGTTTTATATATAAACAGTAAAACCTGTGCAAGACGGAACTTGCCCAGAATGGATCTTTTTTGTGGTCCCAAAACGAAAGATTGAAAGTTATGTACTATTTTATCTGTCTAAAATGTAACCTGCCAAACATGGAAATGGCAAGAGAGTGAATAAACTTTAAAACAATGGAAAGATGTTCCCTTGCTGTCAAGTATTTTAATGAAATACAAACTTTATATAATAAAGTGTAATGAATTCAAATGGAACAAATTTGCTTGAGGTTTAAGATAACATAATTAAGCAGTGAGAAATTTTTGCCTCCGGGTTGTTTACGTAAACACACTGCAGCACATCTACTGTTTGACTTCTCCTTAAGCAAGTAGTGCAACTCAGGTTTAGATCATGCGACCAGGGTTACAGGGTTACAACTTCGTTAGATGCAGCATTCAATCTTCGCACCGATTTAATTTTGTAACATTTATTCATTGAGCCTTTGCTTGCTGTGAGTTACATTTGTTTGCCTTTTGCCATGGCACCAAAGAAGAATGTTCTCAATTTAAATACAAACTGTTGAAATGCATGAAAAAGAAAATGGGAGTATCCAGCATTTGGCAGAGAAGTGCCAGAAAAACACACATTTGTGACATTTGAAAAAAAGACAAGATAATGGAGCAGTAGTGTATAAGTAACAGCTCAACAGCAAGATTGTGACCATGTCTTGTAATGAATGCCTTGACAAATTATTGAGCGACATCAGATTGGAGAAAAAAATCAACACTATCAGTGAGGATGATTAATTAAAAGAGGTAAATATAAAAACCACAACTACGATAAAAATATATCAAGCATGTCACAAAGTACTTAAAAACTTCGAGATTTTGCACTTCTCCAAGGTGACTGAATTATTTCAGTTAATAATGGGTTGAAAAATGCAGTGCCCTGGTCGTCCAGGACGACCAAACAAATAGTCTGCGCCACCACGAAAAACATCGCTGAGAAACATCTGATTAAAGAACTTGCAAGTCCCGGAAGAAAAAAAAAAAAAAAATAGAGTATCATATTTTTTTTTCCCAGGGAGAAATAAGCTAAAGGCTGAGGGTAAAGCATTATTTTTTGGACAGAAGTGCACAACTTTGATGTTATATAATATATACCACCACCGATCCAGTGCTTTGATTCTGGCCACTAAAATATTTAGCTGGCCACCAGATTTCAGAATATTTTTCTACCCCTGGTTAAAAAGCAGCACACGTGCTCTCACTGAGTGTCGTGTTGTAAGTGCAATGGCACAGAAATCAATGTTAGATTATTTAAAAAAAAAAGTTTGTGGTTTTTACTTGAGTAAGGGCACTGCATACAATACATTGAGTAAGGGCACTGCATACAATACATTCTCTTAAGTAATCTCTAATTATGTAGAATCTGTTGTTAGCAAGACAATAATTCAAATGTTTACATTTCAATGGCTTTTGTGTATGCACCTGTATAACGCAGAACCTGTCTTTCAGCGGAAAATATTTCCAGTCCCTTGATTTCAGTTAGAAAAGTTTCACTGTGTGTATATATATATATGTGTGTGTGTGTGTGTGTGTGTGTGTGTGTGTGTGTGTCACAGGTATTGTCAATCATTATCGATCTACTGCTGGATGAAGGTCTCCCCAAGTTTCTTCCACAACTGTTTTCAGCAAGTCTCCTCCATATCATTCTAGCAAGCTTTAAAATTTCATTTACTTATAAATCTCTTGTGTGATTTTCTTGTCTGTCTTTTCCTATCCCTTGGTATCCATTGTAATATTTCAGTTGTCCATCTTTCGTTTGTTCTTTTAGCAATATATCCAGCCCATTGACATTTTTGGGATTTAACTATGATCATGTCTTCCACATTTGTCATTTATGCTTTCCAACAAAAGCGTATGTGCTGCAGCTTTGTCTGTCTGCACTGTAACTCGCGTAAAAAAGATTCTATTTTGATGAAATTTTAGTATGTGGTAGGGGACAACCTGGGATGAACCCTATTAAAAATTGGCAAAATGGGGTCAAAGGTCAGAAAATAAGAGCAGGATTCATTATATCGCCTTTAACTTACATAAAAATGCTTATGTAAGTTAAAGGCGATGCGACAAAACTTTATCATGTTGTTCCGGAGGTATACTGAACCCGTTCTGTTGAATATCATCGAAATGGGGTCAAAGGTCAGGGCACAGGAGCGGGATTTATTCCACAGCCATTATCCTCATAACTTGACTAAAAATGCTTCTATTGTGACAAAACTTAAGTATGTTGTTCTGGAGGTATACTGAACCAGTTCTGTTTAATATCATCAAAATGGGGTCAAAGGTCAGGGCACTGGAGTGAGATTTATTCTACAGCCATTATCCTCATAACTTCAGTAATGATTTCTGGTATGTTGGAAAGCTTATCGTAATCAATTAATGCATTGCAGGATTTTACTAACTTGTTTTCCTGATCCACGAGTTCCTCTTCTTACCTTTCCAAGTAGGCATCTCTCCATGCATCATTCTGTTGTCTGTATGTAGCCTCTGTATATCCTTTTTAGTTAAGATTCACATCTCTGATCCAGAAGTAAGAACTAGAAGGTTGCTTTGATTAAACACTTTTCTTTTAAGAAATAATGGTAAATTGCTCCTGAAAATTGTACTGTTCCTTCTGAATGCTCTCCAACCAAGTTTTATATGATGATTAATTTCATCAGTGTGGCCCTCACCTGATATGTTGCCCAAGGTAAATGTAGGTATCAGTTACCTCTAGAATTTCCCCATCAATCACTAAGTCTTCATCTCTTGTAAAAGAATCGTGCATCAATTTCATTACCTGAAAGTTTATTTTTAATCCCACTTTACTCTTATCAGCAAGTTCCTAGATCATACCTTGCAACCCTGAATGCTTCAAGTTAAAAAAATTACTGTCATCTGCAAAATGAAGGTGAGCTAAATAATCACAATCATGATCCCTTTACCTTCTTAGTTCAGAGATTGAAAGACATTTCAGCAATGTGGCATTGAAGAGTTTGGGAAATATGGTGTCACCTTGTCTCACTCACCTTCCAATTTTTATTTGTGCTGTATCCTCAAATAGCTGAACTTTGCACTTGCATTTTTGTAGATGTTATGAGTAATGACAATGTGCACATCTTCAATATCATGGGATTTTAAAGACATAACTGCTAATGGTTTCACAAAATTAAAGGCCTTTTCATAATCAATAACATCCGTTCAAAATGGGAGTTCATATTCCTTCATTTTTTATTAGTTCATTCAGTACATGGATATGATCTATAGTGCTGTAGGCATTCCTGAATCCAGCTTGTTCTCTTGATTGAGCCATGTCCATTGTTATCTTCAAGTGATGTGTAAAGTGCCTTAGTGAAGATTTTATAAACCACTCACACACACATATATATATATATATATATATATATATATATATATATATATTTCTATTGCCTTTTTATATTTAGTTTGAAAATTTTAGCTCCTTATTTGATCTGACTGATTCAAATGAAATTTTTCACTACATATGTTGGTTTGCATATCTGCTACTCCAGTTTTTCAGCAACAAATTTTTAATGTCAGGAAGGCCTTAATTTTGAATTCTTGAGCAAAGATTTTCAAATTTATATCATTTGATGCCCTCATTTTTTATGCTTAATTGAACATATTAAGCGCACACCAAGAGGTGCAAGTTAAAAGTGCTGATAGCGCAGTATAAATCTTATTTACTGGTGTAATGTTATATTAAAATTTCCTCCCCCCACCCATTGAGAGGCCCTTTTAAGGGAGACAGACACAAAATACAGAAAAATAGAACACATAAGAAACATGTTTTTTTGAAAACTGTGTGTAAGACAGCACAATCAAGTTTTAGGTGTTACGTGATGAATTAATATTGTAAATGAATTAATATTGTAATGCATTTCCATCCCATTATAAATGCATACCAAGCCACTAGCGATTCCAAAGAGACAGCACCATTGCATGCCAGCTTACTGGAGAGGATCAATAGCTGTCTCTTTAAAGTTTTTATAAGGGGAAAGTCTGATCCTACTCCATATAGAATGACTGAACAGTGCATGACTTCCTTGGCAAATTCCAAATTCTGCATTTCCTGGTTAACACTTCTCATGTGTTCTTTACATCTAGTAGCTAAGAATTGCTTCGTCATTCCAATATATCATCTTTGTTGTCAAGGTGCACTCTAATAGTATAAGCATGCACACCCACTTTTTCTTCGCATAGTCTCTCTTTATGGTTAGGTATTATACGTGATAAAAGGGTTGGTTCTTTATAGTTATGTTATATTTATTTTCATACACATTCTGATTCCATATATTTTTATGACTAACAACTGCATTAAAAAAGCCTCCTAGCAGAGAGCAAATTCGTGACAATTTGTAAATATATTTCATCAGTAAATCAACAGATTTGTACAACATTATAGGCATTTTCTATTGAAGTAGTTTACATATCATTCAATTTCATTCCATAACTCAGAGTAAATTTAATTTGTATTATCAAAAGCAGAAGGTGTTCTAAACACTTTAACCACTTTGTGATCACTGTTGTAAGTAAGCATTTATAGTTTGCATGAGATTGTGGAGGTAGTACTGTGATTTTTTTCTTTGTTTCTCTTATGTTTGTTACTACCATGAGCATCAACTGCATTGTCAGAATGACATTTCTGTCATGATTGATGCTTCAAAATTGTATGCAGAATATCCAGAGCTGTTATATAAATTCTGTAATGTTATCAATTAACTAATGATGCTGAACTGGATGGAACAAGTGAACCAATTTTGTCATTCTTTACTGTCACACCACTTATGCTAAAAAAGGAAAAAAAAAAAAAGATTTTTACTTCAAATTATGGGTTAAGCTGGCTCAAACTATTTTTCTTTATTAGCTTGAGTAAAATTAATTTGAATGCTAGAAATTGAATTTTTCAGTTCAAGCTCCTGCTTGCTGCATTGTTCTTAGAAGCAAGACTTGATAAAATTTGTGCTGATTTTACTTTGACCCCACCTCCTCCATTTGTTACTTTTCATTCATTTTGCTACTGTCGGCTGCCTCGGTCATGAAGTAGGAATTTTTTTTTTGGCATAGTTTATGAAGTTAGGGAAGCAGTTCATGATCACTAGGACAGCTCTTCCAAATGCACATCCGAATGCGTTAAAAAACCATTACAGGAAAGAAATGCAGAGCCAGCTAAATGAGAAGATAACTTTTCCACAAATAGAAATCCAATTTGATCAAAGGTCTCCCTTGCAGTCAGAGTGATAGTTCTACTGGCTGTTTGAGAAACATTAATAAATTCCAATAATGAGTCATGCTTGGGCATTGTACCACTAGCATGATAGATAAAACTAAAATAAACTACACCTGTGGAAAGCAACACCAGCAAAAGTGAAAAATGATACTTTAAGGTTTCAATATTTGTTTTATGGGTCATACAGAAGAATGATTAAATAAGTTTGGAAGTTGGGTGGATTCAGTGGTAGCCATGTGTAGACTTCTGAATGTATGAAATCGTACTAGGTGCCATGTTAATTGGTCTGAGGCACTGGCTTATCTCTGTTTGGCCTTAAAGGATAGTGTGGCGTGCTAGTCCTTGGGACCCTAAATTAGGGTGAACAACAGCTTAAGAGTTGGCAGAGTTGCCCATGGTCAATACCCCCCCTCCAAAAAAAAAAAAAAAAAAAAAGAAAGAAAACCACTGCACTCATTATGATATTTTCAGATATAGGCCTAGACAGATTTTCTTTTTAAAGCAATTTTTTTAAAACATGACAGATTTTTATGATAGAGATTGTAATCCAAACTTATTGGCGTAAGATAGAAATCTTAGTTTCCAAGCTTTTGCACATAAACCCAGGTGGCTTTTTCGAGGAAGGTAGAAATCATACTGAATAATAGAATGCTTCAACAATTTGACCGTGGTGACTTGACTAGACAATAAATGCATAGATGATAATGCAATTATTCATTCAAAGACACAAGGCATCATGTTGGTTGGGCATGCTGTACCTTGGAAGCTCCCACAGCTTTGGCAGTGGAGTTTTCAGCATATGAAATAAAGTTGATTTTGGGCATGTGTTATGAAAGTTTCAACACATTATGCAAAATTTAGCTCATAATTGTCAATGTTTTTTATAGTATTTTAGAAAAATACAAAAGCGGAAAGAGTTTCTCTGAAATGAGACGTGAAAATTGATTTCAAAGTGAAAATTGATTTCAAAAGCTGAATAGATACTGAAATTACTTTTTAAATTTGGCAGTTAGTGTTCATTGTGAGCAATTTTTGAGGTCTGTCAGTAAAGTAGTCATTCACCCGTTCCGTAATTTGTCTGGTTCGATAGAAGGGAGACAATGTCAGAAAAATCTATTCCTCTCACATTTGGGTACGATGGGATGTGAAGATGATAATCCATGAGATGCCATCGAACATACCTAAACTTAAAACTTTTAAGTCAGTTTATAATTTTTTTTGTAGATTCCTGCTACAGTATTTTTTTTTAAGTACAATATATTGAATGTTCTTCAATTTTAATTGATTACCAAACATTGAATATTGGGCTTGTAGTTTTGGTAAGTTCATTGATCAAAACCTTTTACTCTGATGTAGGAAGTTTCTTTTATAAGTTTTCTGTTTATTTTGAGGTTCATAATCCAAAATTTAAATTTAATTCCACATTAAATACTTGCACATATAATTTTCTGTGTTTTACAACTGCATTGTTCTGATCACTTCTTTCAGTAGCTTTCTTATGTTTTTTCATTCTCTGTTTTAATTTCTGTGCTGTTTGTCTGATATATTTTTATATTGAAATCTATTATTATTTGAAAAAAGACATTCCTCTTTTCCATTTTGTATTGTTTTAGAGATTACTTTTCTTTGTTCGCTATATTTGCTACCTTCTTTTGGGGTGCTGTTGCTGTTTCCATTTCACACTTTTAAAGCTTGTTTATGCTATTGTTCAGTTTTCCATAATTTCTCATTGGTATGTATTTGATAGGTTTATTGTTTTTATCTTAGTTCCTTAGCTACTGAAGCAAGACAAAATGGAAAAGAGGAATATCATTTATCACATAACAGTGGATTGCAGTAACAAATAAACAGATCCAAAATTAACATTACAAATTCGAGAATATATCCAAACTGAGATGACCACAATTGTAAAGATTTTTCAGAGACATATGTGCAAGTGGAAATGCAAAGTCATTGTACCCAAGCAACATTTTGCTAGCTCCTATGAAAACATAAGTTGCTGAACTGGTAGGCATGCGACCTTGATAAATGTTATGAGTGGGGTACGACAATTGAAGCTTGAGTTAGTGGAAGAATGGCTCTGCTCTACACCGTTGCTTATAAGACTCTTTATAGTGGAGAATGATCAATACATTCTAGGTAGCAAAACGGCTAAATGTATGTGTCGAGGCAAGTAGTCCACAATCTCTGGAGACAATTAACAGGAACAATAACAAGAATGCGGGACCAAGGATACCCACGAGCCACAAGTCAAGACTGCCAGTATTTTTCTCTTAACAGCTCCTTGCTATAGGGAGTTGCCAACCATGCAACTCTCACAGGAGCTCACCTTTGCTATGGGAACCATGATATTGAGGCAGACAATTTACAGAAGATTCCATGAGAGAGGTCTGTGTGCAAGAATGCCAATAGTCTGTATCCCACTCACTGTATTGCACAGAAGGGTCTGTCTGAATTGGGCTTGACAACTACAGCTCTGGACCCCTGATCAGTGGGGCTTGTGTTCTCTTCAGTGACAAGTCACGGTTCAGCCTAAGCACGGATTTTTGACATGTGCATATTTGGAGAGAGGCAAATAGCTGAAATCTTATTAAAAAAATTGATGCATGTAGGTCATTTTGTAATTTTCTATTACAAAATAACCTACCTGTGTTCATTTGGGGCTAATGGATGCATGTAGATCATTTTTGTAATAAAAACCCTTTATAAAAAACAGCATTGCCTAGGAGAATCAAACTAAAACGAACTTCATGGGACAGTGGGAGGGATAAGTAAGCTAAATCCTAAACAATAAAAAAAGCGCTGCTGACGTATAGATTATTGTACCTATGGTGACCAACAACTGACTTTCTGGAATCTCCTATTTTCCACATTTTGTTTTACGGACCAGTGGGCATTTTAGCACACCAGTAGTGGTCCATTGGGCCAGTAAAAGATTTATTTGTAATTCTAATACTGATAAAAATTAGGCTTTTGAGGTAAGAAATCAATACAGTTTTCATTTGTATTGATTTCTTACCTCAAAATTTTAGTAGGCAGTGCAAATTAGGAGATTTGCAAATCTTACTTTATAATGTGAAATGTTTTCTCCTCACCCTATGAAACATGGAATCAGCACTTCAAGAATGAATTACTCAGATATTTGAATTCTTTGTTTTCCTGCACATCAATCTTAAAGTACCCCTCTTGAATCTTAAGCAAAAACTTCAAAACAAATTGTTGAATTGTAATGAAGTGAGAAGCCTGTCTACTTTCAAACAGTTGATACTGTCAGTGAAGAGAATTTTCGAACATGGTTTTTATTGTACCATTCTTGGAATTTGCTGATGCATTTCCAGCACTCAAAGATCCACGTTTCTATTTTGTGAATAATGATTTTGAAGTAGAAAGAGAAGGAAAAGTCAGGCAAATCTGTTCTCTCTCTCTCTCTCTCTCTCTCTCTCTCTCTCTCTCTCTCTCTCTCTCTCTCTCTCTCTCTCTCTCTCTCTCTCTCTCGCAAACAAACAGTACGTGGTCAAGGAAAGCTCAGAGAAAATCTAAAAATGTTTCTCCAATGAGCCAGTAACAAACATCATTCCTGTAAGATTGTTGAAATGAAATGTGGAGGAGGGTGGGGGGAGCAATGCTGGTGACTTAGAACATACTTTTTGAGATCAGGATGGTAATGAAATGAACTTAGTATAATTGTTAAGTATAAATTCAGAAAGGGATAGCGGTTTTTTTTTTGCTTTTATTTTTTTTAACCTTTTTCTTCAAGTTAACATGCTCCTTGAATCACTATCAATTTTTTACTTTTAAAAGTGCTGATTCATTGCTGTAGGCTTTTGTTATGTATCTCATTTTAGTAGTCTGTATGTTTGTTAGCTGATTTCCATGCTAGAAAGAGTGGTAGGCCCTAGTAAAAAACAAAACATTTTATTAGGTATTGAAAATGTGTGTGTGAAAGCCTGCTTTTGCCTGGATTGTTAACCTATTTTAATTTTTTTTTTATTTGTTTTTACAGGCTATGGTTTTATTTTGTCAGTTTCCATTTTTTAAAGCCTGACTCTTTTGATTAATATTCCGTTGGAGATTAAATGTCTCAATAAATGCATCAGTAAAGTGAATTTTGGAATTATGTGAAATTTACCAATCTTGAAGTTTTACTGGTGCATTTGCAACACTCAGAAAAATCTACGTCACTGTTTTCTGGATAATGGTTTAAAGTAGAATGTGTAAGAAGTCAGGCAATTAATCTGCTTCTCTCTCTGACTGACTGTGTTTCTAAAGAAATATGCATAATTTTTGACTATTTGTCAGTGTTTGTGCCCGAACAGTCCAGCTAAGAATTATCTGGATGTCGTAATCTAAGCTTTTTAGGGAGAATTTATGCTTCAAGAGATTCAGTTAAAATAGTTCTTAAGTCGGTGTTAAGGAGTGTTTCCACAGGCTTGCTGAATAAAACTTAAGCAGCAAGAGTGTTTTTAAAAAAAATGTGAAAGGAGGGGGGTAATGCAGGGGTCGCGCTGCCGATGATAAACCTTTTTTAAGCGAAAATAGGACTTAATTTTGCGCAGCACTTGCGCTGTGCGTATCCTACTCAGCGTGCATTACCCGAGAAACCCCAGGCCACGCCTCTTTCCTCTCTGCAGGTCAGCCAGTGACGCTCAGTCGCACTGGCTGGCAGGCCTTGAAAAAAATATGAACGTGCACGTTTGTTTTTGCATTTCGCTAGTTAGACTACAAACTACAATGCTCGCAAACAGTTTGATAGACTTATATCAATATGGGTCGCCCTAAGAAGGAATTAGTTGATAGAGTGAAAGAGTTTGACCACAAGGAATTGTATTTTAAGCGATACAAATATTGTGATGTGAAAGTTTTGTAATGTTAGTCCAGAAGGGCAAATTGACCCTCCACATGACATCTACGGCAACAAATGAAACCTACCAGCATATTGGCAGACTATTTTGTCCATCTGTAGCCGCGACCACACCCACATCATCTTTGAACACACATTTATTGTTGGAAAGCCTCTCTAAAATACCATTTTTTAAAGACATTCCATGGGATGAGCTCATCGATGCATGCAATCATTTTCACAGACAGCTACTTACAGTGGTCAACCAAGAGACTCCTGTTGATGTCATACAAATTTTAAAAGCAACAAAATGCTGCTACCTAAATTATGCGAAGGCAGCTATTCAAAGCTTACAGAATTCTGTTAACAGCGTGGATGCTGATAGATATTTCAGTATGTACAACATCGTTACTGACAGAAGGCTAAAGGAAGAGAATATAGAGACTATTTACAATGTTGTTAGCTTTTAACAAAGTGTTTTGGTACTTAGGCAGAATTTTACTGGCGTACGAAAAATCCATTAAATTCAGGTTTTTTTCCCCCATCATTTCACGGAAAAAAGGTTGTATCAAGAATATGCTTCGTTAATTTACAAAAGGAATCGCAGCAAATGGCAGGTGAATTTCAGAAAATATTTTGCAGTGTACATTGGATACGAAGGGACATTTTGACCCAGAAGACCTCGTAGAAGATGGATGGATGAAATTTGAAAGCATGCTGGAATGACTGGTAAGAGACTGACCAATGATGGACTGGCGACAGTGGTGGAAGCTGATTTTGTGCTGCTCATGCTCACTTTTGGAAAAATATTATGAAGGTACTCCCCCTCAAAAACAACAACAACGAAAAAGAAAGACTGTGGAAAACTTGATTCCATTCTTGCGAATTTTATTGTGGCAGCTGAATTCAGAATTTGTAAGTTTCTTAGTTTATAACAAGTGAGAACAGAAATCCAAATGTGCCAAAAAATGATTTCTCTTTTTCAAGACTTTCCTATCATTAAACAAATAATTACGTTAGTCTTTTAAAGAAAAAAAAAATGTGAAAAAATTGAGTGTCCAAAATTTCTGAGCAAATTTATAAAGATATTAAAGAATGTGAAAATTAACTTTTATCTAATTACTTTCAAATGGAAAAGCTATTTGTGCTGTAAAGACTTTCCAGAACTGTAGTTCAAGAATTCATGTAGCTATAAGGCCCAAAAAAAAAAAAAAGTGGTAAATCAGATGCAAAACTCATTGTTAAAAAAAAAGTGGTAAATCAGATGCAAAACTCATTGTTAAAAAAAAAAAAAAAAATAATTTTTGGATAAGCTGAGGTTGACTTCTGAAAGAGAAATGAAATTATCTGTATTCACTATTCAACTTTCTGCAAAGGCATAATAAAGTATTTTATATTAAAGTTTTGTATATGTGATGACAGTGTTACTTCTTCTTTCCCTCTTCAGTATCGGTAAGAAAAAAAAAAAATATTCCTCCTTTTTTTCTTTTTTGATTGGAGGTTTAACGACCACCGTGAGCAACTCAACGAGCTATAAGCAGTCGCCCGTCCCTAATTTAGGGTCACTGGTTCCAGGGAAGGGAGAGAGCCAGTGCCGTAAGACAAACACAACATCCATGCCTCACCGGGATTCGAACCCGGACCCCTTCGGACGAATGATCATAGGCCAACGCCTTAGACCACTTATAGCAACCATATGAACACATTTTAAACTCGGAAACAGTTGATTTTCGTTACTGTAAAAATGTAGGCTATTATGTTTAGTGTTGCCTTCCCTTAAGTTTCAGTCGCAATTTACCTATGGAATTGTTGGCAAATCCTAAGCCGCCGTCATCTGCCCTTTCCTTAGGCTATAGCCGCAATTTATCAACACCTGTTGTTTTCTACTACATTGAGCATTGCGAAAAGTGCAACTAGTCTTTCCAATTTCCAAGAAAGAATACTTTATGCGTTACGAAGATGGTGAACCTCTCGAAGGTTCAAGCAGCTTTTACTACTTGAGCCTGAGCACCCTAATTTACGGGAACTATGCACAAAAGACCAATAAGACAACTTCCTCCAGAGCTGAAGAGAAAGATTAAATGCTGAATTTTTAAGGTGTTCGCTCAGTTTTTTTTTTAGTTGAAGTTTTTTTTTTTTTTTGTAGTTTCTTTCTCTCTTAGTTGTCTGCATATGCTGTAGCTCTGTGTATATCATTGTTATTTTGCCGGGCTAATTTATTGTTATGGGTGAATGCACTCCGTCGTAGGAATGGTGACAGTTTCTCTCAATCGAACTGATAAAATCTGCTGTTGCTTGTCGTTCAACGCTCCGCTGGGCTTGATGTCTCCTATTGGATTAGATAAAGACCTGGTGATTCTCCCTGCCGTTGACAGATAGGCCTCATTTTAAAGCTTCGGCGCGCAGTTATATTCTAGGCCTTTTTTTATTATTATTTTTATTCCTTCTTCCTTCAAATGTACGTGCTTGTGCGGGAGAAACAAAACATTAACAATAAGGTAACAGTCGCGACACGTATTTTTTTTGTAAATCTGTATCATTCGTGATTCTGTATGATTTATCAAAGCGGCTGCACGTATTTTCTCCGGACAATGAAGCAACAAACAAAAAAAAAAAAAAAAAACTTTCCTGTTTTAAGGACAGAAATAAATGAGGAGAAACAAATATAAAAACGTATCATAATGAGTGCGCGGGGGGGGGGTGCATTTAAATATGCTTTGACAGACTGTCATATTTGTATTGTGTTCAGGTTTCTTCCAAAGGGCATAAAATTTCCTCGATGGGCTCGTTCGTCACTCTGCCCCATGCTCTCTGCATGATGACTGACACCTTGGTCGCCTGTTGATTGGTGAGCTACTTCCAAGAAACCATAGTGGTTATGTGACTGATCATCCTGTATTCCATTTCTTTTCATTCGTTCTGCGTATATGTGGCGTTCACTCACCGCTCTTGTTCTGTAAAATGTGTTGAAGCTGCGTGGTGTGATGTCTACTTTGCCGCCTCGGTGGCGCAGTGGTCTAAGGCGCTGGCCTCTGATCATTCGTTCGTAAGGGGTCCGGGTTCGAATCCCGGTGAGGCATGGATGTTGTGTTTGTCTTACGGCACTGGCTCTCTCCCTTCCCTGGAACCAGTGACCCTAAATTAGGGACGGGCGACTGCTTATAGCCCATTGAGTTGCTCACGGTGGTCGTTAAACCTCCCAAAAAAAAAAAAAAAAAAAAATGTCCACTTTTGTTTGGCTACTTCAGCTAGAAGTATCAAATATTTTCCTCATGTACAAGCTTTTTTCGTATGACGTTTTCCTTCGGTTTGTCAGATTCTTTTAATGCAGTTATCTCTTTAAAAATTAACACTGGAAACATTCCGATTTAGCGCTTCCACCCTTGCATGCAGAACTGGGAGCACTGTCCGTAAAATGTTAAAACATATTTGAGAAAATCAGTCTTGCCCAGGCACACTGCTATCTATGCATTAATTAAATTTCAACTGATGCTAAAGGTTGGCCAATTTCTAAATCTGAGCGATTCGTTTTAAGCGCAGTTGAGTGGATTTTCATTTCGTTTGTTTTCTTTTCTTTTGCAGTAGTGAGTTGACCTTCGAGCAAGTTATGGGCACAAAAGTTGTAAATCGGCAAATGTGGTCAACGGGAAATTTCAAAAGTAGTAAACCACAGTCTGTGTCAAATGAAAATAACTATATAAATCCGTATAATTGTGAATAGTAAGTTACAGCGGCTAGCTTTGAGGCATCCAAGTTTTTTACGCTTTCCAACCGTAGGCTAAGAAGAAGCGTATATGCTCCAGCTTTGTCTGTATATCCGCACGATTACTCGCGTAAAAATGGTTCGATTTCGATGAAATTTTAGTATGTGGTAGGGGGACAACCTGGGGACGAACCTTATTGAAAATGGGAGAAATGGAGTCAAAGGTCAGGACATAGGAGTGTGATCTATTCCATCACCCTTATGCGCCATAACTTACGTAAAAATGCTTAGATTGCAACAAAACTTCATCATGTTGTTCCAGAGGTATACAGAACCGGCTCTGTTGAATATCATCGAAATGGGGTCAAAGGTCAGGGCACAGGAGCGAGATTTATTCCACAGCCATTATCCTCATAACTTGAGTAAAAATGCTTCTATTGCGACGAAATACAATACGTTGTTCCGTAACGACTTTGGAAGCAGTTCCGCCAGAAATATTTTTTGGCAGCATTTGCGGGCAGTATGCATGCGTGAGATTCGTTGGCCATTATTTTCGCACGATAACTTCCGTGAAAATTGCCCGATTTAGATGGGATTTTTACTTATTAAACGGCTTATGTGCGGTAGCTCTTTATAATAGAAATAGGTAACACGGGCACAAAAAGATTTAATTTTGATATATTGTTATGTGAACCTCAAACGTTATTCCATAATTTAGTCCCCTCAAAACCAAGACATTTTCCTATGATTTCTGGTATGTTGGAAAGCATATGATAATCAACGCATTGCATGATTTTACTAACTTGTTATTTTCTACCGTAGGTATCTTGGATGTGTGTGTGTGTGTGTGTGTGTGGGGGGGGGGGTGTCGAACAAGCAAAACGTATATGCGCCATACTTGTACAATTGTTCTGGGTAAAAGCTGCTGTGGAAGAAACTAATTTCTTTCATGACTTCCCCTTTCCTGAAATTCCTTCACTGAAACACTGTAGTGTCGTGAAGATTTAAGGATGAAGCAATGTAACAAAATTAATTTCGGAAAATTGTTGGCTTTTTCTGTTTTTCATACCTTCAGTTGAAGCACTTACTGTACTTTTTGTTCTGTTGCTGAAAATTTTTAGTTTCCAGTTTTGCCAAACGTAGGCGACGAACAATGATCACAGAACTTATAAATCGAAAACGTGCCTTATCTTGCCCTTGCTTGATGCACGAAATGTTAAAAATTGATAACACATCAAGATCGTATTGCGCGAAATCCATCTTCGTTCTATGCGTGCTTCAGGATAAGGTAAAAAAGATATCCGTATTTTATCGTTACACTCGCGGGGGGGGGGGGGAGTGATTGTGAATAAAAGTTCCTCGTGCCCCCTTTTTTATGCGGCTATGCACATTATATTGTGCATTCTGTTGAGATGCATTCCCTGCCATAATGCTGCGCCGTTATTTAATTAATCCTTTAATCGATTGAGCGACGTAGACGGATGTCTGCCGCGCGTCCTGCTGATGGCACTATGCACTCGTGTTGATAAGATCCAAGAAAACTCATTTCCTATCTCGTAATGAGTGCGACTTACGATGGAAAGCGTCTTAACGGCTCGCATAGAAGATTAAATGAGAATATTAAAACCATTAAAGAAAAAGAGGTTCTACATCAGGTGCAGAGTTTTTCGTTCTGAAGGACGTTTACCATTAATTAACTTGATTCGGATCGTATTTGCATTACATTTTGAGGGAAAGGTCAGTCAGCATTTCGCATTAGCTGACAAAAGTATAAATGTATGTAGTTTTGATCGCTTACGGGACAGCGTAGAGATTGTACCTTTTAAGTTCAGGTCCGTTTCACAGAAAAGTTTTTTTTTTTTCGACTTTGCGTTTGCTGTTGGTTTTAATAACGTTAATTTTTTTAGGATCCTGCCGATTCGTCCATAAGGGACGAATTGTCCAATGCCGATTCGTCCAGTGGTACAATTGGTAGAACGCATATTCGTCCAATGGTACGACCTGCCCAATGCCGACTCGTACAATGAATGGTATCATCCGCTCGACGGCCATTTTTTCAATTTTTAAGAAATGAATGAGTTAAGTTACTGTTCTCTCTATAGTTTTTTTTTTTGAAATTATTTCTGTCCCCAGAATTTGTTTTTACCTGATTTCACGAATTACTGACCGTACATAATTTAGAAAATATTCAAGGTTTGAAGTATTAACTCCTCGTAATTAATTTAATAACTAAAGAATTCAAATTATCGATACTGAAAAATATTAAGTTTTGTAAAATGTTAAGTTATTTTTAAAAAACCCTTCTAAATCCGAAGGTATATAAAATTAGCAAGAATTTTTCCATTTGACATAATCTTAGTGTTTTGAATAATATTAAGGTTTTATAGTAAGAAAAAAAAGTTTGCAGTCGCGTAAGAACTTTGCCCGTTTTCGCTGCTGTTTTATAACTGTTTTGACCCTGACTGCTGTAGTAACGATATTGTAAAATGTAAATTTAGCTTCCACCGTATTTATCTTTGATTTTAGTTTTGCATTTAACTTCCCAGAATTCAATTAATAAAAATAAAATGCTGAACTGTAGTAACTCTACATAGTTATTTACTGACGGTTGAAATTGCTTTAAAATTCGCAATTTGAAAATAAAAATGGATGTAATCCATATTTTGCAGCATATATAGTTATGTATTTTTATGCGTTTTCGAGGGAGGGGTAGATCTTATATACAGGCATTTTAGTGTAAAAATATAATTTTGAAGCAAACAAATATTTTACTTCATAACAATGGTTACTCTGGGGCCGGTTTTTTTTTTCTTCTCATCGGTTAAATGAAAAATTCCGGCATTGGGCCTTGCCGATATTGTGGAAGGGTTTAGTTGCATTTTGACCCTGGATTAAAGAAAAACTCTTCCACTCACAAAACGAAGATTGACTTGTAGAATGATCAGATGGCGAAGATCACTGAGTGAAACGAAGACTTGGAAATGCATCGAAATACATCCGCAACCGGAGGCGTTGATTAATTACAGCTGAAACCGACAAGCCGGGATGTTAAAACGACTTGCTAAAATGGGGCGGCTCATTTCTTTAAAGGTTGAAATTAAATTCTGTTTTCATTTCGTTGGCTTAATTACTACAACACATGTGTGTTTTTATTTTCCCCCGCGAAATGTTTACATAAATAGACATCAGATGACCGAGCTTCTGGCGCTGTTCGTTCCTACAGTGGAGATGAGGTACAGTGAAACTTCCATTAACTGACACTTTCCAAAAAGTTAGTAAAATCATGCAATGCATTGATTATAATACGCTTTCCGACATACCAGAAATCATTACTCAAGTTATGAGGATAATGGCTGTGGAATAAATCTCGCTCCTGTGCCCTGACCTTTGATCCCATTTCGATGATATTAAACAGAATTGGTTCAGTATACCTCCGGAACAACATGAAGTTTTGTCGTAATAGAAGCATTTTTACATAAGTTATGACGCATAAGGGCAATGGAATGCATCCCGCTCCTATGTCCTGACCTTTGACCCCATTTCGCTCATTTTCAATAAGGTTCGTCCCCAGATGGTCCCCTACCACATACTAAAATTTCTTCGAAATCGAATAATTTTTACGCGAGTTATTGTACGGACGGACGGACGAAGCTGGAGTATATACGCTTCTTCAACCTATGATTGGAAAGCGTAAACAACAGCAAGTTTCCGTTGATACAGAACAGTTTCCGTGGGATTAATATTAACGATAACCTCTGAACAACAAAACTTAGCTCGACAGCGGTCAACGGACACCACAGTCAGTCCCGAAGGAAATCTAACGACACCTCGTGCCTTAGGTTTTTTGCGTAGTTTGCTCGGTTCTTTGGCGAGAGGACTGGGACAAAAAATATTACTAAAGAAAAAAGAAACTCTGCTCTGGGCAGGATGGGTTGTATTGTGGCAAGTCCAATGATGTACTTCAGTGAAAAACAAAGGTTCAAGTTTAGTTTCACATGAGGCGAGCTCCAGCATCCTTTTATATTTCAGTAGCCCACGGGGGCTGTAGTGGTTCGTGCTGGAGTCTGAAAAGTTGCCCGTTGGCTGCGGCATCTCTTTGTTTGGATCATGTGGGTTCTGTTCCTGCTTTCTGGCCCGTGGTTAGCTAAATGCGCAGTTACTCTTAACTGTCTAACACTCCCCCCCCACTATTGCGTACCCAATATCCTAGTTTGCTATTTTTATGCGCTGTTTAAGACCAGAAGTCAGTCACTGCTTTCCTAAATTCTTAACACCATGATTTAATTTAAGGAGAAAGCACTGCAACAATTTTCTTTGTGCATTAGCTTCATACACGTATTTTGCTTTTGTACAAACGCAACGGATTCAAAATGTTAACTTAGGTATAACCTCTGAACAACGGTCACATTTTTTTTCAGTCAAAGCAGTGATCGTTCGTTATTCTTAGGTTCCACTGTATTAGTATGTATAGCGGTAACATTTTTTCCAGTCCAAGCAGTGATCGTTCGTTATTCTTAGGCTCCACTGTATTAGTATGTATAACAGTCACATTTTTTTCCAGTCCAAGCACTGATCGTTCGTTATTCTTAGGTTCTACTGTATTAGTATGTATAACGGTCACAATTTTTCTAGTCCAAGCAGTGATCGTTCGTTATTCTTAGATCCCACTGTATTAGTATGTATAACGGTCACATTTTTTCCAGTCCAAGCAGTGGTCGTTCGTTATTCTTAGGTTCCACTGTATTAGTACGTATAACGGTCACATTTTTTCCAGTCCAAGCAGTGATCGTTCGTTATTCTTAGGTCCCACTGTATTAGTATGTATAGCGGTAACATTTTTTCCAGTCCAAGCAGTGATCGTTCGTTATTCTTAGGCTCCACTGTATTAGTATGTATAACAGTCACATTTTTTTCCAGTCCAAGCACTGATCGTTCGTTATTCTTAGGTTCTACTGTATTAGTATGTATAACGGTCACAATTTTTCTAGTCCAAGCAGTGATCGTTCGTTATTCTTAGATCCCACTGTATTAGTATGTATAACGGTCACATTTTTTCCAGTCCAAGCAGTGGTCGTTCGTTATTCTTAGGTTCCACTGTATTAGTACGTATAACGGTCACATTTTTTCCAGTCCAAGCAGTGATCGTTCGTTATTCTTAGGTCCCACTGTATTAGTATATATAACGGTCACATTTTTTCCAGTCCAAGCAGTGATCGTTCGTTATTCTTAGGTTCCACTGTATTAGTATGTATAACGGTCACATTTTTTCCAGTCCAAGCAGTGATCGTTCGTTATTCTTAGGTTCCACTGTTATGTATTTTAGGATCGAGGATACCTTTATACTTCAATTTGGAAGAAATACGTTTACATTTGTAACAGAGTTGGTAGTCAGGTCTAAACCTCACTTGTGGAAGGAATTCCTACGAGAAATGGCACGTCTCTCCGGCTTACATTTTCTTTACCCCTGAATGTGTTCAGCTCAGTAGAGGAGTCATGTTTAAGCAGAAAAAGTCTTGCGTTATTTGCAATAAGTGGCGGAAGACGGACGAAAGTCTGAAACATCCCAGGCCGGTCCGGGCCGTGCTTTCCAAAGTAAGGCTCGTGCTGACCTGTACTTCGGTTTTCTTCTTCCCTTGGAAGCAGTAATGTAATTAATAGAATTACGAAGAGTGATCTGTCGGAGAGACTTGATATGGTTATTACTGCGTGTGTATTGGGGTTGAGATGATGCGCAAGTCTCAAGTCTGCGTGTTAATAAACACAGACTCCAACTATACTACGGAGTCTCCGTAGCTTTCATGAAAACTTTCAGTCGACCTACGGATTTACGGGAAGCATGAAATAAATAACTGTGAAAATTGAAATCTCAGTTACATGTAAAATGTTATTAAATGCATCTGTGTGAGGTTTGTATTAATATGTAGAGGTTCTTAACATTCATTAAAATGCTAATTCAATATCGTGACATTTTTTTTAATGTTTTATAGATATCTTAGAAGTTTGCTCACGTGATTGTAGCGGAACTGAGTGGGATGCTGTTTTTTCTTTGTATCGTTTGTGCTAACCGATGACGCGTGCTGCTGGCTTCTTTTCTAGATGTCAACAGATATTTCTCGTGCTTTCGGTTTCGGATTGTAGTAGCAGCTACTTGTTTACTTATTCGTGCTTCAAACAGTGAATTCTGTGAAAGGAAATTCGTCTTTCCCGTGGCGCAAGAGGAATAAAATTGCAAAAGCAATAAAAAAAAATTTAAAGATTTATATAGTATTCAATTTCCATGTATTCAACCATCAAAAATTTCAGCCAATATGGTGTTTTGTACTCACTGTTTTGTCAAAAGACATAAATATCGCCCACGGAGGACAAGATGATTGTCGTCGTCATGTGTTTAAAAAAAAAAACCCACCAAGAATATGCCCAAGCGAAAGTCAAAAGATGTTGCATCATTTTGCATCACTAAAGATGATGAAGCCCTTAAGTGCCATAAAGGCTAAATGTTTGATTTGCTCGTTTTTTGATTGAACACAATCTGCCGATATCAGCTGCCGATCTGACCCATCTTGCTGTAAAATGACATTATCCATTTGTTTATGTTCCCCAATCATTGCAATGTTTATGGCAACGTTCCCCAATTATGGCAGTGTTCCCCATTCATTGCAATTATTACAATGTTTATGACAATGCTCCCCAATTCCAAGGTAGCGCGAAATTATAGGGCCGTACGAAAATCACAGCAATCATCACAAGTGTGGCTCAAACAACTGTGGAAGAAATTTTTCCTTAAATTCACCCTTTTCAGTTAGTACTTGATGAAAGCAATGACAGTGATGATATGAAACTGTATCCACTGTCAATCACATTTGTTGAAGAAAAAAAGTATGTACACTATATTGACAAGTCACCGGACACCCCGTCCATAGCAAATGAACGGATCCGCTGCGTTGTTAAGATGCGCGGTACAGCTGTAAACGGTATAAAAACAAGCCTGCAGCTGACCGCGATCATATCGCACTGTCAGGCTGAAAAATGTCGCGGCGGGAGAGAACTGACTTTGAGAAAGGAAAAATTGTTGGGTGTTGTATTAGTGGGTTGTTCATAAAAGAAACAAATAGGCGTTTAAACATACCCAAGTCAACTGTTTTGTATGTACTGAATAAGTGGAAGACACATGGCATGCCTGAAGCAGCAAAACGTTCCGGCAGACCAAAAAAATCAGTGATAGAGGACGTCGAAGTCACACGAGAGTCGGTACAGCTAATTGACGGAGTCCTGCACAGGACCTCAGTGTACAGGTGAGTAAAAATGCTGGAACCTCGGTATGTACACGTACCATTCCCAGAGAACTTCATTGCATGGGTTACCATGGTTGTGCGGCTGCTCATAAGCCTTTCATCTCCACTCGGAATGCTAATCGTCGTTTTGCATGGTGTAAAGAACATCTGTCGCAGACCGTAGATCAATGGAAACGGGTCCTATGGACTGATGAATCCAGATACACGATGCATCAGTCTGATGGCGGTGTGTGGGTATGGCGGCAGCCGGGGGAAGGCTATTTACTACAGTATACTGTTCCTACGGTCAAGTTTGGAGCTGGCAGTGTACTCGTGTGGGGGTGTTTTTCGTGGTATGGTCCCAGCCCATTGGTTATCGTGGACAAACCTGCTAACCAGCACGTCTAGCTCGATATTCTGGACAATTATGCCCTACCAACTCTGTGGCAATACTATGGAACTGAGCCTTGTTGGTACCAGTAGGATAATACACCGAGCCATAAAGCAAGGACTGTTACGGCGTGGTTTGGTGATAATTCAGTGTGTGGATTGGCCAGCACAGAGTTCTAATTCAGGCCATAGAGCATCTATGGGCTGAATTTGAGCGCCGCATAAGAAGTTTGGAACCAAGTCCTACTACTAAACAATAGTTAGCGGCGGAATTATGTACTGAATGAAAGCGCATACCTATCGCTGTGTTCCAAAACCTTGTCGAAAGCATGTCGCGAAGGGTCAGTGCATGCATTAAGGCCAAAGGTGGACAGACATCCAACTAATGCATGTCAATAAATGCTATGTTGTGTTTCTCTTCTAGGTGTCCGGTAACCTTTGCCAATATTATAGTGTACATGTCCCGGTATACTACAGACAACGTAACGTAGTGCCTTCACAGGTTATAAGTATAGTTCAAACAAGCTGAGGCGCTTACTGTGTTGGAGGACTTTTTTTGTATCATTGTTTTTTTTGAGGAAAAACTAAAGCAAAACAAACGTTGGTGCTGCTTGTTTTCCACAGAAAGTCTTCAATTTTTTCGATCGCTTTTAAGCAGAAGTTCACTGTTTTATGAATCTACACTTTTATTTTGCCACTACTCTCATTGTGTTTGTTACAGAGCATGTAATACGATTTTATTCATTACTACTGAAAAAATCTACTGGTTTTTCTAGCGTTAACTACTGGAAAAAAAATAAGAAAATACTGATTTTTTTTTTTTTTAGCCTTTACTAATACTGAAAATTTTCTGGGAAATTTGGAGTCTGTAAACACAGCTTGTCCAGCGGCAGGTACCACTGTGGAAGCTGCGGTTCTGGGCAGTAAGTGTATGGGAATGTATATAGCAGGATATCAGCAGTTCCCGTGGCCTTAAAAGGGTTGGGGAATTCCTTCCTGTTGGTAGTCGTGCATGCTCTCAGCAGTGATGGGTTGCAGTTGTTATCAGCTGAAAACTGTCGTTCCTATGTAAGTTGGAATGTGCAGTTTCCTTACTTCAGGCATTATTAGCGTTCAAAGCGTATTTAAATCTCACTTGACCTGCACTTCGCATTTCAAAGTAATTCACTTGTTCCAAAATAACGCGATTGAGTCCCCCATTTTTTTTATTAATCTTTTTCACGCTGTTGTTATTCCTTTAAACATTTCGCATATTTTTATCCTTCCGCAAGTGAACCACGTTTTACTTTTCCTTGTTTCTTATTGTGTATACGTGTGCTATTTTCTATTTAATAGAGAGCGCAGTTTTCTTCATTTTTGTATTTTCCATTCCATTCCATTCAGAATAGTTTTGTCTGCGAATCTTCATGACGAGCGTCAGATCTGCACTAGTTCGTACTGGGATTGCTGTTCACGGCTGAGCGAGCAGCAGCCGCAGTCCATCTCTGTTGTTGTAAGCCTGTTTCCCTGCGATAGTCTTCTGACAATTATTCGATATTTAAGTAGGTCCTTGGACCCCGGAGAGTCCATTATAATGGGTAGCTGAGGCCCTTTTGTTCGTCTACGTAGATTGCGTGTCGTTGACCCGCCGTTTTTGCGTTTTCGCTTCGTGCTTCCATGCCATGCCGCATTGAAGAACGATTTTTCCCCACGCCAAATGCATCATCTGCCGATGCTTGTTTACTTACAGGAACTGACCGCATTTTTTGAATTCGAACGCATTTGCAGGTGCATAACTGTGGTTGTGCTGTTTTTTTTTTTTAATGTAACAGCAGTGTAAGGAAGCATAAACACTTACATCAAATAAGGATGGTCGTTTTTAGCATGGCTTTTCAAAAAGTGCGTGCTCGTAAAAGTATCACTTTGTCTATTTACGATATCTCCGCATCTGAGTCATATTTGCACAAAAAAAAAAAAAACCAAAAAAAAAACGAAACTTTTTGTGTAATCAGCATTACTAACCATAAGGGCATACACTTTCTGTTATCAGTGGCGGCTCGTGGGGGTTATTCAAATGAGGGTTCACAATACATAAATTGTAAAAATTAAATTTTCAGTTACGACATAACGTACAACAGGTTAAAATAAATTTGTTTCTACAAGTAAAAAAAAGCAATGCAACTAAAAGAAAAAAAATAAGCACTGATACGTAGGAAAACTGTAACATTAGACTTTGTACAAAGGAAAATTTTATTACAATAGTTGTTACAATTTACTTCAAAGGTAAACATTCAAAGAGAGTGTTGATTACTCAAGTGCAATTTTTGTAAATTAAGTCAATCCGCCTGTCTCTTTTTGAGGCAAACAAATCAATAACATTTTCGCTGAATTTAGGTATGCCATTCATCATTTATTTTTTTTTCAATTGAGAGCATGGCTAGAGCGCTCAGTCTGTCCTCACTCATGATGCTTCTTAAAAATGTCTTAACTCGTTTTAAAGTTGAGAAGCATCACTCGGCCTCAGCAGTTGTCATTTGAATAGTAGAAATAATTAACAACAGTTTGTAGGTCTCCGAGAATGTAGTGTACAAGTTATTTTCTGTAACGAACTGTAGAAGACTAATGGCAGCATTCATATTTCTAAAATCTGGTCTTCTGTAAATTACTCCTAGTTCAGTTTTCAGGTGATCCTTCTGTAACATGGGATAAACATCTGTTGTTTGCTGAACAAGCTGATTTGGAAACTTTTTCTCGTACTCCTGAAATTTTTCAGCTTGGAGGAGAGAAAGAGCAGAGTAGTGAGTTATAAAAGAAAATCTATCTTTTACTTGATTCGTGATAACATCACATATCTCTTTAGCTGCCAAAGTTTTATTTATGTGAAAAATTTCTCTTTTAATTTGATGTTTCCTCTGTTTCTGATATCTTCATGGTCACTGTATCCATTCTTTTCCTTTCTTTTTCCATTGACTGCTGGAAAGTGTTTACATGCTTTCGAATGAGTGCTGCATCAGTTAGTGTTTTCTGAAGCTGGTTGTATATAACACATCCACATGTGGCATAATATTTTGAAAAACTGTAAACCAAAACACAAATACCGAGTCTTCCAACATACGCCGAATAGCCCCTGCTTGATTTTATTGCTACAGCTTGTTTCGATGATGACTATTTTTTCCATGCATTCAGTTAACTGTTCCCTGTATTCATACACTGTATTGCTGGTTCGACTCCTGAAATTCCACCTGGTGGCTGAACCATCATGAGGTATTCTTTTTTTTAAGTTTCATCTAGAATAGCAATCCTCTGTGGAGAGTTACTGAAAAAGTTAGTAATGTCACTCAGGTTGGAAAAAAATTCTCGAGCTTGTTGATTCTGACTGGTTGCTTGGCCGACAATCAAATTGAACTGATGATGTGCGTAGCAATGCACAAAATGTGCATTCTTTATAGGTACGTTTAATAATAGCCTGAACACTTGCGTGGTGACCATTCATCACGTTTGTACCGTGGTAGCTCTGGGATATCAATTTCTCTGCTTTGTCTACAACTTTTTCCAAACTAGCTTGTATGCATCCAGCGATAGATTCTGCATCATGTCTAGGGGGATTAGTGAATTCCCAGTATCTCTCAACTGGTTGTCCGTTACCTAAAATGTATCGGAAAAACGACAACCTATTGGGAAGCAGATGAAACATCAGTAGTTTCATCTGCTATCACTGCTACAAAACTTACTTTTGAGATTTCACTTTTCATGTGGTTCTGGCAACCAGTGAGCCATACAATCTAATAAATCGTTTAGAATTTCTTTTGATGTTCCTTTAAAAACAGTGACATTAGTGAGATGATCTTTTACAGATGCATCAAGTTCTGCTGAGAAGTTTATAATACCTCTGGAAACTCCTGGATTTAATGAATCGTCGCGTTCATCATGTCCTCGAAGTGCGAGCACAAATGCGCCGCAAAACACAATACAGTCAATAATTTTGGAAAGAACATAACGATTTTTGGTTACTTGCTCATTGTGTTTAACATTCGAACGAAATGCACTGTCAAGCTGTTGGCGAATATCAACCTTTCCCAGCAAACTAAACTCTAATGTGAGGTTTAAATGTGATTGGAAGCGGTGATGTTTATTTATTTTCTGAGTTAGATGTCATAAATCAGCAACACCGTAACTCACCCAACTTGAATCACCACTTTGTTTTACAAATAGGAGACAGTGAAAACAAAACAGCCTGTTAGGTAATTCACATCCACAGATCCATAGATATTTCTTAAGTCGGGTTTGAATTCTCTTTTGAAATCTCTAGTTTTACATTTTGTCACCTGGATCAGCTTAAGCCTAGGTGTTGACCGGAGCATTTTAATTTCAATTTTTCTTTCCAACGGCAACGTTGAAAAATGTAATTGTTTTAGCTCAGAAACACTGACTTTACTAAGTGCCATTTTAACTGTTTACACATTTTCTTACACACAACAATAAAACTAACCTGTAAAAACTAATAAACAGATTAATGACTGATAAACAACTACATTAACCACTTGTTGCCGCAAACCAAAAGAGAATCCGGACGAATAACAAACTGCCAATCCATCTGCGTTAGCTCCCGCACACTGAATGAAGACTGTGCGAATTGAAAGCTTATGAGCGGCGCTTATTCCTCACACACGTCCTCTTCCCACCGGACAAACTAGTTTTCAAGTAATTTCTTCTATCGCACGTGCGATCGACGTAAGGCCGGCCGATTTGTGCTGCTAACTTTCAAATTTTATATAATTGCAGTTGCGTCTTGCCAGGGCATTTAGAGGGGAGAGGAGCTCGTCCCGAAATTGGCAAAACCTGGATATGTGTTTACTGTTTTATTTTATTTAACTTGTTATACAGTATTTTGATTTTTTTCTTTCGTTTTCTCTCTTTCTGTTTTGGGGGTTCACGTGCTCATGTGCACCAATAGAGGAGCCACCACGGTCTGTTATACAAGTTTTCTTGCTGGGTAAACTTTTTTTCTTGTTTAGCGCGTTATACACTATGTTGACAAAAGTCACCGGATACCCCTTCAAAAGCAAATGAACGGATCCGCTGCGTTGTTACGATGCGCGATACAGCTGTAAACGGTATTGTTATGGTGAGAAATCTCAGCCACGTTATATATTTATTAAATAGGTAGCCAAAATTAAATCTGAAGGGAAATTTTGAATTTCGACTAAAATTTAACTTTGGGAGATGGGTGGATGCATTTTAAAACAAAAATATTTTCTAAGTATTAGAAGGCCATGAACATCCTAAACAAAAATGCATCTGAAAATTTACATTCCACAAGAAGTTATTGGAAAGTTTGCGTTGTTTGTGTTCAAGCAGAGTTGAGTCACCTGTAAGTGCAAAAATAAGTGAATATTGTTGCATGTGTATGAAAATGTGTCACTATAAGTCATAGGATAAAATGTACTCGTTCAATAACAACTTGTGGAGGCGGTGAAAGTCAATTTAAAAAGATAGGACAAAAATTGCAGTTATGAAATACCTTATAAAACCAGGATTCGGATCGATAGCCTTAGTCAAGCTAAGGTGGGGTACATGGGACCAAGTCATGGAAGACAACAGCACACAAAAATTTTTCACACTGCACTAATTTTGGACTTTTTTTGAAAGGCTACTGCCTGTATTTATTATTTTTCTTTAAAAACTTAATAAGGTCATTTAGTGGACAATCAGATGGCATTTCTTTTTTGTTGTTTGCTAAAACACAGCAGTATAAAAACAGAATCTCAATTTCTTTTCTATTTCTCTTTGGCCACTGGCCTTATGAACAGCACAACTTTACATATTTCAACACAGTTGGTTTGAACACTAGGCATGCATCCAAAATTATACCATGATTCACATAGCTTACACAAAAAAAAAAGATACTGGATTATTTTTAATTCCACAAGGTGGACAAGTTCTGTTCTTTTGAAACGTACTCTCTTCTCTCTCACCTAGTTAGCTCAATGACAAATTTACAATTTTACACTTATTGATTTAAATTTACAGCACCTAAACAATCTTAGCAAACTCTGCAATCCCCCAGACCAGCTTCGAAGACTTCAATTTAAATTTACAGTTATTTTAAGAGCCACAAATTATACTTTAACAAATCTACTATCAGCAAGTAAACAAACCAAGTAAATTATCCTCAAAACAGAATTTACACTGAGCACAAGCATTAATTAACATGACATAACCTATAGAACTACCCTGAATGAACCTACTTCACTTATAAAGAAACCTCACTAACTAATCTTAAAAATTATCACTATTCATAACATCACCATAATTCAGAAATTCAAACAATCTTCTTGCACTAGCTTGCTCATAAAAATCACCTCACTCTGCACTTCACATAATAGCTCAAGATACTTAATAACTCTATATTGTAAACAAAAGCTCAAAATACCAATTAACTAAATTTCCAAACTGAATATCAAGTTCACTAACACCAACAACCAGAATTTAGAATTTACATCCCTATCACTACAGCAAATCATAAACAAATAAATTTAGATACCCTAAATCACAAAATAAAAATTAAATTTAACACCATGCAGTGATTACTGAGGTAGCGGTGAGGCAAATACTCTCAGTTCAGACACTACCCTGGGTTTTGAGAACCAACACAGGAAGAAAATACCAGTCAGGCTGAAGGCGTGAAATTGGGTCGTGAATCCACTTTCAGCCTATGCAAAAGGAAAGGAAAAAAATCCTCAAGTGCGACACATCATCATCAGGCACAGAATTTCCTCTAACATGATCTCGCCAATTATTGAAGCAACACCCGACCGACCCTCGCTGGCAGTACATACCTCCGTGAGCAGCGAAACTACTGGGGGGGGGGTTTGAAGACAAGTTTTCCCCCAAAAACCACGTCCTCAAGGATCTCCCTTTTCGAACCAATGCATGATCCCACCTTGATCAACCACGCCTGCAAGAGCCTGTCGTACTTCAACCCTACATACTCCAGGCACATCCGGCCCAGAACCAACACAACTATATCCCAGGAAAAATTCACTTATCTCTCTCTATATATCCCAAGAAATCCTAAATCACAATATCCACATATATCCCAGGAAAATTCACTTATCTCTCTATATCCCAAGAAATCCTAAATCACAATATCCACATATATCCCAGGAAAATTCACTTATCTCTCTATATCCCAAGAAATCCTAAGTCACAATATCCACATATATCCCAGGAAAATCCACTTATCTCTCTATATATCCCAAGAAATCCTAAATCACAATATCCACATGTATCCCAGGAAAATCCACTTATCTTTATATCCACATGTATCCCAGGAAAATTCACTTATCTCTATATCCACATATATCCCAGGAAAAATCACTAGCAAAGAAATTCTTCTGCACCATGGCAATGCGCAGGTCCACTTCAGACAATAACACTGACCATTTACATAACCCACTAAATATTTTCACCTTATTGAAAATTAAAATTACATTTAGACTTTTAACCTTATAGTAAAAACAAGAAAATTTAGGCCAAAGAAAAGAACAATTAATACTGGAATTGGTGAGCAAAAGTGTCTTCTCAACCCATGATGTTCATGCTTTTTGTGAAATACTAAACTTGAGAACAAAAAATACTTTAACTTCTATTCTGCACATATCGCATCCTGGTGAAAATTCCCTACTCAGAGCCCTCTGCCCTAGGACAAGTTCCCGGTTTGCCCTAAGATCACCCCTTTCCAATGGGAGATTAACACTCATCTGGAGCATGTAAAATACTGCTCCTCAAATAACACACCTACCATCTCAGTTTCGACACTCAACACTCCAAGAATGTAAACAGCACTTTAGGTTTCCAATTTCATCACACTATAATATGTTCCCAAAATTCCAATATAAATCATCCCATAATTTATCTTCACTCAAAAAGAAAATAACTCAACGCTGTAAAAGACTAGAGAGAAATGTTTACTATTATTTTTATCACCCACGGCCTCACAACAACACTGCTTTTTAAATATCACATGCCCAACTAAACTATTATCGATGCACCAAAATTTACTGTGCCCAGACATTAAACTAAATTTTTCTGATACATCAAAATTTACTGGCCTGGGAAGTTGCTACAATACCAGACACGACAACACAAAAAAAAAAAAAAAAAAAAAACATAAATGAAAGCATTTTCAACTCCCCTCTCTTTTTTTCTTTCTTTTTTCTCTGAACTCACACCTGAGGAACCAATAAATCCTAATTTTGAAAGCTGAACGTTACACACAGCCATAATCAGAGGCAAAAAAACTTGCTCTTTTTCTTTTTGTTTCTTATGCTCAGCTCGAAGTTTAGGTACCCTGCGTGGGATGTTATATATCAATACAGAAAGATATGGACTAAAACATTACCTTCGAGCTGGCGTTCTTTTTTTCCTTTTTTTTTTTTTTTTTTTTCTCACCACAGTTTACAGTCCTGGCACAACCAGTTTTTTTTTTCTTTCCTACTGCAGCAGAGCATCGCCGGAGCCAGCAGGTACCTCCCATTGTGGTGGACTGGTGGTCATCAAAAAGCCGTCAAGCAAAAAAAAAAAAAGAACTCCTCCCCAAACTTTGGGAGGAGATGGAACTGTTTTTGGCCTCTCTCCTTCGGCCTTTGAAGCAGGCCTCCTCCTCCTCCTTGGGGCAGCAACCGCATGGAGAGGTGTAGATGCTGTTGGCGGTATATCCTTAAGGGAGAAGGCATGTCTTGCCTTCCTCGGCTAAGTTCTCTCCAGGGCGAAGTTTCCGGACGGCGGGAGGCTTCTTTATCGGCGTGCTACATCGTCAACCCCTCGAATGCGAATACGAATACCAGAGCCAGAGTGTCCCAATGTGGTGGGCTGGTGGTCAGCAAAGCTGCCATGGAAAAAAAACTTTTTTTTTTCTCTGTGGTTCTCTCCCGCCAAAAGGCGAGGAGAAAAAAACTCCGCCGTCCCCTCTTTCTCTGCCGGCCAGCAAGAGGACCAGAACAAAAGTGTGCTCTCTCAACGGATAAAACTCTGGGGTGCTTGAAACCGCTGACCCCTCCCATTGGTCGAAACTTCAGCCTAGCAACTCATAGCTTCCCAACGGAATTTCACTCCCACGCAAGCCAGGGGTGACACTCTGACCTTCACACGTAGGGACCAGGCTTTTTGACCCTGAGGTCTAAAAACAGATTCTGTTGCTGAATTCCTTACCCAAAAGACGAAAAGATGTTGCACTTTTGTGCGACTTTTTCACGACGTTTGGAAACAGGAACGCAAAAATGGCGAATTCTTGCCTTGCAGAAAATCACTAATTTTAATTTTCTTTTTTTTTTCTCTCGTTCCGTGATGTTTGTTAAACTAAAAATTAATTTTGATTCTCTGAGCTGCACACCTACTCGCCTTTTCCTATCGCGATAAAAGAACAGATAAAATAATTATTTTCAAAACCCCAAAGTCAGTTAAATCAAATATTATTCTTTTTTTTTTTTTTTTTCACCAACATGAAATTTTGTTTTCCTGGTTGTGATTAAGACAAGCGAATTTTGCGCACGAATTCCCCTGCCTTTCAACCCGGAATTTTCTTCTAACGTATGTCATGGGAGAAAATTTTTGCATTAATTAATCTCTGATAAACCAACAGAAAGATTGATCAGGTCTCTCTGAAATTCACCAGAGGTTAAAATTTTTGCCATGACAGTATAAAAACAAGCCTGCAGCTCACCGTGATCATATCGCACTGTGAGGTTGAGTGAAAATGTCGCGGCGGGAGATAACTGACTTTGAGAAAGGAAAGATTGTTGGGTGTTATATTAGTAGGTTGTCCAGGCATAAGAGAAACCGAGAGGCGTTTAAACACCCAAATCAACTGTCTTGGATGTACTGAATGAGTGGAAGTCACATCGCGTGCCTGGAGCAGCAAATCGTACCGGCAGACCAAAGAAAATCTGTGATAGAGGACGTCGAAGCCTCAGAAGGGCAGTTACAGCTAATCGACGGAATACTGCGCAAGACCTTAGTGTGCAGGTGAGTAAATGAGTAAAAATGCTGGAACCTCGGTATGTACACGTACCATTCGCAGAGAACTTGATTCCATGTGTTACCGTAGTCGTGCGGCTGCTCATAAGCCTTTCATCTCCACTCGGAATGCTACTCATCGTTTAGCATGGTGTAAAGAACATTTATCGTGGACTGTAGATCAATGGAAACGGGTCCTATGCACTGATGAATCCAGATACACGATGCATCAGTCTGATGGCGGTGTGTGGGTATGGCGGCAGCCGGGGGAAGGCTATTTACTACTGTGTACTGTTCCTACGGTCAAGTTTGGAGCTGGCAGTGTACTCGTGTGGCGGTGTTTTTCGTGGTATGGTCCCGGCCCATTGGTTATCGTGGAAAAACCTGTTAACCAGCACGTCTTCCTCGATATTCTGGTCAGCTATGTCCTACCAAATTTGTGGCAATACTATGGAACCGAGCCTTGTTGGTACCAGCAGGATAATGCACCAAGCCATAAAGCAAGGACTGTTACGGCGGGGTTTGACGATTATTCCGTATCGTGTGTGGACTGGCCAGCACAAAGCCCTGATCTTAATCCCATACAGCACCTATGGGATGAATTATAGCGCCGCATAAGAAGTTTGGTACCAAGGACTACTATAATACTAAGCAGCAGTTATCTGCAGCATTATGTAGTGAATGGAAGCGCATACCTATCGCTGTGTTCCTAAACCTTGTCGACAGCATGCCTCGAAGGGTCAGTGCATGCATTATTAAGGCCAAAGGTGGACCGACACCGTACTAATATATGTCAATAAATGCTATGTTGCGTTTCTCTTCTAGGTGTCTACTGACTTTTGTCAATATAGTGTATATCATTATCGTCAACCATTATCAGTCCACTGCTGGATGAAAGTTTCACCAAGTTTCTTTCAAACTGTCTGACTTGAGTCAGTCTTCTCCATGCCATGTCACCCCAGAAGGCTTTCGAACTTTGTTCACCCACCTCCCACGTGATGTTCTTTTGTCCTTTGGTATCCAGTCTTAATATTTCAGTTGTCCATCGGTGGTCAGTCCTAGCAATATGTCCATCCCGTTGCCATTTCAGGAATTTTACTTCGATCACGATTTCTTCCACTCTTGTCATTATCCTGATGCGCGAGTTCCTCCGCTTGTCTTTCCTGATTACCATGCATTTTCAGAGAAATTAAAGTTTTCAGAAATTTCGTCGTCGACTCCTGGGAAATATATGTATTTCGGACTCCTGGAAAACACCTTCAGTGTACTTCGAAAAATCAGCACGAAACTTGATTTTATGTCTTCAACCCGCAACCTGGTAAAAAAATAAAAAGACAATTGGTGTCGCTCTTCTGCGATACCTGCCGTCGCCCACAAGCATGTTTGAGTGATTTATAATGTAACATCACGACTTATAGTTCATTCCCAGAAATAAAGCGGCATAAATAGCGCCCGTATAAAAGCTTTTTGTTTTTCTAAGAATGGAACGAAATGAATGGTTGGGAAATGGGGAGGGTGTGTGTGTGTGGGAAAAAAAAAAAAACTAACTGCAGTGTTTGGTTGTTTTCATATCTTGATGTCACTCGCTTGTGACGTATTTGACATCAACAGGTAACATGACAAAAGTTCTTCCTGTGATGAGTTGATGTAGATGGTAATCATATGCTTCGCTGAACAGTATCGACGAAAGGTTTCTACTTCTCAGCTACGCCAAATATTTGCTAATTTTAAACACTCTTTAGCGTTTCTTTTTTCTCCCTTACCGTGCCCATTCGTTCGCTTTTAACTTTCTTTGCCCATAGGCATCTGGCAAAAACTTTTCGCTGCATACGTGTGCACAGTATTATTGGCTCAAATTCGTACGCTTTTTTACATCCGGAAGTTTGTTTATAGTGTTTGGTAATCATGTTGCTCAAAAAAAAAAAAAAAAAAAAACAATGACTGTTAATCCAGGTAATGCGGGAAAAATGCTGAGAAACGTGGTTTGAATTGCCAAACAAATAAATGATGCTCGGTTTTGCTTTTCTTAGGATGATTTTTTTTGTAGAGGCAGTGAATGAAGCATTGCGTGTTTAATTAAAAATTATTTGTATATGTTTATGAGGTGAACGGAAATCATAGGGTTTTTCGAGTTGAATTTTATTCAGAGCGTCTATCAAGTCCCGAAAGCAAGAAAATTAAAAAAAAAAAAAAAAAAATTTGAGCTCAAACTTTTTCTGTAGTTTTGTTTACCGAAACGCACACAGCCTATGTGTACATACATACAAAAAAAAAAAAAAAAAGTTTTTACGAGAACTGAAAAATTAGTGGTTGATGAGGGCAACCTTAGAAATAACCGGTGCCTACACCTTGAACAAACAGGTACACTGTAAAAAATAAAGTGATGTGAATTCACGGAAAATTTCTGAAAATAAGGTGCAGTGAAGTTGCCGGTAGGTCAGTCTTTTAACGAAATTTCCGTTTTCAAAAGTGCCCGTCTTTTACGCTTTCCAACCGTAGGTTGAAGAAGCGTATATGCTCCAGCTTTGTGCGTCTGCCTGTCCGCACGATAACTCGCGTAAAAATGGTTCGATTTCGATGAAATTTTAGTATGTGGTAGGGGCTAACCTGGGGACGGACACTATTAAAAATGGGCGAAATGGTGTCAAAGGTCAGGACATAGGAGCAGGATCCATTGCATCACTCTTATGCGTCATAACTTACGTAAAAATGCTTGGATTGCGACAAAACTTTATCATGTTGTTCAGGAGGTATACTGAACCGGTTCTGTTGAATATCATCGAAATGGGGTCAGGGCACAGGAGCGATATTTATTCCACAGCCAATTATCCTTATAACTTGACTTTAAAAATGCTTCTATTGCGACAAAACTTTAGTATGTTGTTCCGGAGAAATACTGAACCAATTCTGTTTAACATAATCGAAATGGGGTCAGAAAGGTCAGGGTACCGGAGCGAAATTTATTCCACAGCCATTATCCTCATAACTTGAATAATAATTTGAGTAAAAATGCTTCTATTGCGACAAAACTTTAGTATGTTGTTCCGGAGGTATACTGAGCGAATCAATAGTCAGGGTCGGGAGGAGGGTTTGTCTGCGCGCGATTTCTGGTATGTTGGAAAGCGTATCATCAATCATAATCGCTGGCATTGCATGATTTTACTAACTTTTTTTTTTTTTTAAGTTCCGTATTTTCACAGATTTTTCCATAGTCAGCAATTCCGTTTATTTCAGAAAAGTCCTCCTTTCCAAGTTTTTCCGTATTTATACAGAAATTTCGCAAAATCAAAGACGCTCAATGTTTCAGCCCTTGCTCCAGAGAATCTTTGCACCTGTGATCGAACTCAGGTCGATCGGTTTAGGTCTACACAAGCCGCGCGTCTTAACCACTGGGCCTTTTAGAAAGTCTCAGGAATTGTACTCACGCTTAAGGTAAAACTAATCTCGCGATGAATTTTTTTTAATACGTTTGTAATAATATAATTTTTTCTGTAGACATCACAAATTAAGTATTTTTTTTCAACGTGACATTTTGAAGCAACAGAATACTTTAAAACTTGATAATTTTTTTTTTTTTAAACTGACTGTAACTTATCTGTAAGAAATGGTGAAATGTTCTGCTTTATAGTATTATTTCACAAAACTTCTAAATATAAAATTCAGGGGTTGCGCTGACTTTTCCAAAGTTTTCGCCAATTTAGTCGCCAAATTTATTTTCGCCGAAATGTTATAACACTATGAAAAGGTAATCGCCAAAGCTTTTTTCCCATCGCCAAAATGATTTATTTTTCGCAAATTACGAAGATGGCGATCGGCAGCGCGGCTCCTGTAAAATGTACTCTTGACAGCTATAATAACTTTTGTCAATAAGCACTCCACAGGCTGATACATAGACATCGTGCAATCACCTGTAAATACCAGATTTCTTACGGAAACACAATGTAGAGTAAAATAGACATCGTGCAATCACCTGTAAATACCCGATTTCTTACGGGAACACAATGTGCAGTATAATAGACATCGTGCAATCACCTGTAAATACCCAATTTCTTACGGAAACACAATGTACAGTATAATAGCAGATACACAAAATGGGGGAGAAGAGAAGAAATATCCTGTGCCATAATAACCAAAATTGTGCTATATGCTATTCACAATATCAATTTATTTTTCAAATTAAATAGCGGTTACTACAAAATGTTTTATTTGTGTATGATTATTCTTTATTTCGAAGTAAAACAGATTAGAAGGAAAAGTTTTTTCCTTTTTAATGTCTTTTTCTTAGAGATAAATGGAGTTAAAGTAAAACATTTCGCAGTAATCAGTATAAACGAAATTTTTAAATAATTATTGACTGGGATCTGACGGAAAGTTTGACGTCACAGCCTGCTGCTTCTGGAAGGCTACGGTACAGTGCTGTTTTTGGCATTGTAGTCTGTGCGATGGTTTTAAAGTTGAGGAATTTCGTATGACAGAAAAATCCGTTTTTGTACTCCACGGTGATCGATCACTCTTGAGTTCAAGATTTATAAATTTGCTAGGTCCAATTAAATGATTCCGTCGGTGTAAAAAGTTTGAGGGCGAGTTTGCGTGACTTGCCGGCTGTTTTGGCAGGAACAAAGGAAAACAATCGAATTAAAATATTAGATCGCGTCGTTCTTTGTTAGTTTTAATAGAACCAACGTATCGTGGAAAGCCACAAAAACAACTTAGGAGTTTATTTTGGTGAATTCGAATGAAGTAGGTTGAGCTTCAAAGGCCTCGCCGCTCCCTGGGCATTATTCAGATGACTACAAAAATTGCTCATTGTTCTTTTGAAATGCCGTTGTTCCCGTTTCATTCGCCAAAATAGCAAAGAAAATTTGGCAAACGTTGGAGAAGAAACGGTTTATAATTACACTTCATTGAGTTTCTATCTGGCGATGGTATCTACAGAACCGTATGAAGTTGGTTGTGTTTTTTGTTTTGTTTTTTTAATGTTCAGGCATTTTTAATTTACGTATTTTTTTTTCTTTTTGCATTTTTTATAATGGTCGGACACATGGCCCTTCTTCCTCGGAATGCTGTGAAATTAATTGGGTTTGTTGTACTATGTGAAGTTGGGGGAGCTAACATTAGGTCGTATTGGACAGCTGTCATGCAATATGATCCTAGGCATGTTCCTTCTCTCGCTGTTATTCGTCTCATTGAGGTCATAGGACACCCCCATCCTCCGCCCCGCTTTCAAAGGGCATTTAGTTATACCAGAAAACTGGCGTTCCCATGTGGCATTTTCGGTTATCAGACTGTCTACAGCAGAAGCTCTCAAATTATGATACTGCCACTCCGAAAGTAAGCACAGTCGAATCTCGTTAAACAGCTATGTTTTGTTCAATGTGCTACACTGGCGGTAAGCAAAGAAGACAGTTTAAAGAGATTAACATTAAAAAAAAAAAAAAAAAAGCAAGGTTAAAATTAATTAAATGACATTATGAAGAAGAAATGAAACAAATATACTTACTAAGATATTGTATCTCGAATTCTGAGAACGTACGGATTGAAAACAGTGCTTAAGTCAAGTTCATGGGAAAAATTCTTAAAACAATGGTATTTTCCTATAATATCAGTATTTCGTTTATCAGTACTATCGACATTTACACACGGAACTGTTGTTCTATCTTTCGTCTTTTTTAAACCTTCCTCATTTTTGTTTGAAATCGGTTTTTTGGATATCATCTTGTAAAACAAACCAGATCCCTCCATATACACGTCTTTTAATGCATAGCCAAAATGATTCCTAACCAGCTTTTCTTTCAGGCATACATCCGAGGGGAGCGAAGCCCCCCCCCCCAAATACATTTTATGTTACCAAGCCAAAATGTTAATAAATGCAGACTATAATGAAAAAGAAAATTTCATTTCTTTTAATGCTACAAATATTTCTCCAGTTATAATTGTTTTTTATATTTGTTCAAGTGTTATAGTTTATTTTGCTTAAAGGTATTAAGACGCTTGGTTCTTCAAAATGTAATTTGTAGACAAGTCATGCTTGATAGTCAAGGAATCGCGGTTCAGGATCAGGAGTGTGTTGAATACATTTTAATAGAAGATGAGAATTTCAAGCCATTCGGTTAACGGACATGAAAAAACAACAGTGTAACTGAGTGAAAGTGATTAAATGAACATTGCATTATGCTCTTCATGGATTATTTCCTGTGCTGTATTTTTTAATGCAAATACCAAACAATTTATAAACTACTCATCCCAACTTGGGTTTTCATTCTACAGTTCTAATTTTACATGCGCATTTCAAATTGCAATTGTTAGATGATATGAAAAAAAAAGCTATTTTTCAGAGCTACTTTATTCTGAAAGTTCTGGTGGTGAAAACAAAATAATTTTCATAGAACATTTGCAAGTTCAACTTCACATTTTAATCTAGTTTTTACTTATGTGGCAGCATTTAGATGATTGTATATTTTATTTCGCGATTGAATATTTTCAGAATGAGATTTTGTGGCTGTAGTCCAATTTATTATATTTTGAAATCTCGCACCTCCTCGTATAGCTGGAGAAAGTTTGTTCTTGAAATATTTAAAGAAATAATTACTATACAGTATATGTATTAATTGCTTCTACATATGTAAATATAGTACCTAAACATTTTACACACACACACACACACAGTCGAGTCACATTATTGTGACCACTTCCTACTTTTGACGTCAACAGCGCGTAGCCAATGAATGAAGGCACGTGTCGTGAGCTGGCTTGGAGGGTATATAAGGTGTGCTGTAGGAGGGGTCGCGCTGCCGATCGCCATCTTCGCAATTTGCGAAATAAAAAAAAAAAAAAAAAAAAAAACCGTCTTGGCCATAGAAAACAAGCTTTGGCAATTAACTTTTTATACTGTTATAACACTTTGGCGATTAAAAATTGAATTTGCCGAATAAATTGGTTTGCCGAATAAACCCCTGGTGTAGGTATTCTGAAAACTTATCACTCGTTGCTGTCATGGATAAAAGGAGCGATTTATCGGATTTGCAAAAAGGTATGATTATCGGCTTTAGGGGCAAGGGTGGCAGTATTTCTGAAACAGCGCAGTTTGTGAACTGTTCGCGTGCTGCTGTGGTTAAAGTGTATCGTGATTGGAGAAATGACACTATTGCGAATAAGCGACGTGAAAACAGTGGAGCACCACGTGCAATTGATGTGAGAGGTAAACGTCGGCTTCGTCGAATGTGCGTGAGGGCCGATCGACACGCTACAGTGGAGCAACTCACTGGCCGAATGAACCAGGGGATTACCGGAAGTGTGTCTAAAACGACCGCCGTGCTGCGTATGGGGCTCCGATGGAGACGGATTGTCACTGCACCTATGCTAACGAAGGCGCGTCGGCAGAAAAGGCTTACATTTTTGCACGGCAGTATGGGTATTGGATCTCCGATGAGTCACGTTTTCTGCTTTATCGAACGGATGGACGTTGGTGTATAAGGCGAGAAACATCGGAGAACAAACACTCCTCAACCATTGCTGGAACACAAGCTGGTGGGGACAGCGTTATGGTCTGGGGAATGTTTTCGTGGTATTCTCTGGGTCCACTCATACCTGTAGAAATCACTATGGACCGAATTCATTATGAATCCATCCTAGCAGACCACGTGCACCCATACATGCTGATTGTCTTCTCCGGGGCGGATGGGATCTTCCAGAACGACAATGCGACGTGTCACACAGCTAGAAATATCAGAGAGTGGTTGAAAGAGAACGATGACTTCAAAGTACTTTCCTGGCCCCCCTAATTCCCCCAGACTTAAACCGAATTGAGCATCTGTGGGACCACCTCGATCGTGTTGTTCGCTCTATGGATCCTCCGCCACGCACTCTCCAGCAGCTGTCAGTGGAATGACGCAGTAAGGTGCTGGAAAGTGTTCACAGGTTATGTGAAGTCGTGCACTGCAGTCCGCATGACTTCACATAACCTGTGAACACTTTCCAGCACCTTATTGCGTCATTCCCAGCCCGACTAGCCCCTGTCTACGCTGCACACGGCGGTTACTCTGGATATTAGCTGGCGGTCACAATAATGTGACTCGACCGTGTATGTATTAGGGGTATGCAAAGGTTTCTGCCGCCCCCGCTGGTGGGCGCTGTAGGGCCCTAACCAGCCTGCGACCAGGGCTTGTCAGTTCGTACATGAAGCCAAGCATGGCGATCGATAAAGTTCATTTGTGGCACTGTTTGTTATTCATGTTTAATTTAGGGAAAAGTGCGAGTGAAGCATACGGTTCAATATGTCAGGCGTATTGCGATATGGTTATGGGTGAGCGGACGTATCGAGAATGGTTTGCCAGGTTTAATAAAGGGGATCTCAGCTTGGAAGACAAGCCACGTGTAGGTAGAACGCCGGAACTCACAGACGAGGAGCTGGAATCGCTGTTGCAAGAGGGTGCCACAGAATCGACCACGCAACTGGCGAAACGTTTGAAAGTGGCTCAATCGACGGTGGTACGGCGTCTTTACAGGCCTTGGGAAAGATCCAGAAGATTAGTTAGTGGGTTCCGCATACGTTAACGGAGTGTAAGATTAGTCAACGATTGGGCATCTGCTTGTCGGTACTGAAGAGGTTTCAAGGGAGGAATTTCTTGTGGCAGGTTGTCACCGGGAATGAAAAATGGGTATTGCGACAACCCCGTACGCAAGCTATCCTGGTTTGACCCAGACCAGCCATCAACATCCGCTGCAAAACAGGATATCCCAGGTGAAAAGGTGCTGTTGTGTGTGTGTGGTGAGATATGCATGGAGTGCTGTACTTCGAACTGTTGAAACCGGGCGAAACCATCACTGTATAACGATCAGTTGATGAAACTGAACTCCGCAATCGAGCAAAAACACCCATGGACAGGTAAAGGACTCCCCCCCCCAAGTCATCCTGTTACACGATAATGCCAGACCACATGTCGGTGCCACCACGAAATCAACCCTCGCAATACATTGACTGGGAGGTTTTATCGCAACCGGCTTACTCCCCGGACATTGCACCCTCAGACTTTCACCTGTTTCGCTCTATGCAACATGCCCTAGCCCAACAGCGGTTCACCACAGTTCCAGAGGTGGAAAATTTCGTCACTGCGTTCTTTAGCTCAAAACCCAAGTCCGTCTATTACAGGGGCATTCATTTGTACCCTGAAAAATGGCAAAATGTCATTGCTGCTGACGGCTAATATTTCGTTAATAAATATGTACTGGTTTCCTGATTGTTCCTTTCTCCTTTAAACGCCGAAACTTTTGCATACCTTTAATATATATGGCAAATGGAAAACCTACCCCCCCCCCCCCCCCCCCGCCAATAAAAAGCCTGACTCTATTCCTAACATCTAATTTCTTGCCTCATCCACTGAACTTTCAAAGATGTCTGCTGCTTCGATATTTCTTAAAAAAAAAAAAAAAAAAACTGATGGAAAAAAAAATCCCACACAACAACCGTTCCCTATATGAGAAAGCAACTACCGAAGGCGTTGGATACCTAGAGGTTTTAGAATCCAAAATGGAAAATGTGAGACAGGAAGTGTCCTCTTCTGAGGGCTTATGTCTTCTATGGAAATGTAAAACGTAGCAGTTAAGGTATTGCTATTCGGTCAAATCGTAAAAGGTAATTATAAATCAGCAGGGTAATTAGTCTCTATATCTCCGTTTAATAAACTTCGATATTTAACCGGACACACTCATACTAGTAATCTCACTTCTGTCAGATGCAACAAATCACAGAAGAATCAGCCTTTAATTTTTGGCAGGTGACCACACTTCGCTGGTTCATTTCTCAGGGGAGTAAACATGGCGGAGGCTGCTATTTCGTCCGTTCTGTAAAACTTCTTTCACGAGGACCCATCTAAGATGTTTTCAGGGCGCATCTAAGAAGGTAAGGTGCGCGATTCGAAGTGTCCGTTGCGCAAGTGAATATTTTGAGAGGCGGTTCGACATGGTATTTTTCTATGAGGAACTCAAATGTCCTGGCGGATGGCGGTCAGCGAGGTGACAGTTTAAAAGGGGAAATTTCCCTTTAGTAGAATAGGATAAGATATGTAACCCTTGGGTGGTGGCGGTTTATCGAGGTTCGACTGTATCTTCGGCAACCAGTCACTGATGATACTGATGCTTTATCATAATCATTTTAAATAAATGAAACGTGCCCTAGCAGTTGGACAGTACCTCGTGTTAATTTCAGTGTAAAAACTTTACTTCGTCTGTTCAATTTTGGCGTCTAGGAAGCTGTGACAATAGCACACAGCTTAATTTATCTTCAGGTTTTTATGTGGGCAACTTTTTTTTTTTTTTTTTCAGCCTCACATATGAAAAAGAAAAAAGCAACTGCCTTTCCTCCCTGTTAAATGAGTCATGCTAACTACCATTAACCAAATTACTTTCGAGAATAGAAGTCTTTTATTTTGCCAGCACACATTAAGCATTAAAAAGAAAAGAAAAGCCCAACAGTATTAAGAACAGATAACGGAACTACAGGGGTTGTCTAAAATAATGGAAACACCTGGAAACAAATAGGTGTTACACACCAAATATGGTGTGGGAGCACCCTTGGCATTTAAAACTGCTCGAATCCTCCTTGGAATGGACTCATACAAGTCCTAGATGGTGGTAATTGGTATGTTGTACCATTCTTCCTGCAGAAACTGCTCCAATTCCTTGAGAGACACCGAAGGAGAATAACGGGATTGCACTCTTTTTTTTTTAACAGACCACAGGGGTTTAATGATGTTTAAATCCGGTGATTGTGCAGGCCAGGGAAGGTGTGCGTGCAACTTCATGTTCCTCAAACCATGATTGAACAGTTCGACTTCTGTGAATCGGGGCTTTATCATCTTGAAAGTTGCAATCCCCTGACGGAAACTATGTCTGCCCCACTGAATGCATATGGTCGGCCAAAAGAGTGACCTAGTCACCACTAGTGATCCGTCCATATAAGGTGATAATGGAGACCTGCTGCAAACCACGAGATCATGGCCCAAACCATTACGGAACCACCCCAATACTTAACTGTAGGAAGGAGACAGTCTGGGTTGTAGGCTTCTGCGGGGGTTCTCCACACGTAAACCCGTCCTGAAGTGGGGAATAGTGAGAAACTTGATTCATCGGAAAACAAGACATGTTTCCATTGATCCGCAGTCCACGTTTTATGTTCCTGGCACCATTGTAGTATCTGTTTCATGTTCACCTGTGACACCAGGGGTTTTGCAATCGCAGCTGTTCCGTAAATATTGTGCTTATGCAATTCCCTTCGCACGGTATGAGTCGACACTGGGTTTTGGAGATGTGCATTAAGCTCAGCAGTCACTTTCGTCGCTGTGGTATTCCTCCTTGCGGTCACAATCCTCTTTAATGTCCTCCTGTCTCGCAGTGAGTTTGGTTTTCCTTCCACAGTTGTCTCGCAGGTGATGTTGTGCAGTGAACATTGTATGCTGTCATGACCTTCGACACGGTACCTCTCGATACCCTCAATACCTGTGCGACTGTGGTTACCGACGCACGAACCAGACGGGCTCCTACAATCTGCCCTCTTTGGAACTCCGACAGGTCACTATTTGTGCCTTCACCTGGAACGAAATTATACAAACATCGATTTACAATGCAATCACAGATCCTTGAGACTTTTTACAAAAAGAAAAAAACTTTTGCAGTACTTTTTTACAAAAAAACAAAAACAAAAAAGCAATTGTAGCTACATGTTCGTTTTACTCAAAAAACAGCACATACCAAAGTCACTGTTTTCAGCGAGGTTTCCATTATTTTGGACAACCCCTGTACTTTCTGTTAAACACCTCAATATTATTCTAATTAATGTTGACGCTGAATAATAGCTTAACGAGCGTTCTGTTGCGGAACTTAGCATTCATTTAGGAGGCAGTTTGAATGGCTGGTGGTAGTGTTTATTCCTAGAACTTTAGAAGTACTTCCGTAAACATAATTTGAACAGAAGGGTGTAATTACCATATATAAAATTTCAGTTGCAATTTTGTGCGTAAATGTTGTGTTTTGTTGCCCTTAACAACAAAAATCAGTTTTTAACAGTTGCTGCTGTGACGTCATGTCACCCAAAGCATTGACATGACGTCAGAGCTGTGTCCGTTACAAGATCAAAGTTGTTTCAACAGGAAAACGTCACGAATATTAGTTTTTTTTTTCAGCTTATAAACGATTTTGGAGGAACAAATACTTGGGTTTGTAAATAATTAAACGCGCATTTGCTTTTACATCTTTTGAGCTGCACATGGTCAATAAATACGCTGAATTAAGGCCCATGTGTATCTTTAGCAAGGTTTTTTTTGGAACTGTAATTCACTCACTGCGGAAGTAAATGTTTAAATGATTTGTCACAAGGCTAACCAGTGTATTTCTTTGTACATTTATCTTTGTATTAATTATTTGTACATACATTATTTTAATAGTATATTAATTTATAACATGCTAAAATTGATCATACTCACCCGTGTTTCCTGTATTTGTTTGTGTGTATTAATGCGTTGTAGATAATTGATCTAATAGTATACGCAATAATTTTAATTATAGCCACTGATAACATGAAACGTATTAGGTAACCTGCGTCATACAGCTGTTCTGTAACACGTTGACATATTTTCACCCTCGAAGCAGGCACATGAACACCTGAAGGAAATGTTCAGCGTGACGTAACAAACATTTTTTGTTTCTGGGTTTAATGACTACCTTGAGCCATGGCTATAGTTAGGTCCCAGACCGGGGGGAGGGGGAGGCAGAAAGGTCATCTGGGGGCAGAGGGCGCTCTATGTTAAACTACTGTACAAACGTTTTCCACGAATACAGATGAAAAGTTTTCTTTGTTTTTTTCGCTCCCTTTGTTAATTTAGTTCACTAGCAAATAATTTTTCTAACCCAAACAGTAACAAGTTTGTAAAATCATGCAATGCATTGATTATAATACGCTTTCCAACATACCAGAAATCATTACTCAAGTTATCACTCAAGTTATGAGGATAATGGCTGTGGAATAAATCTCGGTCTTGTGCCCTGAACTTTGATCCCATTTCGATGATATTCTACAGAACCGGTTCAGTATACCTCCGAAATAACATAAAGTTTTGTCGAAATGGAAGCATTTTTACGTAAGTTATGACGCATAAGGGCTATGGAATAGATTCCGCTCCCGTGCCCTAACATTTGACCCAATTTCTCCCATTTTAAATAGGATTCGTTGACCCTATTTCGCCTATTTAATAGGCAGGCCCCTACAACATACAAACATTTCATCCAGATCGAAGAATTTTTGCGTAACTTATGACGCATAATGGCGATGGAAGTGATTCCGTTCCTATGTCTTGACCTTTGACCCCATTTCGCCCATTTTCAATAGGGTTTGTCGCCAGGTGGTCCGCTACCATATTCTAAAATTTAATCGAAATCGAACCTTTTTTACGTTAGTTATGACTCATAAGAGCAGTGGAATGGATCCCGCTCCTATGTGCTAAACTTTGACCCCATTTCGTTCACGTTCAATAGGGTTTCTTCCCAGGTGATCCCTTCCACATACTAAAAGTTCATCGAAATCGAACGATTTTTACGCGAGTTATCGTGCGGACGAACATACGCACACAAAGCGTGGCGTAATGAGGCAGATTGGAATCGCGACCATCTGCTCGCAAAAGTGTGACGTCATAAAACTTTAATAGGATCCACACGCAACGCGTGACGTAATGAGACAGATGGCGTGACCACGCGCCAACATATGACGTCACAATCTCGCGCTTGATAAGATCGTCTCCAGGTGGTCCCCTACCACATAATAAAATTTTATCGTAATAAAATTGAGCCCCCTCCAGCCCCTGCTAGCTGCTTCCCTGCCTTGAGCAACGCTGAGGGCTAGGTAGCAGTCATCCGCCTGGAATCTAAGGCCACTAGTTCCCGGGAAGGGACAGAGCCAGCGCTATCAGACACGCACAGTATCCCATGCCTCATCCGGGACTCAAACCCGAACGTATCTCACTCGAATGGTCAGAAGCCAGCGCCTCAGATCACTCGGCCACCGGGGCGGCTCACAGATATGTCTCTCAATTGTCGCTAATGATCATGACTTGTATTATACGACATAAACAGTTCACATTTAACATAAATGTAATTATGAAGCAGTTGTTGAATTAATTTCTTTGTTTTATACCCAGAGTTTTTAACGTGCTCAAACAGAAATCATCGCTCTTTCCACGTTAATAATTAGTGAGTCACGGAAAAATGAGAATTTTTCCGTGATTCACTTATTAACGTGGAAAGAGCGATGATTTCTGTTTAGTGGTCCCGATCCACGTCAAGTGTTTGAATTAATTTTAACGGGCTGCATAATAATAGAAAACTCTTGACGTAAATTGTTGAAGAGAAAAAACAACATTTGAACATTTATTAGGAAAATTCTCTCTCCATGAAGTCTGTCTTTCATCGTATTCTCAGATTTCGCTTAGTTAATGTATTCGGGATTAACTGTACCCTTGTGTAAGTGGGAATACCGTATCCGGTGGCATTTTTACACCGCTAAAGGATAGAAACGTCGTATTGTGCAGTGGCATATGAGGAATAAAGAACTTATTTCTGCGCCGGATGAATGTTGCGTCTCGTCGTTGAGAAGGTTAGCAAGATACATAAACAGCTTTACGTCGGCGCATCTTCGATGTTTCTGATCGATGTTTCCGGACCTTTTGAGGAATTTCAAGGAGGTGCGCTGCGAGATATTGCCGTCCAGTTGTTAGCCATCTTGCCAAATATGAGCTGTTATCTTTTCAAAATCAAGTTAATGCTTTCTGATTTTGTGCTACACGTGGTTCAGAAAAAAAAATCATATTATTGCATGTTCGTTACGTGAAATATTTGTTAATCGTGGATTCCTATAGCTTTGAGACTTCATTGTCTTTCGAACGTAAAGGGCAACCTTGCCGAACGTAATTACCTAGCGTGTCAATAATTATTTTGCTCGGATGTGCAGTGATAGGCTGGCTCGTCCCACGGGTACTGCATATGATTTGCCGTCTATGCAGTTAGAAATACTTTGAAATCGATCTGATGTTCTTCGAGCCATGTCTGCTTACTTCTCGCACAGTATTAGCACCTGCACTGTTGTCTTGAATTACACTGTAGTCATTAAGGACAGGGATAAGTGTATTTGGTGTGTTTAAAAAATCACAAAAAAAAAAAAAAAAATCCGCATTATATGGGTCACAAGAGGATCCAGCGCCATTTACCAGCCAGTTAGGTATTGACCATTTTTTTTTTTGGAGTACTTCCAGTTGCTTTAAATCCCAGCAGTGGCCGCGGGAATTTTGGCTGGCTAATAACTAACCTGTAATCTGGATGTTTGCTCTTCTTCAGTATAGTATGTTTGATAACTTCAGCTATTCCATGTATCATTATTAGCGTCACTGATTACAGGAAGTGTCTGTCACCAGCACTTTGCGCGATTTCGCCCCTAAGTGATAAATAGGTAATTATGCAGTTTTTATGAGATTTGTGTACGTACGTTTGTCGCACGAACGCCATGATACGGAATGTATATCCGCCACCATGTGCTGCGCTAGAACATTTCCATCACTTCCTGTGACGTACACAGAGATATGGCTCAAAAGATGACGTAATACTTACTGTTAGCGTTTTGTTAGTCTACGTAGACACCATGTTTTTTCTAAATCTCGACGTTTGACTATAAAATATCATTTGGGTGGATTTCAGTTAAGCATGACCAAGTGTTCCCTGATATTTCTCGTTTTTCTGGTAGCCCTTTTGAAATTTTGTTGTGTGTGTAAACAGCACAAACTATTGAGAAAGTGATTTCGGAAACGGTAAGCATCTACGCGAGAAAGACTATTCTATTTCTAATATTGAATATATTCTGAGAATTTATTCAAAGCAAATTTAATTTCATATTATAAATAGCTTAAAAACATTAACTTTATTTAACCTAGATTAGCCAGCGAGAAAAGAGTATGTATGAATCAGTGCCGAGCCGAATCAAGGGACACACACACCAAAAAAAAAAAAAAAAACAAAAAAAAAACGCATAGCACTCAACAAAATTGCAAATGTAAAACAAAAATAGAAAATTTATCGCCATTCCGGTGGCTGAGCGGTTTGAGAAGCTGGATTCTGATTATTCGTCCGAGCTGGGCCCAGGTTCGAATTCCGGGTGAAGAATGGGTGTGTTTTATTTTTCTGGCAGTTCCCTTCCCTTGAACCAGTGACCCTAAATTAGGGAAGGGCCACTTCCCATAGAGTTGCTGATAATGACGGTCGTTAAACTCAAAATAAATAAACAAATAAAATTGAATTGCAAGGAAATTTTCTACATATGAAAAGTTTACGTTTCTGTACTACCGAATTGCATACTTTCGAGTATTTCCAACTTTGGCAGCAACATCATTCCAACCTTTTCGGCCCCTGAAATTGGCGCCTGGGGTAAATGCCTTTCTCGGCTGACCGTTGCTACGCCTCTCTGTGTGGTGTATTTACCAGAATTTCTGTGTAACCAGTGTCCTCGCTAGGTTGTAAATCAATAGACATAGTTTGTATGTTGCGTCTCTTTCAGTCAGCCATTTTTATTTATGTTGGAGTTGAGCGACCACCATGAGCAACTCTAAGGGCTATAAACAGTCGCCGTCCCTAATTTAAGGCTACTGGCTCCAGAGAAGGAAGAATTCTAGCGCCAAAAGAGGAACTCCAGTCATACCTCGTTTGGTCTCGAACCCTGGCCCAGATTGGACGACTAACCAGAAACCCAATGCCTCTGATCACTGAACCCACCTGGCAGCCCCCGTGATCGAGATTCCGTATGTGCGAAATTTTCCTCAAGATAGCAATAATAAACTAGATGGTTGTAGAACTTACATGTTTGATCATTTTTTTTTGTCAGAACGTTCTGATCTTCGGTGTCCTAAAGATTTTGTAGTTCCATTAATAACTGTTGCCAAACTTAGAACCTTAGTTACAGGATGTTTAAAAACATAACTCTCTCAGCAGGGCCCGATTTAGGTTAGCGAAGACCCTGTGCACGTCCTATATCTGACGCCCCCTCGATTAAAATTTTCAGCCAACAGTTGAAAATAATATCTTCTGGTAAATATTCTTTTTTGCAAGCAATTTTTCTAGTAGTAAAACATTAAAATACATCCCACATGTTAGTCAACTTTATAGCCAATGTGGTTTGTCATAGAGGTTTGAGTGATGAAGGAATCTCGATTATTAAAACCAACGTCTGGAGTTGATAAATAATCTCTCCAGACGGTGTTTTAATAATCGAATTTTTGGGTATTTTCTTCCTTCTTGGGGATTCATATTCCACTTCTCTCCCTAACAACTGGTTGGATTCTTTCTAGAACAGTTGGAAATGTTTTCCCACGAAATTCAGGATGAAGTCAATAATTGACTCGGATAATGATAAAACTAACGACAAATTGGCCTTGGAAAATTGAAAGGCAAGTACTCACTTTGTTTATTCGTCGCAATATTGTCCCAGAGAATCGTTAACAAAGCAGCCTCTTTTTTTCATTAATTTGGCATGAAGAGACTTAAAAATATATTTGGTTCTTGGAGGTAGTTTGGAGGCCCTGTGCACGTATAGAAATCAGGCCCTGACTTGACTCTCAGTGGTTTGGTATATTTCCATTGCGGTACAGTATAAGCAATTGCGTAGTTCAGTGTTATCGCGCCTGCCTAATCACTTGAAAGGAGCTACTGAATTGAAAAAATACCTCCGTGTATACCTCTCCCCCCCTCGCATTTTCTCCCTTATGAAGTAATAAGTATAAATGAAAGTTTAATCTTTGGCCGTTTTTCATTTATTCTGTATGCCAACAGATAGTCTAGACTAGCTGTTTAATGACGGAACTAATTTCCTCGCGGAAGCATATAGCTGTAGTGATTTGTCATCCTGCCCAAGCAGCAGGATGAAAGTAGGTTGTCTGTATTAGCTCAACAGTTAAAGTCAACACGCGTTGAGTTCGGAACGACTTGGAAAATTGCCAGCTTGTCTAGTGGTCTCCTTGATATTAGGACCCCCCCCCATATATCTGCGTGTATCTGTCTGCCTTTTTTTTTTTTTTCTAAGTCGCATGCTTTTCGCGTTGTTTGAACATAATGACCCATTCCGCATTCCACGGTGACTTAAATGAGCCTAGCTTTACTGTGCTTATGAACCACAGCTCTGATTATGCATTTGTTCTTACCTGTCGTCTTATGTTTTTTTTTATTGAAGCGAATAGTAATATCTATAGTAGTAATATAGTAATTGTGAAATCGTTCTAAGGCCGATCAAGCTATAATTTTTTTTTTTTACCACATTGAATTATTAGGAACTGCATGATACAGGGGATTAAAATTTTTTTTTTCTCTAGTAGTTAGAAATATTGCACTTTCTGATGTCGCGTTTCAAGCATATCGCTTGCATTCATGCTTTAGGAATAACGAAGTGTTGCAGGAAAAATAGTGTACGACGAGTATGGCTGAGAAATGCTGTTTTGCTCCTAATATGTAAGGCATTTTTCTTTTCATGAAATATAAATCTAAGTGAAATGCTCATTGCATATGGTGTGTTTCGTTGCGTCATACTTGCCTTAAGCTACACTTAGGTTACAGAATTTTCGGCGTGCTTCTAAATTCACGAATCTATCGCAATTGCTGCTTTAAGTACTTTATTTACCGAACTTAACAGAACCGTGGGCAACGGCTTTCCCGTATCAAGCCGCAAGATATCCTTATTATCGTCACGTACTAGTAGACGCTGTAATACGCTGCTAGTGATCTATTGTAGCAGCAGGACTCCAGAAATATGAGTTTTTTCAGGTACTGAATGTAACTCACTGCTGCCACCAGTTGTGTAAGCTCGCTCCCTGCGTTTATGCGAGAATAATCAATTACCTGAGAACTTTCTGAGACTCCAAATGCTACACTTAAAAGGTGAAAATCCTCCAAATACGGGGCGTCAGTAAATAAATAAGTGCATCGCTCTTTCTACGTTCCAGAAACACATAGCAACCGAAAAGTTGTTTTTCAGCCGCCGCCGTGGAATTGAACCACGGAACTCATAATATCTAGCCGTTAACTTTACACCACGGTGGCCAACAATTCACGGTGCTATGTGTATTTTTAAGTCAGCTTCTGACATCATAAATCCGTAAGATAGGCTCAGCTACTGAGACGTCTCCATCTGGTGGATCTCGCCCTTCGGATTCAACTGCTATAATATATATAGTCAGTGCCGTTTATGCCCACCAGATGGAGACTTCTCAGTAGCTGAGCCCATCTTACGGATTTATGATGTCAGAAGCTGACTTAAAAATACACATAGCACCGTGGACTGTTGGCCACCGTGGTGTAAAGTTAACGCGCTCGGCTAGATACCGAGAGTTCCGTGGTTCAATTCCACGGCGGCGGCTGAAAAACACTTTTTCGGTTGCTATGAGTTTCTGGAACGTGGAAAGAGCGATGTACTTATTTAGCTACACTTAAAAATCGGTAGTCAGTATACTATTTCTTCCGGATGTACGAATCCATATATCAAGAGTATCATTAAGACATTATCAGATTACTGTTATCTCAAATGGAAGTCAGTGCATAAGTACTCTATTAGCTGGGCACAACGAGCATAACGCACTTTAATGAAAAATGCGGTTAAATAAGATTTCTGCCAAAGATCCATTGCGGCAGCTCCGTGAATAACTTCTTCCCGACCGTCTCGCCGTAATTCACACGAGGGATCCTGGAGCACATTTTTGTGTTCAGTTTGGGACGTCTTTTCTGTCGCCTTCGAAACATGGAATTCCTAAATATCTCAGAATTCTACAGTTCGTAAGGGGTTAACGGGTATTCTGTGTTATCAGGATTTGTCGGCCCTCTTCAGTCGTGCCTTTGCAGTACTGTGTTTTCTGCGTGCGTGAAGAAACCTAAAAGATCCCCACATAAATCATTAACGCACCCCGTATTTTCTCGTGGAGTTCACATCAACTGGAAAGGTTTAGACACAACTACCTATTTACCATGGGACGTGTTTGTTCTGCGTATCAGAAATGAAGTTTGAACCTAAAGGCTCAGATACGACAGGGCACGCAGGTAAGAGAAATAGGCGTGCCAGATTGAAAGTGAGTCGACGTAGTTGAGAGTGTTGTTAGTACATGACACCACAACGACCACTTCCAGGGAGAGAGAACAAAGGCGTGGGTAAAGGCCAGATAACCTTATTTGTAACGGGGAATTCAGTACCCTGGGGCCGACAGCATAACGTGCCCATCTGACGCACGGCTAGTGTCAAGTGGCTCAGATCAACGCAAGCTACCTGGGATCGATACCACTGCCATCTGGTCGGAAGGCGGTTCCTCTAACCACTAGCCCACACACAATTCATTGTAATCACTGAATTTTTTTGTACTGCAAGTCAACTTAAGAGTGTACTATTCTGCGAAACGGAGGGTAGCCGGCTGATAGCATCTCTGGGGGAACGGTGTCAATTCTCGGCATACTTCACTCCTGATGTGTCCATTCAATTAAGCTTTATTCCCGCACAGAAACCCTTCATTTATGTTCGTACTTCAAAGAAATGTTTTCCTTACAGCTGCTTTTAAATACACTTCCCTCGCGTTTCCCCGATTTCTGTTTGTTGTTCCTTTGTTGCGAATGATGGGATAAATATTCTATATCAGTTTCATACCGCACCCAACCCCTCCAAGTTACATTTCCCAGCTGTACAGTCAGTGGCCTAAAATGTCAAGCTCTTAGTAACTTCTCACGGCAAATCCATTTCTAAGCAGCTTTGCCATTAAAAAAAAAGTCTTAAATAGCAGTTTTGCCTGATAAACTGCTGAGCAAATAAAAATGATACTGAACAATAAATCTGTTGCTTTTAAACTCCTAGGGACTGCTTTTCGTAGCGAAGGTAGCAGCTGTCCGGTACCTTCCACAGCGGTACACTCTGACTTGGAGTATAGTTTCAAAAGACTCAAATTCTGTTTACCGCTGGAATCGTGTAATTTTATCCATTCGCTGTTATGACTGACTGCTCTGTAAATGTTTAATAATGCAAAATGGATGTTTTTTACTAAAAGTTCCAATGGCGCCACGTACGCTACTTCGAAGATCAGCAACATTCCATGTTTTCAGCATGAAACCTAAAATTTTCAAAACCATCGGCTTCGCCTTGTCTAGTTTGCGGCCGGTGCTAAAAACATAGCTTTTTGCGGCCACTTACTTATTGGATATAGTGGCAAAGATCGCATTCGCAGTTTGCGGGGGAAAAAATCAAAATAAAAAAAAATCGCTTTGGCGATGAAGGAAAACAGTTTTGGCGATTACCTTTTCGTATTACATTTTGGCGGAAAAAAAAAAAATTGAATTGAATTTCGCGAATAAGTTGGCGAAAACTTTAAAAAGGGAAGGGCAACCGCTGTATTGGATACTGACAAGCGTTTTATTTTCAGCTAAAAAAAAGTAGAAGCTTCAAAATTATTAACTTTCCTTCGTACTTTATCCAGACTTAGGACTGGCAGCCTTTACAAAAAACACTGACGTGTTTAAAAGCTATGTTGTTTTTTTTTTCCCATTTTTACTTTATATTTTTGGTAGATTTTTTTAGTTTTTTGTTTTTCAGTTTTACTTTATATTTTTGGTAGATTTTTAGTTTTTTTTTAACTGAAACTTTGTGAATTCTTTTAACATCTTGCATATGCTACATTTTTGACAAGTATGATCTGTTAATTGTAAAATAAGCTTATTCATTGAAATAATTTGACCGTTAGACTTTGACACCCCCACCCCCCGCCAGCAATTCCACATTATCGAGCCATCCTAATTTTTCCTTTTTATCCTGTATCAGTAAACATTACATAAAAGCACTCAGTTAATTCTTTCGTTGCCTCAATGACTGACTTCAAATGATTTCATTGCAAAGCATGCGAAACGATGCGCACTTAAAACGAATTGTAATGAAGTGTCAGTCCAAGCGCCCCGTCTGACTGTGATTTATAAACTACACTACACTATCTACCAACAAGTAATTGGACACCTGTGATAGCAACGGAAAACGAAGTTTATTCACCTTCAATAGTTGGTGGAGCCTCCACGAACGGCGATTACAGCTGCAACCCTCCGGGGCATACTCTCAACCAGGCGTTGTACGACGGCTAGCGGTATTTTCTTCCACTCGGCTTGGAGAAGACAGGTCAGTTCCTTCACTGATTTCGGACGGTGGGGGCACCCCTTAAGTCGACGCTCCAACTCGTCCCAGAGGGGCTCGATAGGGTTAAGGTCCGGGCTCTGCGCAGGCCAGTCCATTTGATTAACCCTATTGTGACCATACCAAGCCATGGTGGACTTCGCAACATGACAGGTGACATTGACATCCTGAAAGTAACATGGGTCCACCCCGTAAAACTGCCACAACGTAGGAAGCGCATGATCATCCAAAATGGTGCTGTAGGTCTCGGCGTTGAGTCTACCAGGAATTGTGACCAAGGGGTCTCGTGCCATACCAGGAGAAACACCCCCATAGCATAATTCCACCGCCGCCGAACTTCACAGTTGGCACAATACATTCCGGCAGGAGGCGTTCTCCAGGCAGACGCCAAACCCAGAGCTTGCCATCCGAACGGTAGAGGGTGAACCTTGATACGTTGCTCCAGAGAACCTGTTTCCACTGTTCAACGGTCCACTGTCGACGTTCTTTGCACCACGTTAGCCGAGCAGCGCTATTGGACTTGGTGATCAAAGGCTTGTGGGCGGCAGCACGTCCATGATAACCGAGCAGATGGGCTTCCTTACGGATGGTATTCATCGAAAGAACACTCCCGGATGCCTGTTGAAACTCCTCGCGGGTGTGGCCCATCGATTTGGTGCGGTTCTTCCGAATTTCTCTGGCCAGCACCCGTCGGTTTCTAACTCCCAGTTTTGTGGGTCTGCCGGGTCGGGACACATTCCGACAGTCACCTCTCATCTTCCACTTGCCAATCACGTAGGCCACTGTCGAGTTTGGGTACGTCAACTAGCTGGATATGTCACGATATATGTCTGTGATACCCAACGATTACAGATTTATGTCTGTGATACCCGACGATTACACCTTTCTCGAAATCGGAGTGCTCCGAACTGCGTGGCATCTCGCATGCGACTGGTTGCGTTGTTGTTTCCCACACGATATTTTACGGCGGCGGCCGTGACGTGTATCAGGACCGCAGATATCGTCGAATGCAGGGGTGTCCAATTACTTGTTGGTAGATAGTGTATATTAGGTGAAAACCCGTCAATAATGACGGTGGGAAATAAAATAAGTAATTTTTAATAACCAGGTATTCTTTTTGTTTGTGACGTCCAAATGTGAAAGTATGTTTCATGGAAACTTTACAACAACAAAAAAGTATATTAGTTGAGGCAGAGTTTCTACAAATAAAACAGGTAAGTGCTCGCATTTTCCCAGTGTCCGTTCGCCGCACGTTAGATGATTTTATAGGCAGCTGATGAAATTTCGAAAACAAATGACAGCTGTCAATCGCAATATTTCTCCGCATTTTTTTGTATGAAATAGTTATGAAGCTACTAGCCTTGTCAGTGGTTCCTATCCTTCAAAACCCCTCAAACAATTCATAATGGCTCTCAAGCGCATTGTTTCATTTATCGTAAACAAAAAAAAAAAAATCGCGCAGCTGACAAGCAGCCACGTTCACTTGTTCCTGCTGTTGCCAGACAGCAAAAAAAAAAAAAAAAAAAAAAAAGTGTTAAAATAGTAAAAGCATTTTCAGAAACTTAGAATTGCGCAGTTGCAAATGTTAAAATGTTACGGTAATCGATGCGCTGAAGCACAAACAGTATTTTTCTTTCCCTTTCATTCTTCTACAAATATAAATAAAATAATACCTGGTTATATTCTGTGAAAAAAAATTAGTTATATACTAAGAATTTTGTGTTTTAAGGAAAAAGAAAGTTCCCAAATTATATTTCTTCAACGTACGCATGAAATAATAAAATAAGTGTTACATACTGCATTGGAACTCTCAATTTTTAAATTTAAATGAGGAAACAAACTGGTTTGACAATCCAAAATAATCATTTTTAAGTTCGTAAGGGTAATCTTAAAATTAAATTTCATACGATACTATTCTAAATGCAAAATTCTGTATGTCGTTTATGAACGATAAAGTAAAACCAAAATTCCTAACGTAACGTTTTTTTGTTTAAGGAGTTGATCGTGTGACGTTACGCACTCTGACGTCATGTCATAATGATTTGGATGAGACGACGTCGCAACAGCGAAAAATCGGTCTTTATTGTTATGACACCAAAGAGGTACACGGATGCGCTGTGCGTAAGTGACTACTTCACCTGCATGAAAACGCGAAAAGCTAAGCCTGACGTCACAAATATTTCTTTCTTGGTTGTTGCTATGCTGACGGCTTTCGTCTGCGCCACAGCAGTGGGAGAGACGGTTCCGACTAAGGAAATTATACTGTTTTAAATTAGATGGCTTGCCTCCCTCTTACAATAGGTGGTGGAGGAACGCCACAGAAGGCACGTATACTTGGATCTTCGTCTTTAATTGGAGCCCAATAGCGGCAGCCCTTGTTCTATCTCAGAAGGTGGAATTAAAGTACCAGTGGCCGCATAAGCTACGGTTTTCAACACTGGCCCTAAAAGCGACGACTTCGTAAACCGTACGAAAAAATTGTTGGGTATTTGTTTATTTCGGTGAAAAGTAAAGTAAATTTATACATTTAGAAATATCTATACTTTTCTCTTCCCGAGGAATAACACAATCTCTTTGAGGGATCGGAGTGTTACATTAAGGGATGTTTAAACGCCAGATGTCCTCGGAATAACGGTAATTTTTTTTTTTTAGGGCAAGGAGAGAACTACAGGAGTTAGTTCTCTTCTTGCCCTTGTGTTCTGTTTTTGCTCAGTCTATTGATTTTTGTCGTTTTGTTTAATATTTTGGAACTAGTAAAGCACTTCGTTGCTTCTCCTGTATGTGCACAAACACCGTGACGGCAAGTTGAATGCCACTTGCCGGAGAAAATTATTTAAAACCGTTTAAAGATTAATGCTTCATTTGTTTGTTTTGTACGAGTTTTTCTTTATTCCGTTCATTTCTCATATGCGTATTCAGCACAAAGCTAAACGAACGAATATGTTCCATAATTTTTTTCATTTTAGATTGGCTTTACCATCTGCTTCAAAAGTAGCAGCTTAGAGAAAGTCAGACACGACCAAGAAATGCTGACTCAGTCGAATAATACATCTCGACAAGTGCAGTGTCATTCCTAAAGCAAGGGAAATTATTCCTGTCAGACGTAGCATGCAAAGCGAATAGCGAATAACGACATCACCTACTTTTTGATGACCAAATTGCAGCTTATTATCCTTTTTTTTTTTTTTTCGTTTTCACAAAATTTGCATCAAATGATCTCAGTAAAAGATGTGATAAGAAAGTAAAACGTGAGCATCTTTGTTTTGACTCACAGGCAATTAAACCAGTTCGTTAAAATGATCCAGTGTTTCAGTGCAATTAGTGAGCTCTGTTTAAACATAACTCTTATTTATTGTAGCTCCGCGTGGATGGAAGTTTTTTTTTTATCCCCCTGTAACAGAAGAGTATGATACATCGAAAGTATGGTACCACTTTCAGAGGCATGGGAGCGTTAACATTCTTGTTGAGTACGAATCGGTAATACTAACAGTTTTCGAGGTTCATCTCGTTATTTTCCAAAAAAATAAAATAAAAAAATAAACCTCGTTCCTTTAAAAAAAAAAAAAAAAAAATGGGAGGGAGGAAGCAATGCTTCCGATATTTCTTTGTAGGCGGGGGTATAATAATGTAACCTATTTTAAATACACCAGATCGTGAATACTCAAGAAACGCTTATAGCGTAGTGAATCCGTTTATTTTCGTGGTGTAATTTGCATAAAGATTTACCAAGCTTTCATTTTATGTCTACCATTGCCTTGAAAAATCCTCCTAGTGGAGTGTGAAAGCTTGATGAATCTTTATGCATATTAATTACACCGCAAAAATAAACGGATTTTCTACGCTATAAGCGTTTTTTGGGGGTATAGTGTTCTAAAAATAAAATTAATTAAACGGTTAATTTGCTCCTGGACACTTTTTCTTGATTTGCCTTTGAACAAACACCTTCTTATAAAATAGTTTAAAGATGATGTAAATAAACGTTTAAAAAATGTAATCGTAGTGATTCATATCCTTGACAACTGATCGTGGTAAAGAAGTTACGGGTTTCCTGAAATGTCTTTCGGACGCCAGCATTCCTTCACGTAAAAAATTCCCGCTAGGTGGCGCGTACGTGTTTTGATATAAGCGCTATATTTCCATGTGAGACTGTAGAGGCCGGATTGGAAAAAATTCTCTCTCGTCGGGTTAGCTGTAAAAGATCAACAGTATTTTCAGATCAAGTAAAATCATTTTGTTTTGTGTTTGGATGTACAGTAGAACCCTCCTATAACGAGCTCGTATTTAGCGTGATCCCGGATTTAACGAGCAAGACAGGAACTTTTGCTTGGCACAATGTTAATTCGGAGCTAATTTGATCGTTTTTAGCGAACGAAATTAAGTCCCGGATTTAACGAGGGAAAGCTAAGATCACTTTTAATAAGCACAGCGACAAAATTAAATGAAATTCCATATTTAACGAGTCTTGGAATAGGGAATAGAAATAGGGCATGCAAGGCGGAATTGCAGCAGCGTAGAATTCTTGTGTGCTAGTAGAAGAATGTTAATAGAAAAGCAATGCGGAGGGAGTACATCAAATGCTCAACGAGCGAATTGTGCAGGACTCTCCATCACCCACTCCAAGGAGTAGTGCCTTAGGAGTATTGCGTGAGCTGAGTTGAAAACAGGTGACCTACTCCTGAGCAGAAAGAGAATGGAATGAGTGAGGCTCATTTTCAACCTCCAAAACTACTTATGTATATATATATATCCGCACGTGTAAGTAGATTTCTGGACGACGAGTACAGACAGGAATAAGGAAGTAATGTAATGGGCATGTTGACGGAGTAGACAGAAGATAACAATTCCTGTCCATTGCACTTTTCATCCTCCAAATAAGCAATCCATTGGGAGGATCGGTGCATGCGTGTAGATAAAAGTCAGTCTCAAATGGCAGTCAAGTAAGAAATTTTAAACTTTTGTGAGGGACAAATAAATTTCTAAAAGATAAGTGTTATCCGTAAACGACATAAGTCATCATTAGAGAGCTGGAAAGTAGTAAAAAATATGTTGCAATATGCAAAACGTATGGACTTTTTTTTTCATGAAAACACAGGGCGAGTGAAGGAAGAGTAAAGAACAGAAAACAAACATGATATTCTTTTTAAAACACTGTTCCGCATGATGTCTGTTTCAGGATTACCTGCTACTGTGAATTAATGGAAGTCCTTATTTTACAAAGGGCATCCTGAAAGTAATGCCTCGTCCCTCATTAGATTTTTATTTGTAGCAACAAAAATTTGAAACTTGGTGGCAAAATACTTGGACATATTGTTAATAATGCTAGCATATTCAAAGTATAGTCCATCACTTTCTAAACATTTCAGCAATCTTTGAACCCATTGGTAAAACCCATTTTGGAAAAATTCCTGAGGCTGTGTTTCACCCATGAGTTCACAGCCAGTTTAACGTCTGCCACATTGTCAAAACGTTCCCCACAAAGGGTGTTTTTCAAAGGGGCAAACAGGGAAAAGTTTGATGGAGCCAAATCAGAACTGTAGGGTGCGGTCATCACCGTACACCCCATTGTGCCAATAGCCTGTGAAATCTCCATTGGAGTGCGGGGGTGCGTTATCATGGCGTAAAACAATACTCTGAAGTAGAATGTCGCGTCTTTTTTCTTCTGATAGAGGTCTTTCACTCGTTGCCTGTTGGCATCTTCCCCTGCAGTTGCGGGTCTTCCACTCCGTGGTTTGTCTGACACTGAACTTTCTCCCTCTCGAAACCTCTTCATCTATCTTAGGACATTATTGATATCGATTGTGGCAGCTCCATTCACCGCCAGGAGTTTTCTGTGAGTTTTTGGAGCCTCACATCCCTCTTTTTCCAGGAATTAAATTACGGCTCGCTGCTTTTCTCTGTCATTCATGATTTTATTTCTGATTCTAGAAAAAAAAAAAAAAAAAAAAAAAAAAAAGGGTTTCCACTTCGGTAACATATATAGTACATGTCAGTGCAAGTTTCATTAAAATCACTTCAAAATTTCAAAAGATGTTAAAGAGGAGGCATTACTTTCAGGATGCTCCTTCTATTTTAATTTGTACTGTTGTAGTTTATAAATTAAATCTTCCAAGTGTGTACAATTATTGTAGAAATGATATAAACGCATATGCGTATTTTTCATGGTTGGATCTTTCTCCCCGAAACGGATTTATAGAGAGCCCGGATTTAGCGAAGATTTCAGTGGGTCCTGAGCTCCTCGTTATGAGCTTGTTCAGCTGTATTTGAGCTCCTCGTTATGAGCTTGTTCAGCTGTATTTGAGCTCCGCGTTATGAGCTTGTTCAGCTGTATTCCCCAGTCGTTCTTGAGAAACTCTTGGAAATACGTATTTTTTAATTGGCACGGTAACGAACAAGCCCCCGCTAGCTACGGCACTGTGATATTCGTGCTTTTTGCCTTTAACTCCATCCTACGATTACGGGAATTAACTAACTGTCGAGTGTATCCTTACCCTTTAAGAAAATTTCCAGCCACGAACTGGAGATTGTTCCGATAACAAACCTTACGTGACGTACTCCAGCTTACACTTTTTGACTGTGGAAGTACACCAGAAACCGCTTATAACGAGGAGTTCGGGCACCGACGGAAATCCTCGCTAAATCTGTTCTGGGATGAAAAATCCCACCAAGTAAAAATATGTATACTCATGTACGTTCATATTACATATCCATGACAATTGTATATACTTGAGATATTTTATTTTCTACAGTATATAGTATAAATTAAAAATACATTTGTCAAGTAAGCAGGTTATTAACACCAGCGAATCCTGTAGCTGACATCATGCGGGAACATTAAAAAAAAAAAAGAATCTAATGCTGTTTGTTTTATATTGTATTTATGTTCCCTTAATTTTCGCCTTTAATACCTCGCCATTGTCGTAGTCTTATGCTTCAAGAAAATAAAAGTTGGAGATTTTCCATACAATCAGTGGCTGCTGCATGCGACGGTGGCCGAGCGTTCTTATCTCCACTTTCTCCACTCACGTGGCAACAACGTCATCTATATAATACATTAACGGGCAGCATGGTTTATCTGCTGTTTCACCGTAGGCGACATTACCATTACTTCCAAATTTCTCTGCAATCGTCGCCCAGAAAGCCACTTAATATATGTGTGACCCCTCCCCTTCCCTTCCCCCCTTTTTACCTACGTGTAATTCACCTGTTTTCAACTCTGCTCAGCCGTCCCGGTGGCGCAGTGGTGGTCTAAGCGATTGATCATTCGTCCGAAAGGGGTCCGGGTTCGAATCCCGGTGAGGCATGTATGTGGTGTTTGTCTTACGGCACTGGCTCTCTCCCTTCCCTGGAACCAGTGACCCTAAATTAGGGACGGGCGACTGCTTATAGCCCATTGACTACATTAGGGACGGGCGACTGCTTATAGCCCATTTAATTGCTCACGGTGGCTGTTAAACCTTCAATCAAAAAAAAAAAAAAACTGCTCACGCGATGTTCCTCGGAGTGAGTCTTGAGCATTTGATGTACTCCCTTCCCATTGCTTTTCTACCAATATCTTTAACTAGCACACCGAGATTCTCTTGCGCTGTTGCAGTTTCGTCCAATAGGCCATAATTTCTGTTCCTCCATTCCAGGACAGTGAGGAACATATTTTCACTGCCTTTAAATATAGAATTTCATTAAATTTTTGTACTGTGCTTGTAGGTATCTTAGCTTTTCTCTTCATTAAATCTAGGAATTTCATTAAATTTTGATCGTTAAAAACAATCAAATTAGCTTTGAATTAGCATTATGCAGTGGCATCGGGTCATTATGGGCATCCTAAGCTAAGTCTCGCATGAAAATGAGAAAAAAAAAAAGTTTTTAATAGTAAAAAATCCGAAAAAAATTCCTTGTTAGTGCCAGTCCCCAGATTTTCTGAATGCAAATGTGAGCCACTACAATAGTTGAGTAACTGGGTAACACATTGTAACCTTCCATATCCGTTTACTAGAGCGCAATGAATACCGCGACGTGGTGGAGGTGACACCCGTCAACTCGTTGCCTTGATGGAGCTTCGGAGAACAATAATGAATGAGCAGATGTGCGCCTGAACTGCGCGTGCGTGAAAGTGTCTTTCGGAGCTGGTCGCTTTTCTGTTAACAGTAGCAATATTTCTTCCGCGGCGTCGGACAGTGAGCGGCTAATTTTCGTTTGTGGAGTTAAGCTGTTAAGTTCGTTCGTGTAAGTAAAATGAACAAAAGGACTTTTTATTGGAACACCCTTTCAGTTTATTAAGGGATGGAGAAAAAAAAAAAAACCCGTTTAAAGTCTTTGGCCCATATCGACAAAATATATGCTTGGTGCAATAACATAAGAATCAATCTAGAAATTTTAATGTGGAGTTAAATATCCTGGTTAAATGGAAGCGAAAGCAAAGATGCTTTGTTTTGTTTCTACAGTTTTTTTTTTTTGTTATACATGACTGCGTATATCATCATCATCATCATCATCATTGTCAACCATTATCAATCCACTGCTGGACGAAGGTCTCCCCAAGTTTCCTCCACAACGGTCTGTCTTGTGCCAGTCTCCTCCATGTCACCCCTGCATACTTTCGAATTTCATCCACCCATCTCCCATGTGGTCTTCTTCTGGGTCTTTTCCTGTCCCTTGGAATCCAATCTAAAATTTCGGCTGTCCATCGATGATCTGTCCTTCTGGCAGTATGTCCAGCCCATTGCCATTTCAGGGATTTAACTCTGATCATGATGTCTTCCACTCTTGTCATTTTTCGGATCCACGAGTTCCTCTTCTTATCTCTCCTGGTTACACCAAGTATGCACCTCTCCATGCCACTTTGAGTTGTCTGCAGCCTTTGTATGTCTCTTTTAGTTAAGGTCCACGTCTCTGCACCATACGTAAGCACTGGAAGGATGCATTGATCAAACACTTTTCTTTTAAGACATAATGGCATATTGCTCTTGAAAATTATGCTGTTTCTTCCAAAAGCTCTCCAGGCAAGTTTTGTACGCCGATTAATTTCTTCATCAATGTGACCCTCACTTGATATCTGCTGTCCAAGATAAACGTACGTGTCTGTTATCTCCAGCTTTTCTCCATCAATCGATAAATCTTCATTTCTTGTAAAAGCATTGAACATCACTTTTGTCTTCTGAAAGTTCATTTTTAATCCCACTTCTTTACTCTTGTCAGCAAGTTCCTGGATCATACTCTGCAGCTCTGATGGGCTAGTTGCAAAAATGACTACGTCATCAGCAAAACGAAGGTGGGTTAGATCATCTCCATTAATCTTTATCCCCTTGTTTTCCCAGCTCAGTGACTGAAAAACACCCTCCAATGTGGCATTAAAGAGCTTCGGAGATATGGTGTCACCTTGTCTCACTCCCTTTCCAATTTTTATGTGTGTTGTATTTTCGAACAGCCTAATCTTTGCACTTGCATTTTCATAGATGTTATTAATAATATTAATGTATGCATCTTCAATACCGCAGGTTTTCAGAGCCATTGTAACTGCTGATGGTTTCACCGAATCAAAGGCTTTTTCATAATCGATAAAAGCCATGCACAATGGAAGTTCATATTCCCTCGCTCTTTCAATTAGTTCTCTCAGCACATGGATATGATCTATTGTGCTGTAGCCACTCCTGAATCCAGCTTGTTCTCTCGGTTGAGCCATGTCCAGTGTTACCTTCAAGCGGTGTGAAAGAACTTTAGTGAAGATTTTATAAACTACTGATAGGAGGCTGATAGGTCTGTAGTTTCAGAGATTCTCAATGTCACCTTTCTTATGTAGCAGGATCATTGTAGCGGTGTTCCAATCCTCAGGAATCTTTCCTTCATTAAGGCATCGAGTGAAAATTTGGGCGAGTACTGTTTCGATTTCTCCACTTGCTTCTTGTATGATGTCTACAGTAATTCCATCTTCTCCTGGAGCTTTTCCCCGCTTCATGTTCTTGATTGCATGTGCAACTTCTGCTGGAAGGACTGGAGGAACTCTGGTACTGGTATCTTTCATGATGTCTGGAGTGCATGTATCATCCCTTTCATATAATTTGGAGTAGAAATCTTTCACTCTTGTCAAAATTTCGCCTCTATTTCTTGTTACAGAACCATCTTCTTTTCTCAGTGCCATAATCTGTTTTCTTCCCTTACTGAGATGTCCCTTTGCTATCTTTAGGCTTTGGTTGTTTTCAATTGCTTTCCTCACTAGTTCGCAGTTGAATTTTCTTACGTCTTCAGTGATACTTTTTCTTACTGTCTTGCATAGCTCTATATATTCCACTTTGGAAGTCACATCTTCTTCAGTTGTCCTCATCTCTCTTCTTTTTTGCATCAACATTTTCGTTTTTCCTGATAATTTATTTACATGCAACTTGTTCTTAGACCCAGCTAATTTTGTTGCTGTTTCCATAAGAGCTTTGGTTACTTTTCTGTTAACTTCAGAGATGTCCACTTCTTCCGATGTTAGGCCTTCTAAAGCAGAGAACCTGTTCTTCAGTTCCAACTTGAAGGTATTATGGTGTTTTTTAAGGTTGGTTATGTCAATAGATTTTGTTTGTCTTAAGAGCTTGCCACGTTCAAGTTTAGTGTTGAGGTGCATCTTACATCTCCCCAATCTATGGTCACTACCTGTGTTGAACTTGTTTAGCACACTGCAGTCTTCTATGACGAATTTTTTGTTACACATAATAAAATCAATTTCACTTGTCGTCCCATTTGGATGTCTCCATGTCCATTTCCTGTGTGGCTTTTTCTTGAAGAAATACGAGTATATATATAAACAGAATTTCTACTTCATTCTGTGTCGGTTGGTTAAGGATGATTTTAGCAGGTTGCGTTCGGAAAACTCACAATCTACTGAAATTATATTTCTCAATGCGGAAGAAGGGTGAGAGCAATTTAAAAAAATATTTAGCCCTGGATAAATTTTAGGTCACCGTACATACCACTGATATTATATACCAAACAAAAGCTCCCGATTTGCTCGTTAAATCCATGCCTCTCTGGGGCTCGTTACTGTATTTATCCCCCCCCCCTTCCCCTTTTATTTTTTCAGAAGTTCATATTGAAATATTTCCTCGATTCACAGAAAAACTTTTGATGAATTACGTTAACAGAAGAAAACAAAATTTCTAATTTCAGCAGACTGGCTCCTTCATTACCTTTGTTATTTTCATGAAACTGTATGTAAGTTTTGCGTTTTTATTCCTCGAGAGGTTATTGGCTTGGAATAATTACCATTATATTTCTTTCCCTGGAGTTAGTTTCCTCTACTGCTTTCTGTGCATAGACGAATGGAGCCGCGAGTTCATTAAACGTTCGCTGTCGACTCATTGGATGAGGGCCCTAGTTGCTGCTGTTTTCATTGTTCTCCGGTGGTGCACGTGCTGTTGCAGCTGACTCTGTACGTAAAATGCGCTGGCGGAAGCCGAGCCGGTCGTCACACTCGAAAACGTTTGTCTACCTGCGTTTATCTTATCTCGTGAGGAATTGACTTGATTGCGAGCACTTCCGGAAATTCGAAGTTGTCAACTGCTCCGCATGCTCTCTGCTGCTGGCTTCCTGCCTCCATTCTTTTAACCGCCTACGGTTTGTGGCTGGAAAACCTTTCTAGTCACGGTGATGTATTAATGTCGTCTGTTGTCTCCGTTGTAACGTAGTTATCGATCTTTGAAGTGGGGAAAAAAATGGCCGTGAAATGATATGGTGAAATGAATGGCGTTGTTCATTGACCAAAGTTTCGTCTTTGGGTTAAACAGTTGCGTTTGGGTCGAAGGGAAACCCAGACCAGAGGAACACTGCCCGAGTTCTTCCCGGGAAATTCTCCAAATCGTTGTAGTTGAATAAGTGGTTGTGCTGGCAGAAGTTCAAAACGTGCACACCCTTCTCCTTCCGCATAAGTTTACTGTGGAAACTCCCTATTCACGGAATTGAAAAACATCATGGAAACGTTTTCCTAAATAGGGGAAACAATTCAAAGCGAAATGAGTAAGTTCAGATAAAAAGTAATGGACAAATTCTTTGCCAACTTTTAACTTGGAATATTTTTTTAACTCCTAAGTGTTCATAAGCTAGAAATGAATATATATTTTTTTAACTTATGAACACTTTAGGGATGCAAATTAAACGTTGTAAAACGCAAGTCGCAAAACTGTTTTAATTATATATATATATCATCATCATCATCATCATTGTCAACCATTATCAATCCACTGCTGGACGAAGGTCTCCCCAAGTTTCCTCCACAACGGTCTGTCTTGTGCCAGTCTCCTCCATGTCACTCCCGCATATTTACGAATTTCATCCACCCATCTCCCATGTGGTCTTTTTCTGGGTCTTTTCCTGTCCCTTGGAATCCAATCTAAAATTTCGGCTGTCCATCTATGGTCTGTCCTTCTGGCAGTATGTCCAGCCCATTGCCATTTCAGGGATTTAACTCTGATCATGATGTCTTCCACTCTCGTCATTTTTCGGATCCACGAGTTCCTCTTATCTCTCCTGGTTATACCAAGCATGCACCTCTCCATGTTTCTTTGAGTTGTCTGCAGCCTTTGTATGTCTCTTTTAGTTAAGGTCCACGTCTCTGCACCATACGTAAGCACTGGAAGGATGCATTGATCAAACACTTTTCTTTTAAGACATAATGGCATATTGCTCTTGAAAATTATGCTGTTTCTTCCAAAAGCTCTCCAGGCAAGTTTTGTACGCCGATTAATTTCTTCATCAATGTGACCCTCACTTGATATCTGCTGTCCAAGATAAACATACGTATCTGTTATCTCCAGTTTTTCTCCATCAATCGATAAATCTTCATTTCTTGTAAAAGCATTGAACATCACTTTTGTCTTCTGAAAGTTCATTTTTAATCCCACTTCTTTACTCTTGTCAGCAAGTTCCTGGATCATACTCTGCAGCTCTGATGGGGTAGTTGCAAAAATGACTACGTCATCAGCAAACGAAGGTGGGTTAGATAATCTCCATTAATCTTTATCCCTTTGTTTTCCCAGTTCAGTGATTGAAAGACATTTTCCAATGTGGCATTAAAGAGCTTCGGAGATATGGTGTCACCTTGTCTCACTCCCTTTCCAATTTTTATGTGTGTTGTATTTTCAAACAGCCGAATCTTTGCACTTGCATTTTCATAGATGTTATTAATAATATTAATGTATGCATCTTCAATACCGCAGGATTTCAGAGCCGTGGTAACTGCTGATGGTTTCACCGAATCAAAGGCTTTTTCATAATCGATAAAAGCCATGCACAATGGAAGTTCATATTCCCTCGCTCTTTCAATATATATATATATATATATATATATATATATATATATATATATATATATATAATCCCTGAAATGGCAATGGGCTGGACATACTGCCAGAAGGACAGATCATCGATGGACAGCCGAAATTTTAGATTGGATTCCAAGGGACAGGAAAAGACCCAGAAGAAGACCACATGGGAGATGGGTGGATGAAATTCGAAAGTATGCAGGGGTGACATGGAGGAGACTGGCACAAGACAGACCGTTGTGGAGGAAACTTGGGGAGACCTTCGTCCAGCAGTGGATTGATAATGGTTGACAATGATGATGATGATATATATATATATATATATATATATATATATATATATATATATATATATCTCACTGAAGACGTAAGGAAATTCAACTGTGAATTAGTGAGGAATGCAATTGAAAACAACCAAAGCCTAAAGATAGCAAAGGGACATCTCAGTAAGGGAAGAAAACAGATTATGGCCCTGAGAAAAGATGGTTCTGTAACAAGAAATAGGGCCCTGAGAAAAGATGGTTCTGTAACAAGAAATAGAGGCGAAATTTTGACAAGAGTGAAAGATTTCTACTCCAAATTATATGAAAGGGATGATACATGTACTCCAGACATCATGAAAGGTACCAGAGTTCTTCCAGTCCTCCCAGCAGAAGTTGCACATGCAATCAAGAACATGAAGCGGGGAAAAGCTCCAGGAGAAGATGGAATTACTGTAGACATCATACAAGAAGCAAGTGGAAAAATCGAAACAGTACTCGCCCTAATTTTCACTCGATGCCTTAATGAAGGGAAGATTCCTGAGGATTGGAACAACGCTACAATGATCCTGCTGCATAAAAAAGGTGACATTGAGGATCTCAGGAACTACAGACCTATCAGCCTCCTATCAGTGGTTTATAAGATCTTCACTAAAGTTCTTTCACACTGCTTGAAGGTAACACTGGACATATCTCAACCGAGAGAACAAGCTGGATTCAGGAGTGGCTACAGCACAATAGATCATATTCACGTACTGAGAGAACTAATTGAAAGAGCGAGGGAATATGAACTTCCATTGTGCATGGCTTTTATCGATTATGAAAAAGCCTTTGATTCGGTGAAACCATCAGCAGTTGCAATGGCTCTGAAATCCTGCGGTATTGAAGATGCATACATTAATATTATTAATAACATCTATGAAAATGCAAGTGTAAGATTCGGCTGTTTGAAAATACAACACACATAAAAATTGGAAAGGGAGTGAGAAAAGGTGACACCATATCTCCGAAGCTCTTTAATGCCATATTGGAAAATGTCTTTCAATCACTGAAGTGGGAAAACAAAGGATAAAGATTAATGGAGATTATCTAACCCACCTTCGTTTTGCTGATGACGTAGTCATTTTTGCCACTACCACATCAGAGCTGCAGAGTATGACCCAGGAACTTGCTGACAAGAGTAAAGAAGTGGGATTAAAAATGAACTTTCAGAAGACAAAAGTGATGTTCAATGTTTTTACAAGAAATGAAGATTTATCGATTGATGGAGAAAAGCTGGAGATAACAGACACATACGTTTATCTTGGACAGCAGATGTCAAGTGAGGGTCACATTGATAGAGAAATTAATCGGCGTACAAAACTTGCCTGGAGAGCTTTTGGAAGAAACGGCATAATTTTCAAGAGCAATATGCCATTATGTCTTAAAAGAAAAGCGTTTGATCAATGCATCCTTCCAGTGCTTATGTATGGGGCAGAGACGTGGACGCCGCCCCGGTGGCGCAGTGGTCTAAGCGATGGCCTCTGATCATTTGTCCGAAAGTGGTCCGGGTCCGAATCCCGGTTAGGCATGGATGTTGTGTATGTCTTACGGCACTGGCTCTCTCCTTTCCCTGGAACCAATGACCCTAAATTAGGGACGGGCGACTGCTTATAGCCCATTGAGTTGCTCACGGTGGTCGTTAAACGTCCAATATAAAAAAAAAAAAGAGACTTGGACCTTAACTAAAAGAGACATACAAAGGCTGCAGGCAACTCAAAAAAAGCATGGAGAGGTGCATGCTTGGTGTAACCAGGAGAGATAAGAGGAACTCATGGATCCGAAAAATGACAAGAGTGGAAGACATCATGATCAGAGTTAAATCTCTGAAGTGGCAATGAGCTGGACATATTGCCAGAAAGACAGACCGTCGATGGACAGCCGAAATTTTAGATTGGGTTACAAGGGACAGGAAAAGACCCAGAAGACCACATGGGAGATGGGTGGATGAAATTCGAAAGTATGCGGGAGTGACATGGAGGAGACTGGCACAAGACAGACCGTTGTGGAGGAAACTTGGGGAGACCTTCCTTCAGCAGTGGATTGATAATGGTTGACAATGCTGCTGATGATGATGACAATGATGATACCATCATCGTCATTGATGTTGACAATCATGTTGACATCATCATCATGATGATCATCATTGATGTTGACATCATCATGTTGACAATGATGATGATATCATCATCATTGTCAACCAGTATCAATCCACTGCTGGACGAAGGTCTTCCCGAGTTTCCTCCACAACGGTCTGTCTTGTGCCAGTCTCCTCCATGTCACTCCCGCATACTTTCGAATTTCATCCACCCATCTCCCATGTGGTCTTTTTCTGGGTCTATATATGTCGTTATTACACTCGCTTGGTGTTATGGCACTCCTCTCTCCTTCAAATAGCTGAAGCCGGCCCCGGTGGCGCAGTGGTCTAAGCGCTGGCTCATGACCATTCGTCCGAGAAGGGTCCGGGTTCGAATCCCGGTGAGGCAGAGATCTTGTGTTTGTCTTATGGCATTTACTCTCTCCCTTCCCTGGAGCCACTGGCCCTAAATTAGGGACGGGCAACTGCTTACAGCCCATGGAGTTGCTCATTGTGGTTGATAAACCTTCAACTTAAAAGAAAGCTAAATATAGTAAGATTTTTTCCTGACCGGGAGTTGTATACAAGGGCACCTATTGATGTATTTCACTTAGTGTGACTTTCTGTGGAACAACAAAAATCTTGTAACACTGACAGACAGACAGGCCTGGACGCAGACAGGAATGATGCCGTGTTAGAAATGCCAACTTTCTGGAAGAATTCGTCATTGAACTGTATGTTTTGTGATGTCTATAAACAGTGCAGGAGTATATATATCAAATGAAAGTATTGCAGGAGATTTTTGATTTACATCGTATGACCACCGGTTTTGCGGCATCGATGCAAACTGCTTTTTATATAAACTCTCCTGGACAATGCCATTCAGTGCGACAGTGTCATGGCATCGTTCCTGTCAATGCCATTCAGTGCGACATCTATCCCCCATAAGTACTTGTATGACTCGTAGATGCTAGGCTGAAAACTGCATGACGGCTAACATGGTTTGACGTTGACGATTTGTTGAATACGGATACAGTGGAATATAATTGTTAAAACTATTCTTTTTGGTAACGTGTAATGAATCTTTAGAACAGAAGTAGCAACAGGAAAAACTAAGACAATTTTGAAATCTCCATTAAATTTTGCATCTAATGACATACAAATGATGAAATAACTATGAAAATTAGTTAAAGTTAAAATTAAAAAAAATCACTGTTTTTGCAGGTGGTGCATTATTTTTTGCACACCATTGTATATAATTTATCACTAGTTTGCATCATAGTATTGAATTTTATAGATGCTAATAATTAAAAAAATCGACCCCCCCCCAAACAAAACAAAAAAAAACATTAAGATACACACACACACACACACACACTCAGCCTTCTGATCAACATGTGTAAACACATTTAAACGCAAAGAGAAGTGTGAATTTCTGATTTCTGAAGAATGCCATTCATCCCTTAAAGATATTTTTATTTGCAAGTCCAGTGCAAGACTGCTTTGTGGGTAATGGGGATCGTCCAAAATTATGGCTGGGCCGCCCTGGTGGCGCAGTGGTGTAAGCGATGGTCTCTGATTATTCGTCCGAATGGGATCTGGGTTCGAATCCCTGTGAGGCATGGACGTTGTGTTTGTCTTACGGCACTGGCTTTCCCTTCCTTGGAACCAGTGGCCCTAAATTAGGGACGGGTGACTGCTTATAGCCCATTGAGTTGCTCACGGTGGTCTTTAAACCTCCAATCAACAAAAAAAAAAAAAAAAAAAAATGACTGACTTTTCAAGGTGTGTGTGCGTGTGCGCGCTGAGATTGAAATCTGTATTTTGAGTACCATCGTAGTCTTAAAGATTTTTTGTACGATTGTAACCTGAGGAAGGCAAAAAAAAAAAAAAATCGGAACGTTTAAACCGGGGGAAGGGAACGTGAAAAATTATCTTTTAGTATGTGCGCTGAGTTTCGAGAATCGTTACGGCATTGCATTCGATGTATTACGACAGATTACTGCTCATTTAAAAAAAACAAAGTAAAAAAAACAAGGGGAAAAAAACAACAACCCTCAGATGTTCTTTCTTCCGGATGGTTGAAAACATCGTCTACCGTGGTTTAAATAACTTATTTCGCAGTTAATACGCGAAGCTGCCACTCCGGCATGCTTCAGTTAGACAGTCTGTGGTCGAGCCCATTTTCCAAGGACGACTATTGTGGCAGGGGTTTTTCCCCAATGGACATTAAACGTTGTAAAAAGAATTTCTTTATTTCCCCTTCGAAAAAGACAGACGAAAAAAAAAAAAAAGCAAAAATAAAAAGTCTCTTAAAATAAGGCGAGAAAGGAAATTATTTTTAGTTGCTTGAATTTTCACTAGTTCCTGTTCTGCAGGATGGAAAGGAATGCCTTTGTGCGCTTCAAGATTTTCACTGAGCATTTTGATTTTTATCAGGTTTACCAAAGTTTTCCGGTACCAATAAAAACGTAGCGGAACCGTAGGTTTTTTCGTTTTTTTCTTTTCTGCTGCCCGCATAGTTTATTAGCTTCGAGTTACGACGTAAAGAAGGAAAAAATGAATGCGTGTTTTAAATCCGCTAATTATGGATTTAATTTGAATCTATTAGCGCTCTTCCGAGTGAAAAAAATAATTAAATATACATAAATGCACCATTTTTTAAAGCTTGTATGCCTAGCTGTAGAAGTCGTGCGATTTTCTCATCACTCTTGTTTCATGTGCGAGGGTTGTACCGAAAGTAACGCAAAAGTGAGCATAACTTTTTTATTAACTGACACAGGTCATTCAAATTGCACATGTTGGTAGAAGTAACTCTGTCTCTATACAAAGGTACTACTTAACATATTCTCCATCAGAAGTGATACATTTCTGCTATCGTTGAACTCAACTCTCGAATCGTCTTTGAAAAAATTCAGCTGTGGACTATTGTACCCATTTCTTCAGTCACTTTCACCTCGTCTATGTCATCAAATCGTTGTCCCCGGAGACTGTTCTTCATTGGACCGAACACGTGGAAGTCCGAGGGCGCCAGATCTGGGCTGAACGGTGGAATGGGACCACCGGCCAGCCTAATTTGCTGATCGCTTGATTTGTTGGAAAAGATGGGTGTGGTCTCGCATTGTCATGGGGAATGTGGATCCTTTTCAGATTCTTGTTCGGTCTTTTCCCCTTTATGGCTTCTCTAAGCTTTTTGAGTCTCAATGTACCGCTTGCTGGTCACAGTACGGCCACGTTCCAGAAAATCAAGGAGAATGACACCCCTGTCATCCCAAAAAAAGTCATGACTTTCCGTGCTGATCGCTTGCTCTTGAACTTCTTCGGCCTTGGTGAAGAGGTGTGACGCCATTCCATGGATTGATTCTTCGTTTCCGAATCGTAAAGATACGCCCACGTTTCATCCCCTGTCACCAGATCGAAAAAAAGAGTGTCTTCATTGGCGTCAAACACTTCCAGCAGATCAGAGCAGACTTTCACATTTCTCTCCTTCAAATCGAGTGTCCACTGATGCCAAGGTACCCACTTTGCGCACGCTTTCCGATACCCTAAGTCTTCAACCATCTTCTGTATGGCATTGTGACCACAGCCCAGTTTTGCAACAAGCTCACGGATTGTGACTCGTCTCTCCGCGCGAGTCAATTCCACTCGCTGACGATTCGTGTCAGTGGTCGCAGATAAGTCTCCCACTGCGTGGTTTGTCTTCAGTGCTGGTTTCCCTTTCTTTAAACTTCTTCATCCATCTGTGCACATTGCTCTTGTCAAGGGTGGCGTATCCGTAAACATTCTGTAGCCTTCTGTGGAAGTCGGACGGCCTTCACCCTTCCTTCGTCAAGAACTCAATGACAGCACGTTGCTTCTGCTTGGAATCTATTATTTACGTGCAATGAAGAGGAAGGGTTACTATAGAGGAAGAGTTACTCTACCAACATGTGCCATTTGAGCGACCTCTCTCAGTTAATAAAAAAGTTATGCCTACTTTTACATTACTTTCAGTACAACCCTCGTACGTTTAATAATGCAGAACGATGTAATTTTTTGGTACAATCATAGCCTGAGTAGTGGTGATTACAAAATATGTTTCTGAGGTGCAAGAAAAAAACAAAAACAAAACAAAAAAAAAAAAAAAAACAGGTAGGCTCACTTCTGATTGAGCAGTCAGTTTTGAACGTAGAACTACGACTTGCAAATCGGAGAGTTGAAATGAACTAGTAGAGTATGGTTTTAAAACGTTTATTTAATTTGTTATAGCCAACACAGGTCTATGATGTGAAAAGTAGCTTACATAATTTTTGCTAATAATGCTGGATACATTGCGAACACAAAGCAGAGTTCGAGATGGTGCGGGTTCGATCGGTGTGCTGGATTTTTTTTTTTTTTTTTTTGGCGGCTGCTGCTTTCAGGCGTTCTCGATACTCTCTAGTTCGTTGGGCTACAGTAGTCTTGGGCTTCTTACATTCCTCATCACTTGCTCTTGCCTCTCGTTTTGATGTTTTCCACTGGCTTGCGTTAATTCTGTAGCATTGTCGAAAATGTATCCGCGGAATTAGACGTAGTCCTATGTTAAAATACACTACCTACCAACAAGTAATTGGACACCCCTGCAATCGACGATATCTGCGGTCCTGATACACGTCACTGCCGCCGCCGTTAAATATCGTGTGGGAAACAACGCAACCAGTCGCATGCAAGATGCCACGCAGTTCGGAGCTCTCTGATTTCGAGAAAGGTGTAATCGTCGGGTATCACAGAAATGGCCGATCCATACGTGACATATCCAGCGAGTTGAAGTACCCAAACTCGACAGTGGCCTACGTGATTGGCAAGTGGAAGATGAGAGGTGACTGTCGGAATGTGCCCCGACCCGGCAGACCCACAAAACTGGGAGTTAGAGACCGACGGGTGCTGGCCAGAGAAATTCGGAAAAACCGCAACAAATCGATGGGCCACATCCGCGAGGAGTTAACAGGTATCCGGGAGTGTTCTTTCGATGAATACCATCCGTAAGGAAGCCCATCTGCTCGGTTATCATGGACGTGCTGCCGCCCACAAATCTTTGATCACCAAGTCCAATAGCGCTGCTCGGCTGACGTGGTGCAAAAAACGTTGACAGTGGACCGTTGAACATTGGAAACAGGTTCTCTGGAGCGACGAATCAAGGTTCACCCTATACCGTTCGGATGGCAGGGTCTGGGTTTCGCGTCTGCCTGGAGAACGCCTCCTGCCGGAATGTATTGTGCCAACTGTGAAGTTCGGCGGCGGTGGAATTATGCCATGGGGGTGTTTCTTCTGGTATGGCATGAGACCCTTGGTCGCAATTCCTGGTAGACTCAACGCCGAGACCTGCTGCACCATTTTGGATGACCATACGCTTCCTACTTTGTGGCAGTTTTACAGGGTTGGCCCATGTCACTTTCAGGATGACATTACCTCCTGTCATGTTGCGAGGTCCACCATGGCTTGGCATGGTGACAATGGGGTTAATCAAATGGACTGGCCTGTGCAGAGCCCGGACCTTAACCCTATCGAGCACTTCTGGGACAAGTTGGAGCGTCGATTTAAGGGGTGCCCCCACCGTCCGAAATCGGTGAAAGAACTGACCTGTCTTCTCCAAGCCGAGTGGAAGAAAATACCGCTAGCCGTCGTACAACGCCTGGTTGAGGGTATGCCCCGGAGGGTCGCAGCTGTAATCGCCGTTCGTGGAGGCTCCACCAACTATTGAAGGTGAATAAACTTCGTTTTCCTTTGCTATCACAGGTGTCCAATTACTTGTTGGTACAGAAACCGATTACAATTACTTGTCCCTTGTACAGAAACCGATTGGTCGTTAAGTTATTTGGTGTGATATTCTAGTACTGTAAAATAAGTTATTTGGTGTGATATTCTAGTACTGTAAATAAAACTTTTTGTTAGCCTGACTTGGACAGGGAAGTGAGTTCCAATGTTTTCTACGCTGTAACAAAAAGTGAAGTGCTGACAGCATATTCTAGTACTATAAAATACCACTTACCTTTTTGGTAGCCTGACTGGGACAGGGAAGTGAGTTCCAATGTTTTCTACGCTGTAAAAAAAAGTGAAGTGCTGACAGCGTACTGGTAAAAATGTTGTAAGCGAACAAAAAAATTTGATTGGTCGTTTTCGTATTTTAAAATGCTCATAGCATGTGAAATGAAATTTCTAGTAAGCCGCCCCCCGCCCCGGTGGCGCAGTGGTCTAAGCGCTTGCCTCTGACCATTCGTTGGAGATGGGTTCAGGTTCGAATCCCGCTGAGGCACGGATGTTGTGTTTATCCTGTGGAACTGGCTCTCACCCTTTTCTGGAACCGGTGGCCCTAAATTAGTGGTGGGTGACAGCTTTGTACCCATCGAGTTGCTCATAATTTGTCGGTAAACCTCCAATAATATAATAATAACAAGAAAGATGACACCGTATTTTGGGTGTAATGAGCACGTCTTTTGAATCCGTTCTGAAACGAATTAAATATATCAAATCTATTCAAAGTCAATGGAACCGGTATGGAAAACAGTAGTATCTGACTGAAGGAAAAGTTCTTCAATCTGGTTTTTAATCCCGCAAATATTACTGTAAATGGAATCGTAAACTTGCGCCCTCTGGTTAGACTTGTATGCGTTAAGAAAAATCTGAAATTATGAGAGACATTTCGCAGCGGAACCGCTCTCCAACAAAGAAATATTTTTTCAAATCAGTCTCTTAGAAACCGTTATATCCACGAAAATAAGATATGGATCTACTCCCCGTGACTAGAAAAACATGCATTATTTTAAGGAGAAAGTATTCTCAAAAGGTTTTTCGATGTGCGCGGTATCGGTCCAGGAAAGAAGTTTTTCAGTCGAGTTTTTAGGAGCTCAGATTTTGCTGCAAATACATCAGACGCAGAAATTAACACTTATACCCCTGGTGGCCAAACCATTCTTTACCAAATATTAGAAATTATATGAAAAACATTTGCCATCAAATCGGAGTTTTAGGAGCAGATGTATCTGGAAAAACGCAATTTACCGTAGCGGAAAGTCTGAGTTACTTGAAAATTTTGAAATTATATGGAAAACATTTCGCACCAGAAACTCTATCCAACAAAGAAGGAATTTTTCAAATTGGACTCTTAAACTAAATATGTTGACAAAAATAAGATATATATCTACGCCCCCTGGCGGAGAAACCATGCATTATTTTAAGAAGAAAATATTCCGAGAAGTTTTATCCACGTGAGTGGCTTCGATTCACGAACGAATTTTTTCAGTCGAGATTTTAGAAGCTCAGATTTTTTGGCAAATGCATCAGAATCAGATATTAAAGCTTTACGCCCTCTGGTGGCCAAACCATTCTTTGCCAAAAATAAAAAAAATATATGCAAAAGATTTCCCATCAGGCGCTGTACCCGCTGAAGAAAAAAATTTCAAATCGAAGTTTTAGAAGTACAGGTATCGGGGGAAACGCAATTTACTTTTACGCCCCCTACCGGAAAATCTATGCGTAACTTGAAAAAGTGACTACACCTAAAGTACTCTTCGACATAAATCGAAAGGTAAAAGAATTTTTTCAAGCAGATCTTTAGAAGCAAATATATGGAATAAAATGTATTTTGAATTCGACATCATCTGCATTTACGCCCTCTAGCGGCAAATTGTGCATCGTAAGAAACAAAATGGAGAATCATCATTCGCATATTAATAATTATAGAGATATGGTATCCACAGACGGACTGACAAACCGATAACATAAGCACGGGTTTTTTTTACAAAAGACATGCAAAAAAAGGAAGAATTCAAATGATTTATCTTTGCAGAAGAGGGGGTCTAGTTCTGGGGTCACAGATGGAGCCAATCTAATAGTTTGACCTTCACCAAATGAATATAAATTTCTGCGATATTCTCATGTGTCAATGGTGGACTAGCTGTGGAATCTCGAGTGGTGGTCAACAATCGCTCTCGGGGCTTGCCGGATAGCACAGAGAAAATGACAAATTTATGCATTTCTTCTTGAGTGATGTTTCATGCAGTCTTTCTCCCAGTTTCTTTTCTTCGAGTGGCAAGTCATCTAAAAACCGCATGTTTTATTGGTGGCGCATTTCTTTCCGACGAAAGGCGCAGTTTTGCTGTTTCTTGCTTCTTACGTACTGTACAACGCTTATTACATGCCGGGCGGAGAGCTTATTACTCTTTCTCGGTTTTCACGCGTTCATGATTCACATTGTTTTGGTTAGTCATTTATCGGCGCAGCAATGATACTATGCCACAAAGTTTGAAGTTCACGAAAAGGCGGAAACGCGTATCAAGTATGTTTCCTTGGGTATTAAGAGAGAGAGAGAGAGAGAGAGAAAGCAATTTTGGAAATCGTTGCTTACACAAGAACTACACTGTAAAAAATAAGTGGCGTGAATTAACGGAAAATTTCTGAAAATAACTTGCAGCAAAGTTGCCGGTAGGTATCCGTTTTTTTCAGAAATTTTCATTTTTGAAGGTGCCCGTTTTTAACTTCCGTATTTTCACAGATTTCTCGTAGACAGAAATTCCGTTTATTTCAGAAAAGTCCATTTCAGGGTTTTCCGTATTACTTAAACTGAAATTCCGCAAAATCGACGACCCTGTACTTTTCAGGCCTTGCCCGAGATAATTCCTTCCTCTGAGGTCTGGATCAAACCCCCCGACGTTTGAGCTGGTTGAAATGATAACTCGCGCCTTTACCCACTGAACCACAAACGCTCGGCAACCCGACTCCCGTACATCATAAAACGAATTCCGCGACGATGAAATTTTGTTTTTTGTCATTAATGCGAGTGATTTAGTCATTTTATTTTCTGTTGGAGCTTATTATTTTTCTGAATAGGTGTAATATATATATATATATATATATATATTTTTCTGTCTGAGGACTTTTCACAAATTAAGCATTTTTCATCCTGATTTTTTGAAGTAACAAAATGCTTTACTACTTGATTTTTGTAAACTAACAATGACTTTCAGTTACCTTTTAAAAAAGGTGAAATGTACTATTTTATAGTATTATTTCTTTCTCTCTCTCTCTCACACACACACACAAACTAAATGTAAAATTTGCTATTTGCTCTTGATAGCTACAATAGCTTTTGTCTGAAGTTCTCCAAAGACTGATACACGGCCATCGTATAATCAATCATCTCTACAACAAGCACCCAATTTCTTACAGTAACACATTATAATAAGTAGCTGGTGCACCAAACACCAAATAGGGGAAAGAAGAAATATCCTGTGACACAATAAACAACATCCATGCGATACGTTTTCCACAATATCCGATCTCGCTACGGAACTTCAAAATTCGACAGATAATTGAAATTTAAAAGTTAATCAAACCTCAGGTATTCTGACCAATCGCTCCCGTTACCGGTAATTTCTCGTCATACGGATGCGGAAAAAGTGAGAACGGAGATTTTCCGTTAATGTATACGAAAGGAATTGTGGAAAGGTCTCTGAAAATTCAGAATTTTCCGTTAACACATCTCTAAAACGGTAATTTACCGTCAATATAAGAAAGAAACTGCGGAAAGGTTTCTGAAAATTCAGAATTTTCCTGTGGTACGAAAAATCCGTGAAATTCAGGTTTCTTTCCGTCATTTCACGGCAAGGGTTGTATCAGAAAATATGCTTTGTTAATTCACGAAAGAAATGACGGAAAGTTGCCCGTGAATTTCAGAATTTTTTTACAATGTACTGAGTAGTCATACGTTTTTTTCGGTCATGCTTATTTGTTGTCAGTGAGGAAATGTGTAGTTTCTAAAACTTGTGTGTGAGAGAGAGAGAGGGGGGGGGGAGGTTGCTTAAATTATAGAAACTTAAAAAAGCTGACATACCACATGGAACGTGTGCACATTTTGTCGAAGCGTGCGAGCATTCAATTTCATTTGCTGCTCAAGCGATTTTTCATGTGCTATTGGGTTTTTACGCAAGTACAGTTAATAAGTCTATAAAGCGTAAGAAAGATGGGATGCAGCAAGCATATTTTCATGAATGTGTGCACAGAATTCATATATTTTTACAGTTCGTACATTTAAACTTTTAAAGCATATTTAATCGAAATCGAATCTGTCAGGTGTAGGTACAGTTTGCAATTTAATACCTCTCCTCTAAGCAAACGCACATAATACGTAACGTAGGTTCTAACTTGCACTGCGCACTTTTTCGAATTAGAATTTTCAGAAATTTGCCGCTTCTCAGAGTCTGTAATGTGGTAAGCTAGCCCACTAAGGTAGTGTTCATATAAAATAAGTTACCAGTAATTTAATTTAGGGTGTTCACAATTTAAAGTAGTCTTGTAAACTACGCACGAGTTGGTGGCACGTGATCAGTGATTGTTAACAATTCTTGTATGCATCAAAGGTAAGGCACAAGAAAAATTCCTGGCAGCATATAAGAACGGCAGTAAAACCTGGCTTTGCAGGCAGAATTTGACAGCTAGCTAAACTGAAAAACAAGTTACAACGCATTAAACAAAGGAGTGAAACTTTTCGACCGATTTAGTCTCGGAATTTCCATTTTTGCAACGGGATGTATGTACCCACGCTTTCCTGAACGTTGAGTTAGACTCCTCCGTGAATTAAGATTACAGGAACGGTTGTTATCATTACATGGGTCATGTTGCCATATCTGGGGTGTGATACGAGTTCATGGAACAATTTTTTTCTTCCTTTAAATAAATGCTTCCTGTTGCTTTTAATTTCGGATTGTATTAACCTGAATGGTGCACTTTATTTCAGGTAAACGAGTTCGTGCATTTAGGAAGTAGTTTTTGGCAGAGAAAATAGGCGAGTTCATGAAATCATCGGAAGAGTGAATTCACTTTGGAAAATCATTGCGGCTTTAAGTGGCTCCACTGCATGAGGTGATGGGCTGTCAGAAAGATTTTGAATGACTCAGTGTTTAAAGTATTCGTATTCTGATGTACATTCAGACCTCTTTCTATGAGTGCTGTTGTTGAAAAGACGCTGCTTACTCTCCAACTATGTATATTTTCTTGCAGATATTTCATTACCCATTCCAGTACAATTGTTCTTTGTTTTCCCCGGTCGCTTGTTCCTTTCATCGTTCTTGCGAGAACCAGATTTTTCCATTCCCTCTTTCCACGAGTTTCTTTTACGAATGGTCTTTTTCGCATATTCAAAAGCGTCTTTGTGTGTGTGTGTGTGTGTGTGGCGTGTGTGTGGCGTGTGTGTGTGTAATTTGTGAATGTAATGTATTTAATTTGAACCGCTACGATTTATGACGATGTTCATGTAAAACACATCCTTAGTCCCCCCTATTATGGTTTACACCACAGAGAAGATCCAGGGGTAAGTCTCCCGTAGAGGTTAGTGGAAACCTGTTGGCACCCAAGATCTCAATGAACAGCGCGCCAGTGAACGAACATGGAACTATAATGCGCCGTAACTGTAGCCATGAAAGTGTAGCTACGCTTCGCATTTTTTCAAGAGTAACAACTCTCCCCGCGCAGCTTTTCCTATCCCTACGGTTTGGTATTACGTTACAGACGCTAAAGCACTTTCAGGTCCGTCCACTGGAGTGCTAGTAAAAATCACGAGTTGTACGTTTGTGTCTTCCCTGTGGTGTACATATTCCGTCGCTGATTAGCAGCATTGCATTGTGCGTTGAAGTTCTGTATTATTATTATTATTATCATCATCATCATCATCATCTCAGCGGTTTAACGACCACTGCGAGCATCGCGATGGGCTGTAAATAGCAATCCGTTCCTAATTTAGGGCCACTGGTACCAGTGAAGGGAGCGACCCAGTGCAGTAAGACAAATACACTAACCATTCATCAAGGACTCGAACCCGAGGTCTTTCTCGGTCGAATGCCAGTGCCATAAGACAAAAACGCTACCATGCCTCATCCTGTTGTAGATTTGGCGTGAGCAAATGAGTCAACTGCAACATGATCATATGTAGAGGATTTTAGGAAGGGAGTGTCTGACCCCAGGTTTTAAACAACCCATAGAAATAGGAAACTAGGAGATTTGGGCTAGAGCGCCCGATAGGAAAGTGACACGGAAGCGAAGTAGAAAGGGGGAGGAAGACTCCTTTATTTATTACCGGGAGGCCAGTACCCGGGATCCGATGGTTTAACGTGCCCATCCGACGCACGGCGGGTATTTAGTGGATCGAGCGTTCGTACCTGCCTGGGATCGAACCTGAGGCCCTTCCCGTGGCAGTCACGAACGTTGCCCACTCGTCCACCCGCGGTCCAGCTAACTGCAACCACAATCGATCGCATTTATATACCTGTAAAATTGCTCATTCCTCCAGTTCCGCACTTATGAAGTTCATTTTTTTCTTTTTGCAGTCGCGTCAGGTGGTTAGTGAATCGCGCATGAAGAGGTATACTATACAGTACGTGCATATACAACAGAAGGATAGCGCTGTCGATAACAAAATTCGCGAACGACAATAAAAATCATGAGTTGGCGATTATTATTTTTTTAATTGGCGAATATTAGCCGCTGTGTGATAAGTGGCTATAAAAATCAAAAATTGATAGTGGCTAAAGAAATAAAATCCTGCGCGGCGCCTGGAATGCGTGTTAGGCTTCACTTTGTATTGATCGTAAATTTACGCGATTTTTTGGAGACTTAATTTATTCAGTATTAGATTACGTATTCGTGTATTAGATTTATGTGAGGCTCCGGAGACCTCAAAAATTTTTAGTATTGGCACTTGATTGCTGACCAATCATGTATTGGATTTACGTGAGGCACTGGATACCTCAAAATACTCTGTATTGACACTCAAAAGCTTACCATCTAGTATTAAATTACCCACTGAAATTCATTGCATTAGATGATCATCTGCTGGAAAATGGCTGCCCTTGGTCTAGTGGTACGAAGCATTAGCTTCTAATTATTCGCCGGAGATGAGTCAAGTTTCGAATCCTGGGTGAGGTATCGGTGGTGTGTTTGTCTCACGGTACCGGGTATCTATCTCCGTTCCCTTTAAGCAGTCGCCCTAAATTAGGGACGGGCGAGTGCTTTTATAGCCCATTAAATTGCTCACGGTGGTCGTGAAATCCTCAAAAAAAAAAAAAAAAAAAAAAATCTGCTTGAATTTTATACATTACGTCGTCGCTATTTGATGCATTGCCTTATCTCTCATTTGGTGGCTAAACTGATGTTCTATTGTTTCAGCGCTGCTTTTGTTCCCTGGTATTTGCATATACAGCGTGGCGTGCATGTGTGAGGTTATTTTGAAACAGCGGCTCTTTAGAAGTAGAAGTAAAAACCATCTGGTTTTCATCACTTACTCCTCCTCGAGTTTTATCATTATCGTATAACTTCTGACGTATATACCTTTTGGAGTTGTCATGTGCACGTCTCCACCCACGTGGACTGACCGAGGGCACTGTTTTTTTTTTTTTTTTTTTTCATTTTTAGAATTTGCTTCTTTTGGGACGTGTTCCTCTTCGTCTCCTCGGCGTCCATTTTGTTTTTGTCTTTTATCACAAGCCTCTGGTCCTAACAGATTTCGATTGGTTCGCCGAGGGAAGCGCATTTGTTGTCCTCTTTAATGGCGTCTAGACGGAAATTTTTTCTTTTCCTCTCGTAGACTGCAGTTTTCGTTTATTCTTGCCAAGTAAATATTTTCTTAGCTCGGTACTTAATCGTAACCACTGATGCAGTTGTTTACCAGTACGCAGTTAGCTGCATTGAAAAATGGTTTTTCCCGATAAACACTTTTACTGAGAGGCCGTTTGGTTTTATTAAAGCACACACCCGAATAAAAAGTCTGTTAACAGGAACTCATACTTAGGTGGTGCCAGGGGTCGTACTGGCTCTTTCAAAGTTTTTGCCAATTTATTCGCCAAATTCAATTTATAATCGCCAAAGTGTTATAACAGTACAAAAAGGTAATCGGCAAAGCTCTTTTTCCATCGCCAAAACTATTTTTTTTTTCGCAAATTGCGAAGATGGCGATCGACAGCGCGACCCGTGTGTGGTGCGGTTATATTAAAATAACAGTTGCGTGCAGGTCATGTGCGCCAAAATTGTTGAAACATACAAGATCTACGTAAAGCATGCATGCATGTTTCTGCTTTCTAAATTTCGGGGGTTGCTCCGTAAAGTTAGGTCATACTACCAAATCGAAGTTACTGATGTCGTGATGTATCAGGGTTGCCAGCCGACCGGGAAAACTTAGGGAATCCGAAAATAAGGTTATAAATAAGGTTAAAAATCAGGGAAAACTCATGGAAATTATTTTTTTTTTGAAACCCGGGAAAAGTCGTTGGGGGAAATAATACTATGCGTGTTCATTGTACATGATATTCTTCCGCTGATTCGCGGAATTCCGCATTTTTTCATCATTTGGATATTCTCTATAGATCGATGCAAAACTGAAAAATTTTGGGGGCATTAGTAACGGTAAGAATACTGATTTCATTGTCCCGTTCCGCCAATATTTCTTGGCTCCACGGGGACTAATTGAGCGCCTTGGATTTTATTTTGAAATGTTGCGACAATTATCCTGCCTTGAGACGCCGGTTCGGACCCTGGCCACCCCCGTGGCCCAGAGATAAGCCCGTGGTGACGTGCTGGCAGGCGACCTTGCGTTCCTGATCTGGATTCCCGCTCTGTCTGGCGGGATAGGTCGTTCATTAATTTAGCAATGACTGGGAGATTACTTGCCCTCGAACTTTTTTGGGGGAATAATTTCCCTTTATTTTTTCAACAAAACTTACATCTATACACTGTCCTCATGCTTAGGACTTACAACATTGAGAGATTTAAAAGAGTATTTACGTAGTATGTACACTGGAGGTGCTTTCGTCTGCTTGCCCACAGACTTTTGCCCTCATTCCTCTTCCGAATCGCTTTCGGTGTGCACGTTCACCTCTTACGTTTCGGTCCCCGTTTGACTGGGGAAGATCGTATGTTGCTGGAGGGTTAGCCTCTCAACCAGGGCTATTATCCCCCTCCTGTTAACGGAGGATTGGATGAGCAGATCCAATCTTCGCGTTCTTTGCACACCTGGGAGCAGTGTGTTTCTCCATTCAGCGAAGCCGCTGCATTCAAGCACGCAGTGTTCTATGCTTGCCGACCTATTTCCACAGGGACAAGTGCAGTTCCTGATGGCAAATCTGCCCAGGTAATCAGGGCTGATGCCATGGCCACTGAGTACCTGATTCAGGAGCTTGTTTGTTTGTGCACGTTTGTTCGAGACCTTCGGAAACACTGTGTGTGTCTTCCGGCCTGTCTCTCCCGTGTCCCATCTGACCTGCCATTCGGTCATGGTCTGTCGTGCTAATGCTGCGCGAATACTCCTTCGCGGCGTTCTGCATTGCACGTCAACCGTCTATTTCAGCGTGGCTGCCTTCGCCAGCTGGTCCGCCCTTTCGTTTCCCTGGGTTCCGACATGGCTTCGTATCCAGTGGAAACTGACTGCCCCATCTCCTTCTGCCCTCAAGAGGGTTTTAATCCTCTGGACGATGGGGTTTCTTCCCCTGAATCTACTCAGCGCCTGCAGTGCTGCCTCACTGTCCGAGTAGAGTTTTATCCTGTCGTCACTACGCCTGGGGAGTGCCCAGGTTAGTGCCTTCTCTATCGCCAGAAGTTCTGCCTGGAAGACGATAGTTTCACGCATTCTGCAGTTGCTTCGTTCCCATCCGAGAACGCACAGAAGCCTGCTCCCACTTGTCCCTTCAACTTTGAGCCGTCCGTGAACAGCTCATGCCCCACTCTCGTGGGTTTCTCCTTGTCCCACGGTGGGCAAATTTCCTCGGCCGGGTGGATCTGCCAGTCCACGCTTTCCAGCTCCATGTTGGAGGCTCGATGTGGCACACCGAGAAGGTAGGCGTCCTCGCCTGACCTTAGGCAGTGCATTGCTGCCTCCCTTTCCACTACTAGGTCTGCCGGCTCGCACCCCGCCAGCACTTGGAGTGCTAGGGTCGACGTTGTGCGAAAACATCCGGTGATCTCTAGTAGGGCCAACCTTTGGATTTGGTTTATGCCCTTCTTCATTCTGACGGTGGGAGTCCACCTAGTCACCATGCTCCACTACCATATGCCAGAATTCTTTCTATTCCTCTCTGATAGATGGCCTTCTTGGTTTTGCCCGATAACCTCATGCCATTCAATCTATTGAGGATCAGCGTGCACCTTGTTCGAAGATGCCTCAGGTGTGGCAGCCCTGATAGACTCTGATCCAGGACCACACCCAAGTATTTCATTTCACGCACCGCCTTGATAGTGCACCCTTGGAATTTGCACTTGGGTGGTGTTTTCATTATTCCACTCTTAGCTATCGCTAGTAGAGTGGTCTTTTCAGGAGCGAAGCACAGTTTGCTTTCTCTGCTCCAATTGTCTAACACAGCTAAGGCGCTGTGTGCTTCCCTTTCGATCACGTGTCTCCCTGAGGCGGAGACCACGAGAACGAAATCGTCCGCATAGGCTTGAATTTCCACTGCGGGCCCCAGGTCTAGATTCAGAGCTGCGTCTGCAACTATGTTCCACCAAAGCGGCCCGGAGTTGGATCCTTGCGGACACCCTCTGTGGTACGAACGCGAGGCTTGCCCATTCCCCGTTTCGAACTCGACCCTTCTATCAGACAGGTAGCTGCTGATCAGCTTGAACAGGTTCCTTGGACAGCCAAGTTCTTTGAGTCTGGTTAAAACCATTGGCCACCAGACACTGTTGAATGCCCCCCTCACGTCTAGTGAGATGAAGCAGGTATGGAGCCCCTCCGCTTTGTTCCTCTCTGCCCTCTCTCTGAGGCTGCGAATTGCCTGCGTTATTAGTAACGGTAAGGAGAAGTCTATTTCCTTCTGCGGACGATATTTTGTCATACAAAACTTCCGAAAATGGAAGTGAAACGAGGTGAAAGTTTTCCCCGCAATCGTATTTTTTTTTTTTTTATTCTCGCTATGTTGACTCTGACCAGTATTGTTGTTAAATATCATTTTATTGATTTCGTGTTTATATTTCAGCTTGAAACTGTTGGCAACAATCTGCGAAAACTGAAATTAGACGGCGCAAAAATTTCCGTGTAATCTTCAGGCGTGAGATTATTCCGCGAATTCGACGAATTCTAATCTTTTCCGTTATCATTTTGGTGATACACGAGATCGATGCACAACTGAACACAGCGAAATTGGGGGAAGGGAGGGGGTTGGGGGTGATGTGGTGGCAGTATATCTTCGGAGGACGAAATTCCATCTTTACGAAACTTTCGGAAACGGAAGGTCGACGGAGTGATGACTTTTCCCATAATCATAATTTTTTTTTTTTTATCTAGTGATGTTCCGTATGCCCAGTATTGTTAAATATCATATAATTCCGTAAATATTTGAATTTCAGTGTGAAGAAAATGGGGGAAAAAATTTCCGAAAATGGAAGTTGAACGGAGCAGTGATTTCTCCCGCAATCTCAATTTTACCTCTCGCGGTGTTTCCACTCTCCTGCATTGTTGTTAAATGTTAGTTCCCCCCTACCTTCCCTTCCCACAAGTGTTTGCATTTTAGCTTGGTAAGGGAGGGGAAATTTCCGGAAACTGAAGTGACCAAGTTGGAAAATTTGTAAGAATGAATGCATGGTGTTCAAAAGTATTCACATTCTCAAAGTTACACCATTCAGCTGAAATAGTTAAAGCTTTTATATCATGCACCATACAAATGAAGTGCTTGATAGAGCCTTATTCGTAAGATTTAAAACAAAAAGTAATGAACGATAGGTATGGGGATATTAGAAATAGTCCCCCGCGCCGATACCCAGGCGCGAAAAATGCGAGCCCAATTTTCAGTATCTCACTTTTGAAAAATTCCTGTAAGTAACATCAAATTTTGTTTTCATAAATTTTTGGTTTTAAAATGATTTTAATTGGTTTTATAACCTTTTGAATAACAATAATACCAAAATTTGTAGCATGCTCTTGCAATGATCGATACAGTTGCAACGTTAAGGCTTGCCGGCGTAGTTCCGTTGGGAGAATAGCCGCCTCCAGAGTAGGAAGGCGTAGGTTGTAATCATAGTTGGAAATTGGTCAAAAATTTCGGACCCGGACGTCCCATAACTGGACACGACCCGCACCCGTAACTGACCCCGACAAATCTGCTTTGAACTATAAATTCGAAACTCAATTTATATATACAGTATATATATATATATATATATATATATATATATATATATATATATATATATATCTCAATAATATATATATATATATATCCTCAATGTCACCTTTCTTATGTAGCAGGATCATTGTAGCGGTGTTCCAATCCTCAGGAATCTTTCCTTCATTAAGGCATCGAGTGAAAATTTGGGCGAGTACTGTTTCGATTTCTCCACTTGCTTCTTGTATGATGTCTACAGTAATTCCATCTTCTCCTGGAGCTTTTCCTCAAGAACATGAAGCGAGGAAAAGCTCCAGGAGAAGATGGAATTACTGTAGACATCATACAAGAAGCAAGTGGAGAAATCGAAACAGTACTCGCCCAAATTTTCACTCGATGCCTTAATGAAGGAAAGATTCCTGAGGATTGGAACACCGCTACAATGATCCTGCTACATAAGAAAGGTGACATTGAGGATCTCGGAAACTAGACCTATCAGCCTCCTATCAGTAGTTTATAAAATCTTCACTAAAGTTCTTTCACACCGCTTGAAGGTAACACTGGACACGGCTCAACCGAGAGAACAAGCTGGATTCAGGAGTGGCTACAGCACAATAGATCATATCCACGTGCTGAGAGAACTAATTGAAAGAGCGAGGGAATATGAACTTCCATTGTGCATGGCTTTTATCGATTATGAAAAAGCCTTTGATTCGGTGAAACCATCAGCAGTTACAATGGCTCTGAAAACCTGCGGTATTGAAGATGCATACATTAATATTATTAATAACATCTATGAAAATGCAAGTGCAAAGATTAGGCTGTTTGAAAATACAACACACGTAAAAATTGGAAAGGGAGTGAGACAAGGTGACAACATATCTCCGAAGCTCTTTAATGCCACATTGGAGGGTGTTTTTCAGTCGCTGAGCGGGGAAAACAAGGGGATAAAGATTAATGGAGATTATCTAACCCACCTTCGTTTTGCTGATGACGTAGTCATTTTTGCAACTACCCCATCAGAGCTGCAGAGTATGATCCAGGAACTTGCTGACAAGAGTAAAGAAGTGGGATTAAAAATGAACTTTCAGAAGACAAAAGTGATGTTCAATGCTTTTACAAGAAATGAAGATTTATCGATTGATGGAGAAAAGCTGGAGATAACAGACACGTACGTTTATCTTGGACAGCAGATATCAAGTGAGGGTCACATTGATGAAGAAATTAATCGGCGTACAAAACTTGCCTGGAGAGCTTTTGGAAGAAACAGCATAATTTTCAAGAGCAATATGCCATTATGTCTTAAAAGAAAAGTGTTTGATCAATGCATCCTTCCAGTGCTTACGTATGGTGCAGAGACGTGGACCTTAACTAAAAGAGACATACAAAGGCTGCAGACAACTCAAAGAAGCATGGAGAGGTGCATGCTTGGTGTAACCAGGAGAGATAAGAAGAGGAACTCGTGGATCCGAAAATGACTAGAGTGGAAGACATCATGATCAGAGTTAAATCCCTGAAATGGCAATGGGCTGGACATACTGCCAGAAGGACAGATCATCGATGGACAGCCGAAATTTTAGATTGGATTCCAAGGGACAGGAAAAGACCCAGAAGAAGACCACATGGGAGATGGGTGGATGAAATTCGAAAGTATGCAGGGGTGACATGGAGGAGACTGGCACAAGACAGACCGTTGTGGAGGAAACTTGGGGAGACCTTCGTCCAGCAGTGGATTGATAATGGTTGACAATGATGATGATGATGATGATCTCAATAACTGCTTGATATTTAATAACTAAAATCCTTTTTTAATAATAAAATTTGGTTACTTGCTAAATTTTAGTGCCATTTTTAGTGCCACTATTTTGCGTAATCCAGAAGTAATGGCTGGCTATGACCGTAACCATGAGAGTATATTACAAATGGGAATCATTATTTACGATTACACAAATGCATTTTTTAAAAAATGTATTAAGATTGTGAACTCTTTCCAAAAATCTAACGGACCATATGAAAGATGGTGGTGCGCATTCTGTCATATGGTCCGTTAGATTTTTGGTTCCATAATATTTTATTACACTGTCGACATCTTTCTTTGTAATTATACACTTTCCACATTTTGAAGAACAAGCAAGACCAAACAACAGAATTATTCACCGGTTCCTTAAGAGACGAAACAATTTCTCTTCCCCTTGTGGTTTTCAAGAAGCACGTATTTGTTGGCCTCGACGCCTTTCTCAACCTCCTTAATATTAAATCCATCCATATTAACAAATAAGGAGTTAATTTCGACATGACATGTCATGGGAACGGGATGTTAGCACATCAATCGAAAACCTAATGCGCAATGTAAAAGATGCGATGTGAAAAGTAACTCTTAGTCATTCAGTGAACTTCGCACGGAGAGAGTGAATCAGCTGAGAAGCAGGCGAATGGCGTTTACCTGTACTTTGCCCTTGCCCTGGACAATCGCTCTGTAAAAGAAGGCAAAGGAAGTATCTTTTTACGATATGGTGTCTGTGTGCCTGACGTCGGTCAGTGGAAATATTCGTTTCTTTAAGAAAGAGACAATTTGTTTGCATGGCAAATCATTACTCGTTCCGTGAGCACCAGTATCGACTACAGAATTCCATACAGCGCGCATTTTTCTTTGGAAAATATTTTTCTCTTTTCAAAAATAAAACTGGAATAAAACCGGGTCAAAATCGGGTCAGGAGCACCTTGACCCGACCCGTTGGACCTGCAAGAAATTGTCGACTCGTTGAACCGTGACCAGTTTCCATTTCTGGTTGTAATATCACCACCAGCAGAACGGTTTTACTGTAATATTGGCGCCCGACTAGCTCAGCCGGTAGAGCATGAGACTATTAATCTCTTGGTGGTGGGTTCGTACGCCACATTTGGTGCCAGACGTGGGTTCGTACGCCACATTTGGTGCCAGACGTGGGTTCGTACGCCACATTTGGTGCCAGACGTGGGTTCGTACGCCACATTTGGTTCCAGACGTGGGTTCGTACGCCACATTTGGTGCCAGACGTGGGTTCGTACGCCACATTTGGTGCCAGACGTGGGTTCGGAAACCACCACCTAAAGAAAATTACGCAATAGGTATTGGTGCCCGAACGTAAATGAATCTCCTGGCCGTGAGATTCGAACATGTGATTCTTCTTTCATACATCGTTTGGAATCAAATTCATTTTCCAATAGTAGTGAGCTGGTCCTTCAAGCATGGTTGTCGGCGAACCTGAAAACCTGTTATTTTATGCTCCCCTCCCCTTTCTCAAGGAGGTAGGATGATATAATGTACTTCGTGACATGACGTAGGTGACGTACTACTGCGGTGTCGCATGAGTTAAATCGGCAAAGTTGTAGCGATGGGCTTTGCCGGCGTAGTTCAGTTGGAAGAATAGCCACCTCCGGAGTAGGATGACGTCGCTCCGAAATCCATCACAGGGAAAACAGTTACTACACCATAATAACCTGTGGCAGGGATAGCGCTGCCGATCTCATACTTCGCAGTTTACGGGGGAAAATAGTTTTGGCGATTAATAAAAAAGCTTTCGCGAAAATATTGGCGATTACCTTTTTTGATGACGTCCAAGCAAAATCTTTAATTTTTATTTGATTTGATATTTGAAAAATGAAATTCGAATGTTAGTAACTTTTGTTCATTGTTTACATTGCGTGTTAGACTGAAAGTGATTACGTGAAAAGAGTGACGCAATCGGTGATGTAAGACCTATTATAACACTTTGTTTTCATAATTTCAGTAGAGGGCGAAAAAAAAATTGGCAACTTCAAATTACATTTGGCGAAAAACAGTTTAATTTGGCAAATGGGTTGGCAAAAACTGTTAAAAAGCCAGAGCAACCGCTGCTATATATGGTAAACAATTTACCAACCTTTTATTGTACGATAAGCAGAACGCTACTGTCCACCTCAGGTTTAGTAAATTATACTGACATAATACAATACCGATGAAAATTGAATTGTAAGTGATTGAATATCAATACTGTTGGCTCTCAACGAAGCGAAATACGTTTTTGAATTTTGAAAAGCAGATGAACGAACGAGTGCCGCCCCGGTGGCGCAGTGGTCTAAGGCGCTGGCCTCTGATCATTCGTCCGTAAGGGGTCCGGGTTCGAATCCCGGTCAGGCATGGATGTTGTGTTTGTCTTACGGCACTGGCTCTCTCCCTTCCCTGGAACCAGTGACCCTAAATTAGGGACGGGCGACTGCTTATAGCCCATTGAGTTGCTCACGGTGGTCGTTAAACCTCCAATCAAAAAAAAAAAGAACGAACGAGTATCGTCGAACAGTCTTTGTACCTGCCAAGTTTTTTTTTCATTGAAGGTTTAACGACAACCGTGAGAAACTCTATGGTTATATATTCTTCCGTCAGGGACCACCTTCTAAATATATACTTCCATTATAGACATTTGTCAAAAAAATTTTATATACCGCAACTCTTCCCCCTCTCTCTACTCCGTTTCTTTCAAGCTCGTGGCCGCCCCGGTGGCGCAGTAATCTAAGCGATGGCTTCTGATCATTCGTCTGAGATGGGTCCGGGTTCGAATCCCGGCGAGGCATATGGATATTGTGTTTGTTTTATGGCACTGGCTCCCTCTCTTTCCTGAAACCAGTGGCCCTAAATTAGTGACGGACGAATGCTTATAGCCCACTGAGTCGCTCACGATGGTCGTTAAACCTAAAAAAAAACAACAAAAAAAAAAAAACCTCTTGGATACAACTCACTAAAATCCGTGACCGTCAGAACACTGATGTCACAATGATTTGAATGTTTACGCTCCATTTGTTCTGGTGAAGTCGTGCTAAACGCTCAGCGAAACTGTAGTAGATCTTAAAATAAATATTTAATTGTGAGTAAACGTTGCTATTTTATTATCTCAATATCACAAGTGTTGTAGTCATAAAATATATTTTCTCAACGCATTCGGTAAAGGCTCAACGTCCAATCGGAGCAAGAAAAAATCGGTATGAAAACAAAAGAACGTGATGTAACCGGTGGTTATTTTAACAGTACTATAATACAATTAGGTAATCCTTAAAGTTTAAATCAGAGTAAGCGGAAAGAGGTGAGAGAAAGGGTTAATTTTTCGTATAGTCCCCTGTATGCAAGAAAAAATGCAAATCTTTCTGTTTTGCGGAGCGTGGCTATTCAGTTAGCATCCGCCCGCGTGTGTTGGCTTTCGTAGTTCTGTTTAATTTCAGTGATTGGGCAAGAAATCGCAGGGAGAAATTTAATTTCTTACCATTGTCCTTTTAATCCACTTTTTTGTTTCATTGAAAGAAGGGGGGCAGTATGTAGGGGAGTGGAGTTGATTTCCAAGAACATGCAAATAAGAGGGGAGAAAAGCAAATTTTCTTTTTGTAGCACTTTAAGAGGGGAATTTAGTGGAAGAAAAATAAAGGAAGCAGCCATTTTGAGTATATATATATAATATATATATGCAGTGTGCTGAACAAGTTCAACACAGGTAGTGACCATAGATTGGTGAGATGTAAGATGCACCTCAACACTAAACTTGAACGTGGCAAGCTCATAAGACAAACAAAATCTATTGACATAACCAACCTTAAAAAACACCATAATACCTTCAAGTTGGAACTGAAGAACAGGTTCTCTGCTTTAGAAGGCCTAACATCGGAAGAAGTGGACATCTCTGAAGTTAACAGAAAAGTAACCAAAGCTCTTATGGAAACAGCAACAAAATTAGCTGGGTCTAAGAACAAGTTGCATGTGAACAAATTATCAGGAAAAACCAAAATGTTGATGCAAAAAAGAAGAGAGATGAGGACAACTAAAGAAGATGTGACTTCCAAAGTGGAATATATAGAGCTATGCAAGACAATAAGAAAAAGTATCACTGAAGACGTAAGAAAATTAAACTGTGAACTAGTGAGGAAAGCAATTGAAAACAACCAAAGCCTAAAGATAGCAAAGGGACATCTCAGTAAGGGAAGAAAACAGATTATGGCACTGAGAAAAGAAGATGGTTCTGTAACAAGAAATAGAGGCAAAATTTTGACAAGAGTGAAAGATTTCTACTCCAAATTATATGAAAGGGATGATACATGCACTCCAGACATCATGAAAGATACCAGTACCAGAGTTCCTCCAGTCCTTCCAGCAGAAGTTGCACATGCAATCAAGAACATGAAGCGAGGAAAAGCTCCAGGAGAAGATGGAATTACTATAGATATCATACAAGAAGCAAGTGGAGAAATCGAAACAGTACTCGCCCAAATTTTCACTCGATGCCTTAATGAAGGAAAGATTCCTGAGGATTGGAACACCGCTACAATGATCCTGCTACATAAGAAAGGTGACATTGAGGATCTCGGAAACTACAGACCTATCAGCCTCCTATCAGTAGTTTATAAAATCTTCACTAAAGTTCTTTCACACCGCTTGAAGGTAACACTGGACATGGCTCAACCGAGAGAACAAGCTGGATTCAGGAGTGGCTACAGCACAATAGATCATATCCACGTGCTGAGAGAACTAATTGAAAGAGCGAGGGAATATGAGCTTCCATTGTGCATGGCTTTTATCGATTATGAAAAAGCCTTTGATTCGGTGAAACCATCAGCAGTTACAATGGCTCTGAAAACCTGCGGTATTGAAGATGCATACATTAATATTATTAATAACATCTATGAAAATGCAAGTGCAAAGATTAGGCTGTTTGAAAATACAACACACGTAAAAATTGGAAAGGGAGTGAGACAAGGTGACACCATATCTCCGAAGCTCTTTAATGCCACATTGGAGGGTGTTTTTCAGTCGCTGAGCTGGGAAAACAAGGGGATAAAGATTAATGGAGATTATCTAACCCACCTTCGTTTTGCTGATGACGTAGTCATTTTTGCAACTACCCAATCAGAGCTGCAGAGTATGATCCAGGAACTTGCTGACAAGAGTAAAGAAGTGGGATTAAAAATGAACTTTCAGAAGACAAAAGTGATGTTCAATGCTTTTACAAGAAATGAAGATTTATCGATTGATGGAGAAAAGCTGGAGATAACAGACACGTATGTTTATCTTGGACAGCAGATATCAAGTGAGGGTCACATTGATGAAGAAATTAATCGGCGTACAAAACTTGCCTGGAGAGCTTTTGGAAGAAACAGCATAATTTTCAAGAGCAATATGCCATTATGTCTTAAAAGAAAAGTGTTTGATCAATGCATCCTTCCAGTGCTTACGTATGGTGCAGAGACGTGGACCTTAACTAAAAGAGACATACAAAGGCTGCAGACAACTCAAAGAAGCATGGAGAAGTGCATACTTGGTGTAACCAGGAGAGATAAGAAGAGGAACTCGTGGATCCGAAAAATGACAAGAGTGGAAGACATCATGATCAGAGCTAAATCCCTGAAATGGCAATGGGCTGGACATACTGCCAGAAGGACAGATCATCGATGGACAGCCGAAATTTTAGATTGGATTCCAAGGGACAGGAAAAGACCCAGAAGAAGACCACATGGGAGATGGGTGGATGAAATTCGAAAGTATGCAGGGGTGACATGGAGGAGACTGGCACAAGACAGACCGTTGTGGAGGAAACTTGGGGAGACCTTCGTCCAGCAGTGGATTGATAATGGTTGACAATGATGATGATGATGATGATATATATAGTACATAAATAAAACAAAAAAAAAATCACTTTATAAATAAATTATTTAACACAAGAAAATTAGACAAAAAAGGCTATTACCATGAGACGCGCCGAAGGCAGCTAAACCTCATGTAGTAGCTTATATAGAATGAAAATATTACAGAACAAAAATACAAAATTTCAAAACAAGTAAAAAACTGGGACAGGTTGCCGTCATCAGGAGAGCATCAACCTGTGGGAGTGGCCTTTCTAGTACCAACAAAACGACAAGGCAATCCAAAATTGTCTTTTGGTCATGCTCCCTAGGCCACAAAACCAAATTCTAATAAGCACAAAAATTACAAAAATCAAATTTATGAAACTAAAAAAAAGAGAAGATTAAAAGCTTACCGGCAGAACAAAGAGTCAAACAAGACTGAACAGATCACCCACAAGAACCCAAATATATACACTGATAAGAAAGGTGGTCACGGTTAAACAACTACCTGGTAAGCCAAAAAATGTGTGAATTGACAAGATGCAAAACTGTGTATGTAGATAAGATCTTCAGCTATTAGGGACCCACCAAATAGCACTTTATGCTACCTATATATTTAAAATTGTTAGGTCCTAGGTTAATAAAGCATGTCAATGTGTAATTTGAAACTTTTGGACACCGAATTAAAGTTCAAAATTAAATGGTTAAAATGATCCTTAAGAAATTTTTTGGAAAATTGTTAGATTGCAATTTAGAAAGAAGAGCTTTCAGATTTTTTGCAAGTAAGAGCTGTGTAGAGCAAATTTTAGCCATTCTATGAAACTGGGAGATGCGTAGATTGCGATGTATAAAGTTTGAAATATTGGATGACCAGTGAGTGTAGTGAATGATACCAAACTCAAGAGTTTCTTTTATCAAAAAAATTCACCACACCTCTTCCCTCCTCGTCCACTTGAACCTCTAAATTGAGGTAACAAACACAAGTAGACGATCTGTTGGTTTTTCTAGGGTAAGGTCGTCAGGATACAAGTCAGTGGCGCAACTCAAAAAGTCCGGAATGTTAATGACAATAATGTCATCAACATATCTTAGAGCAATCCCAGGTAAAGGATGATTGGCAACATATCTATTTTCAAAAAAATGTAAATAGAGATTAGCCAAACTGCTAGAAAAGCGACTGCCAATCGGGATACCATGAGTTTGGAGGTAAAACCCATCGCCCACGGTAACAAAATTGTTAAATCCAAAGGGCGAGATCCAAGGTGAAAATATTCCAAATACGTGGCGACAGTTAATAAATAAATACATCGCTCTTTCCACGTTCCAGAAACACACAGCAACCCAAATTTTTTTTTCCAGCCGCCGCTGTGGAATCGAACCAAGAACTCTCGGTATCGCGCCGAGTGCGTAAAGGTAACGCACTCGGCGCGATACCGAGAGTTCTGTTGGTTCGATTCCACAGCGGCGGCTGAAAAACAATTTTTCGGTTGCTGTGTGTTTCTGGAACGTGGAAAGAGCGATGTATTTATTTATTAACTGTCGCCACGTATTTGGAATATTTTCACCTTGATCTCGCCCTTTGGATTTAACTGCTATAATATATATAGCTAGTGCCGTTAATGCCCACCAGATGGAGACGTCTCAGTAGCTGAGCCCATCTTACGGATTTATGATGTCAGTAGCTGACTTTAAAAATACACATAGCACCGTGGATTGTTGGCCCCCGTGCGTAAAGGTAACTCACTCGGCGCGATACCGAGAGTTCTGTTGGTTCGATTCCACAGCGGCGGCTGAAAAACAATTTTTCGGTTGCTGTGTGTTTCTGGAACGTGGAAAGAGCGATGTATTTATTTATTAACAAAATTGTTATTGATACAGAAATTCAGTAGGAAATGCCAATACTGTTCTGTAGTCCCGGGCTCGAACTTCGTATGTATGTTTAGGGCTACCTGCCACAGACCCTTCAATGAAATTGAGGTGAAGAGGTTTTTAAAATCGTAAGTATCCACAGATGTGACAGTCACCGAGCCAAGTGTCTCCAAGACTGTTATTGCTCCCAATAATCCAGGTCGAACCCAACCTGCGAAGAGCCACGGACAAGTATCTCTGAAGCAACCCACTCGCTTTGCTGTTATAACAGTTGCGTCCACTAGTAATAAAACGGAAGGAAACAGGTTCCCTATGAAACTTTGGGATAGCATAAATAAAAGGAAAGTTTAAATTGGACACATTAAGCCTTATCCTGTTATGCAGAGCGATTATTTTCTTAACAATGTCTTTATGGGTTTTCAAAACCATACTACTAGAGGACGCAACTGTTATAACAGTAAAGCGGGTGGGTTGCTTCAGAGATACTTAACTTGTCCGTGGCTCTTCGCAGGTTGGGTTCGACCTGGATTATTGGGAGCAATAACAGTCTTGGAGACACTTGGCTCGGTGACTGTCACATCTGTAGATACTTACGATTTTAAAAACCTCTTCACCTCAATTTCATTGAAGGGTCTGTGGCAGGTAGCCCTAAACATACATACGAAGTTCGAGCCCGGGACTACAGAACAGTATTGGCATTTCCTACTGAATTTCTGTATCAATAACAATTTTGTTACCGTGGGCGATGGGTTTTACCTCCAAACTCGTGGTATCCCGATTGGCAGTCGCTTTTCTAGCAGTTTGGCTAATCTCTATCTACATTTTTTTGAGGATAGATATGTTGATGACATTATTGTCATTAACATTCCGGACTTTTTGAGTTGCGCCACTGACTTGTATCCTGACGACCTTACCCTAGAAAAAACCAACAGATCGTCTACTTGTGTTTGTTACCTCAATTTAGAGGTTCAGGTGGACGAGGAGGGAAGAGGTGTGGTGAATTTATTTGATAAAAGAAACTCTTGAGTTTGATATCATTCACTACACTCACTGGTCATCCAATATTTCAAAAGTTATACATCGCAATCTACGCATCTCCCAGTTTCATAGAATGGCTAAAATTTGCTCTACACAGCTCTTACTTGCAAAAAATCTGAAAGCTCTTCTTTCTAAATTGCAATCTAACAATTTTCCAAAAAATTTCTTAAGGATCATTTTAACCATTTAATTTTGAACTTTAATTCGGTGTCCAAAAGTTTCAAATTACACATTGACATGCTTTATTAACCTAGGACCTAACAATTTTAAATATATAGGTAACATAAAGTGCTATTTGGTGGGTCCCTAATAGCTGAAGATCTTATCTACATACAGTTTTGCATCTTGTCAATTCACACATTTTTTGGCTTACCAGGTAGTTGTTTAACCGTGACCACCTTTCTTATCAGTGTATATATTTGGGTTCTTGTGGGTGCTCTGTTCAGTCTTGTTTGACTCTTTGTTCTACCGGTAAGCTTTTAATTCTTTTTTTTTTAGTTTTATAAATTTGATTTTTGTGCTGATTAGAATTTGGTTTTGTGGCCTAGGGAGCATGACCAACCGACAATTTTGGCTTGCCTTGTCGTTTTGTTGGTACTAGAAAGGCCACTCCCACAGGTTGATGCTCTCCTGATGACGGCAACCTGTTCCAGTTTTATTACTTGTTTTGAAATTTTGTATTTTTGTTCTGTAATATTTTCATTCTCTCTCTATATATATAGATAGAGATATACATATATAGAGGGTGATGCCATAAATGCCGCCCCGTGGCGCAGTGTTTCTGATCATTCGTCCGAAAGGGGTCCGGGTTCGAATCCCGGTGAGGCATGGATGTTGTTTGTCTTACGGCACTGGCTCTCTCTTCCCTGAAACCAGTGACCCTAAATTAGGGACGGGCGACTGCTTATAGCCCATTGTGTTGCTCACGGTGGTCGTTAAAACTCCAGTTACAAAAAAGAAAAAAGTCACAAATATTGATACAGTGGGATACATGTATTTGGATCAGTGCTAACACAAAATTCAGTGAGTGTCAGCCTTGAAAAAAAGGCCATTATGTACGATGGTCTGCAGCCAACATGGTGCCAAACTTGTAATTCTGGCATGATACCATGCCTTGTGTTTGGAGGCTAAGAATTCCTGGACACCTTCTTCCACTTCAGCTTGATTCTTGAAGTGCCTGCGGCGCAGAAAGTGAGCCATGGAATGGAACAGATGGTAGATATTTGGTGCAAAGTCCGGTGCTATAGGCTGGGTGAGGAAACAGCTCGATATTCCTAAGGTCCTGAATTTTTGCTTTGGTTCAACGTGCCACATGTGGAGATGCGTTATCCTTCTGCAGAAGAACCCTCCTGCGGTTGACCAAGGCGAGGTATTTTTGCACCATAACAGCGTACATTCGGCCTAATTAGTCTGAGGAAAGATCAACAGTGATACCACGACTATTTCGGACAAATTCATGGTGCACGACGCCATTGCAGTTCCATCATACACACAGCATGACCTTGAACCTTCCACGTTTGGGGACAGGTTGTGGTATCTAGCCATTGGTTCTGCATGTTTCTATTGCTGTAAAAGATCCATTTTTCATCAAACTGTTACGATACGTCTTATGAAACGCTCATCTGCAGGGTTTCTAAGCAATTGACGACAGATCTCCACCCTTCTGTGAGTTTGGGCAGGTGTCAGTTCGTGCGGGACCACTCGGCAGCTTCTGTTGGTCCACCCGAGCTTGTGAGGATGGCGAACGAGTCTAGATTGTGAAGTACCAAGTTGTCCGGGCAATCTACGTTTGCTGGTTGTAGGATTGGCCACCATTGCTTCACCTGGGGCTTTAGAATTCACGGCAGTTGGTCTCCCTGTGTGAGTCTGATCTTCCAATTCCAGGTTGCCAGATTTGAATTTGGTGAACCATCTTCTTGCGGTTATGTGACTCACTGCATGCTCCCCTTTTTGCACGATAGATGTTACGGGTAGCCTCCGCTGCGTTGTGGCCCAGTTGGAACGCATACAACATGAAGTTCGCGAATCAGGCGATCTTGTTTCTCCATTCAGCAAACTCTGAAAAACAGCAAACCAAATTAGTACACATAAGAGACTGCTTTTCTTACATGGTAGATAAAGCTATAACTCAACACATACAGATATCTCGGTATATAGCTTCGGGGAATCTGGTAGAGCGAAGAAATCACGGACACTCTGCCGTGTATCAATACTTATGACACCCACACACACACGCGCACACCAATTACCTTTCCATTACCATGTTTCTATTAATTACCCTTCTGATTGCGATGCAAGCGAATTTTTATGTAGTCATTTCCTCGTAGAATGGTGTAACCGGGATATATTGGGAAATGGGGAAACTTCAGATTTCCATAAAATCAATGGATTGACGATCTAATTTCTTGGAACAAGAAAAGAATGGATATTATTTTTTTATATATAATGAAGACATAATGTTGGTGGTGATTCAGATAGCGTAGAGAAAGTTTGCTGAAGTGACTTAAAATGACACATTTGCAGTTGATGAAATGACGTAGAGAAAAGGGAAATTTGAGACCTTATAAATGAAATTCTGGCTACATTAATGATACTCTAATAGAGGAAAAAAATGGTTGTAATCTCCTAGAAAAACCTTGTTCACTGATTAAGTTAAGTAAAATAGCTTTATTGGCAGGGCAAAATTGCTATCATAACTCTTAAAGTTATGTTCGGGGCATGTTACAGTGGACAGCGTAGAGGGGCGAGGGTGTCTTCAGTTTTCTAATTCGTTCATGAATAAGCAACCTTTCTCCACCGCCTTGCAGTGAAAATGTTTAGATGCAATCACTGTTCTTCGCTAAAACACCGCCGACTAATTGCATCCCTTTAAAAAGAAAGAAACCAGTTAATAGAAACTTCCGCAATATTTGTTGCATTGTGTGGAGTGAACCAAGGCCGTCTAGAAAATACACGATGTTAAAGAGTGGAGTACTTACTCTCAGTGACGTCACGGGAAAACCAAGGCTTCCGATTGGTTTCCAACGCTGTCGTGAATGACGTCAGCACGACACCGACGTATCAGGTCGTGTAACATGAGAGTGACGTCACAAACTGAGGAAACTCATCTCTCTAATGTTCTACTTTCTAGACGGCCTTAGTTTAACCAATAGCATGACATTTGAGACAAGTTCCCTCTTTTAGTGACGTTACACGAAAACAGGCTTCCCATTAGTTTTCAACGCTTTTCTTGTGTGACATCAAACACGACGTCACTTCCGGGTTATATAACCTGAAGTGACGTCACAAAAAAAAAAAAAATGGGAGAACTCATTTCTGTTGTAATGAGGGTGAACCCGTTAGCGATTAGTTTATTTCAATTTCTTTTTGTGGTATGTAAAGTGCTCCGAAAAAATGAAGTTGCGGAGATAATGTAAAATTTCGGGAATAGTCTTCTGGTTTTTCCACCACGAAGTAAATGCCAGCGGTGACTTGAACTTCTGTCTTTGATCTCTTGCAAATTTAAAAAAAAATTTTTTTTGCGAAATTAAAAAAAAAAAAAGAAATAAGACTGCGTCAAAATGCGGAATCTAAAAGTCCCTCTGCAGTTTTTTTTTTTTTAATTTTGTGTAATTCCCGTACGAACTCAGAAATTATTGAAGCCGTCCTTCAATCTGAGAGGAGTTGGAGGTTTCCCTGCATTGACTGTGCGCCTTCATTGCTCCAAAAAAAAAAAAAAAAAAAGCGGGTGATGAGAGGAGGGGAGGGGGAGGGGGAGTCGAGACCGCGAACCTCACAGTGCGGATGACCCTGCAAAAGTCGAACCTCAATTTGCGTAATTGTGTACTTGAAATAGCAGGCTGCCACTTGGCTCATCCAGCATCGACTCTTTAGTAATACCTCTGTGAGTGATTTTGTGTCTCGATTGCGTACGGGCCTCGCTGTGTGATTAGTGGATCAGTAATTTTGCTGTTCTCACACTGTCGTCTTTGTTTTTCTGCTGTATCTCGACAGTTGTGTGTTTCTTGTTCTCCTTTGATGTGAATGTCAAGTCACCAGAATTTAATTAGAAGCGAAGTTTCAGTGAACTTGGATGCGAAAAAAAGGCATCTTTTTTTCATGAAATTATTTCCTTAAATTTTGAACGTAGGCTTTAGAAAGCGCAGTAGTATGCAGTGCCTGTGATTTCGTCACCAATAGAAATGGCAGATATTTTTATATCGTAAGACGATATTGCACATATCTCGAAATATCGTTTACGCTCCTCTACACTTCGAAAAATCTGTAGAACGGGTCAGTGGGCTTCACTGGACGGCCAAAGGGTTTGTCTTATCTCTCTCATTTAACCTTCCTATTTGAGTTTCTACTCTAGTGTAAATTGTTTCTTCTCCGTTATATTTTCTTTCTGAACGGTGCATCACTTCTACGGATTTCCTCACACTTTTTGACAGCGACTGACAGCCGAAAGGTAAGTAAAACTGCACGAAGACCGTGGGTGGTGATGGTATGACGAGAAGTGATTTACTGATAGTATTTTGACGCATGTTATTTCGATGGGCCGTAAACTAAACAAGCTGTGTCTATGAGATTGATATTGTGATTAAGTCAACGAAGCTCTGTTAGTTGTTTCAAAGAGGAATTATGATAACGAACTGTTTGTCATCAACTATAAAGTGAATAAACAAGTCGTAAGTTCCATTTCTTTCTGTATCGACCCCAGAAAGAGTTTGGGGTCGTTTAAACTGGTTCCACCTAAAATCTCTGCCTTATGTTTACAATGGTAAAACTTCTTTTTCTTCACAATTAATGTATTCCCAAGGATTAAAATTTGCACATCGATAAAATTAATTTTAAGTTATAGTCTGGGATACTTAATAATTGCTAAAACATAACCATAATTATATTAAAAATCAATCATTTGTCTTTGAGTAATGTTTAGATCTGTTAACAGGTGGCGCGACCTGTACATTGATGACGTCAGTAGACAAACAAATGTTGGTTTGCTTAATTATGGTTATGTTTTAGCAAGTATTAAGTATCCTATGCAATAACTTAAAGTTAGTTTTATCGATGGGCGAATTTTCATCCTTGGGAATACATTAATTACGAATAAAATATGTAAAGAAGTTATACCATTGAAAACATAAGGCAGAGATTTTAGGTGGAACTACCTTAAATGTCGTGTTAAACAATCAATATTATTACAACATGCGACTTAAAAACATTTACGGTACACCCGAGCATCTAACCTTTCCGGCACAAAAAAAGGTTAGACGCTTGCTGATATGTAACATTAATTAAACCTTACTATAGAGCTTCATGGCAACAAAAGTATCATCTTGAAGAATGATTTTATATATTTTTACATTACATGATCTGTTGGAACATAACTGCTTTCATAAAGAATAAATTAATGCGATGTCTCTGATGGCATGTTTGTGTCCAAATCAAACAGCACTGCGTTCTTGCACGATAATAAACAGCGATTGTCTGGTGATCTACGGGGGTAACCTGACTGCTCACTCATAGGAAACGTCTGAGTTGAGTAGTTGTCATTCTAGAGCCCTCTAGTACATACGAGGGATTCTCGATAATGATATGTATTTGCACGCGATCATACATCCGTTCACGACACTGTTACGAATGGATTCTTTCAGCATTGTAATGCTACTTGTCATCGTTCAGGAAAGGTTTTAAGCCTAGACTCATTTCAGCTTAGCACAGTGGAACTTCCCCAAGGGGAAGACCCGTAGAATGAGATTGTACACGAGATTTTTCTGTGGATTCACGGAATTGTTTTTTTTTTCCCTCCTCCATCATTTAGGTTATCTCGAGATCGATGCAAAACTTAAAAATTTTCGGGGGGGGGGGAGATTCCGTCTGGAGACTATATCTCGTCTTTCAATATTTTAGAAAACTGAAGTTAAACGGAGTAAAGATTTAACTAAATTAAAAGCCGTCTCTGCACGATGTACGTTAAAACACTAAAAATATTAATCACATGGTTGTTAAAAGCTTTAATACATTAAAAATACATCTACACTAGATCTCTCGTAGCGCTTCATCTTCAGTTAAAAGTGACCAAGCAATACGGAAGCCCAACTTTTATACGTTAACCAATCCAGAATTCGTGACGTAAGTTAAGTATTGCGCAGTCGCGTAAGTCAGTACCCGATATTGGTATACACTAATTACATCTAGATTGTAAAATAAATGACAAGTTAAACAAGTTTAATATACAAAGTTGTTGATACACTAGCTGATATGTAAAACAAATTTAATATACAAAGCTGATACGTAAAACAAGTTTAATATACAAAAGCAGGGGTCGCGCTGCCGATCGCCATCTTCGCAATTTGCGAAAAAAAAAAAAAATCGTTTTGGCGATGAAAAAAGAGCTTTGACGATTACCTTTCTGTACTGTTATAACACTTTGGCGATAAAAAATTGAATTTGGCGAATAAATTGGCGAAAACTTTAAAAGGGCCAGCGCGACCCCCGTAAAGTTAACATGATTCCTCTTACGTAAAGGTTTCTCTTTTCTCGCAATCTTGCCTCTGTCCAGTATTGTTGTTAAATAACGTTTTATGTCATAAATGTTGGTAATTCAGCATGAAATTGTAGTGACAATTTCCGAAAACAAAAGTTAGACGGTACGAATCCCCCCCCCCCCGGCTAATCTTCAGGCACGAGATTCTTCAGCGGATTCAAAGAATTCCGCCTTTTCCGTTGTCATTTAGGTCATTCTCGAGAATGGTGCACAACTGAACAGAACGTTTTCAGGGATTGGTGGTGACGGTGTGGGTTGTCATCTTTCATTTGATGTCGGGATTCCGTGTTTCGAAAACAGAATTTAGACGGAGTGAGGATTTCTCCTGTAATCGTAAATTTTTTCGTTCTGCCCAGTATTGTTAAGTATTTTGTTTGATAAATATTTGTATTTCAGCTTAAAAATGGGGGAAATTTTCAGAAAACGGAATGAAGATTTATTTCTCCCGTAATTGTAATTCTTTCGCCCGCGATGTTTCCCACTATCATGTGTTGTTTCTAAATTTATGTTCCCCATAAATTGTTACTTGGGAGGGGAAATTTTCCGAGAACGGAAGTTAACGAAATTGGAAAATTTGTAAGAATTGATACATGGTGTTCAAAAGTATTCATGTACACATAGTCACGCCATTTTTCTAAAACAGTGAAAGCTTTGATATCATATGCATCCTTTCTTTAGTTTCAATCCTACGTTCTTTAACAAAAAGTCAGTGTAGTATGTAATTAAAAAAAAGGGAGGGGAGAATGACGTTGACATTAGCAATCAATAAGACGTTTTTATGATAAGTTATTAGGTTTTATACAGCTAAATGAGGGCGTTACCATGTAAGTTTGCTGCAATTTAATATCGTAATGAGTGGAATTTGCAAAAGGGAGTAACCATTGCATGCATGGTGGCTTATAAAAGCAATCGATGTTACGAATTTCAGTGTCTCTTGACTACATGCAATTTACGATTTATTTTGATCAAGCTAATGTAACAGAAATTTGGACTGAAAGCAATACAGCGGTTTCCAGTTCATTTTTAGTATGATTTTTCTTAAAATATCAGCTGACAGTATCACATTGTCCGTTCGCACGTCGGTGAGAAATTTCCGCATTCAAAATTCCTTTTTTTTTTTTTTTTTTTTTTTTGCGCCGGACAGGGATGATGGTTCCGTAACTTTTAAATTACACTCGTGAGCATTACCCCCTCTAGGTGCCGTAAGCGTGTTTTATATCTGAAAAAAACAACAACAAAAAAACTGAAAATTGCAATGCAGATTTTTTTTTTCATTTGGTAGCTGGGAATAATCATGCGCAAGTTGTTCCGCGTATTTCTTGCTTTGCACGATGCACACTTTTATTACTAGATGGTGTAAAAGCATATCTGCAGTAGGCACGATGTAGACATGTTTCCAAAATTCCTATTTGAAAAATTCTTTTTGCACCTTATCGATAAACAGGATTCGTACACACATACATACATCACTAAGCTCTTCTCTGAGATTCAGAGGTTAGCTCCAAAAAGAAATACAACTACCAAATATTTTTACTTACTGTTGTCGTATCAAACTTCTCCATTTACAGCGATCTTGACATACAACTCGGGCTTCACTGATATCCGTTACACGCCATACACAAGATCTTTTATACTTCATACTCATAATCTTTTTCTGATGCAGACACTCCTGAATCTGATCCACCCATGTCTTCCTTGGCCTCTGTCTTTCCTTCCTGCCACTTGGGCTAAAAAGATTTTCTTGGTAAGCATCTCATCACTCATTCTTTCAACATGGCCAAACCACCGAAGCATATTGGTCTCCACCTTGCTAACAACATTTTGCTTCACATCACACAACTGCAACACATCTCCAGTCCTCACACAATCAGACCGTGTCTTGCCACAAACCTCCCGTAAGTAACTCATTTCTCTAGCACACAAACGGCCCCTGTGTTTCTTCTGCAGTACCCAGGTTTCACTGCCATACATCAGAGTAGGAACAATTACACTTTCATACACAGCCATGCGGGACTCTCTAGAGAACCCATCATTCCTGTGAAAACCTCCCAGAGCAGCTATGACTTTCAATGAAGAATTCACTCTCCTACTAATTTCACCATACAATTTGTTCTCTCTGTCAAACATGCTTCCTAAATACACAAACTCACTCACCTGGTCAGTCACAGTGCCGTTTATACTTACATTACATTCAGTGCTACCAGTTCCTCTCTCAAACACCATAACTTTGGGTTTTCCCTTATTTATACTCAGTTTGAAATTCATGCAAACTTCGTACATCTGAGACAAAATACTCTGCAAATCACTTTTGCTCTCAGCCAACAGGACAGTGTCATTAGCATACAGCAATGTGCACACATGAATATCACCAAGACATAAACCACTATAATCTATTTTGGCATCACGCATGCACGCGTCCATAAATATTTTAAACAGCCATGGTGACATTACACAACCTTGTCTAACTCCTGCACCAATAGAAAACCATTTTTATAAAACACCATTCACTTGTACACAAGCTCTATACTACCCGCATACATGGCTTTTATACTATTAAGTAGATTCCCGGTAACACCATATGCATTCAATACCTTCCACAAAAGTGTCCTATTTACTCGGTCGTAAGCTTTCTCTAAATCTATGAAGGCAGCAAAAACTTTCTTACCAACAGCCAGATACTTCTAAAAAATATCAAATGAACTGCAAAACAGGTGGGGCATCTTTCTATGCTCATAAAACAAATTTCATAAAAAGCAAGAGGTTTTGGCAATAAACCGGCGGGAGTTTCCGGGGGAAAAAAAATAATTTTTAGCTAGGTATATACACTGAAGTGCCAGAAAAACTGGTACAGACGAGCTTATGCAAAATACATTGCAACGTCACCTATCCGCGTACTCGGTTGCATCCGCCAGTGCGTGTATAAAGCGATAGACATCCTTGCCAGCTGTTAGAGCTGTTTTCGGCATGAGAATGACTAGTACATGTAATAACGATTTAAGCGATTTTCAACGCGGTGTCATAGTTTGCGCTCGTGAGATGGGCCATAGTATTTCGGAGGTAGAAACGAAGTTCGGATTTTCACGGACGACCATTGCAAGGGTGTACCGTGACTGCAAGAATTCCGGCAAAACCTCCAACCTACGAATACCAGTGTGGCCGTAAAAAGACATTGGGTGAACGTGACCGTCGGATGTCAAGAATCGTTTCACGCGATAGGTGTGCAACACTCTCGCAGGTATCATCGGAATTCAATGCTGGAGCCTCAACAAACATCAGCGTCCGGACTGTTGAACGTACCCTGCACGATATGGGCTTTGGGAGCCAACGCCCAACTCGAGTAACTCCTTTATGGGTGCACGACACAGAGCTATGCGCCTCGCTTGGGCCAGGCAACACCGCCACTGGACACTTGATGACTGGAAACAAGTAGCCTGGTCTGACGAGTCGCGTTTGCAACTGTATCGGGCAGATGGAAGGAAGGATTCGTGTGTGGCGCAAACCCGATGAAGCTTGGATGGTTCCCGCCTGTCAACAGGGAACTGTACCGGCTGGTGGGGGTCCGTAATGGTATGGGGTGTGTCTAGCTGGACTTCACTGGTACGTCTACAAACGTCTGTGACCGGCCAACGCTATATGCGCATCTTTTCTGACGCGGTACACCCGTTCATGTCCTGCATTCATGTGGATGGTTGGGCCTGTTCGAACAAGACAATGCACCTCCACACAAGTGTCGGGACGCCACATTATGGTTAGAGGAGCATTCATCTAAGTTTGGGGTGTTGCCATTCCCACCGAAGTCTCCAGATCTGAACGTGATAAGAAACATTTGGGATGCCATGCAACACGCTATCGAACACAGGAATCCGAGATCTCTGAATACACCCGAATTGTGGAACGCTCTGCAGGAAGTATGGTGTGCATTGCCTACAGCATATTTCCAGAAGCTAGTGGAATCCATGCCCCGTCGTATTTCTGCAGTCCTGCTCTCCCGTGGGGGACTTACCAAGTATTAGACTGGTGTACCAGTTTTTCTTGCACTTCAGTGTATATAAAAATGAAGGCTGACAATTAATACGGCAAAATTATTGGGTATTGTGGCAGAATTTATTTGGGTATCTATACAGCGAAACGTATTTATGAGTATGAACCTTAGTTAAACCGTTATTGTGACTAACTTTTTCAAACAATTTTCTGCGTTTTCTGACGCAAAATGTTATCTCATATGCCCTTGTATGACTAATTGCGCATTCCTTATTGTCTTATTTTTTGTATTTTGCAGTATCAGTTTTCAGGTTTTTGCCAAGAGACGCGTCCGTTATGCCGAGTAATTCGTTCGTATTTACGTGTATATAGGTTTTCCTTGATTGGCGTCCAAGTTTTCCAAGTTGTTTCAATCTCTTCCACTGTTCCGGAACCGCGAACAGTTAGAGTTCAGGTTTTCGCTTCTGTGGTAGGATTGTAAAAGTTCAACTTCTCGGCAGGACAAAAATCATCAGGCAATTGTAATTTGCTACACTTTTCTGTAATTTTCAGTGCAAATAAACACACCGTACAAAAACTTACGGAATGCCGATTGAAACATGTACCTAAGTATAAAGTTGATGAACGTAACGAGTTGTGTGTGTACAAATGTGGAGAGTGAAACTGCGGGATTATTATTGTGGATGTCTGAGTGTGTGTTTAAAGCATCTGTAGTATTCTGTACTTCTTTCTACAGGTACAACTATTGAGTCGTGGTGCCCCGGGGCCAAGTTCAGGTTTCGTGAGAGTGCCAATTTTTTTTATATAGCCAATAGACAGACATCTTAAATAATTTAGTATCAAAAGTCTTTCGCACTCTGTCTTCCCTACCTGAACCTTTTAGTAGAACTAAAAGGTTCAGGTAGGGAAGACAGAGCGCGAAATACTTTTTTTTTTATACTTTTTAGTTCTACTAAAGAGTTCATGATTAATGTGAAACACTTTAATCATGAACCTTTTAGTAGAAATCTGGTGTTCCGGTGCACTTTAATTATGAACCTTTTAGTAGAACTAAAAGTGTGAACTAAAAGTTCTACTAAAAGGTACAGGTAGGGAAGACAGTGTGAAAGACCTTTTTGATACTAAATTATTTAAGATATCTGTCTATTGGCTATATAAAAAATTTGGCACTCACGAAACTTGAACTTGGCCCCGGGGCACTGGATGTCTTTCCCATGAAGAGTGGTCTGGTGTTCCGGTGCACTTTAATCATAACATGTTTGTATTTATCTTATTTTGGTCCTTTTGTTTTTTTGGAATAAATTTGGTTCATTTTAGGGGTGGTATTTTGGGGGTTTTGTATTAGGATTGTAATTTATGTGCGATTGACTCTATTGCTATAATCCTTTCAGCCAACTCAAAAACGAACCACAATGCGGAACGAAACACCCCAGACACACCCAACATGAAAATCAGCAAAGATTCAAACCAAATCACAAAACGGAACCTGTAGACAAGCAAAAGTAGCGCCCTGCAAAATTATTGAATTCAGGCACCTCTACAAACAGGGTATAAACCACAAAAAAGCCGAATACCTCTACAAACAGGGTATAAACCCCAAAAAGCCGAATGTCTACCCGAACCTCACAGAACATACGAAAAAACTTCAACTTAACTTTCAGAACAGTAATTAAACACCAGCGTGTCGTAGGGCAACACCAGCACGTAAGCAGTGACTTTTCGTAGGTTGCGAAATGCCGAAACCTGCCATCGTGTTCCCTAAGCCACCGGGAATGAAGACAAACAAACTACAGTAATGAATCTGATAGTGAAGACCTAAGCAAACCCGCTTTGAGAAAGGGAACATAGTCATCACAGGAGACTCGAGCTAATAGAACCTCGACTAAACAAGTTAGTAAAATCATGCAATGCATTGATTATGATACGCTTTCCAACATACCAGAAATCGTTACCCAAGTTATGAGGATAATGGCTGTGGAATAAATCTCGCTCCTGTGCCCTGACCTTTGATCCCATTTCGATGATATTCAAACAGAACTGGTTCAGTATACCTCCGAAATAACATGATAAAGTTTTGTCACAATCGAAGCATTTTTACGTAAGTTATGATTCATAAGGGCTATGGAATGATTTCGCTCCTGTGTCCTAACCTTTGACCCCATTTCACCCATTTTCAATAGGATTTGCCCCCAGGCAGGTCCCTACAACATACTAACATTTCATCCAAATCGAAACATTTTTACGTAAGTTATGACGCATAATGGCGATGGAAGTGATTCCGCTCCTATGTCCCGACCTTTGACCCCATTTCGCCCATTTTCAATAGGGTTTGTCCCCGGCTTGTCCACTACCACATACTAAAATTTCATCGAAATTGAACCATTTTTACGCGAGTTATCGTGCGGACGAACATACGCACACAACGCGTGACTTAATGAGGCAGATGGGAATCGCGACTATCTGCTCGCAAGAGTGTGACGTCATTAAACTGTAATAGGATCCACACACAACGCGCGACGTAATGAGGCAGATGGCGTGACCGCGCGCCGACATCTGAATTGCGACAGTATGACGTCATAAGATTTCTAAGCATGGATAACATTAACGGGGCGACGCCATAACACTATAAACTTGGTAATTCGGGGTGGTTATTTAACCCACTAAACGAATTTTCCTAAATTCGAGATCAAGCTAAATCGATTTCTAGTACCATAAAACGGTAGATTAACGACTTTCATCAAAATCCTTAGAGCCGTTTTCAAAATAAAATTTACATACATACAGGATTTGCTCCTTTAAGGTGAACGTCCAGTAATTTTTTTCCTGTACTTCAAATGAAAAAAATTCTGTTCATATTTTCTTACCAATTAATGCGTACCCAAGGATGAAAATTTGAACATCGATTAAAATATCTTCATTTTATAACTTGGAATACTTAATATTTTCTAAAACATAACCATGATTATGCAATCCAACATTTGTTTGTCTACTGACGTCATGAAAGTACAGGTCGCGCCATCCTTTTTCTGGTTTCAACACCACCAAAGGAAACGTTATTGATTTTTAATATAATTGTGGTTATGTTTTAGAAACTATTAAGTACTCCAAGTTATAATATGAAGTTATTTTAATCTGTGTTCAAACTTTCATCCTTGGGAACACATTAATTGTGAAGGAAATGTGTACAAAAGTTTTTCCATTAGAAGTATAGGAAGCAAAATTACTTGACGTCCACCTTAATAATATGGGATAAGGGCGATGGAATGGATCCCAATCCTATGTCCTGACCTTTGACTCCATTTGTCCCATTTTCAATAGGGTTCCTCTCCAGGTGGTCCCCTACCACATACTAAAATTTCATATATGAATTTCGTCTTCGATCCTTAATTTCATATATACATTTCATATATATCATACTAAAATTTCATATATATAAATTTCATATATCATACTAAAATTTCATATATATATATATATCATACTAAAATTTCATTTCATAATTTCATATATCGTGCGGACGGACAAAGCTGGAGCATATACGCTTCTTCAACCTATGGTTGGAAAGCGTAAAAAAACTGCTGGCGTCTGGCATAAAGACGGTTCATACATATATAATGCATTGTATAATCAGTCAACAAGTTTCAGCCCCCCTCAAAATTTGTAATTCCCCCCCCCCTCCCCCCGAAAAAAAACCTGAATGCAACACAAACGGAAGCTATTATTGTAGGCGGAGCAACTGTGGTAGAAGCTCTATGATTATAAATCGATATCGCAGGCATTTGAGGCGATTAGCAACTGTTGCACGTTTCCAAATTCACCAAAAACTGATTGAACAGTGCCTAGACCCAGTAAACCAGTCTCAGAACGAACGCTACGGAGAAAACTGCATGGCTTGAGCATATTCAGTCGTGTTGCCCGGGTACGTTCGAAGTTAACCACTGTTCAGGAGAAAATCGCCATGCTTGAGCAAAACAGCATCGTCACTGGACCACTGAACTGTGGCGACGAATAATATGGTCCGACGAATCCAGGTTCTGCTTGTATCACAATGATGGTCGCTGCAGAGTCATGCGGAAAGCTGGAGAAGCATCTAACCCCAGAATGTATCTAAAGAGTTGTGCAAAAAAGGTGAAAGTATCATGTTTGGGGGCTGTATTCCAGGTACCGGAAAATATCAAGGTACTAACGTTTCGAAGTTAACAACTGTCCAGAATTTAAAATCTCCTTGCTTGGGCAAAACAGCATAGTTATTGGACCACTGAACTGTGGAAACTAATAATATAGTCCGATGAATCCAGATTCTGCTTGTATTTCAATGATGGTCGCTCCAGTGTCATGCGGAAAGCTGGAGAAGCATCTAACCCAGAATGTGTCCAAAGAACTGTGCAAAAAAAAGGTAGAAGTGTCATGTTTTGGGGCTGTATTTCAAGTACTGGAGTTGGACCATTTGTTGAGGTGTCCAATCGCATGGAATCTGTGGATTATGTGCTACTTTTAAATAATGCTTTATTGCCACTTGTCCAGCTTTTGGAAGAAGTACACATAGTAGATCCTGTGTTTCCAGATAAGTCTCTCGTCCGTCCAGCAATAATTGTGCTGAATTGGTTTGAAGAACATGAGAGAGACGTTCCACATCTCAATTGACCTGCAAATTGACCCGATCTAAATGTGATTGAAAAAATCTGGGACATGTGAGAAAGAGTCGTGAAATAAATAAAGCACCCTGCAAATCTGGAGGAATCATGGAGTGGGCTAAACTTTACACGCATGAGATACTGAGTCATATTGAAAGCATGCCAAACAAAAGTAAAGCTGTAATTAGAGCAGGTGGTTTTATACAGGGGTTGTCAAAAATAATGGAAACACCTTGAAACAATAGGTGTTATGCACCTAATATGGTGTGGGAGCACCCTTGGCATTTAAAACTGCTTGAATCTATGCAAACGCCGATTTTCAATGCAATCACACAGACCCTTGAGACTATAAGCAACACTTTTTTGCAAAAAAGAAAAAAAAATTTAGCTACATGTTCGTTTTACTCAAAAAGCAGCACATACCAAAGTCACTGTTTTCAGCGAGGTGTTTCCATTATTTTGGACAACCCCTGTTACTCCATGTTATAAGGAATAAAGTTTACATTCAGTATTTTTTTGCCCGGTGTGTTTATATTCTGAATCAGCCTAATTGTGAACAGCTGATGGGGCCCCATCTGTTTTGTAGCAGGATCATTGTAGCATTGTTCTAATCATCAGGAATCTTCATTGAGGCATCTATTGAAAACTCGGATTAGTGTAGTTTCTATATCTGGTGTGTAATGAAGCTTCGTATCTAGAAGAGATTTTAATCAAATAGCAGAGTTTCGAGTACTGTATCGCTTGAGTTTCAAGTACTGATGCTTGAATTTCAAGTACTGTATCCCACATCCCGAAATTCGTGCAAGAAAGAACTCGGCTTTCTCTTCAAAATGAAGCGTGAACTTCCACGTTTTCAGTTCATGCACTTCACTCTTTTTTTTTTTTAATTCTTGGCGTGATGTCTGGAGTCCGTTTTCGCTTGCTCAGTCTTGACTAATATGCAGGAGCCACCAGCTCATAAGCGCCTAATTAAAATGGCGAAATGGGACAGCGAACTGTAAAAGTGTCGAAAAGATAAAACGACAAATGGGCGAGACTGCGTACTAGGCTACTGATTGAACTGAAGTAACCCAAATTTGTTGACTTCATGACAGCCTTACTCGCGACAGTTTTGTTGTATTTATTTGAAAGCGGATAATAACTGTTTTAAAACTCTCTTGGAGAGGTAATTGATTTTGAACTTTCTTGTTCGTTCAAGTGGTCCTCCTTTGCTTAAGTGAATGTTGCCTGCTTGTTTCACAATCGCGTGGGTTAACATTAAGTGAGATTGCAGTTTTCAAAGAATACAACGTCAAATAATCTTATATATAATTTGGTAGAACCCTCCTCCGTGCCACAAAAAAAGAAAAAAGAAATGCTGTGATAGGGTATAAATACAAGTTACAGTAGTATGTTCTTCAAATCATTGTCTCAAGGCGTAATTATTAATCACTGTGGTATTCTACAGCAGCTGTATGCAGGGACTTTTAATGTGACATGATGAACGAAGTAATAATTTCTGTGTTAATTTTGGGACATTTCTGAATCTGCGTCTGTTAATGTTTTTTTTGGAATAAAACTTTATTAAAAAACAAAATCCAGAATATATTCAGGAAAACAAAGGCAAGGTACAGTCAATGGACAAAACATTAGAGATGCCTGTTTAGTCTCTAGCGCGAATAACAGCCAGTACACGCCGAGGCACAGACTCCACCAGATGTTGGAGGGTTTCCGGATGTAATGCCAGCCAGGCACTTGTTGCAGCATGGCCCACAACGCCTCCCGAGGCGTCAGTCCAGGATCCATGGATCTGACATTCCGCTGTTCGGCATCCTAGTGAACTTTGACCTTGGGGGACACTGTATCGTTCCAAACTCGGATGGTGTTCCCCTAGCCATGTCTGGGTAGGTTGCGGCGCGGCCCTACTGAAACAGACTTGTAAGATGGCGGAGTCAAGACCCCCAATAATTATTTTCATGTAGCAACGTTTTTTTTTGTATAAATTTATTACTTCAAGTGTAATGTAATGCAAATTCCAACGCGCGTTTCTTTTGTACGCCGTATTAAGGAGTACCGAGCCAGGCATCCGTTGACCTTGACGACTGGGTCTGATGTATCGGTGCAAGGCCACCGCTTCCAGAGAGGCGAACTCCACGGAAACAGGATTCCAGAAAGGCGGAAGGATAATGCTATAAAAGGAGCGACGCGTCACCTCGAGACTCTTCTAGTGCTTCGACTTCGACGTGGTGGGACGGCGGGTTCGAGCCGGGAGTGTCGGTTAGACCTCTCAGGGATATTTGCGTTTTGGCTGACGGAATAGTCAGTTTTTCGGCGATCAGAGATCGTCCGGGATTTAGACGGAAAGACTCAAGTTAAACGTGGCGGAGTGTCTTCCGGGTTATTTCGGAGATAGTAAAGTGTTTGCCATCTGGAAACCTTTTGGCACGTGGAGATAGCTAATCGAACGGAGTTTTATTTTCTCATCTATTAAATTTTGTTACGTCTCACAAAGGACTTGTTATTGGAGTTACTCGTTGTCTTAGATGTTAAGTAATTGCCGACTACATGTTCCAGTACTTCAGCGATCGAGTTCAACTCTACGGCACTAAAAAAAAAAAAAAACCTACGTCAGGTCTGTTTGAGAGATTCGGAATCAGTAAGGCCTAGTGGCGGATTGAACTCAGCGGTGCCCGACACAGACCATCGGCCGCAGGATGGGCGAAAGCCATGAAAGCGTGTAGGTGATCAGCCAGCACATGTTGGTAGAGCACAGCGCTTAAGGATCTCTCCAGACACACAAAGGCACCCAATGTGTCCCATGAAAAGGCTCCTGCCGCCCCGGTGGCGCAGTGGTCTAAGCGATGGCCTCTGATCATTCGTCCGAAAGGGGTCCGGGTTCGAATCCCGGTGAGGCATGGATGTTGTGTTTGTCTTACGGCACTGGCTCTCTACCTTCCCTGAAACCAGTGACCCAAAATTAGGGACGGGCGACTGCTTATAGCCCATTGAGTTGCTCACGGTGGTCGTTAAACCTCCAATCAAAAAAAAAAAAAAAAAAGGCTCCCCAAACCATTGCAGAGCCACCACCGCCTTGAACAGAGTCGACCGGGCCATGGTCTCATGCTGTCAACGCCACACCCTCCCGTCAGCTCAGTCCAGCTGAAAATGGAATTCATCTGACCACACGACGAGGCGCTACACTGAAGAGGTTCAGTTTTGATGTTCCCGGCACCAGGTGAGGCATACTGTCCGATGTCGAACAGTCGCAGTGCAACACGACTAGGGCGTCGGCTCCCGTAGCCCAAGGCAATCAGCGTGCTCCATACCGTTTGCTCGCTGACGCTGCTTGGGCCCCCGACCGACATTTAACCTGGATGTGATTTGGGCCGCCGTTGCTAAGAGATCCATTTGTTCGAGCCCAATAGTCTACGTCGACCCCGGTCATTAATGGCCCGAGGTCGGCCACCGCTTACTGTCTGGGCGCTTGTGCATCCGTCGAAGATGTACTCGCGTTACACTCTTGGTACAGTTGTCCTCGAGAACCCTAGGGTTCTTACCACTTGGGCGATAGAATGAACCTATATGTCTTGGGCCGACAATGCGTCCACGATCAAAGTCGTTCAGATCACCACGTTTACCCATGTTCGTCGATTGTGATACACTATATGTTCGTCGATTGTTATACACTGTTGGGAAGATACAAATACAGATCAAGAACCGAAGAACCAGAATTTTGAAGCACACAATTCCAATAATTTTTTAAAGGTTAGTGGGCCCCTAAAAGGTTTTGTCGCCAACACAAGATCCCCTTAGGGGCCTTCGAAGATCGAGAAAAAACGTGACGCCGTAGGTCCAACCGTCTTGAAAGGAGTAATGAACACAGTTGTTCAGATAGAACAGGTTTAAAGCCAAAGTAATGAAAAATTAGAGTTTAAGAGGGTATGCATTGCTTTTCATGGCTGCATGCTAAGCTGGAGAAAAGCTATTTTTGCCGTTGAAAAATGCTCACACATACTTATAATAATTTTTTTTTAAATAGGCACTTATATTTTAATTTCATAAAGTTGTGCAGGGTCTTTATTTTCAATAATGCTTTAATTTAATATAATTTATACGGAATAACAATTGCCATTTACAATTTTGTTAACGCTTTGAGCTTTACTTGCAGGTACATGGGAATAATTATTTTTAATTAGCTAAATTTGAATGCCTTATTTAGAATTGGGAAGATCAGATCTAGAGGATTTTAGGAAGGGAGTGTCTGACACCAGGTCTCAAAACAACCCTTAGAAATAGGAAGCCAGGAGATTTGGGCTAGAGTGCCCGATAGGAAAGTGACACGAAAGCGAGGTAGAGAGGGGGAGAAAGACGCCCTTATTTATTACCGGGGGCCAGTACCCGGGGTCCGACGGCTTAACGTGCCCATCCGACGCACGGCGGATATTTAGTGGATCGAGCGTTCGTACCTGCCTGGGATCGAACCTGGGGTCCTTTCCGTGGCAGTCACGAACGTTGCCCACTATGCCACCCGCGGCCCCTAGAATTGGGAAGCCTTGCTGTCCGCCTATTTATTGGCAGAATTCGGTTTGGGCCTGTTCCACTCTGCGCTGGGGGACGTCCATGGCAACTGCCCATAACCCTTATCTCTAATGTTTTGTCTACTGAGTGTGTATACAGTGGAAGCTCGGTTATACGTTTCAGAGTTGTAGGTTTTTCTCATTTATACGTAATTCTGCGTTAGTCGCGATATTTTACTGCAGTTTCTATCGCTTTTTTTATTTCGATTGCACGTAATATGCGCCCTTTGCGATTATACGCCAAAATTTGTGCTTCAGATTATCAAAAATACACTTGATTCTTTCATACGTAATCCGGTAGGTTGTAACATTGATAGAAACAGTGTTGCTGAGTTCCTTATTGGTGCACCCAAAGTCCAACCTTGATCCCATCAAAGAAGGGTATGTTGTTTACTTTCGGTTTGGATGAAAATTTGGTTTTGGATTCTACACTGGTTAAAAAAAAGTGCCATCAACATTTAGGGAAGTTATAGCGTCTTCTGATGTTTTGCGGCCGTGCGTTTTTTTTTTGTTTTTTTTTTAGCTGCCATGAAAAAAAGTGATGCAATTGTAAATGTACTAAACAATGCTTTCATTTTTCTGAATTTAAGAAATTTTAATCAAGCAAAGATTAAGGAATATTTTACTCGACACTAATGCTAAATCAATTAGTGGACAAACTGCTGTGAAAAGAGCGAAGATTACATAAGACAGGAATGCGTAATAGAGTTATTGAATATAAGACAAAATCATATTCGTATCTAATACGAAGTTTTTCAGTTTTTTTTTTTCCATATATTGAAAATATGAAATCGTACCGAATTGTTGAAGCGTATGTGCTCCAGCTTTGTCCGTCTGTCCGCACGATAACTCTGGTAAAAATCGTTCGATTTCGATGAAACTTTAGTATGTGGTAGAGGGCCACCGGAAGAAGAACTCTACTGAAAATCGGCGGAATGGGGTCAAAGGTCAGGACATAGGAGCGGGGTCCATTTCGATTACCCTTATGTCACATAACTTGCGTAAAAATAGTTCGATTTCGATGAAATTTTAGTATGTGGTAGGGGACCACCTGGGAATGAACTCTATTGAAAATGGGCGAATTGGGTCAAAGGGCAGGACGTAGGAACGAGATTTATTCTACAGCCATTATCCTCATAACTTGAGTAATGATTTCTGGTATGTTGGAAAGCGTATCATGATCAATGCATTGCATGATTTTTTACTAACTTGTTTTTAATGAAATTAGAATAAAAAGTTTTGTAAAAAAATTAAAAATAGACATCGACTTAAGTCTCCAAAACAGTATTCATATGTATGTATGTATGTATGTGTGTCATACATTATAAATTAGCATAATCTAAAAAGTACGACCCGTTTTTTTTCGGGGGGGGGGGTCAAAATTTTACAATGGTATTTAATTAACATTTAAAAAAAAATGTACGATTTTTACGACTATTCTTTTGAAAAACGTTTACCCAAAGTTTCACCCCGCGCGCGCGCGCGTGTGTGTGTGTGTGTGTGTTTGTGTCTGTCTGTCTGTCTGTCCACCAACCCCTGGCTAGATTTAAAATTCGTGGCTGGACACATTTCGGGCGTTGGGGCGAGGCGTTGTGCGCTATGCCGGATTAAAACTTCACGACGAAAAAAAAAAAAAGATATATTTTTAGATGAAGTATCCACAGAAGGACCGGAAGATACAAAGAATAAGCAAATTGTGTGTGTGGTATATTAAAAACGTACATGTTAGCGTAATAGCCATTTACTTTATTTACTAACACAAAACCGCCTTCTTTTTAAATCATTTTTTATCCACAGTGAATCTTGTACTTTGTAGTGTTTTCTTTCAGTAGTTCGTTACATTTCGTTGTTCTTCTTTTCCTTTTTCTTTTCTCTCTCTCTCTCTCTCTCTCTCTCTCTCTCTCTCTCTCTCTCTCTCTCTCTCTCTCTCTCTCTCTCTCTCTCTCTCTCCCCCGTGTTTCATTCACACTTAAAAAGCATGCAGGTCACCGACGGACACAACTTTCTCATAGGTCATTTCTGTTTTCCCTAAAGCAGTAATTCTTTTGAATGACGCCTCCAGGGATACAGACAGATGCTTTTGCGAGAGTCAGGCAACAGGGAGGCTTGTACACTTCGCTGCCGGCAAAACTCGGATGGTGGTAGTGTTCAGAGGAAGAACCGAATTTTATGCTGCTTATGCGGGTAAAGCAGGCTTAGATGAAACCACAGACAGCGGTGTTTTTCAAAGACCGGTTACATAACTTCGCCGCATTGTTACAGGCGTTGTAAACATTCCAGACTTTCCGGTGACGTAGAGCTAATTGCCGCGAAAAAAAAATCTTTTGTTCGCTGCAGGCGGATGGAATGATGACTCATTCTGTCAGACAGTCTCGATCATATTCATCTCTATCAGATTGAGATTGTGCAGTTTAAATAGGATTGTTAGGAGTCATCCTTCCCACCCTCCCCATCTTCATTAACGAGTTTAAAGTTAGTCTTATTAATTTTCTTCGATTAACACAGACACACACCGAATTCGAACGACAGGCCCACCTCCCGCTGAACCGGATGCTCAGGCCGATTCCACAATGTGATGCTAAATCAACCGAGATTAAACTGTTAAAAGCAATCAGCTCGTACTCAGGGTACGGGGTATATTTTAATTAATGCAACTGAGTAGACTCGTGTGCGTACGTGCTTACACTATGTGCATGACTGGAAATCGTAACCCCCTCCTCCCCTCCGCCGAAAACAAAACCCTGCCATTCTGAAAAGAAAAATTTCAAACACCAAATACGAGCCTACTAGTAAACAAATCCGTATTTTTAAACCACATGTATATGTTTTTAAGTTTTAAACAAGAAAGATGACACCGAATTTTCGGGTGTTAATGAGCACGTTTTTTGAATCCGTTCTGACACGAATTAAATTTATCAAAACTATTCTAAGTCAATAAAACCGGTATGGAAAACAGTAGTATCTGAACGAAGAAAGAATTTTTTCAATCTGGTTTCAATCCCGCAGATATTGGTGTAAACGGAATCGTAAACTTATGCGTTAAGAAAAATTTGAAATTATATGAGAAACATTTCGCAGCCGAAACGCTCTCCAGCAAAGAAAGAATTTTTCAAATTGGTCTCTTAGAAACCGATATATCCACGAGTTATCAGAAGCTCAGATTTTGCTACAAAAAAAGCATACTTTCCAATAAAGTTGTGATGATGGCTTTTTCGGCTCATTTACGCTCTTGTTTCTCGAGCTTTCCAAACTGTTCTAAAACACGATTTGTGTTTCCAAAAAATCGATCGCATGTAACGATTAAAAAACTGTGATTTTTTTTTTCATGTTTCAGCATAATTCTTTTCTTAGAATAACAACGTATTTTAGTATTTTTTCATCGCCAGTAGAATATTAGTTTGCGAAGTCTGACATGTGAATGAACGTTGTTTTGACTGTGAACCTGCCTTTTGTTTCAAAACTGAGGAAATTCCTTATGAAACTATTTTTATTCTTTGACCATGTTACTTTTCTGTCAAGGCCAAACACCATACCACAGGGGTTACGCTGGCTTTTTAAAAGTTTTCACCAACCCATTCGCCAAATTAAATTATTTTTCGCCAAATGTAATCTGAAATCGCCAATTTTTTTTTTCCACTCTCCATTGCAAATATAGAAAAACCATAAAGTGTTGTTACAATAACAGTACAAAAACAACCAATGTTATAGATTGTATACAATAAAAAAAATTGCAGCAAAATATTGTGTCATAGATCCTGAATCCTAATACAAAGAAATATGGACACGTATTTTCAATTTTGAATTCATTACTCCCTTTTCAGTAACTTTGTTTTTAATTCTTGTGTCGTGTGTAACATCCAGTAATTCCGAAGAAGTTTGTAATTTATCGGCATTGTCAATTTCTGAAGTAGTAAAAGTACGCGGTATTTCACAAAAAGCATGTAATGCCAGTGGATTGGTTAATTCATCATTCGTTTCGGTTCTTGAAGTAGATGTCGATGATATTCCGCATGTAGAATCTTGTAATATTAGAGAAGAATTTGAGATCTACGGCAGAAAAAACTTTTTATAGAACGTGCACCGGCTTCCGGTTGCCCTTTTCATTTCTTATCCATGGAGATATACAATCAAGTGAGCAGGGAACTTCAGTGGCGATCCAGGCGGAATGTGAATATCGGAATGACCACTTTACCGAAAGGAGTGCGAAACAAATCACATGACGTCATCGATGGAGTCTCGAGACAAACTTCCTGTAGTGCTCAAGAGAAGTGAAGATGAGACACGAAGGTCGACCACAGAATTGGGTCAACGCAAGATATGGACATTGGACAGACAAGAGCATAAAAGAAAAGGGGTCTTATGTCAGCGATGACGCCACTCTTTTCATGCAGTTGCTTTCAGTCTCACACGCAATGTAAACAAAGAAAAAAGTAACTGACATTCAAATTTCATTTTTCAAGTACCAAATCGAGTAAAAATTAAAGATTGGTTTTGCTTGGACGTCATTAAAAAAGGTAATCGCCAATATTTTCGCCAAAATGATTTTTTTTTTTTCGCAAAGTGCGAAAATGGCGATCGGCAGCTTGACCCCGTGCCATACCAAGTTTGGATTTATACATATAATGCCGATGTATTTAGTTACTCACTGAGTTTCCTTTTAGATAGTATGGCATTTGGAGGATGCTAACTAAAGGAGTGAACCACTGCAGATAAGGAAAGCTTACTGAGCAGGAGAAAACGGTATTTTAAAAAAAAAGTTTGAAGTTTCCTTGTGAGAACATTTCGAGGTGCAAAACTGTTTATTATAATAAGTTATAAGCTTTTATCCAAAGAGGCGTTGGCTAATGATGAACTTGTGATGCAATTCTGTAACCACGTTTTTAAAATTATTCCCCTATTTTAGCCTTTCTTTTTTTCCAAATGTAAGCTTAGAAAGATTACAAACAAATGTGGTAGAGAGCCTAAGTTTCTTTGAAAATGTGTGTGTGTGTGCGTAAATAGTGTATTAATTAACCGGGAGTGTGTTAGATTTAATCATGAAAAGATATAGGCACCATGACGTTACGCATCATTTTCTGATAGGATTTTAGATTTGATTACTTTAGTCTGAAGGGATCTTTTGTAACAGAAATTACCGCTCCTTCATTAAAGGATTCCGTGAACCACTACAACGTCTTATACGCCGTAGTCAGATTATGTAAATAATCCATAACCTTGGGAATAACCACCCCCAAATCTATCAGTGTAAACTATCAGGTTGAGTCCTCTATTCTAGGGTCTCCAACCTCAGCGTTTAACAAGATGCATTTCATCGTGTTTCATAATGTGAGACAGTTGTGCATTCTGAGAAAATGTCCAGGTGTTCTAAAAATAATTTGTTCATTGAGCTTTTTGTATCAAAGACCAGGAAAATTAGTTAAAAAAAATTCTGAATATTAACGGAGTGACACAGGTTAATTAATCTTTTAAAAATAGAAAAGATTTGTTCCGAAGAAATGAATCTAAGGCTAGATAAATGGGTATGAGTGAAGGTGGTTAAGTTAAACAATTGGTCCGCACGATTTAGGCTCTTGATCTACAGTATATCAACATCTAGTATGAGAATGAACATATTTCTTCCAAGTAGTTAGAAAACTGGTGCACTAAGGAAATATTTTACTTACTGAGATAACAAGAAATTTATCCTTGCATAGGAATTGCATAGCAACGAGGTATGAGACAGAAAAATTCTTACCAGGTCTTTTCCGGTGTCATCGTCTCCCGCGTTTGCTCGAGCGTTTACGGATATCTCTCTGCTATCGTGCTTTTCTTTCACTAAACTCATTTTTTTCTATCTTTCGCTACTTTTCCTCCTAACATCTTCGCAAATCCATTTTCTCTTCAATCGCTACACTTTGCTACCCTCCTTTTGTTTTCTCCCACTGACTTCTTTTTTTTTTTTCATCCCTGTCATGTTTATGAATATGCTTTTCGGGCCTACAAGGGCTTTCTCCCTGATTTTGCCTAAGGGTAGCGCCCAGCATTTCATTGGTGATATCAGTATTCTAAGGCCTATTCTGCACGGGCGCTCGAAACGCGGCGGTTCAGACGCTAGCTGATACTCCCCTTTTCAGTGGTTATTTTACACGGGAGCGTTTCAACCGCACGCTGTCTAACTACTAGGAAACGCGAATTCATTCTACACGTGCGTTTGAACAGGGCGTTTCAGTAGTCCGTGGGAAACTGCCCCGGTGGCGCAGTGGTCTAAGCGATGGCTTTCTGACCATTCGTCCGAGATGTGTCCTGGTTCGAATCCCGGTGAGGCATGGATGTTGTTTTTTTCTTACGGCACTGGCTCTCTCACTTCCCTGGATTTAGTGGCCCTAAATTAGGGATGGGCGACTGCTTTAATGGCCCATTGAGTTGCTCACGGTGGTCGTTAAACCTCCCAGTAATAAAAAAACTGCGGCGTTCGAACTGCCGAGATGAACGTCCGTTTAGATTGAACAACGTTACGAGCTCTCGCGTCGCCAACGCCTCCTACCGCGTTGGAAGCGCTGACCCTGGGCTAACGCCGCCACTGTAGGCGTCAGAAGCGCAGTCTAGATTGGAGCCCGCGTTTTTTTATAATTGCTCATTGATTTTATTCGGTTGGTGTAGCCACGCGTTTAATGGAGCGTCTCAACCGCCGCGTTTCGGGTGCTCGTGTAGAATGGGCCTAAGACGAATGATACGCGAGTTCAAAATTCTGCGCTGGGATTTGCTGTTAACAACCAGCTGCTAATTTCGTAGCCTGAACTTAAAAAAAATAAATAAAGTATGGGGCTTTAAAATGTCACACAGCTCCGCTTTCTGAATTCTTGGGGCCACTGACGGCGTAGTCGTCAACGTCCGTGACTGCCAAGGAGAAAACTCAGGTTCGCGCGATTCCAGGCAAGTATGAACGCTCGAACCGCTAAATATGCGGACCGCCGTTCGTCCGATGGGCACGTTAAGCCGTCGGACCCCGAGTTCCCCCTACCCTCCCCCCAGTAACACCCTCCCCGGTAAAAAAATAAGGACGCCTTTCTATCTCGCTTCCGTGTCACTTTCCTATCGGACACTCTAGCTCAAATCTCCTATATATATATAGCTTCCTATTTCAAAGGGTTGTTTTAAGACCTGTGGTCAGACAACTCCCTTCCTAAAATTCTCTACATACGATCTGATCTTTCTGAATTCCTGGCGTTGTTGCTAACGGTTTGAAGGGCCGCTGCCCCACTAGTAATGTTCAGGTCGATTTATTGCCGATTCCAGTTGTGATAGCTCTCTTTGACCACTGGTCAGCAGATATTTTCTGAACGTGCTCTATTGCTTGGAACAAGTTTGAATCCCCATGGCTTTTCCATGCTTTTAAAAATATCTCCGGCCTTACGCATTATGAATTTTGAGAAATGCACGATCTGAATAGATAAAGGGGTGGTCGAAGATGGAGTTTATAACCTTAATTTTCCTTTACTTTCTAAAATGTGGGGCAAAGAGAATCCGTACAAACTGCTAATTTTAATCAGAGTTGATTGATTAGCCTTATGCCGTAATTAAAAAGATCTCTAATTTAAGTATCAAAAAATTCCTATGTTACTCGAAATGCGCAGAATTTTGCAGTAAGACAGTTATGGGAGCATGAATGAGAAACGATTTTAGAGGCCACTGATACGAATGTCACGAGACCGGCGCAACGTAGCAGGAGGAAGGAGCGGTGTGACCCTATTTTAGCGAAGGGGCTTTTGTGCTTCTAGACGCGGCAGGTATTCTGGGTTCGATATAGCTGCAGTCAATTTCGAATTTGCAACTAGCAGGTTGGCAAGCGGTTTCTGTAACCACCAGACACCCTATTTAAAGTATATGCTCAGTGTGAGATTTTTAATACACCATGTCTTATACAAAAAATTCGGTGTACGTCTTGGTCAGAGTAACGAAGAAATAATGTGGCGGCTTTATCAGACTATTTTTATTACTAAAACTTTTGAGCAAAAATAAAAAAATAAATAAAAAAAATTTGTAATTTTATTGAGTGTCTGATATCCCTAAATAAAATAGAAGTACACAACAAAGAAGCAACGAACTAAGAGTTCGAAATCTGCGCAGAGTTTAATCGAAAAGAAAGAAGCGAGCAAACAATTTAGATGTATTCTCTGTGAATGGGGGCGGGGTTGGAATGATGTAAACAAAGGTGATAGATAGGCTTTAGATTTCTGAATACCTTGGTGACCTCGTTGAAGTTAAGACTTGTTCTTTCATGGAACGCGATACCGTTGAATTACGAATCACTGGTGAAGATTACCTTGAATTATAAATTGTGACACCTGTCTTCTCAGTAAAGGAAGAAAAGGAGGATGAAACTGAAAAATGATCTGCTATTCCTTTCACGGCGTTTGCAATTAATAAGTCGGTGAAATGTTCAAAATCTTGAAATAACAGTTGTGTTGTGTTCTTCTTTCAGACATACGGAGGCGCTTCGTAGCTCACTACGATTTAACACTAGTCGTTATTGATCTTTAAGCTAAAAATTAGATTAAAAGAAAGGGGGGGGGGGGTTAGACATTGGACTTTTGAAGTCGCGTCACACAGTTGTATTGTGTTACTTAAAGCAATGTCTGTAGTATGCTGTTGCAAAATACAGTAGATTCCGGTTGATTGGGACACATCGGGGCATAGAAAAAACACTTTGTCCCAGTTATGTGAAGCTTTATCCCAAAGAGCTGATCTGGGATGCTCTTCAAAAACTGTCTCAAAGAAACGGCTGCCCCGATTAACCTAAATCTGTCCAATTAACCTAAATCTAGTTCAATTAACCTAAATCTACTGTATTTAACGGAATAATTATTTTGTGACTTTACATCAACGGAATTAAGCAGATAGAACGACTTATGGCGTAGGAAGCTTCCCCAAGAAGATTTTCAGATTTTCTTCTCAAGAAAAAAAAAATCCAGAGCCACAGATCTTTTCTAGTTTTAAAGTTAAAACATTTACAAATTTGTATTATATACTAAAACGCAAACCTAATCATAATTTTTGTCTTCTTGGGGTGGGTCGGCCGAGGCAGATTAAGGAAATTGTATATATAATACCCTAAGTTGTTTTTTTCCCATCCATTTTTTCATCACTTTCCATAACCTATTTATTTCCAATCCAGCAAAAACAGTGTTGCTGGGCCAGCAGTGGCCCAGCACTATGTTACCGCTGCCCAACCGTCAATAAAATGTCCCGTCGGCCACTACATGGATCAGCAGTTCAGGCCAGTAGCTGGCCAACAGTTGGCTCCACATCAGTTGTCATATTCCAGAACAGGGCCGTCAGTTATCCATCACAGGCAGTGGCTGCCACAAGCGGCTTTAAAAGCACGTGCCATAGATGATGGCTAGCCTAACGTGGTCCGCCAATTTCCCAGTAGGAGCCATAAAAAAAATCATTCATTATCAATCCACTGCTGGACGAAGGTCTCCCCAAGTTTCCTCCCCAACGGTCTGTCTTGTACCAGTCTCCTCCATGTCACTCCCGCATACTTTCGAATTTCATTCACCCATCTCCCATGTGGTCTTCTTCTGGGTCTTTTCCTGTCCTTTGGAATCTAATCTAAAATTTCGGCTGTCCATCGATGGTCTGTTCTTCTGGCAGTATGTCCAGCCCATTGCCATTTCAGAGTTTTAACTCTGATCATGATGTCTTCCACTCTTGTCATTTTTCGGATCCACGAGTTCCTCTTCTTATCTCTCCTGGTTACACCAAGCATGCTCCTCTCCATGCTACTTTGAGTTGTCTGCAGCCTTTGTATGTCTCTTTTAGCTAAGGTCCACGTCTCTGCACCATACGTAAGCACTGGAAGGATGCATTGATCAAACACTTTTCTTTTAAGACATAATGGCATATTGCTCTTGAAAATTATGCTGTTTCTTCCAAAAGCTCTCCAGGCAAGTTTTGTACGCCGATTAATTTCTTCATCAATGTGACCCTCACTTGATATCTGCTGTCCAAGATAAACGTATGTGTCTGTTATCTCTAGCTTATCTCCAGCTTTTCTCCATCAATCGATAAATCTTCATTTCTTGTAAAAGCATTGAACATCACTTTTGTCTTTTGAAAGTTCATTTTTAATCCCACTTCTTTACTCTTGTCAGCAAGTTCCTGGATCATACCCTGCAGCTCTGATGGGGTAGTTGTAAAAATGACTACGTCATCAGCAAAACGAAGGTGTGTTAGATAATCTCCATTAATCTTTATCCCTTTGTATTCCCAGTTCAGTGATTGAATGACATTTTCCAATGTGGCATTAAAGAGCTTTGGAGATAGGGTGTCACCTTGTCTCACTCCCTTTCCAAGTTTTATGTGTGTTGTATTTTCAAACAGCCGAATCTTTGCACTTGCATTTTCATAGATGTTATTAATAATATTAATGTATGCATCTTCAATACCGCAGGATTTCAGAGCCATTGTAACTGCTGATGATTTCACCGAATCAAAGGCTTTTTCATAATCGATAAAAGCCATGCACAATGGAAGTTCATATTCCCTCGTTTTTTCAATTAGTTCTCTCAGTATGTGGACATGATCTATTGTTCTGTAGTCACTCCTGAATCCAGCTTGTTCTCTCGGTTGAGCCATGTCCAGTGTTACCTTCAAGCGGTGTGAAAGAACTTTAGTGAAGATTTTATAAACCACTGATAGGAGGCTGATAGGTCTGTAGTTCCTGAGATCCTCAATGTCACCTTTCTTATGTAACAGGATCATTGTAGCGTTGTTCCAATCCTCAGGAATCTTTCCTTCATTAAGGCATCGAGTGAAAATTTCGGCGAGTACTGTTTCGATTTCTGCACTTGCTTCTTGTATGATGTCTACAGTAATTCTATCTTCTCCTGGAGCTTTCCCCCGCTTCATGTCCTTGATTGCATGTGCAACTTCTGCTGTGAGGACTGAAAGAACTCTGGTACTGGTACCTTTCATGATGTCTGGAGTACACGTATCATCCCTTTCATATAATTTGGAGTAGAAATCTTTCACTCTTGTCAAAATTTCGCCTCTATTTCTTGTTACAGAATTTCTTGTTACATTTCTTGTTCTTTTCTCAGTGCCATAATTTGTTTTCTTCCCTTACTGAGATGTCCCTTTGCTATCTTTAGGCTTTGGTTTTCAATTGCTTTCCTCACTAGTTCACAGTTGAATTTCCTTACGTCTTCAGTGATACTTTTTCGTACTGTCTTGCATAGCTCTCTCTATATATTCCACTTTGGAAGTCACATCTTCTTTAGTTGTCTTCATCTCTCTTCTTATTTGCATCAGCATTTTGGTTTTTCTTGATAATTTGTTCACGTGCAACTTGTTCTTAGACCCAGCTAATTTTGTTGCTGTTTCCATAAGAGCTTTGGTTACTTTTCTGTTAACTTCAGAAATATCCACTTCTTCCGATGTTAGGCCTTCTAAAGCAGATAATCTGTTCTTCAGTTCCAACTTGAAGGTATTATGGTGTTTTTTAAGGTTGGTTATGTCAATACATCTTGTTTGTCTCATGAGCTTGCCACGTTCGAGTTCAGTGTTGAGGTGCATCTTACATCTCGCCAATCTATGGTCACTATCTGTGTTGAACTTGTTTAGCACACTGCAGTCTTCTATGATGAATTTTTTGTTACACATAATAAAATCAGTTTCACTTGTCATCCCATTTGGATGTCTCCATGTCCATTTCCTGTGTGGCTTTTTCTTGAAAAAGGAGTTCAAGATGAAAAACCCTTCTGCCTCTGCAAACTCCAACGAGAGTATTTCCACGCTGGTTTCTGTTGCCGTGACCGAATTTACCTACTGAAGTTTCATTCTGTTGCCGTTGCCCTATTTTTGCATTGAAATCTCTCATAATTATCTTCAACTGTTACCTTTATTATTATTATATAGATGACGAATTTCCTCATAAAATTCTTCAATTTCTTCTTCAGGATGACTTGTGGTGGGTGCATAAGTTTGAATAATCTGAGCTTTGTATCATCTCGAGAGTTGGATAACGAGTCTTGCAGCTCTGTCAGAGGAACTTTCAACTTCTACAACTTTATCCTCCAACACTACTAGTTCTACCAGTATCTGTCCCACGATAGAAGAAGAGATGTCCACTTTTCAGTTCAATGAGATCTTCTCCTTTTCTCCTTACCTCACTTAGCCCGACGATGTCCCACATGATCTTTTGTAGTTCTTCTTCCAATTCAAGAAGCATTGAATCAGAAGGTAGGGAGCGTCCATTATACGTAGCCAAGGTCAGCATCAGATGGCAGCCTATTCCGGTCCTCCGGGGATTCTTAGCACCCTCTGCCTTCATGTCGCACTGGCCGCTGCCTTGGCCAGGTACATTCCAGCTGCCGGAGACTGAGGGCCAAGATTTAAGTTGTGGAGTCATTTTGGAGGGGTTTGGCCATAACTCACCACGAGAGGCTGTGATTTTACGCATCACCTGACCTTACATTCCTATATATATAGATATATATGTATATATATATAAAACCGCAGTTTTCCAAAGCCACACACACGCACATATAACCACAGCTTTCCAAAGCCACAACTACCTCCCCCCCCCTTCTTCCTCCGCCCTTACAAAAACTTCTGCATGATGGCACGGCGGTGGAGAAATTTTCTCAACAGTTCCTGAAAAACGCCCGTTTAGATCTATCTGGAAACGAACCAACGACCGTCTGCTTACGAAGAGAGCGCTCTACCCACTATAATGGTTTGCCACGCATGACCCTTTGCTTGAAGCTGAACCACTTTCCAGCGCGATGTGAAACGAAGGGTTCTCTTTTTTATTTTACAATATTGCGAGGTATATTTTTCATAAATGTCAGTTTCGTATAATTCATAAATTTATTTTTTCACCGTAAGGATTGTTTTTATTTACCTTAAGGGAACTTCACTCATTTTCAACGAGTGTACCAACTTAAAGGCGCTTTCCAGAGTTTTGTGTTGTCCTTGTGGTCTTGAAAGGCGATTGTTTAATTAATATATTTACCCGTTGATGTCACATTCTGTTACATTTTTAACGTTGTATCTTTCCTTTCCGCAGTCCGAAGCTACATTTACTCTAAAGAGGAAAGATGTTTTATTTTACTTGTCATTATATTTAGCAGCGAATTCCTCCAATCTCTTGTATTCAACCCATGGAGGAGTACATTATATCCACATAGCGTTGGGGTTTTTTTTTTTTCAAAATGGATATATTTTGTACGCGTATAATTTTTTCCCCCCAATATAACGGTTTTTTAATGTTTTCCGGGACATTTGTTTGAAGCGGTTTAGTGTATGTTAAAACAAAAGTTTACACAGAAATTATTTCTTGTTATTCATGGGAATGGAGTGGGTGTATATCATGGCTGTCTGTATTCTCGATTCTTTGTAGTGTTAGTGCAGGAATTTTGCTACGAAATGAGTTTCTATAAATACATGAGAGTAATTGACTATTTCCTTACAGTTCATTAATATACATGCTTTTCTTCTGGCGATAATCTTCGTCGACGTGGCATTTCATTAGGAAATTAATTCGCCTCTCTACATATGACTTCTTTTTTCTTGACATCCACTAAAATAACACGATGGCGATAGCGTCATTTTCAACTAACTGGTACCACGAGAGACACAGCACTTGTTGCTTCCACCTGGTGCAACCTAAGCAAGTTGTGCTTCCTTTTTTGGTTATTTGGCTATAACTTTTCACAGAATACAGATAATTAAACAAACTTTGTTGCATTACATTCCCGATGAAATTATCTTTCCATTGATATATAATTTTATGGTATTACTATAAAACAAAATGGTGGTATGAGCCATCAAACCTCAAAAATAGAATTTTTCCGAAAGGTTTCCACAATTCTGGCCACTACTGTAAAATTAGCAAGGAGCTAGTGCGTGGAGATAGGGGGTAAGTAATAGTCTCCATGCTATCAACTATCCAATATCTATAGTTCTTGAAAAAGCTTTTTCTTCTCTGGAGAAACACTAATGCGCGGCCTATGGCATTTTCTACCAAAGCCCGGAATAAATAACCATCTCAAATGCCCGCTTCCCAACCAAAACCAGTTGCCGAAGAATTCCCTTCACCAACTATATAAAGTCTCTCATTTGCTAAATCATATAAAATCCCATTTTTATATAAACAATTTCTCTCGCTCTCTCTGAGCCCTAGGCCGATTCGGGCCCGGGCTCTGGCTCAGCCCGTCTCAGCTCTGCAACGGACTGCTACCGTGCCGTGAGCGGCAGATTTCAAACAGCAGTGACCCATCACTGCCAGCTGGTGCCCAGCAGTTTCCCAACAGTTGTTTTTGCTGGGAATGTACTCAACCGAAAGGGCCCCATTTTGTTTCGTGGTTTAACGACTACGATGAGCAACTCTAAAGTCTGTAACCAGTCGCCGGTCTCTTATTTGGGACCTCTGGTTACAGGGAAGGGACAGAGCCAGCGCCGTGAGTTAGAGAGACCCAACATGCCTCATTTGAGACTGGAACCCGGATCCAGCTGGGACGACGATATTTAGAAACCTATGCCCCTGACCACTTGGCTATAGGGTTGGCAAAAGAACTCTATTAAAGTTATCACTATACAGAGAAAGTCAATTTACCAGGTGCTGCTGAATAAATATCCTGCCATGTTTACACATATGTGACATGCTCATTTATTTAACTTTAAGTGGAATTTTCTAGCATCAGCAAGCGCTAACAGAGAAAGTCTTGCAGTCACATGCTTTGAAGCGTAGCGTTACTTTGTGAACATTACTCGAGCGTGACGCAATCTCAGGTTAGTGTGAGGAGCAAATTTTAGTACTTTGCAGGATGAATCTATATATTAATTCCATATGGTCTTTTACTGTAAGACCAGTTGTAAGAGAACGGCTGAACGTAAAGATATGGTTGAGATATCAAAATAAAGGTCTTACCATGTAGATGTGCCAGTCGAAGAGAAAAATGAGATTGGGGCAACGGTTCGGGCGTTGTGGGGCGGCAAAGTTCCCATGTAAAGTCTATAGGAGAAGCGTGCGGTTGACTCGCGCGCTGTTGATGGAGGAAGTATGGAGGGACTCAGATAGTCCAAAGTCTCGTCTCGGCGAACCGTTGTGCAAAACAACGCTAGCAGGACTTTGAAAGTTCTTATCGGAACAGCGAACACTCGGAAGACCTGCTTGCGTTGTGCCATTGGACTGTGTGATGTATATATACAATTTAACATTCATTCGATCCAGTTTATTCACGTAGGTAAGACGTTTCCCATTATATAAAGAAGATGTAAATAAACGTTTCATATGAGTTCATTCTTTAAAAAAAAAACAAGTTGTCGATTCCAACGGGTTTCGTTTACCGAAAAAAAAAAAAAACTATTCGTCGATTCCGATGGGTTTCGTCTACCGGGTTCGTATACCGGTGAGGCATTGATGTTGTTTGTCTTACGGCACTGGCTCTCTCCCTTCCCTGAAACCAGTGACCCTAAATTAGGGACGGGTGACTGCTTTTAGCCCAGTGAGTTGAATCTTCAGTCACAAAAAAACAAACAAAAAAAAAAAAAAACACTAATCTGGACTATTAAAGTGGTTGAATGAATTTGTCATTCAAATAAAGTTTACATTTGTTGTTTCATACGAGTTTTCAAAAAACAAAACAAAAAAAAACCCAACCTTACCGTCGATTCCGACGTGTTTCGTCTAGTTATTTTTTTATTTCTTTGTGAACGTAGAAATTTAATCTGCAGCCCTGAAATTTAAAAATTTACAATTTCCTCTAGTAATCGTAGTTGAGTTTCAAGATAAAATAACCGGCGGAAAACGCTATATTCTTTGGAGGCTATATATAATATGTTTATATCAGTCAGTTTTTTTTTTTTTTAGTTCATTCTTTGTGAATGGTTCGGAGAGCTGCGTTTCCATTCATTGAAAGAAAGCCAGATATCTTTGTGACGAAATCATTTTTCATCGTGTTGTGAAATACGTGCTGTGCTAATCCAGTGCTGTCGTTATTTCCGTTGAAGTTCATTCTGTTTCCTCTGCTCGCGAATTACCGCCCTCAATGTGAGGTAAGCGGAAATGGGCAATAAATTCTGCGCATTCTTTCGGTGGCATCGGGGCGGCCTTCGGAAACAGGATTCTCAAGCGGCGGCCTCCTCCTGCCACGTCAGCGTGATTCGTGAACTGGCAGGTAACGCAGGTCGCGTACGGGAGAAAATGCCTATGTGTGTTGATTGCTGCCGTCAGTGCCCGTGTCTTGTGGGAATTGCGTTGCGCTGGCTGTAAGCAAAAGCTTATGAGCGAACATCGGCATTTGCTGCCTGTTCACTAAGTCCAAGTTATTGATATAAACCACAGGTCCCGGAATTGAATTATTTAAGTTTCTTCATGCCATTATAATTCACCGTATTTAACCTAGTTATTGATCTTCAAATAATATATATAATAATAAAATATAAATCTTCTTGCATACTTTCACTCTCTTTCCCCTACAATTAACCAGTCTGTCCAAACTGGGAATTGGAGAACGGACGTCTGTTTCTGCTAGTCGCACGATTTTCTTTTATTATTCGTTTGCTCCTAAAATGCTTCTGCCGGCCGGTTATTCGGAAAAGCAGGGCTTCGCTGCTTAATAAAATTATCAGGGAGCTGCTGGGTGGGGGTGGTGGATATTTCGGCTGCGTGGTATGGGAGAGACTATATTTTGACTGCGTGTGCTTCTAGAACTACCCATACTAGATCGGCAGTTTTTTGAAGCTTTTCCGTTTGAATAATCCACTAATGCCCTATGACATCTGCTTCCTAAGCGCAGAATAAATTCACCCTCAGATTCCCCGCTGCCCTCTCAGCCACGATTTTAGAATTCGCTTTACAAATTCGGAAATGCAATTAAAGGCTCATATGCCAAATCGTAAAAAATCATAGTTTAAAGAAAAAAAAAAAAAAAAAAGAAAGAAAATTTAGACCCCGAGGCGCAGAAAAAAATATTTGGTAGACCCGTTTGGGCCGGGCTTCGCCCATCTCAGCACTACTGCTGTCCAGTAACTGGGATCCCACATGTAAACATGTTCCCGAATTTTACAGTGGTATTGGTTTAATTCTTAGTTTTTCTTAGAATTCAATCAAAGAAAAAAATTAATTGCGAGATTAAACGTCAGTAATACAAATTCCCTTAGGGTTAAGAAAATTCAAATCTAAAACAGGGAGAGGCATTATTTGTTTACTGGCAAAAAAATTCATTCTTTTCAACAAAATGTTTTTCAATTGAACGTTGTGTTAAATTTTAGTGATGGTTTTTTATGTGTTGTAAAAAATGCTAATGAGAAATGTTTGAATAGTAATACAAACTGGAGATCCTTTAAATGTGGATTTAAATGTGACTATCTGCTAGTAACAAAAAGATCAACTATGTTGTTAAATTACCTGAATAGTCTCTTTTCCACAGCAGTGTTGTGTATTCTAGATTTCAAGTTTATTAAAATACACCACCCAGCAACACAGCTAGACGCACTTAATGAAGTCTGTATGCCGTTTGTACTGCTTTGCGTTACATTTCAATAATTCTTCTAGCAATTTTTTCTAGTATATTACAGCATGCTGTGTACAACTAAGGTGTGAAAAAACAACTTCAGTTTTCAATTTTGAGTATTTTTTACTTTACTAATCTTTCCCATGTTTTTTTAACTTCGGGTAGAAAAATAAGTGTGCAAGATAACAGTTGTGTTAAAGTATTTCTGTGTATAGATCCAAAATACAGGGTAGTTAAAAATGATTCATCCGATCCAAATGAGTGTATTTTATGTGTTTCTAAATATACAGGGATTAAATGTACAGAGGATAAAGAAAAAAACTGTCCACATTTTGTTTTCATACCTTATAAATGTTCTATGTGACTTCCGTTAATAAAATTCCTGCCATGTCTGTTGTCAACGACTGCAGAACACTATGAATGCTAACTTTGATTTCATCTAGTGGTTGTGAGCAATGGTGGCACATACACATTATCCTTAACGTACACCCATCAGGGCCAGATTTTGAGGAGGGGGGGGGTCTATGGGGGCTATAAGCCTTGGGCACACCACGACCAAGGGCCTAGGAGGCATGCCTGGGCAAATAATATATAGATAGATAGATAGAGAGAGGTTTATAAAATAGTTTTACTTTTGTCTCGTATGATTTCCACTTGGTCAGAAACAGAGGCTGGAAGACTAACAGATTTCAAGGCAGTGACTCACCAAATGAAAAGGTTCCATGTCGCTGTGTGCAGTGGGGACGGCGAGACAGTTTCAGCTTTTTCACTATCATCCACCCACGCCTCCCGATTTGCACTTGGACCGTTAATGATCGAAGTCTCCTGTGGCTTCACATTGCATAACAAAAAAGATGCACTGAGAAGAGTATACAATGCTAAGCTTTTAACTCGTTGAGAACAGTGGAAAATATAGTGACTTGTCATGAAAACTCTGCAGATAATTTAGTAATCACAGTTTCGTGTTTTAACGGACTTCATAATAATTCCCCGTGATAAGTTTTTTGGGGGCCTACGCAGATGTCTTAGCCACTCAGGCCTTAATCCGACCCTGACCACCATAAAAAAAGTCGCAAGGGGTCAGGTCCGGAGACCTGGCTGGCCACCTGTATAGATCGCCTTGTCGTCGTGTCCACAGCGACCAGTCAAGCTGTTCGTTAAGGTAACTGCGAACATCCAGGTGCCAATGCGGCGGCGATCCATCGAGCTGAAAGTTGTAGTCGCATGAATCTTTATTTAATTGTGAAAATAGCCATATCTCCAACATATCTAAATACGAGTGTCCTGTTACTGTTTGTTTTCTGGAAAAAAACTTCCTAACCACTGGATTGGTCGCTGCGGACACAACACTCATTTTCACGTTTTTCAACCGTAGGTTGAGGAAGCGTATATGCTCCAGCTTTCGTCCGCACGGTAACTCGCGTAAAAATGGTTCGATTTCGATGAAATTTTAGTATGTGCTAGGGGACAACCTGGGGAGGAACCCTATTAAAAATGGGCGAAATGGGGTCAAAGGTCAGGACATAGGAGCAGGATCCATCCCATCGCTCTTATGCGCCATAACTTGCGTGAAAATGCTTCGATGCGACAAAACTTTATATTGTTGTTCCGGAGATATACCGAAATCAATTCTGTTTAATATCATCGAAATGAGGTCGAAGGTCAGGGCACAGGAGTGAGATTTATTCCACAGCTATTATTCTCATAATTTGACTAAAAAAGGCTTCTATTGTGACAAAACTTTAGTATGTTGTTCTGGAGGTATACTGAACCAATACTATTGAATATCATCGAAATGGGGTCAAAAGTCAGGTCACAGGAGCGAGATTTATTCCACAGCAGTTATCCTCATAACTTGGGTAATGATTTGAGTAATAATTTCTGGTATGTTGGAAAGCGTATCATAATCAATGCATTGCATGATTTTACTAACTTGTGCTTCAGATAATGTCTCTTGTTTTCAACTCGGCTAACGCAATACTTAGCCCCTTGAAGTAGGTTGTGGAGAATATCTTGCACAACTCGCGTGTTCAGCTTTTGACGTACTTACTCCCTCCCCGTTGCTTTCCTATCAACATTCTAGCACCAAGGTTCCCCTGCGCTGTTGCAATTTCATCCTGTGTGTCACCATCTCCATTCCTCCATTCTATAATCTGCTTCGTTAAATAAGGAATTTCATTAAATTTTGCTCCGTTGCATGTTAAAAAATGATCATCGTAGCTTTTCCTCCCTCATTAAATCGGGAGATTTTATTAAATTTTGTTCGTTAAAAACAATCGATTTAGCTTTGAATTTAACATTATACGAAACAACAGTTTCTATTTTGCTTGTTAATTCGGGATCTCGCCAAATACGGCCTCGTTATCCGCGGGTTCTGTTGTATTATCATTGTCACCCATGTTTTACTGAAAAAATCGAAGAGGAAGGGAATGTGTTAAGAAACTCAGCAGTGCTCAGGATGTGATGATACCCCTTGAAACAGCAGCCCCAAAAATTTGTTTGTTGAGAAAACTCGGGCGGGCATTTTCGGGTTTAGCTGATTGATTAAACTGTTAATACCGATGTGAGATGGATTAATGTTGGCGGCGTGAAGCATATTATGGGCTTCTTTAGTGAATCCATCTTATTGTAATTATAGTGCACATTTGTGTATTTTAGATTTTGTGAGCTTCGGCGGGACTGTGCCTGATTATGAGATTTCTTTCGATGAAAAGTCGGTTAAACGCATGTATGAAATGATAGCACGAGAGTGACGCCGATCGCCATTTGTTTAAGAAGAATTAAGTTCCGGCTCGAATGAACGTAAACTATCTGAGTCTCGTGCCAGATTTCGTTTAAAGAAAGTGTTGAAATGTCACGTTTTTGTGTCGTGCGCCAGCATGTTTGCGGGTTCCAGAAAATAATTTTGTTAGTTCGACGGGCATGTTCAATACTTCCCGAAAGAAGTTTTCCTCGACCGAAGCTTGAAAAAAGAAAAGGACGAAGCCCACATACCTTTTGAAAGTTTCGCAGGCGGCAACGCCTTTTCCTTCATCGTGGCGTGAACTACTTTGCTATTGTCACTTTATTGTTCTTATTTACTTTAGTTAGGTCGACCAAGATAATTTCTTTGTGTGTGAAAAGGAACAAACAAAAAATGAGGCGGCATTCCGTTCTTTACTGCTGGTTTTTTTTTCTTTTTTTTTAACTAAAACAACCTTTTTGACTCATTTATGTATGCGTTTGTGTGTTCTCGCATGTGTTTTGGGAAACAAACTATCTTCCTCTGACAGAAAAGCGCGTTATTTGGGATTAAGTTACCTAATCGCTGTGATTTCAGTGATTTTTTTCTGCATTGTGATAACCATGTCGTGTGTATTATAATGAAAATGGCAGTCATACAGACAAGGGAGGGGGGGGGTGTAATTGCTCTAACTGTTAATCAGCAGCCAACTTCTTACTTGAAATGGGTATCGGACGTAAATCTAGAGACGCGGGTTCGATTCGCGCTTCAAGCCAATGCGATTTTTAGGTTTTCTGAAAACAGGCTGCACGTCATGTATGCCAGAAAAATAATTCCCCACGGGGCTGATTATCTACAAAATTAGTGCCTTTTTTGAATTACTTGCAGTTCTGTAGTGTTTAATATTTTATAGTTTACTTACCGTCTGTTGGACCTAAACTTGTCATGTTATCTTACTTTTGTCTGCGAAAAAGCTTCAACAAACTGAGTAAAGCTGATTACACTAAGTATAGCAAAAGCTTTTATTACTTTTATCAGTACCTCTGCTGTCGGTGATAAAGCAGAAATCCCTTGCTTTCGTTTTATTTTGATGTATATAATAGCATAAAATTCGTTATGTTTCTGTACTGTGCAGCTGATTAGTGGATTTCATCTACAGATAGATAAAAGTTGGCGCGAGTTTGCGACAATGATGTGAGATCAAGCTTGAAAAAAAAATGGACAATTTTTTTCTCTAGTGTTATTCAAATAATATAAGCTAAGTTAAGGAAGACGTTTATAATAATAATATTAATAAAAATAATGTTAGAGAAGTTTGTCTCATGAACAGCAAACAGTTTAATATCGTATTATTCCGCAAGGGCAATATACTCAGTGGCGTAAATACAAATTATCCGCTCTTAAGCAAAATTATAAAAAGCCGTCCCTCCTCTTCCCGCTACTGCGCTATTTGTAAAACACACAAAAACAATAAAAATCCATATATTTTGACTTGTTAAAATATTTAAATGCATTAAAATAAATGCTCATATTTTTATAGATAGATTATATAGATATTCAAATAAGTCTTCCAAAAATTCTTATTTTTATAGATTATATAGTGTTATTCAGATTAAAAAAAATCTCCAAAAATTTTTATATTTTGACTTGTTAAAACACTGAATGCATTAAAATAAATTCTTATATTTTCATAGACAGATTATATAGAGATATTGAAATAATAAAAAAAAACTTCCTACTTTTATGCTTTGGTAAGATTTCTAATTAAATCTTTGGTATTTCATTTATTTGTTCCTTGGGCTTTAATGGCAGTTAGAGAAAGGTATTTCAGTCGTAGCAGATAATGTTTGACTGTTTTCAGCTTGCTCAGTGATCTTTCAGAAGTAGCTATTGTAATAGGTAATGTTAGGTGTAAAATATGTACTATAGAGAATTCTTCCCATTGCTGATGAGCGAAGTGAAAAGATATCTTCCTCTAGTTTGCCGTTATATTCCTTTCCTCTCTGCATGTCTCCCCCCCCCCCTATCCCCGCCATTTTTTTTTGTTTTTGGTCGGTGGATTTGAGTTAGACGTTTTATTTTCTTAATCCTCTTTGGGCCCCACTAACGTAGAATACCGGAAAATTTCTGAAAATAACGCGCAGCGAAGTTGCCGTAAACTGTCCGTCTTTTGGCGGAATTTCCGTTTTTAAAAGTGCCAATTTTTTTTAACCCCTATTTTTACTGATTTTCCTTAGTCAGTAATTCTGTTTTTTTAAGTTTTTCCGTATTTAGACTGAAATTTCACAAAATCCAACATGTGGAATATTCCAGCCCTTACTCGAGAAAATCCTTTTGCGCCGGTAGTGAGGATCGAGCCTGGGGCTCTCAGATCAGATCATATGTAGAGGATTTTAGGATGTGAGTGTCTGACCCCAGGTGATGAACAACCCTTACAAATAGGAAGCTGGGAGATTTGGGCTACAGTGCCCGATAGGAAAGTGACACGGAAGCGAGGTAGAAAGGGGGAGTAAGACGCCCTTATTTATTACGGGGGGGGGTAGCACCTGGGGTCCGACGGCTTAACGAACGTTACCCATCCGACGCACGGCGGGCATTTAGTGGTTCGAACGTTCGTACCTGCCGAGGATCGAACCTGAGGTTATCTCCATGGCAGTCACGAACGCTGACTACTACTAGGCCACCCGCGGCCTCCGGGGCTCGTAGGTTGAAGACGCGCATCTTAACCACTGAGCCAGAAAGTCACAGGAATCAGACTCACGTTCAAGGTAAAACTAATTGGGCGATAGTGTTTTTTTTTAGTAGTGCGAGTGATTTGGTCATTTTATTTTCTATTGGAGCTTATTTTTTTTTAATACGTTTCTAATAATTTTATTTTTTCTGTACAAGGTCGTATTGCCAGTTACGTATCGTTCTCATCGTGATTTTTTGAAGCAACAGAATGTTTTTTCAACTGACAATAACTTTCAATTATCTTTAAGAGAAGGTGCAATGTACTGTTTCATATTATTTCACAAAACTTCTAAATATAAAATTTGCTGAAGACTCCACAGACTGATATTTAGACATCAGACAAATCTAATCACCCACCTATGCAATAAATTAAGTACTCGGTTTGTTACGGTAACACATGTAATAGCTGGTGCACAAAATGGGGAAAAGGAGAAATATCCTGTGCCACAGTAACAAAACTATCCACAATATCCGATCTCGCTACAGAATTTCAAAATCAAATACTTCGACAGACTATGGGAATTTAACAGTTAATCAAACCCCCAAGTATTCCCGTGAATCTCTATTACCAGAAATATTTCGTCATATGGATACGGAGAAAGTAAGTAAGAACGGAGTTTTTCCGTTAATATAAGGAAGGAATTGCGGAGAGGTTTCTGAAAATTCAGAAATTTTCTGGCTTACAAAAAATCTCTGAAATTGAGAATTTTTCCCGTGTTTCATGGAAGAATTTGTATCAGAAACATGCTAAAAGCGTCTCGTGAATTTCAGAATTTTTTTTTACGGTGTGAGAGGGCGCTGCCATTCCGGGAGCTAAGGCCCTAGTTCGTACGTATGGAGCAGAGACATGAACCTTAACGAGAAAAGACATACAGAGGCTAACTGAAAGAAGCATGGAGGAATGCATGCTTTGTGTAAACCAGGAAAGGTAATAAGAGGAACTCTGAGATCAGGAAAATGACTAGAGTGGAAGATTATGATGATCACAGTAAAATCTCTGAAATGGTATGGGCTGGACATATTGTCAGAAGCATGAGCAACTGAAATACCAGAGCAAATTTGAAGGGGCAGGCAAAAACCCATAAGAAGACCACATGGGAGATAGTGGATGAAATTCGAAAGCATGCCGGAGTGACATGGAGAAGACAGGCTCAAGAGAGACCGTTTTGGACAACTGAACCAGTTGCAAATGAAAACTTACTTGGAAATGCAATTAATTTATGCAAGTGTATATATGTTTGCCTAGTTTTAGTTGTGGATATTGCACTGAATTACTGAACAATATTTAAGAAACAAATTAATTTTGAGTGTTGCTCACAATTCTGTATGTGTGATTTTTGTTTAGATTGATCGTGGTTTTCTCATCGTATCTCCTGAAAAAATGTGCTGGCTCCTGAAAGTTTTGGAGTTTTTTTTTTCTATCCCTGCATTTAATGTACAGTAAGGTCAGGTGATGCGTAACATCACAGCCTCTCCTTGACAAATGTCAACCCCGGCCTTCTCGTGGTACATCCTGTTCCCACTAAAGGGGCTCTGACGACCGCCAATAGCGGTATAACTATACCATCGGGATTAGAGGAAATGCTATCCCACACTCACCAACCCGCTTGGCCAGCGTGGTGAGTTATGGCCAAACCCCTCCAAAATGACTCCACAACTTAAATCTTGGCCCTCAATCTCCGGCAGCTGGAATGTACCTGGCCAAGGCAGCGGCCAGTGCGACATGAAGGCAGAGGGTGCTAAGAATCCCCGGAGGACCGGACTAGGCTGCCATCTGATGCTGACCTTGGCAACGTACAATGGACGCTCCCTATCTTCTGATTCAAGGCTTCTTGAATTGGAAGAGGAACTACAAAGGATCAAGTGGGACATCGTCGGGCTAAGTGAGGTAAGGAGAAAAGGAGAAGATCTCATTGAACTGAAAAGTGGACATCTCTTCTACTATCGTGGGACAGATACTGGCAGAACTAGTGGTGTTGGATTTATAATAAACAAGAAACTGAAGGATAAAGTGGTAGAAGTTGAAAGTTCCTCTGACAGAGCTGCACGACTCGTTATCCAACTCTCGAGAAGATACCAGGCTCAGATTATTCAAACTTATGCACCCACCACAAGTCATGCTGAAGAAGAAATTGAAGAATTTTATGAGGAAATTCGTGATCTAAATAATAAAGGTAAGCAGCACTTGAATATAATTATGGGAGATTTCAATGCAAAAATAGGGCAACGGCAACAGAATGAAACTTCAGTTGGTAAATTCGGTCACAGCAACAGAAACCAGCGTGGAAATACTCTCGTTGAGTTTGCAGAGGCAGAAGGGTTTTTCATCTTGAACTCCTTTTTCAAGAAAAAGCCACACAGGAAATGGACACGGAGACATCCAAATGGGACGACAAGTGAAATTGATTTTATTATGTGTAACAAAAAATTCGTCATAGAAGACTGCAGTGTGCTAAACAAGTTCAACACAGGCAGTGACCATAGATTGGTGAGATGTAAGATGCACCTCAACACTAAACTCGAACGTAGCAAGCTCATAAGACAAACAAAATGTATTGACAAAACCAACCTTAAAAAACACCATAATACCTTCAAATTGGAACTGAAAAACAGATTCTCTGCTTTAGAAGGCCTAACATCGGAAGAAGTGGATATTTCTGAAGTTAACAGAAAAGTAACCAAAGCTCTTATGGAAACAGCAACAAAATTAGCTGGGTCTAAGAACAAATTGCATGTGAACAAATCATCAGGAAAAACCAAAATGTTGATGCAAAAAAGAAGAGGGATGAGGACAACTAAAGAAGATGTGACTTCCAAAGTGGAATATATAGAGCTATGCAAGACAGTACGAAAAAGTATCACTGAAGACGTAAGGAAATTCAACTGTGAACTAGTAAGGAAAGCAATTGAAAACAACCAAAGCCTAAAGATAGCAAAGGGACATCTCAGTAAGGGGAAAAAACAGATTATGGCACTGAGAAAAGAAGATGGTTCTGTAACAAGAAATAGAGGCGAAATTTTGACAAGAGTGAAAGATTTCTACTCCAAATTATATGAAAGGGATGATACATGTACTCCAGACATCATGAAAGGTACCAGAGTTCTTCCAGTCCTTCCAGCAGAAGTTGCCCATGCAATCAAGAACATGAAGCGGGGAAAAGCTCCAGGAGAAGATGGAATTACTATAGACATCATACAAGAAGCAAGTGGAGAAATCGAAACAGTACTCGCCCAAATTTTCACTCGATGCCTTAATGAAGGGAAAACTCCTGAGGATTGGAACAACGCTACAATGATCTTGCTACATAAAAAAGGTGACATTGAGGATCTCAGGAACTACAGACCTATCAGTGGTTTATAAAATCTTCACTAAAGTTCTTTCACACCGCTTGAAGGTGACACTGGACATGGCTCAACCGAGAGAACAAGCTGGATTCAGGAGTGGCTACAGCACAATAGATCATATCCACGTACTGAGAGAACTAATTGAAAGAGCGAGGGAATATGAGCTTCCATTGTGCATGGCTTTTATCGATTATGAAAAAGCCTTTGACTCGGTGAAACCATCAGCAGTTGCAATGGCTCTGAAATCCTGCGGTATTGAAGATGCATACATTAATATTATTAAAAACATCTATGAAAATGCAAGTGCAAAGATTCGGCTGTTTGAAAATACAACACACATAAAAATTGGAAAAGGAGTGAGACAAGGTGACACCATATCTCCGAAGCTCTTTAATGCCACATTGGAAAATGTCTTTCAATCACTGAACTGGGAAAACAAAGGGATAAAGATTAATGGAGATTATCTAACCCACCTTCGTTTTGCTGATGACATAGTCATTTTTGCAACTACCCCATCTGAGCTACAGAGTATGATCCAGGAACTTGCTGACAAGAGTAAAGAAGTGGGATTAAAAATGAACTTTCAGAAGACAAAAGTGATGTACAATGCTTTTACAAGAAATGAAGATTTATCGATTGATGGAGAAAAGCTGGAGATAACAGACACGTACGTTTATCTTGGACAGCAGATATCAAGTGAGGGTCACATTGGTGAAGAAATTAATCGGCGTACAAAACTTGCCTGGAGAGCTTTTGGAAGAAACAGCATAATTTTCAAGAGCAACATGCCATTATGTCTTAAAAGAAAAGTGTTTGATCAATGCATCCTTCCAGTGCTTACGTATGGTGCAGAGACGTGGACCTTGTCTGCAGCCTTAGTATGTCTCTTTTAGCTAACTCAAAGAAGCATGGAGAGGTGCATGCTTGGTGTAACCAGGAGAGATAAGAAGAGGAACACGTGGATCCGAAAAATGACAAGAGTGGAAGACATCATGATCAGAGTTAAATCCCTGAAATGGCAATGGGCTGGACATACTGCCAGAAGAACAGACCATCGATGGACAGCCGAAATTTTAGATTGGATTCCAAGGGACAGGAGAAGACCCAGAAGAAGACCACATGGAAGATGGGTGGATGAAATTCGAAAGTATGCGGGAGTGACATGGAAGAGACTGGCACAAGACAAGACAGACCGTTGTGGAGGAAACTTGGGAAGACCTTAGTCCAGCAGTGGATTGATAATGGTTGACAATGATGATGATGATGACTGATTGTAAAGATTGCAACACTAAGAAAGAATCAGGCTATTGAAATCCAATTTATATCACAGATTCCTCATGTTACAGGAAATAACTGATTACATCTATAGAGGTATACTGAATTTTAAAACGAGATTTTTTCGCTTCGAAACTCAGTATCGTGTGAAACCACCTCGTGCCGCAAATGGCAGTCTCTACACGACGTGGCATTGAATGGAAGAGGTTTTTGATATCGTCCTGGAGAATAGCCTACCAGGCTGCTTGTATGCGAGAGAAGAATTCATTTGTGGTGACTGGTGGAGGCGCTTGACGGGTCAGTCGGTTTAGCTGCCATGACCCAGACATGTTCGATCTGGGACATATCAGGCGAACGTGCAAACCAGGGTAGAAGCGGTATCTGCTGTGCATGGAAGTGGTCTTAGATATTCCGGGCCACATGTGGCCGAGCATTGTCCTGCTGGAATATAGTGGCAGGACAACTGTGAAGGAATGGCATCACCTGTGCCTCTAAAATATCCCTCATGCGTATCGCTAGCTGTTGAGAGTTCTCCCAACGTATCAGGCAAGATCGCGAATTGAAGTTGGGCCGGTATGATGCTACAAAGTGCATGCTCAGGGCCTGATTTACGATAGAGCATTCGGGGCACGTGCTCAGAGCCCCGAACTTTGAGCCCCCAATATAGTTATATATTACTTACTTTGCATCAAACTGACTTGCAATGTTCATCCACGGGAAAAAAATAAAATGTTAATTTAAGAATTGTACGTTGAAACACATGGAAATGACAGTTATAATTTCCACACAAACAAAGAGAACACCATATTGGCAAATTAATATCTTAATCTGTCAATAATAACTGTGCAACCGGTCCCAACATTAGAATGTAGGGTGCAACCAATCACTGTCTCTTTGTAACGCTAGGAGGACCCCCTGCGGTCCCTGTGCATATTGCAAGGTGCCGTTCACCACATGTATGCGACCGTCATGGTGCATCAAGTTCAATCGTGACTCTCCAGAAAACACTACCTGTTGCCAATCAGGGCGTTAGTGTCTGTGTTCGAGACCCCATTGCAGTGTGAGGCGTTTGTGGTTGAGGCCTGTGTGAAGGTCAAAGGAATGCGCACCAATGGTCTGCTAGCGACCAGCCCTCTGTTAAGCAGACGACGTCTAACTGTGCTGTAGGACAAAGCCTGACCTGGCCTAACTTGACCTGACGTGACCTGTGACTGTACTGCGCTGACATCGGGAATGTCGCTGTGCGATCAGTCCCTAACATGCGGTAGAGGAGTCTGTCGTGTCATCCCGTGCAGTCATGAGCTTTTGCGGCCCGTTTCCCAGATTTCTGTGCGTCCGAGCCTCATCTGTCACCTGACGTCACATTCGCATCAATGTACTGGCGTTTCGTGCCGTACGAGTGGCAATTTCGCGGTAGGAAAATCCATCTTGCGGTCCATTTCCCAGATTACTGTGCGTCCGAGCCTCATCTGTCACCTGACGTCACATTCGCATCAATGTACTGGCGTTTCATGCCGTACGAGTTGCAATTTAGCGGTAGGAAAAATCCAGTTGCTCGATCTTGCGGTCCATTTCCCAGATTCCTGTGCGTCCGAGCCTCATCTGTCCACTGACGTGTCACATTCGCATCACTGTACTGGCGTTTCATGCCGTACGAGTTGCAATTTAGCGGTATGAAAATCCAGTTGCTCGATCTTGCGGTCCATTTCCCAGATTCCTGTGCGTCCGAGCCTCATCTGTCCACTGACGTGTCACATTCGCATCACTGTATTGGCGTTTCATGCCGTACGAGTGGCAATTTCGCGGTAGGAAATCCAGCTTCTCTCATCCCAACAATCCTTCCTCGCTCAAAGTCCGTCAGGTGTTCATAATGTGACCTTCTTTGGCAACGGGGCATATTGAGACACAAGAAACACCTTTTCGGCTCTGTGTCGGCTTTTCACTGATTGCAACATCAATGATTTACGGATCAAGAAGGGAAGATTTAAAATTTTGAAGCACACATTTCAATAATTTTGATAACATCTTTTGATTACTGGGTCATTCCACGCGAAATCGTCAGATTTTGAATTAATTTTCCACCAACACATCACCGATTCTTACGATTTTTTTTTAATGGGTAGCTACTCCCAACTTATAAAAACCCTGAAAGTTTCAATTTTTTTATTTCCGATAGGTGAGAACAGCGGTTCTCAAACTTTTTATCCTATGGAACCCTTTTTTTGTACAATGTCTAGCAACGGAACCCCTCTATAAATACCACTAAAAGTTAATATACCTACATGCCCATTATGTATCACTGATTTGAAATAAAAATGAAAATACAAAATAGGCAATTAGTCAATAAAAAGAATACTTACAAAAAGTTAATGTAGAGCCAATTAAAATTTATTATGCCAATGATGCTAGTAATGATTAATGAAAAATATTGGCTTTACTTTTTATTGCCACATATTCTTTAAAATTTGGTTCTATCGAAGAAAGTTGTAATCTCATATCGGGCTTTGCATCCAGCTTTTTGCGGTGCTTAGTTTTTGTTGAGGCATGCTCAGAAAAGCTCGTTTCAAAAAGACAGGTTGTCTCAAATGGTAAGAATACTGACAGCTTTTTTGCGATAATACTGGATATTCCCCTTTCAGATTGCACCAAAATTCTGCCACTGGCACTGTTTTATAAAGGGATCTCACTGAGAAATCCTACATCAGATCAATACATTTTTCATACCATCAGATGAAAAGCATGCAGTTTTTTCATTAATAACAAATGGATTTTTAATCCATAATTGACTTTTTAAATTTTTCGTGCTGCTCATCAGGAAAATAGTGCCTCATTGAATCATGGAGAGATTCCAAATGCTGGGTGATTTCATCACCTTTTTTGTTTTATATTTATGAGCCATTGTTTTGTTTTATATTTATCACCGGGATGCGAACCCCGATCCCTCTTGGACAAATGATCAGAAGCCATCGCTTTGACCACTGCGCCTTCGGAGAGACACTGTGTATCGCTTGATAACGGAATTTTCGCTCTTTCTTTGGCTGATTATTCACCAAGCATGTAGTTAACCATGTCAATAGCACATGGCTTGATAAGATTTTCGGTTATTGTATAAGGTTCACCTGCTTGTGCTATTTGATAGCCTACTAAAAGGGAAACCTCAGCAGCTTTTTCATTCAATGTATTAATATGTGCTGCATGAAAAAAAAAAAACTTTTTCACTTTTAAAAGTTCATGATGCTTGCGTACAAGAAAATCAATATTTTTATCTAGACATGTACTCCCTAAATGGCGCCGCAGTTTAGCAGGGGCCATTGAGCTATTACGAAAAACTGCTGCATATGGCACACTGCGGATTATCATCAGCGTTCATAAATCCGAAACTAATATAGCTCTGATCGTACTTTCTTCTTTTCGCAAATTTGACAGTTTTATCTTATCTTGATCACACCTTCCAGAACGTGTATTATTTTCTTGAACTGTTTTTTATTGGCTGTGGGAAATTGGTTAGTGAAGGCTGTCATCGGGAAAAATATGGAATTAACAGAGTTTCTTGAAAATTTCGGAGCTCTTTCACGAAGTGCTTGCGGGGAACCCCGGGGTTCCACGGAACACACTTTGAGAAACACTGGGTTAGAAGATATAATTTTCTGAATTTTAGTGCATTGCGGACATATTTTGCGTAAAAACGCAAATATCTACGTTATTTAGAATAACAAGAAATACATAAATAATAATTTTTACTTAATTTTTGCCAAGGAATGCACGCGTTTCCATCTGCTTTAGTTTTTGAGTTATGAGCAATGAGAGAGCCTTTCTTCAAGGCTTAAAAAGGCAATGTAGTACACGACTTAGAAAGCTGCAGTTATTATTCTTTGCAAAGATAAGGCTTAATCTATCAAATGGAGAGAGAAAAAAAAAAAACCCTTGGGCTTTTGCCTGAGCGCCGAGAAAATAATTTTTAAACATGGTGCATGGCCAGTGCAATTGCCACAGCGAAAGCGCAATCGGCGAAGCACGCTGCGTCGTGGCCACGGCTGTGCGGAGACTTGGCACCGGAAGAAGAACGGCATTCCTCCCGCACGCAAGAATTTCAGATTACAGCGCTCCGAGGAAAAGAATTTCAGATTACAGCGTTCCGTTTAACTCCGAAATTGCTGGCAGGCGCGACCCTCCACCCAACTTTTCTTTGAGCACCCCTTTAGCCCCCCCATTATTTAAGCAGTTTGAACATATGCCGGGTGCAGCCATCTAAGATTCTAGGCAACTTAGATAAATGTACGTGAATTTCTCGAATTCACTAAAATTTTGTTATATAAAAATTAATGCCTTGTTAAATTTTGCGTTTGTTCTTAGGGGGAATGGAGGGAGTCCTCTGAACGAATTTCTAAGACGATAGTGTAAACACACTATTCCTGTAATTATAGTTTAAAACAATGAGAGAGAGAGAGAATAAATGGATACTACTTGTCAGGTTAGAAACTAAAATTCATAAACAGCCTTATGAAAGAAAATAAAAAGATGCGAGTAAGCTTAAAATTGTGTATAAATGCTACGTACAGTACTCAGTTGAAAACTTTTTTTACTAGCTAGATAACGTTATCAGCATCAGATAAAATGCACACGAACGGAATTTTTTTGCCAAAATTTCTGCCAAACACGTGCCCCCCCACCCCCCAGTACTGAGCGGCTGGCGTCTCCACTGATTGTTAGCTCCACTTGCTTAAACACAAACATTTATGCAATAAAATGATATTTAACAATAACTATAGCGCATAGCCCGACCTAGGATGGTTGTTTTTAAGCTTTAAATAAATATTAATATATAGGGTATGTTGCCCGTTCTATGACGGAGTGAAATTTTTAATTGAAGCAGATCGATAGACGCCGGATTTCTGTAAAGAAATGTAGTAAAACCTTATACTGCAAGAGCTCATTCATGTTAGAACTAAAAATTATATGCCATTTATTTCCGTTTTTTAAAAGACCTCGCGATAAATAATATTCTGTGTAAAATATTTGTTGTTTAACAATTGTAGATTAGACCGTGTAGATAGAGCGATATTTTGCAAAATGTGTAATATAATCAGCACTAAACTCAGAAATTTGTTTTCGTGTAAACTTACCTTAAAAATTTTTCTTTGATTTTAAATTACTTTTTCTCCGACACACTTATTATTGTTCTCTTCATGGCTTGTTTTAGACCGTCCTATTCGACGGTTAGTTTGAAACTTCATACCGAAGCTTTTTCTACAAAATGATACGACATCTGGTATTACAAATCGGAACTTTCTAAATTCTCGACATTGTACTGTTGGGACGACATCTGCTTTGAGATGCGATCTTGCTCATTTTTACATCTCAAGATTTCAGTTTTTATTGTAGGTTAGAGCGTTTAGATAGATCGATATTTTGCAAAATGTTTAACATAATCTGCACTAAACTCGGAAAGTTAAATTAAAAAAAAAAAAAGTTAAAGCATACAAATTTATATTCTAATTGTGCTAAAATAAATTAATATACAAAAGCAATTTGCCGTGATATAAAGGTTTTAATTCGAATTATGTAGATCGGATAAATAGAAATGGAGTAATTGATAATCTTGACACTGTTTTTAAATTAGCACGCGATCACCTTGACATCTCAATGTGATCCTGTGCAAACTCAACTTGCTCTGATATTCAGAATTTCATTTGAACTTTGTAGATCGGAAAAAAAGGGTCAAAGGTCAGGACATAGGAGCGGAATCCAATCAGCACGCAATCACATTGACTTCTAAAAGTGTTCCCGTGCTATTATAATACCTGGCAATCATTTTGACATCGCTAGAGCTTACACGAATTGATCGATAAATGATGGCGCAACAATGCAGATGTTGCTGTAACGTCAAGCGTTCCAGAGAGACAGACAGATAGACCTGAGTGTTTATATTATATACACTACATTGACAAAAGTCACCGGACACCTAGAAGAGAAACACAACATAACATTTATTTATATACATTGTTCGCTATCTGTCCACCTTTGGCCTTAATGCATGCACTAACTCTTCGTGACGTGCTTTCGACAAGATTTTGGAACAGAGCGATAGGTATGCGCTTCTATTCAGTACATAATGCTGCCGCTAACTGTTGCTTAGTAGTAGGCCTTGGTTCCAAAATTCTTATGCGGCGCTCTAATTCATCCCATAGGTGCTCTATGGGATTAAGATCAAGGCTCTGTGCCGGCCAGTCCACACACGATGTGGAATTATCGTCAAACCACGCCGTAACAGTCCTTGCTTTATGGCTCGGTGCATTATCCTACAGGTACCAACAAGGCTTGGTTCCATAGTATTGCTCCAGAGTTGGTACGGTATAATTGTCCAGAATAGCGAGGCAGACGTGCGGGTTAACAGGTTTGTCAACGATAACCAATGGACCGGGATCATACCACGAAAAACACCCCCACACGAGTACACTACCAGCTCCAAACTTGACCGTAGGAACAGTAACACTGTGGTAAATAGCCTTCCCCGGCTGCCGCCATACCCACACACCGCCATCAGACTGATGGATCGTGTATCTGGATTCATCAGTCCATAGGACCCGTTTCCATTGATCTACGGTCCACGATAAATGTTCTTTACACCATGCTAAACGACGAGTAGCATTCAGAGTGGAGATGAAAGGCTTATGAGCAGCCGCATGACCACGGCAACCCATGTAATGAAGTTCTCTGCGAATGGTACGTGTACGTACCGAGGTTCGAGCATTTTTACTCACCCTGTACACTGAGGTCTTGTGCAGTACTCCGTCAATTAGCTGTACCGACTTTCGTGTGACTTCGACGTCCTCTATCACTGATTTTCTTTGATCAGCCGGTACGTTTTGCTGCTTCAGGCACGCCATGTGTCTCCTACCTATTCAGTACATCCAAAACTGTTGACTTGGGTATGTTTAAACGCCTCTCGGTTTCTCTTATGGTCAACCCACAAATATAGCATCCAACAATCTTTCCTTTCTCAAAGTTAGTTCTTTCCCGCCGCGATATTTTCATTTAACCTCACAGTGCGATGTAATCGCGGTCAGTGCAGGTTTGTTTTTAAAATAGCGTTTGCAGCTGTACCACGTATCTTAACAACGCAACAAATCCGTTCATTTGCTTTTGAAGGGGTGTCCGATAACTTTTGTTAATATAATGTATATAATAATATGAACAGAGGTAGCATTGCGAGAAAAAGAACAAACGCACTTACGATTTCCGGAGAAATCTGTACTCCGTCTGACTTCTTTTTTCGGAAAGTTTGGAAAGACGTAATTCCTTCATCAGTGATTGGTAATCTGATCAAGAGGATTAAAAAGGGATGTGAGATATAGTTTTTGTCTGCAGGACCAAAATAAAATCTGCGACATACGTCACCCGTCGCCGCGATTCTGCTACGGAAAGGAGCCCTCGATAAACAGGGGCCCAAGGGCCCGTGCTGTAATTAGGCCCGGCATATGAGGCGAAGAGGTGGTTTGTGAATGCTAGTAGAAGCTTTGAAATAAGGCTTTTTTCCCCCGTGTAGGAGCCTGCTTTCAGCAGATGAGATAAATCACTCCATCCTTGTAAATAAAACAGCTATTTTTGCATCTTGTTCCATAAGGAAATAAGATTAGCGTAATTCGGTTCGTTGGCAGAAAAAAGTGCAACAATGGAAGGAAAAAGAAAAACTAAATTTGAATAGAAAACACGTTAAGCGGATGTAAGGCAGATTGATTGCTTACCTACTCTGATTAACTTTAACTTTCTCGTGTTCAGTATCTTGCTGTAAATAACTTGACCGAAAACATTTCTGGGTTATAATATCGAGAATAGATATTTTTAACCTTGGTCTTCAAAAGTGAGTCTTGTTGGATGCAAGATATGGTATTATAGCAAGGTAGGAACAAAAAAACTGCTTTCAAGAGGATGGTGGGAGGGACAATTCTGAGAGAAAAAAATAAAAAAGCTTTCCAGTAAAACTCGCTGGCCAAATGGGGGCAACAGGACGTGCTGGTTTCGGATTCGTTTTACCGGAATCTTCAGTTCAAGGTCAGTGCCTCTTCGCGGAACTTAGCCATGTGACATTTCTTTGAAATGGCTGGATTGCACGTGAAAGGAGGGTAAAACAAAAAAATGGCCTGAAGGCAGTGGAAAATGTTATAAACAGGTGGCTGCCTTTCTCGTCCTGGTGTCTACTGCCATTTCTAAACGTGGAAACACATTCGCTTTCGTTTTGCAACCGCGGCGTAACTGAACTTCAACGAGGGGGGGGAGGGGGATGTAATGCATAATGAATTTGTTATCGCAATCATTTGAAATTAAAATCAAGGCCAGTTTTGCGTATGAAAATAGCCTGGAAAATATTTTGGGGTAGAATGTAAACAACGCTAATCTCGATTGTAGAGTGTAAATGGATTAGTGTTTTGCTTTTATTTAAGAATAAAAAATAAAAAAAATATTCAATGTTGACATCACCAGATATGTGGAAAATTGAAAACCGATTGTTAATGGGTTGGCAAAGAAAAAAAAATATTTCTTTTTAGTTCTCATAGTTAATGATAACATCTGAACGAAATGTCTCAGGTTTGGGATGTAACTGTCATGGGAATTTTTTAGTTCAGTTTTGTGTCTTCTAAATTTAAAAAAAAATTCTGCTGTTTTGAAGAGAGCTAAGCAAGTTTTGAGACCTTGGATGAGGTGGGTCAAGTGAATGGTCGAGCTCTTTTACATATGTCAGCTCAGCATTTTTGAAGAAAAAAAAAGGGGGGGGGCGTATGTCCATTCGGCTGTGGATATTGTATTTATGCGCCTATTACTCCGATGTGAAAAAAAAAATTGCATTGGGAAGCCTGAAATGTAAGAACGATGATCCTTTCCATTTGTTTTTTTCTAACTAATATAGCTTCGCCGCTGTAAGGCGTAAATGCATATGCGATCTAATTCAAAATATATTTTGTTTCATACCATTGGTAATTCCTATTGAAACAATTTTTCTTTCTATACTTTCTAGAACGAAGACTTTTGCATATAATGTCTTCAAACTACGCAGTTTTCTCGACAGGGGGGCATATATTGCTTTTTCCTCAATAATTTTGTTTTCAAAAGTTCCTTTGAAAGATTCTTTTTGTATCGGATACAGTTAGAATTAAAGAAAATTCGTGCATATAATAATAATAATTTTTTTTTTCGTAAAAAAACAGTTTTGCGACTAGTGCGCATTTCAGTTTCCGATATATTCGCAGGGGCCCCATATCAATAACAGAGTCGCGGCGACACGTCGCCGATTTTATTTTGGTGCTGCGGTCAAAAATGATATCCTCAGAAATATTTTTAATCCGCTTTTGCAGACTACTTCCGTCATGGATGCAAGTTTTCCGTCTGGGGACAGAATTTTATTTTTCAGAAATTTCCGAAAACGGAAGTTCGACAGAGTGAAGATTAGTGAATCTTTTCTGGCGATGTTATTGCTATTTATCATTTTGTTGCACAAATAAATGTTTCTGCTTCGGCTTAAAATGGAGGCGAAAGTTTCCGGCAATGGAAGCTAAGAGCAGCGATCACTCCCGTAATCGTAATTTTTCTTTTCCGGTTGTTTTCTTTGTGTTGTAGCCTATTATTGTTAAATAACATTTAAATACAAAAATATTTCGTTTTAAGATATTGAAAATGAAGGAAATTTTTCCGGGAACAGTATTTGGACGGATTTTTACCCCGTAATTGTAATTTTTTTTCTCGCAGCCCTTATTTATTCGATTCATAATTTTATTCGATTAATCTTTGTTTCAACTTGAAAATGGTATCACAGTTCTAGGTTCAGACGGCAGAGTATTAATAATGAAACGCATATAGCGTATTAAATCCGTTTATTTTTGTGGTGTACTCAGCACAAAGATTCGTGCTGACTACAGTACAAAGACTCGTGCTGACTACACCACAAAATAAACTGATTTAATACGCTGTATGCGTTTCATTATTAAACTCTGGTGTATTTAAAATAAAGTGGCAGAGTATTATTGATCATAGTTATCATTGCAGTTGTTGCACATATGCTAGGCTATTTTTTTTTTTTTTTGTGGTTAGAAGAAATTATAAGGTGGTCAGCCACCCCCACCCCCCTTTAATTTTTACCCGTCGAAATCTTTATTGTATTCGCAGCCAGTGACCATTCCGCTGATTATTTCGCTGCAGCATGATGCCTGTCGCAGACAAATCAGGAACTTTCTACTGTCGGACTTACGCTTCTAAAAATTAGATTGAAAAAAATATTTTCCGTCACGCGAAGAAAATCTTTTTGCGCTTGTTTCCTGATTGTAATAACGCACAGTTTTTCCCCCAGGCAGCGTGGGTGTATATCTTATGGTTCGTACGTGTCCTGGAATTCCTGCAAAAGTCCTAGAATTCCATGTTCTGGAAAAGTCCTAAAATTCTGTTACATGTCCTGGAATTTTATCCATTCCTGCCTTTTTGTCGCTGCGTGATGTGTTGTGTAGTTGAGGATTTTTCTACTGACATAACTTACATCTGACAAAATTCCCTCCCCACCCCCTGCGAAATGCGAGGGAGAGAGGGGGTGCTGTTTGTTTCCTTGTCTGTTAGGCGGACTGAAGCTGGTTATTAGCACATCTTTTGTAAAAAAAAAAAAAAAAAAAAGTCGTGCTTATCGGCCTGGTGGCGTAAATGCAGATCATATCGAATTCAAAATACATTTTGTACATTTGCTTCTAAATATCTGATTGAAAAAAATTTTTTTTTTCGATGCCATTTATATCGAAGACTATTTTAGTTAGTCCCTTTTTCAAGTAATGCATAGATTTTCCGCTAGGGGACGTGTAAAGGTAATTCGCGTTTTCCCTGATAGCTCCGCTTCTAAAAGTCCGATTTGAAAAATTATTCCTGCGTCGGATCCAGCTTTTGATGGGAAATGTTTTTGCATATAATTGCGCATTTTTGGTAAAGAATGGTTTGGCTACTAGGGGCGTAAGTGTTTATTTTTGCTGCTTCTGTTATATTTGCAAAAAAAACTTGAGCTTCTGGAAACTCGATTGACGAATTTCTTCCGTGAACCGATATGTTACTCACCTCGGAAAACCTTTTTTAAGAATACCTCCTTCTTAAAATAGTGCATAGTTTTTCCACCAGGGGGCGTAGTATACCTTATTTTTGTCGGTATTTCTGTTTTTGAGATTCCGACTTGAAAACTTTCTTTGTTGAAGAACATTTTAGGTGCGAAATGTTTCTCATGCAATTTAAAATTTTTCTTAACGTAGAAGTGTGTGCCACTCGAGGGCTTAATTTCACGTTTCCGTTTACAGCAATATACGCTAACCATGAGGACTCCTTGTGTGTATTTTTTCCCCCAAATAATGCGCTATTTCGCAGCTAAGATTGTTCAAAAAGACCTGGACATAATTAACTAAGGTTTAAGAGCGCTATAGGGAATATATTGGCCAAAACAAATATGAAATGAACTATTAACATGAAATATGAAGAACATGAAAAATGAACTATTAACATTTCGCAAATATTAAATCTATTTCTTACGCTTTCCAACCGTAGGTTGAAGAAGCGTATAATGCTCCAGCTTTGTCCGTCCGTCCTCACGATAACTGGCGTAAAAATGGTTCGATTTCGATGAAATTTTAGTATGTTTTAGGGGACCACCTAGGGACGAGCCCTATTGAAAATGGGACAAATGGAGTCCAAAGGTCACGACGTAGGAGCAGAATCATTCCATTACCCTTATGTGCCATACCTTGCGTAAATATGGTTCGATTTCAATGAAACTTTACTGTGTAGTAGGGGACCACCTATAGGGACAAACCCTATTGAGAATGGGACAAATGGGGTCAAAGGTCACGACGTAGGAGCGGGATCATTCCATTGCCCTTATGCGTCATAACTTGCGTAAATATGGTTCGATTTCAATGAAAGTTTACTATGTGGTAGGAGACCGCCTGGGGACAAACCCTATTCAAAATGGGTGAAGTGGGGTCAAAGGTCAGGACATAAGATCGGGATGCATTCCATTGCCCTTATGCGTCATAACTTGCGTAAAAATGGTTCGATTTCGATGAAATTTCAGTATGTAGTAGGGGACCACCTGGGGACGAACCTTATTGAAAATGGACGAAATGTGGTCAAAGGTCAGGACATAAGATTGCGATCCTTTCCATTACCCTTATCCCATATTATTAAGGTGGACGTAAAGTAATTTTGCTTCCTACACTTCCAATGGAAAAAGTTTTGTACACATTTCCTTCACAATTAATGTGTTCCCAAGGATGAAAATTTGAACATCGATTAAAATAACTTCATATTATAACTTGGAAAACTTAATATGTTCTAAAACATAACCATAATCATATTAAAAATCAATAACTTTTCCTTTGGTTGTGTTGAAACCAGAGAAAAGATGGCGCGACCTGTACTTTGATGACGTCAGTGGGCAAAAAAATGTTGGATTGTATAATTACGGTTATGGTTTAGAAATATTAAGTATTCCAAGTTATGAAATGAAGCTATTTTAATCAATGTTCAAATTTTCATCCTTGTGAACGCATTAATTGTCCAGAAAAAGATGGCGCGACCTGTGTTTTCATGACGTCAGTAGACAAACAAATGTTAAATTGCAAAATTATGGTTATGTTTTAGAAAATATTAAGTATTGCAAATTATAAAATGAAGATATTTTAATCGATGTTCAAATTTTCATCCTTGGGAACGCATTAATTGTGAAGAAAATGTGTACAGAAGTTTTTCCATTGGAAGTATAGGAAGCAAAATTACTTAAAAGTAGTTAAAAGCAAAATTACCTAAAGTCCACCTAAAAGTAGCAATTCTTCTATGTTTGTATGTACATTTTATTTTGAAAACAGCTCTAAGAATTTTGATGAAAGTCGTTAACCTACCGTTTTCTGGTACTAGAAATCGATTTAGCTTGATCTCGACTTTAGGAGAATTCGTTCAGTGGGTTAAATAACCTACCCCGAATTATAATGTTTTTAGTGATGGCTTTGTTCCATTATTCCATGAATGTAACCAATGCTTAGAAATCTTATGACTTCACAATCTCGCCGCGTTTGAGAATGTTGGCGCGCGGTCACGCCATCTGTCTCATTACGTCACGCGTTGTGTGTGGATACTATTGAAGTTTTATGACGTCATACTCTTGCGAGCAGATGGTCGCTATTCCTATCTGCCTCATTACGTCACGCGTTGTGATTGTGTCCGTCCACAATAACTCGCGTAACAATCGTTCGATTTCGATGAATTTTAGTATCTGGTAGGGGATCACCTGGGAAGGTACCCTATTTAAAATGAACGAAATGGGGTCAAAGGTCAGTACATAGGAGCGGGATCCATTCCACTGCTGTTATGCGTCATAACTAACGTAAAAAAGGTTCGATTTCGATGAAATTTTAGTATGTGGTAGAACACCACCAGGCGACAAACCTTATTGAAAATGGGCGAAATGGGGTCAAAGATCTGGACATAGAAGCGGAATCACTTCCATCGCCATTATGCGTCATAACTTACGTAAAAATGCTTCGATTTGGATGAAATGTTAGTATGTTGTAGGGTCTTGCCTGGGGACGAATTCCATTGAAAATGGGCGAAATGGGGTCAAAGGTTAGGACACAAAAGCGGGATCCAGTCCATAGCCCTTATGCATCATAACTTACGTAAAAATGCTTCGATTGCGACAAAACTTTATCATGTTATTTCGGAGGTATACCAAACTGGTTCTGTTGAATATCATCGAAATGGAATCAAAGGTCAGGGCACAGGACCGAGATTTATTCCACAGCTATTATGCTCATAACTTGAGTAATGATTTCTGGTATGTTGGAAAGCGTATTATCAATGCATTGCATGATTTTACTAACTTGTTCTCGATATCCCTGGTTCTGAAAGACGATTTCAAAAAGCTCTTTTAACAACCAATACTCTTCAGTTCCTGGAACGTTTTTGCAATGGATGCTTTTTTTATGGCCCACAATTGTAAAGAGAAACACTAGGTGGCGTTAGTGTGTATTTCTTTACGCTTTCCAACCTTAGGTTGAAGGAAGCGTATATGCTCCAGCTTTGTCCGTCCGTCCGCAAGATAACTCACGTGAAAATGGTTAGATTTCGACGAAATTTCAGTATGTGGTAGGGGACCACCTGGGGACGGAACCCTATTGAAAATGGGCGAAGAAGGGTCAAAGGTCAGGACATAGGAGCGGGATCCATTCCAATGCTCTTATGCGTCATAACTTGCGTAAAAATTATTCGATTTCGATGAAATTTTAGTATGTGGTAGGAAACCACCTGGAAACGATCCCTATTGAAAATGGGTGAAATTGGGTCAAAGGTCAGGACATAAGAGCTGGATCCATTCCATTGCCTTTATGCGTCATAACTTGCGTAAAAATGGTTCGATTTCGATTAAATTTTAGTATGCGGTAGGGAATTACCTGGGCACGAGCCCTATTGAAAATAGGCGGAATGGGTATCAAAGGTCAGGCAGGGCAGAAGAGCGGGATATATTCCATTTTCCTTATGCGCCATAACTTGCGTAGAAATGGTTCGATTTCGATGAATTTATGAAATTTTAGTATGTGGTAGGGAGCCACTGGGGACGAACCCTATTGAAAATGGGCGAAATGTGGTCAAAGTTCAGGACACTGGAGTGGGATCCATTCCATTGCCCTTGTGCGTCATAACTTACCTGAAATGCTTGGATTGCGACAAAACTTTATCATGTTGTTCCGGAGGTACAGTGAACCGGTTCTGTTGAATATCAACGAAATGGGGTCAAAGGTCATTGCTCAAAAGCGATTTATTCCACAGCCATTATTCTCATAACTTGCGTAAAACTGCTTCTATTGCAACAAAACTTTATCAAGTTGTTCCAGAGATATACTGAACCGGTTCTGTTGAATATAATCGAAATGGGGTCAAAGGTCAGAACACAGGAGCGAGATTTATTCCGCAGCCATTATCCACATAACTTGAGTAATAATTTCTGGTATGTTGGAAAGCGTATCATAATCAATGCATTGCATGATTTTACTAACTTGTTTGCAGCTGTACCTCAGCTGCTATAAATCCTATTTTTGAGAAAACTTTTCATACCGTAACTTACTTTTGCGGAAAAGATTGCGAAAATTATCATTTTTAAATAGCCCAAGTTTCCGCTCACGTTGGGGAGCCCGGCGTAGGCCCCTAAACGTAAAAACTTTTTCTTGCTATGTTTGCATCTAGAAGTCATACAAAAAAAAAAAAAAAAAAAAAAAATCACAGAGGGGCATCAGCATGCATTTCTATTTTAAATAATGCTTCCGATTGTAAAAGTCCCTTGTGAAATGCCTTTCTTGGTAGGATATCCTTCACTATGAAGAATATTTTGTTCCGTCAAATATCATCATCATCATCATTGTCAACCATTATCAATCCACTGCTGGACGAAGGTCTCCCCAAGTTTCCTCCACAACGGTCTGTCTTGTGCCAGTCTCCTCCATGTCACTCCCGCATATTTACGAATTTCATCCACCCATCTCCCATGTGGTCTTTTTCTGGGTCTTTTCCTGTCCCTTGGAATCCAATCTAAAATTTCGGCTGTCCATCTATGGTCTGTCCTTCTGGCAGTATGTCCAGCCCATTGCCATTTCAGGGATTTAACTCTGATCATGATGTCTTCCACTCTCGTCATTTTTCGGATCCACGAGTTCCTCTTCTTATCTCTCCTGGTTATACCAAGCATGCACCTCTCCATGCTGCTTTGAGTTGTCTGCAGCCTTTGTATGTCTCTTTTAGTTAAGGTCCACGTCTCTGCACCATACGTAAGCACTGGAAGGATGCATTGATCAAACACTTTTCTTTTAAGACATAATGGCATGTTGCTCTTGAAAATTATGCTGTTTCTTCCAAAAGCTCTCCAGGCAAGTTTTGTACGCCGATTAATTTCTTCATCAATGTGACCCTCACTTGATATCTGCTGCCCAAGATAAACATACGTATCTGTTATCTCCAGTTTTTCTCCATCAATCGATAAATCTTCATTTCTTGTAAAAGCATTGAACATCACTTTTGTCTTCTGAAAGTTCATTTTTAATCCCACTTCTTTACTCTTGTCAGCAAGTTCCTGGATCATACTCTGCAGCTGTGATGGGGTAGTTGAAAAAATGACTACGTCATCAGCAAAACGAAGGTGGGTTAGATAATCTCCATTAATCTTTATCCCTTTGTTTTCCCAGTTCAGTGATTGAAAGACATTTTCCAATGTGGCATTAAAGAGCTTCGGAGATATGGTGTCACCTTGTCTCACTCCCTTTCCAATTTTTATGTGTTGTATTTTCAAACAGCCGAATCTTTGCACTTGCATTTTCATAGATGTTATTAATAATATTAATGTATGCATCTTCAATACCGCAGGATTTCAGAGCCGTGGTAACTGCTGATGGTTTTACCGAATCAAAGGCTTTTTCATAATCGATAAAAGCCATGCACAATGGAAGTTCATATTCCCTCGCTCTTTCAATTAGTTCTCTCAGTACGTGGATATGATCTATTGTGCTGTAGCCACTCCTGAATCCAGCTTGTTCTCTCGGTTGAGCCATGTCCAGTGTTACCTTCAAGCGGTGTGAAAGAACTTTAGTTAAGATTTTATAAACCACTGATAGGAGGCTGATAGGTCTGTAGTTCCTGAGATCCTCAATGTCACCTTTTTTATGTAGCAGGATCATTGTAGCATTGTTCCAATCCTCAGGAATCTTCCCTTCATTAAGGCATCGAGTGAAAATTTGGGCGAGTACTGTTTCAATTTCTCCACTTGCTTCTTGTATGATGTCTATAGTAATTCCATCTTCTCCTGGAGCTTTCCCCCGCTTCATGTTCTTGATTGCATGAGCAACTTCTGCTGGGAGGACTGGAAGAACTCTGGTACCTTTCATGATGTCTGGAGTACATGTATCATCCCTTTCAAATATATGCGAATGGAAGTGGATTATGTGTTGAGGAAAATAATTTGTTCCGTCATCGTCAAATAACGCAGAGCTTTCCCGCTAGGGGTCGTAAAGTTGTATCTCGTTTTCCTCCCTATATCTCTTCTTCAACTGTTCGAAAAATTCTTTCAGCATCTAATATCTTCCGGGACCATTTTTTACGCTTTTCAACCGTAGGTTGAAGAAGCATATGTGCTCCAGCTTTGTCCGTCTGTCCGCACGATAACTCATGTAAAAATGGTTCGATTTCGATGAAATTTTGGTATGTGGTAGGGGACTAACTGGGGACGAACCCTATTGAAAATGGACGAAATGGGGTCAAAGGTCACGAAATAGGAGCTGGATCCATTCCATTGCCTTTATGCGTCATAACTTGCGTAAAAATGGTTCGATTTCGATGAAATTTTAGTATGCGGTAGGGAATTACCTGGGCACGAGCCCTATTGAAAATGGGCGGAATGGGTATCAGAGGTCAGGCAGGGCAGAAGAGCGGGATATATTCCATTGCCCTGATGCGCCATAACTTGCGTAGAAATGGTTCGATTTCGATGAATTTATGAAATTTTAGTATGTGGTAGGGAGCCACTGGGGACGAACCCTATTGAAAATGGGCGAAATGTGGTCAAAGTTCAGGACACTGGAGTGGGATCCATTCCATTGCCCTTGTGCGTCATAACTTACCTAAAATGCTTGGATTGCGACAAAACTTTATCATGTTGTTCCGGAGGTACAGTGAACCGGTTCTGTTGAATATCAACGAAATGGGGTCAAAGGTCATTGCTCAAAAGCCAGATTTATTCCACAGCCATTATTCTCATAACTTGCGTAAAACTGCTTCTATTGCAACAAAACTTTATCAAGTTGTTCCAGAGATATACTGAACCGGTTCTGTTGAATATCATCGAAATGGGGTCAAAGGTCAGAACACAGGAGCGAGATTTATTCCGCAGCCATTATCCACATAACTTGAGTAATAATTTCTGGTATGTTGGAAAGCGTATCATAATCAATGCATTGCATGATTTTACTAACTTGTTTGCAACTGTACCTCAGCTGCTATAAATCCTATTTTTGAGAAAACTTTTCATACCGTAACTTATTTTTGCGGAAAAGATTGCGAAAATTATCATTTTTAAATAGCCAAAGTTTCCGCTCACGTTGGGGAGCCCAGCGTAGGCCCCTAAACGTAAAAACTTTTTCTTGCTATGTTTGCATCTAGAAGTCATATTAAAAAAAAAAAAATAACAGAGGGGTACCAGCATGCATTTCTATTTTAAATAATGCTTCCGATTGTAAAAGTCCCTTGTGAAATGCCTTTCTTGGTAGGATATCCTTCACTATGAAGAATATTTTGTTCCATCAAATATATGCGAATGGAAGTGGATTATGTGTTGAGGAAAATAATTTGTTCCGTCATCGTCAAATAACGCAGAGCTTTCCCGCTAGGGGTCGTAAAGTTGTATCTCGTTTTCCTCCCTATATCTCTTCTTCAACTGTTCGAAAAATTCTTTCAGCATCTAATATCTTCCGGGACCATTTTTTACGCTTTTCAACCGTAGGTTGAAGAAGCATATGTGCTCCAGCTTTGTCCGTCTGTCCGCACGATAACTCATGTAAAAATGGTTCGATTTCGATGAAATTTTGGTATGTGGTAGGGGACTAACTGGGGACGAACCCTATTGAAAATGGACGAAATGGGGTCAAAGGTCACGACATAGGAGCGGGATGCATTCCATTGCCCTTATGCGTCATAACTTGCATAAATATAGTTTAATTTCAATGAAATTTTAGTATGTCTTAGGGGACCACCTGGGGACGAACCCTATTGAAAATGGGTTAAGTGGGGTCAAAGGTCAGGACATAGGATCGGGATTCATTCCATCGCCCTTATGCGTTATAACTTACGTAAAAATGCTTCGATTGAGACAAAACTTTATCATGTTGTTCCGGAAGTATACTTTACCGGTTCTGTTGAATATCATCGAAGTGGAGTCAAAGGTCAGGACACAGGAGCGAGATTTGTTCTATTGTCATTATCCTCATAACTTGCGTAATGATTTCCGGTATGTTGAAAAGCGTATCATATAATCAATGCATTGCAGGATTTTACTAACTTGTTTAATTTTTCGTCAACACATTATTTCTGTCTTTTTTGGGCGTAAAATTGCCTCTATTTGCGTAGATGTTTTAGCGATTGTAGAAACCCGTTTTTTTATTAATATTTTTTTTGAACTGGTGGTATTCACTGCAAATAACACGCACATAGGCAGTTTGTTTGTTTTTTCACTGGGGGAAGGGGCGCGTTAACGCATTTTCGTTTTCTAAAAACGTGCTTTGAAAAATTCTTTTTGTATCTGAATGGATTCAAAAGACGTGCTCATTAAACCTGAATATTCGGCATAATCTTTCTTGTTTTTCATGTTTTAAATCGTCACACGCAGTTGTTCGATGAATCTTGCTCTTTTATTGTTAACGCTGACTAGACATTTCTTTCCTGTATCCACGATCACTTCGAAGTGTTGTGGGGCATACTTCTCTGGCCAATTGCTTCAGCACTGTGCAGTTCAACACGTACAAGTTCTCAGTTTCCTTTCTATTCCGGTTTGGACATCGTGTAGGAAGAAGTGTGTGAAGAGGCGTAATCTAAAAAAAATATTCATATCAATGCATTTGGTTCCTGTTTGCGCGATTAACGAAAGTTGTTGCTGGCGTTGGGGACTTTGGTGGGTTATACAACATATGACCAAAACGTATCCAAATTGGATTTATTAAAAAAAAAAAAGGTGCAAGACTTGCAGTTTTGGAACTTAATCGCCGTTGAAATAGTCCCCTTCCGAAGCCACGTAGCCCATCGCAGTTTCTACTGCTCGAAGCATTTTCTGAAGTCATCTTCTGAAATAGCGAACAGCTCCCTCGTCGCATTCTGTTGTCTCGATATCTTTAAATCTTTTTCCTTTCAAGTGGTATTTGATTTTTGGGAAGAGGAGAGAAAAAAAAGTCTCAAGGATCGCGATCTGGCAAATAGGGTGGGTGTCGGACCTGTGCAACGCGGTGCTTAGCAAGAAGGGCAAGCCAGCTGTCATGGTAAAGTTGACACGCACCACTCATTCAATTCCGCCCTTTTGCGCCGCATTGAATCCCTCAAACACCGTAAAACTTGAGAGCAGTACTTCTTGTTGATTGATTGGCCTGATAGAGAATATTCATGATGTACAGTTCCTTTTTGATTGAACAAAGAAAAAAGCACAACAGTCAGAATCGTCTTGTGACATTGTTGTGGATCTGTCGAGCTTTTTTGGGTGTGGGAGAGTTTGGGGTCTTCCTTCCACTATGAAGACTGGGCCTTATGGGATCATATTCATAAACCCACTATTCATCATATTCATAAGCCCACGATTCGTCATATTCATAAACCCACGATTCACCATATTCATAAACCCGCGATTCATCCTTAGTTATGATAGTTTTTAAAAAATAATTCGATGCTCTCAAGGTCAGAGCAACTGAAACACGGGCCTGCTTTTTGCTGAGCTACTAGCTTTCGAACTTCATTCACCCCAAGTAGCACACTGACATTGGGCAACGGTTGGCCCAATGATATTTTTGCGTCGGAAGCGTTGGGCGGAGGTTGCGTTATTTATCGAAGATTGGCCAACTGTTTTTCCAACCACACATGACCAACCATTTATCAACAGTTGACCACTTAACGGTTGTCCGATGGTTGTCCAACAACACATGACCAACCATGGTTGTCCAACAACACATGATCACATTGGAAAACTGTTTGCAACAGTCTTCCAATGTGGTTCCAACCGTTGAACCAACACATATCCAATTGTTGGCCGCCGAGTCGCCTCGTCGCTGGGCCGACCGTTGAAAGCCCACGGTTGGTCCAACATAATATTGCTACCTGGGACCTATCTGCCATGTGGTCTTCTTCGATTTTTACTGTCCCTTAAAAGTTCGTCTCTGCTCGTACGTAAGCACTGGAAGGATGCATTGATTAAATACTTTTAAAAGACGTCATGGCATATTGCTCTTAAGAATTGTGCTGTTTCTTCCAAACGCTCTCCAACCAAGTTTTATACATCGATTAATTTCTTCATCAATATGACCTTTGCTTGGTATCTGCTGCACAAGGTAAATGTAGGTATCAGCTATCTCCAGCTTTCCCCCGTCAATCGATAAATCTTCATTTCATTTACACCAGTTTTGTCTGCTAAAAGTTCATTTTTAATCCCGCTTCTTTACTGTTGTCAACAAGTTCCTGGATCATACTCTGCTGCTCTGAAGAGACTACGTCATCAGCAAAACGAAGGTAAGTTAAATAAACTCCATTGATCTTTATCCCATTGTTTTACGAGTTCATTGATTGAAAGACATTTTGCAACGCGGCATTAAAGAGTTTGGAAGATATGATGTCACCTTGTCTCACTCCCTTTCCAATTTTTATTGGTGCTGTATCCTCAAATAACCGAACCTGTGCCTTGAATTTCATAGATGTTATTAATAATATTAATGCATGCATCTTCAATACCGCACGATTTCCAAGCCATTGTAACTGCGGATGGTTTCACCGAATCAAAGGCCTTTTCATTATCGATAAAAGCCATGCATAATGGAAGTTCATATTCCCTCGCTCTTTCAATTAGTTCTCTCAGTACGTGGATATTATCAATAGTGCCGTAGCCAGTCCTGTATTCAGCTTGTTCTCTTGGTTGAGCCATGTCTAGTGTTACCTTCAAGCGATGTGAAAGAACCGTAGTGAAGATTTTATGAACCGCTGACAGGAGGCTGATTGGTCTGTAGTTCCTGAGATTCTCAATGTCACCTTTTTATGTAGCAGAATCACCGTAGCATTGTTCCGATCCTCGGGAAACTTCCTTTTCTTAAGACATCTAGTGAAAACTTGGGCGATTGTAGTTTCAATTTCTCCACTTGGTCCCTGTACACTAAAGAGCAATTGAATTAGAGATACCTGTCTAGTAACGTGTAGCTCCACCTTTCGTCCTGATGACGGCGGCAATTCGTCTCGGCATAGACTCTACAAGACACCGGAAGCGTTGGGAAGCCATACGGATCCACGGCCTCTGAACAAGCTCCCACAGTTCACGAAGATTTGATGGAGGGAGTCAGAGCCTCGAACATCTCTCCCGATGGCATCCCAGATGTGCTCGATGGGATTGAGGTCAAGTGACCTAGCTGGCCAAGGAAGCGAGGTCACGTCCGTGGAGTTGGAGTGTTCATCCAACCATTCGGATACAATTCGGGAGCAATGGCACGGTGTATTGTCTTGTTGCAGGATGAGGTCTCCAGTGGGATGTTGAAGACGCACAAACGGGAGCAAATGGTCGTCCAGGATATCCCGGTAACCTTAACCTGTGTGGGACGATGTCACACGTACCGGGGTCCCATTTCAGTTCACGTAAAAAGTCCCCAGATGAGAATGCCACCCCCACCAGCTTGAAGAGTACCCTGCTGGCAAGAAGGATCCATCGCTTCATGTGGTTTGCGTCGTACTTGTATCCTGCCATCCGCATTTACCAACGTGAATCTCGACTCGTCAGTCCAGGCAATATTTTCTCACATGTCTAGGGTCCAGTGGCGACGTTCCCGTGCCCATGCTAATCTTTGCACCCTGTGTTGTGCGGTCAGCAGCGGTACTCTCGTGGGACGATGGCTTCTGGACCCCACAGCGAGGAGATGGTTCTGGATGGTATAGCTGCTTACACGTTTTTGTGCACCAGCGTTAAATTGCAGAGTGATTTCTTGCACTGTGGCCAGGCTATCCGCTGTTACAATGCGATCTAGCCTACGATGACCCCGCTCATCCACACGCTGTTGTCCACAGCAGTTGGCCCTTGCTGGGATGGTTTTACCGGATTCGATGTACTCACGGTGCACCCGTGACACAGTGGCTCGTGAAAATCCCAGTGCCTACACGACTTCCGAGATGGAGTGACCCATTCGTCGGTCCCCGACAATTTGCCCGCGATCAAATGCGCTTAGATCCTTCGTCTTACCCATACTGCGTTCGTCTCTTACTGATTCCCGTCGCATCACTCCTTATATTGTCGGATCGCTGCATACGTCATGTCGTTTCCGATTACAGGGCCGCCCACAGCGCCACATTTGCATAACGCCAGCTGTCTCTAATTCAATTGCTCTTCAGTGTATAATGCCCATGGTAATTCCATCTCCTGGAGCTTTCCCTATTTAATGTTCCTAATTGCATGTGTAACTTCTGCCGGGGGACTGCAGGGAGTTTGGTATTGTTACCTTTCTTAATGTCTAGGCTAACATGTATCATCTCTTTCATATAGTTTTGAGTAGCAATGTTACTCTTCTCAATATTTCGCCTCTATTTTCTTGTTGAAGTACCATCTTTTGTCAGTGCCAGAATCTATTCCCTCCATTGATAATACTGCCTCCTCGCACATCGTATTCATGCAATTCCTCAGAAATTTATTCAATTCTTTCCCACGTACTTGTCTACATGTTTAGCAAGTTTCGTTTCAAGCATTCGTTAATGGTGTGGCATTTTATTATGCCGAGCAGTGTAGTTCGGTGATTGCGGAATTCTGGTTTGAAATGTCTTCAGGTATTCATTTACTTGCGAGATGTAGCATTTCTCATGGGGGTAGTTAGTGTTCCCGACTCATCATTTGACTAACTCCTTAGAAATGTACACCATTGAACTGAACGTAATTTTTTTCTTCAGTACGTTCACAGTGTGGAGTTTTCATGATAATTCTTTAGAAACTTGTGTGATATTGTTCGCAGAAATTTAAGTTAAGCCACTTTTGATGTTACTCATTTTCAGCCCTCCGATAGTAGCTCCAACTTTTAAATCGTCCGTTGCTGTTTACTTCATCTACACTGGAACGAAAATTGTATTTTTTCTTTTTTGTAATCAGTTTGCTCATTGATCATAAGTCGGTGGGTGCTAGTCGTGCCCCCCCCCCTTCGTGTTTGGAGCTATTAACAGGAGCCTTATTATGCTGCGTTCTCTTCCGTCAACTTCTGACATAATCTTTGAACTGATTGTTTAAGCACTCTTTTTTTTTAACCTTGGTACCATTGTATTCTGCACTCTGATTTTTTTTTTTTAATTGGAGTGAGAAAATGCGAAGATGTTCCGCCTTAAACGAAGTAACGTGATTTGACATTTTAACCGGTACGTACTTAAAATACACAGCTCTGTTGGCGACTAGTAATAAATACCGATCCACTTGGCGCTTTCGCATTTCAATGAAGGAAAAAGAGACCCTTCTCTTCTGTAACGAGGAAATATGCTGACGAAATGGACGTGTGAGGATGAAGCAATTAACGCTGTTTCCGGGCTCTGCGGATATGAAAGTTTACCACTACCGTTTCACAAGCGTAAATATCGTCTAACAAGTTGTTTCCGTTTGACCTTTTCCAGTAGCGTTTCTTATTTTTGTTTGAAGTTCGTCTCCGCATTCATTCATTAACAGCGGCGAATTAATCCGCTTTGTGTAGTGTGTGGTTCACTCCTCTTTGGCGCGCAAAATTCGCTGTTCACACATGTATTTTTAACAAGCCGAGTGTGGGAGATCGGCAAGCTTGATTTCAGAAAATTTGTAGTAAAACAATCCAAGTACCGTTTGCACTTTGGCCTCACAGTTCGATTTCATGTTTGTTCCACAAAAGCTGTTCCGTTGTGCTTGGCGGATAAATGCATCTGAAAGCAGAGGTGAAAAGTTATTTTTAAAAACCTGTGAGAGTTCGAAAGTTTGTCCTCCCCCTTCACTTTGACTGTTCGAAGTATCTTACTCCCTGACTGCTAGGGGTCCGGAGGGGGGGACTTGGAAGCTGTAGTTGAGAGTTGGGTATAATCGTAATTGAATTGAGCGGTAATGCGTTACAGGGTAATGGGGAAAAACAACTTAGTGTTACCATTACATGGTAATGGTGAACTAGTCATTAGAATTACATGGTAATTGAAATGACATGTAGCAGTTGGCCATTATAATCGTAATGGTTAATTGTTAACTATATGTTGGTAATTAACGCAACGTGAATAAACCAGCAACCAGTTCACCCTTACCCGTTGTGTAGATTATTTGAAAATTGTTCAACCCCACGGACCTCTATGTATGTAGGTATTGGAGATTTTACGTGTATGACACGAGTAGTTGCCCCGTCTTCGCCGCAAGTAAAGTGATTTGAACGAAATAATACATATAAAGTAAGTACAAATGGGATGTTTATTTCGGTTAGAGATACTCATTTCAGTATTCTCGTCCATTACATACGTTTCAGTGTCCAAAATAATTACCCCACTATAGCCACAAGCACATATTAACACTACACTCACAATGCAGCAACTCAGGGTGCACTGCCGAATATTACAGAAATTTGTGAACTCTGGACATTTTTGCCGTACTTCTCAAGTGTTGTTGTTCATTACTTGTCCGATACGAACACTCTACCGGCGAACGACTAACTCCTTTATATATACTTCACGAAAGGAACTGAACCTTCTGGAATATTCTTGATTTACATAAAAGCTCTCCAACTTTCCACTGCGCGATCGTTCTGGAACATTCTCCAAACGTGTAATCCAGTGGTTCTCAAACTGAGAGGCCCTCCAGAAGGGGCTTGAAGGGGGCGCAGCATACTTTCGTACAGATAAAAATTAAAAATTTGTAATGGAGAAAAACACAAAATAAGCTGAATGAAACGTCAAACTTACCATGACTTCTATTTTGTTAAAGAAAACAGGCTGGGAGGGGTGACAGTATTTTCTCGGGGGGGGGTGACGGGCACAGGTAAAAAGTTTGAGAACCACTGGTCTAACCCATTCTTGCCGCTTCTAGAACATTCGACACGACACTTCGGTCTCTGTCTGCTATGTTGCATAGCCGACTTTTCTAGACATAGCTTTTGGCACACGTACATTTCTATAAACTATTAGCATGTAATTATTATTTGCAAATTGTGTAATTTCATTACCAAATAATTCCATTGCGTTTGAATGGCATTATTAAATAATTGAATTTTATCCTCTTCATTGTAATGCATTGCAGGTTAATTCCATTACCTTTTGCAAACCATATTTGGGATTACCTTGTAATGCATTACACGTTACTGCATTACACGTTAATTGTAATCTGTACTTCCATTACATTGTAATTCATTCCTGTTTAACTCTGCTGTGATTTAATGAATTACATGAGTATAAGGCAATAATTAAATCATAAATTTCGGTCACTGGGGAAAGGAAAGAACCAGAACTAACAGTGGCGACAAAGTGAAAATTTACCGGTATCGCATCGCATTTGCGATTACGCGGAGTTGCCATGCAATTTGAGATTTGTATGGCATATTTTTTCGAAGCAAGTTTTTATCACTACGCAGAAGAAGTGGGCATTTAAAAAAAATGAGCCTTTTTAAAGCATACTTTTGGGTCATTCTATCGCCGAAGTGGTAACAACCTGAGGGCAACCGTATCAAGGGTGTACCGCGAGTATACCATCGACGGACGTACCAGCGCCCAGAGGGCAAGTGGTGGCCGATCACACGCCATTGATGGCCAAGGTCGGCGTAGACTTAACCAGGCCCGTGTAGACTGACGCTTTTGGAGCAACGTTTGTGACTGCCACGGAAAGGACCTCAGGTTCGATCCCAAGCAGGTACGAACGCTCGAACCACTAAATATCCGCCGTGCGTCGGATGGGCACATTAAGCCGTCGGACCCCGGATACTGCTCCCCCGGTGGTAAATAAGGGCGTCTTCTGCCTCAATTCCGTGTGGCACTGTTGACTATTCGACATCGGACATGGCGCCTCATCTGGTGTTGGGAACATCAAAACTAGACCTCTTCAGTGTAGCACCGCGTCGTGTGGTCAGATGAATTTCTTTTTCAGCTGGACCGAGCTGACGGGAGGGTGTGGTGTCTACAGCATGAGACCCTGGCCCGGTCGGCTCTGTTCATGGCGGTGGTGAGGCTCTATGATGGGTTTGGGGAGCCCTTTCATGGGACACATATTAGGTGTCTTAGTGTGTCTGGAGAGGATCTTAACCACTGTGCGCTACAAGCATGTACTGGCTGATCACCTACACTCTATGCTACTGAAACAGGCCATCCTCTTCCGTGTCGCGCCGCTTCGTGTGGTCAAATGAATTCCATTTTCAGGTTGACCGAGCTGACGGGAGGGTGTGGTGTCGACAGCATGAGACCATGGCCCGGTCTGCTCTGTTCAAGGCGTTGGTGAAGCTCTGTGATGGGTTTGGGGAGCCTTTTCATGGGACACATTAAGTGCCTTAGTGTGTCTGGAGAGGTCCTTAACCGCTGTACGCTATACAAGCATGTACTGGCTGATTACCAACACTCTTTGCTACTGAAACAGACCATCCGGCACAGGATGCCTTCCGACGTCTCGGACGGAGTTGTGTACAGTGCTACAACAGGGCATGACTTGTATTACATCCGGAAGCCCTCGGGCATCTAATGGAGTTGATGCCTCGGCATGTACAGGGTGTTATTCGAGCTAGAGGAACACCAAGAAGCTATTAGGAAGGTATCTTTGATGTTTTGTCCATAGTTTATGTATATAAGGTTAAGGTTATGCATGTATGTAAAAAAACCTCTCGCAGGGGTTTTTTATATATACATAACCTTAAAGCGGTAAAAGATCACTTGACTCGTAAAAAAACTTCCATATATAAATACATTTACACGTGCGACACCAAGGGACAAAAAAAGAAAAAAAACCAATAGGAGATGGGTGGATGAAATTCGAAAGCATGCCCGAGTGACGTGAATCAGAATTGTTCGCTACAGAGTTGTCGAAAAGACTTAGAGGGCAGACCTTCATCCAGCAGTGGGTTGAGAATGTCTGATGATTAATAATATTAAAACCAGAACATGTGGCTGCAACTCAGTGATATTCCATTAATAAAAAGTATATATATATATCATCATCATTGTCAACCATTATCAATCCACTGCTGGACGAAGGTCTCCCCAAGTTTCCTCCACAACGGTCTGTCTTGTGCCAGTCTCCTCCATGTCACCCCTGCATACTTTCGAATTTCATCCACCCATCTTCCATGTGGTCTTCTTCTGGGTCTTTTCCTGTCCCTTGGAATCCAATCTAAAATTTCGGCTGTCCATCGATGATCTGTCCTTCTGGCAGTATGTCCAGCCCATTGCCATTTCAGGGATTTAACTCTGATCATGATGTCTTCCACTCTTGTCATTTTTCGGATCCACGAGTTCCTCTTCTTATCTCTCCTGGTTACACCAAGTATGCACCTCTCCATGCTGCTTTGAGTTGTCTGCAGCCTTTGTATGTCTCTTTTAGTTAAGGTCCACGTCTCTGCACCATACGTAAGCACTGGAAGGATGCATTGATCAAACACTTTTCTTTTAAGACATAATGGCATATTGCTCTTGAAAATTATGCTGTTTCTTCCAAAAGCTCTCCAGGCAAGTTTTGTTCGCCGATTAATTTCTTCATCAATGTGACCCTCACTTGATATCTGCTGTCCAAGATAAACGTACGTGTCTGCTATCTCCAGCTTTTCTCCATCAATCGATAAATCTTCATTTCTTGTAAAAGCATTGAACATCACTTTTGTCTTCTGAAAGTTCATTTTTAATCCCACTTCTTTACTCTTGTCAGCAAGTTCCTGGATCATACTCTGCAGCTCTGATGGGGTAGTTGCAAAAATGACTACGTCATCAGCAAAACGAAGGTGGGTTAGATAATCTCCATTAATCTTTATCCCTTTGTTTTCCCAGCTCAGCGACTGAAAAACAACCTCCAATGTGGCATTAAAGAGCTTCGGAGATATGGTGTCACCTTGTCTCACTCCCTTTCCAATTTTTATGTGTGTTGTATTTTCAAACAGCCGGATCTTTGCACTTGCATTTTCATAGATGTTATTAATAATATTAATGTATGCATCTTCAATACCGCAGGTTTTCAGAGCCATTGTAACTGCTGATGGTTTCACCGAATCAAAGGCTTTTTCATAATCGATAAAAGCCATGCACAATGGAAGTTCATATTCCCTCGCTTTTTCAATTAGTTCTCTCAGTACGTGGATATGATCTATTGTGCTGTAGCCACTCCTGAATCCAGCTTGTTCTCTCGGTTGAGCCATGTCCAGTGTTACCTTCAAGCGGTGTGAAAGAACTTTAGTGAAGATTTTATAAACTACTGATAGGAGGCTGATAGGTCTGTAGTTTCCGAGATCCTCAATGTCACCTTTCTTATGTAGCAGGATCATTGTAGCGGTGTTCCAATCCTCAGGAATCTTTCCTTCATTAAGGCATCGAGTGAAAATTTGGACGAGTATACAGTACTCGCCCAAATATATATATATATATATATATATATATATATTGGTTGTTCTAAATGTAATGCGTGCGTAAAGTCATTGAATTTTGCTGGTGGAAGGAAGAGTTTTAATTACACATCAGCAGTCGAACCAAATTCATTGTGTCGACAGTGACACTTGATTGAAATTTAATTATACCACGTAAGACCTTTTTTAATTAAGGAAAAAAAAAAGAACTTCAGTACTGTGATCGTGTATAAAAACAGATTTTGTTACTATTGTTGTTTTAGTACTTCAATACGAATAGCTCATTTATATGTATTTCTTTTTTTATTTTCTCTCTCTCTATAGGGCCTCCTCCTGGTGTTCGAATGGTGTCAAACAACAATACAGGCCCAGTGCCTGTTCCTCTTCAAATACCGCCAGGTCATCTGGTCCAGCACGTAGTTGACGAAAACGGAACACTCCGTCACATCTTATTTTCACCACCAATGGCTCTTCCTGTTGGCGCTCATTACGTGAGTTTGTTTAAACAATTTTAGTTCATCTTGTACTTAATATACACAGTTATGTCTTTAATTCTTAAGTTATATTGGAGTATAATCAAGTTAACTGTCATTTTCTGATTCATATGTGATTATGCTTAGATCAACTATCGCACATTTTAATTTACGTCATAAGCATTACTGATGTATGACAGTGAAGCGAACCAGTTATCAGTTATGAGACAAGAAAGGAATTACCAGATTCAAATATTTTGCGACAGGAGTTCTTTCAGGAACCGTGAATCGCGACCACCGTAAAGAGTTGCGAGCAAATTAGGTGCGGAAGTAATTAATGATGGTAGAGTGCACCTATATTTAATCTTAGGGTGACAGAAGCCCCCCCCTTTCTACACTCACCTCTAATTCTGTTTGGTCTTATTCATTTTAAAATGCCCCGCACGGTGACCGTAAGGTGGACAAGGGGAGGCTGAGGTTTCTCGGGGCCCGGTGTCGTTGTCGCCAGCTACCTATACACTGGGGCGGCTGGGAACTAACTCGCTCCTATTCAGTGAAATCTGTGACCAAGTGGATTCTAGACTTCTAAGTGCTTGTTGCGTACGACAGAGCCTGGAGATGGTGTGGCCATGTCAAAGGGGTGTCAGTTTTTAAATATATTTTTCTTTGGTCTTGTGTCTGGCGCTCTTCGGCCAAACATGACTCTTGCGCCATAAAAATCAACCAATCAACCATTAAAAATGAGTACTAGGGGGGGATGTTTCTCTTGTTAGTTGATAAACGGTTCTTCAGCTTGGAAACACGTTTAGCATTTATGTTATGATGAGCGGGAAAAGGGGGTGGAGGGTAGAGGCGGTTGAAACAACTGACCTCTTAAGTTTCTTTTATAAAGGACAAATGTTCATAAAAGAATTAATGTTGAACAAGAGATGAAAACAGTTATTTCTCTCGAAAACAAAACCCTGACTTTAAGAACTATGCGGAAGTAAGCGCATTCTACCGTAAAAAAAATGCTCTTAAATTTGAGCCCCCCCCCTCCTCCAGTGAAGTGATAAGATTTCACGTGTCACCGTAAGGTTCGCTTTTTTTAATTCCTTGAATAAAATGTATATGTAAAAATTAAGTGTTGTACTTAGGGGCCAAAGCACGTCCGAGATTACAGGGGGAGGGGGTCCTGACAACCGGACCAAATGTGACATGGGGCTTTAGGGGAGGTTTAGTAATTCGGACTTCCAGCGGCGAAAATATAGAGGATGGCATTTCTTCGTTTTGTTTTCTTTTTTTTTTTTTTGTTCTTTTATTAGTTAAAAAAAAGTATGAAATATTTCAGATTTCTGATTATATTTAGCTAAATCAGAATATTAATGTTTTCTCGTATTTGTATTACCAAATCTATTGTTTTGTAGATGGTATAATCGGGAGTGTCGCAACCTTGAATGCGTACGTTCATTTGTAGATTTTATTTCAGAATGATTAAGTTCAGGTAGCATTTGGGAATAAATTAATGCCTAAATAATAAATATTTTCTGAAGCAAACTTGTAAATATATGGAAGATTCCTTTAAATAATTACATGCTTTCTTTCTGTTTCTCAACGGACTTCCAAAAGCAGTCGTCAAAAATAAAGCGGTGGCGCAGGGGTCTAAGCGCTGGCTTTTGATCATTCGACGGAGACGGGTCCGCGTTCGAATCCTGGTGAAACAAAACATGGATGTTGTGTTTGTCTTACGGCACTGGCTCTCTCCATTTCCTAGAGTCTGGCCCTAAATTAAGGACGGGCGACTGCTTATAGCTCATTGAGTTGCTCACTGTAGTCGTTAAACCTTCAAACAAACAAAAAAAAATAAAAATAAAGGGGGTTGCGACAATTAGGACGTACTGGAGGGGGGGGGGGGTGAACAATCGGACAAAATGGGACATCTAAAAATAGTAAAAAAAAATCACGGACGTACTTTATGGACGGCCCTTTATATTTTGTCTGCCCTTAATGAAGTAATTATTAGCTTTGTTCATATCGGGTAAGAAAACAAATCCATTCCATAATTTAGGGTCGCAAAGAACCCGTATCCCCCCCCCAAATACCTGTCAAAAGTAAGATTCGTTGATTATGAGTCTCCTGCTGTGAATTGTAATCTGCTCGCGATCGCCACCGTAATCTGAGATCAGTATGCTGATTTGTTTTTGCTATTCCGACGTGTAATCCCCCATCATCAAGGCTCTACTAGCCCTAATAGATAAGCAAAAGCTTTTTGTAGAGAATTATGTATAAGCTTTTCGCAATGATCATTTTCCAAAATATCAGGATTAATCTTTCTCATCAGAGCTGCTGAGGTCATAATTGTTTCTCACCTAGGGTAAGAGGTTCTTTGCCCTTTTCAGTCATTCAAAACCGCCCACCGTGCCTCGGGTGAAGAAACTCAGAATCGCGCGTAGCCAAGCGAATTGGAATGTTGGCTCTTCAGCCCTTTTGACATTGTTTATGGCCTCTAGCAAGTAGTAGTCAGTCGCCCACTTCCCTTTGAGGTAGTGATAGTAAATCATGTATGAATGAGCATAAATTTAATCGAGTGTTATTATTATTACCGTTGTAGGCAAATTCTTTTCATGGTGGACCGATCAAGGTCAATACTCAGCTTTCTCGTGGTAAGTCATGCAGTTCACCCTCACTTTTCAGTTCTTCTCGGTGTTAGTCAAGAGTTCATTCAAACGATTCTATTTGGTTCTCCTTTACGACTTGAGTAACGGGAAAGGAGAGAGCGATGCGGGCACAAATTTCGTTGCTTGTTTCCCCTTTTAAACAGCGCTTCTTACATACACTCTCTGCGTAGGTTTGTAGACTGCGTTTCTCTCTGCCGAAAAAGAAAACGACCAAAATTGGAAATGAGATGACCCCAGGGGCTGTTAACTACTCTGTAAAAAAAAAATCTGAAATTGACTAGCCACTTTCCGTCATTTCTTTCGTGAATTAACGAAGCATATTTATCATAAAACTCCTTCCGTGAAGTGACTTGAAAGAAACCTGAATTTCACGTATTTTTTCGTACCACGGGAAAATTCTGAATTTTCAGAAACCTTTTCGCAGTTTCTTTCTTATATTGACGGTAAATTACCGTTTTAGAGCTGTGTTAACGGAAAATTCTGAATTTTCAGAGACCTTTCTGCAACTCCTTTCGTATATTAACGGAAAAAACTCCGTTGTCACTTTTTCCGTATGCGTATGACGAGAAATTACCGGTAATAAGAGCGATTGGAGAGAATATTTGAGGTTTGATCAACTGTTAAATTTCAATCGTCCAGCAAATTTTGAAGTTTCGTAGCGAGGTCGGGTGTTGTGGGATAGCATATCGCATGGATGTTGTTTGTGACACATGACATTTCTTCCTCTATTTGGTGCATCAGCTACCAGGGGTTGCGCTGGCTTTTCTAAAGTTTTCGCCAATTTAGTCTCCAAATTCAATTTGTTTTCGCCAAAGTGTTATTACCCAATGGAAAGGTAATTGCCAAAGCTTTTTATTCATCGCCAAAACGATTTCTTTTTCGCAAATTGCAAAGATGGCGATCGTCAGCGCGACCCCTGCTGAGCTACTTATTATACAGGGTGATTCATAAAGAAGTATACAGTTTCAACGCACTATAAAACAAGAACAATGTAAGATATTTTATGTTACCTGTAACAGAATTGTAGGGGAATGTTTCAAGTTTTTTTAGAGACACTCACAGATGTTCTAGGTGTCCACCCTTAGTCACACGACACACATCGAGCCGCTAATCCATTTCCGCCCAAACGCGAGGTAGGACTTTTAAGTTTGCACAAACAGCCCGTAGTGTAAAATTTTTTATGCCAATCGTAGATAGGTTTTCTGGTTGGAGGTTCTTTTCCGAATCGTGATCGAAAATGCCGTTGCACAACAGTTACAGATTCCATTTTGCTCAATTCAAGAACACAAAACTCCTTCTACACTGCAGACGCTGCCATTTTGACTGACTAGTCACGTGACACGCGCGCCCTCAGTTGTGGTCCGTGTCTTCAACTGTTACTGTTTTACAGCATCTGGAAACTGTAGGCTATACTTCTTTATGAATCACCCTGTATATGGTGTTACTGTAAGAAACCGGGGACTTAACTTATTGTACAGATAATTTATACAGTATCCGTGTATCAGTCTTTGGACAACTTAAGACAAAAACTACTATAGCTATCAAGAGTAAATTTTATATGTCAAAGCATTTTTTTTTGTGTGGTGAAATAATACTTTAAAAAAAGTACATTTCACCCTTTTTTAAAGATAAATAAAAGTCATTGTCAGTTTAAAAAAATAAAGTTGCGAAGCATTTTGTTTCTTCGAAAAATCACGAAGAGAAATGTTTAATTTGTGAAATGTCCTCCTACAGAAAAAATAAATTATTACAAACCTACTCAGAAAAAAAATAAGCTCCAACAGAAAATAAAATGACTAAATCACTCGCATTATTGACAGAAAAAAAATTTGTCGCGCAATTTGTTTTATGATGTACTTGACTCGAGCTTTCGTGTGTCTGTAGCTCAGTTGTTAAAGGCGTGCGTTACCTGTTCAAACGGCCCTGGTTCAGTTCAATTCTGACTGGAGCATAAAGTATTACGTGGGGAAAGGGGCTGAAAAATGCAGGTTCGCGAGTTTTGCGGAATTACAGTTTAAATACGGAAGAATCTGAAATGGACTTTACTGAAATAAACGGGCACTTTTAAAAACCGAAATTTCTGAAAAACACTGATACCTACCATCAACTTTGCTCCGCGTTATTTTCAGATCCGTGAATTCACACCTTACTTTTTACAGTGTAGCTGACAATGTTTCTTTGCTATGACAGTCCACGGAAGGGTATTTTTTCTCAATTTTGCGTAGAAAGAGCACGCGTTGAGTGTATGCATAGCCACACTCTGAAATTGCTGCAGACTTATATGATGTGAGATGGATATGATATGGATATATGAACATCTAAAAGCGGCGACTTCGGCCGTAGTTTCATAAAACTGAAACATTGTAGTGCACAATTAAAGTACAAGAAAAAACTCGTGCACGTCACACGACGCCCACATTCGTGTTTATTTTGATGTTAGAGTACACTGTAAGAATCTTCCTGAAATTCACGAGACATTTTCCGTGATTTCTTTGGTAAATTAACGACGCATATTCCTGATACCTTTTTTCTTGCAATGGCGACCACCCCCTCCAGAATTTTACGGATTTTTCGTACGCTAGGAAAATTCTGAATTTTCAAAAACCTTTTCTCAATTCCTTTTATATATTGACGGTAAATTGCCATTTTTCAGAGGTGTTAAGAGAAAATTCTGAATTTTCATAAACTTTTCCGTAGTTCCTTCCGTATAGATTAACGGAAAAATTGTGTTCTCATCCTTTTCCGTAGACGCATGACAAAAAAAAAAAAAAAAAAATCCGGTAATAGGAAGCGGTTCGCGGAAATATTTGAGGTTCGTTTAACTATTAAATTTAAGTCGTTAAAAGAAGCTTAGTTCGTGTATGAGTCAATATATAAACAACACTTGCCGTTTTTACACGAGATTATATCGTGTAGAAACGGCAAGTGTTGTTTATATTAAATTTAAGTCGTCTGTCGGGGGGGGGGGGGGGGGTCTGATTTTGAAGTTCTGTAGTGAGATCGGATATTGTGAATAGCATATCACATAAAATTTCGGTTATTGTGGCCCCGGATATTTCTTTCCCTCTCCCTAATTTGGTGCACCAACTATTGTATATTGTGTTACCGTAAGAAACAGGGTAAAGTTATTATAGCTATCAAGAGTAAATGTCTTATTTAGGAGTATTCTGAAATAATACTTTAAAGCATTTTATTCTACCTTTTCTAAAAGATAATTGAAAGTCGTCGGATTAATACCGGGTGTTTCACTAGGTAGTTACAAAAAAAGAGACAAAGTTAACTTACTTTATTGGAAGAGGAAAAAGTCGTTTACAGGAGTAAGAGTAGGCAAAACGTAATCAGTGGATGACATGTTCCACATGATGATCATCCGCTGTCACGACGTAGCAAATACGTGCTTCGAAGTGCTGCAATACCGACGGAAAGATGTTCGACGGGATTCGTGCAGTTTCCTGTTGAATGGCACGTCGGATGTCAGGCAGTGTTCGCGGGTTGTCCTGGTACACCCGATCTTTCAGATATAGCCTCACAAGAAGTCGAGCGGCGTTAAATCGGGGCTGTAGGATGCCAAGAGAGACCGGTTGAAAAACGTTGGGGGAATCGTCTGGCGATGACCTGTAGGCCGTACTGCTGGTAAAGTAAATCGAGAACAGCATTTGTGTAGTGTGGCGGTGCTCCGTCCTGTTGAAACGCGCGGCTTCGATGTTTTCCTCCGTCCGCGCTGTTTTCTTCGTCGTCAGGCTTGCCACGTCATCTGTGACACTGCCGGTTCGTTCGAATTTCGCTACCAATTTCGTCAGGTACGCACGGGATGGCTTGCGACGAGCCTTAAACGCTGTACTCCACTTCCGTAACACCTTTGTGGGGTTTCCGCCCTCCGCATACCAATTTTCACCAAGAAAACTCTTTCTTCCGTGGTATATCGCTGCATGTCCGAAATCGCGTGTCCACCGTCCCACTACTTCCTCACGAATGCTTGTCGCCTGATGATCGACGTCTTGGACTTACAGCTCCATCTCGTCATTCTTTAACGATTTATTCCATAGGAAAGTTGTCACTGCTCAGTGAAACACCCGGTATAAGATCTAAAGTTCTAAAGCAGCGTGTTGCTTCGAAAATTGCAGTGAAAAAAATACGTAATTTGTAATAAATCCTCCTACAAAAAAAAAAAAAATAGTTATTACCTATTCAGAAAAATAAAATGACTAATTCAACCCCACTAATAACAAAATAAATAATTTATCGCTGGATTAGAGTTCTACCTTATACGTTACATGCCTTTCTGGTTGAACGGTAGCAAGCTCATTTCCCGTAGAAAAAAGAAAATCCCTCTTCAAAATCCACTAGTAGCAAAAGGCTGAAAAAATTTAAAATCGAAGATTTTGTGGAATTCCCGAACCGAAACGGACTTTTCTGAAATAAATGGAATTACTGACTACGGAAATTCTGTCAAAATACCGGCTAGAAGAAGCAGGAACTTTTAAAAACGGAAATTTCCTCTAAAAACTGACACTTTTCAGGAATTTTCCGTGAATTCACACCACTTATTTTTTACAGTGCAGGGTCACTATAAAAAAAATACGCACTAAATACGTAAGTACCAAATATAATTAAAATGCTTTCTGATTAAGTGTTTTATAGCGGACAAATGTTGCAAAATACTTACGAGATAATTAAACATGTTATACACAGTGCGTCAAAGAATTTTTAAGACTGGGTCTGTAAAATGAAATAGGAACAACAAATTATAATTTATTTTGGTTTGTGATTCAAAATAAGTACCTCCGGCTTCAATACACTTGTTACAGCGATTTAATAATGATTCGAATGCCTGTTCCAGTTCACTTTGCGGAATTGCCTCCAAAGCACGCGTTGAAGCTGTTTGTATGGTCGAAATATCATCAAAATAACACCCTTTTAACGTCATTTTAAGTTTTGGGAACAAAGAAAAGTCGCAGGGTGCTAAATAAGGCGAATACGGTGGATGATTCAACACACAGACGTTATTTTTCGCCAAAAATCTACGAACAAGAAGTGAGGTGTGACTGGGTGCATTATCGTGCAACAAACACCAACTGTTTTCATCTCGATATTCTGGATGAATGCCACGAATTCTGCCCATCGAACGCCTCAAAAAATTTTAATAAAACTCACCAGTAATTGTTTGTCCACTTGGAACAAATTCTTTGTGGATAATACTATCGAAGAATGGATCGAAGAATGGAATGAGCATTGTTTTGATTTTCGATGGAACTTTTCTTGTTTTTTTGGCTTGTGGTGATTTTTTTGACTTCCATTCCGCACTTTGTCGCTTTGTTTTAGGATCATATTGAAAACACCATGTTTCATTGCCAGTAACAATGGATTTTAAGAAGTTTGGATCATTTTCAGCGGCTGAAATGATGTCTCTGCAAAGTGCACTTCTCCTTGATTTCTGTTCATTGGTTAACGTGTGTGGAACAAATTTAGCACAGACTTTTGTTTTGCCCAAGTCTTCACCAAATCTTCATGCAGGATGGTTCGAATAGTTTCTTTGTTGATGTTTAAAGACTCTTCCATCATTCTTAGTGACGCACATCGATTGTTTGCCACGAAATCACGCACTTTTTCAATAATCTTAGGTGTCCTAGATGAACTTGGTCTTCCGGTATGCTTATCATCTTCTAGCGTCTCTTCCGTCCAAAAAACGTTTGTGCCACAGGAAAACATTTGATCTACTTAAACAAAACTCACCATAAACTTGTTTCATCATTTGGTACGTTTCCGAGGCACTTTTACCAAGTTTTGCGTTAAATTTAATAACAGCCCTTTGTTCCATTTTAATAATTCAACATGAAAAAAAATTTTACTTCTCTAATGAACGCCCGTTTCGTTTGAGTTACTTTAACAACTGCGCAGTACTTTTGGCAGAAAGCAAGCAGATGGCCACGGTTTATAAAGCATTCGCGATTATACTGGTGGCGCCACCTTAGGCTGAAATCTAGCGCCAGTCTTAAAAATTCTTTGACGCACTGTTTACAAGTTTTGAAGGTTTGTCGATATTCAATAAGGAGAGGTGTCCAAATTTTCGTAACATCGTTAAGTCTCCATAACACGACGTTTTCCCACTTCTGGATTCATGTCTCCAAGTTCAATGTTTTGTTAGGCATAATTCTGAAAACGGTTCCGTTCCGTCGGCAATGAAAATGTTCCAGTCTTCATAAGCCCAACAAAATGTTTTGTTTTTAACAACCTCATGCATAAAAATATATCGAGATTTTTTTAAATTTTAATGGTCTTGGTTTTGAAGAAATTATCTGAATCTTTAAGATCACTTGTTACATTACTAGCTGTACAATCATTGCTGTGAAGCAGAATAAGGACAAAAAACGATGGAATGTTAGAAACTGATGATGTCTGGTGAACGCCTGCAGTCTTCTAGAAGTTATACCTGGAGGGTCTGAATACTTAGATTTTATGAAGAATATTTCACCAACCGCATATATCCGAATTCCTAGAAGTGTACGTATCTTATTATTTTTTAAAAATAATTTAAAACATTGCATGTTTATCATTCAAGACTAAAACTTCTGTGCTCCTACAAAATTTGCGATTTTCAGTAAAAAAAAATTCAAAATTTTCGTCACATTTAAGTGTCAAAGTGTTATAAAAACCCAAAATAAAAGTTAATGTAGTTCTTTCTGCAATAGGTCTTAATCTGTAGTGAAGTACTACAGTGGTCCCACTGACCGCACGACGCTCTTTACGTACTAAATATGCAAGACATCACTTACGGATTAGCTAAAATCACCTTGTATTTTAGATGCAAAATCATAAAAATGTCTTAATGATAAGATATGGAAAATTATATTTTTATACACAATTATTGAACAGGGGGAAATATAGGAATGCAATATTTCTTTGAGATCAATTTCATGCCTCTCAAACTGCATGTGTCCAGTTGTCGGGGTGCCCACTTGTCCGAAAAGCTATCGATGTCTTCATACTACAGATTCTTAAAACACTTATTCTTCAGATGTTCCTATAGAAGAAGTGCCAGTCGGATATATTATTGCATTGTTCAGGTAAAAAGACATACGCAGGCTGCCAAAAACTCAAAGAAACGTGGAAATGTCCATGACTGGTATGACGAAGCAATATTGACATACCTGCCAAGGTTTACGGTTTATCAGTAAAATTTACGGAAATTGTACTTGTTTTGCGGTTCTTTTTTTTTTTTTTTGCTTTAGACAGAGTTGTGAAGGGGACTTAGGGTGACCTTCATCCAGCAGTAGATTGAGAATGGTTGCTGCTGATGTTTAGAACTAGTGTATCCTGGTGAATATATAGGTCTCCTGTAAAGCAGTAAACCTATTTTCAGAGCAAGCGCTGTTAAATAGATGGAAATGTTAGTTTAGCGGATTACTAAATGTTTTTCATTTTCGGGGCAGTTAATGGCAGATTGTTGAAAAGCTTACTTCACAGAATGGTACTGTGAGTAACCAAATGCATTCGCATAATTTCGATCGAAATATTTTTCACATGAAGGGAAAGTGGATGGGTATACTGTCAATTCACTGGGGATCGGCAAAATGCTTTTTTTACCCATCTGCCGTAGAGATTGTTAAAAGCGTATCAACAATTTAGCTTGCATTTGCGGTAAATCAAATTAAAACAATAATTTGTTGTATGCCACTTTTGAAAATATTAGAATATGAGGCGCTGATCAAAAAGAGATGAAGGTTGGGGTATCCAGAAAAAATCAGAAAGAGCTTGTGGGAAGTAGACTACAAAATCTGTTGAAGTGAAACTTCTCGTAAATGAAAGTGTTTTAAGAAGAGAAAGCCCCAGTTTCGCGATATCCCATGAGCCTATTCTATTGTCAATACAGTTGTTTGAGTTCAGAGGATAATGAGTTATCTGTCTAGACAACAATGGCTGTCGTACGCCATTCCGTGTCGAGTGTTTTTTACGGTCTTGTTTCCATCGCTCTCGTGAACCCATGGTAACCTGGGTTTTTGACATCCGGCGCAGTCAATGCATGCGTGCATGCGAACTTCGCTGGATATCTATCTCTACCAGCTGGCGCTGCTGCTGCTGGTTAATTACTTGGCCCAGTCGCCGGGCGACCTCGACGTCGCCTGCCGACAAACAGCGAAGGAATCTCGCAAGTCAGCAGCCACTTGTTGACTGAACTCATCCTCCACTTCCAGATTTCTTTCGCACTCGTTATTGCTTGTACTACTTGCTCCTCCTCCACCACCACCCACGCTGTTGCTGTAGCAGCTGTATTTTTATTTTATTTTTCTTCTGTTTTCTGCTTTGGTTTCTCAAAAAAGTTCGGCAATTAATTAAACCGGTTTCGGATATTGGTTCGCTGCGAATTGAGTTTTTTCTTTCTTCTTATTTTCTTTAACTCTTCTTTGAATTTTTACGTTCTCCGAACTACGTAGCTGAAATAAGCTAATGCTTATTGACAGGAGGGCTGTCCTTTTTTTAGATGATCATGTTAAAATCACTTGCTGGCTGATAGAAATACGAGTAATAATGAATAGAAAATAATACTGTTACCACAGTATTGGCTGTCCACGCCTCTACACAAACGATCCGACACAATTTCAAGTGAAACCTCCATTAAATGCTTCTCAGTGTAACACGTTTTCACTTTTATACGTAATTCTGCGTTAGTCTCTATATTTTAGTGTAGTTTCTATCGCTTTTTTAATTCGGCACGTAATTCATTTATACGCAGTTCGTTTATACGTAACGCGGTATGCTACAACTTTAAGGGAATTTAGACCGCGTTTGTATGTTCCTTCTTGGTGCAGCAAACTTCAATCTTGATCCCATCAGAGAAGGATATGTTGTTTATACCTTCGATTTGGATGAAAAATTGGTTTCGCATTTCATGACTCGTACACATATGCGCTTTTTAAAATGCGGTTAATCACTGGGACGTAACTTTCTGGTTCTCCACTATTTCGTAACGTCCTAGAATAGAATCCTAAATGTTTCATAAAAGAAAAAGAGAAAAACTGTTAATTTAAGAGTTCCATTAATAGTTATGATTTCGAGAACCTATATACTAATCTGCCTCTTTCAGATATCATCACTACCTAAAAGAGCTGTATGTAGAATTTAAGCTTAACCAATTTGTTAATGTAGGTGCTTGGAACTCTTATCTCAATTGTTGCATAAACAATAACCATATTTTATATAATAGTCTCTATAAGCAAGTAAACGGAATACCTATGGGAGTAGCTCACTCTACAAGTGTAGCTAATTTGTTCCTGTTCTTTAAAGAATATAAGTTCATTAAGAATAGCTCCTCGTGCTCAGATAACTACTTATACACTTATAGATATATTGACGGTTTGCTTTGTATAAATAATTCAGAAGTTATAGAAAGTGATTTTGCAAATATCTATCATAGCTCTCTTAACTTATGTAAAACCAACCACAGTAATCAAGAACTATATTTCCTAGACTTAAGCATTAAGCTTAACAGAGTTAACCCATCCATCAGCCTTTTTGATAAGAGTTAATTTTCCTTTCAAAGTAATAAAATATCTGCACTGGAACAATAACATATCGACCAAAGTAATTGAGAATGTACTAATTTCTCAGGTACTTAAAATTTCAAGAATCTGCAGCAACAATTTGGATTTCAATAACCACATTAGAATCTTATTAAACAGTTTTCTAGAAAACAAGATTCCAGCTACTTTCATAAAAAGAATATTAAGAAAAATTGTTCTGAATAATAGAGTTAGGTTAGAAGATCTGTTTTAATTTCTGCACAGTTAATAAAATGATTCTGGCCAATGAAAGCCTTCATGGAAGTTGGTCTGGAGGATGCATATTAACTACAAAAAGAACCTTTAGTGCTATGGACAGGACAGTCCTATTAAAAATAAAAAATAAAATAAAGCAAAAACACACAAAAAGTTTGAAATTTTATTAAAAATAAAATAAATAAAAAAGTAAACTAGGTATTCTCTCACTAGAATAACTAACCTAAAAAAGGTAAAACTTACGTTTAAAAATATAGGAACTGGTAGTGTCTGTGGAAGTACACTAGGGTAATTAAATACATATAAAAGTTACTAAATACACTACAAGTATATTTAATAATATTTTTTCATGTATTCTGGAGAGTTATTCTACTCTATCTGGACAAACAGGACTTCATTCTTAGTTGTGTAATTCTCTTGGTAGAAATTTAACGGGCAGCGTCTTTTTCTGCGGACAAGACTTAGGAAGTCTGCCACTAGAGTGCATAAGTTCACTTTTCCGTTTACAGCAATTATCTGCGGGACTGAAAATCCGATTGAAAAATACTCTTTCGATCAGATACTACCAACTATGAAAACTGCTTACGTGTATTTTCTTCCCAAAGTAATGCACAATTTCGCCGCTAGGGCGCGCAAATATTTAATCTATTTTTCTCAATATCTGTTTTTCTAAATGTCCGATTTAAAAAAATTCTTTTAACACCAGATACCATTTACCTTATGGAACACTTTAGGTTTGTATTTGAGGAGGTTTGTGGTTCACAACTTTGCCACTAGGTGGTGTTTATGTATTTCCGTTTGCATCCTGTCTCTGCCTCTAAAAACCCTATTGAGAAATTAATTTTTATTACTGTATGTCATTCGCTATAATAAAGATAGAGAGTGAATAAGGGATTTTTGCTACAATACTTAAGATCCTCTTCAAATAATGTACAACTTTCCTCCCTACGGGGCTGTAAAGGTTAAAACGTTTTTCTTGCTATCTCTGCTTCCGGGAGACTTATTTGAAAAGTTATTTTTCCTTAGCATAGCTTTTACTATGAAGAATGCTTTTTGCCTGTTTACAACTTTTCCATTAGGCGGAATTCTTCCTCTAAAAGGCATTGAGTTATATCATGTTTCCTTCTATATCTCTTCTTTTAACTGATCGATTTGAAAATGTTTTTGTCTCTAATACCTTCCTTCTGCTATGGGGAAAAGTTTTTTGAGCCATTTGTTAATTTTTGTAACATACTTTTTAGCCACGGGTGGAAGTAAATAGTTCATTTATTTGTTTATTTATTTTTTGTGGGTTATTTTGACCTTCTTTGAAATTTTTTAATGAATACTTTATATAAAAATTTGCCATAAAATCAGATTACTTTCTAATATCAGAAACTTAATCTAGTTGTTTATTTGTATTTTCCGAGCTAAGTAATCACTTTGCATGTTCTATAATTAGTTTTCCAATCATGTTCAGTTAAATTGCCTTGATCACTAAATGAATGCAGTTGTACACAGCCCTCGGACTTAAAGGTTTTCCCGTTATTCTTTATCATTTCATGTTGTAAATTTTTGTGCATGCTTTGTTTGCTGGCGAGTACAAATTTAAAACATAGCTAGAGCATCAATATTATGTTGAAAATTCCATCCCTAAATAAAATGTAACACAAATACTTGCTCGCATGATTATGTGTTTAAGAAATAATCCCTTTGGTCCTTTGAAAAAGTTCCAAATATTTCAACTTTCCTTAAGCATTATTTCAAAATATAATAATGAAATATAAATAGTATTTTTTATGTATTGATTGTGTGGTATATGAAAGCATTTCAAGAGTAATGTCACATATCAATGTATTTTTGTGTTTTTTTTTTCATTCTGCGATTTGCTTCAATTATTGAACTAAAGCCAAAATAGAAAAATAAAATTTTCTTAAAGTCAGTGTAGTATAACTGTATATAACAGTTTAGTAGATATTAAATCTGGTCACATTTTCAGTGACAGTTTTGGTATTTCAGTATTTATCGGCGATTCTAAATTTTCGATTAGCTGTAGCGGACATCAGTTTTAACATTCTGCATTAAGTTTGCCGAAGCATGTAGGAAGTTGTTTGTTGTAGGTTACAGGTTGAACAGACTTATAGTTTCACTATATTTTAAGTCAGAGCGTTTGGAACATATGTCTTGGGAAAAAATCCAAAAGTCCTGGAATTTTGTGATTGAAAATGCTTATGAACCATGATCTTGGATTCAATATCTATATATCGGGGATCACCTCTTCTACCAGCTCCAAGATCGTTTGGGATTGGCTCTGCAAAATTCGTGGGGAAAGTACTCGTCTGGAGAGATCTCCATTCTCGAGAGTGATGGAGGAAAGGTTGCCGACGCTCAGGGTATTGCTGACTGTATTGGCGCTGCCTTTGCTTCTGTGTCCAGCGGCAGCAATTATCCTCCTCCGTCCCAAGAGCTTCAGACGCGGCTTGAGAGAAAAAGCATATCTTTCCGCCCGTTTTCGTCAGAGGACTATAACAGCCCGTTGATAGTGGTGGTACTGAAGGTCGCTTTAAATCCGTCTGGACGAACACCAGCCGGACCAGGTAACATCCACTGTGAAATGCTGTAGCACCTTCATCCCCTCTTGACTGTATACTAATTCTGTTTAACAGAATTAGTATACAGTCAAGAGGGGATGTTACAGGTTGAACAGACTTGTTACAGGTTGAACAGACTGATTCTGTTTAACAGAATTAATATACAGTCAAGAGGGGATGAGCACGCGTTTCTCCCGATTCTTGGCGTTCGGCTATTGTGTGATACCGGTTCTCAAACCTGGTAAAGATCGGACGAACCTGTTCAACTACCGACCGATCGCTGTGACCAGCTGCTTCTTCAAAGTTCTCTAACGTATGATAAATTTTCGTCATATTGTTTTCTGGAATTCCATCACTTTTTGTAACCTCACCAGAGCGGATACCGTAATTTTCGCTCTACCACTGATCATCACCTTCGCCTTGAGACATCGATCAGGGAAGAGTTTGTTCGACGACAGCATCTGGTCTCTGTGTCCTTTGACATGTAAAAGGCGTACGATCGCACTTGGAGATACGGCATTCTCCGTGATCTGCAAGACTGTGGATTGCGGGGTACTTACCGAATTTTATTGCTGGTTTTCTCCAGGATCGGATGTTCCGTGTACGCGTTGGTTCGACCCTCTCTGCGCTTTACTTTCAGGAGCAGGGTGTCCATCAGGGCTCCATTTTATCAGTAACTCTCGTCATTCTTTGTGTCAATCACATTTTCACCCTACTTCCTCCGATGGTTCGTGGGACAATGTGGATGATCTTCAGATTTCCTGTGCCTCCGTCAACCTACGCACAATTGAGAGGCAGTTGCAGTCAATAAGATCTCTTCCTGGGTTTCTCACAATGGTTTCTGCTTCTCGTCACAGAAAACTGTTTGTGTGCATTTTTGCCGCAAACGAAGTCTTCACCTGGACCCTCACCTCCGTCTGGGAAGCGCTACTATTCCTGTGGTGACAGAGGTTCAGTTTCTGGGATTAACCTTCGTCCGCTCACTCACCTTCCGACTTCACATTCTATCCTTAAAGGTGAAGTGCATGCGTTCATTGAGTTTCCTGAAGGTCCTCTCCGGTACGCCGTCGGGGCCTGACCGGTGCTCACTGCTTCGCATTTACCACTCTCTTGTCCGGGCGAGGTTGGACTATGGCTGTGTGACGTACAGATCAGCATGGCCTTCTGTCTTAAAGCTTCTCGATCCCGTTCATCACCAGGCTCTGCGCCTTTGCATCGGAACTTTCCGTACATCTCCCGTGCATAGTGTTTATGCCGAATCTAACGAACCGCCGTTATGCCTTCGCCGTCAGCAACTGTCTCTCCAGTTCTACGGCAAACTGAAATCTCTACCTGATCAGCCACTGCATTCTCCCTTCTTCCAACCATAATGTGTTCGCCTGTTTTCCAACCGCCCTTCTTGTGTTCCCACTTATGGGATTCCTCTGTCGAACATGGTGCGCGATGGTGGCCTTGGCCTGTCGTTGATGGTGTGACCAAGGCTTTTATTGATCCCCCTTGACAGCCAGTTCAGGCACTTGGTGATCTTTCCGTGTGGCTCAAGTCTTCCACGCCTGCAGTGGTGTACCAGCAGCTTTTTGCCGAGCACCTTTCGCTCCATCCTGATTTCGTGCGTCTTCACCGATGGCTCAAAATCCGGTGATGTTGTAGGCTCTGCATTTGTGTATGGTGATGAGACCTGAGCTGAGAGGCTTTATCCGGAAGCGACAGTCTTCTCGGCAGAGATGTACGCTGTGCTCCTCGCTTTGCGTCACATCCAGTCTGGATCCCATCGTCGCGCCATGCTTTGCATTTTACTCCCAGTCTGTCATCCAGGTTTTATCTTCTCCGGAGGGCAATGTTTCTCTAGTCACCAGAGATGTTCGTCGCCTCCTGCGGGCTATGTCTGGTGTTGGGTTCCTGGCGATGTTGGGATTTGGAGCTTTGGATTGGATTAAGGATTTTGGATGCCTCTGCCAGATACTGCCTCTGGTTTTTACAGATGAAATTTTTTCCTGGCGTCCGTCAATTCATCATGGCTGAGTGGCAAGTCCCTCTTGTCTCAACAGGGCAGGGGCAAACTTATCTCTATCAAATCACAGATCAGACTATGGCCATCTAGTTTGCGAACAAACCGTCGTGACGAAGTTATACTTGCGCGTCTGCGCATTGGGCATTGTTTCACCCGCCGCATCTTGCTGTGTTTCGACAATGCCCCAATGTGTGAGACGTGCAATTGCCGACTCGCTGTCACTCATGTTCTATGTTGTGTTAGTTTTCGTGCTCATCGTTTTTGCTATTTTCATTCTCATTTGTTGGACGACGGCGCAGCTACGCTGAAGAAGCTCTTAGATCACCACTACGATACATTCGCAGTTTTTAGCACGTCTTTTGTAAAAAAAGATTGTGCTTATGTTACCGGTTTGTCCGTCCGCCTGCCTGTACCCACGATATCTCTGCAACTATTAGTCCGATATGAAAAATTCTTTTTGCATTGGGAAGTTTGAAATATGCGAATGATGATCCTTTATTTCGTTTTTTTTTTACCATGTATTATTTCACCGCTAGCGTAAACGCAGATATCGAATACAAAAATAGGTTTTATTCCACATATTTGTTTATAAACATCCGATTGAAAAAATTATTTTATCTTTCGATTCCATTTATGTCGAAAAGTATTTTAGATATAGTTACTTTTTCAAATTACGCATAGATATTCCGCTAGGGGGCGTAAAAGTAAATTACATTTTTCCCGATAACTCTTCTAAAACTCAGATTTGAAAATTTTTTCTTCTTCAGCGGATACAACTCCTGGTGGAAAATCTTTTGCATATAATTTCAAATTTTTGGTAAAAATACTTTCGCCACCAAAAAAGGGCGTAAGTGTTAATTTTTGCTTCTGATGTATTTGCCATAAAATCTGAGCTTCTAAAATATCGATTGAAAAAATTCTTTCGTGGACTAATGCCACTCACATCGATAAACATTTTCGGAATATTTTCTTCTTAAAATATACCAGTTTCTTCGCCAGGGGGCGTAGATGTATATCTTATTTTTGTCAGTATCTCTACTTCTAGGAGTCCGATTTGAAAAATTCGTTCTTTGTTGGATAGTGTTTCCAGTGTGACATGTTTTTCATATAATTTCAAAATTTTCAATTAATTCATAATTTTCCGCTAGGGGGCGTTAAGGTAAATTGCTTTCCTCCCTATATCTCTGCTTCCAAATCTCCGATTTGAAAAATTCTTTCTGCACCGGATACAGCTCCTGATGGAAAATCCTTTGCACATAATTTCTAAATTTTGTAAAAAATGGTTTGGCCACCAGGTGGCGTAAGTCTTAATTTCCGCTTCTGATGTATTTGCAGCAAAATATGAGCTTCTAAAATCTCGATTGAAAAAAGTGGTTTGTTGACCGATACTACTCATGTCGACAAACCTTTTAGGAACATTTTCTTCTTGAAATAATGTATGGTTTCTACGCCATGGGGCGTAGATGTATATTTTATTTTTGTCAATATCTCTACTTCTAGAGTCCGATTTGAAAAATTCCTTCTTTGTTGGATAGTGTTTCCGATGCGAAATGTTTTTCCTATAAATTCAAAATTTTCAAGTAATGCATAGACTTTCTGCTAGGGGGCACAAAGGTAAATTGCGTTTTCTGCTTCTAAAACTCCGATTCGAAAAATTCTTCCTGTATCGCATACAAGACCTGTTTGAAAATATTTTTCACATAATTTCTAATGTTTGGTGAAGAATGGTTTGGCCACCAGGGGCATAAGTCTTAATTTCTTCTTCTTCTGATGTATTTGTAGCAAAATCTGGACTCCTGAAAACTCGACTAATTTATTTTTTTCTTGGACCGATACCTCTCATGGAAAAACCTTTTGAGAATACTTTCTTCCTAAAATAATGCATGGTTTTCCCACCAGGGGACGTAAAGTCACATCTTATTTTTGTCGATATCTCTGTTTCTAAGAGTCCGATTTGAAAAATTCTTTCTCTGTTGGAGAGCCTGTCCGGTGAGAAATGTTTCTCATATAAATTCATGTTTTTCTTAACGCACAAGTCTACAACCAGAGGGCGTAAGCTCACGATTCCGTTCACAGCAATATGAGGGATTAAAAACCCTATTGAAAAACTTCTTTCTTCCGTCAGATACTATTGTTTTCCATACCGGTTCCATTGACTTTGAATAGCTTTGATAAATTTAATTTGCGTCAGAACGGATTCAAAAGACGTGCTTACTGCACCTGAAAATTCGGTGTCATCTTTCTTGTTTCATTTTTTAAACAAATTGACTTTTTAAAAATCACCTAGCTTTTACCCTTTTCATCATTCTCATTTTTCATTTTTACGACATCAGACAGCTTTTAACTCTTCTACCACGTGTTTTAAATATCTTGATGGTTCTGTGTCTGGCGCTCTTTGGCCAAACATTGCCCTTGCGCCATAAAAACCAACCAACAAACTTTCTGTGTTGAATACATTGTGAGAACTTACTTCAAAGCAAATTTAATTTCGTATTATAATACGCTTTAAAATTATTAAGACAGCATTAAGACAGCCAGAAAAGAGTGAATGTTATGAATTAATGCCGAGCGAAATCGAGAAACACCAAAAACGCATAATACCGGAAGAAGTGGTAAATTAGAAATAGAAAATTTATCGTGGCCGAGGTGTCTGAGGCGCTAGCTTCTGACCAATCGCTGGGGTTCGAGACCCCGGGTGCACGTGGCATTGGCGGTGCGTTTCTTTGTTGCCGCTGGATCTTCCGCCTCTGTGGGATGAATGCCCCCAAATTAGGGATGGGCTCTTAGAGTTGCGCATGATGGTCGTATAACCCCAAAATAGAGGGGGGGGAGTGAAAATTCAAGTTATAGGAAATTTTCTAGATGTGAAAAATATGTTTTCGTATTATAGAATTTTACTTATGGTGCATTTCCAACTTTAGTTGCAACATCATTTCAACAATTTCGGCGCCCCCATAGACTGGGGTCTAGGGGCTACTGCCAACCACATTGTTGTGCCTCTTTCCAGGTTCGACCCGAAACAGGTAGGGGTGGTGGTTGTCTGATAGCTTTCCCTGGAATCAGTGGGCCCAAATTAAGAACGGCCGACTGGTTTTAGCACTTTAAATTGCTGATTGTGGCAACCTCCCTCCCCAAGTCAGTTTGGTGTAAACGTCTTTAGTCTTCGTGGTTGTCATTAAAGAACCACTTAAAAACTTGATGTAAAAAAATCGAAATTATGCAGAGTTCTGCTAAGGAGATCCATTAATAGTTTGTAATAGGATACTTAATAGGAAACTTCAATTTCAAACTTCTTGGAATTTTTTTTCGTTTGTTTTTTCAATGTTCCTTCGGCAACAGGTCTCCAGTCGCAACATCTCATTTCAAGAGCGATCGGGGCTTAACTTTCGCAACCCACTCAGGCACGGCTGTACTATTTATTTGCTGTAATTTATTCGGTACAGTGGCATTTCGATCTCCCAATGCACTTTTTTTCTTCGTAGCACAAAGCGCAATTTGAGTAATTCCACATTCCCATACCCGCAGCTACTACGGAATGAATGTCCGTAGTTTCTACGGATTTTGTTGTCTGACTACGGAACTCACTGTCAAAACTACGGATTCTACGAATTTTCATTTTGTTTAATTTTTTTTTTCTTTTTACTTTGCTTTTATTTTATAATACACATGAGATTCTTAAGCGGATTCGCGGAATTCCGGTTTTTTGTCATCATTTAGATCATGCTCAAGATCGAGGCAAAACTGAAGATAAATTTGGGGAGGGGATCGTTTTCAGTCTAGCTACGGTATTTCGTGTTTCAAAACTTTCGAAAACTGTAGTTAAACGGATTAAAAGGTTTTGTTGTAATCGTAATTTTTCTCTCCCGATGTTGCCTTTGTGTCCAGTATTCTTGTTAAATATCATTTTATTGCAGTAATATTTGTATTTCCGCTTGAAACTGTGGGTAACAATTTGCGAAAACTGAGGTCAGGCTCCGCGAAAATTTCACCGTAATCTTCAGGCATGAGATTCTTCCGCGAATTCGAGGAATTCCACTATTTTAGTGTTTCTTTTTTTTTTTTTTTTTTTTGTCATTCGCGAGTCGATGCACAAGTGAACAGAAATCGGGGGGATGTTCGTCGGAGGGCGGAATTCCATCTTTACGAAACTTTCTAAAACGGAAGATCTACGGAGTTCAGATTTTTTCCGTAATCGTAATTAATTTTTCTTGCGATGTTGCCTCTGTCCAGTATTATTGTTAAATAACATATGACTGTATAAATATTTTTATTTCAGATTGAAAATTATGGGGGGTGGGGGATTTCCAAAACCAGAATTCGGACGGAACAAAGATTTCTCCCATAATCCCTCCCCCTCCCCCCTGATATTCCCATGCTCACGGTGGTTAATAAACCCTAAATAAATAAATAAATAAAATTCCGTCAGTGAAGCGCTGTGGAGTTCTGGACGCATGTGAGTTATTTTTTTTTTGGTGGAAATTTCGAACTTAAATCTCTCAATGTTACCCTATCGTACCCTCGCCAGAGGAATCAACTTTATGTTTCGCACGTGTTAAGTTTGTTTCAATAGTGTCTTTGTTTTTTGTAACGTTTTGTTGTGGCGCATATTCTTTTTTCACTAAGCGATGGATCGTTTCGTAAAAAAGCGTCTACGTGTGACGCACAATAATACGAGTTACTACTGACAAGGCTCTTGCCAATGTTGGCAGGTATGCATTCCCTCCTAGTAGAAGGTACACGTGTTCCGAAGAAATATGCTGTCTTGAAGACGACATCGGCCATGGTGATGATTTATTGCTATGAAAATTTCTACTCCTCTTAAGAAGGAACGATCCTAATCTGTGACGCGGCAGCTGTAATTCTGCTTTAAATCAAGGACGCCTTTAGCAAAGTCGAGTGCAATGACGTGTTGAGAACCAAACAAAACAAAACACCTTGAAGTGAAATCCTGTTTTCGAACTACTTCACGAGAATGGGGAATAAGTTTAATAATGGGAATTGTTTGAACATTTGCCAGCTGGTAGCCGCATAAAGAACAATCGAGCCTCCTTATCTGCTCGTTTTCCCTGTTGCAGCTGATTCCCAAACGAAGTGATATGTTTGCAGAATGAATAGGTTATATCACTGCAAAAAGCCGGAGTTTCTGCTGTTTCGCGGGACTGCCTTGTAATAATAGGCGACTGTTTGCACACACTCTCACGCACTTAAAAACGCACAAAAAAGCGTAGTACTAGCTTTGTAGAAGGGAAGGAATGTGGCCTTTTTTGTCTGTGGGATTCCCACGCAGTTACTGCAACAACCATATTTCAGAAAGGGATTTTCCCAGCATTCCGGGAACGAAATGTCTAAGGAATACCAGTCGTGATGTGCCGCTTCATGATGAGATTTTTTTTTAAGTTTATTGCGGTAGACATAACTTTAAGAAACTTTTAAGTTGGTCCTCGAACATGAACTCCCCCCCCCCCCCCCCACCACCACTTAATGTCTTGCTGCAGAGTAATGAAGACGTCATAAGTAAACTTCCATTAGCTTTCTTTCGGACTCCATTGGCCGGTCCTTAAAATTCACTGAAAGTAGCACGTTCCACAGTAAATTCGTTGTAGAAAGGCCGATATAGTGACACGGTCTACGATTATCTCAGCCTTAAGTTGTATGGTTTCAGTTCAGTTCGTGTGCAAGCCTTGAACGATACAAAAACTTGCACTTAAGTGTAGGCATAATGCTTCTCACAAATTTTGAAGATGACAATCGGATTTTTGGCGTAAATGTGACAAGGATGGTAAGTTAGATAATATCCGAAAACTTGAAAATTTTCATCGTCCTGGAGCGGGACCCGAACCCGCGTCTCCCAGAAAAACGCCCGGGTATGCTAACCACTACGCCACCCAGAACGACCAAGATTCAAGTTTCCGATGCCGCCCCGGTGGCGCAGTGGTCTAAGCGATGGCCTCTGATCATTCGTCTAGAAGGTGTCCGGGTTCGAATCCCGGTGAGGCATGGATGTTGTGTTTGTCTTACGGAACTGGCTCTATCCCTTCCCTGGAACCAGTGACCCTAAATTAGGGACGGGCGACTGCTTATAGCCCATTGAGTTGCTCACGGTGGTCGTTAAACCTCCAATAAAAAAAAAAGTTTCCGATCAATTTGAATATAACCATCACAGGATTCGCTAGTCGAAGCAACCGGCATTCATGTCTAGCGAATCTGGAGGTTAAGAATCTTATCCCGTGTTTGCCCGGAGAAGCAGACAAATCATGAAAGAAATACGGGATTACGCCATATAATACAAATTTTGAAGATGACAATCCGATTTTTGGCGTAAATGTGACAAGGATGGTGAGTGTTACACGGCACTAGCAGTGTTCCTGCCGAGTCGGCCGGTAACGGTGCTTGAGACCTGAAGTACAATTTAGTTGGCCACGGCACCAGGTGAGAATCTCAGGTGCACTGCTGCACTCAAAGATTCACACCAGAACATAAAAAATGAAAAGTTGAAGAATGACCCGAAGCATAAGGCTTGGGTGAATCCACCTTGTGAACAAAATAACAACAGCAAATAAAAAATAAAATAATCTAAAAAAAAATGATACTTTGGGATCAGAGTTGTGATGAGGTTCACCCGCAATCACCAATTCGTGACTGAGTGTAGTGGTCCGGATCTTACTCCGGTACATTCAATCCCCAACCAGCCAGTACAACACTCACTTTCGCAAATAACACATGATTCTCAAATACACAACACAACATTTAATAACGTTCTGCGAGATTTAAACAGATACGGCGCTCTCTAGGCGCATAGACAATTGCCCCTCATATGTGGGCAGCATACGGTGTCACACTTTACTGTCGGAAGACGCAGCCGACTGAGTCTCCACCGGACTATCTGAACAAGAGATACTACTCGTTTACACACTAAATAGAGCTGCAGGTGATATTCATATACAATTGCTTAGAGAATGAAAAAAAAATTATATGCAAACGATCACATTAAAAATACTGGCGACACAAAATACACAAGCACGTTAATTTGCGGTATAAGATTATAGGTGCGAAATACTGCCAAAGTTAATTAACTAAATCTAATAAGCATGCACATGCAGATCCCTTCTCCGCTAGCTTTGGCCCTGAACCAAAGTTAAAAGAAACTGTCCCGCCCAGCGGAATTTGTGGCCACACCTTCTCCCTTATTCATGTAAAAAAAGTAATCAGGAAATGGGCCCTGTAAGAAATTGAAATCTGTATGTGCAGGTATTTCCTCTGAGGTTCAGTCACTCAGCATTACTGCATCTATGTCCATGCAGCTTTGGGTGTCGGGATGGCACAAGTTCGCAGATGTGCGAAGAAAGAAAAAGGAAATATTCATCTACTTACAGTTACGTGACTTTGCTGTGCAAATCCGTTGTGCATCACATAATATCACACGACAAAAAAAACACACACACACACAGACACTTGCACCGTGTGGCAGCACCGATGATTCAACACTTCACTTTGACGCTTGATGTAAATGAAGCACACAATTAAAATGGTAATATCACGCCGCACTTTGTTGCAATGATTAGAGTGCACACTGATCTATTCTCGTGACGATTTGAAGGTGGCCGTTAAGCAAAATAGGCCATCTCACATCTGATGTTGCGGTTTCCAAGATTGATTTTCTGTGTTCCTGGGAAATGATTTCTGTTGTCGTGAAGAAATAAATTTGACCATCAACTGCTTGGAGAGTGGAACACATTCAATTCCGCTGCTGCTATAGTTGATTCCGTCCGTCGCTACCTTCCGTCCTTTTTTGACCGTTCATTCCCAATTCAGTCAGTTCCTTTCCGTTAGCAAACCATCTACCCTGCCTGAGTACGCAGTTCAAATATGCCACTCGCAGGTTTTGTTTCCATTTTTTTTATCGAGTTGCGACCGCCAGCCCTGAGATTAATTTTCTCGGCCGAGCGAAATCAGACGTGCTTTTTCCTTAAGCGTATATCGGCAACTCAACATTTCACCTGTATATTTGTTAGGTATCGAAGCCACCGCTCTTACGCTCATATTTTTCTTTCGCCATGTTTTTATATTGTCGCACTTACACGTAGTGGCTTCGCTGCTTACGTGACTACACACACGCACACATGGGGCCTCGCTTCGCCCCGTAAGACGAGCGCGTCTCTTCACTTCCTCCACAGTAGGGGATGAATGGGGGTGACGATTCCACACTGCAGTGGTTGGCATCCGAACCCGACTTTGCTTGGCTTCGCTTCTCATTGGAATGACCACTGTCCACTCGCAGACTTCTTAATTCCCCTGTAACTTGGCTTTCATTAGGCCAAACAGTCGCTGATTTCCATTACGCTCCAGCCTAGAAATTGCAGCTTTATCACGCGGATTTAGGCATTCCGCTGTCTTTATGGCAATCTGGCATCTTCATCAGCCGCCTCGAGTTGTCTCCATTTCTTACCAAATGCGGGGAGGTTTGCTGCTTCATTTTTCCCCAATTCATTTTTTGCAGATCCAAGGCATATCCAGCCTTTCACATCGGAGAGCGTACAGACAACTAAACTTTCTTCCTTATTTTCACGCTAAGTGCGAAATCTTATTTTTCTGCACGGACCACACAGAGAGCAATTGTTCTCGAAAATGCCCCAAACAATCTACGAATTTACGATTATTCGCTAAACCTTTTGTCCCCATCTTCATTCATTTACTCAAGTGGACCCCTCTTCGAAAGGTACCATTCCGTGTTGGTTAGTTTCCCGTCAGCTGCGCCCTGATATTTATGACCTAACAGAGCTATTCTGAGACCACCCAGCCAGAGAGAGAATTCTTCGCCTCTTTTCTTTCCAAACCCCCAGATAAAACTTTATCTGCTGTTTACACTTTTAAACTCCAATCAAGCCTCGAACATAATTAATACTTAATTAATTTCACACATCAACCACGCCCATTAATTACTAAATTAATGGCGGGGGTGGGTCGTAACATCGGCCCCTCCTCAAGAAATCCAGAAGTCCTCTTCTGGGCCTATCGCTTTGCTCTTATCAATTTCCAGAGCAACCATTGAGTGCTACATTTTCCCACAGGTAGAAACAATTCAAAATGGCAAAAATATTGCGTTTCTTGCCTTCAAGAGCATTGGAGCGACTTCCCAATTATCCCGCAATTTTGTTAATTAATTTAGAGAACATCCGAAAGAAAAAACAACGTAAATGAGAAATAAATAAAAAAAACTGAACTGTAAAAGAACATGTGAGCCTGCCGAACTGTGATTCCTAGCTGCCTCATACCATACGCGACATGGCGGACAAATTTTAGTTTTCTTCAGGTTTTAGGATGGGGGGGGTGTCCACTGTAACATGAGTCAGATAATATCTGAAAACTTGAAAAATTGATCGGAAACTTGGTCGTTCTGGGTGGTGTAGTGGTTAGCATACCCGGGCGTTTTCTGGGAGACGCGGGTTCGGGTCCCGCTCCAGGACGATGAAAATTTTCAAGTTTTCGGATATTATCTGACTTACCATCCTTGTCACATTTACGCCAAAAATCGGTTTGTCATCTTCAAAATTTGTATTGTATGGCGTAATCCCGTATTTCTTTCATAATGCTTCTTCTTTACATTCTTACGCTCGACTTTCGTACAACTCGCACTTTCAAATGAGACTAGGACTGAGACTGTGCTTCAACATTGGTTTAATCAGGCTTCACAGCAGGGCGATACGGTTAAAGGATAAGATTGCTGTATTTTCTAAAGGCACTTATCTCCTGCCTACGCCGCAGGACGCACATGAGATACAGACAGATAGCAATGAGAGCACATGTCCACGTAGCTCAGTTTGTCTAACGGCACCGGCTCGCTCTCTCCCTTCCCTGGAACCAGTAGTCCTAAATTAGGGACGGGTGACTGCTTATAGCCCATCGAGTTGCCCCCGGTGATCCTTAAACCTTTAAAAATAAAAAAGTTAGGAAATGTTTTTTCCTCCCATTTTTTGAACATATTCCCCCTCCCCTCTCTGGTGCTCAGGGTTTTTTGACATGCATTGATTGCTTTATAGAACAGCATTTTCTGAAAATCTGTTGAAACTAGGCTGCAGAGTTATTTCAGTTATCAAGAAAATATGCATGTTGAGAACATATTGTAGAGTTACTTCTGCTATTTCTTGTGATTTTATTAGTACAAAATGGCTTTTTTGAAGGACTTCTAGCCTCTACGCGCGATTGATTCTGTAAATCTCACAGTAATTTTGTTCTCATTCCGGGCGATGCTGGCTTCTATCAATGAACACCCGATCTTTGTTGCAGGTAAAATCAGTAAATGAGGTGGTTTATAGCTCTTACTCCCGGGAAAAATGAGGTAGACCCGTCCGTAAAGTATTAACTGGGATATCCATTGAAGATTCTTAGGCCGAACACCTTAGTGTGTTATGATATGCCTGTATGCGACACTGATTCATGATAAACAGAACGCTCTCGCATGTATTAATTTCTTCTTTGATAGCATTTTATTTCTTAACACAATAGGGTAAACAGTGACAGTTTCGTGATAATTTCCGCAATTTCCAATTTGACCACAAAAAATTATCGCCTATGTTTATCAGACCCCACTGCCCCCATCACACGCAACACATTTGTGCGTAATACTAGCAACTTTGGAAACAGTAGGACTGTATGTTTGTGTTCCACAACAGATGTCTTCGCATAATGTTTACCAGTGGTTATTCTATGATAACCTTGGCAAGTTCGTGATAATATCTTGCTAAATTCGTAATAGTGAACAAGTTGCCCATTTTTACGTATAACATTGCGTAAATGTAAAGAAATATAGAAATGATAGTATTCATGATATATTGCGCAGTTTACTCTGGTCAAACATGGAAGAAATACATATTTTTATCTATAAAATGCTCTCTATTTTCCATGAAGTGCCATTTTCACGTTTATTTCAGTCATTATCACCATCTTCCACAGGCGTCGCACATGAGCACATCTTCATTTTCATCGTGGGAGTTTTGGCACTTCATGTATACTACCATATCAATCAAAAGCTACATTGAACTCGCTGAGCTCCACTCCCCCCCTTTTTTTGGCATCCTTTTTGTAGTTGTGTCCACAAAATTCGCAGTCTCAATCATCGTCTTTTTTCATGGGCCTGCTAATAAAAAAAACTCTGTATATGAGCTGTATTTTTTTTTTTTTTTTTACATTTCAATTACACCAATTATTACGTATCACGAAGTTACCACCTGTAGGTGGTATGTTCGTGATACCTTGGTTATTTCGTGACATTCTGAAATTATTTAAAAACCGGAACTGAAGTGTCTATTTGAATCCCAATAACCATGATTGTGATTCAGAATTCAGATATTGTAATTTAAATTATGGGAAAAAATATAGAAATCAACATTGTCTGAAAAAATTAACTCTCCAAAGCTAAGCCTCTACACGCTATAGAATGCTGATAAATGACTTGCAAGTGCATTTTGAAATTAGATAGGAATCTAATCAATAGCTGTTAAATATTGTTCACTTGCCTTTATTTTCCTTCTTGAAATCCGCTCTTCTACTTTGTATTATTAACACCAACATAAAAGAGCATTCGATTCCCGTTACACGTTGAATAACTTTCTCTGTGATACGAACAAAACAACTTACTGACGATCTCCTTCTGATTTTAGAAACTGGGCATTTGCTGCCATTTATGATAAAAAGTTGAAACTAATGAAGACAATAATTACTCTACGAATAGCCGCTTCGCTCGATCACGAAATTGCCAATGTTTAGCTTAATAGTCTTTCGAGAAGCCGCATGCGCTTTAAAACCTCTATACTTGCCATTTGGTTTTTGGATTCAGTTTGGTAGGGTTGTAACCTTTCTTTAACACCGTATCTTAGTATGCAAAGGAAGAAATTTTCCTCAGACGAGGCCGTGTGCATTCGCGTTTTCTCTGGTACTTGTCATTTGCTTCCCCGTGCAATAAGTTGTTTAGATAAGCTGTGTTTGCTATCACAGTTGACTGTATTTTTTACCAAACTGTCCGGCATTTTTTTCTTTTTTCTTTTCTCGTAAGGCGACAATTCTCCTCGTGTGTCTGAAGAAAAGAAACTTAAAGGAATGAACATCCGGTACAAAATGGTAGATGGAAATAGTGAGGGAAAAAGAAGAGGAAATACAGATAAGTTTGTGAAAGCATGTCCTTGGCAGATACTTTCCACCCCCTTCTTCTCGCCAATTTAGCCTTGAGTATTTCATTTAAGGCATGCGGCTGCAGCGCGTGTGCCTGAATGCGCTGGAGCACCAAATAACGAAACTATCGTTTTCTGCGTGGCATGGCCACCTGCGAACATGGCGCAGTTTTTTTTTTCTTCCCCCGTTTTGTTTTCGCTTTCTTTCCGCAACCTGCATTTCCAAGTTCTGGCGCAGTGTTAGTTACCAAAGAATGGTTAAGGAGTCAGCGGTTGTAAACTGGCTCTCGTTAATAACAGCCGCGTGTACACCGGAAAACATAGTTGTGGCTTTTACTTAAATACAGTGGAACCTCGGTTTCACGTTTTTCTAAGAGACTGCTTTAAAAAGCGCGCGAATGTAAAAAACATATAAAAGAAATTCCAAATTGTTGAATCCTATTGTAAAATTTTGAACTCCTCCAAAAAGAAAATTTTAGAGATTTTGCTAATTCGTAATGTAAGACATACTTATATACATGAATATTTTTTCCTATATACCTTAAGCCTATATCTATTTAGACTTTTGTGTTAATTTTTTATTCTAATTTTATGATAAAAACTTGGTTATGAAATTCTGCACGATCTCATATATTCAATATAACAAAAAAAAAAAAAAACCCTTACCTTCCACTAGATGATTTAACATTAGTGCCGAGTAAAATATTTACTAATCTTTGCTTGTTTCAAATTTCTTTAATTCAAAGAAAAAATAAGAACCTTGAACGTGTTATTTTGTAAACTTTTAGTTATACAGTATAATCTATTTCATGCCGCCCCGGTGGCGCAGTGGTCTAAGCGATGGCTTCTGATCATTCGTCCGAAAGGGGTCCGGGTTCGAATCCCGATGAGGCATGGATGTTGTGTTTGTCTTACGGCACTGGCTCTCTCCCTTCCCTGGAACCAGTGACCCTAAATTAGGGACGGGCGACTGCTTATAGCCCATTGAGTTGCTCACGGTGGTCGTTAAACCTCCAATCAAAAAAAAAAAAAAATCTATTTCATGGTGAGAGAAAAACAAACGCTGTCTCGATTCTTTCAAAGGTGTTACATGCCGAGTTACTTATAAAAGGATCAAAGAACCGTGTATTTTTGATATTCTGAAATTTAAAATTTAAGGTGGTTGTACCTGCCTTATGTTTCCAATTTTAAAACTTCTCTACATATTTTCTTCGCAATTAATGTATTCCCAAGGATGAAAATTTGCCCATCGATAAAATTAACTTTAAGTTATAGCATGGGGTACTTAATATTGCTAAAACATAACCATAAAATCAACCAACCAATGCTTTCATTCTCATTTGTTGACCGAGAACGCCGCTACGCTGCAGCGGTTCCTAGATGACAACTGCGATACTGTAGCTGTCTTCTCATTTTTAAAACAAATTGACTTTTTTAAACGTATCTAGGTTTTAGCCCTTCTATCATTCTCATTTTTTACTTTTACCTAATCAGACAGATTTTAATCATTATACTATGTTTTTAATACTATTTGTTTAATTGTCTTGTGTTTGGCGCTCTTAGGCCAAACATGGCCCTTGCGCCATAAAAATCTACCAACCAACATAACCATAACTAAGCAATCCAACACTTTTGTATGCTGACGTCATCAGTGAACAGGTTGCGCCATCTATTAACAGGTCTGAACATTACTCGAAGAAAAATGGTTGATTTTTAATATAATTATGTTTATGTTTTAGGAAGTATCCTATGCAATAACTTAAAGTTAGTTTTATCGATGTGCAAATTTTCATCCTTGGGAATACATTAATTGGGAAGAAAATATGTAAAGAAGTTTTGCCATTGGAAACATAAGGCAGAGATTTTAGGTGGAACCACCTTAACTTATAATTGCGAAATCGTGTAAATGAATTACGCTTAATCGAATTGAAAAAGTGATAGAAATCGAAGTAAAATATCGGCAGTATTGTAGAATTTCGTTTAAAAGCGTATAACGGATCAAAATGCTAATATGTTATCTAGTTTTCTTCATACGGTGATTAAGTTCCAGAGAGACAATGTTGTCTATCCACTTTTTAGCCGAGCATTTTTTTAAGTAACTGCTTTCTTCTTTACGACTTTTTTTTAAATGAACTTTAAAAAAAAAATTCCAGCAGTGAATTTAATGTTACTTGTATGTTCGTGGAGGCTTTGTGAATCGAATTAGACGTATAAAATACTGCCGCTCCTATGTCCCAGTGGTCAGAGGCGTGGGCTTCTGGTTAATTGTCAGAGTTGGGCTTGGGTTAGTGTATTGGATGAGGCATGGGCAGAGCTGGTTCTGTCTGTAAATGAACCAGTGTCTCTAAATAAGGACAAGCGACTTCTTATAACCATAGATACGCATATAAGGGTCGCTAAACAGTGGAGGAAAATGTCAGTAGAGTTGGGCTGATGGTGAGGCTCCCAAAATTGCATATTTTCATTTCCGACATTGTTCTTAACAGTTTACGAATGGTATTTGCAGACTGAGCGTGTCGTATCCATACTATATATAGGTCGACCGCCGTTCCCGCAGTATCTATGTTTATAAAGCAAAGTCTGAAAACGCGAGTGTGTCCGTCCGCGAATTGTTCGACCACTTCTAAATGACCGAGAGATCTAAAAATTGGCATGCTAATATGTTTTAAGGTCCGGATGCCTAGAAAAGCCCGAAAGCAAACAAACAAAAAATCAAAATGCAGGCTTTAGAACATTGTCTGCTTGAATTTTTCTACCACTTCTACACCTCGAAAAGCCTGAAAACCAAAAAATTCCAAAGGGTAGCTTGGCTATACTGTTAAAAATCCTGATAGGTTTAATGATAACTATTGGCCGAAACGTTGAACTGCTGTAAAAATTTCATCAAATTTTGATGTAAAATCAAGGGGCGTCAAAGTCTGCTACCGTTTTACGTCAAACCGTATGCACTGACGTCATTACCCTGTTCTAAATTGATAAACAGTTATGGATCTTAAATTACTTTTCCCTTTCTTTAATTTTATGTTCGAAAACGACTTTATAGATTCACCGTTCGGAGAACAGGGCATGGCTGCTAGTGTTTTGTTAAGTCGTTGCGACCTCAAACCAAACACCCAATCAATATTAATGATTTCTATACCGTCTTCGTAGTAATAACTTTAAAAGAGAAAGATTTGTTATAAGAAATCGCAAGTGCAAATATTTATTTGTTGGTGGAGGGACAACTAAGTTTCAGCTTGCGCCTATTTGCGAACCTTAAGTTCCAGCTAACTTATGAAATTAAGAAGTACTCGTTTCGGGACAGAGATTAATTTCTCAGCGCTTGTGATGTGATCCTGTAATCTGTCAAACTGGCGACGACTTCTGCAACTTCGTTTATAAGTATTGACTTACTAAATAAAAATGGGGTGAAGGACAAAAAAACTACTACAGTAATGTAATTTTCCATACAGACATAAATCAAGCTGTTCTTTCCATGTAACATAACAACAGAAATGTCAACTTAATGCAATTTTTCATTCGGTACACACAGTAATTGACTAGCTCCGCTCACAAAGCTAACAGTATTTTTACGTATTGTGCCAGTTTCCTTCTCTTGCGATATCATGGTCACTGACGAACAATGGATTTACTGTATCTTCGATGCGATGCAAAAGTTTCAAAAGTATTGATTTTTGTAACTTAAACAAGTAATGGAACCTTGCATATAAACACTGTAACTGCCAATTCATTCACTAATTTCGTCGTAGGAAATGCCAGGAGGAGTTAGGTGTCTTCAGAATAGGTGGCATGTTTTGAGCTGCCGTTGGAGGAAATTTGCGGAGCTGCCTGCGGATGAAAAAGATTGGTATTTCTGCGTCATCTCGGCAGCGGGATCTTGCGTCGGTCTTTCCTATATTCTATACTAATTTTGCAGGGTAATTGAAGAGGATGAGTAAAAATACTGCAGATTTGGAAGTATTGTGTCTCTTTAATTTCTTGTTTTGGTCAATTTTTGGATGTTTAAAAAAAATGCTCACTGACAGGAATCGTAGCTTCCCCATTATGCAGAATTTTAGTTAATACGTTAATAATATAGGATTGCGTAGGAAGCTGTTTCATGCGATTTTATAAAACTCAGTGGCAGAGCGTAGAAGTACGTGCGTACGCTGTATGTGGATAGTTTCCAAATGATTAGCAGATTTTGCAGATAGTTTTTTGCTTGTAGATTAAAAAATAAAATAAAATATTTACAGGAATTAAAAATTCTCAAGGCTTTATTCAGATTAATATACTTAATTCTATTTTAGCTTGAAGAATTTTCAATTATTTTTCACGTTTTCTGAGTTTTTTGTTTGTTTTTACAGACGTTTCTGGCCTGTAGATTTTATCAAGGCCTGTTCTTAATGTATAGGAACTCTTATCAAAAGTTTCGTTTATACAGAAACATTTTAAAGTTTGCAGCCAGGTTCCCTTTTCAGTTACCAGTTATTATATTAAAATCTTTTCATGATGTATTTTGTAAGTACTATTTTTGAATTAAGTTGTTGAAAATGCTATTTATAAATTTTGAAGGTTCACTGAAGGGAATGTTTTTCTGGATATAAAAACTTTCTTTAATTAGTTTCTTGTTTTTATGAAGTTCATAGTCCAATACTTCAATATGTTGCCATAAATAGGTCCATTTCACACATATGGCTGCACATTTAATTGTATTGTAATTATTTTGTACTCATTAGAATCTGTAATGTTCTAATAATTGTTTTATTGAATTTTTTTTTTTAATTATCGTGTTTCATTATCGTGGTTGCACTTCGCGTGTTTGCAGCAAGTTTTCTGTTTTAGTGGTTGTGTACGCAGATACTTTTTATTTTTATACAACTCTGATGATGAGTGCGGAGAGGAGGTGGTGGTATCCAGACGAAGGATATTTACATCGGTGGACGTTCTGTATAGTGCAGAACGGCGCCGCTTCATCAAATCGTAGTACGCCGGATTAAAAAAAAACAAAAAAAAAAAAACTTGAATGCCCCACTTTGTATTAGGGCACAGGGACATCCCTGGTCTGTGAACGTGTCTATTATCCACCCACAGTCGCACTGGGTGGAACTTCTTTCTCACTGTGTATCAGTTACAAGACTTGACAGGTCACGTGACCCACTTGGCCTTGCTTGCTGATTCTTGACTTTTTTCTTTTTTTGCCTAACTGTCACACATAAAGTGACGGAAGTGGTGTTACTCATATAATCCACCATTCAAATGAATGTGAGGCTGGTGGTGGATGCGATAAAAGAATTACGAGGAAAGGGTGGCCGTGGTTTTCGTGTAAACGGAAGCGACGGCCCCATGTGTCTGCTGTTACGGACGACTGTTTGTTTGTATGTACGTGTGGATGATTGCTGTAACGTTAATAAATAAATAAATAAATAAATATTCTGCTATGCAAAAGTAGGATTAGAACATTCAGGTACTAGAGTCTCGTTTCTTGAATGATTCTTCAGGGACTTCCCCCTCATTTTCTCATTCTCCCCATATGTACCTTGAGATGTGAAGAACTCTATTTATTTATTTATTTATTTATTTATTTATTTGTAAGCACATCCATACAGATGGTAGATCTAGTTACAGAAATTGCTATAACATCAAACGTTATAAGGGGCGTCCAGAATAAAAAAAAAAAGAAAATCTTTTTTATTTTTTCATTATTTCAAAAAATTCGAAATCTTATGTTCCAAATGATGTACCATTCATGAACATTGGGAAAATAAAAGTATTTTGTTTTAATTTTTTGAAAATTCCCTTCCTTCTAGAAAATTGCAGGTGGGCGTGGCCATAGAAAGGTCCTGACATCTTTAGATGGATTTCGAACTACGTGACAGCCGGCAGTGGTCTAAGGCGCTGGTCTCTGATCATTCGTCCGTAAGGGGTCCGGGTTCGAATCCCGGTGAGGCATGGATGTTGTGTTTGTCTTAAGGCACTGGCTCTCTCCCTTCCCTGGAGCCAGTGACCCTAAATTAGGGACGGGCGACTGCTTATAGCCCATTGAGTTGCTCACGGTGGTCGTTAAACCTCCAATCAAAAAAAAACAAAAAAACTGCGTGACAGCTCTTATACTAATGACTTGAGCTCCATAATATATATAATAACGGTAACTGACAATACTTTACAGTTAATCGCAACTGGTAGGTTGTGCTTACCTCGTAGTATAGTGTTAATCGTGTGGAATATCGAGTACCCAGAACCCTTAATAAGTCTGTAAAGAGATTGATATGGGTACTTGAGCCAAAAACTATATTTGTTTTCCACACAACATTGAAATTTGATGTTGATGAAACGATTTCAAACTTTAATGGTGACAACATCACTGAATGCAAAATATTGGCAAATGTTAGTGTGATTCCTGGTGTGCATTGCGTGAAGGCATTGGATAATTTGCATGTCAATATTGCAGATCAAAAAGTGACTAATTATTTTAAAAAGGCTCGACAATAAAGGGAAGAAAGAAAATTAGTCTTAGAATGGAGTTTTATGACTACAAAAGGTCAAATAACCCTTCCTATTGTGCTGGATTGTACTAAATGTAGACGTAAATTTGTGATAATGTTCTTGATTTAAAAGGGATTTTTTCGAAACCTTATTTTTTGACACTTGTGTACCCTTTTCTGAAAACCTGTTGAAGATAAATAGCCTGAAATTTTTACCAGTTCTTTATCTCATGCAGACACATGTTTTATATGGTGTTTTATTTTTTATTTATTTTTTATGAATTTTTTAAGTGCGAAAATTTCATTATTCAAAAGTGGAGTTCGGTTAAAAAATTATATCTCACAAAGAAATAAAAAAGGCCATGTTAACTGTTCACAACTATTTCATTATTCCGAGCTTTGGTTAATATGCTCTTGTATGTAATCATCGTTCGTGTGCTGTTATTACATGTACAACTTATACTTGCAGGGAAATGCGTGAATGAAAACGGTTCTAAACCAGATGGGTCTAGGTTCAAATTCCGGTGACGCATGGATGTTGTTTTGTCTTACTGCACTGGCGCTCTTTCTCCCTTGGAACCAGTGGCCCTGAGTCAGGGACGGTTACTGCTTATAGCCCATCGAGTTCCCACGGTGGTAGTCAACTACCCCGCTCCCCCTCTTCCCGCAAAAAAATATTCGTTATCGGTCCATAAAACCAAAAAACAAGGTGGACTTCTTTTCTGTCACCGGCTTTCCTATCTTCGCGAACAGGGATCTACGTCCGTCCCGTAAAAATGCTATGTAAAAGCAATTGTCAGAGTCGATGAAATGTGCAGAAATCCTGTTTCAGCGGGGAGGGGGGTTTAGGGGGCTTAATTTCTAATCCATAGCCAGGGGCCCAACCTGAACCTTGAACGTATCCATTTTTTTTTTTTTGGGTACTCGGGAATGGGTTTCTGGAAGGCCCGGGAGGTGGGTAGGTTATGTTGTGCTTGACTTCAGGGGCTGCCAACGCATGGGAATTTGGAAAGTTAGAAGTGTAATTTGAATGTCTTCACAGCTGAATTCTCCGCTTCAGATAGGTTTTGTTAGAAAAAAGAGATCCAGTGAGAGAAGGAAAAAAGAAACTGGACTAAATTACTGGGGGCATGATAGTTACAATTGGGTTCGCTCTGTGTTTACCGATTAGGCCCGCGATTAGTGCTTTCAACCGTTTCAGACAAAGTAAAATTTAGACGTGAGCACTAAATTTATTTTTTAATGTGATATGCTGGAGCAGCTTCTGGAACATAAAAAGCTAGCAGTAATCTTACTGGTGTTTGGATTAATGAATAGGCAGGTCACTTACAAACACGAACAGTGAAAAGGAACATTACGGAACTCAAAAATTATAGACAGACACACTTCATTATTTCCTACGAACATTAGTCACGCAGGGGTGAAGTGAGAATGAAAAATAAGCTTCCATAACAGCTAGCAGCAGTAGAGAACTACGGCAAATCTGTAGAAACAGCCTTTGCGGGCATACCTCGTATCGAATTCCATGCAGGAATTTTATATGCTCATTCATTCATCCGATTTCTCAGTTATATCTATACATTGGGGTGTAGGAGAACTGGCCACCGGAGAACTAACCACCCGAAAACTGGCCACAAAAATTTTAAGGGGTCGTATAAAAATTGCGTTTTTGACCGCTTCATGTCCACGACCCCCAGAGGTCGGTTATCTGAGTCATATAAAGTTTCCGTAATTTCGTCTTTTCTTAATTGCGATAATTAATGTAATTTTTTAGAAAAAATGTTTATGACGTACATTTCAACAGAAGATTTCAGGGTTTTCAAACTACAAGTCTGCAAATTATCTGAGCGCATGTGCTGACTCAGGAAACTTGTCGGTAGCCAACCGTGTAAAATATAAAGCATTTCTGGTCCGATCGAGAGGTTTTCATCATTTTCAAGCCAAGCTGCAACTGGACACATTATCTTAGCGTATGTGCTTACTCTGGAAACCTGGGGGGGGGGTATCAAACTGTAAAATATGAAACATTTCTCGTCCGATCGGGAGATTTTCAGCCTTTACAAGCTACGTACAACTCGACACATTTTCTGAGGGCATGTGCCTACAATGAAAAACGAGAGGGGGGGGGATAATACCAAAAGTGTAAAATATGAAGAATTTCTCGACCGATCCGAAAATGTTCAGCATTTACAAGCTACAACCTCCCCCCTCCCCGACAGGTTTCCTGAGTAGGCACATGCCTTCAGATAATGTGTCGAGTTGTAGCTGCTAAATGCTGAAAATCTCCCGATCGGACTAGATATACCTCATATTTTACACTTTTGGTATGCCCCCCCCCCCCTTACACACACACACAGGTTTGCTGAGAGTAGGCACATACCCTCAAATAATGTGTCCACTTGTAAATGCCAAAAATCTTACGATTGGACGAGAAATTCATCATATTTTACACTTTTGAAATTACCCCCCCCCCCCCACCGGACGTGTTTGCTGAGTAGGCACATACGCTTAGATAATGTGTCGAGTTGTAACTTGTAAATGCTGAGAATCTCCCAATCGGACCAGGAATTTTTCATATTTTTCACTTTTGGTAATACCCCCCCCCCCATCGCCGACAGGTTTGCAGAGAGTCCACATGCGCTGAGAATATTTGTCGAGTTGCAGCTTGTAAATGCTGAAGATCTCCCGATCGGAAGAGAAATGAGAAATTCCTGATATTTTACGCTTTTGGTATTGCCCCCCCCCCACACACACACTAGATAATCCGATGACTTGTAGCTTGTAAACTCTGAAAATCTCCCGATCGGACCAGAAATTCTTTATATTTCATATTTTAGGTTTTAAGGCCTCCACACACACCCGACAAGTTTCCTGGGTTTGCTCATACTCGCAGAGAATTTTTTTAGTTATAGTTTATAGAAAAATATCGTAAATACGAAATTACGGACATTTTATGTGTGTCAGATAACCAATCTCTGGGAGACGTAGCCACGGAGCAGCCCAGAACGCAATTTTTATACGGCCCCTTAAAATTTTTGTGGCCAGTTCTCCGCTTAGGCTTAGCTCCGAAAATCATAGAAATGTCTAAATTTCTTACTGAAAATGAAATATTAAAAAAAAAATTATGAACAGAAGTTGCTGAAGTAGTGGGGAATATAGCCACACGAAATTTGTTTATGCAGAACAATTTTATGGCACTTAAATTGCAATGTGGCCAGTTCTCCGTACCCGACACATTGCACTGCAATCTATATACTTTGAAATTTTGCAGGGAGTCGCCTCGTGGCGGGACGGAATAAAATTTTGATGGCGTAGTATCTCGTACTCCAAAAGAATTTTCCTTCTCTCGGAAACCCGCTAGTGCGTGACGTATGGCATTTATTCCCGAAGCCCACAGTGAAAAGCCCTCCCAACTTCCTCATCCAGGCCCAGTTGTGGAAGAATTTTCTTCACCAACTATGCTTGGGGGCAAAACTAACCTATAGTTGGTGAAGAAAATAAACTTTGGAGTGGACAGTAGGAGTGGAGTGCCTTTTCACGGAAAAGATCTCATGTTCTTTTAGTATTTCTCCGCATAAATGAAGTGCAAGGTATCAGGGACCACCCCACTAACTCTGAGGTTGTGCCACCGTATTTCTACCTGATAAAGCTACCCGTTGGTGGTGAAAACTAGCATTTATTCATTTGTGTTTTTAATACACCATTAAACGGATATTTTTGCACTTTATTGTTATCTACGGTCTCTAACTTAGACCGTAGATCGGGTATTGGAGCGCTGAATTGTGTTGCAGTTCTTAAAAGTAAAAATGGAACTTAATACGAAAATTTTGTAAGAGGGGCTCCGACCCCATCCGAAAACCATCTACGGTCAAAGAGTACCATGGTACCATGAGATAGTATACCAAATTTGGTGATTCTAAATTAAAAACTAGATCTTACGAAAAAAAATATGGGGGGGGGCTTCTGTGGTCGCTAAGTCTTCAGGGAAGGTGATGCTGAGTTGATGGTGGGATTGTCACTGTGCGATTCACTTTGAACTGGGAACAATACCATCACAGCGGATGTTTACATCCAACAGTTGGTCAGTCTTCATGCCGCGCTGCAAGAAATGCGTCATGCGTTGATTAATTGCCATGGAGTTATTTTTCACTAGGATAACGCTCGTTCAGATGGCGGTTTACGGACCCAGCAAAAATTGCACGAGCTAGAATGGAAATATTGCCCCGTCCGACTTTCATCTCTTCCGATCTCTGTAGACTTCTCGCTGAAAAAAACCCCTTTGTTAATGACAATAATGTGAAACGTTGTATAGACGACTTTCTTCAACTCCGACTCGCCAGACTTCTACCGCAGTGGGATATTTCAACTCGTAGATCGGTGGAACAAGGTCATCAGTTCCTATGGGGACTATTTGGACGATTAGGTTAAGTGTTTTGTACGACTTTTTTTAAGCTTGAAATATATGTTTCTGTATTTTCCGGATACTTTCTGTACAACCTAAACTGTGTCAGGTGTTATTCATACTTTTTCTTGATCTTCACATGCGCCACCGTTAATCTGTAGTTACTTGAATTTGCATAAAGACGCGCTGGTCATAATGTTTTAGATCTGCGGTGTATATAATAGTGTTAACAGATATAATTACCCCAGGGTGTCCTGGGCAGATTTTTCATCTTAGTTCCCGCTCTTCCACATTGATTTTCTTCCATGCCTCCCTTTCCCAAAGGCACATAAAAAAAAAAAAAAAAAAATGAATGAATCAAACATTTATTTGGGAATTCATTTATCAAATACTCGTGCAAAAGAATTTGTGTACTAACAAAGGAAAACTGAAATGCTGGACAGAGGGCATAGGTGAAAGGGGGACACCATTCAGTATCACTCTGATCACGAGGACGTTTACTGCCGTATGGCTTTATACACTGAGTGGCCACTTTATTATGACCACTTACAGTTTTAAGCAAATGAGCTATGCCTGCACGCTATTGCCGCCAGAGGGCGAGGCTAGTATAAAAGGGAAAGCATAGTGTTTGCGACAGTAGTGGGCCGCGGGTGGCCGGATGGGCAACGTTCGTGACTGCCATGGGAGGGGCCTCAGGTTCGATCCCAGGCAGGTACGAACGCTCGATCCACTAAATACCCGCCGTGCGTCGGATGGGCACGTTAAGCCGTCGGACTTCGGGTACTGCCCCCCTCCCCGGTAATAAATAAGGGCGTCTTCCTTCCCCTTTCTACTTCGCTTCTGTGTCACTTTCCTATCGGGCGCTCTAGCCCAAATCTCCTAGTTTCCTATTTTCTAAGGGTTGTTTAAGACCTAGGGTCAGACACTCCCTTCCTGAAATCCTCTACATCATGATCTTGCGACAGTAGTAGAAGTGATTTTTGGGTGACGAGATGGGTTTAAAATGCGATTTGACGACTTTCAACGTGGGATGATTATAGGAGCTCGGAGCCATGAAGCGAGTATCGCGGAAACCGCCGCATTCGTGAAATGTTCCAGAACAGCTGTTGTTAAAGTGTTTAAAGACTGGACTGTCAGCCAAAAAACGGTCTCTATGTGCAACGTGTGGTCGTCATCGACTAGTGACTGCTCGGGCGGAACGGAGAGTGTCCAGACTGGCAACAGTGCAGCGAAATTACAGACCATCTTAATCAAGGATTCCCTCAAATGATCTCTGCACGCGCTGTTCACCGTATACTGCATCGGATGGGATATGACAGCCGAAGGCCTGTTCAAACACCTTTGCTGATGTCTGCAGTTAACAAGAGAAAACGTCTCCAGTCCGCACAAGGATTGGACAGTCGATAATTGGAAACAAATTATGTGGTCGGATGAATCACGTTTTCAGTTGCACCATGCCGACCGAGTGAGAATTTGGTGGAAACAGCACGAAAGCATGGACCCCAAATGCATTGCTACAACCCTTCAAGCTGATGGAGACAACGTTATGGTTTGGGGAATGTTTTCCTGGCATGCTTTGGGCCCTTCTATTCGTGTTGATCAATGTCTGACTGGCACATTATATCTAAACATCGTTGCGGACCTAGTGCATCCTGTCATGTGGATGGTTTGTCCCAATGGCGATGGCTACTTTCAACATAATGCGTCCTGCCATAGTGCTGGTATTCTGCAGGATTGGTTTCAGGAACATGCCAGTGAGTTTACTTTGCATATGTGGCCTCCACAATCTCCAGATCTCAACCCCATTGAGAATTTGTGGGATGAAGTTGAACGAGCCATCAGACAGCTGGATCCACAACCCTGCAATCTCACACTCTTGAAAAGTGCTATTCATCAAGCATGGTCTCAGATTCCACAAACCATCTATCAACATCTCGTGGAGTCCATGCCACGCAGAATCAACGCCGAATCAACGGTGTATTACGATGCATATACAGGGTGTTTCAAAATGATTTGAACGATTTCACATTGTTATATATTTCATAAATTGTCAAAACAAGATATAATTTCACACATATATAATGGAACTCTGCAAGTTTTAATTGTCGCTGGGGGATAACACGAAGCTGGCTAACACAGATGCTCAATGTGAACTCCCTTCGTTGCTCTGCAAACGTCAATGCGGTAATCTAACTCCGTCGAGTTCCCCAAATACGAACATTTTGCTTGTTCACCTTCCCACTAACAAAAAATGTAGCCTCATCACTGAACTATAAATTTACTAAAAACCATCGTCACTGCTCAACTCTTGAAATGACTCACAAAACTTAGAAGCGTGTGGCGTGGTCCGCCGGTGTTAGGTGCTGCGGAAACTGTACTCGATAAGGGCGCATTTTTAGACTTACGCAATACGTGCCACACAGTTGCCATGGAAATTGCAAGCTCCCGGCTCGCTCTCGCTGTAGTCTTTTGAGCGCTACGCTGAAAACATTTCCTAATTCTCACCACATCGGCCTCAGAAATCGAAGGTCTGCCAGATGATTTACCCATACAAAGACAAACCTGTTCACTGGAATTAATCATACCACCTCCGAATAGAGTTCTTTGCTGGTGGTTCTTTATGAAATCGTGTACGAAACTGACGTTGCACACTCAACACTGACCTACTCGCATGAAATTGAAAGACGCAAAATGCTTTCTCCTCACCACTGGCAGCCATTTTCACAACTAGTCCGCCTGTCACCTGGCGGCATTATTATGAACTACTGGGCCTGTTCAGAAATAAACTTTAGGGTGTGTTCCAATGTATTTCACCGGATATTCGATAGCTCATGTAATTTATTCCAGATGGAGTGTGTTGTTATCGTTCAAATCAATTTGAAACACCCTGTATTTCTTGTTTAAAAATAAATCACATGCTGATTGCGAGTTAAGAATGGGTTCTGAGCTCTCCAAAGTAGTACGAAGATCGTCTAGTCTGCTCATTCTGTTTCTGAAATCAGTTTTCGCAGGGTTTATTGCTGGGGAACGCTCTTTTTGCTTGTGCCTTTTGAGGTCGGGAATACTTTTAAGATGTTAATGACTTTAGGGCGCTGCTGGCAGTGTTTATTTTTATTTAAAACCTGCCATCAATCACACTACTGAAAGATCGAATTCAATAACGTGCACGCTCGCTTTGGAAATCTGTCAAACGTATGCACTAAAAATGCTTATTATATGGGCGGGGGGGGGTACTTCTTTTGCGTAGCTTTAAAACCCGCATCGGAAAAATATGCTATACAAATATCAGATTATATTTCAACTCTGTCGCGATGCGATTCAGGTAAAATGTTACCTTGGTGCCAAGTTGCTTTTGTCCTTGCGGAATGCTAAAAACTGTGTTTGGGGATTAAAATCGCTACATGATATTAAAAAAAATAATAGTAATGCAGGACGTGGTGAAATAAATGTTTAAATTAATGGGATTCCATATTAAAATTTCAGGAATTATTTCGATTGTGCCACACTGTTTGGTACTTACTTCGTGGAAAGCCTCTGCTAGCCCTATTTTAATGAGAGTAGTAGCATCATAGAATCATCTGACGGGGGATGGGAATTATGATAATGCTATGCCAAAAATAATGCTCTTACGTACCTGACAGCTCGTGCAAGTGCATTCTTCATTTATTTTGGGAACTCTGATCCAGAAAGAAGTAGATTACAAAAACGCACTTTGGATTTTGATATCTGTGCATTAATTTCGGGGGAAATTCCAACATGCTGGAAATGATAAGCAGAAAAAAATTGCGCTGCACTTTTTTTGTTGTAGGTTGCGTGTTTATTTCCTTCTATTACGTAAACAAGGACAACAACTACAGACGAACTCTTTGTCATGTTATTTATTTATTTATCTTCATTTTGTTCGTATTCTTTTTATATCCGCGAAGTTTAGCTCTTGTACTTCCTTGATTTCTTAACACGATGAAATTAGCGTCTGGTAGCTAAGTCCTTATGGCGGAATCGTCATTAACTGCTTTTCCTCTAATGATCCCACTGTTGTATATAAATAGAAACTAGGAGACGTGAATGATCTTATTGCCATTGTCGTAGCGCTTCGTGTTTCCTTTAAAGCGCATAGAAACAAACAATCGAAGTAGAAGATTCCGAATTTCTGCCGTGGTACCGATAACTGCGTGCAGCCTTTCCACGTCTTAGTTTAGTATGGATATCGTGTCTCACATTGTGATAACCAGTCTCGTCTTTGAATCATAGACCGCCCATTTTTCATTCGCTGTTTCTGGAATTTAGACGGCAGAATAGTCATGTCAAGGTCACTGCTCGCGTAGCCGGCGTGGTGAAGGTCGCCGCCTTCCTGACCTTAGAAGCAAATCAGACCACCTTAAAGAAGTAGGGGGTGGAGTGGGGGGGATTACATTGGATCTCAAGAATGCTGGCTGTCACATTGGCGAGGCATTCTAGTGCCACCCAGGCGCACCTGAGTTTTCCTTCTCTTTAGTTCTCCATCCGCAGGTATTTTAATTGAGATTTAGATCTCTCGAAAGAGCAATTTTCGCCTAAGTGGTTTCCTAGTATTTTCACAGACGGCCCGGTAAAATACTAGGAATTGTCTTACTATTAATATTGTCTTGTTTCTGGTACTTTCGGATAGTCGAATGTGTTCCGCTTAAAAATATGAAGAACAGGAACTGCTAATATAAGATTAAGTACCTATTTCATTAAATAGCCGTATCCGCATAAGCGTATAAAACTACTACTGTATGCAGCAGAAGATCTGTTTCTGCATATTGTATTCCGATTCCGATCAGCTCTCCCCCCCCCAGAAAAAAATGCAAAACAGCTTAAATTCTTTCAGTTGCTCTAGTACAGGGATTCTTAACATATGGGTCGCAACCCAAACTTGGTTTGTCGGGACTTCCAAGATAAGTCGCCGTAGCTTTTCGGGAAAAAAATTAAAGTGTTATTTTTTTTTAATTTTAATTTTTAAATCTTCGTGTATTTTTTTTTCCTAACACGTGTAAAGGCCCGGAATTTGTGGATATGACTTCACGACAGTGTTGGGCATTAATCCATTAATGATCAATTAATTATAAAAAATTAGTTGTGCGGTGTTAATTGCAATTAAAGTATTGTTTGCACGTTACAATGAAAGGTAATTGCAGTTAAGTGGTTGCAGATCACAATTAAATGCAGTTACAATTAAATTTAAATGCAATTAACATTGCGATTGTCAATCGTAGTGAACTATGTTAAGAATTCGGGACACCTGGAAGTCATGCTCATCTCTAAAAAAAAAAAAGGTCGCATTGCACTTTGTGCTTTCGTCATTGCGAGACACTATGTGTTCTCCTGTGATCATTCTCGTTTTTTTCGTTGTTCTATAATTACGTAGTGATTAGTCAATGCAATCTTACTACAGTTTAAATACCATTGGTTATGTTCCTATTTAAATGCTAAGATGACATCTAAATTTAGGGAAGAGCAGACATTGCAGCCACAAGCCCGTGAAATTGCACAATGGCACCAAGTTTTTTAAAACCAAAAGCTTATTTAATGCAGCTGTAGCAAATTATGTAATTAAAACGTTTGTTTTAAAACAATGCAGCGTGATTTTGCGCGGAAATATCTCCGTACTTGTGATATCATTAAACACTGATAGTATTATAGTACATCCATCCGAACCTGGCAGTCCGCGAAATTGTAACTGTTCCAGATTTGAAATTTGGAACAATCCATCACGAAATAAACTGCACTACACTGTTAAAAATGTTGCAGTAGGTTGTACCAAAAACTGGTGCTACACCAGCTGTGCCACTTTTGCTGCACTGTTTGTTGCATGTAACTGAAAAAAAAAAAAAAAAAAAAAAAAAAAAAAAAAAAAACAATGTGCATAGGTGCAACTTCGCACCATTCAGGTTGGACACAACATAATTCGGAATTGCATCGTGTTTTTGTTTGTTTCATACATGCAATGCCTTGCCTTTGCCACATATATGGTGCAGCTGATGTAGCACCACCTTTTGGTGCAACCTACTACAGAATTTTTAACAGTGTAGTCTAAACGCGCCAAGATTGTAACGTGCCGCAAACCTGATGTCATTTCATGCTTTTGGATGTTCTGCGGCAACAACCCTGCTCAAAGCTTTTCGTCTGGCGGTCACCGGTCGGACAGTATATTTACACGTATTTGTTTACACCAGTTGCACAGCGCGTGCGCTTCGCTTTTTGTTGCGAGTCGCGATCGCGTTCTGATTTAGCTCGGCGCTCACTGTGTCGCTTCCGAAGTTACAAAAAAAAAAAAAAAAAAAAAAAAATTGGTGATGTGTGTTCAATATTTCGCTTATATTGTGCAATATTATTAGAAGGAAAATGTCACAGATACAAGAAGACTAACACAGCAATATTTCAGAGAACATTTTGGACACCCAAAATCTCGATTTGCCGGAGTCACCAGCTCCATGTTTCTCTGTGAATTTCCCAGGTTTCTGCACTACCGCGACTTCATGTACTTGACGGAATATTTTATTGGGTTGTCGGAAAAGCCATGACGTATTTTAGCCATGTTTTGCAAAGGTCATTTATTGATAGAAAGAACAAAGTCAATCAATGATATAATGCCCGTTTTGTTCGATAACCTTTTGCCATCTTTCAGTGAGCTGAAGAATGCCTCGTTCATAGAAGGAACTGTCTTTCGTGGCGAAAAATAGTACAAGGTGCTGATTTATAGCCTCATCTGAATTGAACGTTATACCACGCAAGGACTGTTGAAGAGAGCGAAACAAGTGGAAGTCTAACGGCGCAACGTCTGGCGAGTATGCTGGGTGTGGCAACACATCCCACCCAAGCTCCAATAATTTTTGGCGGGTGGTCAAACTTGTGTGTGGTCTCGCGTTGTCGTGATGGAACACAAAACCTTTACGATGAACGAGCTCTGGACGTTTCTGGATGATGGATTCGTTCAAACGGTCTAATTGCCGACAGTACACATTCGAATTGATTGTTTGGTTCCGTGGAAGGAGCTCGAAAAACACGACACCTTTAAAATCCCACCACACTGAGACCAGAACCTTCCGCTGATGAATGTCTGCTTTGGATGTCGTTTGAAGTGAAGCAGCACGTCGGGACCAAGACCGTTTGCGCAGCACATTGTTGTACACAATCCACTTTTCGTCACCAGTTATCAGTCGCTTCAAAAAAGGATCATTTCCTTCACGTTTAATGAGCATATCGCAGTTGTTTATACGCGCCGTCAATTGAGCTTCTTTGAGTTCATGAGAAACCTACACATCGAGCTTGCTTACGTATCCCAGCTTCTTCAGGTGGTCGTGAACGCGTGAACGATGGATGTGCAATGTGTCTGCAATCTCTCGTGTCGTGTAACGTGGGTTTGACTAGATCAATGCCTTGATTTGGTAGTCATCAACCTTGATTTGCCTCCCGGACCGAGGAGCATCGTTGTCACAATCACAAGCACGGAATTTTGCGAACCACCGCTGGCACTGACGTGTTTTTGTAGAGCATTATCACCGTACACTTTACGCAACTTTTCACAAGCTTGACGCGCGTTCTTCCCTTTACGGAAGTAAAACAGTAAAATATGGCGAAAATGTAGAGTTTGGTCTTCCATCTTCAACTTGATGTCAAATCTCCGCAAATCAACCAAATCGTTCACTATTCCTTTTAGACTGCAGCTAGAACTGGCACCTGTCGAATGCCATAGCGATAACAGAGCTGCGCATGCCTCTAGTTCTTCCAAAACCGCCCAACCGCCATCGGGTGGCAAAATACGTCATGACTTTTCCGACAACCCGATACAAGTACTTGTCGGAAGAGCCTACAGGCAATAATATTGTAGCTTTATGTATGAAATGCTTAGGTAAAGGGATATAATAACTGTACATCTAATTTCCTAAGCAATTTAAAATTGAAACATGGGCAACATTGCGTCAAAAAGTACAAATCACATGTAAAAAAAAAAAAAAACCAGAAACGGAGACAACAATACAATTATGACTACAAATACTCTGAAGGAAAAAAATGCAAACAAAGCAGAAGACGTTTACACAGGAACAATTGGATGAAAACATAGTCAAATACTTTATTCACTCCATGATACCATTAAGAACTGTGGAAGATCGATAGTTTTCGACAATTTTCTCGGACTTACAAATACCGAACATGGGCCTCAAGCTAATAAGTCGACGAACCTTGGGATGTCGTATGGAAAGGTATTACATGAAGCAAATGTCTGACATATAAAGTCTGAGCTACAAGAGGCTGATTATGTGTGTACAGCAACTGATATCTATGGTCAGGTAAGAAGAGGAGTTTCATAGATGTGACAGAACACTAGATTACAAAGGACCTACGAATAATGTCACTGGCATTAGCTTGTCAGAGATTCAAAGGCACCCACAGCTACGACCTCATATCTGAAATATTTCAAGAAATTAATACTGATTTTGACCTCACAGTAAACAAAATAGTTGCGTCGGCAACTGACAATGGCAGTAACTTTGTGAAGGCATTTAAAGCATTCGGCGTGCAACCAACCAATATTGAGAGAATTAAGACTAAGAAAAACATGCTCAACTCGATGTCGCCTGAATCCACTCCTTAAGGTGGACGTCAAGTAATTTTGCTTCCTATACTTCCAATGGAAAATCTTTTGTACACGTTTCCTTCACAATTAGTGTGTTCCCAAGGATGAAAATTTGAACATCGATTAAAATAACTTCGTATTATAACTTGGAATACCTAATATATTCTAAAACATAACCATAATTATATATATTAAAAATCAATAGCTTTTCCTTTGGTGGTGTTGAAACCAGAAAAAAGATGGCGCGACCTGTACTTTGATGACGTCAATAGACAAACAAATGATGGATTGCATAATTATGGTTATGTTTTAAAAATGTTAAGTATTCCAAGTTATAAAATGAAGCTATTTTAATTGATGTTCAAATTTTCACCCTTGGGAACGCATTAATTGTGAAGAAAATGTGTACAGAAGTTTTTCGATTGGAAGTATACTAAGCAAAATTACTTGACGTGCACCTTAAGAGGCTGAAAATCAGAATACTTCAAACGTCGATGACTCTGAACTATTTTTGTTACTGTCTGCACATTTACGGTGCTGTGCACACACATTAAGCTTATGTGCAACTACAGATGACAAAGTTTTAAATGAAAACAATAGTCTACTGTCAAATATGCATACTGCAGTGTTGAAAAAATGTAATGCTCTGTGGAAAGCTGCAGGACGACCAAAGTGAGCAGAAACAATACAAGATATATTACAACATTGAGTCATCCTGTTGAAACCAGATGGAACAGTTTGTTCGATGCACTCCAACAAATTTCATGTATTAAAGAAAAGAGTTTGCACTACATAGAACTTTACACATTAAAAATCCTACTAAAGATAACCAATTAATATGTAAGAGTTCTTGATGTGTGTTGAGCAAGTGGCAGAAGCACTCTACATTATACAGAGTAAGACTAATACTTATTACGGAATTGTACTACCATGCCTCCTAGCTGTAAGAAAAAAATGACAGAAAATCGAGAAGAAAGACGCTTTTACCTGTTGCAAGAATCTGATTGAAACATATTTACAGAGCCTTAAGACAAGATTCGAGAAGTTTTACGACTTCAGTTCTCCTGAATCAGAAAATTCTGCAATTGCTTTTTTAAATCCTATACACCTTTTGAAAACAAGTGGCTGACTTGCTTAGAACCTACCGATCGTAATGCAATTCTGAGAGCTTTTAAAACCTGTATATCAAAAGAAATAAACGAGAAACCGGAAGGAGCAACCAGTAATGTAACAAAAAATACAAATAACGAAAGCGTTTTTTTTTTCAATTTTGACTCTGAATCCGATTCTGATCATTCGGTACCACAAACAAACCGGTTCTCTGATGCCCCACCGACAGAAGCCAAATTATTGATGTTACATTTCTTTGCAGAAGAAAGTCAGGAACTGGATATTCTCAATAGGTACCCAGAAATAAAAAAATGTGTTTATCAAGCATAATACATTTTTGCTATCGTCCACAGCAGTTGAGAGATTATTTTCTTACGTCACTATGACCAATCTGCCAAAGAGCACAAGCTGTCAGACCAAATGTTTGAGAAGAGTCATATAAAATGCAATCTGAACTATTCTAAGAAATGATCAGTTATTATTTCTGTTTGTCTTTCGGTCACGTCATATATGTTATTTAAAAATGATGCCACATATCATATGCTGTGTTATTATTGGATTTGTACACAATTATATACGTATAGTTACACTGAAGTGCCAGAAAAACTGGTACACCAGTCTAATACTTGATAGGTCCCCCACGGTAGCACAGGACTGCAGAAATACGACGGGGCATGGATTGCACTAGCTGCTGGAAATATGCTGTAGGGAATGCTCACCATACTTCCTGCAGAGCGTTCCACAATTCGGGTGTATTCCGAGGTCTCTGATTCCTGTGTTCGATAGCGTGTTGCATGGCATCCCAAATGTGTTCTATCACGTTCAGATCTGGGGACTTGGGTAGGAATGGCAACACCCCAAACTCAGATGAATGCTCCTCTAACCATAATGTGGCGTCCCGACACTTGTGTGGAGGTGCATTGTCTTGTTCGAACAGGCCCAACCCATCAGCATGAATGCAGGACATGAACGGGTGTACCTCGTCAAAAAGGATTCGCACATAGCATATCCTTTCTGACGAGGTACACCCGTTCATGTCCTGCAGGATTCGCATACACACGAATCCTTCCATCTGCCCGATACAGTTTTGGAAACGCGACTCGTCAGACCAGGCTACTTGTTTCCAGTCATCAAGTGTCCAGTGGCGGTGTTGCCGTGCCCAAGCGAGGCTCATAGCTCTGTGTCGTGCACCCATCAAGGTGACTCGAGTTGGGCGTCGGCTCCTAAAGCCCGTATCGTGCAGGATACGTTGCACAGTCAGGACGCTGATGCTTGTTGAGGCTCCAGCATTGAACTCCGATGATACCTGCGAGAGTGTTGCACGCCTATCGCGTGAAACGATTCTTGACAGCCGACGATGGTCACGTTCACCCAATGTCTTTTTAGGGCCACACTGGTATCGTAGGTTGGAGGTTTTACCGGAATTCTTGTAGTCACGGTACACCTTTGCAATGGTCGTCCGTGAAAATCTGAACTTCGTTTCTACCTCCGAAATACTCTGGCCCATCTCATGAGCGCCAACTATGACACCGCTTTGAAAATCGTTATTACTTGTCATTCTCATGCCGAAAACAGCTCTGACAGCTGGCAAGGATGTCTATCGCTTTATATACGCACCGGCAGACGCAACCGAGTACGCGCATAGGTGACGTTGCAATGTATTTTGCATAAACTCTTCTGTACCAGTTTTTATGGCACTTCAGTGTATTTTAACTAATGCATGTGATTAGTCACACTATGTTCGCATTGTAGCGATGTTAACACTACATTCACACCTTTCATGTAGGCATACATAAATCTACTGGAATGTTATATGAAGAAACTTATAAAAAAAAAGTCAATAAACACTTTTTTTCAATCATCCTAAAAATATTAATTCTTGGTCTCACTTTTACTAAACACAATTTATTTCGCATTTTACATATACATTCCAACAAACAATATATGCAGTAATTGTTATTTGTCAATTGTACACATTGTAAAAACAATTAACAATTAATTGCAATCATGGAACCTCACAATTACGTAATTGTAAGAACGGATAAATTACAATTAACTAATTTAATTGTTAATCACAATTAAAACATAATTTTAATTCTTAATTATTAATTGCCAAAACAATTTATTTGTGCCCAAGAGCACTGTTTCACGGGGACTACCGGCGTTGCTTCTTCCATTCACTGGGATCGCGGAAATTTTTATGACGTCACAGCATTGCAGATGAGTCTTAGACACCCCTTAGAAATAGGAAGCTAGGAGGCAGAATGCATTGTAATTAAGGCCTAAGGCTAATAAACTCTGATTAAAATTTGTAGTATGCACGGATTCTGTTTGCCCCACATTTTAGAACAGAAGTAAAAGAAAATTAAGGAAAGAAAAGAAAGTGACTTTTCGGGGAACTTTCGAAAGGCAACGACGGAGAGTTGAAGTTAAAACTTTGAACGTTATTTATTTATTTGTAAACAAAAGGAAATATGCTTGCTTATTTTGTCTGTTGATATAACAAGTAGTGACTAAGAAATTGGAAACCATGCATTTTCAGAGAAATTAAACTTTAAAAAGTTTTGGTGTCGTCATCTCTTGAAAAAGATAAGTTTTGGACGTCCGGGAACTCCTTAAATGAAATTCCAAAATATCAGTACGAACCCTTCAAATGTTTAGCAAAATACCTTGGGGATTTTTTTCGTAGTTATGTAGTCCTTTTTAGTCTCAGGCCATCAAAGACATCTGTCTTCTCGTACTACTGGGTTTAGTTCGAATCTCTGTGCGAAACATGGTTGCTTTGTTTCTCTTGCCGGGTCTGGTTTAGTCACTTTCCCGGAAACGATAAGTTCGAGTCTGTATTGGGGGAGACTTCAGAAACTTCGATGCGCATGGGATTCGTTAAACCCAGAAAAACAAGTGTTCCCTCGTGAAGGTTTATTCTTCCACAACTCGTAAACACACCGTAATTTTTTTTTTTTTTTTTTAATTCACGAGCTATTTTACTCGATTTATTTCCTGAATTAAGGGGGATCCACCGAAAATCTTTGCCTTGTATTTCTAATGTGCAAACTTCTGTAGCCATTTTCTTCACAATTAATCCGTTCGCAAAGATGAAAATTTTAACATCGATAAAAATAACTTCATATTATAGCCTAGTATACTTAATAATTTCTAACATTTAACCATAATTAAGCAATCCAACATTTGTTTGTCTACTGACGTCATCAGTGTACAGGTCGCGCCACCTTTTTTCTGGTCTCAACACCAACAAAGGAAAAGTTATTGATTTTTATATAGTTATGGTTAAGTTTTATAAAATAAGTATTCTAGGCTATGATATGAAGTTATTTTTATCGATGTTCAAATTCTCATCTTTGGGAACGCATTAATTGTGAAGAAAATGGCTACAGAAGTTTGCCCATTGGAAATACAAGGCAAAGATTTTAGGTGGATCCACCTTAACTAAGCATATTCCTGATACATTTTCTGTGAAATGACGTAAAAAAAATTAGTTTCATGAATTTTTCGTACGCCAGGAAAATTCTGAATTTTTAGAAATATTTCTTCAATTCCTTTCGTATTAACGGAAAATTTCAGAAAATTCTGTTCTCACTTTTTCCGTATCCATATGACCGAAAGGATTCCGGTATGGGATCAACTCGCAGGAAAATCCTTTGATTAACTATTAAATTTCAGTCGTTTGTGGGAGGCCCGAATTTGAAGTTCTGTAGAAAGATCAGATATTGTGGATATCATATAGCATGAAATTTTGGTTATTGTCGCATCGGATATCACCCCTTTCCCCACCCCTATGGTTCGCCAGCTTTTGTAGTACATTGTTAACGTAAGAAATTTGTTACTTAAATAATTGCACACGTGATTGTTTGATGTCTGTATGTATCTATGGAGCCATTAAGGTGGCTCCACCTAAAATCTCTGCCTTATGTTTACAATGGCAAAACTTCTTTACACATTTTCTTCGCAATTAATGTATTCCCAAGGATGAAAATTTGCACATCGATAAAACTATAAGTTATAGCATGGGATACTTAATGCTTGCGAAAACATAACCATAATTATATTAAAAATCAATCATTTTTCTTTGAGCAATGCTCAGACCTGTTAATAGATGGCGCGACCAGTACACTGATGACGTCAGTAGACAAACAAATGTTGGATTGCTTAATTATGGTTGTGTTTTAGCAAGTATTAAGTATCTCATGTTGTAACTTAAAGTTTGTTTTATCGATGTGCAAATTTTCATCCTTGGGACGGGTACATTAATTGCGAAAAAAATATGTAAAAAAGTTTTACCATTTTTTTTTTTTTTTTTGGATTGGGGTTTAACGACCACCGTGAGCAACTCAATGGGCTATAGGCAGTCGCCCGTCTAATTTAGGGTCACTGGTTCCAGGGAAGAGAGAGAGCCAGTGCCGTAAGACAAACACAACATCCATGCCTCACCGGGATTCGAACCCGGACCCCTTTCGGACGAATTATCAGAGGCCATCGCTTAGACCACTGCGCCACCGCGAGGGCGTTTTACCATTGCGAACATAAGACAGAGATTTTAGGTGGAACCACCTTAAGACAAAAGGTGTTATTGTTGCCAAGAGTAAATATTATATTTTTGGGGGATTATGTGAAATAATACTGTAAAGCAGTACATTTCACCTTTTCTTAAACATTTTGAAAGTTATTTTCAGTTTTAAAAGATATCTAGTGTTGCTTCGAAAAACTCATGATGAAAACAATACGTCATTTGTAATAAGTCGTTCTGCAGAAAAAATAAAATTATTACAAACTTGTTCAGAAAATAAGATTCAACAAAAAATAAAATGACTGATTCACCTGCATTAATAGCGTAAAACATTTCATTATCGCGCGATTCTATCCCCTCTTAATTTTTGCATTATACGTGACTGTGTGTGTGTTTTATTATTTATTTTATTCCTTCTGTGAGAGAAACTTAAGCGGCCTCGCATGGGTGGAAACGGCGAACGGTCTGGAAAGTCCCCTGACGCCAAATTTTGGGTTGGGCATCGTCTGCACCGTAACAACTGACAGTAAGGCGATCGTAAATAACCAACAGACACTCTTAGTTAATCCTGAACCTAACAAATGCTATCAGTCTGCAGGAAATTTTTTATGCTGGCTCACCAGTTAGGTAGATATCTCACTCGTCAGCTGAAAATCAACAACCCCTCAGGGCTCGAAAATGACAACAAAAGAAACAAACTCAGTATACTGTAATCAAATAGTTGTAAATAGCCAAATTAGTACATTGTAAATAGTCAAACTTTCTTTTGTGCCATCATAAAAAAAAAAAAAAAAAATTAAGATAATAAATATTCGAAAATCGCGCTATTTTGGAACGGTGTCGAAGGGTAAGTGGCAAGCGACTGACACAAATACGAGTCGCAAACAACGATGTTCAAGGTTCATAGATAACGAGAACGATAGATGTATCGATATTTTTCTTTCAATACATCCCAGGAGAAAATAACAATCTATTTAGGAAAATGGTGTTTTGAAACTTGATTTGTTTAAGTATACACACACTCTCTCTAATAATATTTTAACGCTAACCTAATTTATACGATTAACCATTGTATAATAGCCAAACTCAGCTTTCTCCCTCTAGAGTAGATGATGCAAGAATCCTTCAATGTTTTAGAACTTTCCCAACAGCTTGACCTACGACAGCAATTGGCTAAGCGGCAGCTCGCGAGGCGCATGCGACTCTTACACTGGTCAATTTTATTTTTTCACACAGCGTTTGGGGAAATTGGCCGGGCTTTGAGGCTTTCTTGCCTTGTGTTTCTTGTTAAGCGCACCGTGCCCGGATGTTTTGACTCGCTGCTTTCGCTGTACAATTTCTTTCGCGGAGAAACCGGTTTCCGATGGCTGGCGGGCAAGCAAGCATCGGTTCTGTGAATTAAAATAAGCTTTATTTTAAAAAAAGCAACTGATTTTTACGTTTCCCAAAATAGGTACAATAACGTTATAACTGCCAATTTAATTTAAACTACTCTGATGAGTTTTTTACTCGCCAAATAAAACTTTTCACTCATCACTGACAAGCAGACGACCGCATTTTTCAAGCCCTGACTATCTGTATTATAGCCACAGGACCTACCGCTGGACAGAGGCACATATCTGTGCATGGGAAAACTGCTAGGATGAACAAATAAAAAAAAAATTCGCGTTTTAATCCGTAACTTGTGTACACATTTTATATGTCAAAATGTGAGCACTAACAAAGCCTTGTTGGTATTTTCACTTCTAAACGATTTCAAAAAACCGACGTGCACCTTCAAGATTTCGCCTTCCTCGACATAAACGAGATACTATTGTAATGGGTTTACTGTATTTCAGTTTCAAAAATTCAAGTCAAATCCAGAATTGGGGAAAAATTCTGCACGGATTTCTGGATTTGTTTCCAGAATCGTCCCAAATCGTGGCGTTGGACCAGATTTTAATTTGGTCCTGCAGACAAAAATGATATACCTAGAGCCGTTTTTTATTCTCTCTTGTGCAGACTCCCAACTATGGGTGCAAATTTTCCGTCTCAGGACGGATTTTCATATTCCAAAACTTTCCGAAAACGGAAGTCAGACAGAGTGAAGATCTCTCCCTTTTTCGTATTTTTTTTTTTCCCCGCGATGTTCCCGTTGTCCATGTTATTGGTTAAATATATTTTTATTCCTTAAGTGCTTGTGTTTTAGCTTGGAAATGGAAGCAACGATTTCCGAAAGAAGGAAGTTAAACGGAGCATTTATGATCTTAAATTATATTTATCGCTATGTACCCTCTATCGTGTATTGTTTTTAAACGGTATTTTATTCAATACATCTGGAAAAACAGAGGAAAAGTACCTGAAAGTAGTAGTTTAACGGAGCGAAGATTTCTCGCACAATCATAATTTCACTTTCCGCGAAGTTTCCCTCTGTCAAGTATTATTATTAACTATTGTTTTGTTGGAGAAATATTTTGTTTCAGCTTGAAAAGAGAGGCAAATATTTCTGACAGCCGAAGCTAAAGGCAGCTAAGATTTGTAATCATATAAATTATATATTTTTTTCTTTGCTGTGGTGCTCCTGTCATATATTGTGGAATATCATTTTATTTCATAAATCGTTGTGTTTCAGTTTGAAAATGGAGGCAGAAAATTTGCACAACGGAAGTTGGACGGAGCGGTAATCCAACGCATTAAGACCGTTGAGGGAATCTCCTACCCAGAGGCCAGAAGAAAGGTCGCTCCAAATCAATCAAATCGGCGATCTTATTAATCAGCGGTTATTGCAAGGACTACAGTCGGTACCCAGACTGATAGCCAAATCCCAGTGAATTGTCCTTACAAGCTTGACGACATCATAGCTGCTGGTCTGGCAGCACTGCAATCCCGAGCTCGGGACGCGAAAACTCCAGCAACCACCGTGCCTAAACCTGCTGCAACTAACACCAGCACCACCGGGACTTCAACAACCCCGGGAGGAAAGAGAAAGGAAAAAGAAAAGGAGAAGAAATCTCCAAACTCCCATCATAAGAACCAGGATCGGGCAAGATCATCTGCGACACAGGAACCAAAATACCGCCCCATTTTACCACCAGAGACTACAGGGCGTCGGACAAAACAGTCCCAAGCGCAAATGGACATTGCAGACGAAATGATGGAATCGGACAACTTTTAGTTGTCCCAGTTTTTCTCGGGTTTTGTTTTTCGTTTTTTCTTTTTCTCATTCACCACAATTCAAACCATGGATCAAATCGTTCAGTGGAACTGTCGAGGCTTTCGGACAAGACATGACGACGTGAAACATCTGCTTTCGTCATACTCTCCGGTGTGCCTTTGCCTCCAGGAGACAAAACTTAAACCATCAGACCTCCTTTCAGTTCGAGGCTACAGTGCATTTCGGAAAGATAATGTTTCAGGAGATATAGCTTGCGGGGGAGTTGCCATCCTTGTCCCCCACAGTGTTCCAGTTTCTTCTGTTGCGGTCTCAACATCTTTACAAGCCGTTGCGGTGCGTATCTCCATGCCTGTGCCTCTAACTGTTTGCAGCGTCTATCTGCCGCCGGATGAGGACGTGAGCGTGTCCGTTCTTGAGAGCTTAGTTGCGCAGCTGCCGTCACCTGCTCTTCTTCTGGGTGACTTCAATGCTCATAATCCATTGTGGGGTAGTGTCAGAACAGACTCACGAGGCCGTAGGATCGAATCTCTTCTTTCCTCGACCTCTTTGTGCCTGTTTAACACCGGTGCTGACACTTACTTCCACGAGCCTACACGAAGTTTCAGTGCAATCGATTTATCTTTGGGTCAACCATCGGTTATGGCCGACTGGTCGTGGACGGTGTGTGACGACCTCCATGGAAGCGACCACTTCCCAATTGTACTTAGGTATAATGTGAGCGTACCATCTTCTGCCTCCCGCCCTCCTCGTTGGAGGATGGATCGTGCCAAATGGGAGGTCTTCACACCGTCCGCAGTAATATCTTTTGCCATGGTGACCCGTGGGTCAATTGACGCAGCTGTTACTGATGTCACAACGTGTATCATTCAGGCAGCAGATTTCTCTATCCCAAAAACATCAACGACGCTCCCAAGACGTCCGAAGCCTTGGTGGAACAATGATTGCGCAGCGGCTAGGAGAGTTCAACATAGGGCCTGGTGTACTTTTCGGCGTTATCCGACCGATGCTAATCTTGTTAAATTTAAAAGAGCAAAATCTTACGCTCGGTTGGTGCGTCGACGAAGCAAGAGGGAGTCTTGGATGAAGTACGTTTCATCTATCAATTCACGTGCCAGTTCAAAAACTGTTTGGGAAAAAATTCGTAAGATCCGGGGAAACTATAGTTCCCGCCAAATTTCAATTCTTGAGAATAACGGCTGCACGTATGCTGAAGTTGGGGAGATTGTGGATTGCTTGGGCGAAGCGTTTGCCTCAAATTCTAGTTCTCAGGCGTATCTCCCGTCCTTTCAGAGGATTAAAACAACCGCGGAACGCCAGAAAATCTCCTTTGCGCCTTTTTATAACACTGAGTATAACTCCCCCTTCAGCATGGTTGAACTACGGGTGGCTCTGCATCGGTCCGGCGCAACATCTGTCGGTCCCGACGGCATCCACTATGACATGATTCGTCATCTCTCGCAGTCGTCTCTCGAGAATCTGTTAGTGCTTTTCAACCGTATTTGGTTGGAGCACAGTTTCCCGGACTCTTGGCGAAGAGCTTTTGTTTTACCTTTTCCCAAGCCTGGCAAAGACCCCAAGTCTCCCTCTAGTTATCGGCCAATTGCCCTCACTAGCTGTCTGTGCAAAATCCTTGAACGAATGGTTAATTCCCGGCTAATTTATTTTCTTGAAGAACATCGAATACTCTCTCCATCACAAAGCGGCTTCCGTCGTCATCGTTCAGCTCCTGACCATCTCCTGCTCCTTGAGACGTCTGTTCGTGAGGCGTTCGTACGTAGGCAGCACCTGGTGTCTGTATTTTTTGACATCGAAAAAGCTTACGATAGAGCGTGGCGTCACGGTATCCTCCGTGACCTCCACGAGAGTGGGTTGCGGGGAAACCTGCCAACCTTCATTGCCAACTTTCTTCGTAACCGTGTGTTCCAGGTGCGCCTGGGTACAACGCTGTTCGCCTTTTTCCATCAAGAACAAGGCGTTCCTCAAGGCAGCATTCTTTCGGTGACTCTGTTCATCCTCCGCATTAATTGTTTACTCAAAAATCTTCCTCCTACGGTTTCGGCTACCATTTATGTTGACGACCTTCACATCTTCTGTTCGTCATCCAGCATGCATTTCGTTGAAAGGCAGCTGCAGTCTGCAATTACCCAGATTGTTAAAGCCGCTAACAATAATGGGTTTGTTCTTTCTCCCGACAAGACAGCGTGTGTCCATTTTCTGCCGGAGGCGTGGCCTCCATCCTGATCCAGAGCTCTATTTGGACCGTGCAGCCATTCCAGTTTTGCCGGAAACCAAGTTCCTTGGTTTGACCGTTGACCGTGCTCTCACCTTTCGCTCGCACGTTCGACGGCTTAGGACTTCCTGTCTGAGAGCCTTGTCAATCCTTAAGATCCTTGCCTCAGTCTCCTGGGGTGCAGACAGGACTTCTTTGTTCCGTATTTACCATTCTCTCATTCGGTCTAAGCTGGATTATGGCTGTATGGTGTATGGCTCTGCGCGTCCTACCGTTCTCCGGCCGTTGGATACCATCCACCATCAAGCGCTGCTTCTTTGTACGGGAGCCTTTCGTACGTCACCCATTCCCAGCCTTTATGCCGACGCGAACGAACCGTTGCTTCATTTACGCCATCTGCAGCTGTCTCTTCAATTTTACCTGAAACTTAAATCACTCACAGACCATCCTTTATACGATGCAGTTTTTCATCCCCAGCATGCTCGTTTGTTCGAGATCCGTCCCTCGTGCATTCGAACCTTCGGTCTTCGTATGGCGGCCGTAGCTCGTGATGCAGGGCTCGACTTGTCACTCGTTGGAGAGACCAGGGGCTTTGAGGATTCTCCATGGCATCCTCTTGGTGTCATGGTCGATACCAGCTTTACATCTTTTGACAAGTCCTCAACCCCTGCGTCAGTGTACCAGCAGCTCTTCGCTGAACACCGTTACGTCAATGCAGACTTTATTCCTGTTTTCACCGATGGATCTAAGGCGGCTGGTGTTGTTGGATCCGCCGCCGTCTGCGTTGACGAAGTTTCTGTTGCCCGCATTCCTCCTGAGGCCACGTTTTTTTCGGCGGAGATGCATGCTGTGTATCTTGCACTTGTTCACGTGCAGTCGAGCTCTCATCAGCGTGCTATTGTGTACACTGATTCGTTGAGTGTTGTGCAATCATTGTCATCTTTGGATTTCACTGGCCACCCACTTCTTTTTGCCGTTCGGAGACTTCTTCGTTCTTTGCTCGAGGCTGATGTCCAGATTCGGTTCTGCTGGATTCCTGGGCATGTTGGGATCCCAGGGAACGAGTCTGCCGATGCTGCTGCTAGATCTGCCTCTTCTTTGGTCGTCACACCCTTGCCACTGTTTCACCGCGATTTTCGCTTTCTTATTCACGATCATATCAGACGAACGTGGCGAAGTCTGTGGGACCAACAGGTGGAGAATAAACTGCACCGTATAAAACCTAACCTTAGAATCTGGAAATCATCGTGTCGCCGGAACCGTAGGGAAGAAGTTGTTCTTGCGCGTCTCCGCATTGGGCATTGTCGCTTCACGCATAGCTATTTGCTGTGTGGCGACGCTGCCCCAACGTGTGAGGCGTGCGACTGTTTACTCACCATCTCTCATGTTTTATGTAGTTGTGTTCGTTTTTGTAATCATCGGTTTCACTATTTTCAGTCTCATCTACTGGATGACGGCGCAGCTACACTGCAGAAGCTTTTGGGCGACCACTGCGACACTTTCGCAGTGTTTTCGTTCTTAAAGCAGATAGACTTTTTAAAACTTATTTAAAAAAAAAAAATAATAATAATAATTATTTATAATGATTATAACAGTGAATTGGTGAATTTATTTATTTATTTATAAACCTAATTGACTAACTAGTCTTCACAGCTTTTATCATTCTCTATTCTAACTTTTGCCAAGCCTGTCTGCTCTTAATCATTTCACCCAGCTTTTAAATATCTTTAACTGATTGTTCTGTGTCTGGCGCTCTTTGGCCAAACCTGGCCCTTGCGCCACTAAAATCAATTAACTAACTAACTAACCAGTTTGTTAATGTTTTTAATAACATTTTAAAATTTATTTAGTGATAAGTATATGTTGCTGAATTCAAATGTCATTCAATTTCAGATCTCGGTTACATATTAGTAATGGAAATTATTATTATTATTATTTTGCTTGTTTGTTTGCTAGATGCCTAATAGTTTCTCAAAGACGTTGCGAAACCGTTCGTTTTTTTACTATTTTCCTTTGATTTCATTAATTTAACCGGCTACAAGTAAATTATTTATGATCGAACGGTGAAAAGAAACGTAAGTTATGCATTTTTTAATTCTTTAGATTTTGACAGACTCCACCCAACCGGAGTGGGGAGATTTACAATAACATTTTAAAATTATTTAGCGATAAGTATATGTTGCTAAATTGAAATATATCTTTCAATTTCAGAAGGTCTCGTTTAGTAAGTAATCGAAGTGAATTTTTTTTTTTTTTTTGCAAGATGCCTAAAATTTAAACAAAAATTTTGCAAAATCGTTCACTGTTTTATTTTCACTGTTTTATGTTGGTTACATTAATTTAACCGGCAGCAAGTATTTATTTCTGATCGAACGGTGCAAATATATATATATATATATATATAGGCGAAATTTTGACAAGAGTGAAAGATTTCTACTCCAAATTATATGAAAGGGATGATACATGCACTCCAGACATCATGAAAGATACCAGTACCAGAGTTCCTCCAGTCCTTCCAGCAGAAGTTGCACATGCAATCAAGAACATGAAGCGGGGAAAAGCTCCAGGAGAAGATGGAATTACTGTAGACATCATACAAGAAGCAAGTGGAGAAATCGAAACAGTACTCGCCCAAATTTTCACTCGATGCCTTAATGAAGGAAAGATTCCTGAGGATTGGAACACCGCTACAATGATCCTGCTACATAAGAAAGGTGACATTGAGGATCTCGGAAACTACAGACCTATCAGCCTCCTATCAGTAGTTTATAAAATCTTCACTAAAGTTCTTTCACACCGCTTGAAGGTAACACTGGACATGGCTCAACCGAGAGAACAAGCTGGATTCAGGAGTGGCTACAGCACAATAGATCATATCCACGTGCTGAGAGAACTAATTGAAAGAGCGAGGGAATATGAACTTCCATTGTGCATGGCTTTTATCGATTATGAAAAAGCCTTTGATTCGGTGAAACCATCAGCAGTTACAATGGCTCTGAAAACCTGCGGTATTGAAGATGCATACATTAATATTATTAATAACATCTATGAAAATGCAAGTGCAAAAATTCGGCTGTTTGAAAATACAGCACACATAAAAATTGGAAAGGGAGTGAGACAAGGTGACACCATATCTCCGAAGCTCTTTAATGCCACATTGGAGGGTGTTTTTCAGTCGCTGAGCTGGGAAAACAAGGGGATAAAGATTAATGGAGATTATCTAACCCACCTTCGTTTTGCTGATGACATAGTCATTTTTGCAACTACCCCATCAGAGCTGCAGAGTATGATCCAGGAACTTGCTGACAAGAGTAAAGAAGTGGGATTAAAAATGAACTTTCAGAAGACAAAAGTGATGTTCAATGCTTTTACAAGAAATGAAGATTTATCGATTGATGGAGAAAAGCTGGAGATAACAGACACGTACGTTTATCTTGGACAGCAGATATCAAGTGAGGGTCCCATTGATGAAGAAATTAATCGGCGTACAAAACTTGCCTGGAGAGCTTTTGGAAGAAACAGCATAATTTTCAAGAGCAATATGCCATTATGTCTTAAAAGAAAAGTGTTTGATCAATGCATCCTTCCAGTGCTTACGTATGGTGCAGAGACGTGGACCTTAACTAAAAGAGACATACAAAGGCTGCAGACAACTCAAAGGAGCATGGAGAGGTGCATGCTTGGTGTAACCAGGAGAGATAAGAAGAGGAACTCGTGGATCCGAAAAATGACAAGAGTGGAAGACATCATGATCAGAGTTAAATCCCTGAAATGGCAATGGGCTGGACATACTGCCAGAAGGACAGACCATAGATGGACAGCCGAAATTTTAGATTGGATTCCAAGGGACAGGAAAAGACCCAGAAGAAGACCACATGGGAGATGGGTGGATGAAATTCGAAAGTATGCAGGGGTGACATGGAGGAGACTGGCACAAGACAGACCGTTGTGGAGGAAACTTGGGGAGACCTTCGTCCAGCAGTGGATTGATAATGGTTGACAATGATGATGATGATGATATACTGAAGAGCAATGCTGAAAACTAAGGAAAAACTTTAGAATTTAAAACGAAAGTTGCAAAATTAACCTGAAGCTTAGGTCTCTTCTTAATAGAGTATATATATATATATATATATATATATATATATATATATATATATATATATAATGCATATTCAATTTTTTAGATTTGACAGACTCCACCCAACCGGTTGCAGCACAAATAGCAAATCGAGCGTTGCAAGGTTAAGAACCTTTCTTTTTCTTAAAATTCTTTTCGCGTGTAGAGAACCCGTTGCCTGCGTTCTTAGCACAAGATCCAGACGGTTTTGTTCGTTTCATTGGGGGGGGTCTGAATGATCGATATGTGCGGTGCGTTGTTTCTGGCGGATTTTCCCCAATTTTCCTTTTATGACGCAAGTGAAGAAAGACTCTTCCCACAGAACGCACATGTGGTTTTGCACCGAAGAAGAGGGGAAACATTGACTCTCTTAAGTCTCGTTATCTCCATTTAATTTAATAACTGTGACTGACGTGTGAAAACACAGCCCTGTTCATTCACAAGTATCCCGAGCTCGGAATTTCTGTCTCTTCGGGAAGTCAGTCCAAAGTTTCATCGGGGAATGATTTGTTATTTGGCGGTCAGTTACGCTCACTCTGATAACAGGGCTTTAGCATCAGTCGTCACATATCAAAATTAGAACAATGATCACGCAGCTGCACTGTGGCGAATGATTTTACTCGTTCCCCTTTCAAACCATTATCCTTGCGATCACGGAGCTGAGAAAATTTTAACTCGTTTTCAGGTCAAGGAAGTCTCCTGCGATAATATGGTTTTTAAGAGATATGGATGGATGTTTTTGAATTCAGTTCGTGTTAAAGACAGATGCCGTGGCTAATGAATGCGCACACCAAGAGTACGAAATAATTTCTTATATCGACGAGACCACGTTGCCAATTAGTATGCATTTTACTCTTTCGTGTTGGAAGACATTATATGGGTTAACCCGGTGATAAGTTGGAGAAATTAGCATGTTTTAAAAGGAAAAGTTGATTAAGGTCTTTCGTGGTGCGCTGTTTATTGAAGGAAGGGGGAGAGATTTTTTTAAGGAAAGAGGATTTGATCACTTGGAACTGCATATATGTAATTAATTCCACCCACAATGAGACTGCGACCTACATTAATTCTCTTTTACTCTTTATATTTGTAACGTAAAATTAAGGGAACCAGCTTCCCTTTATTTAGGGCACTGGTTCCAGGAAACGAACAGAGCCATTCCTAATCCGGGATTCAAATCAAATGCCAACTCGGACGACTAGTCAGAAACCTACACCTCTGACCACCCGACTACCGGGCAGCCAACTTCTTTCGTCTCGTTCCACTTCTGAACAGTAAAAAAAAAATCTGAAATTCACGAGCCATTATTCCTTTCATGAGTTTAACGACGCATACTTCTGATGTCATTTTTTACCACGAAATGGCGGGGAAAATCGTAAATTTCACCACGACCCCTGAACAAGCTCCCACAGTTCACGAAGATTTGCTGGGGGGGGGGGGGGTGTCAGAGCCTCGGGCATCTCTCTCGATGGCATCCCAGATGTGCTCCATGGGATTGAGGTCAGGTGACCTAGTTGTTAATCTTTGCACCCTGTGATGTGCGGTCAGCAGCGGTACCCTCGTAGGACGATGACTTCTGTAACCCATAGCGAGGAGATGGTTTTGGATGGTGTGACTGCTTACACGTTTTTGTGCACCAGCGTTAAATTGCCGAGTGATTTCTTGCACTGTGGCCCGTCTATCCGCTGTTACAATGCGAGCTAGCCGACGATGACCCCGCTCATCCACACGTTGTTGTCCACGGCAGTTGGCCCTTGCGGGAATGGTTTTTCCGGATTCGATGTACTCACGGTGCACCCGTGACACAGTGGCTCGTGAAAATCTCGGTGCCTGCACGACATCCGAGATGGAGTGACCCATTCGTCAGGCCCCGACAATTTGCCCACGATCAAATGCGCTTAGATCCTTCGTCTTACCCATACTGCGTCCGACTCTTACTGATTCCCGTCGCATCACTCCTTATATTGTCGGATCGCTGCATACGTCATGTCGTTTCCGTTTACAGGGCCGCCCATAGTTCCACATTTGCATAACGCCAGCTGTCTCTAATTCAATTGCTCTTCAGTGTAAAATGACCTCAAGTTCCAAAGCTTTCTGTTGCTCGAAATATCACAATGAAAAGTAACAAGTAATTTTTAATAAGTCCTCCTACAGAAAAAGTAACGTTGTTACACAAAACCTGTTCAGAAAAATATTTAGTGCAACAGAAATAAAAATCAGATCAGATCATATGTAGAGGATTTTAGGAAGGGAGTGTCTGACCCCGCAGGTCTTAAACAACTATTAGAAATAGGAGATTTTGGCTAGAGTGCCCGATAGGAAAGTGATACGGAAGCGAGGTAGAAAGAGGGAGGAAGACGCCCTTATTTTATTACCTGAGGTTGGGGGTGGCAGTCCCCGTTGTCCGACGGCTTAACGTGCACATCCGACGCACGGCGGGTATTTAGTGAATGGAGCGTTCGTACCTATATACCTGGTATCGAAACGGAGGTTTCTTCGTGGCAGTCACAATTGTTGACCACTAGGCCATCCGCGGCCCCAGAAAATATAAATGACCGATTCACCCGCATTAATAACAAAAGAGGGGGAGGGCGTCATTGCGCGATTAGGGCTTTACTTGATAGGTGACTGTTAGTTAGGGGTCTTTCTGGTGAAGAAGTAGCACGCGCTGTTGAAGGCTAAGCCGGAACGAGGCTTGTTGGATTCCCACCAAGAGCAAAGAGAAAGGATCTAAAGAAAAAGTCAAAGATTTTACGAAATTTTTGTATAAATACGAGAAAGCCAGAAACTGACTTTTTGGCAGAAAAAACAACAACAAACAGAATTACTGACTATATGGTAGCTGTTAAAACACGGAAAGTTAGAAAATGTTTTCAAAACCGAAATTTCGGACATGTACCGGCAACTTTGCTGCACGTTATTTCGGAAAATTTCCGTGAATTTGCACCACTTATTTTTTACAGTGTGTTATGTTTCTTAGTGTGTTTGCGTTCGGCAATCGAAGGGACATTTTAAGTGGTAGTTTTCTGTGAAAAATTGTGTAATTCACTGCTTTTTATGTCTAGTCTGAGCTCAAGAGTCGCACACGCTGAAAAGTTGCGTAGGTATTTGTTGTGCAATAAAACCAGTGGTAGGAAGTAGTGCTGCTACTGTAGCAAGCTACAAATAAAGTAGCTAGTAGCGGAAAAATTGCACTACAAATCGAATTACTTTAAAAAAAAGAAAAAGTGAAGAAATAGTCTTCAAATAACTTGACATATTTACTGAAGCGTTATTGGCGGGGGTGGGGATGTGCCTTCTCCTATAGTCACGTATCTGACTTGGCGTAGTGAAAACTAGCCAAATTTTTAACCATAAAGTAATATCTTCCTTTGTACTATCAACTGAGAAGTTTTCTCAGTCTGCGAAGACTGCACGTACCAGGCGATTGCGCTAACAATTTTGTTGAAGACCTGTGATTGCGAGATTTGATTATCTGTGTCATGGAGAATGAATCCACTGAAGGAGTCAGTGTTGTTCACATGATGTTCAGAGATGAAACAAATACGAAGATAAATTATACGCATAATTTCCCTTGGTATTTAACTTAAAAGTGTGCTTTTTAAGAAAGTCCTTAATATTGGCTCTTTTAAGCCTAAACGTAAAAAAGCATCTACTTTTCGGAAATAGTAGTTGTGGCAAGCTATTTTTCGGAAAGACTAGTTTTGGCAAGCTACTTTTTGGAAAGAGTAGTTGTAGCAAGCTACTTTTCGGTAAGTTTAGTTGTAGTAATCTACTTTTCGGAAAGAGTAGTTGTGGAATTCAAGCTATTTTTCGGAAAGAGTAGTTGTAGCAAGCTACTTTTTCAAGAACTTATACTCGGGGCAAAGCTAACCTGACTACACTGCTAATGCTGTGAAACCGATTTACCTACAAGCCCAGCAGAAACAGTCTTGCTGGCCCAGCACTATGTTGCCGCTGCCGAACTGTCAATAAAATGTCTGGGCGGCCAACAGAAGGGCCAGCAGTTCAGGCCAACAGCTGGCACCCCATCAGTTGTCAGATGCCACAACAGGGCCATCAGTGGTCCATCATAGGCAGTAGCTGCCACAAGTGGCCCTTCAGTGGCCCTGCAAGCACGTGCCAGAAATTATGGCTAGCCTAATGTGGTCCGCTAGTGGCAGCCAGCAATCACGTGACGTAACTGGTGGCTTGCCGAATCTTGTCCGCTAACTTCCCAGCAGTAGCCACAACAATAAAAAAAAAAAAAAAAAAAAAGCAAGGACAACCGCAGTTTCCTAAAGCTGCAATTTTTTTGTCTCTACCCTTACGAAGCTTGTGAATTAACGCACTGCGCTGGGGAAATTTTCTCAACAGATCGGAAAAACGCCCGTTTGCATCTGATTAGATTTGATCCTGGGCAGTTTGCGTGGAAGCCGCGTTCGCTACCGACCGGACTAATTCACTACGCTCGGACATGTGCTGGAAGCTATCTGTTTGGTATGCAATTTGTAATCGAATGCTTCCCTCTTTCATTTTACAATATTGAGAGGTATTTTTTCATAAAAGTCAGTTTCATATAATTGATAAATTAATTTTTTCAACGTAACGATAGTTTTTTTTTTTTTACCTTAAGGGAACTTCACTCATTTTCAAGGCGTGTACATACTTAGAGTCGCTTTCCAAAGTTTTGTACTGTCCTTGCCGTCTTGAAAAGAGATTGTTGAATAAATATATATTTACCCGGGTTCATGTCACATTCTGTTACATTTTTAACGTTGTGTCTTACCTTTCCGTTGTCCGAAGCTACATTTGTTTTAAAGAGCAAAAGAAATTTTATTTTATTTCTCGTTATTTTTAGAAGTGAATTCCTCCCAGTCTTGTGTATTCAACCCATGGATGAGTACACCACATAGCGTTGCTTTTTTTTTCTTTCAAATAATTAATAAATTTTGTACGCGTATAATTCTTTTTTTTTTTTTTTTTTTTTCCAACAAACGCTGTTTTAATGGTTTTCCAGGATATGTGTTTCAAGCGGTTACAAATTTTTTCTTGTTATTCATCTACTCCATTCCTTGAATTGTTATTCATGGGAATGGAGTGGGTGTATTTCATGGCTGTAATCTAGTATTTCACGGCTTAATCTGATATCTTCGTCGACGTAAAATTTCATTAGGAAATTAATTCGCCTCTTCACATATGGATTTTTTTCTTAACATCCACTAAAATAACACGATGGCGATAGCGTCGTCTTCAACTAACTGGTATCATGAGTGACACAGCAAGTGTTGCTTCTGCGCATGCGCAGTCTTGATGATTCCACCTGTCGTTGGGGGTTGCATTGGTTGCCAGCAACGGGCCACTAGTGGCACTTGCTTGGAGGCCCACAATTCACGGCGATGCTGCAGGGCCATCAATGGCTCGCCAACTGATGGCGCTGCCACCAATGGACCACTACCAGGCCGTGAGCGGCAGATTTCAGCCAGCTGGTGGCCAGCAGTTTCCCAGCACTCGTGTTTTTGCTGGGAGATGTCTCTTATGTTTCAGTATTTCTCCGCGCACTTATGGGCTGCCATGTGTCGTGGACCCTTCCCCCGTAAGGGTGACTTAATACAAGACAAAAGGAAACTTCCCGCATCACATCACGATGTCCTTCCTTTAAACCCCACACGTACTCAACCTTGCCGACCAGCAGGCAAATTATTTCCGAATGAGTATTTTAAAACAGTAACCAGAAAGATAAGACCAAGCTATTATCTCCCCCTTATCCTCAGGATAATACAAGTACAATTATCCTCTCCTGCTCGCAGTAAATATCCCCAGTGTATAGCCTCTCTGAAGCAAAACAGAAGTGACAATGACGTTGCCAAAATGCAAATATTTGTATTTTTTAGAAACGCGTGCGAATCTGGAATCTTCCTTTTTTTATATACTTACGTACGGCATTTAGAACATCTTTATATCCATGCGCTTTTTTAGGCCTCAGTTCAAGTTTGAACAGGAGTTTTTAAACTTGGAGCTATATTAATCAGTGGAAGTACACACTCCGTAGCTTTTTCTGCATAGTCAGATTAGCTTTGCCCTGAGTATAGTTGTAGCAGTGGATGAACTTTTTAAAAGTAGCTTTCCAGTCACTGAACAAAACCTTTAAAAGTAGTATGTTTTTAAAAAGTAGACATACCTTAATTTTCAGGCTTAGTCCTCCTGCTTTTATGATTAAAAAAAAAAAAAGCGGCTTACCAGCTCTGTGGCTCTTATGCCGATGTGGCGCTCACTTCGAATTTTTTTTGGAAACAACTGCTCAGTAGTAGTGGACCATTCGTGAACGATTCGTTCACAACGAATAAATCTTCACCGTGAATGGTTCGATCTCACCGCTGTGAATGATCATTCAATTGAAAGTTAGGCCTAACCTCCGAACAACGGCCCCCTCCCAACAACGGTCACCATTTTTTTTTCGGGCCGAACTGTGACCGTTATTAGGTTTCACTGTATATAATAGTCATTATTTACATTAAATAATCTGTTTCTGTTGTACTTTTCTGTTTAAAAAATATTAATGTATGCAGGTGAATGAAAAAGTAAGTTACACTTAGCGCCATCTAGAGTGGATGTCAGACCGTGTGTGCTTGGGAGCGAAGTAGACAGTACGTCAGAGCTGCCGACGGGAGGTGCTTTAATTCAGTTAACTGCGTTTGGCGTGTGCAGAAGGCAGTTCGTAATGGCGCGTCAACTGGATTCTTACTCCAAATTGGAAGTGCGAGGAACCTTTCGATTTTTGTAGGTTAAGCGCTTGAATTGCACTGACATCCATCGCGAAATCTGTCCTGTATACGGGGGAAATGCCATGTCTCGTCAGGTTATTGTAAAGTGTTGCCAACAATTTAAAAAGAGTCGCACAAATTTGACGGACGAATACCGCAAAAGCAGACCATCAATATCCAGCACTCCGGAGCATTTTGCCGCCGTTGACGACATGATACGAGATAATAAGCGTATCAAAATCAAGGAAATCGCCAGTACGGTTAGACATTTCGTACAAGACCGTACATTCCATCATTCGCGAGCAGCTGGGATTTGGGTAATCGTGTGCGAAATGGGTGCCATGTTTACTCCCCGGCCAGCACAGAAAGCAACGTTTCCTGTCATCTTTGGCTCTTCTGCAACGATATTCTGCTGAGGTTCACAATTTTTTTTTTTTTTTTTTGCGTCGAATCATCACAAGTGGCGAAGCGTGCGTGGTTTCACCATTTCACCCCAGAAACCAAACGATCGTCCATGGAATGGAAGCATGTCACCTCTCCAACAAGGAAAAAGTGCAAAGTCCAACGGTCTGCGGGAAAGGTCATGGTGACTGTTTTCATTGACTGTGAAGGTGTCGTTTACACATAATTTTTCTCAAAAAGGGATTACTATCAAATGTTGCCAAACGCTACGAATTTTGAGAAAGGCAAGTAAGGACACACGCCCTTGGGTAAATTGAGCGAAAGTGTAATTCTGCTGCACGACAACGCCACACCCCACACAGCGTGGAAAACAAAAGATTGCTGCAGTCATTCAAGTGGGAGATGTGGCAACATCCACCATACCGCCCGTCTACCATTTGTTCGGTAAAATGAAACAGGAACCTTAGTGGACCATTCCAAACTGACGTGGCTGTGAAAACCGGTCCTTGATTGGTTGCACCAAACTGAAGGAGGCTTTTTCTATACAGATACGGGAAAAGTTAATCACACGTTTCGATAAATGTTTAGTCCTTAAGCAATTATGTCGAAAAATGAATAAATGTTGTACCTTTTAAACCAGCATACATCCCCTGAGTATATCTTTTATTATTATTATTATTTTTTTGAATAGTGCAACTAATTTTTTGATCCGCTCACGTACCTGCGCATTTATGTGCTTAACCAAAACTGAGTATGTAGAGCTCCCGCTTTTATCATACCGCGGCGTTTCTCAGTGTTCGAAAACAGCATTTGCTCCATTTATTTATTTTTATCTTTGAATTGGCTATTGCATTTAACCTAGATTCACGTTACACTACGGTTTAAAAATTGAACAGACGACATGTCAGACATTCAGTTTTGCATTAAGCCTTCCTCAACTATCTATATTTATCTTTGACGTTATTGAATTAGTTAAGTGCATCTGTCTGTCGGAAATCAATTGGGTCACCCGCTTTTGAAATCAACAGCATGTCAACGATTTTCCATGGAAATCGCGTGAGGGATTCATTCGAACAAGAAATAACAAATGATCGTATGTCCAGGTATTAATTTACCAGTTCAGTTGAGAGAAAAAGACGGAAGAAATTTATTAAAAGGGAAAGGGGTGCATTAAAAATAACGTCCGTGAGTGGCTTCATAAATCAGTGCTGTATTCACGTGCATGCTGCATTTTTTTTTTTTTTTTGGTGGCTGCGAAGTTTAAATCTATTTTATCATTTCATCCACATCAAGTGCGTTTTTCTATTTTTCTTCGTCGTCAGCAATATAGGAAAATCGTATTATCACGAAAGATTTTAAAATCAAGCTTTTCTCGGAAATACAAGTTTCTTTCCTCTTTATTTATTTTTTTATTTATTTTGTTCACCCCCAAACTTGGATATTTATGCTAAATATTATGTAAAGTAAGTTATCGTCTAAAAGCATGGCAACGTCAATCTGAAAGCTCGGTACACAATTGTACCGTGAAATTAAAGGAAGAAGCAAAAATCCGCTTTCGGGATTAAGATTTATCTTTCCTACTGAATTGGAAATTACAGTTAAACCTCTGAATTGAATAACATCCTGGATCTTCAACATTCCTCTGCTATTCGGGATATACCCTGGATCTTCAACATTCCTCTGCTATTCGGGATATTGACTTCTGAGCCCAACTAGGCTCTCCTATACAAAAATCTTTTATGTTAAATCTGTACGTACAATGTATAATTAAAATGTTTTTCGATTAAATATTTTTTGTTGTTGTTTTACAGTAAGAAACAACACAATATGTGTGAATATATGTACAGTATTTTAATTTTGAAATATAGTACATATAATGCACGTGTTCCGATGAATGTTAAAAAATATGTACGTAACAATAAAATGTTATACCATGAATTTTGAAAAGAGTGTAATTACCGCTCATTATTTTAATTAAAATAGTAATTTTTGGTTGCAAAGATATGATAAAAACGTTTTCTCCGCTAATCGTACGTGTTTTTCAAGCTGTATTTTTTAATTTTTCAATAGCGCTAATCCATCTCCGTATTCCCCTTTGTTAGCTTTTTTTGTTGTTGTAAGTCTTCACTACATTTCACAGCGTCTTGAAAAAAAAAAAAAAAAAAAATCGTACTCCTGTTCTACAACTCCATCAGCTGCTTCTTTAGTCGAACTGTTGTCTTTCGATGTTTTCAAAGCAACGAACTGCTGCACATTGTTCGTTACGTCTTCCATACTTTGACTGTTATGAAATCTTTTGCATTTGCTGTACTTGTTCAGATTCGTAATTAGTTTGAAAATCATGTCTGAATCCTCTTCTTCTGGAGTGACAACTAATACCTCATTTTGTTTGGAAGCAGCTGTTTTGCCATTTTAAGAAAATGTACACTGTTAAAAAGTTTGTAGTTATGTTGCACCATTAAGTGGTGCTACACAAGCTGCATCACTTTTGGTGCAAAAGTAACCATTATGCGATGCATGAAACATAAATAAACATCAATGAAGGAAAAAATATTCCTCATAATACATGGGAAATCAATAGAATATCCAAAAGCAAACAATATAAATTCAGAATTTGCTTGTACCGGCATCTGTTTCTGGATAGTAGTACAAATACAAGGTCCATCCAGAAACTGATATGGATGTTTCGGACCTACATCTGTTTCTGGATGGTGGTACAAGGTCCATCCAGAAACTGATGTGGATGTTTCAGACCTACATCCGTTTCTGGATGGGAGATGGGTCAAAACGCTGTGAGGAAGCAACGATGCTTCGAATAGCGAAAATCTGAGGATGTTCAGATTGCTAAGCTAAGTTTGCTTAGTCTCAAATGCTTGGAACTTTACTGTCCTGGGTGGTGTAACGGGTTAGCATACTCAAACGGAAATCGGAAGGTGCGGGTTCGTTTCCCGCTCCAGGGCGATGAAATTTGTAAGTTTTCTGAGAAATGTTACATACATGACCAGTAAGTGGTACTAGCAAATCAGAGTTTATATTCTGTTTGCTTTGGATATTCTGTTATACATAAGCATGTGCAATTTCGCACCAGTTAAGTTGGATGCATACCATGCCATATCATGCTTTTGTATATTTTATTATCACACAGTGGTTTACCTTTCTCCCAAAACTAGTAGTGCATCTGGTGTAACACCACCTTTTTGTGCAACCTACTACAAAACATTAAAACTAGAGACTAGTAGTTTTTTTTTTTTTTGTAATGGGGATCTGGAGGTGACAAAAGTACCCATTTCCGTCCAAAGAAGCTAAACCAAATCTTTGCCGCAAAGATTCCCCAATTTTTTTTTCACTGTAAACGTTTGTTTTTAATTGTCTTATGACCAAGATCACTGTCCGTTATTCGGAGGTTCCGCAATTTGGGGGTTAATATCCAGAACTGTACATACTTCGGGACTGGGGATCACAAAACTCTCCGCTAAATGGAGGTATCCACTATTCGGGAGTGTCTGGGCAGGAGGTTTTACTGCATTCAGATTTGTTATTTCAACTTTGCGAAATGATTGTTTGCTGTCCATAAATTCGCCAAGACTTCCTTCCAATAGCCTCAAGAAGGGTTTTATAAAAGCAGTGTGTGTCCACTATCTTTCGGTGTGCGTATGTAGGCACACTGCTGTTGTAAGGTACTGTGTTGTATCTAGTGCTGGTTTACTACATGAACTCATTTCCTTTTGTATATTGATACAACAGTTTGAATTTTAAAACTGCACAGAACGATAGTTGCATCCAGCGGTGTTCTTTGTTTTGTGCATCATGGGCAAAATCTTGCCAAATGACGGCAGACAGTAAAAACACTTTAGCGCGATTGGTCAGACTCTTGTAGAAAATTTCAGTGCTCTTTATGCAATCCAGGTGTGTCTTTGCCATAGGACTGTCTGTCTAACGGTTATCTCTCGTCAAATATCAACCCATAAGAAATGGGTGATTCAGCAGCAGGGCCGTAGCTACCGGGAGGGCTGTTGCCCTCACAAAACGGTCATTCCAGGGACTACAACAATCGTCATTCCGTAGCTACCGGGAGGGCGGTTGCCCTCCCAAAATGATCATTTAAATTCATGCTCTGACGGACGTAAAAAATAAAAATTGTAACTAAAAATAAAGTTACACCCTTTCAGTATTTCCTTTTTAAATACTTTAATTATAGTCTCGTAGAGTATTCCACGCAGTTAAATACTCTATGAGGCTAAAGTCTTTAAAAAGAAAATACTGAAGGGTGTAGCTTTATTTTTAAATACAATAAAAATAAAAATAAAGTTACACCCTTCAGTAACGTACACTGCGAGGTGTGACCATCTCACATACATGAAAGAAATTTTCCAAAACAGTGAATGGAGGCACAGAAAGCAATATGCTGATATGCGTAACCTCTATGACCTTTCCAAACATGTCGTTGGGGTGAAGAACCAATTTTCTGCTCTGCCGCAGAAAGTTCTCTGAGCGTTTAACCTTGAACGATTTTTTTCTAATCCCTACCCCTAAAAGCTTTTCTATATTGTTACGTTACTATCCGATACTCATTCGTTGTGTGCTGGTTTGTTTTTTGTTCTGCATTTTTGTGGAGTGTTGTGTTGTCGGCGTTCACATAGTGTTTCCGCTTTACCTGGTATTTACAGCCTGTGGTTCTTGGGTGTTTACCTAGTTTTTATGTTTTTAATAACATTACGTCAAAAAACTGAAGTGCGTTTCTTGAACGATCACAATACTTTCCTATAACTGCGGTGTGTGAGAAAGTAAAAACTACGTAATATTTGAATGGAATTCGAAGGGTCGTAATTTCAAGTCTCGCCCTTCCAGATAAGAAAAGCGTTTTACAATTCTGTTCAGTAGTCACTTAGGTAATGAATTGGTGAATGATTGATTATTGCTCAAAATTTCAGCACGTGGCACCTCCGCTAATAAAAATGGTCCGTTGCCGTATGCCGGTCGTATGATCTTTCCTGTCAGAGCACTCTGCTCCGGTTTCTAATATCTTCTACTTTTTTTCTACTCACCAAGAGGTCTATCTGACTGTAGGATGAAAGAAACTGGACCTTAATGGGGATCTTCGTCTTCGCGTTGAAGTAGCCTTATGTAGTGTAAGAACTCCTGCTCCTTCCATTGCCTGGCGTAGGTTTGAATCACAAGTAATGCATACTTGTGTTCTTCTTATAATAGTGTTTTTCCCTTTTCTGCGGAACTAGTGACGTTAAACAAGCGATTCCACCTGCCCTTTTAGATGCTCATCCAGTTAAAATATCCAGGAATTACTAATGTTCCTAGATTTTTTTTTTCAGAATTGAGTTTTGATAAGTTTCGTCATAAATGGATGAAATAACAGGAAGTTTACATACCTACATGCGGGAAAAAAAAAATCTAGAACGTACCCTGATAGTCTTTGTAGATATTTATGCTATCCATCTTTACTATACCAGGATCTTTGTGGGAGTGAAATAAAACGAGTGATTCGAGAGTATACACTAAAGTGCTAGAAAAACTGGTACCCCAGTCTAATACTTGGTAGGTCCCCTACGGGAGCGCAGGACTGCAGAAATACGACGGGGCATAGACTCCACTAGCTTCTGGAAATATGCTGTAAGCAATGCACACCATACTTCCTGCAGAGCGTTCCACAATTCGGGTGTATTCCGAGGTCTCTGATTCCTGTGTTCGATAGCGCGTTGCATGGCATCCCAAATGCGTTCTATCATGCTCAGATCTGAGGACTTGGGTGGGAATGGCAACACCCCAAACTCAGATGAATGCTCCTCTAACCATAATGTGGCGTCCCGACACTTGTGTGGAGGTGCATTGTCCAGTTGGAACAGGTCCAACCCATCAGCATGAATGCAGGACATGAACGGGTGTACCTCGTCAGAAAGGATGCGCACATAGCGTTGGCCGGTCACAGACGTTTGTAGACGTACCAGGGGTCCCAGCGAAGTCCAGCTAAGCACACCCCATACCATTGCGGACCCCCCACCATCAGGTATAGTTCCTTGTTGACAGGCGGGATTCATGGGGTTTGCACCACATACGAATCCTTCCATCTGCGTGATACAGTTGGAAACACGACTCGTCAGACCAGGCTACTTGTTTCCAGCCATCAAGTGTCCAGTGGCGGTGTTGCCGTGCCCAAGCGAGGGGCATAGCTCTGTGTCGTGCACCCATCAAGGAGACTCGAGTTGGGCGTCGGCTCCCAAAGCCCATATCGTGTAGGGTACGTTGCACAGTCCGGACGCTGATGCTCGTTGAGGCTCCAGCATTGAATTCCGATGATACCTGCGAGAGTGTTGCACGCCTATCGCGTGAAACGATTCTTGACAGCCGACGACGGCTACGTTCACTTAATGTCTTTTTACGGCCACACTGGTATCGTAGGTTGGAGGTTTTGCCGGAATTCTTGTAGTCACGGTATACCCTTGCAATGGTCGTCCGTGAAAATCCTAACTTCGTTTCTACCTCCGAAATACTATGGCCCATCTCGCAATCGCCAACTATGACACCGCGTTGAAAATCGCTTAAATCGTTATTACTTGTCATTCTCATGCCAAAAACAGCTCTGATAGCTAGCAAGGATGTCTATCGCTTTATATACGCACTGGCGGACGCAACCGAGTACGAGCATAGGTGACGTTGCAATGTATTTTGCATAAGCTCGTCTGTACCAGTTTTTCTGGCACTTAAGTGTACATTCATTTATGTACAACAGATTGCATTTATTCGCGTCAGTAGCTACCACAACGAGCCACGATACGGTACATACTAAGTGGATTTAAATCATAACAATAAACTATAAGGTTTACTTATTCCTGACATTGAGCGGTACTTAGGTAGGTGGATTAATGAACGTTATTGTCGTAAAACCGATGAAAGAAGATTAGTGAGTCATAAAATTAAATATGTAATAACTAGACTATGGCGGCGGCAATTATAAGTATTTCGACTGTTTAGTTTTTAGAAAACATTATTATTATCATCATCTCATTATTATTTGAGATTCCACCTCTTCTTGAGGCTTTTCTTCTCTTCCTTCGGACGGGTACAACGTACCAAGTCTGGGAAGTGTTCTTTCTCTCAGTTGTCCAGGAACTTCCTTACTATCCTACAAGTGTTCAGGATAGCTGCCTTCTGTAGTTCCATGTAGGTGTTAGGTTGAAGGTCTAGTGTCTGTATAGAGTTGTGAATGGTCTTAGGCACAACTCCTGTGGCTGATTTTACTATGAGGACGGTGTTGACGTTCTCCATATGCCACATTTCCTTGCCTTCATATCATAGGTCGTTATACTTTGACAGCTTCTCTCTGTGCGTCTTCTGGATGTTGCACGTGTTGGGGACGGCTATGTCAATGAGGTACGTTGACTTTTTCTCCTTGTCGACCAGGACGGTGTCGGGCCGATTGTGGGGGATGGTCCTAACTGTTCTGATCGATCTGTCCCAGTACATGTTGTGGGTGTTGTTCTCTAGAAGCGTTGTTGGCTCATACTTGTAGTAAGGGACAGGCTCAGTTGTAATGAGATGCTTTCTTGCCACTTTCTGATGGAGGATCTTGGCGTCTTGATTGTGCCTGTTCATGTACTCCGTTTGTGCGAGGATTCTGCACCCTGCTGTGATATGTTGGATGGTCTCTGGCGCTTGATGGCATTGTCGACATGTCGCTTTCCACTGACGTGTCCTTCAGGATATGCTTCCGGTAGTTTCTGGTGTTTACAACTTAATCTTGTATAGCCATCAGGAACCCTTCGGCCTCGGGGAAGAGTGATCCGTTTGTTAACCATGCATTGGAGGCAGGCTTATCCACATGGTCCAATTGCTGATCGTTGTAGTGCCTTCCGTGTAGGACTTTCTTGCCCCAAGCTTCTTCTTTTGGCTCCCTTGTTCCAATCTCGATGTTCTGAGTAGAGAGGTCTAGGGCTGTGTGCTTCTCGTAACTCTGGTTTATTGATTGGTGAAGTATTTTCTTGCTCTGATGGAAGTATTTTCTGAGGCTGCTGATTTCTTTGTCTCGGTGTTCCAGGAGATCAATCATTCCCCGTCCTCCTTCTGCTCGTCCAATGGTCAGCCTTTCTATTACTGACTTCGGGTGGTGCTGGCGATTATTATTCGGATTTGGACGAACGTAAGAAAGAAACTACCCTGACACCGATGAAATGATGCAGCTATGAAAGTTTATCTGCGCAAGCTAAAATGTGACCTCAAGATTGAAAGAAAATCTGAATCGTAAGTGTATTAGTGAAGTAGATTGGCAACTTTTGGTCTAGGATATATACAGGTGGCATCCGATCATGTTATACAACATTTTAAAGCTTGTCGATAGCAAGTAGCTCCCCCTCCTCCCAAGGGGGGTCGAGAGGAAGCCAAATTTTGCTACCACGTACTTTTCTCAGAGCATCAAAAATACATTTTTTAAATGGTTTTTATCACATTCAGCATCGTTTTCTCGTAATTTACGCAGATTGCAGTGAGTTATTGTTACGTTTATGTAAAACGTGATGAAATGTTCGGCGATAGTTTAGTAAAATAAGTTGAGTAACAATGAAATTAGCTATTGTTGCGTCTCTTCATTAGGGCAGCATGCGTTACAATCAAATTTCAACAATGGTTTTGACTACTTCCGTTACCCATTTTCGTTGCATCGAATTTTTTTACTTGGGATTTACTTTACTACTGACGGGGAGGGGGACTGCATAGAATCAAAAATAAATCGGCGTACAACCGCATCCTTTCGTAAACTACGCCATTTCGTTGATGTGTGGGCGACGAATGCACTTTCAGCTGTTGCTCTGGCTTTTTTAAAATTTTCGCCAATTTATTCGCCAAATTCAGTTTTTTTTTCACCATAAAGTGTTATAACAATACAAAAAGGTAAAAAAGTAATCGCCACTATTTTCGCCAAAACGATTTCTTTTTTCGCAAATTGCAAAGAATGAGATTGGCAGCGTGACCTTGTGCTCCTGTAAGGTACAAGTTTAGGGCACAGAAATACTGTCTGAACTTTTTTTTTTATAGCCAGAGTGCAAAACTGCGGACCCCTTCCTCGCGAAAAGTCAAGGCTTCCCTCCTCAAAAAATAAAGCTTTGCGCAGTTTTAATCATTTTGAATAGATCGTGATAACTTGTAATCACACATAGGTAATGCTTGTTAGGATATTAAAATATGTATTATATAAATCATGTATTACATAAATTACCCATATACAAAAATAAAATCTAGGAGTAGGGGACTGAGGCATCACCCCTAATAGCTTAACAGGCCCGCGCACCGATTTGTGACGTCACTAGAGTAGTCCGTAGTCGCGGAGAGGAGCATTACGGCGATGTGCGAACGAACGCGGCTTTACGTACACCAACTAACCAGGTCGTGCGTTCTTTTAGAGTTTCACTGCATTTAAATAAGAACTTGTGTGTTAGTTTTCAAACAACTGCAGAGTTAACAAGTTTGTTTAATAATCTTTTAAAATACAGAAGAAAAAGAAATTACAGCGTAAAATTTAGCGTAGCAATAATTTCGACTTGAAAGGGCAAGCAACACAGATTCGTCAACTTAATGAAAGCATCCCTGTCATTTCACTGGAAGTGATAAACCATTCCTATAATCGAAATTATAAACTGTTGTCGTAGTTTCACTTGAAGTTATAGTGTCTTTATAGTTAGCCGAACGATTCCTGTACTTGTGAACAAATCGTTCTTGTACTTGAAAGATTAGTTTGAGGGTCCATTACAAAGTATCGCCGTCGTTTCAAAAGATGTCGATTGACATATTTAAGGAATCAGATTTTTCATTCATTGCAAACTTATGACTATGAAAATTTTAGTAATGAAATAATTCCTTTAGTGAAAATGTATTTTATATGCAATCCGTGATCACTAATATATAAAAAAAGGTCAAAAAAAACTGAATTTTTTTCTGTGTTTTTTAATTATTACCAAATGCTTAATAAAACACGTTTTAACGCACATACAGTGAATTGCTGCTTGATTCACTGATTGCATCAAATAAATTAAGATTTCAAGAAAATTATGCAATTGCTACATTATTAAACGTACAATAATGACATAACAAGTTTTCCTAATTTCAGTACCATCTAGTTACGTGTTTGGACAACTTCATTTTGATAAGCAAATATAAAGTTTATAATTTTTGTCTTCCAGAGCACTATTTCAAAAAAGTTACCTTGTCAAAGTTCAACACATCTGTATTAAGTATATTAGTAGCATTAAGCAAAACTATTTGGATCCACAATATAAGCATTTCTTTTTATCTGGAAAAATACTAGTAACTTATTGGCAGAAATTTCCTAAAATTTGATTTTTAAGAAGTATTCAGGAAAACTGCCAATGTACATATAATTATGGCTGTGCAGTTCTTTGTGTATCACAAGCACAATTTGATTATGTGTCCGTTAGCTGTTCCTTGAAGAATTTCAAAGACACGTTTCTAAGAAAATCTGAAATTTGTTCCAATAATTTCTTAAAGTATTTTTTCAGATAATTATTATATTTTTTGAGAACCTGACAAAGGCACATGCAGTTATTGTACTGAATAAATCTAAGCGATTGTTTTGGTACTATAGGATGTATTTTAAAAGATGTACATGTTTCATTATAAATTGACTAACTTGATGTACCATTTTCTCAAAAACTATAAAAAGCAATGGTATAAAATTTTGCACAAATGTTTTGTCATTGCTAAAGCTATTGAAAAAGATTTTTTCCTTTTTTTATGATTTTGGTTTCAAAATAAATTCTATGAAGGATTGAAGAAGTTTTTCCCCATACAAAAATTGACACCCACCCTCACGTTTGGAAGCACACTTTCTAGTAGTTATTGGATAATATGAGATATATTAGTTCCAGTTATTACTGCTGTAGCTTGTGAAGACACAGTGCAGAAAGTCTGGAAACAGATAAGTCTAGATAAATGAATAAAAAGTTGCTCTCTCATTTTAAGCAAATGTTTTCAAAAAAAAAAAAAAAAAAAAAAAGCGAGTATATATTTCTACTTGTATTTTAAAAATCTTGTTTGTTTAGAACATAGTTTCCACAATATGTGGATTCATGTCGATCCATGTACTTTTTTTCTCTTAAAAATACCATGCCCGAGATGCCCAGAGCATGTAAAATCATTCGTCTGGGCAGGTAAATAAAACATCTAATTGCCTGTGCATGGTAACTAAATTTTAAAATAAAAAAGTTTGTAATAAAATTTCCTACTACACAAGAATAAAAAGACAGTCATCACATGTCTTGTTTCATGTCATTGTTAATTAATGGAAGTTGTATTATTGTTACGAAGTACCAAGGAAAGAGTAATATCACATCTTTAATTATGTTATGTTCTACGCCCAGAAATCGGAAACCTAGTTTTGCTCCAAATTTTGTTTATAATCAACAACAGTATGCATGCCTCTGATGTAACTGGCCTATCATGTTTACTGATTAAAAAAAAAAATTAAATGTTTAGTGACAAAGGGAGAAAACTTTAACAAAAAGGAACGTGGCATAATCACTAAATTTCCGAAACACCAGTTTCATCATCGTACCATTTCATACCAATTTTAGCATCAGCATCTTAAAAATTGATATACACACGTTTGTGCATTGAACATTTGTAATACAGACCCTTAAAATGGAAGTGCAAACATGTTAAAACAGTTCATATTTTTAACTTAAAAAAAATAGGGTTCTGGTTTGTTATCTTAAAAGATACATTTTCCTGCGCATCCAGCTTTTACTACCTGGGCAAGTAAATAATTTCTTGCCCAGGTAGTACTGATATATTTCACCTAATTTTTAAGAAATTTAATGGTTCTGATAAATTCCCATCCTACCACAGGTAGAGCATACACACTGCTCACACGAGAGTTCTTCAATGTGTTGGTTTGTAGAAAAATGCTTCAAAATCTTTAAACTGACATTTTAAAGGCAAGCTTACTCCTGAACTATGTGTGAACTTCTGTTTTTGTGCATTCATATCTAATTTTTGCTGTCTATACTTGATTCAGTGTTTGTGTTCCTTTAGTAATAAATATTAAAAATGATAATTCAATGCAATTCTCTATGTCTGCAAACACAAAAGATGTATTTCACATGGCAACAAGGCCTTAGCATTTATATAAAGGACATAGGCATGTTAGATGTGTACATGACATACATATATTTCGTATAGGATATAAGTATTTTACAAGCATTTGTGCCCAGAAATAGGGACCCCAAAAAAGTTAATCTGGCGCTGCCTAAACACTTAAATAACTAAGTACGAATGTATCAACATATTACACTTGGGATCAAAAACATGCAACCCTTATTATTCTGTGTCCATAATAAAGTTTAAAATCCCTTCCTAAATATACATATTTTACTTTGAACTTATTTGATACATTGGCAAAAACATGTTATGGGTTACTATAACAACACAAGTAATCTATTCTTTCCATTACAAACATAAATTTCATTTTTCAAAAATATTTTCAGTGCTTTGACTTCCCGCTGTGAGATGCATTAGACTATAAAATTAGCCAAATTTAAATTTTCTAGTTCAAAATTTTTATTTTACGAGTAGTTTAAAATAAGGTTAACAAAAGGTTTCCACGTACCTTAGAGTTGAAAATTTTCATGCTTTATTGCTGTAATCCATTAGTAGGGAATTTGAATACTTTTAATATTCCTCTATGAAAATAAATTTAGTTGACAATTTGACAACAACAACCACGCACATCCGTAGTCACGCTTACACAGAGTGAGCAAGCTGATGCATGCTCGACCACCCACCACGGACATCAGCCTATTCTCCCCTACGTCACGCAGCTTCCGGCGTTCGGTGCGCGGGCCTGCTAAGCTATTAGGGGGTGATGACTGAGGGCACACCAACAAAAAGACCAAAGAAGCAATGGCTATGTGGAGAGAGCAATTGCTGCAGGGGAATTTTGGCTACTTAGCAGACTTAACTGACCTCTTGGTTTTGGAAACTGATTGAAAATCCTTACTCCTGCACAATTCAGAAATAATAGACACTGGGTTTGCAGCTGAGTTTCTCAGGACTGAGAAAGCACTCAAATTAGTAATTAAAAGTAGGTGTGGTAATGACATACTCCTCCTTTATCTGGAAATTAGCAAAAGACAAGAAAATCCCATCCAACTTGCCTTGTGCAGTGAAATTATAAAAATATAGCCTGTTTTAAGTAAGGGTGTTTTTTCTCTGGAAAATAATTTAAACAATATGCAATGGCAAAGCATTTCTTGACCATTCCAACGAATGTTAAAGAAAATATTATTCACAAGGATATTGTGGCCTCTGTCCATCTGTGTCCCACACAGGGTTGGTTCAACCATTAGGCCAACTAGTTGCCTAGGGCGCTAAGATTAAGAGTTGATAAAATCAAAAGTAAATAAATGAGAAAAAACAAATGTGAAAACAATGACAGTTTTATTTTCTCTTGTCCATTCGATATAACTTGTGAATTCTTATTCATTGAGAAACGGAGACCTGTTCTTATAGAATGGGTAAGTCAGCTTGCCGCAAAATCACGAATCTGTCGGAAAAGTGCCATAAACTAGGCTATACTCATCCCTATGCAGCAGGGAATTCAGGCAACGCCTGAGAGTGGCACAATATTTTTTTATATATATATATAAAGAAAATGGATTCTGTAGTATCTGGTTTTCAATGGAAATATCTATTCTAGAGCGCTCACTTCTTCCATCATAAATAGTGGCAATGCTCAACGTCTAAGGTTCTTTGGGACGGGAGGGGGGAGGGATTAATGACCGCCATGAGCAACTCGATGGTTATAAACGGTCGGCCATCCCTAATTTAGGACTAGTTCCAGGGAAGAGGGAAAGCCAGTGCCGTAAGACAAACACAACATCCACGCCTCAACGGGATTCAAACCCGGACCCGTCTCGGACGAATTGTCAAAAGCCAGCGTTTAGACCAATGTGTTACTGGAGCGGCTTGCCTAAAGGTTAGCAATTGTCTCAGTCGGACTCTTTTCTAGTAAGAACAGGAGCAAGAGTAAGAGAAGTCTGGATAACCACGTTCTGTACCCCAGTGTACTGGGGTATAGAACGTGGTTATCCAGACGTCGCTGTACAGCATCCCAAATGTTCTCAATGGGTTTAAGGTCAAGAGACCTTGGAGGCAGTTGTAATGGTTCAATTCCATGATTTTTCAGTTCGTGAAGCTCGCTCCATGCACAGTGACTGGTTGCATTGCCTTCGAGAAAATGTAATGCACGTCCAGTAACAGCATGAAATAGTGTCGCAATGATGCATGCCCCAGTAGCACATTGACATTGGCCAACGGTTGGCCCAATGATATTTTTGCGTCGGCAGCGTTGGGCGAAGATTGCGTTGTTTATCGAAGATTGGCCAACGGTTTTTCCAACCACACGTGACCAACCATTTATCAACAAATGACCACTTAACTGTTGTCCGATGGTTGTCCAACAACACATGACCAACCATGGTTGTCCAAGAACACATGATCACATTAGAAAACTGTTTGCAACAGTTTTCCAATGTGGTTCCAACCGTTGAACCAACACATATCCAATTGTTGGCCGCCGAGTCGCCTCGTCACTGGGCCGACCGTTGAAAGCCCACGGTTGGTCCAACATAATATTGCTACCTAGGTGATGATCTCATTTCGGTACAGTGAGGCATTCATGTTGCCTTGACAAACACACGAGGAGGCAATGCCATTAAAACACACTCCCAACCAGACCAGACCAGAACTGACTGCTGCTGGTAAGGGTGAACAGATTGCACATCATGTGGTTGCATTCATGTGCTGGATCTCCTCCATGCGTGTTGTCATCGAGTATCAGGATAAAGAGCAAAACTGGATTCGTCTGTGAACAGCATATGGTGCCACTCTTTATTCCATGATATGTACTGTTAGACATAGGTGCATCTTTGACAATGATGAGGTGATGCTAATGCTGTACATCTCGCCGGCCTCCTTGCTCTGAGTTTATACTTATGAAGACTTTTGTACCGTCTGTGTACATACTGTGACACCAGAAGCAGCTCGCAGTGATTCCTGGAGTTGGGTGATACTATGCCTACTCCAGGGTTCCCACTCAACCTGGAAAACAGGGAAAACCTGGAATTCTCAGGGAATTTGAAAATGGTTCCAAAAATCAGGGAAAACTCAGGGAAAATTACCCTTTTTTGTGAAAATCGGGGAAAATTACCCTTTTTTTAAAAAACATCAATGGATATTTTATTTTGCCAAAAAAACTTATTTTTTTAAGATTTCAAACTTTGGCTTGCAATTACTGCCTGCCTAGAATTTGGTAGATCTTACTTTCAGTTATATTAAGTATTTCCTTTATTCCCTAAAAAAAGATGCAAAATTGAATTTTTAAAATTGCCTGTTATTAAGCTTTTGTTCAATTTCTGCAGGTGGTAGTTATAATATGGAACAATTAGGCAAAATGGCTCCTGCTTGAAGAAACATTTCACAAGAGAACCAACCAAATGATGGATCAAAGTCCTTTGTCTGTTGGTTCTCTTGAAACATGTTTCTTTGAATAGAGCCATTCCATCATTAAGCTTAGCTGTGTTGTGTTATAGAAAAACTGAAACTATTCAACTGACACATTTTTTCTTACATATGACCTGTTTCTATGGGAATGTATTTACAAATTCCGTGTGGGTAGTATTCACAAAAATTCAAGGAACTTTGGTACAGAAAATAATGTGCACAGTTATTAATGAAAAGCAGGTAATTTTATAAAGACAAATTACTTAAAGAATTTACAAGTGTGTGCTTTAGTGAGAAAAATGAATGGAATGTAATGAAATGTAACAATTCTTTGCAACATGCCACTCTGGAAAACTTAAAAATCACCTGGAGAATCTGGAAAAGTCAGGGAATTTTTTTATTACTTTTGAGTGGGAACCCTGTACTCGGAAATACTCATTATCAGGTAGCAATCTTGCCTCCTGGTGGTTATCCTCAGGCGACTACTTCCGAGTCGATCTGCAACATTCCTATGTCATAGAAATCTTTTGTGCAACTGACTTACTACACTTTGCAAAATCCCTAAAGCAGCAGTCACATCGATCTGCCATACACCTGCCTGTAACATGCCAAACAGCCCTATTTCTATTGTCAGTGCTTAAACATCGTCTAGACATCATGTCAGGTTAATCCCACCCTGAAGGCAATACATTCAGCAAACTTCTAGACCAAGCAGTGAAACAACCAGTTTTCCACTTCTTGCAGAATACTTTTATCGGAGCTCGCACACCACGTGCTATGTTGTTGTGATGCTAATTTACATATGTGTAGCTTCCCGAGCTAATAACCGATCTCCAGTGGTTGTTAAATTTGCATATCAACATTTTCTCTTCGAAACCACAATAATATCCCTAACTTTTTGTGACCATTGTATTTCCTCTCCAGGAGACTACTACTTTTTTTTTTTATTGATTGGGGGAGTAAAGATTACATGGTATACTGATGGGGTTTCATATCAAAACAGAAGAACTATTTTTTCTTCAGGGTTTAAACGACCACTGTGCCGCCCAGGTGGCACAGTGGTCTAAGCGATGGCTTTTGATCATTCGTCCAAGATGGGTCCGGGTTCGAATCATGGATGTTGTGTTTGTCTTATGGCTCTGGCTCTATCCCTTCTCTGGAACCAGTGGCCCTAAATTAGGGGTGGGCGACTGCTTGTAGTCCATTGAGTTGTTCACGGTGGTCGTCCAATAAAGAAAAAGAAAAACTACTACCGTGAGCAACTCAATGAGTTATAAGCAGTACCCCCCATCCTTAATTTTGGGCCACTGGTTCCAGTAAAACATCCATGCTTCACCAGAATTCAAACCTGCACCCCAGGAGCCTTTCGTATAATGTATATTTGATTTCCCTATCAAGTGGAGAAAAATCTGAGATTATGTGTCTCTGTAAAAAGCAGATGTAAGGTAGAGTAAAAAGTTAAGGAATTTGTATGTCTATATAAATGACTAAAATAATTGGAAATAAGTCGGTTCTTTTTTTTTTTTTTTTTTTTTTTGTATACTTTAGTTTGGATAATGCCATTTTTATATATTGTTGGTTATGTAAGTATGTTGTTTATTTGAACATTTTGATGTGACAGTGCATTTTTGACATCTTTATTGTTATATTAAATATGTTTCCTTTCATGTAGAGTCCAAGTCATGCATCTACAACTGCAATGGCAACTCCTTCTGCTGCATATTATCCTTACCATCAACCCCCTTACGCACCTCCTCATTTTCATCCTCAAGCTCCTAGTCATCTCCAACCTCCCATGAATCATCAAAATATGCATAGTATGATACATCCTCCTCAGTGTAATGGGCAGACCACACCTCAAGGTAAGTTCACTAATTGCGACGTTACTGATTAGTGACATTTAAGTAGAAATTAACATGCTTTGCCATTTGTAACCTTAATAAGATATATGGCTCCAGGACAACTTAAAAGATCGCCATTATGCAGGGTTGAAAGAATACTGGGGCACCTAAAAATTGGTCAATTGGCACCCAATGCTTTTTTCATTTTCTCTTCAAGTTCAATAATTTGCAGTAAATACAGTAATTTCTGTCATATAATCAGTGAAAAAGTTATGAATTTAAGTTACACCAATAGTACACCACTTAAAAAAGTTTTTATGACATTAAGTTTTAAAAAACATCCTCGTGCTGTCAGGAGAGCTGGTGGTATTGGAAAAGTATCAACAATGCTGTAACAAATGAAAAACAGTAATGCAGTACAATGTTAAAAAGCTGGAAAAAGACGGAAATGTCTTTTTTTTTTTTACTTATGAGCATTTTGACGGAAAATGTAATTCAACGAAGGCAATACTATTTTCTCTGGTAGAAGGTTAATACTCTTGAAAGCAGTGGCATACCGAAAAATCCCCCCCTCCAAATATTGTTGAGGCTCTGGCTCTATCCCTTCTTATGGCTCTGGCTCTATCCCTTCTCTGGAACCAGTGGCCCTAAATTAGGGGTGGGCGACTTTTTTTTTTGAAAATCCATTAGCTTTCAATTGCTGAAATTTTAACTTCTGTATTATTTGGGAGACCCCCTGCAAAAATATTTCAAGGCTTCAAAATAAAAACTAGGCTTTACGGGTGTTTCATTAAATCAGTCTTTGGAACCTACGGAGTTTTTTTGTAAAATCAAAATTACACAAATGTGTACGTTGTAATTAAAATAATTGCCCTGGTTTTATACAGATACAAATTATACAAAATATTTGCGTCAAAGTTAATCATATCATGCAAAATTTATTATTCTAAAGAATTAAGGCCAGCTTCTTTGAAATGTCAAATGATTAAACACACACAATGTGCAACTTGACAGTGTCTAATGACTTTTCAGATTTATGCGAAATGTCACAACTTAAGTAAGCAAATAACTAAGTAAAGATTTAGAACTAGAGCACAAAAACTCTAAACTACGTAAATTATTTACTCTGTAATGTGAAAAAAAACTCACTTTCTTTCCAATTGGTGAAAAAAAAAAAAATCGTTTTGGCATTTGATAAAAGTTTTGGCGAAAATATTGGCAATTACCTTTTATAATGACATCTGAGCAAAAACCATCTTTTATTTTTATTCAATTTTGTCTAATGACTTTTCAGATTTATGCGAAATGTCACAACTTAAGTAAGCAAATAACTAAGTAAAGATTTAGAACTAGAGCACAAAAAACTCTAAACTACGTAAATTATTTACTCTGTAATGTGAAAAAAAAACTCACTTTCTTTCCAATTGGTGAAAAAAAAATCGTTTTGGCATTTGATAAAAGTTTTGGCGAAAATATTGGCAATTACCTTTTATAATGACATCTGAGCAAAAACCATCTTTTATTTTTATTCAATTTAGTATTTAAAAAATGAAATTCTATCATTAGTTACTTTTTTCATTGTTTACTATTGCACGTGAGATGGAAAGCGATTACTCGAAAAAGTGACACGATCACTGCCGTAAGACTCGTAAGACCTATTTATAACACTTTATGGCTTTTATAATTCAATTGTGGGTGAAGAAAATAATTGGTGACATCAGATTGTGTTTGACGAAAAAATAAATAAAATTTGATTTGGTGAAGGGGGTTGCAAACTTAAAAATCCAGAGCAACAGCTGTATACATATTTGCTCATATTTCATTCTAGTTAATCTTGGCATCAAATGAGGGAGTTGATATTTTTTTCTATATAGCAAATTTGATTGTGCAACAGTCAAAAAGTAATAGTATTTGATTAATAATATACAAATTTGTAACAATTTTTAATTATAGAGTTAGCAATAAACCATAAAGCAACATTGATTGCAATCTTTGAAGTAAGTCAGCAATTTCAGGGAAGAGCAACAAAGGATTTTGTGAAAATTGAAAGTGCTCCTTTAATGAAAGCACTGGAGATTTACCCCATTAAGAGGATGAAACATAATGTAGCGCAACATAACATGACGTGACCTCTGAGGTTCAGAGGTTAGCTCCTCAAAGAATGGTGACAGTCTGCCAGACAAACATTTAACTGATAAAACTGGATTTTTAAAATATTACTTTACCAATAATAATGAAAAGAAGTTCAATGTTTTTAAATTCATAAGCATAAGAATGTGTGAATACACATGCATTTACCATGACATTCTTTGTAGGAATACCACTGTTATCAGCACATTTACATCAGTTTGTGATATGTCGTTTACCTGACTTTTGTTTTATATTATAAATATTTATTTTAAAGGGATCAATCATTTAACAATATATTAAATAATTAATATATAAATTATTGATTATTTAATAATTTATATAAATCATTAAATAAAATCAATTGCTCTAAAGTATATATATTTATAACAAAAAAAGTACATAGCATTCATATCACAAATTGATGTAAACATGCTAAAAATAGTGGTATTCCTGCAAAGAATGTCAGGGTAAATGCATGTGTATTCACACATTCTTATTCTTACAAATTTGAAATCTTTTAAGCACGTACATTTAATTTGCCTGTAAAACGTTTTAGGTGCCTTTGACTTTATATCATCAAGTCAAAAACAACTGTAATAAAGTGCAATAATGATTAGGTAATTTCTGGAAATGTTAAAATGGGGCCTCTCTTAAACAACTTGGCCCTGCTGTCAAGTATGGTAATCAGGTCGTGCACAAAATGGGTGTACCTCTTAACAGGAAAATTCTGACAGTGTGAAAATATAAGGATAATCTTGATTCTGTGTCCTGCTGTCTGATGTGAAAAGAACTTTTCCCATCTGATATGTAATTGCAGACACATGTGTATGAGAAATTTGTCATCTGAGAAATGTGCAATGTATATGGAAAACATTAGTATAGTCATGGTTAGAGTTATATGGCAAAGGAAGCATTTTTCAAGTATGATTTTTCAAGTATGAAGCTGAGATATCATTTTGTATACAAATGAATGTTTACACAATGTAGCATGTAAATTGTGCCTGTAGAACATTAGGACATCTGAAAGTATTGGAAATAATGAATGTTGTCGCAGGTAAACGCATCATGTAGGTCTAATAATGATATGTTATAATAGTACGTTTTGTATGGGCTAAAAAAAACCCTTCATTTTTTTCATACAGGTAAGAAAGAAACACATTAAAATTTTTACAAGGGGCATCCTGAAAGTAATGCCTCCTCCTTAATAACTTTTGAAAGTTTGAAGTGATTTTAATGAAACTGCACTGACATGTGTGCTATGATATGTTACCATTGTGGGAGCAAATTATTTTCAGAATCAAAAATACAGATCATGCTATTAAATTGAAAACAATTGCCATCTCCTGCACGATACACTTTAATGATAAAAACTGTGTACAATTAAAATAAGTATATGTTTAAGACCTTTCAACAACACAACAGTGTCATCCTCAGAAACATACAGCAGTGAGCACAGAAGTGAGAGACCTATATACTTTAATAGAACAAATAACAGTTAATGCGCATGTGCAATAACGAGAAAGTCCAAATTAAGTTCAGTGGGTAAAAGCATAGTTAGTGGGTGTGACCTGGCCAAAAAGTGTTCTCCAAGGAAGGGGGATAAACACAGGGGGTTCATCATTGCAACATCTTTCGCCATTAACGAATATGTGAATACTTTCGGAAAAAGTGTTGATCGGCGATTCCCGGGAGAATCCAGGATAATGGTGTCATTCCAACATGGTAGGTAAGAACCATTTAAACAAAGTCTCACAAAGATTAACACCAGAATGCATCCTAAGATTATATCGATGTTTGCAAATGCGGCACCTCAAATTAGGAATGGTAGAGCCCACATAACTTAACATAAATTGGGCTCTGCAGGGTTAGTAGATTTTAGTGGAACCAAATGTAGACCATGACGGTTCACACATTCAACACAGTCTCTGTCCTGTTTAACAGTGTTAAATAAAGTACGAGACCTTACACCAAACTTGAGTGTGTACTTGTTTTTTAAGATATTACATATGGATGGTTTATATGGAATGGATCCCACAAATTGATTGTCACATTTATCTGCAAGCAAATTTGTCTGCGGTTGACCAATTGATTTCTTGACAATCAAGCGATCAATCATGTGACAAGGGTAGCCAAAAGTCAAGGCGAACTGTTTAATCCTAGCTAACTCTTGGTCCCGGAGATCCTGTGTGGGCAAGTGTGTAAATGCACGATTAATAAGAAAATAAAAAGCAGGTAACTTTGGCAAGATTGGATGAGAAGAAGTAAAAGGTATAAACGAGGCACAAAAGTTGGTTTACTGTAAACAGAAAATGATAAGGAGTTATCAGAAAGATCAAAAAATCAATTGGTCGATCGCAGACAACTTTGCTTACAGATAAATGTGAATATCAATTTGTGGGATCCATTCCATATATACCACCCGTATGCAATATCTTAAAGAACATATGTCACAAGTACAAACTCAAGTTTGGTGTAAGGTCTTGTACTTTATTTAACAATGTTAAACAGGACAGAAACTGTGTTGAATGTCTGAACCATCACGGTGTATATAATTGGTTCCACTAAACTCCACTAACCCTGCCGAGCCCGATTTATGCTACGTGGGTTCTACCATTCGTAATTTGGGGCGCCGCATTTACGAACATCAATATAATCTTAGGACGTATTCTGGTGTTACATCTAGAATTTGTTTAAATGGTTTTTACCTACCATGTTGGAATGACACCATTATCCTGGATTCTCTCAGGAATCGTCGATCAGCACTTTTCTCCGAAAGTATTCACATATTCGTCAATGGCGAAAGATGTTGCAACGATGAAACCCCCGTGTTTATCCCCCTTCCTTGGATAACACTTTTGGGCCAGGTCATGCCCACCAACTATGCTTTTACCTACTGAACTTGATTTGGACTTTAGCAGTTAATGCACATGTGCAATAACTGCTATTTGTTTTATTAAAGTATATAGGCCTCTCACTTCTGTGCTCACTGCTGCATGTTTCTGAGGATGACACCGTTGTGGTGTTAAAAGGTTTAAACATATACTTATTTTTATTGTACATAGTTTTTGTCATTAAAGCGTATCGTGCAGGAGACTGCAATTGTTTTCAATTTTTAATAGCTTTGGGTTCACAAGTTAATTTCTTCACATACAAATCATGAATGACAGAGAAAAGCAGCGAGCCGTAAATGAATTCTTGGAAAAAAGAGATGTGAGGCTCCAGAAATTCACAGAAGACTCCTGCTTAAATGACAGTGTATGGAGCTTCCACAATCAATGTTGTAATGTTAGAAGATGGATGAAAAGGTTTCGAGAGGGAGAAAGTTTAGTATCGGACAAACAACGGAGTGGAAGATCCACAACTGCAGTGACAGATTCCAACATGCAACGAGTAAAGGACCTCATCACAGCTGATCGTCGTGTCACCATCCAGGAGTTGTGTGATGCAATTCATTGAAGTCATGTTGCTATGGAAACATTAATTAGGGATCTGGGCTACAGAAAAATTTGTTCAAAGAAACCTAACCTGAAAGCTAACCTGTAAACAATGTGAGCAGAGGGTGGGCATGTGCCGGAACCTCTTGTACTGTTATGAGAAAGAGAAGGTGAAGTGTTTTTCTCTAATGTTGTGACTAGGGATGAAACCTGGGTGTTCTTCCATGGTCCAGAAACAAAACATGTGTCAATGAAATGGTACTGCACATCTCCACCTCAACAGAAAAGGTGAAAATAACTCATTCCACAGGGAAAGTGATGGTGATAATTTTCTGGGACAAACGTGGTGTCATTTTGACTGATTTCCATGAATGAGATGCAACAATAAACAGTGCTCACATATTATGTGCAGACATTGAAGAAGCTAAAGGAAGCTATCAGAAGGAAAAGAAGTGACATTCCACTTCATAGTGTTGTTTTTACACCATGATAATGCACATCCCCACACCTCAATGAAGATTTCACAGGCTATTACCAAAATGGAGTGGAGGGCATTGCCCCAATCCCCCTACAGTTCTGATTTGGCTCCCTCAGACTTTTTCCTGTTTGCCCCCTTCGAAAAACACTCTTCGGGGTGAACTTTTCGATGATGTTACAGACGTTAAACTGGTTGTGAACTCGTGAGTGAAACGACAGCCTCAGGAATTTTTCCAAAATGGATTTTACCAATGGGTTCAAAGATGGCGGAAATGTATAGAAAGTGATGGACAATACTTTAAATAGACTAGCATTATTAATAATATGTCCAAGTATTTTGCCACCAAGTTTCACATTTTTGCTGCTACAAATAAAAATTTTATGAGGGACGAGGCATTACTTTCAGGATGCCCTTTGTACTTGATAAAACAGTATATTTTTTGATCAAGAGAAATTTAAATTAGAGTTATATGCATATATGTTTGGAAGCACATGCACCCACACAAAAATTTGGTGTTAGGTGCTTCTGCTCGATTGTTTACCAGTTTTGTGTATTGGTAGTGAACATGAAGGCAAAAGATTATTTTGTTTTCAGTTTTCATTAAGGAATTAAAGTAATTACCAAAGTCGTTAGATCGCATTGGGCTAAGTTAACTATTGCAGGATCATTGGTTTTACTATGCATGTAAATGATAGTTATTCTTGCCTATTTATTTCTATATTTCCATAGTAGAGTGAAATTATAGTTGCCAGTGTTTTGTTCTCGATCATTTTTTGTAAAACTTCCTTTTCTTAAAACTAAAATATTGTGTGTGTATTTTAATTCCAAAATTTCTATTTTGTAAAATAGCATGCTTATGCTCTATTTTCCCAGACAATCTCTTAGGCCCTTCACCACCACCAGGGCAGCACACACCAACACCTGCACAAAAAGATGACAGGTACCTGCGTCAAACTTTCAAATTCCGAAGAAAATCAGAAGGACGGTCTAAAGATGGCAAGTTAGTTCCCCTGCAGTCAACTATGATTGCTTCAAAGAAAGGTTTGTCTAATCTTTTGTAGTCATCTTCCATTTTTACTTTAGTAGGTCTGTTCCATATGTGCACGTTAGAGGGGAAGGGGGGGGATCTGTTTGAACATTTACTGGATTTAAGCCTGATGCTCATGATTTTAGATTTTTGTGAAATTATTTAATGTGCCTTTCCTCCACAGGGTTTTTGTACAGATGGTGAGTTTAGAGTTTTGTGTGTGATGCTGTCTTCCACTTCTTATCCGGCTCATGGTGAAATTTGGAATTCTCCTTCCTCACCTTTTGTTATTTATTATCTGGTTTTGAAGCATTTTATAATAGTTAACATCAACAATTCTACAAGACTGAGTTCATCATTTAACTTAACAGAGTTTATTATCATGACTAAATTGATCAAGTTCCCAATGATCATTCTTGTATGTCAGTATTGACCTCATCATTTATCTGATCTCATGTTTAACCTTAATGGTCTGGTGAGCACTAAATTCAGAGATGTTAAACCTCAACTTGCATGTCTGCTATAATTCCTCAGTGCCATATTTCTGGCTCTGCCCTTGGAGTTTCATGGTGAAAGTACCTGTCTTAACTCTGCTGTGATCTAATTTCCTTTAGGGCATTTCAGTCTGCCAGAGAGCACAACATGGATATCTTGACACTTGGAGTCACCAATTTACATATTCCTAATCAGCCATCAAAGGTCATTGGAAGTTACCTGTTGGTCAGACTTAAGGGTTCACAGCTTTTAATCTTTGCCCCCTCCCCCAACCCTTTTTCCTGTAAAGAACACAACAATTTGTATTCACTTTAAAACACTTAGCAAAGTGAGGTGTGTATCATCACAACCTCAGTTTCCTTGTTTCTGCTCAGTACCATAGCTGAGTATGTTTGTGACTACAGAGATCTGTGAGACCTGGTATCCTTTCCTGTCCAGTATCCTCAGTGAGATGCATGACCATGATGCTAAACCTTGAATATTCTTGTATGCCTTTAAAATGAGAACTTTGTTGAGCTGTTGTTCCAGCATAAAGTTTATGGCACTGCAACATGAATTTCTGATAGAAGCTTGACTCATTTGTGCTGATTATTGTACCCAAAGTGTGAATCTCTTTAAATGAATGAACTTGCAGGAGCAACAAGATAATGCTAGTATTAATAGATATTTATGCACAGATGTACTCGAAGATGATAGGGCAGTATTTATACAGGCAGAATAAACATAAGCCCAAATGGAGCATATGTTTCTTCTCATCTGGACTTGATACATCACACTGTGTGTGGGTATTTGACTGCCCTGCCATCTTCAAAAGAGAAACAAGGTATTTATTTCTCTGTATGATAGTGGTAAATGACAGATGATTAGTTTTATATTGCAGCTGCACCCCAAACTGTTGTTAAATGTGTCTTTGTTAGCACTGCTAAAATTGTATGCATGAAGAAAAATGCCCAAAATGATAAAAACATATATGCTTACCTACAGAAACAAAATATTTGACATGTTTTGAGGGGAGAGTGGCAATACTATTTCTGTTTTGGAAAATTATCCATGAGGTTGTGCAACTAAATCTTAATTTTACAAATACACCCTTATAAAACTTCAATTTAAGTAAAGTGAACATTTGCACTCTGAGGTAATTTTGGTAATTGTTCACCTTCATGATTTTAGTATTCAATATGATTGATTGTATATATCTTGCATTTATGATAAGTATATCTTTTATCCTGCATATTTAAAAATGAAATTCTAATGTTTTAGAGAGAAAGAGACTGAAAGATAGGCATGAAGATGGCCTTAGAATGAATGGAAGCTCAGGAAGCAATGCATCAGAAGGTAGTGTAAATATTTTAAAATTCTCATAGTACTGATCTTTTTTATGATTAAATTCTGTTGTAACTTAGAGCTTTCAAATGTTCTTCAGATTTTCTAAGTTTCTTAGTATTTCCAGAAATTTCTTCCATCTAAATTTCTATCAAGACCTGTTCTCAGTTATTAGAAATTGTATGAAAGGCTTTATTTACACAGAAAGAATTAAAATTTTGCTACCAAGTTCTTCATATTATATGGCTGGTTCTTAAATTATTCTTATGTTTTTGTAAGTCAATTATTTTTGAATTAAGTTGTTAAAATTAAATAAGTTTTGTAGGTTCATTAATAGAGCAGTTTTTCTGGATGTAGAAACTTTCTTTAATTAGTCTCTTATTTTATTTTTATATTTTATTTTGATCTCTATTATTAATAGCTATTAAATGTTCTTTAATTCTGATTTCCAACTTTTGAGACTTTTCCAAGACTGGAGGATATGAATAATATGCAACCTGGGCATTTCTTTATGGCCCAGGAACAACAGTACAGTCTATGGAATGGTAGAACAAGACCTCACCTAGGATTAAGAAGTTCACAAAACAGCTTTAAAAAAAAAAAAAAAAAGTGATGGTGACTATGTTTTGGGATGTCAAAGGTATCATTCTTATGGATTTCTGTTTTGTTTTTTTCTGGGACATGGTGGCACTTTCAATGATTATCTCTATAGTTCAGACATAAAAAAAGTGTAGGGAAGCTATTAGCAAGAATTGACCAGACATGCTTCCTCATTCTGTCCTCATACACCATGCCAATGCCTGACCTCACTTGAAACATCTCGGGCCATTGCCAAATTGTATTGGAAAGTAATCAGACATCTCCCATACAGCTCTGATTTGGCACCTTCTGACTTTCACCTGTTTGGTCCCAGAAGCAAAGTCTCCATGGTCAGTGTTTTGAGGATATGGGTGAAATTACAGAATGTGATAATTGGGCCAAATGAGAGAGGCAGTCTGTAGAATGTTTTCAAATTAGTTACATGCAGGGCCCGGGCCCTGGGCCCCTGTTTAATGGGCCCCTGTTAAATTGTTTCTGAAAAAAATTACTTATAATAATTGTTGAACTTATCATTATTGTTAAAGTAATATTTTACCGGGTTTCGTTGATCGTTTGAGGTGTGACTATCGTCTATCGATTTTCAGCAGTATGGAATTTATTGTGGGTCTTCTGAATGCAGTCACATGTTCTTGTCAGTCAACAAACCAACCAATGATGAACAGTTAAATAAGATATATTTTTGCTTTGCAAATGTATCGCCAAGTGTATCACGGCTTGCAACTAGTGAAAATTCGTTAAGGACGAGTCACGTGATCCTGTTAGTAATGACTGTTTCATGCTATCATCTACAATCGTAGTTGCCAGATTTCAAACTGAATTCTGTTAAAGTTAAACCGCAACTATAATCGTATTTCGTATGCGGTAGAGGATTCAGAGTTGTAAATTTAACTAAATGGATTTATCAGTTGAGAATTTTGAGATATTAGTATTACAATGTCTTCACGAAAATATCTTTCGGGTGCTTGTAAAAGAAAAAGAAGTAACGATATTCGACTTCAGTTGCTATCTCATAAGGGGGCTATTGAGAAATTCATACAAGTTCAAAAAAAGATGTTCCCGTGGATGAACAGGGCAACTGTTCTAGTGCTGAACTCGAGGTAATACTAGCTGATGACTCTATCTGTACCGTCCAAGTGTGGACTTCACAGGGAAATGTTAAACTCTCTCATAAGTTCGGAAATATTAAGGTTCCTGATGGCGCTGCGATAGCTAGCTCGTCAGTCTCCAGAAACCACAGTCTTTCACTCGGACAGATTCGGTCTAGAGACCTGTGGGGATCTGCCTCCCCCACGGGACCGGTACCTTACACCCTTCTGTCATAACCCGTGTGTGCGACGTGCTATGGGCAGTTGGGGCAAGCAACTTTTCAATAATTATCCCATCTCGTGGCCGGGAGATCGCCTGCCAACGCGAGTTTTTTTGGGGGGACTAATGTCCTTTAATTGGCTTTAAACAAAATGCATGCACGATAAGTATGAGGGTCCCATGCACCCCTTTCACAAAAATATTTAACACTCACATTGATCACACATTGAAAATATTTACATGGTCTACAGCGCTAGGGCCAGTGCTGCAGTGATGACCCCGGGCCAGGGTCATAAAAAAACACCTTGGTCAATAGACCCAAAAGCTCAATATCGAGAGCAATGTACCTCTGAGGGTACTAGCATCTGTCAACCATAGTTGACCCTGCTTTTCCTTTACTCAAGTTTGCTGATAAGACTGGGACACGTCTTACTGAAGCTGGAGCGAGAGATGTCTAACTTCAGGCGGAACTTGGCATTCGCAGCTGTGCAGTTGCTGCACTTCGGTGCGGCTGCACACTGGTGGTGCTGGTGCCCAACTTCACCACAATTGCCGCACCTTGCTTCTGACTCGGGGCAGTTGCCTCGGAAATGGCCGAAGCTATTGCACCGAAAGCACCTGGCCTCCCGCAAAAATTCCTTTAAGCGAAGCACTGACCAACTCAAGTTCAGTGTCTTCCGTCTCACCAAGTGCTTGTGTAGGCCTTGGGCTCCAAGTCTGCCACCCAGTGGACCCTACCTCCTTTGCCCTTGATGGGAAAACAGGCTTTAAACCCATTCTGGGTTCTGCCCACGAACCACCTCCTTGAACTCTTTCCCTGAGAGACCCCCGTTGACCCCATAGACTATCAACCGGGGGTGTCTCTTTCGTGGGGCCATGGGAAGTGTGCAATCCTTGGTCAGCGGATTGCTGCTCAACTCCTGGGCAAGGCGGTCGAGCTGCCCGGGATGGGAACACTCCACCGCGACCCCACCTTTCCTAATGCTCTGAATGCTCTTGACCCCTATCTGCAGTTTAGTTGGGTTGACTGCAGTCTTCAGGGTCTTCTTTGTGTCCTCTGAGGACGCACTGTCGACTGTGAACTCGAGGTAGGAGATCATTTTAATAACAAACTGTTATGTATACGTTCTTCCCAAACTCAAGAAAGGGGCAACATAGAGCCTGAAAATGTGTTTTGCAATAGTTCTCCGTTCACAGAAAATGTAAACACAGCAGATTCACAATGTCAGTCTTTGCAAAGTGCAAGTTTGCCACCACGTGGTGAATTCAGCAATTCAAGTATTGAAAACCAACATAGTAGTAATAATGATGATCAGTCAAAATGTCAACATTTATTTCCTGTAGATGTCGGTTTGTGGCCAAATTTTATTACAGACGAGTTTCGTGAGCATTTCATTTGTAACAGATCAAGTCAGAATATTGGCCAAATTTCTAGTTCAAAATGTGTTATTTAGAAAATAGAACGCATGCTCACAGAACAAAACTTTTATCGCAAGAAGAAAAATAATGATTTGGTAAATAATGAGTTGGTGAACAGCGAGTGGTTAGTATATTCTCCAGCTAAACGTGTACTTTTTTGTTATGTGTGTAAACTGTTCAATTCCAGTGATCAAGCTTTATGTAAGGATAGATTTTCCTACTGGAAAAATACTGCAGAGAGACTTCAGGAACATGAAAACTCCATCATTCGTACAAATTCGGTACTCTGTCTATCACAGAGGGTTACACTCTCTTCACGTGTAGATAATTTGCTAATTGAGGAATATCAGCAGGAGTGTCAGTATTGGAGGAAAGTTTTGACTAGAGTTGTGGCTGTAATAAAGTCTCGTGCTTTACGTGGGCTTGCTTTGTTTGGGGAAAATAAAACACTCGATTCCCTACAGAACGGTAATTTTCTTGGAACTTTGGAGCTGGTAAGCCTTTTCGATCCATTCTTGGCAGACCATTTAGTAAAACACGGAAATATTGGTACTGGTAATGCAAATTACCTATCTTCTACTACTGTGACTGAATTAATTCAAAGTATGGCACAAAAAGTATTGAATGCAGTAGTTGCAGAAATTTAGAAAGCCAGATATTTTGGTTTAATTGTGGATTCTACTCCTGATGTTGCACATGTAAACCAGTTGGCAGTAGCTGTACGTTATGTGACTGAAAACGGAGATCCTGTTGAGCGTTTTTTGAAATTTGTATCAATCTATGGCCATGATTCCAGTCATCTAATTCATACTGTGACATCCTTGCTTAAACAACTTGGCATAGATATAATTAATTGCAGAGGACAGTCCTACGACAATGCCAGCAACATGTCTGGCAAATACTCAGGGTTACAGGCCATGGTAAAGGAACTGTGCCCATTAGTTGAATATGTGCCATGCACAGGTCACTCGTTAAATTTAGTTGGAGTTCAAGCAGTTGAGTGCTGTTAACAAGCTATTTCCTTCTTTGGATTAGTGCAGAGCATATTTAATTTTTTTCCACTTCTCCTCGTCGGTGGGAAACTCTTTCTTCAGAACTAGCTGGTGGACTTCGTGTAAAAACATTATCTGGAACTAGATGGTCTGCCGCTGCTGATGCATCTAAAGCTCTTCGGCAAGGTTATCAAAACATCATGAAAGCCTTGCTTAATGTAATCGAAGATGTCAATGAAAAAATGCCTACAAAGTACGAAGCAAAAGTACTTCTGCACAAAATGGAGAAGTTTGTGACTGCTGTTTCAACAGTTGTATGGGATACAATTATTCAACGTTTAAACAGTGTTAATATGACGCTCCAGTCTGTTGAGGATATATCAGTCCTAGTACCAATGTATACCTCATTAGTTATATTTGTACAGTCAGTGCATGATGAGTTTGACAAGTATGAGCTTGAGGCGAAAAATTTAGTGGAAAACAAGTATTCAGTGAAGCGTAAAAGTAAAGTGCCAAAAAGGCTAATGCTTGATGATAGTGCATCTATTGAACTTCAGCAGTCTGATAGAGATTACTTTATTACACAGTGTCACTGTGTCATATGTGATTCACTGATTTCAGAGCTTGAAAGGAGGAAACAAGCATATGTAACCATTAATGATCGATTTAGCTTTTTAATGAAAAGAGATGCTTCTAAAGAAGTACTTCGAGAAGCAGCGAATTGTTTTCGAAAGATATATAGTGATGACATAGATGATCCATCTTAGTCGGGCCCTGGTTACACGTGTGAGTTGAATGTTGTAAGTGATTCATTTCAGTGGAAACGTTGAGTAGCACCTAAATTCATCACGTTTCACTGTATTTTCATACAGATTTCATAAAACGTCTCAACTGACAGGAATTATTTGCAAAGAGGCATTACTTTTAGGGCAATGTTTGTAATTTGGTGGAACAATTTGCTTGCAGTATGTGGAAAGTGTGATATTTGGAAGCGAGCATTACTGGGGGTTAAGCTCCAAAAAGTTCTACTGCAATATTGAAAATATTATTTAATATGTGCTGCTACTGACAGTGATGTTGCATGGCATTATTTTTGAACCATAACTGTGGTAACCTATTCAGGACACTATTTCTCTACATAAAAATATGAATTACAGCACAGTTTTTTATCTCCTTATCCTGGGCATTGCTAGTTTGCTGCCTGTGTTAGAAGTCTTGCAGATATGCAATGTCACCTGCCAAAGTTGTGGTGTATAGTGCTAAAAGCATACTTGTGAGCTCCACATAAAACATGGGTATTGAGTTTGTTCTACACTGGCAGCTGCGGATTGGGGCTACCAAACCAGGCAGGGAAGAATTTTAGTCTTGCGGTCCACTATATAATACCACACCTGTCTACAAGGGAATAAGTCATACGTCCCCTCTTGAAAAAAGTTCTTTTGGTTCATACGTTCCCCCATGAAAAAAAGTTCCTAGATGGAAGAGAACTGGTAAAATATGCATTGTAACTATGAGTTTAGTCGTGAACAGATTTTAATAAGAATTTAAGGGTGAAATAATTTTAAAAATCCCCCTCTCATGATTGAATGTAGCATCAAACCACACTGAAAAAGGGGTGTTCTTACCAGATAATTAATTTCGTTTGAAAAATTTGGTTTTGACAAAAAAAAAAAGAAAACATTTCTTGAAGACTGTTTCCCAATAAATCACTGTAAATCATTCTAAAAGTTGAAATGTGTGCAGATGCCACGTAGCAATTTTCCTACAGGTGGAATAAATTTTTGTATTAATTTGATCACTGATTGCATACTGTGCAATGCAATTTGTATCTGTTTCTTGAGTAGATGCATTTTTTTTTTAAGTCTACTCATTATTTTGACCCATGATAAATGGTAAATCATTGTTTCTTTTTAAAGATAAATGTGGGTAGGACACAAATTTCAGAATAGCTCTTAAAGGAGAACTGCTTTGTGCTCTTTGTCAGTCTGTGGTAAGAATGTGGGGTTGGTGTGTACTGCATATCCTTCAAGTTCACAAAGGGGAGGGTAGGGCATATCAATGATCCTGGACTCTCAAGTCCAACGACCTTCATCTAGCTGTAGATAGCTTTAGCTTAATTAATTTATAGCAGCATATGCTCTTTTCTCACATAATTTTGCTGTGCCATTTCAGAGAAAATTCCCAACATATTGATAGAAGGAAACTTTTGTTTTTAGGGAGATAGCTTACCCCCAAAATTCCCCGCACGGGGATAACTGGTTTTCCAGTTATTTGGGGAGCGGCGCCCCCACGGCCCGAGCTAACCTTGTGACAGTTTCTCTTGCCTCTGCAGCTTTAACGATTACATAACCGAAGGGACAGCTGTTCATCCAGCTGATGGGGGATGGCGTCCCCACGGCCCGAGCCGATTTTCTCTTATAATTTTGCTTTTTCCTCTTTAGTTCATATATTGCCATGTACCCGCATCAGTTGTAGGCTGCTGAGGTTGTGATGAGGCCTCGTTCCCTTCCCTGTCTTTTCTCTTTTATGTTACATTTTCTGTTTTTTCTGGAGCTGGTTAGCTTAGACCTACCTGCATGTTTTCCGTGTGCGGTGACCCGTACAGGTGGAAACGGGGATGCTGGAGGCTGCGGCATCTGGGGGCCGGGTTGTAGTTGTCTCCAGATGCCAGCACTCCTCTTTGCCCTCTGCTTCACCCTAAACAGGAGGCTGGGAGCTAACCCACTCCTAGTCAGGAAGTCTGTGGCCAAGTGGCGTCCAGACTTCTAGCGGCTTGTCGTTCTGTTCGGCAGGGTGAGTTTGGGGGTAGGGTGGGCATGCCAAAGGGGTGTTCTCCGGGCACGGGAAATTCTGGGTGCACGCCGAGCGTGTCTGCCCTACCAACTTGCTATATCCGCTGACTATCCCTAGAGCCGTGTCCTGTGTCATCTTGGGCTTGCGGACCTAATGCTGTCCCTCGTTGGGCTCGGTAGTGGGTGGGGAGGTCGGCGGACGAATCTTTTCACTTCTTCATGGGAACCCAAAGTGTTTCCCATGCTACCAATTTAAAGCACCCTGTGGAGGAAAGTACACCTTCCTCCACAAAGAAACTTGTCACATCTAATTGCAATGCTCTGTTTCTTTTGATTAAATCTGGTGACTCTTCACAGTCACTCAGTAGCAAGAGTCCTTTCTGGATCAACAAGGCTCTGCAAGCCATTGCTGGCTCTCCAAAGAGTGTCAAGAATCTCCCTTCCGGGGAACTTCTCGTGGAAACTTCTACTCCATGCCACAGTGCCACCTTGCTGGAAACGACCGTTTTGCTTGGCGTTCCTGTTCAAGTTTCTCCACATGGTTACCTCAATTCCTCTCGCGGTGTAGTCAACTCCTGCGACCTGCTTGAATGCAGCGATGAGGAATTGCTGGAGGAACTTGGTGAACAGCATGTCATTGGGGTTCGGCGGATTCTTTTTAGGCGGGATGGGAAATCTATTCCCTCCCATAACATCGTCCTAACATTTGACTCCCCAACCCTGCCTACTTCCATCAAGGCAGGTTATTTACGGCTTGATTTTTGGCCGTATATCCTGAACCCCTTGCGATGTTTCAAGTGCCAGCATTACGGTCACTCCCAGCAGTCTTGCCGTAATGTAGCAAAGTGTGGGCGCTGTGTTTCCGCTGAGTCGGATCATTGTGTCAACTGCGAGGGATCTCACCCGGCTTCTTCTAAGCAGTGCCCAAAGTGGATCGAGGAGCAGGCTATGCAACGCTTGAAGACGACCGAACATCTGTCTTATCCTGAAGCCAGACGGCAGATAGCTCCTCTACCACCAGGCCGGTGCTCCTATGCATCGGTTGTGGTCCAGAAGGCTACTGTTGCGGTGCAGACTGAGGTGACCATCCCAGCGCGGTGTCCTTATGTTTTTGAGGACATCGTTGCTGACGGATTGGAGGCACTGAAGTCTCGCCGCATTGAATCCAAGGCGCCATCAACATCGACGCCTAAAACATCCTCTGTGCAGAAAACATCCTCTGCCAGCACTGGGACCCAGGCCCAGGACACAACTAAGAAGAAGCCGGAAAAGGTGAAACCAGGATCCTCCCCCTCGAAACAGAGCAGGGCAAAACCACCGAAAACCCCCGGTAGCGCAGCCCTGTGTGAGTAAGCACAGCCCTGTGTTGCCTCCGGACATTGCAGATGGCCACGAGCTGATGGACGACTCGGAGACATTCTAGTCGTCTGTCATTTTCGTTTTTCATCCTTTCTTTTATTTTTCATTATGGCTACGCTCATTCAGTGGAATTGCCGAGGTCTGCGACCACGAATTGATGATCTGAAAGGCTTACTATCTTCACACACAAATGTGTGCGTTTGCCTCCAGGAGACAAAGCTTCGAACAACGGACACTTTTCCGCTGCGGAGATATTCTATTTTCCGCAAGGGTCATGAGGACGGTGTTATCGCCTGCGGAGGAGTGGCCGTTGTTGTTCCTCATGGTATTCCTCTCACTGCAGTTGCCCTTCGGACGACTTTGCAGGCAGTGGCAGTGAGACTATCTGTGAACACACTGTTCACAGTGTGTTCCATCTACATACCACCAGATGAAGCTGTAGGCCTTTCGGATCTGGAAGATTTAGTTGACCAGCTGTCGCCTCCTTTCTTCATCTTAGGAGATTTCAATGCACACAATCCGTTGTGGGGTTCTACCACTCGAGACTCCAGGGGCCGTGTTGTTGAGTCCCTTCTCTCCAACACGTTCCTCTGTCTCCACAACACCGGGGCAGTCACTTATTTTCATGAACCCACCCGCTCGTACTCAGCCATTGATCTGTCCTTGAGTTCGCCATCGTTATATCCTGACTGGTCCTGGAGCGTGTCTGATGATACAATTGGCAGCGATCACTTTCCCATCTTTCTCCGTCTAGCAGGTGACGGGTACAGTCATCCTACTCGCCCTGCTAGATGGGCTATTGATCAAGCCAAGTGGGACTCATTCACGGCTTCAGCGACCATTACTCCAGTCATGGTGACCTCTGGTACGATCGATGAAGCTGTTGCGGCGGTAACGGATTGTATTGTGCAAGCGGCAGACTTTACCATCCCTAAGACTTTGACTAAACTTCCACACTGCCCGCGACCTTGGTAGAATTCCACTTGCAAGGCAGCTCGTCAGACCCAACATCGGGCTTGGGGTAGGTTTCGTCGGTACCCCACCGACGTGAACCTGCTTGCTTTCAAGAAAGCCAAATCTTATGCGCGTTTGGTACGTCGTCCTAGCCAACGGGAATCTTGGATACGCTACGTATCCAGGATTAACACCACTACCAGCTCAAAGATCGTTTGGGACAGGATCCGCAAGATTCGGGGTAAGTACCCTTCTGGGGAAATCTCCATTCTTGAGAGTGGTGGAGGAACGGTTGCTGACGCTCAGGGTATTGCTGACTGTCTGGGCGCCGCATTTTCTTCGGTGTCCGGCAGCTGCAATTATGCTGCTTCGTTCCGGCAGGTACAGCTGCGGCTTGAACGGTCCAAGGTTTCCTTTGGACTGTTTTCCGCTGCCGAATATAACAGCCCGCTGACTGCCGTCAAACTGAAGATTGCCCTGAATCGGTCCGGCCGAACATCTGTCGGACCGGATAACATCCATTATGAAATGCTGAAGCACCTTTCTCCGTCCTCTCTTGAATGTCTGCTGGTCCTGTTTAACAGGATCTGGCATGAGCGTGACTTTCCCGAATCTTGGCGCACTGCCATTTTCGTTCCTGTTCTCAAACCTGGTAAAGATCCCGCTAACCCGTTGAACTACCGACCAATTGCTATGACGAGCTGCCTCTGCAAAGTCCTAGAGCACATCATCAATTTCCGTTTGTTTTTTTATTTGGAATCATGTCACCTTCTTTCACCTCATCAGAGTGGATTTCGGAAATTCCGATCCACCTCAGATCATCATCTTCACCTTGAGACATCTGTCAGGGAGGCGTTTGTACGGCATCAGCACATGATCTCCGTGTTCTTCGATATGGAGAAAGCTTACGACCGCACCTGGAGATACGGCATTCTCCGTGATCTGCACGAGTGCGGATTGCGGGGAAACTTACCATCTTTCATCGCCGGATTTCTCCAGGACCGGAGTTTCCGTGTGCGCGTCGGGTCGACCCTCTCTGCGTTCTACCCACAAGAGCAGGGTGTCCCTCAAGGCTCCATTCTTTCTGTGAAATTGTTCATCCTTCATGTAAATCATATTTTCACTCTACTTCCTCCGTCGGTTCGTGGCGCCATGTACGTGGATGATCTGCAGATCTATTGCGCATCTGTCAACATGCGCACTATTGAGCGGCAGCTGCAGTCGGCCATTAATAAGATCTCTACCTGGGCCTCCCACAATGGATTTGGCTTCTCGACCCAGAAGACCGTTTGCATGCATTTTTGCCGCAAACGGGGCCTTCACCCAGACCCCAGTCTCCGTCTGGATGGTACCACCATTCCTGTAGTGTCAGAAGCCAAGTTCCTTGGGCTAACTTTTGACCGAGCACTCACCTTCCGACCTCACATCCAGTCTTTGAAGGTGTGGTGCACGAAGTCATTGAATATCCTGAAGGTCCTCTCTCAAACATCTTGGAGGGCTGACAAGTGCTCAATGCTTCGCATTTACCATTCTCTGATTCGGTCAAAGTTAGACTTTGGATGCATTACCTACAGTTCAGCATGTCCATCGGTTTTAAAGCCTTTGGACCCCGTCCATCACCAGGCATTGCGGCTATGTACTGGTGCTTTCCGTACCTCTCCCGTACATAGCCTGTATGCGGAGGCTCATGAGCCGCCGTTATGCATCCGTCGTAAGCAGCTGTCTCTCCAGTTTTATACAAAACTGAAATCTCTTCCTGATCATCCACTGCATGGTTCCATCTTCCAACCGGACTGTGCCCGCTTGTTTTCCCACCGCCCCTCCTGTGTTCTGACGTTCGGGATTCGGATGTCTGCCATAGTGCGCGATGCTGGTCTCAACTTGTCTAGGATTGGTTTGACCACCTTTTTCGACCATCCTCCTTGGCAGCCCGTTCAAGCAACGGCTGGCCTTTCTCTTTGTGTGTGGCCAAAGTCGTCCACTCCTGCTGTGGTGTACCAGCAGCTCTTTGCTGAAAAACTGTCTGTCTACCCGGATTTCGTGCCTGTGTTCACCGATGGCTCGAAGTCTGGGGATGTCGTTGGATCCGCTTTTGTGTATGGCGATGCCTCGCATGCTGAGAGGCTTCCGCCTGAATCCACCGTCTTTTCGGCAGAGATGCGTGCGGTATACCTCGCTTTGTGCCACATACAGTCTCGGTCACATCGTCGAGCTATGGTTTGCTCTGATTCCCAGTCAGTCATCCAAGTTTTATCTTCTCCGGGGGACACGGACTCACCTGTCATCCGTGATGTCCGTCGTCTTCTTGGAACTTTGGAAGGTGATGGCTTCCTGGTCCGATTCTGTTGGGTTCCTGGCCATGTTGGGATCCGGGGTAACAAGCTGACATTTCTCCTGGACGAGTGGCAGTCCCTGTGGTCTCAGCAGGGCAGAAATAAGCCGCATTCTATCAAACCACAGATCGGACTATGGAAGTCTAGTTTGCGGCAGAACCGTCGTGAGGAAGTTGTTCTTGCACGTCTCCGCATTGGGAACTGACGTTTTACTCACCGCTTTTTGCTGTGTGGCGAGGGTGTCCCGGTGTGTGAGGCGTGCAACTGTCGTCTCACTGTCCTTCATGTTTTGTGTACTTGTGTTCGTTTTTGTGATCATCGTTTTCGTCATTTTCACTCTCATCTGTTGGACGAAGGAGCAGCTACGCTGCAAACTATTCTCGGCGACGCCTGCGACACAAGAGCAGGGTTTTCATTTTTACAAGAAATTGACTTTTTTAAACTCTTCTAGATTTTAACTTGTTCACTATCATATTTCATTTTTACCGCATCAGCAAGCTAGGTCCATTGCATCTTGGGGCTTGCGTGAAACTCTCTGCCCTTCATCAGTACAGAACAAGGTGCACCGCGACTCATCAAACCACGTGACTTTTTCCCCGTATCCAGTCACAGTGCTCCTTATATCATTGTACACTGAAGAGCAATTGAATTAGAGATACCTGTCTAGTAAAGTGTAGCACCATCTTTCGCCCTGATGACGGCGGCGATTCGTCTCGGCATGGACTCGACAAGACACCGGAAGCCATACGGATCCACGACCCCTGAACAAGCTCCCACAGTTCACGAAGATTTGATGGAGGGGTCAGAGCCCCGAACATCTCTCTCGATGGCATCCCAGATGTGCTCGATGGGATTGAGGTCAGGTGACTTAGCTGGCCAAGGAAGCGATGACACAGTGCATTGTCTTGTTGCAGGGTGAGGTCCCCAGTGGGATGTTGAAGATGCACAAACGGGAGCAAATGGTCGTTCAGGATATCCCGGTAACGTTGACCTGTGAGGGATGATGTCACACATACCAGGGGTCCCATTTCAGTCCACGTAAACTGCCCCCAGAGAAGAATGCCACCCCCACCAGCTTGAAGAGTACCCTGCTGGCAGGAAGGATCCATCGCTTCATGTGGTTTGCGCCGTACTCGTATCCTGCCATCCGTGTGTACAAACGTGAATCTCGTCTGATCAGTCCAGGCAACATTTTCCCACATGTCTAGGGTCCAGTGGCGATGTTCCCGCGCCCATGCTAATCTTTGCACCCTGTGATGTGCAGTCAGCAGCGGTACCCTCGTGAGACGATGGCTTGTGTACCCCATAGCGAGGAGATGGTTCTGGATGGTGTGGCTGCTTACACGTTTTTGTGCACCAGCGTTAAATTGCCGAGTGATTTCTTGCACTGTGGCCTGTCTATCCGCTGTTACAATGCGAGCTTGCCGACGATGACCCCGCTCATCCGCAAGCTGTTGTCCACAGCAGTTGGCCCTTGCAGGGATGGTTTTACTGGATTCGATGTACTCACGGTGCACTCGTGAAAATCCCAGTGCCTGCACGACTTCCGAGATGGAGTGATCCATTCGTCAGGCCCCGACAACTCTCCCACGATCAAATGCGCTTAGATCCTTCGTCTTACCCATACTGTGTCAGACTCTTACTGATTCCTGTCGCATCACTCTTTATATTGTCGGATCGCTGCATACATCCTGTCGTTTCTGTTTGCAGGGCCGCCCACAGCGCCACATTTGCATAATGTCAGCTGTGTCTAATTCAATTACTCTTCAGTGTAGATCAGTAGTCTCAAACTCGTGGCCCGCATGATTACAAAATAGAAATAAATCACGTACTTTTCAAGTATGTTATAATATATTAAATATGATATAAACATAGTAATGCTTAGCAAAGCCATCCTTTTTATAAATAACAAGTGTTTTGGGATTTGAGAGATGAAATAAAGATGTTCCTTGAAAGTAAAGATCGAGACGTCTCGCTTTTTGATGATCCAAAATTGTTTCATGATCTAGCATTCAGCACAGATATAACTGGATACTTAAACGATTCGAATATGAAACTACAAGGCCAAAATAAGCTAGTCACTGATATTATTGATAATGTTAACGCATTTCAGAGGAAACTTTAGCTTTGGGAAGCTCAGGTCGTGCAGGAAATCTTGCTCACTTTCCCACTTTAAAAGCTTCAGCTGAAGAAGAAGAAATCAACTTTTGTGAATTTTCTACAGAGATAGCTGTGTTAAAAGAGGATTTGAACAGGCGGTTTGAATGTTTCAAAGACATGAAAAATATTTTCAATATATTCAAGTCTCCATTTTCCTGTAATGCTCACAATGCATCTGAAGAATTTCAGCTTAAATTAAAAGACTTTCAGTGTGATTCTTTCCCAAAAGAAAAATTCAACAGCTGCAATCTAACTGAGTTTTACCAGTTACTTTCAAAGGACAAGTATGTAAACATTTATAACCTAGCTGCACAGGGTTCTGTCTATGTTCGGAACAACAAACTCATGTAAAGGGTTGTTTTCAAGAATGAAACAAGTAAAATGTCTTGAAAGGAATAGGCTAAGTGACAGTCACTTATGATCACTTTTAAAAGTAGCATGATCAAAGGACATTACTCCAAATATCAATAAGTTAGTGACACAAAAGCGAACTCAAGTTTCTGGTCAGAACATGTAATATTTTCTGTAGGGTGTTCAGTTGGTAAAATGTGATTGTTTTAAGATTTAAGTGAAAATAATTGTTACATAAAAGGGATTGTTTTCAGTGGTTGATGAAGCATTTGGTTTTACTATTTACCGATAATTAGAAATAATGTTCCACTCTAGTGCCAAGCCATTAGAGTAGTTTTGTAAAGTTGATATTTATTCATAAGAAATTTATTAATATTCATGCGGCCCCTGTAAGTTCCTTCAAAACTGGAAAGTGGCCCTTCCAAAGCTATGAGTTTGAGACTACTGTTGTAGATAAACTTTCCAGTTCTTTGCAGAAATCTGTGGCTGCTGTATAGGCATGCAACTGCCAATACTGATCCTCTTCAATTCCCTGCCCATAGTTTGCTGAGATATGGGTCGGGAACGCACCTTCATTGAATGCTTCGGTCAATTACTGAAGGCCTGTTTCTCCATACAAGCTTTCTCAGGTGACGGTGATCTTTTTCCTAAGAGACTGTCATCACTCCACAGTCACGCAGCCTGTTAACACATTCGCTACTGCTGTGCTATTTTAATGGCAAGCACACGGTGCCGGTAAGAAACCCAGGCAAATTTTCCAAGACACCACAAGGCGTTGCACAGCACCATGGTTGAGTTTCTATGCACTTGGACCAATCTAGCCATGTTTCGTAGCTTTGCACAACTTTGCTATTCTGAAATACGGGAAAATTTGTCCACAATTGATATTTGTAATTATAACCTTCAGAAACTCCAGGGATACGAACTTGTCTACAGCATATGCATTGCAAACATATGCTATAGATGTGTATATCCTGTAGACAGTAAAGAATAAATTGTAAAATTCTTCAGTCGCAAAAAGATTGGAAAATTCGGTTGGTTCAATACCCATCATTCATTTTCAGTCCTCGTACACTAGTGAACAGAATTATTATCGTGAAGTCGGGAACATAACACCAGTGTGTAGCTAAAATCTGTTTAGGCAGAGTCTGAGAGAATGTCGCATTCTTCATTTTCACCGCTAGTCATACCACAGCTACTAAAAGAATACGTTTCTGCATATGATGACAAATTATTGGGATCATCTCTTTCCATGGCAGGGTGTGCCCGCCGATGAACTTTTTGGTTGAGGGACCAGAGATAGTCTGTCTCAATATACACATTGTTTAAAAAAACTAAGCATTGAAGTCAATTTGGGTTTCCTTGAAATCCCTTTAGCATCCTCAGTAGGCCGCCCGCCCTGTTACGTGTGAACTCTAAGCAGCAAATGCTTTTATTGCCACTGAAGCATTTATTTATTGATAGTTCCCTTCACTGCAAAACCAGTGTCATTCAAAGAAAAATAAACATTGCAGTAAAAAGTGCATGCATGCCGCCCCGGTGGTGCAGTGGTCTAAGCGATGGCCTCTGATCATTTGTCCAAAAGGGGTCCAGGTTCGAATCCTGGTGAGGCATGGATGTTGTGTTTGTCTTACAGAACTGGTTCTCTCTCTTCTCTGGAACCAGTGGCCCTAAATTAGGGATGGACGACTGCTTTATAGCCCATTGAGTTGCTCACGGTGGTCGTTAAACCTCCAATCAATTAATGAAAAGTGCATGCTGTGTTAAGTCTGTGGGGAGTCAACTTACATTCCCTTCCCTTAACCATGTGGAAAAAAATCAGCTATCCTAAAACTGCGGTAATTTTTAAACAGTTGGATACTCATTCTCAGTGCCAGTAACAAAACAGATACCGCTCTTAAAGTGCTAAAAGTTTTAGGAAGGAAAATATTAAGCCACAATCACTACGCTGTTTGAGGACGTCAGCACCTGGGCTGTATTGTATGACTCGGGCATCACACAGCAGTGAAAGTGTTAAACAAGCACTGTGGGTTATATTTCCAATGGATATACAGCTCCTGATGGGGAATGCTTTGCATATAATTTCTAATATTTTGTAAAGAATGATTTAGCCACCAGATGGCATGAGTGTTAATTTCTGCTTCTGTTATATCTGCAGCAAAATCTGAGCTCCTGCAAGCTAGATTTAAATTTTTTTTCCGTTGACTGATACCGCTGATCTCAGAGAACCTTATGAGAATACTTTCTTCGTAAAATAATGCAGTTTTTCCGCCAGGGGGCGTCTATATGTATATCATATATTTGTTGGTATCTTTGCTTCTAAGAGTCTGATTTGAAAAATTCTTTCTTTGTTGGAGAGTTTTTCCTCTGTGAAAAGTTTCTCATATAATTTCAATTTTTTTTTTATGGACAAGTCTGCCATCAGAGGGCGTAAGTTCACATTTCTGTTTACAGCAATATCTGCAGGACTTAAAACCCGATTGAAAAACTTCTTACTCGGTGAGATAATACTTAAGTTTGCAAATGCTATGTGTGTATTTAAGTCCTAAAATAATGCACAATTTTGCTGCTAGGGGGTACAAATGTCTAATATTTTTTCCTCAATATCTCTGCTTCCACACATGCAATTTAAAAATATTCTTTCAACACCAGATGCCATTTGTAAAACACTGTAGGCTAGTATTTGAGATTTTGCAGTTCACAGTTCTGTTTGTGTACTTCAGTTTGCAGGTGTATCTCCACTTCTAAAAACCCTATTGAGAAATTTCATTTTTGCTGTATGCCATTCGCTACAGTAGAGATGTGGAGCATTACCCTCTTTAAATAATGCAAATATTTCCCACTAGGGGCGTAAAAGTCTAAACCTTTATTACTATATCTGTGCTTCCGGGTGACATACTTCAAAAGTTCTTTTTCCTTAGCATAGCTTTTCCCATGCAGAATAATTTTTTTTGCCTATTTTCAACTTTTCCATTATGCAAAATTCTTCCGCTAGCAGACGTAAACTTCTATCTTGTTTCCTCCCGTATTTCTTCTTTTAACTGTTCGATTTGGAAATCTGTTTGTCTCTGATACCTGCTATGAGAAACTTTTTGTGTGCCATTTGTTAATTTTCATAACATGCTTTTTAGCTGCTGCTGGAACTAAGTAGCTGTTTGTATTTCTGGATGTTTTATCAGTTGTAGAAGCTAGTTGATTATTTTCCTAAGTGGTTCCATTGACTTTGAATAGCTTTGATAAATGTAATTTGCGTCAGAACAGACCCAAAAGGTGTGCTCATTACAAACAAAAATTCGGTGTCCTCTTTTTTTTTTTTTTATTGTATTTATACAGTATTATAAAAACTAGGTTGACATTCTGTGCAATTTCATATTTTCAGTATGTGGGAAAAAAGCCCCCTCCTGAAATACTAGGTCGTAAATCGGAATACAATTTTGTTTAATATTCAATGCCTTGTTATACATTCTTTACTTATAAGCATCGCTCTTTTCAAAGCAGTTTGTCCACTAGCTGATTTGGCATTTGTGCCAAGTAAAATGTTCACAGATCTTTGTTTCAAATTTCTAGAATTTGGAGAAGATCAGAGAATTACGAACGTTATTTAGTAAATTTTTAGTGGCATGTATTTCATGGCTGCAAAAAACACTGTCTCAATTCCCTCAAAGTAGTTGTAACATGACAGGTTGCATGTAAAAGAATCAAAAGTGCCGTGTATTTTTGATAATCTGAAATTCAAAATTTAACCTGTAATCGCAAAAAAGCGTATAAGTGAATTATGTATAACTGAATTGAAAAAGGGATAGGAACTGTAGTAAATTATTAAAACTAGAACATAATCATATATAACAGTGAAAAACCTATAACCGAAGTTTCACCATATATGGCATATGCAGTGCATAAGTAACATTTGCGTTCATCTGCTTAATGGTTTCTAATTCAGTGGCCAGTGTGTGTATGTACCCATGAAGTCAGCATACCTAAATCTCAGGTGACTCAACTCTTCATACTTAAAGCAGTCATTAAACTACAGCATTTCTCTTGAGAGAGATGGGGGCAGGGTCCTTTCACTCTAGATTTTATTTGCAGCATCACTTCTTTCTTGGGAAAGAGGTGGTGTACATACAAATGTAATCATCCATTACAGGCAAATGGAGTGAAAACATATGTTGTCTTGACAATGACCTTTTTATCCCTGCATCAATAAGATTTTTAGATAATATAAAAGGAATGTGTGTTGTTGAATTTTTTCTGTGATGTTTTAAATGTGTAACAAATGTTTGAACCACTTTTATTTTGAATATTGCAGATGAAGAAATCACCTGGATATTTACTGAATATCTTTCCAACATGAGGCCGCCAGTGGTAAGTGTTATTCTGTTATCTTTAAATTATACATTATAGTGTATGTACTTAAGCACAAAGTTTAATTTTGGGAGTTGTGTCTAAGAAAGAAGGAAATGGGGGGAGGGGGCATTGTGCATTTGAAGATGTGCAACAATTTCTTTATTATCCTAATGCAAATGTTCTTTGTAATGTTGTAGACCAACACATAGGTGCAGACTTATTCCAAAAGTGGAGTGAGGTTTATATATCTATGTTGTACCCCACCCCATTTAATTATGTACTATTATAATTTAATTAATATACTGGAGTAGGGGTTATATACAGTATATACCTCACCCTACTTAATTACGAAAGTACTGTAATTTTAATAATAAATCAGTGTAATATTTTGTTTCATTCAGACACCTAAGAGTATTAATGTCCAAACTGCAAGGTAACAAAGTAATAAATGCGTCTATGGAAATAACATGTACACATTTTCGTAGAAAAAGGACTTAACTTTTTGTAATAAATAATTATAAAAAAATTAAGTCTTCTTTCATAACAGCTAACAAACTTCTGAGATATTTCAACAGCAGTCAGCATGTCCAGTTTTTCTTGATGTGTTTCACAAATAATGTTTTATTTGGTCTCTTTTGCATCATAGTAGATGTACAATAACATAGAAATTGAGATGTAGTGCAAACTTGAGTAGCTATGGCACAACTGTTGAATTACCCACTAGAAGATCAGCCAGACGGAGAGGCCACCGAATGACTGATGTGCCATAAAGTAAGAAACAGTGAAAGCAATAAGCAGGAGCTTCAAACTTCTAAAGAGAATGAAAATGGCCAGTGCAGCCTGCAGTCATTCTCATTGTGGTTAATGGTGAGAAGGTATTCAAATGGAGGTGCTAAATGAATGATATGCCATGAAATAGCAGTCACTCTGGGTCTTAAGATCACATAAGACACATGAAGCAAGCAAACAAGGGAAATTAGGAAGAGTACAACACCATGAGATCAAGGCTCAGAGCTTGGAACGTGACCTGATGATGGACATACTGGCCTGGTTTTTTAAACACAAGCACATAATTCATTTAACACATTTGTTCATGTTATTTTATGTCATTTTCTTCATTCATAATCTTGGTTTTTGCTTCTTTTACCCTGTTTTTAGCACTTAACACGAGAACCTTTTTATTTTTTTATTTTATCACTATGTCCATCTTTCCATATGTTATCACCCTCTTATTAGTTTGATTTGAAAAATTCCTTTTTCATTGAGAAACCTGAACTGTGAGAATGGCAATCCTTTGCTTTTAATTTTTTTCTGTTGCATAATTTCTCCTGTAGGGTGCATAAAATAAAGGTGCTATTGAATTCAAAATGCATTCCATGTCATTGCTTCTAACAATCTGATTAAAATAATATTTCTTTCCTTCATTTGCACACAGTTTCTTTTTCATGTAATACATAAAAAATTCTTTTTGTGTCGGATAGTGTTCATGTTTAATAATATTTTGCATAAATTTTTTTGTAGCCCACATTCTAATCACTTGGGGGCATAAGTGCATATTTATGTTTTTGACACATTTGCAACAGTATCTGTACTCCTCTGACCTCAACCCCAATTTTTTTTTTTTTTTTTTGGTTTGACACCATTTAAAACGGAAAACATTTTGCATAGAATTTCCTTCCCAAAGTAATTGAGTATTTCTGCTTGGGGAGAGGGAAAATAAATTTATTTTTTAGTTTTTTTTATCTCTATTTGTAACAGTCTGACTTGAAAAATTATTTATTTGAACAGTTTTCATGGCAAAGAATAGTTTACATGTAATTTTTAATTTTTTTCTTAGCATACAGTTTTGTTACTAAAGGGTGTAAGTGCTCATATTTTTGTTTATAGCACAAGCACACTTTGAGAAAAAATTTCAGTCTTGGCAATGCCTCCTAGCTTTCACCTGTAACTGCTAAAGAGAGAAAGAGAAATAAAAGCTTTGCATAAAAGACTTAAAAGGGCAATTTTAAAGGTATTCTGACATGTTGGTGCAGAAATGTAAGGCCAAAACCTGAGTTAAGTAAAAAGTTACTGTAATATATTACAATAATTTTGCAGTTACAAATGAAGCTTTTTTATGTATATGTAGCATAGTGATTATCTACTAATGAGATAATTTTGTATTGATTGCATTTTAATCACTGTAAGCACTGAATAGTGATAAATATCCTAATTTGTAGCATTTAAAATCAACAAATAATTTCCATAATAATTCGACTTTTAATCGACATGTTCAATACATCAGTCATTCGAACATGTTGATTAAATTTTCACAAAAATTTTTTTGTGGATTTCAGTTCTTAAAAGTTGGCAGGTCCATTGAAGGACCAGGTAGTTTAGTTTAATTTCTTTCAAATATTTCAGTATAAACATGGAAAACTGATATTTTTTATAAATGTAAGGAGCATGGGATTTAGTCAAGTTACATTGTTCAGTAGACAGCATAAGAAAAATTGACATTGGGGTACGAGTTTATGAATACATAAATTTAGATTTAAAAAAATGCAAAAATTCATTTTATCATTCATACAAAAGCATGTATTGTTATAAGTGTTACATTATATTGTAATATGTCAGATATATGCTATTCTGAGGTGCAGCAAAATATCACCTGTCTGTGTAGTAAATGACATTATGTGCAATTCATTTCTTTTTCCAGTAATAGTATATTATTTGTTGATTACAGGTAACTGAATTGTCTCAGAGGAGTGTCATGGTGTGCTGGAAACCACCTGAAACTCCTGCCAGTGATTCTGATAAAAAGTTCTGTTCAAACATTCAGACCAATGACATAACTTATGAAGTAATGCTTTGTGAGAAAGGGAAAGAAGGTCATTACAGGATGGTTTATAGGTAAGTTTTCTTATTTAGCAGTTCAATTTTTTTTTGTCAGGTCTTGAACATTTCACTTTACACACGTCAAAAATACTGTATTCCTACAAACTACAAAGTTAAAAGTTTCACGGAAATTTAAGAAAATGTTTGAAATGCAGCAAACCATCAGCGGAACAGCAAGTAATTGTGATCCCCCCCTCCCCTGCCCGCCATCCTCACAAAATAAAAAGGACAACTTCAAAACTGTTTCTTCAAACATCACACGGATTGCAGGATCGTGTGTAATGTTTTAGTCTTACAAAATTCAAGCATCAGGTGCCGTTGAGAACTGTTGCATTAGAGCTCCACCAATTTGTATTAATAAAGGTAAAATTGGCAGGAAGCTGTTTTATATTTTCAGAAAGACAGTAGCAAGTAAGAAATGAAATTAAAAGTAAAATTATAGCCGTTTGCTGAGGAACTTGGTCAGTTATATTTGCATGATTAATTTAATTGGAAATATTGTGGAATAAAACTAAAAAATTTTCATTAACAATTTACTCATTTTTGTTTGTTTTTGGTAAAAAATGCCACTATAAAATATAATTATTGTGGCCAGTTCATCAAAAATAAATAATAAAATTCCTGTGTGATTTGATTTTAAAGTTTTCTGAGGATTTCCCCTTGTGCATAGGTTAACAACAAAAGTTCAATACAATAATAATAATAAGTTCCACAGAATTGTTTCTCTTAGCTTAAATTATTTGAGATATAAACTTTTTAAGTTGGATGGAAATGGAAAGATCTTTCTCTGCTGACAATCCGTTGAAAATACTGGGTTGCTTTATTTTACATACATATCTCTAAGCTGTTCTCTGAGATTCAGAGGTTAGCTCCAAAAAGAAATACAAACTTCCAGATATTTTTACTTATTGTTGTTGTATCAAACTTTGCTATTTACAGCGATCTTGACATACAACTCGTGCTTCACTGATATCCATTACACGCTGTACACAAGATCTTTTATACTTCATACTCATAATCTTTTTCTCATGCAGACACTCCTGAATCTGATCCACCCATGTCTTCCTTGGCCTTCCTCTGCCTTTCCTTCCTGCCACTTGGGCTGAAAATATTTTCTTAGTAAGCATTTCATCACTCATTCTTTCAACATGGCCAAACCACCGAAGCATATTGGTCTCCACCTTGCTAACAACATTTTGCTTTACATCACACAACTGCAATACATCTTCATTCCTCACACAATCAAATCGTGTCTTGCCACAAACCCCACGTAAGTAACGCATTTCTCCAGCACACAAACGACTCCTATGCTTCTTCTGCAGTGCCCAGGTTGTTTCACTGCCATACATCAGAGTAGGAACAATTACTGTTTCATACACAGCCATGTGGGACTCTCTAGAGAACCCATCATTCCTGTGAAAACCTCCCAGAGCAGCTATAACTTTCAAAGAAGAATTCACTCTCCTACTGATTTCACCATCCAACTTGTTCTCTCTGTCAAACATGCTTCCTAAATACACAAACTCACTCACCTGGTCAATCACAGTGCCTTTTATACTTACATTACATTCAGTGCTACCCATTTCTCTCTCAAACACCATAACTTTAGTTTTTCCCTTATTTATACTCAGTTTGAATTTCATGCAAACTTCGTGCATCCGAGTCAACATACTCTGCAACTCACTTTTGCTCTCTGCCAACAGGACAGTGTCATCAGCATACAGCAATCTGCACACACGGATATCACCAAGACATAAACCACTATTATCTATTTTGGCATCACGCATGCATGCATCCATAAGTATATTAAACAGCCATGGTGACATTACACAACCTTGTCTAACTCCTGCACCAATAGAAAACCATTTTGATAAAACACCATTCACTCGTACACAAGCTCTACTACCAGCATACATGGCTTTTACACTATTAAGTAGATTCCCAGTAACACCATATTCATTCAATACCTTCCACAAAAGTGTCCTATTGACTCGGTCGTAAGCTTTCTCTAAATCTATGAAGGCAGTAAATACTTTCTTCCCAACAGCCAGATACTTTTCAATCATCATGCGTAATGCAAAAATCTGGTTAGTGCAGCCTTTACCAGGCATAAAAACCACTCTGAACATCCCACACTTTCTCTGATGTAAGACCCCGTACTTTTCAATAAGAACCTTACCAAACACTTTCCCTCTTCTATTTGATAGCAATGAATGCAGTTAGCTTATAACCTAGTTTTAGTACAATGTCATCCATCCATCTCCCCCCCCACTCCCCTGTTTGCATTGAGTCCAGATTTCGACTGAAGTGATTAGGCACCATAACATCTATATTGAATATTGAGGTCGATGGGTCTTTCAATAAAAGGTGCACAAATGGAGAAAAAAGACCCCAACGTGATTTCAGAAGTGGTTTGATTCCTGGTGTGCAGATTTATGTTCAATTTTATAATAATGTTTCAGATGCAATTCTTTGTAAACAGACACAATCTCTTTACAAGTTAAACATAAAACTTTTTTGTATTAAAAACTGTTCCTTTTTTCCTTGCTTAATTTTACTTCAGCACTCAGTTTTTTCTTCCTGAACATTTTTAAAGATTAAAAACAATAGTTGAATTTGCATAGCACTGGCTGTTGGTGTTGGTTGTGACAAACATGATGCAGTTTGTTCTAGATGTTGCTACAGAGTAATCTAATTGAACTTAATTGATATAAATAATAGAATATTTGGTGCTTGTGTATGAGGATTAAACAGCAATGTAACATATGTAGTAAGTATGTATGCTTGAATACATGCTACACTGCCATACCCTTAATATCCAGACACCCATCTATTGACAGTAAATTATGTCCTGTGGAAGCACCACTTTGCTGACACAACTGTAAAAATGCTCTTGGGGCTATGATGCTGAGAAAATAAATGCAAGATGCCTAATCATTTCGACTAATGCCATATACTGATTAGCATGGTATGGTGTAAGGAGCATTGATCTTGGACTGTAGATCAATGAAAAACTGTACGAGGACAGGTCACAGTGCTCATCTAGAAACGTTTTTTCAACGAAATGGTGATGTTCTCATCATATGTCTTCCAAAAGTTCATGGTGCAAATATCCGTGCCTCCGACTAGTAAGATTTTGCACTCTAGCAACTATGCATGGGTTAAAGATGCTGTCAAAGTGCCAGGTTCAACCCAGGACCGTGACTGATGTTGCTGCCCGAGTGCTTAAAATTCCACTCAAGTTTCATCTACGCAGAGAAACCTTGTGAGCACCCTACTGTTGCAATGATATCAAGCAAGATTATTTCGTGCAATTTCATAGCAGAATTCATTTCTATGGTGTGGTCAGTGTGTGTGGTACAGAGCCGAAGTTCGGGCTCAATTTTAAGAGCCCGAGCCTGAAGTATGTCAGCCTGATCCCGCATTTTATATTGCAAGATAGATCCTGGGCCCGAACGAGCCCGAAAACTATGATTAACCTGTTTACGCATTAAAAAAATCGCTTCCCTACCCGCGCAACCCGCGCAATTAACCGATGTCTGTCTCAACTTTCCTACCCGCGCAATTAACCGATGTCTGTCTGAACTGCAGAGTGGGAAAGGGATGTCTATCTATTTCTATAGTTTCTTGGACCATTCGTTTCTTCCTGAAATGTTTGGGGGGGGGGGGTTTATCAGGAAATCAGAAAAAATCAGGCAGCATAACATTCTACGTCGTACGTTGCTTAATAGAATTAGCAGGGAGCTGCCCCTTTGAGGTAGAGAGCAAAATTTTGTCAGCTTACTATCTACTGTCTACAGTTCTTATAGAAACATTTCCTTCACAAAAATCCTGTAATTCATGGCCTGGCCTACAGAATTTTGTTACCCAAGCCCGGAATGGATAGCCCTGCCGAATTCTTACTCCCCATCTAGACCCAGTTGCCAAAAAATTCTCTTTAACAACTCGAAAGTGTAAAAAAGTCTTGTGTGATAAATCATGTAAAATTGCATTAAAAGAAAAAGGAAGAAAATTCCCTCCCTCTCTCAGAGCCCGAACTTTGGGCTAGGGCTCTACTTCGGGCTCGAGCTCGGCCCGTCTCAGCTCTGGTGTGGTACCAACATTGCTGCATTTTTTTGTTAGGGCCTCCCCAGTGGTGCAATGGTTTAAGTGCTGGCTTCTGACCATTCATCTGTGAAGGGTCCGGGAATCGAATCCCGGTCAGGCATGGATGTTGTGTTTGTCTTACAGCAGTGTCTCTCTTCCTTCCCTGGAGACAGTGGCCCTAATTTAAGGATGGGAACTGCTTATAACCAATTGAGTTGCTCACAATGGTTGTTAAACCTCCAAACAAACAAATCTCGTTAGGCTTAAATTTTCTGTCCGCACGGTTTAAACCAATGTGTGAAGGATACCCAGTTGTGTAGAAAGGTCATTGATACTCGCCTTACGTCACTGTTGTAAGGACTCGTGGTGGCACTATTTAGCTTCTTGCCTGAAATTCCAAATCTGTCTACTACATTTTGGAATCTTTTTAGGTGTTGTCTTATATCCTTCCATCCAGTTGTGTACTGCCCTTTACTTGAGAGCATTTTGCCTAGTTCTGTCTGGAGAAGACTTTGTGCCACACGCTTTGAATCTTACAGTAGGACACAAAACTTCAAAATAACAATAATAAAAGCAGTTAAGCTAGAGCAACAGATATAGTAAATTAAAAATTTGTGTACATCACTCACTGTTGACTTCATGTCATTATTTGGCAGGTGTGACAATCACTGAAGTGGCATTCAACCAACGGACAGTAACTCAGTTATTATACTAAACTAATTTTAACACTAAATGCCATTATTTTATTCTAAGTACAACCCAAAATGTCAAACACTGACTCCCGCAAATAACGTAAACGATAATTCCATTAACTACAATGTTTAAATTAAGAACTTGCGTTTGCAATTCACTCAATTAAAACTTTATATTAAATTAATTAAAATATTTACACATTAAGACAACTGTACAATACCTACATTATATGCATAATAGTCAAAATCTAACTCATGGCTTCAGCCATGAGTTAGTTTCTTTTACTATTCAAACAAGCTTAAATTAAACACACTGGTATTAACACTTCAGAACTAATTAACAAATGTTAGTGGGCAGAACACTTTTAAATCCGAACGCCTTTTGCATGCTCATGTGCATTATCAGAGTCAATTTCTCAATTGTTACTTTGAAAGCAACTGCATGGCATCAAATCATTGATATGGTATACGGGGTTCTCCGCACGATGCGGAAGTCACATCCACGACATCATGATCACCTAGGGAGCAACAGTGATGCGTCTCCCTAGGTGATCGTGAATGCCCCTTTGGCAATTGTCACACCTGTCAAATAATGTGCTGTAAGGGTAATAAGTGTATGAGGTACGTACATTTTTAATTTACTATATCTGTTGCATTGCCTTAGCTGCTTTTAGTTATGTAATATGGTATGTGTTTTTATGTTATATTGAGTCAAATGACTTAGCATGTTTTTTTATTTTTTTTTATTTTGTACACTATTTTCTACATCTTCATTGTTATTGTTACTTTCAGTACCCAAGTGGTATGCACGTACCGAGTCCAAGGTACATACTACACAATCTCCAGACATTGCTTTTGTTGCTGCTTCAGGTCTTCAGAAATGAAGCCAACAAGAGTGTTCTCCTACTTCCTAAATGACCTAATGTTAAAATGGATGGTAGTAGCTTGGAAATATGAAACATAAATGACTTTTTCTATCTGCATTTTAGTGCTAAATTGGTTACCATAAAAATGTATTTTAATTAAAGGCAAACATAGTTAAAACCAATATGAAATTTTCATTCAAATGAAAACAAGCCAACGGACATAACTGATGAGTGAGTTTACCACAGCAGCATCAACACAAAACATAGGTGGCACCCCTGTAATGTTGCAATGAAATGTGGTGCTGTAATCATGCAATGACGGAAGCAGTTGGCTTGTGTATAGGACCTCTTGCAGGTGTTTAACCCAGCCAGTCATGATTAAAGCAATGAAAGTTAAACAGAGAGTGGCTATCCGGTTTTTACATACATACATACATACATACATATCACTAAACTGTTCTTGGAGATTCAGAGGTTAGCTCCACAAAGAAATAGAAACTACCGGATAATTTTTACTTACTGTATCAAACTTCTCCATTTACAGCGATCTTGACACACAACTCGCGCTTCACTGACATCCATCACACATCGTACACAAGATCTTCTTTACTTCATACTCATAATCTTTTTCTCATGCATATACTCCTGAATCTGATCCTCCCATGATTTCCTTGGCCTTCCTCTGCCTTTTCTTCCTGCCACTTGGGCTAAAAGAAAATTTCTTAGTAAGCATCTCATCACTCATTCTTTCAACATGTCCAATCCACCGAAGCATATTAGTCTCGACCTTGCTAACAACATTTTGCTTCACATTACACAACTGCAACACGTCTTCATTCCTCACACAATCAGAACGTGTCTTGCCACAACCCCCACGTAAGAAACACATTTCTCCAGCACACAAACGACTCCTATGTTTCTTCTGTAGCACCCAGGTTTCACTGCTATACATCAGAATAGGAACAATTACACTTTCGTGCACAGCCATGCGGTACTCTCTTGAGAAGCAATCATTCCTGTGAAAACCTCCCAAAGCTGCTCTGACTTTCAATGAAGAATTCACTCGCCTACTAATTTTACCATCCAATTTGTTTTCTCTGTCAAAAATGCTTCCTAAATACACAAACTCATTCACCTGGTCAATCACTGTGTCATTTAGACTTATATTAAATTCAGTGCTAACAGTTCCACCATGGCTGTTGTAATGCCACCATGGCTGTTTAATATTTTTATGGATGTGTGCATGTGTGATGCCAAAATAGATAATACTGGTTTATGTGTTGGTGACATCCGTGTGTGAAAATTGCTGTATGCTGATGACACTGTCCTATTGGCAGAGAGCAAAAGTGAGTTGCAGAGTATGTTGTCCTGGATGTATGAAGTTTGAAATTCAAAGTGAGTATAAATAAGGGAAAAACCAAAGTTATGGTTCTTGAGAGAGGAACTGGTAGTACTGAATGTAATATAATTCTAAATGGCACAGTGTCTGACCAGATGAATGAGTTTGTGTATTTAAGAAGCATGTTTGACAGAGAACAAACTGGATGGTGAAATTAGTAGGTGAGTGCATTCTTCATTGAAAGTCATAGTGGCTTTGGGAGGTGTTCACAGGAATGATGGGTTCTCACGAGAGTCTCATGGCTGTGTATGTATGAGAGTGTAATTGTTCCTACTCTGTTGTATGGCAGTGAAACCTGGGTACTGCAGAAGAAATATGGGAGTTGCTTGTGTGCTGGAGAAATGCGTTACTTACGGGGGGTTTGTGGCAAGACGCGTTCTGATTGTGTGAGGAATGAAGATGTGTTGCAGTTGTGTAATGTGAAGCAAAATGTTGTTAGCAAGGTGGATACTAAAATGCTTTGGTGGTTTGGCCGTGTTGGAAGAATGAGTGATGAGATGCTTACTAAGAAAATCTTTTTAGCGCAAGTGGCAGGAAGGAAAGGCAGAGGAAAACCAAGGAAGTCGTGTGAGGATCAGATTCAGAAGTGTCTGCATGAGAAAAAGATTATGAGTATGAAGTATAGAAGGTCTTGTGTACGGTGTGTAATGAATGTCAGTGAAGCCCAAGTTGTATGTCAAGATCGCTGTAAATGGAGAAGTTTGATATGGCAACAGTAAGTAAAAATTATCTGGTAGTTTGTATTTCTTTGTGGAGCTAGCTAACCTCTGAATCTCGGAGAACAGCTTAGTGGTGTGTGTGTGTGTGTGTGTGTGTGTGTGTGTGTGTGTGTGTGTGTGTGTGTGGGCATGTGTGTGTGTGTGGGCATGTGTGCATGCATGCAGTTCCTCGCTCAAAAGCCATAATGTTATCCGGTTTTTAACTGTGGAAAATGTCGGTAGTACAGAAATTAATCGCCTCATGAGTAACATGTACAAAAACTGCATGTCTTTGTCACGTGTTAAAGACTGGATGGAGTGAGTGGTTCCGATAGGAGTGGTCATCCTTGAGTGATGATTTGAGACCAGGGCAAGCAGACCATGTTATCACCAATGTTTCCATCACTGAAGTTGATAGTCTCGTTTGGGAAGATGGAAGAGTCATGGTGGAAGTACTTGCCGACAAAGTTGGAGTCTGTCTAGGGAGTGTGCACACCATTATCTGGGATCTTTCTGCAGTACGGGAAGAAGTGCACGCAGTAGGTGCCATACAATTTGCAATCTGTGCAGAAAGACATTCACACGAGTCTATCTTTGGAACATTTACTGCAGTATTGTAAGGAAGGTCACCGTTTCACCGACAGAATCGTTACGAGAGATGAAACATGGTGCTTTTATTATCAATCTGAAAGCAAAAGACAAAGCAGCCAGTGGAAGTGCACGTTGTTTCCACCACGAAAGAAGTCGAAGATAATGCAGACAACTGCTCAAAAGGTCATGTTGACCTCCCCCCCCCCGACCACAATGGTCCCCTGTTAATAGTTTCGTGCCACCGGAAATGCTGCTCGGTACGTGGATACACTCAAATATCTGCGAGCATCACTCAAGTCCAAGCAGCCCAGGCTACTCTCCATGGGAGCCATTCTTATTCATGACAACGCCTGCCCCCACACTGCAGAAATCATCCAGGATTACATTTTCCAAATTCGGGTGGGGAAACACTCCATCATGTAGCCCAGAGTTGTCCCCCTGTTACTTTTACATTTTTGGGGAGCTGAAAAAGCATCTGCAGGGTCACAGATTTCACTCAAAGAAGTGCAGGACACTGTTTGAGAATGGTTCTATCAGCAACTCATTGCTTTCTATGCACAAGGAATCGAATGTCTAGTGTCACGGTAAAATACGTGCCTTAATAGCCACAGGAATTATTGCTAAGGTAAGTCACAATATCTTTCTCGTACGCCATTTGGCTCATTTTCATTTGAATGACCCTATACTTGGTTGGTCTTATTCTTGTGTGGCAAATTCTCTTCTGCATTTTGAGTAGCAAAAACACATTAGACGCGTCGCCACAGTGCATGCTGAAACACACACTGAAATGTGAAATGCTTAGCAAGCTAAGTGATCGTAAAGGAAGTGGAGGCTTTTGAATACATGTGCTTAGCACCATCAGTTTCCTGCATAACTTGCAGATTAAATTTGCATAGTGGCCTTTAGTTTCCAAGGCCTTTTACACACACACATCGTAATTGCAATTGCACCAGCTAGTTAGCAATCTGAGTGCAAAGCACATACGATTTGTGGTGCACATGTTAAAATAACTGTGAGAAATGTGATGTTGTGTGTTAGTGTACGTTTATTTATTTAAAGTACACACTTCTTCCTTACAATTTATTTTTTCCACTTCTGGTGGAATGATTATTTGTTTTGTTGAAAAGCATAACTAAAATCTGCTGGCTCACTTTCACGGAAAATTTAATGGAAAATTATGTCATTGTACAGAATCTTGAGCAATTTTTCTTTTATGTGTAACATGCTAAAGTGTTTTGTCATTTTTCCTGCATGATGAGCAGAATTTTTTAAGAAACTCATGTTTAGAAACTTTCTTGGTTGTATTTTTTTTTTGTTATAAAAGTGGGAGGAAAGTGGTATATTTTTTAGTGTACCTAAGCTTTGTAGAGTATTTATAGATCATGTTAACATTACTTCATAGTGCCTGTTTTGCTAGTGACAAACAAGATATTGATTAGATTTATTAATATTTCTGATTAATTCTTTGTTATGCAATAGCATTAATCAAAGCTTTAAAAAATTCCTTATTAAATGAAGTTAATATATATGTTTTTTCAATTTCATTTCAGTGGAAAAGAGCATCACTGTAGTATCACATCTTTAAAACCCTCAACAGAATATTTTGTTTGGTAAGATTTTACATCCTATCTGTAAGATTTTAATTTTTTTGTTTTAAGTTTTTAAAACATACTTTCCATGAGATCTGAATTTTCATGTTTGTATGTGCTGAAGCAATTTTTATTCTAATAATTAATGACTTCATTTCTTCCTCTTATTACTTTCAGTATTATAAATATTTAACGGGAATTATCGAGGATAAATTTATTAAGGTACATTACCTCTCTTTTTATATTTAAGACTTATGGAATGTTTTTGGCTTAGTATATACATATACAGGGTGTTCCATAATTATCTTTACAACTTTAACCCTCAATAAAACAGAATAAGAGAACAAAAATCAGCTTATTGCATGAATATATTTCAAATACGTGGAGATAATGCAAATAGGTGATTCATCGCTCTGTCTACGTTATTTTATAAACAACGCATAGCAACCGAAAATTGTTTAACTGGCACTGCTGTGATCGAACCCCAGATCTCTCGATAACGAGCAGAGTGCGTTCGCTTTACGCTATGGTGCCAAAAATTCACAGCACTACGTATGCTTTATCGGTCAGCATCTGACTACACAAATTCTTATTGATGGGCTCAAGAACTGATGTGTCGCCATCTGGTGGCTCTCAACAGAGCAAGCTATTTAATTACAGCTGATAAATCCAAAGGGCGATAGAAATGGTGAATATATTTAAAATGCGTGGAGATAATGCAAATAGGCGATTCATCGCTCTGTCCACATTATTTTATAAACAACGCATAGCAACTGAAAAATTGTTCATCCGACACCGCTGGGATTGAACCCCAGATCTCTTGATAACTTGCCGAGTGCGTTTGCTTTACGCTACGGTGCCAACAATTCACAGCGCTATGTGTGGTTTAGTTGCTATTCATTGTTTAAAAAATGTGGACAGAGTGATGACATCTTCTATTTGGTTTATTGCATATTGAACAGCACATTACAAAGTTTCTTGGGATGCTAGTAGAGCTCTACATACGCACCATTGATTGCATGAATAACGTTGAGACAGTATTCGACCTCTTTCCATGTTCTCCAGAGCATGTCCTCAGGCATTCTTGTGATGGCAGCTGTAATCCTGTGCTTCAACTCATCCATGTCTGGAAACTTTGTGCGGTACACGATATCCTTCACATATCCCTACAGAAAAAAGTCGGGGGAGGGGGTGTAAGATCTGGTGAACGTGGAGGTCAAGGGATCCCATCTTTCCGAAAGGTTTCATCAGGAAACTCACGTACAGGTGCACCATCCTGCTAGAAGATGATAGCCAGTTGTAGGCCCTCTAATTGGCAGGTAACAAAAACTCACTCATCATGTACAAATAAACATTGGATGTGACTGCGTTTTTGGCAAAGAAGAATGGGCCAATGATGCTGCTGTACAGGTGACCGCACCAGACGTTAACCTTAGGGCTGTCTCATTCAATCTCGCAGATTGCATGCGAGTTTTCAGACACAGATATGAAACGTTGCCTCATCGCTGAATAGCTGCCCTGGTGGCGCAGTTTTCAGACCCCGAATTCTGCAGTTACGCCTGTTGATAACACCACAGACATGAAACGTTGCCTCATCGCTGAATAAGCTGCCCTGGTGGTCTAAGCGCTGGCTTATGACCATTTGTCTGAGAAGGGTCCGAGTTTGAATCCCGGTGAGGCATGGGTGTTGTGTTTGTCTTACGACACTTGCTCTGTCCCTTCCCTGGAACCAGTGACCCTAAATTAGGGGAGGGCGACTGCTTATAGTCCATCGAGTTGCTCACTGTGGTTGTTAAACTTTCAATTAAAAAAAAAATCATCGATGAATAAAACATGTTTCAGGAAGCCTTCCTCATTATCAATCCTGTGTAGCATATCAACAGCAAAATCAAAACTTCTCGGTTTATCCCAGGGGTGCAGTGTGTGTATCAAATGCTCTTTGTAGGCAGTCTGGTGCAAGTGCTTGTGCAGCACCGTGTCTATCGTTGTAGGCGGTAACCCCAACTGTTTGGAGGCCATATGAATGGACTTCTCTGGACTTCGTAGAAAACTCTATGGAACACGTTCCATATCCTTTTCAGTTGTGCTTGGCTGGCCACTACCCTTTTTATGAAGCACACTACCAGTCTCCATAAACTTCTTGTTCCACTCACTTATTGAGAGTCTGGATGGTGGTGGATTATGTTGGTATTTGGTATGGAAATTGCTTTGAACTTGTTATCTGACTTCGTTTCTATGAATCGTGCCACACACCCTGAGCCTTTTCCTGTGGAGTAGCCATCACAAGTTCAGAGTCATACCTAAAAGTAAACAAAAACCTTTTGCCTATCAAGAAAACTTTGTGTTGCTGTTACGTGTACAAAATATAGAACTTCGCTATTTTATTTTGTTTAGGTTTTTTTGAGGGTCAGAGTTGTAAAAATAATTTTGAAACACCCTGTACTTTATAATATTCCCTTGATTTAAATTTGTGCTGCAATGCCATGCATTAAGCACAGTTTTTTTTTCTAATGTTTCATTTAATTACCCCCTATTCTAGCAACTGTGTAGCTGCAGCAAATATGGGATTTGTAAAGAAAACTTCTGTTGTGCATGATTTTTCAATCATTGACTTAAATAAAAAAAAAAAAAAAACACTTTGGATTAATGATGTGATTACCAGAAAAAAAAATGTTTTCCTAGTTCTAAAATTGCTTTATTCTTTGCATTCATTTTCAAATACTGTGCTCTAAAATTAAACATTTATGTTTATGTACAAAACAAACCAGCTTAGAAAATGCTTTTTCCAATTAATACACACTATTGACGTGGATTAGGAACATCAAACAGAAGTCATCGCTCTTTCCATGTTTATAAGTGAGTCACGGAACGTGGAAAGAGTGATTACTTCTGTTTGATGTTTCTAATCCACGTCAATAATGTGTATTAATTATTCATTCGTCTCCTAGTTGTTTGTTCAGTTGCTGCTTACCATCTTTGGTGAATCCCCAGCATTGTGCGGGGTTCTAAGAAGCAACCTGCCATGTGGTTTGACAGTTAGTCATGTGCGAGTCTGGAGAATTCGAGGCTGCTGTGGTGCAGTGATAGCATGTCCGGCCCGTTACTGGAAGACCCTGGGTTCAATTCCCGGTGGCGGCCGATGATAATGTTTCCGTGACTCACTTATAAACGTGGAAAGAGCGATGACTTCTGTTTGATGCTTTTTTCCAACTGTGCTGAAGATGCTGGGACAGTTGTTTCCATTTTGAGAAACTCTTAAAATGCTTTTGGAGAAATTCTTCCTCAGAAGGAAGGCCAAAAGTTCAGATTTTCCTTGAAGTGTTTTAGGCTATTCAATCCATCACTATCAAGTTCATTAAGAAATTCTTCTGCCTCATCTAGTTGGGCTGAATTAACATCTTTCCCGACATAATCAGAATGAAAATAATTAGCACTCAAAGAATATGTTAACAGGGTTCCCACTCAACCTGGAAAACAGGGAAAACCTGGAATTCTCAGGTTCCAAACATCAGGAAAAACTCAGGGAAAGTCACCCTTTTTTGTAAAACTCAGGGAAAATTACCCCCCCCCTTTTTTTTGTAAAAATCAGTGGATACTTTATTTTGCCAAAAAACTTATTTTTTCAAGATTACAAACTTTTGCTTGCAATTACTGCCTGCCTAGAATTTGGTAGGTCCTACTTTCAGTTATATTAAGTATTTCCTTTATTCTCTAAAAAAAGATGCAAAATTGAATTTTTAAAATTGCCAGTTATTAAGCTTTTGTTCAATTTCTGCAGGCAGTTGTTATAACTTGGAACAATTAGGCACAATGGCTCCTGCTTGAAGAAACACTTCACAAGAGAACCAACCAAATGATGGATCAAAGTCCTTTGTCTGTTGGTTCTCTTGAAACAATGTTTCTTTGAACAGTCATTCCATCATTAAGCTTAGCTGCATTGTGTTATAGAAAAACTGAAACTATTCAACTGACAGATTTTTTCTTACATATGACCTGTTTCTATGGGAATGTATTTACAAATTCCGTGTGAGTAGTATTCACAAAAGTTCACGGAACTTTGGTACAGAAAATAATGTGCACAGTTAGTTGTTATTAATGAAAAGCAGGTAATTTTATGAAGACGAATTACGTAAAGAATTTACAAGTGTGTGCTTTGGTGAGAAAAATGAATGGAATGAAATGTAACAATTCTTTGCAACATGCCACTCTGGAAAACTTTAAAAACCATCTGGAGTACCTGGAAAAGTCGGGGAATTTTTTTATTACTTTTGAGTGGGAACCCTGATGTACTTAAAGCAAAGGTATGCTGTTTCTCTATAGAATAAGATTAGCTTCAGAATATCCCTGTGGCAGTTTCAAGTTTAACCACTCTTCTACTGCATCAGCCAAACTAGCAGTTCATGACTGGTTACAATTAAAGAGTGCACACACCAGATCAAGCAATGCAGTACCATTCACCCATTTCCTTTTTTAAAATTTGCGTCGAATAATAAGCTTGTGGCATCCTGTGGTAGCTGTACCACTGAGTGTTATAAAGGTATTTGTACACAACTTCCACCAAAACTCTCAACATGTTCAATATTAGTTAGCATGTTATAGTACATTTCTTAACATAAGCAGTTATCAATTATTGTCCATACACAAATGTCTTCTGCATAATTACTGATACAACAGCTCCCTTTTGTCATTATTTCCCATAGTTCCCAGTTATTTTCCCACAGTCACTAGTAGTCTAGAAAATTTCTGTTCAAGTGAAGGAAGAGGGAAGTCAAAAATGATTGAATTGTGTGTGGTGGTAAGGGTTAATTGTGTGTAATGGTGACTGGGAAAGGGTCAGTTCCATATTTTACAGTGGCAAGAGTCACCTCACCCCCTTGGGTTTTTCTGAAATGCCAGAAAAGTTTCTATGTCCATGCCCCCCCCTTGGAGGGGAATATTTTGCCATGCCAAAGAACATTTTACTATTTTTGGGGTTGTCCTGCAACAGCAGTCATCTCACCAAGTTAGTCATTCTAAAATTGTAAGAATCGTAACTCTTTTGGTTATCTTATTGTGATCAGAAGGTTCTTTTATTGTACCATATAATAACAAACTTCTCGTGCATTTATTTGATTTGCAGTGCCAAGCATTTTCTCACCTTTTTAATTAGCCATGATAGGAGTCTTCTGATACTTCTAAGTTATCCAGAAATGCAAAGTTTTCTCACCTATTTCAATTATTTTTAAAGTTGCTAACTTACAAGGGATGAAAATGCTATTTTAGAAAGAAAGGAATATATTTAAATACATGATTTTTTACGCCTTGTGTGAAGAAAGTTTTTTTATATGGAAAATGTGTTTCTGTGTGCACTGCACATATACATTGTAATATAAAAGTGATTTATTCTTGAATGTTCATTATTGTAGACATTTCTTTGTAGCAATACAGAAATTTTGGCATTTACATATTTTTTTCCTTTCTAGTGTTCAAGCATTCTTAGAAGAATTGCGAGGCAGTTCTGTCAAAAGTAAGTAAGTGTGTGTGTGTGTGTGTCTGTCAACTAAGCTTTTAATTGATAATGGTATACTTTCCCCATTCTTTCAAGAACATTTTTTGCCCCTTTTGCATTCTTACAAAAACACTCTTTATCACTCTATACTTTATTTATTGCTTCTGTAATTCATTTCTATCAGTCTACCATTCCTCTTTCTTATTCTTGCAAAAGTATAAGGTTTTTATACATGTATAAGTTAAGTTACACCGAACAAACATGAATAAAATAAGTACAAAGAAGATAATTTAAAAGAAGCCAGATAGAGCTGCACAAAGTGAAAAAAAGTATTTCATTTCATTTATTTATTCTTTCAGTTGTCACTACAGCAACTAGGAAAAGGAGGGAAAAGGCCGTGAGGCCTGACATAGCCCTCCTCTCCCCAGAATACAAAAAACAAAGCTTAGCAGAAAAGGCAAGCCAACACATATATGGTTGGTACACGTACTTGCTCACAACCAACAAATATAACAATGTGTTCCATCAACAATAGTCTTCATTATATCTAGACAAACAAGTATCATATACACTTCACTACATAATCACATATATATTTATAAATAAACAACAAATAACGTTTGCACCTCACTCTATAATCATACTAATCCACATTTCTTCCATTTAGTCGAAATTGCCTATTGTTTACTAATTATTTCATAAGATATGCCTTTAGTTTTACTTTAAATAAGTTAAAATTATTAATTGATGTTAGTTCTTGGGGCAATGAGTTCCAGAATTTTGTGCCACTATAATTTATATTCATTTTAAGTTTCTCAGTTTGTGGGAACATTGGAATTAGTAGTGATCTATTCCTGGTATTGTGGTAATGAGTATGTATATTTAGTGTTATTATATCATTGTGTATACCATTTTTAATTCTTTTATACATTATTTTTCCCAAGTTATAATCATATAATTGCTTTATCGTTAAAATATTATATATATTGGGGTTCACTTTTGACCGAATATATAAGATTGGTTGAAAATTATTTGATGTTTTAAGATCTATTAGTCTTATAAATCTATTTTGCAGTACCTGTAGTTTATTAATATTATATTGTGTGGTTTGTCCCCAGGTTAAAATGCAATAATTAATGTGTGTTTGAATTAGAGTATGATATTTAAGTTTGGCGAAGCACTACTGACCATTCCGATATTTCTAGAAATTTTGTTACTTAAATTTTCAATGTGTTTGCTCCATTTCAAATCATTGTGTATAGTTGTACCTAGATAAGAGTGTGTTGAGACCGTATTAATACTGACTCCATTCATCAGAATCGGTAAATCGTATAAATGTGAAGCTTGTGAATTAGAGAAAATCATTAATTTAGTTTTATTAATATTAACAACTAATTCATTTGCATTCAGCCAATCTGTTATTAATTTTAGCTGAGTATTAGTTCTTAGTGTAAGCTCATTCATATCAGTTCCCTTTAAAATAATAGTTACGTCATCTGCATATAGGATTGTATCATTATCTTTTAATACTGCAAATAAGTCATTAATATATAAATTAAAAAATAAAGGACCAAGAACTGATCCCTGGGGTATCCCACAGTTTATGATTTGTAATATGGATCGATTCTGATGAATCTGGGTGTATTGCATTCTTTCTGACAAGTAACTTTTGAATAAATTATAGCTAGATCCCCGGAGTCCTATAATATTTAACTTATGAAGTAATATATCATGATTTAGGGTATCGAATGCTTTTGATAAATCAAGAAAGACTGCTATTGTTATTTGTTTTTGTAATAGATTTTGTTGAATTATATTTTGTGTATGTAATAATGCTAGTTCAGTTGATTTATTTGGTACAAATCCGAATTGTCTGTGATGAAATATATTATGTCTTTGAATGTATGAAAATAGTCTGGTATGAATTAATTTCTCTAGTATTTTAGCGAAAATTGATAAGTTTGCGATTGGACGATAATTATTTATGTCTTTTTTGAACCATTCTTATATTTCGGAGTGATTTTGGAGATTTTTAAGGCATCTGGAAATATTCCGGTTTCAAGTATAAAGTTATAGATCTGCAACAATGGCTGAACTATGATATCTGCCACAAATTGTATGGCTATTGGAAAAAATTCATCGTAGCCAGGTCTGACATTTGTATTTATTTGGTTTAAAGCATGAGTAAGTTCAGTCCTTGTAATTTTCGACATATGAAAAGTATTTAGTCTTGAAAGATTTTGTAGGTATTTTGTAAAGTGGATTCCTAAGAATATAAGTTGTTGCTTGGTCAATTGTGGTGACAATATAAAGTGACTGTTGATCTCATTAGCTATAGCCTGTTTATCAGTTATTTTATAAGTTGATTTGGTTAAATATTGCGGCGTAACTGGGCTGATATTTTTCCCCAGTAATAGATTCAGATGTTTCCATGTTAATTTAGGGTTATTTTGAGAGAATATATTAGTGTAATAATTTCTTTTTAACTTCCGAATATCTGAATTCAATTTGTTTCTATATGTTTTAAAAATCTTGAAGTCGACTTGTAGTTTACTTTTAATAAATTTGGAATACAGTCTATTTTTTTATTTATTCGATTTAAGAGATTCCTTGTTATCCATGGTTTCCTATTTTTTTTTAATTTTATTGCTTTTCGTTATTATTGGAAAAGCTTGATCGTATGAGTCTTTTAACAATATTGTAAATAAGTTATATGTTATATTTGGATTTTCCGCTGGTAGGAAATTTAACCAATTTATAGTTTGAAGCAGGTTCCGAAATTTTTCCAGATTATTAGAATTTATTAATCGTATTTGTTTGTTTATTAACTGTTTCTCCACTACATGTGTATAAGTGTAAACTGTGAAGATTGGTAAATGGTCACTGATATCATAATTTATAACTCCTGATAAAACTGACTCTTGTGGAGCATTTGTGAGTGATAAATCAATAATCATTTCTGTGTTAGGTGTAATTCTCGTTGGATGTAATATTGTATTAATAAATCCAGCAGCAGTTAATATTTGAACAAAGTACTGAGTCTGTGAATTAGTAACAGAATTATTAATATTGAGATCTCCCAATAAAAATCCCCTTTTCCTGATTAAATTCACATAATTGAATGCCTCTGTTAATTTTTCGAAGAACTGAGTTATATTTGATCCTGGAGGGCGATAGCTCACCATTATAATAGTGTGTTTATCTTCTATTGACAAAATTTCTATGGTAGAGTCAGTAAATGTTAAGTTTTTATTAATTGTATAATCATGATAGGTATCTTTAACATAAATGGCCACTCCACCTCCTCTTGAGTGGGTTCTATTTTGATAAAAAATCTTATAGCCATCCAAGCCAACACTATAATTTTCACTGGGAAACCATGTCTCTGTTATACATAAAATATCTATTTGTGAATTAGTAACCTGAATTAGTGCCTCAATAAGAGTTAGTTTATTTAGTAAGGATCTCGCATTAATATGAATAATTTTCAATGAATTTGTGGAACTACAAGAAAAGATATTATTTATTTGTTGTGTTGTATATAAATTATCTTGCATTAAATTTGTCTATTTGCTTGCTATTTGTTAGTAGGAATTATAATCTTAAGTTGTAAGAGTTCAAAAGCCACTCCCTGCAACATCTATAAGAACGATATGTGTGATTTCCTCTTTTTTTTTTTTTTTTTTTTTTTTTTTATCAATAATAGGATAGTGTCCGTACTTATGGGTATATAAATTAAAAATAGTTGTATATAAATTACCTTGCATTAAATTTGTCTATTTGCTTGTTGTTGGTTAGTAGGAATTATAATCTTAAGTTGTAAGAGTTTAAAGCAACTCCCTGTAACATCTATAAAATAGATATGTGTGATCTCCCTTTGTTTATCAATGATAGGATAGTATATCACAAAGTCAAGCACAATGCAAATCATTTCACCATAAGCACAAACACTAATCGTTCTAACATTTCAGGTAAGTATCATATCTCAATTTGATACACAAAAATATTCATTATATGCAAAAAAAAAAAAATAATAATAATAAAAGAAAATGAAAAAAGGATAGTAAAAAACCTATCTACTCTGTTTAAAAAAAAAAAAATCACAAATCAAAATTTAGTTGGAGACCCAAGAAAGCTACCCTCATAGCATTTTCAAGGAAAATAAATGCATATTCACAGTGTAATGTTCTGCCAAGATATTTCTAATCAGAAATGAATAGGAAACTCAAAAACCAGTTCTTGAGGCAATTACCAAAATAGTCATTTCTCTATTGAAGATTGAGTGTAAATCATAGTGTTATGAAGATTGAGTGTAATCATAAGTATGCAAGTTTTGTTAAAAGAATAAATAAATGTATTCTGAAAAAAGTAAAATTTTGAAATATTTGCATGCAAATAAAAAATTTACAATTATTTGTTCACTTTGAGTCTTCTGTCAATAGTTTTTAAAGGAATTGTGGTTTTAGTATGTTGCAAAGAAGACTGCATCCATATCTTCAGTAAATAAAGCAAATGTTGGAGTTTCCATTTTGAACATCTTCATAATTTCAATATTGTTGTGTGTTAATGCTGAAGTGAATGCTTTTAGAGGGATACATACTTACATATTACTAAGTTGTTCTCTGTGAATCAGAGGTTTGCTCCAAAAAGGAATACAAACTACCAGATAGTTTCTACTTACTGTTGCCGTATCAAACTTCTCCGTTTACAGCGATCTTGACATACAACTCTGGCTTCACTGACATTCGTTACACGCCGTACACAACATCTTCATACTCATAATTTTTTTTTCTCATGCAGACACTCCTGAATCTGATCCTTCCATGGCTCCTTGGCCTTCCTCTGCCTTTCCTTCCTGCCACTTGGGCTAAAAAGATTTTCTTAGTAAGCATCTCATCACTCATTCTTTCAACATGGCCAAACTACCGAAGCATATTAGTCTCCACCTTGCTAACAACATTTTGCTTCACATCACACAACTGAAACACATATTCATTCCTCACACAATCAGAATATGTCTTGCAATAACCCCCCTTCATAAGTAGCACATTTCTCCAGCACACAAACAACTCCTATCTTTCTTCTGCAGTACCCAGGCTTCACTGCCATACATAGAGTAAGAACAATTACACTCTCATACACAGCCATGCGGGACTCTTGTGAAGCCATCACTCCTGGGAAAACCTCCTACAGCAGCCATGACTTTCAATGAAGAATTCACTCACGTACTGATTTCACCATCCAATTTGTTCTCTCTGTCAAACATGCTTCCTAAATACACAAACTCACTCACCTTGTCAATCACTGTGCCATTTACAATTACATTACATTCATTGCTACCAGTTCCTCTCTTTCTTAAAAACCATAACTTTGGGTTTTCCCTTATTTATACTCAGTTTGAATTTCATGCAAACTTCGTACATCCGGGACAACATGGTATTACATGGTAGCAGGCCTCGCAAATGTTGGTCACCAGTCGCCAAATTATGACCAGATATTTTGTAGTGGCTAGTAAATTTAGTATAGTAGCCAATGATGGCGAGTCTATTTTTTCCCCCCAAGTGAGCAACTATTTCGTCCAACTTTTTCCCCCACTAGGACTCGGCAATGTATCGATACATCGCGAAAAACCGGTGTGAATTTAACATTGATGATGTAATTGCCATTGCGCGCAACCAAGCCTTTACCAAGCACTGTTGTTCAAACCGGTTTTCCCAGTCCAAGACACCTGAATATCGCCTGATCCTCACGCATGTTTGCACGCCTCTCCAATATAGTTTCTCGCGGTGTCTCGTTCCAGATGCTACATTTGGGGGATTGCTCATCAGAAACTCACCTGCCAGGCGAGTAATCTGAGACATCCTAGGGGTACCATAATGATGTTTAAACAGGCTTCTTATCGGGCCTCCGTGTGTCAACGATGCTATTAAGAGGCCATGTGTTGGATCTCGGAATTCACCACAGCTTAGGAACAATAGGAAGTATGTGGTAGGGTCTTTAAAATCAGACCAGTACTAAGTGGCCATTACGGAAAGTTGAGCGTTACAAAAAAATGGGCATAGAGTTCGGTCTAATAATTTCTATATTATCAACGCAAACCAAACCAACCTAGTGTCATTCGATAGCTAAGGGAACAAAGACTTGTTAGTGACCTTGGGTTACTGCACAGCGAAAACCGGGGGGGGGGGCTTTGTGCAGCGCAAACTTCTAGTCAATATAACTCAACACTGCAAAGCACTATGATGTCGAAATTGGTCTCAAACGAAAGCTAACTTCGAGATCTATCAATTTGAAACACTAGAAATGAAATCAAATACAGTGTTGGTTGTGAAACTTGAGATCGCAGTTGAAAATTATGAAAAATTTCACATTGTCGGCATATACTCGTCGAAAAGCCGAGCAGAAATACATCGAATGTAGTCTATGTGGAAGAGCAACTCGCCAGCTTTTGGTAAACACCGCAATGTCCACGGCAGAACGCATGAGAAAGTATCAGGAGCGAAAGAAAATTGTGGTGCCAACCACGCACGAGCCCATTGACATGGAGCATTAGCAATGAACCTCATAAAAACCAGTAATTGGGCATGTCGGAAGCAATGGCACTTCAATTGAAGATTTTGTCCTCAAAACGCTATTCAATTGTGGTGGGCCGCCCCGGTGGCGCAGTGGTCTAAGGCGCTGGCCTCTGATCATTCGTCCGTAAGGGGTCCGGGTTCGAATCCCGGTCAGGCATGGATGTTGTGTTTGTCTTACGGCACTGGCTCTCTCCCTTCCCTGGAACCAGTGACCCTAAATTAGGGACGGGCGACTGCTTATAGCCCATTGAGTTGCTCACGGTGGTCGTTAAACCTCCAATCAAAAAAAAAAAAAAAAAAAAAATTGTGGTGGGCATATGCCTTTGATGGGAAGATCAGACACAGTATGTATCAGTAGTAAACTGTATCAACATTATTAGTGCCACTTTATGTACATATATCCTAGCTTTTGTCCTTTTGTTTTAAATATTATTAAAAAAAATTGGACATCTAAATTCAATGTCCTCTCAAAAATAAATTATATATGTGTAAATTAAGATAGTAAGAGTAATTATATTACAGCACTGAAAACAAATTATCAAAAAATCAATCATTTTGGAACAAAAGCATATATGCAATATTTGCAGTCAATCTAATGATCCTATGCAGTTACTGCTCTGCATCTGTTTTTATGAAGTTAATGGAGGAGGTGTCGCTCATTAGAAGAAAAAAAAAAAAACATGCACCCATTTAATTTCATAGAAATGTAAGTAGAGAAGTTACTGGATTATTATTTTTTTTAAATTTTGTATCGCCAGTAAATTTTGTCATTTGGCTAGTAAAATTTTTATTCCACTAGCCACATTGGCTAGTAGAAATTTAAGCAATTTCACAAGGGCTGCTTGGTAGTGTCACGAGTGAAACTGAATGTTGGTTGGAGGAAAAGGAATAGGAAGAAGCCCAGGGTGGAAAGAATAAAGTAATTAGGTAGTTTAAGTAAACATGATAATGCAGAATACTTTTCTTCTTGTGTCTAGATCATGTGTAATTGTTCCTACTCTGATGTATGGCAGTGAAACCTGGGTATGTACTATGGAAGAAACACAGGAGTTGTTTGTGTGCTGGAAAAATGCATTACTTACTGGGTGTTTGTGGCAAGACACATTCTGATCACATGAGGAATGAAGATGTGTTGTAGTTGTGTGATGTGAAGCAAAATATTGGTAGCAAGGTGGATACTAATATTCTTTGGTGGTTTGGCCATGCCGAAAGAATGAGTGATGAGCTGTTTTCTGAGACATTTTTTTTAGCCCAAGTGGCAGGAAGGAAAGGCAGAGGAAGTCCAAGAAAGTCATGGGAGGATCAGATTCAAGAGTGACTGCATAAGAAAAAGATTGAGTATGAAGTATAGAAGGTCTTGTATATGTCGTGTGATGGATGTCAGTGAAGCACGAGTTATGTATCCAGATCGCTATAAATGGAGAAGTTTGATATGGTTAAATAATCACAAATTTATCAGGTAGTTTGTCTTTGTGAAGCTAACCTCTGAAAATCTCAAAGAACAGCTTAGTGTGTGTGTGTGTGTGACTAAATCACACTTGCTCAAATCCAGTCTTCTATGCTAAGTTACACATTGTAAAGTGATTAGTGAAAATAATTGGTAAATTCTGATATAATTTTGTAAATTAATGGTATCAAGAGATCATGCAATTGCTGTTTCTTGAAAAAAAAAGAAAAAAAAAACTGTCATGACTATATGTCAAATATTAGAGAAGCATGTTTGCAATAGGTGATGGATATTTGTTTCTTTCACATTTAGGTGTCACTTTCAAAACACCAAGTTTTGAACCCGAAACTCCACAGCCACCTAGGCTCTCTTCCAGAGCAAAAAATAGCCTATCACTGAAGTGGAATGTAAGTATGCTGCCCATTTTTTTCCCCATTGTGTGTGAAATTATTTGATCTATTGCGGAATGATATGAACTGAATGAACAAATTATAAGCACCTACAACTATCTAATAAAGTATTGCTCCACTTTTTGCCCACACAACAGCAGCCAGAAGTCTTGTTGAGGATTCGGTGAGGTGTTGGAAACACAAAGGTAGTATTGCCTCCCATGAAGTGAGGATTGCCTGTCGAAGAGCATCAACAGTTGTTGGTTTGCTCGAACAGATCTTGCCAATTTGTCCCACGAATTCTCAATCAAGGGAGCCATTCGAGCATGGTAAACTCACTTTAACGCTTCTGGAGCCAATTGGTCACTACTCAGGAAATTTGGCAGTGTGGCATTTTCTTGTTGAAAAATGGTGTCGTGGTGCAGAAAGGGAATAGTTACTAATGGGTGTAGATGGTCAGTGAGGATATTCACATTCCTTGTGCTGTTTTTTCAATATGAAGGACCCTAAGGAAGCCTATGCAAGTGCACCCCAAACCATTACACCACCTTCACCTACTTGTATGACTCCAACTTGGGATTGCCTAATGTTTTTTTAGCCATGCACGCACCTTCCCATAGATGTGATAGAGTTGAAACCATGATTTCTCAGAGCAGATGACATGTTTCCAGTCCTCTGTACTCTAGTTACAAATAAGCCTTTGCAAAGTTCAGCCTCATATATAAGTGCTTTGCACTCAACAAGGAGACATGATGTACACGTGGACTGCCATAGCCTTATTCTTTCCATGGTATAACTCATAGTTTTAGCACATAAGCTTGCGAATACACACTCGTTGAATTCCAATATCTGCTCGGCTGCTGCCTTGTACTTCCTTGTAACAGTACGCAGCAGTCTGGGCTCACCTCGAGAGTCGGTTGCTCGTTTATGGACACATTTCTTCTGAAGACCATGTTATTTCGTGCGTGACATAAAGTAAAAGTTTTCGGGCAGCTTCCCTCATTGCACGATACTTTCAAAACCTGTAGGAGTTAAAACCCCTCACAAGTCCAAAAGGATTTTTTTATTTGATTACTAAAACATGAAAATTAAAACATGAGACCTTTCGTGCTTCCACTAAGCCCATCTTCAGATGAGTAAAATAGTAACGCATATGGGGAAGACTTAAGTATACATTTGCAGTTGGAATTTGTGACGTTAAGAAACGGGCAGGTTTTGAGTGTTCCGTGGACATAGTAGCGAGCATGCACATCCAATGAAACATTGTCTGATAATAAAATAAGATATTTTGGTAGAAATTAAATCAAAATTATTGTTATTAAACATTTCTTCTGTTGACTTTAAGAAATAATGCAAAACTTAAACCAAACCCATTTCTTCTTTTGGTTTTAAGTTTTGCGTTATTTCAAATAGTCTTGGCATGCACATACTTCAGGCGGATGTCGAATCTCAACAGTTCAGCAGTTATGGTGATTGAACAACTGTGGCTTTCTTGCAGCTACAATTTGGCCATGGTCAACCTCACCATTGTTGCCTTTACTGATGATTACTTTCTCTGACAGGTTTCCAATACATAGCTGCAGTGTTTTAAGCTGTCGCTCGCATTTTTGCCAAATCACGATAAAGGCAGTAATTTTGCAACAAAAGGGCCCCACTGAATTGCCAACAAGCGAATGTTTCCCGTGATTTTTCCTTTAGTGCCGTGTCCACCCTCTGCATCGCCCTTGGTTGTTCGTCATCCTTGTAATCTTTTCTGCTTCGCCCCGCCGACCTGACCCCCCCCCCCGTCATATTTCTTTCCATCATCCCGCCCACTTCTGCTTCGTCCTTGCGTTGTTTTTCATGACCGTCAATTTTTTCGTTCTGTCGTAGCTGCTTCGCTCTGCCGACGTTGTATCCTTTCCCGGTATTTCTTCTTTCCGTCATCCCTGTTGCAGTTTGCTTCCCCCTGTTGTTGTTTTTCCATCCCCGTTGTCCTTTCTCTCATTACAGAAAAGCACCGGTGAGCCTCGAGAGCACTTTACGCAAGGGCTTTGCCGCGACGGGTAAGAAAAGAAGTGTGTTGTCCGTTTCTTTGTCAGTTCGCCACCACAGCTCAAACCGCGAGACCAGCACCCGCCGTTTCGGTTCGGGTCGTCCATTGTGGTTTTACTCAGTCCTGGTCCTTGTATACATTTTCACAAACTGCATGTATCAGCAAATGTATTTTTATTAAAATTAGGAGTGTAAAAGTCTTATTTGTTTTTTTTCTTGAATTCTACTTAAAGCACAAAATTTTATTTAGCCAATGCGCTGTGCTCTTATATTATCATGCGTAAATATAGCAAAAAATACAAACGTAAATTTGGCTAACCTGCATAGCATTTTGCTACAACTTTTGCTGACAAAATAGCTAAATTGTTACAAGAAAATAAAATCCAGCTTAGACACTGCATAGCTGAGTTGGCTTGTAGTAGTTATTCTGTACGGAATGTGCAATGCAGCTTTTATGATGATATTTAAAGCCTGCTGGCTATTGCGTGTAAACTTTGGTTAGACTGAAGTGTTGAACAATGTACAAATCACACCACTTATTATGATAAAGATGAGCCATAGCTCAGTAACACTGCATTAGAAAATCTGTTGGAACTTTGCTGTACCAGAAAATGTTGTTATAGCACTTCTGAATGTGTTGTTGAGAGAAGCTCTATCACAACACTGGGCACAGATTATTTTTTTTTTACTAACAATGAAGATAATTGTTTTTAATTACATGCGTAGATAAATGTTTTTTTTTTTTTTTTGCATTAGGGAAACAGTGAAACAAGTTCAAAAGTCAAGAGTTATATTTTAGAATATGACGAGGTAAGTTAGCAGTGCTATTTATTTATTTGATTATCAGATGTTTCATATAGTGTTTTCATGGGCAGTTTTATATAGTAGACATTTTCAGTATGTGCATAAGAGATGTTAAAAACTGTTGAACATCATTATCATTATTTTATCATGTATGTTTATATCAAGATTCGCACAGCTCCTGGAATGCTGGAAAAATCCTGGAATTTGATTTCCTATTTTCCAGGACTCAAAAGTCCTTGATTTTTGAAATGTTTGTGAAAGGTCCAGGAATTTTCACTTGCATTGTTACAAAAAAAAAAAAAAATCAATGCTTGGATTGATTGCATCACTTTGCATTTTGTTCTCACTCCCTGCGGTATCTGCTGCCAACACTGCGTCACTTCTTTCAATGGAATGTGGAGACATGATGTCATCTCATGTGGTGCAAGATGTTTGAGGGCCATATTCCAGCAACCTTGGTTTGTGGTATAGCCATTGTGTGCAGTTGGAGTCGTAACAGTGTGTGTAAACCTTCTCTGAATCCAAAATGGCCATTCCTTCTAGCATGAACTTTTCTCACAGAAGGAAATTGATGTCTGACCTCCTTGCTGCTGCTGATGTGCAGATTTTCAAATCAGTGAAAATCTGCTGATGTGCAGATTTTCGCTGATTTTCAGTGCCATGGAAAAACTGTTTTTTATTGTAATCCAGATTGCCAGAGTTGTATAAAAAATAAAATGTTTCTGCGTACACAACCATTGAAATAGAAAACTTGCTGCAAACCCGCGAATCACGATAACAATAGAATAAGATAGAGAAAAATTAATATAACAATGAATAAATAATTATTAGAACATTACAGATTCCAGAGAGGACAAGAGTATATTACGACTGAATGCACAGAAATGTGTAAAATGGACCTTAAGGCTAAAACTTTAAAATATTGGACCATGAACCTCATAAAAACAAGAGACTAATTAAAGAAAGTTTTTATATCTAGAAAAGAAGTTCCGTTAATGAACCTTCAAAAATTATAAATAGCATTTTCAACAACTTAATTCAGAAATAGACTTATAAAATACATAAGGAAAAGATTTAAATTAAATAACTGGCAACTGCAAGAGGAACCTGGCAACAAAATTTAAAATCTTTCTATGTAAACGAAACTTTTGTTACAGTTCCTATATATTGAGAACAGGTCTTGATAAAATCAAGAGGCCGAAAACGTCTGTAAAAATGAAAGAACTCACTATCGGAAGATGTGAAAAATAGTTGAACATTCTCATGTTAAGATAGAATTAAATATATTAATCTGAGTAAAGTCTTGAGTGTTTTAATTGCCGTAAATAACATTATTTTTTTTTTAACCTACAAGAAAAAACTATGCAAAATCTGCTAATAGTTTGGAAACTATCTGCGTACGGTGTATGCGTGTGCGTGTATATTCTACGACTCTGCAGATTGCTTCATGTAAGTTTTATACAGAGCAATTTTTGTATGGGGAAATTTTGGCACTTCATTGAAGATGTAACACACACTGAAAAACACTAACAGCAAAACCCATGGGATTTCATAAGAATTCAAAAGGCATAGTAAATTTCACCCCAAGTTCTAAAATGTAAAACAAAGAACTATGATTCCAGCAAAAAATTTAAGCTCCTGGAATTTTTTGATGAACTCCTGGAATTTATTATCTGTAAATGTGTATGAACCCTGGTTTGTACAGTGTGTATGGACCCTGGTCTGTACAGTGTTCAGCCATGTATTTAGTACAAATCATTTATCTGTTATCAAACAAAGGGTTTGCAATAAATTTCTCATTTTACCGAAATAAGGAATTTTTATAAACATTGTTATAATGATACAGAAAAGGAGGGGGAAGGAAGAAGAAAAAATTCATGCAAGTCCAACATGAGGCTGAAAGAGTAAAATTTGGAGTAAATACATTCCCACCAAAAAGCGTATGTGTAACTTTTTTCATGATTGCTGCGGTATATATTGCCTTCCCTGTTTAATTTTTATGGGTATGTTATATCTAATGCAAGTAGGCAGTTAGTATCCTAAATATTATTCGTGTGTGTGTGTGTGTGTGTGTGTGTGTGTGTGTTTTGCTTGCTTGCTTTTCAAATCCTGATGAAATGCCGTATGCAAGTATTTCAGGGCTGATATACAAATGATTAAAAAGTAACGACCAGTGATTAAATAGAGGCCTGCCACAGCACATGGAGACCACGCATTGAGGAGGGTATATCAAAAGCAAAGTTTGCACCTAGGGACAATTGTGACAGCAGATTGTGATTGCATTAACCTGCACAGACTGAGGATACCACAATGTCGGATCTGTGCACAATACGAGCAATTGAGTGAGTTTGAGAGAGGATGTATAATTGAGCTGAGCGAGGCCAGTTGATCAAGTCGCCGTGTCACCAGACATTTGGGTTGGAGGGATGTGGCAATCAGATGATGTTGGTACCAGTGGGTTGAGGAGGGCACAACTCAGCCCCACGTGAGATTTAGACGGCCAAGGGCAACAATGGAATGCAAGGATCAAGTGATTGCGAGAGCCGCACAAACAGAACCAAATTCATCGCTCTCAACTATCTGTGGCCATGTTGCATCATCTACAGGTATGGAAGTGGCCATCAGGGCCATTGCCAGATGACTTGTGGCACGGGGTCTGCATTCTAGAAGGCCACTGATCGTCGTCAGCACCAGTACAGTGGCCTCGAGCCTGAACAACGTGGACTAATGTCCAGTGGCATTGCGTTGTCTTCAGTGATGAATCGTGGTTTGCACTTGCCGCAGATGACCGGCACATGCGTGTCTGGAGACGAGCCTGCCAGCGCATGGATCTGGCTTTTGCCATGGAACGGTACATAGCTCGCACACCGGGTGAGACAGACTGGGAAGCCATTCCCTACGATAGCTGGACACCCTTTGTAGTCCTCTGTACCACCCTCGTGGCTCAACGGTATGTTGACAACATTCTACGACCTGTTGTGTTGCCATTCCCGTAGCAGCATCACTGAGCAATTTTCCAACAGGATAATGCCACGCCACACATGGCATGGCCCTCCCAGGCCTGCCTCTGCTATGTTGACACCCTTCCATGGCCAGCCTGATCGCCCAACCTTCGCTGATCAAACGTGATGGGACTCCACCTATGCCCATCCCGGAATGGCGCCAAATTGGCCCATAATTTTGATACCATCTGTCATGCTATACCTCAGGACAGTATCCATGAACTGTATGCATCTATGCCATGCTGGTAACCTCTTGTATCTAAGCTAAAGGTGGCGCTATGACGTACTAACTTGTTCCACTTGTGTAGCTGTTTTATTTGAATAAATGGCCCAAGTGCTTAGAATTGCAATTATTTCCTTTCCTATACATATACATTGCACATACCAATTTTCATGTTGATTGGACGATTCCTTCTGGGTGCTTCGTTTTTTGTTTTTTTTTCTGTTTGGCAAAGAGTGTATATTACTTCCTTATCACCGATGGCAGATTATGTACCCTGAGTCTACCAAATTCTTGGTCTGTGACTCAACTCCACAAAATTTGCTAAATACTTGTTTTTTTACTTAACCTTAATAAAAGCAAATTGTAACATATTTGTAGAAATCAGTGTTTATTATACAGAAAAAAATGCATAAAAATTATTATATTTGCACTTTTAAGGTATTAGCCTCTCTTGCAAAGTGCGCATAGTTTACGCGCAATTCATAAATGAAAAAACCATTAGAAAGTACCACGTACTCACCATAAAGATCATGGTAACCTCCAATGACAACACACTTCCAACACGTCATTCATCGTGATGTAACTGGGCTTCAAGGTTTACAGACTTCTTGCTTACGCTTCTTACTTCCGGGTGTGAAACATCATATTTTTTTTTTTTTTCCCTTAGCCTTATGAGATGTTACTCTAAAGCTTGTCAATTCTATAAAAATCACACATACAACTCATTCATACAATTCAAGTAAAAACTATGTACATAACCTTACATTCATAGGTGATTAAACCTTGGTCAACTGTAATTATCAAACTCCTCCTTCTGTTTCACAACCTCTGCTACTCCCACTGCAAGTGTCACACCCATTCAGCCCCTCACATCCAATCCTCTAGTACTTTCAACAGGCCTCTGTCATCTTCAGGAGGCAGGTGTGTCTCACCCGCCCACCACTGCTCAAGTGAGCAGAGCCATCTAGGCATGGGCCCCAGTCGCTATCTCTGAATCGTTGTCTCTGGCGCCATCTATTGTCCCTGCTGCTCTTTTTACCCTCTTTCTTTTTACGCTGCTGTTCAATTTTTATTAGGGCTTTCCATTGTTCGTTTAGGTTACTTGGCTCATTAATGTTGCATAATCTTGATCTGTTTTTTTCAATTAACACTGATTCTGCAATTCTTAACTGCTTTTCGTTTTTACAGCTCTTAATAATTTTAATATCTTCAAACCTTGGACATTGTTGATTTTCCATACAGTATTGGGTCAATGCTGTCTTAGCTTCTTTTTATTCCAATTATTAATATGCTGGTTCAATCTATACTTTAATTTATTCTTGGTGCTGCCTATATATGACACAGGTGGTTGCTGGTTTATTGGGATTTCATAAATTCCTGCTCTATCTAATTGGCTAATTTTTTTTTCATTAAAAAAAAAAATTTAGGTTAAAAATGAAAAAATTAGCCAATTAGATAGAACAGGAATTTATGAAATCCCAATAAACCAGCAACCACCTGTGTCATATATAGGCAGCACCAAGAATAAATTAAAGTATAGATTGAACCAGCATATTAATAATTGGAATAAAAAGAAGCTAAGACAGCATTGACCCAATACTGTATGGAAAATCAACAATGTCCAAGGTTTGAAGATATTAAAATTATTAAGAGCTGTAAAAACGAAAAGCAGTTAAGAATTGCAGAATCAGTGTTAATTGAAAAAAACAGATCAAGATTATGCAACATTGATGAGCCAAGTAACCTAAACGAACAATGGAAAGCCCTAATAAAAATTGAACAGCAGCGTAAAAAGAAAGAGGGGAAAAAGAGCAGCAGGGACAATAGATGGCGCCAGAGACACAACAATTCAGAGATAGCGACTGGGGCCCATGCCTCGATGGCTCTGCTCACTTGAGCTGTGGTGGGCGGGTGAGACACACCTGCCTCCTGAAGATGACAGAGGCCTGTTGAAAGTACTAGAGGATTGGATGTGAGGGGCTGAATGGGTGTGACACTTGCAGTGGGAGTAGCAGAGGTTGTGAAACAGAAGGAGGAGTTTGATAATTACAGTTGACCAAGGTTTAATCACCTATGAATGTAAGGTTATGTACATAGTTTTTACTTGAATTGTATGAATGAGTTGTATGTGTGATTTTTATAGAATTGACAAGCTTTAGAGTAACATCTCATAAGGCTAAGGGAAAAAAAAAAAAAAAAAACGATGTTTCACACCCGGAAGTAAGAAGCGTAAGCAAGAAGTCTGTAAACCTTGGAAGCCCAGTTACATCACGATGAATGACGTGTTGGAAGTGTGTTGTCATTGGAGGTTACCATGATCTTTATGGTGAGTACGTGGTACTTTCTAATGGTTTTTTCATGCATAAAAATGTTTCAGCATTATAAATATTTAACAGGAATTATCGAGGATAAATTTTTTAAGGTACATTACCTCTCAAATTTTCAATCTAAACACTAGATCTTTGTCAGGAGTTCTTGCTTCCTTGTACTTCCACAGGTTTGGTCGCCAAACCTGTGGAAGTAGAAGGAAGCAAGAACTCCTGACAAAGATCTAGTGTTTAGATTGAAAATTTGAGAGGTAATGTACCTTAAAAAATTTATCCTCGATAATTCCCATTAAATATTTATAATACTGAAAGTAATAAGAGAAAGCCATGAAGTCATTAATTACTAAAAATGTTTTTCATGGTGAGTAGAATCTGACCAAAAAGATAATTTTTGCAATCAGATTTTTAGAAGCTCAGATACAAATATAAGGGTTTGTTGTATAAGTAGTGAGACTCTTTGGCTGGGGTGCATTTGTGCTTCCTAATTTTGTCAATATGTGGCACCAGTGTACAGGCAATTTAAAGGCTATGCAACTATATTGCAGCTTGTTTGTTATGGAAGGCGTGTAATGTGCTGGACTAATTTTATTGTTCTCTCGTAGGAGATGGATACATCCAAAGTTGCTTGATGTGCTGTAATTCAGTTTTTGAAAGCGGAGAAAATGCCACCAAGCGAAATTGGTCGTTGGGGACCTGCTGTGGCAGCCTTTTTGAGGTTGTCACAGATCTCAGCTTTACTTCTCTTGATAAGACCTCAACACTTGCTTCCATGTACGAGCAGATCTTCACTGAGCACTGTTGCCTTAATTCTGATTATGTTCCAGTTTTCACCGACGGATCCAAGATGGGTGAGCCGCCCAGGTGCCGCAGTGGTCTAAGCGATGGCCTCTGGTTATTCATCCGAAAGGGGTCCGGGTTCGAATCCCGGTGAGGCATGGATGTTGTGTTTGTCTTACGGCACTGGCTCTTTCCCTTCCCTGGAACCAGTGACCCCAAATTAGGGACGGGCGACTGCTTATAGCCCATTGAGTTGCTCACGTTGGTTGTTAAACCTCCAATAAAAAAAAGATGGGTGATGTTGTCGGATCCCAGCTGAGGCCGCAGTGTTTTCAGCGGAGATGCATGCTGTGTATCTCGCCCCTCTCCATCTTCAGTTGAGTTCTCATCATGGTGCTGTGGTCTGTACGGATTCCTTAAGTGCCTTGAAGTCTTTGTCATCTGCAGATTGCCGTGACCATCCTTTTCTCTTTGGACACGAGACAGTTGTTTCGTTGTTTGCTCGAGGCCGGTTTTCTGGTTCACTTTTGTTAGATTCCTGGACATGTTGAAATCTCTGGTAATGAGTGTGCTAATGCAGCTGCTAGATCTGCTTCCTCTTTGGTCGCCACACCCTTGCCACTGTTTCACCGGGATTTCTGCTTCCTCTTTGGTCGCCACACCCTTGCCACTGTTTCACCGGGATTTCTGCTTCCTCTTTGGTCGCCACACCCTTGCCACTGTTTCACCGGGATTTCTGCTTCCTCTTTGTTCGCCACACCCTTCATGAAAAAAATGGAGGTGAAGTTTAAAAGGATTAAAGAGATAAAAAGACTATTTACAGTATGAATAAAAACCTTAGCCCTGATCGACGTCCTCAATGGTTAAAAATCGAACCATAAACGAGTATCCAAAATTGCATAAAGAGAGTAAAACTTTATAGTTGAATAGAAGGCAGACAATTTTTTGCACAGGCACTCGATACTTAAACAAAACCATACTAGTTTCAATCCGTCTATATCACGGCCATCCTCAGTGGTACTATCATTGAATGTCGATGCTATGCAAGGTTAGTGTTCACTAAGTGCCAACTTCCACGTGTCATTCTCGAACAAATTGTGCTACAATATTGAGTAAGAGAAACATTCTCAGGACAATTTAATAACTGTCAAAATATTTTATATTTTATCTCCTTGAAAATTTATGAAATAGCAAAAGTAATGAAGCATAGAGCACTCGACTTGAAAATACTTTATAACGTGTGTAACAGTAGTGATAATAGTTATGACTATTGACTTGTTGCTATAGTGTTGTGAATTAATAACTGCTGCGTGCAATTGTGTTGGTTTTACCTTTACTGTACTTAGAGGAAGAAGTAACTAATTGAGTTAACTTTTTTATTGAGCTGTTTGTTTATAATGAATTTTTTTTTTTTCAATCCAGGGCTGTGGTGAAGGCTGTTTTGTACAGGTATACTCTGGGCCTTTGAAACAGTATAAAGTGTCCAAGCTATCTCCATCAACTTGCTACCAGTTTAGGTTAGCATCACTGAATGAGAAAGGAAAAAGGTAGGCACTAAAAGCTTTTTGTATTAAATTCTGTTTTTCATAAAAGGAGGTTTTTCTGTAAAGGTATGATTCTTTTGAGTTCACTGATAATTTTTTGAATCCACATGACTGAAATCAGTTTACCTGGTTTTAGTCATATGGATTAAAATATTATAATCATCCTTATAAGTATTGCCTTTTGATGTGTAGATGTTATACATTCTTGACGATGATGGGCAAAACACATAACAAGAATAACAAATAAAGGTAAGATGATCACGCTAGTTACATTAAGAGATTAGAACTTTTTTGTAAAAGTTCTAATCTCTTAACGTAACTAGCGTGATCATCTTACCTTTATTTGTTATACATTCTTTTTTAAATAAGACACAAATCCAATTTATTAAGAAGGGGGGGGGGACTGTGCATTTGTGCTTCATTTAAATTTATTTAAATGTTAACCTTTCACTACCATATTGAGGTGCAATGTCTCATATACAGTGTATTGTATTCAATATTATATCCCAGATTGGTTGTAAAAAGGGACTAATATATATCAATATAAATGCACATCACAATAATGCATCTTGTAATTTAGAAGGGAAATCATTTATTCTCCCATTATTCAGATACTTCCTCAAATTAAACGTAGATCTATGCAAAATCATATGTTAGTTGACACATGTTACCAGAAATTGTTACTTAAACATTTTTCTCATCTTGTTCTCCATCATTTTAGAGGGCTTCTAAACCTGCATAGAGGTTTGATCAGTGTTATCAGTTGGGAATTAAACCTGCAAATGTTATAACTTGCCAACATGAAGCAAAAGTATTATGTATACTAGCTACCTCAGGGTTTAAAACAAAATGTATTATGTATGGTAGCTGCTTCTGGCTTTGAGAATTAAACTGTTTTCAAACACTCACCCCCCCCCCCCCAAGGAACTGTGGCTTGTGTTGAAACCTCAGATTCTGAGTTCTGTTGCCATTGTTATTAAGACCTTTAAATGGTACATTTATTTTGTGTGTGCAAAGTATTTCCATTAAAGGTTTTACATTTTCTTCCCATTGAAAGTTCTGTTAACTTCCACTACTTCTCAAACCTGAGAGAGTGTGGCATGCTGGTGAGGCTTATTGCTCAGCATTTGAACTCTTTGTGTGTCTGTATGCCTGGCACTGTACTCATGGACTGTTTATCACATTAGGGTCAAACTTAGTACATCATTAGAACTCTATGAGTGCTGGTGCTCTGGTTGCAGCCTTATATTGATTACATGGGACAGAGTCAGAAATTATTTCTTACTTAGAGGGTTTGTCATACATCCTTTTAAAGGTCTTAATCAGAAAAGTTTTAAAATGTAACGCTTTTGATGTTTGCGGTGTGTGAGGAAGAGAAGAAACTCCCAAATGGAACATTTTGTTTAATAATTCAAAAACAAATGGACTCAAAATTTCAGGATTTGGAATTGTACCCCACAGTCAGTCATGCTTTGTTCAGACCTGTCATTTGCAATCTTGTCTGGTTACTGGGGGAGGGGGGTGTTACAGATGAGGGTCAAAAATTACTTCTTAACTTTGAAAAGTCTTAATGTGTAGAGTTTTAAAATACAATACATTTGTTTCCTGTGGGATAAAGGATGATTCCCAAAAGGGAAAATTTTACCTGGGGTAGAAATGAGGTAAGGATTTGTAAAGTGCTTTCTCCTGATAGTGAGGCAGAGATGAGTTACAGACATTATTCAGATCAGCGCTTGATAGGCTGTGTTGGTGAAACAACCCACATAGACTGCAACCTTCTCAATAGAATAGCAAATAGTAGACTGACACCCTGAGAAGAGAACCACTTTTTGAACTTCTGTCAGGCTGCATCCAACCACTGACAAGGCATAACAACATTGGCAGCCTCATAGCAGCTGTACATCCAGTTGTAAAGTTTTCCACTGAAAACTGTGGGGGAAGGAGCATTTAAAACTTTGTCAGAAAATCAGGAATTGATAGCCCACTGTACCTCACAGTGGAAACCAGAGTCTTGCTTCGTTCAAACTTTTGGATGAAGGACTTGTAAACGGAGCTCTTGGAACTGTAAAAGACATTGTTTACAAACCTGCAACGAAGCCTCCTCATCAACCCAATGCAGTTCTCGTCAAGTTTGACCAGTACACTTGCTACCACTTTCGTCATAGGAGTAGTGCTATTATGCTATTCAGTGGACTTGAAATGAAGGACACACCATCTGTGTTGGAATGCAACTGCCTGTCTGCCTTGCCTGGAAGGTAACCATTCATAAGTCTCAAGACATAACTCTGGAAAAAGATTGTGGTGAATGAGATGTCAAAAGCAAGAAGTTATTTCCTACATTGGACTGTCACATGTCTGAACCCTTTAACAATTGATGCTGGAATCCCCTGGTGCAATTGATTTACTCCAGGGAATAAAATATTCAGTGCTCCTTAAACTCAGAATTAAGGAGGAAAGAAGTCCAATGTATTTGTTATTGCAATCTAATGTTATTTAGTAAATGACATTCCTCTTTTCCAATTTGTTATATTTTAAAGGTAACTTCTCTTTATTTGCTAAATTTGCTGTCTCTCAGCTCCTTGTTTCTTTGGGGGTGGGGTCTGTTGAATCTTTTTTCAGATGTTAGCAGATTTAAAGTTATTTTCTCTTATTTGCTATCTCTAAAACTGGACAAAATGGAAGAGTAATGCCATCTATCAAATAACAGTGGATTGCGATACCCAATATATTGGATAAAAACCACGGAAACAGCAGATTAAAGAACAGAATAATAGTTTTTGTTTTCACCAAAAAATGTAATTTAAATCTTAACATGACTAAGTTAAAACTGCAACAAGAATTCATTTTTAAGTTGTTAAAAACCAAGTATCAAATACTTTTTAAGTTTTAGATGCTTAGATTTGGTAGTTTGCCCCCCCCCCCTCTGCTCACTCTGGATATCAATGTTGCTAACAACATATTCTTTTGATGTCATGGTCCAGTGTAATAAAACCAGTCTTAACTGGACATCTCTCTCATATCATTTTCAGTTTTTCACTGTGATTTAAAAAAAAATTCAAAGCAGAAAAGAAAATTTGCTGTAGACTACTTTTATTCAGTTTGAATGATTGCTTTATGTCTTCTCACTAAATTCATTCCTGTGTTACTGTTTCATTCAGTCGTTGTACTTAGTGGTTGCTCTGGCTTCTTAAAGTGTTTGACAAATTCAAAGTCATTTCACTAAAGTATTAAGAAAGTAAGATAGTACAAAAAGGTAATTGCCGATATTTTTGTCAAATCTTTTTCCATCGCCAAAACGATTTTTTTTTCTACTTGCGAAGAATGTGATGGACACGCGACCCTTGGTTGTACTAACATGTAATATAAAATTTGTTAAAGTTGTGCTTTTATTTTTCAACAATCTCTAAGTTAACAAAGCAACGTTCCATGAGTAAAGTATGCTTCTGTTAGTTTCTTAATTTCTTTGAAATGAAGGTTAGTTTCTAATGAAACTCTGACAATTTTCATCAATTTTATTTGTTGTAGCCCATACAGTGACATTTGTTGCTACTCCACAAGTGGCAATGCTCCTAGTCAACCTCTTCCACCAGTTCTGAAGCAAGCATTTATCAACAGGCTTCATCTTGATTGGGAAAAGAGAAATGGTGATGATGATTTTAGTCTACAGATAGAAGATGAAAATACTGTAAGTTGATCGATTTTCTGTTAAACTCTCTCTGGCTCCATTTCTTGATGTATTGACTTAAATGATTGAATAGTTTGTAATTCTTGTGTAGTGTAACTTATTATTGATTGCATAAACTCTTGTTTTGTGTAATGGTTTGTTTTTATCACTGATTTCTTTATGGGTTTTTTTATTGGATATTAGAGTTTAAACCGGTGGATGATCTGGGAGTGCATGGGGTAACAAAGAAATTTAATATTTGGCTTAATTTCACTTGCTGTCCCCTTGAAATTCATGGTCAAGATATCTTTTTTTTTTTTTTTTTTTTTTGCTTATTGAGTATAGTGCAGAAAAGATCACTTCACAGGTACATGTTATGAAGAAAGATAGTAACAGAATTGCTGATTATGTGAAGTTAAAATGCTATGGAATGGTCTATTAAAATCTAACTGCAGTGTGCAATCATAGATTTGTTCCGCAGAATTCTTCCTTGGCTTTTTTAGGAGAAATTTTGTTGAACAAGCTACCAGTTGATCCAGTGGACATCATGAATGCCACAACACTTTTTTTTTTTTTAATGTTGGGAAGTACAAAATTACCAGGAAGCCTCTCTGGATTTCTTGCAACTACTGTAAATATGCCTTCCTGAATTAAGCTCTCTCTGTCTGGTCTGTTGGGACAATTGTAATCAATAGATTTCAACTTCTCTAGACCACAGTAAGTTTAGCACATGTTTATGATTGAATTCATTGAGATACCCCAGAATATCATATACAGTATACCAGCTTCTGTAGTCAGTCATTTTCAAATATGTAAGCATATTGATGCTCTTTGGCTATGTGTGAGAGAGTGATACACTCCTTGTTGTAACTGAGAAAATATTGCCAAAACTTTACTTCATGAAAAGTATCACCCATCAATATGGGTAAGTTACCAAGCACAAATTATGCCACTTCTTCCAAAGATTGGGGATGTTTTGCTTTTTATTCAGTGTACAACTTCATCAGTTCCTTCAAAAGCAGATCTTAATTGCTAGAATCACAAGGGAGACTTCACTGTGAGGTTCTGTATGTAAAAAAGTAATGCATTGTTTGAATTTCTGGAGTGAAAAATGTTTTTACCTTTGTTCTGTGTTATTCGTACAGGATTCAGTGCAGTTTGTCAATGGGCCATGCCTTATATTCGCCACCTTTAGTATGCTGATGTAGTACTTAGCAGAAATGGCAGTTGTAGAGTTAGTTGTTTGTCAGGAAAGTGGAGTATAAATTTGTTTTTTTTTTTTTTTTTTCATTTCTTGCAGTATCCCTGGTCTGTTGTGTAGCTCTTGTTAAACACTATCAACAATTATAATTCTCAAAATAGTATAACTATATACTAAAAATCCGAAAATTTCTTGGCGTTGAATAAATAATCAAAATTTCCAAGCTTTCGCACATCAACCAGATGGCTTTCTCAAGGAAGGTAGACAGCTAACTGCAAACAGGATAATAGAACGTTTCAACACTTTAAACGCGATGACTTGACTAGACAATAAAGGATTGGGAGCAAACGTGATATTTCGAAGAAACGTGGTCACGTTGGTTGGGCACGCGGTACTATGGTAGAAATTTCAGCATTATTTGAAGAATTGATTCCAAATACGTGGTAACTTCAGAGAGATGCTATCGTTGCAAGCCTCGCAGCTGGTCAAGATTTCCAAGGTTTCGCGAATGGCAGTAGATTTTGGTGTGGAGTATGAAGTTAATTTCTTTACATCACTCCATATAGGATCGGCGGACTTGAACTTGACTTCTTTTGATAGGGCAGTGGTTATTTTCCCGTCTCTTGTATCCCTTTTATGTTCGCTGATTCTAATTCCAAACGAACGTTTGGTCATTCCGATGTAGTATCGCCTAATTGCAAACAGGATAATAGAACGTTTCAACGCTTTAAACGCGATGACTTGACAAGACAATAAATGATTAGGAGCAAACGTGATATTTCGAAGAAACGTGGTCACGTTGGTTGGGCATGCGGTACTATGGTAGAAATCTCAGCATTATTTGAAGAATTGATTCCAAATACGTGGTAACTTCAGAGAGATGCTATCGTTGCAAGCCTCGCAGCTGGTCAAGATTTCCAAGGTTTCGCGAATGGCAGTAGATTTGGGTGTGGAGTATGAAGCTAATTTCTTTATATCACTCCATATAGGATCGGCGGACTTGAACTTGACTTCTCTTGATAGGGCAGTCAAGTTCAAGTCCGCCGATCCTATATGGAGTGATGTAAAGAAATTAGCTTCATACTCCACACCCAAATCTACTGCCATTCGCGAAACCTTGGAAATCTTGACCAGCTGCGAGGCTTGCAACGATAGCATCTCTCTGAAGTTACCACATATTTGGAATCAATTCTTCAAATAATGCTGAGATTTCTACCATAGTACCGCGTGCCCAACCAACATGACCTTGTTTCTTCAAAATATCACGTTTGCTCCTAATCATTTATTGTCTAGTCAAGTCATCGCGTTTAAAGTGTTGAAACGTTCTATTATCTTGTTTGCAGTTAGCTGTCTACCTTCCTTGAGAAAGCCATCAGGTTGATATGCGAAAGCTTAGAAATTTTGATTATTTATTCTACACCAAGAAATTTTCGGATTTTTAGTATATAGTTGTCATACTATTTTGAGTTTAATTTGGTGTACAGTTCCTACTTTTTGAATTATAATTCTGGTGGAGAATTCTGAAAGCTTAAAAACTGTACTGTGATGGAGCAGACGTACTTTCAAAATTGGAACTTACATTCATGTGAATGCAGCAGTTTATGCTGCTTACAGGGTGTCTACCCATCTGGAAAAGTCAGGGAAATTCTTTTGTTTTAAAAAGTAAGGAAAATTTAAAGTCCATGGTCCATTTTTAGTCCATTTTTTAATTATGACTCATAAGGGCGATGGAATGAATCATTCTCCTATGTTCTGACCTTTGACTCCATTTCGCCCATTTTCAATGGAGTTTGTCCCCAGGTTGTCCCCTACCACATACTAAAATTTCATCGAAGTCTAACCATTTTTAAGCGGGTTATTGTGCTGGCAGACGGACAAAGCTGGAGCATATACACTTCTTCAACCTACCGTTGGAAAGTGTAAAAAATATTAAAATATATGTTCATTACAGCAGTCTTAAGTTGCATACTTTTTGTATGTAAAGATCATCTAGATGACCCTAGGCTTTTTATCCCCCAGTCTGCGAAACTTTAGCTGTAGCTATCTGTTCCATGTGGTTTGCATCATACATTAACAATTAAATTGGTTGTCTGTATATGCTGTCTAATATTTAAATATGTAATGTTTTGCTTAGGTGTTCATTTTTAGGTCTGATTTTATTCATTTAAATTCTGTGTCTATGTGTATGTGTTCTCATCACAGCTTTATGATTTTAGATAGCGAATTAACCTTTGCTGCATAGTTTGCTCAGAAGCAATATGTCTTCTGATGTTATTTGTTTCCTGTTTAGTCATTAAGGTACCAGCACTTCACTCAAAAGTTGTGGCATTGTTGATATGTTGAGTGAGATGTGAGAGTTATTTGACATTTCATTCTGGTTGTATTTTTTCTATTTCTTTCACTTGTCACAATGAATTAAGAGCATGTAATTACTTATGGAATTTAAGTACAATAGGGTCAATATTACATTGAAAAGTTTACAGAAGATGTGGTTAAAAAAACATCTTCCAAATATGTAATTTCATTCGTGTTCATATGCAAAGCTGTAGTGTATGATTTTTGTGTCCTTTCAGAAGGGAGTTTATGCTTTCCAATACATTTGTTTTACAAAAATCAAAACATGTTGGTTTTAAGATTTTAAAAATTTAATTTCTTTTCCTGCTGTACATATCACATCAGGTGAAACTTTTTATTGCTGGCATATTTACACCTGATAACATCTTGCATGATTGTGTGTTTTGCTTTGCCATTCATATTTTGTGATTTTTCACTTGAATAAATCATAATTGTATGTTGCCAATTAAAAAACTGAATACTGAAAATATTATTTGATTCTTAGCTGATTTTTAAATATCTCAGTATCTATTGGGGACCTTCATTAAGAAATTAACATTTTGTACACCCTTCTAAGCATTGTTTTCATTGTACAACTTTTTTTACACATAATTTATTCATAAAAGATGTCATTCTTACAGAGGCATGGTTTCATGACAGCATACACAGGAAGAGAAACCACTTTTATGTGTTGTGGGCTCAGAGGAAACACTGAGTACAAGTTCAGGGTAAGTTCTAGCTTCTAGTTTTTCTTTTCCCTTGTGTTTCTGGTGCTTAAAAAAAAATACTTAAATTTATTTTCCTTAGATGCTTTTTAAATGTTAGAGAAAGTTTTGTCTTTGTCTCTGTACATAGTTGTTGGCATGAACTTTGACCAGTCAGATCTTTTTGATTGATTCCTGCTTTCATGCCACTCTTTGTCATTGATATCCTCAACTTATCTGAATAAAAGTCCTCTGGAGATAACTTTTGATAGTTGCAACAACATCTTTTGATCCATATTTTATGTAAGTGATGCTGTGATTTGTGGCAGGGACAGTGATGTCGCATCAGTGATGCTTGGGGACTTGGTTTGCAGATGTTTTGTGGTACAAATGCCTCAAAGAGCAAAAGAGAGTGTCGAACCCCATAATGTATAGCTGAAAACCGAACCCTGCAACATCAACACATAACATGTACGTAAAAAGAAACAAAAACATGGCATGACAAAAAGACAACTTACTACACTAAATGTGAAACATTGGTAAAAGGAACACAGAAAATGCACCATAATGATCATTTAAAAGGTGACCCAGGGTTACTATGTCATCTGGTAGTGGGTAAAAGCAGAAAATGAGCACATTCATGAACAAATAAATGACAACACAAAACATTTAGAACAATCATAGGTGCATTACACTTCTCGCACATAAGGGCAGTATTGCTAGACAGCAAATGGCAATGGTCAATACAGAGACATGCCTGTACAACTTCACCTCGTGGTTTTGATGAAAAGATTAAGTTCAGAAACCCAGAAGTGGATTTATATGATATAGTTTGTCCTCTCCCTGTTGGTCCCACAGATCCTACCACATATATTTAATACGCTCCCAAACATATGAACACAAGTCTCAGTGGTTCAGTGGCGAGGCTGTGACCTTCAATAATAAAAAATAAGACGTATCTGGTTGCAGCATCAGCAGACTAATTAACTTAATCACAACATTGCTGAGAATCCAGCAGAATCTAATTCAAAATCTAGCATTCTACAAGCAACAGAGTAAACTTTTCACTCTGGAAAAAGAAGAATGGTTTCAACAATCTACAGAGTTGAGAGACTGCAAATCACTTAAGGAATCCAAATAGACCATAGCACACAGATGAGAGCTAAACTGGACATGAAGTGCAAGATAGATAGTTGGGCTCTGCTTGAGAAAAACTTCATCTATACAGACAGCAGCAGATCCCAGGCTCCATCCATTGATGAAAATTGGGATGCTTGTCCAGAATTTTAAAGAACATATTTATCTTCTGAGTATAAATAATTGTATTAAAGTTTTTATATAATAGTATTTGGATTTTGAGTAAGGAACTGTCAGTACTGAATGCAGGATAAGTCTAAATGGCACAGTGATTGACCAGGTAAACAAGTTTGTGTATTTAAGAAGCATGTTTGACAGAGAGAACAAATTAGATGGCAAAATTATTACGCGAGTGAATTCTTCATTGAAAGTCATTGCTGCTTTAGGAGGGGATTTTACAGGAATGTGTGTTCTCAAGAAAGTCCCGAATGGCTGTGTATGAAAGTGTCATTGTTCCTACTCTGATGTGTGGCAGTGAAACCTGGGTATTGCAGAAGCGACATAGGAGTTGTTTGTATGCTGGAGAGGTGTGTTACTTATGGGGGTTTGTGGCATAACACTATCTGATCATGTAAGAAATGAAGATATGTTGCAGTTGTGTAATATGAGGTGAAATGTTGTCAATAAGGCGGAGACTAATATTTTTGGTGGCTTGGCCATGTTGAATGAGTGATGAGATATTGACTAAGAAAATGTTTTCGGCCCCATGGCAGAAAAGAAAGAGGAAGGCCAAGGAATTCATGGGAGGACCAGATTCAAGAATGTCTGCATGAGAAAAAGATTATGAGTATGAAGTACAGAAGGTCTTGTGTACATTGTGTGATGGATGTCGGTGAAGCTTACTGTGTGCCAAGGTCACACTGTAAGTGGAGGCATTTGATACGGCAATAGTAAGTAAATAATCAGTTAAACATTTATCTGGTGGATTGTCTTTCTTTGTGGAGCTAACCTCTGAATCTCAGAGAACAACTCAATGATATTTATATATAATTATCCTCTGACAATAAGCTTCAATTCACAACAGAACTAATAAAAAAAATGCAGTTTTTATTTTTATTATATTTTTGAAATCACATTATAGTGAAGTTGCGTGAAGTAAGATAACATATAATGAGGGACCTCTGTACTTGAATGTGAGCATGTACAAAAATACATTAGTGTACACACAAACAGATGGCATTCTCACACATAATAGTGTGTATATCAAAGATATGAACTCAATTTAGGTAATTTTGTTTTTTGTTCAGACCTCATATATGTTACAAGGTCATTATGATAATGTCTATGGTCATGTGTTGCTTATAAAACTAAATGTACTGCTGTCACTCTTCCTTTTTAACTTTTTTTTTCAGTTGTGTGCTAGTAACGAAGAAGGGTCCAGTCCTTGGAGTAAAATTGTCGTATTTTCAACTTTGCCTGACAAACTTAGCAGTCCAGGAAAACCAATTCCAAAAGGACGTATCCATGCATCATGTTTCAGAGTTACATGGGGTAAGTAAACTTAGAATACCTATTTTTACAACTGTAGTTGTGTCCAAAGTTTTAATAAGATCTGTAGAAACCCTATTGTGGATTTTCTATTTGTGGCAACAAATCCATAGTTTTCATGTATTTCATGGCTCCTGGAATCCTGAAAAAGTCCTGGAATTTGATTTGATTTTTTTTTCCAGACTTGGGAAGTCTTTGATTTTTCATATTTTTATGAAAGGTTCTGGAATAGTCCTAGAATTTTTTTCTTGCAATTAAAAAAAAGAAAAAAAAATTTTTTAGCAGAACTGTTTAGATTGTTTGTATCATTTTGTTCTAGCTCCCTGCGATGTCTGCCAGGTTCCAATGGATGGACTAGAACTTTTGGAAATTACTGTGTGCATTTGGAAATTATTGTATGCAGATAAATGAACTCGCCTTGAATAAGGTTATCCAGTAAGAGGATGAAGATGAGAAGAGAATTTTGAAGATATATATGTTTAATATAGGAGCACACGTACAATAAATTGAAAATAAATGGGGGTTTTTAACACTTAAGAAATAAGTAAACATGGAGTTGCAGATAGTACAGCATTTGTAGGATAAACATAGAGTATCAGAGCATAACACACTTTAAAACAGCTTGCAAGAAAACATCGCAGCTGTGAAAAGATGAACCCCATAACAGAAGGGTCGTCACTAAGCATGTGAATGCTTGTGAACAGAAAGCGAGTTTAATTTTTCTCAGCCAAGTGTTTTCCACAAGATGATCACGAGACACCTTTAGCACTTAATGCATGGAGAAATCAAGAAATAATTAACAACTTTTTCTCCGCACGTGGGAACAATGTTTGACGACTGATGCAAGACGTACTTCTGTTTCCAACAGAACAACCACCATGAGCAGCTCAGTGGGCTTATAAGCAGTCGCCTATCCTTAATTTAGGGCCATTATTTCCAGGTAAGGAAAAGAACCAGTGCTATAAGACAAACACAACATTCATGCCTCACCAGAATTCGAATCCGGACCCATCTTGAACAAACGGTCATAAGCCAGTGCTGAGACCACTGTGCCACCAGGGCAGCAGCCAAACTATTTACAGTAGTTATCCATATTACTAATCAGATAAACTATTTACAGTAATTATGTATATTAATAATAAAGAAAAAAGTAGTTACTGTAATGGGATGTAAGGTCAGGTGATGCGTAACATCACAGCCTCTCCTTGACAAATATCAACCCCGCCTTCTCGTGGTGCATCCTGTTCTCACTAAAGGGGCTCTGACGACCGCCCATAGCGGTATAACTATACCATCGGGATTAGAGGAAATTCTATCCCACACTCACCAACCCGCTTGGCCAGCGTGGTGAGTTATGGCAAACCCCTCCAAAATGATTCCACAACTTAAATCTTGGCCCTCAGTCTCCGGCAGCTGGAATGTACCTGGCCAAGGCAGCGGCCAGTGCGACATGAAGGCAGAGGGTGCTAAGAATCCCGGAGGACCGGACTAGGCTGCCATCTGATGCTGACCTTGGCTACTTACAATGGACGCTCCCTATCTTCTGATTCAAGGCTTCTTGAATTGGAAGAGGAACTACAAAGGATCAAGTGGGACATCGTGGGGCTAAGTGAGGTAAGGAGAAAAGGAGAAGATCTCATCGAACTGAAAAGTGGACATCTCTTCTACTATCGTGGGACAGATACTGGCAGAACTAGTGGTGTTGGATTTATAATAAACAAGAAACTGAAGGATAAAGTTGTAGAAGTTGAAAGTTCCTCTGACAGAGCTGCACGACTTGTTATCCAACTCTCGAAAAGATACCAGGCTCAGATTATTCAAACTTATGCCCCCACCACAAGTCATCCTGAAGAAGAAATTGAAGAATTTTATGAGGAAATTTGTCATCTAAATAATAAAGGTAAGCAGCACTTGAAAATAATTATGGGAGATTTCAATGCAAAAATAGGGCAACGGCAACAGAATGAAACTTCAGTAGGTAAATTCGGTCATGGCAACAGAAACCAGCGTGGAAATACTCTCGTTGAGTTTGCAGAGGCAGAAGGGTTTTTCATCTTGAACTCCTTCTTCAAGAAAAAGCCACACAGGAAATGGACATGGAGACATCCAAATGGGACGACAAGTGAAATTGATTTTATTATGTGTAACAAAAAATTCGTCATAGAAGACTGCAGTGTGCTAAACAAGTTCAACACAGGTAGTGACCATAGATTGGTGAGATGTAAGATGCACCTCAACACTAAACTTGAACGTGGCAAGCTCATAAGACAAACAAAATCTATTGACATAACCAACCTTAAAAAACACCATAATACCTTCAAGTTAGAACTGAAGAACAGGTTCTCTGCTTTAGAAGGCCTAACATGAAAGAAGTGGACATCTCTGAAGTTAACAGAAAAGTAACCAAAGCTCTTATGGAAACAGCAACAAAATTAGCTGGGTCTAAGAACAAGTTGCATGTGAACAAATTATCAGGAAAAACCAAAATGTTGATGCAAAAAAGAAGAGAGATGAGGACAACTAAAGAAGATGTGACTTCCAAAGTGGAATATATAGAGCTATGCAAGACAGTAAGAAAAAGTATCACTGAAGACGTAAGGAAATTCAACTGTGAACTAGTGAGAAAAGCAATTGAAAACAACCAAAGCCTAAAGATAGCAAAGGGACATCTCAGTAAGGGAAGAAAACAGATTATGGCGCTGAAAAAAGAAGATGGTTCTGTAACAAGAAATAGAGGCGAAATTTTGACAAGAGTGAAAGATTTCTACTCCAAATTATATGAAAGGGATGATATATGCACTCTAGACATCATGAAAGATACCAATACCAGAGTTCCTCCAGTCCTCCCAGCAGAAGTTGCACATGCAATCAAGAACATGAAGCGGGGAAAAGCTCCAGGAGAAGATGGAATTACTGTAGACATCATACAAGAAGCAAGTGGAGAAATCGAAACAGTACTCGCCCAAATTTTCACTCGATGCCTTAATGAAGGAAAGATTCCTGAGGATTGGAACACCGCTACAATGATCCTGCTACATAAGAAAGGTGACATTGAGGATCTCGGAAACTACAGACCTATCAGCCTCCTATCAGTAGTGTATAAAATCTTCACTAAAGTTCTTTCACACCGCTTGAAGGTAACACTGGACATGGCTCAACCGAGAGAACAAGCTGGATTCAGGAGTGGCTACAGCACAATAGATCATATCCACGTGCTGAGAGAACTAATTGAAAGAGCGAGGAATATGAACTTCCATTGTGCCTGGCTTTTATCGATTATGAAAAAGCCTTTGATTCGGTGAAACCATCAGCAGTTACAACGGCTCTGAAAACCTGCGGTATTGAAGATGCATACATTAGTATTATTAATAACATCTATGAAAATGCAAGTGCAAAGATTAGGCTGTTTGAAAATACAACACACGTAAAAATTGGAAAGGGAGTGAGACAAGGTGACACCATATCTCCGAAGCTCTTTAATGCCACATTGGAGGGTGTTTTTCAGTCGCTGAGCTGGGAAAACACGGGGATAAAGATTAATGGAGATTATCTAACCCACCTTCGTTTTGCTGATGACGTAGTCATTTTGCAACTACCCCATCAGAGCTGCAGAGTATGATCCAGGAACTTGCTGACAAGAGTAAAGAAGTGGGATTAAAAATGAACTTTCAGAAGACAAAAGTGATGTTCAATGCTTTTACAAGAAATGAAGATTTATTGCTTGATGGAAAGCTGGAGATAACAGACACGTACGTTTATCTTGGACAGCAGATATCAAGTGAGGGTCACATTGATGAAGAAATTAATCGGCGTACAAAACTTGCCTGGAGAGTTTTTGGAAGAAACAGCATAATTTTCAAGAGCAATATGCCATTATGTCTTAAAAGAAAAGTGTTTGATCAATGCATCCTTCCAGTGCTTACGTATGGTGCAGAGACGTGGACCTTAACTAAAAGAGACATACAAAGGCTGCAGACAACTCAAAGAAGTATGGAGAGGTGCATGCTTGGTGTAACCAGGAGAGATAAGAAGAGGAACTCGTGGATCCGAAAAATGACAAGAGTGGAAGACATCATGATCAGAGTTAAATCCCTGAAATGGCAATGGGCTGGACATACGGCCAGAAGGACAGATCATCGATGGACAGCCGAAATTTTAGATTGGATTCCACGGGACAGGAAAAGACCCAGAAGAAGACCACATGGGAGATGGGTGGATGAAATTCGAAAGTATGCAGGGGTGACATGGAGGAGACTGGCACAAGACAGACTGTTGTGGAGGAAACTTGGGGAGACCTTAGTCCAGCAGTGGATTGATAATGGTTGACAATGATGATGATGATGATGATTTACTGTAATTATGCATTACTAATGAAATAATAAACTATTTGCAGTAATTTTGTGTAATACTAATGAAATAGCAACCTATTTACAGTAATTTTGTGCATTACAAATGAAATAAACTATTTGCAGTAATTATGTGTAATACTGATAAAATAATAAACTATGTGCAGTAATTATGTGTATTATTAATGAAAGTTCATAATTTTTTCCAGATCCTCCAAGAGAAAGTAAACCATCAAGTATTACGAAGTACATCTTGGAAGTTGATAGAGGATATGGTAGGTTTAATTTTAAAAAATTGCATATATTTGTAGGACTGATTCTTAACTTGCATATTCATATTGTTGAGACTGTCAGTCTTTGCTTCTGTTCTCATCAAATTAAGTATTATTGCATGTTATTTCTGAATCAGTTGAAATGTTGCCAGTCAGTTAGAAATTTTTTTAAGATATTGAGATCTGCTATTTTGTATTAGCTAATGTTACCATGTGGATTGTGTCGGTGCTTTGCATCAGTAACTACATACACTGAATCATTTTCAGGTTTTGATGCTGTATATACTGGTCCAGAAACAGAATTTTTTCTGGAAAATCTCCTCCCAGGCACAATGTATAAAGTAAGGGTAGCCTGCATTAGTTCTGCTGGTCATAGTCCGGTAAGTAAGCTTTGAAGCCTGAATTACATGTGTCTTACATTTCTCTGTTTGATTTTTGTGTTATGTTCCTTAATACATGTTGTGTTTGCAGTTATGTGTAACTATAGTCACATTTCTTTTTGCTTCTCGGTTTTTACGGCTGTTACCACAATTTCTTGGGGGGGGGTAATCATCTTTGTCATCATGCAACAAGTTGTTTTAAAGATCTGAAAATATGCATGATTACAAGCAGCACACCACCATGTGTATACAGTAGATGCCTGTGGTATACCCCACAATTGGTACAAAATTAAGAAAAATAAGAACTTTTAGATCTCTTTGCATGATCATGGAATTGAGGTGAATTTTTCATGGCATGAATTAAGCAGTTTCAAAGTAATCCAGGACCAACAAAAACAGGAATGGAGTGTATTATAATGTAGTGGAAATTTTGCAGTTCTTAAATCTGAACTTAGGAGGGTTATTTCTAATTTGCAGAAAGCAAAATATTGAAACAAGACATCTGTAAGAAACCAGTGCTACTGAAATCTTAATGTATGGTGATCTGTAAGAGCTAATACATTAATATAATATCTTAAGAGATAAGGATTGCCCTGCAGAAAACTAATTATGGAAAACAAATATATAGTTAAACCAGTCAATTTGTAAGTTAAGGTCAGTATGTTGCTTGATGAAGCTGCCTGTGTGCAGGCAAAGCTTGTCAGTTATTTCTGATAAACTGGATTTTAGTGCATCTTCAAGCCTTGTGCTTTATTTATTATACAAGTATATGTATATACACTGAAGTGCCAGAAAAACTGGTACAGACTAGCTTATGCAAAATACATAGCAACATCACCTATGCGCGTACTCGGTTGCATCCGCCAGTGCGTATATAAAGCGATAGACATCCTTGCCAGCTGTCAGAGCTGTTTTCGGCATGAGAATGGCAAGTAATAATGATTTAAGTTATTTTCAATGCGGTGTCATAGTTGGCGCTCGTGAGATGGGCCATAGTATTTCGGAGGTAGAAACGAAGTTCGGATTTTCACGGACGACCATTGCAAGGGTGTACCGTGACTGCAAGAATTCCGGCAAACCCTCCAACCTACGGTACCAGTGTGGCCGTAAAAGACATTGGGTGAATATGACCATCATCGGCTGTCAATAATCGTTTCACGCGGTAGGCGTGCAACACTCTCGCAGGTATCGTCGGAATTCAGTGCTGGAGCCTCAACAATCGTCAGCGTCCGGACTGTGCAACGTACCCTGCACGATATGGGCTTTGGGAGCCGACGCCCAACTCGAGTTCCCTTGGTGGGTGCACGATACAGAGCTATGCGCCTCGCTTGGGCCAGGCAACACCGCCACTGGACACTTGATGACTGGAAACAAGTAGCCTGGTCTGACGAGTCATGTTTCCAACTGTATTGGGCAGATGGAAGGATTCGTGTGTGGCGCAAACCCCATGAAACCATGGATCCCGCCTGTCAACAGGGAACTGTACCGGCTGGTGGGGGGTCCGTAATGGTATGGGGTGTGTTTAGCTGGACTTCACTGAGTCCCCTGGTACGTCTACAAATGTCTGTGACCGGCCAATGCTATGTGCACATCCTTTCTGATGAAGTACACCCGTTCATGTCCTGCATTCATGCTGATGGGTTGGGCCTGTTCCAGCAGGACAATGCACCTCCACACAAGTGTTGGGAAGCCCCATTATGGTTATAGGAGCATTCATCTGAGTTTGGGGTGTTGCCATCCCACCCATGTCCCCAGATCTGAACATGATAGAACACATTTGGGATGCCATGCAACGCGCTATCGAACACAGGAATCTGAGACCTCGGAATACACCTGAATTGTGGAACGCTCTGCAGGAAGTATGGTGTGCATTGCCTACAGCATATTTCCAGAAGCTAGTGGAGTCCATGCCCTGTCCTATTTCTGCAGTCCTGCGCTCCCATGGGGGACCTACCAAGTATTAGACTGGTGTACCAGTTTTTCTGGCACTTCAGTGTATATATACAGCATATATATAGTTGACTGAACTGCAAATTTAATTAAAAGTATAAAATTTCCAGGATGTCTTAAGTGCAGTTAAAATCTCAGAATTTGTTGCTAATCAATTTTTCATTGAGAATTTGAAAATGCTGCTCTTAAATCGTGTCATGTAAGTCTTCTCATTGTCCTAGGCCCCATTATATAAGAATATAACATCATTTTTTGAGGAGTGCAAGGCATATGACCAAAACATCTTAGTGGGATTTCATCAGTTTTATTTACACTTAACATCTTTGTTGTTAATGTACGTCTGGTTTTTTTTTTTTTTCTTTTTCTCAAACAATTTTCATACCAACTACTACTAACCTTGCAATGAGACCTTACTCACTACTTTCACATTGTATAAAAGAGAGTAGCTCTTTCTGCGAAAGTTTTCCTCACTTTCACAGGTAGTCCTGCTGATGAAGGCTGGTCCAACCTGATAGAAATGCTTGTGGTGGCATTTGAAGTATAGTTTAGAAGAGAACATGTAATATGGACCAATGAAGTATTCTGCATAATGGGAATGGCTAGACATTTTCAATTGCAACCCTATTTCTAACCTTGCCTCTCTGGAAGGGAAATAACTGCAAAAAAAAGTAATCAGGGAAATCTTTAGGCAGCTGATAATCTGATATGATGGTCAGAAGTACACTGGCGTGCAAAAATTAAGGACGACATTTTTTTTAATGTAACGTTGTGCAGAAGTGCTCCACATCGACTCAAATTATACCATAAGATCCCCAAGATGTAAGAATATGGGATAAGTGGGTAAAACCGTCCAAACAAGGAATCCAAAGGATACAAACACACTTTATTGAAAAGGTTGCTCCGAGCACAACTGGACAAAAGACAGAAATGTCCATGTGACAGGCGGCTGCCAAGTAAAACCCAGTCTTTAGTAGGGGATATGATCACCCCTGACTGCTTTGCAGGATTTACAACGTCTGTCCATGCTGAGGATGAGGTGTCAAAGAGCTGTTGAGGCATCGCGGCCCATTCCTCTTGTAGCGCCAATCGCAGCTGCGGAATCGTTGCTGGCGGCTGGTGACGTGCTGCCAAGCGTCTCCCGAGAAAGTCCCACATGTGTTCGATTGGATTTAGGTCCGGGGACCTTACAGGCCAATCCATGCATTGAATATCTTCACTCTCCAACAGCTCTGCGACAGCCACTGTACGATGAGGTGTAGCGTTGTCGTCCATGAAGAGGAACTCAGGACCCACAGCACCTCTAAACAGACGCACATGAGACAGGAGAACCTCGGTACAAAAGCGGACACCAGTGACTGAACCTCCTTGGAAGATGTGGTGGTCAGTGTGTCAGTGTGGCTACCAAGCATGATACCGCCCCAAACGAGAACTCCACCTCCAAACCGGTCCCTTTCGATGATGTTGGAGGTGTGATTGCGTGTTCCCCACTCTCTCCAGATGTGTATACATCCAGAATCGCTGGTCAGACTAAATTGGCTCTCATTCGTAAAGAGAACTAGACTCCATTGCTGTTGTGTCCAGTTCTTGTGTTCCTGGCACCACAGAAACCGCAGTCTCCGATGAGCAGGCGTTAATGGCACACACCGTACTGGTCGTCGTGCAAATAGACCAACTTTTTGCAGCCTCCTGGCCATGGTAAAACACAATAACGGACATCCAGTTGTCTGTTGCATGTGCCTTGCGATTTCTCCCGCTGTCTGCTGCCTGTCTCTTCTCACCTGTAGGACAATATATGGTTGTCCGCCGCAGTGGTTGCTCGTGGACAACCACTGCTAAACTCTCGGACAGCTGTTCCTGTTGTTTGAAATGCTCTCCAAGCTTGTAAAACGATGCTGTAAGCGATTTCGAACTCCTCAGCCACACTAGTCACACTTCCACCTTCTTCCAACTTCCCAATGACGCAACCTCGGGTAAAGTCATCCAGATGTCGTCTACTGGATGGCCTGTTGGCCATATCACACGGTGGCAGCAACTCGACGTCGTTCAAATCGATGTACACCGTGCAATAGCTTTCACCGAATTGCTGAGCGTACACCGCCCGTGTGCTTTATACCCTTCCGACACTCCCCCCACGTCATGCTGCATATATGCGCATGCCCTACCGTATCGGACCCTAGTCTATCTCCTGAGTGATCTTTCGGTCCGTTCTGCTTGCTTGTTCCGCTGTTATGCTCATTTCTCCTCTTCGTCCTTAATTTTTGCACACCAGTGTGTTAGTAAGCTTTACAGAATATTATTGCAGACTCTAGCTGTTAAATTTTTTAGCAGAATAGTTTTATGAAAATGCATTGCTGTTTTCAAGCCATTTATTTGTACTGTTGTGACACGTAACTGATTGTGCGTTCTTGGGTTGTGAATATTTCAAGATTCATACGAAACATAAAATTCTTCATTAAGCTTTCGTGTTTCATCACTGACCAGGTAACTGAAGTCCATTATTTGTTTTTGCATTTCCTCAGGAGTCCTGCAGTGAAAACCTTAAGGCAGTGGTTCCCAAACTTTTTCTGTGGGCCGCACTTTCAGAATGAAAATTCGGTCGTGCCACACATAATTTTTTATTGATAAGAAATACATTAAAAAACCAAAAAAAAAAAAAAAAAAATCGTAGCAGTGCTTGATTCATAACATAGAGCACAAGTATTTTATAATATGATCATGGGACATCCAGAAAGTATAAATTATAAAACAATGCTGGTACAAAAAAAAAAAAAAAAGAAAATGTGATTAACAGACTCATTGAGAGGTGTGAGTTTGTTTTTGTCTGGTAATCTCATTTATATTAGATTAATTTCAGACAAACTCTCATCTCCTCATCAACACAAAGAAGCGTTTCTCTTTTCTGGTCTTTGATATATGTCGAAGCTGAAAATCCCTGTTCACACTATATGTCATGGAGAATTATAGAAGAATGGCTAATGCTCTTGAAGAGATGCTTGGATACCGTTTCTGGTTGTATATCCAAAAACAGAGTGCTGGCACTCGTGTGCGGTGACCTAGTTTTCTCCTCTTGCTGGATGTAAAGGTACAGCTGATTCTCGATCCCTGTGGAGGAAAGGCATTCCATGATCTAATAAGAAAGGACTGTCTTTATGCTTGCTTTGTTTTTAAAACCACCCTGCTTTACTACACTACACACTATCAGATTTCAGTTGCTTGCATTCTATAGCTTTCAGAATAAATGACTAAATTGTTCTAGAAATTGCCATTGCAGTCACTATTTTCCAACAATACTAAATATAAATCTTACAAAGAAATGTGATAATAACACATTGCCCTTGAATCTTCCCACCACACTTGCCATCCTCTCTCATCACACCAGTGCTGTGCACTACACCCTTCAGGAAACATTGCCTGTTAGCCCACAACCATTGATATTAAATTGGTGCAAATTCCAACTGTTTGTTGCTGCTGTTTAATTGGGGAAGGAAAACTATTAAAAATCGACCAGTATACTCTTATGCATTCAGCACAAACTTTTGAAAGGTAAGTTTTTATTTTCCTATGCAGCATAGAATATTCTTGCTTTGGGGGAAAGGGAGGGGGCTATTTCAACTACAAAGCCATCTCAGTAGCATCTTTATTTCAGATTATTGGTTTGTTCAACATGACACATCATTGTCTGACTTATTTTATGAATTTGCACTTAAAAAATAAAAAAATATTTATATTCAAATACAACTATCAGTTGCATTTTAATGTAGCCATTCTTATCATTTTTTACTTCATATATTTAATCATAAAAATCATGAATCTTTTTAATTCAGTCAATGTGCTTTGTTCTCAAATGTTCCTTTCAAACAATTTTTTTTCAGTACTCTGAAATGAACAGTATTACAACAGCTGCAGTTGTTCCTGGAAAATGTGCCCCACCAAAGTTACAGAGCAAGCCAGAAGCATCGTTCTTGTGCCTCGAATGGGGTCAGTGGACTTCTGTATAGTAACCATGCACTGAGTTTAAATCTGAAACCATTGTCATGAGTTTGCAATTTTCATATATTTGATTGATTTGTATTTAAGAGTTTAATTGTTAATATCAAAGTAGTATATTTTGTTTTATTTCAATATGGCATTAATTTCCTTGTTTCTTGCTTTGGCCTAAATTTTTTTTAACTTTTGCATTTAGACCAAGTAAGTAAGGTGTCAAAGAAACTGATTGTTTTTTGGTAATAACTGCTATATGGAAAGATTAAAAAAATTGTACATGGAAAGATCTGATCTGAAGAACAAGATCACTTTGGCATATATACATGCTTGCAGAGGATGATTATCAGCAGGGTGTTCAGGGCATGTTCTCAGGGCTTCCAATTTTGGGATGGACCCATAAAACTGTTCACATTACACAAATTACACAGTGTTTTGCAAGGATTAATACTGTAATGTTAACCTTAAAATAATGCAAATGTTCTTTGAATTCCAGAAAGAGAAGGGTAACATACTTTTTCTGAACCACACCCATGAATGAACCAATTACTGAAACATTTTCAATTTCTCAGCTGCTCATGGGCATGGTTTTAGAATTCATGTTAGGCCTGTAAAGTGAATAACTGAATAAAATAAAATAATAACCACTGGAACAATGTGAAACATGTTTTTATTTCCTTATTAGTGAATTTTTTCTTCAGACCATCTTTAGTCATACATGCGAATCTTTAGTCATACATGCGCTTTGGCTTTAATTAGAGGTAAGTATTCACAATTTTGTTTAAAATGGGAACTCTCTATAGTCCTGAATTTTGAGTGCTTTTGCTGAACTATTGGCATTTCTAGTCTCTTTTTCCTTTAAGATCAGTTATCAAGGCTTTACTAAACTAGTACAAAGGTTAAGGGCTACATACAAGAAAGTTTGCACTGTTACCAGGTTCTCTAAATTCAATTTTCAAAAATTAAAAAGTTTTCTCCTGTTGGTGAATTGTGCAAAATACTCTGTTTATAAGATGTCATGGCAATTGTATATCCAATTTCAATAAGAGTTTTACCTATATAAAGTTTGCACCGATCTCATTTTAATTAAGCCATCCTCAAACTGCTTCAGTTAAACATGGAAAGCTGGACAGCTAAGCTCATCAGAAAGCTTTTTTTTTAACTATTAATGTAAAGGATGTTTGGAGAACAACTTGAAATGGGAAAAGCACTAAAGTTCTCATATTACACATTGGTTATGTTACAGAAAAGTAAATGGTGCAATATTTTGGTAGTTGACTTCTACTTTCCTCAGCCATAGAATGAAACATATGGTATTAACTTCAGTTGCTGACAGATTTCAAAATAGTGTTCCAAGTGACAGGGTTTTTAAAAGATGCATCTGTGTTACAAGGAAAGGTAGATTTCAGTGCTTTCATGGTGCCTAAGGGATTTCCGATTACTGAACAGAACAATACACATTACACTTTGCAAATCGGGAATGGCAGACACATCGCTGATGACCCTTCCAACTCCCTTTCAATTTTAACTATCAGAGATACATCTGCAATTCCCGATTGGCAAAAGATAACACGTATTGCTCCATTTAGTAATCAAAAATCCTAACACTTGCAATGCAGATACACCTTTTTAAATCCCTATCATTTGAAAAGCTATTTTGAAATCTGGCAACAACTGATGCTAATACCACATGTTCCATTCCATGGCTGAGGAAAGTAGCAGTCAACTACCAAAGCGTTCCACCACTTACTTACTTACTTTCCCATAATGTAACCAGTGCGTGATACGAGAATTTTAGTGCTTCTCTCAATTTCTATCATGTTACATGCTCTACTGCCAATCTTTATCATTATGCCAACTTGAAATGAAGAATCAAAGTGTAGAATTAATCACAGTCCTCTCTCCAGAAGTATAATTGTTTATAATCATGATGTATCCTATCAAACAGTTTATTCTTTTTCCTCAAAATTTGTTTAGGCAAAATGACCGTATGATTCTTGAGGATTTTCATTGTTCTGGTTCTAATTTTAGGCTAAAAGAATTGTATGCATCTTCATTTGATTCATCCGTGTGAGCTTTCATAGGAATTATTGCAGTACAAATGAAACTTTCTCTGTCGGGAAAGAGGTCAAGTAGTGGTGCTAAAATGCACAAGAATATAAAATGAAAATGGTTAATCCGGATTTACTAAAAAATTGAAAAATAATAATTGCATCACATAGAAAATAAGGTATATACAGGGTGTCTGAGAATTATTGGACACACTACAAAATTATATAAAACAAAACATTAAACAGATAAAAAGAAACTGACTGTACTACCTTACAATGTAACTACACAAGTTAATAAATTTTGGAGATCCCTTGGTTGCTCGTAGTACGTCCAAGCAATACTCTATTTCATGCCATGTATTGGCAAGCATCTGAGGAATTATGGAATTAATAGCAGCTGTGATACGCAGCTTCAGTTCCTGCAAATCAGTACAAGGCGTCTAATAGACACGATCTTTCACATAACCCCACATGAAATAATCCAATGGAGTTAGATCTGGAGAGCGAGGAGGCATCGGAATGGGATCACCACACCCAATCCATCTGTTGGGGAAATGCTCATTTAGGCACTTGTGTACACACGTTGACCAATGCGGTGCTTTCATGGTGCTGAAGGGACCATGTTGGAAAATGGTCCCTTGTTAGAAAACGATGCTGTCATATCTTTTGATCTGGGGTATAGTGAAATTTTCTAGCATATCCAAGTAAATGTCGCCATTTTTGTTTTTTTCGCAGAAGAATAAAGGGCCAATCACTTCTCTTTTTGATAGGGCGCACCACACATTAACTTTTGGAAAATCACGTTCCAGTTCAATAGCAGCATTAGGCGGTTCACTGCCCCATATCCTACAGTTAAGATGATTCACAATACCTGATACATGAAATGTGGATTCATCACTAAAAATTGCAGTACTGAGAAAGTTTTCGTCGTTTTTCACTCGATCCAGCATATCCACAGCAAAATCGTATTGCAGAGTGTGATCATTTAAATGCATCTTTTGCACTATTTTAATTTTATAAGCATGAAACTTTTAATTTCTTGTGCAAGATATCGTGAACTGTGGATTTTGGAATGCACAGTTCTCTGCTTGCTTTACGAACGGATTTCCTGGTGCTTCGTCGGAAACTTTCGTTAACTTGGTCAACCGTCTCACCGCCGATGCTAGGCCTACTGGCTCCTCCACGATGTTCCGCATTGCCAGTTTCTTTAAACTGTTTCCACCGCTTAATTGAATTCTTTGACGGAGGATTACAGCCATACTCTAAACGGTGTCGTCTTTTAACTTTAATGACAAACTTTAATTCCGCAAGCCATAACACACACACATCACCTTCTATAGTACGGATGACATGACTACTGATTGCGCATTTGTCATATATTCCTCATCAGGCCACAACTAGCGCCATCTATCGGATTCTGGGAATAACAATTCTGCAAAACAAAATTATAGAAACTGTGTTAGTAATACGTGACATAGAAAGACAGACAATGCTCATAGTTGTGTTTGTACATAATTTTGCAATGTGTCCAGTAATTCTCGGACACCATGTATACAGGGGTCAAAAAATATGATACTTGTTCACCAGTCAGCATAAAATGTCACTAGTCAGAGATTTTGGCATTTCTCTCCTCAGTAATAAGACTGCCTTCCCCATGACATCCTCCTTTCCCACCTTAATGTTTCACGTGCATGCCCTTTGTTCTATATTGTAGGACTGTCACCCACCATTTTATGCCCACCTCTAACCCCACCTGCACAGCTCAGGACGCCATGCAATTTCCTGGCTCTCCAGTTAGCATTTGCAAAACAGAATTTCCACTTTTGTTCTGTGTTTTAATCCTTTTAACTATCTGGAACGAATTAACTCTGGGTTAGTAAGATGGGCTAAAATCATCTCCAACGAATATATTCGTTGTCTAAAAAGACTGCAACAAATGAACTTGCGCATCAGAAATTGCTGTCCCCCCTAGCTTTGTTGTTCAAAGGAAATGGGCATTTACGGGGATGATTGACATTAATCCTTTCTGACTGATTACCTATAAAAGGGCTATAATGATGGTGACAAAGCTACGAAAGGAGAGATGTTTCAGTAACTTGTTTCTGCTCAGTAGCATTATGTCCATGTCAGAAGGACTATCCCTTTCCCATCATATTTTGGGTCATGGAGCAGATAATATAGAACCATAGAGGATATCTTCTCATGAATGACAGGTTAATGGTCCATATCACTGATATGAGTGGAGGAAAGGAATCGTTTTGCTGTAGTTTTCATAAAACCCGGCTGCTTCATGAACATTTCTGTTTGAAAGTACAGAAAATTTTGGGCACTATATGGTTCACGTACTTCGGCCACTTAGAGGGTTAAAGCAGGACACTAGTCTATTCTCAAAACTCTAGAACAAGAACGTAATTAGTCATATATAAAGACTAATTACGTTCTTGTTCTGCCACATGTTACGGAAGAAAAGCAGGAATTTTTTTTTTAAATTTTAGAACAATTAAAACCAGTGGGTTTAACTTGGCTCAAAATAATAATAATAAAAAAAAATGCGTGCGTTGTAGCGTCACTCCTTAACTATAATTTTTTACTTGTCATTATATGTGTGTATCATTATCATGATCAATCATTATTAATCCACTGCTGGATGAAGGTCTCCCCAAGTTTCTTCCACAATTGTCTGTCTTGAGCCTGTCTCCATGTCACTGCAGCAAACTTTCAAATTTCACCCATCCATCTCCCATGGGGTCTTCTTCTGGGTCTTTTCCTGTCGCTCGGAATCCAGTCTAAAATTTCTGTTGTCCATCGGTGATCTGTTCTTCTGGCAAACATGTCCAGCCCATTGCCATTTCAGTGATTTCACTCTGGTCATGATGTCGTCCACTCCTGTCATTTCTCTTTTCCACAAGTTCCTCTTATCTTTCCTGGTTACACAAAGCATGCATCTCTCCATGCATCTTTCAGTTGTCTGCAGTCTCAGTGTGTCTCTTTTAGTTAAGGTCCATGTCTCTGCTCCATACGTAAGCACTGGCAGGATGCATTGATTAAACACTTTTCTTTTGAGACATAATGGCATACTGCTCTTAAAAATTGTACTGTTTCTTCCAAAAGCTCTCCATCCAAGTTTTATATTCCTATTAATTTCTTCATCAATGTGACCCTCACTTGATATCTGTTGCCAAAGATAAATGTAGGTAACTGTTGTCTCAAGCTTTACTCCATCAATCGATAAATCTTCATTTCTTGTAAAAGTATTGTACATCACTTTTGTCTTCTGAAAGTTAATTTTTAATCCCACTTTTTACTCTTGTCAACAAGTTCTTGGATCATACTCTGCAGCTCTGAAGGGGTAGTTGCAAAGATTACTATGTCATCAGCAAAACGAAGGTGAGTTAAGTAATCTCCATTAAACTTTATCCCTTTGTTTTCCCAGTTCAATGATTGAAAGACATTTTGCATTGTGGCATTAAAAAGCTTGGGAGATATGGTGTCACCTTGTCTCACACCCTTTCAAATTTATATTTGTGCTGTATCCTCAAATATCCAAACCTTTGCATTTTCATAGATGTTATTAATAATGCTAATGTATGCATCTTCAATACTGCAGGATTTCAAAGCCATTGTTACTGCTGATGGTTTCACCAAATTGAAGGCCTTTTCATAATCGATAAAAGCTATGCATAATGGGAGTTCATATTCTCTTGTTCTTTGAATTAGTTCTCTCAGTACATGGATATGATCTACAGTGCTGTAGCCACTCCTGAATCCAGCTTGTTCTCTTGGTTGAGCCATGTCTAGTGTTAGCTTCAAGCGATGTGAAAGAATCTTAGTGAAGATTTTATAAACCACTGAAAGGAGGCTGACGGAACTGTAGTTCCTGAGATCCTCAACATCACCTTTTTTATGTAGCTGGAACATTGTAGCATTATTCCAATCCTCAGGAATCTTCCCTTCATTCAGACATCTGGTGAAAACTTGGTAATATATAATATACTTATGATAATATAGTATAGTATAATAAGTATATATAATATTGTTATACTTATGGTAATATACTTATACACTGAAAAGCAATTGAATTAGAGATACCTGTCTAGTAACATGTAGCACCACCTTTTGCCCTGATGACAGCGGCGAATCGTCTCGGCATGGACTCTACAAGACACCAGAAGCGTTGGGAAGCCATAGGGATCCACGACCCATGGACAAGCTCCCACAGTTCACGAAGATTTGATGGAGGGGAGTCAGAGCCTCGAACATCTCTCTTGGTGGCATCCCAGATGTGCTCGATGGGATTGAGGTCAGGTGACCTAGCTGGCCAAGGAAGTGAGGTCACGTCGGTGGAGTGTTCATCCAACCATTCGGATAAAATTCGGGAGCGATGGCATGGTGCATTGTCTTGTTGCAGGATGAGGTCCCCAGTGGGATGTTGAAGATGCACAAACGCGAGCAAATGGCCGTCCAGGATATCCCGGTAATGTTGACCTGTGAGGGACGATGTCACACGTACCAGGGGTCCCATTTCAGTCCACGTAAACAGTCGCCAGACGAGAATGCCACCCCCCCCCAGGTTGAAGAGTACCCTGCTGGCAAGAAGGATCCTTCGCTTCATGTGGTTTGTGCCTTACTCCTATCCTGCCATCTGCATGTACCAACATGAATCTCGACTCATCAGTCCAGGCAACATTTTTCCATATGTCTAGGGTCCAGTGGTGATGTTCCTGCACCCATGCTAAACTTTGCACCGTGTGATGTGCGGTCAGCAGCGGTACACTCGTAAGATGATTGCTTCTGTACCCCATAGCGAGGAGATAGTTCTGGATGGTGTGGCTGCTTACACGTTTTTGTGCACCAGCGTTAAATTGCCAAGTGATTTATTGCACTGGGGCCCGTCTATCTGCTGTTACAATGCGAGCTAGCCGACGATGACCCCGCTCATCCACACGCTGTTGTCGAGGGCAGTTGGCCCTTGCAGGGATGGTTTTACTGGATTCGATGAACTCACGGTGCACCCGTGACATAGTGGCTCGTGAAAATCCCAGTGCCTGCACGACTTCTGAGATGGAGTGACCCATTCGTCGAGCCCCGACAATTTGCCCACGATCAAATGCGCTTAGATCCTTCGTCTTACCCATACTGTGTCCGACTCCTACTGATTCCCGTCGCATCACTCCTTATATTGTCGGATCGCTGCATACGTCATGTCGTTTCCGTTTACAGGGCCACCCACAGCGCCACATTTGCATTACACCAGCTGTCTCTAATTCAATTACTCTTCAGTGTACTCTATATATATTATCATCCTCAACCATTATCAGTCCACTGCTGGATGGAGGTCTCCCCAAGTTTCTTCCACAATGGTCTATCTTGGGTCAGTCTCCTCCATGCCACTCTTGCATTCTTTCAAATGTCATCCATCCAACTACCATGTGGTCTTCTGGGTCTCTTTCTGTCCCTTGGAATCCAATCTAAAATTTTGGTTGTCCATCAGTGGTCTGTCCATCTGGCAGTATGTCCAGCCCATTGCCATTTCAGGGATTTTACACTGATCATGATGTCTTCCACTCTTGTCATTTTCCTTATTCACGAGTTTCTCTTCTTATCTTTCGTGGTTATATCAAGTATGCATCTCTCCATGTTTCTTTCAGTTGTCTGAAGTCTTTATGTCTTTTTTAGAACACTTTTCTTTTGAGACACAATGGCATATTTCTCTTAAAAATTGTACTGTTTCTTCCAAAAGCTCTCCAACCAAGTTTTATATGCTGACTAATTTCTTCATCAATGTAACCCTCGCTCGATATCTGCTGCCCAAGGTAAATGATAGAATCGGTGTTATCTCCAGTATGTGTATATATATATATAGGAAAAGCAAACAAGGAAACAGTTAAAAATGTTTTTGAAGTTCAAAAGTGCCAAAAGGCTGCATTAAAGAAAAATCAAAATAAGTACAAAATGCACCAAGACTGCAAATTTCTTTAATAAATACTGAATAGCAGTACTTGAAGTTATGGTACCGTGTAGATACATGCTCAAATGCACGGCAAGATGACTTTTCGGTTCCTGGAAACAGTCAGTATGTTAAAGTTCTCGAAAATTAGAGATTAAAATATGACTAAAATAAAAAAAATTGTTAAAAGCCATGATTTTAACTTTTCTGTTAAGCGATTAATTACATACAATAACATACCATTTAATGAAATTAATTTCCAGCTTTTTAATTAAGCAAGTTTGTGGAATGTTTCTGAAGTTTTCATTTGTTCGGCAAAAAGGGATTTCTTTATGAGATTCTAGTAACGTAATATGTATTTTTTTCTTCTTTTGAATTTATTTAAAGACAATATTACAGATGCATAAAATAAAACTAAAGATGTATGATCACTATCCCTTAGTGCCATGCCAATATCTTATTTAAATTAAACAGATTTGGAAAAAAAGTTGCACATTAAGTTTCTTTAAAATCTCGGTTTACTCTACAGTAAGTAAAATATTCACATGGCTGTCAGTTTTCCCTGCATGTATTTTAAATGTTTTTGCATTACCTCTCGATTGCAAGTTTTCAGATTCAAAGCGTGTTTAAATTAAAAAGTACAGTGACGCCACTATGTAACGGAGCGGTATTTCCGTCGTGAGGGAGGCAGGATGAGCAAACCGTACTGTCTATTAACCTTGGTAACCAATACCTACAAGATGGGGTTGACATTTGTCAAGGAGAGGCTATATTATGTTAGTGCATCCTTAATCTTTCATCCAGAGTGTGACCCAGGAACTTGCTGACAAGAGTTAAGAACTGAGATTAAAAAATAACTTTCAGAAAACAAAATTCATGTAATGCTTTTGCAAGAAATGAAGATTTATCGATTAATGGGAGAAATCTGAAAGTAACCGATATGGGCATTTACCTTGAGCAACAGATATCAAGTGAGGGGTCACATTGATGAAGAATTAATAATCTAAAGCAACTTATGGGAATTTACTAGGAAGAAATTAATCGCCATATAGAACTTGGTAGAAAAGCTTTTGGAAGAAACAGTGCAATTTTTAAGAGCAATATGCCATTATGTCTTTAAAGAAAAGTGTTTGATCAATGCATCCTTCCAGTTCTTATGTATGTACAGAGCAGAGATTTGGACTTCAACTAAACAAGTTAGTAAAACCATGCAATGCATTGATTATGATACGCTTTCCAACATACCAGAAATCACTACTCAAGTTATTACTCAAGTTATGAGGATAATGGCTGTGCATTAAATCTCGCTCCTGTGCCCTGACCTTTGACCCCATTTTGATATTAAACAGAATTGGTTCAGTATACCTTCAGAACAACATGCTAAAGTTTTTTCATAATACTGTAGAAGCATTTTTATTCAAGTTATGAGGATAATGGCTGTGGAATAAATCTCGCTTCTGTGCCCTGACCTTTGACCCCATTTCGATGATATTAAACAGAATTGGGTCAGTATACCTCTGGAACAACGTACTATACTTTTGTTGCAATAGAAGCATTTTTAGTCAAAGGTATAAGGATAATGGCTGGGAATAAATCTCGCTACTGTGCCCTGACCTTTGACTCCATTTCGATGATATTAAACAGAATTGGTTCAGTATACCTCCGGAACAACATACTAAAGTTTTGTTGCAATCTAAGCATTTTTACGTAAGTTATGACACATAAGAGCAATGGAATGGATCCCGCTCCTATGTCCTGGCCTTTGACCCCATTTCCAATAGAGTTCATCCCAAGGTGATCCCCTACCACATACTTACAATTTTATCGAAATCGAACAATTTTTATGCAAGTTATGACGCATAAGGGCAATGGAGTGGATCCAGCTCCTATGTCCTGACCTTTGACTTCATTTTGCCCATTTTAAATAGGGTTTGTCCACAGGTGGTTCCCTACCACATACTAAAATTTTGTGGAAATCGAACCGTATTTACCCAAGTTATCGTGTGGACAGACAGACAGATGGACAAAGCCAGAGCATATATGATTCTTCAACCTGCGATTGGAAAGCGTAAAAAAGACATACAAAGGCTGCAGACAACTGAACGAAGCATGGAGTGATGTACACGTGGTGTAACCATGAAAGCTAAGAGGAGGAACTTGTGGATCAGGAAAATGACAAGAGTGGAAGACATCATGATCAGAGTAAAATCCCTGAAATAGCAATGGGCTGGACATATTGCCAGAAAAGGACCACTGATGGACAGCCGAAATGTTACACTGGATACAAAGACAGGAAAAGACCCAGGAGAAGATCATGTGGGAGATGGGTGGATGAAATTTGAAAGCATACCAGTGTGTGAGGAGGAGACTGGCTCAAAACAGACCATTATAGAAGAAGCCTGGGGAGACCTTCCAGCAGTGGATTGATAAAGTGTGCGCACGCACACACACACTTGCTTCATGGGATTAAATATATAGTATAACAGTAATTACTTAGTTTTTCTGTTTCTCTCATTTGTTTGTAAATATTTGTAATATTTTTTTTTCCAGCTCATCCGGAATATGATGGAGGATCTGCAGTAGCAGAATATGAAGTTGACATGACAAGTCCAGACAATGTTACCTTACAGGCTTACAAGGGAACAGAAACAGCTTGCATTGTTAGTGGGCTGCTACCTGGAAGACCTTATCTTTTTCAAGTTCGAGCTTATAACAGAGTTGGGGTTTGTATATTTATTTAATTTTCTGTCATTTATGTATGATATTTAGGAAAGCAACAGTGCTTATAGAACTTTGTGTTGCATAAAAATGGATACTTAGCTGTGGCATAGCCAGAAATTTCTTAAGTGGGAGAGGTCTGTGGATTTGGTTTATTGATAAAAGCCTCATATACACATGTATTGTTCTAAATTCGTACTCAATCACCCCCTCCGAAGGTGGGCAGGTATGGACCCAAGGACTCCTTCCTTGGCTATGCCTCTTATACTTAGATAACCTTGTAATGGCAGGAGGGTTGATAAGTACTGAAACAGGAAATAATAGTGCATAAATTATTATAACAACATAATAATGTTTAACGATAAACAGTTTTTTTTTAACAAATTACTTTGATTGAACAGTTGTGAAACATGATATACACAATTGAAGTTGGTTAGGGCAATTTGGACAATAAGACGTTTTTTTTAATATTTTGTCTTGCTTTTGACCAGCCCACAGAGTGATTTTTTTTTGCATGTACATCTAATGCTTTGGCCTGAGGTTGTTTTTTTTATTAATATTTCATGTGGCAGTCGACGTGTTAAAGGGGAAACAAATTTTAAATGAAAAAAAAATGTTCATTTAATTGTCAGTCATACACATCTTTGTGAGGCTGTAAGTTAAACAAAGTCATAACCATGGGCCATATAATTAATATATGTTAAATCACTTACTTAAGGCTTAACCCTGATATATTCATTTGGTTCTAGTTCAAGTTGAAGAAATTTTGTTTAATCTTCCTTCCCTCTGAGTTCTTTTTTATTTTTACAGATGTTTCTGGCCTCTTGATGTTGGCCATGGCCTGTTCTCAATGTATAGAAGGATTAACAAAAGTCATAATCATATGTAGAGGATTTTAGGAAGGGAGGTCTGACCCCAGGTCTTAAACAACCCTTAGAAATAGGAGCTACGAGATTTGGGCTAGAGTGCCCGATAGGAAAATGACACGGAAGCAAAGTAGAAAGGGGGAGGAAGACGCTCTTATTTATTACCGGGGGGCCAGTACCTGGGGTCCGATGGCTTAACGTGCCCATCCGACGCACGGCGGATATTTAGTGGATCGAGCGTTCGTACCTGCCTGGGATCGAACCAGAGGTCCTTTCCGTGCCAGTCATGAACGTTGCCCACTTGGCCACCCGCGGCCTGGATTAACAAAAGTTTTTACTTCTGATGAATTTTAATGTTGTTGCCAGGTTCCTAATACTGATTCCAAGTTCCTCAAACTGTTGCCAGTTACCAAACTGAAATGTTTTCACTGTGTATTTTGTAATTCTGTTGCTGTTGTAATTAAGTTGTTTAAAACACCACTTTAATAGTTTAGAAGGCTCATTGATGGCAATGGTTTTTTTTTTTTGATGTAATGACTTTCTTTAATTAGTCTCTTGTTTTTATGAGATTCATAGTCCAATATTTTGATTTCTTCCCATAAAGGCTCACATTTGCTAAACTGCATATGATTTGCAGTTGCTAATACACTGTTTGATCTTTGTTATTAATAGCCATTTGATGTTCTTTAATTCTGATTTCCAATTTTCGAGAAGTTTGTCCAATATAATAGCTGTTGCAATTAAGTGGAATTTGATATACAACATTTTTTCTTTTCATCTTGTCTATTGTATTTCTGTATGTTTCTTTATTAGCTAAATATGCTACTTTGTTTTCTGCTGTAGTGGCTACTTTTATGTTATTCTTTTTAAATATTTATTAATTTTGGTATTTAATTTTCCATAATTGGCCATTGGTATATATTTGATTATTTTATCAGTTTTTTCAATCTTTTCATTGTTTCTCTTAGATTGATTTTGTCTGACATTTTGCACAATGTTAATGATAGTTTTTTGGGGATAATCAGTATTAACTTTAATGCCATTTTTGTCATTGCTTCTACTTGATTTTTATCTGATGAAAGTAATTTAACTCTCATTATCAAATTTCTTGCTGTTTTGATTTTCACTGCTTTTGGTACAAGCCAAAATTCAGTAATATGTTGGATTTTTCTTTCTTGAAATTTTGAATAAATTCCAAACTTGCTGTATCTCTCATGATCTTTGTCTAGATACTGAATTTCACTGTTCTTTTCTTCTTTTAATTCAAAACTAATGCTGGAATCCAAAGAATTAAAAAATCCAAAATGTTGTGTTAAATAGCTGCTTGAATCATACAATATAAGTATATCATCCACATATCTAACATAAAGATCCAAGATTTCTTGAAAAATCTGTTGCTCCAATGAACTTAAATAGTATTCTGCTAAAATTGGAGAAATTGCTGATCCGATTGATAAACCTTATTTTTGTCGATATATTTTTCCATTGAATTTTGTAATTAAAGAACTGTAATATAAATTTAATAGGAATAAGAAATTATTGGTTGAAATACCATGTTTTATAATGAAATTATCTTGATTTTTTTTTTTGTTCAAAGAAACTGTTGATCTTGGTAAACAATTTCCTCAAAGGTATTGAAGGAAACATATTTTTGACATCTGAACTTATCATTCTGGTGTTCAAATTGATATGCATATTTCTTAATTTATTTACTAGATCAAAGGCATTTTTCATAGTGAATTGCCCATAACTAATTTCTTGTCTGATTATGTTGGATAAATATTGTTCCAATTTATAAAGTGGTCCACCTGTTGTGGTTACTATTGGTCTTAATGGGATGTCAGGTTTATGAGTTTTTAAAAAAACAAATAATTCAGGTACTTGGCTTTTTTTTTTTTTTTTTGTAATATGTTTCTAATGTTCATAGTTTCTGCTGCCCTTTGAATTTTTTCAATTATTTCTTTATTATTATTATCCACCTTCTTCCACAAATAATAGTTGATCAATTATGTTTTCCATTTTTTCATTTTACTAATTGTTTTCCATTTTTTCATTTTACTAATTATGTTTTCCATTTTTTCATTGTACTGATCATTGGAAATTATAACCATTTTGTTGAATTTATCACTTTTAATAGCTAATAAAGATATATTAATTCCCATTTTGGGAATTAATAAATCTTTACTAGCTATCAAACGTGTGTAAAAATAAAAAATAACTCATAGGGAAGGAAGATTAAATAATTAATATATTTTACAATAGGTGGCAGTGAAATATTAAATAGGATTTTAGACACGTGGTAAATTTGTTGTCCATTCTGCTGCAGCACCAGATGTGGTAAATGATCTCTCAAGTCTTAAATGCTAAGGTTCCTCAACATTTTGTTGCAATATGTGTTGAGATAGAGGGGGGGGGTTATGAGTTTATTTTCCAGGGAATAAATGCCGATAAGTTTACTGCTTTCACTTAGTTTTCTATTTATTTGCTTAACAGAAACGGCAACATAAAAAATGATCTGATTAATTTTAACTCATTCCTTCAATTTTGAGAAACATTGTGACTCTCAGGGAAGAAAATTTATCATTCAGATGCCTAGTACTTATATTTTTTGCAAAGATAAGATTATAAAGATTATAGGAAAAGATATTTGTGTGAAACAGTGAACATGTTTGCTGAGGTAAAGTGAGATGTTGATTATTCTTATGTCATCAGGTTTTTTGAAGAGGAGGGAAGTAAGCAGTGGGATTTGGGGAAGAGGAGTGCAAATTGCATTCTGCATTTGAAGAGGATTATTCGTGCAGCTTCCACATCAGTTCACAGTCACATCATTCCAGCATTTACTGACTCGTACAGTTTCTATATTGGCCTTCATTTTATTATGAGACATAATATTACATTGAGCTTTGGGGATTAAACCTCATCTCTTTCATTCATTATCTCCAACAGTGAAGAGAGAAGTTAAAAAATGTGTGTGTGCGTGCGTGCGTGCATGCACTCGCACACACCCTCGTGCTCGCTTTCTTGGTCTAACCATTTAAAAATAAAAATAAAAATTTATGGATCAGGAAAATAGCATGCATTGATGGCATCATTAATTATTAAGATAATATCCCTGAACTGGAAATGGGCTGTGGACATATTGCTAAAAAAACTGAGCATCATTGGACAAGTGAAATACTTGACTGGATTTCAAGGGACAGGAAAAAGACCCTGTAGGAGATGGGCAGATGAAATTCAGAAATACATTGAAGTGACTTGGAGAAAACTGGCTCAAGACAAACTTGTGGAAGAAACTTGGGGAGACATTCATTCAGTAGTGAATTGATAATAATTTATGATAATGGGCTATCTAGTTATTAGAATATGGAAGCTTGTCCTACTTTAAATTGTCAAATTTCATTTTACTGTAAGTTTTAGCAGATGTTGATAGGGTTGGTGACGGGGTCTGCAAGGCATCTTCAATTCTTGGATATACTGTAACAGACCTCAACAATCCATTGCGTTGCTCCATATCATTTGGAGCATGGAACACAACACGACTCTGATGGCCAGTGTTTGCTCTTCCATCTCTATCACACTTCATGCAATTGATTGCATACTCAAATGATAATATGCATATCCCACCTACATTTACTTGCACACACCTACCAAGTTGCTTGCCAATAAGCCAACTCTTTCTGGGTGAGGCAGTTTCATTGTTGAGCAGTGTATTTTGTATCTCTGAGGTCTGATAAAAAAAAGTTTGGTCAGTGCCAAAGGTAAATGCCGTAGCGAGGGGGGGGGGGTTGCGAGAGTTGTTACTTTTGTATGATAGTGTGGACTTCAGTCCTCCATTCAGGGGTCAATGAACCAAACTCTCACTTTTCAGTGTGTGCAGTGACAGCTTTGAGTGATGACACATTTTTTGGCCTCCATCCAGTTCAGGAGAATGTAAATTTTGAGCTACGATCAAGCATGAAATTTTGTTTCAAACTTGGGCACTCTACTAAAAGACACTCGAGACTAACAGACTAGCTGCAAATTGCCGAGAAACAATATTGAGATAGTTCTAAAAGTTCTGCGAAGGAAACTTTTCACTTAAAGGTGATGAAAGGAGTGTTCGTCCATATTAAGTGCATTGAATAAAGACAACGTTAATGAAATCAACACCCTGATTTTTTAATCTTCACTCTGACCCATTCCAACCATTGGTTGACAGTTGGAGAACTAATGAAAGAAACAGGTTTGCTGTTGATACTATTCAATCAGGTTTGGCTGAATATTTAAAAAACAAAACATGTCAGTACCAAATTTGTTCCACACATGCTCACCATTTAGCAAAAGGAAATTCATGTGTCCATTTACTCAGAGTTGTTTGAGCATTCTAGTACAGACGCTTTGTTCCTGCCCAAAATGGTAACAGGTCATGGGTCAGTTGGTGTAACCTTGAAATGAAGGCTGAGTACCTGTGGGAAATGACCACCTAACTCAGACCAAAGAAAGCATAACAGTCGAGATCACAAGTGAAAGTCATGCTGCTAGTATTCTTTAACAATGAAACAGCTTGCTCATACAGAATTTCTTCCAAAAGGTTCAACTGTTAGTGCAACATCTGCAAGAAGCAGTGAAATGAAAAAGGTAGAAGAAATGGGAAAAAAGATTATCTCTTTCACCATTACAAAGTGTCACACTGCCCCCTCCATTACAGTGCTTTAGTACCCACCTAACTAACCAGACTTGGCTTCATTTGACTTCTGGTTGTTCCCCAAACCGAAATCAGCGATGAAAGGAAAAATTGACAGCATTGAGGACATCAGATCTAACACTAAGATTCTAGCATCACTTAAGAAAGAGGACTTCTAATGCTCCGTACTCACAGGAACAAGTGTGTGTTCCGAAGTGGAGTAATTTGAAGGTGATCAATACTGTAAGTACTTGTACTTTGTATTTTATAAAAAGATTTTATTCCCACATTTACCAAACATTTTGATCACACCTTGTATTTTAATGTATGTGCAAATAAATTACTTTTTTTTTTTCTTAGATAAGTGATGTATGTACCTGTGCTCGTTCACTGAAACATTTTGTTCTTTTTCAGTCTGGTCCGTGGTCTGATCCACTGGAAGTAGTGAGTGGAGCAGGCCCACCGGATGCACCCAGAAACCTGGCTCTCTGTTGTGCCTCTCCTCACGCCTGCACAATGTCATGGGAGGAACCAGTGAACAACGGGGCCACCATCACGAGTTACTGTCTTCAGTGGAGCACAGAAGATGAAGACGAAAGTTTCACAGAGGTACAGAATCATCTATTAAATATGTACTGATGTAAAGTGTATTCTTAGCAACTGGTCCCACATAAATAGTATTTAGGGAAAGCTAAGTTTTTTCATACATTACAATACAATATCCAGTTTTTGTGGTAATTGTGCTCAAAAGGTAAATTTACCATTACCACAGATAGGGTGATGCATACATACATATCACTAAGCTGTTCTCTGATATTCAGAGGTTAGCCCCACAAAGAAATACAAATTACCAGATAATTTTTACTTACTACAGACCTGTTTGTAATCCGGGTGTAGCCAGGAATTCTGGGTTTTTGTCACATTCCAAACCTGTAAATCCGGGTTTTTTAGTTTTAGAAGAATTTGAGATGCTTCAGACATTTCATTTCTAAAAATGCTACGAAATGATAATTCAAGTTCCATTTTTTTGGGAATTGCAGTGTTTGATTAAAAACACCGCATATCCATTCGGGTGGTGAATGTAGATAATTTGTGACACCTTGAGTGTTTATTTTGTTATCAAACAAGCTCTCAAGATTACAGCCTGCTGAAAAAAAGTCTTTTTTTTTTATTATTTTGAAAATTGTGCATCTACATCAAATAATTTGATTATATTAGATTCGGTTAATCCAATGAGCTACTTTTAGAAATTGAATGGAATTCATTGTAGGCTTCAAATAAAACTGATCCACATAGGCTGCTCAATTAACATATAATATGAAGTGCAAAATTTGATTTCAAAGATGAAATACCTGAAGGATTTTGCACAGTGAAAGAAAATTGGGTACAAGAAAAGATATGAAGTTTAACTGCACAAGCACTAGGGCATATTTTTTGTGTAGCTAGTTTATATGTGCGCAATGTACTGTATATATAAATATTCGTAATATGCATTATATGTATATTGACACTGAGCTGAGAGTTTCAGGGTTTCTTGTGTCACCTCACAATCATCCCTGTTACTGTTGCCGCATCAAACTTCTCCATTTACAGCGATCTTGACATACAACTCGGGCTTCTTTGATTGGAGGTTTAACGACCACCGTGAGCAAATCAATGGGCTATAAGCAGTCGCCCGTCCCTAATTTAGGGTCACTGGTTCCAGGGAAGGGAGAGAGCCAGTGCTGTAAGACAAACACAACATCCATGCCTCACCGGGATTCGAACCCGGACCCCTTACAGACGAATGATCAGAGGCCAACGCCTTAGACCACTGCGCCACCGGGGCGGCCAACTCGGGCTTCACTCACATCCATCACATGCGAATAAGGCAGTTAAGTGGTGTGGAAATTGCCTGATCTGCTAAGTAACATACACGAGATTCTTCCGCGGAATTCCGCTTTTTTTTTTTTTTTTTTTGTCATCATTTGGGTTATTCATGAGATCAGTGAAAAACTGAGGAGAAATTTCGGAGGATTAGTTGGGGGTGGGGGGGGAGTCGTTTTTTGATCTTGGGATGGTATTTTGTTTCTCAAAACGTTCGAAAACTGAAGTTAAACAGAGTGAAAAAAATTCGGTAATTGTGATTTCCTTTCCTTGCGATGTTTCTTCTGCACAGTAGTATTGTTAAATATAATTTTATTCCATAAATATTTGCATTTCAGCTTTAAAATGGAAGAAAAATTCTGAAAGCGAAAGTTGGCGCGAAAATTTCCTTGTGATTTTCAGGCACGAGATTTTGTCGTGGATTCAAAGAATTCCGCCATTTCCATCGTCATTTTGATGGTCTCAAGATCAATGCAGAACTGAACAGAAATTTGGGAGGGGTTGGTGGTGGGGTCGTTTTCCGTCGGTGGGCGGAATTCTGACTTTCAAAACTTTTGGAAACGGAAGTTAGACGGAGTGAAGGTTTCTGCTGTAATCGTAATCCTTTTTTCTCACAATGTTTCTTCTACAAGGTAGTGTTAAATGTAATTTTATTCCATAAATATTTGTTTTGCAGCTTCAAAATGGAGGAAAACTTTCCTAAAACGGAAGTTGGATGGAGCGTAGATTCCGCCAGTAGTCGTAATTTTATTTCTCCACGATGTTACATTTATCCTGTGTTGCTGTTAAACATTAAAAAAAAAAAAAAATCATATTTTGAATACAGTGATGTGCTCCACTTTAATATTTACATAACAAATTTCAGTGAACAATTTTGTCTTGCTCTCTGCTGATTATATTCACACTGTTTTGCAGTACATTCTTATTTTTCACCCATGCGGTTAAAAAGTTCAGCTTCCCCCCTTTGTCAGTCTCATGTATGAGGTAATCACCCATTTACTCCCTCCCACATGTTAAGAGAAAATGGGAAGTTTCAGATTGTAATGTTGCACTTTTGAGAAACTTACTCCATCCTTAAATGCTAGAATGTAGATGAAAGGAATACTTTGCTTTATGGTGGTTATAATATCTCATGGCTGCAGTAATGATGAAATAAATAATCAGTACAATAAAATGAAGCTCTCTTGCATTGTGCATTAATTTCTTTGCTACACATTTTTAATGTTCTTGCAAGGAATTCTATCCATTTTATAGAAACAGAAATTGATGGAACCTTTCCTTCAAAAGTGAAAATATTGTTTTATGTTCATGAGCCTTTTTAAATATTTTAAAAATTAAAAAGTGAAGATTAATTTTTGAAGTTCTTATATATATATATATTTTTTTTTTTTTTTTTTTTTTGCAGCTTTACGTTGGACCACATCATTCGTACGGTGTACAAGGAATGTCTCCTGCTACACAGTACTACTTCAGGGTTAGGGTAAGTATGGCACATTTCCAATTATTTGCTCATAGTAAAGACTCTTACTGTATTTGATAGAGAATTTAGAGTTTGTTTTCCACCTGTATTTTCTGATATTAAATCTTTTTTTTTTTTATGTGTAGTTTTCTGCGAGTTTTCAGAATACACTGTCATTCAAGAGATTAATACCTGTATGCACACCAGAGATAGAAACGAGTCGACAATTTCTTGCGGGTCCAACAGTTCGGGTCAAGGTGTTCCTGACCTGATTTTGACACTGTTTTATTCCCGTTTTATTTTTGAAAAGAGAAAAATATGTTCCAAAGAAAAATGCATGTTATGGAATTCTGTAGTCGATACTGGTGCCCACGGAGTGAATAATGATTTGCCATGCAAAAGTATTGTCTCTTTCTTAAAGCAACGAAGATTTCCACCGACCGACGTCAGACACACCGACACCATATTGTACAAAGATGCATCCTTTGTGTTCTTGTACAGTGCGATTGTCCAGGACAAGGTACAGGCGAACACCATTCGCCTGCTTCTCAGCTGATTCACTGTCTCCGTGCGAAGTTCACTGTACGACTAAGAGTTACTTTTCACATTGCATCTTTTACATTGAGCTTTCAGAGGTGTTTTCGATTGATGTGCTAACATCCCATTCCCATGTCATGTCAAAATTAACTCCTTGTTTTTTAATATGGATGGATTTAATATTAAAGAGGTTGAGAAAGGTGTCGAGGCCAACAAATACGTGCTTGTTGAAAACCACAAGGGGAAGAGTGAATGCTGGAAATTGTTTCATCTCATTAAGGAACCGGTGAATAATTCTGTGTTGTTAGGTCTTGCTTGTTGTTTAAAATGTGGAAAGTGTATAATTACGAAGAAAGATGTCGTCGGTGTAACAAAAGATTATGGAACCAAAAATCTAACGGACCGCATGAAAGTATGTGTACCTCCATCAAAATGTGGAAAGAGTGAACAATCTAAATACATTAAAAATAAATACATTTGTGCAAACATAAATAATGATTCCCATTTGTAATATACTCCATGGTCATAGTCAGCCATTACTTCTGGATTATGCAGAATAGTGGCACTAAAAATGACACAAAAATTTAGCAAGTAACCAAATTTTATTATTAAAAAAGGATTTCAGTTATTAAATATCAAGCAGTTATTGGGATGAATATATATATTACATTTATATGTTTGTACTGTATGTATAAATTGAGTTTCGAATTTATAGTTCAAAGCAGATTTTTCTGGATCGAGTCTCGTCCGGGTCCGAAATTTTTGACCCATTTCTAACTCTGATGTACACATACACAGTCAGACTGGAAATGCCTGGATTTTCACACTGACAAATAAAGACTATGAGATGTTTGAAAATTTTACTGTAGAGACAAATAAAATGAATAATTACATATATTAGTGGCCAAAATTATGGAAACCTTTTGGAAAATTTGTATTTCTGAAGTTTGAAATCTTATGACATCAGTCTTTTTAAAAAATATACCATAAAATTATATATTATTAGAAAGATAATTTCATGAGGAATGTAATGCAGTGCACATTATAAAAAAATTGCATTTTAAATTTAAAAAAGTTATACACAGAAAACTGTGATAAAGCATATTTCATAACTTCTCACCATGTCTGTTAGTACATAGTTGGGGAAACCTTTTTCTACAATTACAGCCTTACTACGATATCCCATGAAGTGAACCAAGCATTTTAGTTCTTCAGGTGTTATAATGTGAAACCAAGATTGTATGATTGCTTCTATCAGTTGATCTTTATTCCTTGGTTGCTTCTGACTAACAAGTTTCTTTAACATGTTCGCCGGGTGGGTCGTAACACATTAACTTCTACATTTTTCAGAGGAGGAAAAAAAAGTTTATATACATAAATCTGTAGTGGGTATCAGTCACTTTTATGTATATATCTTTAAACGACCCACCGGTGTGTTGTACAGCACTGTATTGAAACAGTTATGACCCCACCGGTGGGTTGTAATGTTAACTTCTTCTTACCCACCCATTACCCGTACATAACTTGTTAACTTCTTCTTACCCATCCGTGGGTCGTAACTCGTTAACTTCTACATTTTTCAGAGGAGGATAAAAAGTTTGTATACATAAATCTGTAGTGGATATCAGTCACTTAATGTATATATCTTTAAACGACCCACCGGTGGGTCGTAATGTATAACAAAAAAAAAAAAAAAAAAAAGTCGCCGAAAAACGCCGCTGCAGCAAACACGTTTATCGGATATACAGATTTTTTACTGGATTCAGGTCAGGGCTATTACTTGGCCATTCAAGCATTGTAATATGATTTTCCTGAAACCACTTTTTGCACACAGCAGCAACATGACAAGAAGCTGAATCTTGTTGAAATACACTATATTGACAAAAGTCACTGGACACCCCTTCAAAAGCAAATGAACAAATCCACTGCATTGTTAAGATGCGCAGTACAGCCGCAAACAGTATAAAAACAAGCCTGCAGCTGAAATTGATAATATCACACTGTGAGGTTAAGTGAAAATGTCGTGGTGGGAAAGAACTGACTTTGGGAAAAGAAAGATTGTTGGGTGTTATATTAGTTGGTTGTCCATAAGAGAAATGGAGAGGTGTTTAAAAATACCAAAGTCAACTGTTTCGGATGTACTGAATAAGTGGAAGACACATGGCGTGCCTGAAGCAGAAAAACATAACGGCAGACCAAAGAAAATCAGTGATTAGGACATTGAAGCCTCAGGAGAGTTGTTACAGCTAATCGACGGAGTACTGCACAGGACCTCAGTGTACAGGTGAGTAAAAATGCTGGAACCTCTGTATGTACACGTACCATTCGCAGAGAACTTCATTCCATAGGTCATCGTGATCATGCAGCTGCTCATAAGCCTTTCATCTGCACTCGGAATGCTACTCGTCATTTAGCATGGTGTAAAGAACATTTATCGTGGACCGTAGATCAATGGAAACTGGTCCTGTGGACTGATGAATCTAGATACCTGATCCATCAATCTGATGGCCATGTGTGGGTATGGCGGCAGCCGGGAGAAGGCTATTTACCACAGTGTACTGTTCTTACGGTCAAGTTTGGAGCTGGCAGTGTACTCACATAGGGGTGTTTTTCGTGGTATGGTCCCAGCCCATTGGTTATCGTGAACAAACCTGTTAACCAGCATGTCTACCTCAATATTCTGGACAATTATGCCCTACCAACTCTGTGGCAATACTATGTAACCGAGCCTTGTTGGTACCAGCAAGACATTAAAGCAAGGGCTGTTATGGCGTGGATTGATAGTTCCATATTTTGTGTGGACTGGCCAGCATAGAGCCCTCTATATTAATCCCATACAGCAGCTATGGGATGAATTAAAGTGCCTCATAAGAAATTTGGAACCAAGGCGTACTACTAAGCAACAGTTAGCTGCTGCATTATGTACTGAATGGAAGCGCATACCTACCTTGGTGTTCCAAAACCTTTTCAAAAGCGTGTCTTGAAGGGTCAGTGCATGCATTAAAGCCAAAGATGGACCGACACCATACTAATGTATGTCAATAAATGCTATGTTTTGTTTCTGTTGTAGGTGTCCAGTGACTTTTGTCAATACAGTGTATATAAGCTTCATTAGCCTGGAAAAGATAATTGCCAAAGACTTCAGTTTGGGCTCAGGTATATCAGTGACTTTTGTCAATACAGTGTATATAAGCTTCATTAGCCTGGAAAAGATAATTGCCAAAGACTTCAGTTTGGGCTCAGGTATATCAGTGATGCATTTTTTGCTATTTAAAGTACCATTATTCACACAAATTTTTCCCACACCTTTTGATGTCATATAACCCCTGATTATAACACTAACTGGATGTTTCATGGTAGCTGTAATGTGCATTCAAGCAGCAAATCTTCTGCATTTCTACTTACATACTTTATTCCATCACTACCAAATATAGATATTCTGGTCTCATCACTCCAGTTGACTCTGTCCCATTGTTCCTCAGACCAATTAACATGGTTTTTATCCCATTCTAATCTCTTCCTTCTTTGTTTGGGAGATGGAAATGGCTTGTTCCTTGGAATTCTGAAATTTAAACCAAAGTTTTTGAGTCTGTGTCTAACAGTCTTAGCACTCATCTTCAAATCACTTTAAGACAAGTTTCTTTTAATTGACTCAGATGATTTTCTTTTGTCACTTATACAGGCTTTTGATTCTTCTATTACCACATGCTGTTTTGCACCTATTCTTGCCTTTACCAGTGTGGTTTCAAATTGACCAAGTTTGCCGATAGCTCTTGCACAGTTTGGAAATTACCTCCTTTAGTTAGATTTCCACCTACTTTTCTTATGATTTCTCCATAAGTGTAGCCTTCTTCACACAAATTTAGTATTTTACATTTGCTTTGTAGATGATCAGTCAACTCTTTTCAGTCTTGTTTGTCATCTTACTAAGTTATCAAGGAATAGAAAAATCTGTGAAAAAACCTTTGAGAGCTGACTCATACTTACACATTGGTTCCAGGCTGTGTCATAATAATACCTGATTGGCTCTCAAAGCAATGTGTCCCTGGTCAGTTTTAAGTTCAGGAAATCCGCTTCTTGTTACATAAAGTTGTTATAGTTTCTTTTTTCTGGTTGTTAGGCTATAACTTTTGATAGAATAATAAAAAAAAAAAAAAAGAATTCATATTCAGTTTGTAGTCTGCTGTCAACCTTGACAAAGCAGTTGATGTGTGAAAGCTCAGCAAAAATGTTTGGTTTCCTGCATTAATAGATGGACAGTTGCTATAGTTTACTTTCATACATAAAATGTTATCAGTTAACTGGGACTCACTGTGATCCCATGGACAACCATATATCTCCAGAGAAAAGGTGGCAATGAAGAGAATCATGCTTACGGCAAATTGCAGTCTGATGGAAAAAAGTGAAGGGCATTTGCTGAAAAGAAAGTGAAAGGCCATGAGCTAAATTTAAATGCATCCCACAGATTCTACCCAGGAAGCCCCATCAGCATTTCTTGGTACTGATATTTCTCCTTTGTATTCCCCATTTTGAATATGTATATAAGTTATTCGGTTATACCATGAGAAAATTAAGTGCAAAATTGAAATCTTGTGGTTTTGCAATTTAAATCATGAGATCATTATGTGCGAGATTCAGATCTTGAACTCATAAATTTAATTACAGTTGTACAGTTAACATACTTTTTATTGCATATGTGATTATTATCTCAGATTGAAAAACTGATTTGACCAGCAGAACTGACTTTTAAATTGCATAAATTTTAATTTGCTACATCCACAAACTTTAATTATATTGGGAAAATATAGCAAACTTCATCAGCATACTTAAATTGCATTGTTCAGTAATGTGTAAAAGTATATTTGTGCATATGTCGTTGTTGCATATCCAGTTGGTAAGAGTTTTATTTTTATTTATTTTTTGTGTGGGAGAGAACAGGAACCCCTTCTCCTTCCTCCACAAATAAATGTAAAACAGCAAACTTAACTTCAGCTGCAACCTCGGGCAAAAAATGAACTTTAATGCATTTTAGATCGTAATACTCATATATTTCAGTTTAAAACTACCTTTTTATTGAAAAATTGACAAGGTTATTTCTTTTATACTACTTTAGTTGGTGCTGAATATTTATAATTTAGTTGCAATTGAATTGCTTCCAGTTGAAAGAACACAGTAAACTCTCTGGAAACTTCTTGTGTGTGTATGCATGTGTCGAAATTTATTCATACTTTTGGAAATTTTGAATTATGCTTACTTTTGAGTTTGTTGATGATTTGAAAAATGCATTAATCTAAATTGGGGGGGGGGATCTTCGCATTTTGAAGCTTTTTAGAGTTCACCATGTGTCTGATGTTTGGAAATACATGTAATTATTTAAGAGCAATTTTTATTTTCCTTTTGTAGGCCATTAATGATGCTGGTCCTGGTGTTTACAGTGAAGTTGCATCATGTCGAACCCCTGCCTCAGTACCTGGTGCAATATCTGTGGTAAAAGTGAATGCTACGTCAAACACCTTGTATCTGTCTTGGACGGAACCACTGTCAAGTGGCTCAGAAATTCTAAGCTACAATGTTGAATTGGAAGATTATCTGTACAGTACTGAGGAAAATGTTCCAGAATTGTGTATCGAGGAGTTGACTGCTGAAACAGTGTACAGGTAATATAGCCTTAAGCTATCATAAAAACTACAGTGTTGGATTCATGTATATGTTGTGAAGTTTTGTGCTGCTTTCTGTGACATTACAGAAGATCAATCAGGATCTATGATAGTGATTTGTATGAGCGAGTGTGTTGCGCTTGGTATGCAAATCAAACTGCAGGCCCACACTCATGTCAAGGTCACTCTTAAAATGCAGAATGCTGTAAACCATTATAGTCTGACACATAATGCCTCCAAAAATACTTGTCACCGTTGGGGTGCAGGTTTGAATCCTGGTGAGGCCTGGATGTTGTGTTTGTCTTACATCTGTGGCTATCTCCCTTTTTTGAAACCAGTGGCCCTAAATTAGGGATGGGTGTCTATTTATAGCCCATAGAGTTGCTCACAGTGGTTTTGTCGTCCCCCCCCCCAATATATATATATATAAAACAAACTTCAGGAAGTGGCACATCACAGACCTTTTTGATTAATACAGACATTTGATGTGGACTAGGAACATCAAAAAGAGGTCATCGCTCTTTCCATGTTTATAAGTGAGTCACAGAAAAATTCTCATTGGGCGCCACCGGGAGTCGAACCCAGGGTCTACGGTAACTGGATGACCCTGGGTTCGATTCTCGGTGGCGACTAATGAGAATTTTTACATGACTCACTTATAAATGTAGAAAGAGTGATGACCTCTGTTTGACCCTTTTGACTTAAAATATAGTTGTTTGCAAATAACAGAAGTGTGCTAAAATTGTGAATTCAACATTTCAGGCAAAGACAATAAAATGCTGTGCCGTGCAACAAAGAAACATAGTTCCCACACAACCTGAAAAACAAGGAAAACCTGAAATTCTCAGGGAATTTGAAAATGGTTCCAAAACTCTGGAAAAATGCTCTTTTTTTTTTTTTTGTAAAAATCAGGGGGTAATTTATTTTGCCAAAAAACATTCCTTTTTTCAGATTTCAAACTTTTGTTTGAAAATACTGCTTACCTAGAATTTGGTAGATCTTACTTTCAGTTACATTACATTTTTCATTTATTCTCTAAAACAGATGCAAAATTGAATTTCAAAAATTGGCTGTTTTTAAGTTTTTGTTCAATTTCTGCAGACATTTAGTTGTTGTAACATAGAACAATTAGACACAATGGCTTGACATACTCCTGCTTGGAGAAAACTTCACTAGATAACTAACCAAATAATGGATGAAAGTCCTTTGTTGGTTCTCTTGAGACATGTTTCTCTGAACAGGAGACATTCCATCGTTAAGCTTAGTTGCCTTGTGTTATAAAAAAACTGAAACTAATCAACTGACAGATTTTTTCTTACATATGGCCTGTTTCTATGAGAATGTATTTACAAATTCTATGTAGGTAGTATTCATGCAAAAGTTTATGGAATAGGGTGTGGAAAATAATGTGCACATTTAGTTGTTAATGAAAAGCAGGTAATTTTATAAAGACAAATAAATTACTTAAAAAATTTTACAAATGCATGAATGGAATGAAATATAACTACTCATTGCAGCATAAGGGTCGACACTCTGGAAAATATTTAAAAACCACCTGGAAAAGTCAGGAAATATTTTTATTACTTTTAAATGGGAACCCTGAGAATTTTCCAAAGTTGAAACGTCCAGTTTCTAAGGAAACAGCTAAATTCAAGGCACACCACAAGTAGTTCTGTGGTTCTGGAAAATGAAGATGTTTGTGTTAGAACCAAACCCGGTGACACAATGCCTCACTGCAGTAAGAATGGGAGTGTCCATAGGAAAGGTTAACACTGCAATCCACAGAGTTTTAAATCTACACAAACTTAACAGCTCACGAACTTCTCCCAAGGCACATTTCATAGAGAAGAACCATTTGCAAAAAGCCCTTTGGAAAGTACATGGCCAGTGAAAGTATGTGGTCATCACCTTGGATGAAACCCATATATAACTATCAGATAGGGACAAATCCTTTGCTATTGGCTGGATGGAACCAAGGTCTTTCCGAAATGGCATCCAGAAGGCAATGGAACTTTCCCTGCAAGGCTTTATTATTGTCGCTGAATTCTTGTACCGGAGAAAGCTGCAAATTTGTCAGGTGGAAAAAAATGCCAAAGTTAACTCACATATAATCAGACAGATTTTTACACAAATTTATGAGCAGGAAGTGCCGGCACCATATGATAGTGACAAAACTCTGGTATGCATCGACAAAAGTGTCAAGCCACATGTCAAAATCGACCCAGAATTTCTTATTCCTGATGGACCAGATGACTGAGTTTCTGACGATGCCGTACAGATATCCCTGTCACATCTCTTGACTGGGATTCAGGCAATGCCACACAGCGACGTACAAGTGGAGTTCTGCTTTTTCATCACCATTTGGGTCGTTCTTGTGATCTTCATAAAACTGAAGAGAAATTTCGCAGGATTAAAATTGGAGGGCTCATTTTCCATCTGGGAATGGTATTCTGTTTTTCAAAACTTTTGAAAATGAAAGTTAGACGAAGTGAAGATTTTTTTTATCGCAACTTTTTCCCGCTCAGTGTTCCATGTACAATAATGTTTTTAAATATTATTTTGTACTATAAATAATTCTACTTCAGCTTGAAAGTGGAGAGACAATTTCCGAAAACATATTGGGTTGTCAGAAAAGTCATGACGTATTTTAGCTATGTTTTGCAAAGGTCATTTATTGATAGAAAGAACAAAGATCAGTCAATGATATAATGCCGGTTTTGTTCGATAACCTTTTGCCATCTTTCAGTGAGCTGCAGAATGCCTCATTCATAGAAGGACCTGTCTTTTGTGGCGAAAAACTGTACAAGGTGCTGATTTACAGCCATATCTGAATTGAATGTTATACCACGTGAGGACTGTTGAAGAGAGCGAAACAAGTGCAAGTCTGACGGTGCAAGGTCAGGCGAGTATGCTGGGTGTGGCAACACATCGCACCCAAGCTCTAATAATTTTTGGTGGGTGATCAAACTTGTGTGTGGTCTCGCGTTGCCGTGATGGAACACAGCACCTTTAACCTTTATGATGAATGAGCTCTGGGCGTTTCTGGATGATGGATTCGTTCAAACTGTCCAATTGCCGACAGTACACATTCGAATTGATTGTTTGGTTCCATGGTAGTAGCTCAAAAAACACACCTTTTAAATCCCACCACAGTGAGACCAGAACCATCCGCTGATGAATGTCTGCTTTGGATGTCGTTTGAGGTGAAGCAGCACGTCAAGACTAAGACCGTTTGCGCAGCACATTGTTGTACACAATCCACTTTTCGTCACCAGTTATCAGTCGCTTCAAAAAAGGATCGTTTTCCTCACGTTTAATGAGCATATTGCAGATGTTTATACGTGCCGTGAATTGAGCTTCTTTGAGTTCATGAGGAACACACACATCGAGCTTGCTTACATATCCCAGCTTCTTCAGGTGATCGTGAACGCTTGAATGATGAATGTGCAATGTGTCTGCAATCTCTCATGTCGTGTAACGTAAGGTTTGACTAGATCAATGCCTTGATTTGGTAGTCATCAACCTTGATTTGCCTCCCGGACCGAGGAGCATCGTTGTCACAATCACAAGCACGGAATTTTGCGAACCACCGCTGGCACTGACGTTCTTGTAGAGAAGCATTATCACCGTACACTTTACGCAACTTTTCACAAGCTTGACGTGCATTTTTCCCTTTACGGAGGTAAAACGGTAAAATATGGCGAAAATGCACAGTTTGGTCTTCCATCTTCAAGATGTCAAATCTCCGCAAATCTACCTAATCGCTCACTATTCCTTTTAGACTGCAGTTAGAACTGGCACCTGCTGAATGCCATAGCGATAACAGAGTTGTGCATGCCTCTAGTACTTCCAAAACTGTCCAACTGCCATCAGGTGCCAAAATACGTCGCGACTTTTCTGACAACCCAATAAATAAATTAGGTAGAGCGAAGATTTTTCTCCTGCAGTAGTACCCCCCCCCCTCACACACACACACACAATACGGTGTTGTCGGTAAATGTTAATTTTTCCCATAAATGTTTTCATTTCATCTTAATAAGGGAGAGGGAATTTCCAAAAACAAAAGTAATGGAGTTGGAATATTTGTAAGAATTGATGTCTTGTGCTCGAAGGTATTCATCCTTTCAAAGTATACTATTTATCTAAAATAGTGAAAGTTTTGATAGCATGCACCCGTTGTCCTCAGGCTGAAAGTTCTTTCAGCATGATTGATGAAATTATAGTCATAAAATTAGGAAGAATGAACATTGAAACCTGTTTGACTATACACACTGCAATCTGCAAACCTAAAGCACAGAGTAAGTCTGCAGTTCCGTTTTTCTGTAAAATGGGTCATTTGACAGGTGCAGTCGATTCAAACTTTGCCCAAATCTGAGGGAATAAAAGAAAAGCTGCAATGAAAAAAAATAGGAATGGAAGATATCAGAAGAAAGAAAATTTTAGCAGTGGATGCTGGAGATTCAATGAAAGACAAATATGGCTGTTGTGCTTGCTTTTTCAAAAAGAAAGCATGGCTTGGGTGCAAGAGGAAACTTTAGCTGATTTGCAAAGAAGTACAACAACAAAACTAAATAAAAACTATATAGATTAAGACAATACAACGTAGTTGTCACAAATGTTTTTTTTTTTTTTTATTTCTCAAGCCGACCATGGTTTCGCTGAGTATTGACCTAGCTTCATCAGGCTGAATGTTGTATTATCTTAATCCATATATAATCGTCACAAGACTGTGGTCCTTGAGATAAATAAACAAAAACTGTTGAAGAAATGTCTTTTAAAAACCATCTTATTTCATTTTGAGTTCAGTGATTGTTATGAATACAGTAATGTGGTGTTGCAGTTTAATATTTACATAAATAAATTACAATGAACAATTCCATCTTGTGATGTGTATATTCACACTTTTTTTGCCACATGCTCCTATTTTTCACCCAGTAAAAATGTTGAGCTCTTTTATTTTCTTTGTGTGTCTCATTTTTGCCTGGGACAGGAACTGAAAATGTATTTCCTGATATTTGTTCAAGTATGTCACTACTGAACCATCCAGGACAAACATATACCTGAGCAACTGAAGTTTAGGAATATGAGCATAAATAAGTCTGTGCTTTCTTGCAGCAATTACCTCTCTAATGTGGCAGTACATCCAAGAAAGAATGCCAGTTTTTTAGATCTTATCATATAGAGAGATTAAGGAAGAACTAAATCTTTGCAAATACATTGCAGGTATACGAGCTTGTTATTCTGTGTCAACAAATGCCATGTGAAGCCAACTGCTCAGAAAATTTGAAAATTAAAACTTCTGAAATTGAAAACTTGAAAGCAAAACTTGGTTAGTTATCCTTCTTGGATGAGAATTGGAAGATACTGGGTTGATCCCCATTCCCAGGATCATTTTTTTCCCCCTGAGAAAATGGCTACAGTTTAAAAGTTGAACAACACATTTTTTTAACCTTAAAATAATATGTGCGCATGCCTTCCATGTATTTACAAAGATTAACTTCATTAACCTTTATATAACTTCTTGAACTTTTCAGTAATATATTTTGGTTTCTAGAGCTTTTTATTTATTTGTCACTGTTTAATGGCATTCCAAATTCCACACATGGACAGAATAATGTGCTTATTATGACAGATTTATCAAGTAGCAGATCATAAATTTCAGGGATACGTTCGGTCTCAAAGTTAGCTCGTTTCTCTGTTCTTGTTCCAGAATTTTTGTGAATGTATGTATAACATCTTTTCGATGCCATATTGAAGAATGTCTTTCAGGCATTGAACTGGAAAGACAAAGGGATTGAAAATTAATGGAAATTATTTAACCCATCTTCATATTGCTGATGATATCATGATTTTTGCTAGTAACTCTTTAGAGCTGCAGTGTATAAAACAGGAACTTGCTGATAAGAGCAAAGAAGTGGGTTTAAAAATGAACTTAACAAAATTGATGTATATACAATGCTTTTACAAAAACTGAAGAACTGGAAGTTAATGGGGCAAATCTGTAAGTAACTAAATGCCTACATTTACTGTGGACAACGGATACCAAATGAAAGCAATAGTGAATCTGAAATAACTGAGCATATAAAACTTGGCTGGGGGTATTTGGAAGAAACAGTACAATTTTCAAGAGCAATTTGCCATTATATCTTGAAAAAAGTATTTAATGTATTCTTCCCATCCATACTTATGAAGCAGAGATATAGACCTTAACTAAACAAGGGACAGGGAAAGACCCAGAAGACCTCATGGAAGATGGGTGGATGAAATTTGAAAGCTGCACTGGAATGACTTGGAAGACGACGCAAGCTCAAGGTAGAAAATTGTTGTGGAGAGAAGACTTAAGGGGGACCTTCATCCAGTAGTGGATTGATAATGGTTGATGATGAGTAACATACGTGAAGATTCCAATTTCTTTTTGAAGTCTTTGTTGGGTGCATTCTAGCTCAAGTTGTGCCTTGTCTAGATAATGGATCATTCACATCTAAACTAGAGATGAATTGTTCATAATTGGTTAAAAAGATTTTCTCTAAATTTTAAAACAACTGATCCACAAGTTTCTCTTAACTTTATGGATTCACATTGTTTTTTCATTGATTAGGGATTGGTGACTGCTCTGTCTTAGCTCTCTCTCTCTCTGTTTTTTTTTATAAATGGCACTCTTGAGCCAAATGTGGCTCTTCTGCAATTAAAGTTCAACAACAAAGATATTTCATTTTGATTATTGCCTAGTTTCTAAAAGTATTTTTAATGCTAAATATAATATTTTCAAGAATTTGAAGATCAAAATATATTTATAGTAACTTTTCTAACAGCATCCCTGATTGTTGAAGATCAAAATGAGAGGGTACTTTTCCAGAACCTTTGTGTGCAGATAATATAGAAGATAATATTAATTTTTGCACTTCTAAATTTTTCATTTATGGTATAAATTCCTTTCTTGACATTATAAGTGATAAAAAAATGCTCTTTAAGTAGTGATTTCTCACTGTTTTATCTATTTGATTTTTTTTTCTTCTGTGAGCAGTGTGCATTTTGTTTATTTGTCTGTTTTGATTTGAGTTGCTTTTCCCTATATTTATTTGTACTCATGATCAATTATTTTGAATCCAAGGGAAAATATAAGAACAAAAATTGAAGATGTAAATGTTTCAATAACAAACAAACTTTTTACTGACTTACACTGGTTGTATGATGGGAAGTTGGTGTTACTTTTCAGCAGAGCTTTTCTACTGCAGGAGAAATAAACACTGTTAGCACTCAATCATCTATGTGAAGAATGATTTTACAGATGGTTAATCAGTTCAAATCATTCAGTGCCATTTATACTACATAGATTTGCAGAAGAAAAAATCTCTGAAATAAAGAAAGAACCAGAAATAAATTTCACTAAAATGTAATGTTTAAGAGGAGGGGGAGTATGTAAGAGAAACATTCAAAAGTTAGGAAAAAACTTTATGAATACATGTTGGTTACTATTGTTTTGTCATGCTGAACACAATATCTAACAAAATTTCATGACTAATAAATACTGTGGAATCTCTTTCAGGGTGCGAGTCCAAGCTGTGAATGCAGTGGGAGAAGGGCCATTCAGTGAACCTCTTAAAGTGGTTACCCTCAAATCTCCGCCTAGACCACCTCAGTTGGAGTGTATAGCATACAGTCATAATAGCTTGAAACTAAGGTGGGGTGAGGGTCGCAACACTGACTTCACTTACTACACTATAGAAATGGCCAACAAGACTAAGTGGTAATGCTAATATAAACTTTACTAGAAATCACATATTTTTTGTATTGCAGATTTTATCTTAGTTTTGAGTGAATTTATGATGTATTCTTCATGATCAAGATATTATTTGATTGGGATGTGTAACTATAATGTGCATTATATTTTATTTCAGAACACTGTGTAAACTACTTGGAGTTGTGGAATTTTGGGCAAAGTGAATAAATTAATGAAATTGAGAGTAATAGTGTTATAATTTAGTCATTAAGAGCAAATGAGATTTTTTTTTCTTCAGAAAACTGAAATGGTGCTATTATATGTAGGAGTCATTTTTGTGCTGAGAAATGTGTTTATCAGGAGTTGGAGGGTGGGTGAAAAGACATGTTCTGATCATGTGAAGAATAAAGATGTGTAATGTAAAACAATGTTACTAGTAGTAAGGTGAAGATGAATTTGGTTTGGCCATATTGAAAGTATGAGTAATAAGATGCTAAAAAAAGTTTTTCAGCCCAAGTAGCAGGAAGTAAAAGTAGAGGATGGCCAAGGATAACATGTGAGTACCTGATTCAGGAATGCCTGCATGAGAAAAAGATAATAAGTACAAATGGTCTTGTGTGAGATGTATGATGGATGTCAGTGAAGCTCAAGTTGTTGCTCATGGTGGTCGTTAAACTTCCAATCAAAAAAAAAAAAAAAAAAAGCTCAAGTTGTGTGCTGAGATTGCTGTAAAGGGAGACATTTGAGACATCAGCAGAAAGTAAAATCTAGCACCACCAGTTTTAAACTTCAAACTAGAAGATGAGCTTTTTTGAGGAGCTAACCTCTGAACCTCAGAGAACAACTTAGTTACATTTATGCCTGAAGATAAGAAATGCATTAAAAAATATTTGTCATGCAAATTTTCAAGCATGTATATAATTCATGAAACATTTTGAACAGTAGTATTTACTTCCCTTATCAGATCAGAAAAAAAGTAATATTGATGCCTGAAGTTTGAGATATCTCTACCAATTTTTGTCAGAAGTGTAAGCTGTTTCCACCAGTATTTGGGGGTGGGGGTGCAAAGAGGCATTTCGTCATTCATTAAGCATTAAGGGCAGCCAGGAAATAAAACAAAATTATGGAAAGCAAAGGAAATGTGTTTTGGCATTCTCCTAGGAAAGCTTTTAAAAACTGCTGTTTTGTTGAGAATAATGCTTCTGTTTTCTGTTTGAGTATGTTGTCCATTATGCTGTCTATGACAAAGACATACCCAAGAAACTGAAGAATTTTAAGCTGATTCCACTGCCAGATGCATTTACACAGTGGTTGCCTCTTATAACAGCCAGTTTTCATCCTTGTAACACACGTATATCTCGGAAACATGTTTTCATTAGTTAAAAAATATCAAGGAGATTGGTCATTTTATCTCCCAAATTTGCTAATTGATAGATACAAGGTATGATCCAAAGTTCCTGGGCTGGGTCCACAAGTCCATTGATAGTTACAAAGCTAGAGCTCATCTTCCTTCGAAATAAGACCCTCTTGCAACAGCACACTTCTGCCAGTGGCTGTAGAGTTCACCAAAGCACTTCTGGAACTCATTCTTTGCAATGTCCTTCAGTGCAACCAGCAATGTGTTTTTCACTTCTGCACTTGAAAACTGACTACCCTGAAGTCAACGTTTCCGCTCAGAAAAGAAGTGGAAGTTGCAGGGGACGAGGTCATGTGAGTACGGTTGGGTATGTGGCAGGACAACGGTTCTTGTTTTGGCAAGAAACTCTTGAATGAGAACTAACCTGCGTGCTGGTGCATTGTTGTAGAACAGCACCCATGATTGATTGCCCCACAGTTGAGGCCTCTTCTTGTGGATCGAATCATGCAGATGTTGCGTGATGTCCAGATATAGCTCCTTGTTGACAGTGCATCCTTCAGGGATAAATTCCCTGGATGTTGAAGAAGACACATTGCATAAACAAAGGTTTTACGATGCCGAGGCCTAACCTGGAGCTACCGAAGCCTAACCCGGGAATAAGTAAGCATGCAATTGAAAGCTATGAATTCATCTTAAAATTGATAACTGTTTAATAAAAAACCTCTTGGCAAATGTATCTGGCACTAGGATAACATTATATATAAAGTGAGATACAGTAGATGACAACAATGGTAAACCTATTGTTACAATACGTCGAAGAAGACCTCTAGCATGGTCTTGCCTTTGCTGTGATATCGGCAGAATTTACGCCTTCGTGGAGACGATGACGATTTCCACGTAGCTGATGCCCACTTAGTCCGCGAGTCAAAGAGGAAGCACCATATTTCATCTCCCATTACGATTCTTTTAAGAAATTGGGGGCCTTGGTCGGCGGCAGTTACAAAATTGCTCACCATTTCCATCTGTATGGCCAACTGATCTTCAGTTAACATGCATGGAACAGTGTGTTGACACACCCAGTGCATCTTCAGATAATCTGTTAGTATTATTTGACATGTCTCCAATATCCCAGCAGCATCTGCTGTTTGCTTGATCGTCTGTTGGCGCATACGATGGCTGCAACCTTCAAAGTATTTTCACCCGTGCGAGCTGTCACTGGACGCCCACTTTGTTCGTTATCTTCAACCTCCTGTCTGCCTTCTCTGAAGCGTCGATGCCAATCGAATGTTTGTGACCGCAACAAAGTGTTTTCGCCATTAACTTGCTTCAACATCTCGTAAGTTGTTTCTGTTGGACTTTCGCACAAATGGACGCAAAACTTAATGTTAACACACTGCTAAAAACCTCCGCCATTTTTCAAAAATTGCTGAACACTGTGTTAGTTGCTCACTATACCCGGATGTACAGCAGCGAGCATGTGATGTAGATGGATGAAACCAATATCCCTGTGATGGGGGATAATGTTGTAATGCAATCCAATAATCAGGTCTACTTCTTAACAGGGTCAGCGTCATTTTCTTGTAGGACTTCCGTCCACAGGTAGTAGAGTTTTAGGTCCCAGCCACCTACAGCGAGATCGCCTTTTGGGCAGGACACAGAAACGGAAGGAATGAGAGCAAGTCTAGCGACTTTTGACAGAACAGTTTGTAGTGAGATTAGAGTACAGTAGATGGCGCCACCGTACAAGTACGATATTGCACCTAGATTGGTGAGAGAATTTTAGGGAGGACATAGGAAAGGATACCCATTTAACCAGTGGGTCCAGCCTGGGGGCCGTCACTTTACGTGCTCGTCCGATGCACGGCGGATATTCAGCGATTGTTAGTAAATCACGCCATCTCTGAAAGATCAGCCCAGGCTTGAACCTGGGGACCCAGCATCGACAGCCTGAAACACTAACCACTAAGCCATCCGCGGCTCAATCCAATAATCACCCTGGCTATGCAATACAAATACTTTGCCGTACAGGGGCAGTCTGGGAACTTTTAGATCCTACTCCATAATTTAGTAATTGGAATACATTCAGCAACCATCATCTATATGTGAAGAACTATTCAGAAAACCTAAATTGTCCTGTCTTTTAAAGCATGTTTTACAACTGGATCAGAAATTCAGTTATCTGTAAAATAATCTTCAAATTCCTGTTTGAGAAAAGACTAATGAATGGAAACAGATTTTGCAGATACAGCCAAGGAAACAGTGTAACTGCTTTCTCTTAAAAATGATTCTATATTGTGTTTTTCATTGTGATATATACACAAAAGCAAGTTTTCTGATAAACCCCTTGACTTTGAAGGGCAGTCAGTTAACTGCATTAATGCAAACAATTAAGCTGTTGATGGAAACCAACTTTGAGAACTCACCAGGGAAATATACCAGTGTAATAAGCCATTTTTCATCAGTAAGGCAACCAACATGCCCCATCCAATACTACCTCTTTGTTGTGGATATGTAAGAAGATGTGTTGTACATGTGTAGGAATATATGTTGTAGATGTGCAATGTGAAACAAATGTTATTAGCAAGGCAGCAGCAACAAATATCCTAAGTTTGTTTGGCCATGTTGAAAGAATGACTGATGAGATGCATACCAAGAGAATTTATTCAGCCCAAGTGACAGGAAAGAAAAGCAGAGAAGGCCAGAAAATCATGGGAAGACCAGATTCAGGAATGTCTGCATGTAATGATTGTGTTTATGAAGTGCAAAATGTCTTGTGTGAGAAGTGTGATGGATGTCAGTGAAGTTTGAATATTTACTGATGTTATTTGAAAAATAACAGTTCTATAATAGATAGCTTATTTGGGTACAGTTAGATTTCATCTGGTATGCTAATTGTGTGTAATACAATAAAATTTGTAATATTTATGAGCCACATACAAATTTTCAAACCACCAATGATTCACAGAGTGAGAAACACTATATTTAGAGAGAATTAATTGATTCTCTCTGTTGAATAGTGTAAATGCAGGAAATAGGAAATATTTGAAATGAGGCTTTTCTTACATTTTTTAATGATTTAATTGTATAGTATTATATAGAGGTGATACATTTTACTGATGCTTTGCATTTTAAATATGTTTTTTAATTTACCAGTGAGAGTTTAATTGCCATTTAGGCATTAGGGTAATCTGTGTTTTTATGTACCAAGTGTTTCACTGGATAGCGACAAAAGAAAGAGACAGTAAAGTTAACTTACTTTATTGGAAGATAAAAAAAGACGTTTACAGGAGCCCCATAAGAAAAAGTTCCTGGTCAGTCTGCGACAGATATCATTGTACCACAAAATAATCTGCGGGTGGTCACTGTGCAAGGTAACTACTAAATGCCTAAAACAATATATAAAATGCACAGACATAATTTTCTACCTAAAAAAATGTCTAACCTAGGTACTACAGCAACTGAAATGTTAATTAGGATCAAAAACATTCTGGTCCTCTGTATCTGGAATCAATATTTTCAAGCTGAAACTCAAAGAATTAGGGAATAAAATTATATTTAACAACAATAAAGAGCAGAGGAAAGAGGAGAAATCTTCGCTCCGTTCTACTTCTGTTTTCGGAACATTTTTCTCCATTTCCCATCTCGAGCGCAAACATTTATGTAATTAAATGATGATTAAACAATAATACAGAAGCACAGCGGGTGGAGAGTTATTAGAGGGAGAAATTTGTGCTCTGTACAACTTTGGTTTTCAGAAATTTTTTCTTCATTTTCAATCTTAAATACAAACATTTATCTAATAAAATGATATTAAATGACATTTAGGGCTGAGGGAATATCACAAGAAAAAGAATTCAAGATTACTGGGTTCCGTCAAACTTTCGTTTTCAGAAATTGTTGGCCTCCATTTTCAAACCAAAGCCACAAATATTTGTGCAATAAAATGATATTTAACAACAATATCGGATAATTTTCTCTTCAAGCATCGAGGGAACGTCGGGAGAAAAAAACTACGATTATGGGAGAAATCCTCACTCCGCCTAACTTCTGTTTTCGGAAATTTTGAAAGGCGGAAAACTTGCATCTATGATAGTCTGCAAGATGGTTGAATAGGGTTCTGGGGATATCTTTTCTGTCTGCAGGGCCAAAATAAATCTACGATGTACGTCGGCCGTCGCCGCAATTCTGCTACGGGAATGAGTACAAAATAAACCTGTGGTGTACGTCACCCATCACCACGATTCTTCTACAGGGATGAGTACAAAATTATTCTGTGATGTACGTCGTTGCGATTCTTCTACAAGGACGAGTACAAAATAAATCTGTGATGCACATCGGCTTTCGCCGCGATTCTGCTACGGGGATGAGTACATAATAATTCTGCGACCTACGTCGTCCTTCGCGAGAAAAAAAAAAATTACGATTACAGGAGAAATCCTCACTACGCCTAACTTCCGTTTTCGAAAATTTTAGAAGGCGAAAAACTTGCATCTATGATAGGGTGTCTGCAAGATGGTTTTAATAGGGTTCTGGGGATATCGTTTTTGTCTGCAGGACCAAAATAAATCTGAAACGTAAGTTACCCATCGCGGTGATTCTGCTACAGGGTACAGGAGTAAGAGTAGGCAAAAGGTAATCAATGGATGACATGTTCCACATGACCATCCGCTGTCATGACGTAGCAGATACGTGCTTCGAAGTGCTGCAATACCGACAAGATGTTCAACAGGATCCTTGCAGTTTCCTGTTGGATGGCAAGTCAGAGGTCAGGCAATGTTTGTGGGTTGTCCTGGTATGCCCAATCTTTCAGATAGCCCCACAAGAAGTCGAGCGTCTTTAAATTGAGGCTGTACAGAGGCGAAGATAGACCGGCTGGAAAATGTTGGGGGAATCGTCTGGCGATTATTACCCGTAGGCCATACTGCTGGTGAAGCAAATCAAGAACAGCATTTGTGAAGTGTGACAGTGCTCTGTACTGTTAAAACGTGCGGTTGTGAATCCAGTTTTTCTGGACTGCAGCAGGGAAAAAACTATTCTTTAAAAGGTCGCTGTAGGCGGCAGCAGTAACTGTGGATTTCAGGAAAAATAACCCAATGGGGCCATCACCACTCATTGCACAAAACAGTTAGCTTCAGCAGATGGAGAGGCTTCACAACACAGATTGCCGGCTTCTCGCTTCCCCAGGTGCTGTAATTTTGCCGATTAACGTAGCCATCCAACCAGAAGTGTGCCTCATCGATCAGTGAACATGTCATTCGCAAACTCATAATGCTGCTGGACAGCTGTTGTGCTCAAAGGCTGATGCACCTGGATTTTGTAGGGAAGCATATCCAAATCCGACGTCACAATGTGCCATGCGGACGCTGGGCTAACGTCTAGTTGCTGCACGCAAGTCTTTGTGCTGACGTACCGGCTTCTTCGTGCAGGAGTTCTCGTGCAGCTTCGATGTTTCCCACCGTTCACGCTGTTCTTCTCTTCATCGCCATGCTTGCCACGTCATCTGTGACACTGCCGGTTTGTTCAAATTTCGCTACCAATTTCGTCAGGTACACACGGGGATGGCTTACAACGATTCTTAAATGCTGTACCCCACTTCCGTAACACCTTTGTGGGGTTTCCGCTTTCCGTATACCAATTTTTCACCAAGAAAACTTTCTTCCGTGGTATATCGCTGCATGTCCGAAATCGCGTGTCCGCCGTCCCACTACTTCCTCACGAATGCCTGTCGCCTGCTGATCGACGTGTTGGACTTACAGCGCCATCTCGTTATTCTTTAACGTTTTATTCCAGAGGAAAGTTGTCACTAACCAGTGAAACACCCGGTTCTTGTGTCTGTTTTGTTTTTTATAACTATGTGCATGAAGTTTAATATTTGTATTTCCATTTTTAGTTTTGTTCCTGTTTACCATGGCACTGGGTTAAGCCATAAAGTAAACAGGCTACAGGAAAATATGTCGTATCAGTTCCGTATTTGTGCCTCAAGTGAATCTGGTCAAGGCCCGTATTCAGAAATCTATGTATTTCAAACAACAAGGGCGCCTCCTCCATCCTTAAAAGGTTTGTTTTATCACTTTAAATTAACAATAAAATGATTGCTTAATGCTGTATTAATCCTTTTGTCCAAATAATAAAATAAAATGAAGTAATGTGTGTATGAAATTCTGATTCACATTAAGCACCTTTCTTAAACTTAAATATATACACCCATGAGCAATTATATTGGTTTGTCTTTTTACAATATTGTAGACACAAGTTGAAGGACAACACAAACAGATTTCACCTTGCATTGGAAAAAGGAAAAAAAAAATTAAAAAAAAATATTTTTTTTGTATTTTTTCTTTCAAACTTTTGTTTAATATGGTGTGTATGGAGCATTCAGTATCCCATTGACTGCATTTTTGAAGAAAATTGCAGAATCAGTTGTTTCTCAGACAAATTTTAGCCTTTGCTGTACATCTTGAGCTGACTGCCTGAATGAAAAGTGTTCTAGACTGGTCATTGAAAAAAAAAAAAAAAAACGTTTACTGTATTTTAACAAATTCCTGCTCTTACCCAAGTGTGCAAAAGGTACCACAGTTCTGAAATCTGGAATTCCATTATCAGGAAATTGTGTAACTAAGTTTTTAGGAAGTAAATAGCGGAAGAACAATTTGCTATGCACGTTGGAACTCGCAGCTCCTCTACTCCTCGCAGGTGGTTCGTTGACACTCTTTCCTTCCTTTCTAAGTATGGTTTGATTTACAGCTAGTCTCACTATAGGTGAGAAAAAAGTAAACAAAGTCAATCAAAGCTGTATCTGAGGATGTTTCTTAGCAAAAGAGGTTCTTAAATTAGGTAAATTTATCTTTAAAGGAGAAGTGAAAAAAAACTGATCCTTTTGGGGCAAATACAACGAATGTGCTGAAAACAGTTTTGTTTGAAAAATTCCAAATGTGATCTAATGCATGAAAGTAGAGAAAAGTCAAATCTTAGAAACAAGCAACCTGGCTGGAGCAATTCTCACAAATAGTGATGTTTACATATACAGCTCAATTTGTATTGGAACTTCCACTTGGTAATAATTGATGGCATGGCTATTCCTAGATTTAATAAACTTCAAATTTCTCAAAATTGTGGGTTATTTTACTAAGGAATAAAAGGGTGTTATTTGTACTTCAGATTTTTTAGTACTCCTACTTCTCCTGAGGGACTACAGCTACAATATATATTCATGAGGTAATTTCCAACATTTCAAATCATTGAATGTTTTATCTCTTCCCTCTATTTCTGGTCCTTTAGCTAATTTTCTTTTGAAAAAGTCTTGTTGGTGTGTCAGAACTTCTGCAATGTCCCAAAACACTTCATGCCCTGCATTTTGTACATGTCTATCCAAACCTGTTTATATTTTTGTCATTTTTTAATTGCAACTTTATATTCTGCCAGTCTAGTTTTTAGCTGTCTGTCTGCCTCCCCCACATACTGAGACCACTCTCCCATTTTATGTTGTAGACCACTCTTCCCTGTGATAGGATGTTTTTTTTTTTTTTTTTTGCTTTAATTGTGGAAGATAATTATTAATTTTTTGTTGTAATCCTGGAGCCTTTCAGTAGTCCTTTATGGTAAGTAATTTTTCTAGTTAAGAACTGTAGTCTTAAGGAAAGTTGGGGGCTACTACCTGAAAATTTGACGTATAAATAATATTTTATTCCTTAGTAAAAAATGCATAATTTTGAGAAATTTGTAGTTCATTGGGACTTCCAGTTTTGAGTGCTAAGTGAGTGAGTCTTATACCAGTGAACCTTATAAGTGGTATTCAATGTAGTACATTAAGAATAATTCAGAAAATGCAATTGCAAGAAGTTTTTTTATTTTTTTTTTTTATTTTTTTTTTTTTTTTGCTCAAGTACTTCATGTTAGGTTAGTCATGGTATTGCTCTCATTCATATAAAATGTGCTGTTGTCATTCCTGAGTATCACATAAAATGTCATTTTATTGGCAGGTGACACACAATAATTTATACTTATTAATCTCTTCAATCGCCTCGCTCATCTTGTCATTTATACCTCTAGTATTCCATACACCAATCTTACACTCACTCAGCAGAGATCTCTTTCTCGTACGTTGTTTGGAAATTCCAGTTCAGTTCCATGGTGGACCATCCTTCTCAAGTGTGGTAGGTCCACCATATTCCACACTAGAGTTCAGATATTGATTTGTTTGTTTTTTTAATCAGATAAGTACACCAGTATGGGGGATTAACCCACAGCTGATGGTTCCAGTTGGTCATTCAACCTAAGGATTCTGGAACAAAACCCAGTGATTTGGGGTCTTTTTGCCAATGTCATACAGAACTAGCTGGCACCTCTCCAAAATTCACAGAGGCCATTGTTGCTGTTCTGTGTGCCATTCTTGCCCACCAAACTCCCATCTCTCACTAAGATTGGCTGCTAGATTGCTTGTGTCAAAAATTCATTTTGCAAGTGCGACCCCCAAGTGGGCCCATTGGCAGATGACAGTTATAATTTAAAATCCTAACTTTTTTTAAAATTCAGTAATAAGTGAGCTCATACAAGTGTAACTAAACTATTCGTCATCGGACATTTATATTATTTGCTCTATTATCCTTTTCCATTTGCAGTCACCTTTTGTTTTCAAGCAAAGGTTTGCAACTACCTCGGCACCGGCTTTGTGTTTTGTTTTTTTAAGGATGTCTGTATATTTTTGTCTATGTGGCTTTTGTTCCCACACCACCCAATATCCCATTGAAATTTATCTCTCCATCCATTTTCACCACCCAATATCCGATTTGAAATTGATGCGCTAATCTCCATCCATTTTCAGCTTATGCTTACATTGTATGTTGTTAACAGCTTCCATCTCAAATACCACGAAGTGGCCATGCCAAGTCCTGTGTTTTTATCCGCTTCAGCAACTTGATATTGGAGGCTTAGAAATCCCATTAAGGGAAATCAGAATTGTTTTCATTTACTGCTCTTGGTCCTGAATGTTGCCGATGAAATGTCCGAATATTGGTGGAAACTTCAGTCACCCAAAATGTGGTGCACAATTAACTCTATTATTAAAAATAATCACTGCCAGCAGCAACACACTTTTGACAACGAGATGCAAGCTTCTTTATGCCGCCGTAAAAATGTCTAGCTTCGAGATGCGACAGACTCGTAGAATCCAGTTTTAACTGTTGTTTGATTTTGAAATGATTTACCCTGTAGAAAGGTGTCCAGGTGCTTGAAGAAGTGACAGTCAGTAGGGGACAGATTAAGTGGATGAGGTAAGGATCATCTGACGTACAATATGGGGTCTCGTGCTATCATTGAGAAGTATTGGTCCATGGCAATTGACTAATGCCGGCTGGTTGGTGGACAGTTTTCCATGTATAATGTCAAGTATTGCAATTTTTGTCATATAATCCGCAGTATGCAAAGTTTGCATAATTTTTTTTTCCTTCGTATAATCCTCAGACTATGACATTCAGAAAAAAAAATCACTGTATAATCCGCACATCACAGATGTTGAACTGGAAATGGAAATTACGACAGAAAAGTCAGTAACATATGACCCAGGAATCTGAAGAAGAAAGATTAAAAAAAAAAAAAACTTAAATGAAGAAATTCATTTTTTAAGGTAACTTTTTCATATTTTTTATCTCCGGACAGATAAAGCTCAGTAGCATGATATCCATAGACCATGCCAATGCAGCTCCATAGTATTTATTGCCTTACATCTTGCCAGTGATGAAAGGCTAATATAGAACAAGTCATAGAAATACCGTATGTACTCGTGTATAAGTCGAAAGTTTTTTGGAGGAAAATCCTGCTTTTGGAGTTGAGGGGCTTGGCTTATATGTGGGCCAATAAAAAAAATAGGACTATACTTTCGTGAATTCTCCCGCAGAATTTACCTATGCATTCATTTACATTTTAGACTGTGGCACAGTGGCTTTCTGCGTGTTACTGAGCAATTGTTTTCGGACCTCAAAACTATCACACAGTGATATGATCATATCCTCAACTGTGCCACCACTTTAAATTTAAATTCAGCAGTGTAACTGAAATGTTTCCTTTTCAAAAACATCATGAATAGCAGTGAAGGAAAATATCAGCTGCAAAGACTTTGGTCAAAATGGCAAAGGACGAACTAAACATGAGGCACAACAACGCACATAAGATCCAAAAGGAGGAATGCATAGATTCGTGCAGCAAGCGCTGCGTGTACATTTTCATTGGCTGGTTGACAAAACTGGAGACGGCACACCAGTCAGAGTTGTCCATCTGAAAAAGACAAAATGTTCCCCATCGTCACTCACCACAAATTTCCCAATCTTTGATTATGACACCCCTGTTCTCCGCATTGTACAAACTCCTGAACTGAGGAAAAATTTTCAGAGGGAGTTCCTTTTCCAATTATACCCCCTCTCTTGCACAGTAGCCTTGCAATTTTTTTTAAAAATCAAAGGGCCATAAAAACTTTCTCGTGGAACCTATATTTAAAACTTAAAAGAATTCTTGAAATTGGCATCACACGCGTTAGTTACGTTGAAAATTATAAGCGGGACATTTCGGTAGTGACTTCTACCTTCATCAGCCATGGAATGAGACACGTGGTAAAAGCGCCAGTTGTTGCCAGATTTCAAAATCGCTTTCCAAATAATAGGGATGTTAAAAAGGTGTGTCAGTATTGCAGGTGTTAGGGATAAGGTAGATTTCAGTGCTTTCGTGGTACCTGAGGGCACGCCAATTGCTGAACGGGGTAATCCGCTTAACATTGCATCCAATCGGGGAACCGCGGACGTATCGCTGATGGTTAAAATTGAGAGGGAGGAAGAAGGGCTGCCATTCTTCACGTAAGCGATATGCTCCATCAATCGCCGGGAAAGCATTGAAATCTACCTTACCCCTAACACCTGCAATACTGACGCACCTTTTAACATCCCTATTATTTGGAAAGCGATTTTGAAATCTGGCAACAACTGGCGCTTTTACCACGTGTCTCATTCCATGGCTGATGAAGGTAGAAGTCGCTACAGAAACGTCCCGCTCTTAATTTTTCAACGTAACTTGCGTGTGTGATTACGATTTTAAGAATTATTTTAATGTTTTGTGTGTTACGTGTATTCCTGCCAATTCTTCTCACTATATTTAAAACTTTTTTTAGCAGATAATCTGCAGATTATAATGATGGAAATTACAGTACCTGACGATACCTGCCCGCCGTGATGGGTTTGACCCAGTTGTTAGAAGGAATGGGTGACACTTGCCACAGATAACTAAATGCTGACCATCTTCCTGAGATGGATTACTATCTTCAGAGTGCGTTTTGGGGCTTCACTGCTGTTGAGCCATTGTGCTGATTGAGGGGGGGGGGGTTTAACGACCACTGTGAGCAACTCAATGGGCTATAAGCAGTCGCCCGTCCCTAATTTAGGGTCACTAGTTCCAGGGAAGGGAGAGAGCCAGTGCCGTAAGACAAACACAACATCCATGCCTTGCTGGGATTCGAACCGGAACCCCGTTCGAACAAATGATAAGAGGCCGTCGCTTAGACCACTGCGCGGCTGTGCTGAACATCAGCAATTTTCATGCGGCATCAGTTTCTCGTCACATGTGAGGATGTGTCTCAAAATGTCATTGATTTGGTTATAAATAAATAGAGAAGAGCAGACTTATCAAATCATTGTGTTTTGTGCTGTTCCATAAACATGTGCTAGACCCATTTATCCATTTTCCTCATTTTGCCTATGGCCGTTGAATGTCAGTAAATGGTCATCTTTTTCACTGTAGCACAACCTCCTTTGAACTGATTTGATTGAAGAAATAGCCGGTGCTTTATAGGCAGCAGCAGCAGCCGCCTTGACACTTTAAATTTGCATGTCACAAGACATATTCGCACATTGTGTTTCCGCCGACTGCACGAGTCTGCAAAATCCGACATTTCATCTACCACAGCCTAATATAAGTTAGTGTCCTCTTCACCCTGGACACATAATGGCCTTTTATGGTGAGCTTGTATATGTATCATCAGTGTCGTCATTTTTGTCGTACTTGAAGTGATGATATCCTGGTACCTCTCGATCAACTTTTGATTTACACTGTATGAAGTTTGATCAGACCTCTTATGCTCCAGAGCGATGACTGCTAATATTCCAAAGGTGTCATTTGAGGTGTTGCATTGCTTAGCCTAATAGCTGTGTGTGTATTTTTGTGTTCTCGCAGTGCTGGTAATTCACAAGAAAAGACTAAGAACCTCAGGAGATATTATATAATTTAAGTTATGTCAATAGTGAAATTTGCTGGATCGTTTTTTCAGAATATAGCAGTTCTCAAGAATGGTTTTACTATTGGGTTGTCGGAAAGGTCATGACGTATTTTGGCACCCGATGGCGGTTGGGAGGTTTTGGAAGTACTAGAGGCATGCGCAGCTCTGTTATCGCTATGGCATTCGGCAGATGCTAGTTCTAGCTGCAGTCTAAAAGGAATAGTGAGCGATTTGGTTGATTTGACATCAAGTTGAAGATGGAAGACCAAACTGTGCATTTTCGCCATATTTTACTGTTCTACTTCCATAAAGGGAAGAACGTGCGTCAAGCTTGTGAAAAGTTGCGTAAAGTGTACGGTGATAATGCTCTACAAGAACGTCAGTGCCAGCGGTGGTTTGCAAAATTCCGTGCCGGTGATTTTGACCTCAACGATGCTCCTCGGTCCGGGAGGCCCACCAAGGTTGATGACTACCAAATCAAGGCATTGATCTAGTCAAACCTTACGTTACACGACATGAGAGATTTCGAACACATTGCACATTCATCATTCAAGCGTTCATGATTGCCTGAAGAAGCTGGGATATGTAAGCAAGCTCGGTGTGTGTGTGTGTGTGTGTGTGTGTGTGTGTGTGTGTGTGTGTGTGTGTGTGTTCCTCATGAACTCAAAGAAGCTCAATTGACGGCGCGTATAAACATCTGCAATATGCTCATTAAACGTGAGGAAAACGATCCTTTTTTGAAGCGACTGATAACTGGTGACGAAAAGTGGATTGTGTACAACAATGTGCTGCGCAAACGGTCTTAGTCCCGACGTGCTGCTTCACCTCAAACGACATCCAAAGCAGACATTCATCAGCGGATGGTTCTGGTCTCAGTGTGGTGGGATTTTAAAGGTGTGTTTTTTTTTTGAGCTACTACCACGGAACCAAACAATCAATTCGAATGTGAGCTGTCGGCAGTTGAACAGTTTGAACGAATCCATCATCCAGAAACGTCCAGAGCTCGTTCATCGTAAATGTTGTGTTCCATCACGACAACGCGAGACCATACGCAAGTTTGATCACCCGCCAAAAATTATTGGAGCTTGGGTGGGATGTGTTGCCACACTCAGCATACTCGCCTGACCTTGTGCCGTCAGACTTCCACTTGTTTCACTCTCTTCAACAGTCCTTGCGTGGTATAACGTTCAATTCAGATGAGGCTGTAAATCAGCACCTTGTACAGTTTTTTGCCACGAAAGGCAGGTTCTTCTATGAACAAGGCGTTCTGCAGCTCACTGAAAGATGGCAAAAGGTTATCAAACAAAACGGGCAGTATATCATTGACTGATCTTTGTTCTTTCTATTAATAAATGACCTTTTGCAAAACATGGTTAAAATATGTTATGCCTTTTCCGACAACCCAATATGTATTGTTTAAGGACATTGAATGGCAAGAAGTAAATACATTAAAAATATTAATTGTTGGACAATGAAACATTTTGGTGTTCCATTTTTGAACAACATTTGCATTACAGTTTGTGTGTGTGAATTAATCATGTGTAATGTTTTTAAATTTATTAAATCATTATAATGTTGCTGCCTTGTATTTTAATATGACAGTTGTATGAAGCTTTGAATTTACTTTTTTCAATACTCAGTCTTTAATTTTGTGAAAATTACAATTTCTTTCAGGCCCGAAAGTGAGTAACATCACGGATAATTCCTGTCTAGTAGAATGGACAGGTGTCAAACCTGTGGCTGGCCAGTCTTTTTCATATCAAGTGCAACTAATAACCAACTGGGGCATGGAAACTAAAACAGTAAGTTTTCTGATTTTAAAATTGTGGCTTGCACCCCTTTCTTTTATTATTATTAATTTTTTCTAGCCTTTTGATCCACTCTATCAGTATGGTTGTAATCTTGATTCTACTGCTAAGTCAATTCACATCATCTGTGGTGTGGACTACTACTGCCATCTGGTAGTGATTACATGTACTAGCTGAATCCACTCTTGCCAACTCAGCGTGGGGATCCTTTTGGCAGGAATACAATTAAGAAAGTTACTTTTTTAGTTGTCCTTGTATTTTTCCCATGCTATTTTTGTGGAGGTGTGTATTTTTACAACTAAACAAATGAAATCTGGGAAGCATCACTAAAGTTCCCTCTTAACTGTTGTCTGACCCCCCTTGTTGGTGCAGTGAAAGAGCAGTCAGATGTTGATATCAGCCTTCATGGCATGTTTTTGTCTAATTTGTGTCATTCGTTATGCACAAGATCTTGCTTGGCCTCAACAGTAGTAATTTGACACAAGATCTTGCTTGGCCTCAACAGCAGTAATTTGACACAAGATCTTGCTTGGCCTCAACAGCAGTAATTTGACACAAGATCTTGCTTGGCCTCAACAGCAGTAATTTGACACAAGGTCTTGCTTGGCCTCAACAGCAGTAATTTGACACAAGATCTTGCTTAGCCTCAACAGCAGTAATTTGACACAAGATCTTGCTTGGCCTCAACAGCAGTAATTTGACACAAGGCCTTGCTTGGCCTCAACAGCAGTAATTTGACACAAGATCTTGCTTGGCCTCAACAGCAGTAATTTCACAGGAACTAGTACAGACTTTTATATGCAGTGGATAGGTGATGGACTCTACAGGTCTGCTTTGACATATGTACTAAGGATTGTTCCAGAAAGTGCCTTTCAGGAAATGCCACCTTTGGTATCACCCCCATAAGATATCACAGCAGATGAAAGGGGTGTTGTAATGCTTCTTGTGGAGGTGTGTGTTTTAAAACTAAATAAAACAGTCATTTATTTTTCATATTTCGTAAAGAGCAAAATCTGTGATTTAACAACAAAAAAAAATGATGACACAGGATTTTTGGTTGTAATGAGCACATCTTTTGAATCCTTTCTGATGCAAATAAAATTTATCAAAGGTATTAAAAATAAACATCAAAGAGAAGTCATTGCTTTGATGTTCTTAATCCATGTCAATTTGTGTATTAATTCAAAATAAATGAAACCGGTTAGAAAAAGAAAATCAACTGGATTTCTACAATTGATAAAACATCCAAAAATAGAAACAGCTACTTACTTCCACCAGCAGCTAAAAAGTATGCTACGAAAAATTAACAAACTGTTCACAAGAAGTTTCTCACAACAGAAGGAAGGTATCAGAGACGGAGATTTTCAAATCGAACAGTTAAAAGAAGTACAGAAGGAAACATGACATAATTACTCTAAGCCTTCTAGCAGAAGAATTTTACATACATATGCACATATCATTAAACTGTCTCTGAGGTTCAGAGGTTAGCACCTCCAAGAAAAACTGCCAGATAAATGTTTAACTAATGGAACTAGAATTTAGTTTTTGTTGGTGTATCAAATTTCTCCATTTACAACGATCTTGGCACACAACTTGAGCTTCACTAATATTCATCACATGATGTGCACAAGACCTTTTGTACTTCATACTCATAATCTTTTATTCATGTAGATGTTCCTGAATCTGGTCCTCTCAAGATTTCCTGGGCCTTCCTCTACCTTTCTTTCTTGCCACTTGGGCTACAAATATTTTTTTTATAGTAATCATCTCATCGCTCATTCTTTCAACATGAGCAAACCACCTAAGAATATTATTCTCTATCTTACTTACAAAATTTTGCTTCACATTACACAACTGCAACACATCTTCATTCCTTACATTATCAGATAGTGTTAAGCCACAAACCCCCGTAAGTAACGCATTTCTCCAGCATACAAACAACTCCTATGTCTCTTTTGCAGTACCCAGATTTCACTGCCATACATCAGAGTAGGAACGGCTACACTTTCATATACAGCCATTCGAGACTTCCTTGAAAATCTATCATTTCTGTGGTCCTCCTAAAGTAGTTGGGACTGTCAATGAAGAGTTCACTTGCCTACTATCACCATCTAATTTGTTCTCCCTGTCAAATATGTTTCCCATATACACAAACTGGTCAATCACTGTGCCATTTAGACCTATCTTGCATTCAGTGCTAACAATTACTCGCTCAAAATGGGTAGGTTTTGTTTTTCCTTTATTTATACTCAGTTTGAATTTTATACAAACTTCGTACATCCAAGATAACATACTCTGCAACTCACTCTTGCTCTCTGACAAACAGGATTGTGTCATCAGCATACAGCAATATGCACACACAGTTTATTACCAAGACATAAACCAGTGTTGCCCATTTTGGCATGCACGCATCCATAAATATATTAAACAGCCAGCGTGACATTACACAACCTTGTCTGACTCCTGCTCCAATACAAATCCATTTTGATACAACACCATTCACTTGTACACATGCTTTACTGCCAGCATACATGGATTTTACACTATTCAGTGGATTCCCAGTAATACCATAATTATTCAGCACCTTCCACAGAAGTATCCTATTTACTCTTTCATAAGCTTTCTCTAAATCTATGAAGGCAGCAAAAACTTGCTCACCAACAGATATACTTTTTGGTCATCATATGTAATGCAAAAATGTCATTAATGCAGCCTTTACTAGTCATAAAACCACTCTGTACACCCCGCAGTTTCTCCTTGTACCTTATCAATGACCTTTATAGTTCTTGCATTCAGTCCGATCACCTTTTCCCTTGTATCAGGGAACAATGATAACATCCCTCCAATTTTGAGGAACCATTCCTAACTCCCAGAAAAACTTTGCATAATGAAAAAGTTAAAAATAAGCAAAAAGTATTCTGTATGGCAAAAGCTATACTAAGGAAAAAGAACTGCTCAAATGCTTCTCCCGGAAACAAAGATGGCAAGAAAAACTTTTGACCATTACACACCCTGCTGGGAAAGCTGTGCATTTTTTTACGAGGATGATGCTCTGTCTTTATTTTAGCAAATGGCATACAGTAAAAAAAGAAATTTCTCAATAGGAGTGTTTTAGAAGAGGAGATACAGCTGCAAGCAGAACTTACACAAACAAACACCTAGGGACAGAACTGTGCTCTACAAAACTCCTCAAATACAAACTTAAAGTGTTTCACAAGATAAATGGTATCCGGTGTTAAAATAATTTTTTACATCACACATTAGAAGCAGAGATATTGAGCAAAACAGATCCAACATTTGCATCATCTAGTGGCAAAATTATGCATCATTTTGGGAAGAAAATACACACGAGGAGCTTTCATAGTTATCTGACTAAAATGGATTTTTTTCAATCAGATTTTTAGTCTCTCAGATATTGCTGTAAATGGAAACTTGAACTTATGCCATTCATGTTTTCGTTTACAGCGTTAAGAAAAATTTGAAATTGTATGAGAAACATTTCACACAGGAAACGCTTTCCAACAAAGAGCATATTTTTCAAATTGGACACTTAGAAGCAGAGATATCAACAAAAATAAGACTTACATCTACACCCTTGTTGAAAAAACTATGCAATATTTTAAACAGGAGGTATTCTCAAAAGGTTTTCTGAGGCAAGTGGTATTGGTCCACAAAAGAATTTTTTCCAGTTGAGTTTTCAGAAGCTCAGATTTTGCTGCAAATAAAAGGGCCAGAAAAAAGGTTACACATTTGAGTAGGAGTAAAGAAAGTTCCCCAACCAAGAAGTGTTTGTGTGATGTGATGTGACGAGATATGAAGCACTATTTCTCAACGAAATCACTGTGATGATTGAAGGACTATTTCTCAACGAAATCACCGTGACGATTGAGACATTTGTCTGACTGCACAAGCAGCTTGTCCATCCCAAACCAAAAAATTTCATGTCCCTGCTGATGTAGCCAGTTCGTTGCAGCTGTTTTCATGTCATCAACACACATGAAGCGAGTACTAGACAGGTGCTGTTTCAGAGGTGAAAAGTCTCTGGGATCCAAATCTGGGCTGTTGTAGGCCAGGCCAGGTGCTTCCACATCTCCTAACAGAATTTGTGGAGCAAGTGCTGCGTGGTGTTGGAGGTGTGCAGCCTCACGCTACCGTGAAGCAGAATGACACCATTGCTCAGCCTCACGTTATCATGAAGCTGAATGACACCATTGCTCAGCCTCACGTTATCATGAAGCAGAATGACACAATTGCTCAGCAGACCTGGCCGTTTTCGTCGGATGCCCTAGTGCAATTTTTTCATTTTTGCACAGTACCGATCAACGTTGATGGTGCGTCCATGCTCTAAGAAGTCCACAAAAAGCACACCCGAGGAATCCCAGAAAATGGATTCCATGATTTTCCTAGCAGACGTTGTGACTTTAAGCTTCCTCCCAGCGGTTAACAGTGTGTTTCCATTGCATGGAATCTCTCTTGCTAGTGGGAGCAAAGTGGTGGAGCCATGTCTTGTCCCCAGTCACAATACGGTCAAGAAAGCTCTGTCCGTCTTCAGCGTAATGCTGCAGGAACATCAAACATGTCATTATTTGTGCTGCTGTATGATCGACGGATAATACACATGGCACCCATCTGGCACTGGTTTACTGCAAAACATCCACCCCAAGATGTTGAACAATGTCACATAGATCAATCCCAGCTTAGACGCAATATGGCGCAAAGCTACCCTTCAGTCATTTTGAATCATTTCACCCACACGTGCAGTTTTGATCTCTGTCATTGACGAACTTGGACGTCTGCTGTTGCTGCACCATCAGTGTGGGTGATCAGCCCATAGCTAATGGTTCCAGTTGGTCATTCCACCTAAGGATTCTGGAATGAAAACTCAGTGAATTTGAATCTTTTTGCCAATGTCGCACAGAACTGGCTGATACCTCAGTGATATTTAAACTAACACTTAATTTTGTGGCAGCTTTCAAGGTGCATACGTCATTGTTACCCTGAGGAGTCAAATCCATCTCTCACAGGATGGTTCCAGTTGGTCATTCCTCTTCAGACCACAGCAATTAAATTCCCGGCTGTAGCAGAAGTTGTTCCCACAATCTTCCCCTGTATGCGTGTGATCCTGGTTATCAGTGCAAGTGCAGTTGGTATTTATATGAAATAAAAAAGTTTATAACATTTATTTACTTCAAGTCTCTACTGCTAGCAAAAAAAAAAAAAAAAAAAAAAAAATTACAAATTAGCAGTTTCATTTACTTTAGAGAGGAAATGTCAATGGCACAACAAGATAAACAATGAAGATATTAATTTTGAACTGGTTACTTTTTAGAAGACAAAATATTTGGCAAAGTTTAAGAAACCTTAGTGAGGTTTTGCGATGCCATTCATATGGGTAATGAAAAATGTTCTTCACGAGCTTTGCATTGTATTGGGTTAGTGCTAATGAAATGTCCGGCGTGAACGGGCATTGGTGATAGGTCCCCACCACAGTGGAATGGAACCACCCACCGGTGTTGCAGGTATTATGTCATAGTTACTATAAATAGCCAGCACATGTGTGAAGAACAAGGTTCAGGCGTGGTTTGTTTGGATGTAACATGGCTTGCAAAGGAAACGTGCAGACGCCGGATTGAAGAGTCATCTTCATGTTTGAATTTAAACTGGGCCATTCTGCAGAAATTGCTGCTCGAAATGTTAACAAAGTGTTTAGGGAGAATACAGCCAACGAATGAACCATTCGGCAATGGTTTGTGAAGTTTTGAAGCGGAGATATGGAACTGTAAAATGAAGCACATGGTCACCGGCCTGTTGCTGTTTCTGACGATGTTCTGTTACATGTGGTTGAAATAGACCCCTGAAAAACGTGCCCGCCACATGACAGTTGTTGAGCATTTGGCTGCTGCATGGGTTGACAACTGCCAAGAAGACTAGGCATTTGGAAGTCTGCATGTCGCTGCTTGAAGTCTGCATGTCGCAGCCAGGATAATTCATCCGAGTTTCTTGGCAAGAGACCAAACCGTCACTGCAGAATGTTATTGTGCTGAATTACACCAGATGCACCGGAAATTGCTGCAGAAACAACTGGCTTTGGTCAACAGGCATGGTGTTCTTCTGCTCCAGGACAACCCCCACCCTCATGTCACCTGACAAACGATGCTGACACTAAGTGCCTTGGGCTGTGAAGCACTGCCTCATCCTGTCTATTTCTTAGACTTGTCTCCGACAGACTAGCATCTGTTTCGTTGCCTGGATCACTTCCTGTCTGGGAAAGAGTTCACGACAGGCAGCGAGGTTCAACGTGCAGTTGACGACTTCTTCGGGTCCCAGCCACAAGACATTTTTCGTTTCGGGATCATGGCCTTGCCGGACAGATGGCAACTATGTTTCTATGCCGAGGGGAATTATTTTGCCTAGGTAAATTGTCCTACTTTTCTGTTCTCGCCGTCCACGTGTGCTGGTTATTTGCCGGACATTTCATTCTCACCAACCCAATAGGGAGATGATAAGCCAACATAACAGACTGGTGATATAAAAGTGTTCATCAGTAATAAAGGTGGTAATATTTTGGGGTAGATGATCTTGTGGCAGATCACAAGATTTGTAAGATGACTGTAGCAAACAAACAGATATTCTTATTTGTGTGTGTGTGTGGGGGGGGGGGCAAATACTGAATTGAATCAGATTTCAATGTTACACCACCTACAATGTAAAAATACACCCTCTCCCCTTTTTTATTAATAATGTAGTCAATTATCTTTCACTCACATGTACAATAACTAGCTTGAGCATCATTATAGTTTGAACGCACGAAAAAAATGAATGTTGTGTGGAAAATACCACCTACATTTATGTTTTCACAGTTTTTGCTGGGTGGGGGTGGCAGCTCATATAAATGTGACAGCACGATACAGGGTTATTACAAATAAAATCAACAGTTTCAACATTTTATAAAACCAAAACTATTTAAGGTATTGGCACTTGTGTTGCACCATTTTGTACGGAAACTCTTGAACTTTGTTACGGCAACTTAGAGATGTCCGATGTGTCCCTTAGTCACATGGCAGGTATCAACGTGGTAAATGAATTCTTGCCAAACGTGTGTTAACATATCTTAATCAACTCTAGCAGATAATTATTGTGATACATTGTTTGGGATCAGCTAAATTAACAGGAAGGGAAGGGACGAATGCCTTGTCTTTAATGTAACCCCCATCTTAAAAAAGAAAAAAAAGTCACAGGGTGTTAGATCTGGACTTCATGGTGGCCGACATGCGAGTGACAAGTTGCCTGTTGCACAGCCAATCCAGCATTGTGGAAGATTTTCATCGATTAACTTCCCAATGCCAGTGGAGTGGTGCTCCATCCTGTTGGAAAATGAAGTCACTCTCTTCATGCAGTTGAGGCATCAACCAAATAATTAGCTTATCGAGATTACAATTTCCCCATTAGTGTTTTCTTGGATAAAGAAGGGGTCCATGCACTATTTTATGGATATAGCACAGAACACATTAACCTTTGGGGAATCCTTCATGTGCTTCATCGTTGTTCTAGGATTTTCAACCCCCCCCCCGCCCCAATATGCAAATGCTGTGTTTGTTTACTTTCCCAGTTATGAAGAATGTCGATTCGTCGCTGAAAATTAGATGCTCACTAAAACCATCCTCTTCAAAACACTCCTGCATTTCTATACAGAAATTGTGATCTGCCATTTTGTCATTGTGACTTTGATTTTGCAATAACTGCAGTTTATAAGGAAACATTTTCAGCCACTTTTTCAAAATTTTCCAAACAGTCAGTTGTGGAATTTGTTACTCCTGACCTACTTTTGTTGTGGATTTCTTTGGAACGTGTTGCTGAACAGCACACACATACTTTGCTTTCCACTTGTTCATCAAGTACACATGGCCTCCCTGGACTTTACCTTTACACAAACATACTGTTGTTTCAAATTTCTTGTGCCATTTGTAGATTGTCTGCTCAGCTGTGATTTCTTGAAACGTGTTCTAAAATGCCATTACACGACAATAACAGAATTCGTTTTGCTTAATTGAAGTACACAGAATACTTTCTCCACAGCATTTGCAGCCCATCTTGGCTGACGGATCGCGTGATGGGGAAAACGTACAATCTTTTAGTGACGCCATTGATAAAATAATATTGTTACTATCGGTGACAAAACAGTGCATCGCGAGTGTCAGTATCTTTCGTAATATTGCAGGGTTCCCACTCAACATGGAAAACAGGGAAACCCTCGGGGAATTTGAAAATGGTTCCAAAAATCAAGAAAAACTCGGGGAAAATTACCCTTTTTTTTGTAAAAGTCAGGGAAAACTCGGGGGATCCCCCTTTTTTGTGTGAAAATCAATGGATACTTTATTTTGCCAAAAAAACTTATATTTTCAAGATTTCAAACTTTTGCTTGCAATTACTGCCTGCCTAGAATTTGGTAGATCTTACTTTCAGTTATATTAAGTATTTCCTTTATTCTCTAAAAAAAAGATGCAAAATTGAATTTTTAAAATTGCCAGTTATTAAGCTTTTGTTCAATTTCTGCAGGCAGTTGTTATAACATGGAACAATTAGGCACAATGGCTCCTGCTTGAAGAAACACTTCACCTGAGAACCAACCAAATGATGGATCAAAGTCCTTTGTCTGTTGGTTCTCTTGAAACATGTTTCTTTGAACAGAGCCATTCCATCCTTAAGCTTAGCTGCTTTGTGTTATAGAAAAACTGAAACTATTCAACTGACAGATTTTTTCTTACATATGACCTGTTTCTATTGGAATGTATTTACAAATTCAGTGTGGGTAGTATTCACGAAAGTTCACGGAACTTTGGTACAGAAAATAATGTGCACAGTTAGTTATTAATGAAAAGCAGGTAATTTTATAAAGACAAATTACGTAAAGAATTTAAAAGTGTGTGCTTTGGGTGAAAAAAATGAATGGAATGGAATAAAATGTAACAATTCTTTGCAACATGCCACTCTGGAAAACTTTAAAAACCACCTGGAGAACATTCAAGTCAGGGAATTTTTTTTATTACTTTTGAGTGAGAACCCTGTATTGGTTTTGTAAAATGAAACTGCTTATTTCATTTGTAATAACTCTGTATATATACACTCATTGTCAAAAACATAGTTGCATTCAGAAGGAAGCAACCAACAGGAATGAGACTTGGTGGGTAGGTTTGACATCGTGAGACATGCAAACGATTCAAGTATCACGCTCGGACGTGCATGTGACGCAAGCAAGGAGGGGTCGTAGCGCTGTGCCTGACTGGCTATATAAGGTTGTTTCGTTGCGCATGTTTGCCATTCTAACTCATGCTAATGCCTTGGTTGCATCCTTTTCAAGTGAAGTGTGCCTCAGAGGAAAGTTCGGAAGCAATTTGAGCAGTTAGGGAAGTTCGAGAGGGGCTGCAACATCAGGCTCCGGGAGGCGGGATGGTCTTATCACTGTATTGCGAGCCGTGCCTGTCATGCAGATATCACCATAGCACCCTGCTTGCTGCAGTGGATAGAACAAGGCACGCAGCAGCGATTGGGAGGTTCTGGGAGACCTAGACGAACCACGGAGAGGGGGGGGACTGGCGGGTTCTCTGACATGCGTGGAGTGACCCAACAGCCACAATTGCAGATATTCAGTGAGCACTGGTGCCCCCTATGCATTGTCAGATTAATGCCAGCAACGTTGGCAGATGGCTGCACGATGTAGGACCACACGCACGCAGACCATTACAATTGCTGCCCTTAACAACAGTGCATCGTCACCAAAGACTGCAATGGTGTCGTGCCAGACTGCCATGGAGCCACAAGAACGGCACTGGGTGATCTTCAGCAACAAGTTCCGCTTTTGTCTTGGAGGAGACGACCACCGGATCCATGTGTGGAGGCACCATAGTCAAGCGCCAAGATGAACATTTTGTTGAGTGTCACACATCCAGAAGGCATGGTGTGAGGTGCAATTGCCTATGATGTCAGATCACTTTTGGTGTTCATTACAAGCACTTTGACAGCCCAACATTACGTTAACAAGGTTCTGCAGCCAGTGGCTTTACCTTTTCTAAACGCTTACTCCGGTGTGATTTTCCAACAGGACAACGCTTGTCCATATATTGTTGCTGTCTCGAGAGCTTGTCTTCAAGTCACTGACACTCTGCCATGGCCAGGCACGTCGCCAGAACTATCGCCGATTGAAAATGTGTGGGATGCTATTGGACGTGCCACCCACATTCCACTCCTACCACACAATCTGCAGGAACTGCGTGAAAAGATTCAAGCTGCATGGGATGGCTTATTGCAGGACACTGTTAGGGACATGTACTACTACATGCCAAGACATCTGGTATGCTGTGTGAGCATTCAAGCTGCATGGGATGGCTTATTGTAGGACACTCTCGTCAATGTGAACTGGGGCATGGCAATCTTGTCGATGAACCTTGCAGTGGAAGACCAGTTTTGGTGATTGGTGAAAATCATGTCCAAAATGGCCACCATATCACCTAAAAGCAGATCATAGCTAGGCTTGGAATCTCAAAAGGAGAGTGGGGCTTGCTTCACTCTGCTAGCAAAAATCTGTTCTCAATGGTTGCTACGCACGTTGATGCCAAAAAACAAACAGAAGCTTCTTGAATGTTTTGGAAAAACTTTTGAAGCATTACTGTGTGAGGAGAGTGATCAATTTATGTTGAAATTGATCACTCTTTTCACAGTTGAATATTGTTACTAGTTGATGAGTCATGGATCCGTTTGACTCGGAATAAAAACAACAGAGCATGGAATATTGACACACTTCCTCTCCTCACCCCCAAAAAAATAAAAAATAAAAAACTGTGTCGCTTGCCAGCAAAGTTCTTTTGACAGTTTTTTTTTGTTGGGGGGGGGACTCGCACAAAGTTCATCTGACATAATTTTTGGAAGCTGAGAATACCGTCAATTCAGTGTTTTACATTGAAAAAATAAAAAACCTCCACCAGAGGGTGTGTCGAGTTAGAAGCAGGGTTCCCACTCAACCTGGAAAACCTGGAATTCTCAGGGAATTTGAAAATAGTTCCAAAAATCAGGGAAAACTCAGGGAAAATTACCTATTTTTGGAAAAAGCAGGGAAAACTCAGGGGGAAAAAATTACCCTTTGTGTGTGTGTGTGTGTGTGTGTGTGTGTGTGTGTGTGTGTGTGTGTGTGTGTGAGAATCAATGGATACTTCATTTTGCCAAAAAAACTTTTTTCAAGATTTCAAACTTTTGCTTGCAATTACTGCCTGCCTAGAATTTGGTAGATCTTACTTTCAGTTATATTAAGTATTTCCTATATTCTCTTAAAAAAGATGCAAAATTGAATTTTTAAAATTGCCAGTTATTAAGCTTTTATTCAATTTCTGCAGGCATTGTTATAACATGGAACAATTAAGCACAATGGCTCCTGCTTGAAGAAACACTTCACAAGAGAACCAACTAAATGATGGATCAAAGTCCTTTGTCTGTTGCTTCTCTTGAAACATGTTTCTTTGAACAGAGCCATTCCATCATTAAGCTTAGCTGCATGGTGTTATAGAAAAACTGAAACTATTCAACTGACAGATTTTTTCTTACATATATATGACCTGTTTCATGGGAATGTATTTACAAATTCCGTGTGGGTAGTATTCACGAAAGTTCACGGAACTCTGGTACAGAAAATAATGTGCACAGTTGTTATGAATGAAAAACAGGTAATTTTATAAAGACATTACTTAAAGAATTTGCAAGTGTGTGCTTTGGTGAGAAAAGTGAATGGAATTGAATGAAACGTAACAATTCTTTGCAACATGCCACTCTGGAAAATTTTAAAAACAACCTGGAAAAGTCAGAGAATTTTTTATTGCTTTTGAGTGGGAACCCTGAGAAGTTAACTGCACCGATTTTGTTGTTGTGTGACTACGCAAGATTGCACACTTCTTGTGTTCTCGTGCAACACCTGGTACTCTCCAGAGGCTGAAATCTGAGGTTCTCTCCCATCCGCCCTGCAACCTGGACTACGCGCTGAGCAATTTTTCATTTCTTTCCAAATCTGAAAAAGAATCTCGAGGGGACTCATTTCACCTCAGATGACAAAGTGAAGTGTGCTATCACTTCGTGCATGAGATAAAGGATCCCTGAATTCTGCATTCACTGCATGCGTAAACCTGTCTTTCATTGAGAAAAGTGTATTGAACGACAAGGTGACTACGTAGAAAAATAGATATGCCAATTTGTACCTACTATATTGTACTTTTATTTCAGTTTTTGTTTGTGCAAATACATAATTTCTTTTTCTGGATATTTGACTGTGTGCATTACTTATCAACCTAGCCTCGTATATTATTCTGTATAGCAACACTGAAAATTGCTCAGATTATTTCCTAATGGATTTGTGATTGTGCATGATAAAACAGTCTTTTAATTGAGATAACACTACTGCAGTAATTTGACTACTTTCAGTGACCAGACATGGAAACAGGTCACAGGTCAATGGCGACAATTTTCTTGCAGGTCAAATGGGTCAGGTGAAGGTGTTCCTGATCTGATTTCGACCTGGTTCCCTTTTTTTAAAGGAAAAGAAATATTTCAAAGAAAAATGAGTACTGTGGAATTTTGTTCTCGATGCTGGTGCCAGCGGAGTGAAAAATTATTTGTCATTCAAAAATATTGCCGTCTCTTTCTGAAAGCAATGATTTCCACCGAACGACAATTACATGTCTTAAAACGATACTTTCTTTGCGTTTGTTTTTAGTGCGATGGTCCAGAGCAAGTTACTGGCAAATGCCTGTCATGCCTGCTCTTCTGGTGATTTTCTGTCTCTCACTCGGCATGTCACATTGTAAGACAGAATTACTTTTCACATCGCGTCTTTCACATTGAGCATTCTTAGGTTTTCGTTTGATGTGCTAACATTCCATTCCATTGCATGTCATTTCAGAATGAATGCCTTATTTGTTAAAATGGATGAATTTAATGTTAAGGTGATTGAAAAAGGTGCCAAGGTCAACAAATATGTTCTTCCTGAAAACAGAAAGGGGAAGAGTAAATGCTGGAAGTTGTTTCATCTCATTAAGAAACCGGAATATGTTTCACAGCAAAAACTGAAGTTAAACATACAACAAGTTACTTAATTAAAAAAATTTGATTGTATCAGAATTATGTGAAACAGGCTTAACATTACTGCGGAGGGACTTTCTAACTTCCATAGATGTGTTTGAAAATGTGTAAAACAGTTAGGTTCTATTAAAGGGTGGCAGTTTCAACACTTTCTGTAAGTGAGTAAACGATATGCTTCCGTAATACTTTTATACCCACTGCTGAGAGACTTTTTGAATGCCCTGGGTATATACACTGAAGAGCAATTGTATTAGAGACAGCTGGTGTTATGCAAATGTGGTGCTGTGGGCGGCCCTGTAAACGGAAATGACATGACGTATGCAGTGATCCGACAATATAAAGTGTGATGCGGCGGGAATCGGTAAGAGTCGGATGCAGTATGGGTAAGACAAAGGATCTAAGCACATTTGATCGTGGGCAAATTGTCGGGGCCCGACGAATGGGTCACTCCATCTCGGAAGTCGTTCAGGCACTGGGATTTTCACAAGCCACTGTGTCACGGGTGCACCGTGAGTACATCGAATCCGGTAAAACCATCCTTGCAAGGGCCAACTGCCATGGACAACAGCGTGTGGATGAGCGGGGTCATCGTCGGCTAACTCGCATTGTAACAGCGGATGGACAGGACACAGTGCAAGAAATCACTTGGCAATTTTACGCTGGTTCACAAAAACGTGTAAACAGCCACACCATCCAGAACCATCTCCTCGCTATGGGGTACAGAAGCCATCGTCCCACGAGGGTACCGCTGCTGACCGCACATCACAGGGTGCAAAGATTAACATGGGTGCGGGAACATCACCACTGGACCCTAGACATGTCAGATTCACATTGGTACATGCGGACGGCAGGATACGAGTACGGCGCAAACCACATGAAGCGATGGATCCTTCTTGCCAGCAGGGTGCTCTTCAAGCTGGTGGGGGATGGCATTCTTGTCTGGGGACTGTTTACACGGACTGAAATGGGACTCCTGGTACGTGTCACATCGTCCCTCACGGGTCTGCATTACTGGGATATCCTGGACAACAATTTGCTCTCGTTTGTTCGTCTTCAACATCCCACTGGGGGACCTCATCCTGCAACAAGACAATGCACCATGCCATCGCTCCCGAATTTTATCCGAATGGTTGGATGGACATTCCACTGACGTGACCTTGCTTCCTTGGCCTGCTATGTCACCTGACCTCAATCCCATCGAGCACATCTGGGATGCCATCGAGAGAGATGTTCGAGGTGCTGCCCCCCCCCCCCCTCCCGCATCAAATCTTCGTGAACTTTGGGAGCTTGTTCAGGGGTTGTGGATCCGTATGGCTTCCCAACGCTTCCGGTGTCTTGTAGAGTCCATGCCGAGACGAATCGCCGCCGTCATCAGGGCGAAAGGTGGTGCTACACGTTACTAGACAGGTATCTCTAATTCAATTGCTCTTCAGTGTATATACAGTTGAACCCACTTAATGGAATAGCTTATTTGTCATTAGAAAATATTCCACCGTCGATCTTAGTGAGAGATGGGTTTGCCTCCTCAGGGCGCTCCGTGGCAACAATGGCACACACAACAGCAACTAGGGCCTCTGTGAATCTTGGAGAGGTGCAAGCTAGTTCTGTGTGACATTGGCGAAAAGACCCCAACTCACTGGGTTTTGTTCCAGAATCCTTAGGTTGAATGTCCAACTGGAACCATTAGCTGTGGGCTAATCCACCACGCTGATTTACTTACCTGATTGAAAAGACACAAAGATTGTATTTCTTTGTGGAGCTAATCTCTGAATATCAGAAACACCTCTAAGTCATTATTAAAGTTTATGAAATTAGAAAATCCTCCATCATTCCTTCAGGTGTGGGATTGAGGAGAGGTAAATTCACTTCAAGAGTAGCATCTATCAAAAATTTACACTTAAGAAAACAGTTTTTTGTTCTTTCTATTGAAATTGCATTCCACGGTTTATTCACCATGTGAACTACAGTAAGTATTGGTATTTGCTTAATGTCACCAGCCTCATATCATTAAAATCCAAACAGGCAATGATCTTTTTCACCACTTGTTTTCAGTAGGGTGAGATAAGGTTGACGTCAAGTCAGGGGGGGGGGGCACTTTAACCTGTCCATTATTTACAATTGGGAGGGGCCTGTTCTTAGCCCACCACAGTTTGTACATGGGTTTTTGTCTGTGAACAATCACAGCACAAATTCCAAGAAAGATGCTTTGAATAAAGAAACTGCTTTTCTCCTTTGTAACCTTGAAAAAGCAAAAATGTATTCCAATAACCAGGATTAATCCAATATTGTTATTCTATTAACCGGAGTATTTTATCATTATTTAACAAAGATTGCAGTTTGGGACACATGAATTTTATTCTTCTAAGTGGGATATTCTATTAAGCGGGTTCAAATTTATATGAATATGTATTATAATTATACATGTTTATGTATAATTATAAATTGAGTTTCGAATTTATAGTTCAAAGCAGATTTTCGGGTTAGGTCCAATTATGTGAAGCCCAGGTTCGTGTCAGGTAAGGGTCCAAAATGTTTGACTCGTTTCCAACTGTGGTTCAGATCTGTCTGAAACAGTACTGATAAGGCAATCCAATTTCATTGCAATATTCAAAATAATAAAAGAAAAAAATTCATTCTTAGCTCAAAAAAAAAAATCTTATATATAAAACACAAAACATCTGTGTGAAGCAGCAAAAACTCTCGAACGGCAAACTGTGGCGTGAAATTTGCATAGCTTATTAATACTGGAATTTCTAGGTCAACACAACTATTTTAAGATCTCTAAGTTGTTCCGTTCATGAGTAATTAATTAATAAGCTAATCGGTAAAGTCAGCGTCGTTTGCTACATCATCGTTATCTGTTCCAAATCTGAAAGCACGCGACTGCATTCATCGCCGCAGCACATCCACAGGTGTTTCTATTCTTTGAGAACTGTGCATAAAAAAATTGCAAAAACGAACTTTGCGAAATCTTAAAGAAACGGGCTGAAATTTTTATCAACACCATGAATTGGTAATAAGAGGAGTCCCTCAAAATTTCACCAGAATCCAGTCAAAACTTTTAAAAATAAGCATGGAATTTTTAATTCATCGGTAAACAGAAATATATATGCAGAAACGGTTAATTAAATTTTGACGGCTAATTTAAAATGCTATTTACCGATTCGGACGAAATTTAGAGGACATGTTCCTATTAACGATTTATGGTTTTCATTAAAATGTCCACCAGTTTCATAAAATATTCGCAAAGATACGTTTTTAACTTTTTTATCCCAGAGATTCACCCCTCAAAGACGTCTGAAACCGAAAGCACATGATGCATTTGATTTTCAATAACAAATTGTTAACAAATTTTGTTCAGGCAGTGTTCCAATGCTGTGTCTCCTGGATCTGTGTTAAATAATTCGTAACGCGTTTGGTCCGTTTGATTCTACAGCTGCATGTTTTGAATGTCGAGAGCAAAGGATCCAACAAAATTATATATTGTCGCCGATGATGGAGAAACCAAAAATGTTGTGAACGGCCAAGTACTGAAATAATCACACAATGAATAAATAATTTGTAATGACCGAATTTGTGAAATCAGCTTTTTTCTTTTTTGCCAACATCAACCCCCCCCCCCCCCCCCCCCGATTTTTTTTTATTTTTTTCAGTGACATAAGGGAATATGAAATTAATAAGCCTAAATCCCAGGCAAAGCTGGGTAGTAAAGCTAGTCTAGCTATAAAGCTCTTCTGGTGAATGTGACATTGTCATTCAGAAAGTAAGGGTTAATTAGGCATTGCTTTTTGAATGACCTGGGCAATCCTCCTCAAGTATGGAGGTCTAATTTCTGTTGTGAAAACATTTCTAAAACTCCTGTTTTCTTTTGTAGGTGTACCAAGGATTAGACACCAAAGTAGTGCTTGACAGTCTAGAAGCCCAGACACATTATGGAGTACGTGTGGCTGCAGTAAGATACTGTGACAGTGAGAATCTTGTTGGAGCATTCAGTCCTTCTACTGCCTTTGTGACTTTGAGTGTAGACACTTCCGCAAATACTTCATTAGTGATTCCTCATGTCTCCTCCTCCTCCTCATCCAGTGACAAAAGGACTTTCCACGATAGGCACTGGGCGGCAGCAATTGTCACTGGGTTAACACTACTGTCATTCTTGTTTGCGGTGATCATTGAGCATTCGTTGTCTTTAAGTACACTTTCGTAGTCTTTGAGAAAGATATTGCTCATTCCTGGTGCTGTTGAAGTGAAATGTGAGAATGGGGATATTGCAGCCTAAGAAATGTTGTTTGCCACAAAACCATATTCTTGGAGACAATTCTGTGTTTGCCTATTTTGTAAAGGTGTGTTCTTTTCTAAGCAAAAAAAAAAGAAAAAAATGAAAAAAATGTATATTTTCGAACTGTTATTTTTCCAGTGGCAAAGCGTAAAGTCATCAGACAGATCAGTGGCTTAATTTATGTAATGCATTACTGTTTCTAAACTTTATCTAACATCTGGGTATTAATGTCAGATTATCATTGTTCCTAAACAAGGAAAAAGAATTAGGATTGCTGAAATAACAGATGTTTTTATTTTTATTTATTTATTTTTTTAGTTTTAGTCTTGCATTTAGTACTGTTATCGTGAAATATATGTAAAATTGGACCCACAGTAATGTATACAGATCATGGAAAAAATATTTAACTTTTTAAAATATTTCTCTATATCGTGTGATTTTAGCGTGACATTTTTTTATGTTTGTATGTACATCTACAATTTTGTTAACTCCCTTTAACCCCATAACTCTCATTATCTCAACCATTACGTAATCATTCATACTGATTATAAACACAAAATGACTTTTTTTTCTGCGTGATCGCATTTATGATGCTCTCAAATTGTGTAATGTCTCCACAAAATAACTTAAATTTATATCATGCTCACTGATTAAGAAAGCTGTGGGTTAGGTGAGTAGTGAAAAAAAAAGTGTTTCTGTTATGTATGAAATGCAACATATTTGTAAAAAAAAAAAAAAAAAAAAAAAAAAGAGCTTGGAAGTATTCATGAAATTGAAAATTCTAACAGCAAAGAAAAGAGGTTATGCTCAAAGTTGTCCATGTTTAGGGAGAAGAGTTACTGCTTACATTTTTTAAAACTGTTGTATTATGTTATAGATTCCTGCTCTCATATTTATTTGTAATTGGATTTGTTTTTTTAAAACAACTGCTTCCTAATCCCTGTGCCACAAGACTAAAGAAATTGCAAAGGGAATCGGCATGCTCATAGCTTTATGTTTTAAACCGTCAACACATTGATCTAAAATTCAAGAAGAAACACTGAAAATAAATTTTCAGGGAAGCATCAGAGGTGATTTTCCAATTTTTTTTAAAAACTTCAAGGTGAGATTTGAATAAAAAATGGTGACTGATGGTTAAACAAATTATAAATTAATTTTGTTTCATGTAAGTTTTGTGGAGTTTTTAAAGAAAACATTCCTTTTTGTATGATTATTTGCAGCCCCATTTAAATATTTGTTTTTTAAATCTCTAAGGAATCAGGATCCATAGATTGGGGGTCACTTACTAGAATTCATTTCAGATGGGCTAGTTGTGATGATATGTAATGCAAAAATAAATTGTACTGTTGTCTTTTGTTGAAGAAATGTGATTGAAAATAAAATTCCTCAGATCTTATTGCCATTTACCAGCTCTGTGAATGTCTGTGCATTTGGAAAAGACAATAGTAATAAGCATTGTATTTTGCTTGCAGCAGGTAAAAGTTCTCTAATATAATAAATATATGGTTATGGTTCATTATGGGTTTAAGTGCAATCTGAATTCTCCATTTTGTGGGTTAACAGAAAAATTTCACCTTTTAGTTTTTAATCTGTTCCTTTAATTATTGCATCAGCATAGCAGTTTGTGTGAGCAGAAATGAGCACATGCATCGCTGGCAGGATGGAGTTTGGTGTAGTTTGTCAAACACTGAAGATTTGATCAGTGGAATTATTATGTGTTACCTCTTAGATTGCATCATGTATGTTATATATACAGTAAAACTTCTCAATAGCAGACACCCTGGAACATCAATATTTGTTCAGTATTCAGGAGGAAGACTCCTGACCACCTATTGATCGCAATGCAAAAAAAAATACATACTAAATGCATATGTGTAATATATATAAAATGAGGTTTTATAGTGGACGAATTTTGCAAAATACTTATGAAACAATTAAACATGTTGCAAGTTTTGAACATTTGATGATATCAAGTAGTGTCCCAGATTCTGCATAACAACAGTGTAAGTTGTTCCTTTGACATTTTTTCATCATTGCATTTATCTCCCTTCAAACTTCAAAAGATATTTGCCACAAAGATTTTCTTCAGGATTCCATGAAGATTGTCTTCATGGCAGATATATCTTAATTCTAAAGGTAAATCAAGCTTCATATGCATTGAGAATGTTTTGGTTTTCATAAACTACACAAAGTTTTTTTTTTTTCAACCTTTCATGCCTGGCAGGCACTTGTTTTGATTTTGCTTCACTGCAAATAAACTCAAAAGGAATATTGTGACAGAATAAAAATTTTCTGAGCCCCCATTTTGAAGCTTTAAAAAGTTCTCCATTCCTCGTTCTTTACTGACTTCCAATTTCTTCTCTTGCATCAGATGGTTGCTGACAGGAGCATTCTTTGACCGATCTGAATTAAACCAATCGGAAACCACAGAATCAATTGCACCTGCCTGAGTTTTACAAACTTTAGTATTCTTGGTGTTTTTGTTGTCAATCCACAATCTGCCGATTTCCTCCATTCTCAAAAGTTCACTTATTTGCTTTTTTACCTACTTTGAAGCATTTGGCAAGAATTGGCACGCCCAAATTTCTTGTTCGGCCACATTTAAAATTTCACTTTTTTCTCCCCAACGTTAATCATTTTCTTTTTGTTGCCACTTAAAAAAACCAGCTAGGTATCCAAACAAAAATTTCGTATATTCAATATGCAAGCACACGATCAGTCCACTTCTAAAAAAAGATTAGCCTTGTAGAAACCACAGAACAGCAGATTTGTAATGGGAATCTTAAACACAAAACATTACCCTGCTTTCTTAACCAAATTAACTAAAGAATATTTTTATGGCAGACGTTTTATTCTTGAAGGTTCATGTTTTTTTACTATTTTATGACCAAAATCACTGTTAGTTATTTAGAGGTTTTGCTATTGGGAGATAAATTTATGCAGAACCATATATACTTTTGAGGACTACAAAACTATCCATTAAATGGAGGCATCAGCTTTTCAGGAGTGTCCTTTAAAGAGGTTTTACTGCATAAACCACTGCAGATACATAAAGCAGCTGAAAGTGCACTTGAGTGGTTGAACCTCCGAATGTTGTTGTGTTGCATTGACATCCATGTTATGGATAACTTGAGTAAACATCTAACTGCAAATCAGTATTGTTGTTTGTATTATTTTTTTTTCATTTCTGTCCTGATTATGTGAGAGCACCACAAACTAATTGTGTCTATGAGTGAGTACAATGGCTTTTAAAATGCTGAGGCTTGAATGTGTATAAAATAGTTTCCTTTCAAAAATGGGGATCAACATTGTTTGAAGTACCCATTTCCCCCAGCAATACACTTATACTTCATTGCTCTTGGGCTATGCAAGAAGCACATATGAAATTTAGTTTTCAAAATGGCTAACACCTGTTTATTTTCCTGACTCTAAATAATTTGTCTTTTATGATTTCTTTTTTAAGAACAAAAGTTCTTTCAGGGAATCGTGTATCATATTAAAAGAAAAACGTGTTTGTGAAATTTTGCTTATTTGATGAGAAATTTTTGCTTGCTGATAGACATTTGCATATTGCCCCCTGTGCCAAATTTGCAGAACAAACATTCCTTTGGCATTCCTCATTACCATGTTTTGAATTAAATGGACCATAAGAGATTACAACCTCTTTAACCAGATGACATGCATTCAGCCTTCAGGTAGAGATCCAGTGCGCTGTTTTAAGGGATCTCCATAGCATTGATTAATTATTAATAGCAAATTTTGAAGAGCATATTGCATTCTTCTTAAATTTTCCCTACATCATGCTGCTTTTATTAATTCATTTATGGCACAGGTGTGTTACACTTTGAGTGCAGTGAGGTAAATATACTGAGTTAGGTTTACACAGCTCAGAATATTTCCCCCACTTCTGGAATCATGAAAAAGTCCTAGAATATGATTTCCCTTTTATTTTTTCCAGGCCTCAAAAGTCCTTGATTTTTCATATTTTTATGAAAGGTCGTGGAATTTTTGTACAATGAGAAAAAGAAATGGTCCAAATATTTGGGTTTATTGCATCACTTTTTTCTAGCACCCTGTGGAGTCTGCTCACTATGACATCACATCCTTCTGTGGAGTGTGGAGACGTGATGTCATGTCTTTCATCTCATGTGCCACACTTACAGTGGTTTGTGATACAGCAGTTGTGTGCAGTTAGTCACTGTTGTTCCTTCTAGCACGTGCTTCCTCACTGAAGGAGATTGATATCTGTGTGGGAATAGATAACTATGAAATGGAGAATCTTCAGCACCATGTCAAAATTATTTTGCCATGGCGCTGAATTATTATGTTCTTATCATTGTGCTAAGTTCTTGATTGTTTCATATACATTTTATGCAAAACAATTTTCATATGGGAAAATTTTGCCACTTTGTCAAATATGTTACTCCTTCTGAAGAACACTCTAACTGCAGAACCCATAGAACTTCATAAGAATTCTAAATGCATAGTACATTTCACCCCAATTTGCAAAATATGAAATAAAGCACTATGATTCTAGCAAAAATTTAAGCTACTTCGGTTATATGTTTTTTCTGGGGGATGGCCTTAAAAAACATGTAAACGTAAAAATGTATAAATGAAGTTTCAAAATGTTAAATACTCTTGTAAAATGTATGCTTTAAAGGAGTATAAGCATTGCAAATTATAATAGGTTTTATCTCATTGTAAAAATCATAAATCTAGTAAATAATTCCATTTTATAGGCATAAAGAGGCAAAGGAATACATTTCCCGCAAGTTTTCGCCGCCTTCGGATGGCTTTGTCATACGGATAATATGCTAAAGGAGAGAATAGGATCAAATGGTGCAGGACATGTATTCCATTGCCTCTTTATGCCTATAAAATGGAATTAGTTGCATTGATCGTCCTTCTGCTGTTGTTAGAATACACCTTCAAATGGTGCAGGAAATGCCTCTTTATGCCTATAAAATGGAATTATTTACTAGATTTATTCTTGTTTGGTGTATAGCAACCCTTATAATACAGCTACTAAAAATCATGAAGTCTATGAAATCAAACTTCTCTTTTGATGAATCTGTCTATAAAAATCGTGATTCTAGATTAAGTGAATTCCTCACAACTTAAGAATATGAGACCGGTGCTTCAGTATGGAGCTCGGGAATTAACAACTATTTTTTTTTCTTTCTGTGGATCATCCATTTTAAAACTAGACCGATGAACATCGTAGAATTCTATTCTACTATACTATGAAATAGTGAAGCCATAAAGTTACGTCCCAGAGATTTGTCAAATTTTAAATTAGTGCATGTGTGTGTGTGCGAGTCAGGAAGTGTGAAACCAATTTTTCATCCAAACCGAAAGTAAATAACATACCCTTCTCTGATGGGGTCAAGGTTCAATTTTGGCTACACCAAGAATGAACACAGCAACTCTGTTTCTATTCTTCAATGTCGTAACATACTGGGTTATATATAGAAGAATGAAAGAACCATGTAGTTTTGATAATCTCAAATTCAAATGTTGATGTATAATCGCAAAGAGCGTATAAGCGAATTATGTATAACCGAGTTAAAAAAGCGATAGAACCTACAGTAAAATATCAGGACTAATGCAGAATTACATGTAAAAGTGAAAAATGTATAACTGAGGTTTCACTGTGTATACTGGTTTTGCCAATTGTAAGCCAGTGAAATCATACATTTGTTCAATTTTTGCAATAAAAATTCTTTTAATATAATTCTTAAAACAACCAGTGGATCAAAGATAAAAAAAAAAAAATATTTCTTGCTTTTTTTTTTTTATAATACCACTGTGTTAAATTTTAATAATTCACCTCGCTTTTAAAGGACATAAGAACACCAAATTTATAAAGACATATCAAATTAGATATAAGTTTTACAGTGTATTTACTTTTGTGATCACAGGAGTTTCAGTTGATTTAAATGGTTACCCCCCTCCCCCTCCCACCAGTGGTGGATTGGGACAACCAAACTAGTCTTGCAGAATACTATAAAGACACAGTTGCCTACAGAGGGGCACCTTATAAATTCCCTGATGGAAAAAGAATACGTTAGATCCTGGATTGAAGAGAACTGTTGAAATATGCAGTGTAAAATGAACTCTTAGTAATCAATGACATCACAGCCCCTCCGTTAATCTATAGTGAAAAATTTTTTAGTTACAGGCTTTATAGTGGTAATTTTTAATACATTTGGTGGTCAGATTTTCAAACTAGAACCTAATTCATCATCAGGACTATGTCACTGGAGCAGACCTGCCAAATGTTACGATTTTCTAAGTATGATAAATCATGCTGCGGTACGATATGATTTAACCCCCCCCCCCAAAAAAAAAAAAAAAAAAAAAAAAAAAAAAAAAAGTCATGTTTTCTTACTTTTCAGACTGAAGTAGGGAAAAATTTACATGTAATCTGTCCCCCCCCCCTTTCGAAATATTTTTTTCTCAGACAGGTTTCCAATTTCTCTTAAATTCCCATGCCTCTAGTTTTCCAGCGGAAATAAAGTAAGTAGAGTCCAGTGCAATCTGCAACCAATGGATGAATCCCGACTCGTTTTGTATAACGTTCAAGACTGATTCATATTTTCAACTCTTCATCATACTTAAAGCTGCTGATTGGGCGGTGCTGAAATGTGGACTAGTGTCTGTTCATTCAAAGCAACCTCCCTCCCCTTACACGTGCAACCATCAAGAACTTATATAGCTACACCATCGAGAATTTATATAGCTAAAATAGGCTTTAAAAATTATCATCACGCGTCATGTTATGATTTTTCTATTTGAGTGTTACGTTTTTGGTTCTGAGAGGTTGGCAGGGCTGCTGGAGTAGTTGTTGCCATTCAGTTGGGAGTACTCAACCACAATTGTACCACCCTTAATGATAATTGCAGATGAGCACTCCCGACTTGACTATAAGTACACCAGTGACATAGTCCTGATGATGAACTAGGTTCTAGTTCAAAACCTTTATCACTAAATATTCTAAAAATTACCTCTATAAAACCCTTAATTGAAATTTTTTTTCACTGTAGGTGAATTTTCGTGAACAAATTTTAACAATGGAATTTTTTTTTAAATCTGCTAACGATTGAATGTAGCATCAAATCATGCTCCAAAGTAGCGTACTAGATAATTATTTTCCTTTAAAAATTGTTTTCGACCAAAAAAAATAATAATAATAAAATAAATCAATCTTTTGAAGACCCTTAGTTTCTTTTTATTCTAACAAAATCACCATGATCATTCTGAAAATTTGAAATGTGCATATAGCAATTTTCCAGTGTCTAATTAAATGTTTGTATTGATTTGGTTACTCCTTGCCAACTGTGCACCAGTATTTTTATGTCCTCCTTGAGTAGACTCCTTTTCTAAGTTTATGTTTACTTATTATTTTACCCCATGAACCAGTAGTGATAAAGATTTTGGATTATCTCAGAGGGAGAATTGCCTTGTTGCCTTGTTGCCTTGTGCTCTCTCTCAGCATGTGGATGAGGAGGTGAGGATGAGGAGCCATCAGAGTGATGACCCTGTCCTTGAAGTCCAACAACCTATTGGCATTTAACCCTACGACATTAAATGCCTACCATGTATAAATGTAGAATTATTTCTTAGGAGAAATTCGTTTCTCAAATATATTACCTATGAGCTATTGCAGTTAGCTTTTAAGCTTAATTTATTAATAACAGCATGCTTCCAGCTGCACTTTCTCACATAAATACAGAAAATTTTGCTATATCATTTCAGAGTAATTGTTCACCTTGCAATAAAAGGACTTTTTTAAAGGAAATAAAGTTAACGATTGTTATTTTTCGTTCGTTCCAAAAAATCCTGACAAAAAAGAATGCAAGCAAGTGGGCCATTTTTTGAGGGGTGCAGAAATATTTAGTCATTCCCCATTGCTGTGTGATCATTTAAACTAATCAGATTTTTAGAAATTGCCAATTTTCTATCCAACACAACATTTTAACATTAGAACAGTCATTCTTAATTCTGTTAATTATAGATGTTTTCATGCTAGTAAGGTATAAATCAGGCAACTTTGATAACAGCACTGGCAGTTTACATGCAAAATCATATCTTATGTTTCATGATTGTGCTGCTATGGGTGTATGTAGCTTGTGTGAAAGGGAAGAAAACATTTTCAGTAAATAATTAAAATCATTTAGATTTAATTGTGTAATTTATTCATCCAATTTGCTTTTTATCCCCTTGATTAATGTATAAAATATATAAGTCCTTTATTCTGGCTTAAAAAAGATGCTGTTTTGTATGGCCTTTTTAAATATATGAGCATGTGCAGGGATGCATATAGAATTTTTTTGGGGGGAGGGCCATCGAAAAATAGTTTTTGAAATCCACCAGAACAATTAAAAATTAATGAAAAACAGAAGAAAAAACTAAAGCATTTTTTTTAAATGTAAGTTGATGCATTTTTTATTAAATTTGAGGCATTTTAACCAAAAACATTTTAAAAATGACACTTTTGGGGAGTGAGCCCCCCCTGCAAATGCGCCCCTGATCATGTGTGTATAAAATTTAATAAATAATGAAACTCAAACCATTTTCTAAACAGTAGTGGAAATATGTTTTTACATAGAAAACATTTAATAAACTTTCCTGAATTAAATCTGGTTTGTGAAATTCTGAACTGAGATCCCCCCTCCCCCTCTTAAAGTGCAAACTTGTAGATGTAGAAAATATAATCAGGGTTTGCCACTCGGAATCTTTATCAGTTTGGTTCTGGTTCAGAAATGCAATTTAAGGGATGTGAGAGTTTAAAATGAATTTTGCTCTGCCAAATACAAAAGAATCACTAAAATAATGGATTTAGTTTAAGATGCAGAGGTTCTGTGGCAGCTCAAAATGAAGTGCTACTTCACCTAAAATTTATTAAGAAATTCTTCAGATGATTTAGCAAATTCTTAAAATGAGCCACATTTTCATTTACAATAATAATTTCTGGAAAATGCTATGGCTTTGAAATTAAAGCTCTACCATTTCTAAATGCAAGCTAGAAGTGGGAGCATGCCATTTCAAATTGCACTATGAACTTATGAACAGATGACCTTGTAACTATGTGTGGGCCATGTGAACAGATAAGAACCGCAGTCCAAATCACTTCTCTCTCAGATCGTGAAGAGTACCTACATAGGAACGTGGACTTCACTGAATATGGGGATTGCTATGGCAACCAATTATGTCGGTGATCAAGGCGAAATGATAGTAACTGACACTTCCGTGCAGTATGATTTTCAATTCACATGGGTCTCCTGGTTTCGTCTGCTGTGTTTATATGATAACTGCTAGTGTAAACTTCAGTTTCAGTGCTTTTTCTTTATCATTCTCCATATGTTCTGGATCCATGCTTTTGTTTTTAAAAAAATTCTTCCTTGAAAGATAGAACTGCATTCTTTATAAAAAATGCATTTTTCTCCCCATGGATTCTCATTTGGTCACACGCCACCACTGCAAAGGTTCAAAACTTATTTCAACTTTGTTTACAATGATTTCCAGATCCTAGAGATTATAGGAATTGATGAACAAAATTTTGGTTTTGTGAAATAGTGTGGTTATATCGTAGTAATATTTTCCACCAAGACAAATATGTATGTATAAGAATATGCTTGTATGTTATGCATTTTTCATTGAAATATACAGTATATTAAGCAGTAATCACCATTGTGGTGTCTGCTGGCAGCAGTTTAACAGTTTTACATGTTTTACTAGGTTGATGGGGGAAATCTTTGGCCAGAACAATGGAATCTCTCGGAAATATATTCTTGTGGTATGGCAGGGTTGTCACAAAATTGTCTTACCCCATGAGACTGCTCAAGCAATTGCAAAAGTAATAGGACTACAATAAAGAACTGGGATGATAAACTGTAAAAATAGTCATTTTTCAGCAGCACTGAAAGTAAACACCAGCTATAATTTTTTGTGAAGCATATACAGTAAACTCTCAATAGCTGACACCCTGGGACTGAACAATTGTTCGACATTGGGAGGTGCCTGCTGTTCTGGAAGTTGATTTTTTTTTTTTTTTTTTTTTTTTTGAGCCCACCTAAGCTCACACTACAAAAAAATTATATTAAAAATATGTATACAGTATATTGATTAAATGTTTTTTGTTGTTTTACAATGGAAAATAGTACATGTAGGTACATACAGTACACATGAAATATTTTAATTTTAAAATACAATGTGCATATTTCAATGCCTCTTTGAAATTTGTGTACATAAGTTAAATATGCTACACCCTGAATTTTATAAAATGTATGTGTTCACCACTCATTGTGTAATTAAATCATTCAGCAATTTTTGGCTGTATAAAATCTGATAAAAGCATTTGTTTTTCTCTTTTGCAGTTCATGGTCTGTTTTCCAATATGTAATTTTTTTCTTTTTAATTCTTCGGTACTGCTGATCCCTCTATATCTCGTCAGTTAAAAAAAAAAAAAAAAAAACACCCTTTGTTAGTTACAAAATGCTATGCAAGAATGTTGAAAGAAAATTATTAATTTCCTCTTCAATACACTGATCAGATCCACTTCTCTAAAAATAGATGTCATATTGAATTAAACCAAAGACCAGTAGATTTGTAATGGGGATCTGGAGGACAAAAAGTAACCCTGCTTCCCATCCAAAGAAACAAAAAAAATCTTCACAGCAAAATTTTCTAATTTTTTCCCATTGAACATTCCCAGTTTTAATTATCTTATGACAAAAATCACTGTTTATTCGGAGTGTCTGCTATTTGGGGTATACAGAACTGTATATACTTCGGACAAGGGATCACAAAACTGTCCACTAAATGGTCTTATTGTACTGTCCACTGTTATGAAGGTCTTATTGTATATATATATAATTTTAATTGTTGTACAACAGTAGCTTGTAGGGTTTTATTTTTTTATTTTTTTTAGTGTGTATAAAAAAATTTTTTTGTTTTATTCAAAGTGAAATAAAAAAAAAAAAAAAAACTTTTTACCTATGTAGGTAAAGTTTTTCAAAAAAGTATTATTAAATGAAATTACAGTAATTTTAATTTCAGAAACTTTGTGGTTGATATGTTTTACCTACCCTATGTCAGCTAGAATTTTGAATGTGTTGAAATGAGGTCAGAAATTTATTGAAGTTGTGGTTGCAGAATTTTGAATATCAGACTATATTGAAGCAAGACCATAAATTTATTAAAGTTGTGGTTAAAAGAATCTGTGAACTGCAGATTTGTGGGTCAGGTATGTTTTTATACAGTATAATGAATTAACAGTTGTATATGTTATTCCAAAAATGGAAATGAGCATATTCTCAGAACTAGTTGTGGGTTTATCGTTGTATTAAGCGTTTTCAGGTAGCATCTTTAGGAATACAAACATTTTGATTTATTTGATATTTCCATGCACCACAAAGGTGGCTATTTTCATACATCATGTTTACTGGTTACATTTTTAAAGATTTTTATTTTCCAGATATATTATTGGCTTGAACAAAGTTTTAATGTTGTTTCTTGTTTATTTTATGAAAACATTTATTTTTAATGCTGTCATTTATCATACATGGTTAACCTATGGGTCATATCACTACAAAGAGAAGAACCATAGAATAAACATACCAACCATTGCATAACCTTTACTTACGATTCGTCGGAGTGGGCCCAGGTTAGAGTCCTGGATGAGGCATGTATGGTGGTGTTTTTTTTTTCTTTATTATTATTATTATTATTATGGCCCTGACCCTCATCCTTTTGTGAAACCAGTTGCTGCCCTAAATTAAGGATGTACAACTGATTATATAGCCTTTAGAGTGCTCATGGTGGTTATTAAACTCCAAAATGAACAAGCAAAAACCTAAACCTAGGATGTACTGCTCATGAAATATATATCTGAAAAATCTGACTGCTTAGAGTGCTTAGGCTTGAAAAATACCATGCCCAGGACATTTAAATTGTTGGCCTGGGCAGTAAAAAAAAAGGAATTTGTTGCACAGCTGAGCAACTAGATTTAGAAAAATAAATAAACATGCCAAATTTGCTACCATATTAAAAATGTCTGTTTTCACCTGTACTTTTTTTTATTTCACTGCAAACCAAGGATTTTGAATTACTGTTGCAGTCAGGGGTATATCACTTTTGTAACCATCGTATGATCTGCATATAGATTGGATAAATACGAAGTTCTGCCCAATTGTTATGTACAGTTGGCAACAGGAGTACAATAAAAAAAAAACCTCAAGTGAGTTTTTTTTTTTTTTTTCTTCGTAAGATCATTTTTCTGTACATCCTACTTTACTACCTGGGCAGGTAAATTTTTTCTGAGCCAGCTGGGCATGTAACATTTTAGATATTTTTCAAGCCCTGTTTTGTCATTTCTATAGCCTGTTGCTGGTAGTACTACGTGCCATCACCCCATCAAACCATTAAAATAAAAATTAAATTAACATTGTGTAATTAAAATGTTTAAATCAGTGGTTGGACTTCGGCACCCTCTAAGATTATTTTAAGAAGCCTCAAAAGGGGAATTTTACCCCCCCCCCCCAATATGATTAATTTTTGGTTCCCATTGTAGTGGAAACCAAAAAAAAAAAAAGAAAATGTGGACGGTCAATCTAATAAAAGGACTACCCTCTGCAACAGGTTTTCAGAAGTTCTGTCGAAATTAGGTGTCAAAGCTAATAAATTGACAGAATGTCTGCTGATTGATTCAGCATCCTGGGTGTCATAAAAAAAAAAAAATCTGCCATTTCAGATGGATGCAACTCCTGAGGTACATATGGTTAGAGGTCTGTGCTGGCCTTAATTTGAAGAACCAGGCTTGTTTTAGACTTTCATCAAGAGAGTTCTCTGCCATTTATTGCAAATAATGCAATTCTTCGTTTAAAGCAGAGGTATTCAACCCGTGGCCCACAGAGCACTTTTTGGTGGCTTAGGAGACATTGTCTACAAAGAAATTCTAAAATGGAGGAAAATACATTGGTGAGGCAATGTCATGCAGAAGATCTCGTAGGAATTCCTCTCGCGATTGTAGTTGAGGCTTTACCACATTCTTCTATTATAAATGTTTTTTTCTTCTGCACGTAAATACCAACCAGGTAGCCTCCATCTCCAAATACGTAAACAGATACTTTAAACATCATCTCCACTGTGCTAAGAAATGGCCCCAGAAGTTCATTTTGGTTTCAAGGAATAGATAATTCTGTTCTTGTAAGCATTTCCCCGGGACAGTCCCATTTCAGACTTTCATCTTACAGACCAAGTCGTTGGTTTAAGCTGTAATTAATCGATGCATCTGCTGGTAGATTCCTGAACTTTGCAATCTGATGATATTTAGCATGTCAGTCTTTGTTTTGTGAGATGAGGTGGTTTTCTTTTTTTTTTTTAATGCAGGAGCAAAATGCTAAACCTTCCAGTACAGGCCCAGCCTGAGCCTAGAATTTTTTACTTAACTGATGAAAAACAATGCATGACAATGCAAGAGTCCTTGGGTTGGGCCAGGCCCATGCCCATGCAGACTTCTACCCCTTGTCTAAATAATCGGTTAGGGTATGTAACTCCACATTGATCTGTGCTGAGTGTTTTAAATGCGATATGAAGTAAAATGTTCTTGCACTGGGATCTTCAGTTCTTTTGAAATTGGTGCTGAAAATAATTCTGTTGATCTTACCAGATGCATTATTACCATTCTCTTGTAATTAGTGTGGCAACAGATTTTGCAGTATTCAGGTTTTCTGATTAATTCCTGAAATGTATTAAAAAATTGTAATACAATTTGGAGAAAAAGTATCGAAACTTCTAAAACATGTAAGTTACATAAAAATTGGAGATTTTTTAGCAACCTGAAAAGGCTGTTTTTGTGCTGTTCTGAACCAGAACCTCCTTAATTTTCATGCACTCTATTTTTCGTTAATGTATCTTCAAGAACATAAGTTGCAAAGTAGCGTCCTTACTTATTCAGATAGCATTTTGGGCACGTGTTGTTCTTTTTATCCATGGTGGTATGAAAATTTAGGTGAGAAATACCCACCAAGTGTTACTACATTTTGTGGCATTACCATTAGTTTCATATCTATGATAATCATATGTTTAAGGAATTAAAATGAATACTTAATTCTCACTTTTTATGACAGCAAACAAATAAAAAAAAAAAGGTACTAAGAGCTATTTTGATTAAACTGTATATAGTTTGAAATGAAACTTATGCAGTGGAAGGTAGCTAATGTAAAACTACATGTATTTAAAAGTACCCATCTGTAATAGGCTTAGTAACAATGTTAAACCTGTAAAAGTTAAAAATAATAATGTATATTAATTACCAAAAGGAAGCGTGTGTTTGGCTTTTTTTTTTTTTTCTCTTCCAAGTTTTACATATAAGATGCTAGTAAGCTAAACAAACTTGCTTAAAAACACAATGTTATATATAAACAAAGACATTGCTCTTTCCACATTTTATCAACACATAGCAACCGAAAATTGTTATCCGGTCACCGCTGGGGATCCGATTCCCAGATCTCTCTATATCTTGACGAGTGCATTAGCCCTACGCTACGGTGGCCAACAATCAACAGTGCTATGTGTGTTTTTCTGTCTGCTTTTGACATCAATAAATCCATAAGATGGGCTCAGCTACTGAGACTTCTCCATCTAGTGGGCATTAACAGCACTGGCTATATATATATTAATTATAGCAGTTAAATCCAAAGGGCGAAATCCAAAGGGAAAATCTTCCAAGTACATGGCATCAGTGAATAAACAAAGACATCGCTCTTTCCACATTTTATGAACACATAGCAACTGAAAACATTGATATGTGTTGATCGGCTAGATATAAAGAGATCTGAGTTTCAGATCCTCAACGGTGACTGGATAACAATTTTTTGGTTGCTATGTGTTGATAAAACGTGGAAAGAGCGATGTCTTCGTTTATTCACTGACACCATGTATTTGGAAAATTTTCATGTTATGTATATTTGCCTGTGTGCTTTTTGGGCTAAAATAAATCAAAACAGTAGTGTATTGATTTCATTATGTGTGTGTATTATATTTTACCTGTGGCCATGTCATAATGAATAATATAATAAATCATATTACTTGTCTGTTTTGCTTTTGTGTTTTCACTAATTATTGTTACTGTTGTGGAATTAATTGTTATTATTTGTGAGGGATTTTAACCATAATTGAGCAACCTCTGTGTAGGTGCAAGATTTTCACATAAAAATATCAACCCCTTGCTGTGAATTTTTCACTTTTTGTTTCTTGGGTCTTATCCATACATTACCTGGGTCAACATTATAAAAGATAATTGGAAAAAAAAAAAAAAACTGTTGGGAAATAAAGTTTTTGAAAAGTCATTTTGTTTGACGGACTGGGAGGCAGAAAAGAACAGTAAGAAATTAAAAAATCGCCAAAATTTTGCACCATGCTGTAAGGTAGTTAATTTTATTGATAGCATTTATTTCATAGTGAGGTTTCTCTATATATTCACCAATGTTGTAGATGAGGTGGGTGTTATATAATGTCATTAACTATATTCTGGCTGCTATCCCTACTATACAAGGTTTTATGAAATAATTACCATTGAGATGTCTGATAACCTTTGCCAATTTTTTTCTTTATATATATACATATATAAATAAAAATATCATTGGAGTTGCCATATCCACTTTTTTAAGGTGGACATGACTTGTTATATTTGTTTCTTACATTTTGTAAAAAAAGAAAAAAAAATCCTTTTAAGACTTTAATTACTTAACCACACTGCCTTCATATCATTTTCCTTTGCTTAGAAATATACATAAATATATTTTTATATTTTAAGCTATTCCTCTTTACCTAAGAAATTTTGCTTTAGAGCTTTTGCCATTTATTCTAATGATGTACTGTAACTTTCATTTGTCATACAGTCATATAAAATGTAACATACATATATATATGTACGTAAAATGGAGGAAAAACAAGGAGGTTTATGTATTTAATGGCATTTTGGAGCTTTGTGTATTTTATGTTGGACCTTTTTTAGAAGGTTTTGTAAATTATCACTGATCTTTTTTATAACTACTGTTTTGTAAGTTGGTTAGTAATTTTATTCCTATCGGTGTTAAATACTTCTATATGTAAGTCTTACCCTTCTATTTATGTAGTCTGTTAAATCTATATTTTTTATATGAAGAGAAATCTTAGATCAACCTGTATTCCTATATATTATATATATCTGCTGCGTGCTAAGACTATTTATTGAGTTTTCAGGTGGTGTTGATTCTCAGTGTTTAGTTGTGCTACTTTTTAATATTTTTTAAAAATAAAGTTAGACCATACAGTGGTTTATTTTTTATGTAGAAGTGAATCTGTTAATGCAGTCTTTGTTTGCTTTGTATCTTAAATGGCAATATAGATTTTTCACTTACATTCTGTGATTTGTTTCAGATGATTTGTTGTTGTAATTTGAAAAAAAAAAAAAATGGAAGTGAAAAAAAAAAAAAAGGCTTTAATCTCACCATTATAACAGTAGTTCACTTTTAAGGAAGTGCTGTTCTGTATATGGCTATTATCAAATAAATATATTTTATAATTTACTTGATCAGTGCTATTGTTACTCTGTAAGAACTTTTAATTTCCTTATGTTCAGATTCTTATTAGTAATGTTGTTATTGAGTACGATGAGGACCACATTAAACAGTGTCGGTCCTATTATTGTTTATACAGCTAATTTTGTTTGTTTGTGAGATCAGGTAAGCGTATATAATATGTTGTTGCCTTGGTTAAATAGGGTTTGCAAAAAAACAACTAAGATGGTCCTGGCAATTACAATGTATATGAACATAAATAGTTGTTGTAGATCAAATTGCAATAAAATGCTTGTTTGCTATCAATCATTTGAGTTGTTTTTATTTTATTTGCTTTTATTTTGATGTAGTTGTTGAAATTATGTTCAAATCATTTTATGCTGCTTGCTGTTTTTTAGTTTTAGTTTTTCGGTAAAGCCTTTGATATATTTCATTGTGAAAGCAAAATGGAAATGTCATGTTAGGAAATGGGAAGAAAGAATCTGCACATGGGAAAGTCTGTTTCGCGATGGTGTTTGTTGTTCATAGTCTAACCCGGGTTCTAGTGCTCAATCAAATCCGGAATTCCAACTTTGTAAGTTGTGCTGACACCGGTAAATGATGTGGTATGTTTTATTGTGAAAGCAAGAGGTAAATGCCATGTTAGGAAACGGGAAGAAGGAATGTGCTTATGGGAAAGGTTATTTCTTAGTGATGTTTGCATTCCAAATCTAACCCGGGTTTCGGTGCTCAATCATATTCAAATTTCTGGCTATGTAAGTTGTGCTGACATCTGTAAACAATGTGGTATATCATATGATACAATTCGTGATTTCTTTCCTTTTTTTATAACTTTTGGTATATTTTATTATGAAAGGAACCCAAATGCCATGTTAGGAAATCAGAAGAAGGAATGAGCTTAAGGAAAAGGCTATTTCTCAGTGGTGTTTGCATTCCAAGTTTAACCCGGGTTTCGGTGCTCAAGTGAATCCGGAATTCTGGCTTTGTAAGTTGTGTGCTGACACCGGTAAACAATGTGGTATATTATATAAAACAATTTGTGATTTCTTTCCTCTTTATAGCTTTGTAAATTCTCCCAAGGTCATGGAAGAGTAAATTGTTTAAAACGATTCATCATAGTTCTGAGACTCCAAGTACTACAAATTCCCTCGTTGTCACCTCGGAAATCGTCGGTCAGCTGCAAAAAACATAGAATATACTACTGAAATCGAAAATTTCAGTGAAATAATGTTAACCTCTGTGTCAAGTTTATTTTCATGTATTCAAAATTCTAACATTAATTAAACATCATGAATGTTTCCAATACTGTGGCATGTTTCTTCAAAGTTTTTTTTTTTTTTTCCATGTCTTAACTTCTGGTCAGGGATACCCATATGAAATCCCCCTACAAATATTTATAACTAGACCACCCCCTATAAACATGATGTATATTGAAAACCCAAAGCGACAAAATCAATAAATGGAATGGAATAATATTAACCCAAGTGTTAATCAAAATGTTGAAAAACTTATTAGCATATTTCTCGACTGTGCAGAAAAAAAGTACACTATACTGTAAACTTCTTTTTAATTGGCGCCCATGCTCACTTTGCCCACCCCTAGAAATGACCCGTGGTTAGTGTAGTGTAGCCTAATCCATTAGTGTACAGTACTATCTTAATTGAAGCATCCCATTTATAGAAGCTCTTGAGAAGTAGGCTACTTTTAAGTCAGAACTAATTCTAGTTCATGAAATTTCAAAGCAGGTGGCATGTTAATCGCCTTACTTTAGCAGACACAAATTGTTCAATGACCTCACTAAAGTTGACCTTTGAAGCCAGGTCACACTCAATGGATATCATTATTATACTGTTCAGTTTTTCTTGACTGAAATTTGTTTGCAAGTGATTCTTGATCAGCTTTTATTCACTGATCCCACATTCACCAGATGCTACACTAACAGGGAGAGTGATGAAAAGTCTTAATGCAGTACACGACTCTGGAGTTTTGTTTGGTCGACGTTGTTTAGAATGTGTAACGGTAAGCTTTTTAGTGCTTACTTTTTGAACTAATTGTGAAAATGTTACTGCAAAAATAGTTTCAAAATATTCAGTTTCTCATAAGAGATGCAATGATAGGTCTGGATATCCCAACAAGGCAAGGACTTCACAGATTTCTTACTTTTCAAACTTCTCCCAACTTCACAATTAGTTCCTTCCTGGTCTTAGGCTGGATATTAAAAATACCGGCTGCGCCATATAAAAGAGGATCCGTGGCCAGACGTTGTTTGGCGGGTTTCCAGTTAAAATCGCTGTGTTCCACTTCTAATCGGTCTCTGCGTGTACAGCTGCAAAGGAGAATTCTCCGGAGCGGTTAGTCACAGCGAGAACAGTGTAGGTACGCGGTCATAAGTGTAAGTGAAGAGAGAACAAAGGCAACAGAAATGGTTTTAAGTACGGAACAGCGGATTTTTATTGTGTTAACAGTATTTCAGAAATAACTCATACAAGGTTTTAAATTAGTTCTTTAAAGAAAAATTTCCACTATGTGCAGCACCAGAGAAATCAGTGGTACAGAAGTTAATGCGGAAATTTCGTGAAACCGGCATGGTGTGCAACAGGAAAAGAAACGAACCCAAGAAAATTCGTACTGAAGACAATATCAAGGATGTGTGCACAATGATGTTAGCCGCCCCGGTGGCGCAGTGGTCTAAGCGATGGCCTTGACCATTCGTCCGAACGGGGTCCGGGTTCGAATCCCGGTGAGGCATGGATGTTGTGTTTGTCTTACGGCACTGGCTCTCCCTTCCCTGGAACCAGTGACCCTAAATTATTGACGGGCGACTGCTTATAGCCCACTGAGTTGCTCACGGTGGTCGTTAAACCTCCAATAAAAAAAATGTTACAAAGCCCTCTGAAGTCTATTCGCCGATTATCATCTGCAACGAGAATATCTGGCACGTCATGCCGACGCATACTTATAGTGGATTTGCATTTTCGGCCGTACAAAGTTATGGCGCTCCAAGAACTTAAAGCTCCTGATTATGCAAAACGGATGCAATATTGTAAGTGGTTTCAGGAGACCATTGTCAGCGGTGAAATGGACACAACGCGTTATTACATGACAGATGAAGCATGGTTTCATCTGTCCGGGTATGTCAATGCGCAAAACAGCATGATTTGGAGTGACACTAATCCCAGACTGATAATGGAGATTCCTCTGTACGACCAAAAGATAGGCGTTTGGTGTGCTGTGTATGCAAAGAGGATAGTCGGCCCATTCTTTTTCACCGAGACCAACTCTGAGCGCTATGTTCAGCAACTGTTCAACCTATTTGTTGCCGCACTTACAGAAGAAGAGCGAACATATGCTCTCTTGGCTCAGTGGTCTAAGAAATGGCCCCTGATCATTCGTCCGAAAGGGGTGCGGATTCGAATCCCAGTGAGGCATGGATGTTGTGTTTGTCTTACGGCACTGACTCTCTCCCTTCCCTGGAACCAGTGACCCTAAATTAGGGACGGGCGCCTGCTTATAACCCATTGAGTTGTTCACGGTGGTCGTTAAACCTCCAATTAAAAAAAATGCTTCCTTTCAGAAGGATGGTGCAGCGGTGCAATCTGCGCGGAACAGTTTACCATCCGTACATAAAGTGTTTGGGGAGGACAGAACTGTACGAAGGGGCTGTGGCCACCCGATCTCTCCACTTGTGGCTTTTATCTGTGGGGAGCATTGGTGAAAGGGAAAGTGTACGCTACTAATCCGCACACCCTTGATGAAATTACGGATGAAGTAGCCCAGATTACTGCCGATGAGTTGTGGCGCGTTACGAACAACATGCTCCGTCGTGTGCAGCTGTGTCTTGATGTCGGAAGACCACACTTTCAGCGATTGTTCTGAACGCAGGTAAAGTAACTCCTGTTTTCTGTCATTTCAACTATTTTTTTTTTTTTTTTTTTTTATTTATTATTGGAGGTTTAACGACCACCGTGAGCAACTCAATGGGCTATAAGCAGTCGCCCGTCCCTAATTTAGGGTCACTGGTTCCAGGGAAGGGGAGAACCAGTGTCGTAAGACAAACACAACATCCATGCCTCACCGGGATTCGAACCCGGACCCCCTTCGGACGAATGATCAGAGGCCATCGCTTAGACCACTGCGCCACCGGGGCGGCCAACTATTCTTTATCATGTATAGTAACATTGCCTGACTGTTGTAGGTTCAGATCATATGTAGAGGATTTTAAAAAGGGAGTGTCTGACCCGAGATCTTAAACAACCCTTAGAAACAGGAACCTGGGAGATTTGGGCTAGGGCGCCCGATAGGAAAGTGACACGGAAGCGAAGTAGAAAGGGGGAGGAAGACGCCTTTATTTATTACAGGGGGCTAGTACCCGGGGTCTGACGTCTTAACTTGCCCATCCGACGCACGGCGGTTATTTAGTGGATCGAGCGTTCGTACCTGCTGGGAACGAACCTGAGGCCCTCTCCGTGGCAGTCACGAACGTTGCCCACTAGGCTACCCGCGGCCCCTGTTCTAGGTTCATTATAGTCGGGCCTCTTTTATATGGCACACCCTGTAGCTGCAAAATCATTACAAATGTCTCTTCCTGAAATCTTGTTCTCAGCTGGGATGTAATCTTGTCAACTGTTAAATAAAACACATTTATTTCAAACTTTTCTTCCTTTGTCTTTTCAAGTAGAGGGTCTTCATGTTCCTCCTCATCTTGAAAAAGTATTCTTTTCGTTTTGTTTGAACACTAATTTGCTTTTCAATTTCCTAGCTATTTCTTTTTCTTCACTTAGGTATCTCAGCCAATGTTCACTTGCTTCTCGGATCTCTTCGAGCAAATACTCTACGTTGTTTCTTTCTACTTCTAAAGAAATATGTCATTGTAAAATCAGGTTTCTCTGGTTGATTTGTCCAAAACGTCTGCCCAAATGATGGCCAAAACATTGGCCTTGAACTTATTCAAGTGTATCAAAAGACCGCTCAATTCTTTTCTGCCGCCCCGGTGGCGCAGTGGTCTAAGGCGCTGGCCCCTGATCATTCGTCCGTAAAGGGTCCTGGTTCGAATCCCGGTCAGGCATGGATGTTGTGTTTGTCTTACGGCACTGGCTCTCTCCCTTCCCTGGAACCAGTGACCTTAAATTTGGGACGGGCGACTGCTTATAGCCCATTGAGTTGCTCACGGTGGTCGTTAAACCTCTAACCAAAAAAAAAAAAAAAAAAACTGTTCTGCCATCACTGGTGAGATTACAGTTGTCTCTAATGTGCTGGAGAGCTGCAATGATTTCTTGTAGATTTTCAGCCAAAGGTTTGACAGCCTCAATCCTTGATCTCCATCTGACAATACATACATATACTTATCGATTTGCCAGTGTTCTCTTTCACGGTTTTCCATCTTTCAGGGCAGTTACTTTTGAAGCTGTACCGCTGGTTGATGGTTGAAAACAATGTACTGGCTTCTCTGACTGCTTTTGTTGCATGCACACCAACTAAGTTCAATGTAAAAGAAGGTAAAAATGTCTCAAGTGGATAAAGTTCCTTCATATGGGCTTGAACTCCTTTGGTATGACCAGCCATGTTAGCACCATTGTGCACTGCGATTACTCAAATCCAACCGATTTTTGTGGAACTCTTCTAAAATTGGTAGAATAATCAAAGCAAACAGAATATAAATTCTGGATTTGCTTGTAACACTGGTCATCCATGTAACACCACTCAGAAAACTTGAAAATTTCATCGCCCTGGAGATGAAATCAAGTTTTCTGAGAGGTGTTACGTCAATTCCTGTGTTGATCGCTGACCACAGGAATCGACCCCTTAGTCCAGATTTTCTTTACCCTCGCAGCAGCAGTATCTCCGACTTCTGAGAATGATGGGTTTTGTTTCCCACGCAGGGACTTCTGCCCTTTCCATTCATAGAAGTAATACCTCAACACATCTCCACAAGGCTGTAACACACGATCGCCGAACTTCAGATCTTGTGCAAAACCCAAAGCCGCATGCTCAAGTGGAAATGTGTGTTGACTGCTTTTATCTTCACAAGTTCAATTATGACAAAAACAAGCACTCATAACACAGCATCATTTGCCCCGCTGCATGTTTTGTAGGTCGCTTAGATTGTGTAAGCCACTTAGGCTGGGTAAACCGCTTAGACCTACCCCCCCCGCTTACTCTGGGGAGTGGGGGAGACGAATGGGGTGTTTTACCAGAACGCACTGCGTCGTTTTACAGTCAAATAATCCGTATATTAGATCTGTACAATGCTTAAGAATGCATTGCCTGTCTGTCTGTAACACTCCCCGAACCAGTCGTAAATTGACTGGTTTCCCAACGAAATTAACGTTACGCCCCTGAGCCCAGGGGTCTTCCATGACGAGATGAAACATTTTTATAGTCTTATTTTACTTACCTGAAGTCTATAAATGAAAAACCTGCGAAAGTGAGACTTATTTGCTTTTAGTTAAAAATTTCTAGTTTTGGCTAAAAATTCCAAACTTTGATGTAAAAGCGCAGACGGAAGATATTCTCCGAATCAAAAACGATTTAAGCTGTGGCATACTGACCACCAACCACAACTTTTAAACACTAGCGCGTTTGATAATCAAACATTTTGGTTTTTTCACACCGTCCTACTCTGTCTGCACAGCCAGTTATTCTGCAGTGTCTTCAACTTTTGCCTTTTCCAGAACAAACAGAGGTTCTTACGGAGAGGAAATCTGAATTGTTATGCATCATCTACCAGTAATCTAGTATTCTTTTACCTCACTTATTTCTCACTATGCTCAATTGTGTGTTGCATACTGCACATATAAATATCCATTCAATAAGTATTTAAAGTAGCTTTTTGGGAGCTAAAAAGATCTACTATTTGAACTTCTGAAATAGATGATGCCTTCTACAAGTATATCCCATTTCCAATTAAAAATTTGATCCATTTAATGACTGTGCCATTAAGGTAGGCGAGTGAAGACGCGTGGGCTTCTGGCGAAGCGTCCGTATTGGGCCTAGGTATACACCTATGCATAACTATTCTGTAAATGAAGCATGTCTATCTCACTGTACTGGCTCTGTACCTTCCCTGGAACCTGTGGTTTTAAATTAAGTACAGGAAACTGCTTTTAGCCCTTGGATGCTCACGAAGATCATTAAACCCGCAACGAAAGAGAAAAAAAATTTTTTTTCAAAAAGTTTTGAAATCCGTAAAGCAGTTTGTGAGTGCATTTCTTTGGTGAAATATTTTTCAGTTTGGGTGCAGTTCTTTACGTCCTTGTCAGTGCGGTCTCTCTGTCTCTTCCCTCTATCTTCTCTCTCTCTCAAAAAGAAAAAAAGAGAGTAAATTTAGAGTTCTGCAATTAAGTAAAAATTTCGGGGCTCGGGTCAGGCTGCATATAGACATTCTGTGTATTACTAGAATGATCGAGCGATTTCAGCCAATCACGACGACGATAATGACGATTTTCGGAGGGTGGGGATATTAACCCAGGAGATGTCCATCGTGCTGTTTGGTGGCAGTTGTTCCTAGGATTTTCTTCGTGTTTCAAGTATGGAGTTGGCGAAAACTTTTCGGAAAGATTTCACTAAGCAATTGAGTGCATCAATGAAGAGCTAGTAGGAAGAGTGGATTTGAAATTAATGGATGATATAGCGTGGTGATGAATAAAAACATAAACAACGAAGAGGCAGAAAATATTTACAAGGGGACATTTATTTAAATCACACTCACATACCACAACAACATACGAGATTTTACTTCGAACAACACTCGCCGATGATTGCTCAAAGACTATAATTCTTCACATCAGCGCCTGCATTGTGGTACCCTCTCTCGGTGCTGAGAGGAGACGCGGTCAGATATGCCACAATATAAATAGTTGGGTAGTAGAATCTGTCACGGTGGCCGCCCCGGTGGCGCAGTGGTCTAAGGCGCTGGCCTCTGATCATTCGTCCGTCTGGGGTCCGGGTTCGAATCCCGGTGAGGCATGGATGTTGTGTTTGTCTTACGGCACTGGCTCTCTCCCTTCCCTGGAACCAGTGACCCTAAATTAGGGACGGGCGACTGCTTATAGCCCATTGAGTTGCTCACGGTGGTCGTTAAACCTCCAATCAAAAAAAAAAAAAAAAAAAAAAGATCTGTCAAGGCTTATTTGGGTAAATGGGCCTCCAACGCCAATTTGAGTTAGGCATGTTAAATTATTCAAAACCCAAATTATTGTATACACTCATCACCAAAACTCGTAATAAAAGCTTTGCGAATTATCTCGATTGTGGCGTCCTGGGCCAGATCACCAAGTAAGAGTTAAATCGAATTTGGCAATTAACGTGTTTTAATCTTTAGCTGACGTGAGAACTGCTAACGTTATGAGCAACGTGGGGGCAAAAGGACACCAACATTTTAAGAAAATATGTTGTGAAAGTGCAATTGGATTCAAATTTTATTATGGAAATTTTACATATTCTATTGTCAATGAAATCAATTGCAGCGGAAATTAAACAAACGTTTTTCTAGAATAAAATTCAAATATTTGTGATACTTAAAAATCAATATTTTACATTGAAACAGTAAAACACACACATTTATCAAGAAAAATGTATAACCTGAAATGTTACCGAAATATTTCTTTACTTATGTTTTACATGCCTGCCAATACAATATGCAATTTAAATAAAAATGGCACTAGTTTTTTGATACGCAGTCTACACAGAGCCGTCATTCTAATTTTGTTTTTTTATCAAATTTTCACCAAGTCGTTTTATAAAATTTAAATCGGTAAGCTTTTTCATTCAGGAACACTTTCATATTGTATATTACATGCGCATTGTTTGAAAAATACGCTATAGCGATGTTGGAATATTTTGACCCCAAATGCTATATAATATAAGTGCATGACAGGGTCACAGGGAGTTTTTCTATTAATTTCATACGAGATTTAAAGTGAATGTAATTTTAAGTCAGTAAAATATATTAAATTCAGATGAGGTTGAGCATATTTCAAAACGTAACATGCACACAAACGTTTCTCCCCTTGGGTTTGACTTTCTCGTTTTTCTCGAATGTATTAATACTTTCGATCTCGATAACGAGAAAGGAAATTCTGCTATTCAACTATTTATATTGTGGCATATCTGACTGCGCCTTCTCTCACCATCGAGAGAGGGCGTCACAATGCAGGCCCTTATGTGAAGAATTATAAGTCTGTGAGCAATCATCGGGGAGAGTTGTTTGAAGGAAGATCTCGTACGTTGTTGTGGTGTCCCATTTTACTGAAAATAACAAAATAGGCAAAATAATGACTAAAAAATAACAAGAAAAATGCCTTCAAATGACCGAAAGAATACCATATTGTGTAAAAATTACGAAAAAATGCCTTAGCTTAATTTGTATTAAGCACATTTTATTATACTTAAACAACGTTTTAGTAATGCCAAAATATATATATCATCATCATCATCATTGTCAACCATTATCAATCCACTGCTGGACGAAGGTCTCCCCAAGTTTCCTCCACAACGGTCTGTCTTGTGCCAGTCTCCTCCATGTCACCCCTGCATACTTTCGAATTTCATCCACCCATCTCCCATGTGGTCTTCTTCTGGGTCTTTTCCTGTCCCTTGGAATCCAATCTAAAATTTCGGCTGTCCATCGATGATCTGTCCTTCTCGCAGTATGTCCAGCCCATTGCCATTTCAGGGATTTAACTCTGATCATGATGTCTTCCACTCTTGTCATTTTTCGGATCCACGAGTTCCTCTTCTTATCTCTCCTGGTTACACCAAGTATGCACCTCTCCATGCTGCTTTGAGTTGTCTGCAGCCTTTGTATGTCTCTTTTAGTTAAGGTCCACGTCTCTGCACCATACGTAAGCACTGGAAGGATGCATTGATCAAACACTTTTCTTTTAAGACATAATGGCATATTGCTCTTGAAAATTATGCTGTTTCTTCCAAAAGCTCTCCAGGCAAGTTTTGTACGCCGATTAATTTCTTCATCAATGTGACCCTCACTTGATATCTGCTGTCCAAGATAAACGTACGTGTCTGTTATCTCCAGCTTTTCTCCATCAATCCATAAATCTTCATTTCTTGTAAAAGCATTGAACATCACTTTTGTCTTCTGAAAGTTCATTTTTAATCCCACTTCTTTACTCTTGTCAGCAAGTTCCTGGATCATACTCTGCAGCTCTGATGGGCTAGTTGCAAAAATGACTACGTCATCAGCAAAACGAAGGTGGGTTAGATAATCTCCATTAATCTTTATCCCCTTGTTTTCCCAGCTCAGTGACTGAAATACACCCTCCAATGTGGCATTAAAGAGCTTCGGAGATATGGTGTCACCTTGTCTCACTCCCTTTCCAATTTTTATGTGTGTTGTATTTTCAAACAGCCTAATCTTTGCACTTGCATTTTCATAGATGTTATTAATAATATTAATGTATGCATCTTCAATACCGCAGGTTTTCAGAGCCATTGTAACTGCTGATGGTTTCACCGAATCAAAGGCTTTTTCATAATCGATAAAAGCCATGCACAATGGAAGTTCATATTCCCTCGCTCTTTCAATTAGTTCTCTCAGCACATGGATATGATCTATTGTGCTGTAGCCACTCCTGAATCCAGCTTGTTCTCTCGGTTGAGCCATGTCCAGTGTTACCTTTAAGCGGTGTGAAAGAACTTTAGTGAAGATTTTATAAACTACTGATAGGAGGCTGATAGGTCTGTAGTTTCCGAGATCCTCAATGTCACCTTTCTTATGTAGCAGGATCATTGTAGCGGTGTTCCAATCCTCAGGAATCTTTCCTTCATTAAGGCATCGAGTGAAAATTTGGGCGAGTACTGTTTCGATTTCTCCACTTGCTTCTTGTATGATGTCTACAGTAATTCCATCTTCTCCTGGAGCTTTCCCCCGCTTCATGTTCTTGATTGCATGTGCAACTTCTGCTGGAAGGACTGGAGGAACTCTGGTACTGGTATCTTTCATGATGTCTGGAGTGCATGTATCATCCCTTTCATATAATTTGGAGTAGAAATCTTTCACTCTTGTCAAAATTTCGCCTCTATTTCTTGTTACAGAACCATCTTCTTTTCTCAGTGCCATAATCTGTTTTCTTCCCTTACTGAGATGTCCCTTTGCTATCTTTAGGCTTTGGTTGTTTTCAATTGCTTTCCTCACTAGTTCACAGTTGAATTTTCTTACGTCTTCAGTGATACTTTTTCGTACTTTCTTGCATAGCTCTATATATTCCACTTTGGAAGTCACATCTTCTTTAGTTGTCCTCATCTCTCTTCTTTTTTGCATCAACATTTTCGTTTTTCCTGATAATTTATTTACATGCAACTTGTTCTTAGACCCAGCTAACTTTGTTGCTGTTTCCATAAGAGCTTTGGTTACTTTTCTGTTAACTTCAGAGATGTCCACTTCTTCCGATGTTAGGCCTTCTAAAGCAGAGAACCTGTTCTTCAGTTCCAACCTGAAGGTATTATGGTGTTTTTTAAGGTTGGTTATGTCAATAGATTTTGTTTGTCTTATGAGCTTGCCACGTTCAAGTTTAGTGTTGAGGTGCATCTTACATCTCACCAATCTATGGTCACTACCTGTGTTGAACTTGTTTAGCACACTGCAGTCTTCTATGACGAATTTTTTGTTACACATAATAAAATCAATTTCACTTGTCGTCCCATTTGGATGTCTCCATGTCCATTTCCTGTGTGGCTTTTTCTTGAAGAAGGAGTTCAAGATGAAAAACCCTTCTGCCTCTGCAAACTCAACGAGAGTATTTCCACGCTGGTTTCTGTTGCCGTGACCGAATTTACCTACTGAAGTTTCATTCTGTTGCCGTTGCCCTATTTTTGCATTGAAATCTCCCATAATTATTTTCAAGTGCTGCTTACCTTTATTATTTAGATGACAAATTTCCTCATAAAATTCTTGAATTTCTTCTTCAGGATGACTTGTGGTGGGTGCATAAGTTTGAATAATCTGAGCCTGGTATCTTCTCGATAGTTGGATAACGAGTCGTGCAGCTCTGTCAGAGGAACTTTCAACTTCTACCACTTTATCCTTCAGTTTCTTGTTTATTATAAATCCAACACCACTAGTTCTGCCAGTATCTGTCCCATGATAGTAGAAGAGATGTCCACTTTTCAGTTCGATGAGATCTTCTCCTTTTCTCCTTACCTCACTTAGCCCCACGATGTCCCACTTGATCCTTTGTAGTTCCTCTTCCAATTCAAGAAGCCTTGAATCAGAAGATAGGGAGCGTCCATTGTACGTTGCCAAGGTCAGCATCAGATGGCAGCCTAGTCCGGTCCTCCGGGGATTCTTAGCACCCTCTGCCTTCATGTCGCACTGGCCGCTGCCTTGGCCAGGTACATTCCAGCTGCCGGAGACTGAGGGCCAAGATTTAAGTTGTGGAGTCATTTTGGAGGGTTTGGCCATAACTCACCACGCTGGCCAAGCGGGTTGGTGAGTGTGGGATAGAATTTCCTCTAATCCCGATGGTATAGTTATACCGCTATTGGCGGTCGTCAGAGCCCCTTCAGTGGGAACAGGATGCACCACGAGAAGGCGGGGTTGACATTTGTCAAGGAGAGGCTGTTATGTTACGCATCACCTGACCTTACATCCCAATTTTGTATATATATATATATATATATATATATATATACAAAATCGTAAAAATCCTAGCCCTACTGAACATAATTTAAAAGAAAAACGTACCTTTATTAATCATCCAGATTTTGATGGCCGTTTTCAAAATATTCCCGGTGTACGCACTTATTCTAACTCTTCTGGTACTCTCCAAAAACCGAATGGAAGCCGTTTTTCGACGTGAGTTTGAGAACAGCCTTTTATGTCTCAACAACTTTGGCACTTCAGCTCCTTTTTTTAAGTTCGGAAACAAAAGAAAATCGTAGGGGGAAAGATCAGGGTGGGTAAAGAACACGTCTGACATTAATTTTAGTTAAACAATGGACGACGCTATAATCAACGTGAAGTCTTGCATTGTCGTGGAGCAGCATACATCCTCCTGCTTGTACGTGTGGTCTTTTGCGACGAATGCAATTCCGCAGTCTGCAATACAGTTCTATAGCAGGTCCCCGTAACTGTGGTATTATTTGGATTGGACATCATACTGGTAAATGATTCTTTACACGCGAAGGAAGTGATCATAACTTTACCAGTAGGCGACACAGCTTTTGCTTTCTTTAGTGTCGGCGATGAAGACAACTCCCAAACAGAATTTTGTCGTGTATTCTCTGGATCACATTAGACAGTGGGACTCCAGCATCTCATAACTAAGGGGAAGGGGCTAAGTACCGTGCGAGGGAGGGGCAAGTATTTTGAAGTGCTTGGCAGTAATTTTGTCAAAAACTTTCATTCATGTGGATCTTACCCCCCCCCCAATCTATTAAATAAATTCATTTTGAATTTTTTTGCACGTCCTTATGTATTAGCACTCGAAATTTTATTATTTTCATCCGCCGGATCCGAGCACATTACACCTGGAAAAACCTTTTAGGGAAGTGCTCTTCTGATAGGTGGTGCCCGTTGAAGGAAGATTCACAAGGAGATGAATATTGCATTACACCGTGGCCGCCCCGGTGGCGCAGTGGTCTAAGCGACGGCCTCTGACCTTTCGTCCGAAAGGGGTCCGGGTTCGAATCCCGTGAGGCATGGGTGTTGTGTTTGTCTTATGGCACTGGCTCTGTCCCTTCCCTGGAACCAGTGACCCTAAATTAGGGACGGGCGACTGCTTATAGCTCATTGAGTTGCTCACGGTGGTCGTTAAGCCTCCAAAAAAAAAAAAAAAATCACACCGTGATTAGTTCTTAATACAAAGTTTTTTTTATAATTAAGGGCGTCTTCCTCCCCTTTCTACTTCGCTTCCGTGTCACTTTCCTATCGGGCACTCTAGCCCAAATCTCCTAGCTTCCTATTTCTAAGGGTTGTTTAAGACCTGGGGTCAGACACTCCCTTCCTAAAACCCTATGTATATGATCATTTGATCATTTTGATGCTGTTATCAGCCGCCAATGGCCTAGTGGTAAGCGTTCGTGACTACCACGGAGGAACCTCAGGATCGATCCCAGCAGTTGCGAAGGCTCAAACCACTAAATATCCGCCGTGCGTCGGATGGGCACGTTTAGCCGTTGGACGGGTACTGGCCCCCGGTAATAAATAAGGGCGTCTTCCTCCCCTTTCTACCTCGCTTCCGTGTCACTTTCCTATCGGGCGATTTAGCCCAAATCTTCTAGCTTCCTATTTCTAAGGGTTGTTTAAGAGCTGGGGTCAGACACTCCCTTCCTAAAATCCTCTACGTCTGATCTGATCTGATTCTGTTATCTTTATCTTGAAAAAAAGATTTCAGATACATATATACGTATTATTTATCCAATGAATACATTACTGGAATACGCAGAAACCTCCATGGCCTTTAAAAAGTTACTATTTTTTCTCAATTTTAACTTCGTTCGTCATTTTTTAAAATCTTTTTTCAATATTTGCTGTCATAAGGCTGTTTATGAATTTTAATTTGTGACCTGACAAGGAGAGAATATTTTTCTGTCTTATCTTTTAAACTATAACTGCGAAAAGGGTGTTTTTCCACTACTCCATTAGATATTCTTTTAGAAGACTCATTCCATTTTACAACATACGGCAACACAAAATTTTACAAAAAAATTCATTTTATACAACAAAATTGCTGTAAATTGGAAAAATTCGCATATGCTTACCCAAGTTCCTTGAAATTTTACATGGTTGCATTCGCAATCTGTTCTAGCTGTTTAAATATTTTTTTTGGTGGTGGGGGGGGGATCGGAGAAAAGCTGTGTGGGCTTCCACCCGTAGCATCGCGCCTGTGCTGGTGTAGCCAAGTCCCATCTGTAGTAATTACCTTATTTATCAATTCAGTAGCAACCATACTTTGCAGTAGGTGCGAAGCAGGTGTTATATTCAGGTGGTCATAAGTGCAATTCCTGCTGATACTGTTAAAATCTGTGCCAGCTGCCTGACCATTATACGTCGATCCCCTCTCACAGTTGCAGCTACAGTGTTGATATTTTCCTTGGTAACAGCACTTGTTGGAGCACCAGGACAGCCTTTCTTCTGGACCGATTTTCGGCCATCTTTAAACATGTTGAACCACCTGCGAATTATGTTATAGGAAAGTACTAATTCAACATAACCTTCTTTAAGCACTTTGTAAACTTCAACTAACATTGTCTTGAGACAGAAGCAGAATTTCAAAGCCGCATATTGTTCACCATGTGTCACCCTCATCCAGGGCCGGCTGTACCTTAGGGGCAACCGGGCGGTCGCTCTGGGCCCGCAATTTAGAAAACAAAATAATTTTCGGTAAAAAAAAATTAACTACATTTTTTTGTAACTTTTGGGGCGCAAAGCCCTTAAAAATATATTTTTGAAGTTTTTTTGTATGTTTCCAATCTCCCCATTTTTGGATACTTTATCCCTCCCCCCTTTTCGTCGTACGGACACTGAAATTTGCAGATTCGAAATGATTTTTGTAACCACCTTAACCTTTTCCGCATTCATGAAATAGCAAATTAAATTTCATCATTTTGTGATCCCCTACTTTTACATATCCAACAATTTGTGTGAAAACTTGATACTTAAATTTAAGGAAATAAAAAGAACAATATGCAAGTTACTTTCGGCTTTCGGACTACATATGGAGGCCACTTTTCCAAATTACAAGAAATTGAAAAAAAAAAAAAAAAAAGGCAACTTTCATATACGAACGCGTATAAAAGTTTAGAATGTCACTAATTTGTACTCCACTGTGCATTAAAAATCAATCACTAAACATTTATCAGGAGAAAAAACTGTTTATACCAATTTATTTTAGAGGGACCCTTATTATATTTCCTATAAAAAATATTCGCAATGCGAAAATATTCGCTATGCAGGTATCTTTTTATCATTTTGTGAATAAGCTGTTATAAGAGTCACAATGCAACCTAAACCTTTTCTCCCGGAAAAGAAATTCGTAGATTTTAACACTTTTTACTCTCTTTCTCTCTCTCTCTCCCTCTTATTTTCTCTCTTTCTCAATCTCTCTCTCTCTCTCTCTCTCTCTCTCTCTCTCTCTCTCTCTCTCTCTCTCTCTCTCTCTCTCTCTCTCTCTCTCTCTCTCTCTCTCTCTCTCTCTCTCTCTTCTCTCTCTCTCTTCCCTCCTGTCTCTATTTCTCTCTCTCTCTTTTCTCTCTCTCTTCCCTTGTGTCTCTATTTCTCTCTCTCTCTCCTCTCTCTCTCTCTCTCTCTCTCTCTCTCTCTCTCTCTCTCTTCCGTCCTGTCTCTATTTCTCTCCATCTCTCTCTCTCTCTCTTCCCTCCTATCTCTATTTCTCTCCATCTCTTCTCTCTCTCTCTCTCTCTGAACTTTCAGTCGTATTATGGTCTTTTTCTTAAGCTTAAAGAAAATACTTCTTTGAGATAACCATTTTGTTTTTACGGTAGTGTTCGTGTGTCTTCCTCACGAACAATAATTTTCAGAAACGACTTAATTAAAATATGATATTTATTTTTAGTGCCCACAGTGAAATTTTGCTCTGGGCCCAGCAATGAGATTTCGCCCAGGGCCCCGCAAGAGCTCCATCCGGCCCTGCCCTCATCGCAAAGTAGGCGAATTTCAAAGGTGGTTCCACCTAAAATCTCTGTCTTATGTTTCCAATGGTAAAACTTCTTTACATATTTTCTTCGCAATTAATGTATTCCCAAGGATGATGATTTGCTCATCGATAAAACCAACTTGAAGGTATAGCATGGGATACGCAATGCTTGCTAAAACATAACCATAATTAAGCAATCCAACATTTGTTTGTCTACGGACGTCATCAATGTACATGTCGCGCCATCTATTAACAGGTCTGAGCATTACTCAAAGAAAAATGATTGATTTTTAATATAATTATGGTTATGTTTTGGCAAGTATTAAGTATCCCGCATGCTATAACTTAAAGTTAGTTTTACCGATGTGCAGAGTTTCATCCTTGGGAATAAATTAATTGCGAAGAAAATATGTAAAAAAAGTTTTACCATTGGAAACATAAGGCAGAGATTTTAGGTGGAACCACCTTAACTGATTTTAACTTGAGCTTCTGCCATGGATGCGCAGATGTTTACTCCGCATCTGCCGCTTAATGGAGCTTGATTGGACCTAACTTTCTGCTCCTAAAGAGCTGTTAAAATGCATACAGTGAACTGGTAAAATAATTATGATCATTCTTTATTGAACATCCCTCGTGCATTTTACTTATGCAAATAGTGAAGACGCACGTTTTGAAGAAATCTTCATTTAATTAAACTAGAGTTTCCCTAAACGTATTTTAAATGTTTTCGTACAGTTTTCTTGCTGTACTATAACATGCATCAAATACAGAACTATCTTTAAGAGAAATATAGTCACGAAATGAATTTACGAACAACCACTGCAATGAAATAAAACCTAAAAAGTTAAGTGTTTTTCTGATGACGTATCTTGTGATCTTATCATGTTTTCTGATTGTTTCAGCGTACCACAATTCAAACTCAAAAGTAAATGTGCTTATCTTTTTAAGAGTATTCCTTAAATCTGCAAAATGAGGAGTGAATAAGTCAAAAGGCTTCCGAATGCAGCAAGAACAGTTCCTTTGGTATAATATATGAGATCACATCCACTAAGCACACGTACATCTCCATCAACAAAGGCTTTAATCATTTTCACCAATTCTCTCTCATTGTGATCTGCAAAGAAAGCGCTTTGGTAAAGGCAGCGCAGAGAACCTTTCACTATTTGGTCTTTCATGTGAACTTCTGAAGCACATAATATCAGGCACGTAGAACTCATGGTACAACATACCAGGTAAGACAGATTATCTACTAAAAGTGGACGGCCAAAAGGTAGCTTAGAATAAGCAGTTAATTCAGCAACGGCACCAAACATGAGGCTGAAATAAAGAGTGACTAATAAAAGCGTGGGGAGTGAGAAAATGGTCTGAAGCTGATCTATGCACAGCAGAATTCTTCTGTATATCTTTATCAAATGATGAATGTTCGTATAATGATGAGGATGCCAAGTAATCATCTCCAGCTGTGAAATCAAGTGAAGAAGCATACATCGTAGCCAGTAACACAAAAGGCAGTAAAATAATGTAAGAAAAATTGGAATGGTTATTTCGCAAAGAAATATCACGACGAGGAGAAATAATGCTGGCACACATCGGAGCAGTGTTGATTCGTTGATTTTAGCGCCAAAAAATCCAGAGTTCGTAAAAAGACCTTTCACTTTCATTGCTTAAATCAGTAAAGATTATCAAAAGAGAGGCATGTAGTGCAGGCCAAATGAGAGCGATCACCAGAATGAGTTTCATGGCTACATCTTTCCTCGAAAGACCGAAGGCAGTTTCTCTCAAGACTTCACGAAGCTCTTTCAGCAGTGAAATAACAGCCTCTCTCCGCAGCTTAATAAGGAACCATGAGAAAACGGATAAACAAGTTGAAAAAATTATGGAGAACATGTCTTTGAAGCTAAAGCCGCTCACGTTCCTCTTAAGTGCTGTTACAGATACAATGTACAGAAATGCTAAAATAAAAACAGTTGTAAAAATCTTAGATGCAACTGTGTGAAAAGCATTTCGTTGAGCCGAGCAACGGATATCGATTCCGATAATGGGGAATATGCAGACAACTAATCCGTGTCCAATTAATTGTATGTCTTTCGTCCTGTCTGCTGTACGTAGTGGATAATTTTGACCATTAATTATTTGTATAGAAGGGGATATTTTGGAATGCATTCTACTTTGATTGTTTTCAAAGAGAGAAAGAGAGAGCGAGGAGTGAGAGGGATAGAGCGGGGGAGAGATAGAAGAATGAGAAAGAGAGAGAGAGAGACAGAGAGAAGAGAGGGAGAAAGAGTGAGAGGGAGAGAGAGAGTGAGATAAGAGAGGGAGAAAGAGTGAGAGGGGAGAGAGAGTGAGATAAGAGAGGGAGAAAGAGTGAGAGGGGATAGAGAGTGAGAGAAGAAGAGAGAGAGTGAGAGAAGAAGAGAGAGAGTGAGAGAAGAAGAGAGAGAGTGAGAGAGGAGATGGTGAGGAAGGAAAGACAGGAGAGTGAGAGGGCGAGGAAGGAGAGAGAGAAGAGAGTGAGAGAGAGAGAGAGAGAAGAGAGGGCGAGGTAGGAAAGAGAGAAGAGAGTGAGAGAGAAGAGGGCGAGGAAGGGGAGAGAGAGAGAGAAGAGAGTGAGGGAGGAGGGAGAGAAAGAAAAGAGGAGAGAGAGACGAGCGCGGGGGAAGAGAATGAGAGAGAGAGAGAGAGAGAGAGGGGTGAGAGAAAGAAAATAGAGGGGAGAGATAAAAAGAGTGAGAACGGGGGAGAGTGTGAGAGAGAGGAGAGGGTGTGGGAGGGGGAAAGAGAGAAAGAAAAGAGAAGAAGAGAGAGGGGAAAAGAGTGAAAGGTAGAGAGAGAAAAGAGAAGAGGAGGGAGAAAGAGTTGGATAGTGAGGGAGAGAGAAGAGAGAGAAAAAAAGAGAAGGAGAGGAAAAAGAGTGGGAGAGATAGAGAGAAAGAGGGTGAGAGAGGAAAGGAGAGAGAGAGAGAGAGATCGGTCTGTACAGTTACTGATCAACAGTCACTTCTTTCTCAAAAAATTAAGGATTTCTTTTGAGCGAAACTAGATATTCACTGATTTCACAGTATAACTGACATTCAAGCTTCACAGCGGAAAATGACAGATTTGCCCGAAGTTTTTCCAAATGAAAATACCAATTTTTACGTTACCGTACAACGAAAGATATCATTTCCAAGAGAAAAAAATAAGCCTGCGGTTGTTCTGCCCAATTTCAAATCGCATTTCTCTTCACAAGGAACGGACTTACATTCCAATTTGATATACCAAAGTTTCTCCAAAAGCATACTAGTTGTTTTGTTGCAAGATGAAATCCTAAAAGGAAAACACTATAAACGGGACGGTATTAATTTTCTCTTCTCTTAACACACAACTGGAAATGTATATGCCAGAACTTTCACGAACCAAATGTAGAATAACTTGCAAAAGGCAAATCGATGCAGCATACGTTTATTTGAGAAACGTCACCAATCGAATTGGTGACGTATAATAACAACAACAAAATTAGTATTTCATCAAACTCAATGATTACAAGTTTCGCCCGATGCTGCGATGGTCATCGCTCTCCGTGCTTATTTTATACAATTTACTAGAACACTGAATAACGGATGGCTAAAACGGCGAAAACCTGATCGTTCGGTGCCGCATTTACAAAACTCCAAAGCATATTACTTCAATGGATCGGGAAAACCCTGTTTCCGAATAGAAGATAAAATATGATTACATTCTATTGATACAAAATGAATAGATTATTTATACGACGAGGAAATTATCGACATCCTTGGTATAATTTCCATTTATTAATCGATGAAGGTAGCACCCTTTTTTTCCGAACGTCTTCTGAAAATGTAAATGGAAAATATCATCGGCTTATGTTGCTTTGGAGGAGCGGTTACTGAGCAACGCAAAAAAGGCACTCGGAGATATAATTTCGGGAAGCTTTTAACAGAACACAGGTGCGTACTTATTGGCCCCGCTAATTCCGTGCATGGCTCTGGTCGCAGCAAAAAATTCTACAGTGTTTTGTGGTCTCGTCATTTCAAACTGTTTGAGGAAATAGCCAGGAAATTTTCACGGCAGCTTTGAATGAAGTATTAAATGACAAAGCAATTTTTGGTAGATTTTTTTTTTATGGTAAATAAGTCAAATCTTTAGAAATCATTTTCGTGGTTTTAGAGTTATAAGAACTCGACGACGGGAAAGCAGCTACTCCAAAGGATTTGAAGCCCATTATCACGGCCATGGAAATAGTTACTATAGTCGCATACTGTTTTAACGAAAGAATGTGAAAGAAATATCAGTTCAATGAATGAATTTTTTTCACCAGTGAGGATCAGATGTTAGTTTTACGCAGGAGGAGGTGTAGTGCAATGGTTTGCACATAACTACGCACTTTTCAAAATACTATAATCAACGAAAAGGTGTTCTTCACGGGGACGAAGAAACAGAGACGTGTGTCTCTGTTTCTTTTTATCAAAAAATAAATAAATAAATAAAAGTATAAAAAATCAAATATTATAAAAAAATCAATGTAGCAACTGTACTTCAACCTACAACGTAGAACTACGTCAACTGTCACTATTTCATGGCACTATCTCACTAGTTCTTGACGTATCCCTACGTTGTAGGTTGCGGCAGAGCTGCTACTGTGTCCGTTTGATTTTTTACGCTTTCCAACCGTAGGTTGAAGCAGAAAAGCGTATATGTTGGAAAGCGTATAGGCTCCAACTTTGTCCGTCTGTCTGTCTGTCCGTCCGTCCGTCCGCACGATAACTCGCGTAAAAATGGTTCGATTTTGATGAAATTTTAGTATGTGGTAGGGAACCACCTGGGGACAAATCCTATTGGAAATGGACGAAATGGGGTCAAAGGTCACGACAAAGGAGTGAGATCCATTCCATTGTCCTTATGCGTCATAACTTGCGTAAAAATGCTTCGATTTCGATTTACTTTTAGTATGTTGTAGGAGATCAACTGGGAACGAACCCTATTGAAAATGGACGAAATGGGGTCAAAGGTCAGGGCACAGGCGCAAGATTTATTCCACAGCCGTTATCCTCATAACTTGAGTAATGATTTCTGGTATGCTGGAAAACGTATCAATACCCAATGCATTGCATGATTTTACTAACTTGTTGAGATATAAAATTTTCAAAAAATAAAACAAAAAAATGTTTTACTTTATTTACTTAAAAGCAACTTATACTATATACAATTCTTAGTAAATTATGCTGATTATAAAGTAATGTTAGTAGAAGTAGCAGGCGTAGATCACCGTTTTCAGTAGTATTGCTAAAAGTGTTTCTGAAGAAACATTTCTTCAGAAACATTTTTTCAAACTCCTTTAGTTGCCTTGTGCTAAATGGCTAAGGATCGGGGAAGTTGGAAAAGACTGGGGAGACCTATACTTTGCAGTGGGTGCCAACAGGCTAAGAAGAAGAAGAAAGAGAAGAAGAAGAAGGAGAAGAAGAAGGAGAAGAAGAAAAAGAAAGAGAAGAAGAAGAAGTTTCCTTTTTATAAATTAAACAATATAAACGTCTCAGGTCTATTGTACTCTTCTTGTTGTTGCTCTTGTTCTTGTCTAGATTCAGAGTACGTCTGCTGTGTAAAGGTTTGAGTCGTAATACATTCATTATCCAGCGAAGTCGTGAAGATTGGCGATGTACATTGATATTCCATGCTCGGTGTTAAAATTTGGATCGATGACATTAATCTCCATCTGTTCTTGCTGTTCAGGCTCAGTTTGTGCAGTCGAAGTGGAAGGTTGTAGCTCTAGAGTCGAACTTGGGCGAAACGCACGGATTTTTAACGCTCTCTACATTCCCCCGACCTTTCGATTGAGGACTTAGCGGACCTTTTCGGATTTCTCTAGTTCTCCACCAGCTGTTTCTTCAACTTTTGCCGGTTCTTATAGTAATTTTCCCTGGATTTTCGCGGCATTTCTAAATTTTCGTCAACAAAGTTGCTGTTTTTTTACCTAAAAAATAAATAAATTTTAAATCCACTTTATTTTGGTTTATCACATTCGCCCGTTAGCTCTGATCGTCAGCTATGGAATGCGGGGCTGAGGTCATCGCTATTATTATTTATTCAATAGTTATCAACCTTAAAACGGTGTGCGGTGAAACAAAATCACGCAAAATTTAGCTTAATTTCTAACGCTATCGTATCGAAGAGTTAAGAGGTGGAGGGTTGAAACTTATTTTGTTAAAAATGGAACTCTATCTAATGATGTATTATTTATTACTCTACTAAGTTTCGAAGATATAAGTGATCAAAGTGTGCCATGTTTTCGTTGCATCCGTGCTCCCTATGCTGTTATCTCCTACCCAGCGCGGAGGAAGGCGTAATTCTACGTCAAAAAGGTGAAAAACATTATGGCATTATGCTATATGAGTGTGTGTTTTATATTCAAAAGTAAATAATTTAAGGAGTTCTGTTTTTTTTTTTTTTGTGTGTGTGCGCCACAACTCCTTAATTGTTTTTCAATAGTACTAGACGAAACCCGTCAGAATCGACGGTTAGTCTATTAGCTTTCAATTATTGAAAATTTTAAATTCCATATTATTAACTAGGTTTTATGAGTTTTTTAATAATTCAAATTCTGTGGAATCTACAGGAATTTTTCGTAAAACCAAAATTATTGCATTTTGTCGTATAAAACACAAATGTGCAAGTTATAATTAAAATTATAGTCTTAGTTTTATATTATATTATTATTAAACAGACATCGACTCGTGCATTTATTAACAATTTATGAAATTTAATTCACTGTAGAAAATACAAGAAAATACACTTTTCTATTACTGTTAAAGTAAATAATTCTACTCATACCTTCAATGTGATACTTGCGCCTGCTTAGCTGCATAACAGGCGGCTGATCCGTGGCGATATCGTTGACAATGCAAGTCTCATTTCTTCATCAACAGATTTGAGTCTCTCCCCTCTTTGCTGTTTGAATTTCAGTCAACGTCGAGAAGCCCAGTTCACACAAATATATATTTGAAAATGAAAATTACACATTAACTGCCAGCTCGGATATAGCCGAGTATTAACTCCTTATTGTCAACCAAAATGTGTCTTAAGTCACTTCGAGAAGTTTTAATTTTAACTTTCTGTCTGCTTTTAAATCTGCGAGTTCCTCTTGTATGTTAATCGAAAGAGGTTTTGAATTCGCAACGAATGGATCACAAATCCAGTCGAAATATTGAGCACTCTCTCCAAAATACTTCTTGAACTTCTGCCGCAAGATTTCTAAATGTTCTTTAAGTCCATCGCCACTTTCTTACCGTCAGCAAGTGGACATACAGTCGGGAATATCTCAAACGACCCATTAGTTTAATAGTAATAGAAAATAGCAAGACTGACTAGCAATCACAATATTCGGACTACTTCAGATCCCAGCTGTGATAGATCTGAAATAATTGGAAGACGCGGGACCTATACTCTTCAAAGGGAAGGAGAGACACATATACAGACTTATTTAAAATAAAGTCTACCAATGGGAGGGTGCATCGGTACAGAAAAAAAAGTAATAAAGTTGAAGAAGCACTAACAAACAGGGACAAATACCAAAACAACGTAATAAAATAATAGACAGAGAAAGTTTTGCTAATCCCCGCACTTTTTAGGGAAAAGCGTACACAGAATATGCGGCAAGTGTAACAAAGAAGCCGCACAGCGCAGCGGTAGAGGCGAGAAATACGAATATATCAATAAGCAAAACTACGATATAACAACAACTGTGAGTAAATAATGTATATTTAATTTCTTAGAATACATAAAAATTCGCGGCATGTAATAAAGAATAAAAAAGCACAGTGGCGCACCCAGGAATTCCTGTTGGAGTGGACTATATATGCACTGCTGGCCACCCAAAATGCAACACCAAGAAGGACACGAGATAGCAAAGCCAGATTTACTGGAGACATAACAGCAGATACAAAGATGCAACGATTGAGCTTAGAGGCCCGTGCGACTTGCGGAACACGCAGACATCAATAGTTCGTGTGGCCCCCATGGCTGGCAATAACGGCCGCTCCACGCCGCGGCAACGAACGAAACAGGCTTTGGATGTGGGCTTGGGGTATGTCGGTCCAGGCTGCTTCCACACGTTGCCACAGTTCATCAGGCGTAGCCGCGGGTGGTGCTTGCCGGGCCACTCGGTTGCCGATCAGCGACCAGACGTGTTCGATGGGCGACATATCGGGAGAACAGGCGGGCCACTGCAGCAGTGACACCTGGTGGGCCGTGAAGAATTGTTGCACGATGCGTGCCACGTGCGGGCGCGCATTGTCCTGTTGAAACGTGGCCGCTGGCAGGTCCTGAAGGTAAGGGAGGACTACAGGCTCCAAAACGTCGGAGATGTATCGGTGGCTGTTGAGTGTACCGGCGATGCGTACCAGAGGGGTGCGGGTGCCAAATCCAATTGCGCCCCAAACCATAACGCCAGGCGACGGACCGGTATGGCGATGCATAATTCAGGCTTCATACAGTCTCTCGCCGCGGTGCCGCCACACGCGGATCCGACCATCGTGGTGTTGCAGGCAGAAGCGGGATTCGTCGGAAAAGACAACGTCGTGCCATTCCGTAGTCCAGGTGCAGCGTTCAACGGCGCACTGCCGCCGTACTCGCCGGTGGTGTGTCGTCAATGGTAATCGGAGCAATGGGCGCCGTGTGACAAGTCCCCGCTCCTGCAGACGACGTCGAACGGTACGTGCTGACACAGGTTATTGCGCAACACACCCTAATTCCTGCGCTAACGTTCGTGATGTGACTGTGCGAGCCGTCAATGCCCGCCGCACAACATGCCAGTCCTCTCGTCGGTCCGTTCGTCCTTCCTGCACCCACTGAATCCATACTCGCCTCACTGTGGCTGGATGTCGTCCCACACGGGCGCCGATGTCTCGGTACGATAAACCGCTCTCGCGATAAGCCACTATTCGTCCTCTGTCGAATTCCGAAACGTGCTGAAATGACTGCCGTATTCTACGACGAAGCATCAGGAAGCTTCCCACGCACAGGTCCGGCAGCACAACACACTTCCGCCACTTACACCCAGCCTTCTGTGCACCCTTCTTATAGTGCTTCTCGGTGGCATGCCGGACGCATATGATTTGCATATGCCCTGCAATGCTAATCGTTTGCATGTCCTCTCGCGGGCGACGCATCCTGCAAATTTCAGGCCAATCGGATGCTCCCTTCCTGGTGTTGCATTTTGGGTGGCCAGCAGTGTACATATATACACTGCTGGTCAATTGCTAAGGACGGATCATAAACGGCTATATAGCGCATAAAAAAGTAAGTGTGGTTGGATGCCAAGTGAAATAAAATAATGTCAGAATGCCAGGACATTACAAGAAAAACAATTTATTGTGCTCTGAAATCCAGAGGCTTTGGAACGTGTTCAAGGGACCAACAGGCCATTTTGTGCAGAATACGTAAACGTAAAAAAATGCAATTACCGTCCGCAGGCGTTCCAGCGTAAGATGTCAATACGGGATATGGCCACCATGGAGGGCGATGCGAGATTCCACACGTCGTGTCATGCTTTGCACAACATTATCAAGCAGCTGTTGGGGTAATTTATCCCATTCCTCTGTCAGTGCACGGATGAGGGTGTCCTTGTTTATTGGAGGGCATTGGCGACCAGCAAGACTCCTCCCCAAAGCATCCCACACATTTTCAATGGGATTCAGATCTGGAGAACGTGCTGGCCATACGAGGCGTTGAATATCCTCGCTCTCAAGACACTCCTGGACAGCGACTGTTCGATGACATGTTGCGTTGTCGTCCATGAAAATGAATCTATCACCGACAGCACCACGGAACATGCGAACATGAGCTAGCAGAACATCATTAATGTATCGTTGGCCAGTCATAGTCCCAGTTGGAAGCACATAGAGGGACGTACGGCCATTGATCATGATGCCAGCCCATACCATGACACTACATGTCGGATATCGGTCCCTTTCCTGTATGTTTGCTGGACAATATGCAGTACCACTATCACGCCAGATCAGCTGTCGTCGACAATCAGACGATAGACTGTATCTACTCTCATCTGAGAAGAGGACAGCAGACCAGTCGTTATCAGTCCAATTGCGATGTTGATGGCACCATTGCAAACGGGCGGTACGGTGACGTCTGGACAATAGGATGCACACAACAGCACGGCGGGCGTATAGCTCTCCTTCATGCAAACGTCTGGCGACAGTTTTTCGGGAGATCCGCTTGCCAGTAGCAGCCATAAACTGATTTGCTACCTCACTAGATGTGCTGCGCCGGTGTATTTTTGTCGATAGCACTATGTACCGATCTTCTGCAGGTGTCGTACTGCGAACACGACCTCCCCCGTGACGTTTGCTACACTCTCCATTTGTTTGAAATGTTTTCCAAAGCCTTGAAACAACACTGTTACTGACGTCGAACTCCCTGGCAACATCTGTTATTTTTCGCCCTTCTTCTCTTTTTTTTTTTTTTTTTTTTTTTTTTGATTGGAGGTTTAACGACCACCGTGAGCAACTCAATGGGCTATAAGCAGTCGCCCGTCCCTAATTTAGGGTCACTGGTTCCAGGGAAGGGAGAGAGCCAGTGCCGTAAGACAAACACAACATCCATGCCTCACCGGGATTCGAACCCGGACCCCTTTCGGGCGAATGATCAGAGGCCATCGCTTAGACCACTGCGCCACCGGGGCGGCACCCCGCCCTTCTTCAATCTTGCCAATAATACGGCCACGCGTAAAATCATCTAGGTGATGTCGGGAAGACATACTGAAAATTGCAAGTTCGTCAATTGATTCTTTCCCTTTCAACTTTGCGTTTGAACAACAACGGTCAATACGCGTCAAATCCTTTATATCTCTTATCAGCGCTATGACGTCACGAACAAGTTCGGCAATCCAAAATTTGCATACGCACAACACGTCTTACTGTATCCCGCACTTATGCTAATTTCCACATTTTCCTGCCTTCCATTTTATGGTTGCTATCGTTGCTATTGTCATCCGTCCTTAGCAATTGTCCGGCAGTGTAGTATAGTTATACAATGTGTGACGTACGATGCTGTTGATATCTTTGGGGATTTGGGAAGAAGACACCATGTAATAGAAGATACTATGTAATTTTTTGAACATGTAAAATAATGTTTTTGAATGTTTAATTTGTGAGGAACGTCGCTCTTAATCTCCTTGGAGGGGCTTAAGCCCCCAAAGCCCCCTCCGTGGCTGCACCAATGAACAAGCATGATCTTATTTAATCAGTGCAGCGACTGAGAATGAAACACAAGCACGTGAAACTAGGATAAAATTAAAAAATGAAACTCGACAATTAATTTCTTACAATAGGATAATAGGTAAAAGCGCGCGTCACACCTTTCCCGTTGTGTGTGTGTGTGTGTGTTTTGCACCGGTTGCGGAACACTGGTCCAGAATAGCTACTTTTCTGTCATCCAGTTTTTACAAACCAAAACCGCGAAAATGATTTTAAAATGTTTACGGACTTATTTAATTAAAAAAATACAAAAAGTTTGCTTTCTTTAATGCTTCAAAGCTTCTGTAAAAAAACTCCTGGCTATTCCTTTAACCAGTTTCATATGCAGCTTCCGGGAAAAAAAGAAATTGTAAAACATTTTTTCAGAGGTTGGAGGTCTTCTTAGCCGCGAGACCCTCCCGCGATGCGGGGGTTGCGGGGGCTATCAGTACGCCCCTGCTTCTTCTTATGACGTATACTCTAAATTGGCTTTCATTTTCAGTTGCTTACTCTATGTAAATTTGAGTTCCTCCTCTTTTAGCGTTTTCAACCTTAACGTTATATCTTCTCTCTCGCGGAATGATGTTGCCAACAGTCTTGAGGTCAAAGAGCCTGAGGTATGCATGTTGACAGATAAGAACGAGATGTATAAAATGTTGAAGCAAGCAGCAAAAAGTGTGGTGGCAGCAGCATTAGGCTGAAACCGTTTACTTGAAGTCTGCGTGTTCCAGTTGTGTTGTGTTGGAGTTAATCAAGTTTTCTGCTTACTAACTTACGTTAATCAGTTTTAAAATATTAGTACTGTTGTGAATTAGTTTTTTTGTTTTTTTTATTGGAGGTTTAACGACCACCGTGAGCAACTCAGTGGGCTATAAGCAGTCGCCCGTCCTTAATTTAGGGTCACTGGTTCCATGGAGGGGAGAGAGCCAGTGCCGTAAGACAAACACAACATCCTTGCCTCACCGGGATTCGAACCCGGACCCCTTTCGGACGAATGATCAGAGGCCATCGTTTAGACCACTGCGCCACCTGGGCGGCGTGAATTAGTTCCTCACGAGTTGTGGAATATTCGAGTGAAGTGCTCATATACGATATTGATGGAATAAAAAGCAAACTGTAAGTCTTTCTGGAACTTTACACAGTCGTATCAGAATAACATGACCACCCACCTCATAATGGGAATAACCACCCTCGACCCGGATGACAGCGGCGAGACGGCGTGGCATGGACGCAATGAGGCCCTGGAAGGTTGCCCGAGGTGCACGTGCATATTCGGACTGCAGCAGAGCACGGAGGTCCCGGAGATGAGGTGGGTCGGCACGTCGAACCTGTCGATCCAAATAGTCCCACAAGTGCTCTATGGGATTGAGGTCGGGTGATCTCGCCGGAAATCGCTGTCTGTCGTGTTTCTGGAACCAGCCTTAGCGATATGGCACGGCCTATTGTCCTGTTGGTAGACACCATCGCTAACTGGGTAAACGTCCAACATGAAGGGATGCATGTGGTCAGCGAGGTTGGACAGGTAGCCATTGACGTTCAGAGACCCATCCAGTGGTACCAGCGGTCACAAGTCATACCAGGAAAACATCCCCCAGACATGCACACTGCCACCACTGGCTTGTACTTGACCAACGAGAGTGTCCGTGTGTTGGTTCTCGTGTGTCTGGCGTCATATCCGCCACCGTCCGTCACTTCTGTGGAGTAGAAACCTCGATTCGTCGGAGAAGGCAACCTTTTCCCACGTTTCCACTGTCCAATGACGTTAATCCCATACGAACTGTAGGCGTCGTTACCGATTGACCTGGATTATCAGGGGCACCTTGAAGCAGAGTCAACTCCGGAGACCCATGCCTAACAGGGTTCGCTTTACTGTTATCGGGGACACGTACCTGGGTGCTCCAGCGTTCATTTGCGTGGTCAGTTGCTGCACTGTTGCACGTCGATTTCCCTTTACCAGTCGATGGAGGAGACGTTCTCCTCTGGGGTCGATGGCCTTTGGGGCTCCACAGTTATGACGTCGGTAGGCACTCGATGTGCCAGCGGTCCATTCTTCGTACACCCTTACTGTACCGGCTCGCGAACAGCCCACGATGTCTGTTGTTTCTGAGATGCTTCCAACCTTGTTGTGGTAGCCGATGATCATTCCTTTCCGTCCGTCCGTCTGTACCTATGATATCTCTGCAACTATTAGTCCGATTTGAAAAATTGTTCTTGCATTAGGAAGCTTTGAATATGCGAATAATGATCCTTTATTTCGTTTTTTTTTTACGATGTACAATTTCGCAGCTAGAGGGCGTAAGTGCAGATGATGCCGAATTCAAAAATACGTTTTAATTAACATATTTGCTTCTAAACATCCGATTGAAAAAAATATTTTATATTTCGATTCCATTTATGTCGAAGAGTATTTTAGATATAGTTAATTTTTCAAATTACGCATAGATATTCCGCTAGGGGGCGTAAAATTAAATTATATTTTTCCCGATAACTCTTCTTCTAAAACTCCGATTTGAAAAATTATTTCTTCAGCGGATACACCTCCTGACGGAACATCTTTTGCATATAATTTCAAATTTTTGGTAAAGAATACTTTGGCCACCAGGGGGCGTAAGTGTTAATTTTAGCTTCTGATATATTTACCATAAAATCTGAGCTTCTAAAATATCGATTGAAAAAACTCTTTCGTGGACTGATGCCACTCACATCGATAAACCTATTCGGAATATTTTCTTCTTATAATATTCCACAGTTTCTCCGCCAGGGGGCGTAGATCTATATCTTGTTTTTTGGTCAATATCTCTACTTCTAGAAGTCCGATTTGAAAAAAAATTCTACTTTGTTGAATACTGTTTTCAGTGTGACATGTTTTTCATATAATTTCAAAATTTTCAAGTAGTTCATAGACTTTCCGCTAGGGGCGTAAAGGTAAATTGCTCCCCCCATCTCTGCTCCTAAATCTCCGATTTGAAAAATTCTTTCTGAACCGGATACAGCTTTTGATGGGAAATCGTTTGCACATAATTTCTAATTTTTGTGAAAAAATGGTTTGGCCACCAGGGGGCGTAATCTTAATTTCGCTTCTGACGTATTTGCAGCAAAATATGAGGTTCTAAAATCCGATCGTAAAAACGTCGTTTGTAGACCGATAATACTCATGTCGACAAACCGTTTAGAAACATTTTCTTCTTAAAATAATGCATCGTTTCTACGCCAGGGGGCGTAGGTATACATCTTATTTTTGTCAATATCTCTACTTCTAGGAGTCCGATTTGAAAAATTCTTTCTTTGTTGGATAGTGTTTCTAGTGTGACATGTTTTCCATACAATTTGAAAATTTTCAAGTGATTCATAGACTTTCCGCTAGGGGGCGTACAGGTAAATTGTTTCCCCCCCCCATATCTCTGCTTCTAAATCTCCGATTTGAAAAATTCTTTCTGCACCGGATACAGCTGCTGATGGGAAATCCTTTGTACATAATTTCAAATTTTTGTAAAAAATGGTTTGGCCACCAGGTGGCGTAAGTCTTAATTTCGGCTTCTGATGTATTTGCAGCAAAATATGAGCTTCTAAAATCTCGATTGAAAAAAAGTCATTTGTTGACCGATACTACTCATGTCGGCAAACCTTTTAGGAACATTTTCTTCTTGAAATAATGCATGGTTTCCACGCCAGGGGCGATGATGTATATCTTATTTTTTTCAATATCTATACTTCTAGGAGTCAGATTTGGAAAATTCCTTCTTTGTTGAATAGTGTTTCCGATGCGAAATGTTTTTCCTAAAAATTCAAAATTTTCAAGTAAATCATAGGCTTTCCGCTAGGAGGCACAAGGCAAATTGCGTTTTATGCGTTATTTCTGCTTCTAAAACTCCGATTTGAAAAATTCTTCCTGTATCGCATACAAGACATGATGGAAAATATTTTTCACATAATTTCTAATGTTTGGTAAAGAATGGTTTGGCCACCAGGGGGCATAAATGTTAATTTCTGTTTCTGATGTATTTGTGGCAAAATCTGGGCTCCTGAAAACTCGACAAAATTTTTTTTCTTGGACCGATACCGCTCAGAAAATCCTTTTGAGAATACTTTCTTCCTAAAATAATGCATGGTTTTCCCACCAAGGGACTTAAAGTCATATCTTATTTTTGTCGATATCTCTGTTTCTAAAAGTCCGATTTGAAAAATTATTTCTGTGTTGAAGAGCGTTTCCCGTGCGAAATGTTTCTCATATAAATTCATGTTTTTCTTAACACACAAGTCTGCAATCAGAGGGCGTAAGCTCACGATTGCGTTTACAACAATATCTGAGGGATTAAAGTCCCGATTGAAAAACTTCTTTCTTCCGTCAGATACTAGCCTATTGTTTTCCATATCGGCTCCATTGATTTTGGATAGCTTTGATAAATTTAATTTGCGTCAGAACGGATTCAAAAGACGTGCTTATTACACCCGAAAATTCGGTGTCAACTTTCTTGTATATCCCTGTGGTCGATCTTGTCACGTGCACTCTGTGACGCGCATGGGCGGGTACACTGTGATTCTGGGGGTGATCATATTATTCTGATATGACCATGTATTTGAGCGACTTTGTTTCACTTCGAGTGAGTGAATAATTAGAGGAAATCATGAAAGAAATACGGGATTACGCCATATAATACAAATTTTGAAGATGACAATCCGACTTTTGGCGTAAATGTGACAAGGATGGTAAGTCAGATAATATTCGAAAACTTGAAAATTTTCATCGTCCTCGAGCGAGACTCAAACCCGCGTCTCCCAGATAGCTCCCGGGTATGCTAACCACTACACCACCCAGAACGACCAAGTTTCAAGTTTCCGATCAATTTGAATATAACTATCACAGGATTCGCTAGTAACCATCACATGATTGCCGGTTGCTTCGACTAGCGAATCCTGTGATGGTTATATTCAAATCAATCGGAAACTTGGTCGTTCTGGGTGGTGTAGTGGTTAGCATACCCGGTCGCTATCTGGGAGACGCGGTTTCGAGTCCCGCTCCAGGACGATGAAAATTTTCAAGTTTTCGAATATTATCTGACTTACCATCCTTGTCATATTTACGCCAAAAATCGGATTGTCATCTTCAAAAGGAGAGGAAATTTTATGTAGTGTTGTTCTCAAAGCTACATACGCACATTAAATAGTAAAGAACGCTAAGCTGCCTAGAAACTTGACCGATCTTAGAAGAGTGTAAATAAGAAATGGTCACGGTGAAGTAATTCGTGTGTTCTTTTCTGGGGGATTACATCGGATGTTTAGTGATTTTTGAGAGCGACTACGATGGGCGAAATGGGGTCATAGGTCAGGACATAGGAGCGGAATCCATTCCATCGCCCTTATGCGTCATAGCTTATCGTAAAAATGCTTCGATTGCGACAAAACTTTATCATGTTGTTCCGGAGGTACACTGAACTGGTTCTGTTTAATATCATTGAAATAGAGTCAAAGGTCAGGGCGCAGGAGCAAGATTTATTCCACAGCCATTATGCTTCATATCTTACGTAAAAATGCTTCGATTGCGACAAAACTTTATCATGTTGCTCCGGAGGTATACTGAACCGGTTCTGTTGCATATTATCGAAACGGAATCAAAGGTCAAGGCACAAGAGTAAGCTTTATTCCACAGTCATTATCCTCATAACTTGAGTAATGATTCCTGGTAGGTTGCAAAGCGTATCATAATCAGTGCATTGCATGATTTTACTAACTTGTTAATTATTATTATTATTAATGAATGTTCGCTGAAAGTCTCCATAGTCCATACTCTCTCTCTGCTGTCTCCCTTGCGTGTCGCATTTTTTAATTGTTTGTCGCAGCATTCTGGGGGCAGGCCAGTGTCTCCAAGTTGCGGGGTTTTCCCGTTAAATTTATGGAGGAAATTCACGTTTAGGGGGTAATTTTGCAATCCTGTGACGTCCTAAAAATTCCCACGATCCCAGTGACTGAAAAAAGCAACCCTGGTGGTCCCCTTGATGTCATCTCCAGAAATTCCGGGGCCTTTACACGTGTTAAACACGAAGATTAAAATTAAGCTTGAGAGACTAAATCAGCTTATGAACCATAGCTTAAGAACCCCTGCACTTGAGATGCCAAAACAGCTGAAAAACTATAGCTTAAGAAACCCTGCCCTTGAGAGACTAAATCAGCTTATGAACCTTTGCACTTGAGAGACTAAATAAGCTTAAGAACCCTTGCACTTTAGAGACTAAATCAGCTTATGAAACATAGCTTTAAAACCCCTGAGCTTGAGAGACTAAATAAGTTTAAGAATCACAGCTCTTAAGAACCCCTGGGCTTGAGAGAAAAATCAGCTTAAGAACCATAACTTAAGAAACCCTGCTTTTGAGAGACTAAATTAGCTTATGAACCATAGCTTAAGAACCCCTGACCTTGAGAGGCTAAATCAGCTTAAGCACCCTTGCACTTGAGAGACTAAATCAGCTTAAGCACCCTTGCACTTGAGAGACTAAATCAGCTTAAGAACCCTTGCACTTGAGAGATTAAATCAGCTTATGAACCATAGCTTTAAAACCCCTGAGCTTGAGAGACTAAGTCAGCTTAAGAACCCCCTGCAAAAACACAAGTGCTGGGAAACTGCTGGCCACCAGCTGGCAGTGATGGGTCACTGCTGGCTGAAATCTGCCGCTCACGGCCCGGTAGTGGTCCGTTGGTGGCAGCGCTATCAGTTGGCGAGCCATTGATGGCCCTGCAGCATCGCCGTGAATTGTGGGCCGCCAAGCAAGTGCCACTAGTGGCCCGTTGCTGCCAACCAATGCAACACCCAACAGCAGGTGGAAGCAACGGGACTGCGCATGCGCAGAAGCAACACTTGCTGTGTCTCTCATGGTACCAGCTAGTTGAAGACGACGCTATCGCCATCGTGTTATTTTAGTGGATGTTAAGAAAAGAATCCATATGTGGAGAGGCGAATTAATTTCCTAATGAAATTTTACGTCGACGAAGATATCAGATTAAGCCGTGAAATACTAGATTACAGCCATGAAATACACCCACTCCATTCCCATGAATAACAATTCATGGAATGATTTGGATGAATAACAAGAAAAAATTTGAAACCGCTTGAAACAAATATCCTGGAAGACCATTAAAACAACGTTTGTTGGAAAAAAAAAAAAGAATTATACGCGTACAAAATTTATTAATTATTTGAAAGAAAAAAAAAAGCAACGTTATGTGGTGTACTCATCCATGGGTTGAATACACAAGACTGGGAGGAATTCGTTTCTAAAAATAACGAGAAGTAAAATAAAATATCTTTTACTTTTTGAAACAAATGTAGCTTCGGACAACGGAAAGGAAAGACACAACGTTAAAAATGTAACAGAATGTGACATTAACCCGGGTAAATTCAACAATCTCTTTTCAAAGCGACAAGGACAGTACAAAACTTTGGAAAGCGACTCTAAGTATGTACACGCCTTGAAAATGAGTGAAGTTCCCTTAAGGTAAAAAAAACTATCGTTACGTTGAAAAAATTAATTTATCAATTATATGAAACTGACTTTTATGAAAAATACCTCGCAATATTGTAAAATGAAAGAGGGAAGCATTCGATTACACACTGCATACCAAACAGACAGCTTTAAGCATATGCTCGAGCGTGGCAAATTAGTCCGGTCGGTAGAGAGTTCAGCTGTCCCTCTAACGGCCATGGTTCAAATCCAGTCAGATGCAAACGGGCGTTTTTCCGGTCTGTTGATAAAATTTCTCCGGCGCAGTGTGTTAATTCAGAAGCTTCGTAAGGGTAGATAAAAAAATTTTGCTTTGGAAAACTGCGGTTATCCTTGCTTTTTTTATTATTACTATGGCTACTACTGGGAAATTGGCGGACAAGATTCGGCAAGCCACCAGTTACGTCACGTGGTTGCTGGCTGCTACTAACGGCACACTAGCGGACCACATTAGGCTAGCCACCATTTCTGGCACGTACTTTCAGGGCCACTTGTGGCAGCTACTGCCTGTGATGGACTACTGATGGCCCTGTTGCGGCATATGACAACTGATGGGGTGCCAACCGTTGGCCAGCTGTTGGCCTGAACTGCTGGCCCTTCTGTTGGCCGCCCGGGCCAGCAAGACTGATTTTGCTGGGCCCTGTTCTTGAGAGACTACTTCAGCTTATGAACTATAGCTTAAGAACCCCTGCACTTGAGAGACTAAATCAGCTTAAGAACCCCTGCGCTTGAGAGACTAAATCAGCTTATGAACCATAGCTTAAGAACCCCTGCACTTGAGAGACTAAATCAGCTAAAGAACAAATGTGCTTGAGAGGCTAAATCAGCTTATGAACCATTATTTAGGAACCCCTGCACTTGCGAGACTAAATCAGCTTAAGAGCCATAGCTTAAGAACACTTGCACTTGAGAGACTAAATCAGCTTAATAACCATAGCTTAAGAACCCCTGGGCTTGCGAGGCTAAATCAGCTTAAGAACCCCTGCGCTTGAGAGACTAAATCTACTCTTATCAGTAAAAAGTACCGTACTCACTATTCTGCTGTCCAGTCCTTATGTTCACTGGACCACTGTAAACGGTGTCTTAGGTGGGCAGTTCTTAATGGAACATAGCGTACTGGTCGTCATACAAACAGTCCACATTTGTGTAGTCGCTTCGCCACTGTAAACCGCGATATTGTGCGGTCTATTGTTTTGCAAGGTTACTGGCTGTCTGGTGTCGATCCCTCTTTGCCTGTAGGAGCAGATAACTGTCCTCACTGGGGATGGTTTTTGGTGGACTACCACCACCGGTCTTTCGCACAGCTGTATCTACAATCCTGAAGGCCGGCCACGCTAGCAGTTCGATGCTATGCGGGCGATAACGAACTCTTGGGCCACACTTATCACAGTTTTTTTCCTCTTCGAGCCTCCCAATTATTCGACCACGAGTAAAATCATCAAGATGTTCTGAACCTGCCATTTCGTCATCTCTAGCACACAACAAACACAATCGAATGCCTTATGAATGCCGTCCGGTGAATTCTGTTCAGCTGATGTTATTGGGCTGCGTGAGCGCATTTTGTTATCACGTCACGCAAACTACACGTCATGCTCGATTATTACGCATGTGCGGTTGCTCCTGTTTTCGGACATGGTACTAAGTTTATTTGTGTTTCGGTGCTGCTGTTGTTTACGACGTTATTTTGCTTGTTCCACTTCGTTCTTAAGTTTTGCCCAACAGGGTAACGTAAAGGAACGCAATCTCTTCAACAAACAGTGAATTCTCTCTCACTTGCGATTGTGCTTCAGTTTTCTTCTTCTTCTTCTTCTTCTTAACCTATTGGCACCCACTGCAGGGTATAGGTCTCTCCCAGTCTTTTCCAACTTCTTCTATCCTTAGTCCCAGTTCACCATTTAGCACCTTTCACTTGGGTGGTAATTCGATCTATTCCCCCACACTGACCAAACGGGTTAGGGTGATACATTTTATAGCTTCTGCCAGCTAGGAGAGAACGCAGACTCCCACTGCTTAGAAGAAAAGAAAAGTAATGGAAAGTATAGTTTTCTTCTACTACTATTAATCGAAGTCCATTTAGGTTCAAGGCATTTTTTATAAAACGTAGGCCTGACTATCTCGTTTCTTGTTTAGCTTTGGCTACGTTTCTCAGTATAAATGCCATAAGAATCTCAGCTTCTTTTTCCAATGTTTCATTTTTTTTACATTTAATGAAACATTCTAAACGTCCTCTAACAACTTTCTAAGCACATTTTTTTCGATCAGTTTTCTTTTTTTGCTGTATCATAAACAACAAGCACATCAAATAAAGAACTGGCTTTAACTGAAACATAGTCATGAAAGAAATTTATGAAGAACCACTACCATCAAGTAAGGCGAGAAAAAATTCATAATTTTTCTAATGACGCATTTTCTCTTGTTATAACGTTTTTCGAATTATTTGTCGTAACGCAATTCAGAGGCAATATAGACTGAAAAACAAATGTACTTACCACACAAACAATATAATAAAAACAATATAATTTCTTTGTCTGAGCGTTTGTTTCACTTTGGTGACTCAGTGGAAAGAGTAATCACCATAGCAACAACCGTATTTGTGACGTCACGCTTAGCTTTTCGTATTTTCGTGCAAATGTTCAATGAATGGAAACAGCTTTCCGGATTAAATTATGAAACGTCATCACCTTGGCAACAACTGAGAAAGAAATATTTGTGACGACACACGCTTAGTTATCATGTTTTCGTTCAGGTGTTCAGGAAATGGAAACTGCTTCCCAGATATAATTATGTGACGTCATCACTATAGCACCAACTGAGAAAGAAATATTTGTGACGTCACGCTTAGCTTTTCGTGTTTTCGGACAGCTGTTCCGTAAATGGAAACTGCTAATTATGTTAGCGTGTGACGTAGCAACTGAATGACGAAATACTTTTTCTTATTGTTGTAATGTTCATGAAACATACTTGCACATTTGGACTTCACAAACAAAAAAACCTGGTTATTAAAAATTACTCTACATATTTTATTTTTCTCCGTCATGATTGATGGGCATTCACCTAGTCTTCTTAATATTCCTTAAATCTGCAAAATGAGAAGGGAATAAGTCAGCAGGCTTCCAAACGCAGCAAGAACAGTTCCTTTGGTGTAATATATGACGTTACATCCGGAAAGCACACGTGCATCTCCATCAACAAAGGCTTTAATCATTTTCATCAATCCTGTCTCATTGTGATCTACGAAGCAAGCGTTTTGGTAAAGGCATCGCAGAGAACCTTTGACTAATTGGTCTTTCATATAAACTTCTGAAGCGCATAATATCAGGCACGTGGAACTCGTGATACAACAAATCAGGTATGAAAGGTTATCCACTAAAAGTGGACGGCCAAAAGGTAGCTTGGAGTAAGCAGTTAATTCAGCAACCCCTCCGAACATGAGGCTGAAATAAAGAGTGAATAATAAAAGCGTTGGAAGAGAAAAAATGGTCTGAAGATGATCTATGCACAGGAGAATTCTTCTGTATATCTTTATCAAACGATAAATCTTCGTATAATGATGAGGCTGCCAAGAAATCATCTCTAGCTGATAATTCAAGTGAAGAAGCATGCAACGTAACCAGTAGCACAAAAGGCAGTAAAATAAAGTAAGCAAAATTGGAATGGTTATTTCGCAAAGAAATATCACAGCGAGGAGGAAAAATGCAGGCACACATCTGAACAATGTTGATTCGCTGATTTTGACACCAAAAATCCAGAGTTCGTAAAAGGACCTTTCACTTTCGTTGCGGAAATCAGTAAAGAGCATCAAAAGTGAGGGGTGGAGAATAGGCCAGATGAGCACAATTACGAGTATGAGTGTCATGGCTGTGTCTTTCCTCTGGAGACGAAATTCAGTTCCTCTAAAGACTTCGTGAAGCTCTTTTAATAGTGAAATGACTGCATCTTTCCTCAATTTAATGATGAACCATGATAAAAACGATAAACAAGTTGCAAGCAGTATGGAGACCATGTCTTTGAAGTTAAAACCACTCATGCTCCTCCTGTTGAAGACTGTCACAGATAAAGTATACAAAAACGCCAAAATAAAGACAGTTATAAAAATCTTAGATGCAACTGAGTAAAAAACATTTCGTTTTACCGAGCAACGAATATCTATTCCAATCATGAGAAATATCCGTACAAGTAATCTGTGTCCAACGAACTTTAGGTCCTCCGTCCTCTGTGCTCTATGGAATGGAAGGTTTCGTTTGTTAGTTATTTGTACAAAAGTAGGTAGGTTTGAATGCATTCTACAATGGTTATTTCTTACCATTGTGGTTACTAAACGGGCGAGTGGAACACTTTCTTTACACAGTCTTTACAGAAACGGCAAAGTTACCAAATATTCAACCTGATACTCAACAGTAGTCACTTATTTCTCTAATATTCAGAATATCTTTTTGGGGTAACTAAATATTCAATGGATCTTATATACGGTGAAATATATATCACTATAACGGATAGTCAAGCTACATAGCGGAAAATGACAGCTTTGTTCTTTAAGATGGAAATAGTGCTGAATTTCTACGTTACCGTAGCACAAGAAATTTTAATCCCAAGAAAAAAATCTGGTGTTGTTTTGCGAACTTCCAAACACATTTTTTTTTACACGAAACGGCATTGTCCAATCCACGTCTAAATTTCTCCAAAAGTGAACTAGTTACTGTTCACCAGATGAAGCCGTCACTATAACGAAGTTTCGAAAAGGATGTTTGAGGATGGCGTTTATATTTTTTACTCTTCTAACACACAGCTGGAAATAAATGCAGCAACTTTATCTATGTTCACCGATCAGTGTAGGATATCTAGCACTGAGTTAACAGATACGAGTCATTTCCATTTGAGAAGCATTGTCAGATGAATTGCTGACGTAATAACGTCAACAAATAGTAACATTTATTATTTCATCAAAACCAATAACTCCAAGTTGCGTCTGATGCTGTGAGCATCAGACTTGTCTATGCTTATTTTATACAGCTGACTCGAACACTGAACGATGGTCGAACGAAAAGATCATTTGATGCAACTTTCTTGAAAGCTCCAGAGAAAACCTTATTTGACTTGTTTCTCTAAGAACGATAAAACATAATTAATTGCTTTCTACTGTTAGAAGATGAAGAGATTATTTGAGTAACGGCGAAATTATCGACATAAGTGATTTATGTTCCAATTAGTGTACTCTGATCTTTTATTAATCCGTGAAGGCAGCATTTCTTTTCCGAAAGTCTTGAAAAAAAAGAACTGGGAAACACCATGAGCTTCTGTTGCTTTCGAGAAACGGTTACCAGGCAACGCAGAAAGGTCCCTTGGAGAAATAATTTCGGGCAGATTTCAACCAAACAGTAAGCATCAGTGGCGTATCTTGTGTCTGAGACCTGGGTTATCTCACCCCCCCTCCCCAACACACAGTAGTGTTTTTTTTTAATTGTGAAGTTTAATTGTTAAGTAACAGAAGTAACCTATTTTAGGTACATGCTATTGCTACCAAATAATTATTAGGATTAGGATTTGAATACTTCATCAGTGCATGAACTCCATTCTTCTTTCCTTTTGTGTGAACTTGAGTGTTACGTTTTCATAAAAGGTTTCTTCCGAGTACTTTTTCGTATTTAACAATAATGTTTTTCTCTATTGACAAGTCCGCCAAGTTGCTCGAATGTACATTTTCTTGTGTGGCTCTAAGATATATCTTGATTTTTTTAATGCAGAAAAACTTCTTTCGGTAGTTGCAGTTGTTGATGGAAACTTTAATATTAGGTCTGCTAATTTGTACACCTCACTATGTCCAATTTATTCAACTTTATGTAACAAGTACTGATTAGTTTCTGTATTCAACAAGGGAATAAAACACCTTCAGTTCATTTTTTAGTCGAGCTGTATCAGAAGCATAGAGTTCTTTAAGTTCTGACAGTAGATGTTCAGGGAAGCTTTCACAAAATTTATCAAAACAGTTCGAATCCAACAAAGCCACGAATTTAAGATATAATATCACTGATTTTAATTCATTGAAACTTCACACAAACTGAAACAACTCTCGCGAAACACGTGCTGTTATAGCGGAAGCATTTGAGTGACTGAGGTAGTCGAAGTCTTCTCTTTTCAGAGCGAACCGTTGCGCAAAGCAATGGTCCATTTCCTCCATACGCTCATTCTTGTTGTAATGGAAACGCCAGCAGGTGATTGTATCGAAGGTCTTCCAATGAGAACAGCGAAGACATTGGAAGAGCTGCTTACGTTATGCCGTTGGCCTTCGCTCTCCAGACTGAGTCAAAGAAGCGAATCCGCACGTGTTTTTTTCGCAGCGAAAGCATGGACATATCTTAATACCGTTGCTAATTGACTTTTATTTGTGCATTCTCTGGGCTTTGCCGCTATCCTAGCTAGCCTGGAATATACGTCACCGGTACGCATCTTCACATTTCAGCGTTTGTTGACCTCGTAATTTGTTAGTGAATTCGCGTTCCTTTATTAATGATCTGAGAGGGAATAAAGAAGTTGTTTGTGCAAGATCGGAGAGGGAATTTACACTTCTTAGAAAATCCACTTGACTTCAAGTGGATTTTCTAAGAAGTAATTAACTCCTGTACTTCCAGTATATATATATAAAAAAATCTAGAGATTTTCCCCGGGAAAATACACTTATGGTCATAAAAAACAGAACACCTGAAAGGAGTCAAGCTACGACTTCGAATTTGAATTTTACAGGACATGTTCATTAGGCAATGCAAAACAAGTGATTAGCATCTCGGTGTCTTACGTACCATGCATTGATGTTGCTAATAACCGGTTTGGCCACATCTGGCTGTATCACCTGCTGTACGCAGGTGATACAACCAGATGTGCCCACACCGGTTACATAGAATCGAATAATGTGTGATTGGTATCCAGTGGAATAGCCATCTAGGCCTTATTGACTCGCGTGCAAAGTTCATCAAGAGTTTGTGGTGGACGGTTGTACTGCTGTACGCTCTGAGGTATTGAATCAAATAATGCGTGAATGGTGTCCTGTGGAATAGCTATCCAGGCTGTATTGACCGGCGTCCAAAGTTCATCAGGAGTTGCTGGCGGACGGTCGTATCACTGCACCTGTAGTTTGAGTATATTCCAGAGATTTTCTATGGCTGATAAATCCGGCGATGTAGTTGGCCACGGCAGAAGTGGAACGCTGTTATAGCTTAAAAAGGCACGTGTTGTCGGTGCAACATGCGGTGGGGCATTGTCTTGCTGAAATATGGCCCCGGGGACGTTCTGCAGTCACAGGAGAGCGACGGGCCGTACGATGTCATTGACGTAAAGGACAGTCATTATGGTGGTACGGACTCTGACGAGAGGTGACCTGCTTTCGTAGCGGATAGCATTCCAGGCCATGATACATCGTGTTGGTGCGGTATTCTTGGCGCGAATATACTCTTCATGACGCCTATGTACCTGTCGTCGGGGGACACAGATGCGGCCATCGTTTTCGCCTAAACAGAAGCACGTGTCGTCCGAGAACACGATATTGTGCCGTTCGTCATGCCACGTCCGAGAACAAAATATTGAGCCGTTCGTCACGCCACTCCCTTCGTCAATTAAGAATTTTCGCCATTCATCACTCCATTCCCTTCGTCAAATCACGATATTGGGCCATTCGTCACGCCATTCCCTTCGTCAAATCACGATATTGGGCCATTCGTCACACCATTCCCTTCGTCAATTCACGATATTGGGCCATTCGTCACTCCATTCCCTTCGCCAAATCACGATATTGGGCCATTCGTCACACCATTCCCTTCGTCAAATCACGATATTGGGCCATTCGTCCCGCCATTCCCTTTGTCAATTCACGATATTGGGCCATTCGTCACTCCATTCCCTTCGTCAATTCACGATATTGGGCCATTCTTCACGCCATTACCTTCGTCAATTCACGATATTGCGCCGTTCGTCACGCCACTCCCTTCGTTTCAGGATATTGGGCCATTCGTCACTCCATTCCCTTCATCAATTCACGATATTGGGCCGTTCGTCCCGCCACTCCCTTCGTTTCAAGATATTGGGCCTTTCGTGACGCCATTCCCTTCGTCAGTTCATGATATTGAGCCATTCGTCACGCCATTCCCTTCATCAATTCACGATATTGGGCCATTCGTCACGCCATTCTCTTTGTTTAATTTACTATTCCCTCCTAGAAGTTCATTGCTGCGGTGTCAAAGGTTGATCCCGGCGTCGTGTTTGCAGTACGACTTGTAATAACCGGCGACATGCTGTTACAACTGACACAGTTCTCCAGTGCTGCGCCACCGCCGTTGATGATGTTGAACGGTTACTCAAAGACGTCCTCATGAGACGACGGTTGTCCCTATGCGTTGTCTGTGTACGACGTCCAGAACCTTTTCTTCGTGTCATTCACCCTTCTTCGTACCATTTCCTGAACACTCTTGACCTGCCGGACACACTACGCCCCACACGCCAGGCAACCCGCATTGCAGTCTCTCATGCTAAAAATGAGACCTCCGTCGAACTCGCTGATGTGACTGTACGACTTCTTACACGACGACGAGGTGTCTTTACCCACTGATGACTAAGCACTGATATGCCGACCGAGCCACATGGCGCTTATAACAGAAAAACGGCCGGTTTCGGGGTTGTGACTTTGCGTGATCTGATTTGCCTAATTGTGGTACGAATGCACCTATGATGCCGAAACTGCAGTATAATCATTTCTGTGATATTTCTAGATTAATATATAGTGTAAAATTCAAAGACGTAAGTCGACTCCTTTCAGGTGCTCTGTTTTTTACGAACATGAGTGTAGGTGTCTTATTTTATTCGTAGCACAATTTTCGGAACTGCTTTTTGAAAGATTAATGCTTCTACATTCTTCCTGTATACGTGACGCATGGATTGATTGTTAAAACCTCCTCAGCCGATTTCAGTTTTTAAAATCGATGGAAGAATAGCACGGGTTTCGAATCGGTCGTCCGATATGGACCCAGTTTCCAGTCCAATAGCTCTGACCTCTTACTCTCCCTGGTACTCGTGGCCACAAATTACTCATAGGCTGCTTCCTATAGCCCATGAATTTGCATATGGCAGTCGTTAACCCTTTAAGTGGGAGACAAACTTCAACCAAATGGTACCTAAAATTTTCTGCCCACCCCAAACAAAAATGTTAATATAGTGGCCGTGTTTACTGAAAGCTAAGGAACAACATTCATCTCAAAAATATCGAGTGTAAACCTGCCACAAGTGATAAGCGCTCTTCTGTAGTCCCTTTGTTTTCTCTGTTCCATGGCCAAAGACATAATGGAGAATATCTAGTCCTCCTGACACTGACGCTAACAAGAAACTTAAGTGACTCAAACGTCTCCCTCCTTTCATAGTTTCGTTACTATTACCCTTTTAGAAACAAGTGACTCAAATGTCTCTCTCCTTTCTTCGGTTCGTGACTATTACCCTTTATAGTCCTTTTTTTTCTTTCTGTTCCATGGCCAAAGGCATGATGGAGAATATCTAGTCTTCCTGACATGGACGCTGGCAAGAAACTTAAGTGATTGAAAAGTCTCTCCCCTTTCTTAGTTTCGTCACTATTACCCTTTTAGAAACAAGTGTCTCAAACATCGCTGTCCTTTCTTAGGTTCGTCACTATTACCCTTTTAGAAACAAGTGACTCAAATATCTCTCTCCTTTCTTAGGTGCGTCACTATTACCCTTTATAGTCCTTTTTTTCTCTTTTCCATGGCCAAAGGCATGATGGAGAATATCTAGTCTTCCTGACACGGACGCTGGCAAGAAACTTAAGTAACTGAAAAGTATCTCCTTTCTCAGTTTCGTGACTATTACCCTTTTATAAGCAAGTGACTCAAACATCTCTCTTCTTTCTTAGGTTCGTGACTATTACCCTTTCAGAAGCAAGTAACTGAAACATCTCTCTCCTTTCTTAGGTTCGTGATTATTATCCTTTTAGAAACAAGTGACTCAAACGTCTCTCTCCTTTCTTAGGTTCGCCACTATTACCCTTTTAAAAACAAGTGACTCAGACGTCTCACTATTTTCTTAGGTTCGTCTGTATTACCCTTTTAGAAGCAAGTGACTCAAACATGTCTCTCCTTTCTTAGGTTCGTGACTCCCAACATGGCTCTCCTTTCTTAGGTTCGTGACTCCCTTGTTTCTAAAGGGAGTCCCTTGTTTCCCTTTTAGAAACAAGGGACTCAAACGTCTCTTTCCTTTCTTTGGTTCATCGTTCGTCGGTACTACGTTTTTAGAAACAACTGACTCAAACGTCTCTCTCCTTTCTTAGGTTCGTGACTATTACCCTTTTAGAAACAAGGGACTCAAACATGTGTCTCCTTTCTTAGGTTTGTGACTATTACCCTTCATAGTCCCTTTTTTTCTCTGTTCCATGGCCAAAGGCATGATGGAAACTATCTAGTACTCCTGACACGGACGCTGGCAAGAAACCTAAGTGACTCAAAAGTATCTCTCCTTTCTCAGTTTCGTTACTATTACCCTTTTAGAAACAAGTGTCTCAAACATCGCTGTCCTTTCTTAGGTTCGTCACTATTACCCTTTTAGAAACAAGTGACTCAAACATAGCTGTCCTTTCTCAGGTTTGTCACTATCACCCTTTTAAAAACAAGTGATTCAAACATCTCTCTCCTTTTTTAGATCGTCACTATTACCCTTTTAGAAACAAGTGATTTAAACATCTCTCTTCTTTCTTCGGTTCGTGACTATTACCCTTTTAGAAATAAGTGATTCAAACATCTCTCTCCTTTCTTAGGTTCGTCGTCAGTGATATAGCCCCTTTTAACAGGTAGGAAGGATTAGTGCGAATCCTCCCTCTAAATGACGACATTCAATAACAATGCTAAAAGGGAAGCAACGGTTCATGATGCGCAGGTTCAATCATTGCAACTATGTTCGGCTCACTCCTCAACAACAAATGCATTCGTTCGAGCTGATGTAAACTCATTTTGCTAAACCAAGTTCTTGGGGGGGGGGGGATCCTTGCCTACTCGTCTATAAAGTGTCTACTAATAGGTATAATTCTGCCACTAATCTTGATTATTGCACTCGCGTACGTTTTTTTCACAGCATTTTCATTATTGTCTGTATTACTATTTTTTTATCAGTGTTTCTTATGAGTTGTTGTACATTTACTGTTTTACTGTCTATGGAGTATAATTTGTTTTTTGTGGTGCATTTCTGGCCAGTGGACGTAGTATGCAGTATTAAAACTTTTATTTCATGTACTGGGTACCTTGTAGGAATTGTCTGATGTTGGCAGTGCTCTGTGAAAAATAAGTGGTGTAAATTCACGGAAAATTTCTGAAAATAACGTAAAGCAAAGTTGCCGGTAGCTGTCCATCTTTTAACGAAATTTCCGTTTTTAAAAGTTTCCGTTTATTTTAACTTCCGTATTTTCACAATCTTTAAATCGAAATCTTTTCCTTATGTGTTTTTGTAGGTCTAACATTTTTAAATTAAGTTTTTAAATGCTATTAATAATCTTTGAAGGTTCATTGATGGAACTGTTAAACTTTCTTTAATTAGTCTCTTGTTTTTTTAGCACGTCTTTTGTAAAAAAAGATCCTGCTTATGTTACCGGTTTGTCCGTCCGTCCGTTCGTCCGTCTGTACCCACGATATCTCTGCAACTATTAGTCTGATTTGAAAAATTCTCTCTGCACCGGATACAGCTCCTGATGGGAAATCCTTTGCACATAATTTCAAATTTTTGTGAAAAATATTTTGGCCACCAGGTGGCGTAAGTCTTAATTTCCGCTTCTGATGTATTTGTATATGAGCTTCTAAAATCTCGGTTGAAAAAAGTCGTTTTTTGATCGATACTACTCATGTCTACAAACCTTTTAGGAACATTTTCTTCTTGAAACAATGCGTGGTTTCTACGCCAGGGGGCGTAAATATATATCTTTTTTTGTCAATATCTCTACTTCTGGTAGTTCGATTTGAAAAATTCCTTCTTTGTTGGATAGTGTTTCCGATGCGAAATATTTTCCCTATAAATTCAAAATTTTCAAGTAAATCATAGACTTTTCGCTAGGGATCACAAAGGTAAATTGCGTTTTCTGCGTTATTTCTGATTCTAAAACTCCGATTTGAAACATTCTTGCTCTATCGCATACAAGACCTGATGGAAAATATTTTTCACATAATTTCTAATGTTTGGTAAAGAATGGTTTGGCCACCAGGGGGCATAAGTGTCAATTTCTGCTTCTGATGTATTTGTAGCAAAATCTGGGCTCCTGAAAACTCGACTAAATGGTTTTTTCCTTCGTCCGATACCGCTCATATGGAAAAACCTTTTGAGAATAGTTTCTTCCAAAAATAATGCATGGTTTTCCCACCAGGAGACGTAAAGTCACATCTTATTTTTTGTCGATATCTCTGTTTCTAAGAGTCCGATTTGAAAAATTCTTTCTGTGTTGGACAGTGTTTCCGGTGCGAAATGTTTCTCATATAAATTCATGTTTTTCTTAAAGCACAAGTCTGCAACCAGAGTGCGTAAGCTCACGATTCCGTTTACAGCAATATCTGAGGGATTAAAAACCCGGTTGAAAAACTTCTTTCTTCCGTTAGATGCTATTGTTTTCCATACCGGTTCCGTTGACTTTGAACAGCTTTGATAAATTTAATTTCGTCAGAACGGATTCAAAAGCCGTTCTTATTATACCCAAAGGTTCGGTGTCATCTATCTTGTTTTATTTTTTGTTTTTTTTTATTGAAGATTTAACGACCACCGCGAGCAACTCAATGGGTTATAAGCAGTTGCCCGTCCCCAATTTTGGGTCACTGGTTCCTGGGAACGGATAGATCCAATGCCGTAAGACAAACACAACATCCATGCCTCACCGGGATTCGAACCCGGACCCTTCTCGGACGAATGGTCAGGAGCCAGCGCTCAGACTATTGCGCCACCTTGGTGGCTCTTTTGTTTTTATGAGGTTCTTTTTTTTTTTTTTTTTTGATTGGAGGTTTAACGACCACCGTGAGCAACTCAATGGGCTATAAGCAGTCGCCCGTCCCTAATTTAGGGCCACTGGTTCCAGGGAAGGGAGAGAGCCAGTGCCGTAAGACAAACACAACATCCATGCCTGACCGGGATTCGAACCCGAACCCCTTACGGACGAATGATCAGAGGCCAGCGCTTAGACCACTGCGCCACCGGGGCGGCTTATGAGGTTCGTAGTCCAATATTTTATTTTGTCATAGAGGTCCATTTCACATACATTGCTGCTCATTCATTTGTAATGTACTTATTTTGTCCTCATTGGAATCTGTAATGTTCTAAAAATTATTTATTGTTTTTATTAATTTTTCTTTAAATTATCGTATGCTATTGTGATCGTGGTTCGTGTTTCCCCGGTTGGCATCAAGTTTTCTGTTTCAATGGTTGTGTACGCAGACACATTTTTTTTGTACAACTCTGGCAGTGGGCAAAATAATGTAATCCAAATATCATGATTAAAACGATTTCTTAATGTATTAAAATTTCCCCCAATTACAGATGCGTATAAAAAAACATTTGTAATGCTTTCGACAGATTTGAGGTTGGACTGGGGCCGACTATACTTTTTGCAGACTCCTCCTAAAAAAAGCGGAAATAAATAGAAAGTTTTTTCACAAGGCAGTTTCTTCTTTTACAGGGTGTTTCACACGAAACGGACGTAATTCAGTGAAATTAGACACGGACATACCATTACTCCGTTCATTAGTTGTGTCTCAACTAATGGACGTAATTCAGTGAAATTAGAAACGGATCTACCTTGGTGTATGGGAAGCATGATGATGATTTTACAGCAAGTGTTGAAAGTGGTAGCCACTAGCAGCATGCCTGCACATGCCTCTTCATGTTACGGAAGGTATTCACCAACATATAGGGAGTCACAGCCTCAATTTCTCGCCGAATGTTTTTTCTGCAGTTGTTGAGTCCGTGGCTTGTTGCGATACACTTTCCCTTTTCAGCATGCCCCTTAGGAAGAAATCCGGTGGGGCAAGGTCAGGCGACCTTGGTGGCCAAAGTCCCTTAGAAAAGACACGATCTACAAAGAAGGAAACAATTTCAGCCATGCTGACATTGGAGGTGTGGCAGGTGGCACCATCCTGCTAAAAATAGCCAGCACGGAGTTCCACCTCATCCAACTGATTCACAAACTCATGCATGATTTCCTTGTAGACTGCGGTATCCACCGTTGTATGGAAGGAGATTGGGCCAATAATGCGGCACCAAGACAGAGCACACCACATTCCAATTTTTTCATCATGAACAGGTGTCTCATGCACGGTGTTAGGATTCTCACTAGCCCAAATACGGCTGTTCTAAGAATTGACGCACCCATTTAGGTGGAACCATGTTTTTATCATGAAGAGGTGTCTCATGCCCGGTGTTAGGATTCTCACTAGCCCAAATACGGCTATTCTGGGAATTGACGCACCCACTTAGGTGGAACCGTGTTTTCATCATGAAGAGGTGTCTCATGCACGGTGTTAGGATTCTCACTAGCCCAAATACGGGTATTCTGGGAATTGAAGCACCCACTTAGGTGGAACCATGTTTTCATCATGAAGAGGTGTCTCATGCATGGTGTTAGGATTCTCACTAGCCCAAATACGGCTATTCTGGGAATTGACGCACCCACTTAGGTGGAACCATGTTTTCATCATGAAGAGGTGTCTCATGCACGGTGTTAGGATTCTCACTAGCCCAAATACGGCTATTCTGGGAATTGAAGCACCCACTTAGGTGGAACCATGTTTTCATCATGAAGAGATGTCTCATGCACGGTGTTAGGATTCTCATTTGCCCAAATACGGCTATTCTGGGAATTGAGGCACCCACTTAGGTGGAACCATGTTTTCATCATGAAGAGATGTCTCATGCACGGTGTTAGGATTCTCATTTGCCCAAATACGGCTATTCTGGGAATTGAGGCACCCACTTAGTGGAACCATGTTTTCATCATGAAAAGGTGTCTCGTGCACGGTGTTAGGAATCTCACCAGCACAAATACAACTATTCTGGAAATTGATGTGTCCACTCAAGTGGAACCACGCTTCGTCGGAAATCAGCGTGTAGTCCAGTATTCCTGGATGTGTATTGACAAACTTCTAGAACCAATGACAGTAATTCAGTCTCTTCTGTTCGTCGGGAGGTTTCAATTCTTGCACAGCAGTAACTCGACATGCATGCAGCTTTTCTTTTTTCTTTTTTTTGCAGCTCGTTGACATGTGCTTGTGGAAAACCCGATATCCTGCCACAGTTTACGCAAGGACTTCTGCGGGGAGGTCAGCAGTGTGTTTTTCATTTCCTGCATCGTTGCTTCGGGCAGTTTCAGACGTCCTCCTTCGTGGACATCCAACAATGATCCTGTGGTTTCTGGACCCGAAACTGCGCAATAAATTGTCTTTGGCACGCCTTTATCGACGCAGTTTTCCAGTACGTGCGGGCAATAAACACGCGCTGTTCCACTGTGTACGGGTTCATACTGTAATTGCTCGTAACACAAAGGCACGATGACTGTTGACGACCCCGAACAACAAAGAGCATAGTCAGATGCGTCACACCAACTGCCGAGGATAATGAAGCACAACACATGGGCTAGAAAGTAGCGCCACCACTCGCTACTCTCTAACCCGTGTGTAGCGCCTGCACGAAGTGAGGCCGATTGCGTGTTCGCTGTCCTCAATAGTTTGCTGATCATGCTTCGTATACACCAAGGTAAGACCGTGTCAAATTTCACTGAATTACCTCCATTAGTTTGCAAGTTATAAGGGAAAATCAGGGGCAGAGAGAGAGAGAGAGAGTGAAACACCCCGTAGTTTTTGCTGTGTTATCTGCAAAAAAAAAAAAAAAAAAAAAAAAAACCCTGTAGAACACTGTCAATTCTTCTAGCACCATGTTTATTCCGGGGCCTCTTCAAAATTCTGGGGCCCGGGGCTGCAACCTCCCTTGACCCCTGTTAAATGGGCTCTGACAGGGAGAGACCTCAAAGCCTGTGAGCTATAGATCTGTGTTGATGCAGTACTATCCGTGTTTATATATGGACTTATTTCCACAACACAGCTGATGGATATTAATGGATGTAATCTAAGGTATCACAATTATTCACTCAAGGTACAGGCAGAATTTGCTGTATCGCCCCTTTCCATCCATTCATGTCTGTGGTATGTAATTTTAAGAAATATCTTCTGGTGTTTGAAGGTCTCTGCCTCAACTGGGTGCGGGTGTTGCACCTACAGCAATGTATTAAGTTTGTTCTGCTTTTTGTTATATAAGACTTGATTATTTTGATACTTTTAGACCATAAGTTACAGAGGTTGTCCAAAATAATGGAAGCACCTTGAAACAATAGTTGTTACGCACTTAATATGGTGTGCGAGAACCATTGGCATTTAAAACTGTTTGAATACTCCTTCGAATGGACACATACAAGTCCTGGATGGTGGTAAGTGGTATGTTGTACCATTCTTCCTGCAGAAACTGCTCCAATTCCTTGTGAGACGCCGGAGAAGGAAGACGGGATTGCACTCTGTTTTCCAACACAGACCACAGGGGCTCAATGATGTTTAATTCCGGTGATTGTGCAGGTCAGGGAAGGTGTGCAACTTCATCCTCATGTTCCTCAAACCATGATTGAACAGTTCGACTTCTGTGAATCGGGGCATTATCATCTTGAAAGGTGCAATCCCCTGACGGAAACAATGTCTGCGCCATTAAGTGCACATGGTCGGCCAAAAGGGTTACATAATCACGCTAGTGATCCGTCCGTGTAAGGTGATAATGGGACCTGCTGCAAACCACGAGATCATGGCCCAAACCATTACGGAACCGCCCCCGTGCTTCACTGTAGGAAGGAGACAGTCTGGGTTGAAGGCTTCTGCGGGGGTTCTCCACACGTAAACCCACCCTGTGGTGGGGAATAGTGAGAAACTTGATTCATCGGAAAACAAGACATGTTCCCATTTATCCTCAGTTCACGTTTTATTTTTCCTGGCACCACTGTAGTCTTCGTTTCATATTCGACTGTGACACCAGGGGCTTTGCGATCGCAGCTCTGCCGTAAATATTGTGCTTATGCAATTCCCTTCGCACGATATGGGTCGCCAATGTGTTTCAGAGTTGTACGTTAAGCTCAGAAGTCACTTTCGTAGCCGTGGTCTTTCTCCTTGCGGTCACAATTCTCTTTAATCCCCTGCTGTCTCTTGCCGTCAGTTTGTTTTTTCTTCCACAGTTGTGTCTTGCAGGTGATGTTGTGCCGTAAACATTGTATGCTGTCATGACCTTTGACACGGTACCTCTCGATACCCCCAATACCTGTGCCACTGTGGTTACCGACGCACCAACCAGACGGGCTCCTACAATCTGCCCTCTTTGGAACTCCGATAGGTCACTCATTGTGCCTTCACCTGGAACGAAATTATGCAAATACAGATTTACAGTGCAATCACACAGACCCTTGAGACTAAAAGCAACACCTTTTTACAAAAAAAACAAACAAAAAAAAATGTAGCTACATGTTCGTTTTACTCAAAAAGCAGCACACACTGTTATCAGCGAGGTGCTTCAATTATTTTGGACAACCCCTCTAGAGCGTATCGTGAATAATTTCAATTGTAGACTCGAGATTGGTTGTTAAAGACAGTGCGAAATTGCAGATTGATTCGTAGTTAGTGATGCTGTTTATTTCAGAAAGTCTGTTTCAAGTTTTTCCCTTTTTATACAGAATTTTAGCCAATGCGAAACACTACATTTTCAGAAAATCGTTTCGCGCCGTTTAGGTCTACACGGGCCGCGCGTCTTAACCACTGAGCCAAAAAGTCTTAGGGCTCGCACGCACGTTTAAGGTAAAACTAATTGCGCAATGATGAATTTTTCTTTTTTCTTCATTGATGTCAGTGATTTAGTCATTTTATTTCCTGTTTGAACTTGTTAATTTTTGGCGGTTACACAAGCTTTTGTCAGGCTCGGATTGACTTCAGAGTATAAGAGGATTATCGAGAGAGACACATGATTGTATAAAAAAATTCGACGAGGAAGAAGTGGATTCGCCCGCTGTGTTTAAACGTAGAACTATGTATGCCCTGTTTTGTGTCTATGACAAGATCGTGAATAAAATACACAGTGGAAGTTGCAGACGTCGCACACTCGACCAAACTCGCTGTTGATGATTATTTTTCTGGAATTCTGCTGTTGCTTTTTCATAAATATTTTTGTAAGTCGCTGGCTTTACGTAATCCGGCTGTTTATTTGACACCAGTTAATATCCGAGTCCAAATGAATGTTCATTGGCACCGCGGCGTCCACCGGTGCGCCAGAGGGCTCCCGACGGGCTCACTTTGGCGCCCTCGTGTGAAATCCCGATAGCGTTTGCAGCGCTCGGCATTGGTAGTTCGGGGTTTCTTGGGTCCACCAATTTCCTGTTCTGCCAGTCTTTTCAGTTTCCGCAGATCCTTTCAGCGCTCAATTTCGCATTTTCGCTTCATTTTGATGTTTTTCCCCTGCTAATTCTACAAATCTGCGAACAAATTAATGATAAAGTACAGTTACATTATTATCTACTCTCATTTTTAACAGTCGTAATTGTAATTTTTTTCAATTCACAACGACTAGTCCACTATATTAACATTAATTACATACCAAAATCAATCTTCAATCAGCTTTAGTTCAGACGTATTGAACATGAAAACAAAAACTATCAAACGATAATAGCGCCGTTGCCACGGCCCGATAACCCCGGAGTTATTGCGAGTTGAAATGGGTTACACAATTACGTCGTATCCGCCGCTAATCTCTATCGTACCATAAGACGTAGTTCTTAGTCAAAAGAATGTCTACAGAGCAATTTTTCTTTAGTTTTCCATTTTATTACGAAGGAAATTAGTTTTTGGGATGAAGGATTTTCTCATTCTTACTGATAATCAGTAAAAAGATTGTCAATATAATAATATATTATTATTGACATAATAATACAGGGTGATTCATAAAGAAGTATACAGCTGCGAACCGTTAGGTAGATGTAACTCATAAAGTTTGTGTCCCGCTACTGAGGGAAGTGACGTAGGCGATAGCGCGCGTGTCACGTGACTAGTCAGTCCAAATGGCAGCGTCTGCAGTGGAGAAGGCGTTTTGTGTTCTTGAATTGAGCAAAACGGAATCTGTAATTGTTGTGCAACGGCATTTTCGATCACGATTCGGAAAAGAACCTCCAACCAGAAAATCTATCTACGATTGGCATAAAAAATTTGAAACTACGGGATGTTTGTGCAAACTTAAAAGTCTTACCTCGCGTTTCGGCAGAAATGGATTACCGGTTCGATGTGTGTCGTGTGACTAAGGGTGCACACATAGAATATCTGTGACTGTATCTAAAAAAACTTGAAACATTCCCATACAATTCTGTTACAGGTAACATAAAGTATGTTACATTGTTCTTGTTTTATAGTGCGTTGAAACTGTATACTTCTTTATGAATCACCCTGTAGTTTGTCAATAATAAGCTTATCTGGTTTTGATAGTTATTTCAGAATATTTTGATAAATTTTTATTCATGTTAGAATGTTTTGTAAGGTAATATCGTTAAGTATTTTTGTACTTATCGTAAGAATCTTTGAAGAACAATTTGCGCAATTGTAAAACGACACTGTGGCATTGATTCATTTGCATATGCATGAATCTTATATACGAGGTGTGATAAAAAAAAAAGTATCCAGACTGGTTTCATAAGTTCGAAATCCCGCGACACGGCAGGAAGCGGTTTGGCACAGGTTGACATTGGAGCCTACTACGCATGTGCCGTGAGTCACATCTCCCCTGCTTGTCCGATTTTTCTTACAGTAGTGCTTTGTACTTCCGTGTGTAAAGCGGTTCGTCGCATTAGTCATGTCGGAAAAAATTGATCAACGAATTTGCTTCAGATTTTGTAAAAACTTGGTGAAACTTGCAAAGACACATACTTAAAGTTACAGAAAGTCTATTAGGGTGTGGGGGATTGTATGAGCACACCCGTTTTTAAGTAGTGAAAGTGTTGAGATTGATGAACGGTCTGGGAGGCCTGCAACCACAGATAGAAACGGGTCAAAAATTTTGGACCCGAACCCGACCCGGACTCGGACGCCACATATTGGATCAAACCCGGACCTGACAAATCTGCTTTAAATTATAATATACTCTATATACACTATATTGACAAAAATCACCGGTCACCCATTTCAAAAGCAAATGAACGGATCCGCTGCGTTGTTCAGATGCGCGGCACAGCTGCAAACGGTATGAAAACAAGCCTGCAGCTGACCACGATCATATCGCACTGTGAGGTCGAGTGAAAATGTCGCGACGGGAGAGAACTGACTTTCAGAAAGGAAAGATTGTTGGGTGTTATATTAGTGGGTTGTCCATAAGAGAAACCGAGAGGCGTTTAAACATACTCAAGGCAACTGTTTTGAATGTACTGAATACGTGGAAGACACAGGGCGTGCCTGAAGTAGCAAAACGTACCGCCAGACCAAAGAAAATCAGTGACAGAGGACGTCGAAGCCTCAGGAGAATCGTTACAGCTAATCGGCGGAGTACTGCACAAGACCTCAGTGAACAAGTGAGCAACAATGCTGGAACCTAGGTATGCACACGTACCATTCGCGGAGAACTTCATTCCATAGGTTGCCGTGGTCGTGCGGCTGCTCATAAGCCTTTCATCTCCATCCGGAATGCTACTCGTCGTTTAGCATGGCGTAAAGAACATTTATCGTGGACCGTAGATCATTGGAAACGGGTACCATGGACTGATGAATCCAGTACACGATCCATCAGTCTGATTGCCGTGTGTGGGTATGACAGCAGTCTGGGGGAATGCCATTTACCACAGTGATATACTGTATATACACGGTCAAGTTTGTTCCTAAGGTCAAGTTTGAAGCTGGCAGTGTACTCGTGTGGGGGTGTTTTTCGTAGTATGGTCCCGGCTCATTGGTTATCGTGAACAAACCTGTTAACCAGCACGTCTATCTCGATATTCTGGACAATTATGACTTACAAACTCTGTGGCGATACTATAGAACTGAGCCTTGTTGGTTACTGGCAGGATAATGCACCGAGCAATAAACAAGGACTGTTACGGCGTGGTTTGACGATAATTCCGTGTCGTGTGTGGACTGGCCAGCACAGAGCCCTGATCTTAATGCTATAGAGCACCTATGGAATGAATTAGAGCGCCGCATAAGAAGTTTGGAACCAAGGCCTACTACTGAGCGACAGTTAGCGGCAGCATTATGTACTGAATGGAAGTGGATACCTAAATGTATGGCAATAAATGCTATATTGTGTTTCTCCTCTAGGTGTCCGGTGACCTTTGTGAATATAGTGTATACAGGGAGTTCAAAATGTCTCTCCGAAGCGGGTATCTAAGGTTATATAGAAATCAAACAAATGCATTATGGAAACGTGTAATATACTCACTTACTTGCAGAAAGTATTGAAACTGTAGTTTGCGAGACATAACCTAACTGTTTTACACATGTTTTCAAACACATTTGCGAGAGAAAAAGTCCCGCCGCAGTAATGTTAAGAAATTTTGAATGTAGCGCCATCTAATTTCGATGGAGCTACAGTCAAAATCTTTGAATTAAGTAAATTGTTTTATGTTTAATTTCAGTTTTAGCTGTTTTATTGATAACAGCTTCGGAAAATGTTTCACAGCAGCACCAATTTTCACAAGCTTGTGACGAGTTGGAAGTTTCCAAAACGTGGATATTGTTTTCACCATGTCCCTCAGAAGGAAGAAACACGATTCCGTCGTTGTGCATGACAAATCATTTTTCAGTCGGTAGGCACCAGCATCGAGCACAAAATTCCAGTGTGCATTCTTGTTTGAAAAAAATTTTTTTTTTTTTTGGTTTTTAAAAATAGAACCGAAATAAAGCTGGGTCAAAACACCTTGACCCGACCCGTTTGACCCTCAAGATTTTTTTTTATTGGAGGTTTAACGACCACCGTACCCGTCCCTAATTTAGGGTCATTGGTTCCAGGGAAGGGAGAGAGCATGCCGTAAGACAAGCACAACATCCATGCCTCGCCGGGATTCGAACCCGGACCCCTTTCGGATGAATGATCAGAAGTCATCGCTCAGCCACCGGTGCGGCCGCTAGAAATTGTCGACTCGTTGACCGGTGACACGGTTCCATCTCTGCCCGCAACTAGCAAAAGTGGAAATAATGTCGAACTTGTGTGCACAGCTGTGCGGGAAAATCGCAGAATCTCTTTTCGTGAGTTATCTGAACTCTTCAACATTAATTTCGGTTCAGTTCAGTCGATTCTTTCTGGCGATGAGACGCACCTCATCCAAAGTTGTGCCAAAATTGCTTTCAGCTGAGCTTTAAAACAGGCCCGTGTTTCAGCTGATTTTTAAGATATAAGAAAAAGTAATCTCAATCTACTGAAATAATTGTATGAAATGAGATTATCGTTTTGATTTCTATCCACAATTGAGATGGAGCTAAATGGGGTTCTACGTCTTAGTTGTGTTGTAGGGGAAAGTTAAACTCAAAGAAAAGTTCCATTGATTCCTATAGATGTGACTTGAGTGCTTTCTCCAGACTTCAAGGCAGAATGAATATCCCTGAAAAAGGCAAAACGCAACTTACCTTCACCTGTGGACGTTACGTGTACCAAGGAAAAACAAGTTAGTAAAATCATTCAATGCACTGATTATGATACGCTTTCTAACATACCAGAAATCATTACTCATGTTATTGCCCAAGTTATGAGAATAACGGCTGTAGAATAAATCTCGCTCCTATGTCCTGACCTTTGACCTCATTTCTTCCATTTCCAATAGGGTTTGTCCCCAACTGGTCCCCTACCACATACTAAAATTTCATCGAAATCGAACCATTTTACGTAAGTTATGACGCATAAAGGCAATGGAATGGATCCCGCTTATATGTCTTGACCTTTGACCCCATTTCGCCCATTTTAAATAGGGTTCGTCCCCAGTGATCCCCTACCCCATACTAAACTTTCATTGAAATCGAACCATTTGAACGCGAGTTACTGTGTGGACAGACGGATAAAGCTGGAGCATATACGCTTCTTCAGCTTACGGTTGGAAAGCGTAAAAAAGGACATTTTGTCCCAGTATATGTACACCTTGACAGAAGCTGTGGGTTTAAACTGATTGCTCACTATGCACGCCGAACACAGAATATATATGTATTCAAATTATAGAAAATCCTATGCCGGATATGTATTCAAATTTTCCGGAGGAGCAATAAGTTGGGAATCCAAAAAGTAAAGAACTGTCGCATTATCAACTACCGAAGCAGAATATATGGCGCTTTCAGAAGTTGCTAAAGAAACTGTGTACTTAAGGAATTTTCTTAGCGAACTTTCTTCACAACCTATGACGTCACCGACGGATATATACTGTGATAACCAGTCAGCACCAAAGCTAGTCCATAATCCGATCTATCATTCCAGGACGAAGCATATTGACATTCGTCACCATTTTGTCAGAGAAATATCGAATCAGGTAAGATTAATGTGAAACACCTGAGTTCAAGCGACATGACCGCAGATATTTTAACGAAAGGACTAACCGCAAACAAGCATAAAAAATGTTGCGAGTTATTGAAACTCATTATTGTTTAATTTAGCATGAAAGTGTTATTGTTTTACTAGTGCTGAATAATATTTATGAGGGGGAAAACTCAAAAAATGTTTGTATGTATTGAAAATAAGAATTGTGAGAGGGATTGTAGGAAATCAATCCTTATTTTGCTGTTTAATCTCATGTAATGTCGTAATTGTTCATATGCTATTATGTTTTGTTTATTCAAGTCAAGTGAGATTTGTATATATCACGTCACGCATTGCTCTCGTGACAAGCACTATTGATATACGTGATGTAATGGCAAAATGTATCTTCAGAGCTGTTCTTGCCTTCGAGTCATAAGGTTGAAGTCAGTAGTCATAGTCGTGTTCTATTATTATTTTAAATGTTTACAACTTCTTATGATTTTTTAATGATAATAAAGAATAGATTTATCCACTTAATCATGTCTTTAGTTTGGCGATTATCTCACTGTGCAATGTATAGCATTTACAATGCTCCATAAATTCTCTATGATCTCTACCTTGGCGTGAAGTCAAAGAGTGTTGTTCTGATATAAAAGAAAATGGAATACAGAGAACAGATCGCTGCTTGCTTCATGAGAAATCTTTCATGACCTTCTCGACATAAAATGTTATTGATTATCTCAGGCGAAAATGTTTGGGTTCGCTTGTGCTTTTAGTGAACATAACACTTTTGTGCTTAGTTAAAGAAATAGAAGATTGTGTTGCAGACATAAAAAAACTACGTCTTTTTGTCCTTAATGTAGATCACAAACGCGAAACTTCTGCAGGATCAATTATGTAAACATAATGGAAGTTATCAATCTTCTTGAAGGAAAGAAGAATGGACATATCGGAAATACGCAGAAAATATTCTGTGTTCGGCGTGCATAGTGAGCAATCAGTTTAAACCCACAGCTTCTGTCAAGGTGTACATATACTGGGACAAAATGTCCTTTTTTACGCTTTCCAACCGTAAGCTGAAGAAGCGTATATGCTCCAGCTTTATCCGTCTGTCCACACAGTAACTCGCGTTCAAATGGTTCGATTTCAGTGAAAGTTTAGTATGGGGTAGGGATCACTGGGGACGAACCCTATTTAAAATGGGCGAAATGGGGTCAAAGGTCAAGACATAGGAGCGGGATCCATTCCATTGCCCTTATGCGTCATAACTTACGTAAAATGGTTCGATTTCGATGAAATTTTAGTATGTGGTAGGGAACCAGTTGGGGACAAACCCTATTGGAAATGGAAGAAATGAGGTCAAAGGTCAGGACATAGGAGCGAGATTTATTCTACAGCCGTTATTCTCATAACTTGGGCAATAACATGAGTAATGATTTCTGGTATGTTAGAAAGCGTATCATAATCAGTGCATTGAATGATTTTACTAACTTGTTTTTCCTTGGTACACGTAACGTCCACAGGTGAAGGTAAGTTGCGTTTTGCCTTTTTCAGGGATATTCATTCTGCCTTGAAGTCTGGAGAAAGCACTCAAGTCACATCTATAGGAATCAATGGAACTTTTCTTTGAGTTTAACTTTCCCCTACAACACAACTAAGACGTAGAACCCCATTTAGCTCCATCTCAATTGTGGATAGAAATCAAAACGATAATCTCATTTCATACAATTATTTCAGTAGATTGAGATTACTTTTTCTTATATCTTAAAAATCAGCTGAAACACGGGCCTGTTTTAAAGCTCAGCTGAAAGCAATTTTGGCACAACTTTGGATGAGGTGCGTCTCATAGCCAGAAAGAATCGACTGAACTGAACCGAAATTAATGTTGAAGAGTTCAGATAACTCACGAAAAGAGATTCTGCGATTTTCCCGCACAGCTGTGCACACAAGTTCGACATTATTTCCACTTTTGCTAGTTGCGGGCAGAGATGGAACCGTGTCACCGGTCAACGAGTCGACAATTTCTAGCGGCCGCACCGGTGGCTGAGCGATGACTTCTGATCAAAGGGGTCCGGGTTCGAATCCCGGCGAGGCATGGATGTTGTGCTTGTCTTACGGCACTGCTCTCTCCCTTCCCTGGAACCAATGACCCTAAATTAGGGACGGGTACGGTGGTCGTTAAACCTCCAATAAAAAAAAATCTTGAGGGTCAAACGGGTCGGGTCAAGGTGTTTTGACCCAGTTTTATTTCGGTTCTATTTTTAAAAACCAAAAAAAAATTTTTTTATCAAACAAAAATGCACACTGGAATTTTGTGCTCGATGCTGGTGCCTGCCGACTGAAAAATGATTTGTCATGCACAACGACGGAAGCGCGTTTCTTCCTTCTGAGGGACAATGGTGAAAACAATATCCACGTTTTGGAAACTTCCAACTCGTCACAAGCTTGTGAAAATTGGTGCTGCTGTGAAACATTTTCCGAAGCTGTTATCAATAAAACAGCTAAAACTGAAATTAAACATAAAACAATTTACTTAATTCAAAGATTTTGACTGTAGCTCCATCGAAATTAGATGGCGCTACATTCAAAATTTCTTAACATTACTGCGGCGGGACTTTTTCTCTCGCAAATGTGTTTGAAAACATGTGTAAAACAGTTAGGTTATGTCTCGCAAACTACAGTTTCAATACTTTCTGCAAGTAAGTGAGTATATTACACGTTTCCATAATGCATTTGTTTGATTTCTATATAACCTTAGATACCCGCTTCGGAGAGACATTTTGAACTCCCTGTATACACTATATTCACAAAGGTCACCGGACACCTAGAGGAGAAACACAATATAGCATTTATTGCCATACATTTAGGTATCCACTTCCATTCAGTACATAATGCTGCCGCTAACTGTCGCTCAGTAGTAGGCCTTGGTTCCAAACTTCTTATGCGGCGCTCTAATTCATTCCATAGGTGCTCTATAGCATTAAGATCAGGGCTCTGTGCTGGCCAGTCCACACACGATACGGAATTATCGTCAAACCACGCCGTAACAGTCCTTGTTTATTGCTCGGTGCATTATCCTGCCAGTAACCAACAAGGCTCAGTTCTATAGTATCGCCACAGAGTTTGTAAGTCATAATTGTCCAGAATATCGAGATAGACGTGCTGGTTAACAGGTTTGTTCATGATAACCAATGAGCCGGGACCATACTACGAAAAACACCCCCACACGAGTACACTGCCAGCTTCAAACTTGACCTTAGGAACAAACTTGACCGTGTATATACAGTATATCACTGTGGTAAATGGCATCCCCCAGACTGCTGTCATACCCACACACGGCAATCAGACTGATGGATCGTGTACTGGATTCATCAGTCCATGGTACCCGTTTCCAATGATCTACGGTCCACGATAAATGTTCTTTACGCCATGCTAAACGACGAGTAGCATTCCGGATGGAGATGAAAGGCTTATGAGCAGCCGCACGACCACGGCAACCTATGGAATGAAGTTCTCCGCGAATGGTACGTGTGCATACCTAGGTTCCAGCATTGTTGCTCACTTGTTCACTGAGGTCTTGTGCAGTACTCCGCCGATTAGCTGTAACGATTCTCCTGAGGCTTCGACGTCCTCTGTCACTGATTTTCTTTGGTCTGGCGGTACGTTTTGCTACTTCAGGCACGCCCTGTGTCTTCCACGTATTCAGTACATTCAAAACAGTTGCCTTGAGTATGTTTAAACGCCTCTCGGTTTCTCTTATGGACAACCCACTAATATAACACCCAACAATCTTTCCTTTCTGAAAGTCAGTTCTCTCCCGTCGCGACATTTTCACTCGACCTCACAGTGCGATATGATCGTGGTCAGCTGCAGGCTTGTTTTCATACCGTTTGCAGCTGTGCCGCGCATCTGAACAACGCAGCGGATCCGTTCATTTGCTTTTGAAATGGGTGACCGGTGATTTTTGTCAATATAGTGTATATAGAGTATATTATAATTTAAAGCAGATTTGTCAGGTCCGGGTTTGATCCAATATGTGGCGTCCGAGTCCGGGTCGGGTTCGGGTCCAAAATTTTTGACCCGTTTCTATCTGTGGTTGCAGGCCTCCCAGACCGTTCATCAATCTCAACACTTTCACTACTTAAAAACGGGTGTGCTCATACAATCCCCCACACCCTAATAGACTTTCTGTAACTTTAAGTATGTGTCTTTGCAAGTTTCACCAAGTTTTTACAAAATCTTAAGCAAATTCGTTGATCAATTTTTTCCGACATGACTAATGCGACGAACCGCTTTACACACGGAAGTACAAAGCACTACTGTAAGAAAAATCGGACAAGCAGGGGAGATGTGACTCACGGCACATGCGTAGTAGGCTCCAATGTCAACCTGTGCCAAACCGCTTCCTGCCGTGTCGCGGGATTTCGAACTTATGAAACCAGTCTGGATACTTTTTTTTTTATCACACCTCGTATATAAGATTCATGCATATGCAAATGAATCAATGCCACAGTGTCGTTTTACAATTGCGCAAATTGTTCTTCAAAGATTCTTACGATAAGTACAAAAATACTTAACGATATTACCTTACAAAACATTCTAACATGAATAAAAATTTATCAAAATATTCTGAAATAACTATCAAAACCAGATAAGCTTATTATTGACAAACTACAGGGTGATTCATAAAGAAGTATACAGTTTCAACGCACTATAAAACAAGAACAATGTAACATACTTTATGTTACCTGTAACAGAATTGTATGGGAATGTTTCAAGTTTTTTTAGATACAGTCACAGATATTCTATGTGTGCACCCTTAGTCACACGACACACATCGAACCGGTAATCCATTTCTGCCGAAACGCGAGGTAGGACTTTTAAGTTTGCACAAACATCCCGTAGTTTCAAATTTTTTATGCCAATCGTAGATAGATTTTCTGGTTGGAGGTTCTTTTCCGAATCGTGATCGAAAATGCCGTTGCACAACAATTACAGATTCCGTTTTGCTCAATTCAAGAACACAAAACGCCTTCTCCACTGCAGACGCTGCCATTTGGACTGACTAGTCACGTGACACGCGCGCTATCGCCTACGTCACTTCCCTCAGTAGCGGGACACAAACTTTATGAGTTACATCTACCTAACGGTTCGCAGCTGTATACTTCTTTATGAATCACCCTGTATTATTATGTCAATAATAATATATTATTATATTGACAATCTTTTTACTGATTATCAGTAAGAATGAGAAAATCCTTCATCCCAAAAACTAATTTCCTTCGTAATAAAATGGAAAACTAAAGAAAAATTGCTCTGTAGACATTCTTTTGACTAAGAACTACGTCTTATGGTACGATAGAGATTAGCGGCGGATACGACGTAATTGTGTAACCCATTTCAACTCGCAATAACTCCGGGGTTATCGGGCCGTGGCAACGGCGCTATTATCGTTTGATAGTTTTTGTTTTCATGTTCAATACGTCTGAACTAAAGCTGATTGAAGATTGATTTTGGTATGTAATTAATGTGAATATAGTGGACTAGTCGTTGTGAATTGAAAAAAATTACAATTACGACTGTTAAAAATGAGAGTAGATAATAATGTAACTGTACTTTATCATTAATTTGTTCGCAGATTTGTAGAATTAGCAGGGGAAAAACATCAAAATGAAGCGAAAATGCGAAATTGAGCGCTGAAAGGATCTGCGGAAACTGAAAAGACTGGCAGAACAGGAAATTGGTGGACCCAAGAAACCCCGAACTACCAATGCCGAGCGCTGCAAACGCTATCGGGATTTCACACGAGGGCGCCAAAGTGAGCCCGTCGGGAGCCCCTCTGGCGCACCGGTGGACGCCGCGGTGCCAATGAACATTCATTTGGACTCGGATATTAACTGGTGTCAAATAAACAGCCGGATTACGTAAAGCCAGCGACTTACAAAAATATTTATGAAAAAGCAACAGCAGAATTCCAGAAAAATAATCATCAACAACGAGTTTGGTTGAGTGTGCGACGTCTGCAACTTCCACTGTGTATTTTATTCACGATCTTGTCATAGACACAAAACAGGGCATACATAGTTCTACGTTTAAACACAGCGGGCGAATCCACTTCTTCCTCGTCGAATTTTTTTATACAATCATGTGTCTCTCTCGATAATCTTCTTATACTCTGAAGTCAATCCGAGCCTGACAAAAGCTTGTGTAACCGCCAAAAAAGTAACAAGTTCAAACAGGAAATAAAATGACTAAATCACTGACATCAATGAAGAAAAAAGAAAAAATTCATCATTGCGCAATTAGTTTTACCTTAAACGTGCGTGCGAGCCCTAAGACTTTTTGGCTCAGTGGTTAAGACGCGCGGCCTGTGTAGTCCCAAACGGCGCGAAACGATTTTCAAAGGTGTTACAGATTTTGCATCCTGCATTTTGAATTCACATAAACCATCTTGTATATATTTCCTTTGTGACATTGTTATGCCATTTGCATTTTGAGCAAACTCAATGCCTAGGCGGTAATGCAAGGATCCTAAGTCCTTCATTTTGAATGAGCTGGCTAGCTTATGCTTTATAGTTTTGTAGCTATCTTTGCTGTTTGCAAAGATCATTAAGTCATCAACATAAACAATAATAATGACTTCGTCAGTGCGAGTTTTCAGATGGTAAACACATTTATTTGAATTAAGTGGCTTGAAACCAAGAGATTTCAATTTTTCATCAAGCTTCTTATACCATTGTCTGCCGGATTGTTTTAGACCATAGACTGATCTTTTCAATCTGCAAACGTGATCTTTGTTTGATTTACTTTGGAAACCTTCCGGTAATTCCATGTATATCTCCTCGTCTAAATTTCCATTTACGTATGCCATTACGAAATCTAGCTGGTAAGCCGTTAAGTTGTTTTTAACAGCATGTGCGATTACAGTTGGAATCGAACTTAATCTGGCAACCCGTGAAAAGTTTTCTTCATAATCAATTCCTGGTGTTTGAGAGCACCCTTTTGCAACTAGTATTGCTTTCAACTTTTCAACATTGCCATCTTGATTGTATTTGGTCTTTAAGACCCGTCTGCAACCAAATAACTCTCTTGTGTTTTGGTCTAGGTACTAGTTCCCATGCTTTCTCCTCTATGAGAGCATCATATTCTCTTTGCATAGCTATCTTCCATTCTTTACTTTGCGAACCATTTAAAGCTTCATAAAGAGTAGGATTTGCTTCAACGTTGTTGACAAAGTCAACAGTTTCAGTAACGTCAGCGGTTACTGTTTGATTTTTTTTAGCAGGTCTACCTGGTTTTCCAGTATAAACTTTCTTTGGACGACCAACAGTCCTCATCTTAGTTACTGCACGATCTTTGTTTGTAAACAATGGTGAATCACGTTCTCTTGAAGAATCTGGCATAACTGCCTCTGACGTAAGTTCCTGTGAGGTACTCGGCTCTGACGTCATGTCTTCCACTGCCATTTCTTCTGTCGTAACGTCTGTTTCACTCACGGCGTCCGGTGCAGTATTACCATCGGGTGAGCACGTTGTGTCACTCATCTCAATGAATGGAACATGCGATTCGGATGACGTAACCAGTTCGAATTCGTAACCATATGGAAGGTTATCTTCGAATTCATCGATAAAACGGATGTCACGGCTTTTTATTCTTCTTCTGGAACTTTTGTTCCACAAGCGGTATGCTTTGGATTCCATTGAATAACCAACAAATATATGTTCTTGAGATCTCGGGTCGAATTTCCCCTTTGATCGCTTATTCAAAACATAAGCTTTTTGCCCGAAAACTTTGAAGAATGATACATTTGGTTTAATGCCAAATAAAGCTTCATATGGGGCAATTTTCCCATTTAAGTTCGTGTCGGAGAACGATTTCTTAAGAACACAGCACAGTTAATCGCTTCTGCCCAAAACCAACTGGCAGTCTGGACTGGATTAATAAACATCTCGCCATTTCGACAATTGTGCGATTGTATCGCTCGGCGACTCCATTTTGTTGTGGCGTTAATACTGCAGATTTTTCTTTGCGTATGCCTTCATGCTCCAAATATGCGTTGAATTCTGTTCCGCAATATTCTAGCCCATTATCGGCACGGAGTGTTTTAATTTTTACTCCAGTACGATTTTCCATTGAGGCCTTGAATTTCAAAAAACCCTTCTTCACTTTATCTTTTGATTTAAGACAACATATTTCTGTATATCGTGACTAGTTATCAATAAAAATAACGAAATATCGTGCACCACCAAGAGATTGGGTTTTCATCGGTCCACAGACATCTGAATGGATGAGGTCCAGCAGTTGCTTGCTTTCAAATCGGGATTCCTTCGGAAAGGGTTTTGTCGTTTGTTTTGCTTGAATACAGACTTTACACTTTTTCAGGCTATCCCCATTTTTAAAGAAAAGTCCTCGTTCCATTTCGTTTGCTTTCAGCTTTTTTAGATCATTTTCGTTTAAATGACCATATTTTAGATGCCATTTTTGAAATTCTGTAACCATAGCTACGTTTTCATAGCTTGGCGTTACGTAATACAGTTCACCTTTTCTATCTACTCGGAGAAGAGTGGTACCATTGGATTCAATGACCTTGGCCTCATTTGGGGTGAAGACAACTGAGCGGCCATTAGGGGTAGCTTTTGACACAGACAGTAAGTTATTCTTCAGATCAGGAACACAGAGCACATTTTCTAATTGAATGTTTTTTGTGTCTCTTCCATTCGGCACAATGATTCGTATGGAACCTTTTCCAATTACTTCAGCTGTTTTATCTACTGCGAGATTCACAAAACGGTTTGCTTGTTTATTTATTTCTGCAAACAGATTCTCGTCATTGCACATATGCGATGTTGTTCCGCTGTCTATGTACCATATAGATTTTGTATTATGAGCTGCGTTCATGGATATGGCTGTATGCATACTTTCGTCTTTCGCTTTTATTAAAATGGAAGCCTCTTGTCTGAAGGATTCTGCATTTTTATCAGCAATCCGTTTTCGACACTCAGATGATTTATGACCTACCTTCGAACAGTAGTTACATTTGTAGCTACGGAACACTTTGTTGTTCCTTCTTTCGTTCTTACCCTGATTTTGCCTCCAGTTATTAGAGGTTGACTTTAGGTTCGGATCTTTTTGTCTCTTGAAAGACAAATACGCTGTTTGGCAATTTGGATAGCTCTTTGTTTTTCGAGCTTCCAATTCTTCCAAAAGCTTGACTTTCAGAATGTCAGGTTTCGGTAACTCATCTTTTGATTCTATGGCACAACGAAAATTATCGAATGTATCTGGCATACTGTACAGCATTAGTATAGAAAGGAGATCGTCAGCTATTACGATGCCCATTTCATTAAGTTTATCAACTATTTCGAAGAATTCAGTCAGGTGTTCTGACATGTCATTAATGCCATTGGTTTTACGAAATAGTAGTCGCTTCAGTAACGTAGCCTTTCTACCTGGTCCCTTCAATTAACAAGTTGATCGAAGCTTCTGTCATATCTCATTTGAAGTTTTGAAATGTTTTACGTTACAGAGCTCGCTTAGACAGATGGAGAGAATTATATAAGCTTTCTGATCACCTAGTGTCCACTTCTTAAGAACTTCTAATTCAGCTTCGTTTGTTCCATCAACAGGCTTTGGAATTTGACCTGTTACATAACCCCAACGGTCGTTTTGGATTAGAACAGCTTCGATTAGAATTTTCCAAGTGTCGTAGTTGCTCTTGTTCGGCTTTTCTATAGTTATCTACGACATTGCTTATTTTGTAATGCTATCGAAAAATAATAAAGGCTTAGTTACCAAGGGCTGGATTCAAGTTCAGAAACTGTCAGTCATTCGTCCAATTTTCAATCAATCTTAATGAGTGATTATGCAGCCTCCCTTTTAGCAGTCGTAAAGACGTTCCTTCTTTGAACGTTTTTTGCGTCCTAGTTTACTTTGCTGGATGCTTCCCTATGGCTGCCGGCTTGGGTAGTGCACTTAACTTGGATGGCGCAGTGTCTGGGCCCATAACCAAATTGTGGGAGAATTTATGCAGCATTGTAAATGCTATACATTGCACAGTGAGATAATCGCCAAACTAAAGACATGATTAAGTAGAAAAATCTATTCTTTATTTAGAGATCATAGAGAGAAAATGGAAATGCCCGTGCAAAAGCGAGAGTAATAACAGTCTAGAATTTTGAAATAACATACACTATAAAACATTTTCTGAAATTGACGATCCACTTTCCATCATTTCTTTCGTGAATTAACGAAGCATATTTCTGACACAACTCTTTCCGTGAAATGACAAAAAGAAACCTGAATTTCGCGATTTGTTTCGTGCCACGAGAAAATTCTGAATTTTCAGAAACCTTTCCACAGTTTCTTTCTTATATCGACCGTAAATTGCCGTTTTAGAGATGTGTTAACGGAAAATTATGAATTTTCAGAAACCTTTCCGCAATTCCTTTCGTATATTAAAGGAAAAACTCCATTCTCACCTTTTCTGTAGCCGTATCACGAGAAATTATCAGTAATAGGAGCGATTGGTGAGAATACTTGAGGTTTGATTAACTTTTAAATTTCCATCGTCTGTCGAATTTTCATTAACGAGAAGGGATGTTGTGGATAGCATATCGCATGGATTTTGTTTATTATGGCATAAGATATTTCTTTTCCTCTCCTCTATTTTGTGCACCAGCTATTTAATATTTATATTGTGTTACTGTAAGAAACCGGGTACTCAACTTATTTTACAGATGGTTATACGATGTCTCTGTATCAGTCTTTGGACAACTTAAGGCAAAGGCTGTTGTAGCTGTCGAGAGTAAATTATATATTTAAGAGCTTTTTTTATGGTGAAATAATATAATAAAAAAGTACATTTCACCTTTTTTAAAGATAGCTGGAAGTCATTGTCAGTTTAAAAAAATCAAGTTGCAAAGCATTTTGTTGTTTCGAAAAATCGCGATGAAAAACGCTTAATGCGTGAAAAATCCTCTACAGAAAAAAAAAACATTATTACAAACCTATTCAGAAAAAAAGCTCCAACAAACAATAAAATGACTAAATCACTTGTATTAAAAACAAAAAGAAAACACAAGTCATTGTCGCGCAATTTTTTTACGATGTGCGTGACTCGAGTTTCCGAGTGTCTGTGGCTCACTGGTTAAAGGCGTGCGTTACGTGTTCAAGCAGCCCGGTTTTAATCCTGACTGAAGAGGAAGGATCATCTAGGGAAAGGGCTGAAAATTTCAGGGTAGTCGGTTTTGCGGAATTTAAGTTTAAGTACGTAAAAACCTGAAATGGATTTTTCTGAAATCAACGGAATTTCTTACTACGGAAAATCTGTGAAAATACAGAAGTTAAAATAAACGGGCACTTTTAAATACGGAAGGAAATTTCTGAAAAACACGGAAGGAAATTTCTGAAAAACGCGGATACCTACCGGCAACTTTGCTGCAGGTTATTTTCAGGAATTTTCCGTGAATTCACTCCACTAATTTTTTATAGTGTGTCTTGAAAAAGAGTAAAGAATAATAAAATCGAATGCAATAAAACGTGAAGCATTCACATTTAGTAACATTATAATACTTCATAAAACGAAAGGCCAAAACGTTATGACCAGAGCGTCATTGTGCAAATTGAAGCAACTGCGGATAAATCCCGTGCCGTGTGAAGGCCGTAAAATGGTGTAAATAGCACCAGTACTGGGTTCTGTTAATCAGAGTGATTCTTGTCCTTCTGATGGGAAAGACAGCGAACTTACGGGAGTTTGACAATGAACAAATTGTTATGGCCAGACGACGACTGGGTCAACGCCTTTCAGAGACGGCTATCAATAATCCTTCTCCGGCGGCACTTTTTTTACATAAGTACAGTGACTTTTGCTATGTAATTTGAGAGCAAACAGCCAACCTATAGATAAAAGCAAACACTAACTTTTCTTGCTCTAAGGAATTAACTTTTCGGACGGATATATATAAAGCTCAAATCAAGTTAACAATTATTATTCATTATAACCAAACTAATGATTCGTTCCTTCTGAAAAATTCTGACAAAAATAATGCGAGAAAATGGTCGACTTCTCGAGAGGTTCACTGGGAAACTTTCCAGTGGACCAATTCTATCCGGCGTCAATGAGAATCAAAAACGCGTGTAATTGATGAAGATATATCACGTCTTGCAGCGTATTGAACATCTCAGAGATTCTTTCATTTGGCCCTACGCAGAATATTTTACAAACATTGTAATTTTCTTCTTTGCTTGACAACTATTTAACGCAAAACGGCGTGTGTTTCTGCTTCAAGCGGAAGATGATAAGTCAAAACCTGTTCACGCATACGCAGAAAAATCTATCCCACGTGCTTATAGAAAAATCCATTGAACTAGATATACATTTATAGATGTACATGGACACAAACTCTATACATTCCTCCAGTTCATCTGTAGTCCTTTTAGAACGAAGACACATATTCTCCGCATAGTGAAATGAAAACTGGAGTAACTGCTCTGTGATCTTCGATAAACAGGTACCTACCGATTCAAGTGATCGTATATTTCAGAAATAACAGAAAACTACACAGATACTACGGATCACACTACATATTCACGACGATAAGCGAGTAGGTAAGAAGTGCACCGAAAGCACTGAGTATTGTTCCTTTGGTATATGGTATTACATCGCATCCAGAAAGTACGTATACATCTCTGTTCGCAAGTGCCTTGAGCAGTTTTCTTAACTCTTTGTCTCTGCAGTTTGCAACCAGTGAAGTTTCGTAAAGCAAACGCAAATTTACTCTCATTGTTAGAATCTTTGCAGGCGTCTCAGAGGCACACACAAGTAGAGAAACAACTGTAATACAACAGACAGCTAGAATACTGCAGTTTATTGCTATAATGGGCGTTCCGTGAAGCAATAGCTTGTAGAAATGTATTATTGCGATAATAGCAAACATGTAAATGAAGAAATTTCCCATTATGAAGAAAGTCGGAACGGAGAAAACGCCTTGCAGATGGCCTATCACCTGTAGTACCTTTTGGTAGTTCCTCAAGAGAATGCGTATGGCTTCAAGATCCTGAGATTTCCAAGCAAGTTTCTGTATCTGTGATCCTACACTCGCAAGCAATCCACGGATCTTCCAGCAAAGTATGCTGTAAAATGCTGCAAAGAAAATTGGTGTGGTTATTTGGAAAGCGAAATACATAAAATATGGAAAAAACACCATAAAGTACTTCGATAGAGCTGTTTGGTCAATCTTGATACCAAAATTCATTAATTCATGCTGATACCTTTGCCGTTCGTCGCTGAAATCAGTGCGAATTACGAGATAAAAGGTGTTACCGAGTGGTAACAAAAATATCACTGCCAGTAGAGCGTTTATGATTTTTCTGTTCCATACATCACAAATCGGGACGTCGTGAGACACCTTTTGAATATCTTCGAGCAGGATCATTAGGGATCTGCTTCTGGAACGAATGATGTGCCACAGTGCGTATGTTGAGAAGATAGTAAATAGGGTCGATACTGATATCGAATTTTTATGAGCAGAGATAAGAAATGTGCTAATCACAACAGTGACAGTGTAGAAGCACATTAAATGAAATGCTATGGCAAAAAATCTGGACACATATGAAGAGTTCTTGTTTCCATCACTGCTCAGAGAAATTCCAAATACTGAGAAGGCTTTCAGAAATAACCCGTACTCTTTGAAATCCAGTAAGCTTGTTTTATTTCCCATTCTTATGGGAACATCGAATCCACTTGTCCAAGAAGGAAAGGAACTTTCTTCTGGATCTGTGTCATTCTCCGGAACATTTTTTGCGATAACTGGAATCATTTTTGTTAAAGCAAAAATATTTTTGCGCTGTTTGATTGCTTTCTGCAAAGCCAGAACTTTAAACTGGAAACTAATTTTAAATTCAATAAAGTGATTTTAATGGATACCTTCTCTTTTCGTATTTTTTGCAGTTTTTAAAAAATGTTCTGCTTCTATGCGTCTATGACTGCTATTCCACCGTAAGTTTATTATCTCAGAGGAGAGACTAGGTACTTAGTTTTGTCGTTAGACACCTTTAATATTTTTAATTTGTCCACTTTACAATCTTTCGAAGATTTTTTTTCGTTTCTTTAATTTTGGCGTCCATCTCCTCAGGTAGCATTTATTGCTTCGTAGATAAGATTATAGTGAAAAATATGACGTGAATGTCTCGTTTTTTTCTGACTAAAATAATATTAATAAAGTTGTAATATGTATCGCATCCATGAAATTCCTGAATTTATTATGCACCGGTGGTTTGCAGAACTCTGAATGATTATCACAACTTACCGCTTACTTAAAAGTAAAATATCTTCATTAAAATAGCCACATTCGCAATGTGATACAGTTTTTCAAATTCTTGTCAGTTTTTATCATGTATTGTTAATCACATTGTTGCAACGATATTTTTCTTTCAGGAGAGCAATTAATTCGTAGTAGAGTTTCATGTAAGACGGGGAAATTACTGTCACTCAGAGATTGTAAAACGGTTTTTATAGAAAAGAACATCTTTTACGAGTTTTGAGAAGTGAAGATTTCTAAACAGTATAGAGATTTTTGCTTCTCTGACGATTCGTTTTTCTTTGTTTCAGATGAATGTTCAGAGATATTTAAATTAAAGTCAAGACGTTTAACGCACTAAATTTCTTTGGCAGCTATTTATTACGCTCATGTTTTAGATAACGTCCAATTCCCGATTGCGCTGAAATTGCAAACTCATTTCGGAAAGCGGAAGATTTTGTTGGTTCTTCTAACAGGGTTGAAAAAATTTCTGGTGAGGGACATCGGTCCAGTTTCCAGACATACAGAATACAACGCTTATCTAAAGGTTTGGTACTATTCCTCAAGAAGAAAGTAGCAACGAAAAAGGCTTTTGTTTTTTGTTTCATTGGAAATAAGAAAATAGAGTGCTGGACTATTTATTGGAAATTCCCTGCACTTCGGAAACACAATGTCACAACTTTGTGTCAAGTGAAAAATCTGATTTCTTATTGGAGAGAAGAGCCATCATTTTCTCTCAGCAAATTTAAGTAGAGAAAAACAATTTTCCATCATGCAACGCTGTTTATCGCTTCTAAACGTAGCTTCCAGTTTAGCTTTAATGCAAGGTAATACTGGGCCCAAAGCTGTTTTTCCTTACTTCGGTAAAGTAATAATATAGCATAAAAATTTCTCGCGAGATTCATTCTCCTTTAGTTTCTCTCACTGCGTTAAATTTCATCAGCCGATAGCCAAATTAGACGATAAGAGACAGCACTGTAAAACATCTTTACGTCCTGAAATTAAAAGAAAAATGTTTTAGTATGTTGAAAGACAGCATAACAAAACAGCGGTTTTTCCTTTCACTTAAGTCACTTCGAATACGTTTGAGAAATTTCGAAATATTTTCATTAATACCGAATTTCGGTGTAGTAAAAGAATAGGAACACAAAACGTAAACCGACCTACCTTCGACTAGCTGCGTAATAAAGTAATTTCTCTCGATTTTGGTTCGAATATTAATGAGTTGTTTCTTAAACCAAGATAATTCACCATATCGGTCACTCTAACCAAAGAAAATGCCTGTTTACTTCGTCAGCCTCCGGTAAAGAATATCTTGAAATTATTAATATTGCAATACCGTTTTTGTTAAAGTTTTATTTTGTTTTCGGGAAGTATGACAAACAATAACCTTCACGCAAGGAGGCACTAAGGCTGCATATTTTAATCAATATTCCAAAAGGACATTAACACATTATCTGCGGTTTTTTCCCTTTCAAGCTTTATTGAGCGATAAAAAGTAATAATAATAGCACGAGGCAAGTCTTCGAGCACACAAAGATAGAATTTGATGTATTATATAATCAATAAGGCTTTTACCCTTTTTAATCAATGAAATTATTCTTTAGAGAAAATTGAACTTTTTTCCTGCCTGACAACATTGAGAAATGAATAGCTGAGGAACAATACTTCACTCTTTTATACTTCTTATGTCTGCATTTCAATTGGAAATGATTTCAGTGTGATTAAATGCATTAGAAAATATGAGAAAAATATATTATTTGAAAAATGGCCTTTACCCGGAAAAGTGTTGTTTCCTCCCGGGTGACCGAGTGGTCTGAGGCGCCGACGTCTAACAATCCTTTCCAAACTATCCAGGATGAAACGCTGGCTCTCTCTCTTCCTCTTCTGCAACGTGTGACCTTAAATTAGGGACCAACGATTGCTAATAACGCTTAGAGTTGCTTATAATGGTCTCAAGCCTAGAAACGCGAAAAAAAGTGATCTGTAATAGTTTTTATCATTATTTTATCGAAAATGTCCTACAGCTTCTGAAATTCGAAAAACGCTGATACTCAGTATACATATTTTATCAATTCGCTTAGAAATTGCGCCCATGGAAACTTTTGCAAATAGTAGATTTCTTTAATTGCGCCATGGTAAATCGGGGAAACCTTTTATTTGGGACAGTTCTTGAAGTGGATCCCAAATTAGCTCTTTGGGATAAAGCTTCGCATACTTGGAGCAGCCGCTTTTTTGGACCAAAGTTTTCGAGTCCCGATGTGTCCCAATTAACCGAATATATATTTTATATTTTTTTGTTCGTAAGCTTTTAATAGTAAATTTGATTACCACTTTCTCAGATACCTTGTGTCCATTTTGAGGGAAATAAATTTATTTTTAAGAAAATGAGCGGCGAAAGCAAACGAACAAAGAGATGGCGTTTTGCCCGAATCCGGTTTAATTAAAAAGCTTTAGGAAATAATGGAAAAATTGCGCATATGCATCGGAATCATTTTAACCAGTTTGGTGCAGATAATTCTTGATAAGACAAACACTAGTAAAAAGAAAAAAATACACAAGAAAGGTAACGCGTACTTACTGCTTATTGAAGTATTTAAATATGTTTATTTAATGTTCAAATCTTTTAATAGCAAAATGAAAACGTACATGCAATGGCAATCCAAGTAAAACTTCAGCGCAGATGACGACAGGCATAATCTTGGTGTCTGTTACCATAGAAGATGGAAAATGACTTTTCTTCAAATGAATGTTCCAGGATTGTTTGGAATAGAGATCCTAAAACCGAAGTTCAAGCAGAGAGTTCGCAGCAGTGCTGAGTCAGGCTGAGCATGGATCCTAAACTCGGCTCGAATTCAAATCGAGCTAAGGCTGCGTAATATTTATTTAGGTTTGTGTTCAGGCTATATAGTATATACAACGGTTCGTGCTACGGCTACATAGTATTTTACTAAGGTTCTGGCTTGGAATTTTCATTTTTTTAACTGTGATTTCTTATAATTTTGCATACCAGATTTTTTACGCTTTCCAACCGTAGGTTGAAGAAGCGTATATGCTCCAACTTTGTCCGTCCGTCTGTCCATTTGTCCGTCTGTCTGTCTTCACGATAACTCGCGTAAAAATATTTTGATTTCGATGAAATTTTAGTATGTGGTAGGGGTCCAACTGGGGACGAACCCTATTGAAAATGGACGAAATGGGGTCAAAGGTCACTGCATACGAGCGGGATCCATTCCATTGCTTTTGTGCGTCATAACTTGCGTAAATATGGTTCGATGTCGATGAAATTTTAGTATATCGTAGGGGACCACCTAGGAATGAACCCTATTGATAATGGGTGAAGTGGGGACAAAGGTCAGGTCATAAGAGCGGGATGCATTCCATTGCCCTTATGCGTTATAACGTGCGTAAAGGTGGTTATATTTCGATGAAATTTTAGAATGTGGTAGGGTACCTCCTGGGGACGATCCCTATTGAAAATGGACGAAATGGGTCAAAGGTCAGGATATAGGATCGGGATCCATTCCATCGCTTTTATCCCATATTATTAAAGGAGCAATTCTTGTAGGTATGTAAATTTTATTTTGAAAACGGCTCTAAGGATTTTTCACTTACCAGTTTCTGGTACTAGAAATTGATTTAGCTTGATCTGGACTTTAGGAACATTCGTTTAGTGTGTTAAATAGCCACCCCGAATTACCACGTGTTTAGTGTTATGGCGTCGTCTCATTATATGTTGGCGCGCGGTCACGCCATCTGTCTCATTACGTCACGCGTTTTCTGTGGATCTTATTTAAGTTTTATGACGTCACACTCTTGCGAGCTGATGGTCGCGATTCCCATCTGCCTCATTACGTCATGCGTTATCTGCGTATGTCCGTCCGTACAATAACTCGCGTAAAATTCGTTTGATTTCTTTGACATTTTAGTATGTTGTAGGAGAACACTTGGGAAGGAACGCTGTTGAAAGGGAACGAAATTGGGTCAAAGGTCAGGACATAGGAGCGGGATCACTTCCATTGCCATTATGCGTCATAACGTACGTAAAAATGCTTCATTTTGGATGAAATGTTAGTATGTTGTAGGGGCCTACCTGGGGACGAATCCTATTGTAAATGGGCGAAATGGGGTCAAAGGGTAGGACACAGGAGCGGGATCTATTCCATAGCCCTTATGCATCATAACTTATGTAAACATGCTTCGATTGAGATAAAACTTTATCATGTTATTTCGGAGGTATACTGAACCGGTTCTGTTGAATATCATTGAAATGGGATCAAAGGTCAGGGCACAGAACCGAGATTTATTCCACAGCCATTACCCTCATAACTTGAGTGATAACTTGAAAAATGATTCCTGGTATGTTGGAAAGCGCATCATAATCAATGCATTGCATGATTTTACTAACTTGTTACTACACTTCCAAGTCGCTACAGAATTTTCTACGACAAATGGGTTGTGATCTGATAACAATATTGAGAAATGGGTTGGATCTGATAACAACATTGAAAGTTTGTATGGGGAGCCGGGATTGGAGACTGGGGAATGATGTTTATTATAGGCTCGGGGAGAAAATACCATAGGACAAATTGTATATAGCTTGGCCACGCATTAGTGGATTTCTTCGGAGAAAGGAAAGTTTCTTCAAGAACTGAAGACACTAGATACGTAGTAGATACCACACCGTTGAAATTTCACACCTTCTCTCACCCTCCTTGCTAATTTAAGAAAACAACGTACGCAGAGAAACTAAGAAATGGCACTTACATTGTACAGTTCGGCAGACGAATTTCTGTTATGCTGGACTTGTTGTTGACCTACAACTCAATTTGGCAGAATCACATTCTTTAACACATAAGAGATCGAAAACATTCGTGCTGAGCAAGACAAAGAATAGGAGTTCACAAAACTGTTTTTGCACGATAAAAAAGGGTAGTTAAAAGCTAATGATTAATTAAAAGACTTTACTCTTTAACACAACACACAATTCAAACGTTCACAATTTGCAGGTAGATTGTCGAATGAATCACACTCGCATTATCGTAGAATAGCAGGCGCACGTAACCCTGAGGTTGGCGCGTCTCCTGTCTCACTTTACATAGACAGTAGTTACCTTTTAACATGTTGTCAGTTTTTCCAAATCTTTTAGAAACTCCAAATCGTTGAAACTCTTAGACATGACACATGACGTCAAGCAAACGTAAGAGATAATAAAATTTTCCTAAGAGGTAGAAACTATAAATTCAAACTTGAAACGCTCCTATGTGCTTCACAGACACACAAAATGACGGTTTTTTTTCTCTCGAAACGGCGTCTGGGGATAGTTGGTTCACATACGTTCTAGCACTGGTTTGAGGTGTTTGAATAGCACATGTATATCCGTTTCTCTTATCCAGTAACTATCCGCTTGATGTACCGAGTTTCTCGCGGATTCTTGAGAATGTTTTTGCAGACCTCCACGGAGCGTTGAACCCGAAATGTGGTCAATTCATGCAGCACCTCGCAGTATCGTCTGTTGATCTCTGAGCTTGCGCTAGAGGTTAGAGGAGTGGATATGAGAACTCCCAATTACTCCAACAATTTGGAAGTTCTGGTTGTTTGACGGCTATTGAAAGTCGCAGGCAGAGCTTCTAAATCAAGCACAGAGGGCCCTTCCAAACCTAACTTCTTTTCCACGATCATGTCGCCTAGCAGCAAACGTCTTGTTTCAGATGTGCACTGTCCGAGGAACCACAATGTCTTCGACTTTGTTTTCTGTCGCATCAAATCCTACCTTACAGCAACGGACAGTGCAGAAACAAGATTTTAGATTTCGTCGCCATTTTGAGAACGCGGGAAAAGTTAATTGAGCGATTCGAAACATCTGCATGATACAGGAGCTGCCTCCCCATACAATGATTTTTTACCAGTCTGCAGCATCCACCACTTATGGCATTGAAGTAATGAAAATAAGTGATACAATAGAACCTGCGTAAAACTTGAAGGTGTAAGTTTGATGTGCAACGGGTTAGAATGATCTGGAGAACCCATGAAGTTAGTTAGCATGCATTCGATAATACTACAGATAGCCCCAATTTAAACTGCAGTATGATATTTATAGGTCACAACAGTTTTTCAGCTCGTTCTCCTTTGGGGGGGGGGGGATAAACGGTTCAGTCCGTTACACGATGAAAATGCTCTCCCTCTGTCTCTCTCTCTCTCTCTCTCTCTCTCTCTCTCTCTCTCTGACAAAACTAATGCGATAAAATGGTCGACATCTCGGGAGCTTCACTGGGAAACTTTCTGGTGGACCAATTCTATCCTGCGTCAATGAGAATCAAAAACGCGTGCAACTGATGAAGATATATCACATTTTGCAGGGTATTGCACATCTCAGAGGTTCTTTTATTTAGGCTTACGTAGAATATTATGCAAGCATCCTACTTTTCTTCTTTGCTTGACAACTACTAAATGCAAAATGGCGTGTGCTGCTGTATCAAGCGGAAGCTGATGTGTCCAAACCTGTTGACGCATGCGCAGAAAATCTATCCCACGTGCTTATAGAAAAATCCACTGAACTAGATATACATTTATAGATGTAAATGGACACAAACTCTAAATATTCTTCCAGTTCATCTGCAGTCCTTTTAGAACGAAGACACATATTCTCCGCATAGTGAAATGAAAACTGGAGTAACTGGTCGGTGATCTTCAATAAACAGGTAACTACCGATTCAAGTGATCGTATATTTCAGAAATAACAGCAAATTACAGAGATACTACGGATTACATTACATATTCACGACGATAAGCGAGTAGGTAAGAAGTGTGCCGAAAGCACTGAGTATTGTTCCTTTGGTGTATGGTATTACATCGCATCGAGAAAGTACGTATATATCTCTGCAAGTGCCTTGAGCAGTTTTCTTAACTCTTTGTCTCTGCAGTTTGCAACTAGTGAAGTTTCGAAAAGCAAACGCAAACTTTTTCTCATTGTTAGAATCTTTGCAGGCGTCTCAGAGGCACGCACAAGTAGAGGAACAACTGTAATACAACAGGCAGCTAGAATAATGCAGTTTATTTCTACAATGGGCGTTCCGTGAAGCAATAGCTTGTAGAAATTTATTATTGCAATAATAGAAAACATGTAAATGAAGAAATTTGATATTATGAAGAAAGTCGGAACGGAGAAAACCCGTTGCAGATGGCCTATGACCTGTAGTACCTTTTGGTAGTTCCTCAAGAGAATGCGTATGGCTTCAAGATCCTGAGGTTTCCAGGTAAGTTTCTGTATCTGTGATCTTACACTTGCAAGTAATTCACGGATCTTCCAACAAAGTATGCTGTAAAAAACTGCAAAGAAAACTGGTGTGGTTATCTGGAAAGCGAAATACATAAAATATGGAAAAAACACCATAAAGTACTTCGATAGAGCTGTTTGGTCAATCTTGATACCAAAATTCATTAATTCCTGCTGATACCTTTGCCGTTCGTCGCTGAAATCAGTGCGAATTACGAGATAAAAGGTGTTCCCGAGTGGTAATAAAAATGCCATTGCCAGTAGAGTGTTTATGATTTTCCTGTTCCCCACATCACAAGTCGGTAGGCCGTGAGACACTCGTTGAATGTCTTCGAGCAGGATCATTAGGGATCTGCTTCTGGAACGAATGATGTGCCACAGTGCGTATGTAGAGAAGATAGTAAATAGGGTCGATACTGATATCGACTTTTGATAAGCAGAGAAAACAAAAGAGCTAATCACAACACTGACGGTGTAGAGCCACATTAAGTCAAATGCTATGGCGAAAAATCTGGGCACATATGAAGAGTTCTTGTTTCCATCACTGCTCAGAGAAATTCCAAATATTGAGAAGGCCTTCAGAAACAACTCGTACCCTTTGAAATCCAGTAAGCTTGTTTTATTTCCCTTTCTTATCGGAACATCGAATCCACTTGTCCAAGAAGGAAAGGAATTTCCTTTTGGATCTGTGTTATTCTCCGGAAGCTTTTTGCGATGTCTGGAATCATATTTGTTAAACAAAAAACATTTTTGCGCTGTTTGATTGCTTTATGCAAAGTCAGAAATTTAAACTGGGAACTAATTTCAAAGTGAATAAAGTGTTTTTAACGGATATCTTTTCTTTTTGTATTTTTTGCACTTTAAAAAAAATGTCCTGCTTCTTTGCGTATATGACTATTTCAGAGGGGAGACTAGGTACTTCGTTTTGTCGCTAGACACCTTTAATATTTTTAATTTGGCCGCTGCACAACCTTTCAAAGACTTTGTTTTTTTTTTTCGTTTCTTTAATTTCTTTGTCCATCTCCTCAGCTAGCATTTTTTGCTTTGCAGATAATAGTGAAAAGTTTGACGTTAAGTTCCGTTTTTTTATGACTAAAAGAAAAATTAATTAATATTATAATGAAAGTTGGAATATGTATCGTATCCATGAAATTCCCGAATTTATTATACACCGGTGGTTTGCAGAACTCTGAGTGATTATCACAACTCGCAGCTTACTTAAAAGTAAAGCATCTTCATTAAAATAGCCACATGCGCAATGTAACACAGTTTTTTAAATTCTTTTAAGTTTTTATCATGTATTGCTAATCACATTGTTGCAACGAAATTTTTCTTTCAGGAGAGCAATTAATTCGTAGTAGAGTTTCATGTAAGACGGGGAAATTACTGTCACTTAGAGATTGTAAAACGGTTTTATAAAAAAGAACAACTTTTACCAGTTTTGAGAAGTGACAGTTTCTGAACAGTATAGAGTTTTCGCTTATCTGATGATTGGTTTTTCTTTGTTTCAGATGAATGCTCAGAGATATTTTAATTAAAGTCAAGAATTTTAACGCACTAAATTTCTTTGGCAGCTATTTATTACGCTCATGTTTTAGATAACGTCCAATTCCCGATTGTGCAGAAATTGCAAACTCATTTCTGAAAGCGGAATATTTTGTTGGTTCTTCTAACAGGGTTGAAAAATTTCTGGTGAGGGACTTATTGAAATATTTTCGGTCCAGTTTGCAGACATACAGAATACATCGCTTTTCTAAAGGTTTGGTACTATTCCTCAAGAAGAAAGCAGCAATGGGAAAAGTTACTGTTTCATTGGAAATAAAGAAATAGAGTGCTTGTCAATTTATTGGAAATTTCCTCCACTTCGAAACACAGTGTCACAACTGGAGACAAGTACAAAATCTGATTTTTTATTGCAAAAAAGAGCTGTCATTTTCTCTTAGCAAATTTAGGTAAAGAAATACAATTTTCCATCATGCAACACTGTTTGTCGCTTCTAAATCTTAGTTTCCAATTTAGTTTTAATACTAGATAACACTGGGTCCAATGTTTTTTCCTTACTTTGATAAAGTAATAATATAGTATAAGAAATTCTCGCGAAATTCATTCTTCTTTAGTTTGTCTGGCTGCGTTAAATTTCACCAGCCGATGGCCAAATTAGACGATGAGAGACAGCATTGCAAAACATCTTTACGTCCTGAAATTAAAAGAAAAATGTTTTCGTATGTTGAAACACAGCGTGACAAAATAGCGTCTTTTCCTTTCATTAAAGTCACTTCGAATACGTTTGAGAAGTTTCAAAATATTTTCAATAATACCGAATTTTGTTGTACTAAATAGAATAGGAACACAAAACATATACCGACCTACCTTCGACTAGCTGTGTAATAAAGTGATTTCTCTCGATTTTGGTTCGAATATTTACGAGTTGTTTCTTAAAACAAGATAATTCACCACATCTCTCACTCTGACTAAAGAAAATGCCTGTTTACTTGGTCGGCCTCCGGTAAAAAATATCTTGGAAATATTACAATACAATTTTTGTTAAAGTTTTGTTTGGTTTTTCGGGAAGTATGACAAACAATAACCTCCACACAAGGCAGCGCTAATGCTACATATTGCAATCAATATTCCAAAGGACATTAACACATCATCTGCGGTTCTTTTCCTTTGAAGCTTTATTGAGCGATAAAAAGTAAAATAATAATAGCACGAAGTATTTCATCACACAAAGATAGAATGTGATGTTTTAAATAATTAATAAGGCTTTTACCCTTTCAAATCAACGAAATTGTTCTTTAGAGAAAATTGCACGCTTTTCCTACCTGACAACATTGAGAAATGAATAGCTGAGAAACAATACTTCACTCTTTTATACTTCTTATGTCTGTATTTAAATTGGAAATTATTTTAGTGTGATTATATTCATTTGAAAATATGAGAACAATATATTGTTTAAATCTTAGACTTTCACCCAGAAAAATGATGCTGCTTCCCTGGTGGCAGAGTGGTCTGAGGCGCGGGCTTCTAACCATTGTTTGCATATGATCCAGAATGAAACGATGGCTCTCTCTCTCTTCCTCTTCTGGAACCTGTGTCCCTAAATTAGGGGCAAGCGAATTCTTATAACGCTAAGAGTTTCTTATGGTGGTCTTAAGCCTAGAAACACAAAAAAACGAAAAAAAAAGAAAGAAAAATGATCTTTTAATAGTTTTTATCATTATTTTATCGAATATGTTCTAAAGCTTCTGAAATTCGAAAAATGCTTTCTCAGTCTACATATTTTATCGATTTGTTTGAAAATTGGGCCCATAAAAACTTTTGCATACAATAAATTTCGTTCATTACGCCATGGTTAATCGGGAAAACCGTTTATTTGGGACAGTTCTTGAAGTGGATCCCAAATTAGCTCTTTGGGTTAAAGCTTCGCATACTTGGGGCAGCCGCTTGATTGGACCAAAGTTTTCCAGTCTTGACGTGCCCCAATTGGCCGAATATATTGTATAATGTTTTGTCGAAAGCTCTTTTCTTCGTTAGCTTTTAATAGTTAAATTCGATTACCACTTTCTTTCTCAGATACCTTGCGTCCATTTTGAAGGAAATAAATTTATTTTTAAGAAAATTAGTGGCAAAAGCAAACGAACAAAGAGATGGCATTTTGCACGAAACCGGTTTAATTAGAAAGCATTAGGAAATGATAGAAGAATTGTGCATATGCATCGGAATCATCTTAGCCAGTTTGGTGCAGATAATTCTTGATAAGACAAACATTATAGTAAAAAGAAAAATTACACAAGAAAGGTAACGCTTACTTACTGCATTTTGAAGTATTTAAATATGTTTATTTAATGTCCAACTCTTTTAATAGCAAAATGAAAACGTACATGCAATGGCAATCCAAGTAAAGCCTCAGCGCAGATGACGACAGGCATATTTACCAAGAGAAGAAGATGGGGAATGACTTTTCTTCAAATGAATGTTCCAAGATTCTTTTGAATAGAGATCCTAACACCGAAGTTCAAGCAGAGAGTTCGCAGCAGTGCTGAGTCGGGCTGAGCTCGAACCCTAAGCTCGGTCCGGATTCGATTCGAGCTAGAGCTGCGTAATATTTATTTAGGTTCCTTTTTGGGGCTGTATAGTATATACTACGTTTCGGGCTCGGGCTACGTAGTATTTTACTACGCGTGTGGCTCTGAATTTTCATTTTCTTACCTGTGGTTTCGTATGATGTTGCATACCAGATATTTACTACCCTTCCTAGTCGCTAAAGAGATTTCTTCAACAAATGGGTTTGGATTTGATAACAACATTGAGAAATGGGTTGGATCTGATAACAACATTGAGAAATGGGTTTGACCTGAAAACAACATTGAGAAATGGGTTGGATCTGATAACAACATTGAGAAATGGGTTGGATCTAATAACAACATTAAGAAATGGGTTGGATCTGATAACAACATTAAGAAAGGTTGGATCTGATAACAACATTGAGAAATGGGTTGGATCTGATAACAACATTGAGAAATGGGTTGGATCTGATAACAACATTGAGAAATGGGTTGGATCTGGTTACAACATTGAGAAATGGGTTGGATCTGATAACAACATCGAGAAATGGGTTGGATCTGATAACAACATTGGGGGTTTGGATCTGGAGCGGGGAGCGGGGACTGGAGACTGGAGACTGGGGAATGCTGTTTATTATAGGCTTCGGGAGAAAATACCATAGTACAAATTGTATTTAGCTTGGCCATACATTAGTCGGTTTCTTCGGAGAAATGAAGGCTTCTTCAAAAACTGTAGACACTAGATACGTAGTAGATACCATGCGGTCGAAATTTCGCACCTTTCTCTCACGCTCCCCGCTAATTTTATAAAACAACGCACGTAGAGAAACTAAGAAATGGCATTTACATTTTACTGTTCAGCAGACGAATTTCTTTTATTCTGGACTTGTTGTTGGCCTACAACTCAATTTGGCAGAATCACAATCTTCAACACAACGCACAATTCAAATGTTCACAATTTGTAGCTAGAATGTCGAATGAATCACATTCGCATTATCGTAGAGTAACAGACGCACGTAACTCAGAGGTTGGCGCATCTCCTGACTCACTTCACACTGAGAGTAGCTTTTATTTAATTTTTAACATGCTGTCAGTTGTTTCCAAATCTTTAGAAACTCTAAGTCGTTGAAACTCTTAGACATGACATATGACGTTAAGGAAACGTGAGAGATAATAAAATTTGCCTAAGATACGGTAGAAACTACAAATTGAAACTTGAAATGCTCATATGCGCCACACAGACACACAAAATGACGTTTTTTTTTCTCGAAACGGCGTCTGGGGACAGTTGGTTTACATACGTTCTAGCACTGATGTTATCAGATTCAGCCCACTTCTTAATGTTGAATAGCACAGGTATATAAAGGTGTATGAATAGCACAGGTATATGAAGATGTATGAATAGCACATGTATATCCGTTTCTTATATCCAGTAACTATCCGCTTGGTGAACCGAGTTCCTCGCGGATTCTCGAGAATGTTCTTGCAGATATCAACGGAGAGTTGAACTCGAAATAGGGTTAATTCATGCAACACCTCGCAGCATCATCTGTTGATTTCTGAGCTTGTGCTGGAGGTTAGAGGAGTGGATATGGAAACTCCCATTTCCTCCAACAATTTGGAAGTTCTGGTTGTTTGACGGCTATTGAAAGTCGTAGGCAGAGCTTCCAAATCAAACACAGAGGGCCTTTCCAAATTTTACTTCTTTTCCACGCACATGTCGTCCAGCAGCAAACGTCTTGTTTCAGATGTGCACTGTCCGAGGAACCACAACGTCTTCGACTTTGTTTTCTATCGCATTAAACCCTACCTTACAGCAACGGACAGTGCAGAAACAAGATTTCAGTTTTCGTCGCCATTTTGTGGAACGCGGGAAAAGTTTATTGAACGATTCGAAACATCTGCATGATACAGGAACAGGTTCCCCACACAACGTTTTTTTAACCGGTCTGCAGCATTGACAAATTCGGCCGTTGAAGTAATGAAAATCAATGACACAATAGAACCCTGCTTAAAACTTGAAACTTGAAGGTGTAAGTTCCATGTGCAACGAGGTGGAATGATCTATAGAAGCCATTGAGTTAGCATGCATTCGAAAATACTACAGGTAACCCCGATTTAAAATATGATGTTTATAGGTAACAACAGTTTTTCAGCTTGTTTTTTTTTGTGGGAGAAGGACGGTTCATTCCGTTTGATGATGAAAATACACACACACACACACACAGTACGGGAGTTTTGGTTTTGAAATAACTATTGAATTATCATAATGTAAAATTTGAAGTATAATAAGACAAATTTTGAATTATAATAATATAGAATTTGAATTATATTAATATAAAATTTGAATTATAATAACATAAAATTTGAATTATAATAATATAAAATTTGAATTATAATAATATAAATTTTGAATTATAATAATATAGAATTTGAATTATATTAATATAAAATTTGAATTTTAATAATATAAAATTTGAATTTTAATAATATAAAATTTGAATTTTAATAATATAAAATTTGAATTATAATAATATAAAATTTGAATAATAATAATATAAACTTTTTGTTGTGGATTACTAACTATTTTAAATATAATTTGGGTATGTAAATTATGTTTTTGGCAGTTTGTACCATACAAAAGTGATTTAATGTTCAAAAGCCTAAGGAGATGCTTTTTAATAATAGTTAAACCCCTCCTTACATTTTGAACGACTTATGTTAAAGAATTCCGTCACCTTTTTCTCCACAAAAAAAGCTCTACGCACATACAGTCCGTTCCTAAAATCCTCTACATAATTCTATCAAGTTACTATATTTGATTAGCTGAAATTTTGGCAGTTAGGTAATTTTTTTTTCGAAGACGTAACGGGGAGGGGAGGATTTAGCGACCACCGTGAGCAACTCAATAGGCTATAAGCGGTCGCCCGTCTTTAATTTGGGGTCACTGGTTCCAGGAATGGGAGAGAGCCACTGCCGTTAGACAAACGCAACGGTCATACCGCAATTCGAACCGGGACTCACTCGGACGAATGGTAATAAGCCACCGCTTAGACCACTACGCCCCCGGGGCGACACAGCAAGGTAACTGTAGTATCTGAGTATGCCTCGCCACCTCAGACGAAACCCATACGTACAGATGACGGAAATTGAGCGAGGCTGGAATGTTGGACTGCGGGAAGGTGTCTTTTCTTTCACGACATCGCCGCTCGAGTTGGACGAAACGCGAGCGCAATGATGCAAACATGGCGTCAGTGGGAAGAGGAAGGTCTGACGCACCAATGTGAAAAGTGTGGAGCCCAGCTGCTGAAGAACGCACGGGAATGCCGTCATCTCTCTCCAGTATATGGCGTTTGCGTATCGAACAGCCTCATCCCGAGAGTTAGCACAACATTGGAGGGAGGTCTGTATCACATCAAGGGTTGTCTGCAATCTTCTCTGTCCGACACTGTTTGCTTCAGAGAGGCCATGTCGCTTCGACTTCACTTAAAATTTAACCACAGACTTCATCGGATACAATGCGGCCACGAATGAAGATACTAGTGATGATTGACATCGGATAGTGTTTTCCGACGTGCCGGGGTTCACCATAATGACCCATGATGGACGCATTTCTTTACAACGACACCATGATGCAGCGTCATACGGGCCCGACATTGGACTACATGGTGTGGGTTTCTGTTGGGAACCATTCAGGTTCCCGCCTCCTACGCATTGCAGAAACCATAACTAACCAGCGTTACATTGCGGAAGTTGCGGAGTCTGAAGACCACATGTGGCGCGGAACTACTGGATGGCCGGCATGTGCCACATCTTCCTTGGCTGGCGCGGTCTCCTAATTTGTCGCCCATTGGACAAGTGTGGGATATGATCGCCGGATGCCTTGCCCATCTGGCTCCGCCGCCAGTATCCCAAGACGAATTTTAGGTACGGATCATGACATCATGGTATGACATTCCGCAATGCGACATGCAGAACCTCTTCCAATCGATGCCACTCCGTGTACAACCTGTTATCGCCGCTCATGCCGAAAGGGTGATGAGTAGTGTGTGCTCCATCTCTCTTATAGGTCTGTACTTCTGATAACTTATATCTTGCGTTTTTGTTTGTTTGTTTGTTTTCGGGTTTAACGACCCTTTGTGTAATGAATGACGTCACATCCGGAGAGAACGCCCACATCTTTGATTGCAATGGCCTTTAGATATTTCTGTAATTCTCCGTTACGGCATTTTATGGTAAGGGATTCTTCGTGAAGCGAAAGCAAAATGGATTTCACATCAGTAATCTTTGCAGGAATTTCTGAGGCTGATAAAAACAACACAGTTAATGTCACGCTACAGACACCCAGTACATGATGTTCAGATAGCAAATAATACGCCAATTTTCTCCTTCAGAAATTTTCTGGATGACAGCGATTATGCTGAACATATAAGAGAAAAGAATCAACATCAAATTAAATGTCGGGACTGAGAACACTTTCTGTAGGCGATCTACAACTTGAAGAATCTGTTTGTAGGTTTTTAAGACGCACATCGTTTCGTTGAAGGGTTCAGGGTCCCATGATGGCCTTTTTATCTGCAAATATATCTGCATCAGCGTACCCCTCAGTAACCACCATACAACAACGTAATACAGTGCGAACAGAACAGAGATTGTTAACTGATAGATGCTAAAAAGCCAAATTTGTGAGAAACAGAATAACGAACTTTCTTACGAATGTTTCGGTAATATTGAACATGGTGAACAATAATTCCGGGAAAGAGTCTGTCAATTTCCTTGTCAAATAAAGCAAGAGAACGGATAGGGGAACGTCCGCAATCGTTAAAAACACTGCCAGTATGAGCACAAATTAAACAATTTTTATGTTCCATGTACTAACCTTCGATACGTCTTGACAAATTCCTTCAATATCGTTTAGCAGTGTAATTATTGAACTTCTTTTTTTTTTTTTTTTTTTTTTTTTTTTTTTTTTTAGTTGGATTTTTAACGACCACCGTGAGCAACTCAATGGGCTATAAGCAGTCGCCCGTCCCTAATTTAGGGTCACTGGTTCCAGGGAAGGGAGAGAGCCAGTGCCGTAAGACAAACACAACATCCATGCCTGACCGGGATTCGAACCCGGACCCCTTACGGACGAACGATCAGAGGCCAGCGCCTTAGACCACTGCGCCACCTGGGCGGCTGTTATTGAACTTCTTCTGTATCGAATGTTGCACCATAGTACATATATCAAACTATCTACGAAGAGTTCAGATAGAATCCCATGGAATATTTCCGATGCGAGAAGACTCATATGTATTGTGACGTAAACAACCCAAACTGTTTCTGCATGTAATAAGATAACAGAAAATTTGCACACTAGTTTGGAGAACAATGATTGCTCTCGCAAGAGATGGAAGTTGATACCTAGTACAGAAAAATAGTTTACAAACAATCCGTATTCTGTAAATTTCTGATGCTTTGTCTGATCTCTCCTTTCAAGAGATACATTTGGACTCTCGCTCCAGCAGAGTGTGGGAGATTCCTTTATGTCCATACCACTTGCTGCGTTTATGACATACCGCTTACTGCCTTTTTCCCTCATACTTGAAATCTGTATCGAGCAAATTTTCTACTGTTTCTGTTGAAATCTTTATAGACTAAATATTTTAGGAATGTATATACCGGATCCTTCGTTTAAAGATTAATCATTTGCTTTCGAAGTAAAAGACAAATTTTAGAGTTTGCTGAAGAATGAAGTTTGTCTGCTTACATTTCCTTTTCTCTGCTTTCAATTTCTAATGAGTTTATCAACGACTTGTCTTTCTCTTCAGAAAACCGAAATCCGTTTTTGACAACATGAGCAGCTTTTCCGCATTCCATGAAATGTATTTATACTGCTTCCTTTTTAATTAGCCAGTGGAATTTGTTTTGCTTAGTAAAACTGTATTCAGTTTTTTTGCAGCTCTACACCTCGTCGTTTATTGGCAGTATTTTCATAATCGCAATTTTTTCTGTTCCAGAAAACACAGCTTCGTTCAACATTCAAAAGGTAGCAAATAGATCTGGTTACTAAATCAGACTTTTTCCCTCATACTAAAAGAAAAATTATTCTTTAAAAAAATGTAAGAAAATTGCAATTATGTTCTCCCAATTTACGATACCTATGTTGTAGCAAGCGTGTCTTTTCATTCGGCACAGGATGAAAGCGACAATGTGTTAGTGAATTCAAATCGTATGCAATCATGGTTTCGCAAAAGCTCATTTTTTCAAAAGAAATGAAGTGGCTTAATTTTTTGAAACTTTTAAGTAACGTAAGCTCCTCATTTCCGCAGGTTTATTACATCTAATAGTACATATGGCATGACCAATGTGATACCTAGATTGTCTGAAAGATGGCATAGAATCCAAACAAATCAAAAGCTTCAACTCTTGTCACAGTGCTGAATTGCCTGTTGAATGAAAGAGCAAAATATCGAAGTTTTCATAGTTATCTCAATAATGGGGAAAAAACATCGCAGTTTACAACAGTTAGGCTTAAGAATCAGTGTTAGAGGATGGATCATCTAGTTCCAAAACCTTGACATTTAATCGAAGACTTTTTTCCGTTCTAGATCATATTATTATCAACTGTTTCTCAGGAGAAGAATTTTTCCATATTTACCTGTTAATAATGTAAAACATAAGATTCGTAGTAGATACCGCTGCATATATCAAAGAAGAAATTTTGAAAAGCAAGTATTGTTCACTTTTCCTTTAGCCGTATTTTCATACAATCTCAAGCATCGGATGCATAAAACAGCAGTGCAGGGATAAATTCACATAAAAATGTCGTTTACACAAAGATGTTTACGAGTCTTATGATAGGTGGCACTTTATCACTCAAGAAGATTTGGAACGTACGATATTTCTATGATAGGAAGCGATGCGATCACAAAAGCTTCCGGGCGATTAATACGTGTGTTAAAAACCACTGCCTAGTCCTATTTTTTATTGTTAGGGAATATCCATCTACTTCAGGTGATGAATACCTTTGTTGAAATAGCTTTTCTGCTCCACATTGATTTCAGTTAAGACGGAGGGATTTATGTTAGACCCGTTTATGAAAGAAATTCTTGTAAAAGAAAATTGAAGATTTGTTCTTCCTACATGTTTTTCAACTTTTTGGGCAACAGATTTTCGTCTAATGGATGTGCAGTGATATGGAACCAATATTTCATTCACTCGTCCCGGTGGTCTAGTGGTCTGAGGCGCGGGCTTCGAATCGTTCGTCCGAAATGGGTTCAGATGAGGTATTTCTTCTGATTGTCTGGGGATTTAACGATCATGGTGACCAACTAATGGATAATGAAGCAGTTGCCCATCCGTGATTTAGAGCCATTGCTTCCAGAGAAGGGACACAACCAGTGTTAAAGCAAACCCAACATACATGCCTCACGAAATTTGAACCCAGGCACATCCCGGACGAACGGTTGGAAGCCAGCTCTTACACAACTGCGATATCGTGGCGGCGGAACCGTAATAGAAACACACTTCTCGTGTCTTACCGGAGCTTGAACCCGTGCACTGTTGGGACTATTAGCTATGAACTAGCGCTATGACCACTCAGCCACAGGGTTAGGTGCCACTCGTTCCAGGGTACGGACAGAGCCAGAGCCGTCAAACACTCCTCCCATACCTCATTCCAGGACTTGATCCGGGTCCCATCTTGGTCGAATGGTTAGAAGACGGCTCCTCAGATCATCGGACCATCGGGTGGCAGTATGTATCTTAGAATTATGAAGTGAAAGGTTTCCTTCTCCCGAAACACCAGTATCAGGGGTCATTATCTTGTGTATTATCTCAGGAATGGGAAATACTTGCATTAAATTGAGATGTTACCAGTTTTAAACACTGGTAACATCTCAATTTAATTGTGGTAATATGCTTAAGTAAATGAAGAAAAGTATTGCGAGCGTGCACCTCCCATGAATCCCCAATAGACATTTTTGAGTGAGAAGATCTAATACGTCACCTGCCTTACACCCTGTTGAAAAGACCACCTGGGTATACACCCTGTTGAAAAGGTCACGTCGCTCCTGCGCCCTGACCTTTGACCTCATTTCGATGATATTCAACAGAACCGGTTCAGTATACCTCCGGAACAAGATGATGAAGGTTTGTCGCAATCGAAGCATTTTTACATAAGTTTTGACGCTTAAGGGCAATGGAATGGATCCCGCTCTTATGTCCTGACCTTTGACCCCATTTCGCCCATTTTCAATAGGGTTCGTCCCCCGTTTGCTCCTACCACATAATAAAATTTCATCGAAATCGGGTCGTTTTTACGCGAGTAATTGTGCGGACTGACGGACAGACAGACAGACGGACAAAGCTGGAGGATATACGCTTCTTTAGCCTACGGTTGGAAAGCGTAAAAAAAGAAAAATAGGATTTATCAGTGATCTTTCTCCAGCGGCCTTTTTTTTATATAAGTGTAGGGGATTTTGCTAGTCATCTGAGGGCAAACATCAAACATACTGGTAAAAGGAAACGCTTTTTGACGCTTTCCAACCGTAGGTTGAAGAAACGTATATGACCCAGCTTTGTCCGTCTGTACGTCCGTCCATCCGTCCGCACGATAACTCACGATAAAATGGTTCGATTTCGGTGAAATTTTAGTATGTAGTACAAGACCACCTGGGCATATACCCTGTTGAAAATGAGCGAAATGGGGTCAAAGGTCACGACATGGGAGCGGGATCCATTCCATTTCCCTTATACCTCATAACTTGCGTAAAAATGGTTCGATTTCGATGACATTTCAGTATGTGGTAGGGAACCGCCTGCGAACGTACCCTGTTGAAAATGGGAGAAGTGGAGTTAAAGGTCAGGACATAGGAGCGGGACCCATTCCATTGCCTTTATGCGTCGTAACTCAGGTAAACATGCTTCGATTGCGACAAAAATGTATCATGTTGTTCCGGGAGGTATACTAAACTGGTTCTGTTTGATATCATCCAAATGGGGTCAAAGGTCAGGACATAGGAGCGAGATTTATTTCCCAGCCATTGTCCTCATAACATGAGTAATACACTTGAGTAATGATTTCTGGTATGTTGAAAAGCGTATCATAATCAATGCATTGCATGGTTTTACTAACTTGTTTTTCTTGTTCTAAGGAAGTAACCATTCAGGGAGATATAGAACTAAATGAAGTTAACAATTATTATTCATAATAACCTAAATAATTATTCCTTCAGACAAAGATCCAGACAAAAACAATACGAGAAAACGGTCGACTTCTCGAGTGGTACTCTGGGAAACGTACTGGTGGGCTAATCCTTCCGTGCATCTATGTTAATCAAAAAAGTGTTCAACTGATGAAGATGAATCATATTTTGCAGCATGTTGAACATCTCAGAAGCTCATTTATTCAGCTTTACGCAGAGCATTATGCAAGCATCCTCCACTTCCTTCTTTGCTTGACAACTACCTAAAACAAAATGACTTATGCTGCTGCATCAAACCGAAGCTGATATGTCAAAACCTGTTCACGCATGCGCAGAAAATCCACTGCACATGCTTATAGAAAAATCCACTGAACTAGATATCCATTTATAGATGTAAATGCAGTCTCTTTTTCTATGGACACAAGCTCTGTACATTTCTCCAGTCCATCTATATTCCTTTTAAAAGGAAGACACGTATCTTTCACATGGTGAAATGAAAACTGAAGTAACTGCTCCGTGATCCTCAATAAACAGCTAGCTACCGCTTCACGTGATCGTATATTTCAGAAATAACAGCAAACTCACAGATACCACGGATCACATTACATATTCATGACTATAAGTGAGTACGTAACAAGTGCACCAAAAGCACTGAGTATTGTTCCTTTGGTGTATGGTATTACATCGCATCCAGAAAGTACGTATACATCTCTGTTTGCAAGTGCCTTGAGCAGTTTTCTTAACTCTTTGTCTCTGCAGTTTGCAACCAGTGAAGTTTCGTAAAGCAAACGCAAATTTTCTCTCATTGTTAGAATCTTTGCAGGAGTCTCAGAGGCACACACAAGTAGAGAAACAACTGTAATACAACATATAGCTAGAATACTGCAGTTTATTGCCATAATGGGCGTTCCGTGAAGCAATAGCTTGTAGAAATTTATTATTGCGATAATAGCAAACATGTAAATGAAGAAATTTACCATTATGAAGAAAGTCGGAACGGAGAAAACCTCTTGCAGATGGCCTATGACCTGTAGCGCCTTTTGATAGTTCCTCAAGAGGATGCGTATGGACTCAAGATCCTGAGGTTTCCAGGTAAGATTCTGCATCTGTGATCCTACACTTGCAAGTAATCCACGGATCTTCCAGCAAAGGGTACAGTAAAATGCTGCAAAGAAAACTGGTGTGGTTATTTGGAAAGCGAAATACATAAAATGTGGCAAAAATACCATAAAGTACTTTGATGGAGCTGTTTGGTCTATCTTAATACCGAAATTCATAAATTCATGGTGAGATTTTTGCCGTTCGTCGCTGAAATCAGTGCGAATTACGAGAAAAAGGGCGTTCGCGAGTGGTAATAAAAATACCATTGCCAGTAGAGTGTTTATGATTTTCCTGTTCCCCACATCACAAGTCGGTAGGTCGTGAGACACTTGTTGAATGTCTTCCAGGAGGATCATTAAGGATCTGCTTCTGGAACGAATGATGTGCCATAGTGCGTATGTAGAGAAGATAGTAAATAAGGATGATATTGATATCAAATTTTGAAAAGAAGAGCAAATAAATGAGCTAATCACAACACTGACGGTGTAGAGCCACATTAAGTGAAATGCTATGGCGAAAAATCTGGACACATATGGAGAGTTCTTCTTTCCATCACTGCTCAGAGAAATTCCAAATACTGAGAAGGCCTTCAGAAACAACCCGTACTCTTTGAAATCCAGTAAGCTTGTTTTATTTCCTTTTCTTATGGGAGCATCGAATCCACTTGTCCAAGAAGCAAAGGAACTTCCTTTTGGATCTGTATCATTCTCGGAAAGCTTTCCTACAACGTTTAGAATCATTTTTGTTAAAGCAAAAATATTTTTGTGCCGTTTGGTTGCTTTCTGCAAGGTCAGAACTTAAAACTGGGAACTGATTTCAAGTACAATGGTGTGGTTTTAATGGATGTTCTTTTCTTTTCGTATTTTTTGCACTTTCTAAAAAATTCCCTGCTTCTTTGCATATATTACTCACATTCCACTGTTAGCTTATTTATTATCTCGGAGTAAAGAACAGGTACTTAATTTTGTCGTTAGACACTTTGTTTAATTTGGCGGTTTCACAATCTTTCAAAGATTTATTTTGTCGTTTTTTGTTTAAATTTTTGTGGCCATTTTCTTAAGTAATATTTATTGTTTCGTAGATAAGATAATAGAGAAAAGTTTGATGCAAATGTTAGTTTTTTTTCTGACTAAAATCAAATTGATTAATATCATAACGAAAGTTATAATATACAATCGCATCGATAAAATCCAACAATTTATTATGCACCTATATTTTTTCAGAATTTTGAATGATTATCACAACTGGCCGAAATACTTAAAAGTAAAGTATCATTAAAATTGTCACAAAATGCGAAATGTAATTCCTGTTTCTCATCATCTTGCGTTGCTGATCAAATTGTAACATTGATATTTTTCACTTAGGAGAGCAATAAATTCACAGTAGAATTTTATATAAGACGTTTAAATTACAGTCATTCACAGACTGTGGAAAAGTTTTACATCACGTATGAAGCAAAAAAAAAAAAAAAAAGAATTGCTAGTTTTGAGAAGTGACAACTTCTAAGCTGTATGCAGTTTTTGTTTCTCAGATGATTCGTTTTTCTTTGTCTCAGATGAATGTTTTGGAAATATTTTAATGAATTCCAAGAATTTTAACGCATTAAATTTCTTCGGCAGCTATTTATTTCGTTTATGTTTTAGAGAATGTCGAATTCCTATTTGTGTTGAAATTATATACTCATTTCTAAAAAGCGGAAGATTTTGTTAATTCTTTTATTAGAGATTTATTGAAATATTTTCGGTCCGATTTAAAGATGTACAGAATTCAACGCTTACCTTAAAAGTAGGTGCACTTCCTCAAAATAAAAATAGCAATGGACGTTTTTTCGTTTTTATTGGAAATAAGAAACGAGAGTGCTGGACTATTTATTGGAAATTCCATTCACTTTGAAATAAAATGTCACCACTTCCTGAAGTAAGAATACCGATTTTTATTGCAGAGCAAATTTATCTTTTTCTCTCAACAAATTGAAGCAAAAATTTCCATTATGCAACACTGTTTATCGTTCTTGGTCCAAATACATCCTTGCTTCGGTAAAATAATATTAAAGTATATACATTTTATTCATTTTTAGTTTGTCTTCCTGCGTTAGATTTCATCAGGGAACGGCCAAATGAAACAGTGAGGATAGAAGTGTAAAACGTTTTTATGTCCTGAAATTAAAAGAGAAATGTTTTCGAATGAACATCACAAAAAGGCGTCTTTTCCTTTCATTGTAGTCACAGTGAATACATTTTAGAAATCTCGAAATATTTTCAATAATTCAGAATTTTGGTGTAGTACGTAGATAAAGACACAAAACAAACTGACCCACCTTCGGCTATTTATCTGATGAAGTGATTTTTCCCGATTTTGGTTCGAAAATTAATGAATTGTTTCTTGAAGCAGAGTAACTCACCGCGTCGGTCAATCTGACCAAAGAAATTGCCTGTTTACTTCGTCAGCCTCCGACAAAGAATATCTTGGAAATATTGTCAATACAGTTTTTATTAATGTTTTATCTTGTTTCCGGGAAGTATGACAAACTATAACCTTCACGCAAAGAAGCGTTAAGATTACAGATTGTGATCAATATCTGGAAGGGCATTAATGCATCATCTGAAGCTTTTTTCTTTTAAGCTTTATTGAGCGATAAAAATAATAATAATATCACGCAGTAAGTCTTCAAACACCTATTACGAAGATAAAATTTGACGGATTATATAATCAATAAAGCTTTTACTCTTTTCAATCAACGAAGGTATTCTTTTGCGAAAAGTTACACATTTCACTTTGTTCCTATCTGATAACAACCCTGAGAAATGAATAGCTGAAATGAAAATTCACTCTTTTACGCTTCTTATGTGCTTCAAATGAATATTCACCCTTTTACGCTTCTCATTTTAATCTCATTAAAATGTATTTAATCATTTTAATGCGATTAAATTCATTAAAAATATGAGAAAAATAGGTTGTTTGAATCTTAGGCGTTCACCCTGAAAAATGATGCTGCCTCCCAGGTAGCCGAGTGGTCCGAAGCGCTGGGGTCTAACCATTGTTTCCAGATGATTAACGCTGGCTCTCTTCCTCTTCTGGAAACGGTGACCCTAAATTAGGGACCAGCGACTGCTTATAACCCTTAGAGTTGCCTACGGTGGTCTTAAGTCCAGATATATAAAAACGTTAACCAATAATAGTTTTTATCATTTACTCTCATCGACAAAAAAAAAAAAAACAGTTGCACACAGAAGGAAGCGACCGACAGGAATGAAACTTGGTGGGTAGTTTTGACATCGAGAGGCATGCAAATGATTCAAGTATCACGATCGTCCGCGCATGTGGATAGTGGCGATGTGTCTGACCGGCTATATAAGGTCGTCCCGTTGCGCGTGCTTGCCATTCTGACTCCTGCTGTTGTGTTGGTTGCATCCTTTGCAAGTGAAGTATGCCTCAGAGAAAAGTTCGGAAGCAATACGAACAGTTGGAGGAGTTTGAGAGGGGCCGCACCGTCGGGTTCCGGGAAGTGGAATGGTCTTATCGCTGTATTGCGTGCCATACCAGTTCTGCGGATATCACCATAGCACGCTGTTGGAGGCCGTAGATAGAATAAGGCACAGAGCAGCGGCAGGAAGCACCTGGGAGACCTAGACGAACCACGGACAGAGAGAGAGAGAGAGAGAGAGAGAGAGAGAGAACCGACGGGTTGTCCGACATGCGCGGAGTGACCCAACAGCCACGACTGCGGATATTCAGCAAGCAGTGGTGTCCTACATGCATCGCACTATTAGTGCCAGCACCATTGGCAGACGGCTGCATGACGTAGGACAACACGCGCGCAAGCCGTTACGACGACTGCCCAAAACACCATTGCATCGTCGCCAAAGACTGCAATGGTGTCGTGCCAGACCGTCAAGCAGCCACTCAGAATGGCAGCGGGTGATTTTCAGTGACGAGTCCCGCTTTTGTCTTGGAGGAGACGACCACCGAATCCATGTGCGGAGGCACCGTGGTCAACGCCAAAATGAACGGTTTGTTGTCGAGCGTCGAACGTCCAGAAGGCCTGTTGTCACGGTGTGGGGTGCAATAGCCTACGATGCCAGATCACCCTTGGTATTCATTACAAGCACGTTGACAGCTCAACGTTACGTTAATGAGGTCCTGCAACTAGTGGCCCTACCTTTTCTGAACGCTCAATCCGGTGCGATTTTCCAACACGACAACGCTAGTCCGCATACTGCTACTGTCTCGAGAGCTTCCCTTCAAGGCACTGACACTCTGCGATGGCCAGCCGCATCGCCAGACCTATCGCCGACTGAAAATGTGTGAGATGCTATTAGACGCGCTATCCACACTCCACCCCTACCGCACAATCTGCAGGAACTGCATGAGAAGATTCAAGCTGCATGAGATGGCTTATCGCGGAACACCATTAGGAACCTGTACAACATGCCGAGATGTCTGCCATGCTGTGAGGGCAAACATGGCGGCCCGACCCCATACTGAGAGACACTACTTATTGGCGTGTAGCTCAATAAATACTGCCAATATCGGTCTCAATGTTTAATCGTTTATTGTTCCTGGTAACATTTACCTTCCTCCAGAATAACATTGCAAACCGACACTTCCATCTGGGTGCAACTATTTTTTTGACGATGAGTGTATTTTGTCGGAATGGTCCTAAAGTTTCTGAAATTCGAGAAACGCTTTCTCAGGGTGCATATTTTATCGATTTTTTTTTAAACTGAGCCTTTGAAAACTTTGTATGTGTACTGTAGTAGATTCCGGTTAACTGGGCCATTGGTTAATCGGGGAAGCTATTTATTTGAGACAATTCTTTAGGTTCATCCCAAATTAGCTCCAGAAACAGTTGATTTAATAAAAACACAAGCTTACAACGATGAATTTTTGGGTGAGTCAACGATTTTTAGATGGCATCATGATTTCAAAAAAAGGGCGTTAGTCAGCAGATCCGCTCTTAGGCCTTGTCGACCAGAAAGTGTTGTTACAGAGTGTATTGTTAACACTATTTGGGCAATCCTGCAAGAAGATCGACGAACGATGCGTGAAGACATAGCGGCGTCAACTAGTATTTCAAAAACGTTGGCATTCTGCATTCTACGGGACAAATTACTGCTGCGTCGTGTGTGTGTTCCAGATAGGTACCGCATCCCCTGACGAGAGAATAATTGTTAGCCAGAGTTCAGGTGTGTCATGACTGAAGACAAATGATCGCAAAGGATCCAAACTTTCTAAACACAGTAATAACTTCCGATGAAATGGGCGCACTAAAACGACCCCCTCACGAAGCGAGCAACGAAATTCTGGAAACACACAGGCTCGCCTCCTCCGAAAATAGTCCGCCAAACCAAATCAGCTAGGAAGGTGATGATGATAATTTTCTTTTATCATAAAGGTGTAGTAGTCTATCGGCATGCCGTTGCTCCACCAATTACTGTTAATGCTGAGTACGCTACCTGGGCTCAATTACCTATATACCAAATGTTTCGTATCAGCTCAAGAACGCGCTGAAGAAGTTGAACCTCGGTGTTGGCATCAGGTCTCCGATGTCTTTATATACCATGCTTAAGGGAAACACTGACAAGACCCCACCTTCCAATGAAGCAGCTGTTTATGCCATTCCTCTACTATATCCGCACGGCTCCAAGCGATGCTACACTGGAATGACTAAACGTTCATTTAGGATTAGAGTCAGCGAACATAAAAGGGACATAAGGAACGGCAAAAGAAGCCACGGCTCTATCCAGCGAAGTCAATTTCAAGTCCGCTGCTCCTATGTGGGATGACGTAAAGGAATTAGCTTTCTATTTCACCCCAAAATCTACTGCCATTCGCGAAACTTTGGAGATCATAACCAACAGCGAGTCGTGCAATGATAGCGTCTCACTGGAGTTGCCACAAATCTGGAATCAGTTTTTCAAATAGTGATTACCTCTTGATTTTCCTTCAATGATTCCGCGGGCTGAACAAGCATAACGCCTCGTGTCTTTGAATACCTAATTACGTTCGCATCTCTTCGTTATCGTCAAGTCACCGCGTTCAAATTGTTGAAGCGTTCTATTATTCAGTTTGAAGTTTGCTGTCTATCTTTCTTGAAAAAGCCACCTGGTTGATGTGCGAAAGCTTGGAAACTTTGATTTTTATTCAACACCTAGAAATTTCGGATATCTAGTATAGTCATACTATTTAAGTACAGTTGATGTATAGTTCCTTTTTATTTAATTAACTGAGCATTACATTTTAGTCTTGAAGCATCTACGACGACACATATGGATTAAGCGACCGGAACTGGTGTGCAAGTGGACCCTACACCATGATAACGCCCCCTTATGTGTGGCTGCTTAGGTTCAACAGTTTCTTACGAAATGCAGTATTGTAATTATACCACAGCCTGCCTGCAGTCTTGACCTCACCTCGTGCGATTTCTGGTTGTTTCCCACAATAAAGAAATTCCGTGGCGCAACATTCAACACACATGCTGACGTTATTCAAGCTGTATAGGGGTCGCTAAAGCAGCTTTCACAAAATACCTTTGCCACATGCTTTGAAAAGTGTACTGAACGATGAGGCCGTTGCATATCCTCCGAGGGAAGATTCTTTGAGAAAGAATAACATATATTTTGCTGTACCTATATTTCTTCGTTTTGTGGGATTTTACTCTCAGTTTTTATGGAACCGCCGTTGTTTATATACAAGTATATATAGTGTCCGAGACATAAGGCACCACTGTTAACTGTTGAGCACTGTTCCTGAGTCGAAGACTGATTTGGATCAGATGACCAAAGTTGCAGGAGACACGCATAAAGTACATAATACACAGGGATAACAACAGACGGGCCTCTACATAAGGGTCTAGACCAGACAGACACTCTGCTCTTTTCAGGTTCTTGTGTGATGGTGAATACTTGCTCCAGTTTCCGCGGTTTCCGGAGGTTTCACTCGCCTCCCTCCATGGGGAGGTCGATGGTGAGTTGGTTTCTGGATGTTGCCGTTCCTGCTCTGAGAGATGCTTTGCTTCTTTCCTGTTAGAAATGCTCAAGAAGAGGTGATTCAGTGTAGATGTTCCTCCACCCATGTCCGTAAAATTTTCTATTTTTCTTTCCTATTGATTTATTTGAATCAAATCCATTGGCTTTTTTCTAAAAAAGGGCAGCTTTAGACCTCTGGTAAGAAACTACCATACTAAAACTACTTGCATTACGCCCGTTCCGCTGGCACAGTGCTCAAATCGCTTGCTTCTGACTATTCGTTTAAGATGGATCCGGGTTCGAGTCCCAGTGAGACATGGATGTTGTATTCCTTTTGCGGCACTGTGTCTCTCCTCTCTCTTGAACCAGGGGGCCCTAAATTAAGAACGCCGCCCCGGTGGCGCAGTGGTCTAAGGCGTTGGCCTCTGATCATTCGTCCGAAGGGGTCCGGGTTCGAATCCCGGTGAGGCATGGATGTTGTGTTTGTCTTACGGCACTGGATCTCTCCCTTCCCTGGAACCAGTGACCCTAAATTAGGGACGGGCGACTGCTTATAGCCCATTGAGTTGCTCACGGTGGTCGTTAAACCTCCAACCAAAAAAAATTAAGAACGGGCAACTACTTAGGCCCATAGAGTTACACACGGTGGTCGTTAAACCCCCAAACAAACAAAATACTATGCACTGGGAAACTGTGCTTTTGTCGGAGGGAGAGATTACCGATCACAGTGAGCAACTCGATGGGCTGTAAGCAGACTCCCTCACAAATTTAGGGTCACTGGCAACAGGGAAGGGTGAGAGCCAGTGCCGCAAGACAAACACAACATCCATGCCTCTCCGGGATTTGAACCTGGACCAATTGCGGATGAATGCTCAAAAGCCCAATCCACCAGAGCGGCATAATGGTGTTTTAAACAACAGTGGTAGGCGCGTATGCTTGCTTTAATTTTCTATAATCATTAAAGACTTTGTCGCCAGAGCTCCGAAAGCTGTGAAAAAAGTGCCCTTAGTGTAATGAATGGCATCACATCCGGAGAGAACTCACACATCTTTGACCGCAGTGGTCTTTATGTATTTCTGCAATTCTCTGTTACGGCATTTCATAGTAAGGGATTCTTCATGAAGTGAAAGCAAAATGGATTTCACCTCAATGATCTTTGCAGGGATTTCTGAGGCTGATATAAACAACACAGTTACTGTCACACTAGAAACACCAAGTACATGATATGCAGATAGCAAATATATACGCCAACTTTCTCTTTAAGAATTTTTCTGGATGACAGAGATCATACGGAACATATAAGAGAAAAAAAATCAGCATCAAATTAAATGTCGGGACTGAGAACGCTCTCTGTAGGCGATCTACAACTTGTAGAGTCCGTTTGTAGGTTTTTAAGACGTGCCTCATTTCGTTGAAGTTTTCAGGTCCCATGACAGCCTTTTTATCTGCAAATATATCTGCATCAACGTACCCCTCAGTCGCCAGCACACAATAACGTAAAATAGTGCGAAAAGAACCGGAACTGTTAACTGACAAGTGCTAAAACTAAATCTGTGAGACAGAAGAATGAACGTTGATATGAATGTTTCATTAATATTGAACATGGTGAACAATAACTCCGGGAAAGAGTCCGTCAATTCCCTGGTCAAATAAAGCAAAAGAAAGGATAGCGGAACGTGCGCAATTGTTGCAAACAGGGCTAGAGTCAGCACTAGGTTAACAATTCTGGTGTTCCATGTACAAACCAGAGATTACGTCTTGAGAGATGTCTTCAATATCGCTAAGCAGTGTGATCATTGAACTTCTTTTGTATCTAATGCTGCACCACGTACGTATATGAAGCTATCCACGAAGAGTTCAGACAGAGCCCCATGGAATATTTCCGATGATAGGGAGGCTATGTGTATTGTGACGTAAATGGCCCAAACTGCTTCTGCGTGCAACAAGAAAATTGAAAATTTTCGCACTATTTTCGGGAAAAATTTCGTGTGAGATGGAAGTTTTTATCTAGTACAGAAAAGTAATTTACAAACAATCCATATTATGTAAATTTCCGTTGCTTTGTCTGATCTCTCCTTTCAAAAGACATATTTGGACTCTCGGTCCAGCAGAGTGGGGAAGATTTATTTACATTCATACCAATGAATGTAAATATGATGTTCATTTTCGAAATTTATTTCGAGCAAACTTTCTGCCTTTTTTTTGTAGGAATCTTTAGCGGCTAAAGACTTTAGGAATATTGCAGGGGATTACTCCAAAGTCTTCGTTTAAAGATTGATCATTTGATTTTTAATTAGGACATGGCTTTTTGCATTTGCTTAAGAATGAAGTTTGTCTGAAGATATTTCAGTATCTCCGCTTTAAATGTTCTATGAGTTCCTTAATGGCTTGTCTTTCTATTCAGAAAACTGAGATCAGTTTTGACCTCATGAGTAGCTTTTCTGTATTTCATGAAATGAATTTATACTCTTTCACTTTTTTAATTAGCCACTGGAAGTTGTTTTGTTTCGGAAAACTGTATGCAAGTTTTTCAGCTCTAAACCCTGCAATTTCTCTGCAGAAAGCAAAGCTGTCTTCTGTTCCAGAAAGCAAAGCTTCATTCAATATACAGGGAACTACTGGAACTGAAAATAGATCCCGTTGCTGAATTAGATTTTGTCCTCATGTTAAAAGAATAATTGTAATATTTCCATTATTATTTTGATAAAATGTAAGGAAATCACAAATATGTTCACGCAATTTACCGTAGATTTGCAGACCCCTTTTTATTTGCACAGAATGAAGGCGATAATATGACCATTATTTTCAACAGTATTTAATAATAGTTTCGCAAAATTTAGATAAGCTGTTTTTTAAGAAAAAATAAAAGGCCTGAATCTTATTAAACTTTTAAATCACGTGATCTCCTGATTCGCACAGGTTTATTATATCTGATAGAACACATGATTTAATGCAATGTCTTTGATGCCAGGAAATCCAAACAGATCAAAAGCTTCAAATCGTATTATTATGCTACATTGCCTGTTAGTTGAAAAAGGAAAATAATAGAGTTTATGCTTAAGAAACATCGCAGTTCACAACAGTTAGGCTTAAAAATCAGTGTTAGAGGATGTATCATTTAGTTCCTAAACCTTGGCATTCAGTCTTTTTGACCTCGTAGATCCTATTAGTACTAGCTGCTTCCCAGAACAAGAACTTTGTTATCTGTTAATATTAAAAGCATAAGATTCGTAGTAAATCCAGCATATAACAAACAAGAAATTTTGAATAGCAAGTATTGCTTACTTTTCATCTGGCCTTATTTTTCTGTACAAAACAGCAGTGTGGGACCAAATTCTGATAAACCTTCGTTTAGGGAAAGAAGTTTATGAATGGTTGTAATAAGTGTCTCTTTATCATTCAAGAAGCTTTGTAACATACAACATTTTTATGAAAGGAAGCGATGCGATCACAAAAGCTTCCGCACGATCAATAAGTATGTTTAGAAACTTTTTTTTTTTTTTTTTTTTTTTTTTGGTTGGAGGTTTAACGACCACCGTGAGCAACTCAATGGGCTATAAGCAGTCGCCCGTCCCTAATTTAGGGTCACTGGTTCCAGGGAAGGGAGAGAGCCAGTGCCGTAAGACAAACACAACATCCATGCCTCACCGGGATTCGAACCCGGACCCCGTTCGGACGAATGATCAGAGACCACTGCGCCACCGGGGCGGCATGTTTAGAAACAGTGTTACTGGTCTTATTTTTTTGCTGTCAGTGAGTATCTACTTCAGGTAAAAATTACCTCTGTTGAAATAGCTTTTGTGCTCCGTATTGATTTCAGTTCAGGCGGACGGGTATATGTTGGACCCCTTTATGAAAGTATTCTCATAAATGAGAATTCAGGATTAGCTCTACCCACTTTTTCTTTAACTTTATGGGCAACAGATTTTCGTCTAACGGATTTGCAGTAATATATTTCATTTACTCGCCTCGGTGGTCGAGTGTTCTGAAGTGCGAGCTTCGGTTCGTTTGTTCAAAATTATACAGGGATTAAATCCCATTGGATGAGGCATTTTTTTTGTTTGACTCGGGTTTGAATGACCATCGTGAATAAATTTATGGGTTATAAGCAGCCTCTCATCCCTAATGTAGGGTCACTGGTGCCAGAAAAAGGAGAGAGAGAGAGAGAGAGAGCCAGTTACGTAAGACAGACACAACATCTCTAATTCTTAATTTAGGGTCACTGGTTCCAGAAAAGGAGAGAGAGAGAGAGAGAGAGAGCCAGTGACGTAAGACAGACACAACATCACTCATCCATAATTCAGGGTCACTGGTTCCAGAAAAAGAGAGAGAGAGCCATTGACGTAAGACAAACACAACATCTCTCATCCCTAATTTAGGGGTCACTGGTTCCAGAAAAGGGAGAGAGAGAGCCAGTGACGTAAGACAGACACAACATCTCTCATCCCTAATTTAGGGTCACTGATTCCAGAAAAGCTAGAAAGAGAGCCAGTGACGTAAGACAGACACAGCATCACTCATCCCTAATTCAGGGTCACTGGTTCCAGAAAAGGGAGAGAGAGAGCCAGTGACGTAAGACAAACACAACATCTCTCATCCCTAATTTAGGATCACTGGTTCCAGAAAAGGGAGATTGAGCCAGTGACGTAAGACAGACACAACATCTCTCATCTCTAATTTAGGATCACTGATTCCAGAAAAGGTAGAGAGAGAGAGAGTCAGTGACGTAAGAAAGACACAACATCTTTCATCCCTAATTTAAGGTAACTGGTTCCAGAAAAGGGAGAGAGAGAACCAGTGACGTAAGAAAAACGCAACATCTCTCATCCCTGATTTAGGGTCACTGGTTCCAGAAAAGGGAGAGATAGAGCCAGTGACGTAAGACAGACACAACATCTCTCATCCCTAATTGAGGGTCACTGGTTCCAGAAAAGGGAGAGAGAGCCAGTGACGTAAGACAGACACAACATCTCTCATCCCTAATTTAGGATCACTGATTCCAGAAAAGGTAGAGAGAGAGAGAGAGAGAGTCAGTGACGTAAGAAATACACAACATCTTTCATCCCTAATATTTAAGGTAACTGGTTCCAGAAAAGGGAGAGAGAGAGCCAGTGACGTAAGAAAAACGCAACATCCCTCATCCCTAATTTAGGGTCACTGGTTCCAGAAAAGGGAGAGATAGAGCCAGTGACGTAAGACAGACACAACATCTCTCATCCCTAATTGAGGGTCACTGGTTCCAGAAAAGGGAGAGAGAGCCAGTGACGTAAGACAAACGCAACATCTCTCATTCCTAATTTAGGGTCACTGGTTCCAGAAAAGAGAGAGAGAGCTAGTGACGTAAGACAAACGCAACATCTCTCATTCCTAATTTAGGGTCACTGGTTCCAGAAAAGGGAGAGAGAGCCAGTGACGTAAGAAAGACACAACATCTCTCATCCCTAATTTAGGGTCCCTGGCTCTAGAAAACGGAGTGAGAGTCAGTGACGTAAGATAGACACAACATCTATATCTCACCGTGATTCAAAGTGAAACTCATCTTGGACGAATAGCCAGAAATCAGCGCTTCGACCTCTGCACCACGAAGGCAGCGTATAGGTGTTTTCAACCACACTGGTATACGTGTATGCTTGCTTTAATTATTTATAATCATTAGAGAGTATGTCGCTAGAACTCTGAAAGCTGTGAACAAAATGCTCTTAGTTAATTAATATCGTCATATCCTGAGAGAATGCACACATATTAGCCTGCAATGGCCTTTAGGTATTTCTGTAAGTCTCCGTTACGGCATTTCATGGTAAGCAATTCTTTCTGAAGCCAACGCAAAATGGATTTCACATGAGTGACCTTTGCAGGGATTTTTGAGGCTGATAGAAACAACACAGTTACTGTCTCACTCCAAAAACCAAGTATGTGATATGCATATAGCAAACATATACAACAGATTTCTCTTTAAGAATTTTTCTGGATGACAGCGATCATGCTGAACATATACTAGTAAGAGAAAAAAAGCAACATGAAATTAAATGTCGGGACTGAAAACACTTTCTGTAAGAGATCTACATACAACCTGAAGAATTTGCTTGTAGGTTTTTAAGAGGCGCATCGTTTCATTGAAGTTTTGAGGATCCCATGAAACCCTTCTTATACGCAGATACTTCTTCACCAAAATAAATCGCAGTCACCAGCACAAAAGAAAAAAAAAACGTAAAACAATGCGAAAAGAACCGGGATTGTTAACTGATCAGTGCAGAAAACTAAATCTGTGAGAAACAGAATAATGAACAGTGTTTCATTAATATTAAACATGGAGAACAATAACTCCGGGAAAGAGTCCGTCAATTCCCTGGTCAAATAACGCAAAAGGAGGGATAGCGGAACGTGCGCAATCGTTAAAAACATGGCCAGTATGAGCGCAAAGTGAACAATGTTTGTGTTTCATGTATTGACATGCGATACGTCTCAACAAATGTCTTCAATTCCGCTAAGCAGTGTTATCATTGAACTTCTTCTATAGCTGCACTATAGTACGTATATGAATATATCCACGAATAGTTCAGACAAAGCCCCATCGGATATTTCCGATGAGAGAAGGCCCATGTGTATTGTGACGTAAATGACTCAAACTTCTTCTGCATGTAATTAGAGCTGCAAAATTTCGCATTATTTTCGGGGAAAATGTTTGCTTTCGTGTGAGGTGGAAGTTGTTATCTAGTACAGGAACGTAATTTACAAGCAATCCGTATTCTGTAAACTTTCGTTGCTTTGTCTGATCTCTCCTTTCAAAAGATATATTTTGGTGACTAGATCCAACAGTGTTCGAGATTGGTTTCTATTCACACCACTTGCTGGGTTTATGATGGTCATTTTTTTTAAATTTATTTTGAGCAAACCTTCAGCCTTTTTGTTGACATCTTTAACGACTAACGATTTTAGGTATGTTGCAGGGAATTATACTGGACTTTTCGTTTAAACATGGATGATTTGCTTTCGAAGTACAACACGACCTTTCGCGTTTGCTGAAAAACGCAGTTTATCAGCCGACATTTCCGTATCTTCGCTTTCAATTTTCTATGAGTTTTTTAATATCTTGTTTTTTCTATTCCGATTACTGAAATGGGGTTTTGGACATTAGGAGTAGCTTTTCCGTATTTCATAAAACGAATTTATACTTTTTCACTTTTAATTAGACACTGGAAGTTATTTTGTTTCGTAAAACTGTATGCAGTTTTTTGCGGTTCCAAACCTTGTCGTTTATCGGCAAAAAATTCATAATCGCAATTTATTCTGTTTCAGAAAGCAACGCTTCCTTTAATGTACAGGGAACTTGCTCAAAACAAGATATTTCCAACAAAAGGCTGAACGTTTGCTCATGGCACTGCAGATAGATCCGATTGCTAAATTAGATTTTTGTCCTCATATTAAAAGAGTTATTAAGATATTTCCATTATTGTTTTGAAAAAAAAAATGTAAGGAAATCACAAACATTTTGATGCAATTTAACATAATTTTGTTCATGCCTTTTTATTGGGCACACAATGAAGGCTACACTTTGATAACGAATTCTGATCGCATATAATCATGGTTTTGCAAAAGCTTATTTTTCAAAAGAAATAAAAAGGCTGAATCTTTTGAAACTTTTACAAAAAGTAAGCTTCTGATTTCCACAGTTTAGTACTTCTAATAGTACATATGACATGATCAATGCGATGCTTTTGATATCGCAACAATACCAGGATGTCTAAACAGATCAAAAGCTTCAAATCTTATCACAATGCTGAATTGCTGTTGATTGAATGAGCAAAATAATTGACTTTCCATAGTTATGCTTCAGAAACATCGCAGTTTACAACACTTGAGGCTTAAGAATTGGTATTAGAGAATGTATCATCTAGTTCCAAAACCTTTTTTAACTCGCACATCATATTAGTATCAATTGTTTCCCAGAAGAAGAATTTTGTTATATTTTATTGTTAATATTAAACGCATAAGATTGGTAGTAAATTCAGCAGCACATACGAAACATGAAATTTTGAACAGCAAATACTGTTTACTTTTCATCTCAGCCGTATTTTACCTACGCCTACACGCATAGGATATATAAAACAGCAGTGCAGTGATAAATTCAGATAAAAACGTCGTTTACGTAAAGAAGTTTACGAGTGTTGTGATACATGGCTTTTTATCATTCAAGAAGATTGGTAACGTACGATATTTTTATGGCAGGAAGCGATGAGATCACAAAAGCTTCCGCCCAATCAATGCGTATGATAAAAAAACACTGTTACTTATTTTATATTGTTAGGGAGTATCTACTTCAGGCGATTCATTGCTTTCTTGAAGTAGATACTCCCTTTGTTGAAATAACTTTTGTGCTTCATACTGATTTCAATTTAGACGGAGGGATTTATGTTGGATCTCTTTATGAAAAATAATCTCATAAAAGAAAATTCAAGACTTGTCTTCCCACTTTTTCTTCATCTTTATGGGCAACAGATCTTCGTCAAATGGATTTGCAGTGATATGGACCAATATTTCTTTCACTCGGCCCGGTGGTCGAGTGGTCTGAGGCGCGAGTTTCGGAACGTTTGTCCGAAATGGGCGTGTATGAGGTGTTTGTGTGTGTGTGTGTGTGTGTGTGTGTCTGGGTGACTAATGACCACTGTGAGCAACTCGATGGACTGTAAGCAGTCTCTCATCCCTAATTTAGGGCCACTGGTTCCAGGGAAGTGAGAGTCAGTGCCGTAAGACAAGCACAACATCTATGCCGCTACGGGATTCGAACCCGAACCCTCTCGGACGATTGATCATATGCTAGCGCTTAGATTACTGCATCACACGAGCGGCCCCGGATGAAGCATGGTTGGTGTACTTGTCGCATGGTTGGTGTACTTGTCGTATGTTTGGTGTACTTGTCGTATGGTTGGTGTACTTATCGTATGGTTGGTGTACTGGTCGTATGGTTGGTGTACTGGTCGTATGGTTGGTGTACTGGTCGTGTGGTTGGTGTACTTGTCGTATGGTTGGTGTACTTGTCGTATGGTTGGTGTACTGGTCGTATGGTTGGTGTACTGGTCGTATGGTGCAAGGTCTGTCCTTTTCCTGGGACCAGTGGCCGTAAATTTGGGAAGGGCAACTGCTAATAACTCTTTAGAGGTTCTCATGGTGGTTGTTAAACCACCCTTCAATTCATTCAACAGAATACAACGTTACTACTTAAATAATGAGAAAAGATTATTACACTGTATTTTAATGTTTTCTGAAGCAGGTTTAAGATTACCGAATTGAAGGCTATATTTATCACATGAGTCAAATGAAAACTTTAAAAGTGCAATAAAAATTTCGAAATACAGTGTCATTGTCCTGTAACTAGGAAGTATTGTTACCAATGACGAAACATTTTCTTACAGGTGGCAGCACGGTGCAGACAAACTCAGTGACGTAACAGTAGCAGCATAAAGAGGCCCCACTTGAGACATGCACCAAAGAGGAGCAACGTTCTGTCATCCGTTTTTTGAGTAGTGAAGGTGTGAAACCTATAGAATCATCATCGAATGAAGTTGCAGTATGGTGATTCATATCTATCACTCCAGCAAGTGTGCGAATGGACTAGGCAGTTCCGAAACGGGGTGAGTTCTGTGACCGGTTCTCCTCTACTGGGTCAGGCACAAAGAGTAGTGACACGAGTACATTACAGCAGTTGAAGGCATTGTGATGGGAAATAGCCGAGTGACGGTGGATGAAATATCCGCACTTTTGAACATCAGTCATGGTTCAGTGCACCACATCATCCATGGTTTGCTTCAGTTCAACAAAGTGTCTGCAAGGTGGGTGCCATGCCAGCTGACTTCAGAATGGAAACAATGACATCTTAATGCCTGTTAAGAACTTTTGCGGCGCTTTGAAGCAGAAGGGGATTGCTTCCTATAGCGAACTGTTACTGGAGATGAAACCTGGGTTCACTATCATCAGTCAAAAACCAACAGAGCAAACTAGCAATGGCGTCATCTTTCCTCACCTAAACCGCAGAAGTGCCGAACTTCATGGAAGGTAATGCTGACACTCTTTTGGAATGAACGAGGCGTAATTTTGGAGCGGTACATGATCAAGGAGAACGCTGTAGCCAGTGACACGTATGCAGATCTTTTCAGGAATCATATTCGACCTGCCACCAAATCCAAACGACGTGGACTTCTGAGTACTGGTGTTTTATTACTGTTAGAAGAATTACCAAGATGTGTCTGTCGCAGTTCAAGAGGACGATAGATAGCGCTGCCGCACTGGGTGAAACTCTCGCTCACTCCTACAGGCGAAGTGAAGCTGCTGTTGCTCTTCTCTCTCGTCGAAAACGAAAGGTTAAAGTGGCGGTGTGTGTGCTCGTCTTATTGTAAAAACGATATCAATTTATGTGTGTGTTAAATCAATCTGCAGTTATCGGTGAACGATTATGGTGTTGTCCAGACTGACTTCGAAAGGAACTCATGTACTAATTTGGGAAGAGTCCTGTGTTCTCACCACTGCGAATACGAAATTCACTACACAGTTTGCAGAAAATTTATGTATCCGTGAATATGGCCTGTCACGTTGTAATGAGTAAACCAATTGCTCTCTCCCAAACTCATGGACACCAGCTTTCCTGAGTGACCATTCGAACTCAAGTGACAACTCACACTAGAACTTTTTTTTGCAGTTTTTCATTGACTTTTTACACGCATATTTGTCGCGCATCTTTAAATCACGTGCCGGAGAATTGGATATTTAAACACCTGTTCCATTTATTTGTAGTCTCACACCTGAGGATGAGCTCGTAGCGAGCTCGAAAGGTCTTATGGTTTTAAACTACGACATTATTATGTCTTTTAATTGTAAATTAAAGATTTTAGTAAGTTAGTGGTTTTTAAATAGTATCTCATTTGAATATCGTGCAAAAAACGGGAGTTGTTTTGTTCAGATTGTACAAATCAGCACGAAAAATACAGATCATCCTGGTACCAACTGTTTCGGGCAGATGGCCGACTCCGGGTGTGGTGACAACCTTACGAAGCAGTGGATCCCGTATGCTTACAAATGACATTGCAGGATGGTGGTGGCTCTGTTATGGTGTGGGGTGTTTTCATCTTGCACGCATTCAGATTCCTCATACCTCTGCAGACCGCTCCGACCGGTGGAGGCTATATATACGTAACCATCTTTGGAGATCATTTGCAGTTGTTCATGTCATGCGACCTCTTTCAGAACGACAATGCCCCATCGGAAACGTCCACAGTAGGCCGATTATGGCTGGAGAAACATTCCACGGAGTTTAGCATCCTGACTTGCCCCCCTCATTCGCCGAATTTAAACATCATCGAACACATTTGGGATGCTTTTCGAAGTGCCGTCATTGCCAGGAATCTTCCACCAGCGAATATTACGGAACTGTGAGGCGATCTTCAGGATATGCACTGTTTCCAGAGTACTACAGAGAGCTCGTGGAGTCCATGTCCTTTTGCGTTGCTACCGTTATCCGATCGTGAGGAGGACCAACGCGTTATTGAAAAGGTATCCCAGTTTGTTTGTTTTTTTGTCATTTCTCTGGCTGACCTTGCGCGAGTACTGTAACGTTTTGTTGCGTAGAGTACGTTTGTAAAGGCAGATAATTCAGGTGAAAAATTCGAACATAAACGCATCCATCATTTCCGAAAAGGATCAACATTTTTATATCAGGACCGGCATAAAAGATATCGTTATAACTCTGCAAAAAAGCCTACGATCATTAGCGCATAACTGCTCGTGAAAATACTTAAACCAGATACACTCTGTTTTGAAAAATTTCCACCATTTTTATTTGACAGTTTAGACTAGACATGCAATTATTTAGTTAAGCTCTGTGTCATATGCAGTGCAACTTTCCAGTTGTTTACTTGATAATAATGCAGTGACCCTTTCCGGTTACTTTGCTCAGGGCTTAAAATTCTTGAAATCAGATGAAATGCCACATTTTACTTCCTAATTCAACGATTGTTAGAAAGTCACACTACCAGGCTAGGTTTGAACTACCAGGCTAGGTTGTCACATGCTGGGCAAATGGACCGCCACGATTTTATGACAAATATAGTGATGAAGCGACAACATATTATTTATGAGATTGACACACATATAGTTAATGTAAAAACGCACACAAAAATACTTCATGCATAATTAAATTACTTGTGATCGGTGACTTTGTTGTACTAATTATTTATGTGTGTCACTTTACACATTTATTAAGCAATTTCTCTTGAAATCTATAATATATAAAATCAAGTAATACGAGATTATATTTATATTTATTGACTCAGTTATCTGTACGGTTATTTATATTTGAGCATGTCATGTACTCGTTTACGCTACGATTGTACTTAAAACAAGAAAGATGACGACACCGCATTTTCGGGTGTAATAAGCACGTCTTTTGAATCCGTTCTGACGCAAATTAAATTTATCAAAGCTATTCAAAGTCAATGGAACCGGTATGGAAAACAATAGTATCTGACGGAAGAAAGAAGTTTTTCAATCGGGTCTCTAATCCCTCAGATAGCCGCCCCGCCCCGGTGGCGCAGTGGTGTAAGCGATGGCCTCTGATCATTCGTCCGAAAGGGGTCCGGGTTCGAATCCCGGTGAGGCATGGATGTTGTGTTTGTGTTACGGCACTGGCTCTATCCCTTTCCTGGAACCAGTGACCCCAAATTAGGGACGGGCGACTGCTTAGAGCCCATTGAGTTGCTCACGGTGGTCGTTAAACCTTTCTATCAAAAAAAAAAAAATCCCTCAGATATTGCTGTAAACGGAATCGTGAGCTTACGATCTCTTAGAAGCCGAGTTATCGACAAAAATAAGATGTGACTTTACGTCCCCTGGTGGGAAAGAAATGCATTATTTTAGGAAGAAAGTATTCTCAAAAGGTTTGTCCATATGAGCGGTACCGGTCCAAGAAAAAAATTTAGTCAAGTTTTCAGGAGCCCAGATTTTGCTACAAATACATCAGAAGCAGAAATTAATACTTATGAACCCTGGTGGCCAAAGCAATTCTTTACGAAACATTAGAAATTATATGAAAAATATTTTCCATCAGGTCTTGTATGCGACACAGAAAAAAGTTTTCAGATCGGAGCGTTAGGAGCAGAAATAACGCAGAAAACGCAATTTACCTTTATGCGCCCTAGCGGAAAGTCTATGATTCACGTGAAAATTTTGAATTTATAGGAAAAACATCTCGCATCGGAAACACTATCCAACAAAGAAGAAATTTTTCAAATCAGACTTTTAGAAGTAGAGATATTGACAAAAATAAGATATACATCTACGCCCCATGGTTTAGAAACCATGCATTATTTCAAAAAGAAAATATTCCTAAAAAGGTTTGCGACATGAGTAGTATCGGTCAACAAAAGACTTTTTTTCAATCGAGATTTTAGAAGCTCATATTTTGCTGCAAATACATCAGAAGCTGAAATTAACACTTACGCCACCTGGTGGCCAAACCATTTTTTTTTACAAAAATTAGAAATTATGTGCAAACAATTTCCCATTCGAAGCTGTATTCGGTGCAGAATTTTTTTTTCAAATCGGAGATTTAGAAGCAGAGATATAGGGACAAACGCAATTTACCGCTACGCCCCCTAGCGGAAAATCTGTGAATTACTTGAAAATTTTGAAATTATATGAAAAACATGTCACACGGAAAACACTATCCAATAAAGAAGGAATTTTTCAAATAGGACTCCTAGAAGTAGAGATATTGACAAAAATAAGATATATATCTCCGCTCCCTGGCGGAGAAACTGTGGAATATTTTAGGAAGAAAATATTCCGAAAACGTTTATCGATGTGAGTGGCATCAGTCCACGAAAGAATTTTTTCAATCGTAATTTTGGAAGCTCAGATTTTATGGCAAATACATCAGAAGCAAAAATTAACACTTACGCCCCCTGGTGGCCAAAGTATTCTTTACCAAAGATTCGAAATTATATGCAAAAGATTTTCCATCAGGAAATGTATCCGCTGAATAAAAAAAAAAATTCTAATCGGAGTTTTAGAAGAAGTGATATCGGGAAAATTGTAATTTACTTTTACGCCCCCTAGCGTGAAATCTATGCGTAATTTGAAAAAGAAACTGTATCTAAAATACTCTTCGACATAAATGGAATCGGAAGGTAAAATGTTTTTTTCAATCGGATGTTTAGAGGCAAATATGTGGAATAAAACGTAATTTTGAATTCGACATCATCTGCATTTACGCCCTCTAGCGGCAAAATTGTATATCGTAAAAAAAAAAAAACGAAATGAAGGATCATCATTCGTATGTTTCAAGCTTTCGAATGCCAAAAGAATTTTTCAAATCGGACTAATAGTTGCAGATATACCGTGGGTACAGACGGACGGACAAACCCATAACATAAGCACGATCTTTTTTTACAAAAGACGTGCTAAAAACGAGTAGGTTCAGGTTCTCATTTTTTAAGTAGATCTTTTTAACAGTATAGGGACACCAGTTTCGACGGCATGCCGATGTCAGGAAGTCCGACGGACACCAACACTTACACCCTGTTCAAAGCTGTGACAGAGAACCCCGGTATTAGTACCGACAATTGGCAGTTGAGGTAGTGTCTTCCCAATACACAACTGTTCACCACTTGCATCTGCTTGGTTTCTCCTCCAGGCGCCACCGAGTAGTTCCCCAAGCATTGACAGCCTAGCAGGAGGAACAGCGTGTCGCTCTCTGTCGCAGATGGCCGTCGGAGTCACAAGTCGATAAGTTTTGGAGTCATATCGTCAGAGGTGATGAGAAGTGGATATTCCTACGTTATCATGGACTGGTTGGTAACTAGTGGCTGAGGTCACACCAGTAAGTGTAGCCAATGGTGCAAAGAGGGAGGTTCGAGACAAAAAAATGCGGTGCCTTTGATGGCATTTTGTGGTTCTGTGCACCCGAAACTCTTGCCTAATAGTGGGCTGGGGCAGTTGAAATGTCCGAAATGCGAGTGCCAGCTGCAAACCCTCACAAAATTAGGAAGCACATGTCCTTCTAATCAAAATAGTTTTCTTTTGAATTGAAACACTTCTACAAATAGGTTATAAGGTTGTGGATCCCACGGCGATAAAACTACGAAGTATCTGAGGCAAAGATGGTGGCAATGGCCTGACACACAGCTTAAGGCCTTCTCCGCCAGGCAAATGGTCAAGATGCCGAAAGAGATCAAAATCCGTGTGGGCAAGGTATGGGAAATAGGCAGAGTTTCGAAGTCCACCTGGTGGATTTCTTGGACAGTCCTTTGAGATACATGTGGGCGAGCGTTGCCATGCAACGGAAGGGCACCATGCCTTTTGAACAAATATGGATGCTTATTAGTACGGGGCTTTTAGTGAGTCTTCTGCGTTCTTGCGTAACAGTGATCTGAAATGATGACTTCATCAGTTCGGAGAAATGAATGATCGGTGAAGCCAGAAGCAGACCACCATACGAGAACCACCGCTTTCCGTTGCTGTAAGGGTGACTTTGGACACTGTTTAGGTAACTCTGTGGTTCACGAGAACTGTGCTGGTCGTTTACGACTGTTGTAGAGTTCCCGCTTTCTTTTGCAGGTTACGTTCCGATTCAGGAATTCCTCCCGTCTGGCAAAGAGCCCCAGACGACATGTCTTATTGGGGGTATCGTTCACTTGACCGAAAATCACTTCGCCGGGAATCACTTGATCGAAAGGTACATTTCACCGAAAGGTCACTTCACCTAAAAATTCATTTCATTGAAAGGATATTTGACCGAAAAGTTCATTTCACCGAAGGATTACTTTTCCTAAAAGTTCATTATATCGAAAGATCATTTCACCGAATGGTCAGTTCATCGAAAACTTACAATTTTGTTGTTTGAGATCTATTGGTGGGTGGTGCGGGTTTATGAAAACCTGTCCACCAAAACATTATCGGATTGCATAAAAAATACGCTTTTAATTTCTATGAAACACCTCCATATGAGTAGGGTTTTCGAAATATAACATTAATTATAAGTCCTAGATCTCTGCTTTTTTGTCAAATTTTAATCCTCCGAGGTCATGTTCATAAGGGTTACATAGTAAATCAAGTAAATAATGTTCCACTTTTACTCAACCACAAAACAGTAATTTTTTGATCGTAGGCCTAGATACAGGCCATTTTAACAGATTTTAGCTCTACTCATATTCATAAGCATTACGCAAAATGTAAAGTAACTTTTTTATGTAAACCTTACGAACATGAGCACGCATGGTTAAAATTTGCTAAAAAGGCCTAAGCCGAGGCTTAGAGCCCTAAACTTGATTCTTTTTGCCTGAACAAATGTGCAACATTATTAACTTGACTTTTTATGTAAACCTTATGAACATGAGTTCGTACGATTAAAATTGGGTAAAACTGCCTAAGGTAAGGCCTAGGGACCTAAACTTGATTCTTTTTGCCTGAAAAAAGGTGCAAAATTATTAACTTTACTTTCTATGTAAACCTTATGAACATGAGCACTGAACATGACTTTTATGTAAACCTTATGAACATGAGCACTGAACATGACTTTTATGTAAACCTTATGAACATGAGCACTGAACATGACTTTTATGTAAACCTTATAAACATGAGCACTGAACATGACTTTTATGTAAACCTTATGAACATGAGCACTGAACATGACTTTTATGTAAACCTTATGAACATGATTAAAATTTGCTAAAAAGGCCTAAGCCGAAGCCTAGGGACTTAAAATTAATTATTTTTGTCTTAAAACTAAATCTTTGCGTTCTCTGTGACACAGAGAAATCAAAAATGTAATTTGAGTATGATCCCCTAACGTTTCGGTGGTCTGCCGAACTTGAACCATGCTTCAACAGATCCTGTAATGAAATCCAAAGTTTTCGATCAAGTGACATTTCGGTGAAATGATCTTTCGATGAAATGACGTTTCGATGAAATGACCTTTCGATGAAATGAACGTTTAGGTAAAGAGACCTTTCGATGAAGTGAACTTTTCGATCAAGTGACCTTTCGGTGAAATGTACCTTTCGATAAAGTGATCCTTCGGTGAAATGAACGTTTCGATCAAGTGATCCTTCGGTGAAATGAACGTTTCGATCAAGTGATCTTTCGGTGAAGTAAATCTTTTCGGTGAAGTGATTTTCGGTCAAGTGACCCTTCGGTGAAGTAAACGTCGGGCAAATGAACCAGACCCGTCTGATTGGTCGTTGTCAAGTCGTGTGGCGCACAGTCATCCATGTTTCTCACCTTCTCCAGGGCGCCAGACAGCCGTCGAAAGATGCACACAGACCTTTGCTACGATCTCGCTAGCACATTGTTATTTGTCAGCCTACACGATTTTCTTCAGCTCATAGATAGTTGCGGTCAATTTCATCTGTTACAGCTACTGATTGACGGCCACTAGGTGCGTTTTCAAGGGACGTGTCATCTGTTTAGAATTTTGCGATCCGTCGGCGTATGGTGCGTTCATTTGCAAGTACCCTGCTCAAACTCCGCATTAAAGTTTTGGATCACCATACCCCGGAATGTCCATGTTTCAGCTCATACAGAAAAATTACGCTCAACTGGCTTGACTTCATGGTTCATTTTGACCGAAGCCTGTGCACTCGCAGTTGAACCTTGTCACGAAGTGTGACACACAACGCTTACACCAGATATTCACCTATCCCTTGTAACTTATGCCATGCGAATTTTCTGGGCGATGCCATTACGCTGGAGGCGTGCAACATGTCCACCTACTGAAACCGGATATTTCATCTGTACCGACAGAATAATTACACTGCCTGAGATAATAGTTGTGCCGAAAGGAAGAAGATTGCTTTGATATGCCATGTAATGAAGAAGGAGGATGGAGATAATTAAAGATATGATAGCGGGAAGAGCCGTGGGATGAAAACCACACAAAAAACTAAGATTTAGGTGGCTGGATAATTTAGAATGAGATCTGAATGAAGATGAATTTGACTTTGGTGTTTGCGATGCCAAATTCAGATGGAGAAACCTCGAAGGACAGGCAATGTCTTGGATCCGGGTCGAAAAGCTAGCGGAGTAAGTAAGTAAGTTATCATAGAAAGCTGTCTGCAGTAAAATTCTGTATAAGGAGGGCTATGGGGAAACGTACCACAGAAACGTTCAAAATGCTGGAGGAAGCTAACGACAATTCAGCTATATAATGTATAAACATTTTTGATCCGCACATATTTTGTTCGCCGCTGAATGGAAACTGTTACTGACGATCTCAGTATCTGAAATCGTTCAGTTGCGGACATAGATGAACACATTGTGAAAATTAGTGTCAATTCACCTTGGCCGAGCAGCTAGAGGCGCTGACTGCTGATTAATATAGTCAAACTACTGACTCGCTCATGTCTGGATGGGGCATATCATCCCGGGCTGGTTCTCTCCCTTCCCTAGGACCAGTGTCCCTAAATTACTGGAGGGGGATTTCTTCTAGTCTTAGGAGCTCATGGAGGTCGCTAAGACTCTAAATAAAGAAAACAGTCGCGCAATTTTTAAAGAAGATCGTTGAATAACAGTTCGAATGGCAGGTGCAAATGTGCAGCGGAGAAAAATCCCTTGTTTCTACATTTTATAAAATATTTTTTTAGAAAAGTAGCTATGTTAGAAATGCGTTTCTTAGGGTAAGGCACCAAAACAAAAGGAGAACCGATCTGTGTTTTGTTTTGGTCTGTCGCAAAGTGCAGTGTGTAACAAGGCATCTGACTTGTTACTGGAGAATAAACGTGGTGCTTCAGTTACGATCGTGAGCTTAATGGTAAAATATAGAGCTGTTTTTGTTTTGCTCCCTCTTATAATCTTGCTCTACACAGAGCTTGTATAAAAAATTTGACAAAATATGTACGAAGAAGTTGACAACACTTGCATGAAAAAATTGACTAAACTTCTAGGAAAGAACTGAGAAAATTTGCATGATGAGACTGACTAAACATTTCTGAAGAAATTGACTGAATTTGCATGAGGAAATTGCCGAAATTTGTATAAAGAAGTCAACAAATTTGTGTAAGAAATGAAATAAATTTACATCAAGAAATTGATAAAACTTGCATGAAGAAATTGATTAAATTTCTATAAACGAATTGAGAAAACTTGCATGTGGAGATTGACTAAACACGTCTGAAGCAATTGGCTAAATTTATATGAAGAAATTGGCTAAATTTGCATGAGAAAATTCACAAAATGGGTATGAAGAACTCTACTAAACTTGTATGAAGAAATTGGCTAAATTTATATGAAGAAATTGGCTAAATGTACATGAATAAATTGATAAAACGTGCATGAAGAAATTGATTAAACTTCTAGAAACGAATTGGTAAAACTTGCATGAGGAGAATGGCTAAACTTGTGTGAAGAGATTGGCTAAACTTGTGTGAAGAAATTGACTAAATTTGCATGAGGAAATTCACAAAATGTGTATGAAGAAATCTACTGAACTTGTATGAAGAAATCTACTGAACTTGTATGAAGAAATCTACTGAACTTGTATGAAAAAATTGGCTAAACGTTAATGAAGAAATTGATAAAACTTGCATGAATATATTGAATAAACTTCTAGGAAGGAATTGAGAAACGTTTAGGAGGAGAATTGAATAGACTTCTAGGAAGGAATTGAGAAACGTTTAGGAGGAGAATTGAATAGACTTCTAGGAAGGAATTGAGAAAACTTTTATGAAGAGAATTGACTAAAGTTGTCTGAAGAAATTGACTAAATTTGCATGAGAAAATTCACAAGATCTGTATGAAGAAAGTTACTAAACAGGTATGGAGAAATTATTTAAATTTACATGAAGAAATTGATAAAAAGTGCATGAAGAAAATGACAAAAAGTTCATGAAGAATTTGACAAAAACGTGCATGAAGACGTTGACAAAAACGTGCATGAAGAAGTTGACAAAAACGTACACGAAGAAAGTGACATATTTGTATGAAGAAATTGACAAAACTTGCATGAACAAATTGACAAACTTGTATGAAGAAATTAACTAAATTTGCATGAAGAAATTGACTAAATTTGCATGAAGAAATTGACTAAATTTATATCAAGAAACTGTTTGGTGTTGTATGAAGAAATTGGCTAATGTTGTATGAAGAAAGTATCTAATGTTGTATGAAGCAACTGACCTCAAATCTGCATAATCATGAGTGAGTAGGTTGCAAGAGCTCCGAAGGTTGTTAATATAGTACCCTTGGTGTAAGGGATTGCGTCACAACCAGAAAGAACACCAACATCAGTGTCACAAATAGATCTTAAGAGTTCCTTGAGTCCTTTACTGTCGAAATCCGTAGCAAGCGATTCCTCGTAAAGTGAACGGAAAGTGTTTCTGGCCACAAGGATCTTGGCTGGCACTTCTGAAGCACACGCAAGCAGGACTGTGACTACAATGGAAAAAATAACGAGAATGTAATAAGACATCATCATAATCTCAATATGAGCTCCAAACGTGGCACTGTTACTTATGATTGCGATCATTAAAAACATGTAAATAAGGAAAATCAGCAACAAGAGGAAAGTCGGAAGAGAAAAAATTTGCTGCAGACAACCTATGATTTCTAAAATGTCTTTATAGTTTTTGATTCTTTTTGCTATCTCGTTTAGTCGCTGGTGTTCCCACTCCAGTTCTTTTACACAGGAACACAGTTGCACTAGTATCGTTCGCAGACGGCAGCATAAGATAATGTAAAGCAAAGCAAAAAGAACTGGAACTATTACCTGATAGCTTATAATTACTAAATGCACAAGAAAGAAAATTAAGTATGAAGACCTGAATGCCTCGTCAATTTTCCACACAGAAAACACTAAGGCCTGGTAATTTTTTGTCTCTTTGCCTCTAAAATAAACCAGGTACGTAGAAAGCGCACCATGGCCAAATGCTACGATTATAATCACTACTAGCGTCACTTTAGTAATCTTGCTATTGAATGATGACGGCTGTTGGGATATGTGTTTAATTCGCTTTAGTAATGCGATGATTGAATATCTCCTCCATCGAGTGACGTGCCATAAAACGTATACTAAACAATCCCCGAATATTTCAGGCAAAGTATCGATGATATCTGCTGAGTATAAAAAGGCGTTTAATCCTACGTACGTGCTGTAAAGTGCCAGTGCGTGGAATACCATCGCAGAAATTGTGGTTATCACAATGGAAAAATACCTTTTCTTTACACTATGTCTTAAGTCTATTCCTAGCAGGTTTAAATAGTTTGGAAAAAATAGGTAATCAGCGATATTTTCGCCTATTGCGGTGTCGTTCGGCTTTGGAGAAACCTTTGGTCTGTGAATCCAAGAAACTGTCACATCTTCATTTACATTAACAGGAGATCTGTCATATATTCTAATCATTGTTCAAATTTATTTGGTTATAAATCATGTAGATGCAATTAATTGCATGCATTGCTGTTTCTTATGTTTACTTTCTTGGAATCCATGTCTATAAGTGCACCTTATCGTTATAATTCTCGAACTAATAAGTATGTTTCGTTTCAGTGAACATTTTCTTAATAATTTCGATATTAGAAGTTTCTTTTGAAGAATGATTTCATTGTAGTTCAAAAATGTCAATAAAACATGAAGTACTTCGCCACTGCTAAATTCCCGACTTGCTATGCAGTTACTACAAAGCGTACTATACACATTCTACGAGCCTAATTGAACAGTGTATTTATGAAGTAATCAAAAATATGAAATGTATTTAAATACGATCAGAGAATTCGATTTCGTCTGGGCTATATATATATGGAGTTCAACGCTTTTATTAGCCGCCATTGTGACTTTCAATAACGCGCAAAGATTCCACACATTCAGGAATTTCTTGACATGCGAAAGTTTTCTCCGTTCTGTTAATGCATGTCGTGTTGACGTGATCGAAAGAAGGGTATAGCCATCAACCCTCATATTTTTTTTACGTTTTCTTGAATGCGAACGTTCGAATTTAGGTAACGCTTTATACTCATTGTCTTGAAAGTTAATTCATATTCCCTTGATCACGAAGAAGGGATTTTGAAAAATGAGCACTTTAGATCATAAAAATGAGTGTTATTGGTCAATGTTTAAATATTTTATGGTTTGTGAAATAACAACGAAAGGTAACTGTCACCATCTTTTGATGTTCACCGCAGATAAATTTTATTGAATGAGCGAAATTAGTTACGTTATTATATATGAACTGTGTGTTATATTCATGTATACGCAGAGTTTCAAACACTGAAACTTCTAAATTTTTTTGTGTAAACATCATGAATCCCGACATTTTCTACAGACACCTTCGTGCAAATGTAACATCTCTCTTTCTCTCTCTCTTTTCCAATATCTATTAAAAACTTAGCAAAACTTGGTGCATTCAATCTTTCTTTGTGAATTCTAATCTTATGTTGCTTTCTGATTTCACCGCATTTCATCTTTTTCTTTTGAGGAATCTCTTTGGAAACTTTCAATTATAGTAATGATCATTAGGTGCAATTGATATTTAAAGTAAAATCACAGCTCTGAATGGCGAAGGAGGAAAAAATAATAATCCTTGGATAAAATCTCAGAGACATTCATCAATGTGACGCACTTCAAAGAATTCTCTTCCATCCGGGAGAAAAAAAAAACGGATGCTACGTTCGGTAGAAACGTTTTTTTTTTTTTTTTTTTTTTTTGGACAAATGAGTTTTTCTTCAGGGTTTTCGAATGGAATAAAATGTAAAGCGTCAGTATAGCATAATCTGCTTAGAATTAAAAAAATTGGAAACACATAAATGTAATACCGTGCTTTGTTAGTTTGCATTAGCGTTCTCTCCTTGTTTTACAAATCCACAGTAAATATCTACAGCAGGAAAGTGGTTACACGGGATCTGCTTGTTTTGAACGTTTACGCAAGCGAAAATTGAACACTGAAAAATGTACATGGTTGCTGTTATTATTACTGGATTATTTTCGACCATCACAGGGTAAAAAATTTCATTCCAAAGGTGCATGGCGTAGTCTCTCTTAAGTATTACCTGCCATTATGAAGTAGAAATGACTTCATCATAAGAAAATGTTTGTTTTTTAGAGCTTGCTTTTTTTCTAATAATCTGAAAGAAGAAAATTTGGTATTGAAAACACTTGTTACCTGATAATCGCAGTTTACGTAATATTTGGGATTAATTTCAATAGCCGAGTAATATTCAAAAAATGATGTATCTTCTACGGATTCAACAATGAGTCATTCAAACGCTACGGAATGTTAACTGATTGATAGTTTCGACAGTATCATAATCTCTGAATTCAAAGTGTCGATAAGACACTTGGCATTAGTTAAACTTCTTATATGAGCAATTGATTTTCTATGATAACCTTTACGTCACAGTTTACTGAGGTAATTCACAGCACTAATCACCGAAAATGCTGAGCAGTGAATTCTTACTCTTACAAGCATCTGTAGTTTCAAGCCATTGAAAGTTTCTGTGCATTGCAACCCGCAGTGGAATGACCTTTCACCAAATGTTCTACAATTGCTGTGGACAGCTGTACTTGGTCTTCTAAGAGAATATCCATGATACCATACCTTATTGATTAAAGGAAAGAGGAAAATAAATAAATACGAATAAGCAAATGGAAACATTTTGAAGACACACTCAGCAATTCTGTAACTATGATCGATATGCTGCGGTTCATTTTTCTCAGCCATCACCTGTCATGTAAGACGTGTTTTTAAGGTAGCTGTTAGCTTCATTTCAAATGATCGATAGGATAACGAATGAAAAAACGGAAAGGGAGATTCTTATGAATTTCTTGCCATATTTCCTAGATAATCACCAAAAAAAGTGCCTTTAAGCCAGTTATTATAGAATGTCCTTCAGATTTGCGAGTTCTGTGGGAACAAGTTGTCATCATTATTTTTCAATTCCTTTCACGGTAGTCGGTTTCATTAGTGTTTGAATTGATATCATCTCGTATAGGAATAAATTTCAACGTTTCTCCGAGCAACAAAAGATGATCTGTTTTCCATTCAAACTACTAAGTCTACGCAGTTATATTAATATATACGTTTCAAATCACGTGATGTCTAACCTAACAAAGCACATTCATGTTGATCGGAAAAAAGCAATAAAAAAGTCATGCAATCCTTTTTTGATGCATGAATTATTCGGAAAGAAACCACCTGTACAAGACATTTCTCATAACGGAAGATATTGAACGCAAACGGAATTTTACAAACTGGGCTCTTAGAAAAGAAGATACTACTCCGAGTATGGTACAAATAGAAACGAGCCCTTACACCCCGCAAAACTATATGGTACAAAAATTGATAAATACACTGCTCGACATAGAAATTGCCCCACCCAGAAGGAGGTGTGCTGCAAACATGCAAATCGCAGGGCGGGTGTACCCACTCGAGATATGCAAATGATGTTAAACCGGAGCCAATTACGTCATACTTTCGTGAGATAAAAGTGCCAGTAGCAACAGGGATGGTAATGTGTGATCGCAGGTGGAAATGTCGCGGACTTTAAAGATTTGTTGTTTGTGCTGGGAAACTGTTCAACGAAGGCCAAAAATGCCGGGTACACGCCGTCGACAGAGAGGAAGAATTGTAGGCCTGTGTGAAGCAGGCTGGTCTACACGTCGTATCGCTGCGCATGTGCAACGGGATGCATAAACTGTTGAACGCTGTTGGCACCAGTAGCTACAAGAAGGTTCGTACGCGCGTCGGAGTGGCATTGGACAGTCCGACAGACGTCAGCACGCCTGGTCCGGCAGATTGTTCGACACGCTTGTTCGTCACAAGAAAGCACTTCAGCCGACATTCGACGTGCTGCGCCATCGGCCATCGACGTCACCATAACGATCCGACGAATTGTAAAAAGGTTACATGTAGCAAACCTGCGCAGTACGCAACCGTTGCGTCGACTGCCATTGACGGCCAGCCATCGCAGCGCTCGTCTGGCTTGGTGCCGAAGACATGCGAACTAGAGTCACGAATGGACCACTGTGGTCTCGTTTTGGATTGGATTGGATTGGATTGGATGTTTAACGACCACCGTGAGCAACTCAATGGGCTATAAGCAGTCGCCCGTCCCTAATTTAGGGTCACTGGTTCCAGGGAAGGGAGAGAGCCAGTACCGTAAGACAAACACAACATCCATGCCTCACCGGGATTCGAACCCGGACCCCTTTCGGACGAATGATCAGAGTCCATCGCTTAGACCACTGCGCCACCGGGGCGGCGTCTCGTTTTGGTCTGAGTGAGTCTCGTTTCTGTCTGAGTGCTGAGTGAGTCTCGTTTCTGTCTGAGTGCTGAGTGCTGAAGATCGACTGATCTATGTATGGCAACACCCTGGTGAACAGACGGATCAAGGTTTCGTTCTCGACCACCACATAAACCGTCAGGCAGGTATCATGGTATGGAGTGCTATGAGCATGACAGCAGGTCACCTCTTGTCCGCATCACAGGCACACCGAGAGCTGCACGACACGTCAGCGAGGTTATTCTGCCCCTTTCGATACGATTCCTGAATGGCCTACAGCACCCCATTTTCCAGCAAGATAACGCCCGTGTACACACCGTTCGGTTCTCCAGACAGTGTTTGCAACATGTGCAAACACTGTCATGGCCAACATGATCGCCCGATTTATCTCCAATCGAAAATCTGTGGGACCACATTGAACGTCGTCTGCAATCGAATCCGCCTGTTCACGATCTCGATGAATTACGGGAACAAGTCAACTGTTCTTGGGGTTCCATTCCTTAGGACGATATCCATCGATGGTATGGCTCATTGCCACGCCATATGGCTGCCTGTATTGCAGTTCGCGGCGGTGTAACCACTTACTGAGGCGTACCCATTGTGTTGCATTATCTCATCTGATAAACACTATACGTGGCAGAAAATAACATCAAGGTAAACCCTAATGTAGTTCTATTTGCATGCTCAGTTTCACCCCTCAGTAGCGTGCAGTCGTTGTATGCAACGCGTGCATTGCATACCCTAATTAAGTGCAAACATTTGCGCTCTGAAAAATAAAAAAAGAATTACACAAAGAGAAGCTTTCTACAGCCATTTTTTTTATCGGATTTTTAACTTTTGTGCCTGGATTAGAAGGGTTTTATTTAAAACCAAATTTACATTACTGTGTGTATTTTAGACGGAACTGAAACAAAGCACAAATGCAAACCTAACTTCTTATCATTATGCACGAACTCATGTCATTTTTTTATATTGGAGGTTTAACGACCACCATGAGCAATTCAATGGGCTATAAGAAGTCGCCCGTTCCTAATTTAGGGTCGCTGGTTCCAGGGAAGGGAGAAAGCCAGTGTCGTAAGACAAACACAACATCCATCCCTCACCGGGATTCGAACCCCGACCCCTTCCGGACGAATGATCATAGGCCATCGCTTAGACCACTGCGTCACCGGGGCGTCCATGTGATATTGTGTCGTTCTTGCTAAGGACATAACATCTGATGCGAAATCGGCCTTTGCGTTCAGGGCTTGGGAAGTCAACCAATCAGAGGACTAAAGTCCGTTCCCTCTGTTCCCACTGCTTATTCCCACTAGGTTTGAGGCCTTTGTTAACTCCCTGTCGAAATGCGAATTAGAGTGTCGCGCCAACCAATGGAAAGCTCGTTTTCTTTTAATGGTGAGTATCTCCTATCTAGTGTGTAATCTCAGTTGGAAAATTATATGACTATATTTTTGTATATTCCTTGTCTTTCTGAAGCACTGAAATGCTTCAAGATAATTTAAGCAAACTTCAAAAGGGGAATAAGGAAATGGATGATGCCAAATTAATAAGTCTTTTGTTCCCTAAGTTTTATGGAAAAATCCGAATGTGTAAGCAATGGAACACCAACCTCTAACTTGAGTCGCTTAACACCGTCATTAAATATGCTGGTTAAGCATACGAAATAGCTAATATTTCACCGCTTCTACACAGCCGAGTCACATTATTGTGACCACCTCCCACTTTTGACGTCAACAGAGGTTGGCCAATTAAAGAAGGCACATGTCGTGAGCTGGCTTGGAGGGTATATAAGGTGTGCTGTAGGCATTCTGAAAACATATCAGTCGTTGCTGCCATGGATAAAAGGAGCGAATTATCAGATTTGCAAAAAGAGATGATTATCGGCTTTCGGGCCAAGGGTGGCAGTATTTCTGAAACAGCGCAGTTTGTAAACTTTTCACGTACTGCTGTGGTTAAAGTGTATCGCAATTGGAGAAATGGCACCATTGCGAATTACCGACGATGCGAATTGCGGAGCACCACGTGCCATTGATGTGAGAGGTGAACGTCGGCTTGGAAGGTGCGTGAGGGCCGATCTACACGCTACACTGAAGCAACTCACTGGCCGAATGAATCAGGGAGCTACCAGAAGTGTGTCTAAAACGATAGTTCAGCGAACCCTGCTGCGTATGGGGACTCCGATCCAGACGGATGGTCACTGCACCTATGCTAACGAAGGTTCATCGGCAGAAAAGGCTTACATTTCCACGGCAGTATCGCCAATTGGAAGGGGATCGCCTTCTCCGTTGAGTCATGTTTTCTGCTTCATCGAACGGATGGACGTTGGCGTATAAGGCGAGAAACATCGGAGAGCAAACACTCCTCAACCATTGCTGGCAGAACACAAGCTGGTGGGGGAAGCGTTTTCGTGCAATTCTCTAGATCCACTCGTATCTGTGGAAGGCAATATGGACCGAATTCGTTATGAATATATCCTTGCAAACCACGTACACCCATACATGCTGATTGTCTTCTCTGGGGGGATTGGGATCGACAAGCACGACAATGCGACGTGTCACACAGCTAGAAATGTCCGAGAGTGGTTGGAAGAGCACTATAAAGATTGCAAAGTAGTTCCCTGGACCCCTAATTCCCCAGACTTAAACCCAAAGAAGCATCTGTGGGACCACTTCCATCTCCAGGAACTGTTAGTGGCACTGCAGTCACCATAGCTCCACATACCTGTGAACACCTTCCAGCACCTTAATGAGTCACTCCCAGCCCGTCTAGCTGCTATCCGCCCTGCACACGGCGGTTACTCTGGATATTACCTGTGTGGTAGTCACGATAATGTGACTCGACCGTGTGCTTATCAAACATAGTAAATTTGCAGTGTTTCAAACCTCCCAAGCTATTTTGTTAGCCGTGTTTATTATTTTTTTTGGTTGGTTGGTGGGAGTTTAATGGCGTAAAGGCCTGAAAACGCCAAACAGCGCCTTGTTATTTTTTAATGCAACTGTTAGAAACTGTTTACCCTTTCCTAAAGAAAAGAAAATTAAAACTGGAAAGTTGTCAAAATTCAGATTTAAAGCAGTAAAGCTATATTAGTAATCCGTATTTACTGGTGTAAAACAAAGTTTAAAGGTTCCGAGCTTTCGCACATCAGCCAGATGTCTTTTTAAACGAAGATGGACCCCCAGAAGGTAAAAAAGTCTTTCCGTCTGATAACTTCCAAATCATAATCATCCCTGCATAACGATCCTATATGGAAAGCGCTCAAAATATTGCGATACAAAAATCATCGGATTTTCTGATGTGAACTTGAATTCACTCAAAGAAATACTTTATATTGACAAAAGTCAGCGGACACCCCTTGAGAAGCAAATGAATGGATCCGCTGCGTTGCTAAAATGCGCCGTACAGCTGCAAACGGTAAAAAACAAGCCTACAGCTGACCGCGATCATATCGCACTCTGAGGTTGAGTGAAAATGTCGCGGGGGGGGGGGGGGGGACTGACTTTGAGAAAAAAAATGTTGGGTTTTATACATATTAGTGGGTTGTCCATAAAAGAAACCGAGAGGCATTTAAACATACCCAAGTCAACTGTTTTGGATGTACTGAATAAGTGGAAGACAGATGGCGTGACTGAAGCAGCAAAACGTACTGGCAGACCAAAAAAAATCAATGATAAGGAACGTCGAAGCCTCAGGACAGTCGTTAAAGCTAATCGACGCTACACAAGACCTCAGTGTACAGGTGAGTAAAAATGCTGGAACCTCGGTATGTACACATACCATTCGCAGAGCACTTCATTCCCTGGGTAACCGTGGTCGTGCGGCTGCTCATAAGCCTTTCATCTCCACTCGGAATGCTACTCGTCGTTTAGCATGGTGTACAGAACATTTATCGTGGACCGTAGATCAATGGAAACGGGTCTTATGGACTGCTGAATCTAGATACACGATCCATCAGTCTGATGGCCGTGTTTGGGTATTGCGGCAGCTGGGAAAACGCTATTTATCAAAGTGTACTCTTCCTACGGTCAGGTTTGGAGCTGGCAGTGTAATCGTGTGGGGGTGTTTTTCGTGGTATGGTCCCGTCCCATTGGTTATCGTGGACAAACCTGTTAACCAATACGTCTACCTCGATATTCTGGACAATTATGCCCTACCAACTCTGTGGCAATACTATGGAACCGAGCCTTGTTGTACCAGCAGGATAATGCAGCGAGCTATAAAGCAAGGACTATTACGGCGTGGTGTGACGATAATTCCGTATCGTGTGTGGACTGGCCAGCACAGAGCCCTGATCTTAATCCCATAGAACACCTATGGGATGAATTAGAGCGCCGCATAAGAAGTTTGGAACCAAGGCCTACTACTAAGCAACAGTTAGCGGCAGCATTATGTACTGAATCGAAGCGCATACCTATCGCTGTGCTTCGCCCCTCACAGACGTCTAAAACTGAAAGCACGTGATGCATTTGATCGTCGTTAACAAATTGTTAACGTTTTTAGTTAAGTCAGTTTTCTTAATGCTGTGTCTCCTGGACGCGTGTTAAATAATTCGTAACGCTTTTGGTCCCTTTGATTCTACAGATTCCATACATTCTGTACCGGGCAAAGCTAGTCGACTATAAATCTATTGCTGGTTATAAGTGCTCCCTTACAGTCCTTATGCAGTCTTATTCCCTTATAGTCCTTTATTCTCTGTTGCATTACCCAAGGAATGATTCGAAAGGAGTTGTCCCCGGACACGGACTTCATGCCACAGGGTAGAAACAAGTTAGTCAAACATCTCTTCTCTTCTTTCTTAGATTTGTCGCCTTTTTATAGCATTATTAGCGGAAAAAGCAAACAGACAGGAACGATTAATGACAATCATGCCTCTCCCCCCCCCCCGAGATGTCCACTTAGAGAAACAAACCTAAGGTAAGAACAAGGCTTTCCGAAGCGCAGGTTCACTCGCTTCTATCGCTTTCGGTCCACTTCTTTTCTTAGACAGCGAATATACTCGTTCGGGCTGATTTCAGCGTGTTTTACTAACCCGAGTTAATTCGTTCCAGCCGGCTAATGGGTTAATTCAATGAAAACTATAATTGAGCGAGGTTAAAACATCTCACAGTAACCGGTTTTTACTTTGAAAAATAATTTAAAAAAAAATGATGGACATGAAGGTAAGTGTGACACAATTTAATTAACTATCGCGACCTTCTCTTATCTTCTTGAAGGTCACGCTCAGACTTCGGCAAAGAAACGAGGCACTAAGTCCTACTGCATCCTTCAAATGATCGATGAGATTCAAGTTCGGGGTGATTAACCAACCAGGAAAGCATACAGAATGCTTGCACATGATCCACGAACCAGACCTGCAGAATCAAGGAAGTTATATTACTGGAGACACCACTGGCTCTGCCGCCATAGGTCACAGCTAATCTGTGGTGTGACGTCACAAGCAGGCAAAAACGAACTAAATTATACCGCTGATAAAACAGTAAGCTTGTGTATCATTGATAAAGATTATTGAATTACTCATTTTATCTGTTTATACGCTCAGAAGGTTTTGTTCCATTGGTTTCAAAGCAGCTTCTTTTCTGGGGCTGCGTCGTGCCTGCTCATGACGTCATTTGCAGCACGGACGGTGACTTATGGCGGCCAATGCTGCGTGGATAGGAGTGGTGTTTCCAGTAATATAACCTCCTTGTGCAGAATGCGTGGCTTGTGCCACGGGGCATTGTCTTCCTGAAAGAGTCCAGTGCCATCCGGATACACGGTTACCATGGCAACACTTGGTCAAAAGCAATGTTTAGGTAGAATCTTGCGGTGAGGGTCTGTTTAATGCGTATCAGGAGGCCCAGCTGTGCCCATGAGAACAATCTCCTTACCACGGTACTACCACCACCACCAGATACGTTGTTGGTGTTATCGTGAATTTGTTTCCGCAAGCTGTAAATTGACATGTAAAGAAGAATAAAGTACGAATTGGGTGCTTAAGTAAACAGTTTCTTGGTTGAAAGAACTCTGGCATTAAGTTATTTGTCCAATTACTTAGTATTTAAATACATACATACATATCACTAAGCTGTTCTCGGAGATACAGAGATTAGCTCCACAAAGAAATACAAACTACTAGACAATTTTTACTTACTGTTGCCGTATTAGACTTCTCCATTTACAGCGATTTTGACATACAGCTCGGACCTCACTGACATCCATCACACGACGTACACAAGATCTTCTACACTTCATACTCATAATACTTTTCTCATGCAGACACTCCTGAATCTGATCCCCCAACGACTTCCTTAGCCTTCCTCTGCCTTTCCTTCCTGCCACTTGGCTAAAAAGATTTTCTTAGTAAGCATCTCATCACTCATTCTTCCAACATGGCCAAATCACCGAAGCATATTAGTCACCATCTTGCTAACAACATTTTGCTTTACAATACACAACTGCAACACATCTTCATTCCTCACTCAATCAGAGCGTGTCTTGCCACAAACGACTCTTATATATTCCTTCTGCAGTACCCAGGTTTCACTGCCATACATCAGAGTAAGAACAATTACTGTTTAATAACAAACAATGTATACATGCAAAACTAAATATCTCAAAATATTATGCATGTTTCACTAAAATAAATATATGCCGATAGAGTACACGATTATTAGATAATGCAGAATATTTAAGACAGAGAGTCACACACTCATACATGGAGTGCACTGTAACGCACATCTTAGCTAGGCTGTGTAAATGGTTTGGAAAAGAAGACAAAGTAAATGACATGTTGTGTAAAAGCAGGAACAACATCGCTGGCATATTGCAATGAAAACAATTTGAAGTTGACAATTTGTGAAACACGTGTAATGTTGTAGCTACAGCAAATTTAACATGCGTAATCCGGTATTGCACATTTGCTTGTTTCGAAGTGATACAGGTTTTAGGAGTTACTAGATGAAAGCCAGACAGTAATGACGGGGAAAAATAAGAAAAGTATTTTTTTAATAACCAGGTATTCTTTTTGTTTGTGCTGTCCGAATGTGAAAGTATGTTTCATGAACATTTCAACAATAAAAAAAAAAGTATATTGGTTGAGGCAGGATTCGACAGTTAAAACACGCAAGCGCTCGCATTTTCGCAATGTTCATTCACCGCACATCAGATGTTTCTACAGGCAGCTCATGTAATATCGAAAACAAATAACAGCAGTCAGTAGCAATATTTTCGACATTTATTCTTTTTTTTTTTATGAAATCTATGAAATCTTTAGAAAGAAAGCCTTGTAAGTGGTTCCCGTCCTTCAAAACCCCCTCAAAAAATGCATAAGTGCCCCTAAAGCGCAGCTTCAATTATTGTAAAAAAGAAAATCACGAAGATGGCAAGATACTATGTCCACTTGTTCCTGCTATTGCCAGACAGCAAAAAAATAAAAAAATTGTTTGAATAGTAAAAGAATTTTCGGAACCTTAGTATTGCGCAGTTGCAAATGTTAAAATGTTAGAGTAATTCGTGTGTAGAAGCACAAACGGTATTTTTTCTTTCCTTTTTTAATTTCTTTTTCATTTCTTCTACGGAAATCCCACTACCACACCTTTCGCTGCTTGCTTCAACATTATATGCCTCTCTTTCTTATCTGTCAACACGCACTCTGACCTCAAGACTGTTGCCAACGCCATTCAGCGAGTGATAGAATATAACGTTAAGGTTGAAAACGCTTAAAGAGAATGATCTGAAATTTACATAAAGAAACTAAAAATGAAAATTAAATTAGAGTATACGTCATATCTGATGCAGCTTGGTTTCCTGTTTTAATCCTTTAAGATACCGATTTACCTGAACCAAATGGTCGCGAATATTTTCTGCACTCACCAAACATGAATGTTAACATAGCGTCCAGGTTTGGTAACTGGTTGTATTGGCTTGTTCATGGTTTATAATGTTCAAATAGTGGAGGAAAGTTATGAAAAAACAATTCCTTCCCCCTGTCATCTCAGCAGTACTGACCGTAAATCTGTCAAAGGTTATAAGAGCTTCCCTCAAGTCCTTTAAACTCTACTCCATGACTCAAGGCATGATGTCGAAGTGCTAGTTTTCTTGATACGGACATCATGACGCTGGCTAGAAATCAGTGACTCAAAGATATCTCTTTTCTTAGGTTCTGTTAGCAGGTAATCAGTCAGAGAAATAGTGTCAATCATCCCCCTAAATGAGCACTTTGAATGAAACAGCTAAGGGGAAAGCAACGCTTTCTGATGCGCATGTTCACTTGTTTCAGTCGCGTTGGGCTCACTTCTTAGACAGCAAATATATTCATTCGAGCTAATTTCAGTCTATTTTACGAGTTAATTCGTTCCAGCTGGTTAAATAGTTAAGTCTGTATTATGACAGACTTAACCAGTGCGCAATCAGTGTGGCGCATGAGTTCAAGGTGAAATAAACCGTAAGGATAATCCACTAATTGAAACTTCTTAAGATTTCTCTGCTACGAAGAGATATTTTTAGAACGAAGAATAAAAATATTGTGCAGTTCTGCTGTTTTTTTTTTCGTGAAGCCGTACAAGGAACACCATTTACCTAGTAAAAAGGCAAAAGAACTTTGGTTGATATATCACTTGAAATAACAAAGCTATATGCAAGATCAGTGTCATGGATTACGAAATTGTCCTTCTGCTTGCTATTAATTAAAGGTTTTGAAGCAGAAGACATTTTTCTGCAGAAATCCGACACAATTTTTATTTCATGTTTGGATCTTGGAATGACAGATTTCGAAAAGGTAGCGATACGTTTGATTTTATGCACTGGGCATAGAACGCAGTTTTCAAAATGATACTTCTCATTCTGAGCATAGAACCCATATACTATTAGCAGAGCTGAAACAATTTTGTTTTTAAACAAGTTACAGATAAAGCAATTTTTTTATAAATTAAATAGTTTTGTTTGCGTTTTTGAAATGCGACAGCTTATTACTACCTTTAAATAAATTAATTTCAATATCTTCCACAACAGAGCTAAGCCTGTTTAAATCTGGATAATTAAGAGGGAGTAAGTTACAAGAGCTCCGAAAGCCGTTAGTACTGTACTTTTAGTATAATAAATTGTATCACATCCGGATAGCACGCAGACATCTGTGTTGACAATAGCTTTTAGATATTTCTGCAGGTCTTTATTACAATACCCTGTGATAAGAGATTCTTCGTGAAGTGAACGTAATGTATTTCGAATCGCAACGATTTTTGCTGGAATTTCTGCGGCGCACAGAATTAGAGCTATAACAGTAATACTGCAAGTAAAGATCATTGGGTAACTCATTTTTAAATATGGGTTATTTTCTTCCTTCCTATTGCTTTTATTTATTATCGAGATAAATAAAAATATGTAAGTGAAGAAAATCGTCATCAGAAGAAACGTCGGAAAAGAAAACACTTGCTGAAGACGATCCACAATCTGAAGAATTATTTTGTAGGTTTTTAAGCTGTGCATAATTTCATGAAAGCTATGACGTTGCCACATTATTTCTTTTATTTGGCAATGTAACTGTATTAACATACCCCGCAACTGGTAGCATAAAACGCAGTAAAATGTTGCAAAAAGAACTGGGATTACGACCTGGTAGATAGCAAACATTGAATTTGCAATTACTAAAACAAAACAACGTGATGTGCTGTTTTTAAAGCTGAACACGGAAAACAAACTTTCTTGGTAGGGATCTTTCTTTTCACCACTCCAATTCAAAAATAGGAGGCACGCATTTTGTGCAAATATTGCAACGAGTATCAGTAGTAAAACTAAGTTAACTACTTTGACGTTCCACGAGTCACATCTCTGTATATCTTGCGAGATATGGTGAATTTCATTGAGTAATGTGGCTATTGAATTTCTCCTGTATCGGGTGACGCACCAAAGCACATATATCAAGCAATTCACAAATATCTCAGCCAGCGTTTTATGAATATTGCCATATGATACGAAGAACACGTGTATCGTTAGATATGTCGTGCAGAGTATCAAAGTATGTAACATTGCGACAGAAAAAATTGATCGTACGGTGTAGAAAATGCTTTTCTTAGGAGCGCAGGCAAAATTAATTCCAAAGGCAGAAAAGAAGGCCACAAGAAGTCCATATTCGCTATATTTTTGATTGTTTGCTTTACCATTCATTTGACAACAAGCATTTTCACCGATTGTGCGAATCCAGCATCTGTCATCTTTTGGATCTCCAATTTGGTTGCTAATTCTGATCATTTTTTAAAACAGATTCCTTTTTGAGCCCAAATTCTGAAGTGGTTGAAACATCTAGATGCTATGATAATGAACACACTGCTATTGTATGAAGTCATTAATCATGCAGTTTATCCATACAAGAGATATATCAAATTGAGAAATTTTGTGATTCCTATTTTCGACACTAAATGACGTTTGTTAATGAGCTGCACTTATTAGCCCTTGTTCATTAAAGAATACAAGGCATCATATTTCAAGGGTGTATTTTGATTGTGTTTCAAAAAACAAGATTTCAGGAAGAGCAAAATAGAGCATCAGAAATCGCTTTTATAAGAACACATATTAGAACTTCTCTTAATCGTTTGGTGTTTTATTCGGTCTTTTATTATACCTGCTGATGAGTCACGAAAATGGATACTTATATTTATAAATGTGCTTCTAAATTTCTTTCCAGTGACTTCTTTTCAGATGTTTCACACTGCATTCAGCATTCTTAAAACTTTCCAGTATACTGAAAGAAATCTGACACCAATTTAGAGATCTAGTAGACGCAAATGCGAAGCCTTCAAATATACAGTACCAAAATTAAAACAGATAAACACGAAAGAGAAGTAAACGTAATTTGGCACTTTCTACAAGTTTGAAGGAAATTTTACATTCATTTCTATTTTTTGATTCTTCATTTTAAGTCACAGATGTGAAAGAAGGAGTTATGAGGTCTAACGGAGCAAGGAATAGACATGCTCTTAGAAAGTCAGTTGCGGGAGAGTGAAGTATCTTCGCAGTAAGTCTCGGAAAAATTTATGGGCAGTTATCGCTTTGGAGTTATGTGTTGTGCTTCGTCATAAAATGAGATTGACCTCGTCTATTTGATACGGCAATCTTCAATAACTGTAGACTGTGATGAATATGTAGAAATTTTAAGTTATTGGCAGTTAATTTCTTCACATTTTAGGAAACTCGACTGTGTTCCCCCCGTATCTCTAAAGGAAATGAGTTACCTCTGACAGTTTATACCTTATAAAGTGAATGCTTTTGCTTAATATGACGCGGCATGCACGAAAGGCTTTTTTTGGTTCGGTACTTTGAAATCTTAAATCAAAATCAATGAGAATAACAGAACTCTTTAACTTCTTATTTACCTAGAAATATGCTTTCTGCATTAAATAAGAAGAAAAACGCACACTTGTGTCGATCTTAAAAAATGTACATAGCGGAAATTTCCATAGTTTCAGCACAGAAATCCTAAAGTTCTGAGATTATCGCACGTATCCGTCTGTTTAAGATAAATGAAAACTCTAACGAACACTGCGCACGAAATTTCAAAAAATGCATGGAGTTCATTTTTCACCACGAAGCATTTATTCTACACTTGCAAGCATTTGCTGTTTGGTACTGAGACAGCTGAAATAAGTATTCCAAGGACAGAAGCATTACCAAAGATATTCTCAATCGGCAGTAGAATGCAGCGCTTTGCCTGTTAAGAGGGAGATACAGTTTTATGAAAGAAATCGGATTGTCATCTTCATAATTTGATACAGTTTTATTTTTCATCATAGATAGCCTTTAGGAGACCAGCACGAATGATTAGTTTCATGAAAGGGAAGCATTATGGCACGCATTCTCACCTATTCAAATACTGCAGTCAACACGGTGTTTTACAAAAGAGTGTTATCAATCTATGTCTTTTCTTCCTTTCGTGTCAAGCTTACTTGTTATTGTAAATTATTTTGTTAGAAAGTTGTTTCATGTACGGCTACTATGCAAAATGACATGTCTGGATCGATGTCGGCCAATGAACAAATGAAAAAAAAAATGCTTTTACTTTTCTTCGCTTGACTTACAAATACTCCACTTATTAAATTGCCGTGTTATTACCTAAATCACTTCCTTTTATCAGTGTGATAAAGGTATTTACATGATGTGAAGTTCGTTTCGTACAATGACTCCAAAATGAAATTTATCGTATTCCGGGAAACTGCGGTAATGTAATATGAGACGATATAGAGCTAGAAAATACACGGCTGTCCAAAACTTACAGACCAGGTACATTTTTTTTTGATTGGAGGTTTAACGACCACCGTGAGCAACTTATAACGAAGTAAATTTCTCCGTCATTTTTAGTCTACGCCGAGATTCGAACCCGGGTCCACTCATTCCGGAATAAGTTGCTCTACCAATTAAGCTACGCGGACATTTGTTCTGATTCCTATCTGCCTTTATGTCGTGTGCGTCCTGCTGGCAGGTACGTCACATCTCCCCCCCCCCGAAAGAAGGCCGGGGGCATGGCCCACGGGTCAGCCGTGACCATGAATCGTTGCAGGCAGCCATCCACTGTAGAACGTGCACTTAAGAACTCCCAGGCAATCTGCTGTGTGGAATGCAACATCACACATTTTTATTTTTCGAAGCGCTGGAGAAGGAATTCTCTGATTTTTCCTGTCTCGCGGGGTGGAAATAACATCACACCAATGCGAGATTTTGAACGGCCGGGTCATCCGGATAGTTCGGGCGCCATTATAACGAAGTAAATTTCTCCGTCATTTCTGGTATCCGCGCCAGGATTCGAACCCGGGTCCACTCATTCCGGAATAAGTTGCTCTACCAATTAAGCTACGCGGACATTTGTTCTGATTCCTATCTGCCTTTATGTCGTGTGCGTCCTGCTGGCAGGTACGTCACAAACTCAATGGGCTATAAGCAGTCGCCCGTCCCTAATTTAGGGTCACTGGTTCCAGGGAAGGGAGAGAGCCAGTGCCGTAAGACAAACACAACATCCATGCCAGTCCGGGATTCGAACCCGGACCCCTTACGGACGAATGATCAGAGGCCAGCGCCTTAGACCACTGCGCCACCGGGGCGGCCCAGGTACATTTTGACCAGTTAAAATCGATGAAGCGGTTTTATACACGGTCGAGTCACATTATTGTGACCACCAGCCAATATCCAGAGTAACCGCCGTGTTCAGCGCGGATATCAGCTAGAAGGGCTGGGAGTGACTCAATAAGGTGCTGGAAGGTGTTCACAGGTATGTGGAGCCATGCTGACTAAAGTGCATCAAACCAGCAGCTGAAGGGTGCGTAGTGGAGGATCTATAAATCGAACAACACGATCGAGGTGGTCCAACAGATGCTCAATTGGGGTGAATTAGGGGGGCCAGGGAAGTACTTTGAATTCTTCATCATGCTCTTTCAACCACTCTCAGATATTTCTAGCTGTGCGACACGTCGCATTTTCGTGCTGGAAGATCCCATTCGGCCCAGGGAAGACAATCAGCATGTATGGCTGTACGTGTTCTGCAAGGATGGATTCGTAACGTATTCGGTCCACAGTACGTTCCACAGGTATGAGTGGACCCAGAGAATACCACAAAAACATTCCCCAGACCATAACACTGCCCCCATCAGCGTGTTCTTCCAGCAATGGTTGAAGAGTGATTATTATCCGATGGTTTTCGCCTTATACGCCAACGTCCATCCATTCCATGAAGCGGAAAACGTGACTCGTCGGAGAAGGCAATGCTTTGCCAATCAGCGGAGGTCCAATTCCGATACTGCCGTGCAAATGTAAGCCTTTTCTGCCGCTGCACCTTCGTTAGCATAGGTGCAGTGACCATCTGTCTACATTGGAGACCCATACGCAGCAGGGTTCGCTGAACTGTCGTTTTAGACACACTTCCGGTATCCCCCTGGTTCATTCGGCCAATGAGTTGCTCCACTGTAGAGTGTCGATCGGCCCTCACGCACCTTCGAAGCCGACGTTCACCTCTCACATCAATGGCACGTGGTGCTCCGTAGTTTTCACGTCGCTTATTCGCAATGGTGCCATTTCTCCAATCACGATACACTTTAACCACAGCAGAACGCGAACAGTTCACAAACTGCGCTGTTTCAAAAATACTGCCACCCTTGGTCCGAAAGCCGATATTCATCTCTTTTTGCAAATCTGATTAATCGCTCTTTTATTTCCGACAGCAACGATTGATATGTTTTCAGAATGCATACAGCACACCTTATATACCCTCCAAGCCAGCTCACGTCACGTGCCTTCTTCCAGTGGCTACGCGTTGTTGACGTCAAAAGTAGCAGGTGGTCACAACAATGTGATTCGACTGTGTAGCTGTAAATGGCGTCAGTGGTAATAACAACAGTAAAAATGAAATGCACGATATTTAAACTCGAGAGTAGCACACTCAATTGACAATACATTAGAGATACCTACCTAATAGCGTGTTGGTTCTCCTCTGGCGTGAATAACAGCCTGTACACGCCGAGGCATCGATTTCACCAGATGGCGGAGGGTTTCCAGAGGCAATACCACGCATGCCTCTTGCAGCATTGTTTACAACTCCGTCGGAGATGTCGGTCCAGGATCCATGAATCTGATATTCCGTTCCGCCTCATCGCAGAGAACTTCCACAGGATTTCAAACCGGGAACCCTGGATCCACTGGATGGTTCCAAACTCAGATGAGTGTTCCTCGAGCTATGCCTGGGGGTTGCGGGCGGCTCAGTGGGGCGGCGCATTGTCCTTCTGAAACAGACCATCGGCCGCAGGATGCGCGAAGGCCCTGAAAGCGTGTAGGTGATCGGCCAGCGCATGCTGCTAGTGCGCAGCGGTTTAAGTATTTCTCTAGACACAGTAAGGGACCGAATGTGTCTCATGAGAAGGCACCCCACATCATCACAGAGCCACCACGGTCTTTAACAAAGCCGACCCCGCCTAGCACGACGGGGCCGTGACCTCATGGTGTCAACGCCACACCCGCACCCTCCTGTAAGCTCGGTACAGCTGAATACTGGATTCATCTGACCACATGACGCGGCGCCACTATGCGAAGGTCTAGTTTTGATGTTCGCGATCCCAGGCGAGGCGTAATTTCCGATGACTAGCAGTCAATAATGGCACACGAGTAGGTAGTCGGTTCCGGTCGTCCAGGGTATGCAGAGTGCTTCGTACCGTTTGTTCACTGGCGCTTCTTGGGCTTTAAACATTTAACATGGTTGTGATTTGTGCCACCGTTGCCGAATGATCGGTCTGTATGAGCTTGGATAGTCTACTTCGAGGCCGGTCATCAATGGCGTGTGGTTGGCCACCACTTGCTCTCTGGTCGCCGGTACGTCCGTCGATTGTGTACTCGCCGTACACCCTTGATACGGTTGCTCTCCGGAACCCTGCGGTTTTTACTACTTTGGCGATAGAGTGGTCCATCTGTCTTGCGGCAACAATGTGTCCTCGATGAAATTCGCTCAGAAGACCACGTTTACACATGATCGTCGATTACGGTGCACTGTAGGAAAGCCCTGCTATCCGTTTATTTGTCACTTGCGTTCTGGATGTGTCTGTTCCACTGGACGAGAAGTGTGCCCATGTCGACTTCCCACCACCTCTATCTCTAACGTTTTGCCTACTGAATATAAGTATGTAAAAGAGACCGAAACAGAATAAAACGTTGCGAAGAAGATAAAATCTCACCTGTTGTTCCATAACACTCTTCCGTCATCACTGAAACAGATTATAGCGTGAAGTACTCATTCACTAGGAGATATGTCCGCTGTGCACGTAATGCATGTTTGGTATCGGTGCGTCATGCTTCGCACCAAGTTACACTGCTCAACAAAATTAGGGGAGCACCCTTTTTAAACAATTTTAATCAAAGCAGTTGGGGAAAATGTTATTGAACTGTCAAAAGATTCCCTCCGAATAATCAAAAATAGCAGCAGAAAGCAGTTCGACATGCAAATTAGCAACAATGACTTCAAAAGTGACGTTGATGCGACAATCACATAAAATGGATGGTTCCTTCGGAACTGTATTCTTGTACCGCTGGTCGCGGGCGGAGCAATTTGTTGCGTTATCTCATGTTAGCATGCCGAATCAACAGGATTTGCCTGAAAGCACCGCGTGGCGAGCCATAGGAAGGTTGGAAGCCGATCGAAGTCAACGGATAGTAGCGTCCGCCATTGGAGTGAGCCGAAGTGTAATTGCACGCTTGTGGAGTCGGTTCCAAGAGACGGGAAGTGTTCGAAGACGTCCTGGTCAAGGTCATCTACGAGTTACCACCTCAAATGATGACCGTTATTTGTCATTAACAGTCGTTCGGAACAGACGTCAAAATGCCACCCAGCCACAAAGACAACTTTTAATGGCAACCGGAAGAAACGTATCGACACAAACAATTCGTAGACGTCTTCACGCACGTGGATTGTAGTTGTTTGTGTCCCCATGACATCTCGACATCGTATGGCTCGAAGAAACTGGGCTGAAGAACATTGTGATTGGGGACCTGCCGAGTGGAGCCAAGTTCTCTTCTCCGACGAGTCCAGATTAAGCCTAAAGCAGGATAATCGACGACTTCTGATCTGGAGAGAACGTGGCACCCGATTCAATTCAGCGGATGTCCAAGAAAGATCGCGTTTTGGTGGAGGCGGTGTGCTTGTTTGGGCAGGGATAAGCGTATTTGGGCGTACTGACCTGTACGTCATTCGGAATGGGTCTCTGACTACTCAAAGGTACACAGACGAAATTCTTAGATCCTTGGTGGTGCCGTATATTGCTGACATTGGCGATTCAGCCCTTTTTATGGATGACAACGCCCGACCTCATCGAGCGTACCTTGTGAATCAGATGCTTGAAGAGGAAATAATAGAGCGTATGGAGTGACTGGCGTGCTCTCCGGATTTGAATCCGATCGAACATGCTTGGGAAACATCAGGCAGACGCATTGCTGCTAGACCACAACCTCCGTTGACTCGCCTTCAGTTGACAAATGCCCTTCTTGAAGAGTTGGGAAGAATCCTCCAAAACCTCCTGGACCATCTGATCCATTCAATTCCCCACAGGTGTGAAGCTGTCTTGCACGTTCGAGGTGATCACCACCATATTAAACAGATGACAAAGTTCGTCAATGCTTATTTTTTCTTCTCCAAAAGACATGGGTAATAATGATTTTTTTATGGCATCAAGTGTGTTTCCTGTAAAAATGATCTTTGTTACAGTAAAACATGATTTTCCACCTGTTCAATCCTTTAATTTCTTGTCCCTTTCATAAATATATATTTTATATCGTGCTGCATATTTACCAGCAGTCTTCTGTTCTCGCTAAACCACCTGCTCCCCTCATTTTGTTGAGCAGTGTATTTAGGAGCTCTTGTGGTAAATTTTCTCCCGTATGTTGTCTGGCGGTATATTTATTTGAGCAGTACATCTCCCCAGAGCGTCTTCTGCATGTTCGATTGGATTGAGATCAGGTGAGCCACCTGTCCACTCCATCCTGCAGATATCCTCACTAGCCAATACTTCATCTACAGCTGCTGTGAGGTGAGACTGGGCGTTTTCATACACAAAATTAAATTCTGGGGCCTCAGCACTACAGAACAGAAAATCGTGGCGTATGTTTACATCATTGTAGTATCGCTTCCAAGTGATTAATATGCCAGTTTCGTCATGAAGAAGAGTGATAATGCAATGGGAAATTGATTCCGCGAGATTTCGGTAAGTAGAGAAATATGTAAATTTATATAACATTACATACCACATTAGTGGTGATCAGGTAACTTCCTCGTGGTCCCAGTTAGTTGAAGACGACTCCATCGCCATCGTGTTGTTTTAGTGGATGATAGGGAAAAAATAGCCATATGAAGAGAAACGAATTAATTTCGTAATGAAATGCAGCGTCGACGAAGATTACCGTCGGAGGAAAACTATGTAAATAATTATTGGACTGTAAGAGATAGTCAATTATTCTCATGTATTTATAGAAACTCATTTCGTTGCAAAATTACTTCACTAACACACTACGAATCGAGAATACAAACAGCCATGAAACATACCCATTCCATTCCCATGAATAACTAGAAATAATTTCTGTATAATCTTTCGTTAACATACAATATTTCGTTAACATACACTAAATCTCTTCAAACAGAAGTCCCGGAAAGACATTAAAAACCCGCTATGTTGTTAAAAAATAGAGTAAGAATTATACGCGTACAAAAAGGGTAAATATAATGTACTGATCTGTGGGTTGAATACACAAGAATGGAGGAATTCGCTACTAAAAATAACGGGAAGTAAATTAAAATATCTTTCCTATTCAGAACAAATGTAGCTTCGGACCGTGTGGAAAAAAAGACACAACGTTAGAAATGTAGCAAAATGCGACATTTTTTTTTTTTTGATTGGAGGTTTAACGACCACTGTGAGCAACTCAATGGGCTATAAGCAGTCACCCGTCCCTAATTTAGGGTCACTGGTTCCAGGGAAGGGAGAGAGCCAGTGCCGTAAGACAAACACAATATCCATGCCTCACCGGGATTCGAACCCGGACCCCTTCCGGACGAATGATCAGAAGCCATCGCTTAGACCACTGCGCCACAGGGGCTGCCAAAACGCTACATGAACGAGTAAATATATTAATTAAACAATCGCCTTTCAAGACCACAAGAACAGCACAAAACTTTGGAAAACGTCTTTAAGTTGATACACTCGTTGAAAATGGGTGAAGTTACATTAAGGTAAATAAAAAAAATCGTTACGTTGAAAAAATAAATCTATGAATTATATGAAACGGACATTTACGAAAAATAACTCGCAATATTGTAAAATTAGAAAGATAATCCTTCTTTTCACATCGCGCAGGAAAGAGACTCATCTTCAAGTAAGCGTGTCCACATGGAAAACTAGTGTAGTGGCTAAAGCGGTTGGCTGATACTCTCATCTACAGGGCATTTTCCCGGACCTGTTGAGAAAATTTCTCTTGCGCAGTGCCATCATGCAGAATTTTCGTTGGGAAGGGAAGAGGAGTTGTACACTGTCACTATTTGTTTTAATTTTTACTACTACTGAAATATTGGCGGATGAGATTCGACAAGCCATCAGATAGTCACGTGATTGCCGGCTACCACTGCTGGGAAAGTAACGGACCACATTAGGCTAACCATCATTTATGGCACATACTTGCAGGACCGCTTGTGGCAGCCGCTGCCTGCGATGGATAACTGATGGCCCTGTTCTGGCATGTGTCAACTGATGGGGGTGCCAACTTGTGGCTAGCTACTGGTTCGAACTGCTGGCCCATTTGGGACATTTTATTGACGGTTAGGCAGCTGCAACATAGTGCTGGCTGCCAGTGCTTACTTGAGTGCTGGCCCAGCGAGACAGTTTTTGCTGGCTTACGGCGCTCAGTCACAACATGATGACGAATGAGCTGTCGACTTCTTTATTGTGGCAGTTGAGGAGTACGATGTACTGTCCAGGCGAAAGCTGGTCTGTTGAATTTCGCACTGTATGGATCACTTCAGTGGTCACGCATGGATACGTAATATAGCTGTCTAGTTATGGCCAGCTACATGGACTCAGTGTGTATTCTTCCACTATTCTAGTTTGCAGTTATTATGTTTTCTGTGTTTTTAATTCCCGTGAACTTCTTCTCCAATCCGTTTGCACAACTAGTCATATGTGCTACTTTCGTAAAGGAAGCACCGAAGCTCCAGCCGGTAACAAAAACCCCTGATTGTAACTGCAACAAATTTTCCTTCTCCGTAAATAATTCTACGATCGTGAAACAAAGCATTACCACTATGACGTCATAAGAAGAATAGCGACAAAATGAATTGGTCATAACGTGCTGACGAGAACTACGAAAAACATGCAGCGAGCTGCTACGGAAATACCCAAAACGGGGACCTACCAAATGTTCACTTCTGCGCAGTTTCCCTGGCTTGTTGCTATGCGATCGCCCGCGAAGAGAACTGACCAATGAGAAGCGAAGAATACAACTGACAAGTTGGAAACACATAGAATAATTAATATAGACATAAATCAAAATGTTCTTTCCATGTACCATAACCACAGAAATTTGAAAATTTAATCGCCCTGGAACTTTCTAGGACGATTAAATTTTCAAATTTCTGTGGTTATGGTACACGGAAGGAACAGCTTGATTTATGTCTATGTTAATACAACTGGCTTTGAAATATCGATTTTTGAGGAATAATGTGAGAGTTTGTTGTCGGAGCAAACGAAGAGTGGTGATGATTTGTAAATACGTGTGTCAATTATGTAAAAAAAGTAAAATCTTACTGTTTAAAAAATTAAAATTTTTCCTTAATCAAAAGTTATCACTAATTAAGGTGGATCCACCTAAAATCTTTGTCTTGTATTTCCAGTAGGCAAACTTCTGTAGCCATTTTCTTCACAATTAATGCGTTTCCATGGATGAAAATTTTAACATCGATAAAAATAACTTAATATTATAGCCTAGTATACTTAATATTTTCTAAAATTTAACCGTGATTAAGCAATCCAACATTTGTTTGTCTACTGACGTCAGCAATGAACAGGTCGCGCCATCTATTTTCTGGTTTCAACAGCACCAAAGGAAAAGTTATTGATTTTTAATATAATTATGGTTAAGTTTTAAAATATATTAAGTATATTAGGCTATAATATAAAGTTATTTTTATCGATGTTCAACTTTTCATCCTTGAGAACGCATTAATTGTGAAGGAAATTGCTACAGAAGTTTGCCCATTGGAAATACAAGGCAAAGATCTTAGGTGGATCCACTTTAACTGGTTACGCAACCTCTCTAGTTATGGCCAGCTACTTGGTATTGCTCTCTTTGCGAAGTCGATTTCTTCAGAGAGGAAAATGGTGGTCGTATTATTTTTACTGTCCCAGTGTATATTTGTGTAAGTAGTGTTTCTTGTTAAAAATCTGCAGCACATAAGGCTTTTCGATGACTCCGTTACCTTCACTCACTTCTAATCTGTGTGTCTCTGTTCTGTTGCAGTATTTATGTACAAATATAAAAAAAATCTCAAGACCACTTGCAATGACCATGGCCACTAACTGTAAATTAACAGCAAAGTGTTATGTGGAATGTTCGCATTCTGTTTAAACAAGACATGTGGAATATTGACATATCACAGAGGTAAATCAATTTTAAACATGTCTCAAGTATTTCTGATATAGTAATGAACAAAATTTCTTCGATGAGAATAACATTACTGAATAAATGCAACCGCTTTACTTGCAAATATTCAATGTCCATAAAAAAGAATTTTGTCTGAAGCTGCACGAATCGCTTGGTAACCAGTGCATGAAAAGTTTATTATCAATGCTTCTCCATTCTCCGATTGTGTGCAGTATCATGCCTTAGAATGATCCACAGGATGATTGTAAAATCCTTCAAGAAAACAAGAGGGGTGATAGTACACATCAAGACGAACAATATTTGCAATGGAACCTATGGCCGCATTTCACTCCTAGTGCCAGAAAATAGTAATGTTACATATCCACGTTGAGCCTTCAAGAGTGAAAACAAACAGACATACCTAATTTATGAGTTGCACAATTCCAATCCCATCAGAGAAAGACTCAAAGAAGATTCTCAAACTGGCGTACAAGGGCGTCGTTGCACAGCCCACACCGGCGAATGAAGGACTGTCGCACTCTCTCGTAGATTCCCGGTGTGGTGTTGATCTTGTTCGCAGCAACAGAGATTCGCGCGACGAGATCTTTCAGGGAGTCCACAGGTGTCTCGTACACCAATGTTTTCACATGCCCCCAGAAGAAGAAGTAGAGTTGATTGAAGTCCGGGGAGCGTGGAGGCCAAGCCACAGGTCCACCGCGTACAATCCACCGCCCGGAATATGTCGCATTTAGGAAGTATTGGACCTCGGTGGCAAGGTGTGCTGGGGCCCCATCATGCATAAACCACATGTCCCTCCGTGTGGTGAGCGGAACATCCTGCAACAGACCGGGAAGCACTTGCTCCAGAAACACACGGTACCCTGCGCCAGTCAGACGTATACGTCAATCCTCATGTGATGTTCGCACGGTAATATCACTGAACGGGTTCAGCTGCGTTTCTAAATGTCTGCTCCTCATCATCTACGCACGTTTACAGCGCACCTGATTTTTCATTTCGTGCTTCTCAGGCACTGGTTGGAACTCCGTGTGCCTGCTGGATGTTTTTCGAACGTGCTCTTTTCTGGCACTAAAAGTGGAATGCGGCCCTAGGTTCCATTGCAAATATTGTTCGTCTTGATGTATACCATCACCCCTCTTGTTTTGTTGAAGGAGTTTACAATCACCCTGTATAACAGGAGTCTTCAACCTGTGTTCCGCAGGGATATTAGTGGGCCGCGAAATTTTCTCCACAAGAAATTCTATTACTTCGATTACGCTTTGATTAAAAAGTTGTATATTTTTGTTTTTTTCACCTATAAGCCCCAGATTTACTTTAATAAACCTATTCAACTATTAGAGACGTTTATTTCAGTAGGTAACTTGGGTCCATGGACTCTAGATACCCAAGTCTGCAAAGAGCTATAGTGGATTAAAATTATATTCAGATATTTAAAGAGTGCTTAAAAATGTAGGCGTTTCAAGTTACTACTGCGGTCAAGCAAGTAGATATGCGTCAGAAAACTTGAAAATTATATCGTCCTTGAACGGAAATAGAACCGTATCTCTCGATTTACGTTCAAGCATGTTACAGTTATATCTGAGTCCTGAAACGCATCTTCAGTTGATTAGAGTTCCTTGCTATGGGTAGTGTATCGGTAACATACTCGAACATAAATCGGCAGCTGCGGGTTCAATTCCCGTCCCAGGACGATGTAATTTTCAAGTTTTCTGAAACATGTTTACTTGCATTATTAATTATGCACCCACCTCCCCCTAACGTCTATTGACTACCAACTACTTCGGTATTCCTTGTTACATAGATATCACATACACTATATTGACAAAAGTCCCCGGGCATCCCTTCAAAAGCAAATGAACTGATCCGTTGCGTTGTTAAGACGCACGGTACCGCTGCAAACGGTATAAAAAACGCCTGCAGCTAACCGCGGTCATATCGCACTGTGAGTTTGAGTGAAAATGTCGCGGCGGGAGAGAACTGACTTTGAGAAAGGAAAGACTGTTGGGTGTTATATTAGTGGGTTGTCCATAAGAGAAACCGAGAGGCGTTGAAACATACCCAAGTCTACTGTTTTGGAAGTACTGAAAAAGTGGCAGACACATGGCGTGCATGAAGCAGCAAAACGTACAGGCAGAACAAAGAAAATCACCGATAGAGGAAGTCGAAGCCTCAGGAGAGCAGTTATAGCTAATCGACGGAGTACTGCACAAGACCTCAGTGTACAGGTTGGTAACAATGCTGAAACCTCGGTATATACACGTACCATTCGCAGAGAACTTCATTCCATGGGTTACCGTGGTCGTGTGGCTGCTCAAAAGCCTTCTTTCATCTCCACTCGAAATGCTACTCGTAGTTTAGCATGGTGTAAAGAACATTTATCGTGGACCGTAGATCAATGGAAACGGGTCCTATGGACTGATGAATCCAGATACACGATCCATCAGTCTGATGGCCTTGTGTGGGTATGGTGGCAGTCGGAAGAACGCTGTTTACCACAGTGTACTGTTCCTACGGTCAAGTTTGGAGCTGGCAGTGTACTCGTGTGGGGGTATTTTTCGTGGTATGGTCCCGGCGCATTGATTATCGAGGACAAACCTGTTGACCAGAACGTCTATCTCGATATTCTGAACATTACCAACTCTGTGGCAAAACTTTGGAACCGAGCCTTGTTGGTACCAGCAGGATAATACACCGAGCCATAAAGCAAGGACTGTTACTGCGTGGTTTGACGATAATTCCGTATTGTGTGTGGACTGGCCAGCACAGAGCCCTAATCTTAATCTCATACAGCACCTATGGGATGAATTAGAGCGCCGCATAAGAAGTTTGGAACCGAGGCCTACTATTAAGCAACACTTAGTGGCAGCATTATGTACTGAATGGAAGCGCATAACTGTCGCTGTGTTCCAAAACCTTGTCTAAAGCATGTTTCGAAGGATTAGTGCATGCATTAAGGCGAAAGGTGGACCGACACCGTACTAATGTATATCAATAAATGCTATGTTGTGTTTTTTTTCTAGGTGTCCGGTGGCTTTTGTCAATATAGTGTATGTTACCTAAGTTGATTATTTTTTCTAAAGTTAAGTTCTAGGATTCAAAACCTGTCTGAAATAATTGATATTCATTATAAACACATGCATTTTTTGCTCTTCTTTGTCATGTGGCCCGCCAGTCCTATTCCATTTTGTCATGTGGCCCTGAATTCAGAAGTGGTTGAATTGCATAATTATTTATAAGTTCATGTGTTGCTAGGATAATATCGAATTCATGATTATTTTACAAGATTTTTTTCTGTGTGCGAGCCTCTGTGAATTTATTTCATCAGATGTAATATTTATGAAATATTATGCGAGTGTTTCGAAACCAACTGGGATCATCCAGTCGAAACCCTGTTAAAAGCAGGTTGTGTGACCTAGTTCAATAAAAAAAGCGATAGAGACAAGCTTCTGTTTTAGATGTGCTCTAGCATAAATGATTTACATCTCTTACCAAATAAATTTTTCATACATTGCTGATTTCCGAATCAAGCATTTTTTTTTAATTTTTCTGATTTGAATAAAACAAAACAAAACAAAACAAAACAAGATTCATCGTGATGCTGTGCACTGTCGAGTTCATCTTTCATGACAAACTTTCCTTAAAAACCAAAATCGTCTTTTGGCGGTTTAATGGACTTTGGTGTATCAAATATACGTAATCACAGAAAAGCTTTAGCCATGTCAAGGTTATAGGATATTTTGCTCATTTTCATCATTCCACGACACTGACATTAAAAGGCAATGCAGCTTCAATAAACACAGGATGTTCGCACATTTTTAGGACGTTTTTGATGAGCAATTACAGAAAATAAAAGAATTTCAAAGAACTGACACTGGCAGCAGCGTGTTAGATGAACAGGAAAAAAACATCTGCTGCAGTTAAATATCATCTGCTAAGAAAATGGCACACGTAAACAAGCTGTGGACAGAAGGTTATGTTTTTGCTCTTTACGAAGAGAAATATTCGTATTCTGTAATTAAAAAACGCTGTGATAATCATGGAATTAGCATTTCTAAGTGCAAAATAAGCAATATTATTAATAATAGAAAGGAAAATCGTCAAGCGTTGCTTTTAACAGGAAAACGAACATCAAACGAATATTCTTGGAAGGTACGTACTGTCACGGCTATTTCAAAAGTAATGCCTCTAGTTTTAAAAGAAATCAATCGACCCAGAGAGCAATTGCTAAGTCGTTAAAAATCTATGCATCAGTTTCAAACAAGGTAATAAACAAAGATTTGAATCTGACAGACCCCCCTTTCCAAAAAAAAAAAAAGCCCATAATATTCACCACATTTTGACTAGACTGAGCGCAGAACACGGTGTGGACTTCTTTATGGAAATCACAATAGTGGGAGACAGATGGGAATTTATTGTGATTATTGATAAAGCATGGATCTACCTAAACGACTGTATCAAAAACAAGAAAGATCACACCGAATTTTTGGGTGTAATGAGTACGTCTTTTGAACCCGTTCTTTTTGGAATTAAATTTACCAAAGCTATTCAAAATCATTGGAACCGGTATGAAAAACAGTAGTGTCTGACCGAAGAAAAAGGTTTTCAATCGGGTTTTTAATATCACAGATATTACTGTAAACAGAAACGTCAACTTACGCTCTCTGGTGGCAGACTTGTGCGTTAAGAAAAATTTTAAATTATATGAGAAACGGTTCGCAGCGGAAACGCTCTCCAACAAAGAAAAAACTTTTCAAATCGGGCTCCTAGAAGCAGAGATATCGACAAATATAAGATATGCATCTACGCCCCCTGGCGGAAAACCATGCATTATTTTAAGAAGAAAGTATTTTCAAAAGGTTTTTCAATGTGAGCGGTATCGGTCCATGAAATAAGTTTTTCGAGTTTTCAGGAGCCCAGATTATGCTGCAAATACTTCAGAAGCAGAAATTAACTCTTACGACCCCTGGAGGCTAAATAATTCTTTATCAAATATTAGAAATTATATGCTGAGCATTTCCTATCAGAAGCTGTAGCCGGTGCAGAAAGAAATTTTCAAATCTGAGTTTTAGAAGCAGTGTTATTGAGGGAAGCGCAATTTACCTTTACGCCCCCTAGCGGAAAATCTATGCATAACTTGAAATTTTTGAACTTATAGGAGAAACATTTTACACCGGATACGCTATCTAACAAAGAAGGAATTTTCCAAATCCGAATTTAAGAGGCAGACATATTGACAGAAATAAGATAGATATCTACGCCCTCTGGTGGAGAAACCATGCATTATTTAAAGAAGAAAATATTCTCAAATATTTATCGACATGTGCGGTATTGGTCTACGAACAATTTTTTTCAATCGAGCTTTTAGAAGCTGATATTTTGCTGCAAATACCTACGAAGCAGAAATTTAACGCTTACGCCCCCTGGTGGCCAAACAATATTTTATACAAAATTAGAAATTACAATAAAAAAAATTTCCTCCAAGAGCTGTATCTGGTGCTAGAAGAATTTTTCTAATCTGAGTTTTAGAAGCAGAGATATCGGGAAAAGCGCAATTTACCTTTACTCTTACTAGCGGAAAGTCAATGAACTACTTGAAAATTTTGAAATTATATTAGTAACATGTCGCCCCGGACACTCTGTCCAACAAAGATAAAAATTTTCAAATCGGATCAATAGAAGCAGAGATATTGACAAAAACAAGATATATGTCTACGCCCCCTGGCGGAGAAACAATGCATTATTTTAAGAAGAAAATATTCCGAAAAGGTTTGTCTACGTCAATGAAATAATTTTTTCAATCGAAATTTTAGAAGCTCAGATTTTGCTGCAAATACATTTGAAGTAGAAATCAACATTTACGCCCCCTGGTGGCCAGACCATTTCATACCAAAAATTAGAAATTATATGCAAAATATTTCCCATTACGAGCTGTATCCGCTGAAGGAAAAAAAATCGAATTGGAGTTTTAGAAGCAGAGATCTCTGGGGAAAAGCAATTTAGTTTTATGCCCCCTAGCGGAGAACATATGCGTAACTTGGAAAAGTGACTATGCCTAAAATAATCTTTGACATGAATGGAATCGAAAAGTAAAATATTTTTTTGAATTGGATGTTTAGAAGGAAATATATGAAATAGAATGTGTTTTGAATTCGATATCATCTACATATACGCCCTCTAGCGGCAAAATTTTGCAACGTAAAAAAAAACGAAATAAAGGATCATCATTCGCATATTTCAAGTTTCCTAACGCAAAACTAATTTCTCAAATCGGAGAATTAGTTGCAGAGATATCGTATCTACAGACGGACGGACGGACAAACCGATAACATAAGCACGATCTGTTTTTTACAAAATACGTGCTAGAAAGGTTGATTTACTATCGCAAACGAGCAGAAATAAACTTACAAACTTAGTTCCAGGAATCTAAAGAAAGTTTTAGAAAAGGATTCATGATTATTGCTGGTTTCTGGTACAATGGGAAATGAAAGTTAAGAAACGTTGAAAAAATGAAAAAAATCAATTCTACATATTGTCAAAACAATGTTTGAACTCCTATATTTAAAGAGGAAATAGCATTCCTTTATCCACAGAGCCTTCAAAGGGTAGAAGTCCATCAGGATAAAGCTACCAGTCATACATAAAAATCTACCACTCTTTTTGAAAAGATGAAAGAAGAGACGGGTATCAAGTCCATACATTTTGCTTATGTTCCTTCAAAGTCTCATGATGTGTCACCAATGGACTATTGTGCCTTCAGACTGCTAAAAAGAGCGCTTTTAAAACGCAGACCTAAAGCAATGATTGAACTATGCAAAGCAGAGGAAGAGGAGTGGAATAAAATACTACTACCAATTTTAAGAAAGGCCCTGTTATCTTGGAAATCTAGATGTGGGTTAATAATAATCAGATAGAACATATAAGGAAGAAATAACTTTATTTTAAGCGTGAATTATATTGCTGGGAAATCGCTCTAAAATTGTGTAAACATCCACTGTAGAGTATACGCAATATTTGTCGAGATAGTAATAAAAAATTCTATGATTTAAAAAAAAATGTTTATTTAAAATTTGGTGCAGTCGGAAGTTAAGAAAATAGGAGGTATTCATTCCGTAATATTACGTTTCGATTCAGGAAGGGTCTTTTGAGTCCATAAAATCAGTTAGCGATAAGAGTTTCTTCATTCTCTTGTATTTTGTGAGAAGATGCAAAAGCTAATAGCTAATATTTTCAGGTTCTGACAATTCTGAGCATGCGCTTTTTTTAGACAGTCTAGCATCTTAGACTCAGGAAGCTAGGAAGCTGCTCTTTCTTAACTTTAGCAAAAGTAGCACTTCTGAGAATTTGAGAAATTGGGTTCATTTTCTGAAACATTGAAAGTTCGGCTGAAGGATTCGTAGCAACCCGTTCATTAAGTTCCCCTATTCGCTCTGCCAGCCAACTTTAAATTTTAAATATTTTGTTGCAGAAAAGCTCCACAATTCGATTTGCTTCAGAATAACCTTAATTAAATTCAGATTTAATAGTATGATTAACTCAGTACTGGATTCATCGGTTCCGCCGGCAAGTATTGTCTTTTTTACATCCACACCAAAAAATGGCGTTCCTTCTCACTATCCTCGTTGCCTTCGCACTTCCGGAAAGGACCTTTCTTCGAACCCCTTTTCCGGTCAGCTTATCTCCCAGAACAGCATGCCCACATATTCCTTTTGGGCTTTACATCCTATGGAGAAATCGCCATCTCTCACGAACTCTTGCTAACCTTTTGTTCTTAGACGTGGATGACCGCACTGCGGAGTGTTAGCGTCACTTTAAACTCCAAGCTGTTCATCTCTACAATAAGCGATGGGTCTTGTCATCTGAACGAAATTTTCAGTAAAGAATGGATATACACTGAGTTAGCTTTGCATTTGGAAGACCTACCTAATAACGTGTTGTTCCACCTTTCTGTGCAATCACGTACGCCTAGAAACAGATTCAACAAGGTATCGAACATCCTCCATTCTTAACTTGACCCCGGGTACGGAGAACTGGCCACATTGGAATTTCAGTGCCATAAAATTGTTCTGCATAAACAAATTTCGCGTGGCTATATTCTCCACTACTTGCGCAACTATTGTTCATAAAAATTTTTTTTTTTAATATTTCATTTTCAGTAAGAAATTTAGACATTTCCATGATTTTCGAGCCAAAGACAAAGCGGAGAACTCTCCACCCTGAGAACTGACCACCAGAGAACTGGCCATAAAAAATTTAAGGGGCCGTATAAAAATTGCATTCTGGATTGCTCCGCGGCAACGTCTCCCGAGATTGGTTATATGGCACACATAAAATTTCCGTAATTTCGTATTTTGTAATTTACGATATTTTTCATGGTATATAAATTACAGCTAAACAAATTCTCTGCGGGTAGGGTATGTGCAAACCTAGGAAACTTATCAGGTGGGGTTAAGGTGGGTTTTTAAACCCTAAAATATGAAATATGAAGAACTTCTGGTTGGATCGGGAGATTTTCAGCGTTCCCAAGCTAAAACTGAACAAATTATCTGAGGGCATGCATGTGCTTACCCAGGAAACCTGACGGGGGCGGGGGTTGTAATACCAAAAGTGTAAAATGTAAAGATTTCTTGTCAGATCGGGATATTTTGAGCGTTTACAAACTACACTTGAGCAAACTCTTTGCGAACATGTCCTAACGCAGAAGACCTGTTTTGGTAATTCCAAAAGTGTAAAATATAAGGAATTTCTTGTCCGACCGGGAGATTTTCAGCATTTACAACCAGAAAAACTTTGTTTTTGTTTTATATTTCTTGTATACCCCCCTCCTCCCCCGAAAGTTTTCCTGCGTCAGCACATGTCCTCAGAGAGTTACTAATTATTTCTATATTTTTCTTCGGACGGTAATCTTCGTCAACGTGGCATTTCATTAGGAAATTAATTCGCCTCTCCCCATATGGCTCTATTTTCTTAGCATCCACTAAAATAACACGATGGCGAGAACGTCGTCTTCAACTAACTGGTACCACGACAGACACAGCATGTGTTGATTCTGCGCATGCGCTGTCCCGTTGCTTCCACCTCGTGTTGGGGTTGCGGCGGTTGCCAGCTACGGGCCATTAGTGGCCCGCAATTCACGGCGATGTTGCAGGGCCATTGATGGCTGGCAACTGATGGCGCTGCCACCAACGGACCGCTACCTTGCCGCCAACGGCAGATTTCAGCCAGCTGGTGGCCAGTAGTTTCCCTACACTTGTGTTTTTGCTGGGTATCCATCTAGAACTCAGAATTCCTGAGACACGGAACGTTGGTTAAACTGACCTCACTTGACCAATATAAGAACACAAAAGTTTCTTAAAATGCTGGCCTTTTAATAAAATAGTTATCCTGAAATTCCAGAAAATTTTCGTGTTTTTATAAAAAGAACAGGAGCGTATTCTATTTCACTTAAAGTGTAATGAAATAAGTCTTTCTTTAAAGAAGGAAATGCAAGAGGAAAAAGGAATGAGATACATTTTTATTCTTATGTTGTTTGATGTACCGGGTGTCTCGAAAAAGACTAAAACAAGCATTTGTATCTTCAACGGTTGATCATAGATGCATACAGTCAATTAGAAAAACACTCAAAATGACGAAAAGACTTATTACATGCCAGTTGCACTCATGTGGGTGGCATTTGAAAAAAAAAAAATAGAATAAAAATTAATTTATATAACCTTCGCAGAAGAAAAAGTTCAATTAAAAGAATTTGCGTAACGTCCTAATCAGTCTAAAAAAGAAACCACGTCATTCTGCATTCAAAACTCGGGGATATATTTGCAATGAAAGTTATAAAAAATATATTGTCTGGCGCCCATTTACGGCGGACGGTTGCTTGACTGCTCCTGAGCTATGCAGCGAAACAATCCTTACACAGTTGAACTCTTGCGCTTCGTTATACACTGAGTGGCCACTTTATTATGACCACCTGACAGTTTTAAGCAAATGAACTATGGCTGCACGCTGTTGAAGCCAGAGGGCGAGGCTAGTATAAAAAGGGAAAGCTTAGTGCTTGCGACAGTAGTAGAAGTGATTTTAGAGATGGGTAAAAAATGCGATTTGATGGACTTTCAACGTGGGATGATTGTAAGAGCTCCGAGCCATGGAGCGAGTATCATGGAAACTGCCGCATTCGTGAAATGTTCCAGAGCAGCTGTTGTAAAAGTGTTTAAAGACTGGACCGTCAGCCAAAAAACTGGGTCTCTACGTGCAACGTGTGGTCGTCATCGACTAGTGACTGCTCGGGCCGAACGGAGAGTGTCCAGACTGGTAACAGACAACAGAAGGGCAACAGTGCAGCAAATTACAGACCATCTTAATCAAGGATCCCCTCAAATGATCTCTGCACGCACTGTTCGCCATACACTGCATCGGATGGGATATGGCAGCCGAAGGCCTGTTTGAACACCTTTGCTGTCTGCAGTTAACAAAAGAAAACGTCTCCAGTTCGCACAGGAGCACAAGGATTGGACAGTTGATAATTGGAAGCAAGTTATGTGGTCCGATGAATCACGTTTTCAGTTGCACCATGCCGATGGCCGAGTGAGAATTTGGCGGAAACAGCACGAAAGCATGGACTCCAAATGCATTGCTACAACCCTTCAAGCTGGTGGAGGCAACGTTATGGTTTGGGGAATGTTTTCCTGGCATGCTTTGGGCCCTTTAATTCGTGTTGATCAACGTCTGACTGGTACATCATATCTAAACATCGTTGCAGACCAAGTGCATCCTGTCATGTGGATGGTTTATCCCAATGGCGATGGCTACTTTCAACAAGATAATGCGTCCTGCCATAGTGCTCGTATTGTACAGGATTGATTTCAGGAACATGCCGGTGAGTTTACTTTGCTTAGGGCACCCTCACAATATCCAGATCTCACCCCCATTGAGAATTTGTGGGATGAAGTTGAACGAGCCATCAGACAGCTGGATCCACGCCCTACAATCTCACACTCCTGGAAAGTGCTATTCATCAAACATGGTCTCAGATTCCACGAACCACCTATCAACATCTCGTGGAGTCCATGCCACGAAGAATCGACGCAGTATTAAAGACAAAAGGTGGCCCAACAAAAAACTGAGGGGGTGGTTATAATAAAGTGGCCACTCAGTGTATATGGGCTCGACTACATAATGGTATGGAAAATAGCATATTTTCACGTTACATGAAATGTTTTTGCGTGTTTGAAAGTATCCAGAACTTCACAGCTTCTCGAGACGAATTTATGAACTGGGTTGAGAATAAATGTAGTGAAATATTCACTGAATGGTTATTCGATGTCAGAGAGGCTACATCTGCGAAACAAAATCCCTATCCAAAAGAATTGGAATATTTGCAGCTTTAAAGCTTTTATTTACTACAATGGCCGATTTAAAAACTAATTTTGGTGAATAACGACAAGACACGAATTGAGTGTTACGATTACGCTTTTTGGGAAACATCTGACAAAAAAAAATTGTAAGAAAAATATTTTCGCATAAATAATTCATGTTTCTCCATCCGAGCAGGAAAGTGTAAGAGCAGCAATATATATTTTCCATAAAGCTTGAAGGGAAGCGTTTCACTTCTTCCGCACGCGAAAACCAGTAATCGACCAGAAAAAAGCTGTTGAGTTCTGCAATGTTCACACAATGTCATTATTCGATGAAAAAAAATAAGTGATGTATATGTATTGGCACTTTGAACGTGTTCCCCCTTGTGATAGTGCGTGATGATATTTCCCCATCTTTGTTTTTCAGGGAACTGAGTTTTACTTTAATGTCAGGAGCTAAAACAACAGCACTCGAAATTTACGCACCTTTGACACGCGATTTCAGGTGCTGATTTCAGTCACACAGAAAAGAAATTATGGATGTTAGCTGATTTCATTTGCTCCCGTATTTTCCATTCATTTTTTTTTAAAAGAATATGATGTCACAAGTGGTGTGAACTGTTTCACAGGTCAATGAAAAATGCGGGAAAGATGTGGTGGTGAAACCTATCTGTGTTGCTCCAGAAAACTTGACACTCACATTTAAACGACTGGAAGCAATGCGTCGCGTTTCGCTGATAGGCATGAAATTTATTCGGATTTCAAACTCCCTACATGATTTTCATACTGATAAAAGTTAATTAATAACTTCAAAAACGAGTCCAATGCTTCTCAACAATGTTGAATTTTTAAAAAGTACTAGCAGAATTGCGGGGGAATTTGGTGATAATTCAGTATCTAAATTTTGTACAAATCAAATAAAAACAATTAATGTTTTACGACTTGAACCGTACTTAATACTGTATTTCATTTCTTCATTGAGTTTGAATTTTATTCTTAGTAGAGTCTTTAGGCAAACAGAATTTTTAGTTTTTCCGTTTGATTTTTGTTATTTACTTACCTTCAGTTCCGATGCTGATTTGTGTTGCAGTTCTTCACTGGAAAACACTTGTCGCAAAAAAAAAAAAAAAAATCAATTCTTGCACTTACAACAAAAAGTATTAAATTCGAATTAAAAATAAAAAGTAAAAAATGGAACTCTTTACGAAAATTTTGTATGTATAAAGTAAAAAATTGACCCCCGGGTTCCGACCCCTTACAAAAACCGTCAACGGTTTAAGGTACAGCAGCAATACATATACAATTCGAAAGAAAATAGTTTATACCAATCGAAATAAAATAGTAAAAAATGGAACTTTTAACGAAAATTTTGTATGAGGGCCCCTTGACCCCGGGCTCCGACCCCTTCCCAAAACCGCCTACTTTCTAAGTCAGAGTACCATGAGACTTAGAACGTAGAAAATATACCAATTGGAAATAAAAAAGTAAAAAACGGAACTTTTTACGAGAATTTTGTATGGGGACCCGGGCTCCTACGCCTTCCAAAACCCGTCTGCGGTCTGAGTTAGAGTGCCATGAGATAATACGCCAATTCGAAATAAAATAGTAAAAAATGGAATATTTTACGAAAATTTTGTTCGGGGGCTCCTTGAGCCCGGTCTCCGACCCCTTCTCCAAACCGTCTACGGTCTAAGTTAGAGTACCATGAGATAATACACCAATTCGATATAAAATAGTAAAAAATGGAACTTTTTAAGAAAATTTTGAATGGGGACCTCTTGACCCAAAACTGTCTACGGTCTAAGTTAGAGTACCATGAGATAATACACCAATTCAAAAAAATAGCAAAAATTGGAACTTTTTACGAAAATTTTGTACGGGGGCTTCTTGATCTCGGGCTCCGACCTCTTCCAAAAACCGTCTACGGTTTAAGTCAGAGTACCATGAGATAATATACGAATTCGAAATAAAGAAGTAAAAATTGGAACTTTTTACGAAAATTTTATATGGCGACCCCTTGATCCAAAATTGTCTAAGGTCTAAGTTAGAGTACCATGCGATAATACACCAATTCGAAATAAAATAGTAAAAAATGGAACTTTTTACGAAAATTTTGTATGGGGGCCCCTTGACCAGTACTCCGACGCCTTCCAAAAACCGTCTACGGTCTAACTTAGAGTACCATGAGATAACACACCAATTCGAAATAAAATAGTAAAAAATGGAACTTTTTACGAAAATTTTATATGGCGACCCCTTGATCCAAAATTGTCTAAGGTCTAAGTTAGAGTACCATGCGATAATACACCAATTCGAAATAAAATAGTAAAAAATGGAACTTTTTACGAAAATTTTGTATGTGGACCCCTTGACCCCGGGCTCCGACTCCTTCCAAAAACCGTCTACGGTCTAAGTTAGAGTACCATGAGTTGGTATACCAAATTTGGGGGTTGTAAATTGAAAACTGTAGTTTTGCGTAGCGGACAAACAAACAAACAAGCAGCATTCAACTTCATATATTAGATGAGTATTTCAAAGAAACAAGCTCAATGAGATTGTGTTACCTCCAAACACGCACTCTTTATATAACATACATACATTCATACATACATCCATACATATCGTTAAGCTGTTGTCTGAAATTCAGAGGTTAGCTCCCCAAAGAAAGTTCATCTGCCAGATTAACGTTAGCCGATGGTACTAGATTTTACTTACGATCGATGTATCAAATGTCTCCATTTAGAGCTATCTCGGCACACAGCTCGAGCTTCACTAAAATCCGCCAAAAGTCTCACACAAGTTCTTTTGTACTTCATCTTCATAATTTTTTTATCACGCAGACAATCCTGAATCTGATCTTTCTATTATTTCCTTAGCCTTCTTCTACCTTTTTTTCCTGCCACTTCCGATGAAGAAATTCTCTTAGTAAGCACCTCATCACTCATTATTTCAAGGTGGCCAAACCACCTAAGAATATTAGTCACCACCTTACTAAGAACATTTTGCCACACATTGCACATATGTAACACATATGTGCAATGTGGTTTTCGCGTGCGGAAGAATTTCTCAGAAATCAAATGACTTCTTTTCCCCTACTTGTGTTGTGACGTACCTGCCAGCAGGACGCACACGACATAAAGGCAGATAGGAATCAGAATAATCGTCTGCGTAGCTCAGTTGGTAGAGCGACTTGTTCCGGAATAAGCGGCCTCGGGTTCGAATCCCGGCGTAGACCAAAAATGACGGAGGAATTTACTTCGTTATAATGGCGCCCGAACTATCCGGATGACCCGACCGTTCAAATTCTCGCAATGGTGTGATGTTATTTCCACACCGCGAGACAGGAAAAATCAGAGAATTCCTTCTCCAGCGCTTCGAAAAATAAAAATGTGTGATGTTGCATTCCACACAGCAGATTGACTGGGAGTTCTCAAGTGCACGTTCTACAGTGGATGGCTGCCTGCAACGATTCATGGTCACGGCTGACCCGTGGGCCATGCCCCCGTCCCTCTTTCGGGGGGGGATGTGACGTACTTGCCAGCAGGACGCACACGACATAAAGGCAGATAGGAATCAGAATAATCGTCTGCGTAGCTCAGTTGGTAGAGCGACTTGTTCCGGAATAAGCGGCCTCGGGTTCGAATCCCGGCGTAGACCAAAAATGTCGGAGGAATTTACTTCGTTATAGTGTGTCCCTATGGTATGTTTCGTCTCATTACGTGCATTAATTCATGGTGTTGTATATCAAGCAGTGTATGCAGAAAATATATTCAATAAGGACAAAATATAGCAACTTTCGGTGTCAGTACTGAAACGTTATACTGGGGTCTCAGCTACACCAAGAGATATGTGCTGCATTGAAAAGAAGCTGCAACGGATTGACAATCAAAGAAACAAATTACTGGGTTGGTGCGAATGAAATGACCAGCGAAGGACCAGCACACGTGGACGGCGAGAACGAAAAAGTAGAAAAACTTACCTAGGCAAAATAATCCCCCTCGGCATCGACACATAGTTGCAATCAGTCCGGCAAGGCCATGATCCCTGAATGAAAAACGTCTTGTGCCTGGCACCCAAAGAAGTCATCAACTGAACGTTGAAGCTCCTTGTCTGTCGTGAACTGTTTCCCGGACAGGAAGTGATCCAGGCGACGAAACAGATGATAGTCTGTCGGAGAAAAGTGCGGGAAATTGGCAAGATGAGGCAGTGCTTCATAGCCCAAGGCACCTAGTGTCAGCATTGTGCGACGTGAGGGCAAGCAATGTCTTAGAGCAGAAGAACACCATGTCTGTTGAGCAAAGCCGGCCATTTCTGCTTTCTGCAGCAATTTCCGGTGCATCTGTGCGTAATTAAGCACAATAACGTTCTTCAATGATGGTTTGGCCTCTTGCCGAGAAACTCCGATGAATTATTCCTGCTGTGGACCACCAGACAAGGAGCACCATCTTCTTGGTATATAGGGGTGGCTTAGAATGCCGTCCAGCAGGCTGCGCCTTGATTAAGCATGTGCAGATCGTTTCTGATTATAATAAAGGACACACTTCTCGTCGCAGGTGACGATTCTATGCTGTAGAGGTTCCTGCTTACTCCTGGCAAGCAGCTACGTGCAGACTTCTAAACGTCTAGTCTTGTTGGAAGTTGTGAACTCATGCGGCAGCAACATGTCCAGCTTTTTGACCTTACCCAGCGCAGCCAGACGCCGAACAACTGTCGTGTGGTGGACACCTACCTCTGCCGCTATCTCACGACACGTTTTTCGGGGGTCCGCTTCAACCACATGTAACAGAACATCGTCAGAAACAGCAACAGGTCAGTGACCACGTGCTTCGTTTTGCAGGTCACGTGGTTCGTTTGGCAGGTCCGTATCTCCGCTTTGAAACTTCACAAACCATCGGTGAATAGTTCGTTCGTTGGCTGTATTCTCCCCAAACGCTTTAACGTTTTGAGCTGCAATTCCTGCAGAATGGCCCAGTTTAAATTCATACAAGAAAATGACTCTCAAATCCGGCGTCTGCATGTTTCCTTTGCAAGCCACGTTACGTCCAAACAAACCACGCCTGAACCTTGTTCTTCACGCACGTGATAGCTATTTATAGTAACTGTGTGACGTAATACCCGCAACACCTGTGGGTGGTTCCATTTTGCTGAGGTGTGGTGTCTGTCTCCACTGTTCGTTAGCGCCGGACATTTCATTCGCACCAACCCAATATTTCCAGCTAATTTTCGAATCTCCATTGACTCCTCGGTTGTCGAGTTTCCAGAGGTGATGCTCCTATCTAATTGTACGCGTCGGATCAGAATGTGGAATGAGTACGAGGTGGGTATCAAAAATTTCGTGCAATCACCAAGAAATAAGCAAGCTAGAAAAACTGTTTTTATTCAAGGACTTGGGTCTTCTCTACAAAGATACCACCCAGTGATAGAAATGTCTTCCACCTTCGCTGGACCTCCTTTATTCCCTCAGTGTAGAATACCTCAGATTGTGCCTGAAACCACTGTTGTACCTCAAAAATGACGTCATCAAGTGCCATCAAATCGCCTCCCACGTAGGGGACGTTTCATCTCGGTAAACAAAAATAAGTCACTTGGTGCCATATCAGGAGAATATGGCGAATGAGGCAATATTTTGTATTTAAGACGACTCACAGTGACGATGGTGTTAACGGCTGAGAGAGCTGGTGCGTTGTCGTGCAACAAATGGGCTCCTTTTGTGATCATTCCGCTTCTTTTGCTTTTAATTTGCTCTCTTAATTTGGTCAGTAGGCTGCCACAGTAGTCAGAGGTAATAGTTTGACCTTCTGAAAGTGGTCTGTTAAAATACACTGCTGGACAATTGCTAAGGACGGATCATAAACCGCTATATAGCGCATAAAAAAGTAAGTGTGGTTGGATGCCAAGTGAAATAAAATAATGTCAGAATGACAGGACATTACAAGAAAGACAATTTATTGTGCTCTGAAATCCAGAAGGCTTAGGAACGTGTTCAAGGGACGAACAGGCCATTTTGTGCAGAATACGTAAACGTGAAAAAAATGCAATTACCATCCGCAGGCGTTCCGGCGTAAGATGTCAATACGGGATATGGCCACCATGGAGGGCGATGTAAGATTCCACACGTCGTGTCATGCTTTGCACAACATTATCAAGCAGTTGTTGGGGTAATTTATCCCATTCCTCTGTCAGTGCACGGATGAGGGTCTCCTTGTTTATTGGAGGGCATTGGTGACCAGCAAGACTCCTCCCCAAAGCATCCCACACATTTTCAATGGGATTCAGATCTGGAGAACGTGCTGGCCATACGAGGCGTTGAATATCCTCGCTCTCAAGACACACCAGGACAGCGACTGTTCGATGACATGTTGCGTTGTCGTCCATGAAAATGAATCTATCACCGACAGCACCACGGAACATGCGAACATGAGGTAGCAGAACATCATTAATGTATCGTTGGCCAGTCATAGTCCCAGTTGGAAGCACATAGAGGGACGTACGGCCATTGATCATGATACCATCCCATACCATGACACTACATGTCGGATATCGGTCCCTTTCCTGTATGTTTGCTGGACAATATGCAGTACCACTATCACGCCAGATCAGTTGTCGTCGACAATCAGACGATAGACTGTATCTACTCTCATCTGAGAAGAGGACAGCAGACCAGTCGTTATCAGTCCAATTGTGATGTTGATGGCACCATTGCAAACGGGCGGTACGGTGACGTCTGGACAATGGGATGCACACAACAGGACGGCGGGCGTATAGTCCTCCTTCATGCAAACGTCTGGCGACAGTTTTTCGGGAGATCCGCTTGCCAGTAGCAGCCATAAACTGATTTGCTACCTCACTAGCTGTGCTGCGCCGGTGTCTTTTTGTTGATAGCACTTTGTACCGATCTTCTGCAGGTGTCGTACTGCCTGCGAACACGACCTACTCCGTGACGTTTGCTACACTCTCCATTTGTTTGAAATGATTTCCAAAGCCTTGAAACAACACTGTGGCTGACGTCGAACTCCCTGGCAACATCTGTTATTTTTCTCCCTTCTTCAATCTTGCCAATATTACGGCCACGCGTAAAATCATCTAGGTGATGTCGGGAAGACATACTGAAAATTGCAAGTTCATCAATTGATTCTTTCCCTTTCAACTTTGCGTTTGAACAACAACGGTCAATACGCGTCAAATCCTTTATATCTCTTATAAGCGCTATGACGTCACGAACAAGTTTGGCAATCCAAAATTTGCATACGCACAACACGTCTTACTGTATCCCGCACTTATGCTAATTTCCATATTTTCCTGCCTTCCATTTTATGGTCGCTATTGTTGCTATTGTCATCCGTCCTTAGCAATTGTCCGGCAGTGTATAATGTATATACTGCTCTGTGAACTTCGCCTGCGCTTCCGTTCGGTCTCCAGGCGCGCTCATTTCTCTTGGCTGGGGATGGTCATAATATAATGGCTCATTAGTGTATGTGTCTAAAAATCCCGATGGTCCGACATGTAGAACTGATACGTATGGCGTTTAATAAGAAACGGGATCCTAATATTAAATATTTCAGCGCCACATTCGATTACCGAGCTTAAGCAGTTATCAGATCTGATCCACATTAAATATTAAACAATACAGGACAGTAACACCACCATTCCTCATCTGGGGCACGAGCTCAACATATTCGAATAGACAAGCACTCTGACTACCTGGCCAATAGGACGGTTTCTTTGATTTTGAAGAATAATCTTCTGACAATTTTTATCATTCGCCGTTGTTATTTTATAATATCTATGTTCCACATAGACTTAAGTGCTCATCCATTTTGTTTTATCTATCAGATTTATTACCATTGTTTTTAATCTTTGAACTGCAACTTGCAAGATAGTACCTTCATCTTACTTCGAAACTTAAAATTACAGCTTGTAAGATTCTTCATCCAGAAATTCGTCTTCCTACTTTGTTTATTATATTACGAAAGTTCGTTAAAATACATTGTGAGTCAAAAGTAACAGGACACCCTTGTATTTCAGAATCGGGAGGGAAAATGAAATATATGAATACCCCAGCAAAGAACGGAGGTCTATCTTTTAGGCTATTTCTGGAACATGGTCGCCATCTTGAAATCCGCCATATTGGATCAAGGTCAAATTTTTATAATGGTAAGGGATTGATTGAAAAAATCAGAAATTGATTGCCGTAATCAGATTTGACATAAGTGCTGTGGTTCCCAAGTTATCAACAGAGAAATGTGAAATAACAACCTCTAAAGCACCCTGTGATGCTCAGCTATTCGATGTGTTCAATGTGTTGTCCCTTTTGCTCAACATAGAGCTGAAGGCGTTTGATCCAGTTGTTATGCACTCGCACGAGAATATCGGGAAAAATGCGAATACAGGCCCCCCAGGATGCGTTGCTGTACGTGGTGTTTGTCGCGAATTTTCTCAGCATACACCAAGTATTTCAGATGACACCACATATAAAAGTCGAGTGGTGTGAGGTCGGGAGATCTGGGTGTCCATTCTACACAGGACCACGTCGGCCAATCCAATGAATTGAGCATCTAGCCACTGACGAACAGTTGCTGCGCAGTGTGGTGGAGCCCCATCGTGTTCGAAATAACGGGGAGAAACTGCCATCTTCATTCAGAAAAGAAAAGAACATTGTTTTCTGTAGCATTTCCAGGTAGCGCTGGGCATTTAGGTTATTGTCGATGAAAATGGGTCCGAAAATTCGGGTATCCTATATTCCACACCACACCATAATCTTTACACTACCAACGACGTTGGATGATTCCGTCCAGTGAGGGTTCGTGTCATTCCGGTACCTGTGGTTCTGACGGTTAACCTCACCAATAAGATAAAAAATTGGCCTCATCACTGAACAAAATGCCCTTTCGGCCGACCACTACGCGGCTTGTCGTCCACAGTCCCTGTTTCTCGGAATTTGCATATCAGGTATGCGACAGTGCTGTGTGAAATTGGTGGCCTTTCTGGGTGTCGGTTGTTGGAGTATGCGACTATGATACGGCAGCTGCGTTCCGTAGACATTAAGATCACCTCAATCCTCTTCTCTTTCGTCAATGTCATCTTCAATTACCTGCAACAAACAATGGTTATTTCAAATTTCTGTGTTGATAACTTGTGAACTACAGCACATGTATGTCAAATCTGATACGGCAATCAATTTCGGAGAAAATTCTGGTCTTCTTTGATATGCAACATGACCCTCTTATCATTTGAAAACTTTGACCTTGATCCAATATGGCGGATTTCAAGATGGCAGCCATGTTCCGGATATAGTCTAAAAGATAGGCTCCCTCACCTATTCTTCGCTGGGGTATTCATATGTTTCATTTTCCCTCCCGTTTCTGAAATACAAGGGGGTCCTGCGACTTTTGACTCCCCCTGTAGATTACATTTAAGCTGCACTTATTTATGACTGAAGGCGATAAATCAGTACTTCTTAACAGGAGGTATGCGTATTTCAGGGCGTATCTTTTGCGTTGTGTCCAAAATGGCGAATTTTCGGTAGACTGAGACTAACAGAAAACAGTTATGGCCATCACACACAAAGGGGAATCTTATTGGAGGAATATTGTCCTGTCCGTAGATGAATAACGCTTTCTTGAAAAACCGAAACACCTGTGTCCTATCCACAAAAGGAGAACAGAGTAATATCTAGTGTGACACGTCACTCCAAGAAAAGTTTATCCGTGTTTCCTTTTCTTCATTCTGGGCTACTTTTTTATGCTCTTTCCCGCATGTAACAGACGTTCGTAAAATTTTCGAAAAACTTCAACCATTTGCGACAATAATTTCGTAAACCTTTCGTAAATTTCTACCATTTGCAGGCAGTCAGTTCGCAAACTTCTCCCATTTGCGACGACGCATTTATGTGAACGTGAATTTCTCAAATATTGTGATAAAAAAAGCAACAAGTTAGTAAAATCATGCAATGCATTGATTATGATACGCTTTCCAACATACCAGAAATCATTGCTCAAGTTATGAGGATAATTGCTGTGGAATAAATCTCGCTCCTGTGCCCTGACCTTTGAGATCATTTTGATGATATTAAACAGAATTAGTTCAGTATACCTCCGGAACAACATACTAAAATTTTGTCACAATAGCAATACTTTTAGTTAAGTTATGAGGATAATGGCTAGCTGTGGAATAAATAGTGCTCCTGTGCCCTGACCTTTGACCTTATTTCGATTATATTAAACAGAACCAGTTCGGATACCTCCGGAACAACATACTAACGTGTTGTCGCAATCGAAGTATTTTTACGTAAGTTATACTGCATAAGGGCTATGGAATGGATCCCACTCCTATGTCCTGACCTTTGATCCTATTTCGCCCATATTCAATAAGGCTCCAATGTCCTGACCTTTTATCCTATTTCGCCCATTTTCAATAGGGCTCCTTCCCAGATTGTCCCCCACCACATACTGAAATGTCATCGAAATCGAACCTTTTTTACGCGAGTTATCGTGCGGATGGGCGGACGGACAGACAGACGGACAAAACTGGAGCATATACGCTTCTTCAACCTACAGTTGGAAAGCGTAAAAAGGAGAAACAGACTTGACTCTCCAGCAGAGATTCACTATCAGTTTTAAGCTTTGGCGCATAATTTAAGAAAATTCTCTGAAAATATTTCGCAGAAGGCCTCTCATTAGATTCATTGAATAAGTCAATTTTTCATTTTTTTTTAAATTTAAAGTATTTATAGTACTCCATTTTTTAGTTAAAATTTTTAAGGGTAGTGAATAGTGTATCATTCCATTGCACTTAAGACGCAAATTATTAGGAACACCCAATAGCAATTAGACACGTGTCATCTTCACTTACGTACACAACTATGACATCGAAATGGCTTTATAAATAGCTTACTCCAAAGGATTCAGACGTTTACGAAGAGTAGATAGCGTCAATATGGGAAAGACTCGTGATTTAGGCGGCTTTGAAAGACGCATGAGAGTTGGTGCTGGGCAGGCAGATGCAAGGGTGTCAGTAACAACAAAGATTATCTTCTGTACAAGAACAAATGTATCGAGGGTGTACAATGAGTGCTGTACAAACACCAAAACAAGCAGTCAGCGGTCTTCCTGTGGACAGGTCGATGTTCGAGGGCGATCGGAGGTTTGAGAGGATTGTACGAGGCAACAGATGAGCTCCACTGCCTCCAACAGCGATATAAATAGAAGAAATATAGCATAAACAGCACATCGCACATTGACGTAAATGGGTTATATATCAGACATCCTCTTCCTGTACCACTCATTTCTGGTGAAAACCAAGAACTCGTCTGCAGTTCGCACGGGAGAATCAAAACGGCCCTTGAGAATTGCAAAAATGATGCTTTGTCCGATGAATCAAGTTTTCAGTGAATACATTCCGGTGGACGATCCAGAATACGGTGTCAGTAGCACGAATCAATGGATTTCAGCAGCCTTGCTTTGACTCTACAAGTTGGTGGAGGCGGTGTAATGGTGTATGTGGGGTCTGTGTTCATGGCGAACATTAGATTTTCTAATACTTTTAGAGTAGCAGTTGGATGCCACAACGTATTTTAGCATCATGGCGGACCAGGCGCACTCGTTCAATATGTGTTTAGTGATGGAGGTGATACTTCCAGCTGGATAATGCACCATGCCACAGGGCTCCAATGGTCACAGTGGTTAGCTAACTTCAAAGTGCTAAACTAGATTCCACAGTCTCCAGATCCTAATCCAGTTGAACACCAGTGAGATGAGATTGCGACAGCACTTCTTAACAGATATTCTTCTCCAGCGAACATTCAAAGCGGTAAAAACTTCTTTCCTCCGGGTCATTCAAAATGGTAAAAGTGGTAAAATGGATCCCACAGTCTACAGATCTTAATCCAGTTGAACACCACTGAGATGAGATTGAGTCAGCATATTCTTCTCCAGCGAACATTAAGAGTGGTGAAAACTTCAAAGTGGCAAAACTTCAAAGTGGTTATACTTTGATGTGTCATTCAAAGTGAGAAAACTTCAAAGTGGTTAGTTATACTTTGATGTGTCATTCAAAATGGCAAAAACTTCTTGCCTCCGGATCGTTCAAAGTGGTAAAAGTGATAAAATGGGCCCCACAGTCTACTGATTTTAATCCAGTTGAACACCACTGAGTTGAGATTGAGACAGCACTTCTTAACAGATATTCTTTTCCAGCGAACTTTCAAAATGATAAAAACTTCAAAGTGATAAAATTTCAAAGTAGTTATTCTTTGATGTACCATTCAAAGTGGTAAAAACTTCAAAGTGGACTTCAAAGACACTACAGTGACTTCAAAGTGGCAAAATGGATCCCACAGTCTCGAGATCTTAATCCAGTTGAACACCACTGAGATGAGATTGAGACAGCACTTCTTAACAGATACTCTTCTCCAGCGAACATTCAAAGTGGTAAAAACTTCAAAGTGGTTAAACTTCAAAATGGTTAAACTTCAAAGTGGTTATTCTTTTATGTGTCCTTCAAAGTGGTAAAAAGTTTAAAGTGGGCTTCAAAGACACTACAGTGATTTCAAAGTGGTAAAATGGATCCCACAGTCTCGGGATCTTAATCCAGTTGAACACCACTGAGATGAGATTGAGAGAGCCCTTCTTAACAGATATTCTTCCCAGCGAACATTCAAAGTGGTAAGAACTTCAAAGTGGTTATTCTTTGATGTGTCATTCAAAGTGGTAAAAACTTCAAAGTGGACTTCAAAGACACTACAGTGACTTCAAAGTGGTAAAATGGATCCCACAGTCTCGAGATCTTAATCCAGTTGAACACCACTGAGATGAGATTGAGACAGCACTTCTTAACAGATATTCTTCTCCAGCGAACATTCTCCAATTGACGGACGCCATCACATCCGCTTGTCTGAACGTATCTGTAGAACGGTATCAACGCCTTGTTGAATTCATACCACATCCAAGCTAAGCGGTTTTGAAGGCCGGCGTTTTGCATGTACATAGTATACACATGCAAAGAAAACAAAACAAAACAACAACAGCGAAAAAATACCCTTTCTCAGGTCATTACGCGTACATTAATCTTGTGAAGCATGAGGACATCTGGTCGATACTGCAGGGCATACTTTGGCCAGAAAAGATTGAGAAACACCGCAATAAACAAATCTGGAAACATCCATTGGGTATGCTTCATATGCAATCACTCACTGAAACTACATTTCAACACGTATATATACTACAACGCAACTTTCGGCAAAACGGTGTTAAATTTGCATTATCATGAGAGAATAGGTAGCTACCGCTCCAAGAGCTGTTAGTATAGCACCTTTGGTGTAATATATCACGTCACAACCCGAAAGCGTTCGAACGTGCCTAATAGCAACAGCTTTTATGAATTTTTTCAATCCTATATTGCTGCAGTCGTCGGTAAGAAGGGATTCTTCGTAAAGTGAAAACATTGTATTTTTGACAACGTCAACTTTTGCAGTTACTTCCGATGCACAGGCAAAAATACCTGTGACAGAAATGGTACACGTGACAAGCACGCTCCAGTGTACTATCAGAACTGACGTATGTTTTAAGGACTCGGAATTTTTCATTATGAATGCGATCATGAGGAACATGTAAGTAAAAAATACCGTCATCAGAAGAAATGTCGGTAAGGAAAATACTTCTTGGAGACGGTCGATGATTCTAACCATTCTTTTGTACATCTTTAAGCTTTTGTGAATATTTTCAAAGTGTTGGGGTCTCCAGGTAAATCTCTCCATCCGCAAATTTATAATCACAAGCATGTGTCTAACACGACAGCACAAACTACAGTAAAACAGCGCGAAAACTACTGGGATTGTTGTCTGATATACGAGACACACTAAATTTGTGAAATATGCTATTACATCCGCCCTTTTTGACGGCAAGTCAATGTTCAATCCAAATAGCATGGCGTCTAAAAATACTTCTTTTTTAACTTTTAAATCTGCCAAGACCACACTCATCAGCGCCTCCAGAAGTGTTAAAATCAGTATGGAAGCTAAAAGGAAAATAAATATTTTGTTCATTCGTGCGGCTTCACAAAACGTTTCTTGCGATGCGCATTGAATTTCTTCGAGCAATGAGGTCACTTTGCGTCTCCTGCATCTGGTCACACGCCATAATACATATGTTAAAAACTCAGCGAATATTGATACAAAAATTCCTTGTAGTGGCAGGTATTTCTGAAGATTAATCACCATATATACTCTATATAAGCATACCAAGTGCATTATTGTCACAGAAAGCAACGTAATCACTGCTGATGCAGGGCTTCGCTTTCCCAAACGCGTTTTGAAATCAATGCCGAGCAGAAGGAAAATTTTTGAGAAAACTGTACTTTCGAGTGAAGCTGGTTTGGGTTTTGCAAGTGAAATTGTGCATATTATATTGGAACGCGAAGGCAGTTCACCTCTGTTACCTGCCATTATATTATTAAACAAAATTGAAGCATGTTCTTTTCTACCCTTAGCTGTTCTTACGTGATCCAGCTAGTTATGTGATCTTCCGTGCCAATTGCAATTCGAGGTACGTTATTTTTGAAATTTTGCTTTGGAAGATATCTAAATGCAAGGCAGACAAGCATTTTTAATAACGAATTTTCTTGTTTTATTTTAAAGGCAACATTCACTATGTTTAATGCTGGAAACAAAGGAAATGTCACGCGTTCTTATCAGTTTCTATGCGCTCAAGGTGCCTTTCGGTGTTCCCAAATCCCTAGTTTCCTGTTCTTGTGTCTTGTCTTCTTGGTTTAGGGACAACGATCTAATTAGGGAACTGCTAGATCAGTTTTTTCCTTGTTTCAGTTCTAAGGTTTTGCCTTCTATTACATCTTTTGCCTGCCCAAATAATGATTTTAGTTGTCAAAATTAAAGAAAAGAACGGTGCTTCTCCTTTCCAAAATAACCGTATTACTCGTTTTCAAACAAGAACTCAATTAGAGCATTCAGTAAGCCTGAGAACATATGCTTTATCTTTCATGTATTAATTTTTTGCAGATGTTTACATCAATAAAAGGCCCAATTTTTTGTGATAATTATTTGTTTTTCATTTTGATGCAAACAGTTCTGTCATGAACTTCGCAAAACCATAGCACTGTTTATTATTTGCATTTTAAGTTTGCTGTTTCAATCTCTTAAGAGGAATGGATTTAATGTCTTAAATTTTATTTTTTTGCCTTTTTAGTTCATTTGATGACTCGGATATCTTAGGTTGCAATAGTTTTGGATTTTTAATTCATTTCTCGACTCTGAGACACACACTAATTTCTGAGAACAGCTTTTTCTGATATTTATTCCATTGCTCTTTACCTTCATTGAATATTTCACATGCTTGGCAATTGTTGCGCGATCTTAGAATTCTGATAACAGCTTTCTTTTTCAGTGATCTTATGCTGAAAGATGTGCAGTTTACTGACACCTTAGGCACGAGCAAGAATCATTTAGAAATTGAATACTGGTCAGTACTGTACTTTAAGCAACCATCGCATACAGCCACGTTTAACGGAGTTGTCTCAACTGATGTTAAAATCTTTGTAATATCGCAGCTACTGACAACAGACACTGCAAGAAGCTTTCGATTGGGTTATCACACTAAACGAATAAGACAGAATTTCGTGGCATCACCGCACGCTCCTTGTTGTTATACTAAGTTTTCAATTTTAAGACGTCCGATTAAATGGAATTTGGCAATTGATTTTTCGTAACACAGACACAATGAGCGATGAGATAAGCATTGGAATATACTCAGTTGCAAATTCTACAGCAATATTTACGTTGAATCAGATAATAAAACAACTTTGAATAATACTATTGTATTTAGGGATGAATCAACTTCTACATTGATTTTGAGTTTAGGCGCATAGTCATTACATTTGCATTACATTGACATTATTTTTAATCGCTGCTTTGAAGCCTTTTTACCACAAACAATGCGAATAGGTATTTACGAGAAGTGAAACGAAATTTTTTTAGTAATATGCAGTATTATTCTACGTAACTTTTTGTACACTCATGTAGACTGCAATGGTCTTTATTTGAGATTCGTGCTGGACAGTTAGGCCTTGTAATATACAGAAACCAAGTGAATCCTGCAGAGAGTAAGATGTTCTTAAAAGAAAGCATTGTGTCCTCATAATGATGTTTATGTTAAGATAAATCGTGTGATAAATGAGCTCATGGTATTATGACTACAAAGCAGGTAATAAATTTATTTCATAGGTCATGCGGGCGAGCAATGTGCTTGAGGAATTAGAACTGTAGCATATGCTTTGTCAGTAATATCGATTCTAGCATAAATATAGACAACTATGGCAACGAATAAGCACGTGATATCTTTATTACAAAGCATGTCGTCAGTATGATAACATCCATTCCTGTACTAAGTATTTTTGAGAGAAATCGTACACTCTGAAATAAGTTTCACCTGCCTCCCTTGAAAAACTTGTTCTATCAGTTTTCATGTCAAAGTATATATTTATAAAGCACTTGTAATTGTCGTAGTCCAGAAAAATTACGATATTAAAAACAAAAAGTATGATCAAAAGCTATTTAAATTTTATTTTTACTCACACAAAAGGCAAAGGTTCTAGTCTGGCGCGGCTAAAGTAAATGTCTTAAGTTGTTAAACGATGCCCTGGGAAGTACTGGCCAGGCAACAGAGCTATTACAAGGCTCCGTTTCTCAACCAAGGCATTCTCGTATTGTGCAACACGTCCTGGAGAACTAAAGAATGTATTCAATTACTTGAGTCTGTATGAGCTACGACAAAAGATATCACTTAATCTTCTCAGCGAGAGTGATCCTCAGATATGTGGACAAAAGGTTCTTTGCAGAAAAAATAAAGGGTGACTCTCGGAAACTGAGGAGCGTAATGACACCTACGGCGTTTTGACGAGATGCAAAGAAAAGGTGTTAACAATTCTTGTCACTTACATGAACAGCTCTCGCCTCCTTTTCCCTCAGCGGGAAGCAGTACAGTAAAACCCATGGAGGAAGGAATACGGAGGAGGTGCCTTGAGTGGTAGCTCGCATGCTAGAAAATCGTGGATAGTTTCGCAAAGGATCATGGGATACACTTACCCAAAACATTTCAGAAGCATAGAGCATCGCGTTGGCTTGCGCTGTGTGGAATGAATGTATTTTTGATTTATCTGCATAGTGGATCGAAAAAATGCCTTCCTGTTCAGCTTTTGGATGTACGAATCGAAATTCTAAAAAGATTCCAGGAGTCACATTTCACATGTAAGTGTTATTTTGCATTTTTCTTATATAATTCGTGTGCTTGTGAGTGGGATGGGGAGGGGGAATTTACGGTGGACATGTTTCAAAGAACTTTAAAATGTGAGATTATTCTAAGGCCCCCGATGAAACTTTGCCCCAGGCCCCGCAAAAACACCACCCGGCCCTGTCTGCGGGTCATACGTAAACCGAGATGTATCTACTGAAATTCCCGACAAAATGGAATTTGTTTGGGCATTGATTACTAACTGATTTGTTAATCTAATGCACCTCATTTAATAGAGTACGAAAAAAAGCACACAAAAAATGCAATTAACCATTTGTTGTTATGTTACATGTATGACGTTTTTAATTTTTCTGACACTCGAACATGTAGTGAATTTTATTTGCGTGATTAAAACAGTAGGGTTTCAAAATTTGTAAATTTACAATCTATATCATGCAATTGGATTTTCAGCCCCCCCCCTTAAAAAAACAGGAAATAAGAGCTAAATGGATTAGGGCTGTTAAAAGTAAAAACTGGGAACCTTCAAAGTCAAACACATTATGCTCAGAACACTTTGGTGAACATCAATTTGGTAGGAGAGAATCTTGAACAACAATTTGATACTTTAAGAGTACATTTGAAGCCTGATGCTGTGCCTGATGAATTTGATGCATTTCCTGATCATTTAAAAAAAGTAAATTTCGGAATATTGATAAAATATGTACCATTATAATTATTAATTTAATGTTATAATCTAATTGATGTTTGGATTAATATTAACAACATATCAGATCACTTCAAAGAGCCGAACTTCCCATTATTGGTATCATATTTAATTCAACATTAAGGTTATTTATTAATCATTTACACACAAGTATGTAAAAAAGCTGTAAATAAAAAATGTCCCAAACAAATTTGGATTATTTTTACATTATCACTAATTAAAACTCATAATTTACAGAAGATGAAATTAAGAAACCACCAAGAGAGAGAAAAATTGAAGTGCAACCTGAAGTTCCGGAAACAAATATTGAAGTCAACTTGGGTGGAGTTTTACCATTACAGAAAGATTATAAAAATATGTACATTGCCACAAATAATAAATTGTTAAAATGTAGAAAAAAAAAATTAAAGCTTTGTTACAGATGCAAAATAGAAATAAGAAAAAAATTGCAAAGCTAAAAAATGTTATTTCATGTCTCAAAAACAAAATTTTTGTCAATAGCGACGTTTTAGAAATGTTGGACACAATTGGTCCAAACAATACATTTTTAAAAAGACAATTGATCAAAGTTTCGGGTTGTAAACAACTGTGTTCTTATTCTGAACAGCTGAAAACATTTGCCATTACTTTGCATTTCTATTCTCCAAAAGCATACAATTATGTGCGTGACACATTTAATACATGTTTACCACACACTCGTATGCTATCCAAATGGTATAGCCGAATAGACGGGTCTCCTGGATTTACACAGGAAGCATTAAATACATTGGGAGAATTCTCAAAATACAATTCTCACACTATTCTATGTTCATTGGTGATGGATGAGATGGCTATAAGGAGACACATTGAATCTGATGGTTCTGATTTCCATGGGTATGTGAATATTGGAACAGAAATAAGTACTGATGCAGTGCCAGTTGCTAAAGATGCTTTTGTAATGATGGTTGTGGCAATCAATTCAAACTGGAAACTTCCAATTGGGTATTTTTTGGTTGATGCTTTAACCTCAGAACAGAAATCAAATTTAGTCTTACAAGCTTTAAATCTTTTGCACATGATGGGAATATAAGTTATTTCAGTAACTTTTGATGGTTTGGCATCTAATTTAACTGCTGCCAAACATTTGGGTTGCAGTTTTGATACATTTCCATTAACATCAACGTTTACACACCCAAGAACTGGGCACAAGGCAGCTGTATTTTTAGATCCTTGTCATATGTTGAAACTGATACGTAGCACACTTGGTGATAAAAAGGTACTTTTTGATAAAGATGATAAAATAATTAAATGGGAATATCTGAAAAATTTGTATGAACTACAAGAAAAAGAAGACTTGCATGCTGGTAATAAATTAAGATCTGCACATATTGAATTTCGAAAACAAAGGATGAAGGTTAAATTAGCTACCCAACTTTTTAGCCGTTCGGTAGTTGATTCCTTAAAATTATGTCGTACTTTACAATGAACAAATTTTGAAAATGTAGATGCCACTATTGAATTTCAAGAAAACTTTAATTACTTATTTCATGCCTTAAATTCAAGAAATACGAGACAGATTTCATTTAAAAAAACCCTAAATCCAAAAACTGAAGAATCACTTGCTTTTTAAAAAGCAATGCATTTGTATATTTCTAGATTAAAGGTGAGACGTGGTGGATAATCCATTTTTGAATCTTCAAGAAAAACAGGGTTTCTTGATAAATATAAGTAGTACTATTGTCCAGTATAATAATTATATGAAAAGTGATAATGTTTTGTGTTATCTTGCATTGTATAAAGTAAGCCAAGACCATTGAGCAATTTTTTCAGCTACGAGACGTCATGGTGGTTCAAATAATAACCCAACAGCCAGATAATTCCGAGCAGCGTATAAAAAAACACTGATTCATTCTGAGCTAAAAGGTTGTAACACTGGAAATACAATTCCACTGGATCATATGTCAATTTTGGGAGTTACCAGCACAACAAATCCTGAAGATGTAATAAACCAATCAGTTATAAAGTTTCGAATGGTAAATGATGAAAATATAAATCTGACAGTACCACAAACAAATGACTATGACTATATTTTCTTCCCAATAGTATTCGTGAATTTTCAGAAAATGTCATTGAATATACACTGCTGGCCACCCAAAATGCAACACCAAGAAGGTCACGAGATAGCAAAGTCAGATTTACTGGACACATAACAACAGATACAAAGATGAAACTATTGAGCTTACAAGCCCGTGCGACTTGCGGAACACGCAGACATCAATAGTTCGTGTGGCCCCAATGGCTGGCAATAACGGCATGCTGCGAATTTCAGGCCAATCGGATGCTTCCCTTCCTTGTTCGCAATATTTTTTGTATACACTGACTGCGAACCCTGTATCAATTTCCCCTGTTCTTTTCCGTGAACTACACTGCTGGCCACCCAAAATGCAAAACCAAGAAGGAAGCATCCGATTGGCCTGAAATTCGCAGCATGCGTTGCACGCAAGAGGACATGCAAACGATTATCATTGCAGGGCATATGAAAATCATGTGCGCCCGGCACGCCACCGAGAAGCACTATAAGAAGGGTGCACAGAAGGCGGGGTGTAAGTAGTGGAAGTGTGTTGTGCTGCCGGACCTGTGCGTGGGAAGCTTCCTGATTCTTCGTCGCAGAATACGGCAGTCATTTCAGCACGTTTCGGAGTTCGACAGAGGACGAATAGTGGCTTATCGTGACAGTGGTTTATCGTACCGAGACATCGGCGCCCGTGTGGGACGACATCCAGCCACAGTAAGGCAAGTATGGGTTCGGTGGGTGCAGGAGGGACGGACGGACCGACGTGAGCGATTGCCACAGCCGCGGCACACCACCGAACGAGAGGACCGGCATGTTGTGCGGCGGTCATTGACTGCTCGCACCGCCACATCACGAAGCGCAGGAATTAGGGTGTATTGTGCAACAACCTGTGTCAGCACGTACCGCTCGAAGTCGTCTGCAGGAGTGAGGACTTGTCGCACGGCGCCCATTGCTCCGATTACCATTGACGTTACATCACCGGCGAGTGCGGCGGCAGTCGGCCATTGAACGCCGCACCTGGACTACGGAATGGCACGATATTGTCTTCTCCGACGAATCCCGCTTCTTCCTGCAACACCACGATGGTCAGATCCGCGTGTGGCGGCACCACGGTGAGAGACTGTATGACGCCTGCATTATGCATCGCCATACCGGTCCGTCGCCTGGCGTTATAGTTTGGGGCGCAATTGGATATCACACCCGCACCCCTCTGGTACGCATCACCAGTACACTTAACAGCCACCGCTACATCTCCGACGTTTTGGAGCCTGTAGTCCTCCCTTACCTGCAGGACCTGCCAGCGGCGACGTTTCAACAGGACAATGCGCGCCCGCACGTGGCACGCATCGTGCAACAATTCTTCACGCCCCACCAGGTGTCACTGCTGCCGTGGTCAGCCTGTTCTCCCGATATGTAGCCCATCGAACAGGTCTGGTCGCTGATCGGCAACCGAGTGGCCCGGCAAGCACCACCCGCGGCTACGCCTGATGAACTGTGGCAACGTGTGGAAGCAGCCTGGACCGACATACCCCAAGCCCACATCCAAAGCCTGTTTCGTTCGTTGCCGCGGCGTGTAGCGGCCGTTATTGTTGGCCATGGGGGCCACACGAACTATTGATGTCTGCGTGTTCCGCAAGTCGCACGGGCCTGTAAGCTCAATCGTTTCATCTTTGTATCTGTTGTTAGTGTCCAGTAAATCTGGCTTTGCTATCTCGTGTTTTTTGGTGTTGCATTTTGGGTGGCCAGCAGTGTGTGGCCACCCAAAATGCAACACACACACAAAAAAAAACACACACACACACACGAAAAGCTAATCTTGACGTTGTCAGATCGTCATACTCTAGACTTTGCCACATGCAGATGGCTAAACACCGGTTCAGGTAGTGAACCAAAATTCCTGATGTAAAGTCTTCGTATCTCTGAAGAGTTGACCGTGTGACGCAATGTATCTCTGACGTCATGTGAGAATGATTTGGATTAGATGACGTCACACCAGCAGCTGTGTTATTTGTTGCTATGACAACAAAACAAAGGGACATACGCGTGGACTGTGCGCGTGTAGGTGATGACGTCACCTACACGAAAACACGAAAAGCTAAGCGTGACGTCACAAACATTTGTTTCTCGGTTGTTGCTATGACGACTTAAAAAGTGGCACGGAGGAGGAAGGGGGCTATAGCAAATTATATATTAGGATATTATTTAGATTTAGACGCAAGTAAGAAACGATCCTGACATGGATGAAATGTAATATAGCAACGAGAGTCCATCTGCACATGCGTAAGCTGAAATCTGATCTCAAGATAGAAAGAAAAGTGGAATCGCAAGTGTGTTAGTGAGATGGGCTTTTTTTTTTATTGAGGGTTTAACGACCACCGTGAGCAACTCAATGGGCTATAAGCAGTCGCCCGTTCCTAATTTAGGGCACCTGACTCTAGGCAAGCGAGAAAGTCAATGCCGTAAGACAAATACAACATCCATGTCTCACGGGATTCGAACCCGGACCCATCTCAGACGAGAGATCAGAAACCACTGCGCCACCGGGGCGGCAGATGGACTTTTGGTCTAGGATTTCTGTAGTTGAAACCCCATCGTGTTACACATCATCTTAAAGCTCTCGTCAGTATCAGGTACCCACTCCCAAAGGGGAGTGAGTTAAGAGGAAGTTAAATTTCGCTACGACGTACCGTTTTAATAGCATCAAAAATTAATTTTTGTAATGGCTTTTATCACATTTAGCGTGAGGGTCTCGCAATTTACACAGATTGCAAAGAGATTTTGTTACGTTTATAGAAAATGTAATGAAATAATCTTCGGCGATAGTTTACAAAATATATTATTGAGTGACAATGAAATTAAATATTTAATTCATGAGACGGCATCCAAAAATCAGATTTCAAAAATGGTTTTGACTACTTCCGTCACCCATTTTCGTTACATCGAAGTTTTATGCATGGAATTCACTTTAATGCTGTTGGGAAGGATGTATAGTATCAAAAACCACTACTTTCTTTAGGCACAGTTGTGACGTGCCTGCCCCGCAGCACGCACACGACGTAAAGGCAGATAGCAGCGAAAACGAACGTCCTCGTAGCTCAATTGGTAGAGTGACTTATTCCGGAATGATGGAACCTGGGTTCGAGCCCCGGCGTGGACAAAAATGACGGAGAAATTTACTTCGTTATAATGGCGCGTGAACTTTTCGGATGATCCGGCCGTTCGAGATCATCGCAATGGTGTGATGTTCTTTCCACACCGCGAGACAAGAAAAACAAGAAAATCTTTTTTTCAGCGCTTCGAAAAAAGCCACACACCACATTGACTGGGAGTTCTCAAGTGCCCGTTCTACAGCGGATGGCTGCCTGCAACGATTCATGGTCACGGCTGACCCGTGGGTCATGCCCCCGGCCCTTTTTCGGGGGAGATGTGACGTCCTGCCCCGCAGCACACACACGACATAAAGGCAGATAGCAGCGATAACGAACGTCCGCGTAGCTCAATTGGTAGAGTGACTTATTCCGGAATGAGGGGACCCGGGTTCGAGCCCCGGCGTGGACAAAAATGACCGAGAAATTTACTTCGTTATACAGACATAAAACGCTTCCGCAACCGGATGTTGATCAAGCGTTAGCGTATTTGAGATGACCACGCAACTGGTCAACGCTGAGCGCCCAAATAGATGCGCATTAGGCATGTCCCTTGCCTGTCACGAGACACTGGTACTTCCATTATTCATTTCTGTTAAATTGAATTTTTTGTACTGTGTTTACTGCTGTCGGAAAAGATGCATAACATCAAAAAGTCACGTGTTTTTTGTCGTTAGGTCTGCGTATAGAAACATTGCTCGGTAACGGCAGTCAGGTGCTGTATGACATAAAAAGACCCTCACTAATATCGAATCCCCATAGTTATCGCATTTTACACAGATATCTGACAGTGGTTATAACCAAGTTTCCCTTTCAAATATAAATTAAAAAAAAAATAACCCCACAAAGTCATAAACTAACTGCATCGTGTGTAAAAATAGTTAACCTAGGATAGTTTCTCAAATCATGGATACTATCGGTGTCATAGTATTTAAGGAAATTACAGCCAATGAAAATGGAAACGGAATTTGATTTCAACCTTTGCAGGAACACACATGCTCAATCTATCTTGTCGATTTCAGCTGCAATTAATCAATGCATCCGGTGGCGGAGGATGCACCACCATGTCTTTCGTTTCCCTTAGTGATCTTCGTCATCTTATTATTTAACAAGTCATTCTTCGTTTTGTGTGTAGAAACGTTTTTCTTTAATCCAGGAATAAAATGCTGAAACTTCTAGCACAGGTCTGGCCCGGTCCGAGCGCAGAGTTATTCACTTAAATGACGAAAAAAAAAAAAAATGAGACGTTACAATCTGGATGGGAAATTAGCGGGCGCAAAGCACAAAATACGGCAGTAGTTTTTCGTTATGTGACAAGTATTTCGAGCACGGGCCAAATTCGCGACTGTGCGATTTTGCACATGCCAATTTTTCCTAATTTCCCGCTCTGTTTATGATGTCCTCTGTAAATCGCAACATCTCAATGAGCGCTTTGGATTAATATATTGCTATTTCCTTTCGGACTTTAATTTTGGACACCAGTATAATTCAAGACGGTTTAGATTCCCATATGTTGAAACATTATTAAAAGTTAGCACTAAATGAATAACAAAATTTGCATAAGAAGAGAAAGTGAAGGTTGAATTAGAGATACACATTGCAACTATCAGCCGGGCTTTAATCTATCGGGAGTCGCACTTTCGTGGTCTGGGGGTCCCTAGTGCCATGTAGCGGCAGAACCAGCATTACCACCATCCCTCATCTAGGGCTCGAGCTCAACTTGGTCGATTAGCCAAGCACTCTAACTACTCGGACAACAGGACGAACTCTTTGATTTTGCAGAAAATTCTTCAGACATTTTTTCAATAGTTCTCCGTTGTTACTTTACACTGAAGTGCCAAAAGTAATGGGGTACCTACCTAGTATCGTGTAGGACCTCTTCTAGCCCAGCGAAGTGCAGCAACTCTACGTGGCATAGATTCCACAAGTGGTCGGAAGACTTCTGGAGAGATGTTGAGCCATGCTGTCTGATCCCACAGTTCCCTGGTATTTGTAGGTGCAGTATCGTGGGAGCGAGTGAACCTTTGTACCACGTCCCATAAGTGCTCTATTGGGTTCACGTCGGGCAAACGTGAGAGCCACATCCGTCGGAACTGGCCCGAATGCTTCTTGAAGCAGTGAACAACTTGGGTTCGATGACACGGTGCAAAGTCCTCCTGGAAAATCCCATCGTTGTTGGGCTACATGAAGTCCATGAAGGGCTTCAAATAGTTACCCAGCAGAGCGACAAAGCGATTACTGGTTAATGATGTGTTTACGGAAACCAGAGGACCCAAACCGTGCCACGAAAAGACACCCCACAAATGTACGGAACCACCACTAGCTTGCACAGTGCTTTGTTGAAAGCTTGGGTCCATGGCCTTATGATGTCTGCGCCACACCCAAACCCTACCAGCAGATAGTAGCAACTAGTAGCGTGACTTATTGGACCACTTCACGTGTTGCCAGCCTTTCAGGATCCAATTACCGTGTTCACGAGCCCAGGTGAGGCGCTGTGTTCGATGTCGTGGCGCCCATGCTAAGGCGCCCATGCTAACCCAGGTTCCTCGGCAACGACACCTGCAGTTCGCATGGGACTACCGTCATTGGACAGTGGATGAGTAGAAAAAGTTTGCCTTATCTGACGAATCGAGGTTTCTGTCCACAGAAGTGACGGTCGATGACGAATGTGGCGGCGTCAGCCACACGAGTACCAACACCCAAACACCCTTGTCGGTCAAGTACAGGCCAGGGGTGGCAGTGTGCATGTCTGAGGGTGTTTTCCTATTATGACCTGGGACCGCTGGAACTACTGGATGGGACTCTCAACGCCAAATGAATACCTGTCCATCCTCTCTGACCACATGCAACCCTTCATGTTCGACGTTTACACTAGTGGTAAAGGTGTCTACCAACATAAAAACGCGCTCTGCCATATCACTGAAGAGGTGCGTGAGTGATTTCAGCAACACGACGGCAATGTCTCGGTTCTACCTTGGCCGGCGAAATCGCCCGACCTTAATCCCGTAGAGCTCTTGTGGGACTCTTTGGATCGACAGGTTCGACGTGCCGACCCACAACCACGTCATCTCCGGGACCTCCGTGCTCTGCTGCAGTAGGAATGCGCACGTGTGTCACGGGCAACTTTCTATGGCCTCCTTGCGTTCATGCCACGCCGTCTTGCAGCGGTCATCCGAGCCAAGGTTGGTGATACGACCATGTATTGTAAAATGTAATGATGACATACAGTACAGACTTTTCAAAAAAAAAATTCCACATATTTTGCTTTTAAATATCAATTTCCAAAAGTGTGTCCCATATTAGACAATTTTTGCTCTACATAATTGTTGAGAATATGTCATTATAGACTGCAGCGTTAAAATTCCCGGGCATTGGAACTAAGATTCCCCGCCCAAATAGTAAAAGACAACCCCAGGGCATGATGTTTCCTCCACCAAACTTCACAATTGGAACGCGTTTTCACCGCTCCAGAGTCTACTGGTTCAGATCTTTACCCCATTCCAATCGACGTATGATGTTGGTCTTGCTAATGCTAGGCTTGTGTGCGGTTGCTCAGCTTTCGACGAACCGTTATGGGGCTGGCGTTGCTTCCGGAGCCATTTTGGAACTCGGTGGTGAGTGTTGCAATCGAAGACAGGCGATTTTGTAGCACCACCCACTTCAGCACTCACTGGTCCCGCTCGCTCACTTTGCATGGCCTTCCAGGTCACGACTGCGCTGTTGTTGCTCCTTGGTGTTTCCACTTGGCAATAACATCACTAATAAAATTGAACGAGGCAGCTGCAGAAGGGCATGGCAGTGTCTGAAAGTCACTAAACTCTGTCATACTGCCCATTCCACTCTTCATGCTTTTCTATGATGTTTTAAACACCATATACCTTTTTCTATGATGTTTTAAACACCATATACCTTTTTCTATACCTGTATGGACCATGACTGATACACATACAGGAGTTGGATAACATAATATGAACACCTAGGAAGAGAAGGTTTTACGTACCTAATACGGTGTGGGATCACCTTTGGCATTCAAAACCGCCTAAATCCTCCTTGGAATGGACGCATACAAATCCTGGATGGTGGTTAATGGGATGTTACCCCATTCTTCATGCAGAAACTGTTCCAGGTCCTTGAGAGATGCAGGAGGAGGATAACGGGATCTTACTCTGTTTTCCAACAGTACAGACCACAGTGGCTCGATGATGTTTAAGTCTGGTGATTAGGGAGGCCAAGGAAGGTGTCAAAGTTCGTTCTCATGTTCTTCAAACCATGATTGGACATTCCGAGCTCTGTAAATTGGGGTGTTATAGTCTTGATAGATGTCATCCCCTGCAGGAAACAATGACTGAGCCATTGGATGGACTTGGTCGGCCAAAATGGCTTCATACGGCCTACCAGTCATTCGTCCTTTCGAGATGATTAGGGGACCTGCTGAAGACCACGATATGACCGCCTAGAGCATGACAGAACCACCACCATGCTGCACTGTTGGGAGCTGAGAGTTTGGGTTGTACGCTTCTGACGGTGTTCTGAACACCTCCTGCGGTGCGGAATAGTGTGAATGTGGATTTATCCGACCACATAACACACTTCCATGCATTAGCAGTGCACGTTGTATGCTTCTGGAACCACTGCCGTCGCCGTTGTGCATTCATCTGGGTCCCCAGAGGTTTTGCAATAGCCTTTCTGCCATGAATATCCTATTTATGTAGTTCCCTGCGAACTGTTTTTATTGATACTGGGATCTGGAGATGCAGATTGAGCTCCGCACTAATTTTCTGCGCCGTGGTCTACTTATTACGGGTAAAAATCCTCTTTAATACTCTGCGGTCTCTATCAGGATGGGTCGTTTTCCATCCGCAGACGAGGTTTTTGCCACGATCACGGTATGCTGTCAGCATTATTCAGTGCCGATATTATAATTTGATACTGTAGCTCTCGATACTTCCACTATTATGGCAACTGTCGTCACGGAGGCACCAACTAGCCGGCCACCAACAAAAAGCCCTCTTTCGAAGTCCGTTAGGTCGCTCATTTCGTCGTCACATTGAAAGAAATTTTGCAACAAGACACTTTAAATGCACTTAAACAGGACCTTGAGGTTCTAAACAAAGCTATTACAACCAAACATGAGTGGATACCTTTGCGTACTGCGACGTACGCAGCTGAAAGTCACGTCTGTGAGTATGGTGTTAAAATTATTCTGTCTAACCCCTGAATATGCACGTCCACTACTGTGTCAATACTTTTATTGATATAGTGCATTTTGTTAACATTAAATTTATATTTCTCTATTCATTAGACCAAGGAGCTGTATGCACTTTTGTAAGTATGCGAGAGAAAATCCCATTTTTTTTCCGAAGAAAATATGTGTTTTTAAAAAATGAAATTCCTCGAATTTTGGAACTTTGTGCTTTTCTCAATTTCATTTTGTTATAGGTTCTTTAAAAGTTTTGAAGAAAGTTTTCATGAAATGGAGTAAAAGTGTGGAGTAGGAGAGCGTGGGCATGTAACGATTGGTCGACAAACGGTTGGTCGACATAACGATTGGTCGGAATAACAATTGGTCGACAGAAATGATTAGTCGACATAACGATTGGTCGACGGTAATGATTACTCTACAGTAACGATTCGTCGACAGCACGTTTGATCGACATAACAATTGGTCGACAGTAATGCCTGGCCGACATAAAATGGTCAACGGAACTTGAAAAAAATTTGAATAAGTGCAAACAGTTTGGCGGTAAATTGCTCCACCGGAAAATTGCCCCACCGGAAAATTGCCACATAGTTTTTATTAAAGGGAGGAGCACAAATCGCCTTCGTCCGAGAAACGCTTTGGATGTGTGGCAATTTTCCGGTGGGGCAAATTTCCGAGTTTCCGAATTATGTGTGACAGTTTCCGCAAGATGCCTATACCTAACGTACCCCGGAGCCCTTTCGGAAATAACATCGTTCAGAAGGCCCTCTGTATAGATTTCACTTAGAGTACAAAAGATGACACGGGGGCCTATTTGGAAATAATATGTTATAATGCTGTACATTCTGAGGACTACATTCTAAAAAATATTATTTCCAAAAAGGAACGTTACGTTTTGAGATGTCAGTACGTTCTGAGAGGTACCGCTGCAAAAGTAAACCAAAATCCTCTGAACCAATGATTATCTCGACCAATCGTTGTGTCGACCAGTCGTTACTGTCGACTAGTCGTTACGATCGACTGATCGTTATGTCGACCAATCGTGCTGCCGACCAATCGCTACTGTCGACCAATCGTTATGTCGACCAATCGTTATGTCGACCAATCGTGCTGCCGACCAATCGTTACTGTCGACCAAGCGTTATTCGACCAATCGTGCGATACCGGGAGAGCGTTATTCATTGCCGATAATATAATTTTAAATTACCTCTTAGTGAAAATTTCCTTATTTATGAAGTCGTCTTAAAAATCTAAACTCAGTAGTACTACAAACACTAGTTTTTTGATTGACATGTTTTGGATTAATTGTTTTCACTGTTATTTCGAAACGATGTAATTCTCAGAAATGATAACATTAATTATATATATTTCGGAGTTCATTAGGTCAAGAGGTGTATACAATGCGGCTACTTCATGACAAAAGTCGATTTTTCCTGAGAGAATATGTTTTGGAAAATGGCATTTACCGAATTTAGCGCATCGTTATATTAATTTTTTTTGGATAGCCACACAGCAGGAAGCAATGAAAGAATGAGAATGAAACGATTTAAATAACGGATATTTCGTAGAAGACTCAAAGAGAAAGTTTGCACTTGTGCGGACATGCTCTTGGAAAGAATAGAGGGTTCGTAGAGGGTAGAATAATGAACATTAAATAGATTGGAAAGGGAAGTAGTGAAGACTTAGGAGATTCAGGTATTATATAAACAGTGACATGAATAAGAAAGATATGAATATAAAAGTCACCTGCAGATGGTAGGTCCATAAGAGCTACTCTGCCAGACTGGATTAATCGTGCAGAAAGAGAAAATGAATAAATTTCGGTATGTTTTTGATTCCCCTACTACTGTAATTTGAGTTAGGAAACGATTACTTCCGATGGAACTTTTTCGTTTTTATTAAGTTAGGCGATGATGCTAGTAAAGATTAACAGCATTATTTTCATGTGCCGAAAAAGATATTTCATCTACTAAATCCTTAAAAAAAAGGCTGCAAAACAGCATGTCTGAAGAGATGCTTAAAGGCAAATGGTTTTTTAAATGTATTTTCTTTTGCTGACCAGAAAATATTACAAACTGCGTTTCCGTAAAAGAAAAAATCCTAAAATTTTCTATTGAAAGTTTATCTACTAGCACTCCAACCCATCTGAAGTACGAATTTTGTAAATAAATGATGCATTGAAAGCCTAATTCTTTAACTCGGAAAATAAAAACAACAACATTATTTTGTGTTTCTTTAATTTCCTGACCACTGTATTTCACGGTTTAAAAATTATGGGCAATTTGGCACTTTAGCAAAAAGAACACATGTCTTGTAACCTATCAAACAGTTTTGGGAACTCTTTTTTCCAAAAGTTATCATTTAAATTGAAGTTTTACACTCAAAAAGTAACTCAAGTGGTAAAGAATAATCCGGTAATTAACTCAAAAGGAAAAATACGTTTAAAAAATATATATTAATAACAGGACCTATCTGGTATAAGGGATATTTTTATTGAAATCGTTATATTAAAAAAGCAAATATAAACATTCGTTTCTTTACTCCATGTATATTGTATCTCCTGAAAAATTCATAAATGAACGCTGCTTTACACCATAGAGTGTATATTTTATTTCTTGAATACAGAATCGTGTGTTAATTTGGGACACAAAAAATCAATAAACACTTCATTCATTTAAATTGAAGTTTTACCCTCAAAAAGTAACTCAAGTGATAAGGGATAACTGGTAATTAACTCAAAAGGAAAAATACGTTTTGAAAAATATATTAATAACAGGACCTTTCTGGTATAAGTGATATTTTTATTGAAATGGTTATATTAAAAAAGCAAATATAAACATTCATTTCTTTATTCCATATATATTGTTTCTCCTGAAAAATTCATAAATGAACGCTGCTTTACACATAGAGTGTGTATATTTTTTCTTAAATACAGAATCGTGTGTTAATTTGGAACATAAAAAAAGTAACAAATACTTCATTCATTTTTATTTAATCCCAAAATTCACGCCTATTAAGTCCGTAAGAACTCTACAGTGCATTTCATTTCTGAATCCGCGAACTTTCTTGGAAATACATATTTCAGCATTTTCTGAAGATCTTTTTTTCTTCAATTTCGTTTTTCTTCCTGCAAATAAAATCATTATGAAATTATTTACAAACTTATCTTAAAAATATGTTACACATGTGGATTGCACAGATAAATTATATAATCTACACATTGCGAATGTATAGAATAACCAAGAAAGCAGCTAAAAAGAAAGTGGTAATTACTAAGACAAAGAAGAAACCCAGTAACTTTGTGCAGAGTTTGCACTCATTAGGAAGGTTTAAATGCAACTACCTATGTCCCAAGGAAATTTTGTGCTATGAATGAGAAGCAAAATTACATTAGATTGCACATAGAGTCTCCGATACTTAGAGGGCAGATAGGTCAGAGAAGTAGGAATGCCACATTGAAAGTGTGAGTCCACATAGTCGGGAGTGCCTGACTATGACGTCACAATGAGCTCTTCCACGAAGAGAGAGCAGGAGCGATGAAACGGATAGATTACTTCATTTATAACGGGGTCCAGTACTTCGCGTCCGAAGGCTTAACGTGCTCAATGGAAGCTCAGAGTAATTCTACTTACTGGGATCGATCCTGCGACCATCTGGTCGAAAGGCGGTTGCTCTAACCACCAAGCCACTCTCGGCCTAATTTCTAACCCAGAAAAAATACAAGTGTTGGGAAACTGCTGGCCACCAACTGGCAGTGATGGGTCACTGCTGGCTGAAATCTGCCACTCACGGTACGGTAGTGATCCGTTGGTGGCAACCCCATCAGTTGGCAGCCATTGATGGCACTGTAGTATCGCCGTGAACTACGGGCAACCACACAAGTGCCACTAGTGGCCCGCATTTGACAACCGAAGCAACCCCAACAGGAGGTGGAGGCAGCGGGACTGCGCATGTGCTGAAGTAACACGTGCACAGTCTTTCGTGGTGCCAGTTAGTTCAAGACGACGAACATAATGTACTCATCCATGCGTTGAATACACAAGATTGGTGGAATTCGCTGCTAAAAATAACCCGAAGTAAAATAAAATATCATTCCTATTTAGAACAAATTTAGCTTCAGACTGTAGGGAAAAAAAGATGCAACGTTGAAAATGTAACAGAATGTGACATGAATGTGTAAATATACTAATTAAACAATCGCCTCTCAAGACCAGAAGGACAACACAAAACTTTGGAAAACGTCATTAAGTTGATACACTCGTTGAAAGTGATTGAAATTCCCTTAAAAGAAATAAAAAAATCGTTACGTTAAAAAAATAAATTTATGAATTATATGAAACGTACATTTACGAAAACGAACTCGTAATACTGCGAAACTAAAAGAGAACCCTTGGTTTCACATCGCGCAGGAGAGAGACTCACCTCCAAGCGGACGGTCACGCGTGACAAACTGGTGTAGTGCTTAGAGCATCCGTTTCGTACACCAGCAGTCCTTGCTTCGATGCCAATCAGAACCATCGGGTGATTTGCCGGACTTGTTGAGGAAATTTCCTCAGTCCCGTGACATCATGTAGGAGATTTGTTGGGAAAAAAGAAGTTGTGTGTGTGTGTGCCTTTGGTCAACTGTGATTGTCTATTTTTTTTTTTTTTTTTTACTATTACTGAAAACTTGGCGGACAACATTCGGCAAACCATGAGTTACGTCACGTGATTGCCGGCTGCCACTGCCGGGACACTGGCAGACCACATTAGACTAGCCATCATTTATGGCATATACTTGCAAGGCCTATTAAGGGCCGTTTGTGGCAACCACAGCCTGTCATGGATAACTGATGGCCCTGTTCTGGCATATGACAACTGGTGGAGTGCCAACTTTTGGCCAGCTGTTGGCCTGAACTGCTGGCCCACCTGGTGGCTGCCGGGACAATTTATTGACGATTCATATAACGGCAGCATAGTGCTCGGCCAAATGGCACTTATGGTAGCCAGCAGTGGGCTAGTGCTGGCCCAGCAAGACTGTTTTTGCTGGGAAGGCCAGGGTTTGAGTGATTTTTATGAAGAACTGGGTACAGCAGAGGTGCAAAAGAAGATGCTCAAATCATCAAAAGATAGAAAAAAGGCAACAAAATATGTCACTCATGGGATCGGACAAATGAAAATAAAGCATGGCATATTGGTAACAAATGATCATGACATGAAAATTACACGGACGGAATGCTTGGAAGACTCATGAAGGAAGAGGTGCAACGAAATCCGGCATCAGCTATTGAAGTAACAAGAGAAGTAAAATGTGGCCAAAAAAATAGCATAACAAGAAAGATGACACCGAAGTTTTGGGTGCAATCAGCACGTCTTTGGAATCCGTTCTGACGCAAATTAAATTTATCAATGCTATTCAAAGCCGATGGAATCGGTATGAAAAACAATAGCGTCCGACCGAAGAAAGAAGTTTTTCAATCGGGTTTTTAATCCCTCAGATATTGCTGTAAACGGAATCGTGAATTTACGCCCTCTGGTTGCAGACCTGTGCGTTAAGAAAAATTTGAATTTATATGAGAAACATTTCGCACTGGAAACGCTCTCCAACATAAAAAGACTTTTTCAAATCGGACTTTTAGAAACAGAGATATCGACAAAAATAGGATGTGACTTTACGTCCTCTGGTGGGGAAACCATGCATTATTTTAGGAAGAAAGTATTCTCAAAAGGTTTTTCCATATGAGCGGTATTGGTCCAAGAAAAAAAAATTAGTGGAGTTTTCAGGAGCCCAGATTTTGCTACAAATACATCAGAAGCAGAAATTAACACTTATGCCCCATGGTGGCCAAACCATTCTTTACCAAACATTAGAAATTATATGAAAAACACTTTCCAGCAGGAGCTGTATGCGATACAAGAAGAATTTTTCAAATTGGAGTTTTAGAAACAGAAATATCTAGGAAAACGCTATTTACCTTTACGCCAACTGGCGGAAAGTCTATGATTTACCTGAAAATTTTGAATTTAGATGAAAAAAGATTTACATCGGAAACACCATCCAACAAGAAAGATGACACCGAATTTTCAGGGTGTAATAAGCACGTCTTTTGAATCCGTTCTGACGCAAATTAAATTTATCAAAGCTATTCAAAGTAAATGGAATCGGTTTGGAAAACAATAGTATCTGACGGAAAGAAGAAGTTTTTCAATCGGGTTTTTAATCCCTCAGATATTGCTGCAAAAGGAATCGTGAGCTTACGAGCTCTTAGAAACAGAGATATCGACAACAATAAGATGTGACTTTACGTCCGCTGGTGAGAAAACCATGCATTATTTTAGGAAGAAAGTATTCTCAAAAGCTTTATATATATGAGCGGTATCCTCCAAGAAAAAAACATTTAGTCGAGTTTTCAGGAGCCCAGATTTTGCTACAAATACATCAGCTGCAGAAATTAAAACTTATGACCCTTGCTGACCAAACCATTCTTTACCAAACATTAGAAATTGTGGGAAAAATATTTTCCATCAGGTCTTGTATGCGATACAGGAAGAATTTTTCAAATCGGATTTTTAGGAGCAAAAATAACGCAGAAAACGCAATTTACCTTTGTGCCCCAAAGCTGAAAGTCAATGATTTACTTGAAAATTTTGAATTCATAGGAAAAACATTTCGCATCGGAAACACTATCCAACAAAGAAGGAATTTTTCAAATCGTTCTCTTAGAAGTAGAGATATTGACAAAAATAAGATATACATCTACGTCCCATGGCGTACACCATGCATTATTTCAAGAAGAAAATGTTCCTAAAAGGTTTGTCGACATGAATAATATCGGTCAACAAACGACTTTTTTTTCAATCGAGATTTTAGAAGCTCATATTTTACTGCAAATACATCAGATGCGGAAATTAAGGCTTACGCCACCTAATGGCCAAAACATTTTTTACAAAAATTAGAAATTATGTTCAAAGGATTTCCCATTAGGGGCTGTATCAGGTGCAGAAAGAAGTTTTCAAATCGGAAATTTAGAAGCAGAGATACAGGGGAAAACGCAATTTACCTTTACGACCCCTAGCGGAAAGTCTATGAATTACGTGAAAATTTTGAAATTATATGGAAACACAACCAAACAAAGAAGGAATTTTTCAAATCGGACTCCTAGAAGTAGAGATATTGACAAAAAGAAGAAATACATGTACACCCTCTGGCGGAGAAACTGTGGAATATTTTGGGAAGAAAATATTCCTTAAAAGTTTATCGATGTGAGTGGCATCAGACCACGAAATAATTTTTTTAATCGATATTTTAGAAGCTCAGATATTATGGCAAATACATCAGAAGCAAAAATTAACACTTACGCCCTCTGTTGGCCAAAGTATTCTTTACCAAAAATTAGAAATTATATGCAAAAGATTTTCCATCAGGAGATGTATCCGCTGAAGAAAATTTTTTTCAAATCGGAGTTTTAGAAGAAGAGTTATCAGGGGAAATGTAATTTACTTTTACGCCCCCTAGCGAAAAATGTATGCGTAATTTCTAAAAGTAACTATATCTAAAATACTCTTCGAGATAAATGGAATCGAAAGATAAAAGAAGTTTTTCAATCGGATGTTTAGAAGCAAATATGTAGATTAAAACGTATTTTTGAATTCGACATCATCTGCATTTACGCACTCTAGCGTGGCGAAATTGTACATCGTAAAAAAAACCGAAATAAAGGATCATCACTTCGCATATTTCAAGCTTCTCAATGCAAAAAGAATGTTTCAAATCGGACTAATAGTTGCAGAGATATCGTGGGTACAGACGGACAGACGGACAAACCGATAACATAAGCACGATCTTTTTTTACAAAAGACGTGTTAACAAAGAAGGAGTTTTTCAAATTGGACTTCTAGAAGTAGAGATATCGACAAAACTAAGATATACATCTACGCAGCCTGACGTAGAAACCATGAATTATTTTAAGAAGAAAATATTCCTAAAAGTTTTGTTGACGTGAGTAGTATTGGTCCACAAACGCATTTTTTTCAATCGAGATTTTAGAAGCTCAGATTTTGCTGCAAATACATCACCAGCATAAAGTAACACTTATGCTCTCTGGTGGACAAACCATTATTACCAAAAATTAGAAATTATATGCAAAGGAGTTTCCATAGGTGCAGAAAGAATTTTTCAAATCGAGTTTCAGAAGCAGAGATATCGGAGGAAACACCATTTATCGTTTACGCCCCCTAGCGGAAAGTCCATGAATTACTTGAAAAATTTTGAAATTATAGGAAAAACATGTCACACCGGAAACTCTATCCAACAAGGAAAGGTTTTTTTCAAATAGGACCATTAGAAGCAGAGATTTTGAAAAAAAATGAGATATACATCTACGCCCCCTGGCGAAGAAATCATGCAATGTAAAAAAAAATATGTCGAAAAGGTTTATTGACGTGAATGGCATCGGTCCACGAACGAATTTTTTCAATCGAGATTTTAGAAGCTCAGGTTTTATAGCAAATACATCAGAAGCAAAAATTAACACTTAAGCACCCTGGTGTCCTAAGTATTATTTACCAAAAATTATAAATTATATGCAAAAGATTTATGCACTTTTGTAAGTATGCGAGAGCAATTTGCGACGGAGATGTTGCTCATAATAGTGATTATCTGCTCCGTGTCTGTTTCTCAGATGAAGCCACATTCCACATCTCTGGGTACAGTAAATAGGCACAATGTGCGAATCTAGGGATTAGAAAATCTCCATTATGTCATCGAACAACAAAGGGCTAGCCCCAAAGTAAATGTACGGTGCGGCGTGATAGATGACAGAATCATCGGATCCTTCTTTTTCACAGAGCCAACGGTAACATGTAACGTGTACCTGGACATGCTGGAATTATTTGTTGCACCTTAGTTGCATGCACTCCAACCTTCGGATTTTCCAACAAGACGGTTCCCCACCACATTGGTCAATCATGGTTCTTGAGTTCCTGAATGCCCCATTTCCGGACAGATGGATTGGCCGCGACGGTCCAATGACAATGCCACCTCGATCACCTGACTTTTCCTCTAGACTTTTCCCTCTGGGGTTATATAAAAGACAAAGTTTACTCTAGCAGTGTTCCGGATGTCGAGACTTTAAAGAGCAGAATAACGGACGTCATTGGTTCTGTCTCTGCTGAAATGTTAAACAAAACATGGCGTGACATCGAATGTCACTTAGATGTCCTCCGGTCCACAAATGGCGCCCATGTGGAGATGTACTGACACTGTGAGAAAAAAAGAGACTTTACATGGGCACCATCTTTGTCGTGCAATCCCTTTCTTGTACCTATGATACATTTTTTTATATTATTTTTTGTAATGTGGGACCTTACAACAGCACAGGGGTTTCTTGCACTATATTATTTATAAAAAATTAAATTGTTTTACTTACCCGCAGAGTTCAGCTTTATCCTTTGGAAAGTTCGCAGTCTTGTAATCACAAGATTCTCCTTCGCTCCAAGTAACTTCAAAGCTCAAAATTTTTCTTTCCACAAGATTGCTGTTTTTCTGAAAGTTCTACCTGTAAAAAGAGTCTTTGGAGAAAAGAAATCAATTTGAAAACTGCAACTAAGGAAGTATTACCGTTCAGGACAATTTGGTGCATATTGCGCAGCACAAAATAGGTCGAAATGGAGGCACTTACTATGTCACAGGGACATATCCTTGCAAAAGTTTCATGGAAACAAGAGAAGAATTAGTTAAGGAAACAAGTGTTAAGGATTTTTAGAAACGGAGACAAACACAAAAAAGTGAGTACATACTGATACTTTTCAGTGTAAGTTAGAAAAAATTATAACCGTTGCCAAAGTGACCATAAAAATTTCAGAATCAGACTTTTTTAAAAGCATAACATTTTTTAAATAACGAAATAATGATCGAAAACAAAGTATACAAAAACTATTACATTCGTTAATAACAAATAATATATGAATTTTTGCCAAAGCGATTAACCTTTTTAATATTTCGCATTTTATGTATTCACACTTAGTTTCGAAATTTCATTTCTTTCTATTCATTAAACATGATAAATGCATGATCACAAATAAAATTACATGCCATGAGTGAAATCATTCAATTTGAAATTGCATTACAAACAAATTTCTATACATCCGAAAAATGGTACTAGCAGTTTTATACTTAAATACCTGGAAAAATTCCACAGGGTAAAAGCCATAAATATTTTCATTTATAGATCATCTGAGAAATCACATTTAGTACCTGAAAAGAAAGTCTGCATAACAAGTTTACAATAGACATTTTTGAAAATCTTGAAAACAAATTTAAACACATAGAAAGTTGCCGTGATGTTACTATGCATTAATTTCAATAAGAAAAAAAAATGGAACTTCGCGGAATTTGACATATTATGAATGCCATAATTTTACCACCTCAGGGGAAAAGGCATTTACGAAAATACCATTAAAAATTGAAATGGGTACATATTGGACAAACCATTTAAATCTATCCTTCTCATTAGGAAATTCGTAATCTGTGTGGTACCGATGTAATTATCTATGAGAAATTCACATTAATTATCGGAGTTAAAATGCACTGCATGTGATATTGTTTTAAACTTTTAGTAATACGTTTTGGCTGTTGTCTACGAGCAATTGCTTTTTAAGTTTTTCCAACAGTTTTCTATTTTATAGGATTTCTGTTCAGTTAAAACCTTATTTGTTTTAGGGAACATGGGACCCTGTCATGCCTTACTAGCCTTTTCCCCCTGCTTCCTTGCTGTGCTTTGTTTCAGTTGATATTTTTGTAATACTGGTTTTTGGCTCAGCAAAATAAATGAATTGAATTGAATTGAAAAATAAACGAGGCATCATTATTTTAAAAGTGTAAGGTTTGGAACATATGTTCATTGACGTCTAAGTGTCATTAATAGTCAATTATATGTCGGCTTAAGATATTGCAAAAGAAAATTGAAGGTTTAAGGTACAAGTAAATACACTAGAATGCGTGTTCGAAACTTTTGCCCTTGATGCAAACCAAATTACATATAGATAATCCATTACAATACGTGAAACTTTAACATAGATTCCGGAAATTTATTTTGTCCAACTGAGTGGTTAGCAAAAGAAATATTACGCAGCAATTTTTTGTCAAGCGGGAAAAAAGTACCTGCAAATTGAAGGGACTAGTTCCTACGAAAATGCATAAGTATTTCATAAAACTTAGGAACTTATCAAGTCAAGCCAGGAAAAAGGCAACAAATACACAAAGAATGTAATCATGTTAAACTGGACAAAAGTACAACTGAAATGCAAAGGGTAATAATATCGTATCAACCTGGAAGAAAGTTCCATCAAAAACGCAAAGTTTATCATCGTGTAAAGGAGGGCAAAAACTACTCCACCAAAAAAGCGAAGGGAGGCATCCTTCAAGCTGGGAAAAATTTCCACCGAATAACAGACGGCTGTAAAGAAAAGTGAAAGCTGAGCAAAAGTGTTACCGAAATGAAAAGATCATTATCGTGCCAAGATAGACAAATTGCCGTCGAAGCCCGAAAGTACTATGGCTAATATCGTTTCAAGCTGGGCAAAAGTACCACTGAAAAAACGATGGCTACTATCGTATGTGCTATCGAAATGAAAAGATTATCATCATGTCAAAATAGGCAAAAGTACCATTGAAACCGCAAAGTCTTCGATCGTGCCATGATGGACAAAAGTGGTTCCGAAATACTAAAATTGCGAAGGCTATGGTTGTAGTTTGCCGGGGAAAAAGTCATAACAGGAACGCGAAAACTTTCGGTTCGAAGCCAGACAAAAGTGCTACCGAACCTCGAAAATTTCTATAGCATTATCCAAGAAAGAAAGTCTTTTGGGCTGGTCATAAAAAAAGATCAAGCTTCACTTTTTAAATTGCAAAAATGATACTTTGAAAACATAAGTTTTGAAAAACGTTTATTGATTAATTCTGTAGACACATATTCTTTCTAAGAATGCAGGAAAACATTCTGAGCTGCATGAGAATCGATACTTTAAGCTGTCAGCATCAGGCTTGGATATAATGAACCGTGAAGAGAACTGAGATGCTGAGTTAATCTTTATGGATCATATAATTTATTTTCGTTTTATTATAGTATTGGGTTGATGCATTAGCTCATGCCGTTTTATTTCACAAGAGTTTCCCAGGTCAGTAGTGACGGTGCAGAAGGCCAGTTATATATCAAAATGTAGCCAGTAATATCGTGTGTCTAAATCATATTGCGCTGTGTGATTGTGGCTAAGGATGTTTTGGTTTTCATTTCCGGAAGTATGGAGTGTCAAGTACAGAGAGGAATGAACATTTCCGACATCTGCTCCACTACAAGTTTAACAAGGGATCCACAACCGCCGAGACCACTCGACAAATTTGTGCTGTGTACAGGGAGGATGCTATTGCTCCGAGGACATCCCGCAAATGGTTTGAGAGGCTCCGAGGTGGCAGTTTTGACCTCAAGGACTCTCCACGCTCAGATCGTCTATCTCACTTGGATGAGAAGCGTTTTAATCATGTCATCCACTTGGATCCGCGTCAAACCACACGCGAATTGGCTACTGAGATGTACTGTGATCAGGCAACAGTTGTGCGACACCTGGAACGTATGCGAAAGGTCCAGAAATTGGTGTCTTGGGTGCCTCACACTGTCACCGAGGACAACAAGAATCAGCGTATTGTCCTATGCGGTTCCTTGCTTGCCCGTTTTCGCGAATGTTCTCAGCAACACGAACCCTTTCTGGCATGTATTGTTACTGGAGATGAAAAGCGTTGCCTGTACGTGAATTTCAGGTATCGGAGGGAATGGTTAAGCCCAAACAAGACGCCCACACGATGTCCAAAAGATGACCTTCGTTCTGCGAAGATCATGGTGTGTGAGTTCTGGTGGGACATGGAAGGCAATATTCACTGGGAAATGCTGCCGAGGAATCGGACCATCAACGCTGCACTCTATTGTGAGCAACTCCCACCGTGTGGAGGCAGCAATTCAGCAGAAACGGCCACATCGGCGCCGTAGTGTCCCTTCTCCAACATGATAACGCACGCCCTGACAGTGCAAACATGACCAAAATGGCCGTTCAGGACATGAAATGCGAGGTCCTTATCTCCAGAATTTCTTTGATGATTTCTTTGCAGCAAAACCTGCACGTTTTTTAAGAATGGCATTGCAGACCTATCCAGACGTTGGGACACCATTGTAAACAACGGGGGGAATACATAGTTGATTGATTCCGTTTTCCCTTCTGATGTAATACATTCCTGTAGTGCTGTGAAAAACACGACATGAAGTTATGCATCAATCCAATACATGCAAAAGGATCCATTGGATGGTGAGAAGTAAATTAACTCCCTTTGAAGAAAGCTCCATTCTTTACGAAAGAAAAAAGATTTGTTGCATAGAGATATTAAGCATCCTAGTAACCGATTATGGTCACAAGATCTGCATTCACCTGTAACTTGACTTTATGGCTTCATAATATTTGCACCACAGGCTTTATAGTGTGTTACCTGATCATATTGTTTCCCCTGTTTGTACCAAACTGTATGACAGCAATGCACACCAATACTCGTAATTTAAATGTTATGAGCATTCGTAAACGCCCAAAATTTGAGAAACTGAATCTCTACTGTAGAATTAGTACGTAAAGAAATTATTCTCTTAAAGAATAAGGGTGTTTAAAAAACTGTCACATAGAAACCGTTATCTTTTCATGTAACCTAGGTTTAAGGCGCCTAAATAACTAAATTGTAAATATTTGTTTCGTTAGCTAATTTTTTTCTATTGGCAGCCAAACTTTGAATTCGCTACTTACGATACGAAACCACGTTGTCTTGATTCCAGGCGACTTACCATCACTGAAGCAGTTTTGTAATTTTTCCTCATCACCGACTTTCGTGACGTACGTGCTGGGACTCGAAATGCCCGACATCGATAAATCTTCGCACGATTCCGCTGTATCTTTGTAAAAAGCTGAAAAGTAATAGATATGAAAATTCTACTTTCTTCTTCACAAATTCACATAGAAAAAAAAACTATAATTAAAATACAAAGCAAAATATTAAAAAAAAATTACATCCATCTTCAATTATTGGGTATAATTTCTTCTAAAATATGACGTTATTTTTCGGAGGATACTTCAGAAGAACGCACAATTACTGTTTCGCTTTTTAACCAGTTAGAACTAATTGATCAGGGTTAACCATATGGACCGAAATCAGCTGGAACAAATACATTTGTTCTTGATCTCAAAGACTACAGTCTTGTGACGATTATATAAATATTAAGATAATACAACGTATTTTGTCCCAAATATTTTTTTTTCAAGCCGACCATGGTTTCGCTGGGTATGGACCTAGCTTCATCAGGACAAATGGCACGTAAATATTCAAATTGTATATGACATCATAAATGGTGTTTACAATCACGTGATTTGGTTAGATGCTTCCACGCACTTGATAGAAATGGCGTGGATGCCATGTGCTTCTTCAGAAGACATTTTTTTGCTTCTTCAAGAGAAATTTTTGAATCTGTCTTGCCAATTATAGTTTTACTTCTTCAAAGAGAAATTTATGGTCCTTTTCATAACAGTGATTGCATAACGCCAACTGTCACTAATTCAATTGTGACAGTTGGCGTCACAATTGAATTAGTGTATGTATAACAACACAATTCGAATACGCAGATTTCAAGTAAACACATTTTCAGCCTAGCTTCCACCACCACACTTTTTGCCAGCTGCTTCACCCTTTTGATATATCTCGTTCTTATCTGTCAACATGCATGCGTCACGCTCTTTGACTTGAAGATTGTTGCTAACATCATTCCGCGAGTGAGGAAATATAACGTTATGGTTGAAAACGCTAAAAGAGAATGAACTCAAATTTACATAGAGGAAGCAACTAAAAATGAAAGTTAATTTAGATTATACGTCATAGACCATAGACGTCTTGCAGTGACAATTCTCCAGCATTTTGAGTTTTACTCAAAACTCCTGTATCAAACAACGTCCTCTAGTCGGGAAAGTTTAGTGACTGGGAGACACAGATTTGCGTATTCCAAATTCGCCGCCTAAGATCCTCCTAAGTTACCTATTGATCAGCCTACGTAGAAACGTGAGAAGATTTACTAGAACTTGACAAAATTTGATTAACAGAAATTCTTATCTGTATTTATTAATGTATCCTGTTTTTCCCAAGTTATTCTTAAGCTTGTCTAAATGTTTCAAAGGAGTGCTTTGTTAACAAGTTCGTTCTTATCTTTGTTCTAGTTGTTAACTTGTAATTGCTAATAACTCCGTAGTGGTTGATGATGACAGTAATTAACACGTAATAACCAAATGATAATAATTGTATGCAAATAGTTCTTGCGATTCGTAAATATGTCTAAGAAACTTTTATTCTTTTCTTCATTTAATTGCCTGCAAAGATAGTCCCTTAGCTGTGCTATATTTCGTAACTCTCCCACTTTCGATCATCTCTCGCGCTATCGTGAAATCCCCTGACCTCCAGGTCCACCTAAGACCTTCCCGGCCTTGCCTGGGGTAATTACCTCGTCGTACTTTCGTGACCGCTCGCTACCTGAACCTAGAGACAACTGTCCCTCGCCTCCTTCCCTTGTCTCCAAAAAAATGCCTTTAAGCATATCCTAAAATTCCCCGTGAGAAAGAACCACACCGCCCTCGGTAAATCTTAAGCCTCAAAGTAAAAATGTGAGGGGGGCTAGTGCATTAGTCGGCACCATTGAAATTGAAACCTGTAAAGCATCAAAAGAGGTGCGATAGAGTTAATCTCCATTCAACATACACAGTGCAAATACTACGCATAGACAAAATGTCGTCTTAGTAAATAACCGTGCATCCGGTTTCTAATGGGGAACTGACTCTGAGAAATTTCTCTCACGCTTTGTAGAGACAAAGGAAGTGGAGAACGAGATGGAATAAAAGTTGCATTTTGAGATTTTATATGAAATCCTAAAACCCCGTATAAAATCTCTGTAACAGCTTCTCAAAGAGTAGATGTAGCTAGTGACGACTTCCGCTATTCGAAAGAACTACAGAATTGAATAGCCAAATGATTCTGAAACGTGCCGTGCATGTGCCTGCAGGATAAATTCCATGCTACTGCTGAAACTTTGAAAACACTCAGTTCTCTCGTTGAGAACAGGAAATCAGTAGCGTTTAAAAGGGAACGCATCATTTAACGTTGCATTTCTAAATAACTTTGGCCTTCCTGTGCTGCATTTCAAATAAGTAAGTTAGCCCTATGTGCATGTATATCGCCGATTTAAAAAGAGATGACATCTGATGCATCAAATAGAGGGCGTCAAGCCAAATGATTAATGAGTAAATAAAACAAAGAAATGTTTTCATGTGCCTAAATACGAAGCTTAACGATTCTTTCTCTTTTTCAGGAACTGAGACTTTTTACTCAAGACAGCTCTTACCGAAAATATGTACATATGTCTTATTAACTATGGAATGTTGTTCGTTTTTTAGCACGTCTTTTGAGGCATATAAGAGGAAGATTCAGCGAGTTACAAAGTGTAGTGTTTTTTGGTATTTTGAAATTATTTTTATAGTCTTTACCAAAACACGTGTTGAACCCATAATATAAACACTTAAGTGTGCCAAAAAAGAAAATGGCCAGAGAATACTGGGAATGAACAACTTACATAAGTCCAAAACTATTAATTTATCTAAATTGTAGAAGTCACACGAACATCAAGTAGCTATCACAAATACGTTTTGTACCTGCATATAACTTCCATTTGACAGTAATGTTGCATAATCCTCTGACAACGATAATAAGAAATTCTTATAATTTCAGCAATCTCTATTCTCTCTACATTACTTTTCCACACTGTTTGCTTTCGTCTCAGAGTTTTGGCTCACTGTATCAGCGTTGCCAAAAATCCAAGGAAATTCGAGGTACGTTCAGGAACACAAGAACTGGACATTAAATGAGTCGAAAAGGGTAATGCGGTCCGACGAATCACGTTTCCAACTATACTATGCAGATGGAAGGGTGGGGATGTGGAGATAGCAGCACGAAAGCATTGATCCATCCTGTATTGTCACTACTCTTCAAGCTGGAGGAAGTGACGTTATGGTCTGGGGCATGTTTTCGTGGGAATGGTTTGGCCCTTTGATTCGTGTGGAACAACGTCTGATAGCTCAATTATCGTTGCCAACCAAGTCCACCCAGTTATATTGATAGTTTATCCCAATGGAGATGGATACTTCCAACAGGACAATGCTCCATGTCATAGTGCTGACATTGTACGCGAATGATTTGAGGACCATCATGGAGACTTTTCCCTGCTGCAATGACCTCCTCAATCACCGGATCTCTAATGGAGCATTTGTGGGACGAAATCGAAAAGGACATCTGACAGCTGGATCCGCCACTATCAAATCTTCAAGAGCTGGAGGGTGCAATTCATCGCATTTGGCTATACCCCAAGCCTCTTATCAAAATTTAATGCATACCTAGACGAATTCAAGAAGTATTAAAGGCAAAAGGTGGCGCAACAACGTACTAACCAGGTGGTCATAATAATTTGGCCACTAACATACTGAAACGGAAAGTTAATGGATTTTCATTCCTATGATTTCAGCCATCCAACGTAAAGATAATATTTTTGAAATCGCACTTAATTTCATTGGCTGACAAAGTTAACCCTATGCGCACATCATTTTTAAGCATGTCATTTCTTACTTCTGATGCAGAAGTAGACTCACAGGGTCTTAACACGAACCTACCAGTCGGTAGCCTGTGCAAGCTGTGAGCCACAGATACATATAGCTCAGGCGGCTAGCTCCCGTTGTACTTGAACGCCATACGTGGAATACGTGCGCAGAGCCAACAAACAGTTCCTAGTTGTTAACCTTTAAAAATGTGTAAATGACTGAGGCAGAAGCTCCACGGAAAGGGATGTATATTTGTTTATAATGAGAAGCTTCTATACAGCGGTTCAGCGTGACTACCAAACCACGGCGGATGTTTCGTGGCTTAGGAATTCAAACCGAGAGCTGTTCCTGCCGCAAGTTACACTGAAGAGCAATTGAATTAGAGACAGCTGGCGTTACGCAAATGTGGCTCTGTGAGCGGCCCTGTAAACGGAAACGACATGACGTATGCAGTGATCCGACAATATAAGGAGTGATGCGACGTCGGACGCAGTATAGGTAAGACGAAGGATCTAAGCGCATTTGATCGTGGGCAAATTATTGGGGCCCCGACGAATGGGTCACTCCATCTCGGAAGTCGTGCAGGCACTGGGATTTTCACGAGCTACTGTGTCACGGGTGCACCGTGAGTACATCGAATCCGGTAAAACCATCCCTGCAAGGTCCAACTGCCGTGGACAACAGCGTGCGGATGAGCGGGGTCATCGTCGGCTAGCTCGCGTTGTAACAGCGGATAGACGGGCCATAGTGCAAGAAATCACTCGGCAAATTAAACGCTGGTGCACAAAAACGTGTAAGCAGCCACACCATCCAGAACCATCTCCTCGCTATGGGGTACAGAAGCCATCGTCCCACGAGGGTACCGCTGCTGACCGGACATCACAAGGGTGCAAAGATTAGCATGGGCGCGGGAACATCGCCACTGGACCCTAGACATGTGGAAAAATGTTGCCTGGACTGATGAGTCGAGATTCACGTTGGTACATGCGGATGGCAGGATACGAGTATGGCGCAAACCACATGAAGCGATGGATCCTTCTTGCCAGAAGGGTACTCTTCACGCTGGTTGGGGGTGGCATTCTCGTCTGGGGATTGTTTACATGGACTGAAATGGGATCTCTGGTACGTGTGACATCGTCCCTCACAGGTCAACGTTACCGGGGTATCCTGGACGACCATTTGCTCCCGTTTGTGCGTCTTCAACATCCCACTGGAAACCTCATCCTGCAACAAGACAATGCAGCTCCCGAATTGTATCCGAATGGTTGGATGAACATTCCACCGACGTGATCTCGCTTAGTTGGCCAGGCTAGGTCACCCGACCTTAATAACATCGAGCACATCTGGGATGCCATCGAGAGAGATGTTCGACCCTCCATCAAATCTTCGTGAACTGTGGGAGCTTGTTAAGGGGTCGCGGATCCGTATGGCTTCCCAACGCTGCCGGTGTCTTGTCGAGTCCATGCCGAGATGAATCGCCGCCGTCATCAGGGCTAAAGGTGGTGCTACACGTTACTAGACAGGTACCTCTAATTCAATTTCTCTTCGGTGTATATTGGGTTTTAGTGGGTTTGAGTTCCTAACTCCTTGATCGCTAAGGCCATTTGATATGTCCACATATTCTAAGAACATTTCGAAAGTAAAGAAAATATAAAATAACGGTTTATATACTTACTTAAGTTGTATATGGTGATGAAATCCTTATTACCGCAGTGCTGATTCTGGCATAAGCCAGAGCATTTCGTTCTTGCACTGCTCTGCAGGTTATTAAGGTTGTTCGGTCCGAGACAAAAGCATTTTCCTGGCACCAGCCCAGCAAGCGGGAAACCCAGGCCTCTACAATGTTCTAGACATTCTGTGACGCTGATATCTGCTTTTTCCAGAATTTGTGCCTTTGGAGGGTGTCCTTTGAAACATGACATGGATCCCTCTGCAAATAAAAATAAAAATTTGTTTTGAATTAACGCGAGTAAATGTACGCTTTCATCTCTGTAACTACTCCTCATTCGTACTTAAAAATCTTTGAACAGAAACACCATAAAAAAGCTCTTACAACTGAACCAAATGTACTCAAACCACGAGATCCTCAGATCCTCCTACCATAGTAATGTGACCCTCCATGATTAAAGCTACGTACCGTATTTCTTCAAGGTTTGATTGCAGAAAAGCATGTTAAGCTTTTTATATTAAATTCAAATTTATCAGTAGCAGCTTTCGGTAGCTGTAAGCACTCTAAGAGCCCTTTGTACAATTTTCTCTTCTAAGAGATTCCTGCGCGCTTAATTTAACTCACCTACATACACCAGCCACTTAATTAGAAACATAAATATCTTATATGAACCCAAAATATGTGTTTCGGGGTCATATAGGAATAATTCACTCCGAAAATTCTATAGTTAGAAAAATTATATTCCCATATGGACCTAAATATTGTCTTGTCGGAAAAGTCATGGCGTATTTTAGCCATGTTTTGCAAAGGTCATTTATCGATAGAAAGAACAAAGATCAATCAATGATATAATGCCTGTTTTGTTCGATAACCTTTTGCCATCTTTCAGTGAGCTGCAGAATGCCTCGTTCATAGAAGGACCTGTTTTTCGTGGCGAAAATCTGTACAAGGTGCTGATTTACAGCCTCATCTGAATTGAACGTTATACCACGCAAGGACTGCTGAAGAGAGCGAAACAAATGGATGTCTGACGGCGCAAGGTCAGGCGAGTATGCTGGGTGTGGCAACACATCCCACCCAAGCTCCAATAAATTTTGGCGGATGATCAAACTTGTGTGTGGTCTCGCGTTGTCGTGATGGAACACAACACCTTTACGATGAACGAGCTCTGGACGTTTCTGAATGATGGATTCGTTCAAATTGTGCCAATTGCCGACAGAACACATCCAAATTGATTGTATGATTCCATGGTAGGAGCTCGAAAAACACGACACTTTTAAAATCCCACCACACTGAGACCAGAACCTTCCGCTGATGAATGTCGGCTTTGGATGTCGTTTGAGGCGAAGCAGCACGTCGGGACCAAGACCGTTTGCGCAGCACATTGTTGTACACAATCCACTTTTCGTCACCAGTTATCAGTCGCTTCAAAAAAGGATCGTTTTCCTCACGTTTAATGAGCATATCGCAGATATTTATACGCGAACGTCAATTGAGCTTCTTTGAGTTCATGAGGAACCCACACATCAGTGCCGGCTTTTCAGGTGAAGTAGGTGAAGTGCCTTTTCACCTGTTTTACTCAAAATAAAGTTTTATTCAGTATTTTTTTAAAATATATTCTTTTTTGCCTTTATTCAGTTCCAAAATACTCAAAATTTTGAATAGATATTAATTTATATGGCGCGCTCAATACGAAAAACAAATCCTTATAAGCAAAACAGTGCAAGTGAAGAGCCGAAATGAGAATGCTTGGAAGTCTGCAATTTTTGGCCGAGTTGTCATGGTAACAGTGACGTCACCCTCCACAATCTGCTCGCTCAAGTGAAGTGTTTCAGCTTCAGGCGCCTTACCTCTGCATCTCTCAGTTTTTGAGCGTAAATTCGTGAGGGATCATGGTGGAGCGGGAGGACTACCAGAGTACCTTGTAATCTACTAGGGCTTTTTCCTTGTGTTGCTCTGGTACATTATTTTTCGAAAGGAATTTGTCCTTTCGGGCTTTGTGATTATTTGTTGAAAGCTTCAGCTGATATTCTAGGGTTGTGTACAATTTAACTGACAGTGAATGTCTTTAGTATACATCCTATGGACGACATTGTTTGTAATTTATTGCAAACTCCATTTAATCGGTGGAAAGATGAAGATAAAAGAGACATTTTGCTTCAAGGACGATCGACGGTTTTACTGACAATTGTTGTCAAGAAAGAAATCAAGAAGAGCGGTAAATCTAACAATATTAATTTAAAAAATTGTTGGTTTACTCAATATAAATGGATTTGCAGCACTTCTGTGTTAATTTTTTTTTTGGCCCTGCATTTTTTTTTGTAATAAACATTCAGCGTGGAATAAAGACGGATTCTCAGATTTATTAAGCGTAACACGGCCACTTCATAAACATCGTGATTGTAGCTAACTATATATTCTTTTTGCCTTTATTGGGGTACAGTAGATATCTTTTCATACTGTTCCTGTACCTCTTCACCTATTTTTCCAACCACGAGCGGTTTAATGCTAAGGAATTTTGAAAACAATCAAAACACCATTGCCGATGCCCTGAATAAGAATGCTAGGCTTTTGAAAACGCATTTTAACGAAAACGTTCCTTTAAATAGACTTTTCCTGCAGACAGTGATTGATGCAGTATTAGTCTATATTGTATTTGAGCAAACAAGAACTAGAATTCCATGGCCATGACGAAAGCATGGGCTCGATAAATCGTGGAAATTTCATTGAATTACTTTCATTGTTGATATGAAGAATTTTCTTTAGAAATTGTAAATCAATAAAAGGATAAAAAACTACTCAAAATGAATTAATTGAATGTATTTCTGAATATATAAACGATCACGTCAAAAATTAAATAATTTTTGATTGTTGATTCGGAAGGTGTATTGGTTGAGGGAATTTTGGGTTTCCATGATGTGAGTGAAGATAGAACGTCAGGAGCTTTATACAAAATGTTAGACAAAATTTTAGGACAGTCTGATTACCAACACAAATAAATAGGACAGTTTTACGATGGGGCAAATACAATGTCTGGACACTTAAATGGGCTACAGAAAAAATAGTTAAGGATAAAGCTTCTCACTCTGTTTTGTTCATTGCTTAGTTCAACGTTTGAATCTTGTATTACACCAGAATTTCTCTAAAATTTCTAAGTGTCGAATACTTTTTGCAAGCCTCAGTGGAATTGTTTCGTTTGTTCACCATTCATCGAAGCGGTCTTATACACTTATATCAACAACCGCAAGACGCAGACCAACCATAACAGGAAACTCGATGGTCCTCCACCTCGAAATTAGTAAGTATAGTTGTTGAAGATTGGGATAAATTGAAGGAAGTGTTCGGATTTCTGACAAATAGCGAACAATTAGACAAAAAATCAATTCATCTTGCCAAGGGGTTTTTGAATGATATGAACACTTTCGAATTTACATATTTGGCTCCACCGATCTATTATTCGAACTTTTGAAGAAAAAAATAACTAAGCATAAACTACTGTGTAACTCAAATTAAAAAAAAACAAAAAAACCCTCGTGAAATTTTGAACCGTAAAAGGAAAGATGAGGTATTTGAAACACAGTTTGGAAAGAGTTCGCAAAATCACAGAACTAAGCACGGGAATATGCTGCTCTTACACAGGAAACAATTTTTCAAAATTATAGAGAATTGTATTTTGAAATTTTGGACCACATTCTTATGGAAATGGATATAAGATTTCAAGACGGTAAGAAACCTCAATTTGTCTGATTTGCTGACACAACCAAATTCGAATAATTTAATGCATGCTTTCCCTCTCGCGCTCTTGAAAATCTACATTTTTACAGGAAACATATTTACTAAATACCAGCGCCTTAAAAATGAACTGAGTCTTGCATATGCCGATGAAAAATTAAGGAATATATTGACTCAAGAACTCCTTCGAGTGTTTCACGGAGACAAAAATATTTTTACAGAAGATTATAAATTGGTTTTCCTTAGTTTTAACAATTCCATCTACAAGTGTGCCAGTGGAAAGAAGTTTTCTTAAAAGAATACAAACTTGCTCAAGAAACACTAGTTTCCAAGATAGACTTGCTTCTTTGGCAAACACTTCTATTCAGGAAGACATTTTATTGATGCTCACGAAGAAACAACCATCTTATGACGACATAATAAAAACATTTGCAGCTTTAAAAGGAAGAAAAATTGATTTAATATACAAAAAATAGATAAGTCCTCATTAAGGGATTTTCATTGTAGACAGTAGATATCTTTTCATACTGCTCCTGTACCTCTTCACCTATTTTTCCAACCACGAGCCGCCACTGCCACAAATCGAGCTTGCTTACGTATCTCAGCTTCTTCAGGTGGTCGTGAACGCTTGAATGATGGATGGGATGTGCAATGTGTCTGCAATCTCTCGTGTCGTGTAACGTGTGTTTGACTCGATCAATGTCTTGATTTGGTCGTCATCATCCTCGGTGGGCCTCCTGGACCGAGTAGCATCGTTGAGGTCAAAATCACCAGCACGGAATTTTGCGAACCACCGCTGGCACTGACGTTCTTGTAGAGCATTATCACCGAACACTTTACGCAACTTTTCACAAGCTTGACGCGCGTTCTTCCCTTTACGGAAGTAAAACAGTAAAATATGGCAAAAATGCACAGTTTGGTCTTCCATCTTCAACATGATGTCAAATCTCCGCAAATCAACCAAATCGCTCACTATTCCTTTTAGACTGCAGCTAGAACTGGCACCTGTCGAATGCCATAGCGATAACAGAGCTGCGCATGACTCTGGTACTTCCAAAACCGCCCAACCACCATCGGGTGCCAAAATACGTCATGACTTTTCCGACAACCCAGTATTATTACGTACCTTACAATCCATAACCGATACGAAGCAGAAAGAATAAATTCAGATGTTTCACCTACCAAAGGAGTCACAATTGGAAGACCTTTAACTCGCTTAGATTAAACGTAAAGTCCTCTTATGTGAGCCAGTTAAAGGAATGTCTGGTGAATACTTGGTATGTTGTAGACGTAGATGCACTCCAATACCTTGTGGAATCTGTGCCACACCACATACGTGATGTAATTCGGACAAAAGGAGGTCCAATTCGGTATTGAATAAAAGTTTCTAATTCAGCGGCCGATATCTGTATCGAATACGCATTAGCTTTCTAGATCTGTGATGGTTCCTCCGTATTCAAGATAGTAAATCCCGTCCCCGAATTTCGATTAGTAAGGTATAGTTCTAGCGATATCTTCACCAACAATTCTCAATTCATTGCTGTACGAAGGTCTCCCCAAGTCTCTTTCCCAACTCTCTGTATGGAAAACATTCACTCCAGCATGCTTTCAAATTTCATCTACTTATCTGCCATGTGGTCTTCTCCTGTGTCCTTTCCTATCGCTTTGTATCCACTCCAGTATTTTAATTTCCCAGTGGCTATCATTTCGAGCATTACTTATGAGCCCTCTGCCACTTGAGAATCTTTGATCATGATGTATCTACCCAATTGATCTTCCAGATCTATGAGCTCGTTTTTCCATCTTTCTTGGTTACACCAAGCATGCATCTCTCCATGCTTCTATGAGTTTTTCGCAGAATTTACAGGGGGTGTCTGAAGTATTTCCCTAACTACCATAAATTGCATGAAGTGAACCGTGTGACGTACGTGGTGTGTGACATTAATTGGTTCATATTCTCAAGTTTCTCGTTCACTGTACTTTTGGAACAATAGGTGGCACTGCAAGTCTGTAGCATAGTTTGTTTTTGAAAGCGTCAGTCGGAAAAATAGCGTCTATGCAGGAGAAGGCTAATTGTGTTCTCTGGTTTCATGAAACCAAATCTGCAATTTCAGTGCAGCGGAAGTTTAGGCGTGAGTATGATAGAGGTCCTCCTGATGTGAACATTTTGCTTTAGGAACTGGTATCAAAAGTTTAAACAGATGGACAGAAGTGGAAGACATTCCATTAGTGAGGAAACTGTCGACGTCGTGCGTTATGCATTCGTACGAAGCCCAGGGAAATAAATTCGTCATGCCTCTAATGAACTGGGAATACCTATGAAGACAGTGCACCACATTTTAAGAAACCGGCTTCGTGAATTTTGCATACAAATCGCAAATTGTTCAAGCCTTGAAACCTAACGATGTGCCGAAATGTATGCCATTCGCTATAGGATATGCTTGAACGAATAGACAAAGAAAACATTACGCTCCTTGACTTCTCTTTATGGGGCTACATTAAGGATAAAGTTTATGCAACACCAGTTGCAGATATTAACACTGTGAAGGGAAGAATAATTGAAGCGTTTGTGAGTGTTTGTGGCATGTTGCAACAGACATGGAAAGAAACAGAGTACCGACTGGATGTCCTCCGTGTAACAAAGGAGCCCACGTTCAGGTACGGTATACTGATGGCCGGACAAAAAAATATTGGATTTCAGATAAGCTATATTTGAAAACCGTATATGTCTAACGAGAGTGGTTAATTTTATACGATTAATCGTAATCAGGAAAAGACTTTAGATACATCCTGTCTATGGTTTTCGTTGCTGGCCACCCAAAATGCAACACCAAGAAGGAAGCATCCGATTGGCCTGAAATTCGCAGAATGCGTAGCCCACGAGAGGACATGCAAACGATTAGCATTACAGGGCATATGCAAATCATGTGCGCCCCGCACGCCACCGAGAAACACTATAAGAAGGGTGGACAGAAGGCGAGATGTAAGTAGTGGAAGTGTGTTGTGCTGCCGGACCTGTGAGTGGGAAGCTTACTGATGCCTCGTCGCAGAATACGTCAGTCATTCCAGCACGTTTCGGAGTTCCACAGAGGACGAATAGTGACTTATCGCGACAGTGGTTTATCGTACCGAGACATCGCGTCCGTGTGGGACGACATCCAGCCACAGTGAGGCGAGTACGGATTCGGTGGTTGCAGGAGGGACGGACGGACCGACGTGAGAGATTGCCGCAGCCGCGGCACACCACCGAACTAGAGGACAGTCATGTTGTGCGGCGGGCATTGACGGCTCGCATCGCCACATCACGAACGTTAGCGCAGGAATTAGGGTGTGTTGCGCAACAACCTGTGTCAGCACGTACCGTTCGACGTCGTCTGCAGGAGCGGAGACTTATCTCGCGGCGCCCTTTGCTCCGATTACCATTGACGTTACACCACCGGCGAGTGCGGCGGCAGTGGACCGTTGAATGCCGCACCTGGACTACCGAATGGCCCACTTCTGCCTGCAACACCATGATGGTCGGATCCGCGTGTGGCGGCACCGCGGCGTGAGACTGTATGATGCCTGCATTATACATCGCCATACCGGTCCGTTGCCTGGCGTTATGGTTTGGAGCGCTATTGGATATGACACCCGCACCCTTCTGGTACGCATCGCTGGTACACTCAACATCCACCGCTACATCTCCGACGTTTTTGAGCCTGTAGTAGGCCTCCCTTACCTGCAGGATCTGCCAGCAGCCACGTTTCAACAGGACAATGCGCGCCCCGCACGTGGCACGCATCGTGCAACAATTCTTCAAGGCACACCAGGTGTCACTGCTGCCGTGGCCAGCCTGTTCTTCCGATATGTCGCCCATCGAACACGTTTGGTAACTGATCGGCAACCGAGTGGCCCGGCAAGCACCACCCGCGGCTACGTCTGATGAACTGTGGCAACGTGTGGAAGCAGCCTGGACCGACATACCCCAAGCCCACATCCAAAGCCTCTTTCGGTCGATGCCGCGGCTTGTAGCGGCCGTTATTAGCAGCCATGGGGTTCACACGAACTATTGATATTAGCTTGTTCCGCAAGTCGCACGAGCCTGTAAGTTCAATCGTTTCATCTTTGTATCTGTTGTTTTGTGTCCAGTAAATCTGGCTTTGCTATCTCGTGTCCATCTTGGTGTTGTATTTTGGGTGGCCCGCAGTGTATTTCTTCCAAATGCTTACCAGCTAAGTTTATTATGCCTATTAATTTCTTCTTGGATGTGACCTTTGCTTGATATGAGTTGGTGTGTATATATGTACAAATGATTAATTCATATAAAAGCGCATACAATCCAGTGTGATCCATATACAAAATGATAGTCACCGCCTGCTAAAGATTGTGAAATTCCTATGGAGACCTAGTCTATGTCACCGTTTGTACACATAATTCCACTGAATTAAAGGTTTTATTCAATACTAGATTAGACTTTTTTTAGCCTAAATTACAGCACGTATGCGGTATGGCATAGATTCCTCAAGGTGTTGGAGTGCATCTACGTCTACAACAAACCAGGTGCTCACCAGGCAGTCCTTTAACAGACTTACATTTGACGGAAGAGGATTTTCTTCCGAATAAGGTTTTCTACATTCCCAATGGAGTTCAGATCCGGGCTTTGTGATGACCAGGAAAGATCGTGGAAGTCGCTGCCATGCTTGTTGAACCACGACTGAAAACAATTTGCCAGACGCACAGTAGGCAGTGTCGTCCATTAGACAGCTGTCACCTGTTGGATCAAATGTTAACACTGCAGGATGGACTTAATTGGCAACAATGTTCAGATAATCCTTGGAGAACACCCAACCTTCCGGCAATATCAGAGGACCCACAGAACATGCCTCACACCATGACAACAGCTCCAGAACTTCGAGTTGTGTTTACAAGGCAAACTAGATCCATTGCTTCATGGAACTCCCGCCAAGCTCTCTGCTTACAATTGGTACAGAACAAGGTGTACCACAATTCGCTGGACCACATGACCTTTCCCAGTGCTCAGTGATGGTGTTTCTGATGCCACTGTAGACGAACTTTCATGTTCTTCGCAGAAATCAGTGGTTTCCATGTAGGCATGGGACTGCCAATACCAATCCTTTTCTACTCCCTGCGCATTGTTCGATGAGATATGGGTTGGGAACAGCCTTCGTTAAATATTTCCGTCAGTTGCTGCACACGGGAAGTCCTGTTTCTCCGTACAAGCCTTCTCATACGACGGCGATCTCGTTCCTGAGAGATTGCCATCGCACTACAGTTAAGCCTGTTAGACAAGCAATGTAGGTTATTTTTCCACTTATTAAAGACCCGGGATATCTCACGTTTTCAGAAACCAGTCACTTCTGCTGTTTTCGAAATCATTACTCCATCCAGACGGGCACCTACAATATTCTCTTTATCGAAATTAAAAAGATCTTCGGTGCTTCCCATTGTGATCAATACCTCTGACGAGAATAAATCTTAAATAGTTGCCTATATCACGTGTTGTGGCCATGTATTTTGCATATACCATGAGTAAATTACGTTTACGTACATCTACCTAAAGATTTCCAATTCAGTTACCTGCGTGTGTAGATGCTACGTATGGTGTCTTTCAGACGTATGAACAAAATATGATTACGCAGATGGTGCCACCATACAGCCACGATAAAGTTTACTCTGTCCCTTAGAATGTATCACTTTAGTCTAGTGACATGTTTAGGTTTCAAGTACACTGCTGGCCACCCAAAATGCACCACCAGGAAGGACACGAGATAGCAAAGCCAGATTTACTGGACACATAACAAGAGATACAAAGATGAAACGATGCGACTTGCGGAACACGCAGACATCAAAAGTTCGTGTGGCCCCAATGGCTGGCAATAACGGCCGCTGCACGCCGCAGTATCGAACGAAAGAGGCTTTGGATGTGAGTTTGGGGTATGTCGGTCCAGGCTGTTTCAACACGTTGCCACAGTTCATCAGGCGTAGCCTCGAGTGGTGCTTGCCGGGTCGCCGATCAGCGACCAGGCTTGTTCGATGGGCGACATATCGGGAGAACAGGCGGGCCACGGCAGCAGTGACGCCTGGTGGGCCGTGAAGAATTGTTGCACGATGCATGCCACGTGCGGGTGCGCATTGTCCTGTTGAAACGTGGTCTCTGGCAGGTGTTGCAGGTAAGGGAAGACTAAAGGCTCCAACATGTCAGAGATGGTGCGGTCGCTGTTGAGTGTACCGATATGCGTACCAGAGGTGGGCGGGTGTCATATCCAATTGCGCCCCAAACCGTAACGCTAGACGACGGACCGGTATGGCGATGCATAATGCATGCGTCATACAGTCTTTCGCCGTGGCGCCGCCACACGCGGATCCGACCATCGTGGTGTTGCAGGCAGAAGCGGGATTCGTTGGAGAAGACAATGTCGTGTCATTCCGTGGTCCAGGTACGGCGTTCAACGGCCCACTGCCGCCGCACTCGCCGGTGGTGTAACGTCAATGGTAATCGGAGCAATGTGCGCCGTGCGACAAGTCCCCGCTCCTGCAGACGACGTCGAACGGTACGTGCTGACACGGGTTTTTGCGCAACACACCCTAATTCCTGCGCTAACGTTCGTGATGTAGCGATGCGAGCCGTCAATGCCCGCCGCACAACATGACAGTCCTCTAGTTCGGTGGTGTGCCGCGGCTGCGGCAATCTCTCGCGTCGGTCAGTCCGTCCCTCCTGCACCCACCGAATCCATAATCGCCTCACTGTGGCTGGATGTCGTCCCACACGGGTGCCGATATTTCGGTACGATAAACTGCTGTCGCGATAAGCCACTATTCGTTCTCTGTGGAACTCCGTAACGTGCTGGAATGACTGCCGTATTCTGCGACGAGGCATCAGGAAGCTTCCCACGCACAGATCCGGCAACACAACACACTTCCACTACTTACAACCCGCCTTCTGTGCACCCTTCTTATGTTGCTTTTCGGTGGCGTGCCGGCCGCACATGATTTGCATATGCTCTGTAATGCTAATCGTTTGCATGTCCTCTCGCGGGCGACGCGTGCTGCGAATTGCAGGCCAATCGGATGCTTCCTTCTTCGTGTTGCATTTTGGGTGGCCAGCTGTGTATTTTTACGATTGTACGTTTCTCAACAATTTTTGATTAGACCTTGTACTTTTACTAGTGTTTGAAATAGAGATCCACCATTCATTTCTCCGGCTAGGTGAGACCATCGATTCTGATCGCTATTGTGCAGAAATGCAGCAGATGCACAAAACGCTATATACCAAGCAGCCACAATTGGTCAATGGCATGTGGTCCTTCTGTTGGACGACGACGCTCTCCCATATGTTTACAAAATAACCCTCTAATACATCCACCAGTTGGACTACGAAACTTTGCAGCGCCGTTCATATTTCCGATAATTTACTCGCTCGGAATATCATCTTTTACGGCATCTGCAGAATTTTTGACGGAAAAGTCCTTTCCCCATGACCACGCTGTGCGTTGGTCGTTGCCATGTTACTTGCCTCACAACCCCAAAGTTTTATCGCCGTCAGATCTACCACATTGCAATCCTTTGATAGAAATTTGTCGATGCACTAGTTTGACTAAGCGGGTAGGTACCTTTGTTTTTATGAGGTGGCGTTATCATTTTGGACATTTCATCTGCACCAACTGTGATGCACTAGGAGGTGAAGCACGTGTCAAGACGACAAATCTGCAGCGATACATTCCGTCTGTGTAGCTTAGTCAGTTAGAGAAACTCACTTCAGAGCGAGGTGACGTAGGTTCGATCTGCGTCACCGACCAATTTGTAAGATTTCACACAACCTAATATAAGTACTTGAAAAGTGTTGTAGCAATTAGAGTGATAAATTTTTATGGTTGTAGGCAGTTTTTATCGATTCTTTCAATGAGAAGCAGTTGGATTTTCTTTCCTCAAAATAATTACTGTAGGAATAAATAAAGACCATCCTTAGGAAGTACACATGTACATTTTGACATTTTTATGATTATTTTATGATACTCTATTTCCTTTGCCTTGCATACCAAAACATGCTCATTGCTTACGAGTAGAAACTCCGAAATCGCTCCCGGCACCAGGATAACGTGATTAGAACATTTTCTCATTCACCCTAATGGCTTTGGCAAGCGTTAATCTGAAAGTGGCTAACGGATATCCCGGATTTATAAAACGTTCAGTGGAATTTATCGTTCTGCTATGGTAATGTAAAGGCAAGGTTTGTTTGTTAACGAGCAAATACTTGTGTACCTTATTCCGGCGATTATTTGGCTTCCAAGGCATGGACACTGCTTCTCAGAAAAAATGGAATTGCGTTAGGACAAAGAATAGATTTTGCTATAAAATCGGCTTGGTCTTTAGTCGCGGGGTATTTGGCATTCGGTTTTGGCGGAGGAGCAGGAGCTAGCTCGGAGGAGGCAATGGACGGTTGCCACGTCTGATCAAGAACAAGGAACGGTTGCCACGTCTGATCAAGAACAAGAAACGGTTGCCACGTCTGATCAAGAACAAGGAACGGTTGCCACGTCTGATCAAGAACAAGGAACGGTTGCCACGTCTGATCAAGAACAAGAAACGGTTGCCACGTCTGATCAAGAACAAGGAACGGTTGCCACGTCTGATCAAGAACAAGGAACGGTTGCCACGTCTGATCAGAAACAAGTAACGGTTGCCACGTCTGATCAAGAACAAGGAACGTTGCCATAGGAACGAGAAACGGTTGCCACGGGTCATCAGGAAAGACGAACAGTTGCCACGGGCCATCAGGAGAGACGAACAGTTGCCACGGGCCATCAGGATAGACGAACAGTTGCCACAGGGCCATCAGGAGAGACGAACAGTTGCCACGGATCGGCAGGAGCAAGGAGGGGTTGCCACGGGTCGTCAGGAGCGAGGACCGTGCCGGAAGGCGTATTTCTTTAGTGCGGAGAGCGTGTGGCAGGGCTCGAGTCGAGATAACTTTCGCAGAGATTCCCCGTTTGAGGAAAGTGAAGTTGCACGAGAGAGCAGCGGTTCCAGTTGCTAACGAGACTGGATAATTGCCTGGAATATCAATATCTCCTGATCTAATAACAATGTTTGTTATCCAACTGCTCAGTTGTTTGTAATTTTACGAATACTTCGATACATTATACACATACAGATGCATACATTAGCATTAATAATAACATCTATTAAAATTCAAGGGCAAAGGTGTGGCTATTTGTGAATACAGCGTCAATAAAAATGGAAATAGAGTGACACAAGGTGACACTGTATTTCTCCAAACTCTCCAATGCCACATTGCAAAGTGTCTTTCACTCATTGAACTGGGAAAACGAGATAAAAAATTAATGGATATTGTTTAACTCACCTTCGTTTTGCTGATGGCATAGTCATTTTTGCAACTTCCCCTTCAAAGCTGCAGAGTATGATCCAGGAACTTGCTGACAAGAGCAAAGAAGTGGGATTAAAATGAAAACAACATTGATGTACTATGCTTTTACGAGGAATAAAGGTTATCGATTGATGGGCAAAAGCTGGAGATAACCGTTACTTATATTTACCTTGGGCAACAGATATCAAGATAGGGTCACATTGACGAAGAAATTAATTGGCATGTAAAACTTGTTGGGGAGCTTTTGGAAGAAACAGTACAATTTTCAAGAGCAATATGCCATTATGTCTTAAAAGAAAAGTGTTTAATAAATGCATCCTTCCAGTTCTTACATACGGAGCAGAGACATGGACCTTAACTAAAAAAGACATGTAAGGGCTGCAGACAACTGAAGTCATAATACTTTATTGTGCTAATGAGCTAAAATATACATAAAGCATTGGCAGCTTAAAAGATTAAATAAATGGTAGTACATGAAGACAAGAAAAGATAAAATCTTGATTTATATAAGCTGAGGAATTAAGTCCGTTAAAACATTAATCTGCCACTTAAAATAAAGATAAACATTTTGCGCAGCTATGAATAAATGATTTTCTTAACACGTGTTAGGAGCGCGAAAGTCGGTCAAGCACTGAAGCCACTTAAATAAAAAGAAGAAACCATTAAGTGCTGAAAAGTCATCCATACACACCTGCAAACCGTGTAGCAGTGGAACATAGGAAAATCTCATTGCACGACTGTTGTGATGAGAATCTGGCAGTTCTGATATTTTTACAAGCAATAACTTATTTCCATCGTACAACAGCAATGGTGTAACCGGGAATAAGAAGAAGAGGAAGTCATGCATCGGAAAAATGAAAAGAGTAGAAGACATCATGATCAGAGTAAAATCTCTGAAATGGCAATCGGCTGAACATATTGCCTGAAGGACGGACTACCGATGGACAATGAAAATTATAGACTGGATTCCAAGGGACAGAAAACGACCCAGAAGAAGAAAGAAACTTGGGGAGACCTTCATCCAGCAGTGGATTGATAATTTCTGACAATGATGCTGCTGCTGGTGATGATGATGATGATGCACATCTACTAAAGGTAAAGTAGAGGAAGTCTCCACTGCACGAGAAAAGAACCTAAGTGAAGGCGTTGGGAGTGCATGCGCATATTCGTCGCATTTAGATAAGAAATGCCCTGCAAGGCGCTACACTTACTTTCGTCCAAATCTTTCCTGCAGACAAAAAGCGCCCTGTGCGTGCACATGTCGTCTCTCCACTTGAATCCATTACTTCCATCCAGTTGGGCACATCGTTCATAAATGGAGTTTGGCTGCGTGCTCATCCAGTTCCGAAATCCAGAAACACTGCCATCTAACCACCTGTAAGCTTTCATGTCGCGGGGATCATACTGATATAGCCCAATGAACCATCTCACACGTTGGTATGATGATCCCATGCCTTGAATGGTCTGCAAAAATAAAATTAAAACAAAACAGGTTACATTAAACGGAAAAAAATTCCAACACCACGAAAAAATAGTTGTAGACGAATGAAATGGCGGCAATACATTCGTATAGTTAACATATTTAATCGATTAAGGTTTCAAGATCACAGTTTATTGTAAGCGCGAGAAGAGCCATTTTAAATGTGAAATGCTGGTACATCAATAACCGGTGTAACCGCCAGAATGTTTATTTTTTTTTTTTTGATTGGAGGTTTAACGACCACCGTGAGCAACTCAATGGGCTATAAGCAGTCGCCTGTCCCTAATTTAGGGTCACTGGTTCCAGGGAAGGGAGAGAGCCAGTGCCGTAAGACAAACACAACATCCATGCCTGACCGGGATTCGAACCCAGACCCCTTACGGACGAATGATCAGAGGCCAGCGCCTTAGACCACTGCGCCACCGGGGCGGCCCGCCAGAATGTTGAATGCAAGCACGCAAGCGTTCATGCATTGTGTCGTACAGGTGCTAGATGTCAGTTTGTGGGATGGAGTTCCATGCCTGTTGCACTTGGTCGGTCAATACAAGGACGGTTAATGCTGGTTGGGGGTGACGCTGGAATTGTCGTCCAATGATGTCCCATACGTGCTCGATTGGTGAAAGATCTGGTGATCTAGCAGGCCACGGCAACATGTCGACACTCTGTAGAACATGTTGGGTTACAACAGCGGTATGCGGGCGAGCGTTATCCTGTTGTAAAACACCCTCTGGAATGCTGTTCATGAATGGCAGCACAACAGGGTGAGTCACCAGACCGACGTACAACTGCGCCGTCAGGGTGCGTGGAATAACCACGAGAGTGCTCCTGCTGTCATAGGAAATTGCTCCCCAATACCATAACTCCATGTGTAGGTCCAGTGTGTCTCGGCCGCAGACAGGGTGGTTGCAGGCGCTCACCTGGCCTCCTTCTAACCAACACACGGCCATCACTGGCCCCCAGGCAGAACCGGCTTTCATCAGAAAACACAACAGATATCCACTCCGTCCTCCAATGAGCTCTAGCTTGACACCACTGACGTCGCAAACGGCAGTGGTTTGGAGTAAGTGGAATGCACGCTACAGGACGTCTGGCTCGGAGCTGTCCTTCAAGTAACCGATTTGTAACAGTTCGTTGTGTCACTGTGGTGGCAACTGCAGCTCGAATTGCTGCCGCAGACGCAGTACGATGCGCCACGGCCATACGCCGTACACGGCGGTCTTCCCTCTCAGTAGTGCCACGTGGCCAGCCAGAACCCGGTCTTTTTGAGGCAATACCTTTCCCTTTACCACCACTGCCAACAATCATGCAAAGTGGCTACATTCCTGCCAAGTCGTTCTGCAATATTGCGGAAAGAAAATCGACCTTCTCGTAGCCCTATTACACGACCTCGTTCAAACTCCGTGAGCTGTTGATAATGGCTTCTTTGTCTTCTTAAAGGCATTCTTGACTAACCCTCGGAACATGCAAAGCAGGTTTGCTGTAAATACGTGCTGTAACGTTCGTGAGCGTTAGCTATCGTTGAGATTCGACACACTACGTTGAATCTCAACGATAACTAACGCTCACAAACGTTACAGCACGTATTTACAGCAAACCTGCTTTGCATGTTCCGAGGGGCGCGACCAGCGCCACACGTACGCGCCGAGCGCGTAATTTGCATAGACGTCATCTTACAGGTGTACTCTCTCCGCCTACCAACTGTCGTTTATCTAACACAACCCCTTCTTGGTGTTGGGATTTTTTTTCCGTCAGTGTATGTAGATATAGGAAACGGAATTGATATAAAATGAACTATAGATTCATTGTACAAAACCTGATGTACGAGAGCCACATACAGTATGTCAAACCATTGTGTCACCTGTAGCACAGTGGGGCTACAGGTATCTGAAAAGTGCGGGGAGCGTTTTGGTCGGTGTGCTACAAGTAGCTAAAAGTCTAGGATGCCGTTCGATCAATGTTTTACAAACAGCTAAAAGTGTGGGCTGTCGTTTTATCAGCGTGCTACACGTTTCAGAAGGCTCAGAAAGCCATTCGTTCAGTGAGCTACAAAGAGCTGAAAGCGCAGGATGCGGTTCGATCGGTGAGCTACAAGTAGCAGAAAGTGCAAGAAGCCATTTAGTAGGTGTGCTGCAAATAGTTTAAGGCGCGGAAAGCCGTTCGATTATGGTGCTACAAATGGCTGAAAGTAGGGAAGGCATATGTCAGTGTGTTACAGGCATCAGAAGATTCGGGAAGCCATTTGGTTAGTTTGTTACAAATAGCTGTAAGTGCAGCACGTGGTTCGACCAGTGAGCTACAAGTAGTGCAAGGTGCGGAAAACCGTTCAATCAGTGTTCTATATGTAGCTGAAGGTGCAAGACACCGTTCAATCAGTGCGCTATAAATACCTGAAGGCTCGGGAAGCCTTTCAATCAGTATGCTACTAATAGCTGGAGTGTCGAAAGCCGCTTAGTCTTTGTAACAAGTGCAGGAAAGAAAGTTTTACTAAAGGAAGTATAACGTCTTGTATCATAATGAGAAAGCTGTCTCAGTATGTACAAGAAAAATATTAAGATAAGGTGGTTGTTTGGTTTGTTTTATTAGCCTCACTTCGTTTGCATTTATTTTTATCCTCGCAATCTTACACAGATGTAACGTGGTTGCTAACAGAGATGGAAACGGGTCATGGGTCAACGCGTCGACAATTTCTGGTGGGTCAAACGGGTCGGGTCAAGGTGTTCCTGACCCGATTTCGACCCGGTTTTATTTACGCTTTACTTTAGAAAAGCAAAAAGAACATTCTTTTACAAAGGAAAATGTGCACTATAGAATTCTGTGCTAGATACTGGTGCTCGCTGACTAAAACATGATTTGTCATGCAATATGAAGGACGAGTGTTATCAGAAGGAAAAGTGTCCGCTCCTCCTCTGGGGAAAATGATGAAAACAACATCTGCAATTTGGTAACTCTCAACTCATCATAAATTTGTGAAAATTGTTATTGCCGTGAAACATATTCTGAAGCTTGATGAGTTATAAAAAAACCCTGCAAGAATGAAATTAAACATACAACAAGTTTCTTAATTAAAAAACATTTGACTGTACCATCATCAAAATCAGGTGGAACGGCTTTATCATTACTGTGCAGGAACTTTTTGACTCTCGTAGATGTGTTTGAAAACATGTGCAAAATAGTTAGGTTATGTTTTGCAAATGAAGGATGACATTTTCAGTACTTTCTCTAAGTGAGTGAGTAAATTATGTGTTCCTATAATACATTTGTTTGATTTCCGTATAACCTAAGATACACACTGCGGAGATAATTTTTCGACGCCCTGTATATATATTATAGTTCAAAACAGATCTATCCTGGTCGGGTCTGTTTCAGTTACAGATACCTGAAGGCTTTCCGAGCCTTCAGGTATTTATTTTGTTATCTGACGTCCGGCTCCGGGTACAAAACGTTTGACCCGTTTCCAACTCTGGTTACTAACGCTGACAAGAGAAGCCTTTGAACTGTCACTCTCCAAAATTGAAGAAACGTGGCCAGGAAATAGCACTAAGGGCAAAAACCCAATGGGTGTATTTCCGTTTTGGCCCAAACAAAAATTGAAGAAATATGGTCAGGAGATAGTACTAAGGGCAACAACCAATGGGTGTATTTCTGTTTTGGCCCAAACGAAATTTGAAGAAATGTGGCCAGGAGATAGTACTAAGGGCAACAACCAATGGGTGTATTTCCGTTTTGGCCCAAACGAAAATTGAAGAAACGTGGCCAGGAGATAGTACTAAGGGCAACAACCAATGGGTGTATTTCCGTTTTGGCCCAAACGAAAATTGAAGAAATGTGGCCAGGAGATAGTACTAAGGGCAACAACCAATGGGTGTATTTCCGTTTTGGCCCAAACGAAAATTGAAGAAATGTGGCCAGGAGATAGTACTAAGGGCAACAACCAATGGGTGTATTTCCCTTTTGGCCCAAACGAAATTTGAAGAAATGTGGCCAGGAGATAGTACTAAGGGCAACAACCAATGGGTGTATTTCCGTTTTGGCTCAAACGAAATTTGAAGAAATGTGGCCAGGAGATAGTACTAAGGACAAAAACGAATGGGTGTATTTCCGTTTTGGCCCAAACGAAAATTGAAGAAATGTGGCCTGGAGATAGTACTAAGGGCAACAACCAATGGGTGTATTTCCGTTTTGGCCCAAATGAAAATTGAAGAAATGTGGCCAGGAGATAGTACTAAGGGCAACAACCAATGGGTGTATTTCCCTTTTGGCCCAAACGAAAATTGAAGAAACGTGGCCAGGAGATAGTACTAAGGACAAAAACCAATGGGTGTATTTCCATCAACAACCAATGGGTGTATTTCCGTATTGGCCCAAATGAACTGACAAAGGTGAACGAGTGGTCTGAAAATGGCCTTAGAGCACAAGTGGAGAAAATCATCGAACGTATCAATGAACAATTAATCGCAGTCAGAAAAGTTCAATCAACATGTTGTTATATCCGTGGAAAAAAATTCGATACTGCGAAAATGATGACGTATCTTTTGATAATGTTCAAAGTATTTGCTTTTCAGATATCAATGACAATTTTCAGTACTGTGATAACTTTGGGATCTTGCGTTGTTCTCATTGTTCCAAATTAGTTTGCTTCGGTCATGTGTTCAATGCCACAAATGTTCATTTACCAAACCTGGAATAAAGGTTTTTGTTGCTTTTTGTATGACATGCCATCATTTTGAATCATGGGGACATAGCTGACATTTGGGTTTACGTATAACGCACCACAACACATGTTAGATGATTTTTCACCACTTGTGCTCTAAGGCCATTTTCAGACCACTCGTTCACCTTTGTCAGTTCATTTGGGCCAAAACGTTTGCCCTTACTATTTATCTCCCGGCCACGTTTCTTCAATTTTGGAAAGTGTCAGTTGAAAGGCTTCCGTGACGAGTGATTTCAAAGCAGGGGCTCTGACAGTTAGTTGTTGCATTCGACATACGAATTAAAGTGAAACACTAGCATCTCCCTGGATCATAGTTGTATTATTCGTAAATTCAGTTCAGCATTAATTATCTAGTCTGATATTAAGACGGGCATGGGCAAGGGCGCCGACCGGGGATTTTTTTTTTCTTTTGTTTGCACCTTTAGATCACAGACGCTAGTCGCGTTAACCGTGCTATAATTGTGCATGTCTAGAAAATCATTATAATTTTTTAAATGAAGAAAAGCACGTACTATTTCTTTCTGAAAGCAAAATTTAAAACGGAGATGATGTGCAGCTCACTCACCTTGACAATGAATCCATGTTCGGCGCTATTTCTCACACTGGCAAGAAAGGAATTCCTTTTGTAGCAAAATTCTTGTGCTTCGTTGAACCTTTGATTGTTCGTGTCGGAGAAGAGGAAACACACATTCCGGAAAGTTCGCCACGGGGTTTCGCATTTATTTGCACAATCTGAAAACCGAAAAGGAAAATTAAAGAACAACATATTTTACTCAAAACGTATCATGAAAAAATGAGACTAAAACTCATAAACCAAAGTTAGAAACGCCGGCATTGCCTTTTTAATGACATCTTCTGCACAGAAAACTATATTTCATTTATTTAAACTATATTACTATATTTCATTTATTTAAACTATATTACTAAATTTCATTTATTTAAACTATATTACTAAATTTCATTTATTTAAACTATATTACTAAATTTCATTTATTTGAACTATATTACTAAATTTCATTTATTTGAACTATATTACTATATTTCATTTATTTAAACTATATTACTATATTTCCTTTTTTTAAACTATATTACTATATTTCATTTATTTAAACCATATTACTATATTTCATTTATTTAAACTATATATACATATTTTACTCAAAACGTATCATGAAAAAATGAGACTAAAACTGATAAACCAAAGTCAGAAACGCCGGCATTGCCTTTTTAATGACATCTTCTGCACAGAAAACTATATTTCATTTATTTAAACTATATTACTATATTTCATTTATTTAAACTATATTACTAAATTTCATTTATTTAAACTATATTACTATATTTCATTTATTTAAACTATATTACTAAATTTCATTTATTTAAACTATATTACTATATTTCATTTATTTAAACTATATTACTAAATTTCATTTATTTAAACTATATTACTATATTTCATTTATTTAAACCATATTACTATATTTCATTTATTTAAACTATATATACATATTTTACTCAAAACGTATCATGAAAAAATGAGACTAAAACTGATAAACCAAAGTTAGAAACGCCGGCATTGCCTTTTTAATGACATCTTCTGCACAGAAAACTATATTTCATTTATTTAAACTATATTACTATATTTCATTTATTTAAACTATATTACTATATTTCATTTATTTAAACTATATTACTAAATTTCATTTATTTGAACTATATTACTATATTTCATTTATTTAAACTATATTACTATATTTCATTTTTTTAAACTATATTACTATATTTCCTTTATTTAAACCATATTACTATATTTCATTTATTTAAACTATATATACATATTTTACTCAAAACGTATCATGAAAAAATGAGACTAAAACTGATAAACCAAAGTCAGAAACGCCGGCATTGCCTTTTTAATGACATCTTCTGCACAGAAAACTATATTTCATTTATTTAAACTATATTACTATATTTCATTTATTTAAACTATATTACTAAATTTCATTTATTTAAACTATATTACTAAATTTCATTTATTTGAACTATATTACTATATTTCATTTATTTAAACTATATTACTATATTTCATTTTTTTAAACTATATTACTATATTTCATTTATTTAAACCATATTACTATATTTCATTTATTTAAACTATATATACATATTTTACTCAAAACGTATCATGAAAAAATGAGACTAAAACTGATAAACCAAAGTCAGAAACGCCGGCATTGCCTTTTTAATGACATCTGCTGCACAGAAAACTATATTTCATTTGCTTAAACTATATTACTATATTTCATTTATTTAAACTATATATACATATTTTACTCAAAACGTATCATGAAAAAATGAGACTAAAACTGATAAACCAAAGTTAAAAACGCCGGCATTGCCTTTTTAATGACATCTGCTGCACAGAAAATTATTATTAAAAACATTGAAACAAAGACGCATTTAAAAAAAACCCCAAAAGCTTTTTATGTAAGGAGCTGCAGAGTTTTGCAGTTCCACTAATTTGGGAACACTGTTCTCACAGTGGGTATTGAATCAGCTGCATGAGAACAAGTGCAACACCTTTTTCTTAACGGAGAAAGAATCGAGTCCAAACGCAACAAGCCGAAGATCCAAAAGCCTGTGCCCTAAACCACGCGAGTTCCGTTTTATTAAAAGTTACTGTTATCTAAACATTTACTTACTTTTTAGCTTTAATGGTAATTTACATATATATATATATATTGATTGGGGGTTAAATGACCACCGTGAGCAACTTATTGGGCTATAGACAATCGCCCGTCTTCAATTTAGGGCCACTGGTTTCAGGGAAGGGAGAGTGCCAGTGCCATAAGACAAACACAACATTCATGCCTCACCGGGATTCGAAACGTACCCTTCACGGACGAATGATCATAAGCCAGCCCTTAGACCACTGCGCCACCGGGACGGTCTACATTTTGCTTTTGGCTTAACAACTGGTGATGGTGACAGGAGTACATGTCTCCTCAACTTTTTCCTTAAGTAGGGACCGTGTGAAAATACAGCTTCGTTTGCTGGTAATGGTATTCGAACCCGTTCCGGAGCCGACTGTTCTGAACCTTCAGAACAGTCGACTCCGGAGAAGACGGTGAGCCATCTCACGTCGTATCTACACGGACGGAGCTTATCGATGCAACTTTGCCGTTTTAAACATGCGTCACCTTTAAGATAGGCTGCAGTCCCTGTTAATTAGTCTTTCTGCACCAAATGTGATGACAAAAAATGTTCTTTACCGGAGATACGACGTGAGATGGCGCACCATCTCTGTGAAGCATCTTTTATTTTTCTAAACATGGTACATAACGTTTTTACCCAGCAATTTCAAGTAGCATTCGGTATCTACTAAGCAAGTCTTCAAGCCGTGTCTGGTTCCGCAAAGAAAAAGGTACCAAGAATGACGGATGTAGTGAATACACACTACATCGTTATTCGCAGTGGTTCCTCTGTGCGCGCATGTGGATTAACTTGTGCCATATTCGGAAATTTTGCGTATTGTTAAACCCACGTAACGAAAAATCAGCTTTGTCTGATGTCTTTTGTCTCAAAAAATGAGCTGGCGTAAAGTTTGCAATCTGTATGGTTAAAGATTTAACACACCGTAATGGATAAAATCTAACACACCGTAAAGGCCCAAACATCTTGCCACTTCACGAGCCCTGTTTATTCCACTTGTCGTTTGAGATGAGAGTTCGTTCATTAGGTATGCACAGCATTCGTACTAGATACACTCCCTCAACCCTATTCTCTCACGTCGGGGATAATCCAGCAGACTTCCATTTTCCTCAGATTGTCTAACCAGACACTGTAACCCGGCACAGACGACAGAACTTTGGCCCTTCTTCAGTCCTTTCTGTTGCCAATTCTATGCTTACATAAAAAAATTCACTAACAAGGCTTTATCCGGTACAGTTAATATCATAGCAACACTCCTCTTGAACAACGTTTTCAATAGCGGGATGGATACCCGTAAACGTAATACACAGAAGATTAATGGCGACAACTTATCGCTTTGTGCTTCTCAAGGCGTAACATTTGCATGTCTTTTATCGTTTGCATGCGTGTAAAGCGACCCCCACTCGTCGCATTTTCGACATCCCGGGGTCCATATTTCCGCTGGACAATTCCACACTGCATGATGCAGCTTCTTCACGGGATTTCTTCAGGGATAACAACGTTCCATCTCTGCCATGGCCGGCTAGATCTCCGGATTTATCACCCATAGAAAATCTCTGAGACATGCTCAAACGACAGGTGCAATGATACGACCGTCTGCCAACAACCCTTGATGAACTTTGGACGTGGTTCAATACAACCTGGGAGGCTATTCTATAGGGCACCATTAACACATTATTTGATTCGATTCCTCAGCTTTTACAGCAGGTGATACAAGCCAGACGTAGTCACACCGATTATGTTGTGTTGGTGAGAATGAAATGTCCGGCAAAGGACCAGCACACGTGGAGGGCGAGAGCGGAAAAATTGGACAACTTACCAAAGCAAAATAATCCCCCACGGAATCGACACATATTTGTTATTTGTCCGGCAAGACCATGATCCCGGAACAAAAAAGTTTTGTGGCTGGGACCCGAAGTAGTCATCAACTGCACGTTGAACCTCGTTGTCTGTCGTGAACTGTTTCCCGGACAGGAACTGATCCAAGCAACGAAATAGATGATAGTATGTTGGAGACAAGTTCGGGTATTAGGCAGGATGAGGCAGGGCTTCATAGCTCAAGGAACTTACTGTCAGCATCGTTCCTTGTGCGACATGAGGGAGAACGTTGTCCTGGAGCAGAAGAACACCATGTCTGTTGACCAAAGCCGGCTGTTTCTGCAGAAATTTTCGGTGCATCTCGTGTAATTCAGTACAATAACGTTCTGCAGTGATGGTTTGGCCACTTGCCAAGAAACTCCGATAAATTATCCCGGCTGTGGACCACCAGACAAGGAGCATCATCTTCTTGGTGTGTAGGGGTAGCTTAGGATGTCGTCCAGCAGGCTGTGCCTTGCTTAATCATTGTGCAGATCGTTTCCGATTATCATAGAGGACTCACTTCTCGTCGCAGGTGACGATTCGATGCAGTAGAGGTTCTTGTTTATTCCTGGTAAGCAGCGACGTGCAGACTCCCAAACGCCTAGACTTGTTGGCAGTTGTCAACTCATGCGGCAACCACATGTCCAGCTTTTTGACCTTACCCAGCGCAGTAAGACGCCGAACAACTGTCGTGTGGTGGACACCTACCTCTGCCGCTATCTCGCGACACGTTTTACCGTCGGTGGTCCTCTTCAACCACACGTAACAGAACATTGTCAGAAACAACAACAGGTCGGTGATCACGTGCTCTGTTTTGCAAGTCCGTATCTCCACTTCGAAACTTCGCAAACCATCGCCGAATGGTTCGTTTGTTGCTTGTATTCTTCTCAAACGCATTGTTAGCGTTTCGAGCGGCAATTTTTGCAGAATGGCCCAGTTTAAATTCATACATGAAGATGACTCTCAAATCCGGCGTCTGCATGTTTCCTTTTCAAGCTACGTTACGTCCAAACAAACCACGCCTGAGCCAATTGTTCATCAGATTAGATCAGATCAGATGCAAAGGATTTTAGGAAGGGAGTGTCTGACCCCAGGTCTTAAACAACCCTTAGAAATAGGAAGCTAGGAGATTTGGGCTAGAATGCCTGATAGGAAAGTGACACGGAAGCGAGGTGGAAAGGGGGAGGAAGACGCCCTTATTTATTACCGGGGGCCAGTACCCGGGGTCCGACAGCTTAACGTGTCCATCCGACGCACGACGGACATTTAGTGGCTCGAGCGTTCGTACCTGCCTGGGATCGAACCTGAGGTTTTCCCTTGGCAGTCACGAACGTTGACCACTACGCCATCCGCGGCCCACGCCTTGTTCTTCAAAATCGTGCTTGCTATTTATAGTAACACTGTGACGTAATACCCGCAACTTATGTAAGTCGTTCCATTCCGCTGTGGTGGGGGCCTGTCTCTAATGCTCGTTCGCGCCGGACATTTCATTCGCACCTTCCCAATAGCTACATCGACACACCTGATACTTATGACACCGAAATGCTAATCATTTGTTTTGTATTGTCTAATGAACATATCGCCGCCCCGGTGGCGCAGTGGTCTAAGGCGTTGGCCTCTGATCATTCGTCCGTAAGGGGTCCGGGTTCGAATCCCGGTCAGGCACGGATGTTGTGTTTGTCTTACGGCACTGGCTCTCTCCCTTCCCTGGAACCAGTGACCCTAAATTAGGGACGGGCGACTGCTTATAGCCCATTGAGTTGCTCACGGTGGTCGTTAAACCTCCAATCAAAAAAAAAAAATGAACATATCCTGTAACAATAAAAATCACAGCTGGACACCTTTCAGGTGTTCTGTTTTTTTTATGGACAGTAGTGTACATTACAACCTCTGTCATCTTATATATTTCAAAATAAACACTAGCGGGTTGTAATCATTGACGCATAAGAAAATTAAAAAATGGTTTTGCGTCAGTTCGTCGCATTCCTAATAGATATATGCAAACCGTATGCAACATATGATTTCGTTAGTCTGTACGTCCGTCTTTCTGCCTTGTTAAACTGTATCGAAATATCAATTTGCTAAAAATTTCTTCTTTCCCACGGACAGAATAAACGGCAAGATTTCAGACTTCACGCCTTCCGTCTTGCGATTGTCAGTTAGTCACTATCCGTCTTCAGAAATTATTTTCAGCTTCTAAATTGAAGAAACCATTCACGTGGCTGATAGAAGAAGGCATGTCCTCAAAATTATCAATCGCTTGTTCATCCGCCTTTCTGTTCGTCGGTAGTAATTAGTGCCACTTGCGTTTCAAAATGGCGAACTGTTAAAATTCTTTCTCTGTCCTATAGGGGAAAACATGAACATAAAATCTATGATATCTCTTCCTCCGTCAGTCAGTTCCTCAGTTCGTCTGTCCGTCCACAGAAACGATCTGTTCCAACTCACAACCCAACATGATTCTGGGGTTTGCAAAATTTCAAGTGTTTTATTGTAATTCAGGTATGCTGATCAAGAATATCACATCCGTTTTTCTCTGTCACCCACAGATTTTTCACAACTTCCCATGTTATATTTGTTTATATATGACAAAAATGAAAAATATTGTGAAGTAATCTGTTATTTTATATTCTAAAAAATTAAATTTACTAGCTAAAGCAGATCGCGGCAGTTGGAAAATGATAAAATAGATGAATACATTTTAGTTGAGAAGTGATACAATAGATGGCGCCTCTATACCAAAAATGCAGCATTGTGTGTTTTTGCCATTTTGAACACTGTGCTTCAAGCTATGAGACCGAAGTGTATTTCGCTCATTTTAACTGTTGTGTTGTTCGTTATTACTGCGTTATGGCGTCGAGAGGCTGTGTTCCGATTCATTTTGTTATACATGTGGTAGTTTTGTGATGAAAAAAAAAGGCAACGCTAAATAACGGATTTGATCAAAGAGGCGTATAAGGCTTATTTCGGTATAAAGCTTGGACCCCAGGACAAGAAATGGGCGCCACATCAAGTTTGTCACACGTGTGTTGAGCAAATGAGAAACTGGACTCAAGGTAAGAAAAACACTCTTCCATTTGCTATTCAAATGGTATGGCGAGAACCAGTGAGTCATCAGAAATGCTATTTCTGCTTAACCACACGAGTAAAGGACTACAATTGCAAAAACATAAATAATATTGCCTACCCAATGACTCCCTGTGCTATCAGACCTGTACCTCATGGTTCTGATTTACCTGTTCCATCACCTCCTACATCATTAGATTTTTCATCAGCTTCAGAAGTTGAGTTAAATTGTAGTGAAACTAAGGACTTGTACCGCAATCCTGAAACTAGTAGTGGACCACAGAAGTTTACACAAAGTGGATTAAATGACTTGGTACGGGATTTAAATCTGCCGAAGGAATGTGCACAACTTTTAGGATCAAGACTCAAAAACAAAAATCTACTTGCTCCAGGAGCAACATTTTCATGGTACAAAAACCAAAAAAAAAAAAAAAAAGAATTTGTTGAATATTTCGCCAAAGAAGAATCGCTTGTATTTTGCAGAGACATTCCTGGACGTATAATGCATTTATCTCCCACTGTTCATGACCCATCACAGTGGAGATTGTTCTTTAATTCTAGTAAGAGAAGCTTAAACGAAGTTCTTTTGTATAATGGCAACATTCTCCCTTCAATACCAGTTGCTCATTCAGTACATCTGAAGGAATCGTACGAAAATCTTGACGATCTTCTTAATAAAATAAGATATCAGGAATACAACTGGCAAATTTGTGGAGATTTTAACATTCTGAGCATTATATTAGGGCAACAAAGTGGCTTCACAAAAATGCCATGTTTCATCTGTGAATGGGACAGTAGAACTTATAAGCAATATTGGATCACAAAAAATGGCCTAAAAGAAAAAAAACTTGATTCCAGAATCAAAGAACATTCTCCACCCGAACCTAGTGGATCCGAAAACGTTATTTTACCACCCTTGCATATTAAATTAGGATTGATGAAACAATTTGTTAAGGCTCTGAAAAAAAATGGTGAATATTTTAAATATTTGATTAATGTTTTTCCACATTTATCAGAAGCAAAAATCAAAGAAGGAGTGTTTGTTGGCCCAGATATAAGGCGGTTAACTAAAAATAAAACTTTTGAGGAAAAAACGACTACAACAGAAAGAGAAGAAAGGACTAGTTTCAGAAATGTCATTCAAAATTTTTCAAGCAATTACAAGCATCCTAATTGCAGAGCCATCGTAGCAACTATGCTAGAAAAATTTATTTAAGAACCTGGGTCGCAACATGAGCTTGCAAATTCCTTTTCTGAATTCTCACCTTGACTATTTTCCCGAAAATGTTGGTGCTGTGAGTGAAGAACAAGGTGAGAGATTTCACCAAGATAGAAAATGTATGGGAAAAACGATATCAAGGAAGATGGAATGTAAATATGATGGCGGATTATTGCCGAGGTTTAAAGAGAGATTCTGCTTTTGAAATTTCACCGTATAAGAAAAGCCTTAAACGTCCGTTTGACGGAAAAGGAAAATGATTTTGTAAGAACACATTAATTTTGATTAATTTTGTTTTTCATATTTTTTTTCATTAACTATTTTTATCTTCACAAAAGTGATTTTTATTAAGATTGTATCAGTATCAATGGGTCATGGATTGTATACTATTATCTTAAGAAAATGAAATAAATTCTATCTATAAATTACTGATAAACAATATATATATATATATATATATATATATATATCATCATCATCATTGTCAACCATTATCAATCCACTGCTGGACGAAGGTCTCCCCAAGTTTCCTCCACAACAGTCTGTCTTGTGCCAGTCTCCTCCATGTCATCCCTGCATACTTTCGAATTTCATCCACCCATCTCCCATGTGGTCTCCTTCTGGGTCTTTTCCTGTCCCTTGGAATCCAATCTAAAATTTCGGCTGTCCATCGATGATCCGTCCTTCTGGCAGTATGTCCAGCCCATTGCCATTTCAGGGATTTAACTCTGATCATGATGTCTTCCACTCTTGTCATTTTTCGGATCCACGAGTTCCTCTTCTTATCTCTCCTGGTTACACGAAACATGCACCTCTCCATGCTTCTTTGAGTTGTCTGCAGTCTTTGTATATCTCTTTTAGTTAAGGTCCACGTCTCTGCACCATACGTAAGCACTGGAAGGATGCATTGATCAAACACTTTTCTTTTAAGACATAATGGCATATTGCTCTTGAAAATTATGCTGTTTCTTCCAAAAGCTCTCCAGGCAAGTTTTGTACGCCGATTAATTTCTTCACCAATGTGACCCTCACTTGATATCTGCTGTCCAAGATAAACGTACGTGTCTGTTATCTCCAGCTTTTCTCCATCAATCGATAAATCTTCATTTCTTGTAAAAGCATTGAACATCACTTTTGTCTTCTGAAAGTTCATTTTTAATCCCACTTCTTTACTCTTGTCAGCAAGTTCCTGGATCATACTCTGCAGCTCTGATGGGGTAGTTGCAAAAATGACTACGTCATCAGCAAAACGAAGGTGGGTTAGATAATCTCCATTAATCTTGATCCCTTTGTTTTCCCAGCTCAGCGACTGAAAAACACCCTCCAATGTGGCATTAAAGAGCTTCGGAGATATGGTGTCACCTTGTCTCACTCCCTTTTCAATTTTTATGTGTGTTGTATTTTCAAACAGCCGAATCTTTGCACTTGCATTTTCATTGATGTTATTAATAATATTAATGTATGCATCTTCAATACCGCATGTTTTCAGAGCCATTGTAACTGCTGATGGTTTCACCGAATCAAAGGCTTTTTCATAATCGATAAAAGCCATGCACAATGGAAGTTCATATTCCCTCGCTCTTTCAATTAGTTCTCTCAGTACGTGGATATGATCTATTGTGCTGTAGCCACTCCTGAATCCAGCTTGTTCTCTCGGTTGAGCCATGTCCAGTGTTACCTTCAAGCGGTGTGAAAGAACTTTAGTGAAGATTTTATAAACTACTGATAGGAGGCTGATAGGTCTGTAGTTTCCGAGATCCTCAATGTCACCTTTCTTATGTAGCAGGATCATTGTAGCGGTGTTCCAATCCTCAGGAATCTTTCCTTCGTTAAGGCATCGAGTGAAAATTTGGGCGAGTACTGTTTCGATTTCTCCACTTGCTTCTTGTATGATGTCTACAGTAATTCCATCTTCTCCTGGAGCTTTTCCCCGCTTCATGTTCTTGATTGCATGTGCAACTTCTGCTGGAAGGACTGGAGGAACTCTGGTATTGGTATCTTTCATGATGTCTGGAGTGCATGTATCATCCCTTTCATATAATTTGGAGTAGAAATCTTTCACTCTTGTCAAAATTTCGCCTCTATTTCTTGTTACAGAACCATCTTCTTTTCTCAGTGCCATAATCTGTTTTCTTCCCTTACTGAGATGTCCCTTTGCTATCTTTAGGCTTTGGTTGTTTTCAATTGCTTTCCTCACTAGTTCACAGTTGAATTTTCTTACGTCTTCAGTGATACTTTTTCTTACTGTCTTGCATAGCTCTATATATTCCACTTTGGAAGTCACATCTTCTTTAGTTGTCCTCATCTCTCTTCTTTTTTGCATCAACATTTTCGTTTTTCCTGATAATTTGTTTACATGCAACTTGTTCTTAGACCCAGCTAATTTTGTTGCTGTTTCCATAAGAGCTTTGGTTACTTTTCTGTTAACTTCAGAGATGTCCGCTTCTTCCGATGTTAGGCCTTCTAAAGCAGAGAACCTGTTCTTCAGTTCCAACTTGAAGGTATTATGGTGTTTTTTAAGGTTGGTTATGTAAATAGATTTTGTTTGTCTTATGAGCTTGCCACGTTCAAGTTTGGTGTTGAGGTGCATCTTACATCTCACCAATCTATGGTCACTACCTGTGTTGAACTTGTTTAGCACACTGCAGTCGTCTATGACGAATTTTTTGTTACACATAATAAAATCAATTTCACTTGTCGTCCTATTTGGATGTCTCCATGTCCATTTCCTGTGTGGCTTTTTCTTGAAGAAGGAGTTCAAGATGAAAAACCCTTCTGCCTCTGCAAACTCAACGAGAGTATTTCCACGCTGGTTTCTGTTGCCGTGACCGAATTTACCTACTGAAGTTTCATTCTGTTGCCGTTGCTCTATTTTTGCATTGAAATCTCCCATAATTATTTTCAAGTGCTGCTTACCTTTATTATTTAGATGACAAATTTCCTCATAAAATTCTTCAATTTCTTCTTCAGGATGACTTGTGGTGGGTGCATAAGTTTGAATAATCTGAGCCTGGTATCTTTTCGAGAGTTGGATAACAAGTCGTGCAGCTCTGTCAGAGGAACTTTCAACTTCTACAACTTTATCCTTCAGTTTCTTGTTTATTATAAATCCAACACCACTAGTTCTGCCAGTATCTGTCCCACGATAGTAGAAGAGATGTCCACTTTTCAGTTCGATGAGATCTTCTCCTTTTCTCCTTACCTCACTTAGCCCCACGATGTCCCACTTGATCCTTTGTAGTTCCTCTTCCAATTCAAGAAGCCTTGAATCAGAAGATAGGGAGCGTCCGTTGTACGTAGCCAAGGTCAGCATCAGATGGCAGCCTAGTCCGGTCCTCCGGGGATTCTTAGCACCCTCTGCCTTCATGTCGCACTGGCCGCTGCCTTGGCCAGGTACATTCCAGCTGCCGGAGACTGAGGGCCAAGATTTAAGTTGTGGAATCATTTTGGAGGGGTTTGGCCATAACTCACCACGCTGGCCAAGCGGGTTGGTGAGTGTGGGATAGAATTTCCTCTAATCCCGATGGTATAGTTATACCGCTATTGGCGGTCGCCAGAGCCCCTTTAGTGGGAACAGGATGTACCACGAGAAGGCGGGGTTGACATTTGTCAAGGAGAGGCTGTGATGTTACGCATCACCTGACCTTACATCCCATATATATATATATATATATATATGTACATACAGATATACAACATATTCATGATTTTGTTTTCGCGGTTGTGAAAAATCCTTACGTGACAGAGAAAAATTAATGTTATTTTTGAAATCAGCATAGCAAAATAGATCTAAATCAGTCGAAGTAATGTATCTAAATCACTTGAAGTAATGCAAATCATGAGTATGCTGTATAAATATATATATATATATATATATCATATTCATGATTTTGTTTTCACGATTGTGAAAAATCCTTACGTGACAGACAAAAATAAATGTCATTTTTGAAATCAGCATAGTAAAATTAATCAAATCACTTGAACTAATGTTATCCCCAGTCGAAAAGTTAAATTTTGTAGGGTAGTGATATCATATTGATGAAATAATTTTTGTATCTGATAGGGACACGAGTGCACAGACTTCTTAACTACGCTTCCTTTTATACGAATACCTGTTGGTCTGCAGAAATAAAACTTGGCCGTTGGAAGTGGGGATATCTTTTCTGCGGACGGACGAAAAAAACTAACGGATGGATGAAAGGACGGAAAGATTTATGAAATGTTATGCTCATGTTTTCTCTTATTGATAGAGAAAGAAATTTAACAATCCAAAAAATTGAAGATAAAATATCATTTCTACAAACGGCACTGATAGATGGATGAAGGGAAAGACAGATGCTACTAATCTTGTGCGTATGCATGTCTCTATGTCATAAAATGAATTTCTTTTATCTGGTCATTAAAAGCTGAAATAAAATTTCGACGGACGGACTGGGAGGCCAAATACCGATGGAAGGATGGAAGGGCGTCTGAAATTTTATGTAGTTTATTCATCAAATCAACATTTCGAAGTGCAAGTATCCTTCTTGCAGGAGAGAGAGAGAGAGAGAGAGAGAGAGAGAGAGGTCTCTGTGAGAAAGAGATAGGCAGAGAGAGAGAGAGAGAGTCGGACAGACAACCACGACAATTAAAACCGTAAGCTTTTCTGCGTATGATTTGTGTTTAACTGTTATAAAAGTTCCGAACCCTGCGTTTTTGTCCACAACAAATTGTTGTAATAGACGAATGGACGCCAAATCGAGAAAGAAATGGGTGAGGAAAGTGTCTAACTATAAAGCACTAAAATTTCTCAAATAATTCAATTTCAAAATATTCAATTTCTCGTCATTATCAGGGCTATAGGAACTTAAGTCTGCGAGTCAGTTCTCTACGTCACAAATTTTGTTCCCAAATTGATTAAAATGGGAGGAAAGAATTTCGAATACTCTGCATATCTGAACTCAGTATACGGGGAAACGTAGATTGCTGACATCTTGTTTTCAAAAATTTTACCCAAAACCAAGAAATATATTAGCATTATGGATAAATTGTTATCAAAAACTTAAGAGATACTGTATTTTCATTTTAGTGATTAACTGATGTCACATTTCGGTACTTTGTTTAAGTTATTTTAAAATTACACCTGCTTTCAGCGCTTTCTTTTAGTCAAATAATTATTTTGAAAAAATATGTCACTCTTCCTTTCCATAAGAATAATATAATTCTTTGAAGTGGTGCTTTTCAAGAACATGATCACTTTTTAGTTAACAACTACAACAACAACAACAACAACAACAACAAATTGATTATCCTTTTAAGTAACTTAGAAATTTCCAGTTAATCTTGATACAAAACGCCTATACATATTAAATCATTCTTGTTCCTAATTGGCCGAAAACTAGTGGTGTTCTTTACTTCTCAGATTTTTTTACGCTTTCCAACCGTAGGTTGAAGAAGCTTATATGCTCCATCTTTGTCCGTCTGTCATCCGCACGATAACTCGCGTAAAAGTGGTTCGATTTCGATGAAATTTTAGTATATGATAGGAGACCACCTGGGAACGAACCCTATTAAAAATGGGCGAAATGGGGTCAAAGGTCAGGACATAGGAGCGGGATCCATTCCATTGCCCTTATGCGTCATGACTTGCGTAAAAATGGTTCAATTTCGATGAAATTTTAGTATAGGGTAGAGGGTTACCTCGGAACGAACCCTATTAAAAATGGGTGAAATGGGGTCAAAGGTCAGGACATTCCTTTGCTCTTATGCGTCATAACTTATGTAAAAATGCCTCGATTGAGACAAAACTTTATCATGTTGCTCCGGAAGTATACCTAACCGGTTCTGTTGAATATAATCAAAATGGGGTCAAAAGTCAGGGCGTAGGAGCGAGATTTATTCTACAGCCATTATCTTCATAACTTGAATAATGATTTCTGGTATGTTGGAAAGATTATCGTAATCAATGCATTGTATGATTTTACTAACTTGTTAGATCTCCAATCTCAACATTACCTTCAGCCTGAATCGTCTTGTAAAAGTTCCTAGATCTTTCACAGTTATGACAATTTGAAATTGTTTGAAGTTTGTGAGCATTCCAAAAATTCCAGATGCCTTTTATTTTGCAATATGTTTCACCTCATTTAGGTAGTTGACAATATCACAAGAGGACAAAATGCAGGGCAACTTTAGAATACCTGATTAGTGGGTCAAACATGTTGCGAAAACAAAAGACAAAGTGTTATAGTTGCTTTTTAATTTTCGAAGATAAAGTGAAGCATGTTGCAAAAAACAAAACCATTTGGGGCTTTGGGATCCGAAGAAACTTCAAACATTTTTGATTTGTGATTACTGTGAAGGATCAAGGAACTTTTCCAAGATGTTTCATACTGAAATGACGTTGTATAATGTTTTTAGATTTGTACGTATTTGTAACTATTCTTTGTGCTTTGAAGCCTATACTCTTAAAACATTACTTATCGTACATCTGTGATTCTTGCAACACTAAAATTTCTTAACGTTATGCTCCGGATAACTGCACTGTAAAAACTTTTCTGAAATTCACGAGCCACTTTCCGTCATTTCTTTCGTGATTTAACGAAGCATATTTCTAATACAACCTTTCCCGTGAAATGACGAAAAAAAAACCCTGAATTTCACGAATTTTTCGTACCACGGGAAAATTCTAAATTTTCATAATCCTTTCCACAGTTTTTTTTCACATATTGACGCTAAATTCCCGTTTTAGAGGTGTGTTAACGAAAAATTCTGAATTTCAGAAACCTTTCCGCCATTCTTCTAAATTCCCGTTTTAGAGGTGTGTTAACGGAAAATTCTGAATTTCAGAAACCTTTCCGCCATTCTTCTAAATTCCCGTTTTAGAGGTGTGTTAACGGAAAATTTTGAATTTCAGAAACATTTCTGCCATTCCTTTCGTATATTTACAAAAAAACTCCGCTCTCACTTTTTCCATATCCGTATGACGAAAAATTACCGGTAATAGGCGCGATTGGTGAGAATTCTTGAGGTTTGATTAACTTTTAAATTTCAATCGTCTGTCGAATTTTGAAGTTCCGTATATAGCGAGATCGGATATTATTGATAGTATATTGCATGAATTTTGTTTATTGTAGCACAGGATATATCTTCTCCTCTGCACTGTTTTGTACACCAGCTATTTAATATATATACACTGAAGAGCAATTGAATTAGAGATACCTGTCTAGTAACGTGTAGCACCACCTTCCGCCCTAATGCTTGCGGCGATTCGTCTCGGCATGGACTCGACAACACACCGGAAGCGTTGGGAAGCCATACGGATCCACGACCCCTGAACAAGCTCCCACAGTTCACGAAGATTTGAGGGAGGGGGTCAGAGCCTCAAACATCTCTCTCGATGGCATCCCAGATGTGCTCGATGGGATTGAGGTCAGGTGACCTAGCTGGCCAAGGAAGCGAGGTCACGTCGGTGGAGTGTTCATTCAACCATTCGGATACAATTCGGGAGCTGCATTGTCTTGTTGTAGGATGAGGTCCCCAGTGGGATGTTGAAGACGCACAAACGGGAGCAAAGGATATCCCGGTAGCGTTGACCTGTGAGGAACAATGTCACACGTACCAGGGGTCCCATTTCAGTCCACGTAAACAGTCCCCAGACGAGAATGCCACCCCCACCAGCTTGAAGAGTACCCTGCTGGCAAGAAGGATCCATCGCTTCATGTGGTTTGCGCCGTACTCGTATCCTGCCATCCGCATGTAACAACGTGAATCTCGACTCATAAGTCCAGGCAACATTTTTCCACATGGCTAGGGTCCAGTGGCGATGCTCCCGCGCCCATGCTAATCTTTGCACCCTGTGATGTGCGGTCAGCAGCGGTACCCTCGTGGGACGATGGCTTCTGTACCCCATAGCGAGGAGATGGTTCTAGATGGTGTGGCTGCTTACACGTTTTTGTGCACCAGCGTTAAATTGCCGAGTGATTCCTTGCACTGTAGCCCGTCTATCCGCTGTTACAATGCGAGCTAGCCGACGATGACCCCGCTCATCCACACGCTGTTGTCCACGGCAGTTGGCCCTTGCAGGGATGGTTTAACCGGATTCGATGTACTCACGGTGCACCCGTGACACAGTGGCTCCTGAAAACCCAGTGCCTGCACGACTTCCGAGATAGAGTGACCCATTCGTCGGGGCCCCGACAATTTGCCCACGATCAAATGTGCTTAGATCCTTCGTCTTACCCATACTGCGTCATACTGCGCCTTATTCCCGTCGCATCACTCCTTATATTGTCGGATCGCTGCATACGTCATGTCGTTTTCGTTTACAGGCCCGCCCACAGCGCCACATGTGCATAACGCTAGCTGTCACTAATTCAATTTCCCTTCAGTGTATATTGTGTTACTGTAAGAAACCGTGTACTTAACTTATTATACAGATGGTTATACGATGTCTATGTATCAGTCTTTGGACAACTTAAGACAAAAGCTATTATAGCTATCAAGAGTAAATATTATAATTTAAGAGCTTTTTTTGGTGACATAATACTATAAATAAGTACATTTAACCTTTTTTAAAGATAACTGAAAGTCAGTGTTAGTTAAAAAATATAAAGTTGCAAAGTATTTTCTTGCTTCGAAAAATCACAATGAGAAATGCTTAATTTGTAAAAAGTCCTCCTACAGAAAGAAAAAATATTATAAACCTATTCAGAAAAAAATTAAGCTCCAACAGAAAATAAAATGATTAAACCACTCGTATTAATGCCAAAAAAAATTTTTTTTCATTGTCGCGCAATTTGTTTTACGATGTATGTGAATTGAATGGTTCAGTCGTTAAAGGCGTGCGTTACTAGTTCAGACGGCCCGGGTTGACTCCTGACTGGAGCGGAAGGATTGTCTGGGGAAAGGGCTGAAAAATGCAGGATTATCGGTTTTGCGGAATTTCAGTTTAAATACGGAAAAACCTAAAATGAATTTTCCTGAAATAAACGGCATTTCAGACTACGGTAAATCTGTGAAAAATACGAAAGTTAAAATAAACAGGCACTTTTAAAAACGGAAATTTCCGAAAAACACGGACACTTTACCGTCAACTTTGCTGCACGTTATTTTCAGAAATTTTCCGTGAATTCACACCACTTATTGTTTACAGTGTATAACACAAAATCCTTAATCACACAGTGAGAAATATTAGGCTTTCTAGCGGTCAGAAGAGAGTAGTCTTTACTTACGGAAATAGTTTTTATGGGTTGCTGTGCCACATCAGGTTTATTCTCCAAATAATTTTAACAGCATCAATAGCACTGTACTTCAAAAGACTTCAACAGTATTAACAAACTGAACTTCTGCAATGTGAAGCTCAAGGTGTCTCACTACTAATGTAACTTAATCAAATATATGTACATAGCTAGTCTTGATGAATGAATGCCACACCACGCAAGGCTGCACTAATCTACCCACTCTTACACTTTTCTCTCCACCCATTACATACATCGTTCTTATCTCGTCAAAACAAACACACGTCATTCAGATCTGACCTCAAGATTATTGTCAAATAACATTCAGTGAGTAAGAATATATAACGTAAAGGTTCAAACGCTTTAAAAGAACGAATTTAATATTTACCAAGGAAAAGAAACTAAAAACGAAAGTTAAATTAGAATATACGTCATAATTGATACTGGAAATTAATGCTGTGAAACAACGCCTTTAGTGTTCTGTCTTTTCAAAAGAAAGTATGAAAATAAAATAAAGCCTTTAAGTCATTTTCTGTGAACCATACACAGTTGTTTTCTTTCCATGTCTTCAGAAGGCTATTTAATGGCTTCTTTAAATGGCTTTCTTTGCATGTATTCAAACACATTGTGTTTCTTTCTAGATTTCATTGGAGCTCATATGGGATTTTGATTCATTTATGCTAAATCCCCAAGCATATACACTGAGTGGCCACTTTATCATGACAACCAGATATTTTTAAGCAAATGAGCTATGACTGCATGCTGTTGCCGCCAGAGAGCGAGGCTAGTATAAAAAAGGGAAAGCTTAGTGCTTGCGACAGTAGTAGAAGTGATATTTGGGTGACGACATGGGTAAAAAATGCGATTTGACGAACTCTCAACGTGGGATGATTGTAGGAGCTCGGAGCCATGGAGCGAGTCTCCCCGAAACCGCCGCATTCGTGAAATGTTCCAGAGTAGCTGTTGTTAAAGTGTTTAAAGACTGGACTGTCAGCCAAAAAACTGGATCTCTATGTGCAACGTGTGGTCGTCATCGAATAGTGACTGCTCGGGCAGAACGGAGAGTGTCCAGACTGGTAACAGACAACAGAAGGGCAACAGTGAGACCATCTTAATCAAGAATCCCCAAATTACAGACCATCTTAATCAAGAATCCCCTCAAGTGATCTCTGCACGCACTGTTCGCCGTACACTGCATCGGATGGGATATGGCAGCCAAAGGCCTGTTCGAACATCTTTGCTGTCTGCAGTTAACAAGAGAAAACGTCTCCAGTTCGCACAAGGATTGGACAGTCGATAATTGGAAACAAATTATGTGGTCCGATGAATCACGTTTTCAGTTGCACCATGCCGATGGCCAAGTGAGAATTTGGCGGAAACAGCACGAAAGCATGGACCCCAAATGCATTGCTACAACCCTTCAAGCTGGTGGAGGCAACGTTATGGTTTGGGGAATGTTTTCCTGGCATGCTTTGGGCCCTTTAATTCGTGTTGACCAACGTCTGACTGGCACATCATATCTAAACATCGTTGCGGACCAAGTGCATCCTGTCATGTGGATGATTTATCCCAATGGCGATGGCTACTTTCAACAAGATAATGCGTCCTGCCATAGTGCTCGTATTGTACAGGATTGATTTCAGGAACATGCCGGTGAGTTTACTTTGCTGAGGTGGCCCCCACAATCTCCAGATCTCAACCGCATTGAGAATTTGTGGGATGAAGTTGAACGAGCCATCAGACAGCTGAATCCACAACCCTGCGATATCACACTCCTGGTAAGTGCTATTCATTAAGCAGGGTCTCAGATTCCACAAACCACCTATCAACATCTCATGGAATCCATGCCAGGAAGAATCGACGCAGTATTAAAGGCAAAAGCTGGCCCAACAAAGTACTGAGGGGTGGTCATAATAAAGTGTCCACTCAGTGTATAACATATAACCTTTTGCCTGTGGTGAAATTAGAACTCACGTCTTCTCACTGCATAACTGCTGTTTATCCAACTGAACTACGTCGGTGGGTTTATCGTTGAAACATTACCAATATAACTCATATGTCACCTATGTCATGTCAAGTACAGGGTGTTTCGCTAGATAGTCTCCCAAAGAATGAGTCATATTTTGCAAACACACCCTACTTAGAAACATGACATGCGGTTTACAACGTTCCTTAGTTCATGGGAATGTAGCACCATTCACAATAAATGCTGGAAATGTCCTCCACCGACATTCAAAGACACTTCCACGCGATGCTGCATATTATCGAAGGTCCTCCGCAGCATGTCCTCATCAGTAGTCCAAATTGCTACACTGATGTTGCTTTCTCTAGGTCTTCTAACATGCGAGGCTTGTTGTCAGTGATGTATTCAGGCATCTTCCAAGGATGCTTAGCCCCCGAAAATTCATAGCCCTCCCCCAAGAAGGTTTTTGGGTGATCTCCCCTTACATTTAGTCTAATTGTTGTCGTTTATATCTTGGAACACAGTCCGTCGACACTTTACATAACGGTGCAGTACCCATTTCTCATCGCCCGCTACAATTCGTCCCCAAAACGGTTCATTTCTGTGACGAGAAAGCAAAGAGGCACAGATACGATTTCTATCCTCTCGTTGCTTTGCAAAAATCTGGTGCGGAACCCAGTTCTCGAGCTTGGTGATGAACTCAAGCGCATGCGTCCGTCTTTCGCCTCTGTTGTTATGTGTACCGACAACGTTTCCGTTAATTCCTGAACGGTTGAATGTTGATCATTTGTTATGGCTTGGTCCACATCCTCGTCAGAAACCACGGATGGACGTCCTGGACGTGGTTGATCTTTGCAGCTTCTATCTCCGTCCCGGAATTTCCGAAACCAACGGCGACATGTGCTATCATCAACTGCGTCCTCCCCATACACTTGACAGATGTTGCGGTAAGGCGCTGCTGAAGTCCTGCCTTTATCGAACTCGTACAGTAAACAACGTCCAATGTGCTCTGTCGCATGCCATCTTACACCGTCCGTGATTTCAGTTACGATTGACTTAGTGGGACAAACCTAGCGTCTCTATATGTTCTTCTACTCCACGCTTCATCGCAGCGTCATCTGTGAAGTAACTACTCCGATCGCAATTTGCATAGACGGGTAGAACTTTTACACACACCCAATATTATAGGAACGTATAATTTACTCACTTGCAGAAAATATTGAAACTGTCGTTCTTCATTTGAAAGACATAACCTAACTGTTTTGCACATGTTCAAACACATCTGCGAGAGTCAAAAAGTCCCTCCGCAGTACTTAAAGCTACTGCACCTAATTTTGATGGCGCTCCAATGAAAATTTTTGAATTAAACAACTTGTATGTTTAATTTCAGTTTTTGTTTTTTACTTTATAAAACAGCAAGGTTCAGAATATGTTGCACAACAACACCAATTTTTACACGTTTATGATGAATAGAAAATTTACAAAATGTGGATGTTGTCTTCATCATTGCCCCTCAGAAGGAAGGGACACTTTTCCTTCTGAGGACACTCTTCCTTCGTATTTCGTGACAAATCATTTTTTCAATCCGGCGTCACCAATATCGAGCACAAAATTCCACAGTGCGCATTTTTCTTTGAAATTATTATTATTATTTATTTTTTTTGCTTCTCAAAAATAAAACAGTGATAAAACTGGGTCGAAATCGGGTCCGGAATACCTTGACCTGACCCGTTTGATCCGCTAGAAATTATTGACCCGTTGACCCGTGACCCGTTTCCATCTCTACACATACCGAGCCCTGCATTTTTGTCTCGTAATATTTATAACACTATAAAGTGCTTAAATTGCAGGTGAGATTTAAAATTTACATGAAGTTTTCTTCTATTTGGTATACAGGGTGTTCGTAAACTGTTTTGACAAAAGAAGAGGGGGTGATAGTACCCATCAAGACGAACAATATTTACAATGGAACCTAGGGTCGCATTCCACTCTGAGTGTCAGAAAAGAGTAACTTCGAAATACGTTCAACAAACACAAGTCGTCACCTCAGATGTTATTTCTTTCTTGCCGGATAAGTAGCACATCGCCAGAACATCACCGTCAAGCATTTACCGTGTGCAAATCGCCAGAGAAAAGACGCAACATCGACAGTTGCAGCTGATTGGCTTATCAATGTGCAGTAGACACTTCCTGAATGCCACATATCCCGCACGATGGATTGGACGTGGCGGACCTTTGGCATGGCTTCCACGCTCACCGGACTTAAACCCACTGGACTTCTTCTTCTTGGGGCACATGAAATCATTGGTGCACGAGACGCCTGTGGACTCCTTGGAAGATCTCGTCGCGAGAATCGTTGGCGGACAGGATAAACACGACACCAGGAGTCTTCGAGAGTTTGCTCCAGTCTTTCATTCTCCGGTGTAAATTGTGCAACGGCACCCTTGGCCGCCACTTTGAGAATGTACTTTGAGTCTGTCCCTGATCTCCATAAATGGGATTGTGCAACTTATGATGTCGTTAATTCTCTTTCTTTGCACTGTTGAAAGTTCAACTTGGACATCTAACTTTACTCTTTTCTGACACTCAGAGTGGAATGCGACCCTTGGTTTCATTGTAAATATTGTTCGTCTTGATGGGTACTATCACCCATCTTCTTTTGTCAAAACAGTTTAGAAACACCCTGTATAATATACGTTAGTACCTCTTTTCTTTTATATGTTTTATTGCAATTCAAAGATATAAACAACCATGTTAAGGCAGGTGTTTCAAGACTTATGCGCTCCTCTGTACACCTTCGATATATTTGTTCTTGCACAGCAAAGGAGATTTGACGTTTCTGATATGCATGCACGTGCCCATGTAGCGCACACGATCACGCCTCTTTCAAAATCCCTTAAATCGGGATTCTTTCCTATATTGTCGCATTCCTCACACGTCTAAAGTCTTTGCAGTGAGTTGGTAATAAAACATCTCAACGTCATAACTACGTACGTTAGTGAGAATGCTACGTGTTTGATATATTGCTGTATTGAGAGTACTAATATTAGGGGTATGCAAAAGTTTCCGCCAACCCCGCTAGTGAGCGCTGTAGGGGTCTAACCGGACGGCCACCCGTGCTGTCAGCTTGTACACGAAGCCATGCATGGCGGTCGATAAAGTTCATTTGCGGCACTGTTTATTATTCATGTTTAATTTAAGGAAAAGTGCGAGTGAAGCATAGGGTTCAATATGTCAGGCGTATGGCGAAAGTGTTATGGGTGAGCGGACGCGTCGAGGATGGTTTGCTAGGTTTAAGAAAGGTGATCTTAGCTTGGTAGACAAGCCACGTGCAGGTAGACCGCAGGAGCTTACAGACGAGAAGCTGGAATCGCTGTTGCAAGAGGATGCCACACAATCGACCACGCAACAGACGAAACGTTTGAAAGTGGCTCACTCGATGGTGGTACTGCGTCTACAGGCCTTGGGGAAGATTCAGAATATTGGTAAATGGGTTCCGCATACCTGAACAGGGCCTAATATTGGTCAACGTTTGGGCACCTGCATTTCGTTGTTAAAGAGGTTTCAAGGGAAGAATTTCTTGTGGCAGGCTCTCACCGGGGATGAAAAATGGGTCTATTTTTGACAACCCAGTACGCAAGCGATCTTGGGTCGACCCAGTCCAGCCATCAACATCCACTGCAAAAACAGGATATCTACGGAAAACAGGTGCTGTTGTGTGTGTGCTGGGATATGGATGGAGTGCTGTACTTCGAGCTGTTGAAACAGGGTGGAGCAATCCCTGCACAAAGATATAGCAATCAGATGATGGAACTGAACGTCGCAATCGAGCAGAAACGCCCATGGGCAGGTAAAGGATGCAGCCCAGTCATCCTGTTACACAATAATGCTCTATAACATGTCGGTGCCACCACGAAATCAACCCTTGAAGAGTTACACCGGGAGGTTTTACCTCAGGTGGCTTACTCCCCGGACATTGCGCCCTCAGACCTTCATCTGTTTCGCTCTAAGCAACATGTCATATCCCAACAGTGGTACACCACAGTTCGAGAGGTGGAAAATGTTTTTCCCTGCGTTCTTCAACTTAAAACCCTAGTCCTTCTATCACAGGGGCATTAATTTGTTGCCTGAAAAATGGTAAAAAGTCATTGGTGCTAACGTCCAATATTTCGTTGAATAAATCTGTAATGTTTTTTTTTATTGTTCCTGTCTCCTTTCTCCTTAAAACGGCGGAAACTTTTGCATACCCCAAATGATTTTCTACTTCAGGAAATCACACATTTTGATTAAATATTTGATTAAATATTGTCATATGTACAACTCCGTAACGTTTAATAGCAGAAGATTTTCCTTTCTTTCAGTATGGATGTGCTGATTTGCCCTCTCAAAACGAATAAAAAGGAAACTTACCCACTGGTACTAGAAGAATAAGAATGAATATAAAAGAGAAGGCACTTTTCTCGTGGAGAATATCTATATCTTCCCGGATCTGTAAAAGAAAAAGAGAAGATGTAAGTTAGCCTGCTGCACTACGGCACTGTGTTTTCTCTAATATTTTTTAGTACTAAAATTATTACTATAGAATACTACTTCAGTCTTGCTCATATTTAAAAATCATTAAAATTTTAACAGGTCTCCATTTGTCTAACCAAAAATCAGGTCGATTACCATTTGACTGATTTAATGACTGATTACCGTTTGACTGATTTAACTGATTTAATGACTGATTACCGTTTGACTGATTTAACTGATTTAATGACTGATTACCAAATATCTTTAAAACTTCGTGCCAACCATCATGGATTACTGTAGTCAAAGCACGATACAAACCCAAGACAAGTATTAAAACAAATAGTTGTTAAAACCATTTTAATACTAAGATCATTACACCAACGCAAGATCTTTCAAGGCGCACGGCGCGTTATCATCAGGCCGAATGGTTGATTAGTGCAGCAGGAACCCCGTTCTTATACAGTGCTTTCTTCAGATTTTTATGACGTAACCAGTCCGAAATCATAGGCGCACTAGTTAAGTTTGCAATTTTCAAATTTCTAAAAGGAAGAACTGCACGCAGTCTGCAAATCCCTACATAATTTCACAATGTTCACAAATGGTTCTGTTATACCTCATTGGTGAACATTGTGATATTTCGTAGGGATTTGCCGACTGCGTGCAGTTCTTCCTGTTAGAAATTTAAAAAAACTACAAACTTGACTAGCGTGCCTATGATTTCAGACTGGTTACGTCATAAATATCTGACGAAAACACTGTGTATAAAAACGGGGTTCCTATTGTACTAATTAACCACTCGGCTTGATGATGAGGCGCTTGGCGCCTTCAGAGGTCTAGAGTTAGTGAAATGATTTTAGTATTAAAATGGTTTTAACAACTATGCGTTTTAATACTTGTCTTGGGTTTGTATCGTGCTTGGTCGGCTTAGTATAGTAATCTAGACTGATTGCCATTTGACTGATTTAACTGATTAAATGTCTGATTATCATTTGACTGATTTAACTGATTTAATGACTGATTACCATTTGACTGATTTAACTGATTTAATGACTGATTACTATTTGACTGATTTAACTGATTTAATGACTGATTACCATTTGACTGATTTAACTGATATAATATAATTTTGTTCTTCCATTAATTCTAAAATCATACATTTTTAAGGTCTTAGACCAGCTGTTTTAAATGGTGTAAAAGAACTGCATGTGTGATGCTTTCTTCACCCCTTTTCTTCAAAATAAAAAGCTTTGTGGCATATATTTCATGAAGCCCTTTAAATCTACTTTTACGCTTAAACCCTTGAAACTTAACGGCTCGAATACGTTCTAGAAAATGTGAACACTTATAGTTTCCTTGAACATAACCCCTTTCATTTATTCTAGCAGACCTGCTGAAAGCCTTTGTAAACTCTGTTGCTTTTTTGTTCTGGTATGGAGAAGTAAGGATTAATGACCACCGTGAGCAACTTGATGGGATATAGGCACTAGGCAGTCGCCCGTCACTAATTTAAGACCACTGGCTCCATGGTAGAGAGAGAGAGAGAGAGCCAATATTGTAAGACAAACACAACATCCATATCTCGCCGGGATTTGAACCCGGACCCATCTCAGACGAATGGTCAAAAGCCCCTCTTAGACCACTGTGCCACCACCAGGGCCTCTGTTGCTTTAGCTTGCGGTGTTGCTTTAGAAGACGACTTCACCGACACATAACGTGATAAATGATAACGTAGTAACGTAAGTCAGTATTCACGAGGGCTATACAACCGCGAACAATGAACTGATAGCAATTTATATTTAAAAAAATGTCCTGTTTGCAAGATTTCATTTGAAATTCAAATTATTCAAATTTCGGTTTACATGGAACAAAATTTTGCTAGTTTCCTCAATGAATAATCATTCCACAAACATACTTTTGAATCCAATCTTATTTTGCAAATGTTGTTTCAACTGAGTTTTAAATAAACCCTATTTTCCGAATTTCATTTCAAATGAAGATCCGTTAGTTATAACGAACCAAATCATATTTCCGTTAGTTAGTAAATTAGGCTTAGATTTTGTTTTTCAAAATCTAGGCCTTTTACTAATTGTCATGAACAGGATGATTTAGCAATAGCTGCATTGATTGAGATTCCATGCTATAAGTTCCTTTCGGAGTTTTGCTTTAAAACTGTCAAGCAATGGACATTTTTTTCAAAATCAAAATTTTTCTACCTCATTTGAATCAATATTAAAATTGGGTTTGTCTGCAAATAGGTGTGACGTAGGCTACATGCTCTAATTTAATTTTCAATTTTGGTTGTTTGCTTTTATTTAAAATATGTTACTTCTTGTTACCTCTTCTTATTTAATGTCATATCTCCCAAGAGCTTACATTTTTGGAAACTCCTGGCACGCAGACAAGTCAATAACACGTAGACAAAAGCCCATTGCTTGAGCAACGCGTGTGATTTTTGTGTGCGTACAATGGCGTTGCTTGTTCCTAATATTTGGTAACGCTCTTAGAAGAGACTTCGTTATTGTGCTCAAGAATTAACATTTGGTTTTATCTATTTGTTTTCAACTGAGTGTCACGTAGCAAGCCTGGACTCTGGCAAAGACAATAAAGATAAGCTTACCTTAAGTGTTCATTATCTTTCATTCTCTTTTTTCTTTTATAAATAGAAGATACAACCGAAACCTCGTTAGGACAATAAGATATTTCAAATTTTTATGGGGCTGCACTCATTTTGTTCTTACATCGAATTCCATTGATCGATTGCTAAGTTTTTGAGTACGAAATTCATTTGTGTCCGACTGATTTTATCTTTAATAAATAACTTCCTCAAAATTTGCTAGCACATAGGACTCATTCTTTCTTCCTCGAATATTTTTTTAATGATGCTGTCATTTATTCCTCTTTCAGCTATTTATTAACTACTTCGTTTATTAATTAATCAGTTTTTTAATTAATTTTATTTCACCATCTTCAATGTATTCGTTTTTAACTTTTTCTCATACTCATTTGTTTACTTCCTTCTTTTCTTTTGTATTTAACCTTTTTGTCATTCCTTCTTCTTCTTGTTCTTCTTCCAACCCTTTTTATAACCAATTGACGCTCATAAGCCTCCCTTATCTCTTTCCAAATATTCCTGTCTTGGGCTTGTCTATTCCCCAAGCTTTCCTACAATTTTGTTTATATCATCTATCCATCTTCCCTCTGGCCATCCTACTCCTCTCTTTCATTTATACCCTCTCCATTCTGTTACTATTTTAATCAATCTATTATTTTCCATTCTTGGTATGTGGCCAGCACATGTCCATTTTAAATTGAGTATCTTTTCAACTATGTCTAAAAGTTTTGTTCTGAATCATATATCTGTGTTCTTTACTTTATCTTGAAGTCTCATATTAAGTAGAGATCTTTGCATCTTAACTTGTGTCTTTTGCAATTTGTCTAAGTTGTTTTTCTTGATAGTCTAGGTTTTAGCGCCATATGTCATAATGGGTATTATACATTGACTGAAAAGTTTTGCTCTATTTTGCGGCTTTATTTTGCTACTTAGGATCTTCTTTAGCTTCTCAAAAGCTGTCCACCCCATTTTTATTCTTCTATCGATTTCTTCCACAATTCCTTTCTTCGTGGTAATTAGTTTTTCACTTGGTATAAGTAATCTTCCACGTATTCTACACTGCTGGCCACCCAAAATGCAACACCAAGAAGGACACGAGATAGCAAAGTCAGATTTACTGGACACATAACAACAGATACAAAGACGAAACGATTGAGCTTATAGCCCCGTGCGACTTGCGGAACACGCAGACATCAATAGTTCGTGTGGCCCCCATGGCTGGCAATAACGGCCGCTACACGCCGCGGCATCGAACGAAAGAAGCTTTGGATGTGGGCTTGGCGTATGTCTTTCCAGGCTGTTTCCACACGTTGCCACAGTTCAACAGGCGTAGCCGCGGGTGTTGCTTGCCAGGCCACTCGGTTACCGATCAGCGACCAGACGTGTCCGATGGGCTACATATCGGGAGAACAGGTAGGTCACGGCAGCAGTGACACCTGGTGGGCCGTGAAGAATTGTTGCACGATGCGTGCCAAGTGCGGGCGCGCTTTGTCCTGTTAAAACGTGGCCGCTGGCAGGTCCTGCAGGTAAGGGAGGACTACAGGCTCCAAAACGTCGGAGATGTAGGGGTGGCTGTTAAGTGTACCGGCGATGCGTACCAGAGGGGTGCGGATGCCATATCCAATTGCGCCGCAAACCATAACGCCAGGCGACGGACCGGTATGGGGATGTATAATGCAGGCGTCATACAGTCTCTCGTCGCGGTGCCATCACACGCGGATTCAACCATCGTGGTGTTGCAGGCAGAAGCGGGATTCGTCGGAGAAGACAATGTCGTGCTATTCTGTAGTCACCACCGCCGCACTCGCCGGTGGTGTAACGTCAATGGTAATCGGAGCAACGGGCGCCGTGCGACAAGTCTCCGCTCCTGCAGACGACGTCGAACGGTACGTGCTGACACAGGTTGTTGCGCAACACACCCTAATTCCTGCGCTAACGTTCGTGATGTGGCGGTGCGAGCCATCAATGCCCGCCGCACAACATGCCGGTCCTCTTGTTCGGTGGTGTGCCGCGGCTGCGGCAATCGCTCACGTAGGTCCGTCCGTCCCTCCCGCACCCACCGAATCCATACTCGCCTCACTGTGGCTGGATGTTGTCCCACACGGGCGCCGATGTCTCGGTACGATAAACTGCTGTCGCGATAAGCCACTATTTGTCCTCTGTCGAACTCCAAAACGTGCTGGAATGACTGCCGTATTCTGCGACGAGGCATCAGGAAGCTTCCCACGCACAGGTCCGGCAGCACAACACACTTCCACTACTTACACTCCGCCTTCTGTGCACTCTTCTTATAGTGCTTATTGGTGGCGTGCCGGGCTCACATGATTTGCATATGCCCTGCAATGCTAATCGTTTGCATGTCCTCTCGCGGGCGACGCATGCTGCGAAGTTCGGGCCAATCGGATGCTTCCTTCTTGGTGTTGCATTTTGGGTTGCCAGCAGTGTATTTCTTTATCATTTATTCTAATATTTTCTTGTGCTTCGCTATTATGAAGTTGGTTTGACATTTAAATTGTGTAACTATACTAGATATCCGAAATCGCTTGGTGTAGAATAAAAACCAAAATTTTCAAGCTTTCGCACATCAAGCCCCTTTCTCAAGCCATCTGGTTGATATGCGAAAGCTTGGAAATTTGATTTCTATTCTACACCAAGAGATTTAGGATATCTAGTATAGTTATACTATTTAAATACAATTGGTGCATAGTGCCTTTTTATTTAATAGTTTGACATTTTTTTTGTTTTATCAATATCGATTTCTAATCCAATTTCTTTTGATTTAGTCTCGTAAAATTGTTATCAACATGAAATTGTTTTCTTCTCAAGCAATTTTCATAATAATAATTTTTTTATATTAATAGCCATCATATATCCATAATTATCACCGTATAATCCGCGTATTCTCTCTTTAAAAAATTATAAACTTAGGTTCTGCAGATTATACACCGATGCCGATAATACGCTGCTTTTAAAAAAACCTGCGGCACTTTGATTTAAAAAAATCCGCCTAGTAATTCAGAAAATTATAAAATATGTAGAAAATTACATATATATCGTATATTCGAAAAATTACAAAAATATGTTAACAGGTAAACAATAAAAGAAATAGAGGTCCTCAAACAATTTGGAAGACTTTTTATTTTATTTTCTTACGAGAAACTTGACAGAAAGGACGATGCAACGAAGACTGTGTTTTTTGTTTTCGCGGATGACCACGCACTGTGGAAAACTCAGCGTCACGCACGTGTGTGATTGTCACATGTCTAACTACGAAACTGCGGTAATACTGAAAACACTCCTGGTTTTTTGCTCTTTTTTCACTTGAAAGTAACATAAATGTACTGCAGAAGGACAGTTTTTTTAAATACAAATGTCGTTTTCTCCCCGTTTCTTTGGACTGCTGGATCATCTCGTGAAGCGCGACTTTTCTGAAGAAAATTACGGTTCAACATCAATATCGCAGAAGAGGATTATACGAGGACTTTTTATCCTGAATTTCGTGGGCTGAGGATTATGCGCCGCCGAGGTATGGTCCTGAATTAGAAATTTTCCTGAATTTCAAAAGTGATATTTTCCTGAATTTCACTGTCTGCGGATTAAACACCGTCGCGGATTGTACGAAGAAAAGTACGGTGCCATCCGATATTTTCTTTTGTTATTTCTGTTTTTCGTAACTGATATCATGTCATTTTTTTTACGCTTTCCAACCGTAGGTTGAGGAAGCGTATATCTCCAGCTTTGTCCGTCTGTCCGTCCGCACGATAAGTCGCGTAAAAATGGTTCGACTTTGATGAAATTTTAGTATGTGGTAAAGGACCACCTGGGACGAACCCTATTGAAAATGGGAGAAATGGGGTCAAAGGTCAGGACATAAGAGCGGGATGTATTCCATTCACTTTATGCGTCATAACTTGCGTAAATATGGTTCGATTTCAATGGAATTTTAGTATGTGGTAGGGAACTACCTGAAGACGAACCTTATTGAAAATTGGCGAAATGGGGGGCAAAGGTTAATATATAGGAGCGGGATCCATTCCATCGCCCTTACACGTTATAACTTACGTAAAAACGCTTCGATTGAGACAAAACTTTATCATGTTGTTCCGGAAGTATACTTTACCGGTTCTGTTGAACATCATCAAAATGGGATCAAAGATCAGGTCATAGGAGCGAGATTTATTCTAAAGTCATTATCCTCATAACTTGAGTAATGATTTCTAGTATGTTGGAAAGCGTATCATAATCAATGCGTTGCATGATTTACTAAGTTGTTAATTATTTCCTTTTTCTTTCGTTTTTATCTGTTTGTCATTTCCCACCTTTTAAGTTGTGTGAGTCTGTGGGAGAGAGAGAGAGAGAGAGAGAGAGAGAGATTTATGCTTAATCCTTGTCTTAGACATCTCCAGGTCAAATCATACGAATTCTGACTTTTGCTGCTTCCTGTTAAGTGTCGTGGAAAAGAAAACGGGTTGAAAATTGCTTTCAAAACTATGATATGCTTCGATATGTTTTATGATACGATTCGTTTCGTATATCGATAGGTTGGATATTTTTTGTGAAGTGATACACAGTCGTAAGGCATTAATTGACTTAGATTTATGTAGCAAAAGAAACTGAACATTGGTGATTCATTCTGCACAGATTTGGAAACGACAGAGTATCTTCGTCAATCGAAAACTGAAATTTAAGCAAATGCTTTGATTTTCTTTTGGCCATACCGGTGGCCAAGTGGCCTGGGGCACTGGATATTAATCATTCGTCCCAAAATTTCCCGGATGACAGATGGCTCGTATGCTTGTTTAATGGCGCTGGCTCTGTCTCTTACCTGGAGGAAATGACCTCAAATTTGGACTTACAGCCCTTGGAGCTGCTCCTGACGGTCGTTAAACCACAAAAAATCTTCTGCAAATAAACATTTGGTTAATATTTCGGTACGAAATAAATGGTAGAACCGCTTGTTTATATATGAATATCAGAATTCCTACCGGTAGTTATTCTGGAAGCTTTCTGAAGTTACTATAACCATAACTTTCGGGAAAGTGGTTTGCGAGGGTTAATTTTTTGACTTGAGGTGATTGTGACTCTTAAGACTAAATCCAGGAGATAACCTGCAGACCGTGCTAAGGGATATTTGCGCGATGAATACAATCGGAGCAAAGCAAATAATCTGACATTTGTTTGTTCTTTTCGAGCAACTGTTCTACTAAACCCCATTTTTTCCGTGCAGGGTTAGGAGTCACGTCTAGGAATCTCACGCTCGAACACACGATAAAGAATCAATAATTAGCTTGTTTATCTTACGTTGAAATTATTAACTTGTTTCGCATTTTTATCAGCTCTTTAACAAAGGCAACTCCCGACTGCACATTCTAACGTGATTATCGCCGGTAAGCACAGTGCATTCAAAATAAAAAAAATAAAAAAATTACAGCTTCATGGTGTGTCTTATGAGATGTCACAAGCTGAGAAGTGTTTCTAATCGGACTGTACAACACTCGCAGAAAATTCGATTGTTCAGTTGTTAGAAAATGTCCTTCTGTTGTTGTAAATGTAGGTAACGTATGACACACACTCTTACAAGACAGAGAGAAGCATTGTCAAATTCTGTGTCTCAATGACATGAGTAAATCACGATTTCTCTTGCTTGACGCTGAGTTTTAATTTTGGAGCGTAGAACGATTTTGTGATTTGCAAACACACGCATCTTTCGTAAAAATCAACGGAAATTTTTTTTTTACAAAGGCGATTCAGAGATGCGCAGCCTTCGAAGATCCTGTTGAAGAAGCCATAGCTTCCCTCCTGTCCAAGCTGCCCACTTTTCAATATTTTAAAGCAAGGTGGGTAGTGCTTCTATCTTAATTTTTCAAAACTGTTCCTGTGTGCTTGCTTGATCTTCAACTATAAAATCCCGTCAATCGTAGTGCATGTACAATATGTAGCCGAAAGCATTCGGATTATTTGTTGTTTTGTTAAGTTCAGGTATTTCACCTACCACCACACGATAAAGAAACAACTATGTTGATTTCGCATTTCGGCTCGTCCCCCCCCCCTCCTTTTTTTTTTAAATTTTATGTCACTCAGGAATCATAACTCTAAAGGCTCTAACAGTCATCCGTCCCTAATTTAGGGCCACTGGTTCCAGGTAAGGGATAGAGCTAGTCTTCATTTCTTGTAAATGAATTGTACATCAGTTTTGTCTTCGGAAAGTCAATTTTTAATCCCACTTCTTTACTCATGTCAGCAAGATTCTGGGTCATGCTCTGCCGCTCTGAAGGGGTAGTTGCAAAAATGATTACGTCATCAGGAAAACGAAGGTGATTAAATAATCTCCATTAAGGCGATTCCACGTAAAATCTCTGCTTTATGTTTCCAATGATAAAATTTCTTTACATATTTTCTTCGAAAGTAATGTATTCCCAATGATAAAAATGTGCACATCGATAAAATTAATTTCAAATTAAAGCATGGGATACTTAAAACTTGCTAAAACATAACCATAATTATATTAAAAATCAATCATTTTTCTTTGAGTAATGTTCAGACCTGTTAATAGATGGCGCGACCTGTACATTGATGACGTCAATAGACAAACAAATGTTGGATTGCTTAATTATGGTTATGTTTTAGAAAGTATTAAGTAACCGATGCTATAACTTAAAGTTAGTTTTATCGATGGGCAAATTTTCATCTTTGGGAAAACATTAATTGCGAAGAAAATATCTAAAGAAGTTTTACCATTGGAAACATAAGGCAGAGATTTTAAGTGGAACCACCTTAATCTTTATCCCTTTGTTTTCCCAGTTCAATGACTGAAAGACGCTTTGCAATGTGGCATTTAAGATTTTGGGAGATATGGTATATATATATATATCCCAACATGTAAAAATATACATATATGTTTATATTATACTGTATATCCGAAACAATTGAATATTCTTGAAGGATTTAATTAATTAACTACAGCAGTACACATTAAAGAAAGTAATAAGCACTTACATTAATTCATATTAGCAGCGCATCCTGAAGCAGGCAACGTATAGATTTTTTTTAAAGAATACATTTTTTGTTTGGTTTGCATTCATGTTTCCTTATTTTCCCCCACCAAATAACACTTTCATTACTCCGCTATTTCTCTCTGCAATCGTCGCCAAGAAATCGACTGAGTACACGTGGCGTCGCTTGTTTTCAACTATGCTGGCCCGAGTGGGTGGAGAGTTTTTTGCACACTCGCTTGTTCAGCATTTCACCATTACTTTTCTATCAACATTCTTCAACTAGCACACAAGGATTCCCCTACGCTGTTGCAATTTCTTCCCGTATCCCGCCATTTCTTCCCGTATCCCACCGTTTCTATTCCTATGTTCCGGGATAGTACGAAGCAAATTTTCTGCGTCACGTTAAGTATGGAATTCAATTAAGTTTATTTTACTTGAATTTTTTAAAAGTGATAATCTTAACTTCTCATTTCCTCGTTAAATCTGGCATAGAATTAAATTTTGTTCATTAAAAACGATAAAGTTAGTTTTGAATTAACTTCATACATTTAAAAATTCTTTTTCTCGTTAAATACAGGCTCCTTATAAGCGGATTCTACTGTACATGACGTTTATAATGGGATGAATCAAAGTTGATTAATAATTCCACCTCTCGGAAAAAAGTCGATTTGCTATTAAACTTTTTAAAAATCTTTATCGCTACCTTTCTGTAAGATAAAATATTTAAACTAAACTCTCAGTATAGAGAACAAAAAGTTTACCATTGAAGTTGGACTTTATGTCGAGCCACTCTTGAAGCTCCTTTCCTGGAATTTCACTCTTGAAATATTTTCACATCGGGGCTGAAGAGGTAAGTTCGTGATCTGCGTGTGGCGCAGAATTCTGTGCAGAGCCATAAGACTGATTCCCAGTCTCTCTGTGGAACATCAATATATGGAATTTCGAAAGGAAAAAAAAAAAAAAAGAAAAAACAATAAGAAAAAGGAAGACCATTACTGATAGTTGAGTCACAGAGCGCACGCGCTTCTGCGAAGCTTTTAGTTAGGCTAGATTAATTTTTAATGAGTTACGCAACCGGAATCGATTTGATCACTAATAAAAAGTAACATGTCGTGACATCCCAAACAAAACACGAAAGAGTGTTTCCAAGCAACGACTGAGTAAAATTACAAGCAAGATTTCGCGAATGCGGTGCTATTGATTCGACACGGATTTTACGTTAATTGGAGATACACACACTCCACACCATTTTGTAACAAAGGCGTGACGTCGCCGCACAGCTTGGACTTTGATTGGTTGAAGCAGTTTTCAGCCTAGTTCAGTAGGTGTAATATAAAATCCACGACAAGTCGCAATTTTCTCCGATTCCGAGAAGAAATCTTTCAACTGATTTATATATCTGGAATTAATAAAACATCAGTAGAATGACTTTTGCTCAAAAAGAGAACAAAATGTGATACTGATCTTTTTTCGTTTGAAAATAACTTTCCCAGAAGTTTTAAAAGTCGAAATGAATTTATCTGTGATCATAGATATAAAATTTAAAACTTCTGCGACTAAAAATTGCGCACGTTTTGTCATTCTCGCCGGTAAAAAGCGCATGCGCATTCATTGTTGTTGGGAAGCACACACACTTTCCCTGAGACGCGTTCAAAGATAAGGTTTTCTTCAAATTCATTTTTTTTTCCATTTGGCATAATGCATTGTTATGAACGTATGGAAACATACAACTAAAAAAAGGAATTATAATAGCATTTTTCGCAATTTTTAAACTGATGGGGATGCTGTATTTACAGTTCATCCATTCCAACCGCGATGTTTCTACTTTAGGGGAATACAGATGTGTGTAATTTTTATGCTTCCTGATCGTTATGTTCTTCCAGAGGCTTCAATGCAAAAATTCTCCAAATCTCCATTTTTCCTATGGCGTGCACCCGGACTGAAGGGGCGCCATGGTTAGAATGCCAAAACGGCAAGTGTGCGTGTGTGTGTGTGTGTGTGTGTGTGTGTCACCTTCTAAAGATTAATAAAAACGCCTGAAAGATTTTTAAATGCTCATAACAAATATGACATATCAAGTAAAACAATGCTGTCAAACTGAAGTCTTTTGCCAGTCGAACGAAAGTTAATCTCTACTATTTTTTTCACCCTTGATTACCAATCTAATTTGGCCAAAAATTTGCGATTTTATTTTATGGTATGATCAGTTTCTCTTTGTAATGCAAAAAATAGTAATGTTATAAATGAATACAGTTCTGGTCTATGACGCATATTATTTATATCTTGATAAAAACAGATTGCCCGGCAGCATATGTAGAAATACAAAACATAAAAACTAAAATTTGGTACACGATTTAATAAGAATGTATAAACAACAAGTTAGTCAAATCATGCAATGCATTGGTTATTATACGCTTTTCAACATATCAGAAATCAGTACTCAAGTTATTACTGAAGTTATGAGGATAATGGCTGTAGAATAAACCTCGCTCCTGAGCCCTGACCTCTGACCCTATTTCGATGATATTCAACAGAACCGTTTCAGTATTCCCCCGGAACAACATGATAAAGTTTTGTCGCAATCGAAGCATTTTTGTGTAAGTTATGACGCATAAGAGCAATGGAATGAATCCCACTCCTATGTCCTAACCTTTGACCCCATTTCGCCCATTTTCAATAGGGGTCGTACCCAGTTGTCTCCTACCACTTACTAAAATTTCATCGAAATCGAACAATTTTTACGCGAGTTATCGTGCGGACGGACAGACAGACGGACAAAGCTGGAGCATATACTCTTCAAACTACGGTTGGAAAGCGCAAAAAATAGTTAGTTTATGAGCATATTTAATTAAGAAGTGTGACGTACCTGCCAGCAGGACGCACATGACATAAAGGCAGATAGGAATCAGAATACATGGCTGCGTAGCTCAGTTGGTAGAGCGACTTGTTCCGGAATAAGCGGCCTCGGGTTCGAATCCCGACGTAGACCAAAAATGACGGAGAAATTTACTTCGTTATAATGGCGCCCGAACTACCCGGATGACGCGACCGTTCAAAATCTCGCATTGGTGTGATGGTATTTCCACACCGCGAGATAGGAAAAATCACAGAATCCCTTCTCCAGTGCTTCGAAAAATAAATGTGTGTGACGTTGCATTCCACACACCAGATTGACTGGGAGTTCTCAAATGCACGTTCTACAGTGGTTGTCTGCCTGCAGCGATTCATAGTCACGGCTGACCCGTGGGCCATGCCCCCGGCCCTCTTTCGGGGGGGATGTGACGTACCTGCCAGCAGGACGCACGTGACATAAAGGCAGATAGGAATCAGAATACATGTCTGCGTAGCTCAGTTGGTAGAGCGACTTGTTCCGGAATAAGCGGCCTCGTGTTCGAATCCCGGCGTAGACCAAAAATGACGGAAAAATTTACTTCGTTATAGAAGTGACAAAAAAAGAATGCTCATACCTGGCACATTATAGACTTTAAAATTACGGAAGAAGATAAGTTCCGCAATATAAGTTCCCCTGATACCAGGTACATTAACGCTTTTCACGGAAGAGGACAAGTTCCAGTTCCTTAAATGCGAAAAATATCCTCGACGGCAAGTGGATAAATTCGATCATGTCCTCTCATACCCGATGCAAAGATCAATTTTTCAGTGAGCTTGTAGTAGCAAACTTATCGTAGTAAATCTAGGTATACTTAATCGAGCTGGGAAAAAAATGTATAAAAAAAAAGGTAAAAAATGCATAGAAACATTTTAGTAGCGATTATACAAATATGTCGTGAAAAAATAATTTCTTTTGTCTGGCAAACATAACGGGAGATCATGAAAGAAGTACGGGATTACACCATATAATATAAATTTTGAAGACCACAATCCGATTTTTGGTGTAAATGTCCCAAGGATAGTGAGTCAGATAATATCCGAAAACTTCATCGTCCTGGAGCGGGACTCGAGCCCGCGTCGCTCATATAGCGCCCGGGTATGCTAACCACTACAACACCCAGAACGACAGAATCTCAAGTTTCCGATTAATTTGAATATAACTATCCCAGGATTTGCTAGTCGAAGCAACCGGCATTCATGTTTAGAGAATCTGGAAGTTAAGAATTCTATCCCGTGATTGCCCGGAGGAGCAGATAAATCATGAAAGAAGTACGGGATTACACCATATAATACAAATTTTGAAGATGACAATCCGATGAAATTTTCAAGTTTTCGGATATTATCTGGCTTACCATCCTTGTCACGTTTACACCAAAAATCGGATTGTCATCTTCAAAATTTGTATAACGAGAGATATCGCGCCAAACATCAAAGTACTGGTACGTCAGCTAGAGGAAAAGTAAAGCGTTTGTTTAGTCAGTATACGGATAACAATGACCTTCCAGTGGAGAGCGAAAGCTTTGGGATTTTATATGCATATTACACCAGTAAATAAATAGAAATAAACGGATTTTACTACTCGTACGCTATAAGCGCTTCTTGATTGCAGAGCCTGATTTACGCAAGAGCAGAATTGAGTGTCCCCATGGACTGGGGCCCCTCAATTTAAGCACTAACATTTATTTTTTATTATTATGGGCAGCAAAAACGGCGACGGCGGCATTTACCAGTTAATTTTTCACCGAGCGCAAATATGCATTGCTATGTTGCTTAAAAAAATCGATTATTAATATCCGTTTGAAAGATGGCAATTCGGAAAATTTGAATGGAAATTTTTTTTGCACATTTATTGTTTCTTGCATTTATTAAAGTAGATAGAACTTGTGTATTAAGGCAGAACTTCTTGTGCGTTATACAATTACACGCGCAATTGTAGAATAATTCCGCTAAGCACGATGGGTGCTGGCTTAATACGCAAATACCATTGTTAATTTATTAAGAGTGCGATTCATGCCCGGGGATGGGGGCCCTAAGTTTTTTTGCCCAGGGCCCCACTAGTTTTAAGTCGGGCTCGGCTTGATTGTGCACGGTCTGGTGTACTTTGAACTAACATGATATTTACAATTACCGAATACAGTACGCCGACTATATATTATAACAGAGGACAATATGAATTTAAGATCTCCTTTAATGGCGTAAATACAAACACTCAATATTTAGCGAGTGTTCGCACTCCGCTGGGAGGCTTCGTCTGAACTTGGTTCACAGAGCTTAGAATGTTTCACAGACAACGCTAAAACAATTCGTCTAGGCTTAATTCTCAGAGCTTGGAACGGTCACAGATAGGGGCGTTTTTTGAGGGTGCCAAGTATTTAGGCCACCCCTCTAAACACACCCCTATCTGTGGCCGGTCGTATTTGGAGATGGGTCATGGCCCCTTTAGATGAAGCAAGGCCTTTCTTCCTCCTTTAAATACTCCCCCTCCCTCTCTAATTTTTTTAAAATACGACTTGCATTAGAAAAAAATGCTTTAATTTAATAAAAAATGCATCAACTTACATTAGAAAATAATGCTTTAAATTTTTCTTCTATTTCTCATTAATTTTTATTTTGTCCTAATGGATTTCAAAAACTTTAATTTTCCGTCCCCTTCCCTCACCGAAAAAAAAAAAATTCTATATACGTCCCTGGACACAGACAACGATCAAACAATTCAGAACTGTTTTGAAAAAATTCAAAATTCTTTTTGAAATGTTTTGAAGTAATTACATAAAATTGTTTTAGAATTGTTTCAGCGTTGTCTGTGACTGTTGTAAGCTCTAAGAATTAATCCCAAGCGAAGCCTCCCAACGGAGTGCAATACTGAGTGCTTGTATTTACGTCATTAAATGAGACTTTAGACTCATATGAGTCGTGTATTATAATGTAATTAACTACAACTTGTAGAATGTACGATTTTTAGTAAAAATGATTTGACTGTGATCCTTCTGATACTGAAATAGATGAAATCAATAACGTTTATTCGTGGTTGTACGAAATATTTTATTTTGAAGTCTAGTATAGTTTCGTTGAACGAACCTATAGCCCTTTCATTATAGACAACGCTGTCCAAAAGTTTAGGAATCTCGTAATGGACGCCCATTGATAATCTAGTATGAAAGAATACCAGTAAAAAGACAATGTACAAGACACAAATTCCTAAGGAATTTATCAGATCTCACGTGAAAGTAAATTTTCATGTACAGTACAAAGCCGTAGGGCTTTACGCTTCCGTTTGAGGGAAAACAAAATTTAAGTACGAGACTCTGATTTAAAGGAAACAATTCCATACATTTTTGTTTGAAAATGTTAAACTTACTGATAAACTTAATTCAACTCTGAAGTTTGATACTTCGAAAGCTTTCGATATACTTACGCGACATAAGAAAATGCCACACCATGAAGCAGTGTATGAAATGATACGAAACTTACCAAACATGTAAATAAGTTGGCGGAATTCAAATGTTTTAAATTTACAGAGGGTGAGTCGACAGATTGGCAATATTTGCATAAACGCATGTGCTGCGGCGAGTATGTCACGTGATTAAACTAGTTCAAGTCGCGTGGTGCAGTCAGTCGAAAGGGATACAAAGTGGTCGTCTTTGCTGTGAACAGCATTGCATCTCGTCGTCCTGTATATGGTTGGGACGCCTACAAGATGAACAGCCACAACCTGCTAATCACGGAACTTTTGCTTTACGAGTTTGAAATCTGCCATAACGCTACTAAAGCAACATGAAACATTTGTCATGCGAAAGGGAAAGGCTCCGTGGACTACAGCACCGCAACCATGATGGTTCAAGAAATTTCGCTCGGGTGACAGAAACCTCGACGATAAACCAAGACCATGTAGGCCGCAAACCGTAGATTCGGAGACCGTGCGCCAGGCCGTAGAGACAAATCCGACAATCAGCACTCGGAGATTATCAAGCGAGCTGGACATGTCACAGACCTCCGTGGTTCGTCACCTTCAGAACCTCGGCAAGGTCTACAGGAGCTTCCGCATTGTTCCTCATGAACTGACGTCAGCTAAAGCAAACCGCCGAGTGGAGGTGTGCACGAAACTCCTAGAAAACTCACGCGATGTACGTTTTATCAAGAGAATTGTTACGTTCGATGAAAGGTGGATCTATTTCCGTAATCCTAACACACAACGGCAGTGGGTTTAGCTCTGGTCAGCTTCCAGAACCTGTTGCCAAACGTGGGTGCTTCGAGCAAAAGGTAATGCTCTGCGTCTGGTGGCATTTCGAGTGGATAATCCATTACAAATTTGCTCCAGACGGTCGGTCCATCAACGCCAAACTCTACTCTGAACAGTTGGAGCGGATGTATGCCGTTTTGGAAGATAAGTACTCGGCACTGGTGAACAGAATACGCGCTCTCCTACAGCAGGAGAACGCTAGGCCACATACTGCGCGAATGACCCGGGCAAAACTCCAGGAACTTGAGGGCATCGAACTGACGCCACACTCAGCATAGTACTGATCTTGCACCGTCGGATTATTTATTACCTGTTCAGGTCCATGGCCCACTTCCTTCGCGGCCGGCACTTCAACAACCAAGAGGAGGTGGCAGCTTTGGTGAAGGAGTTCTTCGCATCGAAGGGCAATACGATGGTCTATACTTTGAATGCTATTTAGTTTTCGACGTATAGGTACGTATGAAGACATAAAGTGATCCAAAAATTGCAAAACTTTCGACTCAACCTCTGTAGAAAGATTACATGAAAGTGATGGGCGCGTGGTAGTACAATTTGGCCTGAGTCAGTCGGTATTATTACAGCAATGCTGTGCTATGCATCCGGTGTAGCGTCGAGTGGAAACGTCCTCAGATCCAGCACGCTGATCACGCTTCATTGATTTTTGTCCACAAGTCTTCGACATTGCGAGGGGATCGTGCAAAGGCGTTCAATCATCTACCAGTGACGTCTAACACGTTCTCCATTAGATCGAAGACTGGAAATCGTGTTGACAACCTTGTAGGCACTGTTTGCTGATGCTGATAGTGTGCGGGTTGGGGTTAGTTTTTGAAACTTGGCATCAGGGTTACAGAAATTGTTGCAGCACCTTGTTGACGTATCTTTGTGATGTCATTGTACCCGCTATGCGTGACCGGCGGATCGGTAGCATCCCCGGGGAGCGAGCAGGCTAGTTTTGATTGTGACTGAAGCTTAAGCGCAAGTGGCATGTTAGGTTCACGTGCAAAGCGCACCTGCAATCAGATAGAGTTTGATTTCGAACGAAAACAGCTCTTATCAGAGCTAGAGCTCCCACCGATCCACGATCCCGCCACGTGGTCGTCGCTGGTCCCCCACCCCCTCCACATGAGTGGGCCAAGTGCGGGGTCAGACGAGTGAAGTCCATTTTGCTCGGGCCTCCAAACCCCAGATGCGGGGGATAGAGCCAAAGAGAAACAAATGAGCGTAGACTCAGATGAAATTTTGGGACTGTTTAGAGAGATGAACGAGCTTTTAGAGAGTCCCAACACCAGAGTGGCGCACAACGTGAGGGGGTTCATGCGGCCGATCGTTGATCGGTTGCTCGAAGCCCACACCAGACAGCTGCTGGAGATAGAGCACCTGAAGGGACAACTAAAGGAACCAGGAAAGAGTGAGCAAGGCCAAGCAAGACAGCGAACTTTCGCTGATGCAGTCAAAGCGAAGCCGAAGGCCGATGGAAAAAAATCAAACAAAGCACCCAATTCTGGCGTTTAACATCTATCCAGAGGTGACTTCAGTCGCCGAACTGAAGGATTTGCCCAGGCAATACTCAACCCAGCGAAGCTCGGAATAGGAATTAAGGAGACGAAAGGAGTGAGCAAGGGAGGAATACTGATCGAATGCTCAAAGGCAGAAGGGGTGGAAAAGCTGATCGAGAGTTACGAGCAGCAAGGTAACTTGGGCCCTTACTATGAATTGAGAAGACCAAAGAAGAAACTACCGAGGCTAACAACAATGAGATAGAGGCGGTCCAGAAGGACTTTCTTTGATTGAATGATTTAAATGACCCCTAGAAGTGCAGGTTGCTCTTTCCCATCCGGGGTAAAGGCAAATCTAAGACGCACGGGGTAATTGAACTAGCTCCAGTAGGTTTTAGAGCCCTTACTAAAAAGGCAGACTCAATCTATCCTGGTGGAATCTTCCCTGCCGGGAATTCTTGATAGAAACCCGTTGCTTTAAATACAACGGGTTTGGACACCATGAAGCCAAGTGCCCTGCTGTTTTCGTGAGCTGCGCCCGCTGCGACCTAGCGGGCCATAAACACTGGAACTGCCCTAATGAAGCTAGGTACCCCAACTGCCAGTGAGCAAACAAGAAATTCCACCTTGAACTGGATTGCTCTCATTCCAGTTTGGACCAGGACTGTCCTAGTATTAAGCGAGAAATGGATCAACTGCGCAACCGCATGGACTACGGCTAATTTCATCAGCCGAACAAAACCAGGGCTGCGTCCCCCATTGAATGTCTAATGCTGAATGTGCGTTCTTCTATGCGTACACTGTGCTGAACCGAATGTGTCAATCTTTTAATGTGTCTTGTTTTTGTCTGTGTTGTTTTGCTTTGTAGTGAAAATGAATTAAAGGCCTTGTGCCCAAAAGGATTGTTCGCTCCACAAACGAATCTCCCTGGGAAGTCTTGGTGGTTACACGGTCCATCGAGTGCGACCTCTCCAGTTCACACCACCTGTCAGTGTGTCCGAGTTAGCGGTCCCTGGTTGGGATCGGGATTGATACCGTAACGTTTACTGCAGTAAACGTGAATAGCGAGTCCCATTTAACCCTGAGAGTCCAAATTTGGACGGAGCAGGCTGATGAAGTCATATAACTGACTTACCCGCTATGCGTACGAGGGGCTTTGAAACTGATAACGCACCAAACCATGGCACCAGACTGAGGAGCAGTATGACGCTCACGAACGGCAACAAGATCATTCCGGTGACCACAACGTCTTCAGCCTTTTCATCAACGATTGTCGGCACTGGGAGAGAAGCGAGACTCGTCGCTCAATACTACATGTTTCCACTCGTCCCGCCACGTATGTCTGGTAGGGCATCACTGCAACCTTCGGCGAAGATCTGCTGCGGTGAGAGACAGTCGCCGCAATGGCTGGAGAGAGCACAAACTTACCTCAGACAATTTGTGATTCACAGACCCTGTCGATACGGGGATGTAGAAAACTACCTGTACATCTCACCGAATGTTGTTCGCTGTGAACTGTGGACATGCTGCGACTTGTAATCGAATGCGGCGGTCGAGTTGCTTAGACGTCGACGTACGTGCGCCAATCCCACTGCAGCGACGCACGTTACCTTCCTCCAAGCACTTTGGCCACATTCGGCTAACAGCTGTTGCATTCCGATTCGTTCCCGCTGTCATGCGACATAAGGACCAATTAGCGGCAGATAACCCTTTGGTGAAGCCTCTGGTAAAGGTGTCCATGTAATTTTAGGATTCCAGATGATATCATTCAGGCATACACGTATTTTCGCCACTGCGATCACTCCGATACAGTGGTTCACACGCCCAGATGAGGACGACTAAACTTAGCTACGACGAGACGTTTTACCTTTTCATGTCTCTTATCTTTCACGTGATTGGCTCGCATTCATAACACATAACCCAACTGTCGACATGTACCTGACAACTTACATGTTCTGACAAACACTTCCTGCTATGGTATTTTCTATGTAGAGCAGCGTTACGTCACAACCATCGGCTTGTCAACGACATGGTATTGACTCCATTTCTTTCACGCGAGTGGGAACAGCTCACCAAAAGCCGTTACCCACAGAAGGCTGATGATGTCACAATGATTTAAATATGCACGCTTCATTTTGCCTGGATGAAAAGCCCAGCCAAGCGCTCAGCAAAATTGTAGTAGACCTTTAAATAAAATACAGTTGTGAATAAACATTGTTTATTTGATCTATCTGATTTTTAACCTTTTCCAAGAAATGTGTATATGGATGGCATTATCTGATTATTCTGTTCTATTTTCCAGTGTCAAATGAATGGCAAAATAAATTAAAATCTCAAATTTCAGAACTAAATATGTCAACATTTGTGGTCCGATGTTGTGAAGGCTCCACCAGTGGTGCTGTGGTCAACGCTCTGGCTTCTGACCATTCGTCAGTACTGGGTTCGGGTTCGAATCCCGATGAGATATGGATGTTGTTTTTGTCTTACGGCACTGGCTCTCTCCCTTCCGTGGAGCCAATGACCCTAAACTATCGTCGGGAGACTACTTATAGCCAATCAAGTTGCTCACGGTGGTCGTTAACCCCCCCCCCCCCCATACACACACAAATTTTATTATGTTAAATCCTTCGTTCAGTTAAGCCAGCCAAATCGGTCGTATGAGGGATTCCCTCTCGTACAAAGCTCGACACAAGTGGACAATTTTTCATGTTACAAGTTATTTTCTCCAGAATCTGACCAGTAACTACAGAATACAATCTATTAACAAACGTACTAAAATTTAAAAAATATTAGGCAAAAATCTCAAAAAAAATAAATAAAATAAAAGCAGTATCGTCCTGTACTCAAAGCAAATATAATTTAGAAATACTCATGCAAGATTTGAACTCTCTTCCAGAATATATTGAAAGTATTTCGAGATAATATGCTCATTTCTCAAAGACCAACACCCCATCAAATAAATAAATTTAATATTTACGAATGTGGCATTTTGATAATACTTTATTTCTGTTCTCAAAAAGTAGAAAAAAAGAAGTTTCTAAAGATCTTACCGAGGATTTGGATTCCCTGACGGTTTGAAACTTCCTTACATGAATTTCGAAAGAAGTTAGAAGCTATGTGGCTTGCAATGTACTACGTGATACGACGAAGATGACATATTGCTAAGGTAACCGTTGAGCAGCGGTAAGCCAGCCAGCTTAGTACAATTGGGAGAACAGCCGCTGCGGAGTAGTAAGATGTTGGTTCAAATCAGAGTTGCATAGGGATCAAAAACATTAGATCCGGACCCGAACGTCACATAATTGGACTCGACCCGGTCTTGAGGGCAAATGTCCTTTGAACTATAAATCCGAAACTAAATTTATAAAACTAAGCATAATTATACACTATACTGACAAAAGTTACCGGGCACCTTGAAGAGAAACAAAACATAGCATTTATTGACATACATTAGTACGGTGTTGATTCACCTTTGGCCTTAATGCATGCACTGACCCTTCGAAGCTCGAAGTGGTTGGGTTTTGAGCTCCGTGATTTTCGTTGCTATAAGGTGTTTATTGAGTGCTTCAGTTTCTGTGGTTGCGTGTATCTTCAAGTTGAAGTTCTACACTTTACGTTCGTGTATCTCCCAGGTTGGTGAGTGCCATATTTTCTCATTATTCACTGTTTTATTTTTCAACCAAGCTGGTCTTTTTTCGTTAAAGTCTCGCCATTGCTTCGATGGCGGAGGTAGACAAGGGTGACGCCCACATCCTTATCTTGGCAGATCAGCCAGCTTCCTCTTCTTCTTCTACCGCGGTAGCTCCTGCTCAGCTTAATGAGGTGGCTCCCGAGCGTCATTGCGACGTCATGGACACCTCTTCTTCGCCAGCTATAACTCCCACCAAGTGCCGTGGTGCCAAGTCTCCTATCTACATTTCACCAGATGATGACATATCCGTTATCAGCAATACTGAGCTCATAGCTTCTACTTCTCATCAACTTTCTGATCCGCCCTCACTGCTAGGGGCCGCTTCATTGAATTCTCGATCCATGTCTGCCCAAGTGTCCTATGCTTCTGCAACTTCTGGGGTTCTCACACCCCCAGTTTCATCTGCTATGCCTTTTCCTGAATCCTATGTCACTGTCGTCGGTTCTACTGCTACAATTGACATACCAGAGGATTCCCGAGCTGGTCACATTTTTTCCTCCACTATGGAACGGGGCGTCTATTTTGATGCGATTCCCGACACTAAGCTGTGGCAATATAGCCGAGCCCTCAAAACTATCTTACCAAAGGATGCAATAGACTTTGTAGCTCGAAAACCCAGATCTGTCTTGGTCTATTTTAAGGATAAAGCGCATGCTGACCTGGTCTTTACGGAAGGTCTAACCATCAATGACGTGCACTGTTAGCACAACCGGTTGCGCACCGCCCGGTGCAGGTGACCTTCTACCCCGTACCACCAGAAGTATCCGACGCTGCACTCTGCACCTTTGCTCAGCAGGTACGGCAGAGTTGTTGGCTCCATAACAACTCTCTCTGCGGCTCCCAGAGACCCTGAAGACTAATCGATTCGGGGTTTCCGCCACACTGCTCGAGTCCTCTTTTCATCTGTTGCTCAGCTGAAAGCGGTTCCGAATGTTTTGCACATCCGCTGTGGACAGCAACGCCGAAGAGTTGAGATAATCACTTCACAGTATTGCACTATATGTCAGAGCGAAAGTCACATAAGGGCTCAGTGCCCACATGCCTCCCTGCAAACAGCTCCACACACTACATCTTCTTCTACTTTGTCCACCAACGCTTCACAGACTTCTTCCTATTCGAGGAAAGTCGCGGAATCAAGATCTTCCAAAAGTCAGCTTACTGCCATTTGTCAACAAACGACTTTGATGCCTCCTGCTGATCCTAAGAATTTTCCCAGGCTTCCAAAATCGACTCCCCCTAGTACTTTTACAACCACTGCTGATGTACATGTTGAACACTCCTCAGCTTTTACCGTTGGCTCCATGACACGAGTCACAGGTAACGCTTCGGGTTCAGACTCTCCAGACGATCATGAAGCTTTTGTGGTTGCTGGAAAACGCAGTGGGCTACTCACCCCAAGACGAAGAAGTCAAAGACTCTGGCGTCCCGAAGATCATCTCGCTCTTCTACCCGCTGATCCACTCGCTCCGTCAGCTCTCGACGACCGTTCTCCAGGTCGCCTCTACACACTTCCTCTGAGACAGCATGTTAGGGTGCCTTTCCCTCACTAGATGAATTCACAACTTTTCTTGCTGAAAATGCTTTCCCTGCTGAGCCTCTGCCATATGATAACGTGCTGGATTGCCTTTTAGAGTCCTCTAGCCCTTCCTCAGCACGCACTTCCATTCAGCAGTATGAAGCAGCTCTTCCACAAGTGCTGGTTCAATTACACTCACTTGAAAACACTCTTCGGCGCACTGCGGACGAGGTCCCGTGGAGTGCTTGTTTTCTCCGTCGACTCCACTCCATCACTACAGCCAGTCAATTCCTACTGCATCCCACAACTAACCTAGACATTCAAGGTGGTGTCACTTAGTTGTCGTGGTTTTGCGACACCTCTTGCGAATGCGCTGGTACGAGAGGATCTTGCTCCGCTAAATGCTGATATATTACTTCTGCAGGAAACAAACTGTACTTCCACCACCTCTGACAAACCAATATATATAAATTGTAGCTTCTCATTGTACAGAATCATGTATATAGGTCGTTTCACGAACCACAGACATCTGTAAATCTTGTCGTTTTTACAGTATATTCTTATCTTCAATTCCTGATTCATATGTGTAATTTTACTTTTCAACTGTGTAAATTTGTGTTCTCCAATACTCACTGTGATGAGTTGTGTCTTCTCTCTGTATTTTCAGAGATTATTTTTTCTTTTGTATTCTCAGGAAAATTATTGTATATAATTATTTTTCATATAACCGTTGTATGTAACATGTAGTACCGCGAGCCACATTCATCTGTAAATTTTTCATCATCTGTATTTCGAACTTTTGATTTCATGTTTGTCTCCTTGATCACCTGCAACCTCCTGGTTTTCCAGGTCACCCACAATGTATCACCTTTCGGTCAGAACTTTTTTCATCAATATTGTGTAAAATTTATACCCTATAGTGCTCACTATTCTGGATTGATTTTACTCTCTGTATTATCAGAGATTCATGTTGCCTCGCCAGATTTCTACTGCACTTAAATGTTGTCATGCAAACGTTGCACCGAATCCTGTAATTAACGTAGCGCAAGCTGCACATTCTGTTAATTTCTCATCACCTGTCTTTTGAATCTATGTCTGCAAGCTTGAATTCTGTATTATTCCTTGCTTCAATACTGTGCAAAATTAATATTGTATAACGCTCTTCAAGCTGAATTGGTCCTATTCTTTGTTTTGTCAGAGACTTTTGTTGCCCCACCAGACACTCGAGTGTAATTAACTGTTTTTTTACTATCATCAATGTACAAAACCGTGTAAATAAGCAGTAGCGTAAGCTACAAGCATCTGTAAATATTTTCTTTTGTCATACATCATTTGAGATGATTTATTCAAGCACATCTCCTGTATCTTTCGTCTAATAAATACTGTGTGAAAACTGACCCTTCGGAGCTCGAAGTGGTTGGGTTTTGAGCTCCGTGATTTTCGTTGCTATAAGGTGTTTATTGAGTGCTTTAGTTTCTGTGGTTGCGTGTATCTTCAAGTTGAAGTTCTACACTTTACGTTCGTGTATCTCCCAGGTTGGTGAGTGCCATATTTTCTCATTATTCACTGTTTTATTTTTCAACCAAGCTGGTCTTTTTTCGTTAAAGTCTCGCCATTGCTTCGATGGCGGAGGTAGACAAGGGTGACGCCCACATCCTTATCTTGGCAGATCAGCCAGCTTCCTATTCTTCTTCTACCGCGGTAGCTCCTGCTCAGCTTAATGAGGTGGCTCCCGAGCGTCATTGCGACGTCATGGACACCTCTTCTTCTCCAGCTATAACTCCCATCAAGTGCGGTGGTGCCAAGTCTCCTATCTACATCTCACCAGATGATGATGTATCCGTTATTAGCAATACTGAGCTCATAGCTTCTACTTCTCATCAACTTTCTGATCCGCCCTCACTGCTAGGGGCCGCTTCATCGAATTCTCAACCCATGTCTGCACAAGCGTCCTATGCTTCTGCAATTGCTGGGGTCCTCACTCCCCCAGTTTCATCTGCTATGCCTTTTCCTGAATCCTATGTCACTGTCGTCGGTTCTACTGCTACAATTGACATACCAGAGGATTCCCGAGCTGGTCACCTTTTTCCTCCACTATGGAACGGGGCGTCTATTTTGATGCGCTTCCCGACACTAAGCTGTGGCAATATAGCCGAGCCCTCAAAACTATCTTACCAAAGGATGCAATAGACTTCGTTGCTCGAAAACCCAGATCTGTCTTGGTCTATTTTAAGGATAAAGCGCATGCTGACCAGGTCCTTACGGAAGGTCTAACCATCAATGACGTGCATCTTTTAGCACAACCGGTTGCGCACCGCCCGGTGCAGGTGACCTTCTACCCCGTACCACCAGAAGTATCCGACGCTGCACTCTGCACCTTGCTCACCAGGTACGGCAGAGTTGTTGGCTCCATAACAACTCTCTCTGCGGCTCCCAGAGACCCTGAAGACAAATCGATTCGGGGTTTCCGCCGCACTGCTCGAGTCCTCTTTTCATCTGTTGCTCAGCTGAAAACGGTTCCGAATGTTTTGCACATCCGCTGTGGACAGCAACGCCGAAGAGTTGAGATAATCACTTTTTTTTTTTTTTTGATTGGAGGTTTAACGACCACCGTGAGCAACTCAATGGGCTATAAGCAGTCGCCCGTCCCTAATTTAGGGTCACTGGTTCCAGGGAAGGGAGAGAGCCAGTGCCGTAAGACAAACACAACATCCATGCCAGACCGGGATTCGAACCCGGACCCCTTACGGACGAATGATTAGATGCCAGCGCCTTAGACCACTGCGCCACCGGGGCGGCGAGATAATCACTTCACAGTATTGCACTATCTGTCAGAGCGAAAGTCACAAAAGGGCTCAGTGCCCACATGCCTCCCTGCAAACAGCTCCGCCGCCCCGGTGGCGCAGTGGTCTAAGCGATGGCCTCTGATCATTCGCCCAAACGGGGTCCGGGTTCGAATCCCGGTGAGGCATGGGTGTTGTGTTTGTCTTACGGCACTGGCTCTCTCCCTTCCCTGGAACCAGTGACCCTAAATTAGGGACGGGCGACTGCTTATAGCCCATTGAGTTGCTCACGGTGGTCGTTAAACCTCCAAAAAAAAAAAAAAAAAAAAACAAAGCAAACAGCTCCACACACTACATATTCTTCTACTTTGTCCACCAACGCTTCACAGACTTCTTCCTATTCGAGGAAAGTCGCGGAATCAAGATCTTCCAAAAGTCAGCTTACTTCCATTGGTCAACAAACGACTTTAATGCCTCCACCTCCTGCTGATCCTGAGAATTTTCCCAGGCTTCCACAATCGACTCCCCCTAGTACTTTTACAACCACTGCTGATGTACATGTTGACCACTCCTCAGCTTTTACCGTTGGCTCCATGACACGAGTCACAGGTAACGCTTCGGGTTCAGACTCTCCAGACGATCATGAAGCTTTTGTGGTTGCTGGAAAACGCAGTGGTGCTACTCGCCCCAAGACGAAGAAGTCAAAGGCTCTGGCGTCCCGAAGATCATCTCGCTCTTCTACCCGCTGATCCACTCGCTCCGTCAGCTCTCGACGACCGCTCTCCAGGTCGCCTCTACACACTTCCTCTGAGACAGCATGTGAGGGTGCCTTTCCCTCACTAGATGAATTCACAACTTTTCTTGCTGAAAATGCTTTCCCTGCTGAGCCTCTGCCATACGAGGACGTGATGGATTGCCTTTTAGGGTCCTCTAGCCCTTCCTAAGCACGCACTTCCATTCAGCAGTATGAAGCAGCTCTTCCACAAGTGCTGGTTCAATTACACTCACTTGAAAACACTCTTCGGCGCACTGCGGACGAGGTCCCGTGGAGTGCTTGTTTTCTCCATCGACTCCACTCCATCACTACAGCCAGTCAATTCCTACTGCATCCCACAACTAACCTAGACATTCAAGGTGGTGTCACTTAATTGTCGCGGTTTAGCGACACCTCTTGCGAATGCGCTGGTACGAGAGGATCTTGCTCCGCTGAATGCTGATATATTACTTCTGCAGGAAACAAACTGCACTTCCACCACTCAATTTCATCAATGGCGTCAGTGGGATCATACTTTCCATCACGCCTACAGCCAACTGTCGCGTGGTGGCATGGCAGTTGGTGTTCACTCACGTTTTCGTTCAACTCTTTCCTCCTTCTCAGTGAAAAACGTATGTCGAGACTTATTACAACGGGTCTCTTTCATCGTCGCAGCTGAAAAATTTCATGTATTCAACATTTATGTTCCTTGCACTCCTACTCACGTGCCAGAGCTGTTTGCAAAACTTCGACGGGCTCTGTCACGTATTCCCAACACCGACCGTGTACTTATCGGAGGTGACTACAATTGCACTCTACATCCCCTAACTGATCGTTCTTCTGCTTCCAGAGAACACCGTACGGAAGTAGTACATCTTTTACAGTCTATCACTTCAGACTTCTCACTCGTAGATGTTCAACGTCATTTGTCACCAACCCAGACTACACATACATGGCGTGCACCAAGAGCCATTGATCCTCCTACAGTAAGATTGGATCTCTTTTATGCAACTTCTCTTCTTCTACCAGCAATATCAGATTCATGCTGTACACCCACAGCTTCCTCGGATCATTGCGCCATTGCCATAACAGTTTTTGCTACTTCAACACAGCCACGTACAATCCGGCCTTGGACTTTTGACGACACTCTTTTAGATGACTCAGCCTTCTGCTCATCGGTGCGAGACTTTCTTGCGGATTGGCGTCCAAGGCTTCATTCTGCACCGTGCCCCCTCAACTTTTGGTTGGAAGTAAAACGCCACCTCATACTACTGGTACGAAACCTGTCATACTCGATTATGACACAACGGAGGATGCGACTTGATCATACTAGGCAAATGCTTTCTTTGCTCAATCTTGCTGATCCCCTATTTCAAGTCTACCAGGCAGAATTACATTCACTTTTGGTGCCGCTTGCAAAACAAGCCCTTCAACGCCTTAAACTACAGCACCTGAAACCTGATGCTTGTTCGTACGAATTCCTTACGTCACTTGAGTCAACTCGCCGATCCTCTTCTGTTCTACAGCACCTTCGTCTTCCAACTGGAGTAGTATCCTCCGAACCAGTTCCAATTTGTTCTATGGTACGTAATTACTACATTTCAAACTTTTGTAAAACTCCTCCTCCCTCCCCTACGGCTTCTGCTCTTCTGTTCTCTCCTTTGCCTCAGGTCCCTTCTCATTTTTCAGCCAGCCTCCCACTTTAACTGAGCTCTCTGACACTTTCTCGTCCCTCAACCCCCGGGCTTGACCTGGCTCGGACGGTCTCCCTGTTTCTTTCTATAAGGCTTTTCTTCCTGCCCTCCTTCCATTTCTCCTCTGTGCTTTTTCTACTGCCATGCATCTTACATCTCTTCCAAGGAGTTTCACGCTTGCACATGTTGTACGTTTCCCCAAGAAGGGTGATCCGCTTGACTTGGGGAATTGGCGTCCCATCTCACTCTTAAATACTGATTTTAAACTCTATACTAAATTTCTGTCCCGCCGGCTTAACCCCATACTCCATCATATTCTCTCCACTAATCAAACCTATACTGTACCCGGCCGCTTCATCTCCCATAATATTCAGCTTCTTAATGATCTAATTCAGCTCGCCCGCTCTCGCTCAGAACCCCTTGCTCTTCTTTCCCTCGATCAACGCTCAGCGTTCGATAATATTTCTCATGATTACCTTCTTGCTACATTACTAAATTTCGGCTTTCCTCCTTCCTTTGCTTCTCTTCTCATCTCCCTCTACCGGGACGCAGTTTTCCACGTCAAGCTGCTCAACTTTCTCACAGATCCCATACCCTTTCGTCGCGGCGTGCGTCAGGGTTGCCCCTTATCCGGGCAGCTCTTCGCCCTCGCAATAGAACCTTTTTTGCGCGCAGTCCATCGATCCTTCTTTGCTTCACTACCACCGGTGGTAGCCAGCACACGTCATCATTTTGCTACCTATGTTGCCTACGCCGACGATATTACATTCTGCATTCGGCAAGACTCACAATTTCACGATCTCCACAATCTCTACAATACCTACGCCTCATGTTCCGGAGCAGCGCTAAACACAACGAAAAGCACAGGCTTATGGACCGGTTCGTGGACTAACCGCACTGACTCTCCTTGGGGAGCAGAGTGGTCCAACACCTCTCAACGATTCCTAGGAGTCCACCTTGGAAAACCAGCAACTGCTTCACTCGTCACCTGGACGACTCTCCGGCCACGCATACATCGCTCGGCCGCAATCTGGCGGCGCGCACAATTCTGCACCTCCGTCTTTCAAAGACCACGTCTAACGCACACTTACGTGCTTTCAATGTGCACGTATTCCTGGTTGGCTTCGAAGCAACCAGCACTACGTCTTCTTGAACTCACCCGCTGTCAAACTCAGGTTATCTGGCCCGGCCATCACTGGGTCGGAGCACCTCAACTCAGCCTGTCTCCTTCCAACGGAGGCATTAGTCTACCCGACGTCAGATCCTATTACAAGGCTTATCGTGTGTCTACGTTTTTACGATCACTTGCGGCACCTGCTCCATCTGCAGTTGCTGCTCGTGATGTCATAGTCTCTCCGCATAACCCACGCTTTACTCTCCTTTCGTTCTTACTCATGGGCCACTGTCCCCTTCTCACAGTTTTCCCTCCGGTCTACAAAGAGGCTATCTCCTTTCTTCGTTCCCTCCCTCTTTCTCGCTCTCTCCCTGCCTCCACAAATGACCTACTTTCCGAACCTCTTTTTTTCTTCTCTGCTACACCCTCCCCATCTCCCATGTTTTGCTTTTCCTTCATGGCTCCGAGCTGGAGTCGTTACAGTCAGCGATCTTGTTAACACCGATCTTTCCTGGCTCCCCTTCTCTTCTCTACCCTCTGCTCTCCGTTTCAATGCCAACGCTCACTTTGTTCACAACTCTCTTATTTCTGCTATAATCTGCCTGTTTCCTAAGCTTGCTACTCCCTCAGGTCTCATTTCTGTCCACTCTGCCTCTCTCCCTCTCCCATTTTTTCTGTCATCCAATGGTCCACCTCTTCCTCTTGTCTCTTTCTCAACAGCTGATCTCTACCGTTTTCTCTCTCACTCTTCCGCACCTCTTCCCATTTCTGGCATTCCACTCTGTTCTACCTCCGCAGTGTGGTCCGCTGCTCTTTCCCCACTTTCAGCACCCCTTGAAGTCAATTCACATTGGCTTTTCTTACACAACCGCCTACCTGTGCCGTCGATTTTACATCGCATGACCATTTTATCTTCACCCTCCTGTCCGTATTGTGGCGAGGAGGCTGACGTCCAGCATGTCTTCATGTATTGCATAGTATTATTGCCAATACTCCATCTCGCTTTCACGCTAGCGCAACGATCCTGTGAGACCGTCCTCACCTTCAGCGCCTACCGAACACTACTTCTGAACTCTTCTCGCCCTATTCACCTTCCGGCAGTCTGCTCCTACATCTTCGTGCTTGTAAAACATATAATTCACGTGTATCATCTTCAGCGTCCCCCGAAGCTTCTACTGACGTAAATAAAGTCAGTACTGCGTTACTTTGTCATTTTCGTAATCGCCTACTCTCCCGCCTTCGACTAGAACTTACCATTGCAGTTGCACGCTGCAGTGAACCACAGTTCCTATCAACTTGGTCACCAGCAACCACTTGGTTTGCAGGGTCGCCCACAACGCTTCACCTTACAGTCGGAACTTTTGTTTCACCTACCTCCTGATAGATACAATTTTTGCCATGCTGATTTGTTTTCAATCTCTGCTTCACCAGAGACTATTTTTTGTCTTTCCCGACAAATTATCATACATAAATTGTATTCTCTCACCACTATATTGAGCTTTGTGAATAGGTCGTTGCGTCAGCTACAAGCACCTGTAAATCTTCTTTTCATATGTCATTTTGAGACGATTTTCCTATACACATTTCCTGTTTTTTTTTCTTGTTTCGCAACGGAGTGTAATCTTGTTCCTCAACATTCACTGTACTATATTATTTGTACTCTCTATTTTATCAGAATTGTTTTGTTTGTCTCACTATTGTACATCACTTTCAGTAGATCAATTATTGTATAGAATCCTATGAATTGTTCGAAGCATGAGCTACTTATAATTGTCAATTTCTTTTCACGCTTTTTTAAGACTCTGTTCTTATCCTCTTCACATGTATCATTTTGTGTATAACTCATGTGTAAATTTTTTTGTTTTTCATTACTCATCTTGCTGAATTATGTATTCTCTCTGCGATGTCAGAGACTATTTCTTTTTACCACCTCTGACAAACCAATATATATAAATTGTAACTTCTCATTGTGCAGAATCATGTATATAGGTCGTTTCACGAACCACAGACATCTGTAAACTTTGTCGTTTTTACAGTATATTCTTATCTTCAATTCCTGATTCATACGTGTAATTTTACTTTTCAACTGTGTAAATGTGTGTTCTCCAATACTCACTGTGATGAGTTGTGTCTTCTCTCTGTATTTTCAGAGATTATTTTTTCTTTTGTATTCTCAGGAAAATTATTGTATATAACTATTTTTCATATCACCGTTGTATGTAACATGTAGTACCGCGAGCCACATTCATCTGTAAATTTTTCATCATCTGTATTTCGAACTTTTGATTTCATGTTTGTCTCCTTGATCACCTGCAACCTCCTGGTTTTCCAGGTCACCCACAATGTATCGCCTTTCGGTCAGAACTTTTTTTCATCAATATTGTGTAAAATTTATACTCTATAGTGCTCATCATTCTGGATTGATTTTACTCTCTGTATTACCAGAGATTCATATTGCCTCGCCAGATTTCTACTGCACTTAACTGTTGTCATGCAAACGTTGCACCGAATCCTGTAATTAACGTAGCGCAAGCTGCACATTCTGTTAATTTCTCATCACCTGTCTTTTGAATCTATGTCTGCAAGCTCGAATTCTGTATTATTCCTTGCATCAATACTGTGCAAAATTAATATTGTATAACGCTCTTCAAGCTGAATTGTTCCTATTCTTTGCTTTGTCAGAGACTTTTGTTGCCTCACCAGACACTCGAGTGTAATTAACTGTTTTTTTACTATCATCAATGTACAGAACCGTGTAAATAAGCAGTAGCGTAAGCTATAAGCATCTGTAAATATTTTTTTTGTCATACATCATTTGAGATGATTTATTCAAGCACATCTCCTGTATCTTTCTTCTAATATATACTGTGTGAAAACTGACCCTTCGAGACATGCTTTCGACAGGGTTTTGGAACACAGCGATAGCTATGCGCTTCCATTCAGTACATAATGCTGCAGCTAACTGTTGCTTACTTTGGTTCCAAACTTCTTATGCGGCGCTCTTATTCATCCCATAAGTGCTCTATGGGACTAAGATCAGGGCTCTTTGCTGGCCAGTCCGCACCCGATACGGAATTATCGTCAAACCACGTCGTAACGGTCCTTGCTTTACGGCTTGGTGCATTATGCTGCTGGTACCAACAAGTCACGTTTCCATAGTGTTGCCACAGAGTTGGTAGGGCATCATTGTTCAGAATATCGAGGTAGACGTGCAGGTTAACAGGTTTCTTCACGATAACCAATGGGCCGGGACCATACTTCGAAAAACACCTCCACACGAGTACACTGCCAGCTCCAAACGTGACCGTAGGAACAGTACACTGGGACAAATAGCGTTCTCCCGGCTGCCGCCATTCCCACACACGGCCATCAGACTGACGGATCGTGTATCTGGATGCATCAGCACATAGGACCCGTTTCCATTGATCTACGGTCCACGATAAATGTTCTTTACACCATGCTAAATGACGAGTAGCATTCCGAGTGGAGATCAAAGGCTTATGAGCAGCCGAAAGACCATGGTAACTCATGGAATGAAGTTCTCTGCTAACGGTACGTGTACATACCGAGGTTCCAGCATTTTTACTCACCTGTACAGTGAGGCCTTGTGCAGTTCTCCGTCGATTAGCTGTAACGATTATCCTGAGGCTTCGACGTCCTTTATCACTGATTCTTTGGTCTGCCGGTACGTTTTGCTGTTTCAGTCACGACATGTGTCTTCCACTTATTCAGTCAGTCATACGTGCTTGTTTTCAACGAGCACGTATTTGATGGTCTTGACGCCTTTTTCAATATCCTCAGTATTAAATTCATCCATATTAACAAATAAGGCATTAATTCCGTCACGACTTGCACTGAAACGAGATGCTAGCACGTCACATGAAAACCTCTGAATGCTGAATGCAAAAGATGTGATGCTCAAAGTAACTCTCACTCTTACAATGTGACATATGGGGAGTGAGAGAGTGAATCGCCAGAGAAGCGGGCGACAGTCGTTTCACCGACACACAAACACACAAACACACACACACACACACACACACACACACACACACACACACACACACACACACACACACACTTTTTTGAGCCCCATATCACAAGCCTATATTTAGCGAGATCTCGGATTTAACGAGCAAAACAGGAAACTTTTGTTTGCTATAATATTAATACAGTACAAACCAAATATGATCGTCTTTAACGAACAAAATTTAATGAAGTAACCGGATTTAACGAGGGAGGAAAGCGCTAGCTAGGATGATCACTTTTAAAAAGAAAAGTAACAAGATTCAATGAAATTCCATGTTCATCGAAACAGAAAAAATCTGCTGCGCATTGTCCTGGAATGGAGGGAAAAAATGGTGGCACACAGAACGAATCTGCAACAGCGGAAGGAAATCCTTGTGTGATAATGGAAGAATGTTGATAAAAAAGCAGTGTGGAGAGGGGGTGTACATCAAATGCTCAGCAAGCAAGTTGTGCAATTGACTCTCACGGCCACCCATTCAAATGGGGTGGGTGGCGGATAGAGTTTCGGATATCCGCCACCCACCTTGGGTGTATCGCTTCAGCAGAACTGAAAACAGGTCACCTACTCCTTGGCCAAAAGAGAATGGGTGGAGCTCAAGCGCATGCTAGTAGATTTTGGGGCAACAATTGCAGAAAAAGATATGGAATTAATGGAAAGGGGGTATCTCCTGTTTCGCCGGATGGGAAAATTTTATCTCCTGTTTCTCCGGGTGGGAAATTGTTATCTCCTGTTTTGCCGGATGAGAAATTGTTGTCTCCTGTTTCGCCGGATGGGAAATTGTTATCTCCTGTTTTGCCGGATGGGAAATTGTTATCTCCTGTTTCGCCGGATGGGAAATTGTTATCTCCTGTCTCGCCGGATGGGAAATTGTTATCTCCTGTTTTGCCGGATGAGAAATTGTTGTCTCCTGTTCTGCCGGATGAGAAATATTTGTCTACTGTTTCGACGGATGGGAAATTGTTATCTCCTGTTTCGCCGGATGGGAAATTGTTATCTCCTGTTTTGCCGGATGGGAAACAGGAGATAATAATTTCTAGAATTATATTCATTGTCCCTTTCACCCTCCAAGTGAGCGTTGCATTCAGAAGCTCGGTACTACTTCGTGTGTAATGTTTAGTTAAACAGCGTAAGTCTCACATGACCGTCATGAATATATCAGAAAGGTTTAATTGATTAACTGTACTTGTAATGTATTTAATTATATATTTTAAAGTATATCCCACTAATTATCGGTATATAATATAAACGTATATGCATATATTTACATGATGAGAATTTTCACACGAAAAGGGGATTCAGTAAGGGTTTCCGTCTGTCCCGAACTCCTCGTTAAAAGCGGATTTTACAATTTGTTTGAGTGTGCGTGTGTGTGTGTGTGTGTGTGTGTGTGTGTGTTTTAGTACACGACCGAATTCGCTGCATATATTCTTTTATGTCCGACAGTGAAATCCTTCCTCCAATTTAATTATAATCTGTGATAAATGTTACGCTTCCTTTTCGTTGCCGGGCAGCCTAATTCCTCTAATGGTTGCGGCAAATTTCACCAACGGAGCGCGACGCACGTGTTCCGCATAACCCGAAACGTCTGACACCATGCAGTGATTAAGACTATACCATTTGGGTTCCACATGAGTTACCTTTCTCCTTTTAATAAATCATAGCACAAAGGCAAAATAGTTAACGGTCAGTCTTTTCTATAGTTCCTCATTTCACGTAACTATTGGCCTTTTCCATCTGGATACTTGTTTAGTTCACAGCTGACCTGTCGTTGAACAGCGTCGCAAGATGGCAATCACAAACTGCGCATGCTCACTAGATTCGGCTTATGAAAGGATCCAATGCATCAAAAAATGAAGTACTTATTGTATCGTTTTATTTTCCAGTCTGTTGAAACGATAACTGTCTTGCTAGGTGACGTATTTATATATGTATGTACAGTACACATGTATTCAGTCTTATCTTGTATAGGTGTTTTCCTCAAGGTAGAAAATATATATATACGGTACTGCTGCCTACAAATATCATTCTCTGTTGCCAATGATTGCAAAATATTCTAAATTTCGATCTTTTTTTTTTTTTTTTTTTTTTTTTTTTGAAAAACGTGCTTTCTAAATTTAAGTGTCCAGGATTTACCATCTTAATTTTTAATTGTCTACAAAAGGAAACAAATCAAAAATAGTCTTCATGACCGAAAACTGCCTAGGTAAAACTAGCTAAAATCCGAAAAAATAATTCGATACCTGTCCATTTAAAGGATTACTTGAACTTTTTGATTTTGAAGGAACTGGAGCAGCTTATTTACGCTTTCCAACCGTAGGTTGAAGAAGCGTATATGCTCAGCTTTCTCCGTCTGTCCGTCCGTCCGCACGATTACTGGCGTAAAAATGGTTCGATTTCGATGAAGTAATAGGTGGTAGGGGACCACCTGGGGACGAACCCTATTGAAAATGGGTGAAATGGGGTCAAAAGTCACGACTTTGGAGCAGGATCCATTTCACCACCCTAATGCGTCATAACTTGCGTAAAAATGGTTCGAGTTCGATTGAATTTTAGTATGTGGTAAAGGACCAACTGGGGACGAACCCTATTGAAAATGAGAGAATTGAGGTCAAAGGTCGGGACATAGGAGCGGGATCCATTCCATTGCCCTTATGAGTCACAACTTACGTAAAAATGGTTCGATTTCGATGTAATTTAAGAATATGGTAAGGGACACCCTAGGGACGAATCCTACTAAAAATGGGCGAAATGGGGTCAAAGGTCAGGACATAGGAGCGGGATCCATTCCACCATTCTTATGCGTTATAACTTAGGTAAAAATGCTTCGATTGAGGCAAAACTTTATCATGTTGTTGCGGAAGTATACTTTGCCGGTTAAAACAAGTCAGTAAAATCATGCAGTGCATTGATTATGATACGCTTTCCAACATACCAGAAATCATTACTGAAGTTATTACAATTTGAATAATAACTTCAGTATTGAATCCTGGTATGTTGGAAAGCGTATCATAATCAATCCACTGCATGATTTTACTAACTTGTTTTTTACATTTGTTCCTGCTTTCCTTTCAAAACCGAACCTTAGATTTTAAAGAGCTCAAAGATGGTGTTTGTTTCTCCTGCTTTTCACTTTCCTTTAAAAATATTTTAGCTTTACCCTTAAAATCTTCCATAAGTGCAATTTCAATATTTTGCACATCGTCGTTCGCGTCCCGAATAAGGCATGGCTGGTGACTTCTGGCGTTGGGTCATTCCGTTCTTTGGAACCTGCTTATGGTCCTTAGAGTTGCTTGTGTTCGCCGTTAAAACCACACACAACTCACACGCGCGCTCGCGCACACGATAATAAGTAACCTTCATTCATTTTGAAAGAACAACAACAAAGAAAACGAAATAGTTTCAAAAATAAATATGCAAATTCTTTGGTAGGAAATACAATGTTTAAAACCTTAGCAAAGGTAACAGCCTTAGTGCAAAGTGACCAAGTTAAGAGAGGTTAGGACTGTGATGTCACTTACCGACAGCCGGAAGTGCAGCTAGAGCACAATGCTGTCTCTCACTGACTGTGTTTTAACAAAAAAAAAAAAAAAAAAGTGTCAAAACTTAAAACACGTTTTTCCCGTAAAGCAAGCGTTTAACATCTTTATTTTTGAATTCGAAAGGGATAAAAATTTATTTACTTTGGAGAAAAATTAAATAAATCAAGTACTATGCTGAGTTATTAAGATTTATTTTCAGTACTGTGTTTTTCAGCCTCTCGGGTTTTTTATACAGTAAGAAATTGAAAAACGCCAAAGATTGTTTTAAGACCTGCAGATGAGGTTTGTTCTTCGTTCTGTGTTGGTTGCAAAGTTCTTTTATCTGCAACATTTTCTCCGCAGTTATTAGATAAGCTCCATAGTTATCTCTTTCCACGTCATAACGTTTGTGCTTTTTCTCTTGACAATGTTCCAGAAAAGCTGATATCCTACCAAGCTTTCGTGTTTAATACAAAATGCACAGCAGCATAATGCCAACGAAATTGGAACCAATATTGTTTAACTTTCCTTCATTTCTGAAGACATTTTGCGCCTTAGTGGTACTCTGTTTGATTTTCGAAGATTCATGTATTGCTGAGAAAGAGTAAGTATTTTGTTTAGTATTGTTTTTATCTCTGTCGCTCAGTTTAGCATAAAAAATTAGAACAAGATTTTCCTGTCATATGGCCGCTAATCATGATATTGTTTAAACTTAAAAAAAAAATCATTCGCTGCCTTGAAATTTTCTAGCATATTACAGAGACGAGTTTAACCATTGCGGAAAATTTTAAATTCTGTCTTCGTTTGTTCTTTTACGAAATATGCGCCCATTAAGCTCAAAATTTCAGTGTCTTTATTCTTGATAAACTACTGCGCAAGAAACATTTTTTTTTTTTTACCGTTTCCCATTTTTATTTTTGTTTTGTTTTGATTCGGGTTTAAAGACCAGAATAAGACCTAAAACAGTCACTTGTCCCATATTTGGCGACACCGGTTCCAGGAAGGAGAGAGAACCAGCGCAGTAACAGACAAACACACCACACATGCCTCATATGGGACTCGAACCAAGGGCCTGATGGGCGACTAGCTAGAAACCTACACCCCTGACCACTCGGTTGCCGTACGGGTCTCCAGTCTCTAACGACCCCAGTGAGAGCCTAAGGCTATAAAGAGGCTCCCGTCCTTATTTAGCCTATTTTGTCCCTAAGGCTATAAGGAGAGTCCCTTATTTTGTCTTTTTTCTCTCATTTGTTCTTCCGATTTTGTCCCTTCTGTGGTTCATTATCTTCGGGGTAGGGACAAAATCAGCACAATGGACAAACTCACCACCCATGTTCATCCAAGTCTGGAGCCTAAGTCCAACTCGAATGTTAAGCTAGAGAGGCCTGCAACTCTGACAACTCGGCCACCGAGTGGGCTTTTTTTTTTTTTTTTTTAATTTTGCATTTTGTTGAAACACGTGCTCATTATACTCGAGAGCTCAGCGACAACATTGCCTTTACAACACTTTGCAAAAAATTGCTTAGGTTTATCGGTATTGTGCTCCTGTTCGAACTTAGAGTTGGTAAGCAGGAATTTCATACCTTCATCCTGACAGAGAACATTTATGTATAGTTGCTTGTTTATTTGAAATTCTAAATATTTAGTTCACTTACAATGAGTAAAAGAGAAAGAAACAAGCTTTTTTTACGCTTTTCAACCGTAGGTTGAAGAAGCGTATATGCTCCAGCTTTGTCCGTCCGTCGGTCTGTCTACTTGTCCTCTCGATAACTCGCGCAAAAATTGCCTGATTTCGATGAAATTTTAGTATATGGTAGGGGGCTACCCGAGGACGAACCCTATTTAAAATGGGTGAAGTGGGGTCAAAGGTAAGGACATAGGAGCGGGATGCATTCCATTGCCCTTATGCGTCATAACGTGCGTAAAAATGATTCGATTTTGATAAAATTTTAGTATGTGGTAGGGGACCACCTGGGGATGAACCCTATTGAAAATGGACAAAATGGGGTCAAAGGTCATGACATAGGATCGGGATCCATTTCATAGCCCTTATCCCATACTATTAAAGGAGCAATTCTTGTATGTATGTAAATTTTATTTTGAAAACGGCTCTAAGGATTTTGATGAGAGTCGTTAACCTACCGTTTTCTGGTACTAGAAATCGAATTAGCTTGATCTCGACTTTAGGAAAATTCGTTTAGGGGTTAAATACCCACCCCGAATTACCACGTTTTAGTGTCATGGCGTCGTCGCATTAATGTTATCCATGCTTAGAAATCTTAAGACGTCACAGTCTCGCGATTGAGATGCTGGCGAGCGATCGCGCCATCTGTCTCATTACGTCACGCGTTGTGTGTGGATCATATTAAAGTTTTATGATGTCACACGCTTGCGAACAGGTGGTCGCGAGAACCATCTGCCTCATTACATCACGCGTTGTGTTTATTACATCACGCGTTACAAGATAAGAATGTCTCCTCCAAGCCAGCTTTGCACTGGGAGGATCTGTGCTACATATGCTTCATTTATGTTGTGTAGTTAAAAAGCAGTCAGTCTCACGTGGCCGTCGAAAAACCACATACTAAAATGTCATTGAAATCGTTCGATTTCAATGACATTTTAGTATGTGGTAGAGGAACGCCTGGGAAGGAACCCTATTGAAAGTGAACTAAATGGGGTCAAAGATTAGGACATAGGAGCGGGATCCATTCCACTGCTCTTATGCGTCATAACTAGCGTAAAAATGCTTCGTTTGCGACAAAACGTTATCATGTTATTTCGGAGGTATACTGAACCGGTTCTGTTGAATATCATCGAGATGGAGGCAAAGGTCAGGGCATAGGATTGAGATTTATTCCACAGCCATTATCCTGATAACTTGAGTGATAACTTGAGTAATGATTTCTGGTATGTTGGAAAGCGTATCATAATCATTGCATTGCATGATTTTACAAACTTGTTTATACAGTAGAGCCTACTTTTAACGAGGAGCTCCGGGCCGACGGAGAAACACGTTAAATCCGGATGTTCTCTAAATCCGTTTTTGAGTGAAAATTCCCACCATGAAAAAATTTGCATACGTGATAATATACATATACACTGATGAGCTATTATATTATGACCACCTACCTAAAAATTTGTAGGACCCCTTTAGACCGCAAAACAGCGGTCACTCGGTGAGGCATCGATTCGATGAGGTGGCAGTATAAGTATCCTGGGGTATCTGGTACCATAATGTCAACAGCAGGTCCTCCAGTTCCCGTACATTTCAGGATGGCGGTGATTTAGTGCGAACCTGCTTTTCCAAGTCGAACCACAAATGTTCGATTGGGTTGATGTCAGGTGAATTTGGGGGCCAGGGCATTAATAGAAAGTCACCAGCATGTTCCTCGGACAACTCCTTGACGATTTTTGCGGTGTGGCATGGCGCGTTATGCCGTTGGTAATGGCCATCACCAACATAAAAAACAGTTTCCATGAATGGGTGAACAAAGGAGGATTCAGATACCTGACAGCTGTCAGGGATTGTGCTATTGGGGTAATGAGGCCTAAAGTGCCCCAAGAAAACATCGCCCACAGCATAAAACCAATCATAGAAGTTCCAACCTCGATGATCTTGGGCCCATTTCATGCGTTGTTTGCGATGACGTGCAGTGAGCATGGGGACCCGGCTGGGTCATCGGCTACGCAGGCTCATGCGCAGAAGGCTGCGATGAACTGTGTGCTGTGACATACTGCCCTGAGCACCACTTTTGTAGCTGCGGGTGATTTGCCGCTCTGCGGCCCTGCGGTCGCCGTGAACAACGGTCAACAGTCTCCGCTCCCCTCTGGCATCAATGAGCTGAGGACGATACACGGCTGAAAGACGGCGTCGTTTCACCATCTGTGCCCCACTTTTGATACGTACTCACTACAGCGGCACGTGAACAACCCATAAGCAACGCCGTTTGAGAGATCGTAGTTCCGAGGCGCCGAGCCATCACAATTTGCTGTTTATCAAACTCCTAAAAATCGTCAGCTTTTCCCATTCTGACTCCGAACACTCTACTAACTGAATGCCCGTCCTCGGGTTTTATGTGTACTGCTCTGTGAGCTTTACCAGCCACGCCGCTCGGTCTTCAGGCGCGCTCATTTCTTTACGTGTATTCAATCTTACGGCCACGTGAGACTGACTGCTTTTTAACTACACAACATAAATGAAGCATATGCAGCACAGATCCTCCCAGTGCAACGCTCACTTGGAGGATGAAAGGACACAATTCCAGAAATTGTCATCTCTTGTTTTTCCTATTGCGACATCCACGATCCATTACTCCCCCATCCTTCTTTCAAATAGTCCCTCAGAAATCCACTTACATGTGCGTCAGTCCCACCAATTCTGTTTTCGCCTAGGAATAGGTGGCCTGTTTTCAACTCTACAGACTTGATACACCCAGCCCCTTAGAGTGGGTGGCAGAGAGAGTCTCTAACATAACTCGCATGTTGAGCACTTGATATATTCCCTCCCCATTGCTTTTCTATCAACACTCTTCCATTAGTACACTTGGATTCCCCAGAGCTGTTTCAATTTCGTCTTTCATGCCACCATCTCTATTCCTTCGTTCCAGAACAGTACGCAGTAGATTTTCTCTGCCTCGATGAGTATGGAATTTCAATAATTTTTGTTACTTAGCAATGTTAAAACTGATCATTAGGGCTAGGACTTTTATGACCTAAAAATTACTAGAAATGACCTAAAAAATGCATTTATGACCGAAAAAAAAAAAAAAAGAAATAGAAAAAATGCCGTATAAAACACAGAAAACATTACCTAACAAATGCGCATTTCTTTTTTTTTTTTTTTTTTTTTGTATTTCCTTTAAAACTAATTAATTAAGAAAAGAAGAAAAGGTGCAAGAAACAAAACAAAGAGAATCTAAAAAATATAATTTAATCTGTTGACTTTTGCTGTGTCAACTGAAATTTTCTATTTTGCTAACCAACACAAGGTCCATAGAACAAAGCAAAGAATAAACAAGAAATACAATTTAATTATTTTACAATTTCTGTGTCAGACTAAAAATTTATTACTCAGAAACACGCCCTATAAGACAAAAAAAAAATAAAAACCGTAAAAATGCAAATAAATTTGTTACAGTTTCTGTGCCCAAACTGAGTCTTTTTTCTTTGTTAACAAAAAATATGACCTATAAAAAATAACCAAAAAAAAAAAAAAAAAAAAAGGCATAAAAATGTACCCTCCACCGCACCGAACCTCGCCTTCCACAATAATGACGACGTCTGTACTGTACTGCTAATGGGAGAACAGTTCATCACAGGCTTGAAGGAAGAGACAGGTGTGAGATGGAAGTGCTTTTAGCACCGTCATGGCGCCGCCATTTGCTACGACGTGTGTACAGATGTTCTAAACACGAGCACTTCCCCCATTTTTCCCAGTCTTGCTTCTGGGCTTAAGGAAAAAATGGAGTTTTGGGGAAATTCATCCAAAAATGGCCTTTTCATTGAAAATATCAAGATATGCAAAATAATGACTCAAAAAAATAAAAATAAAAAGCCTTTAAATGACCGAAAAACCTCAAAAAAATGTCATATCACGTAAAAATCACGAAAAAATGCAGAAAATGCCTTAACAAAGGTACTTAAATCAGCTTATTTGTATACCCTTGAACAACGTTTTAATATTCCCAAAAAATATGCGCAAAATCATAAAAATCCTAGCCCTAGTGATCATCCTAGCTTTCTTCTTCCTCGTTAAATCCGGGGACTTAATTAAACGTGTTCGTTAGCTTTATGTTAACATTTTGTTAAAAAAAGTTCCTGTTTTGCTCTATAAATCCGAGATTTCGCTAAGCACGAACTCGTTGTATGCGGGTTCTATTCGACTTCGGTAGTCCAGTGGTTCAAACACATAACGTCATATAATTTTTTGTTGTAATTTGGTTGACTCACGAAGGAAGCGTAACAAACCGTCATCCAGGAATGGCATTATTTTATCTCATGATGAAAGTGTACAACTCTATTATCTACACAAATAGTGTTCTCACATTTCATTAGAGAAGCGTAATAAACTGTTTTCTGGAAATATAATTATATTCTCTCAAAAGATAAATGGAAGAACTTGTCATGTGCCCACTTATTGATCAAAAACTTACGAACCGTTATTGATAAGACAGTCACAGACAATAAATGCCAGTATTAAAAGTCACGTGGGATGATAACGTTTTTTTTTGCCTTGGTCTCCACAAAGAGTGAGTGTAGCCACTAATGTTAACATGGGAAAACAACTGAGATCTGTAGGAATTTAAAAAAGGCTAACGTTTTTAGCGACAGCCACGATTAATGAAACAAAACAAACTACTGATTAATGAAATCAACTATTTCAAAAGTGTTTAGATAGCAGAAGACGAGCAGGTTTTCCGTATCTAAAAGGCACAAATGCGCTTGAAAAGCTGGGTAGCATAACCGTTATATTGTGAAGAGGACTACAGGGAAGTACACTCCTTCCAGTGTGCAATAGCTGATAGCTGAATTTAACCAAAGCCAAGAACAGCCCTTTTCGACTCGAACCTTGCGTTGGGAGTTAAAAAAATTGGGTCTTCGAAATTGTATGTTCATTCGGAAATTATTTGCCTCCGCAGAGAAAAAAGAAATCAGAAAAATTCGCTTGCAGTGGTGCCAAAAGCGCCCTCAATTTACAGTAGAGCAATGAAAGAAAGCGATGTGCCATATAAATCATGGCAGAGGCGTAACTAGGTATTTCTGCACCCGGAACAAACCACAAAATATTGCACCCCCTTTCATCGAAGTCTTTAAGATAAAAGAAATTTACAGCCTGAAATATTATAATCCTGCTTGTTGCATGAATTTTCAGGATAATAAAACTAGTCTTGTGTGTTGACTACGCTCAAATTTCCATTTTTTTTATTTAGTACCCACACGCGTATGCAATAAGCGTTTTTTAAAAAAAAACTAACACTGGCCACCGGAAGTTGCTTCTAACATTTCGCTGCACAATGAATTTGAAATTTTCTTTTTTTTTATCATATTTTCTTGTAGTTAATTGATAACTAATAATCACTAACGGTTCTGCAATAGATTTTAAAACCGGGCTGGTGGCTGACCAGAGGAAGACCTTTGCAGAGTTATTGCCATTTTAGCTGTACTTTAGCAGCCTAACTTTTAAATATTTTTATTGGAGTATAAAAATAGTGTATTAGGGAACTAGGTGTCATTTCTTATCCCAAACGGGAACGACATTTTACCCTCATTAATTGCTTCGGAAAAAATTAGGAAATGGGAAGGGGGCATGCAGCATCCAGCAGAAGGGTTTCGTGCATTTCCCTTACTCTTACCTACATCAAAGATGTTCTGCGTAGTGAAGCTGAACTATACGTGGGACGCTATTTAGGACTGTAAAATACAAAGCGTGATGGGAGTGGTGAGATTCCCAACTGCTCTGGAGTTGCGACCTTTGGCAAACGGACCGAATGCAGCTTGCAGTAGTGACATAATGATCGAATTGTCCCCTGATAATCTTCAAAAAGCCGCCCCGGTGGCGCAGTGGTCTAAGGCGCTGGCCTCTGATCATTCGTCCGTAAGGGGTCCGGGTTCGAATCCCGGTCAGGCATGGATGTTGTGTTTGTCTTACGGCACTAACTCTCTTCCTTCCCTAGAGCCAGTGACCCTAAATTAGGAACGGGCGACTGCTTATAGCCCATTGAGTTGCTCACGGTGGTCGTTAAACCTCCAACTAAAAAAAAAAAAAAATCTTCAAAAATATGAATGACATCCTTATCTTGTAATGTACGAACAACCGTGCCGTCATTTGTTATTGAGAGCAATTAACATCCCCTGAACATTTTGCTGAAGAAATGCGAATTTTAAGCCTCACTTCGCTCAACTAGGCGATGATTAAGGAAATCAATATACAAAATTCATGGCCCCTAGAAGTGGCTGCCCTAGGCGTTCGCCTTGCTCGCTTATATGATAAAGGCCGCCCCCTGATAAGTGCCATATCAAAAGCTGTTTGTGTTGCGTCCTTGCAGGTGGCCATCTCACACCTGCACGAGTACGTTTGAGAACATGCTGCCATGGTAGCAATGAATGCTGGGAAGACCCATGGATGTTTTTATGGCGTCGGCAGAGAAACGTTTCTAGTGTCGTTGTTCGAAAGGGACATTTGTGTGTGTGTGAATTATTATTTCTAAAAGAAGTAGAGCGAAAATGTAGTCTTCCATTTTCTTTGTGCGTGTTTTGTGTTGTACCAAAAGCCCGTGAAAGCCAGAATACCTACCACCTGTGCTATAAACATATAAATCACTGTAAATTTCAGACAGTTTAAAGAGCTGCAAAAACATTAATGCGCCATAAATGGAGACAGCGTGTTGATTGAGACCCCCCCCTTTTTTTATTGGAGATTTAACGACCACCGTGAGCAACTCAGTGGGCTATAAGCAATCGCCCGTCCCTAATTTAGAGTCACTGGCTTCAGGGAAGGGAGTGAGGCAGTGCCGTAAGACAAACACAACACCCATGCCTCACCGGGATTAGAAACCGGACACATCTCGGACGAATGATCAGAGGCCATCGCTTAGATCACTGCCTCGTCCTATGATTAACGTATTCTTGTTTTCGTTACTAGTGAAATATAATTCAGTCTGTTCTTCATCGTGTGAATATTCAGGAATAAATAGCTAGGAAGGTAATTTCAAACGTAATAGTATTATTATTTCTGAAGTCTGTCAATTATGAATGCATGTGTACCGTTGCAAAGCATCGATTTATTTTTGTTTCGAATGTACGGTAGTTCTAATATAGTACGTATGGTGCTCATTATTGGACCTCGAAGTACTTCAACGTAACAAAATCAAAGTGGAATTTTCGTAGGTGACGATTTGTAATTTTTTTTTTTTTTTATTGTAGGTTTTAACGACCACCGTGAGCAACTCAATGGGCTATAAGCAGTCGCCCGTCCCTAATTTAGGGTCACTGGTTCCAGGGAAGGGAGAGAGCCAGTGCCGTAAGACAAACACAACATCCATGCCTGACCGGGATTCGAACCCGGACCCCTTACGGACGAATGATCAGAGGCCAGCGCCTTAGACCACTGCGCCACCGGGGCGGCGATTTGTAATATTTAAGTAAGAACAGGAAGCGCTAATATAAAGAAAGGAGTGGTCATGTTGAGTGGAATTTTCGATGAGTTAGTAGAAAACTTCTTATGCTGAAAGAATTAGCGTAGTAGAATTAATCAAAAACTCGTGTTCAGTAAGAAACATGACAGACTGAAGCATAATAAACACCCGGAAGTGTTGCAGGTATCAGATTCAAGGATAATTGAAACGGGGAAAGAATTCAATGGGCGGCGAAGAGACAAGAAAGAGGTATAGCATAATGAACTGAGGTGAGGGTCAGCAGGTGTGCCGGTGCTTTTACAAGTGGAGGCGTTGAATGTACAACGCACACTTGTAAACATCACGTTTTGGCCTTTCTCCTTCAGTAACTAACCTCCGGATATCACCTAATGACACCGCATGCTTATGGATTTAAATCTGTTTCTTTGCAAACTACGGGGGATTCTGAAATCTTGTAATCAACTGGGGACTGTACACAGAATGAACCAGTAAAGTACTAATTTCATTTTCAAAGCCACTGCATATGAGGTTGTCAGGGTGATAGATTGTCTAGACTCTTTGGTGAGACCTTAGACTGCACGCCCGTAGTTTGTAATAGAGTCCTTCCCATTTTGTTCACCGTACTCTATGGGGTTCTGCGGCGAAAGGACATCTAGTTCATCATTCATGAAAACGAAACTAGATCCGTGTCCTTCTGTGTAATGACAAGGAACTGAAATGTGAAAACGTGGCTTATTAAACTTTCATACAATGTAGGCGGACTATGTCAGATAAGATGTAAGATGAGGACTGAAGAACAAGAGGAGAAATCAGGTCACTTCTTCAACTATGACGTGAAGCACATGTTAAAACAGCAAAGTTGCAGCGATAAATTCTGTCGGCCTAGCTTAATTGGGAAAGCATTCGGCTCCGGCGCAGAAGGATGCGTCATCGGTGAGCAATTTCTTCGTCATCGGTAAATTTGTGTTTCGCCGCATTGGCGCCCGATTGTGCAAAATGGATCTATTGGCCATTTGGTTCTTCCAAAAAAGTGTGATGTTTGTTGCACACATCGCCTGGAATTAATTAGACCCAACAAAAACAGTCTTGCTGGCCCAGCACTATGTTGCCGCTGCCGAAACGCCAATAAAAAGTCCCGGGCGGCCAACAGAAAGCCCAGCAGTTCAGGCCAGCAGCTGGACAACAGTTGCCACCCCTATCAGTTGTCATATGTAACAACAGGGCCATCAGTTATCCATCACAGGCAGTAGCTGCCACAAGTGGCCCTTCAGCGGCCCTGCAAGATGAGCTTCGACGCATGTTTTAAAATTTGAAAACCATAATTATACTAAATGCGCGTAAGTTACACACACACACACACACACACAAAAAGAATATTCTTCCTGAATATCAATATTTTTGAAAATAAAAATTCATCTAATTTTTAGGGAAATATACAAAATTTTATTTTCAAACTTTCATAAGAAATATGAGAAATTTATTAGCCTGCAAACTTAAAGAAACAAGCAAACAAAAAAAAAAACGTGTAAAAGGAAAATTTCAAAAAATAATTATTAAGTCGGAAGAAATTGCATTTCTGTATTTTTATTTATTTTATTTGTTGATAGTTGTTTTAAACATTTAACATGTTTCACGAGAGCATTTGAACGGGTTTGGCAGTTAAATTGGCAATGAGCAGCGTTACAACACGGGTTGCCAAATTTTTACTAATTTTGTTATTTATGGATATCTTGAAAATAAAACACTTTGGCCTTTCAAGTGTAGAACTTAAAGGAGGGAAACTCTGTCCAACGTTAATTTGGGCAGCCGTCAAAGAAGCAAGCGCAAGCAATTTTTTAAAAACACAATGCAAGCATTTTTAAAAAGCACAGTGCAGGCAATTGTTTAAAAAGCACAGTGCAAGCAATTTTTTTAAAAGCACAGTGCACCATAAGCTAATAATATGGGATTTTTTTTTATATTTTAATTCAAGCTTTTCAAAAGTGACATACACGAAAAAAAAAATCCGAAAAAAAAAATATAATTTAAACAGGGCGAAAAATTTTACATGGGCCTGTACCCTTGAAATTATTGGGTAAGCAAGGTTCACCTTATCCGTAAATTTTCCGATTAACCCATGACAGACTAAAACGGCAAATCAAGGGTTTGTCGGAACCCCAGATAGGCCATGTTTACAAGATCCTGTAGCAACTAAGGACAAAAAAAAAATAATAAAAAAAAAGGGGGGGGGAGATGAGATCTTCAATGGCACTTATTCTGTCCTCACGCAACTGGCTAACTTGAAAGGATTGGCAAACCAGGCCGGAGGTTTTAGACTTGTTTCAAACTATAAACTACACACGTGTCCACCTTATAAATTCGCTCAAGAAAAAAAAATAAAGTCAGAACTTGGATGAAAGATAACTGTTGAAATACGTACCGAAGTCAGCCGTAAAATAATTTTTTAACAATTTAACAGTAAAATAATTTTGTAAATCCGCTCATGATTTAACATGAACCAAGATGAAAAGGGGATGCTGTTCCAAATAATTATTTTCCTTTGAAACATTTGATTTTGAAATACACACACACACACACACACGCACGCAAGAGAGAAAAAAAGGGTCTCTAATACTCTTGAAAACCTCATTTCCAAATAAATCACCATGAAGGTCATTTTTAAAGTTGAAATGTGCATGCTACATAAAACTTTTCCTGCAATGTAAAAAATAAGTGTTGCGAATTCACGGAAAATTCCTGAAAATAACATGCAGCAAAGTTGCCAGTAACTGCTCGTTTTTTGATGAAATTTCCGTTTTTTTTTTTTTTGTTGTTGTTAACTTTCGTATTTTCGCAGATTTTCCGTAATCACTAACTCCGTTTATTTCAGAAAAGTCGGTTCCAAGTTTTTTCCGTATTTAGACAGAAATTTCGCGAAATCCAACGCACCGAATTTTTCAGCCCATACGCGTGAGAATCGTTCTGCGCTGGTAGTGAGGACCGAGTCCGGGACTTTAAGGTTGAAGCCGCACGTCGCAACCACTAAACTAGAATGTCACAGGGAACAGGTCACATTCAAGATAAAACTTAATCGCGCGAGGGTGATTTTTTTTAATTTTCAGTAATGCGACTGATTTAATCATTTTATTTTCTATTGGAGCTTGTTATTTCTTTGAATGCATTTCTAATAATTTTATTTTTTCTGTTCATGATCTTATAACAAATTACGTATTATTTTCACCGTGATTTTTCGAAGCAACAGTAAGATTTGGAGCTTGAGATTTTTTTCAACTGACTGTAGCTTTCAGTTATCTTTAAGAGAAGTTGCAATATACTGTTTTATAACATTGTATCACAAAATTTCTAGATACAAAATTTCCTCTAGATAGTTATACAGCTTCTGTCTTAAGGACTCCACAGACATCATGCAATGACCTGTACAATAAATTAAGCATACTGTTTCTTACGGTAACACGATATATAATACCAAACAGAAGCCATCGCTCTTCCCACGTTAATAAGTGAGTCACAGAAAAATTATCATCGGCCGCCACCGGGAATCGAACCCAGGGTCTTCCAGTTACGCGCCGGACATGCTACCACTGCACCACATGGACCTCGAATCCTCCAGACTCACAAGTGATTATCTACCAAACCACATGGTAGGTTGCTTCATGGAGCCCCACACAGTGCTGGGGATTCACCAAAGATAGAAAGCAGCAACTGAACAATAACGATGAGAATTTATCCGTGACTTACTTATTAACGTGGAAAGAGCGATGATTTCTGTTTATTGTTCCTGATCCACGTCGAGTGTATGAACGATATATGGTGCACAAAATGGGGGAGAGGAGAAGAAATATCCTGTAACCAAAATTCCTGCGGTGTACTATCCACAGTATCCGATCTCGCTACAAAACTTCAAAATCAAATACTTCGGTAAAATTTAACAGTTAATTAAGCCTCCAAGTATCCCCGTGAATCTCTCATATTACCGGAAAATTTTAGACATATGGATTCGGAAAAAGTGAGAACGAAGTTTTCCCGTTAATATAAGAAAGGAATTGCGAAAGGTTTCCTGAAAGTTCAGAATTTTCCGCTACCACCTCTTGAAAACGGTAATTTACGGTCAATATAAGAAAGATATTGAGGAAAGTTTCCTGAAAGTTCAGAATTTTTTTCTAGCATATGAAAAATCCGTGCAACTCGGAGTTTTTTCCGTCATTTCACAGAAAAAGTTGTATCAGAAACATGTCTCTTTAATTCACGAAAGAAATCACGGAAAGTGGCTCGTGAATTTCAGAAATGTTTTTAGAGTGTATGCAGTTAATTTTTATATCTTTGGTCACTGACTACCTTGGCTAATATTTACAATCGATATTGAAGAAGTGTGACTGCGACTTTGAATTCAACTGCTCATCTCTACACCTTTGCTGAAGAACCGGAAGTTAAGGGAAAACAAAAAAAGTGTACGAAACGCAACCCATTCTTGATATTTCCAACTAAAAAGAACCTTTTAAATCGCGTTTTTAGAAGGCGAAATAATAAAAGAAAAGAATAAGCATTTGTTCCCTCTCGAGGGAAAATGCTCATTAAAATATGTAAGGTGTTTCAATAAAGTTCAGTGAATACGCAAGAAAACTAAATAAGTAATATTTACCAGTTTAGTTTTCAATCTCTGATGTTTTATATACTGAGTGTATAACTGACTGCAGAGGCGCGGGCCGCGGGTGGCCTAGTGGGCAACGTTCGTGACTGCCACGGAAAGGACCTCAGGTTCGATCCACTAAACATCCGTCGGGTGTCGGATGGGCACGTTAAGCCGTCGGACCTCGGGTACTGGTCCCCCGGTAATAAATAAGGGCGTCTTTCTCCCTCTTTCTACTTCGCTTTCGTGTCACTTTCCTATCGGACACTCTAGCCCAAATCTCCTAGCTTCCTATTTCTAAGGGTTGTTTAAGACCTGGGGTCCGACATTCCCTTCCTAAAATCCTCTACATATTATATTTTTTTATTTTTTGACCGCAGAGGCGCCGACTTCACGAAATTATTGAGGGAGCAGGCGTGAAGACGTCATCCGTGGGAGGGGCACGTCTTTTGTTTTGTCACGAGGAAAATAAAACTTAAAAGTAGAGGTGGCTGAGGAGGGTGTGCATGCTAAAAGATAAACTACGAAATTCGACGTATATTTTGAAACGGAATTGTAATTGATCATCGGCAAATGAACAAGGAAATATAAATATTATTTTGCTGAATATTAATATTTTAAAAATGAAATTCAGCCTGCGATTTTATAAAAATATCTCGAGAGATTTTATTTCCAAACGTTTATCAAAAATATGAAAATTTAGCCCTGTTACTCGAACAAAGAACGAGAAGCGCAAAAAATAAATATATACATCAAGGCGCTAGAGATTATACGTTTCTGTATTTTTATTTATTTTATTTTTTATAATTGTTTTAAACATCACGAGAACATGTCGAACAAAATACGAGGCGTTCAATTTTCATATCAAATAAGCAATGCTTTATGTGGGGAAAAAGTTCACTTATTTTGCTATTTATAAATTTTTCGGAAATAAATCGCTTTGGTCTCATAATGGGGTGCTTGGTCATGAGGCCAAAGCGATTATTTGATTAAACAGGACGAAAAATATTGGGTGGGCAGTGCCCCCCTAGTAGAATTATAAGGGGGGGGGCAAGGTATAGTCGGTGCCCATGACTGACTAAGTTTCTAATTAAGTGCTAGAAATGCAAAAGCTAATTTTTTTTTCTAAATTTGCTGCTTTTTTATGTAAGCAAAGCAAGATATATTTTTGCTCATTTTATTTTTATTTCACTGATATGAAAGTGAATCTCTCGCCTTTGATGAACCGTTGAAACCAAAGAATTTCCCGGTAAACTTAAATTTTCTTTGCTTATCTTTTTTATATATCTATGCTAGGCACGGCAAAGTAGGAACAACAGATCGGGAGCATTGCTTATATTAAGAGTATGAAAAGAACAACTAGTCTCAATCACACTTTCGTTCCAAATCATAAAAACTGTCGGGGAAAGATAAAAGACAATGCTACAAAAAAGTGAACTGATTTTCAAAGAATAGCTTCCGGGTACGCCCAAAATAAGTACCTTCGTACTTACAAAGCAAAAATTACGTCGTCTCATTATCTCTTTTTAAAAAGTTATACTTTTCCCTTTAATAAAAGTTTTGTCACCAGCGCAGTCGTTTACGAGCTTGTGTTTCAGAATTTCGTGCGTTGTATTGCAATTACTGAACAAAGGAATTTCCTTGTTAGCGCGCTTAAGACTTGCAAAATCTATTATAGAGGTCTTTTACCACATCGTTCTTCTTAAAATAATGGTCCAGAAGATACAAATAACGCACAGTTGCGTGACTGGAGAAGAGCGAAAATGTGTTCCATTCAACCGAAACTAATGCTTCATGCTGCGGAAGGATATCTACAGAGAAAAGATTGATGTTTGAACAGTATTACTGTAATCAATAACAAAAGGAGTGGCTGTCTAAGAAAGAAAACCCGAAGACACAAAAGTAATTTTCTTTCTTTGTCTGTATTAATGTAACCCTGATTCAGTAATTCCATTCCTTGAACCATAAAAAATCGAATTTAATACAAAGGGAGCTTAAAGCTTGTGGAAACACCCCTTTTCGTCGCTTGCAAATGATGTTAGTTGTGTTTTTAAGCCACCATTGCTGTTTCATATTCAACGGCGGAAGTTACAGGTTGTACTCATAAATAATACACGGAACAAACTTTCTGTAGTTTCTGGAGAAGAACATGTAAATGTGAATAACAGGATTATTTGGAAGTGCCCAACGCAATAAAAAAAAAAGAAAAAATCCGGAAATGATGTGAACAAAACGTTTTAAAAATTTAAAAGGCGATATTTCGTCAACAGAAAATTAATAATACGCTATTTTCTTTCAAACAAGCCACACATTTCGAAACTTTCAAAGCAGTCCGTTGAAAGATAATCATACGATATTTTGATTTCATCGAAACCATTTTAAAATTTCGAGAAATAAATCTGATCTCAGACATACGTTAATTTCTTTCGTGGAAACCATTCCGAAAAATTCGGAAAAAGTTGTTTACGTAACGATTATATTGTACCTTTATTCATTAATACAAATCATTTTGAAAATTTAAAACTTTCCGACAGATAATTAATATTATATTATTTCTTTGATACAAAACATTTTGAAAACTCAGGCCGCGGGTGGCCTAGTGGGCAACGTTCGTGACTGCCATGGAAAGGACCTAAGGTTAGATCCACTAAATATCCGTCGGGCGTCGGATGGGCACGTTAAGCCGTTGGACCCCGGATACTGGCCCCCCGATAATAAATAAGGGCGTCTTCCTCCACCTTTCTACCTCGCTTCCGTGCCACTTTCCTATCGGGCACTTTAGCCCAAATCGTCTACCTTCCTATTTCTAAGGGTTTTTTAAGACCTGAGGTCAGACACTCCCTTCCTAAAATCCTCTAAATATGATCTGATCTGGTCATTTTGAAAACTGTTCGAAGAACATATCTAATCCTGGCACAAAACGTATTATAACTTTTCTTTCATTCAAAACATTTTGAAAATTTCAAAGAAGACATCTGACAACCGAAAAATAACAATGTGGTATTTTTTTTAATGCAAGTAACCATTTCTAAAATTTCCAAAATGATATCTTGCATAAAAAAAAATTATTTTGTGTGATTTCCCGTTATGCAAATCATTTGGAAAATTCCATAAATGTATCTTGCAATAGAAAAATAATAGTGTGATTTTTTCCTTCATTAAGAACCCATGTCCTTACTTTTCATTCTCACGTAATATAAAAAAAATTTTCATATTAAAAATGCAAAATTGAAATATTGTCGTCATATTCACCTCTAAAAAAAAAAAAAAAAAAATCAAAAAGATCAATTTTGTACTCAGAATCCTAGAACAATGGGATATTGATAAGAATACGTTTATTCATTTTAGCGGAAAACTATGGACTCGGAAAGCTTGGAATTATAAGAAAGTTCTAGAATACGCTGACCTCTTTGCGATGTAAACAAATTTTTGCAATCCTTTTCCCAAAAGGTTATGGGGATAACAACAAATATGTGCATACACTGCATACAGTGTAAAATGTTATCAGGAAATGAGAAAAAATATACGGAAGACTTTGATCTTTACATAGACAATACAAACATCCTCTATTATGTCTAGAAACAAAAATATCTGCCGCCCCGGTGGCGCAGTGGTCTAAGGCGCTGGCCTCTGATCATTCGTCCGTAAGGGGTCCGGGTTCGAATCCCGGTCAGGCATGGATGTTGTGTTTGTCTTACGGCACTGGCTCTCTCCCTTCCCTGGAACCAGTGACCCTAAATTAGGGACGGGCGACTGCTTATAGCCCATTGAGTTGCTCACGGTGGTCGTTAAACCTCCAATCAAAAAAAAAAAAAAATAATATCGTTCACTAGTGAGACGGACTGGCAGAGTATCATGCCTGATAACATTCTAGGTAACGCGATTCTTTCTTTTACAAAAATATGCTGAAATGGCTTTCAGAAAATTAGGCACTACGTCAACTCTTTAGCATTTAGTGTTCTGGATTACAAATAAAAGATTAAGGGATAACTAAAGATTCTCCAAAATTAAAAAAATTAAATTGACATTACTGTTTAATTTATGACTACATACCATTAACCAGTTTCAATCTACTGCTGGCTGCGCCCCGGTGGCGCAGTGGTCTAAGGCGCTTGCCTCTGATCATTCGTCCGTAAGGGGTCCGGGCTCGAATCCCGGTCAGGCATGGATGTTGTGTTTGTCTTACGGCACTGGCTCTCTCCCTTCCCTGGAACCAGTGACCCTACATTAGGGACGGGCGACTGCTTATAGCCCATTGAGTTGCTCACGGTGGTCGTTCAACCTCCAATCAAAAAAAAAAAAAATCTACTGCTGGATGAAGGTCTCCCCCAAGTGTCTTGTAAAATTCTCTGTCTTGAGCAGCTCTCTTCCATGTCACTCCACCATACTCTCGAATTTCATCCACTCATCTTCCACGTTATGCACTATATTGACAAAAGTCACCGGACACCCCTTCAAAAACAAATGAACGGATCCCCTGGGTTGTTAAGATGCGCGGTACAGCAGCAAACGGAATCAAAACAAGACTGCAGCTGACCGCGTTCATATCTCAATGTGAGGTTGAGTGAAAATGTCGCGCCGCGAGAAAACTGACTTTCAGAATGGAAATATTGTTGGGTGTTATATTAGTGGGTTGTCCATAAGATAAACCGAGAGGCGTTTAAACATACCCAAGTCAACTGTTTTAGATGTATTGAATAAGTGGACGACACATGGCGTGCCTGAAGCAGTAAAACATACCTACAGACCAAAGAAAATTAGTGATAGAGGACGTCGAAGCCACAGGCTCAGCGGTCACGTTCATGCGAGTTCCGTATATATTGGTTTGTGTTGTGTGATATCAAGTGTTTCTTCCTTACCTGTTTATCGTCGTCAATTCGTGAAAGTCCAGTGATTATTTTAAGTCTACTCCCGAGCGGGTGAGTTTTTTTCTTTTGCTATTATCAGTTTATTTACGTTCGACCTTGCAGGTCGGCGATGCACACTTCATCAAATATGCAAATTGCGACTTCCGGCGGAGAGTGGCGGAGCCCAGCCCTCGCTTCCCGTGGTCCATCATCATCATCATCATCATTTTCGACTGATGCCAGCGTCCCTGCGCTGTCTTCCCTAGCTAGCACTGATGCACTACCCTCTCCGAGTGGTGAGTTCGGTAGCCTTTCGGGTGTCAATCCGTTGACTTCCCCAGCTACGTCAAACCTTTCAGCTTCTGCTCCAGTCGATGAAGCCATGGATATTACTGGTGGTGAAGCCTCTTCCAGTTCTTCTGTGCCCGTTCAGTCGCCTGCCACGTATTCTAAGGTTGCAGCCTCTTCTACTCCTCGACAGCTTTCCAAGGATCTGTATGCAAACGCTCAAGCTTTGCACACTTATATTTATCGTGCTGGAAACAACATTCTTCTTGAAATTCCAGCAGGCTCGCCAGCCGCGACTGCTTTCTTTGAAAACCTGGCTAAGGGAGTTAGTTTTGAGGCTCTCCCAGATACACCGATGCCCTTCAAAGCCTGTTTCCTCCAGACGCCACTTCTCATATGTTCCGGAGGGGCCGGACCGTTGTCGTTTATCTTGCCAAGGTTGAATATGCCAAGTCTGTCCTAACGACAGGCCTAACCATAGGAGATCGCCAACTTACTCCAGAACCAGTGGCCCAACGACCAGTAAATGTTTCCTTTCACCCTGTACCCCCAGAGGTGACTGACGTCATGTTATATGATGTGCTTTCATCTCTGGAGCGAGTCGTTGGAGGGATTCAAACACACGTAGCTGCAAAGAACGACCCGATGCATGATACCATCCGTGGAGCCCGTCGAGTTGCACGTGTCGTTTTTCCTTCTCAAGAAGCTATTGCTCAGCTCCCAACTCACTTCACAGTTAAGTGTGACTGTCAGACTCGCCAAATTGATCTATTGACTGAATTCCATTGCAGTCAGTGCAAGGAAGTTGGACATTTCTACAAAGAGTGTCCTATTGCACGGCCATCAACTGGTTCTTCTGCACCACGGATGGATACTCACTACACCCCTGTTGGTGCCTCATCACTATCTTCGGCACCTGCTGATCCTCTTCACATGGAGATCTCTATTAAGTCGACTGCCTTACCACCTCCTGCTTCTGTAGAGCATTATCCTGAATTACCACCGACATCGCCTTTCCTTGCTCCTGCAACACCTGGCGACATTACTGATGCTGATGGAGGGGGTTGTCTGATACTGAAACTTCCAATGCGGACACCGACACCACTTACCAGAGGTTCAGTGACAGTGATGGGTCGGACGCGACCTCTAGGTCTCGCACTGACAAAAGAAAAGCCCCAAAGGCCCCCCCCCCCCACGATTTCTACAAGCGGCGGAAGCCTCAAGGGAAATCGCCACTTTCTACTCGATCCCGTACTTCTCGCCTGAAAAACTGTGATTTGTCTTCGAACCCTGAAGACTTTATCTTACCTTATGAGGATTTTTTCGCAAGACTGCAACAACATGTATTTCTGTAGACTCCTTTATCATATGCGGAGTTATATGACGTTTTCTGTCGGAAATCGTTGCCTGGGGAATTCCCTCCTTTTGTCCAGGCACATACGGCTCAGCTTCCGGCTTTGACTGCGCAGTGGACGGAGTTGGACTGCATCTATCAAGCGCTTCGTAGTCCGTCTTCTAATGATGCTGCTGCTGTGAAAATGATGCATCGTCGATACACTAATCTTCGAGACCACTTGCGTAAAGTGCTCACTCCACCTTCTGATTTGGTGCTTTCACGGTGACGACCTTCAACTGTCGCTGATTTGCGACCCCTGATGTGAATGCCCTTGTCTATGAGGACCTCGCGGTGGATGCCAGTGATGTCCTCCTCCTTCAAGAGACTCGATGTTCAACTGATACGCCGACACACAGATGGCGGTCGTGGCCTTACACATTCTACCATGCGTACCGCCAATCTAGGTCTGGTGGCATTGCCGTCGGTGTACACCGTCGTTTAATGCACCGTATATCTCCTATTTCTGTCAATGACTTATATTCAGAATTATTGCAATGCCCTACTTTCTGTGTTGATACTGTAACTTTTCATGTGTTTAATGTGTATATACCAACTGAAGAATCATTTGTTGATCCACGTTTTTGGAGGCTACGTGCAGCGATTGCTGCGATTCCCTCTGGGGATTTTTTCATCATTGGAGGGGATTTTAACTGCACGGTGCAGCCCTCTGTAGACCGCTATTTGTCGCACGGAGTAAAACCGTGCGAATCTTGTCTCCAAGTTAACACAGTTTATTGCTGATTTTTAGCTTGTTGACTCTTTTCGCCAGCTAAATCCTCAAACCATTTCATTTACTTGGTGCAATTCCCCGAAGCAGTATTCTGCTGCCGCTCGATTGGACCGTATTTATGTTGTCTCTTCTTTGATTCCCACTATTACCTCTGCACGGCACCTCCCTACAGTGTCCTCCGATCATAGCGCCGTGTCTCCATCTGTTTGTGTCTCCCCATCACCACCTTCGGCTCGTCGTGGATGGAGTTTTGATGATACAATTTTACAAGATCGGTCTTTCTGCGATACAGTTGAGCAGTTCCTTGCTGCTAGGAAACCTCTGCTAGCTACTACTCCGAGTGCTCTGCGCCTGTGGCTCGACATTAAACAAGACCTTCTATTATTGGTACGACGCCTTTCATTTTCCATCACTACCACTCGTGCGATGGCGATCAGCAATCTTCGGGGTTTACTTTCTTCGTTACAAATGTCGGATCCACAGTATTCAGTAGTTCACGATGAACTACACGCTCACCTACAACCGCTTGCCCAACAGACTGTGCGTCGACTTCGACTTCTGCATCTATCTCCATCGACACAAACCTTTGAAGTTCTTTCCAAGATGGAATCTTCGAGACGAGCGTCAACCTCATTTCGACATCTTCGCCTTACTAACGGCTCCACCACGTTCGACACATCTCTTATTTGCTCCCAAGTCCGTCACTTCTTTCAGGAGAAGTTCCGAGCGGTCGCGCAGGTTACTGATCTTTCTTCTTCTCTCTTCTCTCCCTCAGGTCCCGCCTTCTCTCTCTCCCTCAGGTCCCGCCTTCTCTCTGTGCTCCCCTCACTGCTGAGTTTTCTTTGCCTGAACTTCGAGAGGCGTTTTCCTCCCTGAACTCCCATGCCTCCCCGGGACATGATGGTCTTCCGCTGTCCTTCTACCGTGCTTTTCTTCCGTCCCTTCTACCTTTTCTTTCTGCTGGTTTTTCTTGTGCTCTTTCTTCTTCTGCGCTTCCGCCGGAATTTACAGTTGCTCATGTCATCCTCCTGCCAAAGAAGGGGGACCTCCTGAATCTGACAAATTGGCGCCCTATCTCCATCTTTAATATTGATTATAAATTTTTCACGAAACTCCTTTCTCGACGTCTTAACTCTGTCCTTTCGTTTCTTGTTTCTCCCGACCAGTCATACACTGTGCCTGGTCGGTCTATCGCTAACAACATTTCTTTTCTTTTTAATCTCAATTTTCTTGCTCGCAAACATTCAGAACCCCTAGCCCTATTTAACATTGATCAACAGTCTGCTTTTGATAACGTTTCCCATGACTATCTCTCTGCTGTTCTAACCCATTTTGGCTTTCCTTCTCCGTTTGTCTCTCTCCTTCTCAGTCTTTATCGGGGCGCTCATTTTCATGTTCGGGCGGCCTCATTTTTGACGGCACCCATCGCTTTCCAATGAGGAATCCGGCAGGGTTGCCCCCTCACAGGGCAACTCTTTGCCCTCGCATTCGAACCTTTCTTGATTGCCAGCCGTTCATCCCCTCTTTCTGCATTGCCGTTGACCGTTTCTAGCACCAGGCATCACTGTTTCGTTGTTTCAGCCTATGCAGATGACGCCACTTTCTGTCTCCGACGAGATGAACAGTTTGATATTCTACACTCCACGTATCAACAGTATGCAGCTCTCTCTCTGGTGCGTCCTTGAATGTGCTCAAGAGCACCGGGTTGTGGTGTGGGTCTTGGATGGGTCGCACCGATGCCCCATGGGGTGCGGTGTGGTCCTCCTCGACCCAGAAAATTCTTGGAGCCCAGATTGGACATCCATTCACTTCTGGAATTATCACATGGAATGGACTCCTTCCTCGATTACAACGCTCAGCTGCGTTTTGGCGATTCACGCATTCTTTCGCATCTTACATTCAGAGAGCGCAAATTGTCCAGCGATACCTTCTATCCCAATGCTTGTTTTCTTGGAACTCATCGGTGTTTACCTCGGCTCGTCTCTCTACTATCAACAGCATCTTTACTTCCGTGATTTGGTCAGCAAAGCATTGGGTTGCTTCTTCGACTCTCACTCTTCCAGCTTCTTTGGGAGGAATTCGCCTACCGGATGTACGCCTTTACTACCGAGCCTTTCGCATTGTTTCATTCCTTCGCCTTCTTCTCACTCCTTCTCCATCACTCTGCTCTACTTTTGATATTCTTATCTCTCTCCGAGATCTATCCTTTTCTTTTCTCTTATATCTTCGGATGGACTCTTATGCTTTTTATTTTAATGAATTTCCACCCCTCATTACTCAAGCTCTAGCGTTCTTCCGCTCACTTCCACTTCTTCGCGCAACTCCCTCTACTACTCGTGATCTTCTTGCCGAACCACTTTTCCTTTCGACTCTGATTCACCCTCCTGATCAACCCTACTTCATCTTCCCTACTTGGGTCCGCTCTGGAATCTTAACTGTTCAAGCTTTAGTTACTGCTGACCTTTCCTGGAAGCCACTTTCCTCTCTCTTTCCCGCTTCTATTCCCCTACTGGAGGAAGATTATGATCTCCTTCGTTCTACTCTCTGTTCTCTCTTCCCTTCCCTTGTTTCTGATTCTGGTCTCATATCTGTTTCTGGTACTAGCCTCGCTATTCCTTTCTTCCTTCCTCTTCGTGCCTCTGTTGCCCCCATTTCTTCTTTTTCCACCGGTTCGATCTATACTCTTCTTAGCACACCCCTCGCTATTCCCCACCCACTCCCGGATGTTTCTTCTTCGCTTTCTTTGACAATCTGGTCTGCATCTTCTTCGCCGCTCTCCTCCCCGCTGGAGCTTAACCTTCAATGGCGGTTTCTCCACCGTCGCCTTCTCATTCCTTCCTCTCTCTTTCGTATATCTATTTCTTCTACTTCATTCTGTATTTTTTGTGGTTCTGAAGGCGATGTTCCACACGTTTATTGTCACTGTCCCATTCTGCTACCTCTGCTTCATACTGCTTTTCGTCTTGCTGGCATTATTTGTTCCAGGGATCTTCCTTTCCAATCATATCCATGGCTACTTCTAACTAAGCATCCTCCAACTAAACTTCCGGATGCTTCTGCCTACCTATTCGTCCTTGTGAAGCATGTTATTAATCTTTACCGCCTTTCTATACGATCACGTTCTGCCACACCTAGCATCTTTTCTGCAGGTGCAGCTCTGCGGAAGATTTTTCGGAATCGCATCTTGGCTCGTCTCCGGCTGGAGTACTTTGCAGTGTCCACCCCCAATCTCTGGTTTCCTTCCGGTCTGCCTGGGCGCAGGAAACCGGGTGGTTCCGAGTTGACGGGTCAACGCTGTATCTTTCGTGTTAATTGCGTTGTGCTTTCTCCTCTTACTTTTCCATGTGCCTTTTGGGACACAGTGTATATTTGTAATTATATTTTGTTATTTTGTTCGATCTGAATTTCTTTGTATCTGTTCTCTCAAATGGCAGGTTATGTAGTTGTCCACAGTGGCGTGCCTTTCTTGGCATAGGTTTTGCGAATTGTTAACTAATGTGACTCGTTTTCTTTTGTTTCGGTACAGGTTTGTACCCGGGTCTAAGCTGCATGTACCACTTTCTTTTTTCATTTTCTTCCTGGTGTTTTATGATATATATGTACCATATCTTATGGTCCCCTTATTGCTGTCAATTGGCGTAGTATTGTTGGTTGCCTGTAATTGTATGCTGTTGTAACCTATCTTCATTGTACATAATTTCTGATATTGTCACTTTTTTTCGTACCTTGGTTTGCCATGTACCATGTTTATTGTAAATTGTTCGTCCATTGCTTCTTTTTCCCTACTGTTATCTGAGACAGCGAAGTTCTGTTCTCTATGCTTGTAATTTATATAGCACGCACATTGTGTATACTGAAGTTTTACATCGTTCCTGTTCACTGGACCATTGTACTGTGTATTATGTGATGTTATGCAACGGGGAACAGCGCTTGGTATTTCATACCTCTCACTCGAATGTTCTGTTTCCCTGTGTACCCAGTGTGCTTATTCCTTGTTTTTCTTTCCAGTCATGTAATGTTTGGCTTATCACAGGCTTTATGTTCGAGTCCGAAGTTCCCGGACTCTCGTTCCCCTGTTGTATTTGTCTTATGTGAACGTGACCTCGCTGCACACTTTTCACGCTCTTCGTTCTGTTTGAGTTGGTGAAAGTTCATTGACCTGTAAATACTGTATCATTTTATACGATTTTCTTTTTCATGCTTTCGTCGGTTTACGCGAGCGTTGTGCTTCTTTTTTTTTGCACTTGCTTGCGGTGTTCATCTCGGATAAGCTGATAATGTGTACCGTGTTGTTCATGCCTTGTTCTTGTTATTGTGTTTCTTGAATTTATAAAAATTTTTCTGTTTTCTTGTATGTATACAGTGTACTTTTCTTCGGCATTTCTGTTGGTACTAGTTCCTTTGTGATTCTTTGATCCTTGGTTGAGTCCAGGGTCACTATAAATTTTGTATCAATGTTAATTTTTGTGAATTGAGCTTACCATCAAATGTGAGTTGTAATTTTTATTGTTCTGTTTTTGTTTAGTTGGCGCTTGCCATTCACCTGTAGTGCGTATTATGTAACTTACCGTAATCTGCATTATTTCTCTGGCACTGTGCTTGCTGTCATTATCAACTATCTCTCACGCGTATTTTTCCTGTTCACAGTGCACCGTGCTATTTGTAATTCTTGTTTGTTTTGTATCCCCGATGTGCCCCGGGGGTTTTGCACTTGCGTTTTTGGCGTTTTATATTGTATCTTCAAACCTCGTGCGATTTCTGTTCGAGTCGGTGTCATTGGGCTCACATTTATTTGTACCGTTTTTCGAATTGTGCATGATGCTATGTTGTTCCTTTATGTTTTCCCCTCTATGTTCTTGAGTGGTGATGCCCGTTCACTTGTAGATCTGTTTTCTCATTGTTTAGCGTCACTCAGTGTGGCACGCCTTAATCTTGCCTTCAGAATAACTCACTTGAGTGGTATTCGTGTGAATTTTACCGGGTTTGTTGCGCACTGTTGGTGTATAGTGCTTACTGTATTTATTGTTTCTATTTTCGGTTTTCCTGATTGTTAATAGAGTGCCGTGTTGGATGTCCTTTTCTGTGGTTAGGCGTTCCTCGATTACATCATGGCTATTGCCAGTGCCAATTGTAATTGCTTTCGTGTACTTTGCTGTCTCTGTGTATCGTGTATTTTACCACCTTGTTGTGGTTTTTAGCATTTTTCATATTATCTTGACCGGCGTAGCCGCATTTATCTGTTGATAATGTCATTACTTTCATTCATTGTTTAATTATTGTTTTTCCCACTTTGTGGTGCGCCTGTATTATTTTTTGCCTAAGAGTTCAATAAAATTTGTTAATACTCAGGAGACTCGTTACAGCTAATCGACAGAGTACTGCAGAAGACCTCAGTGTACAGGTGAGTAAAAATGCTGGAACCGCGGTATGTACACGTACCATTCGCAGAGAATTTCATTCCATGGGTTACCGTGGTCGTGCGGCTGCTCATAAGCCTTTCATCTCAACTCGGAATGCTACTCGTAGTTTAAGCATGGTGTAAAGAACATTTATCGTGGACCATGGATCAATGGAAACGGATCCTATGGACTGATAAATCCAGATACACGATCCATCAGTCTGATGGCCGTGTGTGGGTATGGCGGCTACCGGGGTAACGCTATTTACCATGGTGTACTCTTCCTACGGTCAAGTTTAAGGCTGGCAGTGTACTCGTGTGGGGGTGTTTTTCGTGGTATGGTCCCGGCCCATTGGTTATCGTGGGCAAACCTGTTAACTAGCACGTCTACCTTGATATTCTGCGGAATTATGTCCTCTAAGTCTGTGGCAATACTATGGATCCAAGCCTTGTTGGTACCAGCAGGATAATGCACCGAACCATAATACAAGGATTGTTACGGCGTGGTTTGACGATAATTCCATATAGTGTGTGGACTGGCCAGCACAGAGCCCTGATCTTAATCCCTTAGAGCACCTATGGAATGAACTAGAGCGCCGCATAAGAAGTTTGGAACCAATGCCTACTACTAAGCAACAATAGTTAGCGCCAACATTATGTACTGAATATAAGCGCATACCTATCATTATGTTCCAAAACCTTGTCGAAAGTTTGTCTCGAAGGGGTAAGTTTTCACACAGTATTTATTAGAAGAAAGATACAGGAGATGTGCTTGAATAAATCATCTCAAATGATGTATGACAAAAAAAATATTTACAGATGCTTGTAGCTTACGCTACTGCTTATTTACACGGTTCTGTACATTGATGATAGTAAAAAAACAGTTAATTACACCCGAGTGTCTGGTGAGGCAACAAAAGTCTCTGACAAAGCAAAGAATAGGTACAATTCAGCTTGAAGAGCGTTATACAATATTAATTTTGCACAGTATTGATGCAAGGAATAATACAGAATTCGAGCTTGCAGACATAGATTCAAAAGACAGGTGATGAGAAATTAACAGAATGTGCAGCTTGCGCTACGTTAATTACAGGATTCGGTGCAACGTTTGCATGACAACAGTTAAGTGCAGTAGAAATCTGGCGAGGCAATATGAATCTCTGGTAATACAGAGAGTAAAATCAATCCAGAATGATGAGCACTATAGAGTATAAATTTTACACAATATTGATGAAAAAAAAAAAAGTTCTGACCGAAAGGTGAAACATTGTGGGTGACCTGGAAAACCAGGAGGTTGCAGGTGATCAAGGGACAAACATGAAATCGAAAGTTCGAAAGACAGATGATGAAAAATTTACAGATGAATGTGGCTCGCGGTACTGCATGTTACATACAACGGTGATATGAAAAATAGTTATATACAATAATTTTCCTGAGAATACAAAAGAAAAAAATAATCTCTGAAAATACAGAGAGAAGACACAACTCATCACAGTGAGTATTGGAGAACACAAATTTATACAGTTGAAAAGTAAAATTACACTGTTGAATCAGGAATTGAAGATAAGAATATACTGTAAAAACGACAAAGTTTACAGATGTCTGTGGTTCGTGAAACGACCTATATACATGATTCTGTACAATGAGAAGTTACAATTTATATATATTGATTTGTCAGAGGTGGTAAAAGAAATAGTCTCTGACATCGCAGAGAGAGAATACATAATTCAGCAAGATGAGTAATGAAAAACAAAAAAATTTACACATGAGTTATACACGAAATGATACATGTGAAGAGGATGAGAACAGAGTCTTAAAAAAAGCGTGAAAAGAAATTGACAATTATAAGTAGCTCATGCTTCGAACAATTCATAGGATTCTATACAATAATTGATCTACTAAAAGTGATGTACAATAGTGAGACAAACAAAAAAATTCTGATAAAATAGAGAGTACAAATAATATAGTACAGTGAATGTTGAGGAACAAGATTGCACTCAGTTGCGAAGCAAGAAGAAAAAACAGGAAATGTGTATAGAAAAATCGTCTCAAAATGACATATGAAAAGAAGATTTACAGGTGCTTGTAGCTGACGCAACGACCTATTTACAAAGCTCAATATAGTGGTGAGAGAATACAGTTTATGTATGATAATTTGTCGGAAAAGACAAAAAATAGTCTCTGATGAAGCAGAGATTGAAGACAAATCAGCATGGCAAAAACTGTATCTATCAGGAGGTAGGTGAAACAAAAGTTCCGACTGTAAGGTGAAGCGTTGTGGGCGACCCTGCAAACCAAGTGGTTGCTGGTGACCAAGTTGATAGGAACTGTGGTTCACTGCAGCGTGCAACTGCAGTGGTAAGTTCTAGTCGAAGGCGGGAGAGTAGGCGATTACGAAAATGACAAAGTAACGCAGTACTGACTTTATTTATGTCAGTAGAAGCTTCGGGGGGACGCTGAAGATGATACACGTGAATTATATGTTTTACAAGCACGAAGATGTAGGAGCAGACTGCCGGAAGGTGAATAGGGCGAGAAGAGTTCAGAAGTAGTGTTCGGTAGGCGCTGAAGGTGAGGACGGTCTCACAGGATCGTTGCGCTAACGTGAAAGCGAGATGGAGTATTGGCAATAATACTGTGCAATACATGAAGACATGCTGAACGTCAGCCTCCTCGCCACAATACGGACAGGAGGGTGAAGATAAAATGGTCATGCGATGTAAAATCGACGGCACAGGGAGGCGGTTGTGTAAGAAAAGCCAATGTGAATTGACTTCAAGGGGTGCTGAAAGTGGGGAAAGCGCAGCGGACCATACTGCGGAGGTAGAAGAAAGTGGAATACCAGAAATGGGAAGAGGTGCGGAAGAGCGAGAGAGAAAACGGTAGAGATCAGCTGTTGAGAAAGAGACAAGAGGAAGAGGTGGACCAATGGACGACAGAAAAAATGGGAGAAGGAGAGAGGCAGAGTGAACAGAAATGAGACCTGAGGGAGTAGCAAGCTCAGGGAACAGGGAGATTATAGTAGAAATAAGAGAGTTGTGAACAAAGTGAGCGTTGGCATTCAAACGGAGAGCAGAGGGTAGAGAAGAGAAGGGGAGCCAGGAAAGATCGGTGGTAACAAGATCGCTGACAGTAACGACTCCAGCTCTGAGCCATGAAGGAAAAGCAAAACATGGGAGATGGGGAGGGTGTAGCAGAGAAGAAAAAAAGAGGTTCGGAAAGTAGGTCATTTGTGGAGGCAGGGAGAGAGCGAGAAAGAGGGAGGGAACGAAGAAAGGAGATAGCCTCTTTGTAGACAGGAGGGAAAAGTGTGAGAAGGGGACAGTGGTCCATGAGTAAGAACGAAAGGAGAGTAAAGCGTGGGTTATGCGGAGATACTATGACATCACGAGCAGCAACTGCAGAGGGAGCAGGTGCCGCAAGTGATCGTAAAAACGTAGACACACGATAAGCCTTGTAATAGGATCTGACGTCGGGTAGACTAATGCCTCCGTTGGAAGGAGACAGGCTGAGTTGAGGTGCTCCGACCCAGTGATGGCCGGGCCAGATAACCTGAGTTTGACAGCGGGTGAGTTCAAGAAGACGTAGTGCTGGTTGCTTCGAAGCCAACCAGGAGTACGTGCACATTGAAAGCAGGTAAGTGTGCGTTAGACGTGCTCTTTGAAAGACGGAGGTGCAGAATTGTGCGCGCCGCCAGATTGCGACCGAGCGATGTAGGCGTGGCCGGAGAGTCGTCCAGGTGACGAGTGAAGCAGTTGCTGGTTTTCCAAGGTGGACTCCTAGGAATCGTTGAGAGGTGTTGGACCACTCTGCTCCCCAAGGAGAGTCAGTGCGGTTAGTCCACGAACCGGTCCATAGGCCTGTGCTTTTCGTTGTGTTTAGCGCTGCTCCGGAACATGAGGCGTAGGTATTGTAGAGATTGTGGAGATCGTGAAATTGTGAGTCTTGCCGAATGCAGAATGTAATATCGTCGGCGTAGGCAACATAGGTAGCAACATGATGACGTGTGCTGGCTACCACCGGTGGTAGTGAAGCAAAGAAGGATCGATGGACTGCGCGTAAAAAGGTTCTATTGCGAGGGCGAAGAGCTGCCCGGATAAGGGGCAACCCTGACGCACGCCGCGACGAATGGGTATGGGAGCTGTGAGAAGGTTGAGCAGCTTGACGTGGAAAACTGCGTCCCGGTAGAGGGAGATGAGAAGAGAAGCAAAGGAAGGAGGAAATCCGAAATTTAGTAATGTAGCAAGAAGGTAATCATGAGAAATATTATCGAACGCTGAGCGTTGATCGAGGGAAAGAAGAGCAAGGGGTTCTGAGCGAGAGCGGGCGAGGTGAATTAGATCATTAAGAAGCTGAATATTATGGGAGATGGAGCGCCCGGGTACAGTATAGGTTTGATTAGTGGAGAGAATATGAGGGAGTATGGGGTTAAGCCGGCGGGACAGAAATTTAGTATAGAGTTTATAATCAGTATTTAAGAGTGAGATGGGACGCCAATTCCCCAAGTCAAGCGGATCACCCTTCTTGGGGAAACGTACAACATGTGCGAGCGTGAAACTCCTTGGAAGAGATGTAAGATGCATGGCAGTAGAAAAGGCACAGAGGAGAAATGGAAGGAGGGCAGGAAGAAAAGCCTTATAGAAAGAAACAGGGAGACCGTCCGGGCCAGGTGAAGCCCGGGGTTGAGGGACGAGAACGTGTCAGAGAGCTCAGTTAAAGTGGGAGGATGGAAGAGGCTGGCTGAAAGATGAAAAGGGACCTGAGGCAAAGAAGAGAACAGAAGAGCAGAAGCCGTAGGGGAGGGAGGAGGAGTTTCACAAAATTTTGAAATGTAGAAATTATGTACCATAGAACAAATTGGAACTGGTTCGGATGAAACTACTCCAGTTGGAAGACGAAGGTGCTGCAGAACAGAAGAGGATCGGCGAGTTGACTCAAGTGACGTAAGGACTTCGTACGAACAAGCATCAGGTTTCAGGTGTTGTAGTTTAAGGCGTTGAAGGGCTTGTTTTGCAAGTGGCACCAAAAGTGAATGTAATTCTGCCTGGTAGACTTGAAATAGGGGATTAGCAAGATTGAGCAAAGAAAGCATTTGCCTAGTATGATCAAGTCGCATCCTCCGTTGTGTCATGATCGAGTATGACAGGTTTCGTACCAGTAATATGAGGTGGCGTTTTACTTCCAACCAAACGTTGAGGGGGCACGGTGCAGAATGAAGCCTTGTACGCCAATCCGCAAGAAAATCTCGCACCGATGAGCAGAAGGCTGAGTCATCTAAAAGAGTGTCGTCAAAAGTCCAAGGCCGGATTGTACGTGGCTGTGTTGAAGTAGCAAAAACTGTTATGGCAATGGCGCAATGATCCGAGGAAGCTGTGGGTGTACAGCATGAATCTGATATTGCTGGTAGAAGAAGAGAAGTTGCATAAAAGCGATCCAATCTTGCTGTAGGAGGATCAATGGCTCTTGGTGCACGCCATGTATGTGTAGTCTGGGTTGGTGACAAATGGCGTTGAACATCTACTAGTGAGAAGTCTGAAGTGATAGACTGTAAGAGATGTACTACTTCCGTACGGTGTTCTCTGGAAGAAGAAGAGCGATCAGTTAGGGGATGTAGAGTGCAATTGTAGTCACCTCCGATAAGTACCCGGTCGGTGATGGGAATACGTGACAGAGCCCGTCGAAGTTTTGCAAACAACTCTGGCACGTGAGTAGGAGCGCAAGGAACATAAATGTTGAATACATGAAATTTTTCAGCTGCGACGGTGAAAGAGACTCGTTGTAATAAGTCTCGACATAAGTTTTTCACTGAGAAGGAGGAAAGAGTTGAACGAAAACGTGAGTGAACACCAACTGCCATGCCACCACGCGACAGTTGGCTGTAGGCGTGATGGAAAGTATGATCCCACTGACGCCATTGATGAAATTGAGTGGTGGAAGTACAGTTTGTTTCCTACAGAAGTAATATATCAGCATTCAGCGGAGCAAGATCCTCTCGTACCAGCGCATTCGCAAGAGGTGTCGCAAAACCGCGACAATTAAGTGACACCACCTTGAATGTCTAGGTTAGTTGTGGGATGCAGTAGGAATTGACTGGCTGTAGTGATGGAGTGGAGTCGACGGAGAAAACAAGCACTCCACGGGACCTCGTCCGCAGTGCGCCGAAGAGTGTTTTCAAGTGAGTGTAATTGAACCAGCACTTGTGGAAGAGCTGCTTCATACTGCTGAATGGAAGTGCGTGCTGAGGAAGGGCTAGAGGACCCTTAAAGGCAATCCAGCACGTCCTCGTATGGCAGAGGCTCAGCAGGGAAAGCATTTTCAGCAAGAAAAGTTGTGAATTCATCTAGTGAGGGAAAGGCACCCTCACATGCTGTCTCAGAGGAAGTGTGTAGAGGCGACCTGGAGAACGGTCGTCGAGAGCTGACGGAGCGAGAGGATGAGCGGGTAGAAGAGCGAGATGATCTTCGGGACGCCAGAGTCTTTGACTTCTCTCGTCTTGGAGCGAGTAGCACCACTGCGTTTTCCAGCAACCACTAAAGCTTCATGATCGTCTGGAGAGTCTGAACCCGAAGCGTTACCTGTGACTCGTGTCATGGAGCCAACGGTAAAAGCTGAGGAGTGGTCAACATGTACATCAGCAGTGGTTGTAAAAGTACAAGGGGGAGTCGATTTTGGAAGCCTGGGAAAATTCTTAGGATCAGCAGGAGGTGGAGGCATCAAAGTCGTTTGTTGACCAATGGCAGTAAGCTGACTTTTGGAAGATCTTGATTCCGCGACTTTCCTCGAAGAGGAAGAAGTCTGTGAAGCGTTGGTGGACAAAGTAGAAGAAGATGTAGTGTGTGGAGCTGTTTGCAGGGAGGCACGTGGGCACTGAGCCCTTATGTGACTTTCGCTCTGACATATAGTGCAATACTGTGAAGTGATTATCTCAACTCTTCGGCGTTGCTGTCCACAGCGGATGTGCAAAACATTCGTAACCGCTTTCAGCTGAGCATCAGATGAAAAGAGGACTCGAGCAGTGCGGCGAAAACCTCGAATCGATTTGTCTTCAGGATCTCTGGGGGCCGCAGAGAGAGTTGTTATGGAGCCAACAACTCTGCCGTACCTGCTGAGCAAGGTGCAAAGTGCAGCGTCGGATACTTCTGGTGGTACGGGGTAGAAGGTCACCTGCACCGGGCGGTGCGCAACCGGTTGTGCTAACAGATGCACGTCATTGATGGTTAGACCTTCCGTAAGGACCTGGTCAGCATGCGCTTTATCCTTAAAATAGACCAAGACAGATCTGGGTTTTCGAGCTACAAAGTCTATTGCATCCTTTGGTAAGATAGTTTTGAGGGCTCGGCTATATTGCCACAGCTTAGTGTCGGGAAGCGCATCAAAATAGACGCCCCGTTCCATAGTGGAGGAAAAAAGGTGACCAGCTCGGAATCCTCTGGTATGTCAATTGTAGCAGTAGAACCGACGACAGTGACATAGGATTCAGGAAAAGGCATAGCAGATGAAACTGGGGGTGTGAGGACCCCAGAAGTTGCAGAAGCATAGGATGCTTGGGCAGGCATGGGTCGAGAACTCGATGAAGCGGCTCCTAGCAGTGAGGGCGGATCAGAAAGTTGATGAAAAGTAGAAGCTATGAGCTCAGTATCGCTGATCACGGAGACGTCATCATCTGCTGAGATGTAGATAGGAGACTTGGCACCACCGCACTTGGTGGGAAGGGAGGAAGTTATTGCTGGAGAAGAAGAGGTATCCATGACGTCGCAATGACGCTCGGGAGCCACCTCATTTAGCTGAGCAGGAGCTGCCGCCGTAGAAGAAGAAGAGGTGCTGGCTGATCTGCCAAGATAAGGATGTGGGCGTCACCCTTGTCTGCCTCCGCCATCGAAGCAATGGCGAGACTTTAACGAAAAAAGACCAGCTCGGTTGAAAAATAAAACAGTGAATAATGAAAAAATATGGCACTCACCAACCTGGGAGATACACGAACGTAAAGCGTGGACTTTCAACTTGAAGATACACGCAACCACAGAAACTAAAGCACTCAATAAACACCTTATAGCAACGAAAATCACGGAGCTTAAAACCCAACCACTGAGCTTCGAAGGGTCAGTGCATGCATTAAGGCCAAAGGTGGACCGACACCGTACTAATGTATGTCAATAAATGCTATGTTGTGTTTCTTTTCTAGGTGTGCGGTGACTTTTTCCAATATAGTGCATTCTTTTGTGTCTTTTCTTCTCCCTTATTATCCAGTCAAGTATTTTTATCAGCATTATCAATCGTTTCCAGTCCACTGCTGGAAGAAAATCTCTCCAAGTTTCCTCCAGCTGTTTCTGTTTTGAGCAATTGTCTTCTATGTCACTTCAGCATTCTTCTGAATATCATTTACTCATCTTCCACGATTTTCTCGAACAGTGGAATATTTCTTCTTATGCGTTTATATGTGTTACTGGTTAGCTATGTTTATATGAACGTTTGTTGGATTTGTGATATTCTTAGTTGCTTTGTTGAAAAATTTAGGATATTGTCAGTGCAGAACGTTAAGTGAATATGTCCGATACCTTTTTTTTTTTTTTGTTAAGGTGCAATTTTAAAATTCTCTGTGCGTACATTGCTATACTTTTGACTTGACATTGAGTTTCTTTAAGTCTTTCGAGTGAACGCTTGGGGCAAATTTTAAAATAATAATCACACTTTTCTTTTAGGAATAATATTGGACCTCGCTGTCGGTTGGGTGCTTTTCTAGAAGAAGGAGGCACCACTCCGTTTTTAATAGACGAAGGATACGTAAGTCAGAGTTTCAGTTCCTGCAAGGAGGCGGATAATCTTCGATGCGCGTCCATGGTAGAAAATGAGGTAAGACTCCTAATTTTTGTAAAATCAAGAGTTCGAATGCTGCAGCTTCGTAATTTCGTTTTAATTTCTCCTACATTTTCTGCTGCAACTGATGATTCATTTAATTTAACGATAGCAGCGTCGAGGCCGACTTTTTCGACAGCTGTTACCAAAATCCTACAATATGAAGTGTAAGAGTTAATACCTGATTATAAAGTGCTATCAGCCGCCTCGGTGGCGCAGTGGCATAAGCGATGTCCTCTGATCATTCGTCCGAAAGCGGTCCGGGTTCCAATCCCGGTGCGGCATGGATGTTGTGTTTGTCTTACGGCACTGTCTCTCTCCAATCCCTGGAACCAGTGACCCTAAATTAGGGAAGGGCGGCTGCTTATAGCCCATTGAGCTGTTCACGGTGGTCGATAAACCTCCAATAAAAAAGTGCTATTAAAACGATACTTTATTTTCAAGTCATATTTTTTTATTACAAACACTGAGTGTTACTTTCGCCTGTGAGATTTTTCTTTATGCTGCTTCCCTTGCAGATGTAAAGAAACGCCGTTTTTGCAGGCGGTGGATCTCGAATCGACGTCTTTCTGCTCCAGAGGGGGATATTCTTCCCACTGAACTACACCGGCAAGGCTTATTTCTGTGCCCTGCAGTTTTTGACACATGTAGTGGTTACACCACGTACACCGATGAGACATTACATTACGACCAGCTACCTAATAAGATGTAGGAGACTAGAATATATTTCTTGCCGAAGTGAATTTATTACAAGTTTGAAGCTGTCACTACACGATAATACACATTTTAGAGAACCAACTCTTCACAAGGATTAAAATATTTAATATGATAAAAATACAAGCTAAAAAAATGTACTAGATCTTTCGTGCAGGCTACCTACACATCATCAGGTACAAACTAAAGGGTGAACACAAGCCAGCAATCCAAAATATAAGTTCACGATGCAGTGAGGTAACTAAAGCGCAGTCTCGGGAGGTTCATGAATACGTAAGTGACGCACTTCCACGAGCAGAACTAGGTAAGTCTACTCCCCAATGACAGGAGGTAAGGGTTGGTGAAGGCACCTGGACTCATCCTGTTGTAGAAAGCGTCTCCAAGGTAACGGTACGTATAAAAGTAGTTCATTATTACAGCGTTGTTTACTGTGAATGAAATACGGGATTACACCATATAATACAAATTTTGAAGATGACAATCCATTTTTGGTGTAAATATGACAAGGATGGTAATTCAGATAATATCCGAAAACTTGAAAATTTTCGTCGTCCTGGAGCGGGAAGCGAATCCGCGTCTCCCAGATAACGCCCGGATATGCTAACCACTACATTACCCAGAACGACCAAGTCTCAAGTTTCCGATGAATTTAAATATAACCATCACAGGATTTGCTAGTAAAAGCAACCGGCATTCATGTTTAGCGAATCTGGAGGTTAAGAATCCAATCCCGTGATTGGCCGGAGGAGCAGATAAATTATTTTTTTGATGTAAATTATTTACATCTAATTAATAAAGTACTTAATCTTCTGAATTTTGTAGCTTTTGTCCTTAGTCTAACTTGGTAACATAGCTTAATACTTTCAGGCATTTTTTAAGGTCTTTAGAATTTTCAAATTCCGCCATGATATTACGAATGCGTTCGTCTACTTGTATATACATTTTCTTCCTTTTTGGACCAAGTTCTCCTAATTCTTTTAATTGTTGTTTGTGCATCACACGTCGAATTTGTAATTTCTAAAGACCTTAAAAATGCCTCAAAGCATTAAGCTATGTTATCAAATTGGACTAAGGACAAAAGCTACAAAATTCAGAAGATGTAAGTACTTAATTAATTAGATTAAAATATTTTGACTACGATTTGTAGATATATATATAAAATTATATTAAGAACTTGTATTTAGTGTAAAAAACTTGATGTAAGTAATTAATTAAGTAGATGTAAATAATTCGACTCGCATTTGTATATATATATCATCATCATCATCATCATTGTCAACCATTATCAATCCACTGCTGGACGAAGGTCTCCCCAAGTTTCCTCCACAACGGTCTGTCTTGTGCCAGTCTCCTCCATGTCACTCCCGCATACTTTCGAATTTCATCCACCCATCTTCCATGTGGTCTTCTTCTGGGTCTTTTCCTGTCCCTTGGAATCCAATATAAAATTTCGGCTGTCCATCGATGGTCTGTTCTTCTGGCAGTATGTCCAGCCCATTGCCATTTCAGGGATTTAACTCTGATCATGATGTCTTCAACTCTTGTCATTTTTCGGATCCACGTGTTCCTCTTCTTATCTCTCCTGGTTACACCAAGCATGCACCTCTCCATGCTTTTTTGAGTTGTCTGCAGCCTTTATATATATATATATATATATATATATATATATAAGTAAAATGATTCGATTAGCAAGTTTGCTTCGTCCACGATAAAATATAACAGGGTCGCTTGGCGCACGGTCTCTTCGCGCAAGACACTGATGGAACTGCCTTCGCGGAGGTCCTGGTTCTAGGGCAGTATCACGTGACTCATTAATCGCATCTCTTATGCAGTTCTTTACCAGTTTCGGTTTTAAAAACTACCTTTTAGCTGAACTCATTGTCACCGGAAGGATTTGACATTATAGAAATGTTGTTCACAAATTGGATGCATTGCTTGAAAAACAACTCTTATCCCTAATTAAAAGTGTTACAAATTCTTTCACAGAAGTTTTTCAAAGGTATGTGTTTGGATCGCAATGGCAGCTGGCAAGTGTGGTTTGTATTTCACCGAAGATTTTGTAGTTTGGGTGTTTCCAGCGTGGGAGGAGTTTCAAGTAGTGTTTTGCCTATCTCTTGTACACGGAAATGACAATCGCATGGAAGGAGACCTGGTGATCCTGTGCTAAAAACTCAAAGAGTGTTCTAAGTCTTAGGGGTTGCCCCAGTGGCGCAGTGGTCTAAGCGCTGACGGCACTGTCTGTCTCCCTCCCCTGCCTGGAACCAGTGGCCCTAAATTAGCAATGGGCAACTGTTTATAGGCCATCGAGTTGCTCTCTGTGGTCGTTAAATCTCAAAAAAGCCCCCCCCCCCTCTCTGATCATCTGGAACGAAGCCGCAGGGCGGGATCTGCTGGGGCTTTATCGACGCTGGGGTGCTCATTCTTTTCTGAATCGCGGACCACTTTCCAAAAATAAATGAAACTGCGGGACACTTCACATAACGGAATGGAATCGGAGATCACGTGACAAAATGGAGCAGGACTGGTGGCCCACATGAAAAGGAAGAGCAAAAATGCATGTGCTTGTCATGAATATCGATTTTTTCAGAGATGCTTTGAATACTAAAATTTAATTTTCGGAAAAAAAACAAGCGATGCAGTTAAGCTGATAACTATGTTACAAAGAAGTCCGCAGTTGTTACCTGATGTGCCTGCATTTTGAGCACTCTTTGAAAATTTAATATATATATAATTTATCCCAACATAACTTATTGCAAATTTGGGAATTTAAAGTACGTGGATTCAAGATACTTGCAGAAAAACCCGTCTCTGATAAAAATTGAACATGTACAGAGGAGTCTCGTTTATACGTTTTTCCAGGGATCAAGTGAAATTAACATATAATTGAAAAAAAAACGTATAAACGAAACAGGGCATTTTTCTGTCACTAGATAGCAGCACATTGCTATCTTGCAACTGAAGGCATAGCATAAGTTACAACGGAAAAAAATTACGCGTTTGAACGGCAATTCTTTCGATGTAGACGTTGTATTGTCCTCAATCTCTTTACGTTGGTAAATTATCGTCGTAAGACTTGGAACTGGAATTTTTTATTTTGCAGCTACAACTGTTTCCGTCAGTGTGATTTTCATGCATTACCTTCAAAATCTCCTTTCTATCATTTAAAGGCAAGGATTTACGAGATCGTTAAGTCATGGTTCCAATGCAAGAAAAAGCGAATGCAAACGAAGGTTTCCAGGAAAGAGTCCCCTATGACAACATCAAGTAAGAGTAGGTGTGTGCTGCAAGTGCATCTGAGAGTACCAACAGTATCCCAGGAGGAGAGCATGTATTCTTCAGAGTGAGTCATAAAGCAGGTAGGTGACAGGAAATAGGGAGAACAAAAGGCAGAGGGGTGAGAAAGTTAGAAAATGTATAAGGGAATTTTAGGCGAAGGGGTATGGTAAAAAGAGAGTCTGGTGAACGGAATTCGAGTGGCTTGAATTTCTAATTCCCAACACCATAATTTAACGCATAAATGAGAAGAAAGCTAATTTGATTAACCTATGATTGATCAAGTTTGATATTAAGAACAATTTAGATTTTTTATGTCAGCGACATTTTTACGTATAAGTGAGAAGCGTAAAAACGAGGTTCTACTGCACATAAAATAATTACTCTAAAATCTGTGGCATACGTATAAAATTATACAGAAATATACGATTTATTAATTCAAGCATAATCGAAATTAGTGTAAAGCGAAGAACTACTAAACAATAAAATGAATGAAATTTTTATCGATAATTCCCCCTTTTCAGCGGGCCACTAAAAAGAACGCCGAGGGCCACCATTAGCCCGTGAGGCACAGGTTGAAGATCCCTTATCTACGACGTTGTCCGTGGGGTGGTGAATGCAGAAAGCAGAGAAAGCTGGCCTCCGATATAATTTTATTCTTTAGTTATTAATGCTTTCCTTTTCAGCTCACTTGGAAGCTGTTACTTCCAACCCATAGAAATGAAACATGCCGCCCTTTCGCACTAATAGTTTTAGCATTTCTGCATTTTTTTTAATGCTTCACAGATACACAAAAGTTTTCTCCATGTTCATCTATACTTTCCTCATTTCATTTTCAACATGCGCTTCATGCTGTGCATTAGTCATGATTTTTACATGTACCAAAAGATTTGCACCCTACTTGAGGAGGAAGCGATCCAGGTAATCAAGACCTTAATATATTCCACATTAATTTATATGTAACGGTCTGATTATCTTTAAAACCAAAACAAAACAGTGACGTTGAATGTTCTACGGTGTAATTATCTTTTGCTTTTTTTTTTTTTTTTTTTTTTTGCGAAATAATCTGATTAAAGTAAGGCGTTGGAAATGCGCGATGTAGTAAAACTGTCGCCTCGACGTCTCCGCTTGTCAGTTCTGTTTGTAGAGGAGGGCAATGCTCACTGTCGATCAAAAAGATTGCATTCTTTCCGAAGTCCTAATTCAGCAGACTATTTCTTCGCTACGGATAGAAAACGTGAAAAGAACCATTATGCGACCTGTCAGATTTTTTGTATTTTGCTTTTATTTCTCTCTTTCTTTTCTTTGAGTAAATTGGGAGCAATCAGGTTGAGGTTCTTAAATCCTCTAACGCAACTTTCACTTATTTTCTTCAAAAGGCAGTAACATACTTCTCTTAAAGTCATGTGACTATTCTTTCGAAACCCACACAATAAATCTCCACCTATCGGACACCAAAAGAATTCTGATCCATTCATGAAGAAAAAAATGGTCCATTTTCATTCATTTAATTCCAAAAAAAACTGTTAGTGAAACTTCAGAGGCGCTTTTACTGCTAAAAACGTGACAAAATATTTTTAAAAGAAAACTTTTGAGGTTTCTCTTAAAATGATAGGACATTTTGGCTTGTTTTGGGGGTTTGATGACTACCATGAACAAATCTAAGGGCGAAAAGCAGTATTGTTTCAAGGGAGAGCCGCGGGTAGCATAGTGGGCAACGTTCGTGACTGTCACGGAAAGGACCTCAAGTTCGATCCCAGGCAGGTACGAACGCTCGATCCACTAAATATCCGCCGTGCGTCGGATGGGCTCGTTAAGCCGTCGGACCCCGGGTACTGGCCCCCCGGTAATAAATAAGGGCGTCTTCCTCCCCCTTTCTACTTCGCTTCCGTGTCACTTTCCTGTCTGGCATTCTAGCCGAAATTTTCTAGCTTCCTATTTCTAAGGGTTGTTTAAGACCTGGGGTAAGACACTCCTTCCTAAAATCTTCTACATATGATCATGATTATGTTTCAAGGGAGAGGAAAATCTAGCTCCCTAAGGCAAGCTCAATGCCTTATCTGGAACACGAACCCGGGCCCAACTCGGACGACTAGCCAGAAACTTACGTCTCTGACCATTCTGCCAGCGAGGTGACGAACTAAGCTTTTGATGCGAGAGTTATCCAAATGGAGCATGCAGATATCATTCTTAAATTGGCGTTAAAATATAAACTGGGTTGTGAAAAGGCCATGAGTCAAAAATCTGCAGTTAGAAATTAGCGACAAATACTGTGGTGCACTTTGAGAATGGAAATATTATTAAAGATGCGATAGGGTAAGAAGAATTTCCTTAAATGTTAAGTCTGGTCAAACATGAAGAGCAAAGAATTTCACACAGCACCGTTTTTTACACTTTACAACCGTAGGTTGAAGAAGCGTATATGCTCCAGCTTTATCCGTCTATCTGTCCGTCCGTCCGCACGATAGCTCGCCTAAAAATGGCTCAATTTCGATGAAATTTTAATATGTGGTAGGGGACCACCTGGGGGCAAACCCTATTGAAAATGGACGAAATGGGGTCAAAGGTCAAGACACAGGAGCGAGATCCATTCCATTGCTCTTATGCGTCACAACTTGTGTAAATATGGTTCGATTTCGATGAAATTTTAGTATGTCGTAGGGACGAATCCTATTGAAAATAGACGAAATGGGGTCAAAGGTCAGAACATAGGAGCGGGATCCATTCCATTGCTCTTCTGCTTCATAACTTTCGTAAAAATATTTCGATTTCGATTAAATTTCAGTATGTGGTTGGGAACCACCTGGGGACGAACCCTTTTGAAAATGGACGAAATGGGGTCAAAGGTCAGGACATAGGAGCGGGATCCATTCCATTGCCCTTATGCGTCATAACTTGACTAACAATGGTTTGATTTTGGATGAAATTTTAGTATCTGGTAGGGGATTACCTGGGGACAAACTCTGTCGCAAATGGACGAAATGGGATCATAGGTCAAGACATAGGATAGGGATCAATTCCATTGCTCTTATGCGTCATAACTTTCGTAAAAGCTGTTCGATTTCGATGACATTTTAGTATGCAGTAGGGAACCACCTGGTACCGAACCCTGTTGAAAATGGAGGAAATGGGGTCAAAGGTCAGGACATAGGAATGAGTCATAACTTGACTAAAAATACTTCGATTGCGACCCAACTTTGTCATGTTGTTCCGAAGGTATACTAAAGCAGTTCTGTTGAATATCATAGAAATGGGGTCAAAGGTCAGGTCACAGGAGCGAGATTTATTCCACAGCCATTATCCTCGTATCTTGAGTAATAATTTGAGTGATGATTTCTGGTATGTTAGAAAGTGTATCATAATCAATGCATTGCATGATTTTAGTAACTTGTTTACGCTTTCCAACCGTAGGTTGAAGAAGCGTATATTCTCCAGCTTTGTCCGTCTGTTTGTCTGTCCGCACAATAACTCGCGTAAAAATGGTTCGATTTCGATGAAAGGAGCGAGACTTATTCCACAGCCATTATCCTCATAACTTGACTAAAAATGCTTCTATTGCAGTAAAACGTTAGTATGTTGTTCTGGAGGTATACAGAGCCAATTCTGTTGAATATCATAGAAATGGGGTCAAAGGTCAGCGCACAGGAGCGAGATTTATTCCACAGCCATTATCCTCATAATTTGAGTGATAACTTGAGTAATGATTTCTGCTATGTTGGAAAGCGTATTATAATCAATGCATTGCATGATTTTACTAACTTGTTTTTATTTATTTTACGTAATTCTCCGTTATGATAATATAAAGAAGCACGCCTAAGAAAACTAAACCATCGTTTTATTTAAATGAAGGTCTTTGACCTTATAAGTCGTGGAAATTACGGAAAAAAAGAAATTTTTCTGCTGCAAATAATCAGTATTTGGTTGATTTCCTATTGTACTCAGTCTTCCTAGGAGTTTACTACTGCGAAAGTTACGGAACACCTACCTCCTCTACGAAAAGTAGTCCCTAGTGTTTAGAGATAAAGGCAACAGGATTATTGCTCAGAATCCATTTTTTGTTTGCTCAAAAGTTCATCGGGCAAAATGGCTATTTAAGGCAAATTGCAAAAATGCCAGAGAGCGTTTCAGAAATAGATTCGATATGAGAAGTTTCTCAATTAGGAGAGTCTTGCACTTTCGGCCGCTGACTTTCCAGCTGGGAAATATACGTAACTTGGAGAGGGGGGTACTAGGTGGAAGCGATAGAAGACTTTTCCAACATTCATAACAAGGAAGCAATAAATTTACAGTCGGAAAAATGCGAGGGTGTGTACTGAAGCATCCGCAGGGGAAGAGAAAGGAGAAAAGAAAAGACCATATATTGAGCTTCGGTTAAGATCATAAAGCCGCAATTCGGGAGAAATGTCAGTGAAGTGGTGTGACGTGGATTGGCACTTTTGTTCAGTTTCTCAGGAGACATTGTAAGCCGGAAATCCTACGTTCAACAACAGTACTTTTTATTTGGAATGTACTATGTAGTTCTGTTTAAATATTGGATAAACAAACGTTATCGCTCTGTTTCTCAAAATGAAAAAAAAAAAAACCTTCTCTCAAAACGTTATTGATTGAATTTGCAACTTAAGATTTATACATGTTGAAATGTGTTGTGTGGTTTGAAAAGAAAGTCGTCATTTTACTTTGAAGGTTATATGAGTATCGTTAACAATCTGTTTCTTTTGTTTTCTTTAGGTAAAAACTGGAACTCACAACGGGAATTTCACCCTTCCTGTCAATGAACAAGAGGGATATACTGTGGGGGACATGTTGTGTGATAAAGCTGATGAAGTTCAAGAAGATGTGAGGTTTAAGGTTGTGCATATATACTGGAAACTTTGCGGTAGTTGGGAAAAAACTTCGTTCCGCATGCCTGAATTACTCTGCTGTGAAGATGGATTACATGTTCCTTGTAAGGTGTTCTCTTAAAATTAGAAATAAAGAGAACAATGTCATGAATTTCCCATCACTCCTGTTACGAATAACAGCACTGATATATAAGAGACATTTTTTTCCGAGTGATACTCTTTAACAAACAAATATATCTTTCGCAGGAGCATTCCTTTGAGACGCCGCGAAAACCTCGTCACTTTCTTTAAGAAGAGAAAAAAAAGGTTCAAATTTTGACTGGGAAGGACCAGTTGGTGTCAGATGTTTACCAGACACACGTATGAAAGTAGCCTACGCAGGATATTGATCTCACCATGGGTGGGTAAGTTTTTGGCAGTAATTCGGTTTGCCCGTTTATCCCACCATATGAAAGTCATAGTCGTCAGTCATGCGCTACTCAGACTCTTGCCGTGTTTCCTACGGTAGATTTAAAAATTTATCCTACCACATGAAAATCATACCTTCAGTCATGCGTTACTCAGACACTTGCCGTGTTTCCTACGGTAGATTTCAAAATTTATCGTACAATATGAAAGTCATACCATTAGTCATGCGGTACTCAGACACTTGCAGTGTTTCCTACGATAGATTTCAAAATGTATCCTACCATATGAAAGTCACACCGTCAGTCATGCGTTACTCAGACACTTGCCGTGTTTTCTACGTTAGATTTCAAAATATTTCCTACCATGTGAAAGTCATACAATGAGTCATGCGTTACTCAGACACGTGCCTTGTTCCCTACGGCAGATGTGAACCATATGAAAGTCATACCGCCAGTCATGTGTTACTGAAACACTTGTCGTGTTTCCTACGGTAGATTTCAACCATATGAAAGTCATACCATCAGTCATGCGTTACTCACACACTTTTCCGTGTTTCCTACAGTAGATTTCAAAATTTATCCTACAATATGAAAGTCATACCGTCAGTCATACGTTACTCAGACACTTGCAGTGTTTTCTACGGTAGATTAAAAAATTTAACCTACCATATAAAAGTCATACGGTCAGTCATGCGTTAATTAGACACTTGCGTGATTCCCACGGTTGATTAAAAAAATTAACCTAAGATACGAAAGTCATACCGTCCGACATGCGTTACTCAGACACTTGCCGTGTTTCCTACGATGATTTTCAAAATTTATCCCACCATATAAAAGTCATACTGTCAGTCATGCGTTACTTAGACACTTACAGTGTTTCCCACGGTAGTTTTCAAAATTTATCCTATCATATGAAAGTCATACCGTCAGTCATGCGTTACTCACACACATGCCGTGTCTCCAGATTCCAACCATATGAAAGTCACACCGTCTGTCATGCGTAACCCAGACACTTGCCGTGTTTGCTATACCGTAGATTAAAAAATGTATCCTACCATATGAAAGCCTCATCGTCAGTCATACGTTACTCAGACACTTGCTTTTTTTCCTACGGTGGATTTCAAAATTTATCCTACCATATGAAAGTCATTCTGTCAGTCATACGTTACTCAGACACTTGCGTGTTTCCTACGGTATATTTCAAAAATTAACATACGATATGAAAGTCATATCGTCAGTTATGCGTTACTCAGACACTTGCCGTGTTTCCTACGGTAGATTTCAAAATTTATGCCAACATATGAAAGTCATACCGTCAGTCATGCGTTACTTAGACACTTGCAGTGTTTCCTCCAGTAGATTTCAAAATTTTCAAGTTTGATATACAGGGTGATCCGTTTGGGTACGGATAATTTTAAACTTCTGTGGTATAGCTTGTAACAGATATAATAAGTCAATATTGGGCAGAAATTACCTTTATGGATGGGAGTTTGTCTGGCCTCTACATGACCCACATTTGCTGAGTTCATACCAGGTGCTTAATTCTTGCCATGTGTTTTCTAACATCTGCGGAATGATTTGTTAGGGAGGACAACAAATCACTCCGGAGATAGTAGGATAGTTTTGGCCCGCATCAAGTTTGCCGAGCTGAAACTGCAGCTGAAATCAGTCATTCAAAATTTCTAGCTGTTATATTAGACAATACCACAGATGTTTCTGAGAAAATACAGGAAGTAATAGTATTTCGCTACGAAAATGAAGGTATACTGCAAGAAAGGTTTTGGAGATTTTACAAATCCCATTTTACAATGGGGTTTGTAACTTAGTGTTGTTTTAGAAGGTGACTTTGGGTAACTACGACGGCGCCACTCTAATGAATGGGGAGAAACGTGGCGTGAAAACTATTATTGAGGAAATATAGAAAATAGACATTAATGCTAATTTTATTCACTGTTATTCACATCAGTTAATTTTAATAATGGAAAAAGCAACACCACAAAATCCAGAAGAGGGCTTTTTTCTTGCAGTCTTTCAGGAATACCGATCTTCTCACAATCATCACAACGCTTATCCATAGTAAGTTAGTTGATTTTTATGGCGCAACGGCCATGTAAAGCATCAGACAATGTTTGGCCACAGAGCGTCAGACAATGTTTGACTGCGTAACCAAAAAGGTATCCACGGGTCTGCAGTACTAAATGGAAATTTTAATTCCAGGGCTGTAAACAAAGTTTATGAAAATATCGATGAGCTGAAAAAATGTTTTCAAGAGCTACAAAAGTCAAAGAACATCCGAACAGTCCAAGCATCTTCAGGCACATGTTAAATGACAAGAAGTTTCTCATTTGGATTTCTTTCTTCCATCGTGTCGTACCACACGTTGACTTATTGTATGACCAGCTTCAAAGCTGCAATGATAACACTTCAACTGTCTATTCAAATTTAGTGGATTTCTATAATGCAATTTCTACTATCAGAAGTGACATCTCCTCAAATTCAGAAATTCCAGGAGACCTCTCTGTATTTAAGAAACGAAAACGAAATGACTATTTAACTTTCTTGCGAAAGAGGTCTGTGACACAATTTGTTTTCAAGCAAGCGAAATAGTCAAGTTCACTGGTCATCTTTCTGCAGCAAATATTTTGGTGTCTGAACAGTTTCCTCTGTATAACCGAGGATTTCCTTCGAAGGAACTTAATGAAAGTGGTGTTAGCTTATCCTATACTGAATAAATAAGAATTCCATCTAGTAACCGGGGCTTTCTACCTCCATCAAATAATACCAAGTCTTTCGGAAAATAATACCAAGTCGTTCGGAAAATAATGCCAAGTCGTTCGGAAAATAATACCAAGTCGTTCGGAAAATAATGCCAAGTCGTTCGGAAAATAATACCAAGTCGTTCGGAAAATAATACCAAGTCGTTCGGAAAATAATACCAAGTCGTTCGGAAAATAATGCCAAGTCGTTCGGAAAATAATACCAAGTCGTTCGGAAAATAATGCCAAGTCGTTCGGAAAATAATACCAAGTCGTTCGGAAAATAATGCCAAGTCGTTCGGAAAATAATACCAAGTCTTTCGGAAAATAATACCAAGTCGTTCGGAAAATAATGCCAAGTCGTTCGGAAAATAATACCAAGTCGTTCGGAAAATAATGCCAAGTCGTTCGGAAAATAATACCAAGTCGTTCGGAAAATAATACCAAGTCGTTCGGAAAATAATACCAAGTCGTTCGGAAAATAATGCCAAGTCGTTCGGAAAATAATACCAAGTCGTTCGGAAAATAATGCCAAGTCGTTCGGAAAATAATACCAAGTCGTTCGGAAAATAATGCCAAGTCGTTCGGAAAATAATACCAAGTCGTTCGGAAAATAATGCCAAGTCGTTCGGAAAATAATACCAAGTCTTTCGGAAAATAATACCAAGTCGTTCGGAAAATAATGCCAAGTCGTTCGGAAAATAATACCAAGTCGTTCGGAAAATAATGCCAAGTCGTTCGGAAAATAATACCAAGTCGTTCGGAAAATAATACCAAGTCGATCGGAAAATAATACCAAGTCGTTCGGAAAATAATGCCAAGTCGTTCGGAAAATAATACCAAGTCGTTCGGAAAATAATGCCAAGTCGTTCGGAAAATAATACCAAGTCGTTCGGAAAATAATACCAAGTCGTTCGGAAAATAATACCAAGTCGTTCGGAAAATAATGCCAAGTCGTTCGGAAAATAATACCAAGTCGTTCGGAAAATAATGCCAAGTCGTTCGGAAAATAATACCAAGTCGTTCGGAAAATAATACCAAGTCGTTCGGAAAATAATGCCAAGTCGTTCGGAAAATAATACCAAGTCGTTCGGAAAATAATACCAAGTCGTTCGGAAAATAATACCAAGTCGTTCGGAAAATAATACCAAGTCATTCGGAAAATAATACCAAGTCGTTCGGAAAATAATGCCAAGTCATTCGGAAAATAATGCCAAGTCGTTCGGAAAATAATACCAAGTCGTTCGGAAAATAATACCAAGTCGTTCGGAAAATAATACCAAGTCGTTCGGAAAATAATACCAAGTCATTCGGAAAATAATACCAAGTCGTTCGGAAAATAATGCCAAGTCGTTCGGAAAATAATACCAAGTCGTTCGGAAAATAATACCAAGTCGTTCGGAAAATAATACCAAGTCGTTCGGAAAATAATACCAAGTCGTTCGGAAAATAATACCAAGTCGTTCGGAAAATAATGCCAAGTCGTTCGGAAAAATAATGCCAAGTCGTTCGGAAAATAATACCAAGTCGTTCGGAAAATAATACCAAGTCGTTCGGAAAATAATACCAAGTCGTTCGGAAAATAATACCAAGTCGTTCGGAAAATAATACCAAGTCGTTCGGAAAATAATGCCAAGTCGTTCGGAAAATAATGCCAAGTCGTTCGGAAAATAATACCAAGTCGTTCGGAAAATAATGCCAAGTCGTTCGGAAAATAATACCAAGTCGTTCGGAAAATAATGCCAAGTCGTTCGGAAAATAATGCCAAGTCGTTCGGAAAATAATACCAAGTCGTTCGGAAAAAATAATGCCAAGTCGTTCGGAAAATAATACCAAGTCGTTCGGAAAATAATACCAAGTCGTTCGGAAAATAATACCAAGTCGTTCGGAAAATAATACCAAGTCGTTCGGAAAATAATACCAAGTCGTTCGGAAAATAATACCAAGTCGTTCGGAAAATAATACCAAGTCGTTCGGAAAATAATGCCAAGTCGTTCGGAAAATAATACCAAGTCGTTCGGAAAATAATGCCAAGTCGTTCGGAAAATAATACCAAGTCGTTCGGAAAATAATGCCAAGTCGTTCGGAAAATAATGCCAAGTCGTTCGGAAAATAATACCAAGTCGTTCGGAAAATAATGCCAAGTCGTTCGGAAAATAATGCCAAGTCGTTCGGAAAATAATACCAAGTCGTTCGGAAAATAATACCAAGTCGTTCGGAAAATAATACCAAGTCGTTCGGAAAATAATACCAAGTCGTTCGGAAAATAATGCCAAGTCGTTCGGAAAATAATGCCAAGTCGTTCGGAAAATAATACCAAGTCGTTCGGAAAATAATGCCAAGTCGTTCGGAAAATAATACCAAGTCGTTCGGAAAATAATACCAAGTCGTTCGGAAAATAATACCAAGTCGTTCGGAAAATAATACCAAGTCGTTCGGAAAATAATGCCAAGTCGTTCGGAAAATAATGCCAAGTCGTTCGGAAAATAATACCAAGTCGTTCGGAAAATAATGCCAAGTCGTTCGGAAAATAATACCAAGTCGTTCGGAACATAATGCCAAGTCGTTCGGAAAATAATGCCAAGTCGTTCGGAAAATAATACCAAGTCGTTCGGAAAATAATGCCAAGTCGTTCGGAAAATAATGCCAAGTCGTTCGGAAAATAATACCAAGTCGTTCGGAAAATAATGTCCAATTGGGAGAGTAAAAATAAAAGAAACATACCTCATAGCGCACAACCTTGTTTTATTAGAAACTGGCTTCTTCAGAAGCTACACACCTCTGCCAACGAATGACAAGTGCTTCAATGCCAATTAGGAAGAAAGCTGGCTCCCTGGATGCAAGAAAGTCCGGGAATGCAATTTCGGCCTCCTTTTGGTTTCCAAAGGTCCTGTCCTTGAGGTAATCGCTAAAATGCATGAACAGGTGGTAGAAATCGGTAGTTGCCAAGTCAGGCGAGTAGGCTGGATGTGAAAGGGTTTCGAATTTCAGTTCGTGTAGATTCTGTTTCGCCATTTGTGACACGTGTGGTCTCACGGTATCATGGAGGAAGATAGGATTCTTCCTGTTCACCAGATTGCTGTTTGGAAATACAAATTCTGGTGAATTCGGTCAATTCCTTCACAATATTTAACTGAGGTAATGCTTTTACCAACATTCAATAACCTGCAGTGTATGACACCGTGAACAGTTCACCACAATGTCAACAAAAGCTTCTTTGGCGTCAGACTTAGTTTAGGTTGTTGTTTGGGTGGTTCATCATGGTTCGCTCAGCCAATGTCCAGATTGCTTAAGGTTTTTGTACAGCACGCACTTTTCGTCATTCAAGAACCTGTAATGTATGACACGGTTAACAGTCCACCACAATATCAACAAAAACTTCTTTGGAGTCAGACCTACTTTAGGATGTTCTTACTATGTGCTAACTTTAAAAAGTGAAGAACATTGTTCATGCTAAAGTAAACTAACCTTTTAAATCATTTTGTTGTGTCTACTTTTTGTTGGAAAGCATTTGAATATTTGGTTGCAACATGGGGTCCGCACTTTTAGCTAATTCTCTAGATGGGTATCCGTTATTTGTGACCTTAAGGGCGTCTTGATTCGGGTTAGGTAGGAAAATGTAGATTCATAGATTCACAGCAATAAGTGATTGAAAAGCAAGAAAGCATTTCTTGTGCATTTTGCCAAAAGAGTGGGTACTCTATTGCATTTTTCAAGATTTCAACTGCATCTTTCTTAGCGTCAAATAAGGACTTTAAAATGTCATCTTCTGAGAGCTCAACCAATTCCATCTGTAGTTCTTCAGGAGCCATAGAACGAAATCATGAGCGCAACAGATGTCAAAATAGCCCTTAAGACTTACTAGTGTTATAATTGTGGCCGTCAATCGGGGAGCGTTATTTCGTTGAATCATCTTTTACTCCTTGGTATTTTAAGTACAGTTATTTTGAGATTAAAATAAAAACTAGACGAAACCCGTCGTAATCAACGGTTAGTTTTTTTTTTTTTCTTGAAAAGAATTAACTCATATGAAACAACAAATGTAAACTTTATTAGATTGACAAATTCATTCAGCTACTTCAGTAAAGACAATAGTCGAGGTTCGTGATTTTTTGCTTTTTTTGACTGAAGGTTTAACGACCACCGTGAGCAACTCAATGGCCTATGAGCAGTCGCCCATCCCTAATTTAGGGTCACTGGTTCGAGGGAAGGGAGAGAGTCAGTGCCTTAAGAAAAACACAACATCCATGCCTCACCGGGATTCGAACCCGAACCTTTCACGAACGAATGATCATAAGCTGGCGCTTAGACCACAGCGCCACCGGGACTGCCAGGTTCGTGCGGAGCATCACGATTGCACTCTTTTTCAGTCTTTAAGTGTGAGGCGGAAGCCCAGTCATGTCGATCGTGTGCAAAAATTCAACTGGATAGCGCACGCTTTCAGTCTCGTCTTCAGTCACAACTGTGTTTGTAAATGTTGTTGGAATGAAATTCGCGTTGCGAATACTCTTCATTCTCTCTTGTCTGAGACATATAGTTGCGACCCATTGATCACTCACGCCTTCCAGTAAGGCTCTTACGTTTTCTTTTTCTTTTTTTTTTTTTTTTTTTGTCGGAGAGACATTCTGTTAAGAGTAAATATGCAATAAAGTATTTACTTGCTTTAGAACTAATCATAGAACACCATGCACACACCAAGTCTGACACTGAACTGAGCGCCTCATGTAGATAAAGGTCGCACACTTCTCCCATAGACTTTACATGGGAACTTTGCCGCCCCGCCACGCCCGAACCGATGCTCCAATCTCAGTTTTCTCTTCGACTGGCACGCACATCTACATGGTAAGGCCTTTATTTTGATACCTGAACCATATTTTTTACGTTCAGCCGTTCTCTCAAAATAGGTCTCACAGTAAAAAACCTTATAGAATGAATATATACTTTAGATGGCGGAACTCAATATGTACATTTTAAATATTTTCACGCCGCCCCGGTGGCGCAGTGGTCTAAGCGATGGCCTCTGATCATTCGTTTGAACGGGGTCCGGGTTCTAATCCCGGTGAGGCATGGATGTTGTACTTGTCTTACGACACTGGTTCTTTCTCTTCCCTGGAACCAGTGACCCTAAATTAGGGACGGGCGACTGCTTATAGCCCATTGAATTGCTCACGGTGGTCCGTAAACCTCCAATAAAAAAAAATAATTTTTCACTAACAATGGTCAACGGAATGTTTATTTACATCTTTACATAATGGGAAGCGTCTTACCTACGTGAATAAACTGGATCGAATGAATATTGAATTGTATATATACATCACACAGTCCAATGGCATAACGCAATAAAGTTTTCGAGAGTGTTCGCTGTTCCGATGAGAAGAACTTTGATACGAATGCATGCTAGCGTTGCTTTGCACAATGGTTCGCTCAGAAAAGAGAAGACTTTGGACTATCCCAGTTCCTCCATGCTTCCGCCATCAACAGCGCGTGAGTCAACCGCAGGCGATCGAATGTCAACGGCATGCTTCTTCCATAGACTTTATGCGGGAACTTTGACGCCCACAACGCCGGAACCGTTGCTCCAATCTCACTTTTCTCTTCCACTGGCACATCTACATGGTAATACCTTTATTTTGATACATCAACCTCGTCTTTACGTTCAACCGTTCTCTCAAAATAGGGCTCACAGAAAAAACAACTTATAAAATTAATATATAGACACTAAAAGACGAACATATTAATAAAAAAAAAGTATTTGTTCTGCAAACTTTGGATTTACTCAAAAGGCCGCACTTAATGGTCTAGAAGGCCGAAGGTTTTCCACCCCTGTTCTTGACCTTACCAATTTGGTGGAGATGTTAGGAAATGGTTGACACCAACACACTGTACTGCTTGGTGAGTTCTCTGACTGTTACGCGAGGATTTGTCTCCACATTTGCCTTCAGAGCATCGTTATCAATGATTGAATGTCGTCCTCGGCCCTCCTCATATTATAGGCTCATGTCACTGGAACGAAGCTTTTCAAGCCACCGAAAAACAGTACGTTTAGGCGTTGCCTCTTCACCCCACCCCTCGACCATCTTACAGTATTTTTGTGCCCCATTACGACCTAATTTGAACTCACGAAGAAGAATCACCCGTAACTCACTTCCTTCCTAATGTGTTGTACAGACCACTCTAGCAACGACTGCAGCTCAACCTATTATGGCGTGTAAGTGACCTCTGGGTCACCCTTCAACTCTTAGGAATGTCGCTGCGAGCTGGTTGGTCAGCAAGCATTGTGGGCGAGTTGAATGTGGCACATCAGAAAATCGGCCATTTTCCCCAGTTTGACGTGATATTGTGTGTGTGCATAAGTTCTACCCGTTTTTGTAGGCTACAAAGAAAATAGGAGAACACACAAAAAAAATGTACCTAGGATTTTACATAATTGCCATCGTTCTGTATGACCTCTTGCCATCTGTCTATGAGTAGGTGAAACCCACGCCGGGAAAACTGCTGTGTTTTAGAGTAAAAAGTGTCATGTAATGCGTTTTCACATCGTCCACATCATCGGAGATTTGGAGAGTGAAGGCCTTTTGTAACGATCGAAATAGGAGGTGGACCATAGGTACCAGATCAGGGGAATACGCCAGGTGAGGTAACATTTCCAAACCAAAGTCCAGTAATTTGTACCGAGTGATTAAAGCAGCATGAGGTCTGGCGATATCATGATGATGGATCACGCCTTTGCGATTGACGAGTGCTGGCCGCTTCGATGTCAGTTGTTCTCGCAATCTGCCCAAATGTTGGCAGCAGGGATCAGCATTTATCGTTCGGCTAAGTGCCAACACCTCTCAGTGGAGTTTCCCCTGGACACCCCACCAAACACTCAACAAAAACTTCTGTGTTTCAGTCCTCCTTCTGAGGTGGATGGAGCGGACTCGAACCTTGGTATACAGTCCGTCGACGCATTTACATTATGGTACAGCACCCATTTCCCATCACACGTTACAATTCGTCTCGAAAACGGTTCATTTCTGTGACGAGAAAGCAAAGAAACACAGGTACGTATTCTCTCCTCTTGCTGCTTTGCAGAATGCTGGTGAGGAACCCAGTTATCAGACTTGGTGATGAACCCAAGAGCATGCATCCGCCTTTCGACCGTTGTTCTGTGTACAGACAACGTTTCCGCCAATTTCTTAACGGTTGGATGTAGGTCATTTGTTATGGCTTGGTCCACATCCTCGTCAGAAACCACGGATGGACGTCCAGGACGTGGTTGATCGTTACAGCTTCTATCTCCGTCCCGGAATTTCCGAAACCAACGGCGACACGTGCTGTCATCAACTGCTTCCTCTTCATACACTTGACAGATATTGCGGCAAGCCGGGGATGCAGTACTGCCTTTATTGAACTCGTACAGTAAACAATGTCTAATGTGCTTTTTATCGCATGTCATTTCACACCGTACGTGATTTCCGTTACGAATGACTTACTTGGGCAAATCTAGTGCCTCTATATGCTCTAGTGCTCCACGCTTTATTGGCCGAAAATTCATCATCGCAGCGTCATCTGTGACGTAACTACTCCGATAGCAATTTGCATCTATTACAAAAACGGGTATAACTTTTGCACACTCCGAATAATAAGCAGTAGGGTCCAAAGGTTCCTTAGTGAAGGGCATTGTCTACTGAAAAATATACTAACAACACCCATGAGAACATTACAGACTGACAGGTGCTTTTTCACAATGAAAGAAGTACCGACATTTTTAAGGAATACTATGTGTGAAGAGCGCCTGTGAAGTATTAGCTATGCCGACTGCAAAAAGAAATTGATTGAGTCTTCAAGTCACTTCAATGACAAGATAACTGATGCATTTTTTCGTTGCAAGGAGAGGAAAATGGGTCTTCCCTTATAAATAGTCTGCGAGTAAGGTTTTTCTCCTGTTGGAAATTTACTTTTTTTTTTTTTTTTTTGTTATAGTGCTTGTCTTAAACTGTTTCGAGAGTGGCTCCTATTAACAGTACTTGTGACGTACTACAGAAGTAAAGCACGTGTCAAGACGACAAATCTGCAGCGTTACATTCCGTCCGTGTAGCTTAGTTGAAAGAGCAACTTACTCCGGAGTGAGAGGGCGCAGCTTCGATGGCCGTCACGGACAAATTTGTGTTTTCACCACATTGGCGCCCGAACGTAAAAATGGATCTACTGGATGTTGGGCTCTTCGAAAGATGTGTGATGTTTCTTCCACACCTCGTCTTAAATTAATGAAAAATTCGTTCTTTGCTTTAAAAAAAGAAAATAAAAACAATTAAGAGGGAGGTGATGTGACGTACTACAAAGGTTAAAGCACGTGTCAAGACGACAAATCTGCAGCGATACATTTCGTCAAAGTAGGTCAGTGAGAGAGCAACTTACTCCGCAGTGAGGGGGCGCGAATTCGATCCTCGTCATGGATGAATTTGTATTTTTACACACTCCCGCTGCACAGACTCACGAGCCGCCACTGGTCTTGTATAATTAGTAATGTACCTTATAAGTCTTTTTTCAATATCTCAGGTCTTGGTGTTGTATTTTCAACAGACAGCAGTGTTAAACAAAACACTGTTGACACTTTCAAATTTTTTCACGAGTTTTAAAGGAATACGAAGGTTTTAAATATTTCTTGAAACACTTTAACCATCCTTAATAGTTCTTCAAGTTTAATGCAATAAAGCTTTTATAGTCAATCCTTATAGACCATAAAACATATCCCAGTAAAAAGTCCCTCTATTTCAACAGTTCCTTAAATATTCTTAATTGCAAATTTCCAAATATTAACATATACATTCGCAGCTGAAGTTCTTTAGTAAAAAATGTGTAGCGAAATGGTGAATTCGTTAAATTGCTTTTCTTTTCACTGTTATCTAACAATTCTTTCAATCAGGAGATAAAATTACCCAATAAAGACGCTTCAAGCGTTATTACGATGTATGCATGGTATTAAATGAAGAATATTCGAAGAACTGTGATATTAAGGATCATTACAAGTACGAATGCTTAAAAAATTGTTAGCACAGAGCAAACTTCAGTAATGTTTAAGGAAGTAACTACACTGGCTAATCTTTATTGAAAAGTTCTTAACGAACCCTTAATTCATGATTTTGTAAGACTCACAATTTGTGATTGTTCAAGGAAGTTTTAAAATTGTTTACATTTTTTTTATCCTAGGAAGCTGCAAAATTTTATCAGTTTCCCCCCCCCCTACAGCAAAGAATTGGCAGGATGTACTCACTTATACACAAAAGGAACTTACTAAAGAATACCATATTGTATTTAAAACACTACTTAGCACATATCTCAACATTTATCTTGATTTGCAGGCAGAAAGAGTTGTTTAATGATCTTTATGGATTTTATGCCCTCTGGATGTATTTGCTAATACACACACACACACACACACACAAACGAAATAAAATAAACATGCTGTTTGGACAACAGGAAGAACACGCTTGCTTGCTACACCTCAACGCTTCCAACCCAACCTTCCTTCCTTTCTGTTTTCTTCCTGACAAAACTGTATGACTGTTGTATTCCTTTCGTCATTAACGGGTTTTATTTTTTGCTGTTATAATGATCTTCGGAGATGTTATCTTGAAGGCTGCCACATCACGTTTTTCTGCGGGGTAATTAACCTTCCGTTTATTTCTCTGGATATTTTTTCTTTACCACTACGTGAGCTCCACCGAGCGACCTAGAAAAGATGAAGACAGGTCAGTGTTCGTTTTGGCGTGGTGTTTCATTGACCAGATCGAGTAACAGCGAATAATTGTAAATGGAAGTTTAGGAACTCTTTCACTGCTTCAGCAACAGGCAGCCACGTTTAAGCATGTATTGTTTACTGACTAATATCGGAGCTGCTCCAGTCCTCGTTACATCTTTGATTGCATTCCGGCGAAAGGAACGCCAGGTTCTTAATCGATTTTACGCGCCATTATAGCATTTTGTTAGGTCCTAACGACCCTGAGTTGTGATTGTTAACATTTTCAACACCACGCCCATGTCTGATCTAATGCAAATCGAATAACAGTTGGTGCGACTTCGTTATACGAGAATATTCTAGAAGGTACTAGCTGTCTTCTGTAGCTCCTCTTAGTTTACGAGCTCGAATTTGTGCTACAGTGGCAAGTTAACAAAAAATGTGTCAAGCTTTAACCCATCAATGTCTAAAGTGAAAATCCTCCAAATGTTAAGATGACAAATCTGCAGCGATACATTCCGTCCGTGTAGCTTAGTTGGGAGAGCAACTTACTCCGGAGTGAGAGGGCACAGCTTCGATGGCCGTCACGGACAAATTTGTGTTTTCACCACATTGGCGCCCGAACGTAAAAATGGATCTACTGGACGTCGGGTTCTTCGAAACAAAGACATCGCTCTTTCCATGTTTTAGCAACACACAGCAACCGAAAAATTAAGGCTAACGCGCTCGGCTGGACATCGAGAGATCTGGGATTCGATTCCCCAGCGGTGACCGAATAACAATTTTTTTTTTGCTGTGTGTTGCTAAAACGTGGAAAGAGCGATGTCTTTGTTTATTTGTCCATCAATGTCTGCTTATCTTTCCTTACCCTTTGCGTTATAGCATAGTATTTACGCTAAGATATATCCGATCATTGAATGAAAAACATAGGACCAAGATATTAGCGACCACTGTGGTCGGTTTTATCTATTAGGTATATGCAAAAGTTTCCGCCGCTCCCGCTAGCGGGCGCTGTAGGGATCTAACCGGTCGGCGACCCATGCTGTCAGTTTGTACATGAAACCAAGCATGGCGGTCGATAAAGGTTATTTGCGGCACTGATTGTTATTCATGTTTAATTTAGGGAGAAGTGCGAGTGAAGTATACGGTTCAATATGACAGGCGCGGGCCAAACAGTTGCGGGTGAGCGAACGTGTCGATAATCGTTTGCCAGGTTTAAGAAAGGTGACCTAAGCTTGAAATTCAAGCCACGTGCAGGTAGACTGCAGGAGCTCGTAGACGAGGAGCTGGAATTGCTGTTGCAAGAGGATGCCACACAATCGACCACGTAACTTGCGAAACGTTTGAAAGTGACTTAGTCGACGGAGGTACGGATTCTACTGGCCTTGGGGAAGATCCAAAAGATTGGTAAGTTGGTTCCGCATACTTTAACGGAGCGTAATATTGGTCAACGATCGGGTATCTGCATGTCGTTGCTGAAGAGGTTTCAAGGGAACAATTTCTTGTAGAAGCTTGTCTCCGGGGATGAAAAATGGGTCTATTGCCACAATCCCGTACGCAAGTGATCTTGATTCGACCCAGGCCAGCCATCAAAATCCACTGAAAAACAGGATAACCACGGGAAATAGGTGCTGTTGTGTTTGTGGTGGGATATCCATTGAGTCTTGTACTTTGAACCGTTGAAACCGGGCGAAACAATCACTACACAATGATATACAGTAGCAATCAGTTGAAACTGAACGCCGCAATAGAACAAAATTGCCTATGGACAGGTAAAAGACGCCGCCCAGTCATCCTGTTACACGATAATGCCAGACCACATGTCGGTGCCACCACGAAATCAACCCTTGGACAGTTACACCGGGAGGTTTTACCTCAGCCATCTTACTCCCCGGACATTGCACCCTCAGACCTTCATCTGTTTCTCCCTAAGCAACATGCCCTAGCCCAACAGCGGTTCACCACAGTTCCAGAGGTGGAAAATTTTGTCACTGCGTTCTTCAGTTCAAAACCCGAGTCCTTCTATCACAGGGGCATTCATTTGTTGCCTGAAAAATGACAAAAAGTCATTGATACTTACGGCCAATATTTCGTTGAATAAATGAGTACTGGTTTCCTGGTTGTTCCCGCTCTTTTCTCCTTAAAACGGCGGAAACTTTTGCATACCCCTAATATAATAACCTGAACGACAGTATAACAACAATCTCAAAACAGTTCAGGTATTAAGAAGTTGTAAGGTTGCAATAGAGCTTTCTCTTTCTTACCACCAGAATACTTTTACGTTTTGCTTTCTTTAGCTATTTTTTATATTTTGGTCACTAATAAAATTTGCTTTTAGCCGCACAATCTTCCGGCTTTATTGTGTGGTTGGTTTTATTATTAGTTGAACGAAAGGGAGCTTTTCCCATATGTCCATTCATCTCAGAGACTACTTCGTGTCTGTAAAAACAAAATTTAGAACCAGGATTCAGCAACAGAATAAATACACTCTTAGGAAAAAAAACCAAAAAAAAACCCGCCGCATTTCAAAGTAAGAAACTTAGCACGTTGGTGGAGAAACTTAGCTCGTTGGTGGAGAAACTTAGCACGTTGGTGGAGAAACTTAGCACGTTGGTGGAAAAACTTAGAACCTACCTGGTGGAAGAAGAGATTTGTCCCATCGTAATGAAACTTGGCACGTGCATAATGGAGGAAAAGATCTTGAAGTGCTTACAATAGCACAAAGGTAGGACTCTATTTCAGAAGAGTCGTCGTATAACTGTTACAGATGAGTGTTTCTTAAAGCCACGTCTGGTTATGACGCACGCTGGTATACGGCGTCGCATGGAGTCAAACAAAATTCTGATGTTGTCCTGTGATAGAATCTGCCAAGAGTCTTGTAATTTCTGCATAGAATCCCAGATATCCGATATTCCGTGATGTCCGCAGTTGACGTCCCAGCATATCATAGGCATGCGCGCTGGGAGAAAGGTCCGGGCATCTTAATTACCAAGCAGCACTACGAAGGCACTCTCGAAAGAGGTTTGCCTATGTGTGACCGGACATTTTCCTGCTATTGAAATGCTACCGGACGATGCGACATGAAAGACAAGACGACAGGTCGCAGGTTCTCTTGAACGTAGCTCTGTGCTTTTAACGACTCTTACCATGAATAGGTGCGTCAGGATGGCATAGCAGATGCCTCCTACACCATAACATAACTAGTGGTGCCTGTTTGCCGCTCTACAACTGAGTCCGAATGTGAGTACTACCCAGTACTCCTCTATATGCAAATGCGGTGGTTGTCAGTTCCAAAGCAGAAGCGGGATCCGTCACTAAAAATTATGCGACGCTGACTGTGATTCCCGGAAAGGAGGACGAGAGTAGAGTCCTAACTTTACAAATCGCCTCGCAATGGAGCATAATGATACAGGATGCTGCGTAGAGGTCTATATACCCCGTTGGATGATGGACAGAGAAACTGTAGTAGCGGTTCAAGCTTGTCGGAGTATAAGACATTCCTCTTGTATAGTTACTCGCCTGGGCTGACAAGAACTTTCTAGGCACGTAAGCATGTCCTCATGTACGCAATGCTACTCATACAGTCTCGCTGATGCACCACTGCAGTTCACATTGTAGGCGATTCGTCGACTAGAGAGACTCGCTCTCTTGCCGCAGTCGCGCGATGCGACCCACCTCATATGTACTCAGTTGTTCATTTGGATTATCTAGGACGGCGTAGAGGAAATTAATGCAAACGCGCTGAATAACGCAACCACAATACTCACAGCAAGCTTCTGATAGCCTTATCTAGACCAATGGATGCGCAATTGAAATGCACTCTGAGAACGACCTGGACGTTCATTAGCGATAAAACTACATGTCTGAACACGAGTTATTAACATACCGACTTTGACTGTTCACGGAAAGAAATCAAAGTGCAAGCAGTACAGTGTTCCCATTAAGAAGAGCAGCTTGAATTCCTCAAACCCTAGCCTGCTTTGTTTGTTTGGGGGTTTAACGACCACCGTGAGCAACTCGATGGACTATAAACAGTCACCCGTCCCTAATTTAGGACCACTGGTTCCAGGGAACGACATAAAATTTATTATGACACAAAATTTAAAATTTATTATGTCGTCAGAGCCATAAGACAAACACAACATCTGTGCCTTACAGGGTTTCCAACCCTGACCCATCTCGGACTAATAGCCAGAATCCAGCACTGAGATCACTGTGCCCCCAAGGCGGCACTATCATCAATCATTCTCAATCCACTGCTTGATGAAGGTTTCTCCAAATCTATACAACTCCCTTTCTTGAAACATTCGCTTCCATATTACTCTGGCGAGCTTTAAGATTTTATCTACCCAGCTCCCGCGTGGTCTTCTACTGGGTATTTTCCTATTCCTTATTATTCAGTTTAGTATTTCCTTTGTCAAACCGTGGTTAATTTTAGCAATGTGTCCAGCCCATTGCCACTTGAATGCTTTTACTTTGACCATGATGTCTTAGAGTCTTGTCATTCTTGATCCATGAGTTTCTTTTCTTACCTTTCCTGGTTACACCAAGCATTCAGTTCTCCATGCTTCCCTTAGTTGTCTGCTGTTTTTATGTGTCTTACTTAGTCAAAGTCCACGTTCTCTCTCCATACGTAATAACTGGAATGATGAACTGATTAAACAGTATTTTTTAAGACATAATGATAAATTGCTCTTGAAAACTATATGATTTCTTCCTAATGCACTGCAGTCAAGTTTATATGCTAATATTTTCTTCTATGTGGCACTTGCATTTTCACTATTTTTGAATGCAGATGTGTAGGCATCAGTTGTTTCTAAATTCGCCTAATCAACCTCAATACCTTTCAGCTCTCATAAAAGTATTGTTTATCAGTTTTGCCTTCTGTAAATTCATTCCACTTCTTTACTCTTGTCAGCAAGTTCCTGAAGCTCTGAGAAGTATTTTTAAAAGTTATTATGTCGTCAGAGAAACGAGAAGGTTCGCTAAGTAACCTGCGTTACTCTTTCTCTTTTTCTTCCCAGCTAAGTGATTGAAAGATAAGAGAAGAGATTGAAATATTGAAAGTGACTGAAAGATGCAATGTGACATTCAGAAGGTTGGGAGTCATGTTATACGTTGTTTCCCTCCCTTTCCAATTTTCACGCGTGCTGTGGCTTCGGAGAGTCGAACCTTTGTATTGGGTGTGTGCAAAAGTTCTACCTGTTTTTGTAATAGATGCAAATTGCTATCGGAGTAGTTACGTCAAAGATGACGCTGCGATGCTGAATTTTTGGCCAATAAAGCGTGGAGCAGTAGAGCATATAGAGGCACTAGGTTTGTCCGAGTAAGTCATTCGCAACGGAAATCACGGACGGTGTAACATGGCATGCGATAAGGTGCGCATGAGACGTCGTTTACTGAACGAGTTCGATAAAGGCAGTACTGCAGCCGAGCCGTACCGCAACATTTATCAAGTGTATGGGGAGGATGCAGTTGATGATAGCACATTCGCCGTTGGTTTCAAAAATTCCGGGACTGAGATAGAAGCTGTAAAGATCAACCACGTCCTGGACGTCCATCCGCGGTTTCTGACGCGGATGTGGATCAAGCCATAACAACTCCACGTCCAACCGTTCAGAAATTGGCTGAAACGTTATCGGTACAGAGAACAACAGTCGAAAGACAGATGCATGCGTTTGGGTTCATCACCAATTTTGATAACTGGGTTCCACAGCAGCTTCCTGCGAAACAATGAAAGGAGAGAATACGTACCTGTGTTTCTTTGCGTTTTCGTCACAGAAATAAGCCATTTTGGGGACGAATTGTAACGGGTGATGAGAAATGGGTACTGTACCGTAATGTAAAGCTTTGACGGACTGTGTGCCAAGGTGTGGAGTCTGCTCCATTGACCTCAAAAGGAGGATTGCATCCCAAAAAGGTTTCATTGAGTGTTTGGTGGGATGTCCAGGGAATAATCCACTGGGCGGTTGTGGCACCTAACCGAACGATAAATGCTGACCTCTACTGCCAAAAGCTGGGCAGATTGCGAGAACAACTGGCATCGAAACGGCCGGGTCTCGTCAATCGCAAAGGCGAGATCCTTCATCATAATAACGCCAGACCTCATGCTGCTTTAATCACTCGGCAAATATTACTGGACTTTGGTTGGGAAGTGTTACCTCACCTGGCGTATTCTGCTGACCTGGCACCTACGGACTACGGACTAACACCTTTTCCGATAGTTACAAAACGCCTTCGCTCTCCAAACCTTCGATGATGTGGACAATGTGAAAACGGCATTAGTTTACTTTTTGACTCAAAAACACAGGAGTTTTTTTGGCGTGGCATTCAGCTACTCGTAGACAGACGTCAAGATGTCATACGGAATGAGGGCAACTATGTGAAATCCTAGATACGTTATTTGTTGTGTTCTCCTTCTTTCTTTGTAGTCTACAAAAACGGGTAGAACTTATGAACACACCCAATACTTGCATTTTCCCAGATCTTATTAATAAAATTAAGGTACGCATCTTTAATGCCGCAGGATTTGAAATACATTATAATTGCTGATGGTTCATGGATTCAAAAGCCTTTTCATAATAATCAATAAAAGCCATAAATAGTGGAAGTTCGTATTAATTAGCACTTTTGGGTTTTCCCTAATGTACAGTGAGGCACATATTTTTAAAACCCTTTTCGCGTGTACTAAAGGGGATCAATTCATTTGTGTTCGCACATACCTTGGTCACATTTTTAGGATGACGCTCAATGGAAAGGAATAACAGGGCAACATTTTAACACGCTTTGTAGAAAGTATTGTCTTGAAGGCAATTTTTACATGCTGTAACATACTCTGAGATGCCAGTTTGTTAGGTACATCTGTGCATAAACGTTCCACTCCAACACGTAAAACGTCACGTGAGCGCGGGGTACGATATAAAGCAAGCAGACCAGCTCTTCGAAAATTTAGCGTTCATTTGTATTTGGTTGTCGGAAAAGTCATGACGTATTTTGGCACCCGATGGCGGTTGGGCGGTTATGGCAGTACTAGAGTCATGCGCAGCTCTGTTATCGCTATGGCATTCGACAGATGCAAGATTTAGCTGCAGTCTAAAAGGAATAGTGAGCGATGTGGTTGATTTGCGGAGATTTGACATCAAGTTGAAGATTGAAGACCAAACTGTGCATTTTCGCCATCTTTTACTGTTTTACTTCCGTAAAGGGAAGAACGCGCGTCAAGCTTCTGAAAAGTTACGTAAATTGTACGGCGATAATGCTCTGCAAGAACGTCAGTGCCAGCGGTGGTTCGCAAAATTCCGTGCTGGTGATTTTGACCTCAACGAGGCTCCTCGGTCCGGAAGGCCAACCGAGGTTGATGACGACTAAATCAAGGCATTGATCGAGTCAAACCCACGTTACACGACACGAGAGATTGCAGACACATTGCACATCCCATCCATCATTCAAGCGCTCACGACCACCTGAACAAGCTGGGATATTTAAGCAAGCTAGCTCGATGTGTGGGCTCCTCAGGAATTCAAAGAAGCTCATTTGACGGCGCGTATAAACATCTGCGATATGCTCATTAAACGTGAGGAACACGCTCCTTTTTTTGAAGCGATTGATAACTGGTGACGAAAAGTGGATTGTCTGCAACAATGTGCTGCGCAAACGGTCTTGATCCCGAAGTGCTGCTTCGCCTCAAACGACATCCAAAGCAGACATTCATCAGCGGAAGGTTCTGGTCTCAGTGTGGTGGGATTTTAATGGTGTCGTGTTTTTCGAGCTCCTACCACGGAACCAAATAATCAATTCGAATGTGCACTGTCGGCTATTAGACAATTGGAACGAATCCATCATCCAGAAACGTCCAGAACTCGTTCATCGTAAAGGTGTTGTGTTCCACACACAAGTTTGTTCACCCGCCAAAAACTATATTATAGGAGCTTGAGTGGGATGTGTTGCCACACCCAGCATGCTTGCCTGACCTTGCGCCGTCAAACTTCCACTTGTTTCGGTCTCTTCAACAGTCCTTGCGTGGTATAACGTTCAATTCATATGAGGCTGTAAATCAGCGCCACGAAAAACAGGTCCTTCTACGAACAAGGCATTCTGCAGCTCACTGAAAGATGGCAAAAGGTCATCGAACAAAACGGGGATTATATCAGTGATTGAGCTTTGTTCTTTCTATCAATAAATGACCTTTGCAAAACATGGCTAAACTACGTCATGACTTTTTCGACAACCTAATATGTGGGAAAGGGGGAAATGGGTGATCTGAGCAAATTTTAACGAAGCGTGATAGTTGGTTTTAGGTGTTTTGATCCGAGTATGACCTATACGACCGTCCTTCTCGGATTTCCTTGCATATCTGTAGCAGGTGTTTACCGCGAGTGGTAATACACGTAAAAAATCGTCCAGTAATCGGCGAAAATGTAAACGAAAACAGCTAGTGAATCAGAGAGGTCAAAAGAGACTACATTGTAACAAATAAGTGGTGTGAATTTACGGAACCCTCCTGAAAATAACGTGCAGCAATGTTGCCGGAAGGTGCCCGTCTTTTAAGGAAATTTAAAAGATGAATACCTACCGGCAGTTTTATGAGAGTCTTTTTACTCTCAGGAAAGGTTATCTCCCTTAACTTTCCCTCAGTGTAAAAAGACTTTCACTTATAAGGGGACGACATGACCCTACCGAACTTTACTTCAAGCTTAGCTGGGGCGGCCAAAAACGATTTCTTTTCTTTCTCCTCTTAAACAACCTTTTCCAAGGATAAACCAAGTTACCGCAGAGACAGCGGCATAATTTCCCCCTAAAGACCTTATTTAAGAAAAAAGATTGTGACCTCGATGTTGAATTAGCACTTTTTTTAGCAGCAAGCCCCTAAGAAGAAAGTCTGTTCTACTTCTAAATATTGGGTTGATGCATCAGTTCATGCCGTTTAATTTCACGAATGTTTTCCCAGGTTAGTAGCGATGGTGCAGATGGCCAGTTGTATATAAAAATGTAGCCAGTAATATCGTGTATTTAAATCATATTGCGATTGTGGCTAATGGTGTTTTGGTTTTTAGGTCCGGAAGTATGGAGTGTCAAGTAGAGAGGAATGAACGTTTCCGACATCTGCTCCTCTACGAGTTTAACAAGGGATCCACAGCCGCCTAGACCTCTCGACAAATTTGTGCTGCCTAAAGGGAGGATGCTCTTGCTCCGAGGACAGCCCGCAAATGGTTTGAGAGGCTCCGAGGTGGCAAGTTTGAGCTTAACGACTCTCCACGCTCAGGTCGTCCATCTCCCTTTGATGAGGATCGTTTGAACCATTTCATCAGCTTGGATCCGCGTCAAACCACATGCGAATTGGCCACCGAGATGTACTGTGATCAGGCCACAGTTGTGCGACACCTGGAACGTATGGGAAAGGTCCAGAAATTGGGGTCTTGGGTATCTCACACTCTCACAGAGGACAGCAAGAATCAGCGTGTTGCCGTATGTGGTTCCTTGCTCGCTCATTATCGTGAATGTTCACAGCAACACAAACATTTTCTGTAACGTGTTATTACTTGAGATGAAAAGCGGTGCCTGTACGTGAATTTCAGGCATCTGAGGGAACGGTTAAACCCAAACAAGACGCCCACACCACGTCCTCCAAAACATGACCTTCATCCTGCGAAGATCATGTTGTGTGTCTGGTGGGACATGGAAGACATTATTCACTGGGAAATGCTGCCGAGGAATTGGACCATCAACGCTGCACTCTATTGTGAGCAACTCCACCATGTGGAGGGAGCAATTCAGCAGAACGGCCACATAAGTGCCATGTTGTCCTTCTCCAATATGATAACGCACACCCTCACAGTGCAAACATGACCAAAATCGCCATTCAGGACATAAAATGAGAGATCCTTCCACATCCGTCCTATTCCCCAGATGCCTCCCCTTCAGAATGTCACCTGTTTTGATCTCTGTCGAATGCAATCCGTGGCAGAACGTTCAACAATGATGTTGATCTCCAGAATTTCCTTGATGATTTCTTCGCAGCAAAATCTGCACGTTTTTGCAAGAATGGCATTGCAGACTTATAAAGACGTAGGGACACCATCGTGAACAATGGGGGTGGGGATACATAATTGATTGATTCCGTTTTCCCTTCTGATGTAATACATTACTGTAGTGCAGTGAAAAAAACGGCATACTTAAGCATCAACTTAATAATTACATGATTTGAGTTCAGATCGGCGAGAGCCAGGTCGGTTTCCATCTCCATTAATTAATTTGTCGTACGAAAGGACTCAAATTGATTAACTTAATCTATTTAGCATAAAACTGCAGTAAATTTCGAATTTAAGTAGCCTTAATTTCCTTCTAATCCTTCTTTATCAACATTGTGTCATCATTAATAATAATGACTAGAATTTTACACAATCTTTGCACGAAAAATTCTAGGTTACGTTCAAATCCGTAAGGGCTCCAACAAAGTGGAAATCCTGGGACTCCATCAGCCTTCATTTCCCCCAACCCCACAGCCCCCCCCCCCCCAAAAAAACCTCTAGTATAATCACCAGCAAATATACACAAAATATAACCGAGGAACTCACTACTATTCACATTCCTGAAATAACATCATTCACCACCATTTCTCTTAACACTGCTCATTTCATTTATCAGAGGGAAATTATTAATCTGGCTTTCCTCGGATAAATAACTTGAGATTTTGGTTGTTACCCCTCTATTTATTTTTGCTTGTTTTGTCTTCGATAACACAGAGAGGAGTTAGGGAGGGTGAACAATTTATCCCCCTCTTTCTTATTTATGTTTTTAAAATGTTCCGTTCCTTCTAAACTCCCTTATTTTGATAGAATTTCCGTAATCAGTAATTTCGTTTTTTAAAAAAAAACTCGGGTTTTGGTTTTTCCCGTATTTATACAGAAATTTCATAAAACCTTGGATTTTGATTTTTCCAGCCCTTTTATCATAACTTCTCTGTTCGTCCCTGGTGGGGTTCGAACCGCCCTCGTCCCCAGCGGAAATCTCGCGCGCTGATAAAGTGAACTAGAAAGAAACGAAGTCCTTCCGCACTTATAAGATAGAACTCTGATCTCGCGATGATGAATTTTCTTTTTCTTACTGTTAATGCAGGTGGATAAGTCATTATATTTTCTGCTGGAGATTATTATTTTAATGAATAAGTTTGCAATAAATTTATGCTTTTCTGTAGGAAGGCTTGTTACAAATTACGTACTTTTTTAATACTGATATTTTGAAGTAACAGATCAGCTTGGAACTTGAGATCTTATTAAACTAAGGTATCTTTAAGAAGAGGTGAAATATACTGTTTTATATTATTATTTCCCAAACTTCCTAAATACAATACTGACTAAAATCAAGCTGTTCTTTTCATGCGATATAACCTCAAAAATTTGAAACGACCCGGCGGCGCAGTGGTCTAAGCGATAGCTTCTGATAATTCGTCCGTAAGGGGTCCGGGTTCGAATACCGGTGAGGCATGGATGGTTGTGTTTGTCTTACGGCACTGGCTATCTCCCTTCCCTGGAACCAGTGACCCTAAATTAGACGGGCGACTGCTTATAGCCCATTGAGTTGCTCACGGTGGTCGTTGAACTTCAAACCAAAAAAACAAAAAAAATAAAAAAATAAAACAGAAATTTGAAAATTTCATCGTTCTTGAACGGAAATCGAACCCGCATCTCACGATTTGTGCTCGAGTATGCTAACTATTACTTAGAAAGAATAGCTTGATTTAAGTCAGTATTAATTACTCTATGCCTTTCAATTTCACATATATACGCTATATTAACAAAAGTCACCGGACACCTAGAAGAGAAACACAACACAGCATTTATTGACATACATTAGTACGGTGTCGGTCCACCTTTGGCCTTAATGCATGGACTGGCCCTTCGAGATATGCTTTCGACAAGGTTTGGGAACACAGCGATAGGTATGCGCTTCCATTCAGTACATAATGCTGCAGCTAACTGTTGCTTAGTAGTAGGCCTTGGTTCCAAACTTCTTATGAGGCGCTCTAATTCATGCATAGCTGCTCTATAGGATTAGGGCTCTGTGCTAGTCAGTCCACACATAATACGGAATTATCGTCAAACACGCCGTAACAGTCCTTGTTTTATGGTTCGGTGCATTATTTTGCTGGTACCAACAAGGCTCGGTTCCATAGTATTGTCACAGATTTGGTACGGCATAATTGTCCAGAATATTGAGGTCGACCAGCTGGTTAACAGGTTTGTCCACGATAACCAACGGGCCGGGTTCATACCACCAAAAACACTCCCATACGAGTACACTGCCAGCTCCAAACTTGACCGAAGGAAAAGTACACTGTGGTAAATAGCGTTCCTACGGCTGTCGCCATACCCACACACGGCCATCAGACTGATGGATCGTGTTCCTGGATTCTTCAGTCCATAGGACCCGTTTCCATTGATCTACGGTCCACGATAAATGTTCTTTACACCATGCTAAACGACGAGTAGCATTCCGAGTGACGATGAAAGGCTTATGAGCAGCCGCACGACCACGGTAACTCATGGAATGAAGTTCTCTGCGAATGGTACGTGTACATACCGATATTCCAGCATTTTTACTCACCTGTACACTGAGGTCTTGTGCGGTACTCTTCTGAGGCTTCGACGTCCTGTATCACTGATTTTCTTTGGTCTGCCGGTACGTTTTGCTGCTTCATGCACGCCATGTGTCTTTTACTTATTCAGTACATCCAAAAAAGTTGACTTGGGTAAGTTTAAACACCTCTCGGTTTCTCTTATGGACAACCCACTAATATAACACCTATAAATCTTCAGTTCTCTCCTGCCGCGACATTGTTATCGCGATCAGCCGCAGTCGTGTTTTTATACCGTTTGCGGCTGTACCGCGCATCTTAACAACGCATAGGATCCGTTCATTTGCTTTTGAAGGCGTGTCCGGTGACTTTTGTCAATATAATGTATATGCATTTGCTGGTGATCTAACTTAGCACTAGGATAAGACGTGTTTGTTTCGACAAGTGCAGTGAAATGAAAATGACTGACGTTTCAGATTAATGCTTCAACTGTTTGGATTTCGTTTTCCTGGGTGGTGTGCTGGTTAGCATATTCGAGCGTAAATCAGGAAATGTGGGTTCGATTCCCGTTCCAGGACGATGAAGTTTTCAAATTTCTGTGGTTATGTTACATGGAAAGAACAGCTTGATTTTTTAGTCAGTATTAATTATTCCATGTGTTTCAACTGCTAAATATGAATTTACTCTTGATAGCTATGATAGCTTTTGTCTTAAGGAATCCCCAGACTGATACATAGACATCGTACAAACACCTGTACAATAATTTAAGTACGCGGTTTCTTACGGTAATACTATGAAACAGCTGGTGCATAAAACGTGGGAAAAATGAAGGAATATCCAGTGTCCCAGCAATCCAAATTTCATGCAATATGCTGTCCGATCTTACTACAGAACCTCAAAACCAGATCCTCCCACAAAAGATTAAAGTAAGTAGTTAATCAAACCTCAAGTATTCTCTCGAATCGCTCCTATTACCGGAAATTATTTGGCATATGGATACAGAAAAATAAGAACAGAGTTTTTTCGTTAACATGTGAGGGGAGTTGCGGAAAGGTTTCTGAAAGTTCAAAATTTCCATAAAGACCTTTTAGAAACTACAATTTACCACCAACATGAGAAAGAAACTGTTGAAAGGTTTCTGAAAATTCAGGATACTCGTGGCGTACAGACAATCCGTGAAATTGAGGAGTTTTTCTATCATATCACGAAAAAAGTTGTATCAGAAATCCAGAGCTGACAACTAGTAGTGTTGTGTCCAAAATTTCAGTTTCGGAGATGATCAGTCATTTGGGTAACAGGCATACTATGAAGAAGTAAATTTTTCATCATTGGTATTCCATGGGGCGGAATTCGAACCCACAACTCTCGGCTCCGGAGCTCCGTGTGCTATCCACTCTACTACACTAGCATGTGCTCTCTTTGCTATATGCCTTTATCTCATGTGCGTCCTGCGGGCCAGGCACGTCACATCTCCCCCTCCCCCTCCCGAAAGAAGGCAGGTGGCATGTCCCACGGGTCAGCCAGGACCATGTGTCGCTGTAGGTAGTCATTCTATGAAAAACGTGCATTTGAGAAATTCCAGATCTTTTGGTGAGTGGAACGTAACGTCACACTGATTTGTTTTTGGAAGCACTGAAGGAGGGATTCTCATTTTTCCTGTCTCGCCGTGTAGAAAAAACGTCACTCCATTGCGAGAAACCTAACAGCCAGGTCATCCTTGAAGTTCGGGCGCCAATATGACGAAGTTACTTTCTCCATCATGTTTATGCCAGGGACGGGATTCGAACTCACAACTCTCTGCTCCGGAGCTCCGAGTGCTATCCACTATACTACACTATCTGCCTTTATCTCCTGTGCGTCCTGCGGAGCACGCACGTCACAAAGCACATTTTATAATGATGTTAAAAGATCCCTTCCAATAGAATATGGCCGCCCCGGTGGCGCAGTGGTCTAAGGCGTTGGCCTCTGATCATTCGTCGGAAGGGGTCCGGGTTCGAATCCCGGTCAGGCATGGATGTTGTGTTTGTCTTACGGCACTGGCTCTCTCCCTTCCCTGGAACCAGTGACCCTAAATTAGGGACGGGCGACTGCTTATAGCCCATTGAGTTGCTCACGGTGGTCGTTAAACCTCAAAAAAAAAATAGAATATGAATGTAAACACTTCTAGCGGACATAGCACAATGGAAACTAAAATTTTGGTTGTCCATAGCACGAGGGACAATAAATGTTTTCAGGTCCCTGTGAGACATGGATGTTGTGTTTGTTTTACGGCACTGGCTCTTCCCCTTCCCTGGAATCGGTGGCCTTGAATTAGGAACAGGAGACTGCTTATAGGCTATTGATTTTCTCACGGTGGGTGTTAAATCCTCAAACAAAAGAAATAAACGTCTGTTGCATTCCATTCTACACAGTTTTTAGGTTACCGCTATGCAAAAGTAACGTCCTATAGAAAACTTGATATTTTCGACGTAATTTTTTTTTATTCTGCACAACCTACAATATTCATGTTTTTCAATATCCTCTGTTAGGGTAATTATCTATTAACACTTTGTTATTAAAAAAAGACTATAAATTTCATTCGCGCGGGTGGCTTAGTGGGCAACGTTCGTGACTGCCACAGAAAGGACCTCAGGTTCGATCCCAGGCAGGTACGAACGCTCGATCCACTAAATATCCGTCGTGCGTCGGATGGGCACGTTAAGCCGTCGGACTCCGGGTACTGGCCCCCGGTAATAAATAAGAGCGTCTTCCTTCTCCTTTCTACTTCCCTTCCGTGCCACTTTCCTATCGGGCACTGTAGCCCAAATCTCCTAGCTTCCTATTTCTAAGGGTTGTTTAAGACCTGGGGTCAGACACTCCCTTCCTAAAATCCTCTACATAAAAAAAAATGAAGAGAAAAACTACAAGTATTATATCATCACAAAAGAGTTTCCAAGGCAAAAACATGGCGTGCTTCTGGCTTTTACCGAAACTTCGACTAATGCGAAATATTTTAATCAAAGCAAGAAAAACAATACGGGTAATGGGTATAAACGATTATTGTAAGAGTAATCTACGAAATATTTTGATATTTAGTACCTTGTAAGAATTCACACTGCTTGTTTTCTATTAAATAACTTTCATCGAAATCGAAAAACTGTGGCTAACTTATAAATAAACACGTGGTTTGAAAATACGTATTAAAATCCACTTCAATAAATGAAAAAGGAAACGTAGAGATAACTACCGAGCTTTCGCTTGCACACGGGCGGCTTTATCAGGATACAAATAACATGCAACAAATGAAAATACAGACTAACATACATTACCATCTGTATATTTGTGCCTTGATTAAGTCGCCCGTGTTCGAGCAAAGCCAACTCCCCTGTGACTGCAAGCCAAACAACTTGTTTATGACGTCATCATAGGTGGACCACATTCTCGGTTCCCGTATTCGTCTACTGATGAGAATCGGCAGAACCTGAACAGGTGGAGCAAAAGATGTTTGCATGTATTAGTTGTTTACAGTATTTCGTGACACAAAACTGAGTTAATGATAAGAACGTAATTGGCTTGTCTAGTGACATAACTCAGACGCTTCCTGTAGTTGTGCTATATCACAAATCTAGTCGGTTTTGCTACAGAAAATAATATATACAGATAACGACTACATTTCAACATGTGATATTCTGCCTGTTCAGACTACACCAGAAACCTCGTATTCTCTTTGGCTGATGAGCACTGAAAACAATTTGCAGCATAAAAACCATTTGCCGGTGGCGTGAATCGCATCAGCATTTTTCTGCTCTGGAGTCGAATGCTTTCCCAATTTAGCTACACCGAAGATGTTTGTCTTTTGAACTTTGCCGTCTTAACATGCGCGTCACTTCTGAGCAGTGTTACCAGAGACTTTTACCAGAGATCAGTCGACTAGTGCTCAAAAATTCAGTAGATTAAATTTTTTCTTGAATTATGCATCCCTGACAAATGTAATCTCAATACGAATATCACTTAAATCTACTGGTATATCAAGCATTACCAGTAATCCGCAAACTGCTATTTAACACCGGATTAAAAATTCAAACCAATACATTCCTGAGTCTCTTTTTAATAAGACATTGTTGATGATCAGTTTTGTAAATTAATGCTCATAATTCAAAGTAATGTTGGTGTAAATAATCATGGCATTTGCCTAATAATGTAGTCACAGTTGTATCAGTCGCACTTGTTGTCTTCCTAATAACAAATATTTATATACTTATACTTCTTACTGTACGATACCCAGAAGTTCTCAAAGTACGTGAAAGGAGTTCTACGCTAAAAAAAAAAAAAAAAGAAAGAAATCAATAACACAGATATTGCACTGTAGACGTTTTCCTAATATTTTGGATTTTAACAGAATACTAGGCAGAATTTTTGAACACTCACGGACAATGAAATTTGTACACCTGGAAGAAAACATGCTCCAACCGCGAAACTTTGCAAATAGCTAGATTGCGTGCTGGTATGCAAATGATCCACGTTTGGTACGATTGCGCATGACCGCACACCCTGTGACGGTGCTGCAAGCACAAACCGGCGTGTAGTCGATGCGCCATGAAAGCGAAAAGCACCGGCCGACGCAAGCAAGAGCACAGAATGACAAGAAAGCCGGGTAGATGCCAGAGACGACGATTTACGCAACTTGCGGATTTTGAGAGGCATGATCATCGGGCTGAAAACCGCAGAGTGGTTGGGGCTCCGTATAGCCCGCCACGTGGATTGTTCTGACCATACCGTCCGACTGTGTTGGGAGCAGTGGACACGTGACAGCACTGCCACGCGGCGGAGCGGCTCCGGACGGACCAGGAGGACCACCGGTAGAGGGGATCGACGGATCGTGGGCCAGGCACGAACGGATCCCACGGAGACCCGGTCCACTATACAGGCAGATGTAGGCGGCTCCTGTGTTCCCACGAACCATTTCCCGACGCCTCGCGGAAGCGAATCGGCAATCCCAGTGGCCTTTGCGTGTGCTGCCATTAACACCGGAAAATCGCCGGCTCCGTGTGTAGTGCTGTCCGCCCAGAGGAACGTGGAACGCCCCAGACTGGCGACGTGTGGTGTTTAGCGACGAGTGCTGCTTCATTTTGGGGACAGATGATCATCGTGTCCGGGTGTGGAGGTCCCCAGGTCAACGGCACAATCCCAAATCGCTATCGAGTGCTACACCTCCCCCACTGCAGACATTATGATCTGAGGAGTCATAGCCTACGATAGCCGATCAGCTCTAGTAGTGGTACGTGGATCATTGATGGGCCAGCGGTATGTGGATGAGATCCTACGGCCCCATGTGCTCCCATTCCTGGCCGGCATTCCAGGTGCTCTATACTAGCAGGATAATGCCCGCCCGCACACGGCTCGGGTTCCCCAGAATTGCCTACGTCATGTCCAAACACTTCCATGGCCTGTCCGATCCCCTGACATGTCTCTATCGAGCATTTGTGTGACCAGTTGAAACGTCAGCTGCTTGCGTGCCAAACTATCGGGGATTTGGAGCACACCGTCCAACACATGTGGGCCAGTCTGCCACAGGAAAACATCAGGCGTCTTTTCGCCTCCATGCCGGACAGTAGTGCAGCATGTATCGCCGCACTAGGCGGTGCGACGCGCTATTGAAGATGACGGGACTGCGTGCCACAGATCCCTCTACAATTGTCCTGCAGTTCTGTTTTTGCCATCATGTGTATCATTCGTCGGTATCATTACGTCCATAAAATTTCAGTTCAATCCGATGTTTCCTTCTTGGTTCGCAAATTTTATTGTCCGTGAGTGTATAGCAGACAAGTTAATTATCTGGAATAAGGAAATATTTCATGACAACCAGTATAAATTAAAAAAAAAAGATTAGGTAACATGTTGAATAACTTCAGTCTTCATGGGCCGCGGGTGGCCTAGTGGGCAACGTTCGTGACTGCCACGGAAAGGACCTCAGGTTCTTTTTTTTTTTTTTTGATTGGAGGTTTAACGACCACCGTGAGCAGCTCAATGGGCTATAAGCAGTCGCCCGTCCCTAATTTAGGGTCACTGGTTCCAGGGAAGGGAGCGAGCCAGTGCCGTAAGACAAACACAATATCCATGCCTCACCGGGATTCGAACCCGGACCCCTTTCGGACGAATGATCAGAGGCCAACGCCTTAGACCACTGCGCCACCGGGGCGGCACCTCAGGTTCGATCCCAGGCAAGTACGAACGCTCGATCTACTAAATATCTGCCGTGCGTCGGATGGGCACGTTAAGCCGTAGGACCCCAGCTACTTCCCCCACCGGTAATAAATAAGGGCGTCTTCCTCTCCCTTTCTACTTCGCTTCGGTGCCACTTTCCTATCGGGCACTCTAGCCCAAATCTGCTAGCTTCTTACTTCTAAGGGTTGTTTAAGACCTGGGGTCAGACACTCCCTTCGTAAAATCCTCTACATATGATCTAATCTTCAGTCTGCATTAGCTTTTTCTCGTCGGACCAGTTCTGAGGTGAGCCTTGTTGATCGTATTAGTAGATGGTGAGTATTGAAAAAATGAGGACGTTCTTAGACAGCATGTTACGAGAATGTAGGTGGTCTTAAAACAGAGAGAAACCATTAGAAACAGAAAATCTATCAGCAAACGGGAGTCTAAATCAGCAGATCAACTGATAAATCAGTAGAATGGCAACACTGCTTTTGCGGTAGGTACATCACAAAACACGCAGTCCACTTACGATGACGTCGTAAACAAGTCGTTAGGCTTTGATTTATAGGGGTGTTGGCACAGCGTGGCAGCTATCTATACCTTTCCTTTTACACCTATTAAATTGGATTTTAAGACTATCTTCATGCCTTATGCTTATTTTTAAGTTCAACTAACCGGAATAAACATTATACAATACTGTATTCATTGTTTGAAACGTATTTTCAGTTAACAGGTTTGAAAAAGTCATCAAATATGGAGAGATAGTTTGGGAGTTCCGCGTGATTGAATCAAATCAGTAAGCGAACTCCTTTAGAAGGCTGATACGCATTGCTGTTCTGTTCTACTTCATTCAAGGCACATTTCTCAATTTCTTAGGATGCAGTGATACCTGTAGCTAATTCATCGCACATTGGTATATTGTGATTGATATTAATGTTTCACTGTTATCGTAACAGAATCTGTTAATTTAAACAAGTAATTGCCTATAAAAAAAACCAACGAGACTAGGTAATGAGACATTGTTTCTCTTAGTCGTGAGCGAGCGACTTATTCTAATAATTTCTTACGTTTCTGCGACACGCAGCGTGTGTAAAGATGATTATCTTTGATCATTCGGTTTGCAGATTTATTTTTAGCGTTGCGGAGGTTTTGTAAGAATTATTTAAGATGTAGTCCAAAACAACAAAGCAATTTCAAGAATACGACTGTGAACCTCTATTAACAGGACGGCGGAAAACGTGGATTTTATATGATATAAGATTGAATCGTCAGTATTAAGACGAAAAAAAAAATCTGATAACATTCAGATAATAATAATTATCGACACATGGGAATAAAGGAATTTACATAAAAAATAAAATGACTTTGAAATAAGTCCTGTTGACAGAGAGCGAAAGCGAGTTGCACAGTATACTAGCCCGGCTGTACGAAGTTTGTATGAATTTCAAACTGAGTATAAATAAAGGAAAAACCAAAGTTATGGTTTTTGAGCGAGGAACCGTTTTTACTGAATGCAGGATAAGTCTAAATGGCAACGTAAGGGGAAAAATGCCGACGATGTACGAAAAAATGAATTTGTCAAGTAAACCAAATAATACCACAAGAGCTATATCACCTGGTACTGACTTTAAAATTTTAAAATCTAAAATATATACACTACGGGGTATAAGTCTTGTCTTACTTCTACGCTAACTTATCATCAACATACTAAGAAACAGTTCCTAAATGAAAGAAACATCAACATACTAAGAAACAGTTCCTAAATGAAAGAAACCTTAACGGCCAGACGAAACATGTAAACAACAGAAGTCACACTTACGGAAAAAGATGCTTTATTCAGGATGTAGCAAACACATCCTAGCATAGCATATTGCACTAAACTCTCCACACACCACACAACGCTCTTTTCACAACGCTCCTTTCAATAATCAGTTTACAATCCAACGCTCTTTAAGCAACAATTTAGTCGTCGCTTTTATCTCTTGTTCTTATCAATATCAGGCATATGTCACGTGCATTCAGCCTCAATTGTATTGCCAAACGTATTCGTTTGAGAGAAAAGATATTACGTTAAGAGTGAAGAATAACAGAATAAATTCAAGATTTACATATTGAAAGAAACTAAAAGGGAAAGTTAATTTAGAATATACGTCACAACACACATAAGTACTTTCGGTCCACAGAGTTGATCATCTTCAGATGTACAAAGCGTTAGCATATAACATGACAATATACAGTATATATATATATATATATATGTGTGTGTGTGTGTGTGTGTGTGTGTGTGTGTGTGTGTGTGTGTGTGTGTGTGTGTACAGAAGCCGAGGTGGCACAGGGGCAAATATCTGAATGAATTAGCAATAGGTGTCACAAGGTTCTAACATAATTGCAAGTGGTTAGGCCATTAATTACGTTACTAAAGTTTGAATAATGTCCTCCCAGACTTTGGGTAAATCGTAAGATAAGTTGTCGTTGCAGCATGCATCACCATATGTAAAAATAAGTATACTTTCCGTGATGTGAAGGGAAAGACTTGTATTTTGGAGTAATCAAAAGTTTAATATTATCCCAGTCTGGGTGCAGTTCTCCTTTTGCGACAGACCTAGCAAAAGCCTAGCATTGGCTACCCGTCCTAATGTCATATTTATGTTCTTTTATTCTTTGAAGAAGATTGCTACCCGTAGCACCTATATAACATGCACGATAAGCACCAACATTATCGATCAAGGGTATACTGTATAGTACACTTCCCATCCTTGAATGGTTGGTGTAGGGAGACGATCGTTTCTGACCAGTGAGATGAAGTTAGATGATATGGCACGATTCTTGATCAGGTAAGCGAGTTTGTACATATATTTGAGAAGCATGTTTGACAGAGAGAACAAATTGGATGGTGAAATTAGTAGGCGAATGAACTCTTCATTAAAAGTCGTAGCTGCTTTAGGAGGATTTCACAGGAATGATGGGTTCTCAAGAAATTCCTGAATGACTGTATATGAAAGTGTAATTGCTCCTACTCTGATGTGTGGCAATGAAATCTGGGTTCTGCAGAAAAGACATATGGTCCTTGTGTGCTGCAGAGATCCGTTACTTACTTTGTGGTAAGACACGCTCTGATCATGTGAGGAATGAAGATGTGTAGCAGATGTGTGTAATGTGAGGTAAAATGTTGTTAGTAAAGTGGAGACTAATATTCTTAGGTGGTTTGGCCATGTTGAAAGAATGAGTGATGAGATGCTTACTAGGAGAATTTTTTCCGCTAAAGTGGCAGGAAATAAAGGTATAGGAAGGCCAAGGAAATCATGGGAGGACCAGATTCAGGAGTTTCTGCTTGGGAAAAAGCTAATGAGTATGAAGCAAAAAAGGTGTTGTGTGCGGCTTGTGATGGATGTTAATGAAACTCGAGCGGTATGCCGAGATCGCTGTAAATGAAGATGTCTGATACAGCAACAGTGAGTTCTTTCTGTGAGGAGAAAGAACTCGTCAGAGAACAGCTTGGTGATATGTATGTACATGTATTAGGTGTGCAACTTAATTCTCGGCCACAGTCACGACACGTTGACAGCAAATTATAGCAAATCGAATACGTAACTAATCAGGGAAATAATCCCCGTCGTGTTGGATACATTTGAGCCATCGGTCAGGGGGCTGCCGAATGCGACTGCGGAAAAAAGAGGGCTGTTTCGAGTTGATAAAGTTATCAAAACTGGTGTGGACCTCCTCGACAGAAGTGAAGTGCGTATCACTCAGGTGATGTCGCAGGGAGCGAAAGAGGTGAAAATCCGACGGGGCGAAGTCTGGAGAATACGCCGGGTGGAACAAAATTTCTCATCCCAGGTCGGTGATCGTGTTTAAAGTCGTTTTCGCGGTGTGAGGACGCGCGTTATCCTGAAGCAACAGAACCGACCTTCTGCCCTTGCCGGTGTATGGCCTTTTCGCCTCCCATGCGTCACTCACACGAATGAGTTGCTGACAATAACGCTCAGCATTGACCGTTTCACCAGGTTTGAGCAACTCATAGTGTACGACACCGCGCTGATCTCACCATATTCACAGCTACAACTTCCTGGCATGGATTTTCGGTTTGGCGGTACTGGTGGTAGGCTGACCTGGATAAACCCACGATTTGCGTCGCTTAGGATTATCGTAGAGTCCACTCACAGGTCAAACTTTTGTGGAGGAAATAGTTCTTCTTGAATTTGGAGAGCAAGGACACAGCAACATCGTAGCGCCTAGATTTGTTCGCAGCTGTGAGTTGGTGGGGCATCCAACGGCCCTCTTTTTGAATCCGTCCAAGTTTGTGCAGGCACTTGCAATGGCTTGTCGTGTTACTCCGAGTTCCTGGGTAAGCTCTCACTGTGTGCGATAGGGATCCGCGTCCAACAGTTGTTCCAGTTCCTCATCGTCAACTTTCTGTGGCTGTTCCGGACGTTCTGCATCACGGAGATCAAAATTTCCCTGCTTAAACCACTGGAACCACTTCTTATACATACTGTATAGGACACAGCAGCCTCACCCAAAGCAGCACAGATCATTTGCTGGGGTACTTTTTTCAGCTGAAACGCGAACAGGAGGCAGTGTCTCAAATGTTGCTTCTCGAACGACATTGCTTTCACCGTCAACTTTCGTCCCTTCTGTCACTACTGCTGTGAGCGGTTACGCTTACCTGGAAAGCTGTTGGACGGCGCTGCAATCAGCCATTATCGCACTCAGCTATTTGCATTTGTTGACGTTCTATGATCGCTTGCGGTTAGGGGTCGAGAATTAAGTTGCACACTTAATACGTATGTATAAAATAAGTGAGCATCGTTTTACTTTAAAATGAAATCGTACACAATAAAATATTTTTGAAATTCACGACTCATTATCCTTTATTCTTTCTCAAATAAACAAAGCATATTGCTGATACAAACTTCCATAAAATGAGGAGAAGAGCCTCAATTTCACTAATTTTTCATACGTGAATTAACAGAAATTCTCCTGTTAAATTTTCTCCGTAGTGGCGACGTCAATGTTTCAGAACTGAGTAGGCTATTAATGTTGTTAATCATCGTACCGGGAGGGGCACAAATTTTGAAATACTTGCCAGAAATTTAGCCAAAAAATGCGTTCAAGTATATTTTAGCCGATGCTGATGGTATTATCCCCAGTAAAAAGAAAATGTTTTCTGTACGTACTATTTATTCATTTTATGTAATACTGGGAACCACAGATACGAATCTCCATGACCTTTAATCATTTACTATTTTTCCGCAATTATGGCTTACTTACGTCATTTTTAAAATATTTTCTTTAATATTTGCTGTCGTAAGGCTATTAAATCGAAAACAAATGCCGTCTCCTGCACGATGCACTTTAATGATAAAAAACTATGTACAATTAAATTTTGCCGCCCCGGTGGCGCAGTGGTCTAAGGCGCTGGCCTCTGATCATTCGTCCGTAAGGGGTCCGGGTTCGAATCCCGGTGAGGCATGGATGTTGTGTTTGTCTTACGGCACTGGCTCTCTCCCTTCCCTGGAACCAGTGACCCTAAATTAGGGACGGGCGACTGCTTATAGCCCATTGAGTTGCTCACGGTGGTCGTTAAACCTCCAATAAAAAAAAACAAAAAAAAACAAAAAACAATTAAATTTTTTTATCATTAAAGTGTATCGTGCAGGAGACGGCATTTGTTTTCGATTTAATAGCTTTTGGTGCACGAATTAATTTCTTCATGACGTAAAGCTGTTTACGAATTTCAGTTTGCAATCCTGCAAGGAACATCTCTTTCCATCTCACATCCTTTGAATCTATAATTACGAAAATGTTGTTGTTTTGTATTCTTAGACATTCGTTCAGAGGACTACCTCTGTTTTACAAAATAGAATAACACTAAATTTTTCATATATTCATTTATCACATGAATCAAATGAAAATCTTAAAAGTGCGATAGAAAATTCAAAATACAGTGTCAATGTCCTATAACTTGGCAATATTGTTAACAATGATTAAATTATTTTCTTACAGGCGGCAGTACGGTGCAGACAAGCTTAACGACGCCACAATAGCAGTGTAAAGATGGCCGCCGCACTTCAGACATGAACCAAAGAGGAGCAACGTTCCCTGATCCGTTTCTTGAGTAGTGAAGGCGTGAAACCTATTGAAATTCATCGTAGAAAAAAGTTGCAGTATGGTGATGCATGTCTGCCACTCCAGCAAGTGTACGAATGGACTAGGAAGTTACGAAACGGCGTGAGTTCTGTGACAGGTTCTTCTCGAACGACTCAGGCAGACAAGAGTAGTGACACTAGAGTCCATTACAGCAGTTGAAGAAGGCATTGCGATGGGAAATCACCGAGCGACGGTGGCTAAATTAGCTGAGGACCTCTTAGCCGTGAGTCCCCCATCACTGCTGGCGTTATCATTACGCCTTCGCCGCACCACCATTCACAATCCGCACTGCTTGTGTGGTGTAAAATAATTGCATTACAGAAAGGAAACAGCGGGAGTGAATTGTAACGCGGATGGATACAGTTTGATTTCCATTGAGAGGCCTTGATAAGGTTTCCCCGAAAGTAAGACCAGGTGTTATATTAATTTTTGCTCCAAAAGACGGATTAGGGCTTATTTTCAGGGGATGTCTTATTTTTTCATGTACTACCAACTTTTTTTCTTTTTTTATTCATGTACAAAAATCTACATTTATTCAAATACAGTCACGTCATCTTCTTCTGGAACATCGTCATTACTCTCCAAAACCCGAATTCCGGCATGAATTTCTTGCGACTCCATTTCCTGTAGAACCATTGACCCCAATCTCTCATTTCCAGAAATAAAGCTCTCCTTAAATGAGCACTTCTTGTCCATGTAGCCAGCTCGTAGTGCATTGGCAACACAGCTGTCAGTGATTTTATCCCATGAATTCTTCACCCAAGTCACAACCTCTTGCAAGCTAGGCTTCACAAAGTTTCCACGCTGATTTCTCTCCATTCTATTTTCAATGTAAGCATTGATTTCTATGAGCAAATGATCCTTGAATGGTTTGTTTATTGCAATATCAAGAGTCTGGAGATAGGCAATCATTCCTACGGAAATCATTATTTGATTTATTCTTCTCTGTGCAAGGAAGTTCTTCATGTCTTTAGCGCAGTGAGTGCTGGCTGAATCCCAGACTGGCAGACCTCTTTGGCCACCTTGCAAAACAAATGGCAGCATTAAATCGACCCATTTCCTTATAACTGCTTGTGTGCACCAGGCTTTTTCGGTTTCAAGAACATAAATGCCTGAAACACTTTCAATCTTATCTTTCTTGCCCTTAGTGATGATTAGAGGTGGAGCTTTCTTTCCATCCAGACGAATTGCCAAAACACAGGGAACACGTGCACTTTCGTAACCAGTGGAGGGAATGTAGATTGACGAGGCACCCCTCTGATCAATTGTCGTTTGAGATCCTTGGCCCATAAACACTGCAGTTTTATCCATATCAATCACGTTGGAGAGTTGGTATTTAGAAAAGTCGATGCGATCAACAAAGGACTTGAATGCAAGTGCACGTCTAATAACTTCAGTATCTTTCAGCTCGAACAGTGTTGTTGATCTTCTTAGAGACAGTTCATACCGCTGAAGGAAGCCATCCAGCCAGTGTTGTGATGCTTTGAATTCTTCTGGGGATATTTCTAACTGTGGTGCCATTGCAAGGGCAAATGCTTGAATATCAGCCCTGCGCACAACCAAAGCCTTTGCTCTCCTGTCAGCAATCCATTCACAGATGATGTCTTCCAGCTCAGGAAATAATCGTTGCCGACCTGATCCACACTTGCGCTTCTTAGCATTTCCCTCGTCCACCTGTTGACTGAAGTTATCGTACTCTGTTCGCCATTTTCGGACCATTCGGAGATCCAACTTCTTCTCTTTGCAGAACGCCGTAAGGTTCTTTCCCCGGGAGTCCTCCACGATTCCTTTCTTGTACCCGACGGAATAGCTTTTTCTTTTTGCATCTTGCCTGGGGGTCAAAATATTATTCCCTTTAAATCTACCATTAAATCAAGTGTTAATTGTTAATCGACACAGGAGTGGCAACAAAAATAATGACAGTTAAGAATGTACGTTCGTCCCCAAAATATTAACTCTCTGTTTTTTAAAGAGTTCTTTCAGTCACCGTTGCCAACAAAATAACTTGGTTCACCGGTAAAATTTCCCACGTCGGATTCCCTTTTCGAAACTGGATGTTACAGCTGCCGAACAAAAGACGGCTTCTTTTCATATCCCGCTAGCTCTCTGAACCGAACTGCATGCAGGCGCCGTAATTACAAAAAACATATCCTCGGCTGAGTTCAAAGTCAATCGGCTTTTTTCTTACTCTGGATATTCAAGGCAAATTAAACTCATGAACAAGGTATCCTCCAGTGTTTTTGGCACTCGCTTCAGTTTTTTGTTAAGAGTGATAGGCTGGCTGACTACGGTACTACGTATCGTAACTGGGGCTTATTTTAGGGGTAGGGCTTATACACTGCTGGACAATTGCTAAGGACGGATCATAAACGGCTATATAGCGCATAAAAAAGTAAGTGTGGTTGGATGCCAAGTGAAATAAAATAATGTCAGAATGCCAGGATATTACAAGAAAGACAATTTATTGTGCTCTGAAATCCAGAAGGCTTTGGAACGTGTTCAAGGGACAAACAGGCCATTTTGTGCAGAATACGTAAACGTGAAAAAAATGCAATTACCGTCCGCAGGCGTTCCGGCGTAAGATGTCAATACGGGATATGGCCACCATGGAGGGCTATGCAAGATTCCACACGTCGTGTCATGCTCTGCACAACATTATCAAGCAGCTGTTGGGGTAATTTATCCCATTCCTCTGTCAGTGCACGGATGAGGGTATCCTTGTTTATTGGAGGGCATTGGCGACCAGCAAGACTCCTCCCCAACGCATCCCACACATTTTCAATATGATTCAGATCTGGAGAACGTGCTGGACAGCGACTGTTCTATGACATGTTGCGTTGTCGTCCATGAAAATGAATCTATCACCGACAGCACCACGGAACATGCGAACATGAGGTAGCAGAACATCATTATTGTATCGTTGGCCAGTCATAGTCCCAGTTGGAAGCACATAGAGGGACGTACGCCATTGATCATGATGCCAGCCCATACCATGACACTACATGTCGGATATCGGTCCCTTTCCTGTATGTTTGCTGGACAATATGCAGTACCACTATCACGCCAGATCAGTTGTCGTCGACAATCAGACGATAGACTGTATCTACTCTCATCTGAGAAGAGGACAGCAGACCAGTCGTTATCAGTCCATTTGCAATGTTGATGGCACCATTGCAAACGGGCGGTACGGTGACGTCTGGACAATGGGATGCACACAACAGGACGGTGGGCGTATAGTCCTCCTTCATGCAAACGTCTGGCGGCAGTTTTTCGGGAGATCCGCTTGCCAGCAGCAGCCATCAACTGATTTGCTAGCTGTGCTGCGCCGGTGTCATTTTGTTGATAGCACTATGTACCGATCTTCTGCAGGTGTTGTACTGCGAACACGACCTCCCCCGTGACGTTTGCTACACTCTCCATTTGTTTGAAATGATTTCCAAAGCCTTAAAACAACACTGTGGCTGACGTCGAACTCCCTGGCAACATCTGTTATTTTTCGCCCTTCTTCAATCTTGCCAATAATACGGCCACGCGTAAAATCATCTAGGTGATGTCGGGAAGACATACTGAAAATTGCAAGTTCGTCAATTAATTCTTTCCCTTTCAACTTTGCGTTTGAACAACAACGGTCAATACGCGTCAAATCCTTTATATCTCTTATCAGCGCTATGACGTCACGAACAAGTTCGGCAATCCAAAATTTGCATACGCACAACACGTCTTACTGTATCCCGCACTTATGCTAATTTCCACATTTTCCTGCCTTCCATTTTATGGTTGCTATCGTTGCTATTTTCATCCGTCCTTAGCAATTGTCCGGCAGTGTATTACGAGCATCTGGAAAAATCATGCTAGGGCTTATTTTTAGGTTAGTCCTTACTTTCGGGGAAATACGGTATATCCGAAACTGGCTGTGTTGGCCTTAAAACATCAATAAAGCAGTAGCGACCCCAGCCACTCTGAACTGAGTGGGCTATTATTGGTGCTAAGCACGATTAAAGGGGCAACACAGATTTTGAAGTGTTTGTCAGAATATTTGGCAAAAAACTCCGTACATGTGCTTTGTACCAGATGCTGATAATGTTATCTCCGGCAAATAAAAGTTTTCAAGAGAATACTGTAGGTAGTATTTATTCAATGTATGTAGTATGGGAACCATGAATACGAATACCGATGAAAAGTTACTATTTCTTCGCAGTTTTATCTTCCTTAGGTCACTTTTTTTGACGTAGGACTACGTCTAACTCTGTGGATAATATGGGGCAACTTACGGCTGACAGACTGTGACAAAAAATTGCTCCCGATTGAAATCATTATTGAGTTAAAAATACGTGCTGTACACTAATTGTGTTAGCAAATGCGTAAACAGAATGGAGTCCAATTCGCGTACTGCGCAATACATTGTGCGCGCAACGCTCCCCTCGCTTCCTGTGCGCGTCAGAGATGATGCAATGTTTCTGGCTGTGCCTCAGCGTTTGACTCATTCTATCTCGGCAACCGTGAGCGGAACACGACTGTGCGTGGTATCGTTTTAAAGCTCTTGACGAGATCTTTTGAAATATACAAAGACTATTTCACAGTGGTTTGAACTGAAAAATGAAATAATTGTTTTCTTGTGAACCAGTGAACACTTTTGACAATATCGCGGTTTACTTGGACAGCCGTGAGTGCAAAACGACTGGGCGTGGTATCATTTGAAAGCTTTCGATGAGATCTATCCCAATATATGAAGAACATATCGCAGAGGTTTAAACTAAAATTTTTAAATCTTGTTTTCGTGTGAACACTTTTGACAATATCGCGGTTCATCTGGACAACCATGAGTGCAAAATGATTGCGCGTGGTATCCTTTTAAAACTCTCGACGAGATCTGTTCCAATATATAAAGAACATATCGCAATGGTTTAAACCAAAATTTAAAGAAATTGTTTTTGTGTGAATGGGTGAACATCTTCGATAAAGCCGCGGAATTCGCAGAATGAACACAAGCAAAAGTGGAGAAAATCAAACCCTAGAAGCAAGAGTAAGTGATGAGGAATTTAATCCCAAGAAAACAGACCACCACATTGGGTAATTTGTGTAACGATCTGCTTTGTGTTCGCAATGTATCCAGCATTATTTGTAAAAATTATAAAAATTATGTAAGCTACTTTTCATATCATAGACCTGTGTTGGCTACAACAAATTAAATAAAAGTTTTGAAACCACACTCGACTAACTCATTTCAAGTCTCCGATTTGCCAGTCGTAGTCCTACGTTCTAAACTGACGGCTCAATCAGAACTGAGCTTACCAATATTTGTTTTTCTTTCAGAAGGCTGTTTGTGAATTTTAGTAACCTGACAACGAATCTGTCTCTCTCTCTATTTGTCTCTGTCTATGTATCTTTCTCTCTCTCTCTCTCTCTCTCGCACGCACATCGTTTTAAGCTACAATTTCAAAAATGGTATGTTTTTACTACTGTCTTAGAAATTCGTTCAGAGGACTCCCTCCATTTCCCATAAGTACAAACACTAAATTTAACAAAAAATTCATTTTATAGAACAAAATTTCAGTGAATTCGAGAAATTCACATGCATTTATCCAAGTTCCCCTACAATCTAATGCGGTTGCTCCCGCCTACATGTTCTAAGTGCTTAAATATTTTGGGGAGCTAAAAAGTGGGTTGAAAGAACAATTGGGTGGGCTTCAGTCCACCACAGCCCACCCGTTGCATCACGCATGCAATAAAGCAGGCAGACTACATATAGCGGACAACATGCTACTAGAATTAAGAAAAAGTAAAAAATACAGTAGTGGCCAAAATTGTGGAAACCTTTTGGAAAAAGTGTGTTTTTCTGGTTTGATGGCTCATAACACCACTTTGTTTTAGAGGAATGCCATAAAATTATAAACCAATGGAAAGATAATTTCATCCAAAATGTAAAGCACCAAAGTGTTTTCAATTATCTGTATTCTATGAAAAGTTATAGCCAAATATCCAGAAAAAGGAAGCACAACTTGCTTAGGTTGATATGAAGTAGCTTTCCTTCATTTGAATGTAGCCAATGAGCATGAGTGTTTAGAGAGCAAATCAGATGTCATCTTGTTTTAGCAATGAGCCAATCAGGTCACAGTAGGATTCAGCTATTGATGTTATGTATTAGAGCAGAGAGGAGAACATTTCTCAGTGTGTTATGTGATTGCTATAACGTTTTTTTTTTTTTGTTTTTTTTTGTGTGTTCTTTCATTTAGTGAGCTTGTAAAACGTAATAAATTAAAAAAATGGCGCAAAGAGTTGACTGCTCACCCAGAAAGCAATGTAAAATAGTACTATTAAGTGAACCAGGTTTCAATTATGAAAAAATCAGAAGAAAAATTGGTGGAAACTTAACCAAAGGTGACATTTCTAAATTTTGAAGAGGTTTAAGGAGACTCAGTCACTAGAAAGCCAGACTGGTAAAGGCAGGAAAAGGTGCACAACAGCAAGTGATGATAGAAAAATTAAGAGACTGTGCCTATAGGTGACAGAAGAAAATCCTCTGGGTGTATACAAGATGAAATGGCGCAATGCAATGTGAAGTTGAATACAAAGACTGTTCGGCGCAGACTGCAGAAATTTAGTCTAAAAGCTAGAATTCCACGAAAAAAGCCATTTTTATCTCTCAAACAAAGGGTGAAAAATTAAACTGGGCTAAAAACCCATGTTAACTGGACAGCCGAGTGGAACAGTGTTATTTGGAGTGATGAGACCAAAATCTCCCTGTTTGGTAGTGATGGCATAAAATACGTAAAGAGAAGAATCGGAGAAAATTTGCATCCTGATTGCATTACATGTACCATAAAACACCCAGTTAATATTATGATCTGGGATTGTATGAAATCAAAAGGTGTGGGCAGAATTTGCGTGATTAATGGGAATATAAATGGCCAAAAATACATTAATGAAATACTTGAGCCCAAACTGAAGCCTTCCGCACATGATCTTTTCCAAGATAATGAAGCATTTGTATTTCAACAGGATTCACTTCCATGTCATGTTGCTGCTGTGTGCAAAAAGTGGTTTCAACATAAACATATTCCACTGCTGGAATGGCCTGGGAATAGCCCAGACCTTAACCCCATCGAAAATCTATGGAGCCGACTAAAGAAACTTGTTAGTCAGAAGCAACCCAGCAATAAAGCCCAATTAATAAAAGCAATAATTCAATCTTGGTTTCACATTATAACAGCTGCAGATCTAAAAAACTTGGTTCACTCCATGCGAAGGCGTTGTAAGGCCATAATTAACGCTAAAAGTTACCCAATTAAGTATTAACTGACGTGGTGGGAATTCTTGTATATCTTACTTTTTCTATATGGGTTTCACTTTTGTTCTTTATAACTGTTGTTCTAATACAAAATCCTTCATAAAAGTTATTGCATTACAATTTTGATAAAATTATGTTTCCATTGATATATAACTTTATGGTATTACTCCAAAAAAAGTGGATTTATGAGCCATCAAACCTCAAAAATACACTATTTCCAAAAGGTTTCCATACTTTTGGCCACTACTGTAAGTCAGCTTTGTGAAAAAAAAACAGCGCAGTTCATTGGACTAAAGCATTCGAGTGCGTTAAAGGAGTAACGAAGTGTCGAGTTGTTATCTTTGTCTTAGAACACAGTTGTGACCTTTATCAGTATATGGCTCTACACCGGAGATGGAAGCGGGTCACGGGTCAACTGGCGACCATTTCTAGCTGGTCAAACGGGTCGGATTAAGGTGTTCCTGACCCGTTTTCGACCCGGTTTTATTTCCGATATATTTTTGAAAAGCAAAAAAAAAAAAAAAAAAAAAAAACTTTCTTTCGAAGAAAAATGCGCATTATGGAATTTTGTGCTAGATACGGGTGCCAGAGGAGTGAAAAATTATTTGTCATGAAATATGAGGGAAAGTGTCCTCAGAAGGAAAAGTGTCCCTTCCTTCTGAGGGGCAATGATGAAAACAACATCCACATTTTGGAAACTTCCAACTCATCAGAAACTTGTGAAAATTATTGTTGCCGTGAAACGCATTCTGAAGCTTGATATGTTAACAAGAAAATAGCAAAATCGGAAATTAAACATACGACAAGTTGCTTAATTCAAAAACATTGACTGTACCGTCATCAACATTAGGTGGAACAGCCTTAACACTACTACTCAGGTATTTTTAGAACCTCACAGATGTGTTTGAAAACATGTGTAAAACAGTTAGGTTATGTTTTGCAAATGAAGGACGACCGTTTCAATACTTCCTCTAAGTAAGCGAGTAAATTATACGTTCCCATAATACAGTTGTTTGATTTTCATACAACATAAGACACCAACTGAGGACAGACGTTTTGAACGCCCCGTATCATCATCATCATCATCATCATCGTCATTGTCAACCATTATCAATCCACTGCTGGATGAAGGTCTCCCCAAGTTTCCTCCACAACGGTCTGTCTTGTGCCAGTCTCCTCCATGTCACTCCCATATACTTTCGAATTTCATTCAATCATCTCCCATGTGGTCTTCTTCTGGGTCTTTTTCTGTCCCTTGGAATCCAATCTAAAATTTCGGCTGTCCATCGATGGTCTGTTCTTCTGGCAGTATGTCCAGCTCATTGCCATTTCAGGGATTTAACTCTGATCATGATGTCTTCCACTCTTGTCATTTTTCGGATCCACGAGTTCCTCTTCTTATCTCAACGGGTTACACCAAGCATGCACCTCTCCATGCTTTTTTGAGTTGTCTGCAGCCGTTGTATGTCTCTTTTAGTTAAGGTCCACGTCTCTGCACCATACGTAAGCACTGGAAGGATGCATTGATCAAACACTTTTCTTTTAAGACATAATGGCATATTGCTCTTGAAAATTATGCTGTTTCTTCCAAAAGCTCTCCAGGCAAGTTTTATACGCCGATTAATTTCTTCATCAATGTGACCCTCACTTGATATCTGCTGTCCAAGATAAACGTACGTGTCCGTTATCTCCAGCTTTTCTCCATCAATCGATAAATCTTCATTTCTTGTAAAACAATTGAACATCACTTTCGTCTTCTGAAATTTCATTTTTAATCCCACTTCTTTACTCTTGTCAGCAAGTTCCTGGATCATACTCTGCAGCTCTGATGGGGTAGTTTCAAAAATGACTACGTCATCAGCAAAACGAAGGTTGGTTAGATAATCCCCATTAATTTTTATCCCTTTGTTTTCCCAGTTCAGTGATTGAAAGACATTTTCCAATGTGGCATTAAAGAGCTTCAGAGATATGGTGTCACCCTGTATCACTCCCTTTCCAATTTTTATGTGTGTTGTATTTTCAAACAGCCGAATCTTTGCACTTGCATTTTCATAGATGTTATTAATAATATTAATGTATGCATCTTCAATACCGCAGGATTTCAGAGCCATTGTAACTGCTGATGGTTTCACCGAATCAAAAGCCTTTTCATAATCGATAAAAGCCATGCACAATGGAAGTTCATATTCCCTCGCTCTTTCAATTAGTTCTCTCAGTACATGGATATGATTTATTGTGCTCTAGCCACTCCTGAATCCAGCTTGTTCTCTTGGTTGAGACATGTCTAGTGTTAGCTTCAAGCGATGTGAAAGAATCTTAGTGAAGATCTTATAAACCACTGAAACGAGGCTGACGGAACTGTAGTTCCTGAGATCCTCAACATCACCTTTTTTATGTAGCAGGATCATTGTAGCGTTGTTCCAATCCTCGGGAATCTTACCTTCATTAAAGCATCGAGTGAAAATTTGGGTCCTTATTTTTGAAGTTTTGAAATGTTGTTGTTTGACCCTCCTATATTGTTCAACCATATAAAAAAAATATTTTTGTAAACTTGTAAACTAAGGCAGATCTGTCTATATTTAGAGGTCGCTCAAGTCAGTAGAAATATTCACTTACCGTATTATACCCGTCACCTGACTTCTCCATTCACCTTCTCTTGTCTTATTTGACCTAAGTGTCAATCTAATACTTAACATAAATAAAGTAATGTTGTTTTTTATTTTTATTTCATATAGTTGGGAAATTCTGTACAGTTCCAGAAACAAGCTTGCCTATATGTACCTAGAAGAAGACAATTCGTGAGAGTTGTAGGGCTGTTGTTAAGAAAATTGCTGTGTTTTGGGAAAAGGCTGGTATTCCTATTGGCCATGAACAGGATTGTATTAAGAAATTGGAGAAACTTCATGAATAGGGGCTCAAGCTGGAAAAAAATTTGCAAAAGGAAAACAAAACGTGTCTACAAGTGTACAAAACGCGTTTACAAGTCGAAAAAAAAGCTATGCTTCGGTCTCTTAATGAAAAGGACGGGGTCAACGAAGCTCTTAAATGCATCAAGCTGTGTGGCAAGATTTCTCGTGACATGAAGATTGAAGATTTTATGACAAAAAAACACTATGAATTTCTTTAATCGCCTTAATATCCCAAGAGATTACTTAGATTTTGATCCTGGAATGGCCAGCCCGGTGGCGCAGTGGTCTAAGTCATGGCTTCTGATCATTCGTCCGAGATGGGTCCGGGTTCGAATCCCGGTGAGGCGTGGATGCTGTGTTTGTCTTACGGCGCTCTCTCACTCCCTTCCCTGAAACCAGTGGCCCTAAATTAGGGACGGGAGACTGCTTGTAGCACATTAAGTTGCGCATGGAGGTCGTTAAACCTTCAATAAAAGAAGAAAAACGGTGAATGAAGACCAGAAACAATACTTGTTACAAGTTGTAGGACAACACAGGTGTGGTTATACCGATTGCAGGAAAAAAAACTTAATCTCAGATGAGTCAAGGAACTCTAATTTACGTGATTTACAGATTTTATAATGTTCTGTTATCTTTGATAGGCAAAATTAATTTAGATAAGGATTTGTGTTTGGAATTTTTCAGAGTAATTAATAAATCAGTATTTCTGTACTAATTAATGTATAATTTTATGATGTACAATATATGCAATCACAAGTAAAACTTTATTGAGCTACCACTAAATGTTAATTAAAATGGTAGAAATTTTACACACATTATTTTTTTACATCGAGGGACACTTTGGGGATCAGAGCATATAAATTGTTCAAAATAAAATTAATAGTATTTTAAGGACCACCCTAATATATATATATATATATATATATATATTGGGATGTAAGGTCAGGTGATGCGTAACATCACAGCCTCTCCTTGACAAATGTCAACCCCGCCTTCTCGTGGTGCATCCTGTTCCCACTAAAGGGGCTCTGACGACCGCCAATAGCGGTATAACTATACCATCGGGATTAGAGGAAATGCTATCCCACACTCACCAACCCGCTTGGCCAGCGTGGTGAGTTATGGCCAAACCCCTCCAAAATGACTCCACAACTTAAATCTTGGCCCTCAGTCTCCGGCAGCTGGAATGTACCTGGCCAAGGCAGCGGCCAGTGCGACATGAAGGCAGAGGGTGCTAAGAATCCCCGGAGGACCGGACTAGGCTGCCATCTGATGCTGACCTTGGCAACGTACAATGGACGCTCCCTATCTTCTGATTCAAGGCTTCTTGAATTGGAAGAGGAACTACAAGGATCAAGTGGGACATCGTGGGGCTAAGTGAGGTAAGGAGAAAAGGAGAAGATCTCATCGAACTGAAAAGTGGACATCTCTTCTACTATCGTGGGACAGATACTGGCAGAACTAGTGGTGTTGGATTTATAATAAACAAGAAACTGAAGGATAAAGTTGTAGAAGTTGAAAGTTCCTCTGACAGAGCTGCACGGCTTGTTATCCAACTCTCGAAAAGATACCAGGCTCAGATTATTCAAACTTATGCACCCACCACAAGTCATCCTGAAGAAGAAATTGAAGAATTTTATGAGGAAATTTGTCATCTAAATAATAAAGGTAAGCAGCACTTGAAAATAATTATGGGAGATTTCAATGCAAAAATAGGGCAACGGCAACAGAATGAAACTTCAGTAGGTAAATTCGGTCACGGCAACAGAAACCAGCGTGGAAATACTCTCGTTGAGTTTGCAGAGGCAGAAGAGGTTTTTCATCTTGAACTCCTTCTTCAAGAAAAAGCCACACAGGAAATGGACATGGAGACATCCAAATGGGACGACAAGTGAAATTGATTTTATTATGTGTAACAAAAAATTCGTCATAGAAGACTGCAGTGTGCTAAACAAGTTCAACACAGGTAGTGACCATAGATTGGTGAGATGTAAGATGCACCTCAATACTAAACTTGAACGTGGCAAGCTCATAAGACAAACAAAATCTATTGACATAACCAACCTTAAAAAACACCATAATAGCTTCAAGTTGGAACTGAAGAACAGGTTCTCTGCTTTAGAAGGCCTAACATCGGAAGAAGTGGACATCTCTGAAGTTAACAGAAAAGTAACCAAAGCTCTTATGGAAACAGCAACAAAATTAGCTGGGTCTAAGAACAAGTTGCATGTAAATAAATTATCAGGAAAAACGAAAATGTTGATGCAAAAAAGAAGAGAGATGAGGACAACTAAAGAAGATGTGACTTCCAAAGTGGAATATATAGAGCTATGCAAGACAGTACGAAAAAGTATCACTGAAGACGTAAGAAAATTCAACTGTGAACTAGTGAGGAAAGCAATTGAAAACAACCAAAGCCTAAAGATAGCAAAGGGACATCTCAGTAAGGGAAGAAAACAGATTATGGCACTGAGAAAAGAAGATGGTTCTGTAACAAGAAATAGAGGCGAAATTTTGACAAGAGTGAAAGATTTCTACTCCAAATTATATGAAAGGGATGATACATGCACTCCAGACATCATGAAAGATACCAGTACCAGAGTTCCTCAGTCCTTCCAGCAGAAGTTGCACATGCAATCAAGAACATGAAGCGAGGAAAAGCTCCAGGAGAAGATGGAATTACTGTAGACATCATACAAGAAGCAAGTGGAGAAATCGAAACAGTACTCGCCCAAATTTTCACTCGATGCCTTAATGAAGGAAAGATTCCTGAGGATTGGAACACCGCTACAATGATCCTGCTACATAAGAAAGGTGACATTGAGGATCTCGGAAACTACAGACCTATCAGCCTCCTATCAGTAGTTTATAAAATCTTCACTAAAGTTCTTTCACACCGCTTGAAGGTAACACTGGACATGGCTCAACCGAGAGAACAAGCTGGATTCAGGAGTGGATACAGCACAATAGATCATATCCAGGTGCTGAGAGAACTAATTGAAAGAGCGAGGGAATATGAACTTCCATTGTGCATGGCTTTTATCGATTATGAAAAAGCCTTTGATTCGGTGAAACCATCAGCAGTTACAATGGCTCTGAAAACCTGCAGTATTGAAGATGCATACATTAATATTATTAATAACATCTATGAAAATGCAAGTGCAAAGATTAGGCTGTTTGAAAATACAACACACATAAAAATTGGAAAGGGAGTGAGACAAGGTGACACCATATCTCCGAAGCTCTTTAATGCCACATTGGAGGGTGTTTTTCAGTCACTAAGCTGGGAAAACAAGGGGATAAAGATTAATGGAGATTATCTAACCCACCTTCGTTTTGCTGATGACGTAGTCATTTTTGCAACTAGCTCATCAGAGCTGCAGAGTATGATCCAGGAACTTGCTGACAAGAGTAAAGAAGTGGGATTAAAAATGAACTTTCAGAAGACAAAAGTGATGTTCAATGCTTTTACAAGAAATGAAGATTTATCGATTGATGGAGAAAAGCTGGAGATAACAGACACGTACGTTTATCTTGGACAGCAGATATCAAGTGAGGGTCACATTGATGAAGAAATTAATCGGCGTACAAAACTTGCCTGGAGAGCTTTTGGAAGAAACAGCATAATTTTCAAGAGCAATATGCCATTATGTCTTAAAAGAAAAAGTGTTTGATCAATGCATCCTTCCAGTGCTTACGTATGGTGCAGAGACGTGGACCTTAACTAAAAAAGACATACAAAGGCTGCAGACAACTCAAAGAAGCATGGAGAGGTGCATACTTGGTGTAACCAGGAGAGATAAGAAGAGGAGCTCGTGGATCCGAAAAATGACAAGAGTGGAAGACATCATGATCAGAGTTAAATCCCTGAAATGGCAATGGGCTGGACATACTGCCAGAAGGACAGATCATCGATGGACAGCCGAAATTTTAGATTGGATTCCAAGGGATAGGAAAAGACCCAGAAGAAGACCACATGGGAGATGGGTGGATGAAATTCGAAAGTATGCAGGGGTGACATGGAGGAGACTGGCACAAGACAGACCGTTGTGGAGGAAACTTGGGGAGACCTTCGTCCAGCAGTGGATTGATAATGGTTGACAATGATGATGATGATGATGATATATATATATTATAGTTCGAAGAAGATTTGTTCGGGTTGGGTCCGGGTCAGTTACAGATCCGGGTCGGGTTCGGGTCGAGTGCAGCTATGTAACGTCCGGATCCAAACTTTTTGACCCGTTTCCAACTCTGTTGTACATACCATATTTCTGACAACTTATCGACAATAACTATTTCTCAGAATCATTTACACGGGTATTTGAAGACAAACGACAGTTGTTTTATAAGACCACAAGACATTGCACATTACTTCGTTGTTCGCTGACCTGGTGGCGCAGTGTTCTAAGGCGCTGGCCTCTGATCATTCGTCCGTAAAGGGTCCGGGTTCGAATCCCGGTCAGGCATGGATATTGTGTTTGTCTTACGGCACTGGCTCTTTCCCTTCCCTGGAACCAGTGACCCTAAATTAGGGACGGGCGACTGCTTATAGCCCATTGAGTTGCACACGGTGGTCGTTAAACCTCCAATCAAAAAAAAAAAAAAAAACTTCGTTGTTCGTGTTGATCAGACATAGGTAAAACATGAGGATTGCCGAACACACCACTTACATTATTCTAACATGCAGGGAAGAAATGATTAAAAACAAATCAAAATTTCATTTTTCGTTTTCAGAAACGCTCATAACAATGTCGTAAATTAAATATAATGGTGGCGAAGGTTTTCCCTCGGTTGCATTGTGCAGATAACAATCCGATTTTATCACAGAAAGTTCACGCTGTGATTGAAACGAAGTCTACAGAAAATATCGTGATGTCCACACATTTCAACGGTTGCTTTGTGTTGCCATTAATAATTAAGGTATAGTTTGCATTCATTCAAAAAAGATGTCATCTTCGATACAACTTCAAGTAAATACAAAACCACGTCGCAAAGGTGAAGTTACGAGATCTTCATTCCGCATTTTCAGACATTGTTTTCCATCCTTTTGTTTCAATAATTCCTTTGTTGAAAGATTGTTTTATTATCGTCATTTTCATCACCAACACGGAATGTTTCTACTGAATCCAAATTATTTTAAACCTATGACTTTCATCCCTCTTTCCAATACTGCTTTCGAGTGTTCTACTTTCATGTCAACAGTGAGCATTTGGCAGCTAGTTTCAAATGACACCCACATATTTTGTCTTTTCTTTCTTTTATGACATTATTGAAGCTTTTTATTGTTAAGCGTAGGCACACACCTAGGCTGCTCATAAGACAGCAAAGCATTTGGCCCAACCCAGCGGTTTGCCATCAGAAAACTGCCGACTGTTGCTTTATATCCTGAAAATTGGCATTCCGATCCAAGAACGGAATGCCAATTAAAGTTATTAACAAGGGCAAGCGTTTTTCAGGCAAAGGAAGAGTTAATAAATCTGTGAAATATCAGAAATTGATAAATAGTTGAACTTCTGCATTGCGTTTCTAAGAAAGCAAAATAAGCAAGAGCAAAAGGTTCTCAACTTGAAACCCTACGTATAATTTAAACCTAACTCAGAATGAAAAATAAAAAAAATACCGTAATTCCTCGCATAATCGTCGCAGGTTTTGCTCATTACTTTTGTGCAAAAAATGTGACTATTATGTGAAGATTAATTTAAGAGTTAAAATAAAATCAATCGAAAAATCACTGATCATTCAACTTTTTTGAATTGAATTCAACGTTTGGTTTGATTCAGTTTGTTAAAATGAGTTCTCTTAATTTCATTTAAATATTTTCATTAATAGAATAAATTATAATTTAATAATAATAATTAATAACTGAATGATAATATTACATTCAACTGATAGCAATTTTAATAAATTGCTGAATAACATTTGAGTAAAATATTTCATTCAATTTAGTAAATTTATTTTTAAATTTATTTATTAATTAATTTTATTATATTTAATTTTGACTAAATTGAAAGTTTGGATCAATTTAGTCAATGTCTTAAAGCATATATAAGATATTGCATATTCTTTTGTAAAGGAAGTAGTAGCAGATTTGTACCGGTGTTATTTACATAGTAAATTTTGCCCTAGTAAAATTAAGTAGAGTATATCAAAGTACAAAATTTACCAAATATAATGTTTTGACTGAATTTAATTACCAATATAAACTAAATTATTAAATTTAATGTGATTTACCACATTTACTCTTCTGTCTCTGAAGCTTTTTCGTCGATGTCGCTGTTAACGGGGTCTGACCCACCGTCCTCTCCCTCACTCGTATCAGATGTGTCTACTTCTTCTTTTGCCAATCTTTTGTCTACTTCTCCTTCTGCCAATCTCTTGTCTACTTCTTCTGCCAATCTCTTGTCTACTTCTTCTACCAATCTCGTCGATTTCGCTGTTGACGGGGTCTGACGCACCGTCCTCACCCTCACTCGTATCAGGTGTGCCTACTTCTTCTTCTGCCACAGCGTATCATCTTCAGAGCCATGAAAGGCATTTGAAATTTTAGTCTTTTGAAAATTCATTTTTATTTTAAATGTTGGAGACTGTTTTGTGAGGCGCAAGGTTTCAAGACTTAACCATTCACGTGCATAATAGTTCCACGGACGAGTGCTTTGCTTTTCCCAGAACGACCGTCATAAGCCTCTAAAGGCTGTAAGCGTTAGCCTGTCCCTAATTTGGGGCCAGTGTTTATAGGGAGGGAAAGAGCCAGCGCTTTATAACAGAAATTCCATCAATTTGTCGTTCGGGTCTAGAACCCAGACTTATCGCAAACTACTAACCAGATACCAACGCCTCACTCGACCAATCGGGCTGCCAAGTGATCTTTAAATGGTTTGGTAACACATTCGTCCAGCGGTTTCAAAATATACAGGGTGTCTATAAATGAAGTATACAACTTCAGTATGCTATTCAAAAAATACGATAGAATAAAACGTACTTTAAACGTCAAGAGACTTGGCAAGAGGTAAAGTTTGTTAGGTCAGCTGATAGATGGCACCAGGTAGGTATCTCATGTAACGAAAAATCTCGTCAAACATGGAATACAACAGACATGGGTTCCCCTGTGGAGAGATCCTTTCACGGATCTGCTTCAGCGATGAGTCGACATTCCATGTTTCTGGCAGAGTGAATAAACATGACTGCCGAATCTGGGGCACGGAAAATCCACATATGGTTGTAACAAACGAGAGAGACAGCCCGAAGGTTAATATATAGGCTGGGCCAATGGAAGACAGTGTGATAGGGTCATTTTTCTTCGCTGAACCAACCGTTACTGGCATAACGTACCTGGGCATGTTAAAGCAATTCGCAATTCTACAACGAGATATTCAACACATCATTTACCAGCAAGATGGAGCGCCTCCGCACTGGTCTTTGGATATAAGCCGATATTTTGACCACCGTTTTCCAGGGCGTTGGATTGGACGTGCGGGTCCGAGGGCATGGACACCCCGTTCTCCTGATATTGACATCATGCGATTCTTTTCTTTGTGGCTTTATTAAAAATATTATGTACAAGAAGAATGTTACATCTATCACTGAGCTCAAAGAACGCATTATTTCAACCTTCCTCCTTGTTACACCTGACATTCCGTAGTTTACATAGGTGGAAGTGGACTATCGTTTAGACATCCTGTGAACAACCAACGGAGGCCACGTGGAGATCTACAGACATTTAAAGAAACTTTCACAGTTACCATATGTTTTGACATTAAAAGTAAGTTGTTATTTATTGTGTTTTTTTTTCAATAGCATATTGAAATTGTATACTTCATTTATGGACACCCTGTATGTTAAAAATGTGGCACATGCTCTAATTTAACCTTCCACTTCAGTTCACGTCTTCTTATTCAAATCTGATTTATTCTCGCTAAATTGATTCTGAGTTTAACGCCACATTTTGTCTCCCGACGAATTCGAATTTGCCAACGCCTGATAACAGGTCTAAATACAATGACGTAGTTGAGATACGTAATGGTCGCGGAAGATAAGAACTGCTGTTTGGAATGTTTCGACACACTATGTTTTGAGACGCCATGTTTTTGCTTCACTCGGTGATTTTGCAGCTTCATACCACGTGTTTCGAGTTCTAAATGTTCTCCAGCTCAACGTTTTCCTAATTACGATTGTTGAAAAGCGAGAGCAGAGTTGTTTATTGTTGATTGTTAAAGAGTAGAAGGGATTGTGATACTTGGATAGTTGTTCTGAACAAGTCATCTTTGATTACGTAAAGTGTTTAAATGCAACGTAAACACTTTACTCAGTTTATATGCGATTTTCGAAGAGTTCTAAAATTTGAAAGTAGGAAATATGGTGCTGATAAAACTTTTTTAACTTTTTAGTAAAATGATGCAATGAATTGATTATTATACGCTTTCCAACATACCAGAAATCATTACTAAAGTTATGAGGATAATGGCTGTGGAATAAATCTCGCTCCTGTGCCCTGACCTTTGATCCCATTTCGATTATATTAAACAGAATTAGTTCAATGTACCTCCGGAACAACATACTACAGTTTTCTCGCAATAGATGCATTTTTAGTCCAGTTATGAGGATAATGACTGTGGAATAAAGCTCGCACCTTTGCCTTGACCTTTGATCCTATTTCGATGATATTCAACAGAATTGGTTCAATATACCTCCGGAACAACATGAACAAGTTTTGTCGCAATCGAAGCATTTTTAATAAGGTTATGACGCATAAAGGCAATTGAATGGATCCCTCTCCTATGTCTTGAACTTTGAACCCATTTCGCCCATTTTCAATAGCGCTTCTCCCCAGGTGGTCACCAGATACTAAAATTTCATCAAAATCGAACCATTTTTACATAAGTTATGAGGCATAAGGGAAATGGAATGGATCCCGCTCCTATGTCTTGACCTTTAACCCCATTTCTCCCATTTTCAACAGGATTCGTGTCCAGGTGGTCCTCTAACCCAAACTGAAAATTCATCGAAATTGAAGCATTTTTACGCAAGTTATGACGCATAAGGGCAATAGAATGGATCCCACTTTTATGTCCTGACCTTTAACCCCATTTCGCCCATTTTCAAAAGGGTTTTGTTACCAGGTGGTCCCCTACCACATACTAAAATTTCATCGAATTTGAACCATTTTTACGCAAGTTATCGTATGGACGGACAGACAGACGGACAGCCGGACAAAGCTGAAGCAGATACGCTTCAGTTGGAAAGCGTAAAAAATGGATAGCATTAAAACCAATAGTTTATAGGAAAGGTAATGATATTTTTAATAAAATATTGGAATAAAGTAATATTGAATAAGACACAAATTCATAGTTGGATCGCTAGTCAAATTTGCATTTTTCATGTGTTGGAAACTGTTTCTTTTCCTGTAGCTGTATTGTTTTCGTACTTTTCTTTCCACATTTTTGTTTTTTCCTTTTCTCTCATTTTGAAAGAATTTCTTCAATATGGGGTCTCTTCATAGTGCTCCCTGATGGGGTGATTCTAAATAAATTGTATTAAACCTGCTCCGGGTGGTTTTTCCGGGGCAGGTTGCCCCTGCAAAGCAGATGAGAATGAAATAGAAAATTATTCATATCAAATTCATATCTCTGAAGCAACAAATGCACCTTGCGCTACCCATGAGGTGATGATACTCTACCCATTATCAAAATCTTCATCGATTTATCAGTATATTCCACACGTGTCTATGAATTTAGTAATGCATTTTTAACCAAATTGTTTCTATAGAAAAAGGTCCAGCAAAAATATTTACCCAGGTCCCCACACACTCTAGGGTGCGGCACTGGGGTCAACTTTTTCCATCAGCTGTAATAGCAAGCATTACTGGTATCAAGGTAGAACAGAGAGCAACTAAAAACATTATAGTAAATCAAATGGTCTCCATATAACGCAACAGCGTCATTAGTCAAGGTCATGATGTTTAAGAACATCTACCACAATATGAACAAGATAATGTGTTACATATGTTCTGTCTATATACTGTACGTTGTAAACAGAAATCTGCCATGCGACGATTATGTGATCAGAGATGGAAGCGGGTGAAGGGGGTCGACAATTTCTTGCGGGTCAAACGGGTCGGGTCAAGGTGGTCTTGACCCGATTTCGACACTGTTTCATTTCCGTTTTTTTTTTTTTGAAAAAAAGAAGAATACTTCAACGAAAAATGCGTACTGTTGAATTTTGTGCTCAATACTGGTATCAGCGGAGTGAAAAATGATTTGTCATGCAATGCAAAAATATTGTCTCTTTCTCCAAGCAACGGAGATTTCCACCAACCGACGATATGGCGCCGACGACACAGCGACACCATATCGTAAAACGGTACTTCCTTTGCGTTTGTTTTCAGCGAGACTGTCCAATGTACAAGCAAACGTCTGTCACTTGCTTCTCTGGTGATTCACTCTCTCACACCCCGCCTGTCACATTGTAAGACTGAGAGCTAACCTTTCACATCAAATCTTTTGCATTGAGCATTCAGAGGTTTTCGTTTTACATGCTAATATCCCGTTCCCATTGCATTTGAGTCAGAATTAATGCCTTACTTTTTAATATGGATTAATTTGATATTACGCAGGTTGAAAAGGCGTCCAGGGCCAACAAAAACGTGTTTCTTGAAAACAAAAAAGGGTTAGAGTGAATGCTGGAAGTTGTTTAGTCTAATAAAGAAACCAGAATATGTTTCACAGTTACACCAATTTTCACAAGCTTGTGATGAGTTGAAAGTTTCCAAAATGTGAATGTTGATTTCATGAGTGTTCTGAGGGGCAATGATGAAATCAACATCAACATTTTGGAAACTTTCAACTCATCACAAGCTTGTGAAAAATTGGTGTTGCTGTGAAACATATTCTGAAGCTTGATATATTATGAAGAAAACAACAGAAACTGAAATTAAACATACAAGTTACTTAATTCAAAAATTTTTACTGTACCGCCATCAGAATTAAGTGGAACAGCCTTAACATTACTGCGGAGGGACTTTTGGAAACATGTGTAAAACGGATAGACTATGCCTTGCAAATGAAGGACGACAGTTTCAAAACTTCCTGTAAGTGAGTAAATGCGGAAAGACATCTTGAACGATCTGTGTATACACTGCGGAAAGACTTCTTGAACGCTCTGTGTGTACACTGCGGAAAGACTTTTGAACTCTTTGTGTATACACTGAGGAAAGACTTCTTGAACGCTCTGTGTATACACTGCGGAAAGACTTCTTCAACGCTCTGTGTATACACTGCGGAAAGACTTTTGAACTCTTTGTGTATACACTGAGGAAAGACTTCTTGAACGCTCTGTGTATACACTGCGGAAAGACTTTTGAACTCTTTGTGTATACACTGAGGAAAGACTTCTTGAACGCTCTGTGTATACACTGCTGAAAGACTTCTTCAACGCTCTGTGTATACACTGCGGAAAGACTTTTGAACTCTTTGTGTATACACTGAGGAAAGACTTCTTGAACGCTCTGTGTATACACTGCGGAAAGACTTTTGAACTCTTTGTGTATACACTGAGGAAAGACTTCTTGAACGCTCTGTGTATACACTGCGGAAAGACATTTGAACGCTCTGCCGTTCGGTTGGAAGTCACCACGAAGAACTGAGTCCTTCCCAGCAGAAACAACCTCACACCATAACAGATCACACTCCAAACTTAACTGTAAGGACAATGCAGTCTGCTTATCAGCGTTCCCGGGAAAGTGTCACGCACAAATACGTCCATTCAAACTAAAGAGTGAGTTGTGTTATGCGTCACTCCATACGACCAACTTCCATTCTTCTGTTGTACATGAACGATGAATGAAGCGCCAGTCGTCGTCTGGCCTTACCTAGAGTGCCGTAAACGCTTGTGCACAGCTAAATTAGTGTGGAAACCATGAACATGCAGTTCCTACAGAGTGTTCAGGTGCAAATAGCTGTTCCAGTAGCTTGTGAGACGTTGCCGGCCAGGTCTGTGACTGAGGACGTGCGTGTCTTTTTCACGTTCTGAAATAAGTAAGCTTCATTTTGTACGGCCTCTCAGAGTGCGGCTTACCTGTAGCGGCATTGTGTGCTTCCGACCTTAGAAGAACACCAGCGACAGTAGATCATGTTAATCCCAGAAGAGCGGCACTGATTGCTTACTCAGTTGGTATCCGATCACCATGCCTGTTTTCAAAGACTGTCAGTTCAGCTCTGTGCAGCACAGTAGCTTTCAATGTGGTCTGGAACATGTGACCACCTTCCCTTTCATATACAACACCCAACACACCACGAGTGTGCCCATCTGTATCTGGAAACGCTCTTTAATTTTCTTATCTGGAAGTGTCCGAACAAGTTTGTACTCTTCCACATGGTGTATATCACAACAAGTGAATGGACAAAGTACACGCCTTTAATTTTTATGCATACATGAGTGAAATGCACTGTAGCATCACTTAGGTTTCAGCTTTCATGTCTGTCAGCATTTCAGCAAATCAACGTTATGCCCAACGGGTAAAGTCAAAGCAGCAGCTAATGGTTGAAAGTCATGGAAGGCTTAACTCGGCTCTTTGAAGTTTTGATGAATTTCATTCAGTGCTGCTCTGCCTGAATTTAAATATTTTAGAAAATTTTTAAGTACATGTGGTTAGTTATAAATTGTGCATTTATCTTAACGTTGAATTGCTTTACTCTACATTAAAACTTTTGACTTTTACACAAATCTCTGACATTAATCTTTGACTAATCGCAGCTACAGCATTTCCCACTAAGATCATACTTGTGGAGCTCTTTTCCGGGGAAAAAAAAAAGAACCTGATGTAGGAGGTAAGGTAATGAGGTGACGCTTAAAACTTGTTTTCCTAACCCCTATATAGCGATTTTAAGATCACCTGGAAATTGGTGTGACGGCGGTTCTAATATCTGATCTGAAAAGAAGGTGGGGATAAATCTAAACGCTGAGCATTTCGTAAACACGCCCAGTCGCAAGATAAGCGCCCTCTTGTTGCCAGATTGGGTAGGAAAACTTTCCATTTCGTTTGTCTGCCCCGCGATTTATATCTTGGACGGCGTTGGCGTAATTGCCAGCTTTTTCAGCGGGTGAGGTTTTAAAGGTGTAGATAAAAATTAGGGCAGCTGCGCAACGCCCAACAGTGCTCTGAAAGTTCTGCTTCGTTTTTCTAACGGATTCCGAGTTCTTTTTGTTTCTTATTTACTCTTGCTGTGGGCTTAACAATCACTTTCGTTGCCAAGGTCACCGTTTCCGGTTCCTAGTACGCGCGCGCCATTTTACTTCACTTTGCCTTCTGCTTGTGGCTCTCGTATTGTTATGCAACAATGGAGTGATTGCTCGTTGTTGGTAGTAGTCTTCGTATCTGGGTCAGCAATACGCACAGGAGTGTGTTGTCCTTTCTGGGAGCTAGCTCTCTTTGTTGACTCATATTCATTGTTGCCTCTTTCCTCTCTTTGTTAGTGGATAAAGTAAATAATCCGATCTTGAGGTCGTGAATAAGTTCATTAGATGCCGGGCGTAAATTTCTATTTCTTTCTTTCTTTCATTCATTCATTCTTTTGTTTTGTTGCAGTGAGTGGCTGTTGTTACTTCTTTATTGCGGATTCAACTGAAGAAAGCCAATTAAATTCTATCTTGAAGTTACAGATTGCAGCCGCAGTGGTCTAAGGCGTTGGCCTCTGATCATTCGTCCGTAATGGGTCCGGGTTCGAATCCCGGTCAGGCATGGATGTTGTGTTTGTCTTACGGCACTGGCTCTCTCCCTTCCCTGGAGCCAGTGACCCTAAATTAGGGACGGGCGACTGCTTATAGCCCATTGAGTTGCTCACGGTGGTCGTTAAACCTCCAATCAAAAAAAAAAAAAAAGTTACAGATTCTACATTCCGAACGGCTCGGTTGCAAAAATCATAAGGCCACCCCGGTGGCGCAGTGGTCTAAGGCGCTGGCCACTGATCATTTGTCCGTAATGGGTCCGGGTTCGAATCCCGGTCAGGCATGGATGCTGTGTTTGTCTTACGGCACTGGCTCTCTCCCTTCCCTGGAACCAGTGACCCTAAATTAGGGACGGGTGACTGCTTATAGCCCATTGAGTTGCTCACGGTGGTCGTTAAACCTCCAATCAAAAAAAAAAAAAAAAATCATAAGCATCGAGCTTTGCTCCAGGGCAATAAAATCTCCTGCCACCCCCCCCCATCTCGGCTCCTCCACTAACCACACAATCTATATTTCCGTTTCCTCACCTACCCCCCACCAGTGTTTCTTTCAGGACTTTTTGGCCGGAGAGGCAAGTTTTCCATTTGCTATATATATATACTGTATATATATAATTCTATCTACTATATTTATATATATATATAGAAGTAATTACTATATATCTAGCACAGGGGCGCATTTAGAGAGGGCCTTGCCCCCCCCCCCTGAAAACGTGTCTTTTTTTTTGTTTTTTTCCTAAAATGCGACTTACATTAAAAAAAAAGGCCTTAATTTAATAAAAATGTATCGACTTACAGTGAAAAAAAATGCTTTAATTTTTCTTCAATTTTTCATTAACTCCGATTTTTTTCCAGATGGTGGATTTCAAAAACTTCCTATTTTCGCCCCCCGAAGAAAAATTCTATATACATCTCTGATATAGTTATTACTTCTTCAAACATTTCAAGAATAACAAACTTTCTTCAGCTAAAGAAGGGAGGAGGGGGAGGGGGGAGGGGGGGTGTTCGCAGGCTTGAAATTTTCATCTATTAAATGCATTCAACGCACTCTTGATCCTGAATCACGATTCCCAGGGAATTAGGTATGATTAGTCTACTTTATATATTTTGAAGAATACCACGCGTCGTAATACACTTTTTAATAAAATAAACTAAAACTAGTACCATTTGAACAAATATTTAAAAATATATAATTGGAGAAATATTTGTAGCATAAAAAGAAACGAAACTTCCTTTTTCATCATAGCCTGAATTTATTAAAATTTTGCTCGGTATCCTGAAATGTCTCCAGGGGGGGGGGGGGGTATGGTCGTCTCCGGGAAGGCTTCGCCCCTGGGAGTATGCCTGAAAGAAACACTGCCCCCCCCCCCCAGTGTTCCCCTACTTCCCGACAATCCGACCAGTTGCAACTCTTCAATCTTTCTTGTTTTTGCGGTGGATAATTTTTCATATTCTCCCCTTCGCACATCAGTGCTATGTCGTTGCAAATAAACAGTGGTAGTATTATGTCAAAATTATGATCGGAGTTTTAAGGTCAAGTTTTTTTTTAAATTGAAGTAAAATTAAATTAAAAAGAAATTAAAAAAAATAACATGTTTTAATGTGTATTGTAGTAGTACATATGAATCAAATATTGTACATACTTACAAAATTTTATTTTAAGAACACTTTCGAAACAACACTTTTCTTTTTTTTTCATTACAAAACAGAATGCCTTTCCGTTTACTACAGAAATGGCTTTTCGTGCCTTTTTATGTAAAATACGTCTAAAGATGCAGCCTCTGGGAAAGTATCCACAAAGCGTTCTCATAGGTAAACATTAAATTTTGTGTTTTCTCTTATAAATTGCCGCTGTGAACAGGACGACTTCATCGGTCATCGGAATAAAGTTAAATAAACGAAGTCGGAATTGTGCAGAAAGACACTGTTATATATTCTGCAGCCTTTGATGACTAACAATAACGTTGTATATCATACACTATGGTCTGTGTCGGTGAGTAGCAAAGCAACACAGAGAACCCAATGTGTGGTATCGGCGTGTCTTTTCATGGGCTGCGCCGACGGAAAGATTTGGGAGGGGGAGGGGTACATCCCCTATAATTCTGTGAAGTCGTATATAATTTTTCCATTTCATTATGTATATTCATTATTGAACATGTGTTTTTCGTTCAGTAATGAAAAGCAATATTTTTTTACATTTTGATTATGTACATACAGTGGAAGTTCGGTTGTACGTTTTCCTGGAAATGGCCTTAAAAAACGTATAAATGTAAAAAACGTATAGCAATTTCAGAACGTTAAATACTATCGTAAAATTCTGAATGCTTCCAAAAAAAAAAGGGGCGGGGTTACTCTTAAATTTACCTTACGCTAATTTATGTGAGGCATACAAATACGTACAGAATACTTGCTACCTTAAGCCTGTATGGTTTTTTGACTTTTGTATCAATTATTTGATTCAAAATTCATAAACAAACTAGGGATTAAGAAATTCTATACGATTTCATGTTTTCAATATACGAAAAAGAAATCCTTACCTTTGAAGTACTAGGTAGTAAATTCGAATATGATCATTTTTTATATTCCATACCCGTATTACACATTCTTTACTTATCAGTAACGCTCTCTTCAAAGCAGTTTATCCATAAGTTGATTTAGCGTTAGTGTCGAGCAAAATATTAATTAATCTTTGCGTGTTTGAAATTTCTTGAATTCTCAGAAAAAAAGAACTGTGAACGTCCTTTAGCGAATTTTCAGTTGCCTCAATCTATTTTATGGCTGAAAAACAAACAGACAAAAACGCTGCCTCAATCTAAAAGTTGTAACACATCGGGTTACGTATATAAAAATCAGAGAAGCTATTACCCCGGCCCCGGTAGTACGGTGGTCAAGGAATACTTAATACTCGTCTAATTGGATAAACAGTGAGGTTGCGTTTCCATAATTGTAAGGAACCCAATCTCAAAGTTTACGGACGTCGCGTTGTGTTTTATATAGGCTCATTACGAGGTATTCGTAAAAAACCCATATGCCGCAAATTATGAGTTTAGAAAAATATACACCCTATAAAGTTAGCTACACCAGGTTAAGTAATTAACAATGTTTAATACCAGGAAAAGTATATATAAGCAATTACATCCTTTAGGTGGAGGCCAAATAAAAGTTACGTTAAATTAAAAAATATTGGAATTAGCCATGTTACTACTGGTCCCTGCTGCGTACGCCTGTCATACCCTTGAGCTAAACTTTAAATTAACTCCCTCAATCTATTTCGAGGAGGCATAGCGACCATGCATATGTATTTAACTAGTTAACATGGGAACTGGAATTGGGGAAAATAACGTCATCTTACCTTCCTTTAAGATTACGTGGTCGCTCGTTGAAGCCCCACGCTGGTAGATGAAAACTTGCGTGGATGTTGACTCTGGATCTCTCCCTCTCGACTAATCTTTCTCTCTATCCTCTCATTCTCGACTATCTTCTAAAACTTGTCCTCCGACTATATGCATCTCCGATACGAAATTATTTTCTATCTCTCATCTTCTCATGTTCTCATCATCTGTGACTATATCTTTTTTCTTTCTACCTCTGTCTGTATATATATTTCGTCCCTTTAATTTTTTATGTGGTAGGGGCGTTCCTACAACCTTTTACGTACTCTTCGCCTGGGGTCCGGATTGGTCAGCTGAGCTGACCAGTGCTCGGGCTTAGTGGCTATTGGTTGGGCCTCTGGTCCAGTTGGCTACCTTTCCGCGGCAGCTGGCCTGTTGTGCAGGTGGTGCCTTTTGCGAATTCAATAGGGCCTATTTTAACGCTCAGATGAATAGCGAAGAATTTAAAGGGGCTTTCCTCTGCCAGAGTTACGACTTTTCTGTGACACCGCGATGTACTTTACGACTTTCGCTGGTGCCTCCCTCATAGAGGAGATGGTCGTAAACCGCAACTCGCCTATTCCCCTGACCGCGTTTCTGACTCTTGCCTGTGCCTTCTGAAATATCTGGATGTATTGTCCCATCAGCAACGCTAGCACTGGGGCCATTTCGTAAATTTTGTGAATGCCGTGCTTCTTGAAAAGAAGGGGACTTCCTTGGGCATTCTCCACGGGTGTCCGAGAAACCGTTTTGACCACCTGGGTTTTCTGCTTCAGTGGGGAAAAGGGGGTTTATGAGACAGGAAGGGAGCAAATGAAAAATAATTTAAATTAAGTAAAAAAAAATATTTAGGTAAATTACTCCTGGTCTTTAAATTTAATTAGGCCGCAAACAATGTGACCCGAACTACGAAGTAGTTCCGCGGCAACAAAGCGTGTATTTTTTATAATCTGAAATTCAAAATTTAACGTGTAACCGCAAAAAGCGCATGAATGACTTAAGTATAACCGAACTGAAAAAGCAATAGAAACTACAGCAAAATATCAGGACTAGCACAGAATAACGTATGAAAGTGAAAAAACGTATGACCGGAAAACGTATAACCGAGGTTACACTGTATCTTTTCTATGATACAAAATGAAAATGGCAAAAATAATATATTTTATTTCAGACCCCCCCCCCCATAAAAAAAATCCTGGCGACTCTCACATTAAGGATCACTTCAGAAAACATTTTAAGACACTATTAAAAATTAAATTTGGATCTCTTCAATCGAAAAAATTCTACACCAGTGCTTTTCAGTCATTTAACATATATTTAATAATTGACAAGAAGGAGCATTGTGAATGCTTCATACGCAGCGAAAGTATCCATGCCCAGAATTAAAACAAGAAAGATGACGCCGAATTTCCTATTGTAATGGGCCCATCTTTTGAATCCCTTCTGACGCAAATTAAATTTCTTAATTCGCGTCAGAAGGGATTCAAAAGATTAAATCGCAACGGCTAAAAAAAGTATGTTGCGAAAATTAACAAATGACGCACAAAAAGCTTCTAACAGCAGAAGGATATCAGAGAAAAATAAATTTTCAATTTGAACTGTTAAAAGAAGAAATATAGAAGGAAATACGATATAACTCTACGCCTTCTAGCGGAAGAATTTTGCCTAATGGAAAAGTTGAAGATAGGCGAAAAATATTCTTCATGTAAAAAGCCATGCTCAGGAAAAATAACTTTTCAAATACGTCTCTTTGAAGAAAAGATAGCGAGAAAAAAGTTTGGATCTTTACGCCCACTAGCAGAAAATCTCTGCATTATTTAAAGAGTGTAATGCTCCCTCATCTCTGTTGTAGCGAATGCCATACAGTAAAGAAGAAATTTCTCAATAGGGTTGTTGGAAGTGGAGACACAGCTGCAAACTGAAGTACACACACAGCATCTAGCGACAGAACGGTGAACTATAAAACTCCACATAACTAACCATACACTAAGCTATACTAACAATGTAAATGACATCCGGTGTTGAAATAATTTTTTAAATGGCACATGTAGAAGCAGAGATATTGAGAAAAAAGATTAAACATTGGCGCCTCCTAGTGGCGAAATTATGCCTTATGTTGAGAACAAAATGCACCCAAAGAGTTTTCATAGTTGGTAGTACCTGACAGAAAAAGGATTTTTCAATCAGGGTTTTAGTCCCACATCATCATCATCATCATCATTGTCAACCATTATCAATCCACTGCTGGACGAAGGTCTCCCCAAGTTTCCTCCACAACGGTCTGTCTTGTGCCAGTCTCCTCCATGTCACCCCTGCATACTTTCGAATTTCATCCACCCATCTCCCATGTGGTCTTCTTCTGGGTCTTTTCCTGTCCCTTGGAATCCAATCTAAAATTTCGGCTGTCCATCGATGATCTGTCCTTCTGGCAGTATGTCCAGCCCATTGCCATTTCAGGGATTTAACTCTGATCATGATGTCTTCCACTCTTGTCATTTTTCGGATCCACGAGTTCCTCTTCTTATCTCTCCTGGTTACATTAAGCATGCACCTCTCCATGCTTTTTTGAGTTGTCTGCAGCCTTTGTATGTCTCTTTTAGTTAAGGTCCACGTCTCCGCACCATACGTAAGCACTGGAAGGATGCATTGATCAAACACTTTTCTTTTAAGACATAATGGCATATTGCTCTTGAAAATTATGCTGTTTCTTCCAAAAGCTCTCCAGGCAAGTTTTGTACGCCGATTAATTTCTTCATCAATGTGACCCTCACTTGATATCTGCTGTCCAAGATAAACGTACGTGTCTGTTATCTCCAGCTTTTCTCCATCAATCGATAAATCTTCATTTCTTGTAAAAGCATTGAACATCACTTTTGTCTTCTGAAAGGTCATTTTTAATCCCACTTCTTTACTCTTGTCAGCAAGTTCCTGGATCATACTCTGCAGCTCTGATGGGGTAGTTGCAAAAATGACTACGTCATCAGCAAAACGAAGGTGGGTTAGATAATCTCCATTAATCTTTATCCCCTTGTTTTCCCAGCTCAGTGACTGAAAAACACCCTCCAATGTGGCATTAAAGAGCTTCGGAGATATGGTGTCACCTTGTCTCACTCCCTTTCCAATTTTTACGTGTGTTGTATTTTCAAACAGCCTAATCTTTGCACTTGCATTTTCATAGATGTTATTAATAATATTAATGTATGCATCTTCAATACCGCAGGTTTTCAGAGCCATTGTAACTGCTGATGGTTTCACCGAATCAAAGGCTTTTTCATAATCGATAAAAGCCATGCACAATGGAAGTTCATATTCCCTCGCTCTTTCAATTAGTTCTCTCAGCACGTGGATATGATCTATTGTGCTGTAGCCACTCCTGAATCCAGCTTGTTCTCTCGGTTGAGCCATGTCCAGTGTTACCTTCAAGCGGTGTGAAAGAACTTTAGTGAAGATTTTATAAACTACTGATAGGAGGCTGATAGGTCTGTAGTTTCCGAGATCCTCAATGTCACCTTTCTTATGTAGCAGGATCATTGTAGCGGTGTTCCAATCCTCAGGAATCTTTCCTTCATTAAGGCATCGAGTGAAAATTTGGGCGAGTACTGTTTCGATTTCTCCACTTGCTTCTTGTATGATGTCTACAGTAATTCCATCTTCTCCTGGAGCTTTTCCTCGCTTCATGTTCTTGATTGCATGTGCAACTTCTGCTGGAAGGACTGGAGGAACTCTGGTACTGGTATCTTTCATGATGTCTGGAGTGCATATATCATCCCTTTCATATAATTTGGAGCAGAAATCTTTCACTCTTGTCAAAATTTCGCCTCTATTTCTTGTTACAGAACGATCTTCTTTTCTCAGTGCCATAATCTGTTTTCTTCCCTTACTGAGATGTCCCTTTGCTATCTTTAGGCTTTGGTTGTTTTCAATTGCTTTCCTCACTAGTTCACAGTTGAATTTCCTTACGTCTTCAGTGATACTTTTTCTTACTGTCTTGCATAGCTCTATATATTCCACTTTGGAAGTCACATCTTTTTTAGTTGTCCTCATCTCTCTTCTTTTTTGCATCAACATTTTGGTTTTTCCTGATAATTTGTTCACATGCAACTTGTTCTTAGACCCAGCTAATTTTGTTGCTGTTTCCATAAGAGCTTTGGTTACTTTTCTGTTAACTTCAGAGATGTCCACTTCTTCCGATGTTAGGCCTTCTAAAGCAGAGAACCTGTTCTTCAGTTCTAACTTGAAGGTATTATGGTGTTTTTTAAGGTTGGTTATGTCAATAGATTTTGTTTGTCCTATGAGCTTGCCACGTTCAAGTTTAGTGTTGAGGTGCATCTTACATCTCACCAATCTATGGTCACTACCTGTGTTGAACTTGTTTAGCACCCTGCAGTCTTCTATGACGAATTTTTTGTTACACATAATAAAATCAATTTCACTTGTCGTCCCATTTGGATGTCTCCATGTCCATTTCCTGTGTGGCTTTTTCTTGAAGAAGGAGTTCAAGATGAAAAACCCTTCTGCCTCTGCAAACTCAACGAGAGTATTTCCACGCTGGTTTCTGTTGCCATGACCGAATTTACCTACTGAAGTTTCATTCTGTTGCCGTTGCCCTATTTTTGCATTGAAATCTCCCATAATTATTTTCAAGTGCTGCTTACCTTTATTATTTAGATGACAAATTTCCTCATAAAATTCTTCAATTTCTTCTTCAGGATGACTTGTGGTGGGTGCATAAGTTTGAATAATCTGATCTATGCATTACTTGAAAAGTTAAAACTATATGTGAAACATTTCACACCGAAAACGCTCTCCAACAAAGGAAATATTTTGCAAATTGGACTTTTATAAGCAGAGGTATCGACAAAAATGAGATATATATCTACGTCCCTGGTGGGAAAGCTGTAAGCTATTTTAACGGGTAGTATTCTCAAAAGGTTCTTCGAGGGGAGCTGTATCGATCTACGAAAAATTTCTTCAATGGAATTTCCAGAAGCTTAGATTTTTCTGCAAATACATCAGAAGCAGAAATAAACGCTTAAGCGCCCTGGTGGCCAAACCATTCCTTACCAAAACTTAGGAATGATATGCAAAACATTTCTCACGAAGAACTGTTCCCAATGCCGGAAGAATTTTTAAATTGGATATTTAGAAGCAGAGGTATCGGGGAAAACGCAATTTACCTTTACAACCCCTAGCGGTAAATCTATGCAGTACTAGAAAAAAGGAACAGTGCTCAAAATAATCTTCGTTATAAATGACATCGAATGGAAGAAAAAAAATCAATCGGATATTTAAAAGCAGCAAATATATGTAATAAAAGCAAATACAGTGGATCCCGCATAAGAAGTTTTCGTTGGGACGAAGCGATGAAAACTTCTTTAAACGGGAAGTGTCTGATTGGGTTTTGTAGGACTTTAGCGGTTAAAAATGTTGCATAGATTAAATCCAGAAATTACATTTTAGTTAATTTTAAAGTAACATACAAAATTTCACAACTTACCCATTTAAACTTGAATATAAGGACTGAAAGATACATTTATTATGCTACAGGATTACAAAAATACTGATCTAAAAGCGTTTGTTCCTTCCTTTTTTCCGCTAGATTCACAAAGTACCTGTCCATTTCCCTCAAATTTCTCATTATGTCCGCTGGAACACGTTCGTGGCTTTCTACACTGGTGTGCAAAAATTAAGGACGAAAAGGAGAAATTAGCATAACAGTGGAACGAGCAGGCAGAACGGACCGAAAGACCACTCAGGAGATAGACTAGGGTCCGGTACGGTAGGGCATGCGCATATATGCAGCATGATGGGGGGGGGGGTCATAAGTGTATAAAGCACACGGGCGGTGTAAGCAGGGCCGCGGGTGGCCTAGTGGGCAACGTTCGTGACTGCCACGGAAAGGACCTCAGGTTCGATCCCAGCAGGTGCGAACGCTCGATCCACTAAATATCCACCGCGCGTCGGATGGGCACGTTAAGCAGTCGGACCCCGGGTACTGGCCCCCAGGTAATAAATAAGGGCGTCTTCCTCCCCCTTTCTACTTCGCTTCCGTGTCACTTTCCAATCGGGCACTCTAGCCCAAATCTCCTAGCTTCCTATTTCTAAGGGTTGTTTAAGACCTGGGGTCAGACACTCCCTTCCTAAAATCCTCTACATATGATCAGGATCATGCTCAGCAATTCGGTGAACGTTATTGCACGGTGTACATCGCTTTGAACAACGTCGAGTTGCTGCCACCGTGTGATATGGCCAACAGGCAATCCAGTAGACGACATCTGGATGACTTTACCCGAGGTCGCGTCTTTGGGAAGTTAAAAGAGAAAACCATTAGATTACATATTCCGCACGAAACAGACAGCTTCAAGCACACCCTCGTGCGTGGCAAATTAGTACGGTCGGTAGAGAGCTCGCCTCCCACGGCGGCAGACCTGGTTCGTATCCACCTAGATCCAAACGGGCGTCTTTTCGGTCTGTTGAGAAAATTTCCCCAGCGCAGTGCTATAATTCACAAGTTTCGTAAGGGGAGAAAAAAATCGTTGTAGCTTTGGGAAACTGCGGTTACCCTTGATTTCTTTTTAATGGCTACCACTTGGAAATTGGCGGACAATATTCGGCAAGCCGTCAGTTACGTCAAGTGGTTGCCGGCTGCCACTACCGGCAAACTAGCGGACCACATTAGGCTAGCCATAATTTCTGGAACGTGCTTGCAGGGCCGCTGAAGTGCCAGTTGTGGCAGCTACTGCCTGTGATGGATAGCTGATGACCCTGTTGTGGCATATGACAAACGATGGGGTGCCAACTGTTGGCCGGAACTGATGGCCCTTCTGTTGACCGCCCGGACATTTTATTGACGGTTCGGCAGCGGCAACACAGTGCTGGGCCATTGCTGGCATTGCTGGCTGCCAGCAATGGCCCAGCAAGACTGTTTTTTGCTGGGATGCTATAACTTAAAGTTGGCTTTATCGATGTGCAAATTTTCATTCTTGGGAATAAATTAATTGCGAAGAAAATATGTAAAGAAGTTTTACCACTGGAAACATAAGGCAGAGATTTTAGGTGGAACCACCTTAACAATGAACATATCATAAAATGACTATCCTGCCTGCATTTCTTCTGGGTGATCTTTTTTCACTTTCTGGCAGTGTATTCAGTGTTAGGCCTGTGACTTGGTGCTTGCGTAGAACCTAATCCACTGTCAACAGTGGGATGTCCGGATATCCGCGGTAGGGCAATTTATATGTAAGTGCACTCTGAACTAAACGCATTCATTAATTTTAGCTGAAGTCAACTGGCCGTACTATAAGTTGAAAGTCTTAAACTCCAGCGTTCGCGTGTTAGCCGAACCCAAGTTCCCAAATTAAGGCATCTGGAAATCTTCATGTGCTCGTATATCCGTGCAGCATACTTTGTAGTGAGTTAGGGAATAGGCAATTCCCAGTTAAGCTGCGGTAGTGTACATAATATGGACACTATATTGGTGAATCATGGAATATAGACCCTCCGGTTATTGTAGTGTGTATTGTGTAGATTTCCTTTTTTTCTGTCACTTGTGTTGAACGTAGCCTAAACGTAGCCTACAGTTGGTCTTGGAATATGCACTGTGCGGTTGTGTCATAATTTTTCAACTTCACTAATGCTAAAGCTATAATTGATCCATTAACACAAAACAAATGAGAAAATATAGTTCATCTTAATCAAAGCCGTTTAGAAGGGAAGAGTCACAGTAAGCAAAGTTTATTCAGCCCGATATTTTACTTCCTTTTTCCTTTACTAGACGCATGAAGAGCACATCCCTCTCAAAATTTTGTTCCCAAATAACGTGTTCCTTTTGAAAAATCCTGTTATATTCTAAATGTCTCCCAGAAGAAATTAGCTGATAATTATTAAGGATTTACTACTTTTATAAAAGCAAGTAAGTTTCTTTCTTTTGTCGATTCCCAATTATTAAGTCAACTTAATAAATAACAAGTTAGTAAAATCATGCAATGCATTGTTTATGATACGCTTTCCAACATACCAGAAATCATTACTCAAGTTATGAGGATAATGGCTGTGGAATAAATCTCGCTCCTGTGCCCTGATCTTTGATCCCATTTCGATGATATTCAACAGAATTGGGTCAGTATACCTCTGGAAGAATATACAAACGTTTTTTCGCAATTGAAGCATTTTTAGTCAAGTTATGAGGATAACGGCTGTGGATTAAATCTCGCTCCTGCGCCGTGTTCCTTGACCCCATTTTGATGCTATTAAACAGAACAGTTCAGTATACCTCCGGAACAATATATTAAAGTTTTGCCACAATCGTAGCATTTTTACCTAAGTTATGTCGCATAAGAACGATGGAATGGATCCCGCTCCCATGTCCTGACCTTTGACCCCATTTTGATTATATTAAGCAGAATGGGTTTAGTATACCTCCGGAACAACATACAAAAGTTTTGTCGCAGTAGAATAATTTTTAGTCAAGTTATGAGGATAACGGCTGTGGAATAAAACTCGTACGTGTGTCCTGACCTTTGACCCCATTTTGATGATATTAAACAGAGCCGATTCAGTATACCTCCGGAACAACAGGATGAAGTTTTGCCACAATCGAAGCATTTTTACGTAAGTTATGACGTATAAGGGCGATGGAATGGATCCCGCTCGTATGTCCTGACCCTTGACCCCATTTCTTCCATTTTCAACAGGGTTCCTCTCCAGGTTGTCACCTACCACATACTAAACTTTCATCGAAATCGAACCATTTTTACGCGAGTAATCGTGCTGACAGACAGACATACACACAGACGGACAAAGTTGGAGCATATATACAGTACTTCTTGAACCTACGGTTGGAAAGCGCAAAAAACATTAGTTCCCACCATTAGTAAACGATAATCAGCGGTACGGAATAAAACTCTTAATATTGAAGTACTTGTACGCAAATGCTAAAGAAGAAATAGAAGAAACGCAGGGAAGTGTCATCTTTAGTATGCTGCCATTCGGTGTCATCTTTCCTGTTGTAACATGCTGTGTCTTGGTTCCCAGAAATGTAATAATCGTTCAATCACTCAAATAGCTGCATTTTCATTTAGTAACACAATGCAATTATGCATATCTCTTTCGCTTATCATTGTCTTTAAATCTGCACATGGTCATATGATATGATACGGTAAAACTCGTTTTCTGCCTAAAATTTCCATCGATTTTCATTTTTAGACTGGAGTTCTGCCCTTTAGAGCAACGGAATTAGCACTCTAATATTTTAAGCTGATATGTTTCAGATTATTTAAACAGGAAACGTATGCTTTCGATATTTGTATTCTTATTCTTTTTTGAATGTTAACACAATTAATAAGAAAGTGCTAATAACCTTTGTACAATAGTTTACAACACTCGCAGATTTATACACAAATAGATTTTCTGAAGCAACGCTTACCAGTTTACAACTACGCAGGTTTTAGGAGTAAATCTTGTAGTTTGTAATCATGCAGGATTACTCCAGCAACGCTTGCAAATTCACTGGTAAGCAGATTTTTTGTGCAAGTCTTGGCCGTCTGTAGGAAGGAAGGATTACTCCTGTAAGTTTCAAGCTTTATAGGCAGGCAAGTTTTGTGAGAAAATCATGACACTCGGTACGTTGGCAGCATACTTTGCGATACGCTAAATACAAAGGTCGTTCCATAAAAACTGAGAGTAATTCTTTTTTGAGTTGGCAACAGTGCGAGGGGAAAAATTAACCACCCAGACGATTAACTAAATTAAGGAAGTATCTATGGCAACAGTTATTAGCCATGGATGACGATTCTGGTTTTGTTATTGCTCAGTTGTTTAAGGTACGTCTGCATTTCCCCATACAGCTATGGAGGTGCGTGGTTCAGAATTCAGAAGTTAAAAAACGTTTGGGTGAGTCAACAATTTTTAAATGGCACCATGATTTCAAAAAAGGGCGTTTGTTGGCAGAACTCGCTTCTGGTCGACCTGAAAGTGTTGTTACGGAGCATATTGTTAACAATGTTTGGGCAATCCTGCAAGAAGATCGACGAATGACGTGTGGAAACATAGCGGCGCCAACTTATATTTCAAAAACGTCAGCATTCCGCATTCTGCGCGACGAATTACTGCTGCATCGTGCGTGTTCCAGATGGGTACCTGTGACGTATACCCTATTTTAACTTTCCTTTTGAGTTTCTTTTTTTCTGTAAATCTGAGTTTCTTCTCTTAGACATTTTCAAACCTTGACGTTATGTGTTTTCCCTCAAACGAGATTAATGTTGGCAACCACCTGAGGTCGGGACAAGAGTGACGTATGTGTGGCCGGATAAGAACGGTAGATTAACCCTTTAACGATCATGACCCAAGCATCTTTTATCACTCCAAATGCCATAACGCCTGAAAGTGTCTGTTGGTTCACTTCTTCGTTTAGTAACAACAACAGTGACTGAGGGTGACTCCTGCTGAACCCTCATATGACGAGAAAATTTGAAGAACATGGAAGGGTTGGAAATCTGACTCACTCTAGGCAGGTGTTTCGGGTAGCTATGGCCGTTTGCATGGAAATCTGACTCACTCTAGGCAGATGTTTCGGGCAGCTATGGCCGTTTGTATGGAAATCTGACTCACTCTAGGCAGGTGTTTCGGGCAGCTCTGGCCGTTTGTATGGAAATCTGACTCACTCTAGGCAGGTGTTTCGGGCAGCTCTGGCCGTTTGTATGGAAATCTGACTCACTCTAGGCAGGTGTTTCGGGCAGCTCTGGCCGTTTGTATGGAAATCTGACTCACTCTAGGCAGGTGTTTCGGGCAACTCTGGCCGTTTGTATGGAAATCTGACTCACTCTAGACAGGTGTTTCGGGCAGCTCTGGGCGTTTGTATGGAAATCTGACTCACTCTAGGCAGGTGTTTCGGGCAGCTCTGGCCGTTTGTATGGAAATCTGACTCACTCTAGGCAGGTGTTTCGGGCAGCTCTGGCCGTTTGTATGGAAATCTGACTCACTCTAGGCAGGTGTTTCGGGCAACTCTGGCCGTTTGTATGGAAATCTGACTCACTCTAGGCAGGTGTTTCGGGCAGTTATGGCCGTTTGTATGCACGGGCGTTTTGTGCATTATGGCGTTAAAGGGTTAAAAGGCAATGCAGCGCTTGTTTAAGGGGATTAATTGCTGTTATTGACGAGGGACGTGTTGTTATATTGTGATTGGATATTGATGATAGATCACTGATACTGTATTGAGTACGTCAATATATAATATGTGAGTCTGGAGTCAACCCATGCAAGCAAATAAGAGTATTTGTAAGTACTACTTGACCTCTTTTTTGTAAGGTGTATTGGTACCTTCTAATATTGCATTGACTTAGCATACATAACCTAATTACTGACGCAAGGACTAAGTTACAACGGAAAGAAAATTACGTTATATACCTCATCACCTAACGAGAGAACAATTTTCAACCAGAGTTCTGGTGTGCTACGAGTAGAAACAAATGATTGCAAAGGATCCAAACTTTCTAAACACAGTAATAACTGCAGATGAAAAATGGGTCCACTATTTCGACCCCCTCACGAAGCCCGCAACGAGTATCCGGAAACACACAGGCTCGCCTCCTCCGAAGAAAATCCGCCAAACCAAATCATCTGGGAAAGTGGCGATGATAAATTTCTTTGATCATAAATGTGTAGTCTTCCAGCTTGCCTTTCCTCCACGAGTTACTGTCAATGCTGAGTATTACGTTTCATTCTTGAAGCGTCTGCGACGATACGTATCGCTTGAGCGACCGGAACTGGTGGGTAAGTGGACCCTACACCATGATAACTCCCGCCCACATGTGGCTGCTTGTGTTCAACAGTTTCTTACGAAATGCAGTATTGAAATCATGTCACCGCCTGCCTACAGTCCTGAGCTCACCTCGTGCAATTTCTGGTTGCTTCCAATAATGAAGGAGAAATTCCGTGGCGCAACATTCAACGCAGATGCTAACGTTTTTCAAGATGTTCAGGGGTCGCTAAAGCAGCTTCCTCAAAATGCCTCCGTCACATGCTTTGGAAAATGGACTGAACCATGGAACCGTTGCATATCATCCAAGGAAAGATACTTTGAGAAAGAATAAAATATATTTGGCTGTACCTATATTACTTCATTTTGTGTGATTTTACTCTCAGTTTTTATGGAACAGCCGTTGTAATTACAGGCACGCAGGTTTTTTGAGTTAGCCTTGCCAGTTTGTATGCCGGATTATTCCAGCAACGCTAGCTAGTTTAAACGCAAGCAAGATTTTTAAGCAAGCTTTCCCAGTCTGTGGTAGGCAGAATTACTCCACCAATGCTTACAGGTTTATAGGCTTCCATGTTTTTTGAGGTAGTCTTGCCAGTTAGTATGTAGAAAGGATATTTCGAGCAAGCTAATTTACAGCGACCGTGTGTTTCGATCAAATCTTGCCAGTCAGAAAGGTGGCAGAATTACCTTAGCAAGGCTGGCAAATTTAGAGGAAGGCTGGCAATTTTATTTGAGCAACATTTTACAGTTTGCGGGTTGTCAGGCCACAAAGTACGACAGACGATCATGAAATGAATAGCACAGGCCGTTTCACGAAAAGTCGCAAAAAATGCCATCAAGGTCTGAAATGAAATGTGTCTGTCCGTGAAAGGATTAATTTCCAAACAATAAAGTCCAAAACCTTCGTCTTCCCTTACCAACATCCGCTTGTGACAGCAATGGCATTATTTTAAGGCTTATTGCAATTTACGCTTTTCATTGCGCCAATGTCTGAACTTTTGACCTTAGAATTCTTTGGAAAAATATGTGCAAGTAGCGAACATTTTTAACTATGAAGCTCAAAAATAAATATAATTCTCTCAGTAAGCTAGAAATAATTTTCAAAATCACAATATCAAATTCAGAAACGCGGAAATGCAATTTTTTAGAAATGTCACAAATAAGAAATGTCAGTCATTCGCTTCTAGTGTTATCTATCTAGCTCATTTCCATCTTTAATTTCGCTAAAGAAAGGAAGAACTGGTTTCAAAGAAAGGGTGGGGGTTCTTTATTTTGAAGTGTGACTACTTTCTGTTTTTTCTTTTTCGTAGAGAATCCATTGTTTGGTGTCTAGAGTTTTTAAAATGCAAGCCACGCTGAACTTTCACCGGGAATGAAGGTAGGAAGACGAAGGAATTGAAAATGCAAATTGAATCGGTAGAATGGATGGGGCATCTTTAGGATAACGTATATTTTCGCGACACGCGCCACCTGCTGCTGTTATCGCGGGAAGTGGCCTGTGATGTAGACCTGCCATCTGATTTCACAACAATGGGGTATTACGTGAATGCGCACGACGAACAATAGGGTCGTGCTCTGGTACCTCATGTGTCGACAAATTGAGGCAAAATCACTCGAATGTTTAAGGAAACCTCTTGCACTGCTTTCTTTCCGATTTTAACGTTCACCTAAGTCATGTGACGAAGAATATTTTTGCATACTTGCAAAGAAGGAAACGGAATGTCTCTAAATTGGCTTTCCTGTTTAATGGAAATCAGATATAGATTAAACTACAAGTTCGTTATATCACCTATGATCTTCAAGAAAGCATGCGACGGAAAGGGAAAACAGTATTGTATTTCTACAAATATCGTGATTATTTTCAATAATTTCCCGTTGTGATTCGAAATGGTCATCGAATCTTTCCTTGACTCAAGGGGACATTGTCTGCGATCTCACCAAATGAGAGTTATTACGTATAACTTACGCAGCCGCATGCTGTTTTCCGATATCGCAGTCTTGGAGTTGACCTTCGAACTTTCTGTATCAGCTGTAGAATTTTGAAAACAACTTCACTGGCACTACGGATCAGAAGCAGGCGGTACGCAAATGACACAAATATTAATTTACTTAATATGCACACTCTATTCCCCCTTTTGCCATTATTCAAAGCATAGTAAGGTGAAGTACATAGGTATAAACTTTCTCTCTATTCTAAAAAACAGTTACTGCCGCCGCTGCCGCTGTTTTAGAAATTTCGCGACACTCTTGCTTTCCTAGCTCGCAACGCAAAACGTATTGAACACAAAAATATGAAATTTACATCGTTTGTAGAAAATTGTTTGGAGAATACGCTGAAATAAATCGTTTCTCGATTCTAGCGAAACTTCAAGACCTATTGTATTTCAAAGTTAAGGTAAGCAAAAAAGTGCTATCAGGTCGCGTTCCGGACACACTAACAGCAACAGAACCACGAAACTTTGTAGGCATGTAGTGCCATGACCGAATATTTGCACCTCGTCGCCCTTTTTTGAATTTCGACTTAGTTTACGAGAAATTGAATTTCTAAATTTCACAAAATTCTCTATTTTGCGATGGGATCCATTTAAAAAAAAAGGATATATGGCAAACTATAAATGATAACGTATTGCAATTTTTACAGCATAAATGAACAACTATCGTCCCTTTTTTACAAAAAAGAAATTAAAGAAAAAGTCGTTTTCTGATTTTTAAGCATTTTTTAAAGACGCAAAGGAAAGAAACGAACGGCTTGTCTTCATAAGGTCTTTATTGCTCAAAATGTTGCGAAAAGAACCCCGAACAAAATATATACAAGTACAAAATAAATATAGTAACAAGAAATGGTCGAGAACAAGGTGATCGCCAGCATTAAAAAAAACAAATAAATACAATATAAAAGGTTATAACGAAGTAAATTTCTCCGTCATTTTTATCCGCGCCAGGATTCGAACCCGGGTCCCCTCATTCCGGAATGAGTTGCTCTACCAATTGAGCTACGCGGACGTTTTATTCTGATTCCTATCTGCCTTTATGTCGTGTGCGTCCTTCTGGCAGGTACATCACATCTCCTAGTACGTTACAAGGTGTGAAAAAGCGGGCGCTCGCAGGCTGCCCAGTTTAACAGTAGTAAAAAATATAAGTCAATGAGTCCATTGATGACAATAGTAATAAAATGTGTCTGTGAGTCCACCGAAAACGAAAAAAAAAAAATAAAACAGACGGTAAAGCAGTAAGAGTTCAAAGGTAAACAATTTCAAAACAAAACGCGAATTCAGTAGTAAAAGTAAGTCTCGCACTTGGGCAGAAAAGTAGACACAGAACACTAATGAAGAACACTGATGATGGAATAAAACACTGTAGTGGAGAGCCTAAGGTTAAGCCAGCAGTTCCACGACATTTTCGACGACTTGGAACCAAGGCTGATGTGGTAACCATATAGACATGAAGTTTGGAACAGTGTTATTGGCTTGTGCAATGTCAAATTCGAGTTGTAGTCTGGCTGTAACGGAGTGACGATATCTGCGGCAGAGGAAACGACGAGCTGTGTGATAACGGCGGAGAGAAAGTTGATCGAAGCTGCGATGATAGTACAGATAGATTGTATACTTCGCTTGTAGAATTAGGAAGGAGCAAACATGATTATGCGTGGGAGCCGACGGAAAGTGGTAACGTAACACAAGATAATGTGACATGGTCTGAAGGTGAGCACAAACTTTTTGAAGGAGAGAGAACATCAGTGAGAACAAGGGCTGTAACATCAGACACAAGAAGTATGCATGATGAACATCTCCGAGGGTTGAACAAAAAAAAACAAAGAGGCGAAGTCAGATGACGGAAACGGTGAAGAGTTCGAGGAGTCAGTAGGTGGCGATGAAGATGTAACCAATGAATGTCACAAGCTTTTGGAGAGGCGAGAGAAGTATCAGAGTCTGTCCAGGTGGCCGGCAAATCTGAAGATGGTACATTGGGAATAGGCATTGGTTCAAGAAAATGTGCTAAAAAATGCTGATAAAGAAGCTTGACAGTAACCTGATGAGGAAGGAAAGGAACATCATTGAGATACACAAGAAAAGGAAGGCTATGAGGCGCTGAAATTTGCGAGATAAGTCCATGTTGATCTGCGAGGAGATAATAGAGTCGACGAATACTGACTTGAAGTAATCGAAGCTGAGAACGATGAATGGGCGAATCCGAAAGAGGAGGAGTGATCTGGGAGAGCGATTTCCAGCGAAGGTTGGAATCCACGAGTTGAGAGACTCGCACTACGCCACTGGTGAACCAGGTGGAGAAGTGCAAATATGAAGAATCAGAGGAACGGATAGCAGAAGAAAAGAAGAGAGGTTCCGCAAGGAGATCGTTAGTAGAGGCAGGGGGAAGGCGAATGGGATATAAGTAACGCCAGAGGGTAGGAGCGGATCTATAAAACTCAGAGAAATGGCTCGGAACGAGAGGAAAGAGGTCCATGCGGAGAAAAGTTGAGACGCCACCCCGGTGGCGCAGTAGTCTAAGCGATGGCCTCTGATCATTCGTCCGAACGGGGTCCGGGTTCGAATCCCGGTGAGGCATGGATGTTGTGTTTGTCTTACGGCACTGGCTCTTTCCCTTCCCTGCAACCAGTGACCCTAAATTAGGGACGGGCGACTGCTTATAGCCCATTGAGTTGCTCACGGTGGTCGTTAAACCTCAAAAAAAAAAAAAAAAAAAGTTGAGACAGTGAGGTGGGGACTTCGGGGAAAGAGAAGCGTGTCGACAATGGTTTGAGAAGCAGAAGGTTGGAGAGAGAAATTCCGAACGAAATTTTGAAGGTGGAAAGCTTTGAACTTCAGAGAGATATCGGAGAGAGAGAGACCACCAAAAGAAATAGGAAGAACGAGAGTGGAGTGCTGCACCCAATGAATGACATTCCAGACAAAATTAGTGAAGGTACGTTGAAGTTCGCGAAGCAAAAACGGCGGAGGAAGGTGCGCAATCCAAGCATGAAAACATATGGTTGGAGAAAGGTGTTGAGGAGGTAGGCACGGCTGAGGAACGACAGAAAAGGCTTGAGACGGTGAAAAGGTGCTAGGCGGCGATTGACCTGCTGAACCAGGGGAGTCCAGGTAGCAGCGGCGACGGCAGAGGGGCCTCCAATGTAGACTCCGAGAAATTTGGCAACACTTGAAGACCAGCGGGCACCCCAAGGGCGGTCAGCGCGGATCGTCCACGACCCAGCCCATAATCCAGAGCATTTATCCATGTTGAGTGAAGAACCAGAAATCGCAGCATATTCAAGATAGGTATTTCGAAGAGTTCCGAATGCTCCCTCAGAACGGATGAAGACTGTTAAGTCATCTGCGTATGCCGAAAGAACTGTGTGGTGGTGACGGGTGCACGCGACTCCTCGCGGAACTGAGGAAAACAAACGAGAACGGAGACAAATCAAAAGCGGTTCAAAAGAGAGAGCAAAGAGTTGACCCGACAGGGGGCAGCCCTGCCGGATCCCACTAGCGAAAGGAATAGCAGAGGTGAGAAAAGCTGAAGTACGAACACGAAAGAAGGAGTGAGAGTAAAGTTTGGAAAGCGCCAAACGGAAGGAGGAAGGAAAACCAAACTGGAGAAGAACAGTGAAGAGATATGAGTGGTTAATTGAATCAAAAGCTTGACGCTGGTCGATATTGAAAATTGCGAGAGGTTCAGAGAGACGAGAAGCAAGAGAGTATAAGTTACGAATGACAGTGATGTTAGAAGCGATTGAGCGAGAAGGAACAGTGTAAGTCTGATCAGGATGAATGATGTGCGAAAGAACTGGATTAAGGCGAAGAGCAAGAACTTTGGCATAGATTTTGTAATCGGTATTTAGAATGGAAATAGGCCGCCAGTTTGTCAAGAGTCCAAGGTTGCCAGATTTTGGAATAAGACGAAGTAGAGCAAAGGAAAAAGCTGATGAAGAAAAGGAAGACGAAGAAAAAACGAAGTTAAAACAGGCAACAAGAAGAGGAAGAAGAGTTGGAAGAAAAGCCTTATAAAAGGAAAGAGGAAGACCGTCTTCACCTGGTGAGGAACGATCATTAAGACTGAAAACAGAAGAACGAATTTTGGCTGGTGAGATTGGAGCACTGAGCGAAGAAAAGAAACATTGAGGGACTTGACGAAGACCGTGAAGAAGTGAAGAGGAATCAGCTGGAGGCATCTGAGAAGGTTGAAAACGACCAGAAAAGTATGAATGAGTATGTTGGCAGATGAGGGAGGGGTCTGCCGTGGTAGATCCATCCGGAAGGGAAAGATAAGCGATGGTATTGTATTTAGTTCGATGTTCTTCAAGATGACGAAGACTCTGAAGGGGATCATCATGAAAGTGAAGAAGGGTGAACTTCAAGCGAGTCAGAGCAGATTTAGCCGATGATTGGAGGCGATGATGAAGCCGGGCTTGCAGGATTTCAAAGTTAGGATCGGTGTGCGAGGTAGACTGAAGAGAGCGGCGGATTGAATCTATGTCCATAAGACGATTGGTGCGAACAGAAAAACAAAAGCGTTTAGCAAACGCAGAAATGGAATGCTTGGTGGAGAGCCACAGAGCTGCAGGGTCAACAGGGGAAGGAAGTTGATTGACTGATTGCGCAATAATGGAATTGACATGAGAAATAAAAGTTGGATCTTGCAGGCAGAAATCATCAAGGGTCCAAACCATTGGGTGAGGGACACCAGTGGAGGGAAGATGAAATTGTAGAACGACTGGACGATGGTCGGAGGAAACAGCTGGAGCATGTGAAACAGAAACAAGGGAAGAACGCAAAAAACTGGAAACACAAAATCGGTCCAAACGTGCAGCAGCGTTGGAGGATCCTGCAGGAGGAAACCAGGTGAAATCACGGGTCACAGGATGGAGAAGGCGAAATGCATCTTGGAGATCAAAATTAAAGACCAGTTGAGTGAGTTGCGAAACCAGAGAAGAACGGAAATCTTGAGACCCATCACGATCGTAAAGAGGTTGCAGCGTACAGTTAAAGTCACCAGCCATGATCACAACTTCAGAAGACAGAATCTCAGCGAGAACTGTAGTAACATGAAGAAAGAGGGATGTAGCTTCTGAATCACTACGAGGAACGTGCAAATTTAACAAATGAAAACGGGTAGAAAGGAAGCGAAAAGAAAGGTATTGAAAAATCCCGAGCAGGCTCAGTGACTCAACAACGTCAGACAGAAACGGAAGAAAACGATTATGAATGCCAATTGCGGTGCCGGACCCCAAATGGGCACGGAAATTGTGAAAAAAGACAAAAGGCCAGCGTCGCCAGCGGGAAATGCCTGTCAAAGGAGAACAGTTTGTTTCCTGCAGGAGAATGATGTTAGCTTTAAGATAACGAATATCTTCGAAGACAAGAGAATTAGTTGCCGACGCAGCAAAGCTTCGGCAGTTGAAACTAACACAAATCAGTTGGGACATCATGAACAGGCTGTAGATGGTTTTCGAGTTCAGCTGAGAGCTTCTTCAACAGGTATGAAAGACGCCGCTGAAACTGGGCAGCACCAGGAGGAATAGTTATATTTCTCAAAAATTCATCAAGTAATTGAAGTGTTTGAAGCATTTCAGGTAACCTATTTAAATTGGATTGAATACACGGGATTGTTAGCAATTTACGATTTTTAGGGGGTTGAATTGGTTCAAGAAGTTCGGTGTATGTGAGCGGTTGCACTGGAATAGAACAGTCTTTGAAAAGAGTTGAAAGTTTGGTTATGGTGGGAAAAGAAGAATCATCTTCATCAACATCCGAAGCAACCGATGCTGATTCACTTAAATCAGCAGCAACATCCATATCATCTTCAGTAGGGAGGCATGCGAATCTGTTTGTTGTACGAAGTGGAGAAGAAAAATTCTCCACGCCAGGTGAGGTTCCAGAGAACGTGGCAGAAGATTTGGTCCGAGAACGCCTTGAGCGTCGCGAACGCTTTGGAGAAGACTCCGCAGAATTTGGGCGTTTCCCGGAAGTTTTGGGTCCAGAGGAGCCCACAGAAGAAGGAAGAGGTGGAAATGAGATGTCATCAATGAGAGCAGATTTGAACAGTTCAGAAGCAGATGTTTGAATTTGCGAAACAGGCAGTAAAACGGGTGCCAATTTGTTGCACGGTGGTCGCGCTTGAGTGCTGGGCAATGAAGACGCAAAAGTTTTAAAAGAAAGCAGCTGTTCGGAATTGAATGGTAAAGACGGTTCAGTGCTTGGCAATAACTGCGTAGTTGTTTTGAAAGATAGCGCCTTCTCGGAGTTGTATGATAATGGCAGTTCTGAAACAAGTGAAGACAACGAAATATCTGCAGTCATGGAAGGAGCAATCAGCAGAGATGGTGACGTGGTTGACATAGGAGCAACAGTTTGTTTAGGAGTAAGGGAGGAAAAGTGGAAGATGGAGGTGCGTCGGGAACCTTCATCGAAGGGACAGCACCAGGTGCAGGTGTGCGGTGAGGGCACTCAGAAACCAGGTGTTCCTCAGCTCGGCGCCGGAAGCACTGGACACCAGCAAATAAGTTGAAAACGTATGTTCGTGTGTCCGTAACAAGTTGCAGAGTTGTGGGGCGGTAAGAAATGGCTTGGTCAGTGGGAAAAAACACGATATTGGAGACGACCCCCTTGCACAAAGTTGAAAGGAGAGTCTCTGGCAGCAGTTGGAAGAAATTTTGTCTCTCCCACTACTCGACCAATAGTGCCGAGTGCAGCAACAAGTAAGTTGTCAGGAATAGCAGTAGGCACAGGAGATAATGTCACTGTGACCGGGCGCTGTGCAGAAGCAACAGGTTGCAAGTGAAAGGAGCCAATATCAATGCCTGTAGCAAGAACGGTGTCGGTGGCTTTTTGGTGAACAAAATGAACGACAACACCCCCTCCAATGCGAATAATTGAAACAATGTTTTCCTTGGGAACAACTTTAACCAAGGCCTCCAAATAGAGAGGGAGGGGGTGTCACGAAGAGACGGAAAATACACACTTAATAACAAAGCTGAGGAAAGTTCTTTACCTGCTGGTGAGTCGTCAGAAATCCGAATCTTCAGAACTTTATCTTCTCTAGAAAATTCTGGTTGCATTGAAAGAGGTGCATGAGATTTGTTTGGACGAGCAGTGGCAGCATACAAGCGTGGAAGAGTAGCAGCCGTGGCAGCAGAACGTGACTCGGCATCCAGGATATGCAAATTAGGACGAAGAACATTCGATGCAGAAACATTAGGACGAAGCACATTAGAAGCAGAAACACAATTAGAAGTAGACAAATCCACACTTGAAGAGGTCATAGTTGTATCACAAGCGGTCGATGTAGCCAAAGGAAATCCAGCGGAGATAAAATCAGCAGACGGAACTTGCATAAGCACTTGGGAAGCAGCCATCATGGCCGCTAAGCCGAACAACACAACACTGTGTGCTGCAACTGCGTCACACAGAAGAAACACAAAATAACGTAACAGGAGGCACACACACTCACTTCAAGTCAGGCAAAACGGTGAAAACACAACACAGTCAACACGAACCACTAACGCAGACGAGAAATTCACAGGAAAAAAACATTTCTTTTTACAGACGCAAAGGAAAGAAACGAACGGCTTGTCTTCATAAGGTATTTATTGCTCAAAATGTTAGGTATAAAAAACGCCTCTACAAAATATGAACAAGAACAGAATACAAAACAAGATGTGGGAGAGAACACGGTATACGCAAGCATTTAAAAAAACAATAACAACAATGTAAAGGGTGTGAAAAAGAGGGTGCTCACAGGCTGCCCAGTTGAACAGTAGTAAAAATAAAAGTCTATGAGTCCGTTGATAACAGTAGTATTAAACTGTGTCTAAGAGTTCGCCAAAAACTAAATAAAAACAGACGGTAAAGCATTACAAGTTCAAAGGTAAACAATTTCAAAACAAAACGTTTATTCAGAAGACAAAAAACTCAGTCAGTTGGGAAATCAAGAACATGCTGTTGAATGTTTTCGATTTCAGCTGTGAGCAACTTCAGCATGTACCACAGACGATGCTGAAGCTGGGCATCTTCAGGGGGAACGGAAACGTTAATCAAAAATTCATCAAGCAATTGCAGTTGTTGAAGCATTTCAGGTAACCAATTTAACTTAGATTGAATACACGGGAGTGTTAGAAATTTGTCAATCCTAGGGCGTTGAATTAGTTCAAGAAGTTCAGTAAATGTGAGCGGTTGCATTGGAACAGAACAGTCTTTGAACAGAGCGGAAAGTTTGGGACTGGTGGGAAGCGAAGAATCATCTCTAACAACATCCGAAGCAATCGATGCTGATTCACCAAAATTAGCAGCAACATCCATATCATCATCAATAGGGAGGCAAGTGAATCTGTTTGTTGTACGAAGTTGAGAAGGAAAATTTTCACCGCCAGGTGAGTTTCTAGAGGAACTGGCAGAAGATTTGGTTCGAAAACGCCCAGAGCGACGCGACGGCTTAGGAGAAGACTCGGCAGAATTTGGGCGTTTCCCGTCAATTTTGGGTCCAGATGAGCCCACCGAAGTAGGAAGAGGTGGAAATGACGTGTCAACAATGAGAGCAGATTTGAACAGTTAAGAAGCAGGTGTATGCACTTGCGAAACAGGCTGTGAAGCGGGAGGCAATTTGTTGCTTGATGGTGGCGCTTGAGAGCTGGGCAATGATGACGCAGTAGTTTCGAAAGAAAGCCGCTGCTCGGAGTTGAATGGAAATGGCAGTTCAGTGCTTGGCAATAACTGCGTTTTTGTTGTGAAAGAAAGCGCCTGCTCGGAGTTGAATGGTAATGGCTGTTTAGTGCTTGGCAATAACTGCGTAGGAGTTTTGAAAGACAGCGGCTGATCGGAGTTGAATGGCAGTGGCGAAACTGAAACAGGTGAAGACAACGAAATATCTGCAGTCATTGAAGGAGCGAGTAGCAGAGATGGTGACGTGGTTGACATTGGGGTAACAGTTTGTTCAGTAATAAGGGAGGAGGAAGTGAATGATGGAGGTGTGTCAGGAACCTTCAACGAAGGGACAGCACTTTGCGCGAGTGTGCGCTGAGGGCACTCATAAGCCACGTGTCCCTCAGCTCTACACCGGAAACACTGGACACCAGCAAATAAGTTGAAAACGTATGTTCGTGTGTCCGTAACCAGTTGCAGAGATGTGGGGCGTTTAGAAATGGCTTGGTCAGTGGGGAAAATAACACGATATTGGCGACGTCCTCCTTGCACAAATTTAAATGGAGAGTCTCTGGCAGCAGCTGGGAGAAATTTAGTCTCTCCCACTACTCGACCAAGAGTGCCGAGTGCAGCAACAAGTAAGTTGTCAGAAATAGCAGTAGGCACAGGAGATAACGTCACTGTGACCGGGCGCTGTGCAGAAGCAACAGGTTGCAAGTGAAAAGAGCCAATATCAATGCCTGTGGCAAGAACGGTGTCGGTGGCTTTTTGGTGAACAAAATGAACGACAACACCCCTCCAATGCGAATAATTGAAACAATGTTTTCCTTGGGAACAACTTTAACCAAGGCCTCCAAATAGAGGGGGAGGGGGGTGTCACGAAGAGACGGAAAATACACACTTAATAGCAAAGCTGAGGAAAGTTCTTTACCTGCTGGTGAGTCGTCAGAAATCCGAATCTTCAGAACTTTATCTTCTCTAGAAAATTCTGGTTGCATTGAAAGAGGTGCATGAGATTTGTTTGGACGTGCAGTGGCAGCATACAAGCGTGGAGTAGTAGCAGCCGTGGCAGCAGAACGTGACTCGGCATCCAGGATATGCAAATTAGGACGAAGAACATTCGATGCAGAAACATTAGGACGAAGCACATTAGAAGCAGAAACACAATTAGAAGTAGACAAATCCACACTTGAAGAGGTCATAGTTGTCTCACAAGCGGTCGATGTAGCCAAAGAAAATCCAGTGGAGATAAAATCAGCAGACGGAACTTGCATTTGTACTTGGGAAGCAGCCATCATGGCCGCTAAGCCGAACAACACAACACCGTGTGCTGCAACTGCGTCACACAGAAGAAACACAAAATAACGTAACAGGAGGCACACACACTCACTTCAAGTGAGGCAAAACGGTGAAAGCACAATGCATTCAACACGAACCACTAAAGCAGACGATAAATTCACAGGAAAAAAACATTTTTTTACAGAGGCAAAGGAAAGAAACGAACGGCTTGTCTTCATAAGGTATTTATTGCTCAAAATGTTAGGTATAAAAAAGCCTCTACAAAATATGAACAAGTACAGAATACAAAACAGTAACAAGATGTGGGAGAGAACAGGGTATACGCAAGCATTTAAAAAAACCAATAACAACAATGTAAAGGGTGTGGAAAAGAGGGCGCTCACGGGCTGCCCAGTTGAACAGTAGTAAAAATAAAAGTCTATGAGTCCGTTGATAACAGTAGTATTAAACTGTGTCTAAGAGTTAGCCGAAAACTAAACAAAAACAGACGGTAAAGCATTACAAGCTCAAAGGTAAACAATTTCAAAACAAAACGTTTATTCAGAAGACAAAAACTCAGTCAGTTGGGAAATCAAGAACATGGTGTTGAATGTTTTCGAGTTCAGCTGTGAGCAACTTCCGCATGTACCACAGACGATGCTGAAGCTGGGCATCTTCAGAGGGAACGGAAACGTTAATCAAAAATTCATCAAGCAATTGCAGTTGTTGAAGCATTTCAGGTAACCAATTTAACTTAGATTGAATACACGGGATTGTTAGAAATTTGTCAATCCTAGGGCGTTGAATTAGTTCAAGAAGTTCGGTAAATGTGAGCGGTAGCATTGGAACAGAACAGTCTTTGAACAGAGCGGAAAGTTTGGGAATGGTGGGAAGAGAAGAATCATCTCCAACAACATCCGAAGCAATCGATGCTGATTCACTTAAATTAGCAGCAACATCCATATCATCATCAGTAGGGAGGCAAGCGAATCTGTTTGTTGTACGAAGTTGAGAAGAACAATTTTCTACTCCAGGTGAGGTTCCAGAGGAAGTGGCAGAAGATTTGGTCCGAAAACGCCTAGTGCAACGCGAAGCCCTAGGAGAAGACTCGGCAGAATTTGGGCGTTTCCCGGCAGTTTTGGGTCCAGAGGAGCCCACCGAAGTAGGAAGAGGTGGAAATGACATGTCAACAATGAGAGCAGATTTGAACAGTTCAGAAGCAGGTGTTTCCACTTGCGAAACAGGCTGTGAAATGGGAGGCAATTTGTTGCTTGGTGGTGGCGCGTGCGAGCTGGGCAATGATGACGCAGTAGTTTCGGAAGAAACCGGCTGCTCGGAGTTGAATGGAAATGGCAGTTCAGTGCTTGGCAATAACTGCGTTTTTGTTGTGAAAGAAAGCGCCTGCTCGGAATTGAATTGTAATGGCTGTTTAGTGCTTGGAAATAACTGCTTAGGAGTTTTGAAAGACAGAGGCTGATCGGAGTTGAATGGCAGTGGCGAAACTGAAACGGGTGAAGACAACGAAATATCTGCAGTCATTGAAGGAGCCAGTAGCAGAGATGGTGACGTGGTTGACATTGGGGTAACAGTTTGTTCAGTAATAAGGGAGGAGGAAGTGAATGATATAGGTATGTCAGGAACCTTCAACGAAGGGACAGCACCTTGCGCGAGTGTGCGCTGAGGGCACTCATAAGCCAGGTGTCCTTCAGCTCTACATCGGAAACACTGGACACCAGCAAATAAGTTGAAAACGTATGTTCGTGTGTCCGTAACACGTTGCAGAGATGTGGGGCGGTTAGAAATGGCTTGGTCAGTGGGGAAAATAACACGATATTGGCGACGTCCTCCTTGCAGAAATTTGAATGGAGAGTCTCTGGCAACAGCTGGGAGAAATTTAGTCTTTCCTACTACTCGACCAAGAGTGCCGAGTGCAGCAACAAGTAAGTTGTCAAGAATAGCAGTTGGCACAGGAGATAATGTCACTGTGACCGGGCGCTGTGCAGAAGCGACAGGTTGCAAGTGAAAGGAGCCAATATCAATGCCTGTGGCAAGAACGGTGTCGGTGGCTTTTTGGTGAACAAAATGAACGACAACACCCCTCCAATGCGAATAATTGAAACAATGTTTTCCTTGGGAACAACTTTAACCAAGGCCTCCAAATAGAGGGGGAGGGGGTGTCACGAAGAGACGGAAAATACACACTTAATAGCAAAGCTGAGGAAAGTTCTTTACCTGCTGGTGAGTCGTCAGAAATCCGAATCTTCAGAACTTTATCTTCTCTAGAAAATTCTGGTTGCATTGAAAGAGGTGCATGAGATTTGTTTGGACGAGCAGTGGCAGCATACAAGCGTGGAGGAGTAGCAGCCGTGGCAGCAGAACGTGACTCGGCATCCAGGATATGCAAATTAGGACGAAGAACATTCGATGCAGAAACATTAGGACGAAGCACATTAGAAGCAGAAACACAATTAGAAGTAGACAAATCCACACTTGAAGAGGTCATAGTTGTCTCACAAGCGGTCGATGTAGCCAAAGAAAATCCAGTGGAGATAAAATCAGCAGACGGAACTTGCATTTGTACTTGGGAAGCAGCCATCATGGCCGCTAAGCCGAACAACACAACACCGTGTGCTGCAACTGCGTCACACAGAAGAAACACAAAATAACGTAACAGGAGGCACACACACTCACTTCAAGTGAGGCAAAACGGTGAAAACACAATGCATTCAACACGAACCACTAAAGCAGACGATAAATTCACAGGAAAAAAACATTTTTTTACAGACGCAAAGGAAAGAAACGAACGGCTTGTCTTCATAAGGTATTTATTGCTCAAAATGTTAGGTATAAAAAACGCCTCTACAAAATATGAACAAGTACAGAATACAAAACAGTAACAAGATGTGGGAGAGAACAGGGTATACGCAAGCATTTAAAAAAAACCAATAACAACAATGTAAAGGGTGTGGAAAAAGAGGGCGCTCACGGGCTGCCCAGTTGAACAGTAGTAAAAATAAAAGTCTATGAGTCCGTTGATAACAGTAGTATTAAACTGTGTCTAAGAGTTAGCCGAAAACTAAACAAAAACAGACGGTAAAGCATTACAAGCTCAAAGGTAAACAATTTCAAAACAAAACGTTTATTCAGAAGACAAAAACTCAGTCAGTTGGGAAATCAAGAACATGGTGTTGAATGTTTTCGAGTTCAGCTGTGAGCAACTTCCGCATGTACCACAGACGATGCTGAAGCTGGGCATCTTCAGAGGGAACGGAAACGTTAATCAAAAATTCATCAAGCAATTGCAGTTGTTGAAGCATTTCAGGTAACCAATTTAACTTAGATTGAATACACGGGATTGTTAGAAATTTGTCAATCCTAGGGCGTTGAATTAGTTCAAGAAGTTCGGTAAATGTGAGCGGTAGCATTGGAACAGAACAGTCTTTGAACAGAGCGGAAAGTTTGGGAATGGTGGGAAGAGAAGAATCATCTCCAACAACATCCGAAGCAATCGATGCTGATTCACTTAAATTAGCAGCAACATCCATATCATCATCAGTAGGGAGGCAAGCGAATCTGTTTGTTGTACGAAGTTGAGAAGAACAATTTTCTACGCCAGGTGAGGTTCCAGAGGAAGTGGCAGAAGATTTGGTCCGAAAACGCCTAGTGCAACGCGAAGCCCTAGGAGAAGACTCGGCAGAATTTGGGCGTTTCCCGGCAGTTTTGGGTCCAGAGGAGCCCACCGAAGTAGGAAGAGGTGGAAATGACATGTCAACAATGAGAGCAGATTTGAACAGTTCAGAAGCAGGTGTTTCCACTTGCGAAACAGGCTGTGAAATGGGAGGCAATTTGTTGCTTGGTGGTGGCGCGTGCGAGCTGGGCAATGATGACGCAGTAGTTTCGGAAGAAACCGGCTGCTCGGAGTTGAATGGAAATGGCAGTTCAGTGCTTGGCAATAACTGCGTTTTTGTTGTGAAAGAAAGCGCCTGCTCGGAGTTGAATTGTAATGGCTGTTTAGTGCTTGGAAATAACTGCTTAGGAGTTTTGAAAGACAGAGGCTGATCGGAGTTGAATGGCAGTGGCGAAACTGAAACGGGTGAAGACAACGAAATATCTGCAGTCATTGAAGGAGCCAGTAGCAGAGATGGTGACGTGGTTGACATTGGGGTAACAGTTTGTTCAGTAATAAGGGAGGAGGAAGTGAATGATATAGGTATGTCAGGAACCTTCAACGAAGGGACAGCACCTTGCGCGAGTGTGCGCTGAGGGCACTCATAAGCCAGGTGTCCTTCAGCTCTACATCGGAAACACTGGACACCAGCAAATAAGTTGAAAACGTATGTTCGTGTGTCCGTAACACGTTGCAGAGATGTGGGGCGGTTAGAAATGGCTTGGTCAGTGGGGAAAATAACACGATATTGGCGACGTCCTCCTTGCAGAAATTTGAATGGAGAGTCTCTGGCAACAGCTGGGAGAAATTTAGTCTTTCCTACTACTCGACCAAGAGTGCCGAGTGCAGCAACAAGTAAGTTGTCAAGAATAGCAGTTGGCACAGGAGATAATGTCACTGTGACCGGGCGCTGTGCAGAAGCGACAGGTTGCAAGTGAAAGGAGCCAATATCAATGCCTGTAGCAAGAACGGTGTCGGTGGCCTTTTGGTGAACAAAATGAACGACAACACCCTCCAGTGCGAATAATTGAAACGATGCTTTCCTTGGGAACAACTTTAACCAAGGCCTCCAAATAGAGATGGAGTGGGGTGTCACGAAGAGACGGAAAATACACACTTAATAACAAAGCTGAGGAAAGTTCTTTACCTGCTGGTGAGTCGCCAGAAATCCGAATCTTGAGAACTTTATCTTCTCTAGAAAATTCTGGTTGCATTGAAAGAGGTTGGTTTGGACGAGCAGTCGCAGCATACGAGCGAGGAGGAGGAGGAGCATCCATGGCAGCAGAACGTGACTCGGCACCCAGGATATGCAAATTAGGACGAAGAACATTCGATGCAGAAACATTAGGACGAAGCACATTAGAAGCAGAAACACAATTAGAAGTAGACAAATCCACAGTTGAAGAGGTCATAGTTGTCTCACAAGCGGTCGATGTAGCCAAAGGAAATCCAGCGGAGATAAAATCATCAGACGGAACTTGCATAAGCACTTGGGAAGCAGCCATCATGGCCGCTAAGCCGAACAACACAACACTGTGTGCTGCAACTGCGTCACACAGAAGAAACACAAAATAACGTAACAGGAGGCACACACACTCACTTCAAGTCAGGCAAAACGGTGAAAACACAACACAGTCAACACGAACCACTAACGCAGACGAGAAATTCACAGGAAAAAAACATTTTTTTACAGACGCAAGGAAAGAAACGAACGGCTTGTCTTCATAAGGTATTTATTGCTCAAAATGTTAGGTATAAAAAACGCCTGTACAAAATATGAACAAGTACAGAATACAAAACCGTAACAAGATGTGGGAGAGAACACGGTATACGCAAGCATTTAAGAAAACCAATAACAACAATGTAAAGGGTGTGGAAAAATGGGCGCTCACGGGATGCCCAGTTGAACAGTAGTAAAAATAAAAGTCTATGAGTCCGTTGATAACAGTAGTATTAAACTGTGTTTAAGAGTTCGCCGAAAACTAAACAAAAACTGACGGTAAAGCATTACAAGTTCAAAGGTAAACAATTTCAAAACAAAATGTTTATTCAGAAGACAAAAAACTCAGTCAGTTGGGAAATCAAGAACATGGTGTTGAATGTTTTCGAGTTCAGCTGTGAGCAACTTCAGCATGTACCACAGACGATGCTGAAGCTGGGCATCTTCAGAGGGAACGGAAACGTTAATCAAAAATTCATCAAGCAATTGCAGTTGTTGAAGCATTTCAGGTAACCAATTTAACTTAGATTGAATACACGGGATTGTTAGAAATTTTTCAATCCTAGGGCGTTGAATTAGTTCAAGAAGTTCAGCAAATGTAAGCGGTTGCATTGGAACAGAACAGTCTTTGAACAGAGCGGAAAGTTTGAAAATGGTGGGAAGAGCAGAATCATCTCCAACAACATCCGAAGCAATCGATGCTGATTCACCTAAATTAGCAGCAACATCCATATCATCATCAGTAGGGAGGCAAGCGAATCTGTTTGTTGTACGAAGTTGAGAACGCCGCCCCGGTGGCGCAGTGGTGTAAGGCGTTGGCCTTTGATCATTCGTCCGTAAGGGGTCCGGGTTCGAATCCCGGTCAGGCATGGATGTTGTGTTTGTCTTACGGCACTGGCTCTCTCCTTCCCTGGAACCAGTGACTCTAAATTAGGGACAGGCAACTGCTTATAGCCCATTTGAATTGCTCACGGTGGTCGTTAAACCTCCAATCAAAAAAAAAAAAAAAAAGTTGAGAAGAACAATTTTCTACGCCAGGTGAGGTTCCAGAGGAAGTGGCAGAAGATTTGGTCCGAAAACGCCTAGTGCGACGCGAAGGCCTAGGAGAAGACTCGGCAGAATTTGGGCGTTTCCCTTCAATTTTGGGTCCAGAGGAGCCCACCGAAGTAGGAAGAGGTGGAAATGACGTGTCAACAATGAGAGCAGATTTGAACAGTTCAGAAGCAGGTGTTTGCACTTGCAAAACAGACTGTGAAACGGGAGGCAATTTGTTGCTTGGTGGTGGCGCTTGAGAGCTGGGGAATGATGACGCAGTAGTTTCGGAAGAAACCGGCTGCTCGGAGTTGAATGGAAATGGCAGTTCAGTATTTGGCAATAACAGCGTAGGAGTTTTGAAAGACAGCGGCTGCTCGGAGTTGAATGGCAGTGGCGAAACTGAAACAGGTGAAGACAACGAAATATCTGCAGTCATTGAAGGAGCGAGTAGCAGAGATGGTGACGTGGTTAACATTGGGGAAACAGTTTGTTCAATAGTAAAGGAGGAGGAAGTGTATGATGGAGGTGTGTCAGGAACCTTCAACGAAGGGACAGCACCTTGCGCAAGTGTGCGCTGAGGGCACTCATAAGCCAGGTGTCCTTCAGCTCTACATCGGAAACACTGGACACCAGCAAATAAGTTGAAAACGTATGTTCGTGTGTCCGTAACACGTTGCAGAGATGTGGGGTGGTTAGAAATGGCTTGGTCAGTGGGGAAAATAACACGATATTGGCGACGTCCTCCTTGCAGAAATTTGAATGGAGAGTCTCTGGCAACAGCTGGGAGAAATTTAGTCTTTCCTACTACTCGACCAAGAGTGCCTAATGCAGCAACAGGTAAGTTGTCAAGAATAGCAGTTGGCACAGGAGATAATGTCACTGTGACCGGGCGCTGTGCAGAAGCGACAGGCTGCAAGTGAAAGGAGCCAATATCAATGTCTGTAGCAAGAACGGTGTCGGTGGCTTTTTGGTGAACAAAATGAACGACAACACCCTCCATGGCGAATAATTGAAACGATGCTTTCCTTGGGAACAACTTTAACCAAGGCCTCGAAATAGAGATGGAGTGGGGTGTCACGAAGAGACGGAAAATACACACTTAATAACAACGCTGAGGAAAGTTCTTTACCTGCTGGTGAGTCGCCAGAAATCCGAATCTTGAGAACTTTATCTTCTCTAGAAAATTCTGGTTGCATTGAAAGAGGTGCATGAGATTGGTTTGGACGAGCAGTCGCTGCATACGAGCGTGGAGGCGTAGCAGCCGTGGCAGCAGAACGTGACTCGGCATCCAGGATATGCAAATTAGGACGAAGAACATTCGATGCAGAAACATTAGGACGAAGCACATTAGAAGCAGAAACACAATTAGAAGTAGACAAATCCACATTTGAAGAGGTCATAGTTGTCTCACAAGCGGTCGATGTAGCCAAAGAAAATCCAGCGGAGATAAAATCAGCAGACGGAACTTGCATTTGTACTTGGGAAGCAGCCATCATGGCCGCTAAGCCGAACAACACAACACTATGTGCTGCAACTACGTCACACAGAAGAAACGCAAAATAACGAAACAGAAGGCACACACACTCACACTAAGTGAGGCAAACGGTGAAAACACAACACAGTCAACACGAACCACTAACGCAGACGATAAATTCACAGGAAAAAAACATTTTTTTTACAGACGCAAAGGAAAGAAACGAACGGCTTGTCGGTCTTCACGATATCCACAGAGGAACGTTCTGGTCTCGTGACCTGCTGCCATGGTGACGCAGGGAATTTGTTATGCATATGTTTTGTTGGTAAAGCTATCTCAGTTGTGGTAGACGTCAAGTAATTTTCTTCCTATACTTCCAATGGAAAACTTTCTTCACACATTTTCTTCACAATTACTATATTCCTTAGGATGAAAATTTGAACATCGATTAAAATAGCATCATTTTATGACTTGGAATACTTAATATTTTCTAAAACATAAGCATAAGTCTGCAATCCAACATTTTTTTGTCTACTGACGTCATAAAAGCACAGGTAGCGCCAATTTTTTTTCTGGGCAATTAATGCGTTCCCAAGGAAGAAAATTTGAACATCGATTAAAATAGCTTCATTTTATAACTTGGAATAATTAATATTTCCTAAAACATAACCATAATTATGTAATCCAACAACTGTTTGTCTACTGACGTCATCAAAGTACAGGTCGCGCCATCTTTTTTATGGACAATTAATGCGTTCCCAAGGATAAAAATTAGAACACCGATTAAAATAGCTTCATTTTATAACTTCGAATACTTAATATTTTCTAAAACATAACCATAATTATGCAATCCAACATTTTTTTGTCTACTGACGTCATCAAAGTACAAGTCACGCCATCTTTTTTCTGGACAATTAATGCGTTCCCAAGGATGAACATTTGAACATCGATTAAAATAGCTTCATTTTATAACTTGGAATACTTAATATTTTCTAAAACATAACCATATTTATGTAATCCAACATTTGTTTGTCTATTGACGTCATGAAAGTACAGATCGCGCCATCTTTTTTCTGGTTCCAACACCACCAAAGGAAAAGTTATTGATTTTTTATATAATTATGGTTATGTTTTAGAAAATATTGAGTATTCCAAGTTACAATATAAAGTTATTTTAATCGATGTTGAAATTTTCATCCTTGGGAACACAATAATTGTGAAGGAAATGTGTACAAAAGTTTTTCCATTGGAAGTATAGGAAGCAAGATTACTTGACGTCCTCCTTAACGGTTTAGCATAACGGTTTACGATTTACGGAAATGCTTTTTGGACCGCTTCTGTTTTCCTTAGTGGTAAATTTAGTAAGTGCTATCAGTTCAAACGACAAAAGTCCGACTTTCCAAAAATTAACGACTGTGAAAAAAGACTGAAATTTCGGAATAACAAGCCTTATTTGCTTAGACATGCAATAAAAATTGAAATTTATATGAATTTTCCAGTTGTTATTTTATATGATGTACTTGCAGATAGGGCTGCAGGGCCCGAGCGCTACTCTGGAAACGAGCGTAGCTAGCCTATTGCTGTCCTTTCCCCCCTCCGAACTCCCACCTGCATATTCTGAAGCCCTCACTCACCTTCGCTCTCTCCCCCTCATTCGCTTCCCCTCCCTCTTCAACTCTAGAGCCTCTTTCTGAACCTCTCTTCTTCAACTCCCTTGTTCATCCCCCCATCTCCCCAGTTTTTCATTCCCCTCTTGGCTCCAAGCAGGTGTAGTAGACGTACAAGACCTCACTAACTCGGATCTATCCTGGCGCCCTTTCTCTGACCTCCCCCTGCTATTCTCTCGTCCCCATCCGCCCATTTGGTCTATGACTCTCTGCTAACTGCACTTCTTTCGCTTTTCCCTGATCTTGTCTTCCCCACCGGTCTCGTCTCTGTCTTTTCTGCCCCTCTTCCGCTGCCGTTTTTCCTCCGACTCACAAACTCGGTTCTTCCTCTCTTCTCTCTCTCCTCTAAATCTCTTATCGTTTTCTAGGGCACCTTGCCACTCCTTCACCGCTTTCTATTCTGGAGGTTCCCCCTGCTTCTCTTCCTCTTGTCTGGGCCGCTGCCCGCTCACCCTTATCCGCCCCTCTTGAAATTCATACCCACTGGCTCTTTTTGCATAATCGCCTCCCTGTTCCGTATTTTCTCTTTCGCATGTCCCTTCTCTCCTCCCCTCTCTGCTCCTTCTGCGCACAGGAGGCAGACGTTTCTCACGTCTACCTTTACTGTCCCATCCTGATGCCTCTCCTCCACCAGGCTTTCCGGATTGCCAGTCGCTCTTGTTCTCAAGATCTTCCGTTCACTGCCTACAGATATCTTCTTCTGCAGGCTCATCCACATACGCCTCTTCCGTCGGTATGTGCCTATCTTTTCGTGCTGGTTAAACACGTTATTTACGTATACCTTCAACAACTCCGCAGCGTTTCCTCGCCGGTCTCTTTACACCAGGCCAGCGCAGCACTTTTGTGCCATTTTCAAGATCGATTGCTTTCTCGACTCCGCCTGGAGTACCAGTCGGCTTCTTCCAGTCGTCGAGAAGCCAAATTCTTTGCTACCTGGGCGCCGGCCGCTCCATGGTTTGCGGTTGATTCTGGACTACTACACCTATCAGTACCCTAGGACATTCTACACCTCCTTTGCTGAGTTCCGTGGCACCCTGGTGCTCCCTCCTCCACTCTACGACTCGTGCAATCCACGCTACCGTTGAATTGTGAATGCTAATGTCATGTCAGTGTATTTTCATGCTTACTCGTGTACATTAATTACTTTCACCCCGCCTGTATTATGTTGCTTTGGTGCCCTCGTTAAATAACTTGCACAATTGTGCACGCTGTTTTTTTATCTCATGTATGTAATGTTTTACCTTCACGGCGGTGTTTGTGCTGTTCTTTGTCTAATTGTGTACTATTGTTTCGCCTGTGTTATCCTGTAAATCATGCGGTGGCGCAGTGGTGTAAGGCGTTGGCCTCTGATCATTCGTCGGAAGGGGTGCGGGTTCGAATCCCGGTGAGGCATGGATGTTGTGTTTGTCTTACGGCACTGGCTCTCTCCCTTCCCTGGAACCAGTGACCCTAAATTAGGGACGGGCGACTGCTTATAGCCCATTGAGTTGCTCACGGTGGTCGTTAAACCTCAAAAAAAAAAAAAAATGATGCCCAGCCAATGTCATGTGACACGATGTGTTTCTCTCTGTCACTTCTGCAATTTTTATGCAATAAGCTTTGCTTGCAGCATCTGTTATTAATCCCCATTGTCATTGCAGATATACCATCATTTTTTAACAGTTTGTATTATTTCCCAGTGAGACGCCCAACGCTGTACGTCTCCCTCTTATGTTTTCTTTTGATGAATAATAATAAAGCGATTTTGAAACCTAGAGGCGCAGCCCCTAGTAATTTCAAATTAATATTGCACACATAATACAAAATATTCTTGTACTGATTACAGTTTGCTGCCAATTAATGAACATGTGAATTACATTTAACTTTAGTTAGTGTTTTGAAAAGTGCAAAGTTTAATAGAAACTGTAATGTTTTAGTGTAATTTATTGCAGATATCAATTAATTGTCTGTGTTACACCGGAACACTAGCATTACTTCAAAGTAAACACATTTCTTATATTGAAATGTTCCTTAAAGTTTAAGTCGTGCCCCCGTTAGTTTAAAATGTGTAACAACCACAACACTTGATTAAGTACTTAATGGTTCTAGCAACCGATAAAGTAATAAGTTTGTACTTACAGGTACTAACTTACTGGATCCACTTTAAGCATATACGTCAGCACAATATCAATTGTCGAAACCACTTCAGCAGTACTTTATCAATGGTTGCTTCGATAGATGAATAATTGTTCTATACCAATGGTTTCTGCAATAGATACCTGTATAATAGAACATAAGAAGAAGCTTCTAAATTTTACAGCATGGGGCAACATAATGCCCGTATTGTAATTAAAAGTTCTACAGAATTCGTTGTCTAAGTGCAGCAAATTTGGAACATTTTTGTTCAATACACATTTGTGTTCTTTGGGCCCACAACGAGTAAATCACATTTACCCTTCGGAGAAGGATGAAAGCTCGTAGGGTTTTCAAAATCTGGTATATGCACAGTAGGGAATTAAAATTTTTTGTGACGCTAGGCCAGCCTTGCTTGGAGTCCCCCCCCCTCCCTTCGTCAACCATACACCCTAAAATATTTTACAAACTTCATCACCGGTCTTTAGGCTATTTTCAATTATTTTTTGCTTACACTTCCTTAAAATTACATTTATGTTTTATCATAACAAAAGCACTGAGAAAAAAGGGAAATATTTCATTTGTTCTCTATATTTAAATAAAATAATTATGAATCAGCTACAAATTATAATAATTTCAATTATACGAAAGAAGAAAAAAAGAAGAATTAAGAAAGTCTAACTTCATTAAAGGTTTAAAGTTTACCATAAGCTGTTGTTATCAAAATTATACAGATTTTTAATTACACCTCTACTTACAAGTTCACTCGGCATGCTTTCATGGCAGCAAAGCAATGATATCTTCAAAATCATGTTCATTTAGAAGTTAAGTCTTTGCAACAAAACTAGCCAAACTGAAAGGTCTCAGATCTGTAGCTGAGTTTCTAAGATAGTTCTTCACTCTTTTAAAGTTAAAAGTTATCTTAGAAACTCATTAACTCTGTATCTCTTAAGACCACTAAAAGATCTTTCAACGAAGCATTAGAAGTCATCACCTGAAGGAAAATGCTTAACGTAGTATCCAAGTTAGGAAATAGTGAAGTTAATTGCTTCGCAGAAGTATTTTCAGAAATGTCCCTGGCAGATGATGGCCCCCTATATTTAAATCCAATGTATATATTTAAATCCCTATATTTAAATCCAATGTATTAGCAAATTCCTGGCCTATATTTAAATCCCTATATTTAAATCCAATGTATTAGCAAATTCCTGCAAGTGTACACATTCTCAACTTACACCCTGCGCAAATTCTTTTTTCTTACACTAATATTACAAAAAATAGTTGCACCCAGAAGGACGTGTCGGATTACAACGCTATTCGGGAGGAAGGTAAAGGTTACCAGGAACAATAAATGATTGAGACTGACATGAGCAATATTTATTGAGCTACACGCCAATAAGTAGCGTCTCTCAGTATGGCGTTGGGCCACCATGTTTCCTCACACTGCATACCAGACGTCTCGGCATGGAGTTGTACAGGTTCCTAATGGTGTCCTGCGAAAAGCCATTCCATGCAGCTTGAATCTTCTCACGCAGTTCCTGCAAATTGTGCGGTAGGGGTGGAGTGTGGATAGCGTGTCCAATAGTATCCAACTCATCTTCAGTCGGCGATAGGTCTGGCGATGCGGCTGGCCATTTATAGTGTCAGTGCCTTGCAGGCAAGCTCTCGAGACAGCAGCAGTATGCGGACGAGCGTTGTCCTGTTGGAAAATCGCACCAGATTGAGCGTTCAGAAAAGGTAAGGCTACTGGTTGATGAACCTCATAAACGAAACGCTGTGCTGCCAAAGTGCCTGTAATGAACACCAAATGTGATCTGGCATCGTAGGCAATTGCACCATACATCATGACACCAGGCCTCCTGGACGTGTGACGCTCGATAACAAACCGTTCATCTTGACGCTGATCACGGAGTCTCCACACACGGATTCGGTGGTCATCTCCTCCAAGACAAAAGCGGGACTCGTGACTGAAGATAACCCGCTGGTATTCAGCGTGGCTCCATGACAGTCTGGAACGATACCATTGCAGTCTTTGGCGACGATAGGATAGTATTAAAGACAGTCGTCGTAACGGTCTGCGTGCGTGTAGACCTACGTCATGCAGCCGTCTGCCAATGGTGCTGGAACTAATCGGACGATGCATGGAGGGCACCACTGCTGGCAGAATATCCGTAGTCATGGCTGTTAGGTCACTCCGTGGTTCGTCTAGGTCTCCTAGACCGTTCCTGTCGCTGCTACGTGCCTTGTTCTATCCACTGCCTCCAATAGCGTGCTATGGTGATATCTGCACGACTGGTATGGCGCGCAATACGGTGATAAGACCATCCCGCTTTCCGAAGGCCGACGATGCGGCCCCTCTCGAATTGTCTCCAAGGCATACTTCACTATGTGGTCCCACTCGAACTGCTCGAATTGTCTCCGAGGCATACTTCACTTGCAAAGGATGCAACATACACAACAGCACAAGTCAGACCGACAAGCACGCGTAACGGGACAACCTTATATAGCCGGTCAAGCACAGCGCTACGACTCCTTCTTCCTTGCGTCACATGCGTGGTCGAGCGTGATACTTGAAGCATTTGCATGTCTCATGATGTCAAACCTACCCATCAAGTTTCATTCCTGTCGGTTGCTTCCTTCTCGGTGCAACTATTTTTTTTGACGATGAGTGTATCTTTTAAACAGAGCTTGAACTTATTCCGCATTTAAGTTTAGTAACTTGTGTAAGGACACAAAAACTTAAACAAGTTTGATGCCTTTGACCTGTCCTGTAACTCAACGGTCAACTTGTCAATGATGATCCAACATGTGGTCATTCTTATTTTCTAACATCAAAGTGAGGAGAGAAGTCTTTTTCATGTTGCCCACCTTCAACCTTATCGTCAAAATGCTTCCCCTTCCTTCTTCTCGTACAATCAAGATCATATGATTTAGTTTGCCGAACGGCTTTTCGTCATGTGTAGTGAGCTCGCGTTTCCAAAGGGCCTGCGAGTCCCCCTCACATACTGGAGGCCTGAGGCCACGGTCTAGGTTGGCGTAGTCATAAATCCGTCTAGGTTGGCCTAGTCAAAAATCTGCCTAGGTTGGCCTAGTCATAAATCTGTCTAGGTTAACCTAGTCATAAATCTATCTAGGTTGGCCTAGTCATAAATACGTCTAGATTGGCCTAGTCATAAATCTGTCTAGGTTGGCGTAGCAATAAATCAAGGTCCAATTACACGATCAGCCATTAAGCCACTCCACACATTCACTTTAGGACTATCCCGAACATGTTCAATGTAGTGATGTGGATTCTCAGACCCCCAAATTCTGATATTGTGGTGGTTGAATTTACCTGAAACATAAAAATGTGGCTTCACCTGTAAAAGCAATGTTTCGCAGGAAGTCATTATCTGCCTCTAAAGGATTTAGCATGTCTACAGCAAAGTTAAAACGGCGTGGCTTGTCATTCGTCTGTAAAGCTTGCAATATCTGCACTTTGTAAGCATATAGGAGGAGTTTTTGGTGTAAGACTTGATGCACTGTTGCACAAGGAATTACGAACTTCTTTGGGGCAGTTCGTATAGATTTAGTAGGGCTACTTGTAAAAGCTTCACGAATGCTTTTGATGTCACCTTCACCCATGCTTGGTCTTCCACATTTTGGCCTATCAAGGACACTTCCAGTTTCCAAAAACTTCTTGTGTCAAGCTAAGATGCTGTTACGAATTGGAGGATCTTTAATAAATACACAGTTGACGTAGATCAGGAACATCAAATAGAAGTCATAGCTCTTTCCACGTTTATAAGTGAGTCACGGAAAAATTCTCATCGGCCTCCACCGGGAATCGAACCCAGGGTCTTCCAGTTACGCGCCGATTATGCTTCCACTGCACCACAGCGGCCTCAAAATTCCCCAGACTCACTAACGACAAACTACCAAACCACATGGCATGTTGCTTCTTTGGAGCAAAACACAATGCTGGGGATTCACCAAAGATGAACAGCAGAAAGCGTAACTGGAAGACCCTGGGTTCGATTCACGGTGGCGGCCAATGAGAATTTTTCCGTGACTCACTTATAAACGTGGACAGAGCTACGACTTCTATTCGATGTTCCTGGTCCACCTCAATTGTGTATTTATCATTCATTCGCCTTCTAGCTATTTGTTCAGTTGCTGCAGTTCATCTTTGGTGAATCACCAGCATTGTGCGGTGCTCCAAAAAAGCAACCTGCCATGTGGTTTGGTAGTTTGTTGTTAGTGAGTCTGGAGAATTTCGAGGCCACTGTGGTGCAGTGGTAGCATATCCGGCGCGTAACGTCCTGGTGGCGGCCGATGAAAAGTTTTTCGTGACTCACTTATAAACGTGGAAAGAGCAATGACTTCTATTTGATGGAGGATCTTTTCCAAATTTTGAACGAAAATTTGGGTAACCGATTTCGTTTCGAAAAATCAACCAACACACATCGCTTTCTCTGCTGGAGTAGACATTTTATCAACTAACCTTACGATTGGAACAGTAGCGCCACCTAGTGACCTATTGAAACAGAAAAAAATACTTTGTTAAGGAAATTAACAAATTCTACAAAAATTATGTTCATATTCCGAATAGGTTTCTTAATAATTATTTGAAATGCGTCAAAGGCATTTGAGACACCTTTTATTTAAATTTATGCGTACTGAGAGAACTTTATCCATTTTAATAGAAAAAATTAATTCTGTGGTCTTGTTCTTAAGCTTGCAAATCCCTCACCGCCAATCCAACTGAAGGGCCCGAGATACTTGTTCTAAAACAGGGGTCGTCAACGTTTTATTTAATATCTACCACCTCCTTTTGTACCTTTGTTGATGGTAAAATTTCCTTACCGCCCACCGTAGCCTCAGTAACTCAATTTAGCGCAAGTGCGAAGTAATTTTTACAGGAGACGGTTTGTAAAAAATATGTACTTAAATTTATCTTTTTATTTATACCTTATTTATGTTTATACATAGATAATTTCAATTTAATGAATTTCTGCATCTCCATCGATACAGTACCTATTAGCTGCTTAAAAAAAATGTGAAAACAATAAAGTTTATTGAAATCACCTTTAATTAATGATTAATGAGATCCTTGAGGCTGATGCTGCAATACTAAATATTTGATATCTGGTTCAATTTTCCTAAGGAACTCCTCTTTCGGTGATAGGTGATAATATGATTAACAGCACTAAAGTCTGACTCTACAAGATATGAGGTAGGGAAAGGTATCAATAAATTAAATATCATTTTCCGCATATTTGGATATAACGCAGACATTTTTTTATTTTGCCAGATTTTTTGGTATCCACCACTGTAGAAATTATACTTGCTCTTTTCATCGTATAGTTCTTCTGAGCAAGTTATATCAACCTCAGGAAAAACACTTAAGTTGTTGCTCTTCTGTAGTGATAAAAATCGCACAGGAATTATGTGCTACTTTTAAGTGCTTTCACACAGGTGCTTGTTGTTTTAGCTCTGCAGATAACATTCTCTGCAAGGAGCGAAAAAGTTTTTTCGCATTTAATTTCTTCTTATATTATTTTCTGCGTGATCTAACATCATTAATAAAACGTGTTTTGTATTAACCTCAACACTCTGTATTTACGAATTACCTTGTTTTAATTAGCATCTATATTCAAAGTTTAGAGATGGAATTCAAAGGTGAATTGCAAAAGCATGTTTTAAAAAGTCAAACTCGCGAAGTTGTTAGCAATGTATTCGATATATGGCGGAAGAACAAAACTTGTAACAACGGACAAAAACCCCCACCGCCCACCATGAAAGCTTGAATCGCCCACTAGTGGGCGGTAGGGGCTAGGTTGACGACCACTGTTCTAAAAGATAAAAACGCCAAAGGCCTAAAAGCGGGAAATGAATTCATTGCAGATGATTACAAATGAGAGGGGTTTTTTTTTCTTAAAAAAATAATGTGAAATAAATTCCATTTGTAAACTGAGAAAGATGCTTTAATTTAGTTTGTAGTGGAGAGATCCACTTGCAGCATAGAAGACAGAACAAATTGTAAACTTGGCGACGTATAATATATGTTTATCAAAAATTAAATTTTTGTACTGGGAACTTCTGAAATGAAAATATAAATATGCATAATCGTATAGTTCTTTCGCATTTAGCGTTCTAACATCCAGATTGTGAAGAAATTTAAGAATTCTTCACTGTGTTTCGCACGGGCAGATTAGTGCTTCGATTACTGCCTCCTTCAGTTTAAGTTGCAGGAACGAATTAAAGCCTTAAATGGTGGTGAGACTGTATTTCATTTCCGTTCCGTTCCACTGCTCCGCAACCACAACAGAGGAAGAGTATTGTGGTATCAAGAAAGGGATAAATTGATTACCGCCGAGATATTTTTCCACTTGTGTTTGTACTATTATAGTTATAAGCTTACTGGGCAAGGTAAGAACAAATGCAAATGTCCTAAATACCTCTTCCTTTTCCTAATTAAAGAGATGGTATATAGTGTTGTCACTGATATTACTGTTTTTGTTTTGGTGTGTGCTTCGAACCGTTACAAGTGGTATTTATGCTTCCTGATACCATCTTGCAGGAATGGAGTCAACCATTCTGTTAATTAAGCGTTCCTTAAGTGGCGACTCCGAACAACAAAAATGGCTTTGTTTCCGTGGGTGTGCATTCTTTAAAACAAACACTTTCCCTCTAAACAATACAGCTAAAAGCATTTCTGGTGTTGCGACTGACTGTCATGCCTGTTGGTCGCCAACTGGAAATTATGCGTTGCTGTTGGTTGCAAATCTGTCAGTTTTGTTTTAAAGAAACGCTCTAGCAAGTATGTTGCTGCATTTAGAATTCTCACGGGTTGGACTTCGCTTCAATAAATGTAGATTTAATCTGTATTTCGTTAAATGATGTTCCACTAAATTTAGATTCAACAAGTTGTTTTATTTAGATTCAACAAATTTAGATTCAACAATTAGGGGACCAAGAGATATTGTAAGAGAAATCATGCGGGACTCACGTTGTTGAACGTAAAACATTATTTTTTATGCAGGATACAATATAATAGTCAATGGCATGGGTAAGAAATAGCACGTCAGCGAATTTTCATGCAATATTATCATTTAATCCACATGTTTTTTTTTTTTTTGTAGGTTTAACGACCACCGTGAGCAACTCAATGGGCTATAAGCAGTCGCCCGTCCCTAATTTAGGGTCACTGGTTCCAGGGAAGGGAGAGAGCCAGTGCCGTAAGACAAACACAACATCCATACCTCACCGGGACTCGAACCCAGACCCCGTTCGGACGAATGATCAGAGGCCATCGCTTAGACCACTGCGCCACCCGGCTTAATCCACATGTGATATAGAAAAGAGTAACATTATAATAGTGATCTGGCTTATTGACGTAGAAAAATATACATAAGCGTTTCCAAGCTTTCGCACATAAACCAAATGGCTTTTTCAAGGAAGTTAGACAGAAACTGCAAATTGAATAAGAGAACGCTTTAACAATTTAAACGCGATGACTTGACAATAAATATATACGACGTAATATTCATTTAAAGAAACGAGGTATCATGTTGGTAGTGCACGCGGTATCCTGGTAGGGAGAAGGGCTTACTTGAAGAAATGGTTCTAAATTCATGGCAACTCGAGTGAGACGCCATTATCGCAAGAATCGCTGTTGGTAATCATCTCCAAGGTTACCCGAATGGCTTTACATTTACGGGTAGAGTAGCTAACTAATTTTTTTATATCATCCCACATAGGAGTAGCGGTCGTGAATTTGACTTCTCCAAATCAAGTCCAAATTCAAGTACGCTGCTCCTATGTGGGATGAGTGAAAATACAAGTTTGCCCGCGACTAGCATCGAATCCTTGTTCGGGTCCCCTCATTCCGGAGTAAGTCGCTTTCCCAACTGAGCTACTCGGACAGAATGTCTCGCTGCAGAATTGTCGTCTTGACACATGTTTTCACTTCCGTAGTACGTCACAGTTGACATAAAGAAATTAACTACAGACTCTACCCCTAAAGGTACAGCCATTCGGGAAACCTTGGAGATCATCACGAACAGCAATACTTGCTATGATAGCGTCTCACTGGAGTTGCCACGAATTTGGAACCAGTTCTTCAAGTAACTCCTTCTCCCTACCAGGATACCTCGTGCACTACCAATGTGATATCTCGTATCTTTAAATGAATATAACGTCGTATCTATTTATTGTCAAGAAAAGTCACCGCGTTCAACTTGTTAAAGCGTTCTATTATTAAATTTGCCGTTTCTGTCTAACTTCCTTGAAAAAACCATCTGGTTGATGTGCGAAAGCTTGAAAACGCTTATTTATATGTTCCTACGGCAATAAATCGGATCACTAGTATAGTGTTACTATTTTCTGCATAATTGGTGTACTGTTTCTCGTTATCAATTATGCGATATGCTATACAACAATATGCATGTGTGTACAACAAGACACATGATATTTTGAAGGTGGTAACTGACCTCTAGTAGGGTGTGTGGTCCCTGCGAACGGCTAAGACCGCTTCACACCTGGGTGGCATGGAATATTTGAGGTCATTGACGAGGTTTTGGGGGTATCTTCGCCATTCCTCAATGAGGACAGTCCCCAGTTCCATTGGTGTCAGTCGAGCTGCAATGCGTATGTCAAGTGCGTCTCAAGCATGCTTAATTGGATTTAAATCAGGAGAGCATGCTGGCCGCTCCATACGCTCGATTCCTTCCTCATGAAGCATACTGTCTCCTAGCCAAGCTCTATGAGGTCAAGCGTTATCGTCTATGAAAGGGAACGAATCACCAACGGCTGCAACGTTGAGTATGATATTAGGTCTGAGAGTACCGTCTCTATATCTCTGGGCCGTCCGACTGCCGTTTCGGATGACGTACAGGTCCATATGTTCACCGATACTTATGCCTGCCTAGAACATCAATCTATTTTCGCCGTAATGTGATGTTTCCTATACAAAAGCTGGGTTCCCTCCAGGTAAGAACATCTTGTCGATTGTCAAAGTTCAGACTGAATCTCGACTCCTCAGAGAAAAAAACTTGACTCTACACCTTGTGTCTCCCACCACGATGTTCCTCAGGGTGTCGTGCGGTTAAAGGGACAAACACCATAGGTCTACAAGCATAAGACCACCTTGGTGAAGGCGATTGCAGAAAGTTTCAGTTGACAACCAGCCTCCTGTTTACACGAGAAGCTCTCGCTGGAGCTGAGTTGCATTTTGCCACCTGTTACGTTGGGCTGTTAACAATAGATAACAGTCGTTCCTTGCAGTAGTTGCTCGTGGACGACCTTGATCTTGCCTTCTTCGAACACTTACCTATCATGGAATCGTGTCCACAGTCGGGATATGACATTTCGTGACACTCCAATGGCTTCTGCCACCACCCGCTGTATCTGATATGCTTCCAGCCTGCCAATAGCTCTCCACGTCGTTTATCATGGGCACCCATAGCTTAGTCTTCAGAAAGGGGCATACAGAAATTGCAACTACGAATAACATATGAAAACACCATATGCAGATTTCCACATTGTCTTCTTGCAGAGGCATAACTAGGTATACAAACCACAAAACATTACACCCCTCCCCGCTGCCACCAAAGTCATTAAGACAGAAAGCTCTACCACCTGAAATATTAGAAACCTGCTAGTTGCGTGCGTTTTTATGTTAGCGAAACTGGTCTTGTGTGTATTGACTGCGCACATATTTGCTTTATTTAGTCCCCACACCCATACGCAGTTACAATTTTTCAAACAGAACCAACACTGCCCACCGCGAGTTGCTTCTGACATTTCGCTTCACACTAAATAGTATACTTCCTTTTCTTCTCATATATCTTGTATAAAATTGATAACAGGTTGTTAAAAATGAGTTCTTAAAATCTAATTGCACGGTTGATTTTAAGAACGGGCTAGTTTTTCGGCTGACCAGAGGAAGACTTTCACGAAGTTTTTGCCATCTTAATTGTAGTTTAACAACCTAACTGTTAAATATTTTTATGGGATTTATGACGTACAAGTTTGATCGAACCTGTGTCTCCTCACTCGAGAGTAAGTCACTTTCCCAACTTAACTACGCGGACATGTGCTCTCACTGCTATCTGCCTTTATCTCATGTGCGTCGTGCGCGGTAGGCACGTCACATCTCCTCCCCTCCGAAAGAGAGCCAGGGGCACCACCCACGGGTCAGCCGGGGTCACGTGTCGCTGCATGCAGTCATCCTATGAAGTACGTGTACTTGAGAACTCCCAGACAACTTTGTGTGTGGAACGTAACATCGCACTGCTTTATTTTTTCGAAGCACTGAAGAAAGGATTCTCATTTTTCCGCTCTCGCCGTGTGGAAAGAACATCACATCATTGCGAGAAACTTAACAGCCTGGTCATCCTGGAAGTTCGGGCGCCAATATAACGTTCAAGTTTGTCCGCCGCGGGAATCGAACCTGAGTCCTCTCACTCCGGAGTAAGTTGCTTTCGCAACTGAAATACGCGGACATGTGCTCTCACTGCTATCTGCTTATCCCACGTGCGTCCGGCGTCGTAGGTACGTCACAGATCGTGATACTGCAACGGGAACTAAGTGCCATTTCTTATCCCAAACGGGCCGCCCCGGTGGCGCAGTGGTCTAAGGCGCTGGCCTCTGATCATTCGTCCGTCTGGTGTCCGGGTTCGAATCCCGGTGAGGCATGGGTGTTGTGTTTGTCTTACGGCACTGGCTCTCTTCCTTCTCTGGAACCAGTGACCCTAAATTAGGGACGGGCGACTGCTTATAGCCCATTGAGTTGCTCACGGTGGTCGTTAAACCTCCAATCAAAAAAAAAAAAAATCCCAAACGGGAACGGCATTTTACCCTCATTAATCGCGTCGGAAAAGAATTAAGAAATGCGGCGCAGCACTCAACAGGAAAATCTTGTGCATTTCCTTTACCCTTACCATCACCAAGGATGTTCTGTGTAGCGAAACTGAACTGGACACGGAAAGTCATTTTGGGCCGTAAAATGAACTACTGTTTGTGAAAATTGCAACACCACGAAGGAATGATGGTGATCACCTTAAAATTACAGGATAAGCAATAAGCAGAGCAGAGTGGGACATGCAAATGATCAGAAGTGCAGAATCATTGCGCATGTCTGAGCCCGGCAGCGCCCTCTGGACAGTCGAGTGAGGGGTATAAAGAGAGGCTGTTTAGGATACATACCAGTAGTGTATCGGGGACAGCGAGTTGTAAAAGTGTCTCCAGGATTCAGTAACGCCTCGGCGACGACGAAGGGCGCAATATGACCATACGACAGAGTTTGAACGGGGACGTATGATTGGTCTGCATGAAGGTGCATTTTCGTACCGCGACGTTGCGTCGGACGGACATAGCACCACAAGAGTGATGTGCGGGTGGTGGCAGGAGACCGAGGAGAACCAGATGCATCGACAATTCTGCAGTGGACAGAGAAATGTTACGACACCGCGGGATGACTGACGCCTCATCCACATGGCAGTGACGAGCCTTTCCGCATCTGCGCAAGTGTTAGCACAATGGTGCAGCACTGCAACGGGTGTGCCAGTGAATGCCTCCACAGTTCGACGCCGTCTTCTGCACAGAGAAGCAGAAGACGGCGTCGTTCCGCCGCAAAGGGATGCGTTGTTGGACGCATCCCTTTGCGGCGTATTCCATGGATGCCTCAGGCTGGAAGGGGGTTTTCAATACAGGCAATATCGTGCTGATTGGCAACATGTCGTGTTTTCGGACAAATCCCGATTTAACTTTGACTACCACGATGGACGCATACGCATTAGACGGTATTGTGGTGAGCGCCTTCTTCGAGTATGCATTATCGAGCGTCATACGGGGCAAACACCAAGTGTGGTGGTGTACGGAGCCATTGAACACCATTCGGGATCTCGGCTGCTACTACTGACGGCAATCTCAACAGTACCCGCTACATCAGGGAAGTTCTACATGCAGAAGTCATACACTTCCTTATGAGCCCTCTACGCAGCACTGCGGATACCAAGCCCTCTACGCAGCACTGCGGATACCGCTTCTTCCCTGCCTACACGTTCGCCAGACATGTCGCCTATTAGGAATTCTTGTTAGAGGGAGCTGTATATCCTGAGGATTGGAACATCGCTACAATGTTCCTGCTACATAAAAATGGTGACATTGAGCATCTCGGGAACTACAGACTTATCAGCCTCCTATCAGTGGTTTATAAAATCTTCACTAAAGTTCTTTCACACCGTTTGAATGTGACACTGGACATGGCTCAACCGAGAGAACAAGCTGGATTCAGGAGTGACTACAGCACAATAGATCATATCCACGTACTGAGAGAACTAATTGAAAGAGCGAGGGAATATGAACTTCCATTGTGCATGGCTTTTATCGATTATGAAAAGGCCTTTGATTCGGTGAAACCATCAGCAGTTACAATGGCTCTGAAATCCTACAGTATTGAAGATGCATACATTGAAAATGCAAGTGCAAAGATTCGGCTGTTTGAAAATACAACTCACATATAAAAATTGGAAAGGGAGTGAGACAAGGTGACACCATATCTCCGAAGCTCTTTAATGCCACATTGGAAAATGTCTTTCAATCACTGAACTGGGAAAACAAAGGGATAAAGATTAATGGAGATTATCTAACTCACCTTCGTTTTGCTGATGACGTAGTCATTTTTCCCACTACCCCATCAGAGCTGCAGAGTATGATCCAGGAACTTGCTGGCAAGAGTAAAGAAGTGGGATTAAAAATGAACTTTTAGAAGACAAAAGTGATGTTCAACGCTTTTACAATAAATGAAGATTTATCGATTGATGGAGAAAAGCTGGAGATAACAGACACGTACGTTTATCATGGACAGCAGATATCAAGTGAGGGTCACATTGATGAAGAAATTAATCGGCGTACAAAACTTGCCTGGAGAGCTTTTGGAAGAAACAGCATGATTTTCAAGAGCAATATGCCATTATGCCTTAAAAGAAAAGTGTTTGATCAATGCATCCTTCCAGTGCTTACGTATGGTGCAGAGACGTGGACCTTAACTAAAAGAGACATACAAAGGCTGCAAACAACTCAAAGTTGCATTTAGAGGTGCATGCTTAGTGTAACCAGGAGAGATAAGAAGAGGAACTCATGGATCCGAAAAATGACAAGAGTGGAAGACATCATGATCAGAGTTAAATCCCTGAAATGGCAATAGGCTGGGCATACTGCCAGAAGGACAGACCATCGATGGACAGCCGAAATTTTAGATTGGATTCCAAGGGACAGGAAAAGACCCAGAAGAAGACCACATGGGAGATGAGTGGATGAAATTCAAAAGTATGCTGGAGTAACATGGAAGAGACTGGCACAAGACAGACCGTTGTGGAGGAAACTTGGGGAGACCTTCGTCCAGCAGTGGATTGATAATGGTTGACAGTGATGATGATGATGATATATACAGCCCCTCCAACAAGAATTCCGACACTATGTAATTTTTTTATATATATATATTGCAATAGAAGACACTAATTTTTTTGTACACAATGTGTGTACATATATACAGTATAGTATACGTACGCAATGTGTGTACATATACTGTATATAGTATACGCCTATAGTTTATAAACGGTTGTGACCTACGTCGCTCTTAATCTCTTTAGGGCTTTGGAAAGAAAACACCATGTAATAGAAGACACTATGTAATTTTTTTTGACCATGTAAAATAATATTTTTGAATGTTTAATTTGTGACGTATGTCGTTTTTAATCGATTTATGGCTTTGGGAAGAAGACACTATCTAATAGAAGACACTAGGAAATTTTTTGAACATGTAAAATAATATTTTGAATGTTTAATTTGTGACGTACGTTGCTCTTAATCTCTTTGGGGCTTTGGGAAGAAGACACTGTATCACACACACTATGTAATTTTTTGAATATGTAAAATAATATTTTTGAATGTTTAATTTGTGACGTACGTCGCTCTTAATCTTTTTATGGCTTTGGGAAAAGACAGTATATAATAGAAGACACTATGTAATATTTTGAACATATAAAATAATATTTTGAACATATAAAATAATATTTTTGAATGTTTAATTTGTTACGTACGTCGCGCTTAATCTCTTTGGGGTTTTGGGAAGAAGACACTGTATCACACACACTATGTAATTTTTTGAATATGTAAAATAATATTTTTGAATGTTTAATTTGTGACGTACGTCGCTTTTAATCTTTTTATGGCTTTGGGAAAAGACAGTATATAATAGAAGACACTATGTAATATTTTGAACATATAAAATAATATTTTGAACATATAAAATAATATTTTTGAATGTTTAATTTGTTACGTACGTCGCGCTTAATCTCTTTGGGGTTTTGGGAAGAAGACACTGTATCACACACACTATGTAATTTTTTGAATATGTAAAATAATATTTTTGAATGTTTAATTTGTGACGTACGTCGCTTTTAATCTTTTTATGGCTTTGGGAAAAGACAGTATATAATAGAAGACACTATGTAATATTTTGAACATATAAAATAATATTTTGAACATATAAAATAATATTTTTGAATGTTTAATTTGTTACGTACGTCGCGCTTAATCTCTTTGGGGTTTTGGGAAGAAGACACTGTATCACACACACTATGTAATTTTTTGAATATGTAAAATAATATTTTTGAATGTTTAATTTGTGACGTACGTCGCTTTTAATCTTTTTATGGCTTTGGGAAAAGACAGTATATAATAGAAGACACTATGTAATATTTTGAACATATAAAATAATATTTTGAACATATAAAATAATATTTTTGAATGTTTAATTTGTTACGTACGTCGCGCTTAATCTCTTTGGGGCTTTGGGAAGAAGACACTGTATCACACACACTATGTAATTTCTTGAAAATGTAAAATAATATTTTTGAATGTTTAATTTGTGACGTACGTCGCTCTTAATCTTTTTATTGCTTTGGGAAAAGACAGTATATAATAGAAGACACTATGTATTATTTTGAACATATAAAATAATATTTTGAACATATAAAATAATATTTTTGAATGTTTAATTTGTTATGTACGTAGCGCTTAATCTCTTTGGGGCTTTGGGAAGAAGACACTGTATCACACACACTATGTAATTTTTTGAATATGTAAAATAATATTTTTGAATGTTTAATATGTGACGTACGTCGCTCTAAATCTTTTTATGGCTTTGGGAAAAGACAGTATATAATAGAAGATACTATGTATTATTTTGAACATATAAAATAATATATTTGAATGCTTAATTTGGGACGTACGTCGTTCTTAATCTCCTTGGAGGGGTTTAAGCCCCCAAAGCCCTCTCCGGGGGTGCGCCAATGTTGCCTATTGAACATGTCTGGGATATGGTCCCTGGACAACTGGCCCATCCTCTAGCGGTCAGTACCAACGATCTGTGGACTCGCATATATGCCACTTTGGCAAGCAATTACCCAGGACACCATCCAACGCCTTTTAGATTCAATGCCACGCCGTCTAGAAACTCTTATTGCAGCTCGCTGAGGCATCACAAGATACTAATTTTTGCAAGTAAAACTTGTTATATTGTTCTGAAAATTAAATAATTTATTTACAGTCATATCAATAATGTGTGGTAAAAATTGCATTTGAATCGCATGGTTCCTTCTTGGTGTTGCAATTTTCACAAACAGTAGTGTGCAAAATGTGAAGACAGCGGTGAGATTCCCAACTGCTCCGAAGTTCTGACCTTTGATGCCACATTTAACGAACCGAATGCAGCTTGTAGTAGTAGCAGTACTGATCGAATTACCCCAGAGAATTATTACAAATACGAAAGACATCCTTATTTTGTAACGTGCGAACAACCGTGCGGTTATTTCTGATTGTGAGTAACTTACATCCCTTGCACATCTTAAGGAAATAATGAGAATTTTAAGGAAAAAATTGGAATCTTAAGCCTCCAAGCTACCGCAACTGGGAAAGAAATTACAGGTTACTTGGTGCAAAAGTTTCAATTCCGATCTTAATCAGATTGTTCGCAGTGATTTTTCCGCCCTCCGTCGAGCTGCGCCCTGGGCAGCCGCCCCCCCTCCCTTAGTTACGCTTCTGCCTTCTTGCTATCGAACAGTTTTCACCACCTTCTCAACACACAAATTTAATTGGAAATCGAAAGACCAAGAACTACATAAAAGAGATGGATAAATGAAATTAGGCGGAATGTTATAATATATATAAGAAATATATAATTTTCTGCTAGAGGCGTAAGTGTTTATTTTTTTTTCTCGTTATTTCTGCTTCTAAAAGTCCACATTCTTCCAACGCCGGATACCATTTACCACGTGGAAAAAATTTGCATGTACTCGTGTCTTTTCTCAGTTCACAGTTCCGGCGTTAGGTGGTGCTAGTGTGTATTTATGCTTGCTACCGTATCTCCGCTTCCAAAATTTTTTATTGAAAATTCTTTGTTTTGTGTATGCCAGTCGATACAGTAATGATGGGGGGGGGGACGCATAATTCTTTTTAAATAATGAACAGTTCCAGGCGGCGTACAGGTAAAAACATTTTCTAGGTAACTCTGCTTTCAATAGACGTATTTTAAAAATTATTTTTCCTTAGCATAGCATTTGAGCACTTTTACCGTAATTTCTACTTTTCCATTATTCAAAATTCTACCACCAGAGGACGCTAGTGTGTATTTCTATTTGAAAGAGTCAGTTCGTTTCTACAAATCCCTTGGAAAAATTATTTTTTGGTAAGATTCTCTTCACTATGAAGAGTATTTTTAACCCGTTTTTTACGCTTTCCAAAAGTTGGTTGAAGAAGCGTATACGCTGCAGCTTTATCCGTCTGTCTGCCCGTTCGCACGATAACTTGCGTAAAAATGGTTCGATTTCGATGAAATTTTAATACGTAGTAGGGGACTACCTGGGGACGAACCCTATTGAAAATAGACGAAATGGGGTCAAAGGTCAGGACATAGGAGCGGAATTCATTCTATTTTCCTTATGCATCATAACTTGCGTAAAAGTGGATCCATTTCGATGAACTTTTAGTATGTGGTAAGGGATCACCTAGGGACGAACTTTATTGAGAATGGAAGGAATGGGGTCAAAGGTCAGGACATAGGAGCGGGATTCATTCCATCTCCCTTATGCGTCATAACGCACGTAAAAATGCTTCTATTGCAACAAAATTTTATCATGTTGTTCCGGAGATAAACCGAACTGGTTCTGTCTAATATCATCGAAATGGCTTAAAGGTCAGGGCACAGGAGTGAGATTTATTAGACAGCCATTATCCTCATAACTTGAGTAATAACTTGAGTAATGATTTCCGGTATGTTGGAAAACGTATCATAATCAATGCATTGCATTATTTAGCTAACTTGTTTGCTTTTACGCTACGCAAAGTTTTCCGTTTTTCCATTATGGGGCGTGTAGTTATATCACGTTTCCCTTAATATTTCTCTTTCTAATTGTTCGATTTGAAAACATTTTTGTTTCTAATATTTTCTCCTCTGTGTAAAACTTTCTATGCATAATTTGTTAATTTTCGTAACATACAGTATGTTTTAGCCGGTAGTGGGTGTGAGTAACTATTTCTATTTCTGAATATTTTATCGATTCCAGAAGTCGGGCTGAACTCTTTCTAACCGGCTCCATTTGATATGAATAACCCTATTTCATTATGTATTTTATATCACGCGCAGTTCTCCCCTAGGTGTGTAAGTGCCCCCCACCCTTTTTTTTTTTTTTTGCTGAATTTTTAGATTTTTGAAAAAACTGTTGTCAAATATACTTTTCTTGTCGGAAAGGCCAAAAGATGTGCTCATTACAACCGCTTATTTGGTGTCATCGTTTTTGTTTCTTTTGTTGAGATTTCAAAAAAATGCTTAGTTAGTTGCTTCCTTATAATGTCATATGCTCTTTGAATTTTGCACAGTTGGGTAGTCTAAATCTCCTGAGATTTAAATATCAGCAAAAGTTCTTTACAGCTATCTTGACATCTACTTTCACAAACAGATGTTCATTTTTTTCTTCACATTTCTGGACAAAGTTCTATTCTCTATCATATCTCCATTCCGTCAAGTTTCATTTAAAATGTCATTTCCTTTTTACTGTTTTTTATCTTCCCCACTTTTACTTTCATTTTGAAAAACTCCTCTTCCTAAGATTTTGGTGAGCATCACTCGCTTTTTTCTTGTTTATGCTATCTTAATTTTTATTTTTGTAGTTTAATAACTCTTTTTTTTTCTTATATTTCCGTGAAACACTCATATTTCTTTTTGCTCTCTTATAATCTTCAGTTCCGTTCTCTGAGTCTGAAAAATCCAAAAAGAACTCTTTTCATCTTGTGTTTAAATCAAAGCTCTACTTTATCACAGAATCTCCCTCCCCCTTCAGTATTTAGCATTTATTTCTTTTTCTCTTTTCAGTTTTCCATTCATTTGCTTTCGGAACAATTATCTTTTCTTTTTTTTTTTTTTATGTAAAGGAAGTTGGGTTGTGAACTAGTGTATCTCACACAATCATTTGAAATCCCCACCCATGTACATGCTCAGCATCAAACGCTTAAACCGGTTTTGCGTCATCAGATTTAATTCATTCGTTGAACGTATGCTCAGAATAAAATAAAAAAGTTCAATGCATCACATTACGAGTGCCATCACCACCATGCTATTTGAGTAGTAAGAGTGTGTAGTTTGTTTTAAGGTCTTGATGTTATATGCCAAGGATTTAGAGACTTGTTATGACGGCCTCTTCAAATGAAGAAGTTTTACCAAATGCAAACCAATGACAAGTTCTCTTTTTCGTTCAATAGAAACGTTTCACATTGCTTGCTAAGAGAACTCGTTCTGACAGAGTGCTCAGAAGAGCCCCAGTTTTTTTTGTTTTTGTTTAGGGGTTTAAAGACAACCGTGAGCAACTCGATGGGCTATAAGAAGTCGCCCGTCCCTAAATTAGGGTCACTGGTTCCAGGGAAGGGAGAAAACCAGTGCCGTAAGACAAACACAGCATCCATACCACACCGGGATTCGAACCCGGACCCATCTCGGACAAATGGCCGGAAGCCAGCGTTTAGACCACTGCACCCCCGGGGTGGCTCCAGGCTTTTTCACAGGATTATTAAAATAGCTCCCCACGAACTGTTTGTAACTTGGAGGATACTTTTAGGCGGCGTGAAATAAAAGAAGTGAATAAGATCCTCACATAAAATGTGGAAGAATGAACTTTCACTATTCATTGACATGAAAATTGTACAAATAAAGCTCAAATGAACTAGTGTAAAAATATATTAGCCGCCCCGGTGGCGCAGTGGTCTAAGCGATGGCCTCTGATCATTCGTCCGAGCGGAGTCCGGGTTCGAATCCCGGTGAGGCATGGATGTTGTGTTTGTCTTACGGCACTGGCTCTCTCCCTTCCCTGGAACCAGTGACCCTAAATTAGGGATGGGTGACTGCTTATAGTCCATTGAGTTGCTCACGGTGGTCGTTAAACCTCCAATCAAGAAAAAAATTATATTATTTTGTTTATTATTGAAGCATGAAGATTTGAGTTTCTTGTTGAAGCTTAAAGGTTTAGTTTAACTCGTGCTCGTAAAATTTACGAGTTGCAAGATTTCAAGCTTAACTAAACAGTTATAATTGACATTAAATGCACACGTTTAAATATACAATATTATTAAACGGTCTAGAGCTATTCAATCAGCAAACAGTACACGCAATTTCAACATTCTAATTCATTCATCGTATTTGAACATCATAAAAACACTACGTCGATTTTCAATCACTTCGCAACAACAAATGCTGCTATCAACATATATTTCAAATTTATAAATCGTTATCTTGCAAACACATCATTTCAAAACGTTATCTCAATTCCGTTTAACAATTCTTTAACTCAAAATACACTGAAGTGCCGGAAAAACTGGTACACCAGTCTAATACTTGGTAGGTCTCCCACGGGAGTGCAGGGCAGCAGAAATACAACGAGTCATGGACTCCACTAGATTCTGGAAATATGCTGTAGGCAATGCACACCATACGTCCTGCAGAGCGTTCCACAATTCGGGTGTATTCCGAGGTCTCGGATTCCTGTGTTCGATAGCGCGTTGCATGGCATCCCAAATGTGTTCTATCACGTTCAGATCTGGCGACTTGGGTGCGAATGGCTACATCCTAAACATCGTCCCGACACTTGTGTGGAGGTGCTTTGTCCTGTTGGAATAGGCCCAACCCATCAGCATGAATGCCGGACATGAACGGGTGTACCTCGTCAGAAATGATGCGCACATAGCGTTGGCCTGTCACAGACGTTTTTAGACATACCAGGGGTCCCAGTGAAGTCCAGATAAACACACCCCATACCATTACGGACCCTACCACCAGCCGGTACAGTTCCCTGTTGACAGGCGGGATTCATGGCTTCATGGGGTTTGCACCACACACGAATCCTTCCATCTGCCCGATACAGTTGGAAACGCGACTCGTCAGACCAGGCTACTTGTTTCCAGTCATAAAGTGTCCAGTGGTGGTGTTGCCGTGCCCGAGCGAGTCGCATAGCTCTGTGTCGTGCACCCATCAAGGGGACTCGAGTTGGGCGTCGGCTCCCAAAGCCCATATCGTGCAGGGTTCGTTGCACAGTCCGGACGCTGATGCTTGTTGAGGCTCCAACATTGAATTCCGATGATATCTGCGAGAGTGTTGCACGCCTATCGCGTGAAACGATTCTTGACAGCCGACGATGGTCACGTTCGCCCAACGTCTTTTACGGCCACACTGGTATCGTAGGTTGGAGGTTTTGCCGGAATTCTTGTTGTCACGGTACACCCTTGCAATGGTCGTCCGTGAAAATCCGAACTTCGTTTATACCTCCGAAATACTACGGCCCATCTCACGAGCGCCAACTATGACACCGCGTTGCAAATCGCTTAAATCGTTATTACTTGTCATTCTCATGCCGAAAACAGCTCTGACAGCTGGCAAGGATGTCTATCGCTTTATATACGCACTGGCGGACGCAACCGAGTATGGGCATAGGTGACGTTGCTATGTATTTTGCATAAACTCGTCTGTACCAGTTTTTCTGCCACTTCAGTGTACTGTCTTTTAACAAATAGTTAGCTCGCTTAACAAATCGTTAAAGCCATTTCTCTGCCCTCAAGAAAATGGACGTCTCTCTCTTCTCGTTAAAATGCGTACTTATAAATCTTCAGAAAATGAACGTCTCTTTACATTTCTACATTACTCTTTATTGATTTCTCACACACTCATAGTGTTGCAAGCTTTAGAAAATCGTCGGAGAAAATAATGTGTCGTTGAGTCACAGAAACGTTTAACGAGAAGCCAAATTCACATGAGAATACAGAAAGTCAAAGGGAAGATTAAATTAGAGGCATTAGACACACTCGGTGTAACTGTAAAAATACAATCGAACTTATAATGAATTTCAGAACTTATAATAAAATTTTACTTCGAAAAGTTTATTGGGATTTTACTTGTTTGAAGATTTAACGACACCGTGAGTAACTCGATAGGCTATAAACAGTCGCCTGTCCCTAATTTAGGGCCACTTACTCTTGGGAAGGTAGAGAGCAAGGGCCGCAATACAAACGCAACATCCATGCCTCACCGGGATTCGAACCCCGACCTTCTTGGACGAATGGTCAGAAGCCAGCGTGCAGACCACTACTACTCCGGTGCGACTGACAGGAATTTGTCAGAAAATACAACACATTAGTTTTTCTCACCTTATAATACCTGTGTTAATATTACTGAATCAGGTACTAATAAGTACTGTATCGGTGCTAATCTTTGCTAAGTCGGCTACCAAAAGTAGTTGTTCTTATTTGGCAGTCTCTATGTTAGTATTACTACTAAAACAAGGACTCAGATTCAAGGAGCTATGCTTTGCTATGAAACCTCCTATCAGTAGCTGTTCTGATCATGTGAGACACGTTCTGATCATGTGAGGAATGAAGATGTGTTGTAGTTGTGTAATCTGAGGCAAAATGTTGTCAGTAAAGTGGAGACTAATATTCGTAGGTGGTTTTGGCGATGTTGAAAGAATGAGTGATTGGATGCTTACTAAGAGAATTTTGTCAGCCCAAGTGCCAGGAAGGAAAGGTAGAGGAAGGCCAAGGAAATCACGAAAGGACCAGATTCAGGAATGTCTGCATGAGAAAAAGATTGTGAGTATAAAATACGGAAGATTTTATGTATGTCGTGTGATGGATATCAGTGAAGCTCGAGTTGTGTGTCAAGATCGCTATAAATGGAGATATTTGATACGGCAACAGTAAGTAAAAGGCGAAAGATTAGAACGTTAGATACACGGAAGCTAGCCGCGAATGGCCGAGTGGTTAGCAGTTCAGCCTACCAATGCAAGGCCCTCAGGTTCGTTCCTGGGCTGATCTTGCGGAGGTGGTGTGATTTGCTAACAATCACTGAATATTCGCCGTGCATCGGACGAGCACGTTAAGTGACGGCCTCCAAGTTGGACCCACTAGTTAAATGGGTATCCTTTCCTATGCCCCCCTCTGAAATTCTCTCACCCCTCTATGTGCAACATCGTACTTGTACGGTGGCGCCATCTAATGTACTCTAATCTCACCACAAACTGTTCTGTCAAAGTCGCTAGACTTGCTCTCATTACTTCCGTTTCTGTGTCTTGCCCAAAAGGCGAACTCGCTGTAGGTGGCTGGGACCTAAAATCTACTCACGATGGACGGAAGTCCTACAAGAAAATGACTCATACTTGCTTCGATTGCTTGGCGACGGTAAGTAAATAATCAGTTAATGATTTATCCGGAGGGTTGTCTTTCTTTATGGAGTTAACCTCTGAATCTCAGAGAATAGCTTAGGGATTTTTTTGTAAAGAGGTATTGATATTTCTAACACCTTCTGTTAAAACAAAAATTTGTCCGCGACGGGCATGGAATCTGTGTCCCCTCACTCCGAAGTAAGTTGCTCTCCCACCTGAACTACGCCGACAGAATGTCTCGCTGCTGATTTGTCGTCTAGATACATGTTTTTGCCTGTGTAGTACGTCACACTCCTCTGTTATTGTTGTTTCAGGATTAAGTTATCCTCGTGAACATCTGATGTTATTAGAGGTTGCCCGTACCTAATTTGAGACCACATGTCCCGGGATGGGGGCAGCACCAGGGCCGCAAGTGCGACATGTATATCTTTTTCTCGGGCTTTGAATCGAGGTCCTAGTGCTGTGGAATACTTGGCCTTCGAAAAGGATAAGTGCTCTTTAATCAAAGTATATAAGTTAGCCTTTTGATACAAATGCTTTCTACCAACTCTTAAGCTTTTAGAAGCAGTATTATTTTCATTTTTTTCATTTTCATTTCATTTATTGATCTTGCTGTTACATATTAAAAATAAATAATTCTGAATAGTTAAACATAAACATAAAAATAACAGCAGGTAAGATCAAGGAAAGGAATTCGAGCAGACCTGACCAACCTTGATCTCCCTATAGGTTTAAGTCAAGACAAGAACATTCATATGACAGCAACAGAGTCAAAAGAGGAAACAAATATCAAATTAATCATCCAATCATAATATTGAATTAACAGCATATCAAGGGAAAAATAATTTTAAAGTAATGAAAAACATGAGTTGTCCCCACCCTACGCAATCCTCATTGTATAGATCCCCGTCCCTTGGTCACTGAATCTTCACCTGGGATGTCCCTCACATTCCCCTCTCAGTCGAATAATCCCTTTCAATCAACCTCCCATCTTGTACTAATAAATGGATGTCAGTTGTTAAGTAAGTAATGTTTTAATTTCTTTTTAAACAAATTGAAGTTATTAATATATATTAATTCTGCAGGCAAAGAATTCCAAAATTCCGGACCAGAATAATCTAGGCTTTGCTTTGTAGTTTGTGTTCTAGGTGTAGTTAGTCTCAACAAACCTTGGTTACAAATATTATAACGGTACGTAGCAGTATTCACTTCTATGAGCTCCTGTCCAAGGTTCAATTCGTTTGTACATAATTTTGCCTAAGTTAAGTGAAACAGTTGCTGAATTGTTAGAATATTATATTTGTTCGGGTTGGTTCTGGAATATCTGAACGTATTTTGCCGTAATGAGTTGTGACCATTTAAATTATATTTAAAATCTATTAATCGAATGTATTTATTTTGAAGAATTTGTAATTGACTAATATTAGTAAGTGTTGTTTGATTACAGGATAGTAAGCAGTAATCGAAGTGTGGATGCATTAATGTATAATATGATAATTTTAATGTTTTAACAGATATATTTGTTAGTATATGACTAATTATTCTTATATTTCTGGATATTTTTTTGATAAAATGTCTATATGCAGATTCCATTTTAAATCATTGTGAAAAACAATACCCAGCCAAGTAAGATTATTAACTAAATCAATCTGATTATTTCGAAGGGAAAAGTTAAAATTATTAGTTTGATTAGGCATGTGTCTGGAAAAAAGTAAGGCTTTAGATTTATTGTAATTAATTACCAATTCATTGGAAGACAACCAGTCAGTGTACTTCGAGAATTCAGTAGTGGATAAAAATATTATTTCACTAATTGTTGGTCCCAAAAAGAGGAGTGTTGTGTCATCGGCGTAAAAAATAAGGTTTGAGTTAGATTCAATATTAAAGATATCATTAATATATATATTAAATAATAGTGGACCAAGTACAGATCCTTGTGGAACTCCTGATTTTATATATGCGATGGGTGAAGTAAGTTGATCAATTTGAGTATATTGCGATCTATTACTAAGATAGTTCTTAAACAAATTATAAGTTGAACCTCCAAAACCTAGATTATGTAATTTTGACAATAAAATGTTATGGTTTAGTGTGTCAAATGCTTTAGTAAGGTCCAAAAAGATAGCTGGTGTTATGAGGTTAGTTGAAAACCAAATTGATTTTGATTAATAATTTTATATTTTTCTAGATATGTAACCATTCTGTTATAAAGTATATAACAAAGTAAATTTCTCCATCACTTTTGGTCTACGCCGAGAATCGAACCCGAGTCCGCTTATTCCGGAACAAGTCACTCTACCAATTGAGCTACGCGGACGTTTTATTCTGATTCCTATCTGCCTTTATGTCGTGTGCGTCCTTCTGGCAGGTACGTCACATCTCCTGGTACGTTACAAGTAGTTTATCGAAAATTTTAGAAAATATGGAAAGTTTCGCAATGGGTCGATAATTATTAATATAATTTTTTGATCCTGATTTGTATTTAGGTACTACTTTAGTAATTTTCAAATCATCAGGAAAAATTCATGTTTGAAACACTAAATTAGAAATTCCAAGTAGAGGATCAGCAATGATCTCAGCTGCATGTTTAACTACCATGGGTTGAATATCATCTGGTCCTGGGCCAGAACTGGATTTGATTTGATATAGTTCTTTTAATAATTCCTCGCGGGTGATGCTTGATAAGTAAAAAGTATTTGCAGAGTACGATTGTTTGAGATTATTTGTAAAGTCTGTATGAACAGTGTTTAAATTTTGCTTGGTAGTTTTTGCAATTGTGACGGAGTTATAATTATACAACGCAGCAGTTCCACTGTGGAAAGATATGAAACTGGTGGTCCCGTTCACTACTTCCAAGGGGACCACGACGAGGGAGAGTATGTAAATTTCAACTCTAATTGTAACTGAAATTCTAACAACTTATTTGTGACGTCATCGTAAGTGGGCCACATCCTCTTTTCCCGTGTTCGTCTATTGCCGAGCATAGGCAGAGCCTGAACTGATGGAAAAGCAGATATTTACATATACTCGTATTAATTATTTATGGTATTTCGCGTCACAAAACTAACTAGGTTAGCAATAAGAACGTAACTGACTTATCTAATGACATAAGTCAGCGCCCCCTCTATTTGTGCTGCAAGTATATCACAAATCCAGTGGGTTTTGCTACATCAGATACTTCAATTAACGACTACATTTTGTCATCTGCTATTCTGCCTGTTCAGACTACACCAGAAACCCTGTATTCCCTTTAGCTTACGAGCACCGGAAACAAACATGCGGTCCACTTACGATGACGTCATAAACAGGTTGTTAGCAGTCGGAAATTCTCAAAATACGCAATATGCAATGATGGTGTATCGGGCGACCTACGATCACCGTGGAACACCATCATCCACAAGCCCTGACTACGAACCAAAATTAAACAAGTTAGTAAAATCATGCAATGAATTGATTATGATGCGCTTTCCAACATACCAGAAATCATTACTCAAGTTATCACTCAAGTTATGAGCATAATGGCCGTGGAATAAATCTCGCCCTTTAACCCCATTTCGATTATATTAAACAGAATTTGTTCAGTTACCTCCGGAACAACATACTAAAGTTTTGTCGCAATAGAAGCATTTTTAGGCAAGTTATAGGATAATGACTGTGGAATAAATCTTGCTCCTGTGTCCTGACCTTTGACCCCATTTCAATGCTGTTCAACAGAGCCGAATCAGTGTACCTCTGGAACAACATGACAGAGTTTTGTCGCAATCGAGACATTTTTACGAAGTTATGACGCATAAGGGCAATGGAATGGATTCCGCTCCTATGTCTTGATCTTTGACCCCATTTCGTCCATTTTCAATACAATGTGACCCCAGGTAGTCTTCTACCACATACTGAAATTTGGTCGAAATCGAATCATTTTTACGCAAGTTATGACGCATAAGGGCAATGGAATAGATTCCACTCTTATGTCCTGACCTTTGACCCCATTTCACCCATTTTTAGTAGAAATTATTCCAAGGTGGTCCCCTACCACATACTAAAATTTCATCGAAATCGAATCATTTTTCCGCAAGTTATGAACTATAAGGGCAGTGTAATGGATCCCGCTCGTAAGTCCTGACCTTTCACCCCATTTCTCCCATTTTCAATAGGGTTCGTCCAGGGTGGTTCCCTACCACATACTAAAATTTCATCGAAATCGAACTATTTTTACGCAAGTTATGACACATTAGGGCAATGGAATGGATCCCGCTCATATGTCGTGACCTTTGACCTCGTTTGGCCCATTTTTAATAGGGTTCATCCCCAGTGATCCCCTACCATATCCTAAAATTTCATCAAAAGCGAACCATTTTTACGCTCGTTATCGCGCTGACAGACAGACGGATAAAGCTGGATCATATACGCTTCTTCAACCTACGGTTGGAAAGCGTAAAAAAAAGGAAAAAGAAAAGACCGTGACCTGATATTGTTTTTGTATGAATATCAGATGCATGTATGACTATCCCGAATTCATGTAGGTATTTTTATTGTTATGTTTATATGATTTCAAATTTTCTCCGCATTTTATTTTTGAACTCTAAACGAGTTCTCGCCTAATGTAACTTGCCTTAGTAAAACATCCCGCTCGCATGTGAAAACTTGGCAAATTAAAATATCATTGTTACTACACCAATTACAGATTTATGAGACTCCACTGGCTTTTCAGTTAAGCGTTTAGTTACAACCTTGCTGGAGTTACTTTAATTACAACAAAAAAATAGTAAGCCAACTGTTTGCCTGTTTGTAAGAGAAAGTAGATGAGTTCGCCTATTTAAAGAGGTAAATGTCCGGATGAAGTCTACGCCATGCGCAATCAAAAATAACAAATGGTAATAATATCGCGCCGTCTATACAATCCGAGACTTTCGAAACTTAGAGACGTTTGTGATTACAATGGTTTTGTCCTGTCTGTTAGATGTCTTGCCGCACTATCTGTTTCTCTATGTTATCTGGAAGTCTCCTTGACCTTATTATTCATAAAAGGCTCGTTCTAACTGAATGAAAAAAAGTGCGTGCTACACGAATTGAACATGGCGTTTCGTTTCCTTAATTGTTTCGGCAGAGAAGCACTTCTTCAAGACGTTTCTTCGACCGGAAAAACAATCCAATAAACGAAGCCAGTCGGCAGAGTTATGTTATTCATTAACTGGAACTTTCACAATACCTAAACACAGTGCCGTGTTTTGAATGTGGCAAAATGAAAAATAGAACAGTTATTCTAATTTGCTCCTGTTTGAAACTCGCACGCTGAAAAACTCCTCTGTGAACTAGTTTGGCTGAAAAATTGTTCGACTTGTCAGACGTCTGGGAACATTATACATATACCCTTATTGCTTTCTACACATGGTCGTTATAAATGAACCGTTTCCTTTAACGAACGTAAAGAATGAAGACATGAACGTAAATAAAGCATAATGGAATTCAAAATATTATGGAATTCTTTAGCAGCAGTTTTTTCCTCACACAGCAGATTGTTAGAGATACTTCTTTAATCATATTTGTTTGAAGAGATTATTTGTCAAAGCTACAGGCATAGATAATTTAATTTTCTGACGGTCACGGCGGTAATCACACCCTGGACGGTGAGAAAACTACATACACTGACGGAAAAAAATCCCAACACCAAGAAGGGGTTGTGTTAGATAAACGACAGTTGGTAGGCGGTGAGAGTACATCTGTAAGATGACGTCTATGCAAATTTCGCGCTTGGCGCATACGTGTGGCGCTAGTAGCGCCACTCGGAACATGCAAAGCAGGTTTGCTGTAAATACGCGCTGTAGCGTTCGTGAGCGTTAGTTATCGTTGAGATTCGACGTAGTGTGTTGATGTTAGTCAAGAATGCCTTTAAGAAGACGAAGAAGCCATTATCAACAGCTCACGGAGTTTGAACGAGGTCGTGTTTTAGGGCTACGAGAAGGTGGATTTTCTTTCCGCAATATTGCAGAACGACTTGGCAGGAATGTAGCCACTGTGCATGATTGTTGGCAGCGGTGGTCAAGGGAAGGTACTGCCTCAAGAAGACCGGGTTACGGCCGGCCACGTGGCACTACTGAGAGGGAAGACCGCCGTGTACGGTGTATAGCCGTGGCGCATCGTACTGCGTCTGCGGCAGCAATTCGATCTGCAGTTGCCACCACAGTGACGCAACGAACTGTTACAAATCGGTTACTTGAAGGACAGCTCCGAGCCAGACGCCCTGTAGCGTGCATTCCACTTACTCCAAACCACTGCCGTTTGCGACGTAAGTGGTGTCAAGCAAGAGCTCATTGGAGGACGGAGTGGAGATCTGTTGTGTTTTCTGATGAAAGCCGGTTCTGCCTGGGTGCCAGGGATGGCCGTGTATTGGTTAGAAGGAGGCCAGGTGAGCGCCTGCAACCAACCTGTCTGCGACAGAGACACACTGGACCTACACCTGGAGTTATGGTGTGGAGAGCAATTTCCTATGACAGCAGGAGCACTTTCGTGGTTATCTCACGCATCCTGACGGCACAGTTGTACGTCGGTCTGGTGATTCAACCTGTTGTGCTGCCATTCATTAGCAGCATCCAAGGGGGTGTTTTCCAACAGGATAACGCTCGCCCGCATACCGCTGTTGTAACCCAACATGCTCTACAGAGTGTCGACATGTTGCCGTGGCCTGCTAGATCACCAGATCTTTCTCCAATCGAGCACGTATGGAACATCATTGGACGACAACTCCAGCGTCACCCCCAACCAGCATTAACCGTCCCTGTATTGACCGATCAAGTGCAACAGGCATGGAACTCCATCCCACAAACTGACATCCAGCCCCTGTACGACACAATGCATGAACGTTTGCATGATTGCATTCAACATTCTGGCGGTTACACCGGTTATTAATGTACCAGCATTTCACATTTAAAATGGCTCTTCTCGCGCTTACATTAAGCTGTGATCTTGAAACCTTAATCGATTACATATGCTACCTATACAAATGCATTGCCGCCATTTCATTCCTCTACAACTATTTTTTCGTGGTGTTGGGATTTTTTTCCGTCAGTGTATTTCCAGAATTCCACACAGCACTTGTTAATGTGGAATCCCAAAACATGGCATATCCCCATCCCAGAAACAACGATATGCGCATTTTTTTTCCATTTTGAAAATACCACATCAACCATATGAAGTGATATTTACCATCATGAAATTCCTACATACGATTTAAAGATAATTTTACATTGCACACACAACGTATTTCAAATTAAATTTCCAATTTAATTTCAGGTAATCCGAGAAAAGCGCATTTCTAAATAAATGGCAGCTGAGGTGGCATTTAATGTGTGTGTGTGTGTGTGTGTGTGCGCGCGCGCGTGCGTTTGTATGTCAGACCACAAATATCCCGCAACATCTCATTTTTCTACTATTAGAATGAACACTAAGTGAATGGACTACGTCCTTGCAATGGAATAACAACAAACAGAGCGTTGCCACTCTTCCAAAAAAAAATATTAAAAGCTGAAGAAATATTCGCCTTTCGTTTCATCTCAGAATATAGTCAAAAGTGAACATACACCTTCAATTTTCAATAATTAAGTCATAAAAACTAAATTTATTTACAAGAAATGGGATAATTACCTTATAGAAATTATTATGTATTCCTAAACAAACGTCTTATATTCAAATATTTTACAATATTTTAAATTGAATCTTTTTTTAAATTTTCCTGTTGTTCTTAAATAAAAAAATTACGAGACAAAAGTAACCGCACGCTTGAAAGTAAGTGAAAAATTATCAAAAGTCATTGTAAACTCAACAATTAATATTTTATTGGTCCACCTTGAGCTTTTATAACTGCTTTTAGCCTTTTTGCAACAGAATGAACTAGTTTTTTGTATCTGCAACCGCAATAGAATTCCACACCTTTCTCAACACTTTTCAAAGCGAGTCTTTGCTTGTAAGAGTTTCATTTCTCAATTTATCCTTCATTATTTCCCATAAATCTTCGTTAGGATTTAAATCCGGTGACTGTGGTGGTGGGTACAGTTATTTTGGCGTATGGAAGAGGAGCCAATTCTTTGCAATTTGAAATGTTTGTTTCGCATCATTATTGTCTTGACACAAGAGATTCGTAGATCAAATTTCGTTATGCTTTGCTCAAATTCGCTTTCGGTACGTTTAAGTAGCCAAATCGATCCATTTTAAAAAGCAAGTTCTCTTACACCTGAGCAAGTTCTCCTACACATTTATCCTCAAACTATTAGGGATCCTCTGCCATATTTTACAGATATTCTGAACAATTACATTAGATTCTCTGGTTGAAGTTAAGAATTTAGTTCTCCAAATTTTTGAACGTTTTTGAGACGAGACTACCTCAAATTTACATTCGTCCGTAAATACTACACTTTCCCAATAGTCTGAAGAAACATCTTTAAATTCTTTTGCAAATAACAAGCGCTTTTTACTTACTTCTAGCTTTTCCCTTGACACTCTTCCATGATATCCATGGGAATTCAATGTTCTCCTGATAGTACTTGCACTTACTGATGACCCTGTCAAATCAGTAAGTTTAGTAGCACTTCTGTTGGGATTCTGTTCAGTCTTTCGAAGTACAACACAAGTGTCCACATTCGATCACTTCGTGGGTCGTTTCGAACAAGAGCGCGTTTTAACACTTCCAGTAAAAAATATGTTGCCACAAAAGGCGCCGACTATGGGGGAAAGGCAAGGTGAGTCTTGGCCCCCTAATAATTTATTAGGGGGGAGGCAGTGCTCACTCAATATTTTTCGCCCTGTTTAAATAAGTTTTTGTTTTTTTGTGTGTACGTCATTTTCGAAATGCGTGAGGTGAAATATTTCTACCGAGAAATTTTTTTCCCATGTTATTATGGTTATCGTATGCTGTACTTATTACAAAAAGTACATTTCTTTCATTTATAGAATTGTGTTGTTCTTTACAGGAGGCACCAAGCTCCATCTTATGAGGCGAAAGCGAAATATTTCCAAAAAAATTAATAAATAACAAAATAAATAAAAAACATTTTTTTGCATATTCAGCATATTTTATAAGAAACTTGGTTATCAGTCCCGTATTGTATTTGACATGATCTCGCGATATCTCGTAAACAATTAAGACAATTATCAAAAATAAAATAAATAAAAATACACAGAAACGTATAATCTCTAGCGCCTTTATTTATCTAACTATTTTTCGCGCTTCTCGTTCTTTGTTTGAGGAATCGCGCTAATTTCTCATTTTTTTTATACACGTTTCGAAATAAAATCTTTCTGGATATTTTTGAAAAATCACAGGCTAAATTATATTTTTAAAAATATTAATATTCAGCGAAGGAATATTTCTGCTTCTTGTTCATTTGCTTATGAGCAATAACAATCGCATTCTAAAATAAACGAATAAACGTCGAATTTCGTAATTTATCTTTTTGCCCTTTTTTCTTTTATTTTTCACCTGACAATGGAAGAGGCGTTTCCCCTCCCATATATCTGATATCTTTACGCCTGCCGCCCAAAAATTTGGTAACGTTGGCGCCCCTGGTTGCCGCAATACCTTAAACTGTTACACCGATGAAACATTACATCATGACCATTCCCAACCTAGAAAGATCAGCGCTCCTTGAGACCGAATGGTAGCGCAGGGGAAGTTCACAGAGCAGTATATAAATATACAACCCGAGGACTAGCTTTTGGTTAGCAGTGTGTTCAAAGTCAGAATGGCCGCCCCGGTGGCGCAGTGGTCTAAGCGATGGCCTCTGATCATTCGTCCGAACGGGGTCCGGGTTCGAATCCCGGTGAGGCATGGATGTTGTGTTTGTCTTACGGCACTGGCTCTCTCCCTTCCCTGGAACCAGTGACCTTAAATTAATGACGGGCGACTTCTTATAGCCCATTGAGTTGCTCACGGTGGTCGTTTAACCTCCAATCAAAAAAAAAAAAGTCAGAATGGGAAAAGCTGCCGATTTATCGGAGTTTGATAAAGGTCAAATTGGGATGGCACGTCGCCTTAGAACTACGATCTCGGAAACGGAGCGGCTTGTGGGTTGTTCACGTACCGCTGTAGTGAGTTCGTATCAAAAGTGGTGCACAAATGGACAAACGACGAACCGTTGTCCAGGCGTGTGTCGTCCTCAGCTCATTGATGCTAGAGGGGAACGGAAACTGTCGTGCATTGTTCACAGCGACAACAGGGCCACAGTGCGACAAAGCACCCGCAGCTACACAACAGTGGTGATCAGGGCAATGTATCACAGCACAGAGTTCATCACAGCCTTCTGCGCATCGGCTTGCGTAGCAGAAGACCCAGCCGGGTTCGCATTTTCACTACACGTAATCGCCAATAATGCATGAAATGAGTCCAAGATCATCGAGATTGGGCAGTGGATGTTGTTAAGAAAGTAGCCTGGTCTGACGAATCAAGATTTCTGGTGCAACACGTAGACGGCCGAGCGCGGAAACGCCGATTACCAACGGATGCACCTGGATGCACGAGGGGGGGGGGGAGCAGACCGGCGGCAACTGTGGACGATGTTTTCCAGTGACATTTTAGGCCCCATTATCCCAAATAGCTCAATCCCCAATCCCTGACGGTTATCAGGCATCTCAACATCATTGTGGACCAAGTTCAACCATTCATGGCAACTGTGTTCCCTGCTGGTGATGGCCAATGCCACATTGCCAGAATCGCCAAGGAGTGGTTCGAGGAATTGGATGGTGACTTTCAGTTAATGCTTTGGTCTCTAAATTCACCTGACATGGACCCAATCGAACATTTGTGGTTCGACTTGGAAGAGCGAGTATGCCCTAAATCACCACAACCCCAAAATGTACTAGAACTGGAGGACCTGCTGTTGAGAGTATGGTAGCAGATACCCCAGGATACCTATCGCCACCTCATCGAATCGATGCCTCGCCGAGTGGTCGCTTTTTCACAGGCTAAAGCGGGTCCTACAGTTTATTAGGTAGGTGGTCATAATGTAATGGTCCATCGGTGTATGTGACTGTTTTTGACAATTCTTCCAATTTTTCTCCGCGGCAAATCGCTGAGAGAAATTGGAAGTATCGCCATTTTTTAACTGTGTAATCAGTTTTCGTGTTTCCTCAGAAGTTGCTTTACTACGAGTATCCATGATAATTAGTAATACATTATGTTAACTGAGAGGTTGTATTTTATCCCTATCTTCAACAAAAACATGGCTCTGTGAGCAACAACGCAATTTTCAAACTAAATCAGCAGGGGCGTACGCACTGTATGGTCAATTTTGACTCGTAGATATCAGCCTTCCGTCACAAATACACAAGCAACGGATTTGTATATCGGGATTTGCAATTTTTAGTGATGGAGTCTTTAAAAAAATTGAAGTATACAATTATTATGAGTGAAAATTACAAGCCATAATTTAACACTTCTGATTTACCGCGTGTTTTTTTTTGTTTTTTTTTTAGATTGAAGGTTTAACGACCACCGTGAGCAACTCAGTGGGCTAGAAGCAGTAGCCCGTCCCTAATTTAGGGTCACTGGTTCTAGGGAAGGAGAGAACCAGTGCCGTAGGACAAGCACAACATCCATGCTTCACCGAAATTTGAACCCGAACCTCTTCACGGACAAATGGTCATAAGCCAGCGCTTAGACAACTGCGCCACCGGGCTTACCGCGTGTTAACTTATAACTTATAAGGAAGTGTGTACGTTGACTGTCGACTCTGACTGTTGTAACGTACCAGGAGATGTGACGTACCTGCCAGAAAGACGCACACGACATAAAGGCAGATAGGAGTCAGAATAAATGTCCGCGCAGCTCAACTGGTAGAGCAACTTATTCCGGAATGAGTGGACCCGGGTTCGAACCCCGGCGTGGATAAAAATGACGGAGAAATTCACTTCGTTATAATGGCGCCCGAACTATCCGGATGACCCGACCGTTCAAAATCTCGCATTGGTGTGATGTTATTTCCACACCGCGAGATAGGAAAAATAAGAGAATCCTTTCTCCAGCACTTCGAAAAAAAAAAAAAAATAAGGGGCAGATGATGTAACGTACCAGGAGAGGAGATGTGACGTACCTGCCAGCAGGACGCACACGACATAAAGGCAGATAGGAATCAGAACAAATGTCCGCGTAGCTTAATTGGTAGAGCAACTTATTCCGGAATGAGTGGACCCGGGTTCGAACCCCGGCGCGGATAAAAATGACGGAGAAATTTACTTCGTTATAATGACGCCCGAACTATCCGGATGACCCGAACGTTCAAAATCTCGCAATGGTGTGATGTTATTTCCACACCGCGAGATAGGAAAAATAAGAGAATCCCTTCTCCAGCACTTCGAAAAAAAAATAAGGGGGAGATGATGTAACGTACCAGGAGATGTGACGTACCTGCCAGAAGGACGCACACGACATAAAGGCAGATAGGAATCAGAATAAATGTCCGCGTAGCTCAATTGGTAGAGCAACTTCTTCCGGAATGAGGGGACCCGGGTTGGAATCCTGGCGCGGATAAAAATGACGGAGAAATTTACTTCGTTATACTGTATGTGTAGTATTCGCAACAAAATATTAATATGCCAAATAAATAGGAATGCATGCAAAACATTTCGACTTACTATCGGGATATTTTGAACTGAAGTGTTTTTATGATTTTGTAATTTACCATCCACCGTGAGCAACTCAATGGGTTATAAGCAGTCCATAATTTGGGAACTGCTTATAGCCATCCCTAATTTGGGGCCTGGCGGTTACAGGGGAGTTGAGGAAGACAACTTCGTAAGACTAGCAGACAATCCATGTTTTGTATTCGGCTCAGGACACATCACGGGAGAATGGCTAAAAGGCAGCGTTTGTGCCACAGAGGCGGCAAAGTGATTTTTCCTCTGCTGAAAAGCTTTAGGTCGCCCTGTAGTTGAGGAGTCAGGGCATTGATTCCTTGCTAGTTGTCAGAGTTAGGTCCGAGTTCGAGTCCCGGATGAGAAATTGGTGGTTTGTCTATCTTACAGCACCGACTCTTCCTGCTCCCTTGAACCAGTGACCCCAAATTAAAGACGGTAGACGGCTTACTCATGGTGGGCGTCAAACTTCGAACAGAAAAAACAACAACTTACATGTGGGTGACTATCATTGTGCTAAACGCACGAAAATACCTGAAAAAATCAGTAATAGTAAATTATTGGAACGTACCGCTTTTACTAAAATAAAAACACACGTGAATTCGATGAAATTACCAGATACGTTTTTTTTTTATCTTACGTTTCCTGTCCTTGTAAGAGCATAAGACCACACCAAGCTATTGAACACTGGTTTTGGGGCTGCTTTTTCATAGAGAGAAAGACAATTGCAAAAAATAAAGCAGCATCCGTGTCTCACTGGACCTCGGACGAAGATGACTGCTTTCTGGCAGCGGCGACTTCTTAGTTTAACGTGAGGTATAAGGGTAAAGGCAATCTGTAAATTAAATTAAAATGATACCGCAATCGACAGCAGCTTATAAACCTTAATACGTCGTAACGGCAGTTAGGCAAGATGGCACCTTCGTAACGCGTCAGTTTGGCTCCGGAAGTGAGTGTGTAACCATAGAAGTTCCTCTTTCGGATTGCACTATTGTTGAACAGCGAGTCATAATAAAGTTTCTTTGAGCAAAGGGGTTAAGCCCGCTGAATTTTACAGAATCGTGCTAGCACAATATGGTAATGAGTGTATGGACCAGGAAAAAGTTTAGAAATGGGTTCAAATATTAAAATAAGGAAGAATAAGTATGACTGACAAAGTTCAATCAAGGGACCTGTCAACGTTGTAAACTCAAAACCATGTACAGTTCCGATAAAGTACTGTGACCGATAAAGTACTGTGTCCGTTGTGCGGCTGATATGTTAGAGGTAAGTTATAGTTGTGCCTATGCAATGCGCATGACGATTAAAATTTCGGAGAGTGTTTTCCAGGTGGGTCTTGAAACAGCTGACAGACAATAGCATATGGAGATTTCAACCCAGGTTTTGCAGCGTTATGAAGAAGATCTTGGTTTTGTTTTGGGAATTTTTTAACGATTATCGTGAGCAACTCTAAAGTCTATAAGCAGTTGAACCTTTCCTGATTTATATTCACTGTTTCCAATTCCGTAAGACAAACACGCAACCCATGCCATGAGGTGCACAAGTTTACCCTTTGTCGCCTCCTCCACTTTTTGGTTTCCCCTAATGGACTTTCAGCGCCCCTCCAGACTCCCTTTGTCGACTCCTTCTGTTTCGCTCCTCATTTACTCAATCTTCTCGAAGATTCTTTACCGTAACCTTCTTCTTTTTGGAGTGCCCCACACACCTGTTTTGTCCCTTCCCCTTCCTTCTGGTCGTCAATTTGGACTGCTCCTCATCATTCCCTCAGCTTTCAGCCCGAGAGAGAGGTACAGTGGAGGTTCTTCCACAGTAGTCTTCCTACTCCCTCCATTCCCCATCAGTTTCAAATTCTTTCCTCTCCTATCTGTTCTTTTTGCACTCTCACGGGCCACCATCCTTGCTCCACTCTTTCAGCTTTCCTCAACAGTTCCTGCAACATGATCATGATTTTAATTATTTCTTGATTCCTTCTGGTTCTCTTGATCCTCACCGCATGTTTCATGTTTTTATCTTTTCGTCTAAGCCAAGTTTGTCATTTATAACTTTGGCTTTCCCTACATTCCGTTCCCACTCTCCCCATTCCTTCTGCTGCAGCTGATTTCCTTGTCTCTCGTTTCCGCACTGTATTTCGAGAACGCCTCCAATTTGAAAAAGCTGTTACCTCACGCCAGAGTACCACGGCAACTGTTTCCATCTTATTGAATCCGGTATGGCTCCATGAGGTTGTGGATGCGTTGAACATCGATTTGTAGTCACTGGTGTGTCAATTGGTCCAGAAGTTCCACCAGAGTACGTGATGGGTGTCTATTCCAGCGTTTCACCTTCTGTTTCAGGTGATCCCACAGACTTTCCATGGGATTTAAATCTACAGATTTGGCGGAACAGTCGAGGTGAGACAGTGTTGCTGATTATTCGTCGTGCCACTCTGACAAAGGTTTAGCCCTGTATACACGGCAATTGTCGTTTCAGAAGACAGGAATGGCAATGTGATGCTGCACCTGAAGATGTATGTAGACGTAGAAATAAACTTGTATGTAGACGTAGAAATAAACTTGTATGTAGACGTAGAAATATAGTAACAAGATTCGCTGATTATTCGTCGTGCCACTCAGACAAAGGTTTAGCCCTGTACACACGGCAATTGTCGTTTTAGAAGACTGGAATGGCAATGTGATGCTGCTCCTGAAGATGTAGGGCAATGGGCAACACTTCTTCATTCAGAATGCGAAGGTACGCATGCTGGTTCAAATTCACTGTCACTGCAACGAGAGGGCACATATCGTGGTAAGAAAAACATCCCCAAAATATCACAGAACCACCTCCAGTTTGAACAACACCTTCGACACAATCAGGATTAAAGGCTTCGATGGGCCTGCGATGCACTCGTTGCTTCCCATCATTGGAGTACAAACAAAAACGAGACTCGTCAGACCAAATTACTCGTTTCGAATCCTCCACAGCAACGTTTACGGTGCCTCTGAGCCCTTTGATAAAGTGCAACTTTGTGACTTGCTGTCAAAAGAGGTCTTTCCCGTGGTACTCTGCTCCAGATGTCCGTCGCATGCGGTTTTCGTGGCAATGCCCTTTTGGATATTGGTAGGAGTGAACTTTCATTTACTGTTTGGAGCAATTGTTGCCTGATTTGAAACCGATTTGCAGTTACTAGGCGTGAAACACAGCGGCGGTCCGTGTTGATAAGAATCGTTTTTAGGCCACAGTTACTTCGCCGTTTTTCAGTTGACTGCGAGCTATACCACTGTTTGTAAAAACGTCGGACAGTACGCTTCGACACACCAACAAATTGGGCGACTTCATTCATTTTTTGTCCGTGGGCACAGCCAAACACGATGGCTCCTTTTCTTCACTCAGTAACGTCTGTCTTACGACTCATATTGCAGACTAAATTCAAAACACACGTTGCTTTTCACTACTGAACGAAACAGAAATGATCCTGTACACCACATCAGTGCTATTTGTCTCCCACCAATGCAATCATGGCGGCCTCTGTGCAACCTGTAACTTCCTACTCTCATTTGTGTTAGGGCTGGTTAGTTTTATTGTCCGGTGTGCTTAGTTATCGAGCCACCACCTTAACTTTGGAATCGTTTGTCGCAGGTGAACAAGTAAGGTACCGTTGGAAAGTACAAGTACTTAAAGGGAACTATCACGTGATGAAAAGAAACATTCTAAATAACAAGATAATTAGCTCTTTATCTCCGAATGTTTCCATATAATGTATTGTTTATTTATGCGTATTCTATTTAGCACACGGAAACCCTCCTAAATCTTAAATGTCGTCCAAATTGAATTATCTATAGCGAAGATACACAATCTACCAACAAGTAATTGGACACCCCTGCAATCGACGATATCTGCGGTCCTGATACACGTTACGGCCGCCGCCGTTAAATATCGTGTGGGAAACAACAACGCAACCAGTCGCATACAAGATGCAACGCAGTTCGGAGTTCTTTGATTTTGAGAAAGGTGTAATCGTTGGGTATCAGAGAAATTGCATATCATTACGTGACATATCCAGCGAGTTGAAGTACTCAAAATCTTCAATGGCCTACGTGATTGGCAAGTGGAAGATGAGAGGTGACTGTCGGAATGTGCCCCAACCCGGCAGAACCACAAAACTGGGAGTTAGAGACCGACGGGTGCTGGCCAGAGAAAGTCAAAAGAACCACACCAAATCGATGGGCCACATCCGCGAGGAGTTTCAACAGGCATCCGGGAATGTTCTTTTGATGAGTACCATCCGTAAGGAAGCCCATCTGCTCGGTTATCATGGACGTGCTGCCGCCCACAAGCCTTTGATCACCAAGTCCAATAGCGCTGCTCGGCTAACGTGGTGCAAAGAACGTCGACAGTGGGCCGTTGAACAGTGGAAACAGGTGCTCTGGAGTGACAAATCAAGGTTCACCCTCTACCGTTTGGATGGCAGGGTCTGGGTTTGGCGTCTGCCTGGAGAACGCCTCCTGCCGGAATGTATTGTGCTAACTGTAAAGTTCGGCGGCGGTGGAATTATGCTATGGGGGTGTTTCTCCTGGTATGGCACGGGACCCTTGGTCTCAATTCTTGGTACACTCAACGCCGAGACCTACTGCACCATTTTGGATAACCATGCGCTTCCTACGTTGTGGCAGTTTTACGGGGTGGACCCATGTTATTTTCAGGATGACAATGCCACCTGTCATGTTGCGAGGTCCACCATGGCTTGGTATGGTGACAGTGAGGTTAATCGAATGGATTGGCCTGCGCAGAGCCCAGACCTTAACCCTATCGAGCACCTCTGGGACGAGTTGGAGCGTCGACTTAAGGGGTGCCTCCACCGTCCGAAATCGGTGAAGGAGCTGACCTGTCTTCTCCAAGCCGGGTGGAAGAAAATACTGCTAGCCGTCGTACAACGCCTGGTTGAGAGTATGCCCCGGAGGGTCGCAGCTGTAATCGCTGCTCGTGGAGGCTCCACCAACTATTGAAGGTGAATAAACTTCGTTTTCCTTTGCTATCACAGGTGTCCAATTACTTGTTGGTAGATAGTGTATATTTGCGGCTGTATTTCATTATATCAGCCCAGTCCCGCTACCATCCTTGCTCACTTGGGACTGTGCGTGCCCGAATGTGGACTTTTCAGCTGGTCTTTTTTTAATAATACATGACCAATGTTAAGCAGAATATAGCGTTACACGTATTTCTAGTAGTATGATATTTATATCCTCGATTTCTGTATATGTTCTTTTCAAATATTTGAATAAAAAACAGCCGTTTTGGCAGGAATTGACATATGGACACGTCATTGACGACAGCAACGTAATGTTACTACAGAAGTCAACAAACTAACACAAGGAACTTTGCCTTATACAAATTATTCCCATCATCATCATCATAGGCTGTATGACTAATCTCTTTAATAGTAAACTCAACAGTTACTTATCCTCCTATTCTGTTATTTACCAGGTTTGCTTTCAAACCTACATGGCGAAATTTGTTTTGTGCTTATGTTTATCAAGTTAAATTTATTATATTTTACGGACATCCTAGAATCTGACTTAATCTCAAAAATATCGAATTTCGTTGTTCTGCTTCAATTTTCTGTTAGGAAACATCTTTTCAGTGATACGCGAACCTTTATGACTTTGACAAAATGTGATGATTGGAAACAAGAATTTTCAAAACAGAGTTCAGCTTGCACAGATTAGGGATTTGCATTGTTAGAAAACACAAACTCGCTATTCTAACACTAATTCAAGTCATTAGCATGAATACATGCGACTGTTATAAAAGAAACTGCAACGGTAAATGAAGCCCGTCCCTATATGGGTATCATTTACTGACCGTGATCACGGCAATGAGCTAAGGCCCTGATCAAGGTCAGGTACTTTGTTCATCTGTGTTCTGTACACAATGCAATAATAATCGACAACTCGCATTGATTATTGCAAAAGCGGGGAAGATTTATCAGAGGTTAGGCCAAGATGCAGACTTTCCAGTATCATTGCAATTCTTGCAGGTAAGAACACGTTACAGGTGTGTTTCCAAAATCTAGATACATGGGTGTTCCGTCTAACTCTGTTTGATGTGCGAAATTTTGCCATCTGATTGTTGTGCGAAATTTTCCAAGCTTTCGCACATCAACCAGATGGCTTTTTCGCTGTCTACCTTCCTTGAGAAAGCCATCTGTTTGATGTGCGAAAGCTTAAAAAATTTATTTGTATTCTACACCAAGAAATTTCGGATTTTTAGTTTAGTTATACTATTTTGAGTATAATTTGCTGTACAGTTCCTACTTATTGAACGTGCCTCAGCTACTGACCTGAGAGACGACGACCTCTGACAAACACGTGTCAAGGTCAGTGCGTACAACAATTCAGGAGCGGGGAAGGATGGCTCACTTTCGTTTGGCTCATCCTTATAGTTTATGCTCAACTCGAACATACTAAGCCGTAAAAAAGTTCTTCGTGACAATGATAAAAGTTGTTACCTCTGATATATACACCGTGGAATGTACATGAACTGTCGCTGCAGTTATCCTACTGAATAGACAGCAGATGAATGTCTATGTACACCAAATGACACATGAGTGGTTACGGTTATTTTCTTAACAGGTAGTCGAAGACGTCTAATTCGCAGATGGAAACGGGTCATGGGTTAACGAGTCAGCGGGTGTAAACGGGTCAGCAATCTAGCGGGTCAAACGGGCCAGCATTCTAGCGGGTCAAATGGGTAGGGAAACCAAAAAAAATTTTTTTTCGAAGAAAAATGCGCTCTGTGAAATTTTGTGCTCGACACTGACGCACGCTGACTGAAAAATGACTTGTCATGCAATACGAACAAAGAATGTTTTGAGAAGGAAAAGTGTCCATTCCTTCTGAGGGGCAATGAGTAAAACACCACCCACATTATGTGAACTTTCAACTCATCATAAACTTGTGCAAATTGGTGTAGCTGTGAAACATATTCTGAAGCTTGATATGTTATGAAGAAAACAGCAAAAACTGAAATTAAACATACACAAGTTGTTTAACTCAAAATTTTTTACTGTAGCGCCATCAAAATTAGGTGGAACAGCCTTAACATTACTGCGTAGGAACTTTTTGACTCTCGCATATGTGTTTGAAAACATGTGTAAAACAGTTAGGTTATGTCTTGTAAGTGAAAGACGACAGTTTCAATACTTTCTGTAAGTAAGTGAGTAAGTTATTCATGTAATACATTTATTTGATTTCCATACACCCTAAGATGCCCATTGTGGAGAGTCTTTTCGAACCCCTTAAATACATACAGTATATTATTGTTAAAAGCAGATTTCCCGGGTCGTATCCGGGGTCGGTTATAGATCGGGGTCTGGTCCGATTATGTGACGCCCGGGTCCGAGTCCAAAAGTTTTGACCCGTTTCCAACTCTGGTCTAATCCGGGAGAGGCTGTTTGCGAACAGACCTAACTTGCACACATAGATTCCGCTTCTGTATTGCAGCGACACGGCAGTTCTTTTTTCTCTATCATCGAAAGTTTTAGCTTCAAGTAAACACGGCCGCTTTATACGATTATAACATCATAACTTTTGGCTGCTGCTTCAACATTATATCTCTTCTAGTTCTTGTCAGTCACATGCATACATCATGCTCGCTGACCTCAGAAGCCGGATGCATGCATGAGGTCAGAGAGCATGGTAATGAGGTTGTCAGTGTTGCCAACCTCATTTCCCGAGGGAGAAGATATAACGTGAAGATTTAAAAACGCTAAAAGAGGATGAACTCAAATTTATATAAAAAAAAGTAAATATGAAAGTTAAATTAGAATATACACAGTGTGGCAAAGAATTTTTAAGGCTGGGTCTGTAAAATGAAATAGAAACACGAAATTAATTATAATTTGTTTTGGTTTGTTATTCAAAATAAGTCCCTCCGACTCCAATACACTTGTTACAGCGATTTAATAATGATTCGAATGCGTGTTCCAGTTCACTTTGCGGAATTGCCTCCAAAGCATGCGTCGAAGCTGTTTGTATGGTCGAAATATCATCAAAATAACACCCTTTTAACGCCATTTTAAGTTTTGGGAATAAAGAAAAGTCGCAGGGTGCTAAATCAGGCGAATACGGTGGATGATTCAACACACAGACGTTATTTATCTCCAAAAATCTACGAACAAGAAGTGAAGTGTGACTGGGTGCATTATCGTGCAACAAACACCAACTGTTTTCATCCCGATATTCTGGACGAATGCGACGAATTCTGCCCATCAAACGCCTCAAAACATTTAAATAAAACTCACCAGTAATTGTTTGTCCCTTGGAACAAATTCTTTGTGGATAATACCCTTACTATCGAAGAATGTAATGAGCATTGTTTTGATTTTCGTTGGAACTTTTCTTGTTTTTTTGGCTTGTGGTGAGTTTTTTGACTTCCATTCCGCACTTTGTCGCTTTGTTTTAGGATCATATTGAAAACAACATGTTTCATCACCTGCAACAGTCGATTTTACGAAGTTTGGATCATTTTCAGCGGCTGAAGTGATGTCTCTGCAATGTGCACTTCTCCTTGATTTTTGTTCATTGGTTAACGTGTGTGGAACAAATTTAGCACAGACTTTTGCTTTGCCCAAATCTTCTTGCAGGATGGTTCGAATCATTTCTTTGTTGATGTTTAAAAACTCTTTCATCATTCTTAGTGACACGTCGATTGTTTGCCATGAAATCACGCACTTTTTCAATAATCTCAGGTGTCCTAGATGAACTTGGTCTTCCGGTATGCTTATCATCTTAAAGCTTATCTCTTCCGTCCAAAAAACGTTTGTGCCACAGGAAAACATTTGATCTACTTAAACAAAACTCACCGTAAACTTGTTTCATCATTTGATACGTTTTCGAGGCACTTTTACCAAGTTTTGCGTTAAATTTAATAACAGCCCTTTGTTCCATCTTAATAATTCAACATGAAAAAAATTTTACTTCTGTAATGAACGGCAGTTTCGTTTGAGTTACTTTAACAACTGAGCAGTACTTTTGGCAGAAAGCAAGCAGATGGTCACGGTTTATAACGCATTCGCGATTACGCTGGTGGCGCCACCGTAGGCTGAAATCTAGCGCCAGTCTTAAAAATTCTTGGACGCACTGTGTACGTCACAGCATTTATTAAACTAAGTGCCTCGGCACTTACAGTATTTTACAATCATCCAGGACTCGAACACTGGGGCTGCAAATCCAAGTTTAATGCAAAGGATTGTCACTGAGGACGAGATCTGGATGCACCATTTTGACCATAAAAGCATGAGGCAGAATATGGAGTAGAAATACTTTTCTTTACTAGAAAAAAGAAAGTTCAGAATAGTAAATAGTAACGCTGTACTAGTGATCCGATTTATTGGCGTAGAAAATAAACACATAAGCGTTTCCAAGCTTTCGCACATCAACCAGATGGCTTTTTCAAGGAAGTTAGACAGAAACTGCCTAACCTCCTTGAAAAAGCCATCTGGTTGATGTGCGAAAGCTTGGAAACGCTTATGTGTTTATTTTCTACGCCAATAAATCGGATCACTAGTACAGCGTTACTATTTACTACTTAATTGGTGTATTGTTCCTCGTTATAAATTTAAGTTCAGAATAAATACACTGGAAAACATAATGCTTGTGCTTCTAAAACGACGGGTAAAAAAATGTCTATTGGAAAGCAACAATGTTTGATTCACTTCATAATGTACTGCAAAGATAACGTATAAAAAATTTTCGCATACGAACAGTTCACATGCTGGAATGAATGAGTTCTGGATCCAACTGTAGGAAATTAGCAAACTTAGCAAGCTCTCATGTCTGCAAAAACAAAACAAGGCCAGTAGTCAAAAGTTTTACTTGGAAGACGTCATCGTTATAGCGAGGTTAGAGGATAACAATTATTCGAACTCATTGGAGATTTAGGTAAACACCATCAGACCGTGTGTTCATTTGCCTATATTCTATAGGTGTCTATCAAAGTAATGGAAACACCGACTGCGATGTGAGATATCACGTAGCTGTATATAAATGACAAGGACGACATCGTCCGCGATGTGAGGTATATAAGTCCGCGATGTGAGATATCACGTAGCTGTTGTGGAGTAATTGTTGACAATGTCAGATCTTAGTGGCTTCAAAAACAGCATGATCATTAACGCGCGTCTCGCCGGATCTTTAGTAACTGGAACGGCAGCAATAGTAGCTGTAGCAAAACGTTTGTAGTCAATTCCGTCGTCCGCCCAGATACCAGGCTCAAAAGGGTCTTGTTTACAATTCGTTAGATGATGTACGAAAGACACTGTGGGTAACTGAGCTGGAAAACAGGAGAGACACTCCACTGCTTGTGTAATTTATCTAACATCACTCAGGGACATGCTGTCTAACCAACTCTGTAGCCATTTAGTAAGCACCGTCTACTGATCCAATTGATAATACATTGTGAAGCACGAAACCTGCGTCCAATATGTGGTTTCCAGTTACGGACAGACGGACGTAAGGATGTTACATTTACAAAACGTTTTCAAAAGACACCCTAAAAAGTTGCTTCGTCAATGAAGACTAAATAAGTTGATTTCAAGGAACAACGATATTGAATTTTATTTGTAAAACCGTTCCTTTCAAAAAAATTTCAGATACCATTTAGGAAATGAAGTTTGCTATTTAGTTCATTCTGACGTTCGGAGAAGTCCATTTGTTATTTTCAAAGGCGGTATTTGAAAAGTAGGTCTCTTACGTGCGCACGTTCCATTCATTCTAAACTTCTTCCTTCATCAAAATTACCATTGTAAAGATCGCTTTTGTCTTTTCATTTGTTCACACAATTTGTCTATTGTTTTGCCAGTGTTAAAACTTTTATTCTAATCTAAACTTCTTTTCCCTCTCTACAGAAAATTAGCTTCCTGCTTGTGTGCGTAAACCTCCACAACAAGAAATACAATGGTAACAATAATGTCTCTTTCTTTACGAATACGAGAAACAGTTTTAGGATTCCACAGGTTAAAGAAATCATTAAGTGCTATGCGCACTTAGGTCGTGCACGGCCCTTATCGGCTTCTTTGTAACAAGCACAAGGATCAAAGAGTTAAACATTATGCCGAATGAGATTTTTGAGGTGATTGTAAGTTAAATCCTCTCCGATGTGTAGTTGTAAGGCATTGGTAAGAAAACAAAAACGACGTTTCAAAGACTGGGGCATGAGCAAATCCAGTGTTTAAGAATTGCTGTGTTATAAAATATTCATAACTTATTATTTACTGCTTGCAACCGTTACACCAATGTTGAAGTTTGTTGACTGTTTATTTCAGAAATAAGTGCATGTCACCAAATATTATCGTTCGTTGAAATAGAAATGAGATAATGTGATAAGCATGAAATAGGTCCTTGCCTTACAAACGATTCACAACTTCCTTACCATGAATTTTTAATATCTAATTCTTCAAGTCACCTTTAATCTCTAATGCAGAATCTTTCCATTATTTCTTGTAAAGCAGCTTCCCAGTAACTATTCCCTGCCATTTCCCAAGTAGTATATTAATGTACACAATTTCTCGATGTTCTCATTATTTGTTAATAGCATAACGAATTTAATCTTTGGAAATACCTGGTCTGTATAACTTAAATTTATTCAAAGGACTTAAATCTCCAATTGAAAATCTCTGCGTTATGTTTTTCATTATTTCTTGACATTTTTCAAGTGGTATGCTAATATTACGTAACTTTCCAATGTTCTGATTTTTTGATAATAACATAACGATTTTATTCTTTGGAAATACCTTGCCGGTGTGACTGAAATCTCTTCAAGGGATTTAAATCTCTAACGGAGAATCTCTGCATTATTTCTTGCAAAGGAGCTTCCCAGATACTCCCGAAATTTTTCAAGTGGTATGTTAATGTTACACAACTTCCCGATGTTCTGATTATTTGATGCCGCCCCGATGGCCCAGTGGTCTGAGCGATGACTTATGATCATTCGTCCGAGATGGATCTTGGTTCGAATCCCGGTGAGGCATGGATGTTGTGTTTGTCTTACGGCGCTGGCTCTTTCCCTTCCCTGGAACCAGTGGCCCTAAATTAGGGACTGGCGACTACTTATAGCTCACTGAGTTCTTCACGGTGGTCGTTAAACCTCCAATCAAAAAACAATTATTTGATAATAACATACAATTTTTTGATAATAACATACCTTTGCCTTTTGAAAATAGCTGATCTCTGTGCCTCAAATATCTTTAATGTATTTAAATCTCCCATGGAGAATTTCTACATCATGTCTTGCATAATAGCTTCCCAGAATCTTTCCCCAACATTTCCCAAGTGGTATGTTAATATTCGCAACTTTCCAATGTCGTAGTTATTTCATAACATAAGACTTTACCCTTTGGAGATACCTGGTCTGCATGCCTCACGATGAGAGAAAAAATCACTTCAGGAATTAATCAAGAAATTATCTTCGTAAGCACATGAGGAGTACACAAGTTTGTTACATTCAGCAATTATCTTTCAGAAAGGAATTATTTTTGGATCACTATTGCTCATGTAACACATCTTTAGCAAACATGAAAATTGCATTGTCCAGAAATCAAACCCATATCTTCCGTTTTCTGCTCGGAAATGCTAAAGTTACCCTACCCGGGACAACGAGCCTCTAACCAACTGAAGCTAAGACTTTGGACATTCGAAAAATTCAGATTTTCGCTAATACTAAAATCTACTTGTTGTTTAGAATTTGAACAACTTCAGATTTCTGATTCAGTATCAAAGTATGATTACCGAAAATAATATTGCTCTTACGTTTCCCCGTGTACTTGGAAAGATTATTTCTTCATTATCATCATTCGCTGTGTTGATATCTGAAGCACTGGGCGTATGAAGTGAATCCGTTACTCGTAGACAGGCGTCTAGTCGGGCCGAACGGGATAAGTCTGAGCCCGGCCCGATATTTAGCCCGGCTCGGGCTCTCTCAGGAGACTCGAGCAAAGCAAAGTAATATGCTTCTCCGGGTCGGACCAGAATGCAAATCTCATGATAAAAAATCAGACATTAACACTAGTTTTTGCCATAGCTGTTTTCCTTTGTTGAAGTTTGCTTTTAGAAGTGTGGAAATTAGGCGCTAATACTTTTGTCCTGTTTTTGGATTGAATTCAACGAACTCTTAAGAGCGATTAGATCTCTGTCTGTGACCCTGCCCTCTTGTTACTCTTCCTGCATTTTATGGTATAAATGAACAGCCCGAACGCGAGTGAAATGTTTGTAGCATTTTCACTGCGCTTGTGTGGAGTCGGCATTGGAGTAAGCTGTAGTGCTGAGTGAAATCGGTTGATTTCATCACAACGATTTCTTTGAGCTTTCGTGATCTAAGGCTAGGAAGCTTAGATGGCAAAAGCTTAAAGAAATCCATGGAGAGAGAAGGCATTGGAGGCTGTACTCTCATGGAGAGAGAAGGCATTGGAGAGAAGGCTGTACTCTCATGGAGAGAGAAGGCATTGGAGAGAAGGCTGTACTCTCATGGAAAAAGAAGGCATTGGAGAGGAGGCTGTACTCTCATGGAGAGAGAAGGCATTGGAGAGAAATCTGTACTCTCATGGAGAGAGAAGGCATTGGAGAGAAGGCATTATACTCTCATGGAGAGAGAAGGCATTGTACTCTCATGGAGAGAGAAGGCATTATACTCTCATGGAGAGAGAAGGCATTGGAAAGGCTGTACTTTCATGGAGAGAGAAGGCATTGGAGAGAAGGCTGTACTCTCATGGAAAGAGAAGGCATTGGAGAGAAGGCTGTACTCTCATGGAAAGAGAAGGCATTGGAGAGAAGGCTGTACTCTCATGGAGAGAGAAGGCATTGGAGAGAAGGCTGCACTCTCATGGAGAGAGAAGGCATTGGAGAGAAGGCTGTACTCTCATGGAGAGAGAAGGCATTGGAGAGAAGGCTGTACTCTCCTGGAGAGAGAAGGCATTGGAGAGAAGGCTGTACTCTCATGGAGAGAGAAGGCATTGGAGTGAAGCAAAGGAAATGAAGAAGAGAAAGAGAGAAATATCTTTTTCTTTTAGAAGGGGCGCCGCGACAGCGCTAATACCACCTTTTGCACTATCACGTCACTCTTCTCTTTCTTCTGCTCTGCACTCCTCGATTTTTCCACCCATTTGGCGATCAAAGCTAGAGGCATTGGTGATTGCAATTGCAGTAATTTCTTTACGAAGACTCAGATTTCTACAAGGAAAGATAATGAAGGGAAAATGTTTCAGCTATTCATTCCGAGCTTTCACGACGGCAACGGAACCAATAAGTTAAGGAAAACACTGGAACTTGATTGCTCTACACAGTATTTTTTTCCTCTTCACACTCCACACATTACGCAAATTGCTGTTTGTTGCTTCTTAAACAGACAGTGGATCAAGCAGCGCCCTGACTGTGTTCACACACCAGTTCAATTAACATCAGCAAATACACTGACGGAAAAAAAATCCCAACACCATGAAAAAATAGTTGTAGAGGAATGAAATGGCGGCAATACATTTGTATAGGTAACATATTTAATCGATTAAGGTTTCAAGATCACAACATGTCGACACTCTGTAGAGCATGTTGGCTTACAACAGCGGTATGCAGGCGAGCGTTATCCTGTTGGAAAACACCCCCTGGAATGCTGTTCATGAATGGCAGCACAACAGGTTGAATCACCAGACCGACGTACAACTGTGCCGTCAGGGTGCGTGGGATAACCACGAGACTGCTCCTGCTGTCATAGGAAATTGCTCCCCAGACCATAACTCCAGGTGTAGGTCCAGTGTGTCTCGGCCGCAGACAGGTTGGTTGCAGGCGCTCACCTGGCTTCCTTCTAACCAACACACGGCCATCCCTGACACCCAGGCAGAACCGGCTTTCATCAGAAAACACAACAGATCTCCATTCCGTCCTGCAATGAGCTCTAGCTTGACACCACTGACGTCTCAAACTGCAGTGGTTTGGAGTAAGTGGAATGCACGCTACAGGGCGTCTGGCTCGGAGCTGTCCTTCAAATAACCGATTTGTAACAGTTCGTTGTGTCACTGTGGTGGCAACTGCAGCTCGAATTGCTGCCGCAGACGCGGTACGATGCGCCACGGCCATACGCCGTACACGGCGGTCTTCCCTCTCAGTAGTGCCACGTGACCGGCCGGAACCCGGTCTTCTTGAGGCAGTACCTTCCCTTGACCACCGCTGCCAACAATCATGCACAGTGGCTACATTCCTGCCAAGTCGTTCTGCAATATTGCGGAAAGAAAATCCACCTTCTCGTAGCCCTATTACACGACCTCGTTCAAACTCCGTAAGCTGTTGATAATGGCTTCTTCGTCTTCTTAAAGGCATTCTTGACTAACATCAACACCGTACGTCGAATCTCAACGATAACTAACGCTCACGAACGTTACAGCGCGTATTTACAGCAAACCTGCTCTGCATGTTCCGAAGGGCGCTACTAGCGCCACACGTATGCGCCGAGGGCGAAATTTGTATAGACGTCATCTTACAGATGTACTCTCACCGCCTACCAACTGTCGTTTATCTAACACAACCCCTTCTTGGTGTTGGGATTTTTTCCCGTCAGTGTATATCCCGTTCCTTATGCTGCGGTAGAAAATTTATTTCGTTGTTGAATAATTTTAAATGAAAGAAAAAAATATTAATACAATTAAGGGGTTTTTTTTTACGAACAGTTTTGTCGCTTGAGGTGGGGACAAAACTGTTCTCATTTGTCACGATATGCAGGATTCTTAGTGACCGGTTCTAAATGCACATTTTTACAGAATAACTTCTCAATGTGCTTTCTTGTTCTTCTGAGGCAGATTTTCCTCCTGAGAGGATGAACATTTTCAATAGTAATATAAAAGTTTCTAGAAAAATCATTCGTACAAACCTGACAAGAATTTTCTTCACACTTCTCAGTTTTTCAAGCACCCAATTTTCCCGGTAGATGGTTAAAAGCATATATGTGCTTTTTGATTCGAAGAACTGAATTCGGAACGGACAAACGTATGTCTAATACCGATTTTAAATATATTATCTTCCTTCTCTAGTCTGCAATTTTTCCACTGGGCGGCTTAAAAGTATGTTTGTTTTGGTTAAAATATCCCTTCGTTTAGGATACATACGGAAGTTCTTATTGGATTATCTAATCTACAATGCTTCTCTTTTTAATGTACGGCTTTTACATTAGGTGGGAGTTATTTGCTATCAGTGAATACGATATGTTCGTTAGAGGCGTGATGACTTAATATTGGGTCATTTATGTCAAAACACTTACTTATCTTACCACACCCGAATCGTCAATAGCGTAAGCCTGCCTTTATCCTCCAATATTCTATTGTTAGGAGAAGAAAAGGATTTTTTAAGTTTTACGCTCTCACCAAAGAGATGTTCAAAATAACTGTAACTATTTAAAAAGTATAGCACTTCAACGGAAGCCATTCACATTGTTATATCTATTCTGAACAACCTACGGAACAACACCCTTTCCTTGCAGCTTTAAGGGGTTCTTTTTGTACTGGACCGCAGACTGTTGTACGTTTTCTACGGTAAAGGCGGAAACGTCGCTCTTAAAATCAACAATGATTACGAACATAATCTAAGTTAGTAAAAACCGAAGCAATAATTTCGAAGAGGAATAAAGCAGGAAGTCTTCGTCCTTCAGTCGCTTTATATTGTTAAAAAATTCAGCAGGATCCCGATATCAGAATGCACATGACTAAAGAAATTGGGTGGGGGCCGTTTTAACAAAATGTTCCCGCCTTCAAAGGACGTCGACTCATTTGTTACGGCAGTGTTAGAAGAACTACGCCGGTAACGAGAGTATGGAAATGCAGCATGACAGTAAAAGGCTCTATGAAGATGTTAATAAGGGCATACAAATAGAAAAGAAAAAACGAAACTGGATTGTTCAAAGGAGCTATTACACATACAGTACTTAAAGTTGTTTATGAAAAGTCACATTGCCTCACTTTGAAGATCGTTTTCCACATTAGGGTTCAGTGACCTTTCCGTCAGAGGGAGTTATACGAACTGCTGAAACTAAATGAGAATAGTAAAACAGTTGCAGATTATGCTGGACTTCACGTAAGAAGTTTGTATGAGTTTGTATGAGAAGATAATTTACAGAAATCCTTTCTCACTGGTTACCTACAAAAAAGAGCTATAACAAAGGACGATGAACCTAAGAACTGCGAAAAGATGTTTGTCACTTGTTTCTGCTCACCGGCATGATGACCGCGTCAGAGGGACTATCTCTTCTCCATCACGTCTTGGGTCACAACAAAGATCTATAGAAGGGAGGGGTTATCACTTGTTATAGGTTTATGGTCATTACTGGTGAGGTGAGGGGCTTGAAAGGAGTTTTTTGCCGTTGCTTTCGTATAACCTGGCCGCTATATAAACAATTCTATTTGACAAGCGAAAAAAAAAATAGATGGGGCGCCATTTGATAACCATGCGTTTAGATATTCGCTGAAAATCATACGATATCCTGCGTTTAGATATTTACTCAAAATTATACTATACCGTGCGTTTAGTTACTCACTTAAAATTATTCGAAACCGTGCGTTCAGATGTTCACTCAAAATTATGCGATATCCTGCGTTTATATATTTACTCAAAATTATACGATACCGTTCCTTTAGATATTCACTCAAAATTATACGATACCGTGCGTTTAGACATTCACTCAAAATTATATGATACCCCGAGTTTAGATATTTACTCAAAATTACGCGATACCGTGCGTTTTGATATTCACTCAAAATTATGCGTTTAGATATTTACTCAAAATTATACTATACCATGAGTTTAGATACTTACTCAAAATTATTCGAAACCGAGCGTTCAGATGTTCACTCAAAATTATTCGAAACCGTGCGTTCAGATGTTCACTCAAAATTATTCGAAACCGTGCGTTCAGATGTTCACTCAAAATTATTCGAAACCGTGCGTTCAGATGTTCACTCAAAATTATGCGATATCCTGCGTTTATGTATGTTCACTCAAAATTATTCGAAACCGTGCGTTCAGATGTTCACTCAAAATTATGCGATATCCTGCGTTTATGTATTTACTCAAAATTATACGATACCGTTCCTTTAGATATTCACTCAAAAATATAAGATACTGTGCGTTTAGACATTCACTCAAAATTATATGATACCCCGAGTTTAGATATTTACTCAAAATTACGCGATACCGTGCGTTTTGATATTCACTCAAAATTATGCGTTTAGATATTTACTCAAAATTATACTATACCATGCGTTTAGATACTTACTCAAAATTATTCGAAACCGTGCGTTCAGATGTTCACTCAAAATTATGCGATATCCTGCGTTTATATATTTACTCAAAATTATACGATACCGTTCCTCTAGATATTCACTCAAGATTATACGATATCGTGCGCTTAGACATTCACTCAAAATTATGTGATACCCCGAGTTTAGATATTTACTCAAAATTACGCTATACCGTGCGTTTCGATATTCACTCAAAATTATGAGATACGTGCGTTTCGATATTCACTCAAAATTATTCAAAACCTTGCGTTTAGATATTCATTCACAATTACTCGAAACCATGCGTTTAGATATTCACTCCAAAACTATGCGACCCCGTACGTTTAGGTAATCAGTTAAAATTGTAGGATATCGTAGGTTTAGATATTCACTCAAAATCAATGTAAAATGAGACGGTGCTCCGTCTTTTTGGAAAAACATTTTCAGCATCCGAGACAGAGGTGCATCATCAAAGAATTGCATTAAGCAATTCTGTAGCAGCACATGTAAAGGAAGCAAGAAAAAATGATCAATCTATATTTCATCTGAAACCATATTCTGAGGTTCGAACTGAATGTGAGTATTTTCCATCTGATTCGAATTACTATTCCACGAAAACCGGCAATTTTGTGTACTGATATCACAAATTAGCTAAGATATGGCCTTATCGCTGAAGATGGACATGTTCCTATATTACAAAATCCATCTACAAAGCTCTTGTCTTCGATTCTTATCGTCAGCGTGCACATTCTTGTCTAACCCTTTTCTTAACTTAACTTTCTAGCTGTTTATGGGAGCTACGAAGTTTTTTTTCATAAATAAGGATTCAAAAAATATTTCCAATGTTTCCCAAACAGATATACGTTTTACTGTACCATTTTAAAGTCGTCTGGCAACATTTCCCGTTCTTTTTAAAGTGATTAATTAGCCGTTTAGTGATTGATTTTTGAATTGGAAACATGCACACTGGTGTCCGAAGTTTTAAAAGTTCCCATATTTTTAAACTTCCGTATTTTCACAGATTTTCTGTGGTCAGTAATTCCGTTTATTTTAGAAAACTTCGTTTCGTGTTTTTTTTTTTTCGTATTTATACAGAAATTTCGGAAAATCGAAGAAACTGAATATTTCAGCTGATAATCCTTCCCCCCCCCCTCGTCGCCCGTCCCTACTTTGAGGTCACTGGTTCCAGGGAAGGGAGAGAGCCAGTGCCGTAAGACAAACACAGCATCCACGCTTCACCGGGTATCGAACCCGGACCCCTTTCTGACGAATGATCAGTAGCCATCGCTTAGACCACTGAGCCACCGGGACGGCAACGTAAAACTAATTACGCGATAAGAAAATGATTTTTGTCATTAATGCGAGTCAATCGTCATTTTATATTCTGTAGGGGCTCATTATTTTTAAATAGGTTTGTAATAATTTTATTTTTTCTGTAAGAGGACTTATCACAAATTAAGAACTTTTTTTTTTTTTATTGGAGGTTTAACGACCACCGTGAGCAACTCAATGCTCACGGTGGTCGTTAAACCTCCAATAAAAAAAAATTCGAACCCGGGCCCCGTTCGGACGAATGATCAGACTCCATTGCTTAGACCACTGCGCCACCGGGGCGGCAAAATGTTTTCCATCGTGATCTTTCGAAGCAGCAACAGAATGCTTTCGAACTTGAGATATTTCTAACCTGACAATGACTTTCAATTATCTTTAAGAAAAGGTGAAACGTACTGTTTTATAGTATTATTTCACAAAACTCCTAAATATTAAATTTGCCTTTGATAGCTAAAGTTGCTTTTTTCTTAAAGACACCACAGACTGATACATAAATATCCTACAACCACCTGTATAATAATTTAAGTACCTGGTGTTTTACGGTAGCACAATATACAATAGCTGGAGCACAAAATAGAGAAGAGGAGAAGGAAGGAATATCCGGTGCCACAATAACCAAAATTTTATGCGATAAGCTATCATGATATCCAATCTCAATACAGAACTTTATAACAATCTCGATATATAACCCCGGTGGTGTAGTGGTCTAAGCGAGGGCCTCTGATCATTCGTCCGAAAGGGGTGCGGGTTCGAATCCCGGCGAGGCATGGATGTTGTGTTTGTCTTACAGCACTCCCTTCCCTGGAACCAGGGACCCTAAATTAGGGACGGGCGACTTGAGTTGCTCGCGGTGGTCGTTAAATTTCCAATAAAAAAAAAAATAACAGAACTTCAAAATCAGATTCTTCGATAGACAATTGAAATTTACTTGTTAATCAAACCTCAAGTATTCCCGCGAATCGTTCCTACTACTGGAAAATTTTCTTCATATGGATACGAAAAGAGAACTCAGTTTCTCCGTTAATATACGAAAGGAATTGGGAAAGGCTTTTGAAAATTCAGAATTTTCCGTTAAAGGCTTTTAAGAATTTTCCGTTTCCAGAATTAAAAACGGCAATTCACCATCAATATAGGAAAAAAAAATTGCAGAAAGATTAAGAAGTACGAACACTCCGTGAAATTTAGGTTTCTTTCCGTCATTTTAAAAGAAACCTAAATTTTATGGAAAAAGTTATCAGAAATATATTTCGTTAATTCACGGAAAGTGGCTCATGAATTTCAGAATTTTTTTTACGGTACACAGTGGGCGATAAACCTCGAAACAAAAAAAATAGCGATCAATAGTCTATAAATTACTGTAGTGTGGCTTACAATTATTTTCATAACAAAATACGAAATACTGTACAGCAGATGTTAACGAATTTTCATGTAGATATATTTTATCGCTTATGATGTATAAAAACGTTTTCTACTGATTTTCTTTGGGTTTAATGACCGCCATGAGAAATTCTAAGTTCTAGACGTAGTAACTCGTCCCTGGAGCACCAGTGAAGGAAGAGAGCCAGCGCCATTGGACAGAGACACCACTCATGCCTCTTCCGTAGCTCGAACCCGGCTGCAACTTGGAAAAATGGTCCGAAACTAGCACCTCAGCTCATTCGGTTACCGGGATGGCCTGTGGATTTTTTTCTTTTATTGGGAGTTTAACGAGCATCTCAGTTCGCGATAAGCAACCGCCTGTCACTAATTTAGGGTCACTGGCTCCAGGGATGGGAGAGAGACAGTGCCGTAAAACAAACACCTTTTTTTTTTGTTGTTGTTCTTTTTTATTGAAGGTTTTTTTTTTTTTTTTGATTCAAGGTTTAACAACCATCGTGAGCAACTCAATGGGCTATAAGCAGTCCGCCGTCCCTAATTTAGGGCCACTGGTTCCAGGGAAAGAAGAGAACCATGGCCGTAAGACAAACACAACATCCATGCCTCACCGGAATTCGAACCCGGACCCATCTCGGACGAATGGTCAACAAACACCCTGTTCAAGCCTCACTTGGGATTCGAACCCAGACCCAAGTGGGACGAATTGTCAGAAACCAGTGCTTACAGCAGCGCGCCGACGTGGGACGGCTCATGGAGTCCTAACAAGAACAAAATGTAACTATATCGTATTAAAACCTTCGCGGGATGCGTAATAATGTTCCTTATTGGAGGTTTAACGACCACTGGCAGCAACTCAATGGGCTATAAGCAGTCGCCCGTCCCTAATTTAAGGTCACTGGCTCCAGGGAAGGGAGAGAGTCAGTGCCGTAAGACAAACACAACATCCATGCCACACGGGATTCGAACCCGGACCCTTCTCGGACGAATGATCAGACGCCATCGCTTAGACAAGTGCGCCACCCAGGCGGCAATAACTTTATGCTGCTTTAGATTGTTCGTAATCGAAGATCAGATTAAGATAATGCCACAAAATCGTTTCCTGACGGAAGTTAATGAAATACATGAACATCAGGCTCCAGCCAACGAACAGGTGACTTTTTTCCGAGGTAGGAGACACACTCAACACTCAGCAACGCATAATCTCGTTTAACGTATCAAGATTCAAACGTGAGTTGACTTGACTTAAATTGCTGTGAAGTAAGGTTAAATTATTAGGTCTATACATAAGTTTCCGGTAATCCACGTAGCTAGCCACAAAAGCTCACTCAATCTCGGCAACCGTGAGCGCAACACAACAGTGCGTAGTATAGTTTTAAAGCTCTCGACGAGATCTATTCAAACATACGAAGAACATGTTAAAAATTGGCACTTAGAAATATGCAAAATGTACTCGTTTTTGAGTACATTCTAGGCTTATAATAGCTCCGAGTACTTGTGTCTCAGTTTTTGAACGTACTCCTTTTTGAATACTATAACGAGGTAAATTTCGCTGTCATTTTTGTCTACGCCGGGGATCGAACCCGAGTTCACTTATTCCTGAACAAGTCGCTCTACCAACTGAGCTACGCAGACGTTCATTCTCGCTGCTATCTGCCTTTATGTCGTGCGCGTCCTGTAGGGCAGGCACGTCACATGTCCCCCCATCACCCGAAAGAGGGCCGGGGGCATGGCCCACGGGTTAGCCGTGACCATGAATCGTTGCAGGCAGCCATCCGCTGTAGAACGTGCACTTGAGAACTCCCAGTCAATCTGGTGTGTGGATGCCACACACATTTATTTTTCGAAGCGCTGAAGAAGGGATTCTCTTATTTTTATTTTCTCGCGGTGTGAAAAGAACATCACAACATTACGAGATCTTGAACGGCCGGGTCATCCGGGAAGTTCGGGCGCCATTATAACGAAGTAAATTTTTCCGCCATTTTTGGTCCACGCCGGGGATCGAACCCGAGTCCGCTTATTCCGGAACAAGTCGCTCTACCAACTAAGCTACACAGACGTTTGTTCTTGCTGCTATATGCCTTTATGTCGTGTGCGTCCTGCGGGACACACACGTCATAGTACATACAGAGAATCGATTAGTATATCTTGTATTTCTAATTTATATGTACTAAAAAATCCATATAATTCAAATAGATGTGCTCTAAGGTTATTCAGTTTCTGAGCCCTTTCGGCTAGGGCACAGAAACTGAAGGAAGTTAGAGCGAATCTAGCAATTCTGACAGGATAGTTTAGATATGAGAGAGAGCACACTAGATGGCGCCACCGTACAATTTTGCACATTGAAATTAGGGGGTCTTAGGAATGAACAAAAACCTTTATATTGTAACCGGGGGCCGTCACTTAAGGTTTTCGTTCGATGCACGGCGGATACACAGCGATTGCTAGAAATTCACACCACCACGGTGAGCCCCAGGTTCAAGGCTCTCAGGCTGGGTTTGAACCTGGGGCTCCTCCATCAGTAGTCTGAATCTCTAACCACTAAGCCATCCACGGCTCGATTCAAAATTTCAGATCAGATTATACGTAGAGGATTTTAGGAAGGGAGTGTCTGACCCCAGGTCTTAAACAACCCTTAGAAATAGGAAGCTAGGAGATTTGGGCTAGAGTGCCCGATAGGAAAGTGACACGGAAGCGAGGTAGAAAGTGGGGAGGAAGACGCCCTTATTTACTACAGGGGGACCGGTACCCAGGGTCCGACGGCTTAACGTGCCCATTCGACGCAAGGCGGATATTTAGTGGTTCGAACGTTCGTACCTGCCTGGGATTATCTCCATGGCAGGCACGAACGTTGACCAGTTGGCAACCCACGGCCCGATTCAAAATTTGAAATACGTGTACTCCATACATACTCATTTATTCATAGAATCAACTGGAAGTATATTATTCGATGGCACATGCTGGGCAAATGGACCGCACAATTTTATGACAAATATAGTGATAAAGCGACAACATATTATTTATGAGATTGACACACATATAGTTAATGTAAAAACGTACACAAAGATACTTCATGCATAATTAAATTACTTGTGATCAGTGACTTTGTTGTACTTATTATTTGTGTGTGTCACTTTACACATTTATTAAACAATTTCTCTTGGAATCTATAATGTTTAAAATGAAGTAATACGAGATTATATTTATAGTTATTGACGCAATTATTTGTAAGTACGTATGGTTACTTACATTTGAGCATGTCATATACTCGTTTACGATACGATTGTACTTAAAAAAAACGAGTAGGTTCATGTTCTCATTTTTAAATAGTTTTTTTTAACAGTGTTCGCAGTGCTTTGAACTGAATATTTGAAAAATAGTTTTCATGTGAACCGGTGAACACTTTTGACAATATCGCAGTATTGTGGACAACCGTGAGTGCAAAATGACCGTGCGTGGTATCGTTTTAAAGCTCTGGATGAGATCTATTCCAATACATAAAGAACATATCGCAGTGGTATAAACAAAAAATTCAAAACTTGTTTTCGGGTCAAAACGAGAGGCAAGTGATGAGAAATATAAGAAGCTCAAGAAGACAGAGCACCACGTTGGGTAATTTGTGTATCGATCTGCTTTGTGTTCGCAATGTATCCAGCATTAGTTTTTAAAAATGACTACTTTTCGTATCATAGACCTGTGTTGGCTGTAACAAATGAAATATACGCTTTGAAACCATACTCGACTAGCTCATTTTAACTCTCCGATCTGCAAGACGTAGTACTACGTTCTAAACTAACGGCTCAATCAGAACTGAGCCTACCTGTATTTTTTTTAATTCCGTTAAGACCACGGAAAAACATATATGTTGACGGGAGGCTGCATTCATCACTCTAATCTCTATCCACATCTCCGTAATGAACCTAAGGACTATCTAATCCAGAATTTTGTCCCGAGCGAGGCGGTACAGAGATAAAAATCACCCGGAGATAACATTTCAACTTCCTGAACACGATGAGTAATCAGAATTAGCAAATAACTCCAACGCTACGGTTCTTTTCAAAGTCGTTATTCATTGTGAAGAGCAGAGTTGGAATTGTTTGCCATTATCTGATACACGGTGTATCGATTGGCGAGCTTTTTGTCACCGCGTCACCCGGAATTTAACCTCGAGAACAGAGCTGGGCACACACGGTGCCCACTTCCTGATGAAAACACATTCCAGGTGGCTTTCCAACGTACGTGACGGGCAAAATAAGTACAAGGAATGGCATATAATCGTTCTTGCAGCAAGATCTCCTGGATTTACTTTTCACAGAAGCTCTTCAACAGGAATGCAGGTGAAAATGCCGGTTTTTTTTTTTTTTGGAATCTAGCAGTCAAAGAGTGAAAGTAGGATTAAATGTACGTGGAGGCATCAGTCTAAATGAAAAGTGCATTACAGTAACTCGGCAATACCATCCCGGTGGCCGAGTACTCAGAAGCGTAGGTTACTTGCTATTCGTTCGAGGTTGTCCCGAGTTCGAATCTCGGATGAGGCGTGAGTGTTTCTGTTGTCTTACAGCCCTACTTTACAGTATTTTGAATGCTTTTTAATATTTTAGGTTCGTTAGAATTGAAATAACATCAAATTCTTAACACAGCACTTAAACTGAAGTAGCAAATTATTAAAAAAAACTACCTAATAACATGTCAGACAGCTCTTGGCATCAAAACACCTTCAATTCGGTGTGGAACGGTATCAACGAAGTGCTGATATCATTAAGCAGATGGGAAGACGTTCCATGTACACTGCTGGCCACCCAAAATGCAACACTAAGAAGGACACGAGATAGCAAAGCCAGATTTACTGGACACATAGCAACAGATACAAAGATGAAACGATTGAGCTTACAGGACCGTGCGACTTGCGGAACACGCAGACATCAATAGTTCGTGTGGCACCCGTGGCTGGAAATAACGGCCGCTACACGCCGCGGCATCGAACGAAAGAGGCTTTGGATGTATGCTTGGGGTATGTCGGTCGAGGCTGCTTCCACACGTTGCCACAGTTTATCAGACGTAGCCGCAGATGGTGCTTGCCGGGCCACTCCATTGCCGATTTACGACCAGACGTGTTCGATGGGCGACATATCGGGAGAACAGGCGGGCCATGGCAGCAGTGACACCTGGTGGGCCGTAAAGAATTGTTGCACGATGCATGCCACGAGCGGGCGCGCGTTGTACTGTTGAAACGTGGCCGCTGGCAGGTCCTGCAGGTAAGGGAGGACTACAGGCTCCAAAACGTCGGAGATGTAGCGGTGGCTATTGAGTGTACCGGCGTTGCGTACCAGAGGGGTGCGGGTGTCATATCCAGTTGCGCCCCAAACCATAACGCCAGGCGACGGACCGGTATGGCGATGCATATTTCAGGCGTCATACAGTCTCTCGCCGCGGTGCTGCCACACTTGGATCCGACCATCGTGGTGTTGCAGGCAGAAGCGGGATTCGTCGGAGAAGACAATCTCTTGCCATTCCGTAGTTCAGGTGCGGCGTTCAACGGCCTACTGCCGTGGCACTCGCCAGTGGTGTAACGTCAACGGTAGTCGGAGCAATGGACGCTGTGCGACAAGGCCCCGCTCCTGCAGACGACGTCGAACGGTACGTGCTGACACAGGTTGTTGCGGAACACACCCTAATTCCTGCCCTAACGTTCGTGATGTGGAGATGCGAGCCTTCAATACCCGCCGCACAACATGCCGGTCCTCTCGTTCGCTGGTGTGCCGCGGCTGCGGCAATCGCTCACGTCGGTCCATCCGTCCCTCCTGCATCCACCGAATCCATACTCGCCTCACTGTGGCTGGATGTCCTCCCACACGGGCGCCGATGTCACGGTACGATAAACCGCTGTCGCGATAAGCCACTATTCGTCCTCTGTCGAACTCCGAAACGTGTTGAAACTACTGCCGTATTCTGCGTCGAGGCATCAGGAGGCTTCCCACGCACAGGTCCGGCAGCACAGCACACTTCCACTACTTACACTCCGCCTTCTCTGCACCCTTCTTATAGTGCTACTCGGTGGCGTGCCGGGCGCACATGATTTGCATATGTCTTGCAATGCTAATCGTTTGCGTGTCCTCTCGCGGGCGACGCATGCTGCGAATTTCAGGCCAATCGGATGCTTCCTTCTTGGTGTTGCATTTTGGGTGGCCAGCAGTGTAGGAGTAAAAAGTTGGAAAGGTTAGGAAGTTACGCCATGTAGAATGGCATATTTTCCTTCTGGAAGTATCTCTCTCCATCAAGAAACGTCATGCACATATGTAGGTGTACGTGGAGCACAGTGATGTTAAGATACCTCGTGCAATCCAAATACTGTTTAGTAGGCATTGAGAAACCCAAAGTCAGCCATGAAAAGTGGACCCTGACCATTATGTGTTCATCATCTTATACAATTAGCGAAAGGCAGCTGGGATCCATCGATTTCTGCTGCTGACGTAATGTTCTAGCCCGTCAATCAGCGTATGTCAACCGAAAATTCTGGTTCGCCGGACCAGGTGACCTTTTTCCAGTTCTCAGGAGTACAGTTTTCGTGCTCCAGTGCTCACTGCAGGCAAATTTGACTTATTTTAGCAACTACAAGCTGTACATAAAGGGAAATTTACTCTTATTCCCCATGAGAGACAATGTGCGGCGAGGCTGTATGCTCAAATTTTCCTCTCGATGCTACTATTGTATTGGGTTGGAGAGAAAGTAATGTGCGATGATAATGCACCCGAAGTCAAAGCCCCAGCCACGCCGCACGTTGGCTACTGAGATTGGGCAGAACACCGGCATGACAACAGCATATAGGTGGCAGTGTGTGATACTACAGAGGTAAAAGAACGTGTCAAGAGGACAAATCTGCAGAGATATAATTTGCCCGTGTAGCTTAGTTGGGAGAGCAACTTACTTCTGAGTGAGGAGGTGCGACTTCGATCCTCGTCACGGACAAATTTGCCCTTTCACACTGGTGCCCAAATGTAAAAATGGATGTTCTGGTGGGTTTGGTTCTTCGAAAAAAAATGTGTCGTGTTTGTTTCACACATCGTCTAGAATGAATGAAAGTTCGTTCTTTGCTTTAAAAAAAAATTAAGAGGAAGACGATGGGACGTGCTGCATAGGTAAAGCACGTGTCAAGACGGCAAATCTGCAGAGATATAATTTGCCTGTGTAGCTTGGTTGGGATAACAACTTACTCCGGAGTGAGGGGGCGCGACTACGATCCGTCACGGACAAATTTGTGTTTTCACAAATGCAGTTAGCCGTAAGAAGGTGAAGAAGGTAAGCCCCAGCCAACATGGAAGTGGATAAGGAGCAAATCCTCCATTGCGTGCTGTGTGAATTTCGTCGCCGTAGCACCACTTTAAGTGTTGTAAGGAACATTACCAGTATGTATCCCAAAGCTATATCACATTCTTAGCGCTGTCTTTCGTTCCAACGGTTTCGATAGAAAAGTTTTGACTTGTCAGTCCTTACCAAAATCGGAAGACCCGCAATAGTCGATATGAACATGTTGAAGACCTTAGTGGAGTCCAACCCATTTGTGACCCAGCGGGAATTGGCCGAACAACTGGGGAATACAAACACGAGCATTATCACGCACCTGCGTCAACTTGGGAAAATGCACAAGCGAGGAGTTTTGATATCCTATCAACTCATAGTTGAGTAGAAACAAGTTAGTAAAATCATGCAATGCATTGATTATGATACGCTTTCCAACATACCAGAAATCATTACTCAAGTTACCACTCAAGGCATGAGGATAATGGCTGTGGAATAAATCTCAGTCCTGCGCCTTGACCTATGATCCCATTTCGATGATATTCAACAGAACCGGTTCAGAATATCTTCGAAATAACATGATAAAGTTTTGTCACAATGGAAGCATTTTTACGTAAGTTATGATGCATAATTGCTATGGGATAGATTCCCGCTCCTGTGTCCTAAGCCTTGACCCAATGTCGCCCATTTTCAACAGGATTCGTCCTCAGGCAGGCCCCTACGACATACTAACATTTTATCCAAATCGAAGCATTTTTACGCAAGTTATGACGCATAATGGCGATGGGAACGATTCCGCTCGTATGTCTTGCCCATTTTGCCCATTTTCAATAGGGTTTGTCCCCAGGTGGTCCCCTACCGCATGCTACAATTTTATTGAAATCGAACCTTTTTGACGTTAGTTAAGACGTATAAGAGCAGTGGAATGGATCCCGCTCCTATGTCCTGATCTTTGACCTCATTTCGTTCACTTTCAATAGGGTTCCTTCCCAGTCTTCCCCTTCCACATACTAAAATTTTATCGAAATCTAACGATGTTTACGTGAGTTATCGTGCGGACGGATATACGCACACAACGCATGACGTAATGAGACAGATGGCGTGACCGCGCGCCAACATTTCAATCGCGAGATTGTGACGTCATAAGATTTCTAAGCATAGGTAACAGTAATAGGACACTAAAAATGTGGTAATTCAGGGTGGTTATTTAACGCACTAAACAAATTTTCCTAAAGTCGAGATTAAGCTAAATCGATTTCTGTTACCAGAAAACGGTAGGTTAACGACTTTCATCAAAATCCTTAGAGCCGTTTTTCAAATAAACTTTACATACATGCATATTAAACTTTACATATTTAATAGTATGGGATAAAGGCGATGGAATGAATCCCGGTCCTATGTCCTGACCTTTGACCCCATTTCGTCCATTTTCAATAGAGTTCGTCCCCAGGTGGTCCCCTACCTCATACTAAAATTTCATCGAAATCGAATCATTTTTACGTACGTTATGACGCATGAAGGCAATGGAATGCATCCCGCTCCTATGTCCTGACCTTTGACCCCACTTCACCCGTTTTCAATAGGGTTCATTCCCAGGTCGTCCCCTTCAATATACTATAATTTCATCGACATCGAACCATATTTACGCAAGTTATGATGCAACAGAGCAATGGAATGGATTCCGCTCCTATGCCATGAGCTTTGACCCCATTTCGTCCATTTTCAATAGGGCTCGTTCCCAAGGTGGTCCCTTACCACACACTAAAATTTAATCGAAATCGAACCATTTTTACGCGAGTTATCGTGCCGACAGGCGGACAGACGGACGGAAAAAGCTGGAGCATATACGTTTCTTCAACCTACGGTTGGAAAGCGTAAAAAATTGTATAAGTGCATGCATGCGTTTCCCTGCTTGCAAGTTACCAAGTTGAACCTTTTTTTTGGAACGCATAATGGCAAGTGACGAAATTTGGGTCCTGTATTACAATATCAGAGCCCGGAAATAGTGGTTGGGCCTTAAACAGAAGCCCATGCCGATCCCTAAAGCCGGCTTACACCCACTTAAGGATCCGCTATCTGTTTGGTAAGATGTGCGGTGTGTGTCGTGTTCTTCTGGACAAAAGCTTTGTCACCGCCGATGTGTTCTGTCGTAAGTTCGACGATTTGGATGCATCGCTCACGTCGAAACGACCAGCACTACTGAACCGCAAAGGCGTCTTGCTAGAGCAGAATGGAGCGAGACCTGACACAGCTCGGGTGACCTGTCACAAAATGAGAGCTGGGAGATGCTGCCGCATCTAGCCTATTCTCCGGACTATCTTTTCGGGTCGTTGCAGCATTTCCTGAACGGATAGGGGTTCACCAACCGGAACGATGTCGAAAGCCCACTTCTTCGCTTCGAAGCCGCTACAATTCTACAGGGACAATATCCAACAACTGCCCAGACGATGGAAGCAGGCCATGGTAAACGACGGAGACTACCTTTTGGACTGTTGTGTGTTTGTACATACGGTAATTAGCACTTTTCTGTCACCTTGCGTTCGCAGACGTTACTTTCTTTGCAATCCATAACTGCGTGATGACTTGACGCAACGGAGGTCGTCTGTTTCCTCGTACACTCCTTTGTAGCCCCTTTACCATCGAATGTTAGGAGTTGGCCGTCATTCTGTGAGTGGAAAAGACTGCTCGTTTCCGCTCACAGAATGACGGCCAACTGCTTATTTTGTTGTTGGTGCACTATTCATTATACATGCTCAATACATTTGTTTCTGCGTTGTCGTGAAGGTTAGCTCTTTCTGAAATGCTTGCCCCTTGAAGCCTAGCGCCCATTTTCACGCCTCTTTCAAAGTCGCTTAAATCAGGAGTCTTTGCCACGTTACCCTTTTTTACGAAGTTTGTGAAGCCATCTCGACATTATAGTTCTGTACGTAAGTGATCATGGCACGTGTATGATTGCTATCGGGTGTTCCTAATGATCTGTTTTCTTTAGTGTATAGTGTAAAAACGCAAATTTGCTGGTGACGAAGATCGAATCATTCTACTCCAGAGCAGAATGCTTTCCTAATTAAACTAGACCGACGGAATTTATCGCGGAAACTTTGCGGTTTGACATGTGCTTCACCCCTGCCGGACCCGCGTGGCCTTTAGCTCCACTAACAGCAGGGCTTCCTCTCCAGGGTTATATATACACTGCTTGCCACCCAAAATGCAACACCAAGAAGGAAGCATCCGATTGGCCTGAAATTCGCAGCATGCGGAGCCCCCGAGAGGACATGCAAACGATTAGCATTGCAGGGCATATGCAAATCATGTGCGCCCGGCACGCCACCGAGAGGCACTATAAGAAGGGTGCACAGAAGGCGGGGTGTAAGTAGTGGAAGTGTGTTGTGCTGCCGGACCTGTGCGTAGAAAGCTTCCTGATGACTCGTCGCAGAATACGGCAGTCATTCCAGCGGAATTCGACAGAGGACGAATAGTGACTTATCGCGACAGCGGTTTATCGTACCGAGACATCGTCGCCCTTGGGGTACGACATCCAGCCACAGTGAGGCGAGTATGGATTCGGTGGGTGCAGGAGGGACGGACGGTCCGACGTTGGCGATTGATGCGGCCGCGGCACACCAGCGATAGAGAGGTCCGGCATGTTGTGCGGCGAACACAGACGACTTGCACCGCCACATCACGAACGATAGCGCGGGAATTAGGGTGTGTTCCGCAACAACCTGTATCAGCACGTACCGTTCAACGTTGTTTGCAGGAGCGGGGACTTGTCGCACAGCGCTCATTGCTCCGATTACCATTGACGTTAAACCACCGACGAGCGCGGCAGCAATGGGCCGTTGAACGCCGCACCTGGAATACGGAATGACACGACATTGTCTTCTCCGAAGAATCCCGCTTCTGCCTGCAACACCACGATGGTCGGATCCGCGTGTGGCGGCACCGCGGCGAGAGACTGTATGACGCCTGCATTATTCATCCCCATACCGGTCCGTCGCCTGGCGTTAGGGTTTGGAGCGCAATTGGATATGACACCCGCACCCCTCTGGTAGGCATCACTGGCACACTCAACAGCCACCGCTGCATCTCCGACGTTTTGGAGCCTGTAGTCCTCCCTTAACTGCAAGACCTGCCAGCGCCCACGTTTTAACACAACCATGCGCTCCCGCACGTGGCACGCATCGTGCAACAATTCTTCACGGCCCACCAAGTATCACAGCTTACAGTGGCCCGCCTGTTCTTCCGATATGTCGTCCATCGAACACGTCTGGTCGCTGATCGGCAACCGAATGGCCCGGCAAGCACCACCCGCTGCTACGCCTGATAAACTGTGGCAACGTGTCGAAGCAGCCTGGACCGACATACCCCAAACCCACATCCAAAGCCTCTTTCGTTCGATGCCGCGGCGTGTAGCGGCCGTTATTGCCAACCATGGGGCCACACGAACAATTGATGTCTGCGTGTTCCGCAAGTCGCATGGGCCTGTAAGCTCAATCGTTTCATCTTTGTATCTGTTGTTATGTGTCCAGTAAATCTGGCTTTGCTATCTCGTGTGCTTCTTTTTGTTGCATTTTGGGTGGCCAGCAGTGTATATGTTGTAACTCCTTCGCGAGGAGGAGAAAAATGACTGAATATGGGAATCTTGGGATATGTGAAGGGAAAAACCAGAGAGGAATAAATGCTAATACGTAGGTCATTTCAAAATGTTTTCACACTGCTCATGCGCTGCCCGTGGGATGATCTAATCTCTACAATCGTTGCGCCAGTTGTTTGTGGGACTTCAGTATACAAAGTTGTGCCTACGTTTGCTGTCAAATTTGTTCCTGTTCCGAAACATTCTGCATACAAATGGAGAAAGAAAGTGAGTTGGATCAGATCTCGCATAGCGACCAGCGATCCTGCATTAAAATTGAAACTTTGCGAGAAAAATTCCCTAGCGAAATTCATAAAGCTTTGTGTGAAGTTTGTGGGGTTAATGTAGTGGATCCTAGCAGAGTGTCAATGTGGGCTTCTCGTTTCCGCCAAAAGTGGCAAAGCATCGAAGACGACCCAAGAAGTGACCGGCCATCAGATGCGACGGACGACAGTTCTGTAGTTATCGTCAACAGCATTTTAGAAGAAGATCGTCGGAAAACATGTGAAGAGATTACATATGAAGCAAACATGACTACAGCTTTGGATTTCAGAATCCTGATTGAAAAATTACAGAAGAGAAAAATGGCTGCCAAACGAGTTCCTCACAACCTGAGTGAAGAGCAGCAAGCAGTTCAGAATGGGATCGCAGAAGAATTGCTTCGGCAGTACGAGACAGAAGGCGAGCAGTTTCTGGACAGAATTGTTGCTATAGACGCCATACAGAGGCCACGCGTCATACAGTCCTGACATGAGCCTACCAGACTATTGCTTGTTCCCAAAACTGGAGAAGCCACTCCTCGGGAAAGGATTCAGTACGATTCAGGATGTTTTTAATGAGGTGACCAGAGTAACACGACGCCATGGAGGTGTCCTGACTGGAATACAAGACTTGCCGAAATCTTGGGTCGCTGTCATAAAGAAATGTGGAGGTCTCTAAAGGTATGTCATTACTTCGAAGGTCTGTAAAGGTATGTTGTGAAATAAATTCGTGTTTTAGGAGATAACCCACAGTGTTCAAAACGTTTGAAGTGACCCACGTATCTCGTAATTTTTTATTCAGCGTAATTCATAGAACAACAGATATTTGTCTGCTTGGTGTATTACTTGACTAGTATGCAGTTGATCTCTAAAGCAACTTCCAGGATGACTTTGGTGAAAACATTTGCCAGCTTTATCCTGCAATTGATTAAACTATTTCCTAAGCTTGATTAAAAAATGAAGCTATAAATTGTCAGTTGAGTACACTTTCCATTAAACTTCAGTATGTTACATGGTTCTGATGAAGCGTTTACGAGACTTGGCAACCGAAAACTCATCAATTGTCCTCGACGTCTCTCTGAGTAACTCATGCTCAATACTTTTCAAAGTGAAACACTTCAGTATTGTTTGGCCGCTATTCATTCGTTTCAGATTTGAAAAAGAGTGTTCGCCATTGCAGTTGGTAACCATCAGAGTGAGGTAAATCTTCAACCCAATCTCGATAATATACCAATAGGAGAACAATTTCTAACAACCAGTGTACACATCAGCGCTATGCCCGTAACACATGGTCACAATCTTTTTCTTGAATACGGGCTCTAGGAAAAATGTTCTACTAGGATAAACCGGCCCTGTGTCACATATATTTCTCCTCCCCTTGAGAGAGGCAGGGGAACAAAATCTCAGGTTTTAGGTCCGCCGCAAACCATGTTTGAAGAAACTCTCTGTAGAAGAAGAAATTCTTGACACTGATCCCAGACGATATGTGGAAGAAGCATCACACATTTTTCGAAGCGAAGAAGGAATAATTCTTATTCATTCCAGACGATGTCTGGAAGGAACATAACACATTTTTCGAAGCGAAGAAGGAATTATTCTCGTTAATTCCAGACGATGCCTGGAAGGAACATCACACATTTTTCGAAGCGAAGCAGGAATTATTTTCGTTAATTCCAGACGATGTGTTGAAGGAACATCACACATTTTTCGAAGTGAAGAAGGAATTATTCTCTTTAATTCCAGGCGATGTCTGGAAGGAACATAACACATTTTTCGAAGCGAAGAAGGAATTATTCTCGTTAATTCCAGACGATGTGTGGAAGGAACATCACACATTTTTCGAAGCGAAGAAGGAATTATTTTCGTTAATTTCAGACGATGTCTGGAAGGAACATAACACATTTTTCGAAGCGAAGAAGGAATTATTCTCATTAATTCCAGACGATGTGTGGAAGGAACATCACACATTTTTCGAAGCGAAGAAGGAATTATTATCATTAATTCCAGACGATGTGTGGACACACATTTTTCGAAGCGAAGAAGGAATTATTCTCGTTAATTCCAGACGATGTGTGGAAGGAACATCACACATTTTTCGAAGCGAAGAAGAAATTATTCTCATTAATTCCAGACGATGTGTGGAAGGAACATCACACATTTTTCGAAGCGAAGAAGGAATTATTCTCATTAATTTCAGACGATGTGTAGAAGGAACCTCACACATTTTTCCAGAACCTAATGGCCAGTAGATCTATTTCCACAATCGGGCGCCAATGTGAAAACACAAATTTGCCGGTGGCTCCAGACCAAAGCCGCAGCATTCTACTCCGGAGCAGAATGCTTTCCTAATTAAGCTATACCGGTTGAATTTATCGCTTCTACTTTGGCGTCTTGAAATGTGCTGCATCTTTATAGTACGTTACAACAGAACCACTAACGCTCTAAATGATCACTATTATAAGTAGGGCAATAAATGGAACATAACAACGAACTGTTTTATTGAATTCCATACTCTTTACTTAGAACTCGCACGTAATCACAATTCCTCTTCGAACACGAAAAGAGCTTGGTTGACTGTTCACATTACCGCACTTGTAGGTACAACTTATTCGCAGCTCCTCTAAATAACATGTGTCAAAATACCTGTACAATCAGTAAATCGTCCCACTACCCTGGTGTGCAAAAATTAAGGACGAATAGGAGAAATCAGCATAACAGCGGAACGAGCAGGCAGAACGGACCGAAAGACCACTCAGGAGATAGACTAGGGTCCGGTACGGTAGGGCATGCGCATATATGCAGCATGATGTGGGGGGCGGAGTGTCGGAGGGTATGAAGCACACGGGCAGTGTACGCTCAGCAATTCGGTGAAAGCTATTGCACGGGGTACATCGGTTTGAACGACGTCGAGTTGCTGCCACCGTGTGATATGGCCAACAGGATGACTTTACCCGAGGTCGCGTCATTGGGAAGTTGGAAGAATGTCGAAGTGTGAGTAGAGTGGCCGAGAAGTTTGGGATCGCTCACAGCATCCTTTAACGAGCTTGGAGAGCATTTCAAACGACAGGAACAGCTGTCCGAGGGTTTAGCAGTGGTCGTCCACGAGCAACCACGGCGGCGGACGACCGGTATATTGTCCTACATGCAAGAAGAGACAGGCGGCAGACAGCTGGAGAAATCGCAAGGCACATGCAACAGACAACTGGACGTCCGTTATCGCGTTTTACCGTGGCCATGAGGCTGCACAAATGTGGTCTATTTGCACGACGACCAGTACGGCGTGTGCCATTAACGCTTGCTCATCGGAGACGGCGGTTTCTATGGTGCCAGGAACACAAGAACTAGACACATCAGCAATGGGGGTCAAGTTACCTTTACGGATGAGAGCCGATTTAGTCTGACGAGCGATTCTGGACGTATGCACATCTGGAGAGAGCAGGGAACACGAAATCACACCTCCAACATCATCGGAAGGGGCCAGTTTGGAGATGGCGGAGTTCTCGTTTGGGGCAATATTATGCTTGGTAGCCGTACTGACCTCTACATCTTCCAAGGAGGTTCAATCACTGGTGTCCGCAATTGTACCGAGGTTCTCCTGCCTTACGTGCGTCTGTTTAGAGGTGCTGTGGGTCCTGAGTTCCTCTTCATGGACGACAACGTTATACCTCATCGTACAGTGGCCAGTGGCTGTCGCAGAGCTGTTGGAGAGTGAAGATATGCAACGCATGAGTTGGACCGCAAGGTTCCCGGAATTATATCCAATCGAACACGTGTGGGACCTTCTCGGGAGACGCTTGGCAGCACGTCACCAGCCGCCAGCAACTATTCCGCAGCTGCGATTGGCGCTGCAAGAGGAATGGGCCGCGATGCCTCAACAGCTCCTTGACAACCTCGTCCTCAGCATGGACAGACGTTGTAAATCCTGCAACGCAGTCAGGGGTGATCATATCCCCTACTAAAGACTGGATTTTTCTTGGCAGCTGCCTGTCACATGGACGTTTCTGTCTTCTGTCCAGTTGTGCTCGAAGCTCCCTTTTCAATAAAGTGCCTTTGTATCCTTTGGATTCCTTGTTTGGACGGTTTTGCTCACTTGTCCCATATTCTTAGATCTTGGGGATCTTATAGTATGGTTTGAGTCGATGAGGATCACTTCTGCACGACGTTACATTCTAAAAACCGTCTCGTCCTGAATTTTTGCACACCAGTGTATCACCACGCACACATCTTTACGCTCTCGACCTGGCTTTTTCATTTATCCTTAGACTCACTGTGAGTCGCTGCCAAAAAAATATAAGTAAATTCGGAGAAGCGATGTGCCGTTCAGAAGGAAAATCTAACGTAATTTTCTTATGAACAGAAACTCAAAAAAGGAAGTTTAGAGATATACGTCACACCTTCCGCGAACCAACGGCTCCAAATTAGGAACAGGCGACTACTTATAGCTCTAAGAGTTGCTCATGTGGCCCGAGTCAGAATTACAAGTCATTAGCTAGAATATTATTCAAAAAACAAAATCATGCAAAGTCAAACCATGCTGATTTGTTGGAAAAATAAATTAAATGCTATGGAGCGGACGCCAAAATACACTATATTGACAAAAGTCACCATACACCTAGAAGAGAAACACAACATAGCATTTATTGATATACATTAGTACGGTGTCGGTCCACCTTTGGCCTTAATGCATGCACTAACCCTTTCGAGACATGCTTTCGACATGATTTCGGAACACAGCGAAAGGTATGCGCTTCCATTCAGAACATAATGCTGCCGCTAACTGTTGCTTAGTAGTAGGCCTTGGTTCCAAACTTCTTATGTGGCTCTCGAATTCATCCCATTGGTTATCTATGGGATTAAGATCAAGGCTCTGCAATGGCCAGTCCACACACAATACGGAATTATCATCCAAACCCCGCCGTAACAGTCCTTGCTGTATGGCTCGGTGCATTATCCTGCTGGTACAACAAGGCTCGGTTTCATAGTATTGACACAGAGTTGATAGGACATAATTGTCCAGAACATCGAGGTAGACGTGCTGGTTAACAGGTTTGTCTACGATAATCAATGGGCCGGGACCATGCTACGAAAAACCCCCGCACACGAATGCACTGCCAGCTCCAAACTTGACCGAAAGAACAGTACACTGTGGTAAATAGTTTTTCCCTCGGCCCCCGCCATACCCACACACGGCCATCAGACTGATGGATCGTGTATTTGGATTCATCAGTCCATAGGACCCGTTTCCATTGAACTGCAGTCCACGATAAATATTCTTTACACCATGCTAAACTACGAGTAGCATTCCGAGTGGAGATGAAAGGCTTATGAGCAGCCGCACGACCACGGTAACACATGGAATAAAATTTTCTGCGAATGGTACGTGTACATACCATGGTCCCAGCATTTTTACTCGCCTGTACACTGAGGTCTTGTGCAGTACTCCGTCGATTAGAGGTAACGACTCTCCTGAGACTTCGGCGTCTTCTATCACTGATTTTCTTTGGTGTGCCGGTACGTTTTGCTGCTTCAGGCACGCCATGTGTCTTCCACTAATTCAGTACATCCAAAACAGTTGAATTGGGTATGTTTAAACGCCCCTCGGTTTCTCTTATGGACAACCCACTAATATAAGACCCAACAATCCTTCCTTTCTCAAAGTCAGTTCTCTCCCTCAGCGACATTTTAACTCAACCTCACAGTGCTAAATGATTCAGCTGCATGCTTGTTTTTATACCGTTTGCAGCTGTACCGCTCACCTTAACAACGCAGCGGATCAGTTAATTTGCTCTTGAAGGGCTTATATTTGTCAATATAGTGCATATTGGCATGGTATGATTAGAGTGGTACCGATGCTAAACGTTTGAATGGTGGTTGCACAGACGCCAAGTGATATCAGAAGAGTTGCAGGTTCCTTACGTTTAGGAGGAAGAAAGAAAATAAACAGTTGAATTAAATCGCATTTATTTCTCTGAATGCAGGGTATAGGGGAATAAGGATATAGTGAGAAACATATTGCTTCCAGCCGGGAGACGGGGAACATTGGATTTCCGTTTTATTTCTTGCCTAAAATTTCGCTCTTTTCCACTTCTTTGGTACATGTCTGGGAGAATACTTCTACCCCATCTAATGTCCTAATTCGGATTGTGTTTAACTACAACTGCGTGTTCTTTCCTTGTCGCTTTGAAGGATAGTGCCTACATTGTGTTTCACGACTCAACAGTTCGTTAATTTGGGCTTTTTTTGAGTGGGGGATTCTAAGTTCACACCTTAAAGATTCACTCACGGGAAAATAGCGTAAAAGTCGCTTCCAAGAGATTGACAACTGATTTATAACTTCACTGGTTTAGTAACAGCAAGTTTGTCCCGTCTGCTGAGAGTTTGAAGGAAGGGAGTGAGATATGAGCTTTCGTTTCTCCCTACGATGAGTGGGCGTCAATAAAGAGATCTCTGTTCCCCGAATTAGGCCTTTAACCGGCTGGAACGAATTAACTCGGGGTTAACAAGATATGCTGAAATCAGCTCGAACGAATATATCCGCTGTCTAAGAAGCGGGCCAAAGGCAACAGGAATCGGTGAATGTGCGCATCAGACAGCTTTGCTTGTACCTTAAGTTTGTCATTCTAAGTGATCATTTGGGGGTATTATTGTCATTAATCCTTCCTGTCTGATTATCTTTTCAGCTAGTAATACTTTAAAAAGGGTGACGAACCTAAGAAAAAAGAGAAAGGCTGCTTGAGTTACTTATTTCTACCCAGTGGCATGATGTCTGTGTCCACGGGACTGCTCTTTTCGAATCATTCCTTTAGTAATGGAGCAGAGAATAAAGGACTATAAGGGAATAAGACTACATACTGTAAGGCTAAGTGCTGTAATGGAGCACTTAGAACCAGCGACAGATTTATAATCTATACTCCTGAGATGAAAAAAGGAAAGGAATTGTTTAATCGTAGCTTTCGTATAACGGGGTCACTATGAGAACATTTCTGTTTGAGGAGGCAGGAAAATTTGGGCAACTTTTGACTCAGGCACATTGGTCGCTTAAACGGTTTAAGAGCTTTTTCATGACGACGAATTTCTTTCTTTTTTTCTCGTCGTAAAATGCGAATCACTATTTCATGATATTAGCTGAAAATCAATTATATCCATATAACACTCTATATCGAAGTAAATTTCTCCGTCATTTTTGTCCACGCCGGATATCGGACCCGAGTCCTCTTATTCCGGAATAAGCCGCTCTACCAACTGAGCTACGCAGACGGTCGTTATCGCTGCTATCTGCCCTTTTTTTTGTCGTGTGCGTCCTGCTGGGAAGGCACGTCACATCTCCCCCAACCCCCTCCCCGAAAGAGGGCCGGGGGCATGGCCCACGGGTCAGCCGTGACCATGAATCGTCGCAGGCAGCCATCCGCTGTAGAACGTAATTGAGAAATCCCAGTCAACCTGGTGTGTGGAATGCAACGTTACACACATTTATTTTTCGAAGCGCTGTAGAAGGGATTCTCTTATTTTTCCTCTCTCGTGGTGTGGAAAGAACGTCACACCGTTGCGAGATCTTGAACGACTGGGTCATCCGGAAAGTTCGGGCGCCATTATATCGAAGTAAATTTCTCCGTCATTTTTGTCCACGCCGGGGATCGAACCCGAGTTCTCGTATTCCGGAATAAGTCGCTCTACCAACTGAGCTACGCAGACGTTCGTTATCGCTGCTATCTGCTTTTATGTCGTGTGCGTCCTGCTGGGCAGGCACGTCACAACTCCAAATACTTTCATATAGCAGTTTTATAAACTAATCCGGAACTACAAACAATACTCAGGCAGGATCATCATGTTTCACGTTTTCCAGTATTCTTGAATTTTCACATGAGTTGACACAGGTATTGAAACTACTCCCTGTATTTGCTGTATTGACGATTCTGAAGTATCTCCAACTGAATTAGAAGATTTTATTTAGCACAGGGTTGGACCAACTTTAGCCCGAACTGTGGCACGTATGCGATTTGACATAGATTCCACAAGGTGCTGGGGTTCATCTACGTCTACAGCATACCAGGTGTTCCCCAGAAAGTCCCCCTTTAAGGGGCCGAAGTACCTGAACCAAATGGTGCCCAAAATTTACTAAGATTCCGAAACAGAAATGACCACATAGCGATCGGGTTTAACAAAAGCTACTACAAAACAGTTCCTTTCGCATTCTCATCTCAGTAGTACCGACAATATACCTGTCACAGCTGCTCGTATATGCACTGCTGGCCACCCAAAATGCAGCACCAAGAAAGAAGCATCCGATTGGCCTGAATTTCGAAGCATGCGTCGCCGGCGAGAGGACATGCAAACGATTAGCATTGCAGGGCATATGCAAATCATATGCGCCTGGCACGCCATCGAGAAGCACTATAAGAAAGGTGGACAGAAGGCGGGGTGTAAGTAGTGGAAGTGTGCTGTGCTGCCGGACTTGTGCGTGGGAAGCTACCTTATGCCTCGTCGCAGAATACGGCAGGTATTCCATCACGTTTCGGAGTTCGACAGAGGACGAATAGTGGCCTATCACGACAGCGGTTTATCGTACCGAGACATCGGCGCCCGTGTGGGATGACATCTAGCCACAGTGAGGCGAGTATGGATTCGGTGGGTGCAGGAGGAACGGACGGACCGATGTGAGTGATTGCCGCGCCGCTGCACGCTACCGTACGAGAGGACCGGCATGTTGTGAGGCGGGAATTGACGGCTCGCACCTCCACATCCCGAACGTTAGCGCAGGAATTAGGGTGTGTTGCGCAACAACCTGTGTCAGCACGTACCGTTGGACGTCGTCTGCCGAAGTGGGGATTTGTCGCACGGCGCCCATAGCTCCGATTACCATTGACGTTACACCACCGGCGAGTGAGACGGCAGTGGGCCGTTGAACGCCACACTTGGACTACGGAAAGGCACGGCAGTGTCTTCTCCGACGAATCCCGCTTCTGCCTGCAAAACCACGATGGTCGGATCCGTCAGTGGCGGCACCGCGGCGAGAGACTGTATGGCGCCTGCATTATGCATCGCCATACCGGTCCGTCACCTGGCGTTATGGTTTGGGGCGCAATTGGATATGACACCAGCACCCTTATGGTACGCAACACCAGTACACTCAACAGCCACCGCTACATCTCCGACGTTTTGCAGCCTGTAGTCCTCCCTTACCCGCAGGACCTTCCAGCGGCCACGTTTAAACAGGAGAATGCGCGCCCGCACGTGGCACGCATCGTACAACAACTCTTCACGACCCACCAGGTGTCACTGCTGCCGTAGCCCGCCTGTTCTCCCAATGTGTCTCTCATCAAACACGTCTGGTCGCTGATCGGCAACCGAGTGGCCCGGCAAGCACCATCCGCGGCTACCCCTGATGAACTGTGGCAACGTGTGGAAGCAGGCTGGACCGACATACCCCAAACCCACATCCAAAGCCTCTTTCGTTCGATGCCGCTGCGTGTAGCGGCCGATATTGCCAGCCATGGGAGCCACACGAGCTATCGATGTCTGCATGTTCCGCAAGTCGCACGGGCATGTAAGCTCAATCGTTTCTTCTTTGTATCTGTTGTTATGTGTCCAGTAAATCTGGCTTTGTTATCTCGTGTCCTTCTTGGTGTTGCATTTTGGGTGGCCAGCAGTGTAGTATATATAGTATACCGTTCTAGTCCTCTTTTTTAGCCCTCTCTTCTAGACCTCTTTTCTAACTCTCTCTGCTGGCTATGAAGGGAAACTCTCTTTCAGTGTCATGGTGTCAGTGTCTAGTCCCCCTGACAAAGGACATCATGGCACTAGGCAGATAAACAAGTTACTCGAATATCTTCTCTTCTTTCTTTTGCTTGTCGCCATTGATATAGCCCTTTTAGCAAGTAATCAGTCAGAAAGGATTAGTGTCAATCATTCCCCTAAATGATTACTTTGAATAACAAAGCTAACGGGAAAGTAACACTTTCTAATTCTCAGGTTCACTGTTTCCAGTTGCGTTCTATCAACTTCTTAGATAGCAAAAATATTTATTTGATCTGATGTCAGCTCGCCATTCTAACCCCGAGTTAATTCGTTCCAGCCGGATACAGGGTTAACTATCTTAGATTTGACGGAAGAGGTCTTTGCTCCCGGATCTGCTTTTCCAACATGTCCCATACAGAATCGTCAATATAGCAGTCAGACACCCCTGAATTTCCTGTATTTACTGTTCTTCACTTAACATTAATCACATCAGAAAACGTGGAAATTACATCTTTCAGGAGTGAGAATTGAGCCAGCTTCTCCCGATTTCCGTTCGAGCGTGCTATCCGTTACGCCATCCAGGACGATCACGTCTCAAGTATCTCAGTGTTAAGTATCACAACGTTCTCGTGAGTTTCGCTAGTCGAAGCAAATTCTGCTTCCTCATGGGGTTAAGTAAATCATCAGTTTGTCACATAAATTCTAATACTTAACTCTCAGATACTTGGAACTTGTTCGTCCTGAGTGGTGTAACGGATAACATGCTCGAACGGAAATCAGGAGATGCGGGACAAAGTAATTTTTAAATTTTCTGATGTGATTAATGTTACGTGAAGAACAGTAAACACAGCCAATTCAGATATGTCTGATTGCTGTATTGACAATTCTGACGTATCTCCACGTATTGTAAAAAGAATATTTCTCCCACAGAATTTATGTCCCATACATTCTCAGTGGGCTTCAGTTCTGGGATTTGTGGTGGTCATTAAAAATAATGGAAATCGCTCTCATGCTCGCTGAATCACTTCTGAACACATCTTGTGCGATGGACAGTAGCATTGTCGTCGATGAAACAACCGTCACCTGCTGGATAAAAAAGTCGGCAACCGTCAACTGCTGAACATAAAAGTCAGCTGGGTATGAAGTCCATGAAACAACCGTCACCTACTGGATAAAAAAGTCAGCAACCGTCAACTTCTGAATATAAGAGTCAGCTGGATATGAAGTCCATGAAACAACCGTCAACTGCTGGATAAAAAAATCAGCATGTAACTGTTGTTTCCTGAACTTTGCAGGACAAACTTGGTCGGCAAAAATGTTCAAATAATTCTTGGAGGACACTAAACCTTCCAGCAGTATCAAAGGACTAGTACCAATAGAACGTGTCCCACACTATGACACCACTTCGAGAACCTTGAATTGTGTTTACAAGATAAGATGGGTCCATTGTTTTACGGGGCTCCCACTAAACTTTATGCCTATCGTCGGTACGGAACAAGGTGGTCTACCGCGATTCGCCGGACTACATGATTTTTCTAGTCTTTTAGTGTCCAGTCACAGTGACACCACTGTAGATGGACCTTTCGGTGCTTGACAGGAATCAGTGGTTTCTGTTGAGACATGCGACTACCAATACCGATCCGCTTCAATTCCTTGCTCATCGTTCGCTGAGATATGGGTAGGGAAACAGCCTTCATTGAATGTTTCTGTCAATTGCTGCACACATAAAATACTGCTTCTTGTTATAAGCTTTCTCAGACGACGGCGATCTCGTTCTAACCGATAGTCGTCGCGCCATGGCTACGACTCTCTGACAAACAATGTGGGTTATTTTTCCAATAATTAAAGACCCAGGATATATTTTACCTTTTGAGAAACCGGTTTGTTTTCAAAATCGTCGCTGCAGCCAAACGGGCCTTGTTTTTCCCAATCTTTGATTTTCCTATTGTGATCAACACTACTGACGAGCAGCAAACTTAAATACATTGGTGTGCAAAACTTAAGGACTAGTCAGGATTTACCTGTAGCGTCGCACAGGAAGTGCCTGGATATGTGATCTTCAAACCATAGGAACTCTATTACTTACCGAAATGATGACGGAAACGACACTAACACAACTCCAAATACTAAAGGATGCAGTGGAACTTTATTCAGAATTGGCTACATAGCATCCATGACACAGATTCATCACTTCCAAAGACGGTACGGAGGGAAGAGGAGGTCGTCAGTAGGGATATAATCACCCATAATAGTACGATTTGCACTATCAGTCCATACTTCGCCCTAGGTAGTTGATGAGTTCTTGAGGTAACATAGCCAATTCCTGAGTCATAGCCGTCTTCAGCTGTTGGACAGTTTCTAGTGTGTGTGTTGACGTGCATCAACGCGTCTCCCCAGAGCGTCCGACACATGTTCTGTGGGATTTAGGTTAGGCGAAAGTGCTGGCTAATCCATCAGCTGAATGTCTTCACTTTCCAATAGCTCATCAACAGCCACCTTACAATGGGGTGTGACGTCATCGTCTATTAATACGAACTGTGAGCCAATGACAATGGCACCTAAGAATGGACGAACATGGGGAAGGATTTCCTCATTACAGTGGCACGCACCGGTTACAGTATTTCCTTCCAGTATCTGGTGCTCCGTATCCATCGATCAGAATGCCTCCGTATACGATAACACCGTGGCTGACATATCTATTCCTTTCATTTCCTTTCTATTCCTTCCTATTTCTTTCATTGATGTTTTCGGAACGATACCAAGTGCTTATCTCATGCCAGATCAGCTAACTTCCAAAATCACTACAAAGGTTAAATCTCGTCTCATCAGTAAATAGTACCATACTTCACTGTTCTTCTGTCCGTCTGAAAAGAAGGGCAGCAAAAACACATCCTTTCAATACCTTTCATTTCCTTTCTATTCCTTCCTATTCCTTTCCTTTCCTTGCTATTACTTCATATTCCTTTCATTTCCTTTCTATTCCTTCCATATCTATTCCTTTCATTGATATTTTTGGGGCGATACCAAGTTCTTATCTCATGCCAGATCAGCTGACGTGCAGAATCGCTACAAAGGCTAAATCTCGTCTCATTACTAAAGAGTACCATATTTCACTGTTCTTCTGTCCGTCTGAAAAGAAGGGCAGTAATAGCCCATCCTTTCTATTCCTTTCATTTCCTTTCTCTTCCTTCCTTTTCCTTTTATTTCCTTTCTATTCCTTCCATACCTATTCCTTACTATTCCTTTCATTGATGTTTTCGGAACGATACCAAGTGCTTATCTCATGCCAGATCAGCGAACTTCCAAAATCGCTACAAAGGTTAAATCTCGTCTCATCAGTAAATAGTACCATACTTCCCTGTTCTTCTGTCCGTCTGAAAAGAAGGGCAGCAATAACACATCCTTTCAATACCTTTCATTTCCTTTCTATTCCTTCCTATTCCTTTCATTTCCTTTCTATTCCTTCCATATCTATTCCTTTCTATTCCTTCCATATGTATTCCTTTCTATTCCTTCCATTGATGTATTCGGGGCGATACAAAGTGCTTCTCTCATGCCAGATCAGCTGACGTCCAGAATCGCTACAAAGGCTAAATCTCGTCTCATCACTAAAGAGTACCATACCTCACTGTTCTTCTGTCCGTCTGAAAAGAAGGACAGCAATAGCACATCCTTTCTATTCCTTTCCTTTCCTTTCTATTCCTTCCTATCCCAGCAAAAACAGTCTTGCTGGCCCAGCACTATGTTGCCGCTGCCGAACCGTCAATAAAATGTCCGGGCGGTCAACAGAATGGTCAGCAATTCAGGCCAACAGTTGGCACACCATCAGTTGTCATATGCCACAACAGGGCCATCAGTGGTCCATCACAGGCAGTAGCTGCCACAAGTGGCCCTTCAGTGGTCCTGCAAGCACGTGCCAGAAATTATGGCTAGCCTAATGTGATCTGCTAGTGTGCCGTTAGTGGCAGCCGGCAACCACGTGAAGTAACTGGTGGCTTGACGAATCTTGTCCGCCAATTTCCCAGTAGTAGCCATAATAATAAAAAAAAGCAAAGATAACCACAGTTTTCCAAAGCTGCAATTTTTTTTCTACCCTTACGAAGCTTGTGAATTAACGCACTGCGCTGGGGAAACTTTCTCAACCGTTTGTATCTGAGTAGATCTGAACCTAGGCCGTTGGCGTGATAGCTGAACTCTCTACCGACCGGACTAATTTGTCACGTTCGAGCATATGCTTAAAGCTGTCTGTTTGGTATGCAATGTGTAATCGAATGCTTCCCTGTTTCATTTTACAATATTGCGAGGTATTTTTCATAAAAGTCAGTTTCATATAATTCATAAATTAATTTTTTCAACGTAACGATAGTTTTTTTTTTTTTTTTTTACCTTATGGGAACTTCACTCATTTTCAAGGCGTGTACATACTTAGAGTCGCTTTCCAAAGTTTTGTACTGTCCTTGCCGTCTTGAAAAGAGATTGTTGAATAAATATATATTTACCCGGGTTCATGTCACATTCTGTTACATTTCTAACGTTGTGTCTTTCCTTTCCGTTGTCCGAAGCTACATTTGTTTTAAAGAGTAAAAGATATTTTATTTTACTTCTCGTTATTTTTAGAAGCGAATTCCTCCCAGTCTTGTGTATTCAACACATGGATGAGTACAACACATAGCATTGCTTTTTTTTCTTTCAAATAATTAATACATTTTGTACGCGTATAATTCTTTTTTTCCAACAAACGTTGTTTTAATGGCTCTCCAGGATATTTGTTTCAAGCGGTTTCAAATTTTTTCTTGTTATTCATCCACTGCATTCCATGAATTGTTATTCATGGGGATGGAGTGGGTGTATTTCATGGCTGTAATCTAGTATTTCACGGCTTAATCTGATATCTTCGTCGACGTAAAATTTCATTAGGAAATTAATTCGCCTCTCCACATAAGGATTTTTTCTTAACATTCACTCAAATAACACGATGGCGATAGCGTCGTCTTCAAATAACTGGTATCATGAGAGACACGTCAAGTGTTGCTTCTACGCATGCGCAGTCCCGCTGCTTCCACCTGCTGTTGGGGGTTGCATTGGTTGCCAGCAACGGGCCACAGGTGACACTTGCTTGGAAGCCCACAATTCACGGCGATGCAGCAGGGCCATCAATGGCTCGCCAACTGATAGCGCTGCCACCAACGGACCACTACCGGGCCGCGAGCGGCAGATTTCAACCATCAGTGACCCATCACTGCCAGCTGGTGGCCAGCAGTTTCCCAGTACTTGTGTTTTTGCTGCGATTCCTTTCATTTCCTTTCTATTCCTTCCTATTCCTTTCATTTCCTTTCTATTCCTTCCTATTCCTTTCATTTCCTTTCTATTCCTTCCATATTCCTTTCATTTCCTTTCTATTCCTTCCATATCTATTCATTTCTATTCCTTTCATTGATGTTTTCGGGGCGATACCAAGTGCTTATCTCATGCCACATCAGCTGACGTCCAAAATCGCTACAAAGGCTAAATCTCGTCTCATCACTAAAGAGTACCATACCTTACTTTTCTTCTATCCGTCTGAAAAGAAGGGCGGTAATAGCACATTCTTTCTATTCCTTTCATTTTCTTTCTATTCCTTTCATTTCCTTTCTATTCCTTCCTATTCCTTTCCTTTCTATTGCTTCCTATTCCTTTCATTTCCTTTCTATTGCTTCCTATTCCTTTCATTTCCTTTCTATTCCTTCCCATTCCTTCCCATTCCTTTCATTTCCTTTCTATTCCTTTCATTGATGCTTTGGGGGCGATACCAAGTGCTTATCTCATGCCAGATCAGCTGACGTCCAGAATCGTTACAAAGGCTAAATCTCGTCTCATCACTAAAGAGTACCATACCTCACTGTTCCTTTGTCCGTCTGAAAAGAAGGGCAGCCATAGCACATCCTTTCTATTCCTTTCATTTCCTTTCTATTCCTTCCTATTACTTTTCTTTCCTTTCTATTCCTTCATATTCCTTTCATTTCCTTTCTATTCCTTCCATATCTATTCCTTTCATTGATATTTTTGGGGCGATACCAAGTTCTTATCTCATGCCAGATCAGCTGACGTGCAGAATCGCTACAAAGGCTAAATCTCGTCTCATTACTAAAGAGTACCATATTTCACTGTTCTTCTGTCCGTCTGAAAAGAAGGGCAGCAATAGCCCATCCTTTCTATTCCTTTCATTTCCTTTCTCTTCCTTCCTTTTCCTTTTATTTCCTTTCTATTCCTTCCATACCTATTTCTTACTATTCCTTTCATTGATGTTTTCGCGGCGATACCAAGTGCTTATCTCATGCCAGATCATCTGACGTCCAGAATCGCTACAAAGGCTAAATCTCGTCTCATCACTAAAGAGTTCCATACCTCATTGTTCTTCGGTCCGTCTGAAAAGAAGGGCAGCCATAACACATTCTTTCTATTCCTTTCATTTCATTTCTATTCCTTCCTATTCCTTTCATTTCCTTTCTATTCCTTTCTATTTTTTCCATGTCTATTCCTTTCATTGATGTTTTCTGGGCGATACCAAGAGCTATCTCATGCCAGATAAGCTGACATCCAGAATCACTACAAAGGCTAAATCTCGTCTCATCACTAAAAAGTACCATACCTCACTGTTCTTCTGTCCGTCTGAAAAGAAGGGTAGCCATAGCACATCCTTTCTATTCCTTTCATTTCGTTTCTATTCCTTCATATTACTTTCCTTTACTTTCTATTCCTTCATATTCCTTTCATTTCCTTTCTATTCCTTCCATATCTATTCCTTTCATTGATGTTTTGGGGGCGATACCAAGTGCTTATCTCCTGCCAGATCAGCTGACGTCCAGAATCGTTACAAAGGCTAATTCTCGTCTCATCACTAAAGAGTACCATACCTCACTGTTCTTCTGTCCGTCTGAAAATAAGGGCAGCCATAGCACACCTTTCTATTCCTTTCATTTTCTTTCTATTCTGTCCTATTACTTTCATTTCCTTTCCATTCCTTCATATTCCTTTCATTTCCTCTCTATTCCTTCCATGCCTATTCCTTTCTATTCCTTTCTATTCCTTTCATTGATGTTTTCGGGGCAATACCAAGTGCTTATCTCATGCCAGATCATCTGACGTCCAGAATCGCTACAAAGGCTAAATCTTGTCGTCGCATCATTAAGGAGTACCATACGTCACTGTTCTTCTGTCCGCCTGAAAAGAAGGGCAGCAATAGCACTTTGGAAATTCATAATTCTCAGCTTGTCTCAAGAGAGAGCGTGTGTGTGCGATCTCACAAAGAAGTACAAGCATATTAAACCGCAGCGCCACAGTGAAAACAACAAGATGACACCGACATTTCGGTTTTATGTGCACGTCTTTTGAGTCCTTTCTGACACGAAAAAATATTTAAAAGTTATTCATAGTCAATGGAACCCGCTAAAACAGTCAAACGGATTTCTACAGTTAATAAAACATCTAAAATACGAGTAGAAATAACTACTTTCCCCGCTAGCGGCTGAAAAGTACACTACGAAAATTAACAAATTCTGCACAAAAAAGTTTCTCATGGTTGAACGAAGGGATCAGACACAAGAGGATTTTTTTATTGGCGGTTTAACGACCACCGTGAGCAACTCAATGGGCTATAAGCAGTCGCCCGTCCTTAATTTAGTATCACTGATTCCAGGGAAGGGAGAGAGCCAGTGTCGTAAGACAAACACAATATCCATGCCTCACCGGGATTCGAACCCGGACCCCATTCGGACGAATGATCACAAGACATCGCTTAGACCATTACGCCCCCGGGGCAGCAAGAGGATTTTCAAATCGAACAGTTGGAGCAAGAGATATAGAGGAAAACATATATCATTTTACGCCACCTAGTGGAAGAATTTGGAATAATGGGAAAGTAGAAAATATGGGAAAGCGTTCTTCATAGCATAACCTATGCCAAAGAAAATGATTTTTTTAAATACGTCTCCTGGAAGCAAAGACGACAAGAAAATTGGTTTCATCTTTATGCCTCCCGGCGGAAAAAATGTGCATTATTTAAAGACGGTAATGTGTTCCATTTCTTTACTGCAGCGAATGGCATACAGTAAAAAAAGAATTTTTCCGTTTTAGAAGTTCATACACAGCTGCAAAAAAGTAATACACATTAGCAGCCAGGGGCGCCGACTCATCGAATTATTTGGGCGGGGGGATGCGTGAAAGGGATCAGAAGTGGGAGGAGCACGGACGTCTCTTCCATTTCAGGATGATAATAAAACAAGTTAGTAAAATCATGCAATGCATTGATTATGATACGCTTTCCAACATACCAGAAATCATTACTCAAGTTATTATTCAAGTTATGACGGTAATGTCTGTAAAATAAATCTCGCTCCTATGACCTGACCTCTGACCCCATCTCGAAGATATTCAACTGAACCGGTAAAGTATACTTCCGGAACAACATAATAAAGTTGTGTCTCAATGGAAGCATTTTTACCTAAGTTATAACGCTAATGGTGATGGAATGGATCAAGATCTTATGTCCTGACCTTTGACTCCATTTCACCCATTTTCAACAGGATTCGTTCCCAGGTGGTCCCTTACTACATACTAAAATTTAATCGAAATCGAAACATTTTTACGCAAGTTATGACGCATAAGGGCAATGGAATGGATCCCACTCCTATGTCCTAACCTTTGACCCCATTTCCCTCATTTTAAACAGGCTTCGTCCCCAGTTGGTCCCTTACCACATACTAAAATTTCGTCGAACTCGAACCATTTTTACGCAAATTATGACGCATAAAGGTGGTGGAATGGATCCCACTCCTATGTCCTGACCTTTGACCCCATTTCACCCATTTTCAATAGGGTTCGTACCCAGGTAGTTCCCTACAATATGCTAAAATTTCATCGAAATCGAACCATTTTAAGGCGAGTTATCTTGCGGACAGACGGACAAAGCTGGAGCATATACGCTTCTTGAATCTACGGTTGGAAAGCGTAAAAAGAGCTAAATGATAAACTAGGATACTCATCTTCAATAGCCTTTCGCACCGCTTCGTGCGGCGATGCATGCTGCAATACGGTCCGGCATGGAGGCTAACAGACGCCTGATGTTGTCCTGCGGGCAGACTGGCCCACACGTGTTGGACGGTGTGCTCCAAATCCCGGATAGTGCGCCACGGCGGCAGCCGGCGTTTCAACTGGTCCCACACATGCTCGATAGGGGGCACGTCCAGGGAGCGGACAGGCCATGGACGTGTATAGACATGACGTAGGCAGTCAGGATCTCATTCACATACCGTTGCTCCGTCAATGATCCACATACCACTACTAGAGCTGATCGGCTATCGTTGGCAATGACTCCCCAGACCATAATGCCTGCAGTGGGGAAAGTGTGGCGCTCGATAGCGAGGTTGGGATTGAACTGTTGCCCGGGGACCTTCCCACTAGGACACGGTGATCATCCGTCCCCAGAACGAAGCGGCACTCATCGCTAAACACCATACTCAGCTAGTTTGTGGCGTTCCACGCCGCTCTGGCCTGATGCCACAGCACACGGAGCCGACGATGTTCCGGTGTTAAGGGCAGCACACGTAAAGGGCGCTGGGATCGCAGATTCGCTTCCGCGAGGTGTCGGGAAATGGTTCGTCGGCACACAGGAGCCGCTACATCTGACTGTATAGTGGACCGGGTCTTCATGGGATCCGTTCGTGCTTTGCGCACGATCCGTCGAATCTCTTTACCGGTGGTCTTCTTGGTCCGTACGGTGCCGCTTCACCATATGACAGTGCCCTCACGTGTCCACTGCTCCCAACACAGTCATACGGTATGGCCAGAACGATCCACGTGGCGGGCTATACGGGGGCGCCAACCACCTTGCGGTTTTCAGCCCGATGATCAGGCCTATCTCAAAGTCCGTAAGTTCCGTGAATCGAAGTCTCTGGCGTCTACCCGGCATTCTTTTCATTCTGTATTCTTGCTTGCGTCTGCCGGTGCTTTTCGCTTTCCTGGGGAATCGACTACGCGCCGGTTCATAAGGCTGCCGGTTTGTGTTTGCAGCGCTACCACAGGATGTGCGGTCATGCGCACTCGCACCGAACGTGGATCATTTGCATGCCAGCATGCACTCTAGCTATTTGCAAAGTTCCGCGGTTGTAGCATGTTTTCTTCTAGGTGTGCAAATTTCATTGTCCGGGAGTGTAATACATTTATATAAAGAAAAGAACTGCATTTTTTGCAATTAGCGCAGCACACGATAACCTGAATTGCAAGGGAAAACATTTTTTCTCTATACAAATATTTCAACTCACGCATTTTGAAAATGATATAAAGAAAACTTCCTTAGTTAAACAGGACGAAAAACATTGGGCGGACACTGCCGCTCCCCAGTAAAATTATTGGGGTCAAGATTCATCTTGACCCCCTCCTCCATTATCAGCCGCATATGCACAACGTAACACAACGTAAATGGTTCCCGTGTTAGAAGAACTTTTTAAAGCGCGCTTTTTGAAGAGGGGTAATCGAGAAAAACAGATAAAATATATTTGCGGCCCTAGCGGAGAAATTGTACAATACTTAGGGAAGGAAATTTCCACGAATGTTTTTTTTCTACTATTGATTGAAGGTTTGACGACCACAGTGAGCAACTCAATGGGCTATAAGCAGTTGCCCGTCAATAATTTAAGGCCACCGACTCCAGGGAAGGGAGAGAGCCAGCGTGGTAATACAAATAACATCCATTCCTCACCAGTATTCGAACCCGGACCCATCTCGGACGAATGCTCATAAGCCACCGCTTATGCCACTGCACCACCCTGGCGGCCTACGAATGTTTTTTCGTAGTAACGTAACTGAAAAAGAAGTTTTTCAATCGGGATTTTAGACGTACGTATAAATATTGCTTCAATTATGCTGTAAATGCAAACCTTGATTTATGATCTCTAGTGGTTATTTTGTACGTTGAGAAACATTTGAGATTACATAGTAAACATTTCGCACTAGAAACGCTCTCCAACAGAGAAAGAACTTTTCAAATCGGAGAGTTAGAAGCAGATTGAGAAGTATAAGATATACATCCTTGGCGAAAAAGCTGTGCATTACTTTAAGCGGAGAAAATTTTAAAAGTTTATTCGTTTTGAGTGCACAAAAGATGTTTTCAAACGAAGCACAGATATTACTGAAAATACATCAGAAACAAAAATGTACACCTACGCCCCCTAGTGAAAAAAACAGTCTTTACAAAATATCAAATGCAAAACATTTCAGAACAGGAGATCCATTCAATGTGAAAAGAACTTTTCAAATCGATCATTTAGAAATTGGGATATCGGAGAAATCGCAATTTACCTTTACGCCCCCTAGCGGGAAAATTGTGCATTAAACTCTACCCGAAATAGTGTTCGTGATACACTGGTGCCAAAAGTCATAGGATAACAATATGCAAATTTTTAACTGGCGCTGCCGTCGTATAAAGGCTTCGACGCACGTCACGATTTTTATCAGTTGCGAGGTGTAATCTCGTGAGTCAGGATGAACAACCGCCAGTAGGATCATGGTAAGCCGACGTGAATAATCGGAGTTTGAACAAGACATGGGAGTGGGAGACAGAAGGATGGGACATTCAATTTGCGTTTGCGAAACATTCAGCTTCCCTCGATCCACGGTGTCACGTGTGCACTGAGAATACCTCATGGAAAACATGCATTACCACCCACCGTGAACGGACAGCGCAGTGACAGACCACGGGTGTTGAATGACCGTGACCAGCGGCGTCTGGCCAGAATTATCCATTCTAACAGACAAGCAACACTGGCTCAAATAACATCCACATTCAATGCAGGAGGTACCAGAGACATATCTATACGGTCAGTGCAGCGTAATTTAACCTCCATCGGGTATGGGAGGAGAAGACCCACCATAGTGGCTTTGTTAACACCACAACATCTGTTCGGCTGTGTCCCAGACCCCATGAGGCCATGGACTCAAGCTATCAACAAGACATTGTGAAATCTGGTGGTGGTTCTATGCACGTATGGGGTGTCTTTACGTGGCACGGTTTGAGTCCTTTGGTACTTGTAAACACGTCATTAACCGGTGCTCGCTTTGTTGTTCTGCAGGGTGACTGTTTGCAGCCCTTCACGGACTTTATGTATCCCAACAACGATGGGATTTTCCAGGCGGACAGTGCAACATGCCATTGGTCCCAAGTTGTCCAAAATTGGTTCCAGGAGCTGTGACGTACCTGCCAGCAGGACGCACACGACATAAAGGCAGATAGCAGTCAGAATGAACGTCCGCGTAGCTCGATTGGTAGAGTGACTTATTCCGGAATGAGGGGACTCGGGTTCGAGCCCGACGTGGACAAAAATGACGGAGAAATTTACTTCGTTATAATGGCGCCCGGACTATCCGGATGACCCAACCGTTCAAAATCTCGCAAATGGTGCGATGTTATTTCCACACCGCGAGATAGGAAAAATCAGAGAATCCCTTCTCCAGCGCTTCGAAAAATAAATGTGTGTGACGTTGCATTCCACACACAGGATTGACTGGGAGTTCTCAAGTGCACGTTTTGCAGCGGATGGCTGCCTGCGACGATTCATGGTCACGGCTGATCCGTGGACCATGCCCCCGGCCCTCTTTCGTGGGGGGGGAGATGTGACGTACCTGCCAGCAGGACGCACACGACATAAAGGCAGATAGCAGTCAGAATGAATGTCCGCGTAGCTCAATTAGTAGAGTGACTTATTCCGGAATGAGGGGATCCGGGTTCGAGCCCGGCGTGGACAAAAATGACGGAGAAATTTACTTCGTTATAGAGCATTTTGGACAGTTCCAACAGATGGTGTGGCCACCACGTTCGCCTAACGTGAACCCTATAGAGCACTTATGGGACGTGGTGGAAATGTCCATTCGCACCCAAAATCCTGCTCTTACAGATACCAGGGAACTGTAGGTAGCTGTTCAGATGGCATGGCTCACCATATCTTCAGAAGCCTTCCGGCCACTTGTAGAATCGATGCCACGTCGAGTTGCTGAACTTCACTGGGCTAGAGGAAGTCCTACATGATACTTGGTACATATCCCATGACTTTCGGCATTTCAATGTAAAGTCTGGTACATTTGGAAGAAATGGGTTCAAGAGCAGACTCACGGCACGTATCAAAGGCAAAGTGTTTGGTAATTGCCTCCCAATATTCTCATTTATGGCATCATTCTCCTTTAATGGATCATCTGCGTTGCTTGGGCTTTTGGACAACTCGGGCAGTTGTTGGAGACAACTTCGTATAGTACGCTGTGGATCTGGCTTCCTCTTATTCGTCCGAGAAGGGCCTGGGCTAGAGTACAGCATGAGGGACCCCGGGTTCAAGTCTCTCGCGACGCTTGTATGATGGCTCTGGCCCCTCCCTGGAACCGGTGGCTTTAAATTAGGGACTGGTTATAGCCCTTAGAGTTGATAGTGTTGGTTGTTGATCTCCAGAAACATTCATAAAAAAAAACTATCCTTATGTTCAGAATTTATAGGACAGTTACTATTTAGTAGAAAATTTTAAATACCAATTTTTTTTTAAATATTTTTTTAACATGCTCCATACTCGAACATTATACATAAAGAAATCTGCTTGTTTGTTTGATTGATATCGTACTTAATTTAAATTAGGGAAAAAATTATACTGCCCCTCACCCCTCATAAAATAAAACTTAGCAAATTCCCCATAAAAGAAAATTGGGCAATTCAAGTTAAATTAGCGGGCTCAAGAGTTGGCGCTAGCGAAACTGCTCTCTACACCGGACCATGAAAATTAGATGCTGAGCTCAGAAGTCTGAAATTAATAACAGTGGGATAGCCTAAAATCCACTTTGGAGAGGGGAAGTCCCCTCCCCCAACGCACCAGGGGCAGCTGGTCAGTCCGAAGGGGGAGAAAAGACTGCACAGTGTAACCATATACGTGCATCCATGAAGAATGATTTAGGCATTTGGTTTTAAATCTAATTTCTCTAGTTGATTATTTTAAAAATCCACGTATTTCTTCCTATCATTATATTTTTGTTTGTTTAGGAGTTCGGAGACCACCGTGGTCTCAAGGTTGTCGCCTCTACCTAATTTGAGTCCAATTGTTTCATGGAAGAAAGAGAGACAGCGGCGTAAGACAAACACACCACACAAGGCTTGTCTGCGATTCGAACCTGGGCCCAAATCAAATGAGTGGTCAGAAGCCGGAACCTCATACCATTCGGCCACATATATGGCTATCATTTTTAAATGGGGGGAGGCCATTGCTATGTTTTATAAGCTCCACACACAGTTGAACATTTATAAATTTGAAATTTGTTAAAATTATCTAATTGAAACTATTAATGAATTCTTTATTTTTTACTACTTTTCCTCTCAGAAGTTTCATTCAGTCTACGTTTCTAGTAAGCTGTCATGCTACGAATGTGCTTCTGGTGTTCCAATAATTTTAATGGTACGAAACTTGCATGCCACCCCGGTGGCACAGTGGTCTAAGTGATGACTCCTGATCATTTGTCCGAAAGGGGTCCGGGTTCGAATCCCGGTGAGACGTGGATGCTGTGATTGTCTTACGGCACTGGCTCTCTCTCTTGCCTGGAACCAGTTACCCTAAATTAGGGACGGGCGACTGCTTATAGCCCTTCGAGTTGCTCACGGTGGTCGTTAAACCTCCAATTAAAAAAAAAATTGCGTAAGAAAATTGCTGCACAATATGAAAAATCCTACAAAATTCAGTTTTGTGCTATGATGTAAAATTAATTATTTCCGATGCTATATATCTTTTCCCACAGCAGTAAAATAAATTCGCAAAAAAAAAAAAAAAAAAAAAAAAAAACCGATGTAACGGAAATGGGTAACGGAATAATCAAAATCATTGTTGAAATTTTATGTTTGAAGGATATCTTGTGAAGTGACGCAACGATAGCTAATTTGATTTTTACTCAACAATATATTTTGCTGAACTATCGCCAAACATTATTTCATCACATTTTACATAAAAGTATCAATATATCATTTCAATCTGCGTAAATTACAAGAACTTCATGCTAAACCTGATAAAATCTATTACAGAAACGAAATTTCGATGCTATGAAAACGCTGCGCCATGATGGAATTTGTCTTCCTCTCGATCCCACTCCCAAGAGAGAAGGGTCACTGCTATTGACGAGAGCTTTAAAATGATGTATAACACAATAGGATATGCTAGACCAAAAGTTAACAATTCCCTTAACTCAGATCATATGTAGAGGATTTTCGGAAGGGAGTGTCTGGTCCCAGGTCTTAAACAACCCTTAGAAATAGGAAGCTAGGAGATTTGGGCCAAAGTGCCCGACAAGAAAGGGTCCCGGAAGCGAGGTGCAAGACGCCCTTATTTATTACCGGAAGGCCAGTACCCGGGGCCCGACGGCTTAATGTGCCCATCCGCACGACGGATATTTAGTGGATCGGACCCGAGGTCCTCTCCGTGGCAGTCACGAACGTTGACCACTAGGCCACCTGCGGCCAATTTCCCTTAACTCACTTGAGATCCAGCTTTTATTTCTACCTCGAGGTCAGATTTTAGCTTGCGCATGCGCAGGTGGACCTTCGTAACTACGTTACTTTTAATCGGTATCAAGGTCGTTTCTTACGTTCGTCTAAATCTGAATATTATGCACTAAGTGGCTACTTTATTATGACCACCCCCTCAGTACTTCGTTGGGCCGCCTTTTGCCTTTACTACTGCGTCGATTCTTCGTGGCATGGACTCCACGAGATGTTGATAGGTGGTTTATGGAATCTGAGACCATGCTTGATGAATAACACTTTCCAGTAGTGTGAGATTGCAGGGTTGTGGATCCTGCTGTCTGATGGCTCGTTCAACTTCACCTCAGAAATTCTCAATGGGGTAGAGATCTGGAGATTGCGGGGGCCACCTAAGCAAAGTAAACTCACCGGCATGTTCCTGAAACCAACCCTGTACAATACGAGCACTATGGTAGGACACATTATCTTGTTGAAAGTAGTCATCGCCATTGGGATAAACCAACCACATGACAGGATGCACTTGGTCCGCAACGATGTTTAGATATGATGTGCCAGCCAGACGTTGATCAACACGAATTAAAAAGCCCAAAGCATTCCAGGAAAACATTCCCCAAACCATAACGTTGCCTCCACCAGCTTGAAGGGTTGTAGCAATGCTTTTGGGGTCCATGCTTTTGTGCTGTTTCCGCCAAATTCTCACTCGGCCATCGGCATGGTGCAACTGAAAACGTGATTCATCGGACCATATAATTTGTTTCCAATTATCGACTGTCCAATCTTTGTGCTGCTGTGCGAACTGGAGACGTTTTCTCTTGTTAAGACAGCAAAGGTGTTCGAACAGGCCTTAGGCTGCCATATCCCATCCGATGCAGTGTACGGCGAACAGTGCATGCAGAAATCATTTGAGGGGATCCTTGATTAAGATGGTATGTAATTTGCTGCACTGTTGCCCTTCTGTTGTCTGTTACCAGTCTGGACACTCTCCGTTCCGCCCGAGCAGTCACTAGTCGATGACGACCACACGTTGCACGTAGAGACCCAGTGTTTTGGCTGACAGTCCAGTCTTTAAACACTTTAACAACAGCTGCTCTGGAACATTCCACGAATGCGGCGGTTTCGGTGATACTCGCTCCATGGCTCCGAGCTCTTACAATCATTCCACGTTGAAAGTCCGTCAAATCACATTTTTTACCCATCTCGTCAGGCAAAAATCACTTCTACTACTGTCGCAAGCACTAAGCTTTCCCTTTTTATACTAGCCTCGCCCTCTGACGGCAACAGCGTGCAGCCATAGCTCATTTGCTTAGAACTGTCAGGTGGGCATAATAAAGTGGCCAATCAGTGTATAATGATAATAAAAAAAATACATTTTGTTTTTTTAAAAGTAAATAGTCTAAATACTTGCTATATCCGCCGTTATAGTTCAGTAAATATTTACTTTTCTGACTAACATATGCTTTTACGATAACATTCATTTACCCACCTACGTAAGTACCGATCAACGTGACAAATTAGTAAACTTTATTGTTTGTTGTTATGATTTAATTCCACTTTGTATGTACCGGACTGTGGCTCGTGTGGTCGCGGGTGACGCGAATAAATGCCATACGTAAACAAATGTATACTCTTGAATCATTCGTTTTATTTCACACCTAGAAAGATCTTGGCATACGGAAGATGTATAGCATAAATTATTTTAAACAGTACCAGGGCACTGTCTCGATTATTTTTTCACTACTTGGGAATAACGTTTTTATTAGGTTATCAGTAAATTAGATTAGTTGTAGTTCTAATGTGTATTTTTTTAGTTTAATTCTCTTCAGAAAATATGCGCAAATGAATTATTTTTCATTTATTCGTAAACCATAAACGGTAATAAATAAAATTTGGAATTTGGCGTGCCACGGAAAATCGTGGTGGAGAAAAAATGCATTCCAATTTGTTTGTTTTTTAAGTTCACTGAATTCCTCTTGCTCAATTTATCGCAGTATTTCACAGTCGCGTGCCCGCCCACGATAAGAATTCCGATTAAAATCGTTTTATCAGTCCTAGTTTGCTTGAAAAAAAAAAAATGAAAGAATTGCAAGTTCAGATGCAGGGTCAAGAATTTTTAGTGTATATCGGCGGGAGAAGTGACAATAAGAGCCTTGCAAGCAAAAAAACTCTTGAAGGGGAAGTATCAAGAATTATTATCAAGCCATTGTTTCTTATTTGAGGACATAGCGCGGAGCTCAGCTTCCTTCTAACGACCTCTTCAATCTTTGTCCATTTTTTTTTCGTTTTTTATTTCGCGTGCTTGGGTCCAAAGTGGTGTGGCAGTGACGCAACACTACCTGCACCTAAAGGGGTGGGGTGCGATCAGGGCTGACGGCGAATTCGACCTCTAACCCAACGTTTGCTGGACATGCACACGACTTTCACTGTCGTTGGCCACAGAGAACGGGTGTCCTAAATTTGAAGGAGTTTGATTTGTGTTATGTGGGCCACGTTGTGAGGGAGGGACAAAACCCAGTATAAAACTCTCTGTCCGTTCGGGTGGAGCACAAATACGTTTTGCCCGTCGCTGAGAAAAAATACGGCTTCCCTTCGAGACATCTGCCGGGGATTTTCATACCAAACATAATCATGCTAGCACATGTAAGTAATACCTTTGGTTTTTTTTTTAATTTTTAGGGCAATTTATAAAAATTCATTGTTTATTTTTTATTTCGTCTTGAGTTAGGATTTAAAAACTGCAAAATGTTTATCATCAATTCGTGGTAGAAAAATGTCCTAAAATTATGTAAGATTAATATGAATTGTAAATTTCTAGACCTGTGAGGAAACGCAGAAAAAATATCAACTTGCACTGTGCTGCCGTAAAAATTTTTAACAGTTATGACAGTTGTTAGGTGAATTTCAAATGGATCGATTTCGGGACACATTAACTTTTTTTTTTAATATTCAGTAGTATAAACTTACACGAAAATATTATTTATCCAGAATTGTGACAAGTGTTGGATATTACAAGTGTAAACCTGATTATTTTTTTCGGGTTTAACTTCACTAATGAGAAAATAGAATTGCACGCAGTCGCTTATACTCGATTTAATGTTGCTGTCTCCAGGAAAAGAAGAAAACCAGATCTGAAGAACCAGTAACATTCATGCCTTATCCAGAATTCGGATGAGGCATGGGAAAAAGGGTTTGCCATAAGGCTATGGCTCACTTCCCTCCCTGGGACCAGTGGTCCTAAATTAGGGACGGGCGACTGATTATTATAATTCTTAGATTTGTATATGATGGTTGTTAAACCCCGAAAAACAAATTAAAAAAATCCGAAAGTTGACCACTTGGCCACCACGAAATATTTTCTTAGAAAGAAAGATACGTTCTGAATTTCTTAAAAACTATAAGCTTTTAATATTGTCGCTGGCTAAAGCGAACTCTCATGTTATTAAATACTTTCCTTCGTGCGCTATAGTGAAAGCACAGTTTGCACGCAGCAGAGCACAGTGAAAATTTTCTTACAACACAAAACGAATGAAAACTTGGGGTTTGTCGATGCAGATTTATAAATGTCTGTGAGATGTAACATTCGGAAAAAAAAATTCGCAGATGGGATTAAATAAGGATATCTTACACAGGAAGAAATGAGTTGACAAATGCTCTGTGTATAATTAGGTGATTAAGTTCTTACATGGAAAATCTCTGATGTGAGCAAATGGTGAAAGTTTTGTAGGGCAATGTCTACGATAACAGCTGAAAAACAACAGTTGATCTTCCACTGCCATCATAAGGACTGTGTGAATTACTAGCTGTAGGTATATGTTAGTTACTACTTATATGGGTAGGAAAGTTTAAATATTAATGTAACTGAAGAGAACGTGGATGCATCTGTATTGAAGTGGATGCATAATGTAATGTAGTGTTGATGGATGCTTGATTTTTTAAATCTAAAGCAAAAATTAATGAATGGACTTTTAGGAAAGCTAGGAGGGAAAAAGTACATGTGTCTTGTTAAAAAAAAGTACCAAATAGAAACCTGTGTCTTGTTAAAATGTAGGCTATATAAACTGGAATGAAGATAGCTAGCAACCAAATCAAGGGAGGGAATAGTAAGCATAACAGCTTATGACGTTTCACGTGCAGTAAGAAACCGGGGCTGCTGGGAAACTTTCGATATGGCCACAGTAGCTATTCGTGGAACCATGAGATAGTGAAAAGAAAACGAGAAAGTCTTTTAATCGGGCAAAGTGCGCTTTTCCCGATTAAACGCCTTTTTTTTTTCAGTTTCGTGTTTTCTTTTAATATCCAAACATGGGATTGTAAAAGAAAACACAAAAATAAAGCATTTTATTCAGAGCAAAGGACAATCAGAGATAAGAAAGAATAAATTACATATCACTTTCTGTCTCTTATATTATGGAACTAGGCATGGTTTTGTTTGTAAAATGTTAAAATCTGCCACCATTTAAACTGTTTCTGCAAGCTTAAAACAAATATTAAGTCCCACTGATGATAGAAATTATATGTTCCGATTCAGAAACACTCTAGCGAACGAAAACATCGTTGACGTTTACATTCTCAGAAATGGCTTCGGTTGTTTTTTTTTTTTGCTTTTTTCAACACCATTTTTGGACACACACATATACGTATATACTGTATATAAGCAGATGTATACATATGTGTGTACACGTAAATCAGAAAAAAAGGTTGTATATATAAATTGATGAGAGCACATTACCTTTCCGTCAAACACTGAATGAAATAGATATTCTCGCTTCTAGGAGTCGCACTGGAGAAAAAAAAAATTTGCAGAAGATGCGTGCGCGTGCTAAAAATATTCGCATATTTTTTACCTTTACCAATGTGACAATTTTATTGACGGATACTAAATACATATTTGTATGTCACAGGGATTTCCCTACATAGAGAAAAAACATATTGGGTTAAGCAAAACGCGATCAAGATTTACCATGCATTCTCTGCTTTTCCAGCAGTACAGGTTTCCTACTATCATTCGTAATGACGTATTTGCATCAGATGACGGTGAGTGTCTCCATCAGACTTATATCATTTCACCGGTATGGAATACTTCTCCATTTTTATTTATCACTGTGGCTTTCTAGAAAGAAGGTAGAGCTAAATAATCCTTTGGGTGTCGGACCAAGGCCGTCTGGAAAACACAACGCCCTAACATTAAAGAGATCAGTTCCCTCCTTTGGTGACGTCACTCTCATGTTGCACGACCTGATTCGTCGGTGTCGTGTTTGACGTCACACACGACAGCGTTGGAAACCAATCGACAGCCTTGGTTTTCGCGTGACGTCATCAAAAGAGGGAACTTATCTCTCTGATGTCATTGCCTTGTGTTTTCTAGACGGCCTTGGTCGGACACAGATCTGGCGAAGCGTATTGTCGAAATTCTTATTTTCATTTTTTCTGGTGTAGAGCTTTTACACTCGTCACAGGCAATATTATTTGCAAAATCACACGATTTCTATATGTGTGTGAAAAATCCTCATCGCTAGTTTCGACAATTATTCAGGCAAGAGCGGAAGATTTTAAAGTGCCCTAAATTTGAGACGTTAACTGAGAAAACTTATTAAAATTTAAACGCGATGTTATTCTGTTGATTTATCAGTTTTTTTAACAATTTTCATAACATTACTTGCCTTGCAACAAAAATTTTAGATTACAAAGTTATTAAATTTTAAGGCATGCAGATTAAAAGAATACAGCCAATTACAATTTATTTCATTCCAATTGCACGTTCTGCGTTTGTTCAGAGTTCTGATAAAGAATGTTGTGCTGAGTGAAGCAAAATTTTCGATCGGGTAAGCCAGTTTGTTGACCTGGTCCCGTTTCATTTATTTTGACAGAATATTAATGAACTTTTCAGAGTGCGTATTGTGTTGCATAATTTTCTTTATCAAAAACAGTTACTCTTGTCGTGACCAAAGAAAGCTTCTCACGCCCCGGAGAGGTTGGTGTCGGTCAGCTTTTTCGAAAGCATAAAATGGTGTGCTTCTTTCAGTTTGGTTTCATCCCTATTCTACATAACCTTTTGTACTTAAGCTGCTACGCAAAATATGATTACCTTTCAATGCTATTATAGTGTATTATTTGTCTTTATATGCTAATACACTTCGAATACTTTCTTAAAGAATTTTTCCATTTTTTGTTTCACCGTTTAAAGACAACTATGAGCATTCTTTCATTTCTAATTCGGGAACACTGGTTTCGGGGTGTGCTGAAGAGCAAGCGCTATTGGGCAGATGCACCACCACGACTCATCCGGGTCTCGAACTTGGGTCCATCTTAGAAGACTACCTTGAAAGCAGCGCCTCTGACTACTTAATCACCGAGGTGGCCATTTCGTTTTTGCGCTCTAGTGTCTCTTCAGTGTTAAGGCGAACAATTTTGTATACACTGCGTAAACACAACGGCGGACATTATTTAGGAATTTATTGAAACCTATGAACATTTAGTGTTATAGTGGGTTTCCCATCCCTAACATAGAGCATATACAGTAAGAAAGAGTCGCCCGTTCCTAATATAGAGGATATAGAATAATAAAGAATCACCTGTCTCTAACATAGGGCAACCAAGGCTAAAAAGGAGTATCACGTCTCTAATATAGAGACACTGACTTCAAGAAGGGAAGAAAGCAAAAACATTACATATACTAACCCCGAGGTTCAACCAAGGCCATCTAGAAAACACAGGGTCACGACATTAAGGAGATGAGGTCCCTCCTTTGGTGACGTCACGTGGAAACCAAGGCATCTGATTAGTTTCCATCGCTGTCGTGTGTTACGTCACGTGCGACACCGACGTATCAGGCCGTGCAACAAGAGATTGAGTCACAAACGGAGGGAATTCATCTGTCTAATGTCATGGCCCCTGGACCAATTTGGATGTTTAGCCAAAGCTCCCCCCCCCCTCCCATGCCGACTACAGAAGAGATGCAGAAGGTTTACAAATTCTAAAGTAAAGAACGAAAATATCCATGTCTAGTCCCTACCTACAAAACACTTGATTTGTTTTTCATTTATGTTTTCACGTGATATGAATTTTTAGTGGCCTAGATACTAGAATGCCAGAAGTGATTTAAATTACATCGTTCTTCTGCAATTAAATGGGACAATATGTCTATCTTGAACATATAATTTTGTAATACGGTGCGAGAAGACGAAGGCAAGTACGTTATTAGCCACCTATGTTTCTATAATTTTCTATGACTGAATATTTTTATCGAAACTTAAGATCTGGTTGGAAAGACACCATTGACTAAATCCCTCGCTGCAAAAAGAATCTTACAAATACATTACGCAAAAAAATATTCATATCAGTTTATGCACATTTTTCCTGAAGTTCCATCATGCTAAATAAAAAGCGCTTTTGCTAGAAGACACATGATAGCAAAGCTTTTTTTAAAAAAAAACAGAAAAAACTTAAAGTCTAGCATAGAATTTCATGTCCAAAAATCAAAAGGATGGCTAAGTCCGACAGCAGAAAAATATTTTCGGCAGTTGGTAAATTCTTTCAAATTCTTTTCTCGGCAGGAATTATTTTTTCAAAAATTCTATGGCTTTGGGGAAAAAAACACGAAAAATTTTGTCGGTAGAAATGTAAAAAAAATATTTTCTGTACCTAGCGCATTCTATTTTTACCTTCTGAATAGAAAAAATCTATCTCAAAATTCAAATTGCCGAAGCTGCACCCTGATTAACAAATTATAAATTAAATAAAATTTCAGATATATAATTGGGCTATCTCAGCGCTTACGTGTGCAAGAGCATAGGTACCTACAAATTTCTTGAAGTGAAAAACTACTTCATGCGTATGATCAGAAGATGTGATTTTTCAAAAGGTATTCTAAAATCGTGAACAGTATCTAACCGATGTGATTTTTCAAAACATATTCTAAAATTGTGAACAGTATCTAACCGATGTGATTTCCAAAAACTATACTTTTCTTTTTAGGAATAGAGAACAAAAGTTCAGTTATTACTCAGAATCACACATGAAGGCCTTTTCCAAATTTTTGAAAATCTCACATTTACGAAAGAGAAAACAATGGTCCACGGAAGCAGTAATTGCTGTTATTATTTCGTTGCTCAAATAAGCCGCGTGAGTTCTGAAAGCACTTCGATGCCTAACTTGGCTTTGTCTTTCCGGGAAGTAATTCGCATTTTGATTATGAGGAAAAAAGATCTTCGAAACACAGCAGCGTTCACCAAGCGACTCAGAGATGCTTTCAAATGCAGTTCCGTGAGATACAGAACATCCATAGTAAACCCAGAACGCATTCCAAGGGATTCCTATGCAGCATACAGTACTTCTTAAATTTGCGCAATGATTGATGAAACGTGCACTTAGAAAGTACGTTTTTTTTTTTACACTTATTTCTTCAGTTTAAATACATCGCCTTGAGTTCTTAAGATCACAGTGATAAAATTATGGGGTGGCTGGATAAGTTCACTTAACTTCAGCGTGCATAGCTACCGCTTTAATGTTATATTCCTGAACTTTGGCATTGAAGCTATTTCCTCGCGGATTAAACTTACTGAGCTTAATTGTTATTCTTCCAAGATGTTCTGGTTGAAAAATGTGTTCCTCTGCCTCACGGCCTCACTGCGTAGCTAAATCTCATCTTTCTAGCAAAATTAATTATTATTATTCTCCCATTTTTGATAGTGTAAACATATTTGATTCGTTGATTTGTGTGACACTGTTCTTCATGTTCGTGTGTATGTCTAATTCTAGATTTAAATTATCTTCAATAGTTACCGTTAAGAGCTGTGATATAAATAAGTGGCGGCCAAAGAAGTTCTTTATGTGGCCGAAAAGCCAATGCAATAATGAGAAATTGCACGTTGCCTTTTTAAAGAAACTTATGACCCAATTCAAACCGACCCCATCCTTTTTGTATACTTACTAATGCATGAAATTAATTGTTTTCAACAAGGAAAACAATTAATAAACAATTAATATCTAACCTAACGAAACGAGAAAATACGATTATTTTCAAAAGAAAAAGAAATAATCAACGTACTTTCTAGCATGATCCACTGATTTTCGTAACCTGTTCAAATAAAATTCAGGAGATTTCGACTCAACCGATTTGTTCACTGCATGCGTCACAGCATCACTATCCAATTTCTGCCCTTTCAAGTTCTTTTAGAGATTTCGAAATAGGAGAAATTCCTAAGAAGCCAAATCCGGTGAATAAGGTGGATTAAGCTCAAACCCACAATCACGCAGTGTTGCAAGAAAAACAACCAATGTGTTCAGATTCCTCCTGGTGTATTGTATTTTCATATAACTGTAAGTTTTAAATGTGTGCAATAAATAATTGTATGGTATTGTATTGTATTGTATTGTCTTGATGAAAGATGACCCATTTGGTCAATTCCTCGCGCTTCTTCAGCTTCAATTCCGCGAGGAAAGGTAGGCCAGAATCATACTCTGCATTGATAGTGGCACCAAGTTCCAGGAGACCAACCACGACCACTCCTTCTTCACAACAAAGACGGGTGCAATGACTTTTCCTGCCGGTTTTTGCACTCAAAACATTTTAAGAGAGGAAGAAAGGGATGCTTCCACTGTTTTGATTGTCCTTTTCTTTCAGGAAAGAAGTGGTGCACCCACGTTTTGCCCACAGTGACATATCGCACCCAAAACTTAGCTTTAGCTTCAAAATGCTGCACAAGAGCATAACAGTACTTTGCTCTTTCCCACTTCTGATCTGTATTCAGTGTAATTTATGACTACAAAACTCGTGGTATTGAGATAGAATGAAAATAGCAAAGTTTACCGCAATTAATTGTTTATTATATACATCAACGATAGTTTCGCAGAGCGTTCGGCTCGGCATCATCAGGACGCATGTCCTGATAATATTCTATAGTTTTGCAGATGTCTGGCTAGGCTTCATCAGGACGATGCTGACGATGATTACGGCATCATCAGGACGATGCTGACGATGATTACGGCATCATCAGGACGATGCTGACGATGATTACGGCATCATCAGGACGAACGTCCCGATGATGGCAAGCCAAACGCTCTGCGAAACTATAGTCGATATATAATAAACATTTAATTGTGGTAAACGTCGCTATTTTTATTCTATCTATATTCAGTGCTTTAGAAACCCATCTCGATGAAACCTTCTTCATTCCCAAAATATTTACCACAGTATCGTGATCTCTCTCATGGTATACATTAAATGTTACCTCAATGGACTTCAATGTTATTCTGTGGTCTTGCATGACGAAAGCATGAATGACATCCAAATTTCAGGTGTCGGCACGGCAACAGGCCTTCCATCGGTGGGAGTGTCATCAACACTGTCTCTTCCACGCTTAAATACCGCAACTAAGTTTTTGACTGTGGCGTATAAAGAAAAATATGCTCCTAATGTCTTTCGCATGTCCTCATGAATTCTTTCAGTGACATTCCCTTTGAATAGACTTAATCAATGACTGCACGCTGTTTGATTCTCTCAACTGTCGCGATCTTCATTTCAACGCGCTCTATAAAGTAAAATAAAATAGTTACAAACCTGAAATTTCCTGCGAACACACACAAAAAAATAGGCACAGAAATGATTTAAGTATTGTCCTTTTCGTAAACCAACGCGATCCCTACTGGGCTAAAAACTTTGTATATTAAATGATGTGCCAAGAAAATAAAAACAGAGCAGATTTTAGACAACATCGAAATGGTTGTTTCCAGTAAAAGTTCGTCATGCTCTAATTTTTAATAAAGACTTTGTAAGCAGGATGCCGATTAAAATTTTTATTTGTTTAATTAGCATTTCATTTTCATGCCAATTAACTTGCTACCCAAGTTCACATTATTAAGTATTTCTTACCAAGCTACATTTCTTTTTATTAACAACCGTTCTCTCTCTTTCTGTTTTCTTTCTCATCGTTAAAGGTCCTGTAAACATCGACAGCTAGGAACAGTAGGCCAATCCAGGTTTGCTATTCTTGCTTCCAGGAATGGTTATAAAGTAAGCCAAACAGCAGACACAACATCCGTTTCTCCTCAAAGCGTGAGATGTTAATATAATAATTGCTAGTCCAAGGGAGTCAGTGTGAAGGAATCTGTCTTTATTGTCATTTGCGATGCCATATAAAAACAATAGATGCCAATTTCAACTTTAAATCCGTATGCTAAGTATAACCTTAAGCTGTTCTGTAAAGCAACTTCGTAATAAATGCCTCATTATAAGCATGATGTGGTTCCTTGGTTAAATTCTCACATATTATAAAGTAACAAAAATAATTCAGTTACCTATTTGTTGTATGAAAGCAGTTGTTTATCTTTGCTATGAGCTAGAAACCTCTAATCCCGTAGAAGATATGGTAATGACTCTTAAATATGAAATTCTTTGTCCTTATCAAGGTTAGAAAAACTCAGTTTCCCGTTGGCCAAGAGACAAACATGCTAGACTGAGGACTTCGGTTCAAAAAGTCAGTTTCCCATCGGCTGAGATGTTAACATGCTAAGCTGAGGACTTCAATTCAGACATTTTTTTGTGACACCAAATTTTGGGCCGACGAATCTGTTTTTAGACACGAACGCTCATAGATATTGAACAGATAACGTATCGCGGGGAAATGATTGGCAGAGTATCTGAGACAATGAGTAAGTAAGTCCCTATGATCAGGATGAGTTGATTTCGTGCGTGTAAACTCATGCAGTAATAAATGCGCCGTCGGTTACACGATCATGAAGTTTAAAAACTTTATTAAGTTAAAATGTTAAAAAACACACATTAGATCTTTCGATCCTACAATGGGATCATAATCAGATGTTAAAACGGCAAGTCAGATGTTAAAACGGCATGAATTGAAATCAATGAGAGATCATGATTATGTTAAAACTGCAAATCCCTATGAATTGAAATTTATGACGTCAGACGCCTTTCTCTTTCTCGTGCTAGTGTATGCTGGATTTGTTAGATAAACTAGAAAAAGAAAAGTAATTTTCAGGCAATATGATAAATAATCATAATTGATCATAACATTTTTTTTTCTTTGAGAATGAATTAATACAGTAATTCCTGATGCAACGTACAGGGGATCTCTGTCATTAATGATTTATTCACTTTAGTCATCAGACCGCGCACACGCGTGTTTGCCATTTAACTATTTCACTCCTCAGAAGATCTCCAACACTGATTACTTTTTATTTCAGCCATCAGACGTTCCGGAACATTAATCATATAATCACTTGAACTATCAGATCTCAAGCATTATATATTATTTCTTTCATCCATGTGAATCTCAAACATTGATAATTTATTTACTTCTTAGATCGTAAACATTGATTATTTAATTACTTCATCCATCAGAAGGTCGTTGAAGGGTTTGTAAGGAACAAGTACTTCCTGCTAAAACGATGACACTGTAGCCGCCTATTTCAAAATGTTTCATCTACACAATCGCATGGGAATTTTCCTTTTAAATAAAAGAATAACTCTTTCTCATTTACTGTATTATGCCTTCATTCTGAAGTTGCCAGCTCTTTCCTATTAGATTATTTAAAAAGACGCAACTTTTACTTACTTTATGAAAGGAAATCCATGCTTGTATTTTGCTATTCTTCTCATGGTCTATATTTTGACGCATATATAATAACTAATAAATTAATCGCGAATACAAAAACCAGTTAACTAACGACTTACAACAAAAGTAGTTAAAGAAAATTTGGGTGCGCGCGAAAGCTTGAAGCAATGCTTAACAGTGAAAAAATTTGGATCTTTTCAAGGATAAAGACTGAATCACAGAGCAAAATGAATGGGATATAGATATTCGGTCACAGCTTGAAGCAATGCTCAACCTTGAAAAGGATTTGAAGCTCGTCAGGGATCCACAGACCGAAGTGCAAGCAAAGTAGAATTTGGGCCACGGTTTGAAGCAATACTAAACCTTAAGAAGTTTTGAAACTTGTTAGCGATAAGGACTGAACCACAGACAGAAGTGCAAGGGAAGCAGACTTTGGGCCACAATTTGAAGCAATACTGGACCTTGAAACGATTTGAAGCTTGTCAAGGAGGACTGAACCACAGACCGAAGTGCAAGGAAAGCAGACTTTGGGCCACAGCTTGAAGCAATACTGGACCTTGAAAAGGTTTGGAGCTTGTCAAGAAGGACTGAACCACAGACCGAAGTGCAAGGAAAGCAGACTTTGGGCCACAGCTTAAAGCAATACTGGACCTTGAAAAGATTTGGAGATTGTCAAGAAGGACTGAACCACAGACCGAAGTGCAAGGAAAACAGACTTCGGGCCACAGCTTGAAGCAATACTGAACCTTGAAAAGATTTGGAAATTGTCATGGGGACTGAACCACAGACCGAAGTCCAAGGAAAGCAGACTTTGGGCTACAGCTTGAAGCAATACTGAACCTTGAAAAGATTCGGCACTTGTCAAGGAGGACTGAACCACAGACCAAAGTGTAAGGAAAGCAGACTTTTGGCCACAGGTTGAAGCAACACTGGATCTTGAAAAGATTTGGAAATTGTCATGGGGGACTGAACCACAGACCGAAGTGCAAGGAAAGCAGACTTTGGGCCACAGTTGGAAGTAATACTGGACTTTGGAAAGATTTGGAGATTGTCAAGGGGGACTGAACCACAGACCGAAGTGCAAGGAAAGTGGACTTCGAGCCACAACTTGAACCAATAGTTATTGTTTGGGAAATTTTAAAGCTTATTAGGGATAAAGCCTGAACTACTGTTCGAAATGCAGGAGAAGAACTTTTTTCCTGCATATATGTGTAATATATAAAAATATTATTGCTAATCTGACACCCACATAACTAACGATTGAAAGCAAAATTGGCAAAGATGTAGAGGAACCCAAGGAACGATTTTGATCCTCGATCTCAAGAAATGAAAATGAGTAGGAGTGAGTAAAAGTTCAAAAGAGATTATAAGCATCGAGTGAAGTGTCTTCAATCAGTTACTCGCGAATCAGAGAGGGGGACGATCGGAAGTTTTCGTGGAAATGGACTTACAGATGCAGGATACAGAACGTTCACGGCCAAATAATATATCAACATTTAGTTTCTTAAGTTGATCAACTCTCGTTTCAAGCAATATAGACGATCCCAGTGCCACCCGCGGTTGCAGATTTTAAGTTTTCGGTTGCCGTCATTGAAATCCGGAGATCACAGTTCTGTTTTTACTTTTTAAAGTTAAATTACTTTCAACATAGGAAGGCACTCGTCTACATCTTCCTACACGAAACTCTCGCTGATATACGGTATTCACCATCTTACACACTTCTAGTCTGCTCAAATAAATTCTGATGCTCATTCAAAGAATATTTACTCAGAACTTAAGCAGAAGTGATGAAACTCATATCAGGTACGCCATTTCTGCTAGAAATAGAAATAAATGTCGTCTGCTCAATAACATCATAGCAGGGCAATTTTGATTTTGAGTCGCAACAGGGAATCCACTGAGAATGTAATGCAGGAAAGACGCGTATATTAACCCTCTAACCGAATGAAACGAATTAACTCGGAGTTTAGAAAGATGGGCTAAAATCATCTCAACGAACACATTCGCTGTCTGAGAAGTGGACCGAAAGCTACTCGAGCAACTGAACCTGCGCATTAGGAAGCTTTGCTTGCTGACGTCTCAGCTGTTATTGAAAATATTCATTTGGTGGGACAACTGACCGACTGATTATTTGCTAGGAAAAGCTATAACAATACCTACGAACCTAAGAGAGGAATGACAAGTCTAAATAGCTTGTTTCTACTCAGTGGCATGATGTTCGTGTCAGGTCAACTAACCCTACCTCATCATGCATAGGCTCATGAAGCAGAGAATAAGGGACTAAAAGGGAGGTAATGACGGATTCATTGTCGGCATAAGTGAGATAAGAGGAGGAAGGAATTTTTTTTTTTTTGCCGTAGCTTTTTGTTAAAACCCGGTCTTATATGAACATTTCCTTTTTGGGGAGCGTAGACAATTTTTGGCACCATTTATTCTACACGAACCGAAACGGTACTTTATTATTCCTTACTTGAGGCCTTGTACATAAACACCTTGCGCGTTATTAATCTTATGCGGAGATCAGTACACGATTCTCCGAACGAAACAAAGCTTGGTATGTTTTGGGATTTTCCGATGTATTTCTTCCCTTTAAAACTGAGTTGTTGTTTTTTTTTCAGTGTTGATTTAACGACCACCATGAGCAACTCAGTGGAATATAAGCAGTCGCCCGTCCCTAGTTTAGGGCCACTGGTTCCAGGGAAGGGAGACAGCCAGCGCCGTTAGCCAAACACAAGATCCATGCCTCACCGGGATTCGAACCCGGACTCATCTCGGACGAATGATCAGAAGCCATCTCTTAGGCTACTGCACCACCGGGGCGCATTAGCCTAAGAGATGGCTTCTGCACCCCGGTGGTGCATCTATAACTGCGGACATATATTTGTATATTAAGAAAAAAAGAGCGAATTGCCGTTTTATATTTGCTATGTTTATAAACCTTAAAATGAGCATACGTAATATACACTGAAGTGCCAGAAAAACTGGCACACCACTCTAATACTTAGTAGGTCCCCCACGGGAGCGCAGGACTGCAGAAATACGACGGGGCATGGACTCCACTAGCTTCTGAAATATGCTGTAGGAAATGCAAACCATACTTCCTGCAAAGCGTTCCACAATTCGGGTGTATTCCGAGGTCTCAGATTCCGGTGTTCGATAGCGCTTTTTGCAGGGCATCCCAAATGTGTTCTATCACGTTCAGATCTGAGGACTTGGGTGGGAATGGCAACACCACAAACTCAGATGAATGCTTCTCTAACCATAATGTGGCGTCCGGACACTTGTGTGGAGGTGCATTGTCCTGTTGGAACAGGCCCAACCCATCAACATGAATGCAGGACATGAACACCCGTTCATTCAACGCTATGTGCGCATCCTTGTCAGAAAGGATGCGCTCATAGCGTTGGCCGGTCACTGACGTTTGTAGACGTACCTGGGGTCCCAGTGAAGTCCAGCTAAACACACTCCATACCATTACGGACCCCTCACCAGCCGGCACAGTTCCCTGTTGACAGGCGGGATCCATGGATTCATGGGATTTGCGCCACACAAGAATCCCTCCATCTGTCCGATACAGTTGGAACTACGACTCGTCAGACCAGGCTACTTGTTTCCAGTCATCAAGTGTCCAGTGGCGGTGTTGTCGTGCCCAAGCGAGGCGCATAGCTCTGTGTCGTGCATCCATCAATGGGGCTCGATCTGGGCGTCGGCTCCCGAAGCCCATATCGTCCAGGGTACGTTGCACAGTCCGGACGCTGATGCTTGTTGAGGCTCCAGCATTGAATTCTGATGATACCTGCGAGAGTGTTGCACGTCTATCGCGTGAAACGTTTCTTGACAGTCGACGATGGTCACGTTCACCCAATGTCTTTTTACGGCCACACTGGTATCGTAGGTTGGAGGTTTTGCCGGAATTCTTGTAGTCACGGTACACCCTTGCAATGGTCATCCGTGAAAATCCGAACTTCGTTTCTACCTCCGAAATACTATGGCCCATCTCACAAGCGCGAACTATGACACCACGTTGAAAATCGCTTAAATCGTTATTACTTGTCATTCTCATGCCGAAAACAGCTGTGACAGCTGGCAAGGATGTTTATCGCTTTATATACACACTGGCGGACGCAACCGAGTACGCGCATAGGTGACGTTGCTATGTATTCTGCATAAGCTGGTCTGTACCAATTCTTCTGGCACTTCAGTGTATATGTTATTGGTAATTTACACTCGTTGTGACTTCTAATCGTGGTAAAAAAATCAACGCTATTAGCAAAAAAATATATAAAATTATGTAAATATATGTATGAATATAAAATGTCTTCTACAAGATTGCTTTGCATTATATGAATTCGCAATTTTCGCAAACGCCAAACACAAGTACGTGCTTTATTGAATATAATGTAAATATACGTAAATAACTTTTACGAGTACGAACTTTTTTTTGTGTGTGTGTGTGTGTGTGTGTGCGCGTGCGCATGAACAAATTGTAATTTATCTTGAAGAAAAAGTACGAAAAATTGTTGAGGAAAAATAAAAATCAAAGTGACAGGAAAATTTTACGAAAACCAAGGGAAAATCATCTACTGTAGCTGTACGTGAAATAAGTCGGCACTGAGCATGAATTCAGAAAAGCAGATTCTTTTCTCCACATTTTTCTGTCTGCCTCGCTTAATTAATTATTTAGTTAGGTTTTGTAACTTATTACTTCTTTAAATCCTGTCAATGAATAAGTATCGAAAATGAAACCATAGAAAGATGAAGAAACGTTCTGGGACTTATTTTTTTTGTTAGTAATTTGAGTATGGAAATACGGAGAAGTCTTATGTTCCTACGCGAGACCTGCTGATGGCACCGAAAAGTGGGAATCAGAATCAGTTGATAAACGCAACACATTGGCTGAAATACGACCCAGGCCGGATGTTAAGCAAATTGTCATTAAAGCCATAGAAACGATCATTAATGAACTCAGAGTGAAAATAGAGCACCAAGTCCAGTTGTTTTACATAACACCTACTTATAAGATCCGATTTCGGGAAATTGAACTTTTCTGTTCTAAATTTTTGTTTCGTGAAAATGTTTCACATGTTGGATTTAATTTTTGTTTCGTGAAAATGTTTCGCATGTTGGATTTAATTTTTTTTTTGTGAAAATGTTTCACATGTTGGATTTAAATTTTCTTCGGAAATGTTTCACATGTTGGATTTAATTTTTTTTTTCGTGAAAATGTTTCACATGTTGGATTTAAATTTTCTTCGGAAATGTTTCACATGTTGGATTTAATTTTTTTTTCGTGAAAATGTTTCACATGTTGGATTTAAATTTTCTTCGGAAATGTTTCACACGTTGGATTTAATTTTTGCTTCGTGAAAATGTTTCACATGTTGGATTTAATTTTTGCTTCGTAAAAATGTTTCACATGTTGGATTTAATTTTTGTTTCGTGAAAATATTTCATATGTTGGATTTAATTTTTGTTTCCTGAAAATGTTTCACTGTTGGATTTCGTGAGTTTTGTATAAGCATAAACTGTAGTGACCTTAATGATTGAAGAGCAAGCAAGGTAGTGGAACTTAACAGTTTTCTCTTACCTATTTATTTCCTATTTTTTCGAAGAGTTGGGAAGTCTCTTAGATTTTTTTTAGTAACAAAGCTGAATACGGAGATCTTTCTTTCCTTGTACCGCAGTATTTGCCTCTGTTACCAATGAAACTTCCTCTCCCCTCACAAGAAAAAATGGATAGGGGATACTGTCCTTGAGTTTTCTGTGGGAAAAGTTGTGAATGCGGAGAGGATGTGTTTCTTATGCAGACAAAACTCGTTTCTTTAGGTGTCTTTCTGTATGCACTAATTTCCTTAGCTAAGCTTTCTGATAGTACTTGACTTCATTAATGTTTCTGAACTCACCAGTTCTTTTAGGTAACCATCCCGTACGCAGGAGTTTAATTAGATAACATTTCTGCAAGCAGGTTTCCTTTAGAAACTTATCTGAATACACTGGCTGCCTTAGGTAATCTTTCCGAAAGCTCTAGTTATGACGAAGTAAATTTCTCCATCATTTTTATGCCATGGGCGGGATTCGAACCCACAACTCTCCACTCCGGAGCTCCGAGTGCTGTCCAGTGTACTACATCTCATGTGCTCCCTGCGGAGCAGGCACGTCACATAGTTTCCTTAGGTAACTTTTTTTCTAAGTGTGCTAATTCCTAATTTTCTTAGATAACCTATCTGGAAGCACTATCTCCTTAGGTAATCTTCCTGTAATATCAAGTTTCCTTAGGCAGCTTTCTAAATGCCTTAATTCCGTTAAATAACCTTTCTGAATGTACTGCTGCCCTTGGTTGACCTTTCTGAACACACTTGTTTCCTTAGGCAGCTTTCTGAATGCCCTAACTCCCTTAGATAACTTTTCTGAACATACTGGCACCCTTCGCTAAGCTTTCTGAACACACTTCTTTCCTTAGGTGATCTTTCTGTTTGCAGCTCTTACCTCCCTGACCCGTTTGTACTAGGAAGAAAGGCTAATGTTTCGTCAAGAAAACTTCGTTAGCAAATTTTGTTTAAGAGTACTTCCAGTTGGCCCCATTTGTTGTGCGATGCCATTAAATTTACTGTGAATATCAGATATGTGCAAAAGTCTTAGCAAGTGTTTTGGTTTTTTATTTACTTTACAATACCGTCACTTTTAGTAGACTTTTGCTCCAGATTTTTAATATTTACTGTCGTTTATTCCAACAGATATTTAATTAATTCGAATGTGTGTTCTAGATTTAGCAAACAATGAATTTATTTGACATTCTGTTATCTTTTTTTTTTAGATTGCTGTTCTGCTGATGGCAGTCGCCATGAGCGCTGCAGGCGCAAGTTACGGATATTCTCCGTCTTATGGATACAAAGGATACCCTCACATTGCTTACTCTCAACCAGAAGGTTCATATGACTCATATGTAAGTGCCAACTGAACTGAATTAAATACAAAATTGTCTAGATAAACTTTAGTGCTGCAAATTTATTTGTATATTTTCTTCTCAGTTATCGTTAACAGGTTTTTGTCTGCGCTGCAAGGTGGTCTACAGATTCTTTCAAAACAGTTTGTTTTTGCTAAGTAAGAGAGAGAGAGAGAGAGAGAGAGAGAGAGAGAGAGAGAGAGAGAGAGAGAGAGAGAGAGAGAGAAAGAGAAAGAGTTTGTGTATTATAGTTAAGTTTCTTACCTCAACCTTACGACAACCAAATTAACACATTTTCTTGAGAAAGCTTACCTATACATTCTATGTTATCTATTGACAGTATGCTTCATGCTGTGAAGAAAATCTATGGATTGTCTTTTCGACTTGTTTTGTTGCTAAAAATCTACATATATGGCTTATTTTGAATCTTCACAAAATCTCTCTTTTATATGAAACTATAAATTCAAACTCTAGCGATTATCAATTCTAGCCTCTGTTAGCTCAAACTTATCTATGCACTCCGCTTTCTGCGTTTTCCCAATGTGTTTTATCCTGTCAATATGTTGCGTTGATAGACTTTATATGTGCATTTTGTTTCCAGTTCTTTCCAACATGTTTTCTGCCATACATTCTCCTCGATAAGCTTTGTTATCACAAAGCAATGTACATATTTTAGATTCTTTCTCCCCTCTTTATGTTACGGATTTTTACACTTTCCAGTGTTATGCTGTTTAATTTTGCTTTCTGAAAATTAAACAAATAACTCTTTCTGTTTGAAACAGCAATCATCAAATTCTTTCCTTTTTACTTAGTTAGATCTCCCCTTTATTCTACGGTTCTGAGTTTGCACAGCTCCGTATGATCTGATCTAAAGAGCAGTAATTCCACACTGTTTTTGCTTTCTTCTTTTGTGGTATTGTTGAACATAGCACCTTTACATCACCATTAAAGAAGTAATTTCCATTGGATTTCCAATAATGCTATGCCCAGTTTCTTTTTGTCTTTTTTCCTATATTGTTAAATTTTCCGTATAGGCACGTTTTCTTATCTAAGAAATATAGTTCTCATTATGCAAGAACAATGTTTTTCTGCATTAGAAAGAGAACTAGCAAGACAGATGCAGGCAATATGGTGTGTATATTCCAATGCTTGCTAAACCTCTTTCTATCATTCAAAGAAGTCCAAGTGCTATGAAGTGAGCACACTTCATACGCCTCTTTCCACATGCGACTGATAGATAACTACATTCCTTTCATATCAGAGTGGAGTCTATTCATGAACTTTATATGATTCCATGACCAGCAGGGTTGCCCGATGTCACTTATAGAATGCAAGTGGAACTTCATTAGCCATCGTCAGCTTCCTGTCTCACCTCACAATGCGCAAATCATAGCGCAGCTGATAGCACAATGGAAGCTACCGTGAAGAAATATTAATTTCTTTGGTGACATAGCAGTCCCACAAGTGAGTAGTAGTATTTTGGGCAAAGCTATCCTGACTATGGAATGAAAGGTACTGACAAGGGAAGCCTTTCAGCTGCCACTTTCCAAAATTGAAGAAACGTGGCCAGGAGATGGTACTAAGGGCAAAAACCAATGGATGTGCTTCCGTTTTGGCACAAAAGAACTTACAAAGGTGAACGAGTGGCCTGAAAATGGCCTTAGAGCACAAGTGGGGAAACTCATCTAACATGTGCTGTGGTGCGTGATATGTAACCCCAAATATCAGCTATGTCCCCATGATTCAAAATAAGCTCATGTTATAGAAAAAGCAACAAAAAACCTTTATTACAGGAGTAAATGAACATTTGTGGCATTGAACAAATGACCGAAGCAAAGTAATTTGGAACTACGAGAACAACGCAAGATCTCAAAGATATCACAGTACTGAAAATTGTCATTGATATCTGAAAAACAAATACGTTGAACATTATCAAAAGAAGCGTCACCACTTTCACAGTATCCAATTTTTATTCACGGATATAACAACATGTTGAATTTTTCTGACTGCCATTTATTGTTCATTGATACATTCGATGATTTTCTCCACTTGTGCTCTAAGGTCATTTTCTGACCACTTTTTCACTTTTGTCAGTTCATTTGGGCCAAAATGGAAATACACCCATTGGTTTTTGTCCTTAGTACTATCTCCTGGCCACATTTCTTCAATTTCGAAGAAAAACAGTGAAAGGCTCACTGATCGGTTAATATTTCACCATTGATCGATTAATCGGTAATTTGATCGAGTGAAAAAAATACTGTCACAAAAAATATACGACTGTAAATTACATTATGCATTATTCTATTATTATATGGATACTAAATACGTTGTCTGAAATGTTAGAGTGTTGAATGCATCATAGCCTGTTAATCTAGTAGTATTCATTGCTTTACTTTATCAAAAAATCAGAAATACAAATTAATAATAATTACCTTGAATTTGGTTTGCAGTCATTGCTTTAGCCAAGATTTTAGGCACAAGAGCTTGTCAACATCGGATGGTTTAAGCGAAGTACGAAGTTTTTGACAACAATACCAGTGGCACTAAACACTCTTTCACTTGGCACAGACGTTGCTGGAATGCACAGCAACCGTTTTGCTAAAGTAGCGAGGAACGGCAACTGTAATGAATGAGTTTTCCACCACTGAAGAGGATCTGTAAAATCGTCGTCGAGTTCAGGCAAGCTCTGATAAACTTGAAGCTCTAATTCTATCTGCGTGCTGACATTTGTGTATGCCTTTATTTCTGTTTCTGGAATCGACGAATTGTCAAAACATAGTTTTCTTCGTTTCTGTTGCATATTACTTTGTTCTTGGTGTAAGGACAGCTGTTGATTTGTGCTACTGGATAAAATTCTGTTCCACACTAGATCTCGGTTTTTTTCTGGTATACAGCGAAGACTCAGTCAATGGCCTTTATACGACAAGCTTCTTCGTACTTGTCGTATAAAGGCCATTGACTGAGTCTTTCCGTCAGATCATCGAGCAACATAGCTTTAAATCTCCAAATATATTCTGGGTCGGTATCGGACAATCTCATTGCGCTTTTGAGATGTGTAAAAGCAGGAATTACAACACTGGCAGTTACGCACTTGTGACCTCGGAGTAGTTCAGTAATTTCCAAGCAAGATTTCAATACGCTGATTAGCTTCTCAAGCAGTTCCCACTCAACTGTTGTCAGAACAGGGGTATTCGATGCGTTGGCTACCAGAATGGTGTCTACTGCGGTTTTAGGTTTCACCAGACTTTCCACCATGATGTAGGTACTATTCCAGCGTGTCACTATGTCCTGTTGGAGCTTAGTATCAGGAAGACCAAGTTCTTTTTGCTTAGACGAGAGTGTAGCCTCTAAATGTGAGCTGTGTTTAAAATGTCCTACAATTTTTCGGCATTTAGCTAGAACCTTTTCAATCGATGCGACTTTATAAGAGCTTTATTTATACTTAATTGTAAAGTATGTGCTGAACATCTTACACTGTCAAGCATTGATCTGTTAACGCCAAGAACAATATTTCTGGCATTATCAGTGCAGATGGCAACAAGCTTGTCCGTTAGTTCCCTTTTTTCAACGGGTTCCTCAAATTCAATTGTACACTGATTTGCAGTATGCTTCTCAATCACCTGTTTCAGTTGAAGAGTTGCATCACAATAATACCACTCATTGTCAATCCAGTGTACTGTTATTGCTAAGTAGCTGTCGTTGGCGAGTGAGGTCCAAAAATCTCCAGTTAAACTCACATAGGAAGCTCTCTTTAATTCATTAAACACTCTTGACTTCTGAATGTCGTAAATTTGGACAATTTTGTTCATAATGGTACTTCTGGCAGGTAAATTGTAACACTTAGAATTCAGAGCTGTTTGCAACAACACTTTCAGGTCAGGATCTTCAACAATACTGACAGGTCACGAACTAGATGCAATCCACAACGCTAATTTGTTTGTTAATTCCTGTTCTTTTAATGCAGAAACAGGCTTTTCGAGGAAGGAATTTATACCCATTTGCTTCATAGCGGTGGCATTTGAACTAGGTTGATCCCGTGGCGTACTTGATACAATTTCCATGAATGGATGTTGCAATTGTAAATGATAACGTAAGCTAGTCACACTTCCACTGTACTTAAACTTTTTCTCATATTTTAAACAATAAACATGTCCGCGATCAATAACTTTCCCACTGTCTTCTAATTTATATCCAAAACAAGAGGATAATTTTCCTTTTAATCCCCGAAACTTCATTTTTGGAGCTCAAATAAACGTGACAGCAAGAGATGAATCAGCGTTCAAACTAACTTTCTTTCACTGACAGACACTCCCATGCTCATCCCAGTTGGCTCCGCTACCAATAAAGGACCACTATTTGCTTTTTCAACGAGGAGAAAGGGGATAAAAATTTGCCCCAGACTTTTGCTCTTGCACTGGAAATTCTCCCTGTTGACGGATACAATATTTCAGCAACAGTACGCAACTTGGTCCCTGGGTAATTAAGACTAATTGCATACCCCCATTGATTCCAAGAAACACGTGTATTAATCCCCTATCTTTCCTATTGAAAGCTGAATCTCATTGTGAGGACCAGCAGCGTATTTTCATCTGCATCGATGTAATAAAACCTCGGGGACCACTATCCAAGCTCGGAAGATGCCGGCCGTCTGTTATATCGACCTTACGTATTGAAACAACTGACTTTTCCTAGACGATTCAGCTGAGACAGGAGTAGAAGAGGTGTGGCACCACTTAATGGCTAACCGGGCTGCATTTTCCCTGAATAGCTACACTGCTACAGTCAACAAGTGGATAGCAGGGAGGGGAAGCACAGACAAACCACCATATGAGAAGCGAGCGTAGAGCACAGCAATAAAAGAACGGGGGCACCGCGAGGTCGAGAAGCTCTTAACGAAATGCTGGCAGGACAAGTACAGTGTTAAAGGCGGAAGTTCGGAATTGACGTTGGACTTTGAAGACTAGCACACTGACACACAATGAACGATGGAATCCCTGCTGATAGTGGCGACTGCTAGATTTAAACTCCCATCGCCATGAAAAGGCTATTTTCCAAGAAGTGAAGACACAAGCACAAATGTTGTATTCAACAAATTCAAAACTATATGCAGTTTTTTGGAAGTTCCTAAAGAATTTTATTTTTGTACTAATTTTTTAAGTAACCGATTAATCGGAAGAAGAAAATAATCGGCGATTAAAAAATAGAAGAAAATAATCGGCGACTAAAAAAATTGATCCATTAATCGATCAAACCCGACAGCCCTAGTACTTACACTGAGTAAAGTAGTTTCTGTTTAAAAGCACGCATTCAAGCTTGAACGGTATTTCCAAGGTAAATAGTTGGTCTAAACGTTGTGGCACGTGAATCCAAAAAAAAAAAAAAAAAGAAGATCTCAGTTTCGGTCGTTCTTCTAAAAATCATAAATATTCGCCTGGAATTTATGGAAGAAATATTCTTCTCAAATGCATGAAACAACTTCGGCAATCAGGATTATTAATGATTGATTGCCGAATTAATCATCCTACAAATATTAGCGTTTTTGCCAATGTCATGTCACTATCGGATTGCCATGTTCGTTACAGCGGAAGATATTTACTCATGTTGCGATATATCCGGAGGAGATTACTGCTGGTAAGTGGAGAGTCAAATAGTTTTGGGGACGCTAAGCGTTTCTCCTTTCTTCCTGAGGCCGATATCGCTCATAGAAGGATCAGTGAGAAGTTTCTGTTTCTCTTGCCTCCCGTTACGGTGGCACACGCTTAGGGCTTGTGGAATGATTCTGATACATTGCACTCCATTAGTGCCAAACAATACTGAAAAACAATAAAATGCCTTCTCGGTGAAAAGGCTTGACGCAACATCAACTCCATAGTCAGGTTAGGTTTACCCTGAGTAGAGTGTCTCGTTCTCACGTCGTCTGCTGATATTCCTCGCATTCTATGAGTAAGGAAATTTATTTTAAGGTTATGCAGCAATCATTGCTCCGTTACACTAGTCTCCTTTTATGTTATTTATCATGGGCATTTCTTCTGGGTGAAGGAATTTCAATAATAAATTGCCTAAATATTATCTACCACCTCTCAAGAAGTGCCTTAACTATATTAATTGGAAAGAGCGAGGATTTCTGTTTGGTGCTATTCTGAGATAGTTAGGAAAGATAAATCTCCAAAAAACTTATTCAGTTGATAAAAGTGTTCTGAGTACTAACTTATTCAATTGATAAAAGTGTTCTGAATGCTAACTTATTCAATTAACACAGGTCTTTGGTACGGGAGTTTACTGAATTAATCGGGTTCAATTTATCAATAAAAGCATTGGAAGAATTATTTATTTATTTATTTATTTAAAAGGAACCCTGTTGACACGGATTTCAAACAAAAGTTTTCGGTTAAAATAAATCTCAGGCAGAGCGGATGAACTAACACCAGACTTCAACAAACAGGTTCGTTAAGAGTTTACAAAAGGCATAAACATAATCGGGGGAAATGAAATTATCTAATTTTTCTATTTCCTAACGACATAAAAATTCTTATTTTTTTTTATTTACGATTCTTATTTGTTGCTAGCCATGTTTTTCCGACTTCTACTTGTTCTGCAGTTTCAATAGTAATAACACTTCGAAAAATTTTCATTGCCACTGAGACTGACTAATAAGAAGTACTATAGATACAAAAATTTATCACTTTCTTGACTTTATGAACATTTTTAAAGCACATCATTTGACGTATCACTGCTTCTTTTTTTTGTCATTACAGGATCCAAAAACAACCATGAGCCACTCTAAAGGATATAAACAGTCAATCGTCCCTAATTTAGAGCCACTATTTCGAGGGAATAGAACGAGCCAGCTATGCACGACCACATGCACCCTCCGGGACTCGAACCAGGCACCAACTCGGAGGAGAGATCAGAGTAAAGCTCCTCAGAACATTTGGCCACCAGAGCAGTAACTGTACTACATGTGAAATACAGTTATGGCCCCCGGTGGCCAAAATTTCAAGGTGCAGGCACTTGCTGGTACTCCTGTGTCTGAGTTCGAATCCAAGATAAAATATTGTTCTTGACATTACGGCTACTGCCTAGAGCCCAGTGTTGGTTAATTAAGGATAGGTGACTCCCAGACACTGGTGACATCAGCCGCTCAGAACTGGGGTGAATATTAAGGGGGCTAAGCATAATGAAAGAGCATGAATTTTGAAATGCTAGGTCGAACTTTTGGCAAAAAATTTCAGTTCATGTGGATTTTCCCCGAATGTTGTCCCTACTTAGAAAAAGTTTTCAGGAGCATACTGTATATTTATTCGAGGTATGTAGTATGGGAATTATGGGCATGAATCTCTGTGGAAAATTACTATTTCTTCGCAATTTTAGCTTACTTACGTAGTTTTTTTTTTTCTTTTTCTTTTCTTTTTTTTTTTTTTTTTTTTTTTGCTGTCATATGACTATTTATGAATTTTAGTTTGTAACCAGACAAGGAATATCAATTTCTGTCTCTCATCTTTTGAATTATAATTATAAAAATGGTATGTTTCTGTTATTCTCTTAGAAATTCGCTCAGAGGACTCTTTCCATTTTCAGAAGTACAAGCACTAAATTTAACAAAAAATTCATTTTATATAACAAAATTTCTGAGAAATTGAAAAATTCAGGTACGTTTATCCAAATTTTCTGAAGTCTTAGACGTTTGCACCGCAGAGATGAGACGGGCTGAGCCCGAGCCCAAAAGCCCAGTAAATATTCTACAGCCCGGGCCCGAAATGGGCTCGGGCTGTAGAATATTTACTGCGGTTCGGTCTCGGGCTCTTAGAGAGAGGGAGAGCGAGATAATTTTTTTTTCATACATAAATGTGATTTTATATAATTTAGCAAATGAGCCACTTTATAGCTGGGAATTATTCGGTAACTGGTTCTGGTTGGGGAGCTGGCATTCGAGATGGCTATTTATTACGGGCTTAGGTTGAAAATTCCATAGGGCGCGCATTAGTGCATTTCTGCAGAGAAGAAACAGTTTTTTTAGAACTACAGATATTGGATAGTTGATGGCTTGCCGACGATAATTTACCCCTTACCTCCACGCAGTAGCTCCCTGCTAATTCTATTTAGCAACGTACATAATAATGAAGCGCATTACGGCGTGATAATATTAGCATTATTTGAGCAACATACAATTGCATAACCGCCCGAAGCACTTCAGGTGGAAACGAACGGTCAAAGAAAATTGTGCAGTTAAATTGTAAAAATAGATAGAGGTCCCTTCCTTACTCCCCATTTTAGAAATACATTGGTTAATTGCAAGAGGAGGAGATAGTGGAAGTGTGGAAAAGGAGATGTTTTTTATTAATTATTGAACAGGTTAGCCAGTTTTCGGGATCGTTAAGGCCCCGGGCTCTAGCTTGCAATATAAAATTCGGGCTCGGGTGGGCTCCAGCTGATATACCACGGGCTTGGGCTCCAAAACTTGAGCCCGAACTCAACCAATAACTAAAATATTTGGTTGGGGGGGGTAAATGGGGGCTGAAGCCCACCCGTAGTGTCGCACCTATCCCAGATAATGTTCTCTTTTAATTTTGTTCGGTTTTAGTAAGTCTGTGTGCCTGCCTTGTGCAGTCTCTCTTTCCACTTCATTACGATGAATGATTGTTTGTACTTATGAAATGAGACTCAAAACAAGCATCTATGACGTTATCTGTGATTAAAATAAACACTAATTGATCCTTTGTTCTTTTACTTTCTAGGCCAAACCGCAGCCATACAGTTTCGGTTACGAAACAAAAGACGCCTATGGCAACAAGCAGTTCAGGCAAGAGGACAGCGACGCCAGTGGAGCAAAACGCGGATCCTACGGATTCACGGACTCTCACGGAATTTACCGAACCGTCGAGTACGTAGCCGACAAAAACGGATTCCGTGCCTGGATCAAGACTAACGAACCCGGCACTGCCAACCAGAATCCAGCCGATGTGGAGGTCAACGCAGTCGAATCACCTATCGTTCATCACGCACCTGCATACAGCTCACCAGCAATCTACAGCTCACCTGCATCTCACTACGATATTGAACCCCGCCCTGTTTACAGCAAGGCACCAGCTTATCATGGTTACGGAAGCTCTCCGAAAATCTATAAAGTTCCATCATACGGCTACAAACCACATTACAGAAAATACGATGACGCTTATTAAGCCCATTCACCGTGCAAAACACGTGATCTCCCTTCTCCAGTCGACTTCTAATTTTGTTAATGACAAAACGCAGAACGTCAGAAGTTTCATTACGTAATGTACTGCATTGAAGTTTTGAATGTTCTGTGTCATTTTACCACTCGCTGTGGTAAAAAAAAGAAGGAACATGAGAGGAAGCTCGTCCTATTTATTAATTTTGCATATTTATCCTTTCGAGCTAGAACGTATGCCTCCTAAAATCACGCAACAAAAGAACAAACTTTCGGGACTTGCTTCTTGCCCTTTGCGTTCTTACTTGGCTTTATCATTTTCATTTGTTGTATTTATTTATAACAGTTTAGTTAGAATAGTTTAATTTAATAACTTTTTTCGGAACTGTTTTGTTCTTCTCAGAAGCATTTTATCCATTACAGCTTTCCCCTTCAAAGTTTTCGTTCAATATTTGCTTCCAAACACATTTGTTGAACAATACCTTCTTTTCACGATAACTGTTACTCTCAGATTGTTTTTGAGCTTACGTAACAACTTCCTTCTGAGCTGTAGTTAAATTTTTTGTTTAAAAATTTTAGTGTAGCAGCAGTTCTTTTCGAAACTTCCTTCTTCGTTTATTTTTAAATTGTTTTTCGATCAAGAGAAACAATTACTTAAAAGGTAACAATTTCCTTTCGAGCATTTTCAGTTTTATTAGCAGTACTTTCTTTCAAAACATCTTTGTAAACAATATTTCTGTTAAATAACAGTTCCCTAGAAAGTCTTTATTTTTTTCTCAGAGTATTGCAATAATCTATCTTATGCTTGGTAGCTATTTTGAGATCTTCGTGTAAAAAGCTCGCTTTTTGTAAGAGGAATAAGTTTTTTTTTTCATTTTATGATGATGGGATATACTTGACGCATAATGTGTGGATTAGGTAGGAGAATAATAACTGTTTTCAAAGTTTGCAGCAATGATTGCAGTGTAGTAATAGGTCATTTTAATCTGCCTACTTCTGAGCATCGGCAAGATATTAATGTTAAGAACTTGCTTGATTTTGCGTCCAACAGAAGAACAAAGTGCAGCAGTTGGTATAGGTTAGGTATGTTGAAATGTAAGGGTATAAATTATCAAGCCCGAGTCTTATCATTATGGTCTAAGATAAGACTAACACATGTAATGCTCTTCTATAATTTCTGGTCGTCTCAGATAATAAGTTATTACGATTGCGTTGGGTGAAAATTGCGTTTCCCTGAAAAGCAAAGCTCGCAACCTCATTTTTAAAACCCGATTGCAGAGCTTCAAGATTGCTTCAGTCACACATTATTGGCAATAGCGTAACATCTTGGAAATAATAAGTTTACCATTGCGGCAGGTAGAAAAACATACCAGCTTGTGTCAGTTATCAAAATAATTTCCTGTTTCACATTATGCTGCTTATAATAAATGCTTTTAGAGGAACTTTTACAGATCTGGAATTGTTAGAAAGCGCCTACTTTAAAAGTTCAAGTATCATGCTGCCTCCATTGAATAAATCATAGCATTAAATGCGTTTTGCTATATTTTGTTTGATGAAAGAGATACATATCTGTTCATTTTATAAGTGTAGTTAATCACTGAGGAGTTAGCTTTACGATTTGGATAGTTGCTCTCAATTTAGTATGATTGAAGCATGTAGACACTGGAAAGAAAACATGAAGTGAATGTCAAAATGTTCTTTATCTAGCTTTGTCTTAGCGTTTTTTCCTAGCCAAGAAATGCTCATTTCAGTTATTTCCCTAGTGCCTGTATTCACTGATTTGGTTATGCAGATGGAAATATGCGGAAATCAAGTTTTGATTTTAAGTAAATCCGAAAGGAAAATATGCATCTCAACGGTTGTTCGAGCTTCCTTAAAACATAAGATTAGCAATTTCTTTCTGTTAATCATTTGTTTCATCAAATTCCATCTTAATCAGTTGCAATATAATTTAATAAGCTCTAGTTATCGGGATTATTTATCGGGTGTTTTCAATATCTAGTGAGTTTGCCGGAGCAGCCCGAGTCATTTATCCTCCATCTTACATAATCAGCCAATCCATGTCCAGCAATTTTTTTCAAACTGCCTCAGCTCGGTGCATTGTTGTATATTGTTGGGTGTTATTATGTAATTGTACAGATCATTTATTGCTAATAAAATATTGTATTTATAGTTGAACTCTACTGGTTTTGAAACATTTTCTTGCTTCTTTTTACTGGTTTGTAAAAGAAATTGAAAAATTACGAATACATTTGATTTTTTTAAGCACATGCCAACCAATTTTTCAGCAAGCAGGAGAAAAAGAGTTTCTATGGATGTCGTCCGATTGCTTTAGCTTATAACTCATCCATCCTTAGCAATCATTACTATCAATTGCTAAAGAAATGTGCGCGTTTTCAAAATAAGTATAACATTTAAGGGCAATTGAAGTTCTCACTAAATTGGAGATATTCAGAACATCCGTATCCTTTTTAACAAGCTTTGTGACGTACTACAGAGATGAAGCAAGTGTCAAGACCACAAATATTCAGCGATATATTCCGTCGGTGTAGCTTCGTCGGTTAGAGCAACTCACTCCGGAGCAAGGAGACGCAGATTTGATCTCTAACACCGACAAATTCCTGTTTTCACATTGGGGCGCCCGAAAGTAAAAATAGATCTACTGGCTGTTGGGTTCTTCGAAAAATGTTTGATATTCGTTCCACTCATCGTCTGGAATTAATAAAAATTTCTTCTTCGCTTCAAAAAAAAAAAAAAAAAAAAAAAAAAAAAAAAAAAAGAAAGTGAAAAAAAATTAAGAGGGAGATGATACGACGTATACTACAGAGGTGAAGCACGTGTTAAGATGTCATATCGGCAGAAATACATTCCGTCGGTGTAGTTTAATCGGTTAGAATAGCTCACTCCAGAGCAAGGAGACGTGGCTTCCATAATCGTCAACGGAAAATTTGTGCTTTCACAGCCTCGGGCCCTTTTCTTCGGGGAAATCATATTCATTTTTCTATTCGCTTGTACTCAGCATCGGAATTAATCAAACATAATGTACCAATAGACAATGGTAATGTTAAGTCGCAAACGAGCTGCGAAGTCGCTATGAAGAAAGCTCCTGCATTTACAGTAAAACTTTTAAAACTGGTAATTCTATGAGTCGAATTTTTCCGTAACTCCAAGAATTTCGGCATTTTGCATATAAATTTCTCTTTTTCAAGCATTTTTTTCTTCTCTAAGTCGAATTTTTCTATAACACGAAACGTTATTTTGTATTTTGTGAAAAAAAACCCCGTGAAAATCGTATTTTAACCCCTTTAAGTGGCCCGAACGAGTTAACTCGAGATTATCAAAATGGGCTGAAGTCAGCTCAGAGGGGAATACTTTGGTTGTCTAAGAAGTAGATGAGAAGTTGCTGGAACGAATTCCTTGCGGGTATGTTCAGTGGTCTTAACGCCGCTAGACGGAATGACCTGAAAAGCCAGAGGGTCAGAAAACGTTACTTTCCCCTTTTGCTTTTCTATTCAAAGGGGTTATTTAACGAAGTGATTGACAATGATCCTTTCTAACTGATTGGAAGCCGAAAGTGCCACAATGGTGGCGACGAACCTAAGAAAGGAAAGAGAAGGTGTTCGAGTCTTTTTTTTTTTTTTTTTTCTATCCAGTGGCATGATGTCCGTGTCAGGGGACTAGACCATCCCCAGCATGTCATGGAGAAGAAAATAAAAGAATAAGAGGGAGCGCTTGTCGCAAGTGACAGGTTTATGCTTCTGCTCAGATGAGAGGATCAAAGGAATTGTTTTGCCTTAGCTTTCGTGAAATCGGTCGTTATGGAAACATCTGTTTGGGGAGAGCAGACATTTTTTGGCATCATCTGGTTTAGGTACATCAGCCGCTTAAAGGGTTAAAACTCGAATTATAAAAAAAATATCCACGTGTTGCTAGTCTTGTAGGTGCTGGGGGTCAAACTAAGGTTAGGTCAAATAAGGTCAGCTGGACAAAGGACCCATCCACCCAGTGAAATGGGTGTTTTTAATCCCTTCCAGGTGGATTTAGTTCTTAGATACAAGGCCTGTGCAGTAACACGTGAGTAGAATTCTTTCGCAAGTTCTTTCTTAAGTTTGCATTCTTTTGGGCTCATTTCAGGCAGTCAGTTCTGTGCACCCAGTTTTAGAAAAAGCCAAGTCTATCATCGTAGTGGAAATTTTTATGATGCCTAAGAGGAAGCTAAAAGTGCTATCATTGCAGGAAAAAATAAGGCTAATACAAGAAGTGGATACTAGGGGAATAAAAATAAGATATTGCTGAAAACTATGGATTAATTCTATAACTCGAATATTCTACAACTCGAAGTTAATCGTAATTCCCTTGAAAATTCGAGTTATGGAAATTTTACTGTAAATGGTATACATTCTCTCTCTCTCTCTCTCTCTCACTCTGACTGAATATTAATAAATGACAAGCAGATTTATTTATTACATATTTGAATATTAATATAGTGGAATTTTGGTTATACGTTTCACAGTTGTACATTTTTCACTTTTATACTCAAACCTGTGTTATTCTCGATATTTTCCTACAGGTTCTATAGCCTTTTTAACTAGATTATACGCGATTTATTTACACGTTTTTTTTTAATTATACGTTAAAATCTGAATTCCAGATCATCCAAAATGCACTGCTCTTTGATTCGTTTATACGTAACCCGATAAGTTATGGATTTGAGAGAATTTAGGCAGCGCTGTCGGATTCATTTTTGATGCAGCCAAAGTTTTACCTTGATCTCATCACAGAAGGGCATGTTGTTTACTTTCGTGTTGGATGGAAAATTGGTTTCGCATTTTATAACTCACACACGTATGCGCTATTTAAAAATGGATAAATCTCGAGGACGACGTAAATTTCTGTCTCCACTATTTTATGGCATAGTATTTAGAATCCTGAATGTATCCTCAATATTCGACATTCTGGTTTTAAGTGGATGCAATTAGGATCCGGAGAAAAGAAAAGTTGTTAATTCATGTGTTCCATACTGAAGCACTGGTCTCATATTTATTTATTTATTTATTGTAAGCTCTTCCCTACAGACGGTACATCTAGTTACAGGAATTGCTATATTTATATGTACAGTGATAATTACCAAGTGATATTTAAAATCTTGCAAAACATGCTTTATGAAAAAAATTATTACTTGCATTAAAAATATCCGGACATTTTCAAGTGAGTTGTGAAGCCTATACATTTTACATAATGGAAAATTTTTTCCAGCATCAGTTCTGCATATTCTTAGTTGTGAAAATTTCATTTAATCTAGAATCAAGATTTTTATAGGCAGATAGAATCATCAAAACAGAAGTTTGATATTTATATGCTTCATGAATTTTACGATGCGATAAAATATGTAGTAATCTCTAATGCCCTTTTTTCGCAGCCAATTCGATTTTAATTAATCATCATTGAAAACAACTTATATTGCTTTAAAGCATAAATCTTACAATAGTATGTAACATTTTAAAATTGCATTTATACGTTTTTTAAGGCCACCCACTAGAAAAACGTTTAACCGAAGTTTCATTTTTACATTTATACGTTTTTAAAGCCATCCCTAGAAAAACGTATAACCGAGGGTTCGTTTTTTATATTTAAACGTTTTTAAGGCCATTCCTTAGAAAAACGTATAACCTAGATTTCGTTTTTTTGCATTTATACGTTTGAAAGGCCATCCCCTAGAAAAACATAAACGAGGTTCCACTCTACATGACAGACAAAGAAATCGCATGCTCAAAAAAAGAGAAGCAGTGAGAAAGACAGATATGACGATGAAGAGGTATAGTAGTTCCTAATTTTCTGAAGCGATTCTCTTTTTAATAAACGATGGTGGTGAAATGTATATCATATTAAATCCTATCGATGTTTATCAAATCTTCAATTCCTCATAAAAGCTGCATAATCTGCAATTTTTCTTGAAGATTATGTGATCTTTTCCTAGAGATTATAGCAAATATATGACACACCGATAAATTTCATGCGCAGAAAAAAAGCAGAGAGAGAGAGAGAGAGATGATCATAATGAACAGCACGTCTTTTGTAAAAACAATCGTACTGTATGTCGTCCGTCCGTACAGACGGACGACATAAGCATTACTGATGGACAGACGGACGGCATAAGCAAGATCTTATTTTACTGCTGAAAAATGTACATTCCATAGAATGGGTCTAGTAGTGCTTAGACAAGTCTTTAATTTCATTCGAAACAATTTTGTCAGATTGTATTGTGACAGCTGTCATATCAGAATGCATTTTACAAAAAAGTTATCAAAATTGGTGAATTTTTGTATAGCCATTTTAGCATTGAAGGTGGAAAAAAATAAGCAACATTTCCGGCATATCATGCTTTTTTTATTTCAATAAAAGTTAAAAGGCATGCAACTAAAATGCAAAAACAGATTTGTGCAGTATACGGAGAAAGTGCTGTGACTGATCGAACGTGTCAAAAGTGGTTTGCGAAGTTTCGTGCTGGAGATTTCTCGCTGGACTATACTTCCCGGTCGGGCAAAGCAGCTGAAGTTGATAGCGATCAAATCGAGATATTAATTGAGAACAATCAACGTTATACCACGCGGGAGATAGCCGACATACTCAAAATATTCAAATCAAGCGTTGAAATTTATTTGCACTAGTTGGTTATGTTAATCGCTTTGGTGTTTGTGTTCTACATAAGTTAAGCAAAGAAAATCTGCTTGACCGTATTTCTGCATGCGATTCTCTACTTAAACATAACGAAAACGTTTTGTTTTTAAAACAAATTGTGACGGGCGATGAAAAGTGGATACTGTACAATAATGTGGAACGGGAGAGATCGTGTGGCAAGAAAAATGAACCAACACTACTAACCGCACCCAAGGCCGCTCTTCTCCCAAAAAAGGTGATGTTGTGTATATGGTGGGAATGGAAGGGAGTCCTCCATTATGAGCTCCTTCCGGACAACCAAACGATTTATTCCAAGAAGTACTGCTCCCAATTAGACCAGCTGAAAGTAGCACTCGACGAAAAGCGTCCGGAATTAGTCAACAGAAAAGGCATAATCTTCCTCCAGGATAACGCAAAACCGCGTGTTTCTTTGATGACCAGGAGGAAACTTCTTATTAATCCACCGTATTCACCAGACATTGCACTCTTGGATTCCTACTTATTTCGGTTTTTACAAAATTCTTTTGATGGAAAAAATTTAAATTCCCTAGAAGACGGCAAAAGGCATTTAGAACAGTTCTTTGCTCAAAAAGATAAAAAGTTTTGGGAAGATGGCATTATTAATTTGCCTGAAAGATGGCAGAAGGTAGTGGAACAAAACGGTGAATATGTTGTTCAATAAAGCTATTGGTGAAAATGAAACATGTGTCTTTTATTTTTACTTAAAAAAACGAACGAACTTTTTGGCCAACCTAATATATTAAATGATTTCAAACACAGGAATAGTTTTTTTCCAGTACTTTATTTAAACCAGTCTTTTGCATACCTAACAGTAAATGCAAGTATACACATATATCACATAGCTTTAAGCAGCAGTGTTAACAAACATTTTGGTGCGAGACATCGTGCAAACACTTTTTATAATTTTTATCGGCCAATATATTCATATTAGTAAAGAGATAATAAATATTTAACTTGTGTAATTTTTCCTTTTGTCGGAGTTTAAACAACACAAACTTTTTCCCAGACGCTAAAAAAAAAAAGGAGTTAAGTCTATGTTTCATCCGTTCTTACAAAGTTTGTTACTGATTTATTCCGTTAATACTATTCGTTAACCAAGATAAGTTAAAATGATGCAATTAAGCAACACAGCACGTTATGAGGTGGGAGTTACGTCCTAGTCTTGTAAATAGTATTGTTGCTTACTTCATTTCCTTCTCAAACCACATATCACAAGTTGATGCAAGATGATTCGTGCTAAAAACGATAGAAGTTAAAAATATCGACTAAACACGATAAAACACAAATGTAGTACACATACACTACATGTAACAAAACTTTACCGCTCAAACACACACCACGCGAGATATTTCAAGGATCACAACGTCCCCATCTTCAGATGTAACATTCACGAGCAAGACCAAGATATGCATATTAGAGCTGAGACGGGATAAGCCCGAAAGCCCGAAGCAGAGCCCGAGCTCGAATCGGGCTCGGGCTGTAGAATATTTACTGCGGTTTGGGCTCGGGCGATCTCGTGCTCTTGGGAAGAGGGAGAGCGATAGAATTTTGTTTTTGTGTAAATGGGATTTCATATGATTTAGCAAATGAGACACTTTATAGTTGGTAAAAGGAATTATTTGGCAACTGGTTCTGATTGGGGAGCGGGTATTCGAGATGGTTATTTATTCCGGGCTTGGGTAGAAAATGCCATAGGCCGCGCATTATTGTCTTTCTGCAGAGAAGAAAAAGCCTTTTCAAGAACTATAGATATTGGATAGTTGATATCATGCCGACGATAATTTACCACCTATCTCCACGCAGTAGCTCCGCTAATTCTATTTAGCAACGTACATATTGCAGCGCATTATGGCGCGATATGATAATATTAGCATTATTTGAGCAACATACAGTTGCAGCACCGCATAATCATTTTGGATGGCCGACCGGCCGGCCGCCCCCGAAGCACTCAGATGGAAACGAACGGTCAAAGAAAATCGTACAGTTACACGGTAAAAATAGATAGAGGTGCCTTCCCCACTCCCTATTTGAGAAATACATTAGTTAATTGCAGGAGGAGGAGAGAATGGAAGTGTGGAAAAGAAAATGTTTTTTTATTAATGGTTGAAAAGGTTAGACAGATTTTGGGCTCGTTCAGGCCCAGGCTTTATCTTGCAATATAAAATTTGGGCTCGGGTGGACTCGGGCTGATATACCACGTGCTCGGGTGGACTCGGGCTGATATACCACGGGCTCGGACGGGCTAGGGCTCCGAAAATTGAGCCCGAACTCAGCTCTAATACATATAACGCACCATCGTCAGAATCCGACGATATCGCAACGCCATCTAGGTAAACCGTAGACGGCGTTGTGTTGCATTGTGTAAATCCTAGATGGCCTTGCGATATTGTCGGATTTTGACGATGGTGCGCTATATGTATATCTTGGTCTTGCTCGTGAATGTTACATCTGAAGATGGGGAAGTTGTGATCCTCGAAAGATCTCATGTGGTGTGTGTTTCAGCAGTAACGCTTTATTACATGTAGTGTATGTGTGCTACATTTGTGTTTCATCGTGTTTAGTCGGTATTTGTAACTTCTACCACAAAGCACAAGGTTGTGATCAAACTGTTCTTTCCTTGCTGTAGATTGTAATTTTTTTCATCATCTTCATTAAGAAGAATGATAATGAGGCGTTCGTTACATGGAAGTGAACTTCTGATGTACATCTTACAGCAAAGTTCTATCTAACCTGTTTGTTTATGATCCAGTCTCAGAGATGTGCCAGTGTAATTTAGCATTGCATAGTTGGAAAGTATCGCTGTTAGCCGTACGAATAGAGAGTGAGAATATTTTAGATATTTCGTCTTTCTTCTTCTTTTTTTAATCCTGCAAGCAGCCGATGTACCTGAACCAACTGGAGCCTACATTTTTCTGCGCTCCCCAAACCGAAATGCTCACATGGCTCCCCGGTTTACGAAAGCTACCGGAAAACAATTCATTTATCCCTCTCATCTCAGAAGTACCAGCCTGTCTCTCGTGATAACCGCTTTCTTATAGTCCTTTGTTATCTCCATCATGACTCAAGGTACGAATGGGACGGGAGTAGTTCCCCTGACACGGACACCGCGCGCTGGGTTGAAACAAATGACTCAAACACCTTCTCTCTCTCCATTCTTAGGTTCGATGAAAGTGTTGCAAGCCTTTTAGGAGGTAAACACTCAGAAAGCATTAGTTTCAATCATCGCCTTAAATGGCCGCTTTGAATAATAAAGCTAAAGGGAAAGCAAAACTTTCTGATGCGAAGGTTCACTCATTCCACCCGCGTTCGGTCCACTTCATATAGACAGCGCATGTATTCTCTGGAGCTGATTTCAGCCCATTTTTATACCCCCAAGGGAATTAATACATTTAAGCCGGTTAAAGGTTTAAAAAAGGACTATATTGCAAACTTCTTCAACTACGCACAATGCAAGTTTTTCAAATGAATGACTATGACGTATACTCTAAATTAACTTTAATTTTTAGTTGTCTTTCTCTATGAAAATTTGAGTCCGTTCTTTTTTGGTGTTTCAACCTAAACGTTATGTTTTCTCACTCACTGAATACTAAGTTGGCAGCAGTCTTGAGGTCAAAAATAAATGACAAGTACATGTTTGACAACCGAAGAACGAGACATGATATCTGGAGCTAACGGACAAAGTGTGTAGCGTTAGTGATAGTCGTGGAAGCTGTCATAATCGATAGTCGTGGAAGCTATCATAATTGATAGTCGTGGAAGCTGTCGTAATCGATAGTGTCTGTCGATCTATGGTGTATATATATTTCGTGTTATTCTTCTCAAACTACAACTGTGTTTACTAATTCACGTTAATCCGACTAACTGCCTATTGTTATTGGACCTATGATTTAAACGTTTCTTCATTAGTGAAATGCGGCTGAATAAAAGGTGAATCTTCCTTAAACTTTATTTGAGTGACTCTGTTTCACTTAAAGTGAATGAATAAGGATAGCAAATTTTACGTAGTGTTCCCAAAGCCACATATACACGTTTCAAATATTAACCCTTTAACAACCATAACGCCCAAAACGCCCGTACATACAAACGACCATAGCCGTCCGAAACGCCCGTCTATTATGAGTCAGAGTTTCTACCCTTACCTCTTCTTTAAATTCGCACGACCTCAGAAGGATCAATCAGCAAGAATCACCGTCAGTCACCGTTGTTGTTACTAAACAAAGAAGTGAAACAATAGACAGTTTCGGGCGTTATGGTATTTAGAGTGCCATATTTTACGGTCATAGTCGTTAAGGGGCTAAAGAACGCTGCATGACTATCAAACAAAAAATTCATAAAAGCTTTCAGGAAAATGCTTTTCACCGGAACAAACATACGGAATTAACTTCCCTTAGCCTTTACTCAATGTATTTCTACAGACGAGAACAACTCATTAGCATGAATTATTACGAACATTCAAATAGGTGTTCATGTCCAAGACAAATTTCAGAATTTTTGCCCCCTTATTGAAATTTAAAAACCATATCATATATCAAGAAAATTTTGGGTTGTGGTGCTACATGAACTTTACAAAACTATGTCTGAAGTGTGAATCGTATATCAGATTTGCCAATGTTCCTTTTTATTCATGTCAAAAATATGATTTTTACATAGGGAAGTTTCATCGGCTAAAACAATTTCATAAAAATACAGAGAGATAAACACAATTATTTTATGTAGTAAGAGCTGGGATTGTTCCTCCGTTCAAAATTAATTGCTACTAAAAGAAATTTCTCCTACACATGTTTTTTTTTTTTTTTTTTTTTTTTGCAAATTAAACGATTTTCCCACAACCATAAGAGAGGTAGGGTATTCTGATACGATTAATTTCGTGTTTCTTTTTCCAGCGAAGCAAGAACATCAGGAAGAAGAACTAACACAGTGTTTTTCTTTCAGTTGGCGTTCATTATTTAACCCTGAGAGAGCGAAGTCCAGTTAACAATCTATTTTTGGCCTCAGTTGGCCATTCGTCATACTAAACTTCAAGAGCCAACTCTCCTTTTGAACACGTTTGGCGTTTTGAAACACTAAATCTACAAGAAACTGCCCGTAACGCTAGTCTACATGTGCACAACTATGATGTAATTCGCAGAAATATAGTGACCTCTAAGCTGCTCGTCGACTGTCCCATTGCCCACGCTATGATTTTCTTACCACGACTAATCACTAGTAAAATACAAGTTATTTTTAAACTGCGTGTGTGAAAACGCTCGTAGGTATTTTGACCATTAAACTCAAACTAGTGTTATTTTTTCGAAGGGAAAAAATATGTTTAAACTGCTTGCGCATTTGTATTATTTTTCTCCCTGTGTGATTATTTTATTCTGTTCTATTGATAAATCTTTAAATTAATTTGAAATGCAAGTGTTCTGTTTCTTCGCTTTCTCTTTCTCCCGTGGAATAGTGTTCAATTATGACTCAATGAACATTACGTAACTTCTAGCTTCCGCTGAAAAAAATTATGGGTGACCGAAAACAATAACACAGAAAAGATGTACCTACATGTTGCTTCCTGTAAATATTTCTAATACCTATATCCCATAAACCGGCGGAAACATAAAAAAAGAATTTCTCTGAATTTACTTGATTGTGGTTGAATTGTAGGTTCTTTTTTGTTGGAAAAACTACTTATTTTTTTAATTTACTGTTCTGAAGTCCTTTCTGTGGATTCGCGTAACAGCATCGAGGAGTTATTGATGTCGTATTTTGACACTTTCTACTCTCCTTCTTCGGTTCCATTTTTTCTCCATTTTTCATCACGCGTTCCCCTTCGCTGGTGCTCTGCGATAGACTCTTCTTACCATGGTAAACAACCGAACCCCCTACTTTCCCCACTCAAACACCAAGAACCCTCAGATTCACGTTAACAAGCCCTTTTTCTCTCACACAGACACATAGTAATGCCGCTCCTACATACCCTAAAGCAATGAATAGGAAGATGGTGAAAACTCTCTCTCTCTCTCTTTCTTTCATAAGGACTGTCTTTAAATTTTTAGCGCCAAGAGGGATGCATATTTATCTACTACCCACAATTCCTCACCTCGACATTACTCCTTTGCAAGTAATTAACTATATAGTGGCAGCTTTGCATCTCATAGTCACTTCTCGAGTTACGAAGAGAGTTTTACCTTTCTGCGCAACTATGCATTCACCTCCGCTTCAGTTTGTTTTTTTCATTTTCTTTTCTTTTCTTTTCGGGGATAGGGAGGGGGGATAACGTTCTTCCATATTTTACGTTTCTTTGAAAAAAAGGGGAATTTGTCTCTTTCCTTATCGTTAACATTAAGAAGCCTTGTGCCCGTATGGTTGAGAATCATTGGCGCAACTGTTCCTACAGATTCACTCCGAGAAGCAATTTTTTTTTTTGAGTTATTCATCGTCTGTGCTGTATCATTTCAATTTTGCTTTTCAAAAATAAGGTATTTAAAAGATAAAAAAAACATATTTTTAAATTAAAGAATAAGGTATTTATAAATAAAAAACATAAAGTTTGTTATAATTTTGTTTATTTAATACAACAACGTTCATCTTCCGGGGGGGGGGGGCATGATTGTCAATTGTCTTCCAAGGATGACTGAGCCCCTTTTAGCCCCCTGCTAACTACGGGCCTGTGTAAGGCGCTTCAGAAGAAAAATGATCTATAATATATACGATGTACACAGAAAAATTATAGTCTTTGTTTTAACCTTTCTGCCCACGGTAGGATTTGAACATACATCTTCCTACTCCGTAGTGGCTATTCTCCCAATTGAACTATGCCGGCAAACTTATCGTTGCTTCAATGTCCAGTTCACTCATATGAAAGTCCTCAGCAGGTTTCGAGTCAACCGACAGCAACACTCGGCGACTATTTTACTGCAGAAGTATTTATTTATTACTTACGTTCGTTCTGCTGAAAATCCATCAAACAGTACTTTATAACTTTTCTTTCGGCACCAACATAACCTTTCTTTTGTTGAGTGGGATTCGAACCCATACCTTCTTATTTCATCTTGGCTGTTCTCCCAGTTGCACTTCGCTGGTAGGCTTTTCGCTGCTTCATTGTCCATTTGATTCATACGTCACGGTATTTATGGCACTTCAGCAATGATTTGTATCAGTGGCGACAGCAAAATCGTGATTTGAATGTGGGTGGCGACAGCAAAAGTATGATTTGTATGAGTGGCGACAGCAAAAGTATGATTTGTATGAGTGGCGACAGCAAAAGCGTGATTTGTATAAGTGGCGACAGCAAAAGCGTGATTTGAATAAGTGGCGATAGCAAAAGCGTGATTTGAATATGAGTGGCGACAGCAAAAGCATGATTTGTATGAGTGGCGACAGCAAAAGCGTGATTTGTATGAGTAGCGACAGCAAAAGCATGCTTGTTTAAATGTGGTGCAAAATAGGAGTATGATTTTTCAGGGTTATGTATCTAAAGAAGCATGGTATTTTATATATGCTGCAAGAGCAAAAATACGATTTGTATATGCAGTACATCATACTGACTTGTAATTATGGTGAATTACAGGTGCGTGTCTTTTTTAATTTTTTAATTTTTAGAGAAGTATGACCTGTTGGTATATTGCATGAAAAGCATGATTAATGTATGTCATGAACCAGAACAAGCATGATGTTCATGCGTAGACAATCAGCAGCAGCTTGATCTGCAAGTAGCTTCAATGAATCGCATGTATCGTACATCAGCAGAAATATGATGTCTTACGCTGCATCGGCAATGATTTGCATATGACGTGCATCAAGAGAAATATGGTATGTGATGAATCAGCAGAAATATGATCTCTGTGCGTGATGCATCGGTAGAAATATGATCTGTGTGAGTGATGCATCAGCAGAAATTTATGTGTGACGAGCAATACAACATAATCTAGCTGTACAGATCATTTGCAATACTCATGAGCGGAAGCATGAATTTTAAATGCTGTATGTCAGCATAAGCAGACTTTGCTTGTATGCGGTGCGCAGCAGAAGAAATATGCCTCCTAAATAAGGTGCATAAGAAGTACGACTTGCATACATAGTGCATCAGTAAACGTAGAGTTTGTGTATGAGATGTCTCATCGGAAGCACGATATTCAAATACGAGGCTTTAGAGGCAGCTGGATGTGTACGTGTGATACATTAACAAAACAGCTGCTGTGCGTCAGTAGAAACATATTTTAACAGTTCCTTATTGTAATGCAGGACTTAAAGTGCCTCTTTTATATATACAGGGTGATTGTAAACTCCTTCAACAAAACAAGAGGGGTGATAGTACACATCAAGACGAAAAATATTTGCAATGGAACCTAAGGCCGCAATCCACTCCTAGTGCCAGAAAAGAGTAAAATTAGATATCCACGTAGAGTCTTCAACAGTGAAAACAAAGAGACATACCTAATTTATGAGTTTTACAATTCCAATCGCATCAGAGAAAGACTCAAAGGAGCTGCCCAAACTGGCGTCCAAGGGCGTCGTTGCACAGCCCACAGCGACGAATGAAGGACTGTCGCACCCTCTCGTAGACTCCCAGTGTGGTGTTGATCTTGTCAGCAGCAACAGCGATTCGCGCGACGAGATCTTCCAGGGAGTCCACAGGTGTCTCGTACAACATAGATCAACACCATTTATATCAATGTTCAAGGAGGGATACTGGCCATCGCGGACGTCCAGTATCCCTCTTTAAGATAGCCAAAGCGCCCGTTTCACGCAGTCTTCGATCAACACTGGCGATGGTCGAATGGTAAGGAATACGACGATTCGGAAATCTCTCACGGTACAATTTTTGAGCTTCACGTCCATTACCACATGCTTGGCCGTACATCAGATATACATATCCTCCAATTTATCTTATGTGTAGTCCTTCATGTGCTTCACGAATACGTCAATACTCATGTGATGTTCGCAAGGTAATATCCCTGAACGGGTTCGTCTGCGTTTTTAAATGTTTGCTCTTCATCGTCTACGCACCTGTTCAGCGCACCTGATTTGCATCTTGTGCTTCTCATGCACTAGTTGGAACTCCGTGTGCCTGCTGGACGTTTTTCGAACGTGCTCTTTTCTGGCACTAGGAGTGGAATGGGGCCCTACGTTCCATTGCATATATTGTTCGTCTTGATGTCTACTATCACCCTCTTGTTTTGTTGAAGGAGTTTACAATCACCCTGTATATGGGAATGTATGTATGTGGAAGAACTTTAATTCGCAATAAATGCAACATGTTTTAAAATTTCGTATGCTGAATTTAAAATCCGTTTTCTCTCATTATATTGATCATATATTCTACTAAGATTTAGAAAACTCGACTGAAAATTCAAGAAATGTTCGGAAAAATCACGGTACAAGAGTTCAAGAGTTGTTACAATTTACATGCAGTCCTAAAGCGCTCTTCACAGACTTCTTGTAACCAATCACGTGGTACAACAGTTAAAACTTTCCGGTAGTCTTGAAAGACTCCCTTTCTGCCGAGAGTTCCTTCCTGTCATGCAATTTTGTAAGTATCTAAACAACAGTTATAAGTGGTCACGTAAGCCAAAGTTTCAAAATACATGGGTTTTAACGGCGAAAGTGACTTATGATGTAAGAAAAGCACGTATGTCATAAAACTATTCGGTAAGATGCCAGGAAAATAATTAAGAAGGCCCTCTTCACCAAGTACTTTAGGCATACGTTACAATGTCAGGAACGTTATTTACAATGGCCATCTGACAACAATCTCTGTCTCTCTCTTCGTTGCTCAGTTCGAGGGTCGTGACCCAATTCACATCCTGTTGGCAGTCAAGGTTTACCATTCCTGTCCGTTCTCCACAGTTCTCATGATTTCTGCAACCGATAGGTTTGTGAGAGTTTTTATTTGATCGATGAATCTGTCTGGGGGACGTCCTGTCATTCTTTTGCCGTCGACTTTCCTCTGAACACAAAGTTTTCCTAAACCGTCTCGCCGGATGATCAAATGATCATATGTAGAGGATTTTAGGATGCGAGTGTCTGACCCCAGGTCTTAAACAACCCTTAGAAATAGGAAGCTAGGAGAATTGGGCTAGAGTGCCCGATAGGAAAGTGACACGGAAGCGAAGTAGAAAGTGGAGGAAGACGCCCTTATTTATTACCGGGGGGGGGAAGTACCCGGGGTCCGACGGTTTAACGTGCCCATCTGACGCACGGCGGATATTTTGGTGGATCGACAGTTCGTACCTGCCAGGGATCGAACCTGAGGCCCTTTTCGTGGCAGTCACGAACGTTGCCCACTCGGCCACCCGCGGCCCCGTCTCGCCGGATGATGTGGCTCAGGAAGGTTAATATATGCCGTCGGACTGTCGGAAGAAGTCGGTTGTGCGCGTCTACACCGGGCGCTCTCAAGATTGATGCATTAGTCCCATGCACAACTCGGTGTATTCTCAGCATGCGTTTGTAGCAGATTATTTCAAACGCCTCAATTAGTCTGCGACATGCTACATTTGAGGCCCATGTTTCAGAACCGAAAGTTGCGATGGGGAACACGAGGGCTCTAACCAGCCTCAGCTTGGTGGTTTTGCAAATGTGGTGATCCTTCCAGATTTTTGTAAGCCCTGCCATGTCAGATTTGGCCATCTTTTGATCTCGCCTTCGCAATTGCCGTTGTTGGTTATTCGGGCCCCCAGATATATGACTTCTGATTTTCGGGCACATTACCGCATCAACAATGCTAGATTGAAAATAATTAAAAATGTTTCTGGTGGAAATATTTTGGTCAGTTGTCACAGAAAAAAACCCAAGAATATAGTCATAAAACTTATTTGATTAGGCAGCATGAAATTCCTTAAGAATATTCCTCGTGCAAAAATATTAAGTTAAATATTTATAAAAGTATATCCACTATAGGTAATCAGTGATTGTTCTTGGTTTACATATATCATATGACAAAGTTTTCGATTTACACGCTGAAAATATCCATAGTCTGGTAACAAGAAACACCTGTTTATAAATTCAGATAAATGAGCACAATTCACAGATCATTTTACTTATCAACTTTGATGAAGTTCAACAACTGAGAAAAGAGATTAAACAATAAAAAATATAAAATGGAATTGTATTCCTCTCGTGCTAAACCAAAAACATCTTCAGAAAGAAAAACTCATTTTTCTTAGAGGCACGCAGTTGTTTTTTCTTTAATTTACGCCTTTGAAAATACACCAAGCTTTTTCCACTACTCAAGTTGCCTTTGGTTTAAATTAGTTTTTCAGCTTTTATATTGCTCCCAAATTACATGTGACTAAGTTATGGTTCTTTAAAAAGTAAAATAAATGCGATCACGATGAGTTCAATAAAAAATCACAATTTTTATAAAACATGAACTGCTTCAATACAAACCAGGAAATCTATATGTACAGTTATATACAATACTGAAACTCTTTTTTACTTTATGTGTGGTTTCATATACTGAAAAACAATGGATAATTGTACTGGCACATACCCGCATCAACTGCACTTCCGTTTCCTTATTTTGTGTCCTTTATAAACGAACTATATTTCTGACTATAATATTTCAAGGAGACCATTCAAGCAGTTCGTCCGGAATATCGGCAGTTTCAAAAATGTATTCAGGCGGCATTTCTGTAGTTGTTGGCACTGGCTTTTTGCCAAGAGGTTTCAGGCGATATCCATACTTGGGTTCTTCAGCGTTTTTTCCTGAAAAAGGGTTTTTCTCTTGGCGTTCAGAGACGGGCTCAGATTCTCCATTTATTCTATCGCTATTTTCTTCTTCTTTTTCTGCATTAATTATTTCTACTAATACCTCCCGAGGTAAATCGTTCGGCGGAAGAGGATATTTATATTCCGGATCAGGATACTTTGGTTCTTCTGTTGTTGGGTCTTCTGCACTTGTTGGTGAGGAGGTTGTTGGAGGTGGCGGTGGGGGAGTTGATGCTTGTTGATATTCGTGATGCTTCATCTCAAAAGGAAGCTGTTGTTTCTGTGGGTAGTGAGGAGGTGAATACATAGAACGGATATCCATCGATTTCATGTGCGGTGGATGTTTAGTTACTGACATTTTCTGATTCATTTCAGGAGGAGGTATCGTTGGAGGAGGTGAGTACAATACTGGTTTTGCAGGACGCGGATACACAGATGTCTTTGGAGGAGGCTGATAAATATCTTTCTTCGGAGGAGGTGGATACACTTGTGGATGAGGTGGATACATCTGTGGGTGAGGTGGGTGCGTTGACTGAGGTGGGTGCATTTCTTGTTTTGAAGGAGGTGGATACATTTCTTGCTTTGGAGGAGATGGATACATCCGTGGCTTTGAAGGAGGTGGATGCATCTCTTGCTTTGGAGGAGGTGGATACATTGTTGCCTTGGGAGGGGGTGGATTCATTGCTGCCTTTTGCGGTGGTGGATACATTCCTGGTTTTGGTGGTGGATACATTCCTGGTTTTGGTGGTGGATACATTCCTGGTTTTGGTGGTGGATACATCTCTGCCTTCGGAGGAATTGGACTCATTGTTGCCTTTTGTGGAGGTGGATACATCACTGACTTTGGAAGAGACGGATACTTTGGCATCTGTGGAGGTGGTGTATACATGATCCCTTTCATAGGAGGAGGATACATTGATTCTTTAGGATGTGACGTGTACATCGATCCTTTCGAAGAAGGGGGATACATTGGCGCCTTTGGTGGAGGCATATACATTGATCCCTTCGAAGGAGGTGGATACATTGGCGCCTTCGGTGGAGGCATGTACATTGATCCTTTCGAAGGAGGTGGATACATTGGTGCCTTCGGTGGAGGCATGTACATTGATCCTTTCGAAGGAGGTGGATACATTGGCGCCTTCGGTGGGGGCATGTACATTGATCCCTTCGTAGGAGGTGGATACATTGGCGCTTTCGGTGGAGGCATATACATTGATCCCTTTGAGGGAGGTGGATACATCGGCGCCTGCGGTGGAGGCATGTACATTGATCCTTTCGAAGGAGGTGGAGGCATGTACATTGATCCTTTCGAAGGAGGTGGATACATTGGTGCCTTTGGTGGAGGCATATACATTGATCCTTTTGAAGGAGGTGGATACATTGGTGCTTTTTCTGGGACAGGATACATCATAACTTGTGTCATAGCTCGATGCATTGATTCTTTCGAAGGTGGTGGCGGAGATGGTGGTGATGAAGGGTACTTTGGAGGTTTCGGTTGAGGAGGATACTTTGGCTCATCTTGGGGTGGTTGTGCATATTTTCCATTTTGTGGAGGCTGAGGCGGCGCAGGATGTTTGTATTTAGGTGGTTTGTAAGGTGGTGGATTCAGAGCTGTGATGTCAACGTCGGCTGGGTCCGCATTCGATGTTCCAGGCTCATTCGTTTTGATTTTTGCTTTAAATCCATCATGGCCGGCGATGTAATCTACCGAACGATAAATCCCATCGGAGTTCCAGTATCCGTATGATCCTTTCACATACCCGTACGGGTCGGACATTTCATGTCGGTGCATTGTGTTTCCATATCCATCATCGGTTGCGTAGTGGAAGGAGTAAGGTCGAGACGTTTCCTTCAAAAGAAAATAAAGAGAAATAAGATTTGATGAAGTCATGGGCAAAAGACTGGCCTCAAATGTACTAGCACTTACACTTGAAGTGAATAAATACCTTAAGCTTATTGGATAGTTTGCACTTATGCACTAAGCATGTTGGAGGTTTAAAGACTAAAATATTTAGTGCTCATTATTTATTTAGAGTTTTATAAAATGTGTAATTAGAGCATACGTTAAAGAAAATGTGTGTGCTTAAAAATATGTCAACAGTTTCTACGGTTTTGCTAAATTATGTTTGTCAGCGTCGAACTGCTGGTGCTTTGTGTTTGCAACGATGTTCAGATATATAATAGGAGCAAATATTCGGGGTGTGCTAAGTGCGCGGCGCACACCCACACAGAGTCGCAGTTTATTTAGCTTATACTAACGATATTGCATTTTCTGATTTATTTCTAAAAAACACGCCAGAGTTTGTCCTAAGGCTTCGAGTGAAAGCTTAAGAAGGTTCGTCCATTAAGTATAATATCACATTTGTGCTAAAATCTTCAGGTGTGCGTTTTCTTGACAGGAAATCCGACGGTTTTCAAGCTACTTTGGTACAAGCGCTCCCTAGATGGCACTACACGTTACGTTTTTATTTCTCTGCGGTTTCAAACATTGCAGCTGATCGCTCAGGGTGTACTAGCCAAATATAGCACTGCTTGCAATCCCATGGAACAACGCGATTCAACGCTGTGATACGAATTGCTGTTATATTATGTTTTGGGGCAAAAAAACTCGCCAAAGTTTGTCCTAAGGCTTCGCGTGGTTGCTGAAATTATTTCCCTTATACAATGTTTCCGTAAAGTGAGGAGGGCTTGTTGCTTCATTTCGTAAACAAAACACAGTAAGTAATATTCGCATCCGTAGGTGTGCTGTTTGGTCAGTAGACACCCAAGGAGTGTAAAGCAACTGTGATATAAAATGATCTAGACGGCGCTGCAGGTCACGTTTTTATTTCCTTGTGGTTTTAACTCAGAGGCTAAACTTCCCAGGATGTGTGCGCCTACAAAACCACTACTGGTCATATGTTAGCGTTTGGGATCGCGTAGAGTCATAAATATTAGGTGTACAAATAAGTTTTAAAGTTTTTTTAAGACAACGCAAGATGTAATTTGAGAGAAAACAACAATACCTTTACGAATCAAAATATACGCCGTGTCATTATCTATTACCTTCCGCCATCGGTCGGGCAGCTGACGGATTCGAGACATGAAGAATACTTTGTCGTGTGACGCGATCAAGTTGTCAACCCATTTTTGCACTTCGTCACATGTCCTGAACCGTACAGCAGACAAACCATGCTGCATCGATCGAAACAAATGATAGTCTGAAGGGGCTATGTCGGGACTATACGTCGGGCGCTCCAAAACGTCCTAGCCAAGCGTCAATAATGTTTCCTTGACCGACTTCGCGACATGCGGCCTAGTGTTGTCACACAGTAATTTCACGGGACGCAATCCTTTGCCTGTGAATGGACGTTTCCGACAGATTTCCTGGTTCAATCGCAGCAATTGTGGCATGTAGCAATCAGCAGTAACAGTTTGATCCTGTTCCAATAGTTTATAATAGACCTCACCCTTCATATCCAACCAGATACACAGCATAACTTTCTTGGAGTAAGTATTGCGTTTCGGTGTCGAAGTTATTGCTTCCCCGCTGGGTCTACCCGACGTTTTTTGCATTTGGGATTGTCGTACCATATCCACTTTTCATCACCCGTAACGATTTTTCACAAAAATACTTTCTGTGTTGTTTAGTCAACAGATTCAAACACTTCATGACACGCTCATCCTTGCTCCTCTGGCTCAGATCATGTGGCACCCATTTTCCTCCTTCCTGAATCTTTCCCATTGCGCGTGAACGATTGGAAATGGTTTGTTGAGTTACCCCCAGTTGTTAAGCTTGTTCTTTTTGCGTTTGAAACAAATCTTCATCCAGCAATGTTTGCAGTTCCTCATGTGCAACCTTCTGCGGGACGCCGCTACGTTCTCGATCGCTAACATCAAAATCACCTGCTTTAAACTGTCTAAACCAAAACTCGCACATGCTTTTCGATACAATATTCTCCTCCAGAACAGAAAAGATCGATGCACATGCTTTTGCAGCACTTTTTCCTTGAAGAAATTCGTAACGAATGCAGTGTCGAATAAATGCAGTATCGCTTGCCATCTTTCACCTACCGATGTGCAAGTGCGTTTGACTGTCTGGTAAACTCCTGTGTCTCATTTTATACTCTGGACCAGTTACGATCACATGACAGCAACGCGGGGGAATGTTGGATATGTAAATGTCACACAAAAAACGCTTTAAAACGTATTTGTACGCCTGATACAGTTCAACGTTCTGCCACGAATTGCAGTTCTGTCTTTTCGTCGCGGTGCGAATCGATGTGTTTATGAGCACAGATTTAGGAACAGAATTTGAATTTTTGTTATCCATATAGGATGGGATAATAAAAATGCATTCTCTTTTTTTATTAAACGACAGCTAAATAAGAAAAATGTTTTCGTATGTTCAAAATCAATGCGTGAAATTTTCAGCTTGGGTTATGTAATAAAATTTGTGCGTGTTTTTTTCCCCTATAACAGCGCACATGCAACCTAATTCGGCACGCGACGCCACTGGTGGATAAGTTACTCATGTGCTAGCTTATGTTTGTCAGAGTACGTAAATTTGTTCATCGAACTGCGCTATACTAGCATTTGTAGCGGCCAAGGCAAACATTTCCCACACTGTTTCTCTGAATCTGGGAACTCACAGGACCGCTTTATAAAGTTTATTGATCCTGGGGATCAGCTTGGATTTCTGTTGATCCCGTAACGTTGAATTTTTTGCTGTTTTTTACGCTTCTTCAACCTACGGTTGAAGAAGCGTATATGCTCCAGCTTTGCCCGTCCGCACGATAACTCACGTGAAAAAGGTTCGCTTTCGACGAAAGTTTAGTATGTGGTAGGGGACCACCTGGGGATGAACCCTATTGAAAATGGGCGAAGCAAGGTCAAAGGCCAGGACATAGGAGCGGGATCCATTCCATTGCTCTTATGCGTCATAACTTGCATAAAAATTGTTCGATTTCGATCAGATTCTAGTATGTGGTAAGGAACTACCTGGGGACAAACCCTATTGAAAATGGGTGGAATGGGGTCAAAGGTCAGGACAGAAAAGCAGGATCCATTCCATTGCCTTTATGCGTCATAACATGCGTAAAAATGGTTCGATTTCGATGAAATTTTAGTAAGTGGTAGGGAACCACCTGCGCACGAACCCTATTGAAAATAGGCGAAATGGGGTCAAAGGTCAGGCAGGGCATAAGACCGGGTTATATTCCATTGCCCTTATGCGTCATAACTTGCGTAAAAATGGTTCGATTTCGATGAAATTTTAGTATGTGGGAGGGAGCCACTGGGGACGAACCCTATTGAAAAAGGGCGAAATGGTGTCAAAGGTCAGGACACTGGAGTGGGATTCATTCCATTGCCCTTGTGCATCATAACTTACCTAAAATGCTTGGATTGCGACAAAACTTCATCATGTTGTTCCGGAGGTATGATGAACCGGTTCTGTTGAATATCAACGGAATGGGGTCAAAGGTCATTGCACAAAAGCCAGATTTATTCCACAGCTATTATTCTCAAAACTTGCGCAAAACTGCTTCTATTGCAACAAAACTTTATCATGTTGTTCCGGAGGTATAGTGAACCGGTTCTGTTGAATATCATCGAAATGGGGTCAAAGGTCAGTACACAGGAGCGAAATGTATTCCACAGCCATTATCCACATAACTTGAGCAATAATTTCTGTTATGTTGGAAAGCGTATCATAATCAATGCATTGCATGATTTTACAAACTTGTTTTATTTCATTTAGTGACCTTCATAAGTATTTAATGCGAAAAGAAGGGGCCCGTTCTCTTAATTTTGAGCTACGTATTCCAGGAAATAGATAAAACAACTTCGTAAGACAAGCACTGCACTCGTATTTCATCCGACTGGAACACAGCTCGAATTCGGACGACTATTCAACAACTCGTACCTATGTACACCTGTACACACGGTCTGTAACGTTGATTCTTCCCTTTAAAGCATCCAAGACCGTAAATAATAATGTTGCATTGTTTAAAAGGAATTGTATATGTTACCGGCAATGTATGAAAACCAGGCATTCTATAGAATGCCTAGGCAATGTATAGAATGCCTGGCGTTTTTCGGCAAAGTATGAAATTGTTAATATTTCACATATTTCCTAAGCATTCTATACAATGCCTAAACAGAAACCGGCAAAGTATAAAATACTCTCGCTCCTGTGGCCATGCCAATAAAAATGATGGATACGAGGAAATTGATATTTTTTGCACATTTTGCTTTAAAAATAAGAATGCTGTCGAAGGTAAAATTTATTTTAAATTTAATCTAGATATACATGCCAAAACAATGAAAATGAATTCTGAGAAGAAATTTCCTCCTGCTTCTTTGGGAGCTACTGTGCGAGTTCCTATTCCTAACGTCGACAAGGGGCGAGGTGATTCGCCCGATTTATTGGGAGTTGTTATGAGTGTGACAGAAGACGGTTTTTACCGAATTGGAACTTCTGAAGGAATTTTAAAACAACTGTATGCGAGATCACAAATCACTTTATGCCCAAAAAATTTACTGACAATTGAAGAAACTCCTCATCAAGAAACACCTCTCCGGTCAGCTGCTATTGCTCAATTCACAGGAAGCGGTCAAGGATTTGTCAAGTGTATGTGTAAGACAAAGTGCCAAAACATGAAGTGCTTTTATGTAAAAAAAGGAATGAAGTGCAATTCAAAATGTCAAACAAGCCTTCCTTGTTGCAACAAGTAGGTTAGAAAGTTCTGTATTTTACTTCATATTTTCTGTTTTCATTCTTTTTCATATACGTCATTTCAATAAAAGACTTTTCATGAAACACTTTTAATACTTTGCCTAAATAGCATTAGTCATTCTACAGAATGCCTAGGCATTCTATACAATGTCTAGGTAAAGTACACTGCCGGACAATTGCTACGGATGACAATAGCAACGATAGGACGGATGACAATAGCAACGATAGGAACCATAAAATGGAAGGCAGGAAAATGTGGAAATTAGCATAAGTGCGGGATACAGTAAGACGTGTTGTGCGTATGCAAATTTTGGATTGCCGAACTTGTTCGTGACGTTATAGCGCTGATAAGAGATATAAAGGATTTGACGCGTACTGACCGTTGTTGTTCAAACGCAAAGTTGAAAGGGAAAGAATCAATTGACGAACTTGCAATTTTCAGTATGTCTTCCCGACATCACCTAGATGATTTTACGCGTGGCCGTATTATTGGCAAGATTGAAGAAGGGCGAAAAATAACAGATGTTGCCAGGGAGTTCAACGTCAGCCACAGTGCTGTTTCAAGGCTTTGGAAATCATTTCAAACAAATGGAGAGTGTAGCAAACGTCACGGGGTAGGTCGTGTTCGCAGTACGACACCTGCAGAAGATCGGTACAAAGTGCAATCAACAAAAAGACACCGGCGCAGCACAGCTAGTGAGGTAGCAAATCAGTTTATGGCTGCTACTGGCAAGCGGATCTCCCGAAAAACTGTCGCCAGACGTTTGCATGAAGAAGGACTATACGCCTGCCGTCCTGTTGTGTGCATCCCATTGTCCAGACGTCACCGTACCGCCCGTTTGCAATGGTGCCATCAACATCGCAATTGGACTGATAACGACTGGTCTGCTGTCCTTGTAACGTACCAGGAGATGTGACGTACCTGCCAGAAGGACGCACACGACATAAAGGCAGATAGGAATCAGAATACATGTCCGCGTAGCTTAATTGGTAGAGCAACTTGTTCCGGAATAAGCGGCCTCGGGTTCGAATCCCGGCGTAGACCAAAAAAAATGACGGAGAAATTTACTTCGTTATATCCTCTTCTCAGATGAGAGTAGATACAGTCTATCGTCTGATTGTCGACGACAACTGATCTGGCGTGATAGTGGTACTGCATATTGTCCAGCAAACATACAGGAAAGGGACCGATATCCGACATATAGTCTCATGGTATGGGCTGGCATCATGATCAATGGCCGTACGTCCCTCTATGTGCTTCCAACTGGGACTATGACTGGCCAACGATACATTAATGATGTCCTGCTACCTCATGTTCGCATGTTCCGTGGTGCTGTCGGTGATAGATTCATTTTCATGGACGACAACGCAGCATGTCATCCAACAGTCGCTGTCCAGGAGTGTCTTGAGAACGAGGATATTCAACGCCTCGTATGGCCAGCACGTTCTCCAGATCTGAATCCCATTAAAAATGTGTGGGATGCTTTGGGGAGGAGTCTTGCTGGTCGCCAATGCCCTCCAATAAACATGGACACCTTCATCCGTGCACTGACAGAGGAATGGGATAAATTACCCCAACAGCTGCTTGATAATGTTGTGCAAAGCATGAGACGACGTGTGGAATCTTGCATCGCCCTCCATGGTGGCCATTCCCGTATTGACATCTTACGCCGGAACGCCTGCGGACTGTAATTGCATTTTTTTCACGTTTACGTATTCTGCACAAAATGGCCTGTTTGTCCCTTGAACACGTTCCAAAGCCTTCTGGATTTCAGAGCACAATAAATTGTCTTTCTTGTAATGTCCTGGCATTCTGACATTATTTTATTTCACTTGGCATCCAACCACACTTACTTTTTTATGCGCTATATAGCCGTTTATGATCCGTCCTTAGCAATTGTCCAGCAGTGTATATATAATATTTGATAATTTCATACTTTGCCTAAAAACGCCAGGCATTCTATAGAATGCCTGGTTTTTATACATTGCTGGTAACATATATACCAAATGAGCTCGTGTGTAACTTCGGAAATAAATCCTGTTGATGTAGCTTCTGCGGAGAAAAGGGGAAAATAGATTGGTGCATAACTCTTTCGGAATGTACTTTTTTTTTCTAGGTTTTGACTATGACTTTTTCGGAATGTACTTTTTTTTTTTTTTTTAGGTTTTGACTATGAATTTTTCGGAATGTACTTTTTTTTTTTTTTTTAGGTTTTGACCATGAATTTTGCGGAATGTACTTTTTTTTTTTTTTTTAGGTTTTGACTATGAATTTTCCGGAATGTACTTTTTTTTTTTTTTTAGGTTTTGACTATGAATTTTTCGGAATGTACTTTTTTTTTTTTTTTAGGTTTTGACTATGAATTTTTCGGAATGTACTTTTTTTTTTTTTTTTAGGTTTTGACTATGAATTTTTCGGAATGTACTTTTTTTTTTTTTTAGGTTTTGACTATGAATTTTTCGGAATGTACTTTCTTTTTTTTTTTTTAGGTTTTGACTATGAATTTTTCGGAATGTACTTTTTTTTTTTTTTAGGTTTTGGCTTTGAATGTTATGTTTTGAGCAACAGAGAGTGTGCGTTTTAGTAGAAAAAATTTACTAAAGTTCAAAAATCTTGTAGAAAAATGGTTCGTTTTTCACAATTCAATAAATTACGATGGCTAACGGGGACACATTACGGACTGCATTGCGTAATAAAAATTCCTTCGCATAAAATAATTTTACACCATATTTCCACAGCTCTTTAGGTGGTCCATGAAGGAAATAAAAAGCGTCTGCTATTGATTAAAGATCGGAAGCCCGCGGATGGTCCACTGGTCAACGTTCCTGACTGCCACGGAAAAGTAACAGGATCGATCCCAGGCAGGTTCGAACGCTCAAACCACTAAATATCCGCTGTGCGCTGGATGGGCACGTGAAGCCGTCAGACCCAGCGTATAGCTACCGATCATAAATAAGGGCGTGTTACTTCCCATTTCTATCTCGCTTCCGCGTGATTTTCCTGTTGGACACTGTAGCCCAAATCGTCTGGCTTCCAACTTCTAAGGCTTGCTTAAGACCTGAGGTTACACACACTCTTCCTAAAATCCTCTATATAAATCTCTAAACATCGAGAGCACCTCACTAACACAATGTTACCAGAAACAATTACCTGAATTCCATAGACATGAGCTGAAGAATCAGTTTACGAACTATACACTGCATGACAAAAGGTAATGCAGCGTTGTATGTTATCTCAACAGAAAATAACATTTAAACTTACTGATACGTCAAATAACAATATATATTACGCAATGCTATTCAACATAAAATTAAAATTCAAACCAATGCAAGTCAGGTTTTTTACAAATTGTTATTAATGATCTTTTTAAAACAATATGCTGCCTGCTGGGTTCACGTAATGATGATACTAACCCAAAAGTGGTCGAATACTTAAACAGATTTATTTTTTGCTCCTCTGACAAATAAATAGTTTTGAACTTGCGCTTCGTTTTGGATAATTACTAGAAGTTCTCAAAGTAGTGAAATAATTCTTGTGCCCCCCCTAAAAAAACAACAGGAAAACGTATATCTAACTTATGAACTTATTTAAAATGGTTTGACGTTTAGAAAGAATTGTCTACAACAGAAAAATTAGCTATTTAGATTTTTTTAAATTGCCTAGTGACCAATACGGATTTCATAAAATGTAGGTGGTCGACCAATTGTAAAATTGTTAAACATTGTATTAAAAAACCATTTTTTTTTTCGTTATTGCAGTAGAACTCGCTTATAATGAGGAGCTCAAACCGACAGAAACCCTGGTGAACATTCCCACCATGTAAAAATATGCATACGTGAAATATAGATCTACATCTACATTATATATCTATAACAACAAGATATACATGAAATATTAAATTTATGAATTTACATATAATAACAAGTGTTTAAAGGAATGGATGTGTAAAATAAAACGCGATGATTTCCGTCTCAATATGCATTCTCGAATATGTTCTGCCTACTTTAACGAGGAAGCTTTTGAATACTATGGCACTAAGAATAGAAGGCAATTAAAAGAATTACCAAAAAAAAAAAAAAAAAAATGGGAAGAAGGGAATGCGAATTGCATATCTAGATCGGTAAGTGGCGAATTAACACCTGCGTTCTTTCCCCAAAAAACAAAACATATTTTTTTTCGTTTGATTGGGGGTTTGACGGCCACCGTGAGCAACTCAATGTGCCCGTCCCTAATTTAGGGTCACTGGTTCCAGTGAAGGGAGAGAGCCAGTGCCGTAAGACAAACACAATATCCATGTCTCAACGGGATTCGAACCAGGACCCTTCTCGGACGAATGCTCAAAAGCCATCGCTTAGAACACTGCGCCACTAGAGCGACAAACATATTTCCTTTATTTAATATTACGCATTCATTTTATTTTTAAGAAGATTATATAGCCGGCGACAGTGGGAAGTGTTTAGTTGCTTTTTTAACCCCTGTTTGTTTCCATATCACCTATTTGTCTGTACTTCTGAATATTTCGCTTTGCAAAAAAAAAAAAAAAAAAAAGAAAGAAAGTTCTAGGTCCGTGTTTCAGATGTTTCACCTATGTCCGACAATAAGAACGTGAAATTTAATATACCGTGTCTGAAAAATGCTTCGTTAAAAATTTCACGAGGACTAATAGCGATGTTTCCCTGCATCATCTGAAATAAACATCGAGCACAAAATTGTCTTGGTATATTTTTGCAACCTTGATTTGCTCTTCTACGAAATTAATTTTGATCTTCTTCCCCCTGTAGCTTTATTATTTCTTTGGCATACTCCAAGACGTTAAAATTTCAAAAATTGGCCAACAGCAAAGGGTTATCTAATAGCGACAACATTGAGGCAGCAGCCATGTTGGTCCGCAGAAATCCACTTCTGTTATCACAGGAATAAGGTCCATTAAGTAAACTTTTCAAGTACATTCAACTAATGGCCATGTGAGACTGACTGTTGTGTTAAACTACACAACAGACATGGAGCAAAAGCAGCACCGATCTTCCCAGTGCAACGCTCACTTGGAGGGTGAAAGGCGCAATACACATAATTTCAAGAATTTTTATCCCTCCGGAGGTAACCTTATTTTATACAGGGTGCATAGGAAAGTCCCTTTAGCCTGGAATAACTTGCGAACGGAGAGAGGTACAGTTATGCAAGTGAAATAAGGGTATAGTAAAGAGACTACGCCCAATCGAATGCAACCAATAGCAGCGCCCCTAGTGGCGAAATGCGGAAGTTAGCCATTGCAAATCGGAAACGAAAAGAGATAGAGCAAAATTTCCAAATACAAAATTGTAGAGCATCAATTAATTAGTACAAAACGAACATTTGTTTTACACCGATAATATAAATTGTCGCCTGAATACCCTACAATGCCCGAAATCGATGCGCGACGATTCGAATCTGCATATTCACATTTCGGAAATGTAGCCGTATGCAAATGCAGATTGTGACGTTGTACCGTACCTACGATATAAAAACCAGCAGCAGGATGTAATCCTGATCAGAAGTTTAGGTCTACATACGCTGTGTGAGAATTACGAGCTTAGATTTCTGAGGTTACGTAAAAAATTAGGTGCATGCAACAGCGCCTACAGGTCTGCTAGATCTACGTCCTCGTGTTACAGATGCTTGCAATAGTGTGACACCTTCCATGCAGAGGAATGTGAATACAGAGTTACATTCACGAATACAAATGTGTATCGTGGGCAATGGCGAACTGTTCGAACATACTCGACATTAACTTTTTATCAATGTGCGCCAGTTTGCTTTTTTTGTTTTTGTTTTGTCTGACATCATCCAACTGTATTGACATAAGAACGCATTTATGCAATAAATTGTGTGTATTTGCTCATACCTATGCTTGTTCCCTTCAAACTTTACACAAAAGGTCGCGCATTGATTTCGGACATTTTAGGATATTCAGGCGACATTTATCTTATCCGTGTGAAACAAATGCTGTTTTGTACTAATTAAGTGATGTTCTACAACTTTATAATTGGAAATTTTGCTCTATCTCTTTTTGTTTTCGATTTGCAATGACTAACTTCCGCATTTCGCCACTAGGGGCGCTGCCTGCATTCGATTGGGCGTAGTCGCTTTACTATACCGTTATCTCACTTGCATAACTGTACCTCTCTCCGTTCGCAAGTTATTTCAGGCTAAAGGGACTTTCCTATGCACCCTGTATATGGCAACCTTTACTTTATTCCTTCTCTCTGGAATTGTCACCGAGAAATCCACTTACATGAACCCCCTTTTTGGTTAGGTGTAGGTGGCCTGTTTTCAAATCTGCTGATGCGTACGCCCATTGGAGTAGGTGGCAAAGAGTCTCTTGCACAACTCGCTTGTTGAGCATTTCCCTCCCCATTGTTTTTCTATCAACATTCTTCCACGAGCACGCAACGATTCTTTTTTTTTTTTTTTTTGATTGGAGGTTTAACGACAACCGTGAGCAACTCAATGGGCTATAAGCAGTCGCCCGTCCCTAATTTAGGGTCACTGGTTCCAGGGAAGGGAGAGAGCCAGTGCCGTAAGACAAACACAACATCCATGCCTCACCGGGATTCGAACCCGGACCCCTTACGGACGAATGATCAGAGGCCATCACTTAGACCACTGCGCCACCGGGGCGGCCACGCAACGATTCCACTGCACTGTTAGAATTTCGTCCTGTATGTCATCATTTCAATGTTTTCATTTCAGAACACTGGGAAGCAGTTTTTCTTTGCGTCATTAAATACGGAATTTTATTAAATTTTGTAAGTTTGTTTGTCAAAGGTGATCCTTTTAGCTTTTCTCTCCCTCGTTAAATCCGGAGACTTCATTAATTTTTTTTTTCGTTAAAAATGATCAAATTGGTCTTGAATTAACATTATACCAAACAATGGTTTCTGTTTTTCTCGTTAAATCCGAGAACGTGCTAAATCTTGGCTCGTTATATGCGGGTTCTACTATATTTTGTTCGAAGGTGGGCAACTTTCTTGAGTATCTAAAGGCTCTAAATAAGATCACATCTAAGACCACTGATTCCGGAGATGGTCCACAACAAGCGCCATCCGGCCAACTTACCCAGACCCATTTCGGTCACTCGATTAACCTGAGGTCCGCGCAGATTATAAAATTTAATGAAATTTCATATTTCTGATTTATACGTTCATGTTTTAATAGACAACCAAGCGTAACTGAAGTGAAATTCTTGTGATGCTACTCGAAAGAATTCAGCGAAAAAAAGACAACATTGGACGGCGGTTTGTCGTTTGGTCATCCGTGCACCACTTTTGATACACTACACCATGAGGAAGATTTGACAAATTAGCAAAGAAAGTATTTTACGTTACCAATTTCATTAATGGATTATTTTGCCAAATGGACGAATGAATGAGACTGGAGAAGAGAATAGAGGAACGGGAACGAAAAAATTAGAAACATAAGTTAGCTGATTCGTAATTTGTAATTTTCCGAGAAAGGGAAAAAATTAAGAAACACGAACTTGAGGCTTAACAGCAAAGCACGCCGAGAGTTCAATTCTAAGATCAAATTTGAATGCCTGCTCCATTTAACGGTTTTTACGCTTTCCAATCGTAGGTTAAAGAAGCGTATATGGTTTACCTTTGTCCGTCTCTCTGTTTGTCTGCACAATAACTCGCGTAAAAATGGTTCGATTTCAATGAAATTTTAGTATGTGGTAGGGGACAATCTGGGAACGAACTCTATTGAAAATGGACGAAATGGGGTCAAAGGTCAGGACATAGGAGCGGGATCCATTCCATAGCCCTTGTGCGTCATAACTTACGTAAAAAAGCTTCGATTGCGACATACCTTTATCATGTTGTTCCGGAGGTGTACTGAACCGGTTCTGTTGAATATCATCGAAATGGGGTCAAAGGTCACGGCACAGGAGCGAGATTTATTCCACGGCCATTATCCTCATAACTTGAGTAATGATTTACGTATGTTGGAAAGCGTATTACAAACAATGCATTGCATGATTTTACTAACTTGTTGGTTACACGGAAGCTAATACAAAGGCAGCGTAACGACAACTTCCGAAAGCACTAGTAGGAAAGTTGTCCATCTCACGGGCTTGAAGATTAGAAGCTATTAACTAGTATGCAACCGGCAGATATGAATGAAGTCGAGATTAGAAAAATGCGCAGAAATCAGTTTCCAACGAATATATTAGCTGCCTAAAAAGTGAGCCGAACGCGGGTGGAACGAGTGAACATGCTCACCAGAAATCATTGCTTTCCCATTTCTTTTGTTATTGAAAGTTGTCATTTAGGGGGATTATTGACACTAATCCTTTTTGACTGATTGCCTGCTAATATAAGAAAGGAAAGAAGTTCCAGTATATTGTTTCAACCCAGTGCCGTGATGTCCGCATCACGGGGACTAGCTCTTCCCATCACACCTTGGGTTATGGAGCAGAGAATAAAGACTAGAAAAGAGAGATTATCACATGTGACAGGTTTATGGTAGGTACTGCTAAGGTTAGAGGGGGAAAGGAACTGTTTTATCGTAGGTTACGTGAACAATTGTGTTTTCTGGAGCGCAGAAAGTTTGGTTTAGATATATCGGTTGTTTGAAAGGTTAATTCTGAGAGGAACTGGATATGACGTTATGAATTAAGGTTTCTCAACGCCTGATTATGTTCAAGAGGGAATTTTTGGAGTAGAGTGCAGTCACTTGGAAGCTCTGAATGATCTGTGTCAATTCGCAAAACGAACCTTCTGAAACATTTAAAGAAGTCATAACGTCAAATTAAACTAAAATTGTGCTTCTGTGTAGCATGTTTCCATTTAATTTTTATTTTATGTTATTTATTAGTTTTATTTCATTTTATTTTATTTTTTCTGTAACTTCCCAACGCCTTCGGCAATTTTCTTCTGGGATTTATTAAATACGAATTGCCACGTGAATTCTGTTTTTACCTACAAATATTGTTTCCAATTGTTATTCCCTTCCAGAACGGGAAGTTAAATTAATATTTTCGGTTCTATAGCTTTTAGAAATACATATATACTCACATATAATTCCCAACAAACGAAATTTCTGCTTTATTACATAAAAATGGCTCCGCTGTTTAGCTTAGAATCTGCATGAAACGAGAGCGACTTCGATTCATATACGAGCCTAATTCTTAGTAGCTATACTTATCTTGCAGTGTAATTCGGATAACGCACTCAGCTTGTAATCCACTTTTACTGAAGTACTTAGCTAGTTAGAAAAAGGCATTCAATTTGGAATCTAATTTGAAAAAAGGCGGAAAAGCTAGTGATGAAAGCTTGAACAAGGAACTTCGCAATCCACACAGTCGAGTCGCATTATTGTGACCACCTCCTACTTTTGACGTCAACAGCACGTAGCCAATGAAAGAAGGCACGTGTCGTGAGCTGGCTTGGAGGGTACATAAGGTGTGCTGTAGGCAATCTGAAAACATACCACTCGTTGCCGTCATGGATAAAAAGTGTAATTTAATAGATTTGCAAAAAGGTGTGATTATCGGCTTTCGGGCCAAGGGTGGCAGTATTTCTGAAACAGCGCAGTTTGTGAACTGTTCACGTGCTGCTGTGGTTAAAGTGTATCGAGATTGAAAAAATGGCACCATTGCGAATAAGCGAGGTGGAAACTGTGGAACACCGCGTGCCATTGATGTGAGAGGTGAACGTCGGCTGCGAAGGTGCATGAGGGCTAATCAAAACGCTACAGTGGAGCAACTCACATGCCAAATGAACCAGGGGGCTACCGAATGTGTGTGTAAAACGACAGTTCAGCGAACCCTGCTGCGTATGGGGTTCCGATGCAAACGGATGGCCACTTCACCTATGCTAACGAAGGTACATTAGCAGAAAAGGCTTACATTTGCACGGCAGTATCGGAATCGGACCTCCTCTGATCGGCAAAGGATTGCTTTCTTCAATGAGTCACATCTTCTGCTTTATCAAACGGATGAACGTTGGCGTATAAGGCGAGAAAAATCGGAGAACAAACACTATTCAACCATTGCTGGAAGAACACAAGCTGATGGGACAGCGTTATGATCTGGGGAATGCTTTCGTGTCATTCTCTGGGTCCACTCATACCTGTGGAAGGCACTATGAACGGAATTTGTTATGAATCCATCCTTGCAGACTACGTACACCGGTATATGCTGAGTGTCTTCCCTGGGGCAGATGGGATTTTCCAGCATGACAATGCGACGTGTCACACAGCTAGAAATGTTCGAGAGTGGTTGGAAGAGCACTATGAAGACTGCAAATTACTTCCCTGGCCCCTAATTTCCCAGATTTAAACCCCATTGAACATAGGTGGGATTACCTCGATCGTGTTGTTCACTCTATGAATCCTCCACCACGCACCCTCCAGAAGCTGTCAGATGCACATCAATCAGCATGGCTTCACATACCTGTGAACACCTTCCAGCACCTTATTGAGTCACTCCCAGACCGTCTAGCTGCTGTCCGCGCTGCACACGGCGGTCACTCTGGATATTAGCTGGTGTTCACATAATGTGACTCGACCGTGTAATTTATGTAAGCTATACTTATGTACTTCTGATAGGGTATTTAACTTGGAATCTAGTTTAAATAAGATATTTAACTAGTTCAAAAAGCATTAAACTTTAAAATTAGTGTGGATGCACTGCTTTCCTGGTGTGAAAGGTACTAAGTTGAAAACAACGGATCTGTCGATCTCTTTACATAGAGATAGTGTGACACTTTCTTATTACTGTTCGCTTAGCAAACATATTTTTCATTATGAAATAGAAAAAAGAGTTCAGTACCTTTTCAGGAGGTCTCATATATGGAGGAGGGTAGTTTTTTCCTTGAACGCATAAAATGCTTCGCAGTCCTACACACAGAACAAAGAGACGTGACCATACCTGAAACAAAAAATAACTTTTACTTAAACTTGCGAATAAATACATAAAGAAAACTTTACTTAAGATTGCGAATAAATACATAAAGAAGAACTATGTATATTCTATAATTACGGACATTTATTTAGAAAGAGATTCTAACTAAAAAGAGCAGAAATAAATTTCAAAAAGAAATTGCAAATACGCAAAAAAAAAAAAAAATCTTCACTTCTACATCACTGAAACAAGAAAAAAAATTAAGAAAAGGATTTAATTATCAAAATTCTAAAAACACTTAGCCACTTTTTTTCTGACGTGTGTAAGTTACTCTTCATTCACGAAGGATTGATTATTCACTAGGTTATCAGTTGATTTTAGTTTCTTCGTGAACACTTTCGACAAAGAAACTAAAATCATATTAGGAGACACTTCATTTTCAATATGACAATTTCTGACACTTCCAACATTCAATTAATGCAAAATAAAATTTTTATTTTTATTTCATTTTATTTTTATTTCATTTTATTTTATGTTCTTGCGCTTAAACCTTTCTTTAAGCATGTATTTTCGGCTTTCTTTCTTTTCCAATCTAATTTCAGCTGTAACGTACAGCAACTTGAATACTGTTCCATTTTAAAGATAAGTGGCTGCCAAAATTAGAGTGCCCTGTCAGTAAAATACGAGTTCAAGACGCTCCTGTATAAACACCCTATATTTTTATTCATTCACACGACACCGGTTTAGATTACATTTAAAAACAACTCTTAAACGACAGAAAATTGCAAAGCCCTAGTTTGAAAGTACAATGTGCCATTTGATTTTTTTTTAATCGGTTAAAAGAATCTAAGTTTTCATCTTTCAATTATGAAATTACGAATTCCATGGCAAAAGAAATAAAAATAAATCAGGAGGAACTGATGTAAATAATTCTTTCTGAAGTTTTTATCCAACAAGATTTTTCAACGGAACAAAAGAAAAAAAACTTTTCTTGCTGAGCAATTACTGTGTGCCCTGTAATAAGGAAGCCAGAACAGTAGATCTAATCTAACTTTGTTCGAACTCATGCTCTCCCTCTGCTTTTTTTAATCGCACTACTATTTCAAGTGGACGGGAAAGGAAATGGAAATACAATTTTATATCTATTGATTTTTGGGCTAGCAGGAGTATAACAGTTCAGACTTCCTGATCTTAAGGAGAGGTTCTACTAACGTTATTGTTTTCGACCCTCTAATTGCGGCTACAAGTTGCTCACGATCGTGAGTTTTCTAGTTTTAGCTAACACTCATAGTTCTCGTGACGAAGTGTATTTTTTCTATCCAAACAGCCGTAAGGAATATTTTTCTACTTTCTCTTCGCATTTCTGTTAATAACAAACTTCCATTATTCCTCTGCGGCTTTTATAGCGTGCATACGAGATGCAAATTTACTACCCGTCTCGAAGTTTCTTAAAACAAGTTCAGATTGAGCAAGATACGCAGTGAAGAAAGTGAATCGACAGCAGGAAGCCGTTTTACTGCTTCCCCCAAAAAGGGAGCATTTCAGATATTAGGGAAGGAATTTATCCTGTTTGCATAAGATGCCGATTATTTTACTAATTTTTTCAAGCAAGTTTCGTCTTTCAGTTATTTTGAGACTGAAGGCTGCGATGAACTATGTGCTGTGACACATTGCGCTGATCGCCACTGATGATGCTGCGAGTGATTTGTCGCACTGTGGCCCTGCGATCGCTGTGAACAATGCGTGACAGTCTCCGCTCCCCTCTGGCATCAATGAGCTGCGGACGACGGTACGTCGTTTGGCCATCTGTGCACCACTTTTGATACGTATACTCACTACAGTGGCACGTGAACAACACACAAGCCGTGCCGTTTCCGAGATCGTTGTTCCAAGGCACCGTGCCATCACAATTTGTCCTTTATCAAACTCCGATAAATCGGCAGCTCTTCCCATTCTGACTCCGAACACTCTACCAACCGAAAGCCGGTCCTCGGGTTGTATATATACTGCTCTGTGAACTTCAATTGCGCCACCGTTCAGTCTCCAGGCGCGTTCATTTCTCTAGGCTGGGGGTGGTCATAATTTAATGGCTCATTGGTGTATAATGGGTATAATTATGCACGTACATAGTTTATGGCTTGAAAGGAGGAGAATGTAGATGTGTCCCAAATTTAAACCCAACAGAAATGTGACGCAAGACATCAACCCCAGAGGAGAACGTCGCCTCCGTCGACTGGTAAAGAGCGATCGACGCGCAACTGTGCAGCAATTGACCACGCAATAGAAAGCTGGGGCACCCAGATACGTGTCCACGATAACAGTACAGCGAACTTTGTTACGCATGGGTCTCCGGGGTCGACGCTGCTTCTGGGTGCTTATGTTAACCCAGGTATATCGGCAACGACGCCTGCAGTTCGCATGGAACTACCGTCATTGGACAGTGGAAGAGGAAGAGTAGAAAACGGTTGCTTACTCCGACGAATCGAGGTATCTACCCCACAGAATCAACGAGAGGTGGCGGATACGATGTAACGTATACTCTCGATTCACTTTCCTTTTGATTTTACTATCTCTGGTTATTTTATTTTCCTATGTAAATTATCTTCTTACTGAACGAGATGTTATTTCTCCCGCTGAATGAGATCTGGAAATGAGTGTAAGTCATGACGTGGTGGTAGCCAGTATAAATAGGCGCGTTCAACGATGCAAAAGGAGAGCGTTGGTTGTTGTACGAAGGAGAGCGTTTGTTGTTGTTGTACGGAGAGAGCGTTTGTTGTAATTTAGAGCTTCGTTCATGTGCAAGGAGCTACGTGTTATTTGAGTAGCTGTGTGTGTGAAGATACCTGTAGAAGTTCATAATAAAAGGTTTTACGTAAGTACGTCTTTCTCAGTTCATAGTACTGTCAGACCTCTGTCTGGCTGTTAGGTTTATTTCATTTAGTGTTATTAGTAACAACCAGCATAAGACTTTATTCATCTTAAATTACTACTACAACATTACTACCAGTTATAAGTTTGTTCATTACTATTACTACACTACTAGCAGGAGACTTTATTCATGATCTTAATTAACTAGTAACAACAACCATTTGAATTCACTATTAGAAGCTTAGTACAAGCATTGAATTCATCATAATATTAGCTGAGTAGAAGCTTAGCTTAGATGTAGTAGTAGAGAAGCCTTATTCATTATAACGACGCCACGCACAAGAGCCAACACCCGGACGCGCTTGTTGGTCAAGTACAGGCCGACGATAGCAGTGTGCATGTCTAGGGAATGTTTTCCTAGTATGATCTTGGACCGCTGTTATCAATGGATGGGTCACTGAATGCCAATGGTTACATACGTCCCTTCATGTTAGACGTTTATCCTGACTGATGGTGATGGTGTCTCCCATGCACCCTGCCATGTCGCTAAAGGGGTGCGTGACGGGTTCCAGGAACACGATAGCAATGTCTTTGTTATTCCTTGGCCGGCAAAATCGCCCTATCTCAATCCCATAGAACTCTTGTGGGACTTTTTCGGATCGATGGTTTCGATGTGCCGACTCATACACAACACGTCATCTCCCGGACCTCCGTGCTGTGCTACCGTCCGAATGGGCACGTGTGCATCGGACAACCTTTCCGTGCCTCATTGCATCCATTCCACGCCGTCTCGCCGCTGTCATCCGGGCCAAGGGTGGTTATTCAAATTATTAGGCAGCTGGTCATATTATTTTGATACGACTGTGTACGTTATACAGTATACTTATCCAAAGACGTCCTGGCAAACTTTCAAAAATTCCATGCTTCAGTCCTTTTTATCGCTTTCCAACCGAAGGTTATGGAAGCGTATATGCTCCAGCTTTGTCCATCAGTCTGTCTGTCTGTTTCTCCGCACAAAAACTCGCGTAGAAATGGTTCGATTTCGATGAAATTTTAGTATGTAGTAGGAGACTACCTAGGAAGGAACCCTATTGAAAATGGGCGAAATGGGGTCAAAGATCAGGACATAGGAGCGGGATGCATTTCATCGCCCTTATGCGTCATAACTTAGGTAAAAAGGCTTCGATTGCGACACAACTTTAGTATGTTCTTCCGGAGGTACACTGAACCGGTTCTGTTGAATATAATTGAAATGGGGTCAAAGGTCAAGGTAAAGAAGGGAGATTTATTCCACAGCCATTATCCTCATAACTTGACTAAAAAGTACTTCTATTGCGACAAAACTTTAGTATGTTGTTCCGGAGGTATACTGAACCAATTCTGTTTAATATCATCAAAATGGGGTTAAAGGCTAGGGCACAGGTGCGAGATTTATTCCATAGGCATTATCCTCATAACTTAGCAATAACTTAAGTAATGATTTCTGGTATGTTAGAAAGCGTATCATTATCAATGCATTACATGATTTTGCTAGCTTGTTTATCATTATTAGAGCGCCATGTTGAGTAATGGAAGAGTAAGCATATCTCCATGTACATGTAATTGGGGCTTCTGTTATTCTAGAGCACAGGACCTCTTCGTAGGTTTAAGATAGAACATTTTCAAATGATCTCCCCTGAAATACGAAGCTTTTGAAACTCGAATCGCCCTTGAAGAAAATTCGGAAGCTTGAGTTTTGGGATGTGTAAGCATTACAAGACCTATGCACACAGTTTGTGAAAATATTTCGGAATAGTCATTAGTATGATAACAAAATAATATCTGTTTGACACAAGTGCACAATGGCATTACACTTGAAAAGAAATGGGATGCCATTTATACACCCCTTTTACAAATCTAAAAGAAAAGTGCAGGAATGGTGATTACGTGTTTCTTGTAATTGATGATCTCATAACTGCTAAACTGACGATACGATTCTTTATTTTTATGCAGCAATACAAGAAAATTTTTTAAAGAATTACCATTTTCCACTTAATTGAGTATAAATTCGCCCGAGTGCTTGCGAAGCGTTACTTGATTTTGGCTGCAGGATTATATTAAATCTAACATAAAGCATTAATTAACCATAGTTTTATATTACCAGACTGTTTCAATACTGATATTATATGTTCTGGACAAAGTTTTTTTATGTTATTAAATGTTAATGCAGGTACCCATATTTGAAGTACCTTCGAAGTTTTTTGCATAGATTGCAGCTCATTATAAAAAATTGTTTCTGCCAAAAATTTGGCTTTTGCAATATGAAGTAAAACAAACCGAAAAAAATGTGTTCATTCACAAATTTTCCAGTACTTCAGGCATTGTGGTAAAATGTAATATACAAAGAAAACGAAATATCATTAAAATTTACTTTTATTTGAGCTTGCGGTCTGAGGTTATTTCTCAGAAAAGCCGGGCATTTTTTTACATTTGGCAAAGAAATTATTTATATTATAGCTCATTATGTGAAATGAACATTAAACTCTGTTTAGACATGGTTTAGCTCGGAATTTCATAAACATACCTAATCTACTCCACATTCAAGTAGTGCCCGATGTCCTGTGATTTTCATGCATTTTTAAGTTTTTTATTTAGTACTTCGAAGAACATTAGTCGAGACACATTTCTTTTTTTTTCTTTCTCCTTTTTTGCCTCAATTGTAAATTATTAAATTTCCACTGTCTCTCTGCATTTAATGAAAAATAAAAACTTTTCATTCATAAGACAGAGTTATTTTGTTTTGTCTTTCAAATGCAATTTGCACAAGATACTAAATACAGAAAAAACATTCGTGCACATGAACCATTAGAATGAATACCGTCTTAACACGATTTTAATGATCTTAAAATATGAAATATATATACAATTAAAATACTCTAAAACACACTAGCACTTTCAGGGCGACAGTCGCCCCATCATCAGGTGTGATCGGATTTCCCAAACCGTTCAGTATAAATATCAGTAGTGCACCAGAACAGCAATCGACGTAACAGAATCTTGCGATATACGCACCATCTGTCCCGGCGGTTAAACCACGATCAGAGCGACACCACATCACAAATCGAAAACATGATTATAATTGCAATATTAAGTAATAAAGTCTAAAAAAAGGAATGTAGTTCTGAGGATTGTCCAACACGTGTAGACCAAAACGTCTCCAAATACCAGATGGATCCCAAGGGAAATTATCATTACAGCAACTTCCTTTGAACGCAGAAATGAACAAACTATCAGTCACCAGTAGCATGTGTGTATAGAGGCTGGGGTTGTCAAAATTTTGGCATTGCCCCAATCTGGGATTAAATTTTCTGAATCAGTGCACTTGGTAAGGGCTGTACAGATATGGCTTGATTTTAAACTATATTTATGTTCCTGCAGCTTGAGGCACAGTGTCCGACAAGTGAAGCCTATATGTAATAGTTAATACACTCATGCGATTCATTGTCCAATAGTGGGATGCAATAAACACCCCACCTCTGCGAATCATCAGTTCTTGGGCGGTCTTTTCTCAAAATAGATGATAGGTTGTTAACTCCCACGCCACAATGTAGCCGGTATTTAGAACAAATTTTAGACATTAAGGTGATAAAACCAGGTACGAAATCCATTTGTCCAACAAACTTTTTAACAACATGTGGATCACCGATCAAAGTTGAAAGAGGTCGACGGGAGGCACAAACTCGACGAAATATTTTACAAACAACCTTTCGCGGATAGCCCAACGAGTGGGTTAAATCAAAAATGTAATTGATTTCCTGATTAAAGAAAAGCCTAGTGGAAAAATGTGTAAATGCTCTATGAAACAAAGAGTAAAGCGCAGCAATTTTATGTTGCATAGGATGAAAGGAGGCAAATGGAATTAATGAACCAGGGGCAGAAGGCGTACGATAGACCGAAAAAGATAAGTGATTCGAAATTGGGTGCCTGTGAATACAAAAATCTAGAAAAGGGATTTCACAATTAGACTCAAGTTGTACCGTGAGCCTGATAGTGGGATACTTTGAAGAAAGTACGTCGGCGAAACAATACAGTTTATACACAATACGGTTGGGAAATCTGATCACACCTGATGATGGGGTGACTGTCTCCCTGAAAGTGCTAGTGTGTTTTGAGTATTTTAATTGTATATATATTTCATATTTTAAGATCACCAAAATCGTGTTAAGACGGTATTTATCCTAATTGCACAAGATAATTGGAGAAACCACCTATGCAGCTGTTATGATACCTTTCCTGCTGTGTTAATTCTATTGCTGTTTCGGTCAGAACATTTCAGTTCGTCCGTCTTTTGTGAGACATTTAACCAGCTTATATTAAAAATATTAAGGTAATATAAATCTGCGTTATCAAATGGGTTTCAGACAACAGCAATGAGAAAACAATTCTCTTATTGTTTCCTTGGGGTTTAATGAAATCCATGTTAATCTAAAAGTAGTCACCCAGTCTTAATTTAAGACCATCAGTTCTTCTTTTTTTTTTTTTTTTTTTTTTTTTTTGGTATTTAACAACCACTACGTGAGCAACTCAATGGGTTATAAGCAGTCTCCCGTCCTTAACTTAGGGCCATTGGTTCTAGGGAAGGGAGAGAGCTAGTGCCGTAGGACAAGCCCAACAACCTTGTACACCGGGACTCGAATCCTGACCCATCTCGGACGAATGGTCATTAGCCAGAGCTTAGACCACTCCTGGAAAGGGATAAAGTCAGCAAAACAGAGCAAAGCACACCATACATGCCTCATACACTTCTCTAACTCGCACCAAGACCGCACAATTAGCCAGAAGCTCTACCATCGACACAATGGCCCCCATCGAGGCAACTAATATTTCACAGAGCGGATACGAACAATGCATTATTATATATGTTACATTGTTTCTTCATGAGAAATCCGTTGTATTCACAATACATTAAAAATTATCAGAGAAGTGATTTTGATAAAAACAGTCAATGCGTTTCTCTCAGAAAGATTGCATAACTTACTTTCATCACTTTCATCTCTGTGAAAATTGTATCTGCCAAATCAATTCCAAAACATATTTTAACGTAGGAATACGTACAAACTTTCAGATATGCTACAAGATTCGCCTACCAAATTGCTGCAGAGGCTCTCTTCTTAACAGAGATCTAGATTTTTGCATTCCAGTGTCATAAAATAACGACTTTTGGTGCTCTTTATGTAGCTTTTTTGCAGCCGGGTTAATAGAAACAATTCGAATTTGAAGAACGAAGAAAACCAGGGAATGTTTCAGGGAATTACTCCCCTAAAATTCCCGAATTCCTCAATAAAGTCCTACGTCAGCATGACCAAAGGATCTTCATGTATACTTCATAAGAAGCATATGAGGGACCTACGGGAAGGATGAGGAGCAACTGCTTTAGCAAAGGAAGTACTTTACAATGCAGCATTTCCCCTGTGTGAATGAAAGGTAACTGGTGGCCCATTCACAAATTTCATGGGAACCGCGATCAGAGAGCCTATATGTGTTCAATGATAGATGATGTATGCAATGATGTTGTATCTGTTGAACTGCTATCGCCGTGGACCTCCGTTTTCCGACCGCTCTGAACTCGAGATAAACAAACACTATGGCTTGATACCTTTACCATATATACTACGTGAACATTTGAACCACATAATGACAAGCGCAAGTTCACGTGTTTGTATTGTTATATTTATGATATCAAACCTCGTTCCGGTCCCCTGGTTTTAATTTTAAACTCCAAACGGACTATTGTTCGTCTAATGTAACTAGCCTTGACAAAACCTCCAATTGGAAAGCGAAAACTCGGCAAATCAAAATACTCTTTCTTAGTTCACCAATTACGAATTTATGTGTCTATTGTCTTCTCAAGAATTAAACCATCTGCATTTTACTTCGTAGCACGTAAAGAAAGAGTTCTCAATGCCTTTATTTGTGTGGACACGTTGTAAAAGATCGACAGAGAATATTTGACTTACCCGGTTTCGGCCCATGTCGACATGAGCAAGCCAGACTAATATGCGGCGAATTTATGCATCGAATTTATAGCGATGATGAGTGCCCTCAATGAAGCGTCGAATCCGTTGGGGGCACAAGGAACTCACATTCCTCGTTGCCCACACTTCCCTTCTTGATCTCCTGGTAATGCTAATTTCTCCAATTAAGAACACTGTGGTAAGAAAACTCAGTCTCTTTATGAAGTGCCGAGCACTTTTTCCTGACACAGATTCCACTTTGCCTGAATTTCTGTTTTTTTCTCATTAAATTAACGACTCTTCGTTAATTAAACCGTTGCGTTGCATCATAATATTCATCTAAGGTAGAGACGCTTATAAATGCCTCTGTAAACAAAGTATATATATATATATATATATATATATATCTTCAGTGGAAAAAAAAGTAGTGTTAAATTAGTTATTTTTTATGTCTGCAGTTGTCATATCCGCATTAGTTTCTTTATATGATGTATGTTTCAAACACTGGTTTAGGCTAAAACTTCTGCTCCTTCACAGGAATTGAGCCTGAGTTCGAATCTCGTGTAAGGCATGTCTGGTGCGTTCGTTGGTTCTCTTTCCGTAGCGTGGAGGCCATGCCAGTGGTCGAGTGGTCAGAAGCGCAAGCCTCTGGTTAATAGCCCGGGCGGGCTGTTAACCATCCGTCAGAATCTGTTGGAAATTTGGCTGTGTAGAGACCTCTCCCCAGAACGAGTGGCTCCAAATTAGAGATGTATGCAGAGGATTTTAGGAGGGTAGTTTCTGAACACCCCTCTGTCTTAAACAGCACTTAGAAGTAGGAAACTGATAGATTTGAGCTAGAGTGCTTGACACAAAAGTCACATGGAAGCGAGGTAGAAAGGGAGAGGAAAAGATGCCCTTAATTTTGTTACAGTGGAGTCAGTACCTGGAGTCAGTCGGCTTAACGTGCTCGTCCGACGCACGGCGGATATTCAATCATTCGAATGCTTTTACCTTCCCGGGATTGAACTGACGTCCCTTCCACGACAGCCGGCTTCTGCCTTCAAAGTATCGAACAGAGGTCCTTTTCCGTGACAACTGGCTTCTACCTGCCCAGAATCGAAACGAGGTTCTTTCCATGACAGGCGACTTCTACCTTCCCAGGATCGAACCGAGGTCCTTTCCGTGACAGCAGGCTTCTATCTGCCCAAAATCGAACACAGGTTTTTTCCGTGACGGCCGGCTTCTACCTGCCCAAGATCAAGCCGAGGTCCTTTCCGTGACAACCAGCTTCTAGCTTACCGGGATCGAACCGAGGTCATTTCCATGACAGCCGGTCTTCTACCATCTCGGGATCAAAACGACGTCCTTTCCGTGACAGCCGGCTTCTACCTGCTCAGAATCGAACCGAGGTGCTTTCCGTGACAGCTGGCTTCTACCTGTCCAGAATTAAACCGAGGTCCTTTCCGTGAAGGCCGGCTACTACCTTCCCAAGATCGAACCGAGGGCCTTTCTGTGACAGCCGTCTTCTACCGGCCCAGGATCGAACCGACGTCCTTTCCGTGACAACTGGCTTCTACCTGCCCAGAATCAAACCGATGCCCGTTCCATGACAGCCGGCTTCTACCATCCCGGGATCGAACCGACGTCCTTTCCGTGACAGCCGGCTTCTACCTGCCCAGGATCAAACCGACGTCCTTTCCGTGACAGCTGGCTTCTACCTGCCCAGAATCGAACCGACGTCCTTTCCGTGATAGCTAGCTTCTACCTGCCCAGAATCGAACCGAGGTCTTTTTCGTGACAGGCGGCTTCTTCCTGCTCAGAATCGAACCGAGGTGCTTTCCGTGACAGCTGGCTTCTACCTGTCCAGAATTGAAACGAGGTCCTTTCCGTGAAGGCCGGCTTCTACCTGCCCAAGATAGAACCGAGGACCTTTCCGTGACAGCCGACTCCAAATTACCGGCAGGAAACACTTTATATCCGTGGATACTAGCAGGGGTCGTTGAACTCCTAATTAAACAAAAGAAACTAACCCGGGTTTATATGAATTACTGGCAATGAAACCGCAAACAGTTCGCATTACTTCCCACTGGGACGGTGTTACAAGCTCTTATTAGCAATGTGATGCTTCTGTTTTATTTTTTAGGACTTTAATTACCACCATGAGAAACTATTGGGGCGATAAGCGGTCTCCCGTTCCTAATTTAGGGCTACTGGTTCCATGGAGGAGAAAGACAGGAACAGAACCCACGCCTTACCAGGGACTCGAACGCAAGCCCATGTCGAATGGCTGGTCAGAAACAAGCGCCTTAGGCCACTCCGCCACAGGGACAGCCAACTTGAGGCCCTGCAGTGAATTTCAAAGAAATAAAATCAATTCACACTTTCTCTTCGGTTTAATTTGCCCTTATACCAGCAGGGGTCTTCAACCAATTGGCCCCGAAACGTTTTGCACAAAAGAAATTCAAACACCAAAAAATATACACATTATTGTGACTACTTCCTACTTTTGACGTCAACAGCGCGTAGCCAATGAAAGAAGGCACGTGTCGTGAGCTGACTTGGAGGGTATATAAGGTGTGCTTTAGGCATTCTGAAAACATATCACTCGTTGCTGTCATGGATAAAAAGAGCGATTTTTCAGATTTGCAAAAAGGGATGACCATCGGCTTTCGGGCAAGGGTGGAAATATTTCTGAAACAGCACAGTTTGTGAACTGTTCACCTGCTGCTGTGGTTAAAGTGTATCTTGATTGGAGAAACGAAACCATTGCGAATAAGTGACGTGGAAAATGTGGAACACCACGTGCCATTGATGTGAGAGGTGAACGTCGGCTGCGGAGGTGCGTGAGGGCCAATCGACACGCTACAGTGGAGCAACTCAATGGCCGAATGAACCAGGGGGCTACCGGAAATGTGTTTAAAAAGACAGTTCAGTAAACCCTGCTGCGTATGGGGTCCCCGTGCAGACGAATGGTCACTGCACCTATGCTAACGAAGGTGCATCGGCAGAGAAGGCTTACATTTGCACGGCAGTATCGGAATTGGACCTCCGCTGATTGTCATAGGATTGCCTTCTACGATGAGTCATGCTTTCTGCTTCAAGTCTTGTCTTACTTTTACGTTAATTTAAAACATCAACATACTAAGAAATAGTTCCTAAATGAAAGAAAACCTTAACGGCCAGACGAAACATGTAAACAACAGAAGTAAAACTTACGGAAAAAGATGCTTTATTCAGGATGTAGCAAACATATCGTAGCATAGCATATTGGAGTAAACTCTCCACACACCACACAACGCTCTTTTCACAACGCTCCTTTCAATAATCAGTTTACAATCCAACGCTCTTCAAGCAACAATTTAGTCGTCGCTTTTATCTCTTGTTCTTATCAATATCAGGCATACGTCACGTGCATTCAACCTCAATTGTGTTGCCAATCGTATTCGTTTGAGAGAAAGATATCACGTTAAGAGTGAAGAATAACAGAATAAACTCAAGATTTACATAGGGAAAGAAACTAAAAAGGAAAGTTAATTTAGAATATACATCACAAAGGCGAGAAACATCGGAGAACAAACACTCTTCAACCATTGGTGGAAGAACACAAGCTGGTGGGGTCAGCGTTATGGCCTGAGGAATGTTTTCGTGGCATTCTCTGGGTCCACTAATACCTGTGGAATGGACCGAATTCGTTATGAAACCATCCATGAAGACCACGCACATCCATACATGCTGATTGTCTTCTCTGGGGAGAATGAGATCTTTCAGCGCGACCCTGTGACGTGTCACGGAGCTGTAAATGTTCGAGAGTGGTTGGAGGGGCACGATATAGACTTCAAAGTACTTCACTGGCCCCTCCTAATTCCCCAGACGTAAACCCAATTGAGCATCCGTCCACCTCAATCTTGTTGTTCGCTCTATGGATCCTCCACCAAGCACCCTCCAGCAACTGTCAGATGCACTGCAGTCAGCATGTCCCCCCATACCTGTGAACACCTTCCAACACCTTATTGAATCACTCCCAGCCTGTCTAGCTGATCTCCGCTCTGCACACGGCGGTTTCTCTGGATATTAGCTGGTGGTCATAATAATGTGACTCGACCGTGTATATGTTCAATGAATTTTCGAAAGGGGAAAAAGAACATTCAGGTATTTTCGACCCTTGGACTTTAAATTCCCAATTCTACTATGAGCCATGCTGGAAAAAAATTGCGTGATTCAACATTTTTGTAGAGCTCTGTAAAAAGAAGAAAGAAAAGTGTATAAGCTAGGTACACCAGGAAAAAAGTTCACGTTCTTGTAAGGTAGATATCATGTTAATTGCATCTTTACATTAATCGAAAGTTAAGTTTTAGGATTAAAGAAAGTCTCTCAAATATTCGATATTTTTAATAAACACGTGCTTTTTTACTCTCCTTTCTCATCTGGCTCGCCAGTCCTGTTCCGTTTTGTGATGTAGCCTGCGATTCAGAAAGATCCCTGACATTTTTGTGACGGAGAATGTCATGTGGTCCGCGATTCAGAATGACATGTCAATGGCACCATGAGACGGATTATGCTGATATCAATGACATGTCAATGCACCATGAACGATTTATGCTGATATCAATAGCTTCAGCAATTATGTGGATGCTTATTTGTGTAAAACGAGGAAAACAACGAATGAAGTGATGTACATAGTAGTATCGGAAAAATATGACCATCACCGTAATCACAATGTGCCCGCTCAGGCTCGTCACAGAGTTCACGTGACAAGGTCGACCACACTCAGATATAAACGGCCGGCAGGAACAGATGAGCCATAGCGCGTGACGTGAGCACAGTGGGCAGAGGTAGTGATTTGACGAACAATGTCCGTCCGTAGCATGTCATGTGGCCCACGATTCAGAGAGGGTTGCAGTTCCCTCCCTGCCTTAAATACCTTTTTTTTTTTTTTTTGATTGGAGGTTTAACGACCACCGTGAGCAACTCAATGGGCTATAAGCAGTCGCCCGTCCCTAATTTAGGGTCACTGGTTCCAGGGAAGGGAGAGAGCCAGTGCCGTAAGACAAACACAACATCCATGCCTAAATACTTTTTGCCATTCTTGACTATTGCGCTCGATAACAGATGTCTTTCATGAATGGAATACGGGATGACACCACACGATACAAATTTTGAAGGTGTGAATCCGTTTCTTGGTGTAAATATGACGTGGGTGGTAAGTCAGATAATTTCTAAAAACTTGAAAATTTCGTCGTCATGGAGCGGGAATCCCCGTCTCTCGAATAGCGCCCGACAAGGGTTATATTCAAAGTATTCGGAAACTTGAAACTTGGTCGTTCTGGGTGGTGTATTTGCTTTGTTTTTAGCATTATTAACGTATTATGTTTTGATCTTTCTTTTGTGCAGCCTTTGGCGCTTTAGAATTTCAAAGTTGGTTTTTATTTGGTGCTTCTATTTGGTTTTAAAGCTATATATACATAATATCCACCAACAAGTAATTGGACACCTTTGATAGCAAAGGAAAACGAAGTTTATTCACCTTTTATAGTTGGTGGAGCCTCCACGAGCGGCGATTACAGCTGCGACCCTCCGGGGCATACTGTCAACCAGGCGTTGTACGACGGATAGCGGTATTTTCTTCCACTCGGCTTGGAGAAGACAGGTCAGTTCCTTCACCGATTTCGGACGGTGGGGGCACCCCTTAAGTCGACGCTCCAACTCGTCCCAGAGGTGCTCGATAAGGTTAAGGTCCGGGCTCTGCGCAAGCCAGTCCATTCGATTAACCCCATTGTCACCATACCAAGCCATGGTGGACCTCGCAACATGACAGGTGGCATTGTCATCATGAAAGTAACATGGGTCCACCCCGTAAAACTGCAACAAGTAGGAAGCGCATGGTCATCCAAAATGATGCAGTAGGTCTCGGCGTTCAGTCTACCAGGAACTGCGACCAAGGGTCCCGTGCCATACCAGGAGAAACACCCCCATAGCGTAATTCCACCGCCGCCGAACTTCACAGTTGGCACAATACATTCCGGCAGGAGGCGTTCTCCAGCCAGACGCCAAACCCAGACCCTGCCATCCGAACGGTAGAGGCTGAACCTTCATTCGTCGCTCCAGAGAACCTGTTTCCACTGTTCAACGGTCCACTGTCGATGTTCTTTGCACCACGTTAGCCGAGCAGCGCTATTGGACTTGGTGATCAAAAGCTTTTGGCGGCAGCACGTCCATGATAACCGAGCAGATGGGCTTCCTTACGGATGGTATTAATCAAAAGAACACTCCCGGATGTCTGTTGAAACTCCTCGCGGATGTGGCCCATCGGTTTGGTGCGGTTCTTCCGAATTTCTCTGGCCAGCACCCGTCGGTCTCTAAATCCTAGTTTTGTGGGTCTGTCGGGTCGGGGCACATTCCGACAGTCACCTCTCCTCTTCCACTTGCCAATATCCAGCGAGTTGGTACTTCGACTTGCTGGATATGTCACGTATGGATCGGCCATTTCTGTGATACCCGACGATTACACCTTTCTCGAAATCAGAGAGCTCCGAACTGCGTGGCATCTTGCATGCGACTGGTTGCGTTGTGGTTTCCCACACGATATTTAACGGCGGCGGCCGTGACGTGTATCAGGACCGCAGATATTGTCGATTGCAGGGGTGTCCAATTACTTGTTGGTAGATAGTGTATATGGGATGCAAGGTCACGTGATACGCAACATATAGCCTCTCTTTAACAAATGTCAATCCCGTCATCTCCCGGTACATCCTGTTCCCACTGAAGGGCTCTGACGACCGACAAATGGAGGTATAACTATACCACCAGGATTACAGGAAATACTATCCCACATTCATCAACCCACTTGGCCAGTGTGCTGAATTATGATCAACCCCACCCCCTTCCCACAGGCCCCGAAAGATGAATTCACAACGTAAATTTTGACCCTCAGTCTCCCGCAGCTGAAATGTACCTGGTCAAGGCAGCAGTCAGTACGACATAAAGGCATACCGCACTAGGCCGCCATCTGATGCTAACCTTGGCTACATTTAACGGACGATCTCTATCTTCTGATTCAAGGTTCCTTGAATTGGAGGAGGAACTTCAAAAGATCAAGTGGGACATCGTCGGGTTAAGTGAGATAAGAAGTAAGGGAGAAGATCTCATTGAACTGAAAAGCGGACATCTCTTCTACTATAGTGGAACAGATATACTGGCAGAACTAGTTGCGTTGGATTTATAATAAACAAGAAATTGAAGACAATGTTCTTGCAGTTGAAAGTTCCTCAGACAGAGCAGCACGACCAAATATCAAACTCTCAAAATGATACCAGGCTTAGGTTATTTAAGCTTACGCGCCCACCACAAGTTATCCTGAGGAAGTAGTTGATGAATTTTACGAGGAAATTCGGCATCTAAATAATACAGGTAAGCAGCACTTGGGTGATTTCAATTAGAATGTAGGGCAACATCAACAGAATGAAACTTCAATAAGTAAATTCGGACACGGCAACAGAAACCAGCGTGGAAATACTCTCGTAGAGTTTGCAGAGGCAGAACGTTTTTTCATCATGAACTCCTTTTTCAAGAAAAAACCAGATAGGAAATGGACATGGAGACATCCCAATGGAATGACAAGTGAAATTGATTTTATTAGGTGTAGCAAGAAATTTGTCATTGAAGTGTGCCGAACTGATTCAACACAGGAAGTGATGTAAGATGCACTTCAACACTCAACTCGAGCTTGGCGAGCTCATAAAACAAACAAAGTGTATTGGCATGGTGAACCTTAAAAAAGCATCATAATACCTGCAAATTGGAACTGAGGAACAGTTTTTTTTTACTCTAAAAGATCTAACATCACGAGAAGTGGACATCTCTGAAGTTAACAGAAAACTAACCAAAGCTCTTACGGAAACAGCAACAAAAATAAGTGGTACTAAGAACAAGTTCACATGAAGAAAATATCAGGAAAAACAAAAATGCTGATGCAAAAGAGAAGGGAGATGAGGACAAATAAAGATGTCACTTTATGGAATATACATAGTGTAAAAAAACAAGTTTTCCCGTGATGAAGATCGAATCCGCGCTCCCTCACTCCGAAGTAAGTTGCTCTCTTTCAACTAAGCTACACGGACGGAATGTATTGCTGAAACTTTTCGTCTTGACACGTGCTTTACCTCTGTAGTACATCACATCATCTCTCTCTTAATTTCTTTTTTTCTTTTCTTATTGAAGTGAAGAACGATTTTTCATTAATTCTAGGTGATGTGTGGAACAAACATCGCACATTTTTCGAAGAACCCAGCTGCCAGTACATCCCCTTCTACGTTCGTGCGCCGATGTGAAAACACAAGTTTGTTCCTGACGGAGATCAAGTCCGCGTTCCCTCACTCCCAGGAACTTGCTCTCTCAACTAAGCTACACAGACGGAATGTATCGCTGCAGATTTGTCGTTTTGACACGTGATGTAGCACGTCACAAGAGAAATGCAAGACAGCACGAAAAAGGATCGCTGAAGAGTAAGGGAATTCAACTATGACCTGGTGAGAAGAGCAATTCAAAACAACCAAAGCCTGAAGAGAGCAAAGAGGCATTTCAGTAAGGGAAGAAAACAGATTATGGAACTTACAAAAGATGGCACTGTAACAAGAAATAGAGGCGAAATTTTGACAAGAGTGAATGATGTCTACTTGAAATTACATGAAAGAGATGATATATCTACTCTACACATTACGAAAGGTAACGGTACTAAAGTCCTTGCAGTACTCCCGGCAGAAGTTAAACATGCCATTTAGAAAAAGAAACGAAGAAAAGCTACAGGAGAAGATGAAATTACAGTGGACATTATACAAGAAGCAAGTGGAGAAATTGAAACTAGACTCGCCCAAGTTTTCACTAGATGTCTCAACGAAGGGAAGAATCCTAAAGACCGGAACAATGCTACAATGACCCTGCTACATAAAAAAAGGTGCCATTGAGGATATCGGGGATTACAGGCCCATCAGCCACCTACTACTGGTTTATAAAATCTTCACTAAGGTTCTTTCGCATTGCTGAAAGTTAGACTGGACATGGCTCAACCGAGAGAACAAGCTGGATTCAGGAGTGGCTATAGCACGGTATATCAGAATAAAATCCCTGAAATAGCAATGGGCTGAACATACTGCCAAAAGGACAGACCATCATTGGACAGTCGAAATTTTAGATTGGATTCCAAGGGACAGGAAAAGACCCAGAAGAAGACCACATGGAAGATGGGTGGATGAAATTCGAAAGTATGCGGGAGTATCATGGAGGAAACTGACACAAGACACACCGTTGTGGAAGAGGCTTGGAGAGACCTTCGTCCAGCAGTGGATTGATAATGGTTGACAATGATGATGATGATGATCATATCCATGTGCTGAGAAAAAAATTCAAAGAACGAGGAAATATGAACGTCCATTATGCATAGCTTTCATCGATTATGAAAAGGCCTTTGATTCGGTGAAACCATCAACAGTTACAATGGCTTTGAAATCCTGTGGTATTGAAGATGCATACATTAGTATTATCGGTAACATCTATAAAAATGCAAGTGCAAAGGTTCGGTTATTTGTGGATACAGCACCAATAAATGTTGGAAAGGGAGTGAGACAAGGTGACAACATATCTCACAAACATTTTAATGCTACATTTAAAAATGTATTTCAATCATTGAATTAGGAAAAATGATGACTTAGTCATTTTCGTAACTTCCCCTTCAGAGCTGCAGAGTAAGATCCAGGAGCTTGCTGACAAGTGTAAAGAAGTGGGATTTACTTTCAGAAGACAAAACTGATATACAATACTTTTACAAGAAACGGAGATTTTGTGATTGATGAGGAAAAGCTGGAGGTAACCAATACCTATATTTACTTTGGACAACAGATAGCAAGCAAAGGTCATATTGATGAAGAAATTAATCGAAGTATAAAAACTTGCTTGGAGATCTTTTGGAAGAAACAGTACAATTTTAAGAGCAGTATGCCATCAAGTCTTAAAGGAAAAGTGTTTAATCAATACATCCTTCCAGTGCTCGTATATGGAGCTGAGACATGGACCTTAACTACAAAAGACATACAAAGACTGCAGACAACTGAAAGAGCATGGAGAGATGCATGCTTTGTGTAACCAGGAAAGATAAGAAGAGGATCTCGTGGATAAGGAAAATGACAAGAGCGAAAGACATCATGATCAGAGTAAAATCACTAAAATGGCAGTGGGCTGGACATATTGCCAGAAAGACAGACTACCGATGGACAACCGAAATTTTTGACTAGATTTCGAGGGATGGGAAAAGTCTCTGAAGGAGACCACATGGGAAATGGGTTGATGAAATTCGAAAACATACGGGAGTGACATGGAGGAGACTTGCTCAAGGCAGAACATTGTGGGAGAAACTTTGGGAGACTTCAACCAGCAGTGGATTGATAATGGTTGATGATGGTGATGATGATGATACATTATATTAAGGAACAAAATGAAATAAACATATCAATATAATGCGAAGAATAAAGTGAAGACCTTATTGGTTGTGCAGAGCAGTAAACCTAACAACCAAACTGTGTAGCAAGCATACAGAACCGCCTTTATCAAAGCCCCGGTTCTATAGATAAAGTGTCGTTTCTGGTGTCAGAAATCAACAGAAGGAACTACAATTTTGACTGACCAAGCTCCCGAAGCCACAAGACTTCTTGAAATACAAGTCAGGAACCAAAAAATGCACAACTAAATGTGAATACAACATACCTTGAAATGCAAAGTTCTTATTCCAGGAATAAAAGCAACAGCACAATTTATTACATATATTCAGCGGAAAGAACAAATAATATAATAATAAAATGCAGTACATGAACACTAAACGAAACCACCTTAGCAATTAGCATATACTGAGTTCTAATCACCAATGGAAACTGATTTTAAAGCTTTCTTAATGAAACTAAACAGGCGAAGAAATCGAAAATCAGGAGAATGACAAAATACTTCATTGCTGTACATTTTCATTACATTGCCACATTTAAAATCTTTTTGGAGTACGTGCAAGGAAACAGAACTGAGGGCGTCCGTATGATAACTATTACTGGCTTTTAAAAGCAAGACAAATAATGACAAAGTTGGAGACTGAACTACATGAAGATAAATAATACGGCTACAAAAAGTAACAGGAAATCTTCGGTACTTTATTGTAAACGAATTATTTTCCTTATTTGAGTGTAATACATATTGAGCTTTTATTTTCACTTATTTAGTTTCTTAATTTTGAAGTTTTTCATTTTTTCCCAGTTGTATTGACTATAACGTGATAATCAATTCATAAGCTTTTAAAAACTGCATGCAGTCTATTATAAACAGTTGTTATTTAAAAATGGTTAATTGAAAAGTAAAATATAAGAAAAAAAATTAACTGAAAAGGCCGTTATTCAAAACGACGCAAAATTTATTTTGCTAGCTCGCGAAGAGATATTTAGTTAATTTGCGGTACTTCTTGAGTAACCAGCATGTGCAAAAGGAACGACAGGTGAATCATGTTGAAAATATCCAAGTCACAGATTGATAGGAAGTGAAATTTATGAAACATTTGAAAGTTTTTAGCGCATTTCATCATTATTGTAATTGGCCTTGTAGGGCAGGAAACAGGGCGTCACCGGATGCAAAGAAATACTGTAGAAAGCAGTCAAACAATCTCCGGAACATGTCTTTGGAACTTCCAATCAGTGCAAGAACAATAGGGCTCGTTTTCTGGAATTGCCCATTCTCCGCGCAATTCCTATTTCAGAGGACAAATACCTCGGAGGTCTCTTACGCAACAGTGTATCCAGTCACCCCAGTGACAGTTTTCGGTCTCTGCTTTAGAAGCATGCGCAGTTCTGTGCGAATCTGCTCAAGATCTTCCAATTGTTCCTTTTTGATTTCGCACGAAATTCGGTACTTTCCCGTTTCGAGAACCCATGTCAGTTATGATAGGAACGCCTATTTGTCTTCGTCGGCTAATTTTCGACGGTTTTCATTGTGCGAAAGTGGTTGTTACGTGATCTGTCACCGTAAACAATGCCCTGGTCTGCTTTCGCGTTAAGGTTGGCTGGCCGTTTCCCCCGAAATTTGTTCGGTAAAGATCGTATTTTACGATTGCAAATGGATCATATCGTTGAGCATCGAGCAACAGAAAGTTTTGTGTGCCCGTGAAAGAATACCATACGTAAAGAGGCCAAGCACAGCGTTTCACTTCCCGGTTTGCATTTGGAATTAGTGAGGTTTTACGGTTGTGAGAAATAAATCAAGATTTTAAGAGGTTTTTAAGAACTTACAATACAAAATCAAAAAAAAAAAAAAATAACGGACGCAGTAGAAAATACAAGAAGAAAAAAAACCGTTTGCTTTTTAAGCGTGTCAGCCACGAAAGCATGTGTTCTGAAAAATCGCTCCTATATTTTTTAGCATATGTTATAAGCAAGATAGCAACAACACGAAAGTAGGGTTGTTGTTTTTTCTCGCGAAAGCGCAAGGTAGGCGTTTTCATACCTCTTTTGACACAATATTTTTAATTTCCAATTTAGGAGTGCCTCCCCGGTGGCGCAGTGGCCTAAGCGATGGCTTCTGATTGTTTGTTTGTCTGAAAGGGGTCCGGGTTCGAATCCCGGTGAGGCATGGATGTTGTGTTTGTCTTTCGGCACTGGCTCTCTCCATTCCCTGGAACCAGTGCCCCTAAATTAGGGACGAACGACTGCTTATAGCTCAATGAGTTGCTCACGGTGGTCGCGAAACCTCCAATAAAAAAAAAATAAAAAAATTGGGGGTAATCATTTAATTAAAATATCGTAACAACTGTAACATATATTAACGTGCAGTTATTTAGTTTAAGTAATGTAATAACTAGGGCACGGATTTTTAGGTAAATAAATGTTTTCACATAAAAACACATAGTTTCCAAAATTTTGTATGTAAATGCATATATTCCCAAATTCTGTAATAAATACATAAATGTGAATGTTTCCTCCAATTTTAGTACGTCTTTTGTGAAAAACGATCGTGCTTCTGTTATCAGTTCTGTCCGTCCGTCCGTCTGTACCCACGATATCTCTGCAACTATTAGTCCGATTTGAAAAATTCTTTTTGCATTCGGAAGCTTGAAATATGCAAATGATGATCCTTTATTTCGTTTTTTTTTACGATGTACAATTTCGCCGGTAGAGGGCGTAAATGCAGATGATGTCGAATTCAAAAATACGTTTTATTCCACATATTTGCTTCTAAACATCCGATTGAAAAAAACATTTTATCTTTTGATTCCATTTATGTCGAAGAGTATTTTAGATATAGTTACTTTTTCAAATTACGCATAGATTTTCCGCTACGGGGCGTAAAAGTAAATTAAATTTTTTCCGATAACTCTTCTTCTAAAACTTCGATTTGAAAATTTTTTTCTTCGGCGGATACATCTCCTGATGGAAAATCTTTTGCGTATAATTTCAAATTTTTGGTAAAAAATACTTTGGCCACCGGGCGTAAGTGTTAATTTTAGCTTCTGATGTATTTGCCATAAAATCTGAGCTTCTAAAATGTCGATTGAAAAAATTCTTTCGTGGACTGATGTCACTCACATCGATAAACCTTTTCGGAATATTTTCTTCTTAAAATATTCCACAGTTTCTCCGCCAGGGGGCGTAGATGTACATCCTGCTTTTGTCAATATCTCTACTTCTAGGAGTCCGATTTGAAAAATTCCTTCTTTGTTGGATAGTGTTTTCCGTGTGACCTGTTTTTCATATAATTTCAAAAATTTCAAGTAATACATAGACTTTCCGCTAGGGGGCGTAACGGTAAATTGCGTTTCCCTTATATCTCTGCTTCTAAATCTCCGATTTGAAAAATTCTTTCTGCACCGGATACAGCTCCTAATTGGAAATCGTTTGCACATAATTTCGAATTTTTTAAAAGAATAGTTTGGCCACCAGGGGACGTAAATCTTAATTTCCGTTTCTGTTGTATTTGCAGCAAAACATGAGCTTCTAAATTCTCGATTGAAAAAAACGTCGTTTGTTGACCAATACTAGTCATGTCGACAAATCTTTTAGAAACATTTTCTTCTTAAAATAGTGCATGGTTTCTACGCCACGGGGCGTAGATGTGCATCTTATTTTTGTCAATATCTCTACTTCTAGGAGTACGATATCAAAAATTCCTTCTTTGTTGGATAGTGCTTCTAGTGTGAGATGTGGTTCATATATTTTCAAAATTTTCAAATCATTCATAGACTTTCCGCTAGGGAGCGTAAATGTAAATTGCGTTTTCCCCTATATCTCTGCTTCTAAATCTCTGATTTGAAAAGTTCTTTCTGCACCGTATACAATTCCTGATGGGAAATCGTTTGCACATAATTTTTAATTTTTGTAAGAAAATGGTTTGGCCACCAGGTGGCGTAAGTCTTAATTTCCGCTTCTGTTGCATTTTGCAGCAAAATATGAGCTTCTAAAATCTCGATTAAAAAAAAGTCGTTTGTTGCCCGATACTACTCATGTCGACAAACTTTTTAGGAAAATTTTCTTCTTGAAATAATGCATGGTTTCTACGCCAGGGGCGTAGTAAATATCTTATTTTTGTCAATATCTCTACTTCTAAGAGTACGATTTGAAAAATTCATTCTTTGTTGGATAGTGTTTCCGATGCGAAATGTTTTTCCTACAAACTCAAAATTTTCAAGTAAATCATAGACTTTCGGCCATGGGGCACAAAGGTAAATTGCGTTTAAAAGCTCTGATTTGAAATTTCTTCCTGTATCGCATACAAGACCTGATGGAAAATATTTTTCACATAATTTCTAATGTTTGGTAAAGAATGATTTAACCACCAGGGGTCATAAGTGTTAATTTCTGCTTCTGAAGTATTTGTTGCAAAATCTGGGCTCCTGAAAACTCGACTAATTATTTTACCGCTTATATGGATATACCTTTTGAGAATACTTTCTTCCCAAAATAATGCATATTTTTCCCACCAGGGCACGTAAAGTCACAACTTATTTTGTCGATATCTCTGTTTCTAAGAGTTCGTAAGCTCACGATTCCGTTTGCAGCAATATCTGAGGGATTAAATACGCGATTGAAAATCTTCTTTCTTTCGTCAGATCTATTGTTTTCCATACCGGTTCCATTGACTTTGAATAGCTTTGATAAATTTAATTTGCGTCAGAACGGATTCAAAAGACGTGCTTATTACACCCGAAAATTCGGTGTCATTTTTCTTGTTTTTTAACGTTTTAGTGTAAATAAACCCGAAGTGAAAATTCAGCAAAAAAAAAAAAAAAAAAAAGGACGGTTGTGCAACGACCAGGTGGCAAAGGACGTATTTTTTCCGGTTGGAGAAGCGAAATTGGAAATTTTCCCGTAACCACAACTTTGGTCTCAAAATCTAACAATCCATGCGAATGGTGTCAGCGCGTTGGTGAATAACGTCTTTTCTTCCCGGTCGGAGAAGCAAAAGGAAATTTTCCCGTAACCACAAACGCTTAGGTCTCAGATTTTAACACGGAGAGTATATATATATATATCATCATCATCATCATCATTGTCAACCATTATCAATCCACTGCTGGACGAAGGTCTCCCCAAGTTTCCTCCACAACGGTCTGTCTTGTGCTAGTCTCCTCCATGTCACTCCCGCATATTTACGAATTTCATCCGCCCATCTTCCATGTGGTCTTCTTCTGGGTCTTTTCCTGTCCCTTGGAATCCAATCTAAAATTTCGGCTGTCCATCTATGGTCTGTCCTTCTGGCAGTATGTCCAGCCCATTGCCATTTCAGGGATTTAACTCTGATCATGATGTCTTCCACTCTCGTCATTTTTCGGATCCACGAGTTCCTCTTCTTATCTCTCCTGGTTATACCAAGCATGCACCTCTCCATGCTTTTTTGAGTTGTCTGCAGCCTTTGTATGTCTTTTTTAGTTAAGGTCCACGTCTCTGCACCATACGTAAGCACTGGAAGGATGCATTGATCAAACACTTTTCTTTTAAGACATAATGGCATATTGCTCTTGAAAATTATGCTGTTTCTTCCAAAAGCTCTCCAGGCAAGTTTTGTACGCCGATTAATTTCTTCATCAATGTGACCCTCACTTGATATCTGCTGTCCAAGATAAACATACGTATCTGTTATCTCCAGTTTTTCTCCATCAATCGATAAATCTTCATTTCTTGTAAAAGCATTGAACATCACTTTTGTCTTCTGAAAGTTCATTTTTAATCCCACTTCTTTACTCTTGTCAGCAAGTTCCTGGATCATACTCTGCAGCTCTGATGGGGTAGTTGCAAAAATGACTACGTCATCAGCAAAACGAAGGTGGGTTAGATAATCTCCATTAATCTTTATCCCTTTGTTTTCCCAGTTCAGTGATTGAAAGACATTTTCCAATGTGGCATTAAAGAGCTTCGGAGATATGGTGTCACCTTGTCTCACTCCCTTTCCAATTTTTATGTGTGTTGTATTTTCAAACAGCCGAATCTTTGCACTTGCATTTTCATAGATGTTATTAATAATATTAATGTATACATCTTCAATACCGCAGGATTTCAGAGCCGTGGTAACTGCTGATGGTTTCACCGAATCAAAGGCTTTTTCATAATCGATAAAAGCCATGCACAATGGAAGTTCATATTCCCTCGCTCTTTCAATTAGTTCTCTCAGTACATGGATATGATCTATTGTGCTGTAGCCACTCCTGAATCCAGCTTGTTCTCTCGGTTGAGCCATGTCCTGTGTTACCTTCAAGCGGTGTGAAAGAACTTTAGTGAAGATTTTATAAACCACTGATAGGAGGCTGATAGGTCTATAGTTCCTGAGATCCTCAATGTCACCTTTTTTATGTAGCAGGATCATTGTAGCATTGTTCCAATCCTCAGGAATCTTCCCTTCATTAAGGCATCGAGTGAAAATTTGGGCGAGTACTGTTTCAATTTCTCCACTTGCTTCTTGTATGATGTCTATAGTAATTCCATCTTCTCCTGGAGCTTTCCCCCGCTTCATGTTCTTGATTGCATGAGCAACTTCTGCTGGGAGGACTGAAAGAACTCTGGTACCTTTCATGATGTCTGGAGTACATGTATCATCCCTTTCATATAATTTGGAGTAGAAATCTTTCACTCTTGTCAAAATTTCGCCTCTATTTCTTGTTATAGAACCATCTTCTTTTCTCAGAGCCATAATCTGTTTTCTTCCCTTACTGAGATGTCCCTTTGCTATCTTTAGGCTTTGGTTGTTTTCAATTGCTTTCCTCACTAGCTCACAGTTGAATTTCCTTACGTCTTCAGTGATACTTTTTCGTGCTGTCTTGCATAGCTCTATATATTCCACTTTGGAAGTCACATCTTCTTTAGTTGTCCTCATCTCTCTTCTTTTTGCATCAACATTTTGGTTTTTCCTGATAATTTGTTTACATGCAACTTGTTCTTAGACCCAGCTAATTTTGTTGCTGTTTCCATAAGAGCTTTGGTTACTTTTCTGTTAACTTCAGAAATATCCACTTCTTCCGATGTTAGGCCTTCTAAAGCAGAGAATCTGTACTTGAGTTCCAACTTGAAGGTATTATGGTGTTTTTTAAGGTTGGTTATGTCAATACATTTTGTTTGTCTTATGAGCTTGCCACGTTCCAGTTTAGTGTTGAGGTGCATCTTACATCTCACCAATCTATGGTCACTACCTGTGTTGAACTTGTTTAGCACACTGCAGTCTTCGATGACGAATTTTTTTACACATAATAAAATCAATTTCACTTGTCGTCCCAATTGCAGGTCTCCATGTCCATTTCCTGTGTGGCTTTTTCTTGAAAAAGGAATTCAAGATGAAAAATCCTTCTGCCTCTGCAAACTCAACGAGAGTATTTCCACGCTGGTTTCTGTTGCCGTGACCGAATTTACCTACTGAAGTTTCATTCTGTTGCCGGTGCCCTATTTTTGCATTGAAATCTCCCATAATTATCTTCAAGTGCTGCTTACCTTTATTATTTAGATGACGAATTTCCTCATAAAATTCTTCAATTTCTTCTTCAGGATGACTTGTGGTGGGTGCATAAGTTTGAATAATCTGAGCCTGGTATCTTCTCGATAGTTGGATAACGAGTCGTGCAGCTCTGTCAGAGGAACTTTCAACTTCTACCACTTTATCCTTCAGTTTCTTGTTTATTATAAATCCAACACCACTAGTTCTGCCAGTATCTGTCCCACGATAATAGAAGAGATGTCCACTTTTCAGTTCAATGAGATCTTCTCCTTTTCTCCTTACCTCACTCAGCCCGACGATGTCCCACTTGATCCTTTGTAGTTCCTCTTCCAATTCAAGAAGCCTTGAATCAGAAGATAGGGAGCGTCCGTTGTAGGTAGCCAAGGTCAGCATCAAATGGCAGCCTAGTCCGGTCCTCCGGGGATTCTTAGCACCCTCTGCCTTCATGTCGCACTGGCCGCTGCCTTGGCCAGGTACATTCCAGCTGCCGGAGACTGAGGGCCAAGATTTAAGTTGTAGAGTCATTTTGGAGGTGTTTGGCCATAACTCACCACGCTGGCCAAGCGGGTTATATATATATATACTTCGTTCGTGTTATTGTCGCTGTTGTTGGTGCGGTTCTGTTGAACTGCTGCGGTCGGCATATTCTCCTTTATGCGTAATTATTCTGCTTCTATATTGGGTGCTAAACTGCGGTTGTAAAGTGCACTGAGTTGATTATTTCTAGGAGCTGCATGGCTGTGCGGAATGAATTTCTGTGTTCACTTGTAACTAGTATTTTGCATTTTCATTACGAGTTTGCAAGTAAAAAAGGATTCTTCGAATCCCAAGCCCAAGAAAAGTAACAAACATGTAGCAGCATCCTATCAAAATAATCAAAGTGGATGTGGCATCATTGTTCATAAGGAAAATAAGTCACGACCAAACGCACAACAAACGTCCACTGCAACGCCAGATAACTTTTCCCATCAAATGCATAGCTGTGATTAGTTAGTTGAGTACTATCATTATATTATTATCACAGAAAATAACTAGTTATACTATCGCTGAAAAAATAATATTTTTATTTTTAGCAAATATTTTTGAAATTACTAGCATATAAATAATATTTTTCTCTTTACAAAATTGAAAGATTTCTGCTCAAAACTATATGAAAGAGATAATACATCTACTCTAGACATTACGAAAGGTAACAGTACCAAAGTCCCTCAAATCCTCCCGGCAGAAGTTACATATGCAATCAAGAACATGATAAGGGGAAAAGCTCCAGGAGAAGCTGAAACACTATACAAAAAGCAAGTAGAGAAATTGAAACTAGACTCGCCCAAGTTTTCACTAGATGTCTCAATGAAGGGAAGATTCCTGAGGATTGGAACAATGCTACAATGATCCTGCAACATAACAAAGGTGACATTGACGATCTCAGGAATTACAGGATTATCAACCTCCTATCAATGGTTTACAAAATCTTCATCAAGGTTCTTTCACATCGCTTGAAGATAAAACTGAACATGGCTTAACCGAGAGAACAAGCTGGATTCAGGAGTTCCTACAGTACTATAGATCATATTCGCATGCTGACAGAACTAATTGAAAGAAGGAGGCAATATGAACTCCCATTATGTATGGCTTTTATCGATTATGAAAAGGCCTTTGATTCCGTGAAGCCATCAGCAGTTACAATGGCTTTGAAATCCTGCGGTATTGGAGATGCATTCATTAATAACATTAGTAACATCTATGAAAATGCAAGTGCAAAGATTCGGTTATTTGAGGATACAGCACCAATAAAATTTGGAAAGAAAGTGAGACAAAGTGACACCATATCTCCCAAACTCTTTAATGCCACATTGCAAAATGCCTGTCAATCAGTGAACTGGGAAAACAAAGGAATATATATAAAAATGGAGATTATTTGACTCACCTTCGTTTTGCTGATGACGCAGTCACTTTTGCAACTGTCCTTTCAGAGCTGCAGAGTATGATCCAGGAATTTGCTGAAAAAGACTGAAGAAGTGGGATTGAAAATGAACTTCAAAAGGCAAAACTGATGTACAATGCTTTTACAAGAAATGAAAATTTATCGATTGATAGGGAAAAGCTCAAGATAATCGATACCTTAATCTTCCTTGGACAGCAGATGTCAAGCAAAGCTCGCATTAATGAAGGAATTAATCGACGTATAAAACTTGGTTGAAGAGCTTTTGGAAGAAACAGTACAGTTTTTAAGAGCAATATGACATTATGACTTAAAATAAAAGTATTTAATCAATGCATCTTTCCAGTGCTTACATACGTAGCAGAGACCTTAACTACAAAAGACATACAAAGACTTCAGGCAACTAAAAGAAGCATGGAAAGATGCATACTTGGTGTAACCAGGAGTGATAAGAAGAGGAACTTATGGATAAGGAAACTGACAAGATTTGAAGACATCATGATCATAGTAAAATATCACCTGAAATGGCAATGGGCTGGACATCTTGCTAGAAGAACAGACTACCGATGGACAACCGAAATTATATACTGTATCCCAAAGGACAGGAAAAGATCCAGAAGAATACCACATGGGAGATGGGTGGATGAAATTCGAAAGCATGCGGGAGTGACATGGATTACACTGGTGCAATATAGACCGTTATGGTAAAAACTTGGGGAGACCTTCATCCAGCAGTGGATTGATAATGTTCCTAACTTTCTTCCACAACAGTCTGTTTTGCGCCAGTCTCCTTCATGTCACTTCGGTCGTTCGAGCTGGGCTCTGGTTCGATCCTTAGATGATCCATGGTGGTGTTCTTCTCCACTGCCGTTATCTCTCCTTTTTGGAACTAATGACTCTAATTTTGGGACTGGTAACTGCTTATAGAGGAAAGAGTTGTCGTTAAAACCAGAAACAAACAAGTTGCTATTTTTTTTTATGAAAGGCGAAAATAATCGGTCTTGTTTATGAAACAATGTGTTCTCTGCAGTTTTCATCCTTCGTGGAGAAAGGAAATGAGATTGCAATATTTTACATTTCAGTATGACCTCTATATTTAAAAGGTTAATCGAAATCGTGAATGAACCAATTTCATGAAATGCACTAATAGTCTGAATGTCCGCGAAAGATATATTATGCGTGCTATGATCATATGGAGGAAGCATAATTAAGAAAGAGAAAAATCTGGAAAAAAAGTTTGCGAGAAACCAAAGAAAATAAATGTGTTTTATTTTGCGACTGGCTGTTTTCTGATCGAGAAAATTCGTTTTTAATCTTATTTAATTGAAAGTTAGTCTCGAGGGTTGCAAGTAATACATGAGCTACACTTCTTAAAAAAACAAACAAAATGACTATTGCAAATTCAAAAATTTGTGTTTCTCATGACATTAATTTTGAAAAACTAATCCTTTTTTCAACGTTGTGATGAGAAATGACGTATCGAATGATGGTTGCTTCGCAAAATTTTTTCCGCATGATGTATGTTCAGGCTTTCATGTTCTAGCAATTCCACGAATCACTGACGTAAAATATGAACACTTATATGAGAAGAATTTGTCAAGTTCTCCTGAACAGTGAGGTTTTTCATTCACTGGGATAGCAAATGGCATTGCAAAGTGCTAGCCGTTTAAACAACCTCTTAAATATCTTGAACATTTGGTATTCTCTACTTATTCGAAATTTCTTCGACGAACACCTTTGGATTTTAACTAATGTCTTATTATAAGGTGAGCGCAGTCTTTAAACGTTGTGCATTCGGCTCTACGTGACTCATGGCTCCGAAGCTCTGGTTATTGCGTTATAGGTCTGCACGGGCCATATTTTGGAATGCCCGCTCGTGCCCCTTAAAGTTCGGGTCCGGCCGTACCCGACGACGAACCTCAGGGGGTACAGCTCAGTCTTTCCACTTTACGGTCCGGCCCGTTTCAGGCCTTCATGCCGAATTCTGCGCAAAAGCTCAGTCTTTTCACTTTACAGCCTGGTCCATTTCAGGCCTTTATCTCGCGTTCTCCGCCACAGCTGTCTTTCCACTCTACAGTCCAGTCCGTTTCAGGCCTTCGTGCCGCGTTCTCCGCCACAGCTCAGTCGCTTCACTTTACTGCCCGAGCGAAAATTTTCCACCCCCGAAACAAGCGGAAACTTTACTACAGAGCGGACCGAGCAGAAATTCGCTACCCCCAAAAAATTGCTACCTAGCGGAACGAGCGGAAATTCGCTACCGTGTGATACCAGCGGAAATTCGCTATCCTGCGGAAAGAGCGGAAATTTCCGACAAGGGCCGGGTCAACGGAATTCCGGTACACGGCCTTGCGAGCGTAAATTCGCTACCCCGCGGAGCCAGCGGAAAATCGCTAACCCGCCACGAGAAAATAAGAACTAATTAAAGGCCATGGAAGTTCGTATCCATGGTTCCGAGTGCTACTACATACAATACCGCGCGAATTGATTGGGACAAGCTATTTTATTCTCAGAATTCTAATGTGATCGCCAGTTGATGACGTAAACCCACGTAAAACGGTTTTATCAGCTGTGAGGTGGTGTGACTGTTAGAACTTGATAGTGGGAATGTGGTTTGACCGGTTTTAAATAGGAAATAGGCACTTCAGCTTCAGTTGTGAACTTTCGTGTGTGACAGGTGGATGTTCGATTTTGCTCTCTGTGAGTACGTGTTGCTTTCGTGTATTGAAAAATGAATATTTCCCCAAGGAAGCGTGCAAAAATAATTGCTCTGAAGAATCACACTTCTATGACAGTGAGAGATATCGCTTCTGCAGTTGGTGTAGGCAAATCAAGTGTATCAAGACTGCTTACGCGATACAATGCATCTGGATCATCGTCTCCAAAAAGGAGAGCTAAATGTGGAAGAAAAGGAAAATCAACTCCACTAACCGATAAATATCTAATCAGAAATAGTAAAATGAATTAAAAAAACAAGCACCGACCTTCAAAGAGATTTATTGGCTAGTGGTTGTGATTTTAGTGATTCAACTGTACGCCGTAGGCTTCTGGAAGTTGGCCGGAAGGCAAAAAGACCAACGAAAAAACAATATTTTAATGCGAAATTGAAGATAAAACGTTTAGCATGGGTCAAAAAATATAAATTATGGACTGCTGACGACTGGAAAAAGTTAATTTTCAGTGATGAAACTCATTTATTTGTGCAGGGTTACCAAGCAAATGTCGTTAGACGAAGCAACTGTGAACCCTTAAGACCTGAGCATGTCAAACAAACTGTAAAACACCCTCTGAAACAGATGTTTTGGGTTTTTTACATCAAATGGCACTGGAAGCTTAGTTCCTGTTCAAAGTATGATGAATTCAGCAAAGTACGTAGAAATATTACAACGTAGGATTGTTCCATTCTTGTAAACTTCTGACGGGACATTTCAACATGACTTGGCCCCATGTCACAATTTGAAATTGGTCAAGAATTTCATGCTGGACTTAAATCCCATAGAAAACTTGTAGAATTTTTTGAAGCGACGTATAGGTAAAATGCACTGTACAACCAAAGAACGCATGATAACGAATTCTATAAAAGTGTGGTTCCACGATTATAAAGTCAAAAATATGTGCACTCAATTAGTGGAGTCAATGCCAAAACGAATTCAAGAGGTCATTTATGCTAAAAGAGGACATACTTCATACTAATACAGGCATTTATCAGTGTATATCAAGGCATAGAATGATATAAAAGCATAGTTTTAAAAACAAGAGTGACTTTTTACTTTTTCCTAATTAGTTTGTACAGTATAGTGCAGCGAGTACCTGAAAACCTTTTTCTTTTACTAGGGATGAAAACATCAGCGGCGGTAAAGTCTATATAAACACAATTTTTTGGCTAAATATCTTCTAGAGCTTCAAAATTTGTGACTCTCCTCGCATGAAATTTCTCCCCCGCGTTTAAAAACTTGTGATCCCCGCCTCAAAATTTGTGCTTCCTTGCGCATCAAAATTTGTGCTTCCTTGTGTGTCCCGCACCTCAAAATTCTGTGCCCCTCCTCGCATAAAATTTGTGTCCCCACCAGTGCCTCAAAATTTGCTACAACCTGCGGCTTAAAATGTGTACCCCGGCTCCGTAAAATTTTCTGCTCCGCCTCGCCTCAAAATTTGTGCCGCAACCCGCGCGAGCAAAAATGTGCTAAATCTTGGAGTGAGTTGAAATTTGCTACGCCGAAGGACGAGCGAAAATTAGTTGCCCTTGGGGGATGCGCAAATTTGCTACCTCCCCTCTCCCCAGGAGCGAGCGCAAATTCGTTATTCCGCGGAGCGACTGGAAATTCGTTACCGAGTGGAAATTTGTAAATAAACGTTGTTGATTTACTCGTATTTTAATTACAAAAAGATTTAGGAAATACTTGGAGGGAAATTTCGACAGCCACAACAGTGGGAGTCTCAATCTCGACATTTGCATCATCATCATGCAGCCTGTTACGTATGAGTCAAGTGGACAATGAAGCACCGATAATCCTGTCGGTGTAGCTCAATTGAAGGAACAGCCCCTCAACAGTAGGAAGATGTCCGTTCGAATCCCCCTGTCGGCAAAAGAACTGTTGTGACCTGCCTATTCAGCACTGTCGATCCTTGAGTTCTTAACCAAAACACAAAATCTCAGTGTTTCCATGCCCGCCTTATTCACCTGATTTAGTTACCTGTGATTCCCCCCCCTTCCAATTGAAAAAAATCTCTTAGGGAACAAAAATTTGAAAGTGTAAACATCGAGAATGTGGCATAAGAGCTCTACATGACTATGAAGGGAGACTCCCAAATTTAAAATTTACTATGTCTAGAAGCAGAATAGCAAAGGCCACTGCATTAGTTCAGGAGAGTATTTTTGAAGGAGATACATTCGATTAGCTTGCAAGTATTCTGCATTGTAAATATAGTGCCGGTGCACCTTTTCAACATATCTCGTCTAACATGAGACAATACCCGATTTGCTTCTTATTATTTGGTGGTTTACCAACACCATGAGCATCCCAATGGGGTACAAGCAGCCGCCTTCCCGAAATGTGCGGCTTCTAGTTCTAAAGAGTCAAGTTATAAGTTATCTACACCTCCTATGTCTCACTCAGAATTCGAACCCGGACCAACCTTGGACGAGTGATTAGAAGCCATTGGGGTGGCAAATCCGGCTTTACAGCATCAGCTTATTTTTGTGTTTCAGAAATGGTTGTAACGTACTACAAAGACGAAGCACATGTCAGGACGGTAAAGTTGCAGCGATAAATTCCGTCAGTGTAACTTACTTAAGAAAACATTCCACTCCGGAGCAGAAGAATGCGGTTGGATCCTCGTCGCCGGTAAAATGTGTGTCTTCACATTGGCGCCCGATTGTGGAATTGGATTCTCTGGCCTTTGGGTTCTTCGAAAAATGTGTGACGTTCATTCCGCACATCGTCTGGAATTAATAAGTATTCCCTCTTCAATGCTTCAAAAATGTGTGATGCTTCTTCCACACATCGTCTGGAATTAATCAGAATTCCTTCTTGTTCAGTGAGCTACTGGAAGCAGGGTTTGTCGGCGAACCCGAAAACTAATGATCCCAACCCAGCCGGTTTTTAAGGGGATGACATATATGACGTACTACAGAGGTGAAGCAAATGTAATGACTCCAAAGTTGCAGCGATAAATTCTGTTGGTGTAACTTAATTGGGAAAGCGGCCGCGGGTGACCACCACGGAGAAGACCTCGGGTTCGATCCCAGGCAGGTACGAACGCTCGAACCACTAAATATCCGCCGTACGTCGGATGGGCATGTTAAGCCGTACTGGCCTCCCGGTTATAAATAATGGCGTCGTCCTCCCCTTTCTACTTCACTTCCGTGTCACTTTCCTATCGGGAACTCTATCCCAAATCTCCTAGCTTCCTATTTCTAAGTGTTGTTTAAGACCTGGGATCAGACACTCGCTTCCTAAAATCCTCTACATGTGATCTAATCTGATATAATTGGGAAAGCACTCGGCTCCGGAGCAGAAGGTTACAGGTTCGATCTCCGTAACGGGCAAATTTGTGCTTTAACGTGGTATAATAATTTGAAAACGGCAAAAGTATTTTGAAACTTCGCAATGATACTTCTCGAGACTTATTCATCTCCTTCCTGGTATTCACGAAGCGACCGTTGGTACATCACGTACTCAAGATATTAATCAGAATCAGGACATCTTAATGCAGTCATACATACCAACAGGAGGACACACAGTAATCATAGAGACACGACCTGGAAATCAAAACAATGTTATACAATGCCATACCCCGGAACCGGAGATCTCAGAGTTATATGCAGAAGAGAAAATGGGCTGGATTCATAATGGTGAAGACGACGCCTTCTGAAACTCTAACGAAATTAACATGTTAAACAATAAGCAATCCTTGCTAAAATATCTATCATAGGTGTACGCAGACCAAATAAGTTGATTAAGTTCATTACTGTACTCCAAAGCTATAATTAGACAGGCGTAGTTATTAGGAACGAGAAGACTGTGAAGATAATAGTCTGTCATCTTCCTCATTGTGTTGAATGTCGTTACATTAATTCATGTCACGGCCAAACAATTAGAAGAGGTTAATGCGCCGCATCGCGTGTGTCAGGGGTGATGTTCCTCGCTTGTGCCGAGTTTCGACAATGGGTGTTTACTATTCACCAGCATGCCAAAGCGATATAAGCATTGTCAAAGCGAGTCATTACACTTTTTCTATTATAATATGTAGCAGCTGGGAGAACAAGAAGGTCAGCGTGTAAATTACCACCTTCTTGTAAAAAAAGTACGTTTGTTCGAATCATATGCAATACTAAACAATCCGTTGAAGGCACGTGAAGTAACACAAAAAGCACTCACGAAACTAGACGACATGCTATAATGATACGGCGCTATTAAAATCCTGAAAATGATAAAACCGTATACATTTGTGTGCAGGGTCGTAGCTACCGGAAGGGCAGGGAGGGCGATTGCCCTCCCAGAATCGTCATTCCAGGGGTGTAAATTCATGCTCTGGGGACTGTAAAAAATATAAATTATAGCTACAAAGGAAAGTTACACCCTTCAGTATTTTCTTTTAAAAGACTTTAGTTAGTCTCACCCAGTATTTCATGCAGTTAACCAGAGTACAGAGTGACATACACTACGAGGTGTGAACATCTCATATCCATGAAAGGAATTCTCCAAGACAGTGAATGGAGGCATAGAAAACAATAAGTTAATATGCCTAACCTCCATGACCTTTCGGAACATGTCGTTGGGATGAAGAGATAATTAATCATCTGTGCTCTGTCGCAGAAAAATCTGTGAGCGCTTAACCTTGAACCGAATTTTTCCAAACTTTCCCTAAACATTTTCCTTAAAGCTTCTTCCTGTTGTTGCTTTCACTATCTGATACTCGTTCATTCTGCGGTGATTTGTTTTTCGTTCTACATTTCTGTGGAGTGTTTTGTTGTCCCCGTTGATATAACGTTTACGCTTTACAACCTGTGGTTCTTGGATATTTACCCTTTTAATAAAATTATGTCAAGAAGCTGAAGTGCGATTTTCGAACAATCACAGTAAAAAGCACGTATTATTTAAGTGGAACCCTAAGGGGCGTAATTTTGAACTCTGAGTGGCGTAATTTTGAACTCGGATGGACGTAATTTTGAATTCGGAGGGGCGTAATTTTAAACACGAAGGGCCGTAATTTTGAACTCGGGGGACGTAATTTTGAACTTGAAGGGGCATAATTTTGAACTCTGAGGAACGTAATTTTGAACTGAGGGACGTAATTGTGAACTCGAAGGGACGTAATTTTGAACTCGGAGGGATACAATTTTAAACACGAAGGGCCGTAATTTTGTACTCTAAGCGACGTAACTTTGAACTCTGAGGACCGTAATTTTGAACTCGGAGGACCGTAATTTTGAACTCGGAGGGCCGTAATTTTGAACTCGGAGGAACGTAATTTTAAACTCGAAGGGGCGTAATTTTTAACTTGGAGGAGGTAATTTTTAACTCGAAGGGAACCAATTTTTTACTCGGAAGGACGTAATTTTTAACTCGGAGGGAGGTAATTTTTAACTAGGAGGGAAGTTATTTTGAACTCAGAAGGACGTACTTTTGAACTCGGAGAGACGTAATTTTGAACTCGGAGAGACGTAATTCTGAACTCGGAGGGACGTAATTTCGAACTGGAAAGGCGTAATTTTAAGTGCCCCCCCCCCTTCCTTTAGCACGGAAAGCAGCGGCCACTCGGCGAGGCATCGATTCGATGAGGTGGCGATTGGTATCCTGGGGTATCTGGTTCCATAATGTCAACAGCAGATCCTCTAGTTCTTGGACATTTCGTGGTGGTGATTTGGCGCGAACCCGCTTTTTTCAAGTCATACCACAGATATTCGATTGTGTTCGTGTCAGGTGAATTTGGAGGCCACGGCATTACGAAAATGCCCCAGCATGTTCCTCGAAACACTCCTTGACGATTCTGGCAATGTGGCATGGCGTATTATCCTGTTGGTAATAGCCATCACCAGCAGCGAACACAGTTGCCATGAATGTGTAAACTTGGTGTGCAACGATATTCAGATACCTGACAGCTGTCAGGGATTGTGCTATTGGGATAATGGGGCCTAAAGTGTCCCAAGACAACATCGTCCACAGTACAACACTGCGGCCTCTGGCCTCTTTCCGCCCAATAGTGCATCCAGGTGCCATAGCTTCCCTTGGTAATCGACGTATCCGCGCTCAGCCGTCTACGTGATGCACCAGGAATCTTGATTCGTCAGACCAGGCCACTTTCTTCCAATCCTCCACGGTTCAATCTCGATGATCTTGGGCCCATTTCATGCGTTGTTGGCGATGACGTGCAGTGAGCATTGGGACCCGGCTGGGTCATCGGTTTTGCAGGCCCATGCACAGAAGCCTGCGATGAACTGTGTGCTGTGACACATTACTCTGATCACCACTGTTGTAGCTGCGGGGGATTTGTCGCACTGTACCCCTGCGGTCGCTGTGAACAATACGCGACAGTCTCCGCTCCCCTCTGGCATCAATGAGCTGCGGACGACACACGACTGGACGACGGTTCGTCATTTGGCCATCTGTGCACCACTTTTGATACGTACTCACTACAGCGGCACGTGAACAACCCACAAGCCGCGCCGTTTCTGAGATCGTAGTTCCGAGGCGCCGTTCCATCACAATTTGTCATTTATCAAACTTCGGTAAATCGGCAGCTTCTCCGATTCTGACTCCGAACACTCTACTAACCGAAAGCCGATCCTCGGGTAGTATATATATTGCTGTGAGAACTTCACCTGCCCCCACCGCTCGGTCTCCAGGCGCGCTCATTTTCCTAGGCTGGGGGTGGTCATAATCTAACGGCTAATCGGCGTAGATACTTAATTCCTCTAATGTCTGAAGAATGTGTTATCGAGAAAAAAAACGTAATTGCGCTGCCTAGTCGGATAAAGTTTCTGTAGTCAGTGGTATCAGATTCAAAATGGATTTTTGCCGTCGGATGTTTAGACGCGCACGAATTGCTGGAAAATATTCTGTAAACGGAAGTGCGAAGTTACGCCATCTAGTGGCAAACTTATGAGTTAAAAATTTAAAATCATAAGCCAAATATTCCGCACCAGAAACTCTCTCCGACAAAGAGCATTTTCTTTTTTTTTATGAGGTGGAGTAACGACCACCATGAGCAACACAACGGGCTGCAAGCAGTCACCTGTTATTAATTTGTGTCCATTGGCTCCAGGGAACGGAGACAGCCAGCTCCATAAGACAAATGGACTGTCCATATCCTGTCGTGATTCAAGCCCACACCTTTCTTGGACGAATGGTCAGGAGCCAGCACTTAGACCACTGCGTCACCGGGAGCTACAAATTTTCCAAATCAGACTGTTAGACGAAGAGTTATCGCAAAGAATCTTGTAGAGCCAATCCCCTGGCGGGAAATCCATGCATTATTTTAAGCAGAAAATAGGCTCGACATGTTTTTCGTTGTGAGGGGTGTCTGACAGCAAAGGAATTTTCTTAATCGAGTTTTCAGAAAAGTAGATATTGCTTCAAATACATCGGAAACAGAGATGTACACTTGCGCCCCCTAGTAGCAAAGCAGTATTTTACTAAAAATTAGAAATTATATGCAGAACATTTCCCATTAGGAACTCTATTCGATACAAAAAGAGGTTTTTATATTGGACTTTCAGAAGCACAGATATTGAGAAAATCATAATTTGCCTTTACGCCCCCAGCTGTGCATTTTTTGAAAAACTCCTCTCAAAATAGTTTTAGTTGTAAATGGCATCGAAGGGAAATAACAGTTTTTCCAATCTTATATTTAGAAGCAATGATAAAGAATACAATGTATTTTGAATCCGACAGCTTCAGCTTTTTCACCCTCTAGCAGTAAAGTTATGCATCGGAAGAGTTATTTCCCTTCGATGCCATTTACAACTAAAAAGCAAGAATCATCGTTCTCACATTTCGGGCTTCCCAAAGAAAAAATGAATTTTTCAAATCGGTTTAGTAGTTGCAGAGATACCGTGTTCACAGATGGACAGACAAAGTGAACAAAATCCTTTTTTTTACCTCCCTTATACAGAACATGAGTAAAAAATGGTACTTCATCAAATTCTAAGTTTCGCAATTCACGTATCCAAAGCGTACAGTTTTTAATTCCCCCTCAATTTTGGGATGCTTAATACAGTCATGCGCGTTTAAGGAGTCGCTCATCCACGATTTAGAACCACAGTGTCTAGGGAAAGGATATAACGAGTGGAAGCAAAAAGATAACATGCAGTTTGCCCTAGAATTACGAGAAAGACGACGAATATCATCTACTACTCTGTGCCAGACCATGACAAATACCTGTCCTGGTAGAGTATTCTCTACGTATTCGAAACTTTTTCCACGAACACATTTGAATCTTAACTCATGCTTTGTTATAGGGTTTGGTTCATTTGCCCGACGTTTACTTTAAAAGGTCACTTCACCGAAAGGTCACTTGATCGAAAAGTTCATTTCACCGAAAGGTCGCTTGATCGAAAAGTTCATTCCACCGAAAGGTCACTTTACCTAAAAGTTCATTTCATCGAAAGGTCATTTCACCGAAAGGGTCAGATTATCGAAAACTTTGAATTTCATTACAGGATCTGTTGAAGCATGGTGCAAGTTCGTCCGTCAGACCACCGAAACGTTAAGGGATTATACTCAAATTGCACTTTTGATTTCTCCGTGTCACAGAGAATGGAAAGATTCCGTTTTAAGACAAATATTTTTTTCAGACAATAGGCCTCTGCTTAGGCCTTTTTAGCAAATTTTAGTTATGTTCATAAGGTTTACAAAAAAGTCGTATTCAGTGCTCATGTTCGTAAGGTTTACATGAAAAGTAAAATTAATAATGTTACACATTTTTTTTATGCAAAAGGAATCAAGTTTAGGGCTCTAGGCCTCGGCTTAGGTCTTTTTAGGAAATTTTAACCGTGCGTCGTGCTCATGTTCATAAGGTTTACATAAAAAGTTACTTTACATTTTATGTAATGCTTATGAATATGAGTAGGGTTAAAATCTGTGTATCTAGGCCTACGGTCAAAAAATTACTGTTTTGTGGTTGAGTAAAAGTGGAACGTTACTTACTTGATTTCCTATGTAACCCTTATGAATATGAGCCTGGAGAGCACAGATCTGGGCCCTATAATTAATGTTATATTTCGAAAAACCTACTCATGGGGAGGTGTTTCGTAGAAATTAAAAGTGTATTGACCATACGGTAAACTGACCATTCGGGGAAATGATCTTTCGATATAATGAACTTTTAGGTTAAATAATACTTCGGTGAAATGAACTTTTCGATATAATGTTCTTTCGATGAAATAAACTTTTAGGTGAAGTGACCCTTCAATGAAATGTACCTTTCGAACAAGTGATTTTTGGCGAAGTGATTTTCGGTCAAGTGACCTTTCGATCAAGTGAACGATACCCCTTATTATAAGGTGAACCGGCAAGTGCGCCGCCTTCAAACTCTGCGCATTCGGGTCTACGTAACACATCGCTGCGAAGCTTTGGTTATTCAGTCAGAATTCTGTACTGGCCTCAGTTTGGAATGCCCGGTCGTGCCCTCTAAATATCCGGTCCGGCCCTGCCCGGAACCGAACTTTAGGGGGTACAGCTTAGTCTTTCCACTTTACGGCCCTGCCCATTTCAGGTCTTCATCCAGCGTTCTCCGCCGTAGCTCAGTTTTTCCAGATTTTTACATCCGGCCCGTTTCAGACATCCATCTTGCGTTCTTCCGCCACAGCTCAGTCTTTCCACTTTACGGCTCGACCCGTTTCAGGCCTTCATCCAGCGTTCTTCCGCTACAACTCAGTTTTTTCACTTTACTTCCCGACCCGTTTCAAGCCTTCATCCTGCATTCTCCGCCACAGCTCAGTCTTTCCACTTTACGGCTCGACCCGTTTCAGGACTTCATCCGGCGTTCTTCCGCCACAGCTCAGTCTTTCCAGTTTTCTCACTATGTGGCGTGAAATTGTTTTCTCTTTAAATGCACGCTTTGAAGTAGAAATAAGGAATAAATAAACATAAAATTGTTGGTTTTGGCCTAAATGTTCGGTCAAAGACATGCTCGTTTGATTATCTTGTATCATGCTTGTCAAATTATGTCCGACTACCGCTGAAAAATTTTCAAATCTGATGGAAAATTTTAAGATTTCTTTAATATGTTAAAAATGCATACTCATGTATAGTTAATTCATTGACTTTATTACATTTCTTGTTTTCATCATCATCAACCGCTCTGAATCCACTGTTGGATGAATCTTTTCCACAGTGTTCCGTCTTGAAACATATCTCTGATAGCGCTGGAACCAGTCCCTCCCTACACCTGAACCAGTGGCCCCAGAACAAAAACGAGCGATTGTTTAAAGCCCATTGAGTTACCCATGGGGGTCGTGAAACCCCACCCTCTAAAACAATCCCCTCTGTTCAGTTCCAAGAAGCTTTCCCTAAATTTTTTCTGGCTCCTTTTGTATAAAAAAAATACTAAAGGTCATAATTTTGGAACATACGACGCGCTTTTACATAGCAACATTGTGTGATGAAAATTTAAAAACTAAGGAGGAGATTTATTTTTCTGGCATTGGCAATGCAGAAATTGATATAAAAATTGCAGTTATAATATTGAAAGATTTACCTTTAATAAAAAATAATTTAAAATGTTTTCAATGTTTAACAGTGAAATTTTACAAGTACGAAGGTATGCAATTTATTCCTGATTCAAAATTAACAAAGTGTCTGTTAGGTGAAATTACAGCCAGTGTTGCATTCAGAGAGTTTTTTTCCGAGGGAGTGGCGCGGAGGGGGGGGATTACAAATTTTGAGGGAGCTGAAACTTTTTGGCTGATTCTATACATATAATCACAATCTTATTTATCTATACATTAATACATGTAAAAATTTTAAATAGAGTGTAAAAAGTTTCTTATGCTCGTACACCTCAAATGCAAATTCCAAGTAATCTACACATTAAAAATGTAAAAATGTTATACCTTTATTTTAATTCAGTAACACACCACGCATTTCACCATCGGATGGTGTAAAACATTGAGGATGCTATTAAGATAACGCTGTACTGGAGGAAATTGCCCCCAAAAACATTAGGATTGGTAAAAATGTCCTCGCCTTACTACAAGCGTGTTTCTGATTATTAAGGAATCATTTATGGGAAAAATTTCTAATATTTGCTATTATGCAAAATTAGGTAACAAATATTTTGTTGTATTGGAAGCACTAACGTCACGTTATCTACACCAAAGTTTAACCGTATACATGGAAAGTCGACATTCAGAAGACTGAAATAAAGCTAATTGCCAGCTTCCAAAATATGATGGGCAAACATCTCTACTCTGTGGAATAAGGTTTTTATTAGGTTTTTATTGCGGAAGTAGTCCGAGTCGTCAGTGATTGAAAAATTGCCCCTTCAGCGAGAACAATTTAATGTTTTTTGAAGGATCATAAAAATTTAAGATTGAAGTCTATGTGGGTGATTTCTCTTATTATTACAATATTTTCCCTCATTAAGTTCTTTTTAATTAATTTCTCCAAATATTCAGCTATGAACGAAAACAATTGGACCAAATATAAAAGTATATCACCCAAAAACCTATGGGTAGGAGGCGTTCATGGATTCTTGGGGGTGATTAGCCCCCCCCCAGAAAAAATACCTGAACACATCTCTGATTACAGCCTACATCAGGAAGTTCCAGAACTGACGTAATAAAATATAAGAAAATAATGTAAGAAGAATATAAAAAAGTGCCATACTCACAATTATTGCTGTTGACCTTCAAACTACCGCCCTTCTGAATCAACACACATTTTCCAGTGCTTCTTTGATTTTGAAAACAGTTTTGGAAGGCACTTTCTGGGACGTTGGCAAGTTGTTTTGTCACGACTGCTGGGATAGATATAGTGTCTGTTTTATCCAGGAGAACAGTCCCAGGTTTGCGGATCATTTCCTACAATAATTCTGGAGCAAAAATCAGGATCCTCAGCTACAGTGCCCAAGAGATCGATAAACGAGCCATTATTAAGAATGGTTGGTGCCAATCTGGCATTGAGTTTTCGTTTTCCCAGATCCTCGCGTAGAATCTTATGACAGATATACTTTTTGATGCCCACAGACGCACCAAAAGTCTCATTGTAATTCAGCGATCTTTCTTTAATTCATTTCGCAAATCTTCAAATTTTTCCGCTGTCCGCACACTTGTGGGACGCCCAAATCTCGGATCATCATCAAAGGATTCACGCCCGGCACGAAACTGTGCATACCATTCAGAAAATTCTGCTGCGGGATAATGCTGTGTCTCCATACCACGGACGTCGCCGATTGATTGAAACTTGTCAATCCCACCCTGACAATCAAGGTGCCATCTTTCAGTCTCTCTCTCTCTCTCGCTCTCTATCTATCTTTATCTCTTCCGTCCATGATGGGTTAAGTCCCGCAAAGACGCCCTTGAGGGGTACTGACAAATTAATGCAGCCTGCTTGCCATTCCTCAGCTAAATGTGGGTAAGGGATAAAGTGCGTTTTTAAGTATATTTTACTTTAAAATATAATCTTGACTTTGCCAAGTAATAAGTTTTGTGTTACATTTCATACACCCCTACGTACTTTCCCTGGGAAGTGCGTTGTTTACGTCTCCAAAAAAAGGGTTATCAAAATAGCATCCGCAAGGCCATGAAAATTCAATTGTTTCTCACTCTAACAATTTCTTAGCTTCTTTTTTCCCACTTTTTCCATCCCTTATCCTCTTTCTTCACGTTTGTATAGCCAGGGAGCTAATGAGGAGGGTGGATAGGAATTCTCTGAGGAGGACATTACTAATTACTTTGCTATTTGTTTTCTTTACAAGAGAGGGGATTCCAACACGGAAAGTGGATTCTAAAGCTGCACAAGAGTTCTTGAGACTGCCCCGGAAGAGTGAAAGTGTAAGAAATTGCTGACGTCTGCTTTGTAGGAGAGGAATGCAAGGCAGAGTCGCTGGCTTGAAGGACGGGAGTTGAGGAGGGGGGACGTATTGTGTCTGCGTGGCACGACGTCAAAATTTGATTAGAGAAACAAAAACTGACAGTTTCTTTTAAACAAATTGTTCCAGTATTATTTCTGTAAGCAAAACTGCAAAATTTTGAAAACCAATTTAAGACAATGCATTCAGAGTTAGCAAAAAGGTTGAAGGCGGAATTCTAGTAACACTTGTATCTTACACCAATGACGTAACTATTTAGATCCGTGTGGCAATGTGTATCCAGGTCGTCGGGGAAGAGATTGCACGAATTCCTTTGTAGCCGGTAGTGAAAAGCATTAAAATTTCTTTCTTTCAGTGTTTCGGGGGTGGGGGTGGGGGTTGCTATCAAGCTTTCCCCACTAAAAATAATACTCGCCAACCCGTCGCCCATCCATATTTCGAAGTCTAGCAACGTTCCTGCTCCATAAGCTTCTTTTAACATTCTGTAAGTTTCACTAGCTGATTTAGTAAGTTTCCAACGAAAACGGATGCTTACTTTCTGCTCTTCCATGGCTAGGATAAAATGGGACGAGAACGCTTGCTATGACTCTCTTAATGCCCGTCTGCTGCCTGTCGGTACCGGTATCCACCGGTTACCAGGTGTCCGTTGATTGGCCAAGGACTGCTATCTTCTGGCATGCACGTGACATTTTTATCCCACTACTGTTACGTCAGTTATGCGGTCAGTCCTGGAACTTATTGGACGTAGGTTCGTAGGCGTAGAGTGACCAAACGTTTTTTTTTTGGGGGGGGCACAAATAACTGTAAACTGATGTTTGGGGGGCACAAATAAGTGTAAACTGATGTTGGGGGGCACAAATAAGTGTAAACTGATGATTTGGGGGGGACAAATAAGTGTAAACTGATGTTTTGACCGGCACAAATAAGTGTAAACTGATGTTTTGGGGCAACAAATAAGTGTAAACTGATGTTTTGGGGGCACAAATAAGTGTAAACTGATCTTTTGGGGGGCACAAATAAGTGTAAACTGATCTTTTGGGGGCGCAAATAAGTGTAAACTGATGTTTTGGGGGAAATAGTTTCTCCGCAAAAGCTCCTTTTCAGTTGCCATAACTTAGGTTTTTACATGCCTAATACATCCAAAACTACGAGGTGTACCAGGCTTGGTTGTTTCACCCTAATGAGGATGAAAAAACAACAAAATGCGTTTCAAAGCTCCTCATACAGTCAGTCATCTGATGAGGAAAACCATCATCAGATGACTGCATGCTAATGTGTATGGAATGACTGCTTAAAAGCACTCATAGCAATGCTCGATATCGCGTAGCATTGTTCCCTTGGCTGTATGCCACACTTTATAACATTTAAGAGGCAAACGACTATTTATTATTTTTTCCAATTTTTAAGTTGAGAGGGCGTGTGCACCCCCCTCGTGCTCCCCGAGGCTACGTCTATGCGTAGGTTGTATATTCAAACATTTGTGGCAAACAATTTGTTCGAATTTCTGTTGTATCCAATACCTTTCTTAAGTTTTCCTGCATTTTAAAGCATATGTTTTCTTAAATATTTAAAAGATACATTTTTTAAATTTCTTTGCACTTTTAACAAATGCTAACTCAAGTTTCATATCTTGCAGGTGTAAGGCATTGTAAAACAAAATACTTTTTTTCAGAAGATCGTACGTACATTCGAAACAGTTAGTTTCATTTTTACATTCTGTTTTCTCATTCACTTCGCATGTTTAAATATGCCCTGAAAGTAAGAGAAAATGCTTCACAACTTAATAACCAATTATCTTAAACGACCCTTTCTCTCACTTGTTAAGCAAGCTGGCTCTCAAACAAGTTTTCAAGAGTATTTTCTCATTGGATATTATTGTTTTGGCAGTACTAGGCAAATGCAGAAGGAATTAATAGCGTTGGAATAATTGAATGCGTACATGGTAAATAATTTTGAGCTCTCAGAGATAAAGAACTCATTGTGACAATGCAAACTTTGGCGTGAACATGGAAAGCTATTAGAATGGTATGTCTTGAATGAATAGTATCGTGATAGAGTAACCCGCTAATGAACTGGACGGATTTTAACTATTGTGTATTTGACCGATAACCAGAGGAAGAAGTAAAACATTTCACCCAGTAAACAAACAATCGATGATTCTTTTTACTTTTTTACTCTCTCTCTTGCCTCACAGTATACAAACAGCAATTATATTGTTAAAAAGTCATTAACTTGAAGCAGTACAAACTCCAGTAGCCTGAAAAGCGGCCAATTACATCCGGTGTTCTGAAGACACAGTTGACTTTTGAACGTTATGGTCTTCCGCTAATTAATAATAATTAATACCGAAAGCTAAGTTAAAGTTCCAAGTCACGTAAAATCTCATCTGTTCCGTGACTTATTCACGTTGAGGTAGTGGATTTTCCCGCTTGATGTATATTTTCACAAAACAATTCAACAGCCAGTTTGTTCCTGATCGACGTGAGCTTTATTTCTGTACTTCGAAACTCTGGTACATTTCTTTCAAAAAGGCAGTTAAAATAGTTCTGTGACACACAAATACACGCGCGCACGCGCGCACACACGCACTCACACATTATAGATAAAATTTGGTCAAAATTTTGTGAAAAACCAACCCTATCCTAACTATTAGGTGTGCAACTTAATTCTCGGCCTCTAACCGCAAGCGATCATAGAACGTCGGCAAACGCAAATAGCTGTGTGCGATAATGGCTGACTGCAGAGCCATCCAACAGCTTTCCAGGCAACCGTAACCGCTCACAGCTATGGTGACAGAAGGGACGAAAGTTGACGGTGAAAGAAATGTCGTTCGAGAAGCAACATTTGAGGCACTACCTCCTGTTCGCGTTTCAGCTGAAAAAATGTGCCGCGGAAGCACAGCAAATGATCTGTGCTGCTTTGGGTGAGGCTGCTGTGTCCTACAGTATGTATAAGAAGTGGTTCCAGCAGTTTAAGCAGGGAAATTTCGATCTGCGCGGTGCCGAAACATCCGGGACAGCCACAGAAAGTTTACGATGAGGAACGGGAACAACTGTTGGAAGCGGATCCCTGTCGCACACAGTCAGAGTTCGCTCAGGAACTCGGAGTAACACGGAAAGCCATTGCAAAGCGCCTGCACAAGCTTTGACGGATTCACAAGGAGGGCCCGTGGGGTGTCCCACCAACTCACAGCTGCGAAGAAGTCTAGGCGCTACGATGTAGCTTTGTCCTTGCTCTCCAGATTCAAGAAGAAGGATTTCCTCCACAAGATTTTGACCTGTGATGAGAAGTGGATCCTCTACGATAATCCTAAGCGGCGCAAATCGTGGGTTTATCCAGGTCAGCCTACCACCAGTACCGCCAAACCGAATAGCCATGCCAGAAAGTTGTTGCTGTGCATATGGTGGGATCAGCGTGGTGTCGTATACTATGAGTTGCTCAAACCTGGTGAAACGGTCAATGCTTAGCGTTTTTGTGTGAAACTCCTTCGTGTGAGTGGCGCACTGGAGGCGAAAAGGCCATACACCGGCAAAGGCAGAAGGTCGGTCTTGTTGCTTCAGGATAACGCGCGTCCTCACACCGCGAAAACGACTTTAAACACGATCACCGACCTGGGATGGGAGATTTTGTCCCACCTGGCGTATTCTTCAGACTTCACTCCGTCGGATTATCACTTCTTTCGCTCCCTGCAACATCACCTGAGTGATATGCACTTCAGTTCTGTCGAGGAGGTCCACACCAGTATTGATGACTTTATTAACTCAAAACAGTCCTGTTTTTTTCCGCAGTGGCATTCCGCAATTCACTGACCGATGGCTGAAATGATTCCAACACGACAGGGATTATTTCCCTGATTAGGTACGTATTCGATTTGGTATAATTTGCTGTCAACGTGTCGTACCTGTGGCCGAGAATTAAGTTGCACACGTAATACATTGTTTTGAACTATGAGCATGATAAATAATTCAAAACTCACACCGTTGTGCTTCATGAGCGTATACATCATTTTTTTTTCGGGGGCACGAAAAAATGGAAGTTTTCGAAATTCATCAGGACAAAAAAGTTAATGAGAAGTAGAAGAAAATAGCATTATTCCCATTTTCAAATGTAAGGTGTTGCATTTTTATTAAAGTAAAACATTTTTTTCTAATGCAAGTCACATTTTAGCATTTTAACAAAACAAAAATACTTTTGTCGGGGGGTAGGAGGGCAAGTCCCCTTGGACCCATCTGTAACGTACCAGGAGATGTGACGTACCTGCCAGAAGGACGCACACGACATAAAGGCAGATAGGAATCAGAATAAAACGTCCGCGTAGCTCAATTGGTAGAGTGACTTATTCCGGAATGAGGGGATCCGGGTTCGAATCCTGGCGTGGACAGAAATGACGGAGAAATTTACTTCGTTATAATGGCGCCCGAACTATCCGGATGACCCGACCGTTCAAAATCTCGCATTGGTGTGATGTTATTTCCACACCGCGAGATAGGAAAAATAAGAGAATCTCTTCTCCAGCACTTCGAAAAAAAAAATAATAATAAGGGGGAGATGATGTAACGTACCAGGAGATGTGACGTACCTGCCAGAAGGACGCACACGACATAAAGGCAGATAGGAATCAGAATAAAACGTCCGCGTAGCTCAATTGGTAGAGTGACTTATTCCGGAATGAGGGGATCCGGGTTCGAATCCTGGCGTGGACAGAAATGACGGAGAAATTTACTTCGTTATACATCTCTAAATACCCTTCTGTTGTGTCCAACTGGATTTTAATCTTTTATTAAAAAATTCCTTCTCGTGTCCATGGTAATTTTGAGAGCAGATTATCGTTTATTATTATCCATTTTTCACTCACAAACAACAGAACAAAAATATAAGCAGAGCAAGGCCAATCATTTTCTTCTGATATTGCCAGTGATGTGTACACTGCGTCTGTGAAGATTTAAAAACGTGTCGCATGTTCTCGCAAATCTCCCAACTGCTGTCAAGCTAGCATGTGACGTCTTTTGTAAACACTTCTCACTGCCGTCGACGCTCAAAAGGCCTGGAAATAAAGCAGCAGGTCACCCTTCCTTCTGGTCTGGAGAGAGAGGTGATCGGGTGCGCAATCCTGGTCGTTGAACACTCCGATCTCCGCTCGTCTGGAAATTTTTCTTCGAGTTACTGTCAGTGAGATTCCTTTTTCGCTCCTTCTTAGACAACCCAGCGAATTTCATCTTTTCGCTGTCTGGATGAAGGCGGTATGTTTGGCACCTTCCACCGAAGACGCATTTAGCTCGAACAAATGCTTTTTCTCATCTCTTACTGAAAGCCCATAGTACCTTATGCATTCAAATATCTCACGTATTCAAATATCTCAAGTAATCAAATATCTCAGGCATTCAAATATCTCATGCATTCAAATATCTCAGGCATTCAAATATCTCAGGCATTCAAATATCTCAGGCATTCAAATATCTCATGCATTCGAATATCTCAATCATTCAAATATCTCAGGCATTCAAATATCTCATGCATTCAAATATCTCAGGCATTCAAATATCTCAGGCATTCAAATATCTCATGCATTCGAATATCTCAATCATTCAAATATCTCAGGCATTCAAATATCTAAGGCATTCAAATACCTCATGCATTCAAATATCTCAGGCATTAAAATATCTCATGCATTCAAATATCTCAGGCATTCAAATATCTCAGGTATTCAAATATCACAGGCATTCAAATATCTCAGGCATTAAAATATCTCATGCATTCAAATATCTCAGGCATTCAAATATCTCAGGCATTCAAATATCTCAGGCATTCAAATATCTCATGCATTCGAATATCTCAATCATTCAAATATCTCAGGCATTAAAATATCTAAGGCATTCAAATATCTCATGCATTCAAATATCTCAGGCATTAAAATATCTCATGCATTCAAATATCTCATGCATTCAAATATCTCAGGTATTCAAAACTGGGCCGCTCCGGTGCCGCAGTGGTCTAAGCGCTGGCTTCTGACCATTCGTCCATGATTGGTCTGGGTTCGAATTCCGGTGAGGCATTGATGTGTTTGCCTTATGGCACTGGCTATCTTCCTTCCCTGGAAGAAGTGGCCCTAAACTAGTGATGAGCGACAGGTTATAGTCCATCGAGTTACTCACGGTGGTCGTTAAACATCAAAGATAAAACTTCGAAACTGGAAAATATCCTATAGTAACAGCTGCTTCGTTTGGCAGTAATGGTAATACCTATATACACTATATTGACAAAAGTCACCGGACACCTAGAGGTGAAACACAACATAGCATTTATTGACATACATCAGTACGGTGTCGGTCCACCTTTGGCCTTAATGCATGCACTGGCCCTTCGAGACATGCTTTCGACAAGGTTTTGGAACACAGCAGCGATAGGTATGCGATTCCTTTCAGTACATAATGCTGCCGCTAACTGTTGTCTAGTAGTAGGCCTTGGTTCCAAACTTCTTATCCGGCGTTCTAATTCATCCCATAGGTGATCCATGGGATTAAGATCAGGGTTATGTGCTGGCCAGTCCACACACGATACGGAATTATCGTCAAACCACACGGTAACATTCATTGCTTCATGGCTCGGTGCATTATCCTGCTGGTACCAACATGGCTCGGTTTCATAGTATTGCCACAGAGTTGGTAGGGCATAATTGTCCAGAATATCGAGGTAGACGTGCTGGTTAACAGGTATGTTCACGATAACCAACGCGCATGGACAACACGACGAAAAACATCCCCACATGAGTACACTTGCCAGCTCCAAACTTGACCGTAGGAAGAGAACACTGTGGTAATTAGCGTTCCCTCAGCTGCCGCCATTCCCACACACGGCCATCAGACTAACGGATCGTGTATCTGGATTCATCAGTCCATAGGACCAGTTTCCTCTAGAATAATGATATTACTGCACATTTGTTCAATTTCAAATCTTTCTTGAATTAAATGTAGTATGCATTTAACACAATTTACATAAATCGTAATCCATATTCTTTTCTGAATTTCGGTTTATTTACACAACAGATTCATAATACTGCGCATGTAATAAATTATATTTCTTAATGTGGAAAAAATATATATCTCTCTGTCTCTCTCTCTCTCTTTCTCTGTCTCTCTCTCGGTCTCTCTGTCTCTCTCTCTATGTATCTCTCTTTGTTGGTCTGCCGGCACCATGCTAAACGACGAGTAGCATTTCGAGTGGAGATGAAAGGCTTATGAGCAGCCGCACGGCCACGGTAACCCACGGAATGAAGTTCTCTGCGAATGGTACGTGTACATACCGAGGTTCCAGCATTTTTACTTACCTGTACACTGAGGTCTTGTTCTGTATTCTGCCGATTAGCTGTAACGACTCTCCAGAGGCTTCCACGTCCTCTGTCACTGATTTTCTTTGGTCTGCCGGTACGTTTTGCTCTTTCAGGCACGCCATGTGTCTTCCACTTATTTCGTACATCCAAAACGGTTGACTTGGGTATGTGTAAACACCTCCCAGTTTCTTTTATGGATAACCCTCTAATATAACACCCAACAATCTTTCCTTTCTCAATCAGTTCTCTCCCGCCGCGATATTTTCGCTCAACCTCACAGTGCGATATGATCGCGGTCAGCTGCAGGCTTGTTTTTAAACCGTTTGCAGCTGTACTGCACATTTTACGAAAGCAGCGGATACGTTCATTTGCTTTTGGAGAGGTGTCCTGTGACTTTTGTCAATATAGTCTATATACAGAGAGGGGTAGAGAGAGAGTTACGAGCTAAACAAATATTAAATTAATTTTAACTTTGTCTCGTAAGATATCCACTGTACCCCAAACAGAGGCTGCAAGACGAAAATATTTCAAGGCAAAGATTCGCTAAGGGTAAAGATTCACATCGCTGAGTAAAGCGGAATCTGCGAGACAGTGCCAGCTTTTTCGCTACTATCCAGCTACACCTCCTTGCTCACACTGGACCGTTGATGGTCGAAATCTCCTGTGGCTTCACATTGCAAAACGAAAACTATACACCAAGAAAAGTATACAATACCAAACCATTGAAAAATTCAAGACGAAATCTAGGAATCTTAAGCTCTTTACCTCATGTTCTTGTGGGAACTAAGGAAAATACGGGGCCTTTTTTTTTATGAAAACCATGCGGATAATTTATTACTCTGAAGAATGCACTACGTATTAATTATCGCAAGCATATTGTTAGTTTAGTGCTTTAAACGTTTTTATAATGATTCCCGGTCAAAATTCTTTGGGGCCGCCATGGTGGCTCAGTGATCTAAGCGCTGGCTTCTGATCATTCGTCCGAGAAGGGTCCGGGTTCGAATCCCGTGAGGCATGAATGTTGTGTTTGTCTTAGGCACTGGCTCTCTCCTTTCCCTGGAATCAGTGACCCTAAATTAGGGACGGGCGACTGCTTATTGCCATTTGAGTTGCTCACGGTGGTCGTTAAACCTTCAACCAAAAAAAAAAAAATTCTTTGGGGCCCACTCAAATGTCTTGTACTAGAGGCCCACTGAGGCCTCAATTCAGCCCCACTAGCGCCTATATGATGTTTCAACAGAAAAGGAGACAAATCGTTTAGATATAGTGGCATGGTAACGGAAACTGTGATGTAAGGACGCTAAGTATTGCTCAGACACGGTGAACAGTGGCATTCTATTGCCACGGTATTAACTTCCGATCAGTAAATCAACGCTTGATTTTCAAACTGAGTATCTGCAACTTTTATTTATTTGTTGTTTTGTTTTCTTTTGGTTTTTACAGACATATGTTGAAATTTAATCATTTAAAACTAGTCCGGAGTCCCAAGATCTGCTTAGTTTTCTCAAATGAGTTGTTCTGCTGACATCTCCTACGAAATAGTATTTGTTGATGAAATAGAGGTTATGCGAGAAAAATAAACGAAGTAGACCACACACTTACTTATTCATTTGGAGGAAGGGAAGGCTACCTAATGCTGAGTGCCCAACCCCGTCGACATCCATCTCCCACAGGGTGCTCTGATTATTTTTTTGCCTCGTTATTTCTTTCCTTTCCTCACTCTGAGCACTGCTCTAGAAACCTCCGCTAAATGAATTTTCATTAAAATAAAAGAAAATCCGACTAATACTCGTCAGAAAAGCATAAATAAACAGGGTAACGGGACTTTCGTTTGTATTTCGCTGCGACGCTTTCTAATATTAGCACATCATCCAAGAACAAACAAAAAAAAAAAAAGAGAGAAGTACTGTTAGAAGTAGTGAAATACTGGTGTGTATAAAACTGGTGAAGTACTCTAAGAAGTACTGGTGTGTGTTCATCGTGTCTACAGGCGGGCGGACAAGGCCGCCTGTAGACACGATGCACCAGAACCTATAAGCCGGATTCAGGAATTTTTTGATTTCAGAGCTATTAAAATCATGGCTCATACATCATCGAATTTCTGATATTCACAGTTTCCCCGTTTTAAGGCGTGAACTAATTTTTTTTTATGTCCGCGTAATATCTGACTGCATACATAGGTAAAACGCTTGCTGAAAAAAAAAAGTCTTTTGGATTTCGAAAGCTGGGCTGTCGAGGAAATAAAGTAATCAGTAGAGTCCAAATTCTGCGAATACGGGAGACGATGAAGCACTGTAAAGCCCTTCCGTATGAAAAACTGCTTGACGGTTGTCGCCTTGCGTGCTGGCGCATTGTCGTGAAGCAAGCGCCAGTCACGTGACTCAGCCGCTTCCGGCCTAACGTGCCGAATTCTTTTGAGCTGTTTGTCCATCACTCCTCTGTAAAATTAAAAGTTAACTCTCTGGATTTCCGGTAGAAATTCTTTGTGCACAACTCCTTTGCGATAAGAAAGAAAAATCCCCAAACATCGTCCTCGTTTTGGTTAGAGGATTTTGCAATCGGAGTTTCTTCGGCTTCTGGCGAATTTTCTTCAACCCATGTAGCTGAGTCTTTGTGTTTCAGGATCGTACGCAAATCACCAGGATTCATCGCAAATTACGATTTTTCAAGTCATGATCATTGTCTGACATCTACACTGAGTTACCTTTGCATTAGAAACACCTACCTAACAATTCGTTGGTCCACCTTTTTGGGCAATCACTGCTGGCAGACGCCCTAGGAATAGATTCTACAAGGTGTCGAATATCCTCCATGTGTGACTGGACCCATGTCCGCTGCAGCAGTTTCGTTAATTCACGCTCATTTTATTGAGGAGAAGCAGCAGTTCTCACAGCCCGTTCCAGTTTATCCCACAAATGTTTAATTGAGTTACAATCAGGGAGTTTGGGCGCCAAGTCAATGGGGCGAATTCGTTGTCGCGTTTCGCCAACCACTCAGTAGATATTCTCGCCCTATGACACTGTGATTGTCCTATTGAAAGTAAACCTCCTGCAGATATGGATGTAAATGGTCGGCTAACAGGTCTCCGTAGGATCCACCATTCTCTGTTTGTGGGACGATAGCCAACGGACTTAGGGGTTGCCAGGTAAAAGCTCCCTAGACCAGAACATCACTTCCACCGCCCTGTTGAACCCCAACTGTGAAACCAGGGGATAGGGCTTCATGCTGTTAACGCCACATATTGACCCGGTCATCAGCATGGTGCAGAAGTAAAAGGAACTCATCACTCCAGATGACCTTCTTCTATCAGTCGAGGGTCCATTGCCGACGTTTCTTGCAGGGCTTTACAGAGGAAGGGTTAGTCCGTCCCTTTGAGAGACTGAATGCCGACCCGTGTCTGGATAGGGAGGGTGGAAAATGGGTGGGTCACTTGTTTCTACGTCATCGCGCTGGCCTGCTCTCCGAGTTCGTTTGTCAACCTGCCTACAGGATCCAATTTTCCTCTGTTATTGGTTTTGTACGCCCACATCTTTTCTTATTTTGTAGTATTTGTTTCACGTTGTGTTTTATTTAAGTTGTACACTGAGTGTTGATTTTTATTTACGTTTTTTTAACGAAAAGGTTAATACGACTGAATCCCAAGCAGAAACTCCTAAGAGCCTGGGTGTTTATTTAACATCTGAACTGCTGGAAAATGCTTTCAGAAATGAAGAAGTAGAGGATTTGGTGACAATGACTTCGACCGAAAACAGCTGTGAGGATATGAACTTTGAATTTTTTGAAGACGCATCTCCAATTGCTTGGGAGATTGACTTGAACGAGCAGTCAAGAAAACTCTCCATTTCTGAGCAGGAAGCCATGGCCTACATAGCATATCGCGTTTGCGATAAAGATCCTTCTTTAGTAACTATTTCTAAAAACTGCCCCGATACTAATTCTGTTCAAGGTAATTGGGTAAAACTAATATCTGTTGGCGGTTTGACAGTACCATCATGTTCTTGAAATAATACTGTAAGACAGTTTGAACAGATTTTCTGCGCAGTTCATGACAGGACATTTAGAAAAGGAAAAGGTGTTATTCGGGAACTCATAAATGAGCTAGAAAAACGTTTTCCATCTGTCAACAAAGATTCTATTCGTCTGTTTTGCAGAATCTGAACATTTATTCGAATTCGATTTCTGAACAGAAATTCACTGTTAGTACCGCGCAGGAAAGCTCTGCAGAAAGTGAAAAAATTGATTGACTCAAACGCAGTGAGTAAAACGTCATTTTTTTCCTGTTTGTGCAATGAAGAAAAAAAGTTTCACATTTGGTGCAATGAAGAAAAAAAGTTTCACATTTGGTGCAATGAAGAAAAAAGTTTCACATTTGGTGCAATGAAGAAAAAAGTTTCACATTTGGTGCAATGAAGAAAACAGTTTCCAGTTCGTGCAATAAGGAACATATCTTCACTTCATGAAGTAAATTTTGTTCACCTCTTTTTAAACGCAGTGAACTTCAGAAATCATGATGGATATAAAATGTAAATAAATAATTTTGATTTTATACATTAACAGAGTGTTTGAACTACTTTTGCAGAGTTTGAAGAACTCAGTAGCTTTCCGTGTCTTACAGGTTTTAAACAACTTGAGAGAGAAAAAGTTTTTAAACCACTAATTCTAGGGAATTACTGAAAAAAAAAAAAATGAAGGAAAGATACGCTGAGTTTAGTTTTCCACATCAGAAAAATAGGGTTAATATATTAAGCAAAATACTTTTTTAAAGAAAACGCATGCGTGACAGAAATTGTTCGTTTAAAATTATCGCATTTATACTATTACATCAATGTTTTCCGATTTTAAGCCTCAAAATCTTTAACTTTTATTTCCGAAAAAGGCAGAGTCTAATATTTTAGTGAGCATTGCAATAGATGACACATTGTATTCTGTTAAATACGGTAATAACATTAACTGAAGGTGCCTTTCCTATGGTGGTCCGTTAGAGCACAGCTCCTCGTGGCTCTTGGCTTCCGAAGAGCCAGCGCAGCTACGTCATCAACTTCGCCTGCGTGTTTCAGGAGGTGGAGAGCTAAGGACCAGCCCTTATCTCCCAAGCCCTGGTTTCTTGGACCATGCGAGGCGGTGTTTCCGATGATTGGGCGTCATCATGTGTACCCACGTTGGTTTCCCGCTGTGGGACCCCAGTCGAAGCAAGGTGCGGTGCATGGTGCATGTGGAAATAGGTTGGACTGCACCGCTGTTGTGCTGGTGGGTAAGCTGGGTGTCTGTTGCACCATGTTGCTGAGCAGTGGCATATCTTGGGTCCGAGACCTGGGCTATCTCACCTCCTTCTCCTCCCCACAGTACTTTTTTTTTTAAAAATTGCGATGTTTAATTTTTAATTGTTAAGTAATAGAAGTAACTTATTTTATGTACATGCTATTGCTAACATGATACCAAATAATTATGAGGATTAGGATTTGAATACTTTATTTGTACATGAACTCCATTATTCTTTCCTTTTGTGTGAACTTGAGTGGTACGTTTTCATAAAAAGTTTCTTCCGAGTACTTTTTCATATTTAAGAAGAATGTTTCACTCTATTGACAAGTCAGCCAAGTTGCTCGAATGTACATGTCCTTGTATGACTCTAAGATATATCTTGATTTTTTTAATGCAGGAAAACTTCTTTCGGTAGTTGCAGTTGTTGATGGAAACTTTAATATTAGGTCTGCTAATTTGTACACCTCACTATGTCCAATTTATTCAACTTTATGTAACAAGTAAGGTCTCTTACTGATTTGTTTTTGTATTCAACAACACCTTCAGTTCATTTTTTTGTCGAGATGTAACAAAATTTGAAGCATAGAGTTCTTTAAGTTCTGACAGTAGATGTTCAAGGAAGCCTTCACAAAATTTATCAAAACAGTTCGAATCCAACAAAGCCACGAATTTAAGATATAATATCACTTATTTTAATTCCTTGAAACTTCACACAAACTGAAACAACTCTCGCGAAACGCGTGCTGTTATAGCGGAAGCATTCGGGTGACTGAGGTAGTCGAAGTCTTCTCTTTTCTGAGCGAACTATTGCGCAAAGCAATGGTCCATTCCCTCCATACGCTCATTCTTGTTGCAATGGAAACGCTAGCAGGTGATCGTATCGAAGGGTCTTCCAATGAGAGCAGCGAAGACATTGGAAGAGCTACTTGCGTTATGCCGTTGGCCTTCGCTCTCCAGACTGAGTCAAAGAAGCGAATCCGCACGTGTTTTTCTTTGTTGTTTCTTTTCGCAGCGAAAGCATCTTAATACCGTTGACAATTGACTTTTATTTGCGTGTTTTTAATTGACTTTTATTTGTGTTATATTTAATTGACTTTTATTTGTGCATTCTCTGGGTTTCGCAGCTAGCCTAGCTAGCCTCGAATGTACGCCACTGTTGCTAAGATACCAATCATGGCACCCGACGTATTGATCAACCGCGCGTAGTTGATCAATGTGAGCATTTCTGCTGGATGTCTGTTAATGGTTGATCCAGTTCTGGTAAACTATTCATACTCCAGTACAGGAACAGCCAACACGTGCGGCTGTTTCCGAAATACTGGCACCTTCCCTTTGGGCTCCTACTATCTGGCGGCGGTCGAATTCGCTTACGTCGCCATGTCTCCCCATTACTAGTAAACCTTGGCTGCTTACGTACAGATGATAGGTGTGCAAGATTATAATAGCCGCATGTGACGTTGATATTACGTGGTACCTCGTTGTCACTCCGAATATGTAGAATGGGGGGGGGGGTTGTTCCTAATGCAAAGTTAACTCTCAGTGTATATTATGTTTCAATTCCTCCGTATTCTAGTTTTGTGTCTGAATTCAGATCCAGTTTAGTAGGAAGCGTCATGAATGTATGTACTTCCGTTATACTAAACAGCATTTTGCGTGACGTTAAAATTTCTATTGTACACTGCTGGGCACCTAAAATGCAACACCAAGAAGGAAGCATCCGATTGGCCTGAAATTCGCAGCATGCGTAGCCCGCGACAGGACATGCAAACGATTAGCATTGCAGGGCATATGCAAATCATGTGCGCCCGGCATGCAACCGATAAGCACTATAAGAAGGGTGCACAGAACGCGTGGTGTAAGTAGTGGAAGTGTGTTGTCGCAGAATATGGCAGTCATTCCAGCACGTTTCGGAATTCGACAGAGGACGAATAGTGGCTTATCGCGACAGCTGTTTATCGTAGACATCCAGCCACAGTGAGCGTCGTGCTTATATCAGTTAATAGTATCTGACCGAAGAAAGAAGTTTTTCAGTCGGGTTTTTAGCCCCGCAGATATTGCTGTAAACGGAAACGTGAGCTTACGCCCTCTGATGGCAGACTTATGCGCTACGAAACATTTGAAAATATATGAGAAACATTTCCCCACGGAAACGGTCTCCAATATAGAAATAATTTTTCAAATCGGACTCTTAGAAGCAGAGGTATCGACAAAAAAATATATATGATATTACGCCCCCTGGCCGAAAAACCGTGCATTATTTTAAGAAGAATGTATTCTCAAAAGGTCTTTCGATGTCAGCGGAATCGGCCAACGAAATAATTTTTTCAATCGAGTTTTTAGGAGCCCAGATTTTGCTACAAATACATCAGACACAGAAATTAACACTTACGCCCCCTGGTGGTTAAACCATTCTTTATCAAATGTTAGAAATTATAGTCAAAGCATTTCCTATCAGCAGCTCTATCCGGTGCAGAAGGAAGTTTTCTAATCGGAATTTTGGAAGCAGATATATCGGGGAAAACGCAATTTACTTTAACTCCTCTTAGCGTAAAGTCTATGTATTACTTGACAATTTTGAAATTATATGAGTGTTTCATACCGGAAACACTATCTTACAAAAAAGGAATTTTTCAATACTGACTCTTAGAAGCAGATATATTGACAGAAATAGTATATATATCTACGCCCTGTGGCGAAGAAACCATATATGATTTTTAGAACAAAATATTCTCAAATGTTTATCGAAATGAGCGGTATCGGCCCACGAAAGAATTTTTTCAGTGGAGCTTTTAGAAGCTCAGATATTGATGGAAATACCTGCGAAGTAGAAATTAACCCTTACGCGCCCTGGTGGCCAAACCATATTTTATAAAAAATTAGAAGCACAATCAAAACATTTCCCAGCTGGAGCTGTATCCGGCGCAGGAAGAATTTTGAAAAATTCCTTCTTTGTTGGAGAGTGTTTCCGATGCGAAATATAAATTCAAAATGTTCAAGTACATCATAGACTTTCCGCTAGGGGGCGAAAAACGTAAATTGCATTTTCTGCGTTGCTTCTGCTTCTAAAACTCCGATTTGAAAAAATCCTGCCGTCTCGCATACAGCTCCTGATGAAAAACGTTTTTCGTATAATTTCTAATATTTGGTAAAGAATGGTTTGACCACTAGGGGGCACAAGTGTCAATTTCTGTTCCTTATGTATTTGCAGCAAAATCTGAGCTCCTGAAAACTCGACTAAACTTTTTTTTTTATTTTTGGACCGTTACTGCACACATCGAAAAACTTTTGAGAATACTTTCTTCCTAAAATAATGCAAGGTTTTCCCGCAAGGGGGCATAGATGCATATCTTATATTTGTCCATATCTCTGCTTCGAACATTCCGATTTGAAAAATTCTTTCGGTGTTGGAGAGCGTTTCCGGTGCGAAATGTTTCTCATATAAATTCAGTTTTTTCTTAAAGCACAAGTCTGCAACCAGAGGGTGTAAGCTTGCGATTCCGTTTACAGAAATATCTGCTGAATTAAAAACTGGATTGAAAAATTTCTTTCTGCCGTCAGATACTATTGCCTTCCATACCGATTCCATTGACTTTGAATAGCTTTGATAAAGACTTGCTCATTACACCCGAATATTCGGTGTTATCTTTCTTGTTGTTGTTATTTGTTTATTTTTATTTTTTATTCTCAGTTAAGTAAAAAAATTCGGACTCGCTCCACTCGAGGATTGTACTATAAGGTTTAATATTTTGCTCCTACGTTGAAAAATCTTTTCCTCTGAGACGAAGACTGACTTGTTAAATAATCAGATGGCGAAGTTCACTGAATGAAAGGGAAGACATCATCCGCCACCGAAAGCACTCATTAATTACTGTTGAAACCGACAAGCTGGCCTGTAAGATGGGAGCCAGAAATGGAACGGTTATAACGAAGTGAATTTCTCCGTCATATTTATCCGCGCCAGGATTCGAACCCGGGTCCACTCATTCCGGAATAAGTTGCTCTACCAATTGAGCTACGCGGACATTTTATCCTGATTCCTATCTGCCTTTATGTCGTGTGCGTCCTTCTGGCAGATACGTCACATCTCCTGGTACGTTACATCATCTCCCCCTTATTTTTATTTTAAGTGCTGCTCTCTTATTTTTTCCTATCTCGCGGCGTGGAAATAACATCACACCATTGCGAGATTGTGAACGGTCGGGTCATCCGGATAGTTCGGGCGCCATTATAACGAAGTGCGTTTCTCCGCGCCAGGATTCGAACCCGGGTCCACTCATTCCGGAATAAGTTGCTCTACCAATTGAGCTACGCGGACATTTTATTCTGATTCCTATCTGCCTTTATGTCGTGTGCGTCCTTCTGGCAGGTACGTCACATCTCCTGGTACGTTACACGGTGTTTTCAATTTTAACATTGAAATCCAACTTCGTTGGCTTTAGCTACTATAACACGTGGCTTCTTTTTTCTTTTACGATATATGTTTACATAAACCGACTTTGCAGTTTTTCAACACCCAAACCAAAACGAGCTTCTAGAGGCATTCTTTGCTACAACGGATATAAAGAAGTTCGAAGTAGTTGCTTACAAATTTGGGGATCGAGGGCTACCTGTATTGTACTTAAGTGTAAAAGAAGAACAGCATTTACATTTGTAAGAGAAAATTGAGAAACAGCTGTAACATCTTCCTGTTATTTGTTTTTCGTCAAAGTGGGAGTGGTTTTACAATGCTTGTGTTGGAGAGAAGGGGTTTTGAACGGAAATCTGGTGCGTTTCGTTTTTGGAAGGGATAGGGGATTTGGCTTTTGACCCCGGTAAGAAGTGGCTACCACCGGACACTCGCGAGGAGAATACGAGATTGCAGCCCCGGTGGAGCAGTGGTCTGAACGCTGGCTTTCGACCATTGGTCCGAGAAGTGTCCGGGTTCGAATCCCGGTGAAGCATGGATGTTGTGTTTGTCTTATGGCACCGGCTCTCTCCCTTCTCTGGATTCTAAATTAGAGAAGGGCGACTGCTTGTAACCCATTGAGTTGCTCACAGTGGTCGTTAAAACTTGAATAAAAAAAATGAATACGCGATTAAAAACGGAGAAAAAAGTGTAACTGAAGAAGACTTGGAGAAAAAGTTGAAATTGACACCAGTAAATCCTCTATTTCGTGGATCCATGGGAAAGATACCAGAACAGTAAAGTAAAAAACAATTTTTTTTCACGCTAGTTGGGAGTTATTTTATCGCCAGAAAACGTGCAACTGAACCACCAACAAGAAAATTCAAATAATATGATGCATTTTTAAAATTTCAAGAGCGCTCTGTTTTCTTTCTCTCCCTTTTTATTTCATCATCATCATTACAACCATGGGAATGATTCCCATAGGTGTCTGTTACCATTCTAACTATATTGTCCCATTGAAGTCTTCGTTGTAGAGTGGTTCAGTTCTTGAAGAGTTCCAGCGCACCAGCCTTTGATATCGTCAGTCCACACACGGTGAAGCGTTCTCTTGCATTTCTTCCGTTCATAAGGCCCGACGCCCATGTCTTCATCTTTCTGTCATTTTTCGTTCTGCATATGTGTCCAAAGAGTCTTAGTTTTCTCTGTATGAATTTAGGGTTTCTTTTAGTTGTATTCTTCTGTACGCTTCTTCATTTCTTATTCTCTGGTTCCATCCGATTCGTAAGATTTTACGATAGTACTTTCTTTCAAAAGCAAGTATCCTTCTCTCTGATTCCTTTGCCAATGTCCAAGTCTCGCATCCATATAGCATGCTGCTGAAGATGCATGTCTCGAGAATGCTTAACTTAATTTTGAGGCTAATAGCTCAGCTCTTCCTAAATTTTATCCATGGCTTTCAATAATGTTGTAGCCTTTGCAATTCTGATTAAAATTTCTTTTTTCTGTTTGTCATTACAGTATGTTATACAGCTTTCGAGATAAATAAATTTTTCCACATTTTCAAGTTCCTGAATGATCCTTTTCCTGACCTCTTTTGCACCAGGTGCAATTGATTTATCTTTTCTTTGCCTTCCAAAATAATCTTTTTCCTAATACTTGTTAAAAATTCGTACGTATGGAACATGATAAATGAATGGCGTGCTGTCTCCGTACGATGTCATCAAACCACCATCCCTAATTGCACAATAAAAACTTTATTTACAATAAAAGATATGACATAAAAATATTTAAAAGGGCAAGATCTTTCGGGGCTACAATAGCACCCATCCTCAGGCCACCCAAACAGTGCCACAGAGCACTCGGAAGCTCCGTAATATATAACCAGTCCCTCAAGGAGACCCACAACGCATTTGTTCAAAACACAGGTGATGCCAATTGAGGAAAAAAGTAAAACAGAAAGTAATACAAATGATACAGTTGATTAATTAAGTAAGGTCCTCTTCTTCAGTAGGTTGAAGGGAAGAAGTAATTATTTTCCTCTATTGTCTAGGAAACAAAACAGGTAAGTCCAAGTTACAACAGGTAGTACCATAAGAAATAATATACTCTCTGTAAAAAAGACGGTTTGTTTGTTGACAGTAGAGGAAAGTACTATTGTATTAGGCCAATCGGGAGAATAACCTCCCTGGCGAACAGCTGTAGTAAATGATGTAGAAATGGAGCCAGTTCGAAGTGCATATTTGTGTTCTGACAATCTAATGTTCAGACTTCAAAGGGGTAGAACCTATTTAGTATTTAATATCATCGTTAGAGGCCTATCATTTTTCGATCATTTTTCGTGCCTTTTCTGCAATATCGTTAGATGCCTCAATTGGCATCACCTGTGTTTTGAACAAATGCATTGTGGATCTCCTTGGGGGACTGGTTATATATTACGGCGCTTCCGAGTGCTCTGTGGCACTGTTTGGGTGGCCTGAAGACGGGTGCTATTGTAGCCCCGAAAGATCTTGCCTTTTTAAATATTTTTAAATTATATCTTTTATTGTAAATAAAGTTTTTATTGTGCAATTAGGGATGGTGGTTTGATGACATCGTACGGAGACAGCACGCCATTAATTTATCATGATCTTTTTCCTGATCTCTTTTGCACCAGGTACAATTGATTTTATCTTTTCTATGTTCATCTTTAGTCCATATCTTTTACAATCTCTATTCAGTTCTTGTACCATTTGAACCAGTTCCATTTCATCTCCTTGAATCAGTGCAATGTCATCAGCGAAACACAGATGGTTCAATCTTTGTCTGCCAATACAAATTCCCATGTCCTCATACCTGATTTTGTCAAACATTCTCTCCAGTTGTGAGATGAAGGTGCTTGGCGATATTGGATTTCCTTGTCTTGTACCTCTGCTGGTGGTAAACTAAGCTCCACATCTGTTTCCTATACTGAGAGCAACTTGTGCATTAATGTTTATTTCTTTCAGAAGCGGAATTATCCTGGCACCCACGCCATATGATTCCAGCACAGCCCAGGTGATGTTTGTATAACACTGTCAAAAGCTTTTTGGAAGTCCACAAGTCATGTGAATACTTCTTTGTTCTTTCTTCGTGCCTGGGCCGCGGGTGGCCTAGTGGGCAACGTTCCTGACGGCCACGGAAAGGATTTCAGGTTCGATCATAGGCAGTTACGAACGCTCGATCCACTAAATATCCGCAGTGCGTCGGATGGGCACGTTAAGCCGTCGGACCCCGGGTACTGGCCCCTCGGTAATAAAGAAGGGCGTCTTCCTCCTCCCTTTCTACTTCGCTTCCGTGTCACTTTCCTATCGGGCACTCTACCCCAAATCTCCTAGCTTCCTATTTCTAAGAGTTGTTTAAGACCTAGGGTTAAACACTCCCTTCCTAAAAACCCTCTACATTTGATCATTTTTCGTGCCTTTTCTGCAATGAGTCTTAAGGCTAATATCTGCTGTATGATACCCCTGTTTTTCCGAAAGCATGCCTGTTTATCTGCCAAGTGTTCTTCAATCTGTCTTTTTAATCTTTCAGTTAATATAATCAAAATTTACCCAGATGACTTATCAGCGCAGTAGTTCTATAGTTGTTGCATTCCAATGTATTTCCTTTTTTACGGAGAACTACCGATATTGATGTCTTCCATTCTTCTGGCGTGCATCCATTCTTCATATCTTGTTGCACATTTTGTGTATTTCTCGAAATAAGATGTTGCCACCATTCTTGATCATTTCCCTCATTATGCCATCATTGACAGGACATTTTTTTTCCATTTCATTACTGCCTTCCGTACTTCATCTTTCAGGATATCATTCTCAAAATCTGTAGGCTGCCCCGGGGGCGCAGTGTTCTAAGGTTCGAATCCCGGTGAAGCATGGATGTTGTGTATGTCTTACAGCACTGGCTCTGTCCCTTCCCTGGGACCAGAGACTCTAAATTAGGGACGGGCGACTGCTTATAGCGCATTGAGTTGCTCAAAGTGGCTGCTAAACCTCCAATCAAAAAAAAAAAAAATAAATATCGGTGGTGATATTTCCTTTAACTCTTTGATAACCTGCGTTGTAGTATTTTGATCATTCTGAGTTTTGTATATCACTACAGTATTTCGTCCATCTCAGGCTTTGCATTTTATCTAACTGTTTTTACTTTTTGGCATAGCAAAATTATTCGCTGGTTAACTAAATTAACGAAAGGAGCCTAAGAAACAAAGCAAAACTTGCATCTGCATTCGTGGCAAGATATGCTTTGTAGTTTAACACAGAGTCACCACTACTACTCTTCAGCCCCCCTATAATTCTAGAACCTAGCTACGATCCTGCGTTTTTCTTGGACTAAAGAAAAACCTCAAAGCGTGACAGATATGTCCACGAAAAACTGGCGCATAAATAAAAACACAATGCTCTCTAAGCCGCAAGATTGAAACCTTATTATATCAACATACTATTATCGGCAGATATTACGGGATTTTTAGTACAGATAAGATACGAGAACTTACATGTAAGTGTCGGAGATCGATATGAGGTTCATTATTTTAAAACTGTTATGTTCTTCATTTGCTTTATCTTTTCATCACGAAATGCGCAGATATCATCAATAAAATAATCGTTGAAAAAAAAAAAAGAAAAAAAAAGGGGATGCGCAGACATCTTTTGAAAATAATTGTTGCAAAAATCGAAAATGTTGCAAACAAACAACCCACGTCTTCAGAACGAAACAATGGAGCTTTTGTTGTCTACAGCATCATGGACTGATTCCAAGTACTCAGCAGTATATTTGAACTCTAAAAGGGCGAACTACAAAAACAGCATTGACGTTTTTAATCTTGTTACATGGGAAATTGATTTTGGTAACAAACAGGAAGCGTTGTTGCCATCCGAAGCTGTTTTGTCCAGTAGATTTATGACTTTCTCAGCAAACAGTTGGAAAACACTTTCATCAGGAGTAACCTAAAGATAAATTTGAGGATTGTGGCTGTGGGAAAGGTTATGTTTTTATTGCAGCTCGAAGTAAACTGTTTTTTTTTAAATGTTGCATATATTTCTCCTGAAGAATTTAAAGGTCCAATTGTTCCTTACAATTCAGAAGAATTTCTGTTTAATGCCGCTTGATTACTTCAAACATTCATCCTACTAATAAACGTTATCGCCCCCCTCCAAAAAACAACAACAAGAAATGAAAAGTTACAAGATACATATCTAAATGTTTCAAGATTCATGTTCATTTCAAAAGCTGAAGCAGAATAAGGTCTGGGCGTAGGTATTCTCCAATTAAATTTACAAAACAGTTTCCTGCAAAGCAGGGTGAACATATTTCTTCCAGATGAGACTTCAGTAGAGATAAAATATTCCGCAAAATGAAAATAATCATAGAAACTATTTCAGAAGTTTTGTTTGAATTGTAATATGAGGTTTTACAAATTACGATGTACAATATTCACCTAATCAATGCCTAGAACTCTCGTTTTGAAGCCTAAAGCTGAATACATTTGGACCTAGTAAGAAAGCACTAAGTTGTTACGACAATATTCAGTGCAGTAATAATGGCATACTTTTTTTTAATCTGTTTCATTTTGTAGACAGTGTCAACACTATATCTTCCAGTTGAAAGACAGCTTACTTCCGCGCAATTAAATAACTAAACATTATTAAATGGTTTCCGAGTTTTCTAGACTGACATGAGGTTCGCTTCAACCAGATACTTGGAATTCAAGGAAACAGTTGTGTGAAGTGGATGCTTACCAATCCAAGACAAGAATTAGCTGAAAAAGAAAGTGAAAAAAGCAGGTAAGAGAACTCTACAGGTGAAAATAAAATACAGTAGTTGTTAGAACCAAAGAAGTTCGTGGAAAGCAAAATCACTCTTAGGATCGCAACAGCAAGGCAGAAGTCCGGAAAGCAATGCAAAGTTTTTGGGAAATTTTGAACTTGCTGACGAAATACTACAGTTCTTTAATGTAAAACAAAACAATAACAACGAAAGCTGCAATGCACAAGTGCTAGGTAATTACTATTTATAGAATGAGTTTATTTGCATATGAGTGGAGGCAATTCCAGGTACATAATTACGAAAAATAGTAAGTTACCCTCTGTGAGAAATACCATTAACATACAAAGTCAAATATGCTAACATTGTACATTCCATGCTATTTACGATGAGAGGCAGTCCGATACAACGTGTGGCCATTAGGATGACATGCTTGTTTCAAATATTCTGATAAAATTCTCAGTTTATGTTTTGCCAAATGCAATATAAAGTTCATTTTCAAAAACCGGTGTTCTCAGAAACTGATAAAAAAAAGGCATAATACAAACGGATAGCAACCTGGGTTGTCATATGGTATTAAAAACGGGAAGAAAATAAAATTTCTTACTGCAGTTATATCTTCTTTTGTTTTAGTGTTCATGGTGATGCTTCTCGAATTAACAGGCTAAGAAAAGTTTTACATTGAATTTCCTTATCCCATGCAAAGAGAGTAAGCGGAAATGCTTAGGTGGTTTTTCTAAACGCATTATTTCAGATATAAATTATTCGGAACGCATATTTTGTTTTTCAAATTATACTGCTGGTTGTAAGGTGATCTTTTACTTTCTAACCCGCTGTTAACAGTGAATAGTAGAATAACAGAATGAACGATTTTTTAGTTAATAAAATATGCAAGTTTCAACAGTTTCATAATTTTCTTCCAGATTTAAAAAACAAAGGACAGGGCAGAATATCCTCATGAGCGAATTATGGAAAAATGTGTGTTTATCCGAGTACGTGTGAACACGTACGTTGACTTCTAGGCTATTTACATCTCATTTACATAAATAAAGTTTCGTCTGTAGTCGACATGAATTACACTTATAGCATTTATGTTAATGCTTCGTTGCATATCGTAAAAAAATGAACGGTTAATGCATCACTCTGTTAATACAAAGTATTAATACAACTGGCACAAAGCTGCTCTAGGAAAAACTTGCGTTGTTACAAATTTAGTGCTGTCGACTATTTCAAGCTAGGGCAAATTCATTGTGTTCCGTAGAAATATTTTTCCTGTGTGATAGATAGAGGAAAATAGAAAATAATTTCAAACGTGGGAAAAAGGTGAAAAAGGAAACACGTGAAATTGTTTTCAAAATGGTAGAAAATGCTGTGGAGCGTCACAGGCATTCAAATAAAATTTACACGGCGTCCTGTATAGAAATTAGAGGTGATTCTTTTGAATGTAGAGTTTCTTTCATTCTTCTTTTTATTCTGGGAATCGATTTGAGTCCTGGGAAAGACAAAAGCTATTCTCACTTAATAATATCAAAGGCTTTTGTCATATTATTTCACATTTTTGCTCTTTACACTGCTTATCTAGATATTAGTTATGTTAAAATGACAAGGAGTCGAGAAACATTAGTCTTATTGTTCGTTGATTGTTTAGTATATGGTTTGTGGCAGGTTTTTCGATTTAGAACACCTTCTCTCATGTTGTTGCTCGAAGACATGGACATTCACGACGAAATATCTGCTTCCTCCGCATGGCGCAAAGAAATTGTCATTTCGTTGCTGATGTTAATAGCGATTTTAACCTTTTCCATGTCTCTAATAGGTGCATTTTTCTTTGAATCGATAACTAATAGTACACGATTACTGGATATTTTAATTTTCGGGTTAAACAGAAAACTGACATCAAAATGGACCCTGTTTTTTATGTTTCTCGCGCATATGGCCGTGTTTCTGTTTAAAAGCACGGTTTCAATTCTTTCCGCTTTGCTTTACGGAATGCTGTGCTGCCGGTTGAAAGACATGTTGTTTAATGTAAATTCACGGATGGAAATTGTTTTCTGGCAAAGACGTCACTTCGTAGAGATAAGCAAATGTATGAAAGCGTACAAAAGGACGGTTAAAATCATCGGTCGTTTTCAGAAAGTCTTTTCTTTTCCATCTTTTCATCTCATGACAATTCTTTTCGCTTTCATGTTTTATTCTATCGCAAACATGCTGGCATCCGCAAACCAACCACATATGATAATGTGTTCGGCAATTCTTGTTAGCAACTACACCGCTGCGGCAGGAATGCTTTTCTGCGCTTCAGAAATACCGGAGAAAATGGAAATGATAAAACATAATCTACTTTCACTTTACGAAGAATCACTAATTACGGATTGCAACAACAAAGCATTTAAAAAATACATAGAAACTGTTGCACATAGAAAGGTTCTAGTGCTCTCGGGTTGTGGCATGATTTTCTATACCAAAGGAACAATTTTAACCTCTTTGGGAGCACTAGCTACTTATTCGCTAATGATCATGGGAATTTAAGCATATACCAAATATTTGCATTTGCATTCTGATACCTGATTGATTTCAAAAGGGGAAAAAAATGAGTGTTTGTGTATGTGGAATTTCCTCTTATCATTGAAAATGTGCATCAGATTCAGATTCACGAAGTTGCGAATGATATCGGACAGCACTCAAAGAGATGTCAAAATGAATCGCAATAAAAAATCGAACCCTAAAAGTAACAACTGTGAAATCAAAAACTTACTCACAGTATGGCAAAAATAAAATAAAGTTGATAGAACTTGTACGAATAAAACGAAGGAAGAAATATTATCATTTGTTCAATGTAAAAAAAAAAAAAATTCTGAAATTCCCGAACCACTTTCAGTGATTCTTTTCGTGAAGTAACGAGGCATATTTCTGATAGAACCTTTTACGTGAAATCACGGAAAGAAATCGGAATTTCTTGAAATTTTAGTACTCCCTGAAAATTAGGAATTTTCAGAAAACTTTCCGCAGTTCTTTTCTTATATTGACGGTAAATTTCCGTTTTTAAGATGCGTTAACGGAAACTTTGAATTTCCAGAAACATTTCCACAATTCCTTTTGTATAATAACGGAAAACGTATGTTTTCGCTTTTTCTGTATCCATATGACGGAAATTGTTCGGTAATAGAAGAGATCGGCAGGAATAGTTGAGGTTTGATTAACAATTAAATTTCAATCGCCTGTCTGAAGATCTGATTTTGAATTTCTGTAGGAAGATCGGATATTGTGGATAGCATATCAAATGAAATTTTGATTATTGTGGCACCGGATATTTCTTCCACTCTCCCCCAATTTGGTGCACCAACTATTGTATATTGTGTTACCGTTAGAAACCGAGTACTTAAATTATTGTACAGGTGATTGTATGATGTCCGTATATATCAGTCTGTGGAATCCTTAAGACAAAAGCTATTACAGCTATCAAGAGTAAAATTTATATTCAGGATTCTTAAATAATACTATAAAACAGCACATTTCACCTTTTCTTAAAGATAACTGAACGTCATTTCCAGTTTAAAAAGATCTGAAGTTCCAAAGCATTATGTTGCTTCGAAAAATCACGATGAAAAAAGCACTTAATTTGTGATAAGTCCTCCTACAGAAAAAATAAAATTATTGCAAACCTATTAAAAATAATAAGATCCAACACAAAATAAAATGACTAATTCACTCGCGTTAATGGCAAAAAACACTTCCTCATTGCGCAATTAGAACGCGTCTATGCTTTCTGATTACTTCTGGCTCAGTGGTTAAGCAGCGCGGTTTCTGTTGACCCACGCAAATGAACTCGGATTGAATCCTAGCAGAGAGGATATTCTTTAGTGTAATGTCTGAAAAATTTGGGGTCTTCGATGTTGTGAAATTTCTGTTTAAATACGGATAAACCCGAAACGGGTCTTTCTGAAAAAAAAAAGGGAATTACTGTGAAAACACGACAGTTAAAAAATCGTCTCTTTAAAAAATCAAGGAGTCGAGAAATATTAGTCTTATTGTTTGTTGATTGTTTAGTATATGGTTTGTGGAAAATCTGTAAAAATACGAAAGTTAAAAGATCGGGCACTTTCAGAAACGTAAATTTTCGTTAAAAGACGGACAGTTGGCAGCAATTTTGCTGCACGTTATTTTTAGGAATTTTCGGTGAATTCACACCACTTATTTTTTAGAGTGTTCGGAAAACTATAAGTTCTGAATCATCTCTCAGACATCGTGGATTTCTTTCATCACGCACTGAATTACACGAAATACTGTGTATTTTTAAAGTTGCAAAAGTCACGACGTTCTGACCCAAAGAGGAAGCATAAAAAGGTCGTGAAAGAACTACGAGAAAAAGTGAAATCACAAGAATGTTATAATAACGGCATTTATAAGACGACACAAATCTCAAAAGTTTTAAGAGACTAATTATTGATTAATTTCAACGAAAAACATCCATTTAAATTAGTGAAGGAAATCGGTTTAGAAAGTGAGCAAATCTGCCACTCGACGGCGAAGAATATTTGAAGTCAGTAACAACAATATGATTGGGGAAAAGTAATCAACAGGAAAAGTAATCAAGCAAAGACAACTAGGATGCAATGGAACACTGTATTCGCTGGACCACAACTCCCTTATTAATCGACGAACATCATACTATCTACATGGTGCAAAATACCTGAAGACATCTTCGGCATCTCAATGGTGTCGATCCCACGTGGGGTACAAGCAGTTACAGCGGTGAAAATTGGCCAAGTACCAGGAGTTATCAATGCATCTATGAAATATGTCGAAAGCTGGTGCTCTATGAAAAGGAACTATGTATATCTTTGTTCAGCATATCACCTCTTTAATTGTACGCACTTTGTACCGTGCTCTTCTTGCTGCTTTAAACCCATGTGATAATACTCTTTGTCCTGATCAGACCAAGCATTCATTTACAATGCACTTATTACTCCCATTTGTCTCAAAATGACGCTCCTTCAAATATTTCTTTAGTTATGAAAACAGATGATAATCAGAGGGGGCTAAATATGGGGAATACGGTGCACGAGGCATCAACTTGAAGTGCAGATCTCGAAGATATCCCTTGTTGGCTGGGTTTTATGTAGATAATTGTAACTGTCGAGAGTCAATATGATTATCTTGACATTCTAAATATTGACCATTTCACAGGGAATTCTCGAGATCCTTCATGCTATCAAGAAATTGAAACGAAGCAGAACTGTTGGCCCTGATGTGATTCCTTAGTACGTTCTCAAAGGATGTGCTGGGATGCTTAGTAAACCGCTGCTTCATATTTGTAACCTAAATGTAATTATTGGTATTTTCCTTCCTGATTTGAAAAAGGCGAAATTTATTCCTGTTTTCAAGAAAGACAGCCGAGACCATATTATGAATTATCGGCCTGTTTCTATTATTTCTGTTCTTGCAAAACTCCCAGTCTCTTATTTATTCTAAGCTACACGGTCACTTCAAACGTACCCACAATTTTGTGCAATACGGTTTTGTGAAGAAACGCTTAACGTTTACCAACATGTTCCACATCACAGAAGATATTTCGTCATATATTGACAGAGGATCACAACTTGATGTGATTTACACTGACTTTGCTTTCCACAAGATTAGTCATGGCATCCTGCTCAAGAAGTTAAACTGTTTTAGTCTCAGTGATGATTTTCTGTCCTTGTTTAAGCTTTCTAACCTGCCCGAGTCTGTTACTTACAACAACCATGTTTCTGATCCCTATGTTACCACGTTTGGGATACCCCAAATCTTTAATTTAGGAATAAATTTGTTTTCAATACACATTAATGACCTAATATTTAACATTGATGGTCCTCCTTATCTCTTGTTTGCGGATGATGTCAAGCTATGTATATCGCAATGTACAAACTTTTGATGACTGTACTGCTCTTAAAACTGACATCATAAAACTGCTACAGTGGTGTACGTTAAACCATCTCCACCTCAACATCTCCAAGTGTCATGTCATTTCCTTTTCGTGGAAAAGAAACCCATTTTGAATACAAAGCTAGCGACTGTACTTTTAGGCAGAGAAACAATATCCAGGACTTGGGAGTTACATTTGATGATAACTTGAACTGTAAGAGCCATATCCAAAGAATTTTACTTTCAGCATATAGAAATCTTGCATTCAATATGAGACTTTCTAAGTGTTTTTCCAATCCACATATACTTATTCTTAGTTTTTTTAGACTACGGTCAGACCTTCACTAGAGTATGCTGCGATTTTGGAGTCCTAGCATTGCAGCAATTATATGGCGTAATCCCGTATTTCTTTTATGATTTGTCTGCTTCTCCGGGCAAACACGGGATAAGATTCTTAACCTCCAGATTCGCTAAACATGAATGCTGGTTGCTTCGACTAGCGAATCCTGTGATGGTTAAATTCAAATTGATCGGAAACTTGAAACTTGGTCGCTCTGGGTGGTGTAGTGGTTAGCATACCCGGGCGTTTTCTGGGAGACGCGGGTTCGAGTCCCGCTCCAGGACGATGAAAATTTTCAAGTTTTCGGATATTATCTGACTTACCATCCTTGTCACATTTACGCCAAAAATCGGATTGTCATCTTCAAAATTTGATCTACTAAATAAATTTGAGAAAGTACGAAAAAGATTTCTTCGACACCTTTTTCACAGATGTATTGGACTTTTGTATCGAGGATATCCGGACTGATGACCTGTTATTCTTCAAGATGACTTCTTTACCTTCGAGAAGGAAGGCTCTACGGTTAAGTTTCTGTGCGATATCATCAATAGAGAGATAGATAATATTCTAATTGTAAACGGATCAAATTTTCGTATGCCACGTTCACCGAGGGCAAAATGTGAAGTATTTGCAGCGCCATTCTGCAGGACTGAAGCTGGAAAATATTTTCCGTTATACAAAATGTATAAACTTTACAACTCACTAGAAGAATAACAGGATATTTTTATTGTAAGTTACGATTTCCTTCGCAAAGCATGTTTTCCGAGATTTTAAGTATCACTTTTAATGCACTATGTTATTAACGTACAATGATGTTATAGCAATCTCTGTAACTAGATCTACAGTCTGTGTGGATGTTCTTACAAATAAATAAGGAAATAATTTTCTTCGGCATTCTTCTTTAAGTATGTGGTGTAATTAGCGTAGTAGATCACAATAATTGTGGCTATTTCTGGTTTACCCTGATTCCATGTAATCAACAAAGACCACACTTTCAACATCCCAAAGGCTGCTGATAACACCTTGCTAACAGATGACTGTCGTCGAAATGTTTTGGCAGGGGGAGATCTAGAATGACGCCACTTCATCGATGTTTTTTAATTATTTCTTTTTCTTTGGCTTTTAGATCATAGTGGTGAATCAAGCTTTCAAACATAGTCTCAAGTCGGCTCACAAAATGAGAAGGATTCTATGCAAAATGGTCAAGAACAGCTTTTGAGCAGTCAGCCCTCTCCTCTTTCTGTCATGGGGTCAAGCTTTCTCATCCGCAAATCATGAATACACACATAGGATGTACACATCAATAGGACATGTTTAAAGATGTCCACATGATGTGCACATCCATTGGACATGTTTAAAGCTTCAGCGGTTATATGGAGGCCAAACGCTGATTTTCCATTATTAAGTTGTGCACAATATCAGTGTTTTCTCAAGTTGACTGCTGCCACTTGTATTCCACTAGGGGGGGGCATCTTGTATGAAACCCAACCGCTTCTAAATTCAGCCATATAGATCTTGACCATGTTGTAGTACGGACAGTCATTAGGCATAGCTACCCTCATATCCTCGGCGATTCCCTTTGGGCTCAATCCTTTAACAAAAAGGTACTTCGCGATGGCACGCTTCTCTTCTCTGTCGAAATTCATGTTTCCACACACTTGCACTTCTTCACAACAGGAAACGAAAAACAGCCATTAATGACTCGAAATTCATATTTCAGAAGAATAAGTTTAACACGCGTGGGCTACAGTAATTCCACAACGACGGCAACTATATCAGGCTACACATTTATTGATATCACCCTTGTACACACAGATAAGCAGATGATCATAATGGAGTTCATGAGAAAGCCTTAGCGCTGTTGGAAGTAACATTTTAAAACTTCACCCTCTCTCTTTTTTTTTTTTTTCATTCAATTTCTGCATCCTCTTCGAGCAGGGTTTTCTTGTGCTATATGGAGCTGTTTTAATGCAAAATTTTCCCGCTACACGACTCAAGCTTAAATTTTGATGCTATTCATCTTTCTCGATAGCTGTAAAGTTAATCCCACGCGTAAAATATCGATGTAACAGAAATGGGTAACGGAAGTTGTTAAAGCCATTGTTGAAATATGAAGTTTGAACGCTGACCCGTGAAGTGACGCAAGAATAGATAATTTCACTGTTACTCAGCATTACATTTTACTAAACTATCGCTGAGTATTATTTTATCACGTTTTACATAGACGTCACAATATCTTATTTCAATACGCGCAAATTACGAGAATCTGATGCTAAATGTGATGGTTGGTTGGTTGGTTGGTTGGTTGGTGTATTTTAATGGCTCAAGGGTCAGGTCTGGCCAAAGAGCGCCAATCACAAGGCAATTAAAGAAAACAAGTTAAAAGCTAGGTAGAATAATAAGTATCACGGCGGAGTAGGACAACTGAAAAACAAGAACGATAAAAGCTTGGTAATTTAAATTAGTTTAAGAAAGTCAATTTGCTTGAAAAATGAAAAGACTGAGAACGTATCACAACAGTCGCCTAAGATTCTTTGAAGGGAAGCTGTATTGTCTTCCAATGAATAAGCTCGGAAATATTGAAAACGGTTAGCAAGAAAGCGCACACAAGTACACAAGACATGAAGGACACTGAGACGACTGTTACACGTCTCGCACATTGGGGCAGTGTCGCCACACAAGAAGAAGCGGTGGGTGAAACGACAATGCCCAATGCGCAGACGCGCAAGAACTACTTCCTCGCGACGATTCTTCCGCAATCCAGATTGCCATAGTCCGATCTGTGGTTTGATGGAAATAAGTCTGTTGCTGCCCTGTTGAGTCCACAGGGACTGCCACTCGTCCTTGATACATTTGCGATTATGGACGAGTGGCAGTCCCTATACACTCGTCCGTGATACATTGGGTGATTGTCAAGGAGGAAAGAGATCTGGCTGAGGTGTCGACCAGCTCGTTACCCCGAATCCCAACATGGCCGGGAATCCAACAGAATCGGACAAGGAATCCAGCACCCACCAAAGTTCCCAGGAGACGACGGACATCTCTGGTGATTGGTGAGTCGCTATCCTTCGGGGAGGATAAGGCTTGAATAACTGATTGAGAATCAATACAAATCATAGTGCGACGATGGTGTTTGGAATGAATGTGGCGTAAAGCGAGGTGCACCGCATGCATCTCTGCCGTAAAGACTGTCGCAACCGGCGGAACTAAATGTGATAAAAGCCATTAAAAAGGAATTTTTGATGGTACGAAAACAGTGTATGGCAGAGAAATTTGGCTTTCTCTAGAATTTCCCACACCCCCTCAAGGAAGATTATCTGCTGTTGACGAGAGCTCCAAAACGATTTATAGCAGATGGGGTGTTGTAACCTGTAGATATCTTTCACCAAATGTTACTAATCCCCCTTAGTAACACACTTGCAATTCAGCTTTTTCTTCCTATCTTGAGATCGGATTTTAACTTGTGCATCTTTCTTTGTTACATCACATTTCATCAGCGCCAGAGTTGTTTCTTACGTTTGTCTAAATCTGAATAATACACAGGGTGTCCCATAAAGGGGTAACCAATTTCAAACAGCCATAACATTTTGTGATATAAATTATAACTTGTGTTAATTGACAGAACAGATAATGCAGTTTATAGACATTCGACATGGGCACCATTTGTCACCCGAACAATGTCTAAACGATATTCACAGTTCCAACCATGTTTATTTTGAGAATGTCCGTATTAACTTTCTGCAGTGCGTCTGTAATCCTCTTCTTTAGGTCAGCAATGTCTGCAATACGGCTGCTGTAAACCTCACGCTTGATGAATCCCCCATAAAAAAAATGTCACAGGGTGTTAAGTCCGACGAACGTGGGGGCCATGCAATGGGACCACCGCTCCCAATTCATCGATTGGGAAATTTGATATCCAGAGACTTCTTCACAATCAAAGCCAAATGAGGTGGTGCTCCATCTTTTTGGGAAAATGACCGGAGACTGGGGATACATAAACTGCTCAATCATGACCAGGTAAATTATCAGCTGTCACGGTCGTTTCCTGAAAAGAAAAGGGTCCAATAACACTGTCGACCATTATGCCACACCAAACACTCACTTTTGGACTAGCATGTTCGTGTTCCATTGTGCAATGCGGGTGTTCAGTTTCCCAAATTCTCACATTCTGTTTATTAACCTTTCCAGAAACATGGTAAGTGCACTCATCCGAGAAACAGATTCGTCTCAGGAAAGATTCAGCACTTGTAATGTTCTCCAACATCTCTTTAGCAAACTGTTTACGTTTCATATGATCATCTGGGGTTATGTGATGGGTTATCTGCAGTTTATACCGGTGAGTTTCCAATCTCTGACGTATCACTCTGTGCACTGACGCCATAGGGATGGCCAGCTGTAGTGCTGCTTATCTGATTGACTTTCGAGGGCTGCGAGTGAACGTTTGTCTCACAACCTCCTCCCTTTATGGAACCAACTACAGTCGTCCAGGTGTTTTCTTTGTAAGGACACTACCAGAATCCCTGAATGACTTGTACCACTTTCTGATGTTGTTACATGTGAGCGGTTTGTTCCCGTATTTTGTTCTGAAATTTCGCTGAACCTGCGTTTCGGATCGGGTTTCAGTAAATAACTCGACAACCTGTGCTTTCGTCGCAGGATCCATTGAATACAATTCTATAAAGCTTGAGGGTATTCCTTACCACGTGCAACAAAGAGAATGCTGATATTAGTTTTGCACCAAAAGTTATCATTTTAAATTGGTTACACCTTTTTGGGACAACCTATAACAATAAAAATTATTGTTGTTTTTTAAAAACAAAATAGTGGAAACACTTATTATTGCCGCTGCCGTAGTTTAGTAAATATTTACCTTTATGTGTCCCATATCTTCTTTTATTAGTTTTACGACAATAACGTTCATTAATCCACCTACCTTAGTACCTCTCTTTGTGGAAGAATCACAAAGCGATTCTTCCACAAAAATATTCCCAACCCACATTTATCCGTACTGGTTTATTTGGATCAAACTGTTGGTTCATGAGTCAAAATAATGGGTAGAATTTGTTGGAATCATATCACCTCAGAGCTAAAAAAAAAAAAAAAAAAACGCAGGTCGTCAGACAACATTTGTAGTCGCTCCAAAAAGCAAAAACAAACAAGTTAGTAAAATCATGCAATGCATTGATTATGATACGCTGTCCAACATACCAGAAGTCATTTCTCAAGTTATCACTCAAGTTATGAGGATAATGGCTGTGGAATAAATGTCAGTCCTGTGCCCTGATCTTTAATCCCATTTTGATGATATTCAACAGAACCGTTTCAGTATACCTTCGAAATAACATGATAAAGTTTTGTCACAATGGAAGCATTTTTACGTAAGTTATGATGCATAAGGGCTATGGAATAGATCCCGCTCCTGTGTCCTAACCTTTGACCCCATTTCGCTCATTTTCAACAGGATTCGTTCCCAGGCAGGCCCCTGCGCCATACTAACATTTTATCCAAATCGAAGAATTTTTACGTTAATTATGACGCATAAGAGCAGTGGAATGGATCCCGCTCCTATGTCCTGGCCTTTGACCCATTTCGTTCACTTTCAATGGGGTTCCTTCCCAGGTGTTCCTTTTCCACATACTAAAATTTCATCGAAATTGAACGAATTTTACGCGAGTTATCGTGCGGACGGGCATACGCACACAACGCGTGACGTAATGAGGCAGGTGGGAATCGCGACCATCTGCTCAAAAGAGTGTGACGTCATAAAACTTTAATAGGATTCACACGCAACGCGTGCCGTAATGAGACAGATGACGTGACAGCGCGCCAGCATTTCAATCGTGAGATTTTGACGTCATAAGATTTCTAAGCATGGGCAACATTAATGGGACGCCATGACACTAAAAACGTGGTAATTCAGGGTGGTTATTTAACGCACTAAACGAATTTTTCTAAAGTCGAGATCAAGCTAAATCGATTTCTAGTACCAGAAAACGGCAGGATAACGACTTTCATCAAAATCCTTAGAGCCATTTTCAAAGTAAAATTTACATACATACTAGAATAGATCCTTTAATAGTATGGGATAAGGGCGATGGAATGGATCCCGATAATATGTCCTGACCTTTGACCCCATTTCGTCCATTTTCAATAGGGTTCGTTCCCAGGTGGTCCCCTACCACATACTAAAATTTCATCGAAATCGAACCATTTTTACGTACGTTATGACGCATAAAGTAATGGAGTGCATCCCGATCCTATGTTCTGAACTTTGACCCCACTTCACCCATTGTCGATAGGGTTCATTCCCAGGTGGTGCCCTTCAATATACTAAAATTTCATCGACATCGAACCATATTTACGCAAGTTATGACGCAACAGAGCAATGGAATGGATCCCGCTCCTATGCCGTGACCTTTGACCCCATTTCGTCCATTATCAAACGGGTTCGTCCCCAGATGGTCCCCTAAAACACACTAAAAGTTCGTCGAAATCGAACTATTTTTACGCGAGTTATCGTGCCGACAGACGGACGGAAAAAGCTGGAGCATATACGCTTCTTCAACCTACGGTTGGAAAGCGTAAAAAACGCAGATCGTTGGGTATTTGCAGCCGCTCCAGATGGATTGTTGTGACATCGCTGCGTGCCAGATGCAGCTGTTATTCCCCCAGTCGAGAGGAACTACGTGTACCTTCAAACCACACATCCGGGTCTTTCTCTCTCTCTCTCTCTCTCTCTCTGTGTCTCTGCCTTGAGCATGGTTGGGAAGAGAACGCTATCTTTGTGCTCTTGTTAATGCTTGGAAAGGTCGTGTGTCACGATGATGCGGCGTGTGTTGTTCTGTCAATAGAACTAATTGCTCCTGAATAAAGAAAGCAACTTTATTAAATGTAATGTTCCGATCATTAGATTCAGTTACACAACACTATTTCAAGGATGTGTATTTTTTCTATTATTGTGTGAGTGTTTTTCTCCAACAGCAGCGAAATTATGAGGTAACACTGAAGTGAACTTCTACCAAAAAACATCGCGTCAGTTGGTGTCAGTAAGAAATGCGCTATTGTGTTATCGTGAGCATCTACGTGTTGTGAACATATAAGCTCATGTTAGATATTACTGTGTCTTCGTATCATCCTTTGTGTTATAATTAGAAGTTATTTCTATTTGCATAAAACTCAGGTCCGTATATGGTTTTATTATTACTAGTATATAGTGCTCTCCGTTCTATTATTGTTAAGCACACATACTTCCGCCTTGAATGAAGGTCTAGCGAAACACCTTTTTTCTTTTTTCTTGCGTACCGAACTGATTGGAAGTCTTGATATTATCAACTTGACCACACATCCAATTTAAGAATTAAATTCAACAGCAGACTTAAGAAAAGGCATCTATTCAAGAAAGAGATACCAATATCATTTCATATTAGACAATCAGCGGCCAAATTAATATAAAAATTAATTACGTGGGAAAATTACTGTGCGGCGATTTTCATGGTGATTCAGCCTGACTTTTTTTTTCATCAGAATCGAATTTTTCAAATCAAAATAAATATCTGGTACAACACCCTGTTTTGAGCGTGCTTGATGCAACTTTCACTCATGAGCAGGTTTTTAAAGTTCTTTCACCGCTAAACTATTAAACATCCGTTCCCAACAAAATTCGTACTTCGACAGTTCCCTTTCATTCTAGATTTTTCAGAATTTTTTTCATTAGGGAATTTATGTATATTATAATACCCTTGCAGGTGCAGGGGTTAGATGTGGGTAATATTAGATGCTGCTACCAGAATGCGATATCTAATATTATCCCAAATGAAAAAAGTGAAAAGTTTAAAATAAATAAAGGAATAATAAGACAAGGAGATACTATCTCGCCAAAGCTATTTATATTAACGCTGGAACACATAATGAGCAAATTAAATTATTTTGAAAAGGGGATCAACATAAATGGAACAAGGTTGAACAACTTAAGATTTACATACAACATAGTCCTCATTTCAGAAATTAAAAAAGAATTAAAAGAAAATAGAAGAACTAACAGATTTATCAAACGAGATTCTATTAGAAATCAATATCGATAAAACAAAAATATCAAACCAACTTAATAATAACGCAGCACAAGAAAATATTAGAATAAATGATAAAGAAATAGAATATATGGAAGAATACATATAACTAGGAAAACTAATTACGTACCACAAAGAAACAGGAAATTATGGAAGAAATTGACAGAAGAATAAAAATGGGGTGGACAGCTTTTGGGAAGTAAAAGGAGATTCTATGTAGCAAAATAAAGCTGGAAAACAGAACAAAACTTCTAATATACACTATATTGATAAAAGTCGCCGTACACCCCTTCAAAAGCAAATGAACGGATCCGCTGCGTTGTTAAGATGCGCGGTACAGCTGCAAACGGTATAAAAACAAGCCTGCAGCTGACCGCGATCATATCGCTCTGTGAGATTGAGTGAAAATGTCGCGGCGGGAGAGAACTATTTTTGAGAAAGGAAAAATTGTTGAGTGTTATATCAGTGACACTCAACAATTTTTCCTTTCTCAAAAATAGCCTTGGGTATTAAGCGCCTCTCGATTTCTACAAAACTCAGAGGCGCTTAAACATACCCAAGCCTACTGTTTTGGATGTACTGAATAAGTGGAATACACATGGCGGGCCTGAAGCAGCAAAACTTACCGGAAACCAAAGAAAATCAGTGATATAGGACGTCGAAGCTTCAGGAGAGTCGTTACAGCTAATCGACGGAGTACTGCACAAGACCTCAGTGTACAGGTGAGTAAGAATGCTGGAACCTCGGTATGTACACGTACTAAGTTTTTCATTTCCACTTGGAATGCTACTCGTCGTTTAGCATGGTGTAAAGAACATTTATCGTGGACCGTAGATCAATGGAAACGGGTCCTATGGACTGATGAATCCAGATACACGATCCATCAGCCGGGGAAATGCTATTTACCACAGTGTACTGTTCCTACGGTCAAGTTTGGAGCTGGCAGTGTACTCATGTGGGTGTGTTTTTTGTGGTTTTGTCCTGGCCCATTGTTTATCGTGGACAAACCTGTTAAGGTGTCACGTCAATTCGTCGACTACGTCAATTCGTCGCCTGCGTCAATTCGTCGCGCGTCAATTCGTCGACTACGACAATTCATCGCGCGTCAATTCGTCGCCTGCGTCAATTCGTCGAACACGACGATTCGTCGAGCGTCAATTCGTCGACTACGTCAATTCGTCGCGTTGACAGATTTTGGTTACATACAAAACGAATGCAGGGAAACGTACGATTTCGAACGTCTTCCCCCTGATGAAATTTATAAACTTTGGACACTCAGACAAGATAGGAATATTACGCTTTTTCTTTGGCACTAAAAATATTAGACGGTAGACGGTTTTCGGAACGAGTCAAGGCCCGGGGGGTAAGAGCCTCCTACATACAAAATTTTCGTAAAATCTACAATTTTCAATTCAGAACCACCAAATTTGGTGTCATGAAACTCTAACATAGACGGGAGACGGTTTTTTAGTAGGGTCGGGGCCGGGGGTCAGAGCCCCCCCCTCCATACAAAACTTTCGTAAAATATACAGTTTCCAATTTAGAACCACCAAATTTGGTATAATATCCATGGTATTCTAACTTAGACTGTAGACGGTTTTTGGAAAGGGTCGGAGCCCTGGGTTCAGAGCCCCCCCCCCAAACAAAATTTCGTAAAATCTAGTTTTTAATTTAGAACCACCAAATTTGGAATACTATATCATGGTACTCTAACTTAGACGGTAGACGGTTTTTGGAACGGGTCTGGGCCCGGGTGTTAGTGCCCCACCCCCCTACAAAATTTTCGTAAAATCTACATTTCAAAATTGCCTTTATTCTTCAGTAAAATAACATTTCTATGTACATGACAATGGAATTCTGCCAATAAATACAGCGGTATATACATCAGCTGGAAAGTTCCAGTGAAACGTAAAACAAAATATTGTTAAAAAATCATAAAAAAAAAAAAATTATTTCGCCACGTAGGGCGAAGAAGAGGCAGACAATAAAGCACGAGCGATACAAACGAAAATGTTTACCTACAGTATTGTAGACAGGGCAAGACATGATTCTATACTATGCACAAATTCCAATTAAGCATTACTACCATACTAAAGATTAAACATTAGGTACTAATTCACAGAAATGCAACAGTGATGCTACATTCAAAATTTACAACATATGTACAGAAGTATTCAGTGACAAGGGGAAATAACGCTAAATGTACTCAGAAGGGCATCTTGTTACATTATATTATACACACAGTGACTAATATTTTAAAAAAATATTCAACATAATGAAGGGGACATTGCGTGGGCAGTAAACTGTGCAGAAGGAAGAATTATATACAACAACATAAAACCCAACATCATCGAAGAGAACATGGGAAACATGGTGAGCTATCTTCAATGGCACATTAAAACAGAAAAATCACAAATAGCGAAGCACCAAAATTAATACGTAAAAACATGATTTGTTACAGTGAACGTGGGCGACAACAAAAATCTCACTTATAGGTTGAGATGTAACTGCAAATTGTGGATATGGAACCACCCAGCCGATTGGGCCCAAGTGGATTGAAAAACGCTATCGGTGTTTGTTGAGGCAGCACGAGAGTGCTCCATTTGGAGGCGAGTGGTTAACCGTGCTAGGAAGCGTCTCCGAATGATAGCACTTGCCTCCTGAGGAGGTGGAATGAGAGCAGGGAAGCGTTGTTGAAGATGGAAAGCATAGACAGTGAACTTCACAAGAAGAAAAATGTAACGGCACACAGGAGGCAAGTGAGTAGGTGGATGCTTAGTTTGGAGTAGCCAAGCATATGCAAGAAACGGTAACGATCGAGCACAAATTCGATCAGCAAGACGAAATGCTGTGTTTAGGACTGGCAGGAGAACGGGGCAGAATAGGTATTGATGTTGGACGTCGCTGACTTCAGGGCAAAAGGAGCACTGCGGAGAGGTGAGAAGGGTAATGCGAAACAGTACTGATGGGGCGGGGAGACGAAGGTGAAGAAATTGCCAATGGACATTGAGTTCAAGAGGGGAGGAAAGGGCAGAGGTAGATGCTGTCCAGATGGCTGGGAGAAGAGAAGGAGGAGCAGAATGAACAGAAAGTGGAAGTGCGGGAGGGGAAAGAAGAAGCCAATAAAGAGAAGAGGAGGAGAGAGAAGTAACTAGAACCGGGGAGCTACGAATGAGGAGAAAGAACGGTAGGGAAAGAGGAGCAGAGGGGACCGAGAAGAGACCATCAGGTGAAGCGATTAGTGGAAAGAGGCTCCAAAGCGCTGTGCGAAGAAGAAGATATTCGTTAGCAAGAGTAATGGTTGGAGATAGAAACAATGAAGAAAGAGGTCTCCAGGTTAGATCAGAAGTTACGAGAGAACGGACAGTTATCACACCAGAGCGGATCCAATGAGGAAAGTAAAAGTAAGGGAGGTTAGGAGGGTGAATAAGAGAAGAGAAGAAGAGAGGTTCATCTAGGAGATCAAGAGTTGAAGAAGGAAATGAACGGAGAAGAGGAAGCGAACGAAAGAGAGAAAGAGCCCTCTCGCAGGACAGGAGGGAGGTGGGACGGGGAGAAGAGAGTATGCATCCATCTTCAGAAACAGTAGGAAGGTGAAGGATGGGTCACGGAAAGAAGCTAGAACATTCAAGGTAGTGGTAAGGGACGGAACAGTTGAAGTGGCAAGGCGAATGAAATGAATAATACGATGTGTTTTATAAAGGAAAGCTGGATCAGGAAGCTGGATGCCACCCAAAGAGGCTGGCAGATGAAGCGTGGCAGGTTTAACCCAGTGATGTGAAGACCAGATGACGGAAGTTGAGAGGCGAGTGATGGTCATCATTTGTGACACGGGCACAACCGTCGACATCCAGAGTATTCGCATAGAGAGATAAGTTGTCGACGAACAACGGCTGCTCGTTGACGGAACGATGTGGAAGGGCGGGCCTTACTCCAGTAGGCAGCAGTCCGTTGTATCCGGGGAAGAAGAGCAGTCCAGGTGGCAGATGCAGAAGCCAAGGGCAATCCAACATACGCACCGAGGATCTTCTGTGTAGTGGCTGTCCACTGCGCACCCCAAGGAGCATTGGTGCGGGCAGCCCATGCCCCGCACCATAAGCCAGTACTTTTAGTGGCATTCAGCGCTGCTCCAGATAATGCAACATACTGTTGATATACAGAATACAGGCGATCAAATTGAGATTCATCCCGGACGCAAAAGGTCACATCATCAGCATAGGCGGTGAAAATTATTCGATGATGACGAGTACTAGCCACTGTCGGCGGTAGGACATCCAGGAGTGATCTTCGGGCTGCTAACAGGAAAGGCTCAAAAGCGAGAGCGAATAGCTGGCCGGAGAGCGGACATCCTTGCCGGATGCCTCGCTTAAACGGAATTGGAGCGGTTAGAAATGTGGCCGCTCGAACATGGAAACTGGCGCCCTGATAAAGGGCCAAGAGTGCGGAAGAAAAGGTAGGAGGAAAGCCAAATTGTGAAAGGACAGCAGAGAGATAAAAATGAGAAACGTTATCAAAAGCGGACTTTTGATCCAGATTGAGAAAGGCAAGAGGTTCAGAAAAAGAGCGAGCGAGGAAGTGAAGATGAAGGAGAAGAGAAACGTTAGTGGAAATAGTCCGACCAGGCACAGTGTATGTCTGGTCAGGAGAAATAACGAAAGAGAGAACAGAATTAAGGCGACGGGATAAGAGTTTTGTATAGAACTTATAGTCAGTGTTTAGGATGGAGATAGGGCGCCAGTTTCCAAGATCCAAGAGGTCACCCTTCTTAGGAAGGAGGATGGTGTGTGCCAAAGTAAAGTCGGGCGGTAACGCAGGAGAGGAAAAAAGCAGACGAGAAACACGCAGACAGAAAAGGCAGAAGGCACGGTAGAAAAGCACGATAAAAGGACAGAGGAAGAGCCGTCAGGTCCAGGAGCGGCATGAGGATTGAGAGTAGCGAACGCCTCGCGGAGTTCGCGAAGAGAAAGGAGAGAGTAAAGAAGTAGATAAAGTAGAGGGGACCTGAGGAAGAGAGGAGAGAAGAGGAGAAGCTAATGAGGATGAAGACTGCGTTACCGCACTGTACTTGGCGATGAAATACTGTCTGGTGAAAGTGCATAGCTTCGATGGGTTCGAAGTGATGGAATCTACAGCTTTCAATTCAGAACCACCAAATCTGGTATACTATCTCGTGGTATTCTAACTTAGACTGTAGAGGGTTTTTGGAAGCTGTTAGAGCACGGGGGGTCAGGGCCCTCCTCTCCCACAAAACTGACGTAAAATCTAGTTTTCAATTTTGAACCACCATTTGGTGTCACGAAACTCTAACGTAGCGGAAGACTGTTATTGGAACGGATCGGGGCCCGGGAGGTCAGAACTCCGCCCCCCCCCCTCCCGTACAAAATTATCGTAAAATCTACAGTTTTCAATTTAGAACCACCAAATTTGGTATACTATCTCATGGTATTCTAATTTAGACTGTAGACGGTTTTGGGAAAGGGGTCGGAGCCCGGGCTTCAGAGCCCGGAGGGTTAGAGCCCTCTCCCCCTACAAAATTTCGTAAAATCTAGTTTTCAATTTAGAACCACCAAATTTCGTATACTATCTCACGAAACTCTAACTTAGACTGTAGACGATTTTTGGAAGCGGTTGGAGCCAGGGGTCAGACCCTCCCCCATGCAAAATTTTCGTAAAATCTACAGTTTTCAATTTAGAACCACCAAATTTGGTATGCTATCTCACGGTACTCTAACTTAGACGGTAGACGGTTTTTGGAATAGGTCAAGGCGCGGGGGTTAAGAGCCCCTCACATACAAAATGTTCGTAAAATCTACAGTTTACAATTTAGAAAACCCAAATTTGGTATCATGAAACTCTAACTTAGGCGGGAGACGGTTTTTGAAACGGGTCGTGGCGTGGTGGGTCAGAGCCCCTCCCCCCCCCCCCCACAAAATTTTCGTAAAATATACTGTTTTCAATTTAGCACCACCAAATTTGGTATACTATCTCATGGTATTCTAACTTAGACTGTAGACGGTTTTTTGTAAAGGGTCGGAGCCCGGGGTTAGAGCCCCCCCCCCCCCTCATAAAAATTTTTCGTGAAATCCCCTGTTTTCAATTTAGAACCACCAAATTTGGTATACTATATCATGGTACTCTAACTTAGACGGTAGACGGTTTTCAGAACGGGTCAAGGCCCGGGGGTAAGAGCTTCCCCCATACAAAATTTTCTTAAAATCTACATTTTTCAATTCAGAACCATCAAATTTGGTGTCATGAAATTCTAACTTAGCGGGAGGTGGTTTTTGGAACGGGTCGGGGTACGGGGGTTCAGAGCTCCCCCACCCCCCGTACAAAATTTTCGTAAAATCTATAATTTTCAATTTAGAACCACCAAATTTGGTATACTATCTCATGGTACTCTACGTTAGACGGTAGACGGTTTTTGGAACGGGTCGGGGACCTGGAGTTTAGAGCCCCCCCCCCGTACAAAATTTTGTAAAATCTACAGTTTTCAATATAGAACCACCAAATTTGGTATACTATCTCATGGTACTCTAACTTAGACAGTAGAAGGTTTTTGAAACGGGTCGGGCACGGAGTCAGGGCCCCCTCCCCCATAAATGTTTTCGTAAAAACTACACTTTTCAATTTAGAACCACCAAATTTTGTATACTATCTCACGAAACTCTAACTTAGACTGCAGACGGTTTTTGGAAGCGGTTGGAGCCAGGGTGTCAGAGCCACCCCTTCCATAAAAAATTTTTCGTAAAATCTACAGTCTTCAATTTAGAACCACCAAATTTGGTATACTATCTCATGGTACTCTAACTTTGACGGTAGACGGTTTTTGGAATAGGTCAAAGCGCAGGGGTTAAGGGCCCTCCAACATACAAAATTTTCGTGAAATCTATAGTTTTCAATTTAGAACCACCAAATTTGGTATCATGAAACTCTAACTTAGACGGGAGACGGTTTTTGGAATGTGTCGGGGCCGGGGGTTCAGAGCACCCCCTCCCCCATTAAAATTTCGTAAAATCTAGTTTTCAGTTAAGAACCACCAAATTTGGTATACTATATCATGGTAATCTAACTTAGTCGGTTTTTGGAACGGGTCGGGGCACGGGGGTTACAGCCCCCCCACAAAATTTTCGTGAAATCTACACTTCAAAATTGCCTTTATTCTTCAGTAAAATAACATTTCTATGTACATGACAATGGAATTCTGCCAATAAATACAGCGGTATATACATCAGCTGGAAAGTTCCAGTGAAACGTAAAACAAAATATTGTTAAAATCATAAAATTATTTCGCCACTTAGGGCGAAGGAGAGGCAGACAATAAAGCACGAGCGATACAAATGAAAATGTTTACCTACAGCATTGTAGACAGGGAAAGACATGATTCTATACTATGCACAAATTCCAATTAAGCATTACTACCATACTAAAGATTAAACATGCACAAGGTACTAATTCACATAAAAGACCATGGGTGAGAAGGAACTAAAAGGTGCAACAGTATTTAGAGATTTGACAGTAATGGTAAAAACAAATAAGCACAAATACTAATCATATGTACAGAATTATGCAGTGACAAGAGAGAAATATGCTAAACCGACCCAGGAGAGCAACTATACAAAAAAAAAAAAACAGAAATCGAACAGTAATGCAATGCACAAGTTTCATATCAAATGTACAGAACAATACAGTGACAAGAAAGAAAGCGGCTAAACGTACCCAGAAGTGCAGCTTCTCATGGAACAGAAATGCAACGGTGATGCTACATTCAAATTTTACAACATATGTACAGAAGTATTCAGTGACAAGGGGAAATAACGCTAAATGTACAGAGAGGGGTATCTTGTTACATTAAATTATACACACAGTGACTAATATTTTAAAAATATATTCAACATAATGAAGGGGACATTGCGTGGGCAGTAAACTGTGCAGAAGGAAGAATTATATACAACAACATAAAATCCAACATTAACGAAGAGAACATGGGAAACATGGTGAGCTATCTCCAATGGCACAAAAAACAGAATAAGCACAAATAGCGAAGCACCAAAATTAATACGAAAAACATGATTTGTTACAGTGAACGTGGGCGACAACAAAAATCCCACTAATATGTTGACATGTAACTGCAAATTGTGGATATGGAACCACCCAGCCGATTGGGCCCAGGTGGATTGAAAAACGCTATCGGTGTTTGTTGAAGCAGCACGAGAGTGCTCCATTTGGAGGCGAGAGTTTAACCGTGCTAGGAAGCGTCTCCGAATGATAGCACTTGCCTCCTGAGGAGGTGGAATAAGAGCAGGGAAGCGTTGTTGAAGATGGAAAGCATAGACAGTGAACTTCACAAGAAGAAAAATGTAACGACACACAGGAGGCAAGTGAGTAGGTGGATGCTTTGTTTGGAGTAGCCAAGCATATGCAAGAAAGGGTAACGATCGAGCACAAATTCGATCAGCAAGACGAAATGCTGTGTTTAGGACTGGCAGGAGAACGGGGCAGAATAGGTATTGATGTTGGACGTCGCTGACTTCAGGGCAAAAGGAGCACTGCGGAGAGGTGAGAAGGGTCATGCGAAACAGTACTGATGGGGCGGGGAGACGAAGGTGAAGAAATTGCCAATGGACATTGAGTTCAAGAGGGGAGGAAAAGGAAAAGGTAGAGGCTGTCCAGATGGCGAGGAGACAAGAAGGAGGAGCAGAATGCACAGAGAGTGGAAGTGCGGGAGGGGAAAGAAGAAGCCAATAAAGAGAAGAGGAGGAGATAGAAGTAACTAGAACCGGGAAGCTACAAATGAGGAGAAAGAACGGTAGAGAAAGAGGAGCGGAGGGGACCGAGAACAGACCATCAGGTGAAGCGAGGAGTGGAAAGAGGCTCCAAAGCGCTGTGCAAAGGAGAAGATATTCGTTAGCAAGAGTAATGGTTGGAGATAGAAACAGGGAAGAAAGAGGTCTCCAGGTTAGATCAGAAGTTACGAGAGAACGGACAGTTATCACACCAGAGCGGATCCAATGAGGAAAGTAAAAGTAAGGGAGGTTAGGAGGGTGAATAAGAGAAGAAAAGAAGAGAGGTTCATCTAGGAGATCAAGGGTTGAAGAAGGAAATGAACGGAGAAGAGGAAGCGAACGAAAGAGAGAAAGGCCCTCTCGCAGGACAGGAGGGAGGTGGGACGGGAGAAGAGAGTATGCATCCATCTTCAGAAACAGTAGGAAGGTGAAAGATGGGTCACGGAAAGAAGCTAGAACATTCAAGGTAGTGGTAAGAGACGGAACAGTTGAAGTGGCAAGGCGAATGAAATGAATAATGCGATGTGGTTTATAAAGGACTGCTGGATCAGAAAGCTGGATGCCACCTAATGAGGCTGGCAGATGAAGCGTGGCAGGTTTAACCCAGTGATGTGAAGACCAGATGACGGAAGTTGAGATGCGAGTGATGGTCATCATTTGTGACACGGGCACAACCGTCGACATCCAAGAGTATTCGCATAGGGAGATAAGTTGTCGACGAACAACGGTTGCTCGTTGACGGAACGATGTGAAAGGGCGGGCCTAACTCCAGTAGGCAGCAGTCCGTTGTATCCGGGGAAGAAGAGCAGTTCAGGTGGCGGATGCAGAAGCCAAGGGCAATCCAACATACGCACCGAGGATCTTCTGTGTAGTGGCTGTCCACTGCGCACCCCAAGGAGCATCGGTGCGGGCAGCCCAAGCCCCGCACCATAAGCCAGTACTTTTAGTGGCATTCAGCGCAGCTCCAGATAATGCAACATACTGTTGATATACAGAATACAGGCGATCAAATTGAGATTCATCCCGGACGCAAAAAGTCACATCATCAGCATAGGCGGTGAAAATTATTCGATGATGACGAGTACTAGCCACCGTCGGCGGTAGGACATCCAGGAGTGATCTTCGGGCTGCTAACAGGAAAGGCTCAAAAGCGAGAGCGAATAGCTGGCCGGAGAGCGGACATCCTTGCCGGATGCCTCGCTTAAACGGAATTGGAGCGGTTAGAAATGTGGCCGCTCGAACATGGAAACTGGCGCCCTGATAAAGGGCCAAGAGTGCGGAAGAAAAGGCAGGAGGAAAGCCAAATTGTGAAAGGACAGCAGAGAGATAAAAGTGAGGAACGTTATCAAAAGCGGACTTTTGATCCAGATTGAGAAAGGCAAGAGGTTCATCAAAAGAACGAGCGAGGAAGTGAAGATGAAGGAGAAGAGAAACGTTAGTGGAAATAGTCCGACCAGGCACAGTGTATGTCTGGTCGGAAGAAATAACGAAAGAGAGAACAGAATTAAGGCGACGGGATAAGAGTTTTGTATAGAACTTATAGTCAGTGTTTAGGATAGAGATAGGCTACAGTTTTCAATTTAGAACCACCAAATTTGGTATACTATCTAATGGTAGTCTAACTTAAACGGTAGACGGTTTTTTGAAACGGGTCAAAGCCCAGGGGTAAGTGCCCCCACATACAAAATTCTTCTTGACAAGTGCTCAGAAGCCAGCCCCAAGATCACTCCGCCGCCGTAGCGGCACACGTTGAAATGTATTTTTCATACGGCCCCAAAAGCTCTTATGGACATACTAGATTGAACTGGACGCAAATAAATAATTAATATAATTTGTACTAGCAGGGATACCAGTTATTTGCCAGGTACGTATTACTAGTTGTGGAATCACCAAGTTCAGCGGGTGAAAGTTAATGAATGAAAAAGATATTCCTGCAATTTTCCAGTAAACTTATTTTAAATTTTTTGATTTAGTTAATTTAATTTTGCGAAACAAAAAGAAAGAAAAAGGAATGGGAATACTTACCTTCTAGGAGACATCTATAGAACTGCTGTACATGTGGCGTGTGCCTCTGTGAATCCCGCAACACAGAAATGCGATGTACCTATGTGATGTCGATTGCGTACGACTTCACATTGGCATTGATCATCTTTTTCTTACCGTTTTGAATTTTGAATATCTAGAACTCTCTATTTACATTACATTATATTTCTTCCTGATAAGCCGTTCGTTCGTAGTGAAAGCTAAACTATATTGATTTGTGTTTTTAATACACCATTAAACGCATATTAGGTTGGTTAGTTGGTTGGTTGATGGTTTATGGTGCAAGGTCCTCAAAGGGCCACAGGGCGCCTTAGAACGTAGATAGGGTATTCTTAAGAGTAAAAAACGGAACTTTTTACAAAAATTTTGAATGAGGCTCCCTTGACCCGAGCCCCGACCCCTTCCCAAAACCGTCTACCGTCTAAGTTAGATAAACATGATATAGTATACCAAATTTGGTTGTTCTAAATTGAAAATTGTAGATTTTACGAAATTTTTATGAGGAGGGAGGGCTCTAACCCCCCGGGTTCCAACCCCTTACAAAATCCGCCTAGTGTCTAAGTTAGAGTTTTATGATACCAGATTTGGTGGTTCTGAATTGAAAACTGCAGTTTTTAAGAAAATGTTGTATGTGTGTGCGTAGAAGGGGGCTTTGACCCCCGAGCCTTGACCCGTTCCAAAAACCGTCGACCGTCTAAGTTAGAGTACCATGAGATCGTATACCAAATTTGGTGGTTCTAAATTGAAAACTACATTTTGCAATATTTTTATGAAGGTGGCCCTTACTCCCGGGCTGCAACCCCTTCCAAAAACGGTCTACCGTCTAAGTTAGAGTACCATGAGATAGTATACCAAATTTGGTGGTTCTAAATTGAAAACTGTAGATTTTACGATTTTTTTTATTAGGGGGCTCTGACTTCCGGGCTCCAACCCCTTTAAAAAGCCGTCTAGCATCTAAGTTAGAGTACTATGAGATAGTATACCAGATTTGGTGGTTCTAAATTGAAAACTGTAGATTTTAAGAAATTTTTATGAGAGGGGGGCTTTCACCCCCGGGCTCTAACCCCTCCCAAAAAGCATCTAGCGTCTAAGTTAGAGTTTGATGATACCATACTTAATGGTTCTGAATTGAAAACTGTAGATTTTACAAAAACATTATGGGGGAAGGGCTCTAACCCCCGTTCTTTGACCCGTTCCCAAAACGGTCTACCGTCTAAGTTAGAGTACCATGAGATAGTATACCAAATTTGGTGATTCTAAAACGAATACTGTAGATTTTACGGCATTTTATATTACGGGGGCTCTTACCCCCGGCTCCAACCCCTTCCAAAAACCGTCTAGCGTCTAAGTTAGAGTACCATGAGATAGAATACCAGATTTGGTGGTCTGAAATGAAAACTGTAGTTTTTAAGAAAATTTTGTATGTGGGGGCTCTGACCCCCAGGGCCTTGACCCGTTCCAAACACGGTCTGCCGTCTAACTTAGAGTACCATGAGATAGTATACCAAGTTTGCTGGTTCTAAATTGAAAACTGTAGATTTTGAGAATTTCTTTTATGAGGGGGCCCTTACCCCCCCCCCCCGGCTGCAACCACTTCAAAAAATCGTCTAGCGTCTAAGTTAGAGTACCATGAGATAGTATACCAAGTTTGCTGGTTCTAAATTGAAAACTGTAGATTTTGCGATTTTTTTATCAGGGGGCCCTTGCCCTGGGCTGGAACCCCTTCAAAAAATCGTCTAGTGTCTAAGTTAGAGTACCATGAGATAGTATACCAGATTTGGTTTTTCTGAATTGAAAACTGTAGTTTTTAAGAAAATTTTGTATGTGGGGGGCTCTGACCTCCCGGGCATTGACCTGTCCTAAAAACGGTCTACCTTCTAAGATACAGTACCATGAGATAGTATACCAAATTTGGTGGCTCTAAATTGAAAACTGTAGAATTTGAGAATTTTTTTATGGAGGGGGGCTTACCCCCGGGAAGCAACCCCTTCCAAAAATCGTCTAGCGTCTAAGTTAGAGTACCATGAGATAATATACCAGATTCGGTGGTTCTGAATTGAAAACTGTAGTTTTTAAGAAAATTTTGTAGGAAGAGCGGGGGGGGGGGGGGGGGGCTCTTACACCGGGCCTTGACCCGTTCCAAAAACCGTCTACTGTCTAAGTTAGTGTACCATGAGATAGTATGCCAAGTTTGGTGTTTCTAAATTGAAAACTGTAGATTTTACGAAAATTTTGTGTGTGGGGGGCTCTAACCTCCCGTGCCCCGACCTGTTCTGAAAACCGTCTAGCATCTAAGTTAGAGTACCATTAGATAGTATACCAAATTTAGTGGTTTTAAATAGAAAACTGTAGATTTTACGACATTTTTATGGGGGAGGGGCTCTTTCCCTTCCAAAAACCTTCTAGCGTCTAAGTTAGAGTACCATGAGATAGTATACCAGATTTGGTGGTTCTGAACTGAAAACAGTAGTTTTTAAGAAAAATTTGCATGTGGGAGGCTCTGACCCCCCGGGCCTTGACCCTTTCCAAAAACCGACAACCGTCTAAGTTAGAGTACCATGAGATAGTATACCAGATTTGGTGGTTCTGAATTGAAAACTGTAGATTTTACGAAAAAATTTTATATGTAGGGCTCTGACCAACAGGGCCCGGACCCCTTCCAAAAACCGTCTACCGTCCAATATTTGTAGTGCCAAAAAAAAGCGTTATATTCTTATCCTGTCTGAGTGTCCAAACCTTATAAATTTGATCAGGGCTAAAGACGTTCGAAATCGAACGTTTTCCCGCATTCGTTTTTTATGTAATTAAAATCTGCAAACGCGACGAATTGACGTAGTCGACGAATTTGTCCGCGACGAATTGACGCTCGACGAAATGTCGCAGTCGACAAATTGTCGCACGCGACGAATTGACGTATAACCACCTGTTAACCAGCACGTCTACCTCGATATTCTGGACAATTATGCCCTACCAACTCTGTGGCAATACTATGAAACCGAGCCTTGTTGATAACAGCAGGATAATACACAGAACCATAAAGCAAGGACTGTTACGGCGCGTTTTGTCGATAATTCCGCATCGTGTGAGGACTGGCCAGCACAGAGCTCTGATCTTAATCCCATTGAGCACTTTTGGGATTAATCAGAGCTCCGCATAAGAAGTTTGGAACCAAGGCCTACTACTAAGCAACAGTTAGCGGCAGCATTATGCACTGAATGGAAGCGCATACCCATCGCTGTGTTCCAAAACCTTGTCGAAAGCATGTCTCGAAGGGTCAGTGCATGCATTAAGGCCAAAAGTGGACTGACACCGTACAAATATATGTCAATAAATGCTATGCTGTGTTCTCTTCTATGTGTCCTGTGAATTTTGTCAATATAGTGTATAATGTAGTTTCCTATATATTAATTACGTGGTAGTAATAGTCTTAACATGGGTGAACTGTTCAGAGAGGATTGCATGGGGGAACCTGACTGATTTTTTTAACCTTCACTTCGTTATTTTAATGGTTTTAACTTTTTATGGTTTTCACATTCTTTTAAAACTCTTCATTCTCGTAAAGATTTTTTTGTTGCAATGGATCGGCTGGAAATGTATATTGCGGTACTAGCTACAATGCAATAGGGATGAACACAGCCAAGTTGATTACATATTCCACGACGAACTAATGAAAGGTAGGAAATGGTACTGCTGATTTCATTGCTAATAATTCATATGTCTTTTTGTTCTTATGTCACTCGTCGGTTTCCCTGCGGCGATAGCTCTAGATCAGATTGTGTTTAACTATGAACGTGAAGAACACTATTTTGAACTACTGAACATTTCATACCATGTTAAGAGCAAAACTTTTCAATCATTGTATAATACCCATTTTGACATATGTCGCTGAAACCTGTCCCATCAAGGAAAACATCTTTGACAAATTGCAAAAAAGACAAGGTAAAATGGAAAGATACCTACTAAATATAAGATTTTAAGATAAAGTAAAGAATATAGATATAAGATCGAGAAAATTTTTTTTAGACATAGGTGGCAACATACTCAATTTAAAATTGAAATGGGCTGGCCGTGTAACAAGAACGGAAAAGAATAGATTCAAACAGAAATCATCGCGTGGAAAGAGCGACTTCTGTTTGATGTTCCTAGTCCAAGTCACTTGTGTGTATTAATTTTTCATTCGCCTCCTAGTTATTTGTTCTGTTACTGCTTTCCAACTTTGGCGAATCCCCAGCATTGTGCGGGGCTCCTAAAAGCGACTGACATGTGGTTTGGCAGTATGTCATATGTGAGTCTGAAGAATTCGAGGCTGATGTGGTGCAGTGGTAGAATGTCCGGCGCGTAACTGGAAGACCCTGGGTTCGATTCCCGGTGGCGGCCGATCGGAAGTATTCCGTGACTCACTTATGAACGTGGAAAGAGCGATTACTTCGGTTTGATGTTCCTAGTTCACGTCACTAGTGTGTATTAAATAATAGATTAACTAAAATAACTTAGTATCAGAATGAGATGATATAAAGGAAAGAGAGGAGTAGGAAGACCAGAGTTAAGATGGATGGATGATATAAACAAAACTGTAGGAAAGCTGTGGAATAGACAAGTTCAGGACAGAAACATTTGGAAAGAGATGAGGGAGGTATATAGCCTCAATTGGCTATAAAAAGGGTTAGAAGAAGAACAAGAAGAGGTACAGGGGTTGGACGAAAAAATAAGAACACCAAGATTATAGGGATCAATACTATTCGTGTAGGCCACAATGAAAAAAAAAACTTTGTGATTATCTTTCGTGTATCTTTTCTTAGCGAATATTCTTTGAGTCGTACCCAGTGTAGTACAAGTTACGTTCAGCAGCGGTTCCTGCGAGCGGTCGGGGAAATAGAAGACTTACCTGACTTCCAAAGAGGACAAATCGTGGGAGCCCTTTTAGAAGGAGCCTCTGTAACCATAACGGCGAAATTGTTTGCTATTTCAAGAGCAACAGTCTTCGTGGTTATGACTGCTTACACAAAGCGTGGCAACACTTCATCGGCGAACAAGAATAGTGTCCGAAAAATGAGACGGAATGAGAGAGACCGTCGAATACTGACAAGGATTGTGTCGAAGCTAAACACAACTACTGCAGCAAAATTCAACATCTGTGAAAGAAAGAGCCTGTTTCGACAAAAACAGTCTGCAGAAAACTTCACAAAGCCAACAACCATGGAACAACTGCAACTGCTAAACCTTTAATCATAGATACCAAACGCCACAATGTTAAAAAGATGGTGTCATGAGCATAAAACCTAGACAGTTAGTGACTGGAAACATGTTATATGGTCCTATGGGTCCTCATTTAAATTATTCTCAACAGTAGGTCGGGTTCATGTAGGGAGAGACCCCAAGGAAGCGTACAATTCGGAATGTCTCGTTTCAACTGTCAAACATGGGGGCGGATCTGTGATGATTTGGGGGCCATAATTTGGTATTCGGCTAGCCCTTTCGTTACCCTACATGGTCGAATTACTATTAGTGACTGCTTGAACATTCTAGGTGATCAGGTGCATCCTATGATCCAAATGTTGTTTCCCAGCAATTATGCCATTTTCAGCACGTCTTTTATAAAAGAAGATCGTGCTTATGCTATGGGTTTGTCCGTCCGTCCGTCTGTAGACACCATATCTCTGCAACTATTAGTCCGATTTGAAATATTCTTTTTGCATTAGGAAGCTTGAAATGTGCTAATAATGATCCTTTATTTCGTTGTTGTTTTTTTACGATGCACAATTTTGTCCCTAGAGGGCGTAAATTTAGATGATGTCGAATTCAAAATATATTTTGTTCCATATATTTGCTTCCAAACATGCAATTCAAAAAATTCTTTCACTTTTCGATTCCATTTATGTCTAAGATTATTTTAGGTATAGTCACTTTTTCAAGTTACGCATAGATTCTTCGCAAGGGTGGGTAAAAGTAAATTGCGTTTATCCAGATATCTCTTCTTCTAAAACTCCGATTTAAAAAAAAACATTTCTTCAGCGGACAAAACTCCTAACGGAAAATCTTTTGCATATATAATTTCTAATTTTTGGTAAAAAGTGGTTTGGCCACTAGGGGGCGTAAGTCTTAATTTCCGTTTCTGATGAATTTGCAGCAAAATCTGAGCTTCTAAAATCTCGATTGAAAAGAAATTTGTTTGTGGACCGATACTACTCACGTCGACAAACGTTTAGGAATATTTTCTTCTTAAAATAATTCATGGTTTCTACGCCAGCGGGCGTAGATCTATATCTTATTTTTGTCATATCTCTACTTCTAGGCGTCCGATTTTAAAAATTCTTTCTTTGTTGGATAGTGTTTCCGATGCGAAATGTTTTTCATATAAATTCAGAATTTTCAAGTAAATCATAGACTTTCCACTAGGAGGCGCAAAGGTAAATTGCGTTTTCTGTGGTTTTTTTTTCTTCTAAAACTCCGGTTTGAAAACTTCTTCCTGTATCGCATACAGCTCCTGATGGGAAATGTTTCTGATATATTTTCTAATATTTGGCAAAGAATGGTTTGGCCACTAGGGGGCATAAATGTTAATTTTTCCTTCTGATATATTTGCAGCAAAATTTGAGCTCATAAAAACTCTACTAAATTGTTTTTTTAATTTTTGGACCGATACCGCTCACATCGAAAAACTTTTTGATGATACTTTCTTCCTAAAATAATGCATGGTTTTCCCGCCAGGGGGTGTAGACGCATATCTTATATTTTTCTATATCTCTGCTTCCAAGAGTCAGATTTGAAATATTATTTCTTTGTTGGAGAGCGTTTTCGCTGCGAAATGTTCCTCATATAAATTCAAATTCTTCTTAATGCACAAATCCGCCATCAGAGGGCGTAAGCTATTGCTTCCGTTTGGAGCAATATCTGCAGGATTAAAATTGCAATTGAAAAACTTCTTTCTTCCGTCAGATGCTATCCATTAACTTTGAATAGCTTTGATAAATTTAATTTGCGTCAGGACGGATTCAAAAGATGTGCTTATTACACCCGAAAATTTGGTGTAATCTTTTTTACGCTTTCCAACCGTAGGTTGAAGAAGCGTATGGGTTTCCGCTTTGTTTACGCTTTCCAACCGTAGGTTGAAGAAGCGTATATGCTCCAGCTTTGTCCGTCCGTCCGTCTGTTCGTCTGTCGGCACGATAACTCGCGTAAAAATGGTTCGATTTCGATGAAATTTTAGTATGTGGTAGGGGACCACCTGGGGACGAGCCCTAGTAAAAATGAACGAAATGGGGTCAAAGGTCACGGCATAGAAGCGGGATCCATTCCATTGCCCTTATGCGTCATAACTTGCGTAAATATAGTTCGATGTCGATGAAAATTTAGCATATTGTAGGTGACCACCTGGGAATGAGCCCTATTGAAAATGGGTGAAGTTAGATCAAAGGTCACGGCATAGGAGTGGGATCCATTCCATTGTCCTTATGCGTCATAACTTGCGTAAATATGGTTCGATGCCGATGAAATTTTATTATGTGTTAGGGGAGCACCTGGGGACGATCTTATGACGTCATTATCCTCATAACTTGGGTAATGATTTCTGGTATGTTGGAAAGCGTATTATAATCAGTGCATTGCATTATTTTACTAACTTTTTTGTTTTTATGATTGTATCGGCACTCGTTTAGAAGCCAGCTAGATTGTGAGATTGGGAAACCGCCATTATACTTTTTTTTTTTATGGCTACTACTGGGAAATTGGCAGACAAGATTCGGCAAGCCATCAGTTACGTCACGTGATTCCCGGCTGCCACTTCCGGGAAACTAGCGGACCACACTAGGCTAGCCATCATTTATGGCACGTGCTTGCAGGGCCGCTGAAAGACCACTTGTGGCAGCTACTGCCTGTGATGGATAACTAATGGCCCTGTTGTGGCATATGACAACTGATGGGGGTGCCAACTGTTGGCCTGAACTGCTGGCCCATCTGTTGGCCGCCCGGACATTTTATTGACGGTTCGGCAACGGCAACATAGTGCTGGGCCAGCAAGACTGTTTTTGCTGGGACTTTTAAAGTCAGTTTTTTTGCAGTCACAAAAAATGTGTACGTACTTCTTCATTTTAGTCAGCGACAGATTTTGCAGATATTCTTCTGAATCATTTCAGCAAGCATGTAAATGGCTTCGATAAAATAAACATATAAGGCTTATATAAAATAATATGAACGTCTAGAAATAGGCAATATGTCCTTATTAATACGGTCTAACATCTTATTGATAAGGACATATTGCCTATTTTCTAGACGTTCACATTATTTCATCTAAGCCTTATATGTATGTTCCCACACGGTTTAGTCGCCACAATCCGCCTCTGTTTGAAGTTTATGTTTATATCAGTTTGATATCTGTTTTCTGCTTCTCTTGTATAAGCCACGTTTAAAGTCAGTTTTTTTGCAGTCATAAAAAATATGTACGTACTTCTTCATTTTGGTCAGCGACAAATTTTGCAGATATTCTTCTGAATCATTTCAAGACTCACGAGATTTTTCAAAATAATAGTAACCGAATTAATTGAGTTTGCCTTGTTTAGGAAAATACTTGGATATGAGAAAAAATAACAGACAAACAACAACAACAAAAGGAAAAAGAAACAGTAAAAAAACGAAATAACCTTATGTAGTTTTGGAAAATAAAAGGTTCCAGGTTTTAACCATTCTTAGTTGTAAAAAGATTTCACAGTCCTCTATTTTTAAAAGTTTTCCCACTTTTTATCCTATGTTTAAAGCCTAAATATTTCACTATGAAATTTCTCAGCCTCCAAAATATTTGCTTACCACCAACCCTACCGTCCCCGAAACTTTTAGAACTCCCCGATTTGAAATTTACGGGTAAACCCCTGGGAGATAATAGATGGTTTGCTTTGGGGGAACGCGATTTTTAATGTTTAAAGTCTGAGCGGATTCTTTCTCTCTCTCTCTCTTTCTCTCTCTCTCACACACATTTTATGCGACTGTGTTCTTTTATATGCACATGAATAAAAAGAATATTAAAATGCATAGAAACTAAACCTTAATAAATTTATAATTGATCTAAAAATTTCTGTATCGAAAAGAGTAGGTTACACGTAAGCTGAAGGAATATCTTTATTCTTAATTGCGTAGCTTAATATTAGTGAAAACATTTGGAATTCACTAATTGTTTTCTTACCTAATTGTACGTAATAATAGTAGACATAGGGCACGGGGCTGGAAAATATTTTGGGGCACCAGTATTAGTGGAACTTCAAAAGTTTCATTACGGGTGGATGAATACAAATACCCAGGAGAAAACATTCCCAAAATATGATGAGGAAGCCGTAAAAATATCCCCGCCGATATTTTTATTGCGATGATTTTTTGTGTGTATCCCATGATTCATGGACAAATCAGTGTTGGCAAAAAAATGTAAAAATGTATGGTTGAAAAATGAATACCAGTTCAGTTCTGCTTTAACCCCCACCCTCCTCCCCCGCCAAGGGTACAACTTGTCGAAATTATATCGAAGTAGTGGGCAAAATAATGTGATCCATATATCATGAATCAAACAAATTCTTAATGTAGGAAAACTTCCCCCAATTACAGATGTGTACAAAGAAAAAAAAAAAGAACATCTGTAAATAATGCTGCCGAAGGATTTGACGATAAACTGGATCGACTATACTTTTTGCAGACTCCTTCTAAAATAAATAAAAAACAACAGAACCAAAAAAAAAATTCTTCAAGAATCCTGCATAATTCTGGTGCCCCTTGAAAATGGGCTCTGCGTTATGCAGTATCAAAAGGACAAAAACTACACACCGCGGTAATTTAAACTTTTGAGAGGAATACCTCAGAGAGCATTCATTTCTAAATTTAAGTTACCAAAGACACCGCTGCGCTGTTAGACACCACTTTAAACAATTAGAGGATGCCGCCTTTTCCAGAAGCCAGTGCGGTCTTAAATCAGCTGCTGTGTAGCGAACTGTTATTATGAAGGGATTTTAGCTCGGTATTCTAAAGCCAAGGTTAGTAGACTCTATTAACTTTGTTCTAAATCAAGCCTGCAACACTGTTATTAGTTCAACATTCCGCCCTGCAAGGTAACGTACTAAATGATACGAAAGCAAAACAGTCGAATGCGAGCGTCTCCTCTGGCTACGTTAAATCAGGTAAGAGTCCGAAGAACAAAATTTATTGTCTCTGGTCAAAAGCTCTGAAAACTGCAAAGTCAGAGACAAAATTTTCAAATGTACAAATTTTATAAATAAACTGCGAGCCAAAATTTCCTCGGTATAGTTCGGCAGCACATTTTTTTTAATAATGTGTACTTTAGTTCACCGCTATTTAGGGGAACACTATTTCCGCCCACACCCCTGCGCATCATTTTACTCATTGTAAATAGTAACCAAATTTGTTGAACAAAAGCAGATTTTTTTATTTGATAGTCCATGCAGATAAATTGCAATTCCCGATATTGTTGAAGAAAAATCTGGAAGTGAAAAATTTTAATTCGACCAGAACACTACTTTAAATCGTCGAACGAAACGTTGACAACAGATTAATTCAATGCTTGTGCTGCCATCTATCAGCTAGTTGAAAGTAAAATAACTGGTGTTACAAAAAGGGTAACGACATCAATGCAGGCTGGAGAAAACATTTCTTATACGCATAGTAACGTATAAGAGCCTTAGCGCGGTTTAGCGACGCTAAGCCACTTTTCGTTGTTAATTAGGAAGAAAAGCAGGACAAAGAATTTTTTTCTAGATGATCATGTGCACTGATTTATACGAAAGCATACTCATACCTTTGTGACGTACTGCAAAGGTGAAGCATGTGTTAAAATCAGTGGCGCGTCAGGGCCGATGAAGCCCTTTTCCCCTTGGGCTGACAGAGCCGAAATCATTACGTCGAAGTTTGAAACAAAAAATCACGATACGCGATCTACATATACTTCTTAATCATGTACCGTATAATTATAACATACAATAATTATAAGGAAGTAGTTGTGTTAGATTAATTTAGAAAAATCTAACCAGAAAAAGAATTTCATATACTGCTTCTTCTAATCATTTCAGTTTCTTGTACTGTAACATTACTAGTAACTGGATAAGAATAAATGTACAAAAGTCAACCTCCTTCTTAATTGTTATGGAACCTGACTATTTTTTTAGGTAAATTTAGGGGGAGTCACCCCACCTTGGAAAAATTCTGTGCGCTACAGCCCACGCTTCCTGCCCCTTGCGAAATTTCTGGGTGTGTGCTACTTGTCAAGACGACAAATCTGCATCGATACATTCTGTCGGTGTAGCTTAGTCGGTTAGAGCAACTTACTCCGGAGCGAGGAGACGCAGGTTCGATCACTGTCACCGACAAATTCCTGTTTTCCCACCTTCACAAAACGTTGGTACTGCAAAGACGTACCAGCAAGTGTCCGCTATGATCGCGTAGGCTGCTCATCGTTCGTTTGAGTGGTCTGAGTTCGAATTCCAGTCGAGGCATAGGTAATGAGTATGCTTGTCTCACAGAACTGCTTTTTACCCCTTTCCTGAAGCCAGTGACCCTAAATTAGGGACGAACGGCTGCTTATATCCCTTAGGGTTCTTTATAGTGGTCGTGAACTCCAAAAGTTATAAGCGTTTTATGGTTGAGAAGGGCATTTTAGCTAAACTTGCCACCTGCTCTAACAAAAATTATTCTCTGACTCTATTCTGTGATTCTTTATGAGTAGCGCAAAAGGGCGCTCCGGAGTCCATGTGGTCAGAAGCACTGGCTTATGGCCAATCGCTCGAGTTGAATGGCCATCGCCATAAGCTGTGCACCCGTCCCACCGCGATGGCCATTCCCGGAACAAGTTGCTTCAAATGAAGGATCGGCGACTATGGCTCCGAATGATCGGGGTGGTCATTATACCCGGGAAAGAAACAAAAGCAACACAAAATTGTGACCAACAGATATTATTCACAATAAATATTTGGAACTATAGAGAATGATAGAAGAGTGTCTAAAGGGAAACTTATTTTCAGAACCTGACTCCTGACTGTTAATTTTTACTTAAATTTGCTCCAATTAAACAATTTAAATAAAAGTTGAAAAAAATAATTAGCAATGAAACTTTCATAAAAATACTAGCTGATGAAATAATTAGCAATGAAATTAATAAATTAGCAATAAAAACAACAAATCAAATTCTAAATGGTTTTTAAAAATTTTAAGTTCCTTCTTTCTGGATTTGTTTCACCTAACCCGTTCACCGCTAAGGCACTTTCTGTCATAGAACGGACCTTATTCACCTCGCACTGCATCATGGGAAAGCTTTTCCGTGGCCGCGGACCAGCAACAGTTTGTTTACACGCGTTCTCCCATTGCTTAACATGTCGTTACGTTGCAGGGGATTCAGGAAAATCGCGATTTTCGCCAATTTATTAACGACATGCTTAACTTTTACTCATCGCATGGTTGTGCTAATAAATCCTGCCACCTAAATTGTACAGAGGAAGAAACAACTTTCCTTAATTTTCTTCTGAACAGGACGACATTTTTATATGAATGGCCGTGTAAAATGAAACGCGGTGCTTTCTATCCCAATGTGTATTCTCTAATATCTTCTGCCCACTTTAACGAAAGAGATTTTAGATATTATGACACTACAAATCAAAGGCAGTTGAAACCTTTTAGTGTTCCTTCGAATTTCGATTTGAAAAACAAAAAAAAAAAAAAAAAAGGTAGAAGAAAATTGATGGTGGATCGCTTAATTACGAATTAAGTTCTACGTTCTTTCCTCAAAGAACAAAACAAACGTATCTCCAATTTCTCTTTTACTTAATGTTACGCATTCATTTAATTTTTAAGCAGATTGCCTAGCGTGCGAACCCTAGTTTGTTTCCTTATTATATATTTGTCTGGGCTTCTAAATGTTTCTTTGTTTCGCAAAAAAAAAAAAAAAAAAAAAGGTACCCAAGTTTATGTTTCAGATGTTTCGCCAATGCCTGACAATAAGAACATGAAAATTTAATTTAACCCTTAAACGACCATAACCCTAAAATCTTGTATCATTCTAAATGCCACAACGCCCGAAATTGTCTGCTGTTTCACTTCTTTGTTTAGTAAAAACAATAGTGACTGAGGGTGACTGCTGCTGATCTCTCATAGGTCAAGAAAATTTGAAGAACAAGTAAGAGTAGGAAATCTGACTCATTCTAGACAGGCCTTTCAGGCGGCTATGGCCATTTGTACGTACGGGCGTTTTGGGCGTTATGGTCGTTAAAGGGTTAATATACCGTGCACGAGAAATGCTACGTTAAAATATGAGGACTAATGGCGATGATCTCGTGCGTCATGCGAAAGAAACATCGAACACGAAATTGTCTTGGTATATTTTTTGCAACTTTGATTTCTTCTTCTAAGAAATTAATTTCTTCTTTGCCCTGTAGCTCTATTAATTCGTTGGCAGACTCCACGACGTTAAGATTATAGAAATTAGCCAACAGTAAGGGATAATCAAATAGCGAAAACATTGAATGAGCAGCCATGTTGGTCCACAGAAATCCACATCTGACGTCACATGAATACGGTCCAGTAGACCTTATTCATATTCCGCAAAGATTTATTGATGTGAGTAATATCTGTGCATCACTATTTATAGGGAGAAAGGCGGGGGGTGAATTACGCTTCTTCAATTTCATGTGTAGGTCTAAGCTACGGCTTCTGATCATTCTTCCGAGATGGGTTCCAATCCCGTGAGGTACGGATGTTTTGTTTGTCTTACGCCACTCCCTCTCCCCCTTCACTGGAGTCAGCGGGCCTAAATTAGTGACAGAAGACTGCTTATATATAGTTGCTCACGGTGGTCGTTAAACCCCCAATAAAAAAGAAAAAGAAAAAAAGAAAAGTGCATTTCGGGTTTTTGACATCATTTAAGCAACAATGCGAAAAAAAAAAAAAGTATATAAACCCAAAAAAAGCTGATAGTTGCAAACAGCCGCCCGGTGGGGCAGTGGTCTAAGCGATGGCCTCTGATCATTCGTCCGAACGGGGTCCGGGTTCGAATCCCATTGAGGCATGGATGTTGTGTTTGTCTTACGGCACTGGTTCTCTCCCTTCCCTGGAACCAGTGACCCTAAATTAGGGACGGGCGACTGCTTATAGCCCATTGAGTTGCTCACGGTGGTCGTTAAACCTCCAACAAAAAAAAAAATAGTTGCAAACAACTAGTAAAACGCGAAAGTTATGTGTTAGGCGATAACACGGCTTTCCACAGAAATGCGGAATGAAAAACTAATCAGCACAGCACTGGCGCCTTACCCAGGGCTGGCTGGACTATAGGGGCGATCGGCCCGAGCCCCGCGCGTTGAAGGGGCCGCGTAGTTTAGAAAATAAAAACAAAATCATTTTTGCCAGAATTCTGTACATTTATTCCTATTTTTTTTTAAGTTTTGCGGCGCTAGGCCTAAAACATATTTTTGTAATGTTTTTCTTTTTAGTTGACAATCTTCCCCTCCCCTCACTTTCTTATATCTTAAATTTTTTTCCACATTCATGAAATAGAAAGTTAAATTTCATCACATTTTGTGACTCCCTACTATTGCTCAACAATTCGTGTGTAAACGAAATACTGAAGTTTAACAAAATAAGGAGAACAATATCAAAGTTGTTTTGGGGCTGTATATGGAGCGCAATTTTTTAGTGACTTTAAAAACAGTATTGGAAATTTAAAAAAAAACAATTTTCACACATGAACGCGTATAAAAGGTACAAAAAGTCACTAATTTGTCAGTTATTCCGCTTTGCGTAAAAAATAAATCACTAAAACGTGTACCAGGATATATACGGATTTATTTAAGATGGATCCTTATAATTCGCTACGCAAAAATGTTTGCTATGGAAAAATATTCGTTAAGCAGATCAGTTAAAGTTCTCTTTCGGTCATTTTGGAAGAAAGTTTTTATAAAAATCACAACGCAACCTAAACTACTTCCCCGGAAAGAAAATCGTAGATTTTAGCATTTGTTGCTTTCTCTCTCTGTCTCTGTCTTCCTCTGTTTGCCTTCCTGTGTGTGTGTGTGTTTCTGTCTTGCTCTCTGTCTCTGCTTCTTTCTCTCTGTGCCCGCCTCTGTCTCTGCCTCTTTCTGCCTGCCTCTTTGTCTCTTCCTCTGTTTGCCTTCCTGTGTGCGTGTGTGTGTGTGTGTGTGTGTATGTATGTTTCTGCTTTGGTCTCTGTCTCTGCCACTTTGTCTCTTTCTCTGTCTTTTTCACTCTGTCCTTCCCTCAGTGTGTTTCTGTCTCTGTCTGTCTGTCTGTCTCTCTGTCTCGCTCTCTCTGTGCCTGTCTCTTCCTCTTTCTCTGTGTGTGTATGCATGCGTATGTGAGCGCGCGTGTGTGTATCTTTCTCTCTGTTTCTCTTTGTCTTTTTCTTTCTCTCTCTCTCTCTCTCTCACTCTCTCTCTCTCACTCTCTCTCTCTCTCTCTCTCACTCTCTCTCTCTCACTCTCTCTCTCTCTCTCTCTCTGTGTCTCTCTGAACTTTCAGTTGATTTTATGGCCTTTTTCTTAAGCTCACAGTAATTTGAGATAGTTGTTTTCTTTATGATAATTTTCATGTGTTTTCATTTTTCACGTAACTATTTTATTAAACTATGGGCTTTATTTTCGAGGGGCCGCAGGGAAATGTTACCCCGCGCCCCGCAAAAGTTCCATCCGGCACTGGCCTTATCCATGGAGGAAGTGCACCCCAGTGGTGCATCCAGAATTTCTTTATGATTGTGGACCAAAATACTGAAAATAGAAATAACAAGAAAGATGACACCGAATTTTCGGATGTAATGAGCACATCCTTCGAATCAGTTCTGACGCGAATTACATTTTTCAAAGCTGTTGAAAGTCAATTGAAGAGGCACAGAAAACAGTAGTATCTGACCCAAGAAAGGCGTTTTTCAATCGGATTTTTAATCCCGCAGATGCTGTTGTAAACTGAATCCTGAACTTACGCCATCTGGTTGCAGACTTGTGAGATAAGAAAAATTTGAAATTATATGAGAAACATTTTGCAGCGGAAACGCTTTCCAACAAAAAAAGAATTTTTCAAATCGGATTCTTCAAAGCAGTGATATCGGCAAATATAAGATATGCATCTAAGCTCCCGGGCGAGAAAAACATGCATTATTTTAAGAAGAAAGTATTCTTAAAAAGTTTTCCGATGAAAACGGTGTCGGTCCAGAAAAAAAATTCAGGCGAGTTTTCAGCAGCTCAGTTTTTGCTGCAAATATATCAGAAGCAGAAATCAACACTTTGTGCCCCTTGGTGGCCAAATTATTCTTTACCAACTATTAGAAATTATAAGAAAAACATTTCCCATCCGGAGCTGTATGCGATATAGGAAGAATTTTGGGTAGCAACGCAAGTTATGACACATAAGGGCAATGGAATCCTGATCCACGATGGGTTCGGTGGTTGTGGTGGAATAAAAAAGCCAGCGACGCCAACAGGAAGGATCGGTATGTACTGCAACATTTGTTTCTTTTAAAAAAGTATATCGGCTCGTAACAGACGAAGATCCTCAAAAACCAGGGCGTTTGCTATTGAACTAGCGAATCTACGACAGTTGAAGGAGACAACATTTAATCTCTTCTTCATTGAGATTATTTAAGCATGCATTTTGTCCTTCTACCATATTGGATCGCACAAGACGGCAGAGAGACATTACTAAAGACTTCCTCGAGCGCTGCGAGTTGTTGAACCATTTCGGGAAAGCGCTGTAAATTCCTCCGCACACATGGTTTTTCCATAATGTTGATCTTTTCGGACACTGATAGAGATATATTTATTCAGGGAGAGTAAATGACGTATTGTGGACAGTGCTGTCCTGGAAAACTTCTGGAAAGTCAAGAAGGGTGTGGGGAGGGGGACATTCACCTTCTGAAGAAGCGAACTGTGATTCACTATCATGGGTAGTTTCCATGCTTTCTTCTGCCGAATCGGTAAGGATGCCATAAGTGTTAGATGTGGAAACAGCATATTGACTATCCTGGCTAGGTGAAGCAGAAAGACGTCGAGAAAGCAGGGTTACAGTGCGTTTTTTTCTCGCAAAATAGAACGAGAAGACGAACGAGTACATCGTGGTTAAGCTGGGGAAATAAATCGTTCATTAGCTGTCTGAGACTGGGTGGCCTGTTAAAATCGGTAGCAGATGTGGAAAATTTGAAGTGTCCATATCAAGGGGATTAGGTAAACCCACTGCAGTAAAGGTCAAAGTCGGACCGGATCGAACAGTATCAAATTAACGAAATTCAGGATTTGAAGCAACAGGGTTACCACAAGAAGTAGAGTCTGTAGAAGGTATTACAGGTGGTTTTCTTGCAGTTCCTGGTTGAGCAGCAAATAAAGCCGAGGAAGGTTCCTGTAGGCTGGAAATATAAGTAGTAGCGGCAGCAGGAGCAGAACTGTCCTGTAGAACACAATGTGGGCATTCAGACACGACATGCCCTTCAGCCTTGCACTTAAAGCACTGAACACCCGCAAACACATTAAAAACGAATGTGCGGGTGCCAGTGCCGAGTTTCATGAATGTGGGACGTTCAACAGCATCTTCTTCACTAGGGAATGTGATACGGTACTGTCGATGTCCTCTTGGAACTGAACTGTAGAGTGAGTCGCGACCTAAAGCTGCAAGAATGTTATAATGTTCTATGCATAGAACATCATGCAAAATTTTCGTAAAAAATTCCATTTTTTACTTTTTTCTTTTCAATTGGTATACTATCTCATGGTACTCTAACTTAGATCGTAGATGGTTTTTTCAAGAGGTCGGAGTCCGAGGTCAAGATTTTCGTAAAAGGCTCCATTTTTACTTTTTTATTTTGAAGTCGAATTTAATGCTTTTTTGTTGTGATAAAAATTGATTTTTTTGAAACGATTCTTTTAAAAAAATCAATTTTATCACAACGAAAAAGAATAATTTTGTTTGTGACAAGTGCTTTCCGGTGAAGAACTGCAACGCAATTCAGCATTGGAACTGAAGGGTAAGTAAACAACAAAAATCAAACGGAAAAGCTAAAAATACTGTATGCCTAAAGACTCTACAGAGAATAAAATTCAAATTCAATGAAGAAATGAAATACAGTATTAGGTACGGTTCATGCCGTAAAAAAATACTCGTTTTCATTTGATTTGTACAAAATTTAGATAGCAAATTATCACTAAATTCTCCCGAGCAATGCCAGGTAATTCAGCTCGTTACGTATAAAGGTGAAAAACGTCTAACTATGAAACTTATAACCGTGGTTCTGCTGTATCTTTATTTAGGCATATAAACCAAAGAATTGACATCACCAAAATCGGATTTTCTTCGTTATCTGATTTGTGATTGACTACGCGTTGGTAATGTGACGAATAGTTTCATGACAACCAGATGCATAAGGGAGATCACCACGCTTTATAAGCCGTAAGAATGATTACATTTCGACATACAGACTACTGATTGTTGTCTTGTAATACTGTATAACGTGCTGCACATGGTACTGTAAGTTTCAATCTTCGAAAACGTATGACTTTTAACTCTCTGCACGTTGTGCTGCCGGACGTCATGGTGGACAAACTTGTAGAAGAAATATATTATAGTTCTATTGCTAAGTTATTTTATGTTCTATGCATAGAACATCATAGTGTTCGTGGTGGGCAAACTTGTAGAAGAAACATTTTATAATTCTATTGCTAAGTTATTTTATATTCTATGCATAGAACATCATAGTGTTCGTGGTGGGCAAACTTGTAGAAGAAACATTTTATAATTCTATTGCTAAGTTATTTTATGTTCTATGCATAGAACAAAAAATAACTTAGCAATAGAACTATAATTTAATTTTTTCTACAAGTTTGTCCACCACGACGTGAACTCCGGCAGCACAACATGCAGAGAGTTGAAAGTCATACCTTTTCGAAGATTGAAACTTTCCGTAAGAATGAGACCTAGTTTGTTCAACAACCTTTTAGCAGTTGATAATACGCGATTTTTCTCCGTGAGCCGTACAGATAAGAAATGAGGAGCTTGTGTTCGGTTATGGGATCGATATGAAGTTCATTACTTTGCAATATTCCCTCATTCGCTGTCCCCTTTTCATCACGAAATCAGAAAGAGGTCTTCAATAATGTTTTTTCTCTTAATGGCGTTTCAATAATCTGAGAGTTCTGGAAACAATTTGATATCGACAATACTACGAACAAAGTGAACAAACAACCTATGTCTTCAGAAAGAGAGAATGGAGCTTTTATTGTCTGCTTCATCATGAGCTGATCACAACTGTTAAACGGTACCTTTATACTTATACTGAGAAATATATTGACGCTTTTAATCTTATATGAAAAATTGATTTTCATACCAAACGGATTGCGCTGCCACCATTTGACACTGTTTCGTCCAGTAAACTTATTATTTTCACACCAAACTACTAGCAGCCACTGTCACTACGACGAACTCAGACGCAAAATATGAAGTCGTAGCTAAGGAAAAGCATTGAGTTTTTATTGCATTTTAAATTAAACTCTTAAAATGTTACTTATGTTTCTCCTACAGAATGTTAATACCCTATTATCGTTTAGGAACCAGAGGACTTTCTGTTTAATGAGAGATGATTGTTTCAAACATTCATTCTACGAATAAACGCTATTATTCAAGCAAAGACGTTGTAGGATGGATATCTAAGCATTTCACGATTCGTTTCAACTGTTGCAACTGGAGAAGGTCTAAATGCCTACGGGCACTTCAATTAGAATCATCTAATACTGTTTTCTTCAGAGTAGCATAACCATATTTATTTCAGATAAGACATGTATCTAGATGTAATATTCCAGAAAGTGAAAATAGTGGTAGAAACTATTTCAGCAGCTATTTCTAAAATGAAATTTGCATTTTTACAAATTGTGTGTGTGATGTGTAATACACACAGTGCCGATGCTTAGAACTCTCGTTATTGCAGCATAAATGTGAATACATTTGGTACAATTAAGAAAGCCCAAAGTTGTTGCAATATAGGATCATGTTTAGTGCAGTGGAAAGGTTATTCTTTGCTGAATTCGTTTTATTCTCTAAACAGTGAGAACACTTTTGCTTCCTGATGAAAGCATTTACATAATTAAGTACCTAAATATTATTATATGATTTCTGAGCTTTCTCGCCTTACATCAGGTGCTCTTCCAGAAGATGCTTGGAAATCAAGAAAGCGGTTACGTAAAGCAGATGCTCATCAATCTTGAGGAAAGGTAAGAATGAACTGCAAAAGGAAGAGTAAAAACATTAAATAAGTAAATGCAAATAAAATAATTACAAGTGAAACGAAAATATATTAATAGAAGTGAAATAATTACAAGTGAAAACGAAAATATAGTAGACATTGAAACCGAAGAAATTCGTGGAACGAAAATTCACTCTTAGAATTGCAACTGCAAGGTAGAAATGCAGATAGCCATTCTTATCTTTTGGGAAATTTTGAACTTGGTATAACGATTTCTACAGTTCAGAATATTCTTTAATGCAAAACAAAACAATAACAATGAATTATGCTATGCACAAGTGCTGGATGATGACTATTTATAGAATGAGTTTATTTGCATATGAGTGAGGGCAATAACTGCTTCATATTTACGAAAACTAATACATTACTCTTGGTAAGAAATACCATTAATATACAAATTCATATATGCTGATATTGTACAGTCGAGAGGCAGTCCGACACAATGTATGACTGTTAGGATGATATTCTTGCCCCAAATATTCTGATAAAATATTCAGCATATGTTTTGCCAAGTACAATAGAAAGTTAATCTTCAAGAACTGGTATCTTCAGAAACTGATCAGAAAAAGCATAAGACAAAGCATTATCGGTTGTCAAATGCCACTGAAAACGGAAAGAAAATATAATTGCCTACGGCAATGATATCCTCTCTTTGTTTCATATTCATGGTGATGCTCTTCGCATTAACAGGATAATAGTTATATTGAATTTTTTCAATCGCATGAAAAGTCAGCGTAAATGCTTAGTTTGTTTTTGTAAATGTATTATTTCATATTGATTGGAACTTATTTTTTTGATTTTCAAAATCTGCAGCTGGTTATACTTTCTAAGACGCTCCTAACGGTTAATGTTAGAACGACAGCATGAACGATTTTTCAGTTAATCAAATCTGCAAGTTTCCGTCAAAAGTGTTTTCGTTAGTTGCATAATTTACCCCTTATATTTAAAAGATAAATTATAGGTTAGAATATCCTAATGAGTGAATTGTGAAAAATATGTGTGCACCAGAGTCTGTGTGAATATGTAGGTTGGCTGCTAGCCCATTTACGCATCTCATTTACACAAATGAAGCTCCGTAGTGAACATGAATTATATACATAGCATTTAGGGCAATATTTTGATAGCATAATGAAATAAACTTTTAATGTATTCCTTTTCCGTTGTTAAGAATCTGCTGTTATACGAAAAAAAAAAAAAATTGCAACGAAACTGCCATGTGGGAAAATGGTGCTGTTACCAACTTGCAAGTGTTGAATATATTTGAATAATTTTGATCAAGGAAAATTCCTTGTTATCCATAGAAATATTTACGTTGTGTGATAAAGAGCTAATTACCTTCTAATAGTGATTCGGTCGTGTCTGCTATTTACACAAGACAAGAAAGAACGAATGATGTAATGATCACTTTCACTTTTCTATGTTGTCCTCGCCCAATCCTAACTGCTTCACTTGAAGTTGAAGAAACAGACAGATAAACTTGTTGAATATTTGAAGAACTACTAATAATTAAGTCAGGGAACATGTAGTAACAAATCGTTTTTGCTAACCGTATCTACTCGGCTTCGAAAAAACTGCAGTTTTTTTGACAAAACAGCAACAAAACGCAAGCTCTCTAGTTGGATCAAAAATGTCTCCCCGTTGTTCTAGCAATGACCTTTCATCTACGTCTTAGTAACTGCTGCCAGGAGTTACCAGAAAGTAAGCTCTTAGGAGATATGACGTTCAGTAAGAAGAGATGGTAAAACATATCACAATTCAAATAATAACAGAAGACCAAATGAAAATTAAAATGGAGAGTATAAATCACAAACCATATAAAATTGTTTAAAATGTATGTAACAAATAAAAAAAGAACCAGCAGGAAATTTTCGTTTTCAAAATGGCCAAAGAATCCGAGGCGCATCGCGAACATTCAAATAAAATTTGCATGGCTCACTTTACAGACACTACAGATGGCTCATTTGAATACAGAGTCTCTTTCATTCTTCTGTTCATTCTCGGAATCGATTTAACTTCTGCGGAGGACAAAAGCATTTCTCGCTCAGTTATATCAAAGGCTTTCGCCATAACATTTCATATCATTATTCTTTACACTGCTTATGTTCAGCTCAGCCTCAGCACAATAATGACAGTACGAGAAATATTACCTTCAGTGCTTAACAGTTTCTTAATATACGGTCTATGGCAGGTTGTTAGATTCAGAAAAGCTTCGCTCACGTCCTTGCTCGAGGATATGAGTAAATATCCTGGCGAAATATCTTCTTCCTCCCCGAGGTACAAAAAAACTATCATTTCATTGTTCATGTTAATAGCAATTTTAAGCTTTTCTTTGCCGTTACTTGCTATGTTTGCCATTGAATCGAGTGCTATAAATACACAGTTACTAGAAGTTTTGATCTTCGGGATAAACAAAAAAGTAGCATCGAAATGTACCTTGTTTTTCACATTTCTCTCACAATTGGTTCTGGTTCTGTTTAAGAATACAGTTCCAATTCTTTTCGCTATGCTTTATGCAATGCTGTGCTATCGGCTGAAATATATGTTGTTTAATTTGAATTTGCGGATGGAAAAACTTTTCTGGCAAAGGCGTCACTTCCTAGAGATCAGCAAATGCATGAAGATGTATAAAAGGACCATTAGAGTCATCGATCATCTGCAGAAAGTCTTTTCTCTTCCATCTTTTCTTCTCATCACAAATTTTCTCTCGTTCATGTTTTTCACAGTCGCAGGCATGAAAGGTTCGCACGTCTCAAACAAAATATGGGTGGTAGTATATTGGATAATTATTGTTAGCAGCTATACCGCTGTTGCAGGAATGCTTTTCTGCGCCTCAGAAATACCAGAGAAAATGAATATGATGAAAAATAATCTGCTTTCACTTTACGAAGAATCACTAATTATAGACTGCAATAACAAAGCATTTAAAAAGTACATAAAAACTGTTGCAAATAGAAAGGTTCTAGTGCTCTCGGGCTGCGGCATGATTTACTATACCAAAGGAACAATTTTGACATCTTTGGGAGCAGTGGCTACTTATTCGCTACTGATCATGGGAATTTAAGGATATATCAAATATTTGCATTTCAACAGGTAATAACCAATTTTAGGTCTCACTTCTTTTGTCACTCGAGGATACTTTATTCGTTCTAATACCTAATTCATTTCAAAAGTCATGGTTGGCATGCAATTATGAATGAGCTCGTTATAAGCTTCTGCTTCGTCGCATTTTCTGGATAAATTTATTAACGTAACCTCATGAGTTCCTTAAACATAAAACGAAACAAAAGTGCTTGGTTTATATTTGGAATTTCCTCTTGTGTCATCATCATCTGATTTGAAATCTGCGTCAAATTCAAGGATTCACAAAGCTGCAAATAATACTTGATGTCAGCGAAAGAAATGCAAAATTAAATAGCGATCAAAATCGAATCTTAAAGTAACAATTCTGAAATCAACAGAAAGTTAACTATATCGCAAAAATAAAGTGACATTCACAAAACTTAGACGAATTAAACGAAGGATGACGTGTTATCATTCATTGAGAACACTGAAAGAACTATAATCACCACTTAGGGATGCAGAAAAGGGCAATTGTAACGTACCAGGAGATGCGACGTACCTGCCCGAAGGATGCACACGACATAAAAAAAGGCAGATAGGAATCAGAATAAAACGTCCGCGTAGCTCAATTGGTAGAGTGACTTATTCCGGAATGAGGGGATCCAGGGTTCGAATCCTGGCGTGGACAGAAATGACGGAGAAATTCACTTCGTTATAATGGCGCCCGAACTATCCGGATGACCCGACCGTTCAAAATCTCGCATTGGTGTGATGTTATTTCCACACCGCGAGATAGGAAAAATAAGAGAATCCTTTCTCCAGCACTTCGAAAAAAAAAAATAAATAAAGGGGAGATGATGTAACGTACCAGGAGATGCGACGTACCTGCCCGAAGGACGCACACGACATAAAAAAAGGCAGATAGGAATCAGAATAAAACGTCCACGTAGCTCAATTGGTAGTGACTTATTCCGGAATGAGGGGATCCGGGTTCGAATCACGGCGTAGACTAAAAATGACGGAGAAATTTACTTCGTTATACAATGAATTTCAACACGCAATAAATAACGCGCAATTGTCTTCCCTTATTACAAAATTCGGTTTTCATTGAAAGATTCTCTGACTTCTTATTGCTGTTTATTTCGTTTGCAGTATTTGAATTATACGATGCAGTTTTTTTCAGACTTGATCCGCCATTTCATAAATCTTGAAAAAAGACATGAAAAGTTCAGCTCTTGTTCAAATCGCTCATATTTGACCCCAGGTCTTTGAACACAGCACTCATCTTTAGTAGTGCCGCCCCGGTGGCGCAGTTGTCTAAAGCGCTGGCCTCTGATCATTCGTCCGTAAGGGGTCCGGGTTCGAATCCCGGTGAGGCATGGATGTTGTGTATGTCTTACGGCACTGGCTCTCTCCTTTCCTGGAACCAGTGATCCTAAATTAGGGACGGGCGACTGCTTATAGCCCATTGAGTTGCTCACGGTGGTCGTTAAACCTCCAATCAATCAATCATCTTTAGTAGTTTGTGGAACATACAGAGCAGCACTTTGTTAGCTATGACGAAGTAAATTTCTCCATCATTTTTATGCCAGATACGGGATCCTAATCCACAACTCTCGGCTCCGGAGCATCTAGTGCTATCCACTATACTACACTGGCATCTGCTCTCACTGCTGTCTACCTTGATTTCACGTACGTCCTGCTGAGCAGGCAAGTCACATAGTGCGTATGTTATTGCACGGGGGCGTACTGATAGCCCACGCAATCCCCGCTTTTGGAGGGGGGGTGCTCTAGACTCAGCAAAATACTTTAGAAAATTTTCTTTGCAAACTTCATATGAAACTGGTTAAAGGAATAGCCACGAATTTAAGCAGCTTTGAATGAAGTACTCAAAAGACAAAAACAATGTTTGCTTTTTTTTTCAATAAATAAGTAAAATACTAAGAATTGATTTTCGTTGCTATAGTTTATAAGAGCTGGATGACGAAGAAACAGCTATTTCAGAAGACGTGAGGCTCCTTTTCACAGCCATAGCAGTAGTTCCTATTAGAGCTGAGTTCGGGCTCAATGTTTGGAGCCCGAGCCCGTGGTATATCAGCCCAAGGTACACCCGAGCCCGAATTTTATATTGCAAGATAGAGCCCGGGCCTGAAAGATCCCGAAAGCTGGCTAACCTGTTCAAGCATTAATGAAAAACAAATCTCCTTTTCCACACTTCCAGTATCTCCTCCTCTTGCAATTAACCAATGTATTTCTCAAATGGAGAGTGGGGAAGGGATTTCTGTCTATTTTTACAGTGTAACTGTACGATTTTCTTTGGACGTTCGTTTCCACCTGAAGTGCTTCGGGCGGCCGGGCATCCAAAATGATCAGGCGGTACTGCAATTGTATCTTGCTTAAATAATGCAAATATTATCGCGCCATATTGCGCTGCAATATATACGTTGCTAAATAGAATTAGCAGGGAGCTACAGCGTGGAGATAGGGAGTAAATTATCGTCGGCATGCTATCAACTATCCGATATCTATAGTTCTTGAAAAAGCTCTTTCTTCTCTGCAGAAACGCACTAATGCGTGACCTATGGCATTTTCTACCCAAGCCCGGAATAAATAGCCATCTCGAATGCACACTCCCCAGCCAGAACCAGTCGCCGAAGAATTCCCTTTGCCAACTATAAAGTGGCTCATTTGCTGAATCATATCAAATCACATTTTTATATATAAAAAATATATATCTTGCTCTTCCTTTCTCAAAGAGCGCGAGCCCGCCCGAGCCCAAACCGCAGTAAATATTCAACAGCATAATCCGAGCCCGATCCGGGCCCGGGCTCCGCTTCGGGCTTTCGGGCTCGAGCTCAGCACGTTTCAGCTTGGGTTCCTATGCATGTATTATGTGTACAAATAAGTTTTAAAGCGTTTTAAGACAACGCAAGATGTAATTTGAGAGAAAATAACAATACCTTTACGAATCAAAATATGCGCCGTCATTATCTATCACCTTCCGCCATCGGTCGGACAGCTGACGGATTCCAGCCATGACGAATACTTCGTCGTGTGACGCGATGAAATCGTCAACCCATTTTCGGATTTCGTCACATGTCCGGAACTGGACAGCAGACAAACCATGTTGCATTGATCGGAACAAATAATAGTCTGAAGGGGCTATGTCGGGACTATACGCCGGGTGCTCCAAAACGTCCCAGCCAAGTGTCAATAACGTTTCCTTGACCGATTTTGCGACATGCGACTTAGCGTTGTTATGCAGTAATTTCACGGGAAGCAATCCTTTGCCTGTGAATGAACATTTCCGACAGATTTCCTGGTTCAATCGCAGCAATTGTTGCTTGTAGCGATCAGCAGTAACATTTCACTCTGTTCCAATAAAATGTAAAATATTATGTTACGCAAGCGCAATAGACATTTGGCCTTGCTTATAAATATGCTCTCTTTGCTGCTTCTTAATCACATCTGACGATGGTTCCAAGAGGAACCGAAAGTGCTCATGTTTCTTTTAGATTATTAGGTTTAATATAACATGTAATTTATCTTCATTGTTTTATCTTGCGTAGGACTCCGATTATGATGTTAAGAGTTAAGAGTATGTTCCAATAGTTCATAATAGAGCACACCCTTCATATCCCACCAGATAGGCAGCAGAACTTTCTTGGAGTGAGTATTGCGTTTCGGTGTCGAAGTCGTTACTTCACCGGGGTCTGCAGTGTGTTTTGCGTTTGGAATTGTCGTACCATATCCTCTTTTCATCACCCGTAATGATTTTCCAGAGGAAAGACTTTCTGTGTTGTTTATTTAACAGATTCAAACACTTCATGGCGCTCTCATCCTTGCTCCTCTGGCTCAGGTCATGTGACACCCATTTTCCTTGATTCCAAATCTTTCCCATTGCGCGTAAACAATTGGAAATGGTTTGTTGAGTTACACCAAGTTGTTCAGCTTGTTGTTTTTGCATTTGAGACGAATCTTCATCCAGCAATGCTTGCAGTTCCTCATGCATGTGCAACCTTCTGCGGAGCTCCGCTACGTTCTCGATCGCTAACGTCAAATTCACCAGCTTTAAACCGTCTAAAACAAAACTCACACGTGCTTGTCGATACAATATTCTCCCCCAGAACAGAACAGATCGATGCACATTAGGGTGGAGCGAAAAAACACTTTTTTTTTAATTTGAAACGTCACCATGTGCAATAGTTGCGATTTTATTACTGAAATGGCCCCCCGAAATATGGATGACATTATTTGATATCTTAGGCTGCCCCAAGTACCTCGAAGGTTGAAAGTTATAGGGAAGAATGGTTTAAAAACGCCCGCTTTCTTCATTTTGTAAATATAAAAAAAACTGTGTCACCATGTTATTTAATATCACCTTTGAGTGTATAAACACGGGTTAATTTCTTAGGCTTCCCCAGATCCCTTAAAGTATGTAATTTTTACCAAAAATGGCATGATAAGTTGTGTAAGCATTAAGTTCGACAGCAGCCTTATTGTTACAGATTTGGGCTTAACATTAAAAATACCCCCCCCTCCTCTCTCATAATTTCTGGAAACCTCTTGTTGATTTTCAGAAACATAGCTTGCTGTTTTGCGCTCTGCTTTGTTTTTTTTACCTTTTTCATCTCAGCCCACCCCCTCTCTCACTGCGGAGCTGTTTGCGAACTCGCTGAGTCATCTCATCACAGTCGCACAGGTCCGTTTGGGAGAGAGTGTTGGTGGTTTGCGTCATCATGATGCATCAGTTTCTTTCACTCTTAGTGACGTTGATTGGATCGTACCGGCATTTTCGTTTTGTCGTCCAACTACTTAAGATGGATGAAACAAGAAATAAAGCTGATTGTCCTATCCTCGGGAGTTATAAGGAGATGCATGAAAATGTGTTGCCTACGTACGAAGATGTAATGCGCCATTACTACCTTGTGAGGAATACCCTTAGGCAGGAAGGTGCAAATTATGAGCCTGCTGCAGCAGAAATAGCAAGTATTGTCGCGGACAAAGGGCTAAGTATATGGAAGAAAGCATCTCTTCCGACATCTCTCCACAAATCTGTTGCAAAGCGTATTACAGCATACAACACTGAAATCCGAAAGCTGCAAAAACACGCTGCAAGAATGGATGAAACCTATCAAAAGAAGATTGAACAATTTCGGCAGATTCGCAACGTATCTGTGACATATGCTCATGCAAGTGCAAATGTTTTAGAACCTGCAAATGCAGCTCTGCAAAAAAGTTACCCGTGAAAGAGCGAGACTTTCTGATGGACCAGAGAACAAACAGAAAAATGATAGTAGGTGGGCTTGACGCAAAAACCACCAGTGTACTGAAGAAAAGATCAGCTCGAAAGAGTGATAGCATGTCCGTAGGAAATTACAGAAAACTGCATCACTGAAATCGGCCCTGCGAGTCCAGGATGATCATTCAGAAGAGGATACAAATACTAATTCTGCAGGAAAACCAGACGAGCCGGGTCATAGTCATTTGTTGGCCTCGGAGAAAGATTACGATTTCACTCCACGTCGTTTTTCGAAACCTAACCGTCAGATGACACTGTCTGCATTTTCTAGAAAGTGCAATAGGCGAGGCATCACGACCGAGCGGCAGCTGATCTTGCGTCGGCGATGCTTCATGATGTAAGTGAACCGGTTCATTCGAAAGAATGTAATGTATCTGTTATTGACCGGCATAAAGTACGACGAGAAAGGAAAAAGACCCGTCAAACAATTCAAGATGAGGTAAACTTGACTGGTCGCAAGATTGTAGCTTTATTTTTGGACGGAAGAAGGGATGAAACTCTTACGACACAGACAGATGATGGCAAGTGGCACAAGCGAACAGAATGGAAGGAGTATATTACACTTGTTGAAGAACCGGGTTCAGTCTATTTGGGACATTTTGCACCGAAGAGCAAGAGTGCAAGGGACATTTCCGACGATATCTTCAGCTTATTGAACCAGAAGGCATTTGACTTGTCGGAGTTAGTCTTTATTGGAAGTGACGGGGAAGTGACTAATACCGGCACAAATGCAGGTATAATTAGGTGCCTTGAAGAGAAGATCAATTCTCCCGTACACTGGATTATATGTCAACTTCATTTTAATGAACTGCCTTTACGCCACCTTTCTGAAGCACTTGATGGGAAAACAACAGGTCCAAGAGGATTTAGTGGATTGATTGGAGAGCGCCTGAAGACGTGCGCAAGCCTTCCGATCGTTAGTTTCCAGGAAATTGAATTTTCGCTTCAGTCCGACATTAACTATGGAGATCTTAGCTCGGATCAACTTTCTTTGTGAGAAATTTGTAAGGCAGTCTCTGCAGGTGATTGCCCACAAGATTTTGCAAATCGGGATCCTGGAGCACTTGCACATTCCCGTTGGCTGACCCTCGCAAATCGCATTCTGCGTTTGTATGTTTGAACTAGTGATCCAACACCACCATTTGTCTCATTAGCCACCTTCATAATGAACGTATATGCACCATCGTGGTTCATGATCCAATGTAACGGTACCTGTAAAGATGGTCCAAGAAATTTGCAGCTTTTTAAATCTAGGTTTCAGTATCTTCCAGATAATTTAAAGGATATTGTAAAAAGAGTCGTCCAAGACAACGCGTATTTTGCCCATGCAGAAAACTTGCTCACTGCAATGTTGTTTGACGACAGAAGGTATGTCCGTGAGCTCGCTTTTCGACGTATCATGACGGCCCAGGAAATCTTCCAAACAAACAACTAATATTAGGAAGTTTCGGATTATTAAGCTTGAATTTCCAGAGCAATGATTACATCGACCTAATCGACTGGCAAGAGTGTAATGTGACTGAGCCTCCCATCACACGGAAATGAAAAGACGATGAGCTTCTGGAATTACTACAGTCGGATAAATATTCAAGTTCTTGCCCCGAATTTACAAAAATACCCTGCCATTCTCAGGCAGTAGAGATGATGGTTAATTGTAACAGATTCTTCTGCTCATGTGTGCGGCCTTCTTTTGCAAAAGATGGATTCATCAGAGCAAACATTTCGGATGGGAAGCTGATGCCAAGTTTTGAAAAAAAGTCTGATTTTCAAGTGAAATAAACTCACTCCTCAAATTATGCTACTAAGTAAGGCTGGTGTCTATCATATTTACATAACTTATGCCATTTTTGGAGAAATATGACAAATCTTGAGCTCTTTTGGGGAAGCCTAAGAAATTACCTCACGTCTGCTGAATTTGTACCCGTGTATATACACTCAAAGGTGATATTAAATAACATGGTGACACAGTATTTTTTTATATTTACAAAATGGAGAAAGCGGGTGTTTTTAAACCATTTTTCCCTATAACTTTCAAACTTCGAGGTTCTTGGGGCAGCCTAAGATATCAAATAATGTCATCCATATTTCGGGGGTCATTTCAGTAATAAAATCGCAACTATTGCACATGGTGACGTTTCAAATAAAAAAAGTTTTTTTCGCTCCACCCTAATGCACATGGTTTTGTAGCACTTTTGCCTTGATAACGAATGCTGTGTCGAATAACTGTAGTATCGCTTGCCATCTTTCCCGTACCGATGTCCAAGTGCGTTTGACTGTTGGGCAAACTTTTGTGTCACATTTTATACTCAGAACTAGTTACGGTCACATGACAACAACGCGGGGGAGTGTTGGATATGTAAATTAGCAGTATACGTCACACAAAAACCGCTTTTAAACTTATTTGTACACCTAATGTATTAATTAACAACAAGAGAATGTGAATCAGTCCGATGAATGACATTTTTATACCAATGAGGATAAGATGTTATGTATTGCAGCTCTTTGCTCATATCTATGCATCTTTAGAATTTAATGAACTATAAAGGTATTCTTCGCGGAACGAAGGAATAGAGACCTATGTCATGATTTCACGCTTTCCAACAGTAGGTTGAAGAAGCGTATATGCTCCAGCTTTGTTCGTCAGTCTCTCTGTCCGTCTGTCGGTCCGCACGATAACTCGCATAAAAAAGGTTCGATTTCGAATGAAATTTTAGTATGTGGTAGGGGACAACCTGGGGACGAACCCCATTGAAAAGGGTGGAAATGTGGTCAAAGGTCAGGACATAGGAGCGGGATCCATTCCATTGCTCTTTTGCGTCATAACTTGCATAAAACTGGTTCAAATTAGGATGAAATTTTAGTATGTGGTGGGGACAACCTGGGGACTAACCCTATTGAAAATGTGCGAAATGAGGTCAAAGTTCAGGACATAGGAGCTGGATCCATTCCATTGCCCTTATGCGTCATAACGTAGGTAAAAATGGTTCCATTGCGACAAAACTTTTAGTTCTGTTGGCCACGCCCATTTCCAGCTCCTGATTTTCTCTCTGATACTGATGGAATAGGGTCTCCTTACCTCGTGTGAGTGCTTTTCTCCAGCTTATAAAGCTCGTGTGTATCGTCCCTGCGACTTGTTTTGCCCAGCAAGTGCCAATATATTTCATATTCAACGTATTTTCCTTTTCTTGTGCTTAACCCTCGTCGTTTACTCCGGCAAACATCGTGACTTGCCTTGACTATCTCCAGTTTCTTTATCAGCGTTCTTATACGCTGCCTTCTGCGCTCCTATTCCTGTGCTTATCTCCGCACCTCCCGTATCACGTCGCCTTCTGCTAATGGTCCTCCAGTGATGTCATCTACTTTTCAATTATGCGCTAACCGTCTCTAGCGGCTCTTCTTGTGACGTCATCGCTCGACTTTCTGCCTTCGTTCACCTGTTCATCGTGCCTTCCCCACTTTCAACGTCTACCATTTTTAGTGATTGTGCGTTTCTACTCAACTGCTCATGGCCTGTGCTACATCTCCTGATTATTTTTCGCCGATGACGCCTCCTCCTGATGTTCCGCTTCAAGATCAACTTCATCTGTCTTCGCCTACCGCCACTTCAATACACTCTGCTCTTTTGCTGTCCTGCTTGGACTTCATTGTTTCTCGTCACGATACAGCTCTCACCGCTCACATACCTGAGTCTTCACCACGAGGTAAGTCCTTCCTTGCCTCTTTAGCCTTGTGGGTGAAACATATTGCCCTCCCTGATACTAAACTCACTGTGTATACAACAGCTCTTCATGAGCTTGTTCCCCCTGATGCAATTACCCATATAGCACGAAAACCCCGCTCTGTGCTTGCGTATTTTCCCTCTCCCGCTCAGGTTGTGCGGGTCATTTCTTCTCCCATTTCCGTAGGCGATCGAATTCTGTTGGCCATTTCTTTAGCAGAGTGTCCCATTCTTGTCAGCATGTCGCCTGTTCATCCGAAAATCTCCGATGATATCCTGCATAGTTTTTTTTTCACGTTGTGGCCATGTAATTGGCCCCATTCGCACGTTACCAGCACCTTATCTTAGTTTTCAACGACAGGCCTTCGTCGTGTTTCCAAACGATACCTTCATTACTTCCTGTCTCTACCACATTCCAAGTAGTCAGTGGCCGTCATATTCGCACTATTCATGTCTGTACTGCTCTTCATTGTTTTATTTGCAAATCGCCTACTCATTTATGGGCTGCTTGCCTAGATAAAGACATTGTTCATGCTTCGGCTTCATCTTTTGGTACTCCTACTTCTGCCTCACTGCCTGTCAGACCCTCCCAGTTAGTGTCTCCTCCCGGTTCAGGTGGGTTGTTCCCGACCTCTGCTTTTTCTTCGTCCCTCGTCCCTGAGGACACCATGTTATCTACTCATCTGCTAACGTCTTCTCTCCTGGATGTTACTTCTTCAGCCACCACCACGCCACCTTGCTCGCCTCCTTCAAGCCCATCTTCCACCAAAATTTTATTAAAACGCCCAATGTCTTCTTTCTCATCGCATTATTCTCCTGGCACTGTATGTCTTCTGCTTTTACTAATGGACACTGTCTCTACACCTGAGGTCCATCTCAACGGTGTTACGGAGACCGTTCTAACCAGTTGTCCCTTGTCTGCTGCCTCCACCAGCTGTCAGTGCATCTTACCTGTTACTGTGTCCATAAACTCTGCTTCGTCATCTGCTGCCATACTCTCTAATGTTTCTTCATCACCGCCAGAAAATGTTCAAGATTCCTCGCTCGTCTCTCTTCCTCTTTCGTCGTCTACGCTACCCGTTTCTCCTTCATCAGCAGCCACTTCACTGCCCAATACTTCCGATGCTCCCAAGGACACGTTCGCTCATCTCTCCGCCTCTCAGCGCCGCCTCCTTGCAACAGTGTCTCATAGAGGGGTTGAAGAATTGGGGACTGACACGGTTCTCATGTATCTTGTATTTCTCAAGTTTCCCAAACCCCGGAGGAGACATTTTCGCTCCACGAGCGCCTATAAGTCTGCTCGTCTCGAGCGAGAGAATGCTCTCGAATTCTTCGAAATTGAGCCGCCTTCTGCTTTCTGCCTCTCACGATCACCTTCGCCACCTCACGCAACTCCTCTGCCAGATAGTTTTTTCTACTTCTCCTGTGTCCACTTCAGCCTCACAGCGTGCCCGTTCTCCTATTTCATTGTCAGTGTCTCCTGTTGCTCAACTTTCGCCATCTTCTCCTGCAGTATCTCCATTTAGCTCAACCGTGCACGCCGGCTCTGCTTGTTCTCCGCTTGACTCGCCTGTCACTCATCCAATGGAATTCGCCTCCTCCAGCCTCCAGTATGATTCTCAGTCTCCGGCTATGTCATCTTCTGCCGCTACACCCTCAGCTGTCTCCTCAGCATCTCCTCCACCTCCTCCTGTTTCATAGCCTGCAACTCCCATTGATCCATTGTCTCCTCTTCAGCCTTCCTCTGATGGTGCTTTTCGGAAACGCCGCCGTAAGCGCCGCCACCTTTCTCTACTCTCCAATGAGTCTCCTTTGCTAAGTGACTATGCCTCTTATGATGATTTCCTGCGTGTCCCTGTCAGCTGGAATACGCGTCACGCATTTCGTGAATTGTATTATAAATATGGGATCTCCATGTAATTCATATTTTTCTCTATGTCATTTTCCTGTATCTCTGCTCACGAGAATATTTGTGTCGCCCAGTGTATATGATTCACTATTTCTTGATGGTTGCTTTGCATTAATCCATGTACTTTGCTCACGATTTTATTTGTTTCTCTTCATTTTATGTGCCCGACTTCCCTGTACCCTTTAGTTTTCCCAATAAAGCGATTTTTTTTTAATTGGAGGTTTAACGACCACCATGAGCAACCCAATGGGCTATAAGCAGTCGCCCGTCCCTAATTTAGGGTCACTGGTTCCAGGGAAGGGAGAGAGAGCCAGTGCCGTAAGACAAACACAACATCCAAGCCTGACGGGATTCGAACCCGGACCCCTTTACGGACGAATGATCAGAGGCCAACGCCTTAGACCACTTCGCCACCGGGGCGGCAAAAGCGATTTTGAAAGACAAATTTTTATCATGTTGTTCTGGAGGTATACTGAATCCGGTTCTGTAGAATATAATCGAAATGAGGTTAAAGGGCAGGGCACAGGATCGAGATTTATTCCACAGCCATTATCCTCTTAACTTGAGTAATGATTTCTGGTCTGTTGGAAAGCATATAATAATTAATCAATACATTGCATGATTTGTCTAACTTGTTTTGTTTTTTGTAACAGAGTCAAGAGAAAATATTTTGCTCGGCCCAAAACATTGTGGTATTATATGTTAAGTGTGTTTTTTATATTCAAGAGTAAGTAATTTAAGTAGTTTTGCGTCTTTTGTTCTGCAATTTTTGATTGTTACTTATTGATTTGCTTACTTATGTTCGAAAGTTTCGTATAAGCCGGAAAAGGCCATTAGACATTGTAACACGGCAGCTACATATTTTGTGTGTGTGATCATGAGACACTTCAAAGAAGCTGGCCTTGGTTCTCTAAAAGAAAAAAATCAAATGATATGATTAAATTTGGCGTGAGTGTTTTGTAGTGCTTTGTATCGGTATAAAAAGAAGACAATCATTTTATTTACGTTTTACAACCGTAGGCTGAAGAAGCGTATGTGCTCCAGTTTTGTCCGTCTGTCTGTGCGTCCGTTCGCACAATAACTCGCGTAAAAATGGGTTCGATTTCGATGTAATTTTAGTAGGTGACAGGGGACTACCTGGGGACGAACCCTATTGAAAACGGGTGAAATGGGGTCAAAGATCAGGACGTATCAAAGGGATACATTCCATTGCCCTTTTGCGTCACACCGTACGTAAATATGGTTCGATTTCGATGAAATTTCAGTATGTGGTAAGGGACTACGTGGGGACGAACCCTATTGAAAATGGGCGAAATGGGGTCAAAGTTCAGGATAAAAGCACGGGATCAATTCCATTGCCATTATGCATCATAATTTACCTAAATATGCTTCGATTGCGACCAAACTTTAGTATGTTGTTCCGGCAGTACACTGAACCAATTCTGTTTAATATCATCGAAATGAGGCCAAAGTTCGGGGCACAGGAGAGAGATTTATTCCACAACCATTATCTTCATAACTTGAGTAATAACTTTAGTAATGATTGATGGTATGTTGGAAAAATCAATGCATTGCATGATTTTACTAATTTGTTTGAGTTACAATGTGCACATTGTTTTTAATTGTTTCACGTAATAGGGTGTAATAATTTTGGTTTTACGAAATGCTTGCAGGCTCAAAGGAATTTGATTTGTTAAAACTCCAGCAAACCCTAGTTATTAATGCGGAAGTTAAAATCTTCAGTAATGGAAAGCTGATATATTTCTGCAAAAGGGCCTCAAATTGCTTTTTGCGGTGAGCCACCTTGAGTTTTGTGGTACGCCACTGTTATTGCATTATACATTTTGTGCTCAGCCGAAATAAATATTTCATTAATTTAATTTAATTCCACTGTTTTATCTTCTGTACTACCATAATGATTTATTGTAAAATGTTATTTTCTTTAGAATCCATTACTGCTTTTAAAGATGAAAGCCGTGCTATCTTTTGTTCCCTAGACAAGTAATATTACTATTATCAGATTATCATGATTGCATGATCATGACACTCTGAAAATTGAAGAATTATGTAATTAAATTTTTCCGTAAAATATTTCATCCCATTTCCTTTCATGCACACACCTTGATTGGAAAGGAAACATCTAATTTGAAAATTGACGAATTATGTATATTGAAATTCTTGCCTAAAATATTTCATCCGATTTCTCTTGATGCACAGACCTTGATTAGAAAGAAAACATATCTAATTTGAAAATTTACGAATTATGTATTGAAATTCTTGATAAATATTTCATCGCATTTCCCTTCATGCACACACCTTGATTAGAAAGGAAACGTGTCTAATTTGAAGTATCCATGCTAGCACGTTGTGGCGTTTTAGTAATTCTCACGAATACTCATTTATGACTATCACAAATTCACAAAACAACATTTAATTTAATAAACAAAAAAACAATACGATCCTTATGCCCTGTCACTTCTCTACAAATCAAAACAAACAACCTTTCTTCCCACGCTCTTCACTCCGTCTCTTGCTTCTCTGTCCACACCAAAGTTCTGCTGTCAGCTCTGACGTCAGCATTGGTGTCAGCGATGACGTCACTATCCGGGATTAGGAACGGCACAGCTAGTTCCTTCCCCTTCAGAGCTTTTCTCGATGATATGTTCGAAGAATGTTCATAGAGAAAAGTAGGTAAGTTCAAAAGTCTGTTAGGGTCAGATGCAATTTACAATGAGATTTACCTAAAATAAAAATATAAACATTTTAAAACAATACTGCAACACAAAACTGAAACTTGTCCCTTGAATAGCTGATGATAGCCAACAAATGCGACTCAAACTGTCGGCATTTTGATGTAGCGTCCCACGACGATTTACAACTTCGTAGTTATACGGTTGTAGAATCAGGGCCCATCTCATGAGTCTAGGGTTAGTACTGGCGTGTGTACGAAGCCACACTAAAGCATTGTGATCTGTCTGTATCTTTGATTTTGATCTGTCTGTATCTTTGTTTGCCCGTCAAGATAACAATGCAATTTTTTACAGCATATACAATGGTAGCACATTCTCTTTCGGTAGTACAATACCGTTTCTCAGCTTCCGTGAATTTCTTGCTCAGATACAACACAGGGTGTTCTTCTCCTTGATCACTGATCTGAGAGAGTACGATTCCCATTCTGAAATCTGAAGCATAACATTTGAGAAGAAATGCTCTATTATAGTCGGGAGCGTGTAGTACATGGTTACTACAAAGCTTATCTTTCAACTCTTGAAAGGCTTTCTCACACCGAGTGGTCCATAAGTTTTTTTCTTTCTTAGTTTTGCCCTTTAACACTTCGGATGGCGGAGCGGCAGTGGTCGAAAACATGGGAATATATTGGCAGTAATATCCAGCCAGTCCAAGAAATGCTCTTACATCAGTTTTTGTAGTAGGAGTAGGGAATTCACGAGTAGTTTTCACTTTCAGATTTCAAGAGGTTCTGGTACCTTGTCCTAACTACATGTCCCAGATATTTCACCTGAGCTTGAGCGAATTTACACTTCGAAGCCTTAATGTTTATACGGGCATTTTAAATGCGCCGAAGTACTTGATCAAGATGTTTCAGGTGTTCTTCCCAAGTACAGGAGAATATAGCTACATCATCAAAATACAGTACTGCAAATTTTTCACATCCCTGCAATAATTCAGCCATCATCTTGCTAAAAAATTACGGAGCGTTCTTGAGATCGAAAGGCATTCGTAACGGACGATAGGTCCCAAAATTGGTTACAAACGAAGCTACTCATTGTGCTTTTTTACTGAGAGGTATTTGCCAATATCCCTTCGCCAAGTCTAGTACAGTCAGTGGTTGGAAAAACTACTTTTTATTTGTAGCGAACTACAACTACAACTACTTTATGATAAATGCAGTTAACTACAACTACAACTACATTTTTAACAAAGTAGTTACTACAAACTACTTTGAAAATGTAGTCATTACTTCACTACTTTTAGGACCCGAATTTTGCGAGATTATTCAATACACACTCAAAGTTAAGGATGCTATATTACTACAAAATATTATATATCCCATATACACCAGACTTTACAATGTAGCATATAGCAAATCACATAAAATGTAAACTAAACAAGACTGTGCAATGTAGCATATAGAATATAGCATATCATATAATCATGTGAAGCTACTCTCCGTTTTTAAAAACATGTTTGTTCATTTTTAATAGAAGTTGCATCTCAAAGTTGCAGTCAGATAAACAGGATCTCTTTGGACATAACACATCTGACGCAAATGAAAGCAACCTTTCAACATATGCACTTGACGGCACACCAGTGTTCGTTTTAAGAAACGCCTGTTTTATGTAGTTATACGACATAAGCTTTGTAGCAGGGTTTAGTGGTTCGGACAAGAACCTTCTCAGTTCTTCCTGGTAAGTACCTTCAGAACTGTTAGACGGAAAGTTATAAAATCCTGCAAAATCATCCAAAGGTTTAACTTCGGTTACAGTTTCTGAAGTTCCAGGAAATGCATCGTGGAGATACTCTTCCATCCATTTCTTGGCCTCATTTTGCCTCTCCCTCTCCTCAGTCCAGAGCAGTTTGAATCTTAGGTTGAAACAAGATGAAATAACAGTTTCTGTGTCCCACAGCAAATGACCAAACCTCTTTCCAATACCCGACACCACAGCTTCAACCAAAGGACCGCAGAATCGCAGGCCAGTGCTGGACTTTAGTCCTCAATAACTGATGCAGCGTAGGAGCGAGGTATCCCATGGAGACACTCACTTCTGCTTGTATGATATTTAAGGCACGGAAAATGGGATCCATCACGGTACAATATTCATTTAAAAAATAAACTTCGTGAGGCAATAGCTTTCCTAAACCTGCAGCATCGAAAATCTTATGTAGTTTCTCCTCGTTCTCTCTCAGGAACCGGCATATACGCTCGACGGCAGAATGCATTGAGTTCCATCTCGTCCTGCTCGGTATTATGAGACGGGCACTTAGCTCTGCAGATATCTTGTCAGCTAAAACAACCGACATTTTTGATTTGTTCCAAAGCGCTTGGCACTTTGCAAATGCACTTCGGCTAACTTTTTTGAAGGCACTGTTTTCAAGTGCCTTTTCACAATCTTGTGCTGCCACTAAATTTGGCGTATGGGCAGAACAGTAGTGATGTGGTGTCAAAACCACGTCATTTTCGGCATTCGTGTCATTTCCTTCTAAAATGCAAGATATCGGTATGTTTTCCAGCAAAAAATCATCACTATCTTCTGTCTCATGACTCTCATCCGAGATAATACGGAAATCTTTGACAAAATTTGTTGCGTTATCCGTCACCATAATAAGAGTCTTGTTTTGGTCCCTGTAAGACACAAGTATCGTAAATATTTCTTTGGCCAATACATCATATGTGTGTTTACCCACAATCCTCTTACAGGCCAAAGTTGCTGACCTTCTTTCTGAAGAGTCATTCAAATAAAGGCAAGTGACTCCTAGAAACGACTTGTTGTTGGCAGACCAACAATCTGCTGTTGCACACACGTACTGGGCTTCTGACAATTCAGAAATCAGCAGGCTTTTCATCTGCTCATATTTGGAGTTAAGACGATGCACAGGACTCTAAATGATTCCCTTTCCACTTCAGAAAAAGCATGGGCATCATCGACGGTCCAGTTTACCAAAGCACCATCGATTTCTTCTTGGGAGGACCGGGCAGACATCTTTGCAGGAGCTCTATCAAACAGGGACACGTGCTCCAAAGCATAAAGGCAGATAGGAATCAGAATAAATGTCAAAAGTATATTTTACAACCAACAGTTATAACGAAGGTTTTTAGGCTTGATTTGCCTCTTAACGCTTTTATTAGCATCTCCAGTTCAGACAGCTTGTGCCTGTGTTTCCGCTGAAAAAAGGGTGACAAAACAAGCCTTTGAAGATTACAAATTTAAATTTTTTATCCAACAACATTTATAGCTAATTCTGATACAGGGATAGTAGCGATACTTCAGCAATAAGTAGGACAGTATAAAACACAAAAGTATATTTTACAACCAACAGTTATAACGAAGTAAATTTCTCCGTCATTTTTGGTCTACGCCGGGATTCGAACCCGAGGCCGCTTATTCCGGAACAAGTCGCTCTACCAACTGAACTACGCAGACATTTATTCTGATTCCTATCTGCCTTTATGTCGTGTGCGTCCTGCCCCCGAAAGAGGGCCGGGGGCATGGCCCACGGGTCAGCCGTGACCATGAATCGTTGCAGGCAGCCATCCACTGTAGAACGTGCACTTGAGAACTCCCAGTCAATCTGGTGTGTGGAATGCAACGTCACACACATTTATTTTTCGAAGCGCTGGAGAAGGGATTCTCTTATTTTTCCTATCTCGCGGTGTGGAAATAACATCACACCATTGCAAGATTTTGAACGGCCGGGTCATCCGGATAGTTCGGGCGCCATTATAACGAAGTAAATTTCTCCGTCATTTCTGTCCACGCCAGGATTCGAACCCCGATCCCCTCATTCCGGAATAAGTCACTCTACCAATTGAGCTACGCGGACGTTTTATTCTGATTCCTATCTGCCTTTATGTCGTGTGCGTCCTTCTGGCAGGTACGTCACATCTCCTGGTACGTTACACAGTACAAAACACAAAAGTATATTTTACAACCAACAGTACAAAACACAAAAGTATATTTTACAGGATACAGTGCATTTTTAAAACCATTAAGCATTATACATAAAACTTAATATATTCTCCTTTTCTTTGAGCAGCGTTCACACTTGAAATTTTTCCAAGCAAAACTAACCCACTTATTTTTTTTTTTTCTGATTGGAGGTTTAATGACCACCGTGAGCAACTCAATAGGCTATAAGCAGTCGCCCGTTCCTAATTTAGCGTCACTGGCTCCAGGGAAGGGAGAGAGCCAGTACCGTAAGACAAACACAACATTCATGCCTCACCGGGATCCGAATCCGGACCCCTTTCGGACGAATGATCAGAGGTCATCGCTTAGACCACTGCGCCACCGGGGCGGCCTAACCCACTTACTATATTGCAGTTTCAGTTAATATACATATTAGTATCTATAAATATGGCATTTCTTTGGGGCTATTATTTTTGTTTCTTTATGGTAGTTATCGTGTACTTATGAGTGGGGTGGGGGGAGGCAGACTTTACGGTGGACCTCTTCACATAATTTTAAAATATAAGATTTTTCTATAAGACTTTGTCCCGGGCCCCGCAAAAATACCATCCGGCCCTGAAACAACTGCTGTTGTAACATGCTCGCAAATACAAATGATTAAATGCTATGCCATCTTGACTTATTTTTTTCATGCTGTTCTGATTGTGTGATAGTAGTACAGCGTCATCTATAGGTGAAAATTTGTTATGAAGTGCTCTACTTGAGGACTAATATTAATGATTTAAAAACATTTTTTTTGTTATGAACAGTTTTAGTAGTACTAACTTAGTATATTGCAGTTTCAGTTAATATATTAATATCTGTAAATATGGCATTGTGCCTGATATTTTAAAAGAGAAAATTTTCAAATATAAGGAAGAAAAACAGAAAACCAAAGTTTTTCTACTTTTCCGTTATTTAAAGTAGAAAAACTTGGTTATGACATATAATTAGGATTACCAGTCGTCCGGGATTTGTAATGACGTCCGGGCCTGTGTCCGGGATTGAAAAAAAGTCCGGAATTTTTAAATAAGTGGTTATAAAGACAGCGAAAAATACACACAACTAATTATTTATTTCATTACTATTAGTACTGAAAATTTTGACTTACCTCTATGTGCAATTTCAAATTAGAGGCGGATGACTTTGAAACCGACAGCTTCTTATTTAACGGGCAAAGTTCGCACGTGACTGTAACATTCCCGTTAACTTGCTTCTCGAGCACTGTGAAATAATTATTATACGCCGACCAAGGCAGTTCAATTCTTTCTTCATCAAGCTGGACAGTAGCTGCCATATTTCAGAAAAACAGAAAAATTTATAATCACCTGGAAACATAAGTTAAATAAGTCTTCGAAGCAAGGAAAGCAAACACGTTCGTACTCACACGAGACGAAAACGACAACGAGACTAGTGTTGGTGTTGCCGATCTCTATTATAAAACTCTGTGCTTTGAAACACCAAACTTTCTTATTCCGATACCCTCGTTCGTCATAACCTGTCCATTTTAATCCGCTCCATAGCCGATATCATTAAAGAAATGCTCGCTAGATGGCGATACTTAGCGCTGCTGCTGTGCAGTTCAAACGAGTATTAGCGTTGTGTGCAAACACACGAGACGATCACGTGATATGTAGAAGGACACCCTGTTTGTTTACTGAAGTAACGTTAAAAGTAGTGTCAAAACTCGCTACAAACTACAGAGGTTTGCATCGCGCTACTCGCTACACTACTTTTTTGTTTAAGTAGCGCGTTACACTACAAACTACGCGGAAAAGTAGCGACTACAGTAGTTTCGCTATTCATTGTCGTCATAGTACTGGGAAATGTGATCATTTGATGACTGCAACTTCTCCACAGTCATCCACAAAGCGTTCTTTATTGCTAGTCAAATGTTTTTTGGTTTGAATTTGGAAACTGAATCTTCTCTTGACTAGCTTCATAACCAAATGACTGGCAGGCGTAGGTGATTGTGCTTTCAAATAATAGAGTCGGTTACATGTAAAACACGGTATTTTAAGGATGAGATGGTAATTCCTAGGTTCAGTTCCTGCCACATCATTGTTCGAAAACCTTTGTCTGATTCCTTCCTCAAATTTTCTGGTGTTCGTTTTGTACCATCAAAAGAAACAGGCTTCAAGAGGCTCATTCCGTCGAGTTGTTTTAGGTGGAATAATGTTCATCTTGACATCTTCGTGAGGGAATGTTTCATTCTTCAGTGTGTCTTCATTTTTACGACCTGACCAAGAATCACGTAGAAGCAAGGTTTTTTCTTTGTATTATAACTGAAAACGTTCTTCAATTTTTGTCATGACATGCAGTTATTTTCTTTATTTACTTGCACTTTCCACTATGTGTTTTGTGCTTATCTGTAATAAATAAACAGTTTCAGAAAAGCGTTCTTAACACTGATTAGGTGGCTGTTCAAAACAGATATACATTGTACTTCGTCTGATTTATTCTCTTCTGGTTTCCTGGCGCGCTACCTGTTACGCAGAAGCAAGTATTAATACGTTTATATGTTTGCTTACCACGGAATATGGGACGCGGGTGGCCAAGTGGTCAACTACTCTCGTGTCTGCTACACTGTAAAAAATTTTGTGATATGTTGCACCAAAAAGTGGTGCTACACCAGCTGCACCACTTTCTGAGAAAAGATACACCACTATGTCTTGCAAACAAAAACCAACAACATGGTGCAACTGTGCACCACGTTATGGTACAATGTGGTACCACATTATGGAGCAAGCTTTCCCATGTTGTTGGATATTGTTTGCACCACATAATAGTGCATGTTTTCTCAGAAAGTAGTGCAGCTGGTGTAGCACCACTTTTGGTGCAACCTTCCACAAAATTTCTAACAGTGTACGTGTACGGAGAGGTTTGAGGTTCGATCCTATGCAGGTGCGATCGCTCGAATCCCTAAATATGTATCTTCTGTGCGTCGGATTAGAACGTTAAGCCGTCGGATCCCAGGTAATGTCTCCCCAACCCCGGTAATAAATAAAGGCGTCTTCCTCCCCCTTTCTACGTCACTTCCGTTTGACTTTCCTGTCGGCCGCTCTAGCCCAAATCTCCTAGCTTCCTATTTCTAAGGGTTGTTTAAGACTTGGGGTCAGACACTCTCTTCCTAAAATCCTCTACATGTGATATGATCTGATCTTACCACGGAATATGTATACTTATCGTGTATATTTTATTATTTCTGTTGTGTTTATAGTATGGTAACCAAATGTGGTACCAGTTTATCATTCGGCTCTCATATCGTTTTATGAAATCCCAAGATCAACTTTAATCCTTAACAGACGACCGTGATCACTTTAATCTACCTTTAGTCCTAAATGTTTATTCAGATTTTGTTCTGTTTTGTTCTGGATGAATTTCAGGAACATATGAAACACTATTCTCAGTTTGAAAAAGCGACCACGTGAACATTATTGATTGTCCTTCTTAACGTACTTTCAGAGCCATTTAATTATTTTTATCAATTTCCGCCTGTCATTCTTACTCTTCTTGACCGCAATCTTAAGCTAAAAGGGAAAAGCGAACACCCTATGAGAGGAAAGAAAGGAGGAGCTTTACGACAGCTGCTTTCAAGTCAGATCCATCAGACACATTGAACTTTTACTTACGTTTCAACAGTGTGGGAGTGAATGATGACTCTCCTTGGGTAGGCATATAAACTTGCAAAATTTCTTTTTCAGTTTTCAATACCTTAATAACTTCGGATATTATCAAATAAAATCTTGATAAGTATTTGAAATTCAAACGCAGATTTTTCTAGGAATAAAATGAAATAATTTTTAAAATATGCAATTTTTTTGAAAATACGTTTTCTGGAAATTGATATTATTTTTCAGACGCCAGATATTTTGGTTTGTATATCTCAGTATCGTTTGCTTTTCGCATACTTAAATTTCTGCAGTATAATAAGATTTGAATACCGTGTACTCATTCCTATAACCAGAGCGATGACTACTGCTCGAAGCTGTACTTCATAGAAGCATAACTGTGAATGAATGTTTTCGCTCCCTTCCTTGGAAGCAGCGGCCCTAAATTAGGGACGGCAACTGCCTATTAAAACCCATCGTGTTGTTTATGGTGGTCGTTTGACATTCAAATGAAAAAATGAAAACGAATGAATATTTATAAAATGTTAACATCAAACTTTCTAATAGCAATTTCCTAAAACGGATTCGTTTAATGGAGTTATAGAAAGTATTAAAAGACTCCAGTTACAACTAAGAAACATTTCTTTTGGACCGAAGCAAATGTGAAATTAGAAATTGATTCATTCTAAATGATTCACTGGCAAAATTTCTTTACTAAATGCATATAACGGCATTCTTTTTTCGATTCGCTTGAAATTGTAGTACAGAAAATACAGTTGTTTCTCGTTAAGCTTTACTGAATACGAAAAGGCTGGCATTGGAATGTTAAAGCGGGTGCTTTCGTGAATAAATGTAACATTGATTATCTGGAGAGGAACTTATGGGAAAAGAAAAGCAGTTACTGACATATCATCGATGCACTGAAAGGAACTCTAAGGAACGTCTGCTAAATTCACTCAGATATTAGTAACTAAATAACGAAAACCGGAAACGTAAATAATATTGGGACCTAAGACATTCGAGAAACTGTAAAATCAATGTTGACAGGAATGGCATAGATATAATAAGGACTTAATATCATTGGTTTTGCAAATTAGTTTATCTGACTTCATGAAACAGCAGACTTATTTACGGTAAAATGAAAACATTAGATCGGTATTAAAGGACAAAAACATAAATATTTATGATATTCTAAAATTGTCAAACAAATTATAAATGCGTTGCTTCAATACCACGAATCAAGAAACCGGAAACAAAGTTCTGACCTTTACTAACGAAATCTGTGACATCTATCAAACTCGATTTTTCAGGAATTCTCAATAACTGCTAAAGAAAACTACATTAATATTTGAAGAAAGTACATATTTTTTCACTTTTGTTTATATGGTTTGTTTTGCATTACACGGAAACATTTCGCACTTCGGCAAAGTGCAAAAATATTCTTACATCACTATTCATGAACAAATAAGAGTTATCGAACGAGATATGAAAATTAAAGTGACACATCTTCTAGAAATTCAAATCATTTCCATCGAACATCGCACGTCAAATGAAATAAAGAGATTTCTATGATAATTATTTTACGAACGGTAATTGCTATCTGTGATGTTTTCGTAAGGTCTGCTGCGCAATAACTGATAATTTGGTGACTTTGTATGAGAAAGAACCCTTAATAGTGCTTCATGTTTGACTACAGAAGATTTATCAAATATTTTAGTGGATAACAAAGAAGTGATGTTAGTTATTCCCAGAGACGCAGAAAAATGTTCTGAGACTAGGATAATCAAAGCACTGAAACTATGTAATATAAATTTCTACGAAGGCAAAACATAAATTTGCGAAGAGGTTATCAGTTTTTGGAGAGGTGAGGTTTTCCTTTTTTCTAAGTGCCGGTTAGATTTATTGCATAAGGAGCGAAAATTCGTTAAACTTGCGACAAGGAAAAAATACTTAAATCTTCATGACTGAGTAACAAGTAAGCAGCTTATAAGCAGTAATTAAAGGTAAAACTCGTGAATCCAAGAAAAGTACCAAAGGGATTTGGAAACGCGAAACAAATTTTGCTCTATCAATTGTGAATTTTAGAACCCTAAAGAAACCACGGCAAAGTTGCATTGCGGAGGCAAAGACAGGCAAGCTAGTTCACTACTCTTTGTTCTAAACACAACGAAGGCTGCAAAAAAGGCTGAAAGAAACGCTGACCTGAAGCACAGCCTGTATTAAATTTGCACGTGTATTACCAAATTGTAAAAAGTTTTTTCGAAATTATTTCGAAATACATAAAAAGAATCCAAAATGTTCAAAATATCGGAAGATCAGCAAACAAGTGTCAATGGAATTTGCGAAAGGCAGGCTTCAAGAGGAAAGGGGACCTCACTTGAACATAATTTTTTCTCAAGTCTTCTCATCATACTCGGCATCAGTTCACCCCGGCCTGAGAAGAAAAATTCTTTCTGCGTAGTAATGCCAGTGTTTTTTTCCGTGTTATTTCACATCGTAAGTGCATATCACGTTTATATAGCCATCAGTTTTCGGAAATATTTACCTTTACAAGGAGTTCTAGCACTAATAATTGCTGTTGGTTTAGAATATGGGCTATGGCAAGTTATTAGGTACAGAAAGTGCTTAGCAGCATCATTGCTCGAAGATATTCAACAGATCGTTTGGGAAACATTGTTTGATCTCACACAAAACAACGGAATGATTATTTCCATGATAATTGTAACTGTGGCTGTAGAAGTTGCTCAGGTACTTCAAATTGTACTTCTCTCTGATGCAAAATTTAAAAAAATCATGTATCTAGAAGTTATGTTTTTTGGATTAAAGATCGATCCATCATCGAAATGGTTGAATTTATTGGCATTTACTGCACATTTCATGTTGATTTTTTATCAAATCACACTCCCAGTCCTTTTTGCTTTGCTTTACGGAATTTTGTGTTGCCGTTTCAGAAGCGTGTTGATACACTTAAATCTTCAGATGAAAAGACTCACGTGGTACCACCAGCACTTTCGACAAATAAGTGACAGCGTGAAAATGTACGAAAAGGTTGTTCAGGTCATCGACCGTTTCCAGCGAGTTTTCTCATTACCTAGTTTTCTTCTCATGGTATATTTTTTTACTTTCATATTCTTCATGATTGCATTAATAAGTAAAAGTGTGCATCCAATCAGCGACCAGCCAACTCACACTGTGAACTGCATTACACTCGCCATTTTTTGTCTTGCTGTGATAGGGATGATTCTCTCTGCATCGGAAATATCGGAAAAATCTGATGAGATCAAATATTCTTTACTTTCACTTTACGAACAATCGCTTGCAGTAGAATACGGCAACAAAAGCCTTCAGAAACGTGTAAAAGTTGTGGCTTATAAGCAAGTACCAGCACTTTCAGCTTGTGGTGTGCTCTTTTATACCAAAAGTGCTATTCTAACAACTTTTGGAGCACTGGCTACCTATTCACTTATGATGATGCAAATTTAGCCAAATTTTCTTTTGTACTGATGATACCGAGAAAGTTCTTGCGTTCTTTTTCTTACTGAAACTGGCACAACTGTGACGTACCAGTGAGGTGAAGCAAGAGTCAAAACGGCAAGCTGCAGCTATAAGCCAACATCGGTGTAGTTCATAGAGACGCTTCTCTCTGCATCGGAAATATCGGAAAAATCTGATGAGATCAAATATTCTTTACTTTCACTTTACGAACAATCGCTTGCAGTAGAATACGGCAACAAAAGCTTTCAGAAACGTGTAAAAGTTGTGGCTTATAAGCAAGTACCAGCACTTTCAGCTTGTGGTGTGCTCGTTTATACCAAAAGTGCTATTCTAACAACTTTTGGGGCACTGGCTACCTATTCACTTATGATGATGCAAATTTAGCCAAATTTTCTTTTGTACTGATGATACCGAGAAAGTTCTTGCGTTCTTTTTCCTACTGAAACTGGCACAACTGTGACGTACCAGTGAGGTGAAGCAAGAGTCAAAACGGCAAGATGCAGCTGTAAGCCAACATCGGTGTAGTTCATAGAGACGCTTCTCTCTGCATCGGAAATATCGGAAAAATCTGATGAGATCAAATATTCTTTACTTTCACTTTACGAACAATCGCTTGCAGTAGAATACGGCAACAAAAGCTTTCAGAAACGTGTAAAAGTTGTGGCTTATAAGCAAGTACAAGCACTTTCAGCTTGTGGTGTGCTCGTTTATACCAAAAGTAATATTCTAACAACTTTTGGGGCACAGGTTACATATTCACTTATGATGATGCAACTTTAGCCAAATTTTCTTTTGTACTGATGATGCCGATGAAAGTTCTTGCGTTCGTTTTTTTACTGAAACTGGCACAACTGTGACGTACCAGTGAGGTGAAGCAAGAGTCAAAACGGCAAGCTGCAGCTATAAGCCAACATTGTGTAGTTCATTCAGGTGAATAACTGGCTCCGGAGCAAAGAGACATGTGTACGAAAACCACCATCGGCAAAATGGGCTTCATACATTTTGCACCACCTGCAAAATGTGTGCTACTATTTTCACACATCGTTTAGAATTAATGAGAATTCCTTCTTCTACGCTTCGAAAATTGTGTGATGCTTCTTTCACACATCACCTAGAGTTTATAAAAAATCCTTCTTTTACAGTGAGCTCCTTCAAGCACGGATTATGGCGGACCCGAAACCTGCGATTTCTTGCCTCTGCTTTTCTCAAGGGGTGGATATATGTGACATACCACTGAAGTGACGTAAGAGTCAAAACGGTAAGTTGAAAAGATAAGCCAAGGTCGGTGTGGTCCAGTAGGAAGAATAACTGTTTCCGGAGCGAGGAGACGTAGGTTCGGATCGTACCAGTGGCACCAAAAGGGGCTCCATTTTCGCACAACCTATCCAACATTTCCTTTGTGGCGAATGATTTGACGCTTCAAAACATGTAGTGTTTCATTTGAAACATGAGCAACATGTTAACATTAACGATCATCCACAGCATTTCAGATTTAAAACTTAAAATTTGTATAGGAATCCATCGTCTCGATACAGTGAATACGTCTTTCGTCCTGGATATTCGAAATATTCAGAAACGCGTGGATTCCTCTAGAGAATTATAAATCGCAGCAAGTACGTAGGCCATTTCAGAAGTTTTGATACTGCGCAGGTGCTGCCGGTAGAATGATGCAATCGCTCCAATCGTTGCACCAGTTGTGAGGCAAAGTTGTGTCTACGTTTGTGGATAGTGTGTTCCTGTTCCAAAAAATGCTGCCTAAAAATGGAGGAAGAAAGTGAGTTAGGTCAGCTCTCGACGAGCGATCCTACATTAAAACTGAAATTTTCAGAGAAAAATTCTCTACCGAAATTTATAAAGCTTTGTGTGAAGTTTGTGTGGTTAGTGTAATGGAGCATAGCACACTGTCTCGGAGGGCTTCTCGTTTCCGCCAAGGTCGGGAAAGCATAGAAGACGACCGAAGAAGTGGTTGGCCATCAAATGCAACAGACGACACTTGTGTGGTTATCGTCAAAAGTATTTTGAAAGAAGGTTAACGGAAAACATATGAAGAGATTGCATATAAAGCAAACATGTCTACCGCTTTGGTTTTTTAAAATTCTTACTGAAAAATTACAGAAGAGAAAAGTGGCTGCCAAATGGGTTCCACATAATCTGAGTGAAGAGCAGCAAGAAGTTTGTAAACGAATTGCAGAAGAATTGCTTCAGAGGTACGAGGCAGAAGGCGAGCAGTTTTTGGACAGAATCGTTGCTATAGACGAAAGCTGGATACGAGATTTTGAAACAGAACTGAAATCTCAGTCCGCTCAGTGGAAACATCCAGAATCACCTCGCCAGAAAAAATTCAGCCACCAACAATCGAAGGTTAAGCTGATGATGATTATGGCCTATGACAACGTAGGATTGATAGCAACATAGTGCCCAAGAGGAACACTGTAACAGCGGAATACTACAGAAGGTTTCTGCAACATGTTTTGCACTCAAAGATTCGCCACAGAAGGCCCGACATGCTCGAAGCTGGTGTAATCATTTTGCACGACAACGCGAGGAGGCATGTTGCCGGTACATTAAGAAACATTGTGGAAAAGTATAGATGGGAATTGCTTTCCCACGCGCCATACAATCCTGACATGATTAGACATGTTGCCGGTACATTAAGAGACATTCTGGAAAAGTACAGATGTGAATTGCTTTCCCAAGCGCCATATAATCCTGACATGAGGAGGCATGTTGCCGGTACAATAAGAGACATTCTGGAAAAGTACAGATGGGAATTGCTTTCCCACGCGTCATAAAATCCTCACATGAGGAGGCATGTTGCCGGTTCAATAAGAGACTATCTGTAAAAGTACAGATGGGAATTGCTTTCCCACGCGTCATACAATCCTGACATGAGGAGGCATGTTGCCTGTACATTAAGAGACATTCTGGAAAAGTACATATGGGAATTGCTTTCCCAAGCGCCATACAATCCTGACATGAGGAGGCATGTTGCCGGTACAATAAGAGATATTCTGGAAAAGTACAGATGGGAATTGCTTTCCCACGCGTCATAAAATCCTGACATGAGGAGGCATGTTGCCGGTTCAATAAGAGACTATCTGTAAAAGTACAGATGGGAATTGCTTTCCCACGCGTCATACAATCCTGACATGAGGAGGCATGTTGCCTGTACATTAAGAGACATTCTGGAAAAGTACATATGGGAATTGCTTTCCCAAGCGCCATACAATCCTGACATGAGGAGGCATGTTGCCGGTACAATAAGAGACATTCTGGAAAAGTACAGATGGGAATTGCTTTCCCACGCGTCATAAAATCCTCACATGAGGAGGCATGTTGCCGGTTCAATAAGAGACTATCTGTAAAAGTACAGATGGGAATTGCTTTCCCACGCGTCATACAATCCTGACATGAGGAGACATGTTGCCGGTACATTAAGAGACATTCTGGAAAAGTACAGATGTGAATTGCTTTCCCAAGCGCCATATAATCCTGACATGAGGAGGCATGTTGCCGGTACAATAAGAGATATTCTGGAAAAGTACAGATGGGAATTGCTTTCCCACGCGTCATAAAATCCTGACATGAGGAGGCATGTTGCCGGTTCAATAAGAGACTATCTGTAAAAGTACAGATGGGAATTGCTTTCCCACGCGTCATACAATCCTGACATGAGGAGGCATGTTGCCTGTACATTAAGAGACATTCTGGAAAAGTACATATGGGAATTGCTTTCCCAAGCGCCATACAATCCTGACATGAGGAGGCATGTTGCCGGTACAAAAAGAGACATTCTGGAAAAGTACAGATGGGAATTGCTTTCCCACGCGCCATACAATCCTGACATGAGGAGGCATGTTGCCGGTACATTAAGAGACATTCTGAAAAAGTACAGATGGGAATTGCTTTCCCACGCGTCATACAATCCTGACATGATGAGGCATGTTGCCGGTACAATAAGAGACTATCTGGGAAAGTACAGATGGGAATTGCTTTCTCACGCGTCATACAATCCTGACAAGAGCTCCAGAGTAGGACTTGTTCCCAAAACTGAAGAAGACTCTCCGCGGGAAAGGATTCAGTACGATTCAGGATGTTTTTAATGAGTTGACACGAGATACACGACGCCAGGAGGTGTCCTGACTGGAATACAAGACTTGCCCAAACGTTGGGCTGCTGTTATAAAGAAACATGGAGATTCCGTCGAAGGCCTGTAAAGGTATGTTGTGATATAAATTCATTTTTTAAGAGATAGCCCACAGTGTCCGAAACTTTTGAAATTACCCCCTAATCATGCATTGTTTTTCAGTTATATTCTACGTTACTACCCTTACCGAAACATTCTGATTCTTGAATAAAAAACAGAAGGAATGAGATGCAAAATCTTTGTTATTATTTTTTCTATCCAATTGAAAAGCGAATCAGTTTTTGTGTTCTAAAAACAGGAACGCCTAGATAAATAAAGTGTATATATTGTAATATTTTTAGTGTATTTGGTTGAAGGTATCAGTTAAAAGTCTAATTTACACCAAAACACTAGCATTACTTTGATGTAAATACTCTTTCTATTACATTGTTCGGTAAAGTTGAGTAGTGCTCCGTATAGCTAAATTATTACACACACCACTTAAATAACAACACTCAATGGCTCTAACGGCCACAGAAGTCAAGTCTATTTACGAATTTGACCTTTTATTGCTCCTTGATAGGTATTTCGCACAGCAAAACAGAATTCAGTTCATACGAATTTAATCAAAGGTTAATTCATTAAGTGAATAAGTGAGAGCTCATAACACACGAAATACTCTTTTTGTCTTAGGACAATACAGCAACTTGTGACTTCAAAAGCAAAGAATAGTAAAACTGATTAATACATCAAGTATATAAGATTGGATTGCTAATCCGTTTGATTGGCGTAAGAATAATTGGAATATCGAAAAATTTCACCATCATTGGAATATCTTAAGAAGACTTATCATCCATGTCATATTTTCACCAAAAACCGAATTCACATCTTCAAAATTTGTATTGTATGTATAACGAAGTAAATTTCTCCGTCATTTCTGTCCACGCCAGGATTCGAACCCGGATCCCCTCACTCCGGAGTAAGTCACTCTACCAATTGAGCTACGCGGACGTTCGTTCTGACTACTATCTGCCTTTATGTCGTGTGCGTCCTGCTGGAAGGTACGTCACATCTCCCCCCCCCAAAGAGGGCCGGGGGCATGGCCCACGGGTCAGCCGTGACCATGAATCGTTGCAGGCAGCCATCCGCTGTAGAACGTGCACTCGAGAACTCCCAGTCAATCTAGTGTGGGGAATGCAACATCCCACATTTTTATTTTTCGAAGCGCTGGAGAATGGATTCTCTTATTTTTCCTATCTCGCGGTGTGGAAAGAACATCACACCAATGCGAGATTTTGAACTGCCGAGTCATCCGGAAAGTTCGGGCGCCATAATAACGAAGTAAATTTCTCCGTCATTTTTGGACTACGCCAGGATTCGAACCCGAGTCCGCTTATTTCGGAACAAGTCGTTCTACCAACTGAGCTACGCGGACGTTCGTTCTGACTACTATCTGCCTTTATGTCGTGTGCGTCCTTCTGGCAGGTACATCACATATGGTGTAATTCCGTATTCCATTCATGATTTATCTGCTCCTCCGGGCAATCACGGGGTAGGATTCTTAACCTCCAGGTTCGCTAAACATGAATGCCGATTGCTTCGACTAGCGAATCCTGTGTTGGTTATATTCAAATTAATAGGAAACTTGAAACTTGGTCGTTCAGGGTGGTGTAGTGGTTAGCATACTCGGGCGCTATCTGGAAGACGCGGTTCGATTCCCGCTCCAGGACGACGAAATTTTAAAGTTTTCTCATATTATCTGACTTACCATCCTTCTCATATCTACACCAAAAAAAAAACCGGATTGTCATCTTCAAAATTTGTATTGTGTGATGTATTCCGTATTCCATTCATTATTTATCTGTTTCTCCGGACAATCACGGGATTGAATTCTCAACCTCCAGATTCGCTAAATATGAATGCCGCTTGCTTCGACTAGCAAATCCTATGATGGTTATATTCAAATTAATCGGAAACTTGAAACTTGATCGTTCTGGGTGGTGTAGTGGTTAGCATACTCGGGCGCTATCCGGGAGACGCGGATTCGTTTCCCCTCCAGAATGACGAAATTTTCAATTTTTCGGATATTATCTGACTTACCATCCATGTCATATTTACACCAAAAAAAAAAAAACGGATTCACATTTTCAAAATTTGTATCGTAATAATAATTGGCGTATCTCGTGACTTCATATTCAGAACAAGATGTATTTAATCATTCTTTATGTCTCGTGTAACCATTATCATATTTAAATTGTAATCGTTCTCATTTTCAGTTTGTTTACGCTCTTGGCATTGACAAAGCCATCTGTAGATGTGGGAGAGCTCGGCAAATTGTATTTTGTTTCTTACGTCAATTAAACGGATCACCAATTCAATCTCAAAAGCAAAGAAGTATAAAAATCGACGTAAGCGCTTGTACAACATCGAACTCTAATCACAAAAAATTATCCCGACACAATCTGAGCTGTCTACCTATCTGTCTACACAGCAATCTCACAATCTATAGTGCGTCGCATAATAATAGAGACAGAACAAATTCTCGTATAAAAAAGAAACAACAACGAGCAGAAATGTACACCTCATATTTATAGCAAAAATAGCGTAGGACACGCAGCTGCACAATAGTTTGACGGAAACATAACAATTCCAACGCCAAGTACGAGAAAAAACAGAAATACGCTATCTCAAAAGTCTAAAGACTTACTAGTTATGAGCACCTCCGGTACGAATAGTGGAGTCGTTGTTCCGGATAACACTGAAAACCCGATTGGGCACGATGTCCACCAAGTGTTGTAAGTGATCTGAACGGAGTGCGTACCAGCTTCGTTCAATCTGCTCTTTCAATGCCACCACACTTGAGAACTGCCGTCCATTCGCATACACATCACGCGCTAGGATAACCCAGAGGTTCTCAATAGGGTTCAGATCTGGACTGAGTGCTGGCCAATCCATTACGGTCACATGATGAGTGTTAAACCAGCTTTTCGTTGATGCAAACCGATGCGTAGAGGCGTTGTCTTGCTGGAACAGATAATCAACACCCGCTAGAGTTTCGGCAAACGGTAGAAGGTGGCTGCTGAGTATGTCCTGATACGTTTCGGAGTTTTGCCTGCCTAGCAGAAAAGCGATATGCGCTGTCCCATTGAACGCAAAAACTTCCCAGACCATCACAGAACCCCCTCCTTTCTGTCTGCTGAAGAACGTGCGTGGCTCGCGTCGTAAATCATGCCAATAGCAGTTCCAACCGTCAGGGCCGTCCAGGTTGAACTTTTTCTCATCGGAGAAAATAGTTGTGATCCACTCGTCCGTCCAGTGCATGTGGCTGCTTGCCCATAACAATCTAGCTTCCTTGTGGCGCAGCGTGAGGTGTGGCAGACGGCGTATTTTACGGAGCACAATGGTGCGATTTTCCTTGATTCGTCGATGAACTGTGTCTTTTGAGACGGTGACACCAACAGTCCAAGAAACTTGACGTAGTGATAACCTTTGGGATGAAACTAAACGCATGATGGCACGATCATCTCGTTTGGTTGTTATTCGAGGCCTTCCAGGCCGTTTTCTGGCAGTTAACGCTCCGCGCTTCGATAAAGTCTTGTAAATGCTGCCCTACTCCTCCCCATGGCTTTACAAATTTTCGCTACAGGCAATCCATTTGCTCTCAGTTTCCAAATCTTCTGCACCTCCTCAGCAGAAAGTTGACTGTTGCGTGGCATTTCGGCAAATGAATGTCTGACGGCAGGTCAGCTGTCTTTTGTAGGCTGGACCGAATTACGGCCCATGCGCGTGCGTACAACATGCTAATTTGTACCTCTCATTTGCATGTGGCTACTTTACATAATTGTCTTTATATTTATGAGACACCTAAAATTACACTATTTCACTTTGTGGTGTTCTTTTCACACAATCCGGTCATCTCGACGGATCGAAACGTTTGTTTTAGGGTTATGTCTAATTAGGTACCACTTCAGCTTCCTATCCATATTCGCATTGCGTTTACAGCGCAAAGTCGACTGTCTCTATATTTATGCGACGCACCTTAGATGACTTCTAAACGAGTGCCGATACAATCATGAAAATAATTCTCATCGGTCTCGTTCACATACGCCATTCACTTTTGACCTAACGTCAGGTTGCCAAATCAACACTGAACGAGAGAAAAAATGTAGCGTTAAGTTCAGAAACTGGTTACAGAAAATGAACTGAAATTTACGTAAGAATAACAGGAACCAAAAAGGGAATTTAAATTATAGATAGTGTAGGTTACAATGTGCTCACCCCAGAGGAAATAATGCATACTAGAAACGACTGTCTGCCCTGGTGTCGTAATAGCCAAAGCACTGGCTTCTGACCGTTCATCTGAATGTTTCCGAATACTAATCCCGCACGAGGCATGGGTAGTATGTGCGTCTTACGGCACTGGCTCACTCTCCCTTTCCTGGAACCAGTAGCCCTAAATTAGGGTCAGGTAACTGCTTATAGCCCCTAGATTTGCTCACAGTAGACATTGAACCCAAATTGAAAAGATACGATAGGGAAACTACGTAGGAGATTTTGGTAATATTTTCATCTGTTCTATTCGAGAAGATCAGTTAGAGTTCCACTCACGGAAAAGATGGTGTTTGTGTTCAGAACATCAGTAATGTACATCAAAACTTTCAATATGTGTACTACTACAAATGATAATAATCGGAAAGTTACTGCGAATGATATAATCGATATGGCTTAATCCATCGGTCCATCAAAAGCTCTAAACGTGTATGCCTTTCAGAAATTTGAAGGCAGTGATGTGTGACGTATACTATAACCTAATTTCCGTTTTCAGTTCCTGTCTTCTTATTTAAATTTTGATTTGCTCTCGTCAAGCATTTTTTATCGAACGCTACATTTCCTCTCTCAGCGAATGGTTTTGGCAACACTGAAAGCAGGTCAGAGTACAACTGCGTAGTTGAAAGCAAAATATAGGAAGGAATATTATCAGTGTTCAAAAGGGAATGTTATCAGTCTTCAAAAAATAGTATTCGTCTGCAAAGGGCAATGTTAGCAATGCAGTCTTAGAGGAGCGACTCATGTGCAATATGTAATGGTTTATGGGCTTATACTCAATGTCAGGGCCGGAATAAGAAATCCGGAAGGGGTGGATGCAGGGCGAGGAAAATGACGTGGCCGTTCACCAAAACAAAATCTTTCTTTACTAAATAGCGTTGGAGATGACACGTGGTACACATGACACAATATGTGCATTATGTTATACTGTATTTACTTCCTTTATTTAAGCTTTGCGTCAAATGTGGGAGATATTTCATCCTATTGAACAAATTTTATTGTGAAGCAATTGAAAGTCGTTGAATTTTATTACTAATCTGTGAATATGCAATTATTATTTGTAATAACTTACAAAACAGATATGACTGTGCGGAATCTTGAAGCGAGGCAGCAATTACAGAAAAGAGAAACAAAGAGTTTTTGAAAATCGAAAGTGCTTCTTTAACGAAAGAATTGGCGATTGATCGAGAGGGTGCAACAAAACACCCTAGAAAATGTCAGTGTTAAGTGGTAGCAATAATAATAATAATGAACATAATAAAAAAAACCCAGCAAAGATAATTATAAAATTGTCATAATAATGAACATAATTATTAAAACAATAAAAGTGCAGATGATTATAAAATGATAATGATAATGAAAATAAAAAGAATAATGAAAATAATAATAATAATGAACATAATTATAAACAAGTTAGTAAAATCATGCAATGCATTGATTATGATACGCTTTCCAATATACTAGAAATCATTACTCAAGCTATTACTCAAGTTATGAGGAAAATGGCTGTGGAATAAATCTCACCCCTGTGCCATGACCTTTGATCCATTTGGATGATATTCAACAGAACTGGTTCAGTATACCTCCGAAATAACATGATAAAGTTTTGTCGCAATAAAAGCATTTTTATGTAAGTTATGATGTATAAGCGCTATGAAATAGATCTCGCTCCTGTGTCCTAACTTTTCACCCCATTTCGCCCATTTTCAATAGGATTCATCTCCAGGAAGGTCCCTACAGCATACCAACAGTTCATCCAAATCGAAACATTTTTACGTAAGTTATGACTCATAATGGCGATGGAAGTGATTCCGCTCCTATGTCCCGACCTTTGACCCCCATTTCGCCAATTTTCAATAGGGTTTGTCCTCAGGTGGTCTCCTACCACATACTAAAATTTAATCGAAATTGAACCTATTTTACGTTAGTTAGGACGCATAAGAGCAGTGAAATGGGTCCCACTCTTATGTACTGACCTTTGACCCCATTTCGTTCACTTTCAATAGGGTTCCCCTACCACATACTAAAATTTCATCGAAATCGAACGATTTTTACGCACACAACGCATGAGGTAATGTGGCAGATGGGAATCGCGACCATCTGCTAGCAAGGTGTGACGTCCTAAAACTTTAATAGGATCCACATACAACGCGTGACGTAATGAGATAGATGGCAAGATCGCGCACCAACATCTAATGGGGCGACGCCATGACACCACACTGTAAACTTGGTACTTCGGGGTGGTTATTTATCCCACTAAAGAAATTTTCTTAAAGTCGAGATCAAGTAAAATCGATTTCTAGTACCAGAAAACGGTAGGTTAACGACTTTCATCAAAATCCTTAGAGCCGTTTTCAAAATAAAATTTACATGCATACAAGAATTGCTCCTTTAAGGTGAATGTCAAGTAATTTTGCTTCCTGTACTTCGAATGGAAAAATTTCTGTACACATTTTCTTCCCAATTAATGCGATCGCAAGGATGAAAATTTGAACATCAATTAAAATATCTTCATTTTATTACTTGCAATACTTAATATTTTTTAAAACATAACCATAATTAAGCAATCCAACATTTTTTTGTCTGCTGACGTCATGAAAATACAGGTCGCGCCATCTTTTTTCTGGACAATTAATGCGTTCACAAGGATGAAAATTTGAACATCGATTGATATATCTTCATTTTATAACTTGGAATACTTAATATTTTCTAAAAAATAACCATAATTATGCAATCCAACATTTGTTTGTCTACTGAGGTCATCAAAGTACAGGTCGCGCCATCCTTTTTCTGGTTTCAACACCACCAAAGGAAAAGTAATTGATTTTTTATATAATTATGGTAATGTTTAAGAGCCGCCCCGGTGGCGCAGTGGTCTAAGCGATGGCCTCTGATCATTCGTCCGAACGGGGTCCGGGTTCGAATCCCGGTGAGGCATGGATGTTGTGTTTGTTTACGGCACTGGCTCTCTCCCTTCCTTGGAACCAGTGACCCTAAATTAGGGACGAGCGACTGCTTATAGCCCATTGAGTTGCTCACGGTGGTCGTTAAACCTCCAATCAAAAAAAAAAAAAAAAATAAAAAAATGTTTAAGAAAATATTAAGTATTCCAAGTTATGATAAAGTTATTTTAATCGATGTTCAAATTTTCATCCTTGGGAGCACATTAATTGTGAAGGAAATGTGTACAAAAGTTTTTCCATTGGAAGTATAGGAAGCAAAATTACTTGACGTCCACCTTAATGATATGGGATAAGAGCAATGGAATGGATCGCAATCCTATGTCCTGACCTTTGATCCCATTTCGTCCACATTCAATAGGGGAGGTCCCCTACCACATACGGAAATTTCATCGATATCGAGCCATTTTTACGCATGTTATGACGCATAAGGGCAATGGAATGCATCCCGCTCTTATGTCCTGACCTTTGACCCCACTTCACCAATTTTGAAAAAGATTTGTCCCGAGGCGGTCCTCTACCACATAGTAAAATTTCATTGAAATCGAACCATATTTACGCAAGTTATGACGCATAAGGGCAATGGAATGATCCCGCTCCTACGTCGTGACCTTTGACCCCATATGTCCCATTTTCAATAGGGTTCGTTCCCAGGTGGTCCCCTACCACATCATCATCATCATCATCATCATTGTCAACCATTATCAATCCACTGCTGGACGAAGGTCTCCCCAAGTTTCCTCCACAACGGTCTGTCTTGTGCCAGTCTCCTCCATGTCACTCCCGCATATTTACGAATTTCATCCACCCATCTCCCACTCTTGTCAGCAAGTTCCTGGATCATACTCTGCAGCTCTGATGGGGTAGTTGCAAAAATGACTACGTCATCAGCAAAACGAAGGTGGGTTAGATAATCTCCATTAATCTTTATCCCTTTGTTTTCCCAGTTCAGTGATTGAAAGACATTTTCCAATGTGGCATTAAAGAGCTTCGGAGATATGGTGTCACCTTGTCTCACTCCCTTTCCAATTTTTATGTGTGTTGTATTTTCAAACAGCCGAATCTTTGCACTTGCATTTTCATAGATGTTATTAATAATATTAATGTATGCATCTTCAATACCGCAGGATTTCAGAGCCGTGGTAACTGCTGATGGTTTCACCGAATCAAAGGCTTTTTCATAATCGATAAAAGCCATGCACAATGGAAGTTCATATTCCCTCGCTCTTTCAATCAGTTCTCTCAGTACGTGGATATGATCTATTGTGCTGTAGCCACTCCTGAATCCAGCTTGTTCTCTCGGTTGAGCCATGTCCAGTGTTACCTTCAAGCGGTGTGAAAGAACTTTAGTGAAGATTTTATAAACCACTGATAGGAGGCTGATAGGTCTGTAGTTCCTGAGATCCTCAATGTCACCTTTTTTATGTAGCAGGATCATTGTAGCATTGTTCCAATCCTCAGGAATCTTCCCTTCATTAAGGCATCGAGTGAAAATTTGGGCGAGTACTGTTTCAATTTCTCCACTTGCTTCTTGTATGATGTCTATAGTAATTCCATCTTCTCCTGGAGCTTTCCCTCGCTTCATGTTCTTGATTGCATGAGCAACTTCTGCTGGGAGGACTGGAAGAACTCTGGTACCTTTCATGATGTCTGGAGTACATGTATCATCCCTTTCATATAATTTGGAGTAGAAATCTTTCACTCTTGTCAAAATTTCGCCTCTATTTCTTGTTATAGAACCATCTTCTTTTCTCAGAGCCATAATCTGTTTTCTTCCCTTACTGAGATGTCCCTTTGCTATCTTAAGGCTTTGGTTGTTTTCAATTGCTTTCCTCACTAGCTCACAGTTGAATTTCCTTACGTCTTCAGTGATACTTTTTCGTGTTGTCTTGCATAGCTCTATATATTCCACTTTGGAAGTCACATCTACTTTAGTTGTCCTCATCTCTCTTCTTTTTTGCATCAACATTTTGGTTTTTCCTGATAATTTGTTCACATGCAACTTGTTCTTAGACCCAGCTAATTTTGTTGCTGTTTCCATTAGAGCTTTGGTTACTTTTCTGTTAACTTCCGAAATATCCACTTCTTCCGATGTTAGGCCTTCTAAAGCAGAGAATCTGTTCTTCAGTTCCAACTTGAAAGTATTATGGTGTTTTTTAAGGTTGGTTATGTCAATACATTTTGTTTGTCTTATGAGCTTGCCACGTTCCAGTTTAGTGTTGAGGTGCATCTTACATCTCACCAATCTATGGTCACTACCTGTGTTGAACTTGTTCAGCACACTGCAGTCTTCGATGACGAATTTTTTGTTACACATAATAAAATCAATTTCACTTGTCGTCCCAATTGGATGTCTCCATGTCCATTTCCTGTGTGGCTTTTTCTTGAAAAAGGAGTTCAAGATGAAAAATCCTTCTGCCTCTGCAAACTCAACGAGAGTATTTCCACGCTGGTTTCTGTTGCCGTGACCGAATTTACCTACTGAAGTTTCATTCTGTTGCCGTTGCCCTATTTTTGCATTGAAATCTCCCATAATTATCTTCAAGTGCTGCTTACCTTTATTATTTAGATGACGAATTTCCTCATAAAATTCTTCAATTTCTTCTTCAGGATGACTTGTGGTGGGTGCATAAGTTTGAATAATCTGAGCCTGGTATCTTCTCGATAGTTGGATAACGAGTCGTGCACCTCTGTCAGAGGAACTTTCAACTTCTACCACTTTATCCTTCAGTTTCTTGTTTATTATAAATCCAACACCACTAGTTCTGCCAGTATCTGTCCCACGATAATAGAAGAGATGTCCACTTTTCAGTTCAATGAGATCTTCTCCTTTTCTCCTCACCTCACTTAGCCCGACGATGTCCCACTTGATCCTTTGTAGTTCCTCTTCCAATTCAAGAAGCCTTGAATAAGAAGATAGGGAGCGTCCGTTATAGGTAGCCAAGGTCAGCATCAAATGGCAGCCTAGTCCGGTCCTCCGGGGATTCTTAGCACCCTCTGCCTTCATGTCGCACTGGCCGCTGCCTTGGCCAGGTACATTCCAGCTGCCGGAGACTGAGGGCCAAGATTTAAGTTGTAGAGTCATTTTGGAGGTGTTTGGCCATAACTCACCACGCTGGCCAAGCGGGTTGGTGAGTGTGGGATAGCATTTCCTCTGATCCCGATGGTATAGTTATACCGCTATTGGCGGTCGTCAGAGCCTCTTTAGTGGGAACAGGATGCACCACGAGAAGGCGGGGTTGACATTTGTCAAGGAGAGGCTGTGATGTTACGCATCACCTGACCTTATACTAAACTTTAATTGAAATCGAACCATTTTTACGCCAGTTATCGTGCGGACAGACGGACGGACAAAGCTGGAGCATATACGCTTCTTCAACCTACGGTTGGAAAGCGTAAAAAGTGATAAAAATGATATTAATAATGAAAATAACATTAATAATTTTGTTTTTTGGTTGAAGGTTTATCGACCACCGTGAGCAACTCAATGGGCTATAAGCAGTCGCCCGTCCTTAATTTAGGGTCACTGGCTCCAGGGAAGGGAGAGAGCCAGTGATGTAAGACAAAACAACATCCATGCCTCACCGGGATTCGAACCCGGACCCCTTTGGGACGAATGCTCAGAGGCCATCGCTTAGACCACTGCGCCACCGGGGCGGCAATATTAATAATGAACATAACAGTAAAAGTAATAATAATAATAATAACAGTAAAAATAATTAGAAAATGGTAATAATAATAATAATAATAATACTAAAATTATTATTATTATTATTATAAAATGATAATAAAAATTAAATAATAACGGTTACTAATATAATTATAAAAGTAATAATAATAATACGTGTGAAAATAGTTATAAAAATGGTAATAACAATGAAAATAATAATAATAATGAACATAATTATAAAAATAATTATAAAAATACTAATAATAATGAAAAGGAGTTCAGTAATATGATTAAGTCATTTCTAGAAAAACATTTCAAATGGGGCTCCTGTCAAACAAGGAGTCCAAGGCCCTTTCCTGCTGGCCCTCCCGGTAATCAGGCCCCGTTCAGCGTTAGGAGAGAGAGAGAGAGATAAGATTATTGTACTGAATAAGCGTTCACGTATATTGTGACTGATGTCACAGGCAATGCATCTTGCTGTGTGCTAACGACTTGTGGAAGACGTGAGTGACATACTAACGCATGAAAAAAAGTGGAAATCTGTAAGTAGACCTGGTTTTCACTGAATTCCTGAAGCAATTTTGAAGTGTCGTTTGTACATTCAGTTAAGAACCTTTGCAGCTGTTAAGTTTTAAACTATCCGGGATTCAACCATAGCAATTCAGCTAAGGTAATTCAACAAGCTTTACCCCGTAAAGCCGTTAACTTTGCAGGTTTTATACTTTAGTTTATAATCAGATTAGTACTTACCAGTGAAACTCATCTTGAGGTATAGTTCGATCCATAGATAATTGTCAGTGTTATTCCACAAACGACAATTACCTCACAGATGTTTTGAGTGGAAAATTGTAACTAAAACAAACTGATTCACGATACTCTTACAAAAAACATAAAAGAGCACACGAAAATTTAAGATGTGGATTTCTAAAAAAAAAAAAAAAAATCGCATTGTTGATTCCGGCGGCCCCGGTGGCGCAGTGGTCTGAGCGCTGGCTTCTGGCCCCTGATCATTCGTCCGAGATGGGTCCGGTTTCGAATCCTAGAGAGGCATGGATGATGAGTTTGTCTTACCGCACTAGCTCTCTACTTTCCCGGACCCAGTAGCCCTAAATTAGGGACAGGTAACTTCTTATAGCCCACTGAGTTGCTCAAGGTGGTCGTTAAACCCTCAATCAAAACAAGAACTGGCATTTGTGGAGTTTTATAAGAAATGTTTCTCAAGTTTTGAAAGACGTTATTTTTTCTATTTTGAGTCCTAATTAAGAATGGGCTTAAAAACGTTTATTGAATTTAACTACAAGGAAAAAGCAAACGTTATATACTCAAGTCCAAAATTTGAGGGCCGCCCCGATGGCGCAGTGGTCTAAGCGATGACTTCTGATCATTCGTCCGAAAAGGGGTTGGGGTTCGTGTTGTGTTTGTCTTACGACACTGGCTCTCTCTCTTCCCTGCAACCAGTGACCCTAAATTAGGGACGACCGACTGCTTATAGCCTATTGAGTTGCTCACGGTGGTCGTTAAAACTTCAATCCAAAAAATAAAAAAAATTCGAGAACCGGCTAAATTTCGGATTCGCAAGTCGTTGGTTTATCGATAAAACATTCTGACAACATCGATACAGGTAAGAGCAAGCTATGTGAGAGTATTGGGTCCTATGAAATAATAAAGCTGAAGCGTGAGTGCGAAGAAATCGTTTGTTTTGCAGGTATTGAAGTGTGGAGCTGCCGTTTTTTACGCTTTCCAACCGTAGTTTGAAGAAGCGTATATGCTCCAGCTTTGTCCGTCCGTCTGTCCTCACGATTACTGGCGTAAAAACGGTTGGACTTCGATGAAATTTTAGTATGTGGTAGGGGACAACCTGGGAACAAACCCTGTTGAAAATGAGACAAATGGGGTCAAAGGTCACGACGTAGGAGCGGGATCATTCCATTGCCCTTATGCGTCATAACTTGCGTAAATATGGTTCGATTTCGATGAAATTTTACTATGTGGTAGGGGACCGCCTGTGGACAAACCCTATTCAAAATGGGTGAAGTTAGGTCAAAGGTCAGGACATAAGAGCGGGATGCATTCCATTGCTCTTATGAGTCATAACATGCGTAAAAATGGTTCGATTTCGATGAAATTTCAGTATGTGGTAGTGGACCACCTGGGGACGAACCCTATTGAAAATGGACGAAATGGGGTTAAAGGTCAGCACATAGCACTGCGATCCATTTCATCGCCCTTATCCCATATTATTAATGTGGACGTCAAGTAATTTTGCTTCCTATACTTCCAATGGAAAAACTTTTGTACACATTTCCTTCACAATTAACGTGTTCATAAGGATCAAAATTTGAACATCGTTTAAAATAACTTCATATTATAACTTGGAATACTTAATGTTTTCTAAAACATAACCATAATTATATTAAAAATCAATAACTTTTCCTTTGGTGTTGTTGAAACCAGAAAAAGGATGGCGCGACCTATACTTTGATGATGTCAGTAGATAAACAATTGTTGGATTGCATAATTATGGTTATGTTTTAGAAAATATTAAGTATTCCAAGTTATAAAATGAAGATGTTTTAATCGATGTTCAAATTTTCATCCTTGGGAACGCATTAATTGGGAAGAAACTGTTTACAGATATTTTTCCATTCGAAGTACAGGATGCAAAATTACTTGACGTTCACCTTAAAGGAGCAATTCTTGTATGTATGTAAATTTTATTTTGAAAACGGCTCTAAGGATTTTGATGAAAGTCATTAACCTACCGTTTTCTGGTACTAGAAATCGTTAGGAAAATTCGTTTAGTGGGTTAAATAACCACTCCGAATTACCACGTTTTTAGTGTAGTGTCATGGCGTCGTGTCATTAGATGTTGGCGCGCGGTCACGCCATCTGTCTCATTACGTCACGCGTTGTGTGTGGATCCCATTAAAGTTTTATGGCGTCACACTCTTGCTAGCAGATGGTCGCGATTCCCATCGGCCTCATTACGTCACGCGTTGTGTGCGTATGTTCGTCCGCAGGATAACTCGCGTAAAAATCGTTCGATGAAATTTTAGTATGTGGTAGGGGAACACCTGGGAAGGAACCCTATTATTCAAAGTGAACGAAATGGGGTCAAAGGTCAGTACATAGGAGCGGGATCCATTCCACTGCTCTTTTGCGTCATAACTAACATAAAAAAAGGTTCGAATTTGATAGAATTTTAGTATGTGGAAGAGGACTACCTGGGGACAAAACCTGTTGAAAATTGGCGAAATGAGGGTCAAAGGTCGGGACTTAGGAGCGGAATTACTTCCATCGCCATTATGCGTCATAACTTATGTAAAACTGTTTCGATTTGAGTGAAATGTTAGTATGTTGTAGGGACCTGATTGGGGACGAATCCTGTTAAAAATGGGCGAAATGGGGTGAAAGGTTGGGACACAGGAGCGGGATCTATTCCATAGCCCTTATGCATCATAACTTACGTAAAGTTGCTTCGATTGCGACAAAACGTTATCATGTTATTTTGGAGGTATACTGAACTAGTTCTGTTGAATATCATCGAAATGGGATCAAAGGTCAATGTACAGGAGTGAGATTTATTCCACAGCCATTTTCCTCATAACTTGAGTAATGATTTCTAGTATGTTGGAAAGCGTATCATAATCAATGCATTGCATGATGTTACTAACTTGTTGTTGTTATGGCAACTTGTAGCACATCTAAAAGAACTCATCTGGATGACTTTTCCCGTGGACGAATCGTTGGTAAACTGAAAGAAAGACGGACAACGAGATACGTAGCGAAGGAGTTCGGAATTGTTCTGAGCGTAGTATTACGGTCCTGGAAATTTTTTTGAACATTGAATAGCTATCAGAAGGTTCAGTTGTACTCGACCATGTTAAACTACTCTATCACAAGATCGTTATCTTGTGGTAACGGCTGAAAGATCTCGCCGAATAACTGCTGGCAAGTTAGCAACACTGATGGAATAAAACACGGGCGCCAAAATATCGCGTCAAACCGTATCAAAGCGTTTGAATCACTTCGGATTGTACAGTATGCCCCAAACCCTGCCAGGGTGTTCCATTGACTCCAACGCGCAAAAATCATGGTTATCGATAGTATCGTGAGCACTCCACATGGAGTGAAGAGCAATGGACTCATGTTCCGTTCACAGATGAAAGTCGATTTTGTTTATCGTTTGATTCTAAGTAGAAATACAAATGGCGAGAGCCCTGCACTCCTTATTCAGCCAGAAACATCGTACAAATTAAAATTACTGGGGTAGCGGAGTAGTGGTCTGGTCTGAATTATAAAGGGTCAATCAATGCCCAGCATTATTGTGAGGAGGTCATTTTAAAACATGTAAGGCTGTCCGGTGCTGTGGGAAATTCTTTCATTTTTATGGACGATAATGCCCGTCGTCATCGATCATCATGTGCTGATGAACTGTTGGAGAACGAGAGGACCGACCGAATGGAGTGGTCTGCGTACTCCTCCGATCTGAATCTAATCGAATATGTTTAGGGCGCTCAAGGAAAACGCATAGCTGAACGGGATCCCCCGCCAACCTCCCGCTTCCCCATTGCATTAAAAAAGACCTAGTGATGGTGCTGAAAGAAAATTGGAGAAACCTCCCTGAGAATCTTCTAGACAGTTTCGTGAAATGCACGGCCCACCGATGCTAATCATGCATTGCCGTCAGGGGTGGACATATACCCTATTAACCCTTTAACGACCATAACTCCCAAAAACTCCCGTACATACAAACGGTCATAGCCGCCTGAAACGCCTGTCGAGAGTGAGTGAGAATTCCTGCCGTTACCTGTTCTTCAATTTTTTTCGACCTATGAGGTATTAGCAGGAGTCACCCTCAGTCACTATTGTTGTTATTAAACAAAGAAGTGAACCAACAGACAGTTTCGGGCGTTATGGTATTTGGAGAGATAAACGATTTTCGGGTCATGGTCGTTAAAAGGTTAAAATGATCCATAAAAAATTATTAATTTTTTTTCTGTCAATTTTAGTTATTGTGAGCCAATGTCAGAAAATGGTATGTTTTTTTCTTTTATTCATTTTTTCTGTTAATAAGCACAAATTCATGCTCATTTCTGTGTGTGTGTGTGTATATGTACTTTTTATCTTTGTTCACTCCTTATCCTTATTTTTTGGACATGAGTGTAGTGTTTTGTATTTTATTCGATTTTCACAAACTGATCATTTCCTTTCATTTTCAGTGTTTTAAACTCCCTTTCCCTGGCTTCCTTCTAAAAATTTACTCGAATTCGGAAAAATGCTGTGTGTAAATTATGAGGAAAGAGCGAACGGAGCCTTTAGTTTGCAATTAAGTTGTGCTCAGAGTTGAAGAACGTTGGAGATAGGCATGAGAAAAAATGTTACAACGGACTATTGTTAACGGAACATATCGAGGCGGAAGTATGTACTTTTAAAACAAAAGCCGGTTGAAGACACGAACCGATGAAATAAAAATTCGACACTTTCAATGATGTTTTATTAACGTTGGACCGTAAACATATTCCTTGGTCCTTGAGATTGTAAGTTCTGCCTGGAAGATTCCTGTTAAGGTCCGTACATACAAACGGCCATGGCCGCCTGATCCCACTACGTTGGAAATGTCGTTTTGGGCCAAATTTCACATTTTGTAACAATGCGTTCATTGTAAAGCCCCATTCTTTAGGATTCCTAAACTGTCTACGATGAATAGATACAGAGTTATAGCAATCGGAATATTTAAACCCAGGTGTCAAACGAATGGGAAGTGGCTCGTGAAACGCGTTTTTCGCACAATGAGATTTTCGTCCAGAACTCTTTACGGAAAACCTGATAACTGCAAAAGTTATGTAAATAAATTGATGAAACTTGGTATACATCTTTCTTGCAATGTTGTGCATGCAATGAACTAAAAGTTTTGCTGTCTGGCTGTTCAAAGTTAGGTAATAGCTATTTACATTCAACATAGTGAAGAAATTTGTCGAAAATTCACTCTAATGCATGCAGGAATGAGGAGTGTATCGCAGCAGTGTTTAGGAACATCACTTACCTTTTAGTTCACTGCATGGATAATAGTCATGAACATATACTGATGCAAAAAAATGCCATCATATATCTATTACTTTTTTATTTAGAGCGTTTACCGTAAACGACATATTTCCTTAAATTCTTTCACAAATTTCCCAATTTCTTGAAAATGTATATTGATATCATTTTTTTCAACGTTATGACGTAGAAGTCTTTTCGTACTTCTACGTTATTTAAAAACATAACCATAAGATGAAATAGTTCCTAAATTAAACCTTAACGGCCAGAAGAAACATGTAAACAACAGATGTCAAACTTACGGAAAAGATGCTTTATTCAGGATGTAGCACTTCCACAACAAATCATAACATCACATAGTACTTCGCATTAAACTCTCCTCACAGCTCTTAACACAACGCTCTCAAGCAACAGTTTAGTCGTCGTTTTTATCTCTCATTCTTATCAATTCACGCATACGTTACGTTCATTTAACCTCAATTATGTTGCCAACAGCATTCGTTTGAGGGAAAAGATATCACGTTAAGAGTGAAGTATAACTGAGAATAAACTCAAGATTTACGTAGGGAAAGAAACTAAAAAGGAAAGTTAATTTTGAATATACGTCACAACGTTTATGTGTTTTTGTGTGTTAGCCTTCCTAAAAAAAAATTATCCGTTATTGCGTTTTTTCAAACAAAGTGCCCCCAACGTAGTGGGATAACTTAATTGGGACAAATCGGTGCTAGAACACTTTAGCCAAATTAAGCGGCTGCCCGTATTTTGGAAAGCTTCCTTCCAAAGCGCTAATTTAGGATATTATTCAAGAATTGTCCGAAATAAACGTCTAGCCCGATTAATCATAATCTACTGTATTTAAAAATCGCTAAAGAAAGATAAGAAATTAAAAACAGGAATTTGGAAGTGAGTTTATACTCGAACCTTTTATAATACTGATATGAATACTTGGAAAGGAGCTGCAGAAAAAGCTGTGTTTTCTTTGAGTAATTGTCACCATTCGGGAGTTCAGATAAAAATAACAGCTGCAGTAATGTAAAAAACAGATAAGTCCTCTCCGTTTGAATTGGGCAGTTAAGTGACCCAGTCAAGCAAATGACCATTATTACAGCGCTGACTAAAACATCCGATATTTTTCTCATGTTTCTGCATGCATGCGGTATAGTCGTAATAATTCTGATAACACTATCCGTGACCAAAATAAGAAGTGTCCGCTTTATTTGCATAATTTAAGTAATGACACGGAAATTTTACTGTACCGGTTACTAGCATGTATCAAAAACGTTCAGTGAAAGAGGTGAGAAAGAAGAATAGTTTAATTGACGACTTCGTTTGTTCTTTATGAGCTTTATTGATGAAACCAATTTTTACTTCTAATCGATAGCAAGTTAAAAAATCAACTGCAATGCATAAATGGATTGATTGGCAAGCACACACGTTAACAAAAATAAATATATTGCCGTAATGATTAAAGTACCGTCTATTCAGTTTTCGAAACCGAAAGCTTTCTTTCATTTCAAAATCTCGTGTTACGGTTTTGTGTAAAACAAGAAGGATTTGGTTGCAGTAAAACTGTAAGTTTTAAATGTCACTTGTTGATCTAAATCTATTTGCTGAACCTTTAAGTTTCAATTTAAGTTGGTGGTTGATGAAGATGCTGCAGGGAAGTACTGCAAACCTAATTACACACTTGAATAACAGGGATGTTTTCGTGCTATAGTTGCCCGTATGTGTAACTGTCCACAGTGAGAAATCAACAGAATCGACTACCTACTGATTCAATATCCAAGTTTATTCAGTAGATAGGAACGTCAAGACGAACAACGTTGAAGATACTTCAATGCGCAATAAGAAGTTAAAGGTATATACTGAACTGCCATTGAATTAGAAACAATAGTAGGTATGCAAATGGTTGGTTGCTACTCCCGCACTATCGCGCATGCCCGGCCAAAATTGTGGTTATATGCAGTCATCACTCACAGCTTTCCCAATAGTAATTGATTACAGGAGTGATATTTGAGGCTCGTGATTTGGATGCCTTTGATGCAGGGCAGATTTCAAGGTGTCTCGCTTCATCTTGGAAGTCGTCAATTCACTTTTGGATGCCTTTGATGGAGGGCAGATTTCAAGGTGTCTCGCTTCATTTCGGAAGTCGTCAATTCACTTTTGGATGCCTTCGATATAAGGCAGATTTCAAGGTGTCTCGCTTCATCTCGGAAGTTGTCAATTCTCTTTTGGATGCCTTTGATGGAGGGCAGATTTCAAGGTGTCTCGCTTCATCTCGGAAGTCGTCAATTCACTTTTGGATGCCTTTGATGGAGGACAGATTTCAAGGTGCCTCGCTTCATCTCGGAAGTCGTCAATTCACTTTTGGATGCATTTGATGGTGGGCAGATTTCAAGGTGTCTCGCTTTATCTCGGAAGTCGTCAATTCATTTTTGGATGCCTTTGATGGAGGACAGATTTCAAGGTGTCTCGCTTCATCTCGGAAGACGTCAATTCACTTTTGGATGCCTTTGATGGAGGGCAGATTTCAAGGTGTCTCGCTTCATCTCGGAAGTCGTCAATTCGCTGGGGTTTAAGCGTGTCACAGTGTCCAATGTATTTCGGGAATACGGAAGCATCGTCCGAACTGATAAGCGGAAGAAAATATCACAAATCACCACCAATTTGAACAGTGGATAAAGTAGCCATGTCAGTGCATGGCTACTTTATCCACTGAATGTCTCTTGAATGTCTAGGTAACGAGAGCCAGGAGTCCACAAGAGCCCCACTGTTAATGGCACGACACCTGGCTCAAGGTTTTGCCTTGGCTCAGGTTTGTTTTGCCTAGGCTATCGGTAGCTTTTCTACCGATATCAGACCACGGAGGACCGAAAGCGGATAGCCTGGAATAATTAATCCAGTTTTAAACGGCAACGAGTCAATCGGTATGTGCAAATCTGACGTCAACCTTATGAAGACATGAACTCTTCCTGTCAAGTTGGAACAGTAAAGGCTGCTGGTAGCTAAGTGATGGTCTGGGGTGTCTTCAGCTAGAATGCTTTGGGATGTTTTTGTGCTCAGTCAATGTTAAGTGCCCTAAATATGTGATCATCCTAGTCGAGCTTTTACACCCATTCATATCCAGCATGCATCCCAGTGGCAATGACATATTCCAGCAATATAACTGACCATCCCACGTGTCCCACCTTCCTACTGCATAGTTATAAAAGAGAGAATTTGAAACGCTTCTGTGGCCATTTAGAGGCCCGGATTTAAACCCAGTCGGAGTATCTGTAAGATGCCGTTGATCAGGCCATTCGGACACGTGTCACGTCGGGTACAAACCTGAGTGAATTGCGGACAAATTTGGAAGATAAGTACATGGCTGGTGATACCTGCAAAACGTTTTTGTAAGATTGTGGAGTCCATACCTCGTCGTGTGAGCTCCCCCATTAGGACAAGAGGTAACCCATCGCGTTACAAAGCAGGTATCTCTAATTCAATGACATTTAAGTCAAGTACTTCAAACTATTAACGCACAATTTCTTAACAAGGCACAATTATCAGACTCAGTTGCTATAACAAAGCCCCACATATATCTGCTCGTACAATCCTATCATGTGCTCTCAACTCAGTCGTACATCTCTTATCACTCTTTGCTCTCTGCACCTAGCGCCCTTTTTATTTATGCTTTCCAACCTTAGGTTGAAGAAGCGTATATGCTCCAACTTTTCCCGTCCGTCTGTCCCTCCGTCCGTCCGTCCGTCCGTCCGTCCGTCCGTCTGTCGGCAGGATAACTCCCGTAAAAATGGTTCAATTTCGATGAAATTTTAGTATGTGGTAGGGGACCCTCTGGGGACGAACCCTATTTAAAATAGGACAAATGGGGTTAAAGGTCACGACATAGGAGCGCGATCCATTCCATTGCCCTTATGCCTCATAACTGGCGTAAATATGGTTCGATTTCAATGACATTTTAGTATGTGGTAAAGGACCGCGTAGGGACGAACCCTATTGAAAATGGATGAAGTGGGGTCAAAGGTCAGGACATAGGAGCGGGATGCATTCCATCGCCCTTATGCGTCATAACGTGCGTAAAAATGGTTCGATTTTGATGAAATATTAGTATGTGGTAGGGGAACCACCTGTGGACAAACCCTATTTAAAATGAGACAAATGAAGTCAAAGGTCAGGACATAGGATCGGGATCCATTCCATCGCCCTTATCCCATACTATTAAGATGGACGTCAAGTAATTTTGCCTCCTATATTTCCAATGGAAAAACTTTTCTACTCATTTCCTTCAGAATCAATGTGCTCCCAAGGATGGAAATTTGAACATCGATTAAAATAACTTCATATTATAACTTGGAATACTTAACATTTTCTAAAACATAACCATAATTATATTGAAAAGCAGTAACGTTTCCTTTGGTGGTGTTGAAACCAGAAAAAAGATGGCGCGACCTGTACTTTGATGACGTCAGTAGACAAATAAATGTTGGATTGCATAATTATGGTTATGTTTTAGGAAATATAAAGTATTCCAAGTTATAAAATGAAGCTATTTTAATCGATGTTCAAATTTTCATCCTTGGGAACGCATTAATTGTGAAGAAAATGTGCACAGAAGTTTATCCATTGGAAGTATAGGAAGCAAAATTACTTGACGACCACCTCAAAGGAGCAATTCTTGTATCTATGAAAATTTATTTTGAAAAATGCTCTAAGGATTTTGATGAAAGTCGTTAACCTACCGTTTTCTGGTACTAGAAATCGATATAGCTTGATCTTGACTTTAGGAAAATTCGTTTAGTGGGTTAAATAACCACCCCGAATTACCACGTTTTTAGTGTGGTGTCATGGTGTCGTCCCATTAGATGTTGGCGCGCGGACACGCCATCTGTCTCATTACGTCACGCGTTGTGTGTGGATCCTATTAAAGTTTGATGACGTCACACTCTTGCGAGCAGATGGTCGCGATTCCCATCTGCCTCATTATGTCGGGCGTTGTGTGCGTATGTATGTTCGTCCGCACGATAACTCGCGTAAAAATCGTTCGATTTCGATGAAATTTTAGTATGTGGTAGGGGAACACCTGGGAAGGAACCCTATTGAAAGTGAACGAAATGGGGTCAAAGGTCAGGACATAGGAGTGGGGTCCCTTCCACTGCTCTTATGCGTCATAACTAACGTAAAAAAGGTTCGATTTCGATGAAGTTTTAGTATGTGGTAGGGGACCACCTGGGGACAAGCCCTGTCGAAAATGGGCGAATAGGAGTCAAAGGTCACGACATAGGAGCGGAATCACTTCCATCGCCATTACACGTCATAACTTATGTAAAACTGCTTCGATTTGGATGAAATGTTAATAAGTTATAGGGGCCTGTCTGGGGACGAATCCTATTGAAAATGGGAGAAATGGGGTTAAAGGTTAGGACACAGGTGCGGGATCTATTCCAAAGCCCTTATGCATCATAACTTACGTAAAAATGCTTTTATTGAGACAAAACTTTATCATGTTATTTCGGAGGTATACTGAACCGGTTCTGTTGAATATCACTGAAGTGGGATCAAAGTTCAGGGCACAGGAGCGAGATTTATTTCACAGCCCATATCCTCATAATTGAGTAATAACTTTAGTAATGACTTCTGGTATGTTGGAAAGCGTATTATAATCAATGCATTGCATGATTTTGCAAACTTGTTGACCTGTCATTCACTACCAATTATTGCAAAATTTGAAACTCGTCGTAAAAAAAGTGTCGTTAAGTCAGAAAAAGGTTTAACGCGAAGGAGCTATATTTGCGTAAGAATACAGAAATTCGAAACGGAGGTTTAGGTAAAGATATGCGTCACATGTGATTAGTTGAAGTTCAACCAGTCAGAATGTGAAATATGTGTTTAAATTGCTATACTAACTGTGCCGTGGGACTTAATCTAAAATAGAAGCATGTCTATGAGTGGAAAAAACGCGCTCGTGATGAAAGGAAAAACATGCTCGTGATACTTATTAATTAGCATCTGAAACTTAATGACAACCACGAGCGTTAGTGTAATATATTCGTATTAATAAGTAGGAACTATACCCCAAATTATACTCAAAATACTACACTGAAGAGCAGTTGAATTAGAGATACCTGTCTAGTAACGTGTAGCACCACCTTTCGTCCTGATGACGGCAGTGATTCGTCTCGGCATGGACTCGACAAGACACCGGAAGCGTTGGGAAGCCATACGGATCCACGACCCCTGAACAAGCTCCCATATTTCACGAAGATTTGATGGAGGAGGGTCAGAGCCTCAAACATCTCTCTCGATGGCATCCCAGATGTGCTCGATGGGATTAAGGTCAGGTGACCTAGCTGGCCAAGGAAGCGAGGTCACGTCGGTGGAGTGTTCATCCAACCATTCGGACACAATTCCGGAAAGATGGCACAGTGCATCGTCTTGTTGCAGGATGAGGTTCCCAGTGGGATGTTGAAGACGCACAAACGGGAGCAAATGGTCCTCCAGGATATCCCGGTTACGTTGACCTATGAGAGACGATGTCACACGTACCAGGGATCCCATTTCATTCCACATAAACAGTCCCCAGACGAGAATGCCACCCCCACCAGCTTGAAGAGTACCCTGCTGGCAAGAAGGATCCATCGCTTCATGAGGTTTGCGTCTTACTCGTATCCTGCCATCCCATGTACCAACGTGAATTTCGACTCATCAGTCCAGACAACATTTTCGCACATGTTTAGGGTCCAGTGGCGATGTTCCCGCGCCCATGCTAATCTTTGCACCCTGTGATGTGCGGTCAGCAGCGGTACCCTCGTGGGACGATGGCTACTGTACCCCATAGCAAGAAGATGGTTCTGGATGGTGTAGCTGCTTACACATTTTTGTGCACCAGCGTTAAATTGCCGAGTGATTTCTTGCACTGTGGCCCGTCTATCCGCTGTTACAATGCGAGCTAGCCGATGATGACCCCGCTCATCCACACGCTGTTGTCCACGGCAAATGGACCTTGCAGGGATGGTTTTACCGGATTCAATGTACTCACGGTGCACCCGCGACACAGTGGGTCGTGAAAATCTCAGTGCCTGCACGACGTCCGAGATGGAGTGACCCATTTGACGGGCCCCGACAATTTGCCCACGATCAAATGCGCTTAGATCCTTCGTCTTACCCATACTGCGTCCCACTCTTACTGATTCCCTTCGCATCACTCCTTATATTGTCGGATCGCTGCATGCGTCATGTCGTTTCCGTTTACAAAGGCCGCCCACAGTGCCACATTTGTATAACGCCAGCTGTCTCTAATTCAATTGCACTTCAGTGTATAACTATACTAAAATGCGAAATTTCTTGGCGTAGAATGCAAATAGATTTTTCCAAGCTTGCACATCAACCAGATGGCTTTTTCAAGGAAGGTAGACAGCTTACTGCAAACTGGACAATAGAACGTTTCAACAATTTGAACGCGGTGACTTGACTAGACAATAAATGAATAGGCGCAAACGTGATAATTCGAAGAAACGAGGCCTCGTTGGTTGGGCCCGTGGTACCAAGGCAGAAAACGCACCATTATTTGAAGAATTGATTCCAAATACGTGGCAACTCCAGAGATACGCTATCATTGCAAGCCTCACAGCTGGTCAAGATTTCCAAGGTTCCGCGAACGGCAGTAGATTTGTGTGTGGAGTATGAAGCTAATTTCTTTACATAACTCCATATAGGATGGGCGGACTTGAACTTGACTTCTCTTGATAGGGCAGTGGTTATTTTTCCGTCTCTTGCATTCCCATTATGCTCGCTGATTCTACTTCCAAACGAACGTTTGGTCATTCCGATGTAGTATCGCCTAGAGCCGTCCGGATATTGTAGTAGGATGGCATATACACCATCCTCATTGAAAAGAGGGGGCTTGTCAATATTTTTCTTAAGCATCGTATACAAAGATGCCGGAGACCTTATGCCGACACCGAAGTTTATCCTCCTAAGCGCGTTTTTGAGTTGATAGGAAACATTTGTAATGTAGGGAATAGAGCCCAGGTAGCGAAGTTGCGGCATAGAAATATTATCACGACTGGTTCTGGCTTTTGCGATGAAGTTATGCATCTGGTTCGACGTATATCCTGCCTGAGTGGCCAATTCGACGATGTTTTTAGTTCGGGTTGTCTAGAACGGACATCGGATAAGACAGCGAAGGCTCTTCTAATTCGAGAACGGAAAAAGGTCGTCTTGTAATCATCAGGGCAGAATGAACTGCGGAGTATCAGGTTGGGAGCCAAAGTTGGTTTATAATAGACTTCCGTATGAAGGCGGTGTTCATGCGATTTGCTCACTGAGACGTCCAGATAAGGTAAAGTACCATTGTGTTCAAGCTCCATGGTGAAATTGATCGTAGGGTGTATACAATTTATTTTATCGAGAAAAAACTGGAGAGCCTCCTTTCCGTGTGGCCATATGAAAAATTCGTCGTCGGCATATCGTAGCCAGGAGGTAAGCCTTGGGGTGATGTTGGTGAATATATGTTGATCAATGGGGCAAAGTATTGTTTCTGCGATACTTTATAGGATATATAACTATTGATAGCTTGATAGCTATCCAGAAAATTGGTTCGTAACACTTTATCAAAGTCTAGGAACCAGTTTCTGCCTAAATCACATTTACAAAGTGATGAAGCGATCACAAACTTTTAAGTCTGACATACAAAGACACTTTTTTTCCCAAAACGCACCATAATTTTTCTACAAAGTCTCCTCTGACTTAAATACAGTTGTTGTACCAATCACAGAGTAGGCAAACCCCCTTTGCAAAAGACGTTTTATCTTTCTCCTCAAACCAACCCTTTGTTACCTACTTCAGTTCAGAATTGTCCGCGAAACGCCAACATTCCAGATATTTTTTCAGATTTCTGAAGAGGAAGAAGTTACTATGGGCTGGGTCACAGGGGTACGGCGGTTGAGGAAGCAGTTGGAAGACATATTATGTCACAGCTTGCGTGGAGAAACCTGCCGTGTTGATTGGAGCATTGTCCTGCACTAGCAGAACTCCATGTCGCAATTTTCCTCGCCTTTTACGCTTGATCAATATCGAATGGTTATACCGTTTTGCACACGATAAAAAACTCGATATAGAGGCACAATCCTTACGAGTTAAAAAACAACTTTATTAAAAAGCTTAAATAGATATACGTTAAAAACAACGACATTAGGTCTTTCGAGCTCCACTTTGGGCTCATCTTCAGATTTTTAAATATCGAAAATGTCTGTGCACGCGCTATAAAATATCACTATAGATCAATCATATCATTCTTAATCACGTGTCAGATCACATGACTGCACGTTGTACAATCCGTTAGGAGAATCGATAGCGCGCAGGATGAGACATATAGTATCGTGGTTACGTGACGGCGTGGTCTTGTAAATTAGAACTCTGATCTCTCTGAAATAGCATTTTCCAGGCTTGTGGGAGGATATATGGAATAGAGTCTTTGCAACATACATGTTCGTAAGCAAAGATACACAAACCTTCTGTAAATAAGAGTGATGACACGTTGGAAGGTGTGATGAGAACTTTAGCTTCACTCTATACAGGATAATATGTCCCACTATTATCCTGTATGGAACAACTTTCAGCATTTGTAGAATACATGTCACAGGAACATGAAACAATTAATTTCACGTGGACTACGGAAGAAAATAACAAGTTGCCATATTTAGACTTCTTTCTAGTAAGAAACCCAGTTGATGAATCCCTCAGTTACTCCGTTTATAGAAAACAGTCAGCAAACCCAACTATCATCCCCTTTGCTTCAGACCACTCAATGAATTACAAGCTCTCCGCCATTAGATTCATGTTTAAAAGAGTTTGCACTCACTCATCAAGCCTCAGAATTCGAAGAATTGAAATTGACAAGGTTAAAGAAATAACGATATTACATGGGTACGACGACCACATCATGCACAACCTTTTACGGAAACTTAGTTTGTCAGTGTCTACTACACTTTGTCAAGTCATTCGTCGAACAAAATACATTGGTTCTATGGATTTCCACCCTATTACCACCGCAATATTAAAAAACATTTGTAAACGCTACAACTTAGCCTTTGGAATCAGATCATCAAATATTTTATCTATTATTGTAAATGACAGAGACGCAATTAAAATGGATGAAAGACATGGTGTATATAACATTCCATTTAAATCTGTGGACAACAACGAGGATTAAAAAATATATATAGGTTCCACACGACGTAATTTAAAACCCCGCTTGACAGAACACGCATATTTACTACCGCTTTAGCACGTCTAACTCATAGTGGGACATATTATCCTGTATGGAGTGAAGCTAAAGTTCTCATCACACCTTCCAACGTGTCATCACACTTATTTACAGAAAGTTTGTGTATCTTTGCTTACGAGCGTGTATGTTGCAATGACTCTGTTCCACATATCCTCCCACAAGCCTGGAAAATGCTATTTCAGAGGGATCAGAGTTCTAATTTACAAGACCACGCCATCACGTAACCACGATACTATATGCCTCATCCTGCACGCTATCGATTCTCCTAACGGATTGTACAACGTGCAGTCATGTGATCTGACACGTGATTAAGAATGATATGATTGATCTATAGTGATATTTATAGCCCGTGCACAGACATTTTCGATATTTAAAAATCTGCAGATGAGCCCAAAGTGGAGCTCGAAAGATCTAATGTCGTTGTTTTTAACGTATATCTATTTAAGCATTTTAGTAAAGTTTTTTAAATCGTAAGGGTTGTGCCTCCATCGAGTTTTTTATCGTGTGCAAAACGGTATTACCATTTGATATTGATATTTAACAGCACGAAAGGAACTTTTTCTTCTTTAGTCTTGATGGCTTCACGCTATTGTCGTCAGCATTCATAGTCCTTTCATGAAGCAAGTAATCAATTAACAGCAACCCTTCTGAGTCCCAAAAAATGGTAGCCATAATCTTCCCTGCAGATGTTTAACACTTTTGGTGGTGGTGACCCATGATGTTTCCGCCGCATGCTCTCTTGTTTACCACAAGGGTCTCAACAGGGAACCCACGTCTCATCACCAGTTACAACGCAGGAATAGGTGACATCTAGATCGCTGTTAATGTGGTCAAATTGAACCCGACTTGTTTCAACACGACCGCTGTTCATCTCAGGTGTCAACATTCGAGGTACCCTTCCGGCACAGATCTTTGACACATTCATAACCTCTCATGCAAAATGGTCCAAACACTAACGGTACTGAACGACATGGATTCTCCGATTTGACATCACCAGGCTCTCCCGTAGATGGCACATTTCATCTGTGATTGCATCCACTGAGACTCCCTTGCGAGGGTCATCTTCCAACCAGTCCCTTCCCCGTTTAAAGAGAAGAGCTTATCGCGGTTTGACTGTGGCATAATGAAGGTACACCAACGTCGTACACACGGATAATCGGTTCATGAATATTTCACCTTCTTTGTCAAAAATTCAATAACCGCTCGGGACCGCAAGTTCATCTTTCGCTCATCCAATATCACCTTAAGGATTTCAATGCACTGCAACGCAGTCTCAAATGCAGACGGAACAAGATGGCGTGGCTGTTATACACGGTCGAGTCACATTATTGTGACCACCAGCGGATATCCAGAGTAACCGCCGTGTGCAGCGCGGACAGCATCTAGACGGGCTGGCAGCGACTCCATAAGGTGCTGGAAGGTGTCCACAGGCATGTGGAGCCATGCTGACTGCAGTGCATCTGACAGCTGCTGGAAAGTGCGTGGTGGAGGATTCAAAACAATCGAGGTGGTCCCACAGATGCTCAAGTGGGTTTAAGTCTAGGGAATTAGGTGCCAGGGAAGTACTTTGAACTCTTCATCGTGCTCTTCCAACCACTCTCGGACATTTCTAGCTCTGTAACACGTCGCATTGTAGTTCTGGAAGATCCCATCCGCTCCAGGGAAGACAATCAGTAGGTATTGGTGTACGTGGTCTGCAAGGATGGATTCATAACGATTTCGGCCCATAGTGCCTTCCATTGGTATGAGCGAACCCAGGGAGAAAACATTTCCCAGACCATAACGCTGCACCCACCAGCTTGGGTGCTGCCAGCAATGGTTAAAGAGTGTTTGTTCCCCGATGTTTCTCGCCTTATACGCCAACGTCCATCCGTTCCATGAAGCAGAAAATGTGACTCATCGGAGAAGGCGATCCTTTGCCAATCAGCGGAGGTCTAATTCCTATACTGGCGTGCAATTGCGATATATCTTCGGTGCAGTGACCATCCGCCTGCATCGGAGCCTCATACGCAGCAGGGTTCGCTGAACTGTCATTTTAGGCACACTTGCGGTAGCCCCCTGGTTCATTCGGCCCGTGAGTTGCGCCACTGTAGCGTGTCGATTGGCCCCACGGACCTTCGAAGCTGACGTTCACCTCTCACATCAATTGCACGTGGTGTTCCGCAGTTTCCACGTCGCTTATTTGCAATTGTGTCAATTCTCCAATCACGATACACTTTAACCACAGCAGCAAGCAAACAGTTCACAAACTGCGCTGTTTTAGAAATACTGCCACCCTTGTCCCGAAAGCCGGTAATGATCCCTTTTTGCAAATTTTATAAATCGGTCCTTTTTTGCATGACACCAACGAGTGATATGTTTTCAGAATGCCTACAGCACACCGTATATACCCTCCAATCTAGCTCACGACACGTGCTTTCTTTCATTGGCTACGCGCTGTTGACGTCAAAAGTGGGGGATGGTCACAATAATGTGACTCGACTGTGTTTAACTGAAGGGTTATGCAATGCTTTTCAATTTTAAGACAACCACCAACTACTACTTTGAAGGTCAGGCTTAGAAATTACTGAACGCCCATCGTAGATAAATTTTTCCAACAGTTGCGGAAATTTAATTTTTGTTTTATGTACGAAGACAGTAATGTGTGAAACTGTTCTAGTTACGGAGACAATAATGTGTTGAAAGTAATGTGTACGAAAGTCGCCGTATGAAATCGATAAAGCCTGGTTTACAAATACCTTCGATCTTGATGCTGTGATGACATGGTAACAGGTTGCACCGCAGAAAGCCTGTAAATCTGAAGGACAAACTTCTAACAACGCAAGTTCGGGAAATTTTTTCTCGTGGAACTTTCTTTGATTGCAGGTGTTCCAGGACCTGAAAACCAAAGCCACTAGCTGACTAGCTAATTCCATCGGACGTAGGCTTGAGCCTGGTATGAGGCTTGGGATGTATGCCTGTCTTAAGGCACCCACTTTCTACGCTCCCCTGAACAGACTTGGTGGCAGATTTGGGACGGGCGACCGCACAGAACCCTTAGAATTGCTTGCGGCGGCAGCTTAACACTTTAACGACCAGGACCCTGAAATCCTTTGTCTCTCAGAATACCATAATGCCCGAAAATGTCTGTTACACCTTTTAGAATTTCTTCGCTCCCTTTTACAAGTTAACCAAAGGATAATTGGTGCTCGGTTACCATGCGAAACTTCCGTCTTGAGGTGCATTGAACTTCAGACGTTTCGCTCGGGCGATCACTGCAATCACGCACGGAGAAGGCGTGTGGTGTCAATGAGAGTAAATGATATCTCCCGGGGAAATACCAGCGCCTGCTTTACTTATTATTTAGCGTTGACAGTGATGACTCAGGGTGAATTCTGCTAATCCCGTACAGGCCTTGCGAATTCAAGGAACAGGTGGGGGTAGGAAATCTCCTAATTACTCTAGACGGACGTTTTCGGGCGGTCGTGGTAGTTTGGATGTAGGGCGTTTAGGCGTTATGATCGCCACAGGGTTAACTCCGACGCAACAAAAACAAAACCTACATAATAGGATACATCTGTCCCTAACGCTTTCACGTCATTCAGTACTTGCAGCTCCATCTGCTTCTATCCGGCGGCCGAAATCGTACCTAAGCTCACTGCTGTCGCACGATACGTAAAATCAAGGAGAAATACCGTAAAATAAATTTCAGTTAGTAAGAAAAACGCCTTCATCTGTGGCAACACGCACGTGCTCGAACAACTGTCTGCGGCGTTTGTTCTGTTACCCAGGTGTTATGTTGTGTTTTATTTTATTTTCTTCGCATTGCAGAGTAATTTCATAAAAAAGGAATAAAATTGCAGAATAATTTCATGCAAAGGAATAAAATTGCAGGGTAAATTTATAAACAGGAATAAAGTTGCAGCGTAATTTCATAAAAAGGAATAAATTGCAGAGTAATTTTATGAAAAGGAATCAACGTTATTATAAAAGCTGCAGTCACAGCTTTTTCAGCTGTGCTTGGCACGGGCTATGAGCTAATAAATAAATAAATAAGCAACACTCAGTCATCATGAAGATATTTGGAATCAGGAAGTATATTTTTACGTGAGGCCTACACTGTAAAAAAGTTGTAGTGTTTACAGAAAATTACTGTAAATCGCTACAGAAAAATGCCGTAACAACATTTAACAGTTTAAAACTGTAAAATCTACAGTTTTGGAGATGGCAACGCGCCGAGCTACTGAACTACCTAACGCGCATGCTCAAACACTTAGCCTCGCGTTTCGAAGTAGTTTGGTAGAACTTTATAAATCCCGTTTGCTCGTTATTTTGCTATCTGAGCATTACAAGACATATTAATCATTCACAGTTCCACTAAATTATTACGAGGTTAGAATTTCCGTGTTCCACTTCCGAGATTTATCATTCTTTGTTTTTAGCTCTGCTTTTAGCGTATGTTTGCCGCTAACAGATATAAAGTACTTTTAACGACTACCTGTACTATTAATGGTACTATCGTGTAAATGATGGAATTTTAAGATAACTTTGGGACTGTGACATTTTGGATTGTATGTGAGAAACAAATGAATTCTACTACGTAACTTTGCAGGACGCTAAAGTACACATTTACCCATAATTTTGTTGCTTGGTTAATTCTCCAGGATGCAGTGCATTTGTTTATGGGATGCATGATCATCATCTGACAAATTGCTTTATCCAGGCAACTGGCTTATTCAAGGAAAATTGAAAAAAAAAACTTGTTGGTCATTTGTATTTACTTCTCATAATCGTTTTACATACCACCCTGTAAAGAAGGAAATTTGCTCTGTCCGAATTTTAAATTAGTCTCAAATATCAGCTTTGTATAATAACATGGCCATGTACTTTTGCTTTCTACGTGACTCATTAGTTGAATGTGAAAATTATTAAAAGAAGAAAGCATAGAATTCAACCTTCCAAAAAAGTCAAAGCCTGGAATAATGATACAGGTAAGCATAGTTTTTGCTGCTAAACTTTTGAAATGCACAGAATGTAGTTACATGCCTAAAGTTTTGCTGAATGAAAGTTTCTGAAGAAAGTACTTTATTCATGCCTTAAAACAATTCTAAATTTTAGTATGCTTGTCTAGTAACCTTTCAAAAATATACCCTTATTAAAATAGTTTCTCTTAGTGTTTTTTTTTCAATACAAAATTATATGTTCAGTTCCAAACTAAGAAAAACCTACTTAACAAAATACAAAAGGGTTGTAATGCAATTGAATAACATGCACCATCTGAAAAATGGTTTTACTTAGGTGATAAATGTATTGTGAGAACAATATTTCTAGATATTGTTACCACGATAGCAGATGCATACACAATTTGTACTACTTGACTCTATTTCTGTTTTCACTGCCCCGGTGACACAGTGGACTAAGCAATGGCTTCTGAACATTCATTCGACAGTGGTCCGGGTTCAAATCCCGGCGAGGCATGGATGTTGTGTTTGTCTTACGGCACTGGCTTTCTCTCCCTTCCCTGGAACCAGTGATCCTAAATTAGGGACGGGCGATTGCTTATAGCCCATTGAGTTGCTCACGGTGGTCATTAAACCTCCAATCATAATATCATCATCATCATCATCATTGTCAACCATTATCAATCCACTGCTGGACGAAGGTCTCCCCAAGTTTCCTCCACAACGGTCTGTCTTGTGCCAGTCTCCTCCATGTCACTCCCGCATATTTACGAATTTCATCCACCCATCTCCCATGTGGTCTTTTTCTGGGTCTTTTCCTGTCCCTTGGAATCCAATCGAAAATTTCGGCTGTCCATCTATGGTCTGTCCTTCTGGCAGTATGTCCAGCCCATTGCCATTTCAGGGATTTAACTCTGATCATGATGTCTTCCACTCTCGTCATTTTTCGGATCCACAAGTTTCTCTTCTTATCTCTCCTGGTTATACCAAGCATGCACCTCTCCATGCTTCTTTGAGTTGTTTGCAGCCTTTGTATGTCTCTTTTAGTTAAGGTCCACGTCTCTGCACCATACGTAAGCACTGGAAGGATGCATTGATCAAACACTTTTCTTTTAAGACATAATGGCATATTGCTCTTGAAAATTATGCTGTTTCTTCCAAAAGCTCTCCAGGCAAGTTTTGTACGCCGATTAATTTCTTCATCAATGTGACCCTCACTTGATATCTGCTGTCCAAGATAAACATACGTATCTGTTATCTCCAGTTTTTCTCCATCAATCGATAAATCTTCATTTCTTGTAAAAGCATTGAACATCACTTTTGTCTTCTGAAAGTTCATTTTTAATCCCACTTCTTTACTCTTGTCAGCAAGTTCCTGGATCATACTCTGCAGCTCTGATGGGGTAGTTGCAAAAATGACTACGTCATCAGCAAAACGAAGGTGGGTTAGATAATCTCCATTAATCTTTATCCCTTTGTTTTCCCAGTTCAGTGATTGAAAGACATTTTCCAATGTGGCATTAAAGAGCTTCGGAGATATGGTGTCACCTTGTCTCACTCCCTTTCCAATTTTTATGTGTGTTGTATTTTCAAACAGCCGAATCTTTGCACTTGCATTTTCATAGATGTTATTAATAATATTAATGTATGCATCTTCAATACCGCAGGATTTCAGAGCCGTGGTAACTGCTGATGGTTTCACCGAATCAAAGGCGTTTATAATATATATATATAAAATTACAAAAGTTGAAAAATAAAAATTACTGTCTTGGGTCTGAGCCTCGGGATCCATGTGGCTCAGCTATGCTGACATTTATTTTGCTTGTGCTTTTTTTAAAAAAACTTTCAGGTGTATAGGGACTCGGTAATGATTTGCTGCATATAGCACAATCAAGTGAGGACCCGGAATTCATACTACACATTACATTTTTTCATTCCTCATTTTTCACAGTTCAATGATTTTCAGTTTCTTGTATATATATATATATATATATATATATCATCATCATCATCATTGTCAACCATTATCAATCCACTGCTGGACGAAGGTCTCCCCAAGTTTCTTCCACAACGGTCTGTCTTGTGCCAGTCTCCTCCATGTCACTCCCGCATACTTTCGAATTTCATCCACCCATCTTCCATGTGGTCTTCTTCTGGGTCTTTTCCTGTCCCTTGGAATCCAATCTAAAATTTCGGCTGTCCATCGATGGTCTGTTCTTCTGGCAGTATGTCCAGCCCATTGCCATTTCAGGGATTTAACTCTGATCATGATGTCTTCCACTCTTGTCATTTTTCGGATCCACGTGTTCCTCTTCTTATCTCTCCTGGTTACACCAAGCATGCACCTCTCCATGCTCCTTTGAGTTGTCTGCAGCCTTTGTATGTCTCTTTCAGCTAAGGTCCACGTCTCTGCACCATACGTAAGCACTGGAAGGATGCATTGATCAAACACTTTTCTTTTAAGACATAATGGCATATTGCTCTTGAAAATTATGCTGTTTCTTCCAAAAGCTCTCCAGGCAAGTTTTGTACGCCGATTAATTTCTTCACCAATGTGACCCTCACTTGATATCTGCTGCCCAAGATAAACGTACGTGTCTGTTATCTCCAGCTTTTCTCCATCAATCGATAAATCTTCATTTCTTGTAAAAGCATTGTACATCACTTTTGTCTTCTGAAAGTTCATTTTTAATCCCACTTCTTTACTCTTGTCAGCAAGTTCCTGGATCATACTCTGTAGCTCTGATGGGGTAGTTGCAAAAATGACTATGTCATCAGCAAAACGAAGGTGGGTTAGATAATCTCCATTAATCTTTATCCCTTTGTTTTCCCAGTTCAGTGATTGAAAGACATTTGCCAATGTGGCATTAGAGAGCTTCGGAGATATGGTGTCACCTTGTCTCACTCCTTTTCCAATTTTTATGTGTGTTGTATTTTCAAACAGCCGAATCTTTGCACTTGCATTTTCATAGATGTTATTAATAATATTAATGTATGCATCTTCAATACTGCAGGATTTCAGAGCCATTGCAACTGCTGATTGTTTCACCGAATCAAAGGCTTTTTCATAATCGATAAAAGCCATGCACAATGGAAGTTCATATTCCCTCGCTCTTTCAATTAGTTCTCTCAGTACGTGGATATGATCTATTGTGCTGTAGCCACTCCTGAATCCAGCTTGTTCTCTCGGTTGAGCCATGTCCAGTGTCACCTTCAAGAGGTGTGAAAGAACTTTAGTGAAGATTTTATAAACCACTGATAGGAGGCTGAGAGGTCTGTAGTTCCTGAGATCCTCAATGTCACCTTTTTTATGTAGCAAGATCATTGTAGCTTTGTTCCAATCCTCAGGAATTTTCCCTTCATTAAGGCATCGAGTGAAAATTTGGGCGAGTACTGTTTCGATTTCTCCACTTGCTTCTTGTATGATGTCTACAGTAATTCCATCTTCTCCTGGAGCTTTTCCCCGCTTCATGTTCTTGATTGCATGTGCAACTTCTGCTGGAAGGACTGGAAGAACTCTGGTACTGGTACCTTTCATGATGTCTGGAGTACATGTATCATCCCTTTCATATAATTTGGAGTAGAAATCTTTCACTCTTGTCAAAATTTCGCCTCTATTTCTTGTTACAGAACCATCTTCTTTTCTCAGTGCCATAATCTGTTTTTTCCCCTTACTGAGATGTCCCTTTGTTATCTTTAGGCTTTGGTTGTTTTCAATTGCTTTCCTTACTAGTTCACAGTTGAATTTCCTTACGTCTTCAGTGATACTTTTTCGTACTGTCTTGCATAGCTCTATATATTCCACTTTGGAAGTCACATCTTCTTTAGTTGTCCTCATCTCTCTTCTTTTTTGCATCAACATTTTGGTTTTTCCTGATAATTTGTACACATGCAATTTGTTCTTAGACCCAGCTAATTTTGTTGCTGTTTCCATAAGAGCTTTGGTTACTTTTCTGTTAACTTCAGAAATATCCACTTCTTCCGATGTTAGGCCTTCTAAAGCAGAGAATCTGTTATTCAGTTCCAATTTGAAGGTATTATGGTGTTTTTTAAGGTTGGTAATGTCAATACATTTTGTTTGTCTTATGAGCTTGCTACGTTCGAGTTTAGTGTTGAGGTGCATCTTACATCTCACCAATCTATGGTCACTGCCTGTGTTGAACTTGTTTAGCACACTGCAGTCTTCTATGACGAATTTTTTGTTACACATAATAAAATCAATTTCACTTGTCGTCCCATTTGGATGTCTCCATGTCCATTTCCTGTGTGGCTTTTTCTTGAAAAAGGAGTTCAAGATGAAAAACCCTTCTGCCTCTGCAAACTCTACGAGAGTATTTCCACGCTGGTTTCTGTTGCCGTGACCGAATTTACCTACTGAAGTTTCATTCTGTTGCCGTTGCCCTATTTTTGCATTGAAATCTCCCATAATTATCTTCAAGTGCTGCTTACCTTTATTATTTAGATCACGAATTTTCTCATAAAATTCTTCAATTTCTTCTTCAGCATGACTTGTGGTGGGTGCATAAGTTTGAATAATCTGAGCCTGGTATCTTCTCGAGAGTTGGATAACGAGTCGTGCAGCTCTGTCAGAGGAACTTTCAACTTCTACAACTTTATCCTTCAGTTTCTTGTTTATTATAAATCCAACACCACTAGTTCTGCCAGTATCTGTCCCACGATAGTAGAAGAGATGTCCACTTTTCAGTTCAATGAGATCTTCTCCTTTTCTCCTTACCTCACTTAGCCCGACGATGTCCCACTTGATCCTTTGTAGTTCCTCTTCCAATTCAAGAAGCCTTGAATCAGAAGATAGGGAGCGTCCGTTATACGTAGCCAAGGTCAGCATCAGATGGCAGCCTAGTCCGGTCCTCCGGGGATTCTTAGCACCCTCTGCCTTCATGTCGCACTGGCCGCTGCCTTGGCCAGGTACATTCCAGCTGCCGGAGACTGAGGGCCAAGATTTAAGTTGTGGAGTCATTTTGGAGGGGTTTGGCCATAACTCACCACGCTGGCCAAGCGGGTTGGTGAGTGTGGGATAGCATTTCCTCTAATCCCGATGGTATAGTTATACCGCTATTGGCGGTCGTCAGAGCCCCTTTAGTGGGAACAGGATGTACCACGAGAAGGCGGGGTTGACATTTGTCAAGGAGAGGCTGTGATGTTACGCATCACCTGACCTTACATCCCTGTAGGCACGAAAAAATGTAGGCACAGAGAATATATATATATATATATATACACACACATACATATATATATATACACACACACACACACACAAGAGCAGAGTCAAAGACAAAATTTTACACCTAAGAATTTAAAACCAAATTTGCTTAAAAAACCTGAAGATCATGACTCGCAATGCAGCAGTTGCGAATATTCAGAATTCACATACTATTAAGAAGAGACAGTAGCAAAAAGTAAATAAATTATTTAACAGGTACTAAAACAACAAAGAAAAACTCATAAACTAACAGGTATGAGTAAAAAAGAAGATAAATTAATAGCAACCTGAATGTAGAAAGTGTCGAGAATGCCGAGCCTTGGCTTTATCAAGGACCAGCAAAACTCTGCATTTTCTCACTTCCACAAAGACCTAGTTGGAAATGGGTTTCTGCAAAGCCATAGATGCAAGTTTAAAGCTTATCAAAAAAATTTTAACTATCATAACTTCCTCAGAGTTGCATGATGAATCACTTAGTTTTGCATGCAACTATAACTTTCCTGGCCCAACCCACGCTCGTCATCTGCCACAAAAAACAGAAAAACAATTACAAAAACCACAAGTTGTGAGAGTCTGAATAAATCATAATATATATATATATATATATATATATATATGATCAAATGTAGATGAGAATTTAAATATTCAAAATGCAATTTTACCTTGAAAAAATGTAGGCACAGAGAAAAACTATCACACTTTAGAAACACTCCTGTTTTACTTCCCATTTGACACTACCATGACTGAAAGTTACAAGAATTAGAAAATAAATTTAATTTAATGAAATAAGTGAATAAATCATACTTTCTTACTCTGTTGTGTAAGGCATCATTATGAAGAAAGAAAAAAATTGATTTATAAAACTTGATTGTTTAAATAAAGGAGGCCCACAATAACATAGCTGATTAATATTTTTTTTAATTATTTTTCCTTGTTATACTTTTAAAACATAATTTCAATCTAAAAAGCTTAATAAAAATATCTGAATACAAATACATGTGTGCAATTACTTAGACATTTACCCTTCATGGGGAACGTAAACAAATATTTACAAAGTGAAATAACTGTTCCTTAACTGACATTTTGATCAAGGAAAAAAATGCCACCATTTGCAGTTTCTTTTGTACCTTACAATCTGCTCATTACTTCCTAGTGCTAGGACTATTTTTTTTCAACTACTCGGTTGAAAAAATACAGGGTGTTTTAAATGGGGCTATACAACTATGTATATCTGGAATAACTGTGGAATGAGGTGGCCATGCTACTGGCTCACCTCTACCAATCCACCCATCTGGAAAACAGGTGTTTGGGTACGCCATCAAATGACGAATATAACAGCCCGTTTCCACAAAATTATTGTGCCACCCACACAGAATGTACCCCTATTCAGAGGTTATTTGCCATATTGTGTGCGAAAATTCCTTTGAACTTTGTGTCGTAGACATTGTTTCATCAAACCAAAACACACAACATGCTTGCTCTGCACCTTCGAAAGTCGCCATTTCGCAAGCGTTTGTTGTGGAACAAGTGCTTTAATGCCAGTCCAAAAGATATCTGGCTCCTGGATACAAGAAATTCCCAGAATGCAATTTCAGCCTCCTCTCGGTTCCTGAAGGTCCTGTCCTTGACGTAATTGCTAAAATGCATGAAGAGGTGGAAATCCGTAGGTGCCAAGTCAGGCGCGTAGGCCGGATGTGGAAAGGGTTTGAACCTCAGTTCGTATCATTCCTGTTTTGTCATATGTGACACATGTGGTCTTGCGTTATCATGGAGGAGAAAAGGACCCTCCCTGTTCACCAAAGATGACTGTTTGGAACACAACTTCTGGTGCATTGTCAATTTCTTTACAGTATGTAACTGAGGTAATGCTCTCATCAGCATTCCAGAACCTTTAGTGTATGACACTGAACAATCCACCACACTGCCAAGACCTTTTGCATCAATCTTGGTTCAACATGGTTCAGCCACTGTCCAGATTGCTTACAGTTGTCACATAGCTCCCACTTTTCAACACAAGTTACAATGCGATCAAGTAGGGACTCCTTTTTGTTGTGAAGTAGAAGGTTACTGCACTTTTTGAACCGTTGTTTCTGATGCTCCATTAGTTCGTGTGGGACCAACTTATCGAGCTTCTTGGCCTTACCAATTTGATGGAAATGATTGGCACCAACACCTTGTACTGTTTGGCGAGTTCACTGACTGATGTTGGGATTTGCCTTCAGAGCGTTGTTATCAGTGACCGAATGCCGTCCTCAGCCCTCCTTATCTCGTTGGCTAGTGTCACTGGAATGAAACTTTGCAAGCATTGTGGGAAAGTTGAATATGGCATCTCAGAAAATCTGCCATTATTTTCTGAACAACCTGATAATTAGTATTATGAGTGAACTATCAATTAGCATTATTAGTAAACTTCATACTGGAGCACGAGATTTTGTTAATCAGTGGTACACAAAAATCTTTACTTCCCCACAGGTGGAAAAAAAAAAGGGTAAACCTTCCGAAAGTGGCCCAAAAGTAGTTTCTGAAGCGACAATAGATGGCGACACGTTATCGCTAAATCGTGAAGCGTAGCGTAACGTTATGAAATAGGCAAAGGAAGTGAATAATATGGATTTTAGGTGGCCCTTAAAAGGGCCTTTATGAATGTACATTCTTGCATATGTGTAAAATATTTATTACGACGGAAGAGTGAGTTTTCCTCATGAATCTGAAACTGTCTACTTAGCAGAATAAAAGCCAGAAAACCTTTATCTGCCGGGGAAAAACTGTCTGATCACACGAATCAGGACTTCAAAGCAATGTTCTCAGGAAATTGGGCAATTCCGTCGGAATAAATATTCCATAATATGGTCTGCCAAGTACATTTTGTGGTTGCCCTGTGTTAACTGATGCTTGAGGGGATGCCAATTGCTCTCTACTCCTTGTGTATGCGCCCCTGTGATGGGATCAATGAAGTTGAGGGAGTGGTTGACTGTGAAATGTGCATAGCCAGAGCGCCATTTATCGGAGTGGGCCACTTTCGGAAGGTTAGCCAAAAAAAAAAAAAAAGCTTGTCCTTAATGTACTAGCTCTGAAAAAGGGAACCATTGATTTTTGTGTATAATGGGGGGGGGGGGGGGAGCCCTCTCTGTATTTATATCTAGTGAGAAATCAGACTGTGAAGTTAGAGTTCACTGTAAACTGAGCCCTGTGGCACAGATTGGGGCGAGGGGGGTAGAGGTCTGCACGGGCGGGATCAGGCCTTTTTGTAGTTTAGAGAACAAAGCAACGGGCTGGGCCAAGTCAACCCATTCTTTTTATCGCAATGGTAAAGAAGAAAAACATTCCTGGATTTCCTGGTGTGTTAAATTGTTTCGAAGGTTTTACTTCCATGACAGCCCAGGGCGTCGTAAGAAAAGCAACAAGAGGCATGCACAGTGTTTTCACCAATCTAAAGTTAAGATGGTAAAACCGTTTTGGGGCTTGTTGACAGCAAAAAGATTTGCCACACTCCGCGAGTGTTGTGTAGAAGGGGGGAGGGGGCAGAGGGTGTCTGCAGTGGGGTGAGGGTGTTTTTCTATGACGGTGGGACGACATGGATTTTTTCTCCTATCCCTAATCTTATCTTTTGTAGTGTTACAGCTTACTAGTTCAGAGAAATGGATATTCTGAATGCGTTTGGTCTTCCTTTTTCTCTCTTTTTAAAGTTTATGGCTGTCTACTTTCCTTGAAAAAGCCACCTGGTTGATGTGCGAAAGCTTGGAAACTTTGATTTATATTCTAAACCAAGCAATTCGGATCACTAGTACTATTTTAATTGTAATTGGTGTACAGTTTCTTGTTATTAATTAGTTATATTTTTTTGGTAATTGTTAAAGTTTAGTTAATATTTTTAGGCTTACTACATTCAACTTAAAATTTTCAATAATATCCCATTTCATTACTTAATTTTCTCATTTTTCATAAAATACAATAGAAAAACAAAATAATACCAAATGGCACATCACAAGCCGAGCCAAGCCTAAATACGAGAGGCAATTGATGGGCCCGGGCTGAATGTCTGATATTTGAAACAAGCTGGGCCTTGAATGCCAGTGCTTGGGCCAGGCTCACCAAATTAGGCCCTTGCAGACCTCTAGAGGAGGGGTATTTTTGTCTACGTCTGGTGGTGCCACAGGAAAATCAAATCCTATTTCTAGATGAAATTGACCCAGGAACCTCCGATATGATATCCTAGTGCCTTAACTATGTATTATAAAGATTTGACCACGTACAAATTTGAATAGTTAGAGCAATCTGTTCTTTTTTATAATGTAAACTTAGCAGGGGTCGTACTGCCGATTGCCATCTTAGCAATTTGCGCAAAACGAAATCATTTTGGTGATGGAAAAAACCTTTGACGATTACCGTTTCATTATGTTATAACACTTTGGCGGGAAAAAAATTAATTTGGTGACTAAATTGGCAAAAACTTTAGAAAAGCCAGTGCAACCCCTGCTTAGCCGCCCCGGTGGCGCAGTGGTCTAAGCGATGGCCTCTGATCATTCGTCCGAATGGGGTCCGGGTTCGAATCCCGGTTAGGCATGGATGTTGTGTTTGTCTTACGGCACTGGCTCTCTCCCTTCCCTGGAACCAGTGACCCTAAATTAGGGACGGGCGACTGCTTATAGCCCATTGAGTTGCTCACGGTGGTCGTTAAACCTCCGATCAAAAAAAAAAAAAAAAAAAAAAACCCTGCTTAGTTTTAACATAGTTGCTATATATGTATATCCATACTTGACATATCCTGGGTGCCAGGCACTTAGATTTTTGTCCCTGGCAGCAAATATTTTTTATTTAAGTCTTTACAATTTCTAGTAAATAATGTAATTTGTGTTGCATAGTTTGCAGGTTATCTGTTAAGAAGTTATAAATTTAGGTACGGCAAATACTGGAAGAGTAAAATAATTTAAAAAAAATTGGTACAGCATTTAAAAAAATCTGAGGGTATTGTCAGGAGAGGTGTGATCGGAAAAGTACCAAAAATGTAACAGGAAAAACGTAACACAAACGCCGCAATAGAGGACCGCCAAGAGACGTAAGATTTTTTTTTTAGTTACAAGCATTCTGACATAAAATATGATGCAACGAAGTCTATATATTTGTGCATGTGGGAGTCTATGTGTTGTGAGCAGCACACAGAGCTATTCCATGGCACTTAACCATTTTGCATATCACATTCTCATTTTTTTTTATTTTTTTTTTTATTTTGAGACATATATATATATAAAAAAAAAAGATAAATACTACAGATTTATTAGGTCTAACTAATGAACTACAGTAATGCTGCAAAACCCAGGGATATGAGTTCCTTTGTTTATTTAAAAGTAACTCAAAAGTACTTAAAAATTAGTTACTTTTTTATAAGCTGATAGTTTTTTTCTTCATCTTTGGACTTCTGAGTCAGTCATCCTGTGAATCGTGCCTTTTCTGCCGGAAATTATGGTTCATGATTAACACGACAGATGGTGGCACATTTTCTATGGATTATATGTCACATTTGTTTTCACAGCCTTGTGTATTATACACCACCGTGGATCTTAGAAAGAAACTTTTTGTGTGAATTTTGTGGTCTGCAGGTTACACAAATTTAAAAGTACAGTATTTTGAATTAATATGTACAAAATATGACTTCTGCAAATAGTATTTTAATAAAATCAAAATCTAAAATTTTAATTTTTTGAGATCAGCAAATGGATGAGTGGGAAAACAAAATTATGAAGCAAATTGGAACTTTGTTTTGCAATAAGTGCTTTGGGTTAAAAAAAAAAAAAGAAAATTGACAACAGATGTAGTTATTATTTTTTGGCCCAGCATCATCAACAGACATCATGCATTATTTTTTTAAATTTGACTTCATTCATCTGGCTTCTAGATCTGAAACATATTTGTCAAGTGCTGTGTATATATATATCATCATCATCATCATCATCATTGTCAACCATTATCAATCCACTGCTGGACGAAGGTCTCCCCAAGTTTCCTCCACAACGGTCTGTCTTGTGCCAGTCTCCTCCATGTCACTCACGCATACTTTCGAATTTCATCCACCCATCTCCCATGTGGTCTTCTTCTGGGTCTTTTCCTGTCCCTTGGAATCCAATCTAAAATTTCGGCTGTCCATCGATGATCTGTCCTTCTGGCAGTATGTCCAGCCCATTGCCATTTCAGGGATTTAACTCTGATCATGATGTCTTCCACTCTTGTCATTTTTCGGATCCACGAGTTCCTCTTCTTATCTCGACGGGTTACACCAAGCATGCACCTCTCCATGCTTTTTTGAGTTGTCTGCAGCCTTTGTATGTCTCTTTTAGTTAAGGTCCACGTCTCTGCACCATACGTAAGCACTGGAAGGATGCATTGATCAAACACTTTTCTTTTAAGACATAATGGCATATTGCTCTTGAAAATTATGCTGTTTCTTCCAAAAGCTCTCCAGGCAAGTTTTGTACGCCGATTAATTTCTTCATCAATGTGACCCTCACTTGATATCTGCTGTCCAAGATAAACGCACGTGTCTGTTATCTCCAGCTTTCCTCCATCAATCGATAAATCTTCATTTCTTGTAAAAGCATTGAACATCACTTTTGTCTTCTAAAAGTTCATTTTTAATCCCACTTCTTTACTCTTGTCAGCAAGTTCCTGGATCATACTCTGCAGCTCTGATGGGGTAGTTGCAAAAATGATTACGTCATCAGCAAAACGAAGGTGGGTTAGATAATTTCCATTAATCTTTATCCCCTTGTTTTCCCAGCTCAGCGACTGAAAAACACCCTCCAATGTGGCATTAAAGAGCTTCGGAGATATGGTGTCACCTTGTCTCACTCCCTTTCCAATTTTTACGTGTGTTGTATTTTCAAACAGCCTAATCTTTGCACTTGCATTTTCATAGATGTTATTAATAATATTAATGTATGCATCTTCAATACCGCAGGTTTTCAGAGCCATTGTAACTGCTGATGGTTTCACCGAATCAAAGGCTTTTTCATAATCGATAAAAGCCATGCACAATGGAAGTTCATATTCCCTCGCTCTTTCAATTAGTTCTCTTAGTACGTGGATATGATCTATTGTGCTGTAGCCACTCCTGAATCCAGCTTGTTCTCTCGGTTGAGAAATGTCCAGTGTTACCTTCAAGCGGTGTGAAAGAACTTTAGTGAAGATTTTATAAACTACTGATAGGAGGCTGATAGGTCTGTAGTTTCCGAGATCCTCAATGTCACCTTTCTTATGTAGCAGGATCATTGTAGCGGTGTTCCAATCCTCAGGAATCTTTCCTTCATTAAGGCATCGAGTGAAAATTTGGGCGAGTACTGTTTCGATTTCTCCACTTGCTTCTTGTATGATGTCTACAGTAATTTCATCTTCTCCTGGAGCTTTTCCCCGCTTCATGTTCTTGATTGCATGTGCAACTTCTGCTGGAAGGATTGGAGGAACTCTGGTACTGGTATCTTTCATGATGTCTGGAGTGCATGTATCATCCCTTTCATATAATTTGGAGTAGAAATCTTTCACTCTTGTCAAAATTTCGCCTCTATTTCTTGTTACAGAACCATCTTCTTTTCTCAGTGCCATAATCTGTTTTCTTCCCTTACTGAGATGTCCCTTTGCTATCTTTAGGCTTTGGTTGTTTTCAATTGCTTTCCTCACTAGTTCACAGTTGAATTTTCTTACGTCTTCAGTGATACTTTTTCTTACTGTCTTGCATAGCTCTATATATTACACTTTGGAAGTCACATCTCCTTTAGTTGTCCTCATCTCTCTTCTTTTTTGCATCAACATTTTCGTTTTTCCTGATAATTTGTTTACATGCAACTTGTTCTTAGACCCAGCTAATTTTGTTGCTGTTTCCATAAGAGCTTTGGTTACTTTTCTGTAAACTTCAGAGATGTCCACTTCTTCCGATGTTAGGCCTTCTAAAGCAGAGAACCTGTTCTTCAGTTCCAATTTGAAGGTATTATGGTGTTTTTTAAGGTTGGTTATGTCAATACGTTTTGTTTGTCTTATGAGCTTGCCACGTTCAAGTTTAGTGTTGAGGTGCATCTTACATCTCACCAATCTATGGTCACTACCTGTGTTGAACTTGTTTAGCACACTGCAGTCTTCTATGACGAATTTTTTGTTACACATAATAAAATCAATTTCACTTGTCGTCCCATTTGGATGTCTCCATGTCCATTTCCTGTGTGGCTTTTTCTTGAAGAAGGAGTTCAAGATGAAAAACCCTTCTGCCTCTGCAAACTCAACGAGAGTATTTCCACGCTGGTTTCTGTTGCCGTGACCGAATTTACCTACTGAAGTTTCATTCTGTTGCCGTTGCCCTATTTTTGCATTGAAATATCCCATAATTATTTTCAAGTGCTGCTTACCTTTATTATTTAGATGACGAATTTCCTCATAAAATTCTTCAATTTCTTCTTCAGGATGACTTGTGGTGGGTGCATAAGTTTGAATAATCTGAGCCTGGTATCTTTTTGAGAGTTGGATAACAAGTCGTGCAGCTCTGTCAGAGGAACTTTCAACTTCTACAACTTTATCCTTCAGTTTCTTGTTTATTATAAATCCAACACCACTAGTTCTGCCAGTATCTGTCCCACGATAGTAGAAGAGATGTCCACTTTTCAGTTCAATGAGATCTTCTCCTTTTCTCCTTACCTCACTTAGCCCCACGATGTCCCACTTGATCCTTTGTAGTTCCTCTTCCAATTCAAGAAGCCTTGAATCAGAAGATAGGGAGCGTCCATTATACGTAGCTAAGGTCAGTATCAGATGGCAGCCTAGTCCGGTCCTCCGGGGATTCTTAGCACCCTCTGCCTTCATGTCGCACTGGCCGCTGCCTTGGCCAGGTACATTCCAGCTGCCGGAGACTGAGGGCCAAGATTTAAGTTGTGGAATCATTTTGGAGGGAGTTTGGCCATAACTCACCACGCTGGCCAAGCGGGTTGGTGAGTGTGGGATAGAATTTCCTCTAATCCCGATGGTATAGTTATACCGCTATTGGCGGTCGTCAGAGCCCCTTTAGTGGGAACAGGATGCACCACGAGAAGGCGGGATTGACATTTGTCAAGGAGAGGCTGTGATGTTACGCATCACCTGACCTTACATCCCATATATATATATATATATATACATATATCTCAATTCTAGTTAAAAAATTCTATACATACCTCAGTAAAATACTGGGGTAGGCATTCAAATTTTAGTATATCGAGTAGTCTACATTTGCATTAGACTTCTACACACCCACAATCACGGGCCACAGAAATTAGCTCCACTGTTACACTTTGTGCAGTGCATTTGTTAGAATGATATAATTAAGGTGCTGTTACGTGTTTTTTAAACAAAAAAAAAGCTGTTCTTTTTTCAAATAACAGCATGCCCCCAAAACTTCATGTTAAATTGGAGAGCTCTAAAGCAAGCATTGGGGACATTTGCACATCAAAACATTTGACACACACAGCCTGATGCTTCCTCATGCCTCAGGTTTTTTTCCATTTTATGTATTTATTTGTAATAGTTCTATTTAAAAAATAAAAATAAAACAAACAATTTCGAATTGCGTTTGGCCATATTTTTTGACATTCTTTAGCTGCAAAGTAGTTTGTTTTCCCTTTAATAGTAACTGATATAGATTTGTGAACTATCAGTTATATCCTCAGTGCACCCTACCTCTGCCAGCCATGAATAACACCTGGAACAGGTGGAAAGCTCTTGAAATAAAATTATTGGTGAATAACATAGTTCAGTAAAATTTTTTTTAATGTGTAGCAGAAGATAAGCAGCAGGCTAATGGCTAAAACCACTCTGTTCTGTTATCATTCGGTATTTCCTTTGTGTAAAAGAACTTGCATTTCTATTTATAAAAAACGGGTAGCTATTAGTTTCCTTTAACGGCCTTGTGTAATTTACCCGAATTTCTTTATAAAACCCATGTTTTCCCATTATTTGTGGCCATATAATAGCACATATTTCTGCAGAGCACACACTTTTGGTGTTTAAATTTGTCAAAATGAAATTTGAAAATTGGTACCTACCCGCAGCGGTGCTGCGGCAACCATCATTTGCTATATAGCACATCAAGTTGTTTTCACAGCATAGGTGTCTTCTGCTACATGGAACTTCCGGTTACCAACTGATAAGCAGTGTATGGGTAAAACTCGAAGTCCAATTTATTGCAGCAATTTCCACGAACAACCTTGGCAAGATGGCATAATGAAGCAGGATTTCGAAAAGCTCAAAACAAAATGTAGCTGAATATACAGCCCACAAAATACTAAGTTTTTGGTGGGAAGCGAGAATCGCCCAGTCAAACTGCGCCACATAATATCGCAAATCAAAATACTTCAAGATGATCTTTTGCACAGCAAGAATTCCCAAAGCAACCAGAACTTCCAGTACTTCCTTACAGTCCCGCGCCCTTTCTGCAGTCGAAAGAAAATATTTACTGATTTTTAAAAGCATTGATCCTATCTTACTTAAACTTCGCAAGATCTATTCGTAAAGTAGAGCAGACACACGTGGCAAAAAGATGAATATATAGATTAATATTCAGCTGGGAGAAACAATCCATTTTCCTGTGACCTTTGGTAGTTGAATGCTCTTTCGCTGCCCTGGTGGCGCAGTGGTCTAAGCAATGGTTTCTGATCATTCGTCCGACTTGGGTCAGAGTTCAAATCCTGATTAGGCATGGATGTTGAGTTTCATATGCACTGGCTCTCTCCCTTTCCTGGAACCAGTGGTCCTAAATTAATAAAGTGCGACTGCATATAGCCCATTGAGTTGCTCAGTGGTTGTTAAACCTCCAATCAAAATGAAATTAAAGAAAACAAAAAGCTCTTTCTGCTCAGCTGTAATATGACAGCGTGCGGCTCAGAGGTTTACGCATCCTCAGCTGATCGGTTGGCAACCAGCAATTGAATTGCCAAGAATTACCTGTGCTGTGAAAACAACTTTACGTTCTATTGCAAATGGTGGTTGCGGAAGCATTGCAGTGGGTAAGTACCGATTTTCTTTCATTTTGTAACCAAATTTAAACTCCAAAAGTGCATGCTCTGCAGAAACATAGTATCATGAGATCACAAATAATGGGAAAACGTGAGTTTTATAAAGAAATTCAGATAAATTATATGGAGCTGCTAAAGGAAGCTAGCACTAAAAAATGTTATGACAGCATTGAAATTTTTTCTAACTAAGTACATAGCATAAAATTTACAGCCGTCCCAGTGACGCAGTAGGCTTAGTGCTGGCTTCTGACCATTTGTCCACAATGGGTGCAAGTTCAAATCCCGGTATGGCATTGATGTTGTGTTTATTTTACAGTACTGGCTTCCTTTCCTGGAACCAGTGGCCCGAAATTATGTAGCTCATAGCCCATTAAGTTGCTCGTGGAAAAGTTGCTCACATTTACTGCTTATTTAACTTTCTCATGGTAGTTGTTAAACCTCCAAACAAACAAAATTCTTACGAAGCATGCATGCAAGAATTGATACATGAAATTACATGTTACATTGAGATTCAGAAGTCCAGCCAAAAACTGCTACCTAATTTCTGGATGAGAAGAAAAGTTATAGTTTTACATAAATAAACAACTCTCCAACAGGACCAGTAAAATAAGTAGTTTAGTGGTCCTGTGCAGTATTTATTTACTAATGCCAACAACAGATCATTAGCAAATTCAAAGTTCAAACCTCTGATAGCCTCATGCATATGTAACTGAATATGTATAAATTTCTTTCTATCAAAAAGTGTCAAAATTATTTAAAATCAATTTTTGTGTCAAAATTATTGTAAATGGTGCTTTAAAATATGTTCCATGGTGGAAGCTTTATTTTTAAAGCATCATTTACAATAGATATTTCTCTCTTTCTTGTGAGATGTATCTAATGCATAAAAAGCTAAGATAAAGAACACTAAGAAAAATACCTTGTAGGATATTTTTGTCAACTTTTAACAGCTTTTTAATTCTTATGTTTAAGATTCTTGTTTTAATCCATTTCAGAAGAAACTTGTACTCTCACCCAACACTCATGCTCAGCATTGATCAAAAAATAATAGACGGAATTTCAAGTTCCGAAAGGGAATTTGCTATGCTGCTGCCAACTTGGAATTCATTTAGAGGTGAGGCTTCAACTTAGTTTTGAATTGTTAGTTTTGTGTGCATGGCTAGCTTAGTGCTCATCTTATTATAGAATGAATAGTTCATTGCCAACTTCATATGAAATTGTTTTCGGAACTTTTGTTTAAATAAAATATGTTCAAGGTCGTTTGGAAAATTAAGTCTAAAAAAATCTGGTATCCTTCTTGCAAAATTGCAATAAATAAAACTAAAATAGCTCTGACGTTTAAAAAAAAAAGCGAAGATCATTCGGCATTTTTTCAAAAAACGGTATCTCTTGTTCCTGTAGAGAAAGCCAAGACGAGCAAAGGTGTTTTTGTGTGGAAATAAAATTCCATTATAATGTAAACACTAAGTTGGCTTCAAACTTGTGTAGTGAGCAAACAGCATTTTCATCAAGGTTGGCAATCAGATTGCAGAAATATATGCTCTATGCACACTGATGTGTACATCAGTTGTGGAACCGGTACTAAAATTTCTCGTAGTTTTATACAGTGAAGCTGCTAGCAAATTTATTTTGCAAGTAATGTGTGTGTGTGTGTGGGGAGGGGGGGCTTGAGTTTTAAAAATGTTCTACAATTCCATTTAGTGAACAGGTTTTCTGTGTTTAAGTTCTGCCCATTTTATTTTTATTTCTTATACTCAAAATTAGTAATAGATTTTGCTGATGAAAACATTTTACAGTGTGTTCAGAAAAGTTATTTCTGATGAGTCTGAAAAACATTGCGCTTCAAGGCCCCCCCCCAAAAAAAAATTCTTCAAAATCTTATCTGTAAAATTCTCTTAGATAATATTGTTGTATTTTATATAGGTTTGAAGTCTTAGAAATGTATGTTATCTATGTTTTCTAACAGTACTGTTATACAAAGATATTAAATTACTTAAATTAAGAATGGTCTCAATGAAATTGACTGAAGATTTCAATGAATGTTAATAAGACTAACTCTGTAACTGTTAAAAGTTAAAATCTTTAATAAAGGCTGGCTTTATGGTATTAAAAATTTTAACATGTTTAAAATAGTTTAATAATCAGCTGTTTATAGTATCGACAAAGCTTGTTCTGTATTGTGTGGGGGGAAGACATTCCACGTTAGGATTTTTCTGTACAGCAATATTTTGTAATATTGCAAATACCGTGCAACTTTTTCACTAAGAAGAGCTTTCAGTGTGTTAAATATACTCTCAGTAGACAAAACATTAGAGATAAGGGTGATGGGCAATTGACGTAGGCATCCATCGCGCGGAGTGGAGCAGTTCCAAACCAAACACAGGCAATAAATAGGTGGTCGGCGGGGCTTCTCAACAGTGCGTTGGAATTGATGAACGTGGGTAAATGCGTAGGTCTAAGAGCTGGCTTATGATCATTCGTCTGAAAGGGGTCCGCTTTCGAATCCCGGTGAGGCATGGATGTTGTGTTTGTCTTACGGCACTGGCTCTCTCCTTTCCCTGGAACCAGTGACCCTAAATTAGGGACGGGCGACTGCTTATACCCCATTGAGTTGCTCACGAAACACAAGGGCCTTAGATGTGCGGTACTAGCAATGAGCTTTTGTTGTAACGGAAACTGTCTAGATGTCAATCCCAATGATCGACAAAAATGTAAATTCCTAAACTGGAAATTAAAGTTGGCAGTGAAATGTATAAAAGCTGCCCCAGTGGCGCAGTGGTCTAAGCGATGGTCTCTGATCATTCGTCCAAAAGGGGTCCGGGTTCGAATCCTGGTGAGGCATGGATGTTGTGTTTGTCTTAAGGCACTGGTTCTCTCCTTTTCCTGGAACCAGTGACCCTAAATTATTGACGGGCAACTGTTTATAGTCCATTGAGTTGCTCATGATGGTCGTTAAACCTCCAATCAAAAAAAAAAAATGTATAAAATGCAATCTGCATTTTTATTTAAATAAGCACAGTAATTATTTTGTTGAATTTCATACATCATAAGACTGTAGTAATTTACAATTCATGTTATTTGCTCAAAAAATGATTATGGATTGAATTTTATGACAATATAAATGATTTATTGATTGCTTTGCATTGTAAAATATCGTCAATGCATACATACCTTAATAATAAAATGATATTCAAAACATGTAAAAATATTTTCATGAAAAAGGACGTTAATTTTCTATTACAGTATATTGGATGGAGATCCTAGTCGTGCAAAGTGCCAAATTTGTCACCAACCTATATTTCATAATCTATCTACTCAATAATGTTTTTCAGAATTTCGTGTGATTTTTGTAAGCATTATACTGTATATACACATTTAGGTTAAAAAAAATTGGGCGGGGGGGGGGGACTAATGTATGCAATGTATGGTTAAAAACCTTTTAACAGATGCTCTGTGGATCATATTACAAAAATCATGGTATTTAGTGCAAATTACGGAACTTTTAAAAAAACGAATGTGAGTGCCAGTTTTCTAGGCACCTGGGATTTGTCAAGCCCTGGGACCTAGAGAGGGGATTATTTTAGGTGAAATTTCCAAGAAAATTTTCAACGATGACTACAAAGTAATCTGGAAAAAAGTGTTCCTTGCGCACTGGAAGGTCAGGTTTAACTCACTGGGTCTTTGTGGGGCCGCGATGACATTGTACTTGTGTAATAGTGAATTCAATTCTATGTTTTAGAATTTTTATTTTGAAATGTTAAAAAATACACCGCCTGGACCATTCTGACCATATCGTCTGACTGTGTTGGGAGCAGTGAACACGTGACTGCACTGCCACACGGCAGAATGGCTCCGGGCGGACCAGGGGGACCACTGGTAGAGAGGATCGACGGATCATGCGCCAGGCACAAATGGATTCCACGGGGACCCGGTCCGCTATACAGCCAAATGTAGCTGCTCCTGTGTGCCCCCCCCCCACACACACACACATTTCTTGAAAAAATTGCTGGTGGTATCGGCAATTTTGGGATGGTTTGGCAAGCAGTGCACCACATAATAGTCTTGTCATAATTTGACTTTAGCCAATTAAATGTTTTTATCCAAGATTCCTGAACTGTTCAACGGTGTTTTTTTGCGTACACTTTATCATAGTCCGCTTGCGTAAGTTTCAATTCTGCCAACGACACAGATTCAGATTCTGAAATTACATCACTCAACAATGCAGAAGACGAATTTGTAACAACCGCTGACAGATCGGAAATTCCACATAATAGCTTACTATGAGATATGCTCTCATTGCTGGACTTCCCCCCCCCCCCCAAATCATATCCATTTCTAAATACAACTTATATACGCAGCTAACACAAACTACTGTTCTCTCAGACAAACTAGGTAAGTTATCGGTGTCGGGAATTTTCGCTCTTCTCCCGGCAAAGTGTACAGGCTCATTCTTAAATCTTAAACGAAACTTAGGCATTGTTTCAGTAGTACCGCTGTTCTTTGTGTGTGTGTGTGGGGGGGGAGGATGGTTCCATTATTTCTCCTCCCTCACTCGCGCAAGTTGTATCAGAGACCCAACCCCACCCGGGGATGTGCAATAAATATTCTGTTGTCACTTCCTCCTAATTAAGCACGGCTTTTTTGCCCATCAGTCTGCGTCCTCCTGTTTCAGGGCAGTTTACGCATTTTGTCACTAAACACCGGAGGCTAGTTTCAACCCAGGCATGCATCCCGTCGTTAACTGTAAACGACATCTGGAGCAAAACTACGTATGGCCCCAATTTCTGGATGTAAAGCATAATATAATTGAAGAAGCGCTTCCTCCCGTAATAATAAAACAAATTCTGGTGATTTTTGCAGTAAAATGAAAAACACGCGACGACAGTCTCTTTTTTTTTCTTTCTTTCTAGAGTAGAAAATTCTCCATTCCAAACTTTTTTTTCTTTAAACCTAGTTGCCCAACCGGGCTACTAGATTTCATTTTTACTTACCCAGGCCAATAATTTACACGCCTCGGGCATCTCTGGCATGGTATGTTTCACGCCCTGCTAGTATATGGATCATTGACGTGCCAGCGGTGTGTGGATGAGATCCTACCACCCCATGTGCTTCCATTCCTGGCGGGGATTCCAGGTCGGACTGCGTGCCACAGATCCCTCTGTAATTGTCCTGCAGCTCTGTTTTTGCCATTTGTATCATTAAGTCCATAAAATTTCAGTTCAATCCGATGTTTTCTTCTATGTGCACAAATTTCATTGTCCGTGAGTGTAGTTGCAAGGGTATTGTATTCCTGAGATTTTCATATTTTTTTCTTTCTTTAGTATATAATTGGGCATAAACATTTAAATATTTGTTAATTGACCTTGATAAACAAATTCATTTTGTTATCAAGTGTGCAGCTCAGATTGGAATGCTTATACATTTGCTAATGTTTTATGTGCTAAATTTCCTAGATGAAAGCATTTAGATATAAAATAAATGAATATATAAATATTTCTATATGTTTCCTAAACTTGATACTTTTTTTGTATAGGTGCCTTTTCAACATCAACCCTGAGCATGGAATCAAAATTGAGAGATAAAATGACCCATACAGTCCAAACATTCTTTTGTTAATGAATGACTGACTTTGAGTGGACAAAACAATATTGTTAAATGAGCACTAAAACAAATATTTCAACTATGTACCACAATTTCTTTACCACTTATTTAATAAAAACATTCTTTGTAAAAGACATTCTATTTCATGTTTAATATCTAGTCTGCTTAGTTACTGATGTTATACGACTTCTCTAAAAGAGAAACTATTTTGAATCTGTGGTCTACATCTTTATTGTGGAAATAAAAACATACCTTTGACAGCAATAAAAAGCAATTATCTTTGCTGATTTCTTGGGCCTTTCAGCATTGTCACCTTTTTAAAATTGTAACCAATCAATATAAAAGTAATTTTTAATGCATAATCCTTCGAACAAGCTGTACTGATGACAGGTTGAAATTCTGGAATTCTACTGTGCCTCATGATTATAATGGTTTGGATGGTAATCACAAACTTTATGATTTGGTGATGAAAATTCAAAAGTATTTCTCCGTAAAGAGCCATTTTATTTATTTTTTTAATAAAGTAGCCCTTTTATTGCTCTTTATGAATGACAGTATATAAATAAGGAAACACAGCTAAAAATGTTATTTTGTAAAGAGGGAAACCATTGGGACAATTTTTTAAAATATTTTCTTTAACTTTATGTGGCAGTAAAATATGTATGAGGCTCTTATAACCATGCCTATGTGGCTTTCTTGAAAAGCTATTTATCTTTGAAACATTCTGAAAGGTAAGTTTTGGCAAGGTCTGGAGAATAGTCCCTATTACCATAAAGCAGCCTGTATTATGTTGTCGAGGGCCAACAATTCCCTATCATTCCTGTGTTATTTTGTGAAGAGGGAAACCATGTTCAGGCTGCCAAATTGTAATGCAATACTGACAAGATATGTCTATTATCTTGTGTTATTGCATCATGCTGTGACTGTGGTCTATGTAGCAAGTTAGATACTTCTAACATTTCAGATGTAATCAATGATCATCCTTTGGCAGCTCAATATTCGTTTGTGCTTTCCCTCCATGTTGTTGTCTGAAAATCTGAGCATCAGCTGCTTTTTCAACCTTTGTGTTTTTCCACACCTCGCCACACTGACTGCAGTTCTCAGAGAACACATTTTTATTGCTTTTATATCGCACATATCCTACTTATAAAACCACTTTCACTGAATCATGTTCAGAACTGACTGATGATGCTGAATTTGCCAGCACACAAAACAAGTAAGCTTATAAGTAGCATATGTTTAATATAAGCACAATAAAACAAGTGTGCATTCATTGTTATACATTATCATTAAAGTTTTTTTGGGAGCACACTGTTTACTTCACCTGTTTCACAAGTGTTTGTATTAAAATAACACATTATATAAAGCAAGTTTTACTATTCATTCAGCTGAAGATGCGTTCTTCAGTTATTATGTGGAACAAGGTCACAGGATTATTAACCTAGCTATCAGATATGCCTAATTTGCCTGTTTTTTATTGTTCAATATGTAATATCACGTAAGAAAACTTAGAAATTGTCACCCTGGAGTGAGATGTAATATTCAAGTTTTCTGATGTGATATTACATATTGAACAGTAAAAATCACACGATTCGGGCATATCTGATTGCTAGGTTAATAATCTTAAAACTAAGATTTACGGTTTGACTGTTTCTTCTGTCTGTAAATAACAGTATAAAACTGTAAGAATTACTGTTTGTAATTCTTCCTTCACAGTTCCTTTCTGTAAATAATACAGTACAAAACAAAACTGTAAAAATAACGGTTCCTGACTGTTCCTTCCCATAAAAAATACGGTACAAAACTGTAAAAATTACGGTTCCTGACAGTTCCTTCACAGTTGTTTCCGTAAATAATACAGTACAAAACTGTAAAAATAACGGTTTCTGACTGTTCCTTCATAGTTGTTTTCCTTAAATAATGCAGTACAAAACTGTAAAAATAACGGTTTCTGACTGTTCCTTCAGTTGTTTTCCGTAAATAATACAGTACAAAACTGTAAAAATAACGGTTCCTGACTGTTCCTCCGCAGTTGTTTTCCGTAAATAATACGGTACAAAACTGTCAAAATAACGGTTCCTGACTGTTCTTTCGCAGTTGTTTTCCGTAATTAATACAGTACAAAACTGTTTTTTTTACAGTCAAAGGATGGCAACCTTGTTAACGGTCCAAAACTGTGAAATTAACGATCAATTTTTTTACAGTGTAAAAGCAGATGAAATATGAAATTTGTATTCTCCTAGAACAACGGGCATTCATTTATACAAATATTTATATTTCTTAGAAGATGTCAACTTAAAAGCTCGTATTTCACAAAAGTTACACAGTTGTACGATTTGTCTTTACTGTCGTTGTTTCATAATGCGAGCGAGAAGAAAAGAAGAAAAATTACAACTCGAATCCTTGTGCATTAGTTCTAGATAAAGGAAAGAATTGAGACCGAAGAAAAATACCCATTTAATTCCACACAGAGTTTAATCTTGGCCGAAAACTTAGAACCGTAACCTTTTGTAAGATGGATGACGCAGCGAACTCTTTGACAAACCTCCATGGGTTTTCATTTCTGTTCTCTATACGAAAGTTGTTTTTTCAGCATTAATCGGAAAGCATGCAAGGAAGAAGTGATTTCCGGTATGAAGACCGGCAGAACGGCGTATTTATTGATCTTGTCATTGTATATACCTTCAGTGTCATGTCGTCATTGTAATTGATTTCCGGCAGGTGATCAAACATCTTACGTCCGTCTTGTTTGGAAAACGCATCCGCTCAAAAGAAAGGAGAAGATTTACATCATTGGTGGTCTGGCGATTTCAAACGTTGCGTCTGTTCTTTCGCTGAAAATGGTTGCTACCAAAACACAGTTTTCTCTGGGTAGGCATAAAACTTTATGTGGCTTTTTGGATTCCATTTTTGTATTCAATGATTAAATGCAGCTAGATTTTAACATTAAAAAGATCTTTTTTATAGATATTCTAACTAGAATTTGCTGAAAATGTTGTAGAAAAAAGAGAGAAATTATTTTTTAAATTCAGGAAAGAATTCAAAAACTATTTATTGAAGAAAGCGCATTACTACGACGAAGGCAGGCACTTTGCTCGACACGTATATTTCTATATCTCATTCCCTTTACTATTACTTCTACCTTTGCTACTACACAACGTTAAACGTCATTAACATATTCTTGAAGTTAGAATGGAGATCTTTGTTTTCTGCAACTTTTCGAGATAGTAATATTATGGAGATACACAGGGGAATTACAAACGACCAAAAAACGTTTTTATGCATCTAATTTCGTAAGATGTTTTCGGATCAGATTTGTTAGCTGATGTGTTAAGCACTTTTCATAGGAACATGTGTATATATATGTTGTTGCCTTGAAGCAAACATAAATATACGAAGACCTAAATTAAATAGTTGCAGTTTCTCTCCGTAGAAGGTACACAATTGTCGCAAAACGGAGATTTCTTCAGCTTGTTACAAATTTTGAGAGGAAAAAATCTTTCTGCTAAGCTACGCTGATAATGATGAATACTGTTTTTGCCATACAGCACTGGAGTTTGGTACTTTTCGAGCGCTTTCAGAGAGGCAATAAACGACACCATTCGTTGCATAAGAACCTTGAAGGATCGAAAGATTATCAGCCTAAGGAAGGTCTACTGAAAAACGAAATGTAAAAGGATCTTGAAACAGAACAACGTAAATCTCAGAATTTGATTGTTATAAACACGATCGTCAACAGAATTCAAACTAATGTAATTATAAGTCTTTGAAAAGCTACAATACTCACAGCGCTCAGGGAAAACAAGGCTGCTATGGAGACAGTACATCATTCATTTTGCAAATTATGCAAGTTGCTTCGATAAAAGAACTATTCGAATTAAAATGGAAACACAATCTTTGAATCGCAGTATTACCTCTCCAGAAATAGCTATCTAAACAAAGCTGCTATACGGAGACAGTAAATTATTCGTTTTGCAAATTATGCAAGTTGCTTCTAGAAAAGAACTATTCGAATAACAAGATCTTTGAATCGCAGTATGATTTCTCCGGAAATAGCTATCTGAACAAAGCTGCTATAGAAAGAGTACGTCATTCGTTTTGTAAATTATGCAAGTTACTTCCATAAAAGAACTATTGGACCATAAAAGAACTATTGGAATTAAACTGGAAACAAAAAGTTTTGAACCGCAGTATGATCTCTCCAAAAATAGCTATTTACAATCGGAGTATATGACGTTTTCGGTTTCTTTGATTCCCCTGCAAGACCTTTTCCGTTACAGGTGTGTGTTCGGAAAGAGAGAAACTCGTTAGTGCTCAAGAGCTTGCAACAGTTATTTTGCAGATTAAAAACACTGAGAAAACTGAAGCTTGGAAAAATAAAAACATTATTTAAATTTTTAGATAATTTGCATATCAAATCTCGGATATCTACGGCAGAACCAGATTTTCGTAAAAGCAAACGAATTGCATGACGTAAACTAACTTAAGTTCCGAAGAACAGTATGTAAACGCACTTTCTTCAAAGCCTTTGTAAGATCTGCTGCACAAGAATTAACGACTGATTGTATGAAAGTGTGCAAAACTTACGTTAAATTTGCTTCTCTGACACATTGACACTTATCAGTTAGGTTCTAACTAAAAACAATATGATTCCGGGAAAAGTGTTTTGGGAATTTTGTAATCTAAAGTTTGATGTCATGAGGAAGAAACAGTGTTTCAAATAGAAATTCTAAAGGAAGATAAACTTGTAATAAAATTGCGCTGGTGACAACTATCAATAAACACTGTGACGTCTAGACCTCCCCCACCCAAAATAGAGAAACAGGTGGTGTCTAAGACACTGATAAATAGATATCTGACGTGACGTCAGATTTTGCACGAATAAAAGAAATAAATAACCAAAAAATTGATTTTGTGAAGGGTAAGTGTTAATTCTGAACGTCCTTTAAAGTATGAATAACACTGATTTCACACAAAAACTTAGTATTTTTCATATTTACAAAAATGCAAAATCTTCATGATGGAGAGCAACTTAAAAATAGCTCACGAATGCAGCAAAACTTTGGGCACGTGAATATATGAAAAAGACGAAAGTGATTTGAGAGTTTCGAAGAGATTCTGTGTCGCAAGTAGATATTGTTTGAACTACAAAAACTGAATCACAAGACTTCTCTCAGGATATAAATTTGAGATCTTAAAAACATAAAATACTGCATCCATTTTTGTGGCAAACAAAATAACCCTTATCGCTCAAATTAGCATATCCACTCAAGATACAAAAAGAGAAATTAAATAGGCTACCTGGAAAATCCGGGTATATTTTTAAATTTGTGTTAAATACCTTTAAGAAACCATTCGAAATCCTTCAAAAGAAAGCTTACAAGGAATTTATCAAGAGAGGAGAAAGCATGAACGGACGGCAAACAAATTCAAGAAAAACTTACTCTGGACAATGCACAAAACCAATTATCACTTCCTTTGAATGCAAAGCTTTCTCAATTGTTCTTGCCGTAATCGGAATTAATTCAAATCATCCTGCAAAGAAAAGCTGCTTCTCCGCGGCAACAACAAGTATTTTCGCCGTGCTATATCACTTAGTTAATCTGTATTATCTGTATGCAGTGATCAGTTTTCACAAATATTTTCCCTTACAGGCAATACTAGCCCTCACGTTTGCGGTTTCGATATCATACGGGTTATGGCATGTCATTCGACGCAAAGCGCGGTTATTAATCACACAGATAGAAGACATTCACAAAATGGTGAGAGAAATGTCTTTCGATTCTACAAAAAACCAGAAAACAATCATTTTCATGCTATTTATAATAGCGGCTTTAGCAGTTCTTCAAGCGCTACTTTCTGTATTTCTGTCTGATTCAAAAATAAAAAAAGCTGTTTTACGTCGATATTCTGTTCTTCGGATTAAACATTGAACTGACGTCAAATTGGTTCAATTTATTAGTGTTTTTTGCACAATTAATGATGATTTTTAATCAATTCACAATCCCATTGCTGTTCACTTTACTGTACGGAATTTTGTGTTGCCGTCTCAGAAGTGTGTTAATCAGATTAAATTTGCACATGAAAGAATTGTCTTGGCACAGCCAGAGCTTTCAAGAAATACATAAAAACGTGAAATCGTACAAAAGAGTTGTTCAGATTATCGACCATTTCCAGCAAGTTTTCTCTTTTCCCAGTTTCCTTCTTATTTTAATGTTTTTCACTTTCATATTCTTCACGATAGCATTAATAAACAAAACCCCAATCCCGATCAATCAGAACTTAATTGAAATAGTGAATTGGATTACACTCGTTTTTTGTTGTCTTGCTGTGATAGGCATGCTTACTTGCGCATCGGAAGTATCGGAAAAATCTCATGCAATTAAATATACTTTACTTTCACTTTACGAAGAATCATTGGAAACACAATGCAGCAACGAAAGATTTCAGAAATGTTTGAAATTTGCTGCGAATAAACCTGTGCGTGTGCTTTCGGGTTGCGGTGTCGTATATTTTACCAAAGGTGCTATATTAAGTGCCTTTGGTGCGCTGGCTACCTATTCGCTTATGATCATGCAAATTTAGCTTTTTTTGTTTTTATTCTACTGATACTGGTGACAGATTGCAGAAGTTTTGCTGTATGGCAGGAATGATCATCAGTTAGGTTCAAAAGTCCGACCTTAGCAAAGGAATATCAAATTCTACAGAGACATACTTCCAACACAATATCAAAAACAAAAAATCTTTTTGTGTGATATTTTGTTGTTTCTCTGAAGCTATTTTCTTCTTCTTGTGAAGCATTACACCTTGGTGAAGTCAACACACTGGTACATCAGCTCCCATCCTGAAATTCTTGCTACTCATGAATTACTGTGATGACAACGTCAATGTGTTTAACGAAAAGTCGTACGAAACATTTCCGATCAAAATAATATAATTTTAATCGTGCGAAGTCCAAGTCCTAGGATTTAAGAAACACGTCTAAGGAGATTTCGATTAATGACATTTCGAAACATACCAGAACCACCTGAAATCTTCTACAATACAGTAAGTCAAAAGGATGTGACATCGAAGTTTTTTATTAACTGACACTACGTGTTGGATAAAATTGAAAAATGTTGGTCACGTTTATCTTTATTCAATATAAAAACAATTTGTGAATCAGTTTTCAAGGAAAGAAAAGCTGTAGCAAACCCCAATACGAATGCATACCACTCATAGAAAAAAACTACGCACCGGAGAAAAAATGCGGAAACGCATAGCAAATACTTGACATACTTCCATCGAGTCAGTATGACACATTTATAGTTATTTCAATTCCGAGAGTCATTATTTGTGTGAATCAAACTCCAGTAAGTGCACAATATTTCAATATGTAAGAAAAAAAAACGGTGAAGTTTTGTTATGATCTTATCTGTCGGCTAATAGACGTGATAAAACGGTATGTCTGTTAGAAAATACAATGGTAGTGATATGGAAATATGACTACTCAAGAGACGCAAATAGCGTAATAAATCCGTTTATTTTTGCTGCGTAGTAAGTATAAAGATTCGCCAAGCTTTCGCACTCCACTGGGAGGCTTTCTCATGGCAATGGTAGACATAAATATTCAGGGAATTGGAACACGTAAGGAACAAAGACGATTTTTGAAATAACGCGGGTGACATCACGAGCGTATTACAGGAATTTTCATCACGCAATTATACGGTGGTTCGCGATGTATTTCCATCTTTTAATAATGCATGCCAAGCTCTTGGTAGTTCAGTAGAAACTAAATCATTGCACGCTAGTTTGCTGGACTAGTTTGCTAGTTATATGACTCCGTTCCGAGCACAGAATCTTTATTTGCAACAATACTAATGAAACGTTAGGAGTTGCAAGAATCATGTGGTTATTGAGAAACAATTACATTGACAGTTCTTGAAATCTCCAAGGAACATTTTGAACTTTAAATTATTACTTTACCTATTTGTTTAAGAATTATAATTGACGAAATCTACTGGTCAGCATCGCACGGATCCTGTGGTTATTGAGAAACAACTACAGTGAGAGCTTTTGAGGTCTCCAAAGAACGTTTTGAACTTTAAATTATTGTTTTACCTACCGTGTTTAAGAACTATAATTAAGGAAATTTACTTGTTAGAAACGGATGTTATTTTTTGTCAGTTAGTAATACCCACGAGCTGTTTATCTGTTTCCATTTTTAATATCGTTAATCCCGTTAGCTTTACCAAATCGCAGATCCACTCAGCAAGAAAAAATGCCATAATGTTATGTGAAAATTATTAAGATGACGAAGGAGCCAGATCGTAGTCTAAATCTTCTTAACTTTACGCTTGAAGTTTTTTAAAGGTAAGTACAGTGTATTAGCACTTCATTTGCGCAATTTAAGCAATGTAATTTAATAAATAAAAAATCGCATCACGCTCATCTATAGTGAAGGCCCATTCCCTAAAATGTTTTTGACATCTAATGAGAAATGAAGAAAGCTTAATCAAGTCACTTCTGGTTTTTTCATGGTTTCGGAAACTTTTCGAACATAATCTTTTAATTCTGTTCGAACACCATTATAATCAGCCTTGTAAAACGTATGAAGGGCATGATTTCATCACTTGGAAATATGAATTAAAAAAGTATAAACGTTATCATCAGTGTTTCTGAAAATACATATTGAAGTTACATTCTTTCATTTTTGAAAATTCAGATCTTCTCTCAATCAACAAACACCATTCATCAATTTTTTACGCTTTCCAACCGTAGGTTGAAGAAGCGTATATGCTCCAGCTTTGTCCGTCCATTTGTCCGTTTGTCTGTCCGTCCGTTTGTCTGTCGGCACGATAACTCGCGTAAAAATGGTTCGATTTCGATGAAATTTTAGTATGTGGTAGGGGATCACTGGGGACGAACCCTATTGAAAATGGACGAAATGGGGTCAAAGGTCACGACATAGGAGCGGGATCCATTCCATTGTCCTTATGCGTCATAACTTGCGTAAATATAATTCGATGTCGATGAAATTTTTATATGTGGTTGGGGACCACCTGGGAAAGAACCCTATTCACAATGGGTGAAGTGGGGTCAAAGTTCAGGACATTGGAGCGGGAGGCATTCCATTGCTCTTATGCGTCATAACTTGTGCAAATATAATTCGATTTCGATGAAATTGTAGTATGTCGTAGGGGATCACCTGAGAATGAACACCATTGAAAATGGGTGAAGTGGGTTCAAAGGTCAGGACATAGGAGCGGGATGCATTCATTTGCCCTTATGCGCCATAACTTGCGTAAATATGTGTAGAGTTTCAGACTGAACTATTTCTTAAATCTGTCGGCGGATGGCAACAGCGCGACTGGGAGGGTGGAACGGGGGCACGTAGCAAGAAGGAACATGAATGATGTTGTTGTTGACAATATGTCTTAGAATAATAGAATTATGTGTTTGTGGTCGTGTTTTTGAATAAATAGTTAGCTACAAGAAATGGTGTTTGTGTTTCCTGTTGTGCACCACTGGATTAGTTGTTAGAAAGTTAATTTGAAGCAAGGTTACAAGCTGCGACCTTTGGGATTGCCTGTTCCTCGAACAGATGCCAAGGTAAGTGATCTTACCGTAAGCGGATAGCTTCGCGCTGTGACGAAGAAGACAAGATGGATGCCCGATTCCGCGAGCCTTTGCCTGGTATGCGTAACGGTTAGATACGTATCGTCAGGCCATTGATCACGTTAGTCGGGAAGGATTAATTTGTACCTTACAGAATTTTGGCGTCCGCGACAGGACTCGTGGGAATTGAGGATCGATTAGATATTGAATCCTTGATTGTATGACATTACTATGGAACGTATAAAAACAAAACGTTCGGTCGTTCGAAGTTCTTTCACGAAGACTGCTAATGTATTGAAGGAAGAAATAACTAAAGAAGAATTTGATGGCGGTGTTGTTAGAGACAAATTCGCCAAACTGCAGGATTTGATGAGAGAATTAAAGGAGCTCGATGATAAAATGATAGAAAATTTATTGGATCCAGAGGTTAATGAGGAACAGTTATCGGTTGAAGTTGAGAGTGCCGAATATTATTCTGACACATGCATAACTATGACGCATTTAGTTAACGAAAAATTGAATGTCGCAGATAAAGTTGTGGCAGTTGAGGCTAACAGCATAGAGAATGTTGGAATAAAGGGAAAATGTTACAAACTACCTAAAATCGAAATTAAGAAATTTGATGGTGAATTCATAAATTGGTTAAGTTTCTGGTCGCAATTCAAAAAGATACATGATAAGGAAGAATTACATGATTGTGATAAGTTTCAGTATCTTTATCAATACATGCAACCTGGTACCCGAGAGAGGGAACTCGTGGATAGTTATCCGCTAACTTCAGATAATTATTCCAAATCAGTCTCAGCATTGGAAGAACGCTTTGGCAAAAAGGAGTTACTCATTGAAGTATATCTTAGAGAATTGGTGAAATTGATTATTAAAAATGTACGTTCCAGTGAGAGGGATCGAGTGCATTTATCGAAACTTTTGACAAAATCGAAGCGCATTTGAGAGCCTTGGAGTCTGTGGGTATTAGCTTGGATACGAACGCTGCGTGGCTCTATCCTATGGTGGAATTCTGTCTGTCCGAGGAGGTGTTGAAGGCGTGGCAACGATATTCATTGAGTGCGGATATGGCTCCAGATCCCTTCACCAAATCCCGCCTTTCTAGATTATTAGAATTTTTGAAGGGAGAAGTTGAGGGTGAAGAAAGACTTGCCTTGGCGCAAAAAGGTTTTGGGGGAGCCACTACAAAAGAGAGGCCTCAAGGGACAAGTTTAAGAAGAGAGAATTTAACGCACCTACTACTGCGGGTTTATTATTGAAAGGATAACCGATTTACATTTTTTGTGGGAAGCCTCATGCTAATAAAGACTGCATTAATGTACAGTCTCTGTCCTTGAAACAAAAAATGTCAAAAGTACGTGAAAAGAGGTGCTGTTTTAAATTTTTAAAGCCCAGTCACTTCGCAAATTCATGCAAGTGTTTTGTGCGATGCCATGTTTGTTCCAAAGAGCACCTAGTTATTATGTGTCCTGAACTTCCCTCTAAGCCAATGAACGATAAAGAAGTGGAGGAACCAGTGGTTCAGAATGCATTCTTTCAGCAGGAGTGCACTAGAGAAGTGGCCTTAATGACTTTGTTGGTGAATATCGTTGGGGAACGCAAAACTAAACGAGTACGTGTCCTGTTAGATTGTGGCTCCCAGAAATCTTACATATTAGAGCCCACGGCTGAAGAATTGGGCCTAGAAGTTGCAAGGAAAATGCATCTGGCACATTCACTTTTTGGAGGGGTTCGTACTGCTCCAAAGGAACACAAGATTTACCGTGTCAAATTGCAGGGTACCGATTTTTGTTCGAAATCTGTCTTGGAATTAGAATTTTTAAATCAGAAACTGATTTGCGGAGAGATTCCCCGCCACTCTAACGGTCGGATATGGAACGAATTAAAACAGAGGGGGATTTGGATATCTGATTAGGGACCTGGCTGTCCGAAGATCGAACCTTTGATTGGCAGTGACATTTATGGTCAAATTTTGACAGGTCGAATCAATCAGCTTCCAGGAGGCCTGACAGCGTTCGAAACGAAATTGGGTTGAGCGATTTGTGGATCAACCTGCTATGATGAAGAACCTAAGGCCGCTGTCGGGTCAGTGACCTGCATGATTGTTAAGAACATGAACGTTCAGAACTATATGGGATTTGGAGACTATAGGTATAAGAGAGCCAGATGCCTGTGTCAACAAAACTGCCTTGGCGGAAGAAGTCTAAGAACAGTTTTTGAGCACCGTTGACAGAAGGAAAGATAGACGCTACTGTGTAAGTCTGCCTTGGTTGAATAATCGACAATACCTTGTTTCCAATCGACATCTTGAAGAAAAGAGACTCTTCAATACGAAGAAGAAGCTTAAAGCTATGAATCAGTATTGGGAGTACGATCACGTATTCCAGGAGTGGCTCGATGAACAGGTGATAGAGAGGGTACCCTTGCAAGAGTTGGAGGAGAAGAGGCACTACCTTCCGCACCATCCCGTAGTGAAACTTGATAGATCCACTACTCGAATAAGACCAGGACCAGTATTTGATGCTTCCTGTCAGGGGCAGGAGTCTCTTTCACTTAATAATTGTCTGGTCCGATGACCCAATTTAATGGAACAGATACCATTCTATTTTACTGAGGTTTAGGAAAGCTGCCATTGGAGTCGCCGCCGATATCAGACGTGCCTTTTTGCAGATTGAAGTTAAGAAGGAGGATCGGGATTTTTTTGAGGTTCCTATGGTGGGATGACAGCAATAGGATCCAGGTGTTTCGACACATAAGAGTGGTTTTTGGACTCACATGCAGCCCCTTTCTCTTGGCAGCCGTGATGCGACATCTTCTTTCTAATGCATCGGAGGACGTTGCGTCATTTGCGGAGACTCTTAGCAAAACCTTCTATATTGACAACTGTGTCACCTCGATGAATGATCCGAGAGAATTAAGAGAATTCATCTTGAAGTCTGCAAAATTGTTTACAGAAGCCAGAATGGATTTGCGAATGTGGATGTATGGCTCCATTAATGAAGTTGCAGAAAACTTCCTAGCTGAGCAACCTCACATTGATATTTATTTTAAAGAGAAAGTACCTTTATTGGGACTCTTGTGGAATCGAAACGAAGATATTCTCGGCATCCGATGCAAAATTGAGTCAAGATCTCTTGGTGTCTCTAAGAGAGAAATCTTATCTATGACACAACAAATTTTTGATCCAATTGGAATTTTAGCTCCAGTGATGTTACCTGCAAAATTGTTGGTGCAGCAGGCATGGGCCGACAAGAAAGACTGGGATACCCTCTTGCCGAACAAATTGCAACATAAATTTCTCAAATGGGTTGAGGAATTGAACTCACTAAATGAACTAATATTTTCTCGAAGAGTTGGTTTTGGGGATCCCGAAAGTTGGTCTCTTCGTGTGTTTTGCGACGCCAGTCAGAATGCCTATGCGACTGCAATCTTCTTACTTTGTGAGACGCACATGGGAGTGGAAGTCCGCTTGTTGGGAGCTAAATCGCGCTTTTCTCTTCTAAAGAAAATAACTATCTCGAGGTTGGAACTACTTTCCTGCACGCTGGGAGCTCGTCTTGCAAGATTTGTGTTAGAAGTACTAAACACCAATATAGTTCTGGTGCGATACTGGACGGACTCTACGACTGTCCTGGCTTGGATTAAGAGAATGGATCAGTGGGACACGTACATACATAATCGAGTTCAAGAAATTCGGAAGCTCACCAACTCTGATGACTGGACACACGTTCCTGGGAGCAGGAACCCTGCGGACCACCCATCGAGGGGTTGCAGTTCTAATCAACTCATAAGGTCCAGATGGTGGGAGGGTCCCAAATGGTTGAAGAGCCCACCCCAAAATTGGCCAAACAGTGATGATACTGTTGAGGAAGCATGGATTAGCTCTGAACAGCGAAAGCGAAAAACAAAGTTCTTGGTTATTCAACCAGAGAATTCGACGATTTTTGAGAAATTTTCAAGGTTCTCCCACATTGTTAGAATTTTAGCCTGGATCCGAAGATTCGTTAAGAGAAGTCGGTGTGAGTTATTTGAAACGTCAAAGACATTGAGTGCAACCGAAATGGAAGACGCCGAAATTCATTTATGGCGTATTGTGCAACGAGAATCCATGCTCGCAAAAGACTTGATGAAAACAGGTCTTGCAGTGATCAAAGACGACAACGAGTTAATACGAGTCAAGAGCAAAATGATTGCCAGAGAGGACGAGTTCTCATTTAAGCACCCTATTTTGCTCCCAAGTAAACATCATGTAGTTATTTGTTTAATTAGAGACTGTTATTTGTCCAATTGTCATGCAAGCGTTCAGACGCTCGTTACCAACCTAAGAGAGAGGTTCTGGATTCTCAAATTTAACCGCACCGTCAAAAGCGTCATTTCCAAGTGTGTAAATTGCAAGAGGTTCTGGGCTAAAGCACCAACCGCAGTACCAGTTCATCTACCACTAGACCGTGTAAGAGATGCGGCAGTTTTTGAAGTCTGCGGAGTCGATTTTTGTGGTCCTCTTCTACTCCGTGGAAGATTAAAAGTTTGGGTTGTGTTATATACATGTGCCGTTTACAGAGCAGTCCACTTGGAAGTCACTACTTCGCTTTGCACAGAAGCATTCATTCAAGCTCTCCGAAGATTTATAGCTAGAAGAGGAAGGCCAACGGTCGTTTATTCTGATAACGGAACGAATTTTATAGGGACGGACAACGCCCTCAAAGCCCTGAACTGCGAGAAGATCATGGCATGTGATAAGTTAAAACCCATTCAGTGGAGATTTAATCCTCCTGCCGCTCCCTGGTGGAGTTGATGGTGGGAGCGTTTGATCTACTCAATCAAGGCTCTACTAGTACAAGTTTTAGGACGAGCGTCCGTGAATTATGAAGAGCTAGTCACAGTTATCTGTGATGTGGAGGCTGTCGTTAATAGTCGGCCCCTCACTTGTATTTCTACCGAATCCGAAGATTTGGCACCTCGAACACCTTCCATGTTCCTACAAGAAGTAAGAGAAATTGGTGTGCCAGACTTGGACTATATCAGTCGGAATAGACTGCAAGGAAGAATGGCTTACTGCCAAAAGCTTCGTGATCAACTGCATAGTTGGTTCCGTAAAGAATGGGACAATTGATTTTGAAAGCGACTGAGAAGAAGTTGGATCTCAAGATCGGGGATGCAGTTTTGGTCGGATTGGATAATCAGAAAAGGATAAACTGGCCTATGGCTAAAATTGAGAAATTCTTTCCTGGAAGAGACGGCCATCCCCGGGTGGCTCAAGTTAAGACGCAAGGAGGTACTTTGCTTCGGCCACTTCCGAAACTCTATCCATTAGAAGTGTGCTCTGACGATGATCCGACAGTACGTGAATCTCCGACAGGGAGTTCAAGAACTGGTCGAAGACGTAAACCGCCGGAACGGCTAAACCTATAACTGCACTTCACCTGCTGATCCACTTTATTTGTTTGATTTGTCCCTACCAAATCAAAGGTGGGAGGACGTAGAGTTTTAGACTGAAATATTTCTCGAATCTCTCGGTGGATGGCAACAGCGCGGCGGGGAGAGTGGAACGGGGGCAGGTAGCAAGAAGGAACATGAATGATCTTGTTGTTGACACTATGTCTAAGAATAATAGAATTATGTGTTTGTGGTCGTGTTTGTGATTAAATAGTTAGCTACAAGAACTAGTTTATGTGTTTCCTGTTGTGCACCACTGGATTATTTGTTAGAACGTTAATTTTATTTATCTAAGACATATTGTCAGCAACAGCATCATTCATGTTCCTTCTTGCTACCTGCCCCCGTTCCACTCTCCCCGCCGCGCTGTTGCCAACCACCGAGAGATTCGAGAAATAGTTCAGTCTGAAACTCTACATCCTCCCACCTTTGATTAGGTAGAGACAAATCAAACAAATAAAGTGGATCAGCAGGTGAAGTGCAGTTATAGATTTAGCCGTTCCGGCGGTTTACGTCTTCGACCAGTTCTTGAACTCCCTGTCGGAGATTCACATATCGATGTCTTCCCTGAGAACTGTGGTGCTCTCAGTGATGAACATGGGGAGCGATTTCTGCAGTGGAGCAATGATACAAAGGAAAGTGGAATGCTGCAATGTTTGCAGATTTTTGCTTGATGCTCGAGAGAGATGCATCGGACGTTCCCCACAAGCGGCAGGCAAAACAGCAACGCTTATAAAGTAATTAATACGCACAACTGACGTGGACTAGGAACGTCAAACAGAAATCATCGCTCTTTCCACGTTTATAAGTGAGCCACGGAAAAATTCTCATCGGCCGCCACCGGGAATAGAACCCAGCGTCTTCCAGTTAGACGTCGGACATGCTACCATTGCACCACAGCGGCTTCGAATTCTCCAGACTCACATACGAGTAACTGCCAAACCACATGGCAGGTTGCTTCTTGGAGCCCCGCACAATACTGGATATTCACCAAAGATGGAAAGAACAAATAACTAGGAGGCGAATGAATATTCAATACACACAATTGACCTGGACTAGGAACTCAAACAGAAGTCATCGCTCTTTCCACATTTATAAAATTGTGTGTATTAATTATTCATTCGCCTCCTAGTTATTTGTTCAGTTGCTGCTTTCCATCTTTGGTGAATTCCCAGTATTGTGCGGATCTCCAAGAAGCAACCTGCCATGTGGTTTCGCAGTTTGTCGTATGTGAGTCTGGAGAATTCAAGGCCGCTGTGGTGCAGTGGTTGCATGTCCGGCGCGTAACTGGAAGACCCTGGGTCGATTCCCGGTGGCGGGCGATGAGAATTTTTCGGTGACTCACTTATAAACGTGGTTAGAGCGATGACTTCTGTTTGATGCGTATAAAGTAGGTGAATTCGTTCAATTTTATTTTTATTATCTGGACATCCCATTGAAATATACACTATCTACCAACAAGTAATTGGACATCTGTGATAGCAAAGGAAAACGAAGTTTATTGACCTTCAATAGTTGGTGGAGCCTCCACGAGCGGCGATTACACCTGCGACCCTCCGGGGCATACTCTCAACCAGGCGTTGTACGACGGCTAGCGGTATTTTCTTCCACTCGGCTTGGAGAAGACAGGTCGCCGCCCCGGTGGCGCAGTGGTCTAAGCAATGGCCTCTGATCATTCGTCCGAAAGGGGTCCGGGTTCGAATCCCGGTGAGGCATGGATGCTGTGTTTGTCTTACGGCACTGGCTCTCTCCCTTCCCTGGAACCAGTGACCCTGAATTAGGGACCGGCGACTGCTTATAGCCCATTGAGTTGCTCACGGTGGTCGTTAAACCTCCAATCAAAAAAAAAAAAAAAAAAAAAAAAAAGACAGGTCAGTTCCTTCACCGATTTCGGACGGTGGGGACACCCCTTAAGTCGACGCTCCAACTCGTCCCAGAGGTGCTCGATAGGGTTAAGGTCCGGGCTCTGCGCAGGCCAGTCCATTCGATCAACCCCATTGTCACCATACTAAGCCATAGTGGACCTCGCAACATGACAGGTGGCATTGTCATCCTGAAAGAAACATGGGTCCACCCCGTAAAACTGCCGCAACGTAGGAAGCGCATGGTCATCCAAAATGGTGCAGTAGGTCTCGGCGTTGAGTTTACCAGGAATTGAAACCAAGGGTCCTGTGCCATACCAGGAGAAACATCCGTATACCATAATTCCACCGCCGCCAAACTTCACAGTTGGACCAATACATTGCGGCAGGAGGCGTCCTCCAGGCAGACGCCAAACCCAGACCCTGCTATCCGAACGGTAGAGGGTGAACCTTGATTCGTCGCTCCAGAGAACCTGTTTCCACTGTTCAACGGTCCACTGTCAACGTTCTTTGCACCACGTTAGCCAAGCAGCGCAATTGGACTTGGTGATCAAAGGCTTGTGGGCGGCAGCACGTCCATGATAACCGAGCAGATGGGCTTCCTTACGGATGGTATTTATCGAAAGAACACTCCCGGATGCCTGTTGAAACTCCTCGCGGATGTGGCCTATCGATTTGGTGCGGTTCTTCCGAATTTCTCCGGCCAGCACCCGTCGGTCTGCAACTCCCAGTTTTGTGGGTCTGCCGGGTCGGGGCACATTCCGACAGTCACCTCTCATCTTCCACTTGCCAATCACCTAGGCCACTGTCGATTTTGGGTACTTCAACTCGCTGGATACGTTACGTATGGATTGGCCATTTCTGTGATACCCAAAGATTACACCTTTCTCGAAATCAGAGAGCTCCGAACTGCGTGGCATCTTGCATTCGTGTGGTTGCGTTGTTGTTTTCAACACGATATTTAACGGCGGCGGCCGTGACGTGTATCAGGACCGCAGATATCGTCGATTGCAGGGGTGTCCAATTACTTGTTGGTAGACAGTGTATGTAATATATACAAAATATAAATGGTCAAGTTAATCCGGAGCCGTCGCTAGGAGATGATTTTTACTGTTATTTACGTGTTCAGCGCCCAAAATTCTATAAAGAAAAACCACTTCCATTCTTGTAAAAATTTCATTGTTGAACAGTGTTATCGCCATAAATAAAGAATGGTTCATGCATACAAATAGTTTGGAAAAAAAGTTTTACGCGCCGAGTGTTTCAATGTTTTTTTTTCTTTTAACGAAAACAAACCCCGAAATGCTTTTAGGAATATGGAATATTTGTGAAATGATTTTGTAGACTAGAAATGGGATTACTTAAAGTCCCAACTATATTCTACTCTTGGAAGTGATAACAAAGATTTTAAGCTTTATGTTACATACAACGGAACTTTCTGTGTTGTTTAAAATGTGTCCTAATGTAAGTGGTTTCACTATTCCTTATGGAGTGATAAAGTTGTTAACCTGATTTCACCGAATGCTATACTTTGGTCTTTGTAAATTTTGATCATCATACACTGTTATTTACTCTCGCTGTAGTTTTGAAATAAGAAGTTGTTTGAGTTCCTAGTCCAGGTTCCTTTTTGAATGTTTCTAATCTTGTGAAACATGACTTTGTTTTTGCTTACTAGGCTCTGTACCTTTTCTTTCATGATGTGAACAATTGAATTTTTCTTACTGTTTGATTTCTGCTGTGTTATGTTAATTCTCATAGATTCACAGCTGCAAAATCCTGTCAACTATTACGGGAAATCATATTTAGCACAAAAGCATATACTGTTAGTTTTAAGATTATGTATCGCCTACAGAAAATGTATCCTACTGCTGAAGTTTCTCAAATGGCGACTTTCTATTCTGTACACTTACGTGTCTTTGATGATTACAAACATAAATGTAACTAATCGTATTTAAGAATTAAACTGCTAATTTAAGTTTCTTGTCAAAAATATTTTGCTGATTATATTCCCTTTTTTTGCAGCACGCCTCAGAAGTAAAAATGATTGCAACACGAAATGCGTTGCTTTCACATGCCGTAGAATTGCTTGTAATTGGTCCAGAATAAAGAATCGCAGGAGTACGCAGAGAATACCGTCGTCAAACTTGCACTAGTGCACTAGTATATAATGTAATTCATTAAACTAAAGGAAAATTGCCCTTTGCTCTAAATTTTATCATCATTATTCAATTTCAAGTCAATCAAATATTTCCTACTCGTTAAAATGGAAAATTTGAGATAATTGTGGACTTATATCTATACAGCACAAAAGCCTAAATTATGTTCTACTAGGTAGAGAACAGCCTTCATACTTTTAAAGGAAAATGTTTAAAAATTAAGAAAAAGTGTCCCTACGTGTTGCAATCACAAGATGAAACATGTCATGCATTTCTCAAAGCGTGTGTATTCATGAACCTGACACACGTAAAATAAAGTGCATTTTCCCGCTCCCTTATTGTAAAACCTCATGAATACAGTATTCAGTGAAATGTGCGATTTTTTCCGTTTCCAGTGTAATTCCTTTATCATAGTATAGTGAAATGTGTCACAGCAAAAGCAAAAAGACCAAAGAACCATTGATAGCATAATGTATATACGTTATTTCCTTTTCTTGCTTTTGTACAAGTCACAGGTAAAAATATTTCTTTTCACAAATACTTTGATTTCATCAGAAGGTTCTCAATGTTGCTGTTACTTTCACATTCTAGGAAACAGTTTCCGCCAAAGCCTTCTTCATACAGTAATGTAGCGATTCAATTAGATGGATTTTCGTAATAGTGGCGGAAATTTAGATTTAGTTCAGTGTACGGAAACAATAATCATTCAGAAGCCTACAATCTTTAGTGCACAAATATCTTTCATGTCTCCTATGAAATATTAATCTATAGAAATTTTTTATGACACTGGATGTTTGGGGGAAATGTTTCATCGTGAAACAATCCCGGATTAATCAAATCTCGTGTCCTGAAAGACAAAACTGATTCATCATCACGATTTTTTGAATCAAGGAGATTTTTGTGACGTAAAAAAAGTTGAAGCAGAAATTATGTGTGTCTGTTACAAAAAGACGACGACTTTAAGCTTTTTTTCACAGAGGCTCAAGAGCTGTACGAGTTTTTTCAACGTCTCTGTTTAACGATTTGTATCCGCCCCGGTGGCGCAGTGGTCTAATAAGCGATGGCCTATGACCATTCGTCCGGGAGAGATCCGGGTTCGAATCGCGGTGAGACGTGTCTGTTGTGTTTGTCTTACGACACTGGCTCTCTCATCTTCCCTGGCCTGGAACCAGTGACCCTAAATTAGGGACGGGCGACTGCTTATAACCCATTGAGTTGCTCACAGTGGTCGTTAAACCTTCAATCAAAAAAAAAAAAAAAAAAAACTCCAATCAAGAAAGAAAAAAAAATTAGAAAAAAACGATTTGTACGGCTACCCAAGAATAAGTAAGGCGATATCTATAATCTCTGTCTGTTTATCAGAGATAAAAGAAAGAATCAAGACTAAAGAAAAGACACCTTTTTTTTACGCAGGGTTATATATTTGATGGAGAAGAGAGCATCACAATATATGAGTGGGGGAGTGAATGGTAGCCACATCTTTGACAAACTCCCTGTGTTTACATTTTTCTTTGTTCATAAGAGTTTTTTCCGTGCATTAATTTGAAGATCATAAGAGCGGTGATTTTCCTTAGAAAGAAAGCAACGTAGATGCATTTATTGATCTTCTCATCGCATGCAATTTCAGTCATGAGTCATATTTTTAATGGATTAAGCTGAGGTCTTACGAACACCTTATTTAGAAAACACATTAGCTCAAAAAGAAGGAGAAGTTTGCATCTTTGATTGTAGAGCGGTTTCAAAAGCTGGATCTTTACTTCGCCAAAAATGAATGGAAGTAAACGACAGCTTTCCAGGGTAGGGATAATATTATACCTGACATTTTGGACTTCATTTCAGTTTTCAGTAGTTTAATGATGTTAGATTTCAAACTTTTAAAGATGTTTTATAGGTGTTTGAATAAGAATGTGAAGGAAACTTTGTAGAGAAGCAGAGAAATAATTTTCAAAATGTGCATTACTATGCGGAGTAAATTTGTTTGTCACGTACATTTCTGCCTTACACATGCGTCTGTTTATTTCAATATTTGCAATGTCACAACAATGAATGTCATTAATGCGTTCCTCCAATCAGCGCAGATATCAGTTTTTTGCAAAATTTCGCAGAAGTATTAGTGTGAATGAATATGGGAAATAAAAAGACCGGAACGAATTTCGATGCATCTTATTACATGCAGTTTACTGGAGGCAGACTTCTCACCCGCTGTGATACAGAATATTAAACACTCCACTTTCATGAAAAAAATATATTCATGTGTTTTTGCCCTGAAGCAAAAATAAATTTATATATACTGAAATAGTTACAATTTCTACTTTTAGAAAGACAAAATGATAGAAGGACAAGGGGTTTCGTCAATTTTCTGGGAAAGATGCCATTCCTTTCAGATAACACTAGGAAAGAAATATTTTCTTATTTTCTGTTGCACGAGATTTTTCAACTGATTCTAAGTATTTTTTCAACGCTGATTTCAAATCTGAAGTCGGTTTTCCTCTACATGTTCTAGTTTTCATGCAATTTGAAACTTACGATTTTCGCGAAAAAGGACACACATTGCTATTTGCACTAGAGAACTAGACTTACATCTACTCTAACCTTATTTACCTTGAGATTTACCTTGAGAAATAGGCTTACATCTACTCTAACCTTATTTACCTTGAGATTTACCTTGAGAACTAAGCTTACATCTACTCTAACCTTATTTACCTTGAGATTTACCTTGAGAACTAGGCTTACATCTACTCTAACTTTAGACTAATTAGACTAATTTCTTTACAAACATAAATATTCTTTATCTTAATTGTTAATTTTGGATTCTAGAGATTTGTCTGATTTACACAAAAATGACATCTGTTTTCCTTTATTTAAGATCGGATCATGGCTTCTTCAAGTAGAAATAAATGTGCTAATAGTCCTAATGCATTCTGTTATGTATGTGGCTGCTACACACTTATTCATCATAGGTGCAGTATAGCTTCGTTTGTGAGGTGTGCCTATAAAGCCAATTTTGATGTTACCCTTGGCGACCAAGACAAGGAATGGGCTCCTCATATTGTGTGTCATAACTGCGGGGAAATGCTTCGTGACTGGACAAAAGGAAAACGAAACCGTCTGCCTTTTGGATTTCTCATGGTTTGGCAAGATCCCAAGGTCCTCATAACCGACTGCGATTTTTGCCTGGTCAACACGAAGGGTGTCGGCAAGAAGAACCGGCATAAGATCTCCTATCCCAGTGTTCCCTCAGCAATTCGACCTACTCCGCACTATTAGGAACTCCCGCTTCCAGTTTTAATGGTTTTGCATCATCTGAAGATGAAGTCAGTGAACATGATTAGGAAGAGCACGAGAGTTGTGATAACGAGCTTCACGAAATAATTTCAGAATCCGAAGACTCCTCATCTGATACCAAACAGCCATCGGCTCCTCAGGAGTTTAGCCAACCGAAAATGAATGACTTAGTGAGTGATTTGGGGCTCTCCAAGAAAGCAGCTGAGGTATTAGCCTCCAGGCTGCAAGAAAAAAGCAAACCATCTTGCTCGTTCTGCAAAAAGTTTCTTATTTCTGATAGCGGGACCAGATTTTTGTGGATATTTCTCAGAGGACAAGCAGTTTGTTTGCTGCCACGATATTCCAGGTCTTCTAAGGCAATTACCCAGGTAGCAATATTATGTTGGACCAACCGTGGGCTTTCAACGGTCGGCCCAGCGACTCGGCGACTCGGCGGCCAACAATTGGGTATGTGTTGGTTCAACGGTTGGACCTACATTGGAAAACTGTTTCAAACAGTTTTCCAATGTGATCATGTGTTCTTGGACAACCATGGTTGGTCATGTGTTGTTGGACAACCATCGGACAACCATCGGACAACCGTTAAGTGGTCATTTGTTGATAAATGGTCGGTCACGTGTGGTTGGAAAAACCGTTGGCCAATCTACGATAAACAACACAACCTTTGCCCAACGCTGCCGACGCAAAAATATCATTGGGCCAACCGTTGGCAAATGTCAGTGTGCTACTAGGGTAGGTGTTACTTCGTGTAGTCCAACAGAATGGCAATTATTTCTGGACAATTTAAAGCGCAGCCTTAAGTGTGTTTGTTCTCTAGCACAATGGCAATGCTTATGAGAGCAGTTCCAGTTGGTCACTAAGTGCATTTGCGAGAAGAATGTAATAACATAAAAATGGTCACTGACTTGCTCAAATATCACGAGCACAACTCGGTCATTTGCGTGGACCTGAAAATGGTCAACTTCCTCTTTCATCAAAAGAAAGGCTTCACGAAGTTTCCATGCTATCACTGCAAGTGGGAAAGCCGAGCTCGAGAGAAACACTGCATCCAGAAGGAGTGACTCATCCGTAAAACTCTCGAAGCAGGCATGCTAAACATTGTTAATGACCCAATCGTCAGCCCGGAAAAGACAATCCCCTGCCCTCCATGCCAATCTCGGCTTGATGAAACAGTTCGTGAAGTCATTAAGAACTGATGGTGAATGTTTTCAACATATACAGTACATTGCTGCCCATCCAAAATGCAGCAACAAGAAGTACACGAGATATCAAAACCAGAATTACTGGACACATAACAACAGATACAAAGATGAAACGATTGAGCTTACAGGTCCGTGCGACTTGCGGAACACGCAGACATCAATAGTTCGTGTGGCCCCCATGGCTGGCAATAACGGCAGATACACGCCACGGCATCAAACGAAAGAGGCTTTAAATGTAGGCTTGGGGTATGTCGGTCCAGGCTGCTTCCACACGTTGCCGCAGTTCAACAGGCGTAGCCGCAGGTGGTGCTTGCCGGGCCACTCGGTTGACGATCAGCGACCAGACGTGTTCGATGGGCGACATATCGGAAGAACAGGCGGGCCACGGCAGCATTGACATCTGGTGGGCCGTGAAGAATTGTTGCACGATGCGTGCCACGTGCGGGCGCGCGTTGTCCTGTTGAAACGTGGTCGCTGGCAGGTCCTGCAGGTAAGGGAGGACTATAGGCTCCAAAACGTCGGAGATGTAGCGGTGGCTGTTGAGTGTAGCGGTGGCTGTTGAGTGTAGCGGTGGCTGTTGAGTGTAGCGGTGGCTGTTGAGTGTATCGGCGATGCGTACCAGAGGGGTGCGGGTGTTATATCCAATTGCGCCCCAAACCATAACGCCAGGCGACGGACCGGTATGGCGATGCATAATGCAGGTGTCATACAGTCTTTCGCCGTGGTGCCGCCACACGCGGTGCCGCCACACGCGGACCCGACCATCGTGGTGTTGCAGACAGAAGCGCGATTCGTCCAAGAAGACAATGTCATGCCATTCCGTAGTCCAGGTGCGGCGTTCAAAGGCCCGCTGCCGCCGCACACGCCGGTGGTGTGACGTCGATGGTAATCGGAGCAATGGGCACTGTGACGTCGATGGTAATCGGAGCAATGGGCACCGTGACGTCGATGGTAATCGGAGCAAGTCCCCGCTCCTGCAGACGACGTCGAACGGTACGTGCTGACACAGGTTGTTGCACAACACACCCTAGTTCCAGCGCTAACGTTCGTGATGTGGCGGTGCGAGCCGTCCATGCTCGCCACACAACATGCCGGTCCTCTCGTTGGCAATCGCTCGCGGCAATCGCTCGCGTCGGTCCGTTCGTCCCTCCTGAACCCACCGAACCATACTCGCCTCACTGTGGCTGGATGTTGTCCCACACGGGCGCCGATCTCTCGGTACGACAAACCGCTGTCGCGATAAGCCACTATTCGTCCTTTGTCGAACTCCGAAACATGCTGGAATGACTGCCGTATTCAGCGACGAGGCATCAGGAAGCTTCCCACGCACAGGTCCGGCTGCACAACACAATTCCACTACTTACACCCCGCTTTCTGTGCACCCTTCTTATAGTGTTTCTCTGTGGTGCGCCGGACGCACATGATTTGCATATGCCCTGCAATGCTAATCGTCTGCATGTCCCCTCGCGGGCGACGCATGCTGCAAATTTCAGGCCAATCGGATGCTTCCTTCTTGGTGTTGCATTTTGGGTGGCCAGCAGTGTAGTTTCTGCTTTTCCTGCTTTGTATTTCGAGAAGATCAACGCAGGTGTGTTCAACGGACCTCAAATTCGTGGCCTTGTACGAGATGAAGAATTTTTCAGGAAGATGGCTGTCTTTCGTATCAGTTGCATAAAACTTTCTTGGTAACAAAAATACAGATAACTATGAGGTTCTCGTTACTAGAATGCTGTTCGCTTTTCGCGATCTTGGGTGCAAATTGAGGGTCAAGCTTCATTTCCTGAATAGTCACCATGATCAATTTCCCGAGAACCTTGGGGCTGTTAGTGATGAACAGGAAGAGCGCTTACATCAAGACCGCATGACGATGGGACAAAAATATAATGACTGACTACTGCTGGAGCATGAAACGTCATATTGCCCTGAGAAAGAACAGAAACGCCTCAGCTACAAGCGCGAATTCTTGCCTTAATAGGACATACACTGACGCAAAAAAATCCCAACACCAATAAGGGGTTGTGTTAGTTAAACGACAGTTGGTAGGCGGTGAGAGTACATCTGTAAGATGACGTCTATGCAAATTTCGCGCTCGGCGCATACGTGTGGCGCTAGTAGCGCACCTCGGAACATGCAAAGCAGGTTTGCTGTAAATACGCGCTGTAACATTCGTGAGCGTTAGTTATCGTTGAGATTCGACGTAGGGTGTTCATGTTAGTCAATAATGCCTTTAAGAAGACGAAGAAGCCATTATCAACAGCTCACGGAGTTTGAACGAGGTCGTGTAATAGGGCTACGAGAAGGTGGATTTTCTTTCCGCAATATTGCAAAACGACTTGGCAGGAATGTAGCCAATGTGCATGATTGTTAGCAGCAGTGGTCAAGGGAAGGTACTGCCTCGAGAAGACCGGGTTCCGGCCGGCCACGTGGCACTACTGAGAGGAAAGACCGCCGTGTACGGCGTATGGCCGTGGCGCATCGTAATGCGTCTGCTGCAGCAATTCGAGCTGCAGTTACCACCACAGTGACACAACGAATTGTTACAAATCGGCTACTTGAAGGACAGCTCCGAGCCAGACGCCCTGTAGCGTGCATTCCACTTACTCCAAACCACTGCCGTTTGCGACGTCAGTGGTGTCAAGCTAGAGCTCATTGGAGGACGGAGTGGAGATCTGTTGTGTTTTCTGATGAAAGCCGGTTTTGCCTGGGTGCCAGTGATGGCCGTGTGTTGGTTAGAAGGAGGCCAGGGGAGCGCCTGAAACCAACCTGTCTGCGGCAGAGACACACTGGACCTACACCTGGAGTTATGGTCTGGGGAGCAATTTCCTATGACAGCAGGAGCACTCTCGTGATTATCCCACGCACCCTGACGGCACAGTTGCACGTCGGTCTGGTGATTCGACCTGTTGTGCTGTCATTCATGAACAGCATTCCAGGGGGTGTTTTCCAACAGGATAACGCTCGCCCGCATACCGCTGTTGTAACCCAACATGCTCTACAGAGTGTCGACGTGATTCCGTGGCCTGCTAGATCACCAGATCTTTCACCAATCGAGCACGTATGGGACATCATTGGACGACAACTCCAGCGTCAGCCCCAACCAGCATTAACCGTCCCTGTATTGACCGACCAAGTGCAACAGGCATGGAACTCCATCCCACAAACTGACATCCAGCACCTGTACGACACAATGCATGAACGTTTGCGTGCTTGCATTCAACATTCTGGCTGTTATACTGGTTATTAATGTACCAGCATTTCACATTTAAAATGGCTCTTCTCGCGCTTACAATAAGCTGTGATCTTGAAACCTTAATCGATTAAATATGTTACCTATACAAATGTATTGCCGCCATTTCATTCCTCTACAACTATATTTTCGTGGTATTGGGATTTTTGTTTTCCGTCAGTGTATTTGAACTTTGCATCCCATCCTTTTTCTGAATTACCTGTCATTTTTATGCCGAAATGCATGTTTATTTAAAGTAATAAAATCTGAAGTTAATTTTTCGTAGCATTAGTGCATACTCCTGTTTCACTGTAATGGATAAATATTTCAGATTTGACAAATGGCGATTCATATCTTACTTCACACAAGTGATTTATTTGCCTTTTTTAAAACTTTAATGCATGTTGTGATGCACCTACAGGTTTTTGGGAATACATAAAGAATATCTTTGCCAAGACGGTTGTTTGGACCTAAATTTAAGAGTGCGTGAACATAAATTCCTCAGATAGATATGTCATCATACGAGAGGCGTCAAAATTTCGCGAAAAGTGAGAATGTTTAATTGCAAAAAATCTAGAGCTTACACAGAAAAATTAACTTCAGATTTGAGTTCAGCACACCCAAATTAGGTAAGGACAAGTGATGGTATCAATGCGATAAGAACTTTGTTCCCCAGTGAATCTGTAACTACAAATACTATTTCTGAAAGACAACGCTGGACTTCAGTGCTTTCGAACTCTTCCATAGTGGTAATTAACAATACCATTAGCTCCGTGAACACCTTCAACGATCCAGGAGTTATCAACAGGCACAAGGTGTTGTGACGTATATTCTAGATTAACTTTCCTTTTTTAGTTTCTTTCCCTATGTAATTCTTGAGTTTATTCTCAGTATTCTTCCCGCTTAACGAACTATCTTTTCCTTCAAATGAATATGTTTGGCAACATAATTGAGGTGGAATGCACGTGACGTATGCATGTAATAAGATAAGAACGGGAGATAAAAAGCGACGACTGATCTATTGTATGTGAGAGGTGTTGATATTATTGAGAGCGATTATTGAGATGTGTTGATAAGAGCGATTATTGAGAGCTATTATTGTGAGCGATTACGATGAGCGTTGTTAAGAAAGTGCTGTACGAGAGAATTGAACAGTGTTGAGATAAATGTGTGAAGAGTGTTGTGATTCCATTCCGAATAAAGGACTGTTTCCGTAAGTTGACTTCTGATTATATGTTTTGTCTGGCCGTTAAGGTTTGTTTCATTTAGGAACAATTTATTAGTATGTTGATATTTTATGTTAGCGTAAAGGTCAAGACTTACTTTTACGCGACAGTGTGTAAAAAAAGAAATCAAAGGAACTTGAAAACAGAGCAAAACATTTCGCGGAATTTAGTTATTAAAAGCTATTGTCATACGAATTAAAAATTCTTTTACTAAAAGCTGTTGAAAGCTACGAAATTCAATAAAAACAGTGGCAGACAGCAAAGCAGAAAGAGAAACACTATGTCGCTCATTTTGCAAATTACGTAAGCTGGTCTATAAGAAAACTATTGGAATTAAAATTGAAACGGAAAACCTTGAATCAGGGTATGATCTGTATAGAAATAAATGTTTAAAATAGGAAGTATAGCATGTAACGTTTCCGTTACACTCCGTACTATACATTACTTCATTTTGTTTAGCGCTTTTTTCGGATTTATTGTGCTATAACGAAGTAAATTTCTCCGTCATTTTTATCCGCGCCGGGGTTCGAACCCGAGGCCGCTTATTCCGGAACAAGTCGCTCTACCAACTGAGCTACGCAGACATTTATTCTGATTCCTATCTGCCTTTATGTCGTGTGCGTCCTGCTGGCAGGTACGTCACATCTCCCCCCCCCGAAAGAGGGACGGGGGCATGGCCCACGGGTCAGCCGTGACCATGAATCGTTGCAGGCAGCCATCCACTGTAGAACGTGCACTTGAGAACTCCCAGTCAATCTGCTGTGTGGAATGCAACATCACACATTTTTATTTTTCGAAGCGCTGGAGAAGGAATTCTCTGATTTTTCCTGTCTCGCGGTGTGGAAATAACATCACACCAATGCGAGATTTTGAACGGCCGGGTCATCCGGATAGTTCGGGCGCCATTATAACGAAGTAAATTTCTCCGTCATTTTTATCCGCGCCGGGGTTCGAAATCGATGCCGCTTATTCCGGAACAAGTCGCTCTACCAACTGAGCTACGCAGACATTTATTCTGATTCCTATCTGCCTTTATGTCGTGTGCGTCCTGCTGGCAGGTACGTCACAGTGCCTCCAAAACTTTTCCCATAACAACTCAAAGTTTGATAATTTTCTGAAAAACGAAATCTGCTAAGTGCTCATGGCGTTGAAAGAGATTTCTCCCGACTGCACTCAGCAAGCCCGTTCTGTAGTTACGAACGAATCGGCAGCTTAATGAACCATCGATTGTTTTTTTTTTTTTTTTTTTTTTTTTTGATTGGAGGTTTAACGACCACCGTGAGCAACTCAATGGGCTATAAGCAGTCGCCCGTCCCTAACTTAGGGTCACTGGTTCCAGGGAAGGGAGAGAGCCAGTGCCGTAAGACAAACTCAACAGCCATGCCTGACCGGGATTCGAACCCAGACCCCTTACGGACGAATGATCAGAGGCCAGCACCTTAGACCACTGCGCCACCGAGGCGGCCACGGTCGACTGTGCTTGATCTCTCATCGTTCCCTGCTAATTCTGCTGAAGCAATGGAAACTGAGTTACACCTTCCCTCTGCTACGAAAAGTAACATTCCCAGTTATGCATCGACCCTCAGTGCCACATCCACAAGCATCGCAGATGTGACACCATCTGCTCAAAACAAATATATCACTCGAATTGGTGATATACATAAAATGCAAATCCCAGAATCTTCTGCAGTCACACAAGATTATTGGAACTCCGGAAAGGAATTAGTATTGATGCCCTACCCAATACAACACTGAAAATATACAATGCTGCAATAAAAAAAGCCCTGCCCCGAGGAGCCATAACCCATATGACTCGTCGGCCAAAAACTGTAATAGCATACCTTTCTCAAATTGAATTTGCCAACCAGCTTGTCCGGAAAGGACTCATTATTGGAACTCGTACATTAGGCGCCTCTCCTTCTGCTGAGAGACTTGTCCAATTGTTGTGTTATATAGTTCCACCAGAAGTAAAGAACTCTCTTCTACGGGCTGCCCTCAGTACCTGCGGAGAAGTGATGGGTGACTTTCGTACGCTCTCTGCTGCGCCTCTTGACCCTGATGACTCCAAAATTTTGAGCTTTCAAAGACAAGTGAAAATGCGTTTTCCCACTCCTGAAGATCTTCAAAACTGCCCCACCCGGCTAAAATTATGTGTAGGTTCTCGTTTCTACGATATACTCATTGAAACAGATTTACTCTGTAATCACTGCAAATCATCTTGACACGCACGTCAAAAATGCCCACATCTCCGTCAGCAACATATTGAAAATCCAGCACCTCTCAGACCTTCCTCCTTGAAGAAACAATCATCACTTCCCCAAACCTCAACCTCTGACTTAGCACTGGCCGGACCTTCTGAAGAAACCACCAGGAATCGCTCTCCTCATTCTGAACCGAGTCAATTGACAGCCCTGCCCATTCCCTCCGAGAAAACGGCGCACAAATTGCCTAAAGAATCATCGCTAGCCGATGAACAGATGACAGTCTCTTCTTCCGGGCTTTTACGGAAAGAAGTTAAAAGTTCTGTCTTGCTGAATTTTGGCTCTTTCTCGTGTACTAAACTTGATGGCAAGAATTTTGACCCTTTGGTGTATAACATGCCTGAGCAGAACTCGCATTCTACAACTGCATTAAACATCATACAAGTTCATCCAACTCTGGACATGGAAGTCGTACCTTTTCTGACTCCAACTTCATGCACTTCAGGACCTGATCACCCGAATCAAAAAGAGAGTAGTGAGTCCTGCTGTCACGCTACACCTCACTCCGTTGACTACCACTCTAATTCTACTTCTCTGATTAAATACTCGCCGAAAACGATCGTCTCTCCTGTTCCCCATGAAACGTCCATACCTCCCTCTCAAGAAGCATCAAGATCGTAGATGCCACCGCCCTCCCAGTCGACCATAGCTGAGTGTCAACAACTTCCAGCCGACGGACCAGAGCCGCCATTCTCGTAGCGACCGAGAATTTCCTTTAAGTGATGATTCTCCCACGGATTTCAAGAAAGCAAAGATTCAGAAAAGAGGAAATACTTGCAGAGCTACCTCTCCCGCTGTTTAATCTGACTGCACTACTACAACAATGGAGTCTGAAGAGCACTCTAGTTCAGACTCTTCCTCAGAGGTATCTATAAGGTGGGAGCTGTTAAAAGCTCTTGAGAAATCTAGTGTTTCAAGACACCCCTTGCCCTTATATGCCTTAAAAGCGATACTCTGCTATAGCAAAAAAAAAAAAACAACTGCTTTAAAAAGCTAATTAATCAATGCGAAGGATCATTTGTTGAGATGCTTCAGAAAATTCAGGAACTAAAGGTCTTTGCAAAACTACAGCTCCAAACCCTTTCTCATGTGCCAGATGATGTTCGAACCCTTCAAAAAAATTTCCGTCGTTTTCAAGAAACATATCTCAAGCTTCATGACTCTAATTCAGACCCTCCTCTTCCAGATCTTAACATTCAATTGTAGGGGTTTCTCTATTCCCCTTGCAAATGCTTTAGTGCATGAAGACATTGCTCATCGAGCCGCAGAAGTGTTCCTTTTACAAGAAACAAATTGCTCTCCTGACTCTCCTTTCTCTCGGTGGAGAAACTGGGAGTATACTTTTCACCACTCGTTTCGCACCTCCTCTCGTGGCGGTATTGTCATCGGATTACATCGGCGATTTCTACAAAACATCTATTAAGTCACTATCCACAATATTTACCTAAATTATCTTCAGCACCTTTCCTTCATGCTTGACGATAAAACATATCATATTTTCAATATTTGTATTCCTTGCGATGATTCCCCAATTGAACATCTCTTGACCTCTCTCAATAATGCTCTTCTAATAATTTCGTAATCCTCTAATGTAATTTTGTTAGAAGACTTCAACTGTACTACTGATCCTCAGATAGACCGAGCTCCGAATCAACAAGAACATCGTCCTTGCCTTATCCAAGGTTTACAGTGTTTGCTAGCTGACTTCACTCGCATGGACACCTTTCGTTTGCTTTATCCATACCATCACTCTTATACTTGGCGTTCCAGCAACCCTGCTTTATCATTAGTTGCAAAATTAGATAGATTTTATGTCTTCTCTGTTCTGGTGCCGGCACTCCAAGGAAGTCACCATCACGCAACAGCCTCTTTCGATCACTGTGCGGTTACTCCCCAATTTGGAGCAAGAATTTCTCGTTTTTCTCGACACCGACGTTGGACGTTTAACAGTACTTTCTTACATGATTCCACTTTCTGCAGAATTGTTCGCAGCTTCGTACAATCAAAAATCGACAACACCGATCCCACCCAGCGGACGCTCCAGTATTGGTTTGATACGAAACATCAACTCTTAACTCTCATCCACCAATTCACTTACTCCGCTACAGTCAAGCGAAACATGAAGTTGCAAATTATTCGGTTCGAGCTGGCTGATCTCACGCTAAATGATCCGATGTTCCCGGTTATAAACCGTGTGTTAATAACCGTCCCCACTCCCATGGCTGCTCAGGCGATCCAACCATTACGTCTTCTTCATCTTACTCCTATTAACAACTTGTATGAGTACTTTCACTCTCTCGAAAAACTCGTCGGGAATCCACCACGATTCGACATCTATGACTCCCCTCTGGGGAGATCACCTCAGATCCTAACGTTATGTGTTCCTTAGTACACGATTTTTTCAAGCGAAAATACGGGGCCACAGACGTTAACGGCGCAACTTCCGACTCCCCACTTCTTACGTCTCTTCCTCAAGTTCCAAATCATCTACAAAATAAATCTCACGAATCCTTTCACCTTGCCGGAACTCCAAACCTCATTTAAATTTCGCAATCCGAGTGCTGTACCAGAAACTGATGGCCTTCTTTATGCATTCTTTGATGTCTTCTCTTCACACCTACTCCAGCTCCTGCTTCTGGCTTTCAACGATGCGTTCACCTCCTCCAGTCATTCACAATGCTTCACGCAAGCTTACGTTTCTTTATTCCTAAAACAAGGTAGACCTCCTGGATCTTACACACTGTCGCCCAATTTCATTATTAAACCTCGACTACAAACTCTACACAAAGCTTCTTTCACACCTCATCAATACCATCCTACCTCATATCGTTTCCTCTTAACAATCTTATACTGTGCCTGAACGTTCGATCACTGACAATCTTACACTCCTACGTGACTTAATCTTCCTTGCTGACACTCAGTCCGAGCCATTGGCGCTCCTTAATATTGATCAAAAAGCAGCATTTGAAAATATATCCCACGTCTATCTTTCTGCAACACTTCAAGCATTTGGTTTCACTATTTCCTTCATTACCTCACTCCTTTCTCACTATCAAGGAGCAACTCTACAATTTCAGACCGTTGCCTTCCTGACAGCTCCCATAGAGTTCTCCAGAGGAATTCGTCAGGGATGCCCTCTACCTTAATCAATTATTTGCCATAGTCTTTGAGCCGTTCTTGTGCCTGACACGCAGATAGTTTATATATCGGCTCCCTCCAGCAACAGCCAGCACGAGACATTACAAAATTACCTACTCAGCCTATGCATATGATGCAACTTTCTGCATACGTCATGACACCCAATTCTCCACAATCCTTCTCTGCTACCAAGAGTATGCTACCGCAGCGTCAGCCTCACTCAATCTTGAGAAAAGCACAGGCCTCTGGTGCAGCACTTGGAAACACCGCCACGACACTCCTTGGGGAGTCAAATGCTCAAGTACCACCCAAAATATCTTAGGAATTCATCTCGGAACCCCATCGGAGGCTGTAAGAACGAATTGATCTTCTCTCTATCCCTCCCTTCTCAAGGCAGCAGGCTTATGGAGAAGAGCGCAATTTTGCACCTCCTTCCTTCAAAGAGCTCACATTGCTCGCACATACATCTTATCAAAGTGTTACTATTCCTGGCAAATGGATACCGCTCCTGGCTACAGACTCCGTCAAGTTCAGTTGTATGGCCAAAGCATCATTGGGCCAGCTCCTCTACTTTCTGCCTCTCACCTTCACAGGGAGGAATTGTTCTTCCTGCAGTAGATCTTGTTTACCGTGCCGCACGGCTTCACTGGTTCTTTCATGTGATCAATAGCTCCAACCCAGATACATGCACAGTATGTAATGTTCTTGCCTCATTGAAAAATCCTTCCTTAACGTTCGCCGTCTTTCTTCGAATGGATGGTTTCCCAGCTTTGCGACAAAGCCTCCCGGCCGTATATTGGGAGTCCATAGAAATCCTGAGGTCTCTCCTATTACAGAGAGCACCCCCGCTCTTCTACTACGGAGATTCTAAAGTAACCACTCTTCTACTCATCAGCTCTTCCTCCCTCTGATCAACCATTTTTTGCCTCTCCAGAATGGATGCGTGCAGGCATTATTACCGTACGAGACCTTGTGAACCTCAACCTAGGCTTCTCTCGCCTATTTACTCATCTTCATGATTCCGTCTTCTCCTGGACACTCTACACGTCGATAAAATCGTCGATCATCCGTTTATACCCATCTTTGGCCTCTCCTAAAGGAAAGCTACAGGTTGCAGCAGCACCGCTACTCTTCCCGTTTTTTGTGCAACTCCGTATGGACTCTTATACGCTTGAGGCATGCTCACAGAAGATCTTGAGGGAAATTCTTCGCACATGTGCACCTCAGCAAACCAATGCCTATCCCTACTGGTCCGCCTGCCTGCTTGACAGCTGTTTGGTCTGCGACACATCCTCTCCTTGCTGCACCTGATAAGAAGAATGTTTATTGGCTGTTTCTGCATCGCCACCTCCCCGTTCCTCACTTATTACACTGAATGACTCTTGTTGTCTCTCCACAATGTGCTTACTGTGATGTCCCGTCAGACATTGAACATGTCTATGGTTTTGTCCAGTCTTGCTACCTGTGTTAAATCACATGTTCCGTATTGCACACCATCTTTGCCCAGGAAATCTGAGTGTTGTCTCATATTTTACCCTACTTCAAGATATTCTTACTGCTTTTTCTCTCCCATCAGTGTGTGTTTATTTTTTCACGCTTGTAAGAATAGGAATTTACTCCCATCAACTGACGCATCAGGAAACCTCCACTGTACCTACTTTTACAGAGGCAAGCGAGAAGCTTGTCCATCACTTCACAGCTCGATTAAAGTTTCGTTTACAGTTAGTGCATGAACACGCTGTCAATACAGAAACTCTTCCCAACTTCTAAAAACTCTGGAGACCATACCTCAGCTGGTTCTAGATTGATGGCCTGAGAGTTTACTTTACAGTTTGAACTATTATGAATACTCTATCCTTTTGTTGACAATTGCATCGTTAATTAACCTGTTTAATTTCCCCCTCTATCTTACCCTCAGAAAGTTTATAAAGTTTTTCTCTTTGCCTACTTGTTCTGGCGCTCATTTGTACATATTCATTTCAATAACTCACATTCTTATTCTGTACTCCGAGTGTTTAATAAATGCATATTTAAACCTTAGCACCCTCTGCCTTCATGTCGCACCGGCCGCTGCCTTAGTCAGGGACAATCCAGCTGCCGAAGACTGGGGGCCAAGATTTAAATTGTAGAGTCATTTTGGAGGGGTTTGGCCATAACTCACCACGCTGTGTAAGCCGGTTGGTGAGTGTATGATAGCATTTCCTCTAACCCCGATGGTTTAGTTATACCCATATTGGCGGTCGTCAGAGCCCTTTTAATGGGAACAGGATGCACCGCAAGGCGGCGGGGTTGACATTTGTCAAAGAGAGGCTGTGGTATGTTGCGCATCCCCTGACCTTACATACCGAAGGGTGTACAAATGAATTTTTTTAACAGTGGTGGAAATTCAATTTTTGTTTTTTTGTTTTCTGTACGAAAACAGAAATGTGTGGAATTGTTTTACGAACGAAGACAATAATGTGCACGAAGACTAACACGTGGAATCCGTGAAGTCTAGTTTACAAATACCTTCGATCTTTATGTTCTGGTGACAAGATGATATGTTACATCGCGGAACGCATGTTGATCGATAAAAGAAATTTCTAACAACGCACAAAGTTTTCCTTCGTGATACATTTCTTGATTCAAAGTACTCCAAGGGCGATGTCAACCTGGTAGCGTGATAGCCTAAGCTTTGGCCTCATACCGTCCATGCGTACTGGCCTGTACTTGAGCTCAAATGAGATTGGAAGGTATGCCTCTCTTATGGCACCAGATACCACTCACACATACTGAGCCAGTGGTTCCAAATTAGCGACCGGCGACTGCACTGAGCCCTTAAGAATTGCTCGAAGCGGCAGTTAACTCCAACACAAACAAAAAATAAGCAAATAAAAAAAATCCATTATTAAGATGTTTTGAATCAGGAAATATGTTAAGAAGGAAACGTTAAAGCATATGAAGCATGAAATTTGTATTCACCTAGAAAATATGTATTTATTTATACAAATATTGATAGCTCTTAGAAGACGTCAACTTAAAAGCTCGTATTTCAAAAACGTTATGCAGCTGTACGATTTTTATTTTCTTTCGTTATGTTTCGATCTCTGCGAGAAGATAAGAATAAAGTTAACCTGTATCCTTATTTATTGGTCTTGGGTGAAAAAAACAAATTTGAGACCGCAGGAAAATAAACACTTACATTCCCCACAGAGTTAAGATTTTGGCCGAAAACTTAGAGCTGTAACCTTTTGGAAGGTGGATCACAGCGAAATCTTTCACAACATTTCATGCTTTTCTATCTGAAAATTTTGTTTTTAGAATTAATTCGAAAAGCACACAAAGGAAAAGTGATTTCCGTTATAAAGAAAGGCTAAATGATGGATTTATTGATCTCGTCGTCATATACACCTTCAGTGACAAGTCATCATTGTAACTGATTTCCGGTAGGTGATCGCAGCATTCTGACCAATAATCTTACGTTCATCTTATTTAGAAAACACATCGGCTCAGAAGAAAGGAGGATATTCACATCATTTGCGGTCGAGCGATTTCAAACGCTGGGTGTTTTATTCCACTGAAAATGATTGCGACTAAAAGATCGTTTCCCTGGGTAGGCATAAAACTTTATGTGGCTTTTTTGATTTCATTTCAGTTTTCAATGATTAAATGCTGCTAGATTTTAACATTTAAAAGATCATTTCATAGATATTCGAACTAGGATTTGCTAAAAATATTCTAGAAAAGCAGAGAAATAATTTTTAAAATTCAGGAACAAGTTCGAAAAATACTTGTGGAAGAAAGTTCGTTACTATGCCAAAGGCAATTTATTCTACTCGTGAGTGTCTATCTCATTCCCTTTACTATTACTTCTGGCTTTGCTGCTACACCACCTTAAATGTCATGAATGTATTCTTGAAGTTAGAATGAAGATCATCGATTTCTGCAACATTATGAGGTAATAACATTATGGAGCTATTTAGGGGAATTGAAAAAGAACAGAAAACATTTCGATGCGTCTTATTTCGTAAGATTTTTTGGATGTCAGTTACGTTAGCTGATATATTAAATGATTTGCTTTCATTGCAACATATCTATATATCTCTTGTTGTCTTGAAGCAAACGTAAATCAACAAAGGTCTAAATAAAGTAGTTGCAGTAGTTCCAGAAGGTACATAATTGTTACAAAAAGGTGATTGCTTCAGTTTGTTACAAACTCTGGGAGAAAAAATCCTCTCTGCTAAGATACACTGACAATGATAAATGCTGCTCGTGAAGGATATCACTGGATTTTCATATTTTTCGAACAATCCCAGAGAGGCAATTAACGGCACCATTCGTTGTATAAGAATCTTAGAGGATCGAAAGATTTTCAGCAAGCGGCATGTTCTTGAAAAAAGAAACCTAAAAGGAACCTGAATCAAGACGAAACACTTCTCAGAATTTGATTATTATTAAACACGATCATCAATAAAATTCCAAATACTGGAACTAAAATTTTTTGAAAAGCTGCAAAATCAAGGAAAACAAAGCTGCTAGGAAGACAGTACGTCATTCAATTTGCAGATCATACAAGTTGCTTCTATGAAAAGAACTATTCGAAATTAAAATGGAAACAAAAACTTTGAACCGCAATAGGATCCCTCCAGAAATAACTATTTACAATCGCAAGTAGAGTATACCCTGTTTCTTTGTTCCGTCTGCAAGACATTTTCTGTACCAGGTGTGAATTTGCTAACTTCTGAAAAGAGTGAAATTCGTAAGTGTTCATGAGTTTGCAACAGTTTTCAAGCAGATTAAAAATATTGAAAAAAGCTTAGAAAACCAGAAACCCAAGATTTACGTTTTTAGAATATTTGCAATACAAATTTCGGACATCTATGGCAAAAGCAGATTTTCGGAAAAGCACACGAACCAGGTGATTTAAACTGCTTTAAATTCTGAAGGAACAGAACTCGTATTTTAGCTCACTTTCTTCAAAGCGTTTGTAAGATCTGTTGCATACGAATTAACGACTGGCGCTACGAAAGCGCGGAAAACTCATCTCAAATTTTTTGCTATGACAAAGCAACACTTATCAGTCAAGTTCGAACTAAAAACAATGTGAATCCAGGAAAACTGTTTTGGGAATGTTGTAATCTGAACTCTGATGTCATAAGAAAAGAAAACAGTGTGTAAAAAAGAAAATCTGTAGGAAAGCAAACCCGTGAAAAAATTTCTTTCGTGACAAAGAAACCGTCAACATACACATTAACGTTTGAAAATCCAGAAACAGTACACACAGATACATTGATAAACTGACACCTAAACTGAAGTCAGATGTTGCGTAAATAAAATGAATAAATAACCAAAAATATAATTCTGTGAAGGATACATTAAATTTTGAGCGTTTTTTTAAAGTACCAGTAACATTTACTGAACAGTATTTGCATATTCACAAAAGTGCGAAGACTTTGTGGTAGGCAGCAACTGCCACACAGCTACCGGATTGCAGCAAAAAGTAACACGCGTGAATATAAGATAAAGACTGATTTGGGAATTTCGAAGAGATTCAGTGTCGTCAACCACCATTTTTGGAACTACAAAAACTGAATCACAAGACTTCTTTCAAGATATAAATTGAAAAGTTTAAAAACACAAAATATTACACCCACTTTATGTGCCATACAATGAAACTCTTGACGCTCAAATTAGCGCATGCGCTCAAGACAGAAAAAGAGAAATTAAAGGCTACCAGGGAAATCCGGGTAAATTTTAAAATGTATGTTAAGAACATTTAAAGAACCATTCCAAAACCTTCAAAAAGATAGCTCAAAAGGATTTATCACAAGAGAAGAAAGCATGAACGAACGGCAAATAAATTCGAGAAAAAGTTACTCTCGACAGCGCACAAAACCAGTGATAACTTCCTTTGAATGTAAAGCATTCTCAGTTCTTCTTTTCGTAATCGGAATTAATTCAAATCATCCTGCAAAGAAAAGTTGCTGCTCTGCAGCAACAATACGTATTTTTACAGTGATCTACCACTTATTACAGATATATCATACTTATGCAGTGATCAGTTTTCGCAAATACTTTCCCGTACAGGCAATACTAGCCCTTACGTTCGGGATTTTGTTATCATACGGGTTATGGCATGTTATTCGACACAACGCGCGGTTACTAATCACACAGATAGAAGACATTCACCAGATCGCGAGAGAAATATCTTTCGATTCTACGAAAAACCAGAAAACAATCATTTTCTTTTTACTTATAATAGCGGCTGTAACAGTTGTTCAAGCGCTGCTTGGGGTATTTCTGGCGGATTTAAAATTAAAAAAAATATTTTACGTCGATATTCTGTTCTTTGGATTAAACATTGAACTGACGTCTAATTGGTTAAATTTATTAGTGTTTTTCGCACAATTAATGATGATTCTTCATCAATTCACAGTCCCACTGCTGTACGCCTTGCTGTACGGAATTTTGTGTTGTCGTCTCAGAAGCGTGTTAATCACCTTAAATTTGCACATGAAAGAACTGTTTTGGCACAGCCAGAGCTTTCAAGAAATAAATAAAAACGTGAAATCGTACAAAAGGGTTGTTCAGATTATCGACCATTTCCAGCAAGCTTTCTCGTTTCCAAGTTTTCTTCTCATGGTAATTTTTTTCACTTATATATTCTTCATGATTGCATTGTTAAACAAAAGCCCAATCCCGATTGGTGAGAACTTAATTGAAATTGTGAATTGGACTACACTCGTTAGTTGTTGTCTTCCTGTGATAGGCATGCTTACTTGCGCATCGGAAGTATCGGAAAAATCTCATGCAATTGAATATACTTTACTTTCACTTTACGAAAAATCATTGGAAACACAATGCAATAACGAAAGATTTCAGAAATGTTTGAAATTTGCTGCGAATAAACCTGTGCGCGTGCTTTCGGGTTGCGGTGTCATATATTTTACCAAAGGTGCTATTTTAAGTGCTTTTGGTGCACTGGTTACCTATTCACTTATGATCATGCAAATTTAGCTTATTTTGTAATTATTTTACTGAAAGATTGCAGAAGTTTGGCTGTATTGGCAGGAACGATCTGCAGTAAGGTTCAAAAGTCCGACCTTAGCAAAGGAATATCAAATTCTACAGAGACATACTTCAAACACAATATCAAAATAAAACAATCTTTCGATGTGATATTTTGTTGTTTCTCTGAAACTCTTTTCTTTTTGTAGTGAAGCATTACATCTTGGAGAACTCAACACACTGGCACATGAGCTCCCATCCAGAAATTCCTGCTACACATATATTACTGTGATGACAACGTCAAAGTGTTTTACGAAAACTCGTACGAAACATTTCCGATCAAAGTATTATAATTTTAATTGTACGAAGTCCAAGTCCTAGGATTTAAGAAACACGTCTTTCGAAAAGGAGATTTCGATTAATGTCATTTCGAAACATAACAGAACCACGTGAAACCTTCTTCAACATAGTAAGTCAAAAGCACGTGACATCGAAGTTTTTTATTAACTGACACTACGTTTTGAAAAAAAAACTGAAAATTGTTGGTCACGTTTATCTGTATTCAATATAAAAACAATTTGTGAATCAGTTTTCAAGGAAAGAGATTATGTAACAAACCTCAATGAAAATTCACGCCATTTATAGAAAAAACTACACCGGTGAGAAAATGCAGAAGCTCATAGCAAATGATTGAGGCTTCCATCTAGTCAGCATGAGACATTATAGTGATTTCAATTCCGTAAAACGCATTGTTTGTGTGAATCAAACTTGAGTAAGTGCACAATATTTAAATATGTAAGAAGAAAATGGTGAGTTTATGTTATGATCTTATGTGTCAGCTAATAGACGTGATAAAACGGTATGTCTGTTAGATAAAACAATGGTAGTGATATGGAAATAATACTTCTTTCCTAGCACAGAATCTTTATTTGCAACAATACTAATGAAAAGTGAGCAGTCACACGAATCATGCGATTATTGAGAAACAATTACATTGGCAGTTCTTGAGATCTCCGATGAACATTTTGAACTTTAAATTATTGTTTTACCTATTCTGTTTAAGAACTAGAATTCAAGAAATCTACTGGTAAGCAATCGCACGGATCCTGTGGTTATTGAGAAACAATTACACTGATAGTTTTTGAGGTCTCCAAAGAAAGCTTTGAACTTTAAATTATTGTTTTACCTATCGTGTTTAAGAACTATAATTAAGGACATTTACTTGTTAGAAACGGATGTTGCTTTTTGTCAATTAGTAATACTTAGGAGCTGTTCATCTGCTTCCATTTTTAATATCGTTAATCCAGTTAGCTTTACCAAATCGCAGTTCCACTCAGTAAGAAAAAATGTCATAATGTTATGTGAAAATTATTCAGAAGACGAACGAACCAGATTGTAGTGTAAAATCTTGTTAACTTTATGCTTGAAGTTTCTTAAAGGTAAGTACAGTGTATTAGCACTTCATTTGCGCAAATTAAGCAATGTAATCTAATAAATAAAAAATCGCATCACGCTCACCTACTGAAAGCCCATTACTTAAATATTTTTGACATATAACGGGAAATGCGAAAAGCTTAATCAAGTCACTTCTGGTTTCTTCATGGTGTCGGAAACTTTTTCGAACTAATCCTTTAATTTTGTTCGACACCATGATGATCAGCCTTGTAAAACCTATGAAGGGCATGATTTCATCACTTAGAAATATGAATTAAAAAAGTATAAACGTTATCACCAGTGTTTCTGAAAATACATATTGGTTACATTTTTTCAATTTTGGGAAATCAGATCTCTCGATCAACGAACACCCTTCAGCGATTTTTCGAGTTAGCATATCAAACGATGTTGAGGGATTTCTTTTTTTTTAACATAAGACTTTGATTTTTGATATTCTTAAAATTTCATTTGAGCTCAGATTCTCAGTATAGAAAGATGTGCGCGATGAAAAATGTTGATAGATCGAATTACAAAATTGTTGATTTCCAAAGAATTGCTAAATTCTCTCAGATTTTCAATTACCGTGTCATTAAGAAGTAAGTGTATATATAGTACAATAACCGTGCTGGAAACAGCTTAGTGTTGATATTTTGTCAGAAGCGGAAACAAAATTGGATACCGTATTAGGTCCTCGCAGAGAGAACTACTAGACTAGAGAAGATAATAGTTCCTGCTTGACGTACTTTTTTTAAATACAGATTATCTATCAGTGAATTGTATGAAATTTTGAAAATAATTTTAAAATGAAAGCGTATAAGTTGACCCCAGTTTTGTGCAAAGAACTCTGGTCTCTAAAAGTCAAAAGAATGATTTACAAATTAAAGGAAATGATGTGGTTAAAACTCTGGAGATTCAAAACTTAGATCTAGTAATTTAGCACAACATGACTATTTACCTTTTCTTTTTCAATCAGCTGAGCTTATTCCCCAAACATTAGACTGTAGAGAAATTTTATCTGATCTTTCTTGCAGAGATTGGTAATACCTCCTATCATTTAAGATATTGTCCTTACTTTGAGTATCATAGTTTTATCATGCGCATAACTCCATTTTCCGAGTTTAACAAAAAAGAAGGTAATTTGATTCCATAAAATTCATAATAAATAAATAAATCCCGTCGATCATCCCGTTTTTAGGTAATATGAAATCCCAGATATCTGAAGAATAGTTATTTGGCTACTGTTAAAACAGATCTGTGAGATCGTATATCATGCTATTCAAAGGAACAAAGTACTGTGAGCTCTGTAATCAGTGCCGCGGTAATGATGTGGCACACAAATTGCAAAAAATCTTGGTATTCGTTGCACGTGACGAGTGTGATTTTCTTGGTGAAAGGAAATAACACCGAGGATAGCAGCATAAAATATCTCGTTTTCAGGTGTTAAAGCACCAGAATAATTTTCTTTCGGGCTGTCTTTCTTGTAGCGTTTGTGCAAGTGGGCCTTACATGTTTGTTGTTTTAATTATGTGTCTGTAAATGCTACATTTGCTATTGCGGGAATTATAATAAACTAAAAATGACTTTCTTTATGTACTTCACGAAAGCATGCAAAATAAGTAAGTTTCCGAAAACTAATGTCAAATAACAAAATTCTGAGCCCAAGATATGAAAATTTGTCTAATTTGTTTTTCATTCCTGTATTTCTTCACTGTGCCTCAAGAAAAACAATTTGTAGCGCATCGAAAACCAATATGAGGTTATTCTTGATAATACCTTAATTCCGGAAGACAGCAAGGAAACATGAATTAAACATGTGACGCAAAAGCCTTAAATACTATTTAAAAGTCCCGCGACTTGACGTTTGATAAGTTCTCTAGTTTCATTATTTAAAGGCAGAAAATTTACTTCCAACTGATTTTTAAATTATCGGAATAAATAAAGAATGATTCATGCATGCAAATAGTTTGGACAAAACATTTACGCGCCGAGTGTTTCAATGTTTTGTTTTTTAAAGAAAGCAAACCCCGAAATGCTTTTCGGAATGTCGATCATTTGTGAAATGCTTTGTGCATTAGAAGTGGGATCATTTGAAGTCCAAATTAAATCCTACTCTTGGCAGTGATAACCCAGTTTTCTAGCTTTATGTTACATACAACGGAACTTTCTGCGTTGTTTAAAATGTATCCTAATGTAAGTGGTTTCACTATTGTTTATGGAGTGATAAAATAGTTAACCTGACTTCACCAATGCCATTCTTTGTAAAATTTGATCCTCATGCACTGTAATTTACCCTCGCTGTAGTTTTGAAATAAAAAGGCAATTAATATTTTTCTTTTTAAATGTTTTCCATCTTGTGAAACATGATTTTGTTTTGGTTGCTAAGCACTTATTATTTTCTTTCATGATGTAAACAGTTGAATTTTCCCTTACCGTTTGATTTCTGCTGTGTTATGTAAATTCTCATAGATTCGCAGTTGCAAACTCCTGTCACTTATTACGAGAAATCATGTTTAGCACAAAAGCATATAGTTATTTTTAAGATTATGTATCGCCTACAGCGAATGTAACCTATTGCGGAATGTTCTCAAATGGCGGCTTTTTGTTCTGTACGCTTACGTATCTTTCATGATTACAAACATAAATGAAACTAATCATACTTAAGAATTGAACTGCTAATTTAAATTTATTGCTGAAAATATTTTTCTGATTGTATTCCTTCTTTCGCAATACCAGTTCTGTATGCCTCAGAAGTACAAATGATTCCAACACGAAATGCGTTGCTTTCACATGCCGTAGAATTCATGGTAATTCTTTTCCGAATAAAGAATCGCAGGAGTACATGTATGCAGAGAATATCGTCGTCAAACTTGCCCAGAATTGCACTACCATATAATGGGATTAATTAAACTAAGGGAAAATTGCCCTCTGCTTTGTATTTTATCATCAGTATTCAATTTTAAGTCAATCAAATATTTCCTACTCGTTAAAATGGAAAATTTGAGATAATTATGGACTAATATCCATACAGCACAAAAGCCTAAATTATGTTCTACTAGGTAGAGAACAGCCCTCATACTTTTACGGGAAAACGTTTAAAAATTAAGAAAAGGTGTCCCTACGTGTTACAATCACAAGATGAAACATGTCATGCATTTCTCAAAGCGTGTGTATTCATGAACCTGACTCACGTAAATTAAAGTGCATTTTTCCCCTCCCTTACTGTAAAACCTCATGAATACAGTATTCAGTGAAATGTGTCATTTTATATGTTTCCAGTGTGATTCTTTGTTCATATCGTAGTGAAATATGTCACAGCAAAAGCAAAAAGATCAAAGAACCATTGGTAGCGTAATGTATATGCGTCATTTCCTTTTCTTGCTTTTGTACCAGTCAGAGGTAAAAATATTTCTTCTCACAAATATTTTTATTGCATCAGAAAGGTTCTCAATGTTGTTAATTTCAGGTTCTAGGAAACAGTTTCTGCCAAGACCTTCATAGAGTAATGTAGCTGGCCAATTTGATGCATTTTCGTTACAGTGGGGGAGATTTAGGTTTATTTCAGTGTACAGAAACAATAATCTTGTAGAAGCCTGTAAGCTTTAGTGTACAAATATCTTTCATGTCTCCTAAGAAATATTAATCTATGGGAAAGGTTTCTAACACTTATATATGGGGAAAATGTTTTATAGTGAAACAATCCCAGATTAATCAAATCTCGTGTTCTGAAAGACAAAACTAATTCATGATCAGGATTTTTTGAATCAAGGATATTTTTGTGACGTAAAAAAAGTTGAAGAAGAAATTGTGTGTTTTTTTTGGAAAATGTGTAGTCGTTCATGCAAATATTTCTGTCTATTACAAAAAGACATCGACTTTAAGCTCTATTTCCCAAAGGTTCAATGCCTGAACGAGTTTGTTTGAGGTCTCTGTATAACGATTTTTTTATTGGAGGTTTACCGACCACCGTGAGCAACTCAGTAGGCTATAAGCAGTAACCCGTTTCTAATTTAGGGCCACTGGCTCCAGGGAAGGGAGACAGCCAGCGCCTTATTACAAACACAGCATCCATGCCTCACCGTGATTCGAACCCTGACGCCTTACGGGCGAATGATAAGAAACCATTGCCTAGACCACTGAGCCACCTAGGGGCAGCTTATAACGATTTTTATGGGTACCCATGAATAAGAAAAGCGATATCTATAATCTCTGTTTATTTATTCCAAATAAAGGAAAGATTCAAGACTAAAGAAAAGTCACCTTTTTTTCACGCAAGGTTATATCCTTGATGCAGAAGAAAGCATCACACTACTCCTGGAAGGGGGGAGTAGTGAATGGTAGTAACCTCTTTGACAAAACTCCATGTGTTTAAATTTTTGCTTTCTTCATAAAAGTTTTTTCCGTGCATTAATTTGAAGATCATAAGAAGGGTGATTTTCCTTAGGAAGAAAGCCACGTAGATAAATTTATTGATCTTCTCATCGCATGCATTTTCAGTGTCAAGTCGTCTTTTTAATGTATTAAGCGGAGGTCTCGGGAACACCTTATTCAGAAAACACATTCGCTCAAAAGCAAGGAGAGGTTTGCATCTTTAATTGTTGAGAGGTTTCAAAAGCTAGATCTTTACTTCGCCAAAAATGGACGGAAGTAAAAGACCATTTTCCAGGGTAGGGATAATATTATGCCTGACATTTTGGATTCCATTTCAGTTTTCAGTAGTTGAATGATGTTATATTTCAAAATTGAAACGATTTTTTTATAAATATTTGAATTAGAATGTAAGGGAAACTTTGTAAAGAAGCAGTGATATAATTTTCAAAATGTGTATTACTATGCGAAGTCAATTTGTTTGTCATACACATTTCTGCTTTACACATGCGTCTGATTATTTCAATATTTGCAACGTCGCAACAATGAATGTCATTAACGCTTTCTTCAAGTCAGCGTAAAGATCAGGCGTAAAGATCAGTTTTCTGCAAAATTTCGCAGAAGTGTTAGTGTGAATGAATATGGTAAATTAAAGGACCGGAACGAATTTCGATGCATCTTATTACATACAGTTTTTTGAAGGAAGATCTCACACCAGATGTGATACAGAATATTAAACACTCCACTTTAATTAAAAAAATATATTCATGTGTTTTCGCAATGAAGCAAAAACAAATTTACATTTACCTTACTGAAATTGTTACAGTGTCTCCTTTTAGAAAGACAAAATGATAGAAGGACAAGGGGTTTCATCAATTTTCTGGGAAAGATGCTATTTCGTTCAGATAATCTGTAACTACAAATATTATTTCTGAAAGACAACACAGGACTTCAGTGCTTTCGAACTCTTCCAGTTTGGTAATTAACAATACCGTTCGTTCCGTGAACACCTTGAAGGATTCAGAAGTTGTCAACAGGTAAAAGGTGTGCTGAAAAGAAAAATCAAAGGAACGTGAAAACAGAGCAAAACATTTCGCGGAATTTAGTTATTGAATGCCATTGTCAGCCGAATTAAAAATGCTTGCACTAAAAGCTGTTGAAAACTACAAAATTCAAGAAAGACAGGGACAAACAGTAAAGTAGGAAAAGTGACAAAATTTGGACATTTTCGAATTTACGTCAGCTGTTCTATAAGAGAACTATTCGAATTAAAATCAAAACGGAAAACCTTGAATCGGGGAATGATTTCTCCAGAAATAAATGTTTAAAATCGGAATTATAGTATTTAACGTTTCCGTTACATTCCATATTATAACTTATTTTATTCTGTTTAGCGTTTATTCTGTATTTTGGTGCTTGCAAGACTTTTCCCATAACAACTCAAAGTTTGGTAATTTTCTGAGAGCCGAAAGCTGCTAAATGTTCATGGTATTGTAAAAGTTATTACACAAACTAAACATATTGCCAAAACTGAAGCTCAGGAATTCAGACACCCTATAAAAGTTTTCCGATCATTTTTTAGCCAAATCTCGGATATGTTAGAAGAAATCATATTTTCGTAAAAGCAAGCGAATGGCGTAACGAAAACTGCATTACGTTCGCAAACATAGTACGTAAACTCACTTTATTCAAAGTTTTGTAATATCCATTCCATAAAAAACAAACGACTGGTGCTTTCACAGAGTTGGCGCCTCATCTCTAATCTTCGTTTTCTACCGAGTAACACTTATCAATCCGCTTCTAATCTTAAAACAATAAATGTGAATCCAGTAAAAGTACAAACGAATTTTAGGAAAATGATGCTTTTAGTCCCTGAAGGAATGCGAAAAACAAAAATGCTTACAAAAGCCAGCTTAACTGATTCAAACAGACATCAGCTTTGAGTGAAGCTACATATTTGGATATTATTTTCACAATTACTGCCAATATGTTTATTCAGAAGGGAAAAAAAAATCAGAGTTAAATTTCGTTCATGACCAAATAAGAGTCAGCTAACATATTAACTACCGACAAGAAGTAAAGTTTGGAAATTTAGGAAAATCGCATGGTATTCTGAGTCTTTGATTCGGAAATATCTGATACAAAGGAATATAAGGTTTGATACATAATATAAGTAACTAACAAAAATATTTAATTTTAAAAAGGATACATTATTTCTGCGCATTCTGTGAAGTATGAGTGACAAGCACTTCACTTAAACTCAGTATTTTGTAACTTCACAAAAGTGAAAAGTCTTCATGAAGGGTAGCAACTGGCAAACAAGTTACAGGTACAGAGAAATGTTTCACATGTGAATTGAAGAAATTTGTGTAAAGACTAACAAAGTAATGCTAAGTAAAAATCATCTAAATACGCGGCGTCAACTGAATAAATAAATACATCGCTCTTTCCACTTTAAGCAAAGCACAGCAACCGAAAAATTGTTATTCTGCTGCCGGCGGGCTAGATATCCAGAGATTCGGGAATAAATTCCCCAGCGGCGGCCGAATTACAATTTTTCGGTTGCTGTGCGTTGCTTAACGTGGAAAGAGCGATGGATTTCTTTATTCAACTGACGCCACGTATTTAGATGATTTTAATTTTGGATCTCGCCCTTTGAATTATTGCTATAATTATATATAGCCAGTGCCGGTAATGCCCACCAGATGGAGGCGTCTCAGTAGCTGAGCCCATGTTACGGATTTATGATGTCAGATGCTGACTGAAAAAGTAAAACACACATAGCGCCGTGAATTGTTGGTCACTGTGGTGTAAGGCTAACGCGCTCGGCTAGATATCGAGAGATTCGGGATTCAATTCCCCGGCGGCGGCCGAACAACTATTTTTCGGTTGCTTTGCGTTGCTTAACGTGAAAAGAGCGATGGATTTATTTATTCAAAGTAATGCTAATTGATTTTCGATAAGCCACTTTAATAAATATATGAAGAATAAAACAAATCCGCTTTCTTGGAGTAATAATTCATTAGACAAATGTAAGCTTTCACTGTCAACGGACAGCCAAGACTTTCGTGCTAATTTCCCCTGTAAGAAATTCCCATACTGCCTAGTTTCGTGCTAATTTCCCCTGTAGGAAATTCCCATACTGCTTTTCGTGCTAATTTCCCTTGTAAGAATATTCCCATACTGCCTAGTTCAACAGGACAATTCACGCACAAGTACTCGATTTTCAGGCGCCGCGCAAAAAAAGAGCATGTGACCTCACGTCCAGCCCCATAGACCTGGTAGAAGAATTGAATAACCTTTGACACTTTGCACTAAAAGCGGGCTTCAACATGAGGCGGATCAAGGATATCATCTATCACGCCGCCAGAAAGGCAGAGACAGGAACACAAGGCCATCAAGTACGAAAAGAAAAGAGAAAGTTTGTTGGAGCCATCTCATATGTCCCTGGACTAACCTATGCCCCCAAAAATACCCGAAAGAAATTAAGTCTAACAGTCGCCATTCGCTCGTCAAAACGACTCGCATCTCTTCTCGCGCAGGATGGGAGCAAAGGTAAACGTACCACTTACCAGTCATGTGGGTGTGTATGCTATACCTGTTGAATACCCAGACTCCTCTAGGAGGATTTATATTGGAATGACAGAAAGGTCCTTCGGAGTCCGAATAAATGAACTCCAACGTGACGTCAAAAATAGAAGACTTACTACGGCTCTCGCTCGAGATGGGACAAACCTCGAAGCAAAACCCATTTGGTCAGATCTCCGGAAACTAACGCCCTGCGATGAACCAAGGTCAACCGCCGCAAGATAAACTATTGAAATCCTGATGCCTCCGGATTCATGTCACACAGATATCACTATGGAGCTATCCACGATTTGGTATAAGCTACTCAACATCCAGCACCCGCACTTGCCTAGATCAACGTAGCTGTGAACGAGCACGTGATTACTCGCGCGGCTTGTTATTGGGTTGGTGCGAATGAAATGTCCGGCGCGAACGAGCAACGGAGAGAGGCCCCCACCAGAACATAATGGAACCACCCACAGTTGTTGTAGGTATTACGTCACAGAGTCACTATAAATAGCTAGAACGTATGTGAAGAACAAGGTTCAGGCGCCGTTTGTTTGGACGTAACGTGGCTTGCAAAGGAAACATAGCAGACGCCCGATTAGAGAGTCATCTTTCTGTATCAATTTAAACTGAGCCATTCTGCAGGAATCGCCACTCGAAGCGTTAACAGAGCATTTGGGGAGAACACGGCCAACGAACGAACCATTCGGCGATGGTTTGTGAAGTTTCGAAGCGTATTTACGGACCTGCCAAACGAACCACGTGACCTACAAAACGAAGCACGTGATCACCGACCTGTTGCAGTTTCTGACGATGTTCTGTTACGTGTGGTTGAAGCGGACCCCGAAAAAACGTACCGTGGGATAGCGGCAGAGGTAGGTGTCCACCACACAACAGTTGTTCGGCGACTGGCTGCGTTGGGTAAGGTCGAAAAGCTGGACATGTGGCTGCCGCATGAGTTGACAGCTGCCAACAAGACTAGGCGTTTGGAAGTCTGCACATCCCTGCTTTCCAAGAATAAACAGGAACCTCTACTGCATGGAATTGTCACAGACGAGAAATGGGTGCTTTATGATAATAGAAAACGATCTGCACAATGGTTAAGCAAGGCATAGCCTACTGGGCGGTATTCTAAGTCACCCCTACACACCAAGAAGATGATGCTCCTTGTCTGGTGGTCCACAGGCGGAATACTTCCTCGGAGTTTCTCTACAAGAGGCCAAACCATCACTGTAGAACGTTATTGTGCTGAATTACAAGAGATGCACCGGAAATTGCTGCAGAAAGATCTGGTGTTCTTCTGCTATAGGATAATGCTAATCGTCATGTAGCCCAACGAATGATGCCTGACACTAAGTGCCTTGGGCTATGAAGCACTGCATCATCCTGCCTATTCTCCGGACTGTTTTCCGACAGACTATCATCTGTGTAGTCGCTTGAATCACTTGCTGTCCAGAAAAAAGTTCACGACAGACAACGAGGTTCAACGTGCAGTTGATGACTTCTTCGGGTTAAAGTCACAACATTCTTTTTCATTTCGGGATCATGGCCTTGCCGCGGACAGATGGCAACTATATGTCGATGCTGAGGGGGATTATTTTGCCTAGGTAAGTTGTCCTACTTTTCCATTCTCGCCGTCCACGTGTGATGGTCCTTTGCCGGGCATTTCATTCGCACCAACCCAATATTTTAGAAGTTTTATTTATGATTTGTTCTTTGGATTCAGATTCTGTTTACATGTCTAAGTTCCGTTTCCTGAAGAAGCTGTCCGTTGACAGTGAAATCTTGCATTTGTCTAATAAATTATTACGACCAAAAAAGCGGATTTGTTTGATTCTTCATATATTTGAAACCTTTTTTGAAAATTTCAGAAAAACAGATTCGCTGGTATCAATCGTTAGTGTTGGAAATGGTAAAATAGAATCACACGGCTGTTTGTAGGGTATAAATGTTAAAGCGTGAAAGCACAACAAACCATTTCATCCACTTTTGCGTCAAATAACATACCCCTTGTCATTTAAATTACCACATGCGCTCATGGCAGAAGGACATAGACTAAAGCATATAAAAAAAATCCGTATAGATTCTTGAATGTGTATTAAGAGGCTTTTGGACGCTATTTAAAAGCCTTTAGGAAGAAGGTATACAAGGATTTATCGACCCAGACGAGAGCATGGAGCAAACGAATTCGAGCAATAATTCCGCTGTCAGTGCACAAAAAGGAAGGTGACTTCCCTTGAAGATAAAGGCTTTCAAATGTCCTTGTCATGCTCAGAATCAGCTCGTATTGCGCTGCAAGAAAAACCTGCTGAACTTTTATTTTTATCGAAGTATCTCATTTAGTAAATGCATACCATTTGTGTACAATAATCGGCTTTCGGAAATATTTTACCCTACAAGCAGTTCTAGCATTAGTATTCACGATTTCTTTACCATACGGGTTGTGGCATGCCATTCGATACAGTAAGCAGTCAATCATATCACAGATTAAAGACATTGGTCTAACTGCGACAGAAATCTCTTTAAATTCCTCGCAAACAAGAAAGCAGTTGCTTTTTTACGCTTCCCAACCGTAGGTTGAAGAAGCGTATATGCTCCAGCTTTGTCCGTCCGCCCGTCCGCACGATAACTGGCGTAAAAATGGTTCGATTTCGATGAAATTTTAGTATGTGGTAGGGAAACACCTGGGAAAAAACCCTATTGAAAGTGAACGAAATGGGGTCAAAGGTCAGGAGATAGAAGCGGGATCCATTCCACTGCTCTTTTGCGTCATAACTAACGGAAAAAAGGTTCAATTTCGAATAAATTTTAGTATGTGGTAGGGGACCACCTGGGGACAAACCCTATTGAACATTGGCGAAATGGGGTCAAAGGTCAGACATAGGAGCGGAATCACTTCCATCGCCATTATGCGTCATGACTTACGTAAAAATGTTTCGATTTGGATGAAATGTTAGTGTGTTGTAGGGGCCTGCCTGGGAACGAATCCTATTAAAAATGGGCGAAATGGGATCAAAGGTTAGGACACAGGAGCGGGATATATTTCATAGCCCTTATGCATCATAACTTGCGTAAAATTGCTTCGATTGCGACAAAACGTTATCATGTTATTTCGAAAGTATACTGAACCAGTTCTGTTGAATATCATCGAAATGGGATCAAAGGTCAGGACACAGGTGTAAGATTTATTCCACAGCCATTTTCCTCATAACTTGAGTAATAACTTGAGTAATGATTTCTAGTATGTTGGAAAGCGTATCATAATTAATGCACTGCATGATTTTACTAACTTGTTTTTACTATTTATTGCTTGCAGTTGTTGTTTTAACAGTCGTTCAAGCCCTGCTTGTTGTATTTCTGGCTGATTCGGAAACGAACAAGAAAGATTACACCGAATTTTCGGATGTAATAAGCATGTCTTTTGAATGTTCTGACGCGAATTAAATTTATCAAAGCTGTTCAAAGTCAATGGAACCGGTTTGGAAAACAATCAACCGGCTCCAACAATCGATAAAATGTTCAGAAATAGAAACATCACCTTAGTTCCACCCGCGTCTAAAAGGTATGTTATGAAAATTAACAAATGGCGAACAAAAGTTTCTCATAGTACAAGAAAGGTACCGGAGACAAACAGATTTTCAAATCTAACAGTTAAGGTGGTTCCACCTAAAATCTCTGCCTTATGTTTCCAATGGTCGAACTTCTTTACATATTTTCTTCGCAATTAATGCATTCCCAAAGATGAAAATTTGCACATCGATAAAACTAACTTAAAGTTATAGCATGGGATACTAAATACTTGCTAAAACATAACCATAATGAAGCAATCAAACATTTGCTTGTCTACTGACGTCCTCAATGTTCAGGTTGCGCCATCTATTGACAAGTCTGAACATTACTGAAAGAAAAATGATTGATTTTTAATATAATTATGGTTATGTTTTAGCAAGTATTAAGTATCCCATGCTATAACTTAAAGTTAGTTTTGTCGATGTGCAAATTTTCATCCTTGGGAATACATTAATTGCGAATAAATAATGTAAAGAAGTTTTACCATTGGATACATAAGGCAGAAATTTTAGGTGGAACCACCTTAAAGGAGAAATACAGAAGGAAACGTGATATAAGCTAAGTCTGCTAGCGGAAAATTTTGCATAAATACGTCTCTCGAGAGCAGAGATACTGAAAAAAAAAAAAAAAAAAAAAAAAGGGTTTCGGCGTTTACACAGCTAGTGGGAAATCTTTGCATTACTTAAAGAGGATGATGCTGCAAATATCTGTTGTAGTCAATGGCATACAGTAGAGAATAAATTTCTCAATAGGGTTTTTAGAAGTGGCGACCCAGCTACAAACTGAAGTACACAAAAACCACCTACCCCCTCAGAACTGTGAAGTATAAAATTCCTCATAAACTAGCCTAAAGTGTTCTACAATGGAAATGGCGTCCTGTGTCGAAATAATTTTTTAAATCGCGCATGTAAAAGCAGTGATATTGGGAAAATCAAATTAGGCATTTGAGTCACCAGCGGCAAATTTGTGCACTATTTTGAAACAACTTACACACACACAGAGTTTGTATATTTAGTAGTATTTGACCGAAGAAAGAAATTTTTCAATCGAGTTTTTAGTCCCGCTGATATTGCTGTAAACGGAAACGTAAAATTAAGCCCTCTAGTGGCCGACTTGTGCGCTAAGAAAAATTCGAAATCATATGAAAAACATTTCGCAGCGAAAACCCTCTCCAACAAAGAAATCATTTTTCAAATCGGTCTCTTAGAAGTTGAAAAATCGACAAAAATAAGTATCGGTTTACGCCCCCTAACGGAAAAAGCATGTGATATTTTAAGAAGCAAGTGTTCTTAAAAGGTTTTTCTATGTGAGTGGTATCGGTCCACGAAAGAATTTTTCAGTCATGTTTTCAGGCGCACATATTTTGCTACAATTACCTACGAAGCAGAAATTAACACTTACGCCTCCTGGTGGCCAAACCACATTTTATAAAAATTTAGAAGTTAAAATCAAAACATTTCCCACCAGGGGCTGTGTACGGTGCAGGAAGAATTTCTCAAATCGCTCTTTCATAAGCAGGTATGTCGGGAAAAGCGCGATTTACGTTTATTACACCGAGCGTAAAGTCAATACATTACTTGAAAATTTTGAAATTATATGAAAAACATGTCGCACCGGAACCTCTATCCAACAAAAAAGCAATTTTTCAAATCGGACTATAAGAAACAGAGATGTTCGCAAAAATAAGGTATGCATGTACGCTCCCAGGCGGTGAAACCATGAATTATTTTAAGAAGACATTCCCAAAATGTTTATTGACTTGAGTAATATCGGTCCACGAAAGATTTTATCCAATCGAGATTTTAGAAGCTCAGATTCTGCTGCAAATAAATCAAAAGCAGAAATTAACACTTACGTCCCCTGGTGGCCAAACGATTTTATACCCAAAATTAGAAATTATATGCAAAAATTTTCCCATCAGGAACTGTATCCGCTGCAGAAATAATTTTTCACATAGGAGTTTCAGAAGAAGAGATATCGGGGTAAACGCAATTTAATTTTACGCCACCTTGCGGAGAATCTATGCGTAACTTGAAAAAGTGACTCTACCTAAAATAATCTTGGACATAAATGGAATCGAAAAGTAAAAAAAAAATTTGAATTGGATGTTTAGAAGCAAATATATGGAATAAAATGTTTTTTGAACTCGACATCAGATTTACGCCGTTTAGGGGTGAAATTGTGCATCGTAAAAATAATCAACGAAATAAAGGATCATCATTCGCACATTTGAAGCTTCCTAATTAAAAAAAATAATTTAAATCGGACTATTAGTTGCAGAGGTGTTAGCAGACGGATAAACAAAGGACGGATGGATGGTGAATAAACCGATAACATGAGCACGGTCTTCTTTTTTTACAAAAGATGTGTTAAAAAGGTGTTCAACGTCGATATTATGTTCTTTGGATTAAAAATCGAATTGGCATCGAAACAGCTGAATTTATTAATGTTTATCGCACATGTAATTCTGATTTTTCATCAAATCACGGTTCCAGTTCTTTTTGTTATGCTTTACAGAATTTCATGTTGCCCTCTCAGAAGCGTGTTGATGGGCTTAAATTTGCAGTTGAAAAGACGTCTGACTTGGCACCACCAGCTTTACCATGAAATAAGAAAACACCTGAAAATGTACAAAAGGGCTGTTCAGGCTATTGATCGTTTCAAGCAAGTGTTCTCCTTTCCGAGTTTATTTCTCATGGTAGTTTGTTTCGCTTTCGTGTTCCTTATGATTGCATCAATAAACTAAAGCTCAACGCCCATCATTCAGAAAACTTAATTTAAATAGCGAGTTGGACTACACTCGCTATCTGTTGCCTTGCTATGCTTGGAGGGCATATAAAGTGTGCTGTGGGCACTCTGAAAGCATATCACTCGTTGCTGTCAATGATAAAAAGAGCGATTCATCAGATTTGCAAAAAGGACTGTTTATCGGGTTTCGGGACATGGGTGGCAGTATTTCTGAAACAGCGCACTTTGGGAACTGTTCGTGTGGTGCTGTGGTTAAAATGTATCGTGGTTAGAGAAATAACACCATTGCGAATAAGCGACGTGAAAACTGCGGAGCACCACGTGCCATTGATATGAGAGGTGAACGTTGACTGCAAAGGTGAGTGAGGGCAGATCGACACGCCACAGGGGAGCAACTCACTGGCCGAATGAACCAGGGTGCTACCAGTAGTGTGTCTAAACCGACAGTTCGGCGAACCCTGCTGCATATGGGGATCCGATGCAGACGGATGGTCACTGCACCTATGATAACGAAGGTGCATCGGAAGAAAAGGCCTACATTTGATTGGAAAAGGATTTTCTCCTCCGATGAGTCACGTTTTCTGCTTCATCAAACGGAGGACGTTGGCGTATAAGGCGAGAAACATCAGAGAACAAACACTCTTCAACTATTTCTGGAAGAACACAAGCTGATGGGGGCAGCGTTACGGTCTGCGGAATGTTTTCGTGGCATTCCCTGGTTAAACTCATACCTATGGAAGGCACTATAGACCGAATTCGTTATGAATCCGTCCGTGCAGACCACATATACCCATAAATACTGATTGTCTTCTCTGGGGCGTATGGGATCTTCCAGCACAACAATGCTAATTGTCATACAGCTAGAAATATCCGAGAATGATTGGAAGAGCACGATGAAGACTTCAAAGTACTTCCCTAGCCCCTAATTCCCCAGAGCTAAATTCAATTGAGCATCTGAGGGACCACTTTGATCGTGATCTTCGCTCTATGGATCCTCTACCCCGCACTCTCCGGAAGCTGTGAGATTCACTGCAGTCAGCATGGCTCCACATACCTGTAAACACCATCCACCACCTTATTGAGTCACTCCCAGCCCTTCTAGCTGCTGTCCGCCGTGCCCACCGCGCTTAATCTGGATATTAGCTGGTGGTCACAATAATGTGATTCTACCGTATATATATATATATATACACTGCTGGCCACCCAAAATGCAACACCAAGAAGGACACGAGATAGCAAAGCCAGATTTACTGGACACATAACAACAGATACAAAAATGAAACGATTGAGCTTACAGGCTGATCCGACTTGCGGAACACGCAGACATCAATAGTTCGTGTGGCCCCCCATGGCTGTTAATAACGGCCGCTACACGCCGCGGCACCGAACGAAAGAGGCTTTGGATGTGGGCGTGGGTATGTCGGTCCAGGCTGCTTCCACACGTTGCCACAGTTCATCAAGCGTAGCCGCGGGTGGTGCTTGCCGGGCCACACGGTTGCCAATAAGCGACCAGACGTGTTCGATGGGCGAAATATCGGGAGAACAGGAGAGCCGCGACAGCAGTGACACCTGGCGGGCCGTGAAGAATTGTTGCACGATGCGTGCCACGTACGGGCGCGCATCGTCCGATTGAAACGTGGCCGCTGGCAGGTCCTGCAGGTAAGGGAGGACTACAGGCTCCAAAACTTCCGAGATGTAGCGGTGGCTGTTGAGTCTACCGGAGAAGCGTACCAGAGGGGTGCGGGTGTCATATTCAATTGCGCCCTAAACCATAAAGCCAGGCGACGGACCGGTATGGCGATGCATAACGCCGGCGTCATACAATCTTTCGCCGCGGTGCCGCCACACGCGGATACGACTATCGTGGTGTTGCAGGCAGAAACGGGATTTGTCGGAGAAGACAATGTCGTGCCATTCCGTAGTCCAGGTGCGGCGTTCAACGGCTCACTGCCGTCGCACTCGCCGGTGGTGTAACGACAATGGTAATCGGTCCCGTGGGCGTCGTGCGACAAGTCCCCGCTCCTGCAGACGACGTCGAACGGTACGTGCTGACACAGGTTGTTGCGCAACATAACCCTAATTCTTGCGCTAATGTTCGTGATGTGGAGGTGCGAGTCGTGAATGCCCGCCGTACAACATGCCGGTCCTCTTGATCGGCGGTGTGCCGCGGCTGCGGTAGTCACTCACGTCCGTTCGTCCATCCCTTCTGCACCCACGGAATACATACTCGCCTCACTGTGGCTGGATATCGTCCCACACGGGCGCCGATGTCTCGGTACGATAAACCGCTGTCGCGATAAGTCACTATTCGTCTTGTGTCGAACTCTGAAACGTGCAGGAATGACTGCCGTATTCTGCGACGAGGCATCAGGAAGCTTCCCACGCACAGATCCGGCAGCACAACACACTTCCACTACTTACACCCCACCTTCTGTGCACCCTTCTTATAGTGCTTCTCGGTGGCGTGCCGGGCGCACATGATTTGCATATGCCCTGCAATGCTAATCGTTTGCATGTCCTCTCGCGGGCGACGCATGCTACGAATTTTAGGCCAATCGGATGCTTCCTTCTTGGTGTTGCATTTTGTGTGGTTCTTGGAGTTGCATTCCTTCTTGGTGTTGCAATGTATATAACCACCAATGGACAACCGAAATTTTAGACTGTATTCCGAGGGACAGGAAAAGACTCAGAAGGAGACCCCATTGGAGTTGAATGGATGAAATTCTAAAGTACGCTGGAGGGACATGAAAGAGACAGGCTCAAAAGAGACAATTGTAGAAGAAACTTGGGAGACCTTCATCCAGCAGGGGTGGTGATGATTATGATGGTGATAACATAAAACCTAGAATTATACCAATCGCAAAAAATACCGCCCAGTAATTATGCCAACCTAATAGTCAAACCATCAAATCAATATCAAAATACAACCATACAGGACAAAAATCACACCATGCAAAATCAGTACCACAGACAAAGTTCAGAATAAAAAGCACGAAACACAAAAACAAGCCCAAAGCCAAATCAAGAACACCTAAACCACAGACACAGAAAAATCGGCAGAAGCAACCAGAAATGAACATATACGCAATTGGCATCAACATGAATTACACAAAATACATGAATCAATATCAAGAGCAAAACTCACAGTTCAGGAGCTACGCAAATTGCCCATCTCAAACAAAGGTCAAACCTTCAAAGAGCCATGCTGAACTCATTGGGGTAACGCCATCATGTAGAGCTGTGGCCTTTCATAACACAGCAAAAGGTTGGAGAGCGAAAACCTGCTATGGTGTCCCTTAGGCCACGAAAGCAAAGACAACATAATCGGCATACAACACAGTCCGCAAGTAAGAAACGGCAGAAAGACAACGAATCATATAAAAGAATCATATACTGTATGGCAGAAAGACTACGAATTAGAAAGACAGATATTTTTTTAGTTTGGCGTCTAACATATATCCGGAAGATTTAGAATTGGAACACTATACATGGCAACAATCACTTTTCAAAATGGCATCCTCTTGCCTTCACACAGTCCATTAGTCTCTGTGGCTACTCATCAATAGCTTTAAGCAGGGTCACCACAGGGAAAGCTGCTACTGCCAGCACCAAAGAGCGTTTGATTCTGTCAATACAGGGGTGTCTCTTTCTGCAGGCCATGTCCTCCAGTGTGGCCCACAACTTGTAGTCCAACGGGTTGAGGTCTGGGCTGCTGGAAGGCCAATCAGCTGGAGAAGTGAAGTCTGGAAAATTCGCCAGATGCCACTCCTGGGTTGACTTGGCCTTGTGAGCAGGTGCGGAATCCTGGTGGAAGCTCTACTGTCGGTTTTGGAAGAGGGTGTGACTCACATTTTTGACCACTGGTTCCAAAACCCTGTCCTGATAAACTTTGTGGATGTTTTCACTCTTTTCGCACAGAAATGGAACTCCGTGGTACCCTCGAGGGAGACTCCCCACTAAACCATGACAGAAGCAGGATGATGGCCTCTCATGATACTTGGAGCTTTCTCCTAAGCTTCTCGTCAGGTTGATGCATACACCCTGTCATTTTGGCGGTTGAAAGCCTCTTCAATAGTGAAAATATTTCCATCAGAGAAAAGTATCTGTGTGTGGCGATTGTCTGTGTATTGCTGCAGCAAACGTTTCACTTTTAGCACCCTCTGCTGCGTCAGTTGTGTGGTGAGGAAGTGTCCCCTGTACGCCGCCGGTAAGCTCTCACCCTTAGGTCACTCCGCAGCACGCGTGACAATGACATTCGTGAAATGTTCAGCTCATGAGCCGTCACTGATTGTTTTCTCCATGGCAAGTACTTCACAAACACGTTATCTCCTCTGTGAAAGAATGCACAATGATTCACTAGTGCCTCCTGGCTGGTCGGTGACGTTGCAAACCGGTTGCGTATATACACTGGCGTGCAAAAATTAAGGATGAGACGGTTTTTCGAATGTAACGTCGTGCAGAGGTGCTCCACATTGACTCAAATCATACCATAAGATCCCCAAGATGTAAGAATATGGGACAAGTGAGCAACACCGTCCAAATAAGGAATCCAAAGGATACAAAGGCACTTTATTGAAAAGGTATCTTCGAGCATAACTGGACAGAAGACAGGAACGTCCATGTGACAGGCAGCTACCAAAAAATCCAGTCTTTAGTAGGGGATATGATCACCCCTGACTGCGTTGCAGGATTTACAACATCTGTCCATGCTGAGGACGAGGTTTTCAAGGAGCTGTTGAGGCATCGCGGCCCATTCCTCTTGTAGCGCCAATAGCAGCCGCGGAATCGTTGCTGCCGGCTGGCGACGTGCATCCAAGCGTCTCCCGAGAAGGTCCCACACGTGTTCGATTGGATTTAGGTTCCGGGACCTTGCGGGCCAATCCATGCGTTTAATAATTTCACTCTCCAACAGCTCTACGACAGCCACTGTACGATGAGGTGTAGCGTTGTCGTCCATGAAGCGGAATTCAGGAACCACAGCACCTCTAAACAGACGCACGTGAGGCAGGAGAACCTCGGTACAATAGCGGACACCAGTGACTGAACCTCCTAGGAAGATGTGGAGGTCAGTACGGCTATCAAGCATGATACCGTCCCAAACAAGAACTCCGCCACCTCCAAACCGTTCCCTTTCGATGATATTGAAGGTGTGATTGCGTGTTCCCTGCTCTCTCCAGATGTGTATAGGTCCAGAATCGCTCGTCAGACTAAATAGGCTCTCCTCCGTAAAGAGAACTCGACCCCATTGCTGATGTGTCCAGTTCTTGTGTTCCTGGCACCATAGAAACTGCCGTCTCCGGTAAGCAGGCGTTAATGGCACACACCATACTGGTCGTCGTGCAAATAGACCACATTTTTGCAGCCTCCTGGCCACAGTAAAACGCGATAACGGACGTCCAGTTGTCTATTGAATGTGCCTTGCGATTTCTCCCGCTCTCTGCCGTCTGTCTCTTCCCGCTTGTAGGACAATATACCGGTCGTACGCCGCCGAGGTTGCTCGTGAACGACCACTGCTAAACTTTCGGACAGCTGTTCTTGTTGTTTAAAATGTTCTCCAAGTTCGTGAAACGACGCTGTGAGCGATCCCGAACTCCTCGGCCACACTAGTCACACTTCGACCATCTTCCAACTTCCCAATGACGCGACCTCGAGTAAAGTCATCCAGATGTCGTCTACTGGATTTCCTGTTGACCATATCACATGGTGGCAGAAACTCGACGTCGTTCGAACCGATGTACACCGTGCAATAGTTTCACCGAATTGCTGATCGTACACCGCCCCTGTGCTTTATACACTTCCGACACTCTCCCCCTCCCCTTATGTCATGCTGCATATAAGCGCATGCCCTACCGTACCGGACCCTAGTCTATCTCCTGAGTGGTCTTTCGGTCGGTTCGGCCTGTTCGTTCCGCTGTTATGCTAATTTCTCCTCTTCGTCCTTAATTTTTGCACACCAGTGTATATACACTGCTGGTCACCCAAAATGCAACACCAAGAAGGAAGCATCTGATTGGCCTGAAATTCGCAGCATGCGTCGCTCGCGAGTGGAGATGCAAACGATTAGCATTGCAGCGCATATGCAATCGCTTGCAATCGTTTGCATGTCGCCGCATCTGGACTACAGAATGGCACGACATTGTCTTCTCCGACGAATCCCGCTTCTGCCTGCAACACCACGATGGTCGGATCCTCGGGTGGCGGCACTGCGACGAGAGACTGTATGACGCCTTCATTTTGCATCGCCATACCGGTCGGTAGCCTGGCGTTATGGTCTGGGGCGCAATTGGATATGACACCCGCACCCCTCTGGTACGCATCGCCGGTACACTCAACAGCCACCGCTACATCTACGACGTTTTGGAACCCGTAGTCCTCCCTTGCCTGCAGGACCTGCCAGCGGCCACGTTTGCACGATGCGCGCCCGCCTGTGGCACGCATCGTGCAACAATTCTTCACGGCTTACCAGATGTCACTGCTACCGTGGCCCGCCTGTTCTCTCGATATGTCGCCCACCTTCAGTAGTTGGTGGAGCCACCACGCGCGGCGATAACAGCTGCGACCCTCCGTGGCATACTCTCAACCAGGAGTTGTACGACGGATAGCGGTATTTTCTTCCACTGGGTTTGGAGAAGACAGGTCAGTTCCTTCACCGATTTCGAATGGTGGGCGCACCCCTTAAGTCGACGCTCCAACTCGTCCCAGAGGTGGTCGATAGGGTTAAGGTCCGGGCTCTGCGCAGGCCAGTCCATTCGATTAACCCCATTATCACCATACCAAGCCATGGTGAACCTTGCAACATGACAGGTGTCATTGTCCTCCTGAAAGTAACATGGGTCCATCCCGTAAAACTGCCGCAACGTAGGAAGCGCATGGTCATCCAAAATGGTGCAGTAGGTCTCGGCGTTGAGTCTACCGGGAATTGCGACCAAGGGTCCCGTACCGTATCAGAAGAAACACCCCCATAGTATAATTCCACCGCCGCCGAACTTCACAGTTGGCACAATGCATTCTGACAGGAGGCGTTCTCCAGGCAGACGCCAAACCCAGACCCTGCCATCCGAACGGTAGAGAGTGAACCTTGATTCGTCGCTCCAAAGAACCTGTTTCAACTGTTCAACGGTTCACTGTCGACATTCTGTGCAACACGTTAGCCGAGCAGCGCTATTGGACTTGGTGATCAAAGGCTTGTGGGCGGCAGCACGTCCATGATAACCGAGCAGATGGGCTTCTTTACGGATGGTATTCATCAAAAGAACACTCCCGGATGCCTGTTGAAACTCCTCGCGGATGTGGCCCATCGATTTGGTGCGGTTCTTTCGACAATCTCTTACCAGCACCCGTCGGTCTCTAACTCCCAGTTTTGTGGTTCTGCCGGGTTGGGGCACATTCCGACAGTCACTTCTCATCTTCCACTTGCCAGTCACGTAGGCCATTGAAGATTTTGGGTACTTCAACTCGCTGGATATGTCACGTAATGATATGCAATTTCTATGATACCCAACGCAGTTCGGAGCTCTCTGATTTCGAGAAAGGTGTAGTATTATACCTTTCTCGAAATCAGAGAGCTCCGAACTGCGTTGCATCTTGTATGCGACTGGTTGCGTTGTTGTTTCCCACACGATATTTAACGGCGGCGGCCGTGACGTGTATCAGGACCGCAGATATCGTCGATTGCAGGGGTGTCCAATTACTTGTTGGAAGGTAGTGAATATATATATATATATAGCAAATTTGGTGAACACTGACAAAAAGTTTGGCAATACAAATTTCAGAGAAAGTGACAAATGATAGAAATGACAAATCAAATTTTAATTGCGTTTGAAAATTTTGTGAATCTGCTTTCAGGGGTGCTTGTACCTAGTCCATTCCCAGGTAAGGCACTTTGTTCTTAGAACCACACACTATTTACAGAAATATTACATACATGGTATCCAAAAAACCACCCCACGTTAAAATTCTTTAAGTTCCGTTGTACGTAGCATATTGATTTCGAATGCGCTGGTACTTCTATATAACTACATAACGAGACCTACGCTTTAAATGCAGAACTTCCAGAAGCATGCAGCACGTGCACCCGAATGTGAAACCAATCAGGTGTCTTATAACTACAACTAAAAATAATAGGTGTCCTATTACTTTTGGCAACATATTGCGAGTATGTTGTATCAGGATGGAGCCATTCCATTTGTTTGCTTTTGTACAAATCACGCCAAAAATATTTCTCGGCGGCCTCAAAAGCTAAATAACTTTATTGAGAAAATTAGTTCGCAATACCTGTTCGAAGTCTGGTGACCAGTTTTTGCCTAAACAATCTTTACAAAGTGATGAAGGTTATACAAATGAATTTTTCTAACGGTGGCGGAAATTTAATTTTTGTTTTATGTACGAAAACAGTAATATGTGGAATTGTTTTATGTACGAAGAAAATAATGTGCACGAAGACCAACGTGTGGAATGCTTAAAGCCTGGTTTACAAATACACTCCATCTTCATGTTCTGATGACAAGATGATAGGTTACATCGCGGAACGCTTCTTGATTTACAGGAGAAATTTCTAACAACGCACAAAGTTTTTCTTCGTGGTAACATTTTTTCATAAGCGCAGGGGGCTAAGCTCTGGCCTCTTACCGTTCATGCATGCTGGCCTGCGCTTGAGCCCAGATAAGCGTGGGAGGTATGCCTCTCTTATGGCACCAGATACCACTCAGGCACCCTGAGCCAGTGGTCCCAAATTGGGGAAGGACGACTGCACAGAGTCCTTAAGAGGTGTTCACGGTCGCAATTAATTCCGACACGAGCAAAACAATAAATAAATAAAAAAACTCATCATTTAAGTTGTTCTGAATTAGGAAATACACAAGTGGGTATCAAAAAGTCCGTGCAATCACCAAGAAATAAAAAAGCTTGAAAAAAAAATATTCAGGAACTTGGGCTGTCTCTACATAGTGGCCACCCAGTGCCACACATTTCTCCCACCTTTGCTTGACCTTCTTTATTCCCTCAGTGTACAATACACTAGGGGGTATAAAAAAGTCCGTGTCGTTATAATCAACCATAATGGCGACGACTGGTATCCTTATTTATTGGTCCTAGGTGAAAGAAAGAATTAAGACTGAAGAAAAATAAACACTTATTTTCCACACAGAGTTAAAATTTTGGCCGAAAAATTGGCATCGTAACCTCTTGGAAGGTGGATGACAGTGACATCTTTGACAAATGTTCATGCGTTCACATTTCTCTTTTCTATCTGAAAATGTTTGTTTTTAGAATTAATTCGAAAAGCACACAAAGGAAAAGTGATTTCCGCTATGAAGAAAGGCAAAATGATGGATTTATTGATCTTGTCGTCATATACACCTTCAGTGACAAGTCATCATTGTAACTAATTTCCGGCAAGTGATCGCATCCTTCTGACCAATAATCTTACGTCCATCTTAGTTAGAAAACACATCGGCTCAGAAGAAAAGAGGATATTCACATCATTTGTGGCCGAGCGATTTCATGCGCTGGGTGTGTTATTCCACTGAAAATGATTGCGACTAAAAGATCGTTTCCCTGGTAGGCATAAAACTTTATGTGACTTTTTGGATTGCATTTTAGTTTTCAATGACTAAATGATGCTAGATTTTAACATTTAAAAGATGTTTTCATAAATATTTGAATTAGAATTTGCTGAAAATATTCTAGGAAGGCAGAGAAATAATTTTAAAAGTTCAGGAAAAAATTCGAAAAACATTTGTGGAAGAAAGTTCGTCACTATGCCGAAGGCAATTCGTTCTATTCGTACACTTGTGCCTCATTTCCTTTACTATTGCTTCTAGCTTTTCTCCTAATGTCACGAACGCATTCTTGAAGTTAGAATGAAGATCATTATTTTCTGCAACATTTCAGGGTAGTAACATTATGATGCTAATTAGGGGAATTGAAAAAGATCAGATCATATTTCGTAAGATTTCTCGGAAGTTAGCTGATATATTAAACACTTCACTTTCATTGGAACATATGTATGTATATGTTGCTCTCTTGAAGCAAACACAAGTCTACAAAGATCTAAAAAAAAGTAGCTGCAGTTTCTCTCCATAGAAGGTACATATTTGTCACAAAAAGGTGATTTCTTCCGTTTGTTACAAATTTTAAGAAGAAAAACATTTTTGCTAATCTACGCTGACAATGATAAATACTATTTCTCAAGGGAGGCAGTTAACAACAATATTTGCTATATAATAATCTTGAAGGATCGAAAGGTTGTCAGCAGCAGGTAGGTTGTTAAAAAAGAAATCTAGAAGGAACTTGAAGCATAACAAAACAATTATCAGAATTTGGTTATCATTAAACACGATCATCAGCAGAATTCAAAATACTGGAACTGAAAGTCTTTGAAAAGCTACAAATTTTACAGCAGTCAGGGAAAACAAAGGTGATATGAAGACAGTACGTCATTTATTTTCTAAATCATGCAATTGCTTCTATAAAAGAACTATTCGAATTAAAATGGAAACAAATACATTTAATCGCAGTATGATATCTCCAGAAAGAACTATTTACAATCGGAAGTAGAGTATATAACACTTTCGTTATAGTCATCATTATAGTTGAAAAGCAATACCGATTCATCATCAAGGTCTTATTAATCAGGTAGTATGTTTTATCGTGAGACCCAAAAGCAGATGAAGCATGCAATTTTTATTCACCTAAAGACACCATTTGTTGCATAAGAATCTTGAAAGATCGAAATATTATCGGCAGCAGGAAGGTGTGCTGAAAAAGGAAATCTAAAAGTTACTTGAAATAGGAAGAAACAGTTGTCAGAATTTCTTTGCCATTAAATACGATCATCAACAGAATTCAAAATACTGGAACTGAAAATCTTTGAAAAGCTACAAAATTCACAGCAATCAGAGAAAACAAAGCTGCGCTGGGGACGGTACGTCATACATTTTGCAAATCCTGCAAGTTGCTTTTATAAAAGAACTATTCAAATTAAAACGGAAACAAAACCTTTGAATGGCAGTATCGTCCTTCCAGAAATAACTATTTACAATGGAAAGTAGAGTATCTAACATTTTCGGTTTCTTTGCTTTGCTTGCAAGACATTTTTCGTAAGAGGTGTGGGTTAGCTTACTCCTCAAAAGAGAGAAACTCGTAAGTGTTCATGAGCTTGCAACAGTTTTTAAGCAGATTAAAAATATAGAGAAAAGCTTGGGAAACCAGAAACACGATTTAAGTTCTAGAACTTACTAATTTACTCGAGCACAGTATGTATCTTGGACGCAATAATTATCTGTTTTAAGCATGATTACAAAGGTACTCTACAACTGCAGGATTTAAGTTTTTAGAAGATTTGCAATACAAATTTCGGACATCAACGGCAAAACCAGATTTTTGGAAAAGCACACGAATCACGTAATTTAAACTGCTTTAAATTCTGAAGAGTAGAACTCGTATTTAAGCACTTTCTTCAAAGCGTTTGTCAGATCTGTTGCATGAGAAATAACAACTGGTGCTATGAAAGAGTGCAAAACCCACCGTAAATTTTCTGCTATGACAAAGCAACACTCATCAGTCAAGTTCGAACTGAAATTAATGTGAATCCAGGAAAATTGTTTTGGGAATGTTGCACTCTAAACTCTGATGTCATGAGAAAAGAAAGCAATGATTCAAAACGTAAACCTGAAGGAAAGCATACCCGTGATAAAATTTCGCTTGTGACCCAGTAACTGTCAACATACACATTAACGTTTGGGAATTCCGAAACAACACGCAGAGTTCAGATACATTGATAAACGGATACCTAACCTCAAGTCTGATGTTGCGTAAATAAAATGAAAAAATAACAAAACAAATTAATTCTGAGAAGGGTGCTTTAATTTGGAGCGTTTTTTTAAAGTACTTGTAACATTTACTGAACAGTATTTGCATATTCACCAAAGTGCAAAGTCTTTGTGGTAGAGAGCAACTGTCACACAGCTCCCGAATGTAGCAAAACGTTTCACACGTGAATATAAGATAAAAACTTATTTGTAAATTTTGAAGAGATTCAGTGTCGTCAACCGCTATTTTTGGAACTACAAAAACTGAATCACAAGGCTTCTTTCAAGATATAAATTGAAAGGTTCAAAAACATAAAACCTGACAACTATTTTTTGTGTCAAATAATGTAACTCTTGTCGCTCAAATTAGCACATGCACTCAAGACAGAAAAAGAGAAATTAAAGGCTACCAGGGAAATCCGGGTAAATTTTTAAATGTATGTTAAGAACATTTAAAGAACCATTCCAAAATCTTCAAAAAGATAGCTCAAAAGGATTTATCACAAGAGAAGAAAGCATGAACGAACGGCAAACAAATCCGAGAAAAGGTTACTCTGGACAATGCACAAAATCAGTGATAACTTCCTTTGAATGTAAAGCATTCTCAGTTCTTCTTTTTCGTAATCGGAATTAATTCAAATCATCCTTCAAAGAAAAGTTGCTTCTTTGCCGCAACAATACGTATTTTTGCCGTGATATATCACTTAGTGCATCTATATCATACTTATGTAGTGATCAGTTTTCTGAAATTTTTTCCTGTACAAGCAGTACTAGCCCTTACGTTCGGGATTTTGTTATCATACGGGTTATGGCATGTCATTCGACAAAAGGCGCGGTTACTAATCTCACAGATAGAAGACATTCACCAGATCGCGAGAGACATATCTTTCGATTCTACGAAAAACCAGAAAACAATCATTTTCTTTTTACTTATAATAGCGGCTTTAACAGTTGTTCAAGCGCTGCTTACTGTATTTCTGGCTAATTTAAAATTAAAAAAAATGTTTTACGTCGATATTCTGTTCTTTGGATTAAACATTGAACTGACGTCTAATTGGTTCAATTTATTAGTGTTTCTTGCACAAGTAATGATGATTTTTCATCAATTCACAGTCCCACTGCTGTTCACTTTGCTGTACGGAATTTTGTGTTGTCGTCTCAGAAGCGTGTTAATCACCTTAAATTTGCACATGAAAGAACTGTCTTGGCACAGCCAGAGCTTTCAAGAAATAAATAAAAACGTGAAATCGTACAAAAGGGTTGTTCAGATTATCGATCATTTCCAGCAAGTGTTCTCCTTTCCAAGTTTCCTCCTTATGGTAATGTTTTTCGCTTTCATATTCTTCATGATTGCATTAATAAACAAAAGCGCAATCCCGATCCGTCAGAACTTAATTCAAATAGTGAATTGGACTACACTCGTTATTTGTTGCCTTGGTGTGATAGGCATGATTACTTGCGCATCGGAAGTAACGGAAAAATCTCGTGCAATGAAATATTCTTTACTTTCACTCTACGAAGAGTCATTGGAAGCAGAATTCAGCAACAAGAGGTTTCAGAAGTGTTTGAAATTTGCTGCAAATAAACCTGTGAGCGTGCTTTCGGGTTGCGGTGTCATATATTTTACCAAAGGCGCTATTTTAAGTGCATTTGGTGCGCTGTTTACTTATTCACTTATGATAATGCAAATTTAATATATTTTGCATTTATTTTATTTGCACTAGTAATGTATTGCAGACGTTTCGTTGCATCTACAGGCAGGGTCGTTGCTAGGATACTTCGGATCTTTGGCAAGTTATAAGCCTTGAACCTCTAAAATTTATGTTATTCATTTCTGGGGCCAAAATCGTAATAATTTATTCAATAAGTTCAGATGCAGAAGTACATTTATAACTAAAAAGAAACGGCGAATGAAAATTATACCCGTTTAATTACGGGTTCAATGCAAATTAAAATCAAATTCTAATTTTATTTTGCGTGCTGTATTTGTGGCAAAATGACCAAAACGTATCTTTAAATTTATGTAGCGAGCAAATATTTGTTAAATCCCAACAAGGTTCCTTCCTGGATCCCTCAACAGAAAAAAAAAGGAAAAATCATGAATGGAATATGGGATTACACCATGCAATACCAATTTTGAAGATGAGAATCCGTTTTTTGGTGTAAATATGAGAAGGATGGTAAGTCAGATGATAACCAAGAACTTGAAAATGTCGTCCTCCTGGAAGGAAATCGAACCCGTGTCTCGCGGATAGCTCCCGAGTATGCTAACCACAACACCACCCATGACGGCACAGTCTCAAGTTTCCGATTAATTTAAATATAGCCATCACATGATTAGCTAGTCGAAGCAACCGGCATTCATGTTTAGCGAATCTGGAGGTTAAGGATTCTATTCCGTGATTGCCCGGAGGAACAGAAATCATGAATGGAATACGGAATTACACCATGCAATACCTATTTTGAAGATAAGAATCCGTTTTTTTTTGTGTAAATATGACAAGGATGGTAAGTCAGATTGCATCTGAAAACTTGAAAATGTAGTCGTCTTCTGGAGCGGCGTTATCCGGGAGATGATTCGATTTCCGCTCCAGGATGACAAAATTTTCAAGTTTTCGCATATTATCTGACTTACTATCCTTGTCCTATTTACAAGAAAACACGGATTCTCATCTTCAACATTGGTAAAAAAGAAAAATTGTAACGGAATGAATATAGTGTTAGATCCTCGCTTACTCTTGCCCCTGTTCTCATTAGAAAGTGCCTGAGTCTGACGTTGAGCATTACTACTTTTTTCATCGAAGAAGTGCATAGTACTGATATTACCATTGAAGGTGGATAACACATAATCCATTTTCTTGAAAAATTTTGTGGCGCCGTCAAGTGTTTCCTGATTTGCGTACTCTACTGCATATGGACAGCTTGATTTATGGCACTTTTTCGACAAATTCACGCTTTAACGCAAGCTGACTGACCCATTCCGTAAGCGCAGGTCTCCGTTTCTCGCTTAGTCAAGTAATAAGAATTCCCAGGTTGTATCGATAATCGAGAGACAAAATAATATTGCCTTTGTTTTTATTATTTCCTTTCTCATTTATCAACTCTTTCGATTTTATCAACTCTAAATCTTGTCTCTTCCCAAATTTAGTCGCCCTAAGCAGCTGCCTAATTCGCCTAGTGATTGAACCGGGCCTGTTTGCAGGAAAGATCAAAAGTCCGGTCTTAGCAAAGAATCATTATATTCTAAAAAGGTCTCTCAATGTGGTAGTTTGCTATTTCTCTGAAATTATTTTCTTCTACTAACGAAGCCTTACATTTCGAAGAACTTCAGCTCCCATCCTGAAATCCTTGCCACACATTTATGTGCATTGCTGAGACGACAACTTCAATGTGTCTAAAGAAAACTCGTACGAGCATTTCCGATCAAAATATTATAATTTAAATTGTACGAAGGCCAAGTCCTCGTATATAAGAAACAAGTCTTTCGAAAAGGAGATTTCGATCTATGATATTTCGAAAAATACCATAACCACATGAAACTTTCTACGATATAGTAAATCAAAGAATGTGACGTCCAATTCTTTTTCATTAACTGGCACTACGTGTTGACAAAAAGTGGAAACTGTTGGTCACGCTTATAAGAAAATTTTCACGAAACATTTCAGATCAAAATATTATAATTTAAATTGTACGATGCCCAAGTTCTCGAAAATACAGGAGACACCTCTTTCGACAAAAGAGATTTCGATCTGTGATATTTTGAAAGATACCATAACCACGTGAAACTTCTACGATATAGTAAATGAAAGAATGCGACATCGAATTTATTGTCATTAACTGACACTAGAAAAAATTGGAAAATGTTGGTCACGCTTATAAGAAAGACTCTTGTGATACAGTTCAAATCAAAATATGATAATTTAAATTGTACGAAGCCCAAGTCCTCGTATATAAGAAATAAATCTTTTGACAAAAGAGATTTCGATCTATGATATTTCGAAACATTCCATAACCACGTAAAACCTTCTACAACAAATAGTAAATCAAAGGATGTGACATCGATTTTTTTCACTAACTGACACTACGTGTTGGAAGACTGGAAAATATTGGTCATTATTATCTCTATTCGATATAAAAACAATTTGTGAATCAGTTTTAAAGAAAAGAGGTGCTGTAACAAACTTCACTGCAAATTCACGCTACTCATAAAGAAAAAACTATGCACCGGAGAGAAAAGTCGGACACTGAAAGAAAATGCTTGACAGACTTCAATCGAATCAATACGAGTCGATTCCAAGAAAGGTATTATTTGTGTAAGATAAACTCAAATTAGAACAGAATATTTCAGTATGTGGACTGGAAGAAAAAAATATGGTAAGTTCATGTTGTGACCTTGTCTCTTAACATCTCTGTCGGTCAATAGAAGTGACAAATCGGTGTGTCTGTTCGAGAACATAACGACAGTGATTTGGAAAGTGGGATATGTTCCTTGCACAAAATCTTTATTCATTCGCAACAGCACTAATAAATAGTTAGCAGTCGCACAAATCTTTTGGTTATAGAGAGGAAGGAATTACACTGACAGTTCTTGAGATCTCCAAGAAACATTTTGAACTTTAAATTTTTGTTTTACCTATCCTATTTAAGAATTATAATTAAGTAAATTTAATTGCCGTGAGAAACGGATGCTACATTTTGTCAATTAGTAGCATTCACGAAATGTATATCTGCTTCCAGTTTTAACATATTTAGTCCCATTAGCTTTACCAAATCGCAATTTCACCCTTTGGAGAAAACAACAAATCAAATTACAGTCTAGAATGTTCTTAGCCTTATGGTTGAAGTCAATAAGCACTTCATTTGAGCAATTAACCCTTTAAACGGCTGGAACGAATTTACTCGGGATTAACATAATACGCTGAAATCAGCTTGAACGAATATTTTCATTGTCTAAGAAGTGGGTCGACCGAGACAGAAACAAGTGAACCTGCGCATCAGAAAGCGTTGCTTTTACCTTAGGTTTGTCATTCTAAGTGGTCAGTTGGGGATATGATTGTCATTAATCCTTCCTTCCTGATTACCTTTTCCGCTAATATTGCAATGAAAAAAGGGCGTTGAACTTAAGAAAGAAGAGAAAAGATGTTTGAGTTACTTGTTTCCACCCAGTGGCATGATGACCGTGTCCGGGGGCTATTCCTTTTGAATCATTCCTTTGGTAGTGGTACTGAGAATAAAGGATCATAAAGGAATCAGACTACATACTGTAAGACTAGGGAATGTAAGGGAGCATTTACAGCCAGTGGCAGATTTAAAATCGATACTCCTGAGATGAAATAGCGAAAGGAATTGTTTTGTCGTAGCTTCCGTATAACACAGTCGCTATGAGAACAATTCTGTTTGAGGAGCGCAAGAAAATTCGGGAAACTTCGGTTCAGATAGATCGGCAGCTTAAAGAGCTAAAGCAATTCAATGTAATAAACTAAATATTGCATCACACTCACCTGCTGAAAGCCCATTCCCTAAAAGTTTTTGACACCTAACAAAAATCGGGAAAAGCTTAATCAAGTCTTTTCATGGTGTCTGAAGCTTTTAAGAACACAAGATTTTAATTTTTTAGAATCAGCCATCTAAAACGTCTATAGCGCAGGATTTCGTAACTTAGAAATACTGTATGAATTAGGTAAGTATAAACGTTATAATCAGTATTTTAAAAAATTAATATCGCTGTTACGTTGTTTTATTCATAACAAATCAGATCTTCACTTTCAATTAACAAATGCCATTCAGCAATTTTTCGAGGCCGCCTGTCAGAACCTGTAGATGAATATTTTTTTTTAATGCAAGTCATTGATTTTAGATATTGTTCCAACTTCAGTGTAGCTAAGCTTCTATAAGTACAAAGATGTGCATGATGAAAAATGTTGATAGATCGAATTAGAAAATTGTCGATTCCCAACAAATCGCTAGATCTTTTAAGAATTCAATCGCTGTTTTATTGAGAATCAAATGCGAGTAAAGTAAATGGAAATGGACGATGTCATCGCTCTTTCTACGTTATTTTTAAACAACGCATAGCGACTGAAAAATTGTATTCCGGCGCCGCTGAGATCGAACCCCAGAACTCTCGATAAAAAAAAAATAATAATAACGTGGAAAGAGCGATGACATCGTCCATTTACATTATCTCCACGTATTTGATATATATTAACCATTTCTATCGCCCTTTGAATTTATCAGCTATAATTAAATAGCTGTTGCGTTAAATGCCACTAGATGACGACATCTCAGTTGCTGAGATCATCAATATGTATTCGTGTAGTCAGATGCTGACTGATAAACTCGCATGGCGCTGAGAATTGTTGGCGCCGTAGCGTAAATTCGAACGCACTCGACTAGTTATCGTCTGGGGTTCGATCCCAGCGGTGCCGGAATACAATTTTTTCAGTCGTTATGCGTTGTTTAAAAAATAACGTGGAATAAGCGATGACATCGTCCATTTACATTATCTCCACGTATTTGATATATATTAACAATTAAGCGAGTAAAGTAAAATATCTGTCCCAGAAACCGTTTGCTGTTGATATCTTCACACAAACCTTGTATTAACACTCAACGTTTTTTTAATTAATATCGTATTAAGTCCCCACCGAGGAAACTATTGGACTAAAGTAGGTAACAGTTCCTGCTTTAAATGCTCTTTAAAAAAAAAACCAAAACAATATAGTTTATATCTCAGTGAAGTGCATGAAATTTTAAAAATAAGGAAAAAATGAAAGAATATAAGCAGACCATACTTTTCTTCAAACGACTCTCTGTTCTCTTAAAATCAAAAGAATGATTTAAAAACAAACTGAAATAAAGAAATCAAAATTCTGGAGTTTAAAAAATTAGGTCAAGCAATTTAGCATAGTACGCCCTTTTTGTCCTTTATTAAAAATCAACTGAGCGTATACCTCAAACATCACACTGTATTGATATTGTATCCTGATTTTTCTTGCGAAGATTGGTAATATTTCCTCTTACTTAAGATATTGTAATATTTCCTCTTACTTAAGATATTGTCTTGCTTTTGAGTATCTTACACGGTGCCCAACATGAGACCATAACACTTTGAAAGTAGTGGCGTAACTACCACTCCCGCTGCCCCGAAGCTCCGGCGGTGGTGGGGGTGGGGGGTGGGGGGGGCTCAGGTAACCAAAGGGCCTACTGTAGCTTCCAGTTATAATTTTTTGAAAAAATTCGAACACGCACAAAGACAAAGAAACAAATAATTAACCCAAAGGTTCGTATTTTCTTTTAAGGTACATTTATCTTCCAAATTTCCCTTTTAAAGCATTGGATGTCCTACAGATTGAAGCTATTCGTCCCCTTTGGCTCTGGGTTTTCATACGATCGCAGTCCAATCACCCTCTCCCTACGCTGATGAGGAAAAGCGCGAGGCCACATGGGGATTGCCCATGAAGGATGTGGGGAAACAGTCTGTCAGTCACCTAGAATCACGTACACGACAGGCGCCAAGGTTTATTCACAGCTAGTGATGTAGAAGGGCCTTAGCGGCGCTGAGGACCTATTTTTCTAGGCTTAGCGCCGCTAAGTCCCTTTTCGTGGTTACATGGCTAAAGAATCTGGACTAAAGAACTTTTTTAAATGATCATGTATGTAAAAATAGGGAAAAATGTGTCCTGTGTGCAAACGTACTCGTATCTTAACCGAATGTTCATACTACAAAAATGGACGCCCGGGTGGTACACTGGTCTAAAGTGTACGCTTCTTATCATTCTTCCGAGCTAAGACTGAGTCCCAAATCCGGATGAGTCATGGGATGGTGTGCATAGCCAAAGATGCTGGATCTGTCTCTTCGCTGGAACAAGTGACCCGAAATTAGAAACGGGCGACTGCTTATAGCCATAGGAGTTGCACATGGTAGTTGTTAAACCCAGAAATAAACAAACAAAAAATACTGTGAAGATTAATCTACACAGCTGGATCACGCAGTAGGGTGTCTCACAAATCATGGATTCTATCACAAAGAGAATGTGAAATCCTTTATCTAGATGGCAGTCAAAATAAATTTGTAGAAGATGGCTACTCTGTGGAGGTTAAGAAGATTGCAGTGCTCAGAGAGAAAACGGTACTGATTGGAATTTATACACGGAGTGGCCACTTTATTATGTCCACCTGACAGTTTTATGCAAATGAACTATGGCTGCACGCTGTTGCCGCCAGAGGGGAGGCTAGTATAAAAAGGGAAAGCTTAGTGCTCGACAGTAGTAGAAGTGATTTTTGGGTGACGAAATGGGTGAAAAAATGCAATTTGACGGACTTTCAACGTGGGATGATGGTAGGAGCTCGGAGCCATGGAGCGAGTATCACCGAAACCGCTGCATTCGTGAAATGTTCCAGAGCAGCTATTGTTAAAGTGTTTAAAGACTGGACTGTCAGCCAAAAGACTGGGTCTCTATGTGCAACGTGTGGTCGTCATCGACTAGTGACTGCTCGGACGGAACGGAAAGCGTCCAGACTGGTAACAGACAACAGAAGGGGCAACAGTGCAGCAAATTACAGACCATCTTAATCAAGGATCCCCTCAAATGATCTCTGCACGCATTGTTCGTCGTACCCTGCATCGGATGGGATATAGAAGCCGAAGGCCTGTTCGAACACCTTTGCTGTCTGCAATTAACAAGAGAAAACCTCTCTGGTTCGCACAGGAGCACAAAGATTTGATAGTCGATTATTGGAAATAAATTATGTGGTCCGATGAATCACGTTTTCAGTTGCACAATGCCCACGGCCGAGTGAGGATTTGGCGGAAACAGCACGAAAGCATGGACCTCAAATGCATTGCTACAACCCTTCAAGATGGTTGAAGCAATTTTATGATTTGGGAAATGTTTTTCTGGCATGCTTTGGGCCCTTTAATTCGTGTTGATCAACGTCTGACTGGCACGTCATGTCTAAACATCGTTGCGGACCAAGTGCATCCTGTCATGTGGATGGTTTATCCCAATGGCGATGGCTACTTTCAGCAAAATAATGCGTCCTGCCATAGTGCTTGTATTGTACAGGATTGGTTTAAGGAACATGCCGGTGAGTTTACTTTGCTTAGGTGGCCCCCACAATCTCCAGTTCTCAACCCCATTGAGAATTTGTGGGATGAAGTTGAACAAGCCATCAGACAGCTGGATCGACAACCCTGCAATCTCACACTACTGGAAAGTGCTATTCATCAAGCATGGTCTCAGATTCTACAAACCACCTATCAACATCTGGTGGATTCAATGCCACGAAGAATCGACACATTATTAAAGGCAAAAGGTGGTCCAATGAAGTACTGATGGGATGGTAATAATAAAGTGGCCACTCAGTGTTTAAACAACTCGCCAATGGTGTTGGCTCCCATAAAAGTAATCCCCTGAACTCACTCTCTGCCTCCTTACGGGTAACACAAAGATCTTCCACATGTAACACACAATCTAGGCGAAAACGGCGCATTAGTCATATTGAATTGATGTTACTGTTAGTTCACAAATATTCCCATCTTAGCGAAAACGGCGCATTAGTCATATTGAAATGATGTTACTGTTAGTTCCCAAATATTCCCATCTTAGCGAAAACGGCGCATTAGTCATATTGAAATGATGTTACTGTTAGTTCCCAAATATTCCCATCTTAGCGAAAACGGCGCATTAGTCATATTGTATTGATGTTACTGTTAGTTCACAAATATTCCCATCTTAGCGAAAACGGCGCATTAGTCATATTGAATTGATGTTACTGTTAGTTCACAAATATTCCCATCTTAGCGAAAACGGCGCATTAGTCATATTGAATTGATGTTACTGTTAGTTCACAAATATTCCCATCTTAGCGAAAACGGCGCATTAGTCATATTGAATTGATGTTACTGTTAGTTCACAAATATTCCCATCTTAGCGAAAACGGCGCATTAGTCTTATTGAAATGATGTTACTGTTAGTTCCCAAATATTCCCATCTTAGCGAAAACGGCGCATTAGTCATATTGAAATGATGTTACTGTTAGTTCACAAATATTCCCATCTTAGCGAAAACGGCGTATTAGTCATATTGAAATGATGTTACTGTTAGTTCACAAATATTCCCATCTTAGCGAAAACGGCGCATTAGTCATATTGAATTGATGTTACTGTTAGTTCACAAATATTCCCATCTTAGCGAAAACGGCGCATTAGTCATATTGAAATGATGTTACTGTTAGTTCACAAATATTCCCATCTTAGCGAAAACGGCGCATTAGTCATATTGAAATGATGTTACTGTTAGTTCACAAATATTCCCATCTTAGCGAAAACGGCGCATTAGTCATATTGAATTGATGTTACTCTGTTAGTTCTCAAATATTCCCAAATATTTAAAATCGTATAGAACGACAAAGAGCCGTATTTAAATAAAAATTTTATAATCTTAGCATATGTCTCTCACGTTACATTGTTACTATTATTTAAAATTGCTCTGATTACGCAGTTTAAATATCAATTGATATTGGTAATTAGTAACGAAAATTAAAAAATAATAATAAATAGTAAAAACAAGAATCAGATTTTGAAAAGTCCGAGGGTAATATTTCCTAATCCGTTCACCGCTAAGGTACTTTTTTATTTAGAATTAAATCACTGTTCACAGCAGTCGCGGATCTGCCATGTACAAAAGGGTGATTTCTCTAAGTGATTTAATTTAGTTTTGTACAAAACAATTACATGTGTTGTGAAATCTGTTACTTAAAAAGTTAAAACTAAAGAGCTCTAGGTTCCAGCATTACTTTTCTTGACACTTTCCCTGACTTCCTGACACTTTCCACCTCCCATCCATCACACACATTCGCGAGATCCTCCCTCGGGCTTGAAATTCTAGGAAATTTACTGACCAGGGCGCTGAAGTAAATCTTGCGGGGAGCACACATTATGATAGTTATACCACTGATTGAAAGTCTATTATTTTTGGATTTCAGGTTTTAGAACTGTGATTCCAGTCGGAACGGAAGCACAGTCTCACAAAGTTCACGTGGAAAAGTTGTAGTGCGCAGAAGAGCTGCAGTGGCGCTGTTATAAATCATTTTCTAAAATGGCGACTCCGAGCGAGTGTGCACAGATTGTGTGGTGGTACGGGTAAACAAAATCGGCCACTCAAGGCCAACGAAACTTCCACCGAATCTTCAATAAGGACCCTTCGGCATTTAAAACTGTCAAGAATGGGTGTGGTCAGTTTTTGGCGACTGGTAGGGTGTTGAAAGGATACGGCGACGGAAATCTCGGCATCTTGCAAGAGGCTGTAGAAAATGTGCGGTGATCATTCGTGAAAGAAACCCCCGGAAGTCTGTCAGACAAGAAGCGAAAGAACTTAGAATGAAACGGTCGACGGTTCATCGAGTTCTTCATCATCCATTACGCTTGCACGCCTATAAGGTACAGATTTTACAGGAAATCAAACCTGACGACCGGTCAAAGCAAGAATCATTTTGCGATCGCTATGCTGGATCGCACTGCTGATGACGAAAACTTTTCATCGCACGTAATGTTTACAGGCGAGGCAACCTTTCACATTTAGGGGAAAGGGAATCACACAATATGCGAATTTGGTGCTTCGGATATCCGCATGTTGTCGAAGAACACATGCGTGCTAGTCTGAAAGTAAATGTGTGGTTTGCTGTCCTGCACAGTCAGATTATTGGACCGTTTTTCTTTTCTGTAAACATCGTCACTGTTAGGGAATCCCCAGATAGACTTCAGATCTTTTCCGTGACATAGATAGCAGCCATGCATCTAACCATGATTTCCAAGCAGGATGGTGTCCCACCCCATTCGGCACGTGACGTTCGAAATTTCCTGAATGACACATTCCTCAAGCATTGGATAGGCTATGATGGTCCAATTCCCTAGGCTCGGCGTTCCCCATACATTATCGCGTCAGATTTCTCCTCTGGGGGTGCGTCAAAGTTTGCTCTACGAAAGTTAAGCATAACAGGTTTGAAACAGCGCACAACAGATGTCATGAGATTTGTCACTAAAAACACGTTCCAAAACACATGAAGCGAAACTGAGTACAGAACAGACATTCTCCTTACCACCAAAGCCGCCCATGTGCAGGTGTACTGAACTGAACTGAAAACTTTGTATCATTATCATTTCCTTGTCCAGAAATGGTTGCGCACATATTTTCCTTCAATCTGTATATGCTTAAAATGTTGGAGTCTCATTGTGGACACCCTGTAGTTTTATCATATGCACAACTGCTCTTTCTGGAGTTAACAAAAACGGAGGTGATTTGCTTCCGTAAAATTCAGTTTAATTTCTGAGGAAATCACAAGAAATGAACCCTATCTGTCATCTACATAGTTTCTAGGTTATATAAAATCTCAGATATCTGGAAAGTAGTTATTTGGCTGCTGTTAAAACAGATATATGAGATCTTACATCATGCTATTCAAAGGAACAAAGTACTGTGAGCTGTAAAATCAGTCGTGGTAATGATGTGGCTCATAAATTTCAAAAATGTCTTGGCATTCTTGGCACGTGACGAGTGTAATTTCCTTGGTGAAAAGAAATAACACCAAGCAGAGCAGCATAAAATATTTTCTTTGGAGGTGTTAAAACACTAGAACAATTTCCTTTCTGGCTTGCTTTCTTCTAGCGTTTGTGTAAGTGAGACTGACTTGTTTTTGTTTTGTTTTTAAACATTGCATATATTTAAATGCTACATTTGTTATTTCTGGAATTAAAATAAACATAAAATGGCTTTTTCTTTGATAAAAAATTTAAAATAAAAAAGTTTCCGAAAACGAATGTCAAATAACAAAACTGTGAACCCTAGATATGGAAATTTGTATTTTTCTTCACGGTGCCTCAAGAAAATTAATTTGTATCACATCGAAAACTAAAAATGAGGTTATTCTTGATGATACCTTAGTTCCAGAAGAAGTATGAAAGCATGAATTGATGCAAAAGCACTAACAGAATTTGAAAGTACTGCGATTTGATGTTTGGCAAGTTCTGTAGTTCCATTACTTAAAAGGGAAAAATTTACTTCGAACTGACTTTAAAATTATCGGCATAAATAAAGAATAGGTCGTGCATTGAAATAATTCTGACAAAAAGTTTTATGCGCCGAGTGTTTCAATGTTTTTTAATTTTTTTTTAAACAAAAGCAAACCCCGAAAGATTTTTCGGAATATGGATTATTTGTGAATTGATTTCATGCATTAGCAATGCGATCACTTGAAATCCAAACAAAATCCTACTCTTGGCAGTGATAAAAAAGTTTTCTAGCTTTATGTTACATACAACGGAACTTTCTGTGTTGTTTGAAACGTATCCTAATGTAAGTGATTACACTATTGTTTATGGAGTGATAAAGTTGTTAACCTGACTTCACCTATGCCATTCTTTGTAAATTTTGATCATCATGCATTGTAATTTACTCTAGCTGCAGTTTTGAAATATGAAGACAATTACTTTGCTTTTTAAATGTTTTTAATCTTGAGAAACATGATTTTGTCTTTGTTTGCCATAGGCGCTTAATCTTTAATTTCATTATGTAAGCAGTTGAATCTCTCTTACGCTTGATTTCTGCTACGTTATGTTAATTCTCATAGATTCCCAGCTGCAAATTCCTGTCAACTATTACGAGAAATCATGTTTAGCACAAAAGCATGTACTGTTATTTTTAAGATTGTGTACCGCCTACAGCGAATGTATCCTATTCCGGTATTTTTTTCAAATGGCGACTTTCTATTTTGTACACTTACGTGTCTTTGATGATTACAAACATAAATAAACTAATAGTATTTAAGAATTGAACTGCTAGTTTAAATTTATTGTCGAAAATATTTTTGATCGTATTTCTTCTTTCGCAATACTATTTCTTACGCCTCAGATGTAAAAATGATTGTAACACGAAACGCGTTGCTTTCACATGACGCAGAATTGTTTGTAATTGGTTCAGAATAAAGAATCGCAGGACTATGCAGAGGATATCGTCGTCAAACTTGCACAAGTATATGATGTGATTCATTAAACTAAGGGAAAGTTGACCTCTGCCTTGAATTTGGTCATCATCATTCAATTTTAAGTTAGTCCCTAAGATGAAATATTTCCTACTCGTCAAAAAGAAAAATTTGAGATAATTGTTGAATAATATCCATACAACACAAATAACCAAATTATGTTTTACTAGGTAGAGAACAGTCCTCATACTTTTAAGGAAAAACGTTTAAAAATTAAGAAAAAGTGTCTCTACGTGTTGCAATCAAAAGATGAAACATGTCATACAAAGCTCGAAGCGAGTGTATTCATGAACCTGGGACACGTAAATTCATATGCAGTTTGCCTCTACCTTGTTGTAAAACCTCTTGAATGCAGTATTCAGTCAAATGTGTCATTTCTTCTGTTTACAGGGTGTGATACCTTGTTCATATCATAGTGAAATGTGTCACAGCAAAAGCAACAAACTCAAGGAACCATTGTAGCAAAATGTATATACACAGCCAAGTCACATTATTGTGAACAATTACTACTTTTGACGTAGGAGGTGTTCACAATGAAAGAACGTACATGTCGTCAGCTGGCTTGGGGGTATATTATGTGTGCTGTAGGCATTCTGAAAGCATATCTCTCGTGGCTGTCATGGATAAAAGGAGCGATTAATCAGATTCGCGAAAATGGATGATTATCGACTTTCGGGGCAAGGATGGCAGTATTTCTGAAACAGCTCAGTTTGTGAACTGTTCGCGTGCTGCTGTGGTAAAAGTGTATCGTGATTGGAGAAATGGCACCATTGCGAATAAGCCACGTGCAAACTGCGGAGAACCACGTGCCATTGATGTGACAGGTGAATGTCGGCCTTGAAGGTGCGTGAGGGCCGATCGACACGCTACAGTGGAGAAACTCACTTGCCAAATGAACCACGGGGATACCGGAAGTGTGTCTGAAACGACAGTTCAGCGAACCCTGTTGCGTATGGGGCTCCGATGCAGACAGATAGTCACTGCACCTATGCTAACGAAGGTGCATCGGCAGAAAAGGCTAACATTTGCACAGCAGTTTCGGAATTGGACCTCTGCTAATTGGCAAAGGATTGCCTTCTCCGATGGGTCACGTTTCCTGCTACATCGAACTGATGGACGTTGGTATATAAGGTGAGAAACATCGGAGGACAAACACCCTTCAACAATTGCTGCAAGAACGCAAGATTGTGGTGGTCTGGGGAATGTATTCGTGGCATTCCCTATGTCCACTAATACCAGTGGAAGGCACTGTGGACCGAATTTGTTATGAATCCATCCTTGCAGACCATGTGCACCCATACATGCTGATTGTCTTCCCTGGGGCGGATGGAATTCTCCAGCATGACAATGCGAGGTGTCACAAAGCTAGAAATGTCCGACAGTGATTGACAGAGCACGATAAAGACTTCAAAGTTCTTTCATGGCTTCCTAATTCTCCAGACTTAAACAAAATCGAGCATCAGTGGGGCCACCTCAATCGTGTTGTTTGCTCTATGGATCCTCCACCATGCACCCTCCAGCAGCTGTCAGATGCACTGCAGTCATCATGGCTCAACATACCTGTGAACACCTTCCAGCACCTCATTGAGTCACTCCCATCCCGTCTAGCTACTGTCAGTGCTGCACACGGCGGTTACTCTGGATACTAGCTGGTGGTCACAATAATGTGACTCGACCGTGTACGTTATTTCATTTTCTTTGCTTTTGTGCAAATCACGGGTCAAAAGATTTTTTCCGACAAGTATTTTGATTGCATAAGAAAATTTTCTACGTTGTTGTTGTTTTCAGTTTCTGGGAAACAGTTTCTTCCCAAACCTTCTTCATAGAGGGTCAATAGCTGGTCTATGGTCATGTCATGGTCAATGGTCATTGGTCATAGCTGGTCAATTAGATGAATTTTCGTTACAGTGGTGGAAATTTAGGTTTAGTTTAGTGTACGGAAATAATAATCCTTTAGAAGTCTGCAAACGTTAGTGTACAAATAGATTTCAGGTCTCCTAAGAAATATTAATCCATAAGAAAATTATCTAACACTGCAAGTTTGGCGAAAATGTTTCACCGTAAAACAATCCCTGATTCCTCAAATCTCGGGACCTGAAAGACAAATCTGATTCATTGTTACAATTTTTTGAATCAAGGATATTTTTGTGATGCAACAAGAGTTGAAGCAGAAAATATGTATACTTTATACAATTTTACCATTCGTCCTGATTATGTGAATCCAAACGCTGTGCGAAACTATATTCGATGTCAATAAAACATTTAGTTTTGAATAAACGTTGACGATTTATTCTAACCAGGAAATATGTGTTCATTTGGAAAACATGTAGTTACCCATGCAAATATTTCTGTCTGTCACAAAAAAGACGACGACTTTGAGCTCTATTTCACCAAACAGGAGTCATCGCTCTTTCCACGTTAATAAGTGAGTCACGGAAGAACTGTCATCGGCCACCACCGGGAATCGGACCCAGGGTCTTCCAGTTACGCGCTGGACATGCTAATTGTTTATTCAGTTACTGCTTTCCATCTTTGGTGAATCCCCAGCATTGTGCGGGGATGGCAGTTAATCACATGTGACTCTGGAGTATTCGAGGCCGCTGTGGTGCATTGGTAGCATTTCCGGCGCGTAACTGAAAGACCCTGGGTTCGATTCCCGGTGGCGGCCGATGATAATTTTTCCGTGTCTCACTTATTAGCGTCGAAAGTGCGATTATTTCTGTTTGGTGTTCCTGATCTACGTCGAGTACTTGAATTAATTATCCATTTGCATCCTAGTTATTTGTTCAGTTGCTATTTTCCATCTTTGGTGAATCCCCAGCATGGTGCGGGGCTCTGCGAAGCAACCTGCCATGTAGTTTGTCAGTTAATCACATGTGAGTCTGGAGAATTCCAGGCCACTATGGTGTGGTTGTAGCATGTCCGGCGCGTAACTAGAAGACACTGGGTTCGATTCCCGGTGGTGGCCGATGATACTTTTTCCGAGACTCACTTATTAACGTAGAAAGAGCGATGATTTCTGTTTGGTGTTCCTGATCCACGTCGAGTGTATGAATTAATGAGCCCTATTTCACAAAGGTTCTAGGGCTGTACGAGTTGATTTTTAATTTGTATGAGGACCCAAGAATAAGAAAAGCGATATCTACAATCTCTATTTACATATCCCAGGTAAAGGAAAGAATCAAGACTAAAAAAAGGCACCTTTTTATTTTATGCAAAGCTTTATGCTTGATGGAAAAGAGAGCATCACAACTCCGGGGCGGGGGGGGGGTGTGAATGGTAGCGACCTCTTTGTCAAAGCTTCATGTGTTTACATTTTTTGTTTGCTCATAAGAGTGGTTTTCCCTGCATTTATTTGAAATTCATAAAAGAGGGAATTTCCCGTAGGAAGAAAGCGACGTTGATACGCTTATTGATCTGCCCATCGCATGCATTTTCAGTGTCAGATCATCTTTCTAAAGTATTAAGCGGAAGTCTCACGAACACCTTATTCAGAAAACATATTATCTCAAAAGAAAGAAGTTCGCATCTTTGATGGTAGAGCGTGGTTTCAAAAGCTATATCTTTATTTCGCCAAAGATGAATGGAAGTAATGGACCATTTTCCAGAGTAGGAATAGCATTTTGCTTGACATTTTGGACACTATTTTAGTTTTCAGTAGTTTAATGATATTAGGTTTCAACATTTAAAAGACTGTTTTAATAGATTTTTGAAATAGAGTGCGAGAAAAACGTTGTAGAAATGGAGAGAAATGATTTTCAAATGTGCTTTCCTATATGCGGAATAAACTTGTTTAGCACGCACATTTCTGCCTTACACATGCGCCTGATCACTTCAATATTTGCAACTTCACAATTTTGAATGTTATTAATGCATTCCCCCAAATCAGAGTAGAGATCAGTTTTCTGCAACATGGCTCAAAGTATTAGTGTGAATGAATGTGAGTAATGAAAAAGACCGGAAAGAATTTCGGTGCATCTCATTACATACAATATGCGAATGGCAGATTTCTCACCCGATGTGATACAGAATGTAAACACTCCACGTTCATGAAAGAAATATGTTCACACGCTGTTGCCTTGTAGCGAAAATAAATTTACATAGCCTTCATGAAATAGTTGCAGTTTCTCTTTTTAGAAGGACAAAATGTTCAACAGAATTTCTGGGAAATATGCTATTAATTTCTGATAATCTGTAATTACAAATACTGTTTCTGAAAGACAACGCTGGACTTCAGTGCTTTCAAACTCTTCCAGAGTGTTAATTAACAACACCGTTCTGTAAATACCTTCGTTCCGTAAACACCTTGAAGGATCCAGAATTTGTCAATAAGTACAAGATGCGTTAAAAAAAGAAATCAGATGAACGTTAAAACAGAGCAAAACATTTCGCGGAAATTAGTTATTAAACGCCATTGTCAGCCGAATTAAAAATAATTGAACGAAAAACCGTTGAAGAGTTACTAAATTCAACGAAGACTGGGACAGCAAAGGAGTAAGAGAGACAATACGTCGCTCATTTTGCAAATTACGTAAGCTGTTCTATAAAAGATCTATTCAAATTAAAATTGAAACAGAAAACTTTGAATCAGGGTATGATCTCTCCAGAAATAGATATTTAAAATCGGAAGAATAGTATTTAACGTTTCCGTTACATTCCATATTATACATTATTTCATTCTATTTAGCGTTTTTTCTGGATTTGTTGTGCCTGCAAGACTTTTCTCACAACTCAAAGTTTAGTAACTTTCTGAGAGACGAAAGTTGCTAAGTGTTAATGCCATTGTAAAAGTTATTACACAGACTAAAAATATTGCCAAAACTGGAGCGCGGAAATTCAAAACCCTATAAACGTTTTTCGATCATTTGTTAAAAAAATCTCGTATATTCCGCGAAATCATATTTTTCTAAAAGCAGGCGAATAGCATGCATAACGAAATCTGCATTAAGTTCTAACGTAGTATGTATACTCTTCAAGGTGTTTATAACATCTAACGCATAAGAACCAACGACTGGTGCTTTCACACAGTTGACAACTCATCTTAAATCTTCGTTTACTACCGATTTTTTTTTAATATTCCGGTTCGAATATTAAAAAAAAATGTGAATCCAGTAAGAGCACAGAAGAAGTTTAGGAAAATGATGCTTTCATCCCTGAGGGAATGCGAAAAACAGAATTCTTCACAAAAGCCAACCAGCTGAACTGATTCGAACAGAAATCAGTTCTGGTGGAAACTACTTATTTCGATTTTATTTTCGCAATTACTGCCAATATGTTTATTCAGAAAGAGAAAAAAAAACAGAGTTAAATTTCTTTCATGATAAAATGACAGTCTGTGAACACATTAACGACCGATAAGAAGTAAAACGTTTGGAAATTTAGGAAAATCGTATGGTATTCTGGGTCTTTGATGCGGAAATATCTGATATAGGTTTCATATATAATATAAATAACTAACCAAAATATTTAATTTTGAAAAGGGTGCATTTCATTCTGCGCATTATTTGAAGTACGAGTGACAAGCAATACACATAAGCACAGTATTTCGTAACTTCACAAAGGTGAAAAGCCTTCGTGAAGAGTAGCAGCTGCCAAACAGGCTACAGATATAGAGAAATGCTTCGCATGTGGATCTATGAAAGGGATGTAAGAATTTTAAAAATTTCAGAAAAAATAGATTCGCTAGTATCAGTCGTTAGTGCTGGAGCGGAAAACATGGAATCACAAGACTGCTTGTAGGGTGTAAATGTCAAAGCGTGAAAGCACAAACCACTTCATCCACTTTTTTCGCCAAACAACATAACCCTTGTCATTTAAATTACCACATGCGCTCAAGGCAGAAGGTCGTAGGTTAAAGCATATCAGAAAAATCGGTATAGATTGTTGAATGTGTATTACGCTTTTGGAAGCTCTTTAAAAGACTTTAGGAAGAAGGTATACAGGGATTTATCAAACCAGACGAAAGCATGGAGCGAACAAATTCGAGCAGAAATTACGCTGAACAGTGCACAAAAAGGAAGGTGACTTCCCTTGAAGGTAAAGTTTTTTCAAATGTATTTTTCCTGCTCGGAATCAGCTCGTATCGCGCTGCGAGAAAAAGCTGCTGCACCTTTACTTTTATCGTAATATTTCATTTAGTAAAGGCATACCATATATATACAATAATAAGTCTTCGGATATACTTTCCCCTACAAGCAGCTCTAGCATTAGTATTCACGATTTCTTTAACATACGGGTTGTGGCATACCATTCGATACAGTGAGCAGGCAATCATAGCACAGATTGAAGACATTCATCAAACTGCGAGAGAAATATCTTTTAACTCCTCGCAAAACAAGAAAACAATTATTTTTTTATTACTTATAATTGCTGTTTTAGCAGTCATTCAAGCCCTTCTTGCTGTATTTCTGGTTGATTTGGAAACGAAAAAGATGCTCTACGTCGATGTTATGCTCTTTGCGTTAAACATCGAATTGACATCAAAATGGCTGAATGTATTAGTGTTCATCACACAGCTAATGCTGACTTTTTATCAGATGACGTTCCCACTCCTTTTTGCTCTGTTTTACGGAATTTTATGTTGCCGTCTCAGAAGTTTGTTGATCAGCTTAAATTTGCAGATGAAAAGACTGACTTGGCAACACCAGCATTTCCATGAAATAAGAAAACACCTGAAAATGTACAAAACAGTTGTTCAGGTCATCGATCGTTTCCAGCAAGTGTTCTCCTTTCCGAGCTTTCTTCTCATGGTCATTTTTTTTACTTTTATGTTCTTTACGATTGCGTCAATAAACAGAGGCTCAACGCCCATCAATCAGAACCTAAATGAAATAGGGAGTTATTCTACACTCGCTACCTGTGGCATTGCTGTGCTGGGGATGCTTACTTGCGCATCGGAGGTATCGGAAAAATCTTATGCGATCAAGTGTTCCTTACTTTCACTTTACGAAGAGTCGTTAGAAGCAGAATGCAGGTACGAACGATTTCAGAAGTGTTTGAAATTTGCTGCAAATAAACCTGTGCGCATGCTTTCGGGTTGGGGTGTGATATATTTCACCAAAGGTGCTATTTTAACTGCGTTTGGTGCTCTGGCCACCTATTCACTTATGATCATGCAATTGTAGAATATCTTGTTTTCATTTTACTCGCAAGGTGACAGATTTCAACAGCTCTGTAGTATTGGCAGAAGCAACCCTCAAGGACGTTTTAATACCTCGTCTTAGCGAAGAGACATCAAATCTAACGTTCATATAATTTTCACTTAAAACACAATCGCAAGAAATTCTTCGAATAGGACATTATACTCTTTCTCTAAACCTCTTTTCCTACAAGTGAAATCTCACGATTCAAAAAACCCAACGCTTTTCACTGGTGCTTCAACTTCCACGCTGAAATGGTTGCCTTACACACAAGAGACAACAATTTCAAAGCATCTAATGATGCTTTGTACTCACCAAAAAAAAAAAAATACAATTCACCAAAATCCGTGACTGTCATAACTCTGATGATGTCAAAATTATTTAAATGCTTGCGCTCCATTCGTCCTGATGATGCCGAGCCAAACGCTCTGCGAAAATGTAGTCAATGTATAATAAGCATTTTATTGTGAGAAACGTTGTTATTTTTATTCCATCTAATGATATCTTATAAGGGATATTTTACATTCAAATAATATAAATAATATGAAGACCAAGCCTCGAATGTAAAGAACACGTCTTTGAACCTAAACATTTGATATGATAGTTCGGAATACATGAAACCTTTAAGAAAATTATAGGTCAAAGGATGTATCATAGAATTTTGTCATCACCGCACACCATTTGTTGGGAAAAAACTTTAAAAGTTCGGTTATATTTATTTCAGTTTGATGCAAAAGTAATTTTTGACTCAGTTTGCCAGAAAAGAGATTCTGTAACAAACTTGAGTGAAAGTTCGCGCTACTTACACAGAAAACTACTCACCACGAAAAAGAGAGGGAAACACAGAGAACATGTTTTGGCACACTTTTGAACAGTATGCCAAAATATTGTAACACTAGTTCAACGAAAGGCATTATTCATGTCAGACAAGAGAGAGTAAGTGTAGAATCTTTCAATATGTGGACAGTATGAAAAAATAGTGGTTATTTTGTGTTACAGCTTCGCCTGACGATTTGCCGGCAAGCAAACGTGGTTAAAATGTATCACTATTGAGGAATACAATGGCAATGATATGAAAAGTGGTTGTTCCTAGCATAGTAATTTGTTCACCACACTGGTAACGAAAACAAATATTCAGCAGTCACCCGAAAATTTCGATTTTCAAAACATAATTACACTGACAGTTCTTGATATGTCCTGGGAACCTTTTGTACAATTGTTGTACATTATTTTGTACATTGTATGTACATTATTTGTACATTATGTTTTACATTATTTTGTACAACCTTTTGTACATCTGTCGTAGTCATGGTAGTTCAGAACTGGATTAAGAACATTTAATTGCTGAAAAAAACAGATGTCACATTTTGCCAAATTGCAACATTACCGAACTGCTCTTCTGCATTTATTTTCAATATCTCGAATCCGGGTAACTTTACGCCATTGCAAATCAACCCAGTTGGTGAAAATGCTGTGTCGGAATTAACAAGAATACGCACGAGCCAAATCGCAGTCTGAAATATTCTTGACTTCATGATTGCGTTATATTAAAGCGAAACGTTTTAGCACTTTGTCTGTGCAATTTAAGCAATGGTAACCGATCCAATAAAGAAAATATTCTGTAATGTCTCACTCAATTACTAGAATCTTTTTCCCTGAAAATGTTTGAACCTAAAAGAAAATGCCGAAAGCTTAATCAAGTCTTTTCTGCTTTTACATGGTCTCCGATGTTCTTACGAACTCAGTGTATTACTTGTTTTTGATCAGCTATGTAAAACATATGTAACACTTTCTTTCATCACATAGAAATTAGGGAAACATTCAATTTAACACCAATGTTCATTGCGTATTGAAGTTTCATTTTTATGAAACCTGATTTTCTGACAATTGAAAAATCTAATTTCTTTTCTGAAATTTCGTATGTGAAAGAAACTTTTTCACTTTAATTATTCTCCCAATTTCAATAGGGATTAGCTTCTTATTGCAGATAATGTGTATGGTGGAAAATGTGTATGGTGGAAAATATATTTTCTAAAACTTATCATTTCGTACAAAGTGCTAAATCCTCTAAGGATCTAAGTGCCATTGCATTAAGAGTTAAATGCATGTACTATTGTTTTCTGAAAAACGCTTAAAAATTGTTGATATAAGAAGGGGAAATAATTTGAATACTGAATTGGATTCTATCCACTTGTAAAATATTAGTATAAAGAAAATAAGAATTCCTGCTTCAAACGCCCACTTATTCGTTTTAAAAATAAACTTTCCTGTGAGATGCAAGACATTTTAAAACTAAGTCCTGAAATAAAGAAATACATGCAGACTTTACTCATGTATTTATTTTATATTAACAAGTTAGTAAAATCATGTAATGCAATGATTATGATACGCTTTCCAGCATACCAGAAATCATTATTCAAGTTATTACTCAAGTTATGAGGATAATAGCTGTGGAATAAATCTCGGTTCTGTGCCCTGATCTTTGACTCCATTTCGATGATATTCAACAGAACCGGTTCAGTATACCTCCGGAACAGCGTGCTAAAGTTTTGTTTCAGTAGAAGCACTTTTAGTTAAGTTATGAGGATAATGGCTGTGGAACGAATCTCGCTCCTGTGCCCTTACCTTTCACCCCAGTTCGATGATATTAAAAAGAATTGGTTCGGTATAGGTCCAGAACAACATACCAAAATTTTGTCGCAATAGGAGCACTTTTAGTCAAGTTATGAAGATAATAGCTATGGAATAAATCTCGCTCCTGTGTCCTGACCTTTGACCCCATTTCGATGATATTCAGCAGAGCAGGTTCAGTGTACTTCCGGATCAACATGATAAAAATTTGTCGCAATCGAAGCAATTTTACATAGGTTAGGACGCTTAAGGGCGATGGAATGGATTTCGCTCATGTCCTAACCTTTGACCACATTTCGCCCATTTTCAATAGGGTTCATCCCCAGGTGGTTTCCTACCACATACTAAACGTTCATCAAAATTGAACCATTTTTACGCGAGTTATCGTGCGGACGGACAGACAGACAGACGGACAAAACTGGAGCATATACGCTTCTTCAACCTACGGTTGGAAAGCGGAAAAAGGCAAAACAATTATTTCAAAAATAGTACGAAATAAGAAAGCTCATTGTTTCAAAATTGGATCCAATGACTAAATGCAATTTTCATGCCTTTCCTTTTCATTTGCAATCAGCTAAGCGCACATGAGAAACTTTAAAATGTAATAATGCCGTATCCTAATCCTTCATCTAAAGATTCGTAATAATTTCTCTCCGTGAGGGTATTTATTGTCTTTCCCTTAATCATCGTATTTGTATTATGTGCACAACGCATACACTGCTGTTTGTGCAAATTGTAACACCATGAAGGACTGTTGGTGTTTGCTTGAATCTTACAGGATAAGTACAACAAGTTGGGGCATGCAAATAATTAAAATGCCAGTGAAAATGTGCATGTGATTTCAGAGCAGAGCTCTATGAACCATCTGGTCTTGGGCATAAAGAGATGTTGAAATCAGTGAAGAGCCGACATTGAGTCGAAAGGGTCTTTCCTCTATCTCACTATGCCCCGTTGCTCAATAAGGGCGAATTATGAACACCTGACTTTGAGCAAGAAAAAATTGTTGGAATGAGAGAAGCTGGATTTTCCTACTTAGAAATTGCTACTAGTATGGGACAAATCGCCAGTACAGTAATGCAGACGAGGCGTCAGTAGATATGTAAGGCTTGGACGCCCAGATGGACCGCAAAATCCCACGACTGCACGGAATGACAGATACCTCTACCGTATGGCCATGACCGATCGCATTGTGACATCCACGTTATTAGCGCAGCAGTGGAGCACTGTCACAAGTCAGGCTTTGTAGCACAGTTTGACGTTGTCTGCTTGACAAAGCATTGGTCGCTAGCGGCCTATTGCTGCTCATTCCTTTGACTCTCAACCACAGACGCCTCAAGCTGCAATGGGTTCTCGAAGACAAACATCGGCGCGTTGATTGGCAGCAGATCGTGTTTTCTGACGAGTCACAATTCAACTTGATGCACAATGATGGTCGCGTACGTGTTCGAAAACATCGTGGTGAACGGCACCTCGCTGCGTCCTACCGGCTCAACGCCAGGCGCCATTGGGCTCATTTTGGAATCTCACCTGATACAAATTGAGGGAACCCTCAACAGCCAGCAATACATTAGGATTGTTTTGTGATAAATTTCCTTTAGAGTTGTCCTGGTGCTATATTCCAGTAGAACAATACCCATCCACATGCGGCTGAAATGTCCAAGGCTGATAGCGCTTCATCCCTGGCCTGCACGTGAGCTGGATGTGTTCATGATCGAACATGTCTGGGTACATGGTAGCTAAGCGAGTGGATCGCCAAGCGCCTCCGCTGGTTACCACCATTGAACTCTGGTCTAGCGCAAAAGCAGCCTGGCAGACAATATCAAAATCTCTTCCATTGAGTGCCACGCCGTACAGAGGCTGCTATTGTTGTTCGAGGTGGCTTTGCACGATACTGAGTTTTGAAGCGAAAAAATCAAATGTAGTCTATCAGTTATCTCCTGTAACATGAGGAATATGTGATATGAATTTCATTTGAATAGCGAGAGTTTTCCCTGGTGTTGCTATTTGCACAAACAGAAGTGTAATTTTGGAGTTAAGAATACTGAAGGCGATTTTCATTGGTTAAATTCAGTTTTTTTACGCTTTTCAATCGTAGGTTGAAGAAGCGTATATGCTCCAGCTTTGTCCCTCTGTCTGTCCGCCTGTCCTTCTGTCTGCCCGTCCGCACGATAATTCCCGTAAAAATGTTTCGATTTCGATGAAATTTTAGTATGTGGTAGGGGACCACCTGGAGATGGAACCAATTGAAAATGGGCAAAATGTGGTCAAAGGTCAGGACATAGGAGTGGGATCCATTCCACTGCCCTTATGCCTCATAACTTGCGTAAAAATGGTTCGATTTCGATGAACTTTTAGTATGTGGTAGGGCCCACCTGGAGATAGAACCAATTGAAAATGGGCAAAATGTGGTCAAAGGTCAGGACATAGGAGCGGGATCCATTCCACTGCCCTTATGCCTCATAACTTGCGTAAAAATGGTTCGATTTTGATGAACTTTTAGTATGTGGTAGGGGACTACCATGGGACGGGCCCTATTGAAAATGGACGAAATGGAGTCAAAGGTCAGGACATAGGAGCGGGATCCATTCCATTGCCCTCATGCATTATAACTTACGTAAAAATGCTTCTACTGCGACAAAACTGTCGTTGGACGTGCCCTCTCTAGATCTTCACGTTTTTCTCAGTATGTTCGGTAAAAGTGCCTGTTGCTCCCGAACTTTGCGTTCCAATCATGCATAAAGGTATGTGCTATCTTTCTCACTACGTTTCCTAGCCGAACTGTGCATATTCACTTGATTTTCTTAGTAATAATACCTGCTGACCACGCCCTTCTGCGTTCTGAAGAGTGCGCCCTGTGTACACGTTCCAGTGCCTTCTGTTCTTTTCCTGTGCACCTCGCTCAAGTAATAAGCTGTCAGCAATCTTCCCAGCTACGTTTCCGCACCGGTAAGTGACTATTATAGCGATATTCCTTCATATTTCACCTCGGTGGGTTTGTTTACCATCTGGTCATCGTGGCTGGCCTTGACTGTCTTCTATTCTCCATCAGCGTTCCTATACGTTGCCTTCTGTGCTTGTGTTCCTGAGCTTATCTACCCTTTTCCCGGTTACGTCATCTTTCTTTAGTGGAACTCTGATGACGTCGTCTTCCATTAGTGATCTTCCGGTGACGTCATGGTTTCACAGTTGTGACATCTGTCTTGCAGCTCTACTTGTGTCGTCATCGTTTGTCGCTCAGCCTTCGTTCACCTGTTCGTTGTGCCTTCCCCATTTGTCTTCCTAGCAATTGTGCAGTCTACCACCGCTCATGGCTTGTGCAATATCAACAGAATATCTTCCACCACTGACGCCTCCACCAGATGTTCTGCTTCAAGATAACCTTCAGCACTCTTTGTCGGCCCCCACTACCACACATTCAAAGCTTTTGCCGTCATGCCTGGACTTCCTTGTTTCTCGTCAGGATTCAACTCTTACTCTTCATCTTCCTGAATCTTTGCCCCGAGGTAAGTCTCTACTAGCCTCTTTAGCTTTAGGGGTGAAATATGTTGCCCTCCCCAATACAAAACGTACTGTGTACACATCAGCTCTGCATGTACTTGTTTCTCCAGATGCCATTACAAATGTTGCACGTAAACCTCGCTCTGTGCTTATTTAGTTTTCCTCTCCTGCTCATGTTACACGAGTTATATCTTCTCGCATCTTTGTTGGTGATCAACGTCTGTTCGCCATTCCTCTCGCACAGTGCCTTATCCTTGTAAGCATGTCTCCTGTTCCACCGGAAATTTCTGATGATGTCCTCCTTGGTTTTCTTTCTCGTTGTGGACTTGTTATTGGTCTAATTCGTACCTTACCTGCCGCATTGGAAGAGCAAGGAGCTCGTCCTTATCTTAGTTTCCGACGACAGGCTCTCGTCGTGTTTTTGGACGAAGCTTCGATTATTTCCTGTCCTACCACACTCCAAGTAGTCTGTGGTAAACATATTCGTGCTGTGAATGTTTATACTGCTCTTCATTGCTTCATATGTAAATCACCTACTCATCTCCGTGCTTCTTGCCCAGCTAAAAACGCTGCATTGTCACCTGCACCTCTTGGCTTTTCTGCTCTCACTACGACATCTGCTAAGACTTTTCAGTCTGCACCTTTATTGTCTTATTCCACTGCCTGCACTTTACCCTCTGTACCAGCTGGGTTGTTCCATCCTCCTGTTTCACATTCTCCACTCTCTGTGGCCTTGGACTTCAGCACTTCGACAAGTTCTTCTTTACTCTCATCATACCAAGCTTCTTTCAGTCAACCGCCGCTTTCCAGTTCGGGTATACCTATTCCATCTGTGAATACTGTTTCTCTGGCCTACCCATCTTCCACCACTGAGTTTCTTCCAGATCCATCAGCTCTTTCTCAGTTCAACAGTTTACCATCTCTACCTGCTCCTTTCATTGCACCGCTACAGGACTATTCCAGTTTGTTGCCTCCACCTGGTTCCTCCGCCGTTTTGCACCAGGATTTTTCTACAATGCCTGCTTCATCTTCAGCTGCTACGATCTCCACTGTACCTCTTGTGGACTCCCCGGCGTTTCTTCTGCAATAGCCTCTGGACTCGTCCCACATTGGTGAGAGCACATCGGTGGTCTCCCCTCCGCCGAGTACGGAACACATCTCCGTCAGCCCGGACTTGGCTTCGGCCGTTGTTCCTTCTCACTGCTCTTCTGACCCGTCGTTACCAGCCTCTGGCTCTTCACCCATCGTCTCCGCATCACTTGACGACACACTAGTACGTTCATCATTGCCCGGCTTGTCTTCTTGCGCCGCCGGTTCTTCGAAACATTCTTCAGATGCTTCTTCCACAGTTTCCTCGGACACTTCTTCAGCTGCGGACTCAGGTTCTGATCCTACAGAGTACTCGGATACTTCTCTGCCTCCAAACTACTCAGCACATCTTTCTGCTTCCGAATGTCAACTTCTTTGTTCTAAGCACCCCTATGAGACTGCTCCGGCTGATATCAAGAAAGCTCTCCATTATCTCACTTTAATTAAGATCCCTGTACTATGTTGTGAGAATGGTAGCTCTCGAATCACTTATAACAAAGCTGTAGACTCCTGGTGTCCTGCCAGATCGTACTTCAACCTCCGTACACGGCAGATAGGGACTTGTCGATGGCTCGGCGATTTGATCATCTGCTTCCGTCCTCCAAGCCCTCTGTCACGCCTTCGTCGACTGCATCTGCAGCTCCGTCCGTGTCTATTTCCCTTTCCACTCAACCGTCTCCGCGTCCCATTGTTGCACCACCTCCGTCCTCTGTTGTTCTACAATCTTCATCTCCGCTCGACCTGTCGTCTTCCGCTCAGCCCTCTATTTCGGCGCCCTTAACAGGGGCCATTCCAAAGCAACGTGCAAGTCGCTCCTCTCAGCGCACGCGGAAACGTCGTGCCAAAATCAAAGTGTCTTCAGCGGTTCCTGTTGTGTCTGTACCATGTTCCCAACTTCCACCACAGCCATTTCCACAAGACTTTGCCAATGATGATGACTTCATTGACGCCTTCACTCTTTGGGAAGAATTACATTCGTCCGACCTTTACTATTAGCCTGACTTTGCTCCTGCCTAGACGTTTTATGTACTATTGTTCTGGTTTTCGGATTTGTCCTACACCCATCATTTGAACTTTACGTGTATTATTCTTCTTGTTGATTATCTTGTTGTATTGTATTGCTCCTGTTCTACGAGTATCGCCTGCGTGCCCACGTTGTATTGTATCTTCCTTATCTTATGCATAATTCAAGCTCTTCCTGTTATAGTGTTATAATCCCATGCTATGGCCTGTCGCTCACTATGTACTTGTTGTATTATGCTGTCCCTGTACTATGAGGCGTCCTGCGTGCCCATGTTCTCATGTTTCTCCTTACTCCATGCATACTCAATGTTATACTTGTGTATCGCCCGGTTTTGTATGTGCTATATTGGTTTCTCGATTTTCCTAATACTTCTTCGTTTACTATAGTGACATCACCTGTAGTATGTATGTGCCCGAATTATGTATACTCTTATTGTTTACCCTGCATTCATATGTGCCATTTAGTGTGTAATTCCTCGTGCTTTCCTATTGCTTTCTTGTTCGCCCTCGTTTCTTGAGATTGGCCTGCGAGCCCACGCGTTCATTCTGTATGCTTCTTTTCCCATGAATGCTCACGCAATTGCCTGTGACTCCTCAGTGCTATTGCCTTGATATTAGCTCTTCTTCTCAGCCCTGGTGTTATTGTATACACTCAGTATTTTATAATACAAGCGCCCACGATTTCTATTTCGTTATCTTTAGTTCTCCTCATGTATGCCCTATATTTATTGCTTGTGATTTTGTCCGAGTGTCGTATGTCCTTTGCTCATGTTTTTATGCCCTATTTTATTGTATACTCCTAGTTGTACAATAAAGCGATTTTGAAAGACTAAACTTTATCATGTTGTTCCGGAAGTATACTGATCCGGTTCTGTTGAATATCATCAAAAATGGGGTCAAAGGTCAGGGCGCAGGAGCGATATTTATCCCACATCCATTATCCTCATAACTTGACTAAAAGTACTCTTATTGCGACAACACTTTGGTATGTTGTTCCGGAGGCATACCGAACCAATTCTGTTTAATATAATCGAAATGAAGTCAAAGGTCAGGGCACAGGAGCGAGATTTATTCCACAGCCATTATCCTCATAACTTGAGTAATAACTTGAGTAATGATTTGTGGTATGTTAGAAAGCATATCATAATCCATACATTGCATGATTTTAGTAACTTGTTTTCTAAGAGCCGTGAAAGTGGTCCTTCTATGAAGCAGCTTTGTCATCTAATACACGATTTAAATGAGTTTAACATACATAAAAAATTAATATTGTATACACTAAAAACACAAGTTAAAAACATTTGCACTTTCAAAATCACGTTGATCTCGTCTTCAGATGTATGTAATAGTACAAGGAATAGTGTGTAATAGTTTTCATAGTACCTACTTGCTTGAGTAAATAACCTTCATCTGTGAAGTCTGTCAATCTTCCAAGAATGCTATAATATCTCCAATTTTATAGATAATCTAAATTAACAGATATTTGATGGTTGTTAAAACAGATCAGAGACATTATTTCTTGTCATTCAAGGGGAGTAGAGCATTGTGAACTCTAAAATCAGTGCAGCACAGAATACGTGGCTTAGAAAACCTGCAAAAATATCCTTGAATTAATGGCTTCTGATGAGTGTGATTTACAGGGTGAAATTAATAAGACCAAACATATTAGCATACAGTATCTCATTTGTAGGTGCTCTAACGCCTTTCGTATGAAATATTTCATCAAAGTAGGAGTAAAAGACATTATAAACTTCGTATGTCAACTGTACATCCATAACTGTTCATAGATGGATTAACATCAAAATTTGGCAGCTTCGCAAATAAGCAACAGTTTCCAAGGACATTGGTCATGAGCCCTACTTACGACAACATATTCATCCAACAGACTGTAGACGAACTTCGTGTTACAAGTGATACTCATATGGAAGTAGACATTCGTCATACATAACACGATATGCAACTTGCTCATTAACCACCTTTGACGAAATGATGAAGATCACTTCTACATTTAATCAAATTAAAAACGGTATTTACAAGTTAAAACATATGATAGATTAAAACACTAGATCTTTAAACGTAATTAAACGTGACAGGGATCCCGTTGAAACCAAACACAGGTACGGAGTCTACCTTATTCCCCTGAGAGCGTTAAACCCCAGTGAAATAGATCAAGTGTACATAGGCTCCACCCTACGTAATTTAAAAACCCGTTTGCTTGAACACTCACGCGATGTCAGAACAGGCTCACATTCGACTGCCCTAGCCCGATTGGTAGCTAGCGGCACACATAGACCATTATGGGATGAATGCAAAATCCTCATTACACACAGCACGAAAAGCATGACCCTCTTTGCAGAAAGCTTATATATTCACCATTATAGAGGTATTTGCTGTAATGGCGATGTACCTTCTTTCCTCCCACGAACATGGACTGCTCTACTTGAACATTGCGGAAATAATCATTACAGCTGAATTATTAATACTTGTGTAACATCATTTTTACTTTCTTCGTTTGCAGTACTGTTACCTGTCTCTCTATGTCTCTCTCTCTCTCTGTGTTCACAACAACTTTCGTGAGCATGCGCTTTACCCATTGTTTGGGTCATCAAAAATCCCTATATATTGCGTGTCGACGTACCTTGATGTCATTAGGTGAGTTACCTGATGAAGATCACTAGTGTGATCGAAAGATCTAGTGTTTTAATCTATCATATGTTTTAACTTGTAAATACCGTTTTTAATTTGATTAAATGTAGAAGTGATCTTCATCATTTCGTCAAAGGTGGTTAATGAGCAAGTTGCATATCGTGTTATGTATGACGAATGTCTACTTCCATATGAGTAACATATTCATCACTGTTGCTTTTCTTCCCAGTGGCTCAAGCAAATCAATCTGTAACACATCGAAAACCAAAATAATGTTATCCTTGATAAAAAAATCGACATGAAAATAAACGATATGAAAATGTGAATCACACAAAATGCGTAACACAGATGCACTTAGCCGAATTTAAAACTACTTTTACTAGATGTTTTATAAGTCCGAAATTTTTTTACTAAGTTTAACGAAATATACTTCCCACTGATTTCAAAAATTACGAGCCAAATCAAGATTGTTTTTTTGCGTACAAACGACATCGATGACGATTTTTACTGGCCGATGTTTTGACGATTAATTTGGAAATTAAAACGAAACTCGAAAAAGTTTTCCTGATCATGAATTGCTTTTGTGCACCAGAAATGAGAGCAATTTCTTCAATATGCGATGTTTTACGTACAAACCAGGTTTTAAGATGTTTTCTGTGCAACTCCTATAGTATGAGGCAGCTACCAATTAAGAAATTTCATTTTTCTTTCTGTAAATAATTTTTCTTAATACTGTTGCGGATTATTGGGTGTAAAAAGTGAAACACAGCGAGACAGAGAGAGGTCGCCGCCCCGGTGGCGCAGTGGTCTAAGGCGCTGGCCTCTGATCATTCGTCCGTCTGGGGTCCGGGTTCGAATCCCGGTGAGGCATGGATGTTGTGTTTGTCTTACGGCACTGGCTCTCTCCCTTCCCTGGAACCAGTGACCCTAAATTAGGGACGGGCGACTGCTTATAGCCCATTGAGTTGCTCACAGTGGTCGTTAAACCTCCAATAAAAAAAAAACAAAAAAAAAACAGAGAGAGAGGTCCTCTTAAGGTGGATCCACCTAAAATCTTTGCCTTGTATTTTCAACGGGAAAACTTCTGTAGCCATTTTCTTTACAATTAATGTGTTTCCAAGGATGAAAATTTGAACATCGATAAAAATAAATTCATGATATAGCCTAGTATACTTAGTATTTTCTAAAATTTGACCATAATTACATTAAAAATCAATAACATTTTTTTGGTGTTTTCGCGACCAGAAAGTAGATGGCGCCACATCTACATGTGACTTACTAAATGCTATCACGTCGCAGTTTTTTCAATAACTTCATTCATTTATGGACAGCAATCAACACTTGTATCCACCTATGCGATATTCTGGAATGTCTAGAATGATTCGAGGCATTTAGATTAAATATTCTAACATTGTTTTAGCTGAAAATGGTTTATTTCGGAATTAAAAATCAGCAACATCTACAATTACGTTAACATTTTCAGCTAAATTGTTATCAGAACATTTAATATAATTTGCTCAAATCATTCTAAACATTCAAGTCTGTCACACGATATACTCAAATTTTGATTCCATTCCAAAAATTAATAAAATTATTGAAAAAAGAATGCGACATGATAGCATTTAGTAAGTCCCATGTAAATGTAGCGCCATCTATTTTCTGGTCTCAACACCACCAAAGGAAACGTTATTGATTTTTAATATATTTATGGTTCAGATTTAGAAAATATTAAGTATACTACGCTAAAATATGAAGTGCCGCCCCGGTGGCGCAGTGGTCTAAGCGATGGCCTCTGATCATTCGTCCGAACGGGGTCCGGGTTCGAATCCCGGTGAGGCATGGATGTTGTGCTTGTCTTACGGCACTGGCTCTCTCCCTTCCCTGAAACCAGTGACCCTAAATTAGGGACGGGCGACTGCTTATAGCCCATTGAGTTGCTCACGGTGGTCGTTAAACCTCCAAACAAAAAAACAAAAATAAAATAAAATATGAAGTTATTTTTATCGATGTTAAAATTTTCAACCTTCGGAACGCATTAATTGCGAAGAAACTGGCTACAGAAGCTTTCACATTGGAAATACAAGGCAAAGATTTCAGGTAGATCCACCTTAAAGGAGACGCATTCCTTCAGTTTGAATGGCCGAAGACGGGACGATATTTACGAGGTAGTAAACAAGGGGGCACTTTAGACAAAAAGGGAAAGTGCGAAAAAGCGGATACTATCTGTCTTTGCACCACGTCCACGGGTAAGAAAGAACTCGTTAGGAATTAATTTATGATGAGCAAAGGAGAGTGCACTCTGTAAAAAAACTGTGGGCAACGAAATGTATACAGCATAATAACGGAATACACAGGTAAACGTGATCAAAACATTATGGCAAAATACAGCTGTATTTGCTGGCAAACTGAAACATAACATTTCCATGTAACATGGTTAGTACGAGGTTGAACCGCCATGAACTGCGTCCCACTGTGCAATTCTTTTTTTTTTTTTTTTTTTTTTTTGATTGGAGGTTTAACGACCACCGTGAGCAACTCAATGGGCTATAAGCAGTCGCCCGTCCCTAATTTAGGGTCACTGGTTCCAGGGAAGGGAGAGAGCCAGTGCCGTAAGACAAACACAACATCCATGCCTCACCGGGATTCGAACCCGGACCCCAGACGGACGAATGATCAGAGGCCAGCGCCTTAGACCACTGCGCCACCGGGGCGGCGTGCAATTCTGGCATGGAGTCTGTCGTACAGATGTTGGATGTAAGTTTGGGGTATTCAGTTCCAAGCATCCTCAACCTGAACGCGTAAATCGGGGATGGTCGTGGCTGGCCGTGGAGACCGGATAAGTCGTTGTCCCATAAAATCCCACACGTGCTCAATGGGGGACAAATCCGGTGAACGTGCAGGCCATGAAAGTTGTCTCACACCCTGAAGTGCATGTTGCGTTGCACGTGCCGTGTGTGGGCGTGCGTTATCTTGCTGGAAAACACCACGATGAACCGACCTTACAAATGGCACAACAATGGGCTGAATTATGTTGTTGATGTAGGAGGTGCTGTTTAACATACCCGCTACAAACACTAGTTGTGTACGGGAGTGATAGCAGATCGCTCCCCACACCAGGAGACCAAGTGTAGGCCCTGTGTGTCGCTGGCGGATGCCAGAAGGGTGGAGACCCTCCCTGTTTGCCTGCGAACACGCATACGGCCATCGGAGGCTCCCAAGCAGAATCTGCTTTCATCGCTGAACACGACAGATCGCCATTGCGTTCTCCAGTGCAGACGTTGGCGACACCACTGCAGCCGTCCCTGACGGTGGACTGGAGTTAGAGGTACACATGCCAGAGGCACACGTGCACGTAGTTCTGCATCCAGTAGACGGTTGCAAATTGTTCGCACTGTTACCTCAGGTGCAACGGCAGCTCAGATTTGCGTCGCAGTGGATGTTCTGCTTGACAACGCCGTTCTTCTTAGGCGTCGATCAGTCCACTCATCAGTCCGTCTGTGACTCCCGGTTCCACGTCTTCTCGTATAGGGATGTTCCTCGGACTATCTACGCCACCATCGTACCACCACCGATACTTCCCGTCCAATTCGCTCCGCAATACGACGATACGACCACCCGGCCTCGCGGAGTCCGACTAGACGACCTCGCTCAAAGTACGATAACTGCTGAAATCGTACACGTCTTTCATGTCCCGGCATTGCAGTTTGTTCAGGATCTTTGCACGTGTCCGTACGCCGACGACTGATTACATTCACTTCGCCATACTCCTTAAATACCACCGACGATAATTTGCATATTATGCCGTGCTGTGGCGTAAGCGCTCACCGATTGGTCCCGAAATTAACATCACATCTACGTCAACTCCACCCCATTAACATATGTAAATTTCATGATCGTCCGCCAATTCCTTCTTAGTGTTCTTTTTTCACTTTCCGGCAGTGTATTTAATTCCTGCACGATACGAAGCTTTCAATTTAGAGGCAAAGAGATCTTCAAACTCGCATTCGATATAGTCCAAAGTAGTCAAATGGGAACAAGTTGTAGTCTGAAGGAACAAGCTTAGCACTGTATGCTGGATAAGCCAGCAGCAAGATTCCATGCAATTTTTGAAGTTTAACTAGGGTGTTATTAGTGGTGTGAAGTTTTGCATTGTCTTGCTACAGAAGTGCTCGCTTTCGGTTGACTAAGGCAGGATACTTCCTCTGATGTTTGTCATACACCCTATCCAGGTGCTGAGAATACAGAGAATACAGTTCGACTTTGATAGGCCGACCATTTGGAAGTTCAAAGTGGATTACACCTCCATACTTCCAGCAGACACAGAGCATGAATTTTTCTCAAAACGTCTCACGACATCATCTGTATACCTTTCTTATCTTTTGCCGGTGCTCAGCGATGGTAGATTCAAAAACTTCTAGTTTGTTTTTGACAATTTTCGAGTACTTGCTCGTGGATTGTCTTCCACGGCCGCTTGCAGGGAGTCTGAATCAACAGCAGAGGTCCTACTGGAACCTCTCTTTCTTTTCTTTTCTTTTTTTTTTTTTGGATTGGATTGGAGGTTTAACGACCACCGTGAGCAACGCAATGCGCTATGAGCAGTCGCCCGTCCCTAATTTAGGGTCACTGGTTCCAGGGAAGGGAGAGAGCCAGTGCCGTAATACAAACACAACATCCATGCCTCACCAGGATTCTAACCCGGACCCCGTTCGAACGAATGATCAGAGGCCATCGCTTAGACCATTGCGGCACCGGGGCTGCCCCTTTCTTTTCACCAGCCGCAAATTTCTTGAACCATCCTGAATGGAATACTGGATTACACCATACAATACAAATTTTGAAGATGCGAATCCGTTTTTTGGGGCAAATATGACAAGGATGGTAAATCAGATAATATCCGAAAACTTGAAAATTTCGTCGTCCTAGAGCGGTAATCGAACCTGCGTTTCCCAGATATCGCCCGGCTTTGCTAACCACTATACAAAGTTTAACTTGGGTGCGATTAGTGGTATGAAATTTTCCATTGGCTTTTTGCAGAAGTGCCCGCTTTCGGTTGACTACGGCATGATATCAATTGTCAGGATACCATCCGTGTCATATTTACACCAAAAAATGGATTGGCACCTTCAAAATTTCTTGAACCATGTTTGCACGGTCAGATTAACCGCCAGCTCTTCACCTTCAACTTCGTTAAAGTTTCGGACTGCTTCAGCAATTTTAAACTCCTGTTTTCGGTAATGTCGCAATAGAACCAATATTTAATCTTTCATCCATTGCAATTGACGGATCTCCTTCCTTGGAACCAGTGGCCCTAAATTAGGGACGAGCAACTGCTTGTAGCCCCACTGGATTGCTCACAGTGGTCGTTAAGCCTTCAATAAAAAAATTAAAAAAATTGACGGAAACACAAGTTTAACGCATGGATTGCGACATATGTTTCACGCCTCGTTTGTTTCCGTACAGTACGAGTTTTCAATCGCCAGCAGCAGAGAAAAACTGCCCGGCGGAAAATATGCATAATTACGTCGTGGAATTGTCCTATGCAAAAACGGTAGGGTTTTTTTTTCGGACACCCTAATAATAACCGTTTAAATTACTCATGGAGGTCGTTACACTGAGAGAGATTGCTGCAGTGGCCGAGGGGTTAGAGGAGTACGTTCCTGCCAAGTCGTCCACGCAGGGACCAGGTTCGAGTCCAGATGAGGCATGGGTTAATGTATTTGTCTTACGGAGCTGGTTTATTCCTCTCACTGCAGCCAATAACTCAAACTAGAGACGGTAGACTACTTACAGACCCTTTGTGATGCTCACTGTGGTCGTTGATCAACGAAGCAAAAAATAAATCTAACAAATGAAAGATCTTTCTTGCTGGACCACAGCTTTCTGAAAATCTCCAATGCCGCCCCGGTGGCGCAGTGGTCTAAGCGATAGTCGCTGATCATTCGTCCGAAAGGGCTCCGGGTCCGAATCCCTGTGAGGCATGGATATTGCGTTTGTCTTACGGCACTGGCTCTCTCCCTTCCCTGGAACCAGTGATCCTAAATTAGGGACGGGCGACTGCTTATAGCGCATTGAGTTGCTCATGGTGGTCGCTAAATCTCCAATAAAAAAAAATAAAAGTCTCCAACATGAAAATTAAGAGGAGAACAGCGCATTATCCTTTATACAAATCTTTTTCTTCATCTATCTAATATCAACGCCGAGTTCTTTGTGCATCTTATAAGCACGCGAAGTCACAAAAGAGAATGTGAAGATCGATAACAATTTTCGCTAAAATTGCATCTGTGTTATTATATTGCACGATATCGTTTTTGTTTTTCATTTCCTTTCCTTCCATAAAAGCCTTGCTGACTGTTGAACCTTTTAAAAGTCATGAAGCGCGTCACACACCTTTGTCTCGTTTCTATCTGATGCCACAACTTTAGTATTGAGAGAATTGTGTCTTATTCTGAAGAGATGACGTTCGTAAATCTAGAAAGATGCTTCTGAATGGATTATATACATTCTTAAGTTCAAGATTACATAAACCTCAAATTTACTTTATGCGTCCAGAATTCAGTAATTTAACGCAAACCTTTAACTACTTGGAAAAATACTTCTGCAGGAAAATATTTTGTGATGTAATGTAGTAAGTGAAATTTATTTTTGCATTGCTGTTTTAGCACAAAGTAGCGAGATCAAACCTTGACATTACCAACATGAATATTCATACCTAACTGTCGGAAAAACTAAACTGTTGGAAATGGTGAGCGTTCCCTGGATTTCATGAGGACATAAAAGTGTCCAACTCAAAGAGCAGAATATAAATATATCAATACAAAAACCCGCATATGTGCTAGGTTCCTGCAAGGAAATTTCAAAAGGCTATATGTTGTTTTCACAATCAAAGACCATAATTTGGAACATAACTAAAAACAAATTCAGTTAAAAAGTTTCAGAAATTGTAGAAGATATCTAAAACGTTCTTCTTTGAGTTCTCTATGTAAAATCGTTTAGAATACAAACAAAATTGAAAATGTGTTTCTCCTCTGAATTTTAAACAAAATCTGATTCTTGCTAAATTTCAGATTGTTTTTCGTACAACAATTCTATCAGAAGATTCAAAAACTTTTCTAGTTTTTTCACTTCGATTATAGATTATTTTAAATCACGGTTGGAAAATGCTATGCAAAGTTACCGTGCGCATTCAGTTCTTTAGATTTCAGCTGTATAACTCACTTGAGCTTTGAGAGAATTTCTACCGAAAATGATAGATTATGCTTCATTTAAAAATAGTTTTTCATGTAAAAAGCGTACTTTATTACCACAGATTCATAAGACTGAACGATAAAAGTTCATAACATCAACTTTACAATTAGTACAAGCAAAAAGCAAATGTGTTTTATCTTTGACTTTCTTTTTTTTCTGCAGTCCTGACGCTGGTCATTTGTAAAGTACCCAAATGAAACCAAAACGAAGGAAAGGTTGTTGTTTGTTGTGCATCACATTTAGTTCTTTTTTATTTTCGGAAGTCTTCAGAAATTTTTACTCTACATAATATAAAATTGTTCAAAGTGGCTAAAATCAGTGAAACTACCAAAGGAAACTGCGGCAAAAATATAAATAATCAAAGCAGTAATGCAGATATTGAAAGAAAGAAAAAAACAGAATTACAATCCCAGGGAAATTCAAACCATTTAACAGCCTTTCTATAGCCGAATGTTCACTTTGCTTTCCAGAGAAATCGTAAAATGATGCTATGTCATTTGAAAACTGGTGACAGATAAAAAAAAATCTTTTATCTCCCATGAGCAGTAAAGGCGAATTATAAGACTGGAAACATAAAGCAAATGACGTACTGAAGAAGTTATCTAATACATCTGTTTCCTATGTAAGTATCAAAAGTGGAATAGTTTTACATAATGAAAGCATATAACGTAATTCTGTTAAATGTGTCTTTTTTATAAATATCTAAAAGCGTTAGGCGTCCCTTAATATAACCAGAAACAGGACAAATTTTTAAACCAGCAAAGATGCGTTTCATAATAACATCAGAAGCAGGGCAAATTTTTTAAAGACAATATAAAATATGTTTAGAATAAATGAAAATGGCGTTTCGCTTACTAATGATAGTCCTAACGCTTTACAAACGATGAATACAAAAAGAATGTCTCAACGTTTTACAGAATACGGACACTTCGTTAACTATTTCTTTGTTCTTGGAATACCTTTAAATTGTAATCCCAAAAACTCGCTGCTCTCCTCAATAGTGGCTAAGTTTTTGGTCGTATTATTTCACGTAGTAGTGTTTTATATAATTTATTCAACAGTATGTGTTCTTTTCTCGACCAAAATGATACACAGACTTCTACCTCAACTGTTCGTCAGTTGCTTCATATATGCTCTATGGCGCATCATTCGATTCAGAAGGTGTTCCATAATCAAGCTGCTAAACCAGATTCGTGCTATTTCCCAAGACATGCCTAGATATGATATATGGAAACCTAAAATCCTTAATTTAGTGTTTCCTCTGTTGCTGATAGGAATGATGGCCCAAAATGTATTTTATCTCTTCTTAATCGATTTAGAAGAGGAGGTTCAATCCCATTTCAAGGAAACATTACTTTTTGCACTAAACATTGATCGGACACTTGGATTAAGGTATTTTCTTTTCTTTCTTACGAATTTAATTTTTGCAATTTATCAGAAAATAATACCTGTTCTATTCGCATCATTTTACAGCATTTTGTGCTATCAATTACGAGGCATGCTATCCCACATAAATGCGCAAATTAAACAACTGTCGTGGCGCCGTGACCACTTTACGGAAATCATGCACTGCACGAGAACCTACAAACGTATCCTTCAGGTTCTGGATCATTTTCAGCAAAGTGTTTTCTGTTCCAACTTTTCTCGTAATGGTAATTTTCTTCACTTACATGTTTTCAATGATTGCAACAATAAACATAGCTATTAAGAACGGGAAATCGAGCATACACTTCATATTTACCAGTGAAATTCTCTTCATTTGTAGTGCGACTGTCACAATACTTCTTTTCTGTGCTTCGGAAATTCCTGCAAAAATCATCGCGATAAGGAATACATTGCATTCACTTCAAGGAGAATCGTTTACCATAAGCGATCATAATACCGAACTGTTCCTGCATATAAAACACATTTCTGGAAACAATGTACTCGTACTCTCCGGATGTGATATTATTCATTACACTAAAGGTACTGTGCTCACTGCTTTCGGAGCTCTGGCCACATATTCTCTCATGATTATGCAAAATTAATATCAATCAATATCAATTGCCTTTGCTCTTGTTGAACAAAAGACTTCATATTATTAATTCTTGTGAGATGTTGAGATAGATAAAGCCAATAATGTTTAATTAAATAACAAGGAATTTTACACAAACTGTACTTAAATAGTATAACTATACTAGTAATCCGAAATTTCTTGGTGTAGAATAGAAATCAAAGTTTCGCACATCAACCAGATGGCTTTTTCAAGGAAGATAGATAGCAAACTGCCTTCCTTGCTGTCTACTGTTCTCGAAAAAGCCATCTGGTTGATGTGCGAAAGTTTGGAAACTTTGATTTCTATACAACACCATAAATCGCATAATGTTTATTCACAAGATTTCATTCGAATGTCTACTTATAGTTTGCTTTGCAATTGGCTCGTCTTCGTCAGGACAAATTAGTGTAAAGATATAAATTATTGTGACATCATCGCAGTGTTCTGACGATCACGGATTTTGGTGAAATATGTGGCGTATATTCTAAATTAACTTTCCTTTTTAATTTTATTTCCCTATGTAAATCTTGAGTTTATTCTCAGTTACACTTCACTCTTAACGTAATATCTTTTCTCTCAAACGAATACTATTGACAACATAATTCAGGTTGAATGAACGTGACGTATGCCTGATATAAGATAAGAACGAGAGATAAAAACGACGACTAAATTGTTGCTTGGCGAGCGTTGTAAAGCGAGCGTTGTAAAAGAGAGCGTTGCTTGGAGAAGTGTTGCAAGTTGAGCGTTGTGTTAAGAGCTGTGTGGTGTGTGGAGAGTTTAATGCAATATGCTCTGCTATGTTACGATGTGTTGGCTACATCCTTGAATAAAGCATCTTTTCCGTAAGTTTGACTTCTGTTGTTTACTTGTTTCGTCTGGCCGTTAAGGTTTAATTTAGGAGATATTTCATCGATGGTTATGTTTTGTTTAAATAACGTAGAAGTACGAAAAGATTTCTACGTCATAAATGTTTCTATACGCTTGAAAGGAATGAAGTTGATGTCAATTCGTTTTCCAATCGTGAAGAGTTGCAATATATGTGGAACGTTTCCAAAATATCAAGACTGATTGTTGTGTCAGGTTTATCAATAAGTTTAACGTTTTCAAACCGAAATTTTAGTGTTAGTTTCTTGACAGTGTTGTGCTATGGACGATTTCTCTCCAGTTTACAGTTCCGTATGTAAGACTTGTGTTCCTTTAGACAGTAACGTAAAGACATGCGGTTCTTTCCTATTTATGAAAGTCCACATTTACAAAAAATAGAAAATATTCTCCAGGAATTTATATCTGTGACATAGCCTTTTTCTCCATAGAAATTCATTTCATTTATGGGTTTGGAAATAACTCTGAAATTATAAAACTTTCAGAAATTTTGAAGCAAATCCGTAGAACTAATGGGATTACAACCCAATTCTTCCGTACTGCATGGTCTATAGGCGTGAGCGCGGGGGACAGGCTTTAGTTTCTTTCATTTTATTAAACGCTATGTAATTTAACTTATATTGTAAGTACATGCCACAGTAAGTCTCATATTATGAAAGCACCAAACCTATTCATAAACTTCAAAGTGTGCTGATTTCAAAACTTCGAAGGAAAAATATGAAATCTAGATTTATGACCAATTTCATGAAGGAAATGGGGTAGTGCGTCCTCATGATGCGCCATTTCTCCTACACAGTATAAAGTTAAATATCCTATTTCAGTTCTTCTGTGTGTAGCTCACACACTTTTACAGAATTATCCAAGAATTTAAAGAAATGCAATTCATCAACAGCATGTGACGTGCCTGCCCAGCAGCACGCACACGACATAAAGGCAGATAGCAGCAACAATAACGTCCGCGTAGCTCAATTGGTAGAGCGACTTATTCCGGAACGAGGGGGACCCGGGTTCAAGCACCGGCGTGGAGAAAAATGACGGAGAAATTTACTTCGTTATAAGCAATAAAGATAAACAAAGGACTAATTGCTCTTGATGAACATAATATGAAAATCACAACAAAAAACAATGAAAGATAAAAACAAATTGTAAATTAAGTTCTGACGTCTCTATTATATTACGATAATCAAGTCCTGCTTCGTGAATCTGAAAGAGACCCTGGAATGGATCCTACAAATATTATCCCAAACAATAAACAAGAAAGATGACACCGACTTCTTGGGTGAAACAAGTGGGTCCTTTGAATCCTTTCCGACACAAAATAATTTTTCACAGTAGTTTTTTAGATAAAGAAAAAAGCGAAAAGGGGAATACCTTTATGTCTTTACCGGGAAAACTTTGCGTTATTTAAAAAGGGTAACGTTCGAAATTATGCTTTGGGGAATGCAAAAGGAATTTTTTCAATTGGATGTTGAGAAATGGAGATACAGTTGCAAACAGAAATACACACTAACGCCACCTATAGTGTCTCAACTGCACATTATAAAAATCCAAGAGTATAAGAAGAACATTCTGCAAAATTAAGTGTTATCCAGTATTAAAAGAATCTTTGACGTCGGACTTTCAGAAGTGGAGATATCGAAAAAAATGTGAATTATATACGTATTTGCGCCCTCTAATGGGTAAATTGAACATTATTTTGAGTAGAAAATGCACCTAAAATGTTTTCTCAGTGAGCGGTATCTGATCAAAACGGGAATTTTTCCAACCGACTATCATTAGACCACCAGAAAATATTTTTCAAAGAGAAAAAAGCGATTACGCCTTGCAGTGGCAAATGATGCATCAGGAAGAATTTGAAATTACCTAAAAATATTCCTGATCAATATCGCTGTCAGTTAGTAATAACGATATCGGGATAAACATGACGTACATCTATTCCCCTTGCTAAAAAAATGTGCATTTTTATGATGAGTAAATAAGAATAAAATATTTTTCGTCTTGAGCGATATCTGCCCAGAAAGAATTTTTTCAGTCAGGTATTTAGAGCGCAAATACTACTGTAAATACTTAGTAAAAAAACATACGCACTTACGTCCTTTAGTCGCAAAATTTTTAGTATCAAAAAATTAAATGCCATATGAAAAATATTTCTTCTACGAACACTATCTGACGCAGAAAGTATTTTACAGATCGCAATTTTAGAACGACAGATATCGGAGGAAATGCAATTTACGTTTCCTCCCCGTAACGGCTAAGCATTACATTATTTGAAAAAGAAATCTAATGGAAATCTTCATTTTGATTCGTATCAAACGAAACAAAAGATTTTTATCGGATAATTATATGCAGTGCTAGGGAATAAACTATACAGGGTTTGTCTAAATTCTTTCCCTGGTTACGATAAATCGTATAAAATGAACTGAGCTAGTTATACGTACGCGGTTTGTTGCATTGATTGAGTCATATTCTCAAGTTTTTTGTTCGTTGTACTTTTGGAACAATAGGTAGCGCTGCACGTCTGCAGCCTAGTTTGTTGTTGAAGGAGTCAGTCGGCAATATGTCCTCTATGCAGGAGAAGATTAATTGTGTTCTCTGGTTTCATGAAACCAAATCTGCAATTCCAGTGCAGCGGAAGTTCATGCGTGAGTATGATAGAGCTCCGCCTGATGTGAAAGCATTAGGAACTGGTATCAAAAGTTTAAACAGACATGCAGTGTCTGTGACCGTACAAGAAGTGGAAGACCTTCCATTAGTGGGGAAACTGTCGAGGCCGCGTGTGATGCATCCGGAGGAAATCAATTCGCCATGCCTCTAGTGAACTGGGAATACCTATGAAGACAGTGTACCGCATTTTAAGAAAGCGTCTTCGTGTTTTTGCATGCAAATTGAAAACTGTTCAGGCCTTGGAACCTAAGGATGGGCCCAGACGTGGGACATTCGCTATGGATATTTTTGAACAAATAGACGAAGATAACGATTACCTGAAGCGGATTTGTTTTTCAGACGAATCAACTTTTCATACCTCATGTGAAGTTAACTCTCATAATGCCCGTACCTGGTGTTCAGAGCCCACTTGTGGTTTTGGAGGAACAGAGGGATAGCCCTGAAATCAATGTTTGGTGCGGACTAATGCACAACAAACTAATTGGACCGTTCTTCTTTTATTGAGCCCACCATCTAACCATTACATCTGGTCTTTACATCGACATTACTGAGCCAAACATTACATCTGGTCCTTCCAATTGAGGTGCAACATGCACCTCAATTGGAAGGACCAGATGTAATGTTGAGGTGCAGCATGCACCTCAATTGGAAGAGCTGCAACCATGGGTAATGCTCCAGCAGGACGGTGCCTCCCCGCACTGGGGTATACCTGTCCGTCAATTCTTAGCTGGAAAATTCCCTAACAGATGAATAGGCAGAGATGGTCCCATACCCTAGCCACCAAAATCCCCAGACGTTACGCCCCTTGACTTCTTTTTATGGGGCTACATTAAGGATCAAGTTTATACAACACCAGTGGCAGATATTAACAATTTGAAGTGAAGAATAACTGAAGCGTTGTTCTTCTTCACAGTTATTCTTCTTCAGAAGGACGGTGCGCCCCCGCACTGGGGTATACTTGTCCGTCAATTCTTACCTGGCAAATTCCCTAACAGATGAATAGGCAGAGATGGTCCCATACCCTGGCCACCAAAATCCCCCAGACGTTACGCCCCTTGACTTCTTTTTACGGGGCTACATTAAGGATCAAGTTTATACAACACCAGTGGCAGATATTAACCCTTTGAAGAGAAGAATAACAGAAGCGTTATTCTTCTTCAGCAGGACAGTGCTCCCCCGCACTGGGGTATACTTCTCCGTCAATTCTTAGCTGGCAAATTCCCTAACAGATGAATAGGCAGAGATGGTCCCATACCCTGGCCACCAAAATCCCCAGACGTTACGCTCCTTGACTTCTTTTTATGTGGCTACATTAAGGATCAAGTTTATATAACACCAGTGGCAGATATTAGCACTTTGAAAAGAAGAATAACTGAAGCGTTTGCGACCACCACAGATGACATATTGCAGCAGACATGGAAAGAGATAGAGTACCGACTAGATGTCCTCCGTGTAACAAAAGGAGCCCACGTTGAGGTATAGTGATGAACCGGGAAAAAACTCTGGATTTCAGGTAAGCTATATTGGGAAACCGTATGTGTCCAACGAGCGTGGTTCATTTTATATGATTTATCGTAATCAGGGAAAAACTATTGACACACCCTCTATATCGAATTCGATAGCATATGCATTTTATTCGATAAATTACGCATCAGAAAATAATCATCGCGTTTTCCAGTTCAAAATTCCAATTGCAGAAAGAATCGGTTAAATCGAAATGATAAGTGCAGAGATGCCGTGTCAACAAACTGACAGAAGTAGGGTCATTGTGATAACATAAGCACATTCTTTTATTTCAATAAATGAGCAAGAAATTGCAACTTAAAGACATCTGTTACAAGAAAGCTAGAAATTGTAGATAAAGAAATAGTTCAAAAACAAAATAGTAATAGATAATATCACAACAGAACATGTATCATATACTACGAACATGACGTAGGTGACGTATGAGTAAAATCGATAATAAAGCAGCGATGAGCCTGCAGGCGTAGTTTAGTTGGGAGAATAGCCGCCTTCGCAGAATGAAGACGTGGTTTCGAAACTCAACACTTGCAAAAAATGTTATACGTTTTGTACAAGTGATTCAAACACTTGAATAATTTATTCAGTTTTGATACTAAAAGATGTTGAAAAAACAAGAGGCTAAATTTTTTTCAAGCCGAAAGATCTATTTACTTGTCGACATTTTGGTAAGACATCAAGTAGACGCTGCTGGAAGATACACTGCTGGCCACCCAAAATGCAACACAAAGAAGGACACGAGATAGCAAAGCTAGATTTACTGGACACATAGCAACAGATACAAAGATGAAACGATTGAGCTTACAGGCCCGTGCGACTTGCGGAACACGCAGACATCAATAGTTCGTGTGGCCACCATGGCTGGCCGTAACTGCCGCTACACGCCGCGGCATCGAACGAAAGAGGCTTTGGATGTGGGCTTGCAGTATGTCGGTCAAGGCTGCTTCCACACGTTGCCATAGTTCATCAAGCGGGTGGTACTTGCCGGGCCACTCGGTTGCCTATCAGCGACCAGACGTGTTCCATGGGCAACATATCGGGAGAACAGGCTGGCCACGGCAGCATTGACACCTGGTGAGCCGTGAAGAATTGTTGCACGATGCGTGTCACGTGTGGGCGCGCATTGTCCTGTTGAAACGTGGCCGCTGGCAGGTCCTGCAGGTAAGAGAGGACTACAGGCTCGAAAACGTCGGAGATGTAGCGGTGGCTGTTGACTGTACCGGCGATGCCTACCAGAGGGGTGCGGGTGTCATATCCAATTGCGCCGCAAACCATAACGCCAGGCGATGATGCATAATGCAAGCGTCATACAGTCTCTTGCCGCGATGCCGCCACACGCGGATCCGACCATCGTGGTGTTGCAGGCAGAAGCGCGAATCGTAGGAGAAGACAATGTTGTGCCATTCCGTAGTCCAAGTGCGGCGTTCAACGGCCCACTGCCGCCGCACTCGCCGGTGGTATAACATCAATGGTAATCGGAGCAATGGGCGCCATGCGGCGTCCCCGGTCCTGCAGATGACGTCAAATGGTGCGTGCTGACACAGGTTGTTGCGCAACACAACCTAATTCCGGCGCTAACGTTCGTGATGTGGCGGTGCGAGCCGTCAATGCCCGCCACACAACATGCCGGTTCTCTTGTTCGGTGATGTGCCGCGGCTGCGGCAATCGCTCACGTCGGTCCGCCTTTCCCTCCTGCACCCACCGAATCCGTACTCGCCTCACTGTGGCTGGATGTCGTCCCACACTGGCGCCGATGTCTCGGCACGATTAACCGCTGTCGCGATAAGCCACTATTCGTTCGCTGTCTAACTCCGAAAAGTGATGGAACGGCTGCCGTATTCTGCGACGAGGCACCAGGAAGCTTCCCACGCACAGGTCCGGCAGCACAACACACTTCCACTACTTACACCCCGCCTTCTGTGCACCCTTCTTATAGTGCTTTTCGGTGTCGTGCCGGGCGCACGTTATTTGCATATGCCCTGCAATGCTAATGGTTTGCATGTCCTCTCGCGAGCGACGCATGCTGCGAATTTCAGGCCAATCGGATGCTTTCCTCTTGGTGTTGCATTTTGGGTGGCCAGCAGTGGGTATTGGGTTGGAAAGAAAGTAATGTCCGATGACGAGGTACCAGAATTCGAATCCCCTGTCGCGGCGCACCTTAGCCACTGAAATTTCATAGCACACCGGCAAAACATCTGCAGGTAGGTGGCTTAAGGCAGTTAGCCGTCAGAATGCGAAGCGTGTAAGCGCCAGCCAACATGGGATTTAACAAGAATCACCTCCGACATTGCATGCTGTATGAATTTCGTCGCAGTAGCACCCCCGCAAAAGCTGTAAGGAACATTACCAGTGTGTACTCTAATGCCATATCACAACTTCAGTACTACCGTAAGTTCGAATGGTTCCGAGAGGAAAATTTTCACCGGTCAGACCGTCTCAAAACCAAAAGACCCGCAACAGTGGATGCTGACATAAACAAAGACACCGCTCTTTGCACGTTTCAGCAACACACAGCAACCGAAAAATTATTATTCGGCCACTGCTGGGGAATCAAACTCCAGATCTCTCGATATCTAGCCCCCGTGGTATAAGGTTAACGCGCTCGGCTAGACATCGAGAGATCTGGAGTTCGATTCCCCAGCAGTGGCCGAATAATAATTTTTCGGTTGGTGTGTGTTGTTAAAACGTGGAAAGGTCGATGTCTTTGTGTTTATTCACTGACACCGCGTATTGGAAGATTTTCTCTTTGGATTTAATTGCTATAATTAATATATAGACAGTGCCGTTAATGCCCACCAGATGGAGACGTCTCAGTAGCTGAGCACATCTTTCGGATTTATGATGTCAGAAGCTGACAGAAACACACACATAGCGCCGTGGATTGTTAGCCACCGTGGTGTAAGGCTAACGCGCTCGGCAAGAGTTCGAGAGATCTGAAGTTCGATTCCCCAGCAGTGGCCGAATAACGATTTTTTTTGGTTTCTGTGTGTTGCAAAAACGTGGAAAGAGCGATGTCTTTGTTTATTTACTGACGCCACGTATTAGAGGATTTTCATTTTGGATATGGACATGTTGGAGACCTTAGTTGAGTCTGAACCACGTGTGACCACCCGGGAGTTGGCCAAACAGCTGGGAACTGTTCACAAGATCATTATCAAGTGCCTGCATCAACTTGGGAAGGTGCACAAGAGGGGAGTGTGGGTACCTCATCAACTCACAGTTAAGCAGAAAGCAAACCGAATGAGTACTGGTTGCACGTGACCAAGTTGAACCGTTCTTGGACCGCATTGTAACAGATGACAAGGAATGGTTCCTGTATGACAATGGCAGCGCAAGGAAACAGTGGTTGGACCCAAAACAGAAGCCCATGCCGACGCCCAAAACCGGCGTATACCCACGTGTACGCCGGTTTTGGGGGTCGGTTTGTTGGGATATGAAGGGTATCGTGTTTTTTGAACTGCTGCCGGACAGCACCACTATCACCGTCGATGTGTACTGTCATCATCATCTCGACGGTTTACACGCGTCGTTCACGTAGAAGCGACCAGCATTACTAAACCACACGGACGTCTTCCTACATCAGGACGTAGCGAGACCTCGCATAACACGGGTGACCTGTCCCAAGAGCAGTGACCTAGGCTGGAAGCAGCTGCCGCACTCATCCTATTTCCCGGACATTGTAGCATTTCCCGGACGGACAGCGGTTCACTGACCGGGACAATGTCGAATACCCATTTACTCACTTCTTTGCGCCCAAGCCGCCATCATTCTAGAGAAAAGGTATCCAACATCTGCCCAGACAATAGAAGGAGGTCGTGGCTAACAACGGCAACTACATTTTGGACTGATCTGTGCTTGTATATACTGCAATTAGCATTTTTCTGTTGCCTTGCTATTTCAAACATTACTTTCCCTCCAACCTAGTACACTGGTGTGCAAAAATTAAGGACGAAGAGTAGAAATTAGCATAACAGCGGAACGAGGAGGCAGAACGGACCGAAAAACCAGGAGATAGACTAGGGTTCGGTACGGTAGGGCATGCGCATATATGGAAGGGTATAAAGCACACTGGCGGTGTACGCTCAGCAAATCGGTGAAAGCTATTGCACGGTGTACATCGGTTTGAACGACGTCGAGTAGCTGCCACCGTGTGATATGGCCAACAGGCAATCCAGTAGACGACATCTGGATGACTTTACCCGAGGTCGCGTCATTGGGAAGTTGGAAGAAGGTCGAAGTGTCACTAGTGTGGCCGAGGAGTTCGGGATCGCTCACAGCATCGTTTCACGAGCTTGGAGAGCATTTCAAACGACAGGAACAGCTGTCCAAGAGTTTAGCAGTGGTCGTCCACGAGCAACCACTGCGTCGGACGACCGGTATATTGTCCTACAGGCGAGAAGAGGCAGACGGCAGACAGCGGGAGAAATCGCAAGGCACATGCAACAGACAACTGGACGTCCGTTATCGCATTTTACCGTGGCCAGGAGGCTGCACAAAGGTGGTCTATTTGCCCGACGACCAGTACGGTGTGTGCCATTAACGCCTACTCATCGGAAACGGCGGTTTCTCTGGTGCCAGAAACACAAGAACTGGACACATCAGCAATGGGGTCGAGTTCTCTTTACGGATGAGAGCCGATTTAGTCGGATGAGTGATTCTGGACGTATGCACATTTGGAGAGAGCAGGAAACACGCAATCACACCTCCAACATGATCGAAAGGGAGCAGTTTGTAGGTTTGCGGAGTTCTCGTTTTGGGGTGGTATCATGCTTGGTAGCCGTACTGACCTCCACATCTTCCAAGGAGGTTGAGTCACTGGTGTCCGCTATTGTACCGGGGTTATCCTACCTCACGTGCGTCTGTTTAGAGGTGCTATGGGTCCTGAGTTCCTCATCATGGACGACAACGCTACACTTCATCGTATAGTGGCTGTCGCAGAGATATTGGAGAGTTAAGATATTCAACCCATGGGTTGGCCCGCAAGGTTCCCGGACCTAAATCCAATCGAACACGTGTGGGACCTTCTTGGGAGACGCTTGGCAGCACGTCACCAACCGCCAGCAACGATTCCGCAGCTGCAATTGGCGCTACAAGAGGAATGGGCCGCGATGTCTCAACAGCTCCTTGACAACCTCGTCCTCAGCATGGACAGACATTGTAAACCCTGCAACGCAGTCAGGGGTGATCATATCCCCTAATAAAGACTGGAGTTTTCTTGGCATCCGCCTGTGACGTGGACATTTCTGTCGTCTGTCCAGTTATGTTCTCGAAGCTATCCTTTTCAATAAAGTGCCTTTGTATCCTTTGGATTCCTTGTTTGGACGGATTTGCTCACTTGTCTCATATTCTTACATCTTGGGGATCTTATGGTGTGATTTGAATCGATGTGGAGCACTTCTGCACGACGTTACATTCGAAAAACCGTCTCGTCCTTAATTTTTGCACGCCAGTGTATAACATCCTTACGAACTCAGCCATACGATTAAGAAATGAAACCCGGTCTTGAGAAGAAAGACAAATGGATAATGGAATCAATGAAGATGCTGACACTATTATGGTCCCTTGCAGTTTGCAACAGAGGATGTACTCAGACAACAATAGAAAGCTCGGAATCAGAGGAGCTGTGAACTAGATATAGTGGACGAACATCAAAACATGGTCTTAGATCTCCTCAGATCATGGTCTTATATCTCCTCAGATCATGGTCTTATATCTCCTTAGATCATGGTCTTATATCTCCTCAGATCATGGTCTTATATCTCCTCAGATCATGGTCTTATATCTCCTCAGATCTTAGATCATGGTCTTATATCTCCTCAGATCTTAGATCATGGTCTTATATCTCCTCAGATCTTAGATCATGGTCATAGATCTCCAAAGCACCATGGGAGATTTGGTTGTTTTCAAAAAAATTGAAATGGAACTTTCTGGGAAGTTTTTTGACGCGTATAAAACAGGACGTTCAACGAGATGTTGGCAAGAAGAATTATAGAAAGGGATACTACCTAATCCTTGGAGTCAAGAAGAAGTGACAGAATGTGTGATCTCGTATTTATCGCACACACACACACCACACACACACACACACACACACACACAAAGTGATGCAATTTTCTTTCCTAAATAGTACTTTGCTCAAAGGATGAATTTAATGAAAGAACACAAGAAAGTAAATTTTACTAAGAAAGCTTCATTTCATTTCCCAGTGAGATCTCGAAAAGGAAAAATGCAAATTTGCATATGTATTCTATTTGAATGTTTTCAATGTTATGTTCCATTTGAAATGTTTGTCAAACATTTTTTTGGATGATATCAACGCAAAATCTCTCGAAAGAGCGGATGATTTACATCATATTATAATCTAAATCATTTAGGTGATTTATCAACGGTTCTTTGTCACACAAAATTGACGCTTTATCTTCGTTTTAAATACGACATAAGCATCTCCTGACCAAATACTGGACACCTAGTGCATATCACCCGATCTTGCATAATGGGAGCTTTGGTTGTTTCCAAAAAATTGAAATGGAATTTTCTGTGAAGTTTTTTCCCCATGGTACAGGACCTTGCAAAAAAATGCGTTGATTCAGAGTTGCGAAGTATTTTCCCGCGAGAGCACCACTAAGTATTCCAGAACTGGCATGGATGTCTGTAAATTTACAGAGATGCTGGAAGGGAGTACTTTGAAAGACAGCAAAATTTCTTAGTGCAATTGGTTTTGTTCTGCGTGTGCATATCAAAAACTCTGTGAAGGCCCCTCATGATTAGTAGCATACCGAAGTGTTTGACCTTTATAACAATGACATGCAGTAGTATTTTCACGATTTATTCCTTTCCTCAAATTTTCAGTGTCATTCCAACCCTCATTCTATCAGGTTGTAAAGAAAGGTTCCGGAAAAATCTATAATCGTGTATGGTGTGTATAATGCAAGAAACTGCGGGCCTGGGGTGACGTGAACATCCCAGAGTGCTGAGCGCGAAAGAATAGATTATAAGGACACAAGGTACTCTGTTGTTGCAAAGATTAGTTGCACGTGGCGACGATACGATGGCGATGCCTGCAAATATGCTCTATGAATATTTGGAAGGCGTGAAAGTTACGGAAGCACTTGGAAAATTGCCAAATTGGTTTGGTGACGATACTATGGGGCAGAGTACATGCTATCCAGGTACAGAAAAGTCTACATTGGTTACGGAATCTGTCTGATGCGCCTAGGAATGGCAGATCCAGTAAGGTTGAAGATGATACACTGCAACGCGTGCTCTCGACCAAGTCTGATGCAAGACTACGGGAACTGGCAGAGGAACTGTAAACCTCTCATACAACCATCAACACCGGACTTCTGAAGTTGGGATATTCGTGTAAAGTGTGTAAATGTGTACCCCATGCTTTGTCTGACTAGAATCTGATGCAACGACACTCCATTGCCGTTGCTCTGCGTGAAAGAGAAAAACGGGAGGGCTTTTGGCATCGGTTGGTCACAGGTGATGAAAACTGGGTCACATACGTGAATGTTACGCGACAAAGACCATGGACCAAGCAGGGACAATCCCTACAGGGCGTCGCTAAACCACCCCTTCATGGACAGGAGATGATGCAGAATTTCTGGTGGGATTGTTGCGGTGTGATTCACTATGAACTCTTACCACGGAACAATACCATCATGCAGGATGCTTACATCCAACTGTTGGACCATCTTTATGCTGCACTGCAAGAAAAGTAACCAGCGTTGATTAATCGCCATGAAATTGTTTTTCACAAAGATAACGCTCGTCCACATGTCGCTTTATGGACCCAGCAACAATTGCACGAGCTGAAATGGGAAATATTATAGCACTCCTATTATTCCCCGAATCTTGTCCCGTCCAACATTCACCTCTTTTGGTCTTCGTCGAATTTTCTCTCTGAGAAACACTTTGCTGATGACGATGATGTAAAGCGTTGCATGTATGACTTCTTAACTCCCGTTCGCCAGATATTCCAACTCGTGATAGATCGATGGAACAAGGTCATTAGTTCCAATGAGGACCACTTGGACGATTAAGTTAAATGTTTTGTACGATGTTTTAAGCTTGAAATACATGCTGTTCTATTTTCCAGTTACTTCCTTTACAACCTGAAAATATGACAACTTGAAATTACATTAAATTCAGTGAATTTTCATCCGCCAGTAATTAGACGAAGAAAATGTCAGCATTAAATCATCTGAACAACAAAAAGAGGTCAGTAAAAGCACTAGTAATTTTCTTGACATAATTTACTATCATAACTCGCGCTGAAGTCTGCTAACTAAAATATATCCTTTTTACTAAAAATCCTTCGTGGAAAATGCACGGTACATAGAGGAGAAGAGAATAAATGTGCTTCATAGTTTCTTGTCTTGGTTCTTCGGGCATTACAGATCCAAGCAAGTTTACGATTAAAAATCGATACCGACCACAAATAGGAGTTCTCTTATTATAACACTTCATCTCCGTGAGCACATAATCGGACTAAAGGGGGAATACAAAGACTGGTTACTATGCGTCTAAAATTGCATATTGATTTAAAATACTGAAAGTGTTTTTCCTCACAAAGTGTTCCCTTTCTTTAAAAACAGGTGCCCATTGGCGTGTCCCCTTCAGGCCAACCTGATACGTGTCACAATTTGAAGTCGTTTTATAAGCTTTCCAACCGTAGGTTGAAAAAGCGTACATGCTCCAGTTTTGTCCGTTTGTCTATCTGTCTGTCCGTCCGCATGATAACTCGCGTAAAAATGGTATGATTTCAATGAAATTTTAATAAATCGTAGGGAACAACCTGAAAACGAAGCCTATCGAAAATGGACGAAATGGGGTCAAAGGTCAGGACATAGGAGCGGGATATCATTCCATTGCCCTTATGCGTCATAACGTGCGTAAAAATGCTCCGATTCCAACAAAACGTTATCATATTGTTCCGAAGGTGTACTGAACAGGTTTTGTTGAATATCATTGAAATAGGGTCAAAGGCCAGGGCACAGGAGCGAGATTTATTCCACAGCCATTATCCTCATAACTTGACTAAAAATGCTACTATTGCGGCAAAACTTTAGGATGTTGTTCTAGAGATATACTGAACCAATTCTGTTTAATATCATCGAAATGGGATCTAAGGTGAGGGCACAGGAGCTAGATTTATTCCACAGCCATTATCCTCATAAATTGAGTAATGATTTCTGGTATGTTGCAAAGCGTATCATAATCAATGCATTGCATGATTTACTAACTTGTTTTCTTAAACCACGCCTTTTGTCTGAATTGATTTAGCGTGGTGTTTTAGGTATAAAATGATGAAGTTGGTAAATCCATTAAGACGCGTAGAAACGGAAGATACATTTTCTGAATCTTTGAAATTTCACACTGCTTCATCCAACTGGAATATAATTGCCACCAGCAAGTAATTATATGGTAAGACACTTCTGCAGGAAAACATTTTACGGCACCACCTCATAAGTAAAATTTGAGGTAAATCAAAGATGTTTAGCGTGAACGTAGCGAATTGTGCCTGTCTGCTAAAACAATTCGGGTTTTAAGTGATCGCTGGATTTTTTTCCAAACCGCAACACTACTTAATGCAGGGTAGGATAATTTTTTTATGATTATGCTAAAACTTTTCTTTGTTCTTTATACAGAAACAGTGTAGTAATTAATCATATCCCCAAAAGTATCAATTAGCATGAAAATTGAAAGAAAGAAATTGCAGCTACAGAATTAACTTATTTCTTTCTTAACTTTTACTTATTTAATCGACGAGTAATTGTTGGAAATCGACGTGAATAAGAGGATGACATATTGTTCTCTTTTCTGAATTATACCTTAAGCACCATTTTTCTTAAATTGTAGATTGCCTTTTGTGCATCATCCTTTCGTAGCTTACATGCGAAGCTCAGTTTTGTGAACTTACCGAAAGCCAGTCGCTTTCCCTTTTGCAAGAAATATTCCTCATTTTTCTCACTCGGATTTGAAGTACACCAAAGCTACGAATCAAAACAGCGACAGAAGAACAAGTTTTGTGACTGTTATCAATGCATACTGAAAAACGTAAGAGAAAAAAACTGAAATATCATTATAAAAGATCCTTCGGACAAATGGCTAAGACTGCGTGTGATATTCTTATTAAAACTCAAGAAATTGAAAAAAAAAAAATCATAATATCTGCTTTGAAGCTGACAAATACGTCAAAATGTCTTTCTCAGATATTCTCTGTTTTGTTTATTGTAAAAAAATTGCGCCATTTGATAAATTTTAAATTTATCAAATATTTCTACCCAGGTAGCAATATTATGTTGGACCAACCGTGGGCTTTCAACGGTCGGCCCAGCGACTCTGCGACTCGGCGGCCAACAATTGGATATGTGTTGGTTTAACGGTTGGACCCACATTAGAAAACTTTTGCAAACAGTTTTCCAATGTGATCATGTGTTGTTGGACAACCATGGTTGGTCGTGTGTTGTTGGACAACCATCGGACAACCGTTAAGTGGTCATTTGTTGATAAATGGTTGGCCCTGTGTGGTTGGAAAAACCGTAGGCCAATCTTCGATAAACAACTAAATGGCCAATCTTCGATAAACAACACAACCTTCGCCCAACGCTGCCGACGCAAAAATATCATTGGGCCAACCGTTGTGCAATGTCAGTGTGCTACTTGGGTACCTACCTGTCTGAACGATTCTTTGAACAGTTACAAAAGAAAACCAGATATTATGCGCGTCAATTTAATGAAACTGTTGATGAAACTAATTCGTGTTAAAATCCAATAGTAGAATAAAATGTCGACTGAACACGATAAAAGCAAATGCAGTGCACAACGTACCACATGTTAAAATACTTTACTAATAAAAACACATTAGATCTTTCGAAGACACGTCGTCTTCATCATCAGATGATGCAGTGTAATATCACGAAATGGACATTGACTTAAATACTGTTGTGCGACGTCACAAACACATATGCCACGCCATCTATGAGAAAACAATGCTGAAAACAAAGAATTTCAAATACCACCTCAACATGAAGACCTACCAACTTTGGTTTGGCTATCATTTTGATACATAATGATTACAACACCTGTGTCCAAATGAGGTAATATACAAATTTTCTATAAAAAGCATGAGTGATTGTTTACCTGGAGTGTTCAGGATAGTAACCTCATTCCACTTAGGGAAGTGGGATCCGGACGCCACCAAACGAGACAGAGCAGTTGATAGGTTTCCAGTTTTGAGGCTATACTTGTGCTCTTTTATTATGGTGCTTAAACACCTTTTAGTAAAGCCGATGTAAACCGTATCCTGTGCCTCCGTGTAGACGGCCTGTAGAGGAACTGAATATATTCCAGACCTATGTTCCAATGCAGCAGGGTACCGGTCCTTCCTAATCAAACTAAAAATGTTTCGAGTTTTGAGACCGATATTGATATTTAGTGGTTTACACTTGTTTTTCAAAATATTTGTGACTCTTGGAACGTACGGCAAAGAACTTACATATTGAGGTTTGCGGGTCTGTTGACTGAGTGTCGAAAGGCTAGAGTTTTTAATCTGTCGATATAGTCTGTCTACCACAGAGACTTCATAACCATGGTGTGCAGCAATATGTTTGGGCTTATCCACTTCAAGATACCACAACCTAGGGTTGAACGAATGAGTAATGGCTCTGCGTAGTAAAAACTTAATAGCGGAAAGTTTATAACTTAGAGGGTGGAAGTAGGACATCGGGATAATATCAATGCTGGAAGACGGCTTACGATAAACGGAATATTGAATGTGATTAGAGGAGGTCCTTTGCAACAAAAAATCCAAGAAATGAAGACAAATATTTTCTTCCATCTCAAGAGTGAAATTAACGGAATCCTATTGAGAAGAGAAAAAATGTACATCTCGTGATATTACACTGTATCCTCTGATGATGAAGACGATGTGCCTTCGAAAGATCTAATGTGTTATTATTAGTAAATTATTTTACCATGTGGTACGTTGTGCACGGCATTTGTTTTTATCGTGTTCAGTCGACATTTTTTTCTACTATTAATGAAACTGTTTTATCCAAGGCGACTTCAGAAACGTACTACTGATAACGAGGAACAGTACACCAAATAAGAAGTAAATAGTAACACTGTACTAGTGATCCGATTTGTTGGCGTAGAAAGTAGACACATTAGCGTTTCCAAGCTTTCGCACAACAACCAGATGGCTTTCTCAAGGAAGTTAGACAGAAACTTTGGCAGTTTCAGTCTAACTTCCTTGAAAAGCCATCTGGTTGTTGTGCGAAAGCTTGGAAACGCTAATGTGTCTACTTTCTACGCCAACAAATCAGATCACTAGTACAGTGTTAAAGTACTACTGGTTTTGAAGATAAGTATGAGTTTAAAAGAAGAAGTAAAAACTGAATTATGTTTCAAAAGGTATTTAATAAGTTTGGTCTTAAAGAATTCCAATATATGAAAAAAATCTCTCTGTACAAAGTCTTTGCATTACTGGAAGGTAAGCAAGTAATTAAGAAATTTGCAAGAACTTCTACTTAATATTTGCTGATCGATGATAAATGAATTACTGTTTTTCCGACACTTGCTACAAATTCAAAATCACTATCACGAAAGCTTCTGGTGGCTTATTAGTTTTACAATTACATAATTTTAGGCAGAGGTTCATGTATAACTGAGTGAAAGAAAGCTTCTTAATATTTAGTAACTAAATTCATGGATGAAATACGGGATTACACCATATAATACAAATTTTAAAGATGACAATCCGTTTTTGGTGTAAATATGACAAAAATGGTAAGTCAGATAATATCCAAAAACTTGATATTATGCAGCACACTTACAACGGTATGCTATCGTATCCGGGCGTTATCTGGGGGACGCGGAGTTCGATTCCCGCTCCAGAACGACGAAATTTTTAAGTTTTCGGATATTATCTGACTTACTATCTTTGCCATATTTACAACAAAAAACGGATTGTCATCTTCAAAATTTAGTAACTAAGTTATTGTTAATATCTAACAGCTTTAGGAATTCCACCGCTTTATCAGAAACAGGGAAGAATTTTGTAAATCTGGCTTAAAAATAATTAAGACCAGTGAACGCATTATGCACATAAAGAAAAACCATTGGGTTCCGACGAGTGGCTGTTCAAACTGCTTTCAAATACACTGCCGGAAAGTGAAAAAAGAACACCAAGAAGGAATTGGCGGACGATCATGAAATTTACATATGTTAATGGGGTGAGCTTACGTAGGTGTGATGTTAATTTCGGGACCAACCGGTGAGCGTTTGCGCCACAGCACGGCATAATATGCAAATTATCGTCGGTGGTATTTAAGGAGTACGGCAAAGTGAATGTAATCAGTCGTCGGCGTACGGACACGTGCGAAGACCCTGAAGAAGCTGCAATGCCTAGACATGGAAGACGTGTACGATTTCAGCAGTTATCGGACTTTGAGCGAGGTCATCTAGTCGGACTCCGCGAGGCCGGGTGGTCGTATCGTCGTATTGCGGAGCGAATTGGACGGGAAGTATCGGTGGTGGTACGATGGGGGCGTATATGGTGGCGTAGATGGTCCGAGGAACATTCCCACACGAGAAGACGTGGAACCGGGAGTCACAGACGGACTGATGAGCGGACCGATCGACGCATAAGAAGAGCGGCGTTGTCAAGCAGAACATCCACTGCGACGCAAATCCGAGCTGCCGTTGCACCTGAGGTGACGGTGCGAACAATCCGCAACCGTCTACTGGATGCAGGACTACGTGCACGTGTGCCTCTGGCCTGTGTACCTCTGACTTCAGCCCACCGTCAGGAACGGCTGCAGTGGTGTCTCCAACGTCTGCACTGGAGAACGCAATGGCGATCTGTCGTATTCAGCGATGAAAGCAGATTCTTCTTGGGAGCCTCCGAAGGCCGTATGCGTGTTCGCAGACGCACAGGGGAGCGTCTCCACCATTCTTGCCAGCGACACACAGGGCCTACACCTGGTCTCCTGGTGTGGGGAGCGATCAGCTATCACTCTCGTACACAACTAGTATTTGAACCGGGTACGTTAAACAGCACCTCCTACATCAACAACATCATTCAGCCCGTTGGTGTGCCATTTGTAAGGTCGGTCCATCGTGGTGTTTTCTAGAAAGCTAACGTACGCCCCCACACGGCACGTGTAACGCAACTTGCACTTCAATGTGTAAGACAACTTCAATGGCCTGAACGTTCATCGGATTTGTCCCCCATTGAGCACGTGTGGGATTTTATGGGACAACGACTTATCCGGTCTCCACGGCCAGCCACGACCATCCCCGATTTATGCGTCCAGGTTGAGGATGCTTGGAACTCAATACCCCAAACTTTCATCCAACATCTGTACGACAGACTCCATGCCAGAATTGCACAGCGTGACGCAGTTCATGGCGGTTCAACCTCGTACTAACCATTTTACATGGAAATGTTATTTTTCAGTTTACCAGCAAATACAGCTGTATTTTGCCATAATGTTTTGATCACGGTATCCTCTGTATTCCGTTATTATGCTGTATAAATTTCGTTGGTATAAGACGTCTCCTTGGTGTTCTTTTTTCACTTTCTGCCAGTGTAGATGATGCGACAAAACCCGGACGATTTTCGAAATACGCATTTTTTGTTATCTGTTTCTTTTTGTCTTGGAATCTTTTTACTTTGTAATTCTGAAAGAGGCCTATCCTCCAGAATGATATCCAAGTTTTCTATAATAGCGTTGCACGTAGTTGTGCTTTACGTAATTGGAAAAACAACGAACGCCATTTTGTCCTCCCCAAAATTAATCCACGAGCTTCTATCTCAGCTAATTGTGTACTGCTTTATATTTGTTCTGTGGTTCGCTATTCGATCCAGGCAGTCCTCAATGAACACACTATTGATCAACATTTACGGCATTTCCCAAGATATTAAAAGGTATAAGACACGGAACGCTAAAATCCACACTATAGCCGTAATTCTGATCCTCATCAGGACATTTGCTCAAGCTGCATTATCAGCAGTTTTCATTGATCTAAAATATATGCAGTACACTTACAACGAAACATTTTACATTTTTAACATTAACAGGCAGCAGATGTCACGTTTTCTTTTTCTTTTCTTTTTTTTTTTTTTTTTCAAATTTAACGTTTTTGTTTTATCAGGTAACAATTCCTGTTCTGTTTGCATTGTTTCACAGCATTTTGTGCTGTCGACCACGAGGTATATTAGTGCACATGAATTCAAAAATTAAACAACTATCATGGCAAAGGCATCAATTCACTGAAATGATGCGCTGCGTAAATACCTACAAACGTATCCTTCAGGCTGTGAATCATTTTCACGAAGTGTTCTGTCTTCCGACTTTTCTGTTGATGGTATTTTTCTTCCCTGGCATTTTCTCGATTATCGCGATGATAAACAAAACTATGCTGATGGGACAACCGAACCCGTATTTGGAATAGTATTGCAAAATTTTTGCTATTTGTTGTATGACAGTCACAACAGCTTTCTTGCGTGCTTCAGAAATTCCGGCTAAAATCATTGCGGCAAAGAAAACATTACATTCGCTTCATGAAGAGTCGCTTGTGTTAAATGATCACAATACCGAACTGCAGCTGTACCTGAAGACTATTGCTGATAAAGATGCGCGTGTGCTTTCAGGATGTCACGCAATTCATTACACCCAAGGCAATGTGTGATCACAGCTTTTGCAGCACTTGTCACATGTTCCCTGATAATTATACAATATTAATGCCATCAAGTTCAGCTGCTTTATTGAAAATCAATTTAACTTCAACAGCAGTGAAATCTACCACTGTGTGGATGAGATTCAACATGTTACAGCGGCCGTCTATACATTATTCCGTGATTAGAGAAGGTCACTCAAAATTTGGCATTTCGGGATTATTTCTTTGAAAATAAGTCGTACGGTAAATCACAACCTGAAATGTCGTGGCCTTATTTATATATTTATTTATTTATTTTTGTGATAGGACCACCCTGTCGCGATGCTCATGTAAAACAACAGCAGAAAAATTTAATGCTATGTGGCTGCTCGTATTGCGTTTTTCCAGTGTCTCTGCTAAAAATTATAATCTACATGCTGTCTCCACATTGAAAGTATTTTATGTATAATACTAGCATATAGCTAGTCCTAGGACAGTTGTTTTTAAACTTTAAATTAATATTAATATATAGGGGCTGTTGCTCGTCCTATGACGGAGTGAAATATTTGATTGACGCAGATTGAAAACAAATTAAATAGATGCCGGGTTTTTTTTTGTTGTTGTTGTTGTTTTTGTAAGGAAATATAATAAAAACGTACATAGTAAAACAAGGAATCGAAGTTCACAAAACTGTTTTTGCACGATAAGCTGATGATAAATTAAAAGACTTTACTAAGTACAATTAAAACATCACAGTTAAAAAACATGAGACCTTTCGGAACCGCATCGGTCCCATCCTCAGATGTAACACAATACATAAAGGAACAATGATAAAATACATCAAGAAATTAGTCACGTGATTAGGTGGCGTAGTTTAATGCGCAGATGGAACCGAGGATAAAAAAAATGCTTAATTGATGTTATTTACAAATGTTCAAGTTCAGAATGGAGTTGTTTCTGGCTGTCAATGCGAGTTTCCATGCATTAGGAATAATAGTAGGGTAATCATCATTGCAGCATGCAGACCCAAATTCGTAAATAATTAAGTATTCAGCAAACAGAGTATCACGCTTCGAAGTTAGGGTGGTTAGAATGCGTGTTTCGTCCCAGTAAAGCTGGTGAGACCGTTTCGAAGTAAGTTGAGATAGTGCAGTATTTTGGGAACCCATTTTGACTGTGTATTTGTGTTCTTTCAATCTGGTCTGTAATGAGCGCATGGTAGATCCCACATAGACAGTGTTAGCAGGAGGTGAGCTCGTTGGAACTAGTGGAACACAGTAAACACCGTACCTTTGGTCCTTATCTTTAGGTGATCTTTCGTTTCTGACCAATGAAAAAATGCTTTTAGTCCAAATGCCGAAGTCAAAATTAAGAGGTCGGCAACAGTTTTTCAAAACATTAACCAAATCAGGTACATAATCCAAGGCTCCAACATATCTAGTATTATTATGTTCCCTCTTAAGAGAGGACATAAATTGTCTCTTAACTTTGTTTAAAACACTGGTAATAATGGTACCGGGGAATCCGTGGGCTGAGGCAATATCAAGAATCCTAGAAATTTCAAGGTTTCTGAATTTTAAAGTAGAAGAGTGCGTTAAATGCTCGTCGAAAAAGGAAATAAAACGCTGCAAGCTTGTAGAGTAGGGGGTGGGTGGAATCCATAGGGATAATAGTGGAAGTTGAAGTAGGTTTACAATAAACTGGAAAAGAAATGGACTGTGAGAGTGGGTTACGAACTAATAAAAAATCCAAAAATGGGAGGGTGAAACTAGATTCTAGATCGATAGTAAATTTGATAGTGGGAAATTCGGAAGATAATCGATCAGCAAAGTGAGAAAGTTCGTCTTGTGTCAAACTACGCCACCTAATCATGTGACTATTTTCTTGATGTATTTATATCATTGTTCGTTCATGTATTGTGTGATTGTGTTACATCCGAGGATGGGACCGATGCGGTTCCGAAAGGTCTTATGTTTTTCAATTGTGATGTTTTAATTGTTCTTAGTAAAGTCTTTTAATTTATCATCAGCTTTTAACTACCCTTTTTTATCGTGCAAAAACAGTTTGTGAACTTCGATTCCTTGTCTTGCTCAGCACGAATGTTTGCGATCTCTTATGTACATAGTAAAAACTCATTCACGTTAGAACTCAAAATTATATGCTATTTATTCCCGGTTTTCAAAAGACCTCGCGAGAAATAACATTCTGTGTAAAATATTTTTTGTTTAATAATAGCAAATTAGAGAGTTTAGATAGATCGAAATTTTGCAAAATGTATAATATAATCAGCGCTAAACTAGGAAAGTTGCTTTCATGTAAATTTAACCTTAATAACATCAAACAGAAGTCATCGTTCTTTCCACGTTTATAAGTAAGTCACGGAAAAATTATCATCGGCCGCCACCGGGAATCGAACTCAGAATCTTCCAGTTACGCGCCGGACATGCTACTACTGCACCACAGCGGCCTAGAATTCCTCTAGAAGAGCGATGACTTCTGTTTGATGTTCCTAATTCACGTCAATTGTCTGTATTAACCTTAATAATTTTGATTTTCTTTTTTCGCGTAAAATAAATTTTTCTCCGGCACACTTGTTATTACTTTCACGGCCTGTTTTAGACTGTCCCATTCGACGGTTGGTTAGTTTGGTACTTCATACCGGAGTTTTGTCTACAAAATAATGCGACATCTGATACAAATCAAAGCTATCTAAATTCTCGACAATGTGCTATTGGGGCGACATCTGCTTTTAGATGCAATTTTGCTCACTTTGACGTCTCAAGATTTCAGTTTTTATTATATGTTAGAGAGTTTAGATAGATCGAAGTTTTGCAAATGTATAATCAGCACTAAACTTGGAAAGTTAGTTAAATTAAAAAAGAACAAGAATAATTAAATCGTACAAATTAATATTTGATTTGTGCTATATTAAATTAACGTACAAACGCAATTTGCCGTGACATTAAGAATTCAATTCGAATGTTGTAGATCGGGTAAATAGAACTCGAGTCATTAATTATAATCCAATGCTTTTAAATTAGCACGCGATCACCTTGAACCTCGGTTATACGACTTCCTAGAGGATGGCATTAAGAAACATAAATGTAAGAAACGTATAAAAGAAATTTCAAAATGTTCAATACTATTGTAAAACTTTGAAGAAGTACAAGATATTCTTAATAATGATGTATTTAGCATCGAATTGGTGGCGAAATAAAAACGAGTGTGTGAAATCCAGAAATTTGTCCGTGACGAAGATCATAGCAGCGCCTCCTCGCTTTGGAGTCAGTTGCTCTAACCGACTAAACTACACCGACGGAATATATCGCTGTAGATTTGCCGTCTTGACATGTGCTTCACCTCCTTAATATGTCACATCATCTCCCTCTTAAATTTTTTTTTACTTTTTGAAGCGAAGAACGAATTTTCATTAATTCTGGACGATGTGTAGAACAAATATAACACATTTTTCGTAGAACCCAACCGCCAGTAGATTAATTTTGCACAATCGAGCTGCAATGTGAAAACACAACGGTGACGAAGATCCCATCAGCGCCTCCCCACTTTCACTGCTAAAATCTGGTGACTAGAAATAAGCAAAATGTACTCGTTTTTGAGTACATTCTGGGCTTATGATAGCTCCGAGTACTTGTGTCTCACTTTTGGAAAAGACACGTACTCATTTTTTAGTACATACAGGGAATCAGTTGTGAGAATGTCTTGTTTTTCTAATTTGAAATATATGTACTAAAAAAAATCCATATATTTCAAATATATGTGCTCTAACTGCATTCAGTTCTGTGCCCTGTCGGGCAGAGTACAGAAACTGAAGGAAGTTAGAGCGAATCTGGTGATTCTGACAGGGTAGCTTGTAAGTGAGAGAGAGAGAGCACACTAGATGGGACCACCGTACAAGCGTACGATTTTGCACATAAAAGACAGACAGAAATTAGCTGGAGAGGGGGCTTAGGAACTTTAACCGGGAGATTCCTAACTGGGTGCCGTCACTTAGCGTGATCATCCGATGCACGGCGGATATTCAGCAATTCTTAGAAATTCACACGACCGGGCTAGGTTTAAACCTGGTGCCCCTCCATCAGCAATCTGAATCGCTAACCAATAAACCATCCGCGGTTCGGTTTCAAATTTGGAATACGCGTACTCCATACATGCTCATTTATTCATAGAACCAACTGGAAGAATATTATTCGATGGCACATCCGGGATAATAGATACACTCGTTGTCACATACTGGGCAAATGGACCGCCCAATTTTATGACAAATATGGTGATGAAGCGACAATATATTATTTCTGAAATTGAAACACATATAGTTAATGTAAAAACGTACACAAAGATACTTTATGCATAATTAAATTATTTGTGATCAGCGACTTTGTTGTACTAATTATTTACGTGTGTCACTTTACATTTATATAATATCTAAAATGAAGAAATACGAGATTGTATTTATATTTATTGACGCAGTTATTTGTAAGTACGTATGGTTACTCATATTTGAGCATGTCATGTACTCGTTTACGATACGATTGTACTTAAAAAAACGAGTAGGTTCAGGTTCTAATTTTTAAGTAGATTTTTTTAACAGTGTTGGAGCCAGTTGTTCTAACCGATTAAATTTCACCGACGGAACGTAACGCTGCAGATTTGTCGTCTTGACACGTGCTTCACCTCTATAGTACGTCACAAGCGTTACAAATCAGGAGGGTTGTACCGAAAGTAATACAACAAGAAAGATGACACCGAATTTTCGGGTGTAATAAGCACGTCTTTTGAATCCGTTCTGACGCAAATTAAATTTATCAAAGCTATTCAAATATAATGGAACCGGTATGGAAAACAATAGTATCTGACGGAAGAAAGAAGTTTTTCAATCGGGTTTTTAATCCCTCAGATATTGGTGTAAACGGAATCGTGAGCTTGCGAGCTCTTAGAAACAGAGATATCGACAAAAATAAGATGTGACTTTACGTCCCCGGGTGGGAAAAATATGCATTATTATTTTTTTGTTATTGAAGGTTTAACGACCATCGTGAGCAACTCAATGGGCTATAAGCAGTCGCCTGTTCCTAGTTTAGGGTCACTGGTTCCAGGGAAGGGAGAGAGCAAGTGCCGTAAGACAAACACAACATCCATGCCTCACCGGGATTCGAACCCGGACCCCTTTCGGACGAATGATCAGAGGCCATCGCTTAGACCACTGCGCCACCGGGGCGGCATATTATTTTAGGAAGAGAGTATTCGTAAAAGGTTTATCCATATGAGCCGTATCGGTCCAAGAAAAAAATTTAGTCGAGTTTTCAGGAGCCCAGATTTTGCTTCAAATACATCAGAAGCAGCAATTAACCCTTATGACCCCTGGTGGCCCAACCATTCTTTACAAAACATTAAAAATTATGTGAAAAATATTTTCCATCAGGTCTTGTATGCGATACAGGAAGAATTTTTCAAATCGGAGTTTTAGGAGAAGAAAACGCAATTTACCATTATGCGCCCTAGCGGAAAGTTTATGATTTACGTGAAAATTTTGAATTTATGGGAAAAACATTTTCCATCGGAAACACTATCCAACAAAGAAGAAATTTTTCAAATCAGACTTTTAGAAGTAGAGATATTGACAAAAATAAGATATACACCTACGCCCCCTGGCGTAGAAACCATGCATTATTTCAAGAATAAAATGTTCCTAAAAGGTTTGTCGACGTGAGTAGCATCGGTCAACAAAAAACGTTTCTTTCAATCGAGATGTTAGAAGCTCATATTTTGCTGCAAATACATCAGAAGCGGAAATTAAGACTTACGCCACCTGGTGGCCAAACCATTTTTACAAAATATAGAAATTATGTGCAAACGATTTCCCATCAGGAGCTGTATCCGGTGCAGAAAGAATTTTCCAAATCGAAGATTTAGAAGCAGAGAAATATTGGGAAACGCCCTTTACTTTTCCGCCCCTAGCGGAAAGTCTATGAATTGCTTGAAAATTTTGAATTTATAGGAAAAACATGTCACACTAGGAACACTATCCAATAAAGAAGGAATTTTTCAAATCAGACTCCTAGAAGTAGAGATATTGACAAAAATAAGATATACATCTACGCCCCCTGGCGGAGAAGCTGTGAAATATTTTAAGAAGAAAATATTCCAAAAAGGTTTACCGATGTGAGTGGCATCAGTCCACGACAGAATTTTTTCAATCGGTATATTAGAAGATCATAATTTATGGCAAATACATCAGAAGCAAAAATTAACCCTTACGCCCCCAGGTGGCCAAAGTGTTCTTTACCAAAAATTCGAAATTATATCCAAAAGATTTTCCATCAGGAGATGTAATTGCTGAAAAAAAAAATTTCAAATCAGAGTTTTAGGAGAAGAGTTATCGGGAAAAATGTAATTTACTTTTACGCCCCTAGCGGAAAATCTATTCGTTATTTGAAAAAGAAACTATATCTAAAATACTCTTCCGCATAAATGGAATCGAAAGATAAAATAATTTTTTCAATCGGAAATTTAGAAGCAAATATGTGGAATAAAACGTAATTTTGAATTCGACATCATCTGCATTTACTCCCTCTAGCGGCGAAATTGTGCATCGTAAAAAAAAAACGAAATGAAGGATCATCATTCGCATATTTCGAGCTTCCGAATGCAAAAATAATTTTTCAAATCGGACTAATAGTTGCAGAGATACCGTGGGTACAGGCGGACGGACGGACGGACATACCGATAACAGAAGCACGATCTGTTTTTACAAAAGACGTGCTAAAAATGGGCATAATTTTTTCATTAACTGACAGAGGTTGCTCAAATTGCACATGTTGGTAGAGTAACACTTCCTCTATAGCAACCCTTCTTCACTGCAGGTAAATAATGGATTGCAAGCTGAAGCAACGTGCCGTCCTTGAGTTCTTGACGAAGGAATTGTGCAGGCTGTTTGACATCCACAGAAGGCTACAGAAAGCTAACGGAGATTACACCATCGACAAGAGCAATGTGCGTAGATGGATGAAGAAGATTAAAGAAGGGACCAGCATTGAAGACATACCACGCAGTGGGCGACCATCACCTGCGACCATTGATACGAATCGTCAGCAAGTGGGTGAATTGATTCCCTCGGAGAGACGAGTCACAATCCGTGAGTTTTGGATTTCAAATTGTCACAATTCGTTTAGCAGGGGCATTGATGACTGAAACTGTGGATTTGTTGGGTGTATCCATAGCAACTATAGCGAATATTATGATTGCATTGACCTCGTCTGAAAACAGAAATGGTGGCAGGAAATAGGAGCTGAGCGAAAGAGACCTTCGGGCAATGAAACAGATTGTAATCCATACATATGAAACTACTGCCGAATGAATAACTGCAGACATTAATGCGACTTTCAGGAATCCAGTACATATTATATTAAAACAGTTCGCCGGGAGTTCCTTAAAATTAAGCTTTATGGCAGAGATGCTATTATTAAGTCACTCGTTGATATTGCTAATAGAAAAAAGAGAACAATGGTGGCACGAGCTGCAAACATCGTCTACAGATGATTAGACACGTGTGATTGGTTCGATGCATCATCACTCACTCTTTTCTCAGCTTCAGGGGGCTATGTTTGGTCAATGCGAAAGGAAGTGTATAATCTCGACTATCAAACGTGTAATAGTCCGAGCATCAATGTCTTGGTAATCTTTAGGTAGTATCATATCCTCGAATGGACGAGATACAACCACTACATCCCTTCATGCTCTGGGTATCAGGTTCAGTCCAAGTTTCAAGCATTGTTTCCCCCAAACAATGGAATCTTTCGTGATGAGAATGTTCCAATACACACAGCCAGATGTGTCCAGGCTTGCTTTGAGGAGCGTGAAATTGAAGTTGAAAATCATCCATGGTCTGCTCAATCACCAGACTTAAACATTATTGAGCCTCTCTGTGCTGAATTGCAGACGAGGTGAGAAGCCCATTTCGTCCACAATCATCATTCAAGGTGATTGAGACTTTAATCCATGAAGAATGGTCCAATATTCATGTGAAGACTGTTCACCATTTATTTGAATCTATTCCACGTCGAATGCAAGCTGCTGTTTAAACAAAGGTGAATCAACACTCCGTTAAAATACGCCCGTAGCTCTTCTTACAAGTGTTACCATTATTTTAATATTTGCTGGTTTGTATTTATTTCTCTTACACTGCATCTATAACATTCGCACGCCACTGAATTTCGTAAAAATGATTGGCGTTTGTTGAATGCATGAATCACACAGATTAACATCTGATCATTCAGGGAGAAGGGCGTTCTTTACATGAAGCGATAGCTGAGTGCGACAGCAGTAAATATGAGAAAAATCTGGACTCTCTTCAATAACGAAGGTAATGTAAAAAAAGTGAAGAACTGTATAATCTTAAACAGAAATTTCGTAATTTTAGAGCGCTATAATTAATTATCAACTAACGGTGTGCAGCAGCATATTTTAAGGTTTTCCAAATTTTTCGATTCCGCATATGAGCGCAGATGATTTGTTCATGCTTATGAAATCATGCGTCTTAAAACTATCACGAAATGAAGTATGTGCATAAACAAAAACATCGCTCTGTCCACGTTTTAAGCAACACTTAGCAACCCAAAAATTGTTATTTGGTCACCGCTGGGGAATCGAATCCCAGATCTCTCGATATCTAGAGCGCGTTAGCCTTACATCACGGTGGCCAACAACCTATTACTAAAGGTTGCTTTAAACGTGGAAAGAGCGAAGTTTTTGTTTATTCACTGACGCCACGTATTTGGAGGGTTTTCACTTTGATCTCGCCCTCTGGATTTAAATGTTATAATTAATATATAGCCAGTGCCGTTAATGCCCACCAGATGGAGACGTCTCAGTAGCTGAGCCCATCTTACGTATTTATAATGTCAGAAGCTGACCTAAAAACACACGTAGCGCCGTGGATTGTTGGACACCGTGGTGTAAGGCTAACGCGCTCGGCTAGATATCGAGAGATCTGGGATTCGATTCCCCAGAGGTGACTGAATAACAATTTTTCGGTTGCTAAGCGTCGCTCAAAACGTGGAAAGAACGATGTCTTTGTTTATTCACTGACATCGCGTATTTGGAGTGTTTTCACTTTGAAGTATGTGTAGATAAGACAATTCGGAATTGTTTAATTTATGATGAGACTTTCAGAAGAAAGGAAAGTATCCGGAAAAATTGTCAACGCCTGATAAATCTTAAGGGGATTGGGCAGCTTTTCTGATAACGGTAGAAATCCCTTGAGTTACTTCCAAATTAAAGGTGTCAGACATCCGTGAGTTTGTTTCTTGCATATGCTCACAAAATGCAGAAGTAAGAGAAGTTGAAACTTGAAAACCGAGAAGCCAGCAATAAATGCGGAAATGAAAAATAAACCCTTCAATGATGTAGGTCTTCCAAAGCAAAACAGGATTTTACTGTAAATGCAATTTAATTTCTTTTAATGTGAACTTAGGGCGAAAATTGTGGAAACCTTTTAGAAAATTTGCATTTCTGAATTTTGATGTCTCATCACACCAGTCTGTTTTAGAATAATGTCATAAAATTATATATCATTAGAAAGATAATTTAACGCAGAATGTAATGCAGTACACCTTATTAAAAACGACCTTTTAGAAGAAGTTATGCACAAGAAACCATGATAAACCGCATTTCATAACTTCTTACCATTTCTGTTAGTACTTGGAAAACATTTTGTCGCAATTACAGCTTCACAGCGGGGTCTCATGGAGTGAACCAAGTGTTTTAGTTCATCAGGTGTTATAATGTGAAACCAATGTTGTATGATTGCTTCTATCAATTGTGCTTCATCACTTGGTTGCTTCTGACAACAAGTTTCGTTAATCTGCTCCACATCCGTAGTGCTGTCAAAAAGTTCCGAGACTATAGGTACGTAGCGCGCCAACAGATGGCAGTACGCGGATACGCCCAGAGAGCGGTGTAGGGCAGTGACCTTCATGAGTCATTGCGCCGAGTGGCGTTGTTCTGTGAACAACGAACACTGTGAGCAGTGCTACACGATATTTGGTGACCACGTGCAGAACACAGCTGCGATTTTGGTATAAACTGCAAACTAGAGCAGCGAGCAAACATCAAATTCTGCCTCAAACTCGGAAAATCGGGAACGGAGACGCATGATATGTTACGGCAGGCATATGGCAATAAAGCAATGAGTCGTGCTAGGTGTATTGAGTGGCACTCGCGCTTCAAGAGCGGAAGAACTGCACTGGAAGACGTCGAGAGGTTAGAGCGACCATCTACGAGCAAAACTTAAGAAAATGTGGATAAAATTAGGGAACTGGTGCATGAGGATCGTCGAAGAATCATTCAATACATTGTTACCATCGTCAATGTGTCATACGGAACAGTGCAAGAAATTCTGACGTGGGTTTTGAATATGCACCGCATTGTTGCAAAGTTTGTGCCAAAGATTCTGAACCCCGAACAGAAGGCGCTCCGTGTCGAACTTTGTCAAAATCGTCGTCAGCAGGTGGTGAATGAACCAACGTTCCTGTGGGGGTCATCACTGAGGACGAGACTTAGGTTTACCGTTACGATCCGGAGACCAAACAACAGTCGTCGCAGTGGAAGAGCCCAGCATCTCCACTACCGAAGAAGGCCCGACAGGTCTGGAGCGCATCCAAAAGCACGCTCATCGTGTTCTTCGACATTCGTGGGGTTGTGCACCGTGAATTCGTCCCCCAGGACCGAACGTTACCGCCCTTTTTTACGGCGATGTCCTGCGGCGTGTTACGGAGGACATTCACCGCAAAGGACCCGAAATGTGGTGCAGGGGCGATTTCCTGCTCCATTGCGACAATGCAGCAGCTCACAGAGCGTTAGCAACACGCCACTTTTACAGCCACAACAGCATGGCTACCCTTCCTCACCCGCCTTACTCGCCAGATTTGGCCCCTTGCGACTTTCTGTTCCCGTAGATGAAGCTGAAGCTCAAGGATCGCCATTTTGAAACAGTGGACGAGATCCAACGCGAATCGCAGACGGTGCTTAATGAGATTCGCGAACAGGACTTCCAGGGAGCGTTCCAACAGTGGCAAAAACGCTGGCAGCGGTGTATCGCTGCCCAAGGAGACTACTTTGAGGGAGATCATAGCCAGACTTAAGTAACGTAAGTACTTTGTTGTACAGTATATCGGCCTAGACTCGGAAACGTTTGATCGGACCTCGTATTTTGTATTGGATTCAGGTCAGTTATTACGTTGCTATACTAGCAATGCAACATGATTTTTCTGAAAACACTTTTTGCACACAGCAGCAACATGACAAGGAGCTCAATCCTGCTGAAATACAATAGGCTTCATTATCCTGGAAAATATCTCGTGCCGAAGGCTGCAATTTTGGCTCAAGTACATCATCAATGCATTTTTTGTCACTTAAAGTACAATTGATCACTCAAACTTTTGCTGTCATACAACTCCAGATCATAACACTTGCTCGATACGTCATGGTTGCTATTATGTGCATTTCGGCAGCAAATCTTTTCCACTTCTTCTTTTTACATACTTCATTCAATTACTACCAAATGGGTACAACTTAGCGTTCCCGTTTCAACGAACTTGAAAAGGCCATTTTCAATCAGAGGCAACAGCAGAAACAATCTTCAGTTTTACACTACTTTAAAAAATCATAAATGAAAATAAGCTATGTAATCAAAATTTTGAGATTATGTACTTTACATTCTTGAGTAATTTAAGCTTTTAAAGAGCGTTACATTTACCTAAGTAAATCCAGTCATTGATATTTGTCTTATTCTGCATGTTATTCTCACATTAATAACATTTCAAAATTAATTTTAGCTCCAATTACACTAACTTTCACTAAGCCTCGTTCTCGTTTATGCGTCTCTTTTGGTAGGTCCCTTGCGCCCGCCGACGTACAGCTGAAATATTACAGTATGTAATTTCTCGCCCTTTTGTAACTTTTACACCTTTTTACTTTTTATACTAATCAAGCATACTGGGGATTTAGCTTGCCCTCCTTTTACTTCTCCTAAAACTCAGGAGGAAGCGGGTATATACACCTATGAACCACTACATTATGACCACATACCTAATAAGCTGTAAGACCACCTTCATCCCGCAAATCAGCGGCAACTTGGCTAGGTACCGATTCGATAAGGTGGCGATAAGTATCCTGGGGTATCTGGGAGCATAATGTCAACAGCAGGTCCTCCAGTTCCCGAACATTTCGGAGTGATGGTGATTTAGCGCGAACCCGCTTTCCCAAGTCGAACCACAAATGCCCGATTGGGTTTAAGTCAGGTGAATTTGGAGGCCACAGCATTAACGGAAAGTCACCTGCATGTTCCCCGAACCACTCCTTGACGATTTTGCCATTGTAACATGGCGCATTATCCTATTGGTAACGGCCATCACTAGCTGGGAACGCAATTGCCATAAAAGGGTGAACATAGTCCGCAATGATGTTCAGATACCTGACAGCTTTCAGGGATTGTGCTATTCGGATAATGGGGCCAAAAGTGTCCCAAGAAAACACTGCCCACAGCATAACACCCCCGCCGCCAGCCTGTTTCCTCCCAACAGTGCATCCAGGTGCCATGGCCTCCGTTGGTGATCTGCGTACTCGCGCTCGACCGTCTATGTGATCGACCAGGAATCTTGATTCGTCAGACCAGACCACTTTCTTCCAATCATCCAGAGTCCAATCTCGATGATCTTGTCCCCATTTCATGCGTCGTTGGCGATGACGTGCAGTGAGCATTCGGACCCGTCTGGGTTTTAGGCTACGCACGCAGGCCCATGCGCAGAAGGCTGCGATGAAATGTGTGCTGTGACACATTGCCCTGATCATCGCTGTTGTAGCTGCGGGCGATTTGTCGGACTGTGGCCCTGTGGTCGCTGTGAACAATACGCGACAGTCTCCTCTTCCCTCTGGCATCAGTGAGCTGCGAACGTCACACGGCTAGACGACGGTTCGTCGTTTGGTCATCTGTGCACCACTTTTGATACGTACTCACTACAGCGGCACGTGAAGAACCCACAAGCCCCGCCGTTTCCGAGATCGTAGTTCCGAGGCACAGTGACATCCCAATTTGTCCTTTATCAAACTCCGATAAATCGGCAGCTTTTCCCCATTGTGACTCCGAACACTCTACTAACCGAAAACCGGTCCTCGGGTTATATATATATACTGCTCTGTGAACTTCACCTGCGCCACCGTTTGGTCTTCAAGAGCGCTCATGTCTGTAGGCTCGGGGTGGTCATAATGAAATGGCTCATAGGTGTATACATTGTATATAATTTCATCATCGTGTTTTTTTCTTCATCATTGCATATTTCCCATTCATCATATTGTATATACAATATATCCCAATTTTTTACGGACAAATAAACCTATATTTTGAACACGAACCGCTGTTGAATATAACTTATCCTACACTGTCACATAATCTAAAGAACAACACAACTGATTAATATACCAAGTATATCAGACTGAAGTGGTAGTCCGTTTAATCGGCGTAAGAAAGCAAAATACAATTTGCCAAGCTTTCATCGTTTACGCTATTATCCTTGAAAATGTCATCCGTAATTGAGTGAAAGCTTCAAAAATTGTATTTTGTTTTCTTATGCCGATTAAAGGGATTACCTCTTCAACCTAGAGAATATACACTGCTGGCCACCCAAAATATAACACAAAGAAGGACACGAGATAGCAAAGCCAGATTTACTGGACACATAGCAACAGATACAAAGATGAAACGATTGAGCTTACAGGCCCGTGCGACTTGCGGAACACGCAGACATCAATAGTTCGTGTGGCCCCCATGGCTGGCAATAACGGCCGCTACACGCCGCGGCATCTAACGAAAGAGGCTTTGGATGTGGGCTTGGCGTATGTCGGTCCAGGCTGCTTCCACACGTTGACACAGTTCACCAGGCGTAGCCGCGGGCGGTGCTTGGCGGGCCACTCGGTTGCCGATCAGCAACCAGACGTGTTTGATGTGCAACATATCGGGAGAACAGGCGCGTCATGGCAGCAGTGACACCTGGTGGGCCGTGAAGAATTGTTGCACGATGCTTGCCACGTGCGGGCGCGCATTGTGCTGTTGAAACGTGGCCTCTGGCAGGTCCTGCAGGTAAGGGAGGACTACAAGCTCCAAAACGTCGGAGATGTAGCGGTGGCTGTTGAGTGTAATGGCGATGCGTACCAGAGTGGTACGGGTGTCATATCCAATCGCGCCCCAAACCATAACGCCAGGTGACGGACCGGTATGGCGATGCATAATGCAGGCGTCATACAGTCTCTCGCCGCGGTGCGGCCACACACGGATTCGACCATCGTGGTGTTGCAGGCTGAAACGGGAATCGTCGGAGAAGACAATGTAGTGTTATTCCGTATTCCAGGTGCGGCGTTCAACGGCCCACTGCCGCCGCACTCGCCGGTGTGTAACGTCAATTGTAATCGGAGCAATGGGCGCCGTGCGACAAGTTCCCGCTCCTTCAGACGAGTACGAACGGCACGTGCTGACACAGGATGTTGCGCAACACACCCTAATTCCTGCGCTAACGTTTGTAATGTGGCGGTGCGAACCGTCAATGCCCGCCGCACAACATGCCAGTCCCCTTGTTCGGTGGTGTGTCGTGGCTGCGGCAATCGCCCACGTCGGTCCGTCCGTCCCTCCTGCACACACCGAATCCATACTCGCCTCACTGTGGCTGGATATTGTCCCACATGGGCACCGATGTCTCGGTACGATAAACCGGAGTCGTGATAAGCCACTATTCGTCCTCTGTCGAACTCCGAAACGTGCTGGAATGACTGCCGTATTCTGCGATGAGGCATCAGGAAGCTTCCCACGCACATGTCGGGCAGCACACTACACTTCCACTACTTACACCCTGCCTTCTGTGCACCCATCTTAGAGTGCTTCTCGGTGGCTTGCCGGGCGCACATGATTTGCATATGCCCTATAATGCTAATCGTTTGCATGTCCTCTCGCTGGCGACGCATGCTGCGAATTTCAGGCCAATCGGATGCTTTCTTCTTGGAGTTGCATTTTGGGTGGCCAGCAGTGTATATGCAAAAAAGAAAAAAAAATGTATACAATTACCCCTTAGAGCCACAACTCTATATCTTTGAGTAAAAGAAGGTGTGTTTGAAATGTTTGTCAGAATGGAAAATATCCGTCAGAAAAAGAAATTCTCGTGTTGGACATTTAGAACAGGAGAGCCGAAAGCTTTTTTACATGAAAATGCCAGTGTTAAAAAACCCTCACAAGTTATGACCTGTTTCAACAAGGAAAAAATCTGACAGCTACTCCATGCTGCATATCCTCCGATCTTACGTCATGGAATTTCTGGTCAGAAAATATTGCTGTCTTTTTCAAAGACAGCAAATTTTCATCGAATCAGTTCAATCTCTTCAAAATTTTTCTGGGTATGAATTTCAAGAACTCTTTGATCGCTCTGCATGGCGTACCGTACCGAAGTGTTTTTGCCTTTATATAAAGGCATGCAGTACCATTTTCACAACTTATTAATTTCCTTAAACCCTTAATGTTAATTAATACCCTTATTTAAATAAGACAGCTCCCAGTTACATCAAATTCAGCAAACTGTCATTCGCTAGTTACTATGTGAAGAAAATATCAGCATTAAGTCATCTGAACAACAGAGCATAGTCGATAGAAACACTATTAATTTTCTTGAAAGAATTTCTTTTGAAGGAGGAGATATAATAACAATGAGAGATCACCTTTTTTAAAAGTCCTACGGGGAAAAAGCGCAATATACAAAGAACAGAATAAAAATGCTTTATATATTCTTATCGTGGTTCACAGTGCCTTAGAGTTCCATGTAATATTATTATTTAGAATCAATACCCAGCTCAAAGAGCTGTTTTCTGACTATAAAACTTAATCTTCGTACTGACAAAAGAGTGAATAGAAACACTGATTACTGTGCTTCTAAAATCACATATTGATTTGAGATATTGAAAAGTTCCCATTCTTTAAAAACAAGCGTTCATTGGCGTGCCTCCTGCAGACCGAGCTGCTCCGTGCCACAATTTGGAGTAGTTTCTTTTCCGAACTACGGCTTCAGTCTGAATTGATTAAGCATTGCGTTTTAGGTTTAAAACGACGAAGTTGGTAAATCCGATAAGACGCGTGAAAAATGGAAAATGCATGTTCGGTCATGCTGTTTCATCCAACTGGAATCAATGCTATTACCATCAACAAGTAATGCGACACTCTGAAGGATAATATTTTACGGCACAACCCCGAAAGTAAAGTCTGAGGTAAATCAAAAATGTTTAGCATGAATATAACGATTAATAATTATCTTCTACGAGAATTCTGATGTTAAGTGATCCCTGGACTTCTTCCGAGCCGCAACTGCTTAATACAAAGTAGGATAATTTTATTATGCTTATGAAAAAACTTTCTTTAGATCGTTATGAAGCAAAATCCGTTAAATCGTTAATCATGCCCGTAATAGTATAAATTAATTTTAAAATTGAAAGAAAGTGTAACTGCAGCATTAACTACTTTCTTTCTTAGCTTATTTCATTAGACTTCGACGTGAGTAAGCGGATGATATCTTGTTCTGCTTTCTGAATCTCGCCTTAAGCACCATTTTTGTTAAATTACACTGACATTTGTGCAACATCATTTCTTATATTACATGCAATGCTCAGTTTCTTTCGATTGAAGACATCCGCTTTTGTTTCTGCAAGACATGTTTCTGTTTTTTCTCACTGGAATTTGGAGTACACAAATACAACGAATGGAAACAGCGACAACAAAACAAATTTTGTGACTGTTAGAAACGCATACAGAAAATATTCAGAGAAAAAACAACAGAAAAAGAAATTCATAACATCTGGCAAAAGCACCAAACTGCCTTTCTCAGCTGTTCATTGTTTTGTTTACTGTAGAAACATTGCAAGAACCTGACATTACTTCTTACCATTGGATAAATTTTAGATTTATGAAATATTTCTTATCAGTTTTTTCTGAGCGGTTCTTTGCATATTTGCAAGCTAAAACCAGACATTGTGTATATCGATTTAATGAAATTGTTTTACACAACACAACGTCAGAAAGCGTACCACTGGTTCTGAAAATAAGTTAGTGCTTCGATGAAGAAATAAAAGTTGAATTTTATTTCAAAATGATATTGACATAAATTTGACCTCAAATATTTCCAATATATGAAAAAAACTCTCTACCAAGTCTTTGCTTTTCCGGAAAATAACCAAGAAATTCAAAACTTTGCAGGAACTTTTCCTTAATAATTGCTGATCGATGAAAAATGAATTACTATTTTTCCGACACTTGCTAGCAAATGCAAATTACAATAATTCAAATTTCTGGTAGCTTATTAGTTTTTCAATTGCATAATGATATAAATGGATTAATGCACAAGTGATTGAAAGAAAGGTTCTGGATCAAAAGTTAGAGATGTCGTTTCTTTCCCAAACCAAGCCTTCAGTCTGAATTGATTAAGAGAAAAGTTTGAATTGAACGAAGAGAAGTAGTTTATTGTGAATATCTAACAGCTTTAGGAATTTTACCGTTTCATCAGAAACAGAGGCTAATTTTGTAAATCCGGTTTAAAAATGGTTAAGATTAATGAAGGCATTAAGCACATAAAGGAAAATCATTGGGTTGCAATGAGTGACTCGTCAAACAATGCTCAAATGGAGGACGCCACGGAATCTCGACCTTTTCCGGAATTTGGCTTCTTTGTTACCTATTTCTCTTGTTTCGGAATTTGCTTACGTGGTAATCATAAAAGAGGCCTATTCTCCAGAATGATGTCCAAGTTTTCTTTCGTAATGTTCCATGTAGTGGTGCTTTACGTGATTGGCGTAGCAACGAGCGCCCTTTTTTCACGTCAAAAATGATCCACGAGATTCTATCTCAGTTAATCGTGTGCTGCTTAGTATATGTTCTGTGGTTCACCATTCGATCCAGAAGGTTCTCCGTTAGTACACTGATGATCCGTATTCACGGTATTAACCAAGATGTATTTAGGTGTGAAGCACGGAATACTAAATCCCTCATTGTAGGTGCAGTTCTTACCCTGATCTTGACATTCACCCAAGCTACATTATCTGCAATTTTCGTTGATTTTAAAAGTATGCAGAACATTTACAACGAAACATTCAACGCTTTCAGAATTAACAAGTCGCCGATGTTACAACGTTTCTTTCTGCTTTTTTCAAATTTGACTTTTTTCTTTTATCAGTTAGCAATTCCTGTTCTCTTTGCATTGCTTTACGGCATTCTATGCTATCAAATACGAGATATATTAGCGAACATCAATTTAAAGTTTAAGCAACTATCATGGCAACGTCAACAATTCAACGAAATCATTCACTGCATAAATACTTACAAGCGTATCCTTCAGGATGTGGATCATTTTCAGGAAGTGTTCTCCTTCCAACATTTCTCTTGATAGCGATTTTCTTCACTTACATATTCTCTATGATAGCGATGATAAACAAAACTGTGCTGAAGGAACAATCGAGCCCGTATAATAAATGTATTTGTGGAATTCTTACTACTTGCTGTATGACAGTTACATCTGTTTTTTTGTGCTTCAGAAATTCCTGCCAAAATCTTTGCAGTAAAAAATACTTTGCATTCTCTTCATGAAGAGTCATTTGTTTTGAATGATCACAATACCGAGCTGCAGATGTATCTGAAGACTATTGCCGATAAAGATGTGCGCGTGCTTTCAGGATGTGACGCAATTCTTTATACTAAGGGAACTGTGCTCACAGCTTTTGCAGCATTTGCCACTTATTCTCTGATGATTAAGCAGAATTAGCATCATCTGGCTTTGCTATCCCTATTGAGAAACAATTTAACGTTCATTGAACGACAGAAAAGTTTACCACGACTTGTATGAGCTTCAACGTCTTATAGCGGTCACCTTCACATCGTCCCATGATTGGAGAATGACTCAAATTTTGGCATTTCGGAAATATTCTTCGATTAGAAGTCATGCGGTTATCGCAACACGAAATTTCATGCCGTTACCTTTTATTGATTTAATTTCTTTTATTGTAATGGAACTATTCCCTAGTTATATATAGCAGGGAAAAGAATAGCAGAAACATTCATTCTTATAAGGTTGCTTACAGTCGCTTCTACAAATTTAAAACTAAATGTTGTCTCCAAATTCATAGTATGTGTTATGCAGTATTTTGTAGCACTTATTTGCCTTGAGTATCAGAGCTCCCAGTTCCCCTACCTATAGAGTGATTCTTACAAACGTGGATGACATCAAAATTAGGGTTACAACAAGTAATCCTTGTTGTACTTACAGGATGTGACGCAATTCTTGATACTAAGGAACTGTGGATATGACGCAATTCTTTAGATATGACATCATCGCAGCTACGGCGTTTTGTTTAGTTTGGGCTTTCATGTATGTCGTCGTGGTGTTTTCTGAATGGAAATCTATATATGAAACTTTCGTATTCTAATATGCATCACTGATATAGCTGTTACCTGAACTGATGAATCAGAGGATCGAACTGGTGCCCATTCCTGGACTGATGGCTATTTTTCACATGCAACGACAGAGGAGTGAGTCATTCAATCGCAGTAAAACAGGGGTACACAAAAGGATTGAAACGCCTGCTATGAATGTATTACTTTTTGTAATTGCTCCTTTATTTACTTGTAAACATGCACTGATGAATTTGTGTTGAAGAGTAATCGGTGTTTAAATATTGTAGGTGTTTAAATATTGTAGGTGTTTAAATATTATAGGTGTTTAAATATTGTAGGTGTTTAAATGTAATAGGTGTTTAAATGTTGTAGATCAATTACGTAGAAGATTACTTCAACTTAAAACTGAACTGTCACTTGGTCTCTAACTTTACTTTGATAAAACTAATCATTCTAAATCGCTCATTGCTTGTTCGCAACATCTGCAACCTTAATTAAATACTAATAATTCTCTATACACTTTTAAAAAAACTGCAAGGTAAGTTATGAGACAGTATTTACAAAATTCATGTCCACTATTATTATCTTTGTCAGCACGATAAACATTCTTCAGTAATACTCTTCGTTCGTATCAAGAAGATGAATATATTTCACACTACTTATATATTTAACAATGATATATCTCTCTTCACATAGAATACGACATAACGCTTTCTGATGACAGATTTTTTTATCGTATTCAAAATATACACCGAAGGGAAAAAACGTTACGAACCCCCGCCTAATATGATGTTGGTCCTCCACGTGCCTTACAACGCTTGTATGTACGTTACAGGATTTCTCAAAGTGTCTTGTGTTATCTGGTACCAAAACTTTACCAATACATCCTTTGACTCTTGCAAGTTACGTGAATGAGCCGCCGCAGATCGGATTTGCTGTCTCAATACAAAACACAGTTTCTCGTGTGGATTTATGTCTAGTGTATTTGGAGGCCAATGTAATACCTGTAAATCTCCATCATAATTATTCTCGAACAATTCGGGCAGTGTGGCATGGCGCATTATACTGCTGAAAGAAGGCTTTACTAGAGGGAAATACTAGAGGGATATTACGAACTTGGTTCATCCATAAAATAATGTACCAAGTTTGTAATGCAGTTTCGGTAGATGGTAGACGTCATACGCCGATGAGCCATTGTATTATGACCACCCCCAGCCTAGAGAAATGAACACGCCTGGAGACAGAACGGTGGCGCAGGTACAGTTCACAGAGTAGTACATATACAACCCGAGGACCGGCTTTCGGGTAGTAGAGTGCTCGGAGTCACAATGGGAAAAGCTGCCGAGTTAAGGGAGTTTGGTAAAGGACAAATTGGGATGTCACTGTGCCTCGGAACTACGATCTCGGAAACGGCGCAGCTTGTGGGTTATTCACGTGTCGCTGTAGTGAGTGCGTATCAAACGTGGTGCACAGGGGCCAAACGACGAACCGTCGCCCAGCAGTGTGTCGTCCGCAGCTCATTGTTACCATAAGGGAGCGGAGACTGTCCCGCATTGTTCACTGCGACCGCAGGGTCACAGTGCGATAAATATCCCGCAGATACAACAGTGATGCTTAAGGCAGTGTGTTACTGCGCACAGTCCACTGCAGCTTTCTGCGCATGGGTCTGCTTTGCCTAAGACCCAGACGGGTCCCAATGCTCACTGCACGTCATCGCCAACAACGCACGAAATGGGCACAAGATCATCGAGATTGGAGCGTGGATGATTGGAAGAAAGTGGCCTGGTCTAACGAATCAAGATTCTTGGTGCATCACGTAAACGGCTGAGAGTGGATACGCCGATTTCCAACGGAGGTAATGGCACCTGGATGCACTGTTGAGAGGAAACAGACCTGCTGCGGCTGCGGCGACGGTGTTATGCTGTTGGCGATCTTTTCTTTGGACACTTTTAGGCTTCATTATCCCAATAGCACAATCCCTGACAGCCGTCAAATATCTGAACATCGTTGCGGACCAAGTTCACCCATTCTTGGTAATTGCGTTCCCTGCTGGTGATGTGTATTACCAACAGGATAATGCGCCAGGCTAGAATGCCAGAATCATCAAGGAGTGTTTCGGAGAACCTGCTGGTGACTTTGTGTTGATGTCCTGTCCTCCAAATTCAGCTGACATGAATCCAATCAAACATTTGAGGTTCGACTTGGAAAAGCGTGTTTGCGCTAAATCATTATCAGCTTGAAATGTACGGGAACTGGAGGACCTGCTGTTGATATTGCGTACTTACCAGATACCCCAGGGTACCTATCGCCACCTCATCGAATCGATGCCTCGCCGAGTGTCCGTTGTTTTGCGGGCTAAAGGGGGTTCTACAGCTTATTAAGTAGGTGGTCATAATGTAGTGGTTCATGGGTGTAGTTTCCAGCGCATGAGTGACTAGACACAGAGTTTCACAAAAGAGCATTACCCTAAGCATTACACTTCTTCCACAGGCGTGTTTTCGTCCTACAGTGTATTCTGGTGCCACACTTCTCCAGGCAAACGATGCACATAAACCCGGCTGTACACGTTATGCAACAGCAGCGAGAATCATCCAACAAGACGGACTTTCATTCATTCGAGATTCAGTTTAATACTGGCATGTCCATTGTAGGAGCTTTCGACTGTCAACCGAGGTACAGTAAGTGTCCTATCGAGAATTCTCATGTTCGTGAACTCTGGGAAACTGATCACTTCGCTGAGATTTACGGTAAAAAAAAAATAGAATGAAAATTCTCTCCAGTCAACGCTACTACGAAATTTCTGTTTGAAGGCGGCGGTGAAGTGAGGGAATAATGGCCATGTTCTTTCATTTCTCAGCCCTGACCAAACACACAATTTCATGAAAAAAAGGGGGAATAATAAGAATTAAACTTTTTTTTTATTAATTTACTTTTTACTCTTGTAAGATAGATAGGGAAAGGCGAGCAAGAAGTCACCATCAACCCTTTTCGAAAACAAAGTTATTTGCTATTTATCACGGAATGAAAGGAAAGCATTCTTGTAAGTTGTGCAAGAGCCAAAATCTTTCTTTTCAGAGTGTGCCATTTTAGGCAGTTTTAGAAGCCTCTAAAAGAGTCACAAAAAAGTTCTCTTAAGCAAGCGTCAGGCTATTTTTAAATCAGCATGCAGGCAGGAGGGCACAGCGCTCCCTACTCTGGAGGTCAAGGTTGCTTGCTTGCCTGAGAGTTGAAGCCATGTGGTTAGTGTCGTAGTTTTGGCGGGAAACTATTAGCCAATCACTAGCCGAGTCATCAGTTGCTAGGGGAAGTTTTTAGCCAATGAAGGGGTCAGCGGTTTTTCAAGCACCCATTTTTTTTTTGGAGAATGCGCACTCTTCTTGTTGTTGCTGACCACGATGTAAGGTGGGAAATGGGGAAGAACTCCGCCGGTCTTGCCGGTCTTTGGTCCAGTCCAGCAGCAAAGAAAAAAATGTCGTTTAGCGGAGCCTTGTAGCGACAGTCCTCTGGCGTGAGAACTTGTCAGGTTCATAATTAGTTGCAAAGAGCTCAGTGCTTGCGATGAATTGTTCACTGATTCCTCCAAATACAAAGAGGTGGAAGAAATTATGAAGAAATGGCGACTTAGGACGGGACCTCCTCGGAGCGTAGCGATGGATGACCACCGATTCCCTCCTAAGCATTCTCGTTGAGAGCTGGGGACCGCGCCTTCAAACCGCCTGGCAGATGATGGAAACTTCGAAAGACGACGGCTTTCGCCCTCAAGCACAGCCAACCACCAGGACGACGTAGTATCAGAACCTGCCTTTTTCAGTGATTTATTTTGAAATCACCCGTGACTCTAGGGGGGAGGGCAGCTGGTTGCCAAACCCCATTACCCTGCCCTATGGACTGGGTGTAAGTTTTGTTTAATTTTCCACATCAGAGGCAAGATATATCAGGTCGTAAAAATTCACTTAGAAGTGTCATCAGGAACTCGAAAAGTGCTTTTTTTTTTCCAAAATTTAGAATACTGTCGAACTCTCACATACGTCTACGTGAGCGGTTTCTTTGACATATTCGATCTGCTAAAATAATTATTATTAAAAAAATAAGTTTTCTCGTAACGATGAAGTTTGAATTTAAATAGTTTATTCCTTTTTGGCATTTTAAATATTATGTTGTGGTTCCTTTGAAATTGTTGAACGAGTGGGCTTTGCAGTGGGGCAGTACAGTTCAATTATATAAATATATATATATATATATATATATATATATATATATACCCGCTTGGCCAGCGTGGTGAGTTATGGCCAAACCCCTCCAAAATGATTCCACAACTTAAATCTTGGCCCTCAGTCTCCGGCAGCTGGAATGTACCTGGCCAAGGCAGCGGCCAGTGCGACATGAAGGCAGAGGGTGCTAAGAATCCCCGGAGGACCGGACTAGGCTGCCATCTGATGCTGACCTTGGCTACGTACAATGGACGCTCCCTATCTTCTGATTCAAGGCTTCTTGAATTGGAAGAGGAACTACAAAGGATCAAGTGGGACATCGTGGGGCTAAGTGAGGTAAGGAGAAAAGGAGAAGATCTCATCGAACTGAAAAGTGGACATCTCTTCTACTATCGTGGGACAGATACTGGCAGAACTAGTGGTGTTGGATTTATAATAAACAAGAAACTGAAGGATAAAATTGTAGAAGTTGAAAGTTCCTCTGACAGAGCTGCACGACTTGTTATCCAACTCTCGAAAAGATACCAGGCTCAGATTATTCAAACTTATGCACCCAACACAAGTCATCCTGAAGAAGAAATTGAAGAATTTTATGAGGAAATTTGTCATCTAAATAATAAAGGCAAGCAGCACTTGAAAATAATTATGGGAGATTTCAATGCAAAAATAGGGCAACGGCAACAGAATGAAACTTCAGTAGGTAAATTCGGTCACGGCAACAGAAACCAGCGTGGAAATACTTTCGTTGAGTTTGCAGAGGCAGAAGGGTTTTTCATCTTGAACTCCTTCTTCAAGAAAAAGCCACACAGGAAATGGACATGGAGACATCCAAATGGGACGACAAGTGAAATTGATTTTATTATGTGTAACAAAAAATTCGTCATAGAAGACTGCAGTGTGCTAAACAAGTTCAACACAGGTAGTGACCATAGATTGGTGAGATGTAAGATGCAACTCAACACTAAACTTGAACGTGGCAAGCTCATAAGACAAACAAAATGTATTGACATAACCAACCTTAAAAAACACCATAATACCTTCAAGTTGGAACTGAAGAACAGGTTCTCTGCTTTAGAAGGCCTAACATCGGAAGAAGTGGACATCTCTGAAGTTAACAGAAAAGTAACCAAAGCTCTTATGGAAACAGCAACAAAATTAGCTGTGTCTAAGAACAAGTTGCATGTAAATAAATTATCAGGAAAAACGAAAACGTTGATGCAAAAAAGAAGAGAGATGAGGACAACTAAAGAAGATGTGACTTCCAAAGTGGAATATATAGAGCTATGCAAGACAGTAAGAAAAAGTATCACTGAAGACGTAAGAAAATTCAACTGTGAACTAGTGAGGAAAGCAATTGAAAACAACCAAAGCCTAAAGATAGCAAAGGGACATCTCAGTAATGGAGGAAAACAGATTACGGCACTGAGAAAAGATGGTTCTGTAACAAGAAATAGAGGCGAAATATTGACAAGAGTGACAGATTTCCACTCCAAATTATTTATATGAAAGGGATGATATATGCACTCCAGACATCATGAAAGATACCAGTACCAGAGTTCCTCCAGTCCTTCCAGCAGAAGTTGCACATGCAATCAAGAACATGAAGCGGGGAAAAGCTCTAGGAGAAGATGGAATTACTGTAGACATCATACAAGAAGCAAGTGGAGAAATCGAAACAGTACTCGCCCAAATTTTCACTCGATGCCTTAATGAAGGAAAGATTCCTGAGGATTGGAACACCGCTACAATGATCCTGCTACATAAGAAAGGTGACATTGAGGATCTCGGAAACTACAGACCTATCAGCCTCCTATCAGTAGTTTATAAAATCTTCACTAAAGTTCTTTCACACCGCTTGAAGGTAACACTGGACATGGCTCAACCGAGAGAACAAGCTGGATTCAGGAGTGGCTACAGCACAATAGATCATATCCACGTGCTGAGAGAACTAATTGAAAGAGCGAGGGAATATGAACTTCCATTGTGCATGGCTTTTATCGATTATGAAAAAGCCTTTGATTCGGTGAAACCATCAGCAGTTACAATGGCTCTGAAAACCTGCGGTATTGAAGATGCATACATTAATATTATTAATAACATCTATGAAAATGCAAGTGCAAAGATTAGGCTGTTTGAAAATACAACACACGTAAAAATTGGAAAGGGAGTGAGACAAGGAGACACCATATCTCCGAAGCTCTTTAATGCCACATTGGAGGGTGTTTTTCAGTCGCTGAGCTGGGAAAACAAGGGGATAAAGATTAATGGAGATTATCTAACCCACCTTTGTTTTGCTGATGACTTAGTCATTTTTGCAACTACCCCATCAGAGCTGCAGAGTATGATTCAGGAACTTGCTGACAAGAGTAAAGAAGTGGGATTAAAAATGAACTTTCAGAAGACAAAAGTGATGTTCAATGCTTTTACAAGAAATGAAGATTTATCGATTGATGGAGAAAAGCTGGAGATAACAGACACGTACGTTTATCTTGGACAGCAGATATCAAGTGAGGGTCACATTGATGAAGAAATTAATCGGCGTACAAAACTTGCCTGGAGAGCTTTTGGAAGAAACAGCATAATTTTCAAAAGCAATATGCCATTATGTCTTAAAAGAAAAGTGTTTGATCAATGCATCCTTCCAGTGCTTACGTATGGTGCAGAGACGTGGACCTTAGCTAAAAGAGACATACAAAGGCTGCAGACAACTCAAAGCAGCATGGAGAGGTGCATGCTTGGTGTAACCAGGAGAGATAAGAAGAGGAACACGTGGATCCGAAAAATGACAAGAGTGGAAGACATCATGATCAGAGTTAAATCCCTGAAATGGCAATGGGCTGGACATACTGCCAGAAGGACAGACCATCGATGGACAGCCGAAATTTTAGATTGGATTCCAAGGGACAGGAAAAGACCCAGAAGAAGACCACATGGAAGATGGGTGGATGAAATTCGAAAGTATGCGGGAGTGACATGGAGGAGACTGGCACAAGACAGACCGTTGTGGAGGAAACTTGGGGAGACCTTCGTCCAGCAGTGGATTGATAATGGTTGACAATGATGATGATGATGATATATTTCTATGATTTTTTTCTTTTTGAGGCTAGCTGGGTGTGGAAAAGTTGTCGATATCATTTTGTCAGGTCTTTTATGTGTGGTCAAGTAATAACATGGGAAACTTCCTGTCATTATTTTCTTTTGAGCTAAATTAGAAAGAAGTGTAATTTTACATAGGCTAAGCTAGTGGTACTTTATTTCTTGTATTTTTGGAGATTTTGTGTGGAATGTTATGAAGTTCAGTGATTAAGTATAATTTTGTGAAAAAAAAAAAGCTTCTTACTAAATTTTATACTCAGAGGAGTCAGATTGAGAAAAAGGCGATGTTAAATGCAGTAGCAGCAGGGGTTATAGGATTTCATAAGTTTGGTAGGAGCTATCGTAAACAAGAGCAACCTCTCAGACCAGTTTTTTTGTGTGTGTGAGTGCGGAATGTCTCTCTTTGGGCTTAGTGATTTTTATATTTTATAATTTGCATTAGTATTTATGAGTATCGGGTAAGTGCCATTTAGTTTAAATTTTTCTTAGAGGCAGCTTTAGTATGATCTGGGTGTTTTGGTAAATTTAGGTGTAAAATCATTCTTTAACATTTTGTAGTAGGGTAGACTAGTTTCCAATATCAGTCAGTGGATCTGGAAAATGAATTTTCATGAGTGGGAGACGTTAAAAATGGCATGCACGCAGACTAGGTTTTAATAAAGTGTTGGCCTGTATATTACCATTGTATAATGTTGGAACTCTTCGACAGGTTTAATTTTCTGGAAATAAATGTTCTGAGATGTAGTGTGTTTTCCTGGAAAAAAAGCGATTAAATGGTTTTTCTGAGAAATGAATGATATAGTGTATTTTTCTGGGAAATAATGATGTAGGTGTAATTTTCTGGAAATGGAAAGAATGTTCTTGCAGGATGCTTTCCATATGTGAAAAATGCTTCGTGTCTGAAAGGGCAGAGATGAAAACAATTGGGGGATTGTTCTTCCACCCCCGGTAATCCGTAGGCCTGTAGGAAGCTACCCCGAGCAAGGCGAGTTCATGAGTGTTGTTCCAAAACAGTAAGTGAATAAAACAGTACAGGGTGATATGTCACACTTATTCTTCCATTTCGGTGCATAGGCCTGAATGGATTCACGACCCAATCTCACCTTCAGCCTAAACAATACTCCCTCACCGCGAGAATTTTGTTTTCAGTGAAATTGAGCGATTTAAAGGATATGTTTGTCTAGCTAGCGCCTGAATTTACTATACGGATCTGTTAAATTGGTGGAAAACTTAGTGAACTTTTGCAAATGTAGGTTAGGTTGATTTAGGAGTTGCATGTCAGAAATAGTTGTGTATTTTAAAATTTTGGTGAGCAGTAAGAGTACATATAAATATAAGTACAGAAGTGTTGAGTGTTAGTGTTTGCCTTTTATTTACATGGTGGGATATTGAGTACTCAAAGCAAGTTTGTATAGTGAAGTATTTGGAATTTTCCAGATGATAGGGTGGATTTTAAGTATATTTGTCAGCATTATTGTGTAATGATAACTTTTGAGGTAATTGAGTAAGGTATTTAGTGCCGTATGTTTAGTAGAGTGTTGAGAGTGACTTTGTATCACGTAATGCTAGAATGTTGAGTATATTAAATTGTATTCCTGTGGAGAGTAGAGCCATTTGTTAAAGTAACTTTTATTTGTAAATTTTTGGTCAGTGGTTGTAATGCCTAAAGTTAACGTGTGTTGGGAAAACTGGTTTGAGGAGGTTGTTTGGAAGGGATATAATCAAAGCTGCAGTACATATTCTTATATTACAACACTGAGACGAGACAGGAGATAAAAAAAGCATTTCACTTCAGCGACATAATTTGTCCACCATGCTAAATGTGTGTGGGGTGTGATGTAATAGAAATAGTTCTGCATAATCTGTGAATTCTCAAATATGTGATTCATGATAAATTAAAATTTAGTGTAACCTCTTGTTAGGAAATATCACATTTGTAAAGAAAAACTTCACGATTATTTAGGAAACACCCCATTTTGTGTGTGTATAATATTTTGTTTCTTTGGAAGCACCTAAGCTTTGCATCATCTGGTTATTCTTTTATTGAGCCCAGTGGCCAGAGTTGGAAATTTTGAAAATGTGCAACATTATGTTCAGACAGCAAATTTGTGCTGACATGGTAATTCCTCAACTTAATGACATGCTTTGTTTTTGTTGTCATATGGTTAAGTTTTTTAAATAAATGCAGGCCAGGCGGCCTTTCAAAAAAACCCAAACGTTGTGCAGTGAAGAATTAGTTGACTCAGTTGGATTTCCTCGCAGGGTCACATGCTAATCCACCTTAGCTTGCCTAAGGCTGGAAACGTCCCTGGAAGTTTGTTTATTTAATTAATGCATTTTGTCCTATTCACTAAATTGATCATCACAGCCTCCAAAAGTTATTACATGTGTACATTGTATACCATCTAATTTTTAGTGTTTACAAATTTGGTACACATGTAAACCATAATTACTTATTTTACACTTGCAGGTGCCTCAACTCATCGTATATTCAAATAACGCAAACCTTCAATAGTAACTTTTGGAATGTTCAAATATCAGTGTTGCATTCTATTTATCTTTTCATTTATCATGGCCTTAAGTTAATTGAACCTACTTTTTGTTTCGAAATGCATCCACCCATCCCCCAAATTTTAAATTTTCACCCTAAATACAACATTTACCTCAATTTTAATATTTTCATAAATTTAAATATTAATTACCCAAATAACCTTTCTAGCAAAATTTTCACCATAACATAAGCAAGGGCATTTTTAGTGGCCTGCTGTTACGCACCCCTATTCTAAGCAGGGTTTGGTGTATTGTGACATATTCTGCCGATGAGCAGGTCACATCGTTGTATTGTATTACAAATTTGTAGTGATTCCATCTATTGTATTGGCATATCGAAGTAGTGGTTCAATTGAAGTAGTGATTCACATTTGAAGTAGTGACTCCATCATCGAAGTAGTGATTCACATTTGAAGTAGTGACTCCATCATCGAAGTAGTGATTCACATTTGAAGTACTGATTCATATGTTCACATTTGAAGTAGTGATTCACATCTGAAGTAGTGATTCACATTTGAAGTAGTGATTCCATCATCGAAGTAGTGATTCACATTTGAAGTAGTAATTTATGTATTAACATTTAAAGTAGTGATTTATGTATTCACATTTGAAGTAGTGATTCGTGATTCACATCGAAGTAGTGATTCAAATATTTATTAGTGATTCACATTTTTAGTAGTGATTCACATTTGAAGTAGTGCTTTATATATTCACATCTGAAATAGTGATTCGTGATTCACATCGAAGTAGTGATTCACATTTTAAGTAGTGATTCGTGATTCACATCGAAGTAGTGATTCACATTTTCAGTAGTGATTCGTGATTCACACCGAAGTAGTGATTCACATTTTAGTAGTGATTCACATTTGAAGTAGTGATTCACATTTTTAGTACTGATTCACACGTGAAGTAGTAATTCACATTTTAAGTAGTGATTCCATAATCGAAGTAGTGATTCACATTTGAAGTAGTGATTTATGTATTCACATTTGAAGTAGTAATTCGTGATTCACATCGAAGTAGTGATTCAAATGTTTCTTAGTGATTCACATTTTTAGTAGTGATTCACATTTGAAGTAGTGCTTTATATATTCACATTTGAAATAGTGATTCGTGATTCACATCGAAGTAGTGATTCACATTTTTAGTAGTGATTCGTGATTCACATCCAAGTAGTGATTCACATTTGAAGTAGTGATTCATATTTTTAGTATTGATTCACACTTGAAGTAGTGATTCACATTTTAAGTAGTGATTCCATCATCGAAGTAGTGATTCACATTTGAAGTAGTGATTCCATCGTTGTATTGGAACATCGTTTTTTATTCTGAGCAGGGTTCGGTGTATTGTGACATATTCTGCCGATGAGCAGGGCATATATTGTGACATATCGATGCGATGAGCAGCGCACCCCTATTCTGAGTAGGGTTCGCTGTATGTGAGATATTATTGTGTCACCAGCATTCAAAAAACCGGTGAGTTGCGCCACAGTATCCAATTTGTTGGCTCGTACCATACGTGATAGCCTTTGCTTACCTCTGGCATCGATGAGCCGTGGTTGTTCCTTCCCCTGGCCCCCTTTTTGAGGGGGCTGACCGTAAACACCCACATGCATGGCCGACTCGGAAATGCTCTGCTCCAGTCGTCTAGTCATTACAGTTCGGTCCTTTGTCAAACTCACTTAGGTCCGCTGCCTTTCCCATCCGAAGAACAAGTATAACTCAATGATAGTCAAATAAATGTTACACGCAGATGGATGCCAAATTATTCCAGAAAGTATACATGCCTCAGAAAACTTGAAAATTACATCGTCCTGGAATGGAAATCGAACACGCAACTCCCGATTTACCATCGAGTATGTTGCCATTACACCAACCAGAACCAGGAACCTGAGATGAAGGATCATACATGCTTCGATTTGCGCACGGCGGAGCGTTTCATCTGACTCCCGCAGCCCATCCTCAGTTGCTTGGAGGTTCTTTGTGCCGGGTGGTGTAGCGATAACATACCTGAATGTAAATCGCGAGCTGCGAGTTCGATTCCCATTCCAGGACGATGTAATTTTCAAGTATTTTGAGGCATGTCTACTTGCTCGAAGAATAACTCTAATTAACAGAGCTCAATATCAGGTGTTGTTCATACCGTTTCATGACCTTCACATCCGCTGTCGCTTACGTGCAATTGTTTAGATTTGCATAAAGACGCTCTTTGGTATAGATCTTTGAAGTATAGCGCAGTATAATATAGCCCTGATAATATCCCTCTTAGCATCATTTCTTGCTGTGAATACAACTCTAATTCTGCTCACCAGCTCTTATCGCAGAACATTATTTATTTACTTTTGAATATAATATGAGACACTGTCAGGCGGTCAACTTTTACAAGCTCGTCGGCAGGAATTGTGTGCCGTCACGTCAGAAAATATTTAACGAAAATAAACCTAATTTACATAAGAACACAGAAACTCAGAAGAAAGTTCAAATTAGAGCTATACGCCACAGTGTACTTTTATTGCATGTAGTATTGTCAAGAACAGATGATACATTCCTTCACGGGATGTAAAAAAATATCGTGCACGTTACAAAGTAGCAGAACTGTCTGAATTCCAAAGAGAGCGAATTTTTGGAATCTGTTAACAGGAACATCAGTGATTCAAACTGCGGTTTTGTTGGATGTATTCAGAGCAACTGCATCTAAAGTTATTATTGCATTCACCAAGTCTGGAAAAACAACAAAAAATGTGGCAGGAGATAAACTACTGTTTGTGAAAATTGCAACACTATGAAGGAATGATGGAAATCACATGAAACTTACAGGACAAGCAAATGATTAGAAGTGCAGATACACTGCTCATGTCTGGACCCGGAAGTGCCCTCTGCACAGTCGAGAGAGTGGTATAAAGAGAGGGCTGTTTTGGATATAGACCAGTAGTGCATCGAGGACAGCGAGTTGTAAAAAGGTCTCCAGGATTCAATAATGTCTCAGCCACGACGAAGGGAGCAACATCACCATACCACAGAGTTTTAACGGGGACGAATGATTTGTCTGCGTGAAGGTGCATTTTTGTACCGGGACATTCCGGCTCGGACGGGACATAACGCCACGATAGTGATGTGCGTTCAGCGACAGTGGACCGAGGAGAATCAGGTGCATCGGCAATTTAGCAGTGGACCGAGCAATGTGATGACACAGCATCCGCATGGCAGTGACAAACCGTTCCGCATCTTCTCAAGTGTTAGCACAACAGTGGAGCACTGCAACAGGTCTCGCATTGTCTGCCTTTACAGTTCGACCCCATCTGCTGCACAGAGGACTGGTTGCATGCATCCCTTTGCGGTGGATTCCTTTGACCCTGAACCAAGGGCACTTCAGGCTGGAATGGGGTTTTCAATGCATACAATGACGTACTGACTAGCAACATGTCGTGTTTTCGAACGAATCCCGATTCAACTTGGACTACCATGATGGCCGCATACGCATTAGAGGGTATTGTGGTGGGTGCCTTCTTCCAGCATGCATTGTCGTGCGTCACAAGGGCCGAACACCAAGCGTGATAGTGTGGGGTGCCATTATTTACCATTCGCGATATCGGCTGTAACGACTTGAGGTAAATCTCCACCGCGACCGCTACATCAGGGAAGTTGTAGAGGCAGAAGTCATGCCCTTTCTTCAGAGCATTCCTAGCGCTATATTCCAGTAGGACAATGCCCGACCACTTGCTGCTAGGAATGTTCAAGCCCTTTCGCAGCCCAGCAGATACCGTTTCTTCCCTGGCTTGCGGTTTGCCAAACATGTGGTCTATTGAACGTGTTTGGGATATGATCATTCAGCAACTGGCACATCAAAGTCCTCCAGCTGTCTATACCAATGATCTGTAGACTCAGACACAGGCCGCCTGACAAGCAATTACTCAGGGCACCATACAATTCCTTTTCGATTCAATGCCACGCTGTCTAGAAGCTCTTATTGCAGCTCGAGCAGGCTTCACAAGATACTGATTTTTGCAGGTAAAAATGGTTGTATTGTTCTGAAAGTTAAATCACTTATGTAGAGTCATATCAGTAATGTGTGGTATAAAGTTCGTTTTAATCGCATGGTTTCTTCTTGGTGTTGTTCACAAACAGTAGTGTTGAGGCTGAGTGAAAGCCACTTTCGGTCAATGAAACAGATGGTAATCCACACATATGGAACTACTGCCGCGAAAATATCTGCTGAAATTAATGCGAATCTTAACAATCCAGTATCTGTAAAAACAATCCGCTGGGGATTAAACAAAAGTAAAATTAATGGCAGCTATTGCAAAGTCACCCGTAACTGAAGCTAAAGAGAAAAGAAGAATACAATGGCGTCACGAACTGTAAACACGGTCTCCGGACGATTGGAAACGTGTGATTGGTTAAAATGTTTCATCATTCCCTTTTTTGTCAGCTTCAGGAAGAGGTTACGTTTGTCGAATGACAAAGGAAGTGTATGATCCCGACTTTCAAACATGGTGGGGAATCAGTGGTAGTCTGAGAAGCGTTGTCTTAATAACCTATAGGTCGTATCGTTACTGCGAACGGACGAGTTGCAGCCACTACATTTCTTCATATTCCATGTTGTTTCTCGAAAATGAAGCCATCTTTCACAATGAAAATGCACCAGTAGACTCAACTGGATGTGTGTCCCGTCTTGCTTTGAGGAGCATGAAGCGAAAGTTAAAAAATCATCCATGGTCTTCACAATCACGAGACTTAGAACTTATTCAGAATTGGAGTGAACAGCAGATTTCTTCCACCCCCATCACTCAAGGAGATTGAGACTTTAATCCATGAGGAATGGTCCAATATTTCTCAGAATACTGTTCATTAATTATTTGAGTCTATTCCACATCGAATACATTGTTTAATTAGGAGAATTCAAATTCGTGCAAAAATAGTCCAAAGTAATCAAGGTGTATACAAATATAAGAACTGATGGGTTCTAAGGAAACCTGAAATTTGTTATAATTGTATATACAATAACATCTTTAAATTCAGCCAACGAATTTAAATTTGTATTGTGAGTGACTCTTGTTATTAAGATCGTGCATTGAAGGCAACTACCTCGATTACTTTGGACATTGTTTAAGCAAAAGATGTCCCAACACTCTATTAACATATACATTCTTACAAGTGCTACCATTATTTTAATACTTACTTTTTTGTACTTATTTCTTTTTGCAGCAGCTATAACTTTCGGTCGTTTATTATTTACGAACAAGTTAGTAAAATCATACAATGCATTGATTATGATACGCTGTCTAACATGCCAAAATTATTACTCAAGTTATGAGGATAATGGCTGTGGAATAAATCTCCCTCCTGTGCCCTGACCTTTGACTGTATTTCGATAATATTAAACAGAATCGGTTTCGTATACCTTCAGAACAACATACTAAAGTTTTGTTGCAATAGAAGCATTTTTATTGAAGTTATGAGGATAAAGGCTGTGGAAGAAATCTCACTCCTGTGCCCTGACCTTTGACCTAATTCCGATGATATTTAACAGAATTGATTCAGTATACTTCCAGAACAGCATGTTAAAGTTTTTTCGCAATCGAAGCATTTTTTACGTAAGTTATAACGCACAAGGGTAACGGAAGGGATCTCTCTCCTATGTCCTGACCGTTGACTCCATTTCGCCCATTTTTAATTTTAAGGTTTCTCCCCAGAAAATCCCCTACCATTTACTAAATGTTCTTCGAAACCGAACCATTTTTACGCGAGTTATCCTGCGGAAGGACGGACGGATAGACAGACGGACAAAGCTGGAGCATATACGCTTCTTCAACCTACGTTTGGAAAGCGTAAAAAGTGAGTAGGGTTTGTTCAACGAATGAATCGGATAGATTAGCACCTAATCCTCCCGGGACAATTTAGAAAGATTAGATTTTTTAGAGGTCTAATCGATCTTTTACCCACAAAAACTAAGAAAATTTTCTGCGCCTTAAATGTAGTTACCAACCACAACTATTTCAAGTTCGATGGAGACATCTACGAACAAACAAAAGGCGCACCGATGGGTTCAGCTCTGTCTTCAGTCCTTGCAGAAGCAGTATTTAGACCGCTAGAATACCCATCCAAATTGTATCAAGAAACCCCGAGTGTTGATCCGCTACGCTGACGATATATTTTTCATACGGGAACATGGAGTAGACGAGTTAAATGATTTCACACACAAGATGAACAACGTACACAATACGATAAAGTTTATTATTGGACCTTTAACTGAATGAGACGCTGAATTATCTTGACTTTGCTCTCAAAAGAAATGGAACATTCAGTTTCGATCTTGGTGTTAATTATAAACCTAACTACCGCAATACTAAACTTTGTCCCTCCTGATTCACAGTGCCCAAAATAATACAAACTTTCTGCGTTTAGAGCATGGTTCTATAGAGCGTATAATGTACGGAAACCGTACTACCTAAATAATAAGGAAATTGATAATATTTACAGCAAATGTCTAAAGGCTAGATATAAGAAGGATGATATTGACAGAATAAACAAGGCTGTAAGGAATCGTATGAAAACGTTTGCGATAACAAAATCAACTAGTAAGATAATGAGATATACACAACTCATCACATATGTCCCAGGATGTACACGTTGGTTGAAGAATTTATTACGTAAGTACAGAATCTCAATAGTAATGAAGCAAGCACCGACCCGTTATAACATATAACATCAAGCTGCAAAGAGAGGCAGTGTGAGAAAGAAAAAGGCGAATGTGTATGCTATACCGTTGATGTAGTCTGACAACACGGAGAGATATGTATCGGAATGACAAAGAGATCCTTGTATACTAGATGTAGAGAACACGTGCGAAGTGTCAACCAGGTCATGAAAATTACAGCCCTCGCGAGAGAAGTCATACGTTGCTCGGCCGCTTCTGTATGGAATAGTATTAGAAGAACACGAACTTTAAAGAAACTGTCACCAGGAACACAGTCGAAATCCTCTCCAGAAGAATAGCATGCAATGATATGGTATCTATCGAACTACCAATGGCTTCGCATGCGTTATTAAAAGATGAAAACACATCGCGATACACTGTATACTTGCATGATAAAAATTCGTGTAATACTACTCGTGATGTCACCCACGTTAGTTTCAGAAATCAACTTTGTTTCTTACGTGTTCTAATTCCCTGTATTTTATGTAGCCGATCGACATCCATAAGCCTGTTTCACGGATATACGCACAGGTACGAAATCAAAGAGTAGTTGAAGGAGATGACACTGAAACTTTAAAGCCGAGGAACCTGTAATAAATGCAGAAATGAAGAAAACCTTTTAAACTGAAAGGATTCTAAATTAAAGCAGGATTTTTGCTTTAAAAGTCATTCAAATTATTTTAATTTATATGTCAATAAACGTTAAAACTCAGCTTTTGAACTTGCTGGTAATAAGCACACATAATAAAACATTAGTCACCCTTGGCAGAACTTACCTAATAACGGCGCCCCTTGCTTTGATAACAAGCATGAACCATCCGATGTGGTCACGAGGTTGTGGATGTATTCAACGTCGATTTGCAGCCATCGTGCGTCAATTGGTTCCGACGTTCGGCCAGATCACGTGGGTGTCTATTCCGGCGTTTCACTTTCTGTTCCAAATGATTCCACACATTTTCAATAGGATTTAAGTACGGGGATTTGGCGGGCTAGTCGAGGTGAGTGTTGCTGATTGTTCGTCGTGCCACTCAGACACAGTTTTAGACGTGTGCAAACGGTATTTGTTGTCTTGGAAGACAGGAGTTGCAATGATATGCTGCTCTTGGAGATGTAGGGCAAAGGTCAATACTTCGTCCTTCGAAATGCGGAGGTATCCATGCTGGTTCAAATTCCTCGTCACTGCAACGAGAGGGCCCATTTCGTCGAACGTAAAATATCCCCAAAACATCACATAAAGACCTAAACCTTCGACACAGTCAGAATTAGAGGCTTCATTGGGCCTCCGATGCATTCGTAGCCTCCCATCATCGGAGCACAAACAAAAACAAGACTCATCAGACAAATTAGTCGTTTCCAATCCTCCACAGTAAAGTTTTAGTACCTCTGAGCCCATTGAAAATGAGCGACTTTGTGATACGCTGTTAAAAGAGACTCTCTTCCGTAGTACTCTGCTCCAGATGCCCATCGCATGCAGTTCTCGTAGCAATGACCTTTCGGAAATTGTTTGGAGTGGACTTTCATTAACTGTTTGGAGCAATTGTTGCCTTGTTCGAAACCGATTTGCAGTTACTAAGCGTGAAACATGGCGGCGGTCCCTGTTGGTGAGAATCGTTTTTCGGCCACAGTTACGTCGCCGATTTTCAGTTAACTCGAACTACACTGTAACGTATACTCTATATTCACTTTCCTTTTGATTTTACTATCTCTGGTTATTTTATTTTCCTATGTAAATTATCTTCCTACTGAACGGAATATTATTTCACCCGCTGAATGAGATCTGGCAATGAGTGTAAGTCATGACGTGGTGGTAGCTCGTATATAGGCGCGTTCATCGAGAAGTGAAGAGTTGTGTGTTGTTGCGTTGTAGTTGTGTTGTTGCGTTGGAGTTGCGTTGCAGTGTGTTGTTATGTAGTAGTGATATATGAGTGCCTTAGTTGACCAGGAGTCATCATAATAAACAAGTTGTTCTGTAAGTTCAGTCTTTTTCAATTCTTAGTTTTGTCAGACCTCTGTCTGGCTGTTAGGTTTATGACTTTGATTACTTAATATAAATAACCAGCGTTGAGACTTTGTTTAAGTTCATAATTAACGAGTAACAACACCCTTTTGGGAATTCATTATTTTGAAGCGTAGAGCATTATTCATTCATAATAATTAGCTTAGCAAAAAGATAAACAAAGCTAATTCATTATAACTGATGATGTAACGTATACTCTATATTCACTTTCCTTTTGATTTTACTATCTCTGGTTATTTTATTTTCCTATGTAAATTATCTTCCTACTGAACGGAATATTATTTCACCCGCTGAATGAGATCTGGCAATGAGTGTAAGTCATGACGTGGTGGTAGCTCGTATATAGGCGCGTTCATCGAGAAGTGAAGAGTTGTGTGTTGTTGCGTTGTAGTTGTGTTGTTGCGTTGGAGTTGCGTTGCAGTGTGTTGTTATGTAAGTAGTGATATATGAGTGCCTTAGTTGACCAGGAGTCATCATAATAAACAAGTTGTTCTGTAAGTTGTCTTTTTCAATTCTTAGTTTTGTCAGACCTCTGTCTGGCTGTTAGGTTTATGACTTTGATTACTTAATATAAATAACCAGCGTTGAGACTTTGTTTAAGTTCATAATTAACGAGTAACAACACCCTTTTGGGAATTCATTATTTTGAAGCGTAGAGCATTATTCATTCATAATAATTAGCTTAGCAAAAAGATAAACAAAGCTAATTCATTATAATTGGCGCCCGAACTTTTCTCGAACACGAGATCCTGACTATTATTACCCATGGCTTCCTTACCTGAGACAACTGCAAATTTCCACCATCCGGCAAGTCTCGAGGGTAATGGTGTTTTTTTTGGACAATTTGTACGAAGCCTGTGGCTCTGACTTGGATATGAATAATCTACACATACCCACGCATTCTTCACCATTTCGGAATGCACCAGCTTCTTATCACTCTGAGTCGCGGGTCGTAGCTGAGGGAATTCAATCCTCTCAGCGAAGCAGAATGCTTGCCCATTTCGTGCCGCATGCAGGAACAATTTATTTCAATGGTTTGGAGGGGTCTTTAAAGTTCCTCGAAGATCTGGAAGACCATTTTGATTTATATAATATTCCGGAAGACTGCAAGGTCCAAATTGCCGGAACTTGCTTGAGAGATACCGCCAAGACCTGGTATCGGCAGTGGCGAGGGTCGAACCCGGATTCTCATTATGAGAATTTCCGTGCAGAATTCTTGGAGGTCTTTCCTTTCGGCCTCAGTCGAGCTAGCCTTGCTCAACAGCTGTTTTCTCGTCAGCAGGGTCCCAATGATAGCCCTGTTGCATTTGCGTTGGAAACTACACGCCTATATAATCTATGGGATCCACATGCCAGTCATGTTGACATGTTGGATACCCTCGTACAGCAGCTCGACCCATTCTTGCAAGATTTTCTTGAGGTTCGACACCCTACCACTATTCATGAATGCCTTCGCCTCATACGCATGTATGAAGAGCGACATGGCAAACATGCTGCAACTCACCATGCTCGGGCACCCCGCGAGGCTTATTCCGAAAACCCTCAGCGGCATAATAGACAAAACTTTCAGCGCGAGCATACACACGTGCCCACCCAAGCTTCATACGTTCCACCACACAGAAGAGTGGCGAACCAGCAACGAGTTTCGGAGCAAGCTACGGGGTATCGTCATAATGCACAGTATGCTCGACCCCGTTCCACTCCAGCAGCATTCGGAACGTTATCATGCTCAGGGCAATAGTAATTTTTCTGCCCGTGCTGAGGGCAGACGTAACGAAAATGAAAATCTCAACAGACACGCGGAGTTCCCGACGCAGGGTGCACGCAATTTTCCTTATCGTGAAAATTTTCCCGATACCCGGCAGGGTCGAGGTTTCCGACCACATGATAACACCACCAGAATTCTTTAAACTTCCACAGGAAGTAGACGAAGGTCGGTCCTGCTTCCTGATACCAAACATCCTGACCCTAAAACAGTATTAGTGACTGTTCAAACTCCTCAGTTGCCTGATGTATTCTTGACACTTGAAAACATTATTGTCGAGACAAAGTTCGACACTGGGTCTGAGATATCAGCCCTAAATACAAAGTTTTGCAATGATGTTTTTTCTGCAATACATGTTCAGCCTGCAACGCAGTATTTGCGAGGTGCAAATAACGAAATCTTCAGTATTTCAGGAACTGTCACATTATCTTTAGGGCTGGGAAAAGCTCGTTTTACACATTCTTTCCTGCTTATAGACGAGCTACCCGTGAAATGTCTCTTGGGTATGGACTTTATTAACAAGTTTCAAATAACTTTGAATTTTGTACAACATGTGATTTCCTTTTCCGGAACCTGTCGAAATGATTCCGACGGTTCCTGTAGATATTACGAGTTTATTGTTGAGTGACCAATTGAATGAGGGGCAACGAGACCAGCTTTCTCTCCTTTTACAGGAAAGCCCTGGTTTATTTTCGGATCAACCTGGTTTCACACAGGTGGTTTATCATGTTATTGACACTGATGGTTCGAAACCCATTGCGACGAAACCTTACCCTTGTGCTCCACATAAAAAACAGGAAATGCAACGTCAAATTGCGGAAATGATTAAGCAAGGCATAATCAGGGAATCAACAAGCGCCTGGGCTGCTCCTGCCTTCTTGGTTCCAAAGAAACAACCAAATGAATTTCGTTTCGTGACAGATTTTCGCAAACTCAACCAAGTCACAAAAACAATCAATTATCCCCTACCTGTCATGTCACATATTCTAAATGACTTGTCGTCAACCAAATGGATGTCAACTTTGGATTTGGCGAGTGGATATTGGCAGGTGGCAGTACATCCGGACTCGGTCGATAAAACAGGCTTTGTGACTCCTTTTTGGGGCCTATGAATATTTACGTATGCCTTTTGGTTTAGCTTCTGCACCTGCTACTTTCCAAAAGCTTATGGACACGGTTCTCAGACCTGTCCTGGGTCCCCATGTGCATGTCTATTTGGATGATATTATTATCACATCAGAGACTTTTGACGAGCACCTTTCTCTGCTCAAACAGGTGTTCCAACTTATATACAATGCTGGCTTGACGTTAAAACCTAGTAAATGCCAGATAGCGAGGGACGAGATTGTATATCTGGGGTTGAAGATTACTCCCCACGGTTTATTCACTGATAATGAAAAAAATTAGGCCTATTGCTGACTTTCCTCGGCCTAAAACAGCAAAAGAACTATCCCGCTTTCTGGGAATGACCGGATGGTATCAGCAGTTCGTCCCCGCTTATGCTACAATATGTGAGCCATTGTATGCTTTAAAGCGTAAATACAAGAAGTTTATTTGGACACCTGAAGCTAACGCTGCATTCGAAACACTGAAGTCTGCATTGACTCAGCCTCCGGTGTTGGTTTTCCCGGATCATTCTAAAGAATTTGATATTTATACTGATGCATCCGGAGTTGGTCTTGGTTGCGTTTTGTCACAAGCTGGGCATCCAATAGCTTTTGCGTCTCGTACTTTAGCCAAAGCTGAACGCAATTATTCAGCTACGGAACGTGAATGTCTTGCTGTTGTGTATGCACTGAATAAATTTCAATGTTATCTTAACGAATTGACAGTTAACATAATTACGGATCATTCTGCCCTTCAGTATTTGAATTCTGCTAAACACCTATCTCAAAGACTTATGAAGTGGGCTCTGAAGTTACAAGAGAGCAATATCAAAATTTCGTATCAGCCAGGTAATAAGAATCAATTACCGGACGCATTATCTCGCGTTCCGATTAGTTGGGGTCCCCACCGAAACTACTCCTGGATGTCAGCCTTTACTTCTGATAGCTGATATCACATCCAGAGAGCAGATAATGGCAGAATTAATAAATGATCCAGATTTTGGGGATATTTACAATTTTTTGCTTGCGGGTTCGCCCCTACCAAGTGATCCTTCTCTGGCTGGAAGGTCACAACATTTTGAAGTAATAGAGGGTCTTCTTTATTATACAAAGTCTCGGACTACTAGGGCAGAGTTTCGCCCATGTATTCCGCGAACCCTTAGAATGGCTCTTTTAAATGAATTTCATGACAAACCTCTTGCAGGCCATTTAGGTATTCGCATGACCCGTTGTAAATTGCGGGATGTTGCCTATTGGCCTGGCATGTACCAAAGTGTGCTCGCATACGTTCAATCATGTCACTTGTGTCAGATTAATAATTACCGTAATGTAAGACCGGCCGGTCACTTGAAATCTAGTTCAAGTTCTCATGTATTTGATATTATTTCCATAGATTTATTGGGACCTTATCCATTATCTGTTAAAAATAAAGCTCGTTATGTTTTAGTACTAACTGATAATTTTTCTAAATGGGTTGAAGTTTTTCCCATTAAAGCCGCTACGGCTGAGATTATTTGTAATGTCTTAGTTAATGAAGTATTTTCTAGATATGGTGCACCTAATAAAGTAGTTTCGGATAATGGTCCTCAATTTATTTCTGACATTTTTGAAAGAATGTGTGCGAGATTACACATTAAACATAAATTCATTTCCCCATATCATCCCCAGAGTAATCCTGCAGAACGCGTTAACCGAACGCTAGTGAAAATGATTGCGACTTTCGTAATGGACCACCATGAAAGATGGGATGACCATTTAGAACTTTTGCGTTCGCCCTCCGCTCGTCTGTCCACGAGTCTACTAAAATTACTCCTGCAGAACTTTTTCTGGGTCGCAAAATTAAAACCCCTTTTGAAAATTTAACGGGGATTATCGACGAACTAAATCAGCGACCAACTCCGCAATCAGTACACATTATGGCAGAAAAAGCTCGTATTGCAATGCTAGGAGCACAAGCGGCTCAAGCACGATATTATAATTCTAGGCGTAGGAACCAGATCTTGTCGTTGGAGATCTCACTCTCGTGGAAACGCACTTCCAGTCTTCTGTTTCGCATACTTTAGTGAAGAAATTTGCACCCAGCTACGAAGGTCCATATCGGGTGGCAAATGTCTTTGAAAATAATATTGTTCTGGAGAAACCGAACAACAATTTTCAATATGTACATGTTGATCAATGTCGCAAGTATCACGAACGGATATCGAGTTCATTATCAATCCTACTCAACCTTCTGTTCCACAGACTCAAGAATCTATATCTCATGTTCAACCGCCAGAAATTGTGGACGACCCACCGAACATTTTTGACGAATCACCAGTGATTTTTCCTTCACCCTCCCCCCTCCAGACGAGTTTCTACAACCGCAACCTGATTCTCCCGTGAGACCAAGGCTCGAATCGCGTTCGTCGAATACTAGTATCGTTCCTTTCCCTCCAACCATTGCCAAGACTATTGTTGCGCCGTTTCCGGCTACCTCTGCACCAACGCGGGATACTTCTTCTTTGAATACCTCATCGGAAAGTATTCCTATAGGCAAATCCAAACATCGCCCTGCACGACCGCTGAATTACAGCAGCGACTCAGAGGCGTCGGACATTTCGGATTTGTCAGTTATGAATCCAACATTTAATATTCCACACCGTCCAGCACCACCAAATGCTGGGCGCAAACGTCACTTGTCTCCCCAATCTGCTTCGCCGCAACAGCGACGAAGGCAGAAATCTTTGCATCCGCCCGGGTTTCGCCCTGGAACCTCCGTTCAGGGCAAACAGGGCCGATGCCTGCTACTACTATCATGCCCCGTGGGCGTAAACGAAAACAAGCGATGTGGCCGGAGACACGTCCCTCCAAAAAGATACTGGAAGGACACAACGGGCCCCAGCATCAAGGGACTTCATATCAAAGCCTGGGGGAGCCCGTTCCTATCAGCCGCAGCAGGATTTCCGGACCGCCAGACTTCTGACGTTCCTGACCGTTCTTCTCAGCCGCAGGGATTTCCAGACCGCCAGACTCCTGACCGTTCCTATCAGCCGCAGCAGGGATTTCCAGACCGCCAGACTCCTGACCGTTCTTTCTCAGCCGCAAGGGATTCCGGACCGCCAGACTTCTGACCGTTCTTCTCAGCCGCAGGGATTTCCAGACCGCCAGATTCCTGACCGACAATAGACTGATGTTCCATTACCGTCCCGGAAGAGATCCAAGCCACCTGATTTCCCCAGTCCCATTAGGCCTGGAAAACGTTTTCGCACTAGAATTTTTTATGCGTCCTCGAGATAAGTAAGTTCTCGTGGACAGTTCTTTTCTCAGTTTATTGTTTTTCCTGCTCGACCAGTTGGCGTGTCAGAATTTCTTTTTTTCGTGTGGGCCTATGCATTCTTTTTGTGTATATGTGTGTTTTTTTTTTTTATATTTCTTCTATGTCCATCTACTAATCCACTTTTTTTATATATATCTATGTGCTTAGGGGTAAAATAATAAAATTGTTACTGTTAGGCAGCTCCAGGTAAATTTCGCTGCTGATACGGTTGTTCTGTATTTCAACGCATGAGGCAAACGTAAGTTGAAATGAAAATAATAAAATTGTTACTGTTAGGCAGCTCCAGGTAAATTTCGCTGCTGATACAGTTGTTCTGTATTTCAACGCATGAGGCAAACGTAATTTGAAATGAAAATAATAAAATTGTTACTGTTAGGCAGCTTCAGGCAATCTTCGCTGCTGATACAGTTGTTCTGTATTTCAACGCATGAGGCAAACGTAATTTGAAATGAAAATAATAAAATTGTTACTGTTAGGCAGCTCCAGGTAAATTTCGCTGCTGATACAGTTGTTCTGTATTTCAACGCATGAGGCGCACGTAATTTGAAATTAAAAAAGTGATTCCTGCTAGGCAGAATAAAAGGAAAGTATGCCGATGCAGGTTTGGTTTGTTCTACACTACAAATTTCACAGTCGAATACAGATTCGTAAATTGTTATGCCAAGTTGATAATGTAAATACGGCTACCACCAAACAACAAATCAAAAAAAGATCGAGAAACGTCAATCATCGAAATGTAAGACTTACACTCCAAAATTGATAGATTTTTCGGAAACCAAAAAAAAAAAAAAAAGAAAGAAAAATTAAGGGGGAGATGATGTAACGTATACTCTATATTCACTTTCCTTTTGATTTTACTATCTCTGGTTATTTTATTTTCCTATGTAAATTATCTTCCTACTGAACGGAATATTATTTCACCCGCTGAATGAGATCTGGCAATGAGTGTAAGTCATGACGTGGTGGTAGCTCGTATATAGGCGCGTTCATCGAGAAGTGAAGAGTTGTGTGTTGTTGCGTTGTAGTTGTGTTGTTGCGTTGGAGTTGCGTTGCAGTGTGTTGTTATGTAGTAGTGATATATGAGTGCCTTAGTTGACCAGGAGTCATCATAATAAACAAGTTGTTCTGTAAGTTCAGTCTTTTTCAATTCTTAGTTTTGTCAGACCTCTGTCTGGCTGTTAGGTTTATGACTTTGATTACTTAATATAAATAACCAGCGTTGAGACTTTGTTTAAGTTCATAATTAACGAGTAACAACACCCTTTTGGGAATTCATTATTTTGAAGCGTAGAGCATTATTCATTCATAATAATTAGCTTAGCAAAAAGATAAACAAAGCTAATTCATTATAACTGATGATGTAACGTATACTCTATATTCACTTTCCTTTTGATTTTACTATCTCTGGTTATTTTATTTTCCTATGTAAATTATCTTCCTACTGAACGGAATATTATTTCACCCGCTGAATGAGATCTGGCAATGAGTGTAAGTCATGACGTGGTGGTAGCTCGTATATAGGCGCGTTCATCGAGAAGTGAAGAGTTGTGTGTTGTTGCGTTGTACTTGTGTTGTTGCGTTGGAGTTGCGTTGCAGTGTGTTGTTATGTAGTAGTGATATATGAGTGCCTTAGTTGACCAGGAGTCATCATAATAAACAAGTTGTTCTGTAAGTTCAGTCTTTTTCAATTCTTAGTTTTGTCAGACCTCTGTCTGGCTGTTAGGTTTATGACTTTGATTACTTAATATAAATAACCAGCGTTGAGACTTTGTTTAAGTTCATAATTAACGAGTAACAACACCCTTTGGGAATTCATTATTTTGAAGCGTAGAGCATTATTCATTCATAATAATTAGCTTAGCAAAAAGATAAACAAAGCTAATTCATTATAACACCACTGTTTGTAGACCCGCTGGACAGTACGCTTCGTCACACCGACAAATTGGGCGACTCCATTCACTTTGTGTCTGCGGGCATGGCCAAACACGATGGCTCCTTTTTGCCATTCAGTAGCATCTGTCGTATAACCCATATTGCAGACTGAATTCAACACACAGTTGCTCTTCACCACTGCACGAGATAGAAATGATCCTGTAGACCACGTCAGTGCGGTTTATCTCCCAACAATGCTATCACGGCGTCCTCTGTGCAACCGAAAACTTTCTACTGTCATTTCTGTTAGGGGTGACTAATATTTTGTCCGGTGGGCTTACCTTTGATACCTTATCCCAAGAAAAATTATTTGAAATTTTCATTCTATCGGTTAGGGCTATAATGCCGTACTGAAAAAAACCCTATTAGGCTGATAAATCCGTAATTGCTGTAGTAACACCTAACATTTTATTGCACTGAGCTTTCATCTGCATGGGTTTGTAAAGGCGAATTACATTTGACGAACATATAGTCCGTTTAGAGTTAAAATTAAAATCCTATTTTCAATCTAGTTGTCTCGGAATTATAATTTGTATATTCGACTAATGTAACTTGCCTTGGCAACCTCTCCTTCTGGAATAAGAAAGCTCGGTAAAGCAAAATATACTGTATTACTACACCAATTATGACTTATGAGACTTTATTGTGCACTGGCGTGCAAACATTAAGGACGAGACGGTGTTTCGAATGTAACATCGTGCAGAAGTGCTCCACATCGATTCAAATCATACCATAAGATCCCCAAGATGTAAAAATATGGGACAAGTGAGCAAAACCGTCCAAACAAGGAATCCAAAGGATACAAAGTCACTTTATTTAAAAGGTAGCTTCGAGCACAACTGGACAGAAGACAGAAACGTCCATGTGACAGGCTGCTGCCAAGAAAAATCCACTCTTTAGTAGGGGATATGATCACCCCTGACTGCGTTGCAGGATTTACAACGTCTGTCCATGCTGAGGAAAAAGTTGTCAAGGATCTGTTGAGGCTTCGCGGCCCATTCCTCTTGTAGCGCCAATCGCAGCTACGGAATCGTTGTTGGCGGCTGGTGACGTGCTGCCAAGCGTCTCTGGAGAAGGTCCCACACGTGTTTGATTGGATTTAGGTCCGGGGACCTTGCGGGCCAATCCATGCGTTAAATATCTTCACTCTCCAACAGCAACAGCTCTGCGACAGCCACTGGCCACTGTACGATGAGGTATAGCGTTGTCGTCCATGAAGAGGAACTCAGGACCCACAGCACCTCTAAACAGACGCACGTGAGACAGAACCTCGGTACAATAGCGGACACCAGTGACTGAACCTCCTTGGAAGATGTGGAGGTCAGTGCGGCTACCAAGCATGATACCGCCCCAAACGAGAACTCCGCCACCTCCAAACCGGTCCCTTTCGATGATGTTGGAGGCGTGATTGCGTGTTCCCTGCTCTCTCCAGAAGTGTATACGTCCAGAATCGTTCGTCAGACTAAATCGACTCTCATCCGTAAAGAGAACTCGACCCCATTGCTGATGTGTCCAGTTCTTGTGTTCCTGGCACCACAGAAACCGCCGTCTCCGATGAGGAGGCGTTAATGGCACACACCGCACTGGTCGTCGTGCAAATAGACGACCTTTGTGCAGCCTCCTGGCTACGGTAAAACGCGATAACGGACGTCCAGTTGTCTATTGCATGTGCCTTGCGATTTCTCCCGCTGTCTGCCGTCTTTCTTTTCTCGCCTGTAGGACAATATACCGGTCGTCCGCCGCCGTGGTTGCTCGTGGACGACCACTGCTAAACTCTCGGACAGCTGTTCTTGTCGTTTGAAATGCTTTCCAAGCTCGTGAAACGATGCTGTGAGCTATCCCGAACGCCTCGGCCACACTAGTCACATTTAGACCTTCTTGCAACTTCCCAATGACGCGACCTCAGGTAAAGTCATCCAGATGTCGTCTACTGGATTGCGTATTGGCCATATCACACGGTGGCAGCAACTCGACGTCGTTCAAACCGATGTACACCGTGAAATAGTTTTCACCGAATTGCTGGGTGTACACCACCAGTGTGCTTTATACCCTTCCGACCCCCTCCCCATGCATATATGCCCATGCCCTACCATACCGGACCTTAGTCTATCTCCTGAGTTGTCTTTCGGCCAATCCTGCCTGCTCGTTCCGCTGTTATGCTAATTTCTCCTCTTCGTCCTTAATTTTTGCACACCAGTGTATTTTCAGTTATTAGAGTGTGTTATTATCTTTTGGATATATGCTTAAAATCCGGTACTTCCTATCAAAATCTCTCCATCCACTTTTCTCCCTAAGAAAAGACTTAGGGCACTTTTGGATATTTACAGACCGGTGAATCATTCCGGGGCACAGAATATGTTTTACGACTCAGTCGACCTTTTGACCTCTTATTGACCAGTGAACCATTGCAGACATAGGACATTTGTATAAGCCCACTTTTTTAATGCCGTGAACTTTCTTAAAGATTGTTGAACACTCATGGCATCTTGCGAATATTTCTCACGATGCAGAAAGCTAACATGATTTTTCTTATTGAAGGTATAGCGACCTCTGCGTTGGCCTATAAGCAGTCGGCCGTCCATAATTTAAGATCACCAGTTCTAGGGAAGGGTGAGAACCCGTGCCGTAAGGCAAACACAACATCCATGCCTCACCGGGACTCGAACCTGGACCCATCTCGGACGAATTGTTAGAAGACAACTGCGCCACCGGGGGTGGGGGGGGGGGATTTTTGTTTCTGTTTTGTTTCATTATTTCCAGGATTCTGTTTTACTGTTAGTTTCGTATTTTGATATTAGCTTGTAATTTCTTACTGAAACACAAGATGATTTATATTTAAGCATAAACATGAAAGAAATACGGGACTACGCCATATAATACAAACCCTGAAGACGACAATCCGATTTCTGGCGTAAACGTGACAAGGACGGCAAGTCAGATAACATCCGAAAACTTGAAAATTTTCATCGTCCTCGAGCGGGACTCGAACCCGCGTCTCCCAGAAAACGTCTAGGTATGCTAACCACTACACCACCCAGAACGACCAAGTTTCAAGTTTCTGATCAATTTGAATTTAACCATCACAGGATTCGCTAGTCGAAGCAACCGGCATTTATGTTTAGCGAATCTGGAGGTTAAGAATTCTATCCCGTGATTGCCCGGAGAAGCAGATAAACATGAAAGAAATACGGGACTACGCCATATAATACAAACCCTGAAGACGACAATCCGATTTCTGGCGTAAACGTGACAAGGACGGCAAGTCAGATAACATCCGAAAACTTGAAAATTTTCATCGTCCTGGAGCTGGACTCGAACCCGCGTCTCCCAGAAAACGTCTAGGTATGCTAACCACTACACCACCCAGAACGACCAAACGTGAACTTTGATTTTCTTTTTGTTTGGAGGTTTTTTTTTAAATGATGGTTTATTGGATTTGGTGGTACAGAGACATGACAAACAGACAGACATAAACAGGATACAGATATTTAACATCAACAAGTACATATTATACATGGTTTACAGCATATTAAATGATCAATTTACACAGAGAACCAGTGTTGATCAAGTAACACATTGTAAACAAGTACACATCAAACATGGTTTTTATAGTATGCTAAATGACCAATGTACACTGAGAGCCAGTGGTGGACAAGTAACATATTAAGAGCCAGTGCCGGCGAATGATCAGAAGCCATCGCTTAGACCACTGTGCCACCGGGACGGCCTTTGATTTTGCCGGAATTAATCAGAAACAACACGTGCTGTGTGACAGGGTACGTTGTATGCTAATACCAGCAGGACTCATCTACGTAGAACTACCACAGTGTTCGAATCGTCGAATTGTCCAGGATGTCTGAGCATACTTCTACAGTAAAAGATTTTTGTAGCACCATCAAAATGAACGGATGACGTTCGAAAAGAAACATCCCTCTATACAAGAACACTGCCACCTCCAAACATTTGTGTGGGAACAGAACACTCTGGTAAAAGCCGTTCTCCTGGCATTCGCCATATCCATTCACTGCCATCTGATGAGTACATCGTATAACGTGATTCACCAGTCCATAGGACCTTTCTTAATTGTTCTAGACCTCCAAATCGACGATTTATGCATACGCCACACAAACAGTAGCATTCTGTAAAACGATATTGGGATTGTTGACGGAAGCACGCTCGTGAATACCCATTGGCTGGAACTTTTCAGAAATCGTTCTCACATCTAAACCTAAGTCTTCTCTCATACCCTATCGAAGAGTATTCACCTGTCTCTTTATTCTCCGATCGTCTCTTTTGGTTATTTTTTTATTCTTCTGGTACCTTTGTATGTTTGTAGGACTCCTTCGCTCTGTCAATAATACACTACACTTAATACAGTTGACTTAGGAATGCTTAAACGATTTTTTATCTTTATTATCGGAAGACTACTGTTGAAGCAGTCTACAATCATACCTCTTTCGAACTCCGTGTGTTCACGTAGTAACACTCCGCCGTCAAGCACAGGTTCTGGAGGAGCAGTGTCTTCCTTTTGTAACATTTCACAATAATTTGCATAAAAACAATGTGCGGACTCCTTGCGTACTGTGATTCTAGTGCAGTACGCAAGGACTCCACGCATTTTTCTAGTGCATCTTTAGTTATAGCATGCATGGAAACTTTTGAACACTTTGAGATCCTAAAAATATCCATTAATATTGTGTTACTTGACGTCTCTGGCCGATATAAATTTTCATAACACCGACTGTCGAGGAAATCAAATCGTTTTCTAATATTTAGCATATTTCAAGAATCACTTTGGGGGAAGAGCGCCAACATGAGAAATAGTAAAACGCTTCGAATCATGAAAGGTTAAAAAGAAAATGTACTTTTTCTTCTTAAAAAGTATAAAATTTTAGTACATGGTATAAATTCATACTAAAAAGAAAAGCACTTCGAACATGATGGGTACCACCTACGCCCTTTTCGGGATGACGGCGAACTGGCTCGCAATTTGAACACCATATGGAATTATCTCAGGTTAGTATCCGTGAGCTGTATGCATCTATGCCACGCCGGGTATCTGCTGGTATCTAAGAAAGAGGTGATGCTACGAAGTACTGACTTGTTGCCCTCGTGTAGCTGTTTTTTGCGGAGAAATAGACCAATTGTTCAGGAATTGCAATTACTACATTTCCTATAAATGCTCATTGCACATATCAATTTTGATATGAATTAGATGATTTCTTCAGGGGTTTTCGTAAAGAGTGTACATACAGGGTGTCCAGTAAAGTCCTTTCTCAGCCCCGTAACTTTCGAACGCCGACAGCTATAGCCATAAAAACGGTGTCTAGGTATAGTAAAGTGGCTATACGCTATTCAATGAGACGACTTACAGCGCCTCCTAGCGGCAAAGTCACGAGTTAGCGTGCCGATCTCGGAAACTCTACGAGATACGGGAAAATAGTCAATTACAAAGTAGTGAGCAGCATCGATTTTGTACGAAAAGTCACCTTGCGCACATGAATGCTAAAAATAGAACGCGCACAACGCTCGTTTGTTTGTTCGAGATAACGAACACTGTTACGTTACGAAACGCGTCAGAAAGAAGCAATTAGTTGTCACTAGGCACACTTACCGTCGGTGCTCAATGTGCTCTCCGTCAGCCACAATACACATTTGGACTCTAGATTGAACCTCACGCTGCACATTTTGTAGTAATTCAGGTGACACTCTGGAACAAGCATCAGTTATACGGCGTCGAAGGTCCTGCAACGTTGTCGGAGGGGTTTGATACACCTGCTCTTTGAGGTAGCCCCACAAGAAGAAGTCCAATGGGGTGAGGTCCGGTGAGAGTGCAGGCAAATCTACGCAACCACCATAGCCAATGATTTGTTGCTCGAATGTCTCGACCAGGAACCTTCTTACGTTTCCTGGTTGGTGCGTAGGGGGCCGTCATGTTGGAACCAAACATTCCGCAGTTGAGTCGGGCTAGTGCTTTGCGGAAGGCGATATCATCTCCTTTCTGACGCGTTTCGTGACGTAACAGTGTTCGACATCGCGAACAAACAAACGATCGTTGTACGCGTTCTATTCTTAGCATACATGTGCGCAAGGTATCTTTTCGTACTAAATCAATGCTGCTCTACAACTTTGTTGTTGACTATTTTCCGTATCTCGTATAGTTTTTGAGATCGGCACGCTAATTCCTGACTTTGTCGCTAGGAGGTGCTGCAAATGGTCTCATCGAATAGCGCATAACCTTTTTACTATACCTAGACACCGTTTTTATGATTATAGCTGTCGGCGTTCGAACGTTACGGGACTGAGAAGGGACTTTACTGGCCACCCTGTATACTGAGTTAGGACAAAATAATATGAACACCTGGGAATAAAGCGGTATGTCTATCTTGATAAGATGTTAGACCACCATTTGCCTTTAATACATCTTCCAAACGTCTTGGAATAGATCCGTACAGCTTTTGAATAGTCTCCAGTGGAATGTTCTACCGTTCGTCGATCAAAACATCAGCCAATGTTTCAAAGATTTTGAGAACGTAACCTGCTTCGCACCCTGCTCTAAGGAGCTGCTTACTGTAGTTCGATTATATTGAAGTCAAGGGATTGAGCTGCCTAAGGCAGATGTTGAAGTTCATCTTGGTTCTCCTCGATCCAATACCGAACTGTTCTGGCTGTGTGTATAGGCACATTATCGTATTGAGAAATGACATTCTAGTTGGAGAAAAAAACATTTAGACAATAGAATGAACCTGATCTCGCAGAATGTCCAAGTACTCGCCGTCAGTAACTCGACAATGTAGGGTAATGATGGTGCCAGCCGAATACATCCCCATATTTGAGAGTTGAGACTATACCCTATTTTGTAAGGTAATGATCGCGTCAGCCAAATCGATCCCATATTTGACAGTTATAATAACCAGACATTCCGAACTGTACTCTTCCTTGCAGATTCTTCATACATATGCGCAACCTGCTTTTGAGAAAAATGTTAATGGGGACTTATCGGACTGTGCCTCACGTTTCATGTCATCCGCTGCACAGATTTTATGCTCATGACATCATCTTCGTCGCATTGTAGCGTTGGTCTGTGTGATTAAAGATTTAGCAATTGCAGCTCTTCCATGGATGATGGCTTTGTGAGGTTCTCTGCGGTTTGTTTTTGTAGAGACAGGGTCTTCCAGGTGGATGTTGAGTTCTTCTGCCACGTTTTCTGCAGTAATTCTGTGATGTTTGGGCACAATCCTTTCTAGTCTTCTCCTAAAGTTCTTCATCGATGGCGTCTTTCCCTGCTTTGTGTATGCAGTCATAACTGCAGAGACTTTGCTCTTGAGATACTAAATAATTTGGTTGCTATGGTTACAGATGCTCCTGCTAAATGTGCTTTAGCAATTGTCACCCATTTCACCGAAGGCTCCATATATATATTCACTTCTCTAAATGGTTTTGCTGTGGTATCATCAATTTTGCTCAAATAGTACACGAAAATCTTGCATGGAAACTCTTGAATGACATTTGAACTCAATTGCGGCATGCTTTTGACTTCACTCACTTCACAAAGCACTTCTTCGAGACTTCCAGACATATCGGACATTAATAAGCTTCGCCCTCTTCGCAGCACACTTCTCAGATTTCCAGTTCTAGTGTCACGGACCGGTCTGCGCTCCGTCTCGTTTGCTCCACTACTGATACCATTTTCCCTCACTCTTTGTGGAGTACCGACTCTCCTTCATGCGGTTACGCAGAAAAATCTTTATCAGCATTTTCTTCTCCCCAATGCAACACCATCAGCCATCACATCTACAGCGGTGGCAAAAACTGTGGTCACTTTTTGAAATTTTCATGTTTTGCTACTTTGCAGGCTGTACCGTTCCCAGTCCTGGATAGTGACGTCACTGCTAACGCCAATGCTGACGTCAGAGCTGACAGGAGAACTTTGAGGTGGACAGAGAAGCAAGAGACGGAGTGAAGAGCGTGGGAAGAGAGTTGGTTTGTTTCGATTTGTAGTGAGGGTGACAGGGCATAAGAATCGTATTGTTTTTTTGTTTATTAAATTAAATGTTGTGTTGTGAACTTCTGATACTTATAAATGAGTATTCGTGATGATTGTTAAGACGCCACAAGGCTTACAAAAAATAATATTTTGTACCAAATGCAAATGTTTATATGTCAATTTAAAGAACATTTACTGCTAAATTCAATGCTAAAAACAGAATGCAAATATATGCAGGAAAAAAAGGTTTAGGCTGGGAGTACTACAATCATGCTGAATATACTGCAATGCACTTACGATTTCAATATTCTGGTAGCTTTTTTCTTTAAAACCCCATCACAGCAACGTCTCATTAAGCCAACGAGTATTTGAAGCTCTGCCTTTGTTATTATGTGGTGCCAGAAAGCAATTATAGCCTCAATTACTTGCCTTCTATTTGATGGTCTCCCCATTCGTACAAGCCTTTTCAAACTGCGCCACAAATTTTCTATCGGGTTCAGGTCAGGGTCGTTTCCTGGCCAAGTCAACAATGGAATGGACTTTGTTGTGAACAACTGATTCCATATTTTTGCTGCCTAGTAGAGAGCTTAATCCTGCTGAAAAAGAAATGGTGCAGTGTTCGGAAAGAGATCCCTGATGGAAGGTAGCAGTTTTAGTTCCAGGATGGTGCCAATGTATTTTCTTGTGTTCAGCGTGCCACCGATTACATGAAAGCGGCAGACACCATTTACTGCCATACATGCCCAAATCATAACGCTTGTTGGGTGCTTTACATTCACCTCCATTCAGTCAGGACGTAGCTCTTCTCCTACTCTATGTCCCACGTACATGCATTTCTGCCCATCACTACCAAATAACGATATCTTACTTTAGTCACTCTAAATAACTTGCTTCCACTGATCGTCTGTCCATCCAATGTGATCTGTTGTCCACTGTAGTCGTTTCTTGCTCTGCTGTAGATTCAGATATGGCTTTTTTTCTCGGAATCCTATCTGATAGTCTACTCCTTATCGTTCTTGAACTAGTAGAAACACCAGTTGAACACAGTTCAGCTCTGATAGCCTCCGTTCAATTTTGTCTGTCCTTTTTTTTTTTTTTTTTTTTTTTTTGGTTGGAGGTTTAACGATCACCGTGAGCAACTCAATGCGCTATAAGCAGTCGCCCGTCCCTAATTTAGGGTCACTGGTTCTAGGGAAGGAGAGAGCCAGTGCCGTAAGACAAACAACAACATCCATGCCTCACCGGGATTCGAACCCGGACCACTTACGGACGAATGATCAGAGGCCAGCGCCTTAGACTACTGCGCCACAGGGGCGGCTTCTGTCCTTTAGACATAGTCTTTTTATCCTTCTGTTATCAACAGCTTTTGTGCACTTTTTTCGGTTTTTCCTGGTTTGTTTTTCAGTGACTTTGTTTCCTGATATCGTAAACAGCATCTTCGTACACCAGATGTTGTCACTGACCAACCTGCTTGCCTTGCAATTTCAGCATAAGAAAGACCCGATTCACGTAATAAAACAACTCTGGTCCTTTTCGTGGGTGACCAATCAACTCTTTTCTTTGGAGCCATTGCTGAACCTTTTTATTTTTTTATTGGAGGTTTAACGACCTCCGTGAGCAACTCCGTGGGCTACAAGCAGTCGCCCGACCCTAATTTAGGGCCACTGGTTCCAGGGAAGGGAGAGACCAGGGCCGTAAGACAAACACAACATCCATGCCTCACTGGAATTCGAACCCGGTCCCTTCTCGGACGAATGATCAAAAGCCATCGCTTAGACCACTGCGCCATGGGGACGGCAATACTTATTATCTACACGTTAAATTTAAAGAAATACTAAAAATAGTCACACAATCTACAATTACCCTTCATTTACACCGCTAGCAGTTTTTCATCTACGGAACAAACAGCAAAACTGACTCTCCTCAACTTCTCACAAGATGTATTGCAATAACTGCCACTTGATTGGTTCCCAGAACATGGACTGTGATTGGCCAGTAAGGCTTGCACTTACAATCTACTGTGACGTACTACAGAGGTGAAACCATGTGTCGAGATGACAAATCTGCAGCGAGACATTCTGTCCGCGTAGCTCAGTTGGGAGAGCGACCTACTTCGGAGTGAAGGGACACGTACAAACTTGTGTTTTTACTCCGCTTCTTAACTGAATCACACTTGGGTTTCTTTTTTAGACTAAAGTAAGCATAATGTTTTTTTGTGCTACATATATTTGCATTCTGTATTTTGTACTGAATTCAGCATTACATTTTCTTTAAATTGGCATATAAAAATTTGTATTTGGTGAAAAATAAAATTTCCTATAAGCCTGCAAAGTTGCAAGACATGAAAATTTCAAACGTGTTCACAATATTTGCAATCACTGTGCATGGGATGCAGTTCTCCGACTAAGCTAGACAGTCACCCAAGACTTACTTTCAACACTCAACCTGCAAAAAAACCTTAAATGGCTGTTCCTTCAGAGACAGCTTCCTACGCTTACCATCCTTCACCAATTCCGCCTTATTTTTTCGCCAAGCTGCAAATTTTGCTGTATTCCGGGTGACCTCCTGCACATGTTCGAAAACTGCAAAATTTTACATCCTCATGCTGAACTCATGTTCAAGATTGTTCAAGCCGCATGCTCGTTTCCGCACTCCATATCTTTTGCTTCCTGTGGACACTCATCCTCCACTTCGTCACTCCATTGTCTGCTCTTTTTTATTTGTGTTAGCAAATCATGTTATTTACCTCTCCAATCTTCATCATGCTGATGCCATATCTCCTAATGATATTCATCGTGCCCGGGGCACACTTTGAACTATTTTCAAAACAAACTTTCAATCCCGTCTTCATGTAGATTATTCCGCATTAAAACGTTGAGCCTCTTCCCAATTGTTCAACGCTCTCATGGTTTACTGTTACTTATGAAAAAAAACAATTATTTGTATAATGTTTTATGTTCCTGATCTACACCACTACTCATGGGTCACATGACTACGTTCAGTAGAGTTTTCACTGTTAGTTCCCAATTGTCCTTTTCCCCTGTCAATTTACTGTTGAATTTCTTTTCTTTCGATTTCTGCGAAACTTATTGTGTTGTACGTTTTATCATCAGCGATATAATTTCTCGCTTGTTTTGTAATATTATCATCTATTTTTTCTTTTACGCTAATCAAGGATACTGGGGTTAAGGTTTGCCCTCCCTATTGCTTCTCCTAAATCTCAGGAGGAAGCATGTATATATGCGTTATACATAATTTTCATGACAGTGTTATTTTTCTCTATCATATTGTACATTTCTCATTGCATTTTTTTCAGGGCCAATAAAACTAACTGTTGAACACGAACCGCTACTGAACACAACTTTTACTACACTGACATACAACCTAAACAATATATAAAATGAAAACACACATACATGTACTCCTTAGAGCCCGAACTCTGTATTGCGGAATGGAAGGAAATGTGTCTAAGATTTTTGTCATACTGGAAACTATCCGTCACAGAAAGAATTCTCGTACGGAACCTTTACAAGAGGAGTGTGAAAGGCACTTTTTTATTCCGAGCAGATAAAAAAATCAGACAGCTACTCCGTACTGCATATTCCCCGAGCTTGCATCATGGAAGTTTTGTTTGTTTCCAAAAAATTGAAAGGAATTTAGTGGGAAGTCTATTTCCATGGTAAAAAGCCTTGGAAAACGTATTCATTCAGAGTTGCAAAGCATTCTCCAACTAAAGCCCCATCAAGACTTCCGGAATTCCATAGAAGTCTGAAAATCTGCATTGATGTTGGAGGGAAGTGCTTTAAAAGAGAGCAAAATTTTCAACGAGGTTAGTGCAAGCTGTACAAAACTGTTCTCCGTATACATGTAACATACCGAAGTGTTTTGCGCTTTACACAGTGACATGCGGTACAATTTTCACGACTGATTAATTCCTTCAAACCATCAATGTTTTTTTGTTTTTTTATTGGAGGTTTAACGTCCACCTTGAGCAACTCAATTAGCTATAAGCAGTCGCTCGTCCCTAATTTAGGGTCACTGGTTCCAGGGAAGGGACACATCCAGTGCCGTAAGACAAACACAACATGCATGCCTCAGCGGGATTCGAACCCGGACCCCTTACGGACGAATGATAAGAGGCCGTTGCTTTGACCACTGCGCCACCGGGGCGGCGCATCAATGTTATTAATACCGTCATTTAAATACGACAAATTACACTCACATTAAATTTAGCAAACTGTCATTCACAAGTGATTATCTGAAGAAAATATTGTCGCCCCGGTGGCTCAGTGGTCTAAGCAATGCCTTATTACCATCCGTCCGGAAGGGATACGGGTTCGAATCCCGTTGAGGCATGGATGTTGTGTTTGTCTTACGGCACTGGCTCTCTCCGTTTCCTGGAACCAGTGACCCTAAATTAAGAACAGGCGACTGCTTATAGCCCATTGGGTTGCTCACGGTGGTCGTTAAGCCTCTAATAAAAAAAAGAAAATATCAGAATTAATTCATCTGAAACACAGATAGTGGTCAATAGAAACACTAGTAATTTTCTTGATAGAATTTCTGTCAAACGAGAAGATCAAATAACAAAAAAAGATCACCTTTGCTAAAAGTTCTCCGCGGAAAATGCGAAGTATCCAAGGGTGAAGATAATAACCGTGACTCATATATTCTTGTGTTGATTCTCAGTACATTACAGCTGCACGCCATTTTCTTATTTAGAATCGATACTCAGCTGAAGGAGGAGTTCTCTTATTATAATACTTCATCTTTGTAATCAAAAGAATGAATACAAGTGTGTGACAAAAGAGTGAATACAAATGTGTGACAAAAGAGTGAATACAAAGACTGATTACTATGCTTCTAAAATCATATATTGATTTGAGATATTGAAAAGAAAGTGCTTTTCCTCACAAAAAGTTCCCATTCTTTAAAAACAAGCGTTGATTGGTGTGTCCCGAACAGGTCAAGCTGATACGTGTCACAATTTGCAGTCATTTCGTTTTCAAACCACGCCTTCAGCAGTTGGTAAACCCATTAAGACGCTTAGAATTGAAACATGCATGCTCGGAAACTTAGAAAATTCATACGGCTTCATTAAGGTGGAAGAAATGCTCTTACCATCAACAAGTAATCATGCAGTGCGACACTCTGTAGGAAAATATTTTACAGCATTCCTCAAAAGTAAAGTCTGGTGTAAATCAAAGATGTTTAGTGTGAAGATAACAATTCATGTCCATCTGCTGAAACAATTCTGATTTTAAGTGATCCCTGGATTTCTTGCAAGCCGCAACTGCTTAATACAGAGTTGGATAATTATTTTATGTTTATGATAAAACTTTCCGCAGTTTGTTATGAGGAAATATTAGTGGACTCGTTAATCATTCTAACAAGAGTATCAATTATTTTAAAAATTGAAAGCGACTGTAGCTACACAAAAACCTAATTTCTTTCTTAACTTTTACTTATATCATTGGATGTCGACAGGAATAATCGGATGATGTCTTATTTTATTTTCTTAACTTTACCTTAAGCACCATTTTTGTTACATTATAGACTAGCATCTGTGCAATACCATTTTGTAGCTACCATGCGATGCTCCTCTGTTTTGTGAACTTACCGAAAGCCAACCCGCTGTTGCTTGTGCACCACAAGTTCCTGTTTTTTTCTCGCTGGAATTTGTAGCACACAAATACTACGTATCACAACAGCGTCACCAAAACAAGATTTGTAACTGTTATAAATGCATACTGAAGATATTAAGATTAAGAAACAACAACAGTGATGTAAATATGAAAGATCCTTTTCAGAAATAGCTAAAACTGAGTGTGATATTCTGATACAAATTCAAGAATTTGAAAATAGAAATTCATATCTACTTTGAAGCTGACAAAGGAAGGATGCTGCCTTTATCTGTTATTCATTGCTTTGTTTACTGTAAAAACTTTCCAAGTGCCTGACGTTATTTCGTGCGATGTGGTAAACTTTAAGTTTAGGAAATATTTCTTGCCTATCGTTTCTCAGCACTTCCTTGAATACTTGCAAATAAAAATCAGATATTGTGAGTGTCAATTTAATGAAACTGTTTATCCACGACGATGGCAGAAATGTACCACTGTTTCTGAAAATAAGTTTGAGCATCGACGAAGAAACAAAAATTGAATTTTATTTCATAAATATATTAAATTAAATGTGATCGCAAATATTTCCAATATATGAAAAATATCTCTATAAAGTCTTTGTTTTCCCGAAAAATGACCAACCAGTTCAGAAATTAGCAACAAATTTTCCTTAATATTTGATGGTGAATGAAATATAAATTATTATGTTTCCTACACTTGCTACAAATTCGAAATACCTATCATTAAAATATCTAGTGACTTATTAATTTCACAGTTACATAATGATAGGCATGGATCCATCAACAACTAAGGAAAAGAATGCTTCTAATACTAAATAAGTTATTGTGAATATCTAATTGATTTAGCAATTTTACCGCTATATCAGAAACAGAGATGAATTTTGTAAATCTGGCTTAAAAATGATTGAGACTTATGAGGGCATTATTCACAAAAGGGAAAATCATTGGGTTCCAATGAGAGCATGTTCAAATTGCGTTGAAATGGAGGACGCGACGAAATCTCGATTTTTTCGGAATATGCGTTCTTTGTTACTTGTTTCTCTCGTTTCGGAATTTTCTTAGGTTGTAGTCCTAGAAGAAGCTTGTTCTCCAGAATGATGTCCAAGTTTTCTATCGTAGCGTTCCAAGTAATGGTGGTTTACGTGATTGGCACAGAAACGAGCATACTTTTCTGCTCACCAAAAATGATCCACGAAAGTCTGTCTCAGCTAATTGCGGGCTGCTTAATATATGTTCTGTGGTTCAACATTCGATCCAGAAGGTTCTCTATGAACACACTGTTGATCCACATTTACGGTATTTCCCACGATGTAGAAAGACATAAGGTACGGAAAGGGAAAATCCTCATCCTAGCGGTGGTTCTGATGCTCATCTGGACATTTGTCCAAGCTGCATTATCTGCAATTTTCGTTGATCTAAAATATTTGCAGTCCACTTACAACGAAACATTTTATATTGTTAGCATTAACAGGCCGCAAATGTTACGTTTCCTTTTGTTTTTTAATAATTTTAATTTACTCTTTTATCAGGCAACAATACCTATTCTCTTTGCATTGTTTTACATCCTTTTGTGCTATCGAATACGAGGTATATTAGTTAACATAAATTCCAAGATTAAGGAACTATCATGGCAACGTCACAAATTCAATGAAATCATGAACTGCATGAATACCTACAAGCGCATCCTTCAGGTTGTGGATCATTTTCAGGAAGTGTTCTCCCTTCCAACTTTTCTCTTGATGGTGATTTTCTTCACTTACATGTTTTCCATGATCGCAATAATAAACAAAACTATACTGAAAGGACAATCAAACCCGTACGTAGAACATATTTACGAAATGCTTCCTATTTTCTGTATGACAGTTACAGCCATTTTCTTGTATGCTTCAGAAGTTCCTGCCAAAATCATTGCGGTAAAAAATACTCTACATTCGCTTCATGAAGAGTCACTTGTGTTAAATGATCACAACACAGATCTGCAGATATACTTGAAGACTATTGCCGATAAAAATGTGCGCGTACTTTCAGGATGTGACGCCATTCATTATACTAAAGGAACTGTGCTCACGGCATTTGCAGCACTTGTCACTTATTCCCTGATGATTATGCAATATTAACTTCATCTAGTGTTGTTGCTCTCATTACGGTAGGACAATTTAACTTCAACTGCGAAAAATGCACCACTATCGGATGAGATTCAACGTCTTACAGCGGTCGGCTGTACCCCATGCCATAATCAAAGAATAACGCAAATTTCGACATTTTGGGAATATTCTTCAATGGAAAGAAATGCGGTTACCAAAACACGAAATTCGATGATGCAATTTCTTTTTTTTTCTTATGCAGTGGGACCATCTTTCAGCGATACATGTGGGGTAAAAAACAGAAGAAACATTCACTAATATTAGGCTGCTCGCACTGCATTGTTTTGTGTCGCTTCTAAAAATTGAAATCTAAATATCTGTACATTCACAGTATTTTACATACAATCTTTGTAGCACCATCTGGATTCTCCTAAGTGGAGGGTGATTCGTAAAAACGGTGGCGACTTAACCGCAGGAATTGTTTAGGTTCTGTTACCAGGTGTTTAGCCATAAGTGTTTTCATTGTGGAAATCCACGTATGTAACTTTTCTATTCTAATCCGCACCACTTATACCGCCGTTAACTGAATTGATGAATCAGAGGATTGAACAGGTTGCCATCACTGAACCGGTCGCTAACCTTCACGTGCAACGACAGAGCAGTGAGGTATTCAATCGACGCGCAACAGGGTTGCACAAAACGATGGAGATGCCTGCTTTATATTCCTCTCCTTTTTGCGATTGCCCTCTTCTTTATTTATGAACATATACTGATGATTTTGTATTGTAGAACAATCGGGTTTAAATGGTTGTTGATCTATTGCGTTAAAGGTTATTTAAGCTTAAAATTGAACTGTCTTTTTGTGAATTTACTTTGATAAACCCTAATCATTCTAAATCGCTCATTGCTTTTTCGCAACTTTAATTCAACGGAATGATTATCTTATTATACAATTTCCGAATAACTACAAGGGTAGGTTATGAGATGGTACTTTTAAAATCCAAGTCCACTTGTATCATCTTTTCCAGCATGTTAAACATTCTTCAATAATCACTCCGTTCGTATCAGCAAGATACATGGATTTCACTTTACTATATATTTAACAATTATCTGTACCATAATTAACATAACTCTCTGAAAATCGCTTTTTTATGGTATTTAAAATATAAACCAAAGCGCCAAAACATTATAACCCCCTGCGTAATATGGTGTCGGTCCTTCTCGTCCAGCGCCAAAACAGCCCTTGTGCGTTCGCTACAAGATTTTTAATGCTGCTTTGTGGTATCTGGTACCAACACGTTTCCTGCAGATCCTTTATCTCTTGAAAGTTAGGTAGTTGAGCCGTCACAGGCTGGATTTCCTGTTCCAACACAAATCACAGATGCTCGATTGGATTGATATCGGGGAAATTCGGAGGCCAGGGTGAACCTGGAAGTCTTTCTTATGTTCTGCAAACCATACCCAAACAATATCGCATTATCCAGTTCAAAGAAGGTTCTACTGCACGAGAATACCTTTGCGATGAAGGACGTACCAGGTCTGCAATGCTGTTTAGGTAGGTGGTAGGTGTCATAATTTCCTGCACTTGAATGACTAGACCGAGTGTACTCCAGAAGAACATTGCCCAAACCATTACACTTCCTTGAATAGCCTTTCTTCGTTCTACAGTGTATGCTGTCACCAGCATCACTCCCCAGGTAAATGACGCACACATACCGAGCCGTCCACATGGCGCAACAAGAATGAGACTCACCGAACTAGACGACCAACCAATCATTCGAGGTCTAGTTTTGATGCTCGCTTACCCATTGTAGGCGCTTTCCACGGTGAACGTCATTCTGCTGCTACGGTCCTCCATTTACACCATGCACCGTGTGTGTCATATTGCTCGATGTACTGTGTATTGTGATACATTACTCTCGTTACCAGCATTCAAATTACTGGCGAGTTGCGCTACAGTACCCCTTTTGTTGGCTCGTACCACACGGGATACCCTTCGCTTACCTCTGGTATCGATGGGCCGTAATCAACACATACCTTGCAGGCGGTTCGTGGTTATTCACTCCTCGAGCAACTTTTTGAAGGTAATAGCCACGGCTGACTGTAAGCACCTCACAAGCCTTGTCGTCCCGAATGTTCTCTGAACAAGGCCTGTGGCCATTTCAAATTCGGCGTTTTTCAAACTCACTTAAGTCCTTTGCCTTTTCCCATCTAAAAGGCAAGAATAACTCTAATAAACAGAGTTTAGTATCAGGTGCTATTTATATCGTTTCCCGACTTTACACGCGCCGTTGTTTATTTGCAGTTGCTTTCATTTGCATAAATCCGCGCTGGTCATAATATGTTGTCTTCTTTGTGTAGATCTCCGCAACATAGAGCAATGTAACACAGCTCTCATAGTATCGCTCTTATCATCAGCTCTTACTCTGCTAACCAGCTCTTACCTCAGAACTCTTTTTATTTACCTTTGTGTATTATTTGCAGGCCAGTGAACAGGACCAACACGACTGATCCAGTGATGTCCAAATGTCATGTTCAAGTGATGACGAACGTTATTGCTCAAATGGGAGGGGGCCCTATCGTGATGGAACCATATTGCACGGCGCAGTGACTGAGGGACCTGTTGTTCGTTCAACAGCTCTGGCAAGACGTTCTCCAGAAATATCCGGTAACTCCTTCCGTCCAGACGAAGAGGCATGAAGTATGGGCCAATTAAGTGGTCCACAACAATGCCAGTCCAAACATTAACAGCAAAATGGTTTTGTGCTGCACGTGGTCGTACAGCATGGGGATTCTCCACCGCCCATTCATGCGCGTTATGTGCATTGAAGCAACCTTCCCTTGTAAAACACGCTTCGTCTGTCAACAGCACAGAAGCAGGAAATTGGGGTCCTGCTGCACTCTTTTGCAGGTACCATCGCGCAAATGCAATGCGCTGAAGGTAATCCTCAGGGCTTAGTGTTTGAACTCGCTGCACATGATATGGATGCAATTGTTCTTCGTTCAGAACCCTCCATACGGTGGATTGGGACTGACCGAGCCGATGGGCAATTGCTCGTGTGTTGGCCCTTGGAGTGTCTGCTGCATGACCTAACACATTCTCATCGATGGCAGGAGTGCGTGTCCATCGTTCCCGACACTTGCCAAGCCCCTGGAAAGAACCAGTGTCGCATAGCCTCTGATGCAGCCGTGCAAACACTTGGTGGTTTGGCACTCGTCTCATCGGGTACCGTTCCTGGTACACTAGCACGGCGGTTTGTCCGTTGCAGTCCGCTGCTCCGTATGCGAGGTGCATATCAGCCATTTGCGCGTTCGTGAACTCAGCCATCCTACTACCTCTGCGGGCGGTTTACAAATGACGGTATCCTGAAAGAACGTATGAACAGTCTCGCGGCCGAACAACGCCATCTACCGCATGAAGATGGCGTTTTTGACCCTGCACTGCTATGTAATTCAGATTTGTCTTTGTGCAAAGTACCCCTCCCAGAAGTTTGTACACGCTTAGCTGAATCACCCTGTATATGGGATTCAGTTCTCCGACCAACCTAGACAGTCGTTCGATTTACTTTCAACACTCAATCTGCAAAGGACATTAAATGACTGCTCCTTCATGCACAGCTTCCTACGCTTACCATCCTTCACCAATTCCGTCTTATCGCTTCGCCAAACTGTAAATTTTTCTCTCCTCCGGGTGACCTCCTGTACATGAACGAAAACGGCAAAAATTTTGCAGACTGGCGTTGAACTCATGCTCAAAATTGCCCAAGCCTCATACTCGTTTCCGCACTCCATCAAGGTCCTCTCTTGCTTACTGCGCACACTCATCCTCCGCTCCGTCACTTCCCTATTTCTGCTCTTTTCAGAACGTCTTTTGTAAAAAAAGATCGTGCTTATGTTACCGGTTTGTCCGTCCGTCCGTCTGTACCTACGATATCTCTGCAACTATTAATCCGATTTGAAAAATTCTTTTTGAGTTGGGAAGTATGAAATATGCCAATGATGATCCTTCATTTCGTTTTTTTTTTTTTTTTGGATGTACAATTTCGCCGCTAGAGAGTGTAAAGGCAGATTATGTCGAATTCAAAAATACGTTGAATCCCACATATTTGCTTCAAAAACATCAGATTGAAAAAATTCTTTTATCTTCCAATTCCATTTATGTCGAAGAGTATTTTAGATATAGTTACTTTTTCAAATTCGGCATAGATTTTCCGCTAGGAGGCGTAAAAGTAAATTACATTTTCCCCGATAACTCTTCTTCTAAAACTCCGATTTGAAAACTTTTTTCTTCAGCTGATACACCTTCTGATGGTAAAGCGTTTGCATATAATCTCAAATTTTTGGTAAAGGATACTTTGGCCACCAGGAGGCGTAAGTGTTAATTTTGGCTTCTGACGTATTTGCCATAAAATCTGAGCTTTTAAAATATCGATTGAAAAATTTCTTTCATGGACTGATGCCACTCATATCGGTAAACCTTTTCGGAATATTTTCTTCTTAAAGTATTCCACAGTTTCTCTGCCAGAGGGCGTAGATGTATATTTTATTTTCGTCAATATCTCGATTACTAGGAGTCCGATTTGAAAAATTCATTCTTTGTTGGATAGTGTTTTCAGTGTAACATGTGTTTAATATAATTTCAAAATTTTCAAGTAATTCATAGACTTCCCGCTAGGGAGCGTAGAGGTAAATTGCTTCCCCCCTATATCTTTGCATTTAAATCTCCGATTTGAAAAATTCTTTCTGCACCGGATATAGCTCCTGATGGGAAATCCCTTGCACATAATTTAAAATTTTTGTACAAAACGGTTTGGCCACCAGGTGGCGTAAGTCTCAATTTCCGCTTCTGATGTATTTGCAGCAAAATATGAGCTTCTAAAATCTCGATTGAAAGAAAAAGTTGTTTGTTGACCGATAGTGCTCATGTCGACAAACCTTTTAGGAACATTTTCTTCTTGAAATAATGCATGGTTTCTACGCCAGATGGCGTAGATGTATTTCTTATTTTTGTCAATATCTCTACTTCTAGGAGTCCGATTTGAAAAATTCCTTCTTTGTTAGATAGTGTTTCCGATGCGAAATGTTTTTCCTATAAATTCAAAAATTTTCAAGTACATCATAGACTTTCCACTAGGGAGCACAAAGGTAAATTGCGTTTCTGCGTTATTTCAGCTTTTAAAACTATGATTTGAAAAATTCTTCGTGTATCGCATACAAGATCTGTTGGAAAATATTTTTCACCTAATTTCTAATGTTTGGTAAAGAATGGTTTGGCCACCAGGGGACATAAGTGTTAATTTCTGCTTCTGATGTATTTGTAGCAAAATCTGGGCTCCTGAAAACTCGACTAATTTTTTTTTTCTTGGACCGATACCGCTCATATGGAAAAATCTTTTGCGAATACTTTCTTCCTAAAATAATGCATAGTTCTCCCACCAGGGGATGTAAAGTCATCTTATTTTTGTCGATATCTCTGTTTCTAAGAGTCCGATTTGAAGGGTTTTTTTCGGTGTTGGAGAGCGTTTCCGATGCGAAATGTTATTCATATAAATTCATGTTTTTTTTAAAGCACAAATCTGCAGATAGAGGGCGTAAGCTAACGATTCCGTTTACAGCAATATCTGAGTGATTAAATACCCGATTGAAAGTCTTCTTTCTTCCGTCAGATACTATTGTTTTCCATACCCATTGACTTTGAATAGCTTTGATAAATTTAATTTGCGTCAGAACGGATTCAAAGGACATGCTTATTACACCCAAAAATTCGGTGTCACCTTTCTTGTTTATTTGTGTCAGCAAATTTACCTCTTCAATCTTCATTATGCTGATGCCATACCTCCTAATGATACTTGTTGTGTCCAGCGCAGACTTTGCACTATTTTCAGAACACACTTTCAATCCGGTCTTTAGGTGGATTACACGGCATCGAAACGTTCAGCTTCTTCCCAACTGTTTAATACTAGCATGGTTTATTGTTTCTTATGAAAAAAATACAGTTACCTCTATAATGGATTATGTTTCTGATCTATACCATTTTTCATGGATGCCATGACTTCGTTTAGTAGGTTCTTCACTGTTATTTCACAGTTGTACTTTTGGCGTAGGACTTACATCTAACTCCGCAGATAGTGTAGTGCGGCTTACAGCCGATCGCCTGTGACAAAAATAGGTCCCAATTGAAATCATTATGCTTTAAAAATACGTGCCGCACACTAATCGTGTTAGCATATTCGTAAACAGCATGGAGTCCAATTCGCGTCGTGCGCAATACATCTTGCGCACGATGCTTCCATCGCTCCCTGTGAGCGTGGGAGATGATGCAATATTTTTGGGTATGCCGCCGCGTTTAACTCAGTCTATCTCCGCAACCGTGAGCGCAACACGAGTGTGTGCGGTATCGTCTTAAATATATTGAAATATATGAAGAACATTTCGCAGTGGTTTAAACTGAAATTTTCAAAAATTGTTTTTATTTTTTTTTTTGTGAACACTTTTGACAAAGCCGAGAATTCGCAGAATGAAATCAAGCAAAGTGGAGAAAATCAAAACGAGAGGCAAGAGGAAGTGATGAGGAATATAAGAAGCCCTAGAAGACAGAGCATCACGTTGGTTAATTGGTGTATCGATCTGCTTTGTGTTCGCAATGTATCCAGCACCATTTGTAAAAATTATGTAAACTACTTTTCATATCATAGACCTGTGTTGGCTGTAACAAATTAAATAAACGCTTTGAAACCATACTCGATTAGGCCGCCCCGGTGGCGCAGTGGTCTAAGGCGTTGGCCTCTGATCATTCGTCCGTAAGGGGTCCGGGTTCGAATCCCGGTCAGGCATGGATGTTGTGTTTGTCTTACGGCACTGGCTCTCTCCCTTCCCTGGAACCAATGACCCTAAATTAGGGACGGGCGACTGCTTATAGCCCATTGAGTTGCTCACGGTGGTCGTTAAACCTCCAATCAAAAAAAAAAAAAAAAAAAAATACTCGATTAGCTCATTTCAACTCTCCCATCGCAAGTCGTAGTCCTACGTTCCAAAAAGACAGCTCAACCAGAACTGAGCCTATCTGTATTTTTTCCTCTTAATTCAATGCTGACCTTTTGTTCTCTCAAATTCTGCAAAAATTATCGTGTTATACGTTTTATCATCAGCTATGTAATTTTTCGGCTTGTATTTTTATGCTACTCAACGATACTGGGGGTACAGTTTGCCCTCCCTATCGCTTCTCCTAAATCTCAGCATGTATATATGCGTATACATAATTTCACCATAGTGTAATTTTTCCTCTATCATATTGTACATTTCTCATCGTATTTTTTTTTTTTCAGGGCAAATAAACCTATATGCTGAAAACGAACCGCTGCTGAACACAACTTGTACTGTACAGACATACAACCAAAGCAATATATAAACAATTTAGTAAAATCATGCAATGCGTTGATTATGCTACGCTTTCCAACATACCAGAAATCATTAATCAAGTTATGAGGATAATGGCTGTGGAATAAATCTCGCTCCTGTGCACTGACCTCTGACCCCATTTCGATGATATGAAACAGAATTGGTTCAGTATACCTCCGAAACGACATACTAAAATCTCAATCGAAGCATTTTAGGTAAATTATGACGCAGAAGGGCAATGAAATGGATCCCGCTCCTATGTACTGACCTTTAACCCCATTTCGTCAATTTTCAGTAGAATTCGTCCCCAAGTGATCCTCTACCACATACTAAAATTTCATCGAAATCGAAGCATTTTTAGGTAAGTTATGACGCAGAAGGGCAATGGAATGAACCCCTCTCCTATGTCCTGACCTTTGACTCCATTTCACCCATTTTCAATAAGGTTCGTCCCCAGGTGGTCCCCTACCACATACTAAACTTTCATCGAAATCGAGCCATTTTTACGCGAGTTATCGTGCCGACAGTCAGACAGACAGATAGACGGACGGACGGACAGACTAACAGAGCTGGAGCATATACGCCTTCTTCAACCTACGGTAGGAAAGCGTAACAAAAAGAGACATATACATGCACCCCTAAGAGCCAAAACTCTATATTATGGAATAGAAGAAAATACCTCTAAGATGTTTGTCATACTGGAAACTATCTGTCACAAAAAGAAATTCTCTTACGGGACTTGATAACGCCAGTGTTCGAAAAACTACGCAAGGTACTGACTATTCCGAGCAGATAAAATAACACATAGTTACTCCATACTACATATACCCCGACCTTGCATCATGGAGCTATTGCTTGTTTCCAAAAAACAGAAAGGAAATTAGTGGGAAGGTTATTTCCATGGTAAAATTCCTTTGATGTCTGTAAATCTGAATCGATGTTGGAGGGAAGTACTTTGAAAGTCAGCAAAACTTTCAACGACGTTAGTGCAAGCTGCTCAAAAGTATTCTGCTTATGAACACTTTGAACGCTCTTCATGACGTAATATACCGAAGTGTTTTTGCTTTTATACAGTGATATACAGTACCATGAAAGAAATACGGGATTACGCCATGTAACGCAAATTTTTGAAGATGACAGTCCGATTTTTGGCGTAAATGTGACAAGGATGGTAAGTCAGATAATATCCGAAAACTTGAAAAATGTTTTTCATCGTCCTGGAGCGGACTAGAACCCGCGTCTCCCAGAAAACGCCCGGGTATGCTAACCACTACACCACCCAGAACGACCAAGTTTTAAGTTTCCGATCAATTTGAATTTAACCATGACAGGATTCGCTAGTCGAAGCAACCGGCATTCATGTTTAGCGAATCTGGAGGTTAAGAATCGTACCCCGTGTTTGCCCGGAGAAGCAGATAAATCATGAAAGAAATACGGGATTACGCCATGTAACACAAATTTTGAAGATGACAATCCGATTTTTGGTGTAAATGTGACAAGGATGGTAAGTCAGATAATATCCGAAAACTTGAAACCCCGGGCGTTTTCTGGGAGACGCGGGTTCAAGTCCCGCTCCAAGAACGATGAAAATTTTCAAGTTTTCGGATATTATCTGACTTACCATCCTTGTCACATTTACGCCAAAAATCGGATTGTCATCTTCAAAATTTGTGATACAGTACCATTTTCACGCCTTATTAATTTCCTCAAACCCTCAATTCATTAACACCCTCATTTCAATGCGACAACTTACAGTTACATTAAATTCAGCAAACTGTCATTCGCAAATGATTATCTGAAGAAAATATCAGCATTAAGTCACCTGAACAACAGAGCGTGGTCGATAGAAACACTTTTAATTTTCTTGAAAGACTTTCTGTTAAACGAGGAAACATAATAACAAAGAGAGATCACCTCTGCTAAAAGCCCTTCGAAGAAAATACGGAATATACAAAGGAAAACAGAACAAAAATGCTTTAGATATTCTTGTCTTGGTTCTCAGGGCATTACAGCTCCATGCAATTTTATTATTTAGAATCGATACCCAGCTCAAAGACCAGTTCTCTTATTATAAGACTTCATCTTCGTAAACACAAAATCTAACAAAAGAGTGAATACAAAGGCTGAATGGTGTGCTCCTAAAATCATATATTGATTTGAGATGTTGAAGAAAAGTGTTCTTGCTCACAGAGAATTCCCATTCTTTAAAAACAAGCGCTCATTGGAGTGTCCGCTACAGATCGAACTGATAAGTGTCACAATTTAGAGTCGTTTTCTTTCTCAAACCATGCTTTCAATCTGAATTGATTTCATTGTGTCTTAGGTTCTAAATGATGAAGTTGGTAAATCCATTAAGACGCGTAGAAATGGAACATGCATGTTCGGAATCTTTGAAAATTCCTGCGACTTCCTCTAACTGGAATGAATGCTCTTACCATCAACAAGTAATCATGTAGCGCAACACTCTGAAGGAAATAATTTTACGGCATCACCCCAAAAGTAAAGGTTCAGGTAAATCAAAGATGTTTAGCGTGAACATAACGATTCATATCTATCTGCTGGAACACTTCAGATATTGAAGAAAATATTTCTTGCAAACCGCAACTGATTAATAGAGAGTAAGATAAATTTTTTTATGTTTATGAAATAACTTTCCTCAGTTCGTTATGAGGAACTATCAGTGAGCACGTTAATCATTCTCACAACAGTATCAATTAGTTTAAAAATTGAAAGCAACTGTAGCTACACAAAAATTTAATTTCTTTCTTAACTTTTACTAATATCATTGGATGCTGACATGAATAACTGGATGATGTCTTGTTCTCTTTTCTGAATTTTCCCCTTAAGCACCATTTTTGTTAAATTATGGAGTGATTTTTGTGCAACATCATGTCGTAGCGGACTTACCCAGGGTCAACCACTGTTGTTTCTGCACCACATGCTCCTGTTATTTTCTAGCTGAAACTTGGAGTACACAAATGCTACATTTCACAACAAAGACAGCAAATCAAGTTTTGTGACTTATAAATTCATACTAAAGATATTAAGATAAAAACAACAACAGCAATATCAATATGAAAGATCCTTTGCAGAAATAGCTAATACTGAGTGTGATATTCTGATACATACTCAAGGTTTTGAAAATAGAAATTCATATCAGCTCTGAAGCTGTCAAAGTCACCATACTGCTTTTATCAGCTATTCACTGCTTTGTTTACTGCAAAAAATATTCCAAATGCCGGACTCTTTTTTGCACATTATTATAAACTTTAAATGAATGAAATATTTCTTACCTGCCATTTCTGAGCAGCTTTGAATGCTTGGGAATAAAAACCGCATATTGTGCGTGTAAATGTAATGAAACGGTTTTATCCACGACGACGTCAGAAATGTAACATTGTTTCTGAAAATAAGTTTGAGCATCAACGAAGAAATAAAAACTGAATTTCATTTCAGAAAGATAAATTAAATTTGATCACGAATATTTCCAATATATGAAAAATCTTTCTATAGTCTGCTTTCCCGGAAAATGACCAAACAGTTCAAAATTTGCTACAACTTATCCTTAATATTTGATGGTGAATGAAATATAAATTTTTGTTTTTCCTACACTTGCTAGAAATTCAAAATCAATTCCATGAAAACATCTGGTTGCTTGTTAATTTCACAATTACATAATGATAAGCGTGGATCCATCAACAACTAAGGGAAAGAATGCTTCTAAATACTAATAAGTCATTGTGAATATCAACAGCTTTAGCAATTTTACCGCTTTATCAGAAACAAGCAAGAATTTTGTTAAACTGGCTTAAAAATGATTGAGACTTAAGAAGGCTTTATGAACATAAGGGAAAATCATTGGGTTGCCCACAAGAGACTGCTAAAGTCGCTTTGAAATGGAGGACATGACGAATTCTCGACGTTTTCCGGAATACACGTTTTTTGTTACCTGTTTCTCTCGTTTCGGAATTTGCTTACGTCGTAATCCTAAAAGAGGCCTGTTCTCCAGAATGATGTTCACGTTTTCTATCGTAGTGTTCCACATAGTGGTGCTTTACGTGATTGGCGCAGAAATGGGCACTCTTTTCTGCTCACCAAAAATTATCCACGAGATTCTGTCTCAGTTAATTGCGTCCTGCTTGATATATGTTCTGTGGTTCACCATTCGAACCAGACGGTTCTCTATGAACACATTGTTGATCCACATTTACGGTATTTCCCACGATGTTAAAAAATATAAGGCACGGAAAGCAAAAATCCTCATTGTAGCGGTAATTCTGGTCCTCATCTTCACATTTGTCCAAGCTGCATTATCTGCAATTTTCTTTGACCTAAAACATATGCTGTTCACTTCCAACAAAAAATTATATATTTTTAGCATTAACAGACCGCAGATGTTACGTTTCTTTATGTTTTTTTCAAATTTGATTTTTTGCTTTTATCAGGTAACAATACCAGTTCTTTTGGCATTGTTGTACATTATTTTGTGCTATCGTCTACGAGCTATATTAATGAACATAAATTCACAGATTAAACAACTATCATGGCAACGTCACAAATTTAATGAAATCACGCACTGCATAAATACCTACAAGCGTATCCTTCAGGTTTTGGATGAGTTTCAGGAAGTGTTCTCTCTTCCAACTTTTCTTTTGATGGTCATTTTGTTCACTTACATGTTCTCCATGATCGCGATAATAAACAAAACTATGCTGAAAGGACAACCGAATCCGTATATAGAATATATTTACGGAATGCTTCCTATTTTGTGTATGACGGTTACAGCTGTTTTCTTGTATGCTTCAGAAATTCCTGCCAAAATCATTGCGGTAAAAAATACGTTGCATTCGCTTCATGAAGAGTCGCTTGTGTTAAATGATCACAATACAGAACTGCAGATATACTTGAAGACTATTGCCGATAAAGATGTGCGCGTACTTTCAGGATGTGACGCAATTCATTACACTAAGGGAACTGTGGTCACCGCATTTGCAGCACTTGTCACTTATTCCCTGATGATTATGCAATATTAACTTCATCTAGTGTTGTAGCTGTCGTTACGGTAAGATAATTTAACTTCAACAGAGAAAAATGTACCACTATCGAATGAGATTCAACGTCTTGGTCTTGCAGTTGTCGCCTGTACGCCATAACATTATCAGACAATGACTGAAATTTCGACATTTTGGGAATATTCTTCGATAAGAAGTCATACCTTTACCACCACTTGAAATTCGATGCTGTTATTATTATTTTGTTTTGTAGTGGGACCAACTTGCAGCGATACATCTGAGGAAAAAGCACCAGAAACATTCACTTATATGAAGCTGCTAGTACTGCATTGTTTTGTGTCGCTTCTTAAAATTAAAATCCATATATCTGTTAAGACCAAAAAACTATTTGGTGAATTTAATGTGCTTAAAAGATATCGAAATTCAAGTTTTATGAATCATACGGTAAAACTCTGTGCACATTTTTATCACTTGTGGCGAAATGAAGATACCATACCAGTGACAGTGGTTGAATGGATTTTTGAATACATAAACCAAAATTTCTTGTAATCTATAAAACGTGTAGTTATTTTAATTACACATGATCTACTAGCACATATATACAAATCTTTCAGATTGTGAAATATGAGATAAGGACATACTGTTCTAAGGTGAATTGAATAATCAGCACACGATATTCTAGTATACTAAAACAGTTTATTTCATTAAAACCTAAATGCTAGTTGAGAGCTATTAAACAATAAAAAAATCCTTGTTCCTCTGGCTTCGAAGAATTTTCCGTAGCTGGCACTAGACCTTCTCAGAGGTATTCTAGTCTCTCGTTCAATAGTCAAACTGTGGACTCTGATCCTAGAGTTAAAATCAAATGAAGAAGTAAAACTACACAGCTGTTACTGACATCACGTCCCGTCACAAGTACATTCGTGTGATCTTTCTGACACGCGGGATGCATTTCAACATGTCAATTATGCCATTATCAAGCGGTTCGTAGTATTGCTAGTAAAGCACTTGGGTATTTATAACCCATCGATGCATATCATTGTCTGTCACGTCTTGTCAACGCTATCTGTGATGTCATGTATAGATTCGTCATAGTGAGGAACTTCGTTAATTTGATTCGTCATGGTAAGTAACTTCATTACTTTGATTCGTCATAGTGAGGAACTTCGTTAATTTGATTCGTCATAGTGAGGAACTTCGTTAATTTAATTCATCATCGTGAGGAACTTCGTTAATTTGTTTCATCATAGTGAGGAACTTCGTTAATTTGATTCGTCATAGTGAGGAACTTCGTTAATTTGATTCGTCATAGTGAGGAACTTCGTTAATTTGATTCGTCATGGTAAGTAACTTCGTTACTTTGATTCGTCATAGTGAGGAACTTCGTTAATTTGATTCGTCATAGTGAGGAACTTCGTTAATTTGATTTGTCATAGTGAGGAACTTCGTTAATTTGATTCGTCATGGTAAGTAACTTCGTTAATTTGATTCGTCATAGTGAGGAACTTCGTTAATTTGATTCGTCATAGTGAGGAACTTCGTTAATTTAATTCATCATAGCAAGGAACTTCGTTAATTTGTTTCGTCATAGTGAGGAACTTCGTTAATTTGATTCGTCATGGTGAGGAACTTCGTTAATTTGATTCGTCATAGTGAGGAACTTCGTTAATTTCATTTTTCATGGTGAGGAACTTCATTCATTTGATTCGTCATAGTGAGGAACTTCGTTAATTTGATTTGTCATGGTGAGGAACTTCGTTAATTTGATTCGTCATGGTGAGGAACTTCGTTAATTTGATTCATCATGGTAAGTAACTTCGTTACTTTGATTCGTCATAGTGAGGAACTTCGTTAATTTGATTCGTCATAGTGAGGAACTTTGTTAATTTGATTCGTCATAGTGAGGAACTTCGTTAATTTAATTCACCATCGTGAGGAATTTCGTTAATTTGTTTCGTCATAGTAAGGAACTTCGTTAATTTGATTTGTCATGGTGAGGAACTTCGTTAATTTGATTCGTCATGGTGAGGAACTTCGTTAATTTCATTTTTCACAGTGAGGAACTTCGTTCATTTGATTCGTCATAGTGAAGAACTTCGTTAATTTGCTTTGTCATGGTGAGGAACTTCGTTAATTTGATTCGTCATGGTGAGGAACTTCGTTAATTTGATTCGTCATGGTGAAGTAACTTCGTTAATTTGTTTCGTCATAGTGAGGAACTTCGTTAATTTGATTCGTCATAGTGAGGAACGTCGTTAATTTGATTCGTCATAGTGAGGAACTTCGTTAATTTGATTCGTCATAGTGAAGAACTTCGTTAATTTGATTTTTCATAGTGAGGAACTTCGTTAATTTGATTTGTCATAGTGAGGAACTTTGCTAATTTGATTCGTCATGGTGAGGAACTTCGTTAATTTGATTCGTCATAGTGAGGAACTTCGCAAATTAAATTCATTAGTTGGCTTACAGCAAATTGTTATCAAAGTTCCTCACTATGACGAATCAATACATGACATCACAGATGGCGTTGACAAGACGTGACAGCCAATGATATGCATCGATGGGTTAAAAATACCCAGGTGCTTTACTAGCAGACCTAAGAACCGCTTGATAATGGTATACTAGAAATGTCGAAATGCATCCCGCGTGTCAGAAAGTACACACGAATGTACTTGTGACGGTACGTGATGTCAGTAACGCCGCCCCGGTGGCGCAGTGGTCTAAGGCGTTGGCCTCTGATCATTCGTCCGAAAGGGGTTCGGGTTCGAATCCCGGTGAGGCATGGATGTTGTGTTTGTCTTACGGCACTGGCTCTCTCCCTTCCCTGGAACCAGTGACCCTAAATTAGGGACGGGCGACTGCTTATAGCCCATTGAGTTGCTCACGGTGGTCGTTAAACCTCCAAAAAAAAAAAAAAAAAAAAAAAAAAAAATGTCAGTAACAGCTCTGTAGTTTTACTGTTTCATTTTATTTTAACTCTAGGCTCAGAGTCCACAGATTGACTATTGAACGAGAGACTGGAATACCTCTGAGAAGGCCTAGTGCCAGCTACGGAAAATTCATTCGAAGCCAGAGGAACAAGTTTTTTTTTATTGTTTAATAGCTCTCAACTAGCATTTAGGTTTTAATGAAATAAACTGTTTTAGTATACTACACTGCCGGACAATTGCTAAGAACGGATGACAATAGCAACGATAGCAACCATAAAATGGAAGGCAGGAAAATGTGGAATTTAGCATAAGTGCGAGATACAGTAAGACGTGGCCGCCCCGGTGGCGCAGTGGTCTAAGCGATGGCCTCTGATCATTCGTCCGAACGGGGTCCGGGTTCGAATCCCGGTGAGGCATGGATGTTGTGTTTGTCTTACGGCACTGGCTCTCTCACTTCCCTGGAACCAGTGACCCTAAATTAGGGACGGGCGGCTGCTTATAGCCCATTGAGTTGCTCACGGCGGTCGTTAAACCTCCAATAAAAAAAAAAAAAAAAAAAAAGTAAGACGTGTTATGCGTATGCAAATTTTTGGTTGCCGAACTTGTTCGCGACGTCATAGCGCTGATAAGAGATATAAAGGATTTGACGCGTATTGACCGTTGTTTTTTTTTTAATTGGAGGTTTAACGACCACCGTGAGCAACTCAATGGGCTATAAGCAGTCGCCCGTCCCTAATTTAGGGTCACTAGCTCCAGGGAAGGGAGAGAGCCAGTGCCGTAAGACAAACACAACATCCATGCCTCACCGGGATTCGAACCCGGACCCCGTTCGGACGAATGATCAGAGGCCATCGCTTAGACCACTGCGCCACCGGGGCACCGTTGTTGTTCAAACGCAAAGTTGAAAGGGAAAGAATCAGTTGACGAACTTGCAATTTTCAGTATGTCTTCCCGACATCACCTAGATGATTTTACGCGTGGCCGTATTATTGGCAAGATTGAAGAAGGGCGAAAAATAACAGATGTTGCCAGGGTGTTCGACGTCAGCCACAGTGTTGTTTCAAGGCTTTGGAAATCATTTCAAACAAATGGAGAGTGTAGCAAACGTCACGGGGGAGCTCGTGTTCGCAGTACGACACCTGTAGAAGATCGGTACATAGTGCTATCAACAAAAAGACACCGGCGCAGCTTAGCTAGTGAGGTAGCAAATCAGTTTATGGCTGCTACTGGCAAGCGGATCTCCCGAAAAACTGTCGCCAGACGTTTGCATGAAGGAGGACTATACGCCCGCCGTCCTGTTGTGTGCATCCCATTGTCCAGACGTCACCGTACCGCCCGTTTGCAATGGTGCCATCAACATCGCAATTGGACAGATAACGACTGGTCTGCTGTCCTCTTCTCAGATGAGAGTAGATATAGTCTATCGTCTGATTGTCGACGACAACTAATCTGGCGTGATAGTGGTACTGCATATTGTCCAGCAAACATACAGGAAAGGGACCGATATCCGACATGTAGTGTCATGGTATGGGCTGGCATCATGATCAATGGCCGTACGTCCCTCTATGTGCTTCCAACTGGGACTATGAATGTACAACGATACATTAATGATGTTCTGCTTCCTCATGTTCGCATGTTCCGTGGTGCTGTCGGTGATAGATTCATTTTCATAGACGACAACGCAACATGTCATCGAACAGTCGCTGTCCAGGAGAGTCTTGACCAGCACGTTCTCCAGATCTGAATCCCATTGAAAATGTGTGGGATGCTTTGGGGAGGAGTCTTGCTGGTCTCCAATGCCCTCCAATAAACAAGGACACCCTCATCCGTGCACTGACAGAGGAATGGGATAAATTACCCCAACAGCTGCTTGATAATGTTGTGCAAAGCATGGCACGACGTGTGGAATCTTGCATCGCCCTCCATGGTGGCCATATCCCGTATTGACATCTTACGCCGGAACGCCTGCGGACGGTAATTGCATTTTTTTCACGTTTACGTATTCTGCACAAAATGGCCTGTTTGTCCCTTGAACACGTTCCAAAGCCTTTTGGATTTCAGAGCACAATAAATTGTCTTTCTTGTAATGTCCTGGCATTCTGACATTATTTTATTTCACTTGGCATCCAACCACACTTACTTTTTTATGCGCTATATTGCCGTTTATGATCCGTCCTTAGCAATTGTCCAGCAGTGTATAATATCGTGTGCAGCTTATTCAATTCACCTTAGAACAGTGTGTTCTTATTTCATATTTCACAATCTGAAAGATTTGTATATATGTGTTTGTAGATAATGTGTAATTAAAATAACTACACGTTTCATAGATTACAAAGAATTTTGGTTTATGTATTCAAAAATCCATTAAGCCACTGTCACTAGGGTGGCATCTTCGTTTCGCCACAAGTGATAAAAATGTGCCCAGAGTTTTTTACAGTATGTTTCATACAACTTCAATTTCGACAAATATCTGTATATCACAGCATTTCACATGCAATCTTTGTAGCACCAATTTACTACAAGTATCATCAGCTCAGGATATTCTTAACTGGAAAGTGATTCGTAAAAACGGTGGCTACTTCATCGTAGCTACAACTTTTTGTTTAGGTTGTGTTTCAAGGTTTGTCACCGTAAGGGTTTTCTTGATGAAAATCTATGTATACGACTTTTGTATTAGAATTTTGACTACTGGTGTAGCCGTGAATTGAACTGGTGAATCAAAGGGTCGAACATGTGCCATCACTGGACTGGGAGCTATCCTTCAGTGCGACGTCAGAGGTGTGAGGCATTTAATCGACGCGCAACAGGGTTGCACCAATGGTTGAAAATGCCTGCTATAAATGTCATCTTTTGTATTTATGAACATTCACTGATGATTTTGTGTTGTAGAGTAACCGTGTTTACGTTGCTGTAGATCTATTGCGTTAAATGTTACTTCAACTTAAATTCGAACTGTCTGTGACTTCATTTTAAAAATTCTGATTATTCTAAATCGCTCATCGCTTGTTCATAACATCCGCAACAGTAATTAAACAGGGATAATTCTATGTTTATATACTTTCCCAGTAAATAAAAGGGTAAGTTATGAGATGATACTTTTAAAATCCAAGTCCACTTTATCATATTTTCCAGCACGTTAAACATTCTTCAATAATCGCTCCGTTCGTATCAACAAGATGCATGGATTTCACATTACTATATATTTAACAATTATCTGTACCATAATTTACATAATGCTCTGGAAGATCGCTTTTTAATGGTATTTAAATTATAAACCGAAGCGCCAAAACATTATGACCCCCTACCTAATATGGTGTCGGTCCTTCTCATCCCGCGCCAAAACAGCCCTTGTGCGTTCGCTACAAGATTTTTAATGCTGCCTTGTGGTATCTGGTACCAACACGTTTCCTGCAGATCCTTTATCTCTTGAAAGTTAGGTAGTTGAGTCGTCACAGGCTGGATTTCCTGTTCCAACACAAATCACAGATGCTCGATTGGATTGATATCGGGGAAATTCGGAGGCCAGGGTGAACCTGGAAGTCTTCCGTACGTTCTGAGAACCATACCTGAACAATATCGCATTATTCTATTCAAAGAAGGCTCTACTGCACGAGAATGCCTTTACCATGAAAGGACGCACCAGGTCTGCAATGCTGTTTAGGTAGGTGATAGGTGTCATAATTTCTAGCACTTGAATGACTAGACCGAGGGTATTCCAGAAGAACATTGCCCAAACCATTACACTTCCTTGAATAGCCTTTCTTCGTTCCACAGTGCATGCTGTCACCAACATCACTCACCGTCCACATGGTACAACAGGAACGAGACTTATCGAACTAGACGACCATCCAATCATTCGAGGCCCAGTTTAGATGCTTGCGTGCCTATTGTAGACGTTTTAGACGGTGAACTTCAGCCTTCTGCTACGGACCTCCATTTTAACCATGTACTGTGTGTGTCATATTACTCGATGTACTATGTAATGTGACACATTACTCTCGTTACCAGCATTCACATTACTGGCGAGTTGCGCTACAGTATCCCTTTTGTTGGCTCGTACCACACGGGATACCCTTCGCTTACCTCTGGTATCGATGGGCCATAATCAACACATACCTTGCAGGCGGTTCGTGGTTATTCACTCCTCGAGCAACTTTTTGAAGGTAATAGCCACGGCTGACTGTAAGCACCTCACAAGCCTTGTCGTCCCGAATGTTCTCTGAACAAGGCCTGTGGCCATTTCAATTTGGCGTTTTTCAAACTCACTTAAGTCCTCTACCTTTCCCATCTAAAAAGTAAGAATAATTCTAATAAACAGAATTCAGTACCTTACACGCTCCATCGTTTATTTGCAGTTGCTTTCATTTGCATAAAAACGCGCTGGTCATAATATGTTATCTTCTTCGTATAGATCTCCGCAACATAGCGCAATATACACTATCTACCAACAAGTAATTTGACACCTGTGATAGCAAAGGAAAACGAAGTTTATTCACCTTCAATAGTTGGTGGAGCCTTCACGAGTGGCGATTACAGCTGCGACCCTCCGGGGCATACTCTCAACCAGGCGTTGTACTACGGCTAGCGGTATTTTCTTCCACTCGGCTTGGAGAAAAGAGGTCAGTTCCTTCACCGATTTCGGACGGTTGGGGCACCCCTTAAGTCGACGCTCCAACTCGTCCCAGAGTTGCTCTATAGGGTTAAGGTCCAGGCTCTGCGCAGGCCAGTTCATTCGATTAACCCCATTGTCCCCATACCAAGCCATGGTGGACCTCGCGACATGACAGGTGGCATTGTCATCCTGAAAGTAACATGGGTCCACCCCGTAAAACTGCCTCAACGTAGGAAGCGCATGGTCATTCAAAATGGGGCAGTAGGTCTCGGCGTTGAGTCTACCGCAAATTGCGACCAGGGGACCCGTGCCATACCAGGAGAAACACCCCATAGCATAATTCCACCGCCGCCGAACTTCACAGTTGGCACAATACATTCCGGCAGGAGGCGTTCTCCAGGCAGACGCCAAACCCAAACCCTACCATCCGAACGGTAGAGGGTGAACCTTGATTCGTCGCTCCAGAGAACATGTTTCCCTTGTTGATCAGCCCACTGTCGGAGTTCTTTGCACCACGTTAGGCGAGCAGCGCTATTGGACTTGGTGATCAAAGGATTGTGGGCGGCAGCACGTGCATGATAACCGAGCAGATGGGCTTCCTTACAGATGGTATTCATCGTAAGAACACTCCCGGATGCCTGTTGAAACTCCTCGCGGATGTGGCCCATCGATTTTGTGCGGTTCTTCCGAATTTCTCTGGCCAGCACCCGTCGGTCTCTAACTCCCAGTTTTGTGGGTCTGCTGGGTCGGGGCACATTCCGACAGTCATCTCTCATCTTCGACTTGCCAATCACGTAGGCCACTGTCGATTTTGGGTACTTCAACTCGTTAGATATGTCACGTATGGATCGGACATTTCTGTGATACCCGACGATTACACTTTTCTCGAAATCAGAGAGCTCCGAACTACGTGGAATCTTGCATGCGACTGGTTGCGTTGTTGGTTCCCACACGATAGTCAACGGCGGCAGCCGTGACGTGTATCAGAACCGCAGATATCGTTGATTGCAGGGGTGTCCAATTACTTGTTGGTAGATAGTGTAACATAGCTCTGATAGTATCGCTCTTAGCTTCAGCTCTTACTCTACTAACCAGCTCTTATCTCAGAACACTTTTTATCTACCTTTGCTTATCATTTGATACACTGTCAGGTTAGCAACATTAAAAAATTCTGAGGTGTTACTTTAGAAAATATTTAACGAAAATAAACATAATATACATGAGAACACAGGAACTCAAAAGGAATGTTAAATATTTGGAGTTATACGTCACAGTGTGTTTTAATTGCATGTAATTGTTAAGAACGAAGCATGCAAGTAGTAGCTTCTTCAGAGGTGATAAAAAGTCTTACGGGTAGTAAAATGGGAAAACTGTCTGAATTCCAAAGAGAGCAAGTTTTTGGAAACCGTTTAACAGGAGCATTGTCAACTGAAAGTGCGGGATTTGTGCGATATATTCAGTGCAACTACAGTCGGAACTCGTTATAACGAAATTCAAGGGGGACAGAAAAAATATCCGTAAAAACGTATTTTCGTTAAAACTTTAGTAGGTACTACAGAAATTTTCATTACGCATAAGTTTGGAAAGCTGAAGTTGCGAATGGTTCCCATAGAAATAAACAAAATTGTAATTGGAAGTTTTCGCCAAAGTGTAAATAAAATATATAAGCATGAATTAATTCATATGTATGAAATTTAGTACTGTATATATTTTTACTTATATGTACGTACGTACATACAGTATTTTTAACACCGCCCCCCCCCACACACACATTAGAGATTAATCTCTTTTATACATCTTAATAAAATAGTATCATATGCTTCAAGAAATAAAGGCACTACATATCTTTAATTATAAAGTAGTGTAATGAATGCAATTTATTTAGTTCCATTTTAATGCAAAGCGTGTTTACATACGGCAAATTATAAAATAGTTAAATCAATGAAGGAGGAAATATTTCTCATAACACATGAGAAATCGGTAGAACATTCAAAGTAAACAGAATATAAATTCTTAATTTGCTTGCACCACTTACTGGTCATCCACAGATAAATCAATGAAGGAAGAAATATTCCTCAAAATATGTGTACATGGGAAATCGATAGAATATTCAAAGCAAACAGAATATAAATTCTGAATATGCTTGTAGCACTTACTGGTCATCCACAGATAAATCAATGAAGGAAGAAATATTCCTCATGACACATGGGAAATCGATAGAATATTCAAAGCAAACAGGATATAAATTCTGAATTTGCTTGTACCACTTACTGGTCAACCACAGATAAATCAATGAAGGAAGAAATATTCCTCATAATGCATGGGAAATCGATAGAATATTCAAAGCAAACAGAATATAAATTCTGAATATGGTTGTACCACTTACTGGTCATCCACAGATAAATAATGAAGGAAGAAATATTCCTCATAATACATAGGAAATCGATAGAATATTCAAAGTAAACAGAATATAAATTCTGAATTTGCTTGTAACACTTACTGGTCATTCATGTAACATCTCTCAGAAGACTTGAAAATTTCATTGCCCTGGAGCGGAAATCGAACCCGCATCTCCCAATTTCCGTTCGAGCTGCAAGAAAATTCACAATTTATATTATGTTTGCTTTTAATATTCTATCGATTTCCCAAGTATTATGAGGAACATTTCTTCCTTCATTGATTCACTATGTGGTCCCTGGTGAATTCCGACTTACATCCATTTCTGGATGGGAGATGGGTTCGCTATTGGAAGCAGGAAGCTTCGAATAGCGAAAAATCTGAGGATGTTCAGATTCCTATGCTAAGTTTGCTTAGTCTCAGTTGCTTGGAACTTCACTGCCCTGGATGGTGTAACAGTTAGAATATTCGAATGGAAATCGGGAGATGCGGGCTCGATTTCCTCTTCAGGGCGATGAAATTTTAAAATTTTCTGAGAGGCGTCGCATGGATGACTAGTAAGTGGTACAAGTAAATTCAGAATTTATATTCTGTTCGCTTTCAATATTCCATTAGGAATATGCAAAAGTTTCTGACGCCACCGCTAGGGGTAGCTGTAGAGGTGTAACCGGCAGGTGTTGCCAGTTCGTACATGAAGCCAAGCAGGGCGGTCGATAAAGTTCATATGCGGCACTGTTTCTTATTCATGTTTAATTTAGGGAAAAGCGCGAGTGAAGCATACTGTTTAACATGTCAGGCGTATTGCGGAACGTTTATGGGTGAGGGGACATATCGAGAATAGTGTTCAAGGTTTAACAAAGGTTATCTAAGCTTGGAAGACAAGCCAGGAAGGTGACAGGAACTCGTAGACGAGGAGCTGTAATCGCTGTTGCAAGAGGATGCCACACAATTGACCACGCAACTGGCAATTTGAAAGTGGCTCAATACGACGGTGGTATGGTGTCTACAGGTCATGGAGGAAATCCAGAAGATTGGTAGTGGGTTCCGCATACTTTAACGGAGCGTAACATTGGTCAACCATTGGGCATCTGCATGTCATTCCTGAAGAGGTTTCAAGGGAAGAATTTCTTGTATAAGGCTGTCAGCGGGGATGAGAAATGGATCTATTGCCACAACCCCGTACGCAAGTGATCCTGGGTCGATCCAGGCCAGCCATCAAAATCCAATGCAAACTAGGATATCCATCTACAAAAGGTGCTGCTGTGTGTGTGTGGTAGGATATGCATGGAGTGTTGTACTTCTAGGTGTTGAAACCGGGAGAAACAATCTGATCGCTATATCTCACCGATATAGCGATCAGTTGATGAAACCGAACGCCGCAATCGAGAAAAACACCAATGGACAGGTAAAGGACGTCGTCCAGTCATTCTGTTACACGATAATGCCAGACCACATGTTGGGGCCATCACGAAACAAACCCTTGAACAGTTACACAGGGAAGTTTTACCGCACCAGTCTTACTCCCCGGACATTACACCTTCAGAATTTCATCTGTTTCGCTCTATGCAACATGCCCTAGCCCAATAGCGGTTCACCACATTTCCAGTGGTGGAAAATTTCGTCACTGCGTTCTTCAGCTCAAACCCGAGTCCCTCTATCACAGGGGCATTCATTTGTTGCCTGAAAAATGGCAAAAGGTTATTGATGCTAACGGCCAATATTTCGTTGAATAAATGTGTACTGGTTTCTTGGTTGTTCCTGTCTCCTTTCTCCTTAAAACGGCGAAAACCTTTGCATACCGTTAATACAGTATGAAACACTTCAAACATACCTATTGAAGTGGAAGACAATAAAAATAAAAAGTGAACTCCGTTTATTAGGCATAGAAAATAAGGGAATCAAAAGATGCTAGCTTTCACTACCTCCGGGTAGCTTCGTCAGGCATTTAGTAGTTAAAGATCGCAGAACCAACTGGAACAAATGTATTTCTAAGAATATAATTAAATTCAAAATAATTTAATTATATTCTTAGAAATACATTTGTTCCAGTTGGTTCTGCGATCTTTAACTACTAAATGCCTGACGAAGCTACCCGGAGGTAGTGAAAGCTAGTATCTTTTGATTCCCTTATTTTCTACGCCTAATAAACGGAGTTCACTTTTTATTTTTATTGTCTTCCACATTAATTGGGCGTACAGAAACCCGTTTTTTCATCGATCGTATATATATTTGTTATACCTATTGAATTTTGAGGTACCATATAAGAACAGTCTGTTTTCGTTTTTTCATGGCGTCTTCAGTCATAACTGCATTCATAACATTTTGATAGCTGCTGATTTCTCCAGTATAAAGTCTTCGGTCCTGTAAATGTAATCGAACTTTCTTTAAACATACAATTGTATTTACTGGAGAAACATCAGAATAACAGTTTTGATTTTCCATCTAACCTTCATTAGGTGAATCCTCATTTTTTTCAGACAAGGTTTTTTGGCGAAAGGTGTAGTCACTTTTTTTCTTTTGTTAGCGTTCCATGATACCTAAATTGTTTAAACTTTTAAAGAGAGGGAGAAATTCGATTCGCTGCGTATAAAGTAATCCTTGAGCATTTTTCCAACGAATTTTACTTTGAAATAAGGTATTTTTCGTTGAAACCTATTTCGTTATAACATTTTAAATTTTTTATATAAATACAGGGTGTCCATAGTGTCTTTCCCACATTACAAAAATTAATATACAAAAATACAAAAATGTACACTGGTGTGCAAAAATTAAGGACAAAGAGGGGAAATATGCATAACAGCGGTACGAGCAGGCATAACGGACCGAAAGATCAATCAGGAGATAGACTAGGGTCCGGTACGGTAGGGCATGCGCATATATGCTGCATGACGTGGGGAGCGGGGGGAATGTCGGAAGGGTATAAAGCACACGGGCGCAGTACACTCAGCAATTCGGTGAAAGCTATTGCACGGTGTACATCGGGTTGATCGACGTCGAGTTGCTGCCACCGTGTGATATGGCCAACAGGCAACCCAGTAGACTACATCTGGAAGACTTCACCCGAGGTCGCGTCATTGGGAAGTTGGAAGAATGTTAAAGTGTGACTAGTGTGGCCGAGGAGTTCGGGATCGCTCACAGCATCGTTTCACGAGCTTGGAGAGCATTTCAAACGACAGAAACAGCTGTCTGAGAGTTTAGCAGTGGTCGTCCACGAGCAACCATGGCGGCGGACGACCGGTATATTGTCCTACAGGCGAGAAGATACAGACGGCAGACAGCGGGAGAAATCGCAAGGCACATGCAACAGACAACTGAACGTCCGTTATCGCGTTTTACCGTGGCCAGGAGGCTGCATAAAGGTGGTCTATTTGCACGACGACTAGTACGGTATGTGCCATTAACGTGATGTCAGGAACTCAAGAACTAGACACATCAGCAATCGGGTCAAGTTCTCTTTACGGATGAGAGCCAATTTAGTCTGACGAGCGATTCTGCACGAATACACTTCTGGAGAGAGCAGGGAACACGCAATCACACCTCCAACATCATCGAAAGTGAACGGTTTGGAGGTGGCAGAGTTCTCGTTTCGGGCGGTATCATGCTTGGTACCCGTACTGATCTCTACATCTTCCAAGGAGATTCAGTCACTGGTGTCCGCTGTTGTACCGAGGTTCTCTTGCCTCACGTGCGTCTGTTTAGAGGTGCTGTGTGTCCTGAGTTCCTCTTCATAGACGACAACGCTACACCTCATCGTACAGTGGCTGTCGCAGAGCTGTTGGAGAGTGAAGATATTCAACGCATGGATTGGCCCGCAAGGTCCCTGGACCTAAATCCAATCGAACACGTGTGGGACCTTCTCGGGAGACGCTTGGCAGCATGTCACCAGCCGCCACCAACGATTCCTCAGCTGCGATTGGCGCTACAAGAGGAATGGGCCGCGATGCCTCAACAGCTCCTTGACAACCTCGTCCTCATCATGGACAGACGTTGTAAATCCTGCAACGCAGTCAGGGGTGATCATATCCCCTACTAAAGATTGGATTTTTCTTGGCAGCCGCCTGTCACATGGACGTTTCTGTCTTCTTTCCAGTTGTGCTCGAAGCTACCTTTTCAATGAAGTGCCTTTGTATCCTTTGGTTTCCTTGTTTGGACGGTTCTGCTCACTTGTCCCATATTCTTACATCTTAGGGATCTTATGATATGATTTGAGTTGATGTGGAGCACTTATGCACGACGTTACATTCGCCGTCTCGTCCTTAATTTTTGCACACCAGTGTATTACAGGTACAAGAAAGGGATTGCACGGCAATGATGATGCACAAGTAAAGTTTTTTTCTCCAGTGTCAATACATCTCCACATGGACGCTATTTGTGGCCCGGAGTACATCTAAGCAATATTCGAGTTCACGCCATGTTTCGTTTAACATCTCAGCTGATACAGAACCAATGGCGTCCGTTGTTCTGCTCTTCAATATCTCGATATCGAAAGCACTGCTAGAGTAGACTTTGTCTTTCACATAACCCCACAGTAAAAAGTCTAGAGGGGTCATGCCGGGCGATTGAGGTGTCATTAGCATGGGACCGTCGCGGTCAATCCATCTGTCCGGAAATGTGGCATTCAGGAATTTACGAACCATTAGTGACCGATGTAGTGGGGCACCATCTTGTTGGAAAATAACCAAAGTTTGGAGTACATGCAACTGATGTGCTACAAAAAGTCCCAGCATGTCCAGGTACACGTTACATGTTACCGTGGTCTCTGTAAAAAAGAAGGGTCCCGATGATTCTGTCTTGCATCAGGTGGCACCATACGGTCGCTTTCGGGCTAGCCCTTTGTGGTTCGACGAAATAATGGGGATTTTGTGATCCCCAGATTCGCACGCTGTGTCTCTTTACTGTACTAGAGACGACGAATGTGGCTTCATCTGAGAAACAGACAGGGTGGTGATAATCACCATTATGAGCTATGCGCTGCAACACCTCCGTCACAAATACCGCACGACGAGGCCGGTCATCAGGCTGGAGAGCTTGAGCGATATGTACCTTATAAACTTACAGATGAAGATGTTTGTGTAAAATTTTGTGAACCGTGGCACGGGGAATCTCAGTTCCCAGTGAAGTACGACGAATTAATATCCTGGGGATTCGCAGAAATGTCTCCTGAACAGCTGTTTCTTGTGTAACCGGTGGTCGGCCCGCTCGAGCGAGATTGCCAACAATACCCGTCGCTTTGAACTTTTCATACTAAGCTTTTATGCCTTTTTGATCCGGTGTTGATTGTCTGCAGAGGAGAAGGTCTAAATATGGGCAACCACTTTCATTTGAGGACCAACAGGCATACCCGTTAAAGATTTTCTAGATTGAACACATTACAATATATCGGATATTTGCTTCCCGTATGGTATCGGGTTGACGTAATTGTTAAAAATATCGGTTGTGTTGGAAATGAAGGTTTTACAATGGGCAAAATAATGACTTTTGAAAGCAGGGTCCAAATATGAGCTACCCTCAAAATATCCATAAAAAGAGGTACAAAAATAGCAATAGAGAGAGGAAAACCTTTGTTTTTATGCAAATATATGCGTCAGAATACATTTGAATAACAAAATAAACTTGATAATCCACACATCTGCTGTTTCGAACATAAAAAGAACTCACATATTTGTCATTTTAAATACGTAAAACAAAATCAAATTGCCGGAAAAAGGATACTATCCTTCGATGTCAATGGTCTCTTTACAAATGTCACAGATGTAATGATACTTTTCGGCACTTGCACAATCACTGTGCGCACACATATCGCATTGTATTAATACATACATCACCCATAGTTCACCGTTTGAGTCTTCAAAGAACAGTCCACCGCAAAATATGCAGCTCGTATCCTTGTCGTTAGGATAGTCCCCTTGAGATATTTCAACGTCGCTGTCACTGTAGTCCAGAGGAGGATCTATAGGGCCAAAACCGTCTTCTGATTTCGATGACAGCCATTTTCGTTTTGTAGACCGTATTCCTCTAATCACAACAGATCGGCTTCAAAAATCTGCGTTACCTGTACGGTAGAAACTACCAGACCATGTTGACAGTCCTAAATGATTGACGGCTGACGCAAAGGCTCACGGATGAGAGGTGTGGCTTCCTGCACGGAAATATGAGCTTCTAAAAATTACTTACATTTTCAATGCTTTCGCATGGCAGAAACGACCAAGAGGGTAACCAACGCTATGTACGTAGCAAAACATGCCGAGGGATATCACAACAGATCGGCTTCAAAAATCTGCGTTACCTGTACGGTAGAAACTACCAGACCATGTTGACAGTCCTAAATGATTGACGGCTGACGCAAAGGCTCACGGATGAGAGGTGTGGCTTCCTGCACGGAAATATGAGCTTCTAAAAATTACTTACATTTTCAATGCTTTCGCATGGCAGAAACGATCAAGAGGGTAACCAACGCTATGTACGTAGCAAAACACGCCGAGGGATATCACAACAGATCGGCTTCAAAAATCTGCGTACCTGTACGGTAAAAACTACCAGACCATGTTGACAGTCCTAAATGATTGACGGCTGACGCAAAGGCTCGCGGATGAGAGGTCGATATGTCACAATATATGCCCTGCTCATCGGCAGAATATGTCACAATACACCGAACCCTGCTCAGAATAAAAAACGATGTTCCAATACAACGATGGAATCACTACTTCAAATGTGAATCACTACTTCGATGATGGAATCACTACTTCGATGATGGAATCACTACTTAAAATGTGAATCACTACTTCAAGTGTGAATCAATACTAAAAATATGAATCACTACTTCAAATGTGAATCACTACTAAAAATGTGAATCACTACTTCGATGTGAATCACGAATCACTACTAAAAATGTGAATCACTACTTCGATGTGAATCACGAATCACTACTAAAAATGTGAATCACTACTTCGATGTGAATCACGAATCACTACTTCGATGTGAATCACGAATCACTATTTCAAATGTGAAGATATAAAACACTACTTCAAATGTGAATAACTACTAAAAATGTGAATCACTAATAAACATTTGAATCACTACTTCGATGTTAATCACGAATCACTACTTCAAATGTGAATACATAAATCACTACTTCAAATGTGAATACATAAATTACTACTTGAAATGTGAATCACTACTTCGATTATGGAATCACTACTTAAAATGTGAATCACTACTTAAAATGTGAATCACTACTTTAAGTGTGAATCAATACTGAAAATGTGAATCACTACTAAATATGTGAATCACTACTAAATATGTGAATCACTACTAAATATGTGAATCACTACTTCGATGTGAATCACGAATCACTACTAAAAATGTGAATCACTACTTCGATGTGAATCACGAATCACTATTTCAAATGTGAATACTACTTCAAATGTGAATCACTACTAAAAATGTGAATCATTAATAAACATTTGAATCACTACTTCGATGTGAATCACGAATCACTACTTCAAATGTGAATACATAAATCACTACTTCAAATGTTAATACATAAATTACTACTTCAAATGTGAATCACTACTTCGATGATGGAATCACTGCTTCAAATGTGAATCACTACTTCAGATGTGAATCACTACTTCAAATGTGAACATATGAATCAGTACTTCAAATGTGAATCACTACTTCGATGATCGAGTCACTACTTCAAATGTGAATCAGTACTTCAAACGTGAATCACTACTTCGATGATGGAGTCACTACTTCAAATGTGAATCAGTACTTCAAACGTGAATCACTACTTCGATGATGGAGTCACTACTTCAAATGTGAATCACTACTTCAATTGAATCACTACTTCGATATGGCAATACAATAGATAGAATCACTACAAATTTGTAATACAATACAACGATGTGACCTGCTCATCGGCAGAATATGTCACAATACACCAAACTCTGCTCAGAATAGGGGTGCGTAAAAGCAGGCCACTCCGAATGCCCTTGCTTATGTTATGGTGAAAATTTTGCTAGAAAGGTTATTTGGGTAATTAATATTTAAATTTATGAAAATATTAAAATTGAGGTAAATGTTGTATTTAGGGTGAAAATTTAAAATTTGGGGGATGGGTGGATGCATTTCGAAACAAAAAGTAGGTTCAATTAACTTAAGGCCATGATAAATGAAAAGATAAATAGAATGCAACACTGATATTTGAACATTCCAAAAGTTACTATTGAAGGTTTGCGTTATTTGAATATACGATGAGTTGAGGCACCTGCAAGTGTAAAATAAGTAATTATGGTTTACATGTGTACCAAATTTGTAAACACTAAAAATTAGATGGTATACAATGTACACATGTAATAACTTTTGGAGGCTGTGATGATCAATTTAGTGAATAGGACAAAATGCATTAATTAAATAAACAAACTTCCAGGGACGTTTCCAGCCTTAGGCAAGCTAAGGTGGATTAGCATGTGACCCTGCGAGGAAATCCAACTGAGTCAACTAATTCTTCACTGCACAACGTTTGGGTTTTTTTGAAAGGCCGCCTGGCCTGCATTTATTTAAAAAACTTAACCATATGACAACAAAAACAAAGCATGTCATTAAGTTGAGGAATTACCATGTCAGCACAAATTTGCTGTCTGAACATAATGTTGCACATTTTCAAAATTTCCAACTCTGGCCACTGGGCCCAATAAAAGAATAACCAGATGATGCAAAGCTTAGGTGCTTCCAAAGAAACAAAATATTATACACACACAAAATGGGGTGTTTCCTAAATAATCGTGAAGCTTTTCTTTACAAATGTGATATTTCCTAACGAGAGGTTACACTAAATTTTAATTTATCATGAATCACATATTTGAAAATTCACAGATTATACAGAACTATTTCTATTACATCACACCCCACACTCATTTAGCATGGTGGATAAATTATGTCGCTGAAGTGAAATGCTTTTTTTATCTCCTGTCTCATCTCAGTGTTGTAATATAAGAATATGTACTGCAGCAATGATTATATCCCTTCCAAACAACCTCCTCAAACCAGTTTTCCCAACACACGTTAACTTTAGGCGTTACAACCACTGACCAAAAATTTACAAATAAAAGTTACTTTAACAAATGGCTCTACTCTCCATTTACAAATAAAAGTTACTTTAACAAATGGCTCTACTCTCCACAGGAATACAATTTAATATACTCAACATTTTAGCATTACGTGATACAAAGTCACTCTCAACACTCTACTAAACATACGGCACTAAATACCTTACTCAATTACCTCAAAAGTTATCATTACACAATAATGCTGACAAATATACTTAAAATCCACCCTATCATCTGGAAAATTCCAAATACTTCACTATACAAACTTGCTTTGAGTACTCAATATCCCACCATGTAAATAAAAGGCAAACACTAACTCTCAACACTTCTGTACTTATATTTATATGTACTCTTACTGCTCACCAAAATTTTAAAATACACAACTATTTCTGACATGCAACTCCTAAATCAACCTAACCTACATTTGCAAAAGTTCACTAAGTTTTCCACCAATTTAACAGATCCGTATAGTAAATTCAGGCGCTAGCTAGACAAACATATCCTTTAAATCGCTCAATTTCACTGAAAACAAAATTCCCGCGGTGAGGGAGTATTGTTTAGGCTGAATGTGAGATTGGGTCGTGAATCCATTCAGGCCTATGCACCGAAATGGAAGAATAAGTGTGACATATCACCCTGTACTGTTTTATTCACTTACTGTTTTGGAACAACACTCATGAACTCGCCTTGCTCGGGGTAGCTTCCTACAGGCCTACGGATTATCGGGGGTGGAAGAACAATCCCCCAATTGTTTTCATCTCTGCCCTTTCAGACACGAAGCATTTTTCACATATGGAAAGCATCCTGCAAGAACATTCTTTCCATTTCCAGAAAATTACACCTACATCATTATTTCCCAGAAAAATACACTATATCATTCATTTCCCAGAAAAACCATTTAATCGCTTTTTTTCCAGGAAAACACACTACATCTCAGAACATTTATTTCCAGAAAATTAAACCTGTCGAAGAGTTCCAACATTATACAATGGTGATATACAGGCCAACACTTTATTAAAACCTAGTCTGCGTGCATGCCATTTTTAACGTATCCCACTCATGAAAATTCATTTTCCAGATCCACTGACTGATAATGGGAACTAGTCTACCCTACTACAAAATGTTAAAGAATGATTTTACACCTAAATTTACCAAAACACCCAGATCATACTAAAGCTGCCTCTAAGAAAAATTTAAACTAAAGGGTACTTACCCGATACTCATAAATACTAATGCAAATTATAAAATATAAAAATCACTAAGCCCAAAGAGAGAAATTCCGCACACACACAAAAAAAAAACTGGTCTGAGAGGTTGCTCTTGTTTACGATAGCTCCTACCAAACTTATGAAATCCTATAACCCCTGCTGCTACTGCATTTAACATCGCCTTTTTCTCAATCTGACTCCTCTGAGTATAAACTTTAGTAGGAAGCTTTTTTTTTCACAAAATTATACTTAATCACTGAACTTCATAACATTCCACACAAAATCTCCAAAAATACAAGATATAAAGCACCACTGGCTTAGCCTATCTAAAATTACACTTCTTTCTAATTTAGCTCAAAAGAAAATAATGACAGGAAGTTTCCCATGTTATTACTTGACCACACATACAAGACCTGACAAAATGATATCGACAACTTTTCCACACCCAGCTAGCCTCAAAAAGAAAAAAATCATAGAAATATATATATATATATATATATATATATATTTATATAATTGAACAGTACTGCCCCACTGCAAAGCCCACTCGTTCAACAATTTCAAAGGAACCACAACATAATATTTAAAATGCCAAAAAGGAATAAACTATTTAAATTCAAACTTCATCGTTACGAGAAAATTTATTTTTTTAGGAATAATTATTTTAGCAGATCGAATATGTTAAAGAAACCGCTCACGTAGACGTGGGTGAGAGTTCGACAGTATTCTAAATTTTGGAAAAAAAAAACACTTTTCGAGTTCCTGATGACACTACTAAGTGAATTTTTACGACCTGATATATCTTGCCTCTGATGTGGAAAATTAAACAAAACTTACACCCAGGCCATAGGGCAGGATAATGGGGTTTGGCATCCAGCTGCCCCCCCCCATAGAATCACGGGTGATTTCAAAATAAATCACTGAAAAAGTCAGGTTCTGATACTACGTCGTCCTGGTGGTCGGCTGTGCTTGAGGGCGAAAGCCGTCGTCTTTCGAAATTTCCATCATCTGCCAGGCGGTTTGCAGACGCCGTCCCCAGCTCTCAACGTGAATGCTTAGGAGGGAATCGGTGGTCATCCATCGCTGCGCTCCGAGGAGGTCCCGTCCTAAGTCGTCATTTCTTCATAAGTTCTTCCACCTCTTTGTATTTGGAGGAATCAGTGAACAATTCATCGCAAGCACTGAGCTCTTTGCAACTAATTATGAACCTGACAAGTTCTCACGCCAGAGGACTGTCGCTACAAGGCTCCGCTAAGCGACATTTTTTTCTTTGCTGCTAATCTGGACCAAAGACCGGATAGACCGGATAGACCGGCGGAGTTCTTCCCCAGTTCCCACCTTACATCGTGGTCAGCAACAACAAGAAGAGTGCGCTTTCTCCAAAAAAAAAAAACAAAAAAACTGGGTGCTTGAAAAACCGCTGACCCCTTCATTGGCTAAAAACTTCCCCTAGCAACTGATGACTCCGCTAGTGATTGGCTAATAGTTTCCCGCCAAACCCACGACACTAACCACATGGCTTCAACTCTCAGGCAAGCAAGCAACCTTGACCTCCAGAGTAGGGAGCGCTGTGCCCTCCTGCCTGCATGCTGATCTAAAAATAGCCTGACGCTTGCTTAAGAGAACTTTTTTGTGACTCTTTTAGAGGCTTCTAAAACTGCCTAAAATGGCACACTCTGAAAAGAAAGATTTTGGCTCTTGCACAACTTACAAGAATGCTTTCCTTTCATTCCGTGATAAATAGCAAATAACTTTGTTTTCGAAAAGGGTTGATGGTGACTTCTTGCTCGCCTTTCCCTATCTATCTTACAAGAGTAAAAAGTAAATTAATAAAAAAAAAGTTTAATTCTTATTATTCCCCCTTTTTTTTCATGAAATTGTGTGTTTGGCCAGGGCTGAGAAATGAAAGAACATGGCCATTATTCCCTCACTTCACCGCCGCCTTCAAACAGACATTTCGTATTAGCGTTGACTGCAGAGAATTTTCATTCTATTTTTTTTTACCGTAAATCTCAGCGAAGTGATCAGTTTCCCAGAGATTCACGAACATGAGAATTCTCGATAGGACACTTACTGTACCTCGGTTGACAGTCGAAAGCTCCTACAATGGACATGCCAGTATTAAACTGAATCTCGAATGAATGAAAGTCCGTCTTGTTCGATGACTCTCGCTGCTGTTGCATAACGTGTACAGCCGGGTTTATGTGCATCGTTTGCCTGGAGAAGTATTGGCACCAGAATACACTGTGGGACGAAAACACGCCTGTGGAAGAAGTGTAATGCTTAGGGTAATGCTCTTTTGTGAAACTCTGTGTCTAGTCACTCATGCGCTGGAAACTACACTCATGAACCACTACATTATGACCACCTACTTAATAAGCTGTAGAACCCCCTTTAGCCCGCAAAACAGCGGACACTCGACGAGGCATCGATTCGATGAGGTGGCGATAGGTACCCTGGGGTATCTGGTAAGTACGCAATATCAACAGCAGGTCCTCCAGTTCCCGTACATTTCAAGCTGATGATGATTTAGCGCAAACACGCTTTTCCAAGTCGAACCTCAAATGTTTGATTGGATTCATGTCAGCTGAATTTGGAGGCCAGGACATCAACAGAAAGTCACCAGCAGGTTCTCCGAAACACTCCTCTACGATTCTGGCATTTTAGCCTGGCGCATTATCCTGTTGGTAATACACATCACCAGCAGGGAACGCAATTACCAAGAATGGGTGAACTTGGTCCGCAACGATATTCAGATATCTGACGGCTGTCAGGGATTGTGCTATTGGGATAATGAAGCCTAAAAGTGTCCAAAGAAAAGATCGCCAACAGCATAACACCGTCGCAGCAGCCGCAGCAGGTCTGTTTCCTCTCAGCAGTGCATCCAGGTGCCATTACCTCCGTTGGAAATCGGCGTATCCACTCTCGGCCGTTTACGTGATGCACCAAGAATCTTGATTCGTTAGACCAGGCCACTTTCTTCCAATCATCCACGCTCCAATCTCGATGATCTTGTGCCCATTTCGTGCGTTGTTGACGATGACGTGCAGTGAGCATTGGGACCCGTCTGGGTCTTAGGCAAAGCAGACCCATGCGCAGAAAGCTGCAGTGGACTGTGCGCAGTAACACACTGCCTTAATCATCACTGTTGTATCTGCGGGATATTTATCGCACTGTGACCCTGCGGTCGCAGTGAACAATGCGGGACAGTCTCCGCTCCCTTATGGTAACAATGAGCTGCGGACGACACACTGCTGAGCGACGGTTCCTCGTTTGGCCCCTGTGCACCACGTTTGATACGCACTCACTACAGCGACACGTGAATAACCCACAAGCTGCGCCGTTTCCGAGATCGTAGTTCCGAGGCACAGTGACATCCCAATTTGTCCTTTACCAAACTCCGATAACTCGGCAGCTTTTCCCATTGTGACTCCGAGCACTCTACTACCCGAAAGCCGGTCCTCGGGTTGTATATGTACTACTCTGTGAACTGTACCTGCGCCACCGTTCTGTCTCCAGGCGTGTTCATTTCTCTAGGCTGGGGGTGGTCATAATACAATGGCTCATCGGCGTATGACGTCTACCATCTACCGAAACTGCATTACAAACTTGGTACATCCTTTTATGGATGAACCAAGTTCGTAATATCCCTCTAGTATTTCCCTCTAGTAAAGCCTTCTTTCAGCAGTATAATGCGCCATGCCACACTGCCCGATTTGTTCGAGAATAATTATGATGGAGATTTACAGGTATTACATTGGCCTCCAAATACACTAGACATAAATCCAATCGAGAAACTGTCTTTTGTATTGAGACAGCAAATCCGATCTGCGGCGGCTCATTCACGTAACTTACAAGAGTCAAAGGATGTGATGGTAAAGTTTTGGTACCAGATAACACAAGACACTTTGAGAAATCCTGTAACGTTCATACAAGAGTTGTAAGGCACGTGGAGGACCAACATCATATTAGGCGGGGGTTCGTAACGTTTTCTCCTTCGGTGTATATTTTGAATACGATAAAAAATTCTGTCATCAGAATGCGTTATGTCGTATTCTATGTGAAGAGAGATATATCATTGCTAAATATATAAGTAGTGTGAAATCTATTCATCTTCTTGATACGAACGAAGAGTATTACTGAACAATGTTTATCGTGCTGACAAAGATAATAATAGTGGACATGAATTTTGTAAGTACTGTCTCATAACTTACCTTGCAGTTTTTTTAAAAGTGTATAGAGAATTATTAGTATTTAATTAAGGTTGCAGATGTTGCGAACAAGCAATGAGCGATTTAGAATGATTAGTTTTATCAAAGTAAAGTTAGAGACCAAGTGACAGTTGAGTTTTAAGTTGAAGTAATCTTCTACGTAATTGATCTACAACATTTAAACACCTATTACATTTAAACACCTACAATATTAAAACACCTATAATATTTAAACACCTACAATATTTAAACACCTATTACATTTAAACACCTACAATATTTAAACACCTATAATATTTAAACACCTACAATATTTAAACACCTACAATATTTAAACACCGATTACTCTTCAACACAAATTCATCAGTGCATGTTCACAAGTAAATAAAGGAGCAATTACAAAAAGTAATACATTTATAGCAGGCGTTTTAATCCTTTTGTGTACCCCTGTTTTACTGCGATTGAATGCCTCACTCCTCTGTCGTTGCATGTGAAAAATAGCCATCAGTCCAGGAATGGACACCAGTTCGATCCTCTGATTCATCAGTTCAAATAACAGCTGCATCAGTGATGCATATTAGAATACGAAAGTTTCATATATAGATTTCCATTCAGAAAACACCACGACGACATACATGAAAGCCCAAACTAAACGTAGCTGCGATGATGTCATAACTAAAGAATTGCGTCATATCCACAGTTCCTTAGTATCAAGAATTGCGTCACATCCTGTAAGTACAACAAGGATTACTCGTTTAACCCTAATTTTGATGTCATCCACGTTTGTAAGAATCACTCTATAGCTAGGTTAACTGGTAGCTCTGATACTCACAGCAAATAAGTGCTACAAATACTTCATATAACATACTATGAATTTGGAGACAACATTTAGTTTTAAATTTGTAGAAGCGACTGTAAGCAACCTTATAAGAATGAATGTGTCTGCTATTCTTTTCCCTGCTATATATAACTAGGGAATAGTTCCACTACAATAAAAAAATTAAATCAATAAAAGGTAACGGCATGAAATTTCGTGTTGCGATAACCGCATGACTTCTAATCGAATAATATTTCCGAAATGCCAAAATTTGAGTCATTCTCCAATTATGGGACGATGTGAAGGTGACCGCTATAAGACGTTGAAGCTCATACAAGTCGTGGTAAACTTTTCTGTCGTTCAATGAACGTTAAATTGTTTCTCAATAGTGACAGCAAAGCCAGATGATGCTAATTCTGCTTAATCATCAGATAATAAGTGGCAAATGCTGCAAAAGCTGTGAGCACAGTTCCCTTAGTATAAAGAACTGCGTCACATCCTGAAAGCACGCGCACATCTTTATCGGCAATAGTCTTCAGATACATCTGCAGCTCGGTATTGTGATCATTCAAAACAAATGACTCTTCATGAAGAGAATGCAAAGTATTTTTTACTGCAAAGATTTTGGCAGGAATTTCTGAAGCACACAAAAAAACAGATGTAACTGTCATACAGCAAGTAGTAAGAATTTCACAAATACATTTATTATACGGGCTCGATTGTTCCTTTAGCACAGTTTTGTTTATCATCGCTATCATAGAGAATATGTAAGTGAAGAAAATCGCTATCAAGAGAAATGTTGGAAGGGAGAACACTTCCTGAAAATGATCCACATCCTGAAGGATACGCTTGTAAGTATTTATGCAGTGAATGATTTCGTTGAATTGTTGACGTTGCCATGATAGTTGCTTAAACTTTAAATTTATGTTCGCTAATATATCTCGTATTCGATAGCATAGAATGCCGTAAAGCAATGCAAAGAGAACAGGAATTGCTAACTGATAAAAGAAAAAAGTCAAATTTGAAAAAAGCAGAAAGAAACGTTGTAACATCGGCGACTTGTTAATTCTGAAAGCGTTGAATGTTTCGTTGTAAATGTTCTGCATACTTTTAAAGTCAACGAAAATTGCAGATAATGTAGCTTGGGTGAATGTCAAGATCAGGGTAAGAACTGCACCTACAATGAGGGATTTAGTATTCCGTGCTTCACACCTAAATACATCTTGGTTAATACCGTGAATACGGATCATCAGTGTACTAACGGAGAACCTTCTGGATCGAATGGTGAACCACAGAACATATACTAAGCAGCACACGATTAACTGAGATAGAATCTCGTGGATCATTTTTGACGTGAAAAAAGGGCGCTCGTTGCTACGCCAATCACGTAAAGCATCACTACATGGAACATTACGAAAGAAAACTTGGACATCATTCTGGAGAATAGGCCTCTTTTATGATTACCACGTAAGCAAATTCCGAAACAAGAGAAATAGGTAACAAAGAAACCAAATTCCGGAAAAGGTCGAGATTCCGTGGCGTCCTCCATTTGAACACTGTTTGACGAGTCACTCATTGCAACCCAATGATTTTCCTTTATGTGCTTAATGCCTTCATTAATCTTAACCATTTTTAAACCGGATTTACAAAATTAGCCTCTGTTTCTGATGAAACGGTAAAATTCCTAAAGCTGTTAGATATTCACAATAAACTACTTCTCTTCGTTCAATTCAAACTTTTCTCTTAATCAATTCAGACTGAAGGTTTGGTTTGGGAAAGAAACGACATCTCTAACTTTTGATCCAGAACCTTTCTTTCAATCACTTGTGCATTAATCCATTTATATCATTATGCAATTGAAAAACTAATAAGCTACCAGAAATTTTAATTATTGTAATTTGCATTTGCTAGCAAGTGTCGGAAAAATAGTAATTCATTTTTCATCGATCAGCAATTATTAAGGAAAAGTTCCTGCAAAATTTTGAATTTCTTGGTTATTTTCCGGAAAAGCAAAGACTTAGTAGAGAGTTTTTTTCATATATTGGAAATCTTTGAGGTCAAATTTATGTCAATATCATTTTGAAATAAAATTCAACTTTTATTTCTTCAACGAAGCACTAACTTATTTTCAGAACCAGTGGTACGCTTCTTGACGTTGTGTTGTGTAAAAAAATTTCATTAAATCGATATACACAATGTCTGGTTTTAGCTTGCAAATATGCAAAGAACCGCTTAGAAAAAATTGATAAGAAATATTTCATAAATCTAAAACTTATTCAATGGTACGAAGTAATGTCAGGTTCTTGCAATGTTTCTACAGTAAACAAAACAATAAACAGCTGAGAAAGGCAGTTTGGTGCTTTTGCCAGATGTTATGAATTTCTTTTTCTGTTGTTTTTTCTCTGAATATTTTCTGTATGCGTTTCTAACAGTCACAAAATTTGTTTTGTTGTCGCTGTTTCCATTCGTTGCATTTGTGTACTCCAAATTCCAGTGAGAAAAAACAGAAACATGTCTTGCAGAAACAAAAGCGGCTGTCTTCAATCGAAAGAAACTGAGCATTGCATGTAATATAAGAAATGATGTTGTACAAATGTCAGTGTAATTTAACAAAAATGGTGCTTAAGGCGAGATTCAGAAAGCAGAACAAGATATCATCCGCTTACTCACGTCGAAGTCTAATGAAATAAGCTAAGAAAGAAAGTAGTTAATGCTGCAGTTACACTTTCTTTCAATTTTAAAATTAATTTATACTATTACGGGCATGATTAACGATTTAACGGATTTTGCTTCATAACGATCTAAAGAAAGTTTTTTCAGAAGCATAATAAAATTATCCTACTTTGTATTAAGCAGTTGCGGCTCGGAAGAAGTCCAGGGATCACTTAACATCAGAATTCTCTTAGAAGATAGTTATTAATCGTTATATTCATGCTAAACATTTTTGATTTACCTCAGACTTTACTTTCGGGGTTGTGCCGTAAAATATTATCCTTCAGAGTGTCGCATTACTTGTTGATGGTAAGAGCATTGATTCCAGTTGGATGAAACAGCATGACCGAACATGCATTTTCCATTTTTCACGCGTCTTATCGGATTTACCAACTTCGTCGTTTTAAACCTAAAACGCAATGCTTAATCAATTCAGACTGAAGCCGTAGTTCGGAAAAGAAACTACTCCAAATTGTGGCACGGAGCAGCTCGGTCTGCAGGAGGCACGCCAATGAACGCTTGTTTTTAAAGAATGGGAACTTTTCAATATCTCAAATCAATATGTGATTTTAGAAGCACAGTAATCAGTGTTTCTATTCACTCTTTTGTCAGATTTTGTGTTTACGAAGATTAAGTTTTATAGTCAGAAAACAGCTCTTTGAGCTGGGTATTGATTCTAAATAATAATATTACATGGAACTCTAAGGCACTGTGAACCACGATAAGAATATATAAAGCATTTTTATTCTGTTCTTTGTATATTGCGCTTTTTCCCCGGAGGACTTTTAAAAAAGGTGATCTCTCATTGTTATTATATCTCCTCCTTCAAAAGAAATTCTTTCAAGAAAATTAATAGTGTTTCTATCGACTATGCTATGTTGTTCAGATGACTTAATGGTGATATTTTCTTAACATAGTAACTAGCGAATGACAGTTTGCTGAATTTGATGTAACTGTGAGCTGTCTTATTTAAATAAGGGTATTAATTAACATTAAGGGTTTAAGGAAATTAATAAGTTGTGAAAATGGTACTGCATGCCTTTATATAAAGGCAAAAACACTTCGGTACGGTACGCCATGCAGAGCGATCAAAGAGTTCTTGAAATTAATACCCTGAAAATTTTTGAAGAGATTGAACTGATTCGATGAAAATTTGCTGTCTTTGAAAAAGACAGCAATATTTTCTGACCAGAAATTCCATGACGTACGATCGGAGGATATGCAGCATGGAGTAGCTGTCAGATTTTTTCCTTGTTGAAACAGGTCATAACTTGTGAGGTTTTTTTAACACTGGCATTTTCATGTAAAAAAGCCTTCGGCTCTCCTGTTCTAAATGTCCAATACGAGAATTTCTTTTTCTGACGGATATTTTCCATTCTGACAAACATTTCAAACACACCTTCTTTTACTCAAAGATATAGAGTTGTGGCTCTAAGGGGTAATTGTATACATTTTTTTTTCTTTTTTGCATATACACTGCTGGCCACCCAAAATGCAACTCCAAGAAGAAAGCATCCGATTGGCCTGAAATTCGCAGCATGCGTCGCCCGCGAGAGGACATGCAAACGATTAGCATTATAGGGCATATGCAAATCATGTGCGCCCGGCACGCCACCGAGAAGCACTATAAGAAGGGTGTACAGAAGGCAGGGTGTAAGTAGTGGAAGTGTAGTGTGCTGCCCGACATGTGCGTGGGAAGCTTCCTGATGATTTGTCGCAGAATACGGCAGTCATTCCTGCACGTTTCGAAGTTCGACAGAGGACGAATAGTGGCTTATCGCGACAACGGTTTATCGTACCGAGACATCGGTGCCCGTGTGGGACAACATCCAACCACAGTGAGGCGAGTATGGATTCGGTGGGTGCAGAAGGGACGGACGGACCGACGTGAGCGATTTCCGCAGCCACGGCACACCACCGAACGAGGGGACCGGCATGTTGTGCGGCGGGCATTGACGGCTAGCCCATCCACATTACAAACGTTAGCGCTGGAATTAGGGTGTGTTGCGCAACAACCTGTGTCACCACGTGCCGTTCGTACTCGTCTGCAGGAGCGGGAACTTGTCGCACGGCGTCCATTGCTCCTATTACAATTGACGTTACACACCGGCGAGTGCGGCGCACTGGGATGTTGAGCGCCGCACCTGGAACTACGTAATGGCTAGACATTGTCTTCTTCGACGATTCCCGCTTCTGCCTGCAACACCACGATGTTCGGATCCGCGTGTGGCAGCACCGCGGCGAGAGACTGTATGACGCCTGCATTATGCATCGCCATACCGGTCCGTCACCTGGCGTTATGGTTTGGGGCGCAATTGGATATGACACCCGCACCCCTCTGGTACGCATCGCCAGTACACTCAACAGCCATCGCTACATCTTCGACGTTTTGGAGCTAGTAGTTCTCCCTTACCTGCAGGACCTGCCAGAAGCCCCGTTTCAACAGGACAATGCGCGCCCGCACGTGGCACGCATCGTGCAACAATTCTTCACGGCCCACCAGGTGTCACTGCTGCCGTGACGTGCCTGTTCTCCCGATATGTCGCCCATCGAACACGTCTGTTTGCTGTTCGGCAACCGAGTGGCCCGGCAAGCACCACCCGCGGCTACGCCTGATGAACTGTGTCAACGTGTGGAAGCAGCCTGGACCGACATACCCCAAGCCCACATCCAAAGCCTATTTCTTTAGATGCCGCGGTGTGTAGCGGCCGTTATTGCCAGCCATGGGGGCCACACGAACTATTGATGTCTGCGTGTTCCGCAAGTCGCACGGGCCTGTAAGCTCAATCATTTCATCTTTGTATCTGTTGTTATGTGTCCAGTAAATCTGGCTTTGCTATCTCGTGTCCTTCTTTGTGTTGCATTTTGGGTGGCCAGCAGTGTATATTCTCTAGGTTGAAGAGGTAATCCCTTTAATCGGCATAAGAAAACAAAATACAATTTTTGAAGCCTTGACTCAATTACGGATGACTTTTTCAAGGATAATAGCGTAAACGATGAAATCTTGGCAAATTGTATTTTGTTTTCTTACGCCGATTAAACGGACTACCACTTCAGTCTGATACACTTGGTATATTAATCAGTTGTGTTGTTCTTTAGATTATGTGACAGTGTAGGATAAGTTATATTCAACAGCGGTTCGTGTTCAAAATATAGGTTTATTTGCCCGTAAAAAAATTGGGATATACTGTATATACAATATGATGAATGGGAAATATGCAATGATGAAGAAAAAACACGATGATGAAATTATATACAACGTATACACCTATGAGCCATTTCATTATGACCACCTTGAGCCTACAGACATGAGCGCTGCTGGAGACCAAACGGGGGCGCAGGTGAAGTTCACAGAGCAGTATATATACAACCCGAGGACCGGCTTTCGGTTAGTAGAGTGTTCGGAGTCAGAATGGGAAAAGCTGCCGAGTTATCGGAGTTTGATAAAGGACAAATTGGGATGTCACTGTGCCTCGCAACTACGATCTCGGAAACGGCGCAGCTTGTGGGTTATTCACGTGTCGCTGTAGTGAGTGCGTATCAAAAGTGGTGCACAGATGGCCAAACAACGAACAGTCGTCCGCAGCTCATTGATGCCAGAGGGGAGCGGAGATTGTCGCGCATTGTTCACAGCGACCGCAGGGCCACAGTGAGACAAATCTCCTGCAGTTACAACAGCGATGATCAGGGCAATGTGTCACAGCACACATTTCATCGCAGCTTTCTGCGCATGGGCCTGCGTGTGTAGCCTAAAACCCAGACGGGTCCGAATGCTCACTGCACGTCATCTCCAACGACGCATGAAATGGGGACAAGATCATCGAGATTGGACTGTCTATGATTGGAAGAAAGTGGTCTGGTCTGACGAATCAAGATTCCTGGTGCATCACATAGACGGCCGAGCGCGAGTACGCAGATCACCAACGGAGGCCATGGCACCTGGATGCACTGTTGGGAGGAAACAGGCTGGAGGCAGGCGTGTTATGCTGTGGACAGTGTTTTCTTGGGACACTTTTGGCCCCATTATCCGAATAGCACAATCCCTGAAAGCTGTCAGGTATCTGAACATCATTGCGGACTATGTTCACCCATTTATGGCAACTGCGTTCCCAGCTAGTGATGGCCGTTACCAATAGGATAATGCGCCATGTTACAATGGCAAAATCGTCAAGGAGTGTTTCGGGGAACATGCAGGTGACTTTCCGTTAATGCTCTGGCCTCCAAATTCACCTGACTTGAACCCAATCGGGCATTTGTGGTTCGACTTGGGAAAGCGGGTTCGCGCTAAATCACCATCACTCCGAAATGTTCGGGAACTGGAGGACCTGCTGTTGACATTATGCTACCAGATACCACAGGATACCTATCGCCACCTTATCGAATCGGTACCTCGCCAAGTTGCCTCTGATTTGCGGGATGAAGGTGGTCCTACAGCTTATTAGGTATGTGGTCATAATGTAATAGCTAATCGGTGTATATACCCGCTTCCTCCTGGGCTTTAGAAGAAGTAACAGGGAGGGCAAGCTATACCCTCAGTATGCTTGATTAGCATAAAAAGCAAAAAGGTGTAAAAGTTACAAAAGGGCGATAAATTACATATAGTAACATTTCAGCTGTACGTCGGCGCACGGGACCTATCGAAAGAGACGCATAAACGAGAACGAAGCTTAGTGAAAGTTAGTGTAATTGGAGCTAAAATTAATTTTAAAATGTAATTAATGTGAGAATAACATGCAGAATAAGAAAAATATCAATGACTGGATTTACTTAGTTAAATTTAACTCTTAAAAGCTTAAATTACTCAAGAATGTAAAGTACATAATCTCAAAATGTTGATTGCATACCTTATTTTCATTTATGATTTTTTAAAGTAGTGTAAAACTGAAGATTGTTTCTGCTGTTGCCTCTCATTGAAAATGGCTTTTTCAAGTTCGTTGAAACGGGAATGTGTGGAACTAGATGTATCTCTAAGTTGTACCTATTTGGTAGTAATTGAATGAAGTATGTAAAAAGAAGAAGTGGAAAAGATTTGCTGCCGAAATGCACATAATAGCAACCATGACGTATCGAGCCAGTGTTATGATCTGGAGTTGTATGACAGCAAAAGTTTGAGTGATCAATTGTACTTTAAGTGACAAAAAATGCATTGATGATGTACTTGAGCCAAAATTGCAGCCTTCGGCACGAGATATTTTCCAGGATAATGAAGCCTATTGTATTTCAGCAGGATTGAGCTCCTTGTCATGTTGCTGCTGTGTGCAAAAAGTGTTTTCAGAAAAATCATGTTGCATTGCTAGTATAGCAACGTAATAACTGACCTGAATCCAATACAAAATACAAGGTCCGATCAAAGGTTTCCCTGTCTAGGCCGATATACTGTACAACAAAGTACTTACGTTACTTAAGTCTGGCTATTATCTCCCTAAAAGTAGTCTCCTTGGGCAGCGATACACCGCTGTCAGCGTGTTTGCCACTGTTGGAACGCTCCCTGGAAGTCCTGTTCGCGAATCCCATCAAGCACCGTCTGCGATTCACGCTGGATATCGTTCACTGTTTGAAAATGGCAACCCTTGAGCTTCAGCTTCATCTTCGGGAACAGAAAGTCGCAAGGGGCCAAATCTGGCGAGTAAGGCGGGTTAGGAAGGGTAGTCATGCTGTTGTGGCTGTAAAAGTGGCGTGTTGCTAACGCTCTGTGAGCTGCTGCATTGTCGTAATGGAGCAGGAAATCGCCCCTGCGCCACATTTCGGGTCCTTTGCGGTGAATGTTCTCCGTAACACGCCGCAGAACATCGCCGTAAAAAAGGGCGGTAACGTTCGGTCCTGGGGGACGAATTCACGGTGCACAACCCCACGAATGTCGAAGAACACGATGAGCGTGCTTTTGGTTGCGCTCCAGACCTGTCGGGCCTTCTTCGGTAGTGGAGATGCTGGGCTCTTCCACTGCGACGACTGTTGTTTGGTCTCCGGGTCGTAACGGTAAACCTAAGTCTCGTCCTCAGTGATGACCCCCACAGGAACGTTGGTTCATTCACCACCTGCCGACGACGATCTTGACAAAGTTCGACACGGAGCGCCTTCTGTTCGGGGTTCAGAATCTTTGGCACAAACTTTGCAACAATGCTGTGCATGTTCAAAACCCACGTCAGAATTTCTTGCACTGTTCCGTATGACACATTGACGATGGTAACAAGGTATTGCATGATTCTTCGACGATCCTCATGCACCAGTTCCCTAATTTTATCCACATTTTCTTAAGCTTTGCTCGTAGACGGTCGCTCTAACCTCTTGACGTCTTCCAGTGCAGTTCTTCCGCTCTTGAAGCGCGAGTGCCACTCAATACACCTAGTACGACTCATTGCTTTATTGCCATATGCCTGCCGCAACATTTCATGCGTCTCCGTTCTCGATTTTCCGAGTTTGACGCAGGAATTTGATGTTTGCTCGCTGCTCTAGTTTGCAGTTTATACCAAAATCGCAGCTGTGTTCTGCACGCGGTCACCAAATATCGTGTAGCACTGCTCCCGGTGTTCGATGTTCACAGAACAACGCCACTCGGCGCAATGACTCATGAAGGTCACTGCCCTACACCGCTTTCTGGGCGCATCCGCGTACTGCCATCTGTTGGCGCGCTACGTACCTATAGTCTCGGAACTTTTTGACCGCACTACGGATGTGGAGCCGATTAACGAAACTTGTTGTCAGAAGCAACCAAGTGATGAAGCACAATTGATAGAAGCAATCATACAGCATTGGTTTCACATTATAACATCTGATGAACTAAAACACTTGGTTCACTCCATGAGACCCCGCTGTGAAGCTGTTATTGAGACAAAATGTTTTCCAAGTACTAACAGAAATGGTAAGAAGTTATGAAATGCTGTTTATCATAGTTTCCTGTGCATAACTTTCTCTAAAAGGTCATTTTAATAAGGTGTACTGCATTACATTCTGCGTTAAATTATCTTTCTAATGATATATAATTTTATGACATTATTCTAAAACAGACTGGTGTGATGAGACATCAAACATCAGAAATGCAAAATTTCTAAAAGGTTTCCACAATTTTCGCCCCAAGTTCACATTAAAAGAAATTAAATTACATTTACAGTAAAAATCCTGTGTTGCTTTGGAAGACCTACATTTTTGAAGGTTTTTTTTTCATTTCCGCATTTATTGCTGGCTTCTCGGTTTTCAAGTTTCAACTTCTCTTCTGCATTTTGTGAGCATATGCAAGAAACAAACTCACGGATGTCTGCCACCTTTAATTTGGAAGTAACTCAAGGGATTTCTACCGTTATCAGAAAAGCTGCCCAATCCCCTTAAGATTTATCAGGCGTTGACAATTTTTCCGGATACTTTCCTTTCTTCTGAAAGTCTCATCGTAAATTAAACAATCCCGAATTGTCTTATCTACACATACTTCAAAGTGAAAACACTCCAAATACGTGACGTCAGTGAATAAATAAACACATCCCTCTTTCCACGTTTTAAGCGACGCTTAGCAACCGAAAAAATGTTATTCGGTCACCGCTGGGGAATCGAAACCCAGATCTCTCGATATCTAGCCGAGCGCGTTAGCCTTACACCACGGTGGCCAACAATCCACGGCGCTATGTGTGTTTTTCTGTCAGCTTCTGACATCATAAATCCGTAAGATGGGCTCAGCTACTGAGACGTCTCCATCTGGTGGGCATTATCGCTCTTTCCACGTTTTAAGCAACCTTTAGCAATAAATTGTTGGCCACCGTGATGTAAGGCTAACGCGCTCTAGATATCGAGAGATCTGGGATTCGATTCCCCAGCGGTGACCAAATAACAATTTTTCGGTTGCTAAGTGTTGCTTAAAACGTGGACAAAGCGATGTTTTTGTTTATACACATACTTCATTTCGTGATAGTTTTAAGACGCATGATTTCATAAGCATGAACAAATCTTCTGCGCTCATATGCGGAATCGAAAAATTTGGAAAACCTTAAAATACACTGTTGCATACCGTTAGTTGATAATTAATTATAGCGCTCTAAAATTACCAAATTTCTGCTTAAGATTATACAGTTCTTCACTTCTTTTACATTGCCTTCGTTATTGAAGAGGGTCCACATTTTTCGCAGATTTACTGCTGTCGCACTCAGCTATCGTTTCACGTAAAGAACGCCCTTCTCTCTGAATGATCAGTTGTTAATCTGTGTGATTCATACATTCAAAACACGCCACTCATTTTTACGAAATTCAGTGGCGAGCGAATGTTATAGAAGCAGTGTAAGAGAAATAAATACAAACCAGCAAATATTAAAATAATGGTAACCCTTGTAAGAAGAGATACGGGCGTATTTTAACGGAGTGTTGATTCACCTTTGTTTAAACAGCGGCTTGCATTCGACGTGGAATAGATTCAAATAAATGGTGAACAGTCTTCACATGAATATTGGACCATTCTTCATGGATTAAAGTCTCAATCACCTTGAATGATGATTGTGGACGAAATGGGCTTCTCACCTCGTATGCAATTCAACACAGAGAGGCTCAATAATGTTTAAGTCTGGTGATTGAGCAGACCATGGATGATTTTCAACTTCAATTTCACGCTCCTCAAAGCAAGCCTGGACACATCTGGCTGTATGTATTGGAACATTTTCATCACGAAAGATTCCATTGTTTGGGGGAAACAATGCTTGAAACTTGGATTGAACCTAATACCCATAGCATGAAGGGATGTAGTGGTTGTATCTCGTCCATTCGAGGATATGATACTACCTAAAGATTACCAAGACATCAATGCTCAGACTATTACACGTTTGATAGTCGAGATTATACACTTCCTTTCGCATTGACCAAACATAGCCTCCTGAAGCTGAGAAAAGAGTGAGTGATGATGCGTCGAACCAATCACACGTGTCTAATCATCTACAGAAGATGTTTGCAGCTCGTGCCACCATTGTTCTCTTTTTTCTATTAGTAACATTAACGAGTGACTTAATAACAGCATCTTTGCCATAAAGCTTAGTTTTATGGAACTCCCGGCGAACTATTTTAATATAATATATACTGGAGTCCTGAAAGTCGCATTAATGTCTGCAGTTATTCATTCGGCAGTAGTTTCATATGAATGGATTACAATCTGTTTAATTGCCCGAAGGTCTCTTTTGCTCAGCTCCTATTTCCTGCCACGATTTTTGTTTTCAGACGAGGTCAATGCAATCATAATATTCGCTATAGTTGCTATGGATACTTCCAACAAATCCACAGTTTCAGTCCTCGATGCCCCTGCTAAACGAATTGTGACAATTTGAAATCCAAAACTCACGGATTGTGACTCGTCTCTCCGAGGGAATCAATTCACCCACTTGCTGACGATTCGTATCAGTGGTCGCAGGTGATGGTCGCCCACTGCGTGGTATGTCTTCAATGCTGGTCCCTTCTTTAATCTTCTTCATCCATCTACGCACATTGCTCTTGTCGATGGTGTAATCTCCGTAAGCCTCCTGTGGATGTCAAATAGCTTGCATCCTTCCTTCGTCAAGAACTCAAGGACGGCACGTTGCTTCTGCTTGCAATCCATTATTTACCTGCAGTGAAGAAGGGTTGCTATAGAGGAAGTGTTATTGTACCAATATGTGCAATTTGAGCAACCTCTGTCAGTAAATGAAAAAAGGATGCCCATTTTTGCATTACTTTCGGTACAACCCTCCTAATTTGTAACGCTTGTGACGTACTATAGAGGTGAAGCACGTGTCAAGACGACAAATCTGTAGCGTTACATTCCGTCGGTGAAATTTAATCGGTTAGAACAACTGGCTCCAACACTGTTAAAAAAATCTACTTAAAAATTAGAACCTGAACCTACTCGTTTTTTTAAGTACAATCGTATCGTAAACGAGTACATGACATACTCAAATATAAGTAACCATACGTACTTACAAATAACTGCGTCAATAAATATAAATACAATCTCGTATTTCTTCATTTTAGATATTATATAAATGTAAAGTGACACACGTAAATAATTAGTACAACAAAGTCGCTGATCACAAATAATTAAATTATGCATAAAGTATCTTTGTGTACGTTTTTACATTAACTATATGTGTTTCAATTTCAGAAATAATATATTGTCGCTTCATCACTACATTTTTCATAAAATTGGGCGGTCCATTTGTGAAAACGAGTGTATCTATTATCCCGGATGTGCCATCGAATAATATACTTCCAGTTGGTTCTATGAATAAATGAGCATGTATGGAGTACGCGTATTCCAAATTTGAAACCGAACCGCGGATGGTTTATTGGTTAGCGATTCAGATTGCTGATGGAGGGGCACCAGGTTTAAACCTAGCCCGGTGGTGTGAATTTCTAAGAATTGCTGAATATCCACCGTGCATCGGATGATCACGCTAAGTGACGGCACCCAGTTAGGAATCTCCCGGTTAAAGTTCCTAAGCCCCCTCTCCAGTTAATTTCTCTCTGCCTTTTATGTGCGAAATCGTACGCTTGTACGGTGGCCCCTTCTAGTGTGCTCTCTCTCACTTACAAGCTACCCTGTCAGAATCACCAGATTCGCTCTGACTTCCTTCAGTTTCTGTACTCTGCCCGACAGGGCACAGAACTGAATGCAGTTAGAGCACATATATTTGAAATATATGGATTTTTTTCAGTACATATATTTGAAATATATGTACTCAAAAATGAGTACATATATTTCAAATTAGAAAAACCAGACATTCTCACAACTGATTACCTGTATGTACTCAAAAATGAGTACGTGTCTTTTCCAAAAGTGAGACACAAGTACTCGGAGCTACGAGTATTATAAGCCCAGAACGTACTTAAAAAGAAGTACCTTTTGCTTATTTCTAGTCACCAGTTTTTAACAGTGAAAGTGGGGAGGCGCTGATTCGATCTTCGTCACTGTTGTATTTTCACATTGTAGCTCGATTGTGCAAAATTGATCTACTGGCAGTTGGGTTCTACGAAAAATGTGTTATGTTTGTTCCAAACATCGTCGAGAATTAATGAAAATTCGTTCTTCGCTTCAAAAAGAAAAAAATATTAAGAGGAAGATGATGTAACATATTAAGGAGGTGAAGCACATGTCAAGACGGCAAATCTACAGCGAAATATTCCGTCGGTGTAGTTAGTCGGTGAGAGCAACTGACTCCAAAGCGAAGAGGCGCGGCTATGATCTTCGTCACGGACAAATTTCTGGATTTCACACACTCTTTTTTATTTCGCCACCAATTCGATGCTAAATACATCATTATTAAGAATATCTTGTACTTCTTCAAAGTTTTACAATAGTATTTAACATTTTGAAATTTCTTTTATACGATTTTTACATTTATGTTTCTTAATGCCATCCCCGTAGAAAGTCGTATAACCGAGGTTCAAGGTGATCGCGTGCTAATTTAAAAGCATCGGATTATTATTAATGACTCCTCGAGTTCTATTTACCCGATCTACAAAATTCGAATTGGATTCTTAATGTCACGGCAAATTGCGTTTGTACATTAATTTAATTTAGCACAATTCAAATATTAATTTGTACGCTTTAATTATTTTTTACTTTTTTAATTTAACTAATTTTCCGAGTTTAGTTCTGATTATACGTATTATACATTTTGCAAAATATCGATCTATCTAAACGCTCTAACCTACAATAAAAACCGAAATCTTGAGATGTCAAAGTGAGAAAAATTGCATCTAAAAGCAGATGTCGCCCCGAAAGCACATTGTCGAGAATTTAGATAGTTCTTATTTGTAATACCAGATGTCGATTTATTTTGTAGACAAATCTCAGGTATGAAGTTCCAAACTAACCAACCGCCGAATAGGACAGTCTAAAACAGGCCGTGAAGAGAATAACAAGTGTGCCGGAAAAAAACTAATTTAACGCAAAAAATGAAAATCAAAATTATTAAGGTTAGTACAGACAATTGACGCGGGTTAGGAACGTCAAACAAAAGTCATCGCTCTTTCTAGAAGTCATCGCTCTTCTGGAGGAATTCCAGACTGCTGTGATGGCATGACCGGCGCGTAACTGGAAGACCCTGGGTTCGATTCCCGGTGGCGGACGATGATAATTTTTCCGTGACTCACTTATAAACGTGAAAGAGCGATGACTTCTGTTTGATGTTATTAAGGTTAAGTTTACACGAAAGCAACTTTCCTAGTTTAGTGCTGATTATATTACACATTTTGCAAAATTTCGATCTATCTAAATTCTAATTTACAATTGCTAAACAACAAATATTTTACACAGAATGTTATTTCTCGCGAGGTCTCTTGAAAAACGGGAATAAATAGCATATAATTTGGAGTTTTAACATGAATGGGTTTTCACTATGTAAGTTTTTACTATATTTCCTTACAAAAACAACAAAAAAAAACCCCGGCGTCTATTTGATTTGTTTTCAATCTGCTTCAATCAAATATTTCACTCCGTCATAGGACAGCAACAGCCCCTATATATTAATATTTATTTAAAGTTTAAAAACAACCGTACTAGGACTAACTATACGCTAGTATTATATATAAATACTTTCAATGTGGAGACAGTACGTAGATATTAATTTTTAGTAGCGGCACTGGAAAAACGCAATACCAGCAGTCACATAGCATTGAATTTTTCTGCTGTTCTTTTCCATGATGCATCACCGGAGGGTGGTCCTATCACAAAAATAAATAAATAAATATATAAATAAAAAGAAGTCAAGGGGCGTAACGTCTGAGGGATTTTGGTGGCTAGGGTATGGGACCATCTCTGCCTATTCATCTGTTAGGGAATTTGCCAGCTAAGAATTGACGGACAGGTATACCCCAGTGCGGAGAGGCACCGTCCTGCTGGAGCATTACCCATGGTTGCAGCTCTTCCAATTGAGGTGCATGTTGCACCTCAATTGGAAGGACCAGATGTAATGTTTGGCTCAGTAATGTCGAGGTAAAGACCAGATGTAATGGTTGGATGGTGGGATCAATAAAAGAAGAACGGTCCAATTAGTTTGCTGTGCATTAGTCCGCACCAAACATTGATTTCAGGGCTATCCCTCTGTTCCTCCAAAACCACAAGTGGGCTCTGAACACCAGGTACGGGCATTATGCGAGTTAACTTCACATGAGGTATGAAAAGTTGATTCGTCTGAAAAACAAATCCGCTTCAGGTAATCGTTATCTTCGTCTATTTGTTCAAAAATATCCATAGCGAATGTCCCACGTCTGGGCTCATCCTTAGGTTCCAAAGCCTAAACAGTTTTCAATTTGCATGCAAAAACACGAAGACGCTTTCTTAAAATGCGGTACACTGTCTTCATAGGTATTCCCAGTTCACTAGAGGCATGGCGAATTGATTTCCTCCGGATGCATCACACGCGGCCTCGACAGTTTCCCCACTAATGGAAGGTCTTCCACTTCTTGTACGGTCACAGACACTGCATGTCTGTTTAAACTTTTGATACCAGTTCCTAATGCTTTCACATCAGGCGGAGCTCTATCATACTCACGCATGAACTTCCGCTGCACTGGAATTGCAGATTTGGTTTCATGAAACCAGAGAACACAATTAATCTTCTCCTGCATAGAGGACATTTCGCCGACTGACTCCTTCAACAACAAACTAGGCTGCAGACGTGCAGCGCTACCTATTGTTCCAAAAGTACAACGAACAAAAAACTTGAGAATATGACTCAATCAATGCAACAAACCGCGTACGTATAACTAGCTCAGTTCATTTTATACGATTTATCGTAACCAGGGAAAGAATTTAGACAAACCCTGTATAGTTTATTCCCTAGCACTGCATATAATTATCCGATAAAAATCTTTTGTTTCGTTTGATACGAATCAAAATGAAGATTTCCATTAGATTTCTTTTTCAAATAATGTACTGCTTAGCCGTTACGGGGAGGAAACGTAAATTGCATTTCCTCCGATATCTGTCGTTCTAAAATTGCGATCTGTAAAATACTTTCTGCGTCAGATAGTGTTCGTAGAAGAAATATTTTTCATATGGCATTTAATTTTTTGATACTAAAAATTTTGCGACTAAAGGACGTAAGTGCGTATGTTTTTTTACTAAGTATTTACAGTAGTATTTGCGCTCTAAATACCTGACTGAAAAAATTCTTTCTGGGCAGATATCGCTCAAGACGAAAAATATTTTATTCTTACTTACTGATCATAAAAATGCACATTTTTTTAGCAAGGGGAATAGATGTACGTCATGTTTATCCCGATATCGCTATTACTAACTGACAGCGATATTGATCAGGAATATTTTTAGGTAATTTCAAATTCTTCCTGATGCATCATTTGCCACTGCAAGGCGTAATCGCTTTTTTCTCTTTGAAAAATATTTTCTGGTGGTCTAGAGATAGTCGGTTGGAAAAATTCCCTTTTTGATCAGATACCGCTCACTGAGAAAACATTTTAGGTGCATTTTCTACTCAAAATAATGTTCAATTTACCCATTAGAGGACTCAAATACGTATATAATTCACATTTTTTTCGATATCTCTACTTCTGAAAGTCCGACGTCAAAGATTCTTTTAATACTGGATAACACTTAATTTTGCAGAATGTTCTTCTTATACTCTTGGATTTTTATAATGTGCAGTTGAGACACTATAGGTGGCGTTAGTGTGTATTTCTGTTTGCAACTGTATCTCCATTTCTCAACATCCAATTGAAAAAATTCCTTTTGCATTCCCCAAAGCATAATTTCGAACGTTACCCTTTTTAAATAACGCAAAATTTTCCCGGTAAAGACATAAAGGTATTCCCTTTTTCGCTTTTTTCTTTATCTAAAAAACTACTGTGAAAAATTATTTTGCGTCGGAAAGGATTCAAAGGACCCACTTGTTTCACCTAAGAAGTCGGTGTCATCTTTCGTGTTTATTGTTTGGGATAATATTTGTAGGATCCATTCCAGGGTCTCTTTCAGATTCACGAAGCAGGACTTGATTATCGTAATATAATAGAGACGTCAGAACTTAATTTACAATTTGTTTTTACCTTTCATTGTTTTTTGTTGTGATTTTCATATTATGTTCATCAAGAGCAATTAGTCCTTTGTTTATCTTTATTGCTTATAACGTAGTAAATTTCTCCGTGATTTTTGTCCACGCCGAGGCTCGAACCCGGGTCCCATCATTCCGGAATAAGTCGCTCTACCAATTGAGCTACGCGGACGTTCATGTTGCTGCTATCTGCCTTTATGTTGGGTGCGTGCTGCTGGGCAGGCACGTCACATCTCCCCCCCCCGAAACCGAAAGAGGGCCGGGGGCTTGGCCCACGGGTCAGCCGTGACCATGAATCGTTGCAGGCAGCCATCCGCTGTAGGACGTGCACTTGAGAACTCTCAGTCAATCTGGTATGTAGAATGCAACGTCACACATTTATTTTTTAAAGCGCTGAAGAAGGGATTCTCTTATTTTTCCTATCTCGCAGTGTGGAAAGTACATCCCACCATTGCGAGGTCTTGAACGCTCGGGTCATCCGGAAAGTTCTGGCGTCATTATAACGAAGTAAATTTCTCCGTCATTTTTCTCCACGCCGCTGCTTGAACCCGGGTTCCCCCTCATTCCGGAATAAGTCGCTCTACCAATTGAGCTACGCGGACGTTATTGTTGCTGCTATCTGCCTTTATGTCGTGTGCGTGCTGCGGGGCAGGCACGTCACATGCTGTTGATGAATTGCATTTCTTTAAATTCTTGGATAATTCTGTAAAAGTGTGTGAGCTACACACAGAAGAACTGAAATAGGATATTTAACTTTATACTGTGTAGGAGAAATGGCGCATCATGAGGACGCACTACCCCATTTCCTTCATGAAATTGGTCATAAATCTAGATTTCATATTTTTCCTTCGAAGTTTTGAAATCAGCACACTTTGAAGTTTATGAATAGGTTTGGTGCTTTCATAATATGAGACTTACTGTGGCATGTACTTACAATATAAGTTAAATTACATAGCGTTTAATAAAATGAAAGAAACTAAAGCCTCTCCCCCGCACTCACGCCTATAGACCATGCAGTACGGAAGAATTGGGCTGTAATGCCATTCGTTCTACAGATTTGCTTCAAAATTTCTGAAAGTTTTATAATTTCAGAGTTATTTCCAAACCCATAAATGAAATGAATTTCTATGGACAAAAAGGCTATGTCACAGATATAAATTCCTCGAGGATATTTTCTATTTTTTGTAAATGTGGACTTTCATAAATAGGAAAGAACCGCATGTCTTTACGTTACTGTCTAAAGGAACACAAGTCTTACATACGGAACTGTGAACTGGAGAGAAATCGTCCATAGCACAACACTGTCAAGAAACTAACACTAAAATTTCGGTTTGAAAACGTTAAACTTGTTGATAAACCTGACACAACAATCAGTCTTGATATTTTGGAAACGTTCCACATATATTGCAACTCTTCACGATTGGAAAACGAATTGACATCAACTTCATTCCTTTCAAGCGTATAGAAACATTTATGACGTAGAAATCTTTTCGTACTTCTACGTTATTTAAACAAAACATAACCATCGATGAAATAGCTCCTAAATTAAACCTTAACGGCCAGACGAAACATGTAAACAACAGAAGTCAAATTTACGGAAAAGATGCTTTATTCAAGGATGTCGCCAACACATCGTAACATAGCATAGCATATTGCATTAAACTCTCCACACACCACACAGATCTTAACACAACGCTCAACTTGCAACACTTCTCCAAGCAACGCTCTCTTTTACAACGCTCGCTTTACAACGCTCGCCAAGCAACAATTTAGTCGTCGTTTTTATCTCTCGTTCTTATCTTATATCAGGCATACGTCACGTTCATTCAACCTGAATTATGTTGTCAATAGTATTCGTTTGAGAGAAAAGATATTACGTTAAGAGTGAAGTGTAACTGAGAATAAACTCAAGATTTACATAGGGAAATAAAATTAAAAAGGAAAGTTAATGTAGAATATACGCCACATATTTCACCAAAATCCGTGATCGTCAGAACACTGCGATGATGTCACAATAATTTATATCTTTACACTAATTTGTCCTGACGAAGACGAGCCAATTGCAAAGCAAACTATAAGTAGACATTCAAATGAAATCTTGTGAATAAACATTATGCGATTTATGGTGATGTATAGAAATCAAAGTTTCCAAACTTTCGCACATCAACCAGATGGCTTTTTCGAGAACAGTAGACAGCAAGGAAGGCAGTTTGCTATCTATCTTCCTTGAAAAAGCCATCTGGTTGATGTGCGAAACTTTGATTTCTATTCTACACCAAGAAATTTCGGATTACTAGTATAGTTATACTATTTAAGTACAGTTTGTGTAAAATTCCTTGTTATTTAATTAAACATTATTGACTTCATCTATCTCAACATCTCACAAGAATTAATAATATGAAGTCTTTTGTTCAACAAGAGCAAACGCAATTGATATTAATTGATATTAATTTTGCATAATCATGAGAGAATATGTGGCCAGAGCTCCGAAAGCAGTGAGCACAGTACCTTTAGTGTAATGAATAATATCACATCCGGAGAGTACGAGTACATTGTTTCCAGAAATGTGTTTTATATGCAGGAACAGTTCGGTATTATGATCGCTTATGGTAAACGATTCTCCTTGAAGTGAATGCAATGTATTCCTTATCGCGATGATTTTTGCAGGAATTTCCGAAGCACAGAAAAGAAGTATTGTGACAGTCGCACTACAAATGAAGAGAATTTCACTGGTAAATATGAAGTGTATGCTCGATTCCCCGTTCTTAATAGCTATGTTTATTGTTGCAATCATTGAAAACATGTAAGTGAAGAAAATTACCATTACGAGAAAAGTTGGAACAGAAAACACTTGCTGAAAATGATCCAGAACCTGAAGGATACGTTTGTAGGTTCTCGTGCAGTGCATGATTTCCGTAAAGTGGTCACGGCGCCACGACAGTTGTTTAATTTGCGCATTTATGTGGGATAGCATGCCTCGTAATTGATAGCACAAAATGCTGTAAAATGATGCGAATAGAACAGGAATTATTTTCTGATAAATTGCAAAAATTAAATTCGTAAGAAAGAAAAGAAAATATCTTAATCCACGTGTCCGATCAATGTTTAGTGCAAAAAGTAATGTTTCCTTGAAATGGGATTGAACCTCCTCTTCTAAATCGATTAAGAAGAGATAAAATACATTTTGGGCCATCATTCCTATCAGCAACAGAGGAAACACTAAATTAAGGATTTTAGGTTTCCATATATCATATCTAGGCATGTCTTGGGAAATAGCACGAATCTGGTTTAGCAGCTTGATTATGGAACACCTTCTGAATCGAATGATGCGCCATAGAGCATATATGAAGCAACTGACGAACAGTTGAGGTAGAAGTCTGTGTATCATTTTGGTCGAGAAAAGAACACATACTGTTGAATAAATTACATAAAACACTACTACGTGAAATAATACGACCAAAAACTTAGCCACTATTGAGGAGAGCAGCGAGTTTTTGGGATTACAATTTAAAGGTATTCCAAGAACAAAGAAATAGTTAACGAAGTGTCCGTATTCTGTAAAACGTTGAGACATTCTTTTTGTATTCATCGTTTGTAAAGCGTTAGGACTATCATTAGTAAGCGAAACGCCATTTTCATTTATTCTGAACATATTTTATATTGTCTTTAAAAAATTTGCCCTGCTTCTGATGTTATTATGAAACGCATCTTTGCTGGTTTAAAAATTTGTCCTGTTTCTGGTTATATTGAAGGAACGCCTAACGCTTTTAGATATTTATAAAAAAGACACATTTAGCAGAATTACGTTATATGCTTTCATTATGTAAAACTATTCCACTTTTGATACTTACATAGGAAACAGATGTATTAGATAACTTCTTCAGTACGTCATTTGCTTTATGTTTCCAGTCTTATAATTCGCCTTTACTGCTCATGGGAGATAAAAGATTTTTTTTTATCTGTCACCAGTTTTCAAATGACATAGCATCATTTTACGATTTCTCTGGAAAGCAAAGTGAACATTCGGCTATAGAAAGGCTGTTAAATGGTTTGAATTTCCCTGGGATTGTAATTCTGTTTTTTTCTTTCTTTCAATTTCTGCATTACTGCTTTGATTATTTATATTTTTGCCGCAGTTTCCTTTGGTAGTTTCACTGATTTTAGCCACTTTGAACAATTTTATATTATGTAGAGTAAAAATTTCTGAAGACTTCCGAAAATAAAAAAGAACTAAATGTGATGCACAACAAACAGCAAACTTTCCTTCGTTTTGGTTTCATTTGGGTACTTTACAAATGACCAGCGTCAGGACTGCAGAAACAAAAAGAAAGTCAAAGATAAAACACATTTGCTTTTTGCTTGTACTAATTGTAAAGTTGATGTTATGAACTTTTATCGTTCAGTCTTATGAATCTGTGGTAACAAAGTACGCTTTTTACATGAAAAACTATTTTTAAATGAAGCATAATCTATCATTTTCGGTAGAAATTCTCTCAAAGCTCAAGTGAGTTATACAGCTGAAATCTAAAGAACTGAATGCGCACGGTAACTTTGCATAGCCGTTTCCAACCGTGATTTAAAATAATCTATAATCGAAGTGAAAAAACTAGAAATTTTTTTTTGAATCTTCGGATAGAATTGTTGTTCGAAAAACAATGTGAAATTTAGCAAGAATCAGATTTTGTTTAAAATTCAGAGGAGAAACACATTTTCAATTTTGTTTGTATTCTAAACGATTTTACAGGGAGAACTCAAAGAAGAACGTTTTAGATATCTTCTACAATTTCTGAAACTTTTTAACTGAATTTGTTTTTAGTTATGTTCCAAATTATGGTCTTTGATTGTGAAAACAACATATAGCCTTTTGAAATTTCCTTGCAGGAACCTAGCACATATGCGGGTTTTTGTATTGATATATTTATATTCTGCTCTTTGAGTTGGACACTTTTATGTCCTCATGAAATCCAGGGAACGCTCACCATTTCCAACAGTTTAGTTTTTCCGACACTTAGGTATGAATATTCATGTTGGTAATGTCAAGGTTTGATCTCGCTACTTTGTGCTAAAACAGCAATGCAAAAATAAATTTCACTTACTACATTACATCACAAAATATTTTCCTGCAGAAGTATTTTTCCAAGTAGTTAAAGGTTTGCGTTAAATTACTGAATTCTGGACGCATAAAGTAAATTTGAGGTTTATGTAATCTTGAACTTAAGAATGTATATAATCCATTCAGAAGCATCTTTCTAGATTTACGAACGTCATCTCTTCAGAATAAGACACAATTCTCTCAATACTAAAGTTGTGGCATCAGATAGAAACGAGACAAAGGTGTGTGACGCGCTTCATGACTTTTAAAAGGTTCAACAGTCAGCAAGGCTTTTATGGAAGGAAAGGCCATGAAAAACAAAAACGATATCGTGCAATATAATAACACAGATGCAATTTTAGCGAAAATTGTTATCGATCTTCACATTCTCTTTTGTGACTTCGCGTGCTTATAAGATGCACGAAGAACTCGGCGTTGATATTAGATAGATGAAGGAAAAGATTTGTATAAAGGATAATGCGCTGTTCTCCTCTTAATTTTCATGTTGGAGACTTTTATTTTTTTTATTGGAGATTTAGCGACCACCATGAGCAACTCAATGCGCTATAAACAGTCGCCCGTCCTTAATTTAGGATCACTGGTTCCAGGGAAGGGAGAGAGCCAGTGCCGTAAGACAAACACAATATCCATGCCTCACCGGGATTCGGACCCGGAGCCCTTTCGGACGAATGATCAGCGGCTATCGCTTAGACCACTGCGCCACCGGGGCGGCATTTTCAGAAAGCTGTGGTCCAGCAAGAAAGATCTTTCATTTGTTAGATTTATTTTTTGCTTCGTGGATCAACGACCACAGTGAGCATCACAAAGGGACTGTAAGTAGTCTACCGTCTCTAGTTTGAGTTATTGGCTGCAGTGAGAGGAATAAACCAGCTCCGTAAGACAAATACATAACCCATGCCTCATCTGGACTCGAACCTGGTCCCAGCGTGGACGACTTGGCAGGAACGTACTCCTCTAACCCCTCGGCCACTGCAGCAATCTCTCTCAGTGTAACGACCTCCATGAGTAATTTAAACGGTTATTATTAGGGTGTCCGAAAAAACCCCTACCGTTTTTGCATAGGACAATTCCACGACGTAATTATGCATATTTTCCGCCGGGCAGTTTTTCTCTGCTGCTGGCGATTGAAAACTCGTACTGTACGGAAACAAACGAGGCGTGAAACATATGTCGCAATCCATGCGTTAAACTTGTGATTCCGTCAATTTTTTTTATTTTTTTTATTGAGGGCTTAACGACCACTGTGAACAATCCAGTGGGGCTACAAGCAGTTGCTCGTCCCTAATTTAGGGCCACTGGTTCCAAGGAAGGGAGATCCGTCAATTGCATTGGATGAAAGATTAAATATTGGTTCTATTGCGACATTACCGAAAACAGGAGTTTAAAATTGCTGAAGCAGTCCGAAACTTTAACGAAGTTGAAGGTGAAGAGCTGGCGGTTACTCTGACCGTGCAAACATGGTTCAAGAAATTTTAAAGGTGCCAATCCATTTTTTGGTGTAAATATGACAAGGATGGTATCCTGACAATGGATATCATGCCGTAGTCAACCGAAAGCGGGCACTTCTGCAAAAAGCCAATGCAAAATTTCATACCACTAATCGCACCCAAGTTAAACTTTGTATAGTGGTTAGCATACCCAGGCGATATCTGGGAGACGCAGGTTCGATTCCCGCTCCAGGACGACAAAATTTTCAAATTTTCGGATATTATCTGATTTACCATCCTTGTCATATTTGCACCAAAAAACGGATTCGCATCTTCAAAATTTGTATGTATGGTGTAATCCAGTATTCCATTCAGGATGGTTCCAGAAATTTGCGGCTGGTGAAAATAAAGGGGCCGCCCCGGTGGCGCAATGGTCTAAGCGATGGCCTCTGATCATTCGTTCGAACGGGGTCCGGGTTAGAATCTCGGTGAGGCATGGATGTTGTGTTTGTCTTACGGCACTGGCTCTCTCCCTTCCCTGAAACCAGTGACCCTAAATTAGGGACGGGCGACTGCTTATAGCCCATTGAGTTGCTCACGGTGGTCGTTAAACCTCCAATCCAATCCAAAAAAAAAAAAAAAAAAAAAAAAGAAAGGGAGCTTCGAGTAGGACCTCTGCTGTTGATTCAGACTCCGTGCAAGTGGCCGTGCAGGACAATCCACGAGCAAGTACTCGAAAATTGTCAAAAACAAATGTTACAGTGGACAGCCCCCCCATCCTAAAACCTGAAGAAAACTTTAAAATTTGTCCGCCATGTCGCGTATTGTATGAGGCAGCTAGGAATCACAGTTCGGCAGGCTCACATGTTCTTTTACAGTTCAGTTTTTTTTATTTATTTCTCATTTACGTTGTTTTTTCTTTCGGATGTTCTCTAAATTAATTAACAAAATTGCGGGATAATTGGGAAGTCGCTCCAATGCTCTTGAAGGCATGAAACGCAATATTTTTGCCATTTTAAATTGTTTCTACCTGTGGGAAAATGTAGCACTCAATGGTTGCTCTGGAAATTGATAAGAGCAAAGCGATAGGCCCAGAAGAGGACTTCTAGATTTCTTGAGGAGGGGCCGATGTTACGACCCACCCCCGCCATTAATTTAGTAATTAATGGGCGTGGTTGATGTGTGAAATTAATTAAGTATTAATTGTTCGAGGCTTGATTGGAGTTTAAAAGAGTAAACAGCAGATAAAGTTTTATCTGGGGGTTTGGAAAGAAAAGAGGCGAAGAATTCTCTCTCTGGCTGGGTGGTCTCAGAATAGCTCTGTTAGGTCATAAATATCAGGGCGCAGCTGACGGGCAGCCTATGCAACACGGAAAGGGAAAGAGGAATACGTATCGAATGAGCCACTTGAGTAGGAATGAATGAAGATAGGGGACGAAAGGTTTAGCGAATAATCGTAAATTCGTCGATTGTTTGGGGCATTTTCGAGAACAATTGCTCTCTGTGTGGTCCGTGCAGAAAAATAAGAGTTCGCACTTGGCATGAAAATAAGGAAGAAAGTTCAGTTGTCTGTGCGCTCTCCGATGTGAAAGGCTGGATGCCTTGGATCTGCAAAAAATGAATTGGGAAAAATGAAGCAGCAAACCTCCCCGCATTTGGTAAGAAATGGAGACAACTCGAGGCAGCTGGAGATGCCAGTTTGCCATAAAGACAGCAGAATGCCTAAATCCGCAGGATAAAGCAGAAATTTCTAGGCTGGAGCGTAATGGAACTCAGCGACTGTTTGGCCTAATGAAAGCCAAGTTACAGGGGAATTAAGAAGTCTGCGAGTGGACAGTGGTCATTCCAATGAGAAGCGAAGCCAAGCAAAAGTCGGGTTCGGATGCCAACCACTGCAGTGTGGAATCGTCACCCCCATTCATCCCCTACTGTGGAGGAAGTGAAGAGATGCGCTTGTCTTACGGGGTGAAGCGAGGCCCCATGTGTGCGTGTGTGTGGTCGCGTAAGCAGCGAAGCCACTACGTGTAAGTGCGACGGGATAAAAACATGTCGAAAGAAAAATATGAGCGTAAGAGCGGTGGCTTCGATACCTAACAAATATACAGGTGAAATGTTGAGTTGCCGATATACGCTTAAGGTAAAAGCACGTCTGATTTCGCTCGGCCGAGAAAATTAATCTTGGAAACCGCAACATCAGATGTGAGAGGGCCTATTTTGCTTAACGGCCACCTTCAAATCGTCACGAGAATAGATCAGTGTGCACTCTAATCATTGCAACAAAGTGCGGCGTGATATTACCATTTTTAATTGTGTGCTTCATTTACATCAAGCGTCAAAGTGAAGTGTTGAATCATCGGTGCTGTCACATGGTGCAAGTGTCTGTGTGCGTGTTTTTTTTTGTCGAGTGATATTATGTGATGCACAACGGATTTGCACAGCAAAGTCACGAAACTGTAAGTAGATGAATATTTCCTTTTTCTTTCTTCGCACATCTGCGAACTTGTGCCATTCCGACACCCGAAGCTGCATGGACATAGATGCAGTAATGCTGAGTGACTGAACCTCAGAGGAAATACCTGCACATACAGATTTCAATTTCTTACAGGGCCCATTTCCTGATTACCTTTTTTACATGAATAAGGGAGAAGGTGTGGCCACAAATTCCGCTGGGCGGGACAGTTTCTTTTAACTTTGGTTCAGGACCAACGTCAGCGGGGCAGGGTTCTGCATGTGCATGCTTATTAGATTTAGTTAATTAACTTTGGCAGTATTTCGCACCTATAATCTTATACCGCAAATTAACGTGCTTGTGTATTTTGTGTCGCGAGTATTTTTAATGTGATCGTTTGCATATAATTTTTTTCATTCTCTAAGCAATTGTATATGAATATCACCTGCAGCTCTATTTAGTGTGTAAACGAGTAGTATCTCTTGTTCAGATAGTCCGGTGGAGACTCAGTCGGCTGCGTTATCCGACAGTAAAGTGTGACACCGTATGCTGCCCACATATGAGGGGCAATTGTCTATGCGCCTAGAGAGCGCCGGATCTGTTTAAATCTCGCAGAACGTTATTAAATGTTGTGTTGTGTATTTGAGAATCATGTGTTATTTGCGAAAGTGAGTGTTGTACTGGCTGGTTGGGGATTGAATGTACCGGAGTAAGATCCGGACCACTACACTCAGTCACGAATTGGTGATTGCGGGTGAACCTCATCACAACTCTGATCCCAAAGTATCATTTTTTTTTAGATTATTTTATTTTTTATTTGTTGTTGTTATTTTGTTCACAAGGTGGATTCACCCAAGCCTGTTATGCTTCGGGTCATTCTTCAACTTTTCATTTTTTTATGTTCTGGTGTGAATCTTTGAGTGCAGCAGTGCACCTGAGATTCTCACCTGGTGCCGCGGCCAACTAAATTGTACTTCAGGTCTCAAGCACCGTTACCGGCAGACTCGGCAGGAACACTGCTAGTGCCGTGTAACATTAATGGTGCCGTTGTCCCAGGATCGATACCTATATTTTGCAGCTAGCGGAACAACACTCATGTTCGTAAAATAAGTGCGAATTGACTGCCATTACTATTTTTATTTAGTTTTGTTCGGTGCGAATTTTGTATAATTTAGCATTAAGTAAGCCTTAAGCTGTTTTCTAAGAACTGCCATAATTTTAGTGGGTAAGAAAAACAAAATGGCTAACACGAAAAAATCGTCATCTGCGAGTCACATGGATTCAGATGATTCTGGTGGTCACTCTGACGGAGAACATGTGAGCACTGGGGCTGCAATTGTTCCGGAAGAGAGTACACCTGTTACAAGTACAGCGGGTACATCACAGCTGAGACAAACAGCTTTAGCCGCACCTATGGTTTACGGTGAGCAAATAGCGGGATGCATAAACATGTTGAGGCTATTTACAGGCACTGATCCGCTGTATCGTGCTAAACACTTTTTTCAGGATGTCGAAAGTGTAGCGATGGTGGGTAGATGGTGTGAGCAAACTAAACTCGCGATTGCAAAATCTAAATTTCGGGAGAGAGCTGCTGAATTTCTATCTGATAGCGATGAGCTGAGGGCTGAAACCGAATATGTAAATTTTAAACGGCTTGTCATTGATCGCTTCCAAGCCGAAGAGCCATTGGTAACGCGAATGAAGCAGTTTATGAATTGTGTGCAATTGCCAGGACAAGACGTTCGGCAGTACGCAACACGTCTTAAGAGCGCAGCTACGAAATATCATGGTCATAAGTCGGATATGTCCGAAGAGACAAGGAAGCACAGGGATCAAGAAGCGATGTGCCAATTTATTTCAGGGTTATCTGAATCGATTAGGCGTTGGGTACTAACAAAATGCCCGGAAACTTTGGATGCTGCAGTTCTCATCGCAATTCAAGAGGAGGAGAATTTAGCACTCATGGGTAGAAAAACTTCGGTGAATACGGTGGAAGGAGGCAGAGGGGACGAGGAGTCGGTAATGCTGGCCCGCACTTTGCAACAGATGTTGTCGCGTTTGGAAGCCATGGAGAATACGGTAGGGCAGTTAGTCGGGAATTCTCAGGGAAGAGAAGACAGGAAATCGGAAGGGAATGAGAGAAATAGAGAGACATTTCAGCGATCTAACCCCCAGCTCTTCGGGGCGGAACGAGCTAGATGGAAGGAAACAAGGCCAGATGATCGCCGGGGTTTCGGTAATCGAAATGATTCACTCGAGGAGAATTGTGGATCGCAACAAACACGGCGCAGCAAAAGTAGAATTGTGTGCTTTGGGTGTGGATTAGAAGGCCACGTGATCCGGTTGTGCCCTAATTTGGATGGGTCAAATAGGACGGAGACAATACCCAAACAGGTATATAGCAGAGGAAGTGGAAGAGATTCTCATTACGAGGTATCAGGAAAATTTGGTACACAGAAACCAGATTCCAAGAATAAGTCTTTAAACTAAATAAGGGTCGATTTGTAAGAGGTATCTCGGCCCAGTCAGAGTTTAAATCCTCTCAGGTGCGTTATGTTTCTATTCAAAGTGGGGACAATTTGCCGATTATTAACGCAGATCTCGAAGGCGACAAAATTAAGTTATTAGTCGACACGGGATCATCGGTAACTCTTTTGGCGAAAGATGCTTATTTAAGATTGAAAGGTCGCAGGAAATTGACTCCCATCAATTCAGATTTAAGGATAAAAAGCATCACAGGGGAAATCATTCCAACCTTAGGATGTTACAACGTTAACCTGCGAATCAAAGGAAGAAATATCTTGGTCAAAGCCCATGTGTCAAAATACCCGCTGAGTGAAAATTACTCAGCATTGTTAGGAATTGATGCGATGCGAACACATCACTTAACCTTCTCTGCCCATTCGAATCAGCTGTTGTTTCCCGACCCCCACCCACGCGGTGCTCTCCGCAGAAAGAGAGGGACGCGGACGATATGCTTGAGGAGGGGGTGACTGTTGCCTCCCTGGCGCAGAAAACTTGTGTCCCTCCCAACGCAGAAATGTTCCTTCAAGTGAAGTTGGGAACACCGCTTCGTATGAGAGTACAGACTGTCTTGTTTGAACCGCATCCACGTGCACGCAAAGATGGATTACTTTTGGCACGGTCTGTTAATAATGTCGCATCAAGTGGTTTATATGATGTAAAAGTAGCAAACACTAGTAGTTCCCCTATTTGGTTAAACAAACATACTAAGCTATTTCAAGTAGAACCTGTGGAAATCACTCAGAATTCACGGGAAATAGGTGTAACGCAGCGCGGTACTTTGCCTGTGTCTGCCGGTGATTTTAAATTGGAGCATTTGAATTATTTTGAACGTGAGAAGGTTTTGGAATTACTGATGACATATTCCGATGTTTTTGCACGGGATCCCATAGATTTGCAGGGCACTGACCTCGCTGAACATGAAATTCATCTAACAGATGACAAACCCTTTAAGCTTCGCCCATACAATGTTCCGCATGCTCTTAGACCTGAATTAAAAGATCAAGTGAATGAATTACTGGATGCTGGAATTATTTCTAAGTCGGATAGTCCATATAGCTCCCCAATTGTCCTCATTCGAAAACGGGACAATTCATATCGTTTCTGTTGTGACTTTAGAAAATTGAATCAGATAACCAGAAAAGACAGTTACCCAGTCCCCAGAATACAACAGACCCTATCTCTTTTGCATGGATGCCGAATTTTCTCGAAAATAGACCTTTTGGCAGGGTATCATCAAATCAAAATCAGGGAACAAGACAAGCACAAAACTGCTTTTTCCTGCGAATTTGGTCATTTCGAGTGGAACCGTCTCCCGTTTGGATTGTGCAACAGTCCTGCAACTTTTGAAAGAGCTCTAGACTCATTGTTTTTGGACAAGCGTGATGATGGCATTCTAGTGTACGTGGACGATATTTTGTGTGCATCTAAGACCTTAAATGAACACTTGGAGAAATTGGAGTTAATTTTCCAACGTTTAAGAAGGCACAAGCTTAAAATTAAGCCAAGTAAATGTGAGTTTGCGACCAAGGAGGTTACATATCTTGGGCACCTTCTGGATGGTCAAGGAGTAAGGCCAAACCCTGAAAACGTGGAGGCCGTACGGGATTTTCCAGCCCCACGCACTGTTAAGCACGTCCGAGCCTTCTTGGGAATGGCGGGCTACTACAGGCGCCATATCAAAAATTTTGCATCCATTGCCCAACCTTTGACAAATCTCACCAGGAGAAATGTAAAATTTATGTGGGATGAGCAGTGTGAGGAGTCCTTCCAGCAATTGAGGAGGGCGCTCATAAGTGAGCCGCTGTTGGCTTACCCAGATTTCTCGAAAAGATTCTTCGTGACCACAGATGCATCCAAATTGGCTATTGCGGGTATACTCGAGCAGGAGGACGAAGAGGGCGTCAGACATCCTATTGCATTCTTCAGCAGAAAACGTAATCCCGCAGAACAAAATTACAGCGCAACTGAGCAAGAGGCTTTGGCAATAGTTGCATCCATCACGCATTGGCGGGAATATTTAGTGGGTAGGCAGTTTACAGTTATAACTGATCACAGACCCTTAAAGTGGCTGATGACGCTAAAGACTCCCAACTCTAGGCTTGTTAGGTGGAATCTCAGTCTATCCGAATATGATTTTGATGTAATGTATCGCCCAGGGAAGAAGAATACAAACGCGGATGTGTTGTCGAGGCATATTGCAGCAGTGGTAGCAAGTGATGCGGCTCCAGGCCCTACATTTGATGCTGAGGCCATAAAGGCTGCACAACGGGCAGACCCGAATTTGGTCGAAGTAATCGATTGCATCGAGGGGCGTGACTACTCTGCTGTTGATAAAATCACAGATACCTACTTCATGCGTGACGACCTGCTATATCATTTTTCCTTGCCAGCCAAAAACAGTCCACGCAGACTTGTTACTGAACAGTTGGTGGTGCCTGACTCTCTAAAGTCTGAGGTAATGAGAGCTGAGCATGATGGTATAAGCGCAGGGCACTTAGGGTTTGAGAAGACATTGGGGCGAATTAGACTCAAATATTTTTGGCTCAATATGTTTGCTGATGTAAAAAATTACACTGCTAGTTGTGAGGAGTGTTTAAAACGCCGGGGCTACAAGAGAAACCAAAAGGCGGGTTTAATTACCCCGGAAATAGTGCCAGTTCCGTGGTCCAAAATTTCCATGGACATCGCAGGACCTCTTCCCACGACAGAGAACGGGAACAAGTACCTATTGGTAGTCACCGACTCTTTTACCAAGTATATTGAGCTAATCCCCTTAAAATCTCAAACAGCCAAAGAAGTAGCTGAAAAATTCTCGACGCACGTTATAGCGAGACATGGTGTACCTCATACTTTGTTGACTGACAGAGGAACGAACTTTTTGTCAGAATTAATGTCCGAACTCTACAGAAGATTAGGCATTAAGAAACTGAATACGAGCCCGAGGCATCCGGAGACTGACGGACAAGCGGAACGAAGTATCCGTACAGTGATGCACTCCTTAGCGCTTTACTGTTCTCCGACTGGGAAAGATTGGGATAAGTTTACAGATTTTGTAGCTATGGCGTACAGAGCGGCCACTCACAGCGCTACTAGGGAAACTCCCAATTTCCTCATGTTTGGAAGGGACTTTAATATGCCTGGGCATTTGCTGAGCGAGGAAATCCCTTGGAGCTACTCTGAGCACCCGAATGATGCAGAGAGCTTGGTTATGCGAATGCAGGAAGCATTCAGAATTGTTCGCGATAACCTTGAAGAGGCAGCCCAGAACTCAAGGGACTATCGGGCACGGACGGCAGTAGATAAGCAAATCAAGGTGGGTGATCTTGTTTATCAACACGACCCTTCGGCGTCCAAGGCAAGATCGCGCAAGCTGATGAAACCGTCCATAGGACCCTTTAGAGTGGTGGAAAAGACTTCACCAGTTAACTTCAAAATTGTGCCGGTGAACGATATGAGGCGTCCTCGCCTAACCCATGTTGATAGGATCTTTAAAGCCCCACAGAGAAGGGTATTCGACACGTGGCATTTCCAGGAAACAGTTCGGGATGCGGGAGATGAACCTGAGTCACAGCACCTCGCACGAACCACATGGGAGTCCGAAGATGCAGAATTGTATGAAGATGATGAATGGGAGAGCCCAATGTGGATGCTACAGTCGGGCGACCCAACGCCCTCCGCAGCAATTCCGCCTCCTCAGAAACAGAACCCTTTGCAGCGCGAACCCGCATGATTGTAGATCCCTTACGAGTGCAGGGAAGCCAGGTCAAAAGTCCTCCAATCATTTCGCGGGCGTCGCTGAGACCAAGGGATGATTACGGGCGGGTGTTAAGGGCTAGTAACACCATGCCACACACTGACAGACGGGGAGCAGTCGACATTATAGTGGATCCCCAGGAAGACTGTGACACCACGATTATCTACGATGTTGAGAAGGAACTCGAAGACAGTGGAACGCAAGAATTTGGCATCGAGCGCAGATAAAAGCGGGCGTAGGAGCATCGAACGTGAGAGATCTGTGGAACTCGTGGATTCTCGAAGCTATGCCTCATATTTAAATTTTCTTTCCGCCTATCTCGACGGGTAGCAATGAACGTGTGATGAAATCCTTAAACTTTCCTTCCGCTCTCAGGGCACTTAAGTCCGGAATTAGGTGCCTTGCGACGGTGGGAAAGGGTTGAGTGTTTACAGTTAAAAAAAAAAAAAAAAAAAAAAAAATGGAATGATTGGATGAATAAACTTCATCCAGTCATCCCTTTTTTTTCTTTCATGGGGGGATGGAATGTTACAGTGGACACCCCCCCCCCCATCCTAAAACCTGAAGAAAACTTTAAAATTTGTCCGCCATGTCGCGTATTGTATGAGGCAGCTAGGAATCACAGTTCGGCAGGCTCACATGTTCTTTTACAGTTCAGTTTTTTTTATTTATTTCTCATTTACGTTGTTTTTTCTTTCGGATGTTCTCTAAATTAATTAACAAAATTGCGGGATAATTGGGAAGTCGCTCCAATGCTCTTGAAGGCATGAAACGCAATATTTTTGCCATTTTAAATTGTTTCTACCTGTGGGAAAATGTAGCACTCAATGGTTGCTCTGGAAATTGATAAGAGCAAAGCGATAGGCCCAGAAGAGGACTTCTAGATTTCTTGAGGAGGGGCCGATGTTACGACCCACCCCCGCCATTAATTTAGTAATTAATGGGCGTGGTTGATGTGTGAAATTAATTAAGTATTAATTGTTCGAGGCTTGATTGGAGTTTAAAAGAGTAAACAGCAGATAAAGTTTTATCTGGGGGTTTGGAAAGAAAAGAGGCGAAGAATTCTCTCTCTGGCTGGGTGGTCTCAGAATAGCTCTGTTAGGTCATAAATATCAGGGCGCAGCTGACGGGCAGCCTATGCAACACGGAAAGGGAAAGAGGAATACGTATCGAATGAGCCACTTGAGTAGGAATGAATGAAGATAGGGGACGAAAGGTTTAGCGAATAATCGTAAATTCGTCGATTGTTTGGGGCATTTTCGAGAACAATTGCTCTCTGTGTGGTCCGTGCAGAAAAATAAGAGTTCGCACTTGGCATGAAAATAAGGAAGAAAGTTCAGTTGTCTGTGCGCTCTCCGATGTGAAAGGCTGGATGCCTTGGATCTGCAAAAAATGAATTGGGAAAAATGAAGCAGCAAACCTCCCCGCATTTGGTAAGAAATGGAGACAACTCGAGGCAGCTGGAGATGCCAGTTTGCCATAAAGACAGCAGAATGCCTAAATCCGCAGGATAAAGCAGAAATTTCTAGGCTGGAGCGTAATGGAACTCAGCGACTGTTTGGCCTAATGAAAGCCAAGTTACAGGGGAATTAAGAAGTCTGCGAGTGGACAGTGGTCATTCCAATGAGAAGCGAAGCCAAGCAAAAATCGGGTTCGGATGCCAACCACTGCAGTGTGGAATTGTCACCCCCATTCATCCCCTACTGTGGAGGAAGTGAAGAGATGCGCTTGTCTTACGGGGTGAAGCGAGGCCCCATGTGTGCGTGTGTGTGGTCGCGTAAGCAGCGAAGCCACTACGTGTAAGTGCGACGGGATAAAAACATGTCGAAAGAAAAATATGAGCGTAAGAGCGGTGGCTTCGATACCTAACAAATATACAGGTGAAATGTTGAGTTGCCGATATACGCTTAAGGTAAAAGCACGTCTGATTTCGCTCGGCCGAGAAAATTAATCTTGGAAACCGCAACATCAGATGTGAGAGGGCCTATTTTGCTTAACGGCCACCTTCAAATCGTCACGAGAATAGATCAGTGTGCACTCTAATCATTGCAACAAAGTGCGGCGTGATATTACCATTTTTAATTGTGTGCTTCATTTACATCAAGCGTCAAAGTGAAGTGTTGAATCATCGGTGCTGTCACATGGTGCAAGTGTCTGTGTGCGTGTTTTTTTGTCGAGTGATATTATGTGATGCACAACGGATTTGCACAGCAAAGTCACGAAACTGTAAGTAGATGAATATTTCCTTTTTCTTTCTTCGCACATCTGCGAACTTGTGCCATTCCGACACCCGAAGCTGCATGGACATAGATGCAGTAATGCTGAGTGACTGAACCTCAGAGGAAATACCTGCACATACAGATTTCAATTTCTTACAGGGCCCATTTCCTGATTACCTTTTTTACATGAATAAGGGAGAAGGTGTGGCCACAAATTCCGCTGGGCGGGACAGTTTCTTTTAACTTTGGTTCAGGACCAACGTCAGCGGGGCAGGGTTCTGCATGTGCATGCTTATTAGATTTAGTTAATTAACTTTGGCAGTATTTCGCACCTATAATCTTATACCGCAAATTAACGTGCTTGTGTATTTTGTGTCGCGAGTATTTTTAATGTGATCGTTTGCATATAATTTTTTTCATTCTCTAAGCAATTGTATATGAATATCACCTGCAGCTCTATTTAGTGTGTAAACGAGTAGTATCTCTTGTTCAGATAGTCCGGTGGAGACTCAGTCGGCTGCGTTATCCGACAGTAAAGTGTGACACCGTATGCTGCCCACATATGAGGGGCAATTGTCTATGCGCCTAGAGAGCGCCGGATCTGTTTAAATCTCGCAGAACGTTATTAAATGTTGTGTTGTGTATTTGAGAATCATGTGTTATTTGCGAAAGTGAGTGTTGTACTGGCTGGTTGGGGATTGAATGTACCGGAGTAAGATCCGGACCACTACACTCAGTCACGAATTGGTGATTGCGGGTGAACCTCATCACAACTCTGATCCCAAAGTATCATTTTTTTTAGATTATTTTATTTTTTATTTGTTGTTGTTATTTTGTTCACAAGGTGGATTCACCCAAGCCTGTTATGCTTCGGGTCATTCTTCAACTTTTCATTTTTTTATGTTCTGGTGTGAATCTTTGAGTGCAGCAGTGCACCTGAGATTCTCACCTGGTGCCGCGGCCAACTAAATTGTACTTCAGGTCTCAAGCACCGTTACCGGCAGACTCGGCAGGAACACTGCTAGTGCCGTGTAACACAAACTAGAAGTTTCTGAATCTACCATCGCTGAGCACCGGCAAAAGATAAGAAAGGTATACAGATGATGTCGTGAGACGTTTTGAGAAAAATTCATGCTCTGTGTCTGCTGGAAGTATGGAGGTGTAATCCACTTTGAACTTCCAAATGGTCGGCCTATCAAAGTCGAACTGTATTCTCTGTATTCTCAGCACCTGGATAGGGTGTATGACAAACATCAGAGGAAGTATCCTGCCTTAGTCAACCGAAAGCGAGCACTTCTGTAGCAAGACAATGCAAAACTTCACACCACTAATAACACCCTAGTTAAACTTCAAAAATTGCATGGAATCTTGCTGCTGGCTTATCCAGCATACAGTGCTCAGCTTGTTCCTTCAGACTACAACTTGTTCCCATTTGACTACTTTGGACTATATCGAATGCGAGTTTGAAGATCTCTTTGCCTCTAAAGTGAAAGCTTCGTATCGTGCAGGAATTAAATACACTGCCGGAAAGTGAAAAAAGAACACTAAGAAGGAATTGGCGGACGATCATGAAATTTACATATGTTAATGGGGTGGAGTTGACGTAGATGTGATGTTAATTTCGGGACCAATCGGTGAGCGCTTACGCCACAGCACGGCATAATATGCAAATTATCGTCGGTGGTATTTAAGGAGTATGGCGAAGTGAATGTAATCAGTCGTCGGCGTACGGACACGTGCAAAGATCCTGAACAAACTGCAATGCCGGGACATGAAAGACGTGTACGATTTCAGCAGTTATCGTACTTTGAGCGAGGTCGTCTAGTCGGACTCCGCGAGGCCGGGTGGTCGTATCGTCGTATTGCGGAGCGAATTGGACGGGAAGTATCGGTGGTGGTACAATGGTGGCGTAGATAGTCCGAGGAACATTCCCATACGAGAAGACGTGGAACCGGGAGTCACAGACGGACTGATGAGTGGACTGATCGAGGCCTAAGAAGAACGGCGTTGTCAAGCAGAACATCCACTGCGACGCAAATCTGAGCTGCCGTTGCACCTAAGGTGACTGTGCGAACAATTCGCAATCGTCTACTGGATGCAGGACTACGTGCACGTGTGCCTCTGGCATGTGTACCTCTAACTCCAGTCCACCGTCAGGGACGGCTGCAGTGGTGTCGCCAACGTCTGCACTGGAAAACGCAATGGCGATCTGTCGTGTTCAGCGATGAAAGCAGATTCTGCTTGGGAGCCTCCGATGGCCGTATGCGTGTTCGCAGGCACACAGGGGAGAGTCTCCACCCTACTGGCATCCGCCGGCGACACACAGGGCCTACACCTTGTTTCCTGGTGTGGGGAGCGATCTGCTATCACTCCCGTACACAACTAGTGTTTGTAGCGGGTATGTTAAACAGCACCTCCTACATCAACAACATAATTCAGCCCGTTGTTGTGCCATTTGTAAGGTCGGTTCATAGTGGTGTTTTTCAGCAAGATAACGCACGCCCACACACGGCACGTGCAACGCAACATGCACTTCAGGGTGTGAGACAACTTTCATGGCCTGCACGTTCACCGGATTTGTCCCCATTGAGCACGTGTGAGATTTTATGGGACAACGACTTATCCGGTCTCCACGGTCAGCCACGACCATCCCCGATTTACACGTTCAGGTTAAGGATGCTTGGAACTAAATACCCCAAACTTACAACCAACATCTGTACGACAGACTCCATGCCAGAATTGCACAGTGGGACGCAGTTCATGGCGGTTCAACCTCGTACTAACCATGTTACATGGAAATGTTACGTTTCAGTTTGCCAGCAAATACAGCTGTATTTTGCCATAATGTTTTGATCACGTTTACCTGTGTATTCCGTTATTATGCTGTATACATTTCGTTGCCCACAGTTTTTTTTACAGAATTCACTCTCCTTTGCTCATCATAAATTAATTCCTAACGAGTTCTTTCTTACCCGTGGTCGTGGCGCAAAGACAGATAGTATCCGCTTTTTCGCACTTTCCCTTTTTGTCGAAAGTGCCCCCTTGTTTACTACCTCGTAAATATCGTCCCGTCTTCGGCCATTCAAACTGAAGGAATGCGTCTCCTTTAAGGTGGATCTACCTGAAATATTTGCCTTGTATTTCCAATGTGAAAGCTTCTGTAGCCAGTTTCTTCGCAATTAATGCGTTCCGAAGGATGAAAATTTTAAAATCGATAAAAATAACTTTATACTTTATTTTATTTTTGTTTTTTTTGTTTGGAGGTTTAACGACCACCGTGAGCAACTCAATGGGCTATAAGCAGTCGCCCGTCCCTAATTTAGGGTCACTGGTTTCAGGGAAGGGAGAGAGCCAGTGCCGTAAGACAAACACAACATCCATGCCTCACCAGGATTCGAACCCAGACCCCGTTCGGACGAATGATCAGAGGCCATCGCTTAGACCAATGCGCCACCGGGGCGGCACTTCATATTTTAGCGTAGTATACTTAATATTTTCTAAATCTGAACCATAATTATATTAAAAATCAATAACGTTTCCTTTGGTGGTGTTGAGACCAGAAAATAGATGGCGCTACATTTACATGGGACTTACTAAATGCTATCATGTCGCATTCTTTTTTTCAATAATTTTATTAATTTTTGGAATGGAATCAAAATTTGAGTATATCGTGTGACAGTCTTGATTGTTTAGAATGATTTGAGCAAATTAGATTAAATGTTCTGATAACAATTTAGCTGAAAATGTTAACGTAATTGTAGATGTTGCTGATTTTTAATTCCGAAATAAACCATTTTCAGCTAAAACAATGTTAGAATATTTAATCTAAATGCCTCGAATCATTCTAGACATTCCAGACTATCGCATAGGTGGATACAAGTGTTGATTGCTGTCCATAAATGAATGAAGTTATTGAAAAAACTGCGATGTGATAGCATTTAGTAAGTCACATGTAGATGTGGCGCCATCTACTTTCTGGTCGCAACAACACCAAAAAAAAGTTATTGATTTTTAATGTAATTATGGTCAAATTTTAGAAAATACTAAGTATACTAGGCTATATCATGAATTTATTTTTATCGATGTTCAAATTTTCATCCTTGGAAACACATTAATTGTGAAGAAAATGGCTACAGAAGTTTTCCCGTTGAAAATACAAGGCAAAGATTTTAGGTGGATCCACCTTAAGAGGACCTCTCTCTGTCTCGCTGTGTTTCACTTTTTACACCCAATAATCCGCAACAGTATTAAGAAAAATTATTTACAGAAAGAAAAATGAAATTTCTTAACTGGTAGCTGCCTCATACTATAGGAGTTGCACAGAAAACATCTTAAAACCTGGTTTGTACGTAAAACATCGCATATTGAAGAAATTGCTTTCATTTCTGGTGCACAAAAGCAATTCATGATGAGGAAAGTTTTTTCGAGTTTCGTTTTAATTTCCAAATTAATCGTCAAAACATCGGCCAGTAAAAGCCGTCATCGATGTCGTTTGTACGCAAAAAAAAACAATCTTGATTTGGCTCGTAATTTTTGAAATCAGTGGGAAGTATATTTCGTTAAATTTAGTAATAAAATGTCGGACTTATAAAACATCTAGTAAAAGTAGTTTTAAATTCGGCTAAGTGCATCTGTGTTACGCATTTTGTGTGATTCACATTTTCATATCGTTTATTTTCATGTCGATTTTTTTTTATCAAGGATAACATTATTTTGGTTTTCGATGTGTTACAGATTGATTTGCTTGAGCCACTGGGAAGAAAAGCAACAGTGATGAATATGTTGTCGTAAGTAGGGCTCATGACCAATGTCCTTGGAAACTGTTGCTTATTTGCGAAGCTGCCAAATTTTGATGTTAATCCATCTATGAACAGTTATGGATGTACAGTTGGCATACGAAGTTTATAATGTCTTTTACTCCTACGTTGATGAAATATTTCATACGAAAGGCGTTAGAGCACCTACAAATGAGATACTGTATGCTAATATGCTTGGTCTTATTAATTTCACCCTGTAAATCACACTCATCAGAAGCCATTAATTCAAGGATATTTTTGCAGGTTTTCTAAGCCACGTATTCTGTGCTGCACTGATTTTAGAGTTCACAATGCTCTACTCCCCTGAATGACAAGAAATAATGTCTCTGATCTGTTTTAACAACCATCAAATATCTGTTAATTTAGATTATCTATAAAATTGGAGATATTATAGCATTCTTGGAAGATTGACGGACTTCACAGATGAAGGTTATTTATTCAAGCAAGTAGGTACTATGAAAACTATTACACACTATTCCTTGTACTATTACATACATCTGAAGACGAGCTCAACGTGATCTTGAAAGTGCAAATGTTTTTAACTTGTGTTTGTAGTGTATACAATATTATTTTTTTATGTATGTTAAACTCATTTAAATCGTGTATTAGATGACAAAGCTGCTTCATAGAAGGACCACTTTCACGGCTCTTAGAAAACAAGTTACTAAAATCATGCAATGTATGGATTATGATATGCTTTCCAACATACCACAAATCATTACTCAAGTTATTACTCAAGTTATGAGGATAATGGCTGTGGAATAAATCTCGCTCCTGTGCCCTGACCTTTGACCTCATTTCGATTATATTAAACAGAATTTGTTCGGTATGCCTCCGGAACAACATACCAAAGTGTTGTCGCAATAAGAGCACTTTTAGTCAAGTTATGAGGATAATGGCTGTGGGATAAATATCGCTCCTGCGCCCTGACCTTTGACCCCATTTTTGATGATATTCAACAGAACCGGATCAGTATACTTCCGGAACAACATGATAAAGTTTAGTCTTTCAGAATCGCTTTATTGTACAACTAGGAGTATACAATAAAATAGGGCATAAAAACATGAGCAAAGGACATACGACACTCGGACAAAATCACAAGCAATAAATATAGGGCATACATGAGGAGAACTAAAGATAACGAAATAGAAATCGTGGGCGCTTGTATTATAAAATACTGAGTGTATACAATAACACCAGGGCTGAGAAGAAGAGCTAATATCAAGGCAATAGCACGGAGGAGTCACAGGCAATTGCGTGAGCATTCATGGCAAAAGAAGCATACAGAATGAACGCGTCGGCTCGCAGGCCAATCTCAAGAAACGAGGGCGAACAAGAAAGCAATAGGAAAGCACGAGGAATTACACACTAAATGGCACATATGAATGCAGGGCAAACAATAAGAGTATACATAATTCGGGCACATACATACTACAGGTGATGTCACTATAGTAAACAAAGAAGTATTAGGAAAATCGAGAAACCAATATAGCACATACAAAACCGGGCGATACACAAGTATAACATTGAGTATGCATGGAGTAAGGAGAAACATGAGAACATGGGCACGCAGGACGCCTCATAGTACAGGGACAGCATAATACAACAAGTACATAGTGAGCGACAGGCCATAGCATGGGATTATAACACTATAACAGGAAGAGCTTGAAGTATGCATAAGATAAGGAAGATACAATACAACGTGGGCACGCAGGCGATACTCGTAGAACAGGAGCAATACAATACAACAAGATAATCAACAAGAAGAATAATACACGTAAAGTTCAAATGATGGGTGTAGGACTAATCCGAAAACCAGAACAATAGTACATAAAACGTCTAGGCAGGAGCAAAGTCAGACTAATAGTAAAGGTCGGACGAATGTAATTCTTCCCAAAGAGTGAAGGCGTCAATGAAGTCATCATCATTGGCAAAGTCTTGTGGAAATGGCTGTGGTGGAAGTTGGGAACATGGTACAGACACAACAGGAACCGCTGAAGAAACTTTGATTTTGGCACGACGTTTCCGCGTGCGCTGAGAGGAGCGACTTGCACGTTGCTTTGGAATGGCCCCTGTTAAGGGCGCCGAAATAGAGGGCTGAGCAGAAGACGACAGGTCGAGCGGAGATGAAGATTGTAGAACAACAGAGGACGGAGGTGGTGCAACAATGGAACGCGGAGACGGTTGAATGGAAACGGAAATAGACACGGACGGAGCTGCAGTTGCAGTCGACGAAGGCGTGACAGAGGGCTTGGAGGACGGACGCAGATGATCAAATCGCCGAGCCATCGACAAGTCCCTATCTGCCGTGTACGGAGGTTGAAGTACGATCTGGCAGAACACCAGGAGTCTACAGCTTTGTTATAAGTGATTCGAGAGCTACAATTCTCACAACATAGTACAGGGATCTTAATTAAAGTGAGATAATGGAGAGCTTCCTTGATATCAGCAGGAGCAGTCTCATAGGGGTGCTTAGAACAAAGAAGTTGACATTCGGAAGCAGAAAGATGCGCTGAGTATTTTGGAGGCAGAGAAGTATCCGAGTACTCTGTAGGATCAGAACCTGAATCCGTAGCTGAAGAAGTGTCCGAGGAAACTGTGGAAGAAGCATCTGAAGAATGTTTCGAAGAACCGGCGGCGCAAGTAGACAAGCCGGGCAATGATGAACGTACTAGTGTGTCGTCAAGTGATGCGGAGACGATGGGTGAAGAGCCAGAGGCTGGTAACGACGGGTCAGAAGAGCAGTGAGAAGGAACAACGGCCGAAGCCAAGTCCGGGCTGACGGAGATGTGTTCCGTACTCGGCGGAGGGGAGACCACCGATGTGCTCTCACCAATGTGGGACGAGTCCAGAGGCGATTGCAGAAGAAACGCCGGGGAGTCCACAAGAGGTACAGTGGAGATCGTAGCAGCTGAAGATGAAGCAGGCATTGTAGAAAAATCCTGGTGTAAAACGGCGGAGGAACCAGGTGGAGGCAACAAACTGGAATAGTCCTGTTGCGGTGCAATGAAAGGAGCAGGTAGAGATGGTAAACTGTTGAACTGAGAAAGAGCTGATGAATCTGGAAGAAACTCAGTGGTGGAAGATGGGTAGGCCAGAGAAACAGTATTCACAGATGGAATAGGTATACCCGAACTGGAAAGCAGCGGTTGACTGAAAGAAGCTTGGTATGATGAGAGTAAGGAAGAACTTGTCGAAGTGCTGAAGTCCAAGGCCACAGAGAGTGGAGAATGTGAAACAGGAGGATGGAACAACCCACCTGGTACAGAGGGTAAAGTTCAGGCAGTGGAATAAGACAATAAAGGTGCAGACTGAAAAGTCTTAGCAGATGTCGTAGTGAGAGCAGAAGAGCCAAGAGGTGCAGGTGACAATGCAGCGTTTTTAGCTGGGCAAGAAGCACGGAGATGAGTAGGTGATTTACATATGAAGCACTGAAGAGCAGTAAAAACATTCACAGCACGAATATGTTTACCACAGACTACTTGGAGTGTAGTCGGACAGGAAATAATCGAAGCTTCGTCCAAAAACACGACGAGAGCCTGTCGTCGGAAACTAAGATAAGGACGAGCTCCTTGCTCGTCCAATGCGGCAGGTAAGGTACGAATTGGACTAATAACAAGTCCACAACGAGAAAGAAAACCAAGGAGGACATCATCAGAAATTTCCGGTGGAACAGGAGACATGCTTACAAGGATAAGGCACTGTGCGAGAGGAATGGCGAACAGACGTTGATCACACACAAAGATGCGAGAAGATATAACTCGTGTAACATGAGCAGGAGAGGAAAACTAAATAAGCACAGAGCGAGGTTTACGTGCAACATGTGTAATGGCATCTGGAGGAACAAGTTCATGCAGAGCTGATGTGTACACAGTAAGTTTTGTATTGGGGAGAGCAACATATTTCACCCCTATAGCTAAAGAGGCTAGTAGAGACTTACCTCGGGGCAAAGATTCAGGAAGATGAAGAGTAAGAGTTGAATCCTGACGAGAAACAAGGAAGTCCAGGCATGACGGCAAAAGCTTTGAATGTGTGGTAGTGGGGGCCGACAAAGAGTGCTGAAGTTTATCTTGAAGCAGAACATCTGGTGGAGGCGTCAGTGGTGGAAGATATTCTGTTGATATTGCACAAGCCATGAGCGGTGGTAGACTGCACAATTGCTAGGAAGACAAATGGGGAAGGCACAACGAACAGGTGAACGAAGGCTGAGCGACAAACGATGACGACACAAGTAGAGCTGCAAGAGAGATGTCACAACTGTGAAACCATGACGTCACCTCAAGATCACTAATGGAAGACGACGTCATCAGAGGACCACTAAGGGAAGATGACGTAACCGGGAAAAGGGTAGATAAGCTCAGGAACACAAGCACAGAAGGCAACGTATAGGAACGCTGATGGAGAATAGAAGACAGTCAAGGCCAGCCACGATGGCCAGATGGTAAACAAACCCACCGAGGTGAAATATGAAGGAATGTCGCTATAATATTCACTTACCGGTGCGGAAACGTAGCTGGGAAGATTGCTGACAGCTTATTACTTGAGCGAGGTGCACAGGAAAAGAACAGAAGGCACTGGAACGTGTACACAGGGCGCACCCTTCAGAACGCAGAAGGGCGTGGTCAGCAGGTATTATTACTAAGAAAATCAAGTGAATATGCACAGTTCGGCTAGGAAACGTAGTGAGAAAGATAGCACATACCTTTATGCATGATTGGAGAGCAAAGTTCGGGAGCAACAGGCACTTTTACCGAACATACTGAGAAAAACGTGAAGATCTAGAGAGAGCACGTCCAACGACAGTTTTGTCGCAGTAGAAGCATTTTTACGTAAGTTATAATGCATGAGGGCAATGGAATGGATCCCGCTCCTATGTCCTGACCTTTGACTCCATTTTGCCCATTTTCAATAGGGCCCGTCCCATGGTAGTCCCCTACCACATACTAAAAGTTCATCAAAATCGAACCATTTTTACGCAAGTTATGAGGCATAAGGGCAGTGGAATGGATCCCGCTCCTATGTCCTGACCTTTGACCACATTTTGCCCATTTTCAATTGGTTCTATCTCCAGGTGGGCCCTTACCACATACTAAAAGTTCATCGAAATCGAACCATTTTTACGGGAATTATCGTGCGGACGGGCAGACAGAAGGACAGGCGGACATACAGAGGGACAAAGCTGGAGCATATACGCTTCTTCAACCTACGATTGAAAAGCGTAAAAAAACTGAATTTAACCAATGAAAATCGCCTTCAGTATTCTTAACTCCAAAATTACACTTCTGTTTGTGCAAATAGCAACACCAGGGAAAACTCTCGCTATTCAAATGAAATTCATATCACATATTCCTCATGTTACAGGAGATAACTGATAGACTACATTTGATTTTTTCGCTTCAAAACTCAGTATCGTGCAAAGCCACCTCGAACAACAATAGCAGCCTCTGTACGGCGTGGCGCTCAATGGAAGAGATTTTGATATTGTCTGCCAGGCTGCTTTTGCGCTAGACCAGAGTTCAATGGTGGTAACCAGCGGAGGCGCTTGGCGATCCACTCGCTTAGCTACCATGTACCCAGACATGTTCGATCATGAACACATCCAGCTCACGTGCAGGCCAGGGATGAAGCGTTATCAGCCTTGGACATTTCAGCCGCATGTGGATGGGTATTGTTCTACTGGAATATAGCACCAGGACAACTCTAAAGGAAAGGTACCACAAAACAATCCTAATGTATTGCTGGCTGTTGAGGGTTCCCTCAATTTGTATCAGGTGAGATTCCAAAATGAGCCCAATGGCGCCTGGCGTTGAGCCGGTAGGACGCAGCGAGGTGCCGTTCACCACGATGTTTTCGAACACGTACGCGACCATCATTGTGCATCAAGTTGAATCGTGACTCGTCAGAAAACACGATCTGCTGCCAATCAACGCGCCGATGTTTGTGTTCGAGAACCCATTGCAGCTTGAGGTGTCTGTGGTTGAGAGTCAAAGGAATCAGCAGCAATGGGCCGCTAGCGACCAATGCTTTGTCAAGCAGAAGATGTCAAACTGTGCTACAAAGCCTGACTTGTGACAGTGCTCCACTGCTGCGCTAATAACGTGGATGTCACAATGCGATCGGTCATGGCCATACGGTAGAGGTATCTGTCATTCCGTGCAGTCGTGGGATTTTGCGGTCCATCTGGGCGTTAAAGCCTTACATATCTACTGACGCCTCGTCTGCATTACTGTACTGGCGATTTGTCCCATACTAGTAGCAATTTCTAAGTAGGAAAATCCAGCTTCTCTCATTCCAACAAATCTTTCTTGCTCAAAGTCAGGTGTTCATAATTCGGCCTTATTGAGCAACGGGGCATAGTGAGATAGAGGAAAGACCCTTTCGACTCAATGTCGGCTCATCACTGATTTTAACATCTCTTTATGCCCAAGACCAGATAGTTCATAGGGCTCTGCTCTGAAATCACATGCACATTTTCACTGGCATTTTAATTATTTGCATGCCCCAACTTGTTGTACTTATCCTGTAAGATTCAAGCAAACACCAACAGTCCTTCATGGTGTTACAATTTGCACAAACAGCAGTGTATGCGTTGTGCATATAATACAAATACGATGATCAAGGGAAAGACAATAAATACCCTCACGGAGAGAAATTATTACGAATCTTTAGATGAAGGATTAGGATACGGCATTATTACATTTAAAGTTTCTCATGTGCGCTTAGCTGATTGCAAATGAAAAGGAAAGGCATGAAAATTGCATTCAGTCATTGGATCCAATTTTGAAACAATGAGCTTTCTTATTTCGTACTATTTTTGAAATAATTGTTTTGCCTTTTTTACGCTTTCCAACCGTAGGTTGAAGAAGCGTGTATGCTCCAGTTTTGTCGGTCCGTCTGTCTGTCCGTCCGCAACGATAACTCGCGTAAAAATGGTTCAATTTTGATGAACGTTTAGTATGTGGTAGGAAACCACCTGGGGATGAAAGCTATTGAAAATGGGCGAAATGTGGTCAAAGGTTAGGACATGAGCGAGATCCATTCCATCACCCTTAAGCGTCCTAGCTTATGTAAAATTGCTTCGATTGCGACAAATTTTTATCATGTTGATCCGGAAGTACACTGAACCTGCTCTGCTGAATATCATCGAAATGGGGTCAAAGGTCAGGACACAGGAGCGAGATTTATTCCATAGCTATTATCTTCATAACTTGACTAAAAGTGCTCCTATTGCGACAAAATTTTGGTATGTTGTTCTGGAGCTATACCGAACCAATTCTTTTTAATATCATCGAACTGGGGTGAAAGGTAAGGGCACAGGAGCGAGATTCATTCCACAGCCATTATCCTCATAACTTAACTAAAAGTGCTTCTACTGCAACAAAACTTTAGAACGCTGTTCCGGAGGTATACTGAACCGGTTCTGTTGAATATCATCGAAATGGAGTCAAAGATCAGGGCACAGAACCGAGATTTATTCCACAGCTATTATCCTCATAACTTGAGTAATAACTTGAATAATGATTTCTGGTATGTTGGAAAGCGTATCATAATCATTGCATTACATGATTTTACTAACTTGTTAATATAAAATAAATACATGAGTAAAGTCTGCATGTATTTCTTTATTTCAGGACTTAGTTTTAAAATGTCTTGCATCTCACAGGAAAGTTTATTTTTGAAACAAATAAGTGGGCGTTTGAAGCAGGAATTCTTATTTTCTTTATACTAATATTTTACAAGTGGATAGAATCCAATTCAGTATTCAAATTATTTCCCCTTCTTATATCAACAATTTTTAAGCGTTTTTCAGAAAACAATAGTACATGCATTTAACTCTTAATGCAATAGCACTTAGATTCTTAGAGGATTTATCACTTTGTACGAAATGATAAGTTTTAGAAAATATATTTTCCACCATACACATTTTCCACCATACACATTATCTGCAATAAGAAGCTAATCCCTACTGAAATTGGGAGAATAATTAAAGTGAAAAAGTTTCTTTCACATACGAAATTTCAGAAAAGAAATTAGATATTTCAATTGTCAGAAAATCAGGTTTCATAAAAATGTAACTTCAATACGCAATGAACATTGGTGTTAAATTGAATGTTTCCCTAATTTCTATGTGATGAAAGAAAGTGTTACATATGTTTTACATAGCTGATCAAAAACAAGTAATACACTGAGTTCGTAAGAACATCGGAGACCATGTAAAAGCAGAAAAGACTTGATTAAGCTTTCCGCATTTTCTTTTAGGTTCAAACATTTTAATTGAAAAAGATTCCAGTAATTGAGTGAGACATTACAGAATATTTTCTTTATTGGATCGGTTACCATTGCTTAAATTGCTCAGACAAAGTGCTAAAACGTTTCGCTTACCTTTAATATAACGCAATCATGAAGTCAAGAATATTTCAGACTGCGATTTGGCTCGTGCGTATTCTTGTTAATTCCGACACAGCATTTTCTCCAACTGGGTTGATTTGCAATGGCGTAAAGTTACCCGGATTCGAGATATTGAAAATAAATGCAGAAGAGCAGTTCGGTAATGTTGCAATTTGGCAAAATGTGACATCTGTTTTTTCAGCAATTAAATGTTCTTAATCCAGTTCTGAACTACCATGACAACAACAGATGTACAAAAGGTTGTACAAAATAATGTAAAAAATAATGTACATACAATGTACAAAATAATGTACAACAATTGTGAAAAAGGTTCCCAGGGCATATCAAGAACTGTCAGTGTAATTATGTTTTGAAAATTTGTTTTCGTTACCAGTGTGGTGAACAAATTACTATGCTAGGAACAACCACTTTTCATATCATTGCCATGGTATTCCTCAATAGTGATACATTTTAACCACGTTTGCTTGCCGGCAAATCGTCAGGCGAAGCTGTAACACAAAATAACCACTATTTTTTCATAATGTCCACATATTGAAAGATTCTATACTTACTCTCTCTTGTCTGACATGAATAATGCCTTTCGTTGAACTAGTGTTACAATATTTTGGCATACTGTTCAAAAGTGTGCCAAAACATGTTCTCTGTGTTTCCCTCTCTTTTTCGTGGTGAGTAGTTTTCTGTGTAAGTAGCGCGAACTTTCACTCAAGTTTGTTACAGAATCTCTTTTCTGGCAAACTGAGTCAAAAATTACTTTTGCATCAAACTGAAACAAATATAACCGAACTTTTTAAGTTTTTTCCCAACAAATAGTGTGCGGTGATGACAAAATTCTATGATACATCCTTTGACCTATAATTTTCTGAACGGTTTAATGTATTCCGAACTACCATATCAAATGTTTAGGTTCAAAGACGTGTTCTTTACATTCGAGGCTTGGGCTTCATATTATTTACATTATTTCAATGTAAAATATCCCGTATGAGCTACCATAAGATGCTTTGAAATTATTGTCTCGACAATATACGTGTATGTACAGCAAGAATTTCAACATGCGAGTTGATGTACCAGTGAAAAGCGTTAGGTTCTTCGAATCGTGAGATTTCACTTATAGGAAAAGAGATTCAGAGAAAGAGTAAAATGCCCTATTCGAAGAATTTCTTGCGATTGTGTTTTAAGTGAAAATTATCTGAACGTCTTCATATAGTTCTAAAGTATTTCGAACTATCATATCAAATGTTTATGTCCAAAGACGTATTCTCTACTTTTGAGGACTTGGACTTCATATTATTTATATTATTTGAATGTAAAATATCCCTTATAAGATATCATTAGATGGAATAAAAATAACAACGTTTCTCACAATAAAATGCGTATTATACATCGACTACATTTTTGCAGAGCGTTTGGCTCGGCATCATCAGGACGAATGGAGCGCAAGCATTTAAATCATTTTGACATCATCAGAGTTATGACAGTCACGGATTTTGGTGAATTGTATTTTTTTTTTTTTTTTTTTTTTGGTGAGAACAAAGCATCATTAGATGCTTTGAAATTGTTGTCTCTTGTGTGTAAGGCAACCATTTCAGCGTGGAAGTTGAAACACCAGTGAAAAGCGTTGGGTTTTTTGAATCGTGAGATTTCACTTGTAGGAAAAGAGGTTTAGAGAAAGAGTATAATGTCCTATTCGAAGAATTTCTTGCGATTGTGTTTTAAGTGAAAATTATGTGAACGTTAGATTTGATGTCTCTTCGCTAAGACGAGGTATTAAAACGTCTTTGAGGGTTGCTTCTGCCAATACTACAGAGCTGTTGAAATCTGTCACCTTGCGAGTAAAATGAAAACAAGATATTCTACAATTGCATGATCATAAGTGAATAGGTGGCCAGAGCACCAAACGCAGTTAAAATAGCACCTTTGGTGAAATATATCACACCCCAACCCGAAAGCATGCGCACAGGCTTATTTGCAGCAAATTTCAAACACTTCTGAAATCGTTCGTACCTGCATTCTGCTTCTAACGACTCTTCGTAAAGTGAAAGTAAGGAACACTTGATCGCATAAGATTTTTCCGATACCTCCGATGCGCAAGTAAGCATCCCCAGCACAGCAATGCCACAGGTAGCGAGTGTAGAATAACTCCCTATTTCATTTAGGTTCTGATTGATGGGCGTTGAGCCTCTGTTTATTGACGCAATCGTAAAGAACATAAAAGTAAAAAAAATGACCATGAGAAGAAAGCTCGGAAAGGAGAACACTTGCTGGAAACGATCGATGACCTGAACAACTGTTTTGTACATTTTCAGGTGTTTTCTTATTTCATGGAAATGCTGGTGTTGCCAAGTCAGTCTTTTCATCTGCAAATTTAAGCTGATCAACAAACTTCTGAGACGGCAACATAAAATTCCGTAAAACAGAGCAAAAAGGAGTGGGAACGTCATCTGATGAAAAGTCAGCATTAGCTGCGTGATAAACACTAATACATTCAGCCATTTTGATGTCAATTCGATGTTTAACGCAAAGAGCATAACATCGACGTAGAGCATCTTTTTCGTTTCCGAATCAACCAGAAATACAGCAAGAAGGGCTTGAATGACTGCTAAAACAGCAATTATAAGTAATAACAAAATAATTGTTTTCTTGTTTTGCGAGGAGTTAAAAGATATTTCTCTCGCAGTTTGATGAAGGTCTTCAATCTGTGCTATGATTGCCTGCTCACTGTATCGAATGGCATGCCACAACCCGTATGTTAAAGAAATCGTGACTACTAATGCTAGAACTGCTTGTAGGGGAAAGTATATCCGAAGACTTATTATTGTATATATATGGTATGCCTTTACTAAATGAAATATTACGATAAAAGTAAGGGTGCAGCAGCTTTTTCTCGCAGCGCGATACGAGCTGATTCCGAGCAGGAAAAATACATTTGAAAAAACTTTACCTTCAAGGGAAGTCACCTTCCATTTTGTGCACTGTTCAGCGTAATTTCTGCTCGAATTTGTTCGCTCCATGCTTTCGTCTGGTTTGATAAATCCCTGTATACCTTCTTCCTAAAGTCTTTTAAAGAGCTTCCAAAAGCGTAATACACATTCAACAATCTATACCGATTTTTCTGATATGCTTTAACCTACGACCTTCTGCCTTGAGCGCATGTGGTAATTTAAATGACAAGGGTTATGTTGTTTGGCGAAAAAGTGGATGAAGTGGTTTGTGCTTTCACGCTTTGACATTTACACCCTACAAGCAGTCTTGTGATTCCATGTTTTCCGCTCCAGCACTAACGACTGATACTAGCGAATCTATTTTTTCTGAAATTTTTAAAATTCTTACATCCATTTCATAGATCCACATGCGAAGCATTTCTCTATATCTGTAGCCTGTTTGGCAGCTGCTACTCTTCACGAAGACTTTTCACCTTTGTGAAGTTACGAAATACTGTGTTTATATGTATTGTTTGTCACTCTTACTTCAAATAATGCTCAGAATGAATGTACCCTTTTCAAAATTAAATATTTTGGTTAGTTATTTATATTATGGGATGTAAGGTCAGGTGATGCGTAACATCACAGCCTCTCCTTGACAAATGTCAACCCCGCCTTCTCGTGGTACATCCTGTTCCCACTAAAGGGGCTCTAACGATCGCCAATAGCGGTATAACTATACCATCGGGATTAGAGGAAATTCTATCCCACACTCACCAACCCGCTTGGCCAGCGTGGTGAGTTATGGCCAACCCCCCCCTCCCAAATGACTCCACAACTTAAATCTTGGCCCTCCGTCTCCGGCAGCTGGAATGTACCCGGCCAAGGCAGCGGCCAGTGCGACATGAAGGCAGAGGGTGCTAAGAATCCCCGGAGGACCGGACTAGGCTGCCATCTGATGCTGACCTTAGCTACGTACAACGGACGCTCCCTATCTTCTGATTCAAGGCTTCTTGAATTGGAAGAGGAACTACAAAAGATCAAGTGGGACATCGTCGGGCTAAGTGAGGTAATTAGAAAAGGAGAAGATCTCATTGAACTGAAAAGTGGACATCTCTTCTACTATCGTGGGACAGATACTGGCAGAACTAGTGGTGTTGGATTTATAATAAACAAGAAACTGAAGGATAAAGTTGTAGAAGTTGAAAGTTCCTCTGACAGAGCTGCACGACTCGTTATCCAACTCTCGAGAAGATACCAGGCTCAGATTATTCAAACTTATGCACCCACCACAAGTCATGCTGAAGAAGAAATTGAAGAATTTTATGAGGAAATTCGTGATCTAAATAATAAAGGTAAGCAGCACTTGAAGATAATTATGGGAGATTTCAATGCAAAAATAGGGCAACGGCAACAGAATGAAACTTCAGTAGGAAAATTCGGTCACGGCAACAGAATGAAACTTCAGTAGGAAAATTCGGTCACGGCAACAGAAACCAGCGTGGAAATACTCTCGTAGAGTTTGCAGAGGCAGAAGGGTTTTTCATCTTGAACTCCTTTTTCAAGAAAAAGCCACATAGGAAATGGACATGGAGACATCCAAATGGGACGACAAGTGAAATTGATTTTATTATGTGTAACAAAAAATTCGTCATAGAAGACTGCAGTGTGCTAAGCAAGTTCAACACAGGCAGTGACCATAGATTGGTGAGATGTAAGATGCACCTCAACACTAAACTCGAACGTAGCAAGTTCATAAGACAAACAAAATGTATTGACAAACCCAACCTTAAAAAACACCATAATACCTTCAAATTGGAACTGAAGAACAGATTCTCTGCTTTAGAAGGCCTAACATCGGAAGAAGTGGATATTTCTGAAGTTAACAGAAAAGTAACCAAAGCTCTTATGGAAACAGCAACAAAATTAGCTGGGTCTAAGAACAAATTGCATGTGAACAAATTATCAGGAAAAACCAAAATGTTGATGCAAAAAAGAAGAGTGATGAGGACAACTAAAGAAGATGTGACTTCCAAAGTGGAATATATAGAGCTATGCAAGACAGTACGAAATAGTATCACTGAAGACGTAAGGATATTCAACTGTGAACTAGTAAGGAAAGCAATTGAAAACAACCAAAGCCTAAAGATAGCAAAGGGACATCTCAGTAAGGGGAAAAAACAGATTATGGCACTGAGAAAAGAAGATGGTTCTGTAACAAGAAATAGAGGCGAAAGTTTGACAAGAGTGAAAGATTTCTACTCCAAATTATATGAAAGGGATGATACATGTACTCCAGACGTCATGAAAGGTACCAGTACCAGAGTTCTTCCAGTCCTTCCAGCAGAAGTTGCACATGCAATCAAGAACATGAAGCGGGGAAAAGCTCCAGGAGAAGATGGAATTACTGTAGACATCATACAAGAAGCAAGTGGAGAAATCGAAACAGTACTCGCCCAAATTTTCACTCGATGCCTTAATGAAGGGAAAATTCCTGAGGATTGGAACAACGCTACAATGATCTTGCTACATAAAAAAGGTGACATTGAGGATCTCAGGAACTACAGACCTATCAGCCTCCTATCCGTGGTTTATAAAATCTTCACTAAAGTTCTTTCACACCGCTTGAAGGTGACACTGGACATGGCTCAACCGAGAGAACAAGCTGGATTCAGGAGTGGCTACAGCACAATAGATCATATCCACGTACTGAGAGAAATAATTGAAAGAGCGAGGGCATATGAGCTTCCATTGTGCATGGCTTTTATCGATTATGAAAAAGCCTTTGATTCGGTGAAACCATCAGCAGTTGCAATGGCTCTGAAATCCTGCGGTATTGAAGTGCATACATTAATATTATTAATAACATCTATGAAAATGCAAGTGCAAAGATTCGGCTGTTTGAAAATACAACACACATAAAAATTTGAAAAGGAGTGAGACAAGGTGACACCATATCTCCGAAGCTCTTTAATGCCACATTGGAAAATGTCTTTCAATCACTGAACTGGGAAAACAAAGCAGATTTCGTTATGCATGCTATTCGCCTGCTTTCAGAAAAATATTATTTCGCGGAATATACGAGATTTTTCTAACAAATGATCGAAAAACGTTTATAGGGTTTTTGAATTTCCGCGCTCCAGTTTTGGCAATATTTTTAGTCTGTATAATAACTTTTACAATGTCATTAACACTTAGCAACTTTCGTCTCTGAGAAAGTTACTAAACTTTGAGTTGTTATGAGAAAAGTCTTGCAGGCACAACAAATCCAGAAAAAACGCTAAATTGAATGAAATAATGTATAATATGGAATGTAACAGAAACGTTAAATACCATACTTCCGATTTTAAATATCTATTTCTGGAGAGATCATACCCTGATTCAAAGTTTTCTGTTTCAATTTTAATTTGAATAGATCTTTTATAGAACAGCTTACGTAATTTGCAAAATGAGCGACGTATTGTCTCTGTTACTCCTTTGCTGTCCCAGTCTTCGTTGAATTTTGTAACTCTTCAACGGTTTTTCGTTCAATTATTTTTAATTCGGCTGACAATGGCCTTTAATAACTAATTTCCGCGAAATGTTTTGCTCTGTTTTAACGTTCATCTGATTTCTTTTTTTAACGCATCTTGTACTTATTGACAAATTCTGGATCCTTCAAGGTGTTTACGGAACGAAGGTATTTACAGAACCGTGTCGTTAATTAACACTCTGGAAGAGTTTGAAAGCACTGAAGTCCAGGGTTGTCTTTCAGAAAAAGTATTTGTAACTACAGATTATCAGAAATGAATAGCATATTTCCCAGAAATTCTGATGAACATTTTGTCCTTCTAAAAAGAGAAACTTCAACTATTTCATTAAGGTTATGTAAATTTTTTTTGCTACAAGGCAACAACGTGTAAACATATTTCTTTCATGAACGTGGAGTGTTTACATTCTGTATCACATCGGGTGAGAAATCTGCCATTCGCATATTGTATGTAATGAGATGCACCAAAATTCTTTCCGATCTTTTTTATTACTCACATTCATTCACACTAACACTTTGAGCCATGTTGCAGAAAACTGATCTCTACTCTGATTTGGGGGAATGCATCAATACCATTCAAAGTTGTGAAGTTGCAAATATTGAAGTGATCAGGCGCATGTGTAAGGCAGAAATGTGCGTGCTAAACAAGTTTATTCCGCATATAGGAAAGCACATTTGAAAATCATTTCTCTCCATTTCTACAGCGTTTTTCTCGCACTCTATTTCAAAAATCTATTAAAACAGTCTTTTAAATGTTGAAACCTAATATCATTAAACTACTGAAAACTAAAATAGTGTCCAAAATGTCAAGCAAAATGCTATTCCTACTCTGAAAAATGGTCCTTTACTTCCATTCATCTTTGGCGAAATAAAGATATCGCTTTTCAAACCACGCTCTACCATCAAAGATGCGAACTTCTTTCTTTTGAGATAATATGTTTTCTGAATAAGGTGTTCGTGAGACTTCCGCTTAATACTTTAGAAAGATGATCTGACACTGAAAATGCATGCGATGGGCAGATCAATAAGCGTATCAACGTCGCTTTCTTCCTACGGGAAATTCCCTCTTTTATGAATTTCAAATAAATGCAGGGAAAACCACTCTTATGAGCAAACAAAAATGTAAACACATGAAGCTTTGTCAAAGAAACCGCTACCATAAACCCCCCTCCCCCAGGAGTTGTGATGCTCTCTTTTCCATCAAGCATAAAGCTTTGCATGAAATAAAATGGTGCCTTTTTTTTTAGTTTTGATTCTTTCCTTTACCTGGGATATGTAAACAGAGATTGTAGATATCACTTTTCTTATTCTTGGGCCCTCATACAAATTAAAAAACAACTCGTACAGCCCTATGAAATAGAACTCATTAATTCATACACTCGACGTGGATCAGGAACACCAAATAGAAATCATCGCTCTTTCCACGTTAATAAGTAAGTCTCGGAAAAATTCTCTTCGGCCACCACCGGGAATCGAACCCAGTGTTTTCCAGTTACGCACCAGACATGCTACCACCACACCATAGCGGCCTGGAATTCTCCAGACTCACATGTGATTAAATGCCAAACTACATGGCAGGTTGCTTCGCTGAGCCCCTCACCATGCTTGGGATTCACCAAAGAAGGAAAGCAGCAACTGAACAAATAACTAGGATGCGAATGGATAATTGATTCAAATACTCGACGTGGATCAGGAACACCAAACAGAAATCATCGATCTTTCCACGTTAATGAGTAAGGCATGGAAAAATTATCATCGGCCGCCACCGGGAATCAAACCCAGAGTCTTCCAGTTACGCGCCGGACATGCTACCAATGCACCACAGCGGCCTCGAATACTCCAGAGTCACATGATATTAACTGCTACCCCCGCACAATGCTGGGGATTCATCAAAGATGGAAAGCAGTAACTGAATAAAGAATTAGCCTGTCCAGCGCGTAACTGGAAGACTCTGGGTCCGATTCCCGGTGGTGGCCGATGACAGTTCTTCCGTGACTCACTTATTAACGTGGAAAGAGCGATGACTCCTGTTTGGTGAAACAGAGCTCAAAGTCGTCGTCTTTTTGTGACAGACAGAAATATTTGCATGGATAACTACATGTTTTCCAAATGAACACATATTTCCTGGTTAGAATAAATCATCAACGTTTATTCACAACTAAATGTTTTATTGACATCGAATATAGTTTTGCACAGCGTTTGGATCCACATAATCAGGTCGCATGGAGAAATTATATAAATTATACATACTGTATTTTCTGCTTCAACTCTTGTTGCATCACAAAAATATCCTTGATTCAAAAAATTGTAACAATGAATCAGATTTGTCTTTCAGGACCCGAGATTTGAGGAATCAGGAATTGTTTCACGGTGAAACATTTTCGCCAAACATGAAGTGTTAGAAAATTTTCTTATAGATTAATATTTCTTAGGAGACCTGAAATCTATTTGTACACTAACGTTTGCAGACTTCTAAAGGATTATTATTTCCGTACACTAAACTAAAGCTAAATTTCCGCCACTGTAACGAAAATTCATCTAATTGACCAGCTATGACCAATGACCATTGACCATGACATGACCATTGACCATGACATGACCATAGACCAGCTATTGACCCTCTATGAAGAAGGTTTGGGAAGAAACTGTTTCCCAGAAACTGAAAACAACAACAACGTAGAAAATTTTCTTATGCAATCAAAATACCTGTGGGAAGAAATCTTTTGACCCGTGATTTGCACAAAAGCAAAAGAAAATGAAATAACGTACACGGTCGAGTCACATTATTGTGACCACCAGCTAGTATCCAGAGTAAACGCCCTGTGCAGCACGGACAGTAGCTTGACGGGCTGGGAGTGACTCAATGAGGTGCTGGAAGGTGTTCACAGGTATGTGGAGCCATGCTGACTCCAGTGCATCTGACAGCTGCTGGAGGGTGTGTAACGTACCAGGAGATGTGACGTACCTGCCAGAAGGACGCACACGAGGGAGATGATGTAACGTACCAGGAGATGTGACGTACCTGCCAGAAGGACGCACACGACATAAAGGCAGATAGGAATCAGAATGAAATGTCCGCGTAGCTCAACTGGTAGAGTGACTTATTCCGGAATGAGGGGATCCGGGTTCGAATCCTGGCGTGGACAGAAATGACGGAGAAATTTACTTCGTTATAGGTGGGTGGTGGAGAATCCATAGATGGAACAACACGTTCAAGGTGGTCCCGCAGATGATCGATTTTGTTTAAGTCTGGGGAATTAGGGGGCCATGAAAGAACTTTGAAGTCTTCATCGTGCTCTGTCAATCACTATCGGACATTTCTAGCTGTGTGACACCTCGCATTGTCGCGCTGGAGGATTCCATCCGCCCCAGGAAAGACAATCATCACGTATGGGTGCACATGGTCTGCAAGGATGGATTTATAACAAATTCGGTCCACAGTGCCTTCCCCGGGTATTAGTGGACCCAGGAAATGCCACGAAAACATTCCCCAGACCATAACGCTAACACCACCATCTTGCGTTCTTGCAGCAATGATTGAAGGGTGTTTGTCCTCCGATGTTTCTCACCTTATATACCAATGTCCATCAGTTCGATGTAGCTGGAAAAGTGACTCATCGGACAAGGCAATCCTTTGCTAATCAGCGGAGCTCCAATGCCCATACTGCTGTGCAGATGTAAGCCTTTTCTGCCGATGCACCTTCGTTAGCATAGGTGCAGTGACCATCTGTCTGCCTCGGAGCACCATACGCAACAGGGTTCGCTGAACTGTCGTTTTAGACACACTTCCGGTATCCTCCTGGTTCATTCGGCCTGTGATTTTCTCCACTGCAGCTTGTCGATCGGCCCTTGAGCACCTTGGAAGCCAACGTTCACCTCTCACATCAATGGCATGTAGTGCTCCGCAGTTTCCACGTCGCTTATTCTCAATGGTGCCATTTCTCCAATCACGATACACTTTAATCACAGCAGCACGCGAACAGTTCACAAACTGAGCTGTTTCAGAAATACTGCCACCCTTGCCCTGAAAGCCGATAATCATCCCTTTTTGCAAATCTGATAAATCGCTCCTTTTATTCATGACAGCAACGAGTGATATGCTTTTAGAATGCCTATAGCACACATAATATACACCCCAAGCCAGCTGACGACACGTACGTTCTTTCATTGTGAACACCTCCTACGTCAAAGTAGTAGGTGTTCACAATAATGTGACTTGACTGTGTATATACATTTTGCTACCAATGGTTCTTTGAGTTTTTTGCTTTTGCTGTGATACATTTCACTATGATATGAACAAGGAATCACACCCTGTAAACAGAAGAAATGACATATTTGGCTGAATACTGTATTCAAGAGGTTTTGCAAAATGGTAGAGGCAAACTGCATATGCATTTACGTGTCCCAGGTTCATGAATACACTCGCTTCGAGCATTGTATTACATGTTTCATCTTGCGATTACAACACGTAGAGACAGACACTTTTTCTTAATTTTTAAACGTTTTTCCTTAAAAGTATAGGGACTGTTCTCTACCTAGTAGAACATAATTTTGCCTTTTGTGTTGAATGGATATCAGTCCACAATTATCTCAAATTTTTTATTTTGACGAGTAGGAAATATTTCATCTGAGGGACTGACTTAAAATTGAACGATGATGACCGAAGTCAAGGCAGAGGTCCACTTTCCCTTAGTTTAATGAATCACATTATATACTAATGCAAGTTTGACGACGATATCCTCTGCATACTCCTGCGATTCTTTATTCTGAACCGATTACAAACAATTCTGCATCATGTGAAAGCAACGCGTTTTGTGTTACAATCGTTTTTACATCTGAGGCGTAAGAAGTAGTACTGCGAAAGAAGAAATACGATCAAAAATATTTTCGACAATAAATTTAAACTAGCAGTTCAATTCTTAAATACTATGAGTTTATTTATGTTTGCAATCATCAAAGACACGCAAGTGTACAAAATAGAATGTCGCCATTTAAAAAAAATACCGGAATAGGATACATTCGCTGTAGGCGGTACACAATCTTAAAAATAAAATATGCTTTTGTGCTAAACAGGATTTCTCGTAATAGTTGACAGGATTTTGCAGCTGGTAATCTATGAGTATTAACATAACGTAGCAGAAATCAAGCGTAAGAGAGATTCAACTGCTTACATAATGAAATTAAAGATTAGGCGCCTATGGTAAACAAAGACAAAATCATGTTTCTCAAGATTAAAAACATTTAAAAAGGAAAGTAATTGCCTTCATATTTCAAAACTGCAGCTAGAGTAAATTACAATGCATGATGATCAAAATTTACAAAGAATGGCATAGGTGAAGTCAGGTTAACAACTTTATCACTCCATAAACAATAGTGTAATCACTTACATTAGGATACGTTTCAAACAACACAGAAAATTCCGTTGTACGTAACATAAAGCTAGAAAACTTTTATATCACTGCCAAGAGTAGGATTTTGTTTGGATTTCAAGTGATCACATTGCTAATGCATGAAATCAATTCACAAATAATCCATATTCCGAAAAATCTTTCGGGGTTTGCTTTTGTTTAAAAAAAAAAAAAAAAAAAACATTGAAACACTCGGCGCGTAAAACTTTTTGTCCGAATTATTTGAATGCAAGACCTATTCTTTATTTATGCCGATAATTTTAAAATCAGTTTGAAGTAAATTTTCCCCTTTTAAGTAATGGAACTACAGAACTTGCCAAACATCAAGTCGCAGTACTTTCTAATTCTGTTAGTGCTTTTGCATCAATTCATGCTTTCATACTTTTTCTGGAATCAAGGTATCATCAAGAATAACCTCATTTTTGGTTTTCGATGTGATGCAAATTCATTTTCTTGAGGCACCGTGAAGAAAAGACAAATTTCTATATCTAGGGCTCACAGTTTTGTTATTTGACATTCGTTTTCGGAAACGTTTTTATTTTGAATTTTTTTTCAAAGAAAAAGTCATTTTATGTTTATTTTAATTCCAGAAATGTCAAATGTAGCATTTAAACATATGCAATTTTTAAAAATAAACCAAAAACAAGTCAGTCTCACTTACACAAACGCTAGAAGAAAGCAAGTCAGAAAGAAAATTGTTCTAGTGTTTTAACACCTCCAAAGAAAATATTTTATGCTGCTCTGCTTGGTGTTATTTCTTTTCACCAAGGAAATTACACTTGTCACGTGCCACGAATGCCAAGATTTTTTGCAATTTTTAAGCCACATCATTACCACGACTGATTTTAGAGCTCACAGTATTTTGTTCCTTTGAATAGCATGATGTAAGATATCATAGATCTGTTTTAACAGCAGCCAAATAACTACTTTCCAGATATCTGAGATTTTATATAACCTAGAAACTATGTAGATGACAGATAGGGTTCATTTCTTGTGATTTCCTCAGAAATTAAACTGAATTTTACGGAAGCAAATCACCTTCGTTTTTGTTAAATCCAGAAAATGCAGTTGTGCATATGATAAAACTACAGGGTGTCCACAATGAGACTCCAACATTTTAAGTATATACAGATTGAAGGAAAATATGTGCGCAACCATTTCTGGACAAGGAAATGATAATGATACAAAGTTTTCAGTTCAGTTCAGTTCATCTGCACATATGTGGCTTTGGTGGTGAGGAGAATGTCTGGTCTGTACTCAGTTTTGCTCCATGTGTTTTGGAACGTGTCTTTAGTGACAAATCTTATGACATCCGTTGTGCGCTGTTTCAAATCTGTTATGCTTAACTTCCGTAGAGCAAACTTTGACGCACCCCCAAAGGAGAAATCTGACGGGATAATATATGGGGAACGCCGAACCGAGGGAATGGGGCCATCATAGCCTGTCCAATGCTTGAGGAATGTGTCATTCAGGAAATCTCGAACGTCACGTGCCGAATGGGGTGGGACACCATCCTGCTTGAAAATTATGGTTAGATGCATGGCTGTTATCGATGTCACGTAAAAGATCTGAAGTCTATCTGGGTATTCCCTAACAGTGACGATGTTTACAGAAAATAAAAACGGTCCAACAATCTGACTGTGCAGGACAGCAAACCACATATTAACTTTCAGACTATCACGCATGTGTTCTTCGACAACATGCGGATATCCGAAGCACCAAATTCGCATATTGTGTGATTCCCTTTCCCCTAAATGTGAAAGGTTGCCTCGCCTGTAAACATTACGTGCGATGAAAAGTTTTCGTCATCAGCAATGCGATCCAGCATTGCGATCGCAAAATGATTCTTGCTTTGACCGGTCGTCAGGTTTGATTTCCTGTAAAATCTGTACCTTATAGGCGTGCAAGCGTAATGGATGATGAAGAACTCGATGAACCGTCGACCGTTTCATTCTAAGTTCTCTCGCTCCTTGTCTGACAGACTTCCGGGGGTTTCTTTCACGAATGATCACCGCACATTTTCTACAGCCTTTTGCAAGATGCCGATATTTCCGTCGCCGTATCCTTTCAACACACTACCAGTCGCCAAAAACTGATCACACCCATTCTTGACAGTTTTAAATGCCGAAGGGTCCTTATTGAAGACTAGGTGGAAGTTTCGTTGGCCTTGAGTGGCCGATTTTGTACTCCGAGCGAGTGTGCACACAATCTGTGCACACTCGCTCGGAGTCGCCATTTTAGAAAATGATTTATAACAGCGCCACTGAAGCTCTTCTGCGCACTACAACTTTTCCACGTGAACTTTGTGAGACTGTGCTTCCGTTCCGACTGGAATCACAGTTCTAAAACCTGAAATCCAAAAATAATAGACTTTCAATCAGTGGTATAACTATCATAATGTGCGCTCCCCGCAAGATTTACTTCAGCGCCCTGGTCAGTAAATTTCCTAGAATTTCAAGCCCGAAAGAGGATCTCGCGAATGTGTGTGATGGATGGGAGGTGGAAAGTGTCAGGAAGTCAGGGAAAGTGTCAAGAAAAGTAATGCTGGAACCTAGAGCTCTTTAGTTTTAACTTTTTAAGTAACAGATTTCACAACACATGTAGTTGTTTTGTACAAAACTAAATTAAATCACTTAGAGAAATCACCCTTTTGTACATGGCAGATCCGCGACTGCTGTGAACAGTGATTTAATTCTAAATAAAAAAGTACCTTAGCGGTGAACGGATTAGGAAATATTACCCTCGGACTTTTCAAAATCTGATTCTTGTTTTTATTATTTATTATTATTTTTTAATTTTCGTTACTAATTACCAATATCAATTGATATTTAAACTGCGTAATCAGAGCAATTTTAAATAATAGTAACAATGTAACGTGAGAGACATATGCTAAGATTATAAAATTTTTATTTAAATACGGCTCTTTGTCGTTCTATACGATTTTAAATATTTGGGAATATTTGAGAACTAACAGAGTAACATCAATTCAATATGACTAATGCGCCGTTTTCGCTAAGATGGGAATATTTGTGAACTAACAGTAACATCAATTCAATATGACTAATGCGCCGTTTTCGCTAAGATGGGAATATTTGTGAACTAACAGTAACATCAATTCAATATGACTAATGCGCCGTTTTCGCTAAGATGGGAATATTTGTGAACTAACAGTAACATCATTTCAATATGACTAATGCGCCGTTTTCGCTAAGATGGGAATATTTGTGAACTAACAGTAACATCATTTCAATATGACTAATGCGCCGTTTTCGCTAAGATGGGAATATTTGTGAACTAACAGTAACATCAATTCAATATGACTAATGCGCCGTTTTCGCTAAGATGGGAATATTTGTGAACTAACAGTAACATCATTTCAATATGACTAATGCGCCGTGTTCGCTAAGATGGGAATATTTGTGAATTAACAGTAACATCATTTCAATATGACTAATGCGCCGTTTTCGCTAAGATGGGAATATTTGGGAACTAACAGTAACATCATTTCAATATGACTAATGCGCCGTTTTCGCATAGATTGTGTGTTACTTGTGGAAGATTTTTGTGTTGCCCATAAGGAGGCAGAGAGTGAGTTCAGGGGATTACTTTTATTGGAACCAACACCACTGATGAGTTGTTTATACACTGAGTGGCCACTTTATTATGACCACCCCCTCAGAACTTCATTGCACCACCTTTTTGCCTTTAATACTGCGTCGATTATTCGTGGCATGGACTCCACGAGGAGTTGATAGGTGGTTTGTGCAATCTGAGACCATGCTTGATGAATAGTACTTTCCAGGAGTGTGAGATTGCAGGGCTGTGGATCCAGCTGTCTGATGGCTCGTTCAACTTCATCTCACAAATTCTCAATAGGGATTGTGGGGCCACCTAAGCAAATTAAACTCACCGTCATGTTCCTGAAACCAGTCCTGTACAATACGAGCACTATGACAGGACGCATTATCTTGTTGAAAGTAGCCGTCGCCATTGGGATAAACCATCCACATGACAGGATGCACTTGGTCCGCAACGATGTTTAGATATGATGTGCCAGTCAGACGTTGATCAACACGAATTAAAGGGCCCAAAGCATGCCAGTAAAACATTCCCCAAATCATAACATTGCCTCCACTAGTTTGAAGGGTTGTAGCAATGCATTTGCCATGCTTTCGTGCTGTTTCCGCCAAATTCTCACTCGGCCTTCAGCATTGTGCAACTGAAAACGTGATTCATGGGACCACATAATTTGTTTCTAATAATCGACTATCCAATCCTTGTGCTCCTGTGCAAACTGGAGACGGTTTCTCTTGTTAACTGCAGACAGCAAAGGTGTTCGAACAGGCCTTCGGCTTCTTTATCCCATCCGATGCAGTGTACGACGAACAATGCGTGCAGAGATCATTTGAGGGGATCTTTGATTAAGACGGTCTGTAATTTGCTGCACTGTTGCCCCTTCTGTTGTCTGTTACCAGTCTGGACACTCTCCGTTCCGTCCAAGCAGTCACTAGTCGATGACGACCACACGTTGCGCGTAGAGACCCAGTCTTTTGGCTGACAGTTCAGTCTTTAAACACTTTAACAACAGCTGCTCTGGAACATTTCACGAATGCGGCGGTTTCGGTGATACTCGCTCCATGGCTCCGAGCTCCTACAATCATCCCACGTTGAAAGTCCGTCAAAGCGCATTTTTTACCCATCTCGTCACCCAAAAATCCCTTCTACTACTGTCGCAAGCACTAAGCTCTCCCTTTTTATACTAGCCTCGCCCTCTGGCGGCAACAGCGTGCAGCCATAGCAGCTTTTGCATAAAACTGTCAGGTGGACATAATAAAGTGGCCACTCGGTGTATAAATTCCAATCAGTACCGTTTTCTCTCTGAGCAACGCAATCTTAACCCCCACAGAGTAGCCATCTTCTACAAATTTATTTTGACTGCCATCTAGATAAAGGATTTCACATTCTCGTTGTGATAGAATCCATGATTTGTGAGACACCCTACTGCGCGATCCAACTGTGTAGATTAATCTTCACAGTATTTTTTGTTTGTTTATTTCTGGGTTTAACAACTACCATGTGCAACTCCTATGGCTATAAGCAGTCGCCCGTCTATAATTTCGGGTCACTTGTTCCAGGGAAGAGACAGATCCAGCATCTTTGGCTATGCACACCATCCCATGACTCATCCGGATTTGGGACTCAGTCTTAAGCTCGGAAGAATGATCAGAAGCGTACACTTTAGACCAGTGTACCACCCGGGCGTCCATTTTTGTAGTATGAACATTCGGTTAAGATACGAGTACGTTTGCATACAGGACACAGTTTTCCCTATTTTTACATACATCATCATTTAAAAAAGTTCTTTAGTCCAGATTCTCTTGCCATGTAACCACGAAAAGGGACTTAGCGGCGCTAAGGCCATCTACATCACTAGCTGTGAATAAACCTTGGCGCATGTCGTATATGTGATCCTAAGCGGTCTGACTGACTGTTTCCCCACATCCTCCATGGGCAATCCCCATGTGGCCTCGCGCTTTTCCTCATCAGCCTAGGGAGAGGGCGATTGGACTGCGATCGTATGAAAACCCAGAGCCAAAGGGGACGAATAGCTTCAATCTGTAGGACATCCAATGCTTTAAAAGGGAAATTTGGAAGATAAATGTACCTTAAAGGAAAATACGAACCTTTGGGTTAATTATATGTTTCTTTGTCTTTGTGCGCGTTCGAATTTTTTTTTCAAAAAATTATAACTGGAAGCTGCAGTACGCCCCTTGGTTACCTGAGCCCCCCACCACCGGAGCTTCGGGGCAGCGGGGGTGGTAGTTACGCCACTACTTTCAAAGTGTTATGGTCTCATGTTGGGCACCGTGTAAGATACTCAAAAGCAAGACAATATCTTAAGTAAGAGGAAATATTACCAATCTCGGCAAGAAAAATCAGGATACAATATCAATACAGTGCGATGTTTGACTTATACGCTCAGCTGATTTTTAATAAAAAATAAAAAGGGCGTACTTTGCTAAATTGCTTGATCTAATTTTCGAAACTCCAGAATTTTGATTTCTTTATTTCCTTTTGTTTTTAAAATCATTCTTTTGATTTTAAGAGAACAGAGAGTCGTTTGAAGAAAAGTATGGTCTGCTTATATTCTTTCATTTTTTCCTTATTTTTAAAATTTCATGCAGTTCACTGAGATATAAACTATATTGTTTTGGTTTTTTTTGAAAGAGCATTTAAAGCAGGAACTGTTACCTACTTTAGTCCAATAGTTTCCTCGGTGGGGACTTAATACGATATTAATTAAAAAAAAACGTTTAGTGTTAATACAAGGTTTGTGTGAAGATATCAACAGTAAACGGTTTCTGGGACAGATATTTTACTTTACTCGCTTAATTGTTAATATATATCAAATACGTGGAGATAATGTAAATGGACGATGTCATCGCTCTTTCCACGTTATTTTTTAAACAACGCATAACGACTGAAAAAATTGTATTCCGGCACCGCTGGGATCGAACCCCAGACGATAACTAGTCGAGTGCGTTCGAATTTACGCTACGGCGCCAACAATTCTCAGCGCCATGCGAGTTTATCAGTCAGCATCTGACTACACGAATACATATTGATGATCTCAGCAACTGAGATGTCGTCATCTAGTGGCATTTAACGCAACAGCTATTTAATTATAGCTGATAAATTCAAAGGGCGATAGAAATGGTTAATATATATCAAATACGTGGAGATAATGTAAATGGACGATGTCATCGCTCTTTCAACGTTATTATTATTTTTTTTTATCGAGAGTTCTGGGGTTCGATCTCAGCGGCGCCGGAATACAATTTTTCAGTCGCTATGCGTTGTTTAAAAATAACGTAGAAAGAGCGATGACATCGTCCATTTCCATTTACTTTACTCGCATTTAATTCTCAATAAAACAGCAATTGAATTCTTAAAAGATCTAGCGATTTGTTGGGAATCGACAATTTTCTAATTCGATCTATCAACATTTTTCATCATGCACATCTTTGTACTTATAGAAGCTAAGCTACACTGAAGTTTGAAAAATATCTAAAATCAATGACTTGCATTAAAAAAATAATATTCATCTGCAGGTTCTGACAGGCGGCCTCGAAAAATTGCTGAATGGTATTTGTTAATTGAAAGTGAAGATCTGATTTGTTATGAATAAAACAACGTAACAGCGATATTAATTTTTAAAAATACTGATTATAACGTTTATACTTACCTAATTCATACAGTATTTCTAAGTTACGAAATCCTGCGCTATAGACGTTTTAGATGGCTGCTTCGAAAAAATTTAAATCTTGTGTTCTTAAAAGTTTCAGACACCATGAAAAGACTTGATCAAGCTTTTCCCATTTTTCGTTAGGTGTCAAAAACTTTTAGGGAATGGGCTTTCAGCAGGTGAGTGTGATGCAATATTTAGTTTATTACATTGAATTGCTTTAGCTCTTTAAGCTGCCGATCTATCTGAACCGAAGTTTCCCGAATTTTCTTGCACTCCTCAAACTGAATTGTTCTCATAGCGACCGTGTTATACGGAAACTACGACAAAACAATTCCTTTCGCTATTTCATCTCAGGTGTATCAATTATAAATCTGCCACTGGTTTTAAATGCTCCCTTACATTCCCTAGTCTTACAGTATGTAGTCTGATTCCTTTATGATCCTTTATTCTCAGTACCACTACCAAAGGAATGATTCGAAAGGAATAGCCTCCGGACACGGTTAGGCGCATCCATGGGTGGAAACAAGTAACTTAAACAACTTTTCTCTTCTTTCTTAAGTACAACGCTCTTTTTTCATTGCAATATTAGCGGAAAAGGTAATCATTAAGGAAGGAATAGGGATAATCATATCCCCAACTGACCACTTAGAATGACAAACCAAAGGTAAAAGCAACGCTTTCTGATGCGCAAGTTCACTTGTTCCTGTCTCAGTCGACATACTTCTTAGACAATGAAAATATTCGTTCGAGCTGATTTCAGCGTATTATGTTAATCCTAGTTAATTCGTTCCAGCTGCTTAAAGGGTTAATTGCTCAAATGAAGTGCTTATTAACTTCAACCATAAAGCTAAGAACATTCTAGACTGTAATTTGATTTGTTGATTTCTCCAAAGGGTGAAATTGCGATTTGGTAAAGCTAATGTTACTAAATATGTTAAAACTGGAAGCAGATATACAGTTCGTGAATGCTACTAACTGACAAAATGTAGCATCCGTTTCTCACGGCAATTAAATTTACTTAATTATAATTCTTAAATAGGATAGGTAAAACAAAAATTTAAAGTTCAAAATGTTTCTTGGAGATCTCAAGAACTGTCAGTGTAATTCTTTCCTCTCTATAACCAAAAGATTTGTGCGACTGCTAACTATTTATTAGTGGTGTTGCGAATGAATAAAGATTTTGTGCAAGGAACATATCCCACTTTCCAAATCACTGCCGTTATGTTCTCGAACAGACACACCGATTTCTCACTTCTATTGACCGACAGATATATTAACAGACAAGGTCACAACATGAACTTACCATATTTTTTTCTTCCAGTCCACATACTGAAATATTCTGTTCTAATTTAAGTTTATCTTACACAAATAATACCTTTCTTGGAATCGACTCGTATTGATTCGATGGAAGTCTGTCAAGCATTTCCTTTCCGTGTCCGACTTTTCTCTCCGGAGCATAGTTTTTTCTTCATGAGTAGCGTGAATTTGCAGTGAGGTTTGTTACAGCACCTCTTTTCTTTAAAACCGATTCACAAATTGTTTTTATATCGAATAGAGATAATCATGACCAATATTTTCCAGTCTTCCAACACGTAGTGTCAGTTAGTGAAAAAAATCGATGTCACATATTTTGATTAACTACATGTTGTAGAAGGTTTCACGTGGCTGTGGAATGTTTCAAAATATCATAGATCGAAATCTCTTTTGTCGAATGATTTGTTTCTTATATACAAGGACTTGGGCTTCGTACAATTTAAATTATCATATTTTGATTTGAACTGTATCACAAGAGCTTTTTCATAAGCGTGACAAATATTTTCCAATTTTTTCTAGTGTCAGTTAATGACAATAAATTCGATGTCGCATTCTTTCATTTACTATATCGTAGATGTTTCACGTGGTTATGGTATCTTTCAAAATATCACAGATCGAAATTGCTTTTGTCGAAAATGAGGATCTAACACTATATTCATTCCGTTACAATTTTTCCTTTTTACCAATGTTGAAGATGAGAATCCGTTTTTTGTTGTAAATAAAATAAGGATGGTAAGTTAGATAATATCCGAAAACTTGAAAAATTCGTCGTCCTGGAGCGGAAATCGAATCGTGTCCCGGATAACGCCGCTCCAGAAGACGACGACATTTTCAAGTTTTCAGATGCAATCTGACTTACCATCCTTCTCATATTTACAACAAAAAACGGATTCTCATCTTCAAAATTGGTATTGCATGGTGTAATCCCGTATTTCATTCATGATTTTTCCTGTTTTTTTCTGTTGAGGGATCCAGGAAGAAACTTTGTTGTTGGGTTATCTACGTTATGGATTTAACAAATATTTGCTCGCTACATAAATTTAAAGATACTTTGTGGTCATTTTGCCACAAATACAGCACGCAAAATAAAATTAGAATTTGATTTTAATTTGCATTGGACCCATAATTAAACGGGTATAATTTTCATTCGTCTTTTCTTTTTAGTTATAAATGTACTTCTGCATCTGAACTTATTAAATAAATTATTACGTTTTTGGCCCCAGAAATGATAACATAAATTTTAGAGGTTCAAGGCTTATAGCTTGCCTAAGATCCGAAGTATCCTAGCAACGACCCTGCCTGTAGATGCAACGAAACGTCTGCAATACATTACTAGTGCAAATAAAATAAATGCAAAATATATTAAATTTGCATTATCATAAGTGAATAAGTAAACAGCGCACCAAATGCACTTAAAATAGCGCCTTTGGTAAAATATATGACACCGCAACCCGAAAGCACGCTCACAGGTTTATTTGCAGCAAATTTCAAACACTTCTGAAACCTCTCGTTGCTGAATTCTGCTTCCAATGACTCTTCGTAGAGTGAAAGTAAAGAATATTTCATTGCACGAGATTTTTCCGTTACTTCTGATGCGCAAGTAATCATGCCTATCACACCAAGGCAACAAATAACGAGTGTAATCCAATTCACTATTTGAATTAAGTTCTGACCGATCGGGATTGCGCTTTTGTTTATTAATGCAATAATAAGGAATATGAAAGCGAAAAACGTTACCATAAGGAGGAAACTTGGAAAGGAGAACACTTGCTGGAAATGATCGATAACTTGAACAACTCTTTTGTACGATTTCACGTTTTTATTTATTTCTTGAAAGTTCTGGCTGTGCCAAGACAGTTCTTTCATGTGCAAATTTAAGGTGATTAACACGCTTCTGAGACGACAACACAAAATTCCGTACAGCAAGGCGTACAGCAGTGGGACTGTGAATTGATGAAAAATCATCATTACTTGTGCAAGAAACACTAATAAATTGAACCAATTAGACGTCAGTTCAATGTTTAATCCAAAGAACAGAATATCGACGTAAAACATTTTTTTAATTTTAAATTAGCCAGAAATACAGTAAGCAGCGCTTGAACAACTGTTAAAGCCGCTATTATAAGTAAAAAGAAAATGATTGTTTTCTGGTTTTTCGTAGAATCGAAAGATATTTCTCTCGCGATCTGGTGAATGTCTTCTATCTGTGTGATTAGTAACCGCGCCTTTTGTCGAATGACATGCCATAACCCGTATGATAACAAAATCCCGAACGTAAGGGCTAGTACTGCTTGTACAGGAAAATATTTCAGAAAACTGATCACTACATAAGTATGATACAGATGTACTAAGTGATATATCACGGCAAAAATACGTATTGTTGCGGCAGAGCAGCAACTTTTCTTTGCAGGATGATTTGAATTAATTCCGATTACGAAAAGAAGAACTGAGAATGCTTTACATTCAAAGGAAGTTATCACTGATTTTGTGCATTGTCCAGAGTAACCTTTTCTCGGATTTATTTGCCGTTCGTTCATGCTTTCTTCTCTTGTGATAAATCCTTTTGAGCTATCTTTTTGAAGGTTTTGGAATGGTTCTTTAAATGTTCTTAACATACATTTTAAAATTTACCCGGATTTCCCTGGTAGCCTTTAATTTATCTTTTTCTGTCTTGAGTGCATGTGCTAATTTGAGCGACATGAGTTACATTATTTGACAGAAAAAATAGATGTCAGGTTTTGTGTTTTTAAACTTTTCAATTTATATCTTGAAAGAAGTCTTGTGATTCAGTTCTTGTATTTCCAAAAATAGCGGTTGACGACACTGAATCTCTTCAAAATTTATAAATAAGTTTTTATCTTATATTCACGTGTGAAACGTTTTGCTGCATCCGGGAGCTGTGTGGCAGTTGCTCTCTACCACAAAGTCTTTGCACTTTTGTGAATATGCAAATACTGTTCAGTAAATGTTACAAGTACTTTAAAAAAACGCTCCAAATTAAAGCACCCTTCTCAGAATTAATTTTTTTTGTTATTTTTTCATTTTATTTACGCAACATCAGACTTGAGGTTAGGTATCCGTTTATCAATGTATCTGAACTCTGCGTGTTGTTTCGGAATTCCCAAACGTTAATGTGTATGTTGACAGTTACTGGGTCACAAGCGAAATTTTATCACGGGTATGCTTTCCTTCAGGTTTACGTTTTGAATCATTGCTTTCTTTTCTCATGACATCAGAGTTTAGAGTGCAACATTCCCAAAACAATTTTCCTGGATTCACATTAATTTCAGTTCGAACTTGACTGATGAGTGTTTCTTTGTCATAGCAGAAAATTTACGGTGGGTTTTGCACTCTTTCATAGCACCAGTTGTTATTTCTCATGCAACAGATCTGACAAACGCTTTGAAGAAAGTGCTTAAATACGAGTTCTACTCTTCAGAATTTAAAGCAGTTTAATTTACGTGATTCGTGTGCTTTTCCAAAAATCTGGTTTTGCCGTTGATGTCCGAAATTTGTATTGCAAATCTTCTAAAAACTTAAATCCTGCAGTTGTAGAGTACCTTTGTAGTCGTGCTTAAGACAGATATTTATTGCGTCCAAGATACATACTGTGCTCGAGTAAATTAGTAAGTTCTAGAACTTAAATCGTGTTTCTGGTTTCCCAAGCTTTTCTCTATATTTTTAATCTGCTTAAAAACTGTTGCAAGCTCATGAACACTTACGAGTTTCTCTCTTTTGAGGAGTAAGCTAACCCACACCTCTTACGAAAAATGTCTTGCAAGCAAAGCAAAGAAACCGAAAATGTTAGATACTCTACTTTCCATTGTAAATAGTTATTTCTGGAAGGACGATACTGCCATTCAAAGGTTTTGTTTCCGTTTTAATTTGAATAGTTCTTTTATAAAAGCAACTTGCAGGATTTGCAAAATGTATGACGTACCGTCCCCAGCGCAGCTTTGTTTTCTCTGATTGCTGTGAATTTTGTAGCTTTTCAAAGATTTTCAGTTCCAGTATTTTGAATTCTGTTGATGATCGTATTTAATGGCAAAGAAATTCTGACAACTGTTTCTTCCTATTTCAAGTAACTTTTAGATTTCCTTTTTCAGCACACCTTCCTGCTGCCGATAATATTTCGATCTTTCAAGATTCTTATACAACAAATGGTGTCTTTAGGTGAATAAAAATTGCATGCTTCATCTGCTTTTGGGTCTCACGATAAAACATACTACCTGATTAATAAGACCTTGATGATGAATCGGTATTGCTTTTCAACTATAATGATGACTATAACGAAAGCGTTATATACTCTACTTCTGATTGTAAATAGTTCTTTCTGGAGAGATCATACTGCGATTAAATGTATTTGTTTCCATTTTAATTCGAATAGTTCTTTTATAGAAGCAATTGCATGATTTAGAAAATGAATGACGTACTGTCTTCATATCACCTTTGTTTTCCCTGGCTGCTGTAAAATTTGTAGCTTTTCAAAGACTTTCAATTCCAGTATTTTGAATTCTGTTGATAATCGTGTTTAATAATAACCAAATTCTGATAATTGTTTGGTTATGCTTCAAGTTCCTTCTAGATTTCTTTTTTCAACAACCTATCTGCTGCTGACAACCTTTCGATCCTTCAAGATTATTATATAACAAATATTGTTGTTAACTGCCTCCCTTGAGAAATAGTATTTATCATTGTCAGCGTAGATTAGCAAAAATGGTTTTCTTCCTAAAATTTGTAACAAACTGAAGAAATCACCTTCTTGTGACAAATATGTACCTTCTATGGAGAGAAAGTGCAACTACGTTTTTCTAGATCTTTGTAGACTTGTGTTTGCTTCAAGAGAGCAACAGATACATACATATGTTCCAATGAAAGTGAAGTGTTTATTATATCAGCTAACTTCCGAAACATGTTACGAAATATGATTTGATCTTTTTTAATTCCCCTAATTAGCACCATAATGTTACTACCCTGAAATGTTGCAGAAAACAATGATCTTCATTCTAACTTCAAGAATGCATTCGTGACATTAGCAGCAAAGCTATAAGCACTAGTAAAGGAAATAAGGCACTAGTATACGAATAGAACGAATTGCCTTCGGCATAGTGACGAACTTTCTTCCACAAATGTTTTTCGAATTTTTTCCTGAACTTTTAAAATTATTTCTCTGCCTTCCTATTATATTTTCAGTAAATTCTAATTCGAATATCTATGAAAAAATATTTTAAATGTTAAAATTTAGCATCATTTAGTCATTGAAAACTACAATGCAATCCAAAACGTCACATAAAGTTTAATGCCTACCAGGGAAACGATCTTTTAGACGCAATCATTTTCGGTTGAATAACACACCCAGCGTTTGAAATCGCTTGACCACAAATGATATGAATATCCTCCTTTCTTCTGAGCCGATGTGTTTTCTGAATAAGATGGACGTAAGATTATTGGTCAGAAGGATGAGATCACCTGCCGGAAATTAGTTACAATGAAGACTTGTCACTGAAGGTGTATATGACGACAAGATCAATAAATCCATCATTTTGCCTTTCTTCATAGCGGAAATCACTTTTCCTTTGTGTGCTTTTCGAATTAATTCTAAAAACAAACATTTTCAGATAGAAAAGAGAAATGTAAACGCATGAACATTGTCAAAGATGTCACTGTCATCCACCTTCCAAGAGGTTACGATGCCAATTTTTTTGCCAAAATTTTAATTCTGTGTGGAAAATAAGTGTTTATTTTTCTTCAGGCTTAATTCTTTCTTTCACCTAGGACCAATAAATAAGGATACTAGTTGTCGCCATTATGGTTGATGATGATGATGACACGACTTTTTTATACCCCCTAGTGTATTCTACACTGAGGGAATAAAGAAGGTCAAGCAAAGGTGGGAGAAATGTGTGGCACTGGGTGGCCACTATGTAGAGACAGCCCAAGTTCCTGAATATTTTTTTCAAGCTTTTTTATTTCTTGGTGATTGCACGGACTTTTTGATACCCACTCGTGTATTTCCTGATTCAGAACATCTTAAATGATGAGTCTTTTTTTATTTATTTATTGTTTTGCTCATGTCGGAATTAATTGCGACCGTGAACACCTCTTAAAGACTCTGTGCAGTCGTCCGTCCCTAATTTGGGACCACTGGCTCAGGGTGCCTGAGTGGTATCTGGTGCCATAAGAGAGGCATACCTCCCACGCTTATCTGGGCTCAAGCGCAGGCCAGAGCTTAGGCCACTGCGCTACCAGGTCGTCTTCGCCCTTGGAGTACTTGGAATCAAAAAATGTTATCACGAAGAAAAACTTTGTGCGTTGTTAGAAATTTCTCCTGTTGATCAAGAAGCGTTTGGCGATGTAACCTATCATCTTGTCACCAGAACATGAAGATGGAGTGTATTTCGAGTTAGCATATCAAACGATGTTGAGGGATTTCTTTTTTTTTAACATAAGACTTTGATTTTTGATATTCTTAAAATTTCATTTGAGCTCAGATTCTCAGTATAGAAAGATGTGCGCGATGAAAAATGTTGATAGATCGAATTAAAAAATTGTTGATTCCCAAAAAATTGCTAAATTCTCTCAGATTTCAATTACCGTGTCATTAAGAAGTAAGTGTATATATAGTACAATAACCGTGCTGGAAACCGCTTAGTGTTGATATTTTGTCAGAAGCGAAAACAAAATTGGATACTGTATTAGGTCCTCGCAGAGAGAACTACTAGACTAGAGAAGATAATAGTTCCTGCTTGGCGTACTTTTTTTAAATACAGATTATCTATCAGTGAATTGCATGAAATTTTGAAAATAATTTTAAAATGAAAGCGTATGAGTTGACCCCAGTTTTGTGCAAAGAACTCTGGTCTCTAAAAGTCAAAAGAATGATTTACAAATTAAAGGAAATAATGTGGTTAAAACTCTGGAGATTCAAAAATTAGATCTAGTAATTTAGCACAACATGACTATTTACCTTTTCTTTTTCAATCAGCTGAGCGTATTCCCTAAACATTAGACTGTAGTGAAATTTTATCTGATCTTTCTCGCAGAGATTGGTAATACTTCCTATAATTTAAGATATTGTCCTTACTTTGAGTATCATAGTTTTATCATGCCTAAAAATTCATAATAAATAAATAAATCTCGTCGATCATCCCGTTTTTAGGTAATATGAAATCCCAGATATCTGAAGAATAGTTATTTGGCTACTGTTGAAACAGATCTGTGAGATCTTATATCATGCTATTCAAAGGAACAAAGTACTGTGAGCTCTGTAATCAGTGCCGCGGTAATGATGTGGCACACAAATTGCACGAGATTTATTTATTATGAATCCTTATTGAAAGGAAATAACACCAAGCACAACAGCATAAAATATCTCGTTTTCAGGTGTTAAAGCACCAGAATAATTTTCTTTCGGGCTGTCTTTCTTGTAGCGTTTGTGCAAGTGGGCCTTACATGTTTGTTGTTTTAATTATATGTCTGTAAATGCTATATTTGCTATTGCGGAAATTATAATAAACATAAAATGACTTTCTTTATGTACTTCACGAAAGCATGCAAAATAAGTAAGTTTCCGAAAACGAATGTCAAATAACAAAATTCTGAGCCCAAGATATGAAAATTTGTCTAATTTGTTTTTCATTCCTGTATTTCTTCACTGTGCCTCAAGAAAAACAATTTGTAGCGCATCGAAAACCAATATGAGGTTATTCTTGATAATACCTTAATTCCGGAAGACAGCAAGGAAACATGAATTAAACATGTGACGCAAAAGCCTTAAATACAATTTAAAAGTCCCGCGACGTGAAGTTTGATAAGTTCTCTAGTTTCATTATTTAAAGGCAGAAAATTTACTTCGAACTGATTTTTAAATTATCGGCATAAATAAAGAATGATTCATGCATGCAAATAGTTTGTACAAAAAGTTTTACACGCCGAGTGTTTCAATGTTTTGTTTTTTAAAGAAAGCAAACACCGAAATGCTTTTCGGAATGTTGATTATTTGTGAAATGTTTTGTGCATTAGAAGTGGGATCATTTGAAGTCCAAATTAAATCCTATACTATTGGCAGTGATAACCAAGTTTTCTGGATTTATGTTACATACAACGGAACTTTCTGCGTTGTTTAAAATGTATCCTAATGTAAGTGGTTTCACTATTGTTTATGGAGTGATAAAATAGTTAACCTGACTTCACCAATGCCATTCTTTGTAAATTTGATCCTCATGCACTGTAATTTACCCTCGCTGTAGTTTTGAAATAAAAAGGCAATTAATATTTTTCTTTTTAAATGTTTTCCATCTTGTGAAACATGATTTTGTTTTTGCTTGCTAAGCACTTATTCTTTTCTTTCATGATGTAAACAGTTGAATTTCCCTTACCGTTTGATTTCTGCTGAGTTATGTAAATTCTCATAGATTCGCAGTTGCAAACTCCTGTCACTTATTACGAGAAATCATGTTTAGCACAAAAGCATATAGTTATTTTTAAGATTATGTATCGCCTACAGCGAATGTAACCTATTGCGGAATGTTCTCAAATGGCGGCTTTTTGTTCTGTACGCTTACGTATCTTTCATGATTACAAACATAAATGAAACTAATCATACTTAAGAATTGAACTGCTAATTTAAATTTATTGCTGAAAATATTTTTCTGATTGTATTCCTTCTTTCGCAATACCAGTTCTGTATGCCTCAGAAGTACAAATGATTCCAACACGAAATGCGTTGCTTTCACATGCCGTAGAATTGATGGTAATTCTTTTCCGAATAAAGAATCGCAGGAGTACATGTATGCAGAGAATATCGTCAACAAACTTGCCCAATTGCACTACCATATAATGGGATTAATTAAACTAAGGAAAAATTGCCCTCTGCTTTAAATTTTATCATCAGTATTCAATTTTAAGTCAATCAAATATTTCCTACTCGTTAAAATGGAAAATTTGAGATAATTATGGACTAATATCCATACAGCACAAAAGCCTAAATTATGTTCTACTAGGTAGAGAACAGCCCTCATACTTTTACGGGAAAACGTTTAAAAATTAAGAAAAGGTGTCCCTACGTGTTACAATCACAAGATGAAACATGTCATGCATTTCTCAAAGCGTGTGTATTCATGAACCTGACTCACGTAAATTAAAGTGCATTTTCCCCCTCCCTTACTGTAAAACCTCAGGAATACAGTATTCAGTGAAATGTGCCATTTTATCCGTTTCCAGTGTGATTCTTTGTTCATATAGTAGTGAAATATGTCACAGCAAAAGCAAAAAGATAAAAGAACCATTGGTAGTGTAATGTATATGCGTCATTTCCCTTTCTTGCTTTTGTACCAATCAGAGGTAAAAATATTTCTTCTCACAAATATTTTTATTGCATCAGAAAGGTTCTCAATGTTGTCAATTGCAGGTTCTAGGAAACAGTTTCTGCCAAGACCTTCTTCATAGAGTAATGTAGCTGGCCAATTTGATGCATTTTTGTTACAGTGGGGGAGATTTAGATTTAGTTCAGTGTACAGAAACAATAATCTAGTAGAAGCCTGTAAGCTTTAGTGTACAAATATCTTTCATGTCTCCTAAGAAATATTAATCTATGGGAAAGGTTTCTAACACTTATATATGGGGAAAATGTTTTATAGTGAAACAATCCCAGATTAATCAAATCTCGTGTTCTGAAAGACAACACTGGTTCATAATCAGGATTTTTTGAATCAATGATATTTTTGTGACGTAAAAAAATTGAAGCAGAAATTATGTGTTGCTTTGGAAAATGTGTAGTCGTTCATGCAAATATTTCTGTCTATTACAGAAAGACATCGACTTTAAGCTCTATTTCCCAAAGGTTCAATGCCTGAACGAGTTTGTTTCAGGTCTCTGTATAACGATTTTTTTATTGGAGGTTTACCGACCACCGTGAGCAACTCAGTAGGCTATAAGCAGTAACCCGTCTCTAATTTAGGGCCACTGGCTCCAGGGAAGGGAGACAGCCAGCGCCTTATTACAAACACAGCATCCATGCCTCACCGGGATTCGAACCCGGACGCCTTACGGGCGAATGATAAGAAACCATTGCCTAGACCACTGAGCCACCTAGAGGCAGCTTATAACGATTTTTATGGGTACCCATAAATAAGAAAAGCGATATCTATAATCTCTGTTTATTTATTCCAAATAAAGGAAAGATTCAAGACTAAAGAAAAAGTCACCTTTTTTTCACGCCAGGTTATATCCTTGATGCAGAAGAAAGCATCACTACTCCTGGGTGGGGTAGTGAATAGTAGTAACCTCTTTGACAAAACTCCATGTGTTTAAATTTTTGCTTTCTTCATAAAAGTTTTTTCCGTGCATTAATTTGAAGATCATAAGAAGGGTGATTTTCCTTAGGAAGAAAGCCACGTAGATAAATTTATTTATCTTCTCATCGCATGCATTTTCAGTGTCAAGTCGTCTTTTTAATGTATTAAGCGGAGGTCTCGGGAACACCTGATTCAGAAAACACATTCGCTCAAAAGCAAGGAGAGGTTTGCATCTTTAATTGTTGAGCGGTTTCAAAAGCTAGATCTTTACTTCGACAAAAATGGACGGAAGTAAAAGACCATTTTCCAGGGTAGGGATAATATTATGCCTGACATTTTGGACTCCATTTCAGTTTTCAGTAGTTGAATGATGTTATATTTCAAAATTGAAACGATTTTTTCATAAATATTTGAATTAGAATGTGAGGGAAACTTTGTAAAGAAGCAGTGATATAATTTTCAAAATGTGTATTACTATGCGAAGTCAATTTGTTTGTCATACACATTTCTGCTTTACACATGCGTCTGATTATTTCAATATTTGCAACGTCACAACAATGAATGTCATTAACGCTTTCTTAAAGTCAGCGTAAAGATCAGTTTTCTGCAAAATTTCGCAGAAGTGTTAGTGTGAATGAATATGGTAAATAAAAAGGACCGGAACGAATTTCGATGCATCTTATTACATACAGTTTATTGAAGGCAGATCTCACACCAGATGTGATACAGAATATTAAACACTTCACTTTAATTAAAAAAATATATTCATGTGTTTTCGCCCTGAAGCAAAAACAAATTTACATTTTTCTTACTGAAATTGTTACAGTGTCTCCTTTTAGAAGGACAAAATGATAGAAGGACAAGGGGTTTCATCAATTTTCTGGGAAAGATGCTATTCCGTTCAGTTAATCTGTAACTACAAATACTATTTCTGAAAGACAACACTGGACTTCAGTGCTTTCGAACTCTTCCAGTGTGGTAATTAACAATACCGTTCGTTCCGTGAACACCTTGAAGGATTCAGAAGTTGTCAACAGGTAAAAGGTGTGCTAAAAGAAAAACCAAAGGAACGTGAAAACAGAGCAAAACATTTCGCGGAATTTAGTTATTAAATGCCATTGTCAGCCGAATTAAAAATGCTTGCACTAAAAGCTGTTGAAATATACAAAATTTAACAAAGACAGGGACAAACAGTAAAGTAGGAAAAGTGACAAAATTTGGACATTTTCCAATTTACGTCAGCTGTTCTATAAGAGAACTATTCGAATTAAAATTAAAACGGAAAACCTTGAATCGGGGAATGATCTCTCCAGAAATAAATGTTTAAAATCGGAAATATAGTATTTAACGTTTCCGTTACATTCCAGATTATAACTTATTTCATTCTGTTTAGCGTATATTCTGTAATTTTGGTGCTTCCAAGACTTTTCCCATAACAACTCAAAGTTTAGTAATTTTCTGAGAAACGAAAGCTGCTAAGTGTTCATGGTATTGTAAAAGTTATTACACAGATTAAACATATTGTCAAAACTGGAGCACGGGAATTCAGACACCCTATAAAAGTTTTCCGATCATTTTTTAGCCAAATCTCGGATATGTTAGAAGAAATCGTACTTTCGTAAAAGCAAGCGAATTGCGTAACGGAAACTGCATTACGTTCACAAACATAGTACGTAGACTCATTTTATTCAAAGTTTTGTAATATCCATTCGATAAAAAACAAACGACTGGTGCTTTCACAGATTTGGCACCTCATCTTTAATCTACGTTTACTACCGAGTAACACTTACCAATCCGCTTCTAATCTTAAAACAATAAATGCGAGTCTAGTAAAAGTACAAACGAATTTTAGTAAAATGATGCTTTTAGTCCCTGAAGGAATGCCAAAAACAAAAATGCTTACGAAAGCCAGCTTAACTGATTCAAACAGACATCAGCTTTGAGTGAAGCTACATATTTGGATATTGTTTTCACAATTACTGCCAATATGTTTATTCAGAAGGAGAAAAAAACCAGAGTTAAATTTCGTTCATGACCAAATAACAGTCAGCTAACATATTAACTACCGATAAGAAGTAAAGTTTGGAAATTTAGGAAAATCGCATGGTTTTCTGAATCTTTGATTCGGAAATATCTGATACAAAGGAATATAAGGTTTGATACATAATATAAATAACTAACACAAATATTTAATTTTAAAAAGGGTTCATTAATTCTGCGCATTCTGTAAAGTATGAGTGAGAAGCACTGCACATAAACTCAGTATTTTGTAACTTCCCAAAAGTGAAAAGTCTTCATAAAGGGTAGCAACTGGCAAACAAGTCACAGGTACAGAAAAATATTTCACATGTGAATTGAAGAAATGGGTGCAAGGACTAACAAAGTAATGTTAAGTGAAAATTATCTAAATAAGTGGCGTCAATTGAATAAATAAATACATCGCGCTTTCCACGTTAAGCAAAGCACAGCAACCGAAAAATTGTTATTCGGCTGGCGGCGGGCTAGATATCGAGAGATTAGGGAATCAATTCCCTAGCGGCGGCCCAATAACAATTTTTCGGTTGCTGTGCGTTGCTTAAAGTGGAAAGAGCGATGGATATATTTATTTAACTGATGCCACGTATTTAGATGATTTTCACTTTGAATCTCGCCCTTTGGATTATTGCTATAATTATATATAGCCAGTGCCGTTAATGCCCACCAGATAGAGACGTCTCAGTCGCAGAGCCCTTCTTACGGATTTATGATGTCAGATGCTGACTGAAAAAGAAAAATACACATTACGCCGTGAATTGTTGGCCGCTGTTATGTAAGGCTAACGCGCTCGGCTAGATATCGAGAGATTCGGGATTCAATTCCCCGCCGGCGGCCGAATAACAGTTTTTCGGTTGCTGTGCGTTGCTTAACGTGGAAAGAGCGATGGGTTTATTTATTCAAAGTAATGCTAATTGATTTTCGATAAGCCACTTTAATAAATATATGAAGAATAAAACAAATCCGCTATCTTGGAGTAATAATTCTTTAGACAAATGTAAGCTTTCACTGTCAACGGACAGTGAAGACTTTCGTGCTAATTTCCCCTGTAAGAAATTAGCTCGAAAGTCTTTACAAGCTTACGCACGTAAATACAGTATTACCACACTGCCTTTTTTTCAGGCGCCGCGTAAAAAAGAGCATGTGATCTCACGTCCAGCCCCCAGAGACCTGGTAGAAGAATTGAATAACCTTCAACACTTTGCACTAAAAGCGGGCTTCAACATGAGGTGGATCAAGGATATCATCTATTACCCCTCCAGAAAGGAGAGACAGGAACACAAGGCCACCAAGTACGAAAAAGAACGAGAAAGTTTGTTGGAGTCATCTCATATGTCCGTGGACTAACCCATGCCCTCAAAAATGTCCTAAAGAAATTAAGTCTGACATTTGCCATTGGCTCGTCAAATCGACTCGCATCTCTTCTCGCGCAGAATGGGAGCAAAAGTAAACTTACCAGACATGTGGGTGTGTATGCTGAACCAGCTGAATGTCCAGAATCCTCTAGGAGGATTTATATTGGAATGACCGAAAGGTCCTTCGGAGTCCGAATAAATTAACACCAAAGTGACGTCAAAAACAGAGACTTACTACGGCTCTCGCTTGAGATGTGACAAACCTCGGAGCAAAACCCATTTGGTCAGATCCCGGAATCTAAGGCCCTGTGATGGACCAAGATCAACCGCCACAAGATAAACTATTGAAATCCTGATGCTTCCGGATTAATGTAACACAGATATCACTCTGGAGCTATCCACGATTTGGTATAAGCTACTAAACATCCAACACGCGCTCTTACCTAGATCAACTTTGCTGTGAACGAGCACGTGATTACTCGCGCGGCTTGCTATTGGGTTGTTGCGAATTAAATGTCAAGCGCGAACGAGCAGCGGAGAGAGGCCCCCACCACAACATAGTGGAACCACCCACAGTTGTTGTAGGTATTACGTCACAGAGTCACTATAAATAGCTAGAACGTATGTGAAGAACAAGGTTCAGGCGCGGTTTGTTTGGACGTAACGTTTCTTGCAAAGGAAACATGCAGACGCCCGATTAGAGAGTCATCTTTCTGTATCAATTTAAACTGAGCCATTCTGCAGGAATCGCCACTCGAAGCGTTAACAGAGCATTTGGGGAGAACACGGCCAACGAACGAACCATTCGGCGATGGTTTGTGAAGTTTCGAAGCGTATTTACGGACCTGCAAAACGTAGCACGTGATCACCGACCTGTTGCAGTTTCTGACGATGTTCTGTTACGTGTGGTTGAAGCGGACCCCGAAAAACGTACCGTGGGATAGCGGCAGAGGTAGGTGTCCACCATACAACAGTTGTTCTGCGACTGGCTGCGTTGGGTAAATTCGAAAAGCTGGACATGTGGCTGCCGCATGAGTTGACAGCTGCCAACAAGACTAGGCGTTTGGAAGTCTGCACATCCCTGCTTTCCAAGAATAAACAGGAACCTCTACTGCATGGAATTGTCACAGACGAGAAATGGGTGCTTTATGATAATAGAAAACGATCTGCACAATGGTTAAGCAAGGCATAGCCTGCTGGGCGGTATTCTAAGCCACCCCTACACACCAAGAAGATGATGCTCCTTGTCTGGTGGTCCACAGGCGGAATACTTCCTCGGAGTTTCTCTACAAGAGGCCAAACCATCACTGCAGAATCAGATGCACCGGAAATTTCTGCAGAAACAACAGGCTTTGGTCAACAGACATGGTGTTCTTCTGCTCCAGGACAACGCTAGTCATCATGCCGCCCGACGAACGATGCCTGACACTAAGTGTCCTGGGCTATGAAGCACTGCATCATCCTGCCTATTTTCCGGACTTTTCTCCGACATACTATCATCTCTGTTGTTTCCTAGATCACTTGCTGTCCAGGAAACAATTCACGACAGATAACAAGGTTCAGCGTGCAGTTGATCACTTCTTCGGGTCCCAGACGCAAGACTGTTTTCGCTCAGGGATCATGGCCTTACCGGACAGATTCCAACTATGTGTCGATGCCGAGGGGGATTATTTTGCGTAGGTAAGTTGTCCTATATTTCCGTTCTCGCCGTTGAGGTGTGCTGGTACTTTGCTGGACATTTCATTTGTACTAACCCAATATTTTAGAAGTTTTATTTATCATTTGTTCGTCGCATTCAGATTTTGTTTACCTGTCTACGTTCCGTTTCCTGAAGAAGCTGTCCGTTGAGAGTGAAGTCTTGCATTTGTCTAATAAATTATTACGCCCAAAATAAGCGGATTTGTTTTATTCTTCATATATTTGAAATCGATTTGAAAATTTCAGGAAAAGAGATTCGCTGGTATCAATCGCTAGTGTTGGAAATGCTAACATGGAATCACAAGGTTGTTTGTAGGGTATAAATGTTAAAGCGCGAAAGCACAAACCATTTCATCCTCTTTTTGCGTCAAACAACATAACCCTTGTCATTTAAATTAGCACATGCGCTCAAGGCAGAAGGACATAGATTAAAGCATATCTGAAAAATCCGCATAGATTCTTGAATGTGTATTAAGAGGGCTTTGGATGCTATTTTGAAGCCTTTTGGAAGAAGGTATACAAGGATTTATCAAACTAGACGAAAGCATGGAGCAAACGAATTCGAGCAATAATTACGCTGTCAGTGCACAAAAAGGAAGGTGACTTCCCTTGAAGGTAAAGTTTTTTCAAATGTCCTTCTCATACTCGGAATCAGCTCGTATAGTGCTGCAAAAAAACTGTTGCACTTTTATTTTTATCGTAATATTACATTTAGTAAAGGCAAACTGATTATTGCATATATATATATATATACGTACAATACTATATATATGCAATAACCAGTTTTCGGCTATACTATCCCCTAAAAGCAGTTCTAGCATTAGTATTCACGATTTCTTTAACATGCGGGCTGTGACATGCTATTCGACACAGTGAGGAGTCAATCACAGCACAGATTGAAGACATTCATCAAACTGCGAGAAAAATGTCTTTAAGTTCCTCGCAATCAAGAATACAATCTTTTTTATTACTTGTAGTTGATGTTTTAACAGTTTTTCAAGTCCTGCTAGTTATATTTCTGGCTGATTTGAAAACGAAGAAGAAAGATTACACAGAATTTTCGGATGTGATAAGCATGTGTTTTGAATCTGTTCTGGAAGCGAATTAAATTTATCAAAGCTATTCAAAGTCAATGGAAACGGTTTGGAAAACAATCAACCGGTTCCAACAATCGATAAAATATTTAGAAATAGAAACATCTACTTAGTTCCACCAGCTGCTAAAAAGCATGTTACGAAAATTAACAAACGGCGAACAAAAAGTTCCTCATAGTACAAGGAAGGTGCCGGAGACACAGAAATTTTCAAATCTAACAAAGAGAAATATAGAAAGAAACGTGATATATGTCTACTTCTTCTAGCATAAAAATTTTGCGTAACGGAGAAATTGAAAAGAGGAGAAAATCATTGTTCATGGAAAAAGCTATGCTAAGAGAAAAGGAATATTTAAATGCGTCTCCCAAGAACAGGGATATCGAAAAAAAAAAAAAAGGTTTCGGCTTTTACGCAGCTAGTGGGAAATCTTTACGTTACCTAAGGGAGGATAACGCTCCACATCTCTGTTGTAGTCAATGGTATACAGTAAAGAAAAAATTTCTCAATAGCGTTTTAGAAGTGGCGACACAGCTACAAACTGAAATACAGAAACACCACCTACCGTCAGAACTCTAAACTACAAAATTCCTCATATACTAGCCTAAATTGTTCTACAAGATAAATGGCATCGAGTGTTGAAAGATCTTTTTGAATTGCGCATGTAGAAGCAGTGATATTGAGAAAAACAGATTAGGCATTTGAGCCACTAGCGGCAAAATTGTGCACTATTTTGAAAGAAATTGGACACACAGAGTTTGAATATTTAGTAGTATTTGACCGAAGAAAGAAGTTTTTCAATCGGGTTTTTAGTCCCGCAGATATTGCTGTAAACGGGAACGTAAAATTACGCCCGCCGGTGGCAGACTTCTTTTTAGAAATATTCGAAAATATATGAGAAACATTCCGCAGCGGAAACACTCTCCAACACAGAATTTTTCAAATAGGACTCCTAGAAGCAGAAATATCGACAAAAATAAGATATCGGTTTACGACCCCTGACGGGAAAAGCATGTGATATTTTAAGAAGAAAGTTTTCTTAAAAGGTTTTTCGATATGAGTGGTATCGGCTCACGAAATAAATTTTCAGTCGAGTTTTGAGGAGCTCTGATTTTGCTGCAAACACCTACGAAGCAGAAATTAACACTTACGCCTCCTGGTGGCCAAACCATATTTTATAAAACTTTAGAAGTTATAATCAAAACACTTTACACCAGGGGCTGTATACGGTGCAGGAAGAATTTCTCAAATCGAAGTTTTAGAAGCAGGTAAATCGGGGAAAGCGCGATTTACGTTTATTACCCCTAGCGTAAAGTCAATACATTGCTTGAAAATTTTGAAATTATACGAAAAACATGTCGCAGCGGAAACTCTATCCAACAAAAAATAAATTTTTCAGATCGGTCCATAAGAAACAGAGATGTTCGAAAAAATAAAGTATTCATCTACACTCCCAGGCGGTGAAACCATGAATTATTTTAAGAAGAAAATATTCCGAAAATGTTTATCGACTTGAGTAATATCGGTCCACGAAGGACTTTTTCCAATCGAGATTTTAGAAGCTCAGATTCTGCTGCAAATACATCAAAAGCAGAAATTAATACTTACGTCTGTTGGTGGACAAACCATTTTATACCCCAAATTAGAAATTATATGCAAATATTTTCCCATCACGAACTGTATCCGCTGCAGAAATAATTTTTCAAATCGGAGTTTTAGAAGAAGAGATATCGGGGTAAACGCAATTTAATTTTACGCCCCCTTGCGGAGAATCTATACGTAACTTGAAAAAGTGACTATACCTAAAATAATCTTGGACATTAATGGAATCGAAAAGTGAACGAATTTTTTTAATTGGATGTTTAGAAGCGAATATATGGAATAAAATGTATTTTGAATTCGACATCACATTTACACCGTCTAGGGCCGAAATCGTACATCGTAAATAAAAAAATCAAAATAAAGGATCATCATTCGCACATTTGAAGCTTCCTAATGCAAAAAAAAAAAATAATAATAAATTCACATCGGACTCTTAGTTGCAGAGGTGTAAACAGACGGGCAAACAAAGGACGGACGGACGGCGGGCAAACCGATAACATAAGCACGATCTTTTTTTACAAAAGATGTGTTAAAAGGTGCTGAACGTCGATATTACACTGGCGGAAAGTGAAAAAAAAAACACCAAGAAGGAGACCTCTGATACCAACGAAATTTATACAGCATAATAACGGAATACACAGGATAACGTGATCAAAATATTTTGGCAAAATGCAGCTGTATTTGCTGGTAAACTGAAAAATAACATTTTCATGTAACATGGTTATTACGAGGTTGAACCGCCATGAACAGCGTCACAATGTGCAATTCTGGCATGGAGTCTGTCGTACAGATGTTGGATGTAAGTTTGGGGTATTGAGTTCCAAGCATCCTCAACCTGGACGCGTAAATCGGGGATGGTCGTGGTTGTCCGTGGAGACCGGATAAGTCGTTGTCCCATAAAATCCCACACGTGCTCAATGGGAGACGAATCCGGTGAACGTGCAGTCCATGGAAGTTGTCTCACACCCTGAAGTGCATGTTGCGTTGCACGTGCCGTGTGTGGGCGTGCGTTATCTTGCTGGAAAACACCACGATGGACCGACCTTACAAATGGCACAACAACGGGCTGAATGATGTTGTTGATGTAGGAGGTGCTGTTTAACGTACCCGGTACAAACTCTAGTTGTGTACGGGAGTGATAGCTGATCGCTCCCCACACCAGGAGACCAGGTGTAGGCCCTGTGTGTCGCTGGCGGATGCAAGAAGGGTGGAGACGCTCCCCTGTGCGCCTGCGAACACGCATACGGCCATCGGAGGCTCCCAAGCAGAATCTGCTTTCATCGCTGAACACGACAGATCGCCATTGCGTTCTCCAGTGCAGACGTTGGCGACACCAACAAATTTCCTCATTTGTTATCTAAATAATAAAGGTAAGCAGCACTTGAAAATAATTATGGGAGATTTCAATGCAAAAATAGGGCAACGGCAACAGAATGAAACTTCAGTAGGTACATTCGGTCACGGCAACAGAAACCAGCGTGGAAATACTCTCGTTGAGTTTGCAGAGGCAGAAGGGTTTTTCATCTTGAACTCCTTCTTCAAGAAAAAGCCACACAGGAAATGGACATGGAGACATCCAAATAGGACGACAAGTGAAATTGATTTTATTATGTGTAACAAAAAATTCGTCATAGAAGACTGCAGTGTGCTAAACAAGTTCAACACAGGTAGTGACCATAGATTGGTGAGATGTAAGATGCACCTCAACACTAAACTTGAACGTGGCAAGCTCATAAGACAAACAAAATCTATATATATATATATATATATATATTCTATTAAGAAGAGACCTAAGCAAAAATATTTTTGACTCATACCAAGTACAACATAGAAAAAGTTTTGTATCTACCGGTGTGAGTAAAAAGAGAAAAATAAAAATAAAATAAAACAACTGAATGTGGAAAGTGTCGAGAATACTGAGCCTTGGCTTTATCAAGGACCAGCAAAAACTCTGCATTTTCTCACTTCCACAAAGACCTAGTTGGAAATGGGTTTCTGCAAAGCCATAGATGCAAGTAATTAGCCCATCAAAAATGTTTAAAAATATATATATATAAGTCATGCCCTCCGCAAAGTTGTATGACCTAGCTCTAGTTTACAATTTAGCTTGCATCCATAACTTTTCTGGCCCGACCCATGCTCTTCATCTGTTAGGATTAAACAGAAAGAAGATTAAAGAAAACTCAAGTTGTGAGAGTGACATAATAATTAGAAATAATGTTCAGCAATAACGAAATGCCAAGTTCGCCTGAGAGAGAATTTAAACCTGAATAGCAATGCAAAAGTTTTCCAAATTCTTACATTGCAATTAAAAAAGGAAATATTAATTATTTAAAACTCAGTCAGATTCTTGAAAGAAAACTTGATTCTAAAACCCCCTACTCCACAACTTCTGACAACACAAAAACGAGAATAAATTAAAGACAATAATTAACTAAAGAAATGCTTTGTGAAGGTTATATGACATAAACAATTAGTTGCAATATGTACAAAGTATTTCAGAAGTGCTTTAAGTGCATAATTAAGTAGTTATTAAGAACTTAACTACTTTGAAAACACAGCGCAAAGTACAAGAACTATGAAAGGCCAGCTGCTTGGTCTAAGTTTCCTAAAAAACGCGCAAAGTTACCAAGAAAAGAATGAGTTAAAATCCGCAAAAAAGTTAACAGACTTGCCATTGCCTAAATGCTAAAAAGCAAAATATAACAGAGAAAAAAATACTAGAAGTACAAACATTGAACTTGGAAAACCTAAAACCCAAAGACAATGAAGAGAGCTTACCTCTTATGCAGCTGAACTTTCTCCACACAAGAGGAAAATGGCCGTCCTTTACCCCAAAATTCCAACAAACCTCTGCCACTCCCTAGACGCTGGGGGGCAGTGTGGGTGGGGCTGAGGGCCACCACACACTGAAAGAATCCAACTCGCGGAGATTTTAACCAGAGAAAAAAATATATATACTTAAGACTGTGGACCTGTATGATCAGAAAGAGCAGAATTAACTCTCCAGAATACATGAGAAATATTATAAAATACACAGGTAGTGTATTTAATAATCTTTGCATGTATTTAATCACCTTAGTGAGCTTCTATATATTACTCGGAATCCTATTAATTTTAACCTTAGTTTTACTATTTTTAGTATAGCTGTTCTAGTGAGTGAATAACTAGTTTTCTTTTTTTATTTGTTTTTATTTTCTTTTATAAACAGATTTTTAAGCTTTTTTGTGATTTTGTCTATATTATTTAATTTTTATTTTAATAGGACCTTCATATCCATAGCACTAAGGTTCCTTTTAGTAGTTAATAGGCATCATCTAGCCAACTTCCAAACGGCTTTCATTGGTCAGAATCATATTATTAACTGTGTAGAAAATTAAAGCAGATCTGCCAACCTTACTCTATTATTCAGAATAATTTTTCTTAAAGTTTTTTTGATGAAAGAAGAAGGAATTTCGTTCTCTAGAAAACTTTCTAATAGTATATTAATGTGGTAATTGAAGTCCAAATTGTTGCTGCAAATTCTTGAAATTCTTGGGACCTGAGAAATTAGTACATTCTCAATTACTTTGGTTGATATGTTATTATTCCAGTGTAGATATTTAATTACTTTGAAAGGAAAATTGACTCTTTTATCAAAGAGGCTAATAGATGGGTTACCTCTGTTAAGCTTAATGCTTAAGTCTAGGAAGTCAAGTTCCTGATTACTGTGGTTGGTTTTACATAGGTTAAAAGAGCTAGGATAGATATTATCAAAATCACTCTCTATAACTTCTGAATTATTGATACACAACAGATCATCAATATATCTAAATGTGTAAAGGTAGTTATCGGAGCAGGTGGAGTGATTTTGAATGAATTTATATTCCTTAAAGAACAGGAATAGATTTGCTATACTCGTGGAGGTTGATGTTCCCATTGGTATACCGTTCACTTGCTTATAGAGAGTATTATTAAATAAGATATGGTTATTTTTTATGCAGCAATTGAGATAAGAGTTCCAGGCTCCTACATTAACAAATTGGTTAAGTTTAAATTCTGCATACAGCTCTTTAAAGGTAGTGATTATATCTGATAGAGGCAGATTAGTATATAGGTTCTCAAAATCATAACTATTAATATCTAAGGGACTTACTTTGAGTATAGTGGAAATTACATCTGCATTATTATTAATTATCCAAAAATCCCTGTACTTCAAATTAGTACAGTTTCTAATGTGTTTCAAAACCTTCTTCAAGATATCTTCAAAAGCAAGATCTATTTTCTCTTTATGACTCTTTACTCCACTAGCTATGAACCTGAACCTCACTGGATCTTTATGAAATAGCTAAGTTCTTAATAACTACTTAATTATGCACTTAAAGCACTTCTGAAATACTTTGTACATATTGCAACTAATTGTTTATGTCATATAACCTTCACAAAGCATTTCTTTAGTTAATTATTGTCTTTAATTTATTCTCGTTTTTTGTGTTGTCAGAAGTTGTGGAGTAGGGGGTTTTAGAATCAAGTTTTCTTTCAAGAATCTGACTGAGTTTTAAATAATTAATATTTCCTTTTTTAATTGCAATGTAAGAATTTGGAAAACTTTTGCATTGCTATTCAGGTTTAAATTCTCTCTCAGGCGAACTTGGCATTTCGTTATTGCTGAACATTATTTCTAATTATTATGTCACTCTCACAACTTGGGTTTTCTTTAATCTTCTTCTTTCTGTTTAATCGTAACAGATGAAGAGCATGGGTCGGGCCAGAAAAGTTATGGATGCAAGCTAAATTGTAAACTAGAGCTAGGTCATACAACTCTGCGGAGGGCATGACTTATATATATATATATATTTTTAAACATTTTTGGTGGGCTAATTACTTGCATCTATGGCTTTGCAGAAACCCATTTCCAACTAGGTCTTTGTGGAAGTGAGAAAATGCAGAGTTTTTGCTGGTCCTTGATAAAGCCAAGGCTCAGTATTCTCGACACTTTCCACATTCAGTTGTTTTATTTTATTTTTATTTTTCTCTTTTTACTCACACCGGTAGATACATAACTTTTTCTATGTTGTACTTGGTATGAGTCAAAAATATTTTTGCTTAGGTCTCTTCTTAATAGAATGTGAATTCTGAATTTTCATAACTGCTGCGTTGCGCGTTTTGATCTTCAGGTTATTTTGCAACTTTAGTTTTAAATTCAAAGTTTTTCCTTTGTTTTCAGCTTTTCTCTGCAGTATATATATATATATATATATAAAGAAGATACCTAAGCAAAAAAATACATATATAATTTTGACTCACACCTAGTACAACATAGAAAAGGTTATGTATCTACCTGTGTGAGTAAAAGGAGAAAAGATAAAAAATAAAATAAAACAACTGAATGTAGAAGGTGTCGAGAATACTGAGCCTTGGCTTTATCAAGGACCAGCAAAAACTCTGCATTTTCTCACTTCCACAAAGACCTAGTTGTAAATGGGTTTCTGCAAGGCCATAGATGCAAGTAACATTCCCACCTAAAATAGTTTAAAAAATATATATATGAGTCATGTCCTCCGTAGAGTAGCATGACCTAGCACTGGTTAACAATTTCGCTTGCATCCATTAACCTTCATGGCCCGACCCATGCTCACATGGGTCGGGCCATGAAGGTTAATGGATTCCTATTAAATTCAAAATAATTTAATTATATTCTTAGAAATACATTTGTTCCAGTTGGTTCTGCGATCTTTAACTACTTAATGCCTGACGAAGCTACCCGGAGGTAGTGAAAGCTAGCATCTTTTGATTCCCTTATTTTCTACGCCTAATAAACGGAGTTCACTTTTTATTTTTATTGTCTTCCACTTCAATAGGTATGTTTGAAGTGTTTCATACTGTATTAACGGTATGCAAAGGTTTTCGCCGTTTTAAGGAGAAAGGAGACAGGAACAACCAAGAAACCAGTACACATTTATTCAACGAAATATTGGCCGTTAGCATCAATAACCTTTTGCCATTTTTCAGGCAACAAATGAATGCCCCTGTGATAGAGGGACTCGGGTTTGAGTTGAAGAACGCAGTGACGAAATTTTCCACCACTGGAACTGTGGTGAACCGCTATTGGGCTAGGGCATGTTGCATAGAGCGAAACAGATGAAAGTCTGAGGGTGCAATGTCCGGGGAGTAAGACTGGTGCGGTAAAACTTCCCTGTGTAACTGTTCAAGGGTTTGTTTCGTGATGGCCCCAACATGTGGTCTGGCATTATCGTGTAACAGAATGACTGGACAACGTCCTTTACCTGTCCATTGGTGTTTTTTCTCGATTGCGGCGTTCGGTTTCATCAACTGATCGCTATATCGGTGAGATATAGCGATCAGATTGTTTCTCCCGGTTTCAACAGCTAGAAGTACAACACTCCATGCATATCCTACCACACACACACACAACAGCAACTTTTGTAGATGGATATCCTAGTTTGCATTGGATTTTGATGGCTGGCCTGGATCGACCCAGGATCACTTGCGTACGGGGTTGTGGCAATAGATCCATTTGTCATCCCCGCTGACAGCCTTGTACAAGAAATTCTTCCCTTGAAACCTCTTCAGGAATGACATGCAGATGCCCAATGGTTGACCAATATTACGCTCCGTTAAAGTATGCGGAACCCACTTACCAATCTTCTGGATTTCCTCCATGACCTGTAGACGCCATACCACCGTCGTATTGAGCCACTTTCAAATTGCCAGTTGCGTGGTCAATTGTGTGGCATCCTCTTGCAACAGCGATTGCAGCTCCTCGTCTACGAGTTCCTCTATTCTTCCTGCACGTGGCTTGTCTTCCAAGCTTAGATCACCTTTGTTAAACCTTGAACACTATTCTCGATGTGTCCCCTCACCCATAAACGTTCCGCAATATGCCTGACATGTTAAACAGTATGCTTCACTCGCGCTTTTCCCTAAATTAAACATGAATAAGAAACAGTGCCGCATATGAACTTTATCGACCGCCCTGCTTGGCTTCATGTACGAACTGGCAACACCTGCCGGTTACACCTCTACAGCTACCCCTAGCGGTGGCGTCAGAAACTTTTGCATATCCCTAATGGAATATTGAAAGCGAACAGAATATAAATTCTGAATTTACTTGTACCACTTACTAGTCATCCATGCGACGCCTCTCAGAAAATTTTAAAATTTCATCGCCCTGAAGAGGAAATCGAGGCCGCATCTCCCGATTTCCATTCGAATATTCTAACTGTTACACCATCCAGGGCAGTGAAGTTCCAAGCTACTGAGACTAAGCAAACTTAGCATAGGAATCTGAACATCCTCAGATTTTTCGCTATTCGAAGCTTCCTGCTTCCAATAGCGAAACCATCTCCCATCCAGAAATGGATGTAGGTCGGAATTCACCAGGGACCACATAGTGAATCAATGAAGGAAGAAATGTTCCTCAAAATATGTGTACATGGGAAATCGATAGAATATTAAAAGCAAACATAATATAAATTGTGAATTTTCTTGCAGCTCGAACGGAAATTGGGAGATGCGGGTTCGATTTCCGCTCCAGGGCAATGAAATTTTCAAGTCTTCTGAGAGATGTTACATGAATGACCAGTAAGTGTTACAAGCAAATTCAGAATTTATATTCTGTTTGCTTTGAATATTCTATCGATTTCCCATGTATTATGAGGAATATTTTTTCCTTCATTATTTATCTGTGGATGACCAGTAAGTGGTACAACCATATTCAGAATTTATATTCTGTTTGCTTTGAATATTCTATCGATTTCCCATGCATTATGAGGAATATTTCTTCCTTCATTGATTTATCTGTGGTTGACCAGTAAGTGGTACAAGCAAATTCAGAATTTATATCCTATTTGCTTTGAATATTCTATCGATTTCCCATGTATCATGAGGAATATTTCTTCCTTCATTGATTTATCTGTGGATGACCAGTAAGTGCTACAAGCATATTCAGAATTTATATTCTGTTTGCTTTGAATATTCTATCGATTTCCCATGTACACATATTTTGAGGAATATTTCTTCCTTCATTGATTTATCTGTGGATGACCAGTAAGTGGTGCAAGCAAATTAAGAATTTATATTCTGTTTACTTTGAATGTTCTACCGATTTCTCATGTGTTATGAGAAATATTTCCTCCTTCATTGATTTAACTAGTTTGTAATTTGCGGTATGTAAACACGCTTTGCATTAAAATGGAACTAAATAAATTGCATTCATTACACTACTTTATAATTAAAGATATGTAGTGCCTTTATTTTTTGAAGCATATGATACTATTTTATTAAGATGTCTAAAAGAGATTAATCCCTAATGTGTGTGTGGGGGGGGGGGTAAAAATACTGTATGTACGTACGTACATATAAGTAAAAATATATACAGTACTAAATTTCATACATATGAATTAATTCATGCTTATATATTTTATTTACACTTTGGCGAAAACTTCCAATTACAGTTTTGTTTATTTCTATGGGAACCATTCGCAACTTCAGCTTTCCAAACTTATGCGTAATGAAAATTTCTGTAGTACCTACTAACGTTTTAACGAAAATACGTTTTCACGGATATTTTTTCTGTCCCCCTTGAATTTCGTTATAACGAGTTCCGACTGTAGTTGCACTGAATATATCGCACAAATCCCGCACTTTCAGTTGACAATGCTCCTGTTAAACGGTTTCCAAAAACTTGCTCTCTTTGGAATTCAGACAGTTTTCCCATTTTACTACCCGTAAGACTTTTTATCACCTCTGAAGAAGCTACTACTTGCATGCTTCGTTCTTAACAATTACATGCAATTAAAACACACTGTGACGTATAACTCCAAATATTTAACATTCCTTTTGAGTTCCTGTGTTCTCATGTACATTATGTTTATTTTCGTTAAATATTTTCTAAAGTAACACCTCAGAATTTTTTAATGTTGCTAACCTGACAGTGTATCAAATGATAAGCAAAGGTAGATAAAAAGTGTTCTGAGATAAGAGCTGGTTAGTAGAGTAAGAGCTGAACTAAGAGCGATACTATCAGAGCTATGTTACACTATCTACCAACAAGTAATTGGACACCCCTGCAATGAACGATATCTGCGGTTCTGATACACGTCACGGCCGCCGCCGTTGACTATCGTGTAGGAACCAACAACGCAACCAGTCGCATGCAAGATTCCACGTAGTTCGGAGCTCTCTGATTTCGAGAAAAGTGTAATCGTCGGGTATCACAGAAATGGCCGATCCATACGTGACATATCTAGCGAGTTGAAGTACTAAAATCGACAGTGGCCTACGTGATTTGCAAGTCGAAGATGAGAGATGACTGTCGGAATGTGCCCCGACCCAGCAGACCCACAAAACTGGGAGTTAGAGACCGACGGGTGCTGGCCAGAGAAATTCGGAAGAACCGCACCAAATCGATGGGCCACATCCGCGAGGAGTTTCAACAGGCATCCGGGAGTGTTCTTACGATGAATACCATCCGTAAGGAAGCCCATCTGCTCGGTTATCATGCACGTGCTGCCGCCCACAGTCCTTTGATCACCAAGTCCAATAGCGCTGCTCGCTTAACGTGGTGCAAAGAACTCCGACAGTGGACTGATCAACAAGGGAAACATGTTCTCTGGAGCGACGAATCAAGGTTCACCCTCTACCGTTCGGATGGTAGGGTTTGGGTTTGGCGTCTGCCTGGAGAACGCCTCCTGCCGGAATGTATTGTGCCAACTGTGAAGTTCGGCGGCGGTGGAATTATGCTATGGGGTGTTTCTCCTGGTATGGCACGGGTCCCCTGGTCGCAATTTGTGGTAGACTCAACGCCGAGACCTACTGTCCCATTTTGAATGACCATGCGCTTCCTACGTTGAGGCAGTTTTATGGGGTGGACCCATGTTACTTTCAGGATGACAATGCCACCTGTCATGTTGCGAGGTCCACCATGGCTTGGTATGGTGACAATGGGGTTAATCGAATGAACTGGCCTGCGCAGAGCCCGGACCTTAACCCTATAGAGCAACTCTGAGACGAGTTGGAGCGTCGACTTCAGGGGTGCCCCAACCGTCCGAAATCGGTGAAGGAACTGACCTCTTTTCTCCAAGCCGAGTGGAAGAAAATACCGCTAGCCGTAGTACAACGCCTGGTTGAGAGTATGCCCGGAGGGTCGCAGCTGTAATCGCCACTCGTGAAGGCTCCACCAACTATTGAAGGTGAATAAACTTCGTTTTCCTTTGCTATCACAGGTGTCAAATTACTTGTTGGTAGATAGTGTATATTGCGCTATGTTGCGGAGATCTATACGAAGAAGATAACATATTATGACCAGCGCGTTTTTATGCAAATGAAAGCAACTGCAAATAAACGATGGAGCGTGTAAGGTACTGAATTCTGTTTATTAGAATTATTCTTACTTTTTAGATGGGAAAGGTAGAGGACTTAAGTGAGTTTGAAAAACGCCGAATTGAAATGGCCACAGGCCTTGTTCAGAGAACATTCGGGACGACAAGGCTTGTGAGGTGCTTACAGTCAGCCGTGGCTATTACCTTCAAAAAGTTGCTCGAGGAGTGAATAACCACGAACCGCCTGCAAGGTATGTGTTGATTATGGCCCATCGATACCAGAGGTAAGCGAAGGGTATCCCGTGTGGTACGAGCCAACAAAAGGGGTACTGTAGCGCTACTCGCCAGTAATGTGAATGCTGGTAACGAGAGTAATGTGTCACATTACATAGTACATCGAGTAATATGACACACACAGTACATGGTTAAAATGGAGGTCCGTAGCAGAAGGCTGAAGTTCTCCGTCTAAAACGTCTACAATAGGCACGCAAGCATCCAAACTGGGCCTCGAATGATTGGATGGTCGTCTAGTTCAGTAAGCCTCGTTCCTGTTGTACCATGTGGACGGTGAGTGATGTTGGTGACAGCATGCACTGTGGAACGAAGAAAGGCTATTCAAGGAAGTGTAATGGTTTGGGCAATATTCTTCTGGAGTACCCTCGGTCTAGTCATTCAAGTGCTAGAAATTATGACACCTACCACCTACCTAAACAGCATTGCAGACCTGGTGCGTCCTTTCATGGTAAAGGCATTCTCGTGCAGTAGAGCCTTCTTTAAATAGAATAAAGCGATATTGTTCAGGTATGGTTCTCAGAACGTACGGAAGACTTCCAGGTTCACCCTGGCCTCCGAATTTCCCCGATGTCAATCCAATCGAGCATCTGTGATTTGTGTTGGAACAGGAAATTCAGCCTGTGACGGCTCAACTACCTAACTTTCAAGAGATAAAGGATCTGCAGGAAACGTGTTGGTACCAGATACCACAAGGCAGCATTAAAAACCTTGTAGCGAACGCACAAGGGCTGTTTTGGCGCGGGATGAGAAGGACCGACACCATATTAGGTAGGGGGTCATAATGTTTTGGCGCTTCGGTTTATAATTTAAATACCATAAAAAAGCGATCTTCAGAGCATTATGTAAATTATGGTACAGATAATTGTTAAATATATAGTAATGTGAAATCCCTGCATCTTGTTGATACGAGCGGAGCGATTATTGAAGAATGTTTAACGTGCTGGAAAATATGATAAAGTGGACTTGGATTTTAAAAGTATCATCTCATAACTTACCCTTTTATTTACTGGGAAAGTATATAAACATAGAATTATCCCTGTTTAATTACTGTTGCGGATGTTATGAGCAAGCGATGAGCGATTTAGAATAATCGGAACTTTTAAAATGAAGTCACAGACAGTTCGATTTTAAGTTGAAGTAACATTTAACGCAATAGATCTACAGCAACGTAAACACGGTTACTCTACATCAGTGAATGTTCATAAATACAAAAGATGACATTTATAGCAGGCATTTTCAACCATTGGTGCAACCCTGTTGCGCGTCGATTAAATGCCTCACACCTCTGACGTCGCACTGAAGGATAGCTCCCAGTCCAGTGATGGCACATGTTCGACCTTTTGATTCACCAGTTCAATTCACGGCTACACCAGTAGTCCAAATTCTAATACAAAAGTCGTATACATAGATTTTCATCAAGAAAACCCTTACGGCGACACACCTTGAAACACAACCTAAACAAAAAGTTGTAGCTACGATGAAGTAGCCACCGTTTTTACGAATCACTTTCCAGTTAAGAATACCCTGAGCTGATGATACTTGTAGTAAATTGGTGCTACAAAGATTGCATGTGAAATACTGTGATATACAGATATTTGTCGAAATTGAAGTTGTATGAAACATACTGTAAAAAACTCTGGGCACATTTTTATCACTTGTGGCGAAATGAAGATACCATACCAGTGACAGTGGCTGAATGGATTTTTGAATACATAAACCAAAATTCTTTGTAATCTATGAAACGTGTAGTTATTTTAATTACACATGATCTACGAACACATATATACAAATCTTTCAGATTGTGAAATATGAAATAAGAACACACTATTCTAAGGTGAATTGAATAAGCTGCACACGATATTATACTGTAGTATACTAAAACAGTTTATTTCGTTAAAACCTAAATGCTAGTTGAGAGTTATTAAACAATAAAAAAAACTTGTTCCTCTGGCTTCGAATGAATTTTCCGTAGCTAGCACTAGGCTTTCTCAGAGGTATTCCAGTCTCTCGTTCAATAGTCAATCTGTGGACTCTGACCCTAGAGTTAAAATCAAATGAAACAGTAAAACTACAGAGCTGTTACTGACATCACGTACCGTCACAAGTACATTCGTGTGTACTTTCTGACACGCGGGATGCATTTCGACATTTCTAGTATACCATTATCAAGCGGTTCTTAGGTCTGTTAGTAAAGCACTTGGGTATTTTTAACCCATCGATGCATATCATTGGCTGTCACGTCTTGTCAACGCCATCTGTGATGTCATGTATTGATTCGTCATAGTGAGGAACTTTGTTAACAATTTGCTGTAAGCCAACTAATGAATTTAATTCGCGAAGTTCCTCACTATGACGAATCAAATTAACGAAGTTCCTCACCATGACGAATCCAATTAACGAAGTTCTTCACTATGACGAATCAAATTAACGAAGTTCCTCACTATGAAAAATGAAATTAACGAAGTTCCTCACTATGACGAATCAAATTAACGAAGTTCCTCACTATGACGAATCAAATTAACGAAGTTTCTCACTATGACAAATCAAATTAACGAAGTTCCTTACTATGACGAAACAAATTAACGAAGTTCCTCACGATGATGAATTAAATTATCAAGTTCCTCACTATGACGAATCAAATTAACGAAGTTCCTCACTATGACGAATCAAAGTAACGAAGTTACTTACCATGACGAATCAAATTAACGAAGTTCCTCACTATGACGAATCTATACATGACATCACAGATAGCGTTGACAAGACGTGACAGACAATGATATGCATCGATGGGTTATAAATACCCAAGTGCTTTACTAGCAATACTACGAACCGCTTGATAATGGCATAATAGACATGTTGAAATGCATCCAGCGTGTTAGAAAGATCACACGAATGTACTTGTGACGGGACGTGATGTCAGTAACAGCTGTGTAGTTTTACTTCTTCATTTGATTTTAACTCTAGGATCAGAGTTTACAGATTGACTATTGAACAAGAGACTGGAATACCTCTGAGAAGGTCTAATGACAGCTACGGAAAATTCATTCGAAGCCAGAGGAACAAGGATTTTTTTTATTGTTTAATAGCTCTCAACTAGCATTTAGGTTTTAATAAAATAAACTGTTTTAGTATACTAGAATATCGTGTGCAGATTATTCAATTTACCTTAGGACAGTATGTCCTTATCTCATATTTCACAATCTGAAAGATTTGTATATATGTGTAATTAAAATAACTACACGTTTTATAGATTACAAGAAATTTTGGTTTATGTATTCAAAAATCCATTCAGCCACTGTCACTGGTATGGTATCTTCATTTCGCCACAAGTGATAAAAATGTGCCCAGAGTTTTACCGTATGATTCATAAAACTTCAATTTCGATATCTTTTAAGCACATTAAATTCGCCAAATAGTGTTTTGGTCTTAACAGATATATGGATTTTAATTTTCAGAAGCGACACAAAACAATGCAGTACTAGCAGCATCATATAAGTGAAGGTTTATGCTGCTTTTTCCTCAGATGTATCGCTGCAAGTTGGTCCCACTACAAAACAAAATAATGATAGCAGCATCGAATTTCATGTGGTGGTAAAGGTATGACTTCTTATCGAAGAATATTCCTAAATTGTCGAAATTTCCGTCATGGTCTGATAATGTTATGGCGTACAGGCGACAACTGCAAGACCAAGACGTTGAATCTTATTCGATAGTGGTACATTTTTCTCAGTTGAAGTTAAATTATCTTACCGTAACGACAGCTACAACACTAGATGAAGTTAATATTGCATAATCATCAGGGAATAAGTGACAAGTGCTGCAAATGCGGTGACCACAGTTCCCTTAGTGTAATGAATTGCGTCACATCCTGAAAGTACGCGCACATCTTTATCGGCAATAGTCTTCAAGTATATCTGCAGTTCTGTATTGTGATCATTTAACACAAGCGACTCTTCATGAAGCGAATGCAACGTATTTTTTACCGCAATGATTTTGGCAGGAATTTCCGAAGCATACAAGAAAACAGCTGTCACCGTCATACACAAAATAGGAAGCATTCCGTAAATATATTCTATATACGGATTCGGTTGTCCTTTCAGCATAGTTTTGTTTATTATCGCGATCATGGAGAACATGTAAGTGAACAAAATGACCATCAAAAGAAAAGTTGGAAGAGAGAACACTTCCTGAAACTCATCCACAACATGAAGGATACGCTTGTAGGTATTTATGCAGTGCGTGATTTCATTAAATTTGTGACGTTGCCATGATAGTTGTTTAATCTGTGAATTTATGTTCATTAATATAGCTCGTAGACGATAGCACAAAATAATGTACAACAATGCCAAGAGAACTGGTATTGTTACCTGATAAAAGCAAAAAATCAAATTTGAAAAAAACATAAAGAAACGTAACATCTGCGGTCTGTTAATGCTAAAAATATATAATTTTTCGTTGGAAGTGAACAGCACATGTTTTAGGTCAAAGAAAATTGCAGATAATGCAGCTTGGACAAATGTGAAGATGAGGACCAGAATTACCGCTACAATGAGGATTTTTGCTTTCCGTGCCTTATATTTTTTAACATCGTGGGAAATACCGTAAATGTGGATCAACAATGTGTTCATAGAGAACCGTCTGGTTCGAATGGTGAACCACAGAACATATATCAAGCAGGACGCAATTAACTGAGACAGAAACTCGTGGATCATTTTTGGTGAGCAGAAAAGAATGCCCATTTCTGCGCCAATCACGTAAAGCACCACTATGTGGAACACTACGATAGAAAACGTGAACTTCATTCTGGAGAACAGGCCTCTTTTAGGATTACGACGTAAGCAAATTCCGAAACGAGAGAAACAGGTAACAAAAAACGTGTATTCCGGAAAACGTCGAGAATTCGTCATGTCCTCCATTTCAAAGCGACTTTAGCAGTCTCTTGTTGGAACCCAATGATTTTCCCTTATGTTCATAAAGCCTTCTTAAGTCTCAATCATTTTAAGCCAGTTTAACAAAATTCTTGCTTGTTTCTGATAAAGCGGTAAAATTGCTAAAGCTGTTGATATTCACAATGACTTATTAGTATTTAGAAGCATTCTTTCCCTTAGTTGTTGATGGATCCACGCTTATCATTATGTAATTGTGAAATTAACAAGCAACCAGATGTTTTCATGGAATTGATTTTGAATTTCTAGCAAGTGTAGGAAAAACAAAAATTTATATTTCATTCACCATCAAATATTAAGGATAAGTTGTAGCAAATTCTGAACTGTTTGGTCATTTTCCGGGAAAGCAAAGACTTTATAGAAAGATTTTTCATATATTGGAAATATTCGTGATCAAATTTAATTTAATATATTTTTGAAATAAAATTCAATTTTTATTTCTTCGTCGATGCTCAAACTTATTTTCAGAAACAATGTTACATTTCTGACGTCGTCGTGGATAAAACCGTTTCATTACATTTACACGCACAATATGCGGTTTTTATTCCCAAGCATTCAAAGCTGCTCAGAAATGGCAGGTAAGAAATATTTCATACATTTAAAGTTTATAATAATGTGCAAAAAAGAGTCCGGCATTTGGAATGTTTTTTGCAGTAAACAAAGCAGTGAATAGCTGATAAAAGCAGTATGGTGACTTTGACAGCTTCAGAGCTGATATGAATTTCTATTTTCAAAACCTTGAGTATGTATCAGAATATCACACTCAGTATTAGCTATTTCTGCAAAGGATCTTTCATATTGATATTGCTGTTGTTGTTTTTATCTTAATATCTTTAGTATGAATTTATAAGTCACAAAACTTGATTTGCTGTCTTTGTTGTGAAATGTAGCATTTGTGTACTCCAAGTTTCAGCTAGAAAAACAGGAGCATGTGGTGCAGAAACAACAGTGGTTGACCCTGGGTAAGTCCGCTACGACATGATGTTGCACAAAAATCACTCCATAATTTAACAAAAATGGTGCTTAAGGGGAAAATTCAGAAAAGAGAACAAGACATCATCCAGTTATTCATGTCAGCATCCAATGATATTAGTAAAAGTTAAGAAACAAATTAGATTTTTGTGTAGCTACAGTTGCTTTCAATTTTTAAACTAATTGATACTGTTGTGTGAATGATTAACGTGCTCACTGATAGTTCCTCATAACGAACTGAGGAAAGTTATTTCATAAACATAAAAAAATTTATCTTACTCTCTATTAATCAGTTGCGGTTTGCAAGAAATCTTTTCTTCAATATCTGAAGTGTTCCAGCAGATAGATATGAATCGTTATGTTCACGCTAAACATCTTTGATTTACCTGAACCTTTACTTTTGGGGTGATGCCGTAAAATTATTTCCTTCAGAGTGTTGCGCTACATGATTACTTGTTGATGGTAAGAGCATTCATTCCAGTTAGAGGAAGTCGCAGGAATTTTCAAAGATTCCGAACATGCATGTTCCATTTCTACGCGTCTTAATGGATTTACCAACTTCATCATTTAGAACCTAAGACACAATGAAATCAATTCAGATTGAAAGCATGGTTTGAGAAAGAAAACGACTCTAAATTGTGACACTTATCAGTTCGATCTGTAGCGGACACTCCAATGAGCGCTTGTTTTTAAAGAATGGGAATTCTCTGTGAGCAAGAACACTTTTCTTCAACATCTCAAATCAATATATGATTTTAGGAGCACACCATTCAGCCTTTGTATTCACTCTTTTGTTAGATTTTGTGTTTACGAAGATGAAGTCTTATAATAAGAGAACTGGTCTTTGAGCTGGGTATCGATTCTAAATAATAAAATTGCATGGAGCTGTAATGCCCTGAGAACCAAGACAAGAATATCTAAAGCATTTTTGTTCTGTTTTCCTTTGTATATTCCGTATTTTCTTCGAAGGGCTTTTAGCAGAGGTGATCTCTCTTTGTTATTATGTTTCCTCGTTTAACAGAAAGTCTTTCAAGAAAATTAAAAGTGTTTCTATCGACCACGCTCTGTTGTTCAGGTGACTTAATGCTGATATTTTCTTCAGATAATCATTTGCGAATGACAGTTTGCTGAATTTAATGTAACTGTAAGTTGTCGCATTTAAATGAGGGTGTTAATGAATTGAGGGTTTGAGGAAATTAATAAGGCGTGAAAATGGTACTGTATCACAAATTTTGAAGATGACAATCCGATTTTTGGCGTAAATGTGACAAGGATGGTAAGTCAGATAATATCCGAAAACTTGAAAATTTTCATCGTCCTGGAGCGGGACTCGAATCCGCGTCTCCCAGAAAACGCCCGGGGTTTCAAGTTTTCGGATATTATCTGACTTACCATCCTTGTCACATTTACGCCAAAAATCGGATTGTCATCTTCAAAATTTGTGTTACATGGCGTAATCCCGTATTTCTTTCATGGTACTGTATATCACTGTATAAAAGCAAAAACACTTCGGTATATTACGTCATGAGGAGCGTTCAAAGTGTTCATAAGCAGAATAATTTTGAGCAGCTTGCACTAACGTTGTTGAAAGTTTTGCTGACTTTCAAAGTACTTCCCTCCAATATCGATTCAGATTTACAGACATCAAAGGAATTTTACCATGGAAATAACCTTCCCACTAATTTCCTTTCTGTTTTTTGGAAACAAGCAATAGCTCCATGATGCAATATGTAGTATGGAGTAACTGTGTGTTATTTTATCTGCTCGGAATAGTCAGTACCTTGTGCAGTTTTTTGAACACTGGCGTTATCAAGTCCCGTAAGAGAATTTCTTTTTGTGACAGATAGTTTCCAGTATGACAAACGTCTTAGAGGCATTTTCTTCTATTCCATAATATAGAGTTTTGGCTCTAAGGGGTGCATGTATGTGTCTTTTTTGTTACGCTTTCCTACCGTAGGTTGAAGAAGCGTATATGCTCCAGCTTTGTCAGTATGTCCGTCCGTCCGTCCATCTGTCTGTCTGACTGTCGGCACGATAACTCGCGTAAAAATGGCTCGATTTCGATGAAAGTTTAGTATGTGGTAGGGGACCACCTGGGGACGAACCCTATTGAAAATGGGTGAAATGGAGTCAAAGATCAGGACATAGGAGAGGGGTTCATTCCATTGCCTTTCTGCGTCATAACTTACCTAAAAATGCTTCGATTTCGATGAAATTTTAGTATGTGGTAGAGGATCACTTGGGGACGAATTCTACTGAAAATTGACGAAATGGGGTTAAAGGTCAGTACATAGGAGCGGGATCCATTTCATTGCCCTTCTGCGTCATAATTTACCTAAAATGTTTCGATTGAGATTTTAGTATGTCGTTTCGGAGGTATACTGAACCAATTCTGTTTAATATCATCGAAATGGGGTCAAAGGTCAGTGCACAGGAGCGAGATTTATTCCACAGCCATTATCCTCATAACTTGAGTAATGATTTCTGGTATGTTGGAAAGCGTAGCATAATCAACGCATTGCATGATTTTACTAAATTGTTTATATATTGCTTTGGTTGTATGTCTGTGCAGTACAAGTTGTGTTCAGCAGCGGTTCGTTTTCAGCATATAGGTTTATTTGCCCTGAAAAAAATACGATGAGAAATGTACAATATGATAGAGGAAAAATTACACTATGGGGAAATTATGTATACGCATATATACATGCTGAGATTTAGGAGAAGCGATAGGGAGGGCAAACTGTACCCCCAGTATCGTTGAGTAGCATAAAAATACAAGCCGAGAAATTACATAGCTGATGATAAAACGTATAACACGATAATTTTTGCAGAATTTGAGAGAACAAAAGGTCAGCATTGAATTGAGAGGAAAAAATACAGATAGGCTCAGTTCTGGTTAATCAGTCTTTTTGGAATGTAGGACTACGACTTGCGGATTGGAGAGTTGAAATGAGCTAATCGAGTATTTTTTTTTTTTTTTTGATTTAACGACCACCGTGAGCAACTCAATGGGCTATAAGCAGTCGCCCGTCCCTAATTTAGGGTCACTGGTTCCAGGGAAGGAGAGAGCCAGTGCCGTAAGACAAACACAACATCCATGCCTGACCGGGATTCGAACCCGGACCCCTTACGGACGAATGATCAGAGGCCAGCGCCTTAGACCACTGCGCCACCGGGGCGGCCTAATCGAGTATGGTTTCAAAGCGTTTATTTAATTTGTTACAGTCAACACAGGTCTATGATATGAAAAATTAGCTTACATAATTTTTTACAAATGGTGCTGGATACATTGCGAACACAAAGCAGATCGATACACCAATTAACCAACGTGATGCTCTGTCTTCTAGGGCTTCTTATATTCCTCATCACTTCCTCTTGCCTCTCGTTTTGATTTTCTCCACTTTGCTTGATTTCATTCTGCGAATTCTCGGCTTTGTCAAAAGTGTTCATAAAAAAAAAAAAAAAAAAAAAAAAAAAAACAATTTTTGAAAATTTCAGTTTAAACCACTGCGAAATGTTCTTCATATATTTCAATATATTTAAGACGATACCGCGCACACTCGTGTTGCGCTCACGGTTGCGGAGATAGACTGAGTTAAACGCGGCGGCATACCCAAAAATATTGCATCATCTCCCACGCGCACAGGGAGCGATGGAAGCATCGTGCGCAAGATGTATTGCGCACGACGCGAATTGGACTCCATGCTGTTTACGAATATGCTAACACGATTAGTGTGCGGCACGTATTTTTAAAGCATAATGATTTCAATTGGGACCTATTTTTGTCACAGGCGATCGGCTGTAAGCCGCACTACACTATCTGCGGAGTTAGATGTAAGTCCTACGCCAAAAGTACAACTGTGAAATAACAGTGAAGAACCTACTAAACAAAGTCATGGCATCCATGAAAAATGGTATAGATCCGAAACATAAACCATTATAGAGGTAACTGTATTTTTTTCATAAGAAACAATAAACCATGCTAGTATTAAACAGTTGGGAAGAGGCTGAACGTTTCGATGCCGTGTAATCCACCTAAAGACCGGATTGAAAAGTGTGTTCTGAAAATAGTGCAAAGTTTGCGCTGGACACAACAAGTATCATTAGGAGGTATGGCATCAGCATAATGAAGATTGAAGAGGTAAATTCGCTGACACAAATAAACAAGAAAGGTGACACCGAATTTTTGGGTGTAATAAGCATGTCCTTTGAATCCGTTCTGACGCAAATTAAATTTATCAAAGCTATTCAAAGTCAATGGAACCGGTATGGAAAACAATAGTATCTGACGGAAGAAAGAAGACTTTCAATCGGGTATTTAATCACTCAGATATTGCTGTAAACGGAATCGTTAGCTTACGCCCTCTATCTGCAGATTTGTGCTTTAAAAAAAACATGAATTTATATGAATAACATTTCGCATCGGAAACGCTCTCCAACACCGAAAAAAACCCTTCAAATCGGACTCTTAGAAACAAAGATATCGACAAAAATAAGATGACTTTACATCCCCTGGTGGGAGAACTATGCATTATTTTAGGAAGAAAGTATTCTCAAAAGATTTTTCCATATGAGCGGTATCGGTCCAAGAAAGAAAAAATTAGTCGAGTTTTCAGGAGCCCAGATTTTGCTACAAATACATCGGAAGCAGAAATTAACACTTATGTCCCCTAGTGGCCAAACCATTCTTTACCAAACATTAGAAATTATGTGAAAAATATTTTCCAACAGATGATACACGAAGAATTTTTCAAATCAGAGTTTTAAAAGCTGAAATAACGCAGAAACGCAATTTACCTTTGTGCTCCCTAGTGGAAAGTCTATGATGTACTTGAAAATTTTTGAATTTATAGGAAAAACATTTCGCATCGGAAACACTATCCAACAAATAAGGAATTTTTCAAATCGGACTCCTAGAAGTAGAGATATTGACAAAAATAAGATATACATCTACGCCATCTGGCGTAGAAACCATGCATTATTTCAAGAAGAAAATGTTCCTAAAAGGTTTGTCGACATGAGCACTATCGGTCAACAAACGACTTTTTCTTTCAATCGAGAATTTAGAAGCTCATATTTTGCTGCAAATACATCAGAAGCGGAAATTGAGACTTACGCCACCTGGTGGCCAAACCGTTTTGTACAAAAATTTGAAATTATGTGCAAGGGATTTCCCATCAGGAGCTATATCCGGTGCAGAAAGAATTTTTCAAATCGGAGATTTAAATGCAAAGATATAGGGGGGAAGCAATTTACCTCTACGCTCCCTAGCGGCAAGTCTATGAATTACTTGAAAATTTTGAAATTACATGAAACACATGTTACACTGAAAACACAATCCCACAAAGAATGAATTTTTCAAATCGGACTCCTAGTAATCGAGATATTGACGAAAATAAAATATACATCTACGCCCCCTGGCAGAGAAACTGTGGAATACTTTAAGAAGAAAATATTCCGAAAAGGTTTACCGAAATGAGTGGCATCAGTCTATGAAAGAAATTTTTCAATCGATATTTTAGAAGCTCAGATTTTATGGCAAATACGTCAGAAGCAAAAATTAACACTTACGCCCCCTGGTGGCCAAAGTATTCTTTACCAAAAATTTGAGATTATATGCAAACGCTTTACCATCAGGAGGTGTATCCGCTGAAGAAAAAAGTTTTCAAATCGGAGTTTTAGAAGAAGAATTATCGGGGAAAATGTAATTTACTTTTACGCCTCCTAGCGGAAAATCTATGCGTAATTTGAAAAAGTAACTATAGCTAAAATACTCTTCGACATAAATGGAATTGGAAGATAAAAGAATTTTTTCAATCTGATGTTTAGAAGCAAATATGTGGAATTCAACGTATTTTTGAATTCGACATAATCTGCCTTTACACTCTCTAGCGGCGAAATTGTACATCCAAAAAAAAAAAAAACGAAATGAAGGATCATCATTGGCATATTTCATGCTTCCCAACTCAAAAAGAATTTTTCAAATCGGATTAATAGTTGCAGAGATATCGTAGGTACAGACGGACGGACGGACAAACCGGTAACATAAGCACGATCTTTTTTTACATAAGACGTGCTGAAAAGAGCAGAAATAGAAGTGACGGAGGGGAGGATGAGTGTGCGCAGTAAGCAAGAGGACTTTGATGGAGTGCGGAAACGAGTATGAGGCTTGGGCAATTTTGAGCATGAGTTCAACGCCAGTCTGCAAAATTTTTGCAGTTTTCGTTCATGTGCAGGAGGTCACCCGGAGGAGAGAAAAATTTACAGTTTGGCGAAGCGATAAGACGGAATTGGTGAAGGATGGTAAGCGTAGGAAGCTGTGCATGAAGGAGCAGCCATTTAATGTCCTTTGCAGATTGAGTGTTGAAAGTAAATCGAGCGACTGTCTAGGTTGGTCGGAGAACTGAATCCCATATACAGGGTGATTCAGCTAAGCGTGTACAAACTTCTGGGAGGGGTAGGTTGCACAAAGACAAATCTGAATTACATAACAGTGCAGGATCAAAAACGCCATCTTCATGCGGAAGATGGCGTTGTTCGGCCGCGAGACTGTTCATACGTTCTTTCAGGATACCGTCATTTGTAAACCGCCCGCAGAGGTAGTAGAATGGCTGAGTTCACGAACGCGCAAATGGCTGATATGCACCTCGCATACGGAGCAGCGGACTGCAACGGACAAGCCGCCGTGCTAGTGTACCAGGAACGGTACCCGATGAGACGAGTGCCAAACCACCAAGTGTTTGCACGGCGGCATCAGAGGCTATGCGACACTGGTTCTTTCTAGGGGCTTGGCAAGTGTCGGGAACGATGGACACGCACTCCTGCCATCGAAGAGAATGTGTTAGGTCATGCAGCAGACACTCCAAGGGCCAGCACACGAGCAATTGCCCATCGGCTCGGTCAGTCCCAATCCACCGTATGGAGGATTCTGAACGAAGAACAATTGCATCCATATCATGGGCAGCGCGTTCAAACACTAAACCCTGAGGATTACCTTCAGCGCATCGCATTTGCGCGATGGTACCTGCAAAAGAGTGCAGCAGGACCCCGATTTCCTGCTTCTGTGCTGTTGACAGACGAAGCGTGTTTTACAAGGGAAGGTTGCTTCAATGCACATAACGCGCATGAATGGGCGGTGGAGAACCCCATGCTGTACGACCACGTGCAGCACAAAACCATTTTGCTGTTAATGTTTGGGCTGGCATTGTTGTGGACCACTTAATTGGCCCATACTTCATGCGTCTTCGTCTGGACGGAAGGAGTTACCGGATATTTCTGGAGAACGTCTTGCCGGAGCTATTGAACGAACAACAGGTCCCTCAGTCACTGCGCCGTGCAATATGGTTCCATCACGATAGGGCCCCCTCCCATTTGAGCAATAACGTTCGTCATCACTTGAACATGACATTTGGACATCACTGGATCGGTCGTGTTGGTCCTGTTCACTGGCCTGCAAATAATACACAAAGGTAAATAAAAAGAGTTCTGAGATAAGATCTGGTTAGCAGAGTAAGAGCTGATGATAAGAGCGATACTATGAGAGCTGTGTTACATTGCTTTATGTTGCGGAGATCTACACAAAGAAGACAACATATTATGACCAGCGCGTATTTATGCAAATGAAAGCAACTGCAAATAAACAACGGCGCGTGTAAAGTCGGCAAAGCCGCCCCGGTGGCGCAGTGGTCTAAGGCGCTGGCCTCTGATCATTCGTCCGTAAGGGGTCCGGGTTCGAATCCCGGTCAGGCATGGATGTTGTGTTTGTCTTACGGCACTGGCTCTCTCCCTTCCCTGGAACCAGTGACTCTAAATTAGGGACGGGCGACTGCTTATAGCCCATTGAGTTGCTCACGGTGGTCGTTAAACCTCCAATCAAAAAAAAAAAAAAAAAAAAAAAAAAAGTCGGCAAACGATATAAATAGCACCTGATACTAAACTCTGTTTATTAGAGTTATTCTTGCTTTTTAGATGGGAAAAGCAAAGGACTTAAGTGAGTTTGAAAAACGCCGAATTGAAATGGCCACAGGCCTTGTTCAGAGAACATTCGGGACGACAAGGCTTGTGAGGTGCTTACAGTCAGCCGTGGCTATTACCTTCAAAAAGTTGCTCGAGGAGTGAATAACCACGAACCGCCTGCAAGGTATGTGTTGATTACGGCCCATCGATGCCATAGGTGAGCGTAGCGCAACTCGCTGGTAATTTGAATGCTGGTAACGAGAGTAATGTATCACAATACACAGTACATCGAGCAATATGACACACACGGTGCATGGTGTAAATGGAGGACCGTAGCAGCAGAATGACGTTCACCGTCGAAAGCGCCTACAATGGGTAAGCGAGCATTAAAACTAGACCTCGAATGATTGGTTGGTCGTCTAATTTGGTAAGTCTCATTCTTGTTGCGCCATGTGGACGGCTCGGTATGTGTGCGTTATTTACCTGGGGAGTGATGTTGGTGACAGCATACACTTTAGAACGAAGAAAGGCTATTCAAGGAAGTGTAATGGTTTAGGCAGTGTTCTTCTGGAGTACACTCGGTCTAGTCATTCAAGTGCTAGAAATTATGACACCTACCACCTACCTAAACAGCATTGCAGACCTGGTACGTCCTTCATCGCAAAGGTATTCTCGTGCAGTAGAACCTTCTTTGAACTGGATAATGCGATATTGTTTGGGTATGGTTTGCAGAACATAAGAAAGACTTCCAGGTTCACCCTGGCCTCCGAATTTCCCCGATATCAATCCAATCGAGCATCTGTGATTTGTGTTGGAACAGGAAATCCAGCCTGTGACGGCTCAACTACCTAACTTTCAAGAGATAAAGGATCTGCAGGAAACGTGTTGGTACCAGATACCACAAGACAGCATTAAAAACCTTGTAGCGAACGCACAAGGGCTGTTTTGGCGCGGGACGAGAAGGACCGACACCATATTACGCAGGGGGTTATAATGTTTTGGCGCTTTGGTTTATATTTTAAATACCATGAAAACGCGATCTTCAGAGCGTTATGTAAATTATGGTACAGATAATTGTTAAATATATAGTAAAGTGAAATCGATGTATCTTGCTGATACGAACGCAGTGATTATTGAAGAATGTTTAACATGCTGGAAAAGATGATACAAGTGGACTTGGATTTTAAAAGTACCATCTCATAACCTACCCTTGTAGTTATTCGGAAATTGTATAATAAGATAATCATTCCGTTGAATTAAAGTTGCGAAAAAGCAATGAGCGATTTAGAATGATTAGGTTTATCAAAGTAAATTCACAAACAGACAGTTCAGTTTTAAGCTTAAATAATCTTTAACGCAATAGATCAACAACAATTTAAATACGATTGTTCTACAATACAAAATCATCAGTATATGTTCATAAATAAAGAAGAGGGCAATCACAAAAAGGAGAGGAATATAAAGCAGGCATCTCCATCGTTTTGTGCAACCCTGTTGCGCGTCGATTGAATACCTCACTGCTCTGTCGTTGCACGTGAAGGTTAGCGACCGGTTCAGTGATAGCAACCTGTTCAATCCTCTGATTCATCAATTCAGTTAACGGCGGTATGAGTGGTGCGGATTAGAATAGAAAAGTTACATACGTAGATTTCCACAATGAAAACACTTATGGCTAAACACCTGGTAACAGAACCTAAACAAAAAGGTGTTCCTGCGGTTAAGTCGCCACCGTTTTTACGAATCACCCTCCAGTTAGGAGAACCCTGATGGTGCTACTTGTAGTAAATTGGTGCTACAAAGATTGTATGTAAAATACTGTGAATGTACAGATATTTAGATTTCAATTTTTAGAAGCGACACAAAACAATGCAGTGCGAGCAGCCTCATATTAGTGAATGTTTCTTCTGTTTTTTACCCCACATGTATCGCTGAAAGATGGTCCCACTGCATAAGAAAAAAAAAGAAGAAATTGCAGCATCGAATTTCGTGTTTTGGTAACCGCATTTCTTTCTATTGAAGAATATTCCCAAAATGTCGAAATTTGCGTTATTCTTTGATTATGGTATGGTGTACAGCCACCGCTGTAAGACGTTGAATTTCATCCGATAGTGGTGCATTTTTCGCAGTTGAAGTTAAATTGTCCTACCGTAATGACAGCAACAACACTAGATGAAGTTAATATTGCATAATCATCAGGGAATAAGTGACAAGTGCTGCAAATGCCATGAGCACAGTTCCTTTAGTATAATGAATGGCGTCACATCCTGAAAGTACGCGCACATTTTTATCGGCAATAGTCTTCAAGTATATCTGATCATTTAACACAAGTAACTCTTCATGAAGCGAATGTAGAGTATTTTTTACCGAAATGATTTTGGCAGGAACTTCTGAAGCATACAAGAAAATGGCTGTAACTGTCATACAGAAAATAGGAAGCATTTCGTAAATATGTTCTACGTACGGGTTTGATTGTCCTTTCAGTATAGTTTTGTTTATTATTGCGATCATGGAAAACATGTAAGTGAAGAAAATCACCATCAAGAGAAAAGTTGGAAGGGAGAACACTTCCTGAAAATGATCCACAACCTGAAGGATGCGCTTGTAGGTATTCATGCAGTTCATGATTTCATTGAATTTGTGACGTTGCCATGATAGTTCCTTAATCTTGGAATTTATGTTAACTAATATACCTCGTAGTCGATAGCACAAAAGGATGTAAAACAATGCAAAGAGAATAGGTATTGTTGCCTGATAAAAGAGTAAATTAAAATTATTAAAAAACAAAAGGAAACGTAACATTTGCGGCCTGTTAATGCTAAAAATATAAAATGTTTCGTTGTAAGTGGACTGCAAATATTTTAGATCAACGAAAATTGCAGATAATGCAGCTTGGACAAATGTCCAGATGAGCATCAGAACCACCGCTAGGATGAGGATTTTCCTTTCCGTACCTTATGTCTTTCAACATCGTCGGAAATACCGTAAATGTGGATCAACAGTGTGTTCATAGAGAACCTTCTAGATCGAATGTTGAACCACAGAACATATATTAAGCAGCCCGCAATTAGCTGAGACAGACTTTCGTGGATCATTTTTGGTGAGCAGAAAAGTATGCTCGTTTCTGTGCCAATCACGTAAACCACCATTACTTGGAACGCTACGATAGAAAACTTGGACATCATTCTGGAGAACAAGCTTCTTCTAGGACTACAACCTAAGAAAATTCCGAAACGAGAGAAACAAGTAACAAAGAACGCATATTCCGAAAAAAATCGAGATTTCGTCGCGTCCTCCATTTCAACGCAATTTGAACATGCTCTCATTGGAACCCAATGATTTTCCCTTTTGTGAATAATGCCCTCATAAGTCTCAATCATTTTTAAGCCAGATTTACAAAATTCATCTCTGTTTCTGATATAGCGGTAAAATTGCTAAATCAATTATAGATATTCACAATAACTTATTTAGTATTAGAAGCATTCTTTTCCTTAGTTGTTGATGGATCCATGCCTATCATTATGTAACTGTGAAATTAATAAGTCACCAGATATTTTAATGATAGGTATTTCGAATTTGTAGCAAGTGTAGGAAACATAATAATTTATATTTCATTCACCATCAAATATTAAGGAAAATGTGTTGCTAATTTCTGAACTGGTTGGTCATTTTTCGGGAAAACAAAGACTTTATAGAGATATTTTTCATATATTGGAAATATTTGCGATCACATTTAATTTAATATATTTTTGAAATAAAATTCAATTTTTGTTTCTTCGTCGATGCTCAAACTTATTTTCAGAAACAGTGGTACATTTCTGACGTCGTCGTGGATAAACAGTTTCATTAAATTGACACTCACAATATCTGATTTTTATTTGCAAGTATTCAAAGAAGTGCTGAGAAACGATAAGCAAGAAATATTTCCTAAACTTAAAGTTTACCAAATCGCACGAAATAACGTCAGGCACTTGGAAAGTTTTTACAGTAAACAAAGCAATGAATAACAGATAAAGGCAGCATCCTTCCTTTGTCAGCTTCAAAGTAGATATGAATTTCTATTTTCAAATTCTTGAATTTGTATCAGAATATCACACTCAGTTTTAGCTATTTCTGAAAAGGATCTTTCATATTTACATCACTGTTGTTGTTTCTTAATCTTAATATCTTCAGTATGCATTTATAACAGTTACAAATCTTGTTTTGGTGACGCTGTTGTGATACGTAGTATTTGTGTGCTACAAATTCCAGCGAGAAAAAAACAGGAACTTGTGGTGCACAAGCAACAGCGGGTTGGCTTTCGGTAAGTTCACAAAACAGAGGAGCATCGCATGGTAGCTACAAAATGGTATTGCACAGATGCTAGTCTATAATGTAACAAAAATGGTGCTTAAGGTAAAGTTAAGAAAATAAAATAAGACATCATCCGATTATTCCTGTCGACATCCAATGATATAAGTAAAAGTTAAGAAAGAAATTAGGTTTTTGTGTAGCTACAGTCGCTTTCAATTTTTAAAATAATTGATACTCTTGTTAGAATGATTAACGAGTCCACTAATATTTCCTCATAACAAACTGCGGAAAGTTTTATCATAAACATAAAATAATTATCCAACTCTGTATTAAGCAGTTGCGGTTTGCAAGAAATCCAGGGATCACTTAAAATCAGAATTGTTTCAGCAGATGGACATGAATTGTTATCTTCACACTAAACATCTTTGATTTACACCAGACTTTACTTTTGAGGAATGCTGTAAAATATTTTCCTACAGAGTGTCGCACTGCATGATTACTTGTTGATGGTAAGAGCATTTCTTCCACCTGGATGAAGCCGTATGAATTTTCTAAGTTTCCGAGCATGCATGTTCCAATTCTAGGCGTCTTAATGGGTTTACCAACTACTGAAGGCGTGGTTTGAAAACGAAATGACTGCAAATTGTGACACGTATCAGCTTGACCTGTTCGGGACACACCAATCAACGCTTGTTTTTAAAGAATGGGAACTTTTTGTGAGGAAAAGCACTTTCTTTCAATATCTCAAATCAATATATGATTTTAGAAGCATAGTAATCAGTCTTTGTATTCACTCTTTTGTCACACATTTGTATTCACTCTTTTGTCACACATTTGTATTCACTCTTTTGTCACACACTTGTATTCATTCTTTTGATTACAAAGATGAAGTATTATAATAAGAGAACTCCTCCTTCAGCTGAGTATCGATTCTAAATAAGAAAATGGCGTGCAGCTGTAATGTACTGAGAATCAACACAAGAATATATGAGTCACGGTTATTCTCTTCACCCTTGGATACTTCGCATTTTCCGCGGAGAACTTTTAGCAAAGGTGATCTTTTTTTGTTATTTGATCTTCTCGTTTGACAGAAAGTCTATCAAGAAAATTACTAGTGTTTCTATTGACCACTATCTGTGTTTCAGATGACCTAATTCTGATATTTTCTTTTTTTTATTGGAGGCTTAACGACCACCGTGAGCAACCCAATGGGCTATAAGCAGTCGCCTGTTCTTAATTTAGGGTCACTGGTTCCAGGGAACGGAGAGAGCCAGTGCCGTAAGACAAACACAACATCCATGCCTCAACGGGATTCGAACCCGTATCCCTTCCGGACGAATGGTAATAAGGCATTGCTTAGACCACTGAGCCACCGGGGCGACAATATTTTCTTCAGATAATCACTTGCGAATGACGTTTGCTAAATTTAATGTGAGTGTAATTTGTCGTATTTAAATGACGGTATTAATAACATTGATGCGCCGCCCCGGTGGCGCAGTGGTCAAAGCGACGGCCTCTTATCATTCGTCCATAAGGGGTCCGGGTTCGAATCCCGGTGAGGCATGCATGTTGTGTTTGTCTTACGGCACTGGATGTGTCCCTTCCCTGGAACCAGTGACCCTAAATTAGGGACGAGCGACTGCTTATAGCTAATTGAGTTGCTCAAGGTGGACGTTAAACCTCCAATAAAAAAACAAAAAAACATTGATGGTTTGAAGGAATTAATCAGTCGTGAAAATTGTACCGCATGTCACTGTGTAAAGCGCAAAACACTTCGGTATGTTACGTCATGAATAGCGTCCAAAGTGTTTCTGACATGCATACGGAGAACAGTTTTGTACAGCTTGCACTAACCTCGTTGAAAATTTTGCTCTCTTTCAAAGCACTTCCCTCCAACATCAATGCAGATTTTCAGACTTCTATGGAATTCCGGAAGTCTTGATGGTGCTTTAGTTGGAGAATGCTTTGCAACTCTGAATGAATACGTTTTCCAAGGCTTTTTACCATGGAAATAGACTTCCCACTAAATTCCTTTCAATTTTTTGGAAACAAACAAAACTTCCATGATGCAAGCTCGGGGAATATGCAGTACGGAGTAGCTGTCTGATTTTTCATCTGCTCAGAATAAAAAGTGCCTTTCACACTCCTCTTGTAAAGGTTCCGTACGAGAATTCTTTCTGTGACGGATAGTTTCCAGTATGACAAAAATCTTAGACACATTTCCTTTCATTCCGCAATACAGAGTTCGGGCTCTAAGGAGTGCATGTATGTGTGTTTTCATTTTATATATTGTTTAGGTTGTATGTCAGTGTAGTAAAAGTTGTGTTCAGTAGCGGTTCGTGTTCAACAGTTAGTTTTATTGGCCCTGAAAAAAATGCAATGAGAAATTTACAATATGATAGAGAAAAATAACACTGTCATGAAAATTATGTATAACGCATATATACATGCTTCCTCCTGAGATTTAGGAGAAGCAATAGGGAGGGCAAACCTTAACCCCAGTATCCTTGATTAGCGTAAAAGAAAAAAAAGATGATAATATTACAAAAAAGCGAGAAATTATATCGCTGATGATAAAACGTACAACACAATAATTTTCGCAGAAATCGAAAGAAAAGAAATTCAACAGTAAATTGACAGGGGAAAAGGACAATTGGGAAATAACAGTGAAAACTCTACTGAACGTAGTCATGTGATCCATGAGTAGTGGTGTAGATCAGGAACATAAAACATTATACAAATAATTGTTTTTTTTTTCATAAGTAACAGTAAACCATGAGAGCGTTGAACAATTGGGAAGAGGCTGAACGTTTCAATGCGGATTAATCTACCCGAAGACGGGATTGAAAGTTTGTTTTGAAAATAGTTCAAAGTGTGCCCCGGGCACGATGAATATCATTAGGAGATATGGCATCAGCATGATGAAGATTGGAGAGGTAAATAACATGATTTGCTAACACAAATAAAAAAGAGCAGACAGGGGAGTGACGAAGTGAAGGATGAGTGTCCACAGGAAGCAAAAGATAGTCCTTGCTGGAGTGCGGAAACGAGCAGGAGGCTTGAATAATCTTGAACATGAGTTCAGCATGAGGATGTAAAATTTTGCAGTTTTCGTACATGTGCAGGAGGTCACCCGGAATACAGCAAAATTTGCAGCTTGGCGAAAAAATAAGGCGGAATTGGTGAAGGATGGTAAGCGTAGGAAGCTGTCTCTGAAGGAACAGCCATTTAAGGTTTTTTTGCAGGTTGAGTGTTGAAAGTAAGTCGGGTGACTGTCTAGCTTAGTCGGAGAACTGCATCCCATGCACAGTGATTGCAAATATTGTGAACACGTTTGAAATTTTCATGTCTTGCAACTTTGCAGGCTTATAGGAAATGTTATTTTTCACCAAATGCAAATTTTTATATGCCAATTTAAAGAAAATGTAATGCTGAATTCAGTACAAAATACAGAATGCAAATATATGTAGCACAAAAAAAATTATGCTTACTTTAGTCTAAAAAAGAAACCCAAGTGTGATTCAGTTAAGAAGCGGAGTAAAAACACAAGTTTGTACGTGTCCCTTCACTCCGAAGTAGGTCGCTCTCCCAACTGAGCTACGCGGACAGAATGTCTCGCTGCAGATTTGTCATCTCGACACATGGTTTCACCTCTGTAGTACGTCACAGTAGATTGTAAGTGCAAGCCTTACTGGCCAATCACAGTCCATGTTCTGGGAACCAATCAAGTGGCAGTTATTGCAATACATCTTGTGAGAAGTTGAGGAGAGTCAGTTTTGCCGTTTGTTCCGTAGATGAAAAACTGCTAGCGGTGTAAATGAAGGGTAATTGTAGATTGTGTGACTATTTTTAGTATTTCTTTAAATTTAACGTGTAGATAATAAGTATTGCCGTCCCCATGGCGCAGTGGTCTAAGCGATGGCTTTTGATCATTCGTCCGAGAAGGGACCGGGTTCGAATTCCAGTGACGCATGGATGTTGTGTTTGTCTTACGGCCCTGGTCTCTCCCTTCCCTGGAACCAGTGGCCCTAAATTAGGGACGGGCGACTGCTTGTAGCCCACGGAGTTGCTCACGGAGGTCGTTAAACCTCCAATAAAAAAATAAAAAGGTACAGCAATGGCTCCAAAAAAAAAGAGTTGATTGGTCACCCACGAAAAGGACCAGAGTTGTTTTATTACGTGAATCGGGTCTTTCTTATGTTGAAATTGCAAGGCAAGCAGGTTGGTCAGTGACAACATCTGGTGTACGAAGATGCTGTTTACGATATCAGGAAACAAAGTCATTAAAGAACAAACCAGGAAAATGCCGAAAATAGTGCACAAAAGCTGTTGATGACAGAAGAATAAAAAGACTGCGTCTGAAGAATAGAAAAATTTAATCTGAGGCTATCAGAGCTGAATTGTGTTCAACTGGTGTTTCTGCTAGTTCAAGAACGATAAGGAGCAGACTATCAGATATGAGACTAAGAGGTAGGATTCCGAGACAAAAAGCCATATCTGAATCTACAGCAGAGCAAGAAACGACTACAGTGGACACAAGAACACATTGGATGGACAGACGATCAGTGGTAGCAAGTTATTTGGAGTGACGAAAGTAAGATATCCTTATTTGATAGTGATAGTCAGAAGTACATGTACGTGGGACATAGAGTAGGAGAAGAACTACATCCTGACTGCATGGAGGCGAATGTAAATCACCCAACAAGCGTTTTGATTTGGGCATGTATGGCAGTAAATGGTGTCGGCCGCTTTCATGTAGTCAGTGGCATGCTGAACACAAGAAAATACATTGGCACCATCCTGGAACTAAAACTGCTACCTTCCATCAGGGATCTCTTTCCCAACACTGCACCATTTCTTTTTCAGCAGGATTAAGCTCTCTACTAGGCAGCAAAAATATGGAATCAGTTGTTCACAACAAAGTCCATTCCATTGTTGACTTGGCCAGGAAAACGGCCCTGACCTGAACCCGATAGAAAATTTGTGGCACAGTTTGAAAAGCCTTGTACGAATGAGGCGTCCATCAAATAAAAGGAAATTAATTGAGGCTATAATTGCTTTCTGGCACCACGTAATAACAAAGGCAGAGCTTCAAATACTCGTTGGCTCAATGAGACGTTGCTGTGATGAGGTTTTAAAGAAAAAAGGTACCAGAATATTGAAATCGTAAGTGCATTGCAGTATATTCAGCATGATTGTAGTACTCCCAGCCTAAACCTTTTTTTCCTGCATATATTTGCATTCTGTTTTTAGCATTGAATTCAGCAGTAAATGTTCTTTAAATTGACATATAAACATTTGCATTTGGTACAAAATATTATTTTTTGTAAGCCTTGTGGCGTCTTAACAATCATCACGAATACTCATTTATAACGATCAGAAGTTCACAACACAACATTTAATTTAATAAACAAAAAAACAATACGATTCTTATGCCCTGTCACCCTCCCTACAAATCGAAACAAACCAACTCTCTTCCCACGCTCTTCTCTCCGTCTCTTGCTTCTCTGTCCACCTCAAAGTTCTCCTGTCAGCTCTGACGTCAGCATTGGCGTCAGCAGTGACGTAACTATCCAGGACTGGGAACGGTACAGCCTGCAAAGTAGCAAAACATGAAAATTTCAAAAAGTAACCACAGTTTTTGCCACCGCTGTAGATGTGATGGCTGATGGTGTTGCATTGGGGAGAAGAAAATGCTGATAAAGATTTTTCTGCGTAACCGCATGAAGGAGAGTCGGTACTCCACAAAGAGTGAGGGAAAATGGTATCAGTAGTGGAGCAAACGAGACGGAGCGCAGACCGGTCCGTGACACTAGAACTGGAAATCTGAGAAGTGTGCTGCGAAGAGGGCGAAGCTTATTAATGTCCGATATGTCTGGAAGTCTCGAAGAAGTGCTTTGTGAAGTGAGTGAAGTCAAAAGTATGCCGCAATTGAGTTCAAATGTCATTCAAGAGTTTCCATGCAAGATTTTCGTGTACTATTTGAGCAAAATTGATGATACCACAGCAAAACCATTTAGAGAAGTGAATATATATATGGAGCCTTCGGTGAAATGGGTGACAATTGCTAAAGCACATTTAGCAGGAGCATCTGTAACCATAGCAACCAAATTATTTGGTGTGTCAAGAGCAAAGTCTCTACAGTTATGACTGCGTACACAAAGCAGGGCAAGACGTCATCGATGAAGAACTTTAGGAGAAGACTAGAAAGGATTGTGTCCAAACATCACAGAATTACTGCAGAAAAAAGTGGCAGAAGAACTCAACATCCACCTGGAAGACCCTGTCTGTACAAAAACAAACCGCAGAGAACCTCACAAAGCCATCATCCATGGAAGAGTTGCAATTGCTAAATCTTTAATCACACAGACCAACGCTACAATGCGATGAAGATGATGTCATGAGCATAAAACCTGGGCAGTGGATGACAAGAAACGTGAGGTACAGTCCGATAAGTCCCCATTAACATTTTTCTCAAAAGCAGGTTGCGCATATGTATGAAGAATCCGCAAGGAAGAGTACAGTTCGGAATGTCTGGTTATTATAACTGTCAAATATGGGATCGATTTGGCTGACGCGATCATTACCTTACAAAATAGGGTATAGTCTCAACTCTTAAATATGGGGATGTATTCGGCTGGCACCATCATTACCCTACATTGTCGAGTTACTGAAGGCGAGTACCTTGGACATTCTACGTGATCACGTTCATTCTATGGTCTAAATGTTTTTTTTTCTCCAACAAGGATGTCATTTCTCAATACGATAATGCGCCTATACACACAGCCAGAAGAACAGTTCGGTATTGGATCGAGGAGAACCAAGATGAACTTCAACATCTGCCTTAGGCAGCTCAATCCCTTGACTTCAATATAATCGAACTACAGTAAGCAGCTCCTTAGAGCAGGGTGTGAAGCAGGTTACGTTCTCAAAATCTTTGAAACATTGGCTGATGTTTTGATCGACGAATGGTAGAGCATTCCACTGGAGACTATTCAAAAGCTGTACGGATCTATTCCAAGAAGTTTGGAAGATGTATTAAAGGCAAATGGTGGTCTAACATCTTATCAAGATAAGACATACCGCTTTATTCCCAGGTGTTCATATTATTTTGTCCTAACTCAGTATACAAGGTGGCCAGTAAAGTCCCTTCTCAGTCCCGTAACGTTCGAACGCCGACAGCTATAATCATAAAAACGGTGTCTAGGTATAGTGGTTATGCGCTATTCGATGAGACCATTTGCAGCGCCTCCTAGCGGCAATGTCAGGAATTAGCGTGATGATCTCAAAAACTATACGAGATACGGGAAAATAGTCAATTACAAAGTTGTAGAGCAGCATTGATTTAGTACGAAAAGATACCTTGCGCACATGTATGCTAAGAATAGAACGCGTACAACGATCGTTTGTTTGTTCGCGATGTCGAATACTGTTACGTCACGAAACGCGTCAGAAAGGAGATGATATCGCCTTCCGCAAAGCACTAGCCCGACTCAACTGCGGAATGTTTGGTTCCAACATGACGGCCCCCCTACGCACCAACCAGGAAACGTAAGAAGGTTCCTGGTTGAAACATTCGAGCAACAAATCATTGGCTATGGTGGTTGCGTAGATTTGCCTGCACGCTCACCGGACCTCACCCCATTGGACTTCTTCTTGTATGTACCTCAAAGAGCAGGTGTATCAAACCCCTCCGACAACGTTGCAGGACCTTCGACGCCGTATAACTGATGCTTGTTCCAGAGTGTCACCTGAAATGCTACAAAATGTGCAGCGTGAGGTTCAATCTAGAGTCCAAATGTGTATTGTGGCTGACGGAGAGCACATTTAGCACCAACGGTAAGTGTGCCTAGTGACAACTAATTGCTCCTTTCTGACGCGTTTCGTAACGTAACAGTGTTCGACATCTCGAACAAACAAACGAGCGTTGTGCGCGTTCAATTTTTAGCATTCATGTGCGCAAGGTGACTTTTCGTACAAACTCGATGCTGCTCACAACTTTGTAATTGACTATCTTCCCGTATCTCGTAGAGTTTCATAGATCGGCACGCTAACTCATGACTTTGCCGCTAGGAGGCGCTGTAAGTCGTCTCATCGAATAGCGTATAGCCACTTTACTATACCTAGACACCGTTTTTATGGCTATAGCTGTCGGCGTTCGAAAGTTACGGGGCTGAGAAAGGACTTTACTGGACACCCTGTATGTACACTCTTTACGGAAACCCCTGAAGAAATCATCTAATTCATATCAAAATTGATATTTGTAATGAGCATTTATAGGAAATGTGGTAATTGCAATTCCTGAACAATTGGTCTATTTCTCCGCAAAAAACAGCTGCACGAGGGCAACAAGTCAGTACTTCGTAGCATCACCTCTTTCTTAGATACCAGCAGATACCCGGCGTGGCATAGATGCATACAGCTCACGGATACTAACCTGAGATAATTCCATATGGTGTTCAAATTGCGAGCCAGTTCGCCGTCATCCCGAAATGGGCGTAGGTGGTACCCATCATGTTCGAAGTGCTTTTCTTTTTAGTATGAATCCATACCATGTACTAAAATTTTATACTTTTTAAGAAGAAAAAGTACATTTTCTTTTTAACCTTTCATGATTCGAAGCGTTTTACTATTTCTGATGTTGGCGCTCTTCCCCCAAAGTGATTCTTGAAAGATGCTAAATATTAGAAAACGATTTGATTTCCTCGACAGTCGGTGTTATGAAACCTTATATCGGCCAGAGACGTCAAGTATCACAATATTAATGGATATTTTTAGGATCTCAAAGTGTTCAAAAGTTTCCATGCATGCTATAACTAAAGATGCACTAGAAAAATGCGTGGAGTCCTTGCGTACTGCACTAGAATCACAGTACGCAAGGAGTCCGCACATTGTTTTTATGCAAATTATTGTGAAATGTTACAAAAGGAAGACACTGCTCCTCCAGAACCTGTGCTTAACGGCGGAGTGTTACTACGTGAACACACGGAGTTCGAAAGAGGTATGATTGTAGACTGCTTCAACAGTAGTCTTCCGATAAGAAAGATAAAAAATCGTTTAAGCATTCCTAAGTCAACTGTATTAAGTGTAGTGTATTATTGACAGAGCGAAGGAGTCCTACAAACATACAAAGGTACCAGAAGAATAAAAAAATAACCGAAAGAGACGATCGGAGAATAAAGAGACAGGTGAATACTCTTCGACAGGGTATGAGAGAAGACTTAGGTTTAGATGTGAGAAGGATTTCTGAAAAGTTCCAGCCAATGGGTATTCATGAGCGTGCTTCCGTCAACAATCCCAATATCGCTTTACAGAATGCTGCTGTTTGTGTGGCGTATGCATAAATCGTCGATTTGGAGGTCTAGAACAATTAAGAAAGGTCCTATGGACTGGTGAATCACGTTATACGATGTACTCATCAGATGGCCGTGATTGGATATGGCGAATGCCAGGAGAACGGCTTTTACCAGAGTGTTCTGTTCCCACACAAATGTTTGGAGGTGGCAGTGTTCTTGTATAGAGGGATGTTTCTTTTCGAACGTCATCCGTTCATTTTGATAATGCTACAAAAATCTTTTACTGTAGAAGTATGCTCAGACATCCTGGACAATTCGACGATTCGAACACTGTGGTAGTTCTACGTAGATGAGTCCTGCTGGTATTAGCATACAACGTACCCTGTCACACAGCACGTGTTATTTCTGATTAATTCCGGCAAAATCAAAAGCCGTCCCGGTGGCACAGTGGTCTAAGCGATGGCTTCTGATCATTCGCCGTAGTTGGGTCCGGGTTCGAGTCCCGGTGAGGCATGTGTGTTTGTGTTTGTCTTTCGGCACTGGCTCTTAATATGTTACTTGTCCACCACTGGCTCTCAGTGTACATTGGTCATTTCGCATACTATAAAAACCATGTCTGATGTGTACTTGTTTACAATGTGTTACTTGATCAACACTGGTTCTCTGTGTAAATTGATCATTTGGTATGCTGTAAGCCATGTACAATATGTACTTGTTGATGTTAAATATCTGTATCCTGTTTATGTCTGTCTGTCTGTCATGTCTCTGTACCACCAAATCCAATAAACCATCATTTAAAAAAACCTCCAATCAATAACAAAAAGAAAATCAAAGTTCACGTTTGGAATGACAATGACAAACTCCAGATTTTGAACCTCACTGAACACTTGTGGGTTGAATTGACGTCCTGTATCAGAACTATCTTCACCCCAATAGCTCGAAGAGGCGTTACAAAAGGAATAGATACGCATTCTTGCAGATAATTTTCAATATTAAATGGAAAGCATTCCAAAGAGGCATAACGCATGTATTTTGGCTAAAGGTGGACAAACTCGCTACAAATTGGTTACAATAAATTATCTTTGTTGCTTTGGTCCAGGTGTCCGGTAATGTTTGTCTATATTTGTGCGTGCATGCGTGTGCATATATTTTTTAGGATATTTTAGATTACGAAAGTTAAAAATTTAAAAGGAAAACGCAAATTTTCCCTTCTTTTTTAAAAAAAATTAAGTCATTCCGAAATATGTTTTCAAAGAGGAGAAATTAGCATAACAGCGGAACGAGCAGGCAGGACTGACCGAAAGACCACTCAGGAGATAGACTAAGATCCGGTATGGTAGGGCATGCGCATATATGCATGGGGGGTCGGAAGGGTATAAAGCACACTGGTGGTGTACGCCCAGCAATTCGGTGAAAACTATTTCACGGTGTACATCGGTTTGAACGACGTCGAGTTGCTGCCACCGTGTGATATGGCCAACAAGCAATCCAGTAGACGACATCTGGATGACTTTACCCGAGGTCGCGTCATTAGGAAGTTGCAAGAAGGTCTAAGTGTGACTAGTGTGGCCGATGAGTTCGGGATCGCTCACAGCATCGTTTCACAAGCTTGGAGAGCATTTCAAACGACAGGAACAGCTGTCCGAGAGTTTAGCAGTGGTCGTCCACGAGCAACCACGGCGGGGAACGACCGGTATATTGTTCTACAGGCGAGAAGAGACAGACGGCAGACAGCGGGAGAAATAGCAAGGCACATGCAATAGACAACTGAACGTCCATTATCGCCTTTTACCGTGGCCAGGAGGCTGCACAAAGGTCGTCTATTTGCACGACGACCAGTACGGTGTGTGCCATTAACGCCTGCTCATCGTAGACGGCGGTTTCTGTGGTGCCAGGAACACAAGAACTGGACACATCAGCAATGGGGTCGAGTTCTCTTTACGGATGAGAGTCGATTTAGTCTGACGAACGATTCTGGACGTATACACTTCTGGAGAGAGCAGGAAACACGCAATCACGCCTCCAACATCATCGAAAGGGACCGGTTTGGAGGTGGCGGAGTTCTCGTTTGGGGTGGTGTCATGCTTGGTAGCCGCACCGACCTCCACATCTTCCAAGGAGGTTCAGTCACTGGTGCCCTCTATTGTACCGAGGTTCTGTCTCACGGGCGTCTGTTTAGAGGTGCTGTGGGTCCTGAGTTCCTCTTCATGGACGACAACGCTACACCTCATCGTACAGTGGCTGTCGCAGAGCTGTTGGAGAGTGAAGATATTCAACGCATGGATAGGCCCGCAAGGTCCCCGGACCTAAATCCAATCAAACACGTGTGGGACCTTCTCCGGAGACGCTTGGCAGCACGTCTCCAGCCGCCAACAACGATTCCGTAGCTGCGATTGGCGCTACAAGAGGAATGGGCCGCGAAGCCTCAACAGCTCCTTGACAACCTTGTCCTCATCATGGACATACGTTGTAAATCCTGCAACGCAGTCAGGGGTGATCATATCCCCTACTAAAGAGTGGATTTTTCTTGGCAGCAGCCTGTCACATGGACGTTTCTGTCTTCTGTTCAGTTGTGCTCGAAGCTACCTTTTTAATAAAGTGACTTTGTATCCTTTGGATTCCTTGTTTGGACGGTTTTGCTCACTTGTCCCATATTCTTACATCTTGGGGATCTTATGGTATGATTTGAGTCGATGTGGAGCACTTCTGCACGATGTTACATTCGAAACACCGTCTCGTCCTTAATTTTTGCACGCCAGTGCACAATAAAGTCTCATAAATCATAATTGGTGTAGTAATACAGTATATTTTGCTTTACCGAGCTTTCTTATACCAGAAGGAGAGGTTGCCAAGGCAAGTTACATTAGTCGAATATACAAATTATAATTCCGAGACAACTAGGTTGAAAATCGGATTTTAATTTTAACTCTAAACGGATTATATGTTCGTCAAATGTAATTCGCCTTTACAAACCCATGCAGATGAAAGCTCAGTGCACTAAAATGTTAGGTGTTACTACAGCAATTACGGATTTATCAGCCTAATAGAGTTTTTTTTTCAGTACGGCATTATAGCCCTAACCGATAGAATGAAAATTCCAAAGAATTTTTCTTGGGATAAGGTATCAAAGGTAAGCACACCGGACAAAATATTAGTCACCCCTAACAGAAATGACAGTAGAAAGTTTTCGGTTGCACAGAGGACGCCGTGATAGCATTGTTGGGAGATAAACCGCACTGACGTGGTCTACAGGATCATTTCTATCTCGTGCAGTGGTGAAGAGCAACTGTGTGTTGAATTCAGTCTGCAATATGGGATATAAGACAGATGCTACTGAATGGCAAAAAGGAGCCCATCGCGTTTGGCCATGCCCACGGACACAAAGTGAATGGAGTCGCCCAATGTGTTGGTGTGACGCAGCGTACTGTTCAGCGGGTCTACAAACAGTGGTGTAGTTCGACTTAACTGAAAATCGGCGACGTAACTGTGACCGGAAAACGATTCTCACCAACAGGGACCGCCGCCATGTTTCACGCTTAGTAACTGCAAATCGGTTTCGAACAAGGCAACAATTGCTCCAAACAGTTAATGAAAGTCCACTCCAAACAATTTCCGAAAGGTCATTGCGACGAGAACTGCATGCGATGGGCATCTGGAGCAGAGTACCACGGAAGAGAGTCTCTTTTAACCAGCGTATCACAAAGTCGCTCATTTTCAATGTGCTCAGAGGTACTAAAACTTTACTGTGGAGGATTGGAAACGACTAATTTATCTGATGAGTCTTGTTTTTGTTTGTGCTTCGGTGCTGGGAGGCTACGAATGCATCGGAGGCCCAATGAAGCCTCTAATTCTGATTGTGTCGAAGGTTTAGGTGGTTATGTGATGTTTTGGGGATATTTTACGTACGACGAAATGGGCCCTCTCGTTGCAGTGACGAAGAATTTGAACCAGCATGGATACCTCCGCATTTTGAAGGACGAAGTATTGACCTTTGCCCTACATCTCCAAGAGCAGCATATCATTGCAACTCCTGTCTTCCAAGACAACAAATACCGTTTGCACACGTCTAAAACTGTGTCTGAGTGGCACGACGAACAATCTGCAACACACACCTCGACTAGCCCGCCAAATCCCCGTACTTAAATCCTATTGAAAATGTGTGGAATCATTTGGAACAGAAAGTGAAACGCCGGAATAGACACCCACGTGATCTGGCCGAACGTCGGGACCAATTGACGCACGATGGCTGCAAATCGATGTTGAATACATCCACAACCTCGTGAGCACATCGGATGGTTCATGCTGTTATCAAAGCAAGAGGCGCCGTTATTAGTTAAGTTCTGCCAGGGGTGACTAATGTTTTATTATGTGTGCTTATTACCAGCAAGTTCAAAAGCTGAGTTTTAACGTTTATTGACATATAAATTAAAATAATTTGAATGACTTTTAAAGCAAAAATCCTGCTTTAATTTAGAATCCTTTCAGTTTGAAAGGTTTTCTTCATTTCTGCATTTATTACAGGTTTCTCGGCTTTAAAGTTTCAGTGTCATCTCCTTCAACTCCTCTTTGATTTCGTACTTGTGCGTATATCCGTGAAACAGGCTTATGGATGTCGACCGGCTACATAAAATACAGGGAATTAGAACACGTAAGAAACAAAGTTAATTTCTGAAACTAACGTGGGTGACATCACGAGTAGTATTACACGAATTTTTATCATGCAAGTATACAGTGTATCGCGATGTGTTTTCATCTTTTAATAACGCATGCGAAGCCATTGGTAGTTCGATAGATACCATATCATTGCATGCTATTCTTCTGGAGAGGATTTCGACTGTGTTCCTGATGACAGTTTCTTTAAAGTTCGTGTTCTTCTAATACTATTCCATACAGAAGCGGCCGAGCAACGTATGACTTCTTTCGCGAGGGCTGTATTTTTTATGACCTGATTGACACTTCGCACGTGTTCTCTACATCTACTATACAAGGATCTCTTTGTCATTCCGATACATATCTCTCCGTGTTGTCAGACTACATCAACGGTATAGCATACACATTCGCCTTTTCTTTCTCACACTGTCTCTCTTTGCAGCTTGATATTATATGTTATAACGGGTCGGTGCTTGCTTCATTACTATTGAGATTCTGTACTTACGTAATAAATTCTTCAACCAATGTGTACATCCTGGAACATATGTGATGAGTTCTGTATATCTCATTATCTTACTAGTTGATTTTGTTATCGCAAACGTTTTCATACGATTCCTTACAGTCTTGTGTATTCTGTCAATATCATCCTTCTTATATCTAGCCTTTAGACATTTGCTGTAAATATTATCAATTTCCTTATTATTTAGGTAGTACGGTTTCCGTACATTATACGCTCTATAGAACCATGCTCTAAACGCAGAAAGTTTGTATTATTTTGGGCACTGTGAATCAGGAGGGACAAAGTTTAGTATTGCGGTAGGTTTATAATTAACGCCAAGATCGAAACTGAATGTTCCATTTCTTTTGAGAGCAAAGTCAAGATTATTCAGCGTCTCATTCAGTTAAAGGTCCAATAATAAACTTTATCGTATTGTGTACGTTGTTCATCTTGTGTATGAAATTATTTAACTCCTCTAGGACTGAAGACAGAGGTGAACCCATCGGTGCGCCTTTTGTTTGTTCGTAGATGTCTCCATCGAACTTGAAATAGTTGTGGTTGGTAACTAGATTTAAGGCGCAGAAAATTTTCTTAGTTTATGTGGGTAAAAGATCGATTAGACCTCTAGAAAATCTAATCTTTCTAAATTGTATTAAGAAACCCCGAATGTGAATCCGCTATGCTGCATCCGCTACTTCTTCCGGGAGGATTAGGTGCTAATCTATCCGATTCATTCGTTGAACAAACCCTACTCACTTTTTACGCTTTCCAACCCTAGGTTGAAGAAGCGTATATGCTCCAGCTTTGTCCGTCTGTCTATCCGTCCGTCCTTCCGCAGGATAACTCGCGTAAAAATGGTTCGGTTTCGAAGAACATTTAGTAAATGGTAGGGGATCTTCTGGGGAGAAACCTTAAAATTAATTAAAAATGGGTGAAATGGGGTCAACGGTCAGGACATAGGAGAGAGATCCCTTCCGTTACCCTTATGCGTCATAACTTACCGAAAAAATGCTTCGATTGCAAAAAAACTTTAACATGCTGTTCTGGAAGTATAGTGAATCAATTCTGTTAAATATCATCGGAATGAGGTCAAAGGTCAGGGGCACAGGAGTGAGATTTCTTCCACAGCCTTTATCCTCATAACTTCAATAAAAATGCTTCTATTGCAACAAAACTTTAGTATGTTGTTATGGAGGTATACGAAACCGATTCTGTTTAGTATAATCGAAATACAGTCAAAGGTCAGGTTACAGGAGCGAGATTTATTCCACAGCCATTATCCTCATAACTTGAGTAATAATTTTGGCATGTTAGACAGCGTATCATAATCAATGCATTGTATGATTTTACTAACTTGTTCGTAAATAATAAACGACCGAAAGTTATAGCTGCTGCAAAAAAGAAATAAGTACAAAAAAGTAAGTATTAAAATAATGGTAGCACTTGTAAGAATGTATATGTTAATAGAGTGTTGGGACATCTTTTGCTTAAACAATGTCCAAAGTAATCGAGGTAGTTGCCTTCAATGCACGATCTTAATAACAAGAGTCACTCACAATACAAATTTAAATTCGTTGGCTGAATTTAAAGATGTTATTGTATATACAATTATAAGAAATTTCAGGTTTCCTGAGAACCCATCAGTTCTTATATTTGTATACACCTTGATTACTTTGGACTATTTTTGCACGAATTTGAATTCTCCTAATTAAACAATGTATTCGATGTGGAATAGATTCAAATAATTAGTGAACAGTATTCTGAGAAATATTGGACCATTCCTCATGGATTAAAGTCTCAATCTCCTTGAGTGATGATGGTGGAAGAAATCTGCTGTTCACTCCAATTCTGAATAAGTTCTAAGTCTCGTGATTGTGAAGACCATGGATGATTTTTTACCTGGATTCCCGTCTTGCTCCTCAAAGCAAGACGGGACACACATCCAGTTGAGTCTATTGGTGCATTTGCGTTGTGAAAGATGGCTTCGTTTTCGAGAAACAACATAGAATATGAAGAAATGTAGTGGCTGCAACTCGTCCGTTCGCAGTAACGATACGGCCTATAGGTTATTAAGACAACGCTTCTCAGACTACTACTGATTCCCCACCATGTTTGATAGTTCGGATCATACACTTCCTTCGTCATTCGACAAACGTAACCTCTTCCTGAAGCTAAAAAAAGGGAATGATGAAACATTTTAACCAATCACACGTTTCCAATCGTCCGGAGACCGTGTTTACAGTTCGTGACACCATTGTATTCTTCTTTTCTCTTTAGCTTCAGTTACGGGTGACTTTGCAATAGCTGCCATTAATTTTACTTTTGTTTAATCCCCAGCGGATTGTTTTTACAGATACTGGATTGTTAAGATTCGCATTAATTTCAGCAGATATTTTCGCGGCAGTAGTTCCATATGTGTGGATTACCATCTGTTTCATTGACCGAAAGTGGCTTTCACTCAGCCTCAACACTACTGTTTGTGAACAACACCAAGAAGAAGCGATTAAAACGAACTTTATACCACACATTACTGATATGACTCTACATAAGTGATTTAACTTTCAGAACAATACAACCATTTTTACCTGCAAAAATCAGTATCTTGTGAAGCCTGCTCGAGCTGCAATAAGAGCTTCTAGACAGCGTGGCATTGAATCGAAAAGGAATTGTATGGTGCCTTGAGTAATTGCTTGTCAGGCGGCCTGTATCTGAGTCTACAGATCATTGGTATAGACAGCTGGAGGACTTTGATGGGCCAGTTGCTGAATGATCATATCCCAAACACGTTCAATAGACCACATGTCTGGCAAACCGCAAGCCAGGGAAGAAACAGTATCTGTTGGGCTGCGAAAGGGCTTGAACATTCCTAGCAGCAAGTGGTCGGGCATTGTCCTACTGGAATATAGCGCTAGGAATGCTCTGAAGAAAGGGCATGACTTCTGCCTCTACAACTTCCCTGATGTAGCGGTCGCGGTTGAGATTTACCTCAAGTCGTTACAGCCGATATCGCAAATGGTACGTAATGGCACCCCACACCATCACGCTTGGTGTTCGGCCCTTGTGACGCACGACAATGCATGCTGGAAGAAGGCACCCACCACAATACCCTCTAATGCGTATGCGGCCATCATGGTAGTCCAAGTTGAATCGGGATTCGTCCGAAAACACGACATGTTGCTAGTCAGTACGTCACTGTATGCATTGAATACCCCATTCCAGCCTGAAGTGCCCTTGGTTCAGGGTCAAAGGAATCCACCGCAAAGGGATGCATTCAACCAGTCCTCTGTGCAGCAGATGGCGTCGAACTGTAAAGGCAGACAATGCGAGGCCTGTTGCAGTGCTCCACTGTTGTGCTAACACTTGAGAAGATGCGGAACGGTTTCTCACTGCCATGCGGATGCTGTGTCATCACATTGCTCGGTCCACTGCTGAATTGCCGATGCACCTCATTCTCCTCGGTCCACTGCCGCTGAACGCACGTCACTATCGTGGCGTTATGTCCCGTCCGAGCCGGAATGTCCCGGTACAAAAATGCACCTTCACGCAGACAAATCATTCGTCCCCGTTAAAACTCTGTGGTATGGTGATGTTGCTCCCTTCGTCGTGGCTGAGACATTATTGAATCCTGGAGACCTTTTTACAACTCGCTGTCCTCGATGCACTACTGGTCTATATCCAAAACAGCCCTCTCTTTATACCACTCTCTCGACTGTGCAGAGGGCACTGCCGGGCCCAGACATGCGCAGTGTATCTGCACTTCTAATCATTTGCTTGTCCTGTAAGTTTCATGTGATTTTCATCATTCCTTCATAGTGTTGTAATTTTCACAAACAGTAGTTTATCTCCTGCCACAATTTTTGTTGTTTTTCCAGACTTGGTGAATGCAATAATAACTTTAGATGCAGTTGCTCTGAATACATCCAACAAAACCGCAGTTTGAATCACTGATGTTCCTGTTAACAGATTCGAAAAATTCGCTCTCTTTGGAATTCAGACAGTTCTGCTACTTTGTAACGTGCACGATATCATTTTACATCCCGTGAAGGAATGTATCATCTGTTCTTGACAATACTACATGCAATAAAAGTACACTGTGGCGTATAGCTCTAATTTGAACTTTCTTCTGAGTTTCTGTGTTCTTATGTAAATTAGGTTTATTTTCGTTAAATATTTTCTGACGTGACGGCACACAATTCCTGCCGACGAGCTTGTAAAAGTTGACCGCCTGACAGTGGCTCATATTATATTCAAAAGTAAATAAATAATGTTCTGAGATAAGAGCTGGTGAGCAGAATTAGAGTTGTATTCACAGCAAGAAATGATGCTAAGAGGGATATTATCAGGGCTATATTATACTGCGCTATACTGCAAAGATCTATACCAAAGAGCGTCTTTATGCAAATCTAAACAATTGCACGTAAGCGACAGCGGATGTGAAGGTCATGAAACGGTATGAACAACACCTGATATTGAGCTCTGTTAATTAGAGTTATTCTTCGAGCAAGTAGACATGCCTCAAAATACTTGAAAATTACATCGTCCTGGAATGGGAAATCGAACTCGCAGCTCGCGATTTACATTCAGGTATGTTATCGCTACACCACCCGGCACAAAGAACCTTTAAGTAAATGAGGTTGGGCTGCGGGAGTCAGATGAAACGCTCCGCCGTGCGCAAATCGAAGCATGTATGATCCTTCATCTCAGGTTCCTGGTTCTGGTTGGTGTAACGGCAACATACTCGATGGTAAATCGGGGAGTTGCGTGTTCGATTCCCATTCCAGGACGATGTAATTTTCAAGTTTTCTGAGGCATGTATACTTTCTCGATTAATTTGGCATCCATCTGCGTGTAACATTTATTTGACTATCATTGAGTTATACTTGTTCTTCGGATGGGAAAGGCAGCGGACCTAAGTGAGTTTGACAAAGGACCGAACTGTAATGACTAGACGACTGGAGCAGAGCATTTCCGAGTCGGCCATGCATGTGGGTGTTTACGGTCAGCCCCTCAAAAGAGGGCCAGGGGAAAGAACAACCACGGCTCATCGATGCCAGAGGTAAGCAAAGGCTATCACGTATGGTACGAGCCAACAAATTGGATACTGTGGCGCAACTCACCGGTTTTTTGAATGCTGGTGACACAATAATATCTCACATACAGCGAACCCTACTCAGAATAGGTGTGCGCTGCTCATCGCATGTGGCTTCCTGCACGGAAATATGAGCTTCTAAAAATTACTTACATTTTCAATGCTTTCGCATGGCAGAAACGACCAAGAGGGTAACCAACGCTATGTACGTAGCAAAACACGCAGAGGGATATCACAACAGATCGGCTTCAAAAATCTGCGTTACCTGTACGGTAGAAACTACCAGACCATGTTGACAGTCCTAAATGATTGACGGCTGACGCAAAGGCTCACGGATGAGAGGTGTGGCTTCCTGCACGGAAATATGAGCTTCTAAAACTTACTTAGTCCGTTCAACAGGAGCATCGGTGACTGAAACAGGGCATTTATTGGATGTATTCAGAGCAACTATATCGAAAGTTATTTGCTTCCACCAAGTGAGGAAAAAACAACAAAAATTGTGGCAGGAAACAGAAGCTGAGTGAAAAAAAACCCTTTGGGAAATGAAACAGTTTGTAATTCAAAAATACAAATCTACTACCGCAAACTTAACTGCAGAAATTAATGCGAGTCTAAGGAATTTAATATATGTTAAAACAGTTCCTCGGGAATTCCATAAACTTAAGATTTATGGATGAGACGCGTGGAAAGAAACACTGCCATTTTCACTATACTTGGGGCAAAGCTATCTTGGTAATGAGGCCGAAGCTACGGTGACCTTTTCACTCCCAGTATTACTCCGCACTAATGGTGTGTAATTAACCTTCTCTCGGAAAACTTCTCCCACAAGCCCTCAGGGCTGGCTGTCTGTCACCGTGATTCCTTACCAAACCCCTCTATTTTAACCCCCTCCCCACCGCCGCGCGCTTTGCAGACCGGTAGACAAGCAGTTTATTTCTCCCTCTCTTACCTTTTTTTTTTTTTTTTTTTTTGAGATGTTACAGAACGTGTAACGTTTCTTTCTTTCTTACTTTTAAAATGAAATTATCTTTGCTAAACACGGGAAGAAGTCTTAAGTGGCCTAATTTTGTTTTCATATATTTTTCCATTTTTTTTATATATATTTCATATATTTATACTTACTGCTTGAAGATTACCAACTGCGGGATTTAATTAAAAGTATTTTTCCATGTCATCAGTTATGCGTAAAATTTCGTTCTTTCAAAAATTTTACCTTGATTAGATTTTTTTTTATAACAGACATCCGTTAAATGTGTATGCATTTTTAACTCCCACGTGTTGCCATAAGTACTGGACAAGAGCCCGTCTTTGTGGTAAATGATATTTTAGGGTTCACTGTAAACTGCCACACATCTTTCAGCAACTTGGAAAATTGTCACATGTTTTTCATTGATGGGCCGGGCAAAAATTGCTGTTCCTCCGAGGAACACTTTGAATGTGTGGCAGTTTTCCAAGTTTCCGAATTATGTGTAGCAGGGGAAGGAACTCTTTCATTTGTCTGAATTTTCATGCCGGTTCATACACTTTTAAGGCAACTGCGCACAAAAGTTCAAAAGGAAAAGATGGCCGTTTCTTGGCCTATATTGAGAACTGAATTGGGAACTCCAAACTAATTTCGAGAAAACGTTCTATGTAAGCCAAGCGAGAATTGTATTTTAATTGGAAGAAATAAATTGCCGATGGATCTGAGGTACTTCAGTACTAAATTCTACCTTCATTCTCGCAATGGTGCGACTTGAAACGATAGTGAGTTCTGCCGTAAGAACTGTTAATTCATTTGATTTATTCGGCGAATGTTTTTCCATCAATTTAGTGAAAACATTCATAACGATCACCTTAGCAGAGCTTCGTAGTGGTTTCCCAGCTTTATGCGGCTGAAATACACTCGAGTGACCGGCAGATGCCATTCGAAAAAACCGAAAAGACATAAGAGTGTTTTAAAACAACAATCAAGAAGGAGAAACCAGGGGGAGAAACGCGAAATGCTCTCGGAAACACTTTTTTCGCCCTCATCCTTCCACTAATGACCCCCACCCACCACAGCAATAAATATCCCCTGGGTTGGCAGCTTAACTCTGACGCAAACAAGAATGCTGTGACAGAGAACCATAAGTGACGTCACCAAAGCACGAATATCTGTATTTTTTAGAAATGCCGCTGAAACTGAGATCTGAAACTGAGATTTAAATGCACACACACACACACGTATTGAACATCTGTGTCCTTTTTAAGTGCCAGTTGAAGCTGGAGTACGAGCTTTTAGACCGGAACTATTTTATGCAGTGGAAGTATACACTCTGTAGCCCTCCTTCCAATGACAGGTTAAGTTTGCCCCGAGTATAGTTACTATTGCTAATGGTAAAAATAGCATACAATGGTAACACAAGCTGTAACCATGACCTCCGAATGATTGGAAACCCGTGATTGGTTTCGACGCATTGTTACTCACTTTTGTCAGCTTTCTAAAGAGGCTGGTTTAAGTAAATGCAGAAGGAAGTGTATAATCCCGACTATCAAACGTGATGGGGAATCAGTAAAAGTCGGGCAGCTATATCTTGGTAACCTTTAGATCGTATCATATCCTCGAACGGACGAGTTAACACCAGTACCACCCTCCATCTCTTGGTATTAGTTTCGTCCCAAATTTGATACATTGTTTCCCTACAAACTGTGTAATCTTTCGTGATTAAAATACTCCAATACATGCAGCCAGATACGCCCAGGCTTGATTTGAGGAGCACGAAGCTGAAGTTAAAAATCATCCATGGTCTGCTCAATTACCAGACATTTACACTATTGAGTCTCTCTGTACAGAATTAAAATCAAAAGTGGGAAGCCCATTTCTTCCACCATCATCACTCAAGGCGATTGAGACTTTCCTCCGTGAGAAATGCTCCAATATTCCTGTCAAGACTGTTCACCATCTATTTGAATCTTCTCCACTTCAAATACAAGCTGCTGTTTAAGCATAGTTGTAACTCTTCTTAAAAGTGATACCATACTTTTGATAATAAAACACACCTGTAGCTTTTCTTACAAGTTCTACCATACTTTAGACTGTAGATCTTCTTAAAAGTGCTACCGTAATTTCAATTCTTGCTTTTTCTTGTATTTATTTCTTTTAAGCTGCAGCTATAACTTTCTTCCGCTAGTGAGTTACGAAAAATCAGTAGAGTTGGTTGAATGCACATATCAGACAGACTAACATCTGATCATCCAGGCAGAAGTGGTGTGGCGTTCTTTTCATAAAGCGACAGCTGAATGCGGAAGCAGAAAATCTGCGAAAGGTGTTGACTCTCTTCAATAAAGAAAGTAATGTAAAAGTAGTGGAAGAACTAATTTAAAACTATTTTTAACCCTATAATTATTACATTAAGCGAACACATAATCCGTTTGCAGTTAAAAAATGAAATTCGATTCTGTACCTTTTTCTTTTCCCCGGAATCTAAGTTTTGAACTCTAAACGTGATAGATTCATTTAATTAACTTAAGTTTTTAGGCAATGCATTCCTTTGGCCACCAACAACTCGGCGAATTAAAATATTCTTCATTACTATGCCAATTAAGGATTTATTTGACTTTATTATCTGATATGATGAAGAGACTATCGTGCTGATTGATACACAAATAAAGAAGATAGTTGTCTAAGCACGAACACTTTAGCTCAAACCAATTACAACACTCAAATGAAGCTAAGACGTATCTCCGGTATCAAAAGTATACACAGTTAAAACCATGACGACACAAATAACTCATTCCAATGAGGTTTAAAAAGGTTTAATGTTAAAAACTTGCGAGATCTTTCGAACCCACGACTTATAGGTTCATCATCAGGCACCAAAACTCTTTTCAGTTATTAGGGAGTATTATTAATTTTTAGATATATCTTTGAATTCCGGTACTTTCTATCAAAATGTCACCATCCAGTCTTCTTCCTAAATAAGAATCAGCCGACTTTGGAGAACTAACGGACCAGTGACCCGTTCGGGGCACAGAATACACCGATGAGCGATTACGTTTTGACCATGTACCTAATAAGCTCTACGACCGCTTTAGCCCGCAAAACAGCGGTCACTCGACGAGGCATCGATTCGATGACGTGACGATAGGTATCCTAGGGCTCATGGTACCATAATGTCAACAGCAGGTTCTCAGGTTCCAGTACATTTCGGGGTGGTGTTCATGTAGCGCGAAACCGCTTTTCCAAGTCGAACCACAAATGTTCGACTGGGTTCATGTCAGGTGGATTTGGAGGTCAGAACATTAACAGAAAGTAACCAGCATGTTCCTCGAACCACTCTTTGACGATTCTGGCAATGTGGCATGGCGCATTATCCTGATGGTAATGGCCATCACCAGCAGGTAACACAGTTGCCATGAATGATGGGTGAATTTGGTCCGCAACGATGTTCACATACCTGACAGCTGTCAGGGATTGTGCTATTGAGATAATGGGGCCTAAAGTGTGCCAAGAAAACATCGTCCGCAGTACAACACCGCGGCCCCAGCCCTGTTTCAGCCCAATAGTGCATAAAGGTGCAATAGCCTCCGTTGGTAATCAGAGTATCCGCGCTCGGCCGTCTACATGATGCTCCAGAAATCTCGGTTCATCAGACCAGGCCACTTTCTTCTAATCATCCACGGTCCAATCTCGATGATCTTGGGCCCATTTCATACGTTGTTGGCGATGACGTGCATTGAGCATGAGAGAGCCTGGCTGGGTCTTCGGCTATGCAGACCCATGAGCAGAAGGTCGCGATGAACTCTGTTCTGTGACACGTTACCTTGATCATCACTGTTATAGCTGCGGGTGATTTGTCGCACTGTGGTCCTGTGGTCGCTGTGTACAATGCGCGACAGTTTGCCCTTCCCTCGGACATCAGTCAGTTGCGGACGGAACTGGGCTGCACGACGTTTCGTCGTTTGGATGTCTGTGCACCACTTTTGATGCGTACTCACAACAGCGGCCCGTTAACAACCCACAAGCTTCGCCGTTTTCTAGATCGTAGTTGCGAGGTACCGTGCCATCACAATTTGCCCTTTATCAAAATCGGCAGCTTTTCCCATTCTGACTTAGAACACTCTACTAACAGAAAGCCTGTCCCTGGGTTGTATATATACTTCTCTGTGAAGTTCACCTGCGCCACCGTTCGGTCTCCAGTTGTGCTTATTTCTCTAGGCTGGGAGTGGTCATAACGGAATGGCTCACTCGTGAATGTTTTTCAAGGGACAAAAATGAATTAACTAGTAACTAAATGAAACGTATAAACAAAGCACAGCGCGTTTCCGTCCCCAGATGGGAACACATTATTCTGTTGCAACGTACACTGCCGTGCAATAATTAAGGACGAGACGGTTTTTCGAATGTAACGTCGTGCAGAAGTGCTCCACATCGACTCAAATCATACCATAAGATCCCCAAGATGTAAGAATATGGGACAAGTGAGCAAAACCGTCCAAACAAGGAATCCAAAGGATACAAAGGCACTTTATTGAAAAGGTAGCTTCGAGCACAACTGGACAGAAGACAGAAACGTCCATGTGACAGGCAGCTGCCAAAAAAATAATCCAGTCTTTAGTAGAGGATTTGATCACCCCTGACTACGTTGCAGGATTTACAACGTCTGTCCATGATGAGGACGAGGTTGTCAAGGAGCTGTTGAGGCATCGCGGCCCATTCCTCTTGTAGCGCCAATCGCAGCTGCGGAATCGTTGGTGGCGGCTGGTGACGTGCTGCCAAGCGTATCCTGAGAAGGTACCACACGTGTTCGATAGGATTTAGGTCTGGGGATCTTGCGGGCCAATCCAAGCGTTGAATATCTTCACTCTCCAACAGCTCTGCGTCAGCCACTGTACGATGAGGTGTAGCGTTGTCGTCCTTGATGAGGAACTCAGGACCCACAGGACCTCTAAACAGACGCACGTGAGGCAGGAGAACCTCGGTACAACAGCGGACACTAGTGACTGAACCTCCTTGGAAGATGTAGAGGTTAGTACGGCTACCAAGCATTATACAGCCCCAAACGGGAACTCCGCCACCTCCAAACCGGTCCCGTTCGATGATGTTGGAGGTGTGATTGCGTGTTCCCTGCTCTCTCCAGATGTGTATACGTCCAGAATCGCTCGTCAGACTAAATCGGCTCTCATAGGTAAAGAGAACTCGACCCCATTGCTGATGTGTCCAGTTCTTGTGTTCCTGGCACCACAGAAACCGCCGTCTCCGATGAGCAGGCGTTAATGGTACACATCGTACTGGTCGTCGTGCAAATAGACCACATTTGTGCAGCCTCCTTGCCACGGTAAAATGCGATAACGGACGTTCAGTTGTCTGTTGCATGTGCATTGCGATTTCTACCGTTGTATGTCTCTTCTCGGCTGTAGGACAGTATACCGGTCGTCCGCCGCCGTGGTTGCTCATGGACGACCACTGCTAAACTCTCGAACAGCTGTTCCTGCCGTTTGAAATGCTCACCAAGCTCGTGAAACGATGCTGTAAGCGATACCGAACTCCTCGGCCACACTAGTCACACTTCGACCTTCTTCCAACTTTCCAATGACGCGACCTCGGGTAAAGTCATCCAGATGTTGGCCATATCACACGGTGGCAGCAATTCGACGCCATTCAAACCGATGTACACCGTGCAATAGCTTTCACCGAATTGCTGGGCGTACACCGCCCGTGTGCTTCATACCTTTCCGACACCCCCCCCCCCTACGTCATGCTGCATGTATGCGCATGCCCTACCGTACCGGACCCTAGTCTATCTCCTGAGTGATCTTTTGGTCCCTCCTGCCTGCTAGTTCAGCTGTTATGCTAATTTCTCCTCTTCGTCCTTAATTTTTGCACGCCAGTGTATAACGTAGCCGTTATTTTTACTACACTAGGTACTACGTCGCATGAAGTATTTTTTATACCCCATAGAACTAGTATTTTGAGTTATCCTTTTTTTTCACAGCTTTTTTTAGTTTTATTATTTGTAATCACATTCCAAAGTGTTACAGCACTTATACGTAAGTACAGTACGTGCAGATACATGTGGTATACTTTTTACATAATATACAAGGCATTTCTCTTAGTCCATGTATGTTTCTTTTTCACACAAGGCGATGTGACTTATTTAATATGCTAAAAAAAGGTATACATAAAAAAAAGTATTCAGTCATTAGCGTGCAGCTTTTTCCCTTAAAATGGATTTAACCGAATTCATCAAAGAAAATGATCGGCTCCTTACTGTTCAGACTAGGAGCTGACGCAGAACATTTGACAGCTTGCGAATACTTTGGTCGAATTTTTGTTCACAGCTGCAGTAACGAAGCGGGTAATAATGTTTCTAGTTTCTGCTTCAGTTTCTATTTCTCAAGTCACATAAGATGTGACTTGATTGTTGTACGAATCACCGATTTTCAAAATGAAGTTTTAAATGATGCAGTAAATTAACTTTGTCCAGTGACACTTAACAATCTCTACTGGTCCGATGCGTTCTTGAACGAGTACAGAGCGACAGAAAAAAAAAAAAGAGTCACACCTAAAGGACATAATTATCAGAGAAAAAATGTCAAGCGTGTTACATAATGCAGATATGAAAATTGATTTACAATAACTAGAGTTAAAATAGTTAATATAACCAACTTCAGGAGAAAAATCATGTAAAAACTGTATGTACTGTAGTTACGTCACAGAACGTATGTACTTTAAAATGACTAGGAAAACAACCACACAAAATAAAATAAAAATTCCAGGTGAAATGTGAAATATTTCGGGAGGGGTAAGGATCCCTAATTCCAACCCATGGCTACATTCTTGCTACAGAGACGTAACTAAATATTTGTGCGCCGAAGCAAACCACAAAATATTGAGTCCCCGTTTCTCTCCCTACTCTTCAGTTTTGAGTCCCCGTATCTCTTCCTACTCTTCAGTTTTGAGTCCCCGTTTCTCTCCCTACTCTTCAGTTTTGAGTCCCCGTATCTCTTCCTACTCTTCAGTTTTGAGTCCCCGTATCTCTTCCTACTCTTCAGTTTTGAGTCCCCGTATCTCTTCCTACTCTTGCTAAAAAAAAACAAGTTAGTAAAATCATGCAATGCATTGATTATGATACGCTTTCCAACATACCAGAAATTATTACTCAAGTTATGTAGATAATGACTGTGGATTAAATCTCGCTCCTGGGCCATGACCTTTGACCCCATTTCGATGTTATTCAACAGAACCGGTTCACTATACATTCGGAACAACATGATAAAGTTTTGTTGCAATAGAAGCAGTTTTACGCACGTTATGAGAATAATGGCTGTGGAATAAATCTGGATTTTGTGCAATGACCTTTGACCACATTTCGCTGATATTCAACAGAAACGGTTCACTACACCTCCGGAACAACATGATAAAGTTTTGTCACAATCCAAGCGTTTTAGATAAGTTATGATGCACTAGGGCAATGGAATGGATCCCACTCCAGTGTCCTGACCTTTGACCCCATTTCGCCCATTTTCAATAGGGTTCGTCCCCAGTGGCTCCCTAACACATACTAAAATTTCATCGAAATCGAACAATTTTTACGCAAGTTATACCGCATAAGTGCAATGGAATAAATCCCGCTCTTATATCCTGCCTGAACTTTGACCCCATTTCGCCCATTTTTAATACGGCTCGTGCCTAGGTGGTTTTCTACCACATAGTAAAATTTCACCGAAATCGAACCATATTTACGCATGTTATGACGCATAAAAGCAATGGAATGGATCCTGCCTTTATGTCCTGACCTTTGACCCCATTCCACCCATTTTCAATAGGTCTCGTGCCCAGGTAGTTCCATATCGTATACTAGAATTTCATCGAAATCGAACCAATTTTGCGGAAGTTATGACGCATAAAGGCAATGGAATGGATCCAGCTCCTATGCCCTGACCTTTGACCCAATTTCACCCATTTTCAATAGGGTTCGTCCCCAGGTGGTCCTCTACCACATACTAAAAGTTCGTCGAAATCGAACCATTTTCACGTGAGTTATTATGCGGACGGACGGACAAAGCTGGAGCATATACGCTTCTTCGACCTACGGTTTGAAAGCGTAAAAAAAAACCATACAAAACGAAGCACCCGAAAACAACCATTCAATCGAGATGAAAATTATAGAAATTGGTGTTTGCAATGCCCATTCTAGCACATTTACAGCAGCACAGAAAGCACATGGGCCAATATTCACAGCACCTGGGCTATTTATTTCAGAAAAAGACTGCTGCACGAGTGGGACAAGTCAGTACATTGTAACGCCACCTCTAGCTCAAATACAAGCGGTTACCCGGCGTGTTGTCACAATAACACTCCATACACTGAATATATACACTCAAGTGCCAGAAACACTGGTACACCAGTCTAATATTTGGTAGATCCCCCACGGGTGCGCAGCATTGCAGAAATACGACGAAGCATGGACTCCACTAGCTTCTGCAAATAAGCTGTAAGCAATGCACACCATACTTCCTGCAGAGCGTTCCACAATTCGGGCGTATTCCGAGGTCTCGGATTCCTGTGTTCGATAGCGCGTTGCATGGCATCCCAAATGTGTTCTATCACGTTTAGATTTGTGAGACTTGGGTGGGAATGGAAACGCTCCAAACTCAGATGAATGCTCCTCTAACAATAATGTGGCGTCCCGGCACTTGTGTGGAGGTGCATTGTTCTGTTGGAACAGGCCCAACTCATCAGCATGAATGCATTACATGAACGAATGTACCTCATCAGAAACGATGCACACATACCGTTGGCCGGTCACAGACGTTTGTAGACGTACCAGGGGTCCCAGTGAAGTCCAGCTAAACACACCCTATACCATTACGGACCCCCCCCCCGTATACACACCAGCACCAGCCGGTGCAGTTCCCTGTTGACAGGCGGGATACATGGCTACATGAGGTTTGCGCCACCCACGAATTCTTCCATCTGCCCGATACAGTTGGAAACGCGACTCGTCAGATCAGGCTACTTGTTTCCAGTCATCAAGTGTCCAGTGGCGGTGTTGACGTGCACAAGCGAGGCGCATAGCTCTGTGTCGTGCACCCATCAAGGGGACTCGAGTTGGGAATCGGCTCCCAAGGACCATATCGTGCACGGTACGTTGCACAGTCCGGACGCTGATGCTTGTTGAGGCTCCAGCATTGAATTCCGATTATACCTGCGAGAGTGATGCACGCCTATCGCGTGAAACTATTCTTGACAGCCGACGATGGTCACGTTCACCCAATGTCTTTTTACGGCCACCCTGGTATCGTAGGTTGGAGGTTTTGCCGGAATTCTTGTATTCACGGAACACCCTTGCAATGGTCGTCCGTGAAAATCCGAACTTCGTTTCTACCTCCGAAATACTACGGGCCATCTCACGAGCGCCAACTATGACACCGCGTTGAAATTCGCTTAAATCGTTATTACTTGTCATTCTCATGCCGAAAACAGCTCTGACAGCTGGCAAGGATGTCTATCGCTTTATATACGGACTGACGGATGCAACCGAGTACGCGCATAGGTGACGTTGCTATGTATTTTGCATAAGCTCGTCTGTACCAGTTTTTCTGGCACTTAAATGTATATACATATATCAAAGGAAAAATAAAATGCTATTCATGTATTATATATGAACTACAATAAAACTGCGCTGTGCTGCAAGTATTAGATGTAGGTAGTGTATGCAAAAGAATATTAACACACAAGCAACCAACCCTCATAAACAAATAACTGAGGCCTTATGAGTGTTTGGACTTGAAGAATTCCTAGAACAATACATACACTGGCGGAAAGTGAAAAAAGAACACCAAGAAGGAATTGGCGCACGATCATGAAATTTACACATGTAAATGGGGTCGAGTTTATGTATGTGTGATGTTAATTTCGGGACCAACCGGTGAGCGCTTACGCCACAGCACAGCATAATATGCAAATTATCGTCGGTGGTATTTAAGGAGTACGACGAAGTGAATGTAATCAGTCGTCGGCGTACGGACACGTGCGAAGACCCTGAAGAAGCTGCAATGCCTGTACATGGAAGACGTGTAGGATTTCAGCAGTTATCGGACTTTGAGCGAGGTCGTCTAGTCGGATTCCGCGAGGCCGGGTGGTCGTATCGTTGAACTGCGGAGCGAATTGGACGGGAAGTATCGGTGGTGGTACGATGGTGGCGTAGATGATCCGCGGAACATTCCCGCACGAGAAGACGTGGAACCGGGAATCACCTTAGAATCCAATCTAAAATTTCGGCTGTCCATCGATGGTCTGTCCTTCTGGCAGTATGTCCAGCCCATTGCCATTTCAGGGATTTAACTTTGATCATGATGTCTTCCACTTTTGTCATTTTTCGGATCACGAGTTCCTCTTCTTATCTCTCCTGGTTACACCAAGCATGCACCTCTCCATGCTACTTTGAGTTGTCTGCAGCCTTTTTTTGTTTTTTTTTGTTTATCTTTTGGTTGGAGGTTTAACGACCACCGTGAGCAACTCAATGGGCTATAAGCAGTCGCCTGTCCCTAATTTAGGGTCACTGGTTCCAGGGAAGGGAGAGAGCCAGTGCCGAAAGACAAACACAACATCCATGCCTCACAGGGAATCGAACCCGGACCTCTTCGGACGAATGATCAGAGGCCATCGCTCAGACCACTGCGCCACCGGGGCGGCTGCAGCCTTTGTATGTCTCTTTTAGTTAAGGTCCACGTCTCTGCACCAACCCTAAGCACTGGAAGGACGCATTGATCAAACACTTTTCTTTTAAGACATAATGGCATATTGCTCTTGAAAATTATGCTGTTTCTTCCAAAAGCTCTTAAGGCAAGTTTTGTACGCCGATTAGTTTCTTCATCAATGAGACCCTCACTTGATATCTGTTGTCCAAGATAAACGTACGTGTCTGTTATCTCCAGCTTTTCACCATCAATCGATAAATCTTCATTTCTTGAAAAAGTATTGAACATCACTTTTGTCTTCTGAAAGTTCATTTTTAATCCCAGTTCTTCACTCTTCTCAGCAAGTTCCTGAATCATACTTTGCAGCTCTGATGGAGTAGTTGCAAAAATGACTACGTCATCAGCAAAACGAAGGTGGGTTAGATAATCTCCATTAATCTTTATCCCCTTGTTTTCCCAGCTCAGCGACTGAAAGACACCCTCCAATGTGGCATTAAAGAGCTTCGGAGATATGGTGTCACCTTGTCTCACTCGTTTTCCAATTTTTATGTGTATGGTATTTTCAAACAGCCGAATCTTTGCACTTGCATTTTCATAGATGTTATTAATAATATTAATGTACGCATCTTCAATACCGCAGGATTTCAGAGCCATTGTAGCTGCTGATTGTTTCACCGAATCAAAGGATTTTTCATAATCGAAGTTCATCAAAGGCTTTTTCACAATGGAAGTTCATATTCCCTCGCTCTTTCAATTAGTTCTCTCAGTACTTGGATATGATCGATAGTGCTGTAGCCACTCCTGAATCCAGCTTGTTTTCTCGGTTGAGCCATGTCCAGTGTTGCCTTCAAGCGGTGTAAAAGAACTTCAGTGAAGATTTTATAAACCACTGACAGGAGGCTGATAGGTCTGTGGTTCCTGAGATCCTCAATGTCACCTTTTTTATGTAGCAAGATCATTGTAGCGTTGTTCCAATCCTCAGGAATCTTCCCTTCATTAAGGCATCGAGTAAAAATTTGGGCTAGTACTGTTTCGATTTCTCCACTTGCTTCTTGTATGATGTCTACAGTAATTCCATCTTCTCCTGGAGCTTTTCACTGCTTCATGTTCTTGATTGCATGTGCACCTTCTGCTGGGAGGACTGGAAGAACTCTGGGGTACATGTATCATCCCTTTCATATAATTTGGAGTAGAAATCTTTCACTCTTGCCAAAATTTCGCCTCTATTTCTTGTTACAGAACCATCTTCTTTTCTCAGTGCCATAATCTGTTTTCTTTCCTTACTGAGATGTCCCTTTGCTATCTTTAGGCTTTGGTTGTTTTCAATTGCTTACCTCACTAGTTCACAGTTGAATTTCCTTACGTCTTCAGTGATACTTTTTCGTACTGTCTTGCATTGCTCTATATATTCCAATTTGGAAGTCACATGTTCTCTAGTTGTCCTCATCTCTCTTCTTTTTTGCATCAACATTTTGGTTTTTCCTGATAATTTGTTCAATTGCAACTTTTTCTTAGACCCTTCCTGTATGATGTCTACAGTAATTCCATCTTCTCCTGGAGCTTTTCCCTGCTTCATGTTCTTGATTGCATGTGCAACTTCTGCTGGGAGGACTGGAAGAACTCTGGGGTACATGTATCATCCCTTTCATATAATTTGGAGTAGAAATCTTTCACTCTTGCCAAAATTTCGCCTCTATTTCTTGTTACAGAACCATCTTCTTTTCTCAGTGCCATAATCTGTTTTCTTCCCTTACTGAGATGTCCCTTTGCTATCTTTAGGCTTTGGTTGTTTTCAATTGCTTACCTCACTAGTTCACAGTTGAATTCCCTTACGTCTTCAGTGATACTTTTTCGTACTGTCTTGCATTGCTCTGTATATTCCAATTTGGAAGTCACATCTTCTCTAGTTGTCCTCATCTCTCTTCTTTTTTGCATCAACATTTTGGTTTTTCCTGATAATTTGTTCAATTGCAACTTTTTCTTAGACCCATCTAATTTTGTTGCTGTTTCCATAAGAGCTTTGGTTACTTTTCTGTTAACTTCAGAAATATCCACTTCATCTGATGTTACGCCTTCTGAAGCAGAGAATCTGTTCTTCAGTTCCAACTTGAAGGTATTATGGTGTTTTCTAAGGTTGGTTATGTCAATACATTTTGTTTGTCTTATTAGCTTGCCACGTTCAAGTTTAGTGTTGAGGTGCATCTTACATCTCACCAATCTATGGTCACTACCTGTGTTGAACTTGTTTAGCACACTTCAGTCTTCTATGACGAATTTTTTGTTACACATAATAAAATCAATTTCACTTGTCGTTCCATTTGGATGTCTCCAAGTCCATTTGCTGTGTGGCTTTTTCTTGAAAAAGGAGTTCAAGATGAAAAACCCTTCTGCCTCTGCAAACTCAACGAGAGTATTTCCACGCTGGTTTCTGTTGCCGTGACCGAATTTACCTACTGAAGTTTCATTCTGTTGCCATTGCCCTACTTTTGCACTCAAATCTCCCATAATTGTCTTCAAATGTTGCTTACCTTTATTATTTAGATCACGAATTTCCTCATAAAATTCTTCAATTTCTTCTTCAGGATGACTTGTGGTGGGTGCATAAGTTTGAATAATCTGAGCCTGGTATCTTCTCAAGAGTTGGATAACGAGTCGTGCAACTCTGTCAGAGGAACTTTCAACTTCTACAACTTTATCCTTCAGTTTCTTGTTTATTGTAAATCCAACACCACTAGTTCTGCCAGTATCTGTCCCACGATAGTAGAAGAGATGTCCACTTTTCAGTTCAATGAGATCTCCTTTTCTCCTTATCTCACTTAGCCCAACGATGTCCCACTTGATCTTTTGTAGTTCCTCTTCCAATTCAAGAAGCCTTGAATCAGAAGATAGGGAGCGTCCATTATACGTAGCCAAGGTCAGCATCAGATGGCAGCCTAGTCCGGTCCTCTGCGGATACTTAGCACCCTCTGCCTTCATGTCGCACTGGACGCTGCCTTGGCCAGGTACATTCCAGCTGCCGGAGACTGAGGGCCAAGATTGAAGTTGTGGAGTAATTGTGGAGGGGTTTGGCCATAACCCACCGCGCTGGCCAAGCGGGTTGGTGAGTGTGGGATAGCATTTCCTCTACTCCCGATGGTATAGTTATACCGCTATTGGCAGTTGTCTGAGCCCATTTAGTGGGAACAAGATGCACCACGAGAAGGCGGGGTTGACATTTGTCAAAGAGAGGTTGTGGTATTACGCATCACCTGACCTTACATCCTTATGTACACACACACACACACACACACACACACACATATATATATATATATATATGGGATGTAAGGTCAGGTGATGCGCAACATCACAGCCTCTCCTTGACAAATCTCAACCCCACCTTCTCGTGCTGCATCCTGTTCCCACTAAAGCGGCTCTGACGACCGCCAATAGCGGTATAACTATACCATCGGGATTAGAGGAAATTCTATCCCACACTCACCAACCCGCTTGGCCAGCGTGGTGAGTTATGGCCAAACCCCTCCAAAATGATTCCACAACTTAAATCTTGGCCCTCAGTCTCCGGCAGCTGGAATGTACCTGGCCAAGGCAGCGGCCAGTGCGACATGAAGGCAGAGGGTGCTAAGAATCCCCGGAGGACCGGACTAGGCTGCCATCTGATGCTGACCTTGGCTACGTACAATGGACGCTCCCTATCTTCTGATTCAAGGCTTCTTGAATTGGAAGAGGAACTACAAAGGATCAAGTGGGACATCGTGGTGCTAAGTGAGGTAAGGAGAAAAGGAGAAGATCTCATCGAACTGAAAAGTGGACATCTCTTCTACTATCGTGTGACAGATACTGGCAGAACTAGTGGTGTTGGATTTATAATAAACAAGAAACTGAAGGATAAAGTTGTAGAAGTTGAAAGTTCCTCTGACAGAGCTGCACGACTTGTTATCCAACTCTCGAAAATATACCAGGCTCAGATTATTCAAACTTATGCACCCACCACAAGTCATCCTGAAGACGAAATTGAAGAATTTTATGAGGAAATTTGTCATCTAAATAATAAAGGTAAGCAGCACTTGAAAATAATTATGGGAGATTTCAATGCAAAAATAGGGCAACGGCAACAGAATGAAACTTCAGTAGGTAAATTCGGTCACGGCAACAGAAACCAGCGTGGAAATACTCTCGTTGAGTTTGCAGAGGCAGAAGGGTTTTTCATCTTGAACTCCTTCTTCAAGAAAAAGCCACACAGGAAATGGACATGGAGACATCCAAATGGGACGACAAGTGAAATTGATTTTATTAGGTGTAACAAAACAAAAAATTTGTCATAGAAGACTGCAGTGTGCCAAACAAGTTCAACACAGGTAGTGACCATAGATTGGTGAGATGTAAGATGCACCTCAACACTAAACTTGAACGTGGCAAGCTCATAAGACAAACAAAATCTATTGACATAACCAACCTTAAAAACACCATAATACCTTCAAGTTGGAACTGAAGAACAGGTTCTCTGCTTTAGAAGGCCTAACATCGGAAGAAGTGGACATCTCTGAAGTTAACAGAAAAGTAACCAAAGCTCTTATGGAAACAGCAACAAAATTAGCTGGGTCTAAGAACAAGTTGCATGTGAACAAATTATCAGGAAAAACGAAAATGTTGATGCAAAAAAAGAAGAGAGATGAGGACAACTAAAAATGTGACTTCCAAAGTGGAATATATAGAGCTATGCAAGACAGTAAGAAAAAGTATCACTGAAGACGTAAGAAAATTCAACTGTGAACTAGTGAGGAAAGCAATTGAAAACAACCAAAGCCTAAAGATAGCAAAGGGACATCTCAGTAAGGGAAGAAAACAGATTATGGCACTGAGAAAAGAAGATGGTTCTGTAACAAGAAATAGAGGCGAAATTTTGACAAGAGTGAAAGATTTCTACTCCAAATTATATGAAAGGGATGATATATGCACTCCAGACATCATGAAAGATACCAGTACCAGAGTTCTTCCAGTCCTTCCAGCAGAAGTTGCACATGCAATCAAGAACATGAAGCGAGGAAAAGCTCCAGGAGAAGATGGAATTACTGTAGACATCATACAAGAAGCAAGTGGAGAAATCGAAACAGTACTCGCCCAAATTTTTACTCGATGCCTTAATGAAGGAAAGATTCCTGAGGATTGGAACACCGCTACAATGATCCTGCTACATAAGAAAGGTGACATTGAGGATCTCGAAAACTACAGACCTATCAGCCTCCTATCAGTGGTTTATAAAATCTTTACTAAAGTTCTTTCACACAGCTTGAAGGTAACACTGGACATGGCTCAACCGAGAGAACAAGCTGGATTCAGGAGTAGCTACAGCACTATAGATCATATCCACATACTGAGAGAACTAATTGAAAGAGCAAGGGAATATGAACTTCCATTGTGCATGGCTTTTATCGATTATGAAAAAGCCTTTGAATCGGTGAAACCATCAGCAGTTACAACGGCTCTGAAATCCTGCGGTATTGAAGATGCATACATTAATATTATTAATAACATCTATGAAAATGCTTGATACCAGGCTGCAAGGTAAATCGAGATTTTTCTGAGAAAAAAATATTGCTCCAGTTGTTACATCCCGAGTTGCAATGTTCCAGCGCACATTCTCTACGGGCAGAACGACGATGTCCCGTTAAAGGAACAAAACCAGAGGTCGGTGGGAATCAAAGGTAACGTGATGAAGGACATTGAGAACCATTTGTGTTGAAAAGCGCCCCAGTTGGGTTGCGTTAAGTGACCTGTTCCTTCTCGCTGTCAAAGATAGTAATATTAGTCTTCCTTTGGCGAAAATGAGGGTGGACAACGTTGGCCTTGGGCCGCCGACATCATTTCCAGTCTCTCTAAATCGGTTCCACACGCTGCATTATGTTGCTTTGTGAAACTGCGTAGTCTTCGGCTACGACTTGCTGAGTTTTCCTAACTTTCAACCGACCAATAATTCACCACGATGCGACTTTGGGTAAATCAGATTGCCCAGATATAACAGATTAACGTGAAGAAAAAACAGTTGTGCACAGTTCGGTGCAATAATAGATCATAGTCCTAACGTCCGCTTTTATCAGCTTTCGATAACACGTGATTCGGAACATTACAGGCAGGAATCTGCATCTTCAGATTTGTGCTGTCTGCGCTTAGGTTCAATTCAGAATCCACTTTTCCAAACTAGCAGTGCTACCTGGTATCGAACCTCATTATTCTCTAATTGTTTCGTGGAGTATAGATATATAAATTTTGATAGCTGCCATTTATATACTTTTGCTTTCATTTTTCAAACAATTTTACAAAATTATTCTTTGTGTACTTATTTTTACTGTACACATTTCATACAATCAGCGTAATACTACAGTGTTTTGATAATGATTGTAACATTTTGTCTTAAGCTCAAATTTCAAGCTCGGATTTTGCTTTTGTCTGTATTGCTTTCGACATCGAATATGACATGTATATAAAATTCGTAACTTGCGATTTTTTAAGCATGCGCTTTTAGTTAAAGAACTCATTTCTAAAATAGGATAAAAGCTTTTTTCCAAATTTAACATTTTTAGAAAGACATTATTGCCTTGCATGTTACTACAAGAAGGAATAAACTATGGTGTTTTAGGGAGTAATTGGAAGTTCCTAAATGCTTTAATTTCTGTGTCCATTATACCCAGTCGAGTCACATTATTTTGACCACATCTTACTTTTGACGTCAACAGCGTGCAGCCAATGAAAGGAGGCACGTGTCGTGAGCTGGCTTCGAGGGTATGTAAGGTTTGCTGTAGGCATTCTGGAAACATATCACTTCTTGCTGCCATAGATGCAAAAAACGATTTATCAGATTTGCAAAAAGGGATGATTATCGGCTTTCGGGCCAAAGGGTGGCAGTATTTCTTAAACAGCGCAGTTTGTGAACTGGTCGCGTGCTTCTGTGGTTAAAGTGTATCTTGATTAGAGAAATGGCACCGTTACGAATAAACGAGTGGAAACTGTGGAGCACCACGTCCATTGATGTGAGAGGTGAACGTCGGCTTCGAAAGTGCGAGAGGGCCGATCGAAACGCTACAGTGGAGCAACTCACTGTCCTAATGAACCATGGGGCTACCGGAAGCGTGTCTAAAACGACAGTTCAGTGAACCCCGCTGCGTATGGGGCTCCGATGCAGACGGATGGTCACTGCACCTATGCCAACGAAGGTGCATCAACAGAAAAGGCTTACATTTGCACGGCAGTATCTGAATTGGACCTCCGCTGATTGGCAAAGTCACGTTTTCTGCTTCGTCGAATGGATGGACGTTGGCGTATAAAGCGGGAAACATCGGAGAACAAACGCTCTTTACGCAGAACACACAAGCTAGTGGGGGTAGCGCTCTGATCAGGGGAATATTTATGTGCCATTCTCTGGGTCCAATCATTCCTGCGGAAAGCACTATGGACCGAATTCGTTACGAATCCCTCCTTGCTGACCACGTACGATACTAAATACTTAGACCCAATTGAGCATCTGTAGGAGCACTCGATGGTGTTGTTTATTCTATAGATCCTCCACCAAATCACACACCCTCCACCAGCTGTCAGATGCACTACTATGAGCATGGCTTCTCATACCTGTGAACACCTTCCAGCACCTTATTGAGTCATTCGCAGCCCGTTTAGCTGCTGTCGGCGTTGCACACAGCTATTACTCTGGGTATTAACTAGTCCTAATATTGTGACTCGACTGTGTACATATATTTTATCAGGATCGATCGAGGAAGTCGTTTGATCTGGATAAAACTCCGCATGCAATTATCCCAGGGCCGAATATGCAAATGATTAAAAAAATAACGACCATGAAGGACGCAATAGAGGCCCTCCATAGCGCATGAGAACCGGGCTTCGAGAAGGATGTATCGAGAGCAGAATTCTCACGCAAAATCAATTGTGACTGCGGATTGCAGTTGCATTAGTTTCCACGGACCATGAGGATGCCTCGACTTCGGATACCTGCTCAAATCGAGCAGTTGAGTGAGTTTGAGAGAGGAAGCATAATCTCGCTGAGAGAGGCCGTTTGTTAAGTCGCCATATCTCCAGTCATTTGGGTCCTTGCGACAAGGCAAACGGATGATGTTGGCGCCAATGGGTCGGGGAGGGCAGAACACAGTAGCCCGCGGCAGTTGACGGCCCAACACAAGAACAGAATGCGAGGATCATGCGATTGTGTGAGACTCACGAACACGAACCGAATCGCTCTCCAACGTACGCGTCCATGTTTCGCTGTCTACAAGTACGAAAGTTCCCATCTGCGCTTTAACAGACGACTTGTGGCACTGTGACTACATTCGAGGAGGCCTACTCCGCCGGCTACCACTGACCAGCGAGCATCGCCACACTGCTTGCAGTGCTTTTAGCCCGATCAAGGTGGGACAGTGTCCAGAGGTTTCATATTGTCTTCAATGATGAGTCACGGTTTGAAATGGGCGCCGGTGACCAGCTGATACGCGTCAGAAGAAAAAAGCCGGTCAGCGCACGGATCCGGCCTTTACCGTGGAACTGCACACGGTTCTGGCACCGCGAGTGACTGTCTCAGTAGTCCTCCGTACCACCCGTGCGGCTCAATGTACATCGATGAAATTCTACGACGTGTTGTGTTGTCATTCCTGTCGCAACATCACTGAGCAATTTTTCAACAGGATAATGCCCAGTCACACGCGGCATGATTATCCCTGGCCGGCCACCGTAATGTCGACACGCTTTCATAGCCAGCCGTATCGCCCGATCTTTCACCGATCGAACATGTTTGGGACATTATGGAACACCACCTACGCGCATCCCGTGATGTTGGCAGCCTGTCCCACAATTTGGAAACCGATCAGGATAGTATCCGTGAAGTTTATGCTGTCCAAGCCAAAGGTAACGCTACAAAGTACTGACTTGTTTCCGTCGTGTAGCTGTTCTTTTCGAATCAAGGCCCAATTGTTGTTCTGGAATTGCAATTATTTCCGTTTCTTATATATGTACATTGCTCATATCATTTTTAATTTCTATTGGGTGATTCCTTCTATGTGCTTCTTTTTTTTGTTGTTGTTGTTGTTGCGAAGAGTGTATATATACCACGTTTGTACAAAATAATGTGAATACCAGTGAACAAAGCGATATGTTTGCTTTGGTAAATGTTGGATTAAAACTCCAATTGAAACATACGCTCGTGGTCTATCCAATGGTCCGGGAATTATCCCAAATGGAATTGCGGGACGAGGTTGCTTTTGACTTCGACCCGAAGAAGAATGGCAATGAGGCAAAGGACTAAAACGAGTGATTAAAGGTGAGGTGCTCGTTGAATGCCAGAAGGCGGAAAGGATAGACAGGTGGTAGACTACTATGAACAGAATAAGTATTTATGAGCTTAAGCGTCCAGCGAAAAAACTTCCAAGGATAACTGTCTATGGGGATTCCAACAAGAACTCGGAAGCCATAGACCTCGACTTCCGCAGGCAAAACGAGCATAGAGACACTTAGAGGTGCAGAGTGCTCTTCTCCATAATGCCACCTGGGGAGAGTGGTAAGGTCCACTGGGTGCTTGAACTGGCCCCAGAGAACTTTAAAACAATTCTAAAAAAAAACAAAGTAAATCTTGGCTGGAGGATTCTCAGCTGCAGAGAATTCCTGAGAGAGACCCGTTGCTTTAAATGCAACGGGTTTGGGCACTATAACGAAGTAAATTTCTCCGTCATTTCTGGTCTACGCGGGATTCGAACCCGAGTCCGCTTATTCCGGAACAAGTCGCTCTACCAACTGATCTACGCAGACGTTTGTTCTGACTGTTATCTGCCTTTATGTCGTGTGCGTCCTGCTGGCAGGTACGTCACATCTCCCCCTCCCCCGAAAGAGGGCCGAGGGCATGGCCCACAGGTCAGCCGTGACCATGAATCGTTGTAGGCAGCCATCCACTGTAGAACGTGCACTTGAGAACTCCCAGTCAATCTAGTGTGTGGAATGCAACGTCAAACACATTTATTTTTCGAAGCGCTGAAGAAGGGATTCTCTGATTTTTCCTATCTCGTGGTGTGGAAATAACATCACACCATTGCGAGATATTTTGAACGGTCGGGTCATCCGGATAGTTCAGGCGCCATTATAACGAAGTAAATTTCTCCGCCATTTTTGGTCTACGCCGGGATTCGAACCCGAGTCCGCTTTATTCCGGAACAAGTCGCTCTACCAACTAAGCTACGCAGACGTTCATTCTGATTGCTATCTGCCTTTATGTCGTGTGCCGTCCTGCTGGCAGGTACGTCACAGCACCATAAGGCAAAGTGGCCAGCTGTGTTCGAGTATTGTGCCATCTGCGGCCAAGCGGGTCACCGGAACTGTCCCAACATATCTCGCTGCCCCAACTGCCAGAAAGCAAATGAGCGCTTCCTCCTTAAACTTCAAACGGACCACTCCAGCCTGGTTACTGAAAGCCATAGTCTCCAGTGTGAACTTGAGCAACAATGATGACGTATTGATTACGGCTAAACAACAGTCGCTGCTATTCAACAGGTCTACGCACCCATAATTGTGTTTGGCGGATTGTAAGTTTCTCTGCCGTTTCATGCCACCATCCAATGTGCCTTTGTTTTAATGTGTGATTTTTCTTCTATTTTTCTGTGTTGTGCTTTGTATTGAACAAAGGCCTTGAGCCCACATGCTCGCGTGGTGATCGAATCTTCCGTGTGTCTATTCAGACACACGATCCACCTGGGTACGATCCCAGTTCGCGCCACCCGTCCATGGGTCTGAGCCCGTGGTCTCTCTGGCCTGCCGATGGGACTAGTATCGTAATGTTTACGGCAGCAAACTTGCACAGTGAGATCCGTCTTTCCTTTCAGTCATATTGTCGGATGGAACAAGATTGATGCAATTAGTGATTTACCGTTTGCCTTTAATACATCTTCCGACCTTCATTTGATAGATTCATGCAGCTAGTTTATCAAATAGTCTCCAGTGGAATGTTGTGCCATTCGTCGGTCAGCACAACAACCAATTTTTTTTTCAGAGATGTTGGAGGTAGGAATATACTTGAGACATTTCTCTCAAGATATGCTCGCCGTAGTTTGATGATATTCAAGTCAGGGGACTGAGCTGGCCAAGGCAGTTGTTGAAGTTCATCTTGGTGCTCCTCAAACCACGACCGAACTGCTCTGGCTGTATGTATGGGCGTATTATCATACTGAAAAGTGGCATCATTGTTGGAAAACAACATTGGGACCATAGTATAAACCTAATCACCTAGAACTTCCAAGTGCTCGTTGACAGTAGATCCACCATATTGGGTAATGATTGGGCCAACCGAATACATCGGCATGCTTAAGAGTTGGAACCAAACATTCCTAATTGCACGTTTCCTTCGGGATTGTTGAGCGAAGCGAGGCCGAGCGGAGCTCTCTTTACGAGACTCGAGACAATTAGTTGTTCAGGCATAGGTATTAGATGACACATCCCATCGCCGTGATTTTTTGTATGCGATTAGGCATATTCCATGGGCAGGCTATGACAACTTACGATTCCCGAAATTCCGTTCATTGAGGAATAAACGTCCGAAAACTAGTATTTTAAGGGGTTTTCTTGGTTTTGAGAAGGGGTCGCTTGTTACCTATCTCCTCCAAAGATCTTCAGGCGATCGCGGTGACACTTACCACAGAGAAAGGGAAAGACATGGTGAGTGGCATGAGGTTGGTCGTGTGCCATAAAATAATGACCATTAAAGAACTGACAAATTTTAATAACTAGGACAAGCCGCCAACGCTAACCGATAACTTGGGTACAGTTGGCAAGTTTTGAGCGAAGCTATTGGCAAAATCTAAGCTCGTTAAGGCGTCTATTATAACAAATTCTAAAAAAACGGACGCGTAAAATTTATGGACTTCCAGAACAAAAAAGTACGAAACATTCAAAAAATGAAATGCCTAAAATTTATCATGATCTACTTTCCTTCACGCCTTCACGTTGGTTGTGATCAGGTTGTATGTAAGCAAAGCGGAAAGACACAGTCAGATCGGGAACCAAGTTTTTAATCAAGACACACCGAACCGACAAGTGACATCATTCATGCCATGTTGCTGGCCTCGACCGCGACTTCAGAAGTTACAGTTAGGAAAGAAACAAAAGCAAAAAAAAAACTAAATAAAACCCTTATCGGTGCCAATTTTAACGTTTTTCTTGTGTCCACAATGTACTCCGCTTCCTTTTTTACCAGTTTGAATGAAGAGAATTTGAAATTGACGGCAAAAGAACCAAAAAACTCGAGAAAATTGCTTTGTGAAAAATTGGGACTGTGGAATGTAAATAAATATAATAGAATGTTCGCGGGGTTTTTTTTTTTGATTGAAAAAATCAATTATTAGTGACACGGAGTTGGTATCATGATGATTGGTAGTGTCCTGTAGGAATCATCATAATCATCATTGCCAACCATTATCAGTCCAATGCTGGACGAAGGTCTCCCCAAGCTTCTTCCACAACGGTCTGTCTTGTGCCAGTCTCCTCCACGTTACTCCCTCGTACTTCCGAATTTCATCCTTCCATGTGGTCTTCTTCTGGGTCCATTCTTCTGTCCCCATCCCTTGGAATCTAGTATAAAATTTCGGCTGTCGATCGATGGTCTGTCCTTTTGGCAATATACACTGACGGAAAAAAAAATCCCAACACCAAGAAGGGGTTGTGTTAGATAAACGACAGTTGGTAGGCGGTGAGAGTACATCTGTAAGATGACGTCTATGCAAATTTCGCGCTCGGCGCATGCGTTTGGCGCTAGTAGCGCCCCTCGGAACATGCAAAGCAGGTTTGCTGTAAATACGCGCTGTAACGTTTGTGAGCATTAGTTAGTTATCGTTGAGATTCGACGTAGGGTGTTGATGTTAGTCAAGAATGCCTTTAAGAAGACGAAGAAGCCATTATCAACAGCTCACGGAGTTTGAACGAGGTCGTGTAATAGGGCTACGAGAAGGTGGATTTTCTCTCTGCAATATTGCAGAACAACTTGGCAGGAATGTAGCCAATGTGCATGATTGTTGGCAGCGGTGGTCAAGGGAAGGTACTGCCTCAAGAAGACCGGGTTCTGGCCGGCAACGTGGCACTACTGAGAATGAAGACCGCCGTGTACTGCGTATGGCCGTGCTGCATCATACCGCGTCTGCGACAGCAATTCGAGCTGCAGTTGCCACCACAGTGACACAACGAACTGTTACAAATCGGTTACTAGAAGGACAGCTCGGGGCCAGACGCCCTGTAGGGTGCATTCCACTTTCTCCAAACCACTGCCGTTTGCGACGTCAGTGGTGTCAAGCTAGAGCTCATTGGAGGACGGAGTGGAGATCTGTTGTGTTTTCTGATGAAAGCCGGTTGTGCCTGGGTGCCAGTGAGGGCCGTGTGTTGGTTAGAAGGAGGCCAGGTGAGCGCCTGCAACCAACCTGTCTGCGGCCGAGATACACTGGACCTACACCTGGAGTTATAGTCTGGGGAGCAATTTACTACGACAGCAGGAGCACTCTCGTGGTTACCCCACGCACCCTGACGGCACAGTTGTACGTCGGTCTGTTGATTCAACCTGTTGTGCTGCCATTCATGAACAGCATTACAGGGGGTGTTTTCCCACAGGATAACGCTCGTCCGCATACCGCTGTTGTAACCAACATGCTCTACCGTGTCGACATGTTGCCGTGGCCTGCTAGATCACCAGATCTTTCACCAATCGAGCACGTATGGGACATCATTGGACGACAACTCCAGCGTCACCCCCAACCAGCATTAACAGTCCCTGTATTGACCGACCAAGTGAAACAGGCATGGAACTCCATCCCACAAACTGACATCCAGCACCTGTACGACACAATGCATGAACGTTTGCGTGCTTGCATTGAACATTCTGGCGGTTACATCGGTTATTAATGTACCAGCATTTCTCATTTAAAATGGCTCTTCTCGCACTTACAATAAGCTGTGATCTTGAAACCTTAATCGACTAAATATGTTACCTTTACAAATATATTGCCGCCATTTCATTCCTCTACAACTATTTTTTCGTGGTGTTGGGATTTTTTTCCTTCAGTGTATGTCCAGCCCATTGCCATTACAGAGCTTTTATTCTGATCATGGTCTTCCACTCTTCTATAGGAATAATAACCATTAGAAAACGGACCAATTTAAGTCATTTTAATTGAAATTCCTCAATGACACGAAATTTCGGGAATCGTAAGACATCAAAACCTGACCATGGACGTTGTCCAATCGCATGCCAAAACTCACGGTGATCTAATGGGCCATGTAGTAGCTATGCCCAGACAACTAATTGTCCCGAGTCTCGTATAGAGAGCGGATGTTTTTCAATTATCGTTAAAATTGATCAGTATATTAATGGTCATTATATTTGTAAAACACGAACAATCACCATGATACCAACCCCATATCACTCATCATGTCCCTTCCTTTCACTGTGGCGCGTTTCACCGCGATCTGTGAAGATCTTTGGACGGGATCGGTAACAAATGACCCCTTCTCAAATACCGGAAAGAAACCCTGAAAATTCAAGTTTGCCGCCCCGGTGGCGCAGTGGTCTAAGCGATGGCCTCTGATCATTCGTCCGAACGGGGTCCGGGTTCAAATCCCGGTGAGGCATGGATGTTGTGTTTGTCTTACGGCACTAGCTCTCTCCCTTCCCTCGAACCAGTGACCCTAAATTAGGGACGGGCGACTGCTTATAGCCCATTGAGTTGCTCACGGTGGTCGTTAAACCTCCAATCAAAAAAAAAAACTCAAGTTTTTGGACGATTATTCCCCAACGAAACAGAATTTCGGGAATCAGAAAGCGTCCAAACCTGGACATGGACGATGTCCAATCGCATGCAAAAAATCACGGTGATCTGATGTGTCATCTCCTACCTATGTCCAAACAACTAATTGTCTCGAGTCTTGTAAAGAGAGTTCCGCTCAACGAACTCCAAAAAAGGAAGGCGTAAAATTTTTGACTTCCTGAACAAAAGTACGAAACATTCTAAAAAAAAATGCCTAAAATTTATCATGAACTACTTTCCTACACGCAATCACGTGGGTTGTGATCAGGTTGCATGTGAACAAAGCGGAAAGACACACTCAGATCGAGAACCACGTTTTTCATTTTGTATCGCGAAAGAAAGACAGACACACACACATACACAAACTTGCTTTTATTATAGATTAAGTAAGTGTTAAGCTAACAGACGGAGTCTTTCCATTTCTTCGTATTACAATCCAAACGATTTTTTTAAATTAATGCTAGTGAACCGAATTTCGTCAAACGGTTCAAGTAAAAGGCCATCTAGTTTTAATTGAAATTCCTCAATGACACGGAATTTAAGGAATCGGAAGGAGTCAAAACCTGACCATGGGCAACGTCCAATCGCATGCCAAACATCGCGTTGATCGGACGTGTCATGTCGTACCTATGCCAGAACAACTAATTGCCCCGAGTCTTGTATTGAGATTAGGGATCAGTTTTAGAGCATTTAGGCAAAGTTCCTACCTTACGATGACTCAAGATATCCTCGGCTAGTCAGCTTTCGTGCAATGAAGGAGATGCAGCTACATAAGAAGTACTTTATTTACAACTCTCATCATCCCAGGACACACACACAATCCAAACAGAACCCAAACGCTATATAATTCGGGAAACCGTTGCGATCTTTTTGATTCTCTGCTATACAGTTTACTTGAGTTGAGTTCACATATACAGTTCATTTCACTTGAGTTCAAACCACAATGACGTCACGCCCAACAAAATGGTCGTATTTTAAAGACCATTGTTTTTATACGACACGACGAATCACCGTGTTACCAAATCCATGTCACTCATCATGTCCTTCTCTTTCTCCGTCGCAAGTGTCACCGCAATCGGCTGAAGATCTCCGGAGGAGATTGGTAACAAACGACCCCTTATCAAAACCCGGAAAAACCCCTAAAAATGAAAGTTTTTGGACTATGATTCCTCAATGACGCTGAATTTCGGGAATCGGAAGGCGTCAAAACCTGACCATGGACGATGTCAAATCGCATGCAAAAAGTCACGGTGAACGGATGAGTCATCTCGTACCTATGCCCGAACAACGCATTGTCTCGAGTCTCGTATAGAGAGGCTCCGCTCGGCCATTTGCCTCGCTTCGCTCAATAGTTGAAAATATCGGCTCTCTACTGTATATGAGACTCGGTACAATTAGTTGTTCGGGCGTAGCTACGACATGACACATCCGATCACCGTGATTTTTGGCATGCGATTGGATATCGCTAATGGTAAGGTTTTGACGCCTTCCGATTTTGCAATAGCTACGCTCAAAATTTTCCAACTGTACCCGAGTTATCAGTTACCGTTGGTGGCTTGTCCTAGTTCATATATAAACCCGACTTACTGCTGCGAATAATGTGAGAACTTATCGAACCATATCATATGTTTCTTGTCATCAGCATTGCACGTTTTATGCTCATGACACCATCTTTTACGCATTGTAGTGTATGTTTCTGTGACCAAAAGTTCGTAATGAATATGCCTCATTCTCGCATCATGGAACTTTTGGTTGTTTCTGAAATATTGACAGGAATTTACTGCGAAATCGTTTTTCGTGGTAAAAGGCCTTAGAAAATATGTTCTTCAGAGTTCCGAAGTATTCTCCAAAGGCAGAGCCACCAACCGTCCCAGAATTGCATCTGTATCTGCAAATCTGCATAGGTGGTTCTTTGAAAGACAACAAAATGTTCAAGTGGGTAAGTGCAAGATGTTCAGAATTATTCTGCAGATGCATGTCAAGAACAATCTGAACGATGCTCATGACGTAACATAACAAAGTATTTACGCTTTTATAGAACAACGTAGGGTCAAATTTCCAAAGCTCATTAATTTCCTTCAACCTTCAGTACATTAATTCCCTCATTTGAATACGACGGCGACTTACAGCAACATTAAATTCAGCAAACTGTCATTCGCTAGTGATTATCTGAAGAAAATATCAGCATTTAACAACAGAAAGTAATCGATATTACCACAAATAAATTTCCTGACAGAATTTCTGTGAAACGCGGGTATCTAATAACAAAGAAATATCACCTTTAATAAAAGCATTTCGCCGAAAACACGAAATACACAAAGTACACAAAGGAGAAGATAATAAAAGCGCTCTGTATATTCTTGTTTGAATCTCAGTGCATTTCAGTTCCATGCAATTTAATTACGTAGAATCAATACCCAGATCAATGAGGAGTACCCATATTATTGGACCTCATCTTTGTAAACACAAAGTTTGACAAAAGAGTGAACAGAAAATAACTATAATCTTATATTGATTTCAGATATTGAAAGCAATTTTTTTCCTCACATAGAATTACCATTCTTGGAAAACAAGCAACGTTCATTGGCGTGCCGGCCTACAGGTCGAGCTGATACGTGGCACAATTTGGAGTCGTTTCTTTCTCAAACAACGCCAGCAGTCTAAACTGATTTCACCGTGTTTTAGGTTTAAATCATGAAGTTCGTAAATCCGTTAAGATCCGTGGAAATGGAATATGCATGTTCGGAATCTTTGAAAATTCATGCTGCTTCATTCGACTAAAAATCAATGCTCTTCCCATCAACAAGTAATCATAAGTGTTTATGATAATCTTTCCTCAGTTCGCTGTGAGGAAATATCAGTGGACACATTAATCATTCTCACAACAGTATCAATTCGTTGAAAAATTGAAAGAAAGTGTGGCTAAAGAAAAAAATTAATTTCTTTCTTAACCTTCACTTATATCATTGGATGTCGACATGAATAAGCGGATGATGTCTTGCTCTCTTTTCTGAATTTTACCTTTACCGACATTTTTGTTTAATTACTGACTGTTATTTGTGCAACATCATTTCGTAGCTGACATGCGATGCTCAGTTTCGTAAATTTACCCAGAGCCAATCGCTGTTGTTTCAGCAAGATAAGTTCCTTTTCTTTTCTCGCTGGAATTTCGAGTACACAAATGCTATACATATCACAACACCGACAGCAAAACAAGTTTTGTGATTGATATAAATGCATCCTGCAGATGTAAAGAGAAATGAGAACAACAGAAATATCAACGTGAAAGATCCATCGCACAAATGGCTAAGACTGAGCGCGATATTCGGATAAAAACTCAAGAAATTTGAAATAGAAATTCATAATATGTGCTTTGAAGCTGAAAAAGGCACCAAACTGCCTTTCTGAGCTATACACTGCCTTGTTTACTTTAAAAGCACCCCAAGTGTTTGAAGTGATTTTGCGCGATGTGATTAAGTCTAAATTTATGAAATGGTTCTTACCTATAGTTTCTGAACTGTTCGTCGAGTACTTTCAAACAAAAACTAAATACTGTCTTGTCAATTTAGTGAAACTCTTTTATTCAAAACGATGTCACAAAAATACCACTGGTTCTGAAAATAAGTTAGAGCTTCAACAAAGACATAAATATAGAACCTTTTTTTCAAAACTGTATTAAAGTAAATCTGGTCTCGAAGATTTTGAATGTACAAAAAATCTTTCTATAAAGTATTCGCATTCACAGAATATGACCAAGCAAGTCAGAAATTTGCAAGAACATTTCCTTGATATTTGATGATAAATAAAAAATAATTTATTGTTTTTCCGACACTTCCTACAAATTCAAAAGCATTTATGATGAAAATATATCATGACTTATTAATTTCACAGTCGCATGACGATTGGCATAGGTTCTCAACAACTAAGAGAAATAATGCTCCTAAATATAAAATAAAGTTATTGTGAATATCTAACAGTTTTAGCGATTTCACTGCTTTACCAGAAACAGGGAAGAATTTCCTGGTTAAAAATGATTATGACTAATGAACATGTTACGCACATAAAGGAAAGTCACTGTGTTCCAACCAGAGGTTATCCAAATCGCTTTCAAATGGAGGACGCCTCAAGATCTCGACGTTTTTCAGAATACGCGTTTCTTGTTACCTGTTTCTCTTGTTTTGGAATCAATTTACGATGGAATCCTAAAAGAGGTATGTCCTCCAGTGTGATATCTAAGTTTTCTTTTGTAGCGTTCCACGTAGTGGTGCTTTACGTGATTGGCTCAGAAACGACCACTCTTTTCTTCTCACCAACTATGATCCACGAGATTCTGTCTCAGCTGATTGTGTGCTGCTTGATATATGTTCTGTGGCTCACCATTCGATTCAGAAGGGTATCTGTGAACATACTGTTGATTCACGTTTACGGTATTTCCCTAGATGTTGAAAGGTATAAGACACGGAAAGTGAAAATTCTCATAACAGCGGTAGTCCTGATCTTCATGGCGACATTTGCCCAAGCTGCAATACCTGCAATTTTCGTTGATCTAAAATATATGCAGCGAACATACAACGAAACATTTTACATGTTTAGAATCAACAAGCCACACATCTTACGTTTTGTTTTGTTTTTTACAAATTTAAATATTTTCTTTTATCAGGTAACAACACCTGTTCTGTTTGCATTGTTGTACATCTTTTTGTGCTATCGACTACGTGGTATATTAGTGCACATAAATTCAAAAATTAAACAATTATCATGGCAACGTTGTAAATTCACTGAAATCTTGCACTGCATAAATACCTACAAGCGTATACTTCAGGTTGTGGATCATTTTCAGGAAGTGTTCTCTCTTCCGAGTTTTCTCTTGATGGTGATTTTCTTCACTTACATGTTCGCTATGATCGCGACTATAAACAAATATATGCTAAAAGGACAATCGAACCCGTATTTAGAATATATTTACGAAGGTCTTGCTATTTTTTGTTTGACAGTTACAGCTGTGTTTTTATGTGCTTCAGAAGTTCCTGCCAAAATAACTGCGGTAAACAATACGTTGCATTCGCTTCATGAAGTGTCGATTATGTCAAGTGATCACAATACAGAACTGCAGATGTACCTTAAGAAAATTGCCTGTAAAAAAGTGTGTGTACTTTCAGGATGTGACGCCATTCATTACACTAAGGGAAATGTGCTCACTGCTTTTGCAGCACTTTTCACGTATTCCATGATGATTATGCAATATTAACGTCATCTAGTATTGTTGCTTTCTTTACTGTAAGATAATGTACTTTCAACAGCAAAAAATGCACAAATATTTAGATGTGATTAAACGTGTTATAGCGGATGCATGTCCGCCATGTCATGATCAGACCATGGCGCAAATTTCGACATTTTAGGAATAATCTTGGAGAGGAAGTCATACCTTTATCACAACACGAAATTCGATGTTGCTATTTCTTTTATTTCCGTTTTGTAGTGTGATCAACCTCCAGCGATTCATCTGGGAGAAAAATAGCAGAAACGTTCACTTATATGAGGCTCTTTGTACAGCATTGTTTTGTGTGGCTACTAAAAATTAAAATTTAAATATCTGTACATTCACAGTATTTCACATACAATCTTTATTGCACTTCTTTACTGCAAGTATCATTATCTCAGAATTTTCCTAACTCGCGAGAAGGGGAAGACTGCATCGCAAAGTTTTGTTTATGTTGTGTTTCCAGGAGTGTCGCCGTAAGTGTTTTCTCTGGAGAAATCAATGTATGTAGCTTTTTATTCTAATCCGCAGCAATCATGTAACCATTAATTGAACTGATCAATCAGAGGATCGAATTGGTGGCCAACCCTGATCTGGAAGCTATTCTTCACGTTCAACGTCAGAAAACTGATGCTTTCAATCGCAGTACAACTGAGCTGCACAAAAGGATGGAAACGCCTATTTTAAAGTTATAAATGTATTTCATTTTGGAATTGCTCTCGTATTTATTTATGAACATACACTAACGAATTGTATTTAATTCCCTGTAAATCAGTTTACTTAAACTTAAAACCGAGCTGTCACTTGGTGACGTTATTCTGATAAGCCTCATCATTCTAAATTGCTCGTTGCTCGGTTAGTAGCATCTGCAACATTAATTAAACATGAATAATTCTCTAATTACACCCTTTCAGAATAATTGCAAAAGTGAGTTAGGTGGTGGGACTAACAAATTCAAGTCGATTTTTTTCATCTTTGCCAGCACGTCCTACATTCTTCAATAATTGCTTTGTTCGTATCAACCAGATGAATGCATTTCACACTACAACGCATTTAACCATAATTCCCTATATCATAATTATCGTTGAATAACGCGATATGAAAATCGCTTTCTGATGGTATTTAAAACATAAATCGAAGAGCCAAAACATTTTGACCCCCTACCTAATATGGTATTTACGGGTGGTACCTTCGTGGTACCTTTCGTGGTAACTAACATGATACCTTCCCCTACCTCCGCGTGCCGCGAAATGGATGTATGCTACGCAATGGATGTATCTTGTATGGATGCTACGAGATTTCTAAAACTGGATTGTTATATCTGCAAGCTACACGTTACCAAGACATATATTCGTACAGCATTGCAAATGTCAAATGTCATCTAGCTGCTTAATTATTCACGTGCTATTTAGACAATCTATATTTTGAGGTTACTCACCTTTATTCCCTAAATCGTTTAGGAGGTTTTCGTCTCTACACATTTCCAAAACGTATTTTACGTGTTGGAAATGTGTGTTGGAAATGTGTTGGAAATGTGTTGGAAATGTGTAGAGACGAAAACCTCCTAAAAGATTTAGGGAATAATGGTGAGTAACCTCAAAATATAGATCGTTACCAAGACGTCCTTTAACTCTTGTAAGATAGGCGGGTGAACCATCGCAATCCGGATTTATTTTCTGTTCCAACACGAAACACAGACGCTCGATTGGATTGATACCTGGGAAATTTGGTGGCCAGTTTGATGCCTAGAAATGTTCCTCATGTTTTGAGATCTATTCGCGAACAAATGCATTATCCTGCTCAAAGAAGGCTTTACTAGAGGAGAATAACGTTGCCAAAAAAGGACGTACCAGATCTGCAATGCTGTTAAGGTAGGTGTTGGACATCATAATTTCCTGGAAGTGAATGACTAGACCGAGGGATTTGCAGAAGAACATTGACCAAACCTTTACACTTCTTCCACTGGATTGCTTTAGTCCCTCAATACATTCTGGTGCCAATATTACTCCCCAGGTAAACTACGCCCACGCACCCGGTCGTCCACATGGTGCAGCAGAAACGAGATTCATCGAACCAGGTGACCTTCCATTCATTCAAGGTTGGTATTGATGCTCGTGTGTCCATTGAAGACGCTTTGGCCGATCAATGGAGGCAAGAATGAGCACTTGGGTCAACCTGCCTATTTACAAGGCGTAATGGGTATGTTTTTGTCATCTTACTTGATGTACTGTGTGTTGTCACAGTAGGCTATCCCGTTTAACTCCTCACATCGAATTCCACAAAAAATATCTGCTATTAACTTTCTTATCAGAAGAGCCTTCACGAACTCCTCAAGTGAAAGTTATCTACAGTGTGAGATAAAGTTCATTTTCGAGGTGACGGAAAATCATGTGTATCCAAGAACTTTGCTCGACAGAATACACCACATAATAATAAATGATACATCCACAAGTCAAAAGTAAGTCCCAAAGCTTAAAAAACGCTTTGTTGGAGCACTAGATTAGTACCAACACATCACTAACGAACTGCCACGTATGTGCTCAAAACATGATATGCAGTTTGGTACCTGATCAAGGAATCTTATATCGTATATTAAAAAAGATCGAGCAACAGTTGGCATTAAGAACAAATGGGTAGTGTATAACCTTCCGACGTTGGATTCCTCAATAAGTGAACATGTTAGCAACTACGTAGGGTCCACGAGGAGAAGCTTGGGTATTCGTGTACAGGAACAGAAATATGATATCCCAACCATCCCCAATAACACGGGATTACTTAGGAATGCTGAAAATGGAACATTGCAACTAGACTGGGCGATTATCAGACGATTGGACACTCTAGCGTACGTACACTCACTTCAACTTGTTGAAAGCCTGTACATTGAAGCCATGGGGAACAGATACTGGAATGACAATACACTCATGAACATGTCAAAAATAGGGGAAAACCACGTAGTTAATTTGAACTTTAAATTACAGTAATTAAAAAATATGTAAATTTGACAGTAACCTTTAATAATGTAACGGAATTTCTGTATAACTGTGTGAATATTGTGATGGAAATTACATAGGTGCGTTTACTCGGTTGCGATGGCAACAATCACAACTTTGTGACGCTTGATATCTTTACCCGTCCCGTGGTGCATTGCTGTACTCTTATATATTAGTGCGAGTATCACATAACTTCTGTTGCTCCTAATGGCGGAGTGAATGTCACAAAGAAAGTGCTAGTGTGGTTTTTAATTGTAAATACCCTTCATCTTTTAACATTAAATATCGTACATAGACGGTGTTGTTATTTATGTGACATATAGTACGAAGTTGCTTTTACCTTTATGACGCATTATGTATAACGTTCCGCGAATTTCACCCAGCCGTCGTTTATCTTCGTTTGCTTCGATTTGCATAAAGAAGCGCTGGTTATAATATGTTGTCTCCTCACTGTAGAACTTTGCAACATAGCGCAGTATAACATAGCTCTGATAATACCGCTCTTAGCATCAGCTCTTACTCTAAAAACCGCACTACCTTTGCTCACAAGCTGTTATCTCAGAAAAGTTTTATTTACCGTTGATTACTTTTTGACCTACTGTCAGGCAAGCAACAGTAAAAATTCTTAGGAGTCACGTGAGAAATTATTTAGCGAAAGCAAATATAATTTACATGAGAACACAGAAACTTAAAAGAAGAGTAAAATTAAGGCAACACTAACAATTTGTTTCTACTGCATGTGGTATTGTCAAGAAGGTTAAAAGCAGTAGCTTCTTCAGGAGTCATAAAAACATCATACACGTGACAAGATGCCCAAAACTGTTTGAATTCCAAAAAGAGCAAATTTTTAGAATTCCTTTAACAGAAGTATGGGTGACTGAAACTGCAGATTTGTGGGATGTAGTCAGAGCAAATATATTTAAAAGTTATTACTTCATTCACCAAGTTTGGAGAAACACTAAAAAACAAGCTGAGTGAAGGAGACCTTCAAGCAATGTAACAAATCTTAATCTAAATATGTAGAACTACTGCCGCCAGAATAACTGCAGAAAATAATGCGAGAACGGGGAATTAAAAACAGTTCCCCAGGAATTCGATAAAGTTAAAACTTATGGCAGAGATGCTACTGCCAAGTAACTAAAGTCACTAGTTAATGTTGGTAATGGAAAACTGAGGATATAATGGTAGCACGAGCTGTAAACGTGGTCTTCGGACGATTGGAGAATCCTGATTGGATCCTACGCATCATCACTCCGACTCTTTCCAGCTTTTTTTATTTCATTTTGATTGGAGGTTTAACGATCACCGTGAGCAACTCAATGGGCTGTAAGCAGTCGCCCGTCTCTAATTTAGGGTCACTGGTTCCATGGAAGGGATAGAGCTAGTTCCGTAAGACAAACACAACATCCATGCCTCAACGGGATTCGAACCCGGCCCCTACAAGAAGGACGAATGATCGGAAGCCATCGCTTAAACAACTGCACCACCAGGGCGGCATTTCCAATTTCACCAAGATGGTATGCTTAATAAATTCCGAAGGAAGTGTATAATCCATACTGTCCAAAGTGGTGGTGAATCAGTACTAGTCTAGGTAAGGATGTCTAGGAAATCTTTAAATTGTATCATCACTTCGAATGCATGAGTAACAGCCACTAGATCCATTCATATTATAAGTATTAGGTTCATCCCAAGTTTGATACATTTTTTCTTCTCAAATGGTAGAATCTTTCATAATGAAAATGCTCCAACACTCGCTGCCAGATATGCTCAGGCTTGCTTTGAGGAGCATAAAGCTGAATTTAAAATCATCCATGGTCTGCTCAATCACCAGACTTATACATCTCTGTGCTGAACTGAAGACGAGGTAGGAAGTCCACTTCTTCCACCATTATCACTGAAGGCGATTGAAATTTTCCTCCATGAGTTAAGGTCCTGAATTCCTGCGAATACTGTTAATCGTTTATTTGAATTTACTCCACGTCAATTGCAAACTGCTGTTAAAGCAAAGGTGACTCAATACTGCGTTAAAACACACTTGCAGTGCTACTCTTATTTGAATGCTTGCCTTTCTGAAATCATTTCTTTTACGGTATAGCTGTACACGTACCATTCACAGAGAACTTCACTCCATAGCTTACCGTGGTCGTACGGCTGCTCATAAGCCCTTCATCTCACTCGGAATGCTACTCGTCGTTTAGCATGGTGTAAACAACATTTATCATGGACCGTAGAACAAAAGAAACGGGTCCTATAGACTGATGAATCCAGATACACCATCCATCAGTCTGATGGAATAGAGTTAAACCAGCGGGAGAGAAGTTTAGTATAGAGTTTGTAGTCTAGTTTAAGGAGGGAGATAGGACGCCAATTCCCCAAGTCAAGAGGGTCTCTTTTCTTGGGAAAAAGAACTGTATGTGAATCTGCGATACTCCTCGGGAGAGTAGAACAGTGAAAAGCGGCAGTTAGAGCACAAAGGAGAAAAAGCAAGAGCGCGGAGAAGAAAGTACGGTAGAAGAGCAAAGGGAGGCCGTCCGGACCCAGAGAAGCGTGAGGGTAAAGAGAAGAAAAAGAATCGGAGAGCTCACAAAAGGCAGGAGGGAGAAGAAGAGAGGCAGAAAGATGAGGGGGCCTGAAGTAGATTGGAGAGAAAATGAGCAGAAGCAGAGGAGGAAGGAGGAGGAGTTTCACAGAATTTATCGACGAAAAACCGGCGTACCTGAGAGCAAATAATGTCTGGATCGGAGGTGATGGTGCCAGAAGGAAGACGAAGATGACGGAGCGAAGTAGAGGCACAGCGATCGGACTCTATAGATGTGAGGAAGTGGTATGAGCAATCCGCTAAGTTGAGATGTTGTAAACGAAAGCGGATGAGGGCTTACTGTGCGAGGGGTTCCAGTACCGCCTTGAGCTCAGCTTAGGTAAGAGCGGATCAGCTAAACTGATGAGGAATAGCATCTGATGAGCATGATTGAGTTGCACCAATCGAAGGGTCTTTGCTGTAAAAGAGAGCTGGCGGATGTGGAGAATGAGCTGTTGTTTGGTCTCCAACCGTCGTGAGGGGCTGCCCAGCGAGCAGTCTGCAGCACCTCACGACGGGCGTCGATAAAGGCATGGAAGGAAGAACAGAACTCGAAATCACCAAGCAGGGTAGTATCAAAGTTCCATGGGCGGACTGTTCGAGAAAGCGGTGACGCGGCGAACGTTGTCAGAGTCACCACGCAGTGGTAGGAGGACGCTGTGGGGTGATGGAGAGAATCTGTCACTGCCGGAAGGGGCGATGGCGAAGCATAATATCGATCCAAGCGAGCAGTCAAGGCAGCTCGCGTCCCAGACGAAAGCCAGGTGTGGGAAGTGTCCACAGGATGAAGATGCCGGTGGACGTAAACTAGAGAAAAGTTCGAGACAAGGTGTTGAAGGAGGGCAACTAGATCCATGCGGCACTTACGAGACACTGGCAGGCGATCAAGAGACGGGTTGAGAGTGCAGTTGAAATCCCCACCAAGAAGCACTCGATCAGAGGAAGGAACCTGAGAGAGGGCTCCCCGGTTGCTCGTGAACAGCAGGGATATCAGCGTAAAGTAACATGGTACGTACATGTTGAAGACATGAAAACGAATTCCAGCTAGAGTGAAGAAGATTTTCTGTAGAAGATATCGGCAGAGATTGCAAACGGAGAGTCAAGACAGGGTGGTTCGAAACTGATTACGAACACCAATAGCGAGACCACCGTGAACAGAGTAACGGAAAGCATGGTGAAAGGTGAAGTCCCAAGTGCGCCATCTATGAAAAATCGTCGAGGAGGCTCTTACAGAAGGGGTAAGTCGGCCCCAAGGGGCGAGAGATCTTCCAGAACGAAATCGTTTGCGAGGGGGTTAGCAAAACCCCTACAATTTAGAGTGCCGACCTTGAATGGGTAAGTCCCACGTCGGATGAAGGACGGCTATCTCAACTTTCTGGAATGTGTCCAGGTGACTGACGTATTCCGGAAGACGTATTCCGGTTGCTTGGCAAGATGCCGGAGGAATTTGAGGATGGAGGTTGCTTGGTCGAAGACCTCGGAGAGAACTGCTTCAAACTGCTGTAAATAGATGAGAGAAGCCTCCCGACTTGTTTTATGAGTGAGGAACTCGTAAATATCTTCAAAGGAGACAGGTTCTGAAGGAAGAGAAGCATTGGTAAGCAGAGTCGAGAAATCTTCAAACGTCGGCAGAGGACTCGTCATCTTTGAAGAGGAAGAACGTGAACGTGACAGGGGAGACTTGAAGCTTGCTGGACGGGTGGAACGATTAGGGCGGCCAGTCGGAGAAGGTGACTTCTTCTTTTTCCTCTGGGCCTCCGTACTGGTAGTAGAGCGACGTTTGCCGTGGATTGATGACACACGAGATGTGGAATCAGAGGAAAGCTCCACCTCATCGCCGGGAGCAAAAGTGCAGACGGTGAATGAAACTTGTAGATCAGCCGGGATGTCCTCTGATGGATAGAGAACACGGGAAGGCAAGTAGGAGTCAAGGAGAGGAAAATCCGACAGAGTGGAGAAAGCAACGTCGGAAGACGCGCGTTGATCGAAGGCTTTAATCAGAGTTTCGGCAGAACTGGGTCCAAAAGGTGCAGACGCAGAAGGAGGAATGGCAGCAGAAACGGAGGAAGAGGTAGAATGCTGCTTTGGAGCTGCAGGAGTCAGTTGCGCTGATTGGAGGTAATGAGCCTGCTGATGGCCGTAAGCCTTGCAACGTGAGCAGTGAGCAGAGGTGAGGAGCTCAATCCAGCGGCATTCATTACCACTACGAACATCGAGGAACCGTGGAAACTTTATGAGATGCTCTTCCGACTGGAAGAGCATCTCAGAAGTCACAGATATGTTTATCATCGGGGTCAGAGTGGGGAAGAGGAGAGAATCTTTACTGGGCCGACTACTCTGCCGCATCGACTAAGTGCAGCGCACAGCATATCATCGGAGATCTCCAGGGGTACCGGATATAAGGAGACCAGAACAGGACGCTGGGCGATGGATTCTGCTAAGAGGTGACGATCGCAAATTGATAGGCCACCAAGGCAAGACAAGCTCGGTACATTCTTTCTTCGAAAAATAAACAATCACAATTTCTTTCCCTTTTGTAGTGTGATCAACGTCCAGAGATACATCTGAGAGAAAGATAGCGATACATCGGGTGAGGTGGGTGATGGCACGTGAAGGAAGCATCTTCTTGAGAGCAGAGCTGTACTGCTTTAAAGGAGTGTTGGGCAGCGCATCAAAACAAACCTCCAACTCAAAGGTAGAATGAAGACGTTGACCAGCAGGAGAGTTCTCGGGAATGTCTAATAAGATGGTGTCACCGTTGAGAGTAATGTAAGAATCCATAGGGGGCAGACGAGGCGAGGAGGAAGCAGAGGCAGCCGCAGAATACGTGCGTGCATAAGATCCTCCTCTGGAAGGCATTGGCGTAGCATGAGGCAATGTACTTGAAGCAGCGGCAGTAGAAACTGCTGAGGGCAGAGTAGCGACGCCATCAGAGACGTCCATGAACTCATCATCGACAGCAGAGGACAGTGACGTCACATCCACGCTCTCAAGAGCAGAGTCGGAGACCAGGGCAGGAGAAGAAGAGGTGCAAATGACAGGAGGAATAGGAAGAATCTCTCCACTAGCAAGCGAAGATGTTTGGTCGGCTGCGACTGACGTTGAGGAGGCGACGCGAGGAGCTGCAGCGATGCGGGCGGGAACGCGCCCTCATCGGCAGATGCCATAATCAATGGCAAAGGTTAAGGAAGGAAACGACCAGCTCGGTCTGGAAATTAAAACACTGATAATGAAAAAAAAATAAACCCTCACCAACTCGTGAGGGATCAAAAAACGAAAGCACAGACCTTTAACTTCGGCAAACACACAGAAGAACAACAATGGGACACACAAAACATGTACGCAAAGCGCTCAAACGCGGAGCTCGTGAAGATGTCCAATCGCATTCTTCTAGTGGATTGTTATACCATTCGTCGGTAAGCACAGCAGCCAGTTTTTTTCACAGATGTTGAAGGACGGAATATACTTCACACCCTGCTCTCAAGATCTACTCACCTTAGTTCGATGATATTCAAGTCAGGGAACTGCGCTGTCCAAGGCAGATGTTGAAGTTCATCTTGGAGCTCCTGAAACCAAGACCGAACTGCTCTGGCTGTTTTTATGGGGGCATTATCATATTGAAAGGTGGCATCATTGTTGGAAAACAACATTGGGACAATAGTATGAGTCTGATCACTTAGAATATCCAAGTACTCGTCTTCAGTAGCTGAACCATGTTGGGTAATAATTGGACCAGCCGAATTCATCCGCATGTTTGAGAGTTGGAACCAAGCATTACTAATTGAGCGAAGCGAGGCAGAAGGCCGAGCGGGGCTTTCTTTACGAGACTAAGGACAATTAGTTGTTCGGCATAGGTACGAGATGACACAACCGACCACCGTTATTTTTTTGCATGCGATTGGACGTTATCCATCGTCAGGTTTTGACGCCTTCCGATTCCCGAAATTCCGTGTCATTGATGAATAATCGTCCAAAAACTTGCATTTTTAGTTTTTAGAGGTTTTGAGAAGGAGTCGTTTGTTTCCTATCTCCGTCAAAGATCTTCAGTTGATCGCGGTGACACTTGCCACAGATAAAGGGAAGGACATGGTGAGTGACATATGGTTGGTATCATGGTGATTGGTTCGTGTCATATTAAAATAATGACCATTAAAAACTGACCAATTTTAATAATAATTGAAAAAATCCTCTCTCTATACTGGACTCCGGACAATTAGTTGTTCGGGCATAGGTACGAAGTAACATATCCGATTGTTTGGGCATGCGGTTGAACCGTGATTTGGGCATGCGGTTGAACATTGTCCATGGTCAGGTTTTGATGGCCTCCGTTTCCCGAAATGTTGTGTCAATGAGGAACTATAATTAAAACTAGATGACCTTTTACTTGAACCGTTTCACGAAGTCGGCTCACTAACATTAATTAAAAAAAATCGTTTGAATTGAAAACGAAGAAATGGAAAGACTCCCTCTGTTATCTCAGCACTTGCTTAATCTATAATAATAAAAGGAAGTTTGTGTATGTGGGTGTGTGTGTCTGTCTTTCGCGATACAAAATGAAAAACGTGCTTTCCGATCTGAGTGTGTCTTTCCTCTTTGTTTACGTAACCTGATCACCACCAACGTGAAAACGCAAAGGAAAATAGTTCATTACAAATTTTAGGCATTTCATTTTTAGAATGTTTCGTACTTTTGTTCTGGAAGTCATACATTTTACACGTTCGTTTTTTAGAATTTGTTTTAACCACCATATAAAATCTAAGCTATAACGAAGTAAATTTCTCCGTCATTTTTGGTCTACGCCGGGATTCGAACCCGGATCCCCTCATTCCGGAATAAGTTGCTCTACCAATTGAGCTACGCGGACGTTTGTTCTGATTGCTATGTGCCTTTATGTCGTGTGTGTCCTGCTGGCAGGTACGTCACAAAGCTCATAATCTAATGAGCTTACGTTTTGCACTAGCTTCGCTCAAAATTTGCACTCTATATCCGAGTTATCGGTTACCGTTGGCGGCTTGTCGTACTTGTACATTTCCTTTGGCATCGTTGAGCGAAGCTCTCTTTACGAGGCGTGAGACAATTAAGTGTTCGGGCATATGTACGAGGTGACGCATCCGATCACCGTGATTTTTTGCAGGCCATTGGACATCGTCCATGGTCAGGTTTCGTCGCCTTCCGATTCCCGAAATTCCGAGTCATTGAGGAATAATCGTCCAACACTTGCATTTTTAGAGGGTTTGTGGGTTTTGAGAAGCAGTCGTATGTTACCTATCTCATCCAATGATCTTCAGCCGGAAAGACATGGTGAGAGACATGGTGTTGGTATCATGGTGATTGGCCGTGTCGTATAAAAATAATGACCACCAAAAAACTGACCAATTTTAATAATAACTGAAAAATTCCGCTCTCTGTACTGGACTCCGGACAATTAGTTATTCGGGCATAGGTACGGCATGACATATTCGATCACCGTGAATTTTGGCATGCGGTTGTACATCATTCATGGTTAGGTTTTGACGCCTTCCGATTTTACAATAGCTTCGCTTAAAATTTGCCAACTGTACCCGAGTTATCGGTTACAGTTGGTGGCTTGTATATAAACCCGACTTACTGCTGAGAATAACGTAAGTGTGGACTTACCGAACCATATCAGATGTTTCTTATAATCAGCATAGGAAGTTTTATGCTCATGATACTATTTTTTTGCATTGTAGCGTATATTTCTGTGATCAAAGCTCCATACCGAATATGCTTCGTTCTCGCATCATGGAATTTTTTATTGTTTTTAAAAAAATGACAGGGATTTACTGGGAAATCTTTTTTCGTGGTAAAAGGCTCTGGAAAATTTGTTTTATTCCGAGTTCCGAAGTATTCTCCAAAGGCAGAGCCACCAACCGTCCCAGAATTGCATGGATATCTGTAAATCTCCATAGGGAGTACTTTAAAAGACAGCAATATATTCCAGTGGGTAAGTGCAAGATGTTCAGAATTGTTCTGCAGATGCATGTCAAAAACAATCTGAAAGCTGCTCATGACGTAACATACCAAAGTATTTACTCTTTTATACAATAACATGCGGTAAAATTTTCACGACTTACTAGTTTCTTCAAACCCTCAGTACATTAATACCCTCATTTAAATACGACGAATTACAATAACATTAAATTAAACGAACTGTCATTTGCTAGTGATTATCTGCAGAAAATATTAACATTTCACAACAGAGATTGTTCGATATTACCACGAATAAATTTCTTGACAGAATTTCTGTGAAACGCGGATATCTAATAACAACGTGCTTTGAAAGATCTTGTAAGTTGCTGTACCTTTAAAATGCTATTATAAGTAGAGGCAGTATTAATAAATATATTTATCGTGCTGCGAAGGCTTTTCTAATTAAAATGAGATCCCCTTTGCTAGAAGCATTTGCACGAAAATACGAAATGCACAAAAGAGAACAGAGTAAAAGCGATTAAATATTCTTGTTTTGGTTCTCAGTTTATTATAGTAACGTGCAACTTCATTATTTGGAATCAATACCCATCTCAAGGAGGTGTTCCCTTATTATAAGAAGTCATCTTCGTAAACAAAAGCTCTAACAAAAGAGTGAAGAGAAAAACTCATTATCATGCTTCTTAAATCATATATTGATTTGAGATATTGAAGGGAAATGTTGTTCCTCAGAGAAAAACAACATTTCTACCCATTCTTTTAAAACAAGCAACGTTCATTGGCGTGTAGCCTTCAGGTCGAGAAGATACGTGGAACACTTTGGAGTTGTTTCTTTCTCAAACAACGCCTTCAGTCTAAACTGATTTCACTGTGTTTTAGGTTTGAAATGAAGTTCGTAAATTCGTTCAAACCCGTGGAAATGGAATATGCATGTTCGGAATTTTTAAAAATTTATGCTGCTTCATCCAACAGGAAACAATGCTCTTCCCATCAACAGGTAATCATGTAGTGCAGCACTTTCAAGGAAAATGTTTCACGGCATCACCTCAAAAGTAAACCCCAAGGTAAATCAATCGTGCTTATCATGAAAAAAACGATTCATATCTATCTGCTAGAACAATTCTGATTTTGGGTGGTTCCTGGATTTCTTGCGTACATCAACTACTTATTACAGAGTAGGATATTTTTTTGTGATAAAACTTTCCTCAGTTCGATCAGTGGACACTTTAATCATTCTCACAACAGTATCTATTCGTTGAAAATTGAAAGAAAATGGTGGCCAAAGAAAAAAAAATATTTCTTTCTTAGCCTTCACTTATATTATTGGATGTCGACATGAATAAGAGGATGATGTCTTGCTCTCATTTCTGAATTTTACCTTTACCGACATTTTTGTTTAATTACTGACTGTTATTTGTGCAACATCATTTCGTAGCTAACATTCGGTGCTCAGTTTCGTTAATTTACACAGAGCCAATCGCTGTTGTTTCAGCAAGATATGTTCCTTTTTTTTTCTCGCTAGAATTTGGAGTACACAAATGCTATACGTATCACAACACCGACAGCAAAACAAGTTTTGTGACTGATATAAATGCATCCTGAAGATGTAAAGAGAAATGAGAACAACAGAAATATCAATGTGAAAGATCTTTCGCACAAATGGCTAAGACTGAGTGTGATATTCTGATAAGAACTCAAGAAATTTGAAATAGAAATTCATAATATGTGCTTTGAAGCTGAAAAAGACACCAAACTGCTTCTCTGATATACACACTGCTTTGTTTACTTTAAAAGCATCCCAAAGGTTTCAAGTTATTTTGTGCGATGTGATTAATTCTAAATTTATGAAATATTTTCTTACCTTTCGTTTCTGAACTATTCTTCAAATACTTTTAAACAAAAACCAAATATTGTGCTTGTCAATTTAGTGAAACTGTTTCATTTAAGACGACGTCACAGAAGTAGCACTGGTTATGAAAATAAGTTAGAACTTCAACGAAGAAATAAAAGATTTCATTTTTAAACTGTATTAAATTAAATCTGGTCTCGAAGATTTGGAATGTACGAAAAGTCTCTCTATAAAATCTTTGCTTTCACAGAAAATGACCAGGCAAGTCAGAAATTTTCAAAAACATTTCCTTAATAATTTATGATAAATGAAAAATAAATTATTGTTTTTCCGACACGTCATACAAATTCAAAAGCACTATGGTGAAAATACCTAATGGATTATTAATTTCAGATTTGCATAACGATAGTCATAGGTTCATCAACAACTAAGGGAAAGAATACTCCTAAATACTGAATAAGTTATTGTGAATATCTAACAGCTTTAGTGATTTCACCGCTTTACCAGAAACAGGGAAGAATTTCGTTAGTTCTGCTTTAAAATGATTACGACTAATGAACGCGTTACGCACACTAAGGAAAATCATTGGGTTCCAAAGAGAAGTTCTTCGAATTGCTTTCAAATGGAGGACGCCTCAAGATCTGGACGTTTTTCGGAATACGCGTTTCTTGTTACCTGTTTCTCTTGTTTTGGAATCAACTTACGAAGTAATCCTAAAAGAGGTCTGTCCTCCAGAGTGATATCTAAGTTTTCTTTTGTAGTGTTCCACGTCGTGGTTCTTTACGTGATTGGCTTAGACACGACCACCCTTTTCTTCGCACCAACTATGATCCACGAGATTCTGTCTCAGCTGATTGTGTGCTGCTTGATATATGTTCTGTGGTTCTCCATTCGATTCAGAAGGGTATCTATGAACATACTGTTGATCCACGTTTACGGTATTTCCCTAGATGTTGAAAGGTATAAGACACGGAAAGCGAGAATCGTCATTATAGCAGTAGTTCTGATCTTCATCGCAGCATTTGCCGAAGCTGCAATACCAGCAATTTTCGTTGATCTAAAATATATGCAGCGAACTTTTAACGAAACATGTTTAATTTTTAGGATTAAGAGGCCACAGAAGGTAGTACGTTTTCTTTTGTTTTTTACAAATTTAAATGTTTTCTTATATCAGGTAACAACACCTGTTCTGTTTGCATTGTTTTACATCCTTTTGTGCTATCGACTACGGGGTATATTAGTGAACATAAATTCAAAGATTCAGCAACTATCATGGCAACGTCATCAATTCCCTAATATCCTGCACTGCATTAATACATACAAGCGTATCCTTCAGGTTGTGGATCATTTTCAGGAAGTATTCTCTCTTCCGAGTTTTCTCTTGATGGTGATTTTCTTCACTGACATGTTCTCTATGATCGCGATTTTAAGCAAATATTGGCTAAAAGGACAATTGAACCCTTATTTAGAATATATTTACGAAGGTCTTGCTATTTTTTGTTTGACAGTTACAGCTGTGTTTTTGTGTGCTTCAGAAGTTCCTGCCAAAATAACTGCGGTAAACAATACGTTGCATTCGCTTCATGAAGTGTCGATTATGTCAAGTGATCACAATACAGAACTGCAGATGTACCTTAAGAAAATTGCCTGTAAAAAAGTGTGTGTACTTTCAGGATGTGAAGCCATTCATTATACTAAGGGAAATGTGCTCACTGCTTTTGCAGCACTTTTCACGTATTCCATGATGATTATGCAATATTAACGTCATCTAGTATTGTTGCTTTGTTTACTGTAAGATAATGTACTTTCAACAGCAAAAAATGCAAGGCGCAAATTTCAACATTTTAGAAATATTCTTGGATAAGAAGTCATACCTTTATCACAACACGAAATTCGATTATGTTATTTCCTTTTTTCCCCTTTTGTAGTGTTATCAACTTCCAGCGATACATCTGGGAGAAAAATAGCAGAAACGTTCACTTATATGAGGCTGTTTGTACAGCATTGATCTGTGTGGCTTCTAAAAATTATAATTTAAATGTCTGTACATTCACAGTATTTCACATACTATTATTGTTACACATCTTTACTGCAAGTATCATCATCTCATAATTTACCTAACTCGCGAGAAGGGGAAGACTGCATCGCAAAGTTTAGTTTATGTTGTGTTTCCAGGAGTGTCGCCGTAAGCGTTTTCTCTGAAGAAATCAATGTATGTAGCTTTTTATTCTAATCCGCAGCAATCATGTAGCCATTAATTGAACTGATCAATCAGAGGATCGAATTGGTAGCCAACCCTGGAATGGCCGCTATTCTTCACGTTCAACGCCAGAAAACTGATGATTTCAATCACAGTACAACTGAGGTGCACGAAAGGATGAAAACGCCTGTTATAAATGTATTTCATTTTGAATTGCTCTCGTATTTATTTATGAACATACACTAACGAATTGTATTTAATTCCCTGTAAATCAGGTTACTTAAACTTAAAACCGAGCTGTCACTTGATGACGTTATTCTGATAAGCCGGATCATTCTAAATCGCTGTTTGCTCGGTAGTAGCATCTGCAACATTAATTACACATTAATAATTCTCTAATTACACTCTTTCAGAATAATTGCAAGAGTGAGTTAGGAGGTGGAACTTACAAATTCAAGTCGACTTTTGTTATCTTTGCCAGCACCTCATTCATTCTTCAATAATTGCTTTGTTCGTATCAACCAGATGAATGCATTTCACACTACAACGCATTTAACAATAATTACCTCTATCATAATTATCGCTATATAACGCATTATGAAGATCGCTTTCTGATGGTGTTCAAAACATAAATCGAAGAGCAGAAACGTTATGACACCCATCATAATATGGTACTTACGGGTGGTACCTTCGTGGTACCTTTCGTGGTACCTAACATGATATCTTCCCGTACCTCCTTGTGACGTGCCAATGCAGCTGTTCTATGGATGCTACGAGATTTCTGAAACTGTCTTGTTGTATCTGGTAGCTACACGTTACCAAGACGTCCTTTAACTCTTGTAAGAGAGTCGAGTGAACAATCGCAGCCAGGATTTTCTGTTTCAACGCGAAACACAGATGTTCGATTGGATTGATACCTGGGGAATATGGAGGCCAGAGAAACGCCTGGAAGTCTTACTCATGTTTTGAGAACTATTCACGAGAAAATGCATTATCCTGCTCATAGAAGGCTCTGCTAGAGGAGAATAACGTTGCCATAAAAGGGCGTACCAGATCCTCAATGCTGTTTAGGCAGGTGTTAGACGTCATAATTTCCTGCACATGGATGACTAAACCGAGGGATTTTCGGATCAACATTGCCCAAACCTTTACACTTCTTCCACTGAATTGTTTTAGTCCCACATTGCATTCTGTTGCCAATACTACTTTCCATGTAAACTACGCCACCGCACCCAGTCGTCCACATGGTGCAAAAGGAGCGAGATTCATTAAACCAAGTGACCTTCTATTCTTTCGAGGTGCAGTACTGATGCTCGCGTGCCCATTGAAAACGCTTTCGACGATGAATCGAGACTAGAATGAGCACTCGGGTGAGCTTGCGGCTGCGGAGCCACATTTACACGACGTAATGGGTGTGTTTGTGTCATCTTATTTGATGTACGGTATGTTGTCACAGTAGACTATTCCGTTTAACTCCTCACATCCAATTCCACAAAAATTATCTGCCATTAACTTTCTTATCAGAAGAACCTTCACGCACTCCTCAAGTGAAAGTTACCTTTAATCCGAGATAAAGTTCATTTTCGAGGTGGCGGAAAATCATGGATATGCAAGACCTTTGGTCAACAGAATAATAAATGATAGGTCCATAAGTCTGAAGCAAGTCCCAAAGCGTAATAAACGATTTGTGGGAGCACTAGATCAGTACCCACACATCACTAACAAACTGTCACGTATGTGCTCAAAACATGATATGCAGTTTTGTACCTGATCAAGAAATCTTATATCGTATATTAAAAAAGATCGAACAACAACTGACATTAAGAACAAATGGGGAGTATATAACACTCCAATGTTGGATTCCTCAATAAGTGAACATGTTAGAAACTACGTAGGTTCCATGAGAAGAAGCTTGGGTATTCGTGTACAGGAACAGAAATATGATATCCCAACCATCCCCAATAATACGGGATTACTTAGGAATGCTGAAAATGGAACATTGCAACTAGACTGGGTGATTATCAGACGGTTGGACACTCTAGCGTACGTACACTCACTTCAACTTGTTGAAAGTTTGTACATTGAAGCCATGGGGAACAGATACTGGAATGACAATACACTCATGAACATGTCAAAAATAGGGGAAAACCACGTAGTTAATTTGAACTTTAAATTACAGTAATTAAAGAAACATGTAAATTTGACAGTAACCTTTAGTAATGTAACAGAATTATGTATAACTGTGTGAATATTGTGATGGAATTTACATGGGTGCGTTTACTCGGTTGCGATGGCAACAATCACAACTTTCTGACGTTTGATATCTTTACCCGTCCCGTGGTGCATTGCTGTACTCTTATATATTAGTGCGAGTATCACATAACCTCTGTTCCACCTACTGACGGAGTGAATGTCACCAAGAAAGTGCTAGTGTGGTTTTTAATTGTAAATACTCTTCATCTTTTAACATTAAATATGGTACATAGACGGTGTTGTTATTTATGTGACATATAGTACGAAATTGCTTTTGCCTTTATGACGAATTATGTATAACGTTCCACGACTTCCACCCAGCCGTCGTTTATCTTCGTTTGCTTCGATTTGCATAAAGAAGCGCTGGTCAAAATGTGTTGTTTCCTCACTGTAGAGCTCCGCAACATAGCGCAGTACAACATAGCTCTGATAATACCGCTTTTAGCATCAGCTCTTACTGTTATCTCACAAGCTGTTATCTCAGAAATCTTTTTATTTACCGTTGATTACTTTTTGACCCACTATACAGCAAGCAACAATTAAAAATTCTTAGGAGTCACGTCAGAAAATATTTAACGAAAACGAATATAATTTACATGAGGATACACAAACCCAAAAGGTAGGTCTAGGGCAATACACAGAAACTCTATGGCAATAGTCACAGTGTGTTTCTACTGCATGTGGTATTGTCAAGAATTATAAAAGCAGTAGCTTCTTCAGGAGTGATAAAAAAATCGTACACGTGACAAGATGGTAAAACTGTGTGAATTTCAAGAAGAGCAAATGTTTAGAATTCCTTTGACAGAAGTATGGGTGACTGAAACTGCGGATTTGTGTGATGTAGTCAGAGCAAATATATTTAAAAGTTATTACTGCATTCACCAAGTTTGGAAAAACACTAAAAATTGTGGCAGGAAGTACAAGCTGAGTGAAAGAGACATGCAAGCAATGTAACAGATTTTAATCTAAATATATAGAACTACTGCCACCAGAATAACTGCAGAAAATAAAACGACACTGAGGAATCTAATCTCTATTAAAACAGCTCCCTAGGAATTCCATAAAGTTAAAATGTATGGCAGAGATGGAACTGCCAAGTAACTAAAGTCACTAGTTAATGTTGGTAACAAAGAACGGAGGATACAACGGTAGCACGAGCTGTAAAACGTGGTTTTCAGATAATTGGAGAATCCTGATTGGATCATACGCATCATCACTCCGATTCTTTCCAGCTTTTTTTTTTTTTTTTTTTTTATTTTGATTGAAGGTCTATTTTTATTTTATTTATTTATTTATTAGAACTCTTTTGCTGTACAATATCACAATACAACATCGAAAAGAACAAACAATATATCACATAATCTAAGATTAATTATTAAAAAATGTACAATACACCAGTTAACCAGGATAAATAAGACAATTTGTCGATTTTTAACCATACAATCACCATGTAACAAAAATAAACGCTTTACAATATAAAATGGAAAAATAATACGCACTCAAATGATGTCAATATAACTAAAACGCCTTCAATATCAATTTAAAGCGTACAGCAAGGGGCCAGGGAGAAAAGCTAAAATTTTAGCCTGACCAGCCCTTGATCCCCTCTAAAATTTTCAAATAGAAAAACTTCAATTTTAGTCCAATAAAGACAACGAATATGATATTATATGTAGTATACACTAAATGACATCGAGAAAGCCTAGAACAATAGAAATCTCTTTCACTCCCCCAACCGGTCCCTAGTTATGTACAATTTTCAATCAAAAAACTCCTTAATAGTCCTCTGAAAACAGGGTATCGATTCTCAGACCTAATAGCCAATGGCAATGCATTCCATTCTCACAGGCCCAATATAACGACGTTGTTAAACATCATGCCCGTACGCGCCCAAGGAACAGTAAATTTCTTCCCGCGTCGAGTATTATATGAATGATTTGTTCTCGACAACACTATGAGACCTGAATATCTTCCTGAATTAATACGTTCATGAATCATTAGCATTAATCTATATCTGTGCAACTGTTTTACAGTCAATATACGGTAATAACGAAAAAGAACCTCTGAATGAAGCGAAGAATTTAGCAATCACACATACCTTTTCTGTAAAACAAACAGACGAGTGAGGTTTCGTTTTGTAGTTACACCCCAGATCAAGAAGCAGTACGACAGCACAGGATATACAAATGAATAGTACAAAATAAACGGAACCCTAACTGGCAGGAATCCTGAGACTCTCGCAATCATGCCAACCCTTGATCTAAGGCAAGACACCAACTGATCCACCTGGCCATCCCACCTCAGAGATTCATGCTAAACAACTCCCAAGAACCTTAATGAGCGCCGATATTCCAATGCCATATCGTACAAATCAACCGGACTCAGTTCACCATGACCGTGCCTAGCACAGGAAAACAGCACAGTCTTAGCAATATTTAATGTAAGCTTATTATCCCTCAAACCAGCCAACAAACTTCAAAATTTCAAGATTTACTCGAGGAATCAATTCATTCAAGGAGTCTCCCCTAAAAAAAAGATTAACATCATCAGCAAACAATACCATATGAGCTCTAGAAAAGACCTGAAATATATCATTTATATAGATAAGGAACAAAACAGGACCCAATACCGAGCCCTGAGGGACTCCATAAGAAACGGGTCTTACTTCAGAGGAATATCCGTTGAAGTGAACATATTGTCTCCTACCCATCAAGTAATTCCGAAATACCTTCAACACAGCACCCCTAATCCCGATCGTCTCGAGCTTAATCAATATGATATTGTGACAGACAGTAACAAAGGCTCTTGAAAGATCAAAAGAAAGTCCGACAACAGAACCCCCATAATCCAAACTAGCATGTAGATAGTTCAAAACATCCAAAACAGCAGTCTCCGTCGAGAAACCCTTACGAAATCCGTGCTATTTTGGGAAATGAAATCCCGTTTCTATCCAAGAAGGAATTCAATCCGTTTAGTATTAGTCTCTCCCAAATCTTTGCAAATACGGAAATATATGAAATCGGCCGATAGTTTGCCATATCTGTTTTTGAACACTTCTTATGAAATACAGTAATTCGGCTAAGAGTCAATGGAGGCGGAACAATCCCAGTTAAGACAATATTATAAAAAATGTGAGTTAACGGAACAATTAGGCGCGAAGAGACAGATTTAACCACCTGAGGGTGAACACCATCTGGACCAGCCCCCCCCCGAAGGATTTAATCCATTTAAAACCTGAACAAGATCACCTGCGACAGAAGTGAAATAAATCATGATGATCTACTTTACAGCTCATCCCGACTTTCCTTGTCTACCTGCAGTTTCAAGTATTCAGCTCTTTTACAGGCTTCGTTATTTCTCGCAACTACCCCATTTTTACAGCTCATATTCCTGAGACTTCCCCGAAAGGTGAGTCACTGCTTGCTATTCTTGCTTTTGGGGGTAAAATATGTTGTTCTCCCCAATACCAAGTTCTTTACTTATTTGTCAGCTCTTCATGATATTGTTCCTCCGGATACTATTACATATGTTGCTCGAAAGCCCTGTTCAGTGGTTATTTATTTTTTCTTCTCCTGCGCAAGTTGCGCAAGTTCTATCTTCCCCCATTTCAGTAGGCGACCAAAGTTTCTTCGCCATTCCATTAGCGCAAAGCCCCATTCTTGTCAGTATGCCACCAGTTCCCCCAGAAATTTCTGATGACATCCTCCATAGTTTTCTTTCTCAATGTGAACTCGCCATTGGCCCTATTCGTAATCTACCTGCTTTGTCGAAAGGCTCTTGTCGCATTTCCTGACGACACGTCAATTGCTTCATGTCTCATCACTTTCTAAGTCGTCTGTGGTCGACAATATCGCATCATCCATGTATATACTGCGCTTCATTGCTTCAATTGTAAATCCCCTCATCATCTTCGTGCTTCATGCTCTGGGAAAGCTACTTTCCAAGCTTCGCATTCAACTTCCCATCCTCCTGCCTCTACTATATCGTCAATACAGTGTTCACCAGCTGTATCATCGACTGGATTGGGTGGATTGTTTCCAGCTCCTGCTTCCTTTTCTTCCACCATCCATGCGGATGCCGTGCCACCTGCTCACTTGCTACTGACCTCTCTTTTAGACGCTATCACCACACCATTTTTATCACCTCCTGCATCTCCATCTTCTGTCCGGACATCTTACAAGCGGGCTATGTCTTCTTCTTCGCCTACACCTCCTGCTGCAGTTCGTTCGTCTCCACCTTCAGACACCGTACCTTTGTCTGCTGTCCAGCCTCTTGACGCTACGTGTGTTGTTCCATCTTCATCTCTGCCAGCGACCGTTCCCACCTCACAACTCATCTCACCTCTGGATTATACACCACATCCCTTGAATGTCTTCAAGTCGTGCCCTACTTTGTCGTAGTTGCCGCCTGATTCTTCCTCTTCTGCACTTACTGGCCTACCTGATCCTTCTGTTATACCTAAGGATCCGTTTGCTCATCTTTCGTCCTCCCAGCGTTGCCTCCTTGCTACCATGTTCTCTACAAGCTGCCTCTTCCACCTCATCTGTGTCTACTACCACATAACAGCTCATCTCGTCAGTGCCTCCATCAACAGTGACTTCTGTTGTCCAATGTTCTTCATGAGCTCCTGCATTTTCGTCGCCAAAACGGTTCTTTCACCAAGAATCTACCCTCAGTGATCGAGTTTCGACTTGCTCATCCACCATCCTCAGCGTGCCCGGAAACGACATGTTAATAGTACGTATTCTACTACACTGGATGTGCCTACCTTTCGCCATTTTTGTCACACTTAAGTGAATGTCCAAAATTTCCCTCGAACTGTCTTTCTGCACTTTAACTTTTATCTTACTTATGTAGGAATTTATTTGTTCACACTTCCCACGAACTGTGCTCTATATATGAATATTATTCTACATTGTGTGGGTCTTGTCGCCCACTCTGCACTGAACTGCTTCCTTGCATCTTCATTTATATGATTATGCTCCGGACATTCGCCCTTACTTATATTGTAAATCTCACGATAACTCCGTGTAATGCCTTGTATTTGCTCATGTTTTGCTCTGTATATTTTCCTTGTTTTCCTGTCTGTACTTATTCCTATGTATTTATTAGAGTCGTCTAATAAAGCGATTTTGAAATCCCTTTAGGAGACTCGAGACAATTAGTGGTTCGGGCATAGGTACGAGATGACACAACCGAGCACCGTGATTTTTTGCATGCGACTAAACATTGTCCATGGCCAGGTTTCGACGGCTTCCGATTCCCGAAATTTCGTGTCATTGAGGAATAATAATCCAAAAACTTACATTTTAGGGGGTGGGGGAGGTTTGGGTTTTGAGGAGGGGATGTTTGTTACCTATCTCCTCCAAAACCCGTCAGCCGATCGCGGTGACACTTGCCACAGAGAAAGGGAAGGAAATGGTGAGTGACATGGGGTTGGTATCATGGTGATTGGTAGTGTTGTATAAAAATAAATACCACTAAAAGACTGACCAATTTTAATACTAATTGAAAAACCCCGCTCTTAATAAGCGACTCGGGACAATTAGTTGTTCGGGCATAGTTACCACGTGACACATTCGATCACCGTGATTTTTGGCATGCGGCTGCACATCGTTCATGGTCAGGTTTTGACGCCTTCCCATTTTGCAAAAGCTTCGCTGAAAATTTGACAACTGTACCCGAGTTATCGGTTACCGTTGACGGCTTGTCCTAGTTCATATATAAACCCGACACACTGCTGAGAATAACACAAGTGAGGACTTATCGAACCATATCACATGTTTCTTATCATCAGCATTGCAAGTTTTATGCTCATGACACCATCTTTTTCGCATTGTAGCGTACACTAAAGAGCAATTGAATTAGAAACAGCTGGCGTTATGCGAATGTGGCGCTGTGGGCGTCCCTGTAACCGGAAACGACATGACGTAAGCACCGATCCGACAATATAAGAAGTGACGCGACGGGAATCAGTAAGAGTCGGACGCAGTATGGGTAAGACGAAGGATCTAATCGCATTTGATCGTGGGCAAATTGTCGGGGCCCGACGAATGGGTCACTCCATCTCGGAAGTCGTGCAGGCACTGGGATTTTCACGAGCCACTGTGTCACGGGTGCACCGTGAGTACATCGAATCCGTTAAAACCATCCCTGGAAGGGCCAACTGCCGTGGACAACAGCGTGTGGATGAGCGGGGTCATCGTCGGCTAGCTCGCATTGTAACAGTGGATATAGGGGCCGCAGTGCAAGAAATCACTCGGCAATTTAACGCTAGTGCACAAAAACGTGTAATCAGCCACACCATCCAGAACCATCTCCTCGCTATGGGGTACAGAAGCCATCGTCCCACGAGGGTACCGCTGCTGACCGCACATCACAGGGTGCAAAGATTAGCGTGGGCGCGGGAACATCGCCGCTGGACCCTAGACATGTGGAAAAATGTTGCCTGGACTGATGAGTCGAGATTCACGTTGGTACATGCGGATGGCAGGATACGAGTACAGCGCAAACCACATGAAGCGATGGATCCTTCTTGCCAGCTGGGTACTCTTCAAGCTGGTGGGGCTGGCATTCTCGTCTGGGGACTGTTTACGTGGACTGAAATGGGACCCCTGGCACGTGTGACATGGTCCCTCACAGATTAACGTTACGGGGATATCCTGGACGACCATTTTTCTCCCGTTTGTGCGTCTTCAACATCCCACTGGGGACCTCATCCTGCAACAAGACAACGCCCCGTGCCATCGCTCCCGAATTGTATCCGAATGGTTGGATGAACACTCCACCGAGGTGACCTCGCTTCCTAGGCCAGCTAGGTCACCTGTCTTCAATATCATCGAGAACATCTGGGATGCCATCGAGAGATATGTTCGAGGCTCTGACCCCCTTCCATCAAATCTTCGTAAACTGTGGGAGCTTCTTCAGGGGTCTTGGATCCGTATAGCTTTCCAACGCTTCCGGTGTATTGTCGAGTCCATGCCGAGACGAATCGCCGCCGTCATCAAGACGAAAGGTTGTGCTACACGTTACTAGACAAGTATCTCTAATTCAATTGCTCTTCAGTGCATATTTCTGTGATCAAATGTCCATTCTGAATATGTCCCGTTTCCGCATCATGGAATTTTTGATTGTTTCTAAAATATTTACAGGAATTTATTGGGAAATCTTTTTTCGTGGTAAAAGGCCATGGAAAATGTATTCTTCAGAGTTCCGAAGTATTCTACAAAGGCAGAGCCACCAACCGTCCCAGAATTGCATGGATTTCTGCAAATCTGCATAGGGAGTACTTTAAAAGACAGCAAAATGTTCAAGAGGGTAAGTGCAAGATGTTGAAAATTGTTCTGCAGATGCATGTCAATAACAATCTGAACTCTGCTCATGACGTAATATACTAAGGTATTTATCTTTTACACAATAACATGCGGTAAAATTTTCGCGACTTATAAATTTCCTCAAACCCTCAATACTCTCATTTAAATAAGTAACGTACCAGATGTGACGTACCTGCCAGAAGGACGCATAAAGGCAGATAGGAATCAGAATAAAACGTCCGCGTAGTTCAATTGGTAGAGTGACTTATTCCGGAATGAGGGGATACGGGTTCGAATCCTGGCGTGGACAGAAATGACGGAGAAATTTACTTCGTTATAAATACGACGAATTACAGTAACATTAAATTAAAAAAACTGTCATTCGCTAGTGTTTATCAGAAGAAAATATCTACATTTAACAACAGAGATTGATTGATATTACCACGAATAAATTTCTTGACAGAATTTATGTGAAACGCGGATATCTAATAACAAAATGCTTTGCAAGACCTTGTAAGTTGCTGTACCATAAAAATGCTATTTTAAAAACAGGCAGTATTAAAAAATATATGTATCGTGTTGTGAAGGCTTTTCTAATTAAAATGAGATCACCTTTGCTAGAAGCATTTTCACGATAATACGAAATGCACAAAGGAGAAGAGAATAAAAGCGCTTTAAATATTCTTGTTTTGTTTCTCAGTTTACTATAGTAACGTGCAACTTCATTATTTAGAATCAATACCCAGCTCAAGGAGGTGTTCCCTTATTATAAGACGCCATCTTCGTAAACAAAATATCTAACAAAAGAGTGAAGAGAAAAACTCATTACTATGCTTCTGAAATCATATATTGATTTGAGATATTGAAAGGAAATGTTTTTCCTTAGAGAGAGTTCCCGTTTTTTTAAAAACAAGCAACGTTTATTGGCGTGCTTCCTACAGGTCGAGCTGGTACGTATCATAGTTTCGAGTCGTTTCTTTCTCAAACAACGCCTTCAGTCTAAACTGATTCAGGTTTAAATTGATGAAGTTCGTACATCCGTTAAGACCCGTGGAAATTATATATGCATGTTCGTAATCTTTGAAAATTCATGCTGCTTCATCCAACTGGAAACAATGCTCTTCCCATCAACAGGTAATCATGTAGTGCGACACTTTGAAGGAAAATGTTTCACGGCATCACCTCAAAAGTAAACCTCAAGGTAAATTAATCGTGCTTAACATGAACATAACGATTCATATCTATCTGCTAGAACAATTCTGAATTTAGGTGATCCCTAGATTTCTTGCGTACAGCAACTACTTAACACAGAGTAGGATAAAATTTTTATGTTTAAGACAAAACGTTCCTCATTTCGTTGTGAGGAAATATCAGTGGACACGTTAATCATTTTCACAACAGTATCAATTCGTAGGAAAAGTGAAAGAAAGTGTGGCTAAATAAAAAACTAATTTCTTTTTTAACCTTCACTTATATCATTAGATGTCGACATGAATAAGCGGATGATGCCTTGCTCTCATTTCTGAATTTTACCTTTAGCGACATTTTTGTTCAATTATAGACTGTTATTTGTGCACCACCATTTCGTAGCTAACATGCGATGCTCAGTTTCGTTATAAATCTGCAAGACATGTTCCTTTTTTTCTCGCTAGAATTTGGAGTACACAAATGCTATACGTGTCACACCACCGACAGCAAAACAGGTTTATAAATATAAATGCATCTTGAAGATGTTCAAAGAACTGAGAACAACTGAAATATCAATGTGAAAGTTCCTTCGTACAAATGGCTAAGACTGAGTGTAATATTTTGATAACAATTCAAGAAATTTAAAATAGAAATTCATAATATATGCTTTGAAGCTGACAAAGTCACCAAACTGCCTTTCAGACCTATACACTGTTTTGTTTACTTTAAAAGGAGCCCAAGATTTTGAAGTTATTTTGTGCGATGTGATTAATTCCAAATTTATGAAATATTTCTTACCTATCTTTTCCGAACTGTTCTTCGAATACTTACAAAAAAAAACAAATATTGTGCTTTTCAATTTAGTGAAACTGTTTTATTCAAGACGACGAAAAAAAGTACCTCTGGCTCTGAAAATAAGTCAAAGCTTCAACGAAGACATAAAACTTAAATTTTATTTTAAATTTGTATTAAATTAAATCTGGTCTCGATGATTTCGAATGAACGAAAAATCTCTCTATAAAGTCTTTGCTTTCACAGAAAATGACCGAGCAAGTCAGAAATTTGCAAGAATATTTCCTTAATATTTGATGATCAATGAAAAATAAATTGTTGTTTTTCCAACACTTCCTACAAATTCAAAAACATTGTGATGAAAATACCTAATGGCTTATTAATTTCAGAGTTGCATAACGATAGTCATGTGTTCTTTAACGATTAAGGGAAATAATGCTCTTAAATATTAAATAAGTTATTGTGAATATCTAACAGCTTTAGCGATTTAACTGCTTTATCAGAAACAGGGAAGAATTTTGTTAATCCTGCTTAAAAATGGTTATGACTAATGAACACATTACGTACATAAAGGAAAATCATTGGGTTCCAACGAGAGGTTGTTCAAGTTGCTTTCAAACGGAGGACACCTCAAGATCTCGACATTTTTCGGAATACGCGTTTCTTGTCACCTGTTTCTCTTGTTTTGGAATCAACTTACGATGGAATCCTAAAAGAGGTCTGTCCTCCAGAGTGATATCTAAGTTTTCTTTTGTAGCGTTCCAAGTAGTGGTGTTTTACGTGATTGGCTCCGAAACAACCACCCTTTTCTCCGCACCAAATATGATTCACGAGATTGTGTCTCAGCTGATTGTGTGCGTTTTGATATATGTTCTGTGGTTCGTCATTCGATCCAGAAGGGTCTCTATGAACATACTGTTGATCCACGTTTATGGTATTTCCTTAGATGTTGAAAGGTATAAGGCACGGAATGCGAGAATCCTTATTACAGCGGTAGTCCTGATCTTCATCGCGACAGTTGCCCAAGCTGCAATACCTGCAATATTCGTTGATCTAAAATATATGCAGCACACTTACAAAGAAACATCTTTCATTTTTAGCATTAACATGACACAGAAGGAACTACGTTTCCTAATGTTTTTTACAAATTTAAATATTTTCTTTTATCAGGTAACAACACCTGTTCTGTTTGCATTGTTTTACATCTTTTTGTGCTATCGACTACGAGGTATATTAGTGAACATAAATTCAAAGATTCAGCAACTATCATGGCAACGTCACCAATTCCCTGAAATCCTGCACTTCATAAATACCTACAAGCGTATCTTTCAGGTTGTGGATCATTTTCAGGAAGTATTCTCTCTTCCGAGTTTTCTCTTGATGGTGATTTTCTTCACTTACATGTTCTCTATGATCGCGATTTTAAGCAAATATATGCTAAAAGGACAATCGAACCCGTATTTAGAATATATTTACGAAGGTATTGTTGTTTTTTGTATGACAATTACAGCTGTGTTTTTGTGTGCTTCAGAAGTTCCTGCCAAAATAACCGCGGTAAAGAATACGTTGCATTCGCTTCATGAAGTGTCGATTATGTCAAGTGATCACAATACAGAACTGCAGATGTACCTTAAGAAAATTGCCTGTAAAAAAGTGTGTGTACTTTCAGGATGTGAAGCCATTCATTATACTAAGGGAAATGTGCTCACTGCTTTTGCAGCACTTTTCACGTATTCCATGATGATTATGCAATACTAACGTCATCTAGTGTTGTTGCTTTCTTTACTGTAAGATAATGTACTTTCAACAGCAAAAAATGAACAAATATTTGGATGAGATTCAACGTGTTATAGCGGATACCTGTACGCCATGTCATGATCAGACCATGGCGCAAATTTCGACATTTTAGGAATATTCTTGGAGAGGAAGTCATACCTTTATCACAACACGAAATTCGATGTTGATATTTCTTTTATTTCCATTTTGTAGTGTGATCAACGTCCAGCGATACATCTGGGAGAAAAATAGCAGAAACGTTCACTTATATGAGGTTGTTTGTACAGCATTGTTTTGTGTGGCTTCTAAAAATTAAAATTTAAATGTCTGTACATTCACAGTATTTCACATACATTCTTTGTTGCACTTCTTTACTGCAAGTATCATCATCTCAGAATTTTCCTAACTCGCGAGAAGGGAAGACTGCGTCGCAAAGTTTTGTTTATGTTGTGTTTCCAGGAGTGTCGCCGTAAATGTTTTCTCTAGAGAAATCAATGTATGCAGCTTTTTATTCTAATCCGCAGCAATCATGTAGCCATTAATTGAACTGATCAATCAGAGGATCGAATTGGTAGTCAACCCAAGACTAGCCGTTATTCTTCACGTTCAACGTCAGAAAACTGATGCTTTCAATCGCAGTACAACTGAGGTGCACAAAAGGATGGAGACGCCTGATATAAATGTATTTCATTTTTGAATTGCTCTCGTATTTATTTATGAACATACACTAAGGAATTGTATTTAATTCTCTGTAAATCAGGTTACTTAAACTTAAAACCGAGCTGTCACTTGGTGACGTTATTCTGATAAACCTGATCATTGTAAATCGCTGTTTGCTCGGTTAGTAGCATCTGCAACATTAATTAAGCATGATTAATTCTCTTATTACACCCTTTTAGAATAACTGCAAAAGTGAGGTAGGAGGTGGAACTTACAAATTCAAGTCGACTTTTGTTATCTTTGCCAGCACCTCATTCATTCTTCAATAATTGCTTCGTTCGTATCAACCAGATGAATGCATTTCACACTACAACGCATTTAACAATAATTACCTCTATCATAATTATCGTTGTATAACGCATTATGAAGATCGCTTTCTGATGGTGTTCAAAACATAAATCGAAGAGCCAAAACGTTTTGACCCCTACATAATATGGTACTTCCGCATGGTACCTTCGTGGTACCTTGCGTGGTACCTAATATGATATCTTCCCGTACCTCAGCGTGCCGCGCCAAAGCAGCTGTTGTATGGATGCTACAAGATTTCTAAAACTATCTTGCGGAATCTAGAACCTACACGTTAGCAAGACGTCCTTTAACTCTTGTAAGACAGGCGGGTGAACCATCGCAGCCAGGATTTTCTGTTCCAACACGAAACACAAATGCTTGATTGGATTGATACCTGGGGAATATGGAGGCCAGAGGAATGACTGGAAGTCTTACTCATGTTTTGAGAACTATTCGCGAGAAAATGCATTATCCTGCTCATAGAAGGCTCTACTAGAAGAGAATAATGTTGCCATAATAGGACGAACCAGATCCGCAATTCTGTTTAGGCAGGTGTTAGATGTCATAATGTCCTGCACATGCATGGATAGACCGAGGGATTTGCAGAAGAACATTGCCCAAACCTTTACACTTCTTCCACTAGATTGGTTTCCTCCCACATTGCACTCTGGTGCCAATACTACTCCCCATGTAAACTACTGCCAACTACTGCCGCCAGATTAACTGCAGAAAGTAGTATTAAAAGAAATCCGTCTTGTTGCACGATTATATTTATTCAGCTAAAAAATGAAATCTATATACAGTTTAAAAACACATGAGCACTTTCGGTGTCACATTGACACCTTCATCAGATGTAATTTCACCATGTGGCTACATGCTGGTCTTAAGTACGTGGAGTAGATGCATCATGGGAAAGGTAATGTCAATGTCACATGATATACCAGATAACAAGATAATCAAAAAAAGGCATAGTTAGCCAATGATCACTTAACAGAAGCAATTGCTATTGTGCTGTCCTTCCCAACAAGATTGCTCCAAGGTTCAGGTAAAACATAAGGATAATAGTCATTACAGCAACTTGTATTATAAGCCGAAATATAGAGGCTTTCTGCAAATAACAAGGAATGAACAGAGTTAGGTGTGTTTATGATTTTAGCGTTGTCCCAGTCTGGGATGGAATTTCCAGCACTTATGGTTCTTGCAAAAGAGGTGCTTTGGTGATTCATTTTTAGATCATATCTGTGTTCATTTAATCTCAAATCCAAATTTCTTTTAGTAGAACCCACATAATGATTGTTTAGTTCACCAGAGATAGTGTCAAGCATAGGAATAATACTGCAGAAAATAATTCGAGACTGAAGAATCTAATATTTATTAAAACAATTCTCCAGGAATTCCATAAAGTTAATATTTATGGCAGAGATGCTACTGTCAAGTAACTAAAGTCACTAGTTACTGTTGGTAATGGAAAACGGAGGATACAATGGTAGGACGAGCTATAAACGTGGTCTTCAGATGATTGGATAATCCTGATTGGTCCCCTATGCATCATGACTCTGACTCTTTCCACTTTTCTTTTTTTTTTTTTTTTTTGAATGGAGGTTTAACGACCACCGTGAACAACTAAATGGGCTATAAGTAGTCGCCCGTCCCTAATTTAGGGTCACTGGTCCCAGAGAAGGGAGAGAGCCAGTTCCGTGAGACAAACACAACATCCATTCCTCACCGGAATTCGAACCCTGACCCCTTTGGGACGAATGATCAGAAACCATCGCTTAGACCCCTCCGCCACCGGGTCGGTCCTTTCCAGCTTCAATAAGATGGTGTGTTTGGTAAATTCCGAAGGAAGTGTATAATCCCTACTGTCCAAAGTGCTGGAGAATCAGTAATAGTCTGAGTAGTGACGTCTAGGTAATCTTTAGGTTGCATCATCCTTTCGAATGCACGAGTTACAGCTACTACATCCCTTCACATTATGGGTATTAGGTTTATCCCGAGTTTCAAACATTGCTTCTCCCCAAACAGTGGAATCCTTCATGACGAAAAGGCTCCAATACACGTAGCCAGACATACTCAGGCTTGTTTTGAGGAGCGTAAATCTGAAGTTAAAATCATCCATGGTCTGCTCAACCACCAGATTTATACATTATTGAGCCTTTCTGTGTTCAGTTGAAGGCTAGATGGGAAGTCCACTTCTTCCACCATCATCACTGAAGGCGATTGAGGCTTTTCTCCATGAGGAAAGGTCCTATATTCCTGTGAAGACTGTTCACTATTTATTTGAATCTACTCCACGTCAAATACAAACTGCTGTTAAAGCAAAGGTGACCCAACACTGCGTTCAAACACACCTGCAGTGTTACTATTATTTGAATACTTGCCTTTCTGTATTCATTTCTTTTATAGTACAGCTAGAAGTTTAGCTCGTTAATGAATTTCGAAAAATGAGTACCGTTTTCTGAAAGCACGAATCAGACAGATTAACATCAGATCATCGAGGAAGAAGGATGGGAGGCGCCCTTTCAACTAAGACGCAACCCTCTTTAATACAGAAAGTAACGTAAAAGTACTGGAAGGTCTAACTTTTAATAAATATTTTCTGTTTTAGAAAGCTATGATTAGCAATTAACTAAAAGTGATCATTATTATCATGATGCTTCTCCGGGCAAACACGGGATAAGATTCTTAATCTCCAGATTCGTTAAACATGAATGCCGGTTGCTTCGACTAGCGAATCCTGTGATGGTTAAATTCAAATTGGTCAAAAACTTGAAACTCGGTCGTTCTGGGTGGTGTAGTGGTTAGCATACCCGGGCGTTTTCTGTGAGACGCGAGTTCGAATCCCGCTCCAGGACGATGAACATTTTCAAGTTTTTGGATATTATCTGACTTACCATCCTTGACACATTTACGCCAAAAATCGGATTATCATCTTTAAAATATGTAAAAGTATGCAGTTGCGCATTTTAGGATTACCCAACATTTTCCATTACGCATTTGAGAGCAGACGAATTCATCATGCTTATAAAATCATGCGTTTCAAAAGTCACCCATGGAATCAATCAAGTATGAGTAGATAGACAATTTGGATTTATTTACTCCATCAAGAGATTCTCAGAAGAAAGGAAAGGATAGGAAAAAATTAAAAACCTGATAAACCTCAACAAGATTGTGCAGTTTGGCTGTTAACGCGAAGAAAGTCTTCGAGTTACGACCAAATTATATATCCGTGAGTCTGCTTCTCGGATTTATTCCTTAATAAGGGATGAAAGAGAAGGTTAAGGAAATGACGCTGAAACTAACCAGTAATTAATGCGGAAATGCAGAAAACGTTTCAAACTATTGGAATTCTAAACCATCACAGGATTTTCACTTTAAGTGTCATTTTATGTCTTTTAACGTGTATGTCAATAAATGTAAAAACTCAGCTTACAAACTTGCTTTTATTAATTTCGGTACCCATGAAAAGAAAAATTCAGTTGAATTTTCTTTCCACCGGTTAGGGCGATAATCACGTATTCAAAAAGACATTGAAGTCGCATAAACCCGTAATTGGTGTCAGACACGCCGACTTCATCTAATTATTGGGGGGGGGGCAAAGCGTCGAGAGATCAGACGTGGGAGATGGCAAGTCTCTTCCATGCTAAGGAGGAAACAAGTTAGTAAAACCATGCAATGCATTGATTATTGTACGCTTTCCAACGTACCAGAACTCATTACTCAAGTTATTACTCAAGTTATGAGGAAAATGGCTGTGGAATAAATCTCGATCCTGTGACCTGACCTTTGACCCTATTTCGATGATACTCAACAGAACCGGCTCACTATACCTCCGGAACAACATGATAAAACTTTGCCGCAATCGAAGCATTTTTACGTAAGTTATGACGCATAAGGGCAATGGAATGGATCCCGCTCCTACGTCCTGACCTTCGACCTCATTTCGTCCATTTTCAATAGGGTTCGTCCCCAGTGGTTCCCTAACACATACTAAAATTTCATCGAAGTCGAATCATTTTTATGCAAGTTATGACGCATAATAGCAATGGAATGGATCCCGGTCCTGTGTTCTGACCTTTGATCACATTTCGCCCATTTTTTACGCCTTCCAACCGTACGTTGAAGAAGCGTATATGCTCCAGCTTTGTCCGTCCGTCTGTCTGCCTGTCCACACGATAACTCGCGTAAAAATGGTTCGATTTTGATGAAATTTTAGTATGTCGTAAAGGACAACCTGGGGAAGAATCCTGTTGAAAATAGACGAAATGGATTCAAAGATCAGGACATAGTAGCGGAATCCATTTCCATCGCATTTATGAGTCATAACTTATGTAAAAAGGCCTCGATTGCGACAAAACTTTATCATGTTGTTCTGGAGGTACACTGAACTGGTTTTGTTGAACATCATCGAGATTGGGTCAAAGGTCAGGGCACAGGAGCGAAATTTATTCCACAGCCATTATCCTCATAACTTGACTAAAATTGCTTCCATTACAACAAATCTTTAGTATGTTGTTCCGGAGGTATACTGAACTGGGTGTGTTTAATATTATTGAAATGGAGTCAAAGGTCAGGGCACAGGAGTGAGATTTATTCCACAGCATTTATCTAGACTAAAAATGCTTCTACTGCGACAAAACTAACTAGACCAAAAAATCTTCGACTGCAACAAAACTTTAGTATGTTTTTCCGGAATTATATTGAACCCGTTCTGTTGAATATCATCGAAATGGGGTCAAAGGGCAGGGCACAGCAGCGATATTTATTCCACAGCCATTATCCTCATAACTTGAGTAATAGGTTGAGTAATGATTCGTAGTATGTTGGAAAGCGTATCATAATCAATGCATTGAATGATTTTACTAACTTCTCAATAAGGTTTGTCCCCAGATGGTCCCCTACCACATACTAAAATTCCATCGAAATCGAACCATTTGTAGTCACGTTATGACGCATAAGAGCAATGGAATGGATCCCGCTTCTATGTCCTGACCTTTGACCCCCTTTCACCCATTTTCAATGGATTCGTCCCCAAGTTGTCTCCTACCTCATGCTAAAATTTCATCGAAATCGAACTATTTTTACGCAAGTTATCGTGAGGATGGGCAGACAGACAGACAGACAGACGGACGGACAGACAGACAGGCAGACGGACAAAGCTGGAACATATACGCTTCTTCAACCTACTGTTGGAAAGCGTAAAAAATAAGGGCAAAAAGTAAGCTACGAGATTCGACGTATATTTGAAAATGCAATTGTAATTGTTCTTTAGCATATGACCAAGGTAACAGAAATATTCTTTTGCTGAATATTAATATCTTTAAAAATGTAATTCTGCTTGAGACTTTATAAAAATATCCAGAGATATTTTATTTCCAAACATTTAAAAAAAATGAAAAATTACTCAAACAAAGAATAAGAAGCGAAAAGAGTAGATAAATAAACGTGCTAGAGATTAAACGTTTCTATATTTTTATTTATTAATTTTATTTTTGATAACTAACTTAAACATTTACCACATCTCACGAGAACATGTCAAACAAAATACGGGGCTAGGAACCTAGTTTCTTATCATATGAGCAACGCTAAAAATTATAAAAAAGAGGTTTTACTTATTTTGTTATTATTTTTTTTTTTTGGAAATAATCTCATAAGTGGGAGCTTGGTCCAACTTATAAAGAATAATACAATTCTATAAGGGAAAGAAATTTATTTTTTGCAATTAGCACAGCATACAAGAACCTCAATAGTATGGGAAAGCATTTTTTTTACTGTAAAAATATTTCAGTTAACGCATTTCGGAAATGACATACCCAAATAAAATAAAAACTTAGGTAGTTAAACAGGGCAAAAATTATTGGGTGGGCAATGCCCCCTAGTAAAATTATTGGATGGGGCAAGTTTGTCCTGGCCCCCCTATATTCAACGCCTATGGTTGGTGTAGTAATAGAGAATATTTTCATACGCCGATCATTCCCCTTCCAGGAGGAAGCTTTCTCAAGGAAAATTACATTAGGCGAACATATAATCCATTTTCAGTTTAAAATTAAAATCCGATTTCAAACCACGTTCTGTTCTCCGGAATTTAGTTTTGAACTCCAAACGTGTTACATGTTCGTCTAACGCAAGCTAAGTTTCTTTGACAAAGCTTGGCAGGCAAAAGCTCGGCGAATTAAACTATTCTACATTACCACGGGAATTGCGGATTTATAAGATTTTACACTCTTTCCTGTAATTAGGGTTTATTATTAACTTTTGGATACATTCTTTAATTCCGGTACATTTTATCGAAATGTCTCCATCCGATCTTGCTCCTAAATAAGACACAGCCGACTTTGGACCACTAACTGACCAGTGATCCATTCGGGGCACAGAATGTTTTTTAGACTCAGTCGATTTTCTGACGACTTACTGACCAGCGAATGATAACGGGAATAGAACATTTGTATAGGGAAGGCAAAAATATGTCTTTCAACTCAGTTTTCGATTTTGCAGTTAGCTTTCTCAGAGAATGCTGTACACTCATGAGAATATTACGAATGCTTCTCACGATCCCGAAACTGACACGATTTCTGTTTCTGTTATCGTTTCACGACTTCAAAGATTCTGTTTGGCTGTTAGTTTCATATTTTGGCATTAGTTTGTAATTACATACTAAAACACAAGGTGATTCATATTTAAGCGTAAGGTTTCAGACAGTAATTGAAATTTGACGTAAAAACTGCCTTCAAATATTTGGAAAACGTATTTCAAAATCAGTTTTAATTTCTTTAAAAAAAAGAAAAAGAGGGGGAAATTTATTTGCTTTCGTCTAAAATTTTTAACCTTTGTAATACTGAAATATCCTAAAAACATAATACACTCTATATAGACAAAAGTTACCGAACACTTGCATCATAAACAAGATAGGTAATTTATTGCAAGAAATTAGTATCGAGTTGGTTCACCTTTGGCTCTAATACACGTGTTACTCCTCTTTGGCAAGACTTCCACTAAATGTTGAAAATTATCTGCAAGAACACGTTTCCATTCCTCTTGTGATGCCTTATCGAGCTATTGTGGTGAAGATAGTTTTGATATAGGACGCCAATTCAACCCAGAAGTGTTCAGTGGTATTAAAAATCACTGTTTTTCCAATGCCAATCCAAACGTGAAAACCTGATTTTCCGTAAACTAGGCCGACACAACGCGTGCTGCTTGGCAGGGTGCATTGTTTGCTGACACCAGTAGGACTCACCTCCCTGGTACTGCGACAAAGTTGGAATAGTCGAATTGTCCAGGATGTCTGTGCAACCTCACGCAGTAAATGTTTTTTTGATGCACCATCAATGAACGTATGACGTTCCAAGAGAAACAGCCTCTTATACAAGAACACTGCCACCTCCAAACATCTGCGTAGGAACTGAATACTCCGCCAAAAGCTATTCTCCTGCCATTCTCCATATCCATTCACGGCCAGCTGACGGGTACTACGTATAACGTGATTCACCAGGATATAGAACCTTTTTTAATTGCTCTAGACACCAAGGAGACGATCTATGTCTCACGCCAACAAAATAGCAACATTCTCTGAAGTGATATTGGGATTGTTGGCGGAGGCACGACTATGAAAACTCATTGCCTGGAGCTCCTGATGGATAGTTCTACTAATCGCAGGTGTTCTCTCATACACCTTTGAATAGTTTTTCACCTGTCTCTTTACACTCTGGCCGTTTCTTTGAATTATTATTTTTATTCTTCTGGTACTTTTGTATGTTTATGGGACTCCTTTGCTCTTTCAGGGATGCAGTGCACCTAACACAGTTGACTTAGGAATGCTAAACTGGTTTTATATCTATCGAAAGACTACTAATGTAGCAGTCTGCAATCATACTTCTCTAGAACTCCGTGTATTAACGGCGTAACACTCCGCTGTTGAGTACAGGTTCTGGTGGGAGTAGTAACTTTGCATATAACAATACATACTGTGTACTAGTACTGCCACAGAGTTGGAATGTAACGCCTTGCGTACTGTGATTCTAGTAGAGCGTCCCATGTATTTTGTTTATAGATATATATAACCTTACTTTTTTGTTCCCTAGTGCTAAAGGATCTTCAGCTAATCTTTAGTAACAGTAGGCACAAAAACTTCTGAACACTTCGAGATGCTAAAAATATACATTAATATTCTGATACTCCACGTCTCTGGTGGATACAATCCATAACACAAACTTTTAAGGAACCAAAACTCTTTCCTGATACCTAGCCCCCTTCAAGGATCACTTAGGTGGAACACCTTCAAGATGAGAAATAATAAACGCTAATAATCATGAAAATTTAAAAATAAATATTTTTCTTGTTAAAAAGTATAAAATTTTAATGTACGTTATGCAGTCATACTAAAAAGAAAAGTATTTTCATGTGATGGAATATTTTATTACTAATGGCACTGATTATAGAAGGCCTAATACGATGATGTAAATTTGTGCCCAACGGCATTCTTTTTTCTTTTCGTATCTTTACGCAGGACAAGGGCACTTCTAGGCATAACTGAAGTGTGAACTAGAGGGTTGCCACAGCGCAATAAGCATGTACTTTGATTCAAAACAAGGCGCGATAATACAAAATGCAATGATGCTTAAGCGTTTATGTGTCATCCGAAATCTCCTAAATAAGGATTCGTGACAATCATCTAAATTGTTCTCATACAAAGCGCCAGAGACGTAACCAGGGCTTCATTTAGGGAGGGGTCGTGGATCATATCTCATACTCTCAATACATACAGCGGTTTTCAAAATAATGGAAACACCTGGAAGCAATAGGTGTTAAGTACCTAATATGGTGTGGGATCACCCTTGGCGTTTAAAACTGCTTGAATCCTCCTTGGAATGGATGCATACAAGTCCTGCATGGTACTAAGGGGTATGTTGTACTATTCTTCTTTCAGAAACTGCTCTAATATCTTGAGAGACGCCGAAGGAGGATAACGAGTCGCACTATGTTTTCCAACACAGACTACAGGGGCTCAATGATGTTTACGTCCGGTAATTGTGCAGGCCAGGGAAGGTGTGATACCTTATCCCCATGTTCCTCAAACCATGATTGAACATCATCATCATCATCATCATTGTCAACCATTATCAATCCACTGCTGGACGAAGGTCTCCCCAAGTTTCCTCCACAACGGTCTGTCTTGTGCCAGTCTCCTCCATGTCACTCCCGCATATTTACGAATTTCATCCACCCATCTCCCATGTGGTCTTTTTCTGGGTCTTTTCCTGTCCCTTGGAATCCAATCTAAAATTTCGGCTGTCCATCTATGGTCTGTCCTTCTGGCAGTATGTCCAGCCCATTGCCATTTCAGGGATTTAACTCTGATCATGATGTCTTCTACTCTCGTCATTTTTCGGATCCACGAGTTCCTCTTCTTATCTCTCCTGGTTATACCAAGCATGCACCTCTCCATGCTTCTTTGAGTTGTCTGCAGCCTTTGTATGTCTCTTTTAGTTAAGGTCCACGTCTCTGCACCATACGTAAGCACTGGAAGGATGCATTGATCAAACACTTTTCTTTTAAGACATAATGGCATATTGCTCTTGAAAATTATGCTGTTTCTTCCAAAAGCTCTCCAGGCAAGTTTTGTACGCCGATTAATTTCTTCATCAAAGTGACCCTCACTTGATATCTGCTGTCCAAGATAAACATACGTATCTGTTATCTCCAGTTGTTCTCCATCAATCGATAAATCTTCATTTCTTGTAAAAGCATTGAACATCACTTTTGTCTTCTGAAAGTTCATTTTTAATCCCACTTCTTTACTCTTGTCAGCAAGTTCCTGGATCATACTCTGCAGCTCTGATGGGGTAGTTGCAAAAATGACTACGTCATCAGCAAAACGAAGGTGGGTTAGATAATCTCCATTAATCTTTATCCCTTTGTTTTCCCAGTTCATTGATTGAAAGACATTTTCCAATGAGGCATTAAAGAGCTTCGGAGATATGGTGTCACCTTGTCTCACTCCCTTTCCAATTTTTATGTGTGTTGTATTTTCAAACAGCCGAATCTTTGCACTTGCATTTTCATAGATGTTATTAATAATATTAATGTATGCATCTTCAATACCGCAGGATTTCAGAGCCGTGGTAACTGCCGATGGTTTCACCGAATCAAAGGCTTTTTCATAATCGATAAAAGCCATGCACAATGGAAGTTCATATTCCCTCGCTCTCTCAATTAGTTCTCTCAGTACGTGGATATGATCTATTGTGCTGTAGCCACTCCTGAATCCAGCTTGTTCTCTCGGTTGAGCCATGTCCAGTGTTACCTTCAAGCGGTGTGAAAGAACTTTAGTGAAGATTTTATAAACCACTGATAGGAGGCTGATAGGTCTGTAGTTCCTGAGATCCTCAATGTCACCTTTTTTATGTAGCAGGATCATTGTAGCATTGTTCCAATCCTCAGGAATCTTCCCTTCATTAAGGCATCGAGTGAAAATTTGGGCGAGTACTGTTTCAATTTCTCCACTTGCTTCTTGTATGATGTCTATAGTAATTCCATCTTCTCCTGGAGCTTTCCCCCGCTTCATGTTCTTGATTGCATGAGCAACTTCTACTGGGAGGACTGGAAGAACTCTGGTACCTTTCATGATGTCTGGAGTACATGTATCATCCCTTTCATATAATTTGGAGTAGAAATCTTTCACTCTTGTCAAAATTTTGCCTCTATTTCTTGTTATAGAACCATCTTCTTTTCTCAGAGCCATAATCTGTTTTCTTCCCTTACTGAGATGTCCCTTTGCTATCTTTAGGCTTTGGTTGTTTTCAATTGCTTTCCTCACTAGCTCACAGTTGAATTTCCTTACGTCTTCAGTGATACTTTTTCGTGCTGTCTTGCATAGCTCTATATATTCCACTTTGGAAGTCACATCTTCTTTAGTTGTCCTCATCTCTCTTCTTTTTTGCATCAACATTTTGGTTTTTCCTGATAATTTGTTTACATGCAACTTGTTCTTAGACCCAGCTAGTTTTGTTGCTGTTTCCATAAGAGCTTTGGTTACTTTTCTGTTAACTTCCGAAATATCCACTTCTTCCGATGTTAGGCCTTCTAAAGCAGAGAATCTGTTCTTCAGTTCCAACTTGAAAGTATTATGGTGTTTTTTAAGGTTGGTTATGTCAATACATTCTGTTTGTCTTATGAGCTTGCCACGTTCCAGTTTAGTGTTGAGGTGCATCTTACATCTCACCAATCTATGGTCACTACCTGTGTTGAACTTGTTCAGCACACTGCAGTCTTCGATGACAAATTTTTTGTTACACATAATAAAATCAATTTCACTTGTCGTCCCAATTGGATGTCTCCATGTCCATTTCCTGTGTGGCTTTTTCTTGAAAAAGGAATTCAAGATGAAAAATCCTTCTGCCTCTGCAAACTCAACGAGAGTATTTCCACGCTGGTTTCTGTTGCCGTGACCGAATTTACCTACTGAAGTTTCATTCTGTTGTCGGTGCCCTATTTTTGCATTGAAATCTCCCATAATTATCTTCAAGTGCTGCTTACCTTTATTATTTAGATGACGAATTTCCTCATAAAATTCTTCAATTTCTTCTTCAGGATGACTTGTGGTGGGTGCATAAGTTTGAATAATCTGAGCCTGGTATCTTCTCGATAGTTGGATAACGAGTCGTGCAGCTCTGTCAGAGGAACTTTCAACTTCTACCACTTTATCCTTCAGTTTCTTGTTTATTATAAATCCAACACCACTAGTTCTGCCAGTATCTGTCCCACGATAATAGAAGAGATGTCCACTTTTCAGTTCAATGAGATCTTCTCCTTTTCTCCTTACCTCACTTAGCCCGACGATGTCCCACTTGATCCTTTGTAGTTCCTCTTCCAATTCAAGAAGCCTTGAATCAGAAGATAGGGAGCGTCCGTTGTAGGTAGCCAAGGTCAGCATCAAATGGCAGCCTAGTCCGGTCCTCCGGGGATTCTTAGCACCCTCTGCCTTCATGTCGCACTGGCCGCTGCCTTGGCCAGGTACATTCCAGCTGCCGGAGACTGAGGGCCAAGATTTAAGTTGTAGAGTCATTTTGGAGGTGTTTGGCCATAACTCACCACGCTGGCCAAGCGGGTTGGTGAGTGTGGGATAGCATTTCCTCTGATCCCGATGGTATAGTTATACCGCTATTTGCGGTCGTCAGAGCCCCTTTAGTGGGAACAGGATGCACCACGAGAAGGCGGGGTTGACATTTGTCAAGGAGAGGCTGTGATGTTACGCATCACCTGACCTTACATCCTTATGATTGAACATATCGACCTGTAAATCAGGGCATTATCTTCTTGAAAGGTGCAATCCCCTGACGGAAACAATGTCTGAGCCATTGAATGCACATGATCGGCCAAAAGGGTGACATAGTCCTCGCTAGTGATCCGTCCGGGTAAGGTGATAATGGGAATTACTGCAAACCACGAGATCATGGCCCAAACCATTACGGAACCGCCCCCATGCTTCACTGTAGGAAGGAAACAGTCTGGGTTGTAGACTTTTGCGGGTCTTTTCCACACGTAAACCCGTCCTCTGGTGGGGAATAATGAGGAAATCGATTCACCGGAAAAGAAGACATGTTTCCATTGATCCGCAGTCCACGTTGTGTGTTCTTGGCACCACTGTGTTCTCCGTTTCATATTCACCTGTAACACCAGTTGTTTTGCAATCGCAGCTCAGCCATAAATATTGTGCTTATGCAATTCCCTTCGCACGGTATGGGTCGACACTGGGTTCTGGAGATGTGCATTAAGCTCAGCAGTCACTTTCGTCGCCGTGGTCTTCCTCCTTGCGGTCACAATTCTCTTTTTAATGTCCTCCTGTCTCTCGCAGTGAGTTTGGTTTTCCATCCACCGTTGTTTCTCGCAGATGATGTTGTGCCGTGAACATTGTATGCTGTCATGACCTTCGACACGGTACCTCTCGATACCTCCAATACCTGTGCGAAAGTGGTTATCGACGCACCAACCAGACAGGCTCTTACAATCTGCCCTCTTTGGAACTCCAACAGGTCACTCATTGTGCGTTCACCTGGAAAGAAATTATGCAAATACCGATTTACAATGCAATCACACAGGCCCTTGAGACTATAAGCAAATGTTTTTTACAAAAACAATTGTAGCTACAAGTTCATTCTACTCAAAAAAAGCAGCACATACCAAAGTCACTGTTTCCAACGGGATGTTTCCATTATTTTGGACTACCCCTGTGCATGTGTGTGTCACATCATCATCATCGTCAACCATTATCAATCCACTGATGGATGAAGGTCTAAATGTCTATGATTAAAAAGTGAAGACCAATGGCGAAATAGTGGCCTTCCACAGCGCATGGAGACCGGACATCGAGAAGCATATATCAAGAGCAAAGCTTGCACGCAGGGATAATTGTGACAATGGATTGCAGTTGCATTAACCTCCATAAATAGTGCAGGACTGCACGTGGGATACGTGCTCAACACTTACCGTTGAGCAAGTTTGAGAAGGGAGGTTAAATTGGGCTGAGAGACGCCGGTTGCTCTATTGTCCGTATAACCAAACATTTGGGTGACGCGGAAATTGAACGTTGTTCGTGACAATAGGTCAAGGAGGACACAGCCCAGAGGTACGCGGCACTGGGCTGTCGATGGCAACGACAGAAAGCGAGGATCTAGCTAGTGTGGGTGCCTCCCGAACAGAACCAAATTCTTCCCCTCGTGCCCATGTTTCCCTGTCTACAGGTACGGACGTCGGCATCCGTACTGTTGCCAGAGGACTTGCGGCACGAGGACTACATTGAAGGAGGCCAGTTCGCCGCCGCTAGTCACTGATCAGCGAGCATTACTGGCACCGGCTGCTGTGGTGTCGGGCCAGATCAATGTAAGATAGAGACCACAGGCGCCGTGTTGTCTCCAGTGATAAGTCACGGTTTGCACTGAGCGCTGCTGTCCAATGCACACGTGTCTGGAGAGAAACCGGCCACCGCTCAGATTCTGCCTTTACCATGAAACGAGACACGGATCGCACTTCGCGGGTGACTGTCTGGGAAGCCATTACCTACGATAGCCGGACACCCTTGGTAGTCCTCCGCAAAACCTTTACGGCTCAACGGTACTTCGACGACATTCTGCGACCTGTTGTGTTGCCATTCCTGTCGCATCATCACTGAGAAATTTTCGAACTGGATAATTCCCCTCGACACATGGCACGGCACTTCCAGACCTGCCTTTGTAATGTCGACACAATTACATAGCCCACCCGGTCGCCCGACTTCCCGCCAATCGAACATGTTTGGGAAATGAGTGGATACAGCCAACGCCGAACCCGTCATGTCGACAAACTGGCCCGCAATTCCAACACCTTCTCGCAATACCTCAGGACAATATCCGTGAACTTTATGCGTGTATGCCATGTCAAATATCTGTTGGTATTGGAGTGAGAGGTGACACTTCAAAGTACTGACTTGTTACTCTCGTGTAGCTGTTCTTTCCGGATAAATGACGCAACCGCTCTGAAATTACAATTACTTCCTTTCCTATACATGCCCATTTCACATATCAATTTTCATCTCGATTGGATAATTCGTTTCGGGTCCTTTTTTGTTTTTTTTAAAGAGTGTGTATATATACCGAATTTGGACAAAATAATATGAACACCTGGGGAAAAGGCGACATGTCTGTGTTGCTAAGATGTTATGCCACCATTTGCTTTTAATACATCTCTCCCATCGTGCTCGGAACAAACTCGGATAGCTTTTGAATAGTCTCCCATGGAATGTTATACCTTTTGTGTATCAGAATGTCAGCCAATTGCTTCAGATATGTTAGAGGACGGAATCTGCTTTGCACTCTGCTCTCGGGAGCTGTTTACTGTAGTTCGATGATATCCAAGTCAGGAGATTGGGCTGGCCAAGGCAGATGTTGAAGTTCATCTGGGTGCTCTTAAATCAAGACTGAACTTTGTAAAGAGTTGAACTTCGTCATCTCGGTGCTCTTAAATCAAGACTTAACTTTGTTCTGGCTGTGGGTATGGGCGCATTATCATACTGAAAAATGGCATTGTTGTTGAAAAACAACATTGGGACCATAGGATGAACCTTATCAGAACGAATGTCCAAGTACTCGCCGTCAGCAACTCGACAAAGTAAGGTAATGATGGAACCAGCCGAATACGTCCCCACTTTTGAGAGATGGAACCGTACTAGGTTTTGTAGGGTAATAATGGTGTCAGCCAGATCGATCGCCATGTTTGACAATTAGGAGACGTCTGATACCAACGAAATGTATACAGAACAATAACGGAATACAGAGGATAACTTGATCAAAACATTATGGCAAAATACAGCTGTATTTGCTGGTAAACTGAAAAATAACATTTCCATGTAACATGGTTAGTACGAGGTTGAACCGCTATGAACTGCGTCACACTGTGCAATTCTGGCATGGAGTCTGTAGTACAGATGTTGGATGTAAGTTTGGGGTATTGAGTTCCAAGCATCCTCAACCTGGACGCGTAAATTGGGGATGGTCGTGGCTGGCCGTGGAGACCGGATAAGTCGTTGTCCTATATAATCCCACACGTGCTCAATGGAGGACAAATCCGGTGAACGTGCAGGCCATGGAAGTTGTCTCACACCCTAAAGTACATGTTGCGTTTCACGTGCCGTGTGTGGGCGTGCGTTATCTTGCTGGAAAGCACCACAATGGACCGACCTCACAAATGGCACAACAACGGGCTGAATGATGTTGTTGATGTAGGAGGTGCTGTTTAACGTACCCGGTACAAACACTTGTTGTGTACGGGAGTGATAGTTGATCGCTCCCTACACCAGGAGACCAGGTGTAGGCCTTGTGTGTTGCTGTCGGATGTAAGAAGGGTGGAAACGCTCCCCTGTGCGTCTGCGAACACGCATACGGCCATCGGAGGTTCCCAAGCAGAATCTTCTTTCATCGCTGAACACGACAGATCACCATTACGTTCTCCAGTGCAGACGTTGGCGACACCACTGCAGCCGTTCCTGACGGTGGGCTGGAGTCAGAGGTACACATACCAGAGGCACACGTGCACGTCCTGCATCCAGTAGACGGTTGAGGATTGTTCGCACAGTCACCTCAGGTGCAATGGCAGCTCAGATTTGCGTCGCAGTGGATGTTCTGCTTGACAACGTCGCTATTCTTATGCGTCGATCGGTCCCGCTCATCAGTCCGTCTGTGACTCCCGGTTCCACGTCTTCTCGTATGGGAATGTTCCTCGGACAATCTACGCCACCATCGTGCCACCACCGATACTTCCGGTACAATTCGCTCCGCAATACGACGATACGACCACCCGTCCACGCAGAGTCCGACTAGACGACCTCGCGCAAAGTCCGATAACTGCTGAAATCGTACACGTCTTCCATGTCCAGGCATTGCAGTTTCTTCCGGGTCTTCGCACGTGTCCGTACGCCGACGACTGATTACATTCACTTCTGCGTACTCCTTAAATACCACCGATGATAATTTGCATATTATGCCGTGCTGTGGCGTAAGCGGTCACCGGTTTGTCCCGAAATTAACATCAAACCTAAGTAAACTCGACGCCATTAACATATGTAAATTTTATGATCGTCCGCCAATTCCTTCTTGGTGTTCTTTTTTCACTTTTCGCCAGTGTATATCGCCGGTTTCTTTTCGTCATTTGTCCTGGTTTTATGCTCATGAAACCATCTTTGTAGCATCGCTGGTTTCGATGATTAAATGTTCGGCAATTGCAAATCTTCCAGGTATGTTGGCTATGTGCAGTACTCTGCGTTTCGTGGAGCAGGGTCTAACAGGTAGATGGTGAATGTGAATTCTGCTGTCACTTAGGCTACAGTATCTCTATATTGTTTGGACACAATCCATGTTTGTGTTCGACAGTCCCTCTCGCTCAGTCTTGGTTTTCGCCCACTAAATTTCTTTGCCGATGAATTCTTGCCGTACGTCATAACTGTAGACCAGTGGTCCCCAACGTTAGGCGCACGCCCCACAGGAGGGCAATTTGATTTTTAAGGGGGCAATTCGAGAATGAGCACACTAAATACTTTTTTACTTTCATCTAAGATCGCCAGAAGAAAGTTAAAAAAAACCACAGACAAACCTGTGATTTTGGTTTTCTGAAAATCGGAGCAAGAAGAATCCCCGAAACCCCTAAAATTTTCCCCGCTTGCAATCTCCTAGCGCATACTCACTTTCGCTCCACTAAGAGAAAACCCCAAACTCCATTTCAAAGTCCACTGTTGTTTGGAAGCTGTTAATGGCCTAAAAGGCCATTAACAAGCTTCCAAAGAACATGTGAATAGGAGTTCATTTTTGGAATAATAAGAATTATATGTCAGAGAATTATACGTATATGTCATTATACGTGGAGGATAGGAATTACATCTAATTCTTTTTTGAATAATAGGAATTATATGTAACTCCTATCCTCCACGTGAATGGAAGTTCATTTTTGAATAATAAGAATTATATGTCACAGAATGATACGTATATGTCATTATACGTGGAGGATAGGAGTTCATTTTTTGAATAATAAGAATTATATGTCACAGGGGGGGCATCGCGATTTTTGAGATGCTTAGGTGAGGCATGACCACAAAAAGGTTGGGAATCACTGCTGTAGACACTTTGCTCTTCAGACATCAAATAATTTGATTGCTATAGTTACAGATGCTCCTGCTAAAAGGGAAAGGGTTCCCACGATTATCGCCCATTTCTCCGATCGCTCGTACGAACCCCTGCTGAGACAAGTACGGCTTCATATTTTTCTTCCCTAAGTGTTTTCACCGTGGTTTCATCAAAATCGCCTAACTGGTACAGGACAATTTTGCACCGAAGATCTTATGTGATATCCGATCTCCATTACCGTATACTTTTGACTTTACACTCTTCATAAAGTATTCTTCACAGATTTCCAGCACTTGTATCACGGACTGATCTTCGCTCCGTTTCGTCTGCGCCACTACTGATGCCGTTTTCACTCACTCTCCGTGCGGTAGCGACTCTTCTTCGTGCGGTAAGGCAGAAAAACTTTATCAGCATTTTCTTCACATTGAAACACCATCACCCGTCACATCTATATAAAATTCAGTTCTCCGACCCACCTGAACAGTCGCCTGACTTACTTTCTGCCCTCAACCAGCAAAAGACGTTAAATGGATTTTTCTTCATAGACAGATTGCTGCAGTTACCATCCTTTACCAATTCCGCCGTATATCTTCGCCAAGCTGCGAATTTTCCTCTCTTCCGAGTGGCTTGCACATCTACGACAACTGCAAAATTTTACAGTCTCACGTTAAACTTATGTTGAATAATGCCCAAGTCTCGTGCTCGTTTCCTCAATTCATCAAGGACTATCTTTTTCTTCGTGTGCACACTCATCCTCCGCTTCATCACTCTCCTTTCTGCTCCTTTTTATGCGTGTCAACAAAATATGTTATTTGTCTTCAATCTTCATCATACAGATGCCATATCTCCCGATGATATACATCGTGCCCAGCACAAACTTTGCACTACTTTCAATCGCGTCTTCATGTGGATTGCACCGCATCGAAACGTTCAGCCGTTTCCCAACTGTTCAACGCTCGCATGATTTACTATTACTTGTGACAAAAATTCAACTACCTGTACAGTGCGTTCTGTTCCTGATCTACACCACCATTTATTTTTTGATTGAAGTTTTAACGACCGCCGTGAACAACTCAATGGGCTATAAGCAGTCGCCCGTCCCTAATTTAGGGTCAATGGTTTCAGGAAAGAGGGTGATCCAGTGCCGTAAGATAAACACAATCCATGCCTCACCGGGTGTCGAACCCGGACGAATGATCAGAGGTCATCGCTTAGACCACACCGCTACCGGGGAGGGGGGGCAGGCACACCATTATTCACGGATGCCATGTCTGTGTTCGGCAGTTTTTTCATTCCTATTTCACAGTTGTACGTTTTACCTCTCAATTCACCGCTGAACGGGGTTTTTTCCCCCAATTTCTTCGAAAATGATCTCGGTTGTACGTTTTATCATCAGTTATGTAGTCGTTCGCATTTTTTGTAACATTTCCAACTTTTTGTTCTTTTATGCTAATCAAACAAACTGGGGGTACAATTTACCCTCTCTATCGCTTCTCCTAAAGCTCAGGAGGAAGCCTGTATATATCCGTTGTATATACTGTAATTTCATTACTGTGCTTTTCTTTCCATCATACTGTCTGTTTCCCATTGTATTTTTTTTCATGACAAATAAACTTATGTGTTCGAGACGAACCGATGCTGAAAATTACTTGTACTACACCGGCATACAGCCTAAACAATATACAAAACCAAAAAATATATGCATGCACCACTTAGAGCCAGAATTCTATTTTGTGGAATAGAAGAAAATGCTTCTAAAATGTTTGTCATACTGAACACTATCCGTCACAAAAAGAAATTCCCGTACGGGACTTTTAGAAACGTCATCTAGTGTCAGAGGCACTTTTTCATGACAATGCCAGTTTTAAAAAAAATCGCAAGTAACTGCCTATCACGAGAAGGAAAAATATCAGGCAGCTACTCCACACAGCATATGCCCCGATCTTGCATCTTGGAATTTTTAGTTGTTTCCAAAAAATTTTAAAAGCTCTTCAGTGGGAAGTTTTTTTTCGTGGTAAAACACCTTGGAAAATGTATTCCTTCAGAGTTGCCAAGTATTCGCCAATGAGAACACCACCAAGCGTTCCAGAATTAGATGGATGTCTCCATAGACATTGGAGAGGAGTACTTTGAAAGACATCAAAATTTTCAACCAGGTTAGTGCAGGATACGCTCAAAATTGTTCTGCGTATGCATGTCGATAACTCTTTGAACGCTCCTCATGACGTAGTATACCTAAGTGTTTAGGCTTTTATACAATAACATGCAGTACCAATTTTCAGGACTTATAATTTCCTCAAAACCGTCAATGCATAAATACCCTCATTTACGCAGGTTATTTCAAAAGTTTTGCACACTGCGCAGGTGCTGCCCATAGGATGATGCAACGTACGACATTTCTGTGGTTATCGCCATCAGCATTTTGGAAGATCGATGGAAAACACATTGCATATGAATCAAACATATCTACCGCTTTGGTTTTCAGATTCCTAAATGAAAACGTACAGAAGAGAAAAATGGCTGCCAAATGGGTTCTGCATAATCTGAGTGAAGATCTGCAAGCAGTCTGCAAAGGTATTCCAGAAGAATTTCTTCAACGGTACGATACAGAAGGCAAGCAGTTTTACTATAAATCGTTACTACAGACGAAACCTGATACGCCATTTTGAACCAGAACTGAAATCTCAGTCCTTTGAGTGGAAACATCCAGAATCACCTCGTCAGAAAAATTTTGCCGCCAGCAATCAAAGGTGAAGCTGTTGGCGATTGTGTTCTACGGCAAGGTTGGAGTGATAGCAACCGACAGAGTTCCGGAGGGGGCCACTGTAGGAGCCTAATACTACAGAAGGTCTCTGCAAAAAAGTTTTGCTCCCAAAGATTCGCCAAAGAAGGCCCAACGGGATCGACGTTGGTGTCATAATTTTGCACGAGAACGCGAGGCCGCATGTTTTCCCGTACAGTAAGCGACATGCTGGAAAATTATGGATGAGACTTGCTTCCCCATGCGCCACGCAGTCCTGATCTGAGCCTACCAGGAAATAACTTGTTCTCACAACTGAAGAAGCCTGTCCACGGGAAACGATTCAGTACGATTCAGGAAGTTTTTCATGAGGCGACACGAGCAATCCCACAATTGGACAACGGAGGTGTGCTGACTGGAATACAAGACCTGTCCAAAAGTTGGGCCGCTGTCATATAAAAAATATGGAGATTACTTCGAAGACCTGTAAAGGTATGTTGTGAAATAAATTCGTTTATGAAGAGATAACCCACAGTGTGCAAAACTTTTGAAATGACCCACGTAAATACGACCAATTTAAGTTACATTCAATTCAACAAACTGTCCTTCGCTAGTCATCATCTGGAGAAAATATCAGCATTACCTAATCTGAACAAACAGCGAGTGTTCGATAGAAACAATAGTATTTTTCTTGACAGAATTTCTGTTAAACGAGGAGATCTAATAACAAAGAGAGATCACCTTCGCTTAAAGCCCTTCGTGGAAAATGTTCATTATACAAAGGAGAAGAAGAAGAAGCGCTTTATATATTCTTGTTTTGGTTCTCAGTTTATTACAGTAACGTGAAATTTCATTATTTAGAATCGATACCCAGCTCAAGGAGGTTTTCCCTTATTATGAGACGCCATCTTCGTAAACAAAATATCTGACAAAAATTGAAGAGAAAAACTGATTACTATGCTTTTGAAATCATATATTGATTTGCGATATTGAAAGAAATTGTTTTTCCTCAAAGAGAGTCTCCATTCTTTTAAAACCAAGTGTTCATCGGCGTACCTCCAACAGGACGAGCTGATGCGTGGAACCATTTGGAGTCGTTTCTTTCCCAAACCACGCCTTCAGTCTGAATTGATTATATTCAGCCTGAATTGTATCTTAGGTTTAAAATGATGAAGTTGGTAAGTGTATTAAGACGCGTAGAAAAGGAACATTCGTGTTCGGAATTCTGAAAATTCATGCTGCTTCTTCCAACTGAAATGAATGCTCTCGCCATCAACAAGTACTCATAGAGTGCGACACTCTGAAGGAAAATACTTTACAGTGGTACGTCAAAAGTTAAGTTTAACGTAAATCAAAGTATGAACATAACGATTTATGCCTGTCAGCTAGAACAATTCTGATTTTAAGTGATTCCTGGATTTCTTGCAAACAGCAACTACGTTAGACAGAGTAGGATAATTTTGTTTTTTATGTTGATGATAAAATATTCCGTAGTTCGTTATGATAAAATATTATTGGACTCGTTAATCCGCACGCTACAGTATAAATTAGTTTAAAAATTAAAAAGAAAGTGTAGCTAAAAAAACTAATTTCTTTCTTAACTTTTAATCATATCCTTTGATGTCGACATCAACAAGAGGATGATGTTTTGTTCTCTTTTCTGAAATTTCCTATTTTTGTTAAATTATGGACTGGCATTTGTGCGACATCATTTCGTAGCTAACAGTCAATGCTCAGTTCCGTCCCCTTACCCAACGCCAACAGCTGTTGTTTCTGCAAGACGTGTTCCTGTTTATTTTCGCTGAAATTTGAAGTACACAAATGCTACGTATCAAAACAGCGACAGAAAAACAAGTTTTGTGACTGTTATAAATGCATACTGGATATATTAAGGGAAAAGAGAGCAACAGAAATATCAATATGAAAGATCTTTCGCACAAATGGTTAAGGACTTAGTGTGATATTCTGAATCGAACTCAAGAAATCGGAAATAGAAATTCATAATATCTGCTTCGAAACTGACAAAGGCGCCGAACTGCGTTCTCAGCTATTCACTGTTTTGTTTACTGTAAAAGCATTCCATGGGTCTAAAGTTACTTTATATGATGTGATAAATGTCAAACATATGAAATATTTCTTACATATCGTTTCCGAAAAGTTATAAAAAAAGCTGGGTATTGTGCGTGCCAATTTAATGAAACTGATTTCTCTCAGACGATGTCAGAAATGTACCAATGATCATGAAAATAAATTATGTCTTGAACGAAGAAATAAAAATTGAATTTTATTTTGAAACGATATTAAATTAAATTTGTTCTCCAAGATGTCGAATATATGGAAAACATTTCTATAAAGTCTTTGCTTTCCCGGAAAATACATAAACAATGCAGAAGTTTGCGAGAACTTTTCCGTAATATTTGATAATCCATGAAAAATAAATAACTGTTTTTCCGACACTTGCTACAAATTCAAAATCACTATCATGAGAATATCTCGTGGCTTATTAATTTTACAATTACATAATGATAGGCATAGATCCATCAGTAACTAAGGATGCTTCTAAATACTAAATAAGTTATTGTGAATAGCTAAATACTTTAGCAATCTTACCGCTTTATCAGAAACCAGAAAGAATTTTTGTAAATCAGGCTTAAAGATGGCTAAGACTAATGAGTGCATTATGCACATAAGGAAAAATAATTGGGTTCCAACGAGAGGCTGTTCAAATTGCTTTGAAATGGAGGACGCGACGAAATCTCGAGGTCTTTCGGAATATGCGTTCTTTGTTACTTGTTTCTCTTGTTTCGGAATTTGCTTAAATTGTAATCCTAAAAGAGGCCTCTTCTCCAGAATGATGTCCAAGTTTCCCATCGTAGCGTTCCACGTATTGGTGCTTTGCGTGATTGGCTTAGCAACGAACGGTCTTTTCTACTCACCAAAAGTGATCCACGAGGCTTTGTCTCAGCTAATTGCGGGCTGTTTAATATACGTTCTGTGGTTCTCCATTCGATCCAGAAGGTTCTCAATGAGCACACTCTTGATCCATGTTTACGGTATTTCTCAAGATGTTAAAAGATATAAGGCACGGAAAGGGAAAATCCTGATTACCCTAGTTTTGATCCTCTTCTGGACATTTGCCCAAGCTACATTATGCGTAATTTTTACTGATTTAAAACATTCCCAGTATCCTTACAACGAAACATTTTATGTTTGTAGCATTAACAACTCGCAGAAGTCACAGTGTTTCTTTTACTTTTTTGTATATTTAATTTCTTTCTTTTATCAGGTAGCAACTCCTGTCCTCTTTGCATTGTTTTACATCATTTTGTGCTATCGACTACGAGGTATATTAATGCACATAAATTCCAAGATTAAGAAACTGTCATGGCAACGTCACCAATTCACTGAAATCATGCACTGTATAAATACCTACAAGCGTGTCCTTCAGGTTGTGGATCATTTTCAGGAAGTGTTCTCTCTTCCGAGTTTTCTCTTCATGGTGATTTCCTTCACTTATATGTTCGCTATGATCGCGATAATAAGCAAAACTGCGCTGAAGGGACAATCGAATCCACATATAGAATATATTTGCGAAGTTCTTGCTATTTTTTGTATGTCAGTTACAGCTGTGTTTTTGTATGCTTCAGAAGTTCCTGCCAAAATTATTGGGGTAAAAAATACGTTACATTCGCTACATGAAGAGTCGCTGGTGTTAAACGATCAGGATACAGAACTGCAGATCTATCTAAAAACTATTTCCAATAAAGATGTGCGCGTACTTTCAGGATGTGACGCAATTCATTATACTAAGGGAACTGTGCTCACTGCTTTTGCAGCACTTTTCACATATTCCCTGATGATTATGCAATATTAACGTGATCTAGTGTTGTTGCTGTCATTACGGAAAGACGATTAAACTTCAACTACGAAAAGTGTATAACTACACTGCGTGACAGAGAAAATACTAGAAAACGAAGACATAAACTCAGCAACATGCAAATTGCAGTGTGGGTGCACACGTGCAAATTATGCAAATGATTGCATTTGCAGGGCAATCGCACGAACGGCGAGCGGGATGTAAGTGAACAACCAGCCCGTGGAGCCATCGGTCAAGACGTCGTTACGGCAGCGAAAAGTGATTGGTTATGCTGTAACCGTGTCTGGATGAGGAACACGGGGTGCGAATACCATTATGATACCGTCGTACGCGATTTCGTTGGACGGATGTTTTCACGACAGGTGTCATCGTAAGCCTTCGTACCGCCACATGGTTCATGCGTCGTATTACAGGAGAAACTCGACATCGGAACCACTGCCTCCACAGCCACCTTCGGTCACATTTGGAGACAGTGGTCCAGGGAAGGATCTGCGCAATGTCGTAGCGGGACCGGAGCGCGGAGACGGATGTCCGAGCCCACGGCCCACAACTTGCGACATTTTGCGGACTGTACAGGGAGGCTTGGATGCTCCGGTATCGACGCGGACAGTGTCGCACCTATTGGCTGCGTCTGGTTTGCTGTCCAGTCGTCCGTTGCGAAGGTTACCCTTAACAGCGAGCCATCGTCGTCAGCGTGTCGCTCCAGAGCTGCGGAGGTGACGACTGGAATAGTGTAGTGGTCAGCAACAAATCGCCATTCTGTCTCATCACAGACGATCGCCGCGTGAGAGTTTGGAAGCGACTTGGCCAACGTCCGGATTTCTCCGCCATTGGGAGCGCCAAACTGATCAGCAACGTGGATTAACATGGTGTGGAATTCTATCAGCGCCAACAGCCGCTCAACGCCAGAACGGACATATTGACGACACTCCGCTATGTTGAGGAGGTGCTGCGGCCCGTGGCACTGCCGTACCTGAAGTGCATCCCAAACGCCGTTTTACAAAAGATAACGCCCGGCCGCATACCACTAATATCATCCTGAATGTTTTGCACCTTGTGCGTATGCTTCCTTGGCCAGCACGATCGCCTGACCTCTCGCCAATCGAGCATCTGTGGGACACGATTGGATGTCAGTTGAGTATCTTCCTACCCTCGCAAAAGAAGGATGTACTGTGGTCTCGGATCAGCACCACATGGTCCACAATACCATGGGATTCTATTCGCAATCTCATTGCCTGGATGCCACGTCGGATTCAACGCTGTGTCGCCCGAAATGTGTACTGCATTTCTTATTGATCATCTTGTATATTCGTCCGCTGGAGTCTAGTCTGTTTGTGACAATTAAATCATTTGTTCAGGACCTACGTGGCTATCTGTGCATGCTGTTTGGTCTGGTTTCGAGCATTCCTGCGTGGTGTGGCATTTTCTCTGTCACGCAGTGTATTTAAATGAAATTTAACGTTTTATATTAATCGCCTGTACGCAATATCATGATCACAGAATGACGCAAATTACGACATTTGGAGAAAATACTTGGATAAAAAGACATACGGTTACCATAACACGAAATTTGATGCTCCTGTTATTTTTTTCTGTAGTGGGACCAACTTCCAGCGATACATTTGGGGAAAGAATACCAGAAACTTTTACTTATATGGGGCTGCTCGTTCTGCATTGTTTTGTGTCGCTTCTAAAAAGTAAAATCTAAATGTCTCCACGTGCATAGCATTTCACATAGAATCTTTGCATCACCTCTTTACTGCGAGTATCATCAGCTCAGGATTCTCCTAACTTGAGAGTTATTCGCAAAAACGGGAACGACATCATTGCAGCTACATCATTTTGTTTCGGTTCTGTTTTCAGGTGTAACGCCGTAAATGTTTTCTCAGTAGAAGTCGATATAAGAAGCTTTTGTATTCCAATCCGCACCACTAATGTAACCGTTAATTAAAGTGATCAATCATAGGACCAAACTGGTAGCAATCCTTGGACTGTTGGCTATTCTTCATATGCTGTGACAGAGAAGTGAGGCATTGAATCGCAGTACAAATAAGGTTCACAAAAGGATGGAAACGTCTGCTATAAATGTATTACATTTTGAAATTGCTCACTTTTTGATTTATGAATATGAAGTGATGATTTTGTGTTGTAGAATTATCCTGTTTAAACTGCATTAGATCAAGTACATTAAAGCTTACTTCAACTTAAAACTGAACTGCCACTTAATGATTTTAATCTCGTAAACCTGTTCATTCTATTGGGTTGGTGTGAATGAAATTTCCGACAAAGTACCAGCACACATGGACGGCGAGAACGGAAAAGTAGGACAACTTACCAAGGTAAAATAATACCCCTCGGCATTAACGCATAGTTGCCATCTGTCCGGCAAGCCAATGATCCCCGAACGAAAAAAGTCTTATGGCTGGGACACGAAGAAGTCATCAAATGCCCGTTGAACTTCGTTGTCTATCGTGAACTGTTTCGTGGACACGAAGTTATCCAGACGATGGAACAAGTGATATTATGTCGGAGACAAATCCGGGAAATAGGTAAAGTGAGGCAGTGCTTCGTAGCCAAAGGCACTTAGTGTCAGCATCGTTCGTTGTGCGACATGAGGGCGGGCGTTGTCCTGGGTCACAAGAGCACCATGTCTGTTGACCAAAGGCGGCTCTTTCTGCAGCAATTCCCGGTGCATCTGGTGTAATTCGGCACAACAATATTCTGCAGTGATGGTGTGGCCTTTTGCCAAGAAACTCCGATGAATTATTCTAGCTTTGAACGACCAGACAAGGATATCATCTTCTTGATGTGTAAGGGTGGCTTAGGATGCAATCCAGCAGCCTTTACTATTTCGCACATCATTTCCGATTATCATAAAGGACCCACATTGCGTCGCAGGTGATGATTCGATGCAGTAGAGCTTCCTGTTTATTCCTGGAAAGCAGCGACGTGAAGACTTCCAAACTCATATACTTGTTGGCAGTTGTCAACTCATGGGGCAACACATGTCCAACGTTTTTACCTTACCCAAAGCAACCAGACGCTGAACAACTGTTGTGTGGTGGGCAACTGCCTCAGCCGCTACCTCACGACACGTTTATCGGGGGTCCGTTTCAACCACGGGTAACAGAACATCGTCAGAAACATCAACAGGTGGATGACCACGTGCTTCGTTTTGCAAGTTCGTATCTCCGATTCGAAACTTCACAAACCCTCCCGGAATGGTACGTACGTTGGCTGTATTGATTCTAAACGCTTTGTTAACTTTTCGAGCCGAAATTCTTGAAGAATAGCTGAGTTTAAATTCATACAGGAAGATGACTCTCAAATCTGGTGTGTGCAGGTTTCTTTTGCAAGCCACGTTACCTTGTTCTTCACACACGCCTGAACCTTGTTTTAACGCACGTGCTATTTTTTTTTTAGTAATTCTGTGAAGTAATACCCGCAACACCTGTGGGTGGTACCATTCCACTGTGGTGGGAACCTGTTTGCACTGCACATTCGCGCCGAACATTTCATTCGCACCAACCCAATAAATCGTTCGTTACTGGCGCGTAGCATCTGCAGCTTTAATTAAACAAGAATACTACTTCCGAATAACTACAAGGGTAAGTTATGAGATGGTGTTTACAAAATCCAAGTCCAATTTTATCAACTTTGCCAGGAGGTCAAACATTCTTCAATAATCGCTTCGTTTGTATAAACAAAATAAATGGATTTCACCCTACTATACATTTAACAAATATCTCTACCATAATTTATATAACGCTCTCAAGATTGCTTTCTTATGGTATTTAAAATACAAGCTGAAGAGCAAAAACATTATGAGCCACTTCCGAATATGGTGTCGGACCTTTACGTTCTCGGCCAAAACAGCTCTTGTATGGTCGCAACAAGGTTTATAAAGCTGTCTTGTGGTATCTAGTACCAACACGTTACTGCCAGATCATTTAACTCTTGTACGTTACGCTGCTGAGCTGCCGCAAATCAGATTTTCTGTTTTAAACCATGCACAGATGCTCTATTGAATTGACACCCGCGAATTTGGAGGCCAGGGTTATACGTGGAAGTTTTCCTCATGTTCGGCGAACCATTCCCAAAACACACCGCGTTATGCTGTCCAACGAAAGCTCTACTGGAGGAGAATACCATTGGCATGACAAGACGTACATGTTATGTAATGCTGTTTACGTGGAAGTTAGACGTCATAATTTCCTACACATGAATGACGAGACCCAGGGTGTTCCAGAAGAACACTGACCGAACCATTAGGCTTCCTCCTCTGGCTTGTTTTCGGCCCAAAATCGATCCTGTTGCAAATACTTCCCTAGATAAACGACGCACACAAACCGTGTCATCCCCATGGTGTAACAGGAACGAGATTAATCGAGCCAGAATTTCTTCCAATCATTCGAGGTCCTATGTTGATGGTCGCGTAATTATTGTAGATACTTTCGACGATCAACAGAGGCTGGCATGGGCACTCGGACCAGCCTGCGACGACGCCGCCCCATGTACACGATGTGCTACTTGTTGCGTGTGTGTCATTTTACTCTATGAAACGAGTGTTGTGACACATTACTCCCGTTACCAGCATTCAAATTACCGGCACATTGCGCCACAGTATCCCTTCTTTTGGCTAGTACCATACGAGATAGCATTCACTCATCTCTGGCATCGATGAGACATGGTCACTACGTATTTTGCAGGCTTATTCACTCTACGAGAAACTCTTTGGAGGTACTAGCCATGGCTAACCCTTGTTAAGAAAGGAGGAGCGCTACAGTATCCCTTCTTTTGGCTAGTACCATACGAGATAGCATTCACTCACCTCTGGCATCGATAAGAAATGGTCCCTACGTATTTTGCAGGCTTATACACTCCACGAGAAACTCTTTGGAGGTACTAGCCACGGCTAACCCTAAGCACGTCACAAGTCTGGCCGTCTCGGAAGTCCTCTGAACAAGTCCTTTGGCCAATTCCCTTCGGCCGTTGTCATGCTCACTTAGGTCCACTGCGTTTCTCGTCTGAAGAACAAGAATAACTCTGGTTAACATAGTTCAGTATCAGGTGTCATTTATATATTTCCTTGACCTTCACACGAGCTGTTTTTTACCTTCAGTTGTTTTGACTTGCATAAGGGTGCGCTGGTCATAATATGTTGTCTCCTCGGTGTAGATCTCCGCCACATATCGCAGTATAAGATAGCTCTGGTAATATCGCTCTTAGTGTCAGCTGTTACTATGAAAACATCTCTAGCTCTGCTCACCAGCTGTTATACAAGAACACTTTATATTTGATTATACTTTCACCCACGACCAACATTTAAATATTCTGTGGCGTTACGTCAGAAAACATTTACCGAAGATAAACATAATGTGCATGAGCACACAAAAACTCAAAAGGAAGGTAACGTTAGAAAAATACGTCACAGTGTGTTTTATGGCATGTGGTATTGTTAAGAAAGGAGGATACAAAGCAATAAGTTCTTCGGACGTGATACAATACCGTATATGCGGTAAAATGCCAAAAGTGCCTGAATTCTAAAGAGGACAAATTTTTCGAATCCGTTTATCACGAGCATCTTCTACTTAAAGTGCGAATTTGTGGTATGTATTCAGAGCAACTTTATCGAAAGTTATAACCGTATTCACCAAGTCTCAAAAAAAGAAAAAAACTAAAAGAATTGTGGCAGGATATACAGACGCTAGGTGAAATATAACCTTTGGCAATGTAGAGGCTGTCATTCGATCATACCGCAAAAATAACTGCAGAAACTGCAGCAAATAACTGCGAAACTGCATCTACTGCCGCAAACATAAATGCAGAAATTGATGCGAGTCAGAGGAATCTATCATCTATTAAAATCGTTTCCCAGAAATTCTATAAACTTCAAATTTAGAGCAGTGATGCTACTGCTAAGTCACTCGTTACTGTTGCTTAAGGAAAAAGGAGGATACAATCGTGGAACGAGCTGTTAACATCATCTCCCAATCATTAGAAACGCGGTATTAGTTCCGACGCATTATCACTTACTTTTCAGCACGTCTTTTGTAAAAACGAGTTAGCAAAATCATACAATGCATTAATTATGGTACGCTTTCCAACATACCAGGAATCATTACTCAAGTTATGAGGATAATGGCTGGGGAATAAATCTCACTCCTGTGCGCTGACCTTTGTCCCCATTTCGATGATGAGACCAGCATGACATTAGCAGGTACAGGTGACTTAAGTCATACCTGATGATGTCATGCCGGTGGTTGGGGGCGCTTACACTCTTCGCCAGGTGTGCCCCAAACTGATAGAGCCACTAGATTGGCGGTGAAGTTTCGGACCCAATGGTTGAAATCAGACAATATGGCAGAGATAAGCATTTCAAATAGGTGTTGCGGTGTTGTACGTAAAAAAAGGTAGCAAATGTCATACAAATAAATGAGTATGAGAATTATAAAGATATTGTCGTTAGAGATACGTGTCTGTCCCAAAATGATAGAACCACTGGTGCATACCGTCATGTAATATAAGTATTACCGCAGCTACGCAGCAGATTGTTGCTGCGAGACTGCAGGCGCAAAAAAAATGCCAATCGTTTCAGAGCGTTAGAACTGCGTAATTGGAGTTTGTTAACGGTAACCGAAAGTTTATGCGACATGGGCCATGGATAGCCATAGACGGCGCCCGAGCAACCGAAAATTGATGCATTATACCGGAATAAACTGTCCATTCGAGGTACTGCAAGATGTATTAATCGTTCCCATCATGTGGTTGCACATTATTTGACATCAAATGGATTGTATGACAGCAAGAAATCTACTGGCCGTTCTTCAGTTTTGACTTCACGTCAGAAAAGGTTGATTATACGTCGGATGAGTAACTCAACATCGAGTATCAGGCAAGTCTGGTCTTCTGTGGACATAAACGTAGTAAAATTGACAATACATCGTGTTCTAAAGAAGTGTTCATTTATCCGCCATCGGAAAATGCGGTGCCGCCCTAAGCTAACTGAAACACATAAACAGAAAAGACGTAACTGTGCTTAATACAATATGTCATGGACTCAAAAATGACATAAAGTTATTTGGATTGATGAAGATAACTTTAATTTGGATGGTCCGGACGGGTGGAAGTATTATTGGCACTACCTTCGAAAGGGAGAATTGAGTTACCCCAAGCTCCAACAATGTGGTGGATTTATAACCGTCTGGAAGGCATTCAATGGTCGTGGCAAAACACCAGTAGCCATTCTAACTGGACACTTGAATGCTGTGAACTACCAGCAGCTGTTGAATGAGCATCTCGGGCCGTATTTTGAATCATTAAATGACTCTGAAGCTCAGTTTCAACAGGATAATGCACGCCCTCACACTGCAAACTCAACCTTGGAGTGGTTTCTTGCCAATGGAACTCCTGTCATGGACTGGACTGCATGTTCTGCAGATCTGAATTATATAAAAAACATGTGGGCAGCTGTCGCACGTAAGGTGTACGCTCATAGGAGACAATTCAACAGTGACCTTCAACTTGGAATTTTGAATGCTTGGGACAATAGTTTGCTACACCGGTGTCAGAAACTAGTGAACTCCATGCCAAAGCGTGTGTTTCATGTCACCCAGCAAAATGAAAGTTTAATTGGCCATTAAAAATCTGGTTTGACCCACATTTGTGACAGCGGTTCTATCATTTTGGGACAGTCCCCAGATCAACGTATTTGTTTGAAACCCTCAAACCGGTACACATTTTGTTATTTCACGTTTATCTTGGTGCACACATATGTCTCACTGCATGACTATTTATACACTGAGTGGCCACTTTATTATGACCATCACCTCAGTACTTCGTTGGGCCACCTTTTGCCTTTAATACTGCGTCGATTCTTCGTGGCATGGACTCCTCGAGATGTTGATAGGTGGTTTGTGAAATCTGAGACCATGCTTGATGAATAGCACTTTCCAGGAGTGTGAGATTGCAGGGTTGTTGATCCAGCTGTCTGATGACTCGTTCAACTTCATCCCACGAATTCTCAATGGGGTTGAGATCTGGAGATTGTGGGGGCCACCTGAGTAAAGTAAACTCACCGGCATGGTCCTGAAACCAATCCTGTACAATACGAGCACTATGGCAGGATGCATTATCTTGTTGAAAGTAGCCATCGCCATCGGGATAAACCATCCACATGACAGAATGCACTTGGTCCGCAACGATGTTTAGATATGATGTGCCAGTCAGATACGAATTAAAGGGCGCAAAGCATGCGAGGAAAACATTTCCCAAACCATAACGTTGTCTCCACCAGCTTGAAGGGTTGTAGCAATGCATTTGGGGTCCATGCTTTCGTGCTGTTTCCGCCAAATTCTCACTCGGCCATCGGCATGGTACAACTGAAAACGTTATTTTATCAGACTACATAATTTGTTTCCGTTTATCGACGGTCCAATCCTTGTGCTCCTGTGCGCACTGGAGACGTTTTCTCTTGTTAACTGCAGGCAGCAAAGGTGTTCGAACAGGCCTTAGGCTGCCATGTCCCATCCAATGCAGTGTACGGCGAACAGTGCATGCAGAGATCATTTGAAGGGATCTTTGATTAAGATGGTCTGTAACTTGCTGCACTGTTGCCCTTCGGTTGTCTGTTACCAGTCTGGACACTCTCCGTTCCGCACGAGCAGTCACTAGTCGATGACGACCACACGTTGCACTTAGAGACCCAGTCTTTCGGCTGACAGTCCAGTCTTTAAACACTTTAACAACAGCTGCTCTGGAACATTTCACGAATGCGACGGTTTCGGTGATACTCGCTTCATGGCTCCGAGCTCCTACAATCATCTCACGTTGAAAGTCCGTCAAATCGAATTTTTTACCCATCGCGTCCCCTAAAAATCAAAAATCACTTTTACTACTGTCGCAAGCATTAAGGTGATCCTTTTTATACTAGCCCCGCCCTATAGGGGCAACAGCGTGCAACCATACCTCATTTAGTTAAAACTGTCAGGTGGTCGTAATAAAGTGGCCACTCAGTGTATACACTCCTCTAAAATCACTTGATTGAATTATATTTTGTTATTTATCCACTTTCTCATGTGGCTCTGTCATTTTGGGATACACCTTATTAAACACAATTGGTTCAGTATACCTCCGTAACAACATACTAAAGTTTTGTCGCAATAGCAGCATTTTTAGTCAAGTTAGGATAATGGATGAGGAATAAATCTGGGCAGCCCAGGTGGCGCAGTGGTCTAAGCGATGGCATCTGATCATTCCTCCAGAAGGGGTCCGTGTTCAAATCTCGGTGAGGCATGGATGTTGTGTTTGTCTTACGGTACTGGCTCTCTCCCTTCCCTGGAACCAGTGACCCTAAAGTAGGGATGGGCGACTGCTTATAGCACATTGAGTTTCTCAAGGTGGTTGCTAAACCTTCAAAAAAATCTGGCTCCTGTGCCCTGACTTTTGTCCCTATTTTGATGATATTCAACCGAACCAGTTCTTTTTGTCGCAATCGAAAAATGTTTACGTAAGTTACGACGCATAAGGGCGATGGAATGGATCCCTCTCCTATGTCCTGACTTTTGACCCCTTTCTACCATTTTCAACAGGTTGTCCCTTACCACATACTAAAATGTCATCGAAATCGAACCATTTTTACGCGAGTTATCGTGCGGGCAGACAGACAGGCAGACGGACAAAGTTGGAGAAAATATGCTCCTTTAACTTACGGTTAGAAAGCGTAAAAAAGATCGTGCTTATGTTATTGGTTTGTCAGTCCGTCCGTCTGTTCATAACGTATCTCTGCAACTATTCGTCCGATTTAAAAAATATTTTTGTATTGGGAAGCTTGAATTGTGCGAATGATGATCCTTGATTTCCTGTTTTTATACGATGCACAATTTTGCCACTAGGGGTGTAAATGCGGATGATGTTGAATCCGAAATACATTTTATTCCATGTATTTGCTTCTAAACTTCCGATTGAAAAAAATATTTTACCTTTCGATTCCACTTGTGTCGAAGAGTATTTTAGGTATAGTCACTTTTTCAAGTTAAGCATAGCTTCCCCCTAAGGAGCGTAAAATTAAATTACGGTTTCTTGATATCTCTACTTCTAAAACTCCGATTTTATTTTGATTTTATTTTTTTTGCTTCAGGGAATACAGATCCTGATGGGAAATTTTTCACATATAAACTCTAATTTTTGGTAAAGAATGGTTTAATTTTTGCTTCTGATGTATTTGCAGCAAAATCTGAGCTTCTAAAATTTGGATTAAAAAGATTCGTTCGCGGACTAATGTTACTTAGCTTGATACACTTTTAAGGAATATTTTCTTCTTAAAATATTGCATGGTTTCTCTACAGGGGGCGTAGATTTATATAGTGTTTGTGAAAATATCTCTGCTTCAAATGGTCCAATTTGAAAAATCCCTTCCTTATTGGATAGAGTTTCAGGTGTCACATGTTTTTCGTACAATTTCAAAAAATTTCAAGTAATTTATAGAATTTCCGCTAATGGGCGTAATCCGTAAATTGTGTTTTCCCCGATATTCCTGCTTCTAAGCTCCGATTGAAAACTTCTTTCTGCACTGGATAGAGCTCCTGACGAGAAATCGTTTTCATGAGATTTCTAATTCTTAGTAAAGAGTGGTGTGAACCCCAGGGGTAATAAGTACTGATTTCTGCTTCTGACGTTTTTGAAACAAAATCTGAGCTCCTGAAAACTCGACCGAAACACTTCTTTCCTGGACCGATACCACGAACATCGAAAAAACCTTTTGAGAATACTTTCTACTTAAAATAATGCATGTTTTTCCCGTCAATAGTCTTAGATGCATATCTTATATTTGTCGATATATTTGCTACTAAGAATCCGATTTGAAAAATCTTTTTTTGTTGGAGAACGTTTCAGCTGCGAAATGTTTCTCATATAATTTCAAATATTTCTTAACGTACGAGTCTGCAACCAGTGGGCGTAAGATTACGATTCAGTTCACAGCAATATCTGCGGTATTAAAACTCGATTGAGAAACTTTTTCCTTCTGTCAGATACTACTGTTTTCCATACTGGTTGCATTGACTTTGAATAGCTTTGATAGATCATGAAAAAAAACGGGATTACACATATAATACAAATTTTAAAGATGACAATCCGATTTTTTGTGTAAATGTGACAAGGATCTGGAAGACGCGGATTCGAGTCACGCTCCAGGACGATGAAATTTCGAATTTTTCGGATATTATCTGACTTACCATCGTTGTCACATTTACGTCAAAACTCGGATTGTCATCTTTAAAATTTGTAGCTTCGCTAGATTTAATTCGCGTGAAAACGGATTCAAAAGACATGCTCATTACACCCGCAAATTCGGTGTCTTCTTTCTTGTTTTCAGCTTTTCTAAGACGATCCGTTTGGTCATGGACGAAAGGAAGGTGTATAATCTCGACTATCAAACGTGGTAGGTAATCAGAAATAGTCGCTGCAACTATGTCTTGGTAATCTTTGAGTCTTATAGTCACGCCGAAGGGACGAGTTACAACCACTACATCTTTTCATATTGGGTACCAATTTCATCCCAAATTTCAAACATTGTTTTACCCCACGCAGTGGATTATTTTATGATGAAAATGTTCCAATACGCACAGCCAGATACGTCCACGCTTGTTTTGAGGAGCATGAAGCTGAAGTTAGAAATCATCCATGGCCTGCACAATCACGAGATTTAAACATCACTCAGCCAGAGAGGAAAGTGAGTAGCAGATTTCTTCTGCCATGGTATACATAGGTATGTACATTTTGGTTATATATATGTATATGTAATACTTCTATAAACGAAACATGGCACGTTTCCTTCCCTTGATAACAGCACATGGTTCTCCTGCAGCGTATGACGTAGCCTTTATTTTCACTACACTAGATAACCGCGGTTTTCTGTGCAAAGGTTGCATAATCATTCGCCTTTTAATTGAAGACTAGAATGAATGGTTTAACATGATATTATCTTTACTAAAAGATATTCTTTAACTTTTCTTGAGAGTAAAAAGACTCTCATCTACAAGGGGGACGACAAGACCCTGTCGAGCTTTACTTCCAGTTGAGCTTGGGCGGCCACAAACAATTTCTTTTTACATTGTAGCGCAAAAGTCTTTTCTACTTCTACGCTGCTTTAACCTATCAACATACTAAGAAATAGTTTCTAAATGAAAGAAACCTTAACGGCCAGACGAAACATGTAAATAACAGAAGTCCACTTACGGAATTCATAGCTTTATTCAGGCTGTAGTAGCACTTCCATAACTGAACGGTAACATCACAATGTACTCCACACAGCACACATTATCACAACACTCCTATTAATCATAATCAGTTTACAATCGAACGCTCGTAATAATCGCTCTCTTACAACGCTCTCAAGCAATAGATCAGTCGTCGTTTATATCTTTTGCTCTTATCAAGATCGGGCATACGTCACGCGCATTCAACCTCAATTGTGTTGCCAAACGTATTCGTTTGAGAGAAAAGATATTTCGTTAAGCGTGAAAAATACTGAGAATAAACTCAAGATTTACATAGGGAAAAAAACTAAAAAAGGAAAGTTAATCTAGAATATACGTTACAATATTTTCTAACCGAACCCACCCAAGGATAGCCAAGTTACAGCAGGGATAGCAGCATAATTTTTTCCTAAAGACCTTATTCCAGAAAAAGATTGTGACCTCGCTGTTGAATTACTATTACTTTAAGGGCAAGACCCTAAAAAGAACGTCTATTCGACTTTTAAATATTTACATGACTTGAGTTCTTCATACTAGGTACTACATATTATTAAGTCTTTTTTGTGCTCTAGAGTACTAGTATCTTCAGTTATCCTTTTTTTTTTTACATTTCTTTTGTGTTTGGTTTTATTGTTTTCTATCACATTGCATAGCGTTACAGACTTATATATGTAGTAAACGTACAAGTGGTACGCTTTGTATACAGTACAGAGAGCATTACTACGTAATAATTTCAATTAGGATTGGTGCTTTTAACCAACATGATAAATGATTTGCTAAAAAATCGTATACATTAATAAAAAGCATTCACTCATTGCTGTCCAACCTTTCCCCTTAAAATGGATTTAACCATCTTCATCATCGAAAATGATCATCTGTTTACCGTTGCGACACAGAGTTAACCCAGAATGTTTAGTAGCATTGGAATATTTTGGTACTGTTCACAGGAAACAGCAGCTGTAGTAACGACGGCGGGTTTTAATTTGTCCAATGTCTGCTTCAGTTTCCGTTTCTCACATCACATAAGTTGTGACTTGACTGTTATGGGAATGACAGATTTTCAAAATGGGGCTGCAAACGATGCAGTAAATTAACTTTGTCCAGCTTTACAGTCAGTACTGCGTATAGTTCGATATGCTTTTGTTTACAAGTGCAGTAAATTAACTTTGTCCAGCTTTACAGTCAGTACTGCGTATAGTTCGATATGCTTCTGTTTACAAGTAGCCCGAGAGAGAGAAAGTTGAAAGGTCACACCCAAGAAGTATAATGATCAGACAAAATATTTTGAACGTGCAACACAATGTAAATAATAAAATTGATTTGTAACAAATAGAGCTAAACTGATTTACTTGACAAACTTGAAGAGAAAACTCATGCAAGAAATGTATATAGCTATGTATTTCAAAATGGATGTATAGATAAAAAAAATACAGAACGTGAAATATTTCGGGAATGGTACGGATCCCTAGGACCCACTCCTAGGCTACGATCCCTGCTACACAGACGTAGCAAGACATTTCTACGCCCAAAGTAAACCATAAAATTTTGCGCCCCTATCTGTTCTCCTTCCACCTACCTCTGATATATCATATATATGAATGATGATTATGATATATATATATGTATATACTGTACGTATCATATCATCATCATTGTCAACCACTGTCAGTCCACGGCTATACACTGAAGAGTAATTGAATTAGAGACAGCTGGCGTTAGGCAAATGTAGCGCTGCGGGCGGCCCTGTAAAAGGAAACGACATGACGTATGCAGCGATCGGACAGTATAAGGAGTGATGCGACGGGAATCAGTAAGAGTCGGACGCAGTATGGGTAAGAAGAAGGATCTAAGTGCATTTGATCGTGGGCAAATCGTCGGGGCCCGACGAATGGGTCCCTCCATCTCGGAAGTCGTGCAGGCACTGGGATTTTCACGAGCCACTGTGTCAGGGGTGCACCGTGAGTACATCGAATCCGGTAAGCCATCTCTGCATGGGCCAACTGCCGTGTGGATGAGCGGGGTCATCGTCGGCTAGCTCGCATTATAACAGCGGATAGACGGGCCACAGTGCAAGAAATCACTCGGCAATTTAACGCTGGGGCACAAAAACATGTAAGCAGCCACACCATCCAGAACCATCTCCTCGCTATGGGGTACAGATGCCAATGTCTCACAAGGGTACCGCTGCTGACTGCACATCACAGGGTCCAAAGATTAACATGGGCAAGGGCACATCGCCACTGGAACCTAGATATGTGGGAAAATGTTGCCTGGACTGATGAGTCGAGATTCACGTTTGCACATGCGGATGACAGGATACGGGCACGGCGCAAACCACATGAAGCAATGGATCCTTCTTGCCACCAGGGTACTCTTCAAGCTGGTGGGGGTGACATTCTCGTCTGGGGACTGTTTACGTGGACCGAAATGGGACCCCTGGTACGTGTGACATCGTCCCTCACAGGTTAACGTTAATAGGATATCCTGTACGACCATTTGCTCCCGTTTGTGCGTCTTCAACATCCCACTGGGGACCTCATCCTGCAACAAGACAATGCAGCTCCCGAATTGTATCCGAATGGTTGGATGAATACTCCACCGATGTGACCTCACCTCCTTGGCCAGCTAGGTCACCTGACCTCAATCCCATCGAGCACATCTGGCATGTCATCGAGAGTGATGTTCGTGGCTTTGACCCGTCTCCATCAAATCTTCGTGAACTGTGGGAGCTTGTTCAGGGGTCGTGGATCCGTATGGCTTCCCAACGCTCCTGGTGTCGTGTCGAGTCCATGCCGAGACGAATCGCCGCCGTCATTAGGCCGAAATGTGGTGCTACACGTTACTAGACAGGTATCTCTAATTCTATTGCTCTTCAGTGTATGTACATGTTGCTGTAAAAGCTCGAAAATTGTAAATCCTAGGTTTGACCGGTAAATCCTGGCATTTACCATACAAAGGTGGTAAAAGTCCGAAATATATTTGTAAACGCTTCCATTTCGGGCTTTTACCAAAACATTTCGGTTTTCCATCACCATTTCGGTTTACCAACACCATAAGGATTACCAACACCAATTGATAGAAGTCCGAAATAAGCGATGAGTCTGTCAAAGCCCGTAGTGCGCAGATGCTAAATCAGGTGAGCGTGTAGTGTGCAGGACTCAACATTTTCGTGACTGTTTTTGCGCAAATCAGCCAATTTGCTTTGTAACTCCAAATGCCATAAAAGTCAACCTTGCTAAAAGAAGTAAGTTTAATTATAATTTGATAAGGTTGAGGGAAATCCTGATTAATAAGTTCCTTTTATTTCATGAGCATTTTCTTGTTTTACGTTAATTAAATATAGTAAAATAATAAAGAAATCATGTTGAAAGGTATTCTGGACTTTATGTTTGAAATTTAAATTGGCAAAGACAAATTATGATAAGGTATTAGTTTAATAGTGAAAAATATAGATCTTCATCTTATAATATAAGGCTACTATAATTTCTTATTGCAATTACACACTTTTAAAATAAACAATGATAATTAAAAATATGGGCCCACTACAACAGATATCATATAAAAAATTATGCAACACAAATGACAATTTCAATATTTTAAAACGTACAAACAAAACGCACTTTTACCAACTGGTGATGGTAAATTTTCCGAAGTGGTTTGGCAAAAGCCCAAAATAAAAAAAATTACAAGTATTTTGCGGGATGTTACCACCTTAGTATGGTAAATACCAGGATTTACCTATGTTCGGGCTTTTACAGTAACATATACACTGACGGAAAAAAATCCCAACAGCATGAAAAAATAGTTGTAAAGGAATGAAATGGCGGCAATACATTTGTATAGGTAACATATTTAATCGATTAAGGTTTCAAGATCACAGCTTATTGTAAGCGCTAGAAGAGCCATTTTAAATGTGAAATGCTGGTACATTAATAATCGGTGTAACCGCCAGAATGTTGAATGCAAGTACGCAAACTATCATGCATTGTGTCGAACAGGTGCTGGATGTCAGTTTGTGGGATGGAGTTCCATGCCTGTTGCACTTGGTAGGTCAATACAGGGACGGTTAATGCTGGTTGTGGGTGATTCTGGAGTTGTCGTCCAATGATGTCCCATACGTGCTCGATTGGTGAAAGATCTGGTAATCTAGCAGGCCACGGCAACATGTCGACACTCTGTAGAGCATGTTGGGTTACAACAGCGGTATGCGGGCGAGCGTTATCCTGTTGGAAAACACCACCTGGAATGCTGTTCATGAATGGCAGCACAACAGGTTGAATCACCAGACCGACGTACAACTGTGCCGTCAGGGAGCGTTAGATAACCACGAGAGTGCTCCTGCTGTCATAGGAAATTGCTCCCCAGGCCATAACTCCAGGTGTAGGTCCAGTATGTCTCGGCGGCAGACAGGTTGGTTGCAGGCGCTCACCTGGCCTCCTTCTAACCAACACACGGCCATCACTAGCACCCAGGCACAACCGGCATTCATCAGAAAACACAACAGATCTGCACTCCGTCCTCCAATGAGCTCTAGTTTGACACCACTGACGCCGCAAACGGCAGTGGTTTGGAGTAAGTGGAATGCACGCTACAGTGCGTCTGGCTCGGAGCTGTCCTTCAAGTAACCGATTTGTAACAGTTTGTTGTGTCACTGTGGTGGCAACTGCAGCTCGAATTGCTGCCGCAGACGTGGTACGATGCGCCACGGCCATATGCCGTACACGGCGGTCTTCCCTCTCAGTAGTGCCACGTGGCCGGCCGGAACCCGGTATTCTTGAGGCAGTACCTTCCCTTGACCACCGCTGCCAACAATCATGCACAGTGGCTACATTCCTGCGAAGTCGTTCTGCAATATTGCGGAAAGAAAATCCACCTTCTCGGAGCCCTATTACACGACCTCGTTCAAACTCCGTGAGCTGTTGATGATGGCTTCTTCGTCTTCTTAAAGGCATTCTTGACTAACATCAACACACTACGTTGAATCTCAACGATAACTAACGCTCACGAACGTTACAGCGCGTATTTACAGCAAACCTGCTTTGCATGTTCCTAGGGGCGCTACTAGCGCCACACGTATGCGCCGAGGGCGAAATTTGCATAGACGTCATCTTACAGATGTAATCTCACCTCCTACCATCTGGCGTTTACCTAACCCAACCAGTTCTTGGTGTTGGGATTTTTTTCCGTCAGTGTATATACATATATTGAATGCAAGGTCAGGTGATGCGCAACATATCCCAGCTTCTCCTTGACAAATGTCAACCCCGCTTTCTTGTGGTGCATCGTGTTCCCAATAAATGGGCTCTAACGACCGAAGAATAGCTGTATAATTATACCCCCGGGATTAGGGGAAATGTTATCCCACACTCACCAAACACTTAGCCAGCGTGCTAAATTACGGCCAACCAAAAGATACTTACACAATTTCAGACCTGACCCTCAGTCTCCGGTAGCTGGAATGTACCTGGCCAAGGTAGCGGTCAGTGCGACATGAAGGCAAAAAGTGCTGAGAATCACTGGAGGACCTGACTAGGCTGCCATCTAATGCTGACCATGGCACGTTCCATTGACATTCCCTATCTTCTGATTCAAGGCTCCTTGAATTGGAGGAAGAACTCGAAAAGATCAAGTGGGACATTGTGGGACTACGCGAGGTAAGAAGAAGAGGAAAAGATATAATTGAACTGAAAAGTGGGCATCTGTTCTACTATTGTGGGGCAGATACTAGCAGAACTAGTGGTGCTGGATTTATAATAAACAAAAGACTGAAAGAAAATATTCCAGAAAATGAAACTTCCTCGGACAGGTTTGCGCGACTCGTTATACAATTCTAAAAGATACCAGGCTCAGACTATTCAAGCTTATGCGCCCAACACATTTCAACCTGAAGAAGAAATTCAAGAATTTTACCGGGAAATTTGGAATCTAAATAACAAAGGCAAACAACACTTATAGATCATTATGGGTGATTTCAATGCAAAAATAGGGCAAAAGCAACAGAATGAAACTTCGGTTGGTAAATTCGGTTATGGGAACAGCAATCAACGTGGAAATACTCGTAGAGTTTGCAGAAGCACAAAGGTTTTTCATCATGAACACCTTTCTCAAGAAACACCCACACTGGAAATGGACATGGAGACATCCAAATGGGACGCCAAGGGAAATTGATTTTATTACGTGTAACAAAAAATTCGTCATCGAAGACAGCAGTGTGCTAAACAAGTTCGACACAGGTAGTGACCATGGATTGGTGAGATGTAAGATGCACCTCAACACTAAATGTGAAAGAGGCAAGCCCATAACACAATTAAAATGTATTAAAATAGCCAACATTAAATATCATCATAATACCTTCAAGTTGGAACTCAGGAACAGATTCTCTGCTTTAGAAGGCTTAACATCGGAAGAAGAAGATATTTCTGGAGTTAATAGAGAACTAACTAAGGTTCTTTTGGAAACAGCAACAAGAATAGGTGGTATAAAGAACAATATACATATGAAGTAAATTTCAGGAAACACAAACTTTTTGATGCAAAAGAGAAAGGAGATGAGAACAAATAAAAACGAAATTTCCAAAGTGGAATATACAGAGCTATATATGATAGTACGAAAAAGTATCACTGAAGACGTAAGGAAATTCAACTCTGAACTTATGGGAAAAGCAATTGAAAATAACCAAAGCCTGAAAAGAGCAAACGGACATCTATCTCGTCAAGGAAAGAAAACAGATTATGGCACTCAGAAACGAAGACTGCACTGTAACGACAGATAGAAGCGACATTTTGACAAATGTAAAATATTTCTATTCAAAACTATATGAAAAGGATGATACATCTATTCCAGACATTACGACAGGTGCCAGTGCCAAAGTCCCTCCAATCCTCCCTACAGAAGTTACAAATGCAATTAAGAACATGAAACGTCGAAGAGCTCCAGGAGAAGATGGAATTACGGTGGACATTATACAAAAAGAAAGAGGAGAAATTGAAACTTCACTCGCTCAAGTTTTTATCAGATGTCTCAATGAAGGGAAGATTCTTGGGGATTGGAATAATGCTTCAATGACCCTACTTCATAAAAAAGGTGACGTTGAGGATCTCAGGAAATACAGGCCCATCAGCCTCCTATCAGTGGTTTATAAAATCTTCACTAAGGTTTTTTCACATCGCTTGAAGGTAACACTAGGCATGGCCCAACAAAGAGAACAAGTTGGATTCAGCAGTGGCTACAGCACTATAGATCATATAGATATACTGAGACAACTAATTGAAAGAACAAAAGAATATGAACTCCCATTACGCTTGGCTTTTATTGTCTACGAAAAGGCCTTCGATTCCGTGAAACCATCAGCAGTAACAATGGCTTTGAAATCCTGCAGTATAGAAGATGCATACATTAGCATTATTAATAACATCTATGAAAATACAGATGCAAACGTTTGGATATTTGACGATACAGTGCAATTAAGATTTGGAAAGGCATGGAGACAAGGAGGCACCATAACACCCAAACGTTTTAATGCCACATGGCAAAATATCTTTCAATCATTGAACTGGGAAAACAAGGAGAAAAATATTAATGGATATTATTTCTCTCACCTTCGCTTTACTGATGACGTAGCCACTTGGGCAACTACCCCTTCAGAGCTGCAGAATATGATCCAAGAAATTGCTGACAAGAGTAAGGAACTTGTATTAAAAATGAACTTTCAGAAGACAAAAGTGATGTACAATGCTTTTACAAGAAACGGAGATTTATCGACTGATGGAGAAACGCTTGAGACAACCGATGCTTACATTTATCTTCAGCAGCTGATATCAAGTGAGAATCACAAGTGATGAAGAAATTCAACTGAGCATAACACTTGGATGGAGAGCTTTCGGAAGAAACAATACAATTTTTAAGAGCAGTATGCCAATATGTCTTAAAAGAAAAGTGTTTAATCAGTGCATCCTGCAGTGCTTATGTATGGACCTGGATCTTAACTAAAAGAGACGTCCAAAGACTGCAGACAACTCAAAGTAGCATGGAGATATGCATGCTTTGTGTAACCAGGAAAGATAAGAAGAGGAACTTGTGGATAAGAAAAAATGACAAGAGTAAACGACATCATGACCACAGTGAAATCACTGAAGTGGCAATGGACTGGACATGTTGCCAGAAGAACGGACTACCGATGGACAACCGAAATTTTAGACTGGATTCCGAGGGACAGAAAAAGACACAGAGGATGATCCTATGGGAGATGGATGGATGAAATTCGAATGCATGCCGGAGTGACATGGAGGATACTGGCTCAAGACAGACAATTGTGGAAGAAACGCGGGGAGACCTTCATCCAGCAGTGGATTGATAATGGTTGACAACGATGATGATGGTGATGATATATATATACATAATATTAATATATAAAAAAATTCCGGTTTTGGACAACAAGATAATTTGAACATCTGAGAAATAGGCGATATGTTTTTATTAATAAGGGGTTGGGCCACTATTTGCCTTTAATATATTTCTTCCAATATTCTCGAAATAAATTCATACAGCTTTTGAACACTCTCCAGTGGAATGTTGTACCATTATTCAGAAAGAATATCAGCCAATTGTTTCAGAGACATTGCAGGAGGTAATCTGGTTCTCACTCTGCCCTGCAGAACTGCTCACATTAGTTCGACAATATTCAAGTCAGGTGGTTAAGCTGGCTAAGGCAGATGCTGAAGTTCATTTGGTGCTCCTCAAACTAAGACTGAACTGTTCTGGCCGTGTGTATGTCTGGGGCATGATCATCTTGTAAAATGGCGTCATTGTTGGGAAACAACATTTGGACCATAGGATGAACCTCATCTCCTAGAAAGCCCAAGTACTCGCTAACAGCAACTCGACCATGTAGGTCAGCCGAATACCGAAATATGTATAGCAGCCCAAATCATCACAGATCTACCCTGTATTTGACATTTCGAAGCAGACACTCCGAATTTTATACTTCCTTGGGGGTTCTCCATACATAAACCCGACCTATAAAGAACTACGAACTACACCCCAACTACGTAGAAAGTAGTATAACTATAGTAGTAATCCGAACTGATTGGCGTAGAACAAAAAACAGATTTCTAAGCTTCTGCACATCAACCAGATGTCTTTTTCATGGAAAGTAGATAGAAACTGCAATCTGAATAATACCACACTTCATCAATTTGAACGCGGTGACCTGACTTTGAATTTGAACATATTGAAATTTTGAAAGCGATCAAATTGATGAAGCATTCTATTATTCGTATTGCAGATTCTGTCTATCTTCCTTGAAAAAGCCATCTGGTTCATGTGCGGAAACTTGAAAAATTTACTTTTTGTTCTACGCCAATAAATTCGGATTACTTGTATAGTTTTACTATTTTCTACCCGACCTATATTATTGGGAATAATATAAATGAGGACTCATCAAACTACATCACATATCTTCAGTCATCAGCTGTTTGTCTCTTCTCTAAATATTGTGACGTATACCTGTTATGAGATAAGAACCAGAGATAAAAACTAGAATACAACAGTTGCTTAGGTGGAATGTGGAGTGTTTATTGTGGGGTGTTCATTTGTGTGAAGTGGTATATGATTTCTATGCTATCCTGAAGTGCTATGATGTATTAATGAAATCATCAGGAATAAAGCCAATTTCTGTAAATTTGACTTCTGTTTTAAATGTTTCGTCTGGCCATTAAGGTTTAATTTAGGAACTATTTCATCGTATGGTTATGTTTTTAAAATAACGTAGAACTACGAAAAAACGTTTACGTTATAATACATAAAACAGACTGTGTTTGTGTCTGTCTGTCGAATTTCACATAGAATTAGGCCATCTAGAACGACGAAATTTGTTATGAAGGGTACCTTCGTAGACAACTTCTAGTGCACCTCGAAGCGATTTGTTTTTAAATTTGAATTTGATTTTTAGTTATTTAATGTTACGCATTTCTACCCGATCTGAGTGTATCTTTCCGCTTTGTTGATATCAACCTGATCACACCGAACGTTAAGGCGTGCAGAAAAGTTGTTCACCATAAGTTTTAGGCGTTTCTTTTTTAGAATTCCGTTACGACTATTTTCATTCGTAAATACATTTATTACGCCCTTTTTTGTAAGCGTTGTTTGCCGATTGTATTATGTATGACCTTGAGGGCGGAGAAGAAAAAAGAAAATAGAACGTAGTTTTTCAATCCGCGTTATTAATTCAAAAGTGCCATACGTCAGAAGATCATCATACTGTGACGACGTTGTGAGCTAGAAAATAGAACGTTGTTTTAATGTAATTCTAAAAAAGAAATGGCTCAAATTTATCGTGAATTATTTACATTGGACGCGACAACTTCTAAACAATTCAAATACATTTTTTAACCTAATATTCTATTTCGGGAAGTTGTAATACAAAGTTGTATATACCTTGATTTACCAGTCTTAATTTAATTGCAGATATAGCTTTTACTTTATACTATCACTAGCCCGTCAACGACGGGTACAACAGGCGAGTGTTTTATAAACGGCACCACGTTTGTCGCACTGTAGCTTTGGTTTCTGTGATTAAAGGTTTAGCACTTGCAGCTCTTTAATGGATGATGGCTTTGTGAAGTTCTCTGTGGACTGCTTTTGTGGAAACAGGGTCTTCCAGGTGGAGATCGAGTTCTGCTGCCACTTTGATTGCGGTATCTAAGCGTTGTTTGGACACAATGCTTGTTACCCATCGACGGTCCCTCTCATTCGGTCTCGGTTTCGGTTCGCTTTTTTCTTCGTCGATGAAGTCTTTGTTGCTCTTGAAACACCAAATAATTTGGCACCTATATTTCCAGATGCTCCTGCTAGATGGGCTCTCACGCTTGTAAGTCATTTCCCCAACACGAACAGCTGTTGAGCACAACTTGTACAACGCTGGCATACTACTTAGAAAATACATACGAAAAAAAGATATATGTATGTATATATGCTCCCCTTAGAGCCAGAACTCTAAGAAGAAAATGCGTCTCAAAGAAAATGTGTCTAAAATGTTTGTCATGCTGGAAAGTGTCTGGCACCCATATACACTGTCGGACAATTGCTAAGGACGGATGACAATAGCAACGATAGCAACCATAAAATGGAAGGCAGGGAAATGTGGAAATTAGCATAAGTGCGGGATACAGTAAGACGTGTTGTGCGTACGCAAATTTTGGATTGCCGAACTTGTTCGTGACGTCATAGCGCTGATAAGAGATATAAAGGATTTGACGCGTATTGACCGTTGTTGTTCAAACGCCAAGTTGAAAGGGAAAGAATCAATTGACGAACTTGCAATTTTCAGTATGCCTTCCAGACATCACCTAGATGATTTAACGCGTGGCCGTAAAATCATCTAGGTGATGAGCGAAAAATAACAGATGTTGCCAGGGAGTTCGACGTCAGCCACAGTGTTGTTTCAAGGCTTTGGAAATCATTTCGAACAAATGGAGAGTGTAGCAAACTGCACCGGGGAGGTCGTGTTCGCAGTACGACACATGCAGAAGATCGGTACATAGTGCTATCAACAAAAAGACACCTGCGCAGCACAGCTAGTGAGGTAGCAAATCAGTTTATGGCTGCTACTGGCAAGCGGATCTCCCGAAAAACTGTCGCCAGACGTTTGCATGAAGGAGGACTATACGCCCACCGTCCTGTTGTGTGCATCCCATTGTCCAGACGTCACCGTACCGCCTGTTTGCAATGGTGCCATCAACATCGCAACTGGACTGATAACGACTGGTCTGCTGTCCTCTTCTCAGATGAGAGTAGATACAGTCTATCATCAGATTGTCGACGATAACCGATCTGGCGTGATAGTGGTACTGCATATTGTCCAGCAAACATACAGGAAAGGGACCGATATCCGACATGTAGTGTCATGGTATGGGCTGGCATCATGATCAATGGCCGTACGTCCCTCTATGTGCTTCCAACTGGGACTATGACTGGCCAACGATACATTAATGATGTTCTGCTACCTCATGTTCGCATGTTCCGTGGTGCTGTCGGGGATAGATTCATTTTCATGGACGACAACGCAACATGTCATCGAACAGTCGCTGTCCAGGAGTGTCTTGAGAGTGAGGATAGCCGCCCCGGTGGCGCAGTGGTCAAAGGCGTTGGCCACTGATCATTCGTCCGTAAGGGGTCCGGGTTCGAATCCCGGTCAGGCATGGATGTTGTGTTTGTCTTACGGCACTGGCTCTCTCCCTTCCCTGGAACCAGTGACCCTAAATTAGGGTCGGGCGACTGCCTATAGCCCATTGAGTTGCTCACGGTGGTCGTAAAACCTCCAATCAAAAAAAAAAAAAAAAAAAAAGAGTGAGGATATTCAACGCCTCGTATGGCCAGCACGTTCTCCAGATCTGAATCCCATTGAAAATGTGTGGGATGCTTTGGGGAGGAGTCCTTCTGGTCGCCAATGCCCTCCAATAAACAAGGACACCCTCATCCGTGCACTGACAAAGGAATGGAATAAATTACCCCAACAGCTGCTTGATAAAGTTGTGCAAAGCATGACACGACGTGTGGAATCTTGCATCGCCCTCCATGGTGGCCATATCCCGTATTGACATCTTACGCCGGAACGCCTGCGGACGGTAATTCATTATTTTTAACGTTTGCGTATTCTGCACAAAATGGCCTGTTTGTCCCTTAAACACCTTCCAAAGCCTTATGGATTTCAGAGCACAATAAATTGTCTTTCTTGTAATGTCCTGGCATTCTGACATTATTTTATTTCACTTGGCATCCAACCACACTTACTTTTTTATGCGCTATATAGCCGTTTATGATCCGTCCTTAGCAATTGTCCAGCAGTGTAGAAAACAACTCGTACTGGAATTTTACCACAAGATTTGTCAAAGGCTCCTTTTTGTGAAAGCGCCTTTTTTCAAAACACTTCGCAAGTCAAAGCCTATCGAGAGCACGAAAAATATCAGACAGTCATTCCATGATGCATATCCACCGATTTTGCGTCATGTAAGTTTTGGTTGTTTTCAAAAATAAAGCTGAAACGGAATTTGGAGATAAGTTTTTTACATTGGTAAAAGACATTGGAAAATATATTATATTCATTCAGACTTACGAAGCATTCTCCAACGAGAGTACCATTAACCGTCCCAGAGTTGCATGGATGTCTGCAAAAATTTCGGAAAGAAGTACTTTAAAAGGCAAGAAAACCATAAATGTTCCATTGGGTTCATCTCAGGTGAATGTTGAGGCATCGGCAACAACAGAAAGTCACCAGCATGTTCTTCGAACCACTATTTGACGATTCTGGCAGTGTGGAATGGCACATTCTCCTGTTAGTAATGGCCATCACCAGCAAGGAACGCAATTTCCATGAATGTGTGAACTTGGTCGGTAACGATGTTCAGCCGCCAGGGATTGTGTTATTAGGATAATGGGGCTTAAAGGGTTCCCAGAAAGCATCGCCCACAACATATCACTACCGCCGCCTGCTTGTTTCCACACATCTGTTGCCATATCCGCCGTTAGTAGTTGGCGTATCCGTACTCGGCCATCTTCGTGATGTACCAGAAATCTTTATTTGTCAGACCAGGCCATTTTCTTCCAATCATATCCAAGGTCCAATCTCGATGATCTAGGGTCCATTTCATGTGTTGTTGGTGATGACGTACAGTAAGCTTGGGGTCCCGGCTGGGTCTTTGGCTACGCAGGCACATGCGCAGAAGACTGCCATTAACTGTGTGCTGTGACACATTACCTTGATCACCACTGTTGTAGCTACAGGTGATTTCTCTCACTGTGGCGCTGCTGTCGCTGTGAAAGGTGCGCGACAGTCTCCGCTCCCCTCTGGCATCAGTAGGGTGCGGTTGACATACTGCTGGACGACAGTTCGTCGTTATGCCATCTGTGCACCACTTTTGATAGGTACACATGACAGCGGCACGTGGACAACCCATGAGACCCGCTGTTTCCGAGATCGCAGTTATGAGGTACGGTGCCAACACAATTTATTCTTTATCAAACTCCGATAAATTGGCAGCTTTTTCCATTCTGACTCCGAACACACTTCTAACAGAAAGCCGGTCCTCCCCTTGGATTATATATATATTGCTCTGTAAACTACATCTGCCCCACTGTTCGGTCACTAGGCGAGCTCATTTTACTAGGCTGGGGATAGTCATCATGTAATGGCTGATACGTGTAATTTCATCACAGTTCTTTTCTCTCCATCATATTCCATGTTTCTCACCGTATTTGTTTCATGACAAATAAACCTATATATTAAACACGAACCGCTGCTGAAAATAACTTGTACTACACCTGCATACAACCTAAACAATATATAAAAAGAAACGATATATACACTGAAGTGCCAGAAAAACTGGTGCACCAGTCTAACACTTGGTAGGTCTCCCACGGGAGCACCGGACTGCAGAAATACGACGGGGCATGGACTCCAAGCTTGTGCACTAGCTTCTGAAAATATGCTGTAGGCAATGCACACCATACTTCCTGCAGAGCGTTCCACAATTTGGGTGTATTCCGAGGTCTTGGATTCCTGTGTTCGATAGTGCGTTGCATGGCATCCCAAATGTGTTCTATCACTTTCATATCTGGGGACATCGGTGGGAATGGCAACACCCCAAACTCAGAAAAATGCTCCTCTAACCATAATGTGGCGTCCCGACACTTGTGTGGTGGTGCATTGTCCTATTGGAACAGGCCCAACCCATCAGCATGAATGCAGGACATGAACGGGAGTATCTCGTTAGAAAAAATGCGCACATAGCGTTGGCCGGTCACAGACGTTTGTAGACGTACCAGGGGTCCCCGTGAAGTCCAGCTAAACACCCTCCATACCATTATGGATCCCCCACCAGCCGATACAGTAACCTGTTGACAGGCGGGATCCAAGGCTTCATGGGGTTTGCGCCACCCACGAATCCTTCCATCTGCCCGATACAGTTAGAAACGCAACTCATCAGACCAGACTACTTGTTTCCAGTCATCAAGTGTCAAGTACCGCCCCAGTGGCGCAGTGGTCTAAGCGATGGCCTCTGATCATTCGTTCGAAAGGGGTCCGGGTTCGAATCCCGGTGAGGCATGGATGTTGTGTTTGTCTTACGGTACTGGCTCTCTCCCTTCCCTGGAACCAGTGACCCTAAATTAGGGACGGGCAACTGCTTATAGCCCATTGAGTTGCTCACGGTGGTCGTTAAATCTCCAATCAAAAAAAAAAAAAAAAAAAAAAGTGTCAAGTGGCGGTGTGCCGCCCCGGTGGCGTAGTGGTCTAAGCGATGGCCTCTGAGCATTCGTCCCAGAGGGGTCCGGGTTCGAATCCCGGTGAGGCATGGATGTTATGTTTGTCTTTCGGCATTGGCTCTCTCCCTTCCCTGGAACCAGTGGCACTAAATTAGGGACGGGCGACTGCTTATAGCCCATTGAGTTGCTCACGGTGGTCGTTAAACCTCCAATCGAAAAAAAAGTGGCAGTGTTGCCGTGCCCAAGCAAGGTGCATAGTTCTGAGTCGTGCATCCATCAAGGGGACTCAAGTTAGGCGTCGGCTCCCAAAGCCCATATCATGCGGGGTACATTGCACATTTCGGACGGTGATGTTTGTTGAGGCTCCAGCATTGAATTCCGACGATACCTGCGAGCGTGTTGCACGCCTATCGCAGGAAACCATTCTTGACAGCCGACGATGGTCACGTTCACCCAATGCCTTTTTACGGCCACACTGGTATCGTAAGTTGGAGGTTTTGTCGGAAATCTTGTAGTCACGGTACACCCTTGCAATGGTCGTCCGTGAAAATCCGAACTTCGTTTCTACCTCCGAATTACTATTGCCCATCTCACGAGCGTCAACTATGACACCGCGTTGAAAATCGCTTAAATCGTTATAACTTGTCATTCTCATGCCGAAAACAGCTCTGACAGCTGGCAAGGATGTCTATCGCTTTATATACGAGCTGGCGGACGCAACCGAGTACGCGCTTAGGTGACGTCGCTACGTATTTTGCATAAGCTCCTCTGTACCAGTTTTTCTGGCACTTCAGTGTACATGCTCACCTTAGAGCCAGAATTCTATATTGTGGAATAGAAGAAAATGCATCTAAACTGCTAGTCATACTGAACACTATCCTTCGCAAAAAATATTCTCGTACGAGACTTTTAGAACGGAAGTGTGAAAGGCACTTCTTCATGACAATGCCATTGCTCAAAGAACTTCGGAAATTACTGCCTATCCCTAGCAGGAAAATATCAGACAGCTACTTCATACAGCATATGCACGATCTTGCGTCTTGGAATTTTTGGTTATTTCCAAACAAATTGAAAGCTATTTAGTGAGAAGTCATTTTCCGTGGTAAAACACCCATTCAGAGTTTCCAAGTACTCTCCCATGAGAACACCACCAAGCGTTCCAGAATTGCATGGATATCTGCAAATTTGTATAGATGTTGGAGAGAAGCACTTTGAAACACCGCAAAATGTTAAACGAAGTTAGTGCAAGCTGTTCAAAGTTGTTATACGTATGCATGCTAATAACTCTCTAAACGCTCCCATGACGTAATATATTGAAGTGTTTACGCTTTTGTAGGATAACATGCAGTACCATTTTCACGACTTATAATTTCTTTAAAACCTTCAATGCATTAATACCCTCATTTACGCAGGTTATTACAAACGTTTTGCACCCTGCGCAGCGCCACTAGGATGATACAACGGAGGACACTGCTGTAGCTATCACCAACAGCAGTTTGGCCAATCGACGGAAAAAAACATTGCATATGAATCAAACATGTCTATCGCTTTGGTTTTCAGAATTTTAAATGAAACAATGCAGAAGAGAAAAGTAGCTGCCAAATGGGCTCTTCATAATCTGAGTGAAGAGCAGCAAGCAGTTAGCAGAGGGATTGCAGAAGAATTGATTAAACAGTACGAGACAGAAGACGAGCAGTTTTTAGACAGAATTGCAGCTATAGACAAAACCTGGATGCGAGATGTTGAACTAAAATCTCAGTCGATGGAGTGGGAGCATCCAGAATCACCTCGCCAGAAAAAAATTCGACGCCATCAATCGAAGGTTAAACTGATGATGATTATGACTTATGACAAGGATGGAGCGATAGCAGCAAACAGAGTATCCGAGGGGGGCCAGTGTAACTGCGGAATACTGCAGAAGATTTCTGCAAAATGCTATGCGCCCAAAGATTCTCTAAAGAAGGCCCGACATACTTGAAGCCGGTGTCATCATTTTGCACGATGACACGAGGCCGTACAGTAAGAGATATTCTCGAAAGGTATGGATGGGAATCGCCTCCCCATGTGCCATACAGTCCTGATATGAGCTCTACAGGCTATGGCTTGGTCTTAAAACTGAAGAATATTTACAGCGGGAAACGATTCAGGACGTTTTTAATGAGGCGACACGAGTAATCCGACGCCTCAACAACGGAGGTGTCCTGACTGGAATACAAGACCTGCCCAAACGTTGGGCCGCTGTCATAAAAAACCCCATGGAGATTACTCCTAAAGCCTGTAACGGTATGTTGTGAAATAAATTCGTTATTAAAGATATAACCCACAGTGTGCAAAACTTTTGAAATTACCCTCGTTAATACGACAAAATTACAGTTACACTAAACTCAGCAAATTGTCATTCGCTAGTGGTTATCTGTTGAAAAAATATCTGCATTACCTAATCTGAACAACAGTAAGTGTTCGATAGAAACAATAATATTTTTCTTGACAGAATTTCTTTTAAAGGAGGGAATCGAATAACAAATAGAGATCACCTTCGCTAAACGCCTTTCGTGGAAAATGCTCAGTATACAAAGGAGAAGACGAAGAAGCGCTTTATATATTCTTGTCTTGGTTCTGAGTTTATAAGAGTAACGAGCAATTTCATTATTTAGAATCGATACCCAGCTCAAGGAGGTGTTCCATTATTATGAGACGCCATCTTCGTAAACACAAAATCTAACAAAAGAGTAAAAAGAAAAACTGATTACTATGCTTCTGAAATCATATATTGATTTGAGATATTGAAAGGAACTGTCTTTCCTCAAAGAGAGTCCCCATTCTTTAAAAACAAGCGTTCATTGGCGTGCCTCCTACAGGCCGAGCTGATACGTGGCACAATTTGGGTTCGTTTCGTTCTCAAACCACGCCTTCAGTCTGAATTGATTTCATTGCGCCTTAGGTTTAAAATGATGAAGTTGGTAAATGTATTAATACGCGTAGAAAAGGAACGTGCTTGTTCTGAGTCTTTGAAAATGCATGCCACTTCATCCAACTGGAATGAATGTTCTCACCATCAGCAAGTAATCACATAGAGTGCTACAATCTGAAGAAAAATATACATCAAAAGTAAATTTTGGCGTAAATCAAAGTTGCTTAGTGTGAACATAATAATTTGTGTCAGTTTGCTAGAACAGTTCTGATTTTAAGTGATCACTGGATTTTTTGCGAACATTAACTACTTAATACCGAGTAAGATCATTTTTTTATGTTTATGATAGAACTTTTAGTAGTTTGTTATGAGGATATATCAGTGAAATCGTTAATCCTGCACACAACAGTATAAATCAGTTTAAAAATTGAAAGTGTAGCTAAAAAAACTATTTCTTTCCTAACTTTTACTCATATCATTTGATGTTTACATGAATAAGAAGATAATATTACATTATAGACGGGCACTTGTGTAACCTCATTTCGTAACTAACATCCAATGCTCAATTTCGTGCTCTTATCCAGAGACAAGAGCTGTTGTTTCTGCAAGACATGTTCCTGTTCATTTTCGCTGAAATGTGAAGTACATAAATACTCCGTATCAAAACAGCGACAGCAAAACAAATTTTGTGACTGTTAAAATTGCATGCTGAATATATTAAGAGAAAGGAGAACAACAGAAGCATAAATATAAAAGAACTTTCGCAAAAATGGTTAAAGCTTAGTGTGATATTTTGATATAAACTCAAGAAATTGAAAACAGAAATTCATAATATCTGCTTTAAAACTGACAAAGGCACCGAAATTCCGTTCTCATCTTTTCACTGTTTTGTTAACTATAAAAGAATTCCATGTGCCTGAAATTATTTGTATGATGTGATAAATTTAAAACTTATGAAATATTTCTTACCTATCGTTTCTGAGCAGTTCTACGAATACTTGCAGAAAAAATATTGTGCGTGCCAATTTAATGAAAAGGATTTGTCCCAAATCATGTCAGAAATTTACCACTAGTATTGAAAATAAGTTAGATCTTCAACGAAGAAATAAAAATTGGATTTTATTTCGAAACGATACTTAATTAAATTTGTTCTCGAAGATTTCCAAAACGCGAAAAATATCTGTATAACGTCCTTGATTTCCCGGAAAACACACAAGCAATTCAGAAATTTGCGAGAACTTTCCCTTAATGTTTGATAATCCATGAAAAATAACTAACAGTTTTTCCGGCACTTGCTACAAATTCAAAGTCACGATCATGAGAATATCTCGTGGCTTATTAATTTTACAATTATATAATAATAGGCATAAATTCATCAATAACTAAGGGAAAGAATGCTTCTAAATACTAAATAAGTTATTCTGAATAGCTAAAGGCTTTAGCAATCTTACCGTTTTATCAGAAACCGGGAATAATTTTGTAAATCTGGCTTAAATATGATTAAGACTAATGAGGGTATTATGCACATAAGGAAAAATAATTGGGTTCCAACGAGAGGCTGTTCAAATTGCTTTGAAATGGAGGACGCGACGAAATCTCGACTTCTTTCGGAATATGCATTCTTTGTTACTTGTTTCTCTTGTTTCGGAATTTGCTTAAATTGTAATCCTAAAAGAAGCCACTTCTCCAGAATGATGTCCAAGTTTCCTATCGTAGCGTTCCACGTAGTGGTGGTTTACGTAATTGGCTCAGCAACGAATGGTCTTTTCTCCTCACCAGAAATGATCCACGAGTCTCTGTCTCAGCTAATTGCGGGCTGTTTAATATACGTCCTGTGGTTCTCCATTCGATCCAGAAGGTTTTCGATGAGCGCACTGTTGATCGACGTTTACGATATTTCCCACGATGTTAAAAAATTTAATCCACGGAAAGCGAAAATCCACATTACAGTGGTAGTTCTGATCCTCTTCTGGACATTTGCCCAAGCTGCATTAACCGTAATTTTCACTGATTTAAAACATGGGCAGTACCCTTACAACGAAACATTTTATGCTTGTAGCATTGACAACTTGCAGAAGTCCCGGTGTTTACTTTTTTTTTACATATTTATTTTTTTGCTTTTATCAGGTAACAACGCCTGTTCTCTTTGCATTGTTTTACATTCTTTTGTGCTATCGACTACGAGGTATGTTAATGCACATAAATTCAAACATAAAGGAACTATCATGGCAACGTCACCAATTCACTGAAATCATGCACTGCATAAATACCTACAAGCGTAGCCTTCAGGTTGTGGATCATTTTCAGGAAGTGTTCTCTCTTCCGAGTTTTCTCTTCATGGTGATTTCCTTCACTTATATGTTCTGCATGATCGCGATGATAAACAAAACTACGCTGAAAGGGCAACCGAACCCGTATATAGAACACATTTGCCAGATTCTTGCTATTTTATGTATGTTAGTTACAGCTGTGTTTTTGTATGCTTCAGAAGTTCCTGCCAAAATCATTGGGGTAAAAAATACGTTACATTCGCTACATGAAGAGTCGTTTGTGTTAAATGATCACAATACAGAACTGCAGATGTATCTAAAGACTATTTCCGATAAAGATGTGCGCGTACTTTCTGGATGTGACGCAATTCTTTATACTAAGGGAACTGTGCTCACTGCTTTTGCAGCACTTGTCACTTATTCCCTGATGATTATGCAATATTAACGTTATCTAGTGTTGTTGCTGTCATTACGGAAAGACGAAAAGACTTCAACTGCGAAAAGTGTATAACTACACAGCATGACAGAGAAAATGCCAGAAAACGAAGACATGAACTCAGCAACATGCAAATTGCAGTGTGGGTGCACACGTGCAAGTTATGCAAATGATTGCATTTGTAGGGCAAACGCACGAACGGCGAGCGAGATGTCAGTGGACAACCAGCCCGTGAAACCATTGGTCAAGACGACGTTACGGCAGCGAGAATTGAGTGGTTATGCTGTAACCGTGTCTAGATAACGAACAAGGGGTGCGAATACCATTAAGATGCCGTCGTACGCGATTTCGTTGGACGGATGAGTTCACGACAGGTGGCATTGTAAGACTTCGTACCGCCAGAGATGGTTCATGCGTCGTATTACATGAGAAACTCAAAATCGGAACCACTGCCTCCAAAATAACCTTCGGCCGCATTTGGAGACAGTGGTCCAGGGAAGGATATGTGCAACGTCGTAGCTGGACCGGAGCACGGAAACGGATGTCCCAGCCCACCATCCATCGACGCATCCGACGTCATGCCGTAGCGGACCCACAGGCCACAACGAGAGATATTTTGCTTAGTGTACAGGGAGGCTTGGATGCTCCGGTGTCGACGCGGTCATTGTCGCACCTATTGGCTGAGTCTGGTTTGCTGTCCAGCCGTCCATTGCGAAAGTTACTCTTAACAGCGAGCCATCGTCGTCAGCGTGTCGCTCCAGAGCTACGGAGGTGCCGACTGGAATAGTGTAGTGTTCAGCAACAAATCGCCCTTCTGTCTCACCACAGATGATCGCCGCGTGAGAGTCTGGAAGCGACTTGGCCAACGTCCGGATTTTTCCGCCATTGGGATCGCCAAACCGATCGGCAACGTGGATTAACATGGTGTGGAATCCTATCAGCGCCAACAGCCGCTTAACGCCAGAACGGACACATTGACGGCACTCCGCTGTGTTGAGGAGGTGCTGCAGCCCGTGGCACTACCGTACCTGAAGTGCATCCCAAACGCCGTTTTATAAAAGGATAACGCCCGGCCGCATACCACTCATATCATCCTGAATGCTTTACACCTTGTGCGTATGTTTCCTTGGCCAGCACGATCACCCGACCTCTCGCCCATCGAGCATCTATGGGACACGATTCGATGTCAGTTGAGTATTCTCTGGCCCTCGCAAAAGAAGGATGAACTGTGGTCTCGGATCAACACCACATGGTCCACGATACCCCGGGATTCTATTCGAACTCTCATTGCCTGGATGCCACGTCGGATTCAACGCTGTGTCGCCCGAAATGTGTAAAACACTCCTTATTGATCATCTTGTATATTCGTCCGCTGGAGCCTAGTCTGTTTGTGACAATTAAATCATTTGTTCAGGACCTACGTGGCTATCTGTGCGTGCTGTCTGGTCTGGTTTCGAGCATTCCTGCGTGGTGTGGCATTTTCTCTGTCACGCAGTGTATTTGGATGAGATTTAACGTTTTATATTAATCGCCTGTACGCAATATCATGATCATAGAACGTCGCAAATTACGACATTTGGAGAAAATACTTCGATAAAAAGACATATAGTTACCACAACACGAAATTCGATGCTGCCATTAATGCTTTTTTTCTGTAGTGGGTCCAACTTCCAGAGATACATCTCGGGAAAGAATAGCAGAAACTTTCACTTATATGGGGCTGCTCGTACTGGATTGTTTTGTGTCGCTTCTCAAGAGTAAAATCTAAATGTTTCCACGTGCATAGTATTTCACATAGAATCTTTGTGGCACCTATTTACGGAGAGTATCATCAGCTCAGGATTCTCCTAACTTGAGAGTGATTCGCGAAAACTGGGACGACTTCATCGCAGCTACATCATTTTGTTTCGGTTGTGTTTTCAGGTGTAACGCCGTAAATGTTTTCTCAGTAGAAGTCAATATAAGAAGCTTTTGTATTCCAATCCGCACCACTAATGCAACCGCTAATTAAAATGATCAATCATAGGGCCAAACTGGTAGCAATCCTTGGACTGTTGGCTATTCTTCACATGCTATGACAGAGAAGTGAGGCGTTGAATCGCAGTACAGATAAGGTTCACAAAAGGATGGAAACGTCTGTTATATAAGTATTACATTTTGAAATTGCTCACTTTTTGATTTATGAATATGAAGTGATGATTTTGTGTTGTAGAATTATCCTGTTTAAACTGCATTAGATTAATCACATTAAAGGTTACTTCAACTTAAAACTGAACTGCCACTTAATGATTTTAATCTCGTAAACCTGTTCATTCTATTGGGTTGGTGTGAATTAAATTTCCGGCAAAGTACCAGCACACGTGGACGGAGAGAACGGAAAAGTAGGACAACTTACCTAGGTAAAATAATCCTTCTCGGCATTAACGCATAGTTGCCATCTCTCCGGCAAGGCCATGATCCCCGAATGAATAAAGTCTTATGGCTGGGACACGAAGAAGTCATCAAATGCACGTTGAACTTCGTTGTCTATCGTGAACTATTTCGCGGACAAGAAGTTATCCAGACGATGAAACAGATGATATTATGGCGGAGACATGTCCGGGAAACAGGTAAAGTGAGGCAGTGCTTCGTAGCCAAAGGCACTTAGTGTCAGCATCATTCGTTGTGCGACATGAGGGTGAGTGTTGTCCTGGGTCACAAGAACACCATGTCTGTTGACCAGAGCCGGCTGTTTCTGCAGCAATTCCCGGTGCATCTGGTGTAATTCGGCACAATAATATTCTGTAGTGATGGTGTGGCCTTTTGCCAAGAAACTCCGATAATTATTCTACCTTTGAACGACCAGACAAGGATATCATCTTCTTGATGTGTAAGGGTGGCTTTGGATGCAATCCAGCAGCCTTTACTATTTTGCACATCATTTCCGATTATCATAAAGGACCCACGTTTCGTCGCAGGTGACGATTCGATGCAGTAGAGGTTCCTGTTTATTCCTGGAAAGCAGCGACGCGTAGACTTCCAAACTCCTATTCTTGTTGGCAGTTGTCAACTCATGGGGCAGCCAAATGACCAGCTTTTCGACTTTTCCCAACGCAGCCTGACGCTGAACAACTGTTGTGTGGTGGACAACTACCTCTGCCGCTACCTCACGACACGTTTCTCGGGGGTCCGTTTCAACCACGAGTAACAGAACATCGTCAGAAACATCATCACGTGCTTCGTTTTGCAGGTCCGCATATCAGCTTCGAAACTTCACAAACCATCCCGGAATGGTTTGTTTGTTGGCTGTATTCTTCCTAAGTGCTTCTTTTACTTTTCGAGCCGCAATTCCTGAAGAATAGCCCAGTTTAAATTCATACAGGAATTTGACTCTCAAATCTGGTGTGTGCAGGTTTCCTTTGCAAGCCACGTTACCTTGTTCTTCACACACGCCTGAACCTTGTAAACCACGCATGAACATTGTTCTTCACACATGTGATAGCTATTTATAGTAATTCTGTGACGTAATACCCGCAACACCTGTGGATGGTCCCATTGCTCTGTTTTGGGAGCCTGTTTGCGCTGCACATTCGCGCCGAACATTTCATTCGCACCAACCCAATATATCGCTCGTTGCTGGTTCGTAGCATCTGCAGCTTTAATTAAACAAGAATACTTCTATGATTATACTACGTCCGAATAACTACAAGGGTAAGTTATGAGATGGTGTTTACAAAATCCATGTCCAATTTTATCAACTTTGCCAGCACGTCAAACATTCTTCAATAATCGCTTCGTTTGTACAAACAAGATGAATGGATTTCACCCTACTATACATTTAACAAATATCTCTACCATAATTTATATAACGCTCTGAAGATTGCTTTCTTATGGTATTTAAAATGCAAGCTGAAGAGCAAAAACATTATGAGCCACTTCCTAATATGGTGTCGGTCCTTTACGTTCTCCGCCAAAACAGATCTTGTATGGTCGCAACAAGGATTATAAAGCTGTATTGTGGTATCTGGTACCAACACGTTACCAGTATATCCATTAACTCTTGTAAGTTACGCTGCTCAGCTGCCGCAGAGCAGATTTTCTGTTTCAAAACAAGCACAGATGCTCTATTGAATTAACACCCGCGGAATTTGGAGGCCAGGGTGATACATGGAAGTCGTCCTCATGTTCGGCGAACAATTCCCGAAGCACACCGCGTTATGCTGTTCAAAGAAAGCTCTGCTGGAGGAGAATACCTTTGGCATGACAAGACGTACATGGTATGTAATGCTGTTTACGTGAATGTTAGACGTCAAACTTTCCTACACATGAATGACGAGACCCAGGGCGTTCCAGAAGAACACTGACCGAACCATTAGGCTTCCTCCTCTGGCTTGTTTTCGGCCCAAAGTTGATCCTTTTGCAAATACTTCCCCAGGTAAACGACGCACACATACCGTGTCGTCCTCATGGTGTAACAGGAACAAGATTAATCAAGCGAGACTACCTTCCAATCATTCGAGGTCTTATGTTGATGGTCGCGTACCCGTTGCAGATGCTTTCGACGATCAACAGAGGCTAGCATGAGCACTCGGGCCAGCCTTCGACGACGACGCCCCATGTACACGATGTGCTACGTGTTGCGTGTGTGTCATCTTACTCGATGAACTGCGTGTTGTGACACATTATTCCCGTTACCAGCATTCAAATTACCGGCACATTGCGCCACAGTATCCTTTCTTTTGGCTAGTACCATACTAGATAGCATTCACTCACCTCTGGCATCGATGAGAAATGGTCACTACGTATTTTGCAGGCTTATTCACTCCACGGGAAACTCTTTGGAGGTACTAGCCACGGCTAACCCTAAGCACGTCACAAGCCTGCCCGTCTCGGAAGTCCTCTGAAAAAGTCTTTTGGCCAATTCTCTTTGGCCGTTGTCATGCTCACTTAGGTCCACTGCGTTTCTCGTCTGAAGAACAAGAATAACTAAGGTTAACATAGTTCAGTATCAGGTGTCATTTATATAATTCCATGACCTTCACACGAGCTGTTTTTTACCTTCAGTTGCTTTGACTTGCATAAGTATGCGCTGGTCATAATATGTTGTCTCCTCGGTGTAGATCTCCGCCACATATCGCAGTATAACATAGCTCTGGTTATATCGCTCTTAGTGTCAGCTGTTACTCTGAAAACATCTCTAGCTCTGCTCACCAGCTGTTATACAAGAACACTTTATATTTGATTGTACTTTTACCCACGACCAACAATTTAAATATTATGTGGCGTTACGTCAGAAAACATTTACCGAAGATAAACATAATAAGCATGAGCACACAGAAGCTCAAAAGGAAGGTAACATTAGAACAATACGTCACAGTGTGTTTTATGGCATGTGGTATTGTCAAGAAAGTAGGATACAACGCAATAAGTTCTTCAGAGGTGATACAAAAGTGCCTGAATTCTAAAGAGGACAAATTTTTCGAATCCGTTTATCACGAGTATCTTCTACTTAAAGTGCGAATTTGTAGTATGTATTCAGAGCAACTTTATCGAAAGTTATAAGTGCATTCACCAAGTCTCAAAAAAAGAATAAAAACTAAAAGAACTGTGGCATAATGTACAGTCTGTACAAGCTGAGTGAAATATAACTTCCGACAAGGCAGAGGCTGTAGTTTGATCATACCGCAAAAATAACTGCAGAAACTGCCTCTACTGCAGCAAAAATAAAAGCAGAAATTGATGCGAGTCAGAGGAATCCATCATCTATTAAAACCGTTTCCCAGAAATTCCATAAAGTTAAAATTTAGAGCAGTGATGCTACTGCCAAGTCACTCGTTACTATTGCTTATGGAGGAAGGAGGATACAACTGTGGAACGAGCTGTTAATATGATCTCCGGATCATTAGAAACGCGGTATTACTTCCGACGATTTATCACATACTTTTTAGCACGTCTTTTGTAAAAGCGAGTTAGCAAAATCATGCAATGCATTAATTATGGTACGCTTTCTAGCATACCAGGAATCATTACTCAAGTTATGAGGATAATGGCTGGGGAATAAATCTCACTCCTGTGCCCTGACCTTTGACCCCATTTCGATGATAAGACCGGCATGACGTTAGCAGGTATAGGTGACTTAAGTCATACCTGCTGATGTCATGCCGGTGATTGGTGGCGCTTACACTCTTCGCCAGGTGTGTCGCAAAATGGTAGAGCCACTAGAATGGTTGTGAAGTTTCGCACCCAATGGTTGAAATCAGACAATATGGCAGAGATAAACATTTCAAATAGATGTTGCGGTGTTGTACGTGAGAAAAGGTAGCAAATGTCATGCAAATAAATGAGTATGAGAATTATAAAGATATTGTCGTTAGAGATACGTGTCCCAAAATGATAGAACCACTGGTGCATACCGTCATGTAATGCAAATATTACCGCAACTACGCAGCAGATTGTTGCTGCAGGCGCAAAAAATGACAATCGTTTCAGAGCGTTAGAACTGCGTAATTGGAGTTCGTTAACGGCAACCGAAAGTTTATGCGACATGGACCGTGGATAGCCATATACGGCGCCCGAGCAACCGAAAATTGATGCATTTAACCGGAATAAACTGTCCATTCGAGGTACTGCAAGATGTATTAATCGTTCCCATCATGTGGTTGCACATTATTTGACATCAAATGGATTGTATGACAGCAAGAAATCTACTGGCCGTCCTTCAGTTTTGACTTCACGTCAGAAAAGGTTGATTATACGTCGGATGAGTAACTCAATATCGAGTATCAGGCAAGTCTGGTCTGTTGTGGACATAAGCGTATCGAAATTGACAATACATCGTGTTCTAAAGAAGTGTCCATTTATTCGCAAATCGGAAAATGCGGTGCCGCCCTAAGCTAAGTAAAACACATAAACAGAAAAGATGTAACTGTGTTTAATACAATATATCATGGACTCAAAAATGACATAAAGTTATTTGGATTGATGAAGATAAGTTAAATTTGGATGGTCCGGACGGGTGGAAGTATTATTGGCACTACCTTCGAAAGGGAGAATTGAGTTACCTAAAGCTCCAACAATGTATTGGAGTTATAACCGTCTGGAAGGCATTCAGTGGACGTGGCAAAACACCAGTAGCCATTCTAACTGGACACTTGAATGCTGTGATCTACCAGCAGCTGTTGAAGGAGCATCTTGGGCCGTATTTTGAATCATTAAATGACTCTGAAGCTCAGTTTCAACAGGATAATGCACGCCCTCACACTGCAAACTCAACCTTGGAGTGGTTTCTTGCCAATGGAATCCCTGTCATCGACTGGACTGCATGTTTTGCAGATCTGAATCCTATGGAAAACATATGGGCAGCTGTCGCTCGTAAGGTGTATACTCATGGGAGACAATTCAACAGTGTTAGGGACCTTCAACTTGCAATTTTGAATGCTTGGGACAATAGTTTGCTACACCATTGCCAGAAACTAGTGAACTCCATGCCAAAACGTGTGTTTGATATCATCCAACAAAATGGAAGTTTAATTGGCTATTAAAAATCTGGTTTGACCCACATTTGTGACAGCGGTTCTATCTTTTTGGGACAGTCCCCAGTTCACCGTATTTGTTTGAAACCACCAAACAGGTACACCTTTTGTTATTTCACGTTTATTTGTGCACCCATATGTCTCACTGCATGACTACTTATACACACTCCTTTAAAATCACTTGATTGAATTATATTTTGTTATTTATCCACTTTCGCCTGTGGCTCTATCATTTTGGGACACACCTTATTAAACAAAATTGGTTCAGTATACCTCCGGACCGACATACTAAAGTTTTGTCGCAATAGAAGCATTTGTAGTCAAGTTATGGGATAATGGCTGTGGAATAAATCTCGCTCCTGTGCCATGATCTTTGACCCCATTTTGATGATATTAAACATAATTGTTTCAGTATACCTCCGTAACAACATACAAAAGTTTTGTCGCAATAGCAGCATTTTTAGTCAAGTTATGAGGATAATGGATGTCTAATAAATATCACCCCTGTACCCGGACGTTTAACCCCATTCCGATTATATTCAACAGAAGAGGTTCAGTATACCTGCGGAACAACATACTACAGGTTTGTCGCAATAGAAGCATATTTCTTCTAGTTATGAGGATAATAGCTGTGCAATAAATCTCGCTCTTGTGCCCTGACCTTCGACCCCATTTCGATGGTATTAAAAAATATTATTTCAGTATATCTCCGGAACGACATACTAAAGTTTTGTCGCAATAGAAACATTTTTAGTCAAGTTATGAGGCTAATGGCTGTGGAATAAATCTGGGCAGCCCAAATGGCGCACTGTTGTAAGCGATGGCCTCTGATCATTCGTCCAGAAGGGGTCCGGGTTCGAATCCCAATGAGGCTTCGATATTGTATTTGTCTTACGGCAGTGCCTCTCTCCCTTCCTTGGAACCAGTGACCCTAAATTAGCGACTGCTTATACACTGCCGGACAATTGCTAAGGACGGATGACAATAGCAACGATAGCAACCATAAAATGGAAGGCAGGGAAATGTGGAAATTAGCATAAGTGCGGGATACAGTAAGACGTGTTGTGCGTATGCAAATTTTGGATTGCCGAACTTGTTCGTGACGTCATAGCGCTGATAAGAGATATAAAGGATTTGACGCGTATTGACCGTTGTAGTTCAAACGCAAAGTTGAAAGGGAAAGAATCAATTGACGAACTTGCAATTTTCAGTATGTCTTCCCGACATCACCTAGATGATTTTACGCGTGGCCGTATTATTGGCAAGATTGAAGAAGGGCGAAAAATAACAGATGTTGCCAGGGAGTTCGACGTCAGCCACAGTGTTGTTTCAAGGCTTTGGAAATCATTTCAAACAAATGGAGAGTGTAGCAAACGTGACGGGGGAGGTCGTGTTCGCAGTACGACACCTGCAGAAAATCGGTACATAGTGCTATCAACAGAGACACCGGCGCAGCACAGCTAGTGAGGTAGCAAATCAGTTTATGGCTGCTACTGGCATGCGGATCTCCCGAAAAACTGTCGCCAGACGTTTGCATGAAGGAGGACTATACGCCCGCCGTCCTGTTGTGTGCATCCCATTGTAAATACGTCACCGTACCGCCCGTTTGCAATGGTGCCATCAACATCGCAATTGGACTGATAACGACTGGTCTGCTGTCCTCTTCTCAGATGAGAGTAGATACAGTCTATCGTCTGATTGTCGACGACAACTGATCTGGCGTGATAGTGGTACTGCATATTGTCCAGCAAACATACAGGAAAGGGACCGATATCCGACATGTAGTGTCATGGTATGGGCTGGCATCATGATCAATGGCCGTACGTCCCTGTATGTGCTTCCAACTGGGACTATAACTGGCCAACGATACATTAATGATGTTCTGCTACCTCATGTTCGCATGTTCCGTGGGGCTGTCGGTGATAGATTCATTTTCATGGACGACAACGCAACATGTCATCGAACAGTCTCTGTCCAGGAATGTCTTGAGAGCGAGGATATTCAACGCCTCGTATGGCCAGTACGTTCTCCAGATTTGAATCCTATTGAAAATGTGTAGGATTATTTGGGGAGGAGTCTTGATGGTCGCCAATGCCCTCCAATAAACAAGGACACCCTCATCCGTGCACTGACAGAGTAATGGATTAAATTACCCCAACAGCTGCTTGATAATGTTGTGCAAAGCATGACACGACGTGTGGAATCTTGCATCGCCCTCCATGGTGGCCATATCCCGTATTGACGTCTTACGCCGGAACGCCTGCGGATGGTAATTGCATTTTTTTCACGTTTACGTATTCTGCACAAAATGGTCTGTTTGTCCCTTGAACACGTTCTAAAGCCTTCTGGATTTCAGAGCACAATAAATTGTCTTTCTTGTAATGTCTTGGCATTCTGACATTATTTTATTTCACTTGGCATCCAACCACACTTCCTTTTTTATGCGCTATATAGCCGTTTATGATCCCTCCTTAGGAATTGTCCAGCAGTGTAGCACATTGAGTTGCTCAAGGTAATCGCTAAACCTCCAACCAAAAAAAACAAACACAATCTGGCTGCTGTGCCCTGACCTTTGACCCTATTTCGATTATATTCAACCGAACCGGTTCAGTACATCTCCGGAACAACATGATTACGTTTTGTCGCAATCGAAGAATTTTTAAGTAAGTTATGACGCATAAGGGCAACGGAATGGATCCCGCGGCTATGTCTTGACCTTTGACCCCATTTCGACCATTTTCAATAGGGTTTCTTCCCAAGTTATCCCCTACCACATAATAAAATGTCATCGAAATCGAACCATTTTTACGCGAGTTATCGTGCGGACAGACAGACAGGCAGACGGACAAAGCTGGAGCAAATATGATCCTTTAACCTACGGTTCGAAAGCGTAAATAAGATCATGCTTATGTTATCGGTTTGTCAGTCCATCCGTCTGTTGATACCATATCTCTGCAACTATTAGTCCAATTTAAAATAATATTTTTGTATTGGGAAGCTTGAATTGTGCGAATGATGATCCTTGATTTCGTTTTTCTATACGATGCACAATTTTTCCACTAGGTGATGTAAATGCGGATGATGTCGAATCCGAAATACATTTTATTCCATATATTTGCTTCTAAACTTCCGATTGAAAAAAAATCTTTTACGTTTCGATTCCACTTATGTCGAAAAGTATTTTAAGTATAGTCACATTTTTACGCTTTCCAACCGTAGGTTGAAGAAGCGTATATGCTTCAGCTTTTTCCGTCCGTCTGTCCGCAGGCTAACTGGCGTAAAAATGGTTCGATTTCGATGAAATTTTAGTATGTGGTAGGGGACCCCTGTGGACGAACTCTATTGAAAATGGGACAAATGGGATCAAATTTCACGACGTAGAAGCTTGATCCATTCCATTGCCCTTATGCGTCATAACTTGCGTAAATATGGCTCAATTTCAATCAAATTTTACTATGTGGTAGGGGACCGCCTGGAGATGAACCCTATTCAAAATGGGTGAAGTGGGGTCAAAGGTCAGGACACAAGAGCGGGACGCATTCCATTGCTCTTATGCATCATAATGTGCGTAAAAATGGTTCGATTTCGATGAAATTTTAGTATGTGGTAGGAGACCACCGGCGGACGAACCCTATTGAAAATGTACGAAATGGGGTTAGAGGTCAGGACATAGGATTGGAATCCATTCCATCGCCCTTATCCCATATTATTAAAGTGGACGTCAAGAAAATTTGCTTCCTATACTTCCAATGGAAAAACTTTTCTACACATTTCCTTCACAATTAATGTGTTTGTTCCCAAGGATGAAAATTTGAACATCGATTAAAATAACTTTATAATATAACTTGGAATACTTAATATTTTCTAAAACATAACCATAATTATATTAAAAATCAATAACTTTTCCTTTGGTGGTGTTGAAACCAGTAAAAAGATGGCGCGACCTGAACTTTGATGACGTCAGTAGACAAACAAATGTTGGATTGCATGATTATGGTTATGTTTTAGAAAATATTAAGTATTCCAAGTTATAAAATGAAGCTATTTTAATCGATGTTCAAATTTTCATCCTTGTGAACGCATTATTTATCCAGAAAAAAGACGGCGCGACCTGTACTTTCATGATGTCAGCAGACAAACAAATGTTGGATTGCATAATTATGGTTATGTTTTAGAAAATATTAAGTATTCCAAGTTCTAAAATGAAGATAATTTAATCGATGTTCAAATTTTCATCCTTGGAAACGCATTAACTGGGAAGGAATTGTATACAGAAATTTTTCCATTCGAAGTACAGGAAGCAAAATTACTTGACGTTCACCTAAAGGGAGCAATTCTTGTATGTATGTAAATTTTATTTTGGAAACGGCTCTAAGGATTTTGTTGAAAGTCGTTAACCTGCCGTTTTCTGGTACTAGAAATCGATTTAGCTTGATCTAGACTTTAGGAAAATTCGTTTAGCGGGTTAAATAACCACCCCGAATTACCAAGTTTTTAGTGTTATATGGTGTCGTCCCATTTATGTTATCCATGCTTAGAAATCTTATGACGTCACACTCGCAATTCAGATGTTGGCGGGCGGTCACGCCATCTGTCTCATTACGCCACGCATTGTGTATGGATCCTATTAAAATTTCATGACGTCACACTTTTGCGAGCAGATGGTCGCGATTCCCATCTGCCTTGTTACGTCAAGAGTTGTGTGCGTATGATCGTCCTCACGATAACTCGCGTATAAGTCGTTCGATTTCGATGAAATATTAGTATGTGGTAGGGAAATACCTGAGAAAGAACCCTATTGAAAGTGAACGAAATGGGGTCAAAGGTCAGGACATAGGAGCGGGATCCATTCCACTGCTCTTATGCGTCATAACTAACGTAAAAAAAGGTTCGATTTCGATTAATTTTAGTATGTGGTAGGGGACCACCTGGGGACGAACCCTTTTGAAAATGGGCAAAATGGGGTCAAAGTTCAGGACATAGGAGTGGAATCACTTCCATCGCCATTACGCGTCATAACTTACGTAAAAATGTTTCTATTTGGATGAAATGTTAGTATGTTGTAGGGGCCTGCCTGGGGACGAATCCTTTTTAAAATGGGTGAAATGGGTCAAAGGTTAGGACACAGGAGCGGGATCTATTCCATAGCCCTTATGCATCATAACTTACGTAAAATTGTTTCGATTGCGACAAAACTTTATCATTTTATTTCGGAGGTATACTGAACCAGTTCTGTTGAATATTATCGAAATGGAATCAAACGTCACGGCACAGGAGCGAGATTTATTCCACAGCCATTATCCTCATAACTTGAGTAATGATTTCTGGTATGTTGGAAAGCGTATCATAATCAATGCATTGCATGATTTTACTAACTTGTTCAATTTAAGCACAGCTTTTCCCCTATGGAGCGTAAAATTAAATTACGGTTTCCCTGATATCTCTACTTCTAAAACTCCGATTTTAATTTTTTTTTTGGCTTCAGGGAATATAGATCTTAATGGGAAATTTTTCACATATAAACTCTAATTTTTGGTAAAGAATGGTTTGGCCACCAAGGAAAGGAGGGGTGTTAATTTTTGCTTCTGATGTACTTGCAGCCAAATGTAAGCTTCTAAATTCTCGATTGAAAAGATTCGTTCGCGGACTGATGCCACTTAGGTTGATACACTTTTAAGGAATATTTTCTTCTTAAAATATTGCATGGTTCTCTACCAGGGGGCGTAGATGTATATCTTATTTGTGACAATATCTGTGCTTCAAATGGTCCAATTTGAAAACTTCCTTCTTCATTGGATAGAGTTTCAGGTGCCACATGTTTTTCATATAATTTCAAAAATTTTCAAGTAATTCATAGAATTTTCGCTAATGGGCGTAATCCGTAAATTGCGTTTTCCCCGATATTCCTGCTTCTAAAGCTACGATTTGAAAAATTCTTTCTGCACCGGATAGAGCTCCTGAGGAGAAATCTTTTTCATGTAATTTCTAATTCTTGGTAAAGAGTGGTTTGGCCCCAGGGGTAATAAGAACTGATTTCTGCTTCTGATGTATTTGCAACAAAATCTGAGCTCCTGAAAACTCGACTGAAAAACCTATTTCCTGGACCGATACCACGCACATCGAAAAAACCTTTTGAGAATACTTTCTTTTTAAAATAATGCATGTTTTTCCCGTCAATGGTCTTAGATGCATATCTTATATTTGTCGATTTATTTGCTTCTAAGAATCCGATTTGAAAAAAATCTTTCTTTGTTGGAGAACGTTTCGGCTGCGAAATATTTCTCATATAATTTCAAATGTTTCCTAACGTACAAGTCTGCAACCAGTGGGCGTAAGATTACGATTCAGTTTACAGCAATATCTGCGGTATTAAAAAGCCGATTGAGAAACTTTTTTCTTCTGTCAGATACTATTGTTTTCCATACTGGTTCTATTGACTTTGAGTAGCTTTGATAGATCATGAAAGAAATACGGGATTACACCATATAATACAAATTTTAAATATGACAATCCGATTTTTGGTGTAAATGTGAGAAGGATCTGGAAGTCCAGCTCCAGAACGATGAAATTTTCAAGTTTTCGGATATTATCTGACTTACCATCCTTGTCACATTTACACCAAATCTCAGATTGCCATCTTTAAAATTTGTAGCTTTGATAGATTTAATTCGCGTCAGAACGGATTCAAAAGACATGCTCTTTACACACGGAAATTCGGTGTCTTCTTTCTTGTTTTCAGCTTTTCTAAGAGGATCCGTTTGGTCATAGACGAAAGGGAAGTGTATAATCTCGACTATCAAACGTTTTAGTTAATCAGAAATAGTCGCGGCACCGATGTCTTGGTAATCTTTGAGTCTTATAGTCACGCCGAAGGGACGAGTTACAACCACTACATCTTTTCATATTGGGTACCAATTTCATCCCAAATTTCAAACATTGTTTTACCCCACGCAGTGGATTCTTTCATGACGAAAATGTTCCAATACACACAGCCAGATACGTCCACGCTTGTTTTGAGGAGCAAGAATCTGAAGTTAGAGATCATCCATGGCATGCACAATCACGAGATTTAAACATCACTCAGCCACTGAGTGCAGAATCGGACAGGAAAGTGGGTAGCAGATTTCTTCTACCGTTATATACATAGGTATGTACATTTTGGCTATATATGCGGTAAATCCGGTCATTTACCATACAAAGGTGGTAAAAGTCCGAAACATACTTGAAAACGCTTTCATTTCGGGCTTTTACCAAAACATTTCGGTTTTCCAACACTATTTCGGTTTACCAACACCATTTGGTTTACCAACACCAATTGATAGAAGTCCGAAATAAGCGATGAGTCTGTCAAAACCTGTAGTGCGCAGGTGCCAAATAAGGTGAGCGTGTAGTGCGCAGGACTCAATATGCTCCTCACTGTTTTTGTGCAAATCAGCCAATTTGCTTTGTAACTCCAAATGCCATAACAGTCAACCTTGCTAAAACAAGTAAGTTTAATTATAATTTGATAATGTTGAGGGAAATCCTGATTAATAAGTTACTTTTATTTCATGAACATTTTCTTGTTATACCTTAATTAAATATAGTAAAATAATAAAGAAATCATGTTGAAAGGTATTCTGGACTTTATGTTTGAAATTTAAATTGACAAAGACAAATTATTTTAAGCTATTCGTTTAATAGTGAAAAATACAGTTCTTCATCTCATAATATAAGGCTAATATAATTTCTTATTCCAATTGCACACTTTTTAAATAAACAATAATAAGCAGAAATATGAGCCCAGTACAACACATATCATATAAAAAATTATGATACATAAGTGACGCTTTCAATATTTTAAAACTTATAAACAAAACGCACTTTTACCAACTGGTGTTGGTAAATGCTGGCATTTTCTGGAATGGTTTGGTAAAAGCCCGAAACGAAAGAATTTACAAGTATTTTGCGGGCTGTTACCACCATAGCATGGTAAATACCAGGATTTACCGGTCAAACCTAGGATTTACCAATGCTCGGGCTTTTACAGTAACGTATACATATACATATATTGAATGCAAGGTCAGGTGATGCGCAACATATTCCAGCTTCTCCTTGACAAATATCAACCCCGCCTACCCGTGGTGCATCGTGTTCCCAATAAATGGGCTCTGACGACCGACGAATAGCTGTATAACTATACCCCCGGGATTAGGGGAAATGCTATCCCACACTGACCAACCACTTAGCCAACGTGGTGAAATATGGCCAACCAAAAGATACGTACACAATTTCAGACTTGGCCCTCAGTCTCCGGTAGCTAGAATGTACCTGGCCAAGGCAGCGACTAGTGCGACATGAAGGCAAAAAGTGCTGAGAAACACTGGAGGACCTGATTAGGCTGCCATCTAATGCTGACCATGGCTACGTTCCATGGACGTTCCCTATCTGCTGATTCAAGGCTCCTTGAATTGGAGGAAGAACTCGAAAAGATCAAGTGGGACTTGTGGGACTACGCGAGGTAAGAAGAAGAGGAAAAGATATCATTGAACTGAAAAGTGGGCATCTGTTCTACTATTGTGGGACAGATACTAGCAGAACTAGTGATGTTGGATTTATAATAAACAAAAGACTGAAAGTCAATATTCTAAAAAATGAAAGTTCCTCGGACAATTCTAAAAGATACCAGGCTGAGCCTATTCAAGCTTATGCACCCACCACAAGTCATCCTGAAGAAGAAATTTAAGAATTTTACCAGAAAATTCAGAATCTATATAACAAAGAAAAAACAGCACTTATAGATCATTATGGGTGATTTCAATGCAAAAATAGGGCAAAAGCAACAGAATGAAACTTCGGTTGGTAAATTCGGTTATGAGAACAGAAATCAACGTGGAAATACTCGTAGAGTTTGCAGAAGCAGAAAGGTTTTTCATCATGAACACCTTTTTCAAGAAAAAGCCACACTGGAAATGGACATGGAGACAGGACACATTCAAATGGGACGCCAAATGAAATTGATTTTATTACGTGTAACAAAAATTTCGTCATCGAAGACTGCAGTGTGCTAAACAAGTTTAACACAGGTAGTGATCATAGAAAGGTGAGACGTAAGATGCACTTCAACACTAAATTTCAAAGTGGCAAGCTCATAACACAAATGAAATGTATTAACATAACCAACCTTAAAAATCATCGAAATACCTTCAAGTTGGAACTCAAGAAAAGATTCTCTGCTTTATAAAGCTTACCATCGGAAGAAGAGGATCATTCTGAAGTTAATAGAGAACTAACTAAGATTCTTTTGGAAACAGCAACAAGAATAGGTGGTACAAAGAACAAGATACATACGAAGGAAATTTTAAGGAACACAAAAATGTTGATGCAAAAAAGAAGGGAGATGAGAGCAAATAAAAACAAATTTCCAAAGTGGAATATATAGAGCTATATAAGACAGTAGGAAAACGTATCACTGAAGACGTAAGGAAATTCAACTCTGAACTTATGGGAAAAGCAATTGAAAATAGCCAAAGCCCGAAGACAGCAAAGGGACATCTCGGCAAGGGAAGAAAACAGATTATGGTACTCAGAAAAAAGATTGCACTGTAACAACAGATAGAAGCGAAATTTTGACAAATGTGAAATATTTCTATTCAAAACTGTATGAAAGGGATGATACATCTATTCCAGACATTACGACAGGTACCAGTGCCAAAGTCCCACCAATCCTCCCTAAGGAAGTTACAAATGCAATTAAGAACATGAAACAACTTCGAAGAGCTCCAGGAGAAGATGGAATTACCGTGGACATCATACAGGAAGCAAGAGGAGAAACTGAAACTACACTCGCTCAAGTTTTCACCAGATGTCTCAATGAAGCGACGATTCCTGAGGATTGGAATAATGCTTTAATGAACCTGCTTCATAAAAAAGATGACGTTGAGGATCTCAGGAAATACAGGCCCATCAGCCTCCTATCAGTGGTTTATAAAATCTTCACTAAGGTTCTTTCACATCGATTTAAGATAACACTAGACATGGCCCAACCAAGAGAACAAGCTGGATTCAGGAGTGACTACAGCACTATAGATCATATCCATGTACTGAGACAACTAACTAAAAGAACAAGCTAATATAAACTCCCATTATGCATGGCTTTTATTGTCTACGAAAAGGCCTTCGATTCCGTGAAACCATCAGCAGTAACAATGGCTTTGAAATCCTGCAGTATTGAAGATGCATACATTAGCATTATTAATAACATCTATGAAAATACAGATGCAAAAGTTTGAATATTTGACGATACAGTACAAATAAGAAATGGAAAGGCAGGGTGACAAGGAGGCACCATAACTCCCAAACGTTTTAATGCCACGTGGCAAAATATCTTTCAATCATTGAACTGGGAAAACAAGGAGAAAACGATTATTGGATATTATTTATCTCACCTTCGTTTTGCTGATGACGTAGTCATTTTGGCAACTACCCCTTCAGAGCTGCAGAGTATGATCCAAGAACTTGCTGACAAGAGTAAAGACCTTGTATTAAAAATGAACTTTAAGAAGACAAAAGTGATGTACAATGCTTTTACAAGAAACGAGGATTTATCGACTGATGGAGAAAAGCTTGAGACAAATGATGCTTACATTTATCTTAAGCAGCTGATATCAAGTGAGGGTCACATTGATGAAGAAATTGAACTACGCATAAAATTTGGTGGGGAGAGCTTTTGGAAGAAACAGTACAATTTTTAAAAGCAGTATGCAAATATGTCTTAAAAGAAGAGTGTTTAATCAATGCATCCTGCAGTGCTTATGTATGGTCCTGGATCTTAACTAAAAGAGACGTCCAAACACTGCAGACAACTCAAAGCAGCATGGAGAGATGCATGCTTTGTGTAACCAGGAAAGATAAGAAGATGAACTTGTGGATAAGAAAAAATGACAAGAGTGGACGACATCATGACCAGAGGGAAATCACTGAAGTCGCAATGGACTGGACATGTTACCAGAAGAACGGACTACCGATGGACAACCAAAATTTTAGACTGTGGTCCAAGGGACAGGAAAAGACCCAGAAGAAGACCACATTTGAGATGGAAGGATGAAATTCGAAAGTATGGTGGAGTGACATGGAGGATACTGGCTCAAGACATACAATTGTGAAAGAAACGCGGGGCGACCTTCATCCAGCAGTGGATTGATAATGATTGACAATTACGATGATGGTGATGATACACTGCCGGACAATTGCTAAGGACGGATGACAATAGCAACGATAGAAACCATAAAATGGAAGGCAGGAAAATGTGGAAATTAGCATAAGTGCGGGATACAGTAAGACGTGTTGTGCGTATGCAAATTTTGAATTGCCGAACTTGTTCGTGACGTCATAGCGCTGATAAGAGATATAGAAAATTTGACGCGTATTGACCGTTGTTGTTCAAACGCAAAGTTGAAAAGGAAAGAATCAATTGACGAACTTGCAAGTTTCAGTATGTCTTCCCGACATCGCCTAGATGATTTTACGCGTGGCCGTATTATTGGCAAGATTGAAGAAGGGCGAAAAATAACAGATGTTGCCAGGGAGTTCGACGTCAGCCACAGTGTTGTTTCAAGGATTTGGAAATCATTTCAAACAAATGGAGAGTGTAGCAAACGTCGCGGGGGAGGTCGTGTTCGCAGTACGACACATGCAGTAGATCGGTACATAGTGCTATCAACAAAAAGACACCGGCGCAGCACAGCTAGTGAGGTAGAAAATCAGTTTATGGCTGCTACTGGCAAGCAGATCTCCCGAAAAACTGTCGCCAGACGTTTGCATGAAGGAGGACTATACGCCCGCGGTCCTGTTGTGTGCATCCCATTGTCCAGACGTCACCGTACCACCCGTTTGCAATGGTGCCATCAACATCGCAATTGGACTGATAACTACTGGTCTACTGTCCTCTTCTCAGATGAGAGTAGATACAGTCTATCGTCTGATTGTCGACGACAACTGATCTGTCGTGGTAGTGGTACTGCATATTGTCCAGCAAACATACAGGAAAGGGACCGATATCCGACATGTAGTGTCATGGTATGGGCTGGCATCATGATCAATGGCCGTACGTCCCTCTATGTGCTTCCAACTGGGACTATCACTGGCCAACGATACATTAATGATGTTCTGCTACCTCATATTCACATGTTCCGTGGTGCTGTCGGTGATAGATTGATTTTCATGCACGACAACGCAACATGTCATCGAACAGTCGCTGTCCAGGAGTGTCTTGAGAGCGAGGATATTCAACGCTTCCTATGGCCAGCACGTTCTCCAGATCTGAATCCCATTGAAAATGTGTGGGATGCTTTGGGGAGGAGTCTTGCTGGTAGCCAATGCCCTCCAATAAACAAGGACACCCTCATCCGTGCAGTGACAGAGTAATGGATTAAATTATTCCAACAGCTGCTTGATAATGTTGTGCAAAGTATGACACGACGTGCGGAATCTTGCATCGCCCTCCATGGTGGCCATATCCCGTACTGACATCTTACGCCGGAACGCCTGCGGACGGTAATTGCATTTTTTTTTCACGTTTACGTATTCTGCACAAAATGGCCTGTTTGTCCCTTGAACACGTTCCAGAGCCTTCTGGATTTCAGAGCACAATAAATTGTCTTTCTTGTAATGTCCTGGCATTCTGACATTATTTTATTTCCCTTGGTATCCAACCACACTTACTTTTTTATGCGCTATATAGCCGTTTATGATCCGTCCTTAGCAATTGTCCAGCAGTGTATATATATATACAATATATTAATATATAAAAATATTCCGGTTTTGGAAAAAAATATTGTGAACCTCTGAGAAATAGGTGATATGTTTTTATTAATAAGGGGTTGGGCCACTATTTGCCTTTAATATATTTCTTCCAATATTCTCGAAATAAATTCATACAGCTTTTGAACAGTCTCCAGTGGAATGTTGTACCATTATTCAGAAAGAATATCAGCCAATTGTTTCAGAGACATTGCAGGAGGTTATCTGGTTCTCACTCTGCCTTACAGAACTGCTCACATTAGTTCGACAATATTCAAGTCAGGTGGTTGAGCTGGCTAAGGCAGATGTTGAACTTCATTTGGTTCTCCTCAAACCAAGACTGAACTGTTCTGGCCGTGTGTATGTCTGGGGCATTATCATCTTGTAAAATGGCGTTATTGTTGGGAAACGACACTTGGACCTTAGGATGAACCTCATCTCCTAGAATGTCCAAGTACTCGCTAACAGCAACTCGACCATGTAGGGTAATGATTGTGGTCAGTCAAATACCAAAATATGTATAACAGTCCAAATCATCACAGATCTTCCCTGTATTTGACAGTTCGAAGCATACACTCCGAATTGTATACTTCCTTGGGGGTTCTCCATACATAAACCCGACCTATAAAAAACTACGAACTACACACCAACTACGTAGAAAATAATGTAACTATAGTAGTAATCCGAATTGATTGGCGTAGAACAAAAATCAGTTTTCCAAGCTTCTGCACATCAACCAGATGTCTTTTTCAGGGAAAGTAGACAGAAACTGCAATCTGAATAATACCACCCTTCATCTATTTGAACGCGGTGACCTGACTTTGAATTTGAACATATTGAAATTTTGAAAGCGTTCAAATTGATGAAACGTTCTATTATTCATATTGCAATTTCTGTCTATCTTCTTTGAAAATGCCATCTGGTTCATGTGCGGAAACTTGAAAATTTGATTTTTTGTTCTACGCCAATAAATTCGGATTACTTGTATAGTTTTACTATTTTCTACCCGACCTATATTATTGGGAATAATATAAATGAGGACTCATCAAACTACATCACATATCTTCAGTCATCAGCTGTTTATCTCTTCTCTACATATTGCGACGTATGCCTGTTATGAGATAAGAACCAGAGATAAAAAATTAAAATACAACAGTTGCTAAGGGGGAATGTGGAATGTGAAGTGTTTATTGTGGGGTATTGATTTGTGTGAAGTAGTATATGATTTCTATGCTATCCTGAAGTGCTATGATGTATTAATGAAATCATCTGGAATAAAGCGAATTTCTGTAAGTTTGACTTCTGTTTTAAATGTTTCGTCTGGCCGTTAAGGTTTAATTTAGGAACTATTTCATCGTATGGTTATGTTTTTAAAATAACGTAGAAGTGCGAAAAAACATTTACGTTATAATATATAAAACAGACTGTGTTTGTGTCTGTCGGTCGGATTTCACATAGAATTAGGCCACCTAGAGCGACGAAATTTGTTATGAAGATACCTGTAGACATCTTCTAGTGCACCTCGAAGCGATTTTTTTATTTGAATTTGACTTTTAGTTATTTAGTGTTATGCGTTCCTCCCCGATCTTAGTGTGTCTTTCCGCTTTGTTGACATCAACCTGATCACACCGATCGTTAAGGCGTGCAGAAATGTAGTTCACCATAAATTTTAGGCGTTTCTTTTTTAGAATTCCGTTACGACTTATTTCATTCGTAAATGTATTTATTACGTCCTTTTTTGTAAGCTTTGTTTGCCGATTGTATTTTGACCTTGATGGCGAAGAAGAAAAAAAATAGAACGTAGTTTTTCAATCTGCGTTATTAATTCAAAAGTGTCATGCGTCAGAAGGTCATCATACTGTGACGACGTTGTGAGCTAGAAAATAGAACGTTGTTTTAACGTAATTCTAAAAAGAAATGGCTCAAATTTATCGTGAATTATTTACATTGGACGTGACAACTACTAAATAATTCAAATATATTTTTTAACCTAATATTCTATTCCGGGAAGTTGCACTACAAAGTAGTATAAACCTTGATTTACCAGTCCTAATTTAATTGACGATATTGCTTTTACTTTAGACTATTACTAGCCCGTCAACGACGGGTACAACAGGATAGTGTTTTATAAACGGCACCGTTTGTTGCACTGTAGCCTTGGTTTCTGTGATTAAAGTTTAGCACTTGCAGCTCTTTAATGAATGATGGCTTTGTGAAGTTCTTTGTGGACTGCTTTTGTGGAAACAGGGTCTTCCAGGTGGAGATCGAGTTCTGCTGCCACTTTGATTGCGGTATCTAAGCGTTGTTTGGACACAATTCTTGTTACTGATCGACTGTCCCTCTTATTCAGTCTCGGTTTTTGTCCGCTTTTTTCTTCGCCGATGAAGTCTTTGTTGCTCTTGAAACACCAAATAATTTGGCAGCTATATTTCCAAATGCTCCTGTTAAATGGGTTCTCAGGATTGTAAGTCATTTCCCTAACACGAAATGCTGTTGAGCACAACTTGTACAACACTGGCATACTACTTAAAGAATGCATACGAGGAAAAGATATCATCATCATCATCATTGTCAACCATTATCAATCCACTGCTGGACGAAGGTCTCCCCAAGTTTCCTCCACAACGGTCTGTCTTGTGCCAGTCTCCTCCATGTCACTCCTGCATACTTTCGAATTTCATCCACCCATTTTCAATGTGGTCTTCTTCTGGGTCTTTTCCTGTCCCTTGGAATCCAATCTAAAATTTCGGCTGTCCATCGATGGTCTGTCCTTCTGGCAGTATGTCCAACCCATTGCCATTTCAGGGATTTAACTCTGATCATGATGTCTTCCACTCTTGTCATTTTTCGGATCCACGTGTTCCTCTTCTTATCTCTCCTGGTTACACCAAGCATGTACTTCTCCATGCTTTCTTTGAGTTGTCTGCAGCCTTTGTATGTCTCTTTTAGCTAAGGTCCACGTCTCTGCACCATACGTAAGCACTGGAAGGATGCATTGATCAAACACTTTTCTTTTAAGACATAATGGCATATTGCTCTTGAAAATTATGCTGTTTCTTCCAAAAGCTCTCCAGGCAAGTTTTGTACGCCGATTAATTTCTTCATCAATGTGACACTCACTTGATATCTGTTGTCCAAGATAAACGTACGTGTCTGTTATCTCCAGCTTTTCTCCATCAATCGATAAATCTTCATTTCTTGTAAAAGCATTGTACATCACTTTTGTCTTCTGAAAGTTCATTTTTAATCCCACTTCTTTACTCTTGTCAGCAAGTTCCTGGATCATACTCTGTAGCTCTGATGGGGTAGTTGCAAAAATGACTATGTCATCAGCAAAACAAAGGTGGGTTAGATAATCTCCATTAATCTTTATCCTCTTGTTTTCCCAGTTCAGTGATTGAAAGACATTTTCCAATAGGGCATTAAAGAGCTTCGGAGATATGGTGTCACCTTGTCTCACTCCTTTTCCAATTTTTATGTGTGTTGTATTTTCAAACAGCAGAATCTTTGCACTTGTATTTTCATAGATGTTATTAATAATATTAATGTATGCATCTTCAATACCGCAGGATTTCAGAGCCATTGCAACTGCTGATGGTTTCACCGAGTCAAAGGCTTTTTCATAATCCATAAAAGCCATGCACAATGGAAGTTCATTTTCCCTCGCTCCAATTCAAGAAGCCTTGAATCAGAAGATAGGGAGCGTCCGTTATATGTAGCGAAGGTCAGCATCGCCGCCCCGGTGGCGCAGTGGTCTAAGCGATGGCCTCTGATCATTCGTCCGGAAGGGGTCCGGGTTCGAATCCCGGTGAGGCATGGATGCTGTGTTTGTCTTACGGCACTGGCTCTCTCCCTTACCTGGAACCAGTGACCCTAAATTAGGGACGGGCGACTGCTTATAGCCCATTGAGTTGCTCACAGTGGTCGTTAAACCTCCAATCAAAAAAAAAAAAAAAAGAAGGTCAGCATCAGATGGCAGCCTAGTCCGGTCCTCCGGGTATTCTTAGCACCCTCTGCCTTCATGTCGCACTGGCCGCTGCCTTGGCCAGGTACATTCCAGCTGCCGGAGACTGAGGGCCAAGATTTAAGTTGTGGAGTCATTTTGGAGGGGTTTGGCCATAACTCACCACGCTGGCCAAGCGGGTTGGTGAGTGTGGGATGGCATTCCCTCTAATCCCGATGGTATAGTTATACCACTATTGGCGATCGTTAGAGCCCCTTTAGTGGGAACAGGCTACGTATAACGGACGCTCCCTATCTTCTGATTCAAGGCTTCTTGAATTGGAAGAGGAACTACAAAGGATCAAGTGGGACATCGTCGGGCTAAGTGAGGTAAGGAGAAAAGGAGAAGATCTCATTGAACTGAAAAGTGGACATCTCTTCTACTATCGTGGGACAGATACTGGCAGAACTAGTGGTGTTGGATTTATAATAAACAAGAAACTGAAGGATAAAGTTGTAGAAGTTGAAAGTTCCTCTGACAGAGCTGCACGACTCGTTATCCAACTCTCGAGAATATACCAGGCTCAGATTATTCAAACTTATGCACCCAATACAAGTCATGCTGAAGAAGAAATTGAAGAATTTTGTGAGGAAATTCGTGATCTAAATAATAAAGGTAAGCAGCACTTGAAGATAATTATGGGAGATTTCAATGCAAAAATAGGGCAACGGCAACAGAATGAAACTTCAGTAGGTAAATTCGGTCACGGCAAAAGAAACCAGCGTGGAAATACTCTCGTAGAGTTTGCAGAGGCAGAAGGGTTTTTCATGTTGAACTCCTTTTTCAAGAAAAAGCCACACAGGAAATGGACATGGAGACATCCAAATGGGACGACAAGTGAAATTGATTTTATTATGTGTAACAAAAAATTCGTCATAGAAGACTGCAGTGTGCTAAACAAGTTCAACACAGGCAGTGACCATAGATTGGTGAGATGTAAGATGCACCTCAACACTAAACTCGAACGTAGCAAGCTCATAAGACAAACAAAACGTATTGACATAACCAACCTTAAAAAACACCATAATACCTTCAAATTGGAACTGAAGAACAGATTCTCTGCTTTAGAAGGCCTAACATCGGAAGAAGTGGATGTTTCTGAAGTTAACAGAAAAGTAACCAAAGCTCTTATGGAAACAGCAACAAAATTAGCTGGGTCTAAGAACAAATTGCATGTGAACAAATTATCAGGAAAAACCAAAATGTTGATGCAAAAAAGAAGAGTGATGAGGACAACTAAAGAAGATGTGACTTCCAAAGTTGAATATATAGAGCTATGCAAGACAGTACGAAAAAGTATCACTGAAGACATAAGGAAATTCAACTGTGAACTAGTAAGGAAAGCAATTGAAAACAACCAATGCCTAAAGATAGCAAAGGGACATCTCAGTAAGGGAAAAAAACAGATTATGGCACTGAGAAAAGAAGATGGTTCTGTAACAAGAAATAGAGGCGAAATTTTGACAAGAGTGAAAGATTTCTACTCTAAATTATATGAAAGGGATGATACATGTACTCCAGGCATCATGAAAGGTACCAGAGTTCTTCCAGTCCTTCCAACAGAAGTTGCACATGCAATCAAGAACATGAAGCGGGGAAAAGCTCCAGGAGAAGATGGAATTACTGTAGACATCATACAAGAAGCAAGTGGAGAAATTGAAACAGTACTCGCCCAAATTTTCACTCGATGCCTTAATGAAGGGAAAATTCCTGAGGATTGGAACAACGCTACAATGATCTTGCTACATAAAAAAGGTGACATTGAGGATCTCAGGAACTACAGACCTATCAGTCTCCTATCTGTGGTTTATAAAATCTTCACTAAAGTTCTTTCACACCGCTTGAAGGTAACACTGGACATGGCTCAACCGAGAGAACAAGCTGGATTCAGGAGTGGCTACAGCACAATAGATCATATCCACGTACTGAGAGAACTAATTGAAAGAGCGAGGGAATATGAACTTCCATTGTGCATGGCTTTTATCGATTATGAAAAAGCCTTTGACTCGGTGAAACCATCAGCAGTTGCAATGGCTCTGAAATCCTGCGGTATTGAAGATGCATACATTAATATTATTAATAACATCTATGAAAATGCAAGTGCAAAGATTCTGCTATTTGAAAATACAACACACATAAAAATTGGAAAAGGAGTGAGACAAGGTGACACCATATCTCCGAAGCTCTTTAATGCCATATTGGAAAATGTCTTTCAATCACTGAACTGGGAAAACAAAGAGAGAAAGATTAATGGAGATTATCTAACCCACCTTCGTTTTGCTGATGACATAGTCATTTTTGCAACTACCCCATCAGAGCTACAGAGTATGATGCAGGAACTTGCTGACAAGAGTAAAGAAGTGGGATTAAAAATGAACTTTCAGAAGGCAAAAGTGATGTACAATGCTTTTACAAGAAATGAAGATTTATCGATTGATGGAGAAAAGCTGGAGATAACAGACACGTACGTTTATCTTGGACAGCAGATATCAAGTGAGGGTCACATTGATGAAGAAATGAATCGGCGTACAAAACTTGCCTGGAGAGCTTTTGGAAGAAACAGCATAATTTTCAAGAGCAATATGCCATTATGTCTTAAAAGAAAAGTGTTTGATCAATGCATCCTTCCAGTGCTTACGTATGGAGCAGAGACGTGTACCTTAGCTAAAAGAGACATACAAAGGCTGCAGACAACTCAAAGTAGCATCGAGAGGTGCATGCTTGGTATTACCAGGAGAGATAAGAAGAGGAACACGTGGATCCGAAAAATGACAAGAGTGTAAGACATCATGATCAGAGTTAAATCCCTGAAATGGCAATGGGCTGGACATACTGCCAGAAGAACAGACCATCGATGGACACCCGAAATTTTAGATTGGATTCCATGGATCAGGAAAAAACCCAGAAGAAGACCACATGGAAGATGGGTGGATGAAATTCGAAAGTATGCGGGAGTGACATGGAGGAGACTGGCACAAGACAGACCGTTGTGGAGGAAACTTGGGGAGACCTTCGTCCAGCAGTGGATTGATAATGATTGACAATGATGATGATGATATATATATATATATATATATATATATATATACATTATGACGAAGAAGTCTTGTCTTACTTCTACGTGAACTTAAAACATCAACATACTAAGAAATGGTTCATAAATGAAGGAAACCTTAACGGCCAGACGAAACATGTAAACAACAGAAGTCAAACTTACGGAAAAGATGCTTTATTCAGGATGTAGCAAACACATCGTAGCATAGCATATTGCACTAAACTCTCCACACACCACACAATACTTTTTTCTTAACGCTCCTTTCAATAACCAGTTTGCAATCAACGCTCTTAAAGCAACAACTTAGTCGCCGCTTTTAGCTCTTGTTCTTATCAATATCAGGCATACGTCACGTGCATTCAACCTCAATTGTGTTGCCAATCGTATTCGTTTGAGAGAAAGATATCGCGTTAAGAGTGATGAATAACAGAATAAACTCAAGATTTACATAGGGAAAGAAACTAAAAAGGAAAGTTAATTTCGAATATACGTCACAACATGCTCCCCTTAGAGCCAGAACTCTAAGAAGAAAATGCGTCTAAAAGAAAATGTGTCTAAAATGTCTGTCATGCTGGAAAGTGTCTGGCACTCATAGAGAAAATAACTCGTACTGGAATTTTACAACAAGATTTGTCAAAGCCTCTTTTTAGTGAAAGCGCCCGTTTTTAAAACACCTCGCAAGTCAAGGTCTATCGAGAGCACGAAAAATATCAGACAGCCATTCCATGATGCATATCCGCCGATTTTGCGTCATGTAAATTTTGGTTATTTCCAAAAATAAAGCTGAAACGGAATTTGGAGATAAGTTTTTTACATTGGTAAAAGACCTTGGGAAATACACTGGCGGAAAGTGAAAAAATAACACCAAGAAGGAATTGGCGGACGATCATGAAATTTACATATGTTAATGGGGTCGAGTTTACGTAGGTTTGATGTTAATTTCGGGACCAACCGGTGAGCGCTTACACCACAGCACGGCATAATATGCAAATTATCGTCGGTGGTATTTAAGGAGTACGGCGAAGTGAATGTAATCAGTCGTCGGCGTACGGACACATGCGAAGACCTTGAAAAAGCTGCAATGCCTGGACATGGAAGACGTGTACGATTTCAGCAGTTATCGGACTTTGAGCGAGGTCGTCTAAGCCGGCCCTCCCCACGGATTATATGTCGGACTTTGAGCGAAGTCGTCTAAGCCGGCCCTCCCCACGGATAATATATCGGACTTTGAGCGAGGTCGCCTAAGCCGGCCCTCCCCTCTGATTATATATATATTGCTCTGTGAACTACACCTGCCCCACTGTTCGGTCATTAGGCGAGTTCATTTCTCTATGCTGGGGGTAGTCATCATGTAATGGCTGATACGTGTAATTTCATCACAGTTCTTTTTTCTCCATCATATTCTATGTTTCTCACCGTATTTGTTTCATGACAAATAAACCTATATGTTGAACACGAACCGCTGCTGAAAATAACTTGTACTACACCTGCATGCAATCCTAAGCAATATATAAAAAGAAACGATATATACACTGAAGTGCCAGAAAATCTGGTACACCAATCTAATACTTGGTAGGTCTCCCACAGGAGCGCCGGACTGCAGAAATACGACGGGGCATGGACTCCACTAGCTTCTGAAAATATGCTGTAGGCCATGCACACCATACGTCCTGCAGAGCTTTCCACAATTCGGGTGTATTCCGAGGTCTCGGATTCCTGTGTTCGATAGCGCGTTATATGGCATCCCAAATGTGTTCTATCACTTTCAGATCTGGGGACTTCGGTGGGAATGGCAACACTCCAAACTCAGATGAATACTCCTCTAAACATAATGTGGTGTCCGGACACCTGTGTGGAGGTGCATTGTTCTTTTGGAACAGGCCCAACCCATCAGCATGAATGCAGGACATGAACGTGAGTATCTCGTTAGAAAAAATGCGCACATAGCGTTGTCCGGTCACAGACATTTGTAGACGTACCAGGGGTACCTGTGAAGTCCAGCTAAACACACTCCATACCATTACGGACCCCTCCACCAGCCGGTACAGTTCCCTGTTTACAGGCGGGATCCATGGCTTTATGGGGTTTGCGCCACACACAAATCCTTCCATCTGCCCGATACAGTTGGAAACGCGACTCGTCAGACCAGGCTACTTGTTTCCAGTCATCAAGTGTCAAGTGGTGGTGTTGCCGTGCCCAAGCGAGGCGCATAGCTCTGTGTCGTGCATCCATCAAGGGGAATCGAGTTGAGCGTCGGCTCTCAAAGCCCATATCATGTGGGGTACGTTGCACAGTCCGGACGGGGATGTATGTTGAAGGCTCCAGCATTGAATTCTGACAATACCTGCGAAAGTGTTGCACGACGCCTATCGCGTTAAGCGATTCTTGACAGCTGACGATTCACCCAATGTCTTTTTACGGCCACACTGGTATCGTAGGTTGGAGGTTTTGCCGGAAATCTTGTAATCACGGTACACCCTTGTAATGGTCGTCCGTGAAAATCCGAACTTCGTTTCTACCTCCGAATTACTATGACCCATCTCACGAGCGCCAACTATGACACCACGTTAAAAATCGCTTAAATCGTTATTGCTTGTCATTCTCATGCCGAAAACAGCTCTGACAGCTGGCAAGGATATCTATCGCTTTATATATGCACTGGCGGACGTAACCGAGTACGCGCATAGGTGACGTTGCTATGTATTTTGAATACGCTCGTCTGTACCAGTTTTTCTGGCACTTCAGTGTACATGCTCCCCTTAGAGCCAGAATTTTATATTGTGGAATAGAAGAAAATGCATCTAAAATGCTAGTCATACTGAACACTATCCTTCGCAAAAAATATTCTCGTACGAGACTTTTAGAACGGGAGTGTGAAAGGCATTTCTTCATGACAATGCCAGTGCTCAAAGAACTTCGAAAATTACTGCCTATCCCTAGCAGGAAAATATCAGACAGCTACTTCATACAGCATATGCACGATCTTGCGTCTTGGAATTTTTGGTTATTTCCAAACAAATTGAAAGCTATTTAGTGAGAAGTCATTTTCCGTGGTAAAACACACATTCAGAGTTGCCAAGTACTCTCCAATGAGAACACCACCAAGCGTTCCAGAATTGCATGGATATCTGCAAATTTGTATAGATGTTGGAGAGGAGCGCTTTGAAACACCGCAAAATTTTAAACAAAGTTAGTGCAAGCTGTTCAAAGTTGTTATGCGTATGCATGTTAATAACTCTCTAAACGTTTCCATGACGTAATATACTGAAGTGTTTACGCTTTTGTAGGATAACATGCAGTACCATTTTCACGACTTATAATTTCCTCAAAACCGTCAATGCATTAATACCCTAATTTACACAGGTTATTTCAAAAGTTTTGCACACTGCGCAGGCGCCGCCACTAGGATGATACAACGGAGGACATCGCTGTGGTTATCGACAACAGCAGTTTGGCCAATCGACCTAAAAAACATTGCATATGAATCAAACATGTCTATCGCTTCGGTTTTCGGAATCCTAAATGAAACATTGCAGAAGAGAAACGTAGCTGCCAAATGGACTCTTCATAATCTGAGTGAAGAGCAGCAAGCAGTTCGCAGAGGGATTGCAGAAGAATTGCGTCCACAGTACGAGACAGATGGCGAGCAGTTTTTAGACAGAATTGTTGCTATAGACGAAAATTGGATGCGAAATTTTGAACTAAAATCGCAGCCGATGGAGTGGGAGCATCCAGAATCACCTCGCCAGAAAAAATTCGCCGCCATCAATCGAAGGTTAAGCTGATGATGGCCGCCCCGGTGGGGCAGTGGTCTAAGCGATGGCCTCTGATCATTCGTCCGAACGGGGTCCAGGTTCGAATCCCGGTGAGGCATGGATGTTGTGTTTGTCTTACGGCACTGGCTCTCTTCCTTCCCTGGAACCAGTGACCCTAAATTAGGGACGGGCGACTGCTTATAGCGTATTGAGTTGCTCACGGTGGTCGTTAAACCTCTAAAAAAAAAAGCTGATGATGATTATGACTTATGACAAGGTTGGAGCGATATCAACACACAGACTGCCCGAGGAGGCCAGTGTAATAGATGAAAACTGCAGAAGGTCTGTGCAAATTGCTAGGTGCCCGAAGATTCTCTAAAGAAGGCCCGACATGCTTGAAGCCAGTGTTATCATTTTGCACGACGACACGAGGCCGTACAGTAAGAGATATTCTCGAAAGGTATGGATGGGAATTGCCTCTCCACGCGCCACGCAGTCTTGATATGAGCTCTACAGGCTATGGCTTGGTCTTAAAACTGAAGAAGTCTCACAGCGGCAAGCGATTCCGTACGATTCAGGGCGTTCTTAATGGGGCGGCATGAGTAATCCGACGCCTCAACCACGGAAGTGTCCTGACTGGAATACAAGACCTGCCCAAACGTTGGGCCGCTGTCATAAAAAGAAAGACATGGAGATTACTTCTAAAGCCTGTAAAGGTAAGTTGTGAAATAAATTCGCAATTAAAGAGATAACACACAGTGTGCAAAAACTTTTGAAATGACCCCTGTAAATACGACAAAATTACAGTTACATTAAATTCAGCAAACTATCATTCTCTAGTGATTATCTGGAGAAAATATCATCATTTCCTAATCTGAACAACAGTAAGTGTTCGATAGAAACAATAATATTTTTCTTGACAGAATTTCTTTTAAAGGAGGGAATCGAATAACTAAGAGAGATCACCTTCGATAAAAGCCTTTCGTGGAAAATGCCTAGTATACAAAGGAGACGACGAAGAAGCACTTTATATATTTTTGTTTTGGTTCTGAGTTGATTATTATAGTAACGTGCAATTTCATTATTTATAATCTATACCCAGCTCAAGGAGGTGTTCCATTATTATGAGACGCCATCTTCGTAAACACAAAATCTAACAAAAGAGTAAAAAGAAAAACTGATTACTATGCTTCTGAAATCATTTATTGATTTGAGATATTGAAAGGAAATGTCTTTCCTCAAAGAGAGTCCCCATTCTTTAAAAACAAGCGTTCATTGGCGTGCCTCCTACAGGCCGAGCTGATACGTGGCACAATTTGGGTTCGTTTCGTTCTCAAATCACGCCTTCAGTCTGAATTGATTTCATTGCGCCTTAGGTTTAAAATGATGAAGTTGGTAAATGTATTAAAACGCGTAGAAAAGAAACGTGCTTGTTCTGAGTCTTTGAAAATTCATGCCGCTTCATCCAACTGGAATGAATGCTATCGCCATCACATAGAGTGCAACACTGTGAAGTAAAATACCTTGCAGCGACACATTAAGAAGTAAATTTTGGCGTAAATCAAAGCTGCTTAGTGTGAACATAACGATTTGTGACTGTTTGCTAGAACAGTTCTGATTTTAAGTGATCACTGGATTTTTTGCGAACAGTAACTACTTAATACAGAGTAAGATCATTTTTTTATGTTTATGATAGAACTTTCAGTAGTTCGTTATGAGGATATATCAGTGAAATCGTTAATATTGCACACAACAGTATAAATCAGTTTAAAAATTGAAAGAAAGTGTAGCTAAAGAACTAGTTTCTTTCCTAACTTTTACCCATATTATTTGATATTTACATGAATAAGAAAATAATATTACATTATAGACGGGCACTTATGTAACCTCATTTCGTAGCTAAGATCCAATGCTCAGTTTTGTGCTCTTACCCAGAGACAAGAACTGTTGTTTCTGCAAGACATGTTCCTGTTCATTTTCGCTGAAATGTGAAGTACATAAATACTCCGTATCAAAACAGCGACAGCAAAACAACTTTTGTGGCTGTTATAAATGCTTCCTGAAGATAAAAAGAGAAAAGAGAACAACAGAAGCATAAATATAAAAGAACTTTCGCAAAAATGGTTAAGACTTAGTGTGATATTTTGATATAAACTCAAGAAATTGAAAACAGAAATTCATTAGATCTGCTTTAAAACTGACAAAGGCACCGAACTTCCATTCTCATCTATTCACTGTTTTGTTTACTATAAAAGCATTCCACGTGCCTGAAGTTATTTGTATGATGTGATAAATTTAAAACTTATGAAATATTTCTTACCTATCGTTTCTGAGCAGTTCTACGAATACTTGCAGAAAAAAAAAAAGGATATTGTGCGTGCCAATTTAATGAAAAGGATTTGTCCCAAATCATGGCAGAAATTTACCACTGGTATTGAAAATAAGTTAGATCTTCAACGAAGAAGTAAAATTTATTTCGAAACGATATTGAATTAAATTTGTTCTAGAAGATTTCCAAAACATGAAAAATATCTGTATAACGTCTTTGGTTTCCCGGAAAATACACAAGCAATTCAGAAATTTGCGAGAACTTTCCCTTAATATTTGATAATCCATGAAAAATAAATAACTGTTTTTACGGCAATTGCTACAAATTCAAAGTCACGATCATGAGAATATCTCGTGGCTTATTAATTTTACAATTACATAATATTAGGCATAAATCCATCAATAACTAAGGGAAAGAATGCTTCTAAATACTAAATAAGTTATTCTGAATAGCTAAAGGCTTTAGCAATCTTACCGCTTTATCAGAAACAGGGAAGAATTTTGTAAATCTGGCTTAAATATGACTAAGACTAATGAGGGCATTATGCACATAACGAAAAATAATTGGGTTCCAACGAGAGGCTGTTCAAATTGCTTTGAAATGGAGGACGCGACGAAATCTCGACTTCTTTCGGAATATGCATTCTTTGTTACTTGTTTCTCTTGTTTCGGAATTTGCTTAAATTGTAATCCTAAAAGAAGCTTCTTCTCCAAAATGATGTCCAAGTTTCCTATCGTAGCGTTCCACGTAGTGGTGGTTTACGTAGTTGGCTCAGCAACGAAGGGTCTTTTCTCCTCACCAGAAATGATCCACGCGGCTCTGTCTCAGGTAATTGCGGGCTGTTTCATATACGTCCTGTGGTTCTCCATTCGATCCAGAAGGTTTTCAATGAGCGCACTGTTGATCGACGTTTACGATATTTCCCACGATGTTAAAAAATATAAACCACGGAAAGCGAAAATCCACATTACAGTGGTAGTTCTGATCCTCTTCTGGACATTTGCCCAAGCTGCATTAACCGTAATTTTCACTGATTTAAAACATTTGCATTACCCTTACAACGAAACATTTTATGCTTGTAGCATTAACAACTTGCAGAAGTCACGGTGTTTACTTTATTTTTTAGCATATTTATTTTTCTGCTTTTATCAGGTAACAACGCCTGTTCTCTTTGCATTGTTTTACATCATTTTGTGCTATCGACTACGAGGTATGTTAATGCACATAAATTCCAAGATTAAGGAACTATCATGGCAACGTCACCAATTCACTGAAATCATTCACTACATAAATACCTACAAGCGTAGCCTACACGTTGTGGATCATTTTCAGGAAGTGTTCTCTCTTCCGAGTTTTCTCTTCATGGTGATTTCCTTCACTTATATGTTCTGCATGATCGCGATGATAAACAAAACTACGCTGAAAGGAAAACCAAACCCGTATATAGAATACATTTGCCAGATTCTTGCTATTTTTTGTATGTTAGTTACAGCTGTGTTTTTGTGTGCTTCAGAAATTCCTGCCAAAATCATTGGGGTAAAAAATACGTTACATTCGCTACATGAAGAGTCGTTTGTGTTAAATGATCACAATACAGAACTGCAGATGTATCTAAAGACTATTTCCGATAAAGATGTGCGCGTACTTTCAGGATGTAACGCAATTCATTATACTAAGGGAACTGTGCTCACTGCTTTTGCAGCACTTTTCACTTATTCCCTGACGATTATGCAATATTAACGTTATCTAGTGTTGTTGCTGTCATTACGGAAAGACGATAAAACTTCAACTACGAAAAGTGTATAACTACACTGCGTGACAGAGAAAATGCTAGAATACGAAGACATGAACTCAGCAACATGCAAATTGCAGTGTGGGTGCACACATGCAAGTTATGCAAATGATTGCATTTGCAGGGCAATCGCACGAACGGCGAGCGGGATGTAAGTGGACAACCAGCCCGTGAAGCCATCGGTCAAGACGTCGTTACGGCAGCGAGAAGTGAGTGGTTATGCTGTAATCGTTTCTGGATGACGAACAAGGGGTACGAATACAATTATAATACCGTCGTACGCGATTTCGTTGGACGGATGTGTTCACGACAGGTGTCATCGTAAGCCTTCTTACCGCCAGATGGTTCATGCGTCGCATTACAGGAGAAACTCGAAATCGGAACCACTGCCTCCAAAGCAACCTTCGGTCGCATTTGGAGACAGTGGTCAAGTAAAGGGTCTGTGCAATATCGTAGGAGGACCTTGGCAGGTAGACAGATGTCCGAGGCCACCGATTGTTGCCAGCCGAAGTCATGCCGTAGCGGACCCACAGGCTACAACGGGCGACATTTTGCGAAGTGTACGGGGAGGATTGGATGTACCGATATCGACGCGGAGAGTGTCGCACCTATTGGCTGCGACTGGTTTGCTGTCCAGCTGTCTGTTGCGACAGTTACCCTTAACAGCGAGCTATCATCATCAGCGTGTCGCTCCAGAGCTGCGGAGGTGCCGACTGGAATAGTGTAGTGTTCAGCAACAAATCACCATTTTGTCTCACCACAGATGCTCGCCGAGTGAGAGTTTGGAAGCGAATTGACCAACACCCGGATTCCTCCGCCACTGGCAGCGCCAAACCGATCGGCAACGTGGAATCATGGTGTGGAATGCTATCAGCGCCAAACGCCGCTTACCGCCGGAACGGACACATTGACGGCACGCTGGTATGTTGAGGAGGGGTGCTGCGGCCCGTTGCACTACCGTACCTGCAGTGAATCCCGAACGCCGTTTTATAACAGGATAACGCCCGCCCGCATACCGCTCATATCAAACTGAATGCTTTACACGGCGCGCGGATGCTTCCATGGCCAGCACGATCACCCGACCTCTCGCCCATTGAGCATCTGTGAAACACTATTGGACGTAAACCACCCTCGCAAAAAACGATTGTAACCTCCCACGCTTGCAAAATGAAGATGTACTGTGGACTCGGATCAGCACCACATGATCCACGATACCCGGGGTTCTATTCGAACTCTCGTTGCCTCGATGTTACGTCGGACTCAACGCTGAATCGCCCAAAATGTGGACTACACTTTTAGTTGATCATCTTGTATATTCGTCCAGTGGAGCCTAGTCTGACAATTAAATCATTTCTTCAGGACCTACTTGGCTATCTGTGCGTGCTGTTTGGTGTGTTTTCGAGCATTCCTCCGTGGTGTGACATTTTTTCTGTCACGCAGTGTATTTGGATGAGATTTAACGTCTTATAATAATCGCCTGTATGCAATATCATGATCATAGAATGACGCAAACTACGACATTTTGAGAATATTCTTCGATTGAAACATATATGGTTACCACAACACGAAATTCGATGCTGCCATTAATGCTTTTTTCTGTAGTGGGTCCAACTTCCAGAGATACATCTCGGGAAAGAATAGCAGAAACTTTCACTTATATGGGGCTGCTCGTACTGGATTGTTTTGTGTCGCTTCTCAAGAGTAAAATCTAAATGTCTCCACGTGCATAGTATTTCACATAGAATCTTTGTGGCACCTATTTACGGAGAGTATCATCAGCTCAGGATTCTCCTAATTTGAGAGTGATTCGCGAAAACTGGGACGACTTCATCGCAGCTACATCATTTTGTTTCGGTTGTGTTTTCAGGTGTAACGCCGTAAATGTTTTCTCAGTAGAAGTCGATATAAGAAGCTTTTGTATTCCAATCCGCACCACTAATGCAACCGCTAATTAAAATGATCAATCATAGGACCAAACTGGTAGCAATCCTTGGACTGTTGGCTATTCTTCACATGCTATGACAGAGAAGTGAGGCATTGAATCGCAGTACAAATAAGGTTCACAAAAGGATGGAAGCGTCTGCTATAAATGTATTACATTTTGAAATTGCTCACTTTTTGATTTATGAATATGAAGTGATGATTTTGTGTTGTAGAATTATCCTGTTTAAACTGCATTAGATCAATTACATTAAAGCTTACTTCAACTTAAAACTGAACTGTGACTTGGTGACTTTACTCTCAGAAACCTGTTCATTCTATTGGGTTGGTGTGAATGAAATTTCCGGCAAAGGGCCATGACACGTTAACGGCGAAAACGAAAAAGTAGGACAAGTTACCTAGGTAAAATAATCCCCCTCGGCATTAACGCATAGTTGCCATCTGTCCGGCAAGCCATGATCCATGAACGAAAAAAGTCTTATGGCTGGGACACGAAGAAGTCATCAAATGCACGTTGAACTTCGTTGTCTATCGTGAATTGTTTCGCGGACAGGAAGTTATCCAGACGATGAAACAGATGATATTATGTCGGAGACAAGTCCGAGAAACAGGTGAAATGAAGCAGTGCTTCGTAGCCAAAGAAACTTAGTGTCAGCATCGTTCGTTGTGCGACAGGAGTGCGGAGTTGTCCTGGAGCAGAAAAACATCATATCTGTTGAATAAAGCCGGCTGTTTCTGCAGCAATTCCCGGTGCATCTGATGTAATTCAGCATAAAAATATTCTGCAGTGATGGTGTGGCCTTTTGCCAAGACACTCCAAAGAATTATCCTGGCAATGGACCACCAGAGAAAGAGCATCATCTTCTTGATGTGTAAGGGTGGCTTAAGATGCTATCCAGCAGGCTGTGCCTCGCTTTACCATTGTGCAGATAGTTTCCGATTATCATAAAGGACCCACCTTTCGTCTCAGGTGACGATTCGATGCAGTAGAAGTTCCTGTTTATTACTGGCATGCAGCGACATGCAGACTTCCAAACTCCTAGTCTTGTTAGCAGTTGTCAACTCATGCCGCAGCGAAATGCCCAGTTTGTTTACCTTACCCAATCCGCTTCAACCACACGTAAGAGAAACTCGTCAGAAACAGCAACAGGTCGGTGACTACGTGATTCGTTTTGCAGGTCCGTATCTCCGCTTCGAAACTTCACAAAGCATCCCGGAATGGTTCGTTCGTTAGCTGTATTCTTCCCAAACGCTTTGTTAACGTTCCGAGGGGCAATTCCTGAAGAATGGGCCAGTTTAAATTCATACAGGAAGATGACTTTCAAATCAGGTGTCTGCAAGTTTCATTTGCAATTCACGTTACCTTTTTCTTCACACACGCCTGAACCTTGCAAACCACGCCTGAACCTTATTTTTCACACACGCTTGAACTTTGTAAACCACGCCTGAACCTTGTTTTTGACACACGTGCTGTCTATTTATAGTGACACTGTGACCTAATACCCGCAACACCTTTTGGTGGTCCCATTCCGTTTGTGGTAGGGGCCTGTCTCCACTGCTCCTTCGCGCCGGACATTTCATTCGCACCAACCCAATAAATCGCTATTCCCTTGTTCGTAGCATCTGCAGCTTTAATTAAACAGGAATACTTCTCTGATTATACAACTTGGGTAAGTTATGAGATGGTGCTTACGAAATCCAAGTCCACTTTTATCATCTTTGCCAGCACGTCAAACATTCTTCAATAATCGCTACGTTCCTATAAACAAGATAAATGGATTTCACCCTACCATACATTTAACAAATATCTCTACCATAATTTATATAACGCTCTCAAGATTGCTTTCTTATGGCATTTAAAGTGAAAGCTGAGAAGCAAAAACATTATGAGCCACTTCCTAATATGGTGTCGGTCCTGCACATGCTCCTCCAAAACAGCTCTTGTATGGTCACCACAAGGGTTGTTAAGCTGTTTTGACGTGCCTGCACCACAGGACGCGCATGAGATAAAGACAGATAGCAGCGAGAGCATACGTCCGCTTAGCTCAGTTGGGAGAGCGCCTTATTCCGGAATGAGGGGACCCGAGTTCGATGCCCGGCGTGGACAAAAATGACGGAGAAATTTACTTCGTTATATTGGCGCCAGAACTTCAAGAATGACCTGGCCGTTAAAGTTCTCGCAATGGTGTGATGTTCTTTCCACACCGCGAGACAGGTAAAAATAAGAGAATCCCTTCTTCACCGCTTCGAAAAATAAATGTGTGTTATGCAACGTTCCACACACTAAATTGACTGGGAGTTCTCAAATGTACGTTCTTCAACGGATGACTGCTTATAGGGACACATGGGCCCGGCTGACCCGTGGGACATGGACCCGGTCCTCTTTCGGTTTAGGGGGGATGTGACGTACCTATCCCGCAGGACACACATGAGATAAAGACAGATAGCAGCGAGAGCACATGTCCGCGTAGCTCGGTTGGAACAGCGACTTATTCCGGAAAAAGGGGACCCGGGTTCGATACCCGGCGTGGACAAAAATGACGGAGAAATTTACTTCCTTATATTGTCTTGTGGTGTTTCGTACCAAAACTTTCCTACCAGATCCTTTAACTCTTGTAAGTTACGCTGCTGAGCTGCCGCCGATCAGATGTTCCGAAACAAATCACAAATGCTCTATTGGATTGATACCTGCGGAATTTGGAAGCCAGGGTGATACGTGGATGTCTTCCTCATGTTCTGCGAACCATTTCCAAAAAATAACGAGTTATCCTGTTCAAAGAAGGCTCTACCGGACGAGAGTGCTTTTGCCATCACAAGACGTACCGGGTCTGCAATGCTGTATAGGTAGACGTTAGACGTCATTGTTTCCTACACATGAATGACCAGACTCAGGGTGTTCCAGAAAAACATTGCCCGAACCATTAGACTTCCTCCACTGGTTTGTTGTCGGCACAAAGTCGATCTTGGTGCTAATACTTCCCCAGGTAAACGACGCACACATACCGTATCGTCCACATATTGTAACAGGAACGAGATTAATCGAACCAGACTACCTTCCAATCATTCGAGTTCTTGTTTTGATGGTCGTGTGCCTGTTGTAGATGCCTTCGAAGGTGAAAAGAGGCTAGCATGGGCACTCGGATCATCCTGCGACTACGCCACGCCATGTACTGTATATGTGTGTGTTATCTAACTCTATGTACTGTGTGTTGTGACACATTACTCCCGTTACCAGTATTCAAATTACAGACAAGTTTCGCCACAGTATCCCTTCTTTTGGTTAATACCATACGGGATAGCCTTCGCTCACCTCTGACATCGATGATCCATGGTCACCACATACCTTGCAGGCGGGAATTGGTTATTCAGTCCTCGAACCACTTTTTGAAGGTACTAGCCACGGCTGACCGTAATTACGTCACAAGCCTTGCCGTCTCTAAAGTTCTGTGAACAAGTCCTGTGGACATTTCTATTCGGCCGTTGTCATACTCACTTAGTTCCACTGCGTTTCCCGTCTGAAGAACAAGAATAACTCTGGTTAACATAGTTCAGTATCATGTGTCATTTATATAGTTCCATGACCTTCACACGAGCTGTTTTTTACCTTCAGTTGTTTTGACGTGCATAAGGGGGCTCTGGTCATAATATGTTGGCTCCTCAGTGTAGATCTCCGCCACATATCGCAGTATAACATAGCTCTGGTTATATCGCTCTTAGTGTCAGCTGTTACTCTGAAAACATCTCTAGCTGTGCTCACCAGCTCTTATACAAGAGCACTTTATATTCGATTATTCTTTTACCCACGACCAACATTTAAAAATTCTGTGGCGTTACGTCAGAAAATATTTAACGAAGTGTGACGTATATTCTAGATTAACTTTTCTTTTTTTTAGTTTCTTTCCCCGTGTAAATCTTGAGTTTATTCTTAGTATTCACCCCGATTAACGAAATATCTTTTCCCTCAAACGAATACGTTTGGCAACAATTGAGGTTGAATACACGTGACGTATGTCTGATATAAGATAAGAGCAAGAGATAAAAAGGAGGACTGATCTATTGCTTGAGGGTCGTTGAAGAGAGCGATTATTAGGAGCGTTGTACGAGAGCGTTGTATTGTAAACTGATGATTATTGAAAGGAGTGTTGTGATCATGTGTGGTGTGCGGAGTACATTGTGATGTTATTGTTCAGATGGAAGTGTCTTCTACAGCCTGAACAAAGTTTTTCCGTAAGTTGACTTCTGTTGTTTCGTCTGGCCGTTAAGGTTTTCTTTCATTTAGGAACTATTTCCTAGTGTATTGATGTGTTAGAACAGCGTACAAGTCGAAGAGACTTTTACGCTACATTGGCGCCCGAATTCCTTCGAACAAATTCATAGAAGTTACGAAAATGGCAAATTTACCGGATCCTATCGGTCTCTTTTATGACCGCTATAGACATGATGAGGCTCATAATTCTACAGCTGACAATTTACGTACTCAGCGTTATAGAGTTCTTCATAACTCACCAAGCGCTCTATACCAGGCCTGACTTACCAGACAGCGAATACGCGAGGTACGAAGCTTATGTACCGCGTACTTTGACCGCAGTGCTTCAACAAATATTTACCCCACCACCCCCCGTGAGGAGGAGCAAAATTCTTGCTCATTACGTACCCCATGCGGGTTCTATTATATTCAGGGGAAACGGCGGTTCGCTTAGGTTTTTGGAGGATCTTGACGATCATTTTGACCTTTATAATGTTCCTGAAGACTGTCAGATCCCTGTTGGTGGCACATGTTTGCAAGACACGGCAATGGTCTGGTACAGTCATTGGCGTCGAATAAACCAAGAGGGCTCCTATCAGCAATTTCGAGCTGACTTTTGGGATGTCTTTCCTTTTGGCACCAATAAGGCCGGCCTTGCAACCTTTTCCAGGCGACAGCGAGCGTCAGATAGCCCGGTCTCGTTTGCCCTGGAAACAGTTCGACTTTACAAATTATGGGATCCCGCTGCAGTTGAGTCTGATATTTGTGACACGTTGTTACAGCAGCTGGATCCCTTCCTACAAGATTATTTGGAAGTTCGACGTCCTGTCTCCATTCATGAGTGCCTAAAACTCGTTCGAGTCTATGAAGAACGCCACAGCAAAGGACAATCTTCACAGGTTTAAGAGTACCGCCAACCTACGCAGTACCATTAACCTCATATTCAAAACAATAGATATCAGCAGCCAAAACAAAACATTCATCAAAGACAATTTTTCAATCAGCCTAGAAACGCCTATCAGCAGTCTAGATAAGCGCCGCCGCATCGCCGGGCACCAGAGGTGCGACATCCTGGCCATTATGGAAATCAGGACACCCAAGTTTCTCGTCCCCGGGATAATTACTACCCGGTTGACAAGACATATCCAAAACACCACGCTGGGGGGCAAGGCAAGCCTAATGATAATTATGCTGCCTCTCCTGTACGTTACTACAATTCAGCATGTCCTGGTGGTTCGCCACATTTCCAAAATCAATCACGATATTCTGATCAGTTTCACGACAATTTAAACTTCAACAGGAGGTAGATGGGTCGAGTCTATCTCCTCGTTTCTCAAAAGACCTCAAATCCCTCTTGTTAACTATTCAAGCTCCGCTTTTGCCTGATATTCTTGTGATCCTTAGGCAAAGTGGTGGTGTCGACTAAAATTGATTCTGGATCGGACATCTCGGCATTAAATTTTGATTTCTGTGCTGCTACCTTTCCAAATGCTTGTGTCGAGCCCTCCCAGCAATGTCTGCGAGGTGCCGACAATGTTTTTGCAATCTCTGGATCAGTTAATTTACCTGTCAACATTGGCAAAGTTCAAGTTTCTTATACTTTCTTTTTAATCCAAGAGTTACCCGTGGATTGCCTTCTGGGGTTGGATTTCATTAAAATGTTTAAGCTCACACTTGATTTCGAACATGGCCTAATCTTAATGAATGATATTAGTCCTCCCACCCCAGAAGAGCCAATTGATTTTTCTGCAGTTCTTGCCAGTGACAGATTATTGCCTGAACATAAAAGCGAACTTGGTCAGGTTTTACACAGCAGACCAGCGTTATTCTCTGATAAACCAGAGTTTACACAGGTGGTGTATGATACCATTGATACGAAAGAAGCTAAACCTATTGCATGTAAACCTTATCCATGTCCGAACCAGAAAAAAGTTGAGTTCCAAAAACAAATTCGGGACATGCTCCGTTCGGGGATAATCAAAGAATCACTTAGTCCTTGGGCAGTACCTGCTTTTCTTGTTCCAAAATAACAATCTGGAGTGTATCGCTTCGTAATTGACTATCGTAAACTCAATGCGGTAACCAAAGTTAACAATTACCCATTGCCTATAATTAGCGATATTCTCCAGGGCTTATCGTCAGCAAACTGGCTATCAACTTTGGATTTAGCTAGTGGCTATTGGGAGGTGGCTGCCCACCCAGATTCTGTAAAAAAAAACTGGATTTATTACCCTGTTTGGAGCATATGAGTTTCTACAAATACCCCTTGGTTTGGCATATGCTCCAGCAACGTTTCAGCGCATAATGGACCCAGACTTACGTCCTGTGCTCGGACCTAATGTCCATGTTTATCTGGACGATATTATCGTCTCTTCTGAAACTTTTGAACAGCATCTGTCTCTGTTGGACCAAGTTTTCGAATTGCTACATAATGCAGGTTTGACTTTAAAGCCTAGCAAATGTCAAATTGGCCGGAACGAACTAGTATATCTCGGATTGAAAATTACTCCTAAAGGTCATCTAACTGACGACTCAAAGGTCAAGCCAATTTCAGACTTTCTGAGGCTTAAGTCGGCGAAAGAATTGTCGCGATTTTTGGGCATGATCAGGCGGTACCAACAGTTCGTTCCTGGGTACGCTACTCTATGCGAACCTTTATTTGCCTTGAAACGAAAATATAAACACTTTGTTTGGTCCACGGAGGCAGAGACTGCATTCAATGCTCTTAAGCATGCCTTGGTTTCGCCAACTGTGTTAGCATTTCCTAACCATGCAGAAATATTTAACATTTTTGCCGATGCATCAGGTGTTGGTCTAGCAGCTGTTCTATATCTCAACGAGGGCATCCTATTGCATATGCCTCTCGAATTCTAAATAAAGCAGAACGTAATTACTCTGCTACTGAGCGAGAATGCTTAGCTATTTTATTTGCTGTCACCAAATTTAAATGTTATCTCAATCATTTAACTGTCAGTGTTATTACGGATCATTCGGCATTACAATATTTAACCACAGCAAAGAATCTGTCTCGAAGATTGTTCAAATGGGCACTTCGACTTCTGGAATATAATGTTCAAATTCAGTATCGCCCTGGTAAATCAAACCAACTGCCGGACGCACTGTCTCGCTGTCCGGTCAGTTCTGGCGCCCAGGCGGATATTGAACCTCCCTCCCTATTTCTTCTTTCGGAAATAACTTTAAGGGAGCAAATAATTTCTGAACTGCCGAATGATCCAGATTTTGGGGAAATATATAATTTCTTACTCGCTGGTTCTTCTACTCCTACTGAACCTTCTTTAGCGGGTCGTAGTCAAAATTATGAGATCATCGATGGTATTTTGTATTATAAAAAGTTTGTGAATTCAAGAGCTGAGTACCGCTCTGCGATACCTCAGTCTCTTCGCATGTCCTTACTATTTTAATTTCATGATATTCCTCTTGCCGGCCATTTAGATATACGAAAAGCTCGTACTAAACTTCGATACGTAGCCTACTGGCCGGGCATGTACAATAGTATGCTCGCATACATTCGCTCATGTGAGTACTGTCAAAAGTACAATTATGATAATAAACGACCGGCCGGTCACCTTATTTGTAGTTCAAATAATTATGTTTTTGAAACTATCTCTATAGATTTATTGGGCTCTTATCCATTATCAACTAAAACTAAGTCTCGTTATATTTTAGTTGTTACAGATAATTTTTCTAAATGGGTGAAAGCATTCCCCATTAAAGCAGCTACGGCAGATGTAATATGTGATACTTTAATACATAATGTTTGCACTCGATTTGGCTGTCCCCGTACCGTAGTCTCGGACCACGGGGTTCAGTTCATTTCGGAGTTATTTGAGCGAATGTGTGCGAGGCTTCAAATCAAACGTAAATTCATAAGTCCATATCACCCTCAAGCCAATCCGGCTGAGCGTGTGAATAGAACATTGCTAAAGATGATCTCAACCTTCATTGGTAATAATCATGAGCGTTGGGACGAACACGTTGAAATGTTTTGTTTCGCCCTTCGCTCATCGTTTCATGAATCAACGCGGCTTACGCCTGCTGAACTTTTTCTAGGGCGCAAAATCCGCACCCCTTTTGAGAATTTAACTGGCATTATCGATGAAATCAATCAAAGACCAACACCTGATTCCGTAAAACTACTTTCGCAAAAGGCACAGACTGTTATCAGTCGAGCTCAGTTAAGCCACGCTAGGCACTATAATGCGAAACGGAGGGAACTAGATCTCGCAGTTGGAGATCTGGGCTTATTGGAAACTCATTTCCAATCCTCCGTTGCACACACCTTTGTGAAAAAATTTGCACCTTTATATGAAGGCCCCTTTGAATTGGTAGAATTGTACAATAATAATGTCATATTAAAGTTGCCAGATGGCTCCCTACATTCTGCCCATGTGCAGCAATGTAGAAAATGGGTTATTAGAAGCACTGATGCAATTATTAACCCTAAATCTAGTAGGAATCCTCAGGCAGAAGGTGGGACTTCACAAGTATGTATAGTTGATGATGAAATTATTAACCCCACCCCTGTCCTCTCCGATTCGCTACCTTCGTCTGAGCGGGTCTTTGCTTCTACTATGAACGATTCACATTCTGACATTATTCCATTCAATCGGGGTGCTGTCATCATTTCAACTCCTCCGTCTCCTGCCTTTTCAAAAGACAAGAGTTCTACTGCTACCAGTTCCTCTGGATATTCTTGTCGTGTGCAACGAGGTTCTTTTTCATCTGCTTCTCATACTCCAATCGCTCCCTTTACTTCTTCACGTATAGTGCCTCCGTTTGGTTTTAAATCAAAAAAGTTGAAAAGATCAAGAACTGACATTTCTTCTTCAGATATTTTTATCTCTCCTGTGCCTAAAAGAGTCATACCTATTGCTGAATCTGAATCATCAGACAATATTGTTGAGGTTCTTCAGTCTCCAAGTACAAAAATCTTTCCTTCTGTTTCTGCTGAGCAGCTGCCTACTTTAGGAACATTTGATCAATCTGCAGTAGGGCAAAAACGTCCACTTTCGCCATCTGTGCCATCTAAACCTACAAAGCGTCCGCCGCCTGAATTTTCCCCTCCTATTCCACACTTTCCTAGTGCAACTTCTAGTGTTGGCCTACAACCCAGACATAGAGTCCAGCATTTGCATCCGCCAGGTTTTCGTCCTTGGAATCTTCGCTCGGGACGGACGGAGCCTATACCTTCATCCGCTGTTCCTCGTCGTTCACGGAAGCGCCATTCAAGTTTCATACCGCTTCTTCGACCACCAAAAAAACGACCGGATCTTCATCCTTCTCAGATTGCGGGTTCGTCTCCAAGCCAGCCTGGGACTTCCTTGATCCAGCCTGAGACCTCTTCGTTCCAGCCTGAGACCTCTTCATTCCAGTCTGAGACCTCTTCATTCCAGTCTGAGACCTCTTCATTCCAGCCTGAGACCTCCTTGATCCAGCCTGAGACCTCTTCGTTCCAGCCTGAGACCTTTTCGCTCCAGCCTGAGACCTTTTCGCTCCAGCCTGAGACCTCTTCGCTCCAGCCTGAGACTTCCTTGCGAGAGCCTGATGACCCTGCCTCTTTTGGTCAGCTTGCCTTGTTTGCGGGAATTCCTGACACATCCCGGCGATCCAGTGACTTGCAACCTCAGCCTGCAAAGGGGGAAACCTTCGATAGTGCCATTGTCGCCCCGACAACAACATAAGCGTGTCCGCACACGGGTATTCTTTGCAAGCAACAGGTACTGTTAAAGTTTTTTTTATTGACCGTCAATCTCAAAGGAACTTTTTACTATATCGAGCTTTGCTCTGTGAAGACTATTTGAACTTTCCTGTATCACAGAACTTTGATACCTATAAAGACTATTTATTTGAACTTTTCTGTCCTCAAACACTATCTCAGAACTTTCGTGACTGACTTTGAGGACAACCAAATGTCATAGAACTTTGCCTTATAAAGGCTATTTATTTGAACTTTTTTGCACTCAAAGTATCACAGAACTTTTTTCTCAAACTTTGAGAACGAATATATATCATATGTTATCTTCTTGTCAGTATGTAATGGTTTTTTTTTTTTTTTTGTTTGTGTGGCGCCACATTAATTTATTTTTTAGTACAAAAATGTTTGTTAATTCATTTTGTGCGTGTTGTCTTTTCGGCATAACCTGAAAAGCAGCTATTGCCTTTGCTGATATTTATAAAGATTTCACTCCCAGGATAGGGTTTTCCAGGGTTTCCCTATCCCATCTCAAAATTCGATGTGCGAATGCATGGTAGTAGTTTGAAGTCGGCCCTGGCCGCCAAGTGCTCAGTTAAAGGTTTTTGTGTTGTTGTTCCATGTCTAACCTTTTTGTGTGCTTGACACTTGTTGAGTTGGTGTTGAATTTTTTTTCTGCAAGTGCAGTTTTTTTCCAGCTATCTAAATTTACACTATATTACAATGTTTACTATTCAGTTAACTTAGTTTTAATGTTTTGTCTTCCCTGAGAAGTTATCAGGAATGGACGAATGTGTAAATTGACCACGTTAAAAATGTGGTAGTTTTTTTCCTGCCATAGGCAGTTTTTTTTTACTACTATGCTACTTATATGTATATTGATGAGTGTTCTCCACACGTATTGAGACAATATTTATCACGACGTATAAAATGAAGATTTGATATCGTACAAAAAGTTTTCTATGAATGTTTATTGAACTATTGATGTCTACAGACTATATGTACTGAGAGGTCAGTTACAGCAACGCATCAACAAATTTCTGTATCCATGTTGTAAGTTCTTATCTGAAAGGTTGAATGAATGATCAGATTGTCTGAAAGGATACCTCTACAAAATTGATAGGTTCTTGGCAAAAAAAACATTACGAGGGAGATGATGTGACGTATATTCTAGATTAACTTTCCTTTTTTAGTTTCTTTCCCTATGTAAATCTTGAGTTTATTCTCAGTATTCCTCACGCTTAACGAAATATCTTTTCCCTCAAACGAATACGTTTGGCAACAATTGAGGTTGAATGCACGTGACATATGCCTGATATAAGATAAGAGCAAGAGATAAATAGGAGAACTGATCTATTGCTTGAGGGGCGTTGAAGAGAGCGATTATTGAGAGTGTTGTACGAGAGCGTTGTATTGTAAACTGATGATTATTGAAAGGAGTGTTGTGATCATGTGTGGTGTGCAGAGTACATTGTGATGTTATCGTTCAGATGGAAGTGTCTTCTACAGCCTGAACAAAGTTTTTCCGTAAGTTGACTTCTGTTGTTTCGTCTGGCCGTTAAGGTTTTTTTCTTTCATTTAGGAACTATTTCCTAGTGTATTGATGTGTTAAAACAGCGTAGAAGTCAAAGAGACTTTTACGCTACAGAAGATAAACATAATGCACATGAGAACACAGAAACTCAAAAGGAAGGTAACATTAGAACAATATGTCACACTGTGTTTCATTGCATGTGGTATTATAAAGAAAGAAGGGTACAAAGCAGTAAGTTCTTCGAAAGTGATAAAATATCATACACGCGATAAAATGGCAAAACAGCCTGAATTCTAAGGAGAACTAAGTCTTCAAATCCGTTTAACAGGATCACCTTCTACTTAAACTGCGCATTTGTGGTATGCATTCAGAGCAACTTTATCGAAAGTTATAACTGCATTCACCAAGCCTCAAAAAAGGAAAAACTACAAAAACTGTGGCAGGATGTAGAAGCTGAGTTGAAAGAGAACTTCGGGCAATTTTGATGGCTGTAATACGATCATACCGCAAAAATAACTGCGAAACTACATGTACTGCTGCAAAAATAACAGCAGAAATTGATGCGAGTCTGAGGAATCTAGTATCTATTGAAATCGTTTCCTGGGAATTCCATAAAGTTAATATTTGTAGCAGAGATGCTACTGCCAAGTCACTCGTTACTACTACTTATGGAAAAGGAAGGATACAACCGTAGAACGAGATGTAAACATAATCTCCGGAGATTAGAAACGTGATATTAGGTCCGACGCATCATCACTTACTTTTTAGCAAGTCTTTTGTAAAACAAGTTAGTAAAATAATGCAATGCATTGTTCATGATACGCTTTCCAACATACCAGAAATCATTACTCAAATTATTACTCATGTTATGAGGATAATGGATGCGGTATATATCTCACTCCTATGCCTTGACCTTTGACCCCATTTCGATTATATTAAACAGAATTGGTTCAGTATACCTCCGAAACAACATACTAAAGTTTTGCCGTAATAGAAGCATTTTAGTCAAGTTATGTGGTTAATGGCTGTGGAATAAATCTCGCTCCTGTACCCTGACCTTTGACCCCATTTCGGTGATATTAAACAGAATTGGTTCCGTGTTCCTCTGAAAGAACATACTAAAGTTCTGTCGCAAAACAAGTGTTTCTAGTCAAGTTATGAAAAAAATGCCCGTGGAATAAATCTCACTCCTGTGCCCTGTCCTTTGACCCCATTTCGATTATATTACCAGAACCGGTTCAGTACATCTCCGGAACAACATGATGAAGTTTTCCGTAAGTTATGACGCATAAGGGAGAAGGAATGGATCGCCACCTATGTCCTGACCTTTGACCCCATTTCACCCATTTTCAATAGGGTTCCTTCCCAGGTTGTTCCCTATCACATACTAAACTTTCATCGAAATCGAACCATTTTTACGCGAGTTATCCTTGCGGACTGACGGACGGACAGACAGACATACGAACAAATCTGGAGCATATACGCTTCTTCAACCTACGATTGGAAAGCGTAAAAAAATATCGTGCTTATGTTATCGGTTTCTCGGTCAGTCTATCCATCCCTCCGTCTGTGGACACCATATCTCTTCAACTATTAGTGCCATTTGAAAAATTCTTCTTGCATTGGGAACCTTGAGATATGCAAATGATGATCCATGATTTCGGATTTTTACCCTTTCCAACCTTAGGTTGAAGACGCATAAATGCTCCAACTTTGTCCATCTGTCTGGATGCCTTTCCGAACGATAACTCGAGTAAAAATGGTTCGATTTCGATTAAATTTTAGTATGTGGTGGGGGACCACCTGGAAATGAACCCTAGTACAAATGGGCGAAATGGGGTCAAAGGTCTGGGCATAGGAGCAGGATCCATTGTATCGCCCTTATTCGTCATAACTTACGTACAAGTGCTGCGATTGCGTCAAAACTCTATCATGTTGTTTAGGAAGTACACTGAACCGGTTTTGTTGAATAACATCGAAATGGGGTCAAAAGTCAGAGCACAGGAGCGAGATTTATTCCGCAGCCATTATCCTCAAAACTTGAGTAATGAGTTCTGTTACTAGTATATTGGAAAGCGTATCATATTCAATGCATTGCATGATTTTACTAACTTGTTTTTTATGATGTACTATTTCGCCGCTAGAGGTCGTAAATGCAGATGATATGGAATTCAAAATACATTTTATTCCATATATTTCCTTCTAAACCTCCGATTGAAAAAATTCTTTAACCTTTCGATTCCATTTATATCGAAGAGTGTTTTAGGTATAGTAACTTCTTTCAAGTTGCACACATCTTTTCCGCTAGGGGGCGTAAAAGTAAATTGCGGTTCCCCTGATATCTCTATTTCTAGAACATCGATTTGAAATTCTTTTTTGGTTCAGTGAATACATTTCCTGATGGGAAATCTTTCACATAATAACTTCTAATTTTTGGCAACGAATGGTTTGGCCACCGGGGAATGGGGGGGGTTAATTTTTGCTTCTGATGTACAGGGTGCCCGAAAATTATTGGATACATTACAAAATTATATAAAACAAAACATTAAATAGATAGAAAGAAACTGACTGTACTAACTTACAATGTAACTACACAAGTTAATAAATTTCGATGTGAGATACCTTGGTTGCTCGTAGTACGTCCAAGCAATACTCGATTTCATGCCATGTATTGGCAAGAATCTGAGGAGTTATGGATTTCAAAGCAGTTGTGATACGCTGCTTCAGTTCCTGCAAATCAGTACAAGGCGTCTGATAGACACGATCCTTCACATAAACCTTCACGATATCTTGCACAAGAAATTAAAGTTTCATACTTATAAAATTCAAATAGTGCAAAAGATGCATGTAAATGATCACACACTGCGATACGATTTCGCTGTGGATATGCTGAATCGAGTGGAAAACGACGGAAACTTTCTCAGTGCTGTAATTTTGAGTGATGAATCCACATTTCATGTATCAGGTTTTGTGAATCGTCACAACTGTAGGATATGGGGCAGTGAACCGCCTCATGCTGCTATTGAACTGGAACGTGATTCTCCAAAACTTAATGTGTGGCGCGCCCTATCAAAAACAGAAGTGATTGGCCCCTTTCTTCTTCTCCGAAAGAAAACACAAATAGTGACATTTACTTGGATATGCTAGAAAGTTTCGATATATACCCCAGATCAAAAGATATGACAACGTTGCATTGGTCAACGTGTGTACGTAAGTGCCTAAATGAGCATTTCTCCAGCAGATGGGTTGGGCGTAGTGGTCCCATTACGTGGCCTCCTTGCTCTACAATCTAACTCCATTGAAATTTTTTCATGTGGGGTTATGTTAAGGATCGTGTCTATCAGACGCCGTGTACTAATTTGAAAGAACTGAAGCAACGCAAAAAAAAAGGATATATACATTCACCCCTTAGAGTCGGAATTCTACATTGTGGAATAGAAGAAAATGCGTCTAAAATGTTAGTCATACTGAACACTATCTGTCACAAAAATTTTTCTCGTACGGTAGTTTTAAAACAGGAGTGTCGAAGGCACTTTTTCATGACAATGACAGTGCTCAAAAAACTTCGCAAGTTACTGCCTATCCCGAGAAAGAAAAATATCAGACAGCTACTCCACGCAGCATATGCCCCGATCTGGCATCTTGGAATTTTTGTTTTTTTTTCCAAAAAGTTAAAATCTATTTACTGGGAAGTCATTTTCCATGGTGAAACACCTTGGAAAATGAATTCATTCAGAATTATCAAGTATTCTCCTGGTAAACATCACCAAGAGTTCTAGAAATGTATAGATGTTGGAGAGGAGTACTTTGAAAGACAGCAAAATTTTCAACGGGGTTAGTGCAAGCTGTTCAAATTGATCTGCGTATGCATGTCAATAACTCTCTGAAATCTCCTCATGACTTAATATACCGAAGTGTTTACGCTTTTATACAATAACATGCAGTACAATTTTCATGACTTATAATTTCCTCAAAACCGTCAATGCATTAATACCCTCATTTACGCAGGTTATTTCAAAAGTTTTGCATACTGCGCAGACTCTGCCCGTAGGATGATGCAACGGACGACATTTCCGTGGTTATCGCTAACAGAATTTTGGACGATCGACGGAAAACTCACATGAATCAAAAATGTCTCCCGCTTCGGTTTTCAAAACCCTAATTGAAAAATTACAGAAGACAAAAATGGCTGCCAAATGGTTTCTGCAAAATCTGAGTGAAGAGCTCAAGCAGTCCGCAAAGGGATTGCAGAAGAATTGCTTCAACGGTACGAGACAGAAGGAGAGCAGTTTTATTATGAATCGTTACTACAGACGAAAGCTGATACGAGATTTTGAACCAGAACTGAAATCTTAGTCCCCTGAGTGGAAACATCCAGAATCACCTCTTCAGAAAAGAATTCGCCGCCAGCAATCGAAGGTTAAACTGATGATGATTATAGCTTCTGACAAGGTGTGACGTATATTCTAAAATAACTTTCATTTTTAGTTCCTTTTCCTATGTAAATTTGAGTTTGTTCTCCTTTATACTTCCGAACTTAACTTGATTTCTTCTCTCACACAAGAATGAAGTTGGCAACACATTTGAGGTTAAAGAGAAAGTGACGTATGAATGTGATAAGAACGATGGATAAAAAGAACGATACAACAGTTGTTTATGGGTATGTGTCTGTGTGCAGACGTTCGATCGCAAAGCTAAAGGTTAAGTTTACCTGCTGTGTTATATGTTGGATCTACTGAAAGACTGCTGGACCAATAAATGGTTATCGTAAGTCTGGCTTCTGTATATGTTTCGTCTGGCCGTAAAAGCTTAATTAGGAACTATTGCATCATATTCTTATTTAGTTCAACATTCCTTAGTCATGGTTTTAGACATAGCGTAACACCAATCTTGCTCACGAAAAAAGACATTATGTTATAAAGGTTGGAGCGATAGCAACAGACAGAGACCCGAGGGGGCCAATGTAACAGTGGAATACTGCAAAATGTTTCCGCAAAATGTTTTGCGCCCAAAGATTCGCTAAAGAGGGCCCGATATGCTTGATATCATCATTTTGCACGACGACGCGTGGCCATACAATAAGAGACATTCTGGAAAAGTATGGATGGGAATTGCTTCCCCACGCAGTCCTGATATGATCCCACCAGGCTATGACTTGTTCCCAAAACTGAAGACACCACTCTGCGGAAAATGATTCAGAACGATTCGGGATGTCTTTAATGAGGTGACCCGACGAATAATCCGACGCCTCAGCAATGGAGGTGTCCTGACTGGAATACAAGACCTGCACAAATGTTGGGCCGCTGTCATAAAAAAAAACATGGAGATTACTTCGAAGGCTTGTAAAGGTATGTTCCGAAATAAATTCTTTTTTAAAGAGATAACCCACAGTGTGCAAAACTTTTGAAATGACTCTTGTAAATACAACTTACAGTTACATTAAATGCAGCAAACTGTCATTCGCTAGTTATTATCTGAAAAAAATATTAGCATTACCTCATCTGAACAACAGCGAGTGTTAGATAGAAACAATAGTAATTTTCTTGACAGAATTTCTGTTAAGGTGGTTCCACCTAAAATCTCTGCCTTGTGTTTCCAATGGTAAAACTTCTTTACATATTTTCTTCGCAATTAATGTATTCCCAAGGATGAAAATTTGCACAACGATATCATCATCATCATCATCAACAACAACAACCATTATCAATCCATTGCTGGACGAAGGTCTCCCCAAGTTTCCTCCACAACGGTCTGTCTTGTGCCAGTCTCCTCCATGTCACTCCTGCATACTTTCGAATTTCATCCACCCATCTCCCACGTGGTCTTCTTCTGGGTCTTTTCCTGTCCCTTGGAATCCAATCTAAAATTTCGGCTGTCCATCGATGGTCTGTCTTTCTGGCAGTATGTCCAGCCCATTGCCATTTCAGGGATTTAACTCTGATCATGATGTCTTACACTCTTGTCATTTTTCGGATCCACGAGTTCCTCTCCTTATCTCTCCTGGTTACACGAAGCATGCACCTCTCCATGCTTTCTTTGAGTTGTCTGCAGCCTTTGTATGTCTCTTTTAGTTAAGGTCCACGTCTCTGCACCATACGTAAGCACTGGAAGGATGCATTGATCAAAAACTTTTCTTTTAAGACATAATGGCATATTGCTCTTGAAAATTATGCTGTTTTTTCCAAAAGCTCTCCAGGCAAGTTTTGTACGCCGATTAATTTCTTCATCAATGTGACCCTCATTTGATATTTGCTGTTCAAGATAAACGTACGTGCCTGTTATCTCCAGCTTTTTTCCATCAATCGATAAATCTTCATTTCTTGTAAAAGCATCGATATAACTAACTTTAAGTTACAGCATGGGGTACTTAATACTTGCTAAAACATAACCATAATTATATTAAAAATCAATCATTTTTCTTTGTGAAATGTTCAGACCTTTCTTAACAGACAGCGCGACCTGTACATTGATGACGTCAATAGATAAACAAATGTTGGATTGCTTAATTATGGTTATTTTTTTTAGGAAGTATTAAGTATCCCATGCTATAACAAAAAGTTAGTTTTATTGATGTGCGAATTTTCATCCTTGGGAATACATTAATTGCGAAGAAAATATGTAAAGAAGTTTTACCACTGGAAACATAAGGCGGAGATTTTAGGTGGAACCACTTTAAAGGAGGAGATATAATGACAAAGAGAGATCACCTTCGCTAAAAGATTTACGCGGAAAATGCTCAGTATACAATCGAGAAGAGGAAAAAGCACTTTACAAATTCTTGTTTTTTGTTTTGGTTACCAGTGCATTACAGTAACGTGCAATTTCATTAATTAGGATCAATACCCATCTCAAGGAGGTGTTCCCTTATTATAAGACTTCATCGTCGTAAACACGAAATCTAACAAAAGAGTAAAAAAAAAACTGATTACTATGCTTCTGAAATCATATATTGATTTGAGATCTTGAAAGAAAGTGGTTTTCCTCTGAGAGAGAGTTCCTATTCTTTAAAAATAAGTGTTCATTGGCGTGCCTTCTATAGGACGATCTGACACGTGGTACAATTTGGAGTCGTTTCTTTCCAAAACCACGCCTTCAGTCTAAATTGATTTCATTGTGTCTTAGGGTTAAAATGATGAAGTTGGTAAATGTATTAAGAAACGTAGAAAAAGGAACATGTGTGCTCGGAGTTTTTGAAAATGCACGCTGCTTCAACAAAATGGAGACAATGCTCTCACCATCAACAAGTAGTCATAGACTGCAACACTGTGAAGATAAATATTTTACAGCGGCACATCAAAAGTAAATTTTGGCGTAAATCAAAGCTGCTTAGTGTGAACATAACGATTTATGCCTGTTTGCTAGAACAGTTCTGATTTTAAGTGATCACTGGATTTTTTGCAAACAGCAAATTCTTAATTCAGAGTAAGATCTTTTTTTTTATGTGTATGATAGAACTTTCCGTAGTTTGTTATGAGGATATATCAGTGAACTCGTTAATCCTGCACACAACAGTATAAATTAGTTTAAAAATTGAAAGAAAGTGCAGCTAAAAAAACTAATTTCTTTCTTAACTTTTACTTATATCATTTGAAGTCGACATCAATAAGACGATGATGTTTTAGTGACTGTTATAAATGCATACTGAAGATATTAAGAGAAAAGAGAACAACAGAAATATCAATATGAAATATCCTTCGCAAAAATGGTTAAGACTTAGTGTGATGTTCTGATGCAAACTCAAGAAATTGAAAATAGAAATTCATATGTGCTTTGAAGCTGACAAAGGCAGCAAACTGCTTTTCTCAGCTATTCACTGTTTTTTTTTTACTGTAAAAGCATTCTAAATGCCTGAAGTTATTTTTTACGATATGATAAATTTAAATTTATGAAATATTTCTCACATATCGCTTATAAGCAGTTCATCAAATACTCGCAAATCAAAAACCGGATATTGTGCGTGCAAATTTAATGAAACAGATTTGTACAATTCTAAATGCCCGAAGTTATTTTTTACGATATGATAAATTTAAATTTATTAAATATTCCTCACATATCGCTTATGAGCAGTTCATCAAATACTCGCAAATCAAAAACCGGATATTGTGCGTGCAAATTTAATGAAACAGATTTGTACAATTCTAAATGCCCGAAGTTATTTTTTACGATATGATAAATTTAAATTTATTAAATATTCCTCACATATCGCTTATGAGCAGTTCATCAAATACTCGCAAATCAAAAACCGGATATTGTGCGTGCAAATTTAATGAAACAGATTTGTACAAGACGGCGTCATAAAAGTACCACTTGTCCTGAAAATAAGTTAGATCTTCGACGAAGAAATAAAAATCGAACTTCATTTCAAAACGATATCAAATTAAATTTGTTCTCGAAGATTTCCATTATATGAAAAATATTTCTATAAAGTCTTTGCTTTCCCAGAAAATACCCAAGCAATTCAGAAATGTGCGAGAACTTTTCCTTAATATTTGATAATCCATGAAAATTAAATAAGTGTTTTTCCGACAATTGCTATAAATTCAAAATCACTATCATCATAATATCTCGTGCCTTATTAATTTCACAATTACATAATTATTGGTATAGATCCATCAGCAACTAAGGGGGAAAATGCTCCTAAATACTAAATAAGTTATTGTGAATAGCTAACAGCTTTTGCAATTTTACCGCTTTATCAGAAACCAGGAAGAATTTTGTAAATCTGTCTTAAATATGATTAAGACTAATGAGGGCATTATGCACATAAGAAAAAATCATTGGGTTCCAGCGAGAGGCTGTTCAAATTGCATTGAAATTGAGGACGCGACGAAATCTCGACGTCTTTCGGAATACGCGTTCTTTGTTACTTGTTTCTCTTGCTTCGGAATTTGCTTACGTTGTAATCCTAAAAGAGGCCTATTCTCCAGAATGACGTCCAAGTTTCCTATCATAGTGTTCCATGTAATGGTGATTTACGTGATTGGCGCAGCAACGAGCATTCTTTTCTCATCACCAAAACTGATCCATGAGGTTCTGTCTCAGATAATTGCGGGATGTTTAATATACGTTCTGTGGTTCGCCATTCGATCCAGAAGGTTCTCAATGAGCACACTCTTGATCAACATTTACGGTATTTCTCAAGATGTTAAAAGCCATAAGGCACAAAAAGCAAAAATCCTCATTATAACCGTAGTTCTGATCCTTTTCTGGACATTTTCCCAAGCTGCATTATCTGTAATTTTCACTGATTTAAAACATGTGCAGTACCCTTACAACGAAACATTTCATACTTGTAGCATTAAAAAGCCGGAGAAGTTATGGTGTTTACTTTTGCTTTTTACATATTCAGTTTTTTACTTTTATTATGTAACGATACCTGTTCTCTTTGCATTGTTTTACATCCTTTTGTGCTATCGACTACGAGGTATGTTAGTGCACATAAATTCAAAGATTAAACAACTATCATGGCAACGTCATCAATTCACCGAAATCATGAACTGCATAAAAACTTACAAACGCACCCTTGAGGTTGTGAATCATTTTCAGGAAGTGTTCTCCCTTCCAACTTTCCTTTTGATGATGATTTTCTTCACTTACATGTTCTCCATGATCGCTATTATAAACAAAACTACATTGAAAGGACAGTCGAACCCATTTTTTGAATATATTTTCGAAGTTTTTGCTATTTTTTGTATTTTAGTTACAGCTGTGTTTTTGTGCGCTTCAGAAATTCCTGCCAACATCATTGCGGTAAAAAATATGTTGCATTCGCTTCACGAAGAGTCCATTTTGTTAAGTGATCACAATACAGAACTCCAGATGTACCTGAAGACTATTTCCGATAAAGATGTGTGCGTACTTTCAGGATGTGATGCAATTCATTATACTAAGGGAGCTGTGCTCGCTGCTTTTGCAGCACTTTTCACTTATTCCCTGATGATTATGCAATATTAACGTCATCTGGTGTTGTTTTTGTCATTACGGTAAGACGATTTAACTTCAACTGCGAAAAATACACAACTTTTTGGATGAGATTCAACGTCTTATAGCTGTCGCCTGTATGCCATACCATGATTAGAGAATGACGCAAATTTCGATATTTTGGTAATACTCTTCGATATGATGTCACACGGTTACAACAACACGAAATTCCATGCCGCCATTTCTTTTTACTTTTGTAGCGGGACCAACTTCCAGCGGTACATCTGGCGAAAGAATACCAGAAACATTCACTTATATGAACCTGCCTGTATTGCATTGTTTTGTGTCGCTTCTAAAAATTAGAATCAAAATGTCTCCACGTGAGTAGTATTTTACATACAATCTTTGTAGCACCTATTTACTGCGAATATCATCAGCTCAGTATTCTCCTAACTTGAGAGTGATTCGTGAAAATGGGTACGACTTCATCGCAGCTACATTTCTTTGTTGAGGTTGGATTTGCAGGTGTGTCGCCGTAATTGTTTTCTCAGTAGAAATCGATGTATGTAGTTTTTGCATTTTACCCCCACACCACTCGTGTAGCCGTTAATTGAACTGGTCAATAAGAGGATCGAACTGGTAGCCATTCCTGGACTGCTACTGCCATAGAGAAGTGAAGTATTCAATCGCGGTACAACTCAAGTAAACAAAAGAATGGAAACGCCTGCAATAAATGTATTACATTTTGAAATTGATCACTTGTTTATTTATGAACATAATCGTATTTCGACCAACCTCCTTGGTTTAAACACTTGCAGATCAGTTGCATAAAAGATTACTTTAACCTAAAACGGAACTGTCACTTGGTGATTTTTCTCTGATAAACCTGATCATTTTAAATAGCTCTTTGCTTGTTCGTAACATCTGCAAATTTAATTAAACGGGAATATTTCTCTGTTTATACACTTTCCGAATTGTGTCACTTCTAAAAAAGGGTAAGTTATGAGATGGTACTTACAAAATCCAAGTCCACTTTTATCATCTTTGCCAGCACGTCCAACATTCTTCAATAAACACTTCGTCCGTATCAACGAAATAAATGGATTTTACACTACTATACATTTAACAATCCTCTCTAAAATAATTTACATAACGTATTCCAAAGATTGCTTTCTTATGATATTTAAAATATAAACCAAAGAGCGGAAACATTAAGACCCCATACCAAATATTGTGTCGAACCTTCACCTCCTCCGCCAAATCAGCCCTTGTACTGTGGCTACAAGAATTGTAAAGGTATCTTGTGGTATCTGGTGCCAACACGGGACTAGCAGATCCTATAATTATTGTAAACATTACGATGTTGAGCCTTTGCATACCGTATTTTCTGTTCCAGCACAAAACAAAGATGCTCGGTTTGATTGATACCTGGTGAATTTGGAGGCTAGGGTGGACCTGGAAATCTTCGTAATGTTCTGCGAGCCACCCACGAACAATATCGCATTCCACTGCCGAAACAAGATTCAACTGGGCGAGAATGCCTTTGCCATGAAAGGGCGTACCAGTTCTGCAGTGCTGCTTAGGTAGCTGGTAAACATCCTGAATTCTTGCACATGAATGACGAGACGCAGGGTGTTCCAGAAGAGCATTGCCGGATACATTAGACTTCCTCCACTGGCTTGTTCTCGGCCCACAGTTGATCCTGGTGCTAGCACTTCCCCAGATAAAGGATTCTGGCATGCTATGTCTTCCACGTGGTGCAACAGGAACGAAATTTATCGAAATGGACGACCTTCTAATCATTCCTGGTCCTGTTTTGATGGTCACGTGCCCATTGTAGACCCTTTCGACGATGAACCAAGGCTAGCATGGGTACTCGTATCAGCCTGCGACGACGCCACCCCATGTACACGATATACCGTGTATGTGTGTGTCATCTTACTCGATGTACTGTGTGTTGTGACACATTAATCTCGTTACCAGCATTCAAATTACCTGCGCGTTGCGCTACAGCACCCTTTCTGTTGTCTCGTGCCATACGGGATAGCCTACGCTAACTTCTGGCATCGATGAGCCAAGGTTAGGGCAGTAATTTTATCGCGGGAAAAAAGGCAAAATTCGCTGGGTTGTCGCGGGTAAATTATGAAATTTCGCGAAAAGTTAGAGGCCGATGATACACACTAACATTCCCAAAAAAATCCTCTTAGTTACCAAGTGGTAATACAAATGACTTGTACGTAACTAAATAAGCATTATAACTTCATAAGTTTTTAAAATTGATGCTTACATTAAAAAACATTCAAATTCTGGCAATGTTATCAACGCCGTTACACGAGATCAAGATTTCCATTTAAGTGGACGGCATTTTGATACATTATATTGTACATACACAGATTTTCTTCTTCAATGCAGTGTCTGTTGTCTTGTAACACATTTTTAAATTTATAAAAGGATCGTTCATTATCGATACTGTTTGTGGGTACTGACAGACAACGGATGGCGACCTTATGTAACTTAGGAAAACAACCTTTTTTCGTATTCCAGAAGTCAAGCAAACCTTTGCTGACACGAAATTCTTTAAAAATCGGTTTGTATGAACGACATTCACATCTTAGTTGGTCCTCATCTTAGAACATAGGAATGTGGCTGAAAACAAACAAATCTTCTTCGTCGTTTAAAGGGTCCTAAAATTGATCTGGAGCAAACACTCTACAAAAACTTACATACTATGAAGAAATTTGCGGCTGGCTGACAAAATCGATGCTTTTTATCTTAAAAAAAAAAAATGCTTAATTTTTTCATAACAAGTGGATAGAGCTCTTTTTGCAGCGGCGTGATGGCAGTCTTGACTCTTGCTAAGAAGACTGTTGGCGATGTCTGACATTTCATTATATATTTTGTGAGCGGAAATTCGCTGTTTTTCAGATAAAATGAGCTGTCCGGAAATATGCGGCGCATGAACCTCAACCTGCTTCAGATTTTCTTTTAAATCCCTATCTTGACAACACCCAGTGATTTTATGCACAATACAACTGCTGTTGTTGTCTTTTTCTTCTTCCAAAAAAAAAACTCTGCGTAGTCTTCTAAATGTTTGCACTAAAAGATCATGTCCTCAAACCAACTGTTGCACCTAGTGTTCACAGGTACTGGTGGATAAGCAAGGTATTTTATCTAAAGAGTTAACTTTTTCAAATTCATTCTGCCAGATGTCTCCCAAAAGATTTAAGAGATGCGTATTCCAGGTGACGTGAACGCCATTCCAAAATACTGTTTTCGGGCTCTTTCCTCACGCTTTGGACATGTAAGATGTATTGTATTGTCTGTCCCAAAACGGTTATATCAGCAAAAGGTATTTCAATTAACGCACTTCGCTGACTGCATTAAAATTTACAGATTACAAAGTGATGTACTCAAGGAAGATTGCATTCAAAGAGGTTTCATCATTGCAGCTTTCAACATTCGGTTCAGCTGATGGAAGAGCAAGAATATTCAAAATGTATCTATCTTCTGAATCAGTTGTTTCGTCTGCTACGATGCTTACACTGTAAAAAAATTACTGTAGATTTTACGGTTTTAAACCGTTTTCCAGGGTGCCAACACAAAACCGTAAAATCTACAGTTTTATGCCCTATAGCTTTGCTCCAACACATTCGTTCCAGCCAGATTTTTGTGTTTTCGTGATTATTTGGACTGTGACTCGCTCCAGCCAAATTCTGTGCTGTTTTCTTCACTAAATGGGGTGTTGGAGCAAAGCTATAGCTTTGCTCCAACACGGCATAAAACTGTATATTTTACGGTTTTGTGTTGGCACCCTGGAAAACGGTTTAAAACCGTAAAATCTACAATTTTTTTTACAGTGTACACCGGATACCAATTGTAAAAAATCTTTCACTTGTTGCTTTTGAATACCATATCTTTCCGGCAAATAACATTTCCGCATCCAATTTGCATTTGGAATAACACCAATATCTTTTAACGAATTTTCCAAGTAATTTTTTTAATTTAGGATTATCCAGTTTGGAAAGTGGGATGTTAGCTGCACAAATGGCACCAGTTAATTTCGAAAGTTCCACTGAACGATGATGTTCTTTTGCAGTTCTTTTCTCAGTTAATTCATAAACACATTTCTGCATTATTTTCGGTTGACTGTTCAGACATTCCTGTTTTTTTATGCAGCTTGCTTGCTAAATGCTTTTCACAACTGTCCTTTCCTGAAAAATCCAGGGGTATGTTGCAACACGAACAGAACAATAGATTTTTGTTCACATGAAACGTTCCCTTGCTGTACTGCTTGCATTTTTCAGATGCACTTATCTTATTCACGTGGCTCATTCTCAAAATTAAAAAACAATATCAAGCAACTTCATAAACTACTCACACAAAAGCACAAAGTTTCTAAGCTAAGCGTCTGGGAAACACTCTTTTCTGTGAGCTGCTTTCCCAGCTAAAATTACTAACACAATTGACGACATCCGGTTTACAGTTTACTAATCCGGCAAGTCGCAAAAGTCGTTCTACAGTAAGGGGGGGGGATCTCGAAAGACCACGTGTGCACTCTTCAGCAGAGTGCATGTGACCTTAAATTACCCGTAAAGCTTGTTCGAAAAGAGTATCTTCGTAACAAACAATCTTGGGAAGTAATTCAAGATTTAAAGCTCTGGCTTGGACTTTTGAGTAGGATTAGTTTGCGGTATATTTTTCGCGTAAATTCTAACAAAGGCAGTATTAAAATTATTTAAATATGAAAAATACAGTAATCAAAAAATATAATAGGAATTAGACAAAAATAGGAAAAAAATCTGAAATTCGCGGATATATTTGATATTCGCGAAATTACAGAAAAACTCATAAAATTCGCGAAAACAATCGAGGAAATTCGCGCCGCTACAGAATTACTGCCCTAGCCATGGTCAACACATATCTTGACCACATGCTGCAACAAGAACGAGACTTATCGAACCAGACAACCTTACAATCATTTGAGGTTCAGTTTTGATACCCGCGTGCCCATTGTAGCTACCTTCGACGGTAAATGTCAGCCTGTCGCTACGCAGTCCCATTTACATCATGTATCGTGTGTGTCATGTTACGATATACTGTGTGCTGTGACACATTACTCCTGTTACAGACATTCAAATTACCAACGAGTTGTGCCCCAGTACCCTGTGACTTTTACTCTAATTTAACTTTCCTTTTTAGTTTCTTTCTCTATGTAAATTTCATTTCGTTCTCCTTAGCATTTTTCAAATTTATCGTGATATCTTCTCTCTCGCAAGAATATGGTTGGCAACACTCTTGAGGTCGGAACGTATGGGTGTGTATGTGACCGATGAGGGCAGAACGTTATACACTACCTGACAGAGAAAATGAAACATCATGGAGGTGCTCGAAAACAGACCAAACTGCACACACAGGTAGCCAAATATGTCCTGAACAAATGATTTATTTGTCACATATATATACTAGGCTCCAGTGGCCGAATATATAGGATGATCAATAAGGAGTGTGGCCCCCATTTTGGGCGATACAGCGTTGAATCCGACGTGACATCGAGTCAGAGTCTGAATAGAGTCCTGCGGTATCGTGGACCATGTGGTGTTGATCCGGGTCCACAGTACATCTTCATTTTGCCGAGGTGGGAGAGTACTCAACCGACGTCAAATCGTGTCCCACAAATGCTCGATGGGCGATCTGTTGGGAGATCATGCTGTCCACGGAAGCATCCGCATACCGTGTAAAGCATTCAGGCTGATCCGAGCGGTCTACGGGCGGGCGTTATCTTGTTGAAAAACAGGGTTTGGGATGCCCTTCAGATACGGTAGTTCCCCGGGCCGCAGCACCTCGTCAACATTGCGGCGTGCCGTCAATGTGCCCGTAATGCGTACCAGCGGTGAGGGGCTGTTGGTGCTGACAGCACCAGACACCATGATTGCCGGGCAGTGGGGCGCTCCAGAATGGCCGAGGATTCCACCCGTTGGCCACGTGACCCCAAGATTCTAACACGGTGATCATCCGTGGTGAGACAGAATAGCGATTCGTCGCTAAGCACCACACTGTTCCATTCGGCAAAGCGGTGATGACGATGGCTCGCAGTTAAGGGTGACCTTCGCAACGGACGGCTAGACAGCATACCAGATGCAGCCAATCAGCGCGACACTGTCCGCGTCGATATCGAAGAATCCATGTCTCCCCGTACACTCCGCAAAATGTCCCCCGTTGTGGCATGTGGGTCCGCTACGGCATTACGTCGGATGAGACAATCGGTGCGCTCGGACGTCCGTCTCCGTGCTTCGGTCCCCCTACGACGTTGCACGTATCCTTCCTGGGACCACTCTCCCTAAATGCAACCGACAGTTGCGGCATCACGTTACGTTTCTTCCGCAATGCGAGGCAAGGACCATCTGGCCGTGCCAAAGCCTACGATGACACCACTCGTGAACTCATCCGTTTGACGAAATCGCTTACGACGGCGTCTTAACGGTATTGGCATCCCTTGTTCGTTCTCCAGACACGGTTACAGCAGATCCACTCACTTTTCGCTGTCATGACGACGCCTCGACTGATGTCCTTACGGGCTGGTTGTCTTCTTACATCCCGCGCGCCGTTCGTGCGATTGGCCTGCAAATGCAATCATTTGCATAACTTGTACGTGTGCACCCACCCTGTAATATCCATGGCGCTGCGTTTACGTCTTCGTGTTGAGGCATTTTCTTTGTCAAGAAGTGTAGAATAGTAGTTGCCGAAGTTGAAGTACTTGCAGTTGTGATTTCTTGAGCTATGCCTATTTAATATTTATAGTTGGTGTTATTTCTCGTTAAACATTCGCTAATAAGTAATTGGGGGTTTTTCCGTAATATTGTTGGAGACTCAGTCGTGCAAAGGAAGTGTTTGCTGTATAAAGGATAATAGTAAGTAATCTCTTCTGAAGTTATTTGAGTGATTCCTGAATCGCTTAAAAGTGAAGTTATTAAGAACTGATTTTTGTAGTGCCCAGAGAGCTATACTTAAACGAATACTACAACCCCTTCTGTTGGCTCGTATCATACGGGATAGCATTCACTCACTTCTGGCATCGATGAGCAATGCTCACCACGTATCTTGCAGGCTTATTCACTCCTCGAGCCAATTTTTGGAGGTACTAACCACGGCTAACAGTAAACACTTCACAAGCCTTGCTGTCTCGGAAATTCTCTGAACCAGTCGTGTGACCATTTCATTTCGGCCATTTCCATACTCAATTAAGTCCGCTGCCTTTCCCATCTGAAAAACAAGAATCAGTCTGATAAACCGAGATCAGTATCAGATGTTAATTATACCATTCCACGACTTTACACTCACCGTTGTTTACCCCCAGTAGTTTTGACTTGCATAAGGACGCGCTGGTCATAATATGTTGTGTTTTCGGTGTAGCTCTCCACAACATAGCGCAGTATAACATAGCTCTGTTCAGCATCACCTAGCTTGGTTTCAGCATCAACTCTCTGAAAACCTCTCTAGCTCTCCCAACCAGCTCTTATCTCAGAACACTTCAATAGCTCAGAACGCTTATCTCAGAACACTTTAATAGCACTTCATTATCTTCAATAGCTCAATTTCAGCATCACCTCCCTGAAAACCTCTCTAGCTCTCCTAACCAGCTCTTATCTTAGAACACTTCATTAGCTCAGAACACTTATCTCAGAACACTTGAATAGTTCTGGCCAAATATTCTGGCGATAGTTCTGGTGATTACAGTATCAACTAACTCAAAGACCACTTCAGATCTGATCTCAGAACACTTCAATAGCACTTCAATATCTTCAATAGCTCGGTTTCAGCATCACCTCTCGGAAATGCTCTCTAGCTCTCCTAACCAGCTCTTATCTCAGAACACTTCAAAAGCTCAGAACACTTATCTCAGAACACTTCAATAATTCTGGCCAAATATTCTGGCGATAGTTCTGGCGACTACAGTATCAACTGACTCAAAGAACACTTCAGATCTTATCTCAGAACACTTCAATAGGCTCGGTTTCAGCATCACCTCTCTGAAAACCTCTCTAGCTCTCCTAACCAGCTCTTATCTCAGAACACTTCAATAGCTCAGAACACTTATCTCAGAACACTTCAATAGTTCTGGCCAAATATTTTGGCAATAGTTCTGGCGATTACAGTATCAACTAACTCCAAAAACATTTCAGCTCTTATCTCATAACACTTCAATAGCTCAGAACACTTCAATAGCTCAGAACACTTATCTCAGAACACTTCAATAGCACTTCAATATCTTCAATATTTCGGTTTCAGCATCACCTCTCTGAAAACCTCTCTAGCTCTCCTAACCAGCTATCTCAGAACCCTTTTTATTTGCCCTCTTTGACCCACAACCAACATTTAAAAATTCTGTGATGTTACGTCAGAAAATATTTAACGAAGGTAAACATAATGTACACGAGAACACAGAGACTCAAAAGGAAGATAACATTAGAACAATGCGTCACAGTGCGTTTTTACTGCATGTACGGCAGAGTTGGTCAGGAATGCATTACAAAGTAATGGAAGTACAGATTATAATTAACGTGTAATGCATTACAATGTAATTCTGTAACAGGTAATGATATACAAGGTAATTCTAAATATGGTTTGCACAAGGTAATGGAATTGCTCTGTAATGCATTACAATGAAGAGGATATAATTCAATTATTTAATAATGCCATTCAAACGCAATGGAATTATTTGGTAATGAGATTACACAATTTTCAAATAATAATTACATACTAATATTTTATAGAAATGTACGTGTGCCAAAAGCTATGTCTAAATAAGTCGGTCATGTAACATAGCAGACAGAGACCGAAGTGTCATGTACAACGCTCTAGAAGCGAAAAGAATGGGTTAGACGTTTGTAGAATGTTCCAGAATGATCGCGCAGTGGGAAGTTGGAGAGCTTTATGTAATTCAAGAATATTCCAGAAGGTTCAGGTTCTGGTGTGAAGTATATATAAAGGAGTCAGTCGCTCGCTAGTCCATTATTCGTGTAGGACAAGTAATGGACAACAACACTTGTGAAGTACTCCAAAAATGCCAAGTGTTCTCAAATTTCTGTAATATTCGGCAGTGCACCCTGAGTGGCTGCATTGTGAGTGTAGTGTTAATGTGTGCTGTTGCCAAAGTGGGGTAATTATTTTGGACAGTGAAACGTATGTAATGGACGAGAATACTGTACTGGAGATGGACGAAATGAGTATTTCGGCAACGGATTGTAGCAATCTGTCAACCAGTGGCAGCAACACGGGATCAATATCCCAGAAGCTGTGAGTAAGTATCCTAGTTGTATATTCGATGGTCGTTTTTTGAAATAGTGGAGAATAAATGTAGTGAGGTGATGCGTAACATCACAGCCTCTCCTTGACAAATGTCAACCCCGCCTTCTCGTGGTGCATCCTGTTTCCACTAAAGGGGCTCTGACGACCGCAAATAGCGGTATAACTATACCATCGGGATCAGAGGAAATGCTATCCCACACTCACCAACCCGCTTGGCCAGCGTGGTGAGTTATGGCCAAACACCTCCAAAATGACTCTACAACTTAAATCTTGGCTCTCAGTCTCCGGCAGCTGGAATGTACCTGGCCAAGGCAGCGGCCAGTGCGACATGAAGGCAGAGGGTGCTAAGAATCCCCGGAGGACCGGACTAGGCTGCCATTTGATGCTGACCTTGGCTACCTACAACGGACGCTCCCTATCTTCTGATTCAAGGCTTCTTGAATTGGAAGAGGAACTACAAAGGATCAAGTGGGACATCGTCGGGCTAAGTGAGGTAAGGAGAAAAGGAGAAGATCTCATTGAACTGAAAAGTGGACATCTCTTCTACTATCGTGGGACAGATACTGGCAGAACTAGTGGTGTTGGATTTATAATAAACAAGAAACTGAAGGATAAAGTGGTAGAAGTTGAAAGTTCCTGTGACAGAGCTGCACGACTCGTTATCCAACTATCGAGAAGATACCAGGCTCAGATTATTCAAACTTATGCACCCACCACAAGTCATCCTGAAGAAGAAATTGAAGAATTTTATGAGGAAATTCGTCATCTAAATAATAAAGGTAAGCAGCACTTGAAGATAATTATGGGAGATTTCAATGCAAAAATAGGGCACCGGCAACAGAATGAAACTTCAGTAGGTAAATTCGGTCACGGCAACAGAAACCAGCGTGGAAATACTCTCGTTGAGTTTGCAGAGGCAGAAGGATTTTTCATCTTGAATTCCTTTTTCAAGAAAAAGCCACACAGGAAATGGACATGGAGACATCCAATTGGGACGACAAGTGAAATTGATTTTATTATGTGTAACAAAAAATTCGTCATCGAAGACTGCAGTGTGCTGAACAAATTCAACACAGGTAGTGACCATAGATTGGTGAGATGTAAGATGCACCTCAACACTAAACTGGAACGTGGCAAGCTACTAAGACAAACAGAATGTATTGACATAACCAACCTTAAAAAACACCATAATACTTTCAAGTTGGAACTGAAGAACAGATTCTCTGCTTTAGAAGGCCTAACATCGGAAGAAGTGGATATTTCGGAAGTTAACAGAAAAGTAACCAAAGCTCTTATGGAAACAGCAACAAAATTAGCTGGGTCTAAGAACAAGTTGCATGTAAACAAATTATCAGGAAAAACCAAAATGTTGATGCAAAAAAGAAGAGAGATGAGGACAACTAAAGAAGATGTGACTTCCAAAGTGGAATATATAGAGCTGTGCAAGACAGCACGAAAAAGTATCACTGAAGACGTAAGGAAATTCAACTGTGAGCTAGTGAGGAAAGCAATTGAAAACAACCAAAGCCTATAGATAGCAAAGGGACATCTCAGTAAGGCAAGAAAACAGATTATGGCTCTGAGAAAAGAAGATGGTTCTATAACAAGAAATAGAGGCGAAATTTTGACAAGAGTGAAAGATTTCTACTCCAAATTATATGAAAGGGATGATACATGTACTCCAGACATCATGAAAGGTACCAGAGTTCTTCCAGTCCTCCCAGTAGAAGTTGCTCATGCAATCAAGAACATGAAGCGGGGGAAAGCTCCAGGAGAAGATGGAATTACTATAGACATCATACAAGAAGCAAGTGGAGAAATTGAAACAGTACTCGCCCAAATTTTCACTCGATGCCTTAATGAAGGGAAGATTCCTGAGGATTGGAACAATGCTACAATGATCCTGGTACATAAAAAAGGTGACATTGAGGATCTCAGGAACTACAGACCTATCAGCCTCCTATCAGTGGTTTATAAAATCTTCACTAAAGTTCTTTCACACCGCTTGAAGGTAACACTGGACATGGCTCAACCGAGAGAACAAGCTGGATTCAGGAGTGGCTACAGCACAATAGATCATATCCACGTACTGAGAGAACTAATTGAAAGAGCGAGGGAATATGAACTTCCATTGTGCATGGCTTTTATCGATTAAGAAAAAGCCTTTGATTCGGTGAAACCATCAGCAGTTACCACGGCTCTGAAATCCTGCGGTATTGAAGATGCATACATTAATATTATTAATAACATCTATGAAAATGCAAGTGCAAAGATTCGGCTGTTTGAAAATACAACACACATAAAAATTGGAAAGGGAGTGAGACAAGGTGACACCATATCTCCGAAGCTCTTTAATGCCACATTGGAAAATGTCTTTCAATCACTGAACTGGGAAAACAAAGGGATAAAGATTAATGGAGATTATCTAACCCACCTTCGTTTTGCTGATGACGTAGTCATTTTTGCAACTACCCCATCAGAGCTGCAGAGTATGATCCAGGAACTTGCTGACAAGAGTAAAGAAGTGGGATTAAAAATGAACTTTCAGAAGACAAAAGTGATGTTCAATGCTTTTACAAGAAATGAAGATTTATTGATTGATGGAGAACAACTGGAGATAACAGATACGTATGTTTATCTTGGACAGCAGATATCAAGTGAGGGTCACATTGATGAAGAAATTAATCGGCGTACAAAACTTGCCTGGAGAGCTTTTGGAAGAAACAGCATAATTTTCAAGAGCAATATGCCATTATGTCTTAAAAGAAAAGTGTTTGATCAATGCATCCTTCCAGTGCTTACGTATGGTGCAGAGACGTGGACCTTAACTAAAAGAGACATACAAAGGCTGCAGACAACTCAAAGCAGCATGGAGAGGTGCATGCTTGGTATAACCAGGAGAGATAAGAAGAGGAACTCGTGGATCCGAAAAATGACGAGAGTGGAAGACATCATGATCAGAGTTAAATCCCTGAAATGGCAATGGGCTGGACATACTGCCAGAAGGACAGACCATAGATGGACAGCCGAAATTTTAGATTGGATTCCAAGGGACAGGAAAAGACCCAGAAAAAGACCACATGGGAGATGGGTGGATGAAATTCGTAAATATGCGGGAGTGACATGGAGGAGACTGGCACAAGACAGACCGTTGTGGAGGAAACTTGGGGAGACCTTCGTCCAGCAGTGGATTGATAATGGTTGACAATGATGATGATGATGATGATGAAATGTAGTGCAGACAAAGTTGCAGCAAAGTGTACCAAATGTAACATCGAAGTAAAAGGATCAAGAAGGTGTACTTCAAATTTGTACTATTCTCTAACCGAAATAAACATCCCATTCGTACTTACTTCATATGTATTATTTCTTTTAAATCACTTTACTTGCGGCGAAGACGAGGCAACTACGCATGGTCATACACGTACAATCTCCAATACCTACATACATGCATTTGAGGCCCGAGGAGTGGAACAATTGTCAAATTACCGACACAACTTGTAAGGGTGTACTGGTTGCTGGTTTATTCACGTTGTATTGTTACCCATACGTTATTGGTTAATTACCAACATGTAGTTAACCATTAACCATTACGATTATAATGGGTAACTGCTACATGTCATTACAATTACCATGTACAGTATTTCTAATGACCATTTCGCCATTCCCATTACATGGGAATGGTGAACTATTCCCATTACCATTACGCTGTAATGCCTTACCGATTAATTCAATTCCGATGTTGTCCCACTCTGATGTACGGCAGTACTGTCAAGAAAGGAGGATACAAAGCAGTAGATTCTTCAGAGGTGGTAAAAAAAGTCGTACACGCGATAAAATGGCAGAACTGTCTTAATTCCAAACAGGGCAAATATTTGGAATCCGATTAACAGGAACATCTTCAGCTTAAACTGCGGATTTGTGGTATGTATTCAGAGCAACTACTGTTTATCTAAAGTTATAACTGCATTCACAAAGAATGAGAAAACAACAAGAAAGATGACACGGAATTCTCGGGAGTAATGAGCACGTCATTTGAATCCGTTGCGACGCGAATTACATTTATCAAAGCTATTTGGAACCAATAACAATAGTACTGACCAATAACAATAGTACTGAACAATAGTACTGATCAATAACAATAGTACTGACCAATAACAATAGTACTGACCAATAACAATAGTACTGATCAATAACAATAGTACTAACCAATAGTACTGTCCAATAACAATGGTACTGACCAATAACAATAGTATGACCAATAACAATAGTACTGAACAATAGTACTAACCGAAGTAAGAAATTTTTCAAACGGGTTTTTACCCCTACCCCCAGATATTGCTGTTAACGGATTCGTGAACTTCAGTCTTCTGGTTGCAGACTTGTACGTTAAGAAAAATTCAAGATTATATGAGAAACATTTCTCCGCGGTAAAGTTCTCCAACAAAGAAAGAATTTTTCGAAACGGACTCTTAGAAACTTAAATATAGACACATATAAGGTATGCATCTACGCCTCATGGCCGGAAAAATATGCATTATTTTAAGAAGAAAATATTCTCAAAAGGTTTCTCGATATAAGCGATATCAGTCTAAGAAACAATTATTTCAGTCGAGTCTTCAGTAGCTCAGATTTTGCTGCGAATATGTCAGAAGCAGAAAATAACGCCTAAGCCCCCTGGGGTCCAAACTATTATTTGCCAAATATTAGAAATTATATGCAAAATATTTTCCCTCAGGAGCTGTATGCGATACAGGAAGAATTTTTCAAATCGGAGTTTGAAAAGCAGAAATACCGGGGAAAACACAATTTACCTTAAAGCCCCCTAGCAGAAACTTTATGAGTTACTTCAAAATTTTGAAATTATATGAAGAACATTTACCACCAGAAACGATATCCAACAAAGAAGAAAATTTTCAAATCTGACTCTTAGCCGTAAAGATATTTATAAAAATAAGATATACATCTACGCACCCTGGCGGAGAAACTATGCCATATTTTAAGAAGAAAATATTCCGAGAAGGTTTATCGATGTGAGTGTCTTCAGTCCGTCATCGATTTTTTTCAATCGAGATTATAGAAGCTCAGATTTTCTGGCAAATACATCAGAAGCAGAAATTAACACTTACGCTACCTGGTAGCGAAATCAATTTTTACCAAATATTAGAAATCATATGGGATAGATTTTTCATAAGGAGTTGTATTCACTGAAGGAAACATTTTTCAAATCCAAGTTTTAGAAGTAGAAATATCTGGAAAACGCTATTTATTTTTACGCCCTCTAGCGGGAAATCTATGCGTAACTCGAGAACGTTACTGTATTAAAAATGCTGTTCGAAATAAATGGAATCGAAAGGAGAAAGATTTTTTTGAATCGTATGTTTCTTTTTTTTTTTTTTTTTACTGGAAGTTTAACGACCACCGCTGGCAACTCGATGGGCTGTATACAGTCATCCGTCCTTAATTTTGAGCCACAGGTTCCAGGGAAAGAAGAGAACCAGTGCCGTAAAACAAGCACAACATCTATGCTTCACCGGGATTCGAACCCAATGAACGATCAAAAGCCATCGCTTAGACACTGCGCCTCCGGAGCAGCAACCTGATGTTTAGAAGCAAATACTGGATATGTAATAAAATGCATTTTGAATTCGATATTATTCCCCTCTAGCGGCGAAATTGTACATCGTAAAAAAACGAAATGAATGATCATCGTTGGCATATTTCAAGCTTCCCAATGCAAAAAGAATTTTTCAAATCGGACTAATAGTTGCAGAGATATAGTGTCCACAGACGAACGGACAGACAAACCGGTAACATAAACACGATCTTTTTGTACAAAAGACTTGCTAAAAATTGTGGCAGGATGTAGAAGCTGAGTGAAAGAGAACTTCGGGCAACGTAATAGACTGTACTCTGAACACATAAAACTGCTGCCGCAAAAATAACTGCAGAAATTAATGTGAGTCTAAGGAATCTAGTATCTACACTGCTAGCCACCCAAAATGCAACACCAAGAAGGACACGAGATAGCAAAGCCAGATTCACTGGACACATATCAACAGATACAAAAATGAAATGATTGAGCTTACAGGCAGACATCAATAGTTTGTGTGGCCCCCATGGCTGGCAGTAATAGGCGCTACACGCCGCAGCATCGAACGAAATAGGCTTTGGATGTGTGCTTGGGATATGTCGGTCCAGGCTGCTTCCACACGTTGCCATAGTTCATCAGGCGTAGCCGCGGGCTCTGCTTGCCGGGCCACTCGGTTGCCGATCAGTTACCAGACATGTTCGATGGGCGACATATCGGGAGAACAGGCGGGCCACGGCAGCAGTGACCCCTTGTGGGCCGTGAAGAATTGTTGCACGATGCGTGCCACGTGCGGGCGCGCATTGTTCTGTTGAAACGTGGCCGCTGGCAGGTCCTGCAGGTAAGGGAGGACTAACTAGCGTCTGGCGACAGCGATATCTACATGTATCGAGTTATCTCATTGGGCCGCCCCGGTGGCGCAGTGGTCTAAGACGTTGGCCTCTGATCATTCGTCCGTAAGGGGTCCGGGTTCGAATCCCGGTGAGGCATGGATGTTGTGTTTGTCTTACGGCACTGGCTCTCTCCCTTCCCTGGAACCAGTGACCCTAAATTAGGGACGGGCGACTGCTTATAGCCCATTGAGTTGCTCACGGTGGTCGTTAAACCTCCAACAAAAAAAAAAAAATTATCTCATTGGTAGCAATAAAACCCGTACCCACCAATTGGCGACCGGCGCCGAAACGGCGTTAGTTTGGCGGATAATGGCTACTGCCAGGCAGGGAAGAGGTAGGTTTGAGAGAATAAGTAAGTAGTTTTCTTTAAAACTTTTATCTGGTTAATATTTATATTTGGATGGTTACGGCGAACAGGTTAAGTTGTTCGATTTGTGGTGTTTCATTCGGGCAGAAATACAATTTGAACCAGATATACGTCGTCGAAGTCGTGACACAGGTTGTTTACATCTTAGTTAACATTAGTTTCTTCGTTGGCGGCTGTCGATAGTCCTGTACAATTGATATTTTAAGGTGAAATTGGATTTATTTGATGTGCTTTTATGTTTTGCAGCTTACTGTAATCACCAGACTGTGAAATACCAGTGTTCCTTTTATAGATTTCCCAGAAACATGTCCTGTGGACGAAAATGGTTGCATGTCAATCTCTTTGCAATACGTGGTTCATGTATGACGGAAACATCCGAATGAAATTTTTTAACATGCTGGTTCAAATTGTATTTCTGCCCGAATGAAACACCACAAATCGAACAACTTAACCTGTTCGCAGTATCCATCCAAATATAAAAATTAACCAGATAAAAGAAAACATACTTACCTACTTACTTACTTACTAACTTTAACCTACTTACTTACTCTCTCAAACTTACCTCTTCGCTGCCTCGTTGTAGCCATTATCCGCCGCCATTATCTCCGACTACAATTACCGTTTCAGCACGTTACGGCGCCGGTCGCCAATTGGTGGGTACGGGTTTTATTGCTGCCAATGCGATAACTCGATACATGTAGATATTGCTGTCGCCAGGCGCTAGTGGGAGGACTACAGGTTCCAAGACGTCGGAGATGTAGCGGTTGCTGTTGAGTGTACCGGCGATGCATACCAGAGGAGTGCGAGTGTCATAACCAATTGCGCGCCAAACCATAACGCCAGGCGTCGGACCGGTATGGCGATGCAAAATGCAGGCGTCATACAGTCTCTTGAGGCGGTGCCGCCACACGCGGATCCGACCATGGTGGTGTTGCAGGCAGATGCGGGATTCGTCAAAGAAGATAATGTCGTGCCATTCCGTAGTCCAGGTGCGGCGTTCAACGGCCCAATGCCGCCGCACTCACCAGTGGTGTAACTTCAATGGTAATAGGAGCAATGGGTTCCGTGCGACAAGTCCCCGGTCCTGCAGACGACGTTGAACGGTACGTGCTGACACAGGTTGTTGCGCAACACACCCTAATTCCTGCACTAACGTTCGTGATGTGGCAGTGCAAGCCGTCAATCCCCGCCGCAAAACATGCCGGTCCTCTTGTGCGGTAGTGTGCCGCGGCTGCAGTAATCACTCATGTCGGTCCGTCCGTCCCTCCTGCACCCACCGAATCCATACTCGCCTCACTGTGGCTGGATGTCGTCCCACACGGGTGCCGATGTCTTGGTACGATAAACCGCTGACGCGATGAGCCACTATTCGTATTCTTTCGAACTCCGAAATGTGCTGGAATGAATGCCGTATTCTGCGACGAGGCATCAGGAAGCTTCCCACGCACAGGTCCGGCAGCACAACACAGTTCCACTACTTACATCCCGCCTTCTGTGCACCCTTCTTATAGTACTTCTCGGTGGCGTGCCGGGCGCACATGATTTGCATATGCCCTTCAATGCTAATCGTTTGCATGTCTTCTCGCGGGCAACGCATGCTGCGAATTTCAGAGGCCAATCGGATGCTTCCTTCTTGGTGTTGCATTTTGGGTGGCCAGCAGTGTATTAAACCATTTCCAGGGAATTCCACAAAGTTAAAATTTATAGAAGAGTAAATTTTATAAATTTATATAAGCAATAATTGAATGCCAGGCCACTCTTTTTTTTTTTTTTTTTTTTTATTTGGAGGTTTAACAACCACCATGAGCAACTCAATGGGCTATAAGCAGTCGCCCGTCCCTAATTTATGGTCATTGGTTCCAGGGAAGGGAGAGAGACAGCGCCGTAAAACAAATAAAACATCCATGCCTCACGGGATTCGAACCCGGACCCCTCTCAGACGAAAGATCAGAAGCCATCACTTAGACCACTGCGCCATCGGTGAGGCTTGTTGGTGTTCGATGGTCCCTCACATTTACTCTCGGTTTTCGGCCACTATTCTCCTTTGCCGATGAAGTTGGTTTTGCCATGCTCTCTGCACGCAGTAATAACTGTTGAGACTGTTGCTCTTGAAACACCAAATAATTTGACAGCTATATTTTTAGATGCTCCTGCTAGACAGGCTCCCACAATTAGAAGTCATTTCACCAACTGCTCGTACGAAGAGCTGTTGAGCACAACTTGTACTAACAACCTAGAGAATATATACAGTGAAAATATGTATATATGCTCCCCTTCGAGCCAGAATTGTAAGAAGAAAATGCGTCTAAAAGAAAATGGGTCTAAAATGTTTGTCATACTGGAAAGTGTCTGGCAAACATAAAAAATCTCGTTCTGGACTTTTATAACACCAGTGTCAAAGGTTCTTTTTCGTAAAATCGCAACTGTCTAAAACACCTCGCAAGTCACGGCCTACCCAGAGTAGGAAAAATGCCAGACAGCTATTCCATGCTGCATATCCCCGATTTTGCATCATGTAATTTTGCGTTGTTTCCAAAAAAAAATTGAAACGGCGTTTGCTGGGAAGCCTTTTTCCATGGTAAAAGACCTTAGACAATATATTCATTCAGAATTGCGACGTTTTCTACAAAAGGGAGTACACCAACCGTTCTAGAATTGCATGGATGTCTGCAAAAATGTCGGAAAGAAGTACTTTGAAAGGCAGCAAATTTTTCGTTGAGGTCAGTGTGATCTGTTCAGAATTGTTCGGTAAGTGCATGTCCAGAACTCTTTTGTCGCTCCTCATGACCTAACATAACGAAGTGGTTCCATCTTTACAGTCTATATGCACTACATTTTGTGAAATTTGCAACACGATGAAAGACTGCTGGTATTTGCTTGAAACTTGCAGGGTATATTGGGTTCGTGCGAATGAAATGTCCGCTGCGAACGAACAATGGAGACAGGTCCCCACCACAACATAATGGAACCACGCACAGGTGTTGCGGGTATTACGTCACAGAATTACTATAAATATCTAGCACGAGTGTGAAAAAGAAGGTTCAGGCGCTTCTTGTTCGGACGTAACGTGGCTTGCAAAGGAAACGTGCAGATGCCGGATTTGAGAGTCATCTTCCTCTATGAATTTAAACTGGGCCATTCTGCAGGAATTGCCGCGTAAAACGTTAATAAAGCCATTGGGGAGAATACAGACAAGGAACAAACCATTCGGCGATGGTTTCTAAAGTTCCAAAGCGAAGATACGGACCTGAAAAACGAAGCACGTGGTCACCTACCTGTTGCTGTCTCTGACGATGTTTTGTTGCGTGTGGTTGAAGCGGACCCCCGAAAAACATGTTATAAGATAGCGACAGAGGTAGGTGTCCACCACACGAGAGTTGTTTGACGTCTGGCTGCACTGGTAAGGTCAAAAAGCTGGACATGTGGCTGCCGCATGAGTTGACAACTGCCAACAAGACTGGGCGTTTGGACGTCTGCACGTCGCTGCTTGCCAGAAATAAACAGGAACCTCTAATGCATCGAATCATCACCGACGAGAAGTGGATTCTTTACAATAATAGGAAACTATCTGCACAATGGTTAAGCTATGCACAGTCTATTGGACAGCAGCCTAAGCCACCCCTACACACCAAGAAGATGATGCTCCTTGTCTTGTGGCCCACAGCCGGGATAATTCTTCGGAGTTTCTTGTCAAGAGGCCAAACCATCACTGCAGAAGGTTATTGCGCTGAATTACACCAGATGCACCGGAACTTGCTGCAGAAACTGTCAGCTTTGATCAACAGGCATGGTGTTCTTTTGCTCCATGACAACGTCCGCCCTCATGTCACACAACAAACGATGCTGACACTAAGTGCCTTGGGCAATGAAGCACTGCCTCATCGTGCCTATGCCCCGGATTTCTCTCTGACAGACTGTCATCTGTTTCATCGCCTGGATCACTTCCTGTCCGGGAAATAGTTTTCACGACGGACAACGGGGTTCAACGTGCTGTTGATGATTTCTTCGGGTCCCAGCCACAAGACCTTTTTCGTTCCTGATTCATGGCCTTGCCGGACAGATGGCAACTATGTGTCGATGCCGAGGGGGATTATTTTGCCTAAGTAAGTTGTCCTACTTTTATGTTCTCGCCGTCCACGTGTGCTGGTCCTTTGCCCCACATTTCATTCGCACCAACCCAATATAAGAATAGATTGGGACCTGCAAGCGTTTAAAATGTATGGCCATGGGTTTTCGGAGCAGCGCCCTCTGAACTTTCCCTTCTCGGGAATAAATAGCTGAGTTAAAGGAGATGTTGCAATAAGTGAAAAGCTAACTTTGAGTCGAAAGGGTGTTTCTTGTGTCTCACTATGCCCCGTCGCCGAAGAAAGTCCTATAATGAACATCTCACTGGCTTTAAGCGGGGAAAGATCATTGGAATGGGAGAAGCTAGATTTTCCAACTACGAAGTTGCCACTCGTATGGAAAGTGCAGTGATGTAAACATCGAAAGGAAAGTGTAGTGATGTAAACATCGAAACGAAAGCGCGATGATGTAAACATCGAAACAAAAGTGCATTGATGTAAACATCGAAACGTGCAGTGATGTGATCATGAAATCAGTGGACAGATGAGGTTCGAATGAACAGGAATCCGGGAAATCGACCGTAAAGTTGTACGACCGCACGAGATGACAGACACTTCTACAGCGTGGCAGTGACCGATCGCACCATGACATCCACGGTGTTAGCAGCAGTGGAGCACTGTTACAGGTTAAGCTTTATCCTCCATCACAGTTCGACATCGTCTGCTTAACAAAGGACTGGTCGCTAGCATCTCATTGCTACGCATTCCTTTGACCCTCAACCACGATGTCTCTAGCTGCAATGGGGTCTCGAACGCAGACACTGGCTCACTAATTGTTAACATGTCGTGTTTTCTGACGAGTCAAGATTCCGTGATGGTCGGATACGAGTTCGAAGACATCCTGGTGAACTGCAGCTTGCAGCGTGCATTTTATTGCGTTATACCGGCCCAATGGTAAGCATCATGGTGTGGAGTGCCATCGTGTTCATTCGCGATCTCGCCTGATACAAATTGAAGGAACCCTCAACAGCCAGCGGTACGCATGGAATGTTTTAGAGGCAAAGGTGATACAATTCATTCAGAGTTGTCCCGGAGCGATATTGCAGAAAGGCTCGGTTACATTTGACTCGGAATGCCCAAGCCCGGCAGATACCTCTTTCTTCCCTGCTCTGCACTTTCGTCGGATATGTACCCGAACGAACATATCTGGGACATGGTAGCTAGGTGATTTGCCCGTCAAGTGCTTCCGCCAGTCACCACAAATGAATTCTGGTATCTAACAGAAGCAGACTGAATGGCTGTTTCCTAGGATGATAACAAAAAATCTCTCCCATTCAATGCAATGCCGTGTTGAGGTTGTTATTGTTGCTCCAAGCGGCTTCGCACGATACAGAGTTTTGAAGCGAAAAAATCATGTATAGCTCAACAAATGTAATCAGTTATCCCCCCTAACATGACTAATCTGTGATATAAATTTCATTTGAATAACGTGAATCTTTCTTGATGCAGTTTTCACAAGGGTACTTAGTGTTTTACCCTTTGGAACTATTGGATACTATTTTAATGGTACTATTGGACATGCGGTATTATATGCCTTACTAATTTCCTCAAACGTTCAATGTCATTAATACCTTCATTCAAAAACGACAACTTAAAATTACATCAAATTCAGCAAACTGTCATTCGCTAGAGATTACGTGGAGAAAATACCAGCATTAAGTCAATTGCACAACAGAAAGCGGTCGATAGAAGCATAGTAATGTTCTTGACAGAATTTCTGTGAAACGCGGATATCTAATAACAAGTAGAGGTCACCTTTCTTAAAACCCTTTGCGGAAAATACGCGGTACACAAAGGAGGAAAGATTAAAGCTGCGTTATATATGCTTGTCTTGGTTCTTAGTGCATTAAAGTTCCATGCAATTTTGTTATTAAAGGAACAGAGACTCAATACAACTAGGAGTTCTTTTATTACAGGATTTCATCTCCGTAAACACAGAATCTGAAAAAAAAAAAAGATTGAGTAGAAAGACTGATTACTATGCTTCTAAAATCACATATTGATTTGAGATATTGAACGAAAGTGTTTTTCCTTGCAGAGAATTCCCATTCTTTAAAAACAAGCTTTCATTGGAGTGCATCCTACACGCCGAGCTAATAGGTGTGACAATTTGGAGTCGTTTCTTTCTTAAACCACGCCTTCAGTCTGAAGTGATTCTGCTTTGCGTTTCAGGTTTAACAAGATGAAGTTGGTAGATCCATTAAGACATGTAGAAGTGGAAGATATACGTTTGGACTCTTTGAAAATTCATGCTGCTTCATCTAACTTGAATGAAAGCTCTTACCATCAACAAGTAATTATATAGTAAGACAGGCAACATCTGCATGCAAACATTTTGCGATATCACTTCATAAGTGAGGTTTGAGGTATATTATAGTTATTTAGCGTGAAAATAACGATTCATGTCTATCTACTAGAAAAATAAGTGATCTGTAGATCCTTGCAAATCGCAACTACTTAATACAAAGTATAATTATTTTTTATAATTGCGCTAGAACTTTCTTTAGTTCTTTACGAGGGGATATCAGTGGACTCATTAATCATGTCCACAAGAGTATCATTTAGTTTAAAAAAATGTAAGAAAGAAACTGTAGTTACAGAATTAACTAACTTCCTTCTTAACTTTTACAAATTTAATCCACGAGTAATTATTGGAAGTCGACGAGACTAATACGATGGAAACTTGTTCTCTTTTCTGAATTTTGTCTTAACCACCATTTTTGTTAAATTATAAACTGGCTTTTGTGCAAGATTTCGTAGCGTACACGCGATGTTCAGTTTCGTGAACTTACCGAAAGCTCGCCACTTTTGTTTGTGCAAGACATGTTACTCCTTTTTCTCACTCGAATGTACAGTACACCAATGCTACGAATCGAAACAGAGACAGCAGAACAAGTTTTGCAACTGTTATGAATGTATACTGAAATAATTAAGAGCAAAAACATCAAAGAAATGGAATTATAAAACATTCTTAGCAGAAATAGCTAAGACTGAGTATGTTATTCTGATACAAACTTAAAAAATTGGAAATGGAGATTCATAACATGTGCTTTGAAGCTGACAAAAATACCAAATTACCTTCATTAGCTATTCTCTGATTTGTTTAGTGTACAAAACATTGCAAGTGCTTTACGTCATTTTATATCATTTGATAAATCTTAAATTTATTAAATATTTCTTTCCCATCGTTTCTAAGCGGTTCTTTGAACACTTGCAAAGGAAAACTGACTATTGTGTGTATCAATTTAATGAAACTTTTATTCGAGGTGTCGTCAGATTTCTATCGCTGATTTTGAAAATAAGTAAAAGCTTCAACGAAGAAATAAAAATTGAATTTTCTTTTAAAAGGATGTTAAATTAAATTTTCTCTCAAAGATTTCCAATATATGAAAACTCTCTGTACAAAGTCTTCGCTTTCCCGGAAAATGACCAAGCAATTCAGAAATTTGCAAGAACTTTTCCTTAATATTTGCTGATCGATAATAAATGAATTATTATCGATAATAAATGAACTTTTCCTTAATATTTGCTGATCAATGATAAATGAATTACTGTTTTTTCTGACACTTGCTACATATTGAAAATTGCAATCATTAAAATATCTCATGGCTCATTAATTTCAAAATTAAATAATGATAGGCATATATTTATGTACAACTGAGTGAAAGAATGCTTCTAAATACTAAGTAGGTTATTGTGAATATCTAACAGCTTTAGGGATTAAAACTCATTTTGTTCAAATGAGAGGCTGTTCAAATTGCTTTGAAATGGAGGACTCGACGACATCTCAACGTTCTCCGGAATACGAGTTTTTTTGTAACCTATTTCTCTTGCTTTGGGATCAACTTACGACGTAATCCTAAAGGAAGCCTGTTCTCCAGAATGATTTGCAAGTTTTCTACGGTAGCATTCCACGCAGCAGGGATTTACGTGATTGGTACAGGAATGAGCACCCTCATTTCCGCATCAAACATGATCCATGAGATTCTGTCTCAGCTAATTGTGTGCTGCTTGATCTATGTCCTGTGGTTCGCCATTCGATCCAGAAGGTTCTCAATGAGCACGCTGTTGATTCACATTCATGGAATTTCCCAAGATGTATTAAAGTATGAAGTACGGAACATTAAAATCTTCATTACAGCGGTAGTTCTGATCCTGATATTGACATTAACCCAAGTTGCATTATCTGTAATTTTCATTGATTTAAAATATGTGCAGTACCCTTACAACGAAACATTTGTCGTTTTCAGCATTAACAGGCCGCAGATATTACAACATGTCCTTTTGTTTTTTAAAGATTTAAGCTTTGCCATGTATGAGATAACAATACCTTCTCTGTTTGCTTCGTTTTACTGTGCTTTGTGCTATCGACTACGAAGTATATTAGTGCACATAAATTCAAATATTAAACAGCTTTCATGGCAACGTCATCAATTCAATGAAATCATGCATTGCATAAATACTTACAAACGTATACTTGAGGTTGTGGATGATTTTCAGGAAGTGTTCTCTCTTCCAACTTTCATCTTGATAGTCATCTTCTTCAGTTACATGTTCGCTCTGATCGCGACGATAAACAAATCTATACTGAAGAACCAAACGTACCCGTATTTAGAATTTCATTATGAAGTTCTTATTATTTGTTGTATGACAGTTACAGTAGTTTTCTTGTGTGCTTCAGAAATTCCAGCTAAAATCATTGCTGTAAAGAAAACATTACATTCGCTTCATGAAGGGTCGCTTGTGTTAAATGATCACAATACCGAACTGCAGATATACCTGAAGACTATTGCCGACAAACATGCGTGCGTGTTGTCAGGATGTGACGCAATTCATTATACTAAAGGAACTGTGCTCACAGCTTTTGCAGCATTCGCCACTTATTCCCTGATGATTATGCAATATTAACGTGATCTAGTTCAGCTGTTTTTACTGAAAAACAATTGGAAAACAGCGAAATGCAACTACTATGTGGACAGGATTCAACGTGTTATACTGGGTTGTCGGAAAAGTTATGACGTATTTTAGCCATGTTTTGCAAAAGTCATTTATTAATAGAAAGAACAAAGATCAATCAATGGTATAATGCCCGTTTTGTTCGATAACCTTTTGCCATCTGTCAGTGAGCTGCAGAATGCCTCGTTCATAGAAGGACCTGTCTTTCGCGGCGAAAAACTGTACAAGGTTCTGATTTACAGCCTCAACTGAATTGAACGTTATACCACGCAAGGACTGTTGGAGAGAGCGAAACAAGTGGAAGTCTGACGGCGCAAGGTCAGGCGAGTATGCTGGGTGTGGTAACACACCCCACCCAAGCGGCAATAATTTTTGGCAGGTGATCAAACTTGTGTGTGGTCTCGCGTTGTCGTGATGGAACACAACACCTTTACGATGAACGAGCTCTGGACGTTTCTGGATGATGTATTCGTTCAAACTGTCCAATTGCCGACAGTGCATATTCGAATTGATTGTTTGGTTCCGTGGTAGGAGCTCGAAAAACACGACACCTTTAAAATCCCACCACACTGAGACCAGAACCTTCCCCTGAAGAATGTCTAATTTGGATATCGTTTAAGGCGAAGCAGCACGTCGGGACCAAGACCGTTTGCGCAGCACATTGTTGTACACAATCCACTTTTCGTCACCAGTTATCAGTCGCTTCAAAAAGGATCGTTTTCCTCACGTTCAATGAGCATATCGCAGATGTTTATGCGCGCCGTCAATTGAACTTCTTTGAGCACATGAGGAACATACACATCAAGCTTGCTTACGTATCCCAGCTTCTTCAGGTTGTCGTGAACGCTTGAATGATGGATGTGCAATGTGTCTGCAATCTCTCGTGTCGTGTAACGTGGGTTTAACTCGATGAATGCCTTGATTTGGTCGTCATCAACCTCGGTTGGCATCCCGTACCGAGTAGCATCGTTGAGATCAAAATCACCAGCCCGGAATTTTGCGAACCACCGCTGGCACTGACATTCTTGTAGAGTATTATCACCGTACACTTTACGCAACTTGTCACAAGCTTGGCGCGCGTTCTTCCCTTTACGAAAGTAAAACAGTAAAATATGGCGAAAATGCGCAGTTTGGTCTTCCATCTTCAACTTGATGTCAAATCTCCGCAAATCAAACAAATCGCGCATTATTCCTTTTAGACTGTAGTTAGAACTGCACCTGTGGTATGCCATTGCGATAACAGAGCTGCGCGTGCCTCTAGTACTTCCAAAACCGACCAACCGCCGTCGGATTCCAAAATACCTCATGACTTTTCCGACAACCCGATAGTAACCGCCTGTACGTCATACCACGATCAGAGAATGACGCTAATTTGGACATTTCGGTAATATTCTCCGATAAGATGTCCATATGGAATTCCATGCCGTTATTTCTTTCCTTTTTTTATATATAATGGAACCAACTTTCAGTGGTACATCAGGGGAAAGAATACAAGAAATATTCATTTATATGAGACTGCTTGTACTGAAATGTTTAGAGTCGCTTCTAAAAATTGAAATCTAAATGATGTCCCCACATTCACAGCACTTTATATACAACTAGGTGAAAGCCCGTGAATAATGAGGAAGGAAAATAAGATATACGTAGGGTACTTTTTTAATAACCAGGTATTTTCTTTTTGTTTCTTACGTCCAATGCGAAAGTATGCTTCATGAACATTACAACTATAAAAAAAACTGCTACGACATACAGTTGATACATCACTCACTGACATAATTCTAGTTTTCATTCACGGAACATCTGCCTGACAACACAGAAAGGTAAGCGGGAGGTCACGGAGATTTCTCTCTCAGTTGGTGCTATGGTGATGACGTCACATAATTATATCGGAGAAGCAGTTTCCATTCACTGAACACCTGAACGAAAACACGATAACTAAGCTGGTCGTCAGAACTATTACATTCTCAGTTGCTGCTAAGGTGATGATATAACATATTTATATCCGGGAGTAGTTTCCGTTCACGGAACACCTTCCCGAAAATAGGAAAAGCTAACATAGACGTCACAAATATTTCTTTCTCAGTTGGTGCTTTGGTGATTACGTCACATAATTGTATACGGGAAGCAGTTTCCATTCCCTGGACACCTGTCTAAAAACACGACTACTAAGCATGTCGTCACGAATATTTCCTTCTCAATAGTTGCTGAAGTGGAGGCGTCACATAAGTACATGTGGGAAGCAGTTTCACTTCACTGAACACCTGAACGAAAACATGATAACGAACCGTGACGTCACAAATATTTCTTTCCAGTTGGAGCTATTGTGATGACGTCTCATAATTTAATCTAAATAGCAGTTTCCGTTCACTGAATACCTGCCAGAAAACATGAAAAGCTAACTTAGACGTCACAAATATTTCCTTCTCAGTTGGTGCTTTGGTGATTACGTCACATAATTGTATACTGGAAGCAGTTTCCATTCACTGAACACATGCCTAAAAACACGACTACTAAGCATGTCGTCACGAATATTTCCTTCTCAATTGTTGTTAAAGTGAAGACGTCACATAAGTGCATGTGGGAAACAGCTTCACTTCACTGAACACCTGAACGAAAACACGATAACAAACCATTCAAGTTGGAACTATTGTGATGACGTCTCATAATTTAATCCAAATAGCAGTTTTCGTTCACTGAACACCTGCCCGAAAACACGAAAAGCTAACCTAGACGTCACAGATATTTCCTTCTCAGTTGGTGCAATGGTGATTATGTCACATAATTGTATTTGGGAAGCAGTTCCAATTCACTGAACACCTAAATAAAAACTTAATAACTAAGGGTGTCGTCGCAAATATTTCTTTCTCAGTTGTTACTAAAGTGATGACGTCACATAAGTACATCCGGTAAGCAGTTTCCCTTCACTTAACAACTGAACGAGAACAAGATAACGAACCGTGACGTCACATATATTTATTTCTCAGTTGGTCCCATTGTGATAACGTCTCATAATTTAATCCAAATAAAAGTTTCCGTTCACTGAACACCTGCCCGAAAACACGAAAAGCTAACCTAGACGTCACAGATATTTCCTTCTCAGTTGGTGCAATGGTGATTATGCCACATAATTGTATTTGGAAGCAGTTCCCATTCACTGAACACCTAAATAAAAACTTAATAACTAAGCGTGTCGTCGCAAATATTTCTTTCTCAGTTGTTACTAAAGTGATGACGTCACATAAGTACATCCGGTAAGCAGTTTCCCTTCACTTAACACCTGAACGAGAACAAGATAACTAACCGTGACGTCACATATATTTATTTCTCAGTTGGTCCCATGGTGATAACGTCTCATAATTTAATCCAAATAAAAGTTTCCGTTCACTGATCACCTACACGAAAACATGAAAAGGTAAGTGTCACAAATATTTTTTTCTCGGTTGTTTCTATGGTGATAACTCTTTCCACTGAGATACCAAAGTGGGACAAACATTCAGACGTTGAGAAAAAGGAAATTATATTGTTTGTTATGTATTATTTGTAGTACTCACGTATTTCCTGTTAGTATCATGACCTCAGAATTCCCTTAACTAGAGTGTGATTCGTAAAAACTGGGACGACATCATCGAAGCTATGACTTTTTCTTTAGAATATGTTTCAACGTGCGTGAGCGCAAGTGTTTTCTGAGTGAAAATCGATGTATGTAACTTTTGTACTGTGATCTGCATCACGGATGTAGCCGTTAACTGAACAGATGAATCAGAGGATTGAACTCTATAACGAAGTAAATTTTTCCGTCATTTTTTGTCCAAGCCGGAAATCGAACCCAAGTCCACTTATTCCGGAACAAGTTGCTCTACCAACTAAGCTACGCGGACGTTCGTTCTTGCTTCTATCTGCCTTTATGTCGTGTGCGTCCTGCGGGGCACGCACGGCAGAGAGTACAAATCTAATCTGCATCACGGATGTAGCCGTTAACTGAACAGATGAATCAGAGGATTGAACTCTATAACGAAGTAAATTTCTCCGTCCTTTTTGGTCCACGCCGGGAATCGAACCCGAGTCCACTTATTCTGGAACAAGTCGCTCTACCAACTGAGCTACGCGGACGTTCGTTCTTGCTGCTATCTACCTTTATGTCGTGTGCACATCCCCTCCCCCGAAAGAGGGCCGGATGCATGTCCCACGGGCCAGCCGTGACCCGTGGGACATCGTTGCAGGCAGCCATCCGCTGTAGAACGTGCACTTGAGAACTCCCAGTCAATCTGGTGTGTGGAATGCAACGTCACACACATTTATTTATTTATATTTCGAAGCGCTGAAGAAGAGATTCTCTTATTTTTCTTATCTTGCGGTGTGGAAAGAACATCACACCATTGCGAGATCTTAAACGGCCGGGTCATCCGGGAAGTTTCGGGTCATCCGGGAAGTTCGAGATCTTAAACGGCCGGGTCATCTTCGGAGGAATCTTGCGTCGACTCCCACAACACGATGGATCGTGTTGTGGGAGTGACCAAGATTCCTCTAGCTACAGCCCGTGATTCCCCCTGAAACATGTGCAGGGTGGGCGCCGCCAGTACCAGGTTATTTTTTCAACTTCTCAGTCAATTGCGGAACGCCCTGCAACTCTGGAATTAGTCACTGATACCCGGACGTACATTTTTAATCTTTTTGCAGGGGTTCAGTGCTTCCGCTGTAAGGGGGAAGGTCATCTCGCTTCTGCTTGTCCTCATGCTACTCCTGGTGCTAGATCTGATTCTTCATTAGCTACTACAGTTCCTGTGGCCGCTGCCCCTGCGGATGTTGTGCAGGCCGCTGAGGCACCTGCTCACATTCTACCTTCATCAATTTTGCCTGCTGTTTCTCCAGTCGTTCCTTCCCTCCCGGTTCCTGTCGTCGTACTGGATAGTTTGGAGCCCTCCAATAAGGATTTTCCATCGCTGGAAGTGTCTGCACCTAAATCACAGCGTAAACGCCCCAGCTCACCTGATGTTTCTACTCGCTCTTCCTGTTCGTCTCAACGTCTACGGTCCAAGAAACCAGCCCATTCTACCTCGGGTTCACCTAGCCATCATGCGCCAAATTCTGAATTACTAGTTTCGAACCGATTTGTATGTCTCCAGGATGAGGATGTTATGGACACGGTCGCCCCTGATCTTGATGACACTGCAATGATTGACTCTGACGATGATTCTCCTGCTCCTACACTTCTGGATATTTCTACTATGTTTGAAGAACTTGCGGTGCCTTTTCACCCTCTTACCTTATCTGATCTGTATGCATTGACCACTCGCCAGCGTAAGGCAAAGTTGATCACACTACCTTGCATTAAGAGTAAGCTTCACTTGCTGCCTGAAATGATTGCACAGCTAAACCAGTTCCATACATTTATAACTAATGTTACTTTGCATGGCGGGACTGAGCAATATGCTCGCCGTCTGGGCTACTTACTCAAGATTTTGAGGGCTGAACTGAAAGGCTGGAGGCAACCTACCAGTGATGTCCTTGTTAACACTACTTAGCTTTAATTGTAGAGGGCTTGCATCTTCTGCGTCGAATGCTTTGGTTTTCGAGGACGTTCGTTACCTGGGGCTAATATCCTCCTTCTCCAGGAGACAAACTGTTCCTTGGATGCCGGGTGTTCCCGCTGGAGACGCTGGCCGTACATGTTTTATCATAATTACCGGACTCATCTCAGGTCTGGTACCGCTATAGCATTTCATGTGCGTTTTCATTCTTCCCTTTCTGATCTTGTTGAGTCACAGAGTCTGCTGGGTTCTTTTCAACATATTTCTTTTTGTTTTTGTTCTAAACGTATTCATGTTTTCAATATCCATATTCCGCAATCTGCTACGGATGCAGAAACTCTCCTCCAACATCTTTCTTCTATCCTTTCGACCCTCCATCCAAATGATACAGTCATTGTTGCAGGCGATTTCAATTGCACTTTGCAACCCGGTTTTGACCGAGATGGTTCAACCGAAAGCCGTTCCGACCTTGTTTCCAATCTCACTCAACTCGTTGTTAATTTTGATTTGATTGATGCATTCCGTTCCCTCCATCCCCGGTCCAAGGAATTTCCCTGGTTCCCCCCGGCTGCTTCACGCTGTGTCACAGCACGCCTAGATAGATTCTATGTTTCCAGTTTTCTCCATTCCTCTCTAGTTGAAGTTACTCATCATCCTTCCGTTTCGTCAGATCATCGCCCCGTTCTTTTAAAACTTTTTTTGCATTCTTCCTCTGTTTCCCCCTCCCCAGTCTGGTCGCTCGACCATTCAGTTTTAACTGATCCTGTTTTCTCTGCTGAAATTCGCTCTATGATCACGTCAGAAGACGTGATCATAGAGCGAACAGCTTTCTTCGTCTGACGACCCAGTGGCTCTGTGGCTTTCCACGAAAATTTCGATTACTTCTTTCGCACGTCAGTTTTCTTTCTCTTCCCGTAATTCTCGCTTTCAGGATATTGATGTTCTCCGTCGTAAATTGCAGACTATTTCTTCTTCTGATCCTTCTTTTCCCGTGTTTCAAGCTCAACTTCGTCGTATTCTGTTTACTTTTGCTTCATTAGCCCTTACGCGTCTGAAATTCACTCACTTGCGGTTTCACGACGACCCCTTTTCTAGTTTCAAGTCCCTTGAGGAATATCATGTTAAAAGCAACACAATTTCCTTTCTTTCACTACCTGACGGATCTACAGTTACCGACCCTTATCGTATCTGTGAACTTACTTTTCCCCATTATTCTGATCGTTTTCAACACCGACTCCTTTCTCCTGCAGATACCTCCCCTCTTCTTCATGTCCTCCCTCAGGTTCCACATTGTTTTTTTGATTCTCTTGTTTCTCCTATCTCTCCTTCTGAAGTCCGCTCTGCAATTTCCAGTCTGAATGACCGTTCTTCCCCTGGCGCGGACGGTCTTCCGCTCTCATTTTATAAGAAGTTTCTTCCTTCTCTCCTCCCGCTTCTGGTTGCCTGCTTTAATGCCGTTTTTACTTCTTCAAATTTTTAGTCTTCTGATTTCACTTTTGCTATTCTCCGTCTCATCCCCAAAACCGGAAACCTTGGTCTTTTTTCTAACTGGCGTCCTATCTCTATTCTTAATACTGACTACAAAACCTTTGCTAAAATTCTCGCTTTTGGCCTCAATCCCGTCTTGCAGCATTTAATCCACCCCGATCAAACTTACAATATTCCCTCCCGTTCGATTACTACCAACATTTCCACCATTCGCAACTTATATTTTCTTGCTTACCATCTTTCCGAACCTCTCACAATTTTTAATATTGATCAGAAACAAGCTTTTGACTCCATTAATCACTCTTATCTCTTTGCTGTTCTTCGTCATTTTGGCTTTCCTACTCTTTTCTGTCAAGCTCTTATTAATCTTTACTCTCACTCTTCTTTCCGTATTCGCACTTCCACATTCATGACAGCTACCATACCCTTTGACAACGGGATCCGGCAGGGTTGTCTCCTTTCGGGTCAACTTTTTACGCTTGCATTTGAACCTCTCTTAATTTGTCTGCGTTCTCATTTGTTTTCTGTGATTCCTCGCAGTATTGCTCCTACTCGTCACCACCGCATAGTGTTGTCTGCATATGCTGATGACCTCACTCTCTTTCTTCGCACTGAACGTTCTTTCGGTGTTGTCCTTTCTGCTTATCGTGAGTATGCTTCAATTTCCGGTTCCGAACTTAATCTGTCTAAATCTGTCGGTCTGTGGGCCGGATCGTGGGTGGCACACGGTGATCGCCCTTGGGGTGCCCGTTGGTCACCCTCGGTCATTAAACTTCTTGGTGTGTACGTTGGAAATCCCGTGGCGGTTGCTGATGCCACATGGATTCCTTTGGTTCAGCAGCTCAATCGCCGTCTTGCTCCTTTTTGCCGGTTCAAACCTTTTTTGTCCTTTTTTAGCAGAGCACATCTGGTTTCTTCCTTTCTTCTTCCCATTCTGACACATTCGTGGTTCGCTTATTTTCCCACACCCATTTTTCTCCAATCCGCTCAACGTTTGATTACTGATTTCATCTGGAATAAAGTTCACTGGGTTCATCGTTCTACTCTCGTCCTTCCTCTGTCCTTTGGAGGTCTTGCCCTCCCAGATCTTTTTCAAAAATCTAATGCTATTCATCTTCAGACCTTTCTCCGTTTTTTTTTTCTCATCCTCAGATTTCATCGATTACTATTGTTGATACTTTACTTTTCCCTCGCAGTCCGTTTCTCACTCTCGCTACTTTCCTCCGTATGGATCTGTTCCCCCTCATTCCAGATCACTTTCCCAATACTTATCGCACCGTCTTTTCCCTCTGGCATTCCTTATGTCCCGTCCGTCTCCCACCTACTTCAACTAATGATCTGCTTGCGGAACATCTCTTTGACTCTTCTGCACTCCGTTCTCCCTCTTCACCGTACTTGTGCTTCTCCACCTGGTTCGCCAGTGGCGTGGTACAGGTATCCCAACTTGTAGATGCTTCTCTCCGCTGGAAGTCTCTTTCCCAAATCGACCCCTCTCTTGCTGACACTCTCTTACATCGCGCCCAGCTCCGGTTGCTTCATATTCAGCTTCAACGCCTTTACCCGTCCCTCGTGAATTCTTATGGGTTAATTGTTTCTTCTTCTGCGTCCCCTTGCCTTCCTTTTCTGGTTTATTTGAATGATGTTCCCTTTCTGGTGCATCAAGTTACTGCAAAACTCTTGCACCGCCACTTTCTTACTTATTTTAGAACACCTCTCGCTATTCCTTTTGTGCCACCTGATGAAACCTCTCAGACATGGATCGATTCACACACTTCTCTGGCTTCCCCAAAAGCTACTGATATTCATTGGCACCACCTTCATTGTCGCTTGCTCACACCACGGACTCTTCATCGTTTTGGTCGCCTGTCGTCTCCCTTGTGTTTTTTCTGTTCAACGCTCGGTGATGTTCATCACGCATATGACTCCTGTTTAGTTTTACAGCCTCTTTTTTCATTGATGTTTGCTCTTCTCTCCAAGGTCTGTCCTTCCTTTCACTCTGTTTCACATTACTATTTTCTTCGCCGTCACCATCCTTTCGCTACTGTTCACAATCCAGCTTGCGCGTTTTTAATTTTGCAGGCCAAACTGACTATTTATTTATACTATCATACCAGTGTTGATCGGCCTGCTCTTCGTCGATATCATCCTGCGAAAGTGTTTCTGTGCCGTAGGTTTCGTTCCTCGATCAAGTCCGTCATCCAACTTGAGTACGAGGTAGCTCTGGCCCGGCAGGCAGTTCCTGCTTTCTTCTCGATCTGGTTCCCTCACCTCCCATGGTTTCGGGTTGAGCATGGGTTGATTCAATTCGTTTGATCAGTTTTTTTTTCTTGTTTTTGTTTTGGTGTACTGGTTTCTTCACTTTGTTTGTTTTTGCTTTTCCGGGTTGTTGTCTTGTTCTGTTTTTGATTGAGCTGCAGGTTTTTTCCCCTTGTATTCATTCTTTTCCTCTGATCCTGTTGTTTTTCCTTTTAAATTTTTTACCTTTTTCCTTTTTTTGTTTTTGATGGTCCTTTGGTAATGTTGTACTGTTTTGCTTCCTTGAGATTCCGGTCTTTTTGTTGTTTTTCCCCTGTGCTTTGTTAGCTCATTCTACTGGTCGGTATATTCTTTCTTGCATAGTGCTTTTCTATACTTCTCCTCTTACTAGCGGCCTCGGCCTCTTTGTCTGAATTTTCTTGTCGTTTTGCGCTGTGATTGGATGTTTTACAGCTAGTTGCTTTGACTTTTTTTTCTGTCCGGAGTCCGTGGGCGTTTGTGTTCCTGTGTTCTGTGTGTATTTTTTTTTCTGGTTCTTGGTGGTGCTGTGCAATCGCTTATTGTTTTTTGTGTGGGTATTTTTGTTGAGTTGTTTGTCTATGTATTATTGTGTGCTTGCTTTCTATGTTTTCGTCGGCCACAGTTGTTGGTCGACGCATTTCTTGTTGTGGTGTTTTGTTGTACTGGTTGGCCACCAATTGTTTGTGATCACTGTTATTGTTTGGTATTAGTGTGATGCTTGTTGGGTGTTGTTGTTTTCCGCTGTGCTAGTCTGTGTTGTCTAGTTTTGCAAAATTTTTTTGGCGTGTTGTGTTTCTTTTGTGCTTGTTTGTTTGTTGTTGTTCCTGATCTTCTTTTTTTGTACTGTGTTTCCTGTATGTGGTATTCTCGTGTTTTTGTAATTGCTCTTGCTTTTTGCACGTGTTTTGTTTAGTTGTTCGGATGGCGGCTGTCCTACTCGCTCTGCTCCTGTGTGAGTTTTTTAATACTGTGATTGTATTTTACCTATACTGCTAATGTGATAATCTTGTTTTTTACTTGTTTGTGTATGTTCTACTTTCGTGTTTCAGTTGGCTCCGCAGTTTAGGGAGCCTTTTTTCTTTCTCATGCCCTGTGTTTCATGTTCCCTTGTTTTGCTTTTTTTTTATGAACTTTGAATTACTTAGTGCGGTCCTGCTGGTCTCGTTGTGTTTTTTCATTGAGTACTCAGCCTTATCTCTCGTTTTCTATACAGTGTGCTTCTCGTGTTGTAACGTACCAGGAGATGTGACGTACCTGCCAGAAGGACGCACACGACATAAAGGCAGATAGGAATCAGAATAAAATGTCCGCGTAGCTCAACTGGTAGAGTGACTTATTCCGGAATGAGGGGATCCGGGTTCGAATCCTGGCGCGGATAAAAATGACGGAGAAATTTACTTCGTTATAGTGTGTATCTTGTCTATTGGGTTACGTTGACCCAAATAGTTGGTCAACGCACTATTTGCCTTGTGCTCATTTCTTTTACTGTGCCTCTTGTGTTTTTTTTTTCTTGACTGTATGCGACTACATGTGTAGTGAAGTTGTCGTTTGGGGCAGTTTTGTCTTTGATTATGTTTTAAGTGCACTTTTTGTGTTTCTTTACACTCAAGCTAGGGTTCTACGTCTTGCTTCGTGTTTCTCCTGTCCGGGTTTTTCCTGTAATATTTTATTTTTTCTCGGCCCAGCCTTCTGTTGCCGTGCACGACTGGACGTACATTGTGTTGTTTTCAATGTGTTATGGTGCTATACGATCTTGTTTCCGCGTGATTCTCTCTATATCTATAGCGCCACGTCGGCTTTCGGGGTTTGTCAACGCGCGACTTCTTGTTTTGAGTATGAAATTTGAATTGAGTGCGATTTTTTTTGTGAACCTCGTGTGCCTTTTTGGCTACATTTATTTTGTGTGATGCGGCGGTTTTTACCCTTATTATCATGTATTCTTCTGTGCAGTGTTCCTTCTGACATACATGCGTCGATTCGTATTTCGTTTTTAGTTATAGCGGTTGGCTAACACCCCTCTTTATGTGCACGTTTTTTTGTTTTTTATGTTCTTCTTGTACTAATGTTTTGGCCGCTGCTGCATGTTTTCAGAAGTACAGTTTTGTTTCTCCTGTCACTGTCTTGCAGTGTCAGTCAATTTGTGTTGTGTTGTATTGTTGTTGTGTTTTCTACCTGTCACTTTTGTGTTCGCGCTGCTATGTACTAGTCTTTGGAATGTGTTTTCTTCCCACCCTCTGGGGTTTGGGTTTTGTGATGTGTGTGTTTTTTGTTTTTGTTTTCTGTGTTCCTTTTTTATCTGTATATATTTTAATCTTGTTCTGATGTTACCAGTTTTCTTTTTTCCTTTCTTTTGTGTTGAGACTTCTTGGCCTCGTCTCTTTTAATACAGTCTCATGTGACTGAAGCGTATCACATGTACCTTGCTTTTAGACTAATAAAGGTTTATTTTGAAGGCAGTGGTCTACGGCAATGGCCTCTGATCATTCGTCCGAAAGGGGTCCGGGTTCGAATCCCGCTGAGGCATGGATGTTGTGTTTGTCTTACGGCACTGACTCTCTCCCTTCCCTGGAACCAGTGACCCTAAATTAGGGACGGGCGACTGCTTATAGCCCATTGAGTTGCTCAAGGTGGTCGTTAAACCTTCAATCCAAAAAAAAAAAGAAAAATTCCCGTTATATATTTTATTGCAGCACAGCTCCTAGCAGGTTTGGGAATTCAAAGTCCGTGTACTCAAGGTACTTGGATATTAATTTCTCCATTTCGAAAATGTCTTTTTTTTTTTTTAACTTTTGAATCTTCATGAATGTCCCGCGGGCTATTAAATCCTTTTTATTATCATATAGCACAGTTGTCAACAGTATTAACGTGAATTTCTCAGCATTTGCTTGAAATATGTTCTTCCACAATGCGATCTTCTTATTGTTAGTAGTGAAAAGGCTGGAGGCATTTGAGACGTGAAGTTGTCCTGGAGAGAGTGGGAGAACCCAGGAATCTGACCAAAGAGAAGAAGAATGTTATGAATGGGACACACATTGTGCCATGGAGGACTGATTCTGAAAATTTCGGAAGGAACATTTGAAGGCAAGAGAGGAAGATGGCGGCCAATTAATAGTTTTGTTGCACAGCTACTCCAAGACACTAATACCAGGACGTACTATGTCTTGGAAGAGCGCGGCGGAGAATAGAGAGGGATGGAGAGACAGAGTGTATCTACTGAAGAACCAGTCCTTGAACTGAATAACCAAGGAGAAAAAGAAGTAGCATATAGCCGTCTATTTCTTTTGCGGTTTTTCTTGTTTAAAGTGTATATCTAAATTTGATCATTGCAACCACAAATAGTTTGTACATATCTTTTCATTTTAACCTGTTGCAGACTTTGCATATGTTAGATGTACTTCTTAATCACTTCAGATTGCACAAGTTTAATGGAAATGTCAATACGTACTGCTTCAGCAGCCCATGTAAATACTTTTTTCGTTTAGCCTTGTTGTTGTTGTTTTTTTTTATGGAAGGTTTAACGACCACCGTGAGCAACTCAACGGGCTATAAGCAGTCGCCCGTCCCTAATTTAGGGCCACTGGTTCCAGAGAAGGGAGAGAGACAGGGCCGTAAGACAACCACGACATCCATGCCTCACTGGGATTCGAACCCGGACCCTTCACGGACGAGTGAACATAAGCCAGTTGTTAGACCACTGCGCCACAGGGGCGGCCTAGCCTTGTTTAGGGAAGCATTTAGACATGAAAGGCAAATAATACCAACAGAACAAAAACAAAATTGCCGTGTGTAGTTTTGGGGGAAAAGATTGCTGATTTTAACCATTCATAACTATAAAAATTCAAGAGTTTTCCATTTTTTTAAGTTTTCCCCTACTCCCCCCCCCTAAATAACAACATTCTTTCAATACGAAATCCCTGAATAAACCAGTGCCATGGAACAGATCAGATCATCTCACATGTAGATGATTTTAGGAAGGGAGTCCAGTGATGTAGAAGGGCCTTAGTGCGGCTTAGCGACGCTAAGGCACTAATTTTCTAGGCTAAGCAGCGCTAAGGTACTTTTCGTAGTAAAGAACATTTCTAGCTGATCATTCATTCGAAAGTAGCGAATACTGGGTTTTATATACAATCATAACCAAAATATTTCCATCGCAAGGATGAGATTAAACCTTTGGATCACATAATCGGACATATCATGTATCATAAGGGAAAAGAGAATGTTTGTTTGTTTGTTTCTGGGTTTAACTTTCACAGTGAGCTGCCATAAGGGATATATACCGTTGGCCTTCCCTGATTTAGGGCGGGGGAGGCAACCACCCATGCTTCATGCGGAGCCCAGACCACTAATCGGAAACCTACACCTCTGACCGCTCGGCCACCGGGACGGCGTAAAGATCGAGAATATTATGACCATTGCCTAGCCGGTAGTCCTCAGAAGTATTTCATTGCTCGGAGAGAAAAAACTGCAAACATAAATTATGCAGCATTTAGGCTAAGTGACAGGAGTTTTATGCGTGCAAAGAATGTTTTTACTAAGCTACCCTTTCTCTTATTCCTTAAGAATAGTACAACAGATATCTCCTAGAATCTTAGGGAAAAAATCGTAGAGTCACAGTGTGGAGTAGATGTAAATATATTAGTTACATTTATTCAGTGTGACTATATTAGTTACACTTATTCAGTGTGACTATATTGGTTACATTTATTCAGTGTGACTATATTAGTTACATTTATTTACTGTAGCTAGTTACATCTATTCAGTGGGAATCAAGTAATAATCACACTGAAGATCTGCAATCATGTAAAATTACTACAGAGCATTACTTAAAAAAAAATTCAATTTTTTACGATATGACTAACAAATATTTTTTTCCTTTATTAAAAATTACGATTTAGATAAAAGTAATTAGTCATACTTTTTTTTTAAATATACGAACAATAAAAATAGCAAATCAGTATTCATACTGCTTTCAAAAACTTTGAATCTTCTTTCCAAGGCGTTTTTACCTAATAAGTTCACCGCTAAGACGCTTTTATAATTAGAACTACATCACTGGAAGGGAGTGCCTGATCCCAGGTCTTAAACAACCGTTAGAAATAGGAAGCATAGGAGATTTGGGCTAGAGTGCCCTATAGGAAAGTGACACCGAAGCGAAGTAGAAAGGGGGAGGATGACGCCATTATTTGTTACCAGGTAGCCAGTACCCGGGGTCTGAGGGCTTACTTAAATTAACCTGCCCATCCGACTCATGGCGTATATTTAGTGGTTCGAGCGGTCGAACCTTCCAATGATCGAACGTGAGGTTCGTCCATGGCACTCAGGAAAGTTTACGGCGATCCGCGGCCGAGTGCTATGGAACAGACAGGGCAAGGATCTTCTAATTGGTAATTATGTCATTTCAAGCTTAAATTTTTCCATCTTTAATGTCGACATCAGGTAATTGTAAGATTTCTTATTAACGATCGAGTAATTTTATCGATAATGTTAAACAATTATCATTATTTTTTTTTGTAACGACACTGCAATTATTTTTGTAACCTGCTGAAAAACCGAAAAACCGAGCCAATTGGTTAGCAGCCTTCGATGAATGACGCCTTGAGCAAAACTTTTGCCCACCTGCTTCCGATGAATTGACGTGTCGCCATCTGTCCGCAGAAGCGTTACTTCAAACATCCCACATAAACTAATATTTAATTAATGCATCATCCTGTTCGTGGATCTAAAATTGAGGAACCAAACTGATGACTGTTTATAGCAATAAAAATTTTTAATCTATCGTTTAGAAAAGCATGATCATTTTGTAAAAATGTTATCAGATTTTAAAGAATTATCCAAGCACTTCGTTTAGTGCGTGGCGCCATCTAGTGATTTAATATAATACCTCACTTCAAAAATCATAGTTCAGCACAAGGAAACAAATCTGTTCATCATTTGATGTCCTTTACCAACATCTTTAGATGTGTTTTATACCTGCAGCACGTTTTTAAACTAAGAATTCTTGAAAATTTGTTATCCTACGGCTGTCTGTCAAACCTACGTGATAACTGAATCTAAGAGATTCTAATTATTAAGAAATTTGTAAATTAAACGATATTAAAAGAAGTTAGCCTTTCTTCGTTTCCTGAATTTTTGCAATGAAGCAATTTTAACTATATTTTCGTTACTTACCCCACCATTTAATTTTTTTTATAAATTTTATCCATTTTTGAAATTTATTTTGCACTTGTTTGTCACATAAATTAAAAAAAAAAGGGAAAATTAAGAGACAGTTTTCTCCCGCAAATATTGCTAAAACTGCAATTCAATATCCTTTTCCTTTCTTTCTTTCTGAAATGCATTTTCTAATGCTGCTGAATTCGCTTCATCATGGCGTGAAACAACTTTGCTGAATTTGATTCATAGATATACGTCATTGCAAAATTCAAGATCTCGAATTGCCATCATATGCTTGTAAAACCACGTAAGTTCACGTACAGGAAAAGAAGAACATTTTGTAACTACCTGAAGTTTGTTAACCACGTTGACATATGATTGTTCTTTAGAATAACAAGTATGTTCGCTTGGATAAATTTTCTCATCGGGGTAGTGCAGCGAATTGCTTCCTGACATTCACTAAGATGTCTACTTGCAAGCAGGAATATCGTCTGACAAAATAAAGTTCTAACACCTAGCATTTTTGACCAGCTTCCAATAAAATATTTTAGTCAATCTTATGTGTATACTGTGTAGTGTTCTTAACTATTTGAAATGTGTACATGTGGCTTTGGGAACACTACGTAAAGTTTGTTCTTATTCATTCGTTTTAAGTCAAACAGAGTCACTCAGATAAAGTTCGAGGAAGATTTACAGTATTTTTATTCATCCTATATCACTAATGAAGAAACTTTTAAAATTATAGGTCTAATTACAACAATGGGCAGTTAGTCGAATTAACGTGAATTAGTAAACACAATAGTAGTTTGAAAAAACTAACACGAAATATATACACTGAAGTGTCAAAAGTCATGAGATAGCAGTATGCAAATTATTAACTGCCGCTGCCGTCGTGTAAAAGCTTCAACGCAAGCCACGATTTTTATCAGTTACGAGGTGTAATCTCGTGAGTCAGGTTGAACAACTGCCAGTAGGATTATGGCAAGCCGACGTGAATTATCGGAGTTTCAACGAGGCATGGTAGTGGGAGCCAGACGGATGGGGCATTCAATTTCCGAAGTTGTGCGAACATTCAACATTCCTCGATCCACGGTGTCACGTGTGTACCGAGAATACCTCATGGAAGGCATTACCACTCACAATGGACAGCGCAGTGGCTGACCACGGGTGCTGAATGGCCATGACCAGCGGTGTCTGACCAGGATTGTCCATGCTGACAAGTGACACTGGCTGAAATAACATCCACATTCAATGCAGGAGGTACCAGAGACATATTCATCAGGTCAGTGAAGCGTCATTTAGCGTCCATGGGGTATGGGAGCAGAAGACCCACCAGAGTGCCTTTGTTAACACCACGACATCGGACACAGCGCCTCAGCTGGGCTCGTGAACACGATAATTGGACACTAGAAGACTGGAAACAACACGATAGTGTGGTCAGACGAGTCACGCTACCAGTTGTTACGGGCTGATGATAGGGTTTCGGTGTGGCGCAGACCCCATTAGGTCATGGACCCAAGCTCTCAACAAGTCACTGTGCAAGCTGGTGGTGGTTCCATACATGTGTGGGGTGTCTTTACGTGGCACAGTTTGGGCCCTCTGGTCCTCGTAAATACGTCATTAACCGGTAATCGCTTTGTTGCTCTGCTGGGTGATCACTTGCAGCCCTTGGTGAACTTCAGGTGCCCCAACGAGGATGAAATTTTCCAGGCGGACAATGCACCATGTCATCCGGGCCAAGTTGTCCGAAACTGGTTCGTGGAGCATTCTGGACAGTTCCGACAGATGGTGTAGCCACCAGATTCGCTCGACATTAACCCAATAGACCACTTATGGGACGTGGTGGAAAGGTCCATTTCCACCCAAGCTCCTGTACCTACAAATAACTAGGGAACTGTGGGCTACTGTTCAGACCGCATGGCTCAACATCTCTTCAGAAGCCTTCCGGCTACTTATGGAATCGATGCAACGTCGAGATGCTGCGTTTCACTGGGCTATATAGGAAGTCCTACATGATACTAGGTACGTATCCCATGACTTTTGGCACTTCAGTGTGTATACACCAAAGGTCGACAGACACTATCGCTTGCAGTTGAGATTAGGGCAGCTTCCACGACTACCATTAACGCTGTTTGTTCCAACATTGTACACTGAAGAGCAATTGAATTAGAGATACCTGTCTAATAACGTGTAGCACAACCTTTCGTCCTGATGACGGCGGGGTTTCGTCTCGCCATTGACTCGACAAGACACCGAAAGCGTTGGGAAGCCATACGGATCCACCTTCCCTGAACAAGCTCCCACAGTTCACGGAGATTTGATGGAGGAAGGTCAGAGCCTCGGACATCTCTCTCGATGGCATCCCAGATGTGCTCGATGGGTTTGAGGTCAGGTGACCTAGCTGGACAAGGAAGCGAGGTCACGTCGGTGGAGTGTTCATCCAACCATTCGGATACAATTCGGGAGTGACGGCACGGCGCATTGTCTTGTTACAGGATGAGGTTCCTCAGTGGGATGTTGAAGACGCACAAACGAGAGCAAATGGTCGTCCAGGATATGCCGGTAACGTTGACCTATGAGGGACGATGTCACACGTGCCAGGGGTCCCATTTCAGACCACGTAAACAGTCCCCAGACGAGAATGCCACCCACACCAGCTTGAAGAGTACCCTGCTGGCAAGAAGGATCCATCGCTTCATGTGGTTTCCGCCGTACTCGTATCCTGCCATCCGCATGTACCAACGTGAATCTCGACTCATCAGTCCAGGCAACATTTTTCCACATGTCTAGGGTCCAGTGGCGATGTTCCCGCGCCCATGCTAATCTTTGCACCCTGTGATGAGCGGTCAGCAGCGGTACCCTCGTGGGACGATTGCTTCTGTACGCCATAGCGAGGAGATGGTTCTGGATGGTGTGGTTGCTTACACGTTTTTGTGCACCAGCGTTAAATTACCGAGTGATTTCTTGCACTGTCACCCGTCTAACCGCTGTTACAATGCGAGCTAGCCGACGATGACCCCGCTCATCCAGACGCTGTTGTCCACTGCAGTTGGCTCTCGCAGGGGTTTTACCGGATTCGATGAACTCACTGGGCACCCGTGACACAGTGGCTCGTGAAAATCCAAGTGCTTGCACGACTTCCGAGATGGAGTGACCCATTCGTCGGGCCCCGACAATTTGCCCACGATCAAATGCGCGTAGATCCTTCGTCTTACCCATACTGCGTCCGACTCTTACTTATTACCGTCGTATCACTCCTTATATTGTCGGATCGCTGCGTACTTCATTACGTTTCCGTTTACAGGGCCGCCCACAACGCCACATTAGCATAACGCCAGCTGTCTCTAATTCAATTGCTCTTCAGTGTATGACATAGTGGAGTTTGCAAAAGGAACTTTGAGGCGATATCATGAAATTGGAACTTGGACACATCTTTCTTTCTATAGTCAATATTTAGTGTTGGAATAATGGACAATAATAATAGTCATTTACCAATAATTGGTCACTAATTATTCATATCTGTGTTAAAAGTTTAACCTTACTGCAGGCTTCTTACAAAATTTAATAATCAACTGAATACAGTCTTTTTCTATAAAAACATTAACTTGGGGTTGCATAAAACAATTGTACTGATCTATTGTCTTTATTGAGTATAAGTATCCCCCCCTTTTTTTGTAGACATGGGCCGCGGGTGGCCTAGTGGGCAACGTTCGTGACTGCAACGGAAAAGACCTCAGGTTCGATCCCAGGCAGGTACGAACGCTCGGTCCACTAAATACCCGCTGTGCTTCGGATGCGCACGTTAAGCCGTCGGACCCCGGGTACTGGCCTCCCGGTAATAAATGAGGGCGTCTTCCTCCTCCTTTCTACTTGGCTTCCGTGTAACTTTCCAATCGGGCACTCTAGCCCAAATCTCCTAGCTACCTATTTCTAAGGGTTGTTTAAGTCCTAGGGTCAGACACTTCCTTCCTAAAATCCTCTACATATGATCTGATCTGATCTTTTTGTAGACACTGATATTTTAATACCCTCTTAAATTTTCTGTTTCTCGCACTTTAGAAGAGTTACTATGGAAAAAAAACTGCGAACGTCTTGGGTTTTGTCCGAATCTATCAATCACATTTTGAATGAGTTCATATTTATTCTCAAAAACCTTTGTTCGATGAACACTCATCATGTACAGTCTAGATAAACGTTCATCTGCCATTTTTGACCTTAACCAGGCTTATACCCTTCTCATAGGGCTGAAGGACCTCTCCACTGGGCAGGTTGTTACTGGTAATGTTAGAGCAATAAGAATGGCCTGACGAACAGAAAGAAATAGATCAGCGTGTTTGAGTAAGCCTTGAAGTCTGTCTTCACACCCATCATCTTGTACTGTAATCCTTCCTGACCACATTTCAAACCAAGTGACTGCTTCAGCTTCTAAGTTCTCAATTTCCTATAGCTTAATGATCTTTACAAGATGCTTCATGAATTCTTCCTTTGTAAGCTTCGCCATTTGTAGTGGGTGAAATGAAAGGAGGCTAAAAGTCTGCAAATTTTCAGCAGTAAATCGGCTTTCCAATGATGTGATGATACGATGGAGCGTAAATATGACACATAGACTGATCTACGAAAACATTCTTCTATTGCTGAGACACCAACATTGGAATGGAATTTTTGTCGACCATACTGTCTGGAAAGGATTAGCTGAATGTCTAATTTTTCTGCCAGTGCAGTTGTTCGACTTTCGAAAAGATTTACTTGAATTGTTGTTCTGACTTTTCTCTGTGGCCATGCAATACACTTAAGAGTTCCTGTACATGATTATACACTTTCATTACATAAAGCTGAACAGCTTGGAGATTACAGTTTTCATTACATCATACATACACACACACATACACACAAAATCTTGATCTTTGAACGAAATAACGAAACTCGTTACTTTTTCGTGACCGTTTTCTGATTTCGGGACTTTCACCCAATTACAGTAGCCTGATCCAGGGGGTCAAGTGACCCGTTTGCCCCCACCCCCTTCCTCCCAGCAGACGCCTATGGTGCTGCAGCTCGATATATGTGGTTTCTCCAGAAAAATTGTTTCGAAATATGCGGTTAAAATAGCAAGGGAGAATACTACGAATTTCAAGGAATCTATGAAAACTTCGTTTTATGCGGAACTTCGTATTATGCGGATTTGTTATATGCGGGTTCGACTCTATGAATATGCTGCATATGCATTTCTTAATAGCCTCTGAAATGAGCAATAAACAACTTACCTCAAAACTGATTGCATTTGGCTAAGACATATGAACTCACGCATCTTATAAATCGTTAAGTCTATACCTGCATTCATATGTCTAGCGAAATGCAATCAGTTTTATGGACAGTTATTTATTGCTCGACTCAAAGAGTATTAAGAAATGAAAAACGTTTTTTTTTAAAACAAAAGAAGGATTAAAACCTAACATCGCGTAATTAAAAAACAGGTTGGATTTGAACTTATTAACAACTTCCTTGAAAAAATTTTAAGTTTTAAAGAAGTGTGAATCCAGGATTTTTGGTGTCTTGGATGTTGGCTATCGAGTGCTTAAGGTAGGACTTCGGATGTAGAGAAAATCCAGGAAATTCCACGGCGGGTGCAACCAATGCCTCCTAGAATGTGCATGGACATGACATTAGAGATCAGTTCCCTCCGTTTGTGACGTCATTCATGTTACACGGGTCTGATACGACTGTATCGTGTTTGACGTCACGCACTACAGCGTTGGAAACCAATCGGGAGGCTCGGTTTCCGCGTACGTCACTAAAAAACGGACTGATCTCTCTAATGTGTTGCATTTTTCTAGACGGCCTTGGTGCAACCCTAATGAAGGCATTTAACTGACAATTCGCTTTTTTGGTAAAGGAACAGAGAGGCGATAGCAGTGGCGTATACCTAAACGGATCTAGGGAATCTGAGATGGACCATCTTTTTTCTTAAATCAACTTTTTATGAAATTTTCTGTGAAACATTTATTTTAATTCCTTTAAATATGCACTCAACTCTGGGATGGTGAAATTCGAGACTGCTATGTCAATGCGAAGGAAATAGATATCTCTTGAAGTTCGGAGAATTCCACCAGAGAGTACATGGGAATGAATCTCAGCTCAGAGACGAATCCCTCGCGCTCCCGTAGATGCCAAGGTTTAACCTTGGAAACGAGAAACGAGGTTATTGCGCATACTCGACTATGAACAAGCCATATGAAAGCGAAGCTATAAAATCATCTCTAGATGGGGAGAAGGCCTAAAGCGGACAGCGGGTGTTTAAAAGTTCGCGAGTTAAAGCCATACGACGCAACTTTACCACTCTTATATTTTTTGCTGTTTTTTCACCGTTTTACTTAAGTTGAAATTTTGAGCGTGTATTTTTATATTAAGCGTGATGGAATCGCACAAATGTGTCATAGATTAATGGAAAGGATGACCTTTCGGAAGAAAAGATTAGGGAAGAAACTGATTATAAATACTTAATCCTGAACTAAGTATTTCTGAAAAATGCAAAGATAAAAATCGTGAATACACTAGGTACTTTTCGGATTCCGTTTATTCTAAATCTCCGTGGTTAGTAGGATGTTCAAATGTAAATTAAATTTGTCGGCTCATCAGCCCTGAAAAAACTATGTGGAAAAAACACCGGAGCCAAGAAAGTCTTAGTGGTTAATCTCTTCTCAGTATAGAAATGGACTTACTGGAACAGCTTAGAAATGATCCCCAGTTTAATTTCTATAACGCTGTAATATCGTAGAAAAATTTTGGACCCAAACGAGACCTCTGGAATTCATCTTTAAGTTAACTGAATGTCATTATATAATTAGTTGCATGTAAATTAGTATGTAAATTAGTTATTATACATGTTATGATGTACATTGTTTAAAACGCTCTAAAATCTGCAACTGCAATGCAGATTTTATTATTGTAGTAAAACCAATTTTTTAATGTATGTTTGTATCTGCATTCCTCCGATTTTCAACTAAGTATTCACCGATGAGCTATTCCATTATTACCACCCCCCGCCTAGATAAATGAGCGCGCCTGGAGACCGAGCTGTGGCGCCTGTGAAGTTCCAGAGTAGTATATATACAACCCGAGGACCAGCTTTCAATTAGAAGAGTGTTCGGAGTCAGAATGCCGATTTATCAAAGTTTGATAAAGGACAAATTGCAATTGCACGGTGCTTAGGAACTACGATCTCGGAAACGGCGCGGCTTGTTCAAGTGCCTCTGTAGTGAGTACGTATCAAAAGTGGTGCACATATGGTTAAATGACAAACCGTTGTCCAGCCGTGTGTCGTCCGCAGCTCACTGATGCCGGAGGGGAACGGAGACTGTCGTTCATTGTTCACAGCGACCGCAGGGCCACAGTGCGACAAATCAGCCGCAGTTACAACTATGGTGATCAGGGCAATGTGTCACAGTACACAGTTTATCGCAGCCTTCTGCGCATGAGCCTGCGTAGATGAAGACCCAGCTGGGTCCCCATGCTCACTGCACGTCATCGCCCACAACGCATGAAATGGGCCCAAGATCATCGAGATTGGACTGTGGATGATTGGAAGAAAGTGGCCTGGTCTGACGAAACAAGGTTCCTGGTGCATCACGTAGACAGCCGAGCGGGGATACGCCGATTACCAACGGAGGCTATCGCACCTGAATGCACTGTTGGGCGGCAACAGGCCGGCGGTGGCGGTGCTATGCTGTACGCGATGTATGTTTTCTAGTGACACTTTAAACCATATTTTACTATGTTATTATTTATACCCATCTCTCCTATTCTCTGGAATCTTGGTATTCAAATATAAGTGCAAACAATAAGTTATGCTTGCTCAAATTACAGAAGAAATCTGTTCGCTATATGCTGAACACAGATTACATGTCTCATTCAAAACCATTATTTCTAAAACTAAATATTCTAAAAATTCATGAAATTTTGACCTTGAAACTAGGTACCATGTTTTTTAAAATAATGCATCTTAAACTGCCTATTTTTCAATCTGACATCAAATACCTGGATTATTCTATCTTCACCAGATCTGTTGCTAACAACAAATTATGTCAGCCGTGTGTTATACTTAATTATGGTTTAAATAGCATACTGTATAAAGCCATTACGCTATGGAATAATCTCCCAGAGAGCATCAGATCCCTGGAAAATATCAAAAGGTTTTCCTTGTCTCTGCGAAATTCCATTGTAAATCACCCTGATCTCCATAACGAATCTCAACCCTATCATTAAATTGTAGTTCCAAGCATGCTGCTAACAGTGGTGCTTCTGTTATAACCATCTTACTTGCTTTCATATATGCCATATGTTTTATTCTTTTTCTTACATCTGATAGGGGGAATCGCCTTACAACCAATGTGTTCAGATTCCTCCTGGTGTAATGCATTTTCATATAACTGTAAGTTTTAAATGGGTGCAATAAATAATTGTATTGTATTTTATCGTATCCCAATTACACAATCCCTCACAGCTGTCAGGTATCTGAACATCGTTGCTTACCAAGTTCACCCATTCATGACAACTGCGTTCCCTGCTGGGGATGGCTATTACCAACAGGATTATGCGCCATGCCATACTGCCAGAACCGTCAAGGAGTGGTTCGAGGAACATGCCGGTGACTTTCTGTTAATGCTATTGCCTCCAAATTCACCTGACATGAACCCAATCGAGCATTCGTGGTTCGAATTGGAAAAACAGGTGCGCGCTAAATCACCACCACCCCGAAATGTACGGGAACTGAAGGGCCTGATGTTGACATTATGGTACCAGATACTCCAGGATACCTATCGGCACGTCATCGAATCGATACCTCGCAGTGTAGTCGCTGTTTTGCTGGCTAAAAGAGGGCCTACAGCTTATTATGTAGGTGGTCATAATGTAATGGCTCATAGGTGTATAGATTGCCCACTTCGTTATATCAGTATAAGCCACTGGATGATAACAGAAATCCGAAACTTTGAACAAGTAAACCATAAGGGAAACTCGAATACAATCACATGGGAGATGGAGAGACAAAATTAAAAAGTATAACTTGGAAGAGACATGACCTAAACTCCGAGTTATGTAAAAAAAAAAAAAAAAAACACGGGCGAAATCTTCACCCAAAGATGCATCGACAGTATTTGAAGCAAGCAGCGTTGATGGTTTCACAGCATTTCTTACGCAATTAGAAAATGGGGCGAAAGGGAGTCCTTTTCCCTATAACATTGCACTGCAGCAGCATTTTTACCAATAAATTACGCAAACATGTATAAATATTTATGGGTTTCTCTTTCAAAAACAGATCTTGTTATGCGCGAAGCCCTTCTCAGTAATACATTTGTTATGCAGGTTATAAAAAAAAAAAAATGCAAGCTTTCCATCTAAAACGCATCATATGTCGGATCACTTTCGGCGCGCCACCCTCAAGGTATACGAAATGCATTTTGTTCTCATTATTCGGCAGAGACTCAGGAGTCCTTCGACGATGTGTTCTGAAACGCCTCTTTTGGCCTCTTTGACGCAGCCTGATATCTGTCAAACTGTCCAAAGGAGTTTACCTGTGCAAAATAAGTTCGCTTCTCTCTTCTTTCTTTTTCCCTATCTCGTGCTCTTTTTCATTTATTTTATTCATATTTTATGCTGTTTTGTTTTCTTTTATGCGGGTTTTGGGTCTCCCGCCGTTTAAGCGCGTGTGACGGGAAAAAAAAAAAATATCATATTGTCCGAGAGGTATTTACTGCTTTTCATTTGGAAGGGCATTTGGAAGTGCGGTGCATTGACCCATATAAATCACTTCTCTAAAAACAGAATGCTCTTAAGAAAATAATAGTAAAGGTTTTCTTTTTGATTTGCAATTATTTTACACACGGGTGAAAAAACTTCATAAAATCATGAAAACCTACTGTTGTCAGAACTGCTGAAGCAAGAGCGTAACTTCAGAAACTGAGAGATCGAATAAAAGAATTAGCCTTCAGGATAATCTAACTTTTTAAAGGAAAAATTGAGAAGTTATTATTATTTTTTTTTATCGACATGCTTTCAGTTCAGGCACACCTTTACAGAAGTCAATAAAACTCATCTTCAAACTGTTCTTTTTCTTTCTTTCTCTTGTTTCGTTCAAGAGCACGCACATCAGAATAAGATGACTACCTACCTAATTATGGGAATAATCACTCTTGGCCCGGATGACATCGGCAAGATGTAACGTACCAGGAGATGTGACGTACCTGCCAGCAGGACGCACACGATATAAAGGCAGATAGTAGTCAGAACAAACGTCTGCGTAGCTCAATTGGTAGAGTGACTTATTCCGGAATGAGGGGATCCGGGTTCGAATCCTGGCGTGGACAGAAATGACGGAGAAATTTACTTCGTTATAATGGCGCCCGAACTATCGGGATGACCCGACCGTTCAAAATCTCGCAATGGTGTGATGTTATTTCCACACCGCGCGATAGGAAAAATAAGAGAATCTCTTCTCCAGCCCTTCGAAAAAAAAAAAAAAATAAAACAAGGGGGAGATGATGTAACGTACCAGGAGATGTGACGTACCTGCCAGCAGGACGCACACGATATAAAGGCAGATAGTAGTCAGAACAAACGTCCGCGTAGCTCAATTGCTAGAGTGACTTATTCCGGAATGAGGGGATCCGGGTTCGAATCCTGGCGTGGACAGAAATGACGGAGAAATTTACTTCGTTATAAAGACGGCGTGGCATAGACGCAATGAGGCCCTGGAAGCAAGGTACTTAGAAAGAGGAGAGGTAGGTCCAATCCTCTTTGTTTCCGTGCCGCCGTCAAGCTGTCACCCTACAAGCTGGAGTGTGACGTCACAGTGGCCATAAACGATGTCTTGAGCATTCGGAGCTTGTGCTGTAGTGTCGATTACTCGCTGCATTTCTTTGTCAATTTTAGACCAGCTTTGTCGTTTCATTATTTTTTTACTTCATTTGTTTTTTGTGTACAACTATCTCGAAAATACCTGGATACGCTGTTGCACTTTGTCGTAATAACAGTTCAAAGGAAAGGAAGTTAGATGTTACATACCATGTTTTCCCATCGGATAGAGATTTCTTGAAGCAATGGGTAGCGAAATGCTATCGGAAGGATGTATTCGATGCAAAGAAAACTCGCATGTGTTCAGAACCCTTTGATGTCTCGAAGTAAGAGCGAGATCTTAGAAATGAATTGCTGAACTTGCCTCCCATAAAAAAAACTGAGAAAAGATGTCGTGCCTACAAAAAAGATTCCTTAGCAGATGGAGGAGCAAACTTCTGTTCGAAGTGAACGGTTTAAGATCGGAGAGGTCAGAAAAAAAATGCATTAAGTCGAATTGAAAGTATATCTCCAATTAAACGTCAAATCACAGGTCACAATGAAAGTGACATCATTCCTGACCAACATTTATCATACCGTCAACGCTATGTGGCAAGTGTTAATGCCTGAACAAAAATATAACGCAACTAAAGAGTGAAAATAATTCACTACGGGAAGAATTATCAAACGTAAGAAAACAGTTGGTAATGGTAAAACAATGCTTTTGGCTTGAGAAAAGAAGCCTGAAAACGGAAATTAATATTTATGAAACGCAAATGCAAGAATAGAAATTTGCTGATCAACACTGAAAGGGGGCCAGGTATCATAAATTTGCTTGGCCATTGTTTCACTGAAGTACAAATTCAAACTCTTGTGTCAAAAAAGAGACCAGCAAAATGGAATGAAGAAGACATAAGTCAAGCACTTGTTTTGCATGCTATTTCTCAAAAAGCATATCTTTTCATCAAAAATAAAATGCACATACTGCTTCCAAGCATTCGAGCCGTTGAGCAATCTGGTTATTTAGTACATGGAGTGGTACCTGATCTTGTGATCTGGTAAGGGGGGAGGAAATTTTGGTTAGTCAAAATAAGTAGTATATACCTGCCAACAGGAGATAGATATTTTGGGTGGCTTTCTCTATGTATTTCCCGCCCAAAACCGTTCTCATTCCTGCCTATGCAAAAACGTTCCTCCTGCCTAATGCCTGAGCAAAAATCGTTTCTACTTCTCCCCATTCCCAAGCAAGACTTGACTCTCTTTTTATGACAGCTGTGTATTTCTTCTTTCACTCTCACTGCCGCTCGAAGGATAATGCTCCTGACGTAAGAAGTTGATTGCTCTTAATTGCTGAGGGCCGGATTGTCACTCGAGGGCTTTCTCAGAGCAAGTGTGTCCTCCAACGACGGGGAATACAGGAAGGGGGGGGGGGTGGATCCTTTTGTTCGTGGGGGCCCACGGTTAATGGCTTTCCCGAGGGATCTCTTAAGCACTTTTTAAAACTGATGGAGAATTTCTATCTCGGCTGTTTTTCTCCAATTGAGTGACAGAAGATATTATTTAATTATAATATAAATATTTCTATACAGAAGCACCGTGGGACCAAAAGAAGCCAGTGGAAGAAGTGTAATGCTTTGGGCAAGGTTTTTCTGGGGAATCCTGGGTCCAGACATTCATACAACGTCTACCACCTGCCTAAACATCATTGCAGACCAGGTACCTCCGTTCATGACAACGGTATTTCTCTCTAGTTGTGTTTTCTTTCAGCAGGATAATGCGCCCCATGCCACATTGCCCTGATTGTTCGAGAATGCTCGATTTGATTGGCATCTGGGGTCGCGGATGGCCTAGTGGTCAACGTTCATGACTGCTACGGGACGGTCTCAGGTTCGATCCCAGGCAGGTACGAACGTTCGAACTACTAAATACCGCCGTGCTTCGGATGGGCACGTTAAACCGTCGGATTCCGGGTACTGGCCCCGGGTTATAAGTAAGGGTGTCTTCCTGTCCCTTCTTACCTGGCTTCCGTGTGACATTCCTGCCGGGCACTCCAGCCCAAATCTCCTAGGATCCTACTTCTAAGGTTTGTTTAAGACCTGGGATGAGACACTCCCTAAAATCCTCTACATATGATCTGATCAATCGAGCACCTGTGGTTTGTGTTGGAACAGCAAATCCGATCTGCGGCTCAACCACGTAACTTATAAGAATTAAAGGACATGCTGGTAACGTGCTGGTACCAGTTACCACAAGACACCTTTAAAAATCTTTTAGCTTCAATGTCACGCCTGGTAAGAGCTGTTTTTGGAGGCACGTGGAGGAGCAACATCATATCAGGCAAGTGGTCATAATGGTTTGACTGTTTTCCTTGTTAGAAGCAGTAATCTAAAAACAACTGGTTGGTTCCTAACAATAAAGTACGTGTACCTGTTGTCCAGTTTAGGTACCAACTTCTGCAGCAAAGCTGTTAACGTTGGACGTTCACACTCCTCTTCAGCTTTATATATATATCTGTATGGCAGTCACACGAGTCTCCCCTTTCACCATATTGGAGAGGAATCTCGCAGCTGCGCACAGTTCCTCCTGTGTGTGAGACACAATGACGGGCTGTTCAGACGTGCGGTTCAAACAGCGAGATGTCATTAAATTCTTTACTGCGGAAAAACGTTGCTCACCATTGGCATTCATCGAAGATTAAAAGCACTAGTTTGTTTTGTTTTCCTTGCAGCTTCAGAATGCCAATTGCAAATATATTCTGTGATCATTGTGTTGATGTGAGTACTGTGAGACGATGGGTAAGGCAATGTAAAGGTGAAAAGGTAGAGATAACATATTTGAGTGACAAACCGAGGTTGGGGAGGGTCATGTTTTGTCCTATTTGGAATGGCAAAGGACTTGTGTGATTTCCTGGTAAGAGCGGCTACGATAGATTCTGGAAGTTACATTTAAACTCTGAAGAAACTGAAAACTCGTATCTGAAGAAACGCAGGGCACAATGGTCAAACACTACTACAACACGGCAATGCTGAGTCTCAAACCAGTGCTAATACAGTTGCCGTCATCGAAAGCCGTGTGCTGCCACATCCACCGTAAAGACCCGATCTGGTTTCCAACGATTTCCGCTTGGTTCCTAAACTAAAGAAATAATTGAGAGGGCATCACTTCACATCTGACGAAAAAGTAAAGTCAGCAGGGCGCCAATGGCTTCCGGAAATTCTTAATGACGGATTTCGAGAGCGATTGACGTCTTGGAAGAAATGTATTGAAGAACTAGGGGATTACGTGCAGAAGTAATCATGTACCCTTTTTTAAATGAACGATAAAGGTAAAGTTTTGTTTTCGTGTCATTGAAAAAAAAATCCTTTGCCGACCCATCGGCCCGGTGATCTAAATGCTGGCAAATTCGTCTGAGACGGATCTGGATTCGAATCACGGTGAGACATGGACATTGTGTTTGTCTTATGGTACTAGCTCTCTCCCTTCCCTGGAACCAGTGGCTCTAAAATAGGGACAGGCGGCAGCTCATAGTTCGTCTAATTGCTCATGATAGTCTCTAAATCCCCACACAACAAAAAGCAAAGTTAACCAAATATATTTTATTCAAGTTGAAGAAAGACTTTTCCGCCAACCTAAGTGATACCGAAGCTAACTAAACCAAGCAGCAAAGAAATAAATGAAAATGTGAAGTGTGTATCCGCACACTAGATGGTGCTACGATCCAAAGACCTGTTGATATCAACCAAACATGAGTAAGCATCTTGACTGGATAAAAATCCTCAACAAAGACAGTAAACATTTCACGATCTCATCAGAGATAAGGAATGAAGAACATCATTTTATTATTTCCTCCTTCAAGCGTGACTAGTCTCGCCAGCAGTTGCTTAAATGAGCCAGTAATCACTGGCCATTGAAGATATATACATTTCTGGCGGTATCTTTTCCTGCTTCCGTTTTTTCGATGTTACATATTTAACTCGGCTACAATCGTTGCCTTTGACTAAGAGGAAATCAAGTGGGTATCACGTCGCATTTCAAAGAGCGTCTGTTTCGTGATATTTGTGGGAATCAGGAAACGGCTGTTATATTTTTTTGACTGAAGGACAGCTTCATAATGGCATCTATTCAGCTCTCATTCCAAGCTTTTCAAATGCCAGAACGTATTTTTGTTTTTCTTTGGATGACTGAAAATTGTTTTGCGAAATAGAAAAAGACAGGAAACCTCTTTATGACAAATAATAGTGGCAATCTGAAACACTTTTTCTGAGTGATTTAGTGCCCAAAATGGGTGCAATTTCAGGGGAGGAAATTCCTGTTGAATTCACAATAGGACCATAACAGGAAGGAATATCAATATTTTTAAATCTCGATCAGTTTGTTAGAGCAAGTCGTCAGTAAAAGGGCAAAAATTAGCTTTTAATTACGGAAAAAGGTTATTTTTAAGGCGTGCATCCAATTAGCTGAAATACCATGGAATGTCTCACAAAGTGTTGTTCATAAAATAAAATATCGTGAAATACATAAAGATGAATGTAATGCAGAAACTTAAAACATGCCTGAATTAAAGTTGCGTGAAATAAGAATATAACGAAAATAGTTGGAATATACCAAAATAAGATCGGAATATAGCAAAAACACATAAAATTGAAAAGCCCATTGAAGCTCAAACAAAGCTGCCAAAAAAGCATAACACTCTGGATAAATTTAAATAAGAAGAAAGAAAATAATTAATAACGAAGAGCGTTACACCCACTATACTTAAAATAGTAAAACTGTATCATTAATTCGAATTTACTGGCGTAAAATACAGGGTGACCGTTTGGGTAGGGATCATTTAAAAAAATCTGTGGTATAGCTTGTAACAGATATAATAAGTCAATATTTGGCAGAAATTATATTTACGTATGAGAGTTTGTCTAGGCTTCTATATTGCCCCCTTTGTTGAGCCGGCAGAGTTCATACCGGGTGCTCAATTCTTGCCACGTGTTTTCTAACATCTGCGGAGTGATTTGTACAAATTTTCACCTTCAAATCATCCAGGCTTTGAGGTAGTTGTGCGTAGGCGATGTACTTCCCAAACCCTCACACGGAGGAATCAGGGGGAGTCTGCAGGCCAAGGAATAGAGCCATGGCGGCCACACCAGTTGTCACTGAATGTGTTATTGAGGAAGTTCCTGACTTCCAGTGACCAATGGGACGAAGCACCATCTTGCTATAAAATGGCATCGCTATCTAGTTGCGGTACCAAGAAGATCCGTAGCATGTTCAGGTACTGTCCTGATCGTACAGTGTCCTCAGAGAAAAAAAAAAGGACCGTATAGCTGGTGACGACGCACCCCTCAATACAGCTGTTTGAAAACACGTGGCAAGAATTCAGCACTCGACATAAACGCTGCCGAGTCCGCAAAGGGGGCTGTCGTGTACAGGACTACACAAACTCCCATCCATAAAGGTAATTTCTGCTAAATATTAATTTATTATATCCGTTACAAGCCAAACACAGCATTTTTAAATTATCACTAGCCAGGCAGCAGAATTAAGTTTCCAAGCTTTCGCACATCAACCAGATGGCTTTCTCAAGGAAGGTAGACAGCAAACTTTAATTCCGTTTTATGTCAATAAATTCGGATTATGAGTATTGTTTTTCCATTTTGAAAAAAATAAATTCGTTTTTATCGCATCACATCTTCCATTTGAGTACAACATTTTTTGCACGAGAAGATTCAAAACCTTATTTTTATGAAAATAAAAATAAGATTCGAAACGTGTCTAGAAGATTCGAAACCTTATTTTTATGTGTCTAGAAGATTCGAAACCGTATTTTTATGAAAATAAAAATAAGATTCGAAACGTGTCTAGAAGATTCGAAACCTTATTTTTATGTGTCTAGAAGATTCGAAACCGTATTTTTATGAAAATAAAAATAAGATTCGAAACGTGTCTAAAAGATTCGAAACCTTATTTTTATGTGTCTAGAAGATTCGAAACCTTATTTTTATGTTGACAGCCTATGTGTCTAGAAGATTCGAAACCTTATTTTTTTATTTTTACGTGTCTAGAAGATTCGAAACCTTATTTTTTTATTTTTATGTGTCTAGAAGATTCGAAACCTTAATTTTATGTGTCTAGAAGATTCGAAACCGTATTTTTATGAAAATAAAAATAAGATTCGAAACGTGTCTAGAAGATTCGAAACCTTATTTTTTTATTTTTATGTGTCTAGAAGATTCGAAACCTTATTTTTATGTGTCTAGAAGATTCGAAACCGTATTTTTATGAAAATAAAAATAAGATTCGAAACGTGTCTAGAAGATTCGAAACCTTGTTTTTATGTGTCTAGAAGATTCGAAACCTTATTTTTATGTTGACAGCCAGCTTTATGTTGACAGCCTTATTTTATGTTGACAGCCTTATTTTTATGTTGACAGCCTATGTGTCTAGAAGATTCGAAACCTTATTTTTTAATTTTTACGTGTCTAGAAGATTCGAAACCTTATTTTTATGTTGACAGCCAGCAACACGAGAATGATTATCCCCCAAATTATTAGTTTTTCTCGATGCGCAATATTCCTGCTACTGTTTAAATGTACAAGGTCTGTCCGGAAAGTAATGAGACTCGTTCAATAACAGACGTATAGTTAAAGTTTTACTTACATAACATTACAATTCCTCGAAATAACATCCTTGAACATCAATACACCGCTGCCGGCGGTTTTGCCACGCCGCGTAGCTTGCCTGGAAGTCGGGAATAGGGATCGCTTTCAAAGCACTTGTCGCGGCAGTTTGCACGTTTGTAACAGTCCCAAAATGGTGTCCTTTCACGCTGGATTTGAGCCGAGGAAACAAAAAGAAGTCAGTCGGGCTGTAGGGAGGTTGGGACAGCGTTGCCACGTTGTGTTTCGCCAGAAACTCCCTCACTCTTAGCGACGCATGGCTCGGCGCATTGTCTTGTTGAAGATCCCAAGTGGTTGTGAACTCCGGGCGGACGCGGGCAACTCTGTTCTTCAGGCGTTGAAGCACTTCCACGTAAAATGCAGCGTTGACCGTTCGTCCGGGTGGTACGAACTCCTTGTGGACAACACCTTTACAGTCAAAGAAGACAATGAGCTTTGATTTGCACATTCGAGCCTTCTTTGGTCGAGGAAACTCGGACGTGTGCCACACTGAGCTCTGTCTTTTCGTCTCCGGATCGTACTCAAAGACCCACGTTTCATCACCTATTATCACTTTCTCCAAACAACCAGTTTCTCTCCTCACACGGTCCACAAGCTCACGAGAAATCGACACACGGTTGTTCCTCTGTTTATCGGTCAAAACCTTAGGAAGCAGTTTGGCGCAAATTTTCCGCATCTGCAATTCTTGCATGATGATTTCATGCACAATGGATTTCGCGAGTCCCACGTGCTCTGCTACCAATCTAACCCTCAGACGTCGGTCAGAGTCCAAAACCGCTTTCACCTTTTTCCACATTGTCCGAAGTGTGAGACGTTGAAGGGCGCACTGGGCGTGGCTCATCCTCGATGCTCTCTCAACCCTCTGTAAACGTTTTGTGACACCTAAACACTCGTGCTTTTGATAAAGCATCCTTCCCGTAGGCTTTTTCTGTATCATAGCAAGCGTCTCGGTAGCATATTTTTAAAGTTTAACACAAAACTTTACGCGTATCGCTGTTCGACACTCTTCTGCATTTTGCCCGTTACGCGACGCTCACACAGCTTTCCACTTCGCCAGCGATCCTCACTCTGTAAAAGCTCAGGGCCAACTGACGAGACATCGATCGTTTACCTAACATACCACGCCACCCGTCACGCCCGGAAACTCCACCCTCCGGCCCTTTTGATTAGCCCAGGAAAAGTGGTCTCGTTAGTTTCCGGATAAATCTTGTATACTTGCATTTGACACATTTTTTCCTTCTGCGAATACGACTGTGAGTTGCTCCTTTTTCATCGGAATACCGCAAGCGTCGCTAAGATATTACACAGTTTACCTGCTTTTATCTGAAACACATCTTTTCTTCAAAATATCTTACATTTTTAATTGTATTTGACAAAATTTCTCCATTCCCGAAAGTCGTGTTTAAAATTTTTCTTTTTTATATCACACTTCGTGAAAGCCCTTCAGCAATGACGGGGAAAAATAAGATACACTCATCATCAAAAAAATAGTTGCACCCAGAAGAATGTGACGGATGGCAATGCTATTCTGGAAGAAGGTAAAGGTTACCAGGAACAGTAAATGATTAAAGATTGAGACTCATATGGGTAATATTTATTGAGCCACACGCCAATAAGTAGTGTCTCTCAGTATGGCGTCGGGCCGCCATGTTTGCTCACACACTATGCCAGACATCTCGGGATGGAGCTGTACATGTCCCTATTGGTGTCCTGCGATACGCCAATATAACGAAGTAAATTTCTCTTTCATTTTTGTCCACGCCAGGCATCGAATCCGGGTCTCCTGTATCCGAAATAAATCGCTCTCCAAAATGAGCTACACGGACGTATGCTCTCGCTGCTATCTGCCTTTATTTCATGTGCGTCCAGCGGTGCAGGCACGTCCCACCATCCCTCAGAGCTTGAATCTTCTCACGCAGTTCCTGCAGATTGTGCGGTAAGGGTGGGGTGCAGATAGCGCGGCCAATAGCACCCAACACATTTTCATTCGGCGATAGGTCTGACGATGCGGTTGGCCACGGCAGAGTGTCAGTGTCTTGAAGGCAAGCTCTAGAGATAGCAGCATTAAGCTGACAAGGGTTGTCTTGTTAGAAAATCGCACCGGAGTGAGCGTTCAAATAGGTAAAGCCACTGGTTGCAGGATATCATTAACGTAACGTTGGGGTGTCAAAGTGCCTGCAATGAACACCAAAGGTGATCTGGCATCGTAGGCTATTGCACCCCACACCATGACACCAGGCCTTCTGGACGTGTGACGATCGACAACAAACCGTTCATCTTGGCGTTGACCACGATGCCTCCACATACTGATTCGTTGGTCGTCTCCTTCAAGACAAAAGTGCGACTCGTCCCTGAAGATCAACCGCTGCCATTCTGAGTGGCTCCATGACAGTTTGGTACCGCACCACTGCAGTCTTTGGCGGCGATGCAATGGTGTTAACGGCAGTCGTCGCTGCGTGCGTGTAGTCTTACGTCGTGCAACCGTCTGCCAATGGGGCTGGCACTAATCGGACGATGCGTGGAGGGCACCACTGCTCGCCGAATATCCGCAGTCGTGGACCCGTGGCTGTTGCGTCACTCTGAGCATGTCGTAAAACCCGTCGGTTCTATCTCTCCGTGGTTCGTCTAGGTCGTCCAGACCCTTCCTCTCGCTACTGCGTGCCTTTTTCTATCCACTGCCGCCAACAGCGTGCTATGGTGATATCCGTACGACCGGTATGGCGTCCAATTCGGCTCTTCCCGGAGCCCGACGATTCGGACTGCTTCGAACTCCTCCAACTGCTCGAATTGCTTCCGAAATTTTCTCCGGGGCATACTTCACTTGCAAAGAATGCAATCAACAAAACAGCACGCGTCTGAATGGTAAGCACGCATAACGGGACGATCTTATACTGTGTATAGGCTTGTCAGGCACAGGACTACGACCATTCCTTGCTTGCGTCACATGCGCCGCCGAGCGTGATAGTTGAATCATTTTCATGTCTCACGATGTCAAACCTACCCACCAAGTTTCATTCCTGTCGGTTGTTTCCTTCTGGATGCAAATATGTTTTTAACGATGAGTGTACGTAGGCGTAATTTTTTCAATAACCAGATACATTCTTTTTGATTGTGAACTTAGAATTACTCAGAAGCGAATGTTAAAATGTTATGGTTGTTCTTGCGCAGAAGCACACACAGTATTTTTTCTTTTCTTTTTCTATTTGTTCTTCATTTCTTCTACGGATATAAATAAAAAAATACCTATTTATATTCTGCGAAAAAAATCTAGTATCGAAAAAGAAAGTTCATCGAAAAAGAAAGTTCTCTAATCATATCCCTTCAGCATACGCATGAAATAACAATAACACACTATTACCTACTGTGTTGGAACTCTGAACTTTTGGAATTAAATGAGAAAAGAAAATGGTTTGGCAATCTAAAATAATCGTTTCTGCTTCGCAAGGGGAATCTTAAAATTAAATTTCATGCGATAGTATTCAAAATGAAAAACCCTGTATGTCACTTATAAACGACAAAGTAGAACCAAAATTCCTGACGTAACGTTTTCCTGTTTCTAAAGAGTTACTGAAGCTATTTTAATCGTGTAACGTAACGCATCTCTGAAAAATCATTTAGACGCGATATTTTCGCTTTGCGCTTGTGGAAATTATGTGCAATTTGGTAATATCGTTATACAGACAACTTTGAAATTCACCAGGAGTGGCAGCGAAGTCTCGAGGCGTAGATAGCTGGCAGAACCGGCAGCTTCATTCAGTGACGACTGTCGACTCAGGGACTTCTAAGATGGCCCGTCTACAAATTGCATTTGTAAGCCTAAAGTGCACATGTACATTTATTTATGCAATTCAGAAAAATGGATGTTATGAAAATTACTAAAATTGTTCCTGCTGTTTAAATACTTACTTATATATGTATATATAACAATTTTTCGGTTTCTGTACGTTGCTTAACGTGGAAAGAGCGATGTCTTTGCTTATTCACTAACGCCACGTATTTGTAGGCTTTTCACTTGTCTGTGTGTTACGTGTTCGGAGCTTCCAAGTGCTGATATTACTTTATAAAAACTTTCATTTCAGAAGTAGCGTTATTTTCACCGGATGCCTCATTGTTTCACCTGCAGTCAGGGTAATAACCTTTCGCAACTTTTTGGAATTAGCCCAGTGCCCGTTGCAACAGTGTATTTCAGATAGCACTTCTTCTAAGCTTTAAAACAGGTGGTATTATATTCATGTATCTCCCTTAGTTCGGGAGATAACCGATGGTGACAACTCGCTTGCATACAGCGACTCCTTGGTTTTCTCATTTGCGCTCTCACTCGTTTTCCTGCTGCAGAAATGCTTGGAATAGGTTGCCTCAATATGCGTTTGATAGCACATCTTGATCTAAACAGTTGTGCAGCAGGAAAACGAGTGACAGCCCGAATCATAAAACCAAGACGTCAGCGTATGCAAATGAGCTAAAGGAACTAATGGAGATACAGAAATGTAATACCACTTGTTTTATAGCTTAGAACAAGTGTTTTCTGGGTTATACTGTTGGAAAGGACTTTGGGCTAATGACAAAAAAGGTGTTAAATGTTATTACCCTGAGAGCTGGTAAAAAAGTGAGGCAGCAAGAGAAAATAAAGCTACTTTTCAACTTAATGTTTTCATGATCAACGGGCATGCATTTGATGGTACAGTCAGTCTTTGGTAATAGCGTATTATTTGTCCTATGTTTAAAAGAGAAAATGGATCTAATCCTGGCTGTGTTTCCTAGGTCACTCTTATAAATGCAATTTGCGGACAGGCCTCTTAGAGGTCCAATAGTCGATGGTCGTTAGCAATGGTAGCTGCCGTGTCTGACCGCGATTTTCGCTGCATCTCTCGGTGGATTTCAAAGTTGCCAGTCTTAAGACCTACTTGGCATTTTAAATTTGATTTCATCATTATTATTGGGTTGTCGGAAAAGTCATGACGTATTTTGGCACCTGATGGTGGTTGGGCGGTTTTGGAAGTACTGGACGCATGCGTAGCTAGCTCTATTATCGCTATGACATTCGACAAGTGCAAGTTCTAGCTGCAGTCTAAAAGGAATAGTGAGGGATTTGGTTGATTTACGGAAATTTGACATCAAGTTGAAGATGGAAGACCAAACTGTGTATTTTCGCCGTATTTGACTGTTTTACTTTCGTAAAGGGAAAAACGCGAGTCAGGCTTGTGAAAAGTTGCTTAAAGTGTACGGCGATAATGCTCTGCAAGAACGTCAGTGCCAGCGGTGGTTCGCAAAATTCCGTGTCGGTAATTTTGACCTCAACGATGCTCCTCCGTCCGGAAGGCCAACCGAGGTTGATGACAACCAAATCGAGGCATAGATCGAGTCAAACCCACGTTACACGACACGAGAGAATGCAGACACATCGCACATCCATCATTCTAGCGTTCGCGACCTCCTGAAAAGGCTGGGATACGTAAGCAAGCTCGATGTGTGGGTTCCTCGTGAACTCAAAGAAGGTCAATTGACGGCGCGTATAAACATCTGCGATATGCTCATTAAAAGTGAGGAAAACGATCTTTTTTAAGCGACTGATAACTGGTGACGAAACGTGGATTGTATACAACAATGTGCTGTGGAAACGGTCTTAGTCCCGACGTGCTGCTTCGCCTCAAACGACATCCAAAGCAGACATTCATCAGCGGAAGGTTATGGTCTCAGTGCGGTGGGATTTTAAAGGTGTCGTGTTTTTCGAGCTCCTACCACGGAAACAAACACTCAATTCGAATGTGTACTGTCGGCAATTGGACAGTTTGAACGAATCCATCATCCAGAAACGTCCAGAGCTCGTTCATCGCATAGGTATTGTGTTCCATCACGGCAACGCGAGACCACACACAAGTTTGATCATCCGCCAAAAATTATTGGAGCTTGGGTGGGATGTGTTGCCACACACAGCATACTCGCCTAACCTTACGCCGTCAGACTTCCACTTGTTTCTCTCTCTGCAACAGTCCTTGCGTGGTTTAACATTCAATTCAGATGAGGCTGTAAATCAGCAGCTTGTACAGTGTTTCGCCACGAAAGACAGTTCCTTCTATGAACGAGGCATTCTGCAGCTCACTGAAAGATGGCAAAAGGTTATCGAACAAAACGGGCATTATATCTTTGATTGATCTTTGTTCTTTCTATCAATAAATGACCTAGGCAAAACATGCCTAAAATACGTCATGACGTTTCCGACAACCCAATAATATTATTTTTCTTACAAAAGACCTCATTGCGCTAGAAACTAAGCCAGCATCCCGCTATTTCTTCCTAGCTGTTTGGAAATTATCAGCTGTTATTTTTTTTGCACACCATTCGAGAAATCCGCAACCCAAAATTAGGGATAAGGAACTCCTTTTATTCTAAAACTTATGGAGCTGAAGAAATTTACTTGAAACATATCATTTCCAAACTTATTTTTCCGTTGCTCCTAATTATAACTCATATTTGAAAATCAGGAGCTACTTTTCTAGAACATTTTCCAAACCTTAATAAAATCTATCAGATATGATATTTTCGTGCGAAAAATGATCTAAGTTAAAAATAACCCAATGCCGTCTTATGCACGATTTAAACATTTAATGTTAAAAACACATAAACAAGTTAAAATATATACCCATTAGACCTATCGAGTTTACAATAAACTCATCCTTAGATGTAACAGAATGCCAAACACAAGCGACAAGGTGTTAGTTATATATACACATGGTAGTCGTGTCACAAGTGACCTACCCTATATGTCCAATGAAGTTTTAATGCATGTGCGGAATTAATCGGTCAAACTCGATTTCTGAAGACTCAGGGTGTTTTTTCCGGTCCATTAACTGTTTCCAAGGGAGGGGTACAGTACAAGAAGTGTCATCATTGCAGCATAAATGACTGCATTTACAAATCAGCAAAGTTTCTGTGAAATCGATGGAAGAACGATGTCTATGGGTATTCAGTATAATTGCTGCCTCCCAAATAGGAGTATGCGTACCCGTAAAATAGGACCTGGAGAGAGCTGTAGAAGTTGAAGAGGTTTTAATGTTTTACACTGCTGGCCACCCAAAATGGAAACCAAGAAGAAAGCATCCGATTGACCCAAAATTCGCAGCATGCGTCGCCCGCGTGGAGATGAAAGGCTTATGATATGCAAATCATTTGCACCCGGCACGCCACCGAAAAGCACTATAAGAAGGGTGCACAGAAGGCGGGGTGTAAGTAGTGGAAGTGTGTTGTACTGCCGGACCTGAGCGTGGGAAGCTTCCTGATGCTTCGTCGCAGAATACGGTAGTCATTCCAGCACGTTTCGGAGTTCGACAGAGAACGAATAGTGGCTTATCGCGACAGCAGTTTATGGTACCGAGACATCGGCGCCCGTCTGGAACGACATACAGCCACAGTGAGGCGAGTATGGATTCGGTGGGTGCAGGAGGGACGGACGGATCGACGTGTAGGCGATTGCCGCAGCCACGGCACACCACCGGACGAGAGGACCTGCATGTTGTGCGGCCGGAATTGACGGCTTGCACCGCCACATCACGACGTTACCGCAGGAATTATTGTGTGTTGCGCAACAACCGGTGTCAGCACGTACCGTTCGACGTCGTCTGCAGGAGCGAGGACTTGTTGCACGCCGCCAATTGCTCCGATTATCATTGACGTTACACCACCGGCGAGTGCGGCGGCAGTGGGCCGTTGAACGCCGCACCTGGACTACGGAGTGGCACGACATTTTCTTCTCCGACGAATCCTGCTTCTGCCTGCAACACCACGATTGCCGGATCCGCGTGTGGCGGCACCGCGGCGAGAGACTGTATGACACCTGCATTATGCATCACCATACCGGTCCGTCTCCTGGCGTTATGGTTTGGGGGGCAATTGGATATGACACCCGCACCCCTCTGGTATGCATCGCCGGTACACTCAACAGCCACCGCTACATCTCCGATGTTTTGGAGCCTGTAGTCCTCCTTTACCTGCAGGACCTGCCAGCGGCCACGTTTCAACAGGACAGTGCGCGCCCGCACGTGGCACGCATCGTGCAGCAATTCTTCACGGCCCAGCAGGTGTCACTGCTGCCGTGGCCCGCCTGTTCTCCCGATATGTCGCCCATCGAACACGTCTGGTCGCTGATCGGCAACCGAGTGGCCCGGCAAGCACCAGCCGCGGCTACGCTTGATGAACTGTGGCAACGTGTGGAAGCAGCCTGGGCCGAAATACCCCAAACCCACGTCCAAAGCCTCTTTCGTTCGATGTCTCGGCGTGTAGCTGCCGTTATTGCCAGCCATGGGGGCCACACGAACTATTGATGTCTGCGTGTTCCGGAAGTCGCACGGGCCTGTAAGCTCAATCGTTTCATCTTTGTATCAGTTGTTATGTGTCCAGTAAATCTGGCATTGCTATCTCGTGTCCATCTTGGTGTTGCATTTTGGGTGGCCAGCAGTGTATTTGTGCTCCGAAACTCTACATTTCAAGGAACGAGAGGTCGAACCCACATACATCATGTTCTGCCCTTCTTCCAGCGAAGCCTTTAGTGGTATGGCATAAATGTCATGTTGATTCTCCAGTTCAACCCTGTCTCTGTCCGCGAATCCGATGTTATATTTTTTTACAAATACCTTTCAAATGGTTGGTAACTCCAGGTAAACGTTGGTAACTCCAGGTAAACGATGGTAATTCCAGGCAACGGACAACCCTTTTGTTACAGAGCCATTAGTCTTAATAAAATCGTTTTCTAGAACACTTTCGAAACCGTAATAAAATCAGAAGTTTTCAGCGGCTTCTTTTTTTCTGTTTTGTTCTTGTTATTAGTTTTTAGTGAAAACCGGCTTGTTGATGACTGACTCTTCTGCACCGTTACCTGCTTGTCACGGTATTCGCGAAATCATCAACTGAATTATACATGAGACGCAACGGATAACCCTTTTGTTACAGAGCCATTAGTCTAGTTACTCGCAAAGAGAAAAAAATTAATTTGGAAATATGAGGCCGTAAATAATTGATACCTGGTGATAACTGACATAAAACATTGCCTTATTAGTTCTTAAAAACGTCTTTACGAAATAATGTTACAGTTGGTTTGCTAATAAAATTCCCATCTGCCACCTAGAAATTTCAAACTACTCATGATTTTTAATATGTATGTTTGTGTACACGTAAATTCGAAAAAAAGGGGATAAACGTAATGATGAGCTGATATTGTTGCTGCGTTCCTTCTTTCTGATGTGGATATGTTGTTTTCTTGCTTAAATTCTGTTGTAGTTTTTTTTATTTAATTATTTTTTTGCCACACTACACCATTCATTACACAATCAAATCGCACATACAATTTCTGTACCAAACAAATATGGACCAATTACAAGTCGCACCCTATTAAACACAAAAGAAATACAGTAAATATATGTAAAACAAAAGAGTTAATACAATACGTAATAGCAAAAATATGAATGATAATACAACTAATACAAACACATTAAACATCAAACATGCAAATACAAATACTATACAATAATATTATACATATATTGAAAAGTATAAATGAAGTAATGGGAAATACAAAAACACGTATGATAATATGAATAATTTTGTTTTTAGTTTTAGTTTAAGTAAATTGAAGCACCACTACAGGTTCTTAGAAACAAATCAGTGCTGTGCACTGTGATTGGGGCAAGGGAACCAGGCGCAAAGCCCCTAGACCCCCCGAAAGAAGAACCTAAATAGTCAAGCCAAAGAACAATTTAACCATTATGCAGTAAATTAAAGTAATAATACGTAATATATAACCAAACGTTAATCTACCATTAATCTTTAAAGTCTTTAGTTGTTTTTCGAATACCGAAAGTGTGTAATCGTCTTGATTCGAAGCGGCAACGCATTCCAGGACCTAGGGCAGGTCAAGTTAATATTATTAAATAATAAATTAGTACGCGTTCTAGGTATTAAAAAACTAGTATTTCCACGAGTGTCATGAAAAGAGAATGTACCTGTAAACACGGATTCACCCAACGTAAAATTTTTTTAGTAAAACATAAACTCTATTAACATTCCCAATAGTTGTGCTATCCCAAGCCAAGAGACAATAAGATAGAAATCGATAAATAAATGAAAAATGCAATAGCAACTTAACCCTGGCAGGCAACAAACTTGAAATCCTATAAATGACCCCGATGCGGGATCTGAGCCCAACCGCAATTTCACTAACATGTGCATCCCATCTCAAATTATCTTGTAAATATACACCCAAGAACTTTACAACATCCTGAAAGTCAAGGGGCACTCCATTAAATAATATCCCATTTGCATATCCATTCATCGCTTACATCGCGAAAATAGTACACTAGTAGTTTTGGAAAAAATTATTGTTAAGGAATTACAGCAAAACCAACGAAAGTAATCGTGAAGTTCTAGATTTACACGTGGGATCAACTCAGATGGAGTGTCGCCGGAAAAAAATAGGTTCAGACTAGACCTCAGCTGGAAAATTTAGTAATTGGAGTGAAAGAATTCTTTTTTGCATCAGATCCATGCAAATATGCTGGAGAAGTAGTTCATAGCAGGGGCCGCAAGTGTACTGTTTCTGAAATGTGGACTGTAGATAAAAAAAAAAAAATTATGGGATTGGGATATCATCATGCTTGTTCTTCAACTTTCATTGACCTAAAATTCGTCCGATATGTATAGCAAATTTGCATTTGTCACAAGTTCCCCTTCGATATGAGAGACATACACTGAATCAAGATCAAAAACGAAAAAAAAAAGAATGAAAAAGAAATGATGAAATGGAAATCTCCAGCTTAATGAACTCGTCTCTCGGCAAAGATCTCAAACACAGCTCCCTAAAACAAGTCAACATTTTCTTTACTTTGAACTGTGAAATCAACACTAGAGGTTATATGATCTGGGCAGGGCAGGCCCGGGCTTCCTTTTTCAGCAGTTAAAAGAAAAAGACCCAAGATCAGGCTAGGCCTCAGCTAGAAGATTTAGTATTTTAAACTAAGACGTACTTCAGTTGGTAAAATGGGGACTGGCCGCATGTTACCGACTCAAATAAAATTTCATTTCGCAAAAGAAAAACTCAAATTTAATTTAATCTTGAAATTAATGTCATTGAAATATATGCATTTTAAGAGATATTTCATTTAGATTTTTTCAACAGAAATGCTACGCTGTTAAAAATGTTGCACCAAAAATTGGTACTACATCAGCTGCACCATCTTTTGAGGAAAGGTATGCAAATACGTGGTGCATGGATAACTTAACAATGCGGTGCAATTATGCGCCCCTTTATGGTGCAAATCTTGAACCAGTCATGTTTAAAAAGTGGTACAAAGGTAGCCCATATTATGGTGCAAAGTTTCACCATAATATGTTGCAAGGGTACACCATATTATGGTGCAGGACTGCACCACTTGCGTATATTTCTTGTGCGAGGTGTCACCAAGTTGTTGTATATAATTGCGCCATGTTGTTGTGTGTTCAGTGTACACTACATACTGGTGTACCTGTACTGAAAAGGCTGCGCAGCTGCTGTAGTACCACTTTATTTATTTATTTTTTTGATTGGAGGTTTAACGACCACCGTGAGCAACCCAATGGGCTATAAGCAGTCGCCCGTCCCTAATTTAGGGTCACTGGTTCCAGGGAAGGGAGAGAGCCGGTGCCGTAAGACAAACACAACACCCATGCCTCACAGGGATTCGAACCCGGACCCCTTACTGACGAATGATCAGAGGCCAGCGCCTTAGGCCACTGCGCCACCGGGGCGGCGTACCACTTTTTGGTGCAACTTATATCAAATTTAAAAGTAGTTATGACCTTCGAATGAAAAACAATAACTACAAATATCTGTGTGAAATAACATACGGGGGTCATTTCATATGAAATGTACAGTGTGGCAACATCCGGGATTGATGCAATATCAACGATGTTTGCGTCAGTTGTAGTTTGGGAGTTGAGAAAGCGTCACGTGGCCTCACTACACCCGCAATGTTTGGCGTTGTTGATTGATGAGGGTTAGAAATGGCCCATACACACGCCTCAGATACTGTGACGAGTGAAAACCAACGACCGTACATCAAGATTGAAACTTTACGTGGCAACATCTAACAGACATTCACAATGCTTTGCGTGAGGTTTGTGGTAATGAAACAGTTTCCCGTGAGGTTTGTGGTGAAGTGCAGTTTCCAGCTGGGCCACTCGCTTAGCTGAAGGACGTTTAAGCATATACAACGACCCGAAGTCACGAAGCCCGAAAACGGCAACGGATGAGCAAAGTGTAAAACTTGTTGCGGACTGTTTAGAACAAGACCGTCGAGGAAATTCCAGAAACATCAGTATTTCGCATTTTGACGAACAATTTGCAGAAAAGGAAATTTTCGGCCAGATGGGTCCCGCATAACTTCACTGCGGCACAGAAACAGATTCTGGAAAATGCAACATTGCTGAAGCAAAGATATGTCGCGGAAGGCGATGCCTTCCTATTACGAATTGTTGTTATTAATGAAACGTGGGTTAGGGACTTCAAATCTGAGATGAAGGCATAGCCGAGTGAGTGGAGAAATCCATGTTGCACGACGCCAAAAAATCAGAGGGGCGCAATCGAAGGTCAGGCACTGATGATCTTTGAATATGATTACCTTTGGTCACTTCCATTTTCGCATCATACAAAACAGCCGACACAACCAATGTCACTTTTATTCTCATTTCACGCAACAAAGGCGACACAGCCTAGGTCACTTCCATTCTCACATCACATGCAACAGGGCCCACAACACAAAGGTCACTTTCATTCTCACATCATACAAAACAGCCGACACAACTAAGGTCACTTTCATTCTCACATTATACAAAACAGCCGACACAACTAAGGTCACTTTCATTCTCACATCATATAAAACAGCCGACACAACTAAGGTCACTTTCATTCTCACATCATACAAAACAGCCGGCACAACTAAGGTCACTTTCATTCTCATATCATACAAAACAGCCGGCACAACTAAGGTCACTTCCATTCTCACATCATACAAAACAGCCGAAACAACTAAGGCCACTTCCATTCTCACTTCATACAAAACAGCCGACACAACCAAGGTCATACACGCCCCACAGAGGTCAGCATGTGAATGACTTTCTCTAAAGTGAAGAGTTCCAGCACATGGGGTAGCAGCAAGGTCTCCCAATGTGAATCCGATAGAGAATACACCAGATGCACTAGAGAGACGAATTGCATCCCGTCATTCTCTACTAAGGACTATTCCGGAGCTCAGAACTGCACTTCGTCAGGAGTGATACTTGTTAGCCACAGAGTTCTAGGACAACCTGATAAGCAGCATAAGAAGTCGATGCGAGGCTTGCGTATCTTCAAGGGTCACCACATCCCTTATTAAACATAGTGCACAACCTTTTCTGAATTTTATGTAGTCAACACGAATATCAGTGTGTTATTGATTTTTGTAAGTTTGCATAAGTAATTTAATAAACTTTGTTTCACAACTTGCTTTGCCTGCTCTTGTATTTGGAACGCACTGTATTGACAAAAGTCACCAGACACCACTTTAAAAGCAAATAAACGGATCCCCTTCGTTTTTAGGATGCGCGGTACAGCTGCAAACGGTATTAAAAAAATCTGCAGCTAACCGCGATCATATCGCACTATGAGCTTGAGTGAAAATGTCGCTGCGGGAGAGAACTGACTTTGAGAAAGGAAAGATTGTTGGGTGTTATCTTTGCGGGTTGTACATAAGAGAAACCGAGAGGCGTTTAAACATACCCAAGTCAACTGTTTTGGATGTACTGAATAAGTGGAAGACACATGGCATGCCTGAAGCAACAAAACATACAGGCAGACCAAAGAAAAACAGTAATAGAGGACGTCGAAGCCTCAGGAGAATCGTTACAGCTAATCGACGGAGAACTGCACAAGACCTCAGTGTACAGGTGAGTAAAAATGCTGGAACCTCGGTATGTACACATACCATTCCCAGAGAACTTCATTCTATGGTTTACCGTGGTCGTGCGGCTGCTCATAAGCCTTTCAACTCCACTCGGAATGCTACTCGTCGTTTAGCATGGTGTAAAGAACATTTGTCGTTAACCGTAGATCAATGGAAATGGGTCCTATGGACTGATGAATCTAGATACACGATCCATTAGTTTGATGGCCGTGTGTGTGTGTATGGCAGCAGCCGGGGGAACGCTATTTACCACAGTGTACTGTTCCTATGGTCAAGTTTGGAGTTGGCAGTGTAGTCGCGTGGGGGTGTTTTTCGTGGTATGGTCCGGACCCGTTGGTTATCGAGGACATACCTGTTAATCAGCACGTCTACCTCGATATTCTGGACAATTATGCCCTACCAACTCTGTGGCAATACTATGGAACTGAGCCGTGGTTTTACAAGCAGGATAATGCACCGAGCCATAAAGCAAGGACTGTTATGGCGTGGTTTGACGATAATTCCATATCGTGTGTAGACTGGCCAGCACAGAGTCCTGATCTTAATCCCACAGAGCACCTATGTTATGAATTAGAGTGCCGCATAAGAAGTTTGGAACCAAGGCCTACTACTAAGCAACAGTTAGCGGCAGCATTATTTTTTTTATTATGGTTTAACGACCACCGTGAGCAACTCACTGGGTTATAAGCAGTTGCCCGTCCCTTATTTAGGGCCACTGGTTCCAGGGAAGGGAGAAAGCCAGCGCCGTGAGACAAACACAACATCCATGCCTCACCGGGATTCGTACTCGAACCCATCTTTGATGAATGATCAGAAGCCATCGCTTAGAACACTGCGCCACCGGGGTGGCGATAGCATTATGTACTGAATGAAAGCGCATATCTATGGCTGCGTTTCAAATCTTTGTCGAAAGCATGTCTCGAAGGGTCTGTGCATGCATTAAGGCCAAAGGTGAACCGACACCGCACTGATGTATGTTAATAAATCATATGATGTGTTTCTCTTCTAGATGTCCTGTGACTTTTGTCAATGTAGTTTATGTTATTACACAAGCACACCCAATTTCGTGCCTTTCCGACGATTGGTTTTTGAAATGTTCACAGGTACATTGATTATGCTTAACTTTTGGACATGAGTGTATAAAGCAGAATGTTTTAATAAGCGAGCGTAGAAGCATGACTTGACCCACTATGGTAATTCGTCGAAAGTCGCTGTTTCCCTCTTCAGAACAAGTGTGATTTCCGAGACTAATCTGCAGGGGACAAAAACCCAACGAATATTAAAAAAAGAAACCTGAACATTGCGAGCGATTCTGTTTTTGAAACGAGAAGTTCTTTATTAATCCACATAGTTTAATCTCAATTAAAAATGTTGGCATAATATAATTGCGCAGAAACAGCAAAGGAATGACAACAACAATATATGCCAGTCGAAATTTGTTATTTTTCATCCTTTTGGGAGCTGGCCTTAGAAAAGAATGTTAGTAGAGCAAAACGCTGCAAAAAAGTTGCAACGCCTTAAAGTGGAAAAAGAATAGTAGTTAAATGCAATAGTGGAAAAATGTTTCTTGCTTGCCCTCTTGAAACTCACACCAGGTGAGCGCTTTTTCTGGTTTTGTCCTCAGCCTTAAAAAACCAAATCGCGCATTTATTAATCTTCACCCTAAGAAATTTCAACGGAAGAATAAAAACAGAAAAACAATAAATTTTGCGCCGCCCCGGTGGCGCAGTGGTCTAAGGCGTTGGCCTCTGATCATTCGTCCGAAAGGGGTCCGGGTTCGAATCCCGGTGAGGCATGGATGTTGTGTTTGTCTTACGGCACTGGCTCTCTCCCTTCCCTGGAACCAGTGACCCTAAATTAGGGACGGGCGACAGCCCATTGAGTTGCTCACGGTGGTCGTTAAACCTCTAATCAAAAAAAAAAAAAAAATAAATAAATTTTGCATTGAATATACACATACAACCGTGCTGTAAAAAAAAACCGGCAACTCAAATACTTTATAAATTTGCCATTTATGTTATTTAAAGTTCTTCTTTTCATATTAAAAACAAGATACACTTGCGTATGTAGACCGATCGTTCGTCTATCAGAAATTTATTTGGGAACTTCTCCTTTTCAACAAATAGACACCTACTGAAAATAAAATTTTTTAGGGTGTATTAGTAACACAAGTCAGTTCTTTTCCTCTTCTTCACTTCTTTTTGAAAGAAACTTGAAGTTGATCCGAAAAGTTTGATTTCATTTTTGTTGATCGATGAAACGTCCCTCCATTCACTCGAGGATTTCAGTGTCTCACGATTTCGATTTATATGCAGATATAATACGTGAGATTTCGGAAGATATGGTAGATGATGTCAAAACGGTTAGAAGAAGATAAATAGTTTGGCGTTGACACCTGTGATGATTCACCTTAATTCACCGTCCGGTAGAGAAAACTTTAAAGACAATATCTGCACGAAGTGAATTCACGAAAGGCTTTTCTTTTCTTTATTTTTAAAATTTAGGAAAATAAATTATCAATTGTAAACCTTTAGAAAATGAAGATGTGAAACAGATAGAAAAATCGATCTTGATATAATTTATCGATGTCTGTTACCATTAAAATCTTTCAAACCTACGACAAAGCGACAATAGTTAGTCGTTCCATTCACACTGCAAGCATATATATACACGATATCGACAAAAGTCACCAGACACCTAAAAGAGAAACACAACTTAACATTTTTTAACATACATTAGTAGGGTGTCGGCCCACCTTTGGCCTTAATGCATGCGCTGACCCTTCGAGACATCCCTTCTACAGGGTTTTGAACACAGCGATAGGTATGAGCTTCCATTCAGTACATAGTAGCCTTGGATCCAAACTTCTTATGCGGCGCTCTAATTCATCCCATAGGTGCTCTATGGGATTAAGATCAGGGCCCTGTGTTGTCCAGCCCACACGCGATACGGAATTATCCTCAAACCACGCCGTAACAGTCCTTGCTGTAGCTTGGTACATTATTCTGTTGGTACCAACAAGGCTCGGTTCCATAGTATTGCCACATTGACGCAGTTTTTCTGTTCCGTACATCTCGTCTTGCTTGTGCTCTCTTCGGTGTTCGGAGTATTTATTTTTGTGTGTGTGAGTTCCGTAAAGGTTTCACGATTCTGCTCGTATCCCTGCCAAGTCGGTGAGTGATCATTTAGTTAAGTTATCTTCGTTTTATTCTCTTGGCCGAGTCGTCCAAGACGTGAATTCTGCTTCGCCATTGCGGATGACTACATCGGACGAGGGCGACGTCCCGGCTCTAGCTTCTGATAAAGATTTTCCTCCATCATCCACCAATGGCAGGCCCGCTCCGACAAGCCCCTCCTCTCCTAAGCGTAGTTCAGCTACCCTATCAGCTAATCCTACTTCTACTTCTACGTCACTGAGTGGTGACCAGCAACTTTCCCAGCAGGTGACAGAAGAGGCGATGGACGTTTCAATTTCGTCAGTTGTCTCTACGTCATCACACTGCCCAGCCAATCCATATGCAGCCGTCCTTTCGAAGAAATCTTCTCCACCTTCTGCGTCGGCTTCTATCAAAGGCCCTTATCAGATGATGTGTGATGCTAACTCCAACTTCTTCGTCGATCTCCCAGCAACTTCGCCAACTGGTCAACACTTCCTTACTAAAGCTGACCTCGGCGTTGCCTTCCCTGCTCTTGCCAATACTAAGCTCACTGCGTGCAGCGCAGCACTTCGTTTACTCTTCCCGAAGTCAGCCGTCACACACGTAGGACAGAAAGATGGCAAAGTAACCGCATATTTCTCTGATCCCAAATTTGCACTTCAAGTTATAAATGATGGACTTTCTATTGGTGACCGCCATATTAATTCTGATCCTGTCTCCCACATGCCTACTGTTCTGAGTTTTCCCCCAGTCCCGCCAGAAATTTCTGACGAACTTTTACTCTCCATTGCGCAAAACTTTGGACGTGTAGTTGGCAAAATCACCAAATTCTCCTCTTTCCCCACCCAGCCGGAAGATCGTTATCTTCTTGGCCTACGGCGAAATGCAAGAGTGGTTTTTCCGTCTGATGAAGCGAAACTGCGAGTTTCACCCAATTTTTTTTTATTGGAGGTTTAACGACCACCGTGAGCAACTCAATGGGCTATAAGCAGTCGCCCGTCCCTAATTTAGGGTCACTGGTTCCAGGGAAGGGAGAGAACCAGTGCCGTAAGACAAACACAACATTCATGTCTCACCGGGATTCTAACCCGGACCCCGTTAGTACGAATGATCAGAGGCCATCGCTTAGACCATTGTGCCACCGGGCGACTCACCCAAGTTCAGTATTCGTTGTGATACGCACATCCGTGATATCAACATTACTGTTGGTACTATGTGTTCTATCTGTAAAGGTTATGGACACCCTCGTGCCTTATGTCCACATCGCACTTCTACTACAACTTCGACAGCCCAAACACCGTCTGCTTGAGCGGTACCCTCAATGACTTCAGCACAAGCCAAAAGCAAAAGTAGCACTACAGCCGTTGGTCAACGCGTGACTTCAGACAAAAGTTCTACAGCCGTTGGTCAACGCGTGACTTCAGACAAAAGTTCTACAGCCGTTGGCCAATGCGCTACTTCAGACAAAAGTAGCACTACAGCCGTTTGTCAACGCGTGACTTCGCAACGACCTGCAGAATCCGGACGTGTGTATCCTTCTGCGTCACATCTCCCATCAGACACACCTTCGCTTGTTAGTTCACTCCCCCTCACCCCTCACTTGGGGGATGCTCAAGTACAATCGTCTGTTTCTCCTGGTTGGTCCACTGCGTCTAGCCATTTCAAAGTACCTGACAACCCTGATGCTACCCTACCCCCCTCGGGGTAGAAGAAAACGTCAAAGGACCCACAATGCTCGCGCCAAGAAAACCCGAACAACGACTCACCGCGCTGAACGTAACGATCACTAAGTCGGCTACACTACATCAGGTGCTTCTGTTGAGCTTGATACCGATACTAGTTCTGCAGACCCAGTTCTCTCACATGAATTTCTTCAATTTCTAAAAACGTTTTCTCTTCCTCAAATTCCAATCAGTGGAGATGTTCCATATAATTTCCTTTCAGGTCTCCGTCAAAATAAACAGTCAAAAAACTTTTTATCCTCTTATACTGCAATTCTACCTGATGTTCTTCTACAATTGCAAATCATCCGTTCTCATCTTCAAGCGGTGCTTCGTGAGACCTTTGGTGATCCGCGCTGGATAACGGAATTCGTTCGTCGTTTAGACCTCCTTTGCATAGCAGCCGATAACACAATCCGGTTACCATCTGACATATCCGTTCAAGAGAGTGAACTTGAATTGTGGGATACCCTGTTTTGTATCTTTCGCAACAGGCTTCTGTCGCGATTGCGCTTAGCATATGCGCGTGCCTCAACTGACTCTCAGAAACGTCGCTTTTTCCGGGTTTGGTTCCCAAAACGTACCTGGTTTACTGATCCCTCAGTACATGCACGACTCCTTCTTTGAGAACTGTTCTCCATTACTTTGCCATTTGTAATTTTACTTGTATCACTTGCACCCTTTTAAAGTTCTTACTTGTAACATTCGCCACAAAGTTTTTACCATTGTATTCTACTTATTCATGTTATCACATTGTCTTTTACACTTTTTATCAACCATTCTATTACCACACGTATTGTACATATTATTAATATTTCTTGCTCATTTGATATTAGCCTCTCATAGGCACCTGCCCAGTGCATCACTACATTGTACATAGTATTATAACAATACCTTTATCTTTGTTACACATTTCTACTGGAATTGTTCATATTGATTCTTCATTGTGTATCTCTCGTGCATTACTCATGCACCATTGTTGTCGGTCACTTATGTAGCTCAACTTATATCTGTGAAGATACTCATCTACTATTTTTTTATTGCCATTGTATATAGCACATCATTTTTTATGGATCCCGTCATCATTATCAGCATCTGTACATTTGTCATCTTCACTGTACATATGTCGTCAATTATGTTTCTGTTGGCACTGTAAATACAGGCCCTCTGTACCCTCCTCTCAGGTTTTCTCAATAAACAATTTTGAAAGCCACAGAGTTGGTAGGGCATAATTGTCCAGAATATCGAGGCAGACGTGCTGGTTGACAAGTTTGTCCACGATAACCAATGGAACGGAACCATACCACGACAAACACCCCACACGAGTACACTGCCAGCTCCAAACTTGACCATAGGGATACACTGTGGTAAATAGCATTCCCCCGGCTGCCGCCATACCCACACACGGCCATTAGACTGATGGATCTTGTACCTGGCTTCATCAATCCAGAGGACCCGTTTCCATTGATTTACGGTCCACGATTTATGTTCTTTACACCATGCTAAATAACGAGTAGCATTCCGAGTGGAGATGAAAGGCTTATGAGTAGCCACACGACCACGGTAACCCAGGGAATGAAGTTCTCTGCAAATGGTAGATGTACATACCGAGTTTCCAGCATTTTAACGCACCTGTACACTGAGGTCTTGTGCAGTACTCCGTCTATTAGCTGTAACGACAGTCCTCAGGCTTCGACGTCCTCTATCACTGATTTTCTTTGATCTGCAGGTACGTTTTGCTGCTTCATGCACGCCATGTGCCTTCCACTTATTCAGTACATCCAAAACAGTTGATTTGGGTATGTTCAAACGCCTCTCGGTTTCTCTTATGGACAACCCATTAATATAACACCCAATAATGTTCCCTTTCTCAAAGTCAGTTTTCTCCAGCCGCACAGTAGGGTATTTGTATCGAAAAGTTGGCCAAAATTATTATTTTACTTTAACCGCATTTTTTTGAGATAATTTATTAGTTTATGAAGAAGAAGGGGATTCGGCCACTTTTAGAAAAGTCAAAAATATATTTAATGCAATTATTTTGTATACTGGTCTTAGACGTACATTGAACATGCTGTGTATGAAAGAAACACCTGTTGTTTAAGCCGATAACTCGGGATCCATAAAAAATCTTCGGCTGGTATTCCCATTACTGATGTTCCCAAACCCAGGTTCGGGCAAACTGGGTATTACTGTAGATCTTCCCAAACCTGGGTTTGGGAACATCTACAGTAATGCCCAGTTTGGTTTTAAATTCCTCTTAAACGCTCGCCTTTCTTTGTTTAACTACACTTTTGTCGTTTTCGAACCTTAGTTGCCACTTTTTGACTTTTAGTTTGTCACTTTTAGTTTGTCTGACAAGTGAAGCAAGCTATCGAATGACAGCTTGCTTAAAAAAGTCAACAAAGAAAGTCAAAAGTCAAAAAGTGCTTAAAAAAGTCTTAAAAAGTCAAAAGTCAAAAAGTGGCAAGCTATCAAATGATAGCTTGCCACTTTTTGACTTTTAGTTTGTCACTTTTAGTTTGTCTGACAAGTGAAGCAAGCTATCGAATGATAGCTTGCTCGAATGATAGCCACTTTTAGTTTGTCTGACAAGTGAAGCAAGCTATCGAATGATATTATTCTACCATGTAAAATGGATAAATCAAACTTCAGTGTGTTTACATGAGCAAGTACTGAAGTTGTAAACTGATAAATTATAAAATTATTTGATAAATTATAAAATTATTTGATAAATTATAAAATTATTTGATAAATTATAAAATTCTTTCGATGTGGCTCCGCAAATCTAACATTTCAAAACTGATGTAGTGACAGCATTACATTCTTTCGAATCGGTCATTGTTAATGTCATCGTATGTTTTATAGACATGGTTCCACTTCCATTTTCGTTTTTTTTTTCAAATTGTTGAATTTTGTCTGCACGTGATTTATCTCTTTGTCATTATGTCAGCGGATTCGTTAAATCTCATCCGGATCTGTAGACAGCACCGAGGAGAAGACGGTGTGGGATTTTGTAAGATTATTTGTCTGTTGTTTGTATTGCTAATTAGTTGTAGCGATACCACAGAGCTTTGAAATATACTGGCATCTGATTCTAAGCTACTTTCAACCATCTCCTTAAATTGTGCCTGTTGAGATTATTCGCATTCCCACTTCGTCATTAATTCAAATGTACCACTGTCACCTTCGCTCAGAGTTTGCACTACTTCTTCCAAATACAGCAATAATCCTGCAGCAGTATGGTGCAATAAATCTTGCAGATTGATCTCACGCAAGCAGCTATCACTCGATGAGATCGAGGAACTGGGTAACAGTATTTTTCAGCTTTTTGCAATAGGGTGTAACATGGGCAAAGCTTTTATCGCTGGTTCTGATGATCTCGTATTGTCTTCTTGACAAACATGCTTCTACAAATATAGGAAGAGTTTGCAAATATGATAATTGTTCTTTCTCTCTCATTTTTTTAGACTACTGGTGTACGCTTTCCTGTGTTTCATCGTTTGTCTAGGAGATTTAGTAATTTCCTTGAGAACTTTTGAAGCATCTGTCTTGAGGGATACTCGCAGCTTCGTCTGGGATGCAAAATTAAATTCGTTGGTGTCCAGTGTTTGTTAGGTTTCTTCCATCTTTCTTCTTATACTGAGTTCGCTTGATTCGCTGAAAAACGTTTTTGGTCGCCCCGATTCATTTGTTGCAACGGGTATTTCTAAAGTCCTTTGCAGCCAACTTTCATTCTTTTTTTTTAATGTGCCATCTTCCTTGCGCGCAGCCAAGCATCTGTGTTTAAACTCTGACTTTATATGATATTATGTGCTTAAACGCTTTATATTGTACCTCAGTATAATTATCTCGGCTCTTTTCAATATATTTCAATTTTTTGTTGATATCTTCATCTTTGAGTTGCTGCATAATGTCGCATACACTGAAGAGCAATTCAATTAGGGATACCTGTCTAGTAACGTGTAGCACCACCTTTCACCCTGATGACGGTGGCGATTTGTCTCGGCATTGACTCGACAAGACACCGGAAGCGTTGGGAAGCAATACGGATCCACGACCCCTGAACAAACTCTCACAGTTCACGAAGATTTGATGGAGGAGGGTCAGAGCCTCGAATATCTCTCTCGATGGCATCCCAGATGTGCTCGATGGGATTGAGGTCAGGTAACCTAGCTGACCAAGGAATCCAATCAATCGAATTGTATCCGATGTTCATCCAACCAATCGGATACGATTCGGGAGCGATGTCACGTTGCATTGTCTTGTTGCAGGATGAGATCCCCAGTGAGATCTTGAAAACGCACAAACGGGAGCAAATGGTCGCCCAGGATATCCCGGTAACGTTGACCTGTGAGGGACGATGTCACACATACCATGGGTTCCATTTAAGTCCACATAAACAGTCCCTAACGAGAATGCCACCCCATCAGCTTGAAGAGTACACTGCTGCCAAGAAGGATCCATCGCTTCATGTGGTTTCCGTCGTACTCGTATCCTGACATCCGCATGTACCAACGTGAATCTCGACTCGTCAGTCCAGGCAACATTTTCCCACATGTCTAGGGTCCAGTGGCGATGTTCCCGCGCCCATGCTAATCTTTGCACCCTGTGATGTGCGGTGAGCAGCGGTACCCTCGTGGGACGATGACTTCTGTACCCCATAGCGAGGAGATGGCTCTGGATGGTGGGGCTGCTTACACGTTTTTGTTCACCAGCGTTAAACTTCCGAGTGATTTCTCGCACTGTGGCCCTTCTATCCGCTGTTAGAATGCGAGCTAGCCGACGATGACCTCGCTCATCCACACGCTGTTGTCCACGGCAGTTGGCCCTTGCAGGGATGGTTTTACCGAATTCGATGTACTCACGGTGCACCCGTGACCCAGTGGCTCGTGGAAATCCTAATGCCTACACGACTTCCGAGATGGAGTGACCCATTCGTCGGGTCCCGACAATTTGTCCGCGATCAAATGCGCTTAGATTCTTCGTCTTACCCATACTGCTTCCGACTCTTACTGATTCCCTTCGCATTACTCCTTATATTGTCGGATCACTGCATACGTCATGTCGCTTTCGTTTACAGGGCCGCCCACAGCGCCACATTTGCATAACGCCAGCTGTCTCTAATTCAATTGCACTTCAGTGTAATTGTCTCCGTGTCACTAATTGGATTTCGGAAGGCTCTACAAATAAAAGAAAAGCACATTTCTTGTAAAGTTAACAAAGATGTGAAAACTAGTATTTGTGACGCAAGCGCTTAAATAAATAATACCACGCGATTCCGCGGCTAATTCTTTTGGTTTTATAAACCCGAAGCTTTACTCATTTTAATAACATGAGAAAAAGCGTCGGGACACACCCTGAAGTACAACAAAATCATTCGTGAAATGTTGCATTCGTAAAAAAAAAAATTACTGAATTATTGACTGTTTTCAAAGCGCGATAACTATATAAAGATAAATGATATAAAAGCAAAAAGCTTTCAAAGGTGCAGTACATGAGTGCCTCAGAAATTTCCAACATGCAACACCTTACGCTGTTTCTTTAAAATGTATACAAATTGCTAATACGCGTGCGATGTTTCAGGGTCAGCTTAAAAGTGGTTCGTGCAACTTTCGACTGATCGGCGCGTCACATCGACGCACTTGCATGAAAAATAAATCACGTACCGTCGTACCCTATCTATTCAGCTACCTCTGTGGCAAGAATTATACGCCTACGGCAAAATGTACAAAACCGACTTTTGGCCAGGCTTTCCATGCAAATGCCCCACTGTGCGCCGCAACATTTTCACTCAACCTCACAGTGCGATATGATCGCGGTAAACCGCAGGCTTGTTTTTATACCGTTTGCAGCTGTACGGCGCTTCCGAACAACGCAGCGGATCCGTTCATTTGCTTTTGAAGGGGTGTCCAGTGACTTTTGTCAATATAGTTTATATATATATTCCTCGAGTGAACGGAGGGATGTTTCATCGATACTGCTAATTGATCTTTAATTAGAAAACAGAATGAAAAATATATTGATTGTTCTGCATTAATCACTGATCTGCAAAACTAAATAATATTATACACTAAGTGCCCACTGAATTATGACCACCTTTCTAATACCTCGTCGTTATGCTTTTCTCCCAGAGAACAGCCGCAAACCGTTCACGAAGCGTCTGTGCTGTTGTGTGATGATGATCTACAATCATTCTGTTTGTGCTTTGGCCCACAGTTCCGACATGGAGCGATGTTGTGCCTCACCTGGCGTTCGATGACATCCCACAGATATTCAATTGGGCTAAGATCAAGCGAGTTGGGGTCCATTCGAAATATCTCATATCAGCACTGTATTCGTAGAACCATTCTTGAAAAAAGGTGGCACGATGACATAGATCATAACCTCCTAAAAGGTCCCATCCCTCTCAGGCAGGAGATATAGCATTGTGAGGGGAGAAAACACGTTACCGGAACCAATCCCTAGTTGTATCCTGCGTCTGTGCGTTAGTGCGCACGTTCCAGTGGCCCCGTTTCATGCCAGCTAAGCTTGCTCATATTACACAACGCCACCACTGGACTAGACAGTCGATGCCATGCGTTATAGAACCATTGAATCATGCTGCTGACGCCAAATATGGACTTGACCATCTGCAGAATGGAGAACATATCGTAATTCATCCGATCAACCCATCTGCTTCTAGTCTTCCATCGACCAATCCGAATGCCGTTGGCACAATAAGAGTTGTTTACGTCGATGGACTGTTGTTAGGAAGGTATTATGTATGAGTAATTCTGGTCCTGCCGTCCATTTAGTCTGCGGGTTTTCTGGGGTTTCCGCAGACTCCCTGTGGTTAGGGAAGCGAATGCGTAGATGGTTCCCTGTGAACTCGGTGCCGGACGCACTTTCTTCCTTAACCGTACGCAGCAGAGGAATGGCAAGCCGGTTGCATTAATTTGCCAGTAACTCTCAAGGGCGCATAGTAGTCTGTGCGGGACTCAACTGACCGTGGGAGGACGAGATAGATGAATTGATTCGTGGATGGATGAGTCAAATGGATAATGAAGCGGTGATAAGCCTGTCGGAATAGTTCGATTGAGGGAACAGCCTCTCCTGAGTAGGAAGATGTCGATACAAATTCCACTGTTGGCAAAAAGGTTATAGAACGCGTCTGCTCTCAAAGCACATGCGCGCTAGCGTGCGATTCAGGGTCGCACGAGATATTGTTTCTGGTTGACCTGTTTGATATTGGGCTGTAAACTACGAAAATGTGCTACGCCCTGTCGTTTACGTCTAGAATTCAAGGCGACGCCCTGTCTTTTACGTCTATTTTCAATGACGTCACCACGGTCCGAACCAACGAATTTGTATTCACCGTATGTGGCATTGACGCTGTTTGGCCAAGTATGGCCCTTGTGAAAAGTGTTTCGTCTATGTGTAAGTTTTCAGCGTTTTGTAGACGTATAGATGAACAAGGAGGTCGCATTTAATCATTATGGAAGTATGTCTGCTCCGGGGGTCTACTTCAGTCATCCGCTACGCTGCTGGCCCATCACACTACAACCACCACTTCTAAACTTCACACACACCACTCACAACCCGTGCTTGCACCTACAGCTGTCTCGCCGTATGCCCACCAAGTATATTCTCGTGCTTGCACCTACAGCTGTCTCGCCGTATGCCCACCAAATATACTCTCGTGCTTGTAGCTACAGCTGTCTCGCCGTATACCCACCTAATATATTCTCGTGCTTGCACCAACAGCTATCTCGCCGTATACCCACCAAGTATATTCTCGTGCTTGCACGTACAGCTGTCTCGTCGTATGCCCACCAAGTATATTCTTGTGCTTGCACCTACAGCTGTCTCGCCATATTGCCAGCAAGTATATTCTCGTGCTTGCACCTACAGCTGTCTCGCCGTATGCCCACCAAGTATATTCTCGTGCTTGCACCAACAGCTATCTCGCCGTATACCCACCAAGTATATTCTCGTGCTTGCACGTACAGCTGTCTCGTCGTATGCCCACCAAGTATATTCTCGTGCTTGCACCTACAGCTGTCTCGCCGTATGCCCACCAAGTATATTCTCGTGCTTGCACTAACAGCTATCTCGCCGTATACCCACCTAATATATTCTCGTGCTTGCACCTACAGCTGTCTCGCCGTATACCCACCAAGTATATTCTCGTGCTTGCACCAACAGCTATCTCGCCGTATACCCACCAAGTATATTCTCGTGCTTGCACGTACAGCTGTCTCGTCGTATGCCCACCAAGTATATTCTCGTGCTTGCACCTACAGCTGTCTCGCCGTATATGCCCGCAAGTATATTCTCGTGCACTTTGCACCAACAACTATACTCGCCATGTACCAGTATATTCTCGTGCTTGCATGCTTTCTCCGTCGTATGCCCACCAAGTATATTCTCGTGCTTGCACCTACAACATATCTCGCCGTATACTTGTATAGTATATTCTCGTGCTTGCACCAACAGCTATCTCGCCGTTATGCCCTTAGAGTATATTCTCGTGCTTGCATTACCAGCTGTCTCGTCGCAAGTATATTCTGTGTAGCACTACGTGCCTATCCTTACCTTATACCCACCAAGTATATTCTCGTGCTTGCACCAACAGCTATCGCCGTATACCCGCAAGTATATTCTCGTGCTTGCACGTACCAGCTATCTCGTCATTATGCCCGCAAAGTATATTCTCGTGCTTGCACCCTACAGCTGTCTCGCCGTATGCCCACCAAGTATATTCTCGTGCTTGCACCAACAGCTATCTCGCCGTATGCCCACCAAGTATATTCTCGTGCTTGCACGTACAGCTGTCTCGTCGTATGCCCACCAAGTATATTCTCGTGCTTGCACCTACAGCTGTCTCGCCGTATGCCCACCAAGTATATTCTCGTGCTTGCACCAACAGCTATCTCGCCGTATACTCACCAAGTATATTCTCGTGCTTGCACCTACAGCTGTCTCGCCGTATACCCACCAAGTATATTCTCGTGCTTGCACCAACAGCTATCTCGCCGTATACCCACCAAGTATATTCTCGTGCTTGCACGTACAGCTGTCTCGTCGTAAGCCCACCAAGTATATTCTCGTGCTTGCACCTACAGCTGTCTCGCCATATGCCCAGCAAGTATATTCTCGTGCTTGCACCTACAGCTGTCTCGCCGTATGCCCACCAAGTATATTCTCGTGCTTGCACGTACAGCTGTCTCGCCGTATGCCCACCAAGTATATTCTCGTGCTTGCACTTAAAACTGTCTCGTCGTATGCCCACCAAGTATATTCTCCTGCTTCTGCAGCGGTTTTCTCAATTCAATATGAAAAACAGACTGTAACGAATATACAACTTGTCGGTCGCCATGTCCTAACTGAACTAACCTCACATGTGGGCTGTCAGCCAACATATGACGTTCGGTGCAATGTTTCCACTTTACCGCCACAGCACGAAATTCTAATAAAAATTCAACCGTTTCGCTTTTACGGCTCGCGAAGTGGACGGCCGGAAACTTATGGATGGACACAATACTCCTTCCGAACAAAATGCGATTATGTAATGCCACTATTTTTTTTTGTGGAGATGATCAGAATACCAATATCTTCTTCTTGGTTACTCAGTCCAAGGACTTGTTGTTCAGTAGTTGTACTCTGTCTCTCCATTCCTCTCTATTCTCTGCCATTCTCTTCAAGTCATAGTATGTCCTACTATTGGTGTATTGGACTAATTGTGCCACAAACGATTCCTTGGCCGTCCTCTTCCTCTCTTGCCTTGAATTTTCCCTTCCAAAACTTTCAGAATCGGGCCTCTACAGTGCAATGTGTGTCCCATCCATAACCTTCTTCTTTTTAACATGTTGATCAGATTCCTGGTTTCTCCCACTCTCTCTAGGACCTCCTCATTAGTCTTTCTATCAAGCCAGCTTATTCTCTCCAATCTTCTATAGCGCCACATCTCATCTTTTCACTTCCCTCTTGGTCAATGTCCATGTCTCAGAACCGTAGAGAGCTACTGGCCAAACATATGCCGTTAAAATGTTAAAAAGAAGAAGGTTATGGATGTGTGTCCCATCCATAACCTTCTTCTTTTTAACATGTTGATCAGCTTCCTGGTTTCTCCCACTCTCTCTAGGACCTCCTCTTTAGTCTTTCTATCAAGCCAGCTTATTCTCTCCAATCTTCTATAGCGCCACATCTCATCTTTTCACTTCCCTCTTGGTCAATGTCCATGTCTCAGAACCGTAGAGAGCTACTGGCCAAACATATGCCGTTAAAATTCTCTTCCTCAGTTTTAGATCTATATTTTTGGATGTCAGTAGTTTTTGATTCTCTCTAAAAGCAGTTTCATTCTAATTTCCTTTTCACATTTCGCATCTTCAGTAATAATTTGACCCAAAATAGCGAAATGATTTAACTTGTTCGATGTTTTGTCGTTGAATTTTAAGGAAAGCCTGTTTTTGGACCTTCCCTATTACCATTAGTTTTGTCTTTTTTTTATGTATCTTCATTCCATAGACATCTGCATTTTTGTGTATTTTTGACATCATGCGCTGTAATGAAATAAGATGCTTTAATTTTCGCTAGTGACAATACTCTTTGTTCGTGTGAAAGCTATCAATTTTCGTTAGAGTTCCGTATAGACCACCGTAACATCCAGGTTTCCGCGGCTCTAAATGTTTGGAAGACCCTATTTTATAATATTAATTCTTACTGAATCAAAGACTTTATAGGGAAACGCCTCTTTTTGGCGGTAGTTGGAGCTGAACCAACGTCTCCCCGCTACGGAACCTGTTATTCTCCCAAATAAATTACACCGACCTTGGCTTATAGCTGCAACTTGTTATTTCAACTCTTCACCTCGTCACCTCAGTGGTGCGCCACATATGTTCCCCTCTCTTTAAAAAAGGGAGGGGCACGAAACCGAAGATATCGGGTCCGACGACAAACCATGCGTGAAGGAGTTCACTGTAGAAAAACGAATTTTTATTAATTCCAGACGATGTGTGGAAGAACCATTACACATATTTTTTGAACCTCATTTTCAGGAGATTTATTTTTATGTTCGGACAATAATGTAAAAATAAAGCCCTTTTTACCGGTGGTGGTGGTGTCGAATACACGTCGGTCTTCTCCGCATCCGGACAACCTCCCGACTGAACTACGCCGGGAAAGCTTATTTCTGCAACTTGCCGTTTTGACTCTTGCCTTACCTCAGAGGTATAACACATCTTCTATAACGCGAATCTCTCGGAAATGTGTGTGTTGCCTCATACGAGGTGTGATAAAAAAAGATCCAGACTAGCTGTATAAGTTCGGAATGCTTATGTCGTTTCATACGAGGTGTGATCAAAAAGTATCCATACTGGCTGCATAAGTTCGGAATGCTAATGTCGTCTCATACGAGGTGTGATCAAAAAGGATCCAGACTGGCTGCATAAGTTCGGAATGTTTATGTCGTCTCATACGAGGTGTGATCAAAAAGTATCCATACTGGCTGCATAAGTTCGGAATGCTTATGTCGTCTCATACGAGGTGTGAACAAAAAGGATCCAGACTGGCTGCATAAGTTCGGAATGTTTATGTCGGCTCATACGAGGTGTGATCAAAAAGTATCCAGACTGGCTGCATAAGTTCGGAATGCTTATGTCGTCTCATACGAGGTGTGATCAAAAAGGATCCAGACTGGCTGCATAAGTTCGGAATGCTTATGTCGTCTTATACGAGGTGTAATAAAAAAGTATCCAGACTGGCTGCCTAAGTTCGGAATGCTTATGTCGTCTCATACGAGGTGTGATCAAAAAGTATCCATACTGGCTGCATAAGTTCGGAATGCTTATGTCGTCTCATACGAGGTGTGATCAAAAAGTATCCAGACTGGCTGCATAAGTTCGGAATGCTTATGTCGTCTCATAGGAGGTGTGATCAGAAAGTATCCAGACTGGCTGCATAAGTTCGGAATCGCACGACACAACAGGAAGCAGTTTGGCACAGGTTGACCTTGGGACCTACTACCCATGTTTCATGAGTCACGTCTCCTACGGTCTTCCGGTTTCTTTTACAGAAATGCTTTGCTCTTACGTATGTATAGCTGTTGGTCGCATTTGTCGTGTCGGAAAAACTGATCAACAAATTTACAGCAGATTTTGTCAAAAACTTGGCGAAACTTGCCAAGAGACATACTTAAAGCTACAGAAAGTCTATGGGGAGGATTGTAGGTGTCGTACATATGTTTATATGTTGTACAAACGTTTTAAAGGTGGTCCTGAAAGTGTTGAGAGTGATGAACGGTCAGAGAAGCCTGCAACCAACAAAATTGAAAACAATGTCGAACTCGTGCACACAGCCAAAACCCTCTGAAGAGTAAGAAAGCCTCCGAACTGGTCTGTGACGTCAGAGCTAGCGGGTCGACTGGCTGACTCGAGATTCGCCGCTCCTGAGAACGACGATGGAGTACCGAGGTGTTTACGCTGAGAAATATTTTCGCGAGTGCGGTACTAAATAATTACCGCAACCAACCACAATAAATCGACCGGTTTTTTCTTCTACATTTTTCGTTTTTAGACAATGTCCAAAAGATTACATTCTTAGTGTTAATTTTTTTCTCAGTTACCTACAATGATATCTACAAATCGGGGAATTCCAAAGCTTTGCTCTTGTGCTGCGAAAGGAATTCCTGTACCGGTTTTAAAAATTAATGTTTCAATATATTTTTCCTGTAGTCTTCAATTTGGCTAAACGAACACAAACATAATAGTTTTTTGACCCATAACCACAAAAGCCCAACATTTTACGTTAAGCATCTTTGCAACTACGTTTTTCTTCTTCTTCTTCTTCTTTTTTTTTTTTTTTTTTTTTTTGTATGCGTGAATGGCAAATTGGTAGTACTCTTTGATCATAATCATTTCACTCAAAACTTTCAGAAATTCTCTTGGAGTTCGATTCAGTAAAAACAAAATAAAACAAAAGTTCTCTAATTACGTAACGAACGCGAAAACAAAATTAAATTTCGGATTTGGTGAGTATATTTCCTAAAATTGTCGTAAGATATGTGCTCAAATCTTGTAACTATTTCTAGAAGGTAAAAAAAAATTCTCAATTAAAATCACTTAGGAAAACGTTATTTGTAAAATATACATGGAAAGTATTAATTTGGATATCTTTGAATTTATGCACCTGACTTCGCAAATTTTATGCTACAAATCTAAATGTCATATACACTATCTACCAACAAGTAATTGAGCACCTGTGATAGCAAAGGAAAACTAAGTTTATTCACCTTCAATAGTTGGTGGAGCCTCCACGAGCGGCAATTACAGCTGCGACCCTCCGGGGCATACTCTCAACCAGGCTTTGTCCGACGGCTAGCGGTATTTTCTTCCACTCGGCTTGGAGAAGACAGGTCAGTTCCTTCACCGATTTTGGACGGTGGGGGCACCCCTTAAGTCGACGCTCCAACTTGTCCCATAGGTGCTCTATAAGGTTCAGGTCCGGGCTCTGCGCAGGCCAGTCCATTCGATTAACCCCATTGTCACCATACCAAGCCATGGTGGACCTCGCAACATGACAGGTGGCATTGTCATCCTGAAAGTAACATGGGTCCACCCCGTAACACTGCCAAAATGTAGGAAGCGCATGGTCATCCAAAATGGTGCAGCAGGTCTCGGCGTTGAGTCTACCAGGAATTGCGACCAAGGGTCCCGTGCCGTACCAGGAGAAACACCCCCATAGCATAATTCCACCGCCGTCGAACTTCACAGTTGGCACAATACATTCGGGCAGGAGGCGTTCTCCAGGCAGACGCCAAACCCAGACCCTGCCATCCGAACAGTAGAGGGTGAGCCTTGATTCGTCGCTCCAGAGAACCTGTTTCCACTGTTCAACGGTCCACTGTCGACGTTCTTTGCACCACGTTAGCCGAGCAGCGCTATTGGACTTGGTGATCAAAGGCTTGTGGGCGGCAGCACGTCCATGATAACCGAGCAGATGGGCTTCCTTACGGATGGTATTCATCGAAAGAACACTACTGGATACCTTTTGAAACTCCTCGAGGATGTGGCCCATCGATTTGGTGTGGTTCTTCTGAATTTCTCTGGCCAGTACCCGTCGGTCTCTAACTCCCAGTTTTGTGGGTCTGCCGGGTCGGGGCACATTCTGATAGTCACCTCTCATCTTCCACTTGCCAATCACGTAGGCCACTGTCGATTTTGGGTACTCCAACTCGCTGGATATGTCACGTATGGATCGGCCATTTCTGTGATACCCGACGATTACACCTTTCTCGAAATCAGAGAGCTCCGAACTGCGTGGCATCTTGCATGCCACTGGTTGCGTTGTTGGTTCCCACACGATATTTAACGGCGGCGGCGGTGACGTGTATCAGGACCGCAGATATCGTCGATTGGAGGGGTACCCAATTACTTGTTGGTAGATAGTGATTATTTATATTTTTTCCAATTTTGTAAAAAAAAACATGTTACACAAAATGTATTATTTTCTCCAGAAGTATATCGTAAAGTAAACTTTTTTTTCCTTGTTCAGCTGAAACAGGTATTGAAAATATCAATTAATATATTAACAGATTCACACACACACACACCAAATGAAAAAAACAACAACAGTAAACCGAAGAGAGAGGCATCAACAAATGTGTTCATTCATTATATATCAGTACGTTCTTTTTTCCCCTTGATGTGCTTCTTGCAGAAAGAAACGAAAATTTCTAAAGAACATTCACACATCAGTGGAAAAATGCTTTTGAAATCTCCCCATCACACTTTTTTTACAATCAAGCTGATACTTGAAATAGTAACCAAGCAAAGTGACACTAAAAGTAAAACCTACACAGGACCCTCTGGCCTTTCTTTGTTGGGCTTCTTGTTCAATGGATTTGGCAGAGCTGCGAGGGAAAATCTCCGAATTACTATTCATTAGTTAACTGAAGACTTCAATATTAGTCCCAGTTCATTCCAGTCGATTCTTACGGATGATTTAGGTGTGTGATACGTCTCAGCCAAATCTGTGTCCAAACTGCTCTCAGCTGAGCAAAAAGAGTCCCCTGTTTTAGTTGCTAGTGACCTGCTTCAGTGCGTCGAAAATAACGAGAGCTTTTAAAAAACTATCATAACTGGTGATGAATGTGGGTTTATGGGTATGACCCAGAAACTAAGGCCAAATATTCACATTGGAAGCCCCAAAAGTATCTCAGACCCCCTACCCCCCCCCCCCAAAAAAAAACAAACGACAAAGCCGCAGCAATGTCAAGACAATGCTGACTGTTTTTTTCTAATCATGAGAGAATTGTGCATTATGGATACCCTCCACGAGGCTTGACAATCAAGAAGGAGTACTACTGTCAAGTTTTGCTGCGTTTGAGGGACGCAGTTCGTCGCAGAGGGCCGGTATACTACACGAGAGTGGCGAGTGGCAACTCAACCGTGACAACGCGCCTGCGCATGCATCGCAAATTGGGCAGCAGTTTTTTGCTAAGAACCGCATTGCACAGGTCTGACAGCCACCCTATTCGCCAGATCACTCTCCCGGTCACTTGTTTTTCTATTCCCCAAAATCAAATACCAGTTGAAAGGAGAAAGATTTCAAGATATTGAGGAGATACAACAGAATGCGGAGAAGCAGCTGTTCGCTATTTCAGAAGATGACTTCAAAAAAGGTTTACAGCAGTGGAAACAGCTCTGGATTAAGTGTGTGGCTTCCGAAGTGTACTATTTCGAAGGTGATTAATTTTCAGCACGTCCTTTTTTTGATTATTTAGCACGTCCTTTGTAAAAAAAGGGTCGTGTTTATGTTATAGGTTTGTCCGTCCACTTGTGGACACCATATTTCGGCAACTATTAGTCCGATTTAAAAAATTATTTTTGCATTAGGAAGCTTGAAATGAGCAAATGACGATCCTTCATTTCCTTTTTTTTTTTTTACGATGTACAATTTCGTCGCTAAAGGGCATAAATGCAGATGATTTCGAATTTAAAATAAACTTTATTCGGTATATTTGCTTCTAAACATCCGATTGAAAAAAAATCATTTCGCCGTTCAATTTCATTTATGTCGAAGTGTATTTTAGGTACAGTCATTTTTTCAAGTTACGCATATATTTTTCGCTAGGGGGCGTAAAAGTAAATTGCGTTTTCTCCGATATTTCTGTTTCTAAAACTCCGATTTGAAAAATTCTTTCTGTATCGCATACGGATCCTGATGGGAAATGTTTTTCATATATCTAATAATTTCTAATATTTAGTAATGAATAGTTTGACGACAAGGGGACAAGTTTTAATTTCTGTTTCTGATGTATTTGCAGGAAAATCTGAGTTCCTGAAAACTCGACTGAAAAAGTTCTTTCCTGGACCGATATCGCTCATATCGAAAAACCTTTTGAGAATACTTTCTTCTTAAAATAATGCATGTGTTTCTCGACAGGGGACGTAGATGCATATCTTACATTTATTAATATCTCTGCTTCTACGGGTCAGGTTTTAAAAAAAATATTTTTTTGTTGGAGAGCGTTTCCGCTGCGAAATGTTTCACATAAAATTTCAAATTTTTCTTGACGCACAAGTCCGCCACCAGAGGGCGTAAGTTCACGATTCCGTTTACAATAATATCTGTGGTTTTAAAAACCCGATTGAAAAACTTATTTCTTCTGTCAGACACTCTTTTCCATACCGGTTCCATTGAGTTTGGACAGCTTTGATAAATTTAATTCGCGTCAAAATAGATTAAAAAGACGTGCTTATTACACACGAAAATTTGGTGTCATCTGTCTTGTTTTTTACTACATGTAACGTATATCTTTTTTTTTATTTTCCTTTTGAGTTTCTTTTTCTATGTAAATTTGAGTTCGTTCTCTTAGGCATTTTCAATCCTTAACGCTATGTCGTTTCCCTCAAACGAGAATGATGTTGTCAACACACTGAGTTCGGAACAAGTGGCGTAGTTGTGACCGGATAAGAACGATAGATAACAAGTTAGTAAAATCATGCAGTGCATTGATTATGATACGCATTCCGACATACCAGAAATCATTACTCAAGTTATTACTCAAGTTATGAGGATAATGGCTGTGGAATAAATCTCGCTCATGTGTCCTGACCTTTGACCCCATTTCGATGATATTTCACAGAACCGGTAAAGTATACTTCCAGAAAAACATGATAAGGTCTTGTCTCAATCGAAGCATTTTTAAGTAAGTTATAACGCATAAGGGCGATGGAACGGATCCGGCTCCTACGTCCTGACCTATGACCCCATTTCGCCCATCTTCAATAGGGTTCGTCCCCAGTGGTCCCCTACCACATACTAAATTTTCATTGAAATCGTACCATGTTTACGCAAATTAAGTCTCATAAGGGCGATGGAACGGATCCGGCTCCTACGTCCTGACATTTGACCCCATTTCATCCATTTTCAATACGGTTCGTCCCCAGGTGGTCCCCTACAACATAATAAATGTCATTCAAATCGAACTATATTTACGCAAGTTATGACGCATAAGGTCAATGGAATGGATCCCGCTCCTATGTCCTGACCTTTGACCCCATTTCATCCATTTTCAATAGGGTTCGTTTCCAGGTGGTCCCCTACCACATATTAAAATTTCATCGAAATCGAACGATTTTTACGCGAGTTATCATGCGTACGGGTAGACGGACAAAGCTGGAGCATATACGCTTCTTCAACCTATGGTTGGAAAACGTAAAAAAGGCAATTCAGCGGTTGTTTACGGGGGATTTATGTTATTGATGATAGACGTGCTGTTTTGCTGCGATTGGATGTTAAATCACTGATATCGTGTTGAGTACTATAACGAAGTAAATTTCTCCGTCATTTTTGTCCACGCCGGGGCTCGAACTCGTGTCCCCTCATTCCGGAATAAGTCACTGTACCAATTAAGCTACGCGGACGTTCGTTCTGACTGCTATCTGCCTTTATGTCGTGTGCGTCCTGCTGGCAGGTACGTCACATCTCCCCCCCTGCCGAAAGAGGGCCGGTGGCATGGCCCACGGGTCAGCCGTGACCATGAATCGTTGCAGGCAGCCATCCGCTGTAGAACGTGCACTTGAGAACTCCCAGTCAATGTGGTGTGTGGAATGCAACGTCACACACATTTATTTTTCGAAGCGCTGGAGAAGTGATTCTCCAAATTTTCCTATCTCGCGGTGTGGAAAGAACATCACACCATTGCGAGATCTTGAATGGCCGGGTCATCTGGAAAGTTCGGGCGCCATTATAACGAAGTAAATATCTCCGTCATTTTTGTCCACGGCGGGGCTCGAACTCGGGTCCCCTCATTCCGGAATAAGTCACTCTATCAATTGAGCTACGCGGACGTTCGTTCTGACTGCTATCTGCCTTTATGTCGTGTGCATCCTGCTGAAAGGTACGTTACATCTTCCCCCACCCCCTCCGAAAGAGGGCCGGGGGCATGGCCCACGGGTCAGCCGTGACCATGAATCGTTGCAGACAGCCATCCGCTGTAGAACGTGCACTTGAGAACTCCCAGTCAATGTGTTGTGTGGAATGCAACGTCACACACATTTATTTTTCGAAGCGCTGGAGAAGTGATTCTCCTAATTTTCCTATCTCGCGGTGTGGAAAGAACATCACACCATTGCGAGATCTTGAACAGCCGGGTCATCCCGAAAGTTCGGGCGCCATTATAACGAAGTAAATATCTCCGTCATTTTTGTCCACGGCGGGGCTCGAACTCGGGTCCCCTCATTCCGGAATAAGTCACTCTATCAATTGAGCTACGCGGACGTTCGTTCTGACTGCTATCTGCCTTTATGTCGTGTGCGTCCTGCTGGCAGGAACGTCACATCTCGCGAATAAACCGGATGTGAGTATGAAGTACAAACCGTGCAAGCAAAATAAACTTATTTGTAAGTACTACAAATACGTCTTTCTTGTAATGCTTATGGGTACCTGCTAATATTACGTTGACTTTAGCACCCATAACGTAATTAACGACGTAAGGACTAAGTTTTAGCAGAAAGACAAATTACGTTATATAAATTCAGTCTGGATTCTTTTTGATCACAGCTCCTCTGCTGCAAAAGAGGCTGCGTTTACAGAACATTGCAAAAGGGGTATCGGACATCAGAGCGTGTTCACCGAGTATAGATGCACCGTCGTAAAATCAGGCTCACGTAAGAATTAATTTATCATTTCCTTGTGAAAGTTTAACTAAAATTATTCTTAATGTGTACTTCCGTCGAGACTGACTGGCCGCTTTCCAACGACATCCCTTTACGGTTATAAAGGGTAACCCCGAAGCAATCAGGAAAATGCACCTGACAGAATTATGAAGTGTTTCCTGTCGTAGGGTCAGATAAAGATAAATGGTTTCCTTCTTTCACTGATAGTCCTTCTGCAAGTACTGTCGCACTGTTTGCGTTGGATGAGATCCAAGGGTCCCCGGAGAGCACGTCGGATTATTACTGCGCCTTGTGAATGTATATGATTAAGTTTGACAGCCTAATCATTTCAGCGATAATGCCCACAGGAGTTGTAGTCTAGAAAAGTGGGTGGCTTCGTGCATTTAAAAAAGGAGATTAGATTTCTAAAAAAAAAAAAACGAATACACGGATCTTTGAAACGTGGGCATGTGACAATCTTTGAAATAAAAACCAAAATCACTAAGTATGGGTCATGAACTACAGAACAAAGAAAGGCCCACTTGAAACGCTCCATGTGGATTCTTTAACATGTAGAGATGAAAACATGGTGTAGAAAATTTAGGTTTGTTTTGGGAGCTCTTTTTTTCATTTTGGGGTTTTACGACCGCCTTGTGCATCTCTAAGGAAAGTCACTCGTCTGTAGTTTGGGGCCACTGGTTCCACTGAGGTGTGAGCTGACGTCATGAGATAAACGCACCGCCGATGATTCACCCTGAACTCGATCTCGTACCCAACTCGGTCTTTTAGCCAGGAACCTACGAAACGAAATAAATTGTTTCTAATCACTGGAGCACTGGCACTCTTTTAAATACACTGGTTTCCATAAATTAAGAAAAAACAGGATAATTAAGAAACTACTTGGTGAAATTTCCTGAAAATCGGTGAAAAGATGCATTAAGTTGTAAATGATATGTTAGACAAAAACAAATTACAAAAACATTATCTAATAACGGAAAAATGGACTATACAGGAACATGTCAAGCAAAGGGTACAGGAATTTAATGAGGAAGTTGCTTCAATGGGATATGTGGTCACCTCTAACAGCAATACAACCCCGACAGCGATTTTCCATGCTCACTATCATGGTGTCAATTTACTCAGTAGGTGATAATGCAAATTGTTCCTGCAAAACAGTAGCAAGCCACTGTGGAGTATCTGGAGGCAGATTGAGGGTAGCAACACGTCTCCTCAGAGCATCACAAACATGTTCAAAGGGGTTTACGTCCAGATATCGAGCTGGCCATTCCATGTGGACAATGGTTTCCTCCTCAAGGTATTGCTACACGAGGCACGCTATGTGTGGTCCTGTATTATCGTCCTGTAGAAGACACGATTTGCCTATTGCACCTGCATAAGGACGTACATATGGATGCAGGATACTATCTCTATATCTCTGCGCAGTCATGTTACCACATGGCAGGACATAGAAATTTGTTCGACCACCTAAAGAGATGCCAGTCGAAACACACACACTACCTCCGACCATAACAATCTCTTTCACGGATGTTATTGGGATGATAGCGGGTTCCTGGCTTTCTCCAGATCAAACAACGTCTGGAATCGCTCTCTAAACTGTATCACGATTCGTCAGTGAAAAGCACACACCTCCATTGACGTTCACTAAAGCTTACATGCCTGCGGTCCCTCTCAACTCAGCCGGTCCCTCCTGTGCCGCGCGCTGAGGGGCATACAGATTGCTGGTAGTCGAGCATGCCATGCAGACGTCCTTCATGAAGCCTTCTGCGTACAGTTGAAGCTGATATCAACCTTCCACTACCGACAGCAAGGGAAGATCTGAGCTGGGATGGTGTTGAGGTCCTTTGTCTTCGTGCGGTTAACTGCAAATAACGGTCGTCAACGGCAATTGTCGCTCTAGGCCTTCCTTGGATGTAGCTTCTAGACGCTGAATCTGTTCTTAGAAATGCATTCCATAGCCTATAGATTAGAGAAGGACTAGAATTCAAGCATCAAGCCACATCTCTTTGACTCTGGTTAGTTTTCTGTAAACTTCAGAGATGTCCGCTTCTTCTGATGTTAGATCTTCCAGAGCGGAGAATTTGTTCCTCAGTTCCAATTTGGAGGTATTATGATGCTTTTTAGGTTGGCCATGTCAATGCATTTTGTTTATTTTATGAGCTTGCCAAGTTCGAGTTTAGTTTAGTATTGAGATGCATCTTACATCTCACTATTCTATGGTCACTACCTGTGTTGAACTTGTTTAGAACACTGCAGCCTTCAATGACGAATTTCTTATTACACATGATAAAATCAATTTCATTTGTCATTCCATTGGGATGCTTTCAAGTCCATTTCCTATGGGTTTTTTTCTTTAAAAAGGAGTTCATGATGAAAAACCTATCCGCCTCTGCAAACTCTACGAGAGTATTTCTACGCTGGTTTCTGTTCCCATGTCCGAATTTACATACCGAAGTTTCATTCTGTTACTGTTGCCTTATTTTCCCATTGAAATCACCCATCATGATCTTCAAGTGATTATTGCCTTTATTATTTAGATGCCGAATTTCTTTGTAAAATTCTTCAACCTCTTCCTCGGGATGACTTGTGGTGGGCGCCTAAGTTTGAATAATCAGAGCCTGGCATCTTTTTGAGAGTTGGATATCAAGTCGCGCAGCACTGTCCGAGGAACTCTCAACTTCTAGAATGTTGTCCTTCAGTCTTTTGCTTATTATAAATCCAACACCACTAGTTCTGCCAGTATTTGTTTCGCGATAGTAGAAGAGATCTCTGCTTTTCAGTTCAATGAGATCTCCTTTTCTTCTTCCCTCACTTAGCTCGGCAGTGTACCACTTGATCCTTTGGAGTTCCTTCTCCAATTCAAGGAGCCTTGAATTAGAAGGTAGAGATCATCCGTTAAACGTAGCCAAGGTCAGCATCGGATGGCAGCCTAGTCCGGCCTTCCGGTGATTTTTAGCACCTTCTGTCTTCGCGCCGCTCTGGCCAGGTGCATTCCAGCTGAGGGCCAAGATTTAAGTTGTGAAATCTCCTCTTGGGAAGTTTGGCCATAACTCACCACCAAGCGGGTTGGTGAGTGTGGGACAGCATTTCCCTCTAATCCCGATAATATTGTTTTACCGGTATTTATCGGTCGTCAGAGCTTCTTTAGTAGGTACAGCATGCACCGCGAGAACGCGGGGTTAGCATTTATCAAGGAGATCTTATAGGTTTGCGCATCCCCTGACCTTACATTCCATGTATATATATATATATATACAGGGTGATTCATAAAGAAGTATACACTTTCAACGCACTATAAAACAAGAACAATGTAAGATATTTAATGTTACCAGTAACAGAATTGTAGGGGAATGTTTCAAATTTTTTTAGAGACAGTCACAGATGTTCTATGTATGCACCCTTAGTCACACGACACACATCGAGCCGGTAATCCATTTCCGCCCAAACGCGAGGCATCAAACTCGAGGATTTTTAGGTTGGAGTTATTTTTCCGAAACGTGATAAAACATGCCGTTGCACAACAGTTACAGATTCCGGTTTGCTCAATTCAAGATCACAAAGCCCCTTCTCCACTGCAGACGCTGCCATTTCGACTGACTAGTCACGTGACACGCGCGCTGTCGCTTACGTCACTTCCTTTAGTAGCAGGACACAAACTTTATGAGTACATCTACCAACGGTTCTCAGTTGTGGTCCGTGTCTTCAACTGTTACTGCTTTCCGGCATCTGGAAGCTGTATACCTCTTTATGAATCAGGGTGTATATACACTGGCGGAAAGTGAAAAAACAACACCAAGAAGAAATTGGCGGATGATCATGAAATTTACATATGTTAATGGGGTCGAGTTTACGTAGGGGTGATGTTAATTTCAAGACCGACCGGTGAGCGCTTACGCCACAGCCCGGCATAATATGCAAATTATAGTCGGTGGTATTTAAAGAGTACGGCAAAGTGAATGTAATCAGTCGTCGTCGTACGGACACGTGCGAAGACCCTGAAGAAGCTGCAATGCCTGGACATGGAAGACGTGTACGATTTCAGCAGTTATAGTACTTTGAGCGAGGTCGTCTGTTCATACTCAGCGAGGCCAGGTGGTCGTATCGTCGTATTGCAGAGCGAATTGGACGGAAAGTATCGGTGGTGGTCCGATAGCGGCGTAGATGGTCCGAGGAACATTCTCACACGAGAAGACGTGGAACCGGGAGTCACAGACGGACTGATGAGCGGACCGATCGACGCATAAGAAGAGCGGCGTTGTCAAGCACAACATCCACTGCGACGCAAATCTGAGCTGCCGTTGCACCTGAGGTGACTGTGCGAACAATCCGCAACCATCTACTGGATGCTGGAATACGTGCACGTGTGCCTCTGGCATGTGTACCTCTGACTCCAGCTCACCGTCAGGAACGGCTGCAGTGGTGTCGCAAACGTCTGCACTGGAGAACGCAATGGCGATCTGTCGTGTTCAGCGATGAAAGCAGATTCTGCTGGGGAGCCTCCAACGGCCGTATGCGTGTTCGCAGACGCACAGGGATGCGTCTCCACCCTTCTTGCATCCGCCAGCGACACACAGGGCCTACACCTGGTCTCCTGGTGTGGGGAGCGATCAGCTATCACTCCCGTACACAACTAGTGTTTGTACCGGGTACGTTAAACAGCACCTCCTACATCAACAACATCATTCAGCCAGTTGTTGTGCCATTTGTAAGGTCTGTCCATCGTGGTGTTTTCCAGCAAGATAACGCACGCCCACACACGGCACGTGCAACGCAATATGCACTTCAGGGTGTGAGACAACTTCCATGGCCAGCACGTTCACCGGATTTGTTCCCCATTGAGCACCTGTGGGATTTTATGGGACAACGACTTATCCGGTCTCCACGGCCAGCCACGACCATCCCCGATTTACGTGACCAGGTCGAGGATCCTTGACACTCAATACCCCAAACTTACATCCAACATCTCTACGACAGACTCCATACCAGAATTGCACAGTGTGACGCAGTTCATGGCGGTTCAATCTCGTACTAACCATGTTACATGGAAATGTTATTTTTCAGTTTACCAGCAAATACAGCTGTATTTTGCCATAATGTTTTGATCACGTTATTCTCTGTATTCCGTTATTATGCTGTATAAATTTCGTTGGTATCAGACGTCTCCTTCTTGGTGTTCTTTTTTCACTTTCCGCCAGTGTATATATATATCAGACTAAACTTTAAGTAAAGCTTCAGGATCTGTGAATGAAAACGGCCGAGTGATCGCCCAATATTAAAGAATATACAACAGTTTAATAATATTTAAATTGGGTGAAGCTGCCAGCAACAGAAAGTTTCTCTTTCGTGGTTTAACTGGCACTGAAGGCAACTTAACTGGCACTGAAGGCAACAGTCGCACGTCTCTAACTTAGAGATGCTATTTACAAGGAAGACCCGGCGTCGAACGAAAGATAGGTGCGTCACCCATTCCTTATCCTGAAAATGAACCTGACACCCGCTTGGACAACTAGTCATAAATCTGTCCCTGACCATTCGGCCATGGGGAAAAGCTATGTGGTAGTTGTTAAATCTTGTTTTCATGTTTCTCCACATACGACTTCAGTCATTGGTCTACGTTCGAGAAATTGTGTCTGAACGATGGAATGCGCCTTTTCACTTTAAAAGTGATCGTGCATCTAGACGGCTGTAGTGAGTTAACAAGCGAATAGTGCAACAACAGTAACAGATTTGTAAAATCTATCGTAAAAATCACGGTTATAGATTACACAGTATTACAGCATCTAACACAACAGGTTATTCATTCTTTTTTAAGTTCAGGAAGAGTTCGCAGGTTTAGATAAGGATTACCCAAAGAAGAAATACAAACTCTCCAGATAAGTACATAATTTACTTAGTACTTGGATGACCCGAGCAAGAGTACAGTATCCAATAAAAAGCGCCTACGAGCTGATGTATAACCGAACCTGTCAAGGCGATAGGAAACGATAATGGCTAAAAATGTAGACTACATTGAAAAAGTATAATTTAATTTTTTTTTCGAATGTATAAATAATAGATATTTGAGCAACAAAAATGAGTTCACTACCTTTAAGATGACCTCGATCGAGGAATCCTCATTTTGAAGAGTGGGCGCACCCCAGTTTAAAGACAAACTGATATGAACATTATTCATGTCATTAGTACAGCATTATGCGCTTAGTTTAACACTGGTTTACTTTAGAACATTGCTGTAACAATGAGCCATTAAAATGCAGACCTCGCAGTACTTCAGAAATCGTCTATGAGTGCAGCTATCAGGTACGTGTTTTCCATTCATGATAGTCGCTGAATGTAGACAATAAGTCTCCCATCAAAAAAACGAGTTATTCATGAGTATGAATCCTTAAATTTAACTTCGTGGTTGCTTAAATTTATTGTGTATGCTATTGTTCAAGAACAGGGTGAGATATTTGCCGTACTTTTATCCTATTTTTAAAATATAAAGCTCAATCCATTTTGCGTTTTGACTTTCAACGAGTTTTAAGGAGTGAAATGATATTGTAATCAGAAAAAATATTTTATTTCAATAAGCAGTGCCACCCTGATGCTCTAGTGCAGTGGTGTAACCCCACTGAAGAATTATTTTCTCATGGAGGCCTCATGTCACCATGGAAATAAAACAAGGAGTTAAAAATTATAATTATATATGCGTTTTTAAAAGACATTTATTTTATATTAACCAATATTAGTTACATTTATTAATTAAAAATTTCAAAATATTTCATCTGACTAGAAATAATATGTAGGAAATATTGAAACAAAAAATAAACACAATTTATGGGAGGAAAATATCAACTACACAGCCTTTGTTTGACAGTCCTAATGTGAAATTTGAGCTTGAATCTTGGGAATTGTGCTCTCCATTCTTGGTTTTATACTAGATACTTCAAATCGCCACTCTGAGATCATCTTCAACTTCTATTTTAGATCTGCGTTTGATCTTGATTGTAGTGACAGCAGAAAAGGCAGTTTCGCATAAGTATGTTGACGCAAAAGGAAGTAAATGTTGCAGTGCTCTTTTCACTAATAGCGGATGTTCATTCTGCACGGATAGCCAAAATGCAGTCAATGTTGACGTTCTGAACTTGATTCGTAGAGTTTCATCTGTAGATATTTCAACTAATCTCTTCTTTTCTTTCAGAGTTAGTCTTGAGGAGGAATCAATGCTAAATGAAAATGGACCTCGAACCCAGGAAACATGTTTCATCAGGAATCAGTGGAAACTGGTTTTTGATGTTGAATTTCAGCTTTAACAAATGTTCAGCAACAATAGTTTTAATTAGTCCAACTGCACTGTCATTCTCTTCTCTCTCCACCGAGACAGTCTGCGAGAGTATTTGAGACAGCTCAGGATTGGGAGGCGGAGAGAGTAGCACTTCCAGCACAGGACGTGCCGCTTTTTTGTTGATGCACGCACGTCACCTCTCCACAGTGGCGTAAATACCCCCCCCCGCAGCCCTCGCAGCTTCGTGGTGGGGGGGGGGGGCGAAGGTAACCAAGGGGCGCACCTCAGCTTCCAGTTATAGTTTTTTGAAAATATTCGAACACGCACAAACAAATAATTTACCCAAAGGTTCATATTTCCTTTTAAGTTACATTTAGCTTTGCCTAAATAAATGTCAAGTTTTACTTTTAAGGCACTGGATGTCCTACAGATTGAAGCTCTTCGGCACTTTGGCTCCGAGTTGTACTACGATCGCTCTCCGATCGCCCTCTCTCTGCGCTACTGAGGAAAAGCTCGAGGCCACATGGGAATTCCCCGTGAAGAATGTGGGGAAACAGTCAGTCAGTTACCGAGTTTCACGACAGGCGCCAACGTTTATTCAGAGCAGCCGCAGATCTGCATCTGCGATGTACAAGACGGTGATTTTTTTTTTTATTGAAGGTTTATCGACCACCATGAGTAACTCAATGGATTATAACTAGTCGCCCGTCCCTAATTTAGGACTACTGGTTCCAGGGAAGGGAGAGAGCCAGTGCCGTAAGACAAACACAACATCCATGCCTAACGGGGTTCGAACCCGGACCCCTTCACGGATGAATGGTCATAAGCCAGCACTGGTGATTTCTTCAAGCGATTTATTTTAGTTTTGTACAAACCAAGACACACCGCGAAAAACGCATCCTCCCTCATGCTTGAAATCCTGGGAAAATTACTACGCTCAGGGGCGCTGAAGTAAATCTTTTTTTTTTTGGGGGGGGGGGGCGCACGTTGTGCTAGTTTCGCCACTGACGCTCCACCAAGACAGTGCGCTAGGGTATCTGAGACAGCTCAGGATTGGGAGGCGAAAAGTGTAGAAACACCTGCGCAGAACGTACCGCGTTTTTGCTGATGCACGCACGTCACCTCTCCACCGAGACAGTCCGCGAGAGTATTTGAGACAGCTGAAGATTACAAAAATTGCGTATTATCTAATTCTAATCATATTTTGTTTTTGGTATCCACTCTATTTTCTATAAAAAGAAAAAAGAGGGGGAAAAAAAGAAATGGCGACCCCTTAATAAACCCTTGCGACCCAAAACAAAAAGGGTCCCGACCCAAAGGTTGCGCACCCCCTACCCTAGTGGTCAGAGGCGTGGGATTCTGGGTCGTTACCAGAGATTGTCCTGAATTAGGGTCACTGATATGCCGTTGGGGTGCGTTTGATTTATGGCGCTGCCCCTCACCCTTCCTTCGAAAGGGGGCCCGAAATCGTGTGTAGAGGGGTGCTTTATGCCTTTATACGTAGTTGCTCATAGCTGTCGTCACACACACAACTACAGGAGTTTCACTGGAATTTTTCAGCCTTTCTTCAGATTTTAAAATTAATTCTTGTACTATTTGGTGAAAAAAGAGGTGAACGACTTTCGTGAGTATCTTTTTTTTTTTAATTGAAGGTTTAACGACCGCCGTGAGCAACTCAATGGGCTATAAGCAGTCACCGTCCCTAATTTAGGGTCACTGGTTCCAGGGAAGGGAGACAGCCAGTGCCTTAAAACAAACATAACATCCATGCCCGACTGGGATTCGAACCCGGGCCCTTCTCAGACGAATGGTCATAAGCCAGCACTTAGACCACTGCGCCACCGGGACGGCGTGAGTATCTTTATGAGCTATGATAGGTCAGCTGTCCCTAATTTAGGGCCACTGGTTCTTCTGTGCAGTATGCCCTAAAATAAACGCGTGATCCATACCTCACTCAAGTTTCGGGACAGGACTGATTTAGAACGAATGATTAGGAGCCAGCGCTTCCTATCACTCGATGTTTCAGTGTGCTGACCATTGTGTTCAAAAAATAACAGTTATTTATCTTGCACATTTTTTTGTTTGTTTGGGGGTAATAACGATCACCATGTGCAACTCGATGAGGTATAAGCAATTGCTCGCCCCTAATTTAGTGCCAGTGATTCCAGGAAGGGAGAGAGCTAGTGCCGTAAGACAAATACAATATCGATGCCTCATCGGGATTCGAACTAGGACTCCCTCTCTGACGGTTGTTAAAAGCCAGCGCTTTGACCACTGCTCCACCGGTGCAAGCCTTGCAGGTTTGGAAGCAGTTCTTCGGAAATGTGCATCAGTAAGCTTTTTAAAGAAGTTTTAAATTTGCCGGTGAAGTCCCAAATTTAATTTGAGTAAACCGTAATTTTACTCTTATGTAGAGAGTTTTGTAACTTTCTACAATGTCTCAACCATGCACAAAGCAATATGGAGTCCGCCTCGTTGTCGCAGTAGTCTAAGCGCTAGCTTAGGATCATTTTCCCGTGAAGAGTCCGGGTCCGAATCCCAGTGAGGCATGGATGGTTTTTTTTTGTTTTTTTATTGGAGGTTTAACGACCACCGTGAGCAACTCAATGGGCTATAAGCAGTCGCCCGTCCCTAATTTAGGGCCACTGGTTCCAGGGAAAGGAGAGAGCTAGCGCCGTTAGAGAAACACAACATCCGTGCCTCACCCAGATTCGAATCCGGACCCATCCCGGGCGAATTATCAGAAGCCATCAAGACCACTGCGCCACCGGGGCGGCAAATCATGGATGTCGTGTGTGTCTTACGGCTCTGGCTCTCTCCCTTCCCTGGAACCAGTGGCCATAAATTAGGTACGGATGACTGCTTATAGCCTACTGAGTTGCTCACGGTCGCATTTAAACCCCGAATAAAAAAAAAACTCGGAGCGAAAATTGGTATTCCTATTGCTATCGGTTAAAAGGAATAGTTAAATATACTTTTCCCAATTGGTAAATTTCTTTCTTTTTCGTAAATTTAAGTCGAGAGCAATAATGATGTTTATTTATTACCACTTCAAATAAATGGAGTGACGTTATGGGTATAGCATAATTATCTCAACCGCAAATACTTCTTTTTTCGGAATTTTCGGCTTTTTTCATGGCTAGAAAAAAGCCGAAAATTCGTGTGAGTTTTTACCTGATGACACAATGTAATATTGACCTCAAGATTGTCTTTTACCAGGCTGTTCAGGCGCTAGATTAGCAGGACAGGAAGTGTGCGTTTTGATGTCATGTAGAGCATATGGTCATCATCTGTGCTTCGATTCAGGTTCTTCGCTTTATTAGACTCAGCAACTTCATATCTTCATGAACTTCATTTCTTAATTTCAATGGTAATCAGTAGTCCATGTTTCACAAAAGTAAGAGTTAAAAGAAAAGGTACCTCTGCAGAAGTATTACCTTTTCTACAAGTTTTCTATTATGTTTAAAATTTTTACCAAACATAGTAATTCTATTACATTCTATTATGAATTTAGTCCCATTATTTTTGGTCTACTATGTGTGGCCAATCAGGCCGATTAATTAATTGTTTAATTAAATGGCAGGTGCTGATTGGGATAAAAAGGGAAGGAAATGACCCACTCAAAGGAATTGGTGACAACAAAGGAGGCATGAACATCTTCTAGGTGGTCCTGAAAGGCGACAGCATACAGTACACTCATAAATTTCCACGATTCCATCTCGAGGATGGCCACTCTTCCCTTCTAGACTGCACATTGACATGTCACATTACTAGAGGAACGTATGTAGGTGCCATAAACCGTCGCTGGCAGACAAAATTATGGGGGAAAATTCAGCCTGGGACAAAGAGGCCCGTAATTTGTGACACTTAAATGCATTGCAAGTACCCTTGTGTTCTTGCGTGCGCGGAGGGTGGACATACAAAAGGGATTCCGAAGCAAGGAAAGAACGGAAAGGATGAGAAAAAGCAGCTGCCTCCCAGAAGTCATGGCAAAAAGAGTCCAGCTCCATGCTGGGCCCCAAAAATGAGGGAAGACGTATATTGAAGAAGACTGGTGACCCTCAGTTTACCCATCACAATTGCAATTGGCGGGCGCCAATCGCCCAATTAGATACAAATTAGGTCAATCCTTTGCCTGAAAAGAGACCCTAGTCTGTGCAGCTGCCTACGACTGTGATGATGGGTAAGTATGGCGACTTGGGTAAATTCGTTCCTGGGAAGTTATCCGGAAGGATAGAGTTGACCATGATATAGCATAACGTCTGGTAGCATCCTCCGCACGTATATTCCATGGAACCGGCAAAACTGGCAGCGGCCGGGTAAAACATGACTGAACGGGCTGTTGATGTAAGCTCCACCGCTCTGATATCATAACGTCAGAACGATAGGGCTCCTAGTTTTGTGCAAATGCCATTTGACGCATGATTTCACGTTTGGGCTATGGCAGTTGACGTCCACATCGTGTTAACACCATGTCACTGGGTTATGAAGCTGCAGTGGGTGAAAGAACACAGCCACTTGACCGTGAAAGGCCGTCGACGTGTAGCTAGTCCGAAGAATCAAGGTTGCAACTACAACAGAATGACGGGAGACTGCACCGCAGAAGCATTCTGAAATTCACGAGCCGATTCCTTTCGTGAATTAACGAAGCATATTTCTGATACAACCTTTCCCGTGAAATGACGGAAAGAAATTTGCATTTCACGAATTTCTTGAACGCCAGGAAAATTATTGATGGTAAATTGCCGTTTTTAAGATGTGATAACGGAAAATTCAAAAATTTTAAAAACCTTTCCGCAATTCTTTTCGTATATTCACGGAAAAAACTTTCTCACTTTTTCTGCACTTTTACGACGAAATTTTTCCAATAATAGGAGCGATTCGCGAGAATACTTCAGGTTTGATAAACGGTTAAATTTCAGTCGTCTGTCGAAGTTACTGAGTTTAAAGTTCTGTAGCGAGATCGGATATTGTGGATAGCACATTGCATGAAATTTCGGTTATTGTGGCACCCAATATTCCTTCCCTTATTTTCCATTTTAGGTATCAGTATATTGTGCTACCGTCAGGAACTGGGTACTTAGCTTATTGTACAGGTGATTTTATGATATCTATGTATCCGTTTGTAGACCCTTATGATAGCTCTCAAGATTAAATTTTATATTAGGAGTTTTGTGAAATAAACTACTAAACAGTACATTTCATATTTTTTTAAAGATAATTAGAAGTTATTGTCAGTTTAACAACATCTCAAGTTCCAAAGCATTCTCCCGCTTCGAAAAAATGCGATGAAAAAAACATTTAATTTGCGATAAGTCCTCTTACAGAAAAGAATGAATTTATTACAAACCTATTCAAAAAAATAATAAGCTCCAACAGAAAATGGAATGACTAATTCACTCGCATTAAGGTGGTTCCACCTAATATCCCTGCCTTATGTTTCCAATTGTAAAACTGCTTTACATATTTTCCTCACAATTAATGTATTCCCAAGGATGAAAATTTGCACGTCGATAAAACTAACTTTAAGTTTTTGCATGGGACACTTAATATTTGCTGAAATATAACCATAATTAGGCAATCCAACATTTGTTTGTCTACTGACGTCATCAACGTACAGGTCACGCCATCTATTAACAGGTCAGAACATTAGCCAAAGAAAATGATTGATTTTTAATATAATTATGGTTATGTTTTAGCAAGTATTAAGTATCCCATGCTATAACTTCAAGTTAGTTTTATCTATGTGCAAATTTTCATTCTTAGGAATACATTAAGGTAGTTCCACCTAAAATCTCAGCCTTATGTTCCCAATGGTAAAACTTCTTTACATATTTTCTTCGCAATTAATGTATTCCCAAAAATGAAAATTTGCACATCGATAAAACTAACTTTAAGTTATAGCATGGGATACTTAATACCTGCTAAAGCATAACCATAGTTATATTAAAAGTCAATCATTTTTCTTTGAGTAATGTTCAGACCTGTTAATAGATGGCGCGATCTGTAAATTGGTGACGTCAGTAGGCAAACAAATGTGGGACTGCTTAGTTATGGTTATGTTTTAGCAGGTATTAAGTATCCCATGCCGTAACGTAAAGTTAGTTTTATCGATGTACAAATTTTCATCCTTGGGAATACATTAATTGCTAAGAAAATATGTAAAGAAGTTTTACCATTGGAAACATAAGGTGAATATTTTAGGTGGAACCACATAATGAAAAAAATCTCATCATCGCGCAATTAGACTTTTACCTTGAAGAATGTGTGCTTCTTTGGTCTTTCTGGCTCAGTGGTTAAAACGCGTGATTTGGTTTGAGCCAACCCGAACGGCATCGGTTTGAACCCCATCGTAGCAAAAGGATTCTCTGGTGTGAGGGATGAGAAAACTTCTGGGTCTTCGGTTTCCCAAAATTTCCGTATAAACGCAAAACCCCGGAACAGCATTTTCTGGTATAAACGGAATTACTGAATACGGAGAATCTGTGAAAATACGGAAGTTAAAAAAAAAATGGGGGGGAGGGGGACTTTTAAAAACGGAAATTCTGTAAAAACACAGACGCTAACCGGCAACTTTGCTGGAAGTTATTTTCAGAAATTTTCCGTGAATTCTCACCACTTATTTTTTACAGCGTGCGTCAGGGACGTAGACCGCACGATACCATGGACACTGGCTAAGTCGGGGTGTTGCAGTCCGGTGGAGGTGGTGTAACGTTCTGGGGTATGCTTACAGGGACACCTTCGAGTCCCTTGTACTTATTGAGAACACAACCATCGCACAAAGCTATATTAGATGTACTCTCGGACCACCTACAGTCGCTTTCTATCCATCTTCACAGCAGGGTGTCTTTTATCAACAAGACAATGCCCCATCTCATTACTCCCGTATGGTAAAAGTCTGGTTGAAGTTAGTTCGCAACATGTATGTCCCTCTCACTCACCATTTATGATCATTTTGTGTGGCACTAAAATTCACTTTTAATTGTAAACTAAATCTCACTTTTACAGATCGCTTTAAATCTAAAAAAATAAATTTATTAAAACAAGTTAGTAAAATCATGCAATGCATTGATTATGATACACTTTCCAACCTACCAGGAATCATTACTCAAGTTATGAGGATAATGACTGTGGAATAAATATCGCTCCTGTGTTCTGACCTTTGACCCCATTTCGATGATAGATAACAGAACCGATTCAGTATACCTCCGGAACAACATGATAAAGTTTTGTCGGAATCGAGGCATTTTTCGTCAAGTTGCTTAATAATGGCTGAGGAATAAATCTCGCTCCTGTGTCCTTTGACCCCATTTCGATGATTTTTTGATGATCTCATTTCGATGATATTCAATAGAACCGGATCAGTATACCTCCGGAACAACATACTAAAGTTCTGTCGCAATAGAAGCATTTTTAGTAAAGTTATTGGGATAATAGCTGTGCAATGAATATCCCTCCTATGTCCTGACCTTTGACCCCAATTCGTCCATTTTCAACAGAATTTGTCCCCAGATGGTCCCCTATTACATACTAAAGTTTCATCGAAATCGAAACATTTTTACGCAAGTTATGTCGCATAAGGACAATGGAATGGAACCCGCTCCTATGTCGTGAACTTTCACCGCACTTAGCCCATTTTCACCAGGGTTCGTCCCCAGGTAGTCCCCTACCACATACTAAATTTTCATCAAAATCGAACCATTTTTACGCGAGTTATCGTGCGGACATACAGACAGACGGACAAAGCTGGAGCACATACGCTTCTTCAACCTACTGTTGGAAAGCGTAAATAACAGTTTGGAATGGTACATGCATATAATTAAAATGGAATCTTACGGATATTTAGATGAAGGAATCTGTTGTTTTTCTAACTTTGGTTTTATCTAACACTGCTTCTCTAAATCGCCATGGATTTTCCTGACTTGAGAAAAAATGTTGGTGTTCCCCGAACTGGCTTGATAAAAATCGGTTTGTAGTTCTAGGAGCTTCAAGAGCTTCGTTTAAAAAGGAAAGATCATTCAATTCCTTGATCATAATAGCAATTAATGCATTTCTTTTGTAAAATTATACAAGGGTTGTACCGAAAGTAAAGCAAAAGTGGCCATAACTTTTTTATTATCATAACTGATAGAGGTCGTTCAAATTGCGCATGTTGGTAGAGTAACTCTTTCTCTATACAAAGGTACTGCTCAACGTAGTCTCCATCACAAGCGATGCATTTGTGCTATCGTTGAACCCAACTCTCGAATCCTGTTTGAAAAAATTCAGGTGTAGACGTTTGTACCCACTTCTTCACAGCCACTTTCACCTCGTCTATGTCATCAAATCGTTGTCGTCGGAGACTGTTCTTCCTTCATTGAACCGAACAGGTGGAAGTCGGAGGGCACCAAATCTGGGCTGTACAGTGGATGGAGGACTACTAACCAGCCTAATTTTCTGATCGCTTTGTTTTGTTGGCTACGATGTGTGAAGTCTCGCATTGTCATGATGAACGTGGATCCTTTTCAGATTTTTGTTCGGTCTCTTCCTCCTGATGGCTTCTCTAAGCTTCTTGAGTGTCTCAATCTACCGCTCGCTGGTCACGGTACGGTCACGGTACGGCCACGTTCAAGAAAATCAAGGAGAATAACACTTCTGTCCTCCCCAAAAAAAAGTCACCATGACTTTCTGTGCTGATCGCTAGTTCTTGAACTTCTTAGGCCTTGGTGAAGAGGTGTGACGCAACTCCATCGATTGATTTTTCGTTTCCAGATCGTAAAGGCACTCCTATGTTTCATCCCCTCTCACCAGATCAGGAAAACACATGTCTTGATTGGCTTCAAATGATTCCAGTAGATCAGAGTAGACTTCCACCCTTCTCTCCTTCAAATCGGGTGTCAGCTGCCGAGGTACCCACTTTGCACACACTTTCTGATACTCTAAGTCTTCCACCATCTTCTGTATGGCCTTGTGACCACAGTCCAGTTGTGCAACAAGATCATGGATTGTGACTCATATCTCCGCCCTAATCACTTCATCCACTCGCTGACGATTCGTGTCAGTGGTCGCAGATGATGGTCTCCCACTGCGTGGTTTGTCTTCAATGCTGGTTTCCCCTTCTTTAAACTTTTTCATTCATCTATGCACGTTGCTCTTGTCAATGGTGTCATACCCGTAAACATTCTGTAGCCTTCTGTGGATGTCGGACAGCCTGCACCCTTCCTTCGTCAAGAACTCAATGACGACACGTTGCTTCTGCTTGGAATCCATCATTTACCTGCAATGAAGAAGAAGGTTTAGTATAGAAGAAGAGTTACTCTCCCAGCATGTGCAATTTGAACGACCTCTGTCAGTTAATAAAATAGTTATGCCCACTTTTTCAGTAACCCTCGTAGTAATAATCCACAGGTTTTCGTAAAAGTTTGCGTAACAACTAAACTTCAGCACAAAAAAACAGCCACCAAAACCTAGAGGTTTGGAAACAGGAAAAGATAAGAGCGGAAGGAAAAGGAGATTTTTTGCTGATCATGAAAAGCAATGAGTGAACTTTGTTTTGTGTCTTTAATATTGTCTGGTATCATTAGTAATTGGGAGCCGGGAAAATTACCTAGTGGGGCAGAATAGACTTTGAAATGCGTGTTGACATTGCGGTTAACAGAGCGAAGTACGTACCTCGATTGGGCCATAAACAAAAACTAGTAATAAATTTCCTTGCTAGAAACTTTTCTATTAAGTTAACCCACCTCAATAGAAAGAACCAAACTTTATTTTGAAATATTTTATATAGACGTGAGATTAAAAAAGTATCACGTTGGTTTTCTCGAAAAACAGACAATGGAACAGCATGAAAATAGTGCAGCTCTTTCAGTTTCTATTCGCGGTTTGTGATTTAAAAATTTACAACAATTATTTTAATGGGAAATTTTTTAAAAGGCTTGCAATGGTGCAAGGAAGGGGAGACGCTGTAAGTTTATAGTGTGTGTGTGTGTGTGCCCGCAAGATCGTATGGCATTTTTATGAGGTTCGGAGCGAAATTTCATTGCGGGGCACCAGAGCAAAATTTCATTGTGTGCCTTAGAGAATCAATCTCATATTTTAATACGGTCGTTGCGTAAAACGTGTTGTCCGTAGATAACACACAGGAAACTATTATAAAGAAAAAAATTAATATCTTAAAAATATATTTGCTTTAAGCTTAAGAAAAGGTCCGTAATATGGATTTGAAAGTTGAGAGAGGATGAGAGGGAGAGAGGGCAAAAGTGCTAAAATCTACGATTTTCAATCCGAGGAGAGGAGGGTTGAGGTTATATTGTGATTCTTATAAAAACTTTACAAAATTATTAAAAAAAAAGGTACTTCAACTAATTTGCGAAACAAATATTTTTGCGTAGCGAATAAGAAGGATGCCTCTGAAATAAATTCGTATAAATAATATTTTCTTGATACACGTGTTTGTCATTTATTTTCGATGCAAGGTGGTGTTACTGACAAATTATTGATTTTTTTTTTAATTTTATACGCGCTCATAAATGAAAATTGCTTCCCCCCCCCAATTTACAGTGCTTTTTTTTAAATCATTGAACTGGCCTCATGTATAACTCAAAGACTACTTTGATATTGTTCTTTTTAATTTTTTTTACATTTAAGTACATGGTTTGCACACAAACTGCTGAATATATGAAATTATGAAGCCACAAAGTGATCAAATTTAATTTGCTCTCTCTCTCTCTCTCTCTCTCTCTCTCTCTCTCTGACACACACACACACACACACACACACACACACATGTACAAAAGATTAAGGTAGTTACAATAATTATTTGAAATCTGCATAACTCAGTATATGTACGACGAATGGTGATAAATAGCCTATTTGAAAGTGGGGTATTGGAAAGAAAACAACAAGAAATAGTTTTTAAAGGCCTCGCTCACCGAAACTTTCAAAAATATAATAACAAAGATAAAAGATTCTACGGAAAAGAGGTTCGTTCTTATTTCCAAAACTGTGGGGCCTCATGAAAGCGCCGAAGGTCCAGCCTGCCCTGTGTGTTTATATCACTGGGTGTGACCCTCCACAAATCCACCGCCCCTAATATGAACTTCTAGATCCGTTACTTGGTTCATTTGTAGTTTTGTTTTTACTGAATTTATTTGTATGTTTTGATTTTACTGGGTTCATTTCATGTTTTGATTTTAGTGGGTTCACTTATATGATTTGTTTCTATTGGGTTCATTTGTATGTTTTGTTTTACTGAGTTCGTTCGTATGTTTTGTTCTTCTGGGTTCATTTTCATGTTTTGTTTTTACTAGGTTTATGTGTATGTTTTATTTTTTCTGGGTTCATTTGTGTGTTTTGTTTCTACTGGGTTCATTTGTATATTTTTTTTTTCCTGGGTACATTTCTATGTTTTGTTTTTTACTGAATTAATTTCTATGTTTTGTTTTTTACTAAATTAATTTGTATGTTTTGTTTTCTTTGCACTCTCAATTTGCTTTATCACATTAACTTTACCTTCTTTTTTACTCCTCATCTTCATCCACTTTGTCTACTTTCAAAGTCTGCTTATTAACTGAAGCTCTTCTCATGCATTTTCTGAAGGTTGAAATTAGATACTAGAGGTCACTCCGTGCTATTTAAAAATAGTCTTTCACACAGAGGATAGAAGAAAGTCTTGATGGCCACTCTTTTCTCTAGGACTTTCCACTTTCTCACCTCCAACAAGCTGCTTCCTCCTTCCTAGTAAACCTCTCCTGGAGTTCTTCCCTTTTTTCTCTCCCTTGATTTGTCTAAAGCGCCTGATGGAAATATACCCTCTTGTAGAAAGCTGTTGGGCAGGGTAATGAAGGAATTTTTAAAAACCTTCGTAGATCTTCTCTTACTTTTTCTCTGCAACTTTAAGTTCTTCATTTCTAGATCGGTATTCATGCAAAAGGTTAGGTGAAAACATGTGTGACGTTCCTGCCAGCAGGACGCACACGACATGAAGGCAGGTAGCAATCAGAATGAACGTCTGCATAGCTCAGTTGGTAGAGCGACTTGTTCCGGAATAAGCGGACTCGGGTTCGATTCCCGGCGTAGACCAAAAATGACGGAGAAATTTACTTCGTTATAATGGCGCCCGAACTTTCCGGATGACTCGGCCGTTCAAAATCTCGCATTGGTGTGATGTTCTTTCAACACCGCGAGATAGGAAAAATAAGAGAATCCCTTCTCCAGCGCTTCGAAAAATAAAAAAAATGTGTGATGTTGCATTCCACACACTAGATTGACTGGGAGTTCTCAAGTGCACGTTCTACAGTGGATGGCTGCCTGCAACGATTCATGGTCACGGCTGACCCGTGGGCCATGCCCCCGGCCCTCTTTCGGGGGGGGGTGACGTACCTGCTAGCAGGACGCACACGACATGAAGGCAGGTAGCAATCATAATGAACGTCTGCATTCGTTCGATTCCCGGCGTAGACCAAAAATGACAGAGAAATTTACTTCGTTATACATGGTGCCAATTGTTGCAATACACAATTTGGTTATTACAGATATATGAAACACATGCGTTGGTGCATCTTTTTTTGTAATAGATGCGCCAAGGCATGTGCTTCATTGAAATTTAAGACTATTCAATAATAATAATAATAATATATTCGGAATTACTATTCTCGAATAAACCATCCAGATGGTTTGGTTATTTGTGATCAGTTCCGTTTTTTGAAATCTAATGGTTACCTCCCAAAAATATCGTTTGATGCAACTAAAATTATGATTGTGCAAACAAAATTAGCATTGATATCTGAACACGTACTTCATATCTTACACTCTTAAATCTTCTACACGCTTACAACATTCAGTTCAAAGATGTTTTATAATTGTTTTACAACTACCCTAATCTCCAGGGGGACAATTAATGTTTGCAGAAAAAGAAATACAGAACTATTTTCACGAGTTTCTGTAGGCTCGTGTGTGTGTGTGTGTGTGTTGTTTTCTTACCAGAATAAACTCTGCTGTTCCTGAAAGACCTTTTCTGCTATTGCCACTTTATTTTAATTTCTTCGTCATAATAGTTATTTCCTATAATGATTTATTGAAAGAACATTTTTCGCATTCATTTTGTCATTTATTTTCATGCCAGAGACTAGCTGCTTCCCTTATTTTGCAAGTTTTTTATTCATCTGATACCCGAACGCGTCCTTGACGTGCACCTGTATCATGCATTTGTTAGTTTATCATTAGACTACTGTGTGGTGACCGATTTATCATGTTCTGTTCCGAAGCTGAACTAAACGAGAAATCCGAAAAGACTTCAATCAATCGAAAGAAAAAATGAAACAAATCTTTCCAAAGATTGAGTTGAAGTTGTGCCCCACATTCATCGGAACGTGAGCCATCAAAATAACAAGAAATGTGAAAATGAAGGACCAAGAAAAGAGATCGGAGAAAAACTGGTTTCTTTATGTTTCTTCGGCAGGCGGTTGAAGCTTCTGAGATATTTCCCGTGGAGATGAAGGCGTTTAATTGTAACATTAGGGGGCCCATTATGTTCTCCACCACAACCAGCTCAAATCCTGAAACCTCACAAAGCACAACCTGCCATTCGTTATCCTTTCGCTTTGCTTCCTTTTTTTTTTTTTTTTCTTTTCAGGTACGCTTCGGGTTCTTCATTCGATTGTGCGGCCTCGTAACATCCGGGCTGCTGTTTATTCAAGGACAATTGCTTTGAATAAGGTTCTAGGAAGCTAATAGCATCCTTAAAATAGCAATAAATTTCATCCTAGTTTTTCAAACCGAAGTGAAAAGAAACTACAGACTTCCCATCGCCAAAAGGGTCGCGCGCTGCAAGCATTGTAAACCAAACTATACGTATTCATCTAAATTTATTTTGGCACTTCACAGAATTACGTTCTGGAGTATACCGGTTTCACAGAGAAACCCTAAAGATAACTGCAAAATTAAAAGCTGAGCTTTTTTTTTTTGAGAGTACCAAAAAATGTAGAAATGTTCCCTATATCTCAAATTGTGTTCCTTAAATTATTTTTCAAGTATAGCGAATGCTAAATTTCGGTGATACAAAATTTAGAGAGTATCTGTATGTTCACTGGCTGCCAAAATTCATATTTTTCAGATATGCTGAGATTAATAGCAAAGTAATTATTTAGACTGTATGATATATACTCTAAATTAACTTTCCTTTTTAGTTGTCTTTCTCTATGTAAATTTTGAGTTTTTTCCCTTTTAGCGATTCAACCATAACGTTATGTTTTCTCACTCGCTGAATGTTCTGTTGGCAGCAGTCTTGAGGTCAAGAGTGAATGACAGGTGCATTTTCGACCAGCGAAGAACGAGATATTGCGTGTGTGCAAAAGTTCTGCCCGTTTTTTTTTGTAATAGATGCAAATTGCGATCGGAGTAGTGACGTCACGGATGACGCTGCGATGCCAAATTTTCAGCCAATAAAGCGTGGAGCAGTAGAGCTAACAGAGGCACTAGGTTTGCCCGAGTAAGGCATTTGTAACGGAAATCACGGACGGTGCAACATGTCATGCGATAAGGAGCACATTAGACATTGTTTACTACTATATGAGTTCGATAAATGCAGTACTGCAGCCGGAACTTGCCGCAACATCTGTCAAGTGTATGGGGAGGATGAAGTTGATGACAGCACGTGTCGCCGTTGGTTTCGGAAATTCTGGGACTGAGATAGAAGCTGTAAAGGTCAACAACGTCCTGGACGTCCATCCGTTGTTTCTGACCAGGATATGGACCAAGCCATAACAAATGACCCACATACAACAGTTCAGGAATTAGCGGAAACGTTGTCAGTACGCAGAACAACAGTCGGATGACGGGTGCATGCGCTTGAGTTCATCACCAAGTGCTATAACTGGGTTCCGTATCAGCTTTCTGCAAAGCAACGAGAGGAGGGAATCCATACCTGCGGTTCTTTGCTTCCTCGTCACAGAAATCCACCGTTTTGGGGACGAATTGCAACGGGTGATGAGAAATGGGTACTGTACCGTAATGTAAAGCGTCAACGGACTGCGTGTCAAGGTGCGGAGTCTGCTCCATTGACCTCAAAAGGAGGATTGCATCCCAAAAAGGTTTCATTGAGTGTTTGGCGGGATGTCCAGGAAATAATATACTGGGAGGTGTTGGCACCTAACCGAACGATAAATGCAGACCTCTGCTGCCAACAGTTGGACAGATTGCGAGAACAGCTGACATCGAAGCGGCCAGCACTCGTCAATCGCAAAGACGTGATCCTTCATCATGATAACGCCAGACCTCATACTGCTTTAATCACTCAGCAAAAATTACTGGACTTTGGTTGGGAAGTGTTACCTCACCTGGCGTATTCCTCTGACCTGGCACCTACGGACTACCACCTTTTTCGATCGTTACAGAACGCCTTCGCTCTCCAAACCTTCGATAATGAGGACGATGTGAAAACGGCACGGCATTACATGACTTTTTTTACTCTGAAACAGAGGAGTTTTTCCGGCGTGGGATTCACCTACTAACAGACAGATGGCAAGAGGTCATATAGAATGATGACAATTATGTGAAATCCTACGTACGTTATTTGTTGTGTTCTTCTCCTTTTTTCTTTGTAGCCTACAAAAACGGGTAGAACTTATGCACACACCCAATATAATGTATGGAGCTAGCAGACAAGTTGTGGTGCATTAGTTGTAGTCGTGGAAGCTGTCCTAATCTGTAAGCGATACTATCTGTCGATCTGTGGTGCATATACACTGAAGAACAACTGAATTAGAGATACCTGTCTAGTAACGTGTAGCACCACCTTTCGTCCTGATGACGGCGGCGATTCGTCTCGGCATGGACTCGACAAGACACCGGAAGCGTTGGGAAGCATTACGGATTCCCGACCTTGAAAGAGCTCCCAAAGTTCACGAAGATTTGATGGATGGAGGTCGTCTCTCTCGATGGTATCCCAGATGTGCTCGATGGGATTGAGGTCAGGTGACCTAGCTGGCCAAGCAAGCGAGGTCACGTCGGTGGAGTGTTCATCCAACCATTCGGATACAATTCGGGAGCTGCATTGTCTTCTTGTAGGATGAGGTCCCCAGTGGGATGTTGAAGACGCACAAACGGGAGCAAATGGTCGTCAAGGACATCCCGGTAACGTTGACCTGTGAGGGACGATGTCACACGTACCAGGGGTCACATTTCAGTCAACGTAAACAGTACCCAGACGGGAATGCCACTCCCACCAGCTTGAAGAGTATCCTGCTGGCAAGAATGATCCATCGTTTCATGTGGTTTGCGCCGTACTCGTATCGTGCCATCCGCATGTACCAACGTGAATCTCGACTCATCAGTCCAGGCAACATTTTTCCACATGTCTAGGGTCCAGTGGCGATATTCCCGCGCCCATGCTAATCTTTGCACCCTGTGATGTGCGGTCAGCAGCAGTACCCTCGTAGGGACGATGGCTTCTGTACCCCATAGCGAGGAGATGGTTCTGGATGGTGTGGCTGCTTACACGTTTTTGTGCACCAGCGTTAAATTGCCGAGTAATTTCTTGCACTGTGGCCTGTCTATCCGCTGTTACAATGCGAGCTAGCCGACGATGACCCCGCTCATCCACACGCTATTGTCCACGGCAGTTGGCCCTTGCAGGGATGGTTTTACCGGATTCGATGTACTCACGGTGCACCCGTGACACAGTGGCTCGTGAAAATCCCAGTGCCTGCACGACTTCCGAGATGGAGTGACCCATTCGTCGGGTCCCGACAATTTGTCCACGATCAAATGCGCTTAGATCCTTCGTCTTACCCATAATGCGTCCGACTCTTACTGATTACCGTAGCATCACTCCTTATATTGTCAGATCGCTGCATATGTCATATCGTTTCCGTTTACAGGGCCGCCCACAGCCAGCGCCACATTTGCATAACGCCAGCTGTCTCTAATTCAATTGCTCTTCAGTCTATATTTCGTGTTAATCTTTTCAAACTATAATTGTGTTTTACGCTTTCCAACAGTAGGTTGAAGAAGTGTATATGCTCCAGCGTTGTCCGTCTGTCCGTCCGTCCACACGATAACTCGCGTAAAAATGTTCGATTTCGATGAAATTTTAGTACGTGTTAGGGCATCACTGGGGACGAACCCTATCGAAAATGGATGAAATGGGGTCAAAGGTCAGGACATAGGAGCGGTATACATTCAATTGCCCTTATGCGTCATAACGTGCGTAAAAATGGTACGATTTCAATGAAATTTTAGTATGTGGTAGGGGACAACCTGGGGACGAACCCTATTGAAAATGGGCGAATCGGGGTCAAAGCTCAGTACATAAGAGCGGAATCCATTCCATTGACCTTATGCGCCATAACTTACGTAAAAATGGTTCGATTGCGACAAAACTTTAACATGTTGTTCCGGAGGTATACTGAACCGGTTTTGTTGAATATGATGGAAATGTGGTCAAAGGTCACGACACAGGAGCGAGATTTACTCCACAGCCATTATCCTCATAACTTGAGTAATGATTTCTGGTATATTGGGAAGCGTATCATAATCAATTTGCTAACTTGTCACTAATTCACGTTAATTCGACTAAGTGGCTATTGTTATTGGAACTATGATTTAAAAAATTCTTCATTAGTGAAGTGCCCCTGAATAAAAGGCGAACTGTAAGTAAATCTTCCTTGAGCTTTATTTGAGTGACTCTGTTTCACTTAAAGCGAATGAAGAAGATGAACGAACTTTATGTAGTGTTTGTTCCCAAAGCCACATATGTATACACGTTTGATATAGTAAAGAACGATATAGTAAAGAACATTGCAACTGCGAAATTTGTAGATCAGTACTGCTTTGATATTACAAAACTGATACAACAGTATTGATCTTGTAAGTTCTAAATTTTTTTTTCGTCACGAGTGTGCTGATGTTTAAATTACAAGTTTAATATTTATAGAACGAATTATTTAATACCGCTTGGTTACACTGACTAATATTAATAGTTCAGCATTCCACTTCTAACTTATGGATACTAAATTAAATATTTTTGTAATGCTTCGTAGATGTTAAAAGTGAGTAATAGAAAGCTATTTTTTAAAGTCGTAGATGTTAAAAGTGAGTAATAGAAAGCTATTTTTTAAAGTTGTAGATGTTAAAAGTGAGAAATAGAAAGCTATTTTTTAAAGTCGTAGATGTTAAAAGTTAGTAATAGAAAGCTATTTTTTAAAGTCGTAGATGTTAAAAGTGAGTAATAGAAAGCTATTTTTAAAGTCGTAGATGTTAAAAGTGAGTAATAGGAAGCTATTTTTTAAAGTCGTAGATATTAAAAGTGAGTATTAGAAAGCAATTTTTTAAAAGTCGTAGATGTTAAAAGTGAGTAATAGACAGCTATTTTTTAAAGTCGCCTCGGTGGCGCAGTGGTCAAAGCGATGGCTTCTGATCATTCGTCCGAGATGGGTTCGGATCTCGGTGAGGCATTAATTTTGTATTTGTTTTACGGCCCTGGCTCTCTCACTTCCCTGGAACCAGTGGCCCTAAATTAGGCACGGGCGACTGCTTATAGCCCACTGAGTTGCCCACGGTGGTCGTAAACCTCCAATCAAAAAAAAAAAAATATTTAAGGTGCCTGAATCAAAACCCCTATATTACAATGCGGTTTCTATTGTTAATTGCAGATCTTCATGGTCACTATTCTGAATTAGAGAAGATTTGTAACTGAGTGAAACTCTATATAGGCTCTTAAATGAAAAACTATGAGTAGGATAGTAATTTTACCGTGAAAAAGAAAGGCAAAATTCGCAGGGAGGTCGCGGCGTACATCGTAAAATTTCGGAATTTACCCCGAAATTTCGCGAAATTTCATATTTCGTAAAATACTCGGCTTCCAGACTCTTTCCTCACCCTTTGGATATGTAAGAGGCGTTGTCTGTCAGAAAAGCTGTTATATTCGCAAAGGCTATTTCATATTGCCGCACTTCCTGTATTTCCTGGCTGAGTGCTTTAAATTTTACGGATTCCAAAGTGATGTTCTCGAGGAAGATTGCGTTCAAAGAGGTTTCAGCATTACAGTTTTCAACATTCGTTTCAGCTGATGGAACAGCAAGAATGTTCAAAATGTACCTCTCTTCAGAATCAGTTCCCAGCAAAAACATATGTGTTGGGAAACTGCTGGCCACCAGCTGACAGTGATGGGTCACTGTTGGCTGAAATCTGCCGTTCATGGTCCGGTAGCGGTCCGTTGGTGGCAACGCCATCAGTTGGCAGCCATTGATGGTACTGCAGCATCGCCATGAATTGCGGGACACCAGCACGTGCCACTAGTGGCCCATAATTGGCAACCGATGAAACCCCAACACCAGGTGGAAGCAACGGAACTGCGCATGCGCAGAAGCAACACTTGCTGTGTCTTTCGTGGTACCAGCTAGTTAAAGACGACGCTTTAGCCATCGTATTATTTTAGTGGATGTTAAGAAAAAAGCATATGTAGAGAGGCGAATTAATTTTCTAATGAAATGCCACGTCGACGTATGTATCAGATTAAGCCATGAAATACTAGATTACAGCGATAAAATACACCCGCTTCATTTCCATGAATAAAAAAAATTATTTCTGTGTAATCTTTCGTTTTAACATTCACTAAATTGTTTGAAACAAAAGTCCTGGAAAAACATTAAAAAAGCGTTATGTTAAAAAAAAAATTACTATACACGTACAAAATTTATCAATAATTATTACTTGAAAAAAAACGCTATATGGATATAATGTACTCATTCATGGGCTGAATGCACAGGACTGGAGAAATTCACTTTTAAAAATAACGAGAAGTAAAATAAAATATCTTTCCCCTTTAAAACAAATTTAGCTTCGGGCAGCGGAAAGGAAAGATACAACGCTAAAAATGTTTCAGAATGTGACATGAACGGGTAAATATATTAATTCAACAATCTCCTTTCAAGACAAGGACAGCTCGACACTTTGGAAAGCGCCTTTAAGTTGATACACTCGTTGAAAAAGTGAAGTTCCATTAAGGTAAAAAAAAACAATCGTATGTTGAAAAAATAAATTTATGAATTATATGAAACTGGCATTTATGAAAAATACCTCGAAATATTGTAAAATTAAATAGAGGACCATTCGATACACATTCCACAAAAAAGAACATCAGTCATGTTCGTGCGTGCCAAATCAGTCCGGTTGGTAGAGCGCTCGCCTCCGACGCAGACAGTCCTTGGTTCGTATCCACCTAGGTCTAAACGTGGGTGTTTCCGGACCCGTTGAGGAAATTCCCGCAGTGCTATAATTCAGAAGTTTCATAAGGGGGGAAAAAAGTAGTTGTAGCTTGACGAAACTGCGGTTATCTTTTTTTTTTTATGGCTTACTGGGCAATTGGCGGACAAGATTCGGCAAACCATCACTTACGTCACGTGATTCCCGACTACCACTTCTGGGAAACTAGCGGACCACATTAGGCTAGCCATCATTTATGGCACGTGCTTGCAGGGTCGCTGAAGGGCCACTTGTGCCAGCTACTGCATGTGATGGATAACTGATGGCCCTGTTGTGCCATATGACAACTGATGGGGGTGCCAACTGTAGGCCAGCTGCTGGCCTGAACTGCTGGCCCTTCTGTTGGCCGCCCGGATATTTTGTTAACGGTTCGGCAGCGGCAATATAGTGCTGGGCCAGCAAGACTGTTTTTGCTGGGTTGTTTCCTCTGCTACGATGCTATTTAAAAAATATTTAAATACTGATTTAAAAAAATCTTTCATTTGTTCCTCGTGAATATCACAGATTTTCGGCAAATAACATTTCCGCATTCAATTTGCATTTGGAATAACACCAATATCTTTTAAGGAATTTTCCAAGTAATTTTTCAATGTGGGGTTATTTCAGTTTGGGGAGTGGGGTGTTAGCTGCAGAAAAGGCACCAGTTAATTAGGAAGTTCAGTTGAGCGATGCTGTTCTTGTGCAGTTCTTTTCTCAATTAATTCATCAGCACATTTCTTCATTATGTTCGGTTGACTATTCGGACGCCCCCTTTTTCTTTTTTTATGCAGCTCGCTTGCTAAATGCTTTTCGTAACCGTCCTTTCTTGAAAAAATCCACTGGCATGTTGCAAAACAAACATAACAATAGATTTTTGTTCACATGAAGCGTTCCCTTTCTGTACCGTTTGCATCTTTCAGATACATTCATTTTACTCACGTGGCTCATTCTCAAATTGAAAAACAATACAGTAGACTCTTGATAATCCGGCGCTCGACAATCCGGCGTCTCCCTAATCCGGCCTCTTTCTCCTTGTGTGGTTTTTGGTTGTAGAAATCGTGTTAACATCAGACCGGAATGAATTATAACTTCATACACGAGTGAAGTTTTCAATTTTAACGTTATGTTTTGTTTTGAATTGGCACTAACGTTCATTCATGTAATTCAATTTAAAATAAAAGTAGGAAGGATCCTCAAAATATTTAAGAATATTGCAAAAGGCATCTTCATTAAAGCAGACAAAAATCTGTGACGTGTTTCGAAGTGACCACACTGAGTAGAAAATACAAGCTTTCATCTAGGCTGCATTGCAATTGTACGTTTCTTTTACTGTGTATAGTACGTACACATACGTATTGTGCTTTTCTGTACTCATAATATGAAAAAATCATTTCATTGCTATAAATGAGACAGTATAGTACGTACTGATCGTGTTCTTTTATTATTATCATATGCTTGTCTCTTATTTATGTTTTTTTAAGTACATATGTACTACACATAGTAAACTTGTAATTGTAACATTAAATTTAAGGAAGAATTAAATTGTTTTTTTATGGACTCTCAGTAATCTGGCACTCTCGCTAATCCGGCACCCCTCTGTACAAGGAAGGGCTGGATTAGCGAGAGTCTACTGTAGCTAGAAACTTTATAAACTAAATACCCACACGAAAGTACAAAAAAAAATTCTAAGCTAAGCGTCTGCGAAGTTCAAACCCACTTTTCTGTAAGCTGCTTTTCCCAGTTAAAACTGCTAATACAATGGACGACATTCGGTTTACTAGTGCGGCAAGTTGCCAAGGTCATTCAACAGTAGCTAAGGGCAGTGGAAATCACGAAAAACCGAACGAGAGTTCTTCAACAGAGTGCACGTGACCTGGAATTACCCGTCAAGCTTGTTCGATGAGAGTCTCTTCTAACGAACAATCTTGAGCGGCAATTCAAGGTTTAAAGTTCTGGTTTGGACTTCGGAGTAGAATTTCTTTGCGGTGCATTTTAGTGTTTTAATTCTAATGAACGCAGTAATAAAATTATTTAAATATGAAAAATAATCTAAAAATTATAACAGAAATTAGACAAAAAATGATGAGGTCTTAAATTCTCGGATATATTTGATATTCGCGAAATTACAGAAAAAAAAAACCTAACATTTGTAAAACAAATCGCGGAAATTCGTGCCGCAAAACAATTACCAGCCTAACTGTGGGGCACGATAACGTTTAACTAGTACGTTCATCAAGACAGAACTGAGAGTTTTAACCTTTAAGCGGCCAATGTGCCTGTTCCAAATGGTACCCAAAATTTTCGGCGCTCTTCGAATAGAGTTCATATAGCGTCCAGGTTTTACCAAAACTACAGCAAAATACGAGGGCTATGTCATAATTACTGATCACTAATGAATAACAAGAAAGATGAAACCGAATTTTCGGGTGTTATGAGCACGTATTTTGAATCCGTTCTGACACAAATTAAATTTATCAAAGCTATTCAAAGTCAATGGTAATGAAAACAAAAGCATCTGAACGAAGAAATAAGTTTTTCAATCTGGTTTTTAATCCCGCACATATTTCTGTAAACGGAATCGTGAGCTTACGCTCTCTGGTTGCAAACTTGTGCGTTAAGAAAATTTTTAATTTATATGTGAAACAGTTCGCAGTGGAAATGCTCTCCCACAAAGAAAGAATTTTCCAAATCGGACTCTTCGAAGCACAGATATGGACAAATATAAGATATGCATCTAAGCCACCCTGGCGGGAAAAACATGCATTATTTTAGGAAGAAAGTATTCTCAAAATGTTTTCCGATGAGAGCGGTATCGGTCTATGAATGAATTCTTTTCAGTCGAGATTTTAGAAGCTCAGATTTTGCCACAAATACATCAGAAGCGGAAATTAAGACTTACGCCCTCTGGTGGCCAAACTATTTTCTACCTAAAATTAGAAAATATATGCAAAGGATTTTCTATGAGAACTGTATAGAAAGAATTTTTCAAATCGGAGTTTTAGAAGCAGAGATATCGGGGGAAACGCAATTTTCCTCTACTGCCCGTAGCGGAAAGCCAATGAATTACTTGAAAATTTTGAAATTACCTGAAAAACATGTCACACCGGAAACTCTATCCAATAAAGAAAGAATTTTTCAAATCGGACCATTAGGAGCAAAGATATTGACAGCAATTCAATTAGAGATACCTCTCTAGTAACGTGTAGCATTACCTTTCGTCCTGATGATGGCGGCGATTCGTCTTGGCATAGACTCGATAAGACCCCGGAAGCTTTGGAAAGCCATACGGATCCATGACCCCTGAACAAGCTCCCACAATTCACGAAGATTTGATGGAGGGGCTCAGAGCCTCGAACATCTCTCTCTCGATGGCATCCCAGATGTGATCGATGGGATTGAGGTCAGGTTACCTAGCTGGCCAAGGAAGCGAGGTCACGTCGGTGGAGTGTTCATCCAACCATTCGGATACAATTCGGGAGCTGCACTGTCTTGTTGCAGGATGAGGTCCCCAGCAAGATGTTGAAGACGCACAAACGGGAGCAAATGGTCGACCAGGATATCCCGGTAACGTTGACCTGTGAGAGACGATGTCACACGTACCAGGATTCCTTTCATCAGTGTAGGATTCCTTTCATTGGTGGAACGCTGAACAGTATCCCAAATGTGTTCAATGGCGTTTAAATACAGGGAACAGGGGTGCCAAGCCAGGATGGCAGACTCCATGGAATGTTTATCTAGACATAATTGGGGGATTGTGGACGTATGCGGCGGCACATTGTCGTATTGAAAAAGGTCGCACCCGTCTGAGTGGTTGCATGATATAAACGGGTGCAAATGATCCCCAAGGATGGTTGCGTAGCCTCCACCTATCAGTGCGGTTGGTAGACTTATGAGGGGTCCTAACGCGTGCCAGCTGAAAACACCCCACGCCATAACAGAACCACCACCAGCCTGCAATGTCCCTTATAGGCAGGCTGGATCCATTGCCTCTTGGGTTTCTCGCCACATCCGGAGTCACCCATCTGCCCTAAACAGTTGTTACCGCAATTCGTCTCGTCAGGCCAGGCTTGTGTCGTTGGGTCAGCAATGTGTCGTTGGGTCAGCAATGGCACTCGGGTGAGCCGTGAGGCTCCGGAACCCCATGGAACACATGGAACGTTGCACTGTCCGAACGCCGATGCCTGTACCGGCCTCAACATTGAATTGCACAGCGGCAACCAACATTGCACGCCAGGTAGATGTTACGATGCGTGGCACACGCCGCATCTCCACACCGGTCTTGCACTCTGGATGTTTTCTCTGGATTTGTGTAGCCCATTTACACCCTTGAAATTGTTGACGGTGTAAATTCGAATTGCGTGGTAATTTCCGAGATGGAGTGATCCATCTCCCGGACTCCGACTATCGTACCACGTTCGAAATCGATTACATCCTGATAAGCAGCCATCTGAACTGCCAATGCTACTACGGAGATATCTGCCTCTATACATTCGTCGTTTGCGGACGATGCCATTTACCGCACGGGTGTGGTGGCATGTAATGAAAATGGAAGTGCCCATCCCAATTTTTTTTTTTTTTTTTTTTTTTTTTGGAATGTCAGTGTATTCTGAGATATTTCTACCTGCAGAACCTTTCGGTACAGCACGGAATAGTTGAAAACTATTAAAAATCTATAGTTTGCTTTTCCATCGTGGCAAAAATGAGTATTACAGGCAAAGTTCTATCCATTGGCAATTTACCTTTTTTTTTAAGGTGGAATATCGAAGATACTGATAAGAAGAAAGTGGATGCATTTCAAATGTGGTGCGTTGATGATTTTTTGTTCTATAGCAGAGAACAAGCCAGTGAACACTGAGAGAGATATTTTCCCCAGGAAACACAAAAACAAGAAAAAGATTATTTTGTTTCTTGGAGCATTCTTCGTTAGGAACTTCTGTTAGGCACACATTTTTTGCTAGACGAGAGTTATCAATGTCATGAGAGATCAATTTACGCGTTTCATGGCGTGTTCAAGATTGACCATGGTCTAATTATAAAACGATCTATATTAGGTGTTTTTATTGAGATCGCATTTCATGTAATAATGCGTGAATGTTGATAGTGCATTACAGGAATGTGTCATTCTCTGGCAGTACGATACAATGCATCATGGAAAAAATATACAGAGGGTGTCCAGAAAGTAATGCCTCGATGTTTATATACAAGCTCAGTGGCAAGGTATCAAATTTAAACGAAACAGGAACAAACTTAGAATTTCTATTTTAATTCACATATTTTTTTTTTACGTAGTCCCCCTCACGCTCGATACGGATACGCCAGCCAAACGTTTAATAAGTTTTTTAAACCCGTCTCTGCAAAAATCTTTAGGTTGTTCTTGGAACCATTTCCTCATAGCGGCTTGAACATCATCATCATAGGTGAACTGAATTCCTTTCAAATGTCGCCTGAGAGCAGAAAATAACAAGAAGTTGGATGGTGCTAAATTTGGGCTGTAGGTATGGTGTTTAAGAACTTCAAACAAAATTATCTGTATGGCAACCGACGTGAAAGCACTAGCGTGGGATTCGGCGTTGTGGTGCAGCAGAATCATTGGCCCTTTTTTTTTTTTTTTTTTTTTGTAGATTTAATGTCCACCGTGAGTAACTCAATGGGCTATAAGCAGTCGCCCGTCCCTAATTCAGGGTCACTGGTTCCAGGGAAGGGAGAGAGCCAGTGCCGTAAGACAAGCACATAATCCATGCCTCACCGGATTAAAACCGGACCCCTTTCGGACGAATGATTACAGGCCATCGCTTAGACCACTGCGCCACCGGGGTGGGAATTGGCTTTTTCTCCCGACTCACGTGCTTTATTCTTGCTTTAATTTTTTTAAAGTATGCACGTAGTCCTTTGAGTTGACGGTTTGGCCGCGGGTGGCCTAGTGGTCAACGTTCGTGACTGCCACGGAGAAGACCTCGTGTTCGATCCCAGCAGGTGCGAACGATCGAACCATTAAATATCCGCCGTGCGTCGGATGGGCACGTTAAGCTGTCGGGCCCCGGGTATCCCCCCCCCGGTAATAAATAAGGGCGTCTCCCTTCCCCTTTCTACCTCGTTTTCGTGTCATTTTCCTATCGGGCACTCTAGCCCAAATCACCTAGCTTCCTATTTCTAAGGGCTGTTTAAGAACTGGGGTCAGACACTCCCTTCCTAAAATCCTCAACATCTGAGTTGATAGTCGTACTTTTGACCACGTATTCCTTATGAATGATGCTTCTGTAGTCCCATAACACAGTGAGCGTTCACTCACTGGTAGAAATTTGAGTTTCAAATTTTTCCGCTCGAGAAGATAGGTGTCGACATTCCAGCGATTGATTTATCATTTCTGGGTCGTTATGGTGAATCCAACTTCCATCACCAGTCACAATATTTTAGAGAACATCACTTCCACATTTTTCATAGCGAGCAAGCAACCTTTGGCATGTTTCAAGTCTTGATTTTTTCATTTCAGTCGTAAAGTGACGCGTTACCCAAAGAGAACATACTTTGTTTCCTAAAATGTTAACAATGTCATCTCACTGACAGTAGTACCTAAACATATTTTCAGCTTAGCTGTTGTGGTTCCCTGAGTTATTCTTCGATTTTCCCTGATTAGCTCATGGAATGTTTGCCTGTTCAGATCGCAAGTTGCACTGAGAAAAACGTTTTGTTAATTCAACAAAAAATATTTTTTTCGATATACAGTCAACAAAGATGTTTGTTGAACTTGCAAAATTATTTTGTTGAAAATTATTGTTGATTTAACAAGATTTATTGTTATCACGACAAAACGTTTTGTTCATTTAGCAAAATGATTTGTCGATTTTGGTTAATTTGTATGATCCAACAAAACATATTGTTATCATGACAAAATGTTTTGTTGCTGCAACAAAACATGTTGTGTCACGATAACAACATGCTTTGTTGGATCAAACAAATTCCCAGAAATCGACCTAATCATTATGTTAAATGAACAAAACGTTTTGTCGTGATAACAATACATTTTGTTAAATCAACAAAAATTTTCAACAAAATAATTTTTTGTTGAATTAACAAAACGTTTTTCTCAGTGTGCGATTACGGGCCTCCCACTTCGCGGTTGATCCTTTACGGCAAACATTCCTCCACTGTCCTTTGATTGTCTTACCCAACGATGAATAGTGCTTATGTCCAAAGTTCTAAAACCATAAACTGCCACTAATCTAGCGTGAATTTCTTTGAGAGGTACATTTTTACGAGTTAAAACTCTATAATTGATCATTGTTTGACATCCGTCGGCACAGTTGAAAAAAGAATTATCCACTTTAAACACAACAAGTCCGTGTCACGCAAAGTTGAAAAAGCTGTGACAGAAATTTTTTGTTGTCATATAACACGAATCGTAATAAAATGCATAACTATAAAAAACGGTTGAATTATTAATGGGTAGTGTATAAGATGGGTCTCCAACAACAAAGTTTTTGTAATATTCCCATTAATGTTTAATTTTTCCAACTACTCGTATACGAATTTCCCGACGACGTTCATCATTATTGTATGAATATGTGCTTACCCGTCGTTTGCGGCCTTGCATTGGAGTAATGAGGCATTCATTCTTTCAGTGACCCAAAATGATATCGTGTCTAGATAACTAAATTATATTGATTGAACAAAGTGTCTGACTAGTGACATACTACTTGAGAAAAGCACATAAAGCTTGAACGAGTGCTGACTTACGCATTTTCCTAGACTTAATATTTCTTAAAGTGCCTAATTAGGTCTTCATGTCTGATTAAGAATCATAGCTGCAACGAAAGATGCAGCTGTCCTGGGAACACCGGATACCATTTACCTTGTGGATCAGATCATATGTAGAGGATTTTAGGAAGGGAGTGTCTGACCCCAGGTCTTGAAGAACCCTTAGAAATAGGAAGCTAGGAGATTTGGCCTAGAGTGCCCGATAGGAAATTGACACGGAAGCGAGGTAGAAAGAGGGAGGAAGACCCCCTTATTTATTACTGGTGGGCCAGTACCCGGGGCCCGACGGCTCAATGTGCCCATCCAACGCACGGCGGTAATTTAGTGGTTCGAGCATTCGTACCTGCCTGGGATCGAACCCGAGGTCTTTTCCGTGGCAGGCACGAACATTGACCACTAGGTCACCCACGGCCCACCTTGTGGAACACCTCAGGGATGTGTATAAGGAGAACATCTCCTAGCGACAGAACTGTAGTTCACAGTTCTGTCGCTAGGTGATGTTTGTGTAATTCTGTTTGCAGATATAACTCCGCTTCTAAACACTCTTTGAGATTTTTTTTTTTCACCGTACGCCGTTTGCTACAATAAAGATAGGGAGCATTATCCTCTTTAAATAATGCACAGCTTTCCCTTTAATGGGCAAAGGTCGACACCTTTTCTCCCTATCTCTGCTCCTGGGTGACGTATTTGAAAAGTTCTTTTTCCATGGCATAGCATTTTACATGAAGAATATCTTACGCTTATTTTCGATTTTTCCATTATGCAAAATTCTTCCGATAGAAGGCATAGAGCTATACCATGTTTTCTTCTATACTTCTTCTTTTAACTGTTCGATTTGAAAATCTCTTTACCTTTGATACTTTTTGTGCACCATTTGGTAATTTTCGAAACATACATTTTAGCCGCTGGTAGAAGCAAGTAGCTGTTTCTGTTTTTAGATGTTTTATCGATTGTAGAAATCCGCTTGTGACTTTTTCTTTTGACCGATTCCATTGACTTTCAATAACTTTGATAAATGTTATTCGCGTTTGAAAATATTAAAAAGACGTGCTTGATTACAACCGAAAATTCGGTGTCATCATTTCTTGTTTTTCTCCAAACAACTTTTGATGATGTGTAAGTCACATGTTTCCCCAATTCTACAGTACCTTCCTCATCAATGATACCGGGGATATTTAAACTTTATGGTCCCCAGTATTTTACTGTGAACACTACTACCTAATATTTCCAAGAAATGGTGTCGGTATAATGTCCTTCCTCTTTAGAAGAAATATAGCTTCGGACCACGGAAAGGAAATATACAACGTTAAAAATATAACAGAATATGACATAAACGGGTAAATATACACTTGCGTGCAAAAATTAGGGACGAAACGGTTTTATGAATGTAACGTCGTGCAGAAGTGCTCCACATCGACTCAAAGCATACCATAAGATCCCCAAGATGTAAGAATATGGGACAAGTGAGCAAAACCGTCCAAACAAGGAATCCAAAGGATACAAAGGCACTTTATTGAAAAAGGTAGCTTCGAGCACAAACTGGACAGAAGACAGAAACGTCCATATGACAGGCGGCTGCCAAGAAAAATCCTGTCTTTAGAAGGGGATATGATCACCCCTGACTACGTTGCAGAATTTACAACGTCTGTCCATGCTGAGGACGAGGTTGTCAAGGAGCTGTTGCGGCATCGCGGTCCATTCCTCTTGTAGCGCCAATCGCAGCTGCGGAATCGTTGCTGGCGGCTGATGACGTGCTGCGAAGCGTCACCCGAGAATGTCCCACACGTGTTCTATAGGATTTAGGTCCAGAGACCTTGCGGGCTAATCCATGCGTTGAATATCTTCCCTCTCCAACAGCTCTGCGATAGCCACTGTACGATGAGATGTAGCGTTGTCGTCCATGAAGAGAAACTCAGGACCCACAGCACCTCTAAACAGATGCACGTGTGGCAGGAGATCCTCGGTACAATAGCGGACACCAGTGATTGAACCTCCCTGGAAGATGTGGAGGTCAGTATGGCTACCAAGCATGATACCGCCTTAACGAGAACTCCGCCACCTCCAAACCGGTCCGTTTCGATGACGTTGGAGGTGTGATTGCGTGTTCCCTGCTCTCTCCAGATGTGTATATGCCCAGAATCGCTCGTCAGACTAAATAGGCTCTCATCCGTAAAGGGAACTAGACCCCATTGCTGATGTGCCCAGTTCTTGTGTTCCTGGCACCACAGAAACCGCCGTCTCCGATGAGTAGGCGTTAATATCACACACCGTACTGGTCGTCGTGCAAATAGACCACCTTTGTACAGCCTCCTGGCCACGGTAAAACGCGATAACGGGCGTCCAGTTGTCTGTTGTATGTGCCTTGCGATTTCTCCCGCTGTCTGCAGTCTGTCTCTTCTCGCCTGTAGGACAATATACCGGTCGTCCGCAACCGTGGTTGCTCGTGAACGACCACCGCTAAACTCTTAGACAGCTGTTCCTGTCGTTTGAAATGCTCACCAAGCTCGTGAAACGATGCTGTGAGCGATCCCGAACTCCTCGGCCACACTAGTCACACTTCGACCTTCTTCCATCTTCCCAATAACGCGACCTCGGGTAAAGTCATCCAGATGTCGTCTACTGGATTGCCTGTTGGCCATATCACACGGTGGCAGCAACTCGACGTCGTTTAAACCGATGTTCACCGTGCAATAGCTTTCACCGAATTGCTGAGCGTACACCACCCGTGTGCTTTATACCCTTCCGACATTCCCCAGCCCCCTCCCTACGTCATGCTGCATATATGCGCATGCCCTACCGTACCGGACCCTAGTCTATTTCCTGATTGGCCTTTTGGTCCCTTCTGCCTGCTCGTTCCGCTGTTATGCTAATTTCTCCTCTTGGTCCTTAGTTTTTGCACACCAGTGTATTAATTAAACAATCGCCTTTCAAGACCACAAGGACAGCACAAAACTTTGAAAAGCGCCTTTAAGTTGGTGCACTCGTTGAAAATGAGTGAAGTTCCCTTGAGGTGAATAAAAACAATCGTTACGTTGATATATAAATTTATGAATTATATGAAACTGGCATTTATGAATTATATGAAACTGGCATTTATGAAAAATAACTCGCAATATTGCAAAATTAAAAGAGAACCTTTCGTTTCTCATCGCGCTGGAAAGATGCTCAGCTTCAAGCAAAGGCTCCTGTGTGGCAAACTAGTTTGGTCAGTAGGGTGCTCGCTTCGTACGCAGGTTGACTTGGGTTCGTTTCCAGCTAGGTCCAAGAAAGCGTTTTTTAAGATCTATTTAGAAAATTGCCTCATCGCTGTGCCGTCAAGTAGAAGTTCCGTAGAGGGCATAAAAAAGTATTTGTAAATTTGGGAAACTGCGGCTATCCTTGATTTCTTTTTTTATGGCTACTACTGGGAAATTGGTGAACAAGATTCAGCAAGCCATCAGTTATGTCACGTGATTGCCGGGAAACTAGCGGACCACATTAGGCTAGCCATCATTTATGGCTCGTGCTTGCAGGGCCACTGATGGGCCACTTGTGATAGCCACTGCCTATAATGGATAACTGATGGCCCTGTTCTGGCATATGACAACTGATGGCGTGCCAAATGTTGGCTAGTTGCTGGCCCATGCGGTGGCCACCGGGACATTTTATTGACAGTTGGGCAGCGGCAACATAGTGCTGGGTCACTGCTGGAACTGCTGGTTACCAGTGCTGGCTTGAGTGCTGGCCCAGCAACACTGTTTTGGCTGGGTTGCTTATTTGTTTTCCGAGCTTAATGAAAACCATGAGCAATTCTCAGAGCTATAAGCAGTCACCCGTCCCTAAGTAAGAGACGTTAGTTTCAGTGAAGCGACAGAACCAGAGCATTGGACATACACTCCACCAAATCTTTATCCTGGACTCCAACAAGGTGATGGCCAGAACTCAGAGCTTCAGACACTTAGCCACTTGGGCAGCTTATGCGTTTTATGGATATCATCATTAGCGTTGTTATCTTGAGCTGTCAGCAATCGTCTTGAATCCTTCAGTTTTCCTTTTCTGTGAACGAAACAGAAAAATCACTATCATCCAGTACTGATTTTGTGTCACGCTGAGGGTCACACCAATCACTTCGCCCACACATTCAGACCTACTACATCAAAACTTCTAAACCCCTTTCTTGACTGCATTTTTCTGAATTTTTATGATATATTTCCTACATCTAAACTAAATGAATCACATTTTTATTTGCTCTATGTGTCAAGCGGCAGACAGATAACGATCAATTCCTCGTGAAAACCTCAAATGTCATAACAGAAGTATTTCCTGCTAGAACATTTACTTTTAGTGCTCGAAGATGTGGTTAATATCATCGTACGCGAATGTATCAGCAATGTGGAGATCCAACGTAACTGAAGCTATGTGAAAATAAATTTACATTCTGACCTCAGGAATAAATATGAAACACTTTTCTTTTCTTAAAGATGGGATCTACTTGTTACTGAAATTAAAATGTTGCCGTTGGGATCTTTTGAAAGTAACGAACTACTTGTTAGTCAGAATTGAATTCAACGTATTTATATTATTGAAAACTGGATAACTGTTTACTTAAAACCTGACTGATTATAAAAAATTACCAATCGCCCTCGATTTTCTTTCTTTCTTTTTCATTTTGTGTTCTCCCGTTGTCGTAGTCCCCGTTACATGAATGCAAACGACGGCGAACTGGTCAATACAAGTTCACGCTTCGGATCGCCTTAATTCCATTCAGAACTGGATCAGATTCTTTCGAAGAGCTTCGAAGACAAGCCCTGAATTTTAACGCGAGTGAAACGACCTTTTATTTATTTATTTCATGTCGTGAAAACGGTAAAATATGAATGCCCGTTTAACACATCTGAACGAGTCACCTTTCACCACGAGATTCGGAGGAATACGTTCGTGAACTGGTTTGTCAGGTTGATTTGTGAAACCTGAATGTTGCCCTAAAGGGAATTTATTCTCGGTTTCGTTTACTTCTTCACCCCATATCACGCGTTTCCTGCTGAGATTCCTTGGTTTTAGAAAAGGGCACTTACGAGTCCATGAAATCAGTTTGTTACTCCGGTGGTCTTCCAGACGAAGAAGAAGAATTAACTTTATTACCTGTTTCATCATCTTGAAAAGGCATCAACCGCTGGAACAGATAATGTGCAAAATTTCTTACCATCTAGAGCAGTTGTTTTGTCCTTTTAGTCGGCTCAGTACGCTTTGAATCCTCACATACGTTTTAGAGTAACTACATATTTGTGTGTTAGTTTAACGACCACCGTGAGCAGCTCAGTGCGTTGTAGGGAAAGTTGGTGGGAGAGAGAGAGTTGCAGTGCGCCAGACAGACCACCGATGTCTCAACTGAGACTCAGACCCAGGACGAATAATTGGAAACTAAGGCTTCGAACCACTCGGCTATCGGGCCAGTTAAAGTACAATATTAGATACCATACACGCAACTTACCTTTCTCCGAAACAACAAATTGCTGCCCCGGTAGTGCAGTGGTTTAAGCGCTGCCTTATGACCATTCGTCCGAGAAGAGTCCAGGTTCGAATCCCGTTGAGGCATGGATGTTGTGTGTGTCTTACGGCACAGGCTCTCTCTGTTCCCTTGAGTCAGTGGACCTAAATTAGGGACGGGCGACTGCTTATAACTTATTGAGTTGCCAACGATGGTCGTTAAACTTTCAATACAAAAATTTACCTTGAAATGTGGCATTTGAGCTTGCATACCTTTCGAAAAGGAATGCTTTTGGTAAAAATTTGTCTGTTCACCTGTCCGTAGACTAGATATCTAAGTACTCGTTACTCGAACTGGAAAAATTCCTTCCGTGTCGAAAATCGGTAACTCTGAGAACCATGATTCATCTCATTTTTCCGACTCAGGCTTTTCTGTTAGGTGAGCTAAATGCATTTTTCTTTTCCTTTTTTTCAGTTTTTGAAGAGGGGCGAAATCTTTATTTGTAATGAACTGGATTAGAAATATTTCTCTTTTACTGGATACCTAGAATTACCACCAAAACTTTCCATGCAATATTTGCATCAGAAAGTGCTCAATTTTTGCAACAGTGAGACAGGTCGCAGACTAGAAAGTCGTATAGCACAGCATAAAGCTGCTATAAAAAATTGCTCCAGCAAGACAGGTTTAGATAGCCATGTTAGAGAAACTGGTTACAGCACGGACTGGAATTCTATAAAAGTCATCGGTTTCCAAGGCAATTTTCAGAAAAGAAAGCAAAAAGGAGGAATAGAAATTGAGAAAAATCAGAATTCCACCATCAGTGACTGCAGAAGAATATCCCTGCCTAACATCTGACAAGATTTGGTGAAAGATAACTGTAACCGTTAAGGTTAACCGTAACCGCGATAGTGAAGGGTAAAAAGTGACAACAAAAGATAGCCTGAAAAAGGAGAAGGGTTTTCTCCGAAAATTTGCAATTAAATAAAAATTTTCCTAGTAAAAATTCCCATAATAGTAGTAGATTTTATTAGTAATTATTAAGAAACTAGGAAGCCAATTTTCAACATGAGCTTTATTCAAAGAATTAGACACATGCTTGCATTTTTTGCATAATCATTCCACTTCCAAAATTCGAATTTGCAAATTGTAGTTGCATCGGTTAGCCGTAGGTATAACCAATCATTCTGTGCATTTTCATATTCTTCATGCAAAACTTTTGTCATGTATATTTTATAACGAAGTGAATTTCTCCGTCATTTTATCCGCGCAGGATTCGAACCCGGGTCCCCTCATTCCGGAATAAGTTGCTCTACCAATTAAGCTACGCGGACATTTGTTCTGATTCCTATCTGCCTTTATGTCGTGTGCGTCCTGCTGGCAGGTACGTCACATCTCCTCTCCTGGTACGTTACATCATCTCCCCCTTACTTTTTTTTTCGAAGTGCTGCTCATATTTTTCCTATCTCGCGGTGTGGAAATAACATCACATCAATGCGAGATTTTGAACGGTCGGGTCATCCGGGTAGTTCGGGCACCATTATAACGAAGTAAATTTCTCCGTCATTTTTATCAGCGCCAGGATTCGAACCCGGGTCCACTCATTCCGGAATAAGTTGCTCTACCATTTGAGCTACGCGGACGTTTTATTCTGATTCCTATCTGCCTTTATGTCATGTGCGTCCTGCTGGCAGGTACGTCACATCTCCTCTCCTGGTACGTTACAATCTTTCTTTTATAACTCTCACTTTATAATTAAAAAACATTCTTTTAATATCGCGTGACTATTAGGATTATCAATGCAATCCACGAAAATATGTAGAGTTGCATATGTACAATTTTTTTTCCATAGGTGTCTTAACGGTTCATTTCGATGCCTTCTCTCTTAGAGGCCGGATTTAGAAAATTATTGCTCTAACTGAATATTGTATAACATTGTTAATCTTACTTAAATAGTATAACTATACTAGTGATCCAAAATTCCTTGGCGTAGAATAGAAATAAGAGTTTCCAAGCTTTCGCACATTAACCAGATGGCTTTTTCAATTAAAGGAGACAGCAAACTGGATACTGAATAATAGAATGCTTCAACAACTTGAACGCGGTGAATTGATTTGACAATAACGAAGAGATGCGAACGTAATCTGGTATTCAAAGAAACGAGGCATATGCTTGTTTAGCCAGCGGAATCATGGAAGGAAAATCAAGAGGTAATCAGTATTTGAAGGACTGATTCCAAATTCATGGCAACTCTATTGAAACGCCATCACTGCACGACTCGCTGTTGGTTATGATCTCCAAAGTTTCGCGCATGGCAGTAAATTTTGCAGTGGAGTAGAAAGTTAGTTTCTTTTTTTCAAATCCGCTGCTCCTATGTCGGATGACGTAAAGAAATCAACTTCCTACTCCGCACCAAAATCTACTGCCATTCGCGAAACTTTGGAGATCATAACCAACAGCGAGTCGTGCAATGTTAGTGTCTCACTGGAGCTGCCACGAGTTTGGAAATGTCTCTTCAAATAGTGATTGCTTCTTGGTTTTCCTTCCATAATTCCGCGTGCTAAACGAGCATAACGCCTCGTGTCTTTGAATACCTGATTACATTCGCATCTATTCGTTATTGTCAAGTCAAGTCACCACGTTCAAATTGTTGAACCATTCGTTGTATTATTCAGTTTGCAGTTTGTTGTCTACCTTCCTTGAAAAAGCCATCTGGTTGATGTGCGAAAGCTTGGAAACTTTGATTTCTATCCTACGCCAAGAAATTTCGGTTCACTAGTATAGTTATACAATTTAAGTACACTTGGTGTATTGTTCCTTGTTATTAATTATTGTTAATATTATACACATAACTTAAAGCTCTCCTTTGCTCGATTTTTCCACTACATGTCGTAAATATACAAGAGTTGTCCCGAAACATCTGAAAATGTTTTTATAAAAAAATATGCGTACCTTAATTATGAAGGAAGTGATCATCTTTTTCAAAATACACTGTTAACAAAATCTACTTAAAAATGTGAACCTGACCCTACTCGGTTTTTTTTAAGTACAATTGTATTGTAAACGAGTACATGGCAAGGTGAAATATAAGTAACCATACGTAGGCCTACTTACAAATAACTGCTTCAATAAATATTATCTCGTATAACTTCCTTTTAGATATTATAGATTTCAAGAGAAATTGTTTAATAAATGTGTAAAGTGGCACACATAAATAATTAGTACAACAAAGTCACTGATCACAAGTAATTTAATTATGCGTAAAGTATCTTTGTGTACGTTTTTACATTAACTATATTTGTGTCAATCTCATAAATAATATATTGTCGCTTTATCACTGTATTTGTCATAAAATTGTGCAGTCCATTTGCCCAGCATGTAACAACGAGTATTTCTATCACCCCAGATGTGCCATCGAATACTATACTTCCATTTGATTCAATGAATAAATGAGTATGTATGGAGTACACGTATTCCAAATCGTAAATCAGGCCGCGAATAGCTTAGTGGTTAGAGATTCGGACTACTGATGGAGGCACCCTAGGTTCAAACCTAGCCTGATAGGCTTGAACCTAGGAGCTTTCCGTAGTGGTGTGAATTTCTAACAATCGCTGAATATCCGCCGTGCGTCGGACGAGCATGTTAAGTGATGGCCCTCCGGAGGAATCCCTCGGTTACATGTAAAGGCGTTCATTCCTAAGTAAACATTTTTCATGTAAAGGTGTTCATTCTTGAATACAGGTGTCCCACCCCAAAATTTATCTCTACCTTCTATGTGGAAAATCATGCGGTGGCGCCATCTAATGCGTTGTCTCCCACTTACAGACTATCCGGTCAGATTCGCTAGATTCGCTCTAACTTCCTTCAGTGTCTGTGCCTTGCCCGAAAGGGCACAGAAAGAGAAAGAAGTTAGAGCACATATGTTTGAAATATATGGATTTTTTGAGTATATATATTTCAAATTAGAAATATCTGATATACTCAAAATTGATTACTTAAAAATGAGTGCGTGTCTTTTCCAAAAATGAGACGCAAGTACTCGGAGCTATTATAAGCCCAGAATGTACTAAAAAACGAGTACATTTTGCTTATTTCTAAGTACCGATTTCTAACAGTCCACTGCATCGAATACAGATGTCCCAACCATTCCTTCTACTTTCTTCTTCTGAAATGCTGTTGGAGCACCCCTGCGCAGCTGTAATAAGTTGTTGATCCGTCTCAAATTGTCATCCCGGTAATGTCTTTTTTAAAAGGCGGAACAACCAGAAGTCACATGGTGACAAGTCTGGACTATATACCGGTTGGGGCATCAACCTAATATTTATTTTCTCCTAATAAGAAACGATAGAACTGGCCATGTGTGGCCTTTCGTTGGGCCGCATATGAAAAGAAATGGGGGAACTCAAGTTGAATTAACTCATTTTATGCGCAAATGCTCGATTAAAATTCTGTGAATTGAAGATTTTGAAATATGAACCATTTCTTCGATATCTCTAACTGATAGGCGTCTGTCTTCCCGTGTAAAAACACCTATTGTATTGGTGTTTACCTCTGTAACACTCGTTGAAGGACTTCCTCCATGGGCGATTAAAGCCGCAGATTCACGACCATCCATAAATTCTTTATGCCATCTGTAAATTCTTGATTTTCCTAGACATTTATCTCTGTAAACCTCTTGAATAAAACGGAAAGTCTCTGCGACAGACTTCTTAAGTCGACAGCAAAATTTAATGGCGCATCTTTGTTCTTCTTTCACATCAATTTATCGAAAAATCACAGCGCGGAAACACTTGTTAGGGGTTCACGAAACAACGTTTATTAAACTGCGCACTACAGACGACGCATGCGTGATACACAGGTGTAGCTGGTTGCCATGATTACTACAACGACTATCGTTTTTTGGAGACTTATGCCAAGGTCGAACATAGTATTACACATTTTTTATATAAAACCGTTCTCAGTTGTTTTAGGACAAACTTTGTATATCTATGTCTAAGAACGTTTCCGCCACTTGCTAATAACTGCAAGAGAGAGTCATTAATTATTTTTTGAAAAACGATAAAAAGAATAAAATGTACAAAAACGAAAACGAAGCATATATAATACATAAAAAAACTGCGACATGGAGTATAACGACTGAGTGCTAAAACAGTTATGTCAGTCCGAATGTAAGAATACGTATTACAACATTGTAGAGTTCAAGGTTGGAATATCATTTATAATAGTAAATAACGTGCACTTGGAATCCAAAGTTTATGGAAGGCCCGTCCGCGGGTCCGATGTCATCAAAAATGTCCAGCTGTTCCAATGATTTCACAATATTTTCAATATTTGTGCTGCAGATCTGAAAATATGATCAAGATTTATCGTGAACTGTTCAATGTTTCCTAAAATATATATTTTCCCTCAGGTGGCGCAAATGTATATACACCTTTGGCACAATGTCGTTGCTACTACAAATCGGGCATCGTTGCTTCTACAAATGCATTTGTTTTGCATTGGAAACCTGTAAACTTATCCATGACCGTCTATATGTAGTCCAGTATCTCAGCCACAATTTCCGCACTAGGTGGCTTAAGCATGTGTTTGTAATTTGTCATGATTATTTCTGTTGCAGCAGTTCCTTCTGATTCGGTGTTATTTTTCATTGAAAAGTTGTAATCAACTTCAAGATTACCTGCAAATTTTGTGATTTATATCATGTACAGATTTCGAGCTTTATAAAAGGCTATGCTCATCACACCTGGCAATTTCCTTTGGACTTTTGCGTTTCGTGGTTTCGTCAGCACAAGTATGCCCGAGTAGAAAAACAGAAACCATCGCCAATATTTTTATTTGATGTATTTTATTACTATAAACATTTGACAACATACTAATGGAATATGATTCTTAAATATTTTTTTCAGTATTTCTATTCTAAAAGCCAATCACTTTCAACAAACGTAGCATTTCCCTTGTCTATTTCACGCACCTGTACAATTGCGCATTTTTGAAGAGCTCCAGCAATGTCTTTCTTTTTAAATTTCCATGCCCAGCTCTTTCGAATGAGAACACCCTCTACAATCGCTCGGAATACTGGCATTGAAATCCAAATCACATATCACTTAGCTTATACAGGGGTTGGACAGAATAACGTGAACACCACGCTCAGAGACGTGACTTTTGATGCAGGTGCATATGTCGCAATACGCAAAGGTATCCACCACTTTTGGGAAATATAATAGCTTTGTTTGGAACCTCAAGGTTTTGTTTAAGGCTCTACGAGACCCACCATCTTGTATTGCTGCCTTCTCTTGTTAACCAACGGGCAAGCGTATTTCACAAATTGCTCGGGCAATTTTGCACATTTTGGAACACCGTTTGTGGCTAACGCAAGATATATGATAAATAAAGAGTTCCCTGGTTTCAGATTTTTTATTGACCTCTCCCTTCATTTTTTATCTGCAGCAAAAATCGTACCAAGGCGTCTTCCATAGTTTTATTAATTAATAAAAAATACTTAAAGAGTCCCAAATGAAAATCTGAAACCAGGGAACTCTTTATTTATCACATATCTTACGTTAGCCACAAACGGTGTTCCAAAATGTGCAAAATTGCCCGAGAAATTTGTGAAATACGCTTGCCCGTTGGTTAACAAGAGAAGGCATTAATACAAGATGGCGGGTCTCGTAGAGCCTTAAGTGCATTTGAAGTGCCTTGTTGCAGAATTTCTTTCAGAGTAACGGCGAGATGAGCGACCTAGCGAACTTCGAAAGAGGGCTCATTGTTGGTGGCTGGCTGGTTGGTGCCACCGTGACAACAGTCGCCGGGGTAATGGAGGTATCGAGAGCTTGTGTGTATAGCGTCATGACAGCATACCGTGTTCGTGGCAAAACCTTTTCTGCGAAACACAAGAGCGGCCGGAAAACGACCATGACTGATAAAGACAGGAGAACATTAAAGAGGATAATAAGAAATCCACGGCACCAAAATTTAGTGCGGAGCACAGTTGCATTTCCAGACCCCAGTATCAACAAAAACAATGCGCAGGGAACTACATACACAAGATATTCACGACAGAGCTGCTATTGCAAAACCTCTGGTGACCTGGGTGAATACACAACAGCGACGGCAGTGGGGCCAGGAGCATACAACGTGGACTGCAGATGCATCGAAGCGTGTAATGTGTTCGGATGAATCCACATTGACACTCTTCCCCACCACAGGACGTTTACGTGTACAGAACACCATCAGAAGCGAAGTGCACTGCCTTGACTCTCTGCTCCTAACAGTGCAGCATGTTTGTGGTTCCGTCATGCTTTGGGCGATCATATCGTTGTTTCCAGCAGGTCGCGTGACCACCTTGAAAAGACGGATGACTGGCATGGCGTATGAAACTATTTTGGCCAACCAAGATCATCCAATGACTCAAGCATTGTTTCCTGCAGGGGATGCCATCTATCAAGATGATAACGCCCGAATTCACAATGCTAGGAATGTCCAATCATGGTTTGAGGAACTTGAGAATGAACTTTCACACTTTCTCTGGTCTCCTCAATCGCCAGATTTAAACATCATCAAGCCACGGTGGTCTGTGTTGGAAAACAGAGTAAGATCCCGTTATCCTCCTCCTGCATCTCTCAAGGACCTGGAGCAGTTTCTGCATGAAGAATGTTGCAAAATCTCACTAATCATCATCAAGGATTTATATGCGGCCATTCCGAGGAGGATTCAGACAGTTTTGAATGCTAAACGTGATCCCACACCATATTAGGTACGTAAAACCACGTTATTCTGTCTAACCCCTGAACATCAAATTTTGGGAGAGCACAAGCATTTTTTTTTTTTCATTTCCATATGCATGTTGCTTGGAATGACAGTACCTTCTGCCGTCATCCGGAACACTGATATTGAAATTAAAATCAGAAATAACTTATTTTATACACTCCATTTTACGGAAGAACACCAGCAGTTGCTTTGATTTACATGTGCCTATACTATTTGCAATGACAGCATTTTCCGTAGTAGTCGGGTGTATCTTTCTAGTTGAAGATGCTTGTGCAGTAATGAATTTGAAAATGGGATGGCATCGGAATGGTGTGGAGGCACAATGGTCCTTTGCTGACTTTTTTATGGTCAGCTTTTTTTTTTTACTGACTTCACAAAACTATCCAGCTGATTCTCAAAGGATGTCTCATTGAAGAAAAGCTTCTGACGACTGGAACTCTGACCGCAGTTATACGGCTATACTAGAAAGATGATAACGAAGAAATCAAGGATTGTAGCCTTCTCTCTGTTCAGAAAGAAAAAGCATTCACTAAGTTGATGCCATATTACTTACATGAACAGGCAACAAAGATTTTAATTTAAAGTAGAGCATAAACATTACTACTATTGCTTACTAGGGAACCCAACAATATACTTCTACTTGATACTACTGCATCTATGCCTTCAACATACATGAGACTGACAAAGGAAAAAAATAGCTGAACTTTTAAACTGGGTGAAAAATCAAAACACAAGGCAAAACAGAGTGAATTTAGTGCTGCACGAGCAAGACAGAATTGTTTACCTTAATTTACTTATGTAACGATATATAAAACTACTGTCATCTTACAACAACACAGGACAGAGTGTAACGTATACTCTAGATTCAGTTTCCTTTTGATTTTACTATCTCTTGTTATTTTATTTTCCTATGCAAATTATCTTCTCACTTAACGAGATGTTATTTCTCCCGCTGAATGATATGTGGCAACGAGTGTAAGTCATGACGTGGTGGTATGCAGTATATATAGGCGCGCTCAACTATACCAAGTGAGCTTCGTTTTATGTGATAGGTTCTTCTTAATTATTGTTATGCGATTCTACGAAAGTTCGGATATTCAGTAGTAGTGTGATTTGTTGAGTGTTTGTTTGATAATACCAGGAGTTCTCCAATAAAAGGTTTAAAGTGAGTACGTTTTCTCAGTTCATATTATTGTCAGACCTCTGTCTGGCCGTTAAGTCTCTTTCATTAAGTGTCTCCATTAAGTCCAGGGTATATTGTGTTTACCGCTCTAATAAGGAGCCTTCAATGTACTAATGTACTAAAACCGAAGTTATAGTACTGATAGTCAAGATAATGAGGAACGCTGAGTAAAAAGAAGTTCCATATTCAATGAATTTATTGCACGTGCGAGTCTTACCTAAACAAACTCTAGCACTTTGAAGATTAGGTACACTTTAGCTACGTCAAGTAACCTTCCAATAACCCTAACGTGACTTAACGTAAACTTCCCTGCACTACACGTCCAGCGGAGAACTTTATTCATTATAAGAGAACATATCGCGGTGGGGGATTACGATTAGGGGTGAAATCTTTGCTCCTTCCAACTTCCGTTTTTGGAAATTTTTCCAACATTTTCAAGGTGAAATACAATTTTTTTTTGAATAAACAGATATCTAACAACTACACTGGGCAGAAGGAGCCTTGCAATAAAAAATATTACGATCATGGGGGTCGTCTAACTTCCAATTTCGAAAATCGGATCATTTATTCCGTCTAACTTCCAATTTTGAAAGTCGGAATTCCGTTCTCCGACGGAAAAGCACCTCCCCCCCCCACACACACACACACAAATTCTTTTCAGTTATGCATCGACCTCGAAAATGACACAAAGGGAGCAATCTCCTGCCTGAATACTACAGGGAAATTTTCGCGCCGTCAAACTTCCGTTTTCGGAAAAAAAAATCTCCGTTTGCAAATTAAAATACAAATGTTTATGAAATAAAATTATATCTAATAACCACACTGAGCAAAAGGAACATCGCGGAAAAAGAAATTACGATCTTCATTCCGTTTAAGCTCCGTTTTCGGAAGTTTTGAAAGATGAAATATAGTCTCCTGACGGAAAACAATCATCCACCCACCCCCAACTAGTTCCACCAAAATTTCTCTTCATTATCGCATCGATCTCATGAATGATCCCAAACAATGACGAATTCGCGGAAGAATCTCATGTATGCTTTAAAAACTCATGTTTTAAGAATTCATTTCCATTCGATAATGGTATTCACTAATACCATAACACCATTTTCCTTGCATTTTCTTAGCTTTCTGATGCCAAGTATTCCCATTAGGATGCATGAAATTAAAATTTCGTAAAAAAAACTACAAAGCTGAGAATTAAAAAACAAATCTTGAGATACCTTTCCTGTAACAGGTTTGAGACTATTGTTAAAAGTCGTGTTTATTACACCCCAGAACTCAGTATCACTTAAGTTTTATTTAAAAGCATCGTTTCTAGTAGTTGAACCTGTTATGAGACCAGACGTGTTTTCCGTTGAAGAATAAGTGTAGTTTTGCATGGATTTAACATGATTATCCCCAAAAACTGTTTCGGTAAATGAACTTCAAAAGTGGGCCGGATGCGAATTAGATCAGGTGAATAAGATAATGCTTGATCTGTTTTTACTGTTTGATTGTTAACGATAGATTCTTAATATTTTTTCTCTCTCCTTTTCATTGCTCATCCTTACGAAACACAATACTCTGACTCTGTGGTATTCACCTTTAGTTAAATTGTGCCGAACATTGGGTGGGCGAAAACCTTTCGTGTAAACACTTCTCCCGTGAAGAAGTCCAGAAGAGCTTCATATTAGGAAGGAGAGGAGCTAATGCTTCGTAACTTGGTAAACACTTCTAGCGCCCCAGATGCCGTCCTCAGAACTCAGGAGGAGTCCTACGTGCCCAGTAAAGGTGAGAGCCAAAGTACATACAAAGCGATTCAGCAATAATCTTTCCTGCTTACAAAAAGAGAAGCAAAGATGAGTGACATGCTCCGTGATGGCCGTTTCGCAATACATGTGACACACATCCATCAATGTGTCACACTTCAAAAATGTATTCTAAATTTTGAACGCAAATATTTTCTTCCACCACTGGGTTTCAGTTCAGTATAACGCCATGTTTTTCACTAATCGCATTTTGGCCGCTTCCGTGATTTGCCCAAGATAATTCGGGCGTGTGTAATTCACTCCAAAATCCACCCCGCCTGATAACTCGCGTAGTATCGATTTCGACATAATCAAAAAATGTGTCATATTTGAAAATCCTCCAAATACGTGGCGTCAGTGAATAAACAAAGACATCGCTCTTTCCCCGTTTAGCAACGCACAGCAACCGAAAAATTGTTATTCGGCTGCCGCCGGGGAATTGAATCCCGCATCTCTCGATATCTAGCCAAGCGCGTTAGCCTTACACCACTGTGGTCAACAATCCACGGCGCTACGTGCGTTTTTCTGTCAGCATCTGACATCATAAATCCGTAAGATCGGCTCAGCTACTGAGACGTCTCCATCTAGTGGACATTAACGGCACTGTCTGTATATTAATTATAGCAGTTAAATGCAAAAGGCGAGATCCAAAATGAAAACGTGGAAAGAGCGATGTCTTTGTTTATTCACTGACGCCACGTATTTGGAGGATTTTCACTTTGGATCTCGCTCTTTGGATTTAACTGCTATGATTAATATATAGCCAGTGCCGTTAATGCCCACCAGATGGAGACGTCTCAGTAGCTGAGCCCATCTTATGGATTCATAATGTCAGATGATGACAGAAAAACCTCACATAGCGCCGTTGATTGTTGGCCACCGTGGTGTAAGGCTAACGCGCTCGGCTAGATATCGAGAGATCCGGGATTCAATTCCCCGGCGGCGGCCGAATAACAATTTTTCGGTTGCTGTGCGTTGCTAAACGTGGAAAAAGCGATGTCTTTGTTTGTGTCATATTTACTTAAATATATTTACCCGATGTCCCTTCTCCTGTATTTACACGGGAGACGCGATATCGGCAAGTTTCCTGGGGAATTTTCTGTTTGACGAAACTGCTCAACCTTTTTTTTTTTTTTTTCGGTTGACGGTTTAACGACCACCGTGAACAACTCAATGGGCTATAAGCAGTCGCCCGTCCCTAATTATTTTGGGCCACTGACTCCAGGGAAGGGAGAGAGCTAGTGCCTTAAGACAAACACAACATCCATGCCTCACCGGGATTCGAACCCAGACCAATCTCGGACGAATGATCGGAGGCCATTACTTAGATCACTGCGTCACCGGGGCAGCCTGCTGAACCTTACTGAGAATTGTTCTTGTAGTAAGTAGCATTAGTGTCATGCTGCATTGTAAAACGTAAGCGGTGTGAATTCACGGAAAATTCCTGAAAATAACGAAATTTCCATTTTTGAGAGTTCCCGTTATTTTTTATCTTCCGTACTTCCACAGATTTTCTGTATTCGGTGATTCCATTTATTTCAGAAAAGATTGTGTAGGGTTTTCCCATATTTATACAGAAATTTTGCAAAATGGAAGACTCTGAAATTTTCAGCCCCTTTACACCAAAGTATCCGTTCGCGCCATTGGGATTCGATCCGATTACGTTGGATCCACAGAAACCGCGCATCTTAACCACTGAGCCAAAAAGACGCATAGTGCACAGTCATGTTCAATGTAAAACTCTAATTGCGCGATGAAGAAGTTTTTTGCCATTAATTCCACTGAATTGGTCATTTTATTTTCTGTTCGACCTTATTATTGTTTGAATAGGTTTGTAATAATTGTTTCTTTCTCTACGAGAACTTATTTAGATTAATCAATGAAGGAAGAAATATTCCTCATAATACATGGAAATAATTAAAGCAAACAGAATATGAATTCTGAAATTTGCATGTAACACTTACTGGTCATCCATGTAAAACCTCTATGAAAACTTGAAAGTTTCATCGCCCTGGAGCGGATAGCATATATCCGTTGGAATATGCTATCCGTTTTAATATGCTATCCGTTACACTACCCGTACTTCGATAGAATATTCAAAAGCCAGCAGAATATAAATTCTGAATATGGTTGTAGCAGTTACTGGTCATCGACAGATAAATCACTGAAGGAAGAAATATTCCTCATAATACATGGGAAATCGATTCAATATTCAAAGCAAACAGAATATAAATTCTGAATTTGCTTGTACCACTTACTGATCATCCGCAGATAAATCAATGAAGGAAGAAATATAGCTCATAATACATGGGAAATCGATTGAATATTCAAAGCAAATAGAATATAAATTCTGAATATGCTTGTAACACTTACTGGTCATCCACAGATAAATCAATGTGAAGGAAGAAATATTCCTCATAATACATGGAAAATCGATAGAATATTCAAAGCAAATAGAATATAAATTCTAAATATGCTTGTAGCACTTACTGGTCATCCACAGATAAATCTATGAAGGAAGAAATATTCCTCATAATACATGGAAAATCGATAGAATATTCAAAGCAAACAGAATATAAATTCTAAATTTGCTTGCACCATTTACTGGTCATCCACAGATAAACCAATGAAGGAAGAAATATTCCTCATAATACATGGGAAATTGATAGAATATTCAAATCAAACAGAATATAAATTCGGAATTTGCTTGCACCATTTACTGGTCATCCACAGATAAACCAATGAAGGAAGAAATATTCCTCATAATACATGGGAAATTGATAGAATATTCAAATCAAACAGAATATAAATTCGGAATTTGCTTGTACCACTTACTGGTCATCCACAGATAAATCAATGAAGGAAGAAATATTCCTCACAATACATGGGAAATCGATAGAATAGGAGAAGTGTTACATGGATAACCAGTAAGTGTCACAAGCAAATTTCAGAATTTCTATTCTGTTTGCTTTTAATTTTCCACCGATTTTCCATGTAATATGAGGAATATTTCTTCCTTCATTGATTTATCTGTGGTACTGGTGATTTCCAACCTACATCCATTTCTGGATGGGAGATAGGCCAAAACGCTATGATGAAGTACCGATGCTTCGACTAGCGTAAATCTGAGGATGTTCTGATTGCTAAGCTAAGTTTGCTTGGTCTGGGTTGGTTGGAACTTCACTGACCTAGGTGGTGTAACGGTTAGTATACTCAATCGAGAGATGCGGGTTCGATTCCTGCTGCAGGGCGATGTGATTTTCAAGTTTTCTGAGAGGAGTCATATGGATTACCATTAAGTGTTACAAGCAAATTTCAGATATTATATTCTGTTTGCTTTGAATATTTTAACTTATTAGGAATTGAGTCCTTTTTCATCGTGATTTTCCGATGCATCAGATTGCTTGGTAACTTGAGATCTTTTTAAACTGACGATGACTTTTAATTATCTTTAAGACAAGGTGAAATGTACTGTTTTATAATATTATTTCACAAGACTCCTAAATACTCCTAAAAATATGACAAATATAAAATTTACGTTTCAGAGCTATAATGGCTTTTGTCCGAAGGGCTCCACAGACTGATATGTATAAACTTAAGAACCCGGTTTCTTACGGTAACACATTGTACAATAGCTGGAATACAAAATGGGGGAGAGGGGAAAGAATATCCGGTGCCACAATAGCCAAAATTTTATGTAATATGGTATCCACAATACCTGATCTCGATACAGAACTTTAAACTCAGATCCTGAGACAGACGACTGAAATTTAGAAGTTAATCAAGCCTCGAGTTTTCCCGCGTATCGCTCCTGTTACCTGAACATTTTCGTCATCGGATACGGAAAAAGTGAGAACATTTTCCGTTAATATACAAAAGGAATTGTGGAAAAATTGCGGAACATTCATTTGCCCTTAACAGATCTTAAAAACGGCAATTTACCGTTAATATAGGAAAGAAATTGCGGAAAGATTTCTGAAAATACAGAATTTTCCAGGCGTACAAAAAAAACGATGAAATTCAGGATTCTTTCCGTCATTTCACGGAAAGATTATATCAGAAATATGGATTGTTAATTCACGATAGGAATTACGGAAAGTGGCTTGTGAATTTCGGAACATTTTTTATCGTGCTCCCTTCAATTTTCCTTGTCAGGTTCTATAGTATATCTTGACAAGCAGAAACCGCTCATATTATTTGAACATATGGGATCCTTAAGGGTGCCTGTCTACCTCGTCACCTGGTCGTTTCTTGGGCTGCAGGTCCTTCTTAGGCATTTTATACCTACCTGGTCACTTTTAAATGCTACACTGTTAAAAATTAATACTTAGAAATAAGCAAATGTACTCGTTTTTGCGAGTACATCAAGTACATGTGCATCAAGTACATTTTTGGAAAAGACACGTACTCATTTTTGAGTACGCATATTTCAAAAATACGTACTCAAAAACCCCCATGTATTTCAAATACACTGACGGAAAAAAATCCCAACACCAAGAAGGGGTTGTGTTAGATAAACGACAGTTGGTAGGCGGTGAGAGTACATCTGTAAGATGACGTCTATGAAAATTTTGCGCTCGGCGCATACGTGTGGCGCTAGTAGCGCCCCTCGGAACATGCAAAGCAGGTTTGCTGTAAATACGCGCTGTAACGTTCGTGAGCGTTAGTTATCGTTGAGATTCGACGTAGTGTGTTGATGTTAGTCAAGAATGCCTTTAAGAAGACGAAGAAGCCATTATCAACAGCTCACGGAGTTTGAACGAATTCGTGTAATAGGGCTACGAGAAGGTGGATTTTCATTTCCGCAATATTGCAGAACGACTTGGCAGGAATGTAGCCACTGTGCATGATTGTTGGCAGCGGTGGTCAAGGGAAGGTACTGCCTCAAGAAGACCGGCTTCCGGCCGCCCACGTGGCACTACTGAGAGGGAAGACCGCCGTGTACGGCGTATGGCCGTGGCGCATCGTACTGCGTCTGCGGCAGCAATTCGAGCTGCAGTTGCCACCACAGTGACACAACGAACTGTTACAAATCGGTTACTTGAAGGACAGCTCCGAGCCAGACGCCCTGTAGCGTGCATTCCACTTACTCCAAACCACTGCCGTTTGCGACGTCAGTGGTGTCAAGCTAGAGCTCATTGGAGGACGGAATGGAGATCTGTTGAGTTTTCTGATGAAAGCCGGTTCTGCCTGGGTGCCAGTGATGGCCGTGTGTGGGTTAGAAGGAGGCCGGGTGAGCGCCTGCAACCAACCTGTCTGCGGCAGAGACACACTGGACCTACACCTGGAGTTATGGTCTGGGGAGCAATTTCCTAGGACAGCAGGAGCACTCTCGTGGTTATCCCACGCACCCTGACGGCACAATTGTACGTCGGTCTGGTGATTCAACCTGTTGTGCTGCCATTCATGAACAGCATTCCAGGGGGTGTTTTCCAACAGGATAACGCTCGCCCGCGTACCTCTGTTGTAACCCAACATGCTCTACAGAGTGTCGTCATGTTGCCGTGGCCTACTAGATCACCAGATCTTTCTCCAATCGAGCACGTATGGGACATCATTGGACGACAACTCCAGCGTCACCCCCAACCAGCATTAACCGTCCCTGTATTGACCGACCAAGTGCAACAGGCATGGAACTCCATCCCACAAACTGACAAACTGACACCAGCACCTGTACACACAACAGGCATGGAACTCCATCCCATAAACTGACACCAGCACCTGTACGACACAATGCATGAACGTTTGCGTGCTTGCATTCAACATTCTGGCGGTTACACCGGTTATTAATGTACCAGCATTTCACATTTAAAATGACTCTTCTCGCGCTTACATTAAGCTGTGATCTTGAAACCTTAATCGATTAAATATGTTACCTATACAAATGTATTGCCGCCATTTCATTCCTCTACAACTATTTTTTCGTGGTGTTGGGATTTTTTTTTTTTTCTGTCAGTGTATATGTGCTCTAATTTCATTCAGTTTCTGTGCCCTTTCGAAACAGAAACTAAAGGGAGTTAGAGCGAATTTAGCAGGAAAATGTGTAAGTGAAAGAAGGCACACTAGATGGCGCCACCGTACTATTTCGCACACAAAAGGCAGAGAGAAATTTGGAGAGGCTCAGGAAATTTAACCGGGAGATTCCTACTCGGGGGCGTCACCCAACGTGCTCGTCCGATTGTTAGAAATCCACACCACCCTGGAAAGCATATCAGGCTAGGTTTGAACCTGGGGTCCATCCATCAGTAGTCTGAATCTGTAACCATTAAGCCATCGGCTGCTCGATTTCAAAATTGGAATACACGTGCCCCATACATACTCATTTATTCATAGAATTAACTGGAAGTATATTATGCGACGGCACATGCTGGGCAAATGGACCGCACAATTTTATGACAAATATAGTGATAAAGTGACAATGTATTATTTACGAAATTGACACGAATATAGTTAGTGTAAAAACGTACACAAAGATATTTTATGCATAATTAAATTATTTGTGATCAGTGACTTTATTATGCTAATTATTTATGTGTGTCACTTTACACATGTATTAAACAATTTCTTATGAAATCTATAATATCTAAAACGAAGTAATACGAGATTATATTTATATTTATTGACGCAGTTATTTGTAAGTACGTATGGTTACTTATATTTAAGCATGTCATGTACTCGTTTACGATACGATTGTACTTAAAAAAAACCAGAGTAGGTTCAGGTTCTCATATTTAGGTAGATTTTTACGACAGTGTACGATACCGTTAGATTTTCATTTTTTGAGCAGGCTGCTAACTGTGCATTTGAGAACTCCGTAACAATCTCACGCACCGACATTTTAGTGCTATGCATCTTTCCTGACAGTAGTAAAGTAAATCAGAAGTAGAAATTTTCGATGTAACGAAAATGGGTAACGGAAGCAGTCTGTGAGCCACGTAAGTTAATTTCCTCAAACATCGGGAATGCATAGAAGCGAAATTCAGCATCCTGTCGAACCTTCCCTTCAAGGAGAGGTTACCTACTACTGATGAGAGCTTTTAAATTATATATTACACTATGGGGTGCACCCTGTATGTAGATATCCTAGAGCAAAAGTTGCCAGTCTTCCTTACTAACACACACTGTTAAAAAAAATCTACTTAAAAATGAGAACCTGACCCTACTCGTTTTTAGCACGTCTTTTGTAAAAAAAGATCGTGCTTCTGTTATCGGTTTGTCCGTCCGTCCGTCTGTACCCACGGTATCTCTGCAACTATTAGTCCGATTTGAAACCTTTTTTTTTTTTTTGCATTCGCAAGCTTGAAATATGCGAATGATGATTCTTTATTTCGTTTTCTTTACGATGCACAATTTTGCCGCTACGTGGCGTAAATGCAGATGATGTCGAATTCAAAATTAGGTTTTAATCCACATATTTGCTTCTAAACATCCGATTAATTTTTTTTTTTTGTCTTTCGATTCCAATTATGTCGAAGAGTGTTTTAGATATAGTTTTATTTTCAAATTACGCATAGATTTTCCACTAGGGGGTGTAAAAGTAAATTACATTTTTTCCGATAACTCTTCTCCTAAAACTACGATTTGAAAAATCTTTTTTCAGCGGATACATCTCCTAATGGAAAATCTTTTGCATATAATTTCGAATTTTTGGAAAAGAATACTTTGGCCACCAGGGGGCGTAAGTTTTAATTTTTGCTTCTGATGTATTTGCCATAAAATCTGAGCTTCTAAAATATCGATTGAAAAAATTATTTTGTGGACTGATGCCACTCACATCGATAAACCTTTTCGGAATATATTCTTCCTAAAATATCCCAGAGTTTCTCCACCAGGGAACGTAGATGTATATCTTATTTTTGTCAATATCTATACTTCTAGGAGTTCGATTTGAAAAATTCATTCTTTGTTGGATAGTGTTTTCCCTGTGACATGTTTTTCATATAATTTCAAAATTTTCAAGTAATTCATAGACTTTCCACTTGGGGGCGTAAAGGTAAATTGCGTTTCGCCCTATATCTCTGCTTCTAAATCTCCGATTTGAAAATTTCTTTCTGCACCGGATACAGCACCTGATGAGAAATCGTTTGCACATAATTTCTAATTTTTGTAAAAAAAATGGTTTGGCCTCCAGGGGGCGTAAATCTTAATTTCCGCTTCTGATGTATTTGCAGCAAAATATGAGCTTCTAAATTCTCGATTGAAAAACGTCGTTTGTAGACCGAAGTACTCGTGTCGACAAACCTTTTAGAAACATTTTCTTCTTAAAATAGTGCATGGTTTCTGCGCCAGGGGGCGTAGACGTATATCTTATTTTTGCCAATATCTCGACTTCTAGGAGTCCGATTTGGAAAATTCCTTCTTTATTGGATAGTGTTTCTTGTGTAACATGTTTTTCTTAAAAATTCAAAATTTTCAAGAAATTCATAGACTTTCCGCTAGGGGGCGTAAAGGTAAATTGCGTTTCCCACTATTTCTCTGCTTCTAAACCTCCGATTTGAAAAGTTCCTTCTGCACCGGATACAGCTCCTGATGGGAAATCGTTTGCACATAATTTCTAATTTTTGTAAAAAAAATGGTTTGGCCACCAGGGGGCGTAAATCTTAATTTCCGCTTCTGATGTATTTGCAGCAAAATATGAGCTTCTAAATTCTCGATTGAAAAAAAACGTCGTTTGTAGACCGAACTACTCTTGTCGACAAACCTTTTAGAAACATTTTCTTCTTAAAATAGTGCATGGTTTCTGCGCCAGGGGGCGTAGACCTATATCTTATTTTTGCCAATATCTCGACTTCTAGGAGTCCGATTTGGAAAATTCATTCTTTGTTGGATAGTGTTTCTTGTGTGACATGTTGTTCCTAAAAATTCAAAATTTTCAAGTAATTCATAGACTTTCCGCTAGGGGCGTAAAGGTAAATTGCGTTTCCCACTATTTCTCTGCTTCTAAACCTCCGATTTGAAAAGTTCCTTCTGCACCGGATACAGCTCCTGATGGGAAATCGTTTGCACATAATTTCTAATTTTTGTAAAAAAAATGGTTTGGCCACCAGGGGGCGTAAATCTTAAATTCCGCTTCTGATGTATTTGCAGCAAAATATGAGCTTCTAAATTCTCGATTGAAAAAAAACGTCGTTTGTAGACCGAAGTACTCGTGTCGACAAACCTTTTAGAAACATTTTCTTCTTAAAATAGTGCATGGTTTCTGCGCCAGGGGGCGTAGACGTATATCTTATTTTTGCCAATATCTCGACTTCTAGGAGTCCGATTTGGAAAATTCCTTCTTTATTGGATAGTGTTTCTTGTGTAACATGTTTTTCTTAAAAATTCAAAATTTTCAAGAAATTCATAGACTTTCCGCTAGGGGCGTAAAGGTAAATTGCGTTTCCCACTATTTCTCTGCTTCTAAACCCCTGATTTGAAAAGTTCCTTCTGCACCGGATACAGCTCCTGATGGGAAATCGTTTGCACATAATTTCTAATTTTTGTAAAAAAAAAATGGTTTGGCCACCAGGGGGCGTAAATCTTAATTTCCGCTTCTGATGTATTTGCAGCAAAATATGAGCTTCTAAATTCTCGATTGAAAAAACGTCGTTTGTAGACCGAACTACTCTTGTCGACAAACCTTTTAGAAACATTTTCTTCTTAAAATAGTGCATGGTTTCTGCGCCAGGGGGCGTAGACCTATATCTTATTTTTGCCAATATCTCGACTTCTAGGAGTCCGATTTGGAAAATTCATTCTTTGTTGGATAGTGTTTCTTGTGTGACATGTTGTTCCTAAAAATTCAAAATTTTCAAGTAATTCATAGACTTTCCGCAAGGGGGCGTAAAGGTAAATTGCGTTTCCCACTATTTCTCTGCTTCTAAACCTCCGATTTGAAAAGTTCCTTCTGCACCGGATACAGCTCCTGATGGGAAATCATTTGCACATAATTTCTAATTTTTGTAAAAATATCGTATGGCCACCAGGTGGCGCAAGTCTTAATTTCCACTTCTGATGTATTTGCAGCAAAATATGAGCTTCTAAAATCTCGATTAAAAAAAGTCTTTTGTTGACCGATGCTACTCATGTCGACAAACCTTTTAAGAACACTTTCTTCTTGAAATAATCCATGGTTTCTACGCCAGGGGACGTAGACGTATATCTTATTTTTGTCAATATCTCTACTTCTAAAAGTCCAATTTGAAAAGTTCCTTCGTTGTTGGATAGTGTTTCCGATGCGAAATGTTTTTCCTATAATTTCAAAAATTTCACGTAAATCATTTAAGACTTTCCGCTAGGGCGCATAAAGGTAAATTGCGTTTTCTGCTCCTAAAACTCCGATTTGAAAAATTCTTCGATTTAACTCCGATTTGAAAAATATTTTTCACATAATTTCTAATGTTTTGTAAAGAATGGTTTGGCCACCAGGAGTCATAAGTGTTAATTTCTGCTTCTGATGTATTTGTAGCAAAATCTGGGTTCCTGAAAACTCGACTAAATTTTTTTCTTGGACCGACACCGCTCATATGGATAAACCTTTTGAGAATACTTTCTTCCTAAAATAATGCATGGTTTTCCCACCAGGGGACGTAAAGTCACATCTTATTTTTGTCGATAACTCTGCTTCTAAGAGTTCGTAAGCTCAAGATTCTGTTTACACCAATATCTGAGTGATTAAAGACAAGATTGAAAAACTTATTTCTTCCGTCAGCTACTATTGTTTTCCATACCGGTTCCATTGCCTTTGAATAGCTTTGATAAATTTAATTTACCTCAGAATGGATTCAAAAGACGTGTTCATTACACCCGAAAATTCGGTGTCATCTTTCTTGTTTTAAGTACAATCGTATCGTAAACGAGTTCATGATATGCTTAAATATAAGTAACCATACGTACTTACAAATAACTGCGTCAATAAATATAAATATAATTTCGTATTACTTCATCTTAAATATAGATTTCAAGAGAAATTGTTTAATAAATGTGTAAAGTGACGCACATAAATAATTAGTACAACAAAGTTACTGATCACAAGCAATTTAATTATCCGTAAAGTATCTTTGTGTTCATTTTTTACATTAACTGTATTGGTGTCAATCATAAATAATATATTGCCGGTGCACAGAAGGCGGGGTGTAAGTAGTGGAAGTGTGTTGTGCTGCCGGACCTGTGCGTGGGAAGCTTCCTGATGCCTCGGATCAGAATACGGCGGTCATTCCAGCACATTTCGGAGTTCGACAGACGACGAATAGTAGCTTATCGTGACAGTGGTTTATCGTACCGAGACATCGGCGCCCGTGTGGGACGACATGCAGCCACAGTGAGGCGAGTATGGATTCGGTGGGTGCAGGAGGGACAGACGGACCGACGTGAGCGATTGCCGCAGCCGCGGCACACCACCGAACGAGACGACAGGCATGTCGTCTCGGGCATCGACGGCTCGCACCGCCACATCACGAACGTTCGCACAGGAATTAGGGTGTGTTGCGCAACAACCTATGTCAGCACGTACCGTTCGACGTCATCTGCAGGAGAGGGGATTTGTCGCACGGCGCCCATTGCTCCGATTACCATTGACGTTACACCACTGGCGAGTGCGGCGGCACTGGGCCGTTGAACGCCGTACCTGGACTACGGAATGGCACGACATTGTCTTCTCTGACGAATCCCGCTTCTGCCTGCAACACCACGATGGTCGGATCTGCGTGTGGCGGCATCGCGGCGAGAGACTGTATGACACCTGCATTAAGCATCGCCATACTGGTCCGTCGCCTGGCGTTATGGTTTGGGGTGCAATTGGATATGACACCCGCACCCCTCTGGTACACATCGCCGGTACACTCAACAGCCACCGCTGCATCTCCGACGTTTTAGAGCCTGTAATCCTGCCTTACCTGCAGGACCTGCCAGCGGCCACGTTTCAACAGGACAATGCGTGCCTGCACATGGCACGCATCGTGCAACAATTCTTCACGGCCCACCAGGTGTCAATGCTGCCGTGGCCAGCCTGTTCTCCAGATATGTCGCCCATCGAACACGTCTGGTCGGTGAACGGCAACCGAGTGGCCCGGTAAGCACCACCTGCGGCTACGCCTGATGATCTGTGGCAACGTGTGGGAGCAGCCTGGAACGACATACCCCAAGCCCACATCCAAAGCCTCTTTCGTTCGATGCCGCGGCGAGTAGCGGCCGTTATTGCCAGCCATGAGGGCCACACGAACTATTGATGTCTGCGTGTTCCGCAAGTCGCACGGGCCTGTAAGCTCAATCGCTTCATCTTTGCATCTGTTGTTATGTGACCAGTAAATCTGGCTTTGCTACCTCGTGTTCTTCTTAGTGTTGCATTTTGGGTGGCCAGCAGTGAATTTGCATAACTTATTTCATGCTCACTCAATACTTCTTTGTACATCTGAAAAAGTGAGCGAAAAAATCTGTTAGTACATGATGCAAAATATAAAGGACTTATTGAAATAGAACACTTTTAATACCTGGACTCTACAAAAAGTCGTTAGCTGTGAGCAGACGTCGATGGAACGAGTGAGAGCAAAGTCGAAATAAACGGAAATGTCGGGGAGTACCTGTGACAACCATGCTCCAATAAAACTGAATGCCAAAATATCCAAAACAGCTGTAAGATATGCTATTTTATATACATAGATCAAACTCTTGAGCTACCGTGAAAAACAGAAGTACAGCAGAAAGAATAGAAGTGTGGATGCTTTGATGGATGAAAGGGATGTCATGGAAAGAACGAAGAAGAAATTAGGATGTAACAAAAGAATTTCCAGTGACGGAAGAGAAAAAAAGAAATCCCAGTTCGAAAAAGATAAAAAAAAAATACGATGATTTAGGATAGTTGGGGGAAAAAGTGAAGAACACAAAATCAGAATAAAGATAGAGGACCCACAAAATGCAAAAAAAAAAGAAAAAAAAATGGAGAACACTTCTTCGATCTGCAAATCTTAGGATATGGGAAGAAAAGGAAATTTGTTGTCCTCGAAGGTTTAAGATTTTTTTCCTTTTCTTACTTCCCCGTGTTATGTTTGTTTTAACGACCACCGTGAGCAACTCAATGGGCTATAAGCAGTCGCCCATCCCTAATTCAGGGCTACTGGTTTTAGGGGAAGGGCCAGTGCCGTAAGACATGCGCAACATCCATACCTCACCGGGATTCGAACCCGGACCTCTTTCGGACGAATGATCAGAGGCCATCGCTAAGACCACTGCGCCACCGGGGCGACTGCAATGCTTTAAGATTTTGAATTTGTGTTTCCTTGTAAGCCTCCTGCGACGCCACAATCGAAGTCCCGAGCAACACAAATTATGAATGCTACTCGTCGTTTAGCATGGTGTAAAGAACATTTATCTTGTACCGTAGATCAATGGAAACGGGTCCTATGGACTGATGAATCCAGATAAACGATCCATAAGTCTGATGGCCGTGTGTGGGTTTGGCGGCATCCGGGGGAACGCTATTTTCCGCAGTATACTGTTCCTACGGTCAAGTTTGGAACTGGCAGTGAACTCGTGTGGGGGTGGTTTTCCTAGTATGGTCCCGCCCGATTGGTTATCGTGGACAAACCTATTAACCAGCACGTCTACCTCGATATTCTGGACAATTATGCCCTACCAAATATGTGGCTATACTATGGAACCGAGCCTTGTTGGTACCAGCTGGATAATGCACCGAACCATAATACAAGGACTGTTACGGCGTGGTTTGACGATAATTCCTTACCGCGTGTGGACTGGCCAGCACAGAGCCCTGATCTTAATCTCATAAAGCGCTTGTGGGATGAATTAGAGCGACGTATCAGAAGTTTGGAACCAAGGCCTACTACTAAGCAACAGTAA